>CM074863.1:63797500-73690000 GCA_037501455.1 Lantana camara
TTGAACACCTTCCTTTCTCCAAGATCAAATAAACCCTAGGTTAAGCCTAAACACTAACTAGAGAACTAGCATCCTTACTAGTTAGATTGTGATCAAGTTGGTGGACTTTCTCTAGAGACTTCAAGTTAGAAGTTTGAAGATTCGAGCTTTACCAAGGAGAGGGGATCAAGCCGCGAGAAGAGCGTTCTTGGGTGGCTTGAAACGCTTCAGGAAAGAACAAAAGAAAAGTAAGTTTTCTATCTTTACGGATTTGGTTACACGATTGCGAGTTCAAGATCCTTTTGTTGGGAAATTTTTTTAAATTCCGCTGCTTTCTGATTCGTGTTTTCCAACAAGTGGTATCAGAGCCACCTCGTTAATCGTGTTTCTGATTCGTCTCAATTATTCTGAATTTGGTAGAAATTCTTAGGCTTAGATGCGAATTAGGTATTCATGAGTTCTTTTAGAAAGCCTGAAATACGAAACTGTAATTTTTCCTGAATTTCTGAAACTGTTTTCTTAAATTGTGATTTTGAAAACCGTTTTGATTGAAATATGTTTAAATCGAATTTTTTAATTTTGGATTGAACCGGGTTTTGGAGAAACCCAAAATACGAAACGGAACACGAAAAAGGACGAGCCTAGGCATGCTAGCACGTCGCACGCCCAGGCCCGTCGCCGCCGCCCAGCCCTCCCGCAACCGCGCGGGACAGCCGCCCGCACCGTCCCGCAACAGAGCGGGACGCCCAGGCCGAAATCGCCCGCCATCGGGCGGGCACTGCTGCGCGCGACGAGCGCACGAGCTGTGCGCGCAGCCTGCGCGCGCGCGCGCCTGATGCCGTGCGACGGTGCCCTCCTTTGGGCGGGTGCTTTCGGGCCTAATTTCGTGTTTTCGTGTTTCGTGTTTTCGGTCCTTAAAATCCCGATTTAATTTTATTTTAATTTTATCTTTTAAAATCAGTTTTGTTAAAATAAAATTATTTTAAAATTTTGATTAAATTGGGATTTTTGAGAAACTAAAGCGATTTGGGTTTTGGGAAAATTATGAATTTTATTTTCTGAAAATAATGAAAGAATAAAATTATTAATTTTGGAAATTAATTGGAATTTTATTGGTTTATTGTTTTTCGGGTTTTATTGAAAAGGCTCTTGAACAAGAATTGCATCTAAGTCGTGTTTTAAGTCATTAGGACTTGAAACGAGAATTTTAATTTATTGGTTAAATTTAAATTCTTGCAAAAGCATGTTAGGTGATCATGGGTTTAGATCTATGTATGGTTTTAATTTATGCACATGGATGGTTTAAATTGGGGTTGGAGCCCTATAGTTGCGTTTTTCAATTGAGGTTGGAGCCTCACTTATGTGCGTACTGTTATGTGATTTATTATGTGGCTTTCCATATTACTGTTTTTGAGGTCGGGGTATGCCCCGTGTAATTGTCTAAGGCCAATATGAAGATTGAGCCTTATTACTTTATGTCTTTTTCTTTTTATTGTGATTTGAGAGTAGAGATAGGTGGTGAGGTTTTATTTTCATTTTGGAGACAATGCACCCATGGAGTAAGATGGACCACATTCAAGTAACAAGGAGGCCATAAGTGAAGACCCCTCAAAATGTTAGGGAGGGGAATCTCAATTGTTAAATGTAATAGAAATAGGGCTCGTATTTTGTTACCGCTTTCCCTTATGTGATTTGAACTGTTTATGTGGCATGTATGTTAGAACTTGTGATTGTGGAGTGGCTCCCACATATCACGCATAAGATAGGTAGAACCCATGATCATTACATGTTAGTATCATGCTAGGACATGTTATCTGTTTATGTGCTTGTTTGATATGCATTTAAGTGTACTTGCATTAATCAAGACTAACAAAATTGGATAACATATATGTTGGTGAGGTCGAACCGGACAACTCTCCGGTTGATTCGAAAATTCCCATTAAATATTAAGCTAATTTCGAACAAATAGGTGTTTAATTCGAGATGCAAAATTTGAATTAAATTCCTAGCATTCCATCAATAGGTTTTAAGTTTAGTAAGTAAAGCTAGTTATTGTCCGCGAGTCGTGGGATAGCTAGTGGAGCTTATTAGTTCTTAGTTACCTAATTGATCATTTTTAAATGATCAATATTTCATGGTCAATTTTAGCAAGGGCGATGTCCGCGAGTCGTGGGTCGTTCGAACTAAGTTTTGGTCATGATCTTATGATTGATGGGTCTAGCTTAACGCCTAAGTAAATATGGATGTCGCACGAGTCGTGGGTCCATATTGAAAGATAGGTGATGCAAAAACAATTACTAGGAGTTCTAAAGGAGTTAGAATTGGTAAGTTGTACCTACCTAGGATTCTTACTTAGAATGTCCGCGAGTCGTGGGTTCGAGGTAAAATGCCTAGGATCTTAGTACCCATTGGGAAACGTGTTCCTCTTAGATCTTTGGGAATTCTAGATCTTTGAAAAACAGTGGGAGCTACATTAGATTAAAGACCTTATCTTTTGTATATCGTTATAACTCAGCATGTTCACTAGTTCTCTGTTTTACCATTTAGGTCGTAGATTCTGTGATTCTCTACGTGTTTTGAAATGGCAACCAAAAACCCTCTTGTATCGATCCTCGAGTCAAACAAGTTGACTGGTCCCAACTATTCTGATTGGCTGAGGAATCTAAAAATCATTTTAGATTCTGAGAAGAGAACTTATGTTCTCTTCGAAGGGGAGCCTAGTCCCGAAGGGGAGGCTTCCACTCGGGCCGAGCGGGATGCGATTCAGAAGTGGAAGGATGATAATCTCGAAGCCCGTTGCCTTATGTTGGCTAACATGTCTCCGGACTTGCAAAGACAACATGAGGCCATGGAATTTGCTTGGGAGATTTACGACCACTTAGAGCAACTTTACCGCCCTCATGAACGTGTTACAAGGTATAACACTTCAAAGGAATTGTTCCACTTGAGAATGAGGGAAGGTTCGAGTGTCCATGAATATGGACTTAAGTTTCTCGCCCTTACTGAGAAACTTGCTTCCATGGACATGCCACTGGAAGATGAGCTTTCAGAGGATTTGTTGCTAGCTTCGCTCCCACCATCATTCAACCCATTTGTCCTTAACTTCAACATGAATCATGCTGGTGCTACTGTAGCTGAGCTGATTAGTCAGCTTGTGACTGCTGAAAGCACGATCAAGAAGGACAATAAGGTTTTGATGGTGAATGCTCCATCTTCCTCTTCTGGGCCTTCTAAAGGTAAGGGCAAGAAACCCCAAAAGAAGAAGAAGAAACCCCTTAGGCCCACTGGTGGCATTTCGAAGGGGAAGGCCCAAAAGAAGAAGCGTGATCAGAAAGAGGATGTTTGCTTCCATTGTGGCAAAGCGGGACATTGGAGGAGAAACTGCCCAGAATACAAGACTACTCTAAAGAAAGGTATTTTTCTCGTTGAAGTAAATCTTTCTATTAATTCTAGTTCTTGGGTACTTGATACCGGTTGTGGAACTCATATCTGTAATGATGTACAGATGCTAAGTGAGGTCCAACAACTCAAAGAAGGAGAATGTGTCTTGAAGATCGGCGATGGCTCAAACGTTGAAGCTCGAGCTTTAGGCATAATTAGATTAGATTTAGGTAGTTCTGAGTTAGTATTAAATAAAGTCCTTTATGTACCGAGCATTATTCGTAATATAATTTCAGCTCCAATATTAGATTGTGAAGGTTATGAAACTTATATTAAGAATGGTAAATACTTTATCAAACGGAACAACTCTTCCGTTCATATCGGTACCCTAAGTAATGGACTTTACCTAACTCAAAATATCAATATTATGAATATACAACGAGAAACAAAGCGTAAGAGAGATGACAAAGTTTCAGCTCCCTTATGGCACGCTAGATTAGGACACATTTCCAAGAACAGAATTAGCAAGATAAACACTTTAGGATCATTCTCTGAAAATGATCTCAAAGAGTTGACTTCTTGCGAATCCTGTCTCAAAGGAAAGATGTCCAAAGTTCCTTTTAAAGGAACTGTGGAACGTGCCACTAAGGTTTTGGATTTGATCCATACTGATGTTTGTGGACCGCTTAGTGTAAGCACTAGAAGCAATCATCAGTATTTCATAACCTTTACTGATGACTTTAGTCGGTATGGTTATGTATACTTAATGAAGTATAAATCTGAAGCTTTTGAGAAATTCTTAGAATTTCAAAAGGAGGTTGAGAACCAAACTGGTCACAAGATCAAAGCACTTCGATCTGATCGAGGAGGCGAATATCTTAGTGAAGAATTCCTTAATCATCTCAAGGATAATGGGATTATCTCTCAGTGGACTCCTCCGGGAACTCCTCAGCTTAATGGAGTTTCTGAGGGAAGGAATAGAACCCTACTTGATATGGTTCGTTCTATGATGAGTTTCACTGACTTACCACCTTCTTTCTGGGGTTACGCCCTAGAAAGTGCAGCAAAGATTCTGAATCTAGTTCCCTCTAAGTCAGTCCCCAAGACGCCCTATGAAATGTGGCATGGTAAAATCCCTAGTTATTCTTACTTAAGAATTTGGGGTTGTCCTGCTTACGTGAAGAGGACAGTGGGAGATAAGTTAGAATTGTTAGGAATAGTGCCCTAGAAAGCCGATTGTATATCCGCTTTGTACTTTTCCTTATTGTAATCACAGACAATCTTTGAATAAAATAACGAATTGAGGCAACACTTCTTTATATGCTCTTGTTTGGTATGCGTTTACTTTAGCTGTGCATGTATGAGAACTCCCCTAATCCTGATGACTTTAGGACTCTACCATTTAGGTGAAATGGTTCATGAAACGAGCCCTATATCACATGAGTCATGATTAGTAAAATACTCCAAGCCGATGAGTCCTACAGACAGTGGGAGTGTCAACCTGACTCCTCTAAGGCTTGCTTGTGGGATCACGCCCTTAAGAAGGACCACCTTGTTTCATGGAGGTGCAAAGTGTATAGTTGATACGTGCGTGATACATGAGGGTGCTTACTTTAATAAGTAAGTTCACTGAGGTGCCCCGTGTGAGAACATTCCTAAATGGGAAAGGAAGTTTCTATTTCAGGAAATGGAAACTTCCAGATTAGGAAATATCTCACGAGTCATTGATGTGATTAATTGATCCTTAGACTTGAGGTTCCTTGTCACTTTATGGGTTAACTCTGTAGTCTTAGGTATAAGCTTTAAAGGGTGTCGCCTTAGACAACTGATTCAAGGCTTATGCTGGGGCTGCACAAGTGATTCATGAAAGTGAATGAGAATCAAGAAAGGACCTACACTTGCAGTTGCAAGGTGATCTCTTATTGTGTAAGTCATTCATATGCCATATGGAGTCCTTGGCCAAGGCAGTAGATCAAGACATCAAGAAAAGTGTTTCTTGGATTGAGATCAAATGGATATGAAATGCACTTAGCTTTAAGACCGGATTATTAGGGTTCTGATTATTCCCTTGCCCTAGATCTTGGTTGAGAGATAGTAAGTAGGAGGATTGTATCTCACATGATTCAATGACTTAAAGGTTCTGTCGAATCCGAACATTCCAATTCAGCTAGGGGTTAAACACCTGTTGCTAGACTATGGTCGTTTAATCTGTGGACTGATTAATTAATTAGTGAATTAATTAATTAGGGTCACTGCTAATTGAATTGAGAACCTAGAGGGTCACACACAACAACTTGGTTACATGAGTTGAGGCTTGAAAATGATTAAACGAGTTAATCGGACCAAGAGGGTTCCACACGTGTGAATTCACACGTGTGGCTCACGTGAGTGACACGTGTCACTGTGACACGTGTCACACACGTGTATATATATATATATTAAATAATTAAATTAGTTAATTATTTAATAGACTTTGGTTTAATTTTGAATTAAAAAGAAAGTCTAATTTTGGAGAAAATAATCTAGTTAATTAATTACGAATTAATTAATTAGATAAAAATAAGTTATTTATTTTATAATAAATAAAGTATAAAATTATCCAAAAATAGTTTGGATATTTTTAAGCTCTCTTAAAAGTTGACTAGAAATAGAATTCAAAGTCAAAGTTTGAAAATACTTGATGATCAAGTAATAGGAGAGAGAGGAACCAAATCCTAGTCCAATAAGGACTAGGTTCGGCCGTCCCTCCCCTTTCCTATATATAGGGGAGCTCATGCTCCCCTTTAGAGCTAATTGACAATTCTTGGTTCATGTGTTGAACACCTTCCTTTCTCCAAGATTAAATTAAACCCTAGGTTAAGCCTAAACACTAACTAGAGAACTAGCATCCTTACTAGTTAGATTGTGATCAAGTTGGTGGACTTTCTCTAGAGACTTCAAGTTAGAAGTTTGAAGATTCGAGCTTTACCAAGGAGAGGGGATCAAGCCGCGAGAAGAGCGTTCTTGGGTGGCTTGAAACGCTTCAAGAAAGAATAAAAGAAAAGTAAGTTTTCTGTCCTTACGAATTTGGATACACGATTGCGAGTCAAAGATCCTTTTGTTGGGAAAATTTTTTTAAATTCCGCTGCTTTCTGATTCTGTTTTCCAACAAGAATCTCGTTCTAACTTATGGTACTTTGTAGGTTATCCTAAGGAATCCATAGGATACTACTTCTATGTTCAATCTGAGCAAAAGGTGTTTGTTTCCAGAAATGCCACTTTTCTTGAGGAACCGTTCCTTAAAGAAAAGAAAGGCAAGATCATAGAATTAGAAGAAGTACAAAGTAACCCCACGCCACCCACTGAAGAGACGTCCCCTACTGATCAACTACAACCAATCACGAATTTCGATACACACGAAAACCCTCCTCTAAGGCGTTCTGAACGCACTCCTAGACAGCCGGAGAGATAGTATGGATTCTTCCATGAAATCTCTCAAAAGGATAATGATCCTTCAACATATGAGGAGGCACTTTCAGATTCTTACTCTGAACAGTGGATAGAAGCCATGAAATCCGAAATGGATTCCATGAACTCCAACCAAGTTTGGACCTTGGTAGATTTGCCTGATGGGGTCAAACCCATAGGTTGCAAATGGATCTTTAAGAGAAAGCTTGGAGTTGATGGAAGCATTGCAGCCTACAAAGCAAGACTGGTTGCAAAAGGATTCACTCAAAGACCCGGCGTGGACTTTGACGAAACCTTTTCACCAGTTGCAATGCAAAAGTCCATTCGAATCATGCTTGCCATTGCTGCATATTATGACTATGAGATATGGCAAATGGATGTGAAAACTGACTTTCGCAATGGTGACATTGACAAAGACATTTATATGGAGCAACCCATAGGTTTCACATTCAGTGGGAGTGAGCAAAAGGTTTGCAAACTCCAAAGATCAATCTATGGATTGAAACAGGCTTCTAGGAATTGGAACATTCGATTTGATGAATCAGTCAAAGCGTTTGGCTTCATGTAAATTTCGAATGAATCATGTGTGTATAGAAAGGAATTGGAGACCTCAGTGCAATTCTTAGTACTTTATGTTGATGATATCCTTCTTATTGGGAATTCGAAGGATGACATGAAAGTGACTAAGTTATGGTTATCGAACCAATTCGAGATGAAAGATCTTGGTGATGCGTCCTATATCCTTGGAATTAAAATCTATAGAGATAGATCTAGAAGGTTAATAGGACTATCACAGTCGATGTACATTGACAAAGTATTGAAGAGATTCAATATGGAGTCAGCAAAGGTTAAGAACCTTCCTATGAGTGTAGGAACATGTCTTTCAAAGAAGATGTGTCCTAAGACTAACCTTGAGAAGGAAAGAATGACTCATACACCTTATACATCAGCAATAGGTAGCATAATGTATGTAATGTTATGTACTCGACCGGATGTGGCTTACGCACTTAGTATGATGAGTCGTTTCCAATCTGACCCTGGAGATGGTCACTGGGCTGCCGTGAAGAATATTCTTAAGTACTTGAAAAGTACTAAAGATTTATTCTTAGTTTACGGAGGTCAGAAAGATCTTACTGTCGAAGGATACTGCGATGCAAGCTTTGCATCAGACTTAGATGATTTTAAGTCAATGTCAGGATACATTTTCTGCCTAAACGGCGGAGCAGTGAGTTGGAAGAGTTCCAAGCAAACAACCACTGCAGATTCGACCACTGAGGCCGAATACTTAGCTGTAAATGATGCAGCTAAGGAAGGTGTTTGGATTAGAAACTTCATTCGAGAGTTGAATGTTGTTCCTAGCATGAAAGACCCCATTACGGTGTTTTGTGACAACACTGGGGCTGTTGCTCAAGCAAGAGAACCAAGATCTCACCAACGGACCAAGCACATTATGAGGAAGTATCACCTAATCCGTGATATTATCAAAAGAGGAGATGTGCAAATTGAGAGGGTCACATCAGCAGAGAACGTGGCAGATCCACTTACTAAACCCCTTAGTCGAGAAGCTTTCCAAGGTCATCTTCAAAAGATGGGACTTAGAATAGCTTTAGAATGGCTTTGACGGGCAAGTGGGAGATTGTTAGGAATAGTGCCCTAGAAAGCCGATTGTATATCCGCTTTGTGCTTTTCCTTATTGTAATCACAGACAATCTTTGAATGAAATAACGAATTAAGGCAACACTTCTTTATATGCTCTTGTTTGGTATGCGTTTACTTTAGCTGTGCATGTATGAGAACTCCCCTAATCCTGATGACTTTAGGACTCTACCATCTAGGTGAAATGGTTCATGAAACGAGCCCTATATCACATGAGTCATGATTAGTAAAATACTCCAAGCCAATGAGTCCTACAGACAGTGGGAGTGTCAACCTGACTCCTCTAAGGCTTGCTTGTGGGATCACGCCCTTAAGAAGGACCACCTTGTTTCATGGAGGTGCAAAGTGTATAGTTGATACGTGCGTGATACATGAGGGTGCTTACTTTAATAAGTAAGTTCACTGAGGTGCCCCGTGTGAGAACATTCCTAAATGGGAAAGGAAGTTTCTATTTCAGGAAATGGAAACTTCCAGATTAGGAAATATCTCACGAGTCATTGATGTGATTAATTGATCCTTAGACTTGAGGTTCCTTGTCACTTTATGAGTTAACTCTGTAGTCTTATGTATAAGCTTTAAAGGGTGTCGCCTTAGACAACTGATTCAAGGCTTATGCTGGGGCTGTACAAGTGACTCGTGAAAGTGAATGAGAATCAAGATAGGACCTACACTTGCATTTGCAAGGTGATCTCTTATTGTGTAAGTCATTCATATGCCATATGGAGTCCTTGGCCAAGGCAGTAGATCAAGACATCAAGAAAAGGGTTTCTTGGATTGAGATCAAATGGATATGAAATGCACTTAGCTTTAAGACCGGATTATTAGGGTTCTGATTATTCCCTTGCCCTAGATCTTGGTTGAGAGATAGTAAGTAGGAGGATTGTATCTCACATGAATCAATGACTTAAAGGTTCTGTCGAATCCGAACATTCCAATTCAGCTAGGGGTTAAACACCTGTTGCTAGACTATGGTCGTTTAATCTGTGGACTGATTAATTAATTAGTGAATTAATTAATTGGGGTCACTGCTAATTGAATTGAGAACCTAGAGGGTCACACACAACAACTTGGTTACATGAGTTGAGGCTTTAAAATGATTAAACGAGTTAATCGGGCCAAGAGGGTTCCACACATGTGAAATCACACGTGTGGCTCACGTGAGTGACACGTGTCACACACGTGTGAATATATATATATATATTATATATATATGTATTAAATAATTAAATGTGTTAATTATTTAATAGACTTTGGTTTAATTTTGAATTAAAAATAAAGTCTTATTTTGGAGAAAATAATCTAGTTAATTAATTACGAATTAATTAATTAGATAAAAATAAGTTATTTATTTTATAATAAATAAAGTATAAAATTATCCAAAAATAGTTTGGATATTTTTAGCTCTCTCAAAAGTTGACTTGAATTAGAATTCAAAGTCAAAGTTGGAAAATACTTGATGATCAAGTAATAGGAGAGAGAGGAACCAAATCCTTGTCCAACAAGGAATAGGTTCGGCCGTCCCTCTCCCTTTCCTATATATAGGGGAGCTCATGCTCCCCTTTAGAGCTAATTGACAATTCTTTTGGTTCATGTGTTGAACACCTTCCTTTCTCCAAGATCAAATAAACCCTAGGTTAAGCCTAAACACTAACTAGAGAACTAGCATCCTTACTAGTTAGATTGTGATCAAGTTGGTGGACTTTCTCTAGAGACTTCAAGTTAGAAGTTTGAAGATTCGAGCTTTACCAAGGAGAGGGGATCAAGCCGCGAGAAGAGCGTTCTTGGGTGGCTTGAAACGCTTCAAGAAAGAACAAAAGAAAAGTAAGTTTTCTATCTTTACGGATTTGGTTACACGATTGCGAGTTCAAGATCCTTTTGTTGGGAAATTTTTTTAAATTCCGCTGCTTTCTGATTCGTGTTTTCCAACATTGAGTCCGAAATTGGGGGGGGGTGGTTTAGGAGAGAATGAGGGATGTCTAGATACATATAAGTCAAAGTTGGGGCCAAATTGGGTGCTAGAAGGGGCCCACAAGCAAGAATGGTCAACAAAAGGGCGCCCTTGATGCAAGGTGCTCGTTCTGGGTGAAAAAAGGGAAATAAAATGGGCTTAGAAAAGTATGAATCTTGATTCCTTGGCTTTCTTTCTTCGTTGCGAATCCGGTGCATCTTCCGGAATTCGAATCTGAATCCCTGAGCTCAAGTTATGCCTCCCGGAACAGAAGGTGCGCTAAAGCTCATTAGGCCTTTATGTCCCTAACACATAAAACGGTTCCAAAACCGTATCAAACGAACTCAAAAGCATGGAATAGGCAGAAAGACACATTCACAACATATATAAATCATGCATAGCACGTAATCACAAAAGTCGGAAACGAAAACGGGCACAAATAGAGCAAGAAAGGAGCAAAGAAAGCAAATACGTGCAAATAAGTCACACATGGTTCAAATAAGAGTCAAGTAATTCAAATAAATCAAAAAAGGAATATAATGAACATACAATGCACGTAATTAAATAATTAAAAGCACACGTAACTCACTCGTGAAGGTGTACCTGGAAAGGCCGGACGAGCAGGATGTTACAATGTGTGCGTCGTTGGTCACTGTACTGCCACTGCCCACTGACTACTGCCTGGACTGATCATCTGGGAAGGCGATACAAGGCGGGACCTATAACACTTGACCCTCAGTGAATATTATATGTTTATCCTATTCTTCATTTATGTTATCGTTGTTACCGCTATTCTGCTGATTTGCTCTGCTATCTTTCTATTCTTGATTGTTGTGATAATTTCCACTGAGTAATTTGACTCACCCTATATTTCCCTCTCTTTTGTTTTGTTCTCCAGAATATATAGATAGAGGATGTTTGTAGTACCCGAGCGTAAGGTACCACATCCCCCTCACCGAGACCCGACCCGTATATGAAATGGAAGTCGATACACGTGCCAAATCCACGGCGAACGGGGACCTAACACACACACTATGCTAGGCGGGGCTAACCCTTAAACCATTCAATCTCAAGGCAATGTCAAATCAGAGTTAAAGTAAAACGCGGAAGCAAGAACGACATATAATATATACGATGAGCCACCAAGCTCCAAAAAATAGAAGTACAAAAGTATTCAAGTATTCAAGGCCACACGGTCTACAGATTCATAACGCTCCATAACAAAATCATATACAATATGGTGATAAGAGTATGAGACTGAAATGAAGTGCTAAACAACAATGCAAAACCTAGACGACTTGTATTCCCGCCTAGCACTCCTATGCCTGCACAAAACAACTGAAAACAAACCGGGTTCAGTCTAAAAGAGACTGGTGGGTATAAAAGCGGGGCATAAGTATAATTATCGCGGAAATGAAACATATACGTGCAAGCCCTAATCCCATAGAAGTTTGATAAGAAATTTCCTAAGCGGCAAAACAAAGAAAACATCAATGGGATTACGACTATCATTTTCATTCATAATTAACATAGGGTTTAAGGCCCGGCGAGTGGGCGTGCATCATCTCCAACCTTCTCCTCGTGTAATCATATTCATAAATTCATAAGTTTTCATACATAACATATGTGCACATACATAATGATCATAATCATTAATATACACCTTCTTCCTCCAGTGGTGGGCGAGTTTGCAAGACTCGACCACCTCATACATAATGGCTAGTGAGGTACCTGAATCCTCAAGAGCCCGACTAGCGTTTTCTCGTCAAAACTCCTGACGAGATCCGTTTCGACGTAAAATGGTTGGAACTAGTGCAAGGGTTCACCGTCGGCCCTTGCCTCCCCGGCTCCCCACAATACACTAAGCTCCGGGGCCCGTGATCATATCATACATGCAATCTCGCCAAAACATAAGGTAGGTTTGCATAAAGGAAAGGTTATACGTTTGAAATCATTTACTCGAGAAAAGACTCAATATATATGTATAATCATATTACTTTGGCTTAAAACTTGTCACATAGGGAAATATATCGGTCGATTCATATCTAATAGAAGAAAAACCCACCTTTTAAACAAAAGATCGACACAAGCATCTCAATGCTCGCCTACGTCTCCGACCGAACCCAAATTTGTACAAAGAAAGGTATGAGACCCAATAACCACATATGACGCTCGGCAATGAAGTGAATATGACATGAATGCATAAAAGATCATGTTATATCATAAAAATGTTCATGTGCACTATTAAGGAATTTAAAACATATAATCAAACCATTCGTTCATATATTTAATTCAAATTCATAAAGTCATAATTCATATTCATTTAATCTAAATTTCCATTTAATAATCATAGAAAGTAATATTCATATTTACAATTAGAATAAAATAAACAACACGTTCAATCAATAATCGGTAATTTAAATATGCGAAATAGAAATCAATTAATTCTAAAATTGAATTAAATCAAATAATATTTAAAAAATATATAATAAATATAATATATACTAATTACATATAGATATATATATATATATTTATATCATACGTATATACATATATATATACATATATATATATATCACATGCATGCATAACCTAATCTAATATATATATTACATATATACATATAAATTACACACACCCATGCATACAACACCTTCATGCACACACACACACGCACACATGCATGCACAAACAATACACCCCATTTTCATGCATATATATACATGTACACACACCACACTCTTGCATATATATATATATATATATATATATACTCACGCACACACAAGAAAGAACAGCAACAGCAGCTACACAAACACACACACCTCTGCACAGAAGAGCAGCAACAGAAAAGAAAAGGAAAAGAATGAAGAAGAAGAACAGACGCAGCAGCAGAAATTTGGCAGAAAACAGGGGTCGCGGCCGCGACCCATTTCCTTCATGAAATGGTAGCGGCCGCTACCTATATTTTTCGGAATTTTTGAACAATATTCAGAATACGTGAACAGCCTACTGTTCAGTCGCGGGCGCGACTGAAATGAAGGGGAAGAAGGTCGCGGGCGCGACCTGCGCGAATCAGCCCTGACGCAGAACTTGGAGAATAAAAACAGAGCACAACACCACCAATCCAATCCCACAAGATCAGGTAAGGCTAGGCATCAAATAAGCATAAAAAATAACCACATTCAAATCAGCTCCAAGAAGAATCAAACGTGAGGTGAAGGCAAGGGTGTTCATTTCAAGCTATAACCTCAAGGGTTCATTAATCGTAGCTCATGAATGCTTCAACTACCAGCTAGTACAACACCATAAATGTAGAGAGGAGATCAAAACAATCATTCTCATGCTTGGAATCAATCAAAAAGCTCATGAATTGGAAGAGATCAATCAATTGCCCAAAACCTAAATATACTTTCAATCTTTCAAAAACTCATGAAACCTTGCTCAAATTTATGGATGAATGAATGAAAATGACTCATATTAAATATACATAACATAACCAAGCTTACCTTGTGGATTAATGGAGGTTTGGAAGAGATTTGAGCTTGAATCTCCAAAGATTGGCTTGAGCTACGGGATTTATGGAAAACAGAGGATGTTTGGCCAATTTTCTCTAAGTGAGAAAGGTTATCTCGGTTTAGGGGGTTAAAGGCTGAATAAAGGGTTGATTTAGGGTTCCAAAAACTTAAACCATGGTTAATTTGGTCAACAAATGAATAATTTATGATTTATTTGGTAAAAGGTGGCAGATTGAGTTCCCGTTGCATGTTTCGGTTAAATTTCGGAGGTTCGAATGATTCTAGAAAAATATGTGGCTAAGTTTACTAAACTCGAATTTTCGTTGCGAGTTCAGCGAAGTTGACGAAACTCGAATCCGAGTTTCCTAGCTCAAGATATTAAATTCGGAACCAAGGGTATGCTAAGTGCTCGTTAGCCCCCATTTTGGTTCCTAGATTCAAATTAAATTCGTTAGCATATCAAATGAATCTGAAAACTTAAACCGAGCATATAGGCATGTTCATAACACATATATTTACGACATATTACAATTGCACGACGTTTCGATATCATTTCATATAAGAACAATGCACAAAATGAACAACATGCACATTTCATGCAATTTCATGCACAAACTATAAATGCCATGCATAAATTTTAAATAAAAAGAATTAATTCTAATATTAAATAAATTAAATTAAACTTAACGTAATTAATTAATTAAAGCATGATTAATTAACATAATATGTAATTAGCATAATCATTAAATTAATAATAAAATAAATAACATATATATATATATATATTTATATATATACTAATATTACGGAATATATTAAAATAATAATAATAAATTAAAGTAAAATATAATAAAATAAAATAATAACAATTTATAATAAAATTAAATATAACACACGTAAGGACAATTAATTTGCGCAAATTGGTAAACACATACGTCGTACCTTTACGTCTGAAAAGTCGGGGCGTTACAATGTTACCTGGAAATGGAAAGTGAGCTAAGGGGGACTTTACGCATAGTGCCCATAGCCTGGTTTGGATAAAGTAGCGACTAAATCTCAGGTGAGAATATGCTAGTTGAGATGAGCTAGCCGATCTGGAGTATCGAATAGTGTTATTATATTTTTGAACTTAGACAATGGTGTCCTATATAAGTGTGTTATCGTTGGATATCTTTGGTATTATATATATTTGTGAATTAGACATGGCTTTTGTATTAGTGTTTACACAGGTTTCGAGGAGTGACTAGTATCACATGAAGCCCAGATCCGTGGGCCTATGAAGGCCCCGGGTTGGGGCGCCACATTTTATGTGAAACTGTATTAATCAAGACTTTTTAAAAATGGATAAGTTTATATATGTTGGTGAGGTCAATCCAGATAACTCTTAAATATTAAGCAAATTCAAAATTAGGTATTTTTGATCAAAAGTGAAAATTAAGGCAAAAATCCCTAGCACTCCATCAATAGGTTTTAAGTTTAGTAAGTTGTTGGCTCATGAGTCATGGGACAACTTATTAGTTCTTAGTTCCTAATAAATAACTTTAATTATTAACTGATATTTTATGATTATTTTGGGGAGTATGATGTCTCATAAGTTGTGGGTCGTGTTAACTAAGTTTAATCATGATCTAATGATTGATGGGTCTTGCTTAATGCCGAAGTAGATATGGATTGTAGCACCCCGCATGGTGGGTCACCACATCCCCCGCACCAAAGGTCGATCCACATAGGAGATGGAAGGCCCGTACATGAACCAAGCAGTGGCGAATGGGAGACATACAAACTCACACCTAAGCTAGCTGGAACGTAGACCCTGAACTTCCAAATCAAATTATAGAACAAGTGCAAAACGGAAGCATTCAAATCAAATTAAATCATATAAGAATAGTTGACGGGTTCAATATATTCCTAGAAGCCTGTCCCGAAATAATAACAATAAAACGGGTTCATTTAATCCAAGCACCTATCCCAACCTGTCCCGAATTCGAAACAATCAAATCGTAATCATAACCTGTTTACAACATATCACATACATAAATTCATACGTAGTCCGGAATAAAAAGCTTAACAAACTCAGACTGATTGACACAGACCTGATAGACACCACAGACAGCCGCCTAGCACGAACTCCAACTGTAACAGCCCGTAATGGGGGCTGGTTGAAATGGTAAGCTAAGGGTAATGGTAAACAGTTTATAAACCATGATCCAACTTTACAAAACCTCATGCATTGCATTCTTATCTAATCAACATGCTCATATGTGATTTTTAGTACGTTAAGGGGGAATTCTTTTACTTTTACCCACTTTACTATTCATTTACCGAGCCTACTTTACCCATCTTGTCACTCGAACCTTAGAGGTTCATATTCCATGTTTTTCAATCATTTAAACTTGTTTTCCAAGGTTCAAAATCCTTTCTTTAACGTTAAGGGCATTTTGGGCACTTTCCGTCCAAAGTTATTATATATTCTTGCAAACGAGCTTTGATTCGGACACTCTCTGCTACCCAAGTTTGTAGTTAAATCATTCCTTGAGTCAATACAAGTTTGGTATCATTCTTTACTCGAAAGTCTATTCTGAACTTCGTTTTAAAAGAAACGTTTATTTAAAACCCTAATTCACTATTCCTTCTACGAACGGTTTTTCGTTCGGAGAACTTGTACTCTTCAAATTTGAGTTTAAAACACTTCTTGATTCATTTCATGTTTTTTGAGATTGATTACATCTCTTCGTTCAAGCCCTAACTCGAGTTTTGAATAAAAAAATTTTAAAAATAAGTTATTATTCATCCTACGTTTCTAACTTTTTATTGGTAAAACTTTTATAGTTAATATTGGGTTTAAAACGATTGTCGATTTATTTTATGGAATTTTAAAACAATCCGGACTTTCAAATCACTTTCAGAGGTCGTTTTTCATTCATATTCGTTTAAAACGTTCAAGTTTCTATTCTTTAAAACTAATATATCTTTCTAACGGTAAATCCGTTTTCATAGAGTAAGTATTCGTTTTGAAGCTAATTTTTCTCCGATTCACATAAGACAACTTCTAGCAGCTCGTCTTCATGTTTACCATGTTAAATTACCTATATACCCTTCATTTCCCATTTTTATTTAATTACCAAGGCCAAGCTTATAAGGGAAACTACTACCATTTGCTCTCCTACCCTTGGAGATAGTTTTATTGCAAGGTGAGGGGTCTCCCAACAAGTATAAATACCCCCCTAACTCATTCATTTCCTCTTGCACCAAGTCTTGTGTTGACAAGTACTCCTCTCTCCCTACTTTCTCCCCTTGGCCAAGAGCCTCCCCTCCCCTTAGGCTAGTTGTTTTATTTATTTTATGCTATAGTTTTATGTTATGTTTTAGCTTAATTTATGTTTTTATGTTATGGTTTATTTATATTATGTTTAGGTTGGGTCTTAGGGTCTTCCCTAAGCCATATAGGACTTTATTTTTATGCATTTATGGTATATTTAAATAGTTGTTCATGTGATTTAATTGTTTATAATATGCTATGGTATGTTATGAATTAGTTTAATATATGCTATGATCATGCTTTAGGGATTATATATGTTGTATGTTGATGTATGTTTATTATATTTAAATTATGTGCATGCATGTTATTTAATGGAATAGTATTATATGATCAATTATGTCACAACATGTTACATATTATGAATTGATTTAATTTTCACATATTATATGATCAATGCTCATGCTATGCTATGACTTATGTTATGATATGATGCTACATTGTTATATGATTAATACATTATGAATTGATCTTATGTTATGACTTGGATTAATGGAATATTACTTGATCATATTTTATACACTTGATCAGTCTCACACTTTATAACCTAAGATAGAATAGTACTTTAATTAGACCTTGTAACCTTAGGTTATACCTTTTAATCTACATCACATATGCTTCTAATAATATGAACTTGAACCATAGGTTATATCATGTAGCACCCGGAACGCTAGGTACCCACATCCCCCGCACTATAGTTCAATCCACATATGGAACAAACACCCATACATGAATCAAGCCTATAGCAAACGGGAGACAATAAAAAAAACGACTCTCTAGCTAGGCGGGACTAACCCTCAAATAATTACCAACATGCATAGACAATAAAACGGAAGCATAATATACATACTATCATCATTAGAGTTCAATCCATCATCCATATATATATATATACAATCTCAAAATTCCAAAGGAAAGATAATCCATAAGTATCAACATATTCATAAGCAGTACCTAATTATGCATCAATAATGTACAATGAACATGCTAGACCCGAAATGAAAGACCGGACTAGACTCAAATCCCACCTAGCATGCACCGTGCAACCTGAAAATGTGAGGTGTCAGTCTATGAAAGACTGAGTGAGGGGTTTAATAAATATAGGCGCAATTACAATGCAAGTTATAATCTCGGGTAAGATTTTATAAAAGAAAGCAATATAAGTTCAAGAATAAAGTAGAACTCGCCCAAGATTACAACTTATCAATTTAACAATACATCAGTTTCAGTCAATCAGTGGCTCGACGAGTGAGGGCAATCTCAAACCTTTACTCCGATAGTGACCAATCATAAATGTTTCCATTTATTAAGCGATCATGCAAGTAATTAACGTGCGATCAAGTAGCAGTTTCATGAACCCTTTTTCCTCCGGGTGATGGTGGGCTTGCAAGACCCGACCATCCAATCATGATGTACGTCAGGAACATGACTCCCACGTACAAGATTCCTTTCTCCACCAAACCTCTTGGTGGATTCAGGGGTCATTCCAACTTGGTGAGGATAGTGCAAATGTTACCCGTTAGCCCTTGCTTTCCCGGTTGGCTCCATACACTACCCTCGGGCCCACAGTGCAATACAATATACTGGCCAAAACAATCAATCAATCAGTTCCGAAAATCAGTTGAAAGTCATTCAGGTTTGGAAAACTATAGATACATAGATAAGTTTTGGCCGAAAACATCACATAGGGTTGTAAGGGTTCTATATATCTAGAAATTAAACCTCACCTGACAAGCGACAATACAAGGATGCAAGATAGTACTTATTCAATCAAGAATCTCCGCCCTGGAGAAGAACTGGACAAGAAAGGAAACAATGTGTACTCGTGAGACAAAACTCAATATGAAACCAAGTATAACGCACGGCAATGCTCATGTAAATAAATGAACTCCCAACACCTAATATCCAAATAACTTAGCAATCAAGTGACACTTAAACATGTATGAGAATCAAGTAATACCTAAGAGATGAAATTAATCCCAAGGAGTCACATACTCATATCAATACACCAAGTATATAACTCATATAAGTCACATATAGGAGCCAAGGAAGTGAAAGGAATGCAATAAGAGAGGTTTTGGCAAAGTTTGGCAAAAACAGACAATTTTAGAAAATGTGTATCCTGTGGAATAAGGGGAATATCTAAAGTTGTAGAAATTGGAATTGGGTTTTTTTTTTACTGGAAATGAAACTAGACAAGTAGACCTTTAAAATGATATATGTCTCATTTTCTAGTTCAAAGCGAGGTGAAAATGGCGTAAGCCCAAAGTTGGATGAATGCAGATTGTTGGTGAAGAGGCAACACCAAAAAGAATTGATTATATCTCAGAAATAACGAAAGATATTGAGATGATTCCAATGGGAGGTTGTTTTAGACTTCAAGAGGTTTTCAACGGTTCAAAAATCAGGTTAATAGGGGTTCTTTTGAGGGGAAAACGGGCATGTGAAAAATGCACTGGAACCAAACATGGGCGTGTGGAAACTGTTTGTCATGAAAATGGGTACCCAAACTGGCGTTTGGTAATTTAACTAGGGAGTCACACGGGCGTTTGGAAGCATTCTGGGTGAAAAATAGGGGGAAAACAGGGGATGCACATGGGAATTGGCTCCCAAGCCTTCCCACATCAAACCAAGACAAGAATTCACCCCAAAACTATTATATATCATGTAAATGTCTCATATATATCAATTAAGCACCATTTAATCCATGGAAACATGCATAAATCATCAAGAACTCATCCAACAAACCCATATATTTCATGATATCCAACTTCCATATAACTCAAGAATTAAGCATGGAATTCAAGGCTAAAGTTCATAATCATGCTTCTACTAGCTCACATCCAAGTTATCAATGCAAAACCCTAGCCCTAGCTCCACTTATGAAATTCAAGAATCAATCATATTCTCATCTATACCTTAAATGAATAAGGAAATTATGAAGTGATGAAATGATGATGATGATGCTTCCAATTTTGTGACGCCCCGTATTCTCGAAGGGCGTCCTGACGACATTAACAAGTAAGTCTCTACACTTATGTGTGTTTAATTTAAGAGTTCTTGAATTATGTGATTTAATATAAATCCAATTTAATATGTGATAATTCGAATTTATTCCATGAAGTAATTGTCAAGTTGATTTTAAATCCATCATGTTACTTAACTTGTTTAATTTCGGTTTACTTGAATTACTTGAGATTAATTGTCAATCATGTGTTTAAGAAATGTCGTTAAATTGTACGAAAGGTTTCTAAAATTAGAATTAAACTCTAATTGGTAAATCTATCTCTTTCATTTTAATTTGTAAAATAAATTCGGAGTTTGAATGTTTATTCGTAACTTTACCAATTTTGTTTACGATTATTTGTACGCGATATTTCTCTTTGTTACGCGATAAGGATACCCGGTTGTATATAGCTTGTGCACAAGACACATTTCTCCCAATCTCTTTTCTCTCTCTCTCTCTCCTCTCCCACTCTCTCTCTCCCGCGGGTACTAGGCGCGGCTTCGGTTACGAGCCCATAACTCGATCGTTTCTCAATGGAATTCAACAAATGAATAGTCCATTTCGATTATCTCGGAGAGACCGACGCAAGAGTACCAATTTAAAGGCCTAACGACGAACGGTGGCGGAGTTATGGCCGGATTTCAGTAGCAGCGGCGGATCTATCAGACTGCCGCCACTTCGCCGGCGTTTCACGGCTTTTTCCGGCCACCTCCTTGGTGCACGCGCCGAAGACCCAGCAAGAGGACATCCCGGCACTTCGTTTGACGTCGACGGCGGCCGCCATAGGAGCAGATACGGCGCCGTACGTGCCGCCCAAAGCTCGCGGCGGCGGCAGAAACTTTGCCGGCCAACGGGGGCCTTTTCCGGTCATTTTTTGGTCTCGGGCCCTCCATGAAAGTTGTTCGGAACGACGAGAACTAGTGGCATGTGATCAGGCGACTCCAGATTCGGTGGTTTGGCGGCAGCTCGGCTGCGGCAAAGTGGCGGTGCAACGGCGGCACTAGCTTCGAGGATTTTTCCGGAAAGCTACCTTAGGGTTTTCGAAGAGCTCGTCATGGGTAAGACAACGCCTCTTTCAGATCTCATTTTGGTTCACCGGTTTGGAAGTAATTTGAGTTTGAAGATTTAGGGTTTTCGTGTTCTTAGATTTCAGATGTAGGACAATCGGCTTGGAATTTCCAGAAATTGATTGAGGATTCGGAACGGGCACGAAGACTTCATTTGGGACTGATTTTTCGGGATTTTTCCGGCGACTTTTGACGGCGGCCCGGTGGCGGCCCGGCGACTTTCCGGCGGCTCCGGTGGCGGCACTCAGGCTAATTTCGGACAGAATGTTCGTCTCGTTGTGGTGAGTTCAAAGCCACTTTCCGTTCGTTAATCGGACACTCGATCTATTTATTACGAATTATTTTGCGTAATTGTGATTATTTGAATTAATTGTTTTAAGTGCAATTAAATTGGTTATTGTTGGTTTGTTGATCGAGATGTATTCCAATCGTATACGAAAACATGTATTGAATGAATTGTGATATGCATGAATGTTTCGAGTTACAATTTGAGTCCCGATGTGATGAATTTATGCTATGTGTTTAGATATGAAAGGGTGTTAGTTGTATATTTAGAAACTAATCTTTTATGTGACTAAATGAACTTGAATGATATTTTAGAAGAACGAACATGTTGTGATTTCTTCATATGAATTTGAGACGTTCTCAATGTTATGTTTGTTGTAAATTGTGTTTCAAATATAAAATTTAGATACATGAAAGATGCTTGAACAACTTGAGACTTTATGCATGATAGGAGTTAGAATTGTAATATCTTGATTTACTCTTACTACTTGAAAATGGTATATTATGAATTACAATAAATTGATAATTGTCATGTTTGTAAGTAATTAATTCCTAGTTGAATAATTGTATAAACACTTTTATAAATAATTCTAAACTAAGGGGATGTATGTGTAATAATTCTAAACTTTTATAAATAACTTTGGGGATGTAAGTGTAATATTTATGAAACTATGTATGTGACTTGAGCTTGTGTACCAAACATGTTGTGAAGTTGTAAAGTATGATCTTAAGTGAATTAGATGCACTCTTTATTTGTATCAAGCATGCCATCTACGTACAACGGCATTGTATGTTTATATGATCAAGTTACTCTTACTTATGCACTTTATAACTCGACATGAACTTGATGCTTAATTTTAATATTATAATTGAACCCTGTGACATTGGATGATTTAATATGCATTTTGTGAATACATTGACTTCCTAAATTGATCTTGCATCTTTGGATATGGAATTGCATGTTGGTTGCTTGTAAATATGACCTTGTTGAGCATTGATATGCTTTGAATGACCACGACACCATATCTAAGCACAACATGAACACTTATGCATAACCACGATCATGTTGAGCAACGCCGTGCGTCTTGTTTGGTTCATATAGAGTCTAAGTCTGGGCTTCTGTATGTCTTGTCACAGAGTTTGGTGGTGCCGGTGGGCCCGAGGTTTAGAGTGTTTGGCCCTTCACACTCTCAGACTCTACTACTACGAGGTGAGGTTTAGGATTTTGTATAGTTACGTGACCTATGGCCTTTACATGTTGATTTCTACCCTTGCATGCGAGTATACTCTATTATAGATACGTATGTGCTGAATATGATATGTTGATGATCTTGTGTGAGTCCTGCGTGGATGGAGGTCATGACGCTTAAAGTTCCATTGCGTAGGAAGGGTGTAAATATAAAACCAGTTTTTGAAGCATATGTAAGCTATTTTGGAAAAACAGTTGTGATGTGATTATGTAGCGAGATTGCCATGAAAGATTGGCATATGTGATCTGTTGTGATATGTTCTGTTGTGATCCGTTGTGATCTGTGTGTGGATCCGATCCTGGTGAGCTGCGGAATGGGTACCCCCAGGACGGTTAGGGCCGTCGGGGCATTTATCCTTTGCGTAGTTCCATTTGAGATATCATTGTGCGACCTTAGGGTGATGAGGGAGGCGTGGTATCTTGAGCCTTCGGCTAAGGCCGGGGAGGACTCTTGTGGGTTCGCAACCCCTTGAGGGTGAGTCTATTTTAGACGGTTTATTCTCGATGGTATGGGGACGGTACATCCTCCATCATTGGTGTAGAAGTTGGATTGATTTTTATTTATGTTATGAGGGGTTGAGGTTGGCAGCTCGTAAGCGCCGAGCAGTTGATTATGTTATGTTATGGAATTATGAATCGGGATAGAATCTTTCTGGAAAATGGTTTCTAAACTTATATCTATATCTTATTCGGGTTCTTTCAAAACGTTTGGGTATGTAACACCTATCCCCGGTTCATGAGTCCATCCTTTTTATTCTGTGCAATGCTCCTTATATATATATATATTGTGGGTGTGCATTAGTTGTAGCACCCGGAACGCCGAGATGCCACACCCCCGCACCATAAGTCTAGCTCACACATGAAATGGGTAGTCCATATATGAACCGGACTCATGGCGAACGGGTGACAACAAAACTCAAAAGCTAGGCGGGTACCCTCAAATACTACCAATAAACAATTCAGAGCAATAAAAGTGGAAGCAATAGCAATCAATACTTTTAGGTACCATATTTACATATTTATTTATAGATACCAACATTTATATATATCAATACAATATCATCTCCAAGTATAAATCCAAAACATGCTACAAAATAACTAGTATCAATACAAGAACAAAGTATGAAGGTGAAGTGCTAGACCCGAATAAAAGACACGAGACTCTAATTCCCGCCTAGCTCGAACCTGCAAAAACTGAAAAGTTTAGGTGTCAGTCCAACATGGACTGAGCGAGGGGTTTATAATTAAATAATAGCGCAATTACCATGCAAGCCATAATCTCGGGTAAGGGTTTATAAAATAGAAACAATATAAGTTCAATATTAAAATAGATCTCGCCCGAGATTACAACTAATCCATTCAATCAATATAAACCTTATCAGTTCAATTCAATTCACTCAGTGGCCCGGCGAGTGAGGGCAATCTCCAACCTTACTCCAATTAGTGAACAATACCATCTTTAGGTTTTATTTCAATAATTATCATACAATCATTAGTGCACACTTAGCATTTCCACGAACTCCTTTTTCCTCCGGTGATGGTGGGATTGCAAGGCCCAACCATCCATGAACGGTATACGTCGGGAACATGACTCCCACGCACGGGATTTCTTCCTCCACCAAACCTCCTGGTGGATTCAGAGGTGATCCCAAAAATTGGTGAGGATAGTGCAAGAGTTACCCGTCAGCCCTTGCTTTCCCGGTTGGCTCAATACACTACCCTCGGGCCCATGTGAACACGATATGCTTACTCGCCAAAACACGATCAATCACGATAACACGATTATTCATTAGATCACGAAATCATTTGCAATCGGTAGAGATTGTGGGAAAGATATATACATATATATATATACATTTTGGCTGAAAACATCACGTAGGGTTGTAAGGGTTCTATATATATCTAGTAATTAAACCTCACCTCTACCAACCAAAAGAAGCAAGGAAGCACCCTACGGACCGTGCTCCTCGTCTTCGGGACCAAGATCTGTGCAACAAGGATAAGTGTACATAAGACTCAACTCGAATGAACCAATTAAGACGCACGGCGAAGTCATAATCAAGATATTATGCAACAACAATCAAGGAGTGTCAAATAGGAGCATGATTATCAATTAAGCAAGTATATATATCACATAATTCACATATGGGAGCCAAGGAAGTGAAAGAAATGCAATAAGAAAGGTTTTGGTGAAGTTTGGCCAAAACCGACAATTTTTGGAAATATACATGTTGTGGGAAAACTGGAATATCTTAAATTCTAGAAGTGGGAATTGAGGTTTGCTTGTTGGGAATGAAAGTAGACACATAGACCTTTCCAACGCTATATGGCACGTTTTCTAATTCAAACCGAGGTGAAAATGGCGTTGGTTCGAAGTTGGACAAAATGCAGGAAAAGGTGACACGCCCGTGTCACCAAAATACACTAAGCCGTGACACCCCCGTGTCACGGTACAGAAACTCAACCCAAAGAACACCCCCGTGTCACGCTGAAGAGGGGAAAAGCGACACCCCCGTGTCACTGCACGTAACCGAAAAACAGGGCAAGAAAACAGGGGAGGTCGCGGGAAAAGGCTCCCAAACCACTCAATCACCAAACTACATCAAATAAACACTTGAAAACCAACATATAGCATGTATATGATCATATATATCAATTAATCATCATATAATCCAAGGAAACATGCATCAAATCATCAAGAATTCATCATCAAAATCCCATATAAACTTATGTTTTCCAACTTTCCTCTTATTCAAGAATTCATGCAAGTTATGAGATATAATGATCCTAAACATGTTTCTAAGCACTTATAACCAAGGAATCATATCATATTTATCAAACCCTACTCAAATATATCTCAAGGGATTCAATCAAATTCTCCATATACCTCAAGATGGAAGAAGAAATGGATGGAATGATGAGATGATGAAGATGATGTTTCTAACTTGTATAATTCCTCCTTGAATTTGGCTTGAATTTGATGAAACCTTTCTTCCTTCCCTTGATGGTGTTTGAATCGGTTTTTAGTGTGTGAATGTGTGAAGTCTTGATAAGAATGGATGAGTGGAATATGTGTATATCTTGAATATATGTTATATTGTATATAATGTATGTAATGTAACATAATTATAGAGATATAGATTATATATGTATAAAGTTAGATATTATGCATATTATATATATAAAAAATCCTTAGTGCTCTATTAAGGTATATACATATACAATGCATGTGTGAGTGTAGGTCTTCCAAGAGTTAGATGAATCACCACAATTTGCATTTTAGTCCCTTATGTATTTAAATGAATGCACACAAGTATCATTTCTAACAATTAAACATTTAACTCCCAAATCATGAAATGCAATTTAGTCCATGAATTCAGGAAATGATCAAATAAGAACATATAAGAACATTTAATCACATTAATAAATAATTCACATAAATTTCACGTTAACGCTAATTCAAGTAAATCTATATAAACATAATGCATATAATGTTATGAAAATTATAAAATTCATATAATATCACATAATGATTGAATGGAAAAATCGGGGCGTTACAATTCTCCCCCCTTTAAAAGGACCTGGTCCCCAGGTCCACTGCCGTGTTTTTAAAAAATGATGCATAGGCAATAAGAGAACCCCGTCTCTTAGACAAGCCATGAGAGAGCCCCGTCTCTCAAACAAGTAGAGAAAGAGCCCCGTCTCTCTAACACACAACGAGAGAACCCCGTCTCTCAAACACACAACGAGAGAACCCTGTCTCTCAAACACACAACGAGAGAACCCCGTCTCTCAAACACACGCCAAAACAACGATTCAAGAAGGCAAATTGTAGAAACGTTCACGTATATGTCACATAAAGCAGGTAGCATCACGTTAATCACATAACTAATGCTTTTACACAACCAAAATTGCAACTAATAAGAATTAAATACAATAGCAATAGATTTATTGATGCACGTGATATGCATGGTTAGGGTACCGTTCACCGTTGATTATGCCATAAATATAGTTGATACCTTCGGCTACCACATTCGGATGAGCATTCATATTGTGCACCTCTCTCACCAGAGCATATGCACGAGCCTGAACAAGTGGCCTCTGTCCCCCGGCAGACAACTCTCGTCGCTTCGGACACGTGTCTACTAGGTGCTCATTGCTTCCACAGCGCAGACATAGATTCAAACGTTTCCTACAAGCCTCATAAGTATGTGTATCACGTCCGCAATAGGTGCAAAGAGGTTTTCCCGAAGATGATGTTGAAGTTGGTACACTTGGAGCTTTCGAGGCCGATCCCATTGATTGAGCCTTTTTCTGAGATCCTTCCTGAAGTGGCGAGGATTGATAAGAAATAGGCCTCTTTCCATTATTAGAATTTTGTCCGGAGTGAGGTACAGGCCTTCTCGCATTCACCGAGTCTTCAACTTTCAAAGCTTTCGTGGTAGCCTTGACCCAAGTACTCGTGTTAACCGCTTCCAAGGCTCTCTGTATGTCCGGTCGGAGTCCTTGTACGAACTGCATAGCTTTGTGAAAATCATCACTCGCTATATTGGGTGCATAGCGAGATAACCTTTCATACTCTGAAATATACTCGGCCACAGACCTCGATCCTTGCTTCAATTCGGTAAATTCTCTCAACCTTCGAGTACGTGATGAGGGAGGGATGAACTTGTTCTTAAATTCTCTTGTAAATATTTCCCAATTAATCTCTTCTCCAGTTGCCTCCAATACAATCCGCGTGCTTTCCCACCAAGAGTAGGCTTCCCCTTGTATTAAAGTGATGGTGCATCGAGCCTTCTCTCGGGACTCACATGGAATGAGCTCCCATATCCTCTCTACCTCTTTCAGCCACATTTCCGCCTGTATATCATTTCCCTTGAAGAACTTGGGAGGTCTTTGATTCTGAAACTCCCTAAGTATAACAGAAAGCGGTGCCTCAGGCGGTACAACAGGTGCAGGTGGTGCTGGAGGTGCCGGTGGTACATAATCTCGTAGCCTTTGATCTATAATATTGATAACTGAGTTAACAAAGGCCTCTGCCGGCGGTGGTTGTGGAGGTGTAGGAGTACGATCACGATGATGACGTCGTCCTGGAGATCGATCACGATGTCTTCGTGGAGGCATCTTGTCAATAAACACTAAAATGCGTGCTATTTTTAGTCTATGCATGTTAATGCAAATAATTCAATCAGAATTCAAATTTTAAATCAATTAAGCACAAAGGAGAGGTATATATGCAACACATTGTCAAGTAGTCCCTAAGCCGTACGACCTAGACTCACAAGACACAACACTAGAACCACGGTTTTGCAACCGGGCTCTGATACCACTTAAGATGTAGCACCCGGAACGCCGAGATGCCACACCCCCGCACCATAAGTCTAGCTCACACATGAAATGGGTAGTCCATATATGAACCGGACTCATGGCGAACGGGTGACAACAAAACTCAAAAGCTAGGCGGGTACCCTCAAATACTACCAATAAACAATTCAGAGCAATAAAAGTGGAAGCAATAGCAATCAATACTTTTAGGTACCATATTTACATATTTATTTATAGGTACCAACATTTATATATATCAATACAATATCATCTCCAAGTATAAATCCAAAACATGCTACAAAATAACTAGTATCAATACAAGAACAAAGTATGAAGGTGAAGCGCTAGACCCCGAATAAAAGACACGAGACTCTAATTCCCGCCTAGCTCGAACCTGCAAAAACTGAAAAGTTTAGGTGTCAGTCCAACATGGACTGAGCGAGGGGTTTATAATTAAATAATAGCGCAATTACCATGCAAGCCATAATCTCGGGTAAGGGTTTATAAAATAGAAACAATATAAGTTCAATATTAAAATAGATCTCGCCCGAGATTACAACTAATCCATTCAATCAATATAAACCTTATCAGTTCAATTCAATTCACTCAGTGGCCCGGCGAGTGAGGGCAATCTCCAACCTTACTCCAATTAGTGAACAATACCATCTTTAGGTTTTATTTCAATAATTATCATACAATCATTAGTGCACACTTAGCATTTCCACGAACTCCTTTTTCCTCCGGTGATGGTGGGATTGCAAGGCCCAACCATCCATGAACGGTGTACGTCGGGAACATGACTCCCACGCACGGGATTTCTTCCTCCACCAAACCTCCTGGTGGATTCAGAGGTGATCCCAAAAATTGGTGAGGATAGTGCAAGAGTTACCCGTCAGCCCTTGCTTTCCCGGTTGGCTCAATACACTACCCTCGGGCCCATGTGAACACGATATGCTTACTCGCCAAAACACGATCAATCACGATAACACGATTATTCATTAGATCACGAAATCATTTGCAATCGGTAGAGATTGTGGGAAAGATATATACATATATATATATACATTTTGGCTGAAAACATCACGTAGGGTTGTAAGGGTTCTATATATATCTAGTAATTAAACCTCACCTCTACCAACCAAAAGAAGCAAGGAAGCACCCTATGGACCGTGCTCCTCGTCTTCGGGACCAAGATCTGTGCAACAAGGATAAGTGTACATAAGACTCAACTCGAATGAACCAATTAAGACGCACGGCGAAGTCATAATCAAGATATTATGCAACAACAATCAAGGAGTGTCAAATAGGAGCATGATTATCAATTAAGCAAGTATATATATCACATAATTCACATATGGGAGCCAAGGAAGTGAAAGAAATGCAATAAGAAAGGTTTTGGTGAAGTTTGGCCAAAACCGACAATTTTTGGAAATATACATGTTGTGGGAAAACTGGAATATCTTAAATTCTAGAAGTGGGAATTGAGGTTTGCTTGTTGGGAATGAAAGTAGACACATAGACCTTTCCAACGCTATATGGCACGTTTTCTAATTCAAACCGAGGTGAAAATGGCGTTGGTTCGAAGTTGGACAAAATGCAGGAAAATGTGACACGCCCGTGTCACCAAAATACACTAAGCCGTGACACCCCCGTGTCACGGTACAGAAACTCAACCCAAAGAACACCCCCGTGTCACGCTGAAGAGGGGAAAAGCGACACCCCCGTGTCACTGCACGTAACCGAAAAACAGGGCAAGAAAACAGGGGAGGTCGCGGGAAAAGGCTCCCAAACCACTCAATCACCAAACTACATCAAATAAACACTTGAAAACCAACATATAGCATGTATATGATCATATATATCAATTAATCATCATATAATCCAAGGAAACATGCATCAAATCATCAAGAATTCATCATCAAAATCCCATATAAACTCATGTTTTCCAACTTTCCTCTTATTCAAGAATTCATGCAAGTTATGAGATATAATGATCCTAAACATGTTTCTAAGCACTTATAACCAAGGAATCATATCATATTTATCAAACCCTACTCAAATATATCTCAAGGGATTCAATCAAATTCTCCATATACCTCAAGATGGAAGAAGAAATGGATGGAATGATGAGATGATGAAGATGATGTTTCTAACTTGTATAATTCCTCCTTGAATTTGGCTTGAATTTGATGAAACCTTTCTTCCTTCCCTTGATGGTGTTTGAATCGGTTTTTAGTGTGTGAATGTGTGAAGTCTTGATAAGAATGGATGAGTGGAATGTGTGTATATCTTGAATATATGTTATATTGTATATAATGTATGTAATGTAACATAATTATAGAGATATAGATTATATATGTATAAAGTTAGATATTATGCATATTATATATATAAAAAATCCTTAGTGCTCTATTAAGGTATATACATATACAATGCATGTGTGAGTGTAGGTCTTCCAAGAGTTAGATGAATCACCACAATTTGCATTTTAGTCCCTTATGTATTTAAATGAATGCACACAAGTATCATTTCTAACAATTAAACATTTAACTCCCAAATCATGAAATGCAATTTAGTCCATGAATTCAGGAAATGATCAAATAAGAACATATAAGAACATTTAATCACATTAATAAATAATTCACATAAATTTCACGTTAACGCTAATTCAAGTAAATCTATATAAACATAATGCATATAATGTTATGAAAATTATAAAATTCATATAATATCACATAATGATTGAATGGAAAAATCGGGGCGTTACATTAGCCCCCTCACTCGGTCAAGTTGACTGACCCCTCATTTACACTTTTAGTTGCAGGTTGTTGGCGTTTGCTAGGCGGAAGTGAGTCCTTTGAGTTGCACTTCGCCGGTCTAGTCTTTCTATTTGCATTTGTCTTTTCATACACTTTACTTATGCTTTGACTCGTAGACTTGAGATTATACTTTACTATTCGGTAGCCCTGCGTGGCACTCTCATTCGGCCCCATGTGGCACTTGATGATTATTACTTTATGTTGATATTTGGGACTATGGACTTATGCTAGTTGAACCCGTCACTTGTTATGTTTGTTGATCTATTATTCGGGATTAGGTATCTATGCTAGTTGAACCCGTCACCTGCTTTGCATGTTTTGTTTTAAATGCTTCCGCTATCTATTGATGTTGGTTTTAATTGCTTCCGCACTCTGAGTTTTGGTCAAGTTAGATCCGCCTAGCCTAGTGTGTGAGTTGGTCTCCCATTCGCTCTGATTCGGATTCGGGCATGGACTTTCATTTCATGCTCCGGGTCTGGGTCATAGTGCGGGGGATGTGGCATCCTCCGTTTGGGGTGTTACAAATTTCACAATTCCTTTAAATTTTGTGAAATCTTTCCTTCCTTCTCATGGTGTTTCAACCGTAATTTAGTGTTTGTGTATGTGTGAAATTCTTGATGAAAATGGATGAATGAGTGCAAGAGACGTATATAATGTCAAAGTCTTCCACTACCTTGCATGACTCACCACATTTTGCACATAGGTCCTTCAAGTATTTGAATTCATATAATCAAGTTTCGTTCCAAGGAATATGATCACTTAACTCCAATCACATTAATGTAATTAAGTCTACATTTTCAAATAAATGATCAGGTAAGGACACACATGAGCAATTAGCCATTTTAACAAGTAATTCACGTATCAATTAAAATAATTCATGTAATAATTCTCAAGTTGACATAAATTACATATAAGCACTTTAGGAATATAATTCACAAAATATCAGATAATTCATAACTGAAAAACTGGGGCGTTACATATCAAGATCATAATTTGATTAGAGAGTGTGTGTGTGCATGGTGTACGTGTGTGTGTGTATATGTTCGTGTGTGTGCATGAGTGTGTGTTTAGTGTGTGGGTTTGACCCGAACCCTTTGACCCAACATGTGAATAGTAACCATGAATAGTAAACTGGAATAGTCCTTTTAAATAGTACTTTAGAATAGTAAAATGAAATAAAATTCAGGATACCTAATTAAACGTTTGCTGTAACACCCCGGAGCGGAGGGCGCCACATCCCCCGCACCATAGCCTAACACATGAAACGAAATGGGGACTCCGTCCGCGCATCAAGCCATGGCGAACGGGTAACAAACAAAAATCCAACCTAAGCTAGGCGGTCTAGACCCTACTCAGAGCGCGCAATAAAAACAATTAACGAATGCGGAAGCCTCAGAATCCCAAAATCAATATACATACTCGAAACATAAACACGATATATAAAAATTTAGCGAGGCAAGTTATATAAATCCTTAAAAATCGAATTAAGACATAACTTATACAAATTTCAAAATTAGCAAAATGCATAAAGAAAACAAAATACGATGCATGTGACTCGAGCTATCCACAACCACGACTCAAAGACAACCGCCTAGCTCCAACTTTCAAACAGGCACCTGCAAACTCAAATCAAAGGGGGAAAAAGAGAGAAATAACGAGTGTCAGTCCTAAAGACTGGTGAGGGGGCTAACACGCGCACACGTACATATAAGTAGAGCATAGCATAATCAAATGGAAGAGTGTTCATGAACCGGGGTTGGTTTTTGCATTCTGAATCATTTAAACCCGTGATATTACATATAGAAAGAAAGGTTTAGGGCCGAAGGTCAAAATCACCAAGTTTTAGAAATTAGAAGTCCAATCCCGATTCACAAACCATAACGGAAACGAAGACTTAAACTAATTGACTCGGCGAGTTCGAGTCCCAACCCACTTACTCCATAGCAAAGAAAAGCGAAGATAAAGCAAACAACATAAATCAATTCAACCTTTCTCTGTTTGGGGAAGAGAGCGGCCACTCTCAACCCGACACATATCTTACCTTATAATGGTGGCATCGGGGGATCGTACCCGACCCTGACGGGTTATACCGCCGGCATATGAGACCTGCTTTCCCCTCGACCTCCCGAGGATGAGCTAAGCCTCACTTTGGTGGAGAAGTATACAGGGGTTACAACCGGCGACCCCATGGCCGACCTGTGTCTCCCATTACATACAACTCCAGGGCCCAAACTTACACATATCACAAAGCTTATACAGACGCACACATGGATATATCTTTCAATGTCCTAAAGCTCGCAAAACAAAACTCACACAACCCTTTTGAAAACGAATAATCAAAATTAGCTTACATATACATATAAAAGCCTTTTTGTAGAATCTCATAACAAAGGGGCCAATTCCCACAAAATACTTATCAAACACTTATATATATATATATATATCGCATGCGGGCTTAAATACACGTAAGGTTGTAGGTCATCATAGCTAAAAGGAAAGAAAACCCCACCTTATCAACCAAACCGAACAAAAGGAACCACCTCTTCAACCTCGAGACAAACCTAAGAACAAAACAAAGGGCAAAGGACAAGCTTAGACTTAACATGAACCAATTAGACGCTCGACATATGCGTATGGATGCAAATGATGCATAAAGTATGAAATGAAATTAACACTTAAGTCACATTAGGTCATATTGAATCATGTCGAAACATAGCTCACATTTTCCACGTTAAACATGCTCACGAACTTCATATACATGTCAAATATCAAGTTAGGAAGTCACATGTGTACGTAAGGGAGCACTTAGATCACATAAAGCACATTTAACGTTAAACGAATCCATAAACGTAATGCAACACACAGGACACTCACAACACATTATACAATCATGAAACATGTTAAAATCAAGCAATGACAAGTTATAGCATAGCACATATCATACATATAAACAAGCATTCAACCTATAGGAACAAGATAGGGGAGGGAAACCAACAAAACGGACAAAGAAACAAAGTTTGGGCAAGAAAACTCAAGTTTTCCAGATCCAGGGCCGTGGATATTTTCAAAAGAGGAGATCCACGGCCGTGGATCTGGGGACATTTCTGTCCCTAGCTGCTGGACTCCTATCCACGGCCGTGGATTTGGTCAAAGCCCAAAATCCACGCCAGTGGATCCACTTCCAGTGACCAAAACTTGATTTTTAGCCCTCAAACTCCCCAAGAACCAAAACCAAAGCACATTAACATCAAACCAACACAATATACAAGATATATGCATCAAAGATTCAAAGGTTTATGCCCTAATTCATGCAAGAACCGAAGCTAAAGTGAGGAGAGGGAAGAGATGCATCACATATTCATGCTCAAACAAATTCATCAAAGGGTTTCAAGGAGAATTCATCCATAACACATCTACCAAGTATCATGTATCAAAAAGGAATCAAAACAAGTTCATACGATCATCTTTTGAGCATCAAAACAGCCACACAAAATGTTGCAAGGAAGGAAAGAAATTAAGTCACGTTCAAGCTCACATATGCAACTGAAAAGGGGTATGAAATCAGGGCAAAACAAGGAAGTTTGCAGCAGCTCTTGGAGGGATTTCTTAGGCCTCAAACACACACATATCATACATAAAATACACACCAAAACATCACCAATTCATGCCTTAAAATGCAGCAACAAGCAGCTCAAAACTCATACACCAAAATTGTCACAAAGAAGGAAGGAATGCAGCAGGTCATACTCTTCAAGTCTGGGGCTAAAACAGGGGATGAAAGCTAGCAAACACTTAGCTAACATGTAGAAAAACTCATATACTTCATGTACATGCAATTTCACACGAAATGGAGTTCAAGAAGTCATCAAACGAACCAAAATTTTGACAACAATTCAAACCAGGAAGAGCAGAGCATATTCTCACGTTTGAGGCTGAAATAAAGCATGAAATCAAGGAAAAACAAAACGTATTCATAGAGTAACATGTGTGACACATAACCATGCATTAATACACGAAATTGGATGCAAGAATCCATCAAGCAAACCTCAAAAACACGACAGCAACTTGGTGAGAAAGGAGCAGATTCGCAGCAGTTTTTAAGGTCCAAGAACTCAAGTTTGCAGCGAAAATAAAGCATGAAATCAGGGCAAAAGTGGATTTGGGGCAGGCCTTCTTGTTTTGTTTCTGATCTAAATCCACGGGGGTAGGTTTTTCCTTTGTAAAAATCCACAGCGGTGGATTTGGGACAGCAACTCTTTTTGCTCCGAACTTCGTTTTCTTGTTTCTTTTCTCTTGTTTCTTGATTTTCCGACCCCTAATTTGATCCCCATGCTTTGTTAACATGTTGCATTATGTGTTATGAGTATTGTATTAAGTTTATGGATTCATTTGATATGAAACGTGCAAGACATGATTTTATATGTCCTACATGCTACCCTATGTGCATACTTAAATTGATCCTCCATTTATTCACTTTGTATGACCTCTTCTTGCTAATTTTATGATATGTACACATTGATTATATGTGTAATAAGTGTTACCTTGTATAATATGAAGTTTTGATCGGATTTAGTTGCTCGTTCTTGATTTATACTCTCATGTGCTCTTAAATGACCTAAGTGCTTCTCGATATGTATGAATGAGCTAGTACTTCGTTTGTTCGTTTAATTTACTAATCTCTTGTATATATTATGACTTGAGTGATATGATAACACATTGATTTATGTGTTAACTTGAAAGTATTTGATTTATGGATCCATTTAACATGAAATATGAACTCATATGCCTTGAATGTTGCATTCCATTTGCATTATAAGCATCATACGTATTCGTCGAACATCTATTTTGTACATTTTGAGTCTAAGAGTATTGAGTATCCTTTGTTGTTTCCTTTGTTCAGAGTTTGGTTCCATTGGTAGCAAGGAGGTCTCGTAGCGTCCGTTTCTTATCCTTTTTGCCCGCTACGTTGGAAAGGTGAGGTTTTCTTCCTTTTTAGTTAAGTGACCTACAACCCTACATGTATTTTTAAGCCCGCATGTGATATACGTATATATATATATATATATATATATATATATATATATATATATAATTATGTAAATATGTGTTTGATTAGTATTTTACGGGATTCGTCCCTTTTGTTATGTATTATTGGAAAAACGCTTTTATATATATGTAACTTATTTTATGTTTATTTTGATTTTAAAAAGGGGTTGGTGTGTGTGAACGTTTTGAAAATAGCGAGACTACGACTTTGAATATGAAGTCGGAAAATTCAGAAATTTTGAAATTATTAAGATTATGAATTATGAATTAAGAAATGGGCCCGGGGAAGTGGTATGTGATTCTCGGGTCGGCCAAGGGGTCATCGAGCTCTCTCATCAACACAACCACAATTTGATGTAGGGAAATTCGCCCATCCTCGGGAGTTCGAGGGGAAGGTGGTTTCTCGAGAACCGGCGGTTAAAACCTATCGGGGAGTGGGTAGGATCCTCCGACTCACACATTTTGACAGGAGAACGGGGTTGAGTGGACGTCAACTCATCCCCAAACGGTGAAAGGTGGGATTGTTTATGAAATTTGCTTTATTTTGATTCCGTTTATGTTTTGGAAGGAGTTAGGTGGGTTTGTACTCGTTCTCGCCGAGTCTAGTGATTTTGATTATGTTTTTTGTTCGTAAAACGGGAGTGGACTTATAATTGCTTAAAACTTGGTTATTTCGTGCTTTTAGCTCTAAATCTTTTCTATATTTATTATCAGGTGCTAAATTATTTTAGATTGCAAAAACCATGCCCCGTTTCATGAACTTTGATATTTGATTATGCTCTGCTCTTATTTATATGTACGTGTGAGTGTGTTAGCCCCTCACCTGTCATTAGGACTAGCCCCTCTTCGGTGTTTTCTTTTTTCCCCCTTTTTGTTCCTTTGAGTTGCAGGTGGAAGTTGTCTGTTCGAGCTAGGTGACAGTCTTTTATTTTCAAGTGTTCGAGTAGTTAGTAGAGTCTTTTGCATACTTTGCATTTTATTCATGGAATTTGGAAGTATGTGTAAATTATGGTTTAATTTTGAAGCTTTGAATTATGTATGAATTAATTTGATCGTTTTAGACTTGGCATTTAAAATCTGATTTATTTTATTCCTGTTATGGAAGCATGTATGTTTGAATATTTGATATCCTGGTGCTTCCGCATGTGAATTTTTTTATTTCGTGCACTCTGATTTAGGGTCTAGACCGCCTAGCCTAGGTCTGATTTTGTTTGTCACCTATTCGCCGTAGCTTGGTGCATGTGCAGAGTTTCTATTTCGTTACATGTGTCGGGCTATGGTGCGGGGGGTGTAGTGCCTTTCGCTCCGGGGTGCTACAGCTTTCAACAATCGTTATGGTCATTACGAGTTCATAGTAATGCCAATTGGTCTGACTAACGCACCAGTTGTATTCATGGGCATGATGCACCGAATATTTAGACCATTCCTCGATATGTTCGTGGTAATTTTCATCGATGACATTCTAGTATTTTTCAAGACACCAGGGGAACATGCTGAGCATCTTTGTTTAGGGCTGGACACTTTGCTTGTAGTGTAACGCCCCGATTTTTCATTTATACTAATATGTCGTATTTGTTTATAAATCGTGCAATTGAATTATTTAATTATGTGATTAACCGTTTATACGTGTTTTATATTCAATTTCATTATAAATTGTTAGTGTTTTATTTTATTTTATTTTAATTCAATTTAATATCATTTTATTTATTTCGTTATTCTAGTAATTATTTTAAGTTAATAATTAAGTGTTTAATATTTCATATTGTTAATTAAATGTTATGCTAATTAATCATGTTTAAACATGTTAATTAATTTATTCAAATAAATCCGTTGACCTTGATTTATGTTTAAAATAGAATTTAATTTATTTAGTTAATTTTTTTATTATGCATGGAATTTTATGAATATGTGCATGGTTGTTTAATTTGTGCATCGTTCTTATATGAAATGATATCGAAATGTCGTGAAATTGTAGTATGTCGTAAATATATGTGTTATGAACATGCCTAGATACTCGGTTTATACTTTCGAACTTGTTTGAAGTGTTAACGAATTTAATTTGATTTGTGGAACCAAATCGGGGGCTAACGGGCAATTAGCGCACCCTTGGTTCCGTACGTGATATCTTGAGCTCGGGAACTCGGAATCGAGTTTCGTCAACTTTGTTGAACTCATATCAAAGATTCGGGTTTAATAAACTTAGCCTTATATTTTTCCGGAATCATTTGAACTTTCGAAATTCAACCGAAAAACGAAACGGTGACAAAACTGCCACCTTTTACTAAAAATGCCATAACTTATACAAACCTTGACCAAATTAACTATGGTTGGATGATTTAGAACCCTAACTCAACCCTATAACTAGAATTAAACACCCCAAACCGAGATAACCTTCATCACATAAAGAAAACTCAGCCAAAAAATTCTACTCTCTAGTTTTCCCGTAACCCTTGTGCACCTTGGAGATTCAAAGCTCAAATCTCCTCCAAACCTCCTTTAATCCACAAGGTAAGTTTAGGGTTGTAATATACATTCAATATGTGTCATTTTAAGCTATGCATCCCCAATTTTGATCATGGTTTCATGAGTTTTTGGCTGAATTTGAAAAATAGTAGGGTTTGAGCAATTGTGTTGATCTCATTCGTTTCTTGATGGATTTGAGCGATTCCAAGCTTGAATATGATTGTTTTGACATCCTTTTCTCACTTATGATCATTGATTACATGGTAGTTGAAGTAATCATAAGTTATCATTAAGGACACTTTGAGGAAATTCATGAATTAAACTCATATATTTTCATCTCACGTCTGAGCTTCCTTGGGGCTGACTTATATGCTAATTTGGAGTTGTTTTGCTGCATTTTTGATGGCTTAACTTACCTGAACATGTGGGGGATAAATGAGATCAGTTGTGCCCTGTTTTTACGTGATTTTGCCCTGTTTTTCGAACTGAGTTTTGCTGCTGAAAACTGCTGCGTTTCTTCCTTTCTTGTTGCTATCAGTTTCGTGGTTTTGAGAGAGTTGCTAAGGTTGTGTTGTTGTTGCATTTCATGCATTTTGTAGCTGCATCAGTTGCCTTGATTGCTGCTTTCTTTTACTATGTTTTGAGCAAGGAAAACGGGGGTTGTTGTGTCAGCTGCTGCCGCGAATGCTTCTGTAATACATCTCCCCGGCCGGGGAGATTTTGAACATGAAAGTACCCAGCTGGGGAGCCTTATGCAGAAACCCCTTTGCATGTCAGTCCCCGGGCAGGTAAAATTCGTGAATAAAATCTCCGCGGGCGGGGAGATTGTTTCTGCTACGCTGCTGCTGTTTTGTTGTTGAGTTGCTACTGCTGCTTCATTTCTTTTCCCCTTTTTCGTTCATGCATGTTATGAGTGGTTGAATGTTGCATGCATTTTATTAGAAATTGCATGAATGTTATTATGGTTGTTGGTACGTATGCCTATATATATATACTTAAATGAATTGAATGCAATTATGTACTTTGTGTATATATATATATATATATATATTTATAACATGTGTTGCATGAAATTATTTAATCTAAATGATTGCATGCAGGGGCTGTACGTTGCATGCATATATATATGTATATATATATATATATATAATATATATATTTATATATGTTTATTAAATTTTAAATAATATTTGATTTAATCGAATTTTAGAATTTAATGGTTACCTATTTCATGTTTTATTTAAAATTCCGAATTTAAATTGAATGTGTTTAATTGTCTATTTTCTAATTGTAAATGTGATTTTATGATTTAAATTAGTTGTTATATTTTATATGGATTACGTTATGAATTTATTTGATACGTTTTAGACGAAATATGAAATTATTGGATTGAATTGTTATGGAATGTGGAATTTATGAACTTAATGAATATGAGCGCCTCCTTGAACGAATGAATGGCTTCTTTATATGATTTAAATCCCTTAATAGTGCACATGAACATTCTCATGACATAATCTTATCTTTTATACATTCTTATCATGATCACACATTGTCGTGCGTCATATATGGTTCATTTAGAGTCTTGAGTCTCATGAACACGTTACGTTGTCCTTTGTACAGTTTATCTCCAGGGTGGGGAAATCTTGATCTTTCAGGCACTCGGTAACTCGTATCCTTGTATCGTCATGTTTCAGGTGAGGGTGTTTTCGTTTTAGTTACGTATTAAACCCTACAACCTTATGTGACAAGCTTTGGCCAAAAACCTTATATACATATATATGTATATTTATATGTATATGTTACTTTTAAAGTAGAGTTATCGAGTAAATTCTTCTGAAATTATACGTATGGGCGTATATAAGCTTAAAATGGCTTTGCAACGAGGCTATGCTCCAAACCGTGTGTCTTCATGCTAGCTACGGATTAGGACGACACGGAGAGGTACGTGTATAGCATATGCCGAGGTGCACGGTAAGGTATGTTTTCTTATAGTATGTATCCTATGTATGAAGTAAATGTTTTGGCGAGATTATGCATGTATGATATGATCACGGGCCCAGGGACTTCGTACATGTGGCTATCCGGGGAGGCATGGGCCGACGGTAATCCCATGTGCTAGTTCCACTATGTTACGGCGATACCAGCCCTCGCTAGGAGATTTAGCGGGGAATGGGAGCTGAGTGCCCTTGGGGGAGTAATGAAACCCCATTGGCCTATGTATGAGGTGGTCGGGTCTTGCTAACCCGTCCACCACCCGGAGGAAGAAGGTTGGAACTGATTTTTATGATTATGATTATGTTTATGATTGATATGCACCGTGCGGGAAGGCCGGGACACGGATTGCCCAAACGATTATGTTTTATGATATGATATATGATCTGCGTGTATTATGATATATTGCATGATCACCTATTTAAAGTATTAATGATATGTGTCGTACACAGTCGGAGTTTGGTTGGAGATGATGCACGCTCACTCGCCGAGCCCTTATGTTTATATATGAATTATGAACATAATGAATTAATATGATTAGTCGTAAAATCCGAGTATTGCTTGGTTATTCTCTTGCCCTTTTTGGGAGCTTATTTCAAATAAAACCTTGCTCGGGATTTATTACTTGCATGTGCATGTTTTATATATACGTATATCGCTCCTGCTCACTCAGTCTTCTAGAGACTGACCCTCTCCCTCCCCAACCTTTTAGTGTTCAGGTTTGTCTCCCGTTCGCTATGGTTTGATACGGGTGCGGATTTACCATTTCGTTACTCGTGTTGAGCCTTAGTGCGGGGGATGTGGTGCCTCCCATGTAGCACCCGGAACGCCGAGATGCCACACCCCCGCACCATAAGTCTAGCTCACACATGAAATGGGTAATCCATATATGAACCGGACTCATGGCGAACGGGTGACAATAAAAAAAAACTCAAAAGCTAGGCGGGTACCCTCAAATACTACCAATAAACAATTCAGAACAATAAAAGCGGAAGCAATTGCAATCAACACTTATAGGTACCAACATTTATATAGTAGTAGGTACCAACACTTATCAATACATTATCATCTCCTATACATCATACATGTATAAATAACCCAAAACCACTAACATGATAAGCCAAAAATACCAAGAACATGAAAATGCAATGCTAGACTCAACTCGACAACTGGACACGACTCGGACTCCCGCCTAGCACGCCACTGACAGTACCTGAAAAGTGTGAGGTGTCAGTCTACCACAGACTGAGTGAGGGGTTATAATTTAAAAGCGCAAGTACCATGCAAATTGTAATCTCAGGTAAGATTTTTCATAAAACGATATTAATTTTAAAATAATATAGTGCTCGCCCGAGATTACAACAATTCCATTTTCAATTCAATTATTTCAATACAATTCGATACCATCGATCAGTGGCCCGGCGAGTGAGGGCAAATCTCCAACCTTTCTCCGACAGTGTACAATAATTCAATTTTATCAATTGGGTGATCAAGCAATCAGTTCGGTGCGCAATTAGACAATTTCAATCAATCCATCCTTCTTCCTCCGGGTGATGGTGGGATTGCAAGGCCCCACCACCCAATCAATCTGGGCATAGGGTTCATGAGTCCCTACGCCCGGCGGGCTCCTTCCTCCACCAAACCTCCTGGTGGATTCAGGGGTGACCCCACAATAAGTGAGGATAGTGCAAGAGATCACCGTCGGCCCGATCCCTCCCCGGATTACTCAATACACTACCCTCGGGCCCAAAGTGAACATGCTTTACTCGCCAAAACAATCAATAACTCAATTCAATATCAATAACAATTACTCGGTACAATATCATTCGGTCAATGAAGTAACAATTCAATTTTCGGAAAACTATAGATATAATTATTTGTTTAGGTCCAAAATCACATAGGGTTGTAGGGTTCTTTTACAAATAGGAATAACCTCACCTGTGGCGACCAAGACAAGGATATAATTATGATGTGTGCTCCTCGTCAACGGGAAGGAAATCTGTGCAATAAGGACAAGGGTTCGTGAGACACGACTCAAATGAACCACTTAAGACGCACGATAATGTCCTAATCAATATGTCACGCAATAACAATCAAGCAATGTTAATTATGAGAATAATTATCACTAAACCAAGTTTATAACTCATATAGGTCACGTACGGGAGCCAAAGAAGTGAAAAGAATGCAATATGAAAGGTTTTGGTGAAGTTTGGCAAAATTGACAATTTTGGGAAAATGCACATGTTGTGGGAAAACTGTAATATCTTAAATTCTAGAAGTGGGAATTAAGTTTTGTTTGTTGGGAATGAAATTAGACACATATACCTTTCCAACGCTATATGGCACGCTTTCTAATTCATACCGAGGTGAAAATGGCGTTCGTCCGAAGTTGGGCAAAATGCAGGAAAGTGACACGCCCGTGTCGCCAATACAAGGCAAACCGTGACACCCCCGTGTCACGGTACAGAAAATCAAACCAACATGCACCCCCGTGTCGCCAGCCCAAAGCAAAGTTGACACCCCCGTGTCAGCTATGCGTAACAGAAAAAACAGGGGAGAAACAGGGGTTTTCATGCAAAACCAACCCCAAACCACAATATCATCAAACTCCAACCATAACAAATGTTGAAACACCTCATATATGCATCATACTTCCAATATTCATCAATTCAACCAAGAAATAAACATCCCAACATCAAGAATTTCTCATGAAAACCCCATATTATACACATGCTTCCAACCTTCAATAATTTCAAGATTTCATGCAAGCTTTCACTTCTTTGATCACAAATAGGCTTCTAATCATCAATACATAAGAATTCATCACCTAATCCATAAATCCTACTCAATCATGTTTTCAAGAGATGCAAACATAATTCATATTATACCGTAAGATGGAAGAAAGATAAGATGAGATGATGATAAAATGGTGATGATGCTTCTAGCTCCACAATTCTTCAAACTCTAGCTTGAATTATGAGATGCAAATTCCCTTCCTTCCTTGGTGTAAATGTCGGTATATGGTGTGTGTAAGTGTGTGTAATTCTTTGATGAGATCTATTGAATGAAATGAGAGATAAATATGATATTTATCAAAAGTCTTGCAAGAATTATGATGACTCAACCATTTTTGCAATTAAGCCCCTCAACTATATAATGTCATGTAATCAAGTATCACTTCATAGCATATAATTAATTAGGTCCAAAGAGTGTATGCAATTATGTCCTTGTAACGCCCCGACTTTTCGGACGTAAAGGTAGGACGTATGTGTTTACCTAATTGCGCGAATTAATTGTTTTTACGTGTTTTATATTTAATTTTATTTTAATTGTTATTATTTTATTATATTATATTGTATTATTCTATATTAGTACTATTAATTTAATATATAATTCGTATTATATATATATATAAATATATGTTTAATTATTATATTATTAATTTAATGATTATGCTAATTATATGTTATGCTAATTGATCATATTTTAGTTAATTAATTGATTATTTATATATATATATACTTATACGTACTATATATATATAATTATGCATGTAAATCCTAATTATGCATGGGAAATCATTTCTGCATGAATTGCATGGGAATTTCATAATTTTATGTTGAATTGCATGTATGAGGTTGCTCGTTTATTTTGTGCTCCGTTCTCTTATGAAATGATATCAAATTGCCACGAATTTGTAATATGTTGTACATATATGTGTTATGGACATGATTTTATGCTCAAATTATGTTTTTGAATTCATTTGTTATGTTAACGAATTTAATTTCATTTGAGGAACCAAAACGGGAGCTAACGAGCACTTAGCGTACCCTTGGTTCCGAATTTAATATCTTGAGCTCGGGAACTCGGATTCGAGTTCCGTCAACTCCGCTGAACTCGTAACGAAAATTCGAGTTTAGTAAACTTAGCCTTATAATTTTCCCAATTCATTTGAAACTCCGAAATCCAACCGAAAAACGAAACGGAGACCAACTTGACCTTGTTACACTAATTCATCCATAACTTGGCCAAACCACAACCAAATTAACCATGGTTTGATTCCTTTTAACCCTAAATCAACCACCTATCTAGATATTTCAAGCCTTGACCGAGATTATCATCACACAAACCCCAAAACATCAGCCAAAGCTACTGCTCTCAGTCCAGTCCCGTAACCCTTCATCCCTTGGAGATTTTGGAGCTCAAATCTCCTCCAAACTTCAACCAATCATCAAGGTAAGTTGAGGGTTGTAATATATGATTAATTCTGAGCATTTTCATCTTTTCATTCATGATTTTTAGTATGATTTCTTCATTTCTGGACTGTTTTCCCGAAATAGAGGATTTTGGGCAAATCCTTGATCTTCCTCGTTTCTCATTGATTTTGTTTGATTCCAAGCCTGAGATTAATTGTTTTAACATCCTCATATCAATTATGATCATTGCTTTCGTGTTTGTTGATATATATATGAGATATCACTTATGAAATTTTGAGAAAATTCCACATGAAGGTCGCGTGTGCTTCCATTCCTTGACTGATCTCTTTTGGAACTGATTTGTGTGTTCTTCTGGAGTCTTTTGCTGCATATTTGTGACCTTATCATACCTGAACATGTTGGTTGTAGATTGATTGGGTGTGACTCTGTTTTCCGTCGGATATGCCCTGTTTTTGGCGTGAGGAATTGCTGTCAATTTGCTGCGTTTCCTTCCTCCTTTTTACTGTCCATTTTAGTGGTTATGTGGGGTGTATTCTTGTTGAATTGTAGTAGCAATTTGGACCTTGTTGTGTTGCATTTGTTGCTTATTTTTCCTGCGCATTTAGCTACCCTGTTTCTGCAAATTTTTCCGCTGCGAGAGACTGCCGCTGTTGCGAGTCACGGGCGTGCCATTTTTGGCCGTCCCAGCGAGGCACGGGGGTGCAGTTGGCCTGGGGGGTTGCTGTACCGAGACACGGGGGTGTCTCGGTCCAGGCTTGCAGGGTGACACGGGGGTGTCACCCCGTTTTGCTTGAATTTCTGCTGTGTGTTCCTGACTGTTGCTGCTGCCGTTTCTATTGCTTTTCTGCTGTGTATATTTGTGTAACGTGTGTGCAGATTGTGTGTGTTAGCATGCATTGTTTGGGGTGCTTTGTGCATGCATGAGAGTGTTGTGGTGTGAGTGTTGCATGTGTGTAATATATACATAGTATATATATATATATTGCATGGAAAATATATGTTGCATGCATGTTGGTATATAATATATAGTATATATATTTATGCATGTAATCTATAATATATGTATGCATGCATGGGTGAGTTAGTGTGTACGTGTGTAAATATATATGTTATATATATATTATATACTATTGCTTATTATATATTTGTTATGTTATTATATGATTATACATATTTTAAATATTATTTGATTTAATTTAATCATTGAAATTAATTGATTTCAATTTCGCGTATTTATGCTACTGACTATTAATCGAACGTTCTATTTATTTTATTCCTAAATGTGAAATTGAATAATATGTGTTATGCTTCTTAAATGAATTTTAGATTAATTGATATGCATTATGAATATTATGAATGATTTGAAATTATGAAATTTATATGAACCTATGAATGTTATGAATTTATGGAATTTATATGAAATTATGAAGATTATATGAATGTTATAAATTTACGAAATTATGAAATCAAATGAAACATATGAATGAATGATTTGAATTATATGTTTTAAATTCCTTAATCGTGCACATGAACATTTTTATGATATAACATGATCATTTATGCATCCATGTCATATGCACTTCATTGCCGAGCGTCATATGTGGTCATTGAGTCTCATACCTTTTCTTTTACACAGATTCGGGTTTGGTCAGAGACGCGGGCGAGCCCTGAGACGCTTGTGCCTTATTTTGCTTTGGTAAAGGTGGGTTTTTCTTCTACTAGTTAAAACAACCCTATAAATCCCTTATGTGCAAAGTTTTAAGCCAAAATAGTATATTTATATAAATCGAGTCATTTTGGGTAAATGGTTTCAAACGTATGACCCCTTTTTATTTATGAAATCCTACCTTATATTTTGGCGAGTCACATTACTGATTTATGACTTCTGATTTAACGGGCCCCGGGACTTAGTATATGTGGCTAACCGAGGAAGCAAGGGCTGACGGGGATCCCATATACTAGTCCCAACCAAACTACGGTGATACCGGCCCTCGCTAGGAGTTTTAGCGGGGAATGGGAGCTGAGTGCCTTTGGGGGATTCATGTACCCCCATTGGCCCATGTATAAACCGGTGGTCAGGTCTAGCTAACTTGTCCACCACCCGGAGGAAGAAGGTGTATATGTATGATTATGATCATTTATGTATGTGCACGAAAGATATGTATGACAACCAATAATTATGATATGATTACACGAGGAGAAGGTTGGAGATTGCGCACGCTCACTCGCCGAGCTTAAATCCTTATGAACAATTATGAATGAATATGAACGTCGTAATCCCGTTGATGTTTTCTTTTGTTTTAACCACTTGGTAAATTCTTATAAAACTTCACACGGGATTAGGGCTTGCATGTATGTGTTTAATTTATGCGATATTATATATCTTATACCCCGTTTTTATACCCACCAGTCTCTTTTAGACTGAACCCGGTTGTTTTCAGCTGTTTTGTGCAGGTATAGGAGTGCTAGGCGGGAATACAAGTCATCTAGGTCTTGCATTTATGTTTAGCACTTCTTTTCAGTATCATATTCATACTCTTGTTGATACTTTTGTATATGATTATAGTTTTAGTTTTGGAGCGTTATGATTTTTGTAGGCCGTGAGTGCCGTTGAATATTTGGATGATCTTGTATATCTATTTTTGGAGCTTGTTAGCTCATTGTGTATATGCTATGTATTTCTTGCTTCCGCGAATTTTATGTAACTCTGATTTTATGATTCCTGTGTTGATTGGTTCAAGGGTTAGTCCCGCCTAGCATAGCGTGTGTGTTGTGTCCCCGTTCGCCGTGGATTTGACACGTGTATGGACTTCCATTCCATATGCGGGTCGGGTCTCGGTGCGGGGGATGTGGTACCTTACGCTCGGGTGCTACATCCTTAAGTGGTATCAGAGCTTAGGGTTGCAAAACCCGGGCTCTAGTGTCGTGTTGAGTCAGTTAGGTCGTTCGGCTTTAGGAACAACTTGTCAATGTGTTGCATATGCATTGTTTACGTGCTTGTGTGCTTTAAATCTCGAATTTTGATCGAATTAATTGCACTTGCATGCATAGATTAAAGATAGCATGCATTTCAGTGTTTCTTGAACAGAATGCCTCCGCGTAGACACCGTGAGAGATCTCCCGGACATCGTCGTCATCATGATCGATCTCCTACGCCTCCACCCCAACCACAAGCACCACCTATGGACATGGGAAATTTCATGGAAGCGGTCTTCAACTATGTAGAGCATCGGAGAGCTCAAGCTCCCCCACCCCAACAAGCAGAACAACCGGCGCCTCCACCAAATCATAATAATAATAGAGACCCGCATGGGGTGTTTCTGAGTTACAACCCCCCTCGATTTTCTGGTTCTATCGACGATTCGGTCTCGGAGGGTTGGTTGATTCGACTAGAGAGGATATTTGGGGTCCGACAGTTTACTACACAAGAGAAGGCTCAATTTGCTATATTCCAACTTGATGGAGATGCATATGAATGGTGGGAACGAACAAGGGAGAAACTTGAGGTCGATGAAGAGGAAGTAACTTGGGAGGTCTTTAAAAGAGAATTCAGAGAATGCTTTGTGCCGGAGGTAGTGAGAGAGAGAAAGGAGCAAGAGTTCATGGATCTAAAGCAAGGGGCTCGTACGGTGACTCAATACCTCGCCGTATTCAATAGACTCGGGAAATATGCTCCTCATGTCACCCGGGATGAGAAAAGGAAAGCAAGGAAATTCATTGCGGGGTTAAGACAGGATTTGAGACACGGCCAAGCGGGTCACAACTTCGAGTCATTTGCCGACACGGTGCAAAGAGCTTTGGTTCAAGAGGAGGAATTCAAGAAGAAGGATCCGGTTTTTAGAGCTCCTATGGAAAGAGGTTCCGGATCGAATTCGGGAAAGAGGCCGATGGTTCAAGCTACTTCCCCTCCTAAGGGTCCGTTTAAGAAGCCAAGAATGGGAGGACCCACTCCACCGGTTCCAATAGCTTTGCCTGCACCAACAAGGGATCGACAAGGTCCGAGTGAAGCACGATTCTCCAAGCCACCATGCACATATTGTGGAGGGCCAACTCACAATTATCACAAATGCTGGAAGAGGTTGGGTTTATGCCTAATATGTGGAAAAGCTGATTATAGGGCGGATACATGCCCCGATAAGAATCCGGGATTTAAAAAGGGAGTTCAAAGGCCGATGATTCAGGCTCGTGCTTACGCCCTCGAAGGTGAAGAGCAAGATGCAGAGACCGACCCCATAGCAGTGGTAGAAGGTACCCTATGCATACATAACATGAGCATTCATGCACTCTTCGATTTGGGTGTCACGCATTCTTTTATTTCTTGTGACTTAGTTGCTATTCTGTGCTTGCCTGTTATTTGCTTTTTCTTCTTGTTGTTTGGTGAGTTCGCCACTTGGTGGGAGTCTTCAGATAGATCAGTTGGTTTGGAAGTGTTCAGTTCTGATGGAAGGATAAGTTGTGGTAATCTTCATCGATGACATCCTATTTATTCGAGAACTCCGGAGGATCATGCCAGGCATCTCAAGATTATGTTAGATACCTTAAAAGAGCATCGGTTATATGCTAAGTTTAGCAAAGGCGAGTTTTAGATTGATCAAGCAGCATTTCTGGGTCATATTATTTCAAGGAAAGATTTGGAGGTAGACCCTTCTAAGTTTGAGACGGTTATTCAATGGCAAAGCCGACAAATGTTTTAGAAGTAAGGAGTTTCTGGGGTTTGGCAGATTACTATCGAAGATTTGTACAGGACTTTCGAAGATTACAGCTCCTTTAACCCGAGTGACTAAGAAGGTGGTTAAGTTGAGTGGGACGAGGCATGTGAGGATAGCTTTCAACTTGTAAAGGAAAGTTGACCACCGCTCCTATATTAGCACTCCCGAAGGTACAGAAAGATATACAGTTTATACGGACGCCTCAAAAGGAAGTTTGGGATGTGTGTCGATGCAAAATGGAAGAGTAATCACTTATGCCTCAAGGAATTGAAAGAGCATGAACAGAACTACTCACTCACGATTTGGAATTAGTGGCAGTGATCCTTGCTTTGGGAAGTGAACAAGAGACAACGGCTTTGGATGGAACTTTTGGCGGATTATGAGTGTACAATCCGATCCCATCCCGGCAAAGCCAATTTGGTCGTGGATGCACTTAGTAGGAAAACTGGTGTGTCCAATGTGAGAGTGAAAATTTGTGAAGAGAATGAGTTGTTCAGACTGAGGGCTAGTATTCGGAATATTACGGTTCAACCAGATCTTAAACAGAGATTATTTGATGCTCAGAGGATTGATCCCTAGGTTCAGAATTAGCTGGGAAAGCTCGAGCTGATTCAGAATGTCCGTCTGGGTTCGATGATACGGGACTTCTAAGATTCAAGAATAGAGTTGTTGTCCCGGAAGAGTTAAAAGGGATTATTTTGAGGAAGCACATCGGTCAGAATATTCGATAAATCCCGGAGGAACAAAAGGTATAAGGATCTTAAGCAATGCTATTGGTGGAATGGAATTAGACCAAGCAAGAAGGGATTAAAAGAGGGGAAAAAGAAGGAAAAACCCTCTAAGACTATACAAGAGGCTATCGATAAGGTTCAGATAATTAGACAACGGATGAAGGCTGCTCAGGATCGACAAAAGAGTTATGCAGATTTTCGGAGGAAGAATTTGAAGTTCGAGATTGGAGATGAGGTTTTCTTAAAGGCTTTCCCCACGAAAAGGATTCTTAAGGTTTGGACAGGGAGGAAAAATTTACCCTCGGGTTCGGACCATATGAGATTTTGGAGAAGTGATAAAACCGAAGAGACTACGTGGGAGACGAGGGATAAGATGAAAAGGATTTCACCTTCAGTTGTTTTCGAGCGAGCAGTGAATCCGAGGACGGATTCTTTTAAGGGGGAGAGATTGTAACGCCCCGACTTTTCGGACGTAAAGGTAGGACGTATGTGTTTACCTAATTGCGCGAATTAATTATTTTTACGTGTTTTATATTTAATTTTATTATAATTGTTATTATTTTATTATATTATATTGTATTATTCTATATTAATACTATTAATTTAATATATAATTCGTATTATATATATATATAAATATATGTTTAATTATTATATTATTAATTTAATGATTATGCTAATTATATGTTATGCTAATTGATCATATTTTAGTTAATTAATTGATTATTTATATATATATATACTTATACGTACTATATATATATAATTATGCATGTAAATCCTAATTATGCATGGGAAATCATTTCTGCATGAATTGCATGGGAATTTCATAATTTTATGTTGAATTGCATGTATGAGGTTGCTCGTTTATTTTGTGCTCCGTTCTCTTATGAAATGATATCAAATTGCCACGAATTTGTAATATGTTGTACATATATGTGTTATGGACATGATTTTATGCTCAAATTATGTTTTTGAATTCATTTGTTATGTTAACGAATTTAATTTCATTTGAGGAACCAAAACGGGAGCTAACGAGCACTTAGCGTACCCTTGGTTCCGAATTTAATATCTTGAGCTCGGGAACTCGGATTCGAGTTCCGTCAACTCCGCTGAACTCGTAACGAAAATTCGAGTTTAGTAAACTTAGCCTTATAATTTTCCCAATTCATTTGAAACTCCGAAATCCAACCGAAAAACGAAACGGAGACCAACTTGACCTTGTTACACTAATTCATCCATAACTTGGCCAAACCACAACCAAATTAACCATGGTTTGATTCCTTTTAACCCTAACTCAACCACCTATCTAGATATTTCAAGCCTTGACCGAGATTATCATCACACAAACCCCAAAACATCAGCCAAAGCTACTGCTCTCAGTCCAGTCCCGTAACCCTTCATCCCTTGGAGATTTTGGAGCTCAAATCTCCTCCAAACTTCAACCAATCATCAAGGTAAGTTGAGGGTTGTAATATATGATTAATTCTGAGCATTTTCATCTTTTCATTCATGATTTTTAGTATGATTTCTTCATTTCTGGACTGTTTTCCCGAAATAGAGGATTTTGGGCAAATCCTTGATCTTCCTCGTTTCTCATTGATTTTGTTTGATTCCAAGCCTGAGATTAATTGTTTTAACATCCTCATATCAATTATGATCATTGCTTTCGTGTTTGTTGATATATATATGAGATATCACTTATGAAATTTTGAGAAAATTCCACATGAAGGTCGCGTGTGCTTCCATTCCTTGACTGATCTCTTTTGGAACTGATTTGTGTGTTCTTCTGGAGTCTTTTGCTGCATATTTGTGACCTTATCATACCTGAACATGTTGGTTGTAGATTGATTGGGTGTGACTCTGTTTTCCGTCGGATATGCCCTGTTTTTGGCGTGAGGAATTGCTGTCAATTTGCTGCGTTTCCTTCCTCCTTTTTACTGTCCATTTTAGTGGTTATGTGGGGTGTATTCTTGTTGAATTGTAGTAGCAATTTGGACCTTGTTGTGTTGCATTTGTTGCTTATTTTTCCTGCGCATTTAGCTACCCTGTTTCTGCAAATTTTTCCGCTGCGAGAGACTGCCGCTGTTGCGAGTCACGGGCGTGCCATTTTTGGCCGTCCCAGCGAGGCACGGGGGTGCAGTTGGCCTGGGGGGTTGCTGTACCGAGACACGGGGGTGTCTCGGTCCAGGCTTGCAGGGTGACACGGGGGTGTCACCCCGTTTTGCTTGAATTTCTGCTGTGTGTTCCTGACTGTTGCTGCTGCCGTTTCTATTGCTTTTCTGCTGTGTATATTTGTGTAACGTGTGTGCAGATTGTGTGTGTTAGCATGCATTGTTTGGGGTGCTTTGTGCATGCATGAGAGTGTTGTGGTGTGAGTGTTGCATGTGTGTAATATATACATAGTATATATATATATATTGCATGGAAAATATATGTTGCATGCATGTTGGTATATAATATATAGTATATATATTTATGCATGTAATCTATAATATATGTATGCATGCATGGGTGAGTTGGTGTGTACGTGTGTAAATATATATGTTATATATATATATTATATACTATTGCTTATTATATATTTGTTATGTTATTATATGATTATACATATTTTAAATATTATTTGATTTAATTTAATCATTGAAATTAATTGATTTCAATTTCGCGTATTTATGCTACTGACTATTAATCGAACGTTCTATTTATTTTATTCCTAAATGTGAAATTGAATAATATGTGTTATGCTTCTTAAATGAATTTTAGATTAATTGATATGCATTATGAATATTATGAATGATTTGAAATTATGAAATTTATATGAACCTATGAATGTTATGAATTTATGGAATTTATATGAAATTATGAAGATTATATGAATGTTATAAATTTACAAAATTATGAAATCAAATGAAACATATGAATGAATGATTTGAATTATATGTTTTAAATTCCTTAATCGTGCACATGAACATTTTTATGATATAACATGATCATTTATGCATCCATGTCATATGCACTTCATTGCCGAGCGTCATATGTGGTCATTGAGTCTCATACCTTTTCTTTTACACAGATTCGGGTTTGGTCAGAGACGCGGGCGAGCCCTGAGACGCTTGTGCCTTATTTTGCTTTGGTAAAGGTGGGTTTTTCTTCTACTAGTTAAAACAACCCTATAAATCCCTTATGTGCAAAGTTTTAAGCCAAAATAGTATATTTATATAAATCGAGTCATTTTGGGTAAATGGTTTCAAACGTATGACCCCTTTTTATTTATGAAATCCTACCTTATATTTTGGCGAGTCACATTTCTGATTTATGACTTCTGATTTAACGGGCCCCGGGACTTAGTATATGTGGCTAACCGAGGAAGCAAGGGCTGACGGGGATCCCATATACTAGTCCCAACCAAACTACGGTGATACCGGCCCTCGCTAGGAGTTTTAGCGGGGAATGGGAGCTGAGTGCCTTTGGGGGATTCATGTACCCCCATTGGCCCATGTATAAACCGGTGGTCAGGTCTAGCTAACTTGTCCACCACCCGGAGGAAGAAGGTGTATATGTATGATTATGATCATTTATGTATGTGCACGAAAGATATGTATGACAACCAATAATTATGATATGATTACACGAGGAGAAGGTTGGAGATTGCGCACGCTCACTCGCCGAGCTTAAATCCTTATGAACAATTATGAATGAATATGAACGTCGTAATCCCGTTGATGTTTTCTTTTGTTTTAACCACTTGGTAAATTCTTATAAAACTTCACACGGGATTAGGGCTTGCATGTATGTGTTTAATTTATGCGATATTATATATCTTATACCCCGTTTTTATACCCACCAGTCTCTTTTAGACTGAACCCGGTTGTTTTCAGCTGTTTTGTGCAGGTATAGGAGTGCTAGGCGGGAATACAAGTCGTCTAGGTCTTGCATTTATGTTTAGCACTTCTTTTCAGTATCATATTCATACTCTTGTTGATACTTTTGTATATGATTATAGTTTTAGTTTTGGAGCGTTATGATTTTTGTAGGCCGTGAGTGCCGTTGAATATTTGGATGATCTTGTATATCTATTTTTGGAGCTTGTTAGCTCATTGTGTATATGCTATGTATTTCTTGCTTCCGCGAATTTTATGTAACTCTGATTTTATGATTCCTGTGTTGATTGGTTCAAGGGTTAGTCCCGCCTAGCATAGCGTGTGTGTTGTGTCCCCGTTCGCCGTGGATTTGACACGTGTATGGACTTCCATTCCATATGCGGGTCGGGTCTCGGTGCGGGGGATGTGGTACCTTACGCTCGGGTGCTACATTCCTCATATTTAGATAAGGAACAATTAAAGTCGTATATGAGCAATTAGTCACCTTATCAATTAATTCATATAAATTTCACATTAACAACATTTTCATATAATTGCATGAATATATAGTGCATATAATATTAGGAAGATTAGTATAATAACACATAACACATGAATGGAAAAATCGGGGCGTTACAATTCTCCCCCGCTTAAAAGGACCTGGTCCCCAGGTCCACTTTCGAGTTTTAAAATGATGCACAAGCCAAAAGAGAACCCCGTCTCTTAAACACGATATGAAAGAACCCCGTCTTTCAACAAGAAATGAGAGAACCCCGTCTCTCAACAAGAAATGAGAGAACCCCGTCTCTCAAACACGAAATGAAAGAACCCTGTCTTTCAACAAGAAATGAGAGAACCCCGTCTCTCAACAAGAAATGAGAGAACCCCGTCTCTCAAACACACACGAAAGCAATTCAAGGGAACAAATTGTAAAACACTCATATAAATGTCACATAGGCAAGTAGAATCATATTAATCACATAAGTACCACTCATACACATCTAATTTGCAACTAACGGGAAATTAAATACAATAACAGAATGTATGATACGCGTGATATGCATGGTTAAGTGTACCGTTCACCATTTATCCCCAGTAGCTATTTTTCGTCGCTTCGGACACGTATCCACTTGATCCTCGTCACTCCCACACCACAAACATAAGCCTAAACGCCATCTACAATTATCGTAATTATGTGTATCGCGTCCACATTGAGGACGAGGTATGTGAAACTCTCAAACTCGTTCCAATGGCTCGATTCTTCTTCTTCTTCTTCTTCTTTTGAGACCCTTCTTGATGTAACGGAGCATGATATTGGATAGACCCCTTTCCATTGTTAAGGTCCTGTTCTAATCTTGAACTTGCAGCCTGCACGGGGTAAACAATAGGCCTCCTTGCATTCACCGAATCCTCAACCTTAAGAGCTTTTGAGGTGGCTTTCCTCCAAGTACTAGTATTGACAGCTTCAATTGCTGCTTGTATGTCCGGCCTCAATCCTTGCACAAATTGCATGGCTTTGTGGAAGTCATCACTTGCAATGTTGGGTGCATACTGAGACAATCTCTCAAACTCAGCTATATACTCGGCAACTGATCTTTCTCCTTGCTTGAGTTCAGTGAATTCCTTAAGTCTCCGAGTGCGAGAAGCTGGAGTAATGAACTTGTTCTTGAATTCCCTTACAAACACCTGCCATGTCACAACCCCTCCTGTGGCATCTAAGATAATCTTGGTACTTTCCCACCAAGAATAAGCTTCGCCCTGTATTAGTGAGATAGTGCACCGGGCTTTCTCTTGTGATTCACACGGAATCAACTCCCAAATCCTCTCAACCTCCTTAAGCCACTGCTCTGCCTGAATATCATTTCCTTTGTAAAACTTTGGAGGCTGCTGATTTTGGAACTCTCTAAGTATGGCAGAAATCTGTGTTGGTTGTGGTGGCACCGGTGATACTGGAGGATTATAATTTCTTATTCTCTGATCAACAAGTCGAACCATAGAATCAAGAAAATCTTGAGGTTGAGCCGGAGGGGACGGGTGTGGAGGAGCCCTAGGAGATCGGTCACGACGATGTCTCCTATGACCTGGAGAGCGCTCATGACGAGGACGACCTCGGGGCATCCTAAAATCAAGTCACTGAATATGCATGTTGAATTAATATGCCAATGCACGTAACACACTAGTAAATACTAAAATTCAATACATTGAAACGATTAAGTTCAATTAGAAAAGCACATATAATTAAAGAAATTTAAACAATTTAAAGTAGCGTATGATGCATGTGCTTATGGATGCATTGAACCTGTCACTGTAGTTACATCCTTTAACTTGACACTCATTCCATGTTTGTTGAATTACAAGCTCGCCTTGCATTTGTTAGTCATTTCTTGTTACCCACAGTCTTCTAAGTCTTTAGAATTCTCGGACATCAACTTGTACATTTCCATCGCTTGAGAGTTGAAATTTCTTGAACTTTATTCCTTCCCCTTATTATTCCTTCTGGAGTATTGATTCTTACGTGTCGCTCAAACCTTTACACTACATGTCTTCTTTATCAAAGTTTCCTTGTATCGACTTGCATGACTTTAAAATCCGAAATTGTGATTCTTCAACTCAAATGCTTCCACCTCCCTGAAATTGATACCTTGTCTTCCTTCGATGTTGTCTTAAATCTTCACCTAGTCATCACTTCAGTTGAAGTCCTCGGTTTATTCCTTATGAGAATTACACTTGAGCACCTAATTTCTCCAAGTAGATCTTTGTTTTTCTTTACCGTTTCCGTTTGTTGGTCCATATCTCCCACTTCGCGCTCTCAACACAACAATTCGGCTTGAACCTAGAAAATGAACTCCAACCCGTCTGAATATAAAACCTTTAACATCTGAATTTTCCATGACCTGGAAACCATTAGTGCTTTTAACTTCCTCCCATCCACCCACTTTCTTTTCCAAATTCCGAAGTTTCTAAATTCATCATTTCTTCTTCTTTATTCTAATTCGGACATTAGATCTTTAATACTTTCAAGGTCTTCACTCTTTTCCTTGAGTTAACCGAAACTCCTAAATCCGGCTGATCAACTTTGCTCACAGTATAGAAGTGTGTGTTTACCTTGTAAGTTATAAACATCGCACATTCATACCTTTTTCTCCTACAAACCACTTCTTCCCGCATGATTTATCCTTCAAACCGAAATTAAATTCCCAACCTATAGTCTTCCATAGAGCTACCAATTTCCCGAATTTCTCTTAACCTCCGGTGCCTTCTTCGCAACTTTAAAGCTAGAGAAGGGAGCTTGCGATAGGTTGAAGTTGTCTTAGAAATTGGCCGTGGGTTGACATGATCTTTATAGCCTATAATCAAAACCTATCTCAATTATAGATGCATGGGGTTAGTGATTGCATATGACACATAATTAGCATTTAAACACATTTTTGATGCAAAATGCTACAATTAATTCAACTAAATTAAAGCAAAACACATTAAACATATAAATTTCCAAGCCATAGAAGGTCAACTAATCACCACGTAGTAACATAAATTAATGCCATATACAAGTCATCAAGTAGTTCCAGGATGTTCAAGTAAGTTCAAGTAAATTCAAATAAGTTCAAGTAGCTCCACATAAGATGCAAGGCTTGTAAATTATCAATTAATTCTATGCCGTTCGACCTAGACTCACATGACACGACACTAGAACCTCGGTTTTGCAACCGGGCTCTGATACCACCTAAGATGTAGCACCCGGAACGCCGAGATGCCACACCCCCGCACCATAAGTCTAGCTCACACATGAAATGGGTAATCCATATATGAACCGGACTCATGGCGAACGGGTGACAATAAAAAAAAACTCAAAAGCTAGGCGGGTACCCTCAAATACTACCAATAAATAATTCAGAACAATAAAAGCGGAAGCAATTGCAATCAATACTTATAGGTACCAACATTTATATAGTAGTAGGTACCAACACTTATCAATACATTATCATCTCCTATACATCATACATGTATAAATAACCCAAAACCACTAACATGATAAGCCGAAAATACCAAGAACATGAAAATGCAATGCTAGACTCAACTCGACAACTGGACACGACTCGGACTCCCGCCTAGCACGCCACTGACAGTACCTGAAAAGTGTGAGGTGTCAGTCTACCACAGACTGAGTGAGGGGTTATAATTTAAAAGCGCAAGTACCATGCAAATTGTAATCTCAGGTAAGATTTTTCATAAAACGATATTAATTTTAAAATAATATAGTGCTCGCCCGAGATTACAACAATTCCATTTTCAATTCAATTATTTCAATACAATTCGATACCATCGATCAGTGGCCCGGCGAGTGAGGGCAAATCTCCAACCTTTCTCCAACAGTGTACAATAATTCAAATTTATCAATTGGGTGATCAAGCAATCAGTTCGGTGCGCAATTAGACAATTTCAATCAATCCATCCTTCTTCCTCCGGGTGATGGTGGGATTGCAAGGCCCCACCATCCAATCAATCTGGGCATAGGGTTCATGAGTCCCTACGCCCGGCGGGCTCCTTCCTCCACCAAACCTCCTGGTGGATTCAGGGGTGACCCCACAATAAGTGAGGATAGTGCAAGAGATCATCGTCGGCCCGATGCCTCCCCGGATTACTCAATACACTACCCTCGGGCCCAAAGTGAACATGCTTTACTCTCCAAAACAATCAATAACTCAATTCAATATCAATAACAATTACTCGGTACAATATCATTCGGTCAATGAAGTAACAATTCAATTTTCGGAAAACTATAGATATAATTATTTGTTTAGGTCTAAAATCACATAGGGTTGTAGGGTTCTTTTACAAATAGGAATAACCTCACCTGTGGCGACCAAGACAAGGATATAATTATGATGCGTGCTCCTCGTCAACGGGAAGGAAATCTGTGCAATAAGGACAAGGGTTCGTGAGACACGACTCAAATGAACCACTTAAGACGCACGGCAATGTCCTAATCAATATGTCACGCAATAACAATCAAGCAATGTTAATTATGAGAATAATTATCACTAAACCAAGTTTATAACTCATATAGGTCACGTACGGGAGCCAAAGAAGTGAAAAGAATGCAATATGAAAGGTTTTGGTGAAGTTTGGCAAAATTGACAATTTTGGGAAAATGCACATGTTGTGGGAAAACTGTAATATCTTAAATTCTAGAAGTGTGAATTAAGTTTTGTTTGTTGGGAATGAACGTAGACACATAGACCTTTCCAACGCTATATGGCACGCTTTCTAATTCAAACCGAGGTGAAAATGGCGTTCGTCCGAAGTTGGGCAAAATGCAGGAAAGTGACACGCCCGTGTCGCCAATACAAGGCAAACCGTGACACCCCCGTGTCACGGTACAGAAAATCAAACCAACATGCACCGCCGTGTCGCCAGCCCAAAGCAAAGTTGACACCCCCGTGTCAGCTGTGCGTAACAGAAAAAACAGGGGAGAAACAGGGGTTTTCATGCAAAACCAACCCCAAACCATAATATCATCAAACTCCAACCATAACAAATGTTGAAACACCTCATATATGCATCATACTTCCAATATTCATCAATTCAACCAAGAAATAAACATCTCAACATCAAGAATTTCTCATGAAAACCCCATATTATACACATGCTTCCAACCTTCAATAATTTCAAGATTTCATGCAAGCTTTCACTTCTTTGATCACAAATAGGCTTCTAATCATCAATACATAAGAATTCATCACCTAAGCCATAAATCCTACTCAATCATGTTTTCAAGAGATGCAAACATAATTCATATTATACCTTAAGATGGAAGAAAGATAAGATGAGATGATGATAAAATGGTGATGATGCTTCTAGCTCCACAATTCTTCAAACTCTAGCTTGAATTATGAGATGCAAATACCCTTCCTTCCTTGGTGTAAATGTCGGTATATGGTGTGTGTAAGTGTGTGTAATTCTTTGATGAGATCTATTGAATGAAATGAGAGATAAATATGATATTTATCAAAAGTCTTGCAAGAATTATGATGACTCAACCATTTTTGCAATTAAGCCCCTCAACTATATAATGTCATGTAATCAAGTATCACTTCATAGCATATAATTAATTAGGTCCAAAGAGTGTATGCAATTATGTCCTCATATTTAGATAAGGAACAATTAAAGTCGTATATGAGCAATTAGTCACCTTATCAATTAATTCATATAAATTTCACATTAACAACATTTTCATATAATTGCATGAATATATAGTGCATATAATATTAGGAAGATTAGTATAATAACACATAACACATGAATGGAAAAATCGGGGCGTTACATCCCATGTGGGGTGCTACATCCTTAAGTGGTATCAGAGCCCGGTTGCAAAACCGGTGTTCTCGAGTCGTGTTTGAGTCAGTCTAGGTTGTACGGCTCAGGAACTATATGACAATGTGTGCATTGCATCGATCTTGAACACGAAATTTGGCTTTCCTTTTGAATTTTGTTGAACTATTTACTGCATTATTATATGGATACTTGCCTTTAGTGTTGAATATGTGCCATGAGCATGCACTAATCGCATGCATATATTCTCGAATGAGTTATGATTTATAGGTTATGAAAATAATATCAAACCATAGCCAAGTTCTACGACAAAGACGATCGATTGTAAGCTTTTTCTGAGACATTGAAGATAGGAAGGATACACCCGGGAAGAATGTAGAGAATTCAAGATGTGAGGCTTTCTAGATGGAGCTAGAGTTCAAGGGTTAGGATTCGGAATAGGAGGTTCGAATTTAGAGATGCGGTGGTAGAAGGACGCTTGGTGAAATAAAGGATTGATCGTGAGATGGTTATGACTTACAGGATCGACATACACGGCTCTATTACCTAAGGTACCTTTAATTGGATTCAACGGGATCTTTCAACCTAAGGAATGAAGTGAACAAACCTTGAAGGTGTTTTGGTCCCAGATTCGGATCATTGAAGAGGTATCAATAATTAAGAGGATTTGAGGTAAGATGGGTTCGGTAGGAATTATGAACCAAGGGTCGACAAGGAAGGATTTCTGACTAAGCCTAGTGAATTGAAATCGAGTTTGTCGAAGTTAAGATCGGGAAGAGGTTTGATACGGCTGTTCGGGATTTTGATTTTGATGGGAAGCAAGTTGAGAAGAGGTTAAAGAAAGATAAGTAATATAATAAATACAATTCATGAAGGGTGATAATGTTAAGGACAGGATTAGAGTTCATTCTCCAAATCCAAGCTGAATTGACATGTTATAAGGTCGACTTGGGATATATAGAGCAACAAATGGAAACGGTAAAGAAAGGCAAAGACTCTTTGCAAGGAAATCATGCGCTTAAGTATAAGCAATTGGAGGTGAATTAAACTGATAAAGGACATGTACGGGATTCTTGATCGAGGTGACGATTAGAAGTAAAGGTCGAATTTCGAGGAGAAGTTTGGATGCTAACTCCGTGGACGTGGAAGAATTGGGGATCAAGAAATTGTAATCTCAGATAGTGGAAGATACAAGTTGACTTATAAAGATTCATGGAAATCTCGAAGACCGTGGGAAAGGCAAGGAATAATCAATAAGTCAAAGTAACCTCGGGATTGGAGGAACGACGAAAAGCTGCCGAGCTAACAACTTACCACATTGGTGACAGGTTCCAAAACATTCATAGCACATGCATCATATTTCGCATCAATTATTTATTCTTCTGGCCTTATGTTTATCCGTGTATTCCGATTTGGTTTCGTTGCGCTAATGTGTTGCATAGTTGCTTGATGTAAACATGATACATGCATTGACATCTTTACCCGACACGCATTTTAGTGTTTACTTGGTAGGAAGTTCTTTCACCCCACTCATCAAGTATCTTTTCGACTGGCCACATCTAGATGATGAGGAAAAGCAATAATAGGATGGCACATGCTAAGGAAGATGACTTCGGAAAATAAAGAACTTCGGGTAAGGGATAGGTCGGTGGAAAGGAACTCCGACAGAAAGTGAGATTAGATTTGGCTTCGGGGTGTTGGATCGAATAAGAATAGAGAAGACGGATTTGATTATCAAGAGGATTAGAGGAAAGTTGAAAGGCAAAATCTTTGGGTTACTATGACCGTTAAACCCTCTCTGATAAAAATTTTCCATCAAGAACTTCGATACAAGAAGGATTGAGGGAATTCGACATGTAAGAGCAAAAATTTTAAGGGGGAGAGCCCGACCAAGAGATAAACTGGAGGATGGAAGTGGGGCTCGAAGAAATATGTTAGTAGCGACAACGGAGATGCAAATTAAAGAGGATCTGGAAGTTCTAATGGTGGCAATTGGAAATGAATAAGACGACTGTAATGGTTAAGTTGTTAAGAGAGAAGCTACGTTGCTAAATTCGGGTGAAGATTTTACGAGATATAACGTAAATGGTTCATTGAACATTTCTACGTATGGAATTCTGATCTGGAGGTGACGGAATTATAAGAGAGTTTCTGTGAACTCATAAGTCAGAATTAACAAAAGAAAATCGAATCAAGTTATTTTATAATGGATGGTGTCAATCAAGATTAATTCAATGAAGTACAAAGGGGTCCAAGACAATATTATTGAGTTGTTGGTTATATCAATAGTAATCCAGTAGGAAACTTTGGAAGGGACCAAATAGAAAAGGATAATAATTGGAGGATTGACATCAAACTTCAAGAATCATCAAGAACATTCTGTCTTCGATTCAAGAAACATGGGACCAATTACCGAATATAACTTTAAAGGGGTTAAAGAGAATAAATGAATGACACGAATAGAAGATGAGAAAGAAATCATAATAACAAATATCTCAAAATCGGTACTGAACCGTCAGTGTTGCCAGGAGTAACTATTTTCGAGGATATGTTAGACTTCGATATGGGTAAAGGTAGTAACTATGGATCGGATTTCGGGACGGACGATTTAAGGGCATTCTGGGAGGTCAAGCTCGGTTAATTAAAAAGAATTGGTTAGTCGAATGAGGATTAAGGGGAAATGGTGAAGACTGGAAGCAGTACAAGTCAGAAGGATCTAAGAATATAATCCTTAAAGGATTCATCAATCGCTTCACCGGGGTACCCTGAAGAGGTTAAAGACAAGTTGAGCACTGAGTCTATCTTCGAGACAGATCATACACTGGACAACCACAACTCACAATTTTAAACTTCGCGACTACGGTGAACGGTACTTATAGCATCCATGATACGTACATTCATGCAAATTTGATTCAATTAATTTCTTTGTTATGTGCTCCGATTCCTTATCAAGTTAAATTACTTGGAGTAATTGATAATCAACGTGGAGGATATCTGTTACTCGCTTTGGGTGTCTTACGTGATTTTAAATATGGTTTTGTGTGTGTTGCTTGGGAGTATTGGAGACTTCCTTGTCTTATTTTTGTTCTAGAGACGGGGTGCTCTTGTTGTTTGTAAGAGACGGGGATTCTCTTATTTTTGTTGGAGAGACGGGGTTCTCTCATTATTGCTTGAGAGACGGGGTTCTCTCCTGATTGCTTGTGAGAGCGGGGAATCTCTCATCAGTTGTTTTTAGGGGTGCAGTGAATCTGAGGACGGATTCTTTTAAGGGGGAGAGATTGTAACGCCCCGGTTTTTCATTTATACTAATATATCGTATTTGTTTATAAATTGTGCAATTAAAGTATTTAATTATGTGATTAACTTTTTATACATGTTTTATATTCAATTTCATTATAAACTGTTAGTCTTTTATTTTATTTTATTTTAATTCAATTTAATATCATTTTATTTATTTCGTTATTTTAGTAATTATTTTAAGTTAATAATTAAGTGTTTAATATTTCATATTGTTAATTAAATGTTATGCTAATTAATCATGTTTAACCATGTTAATTAATTTATTCAAATAAATCCGTTGACCTTGATTTATGTTTAAAATAGAATTTAATTTATTTAGTTAATTTTTTTCTTCTGCATGGAATTTTATGAATATGTGCATGGTTGTTTAATTTGTGCATCGTTCTTATATGAAATGATATCGAAATGTCGTGAAATTGTAGTATGTCATAAATATATGTGTTATGAACATGCCTAGATGCTCGGTTTATGCTTTCGAACTTTTTCGAAGTGTTAACGAATTTAATTTGATTTGTGGAACCAAATCGGGGGCTAACGGGCAATTAGCGCACCCTTGGTTCCGTACGTGATATCTTGAGCTCGGGAACTCGGAATCGAGTTCCGTCAACTTTGTTGAACTCGTATCGAAGATTCGGGTTTAATAAACTTAGCCTTATATTTTTCCGGAATCATTTGAACCTCTGAGATTCAACCGAAAAATGAAATGGCGACAAAACTGCCACCTTTTACTAAAAATGCCATAACTTATACAAACCTTGACCAAATTAACTATGGTTGGATGATTTAGAACCCTAACTCAACCCTCTAACCAGAATTAAACACCCCAAACCGACATAACCTTCATCACAGAAAGAAAACTCAGCCAAAACATTCTGCTCTCCAGTTTTCCCGTAAACCTTGTGCAACTTGGAGATTCAAAGCTCAAATCTCCTCCAAACCTCCATTAATCCACAAGCTAAGCTTAGGGTTGTAATATACATTCAATATGTGTCATTTTAAGCTATGCATCCCCAATTTTGATAATGGTTTCATGAGTTTTTGGCTGAATTTGAAAAATAGTAGGGTTTGAGCAATTGTGTTGATCTCATTCGTTTCTTGATGGATTTGAGTGATTCCAAGCTTGAATATGATTGTTTTGAATTTGGTAGTTGAAGTATTCATGAGTTATCATTAAGGACACTTTGAGGAAATTCATGAATTAAACTCATATATCTTCATCTCACGTCTGAGCTTCTTGGGGCTGACTTATATGCTAATTTGGAGTTGTTTTGCTGCATTTTTGATGGTTTAACTTACCTGAACATGTTGGGGATAAATGAGATCAGTTGTGCCCTGTTTTTACGTGATCTTGCCCTGCTTTTCGAACTGAGTTTTGCTGCTGAAAACTGCTGCGTTTCTTCCTTTCTTGTTGCTAACAGTTTCGTGGTTTTGAGAGAGTTGCTAAGGTTGTGTTCTTGTTGCATTTTGTAGCTGCATCAGTTGCCTTGATTGCTGCTTTCTTTTACTCTGTTTTGAGCAAGGAAAACGGGGGTTGTTGTGTCAGCTGCTGCCGCGAATGCTTCTGTAATACATCTCCCCGGCCGGGGAGATTTTGAACATGAAAGTACCCGGCCGGGGAGCCTTTTGCAGAAACCCCTTTGCATGTCAGTCCCCGGGCGGGTAAATTTCGTGAACAAAATCTCCCGGGGCAGGGAGATTGTTTCTGCTACGTTGCTGCTGTTTTGTTGTTGAGTTGCTACTGCTGCTTCATTTCTTTTCCCCTTTTTCCTTCATGCATGTTATGAGTGGTTGAATGTTGCATGCATTTTAATAGCAATTGCATGAATGTTATTATGGTTGTTGGTACATATGCCTATATATATATACTTAAATGAATTGCATGCAATTATGTACTTTGTGTATATATATATATACTTATAACATGTGTTACATGAAATTATTTAATCTAAATGATTGCATGCAGGGGTTGTACGTTGCATGCATATATATATGTATATATATATATAATATATGTTTATTAAATTTTAAATAATATTTGATTTAATCGAATTTTAGAATTTAATGGTTACCTATTTCATGTTTTATTTAAAATTCCGAATTTAAATTGAAGGTATTTAATTGTCTATTTTCTAATTGTAAATGTGATTTTATGATTTAAATTAGTTGTTATATTTTGTATGGATTACGTTATGAATTTATTTGTTACGTTTTATACGAAATATGAAATTATTGGATTGAATTGTTAGGAAATGTCGAATTTATGAACTTAATGAATATGAGCGCCTCCTTGAACGAATGAATGGCTTGTTTATATGATTTAAATCCCTTAATAGTGCACATGAACATTCTCATGACATAATCTTATCTTTTATACATTCTTATCATGATCACACATTGTCGTGCGTCATATATGGTTCATTTAGAGTCTTGAGTCTCACGAACACGTTACGTTGTCTTTTGTACAGTTTATCTCCAGGACGGGGAAATCTTGATCTTTCAGGCACTCGGTAACTCGTATCCTTGTATCGTCATGTTTCAGGTGAGGGTGTTTTCGTTTTAGTTACGTATTAAACCCTACAACCTTATGTGACAAGCTTTGGCCAAAAACCTTATATACATATATATGTATATGTTACTTTTAAAGTAGAGTTAGTAAATTCTTCTGAAATTATACGTATGGGCGTATATAAGCTTAAAATGGTTTTGCAACGAGGCTATGCTGCAAACCGTGTGTCTTCATGCTAGCTACGGATTAGGATGACACGGAGAGGTACGTGTATAGCATATGCCGAGTTGCACGGTAAGGTATGTTTTCTTATAGTATGTATCCTAAGTATGAAGTAAATGTTTTGGCGAGATTATACATGTATGATATGATCACTGGCCCAGGGACTTAGTCCATGTGGCTATCCGGGGAGGCATAGGCCGATGGTGATCCCATGTGCTAGTTCCACTATGTTACGGCGATACCGGCCCTCGCTAGAAAATTTAGCGGGGAATGGGAGCTGAGTGCCCTTGGGGGAGTCATGAAACCCCATTGGCCTATGTATGAGGTGGTCGGGTCTTGCTAACGTGTCCACCACCCGGAGGAAGAAGGTTGGAACTTATTTTTATGATTATGATTATTTTTATGATTAATATACACCGTGCGGGAAGGCCGGGACACGGATTGCCCAAACGATTATGTTTTATGATATGATATATGATCTGCGTGTATTATGATATATTGCATGATCACCTATTTAAAGTATTAATGATATGTGTCGTACACAGTCGGAGTTTGGTTGGAGATGATGCACGCTCACTCGTCGAGCCCTTATATTTATGTATGAATTATGAACGTAATGAATTAATATGATTAGTCGTAAAATCCGAGTATTGCTTGGTTATTCTCTTGCCCTTTTTGGGAGCTTATTTCAAATAAAACCTTGCTCGGGATTTATGACTTGCATGTGCATGTTTTATATATACGTATATCGCTCCTGCTCACTCAGTCTTCTAGAGACTGACCCTCTCCCTCCCCAACCTTTTAGTGTTCAGGTTTGGCTTTGGAGTTTGAGTTAGGCGGAATTGTGTGGAGTCTTTGAGTTGGTCGAGTTAAGTTAGGATAGTCTCTGCACTCGCATATGTATTTAAATTATGCATTATTTGATTTTGTACGATTATGAACTTGAATCTTTATGTATTTGCTATTGAATTACCTTTATCGGGCTTTGTTATGAGTTAAAAGAGGCCTGAGGAGCCCAAGTTTGCCTGTGGTTCGAGTGTTTAATTTAGCAGGCCTGTGGCCAATGATTGTGTTTGGATTTAGTTCTCCGTTGTATTATGTCTTGTTGTTTAGTTATATTTGCAGGGTCTAAGTTCCGCCTAGCTTAGAAGGGTTTTCTGTTTGTCTCCCGTTCGCTATGGTTTGATACGGGTGCGGATTTACCATTTCGTTACTCGTGTTGAGCCTTAGTGCGGGGGATGTGGTGCCTCCCGTGCGGGGTGCTACATCCTTAAGTGGTATCAGTGCCCGGTTGCAAAACCAGTGTTCTCGAGTCGTGTTTGAGTCAGTCTAGGTCGTACGGCTTAGGAACTATATGATAATGTGTGCATTGCATCGATCTTGAACACGAGACTGGTGGGTATAAAACAGGGCTTATACAATAATAATAAAGAATTTAATCACACACGCATGCAAGCTATAATCCCGTGCAAGGTTTTTGAAACATTTCCTAAGTGGGCGAAAACAAAGGAAAACAACGCCTGGGATTACAACCATCAATTCCTTATTCATTACATTCATGTGGTCATTACGTAAGACCTCGCAGGTGGGCGAATATCTCCAACCTACTCCTCATGTGTGCATATCAATTCAATCTTTACATTAGCAATCATACACATTTATACATAAACGTTCATATTCATTCATAATCATTATCATACATAATCATAAGCACTTGCACCTTTTTCCTCCGAGTGGTGGACGGGCTTGCAAGACCCGGTCACCGGTCCATACATTGACCAATGGGGTTACATGAATTCCCCATATATAGTACTTTGGCTTAAAACTTTTCACAAAAGGGATATATCGGGTCATCATAACTATTAGAAGAGAAACCCACTTGTTACACCTTACCGAACGATACCAAAATGAAGAAAGACTTGAAGGTAGCCTATGAACCCGGTACGTCTCCGCCCTGGAGAAAACTGTATAAAGGATAATACAGTGCACTCGTGAGACTCAAGACTCCGAATGAACCATATATGACGTACGACAATGCATTAATGTGATATGATATGCATAAGATGTAACAATGTGCCATGAAAATGTTCATATGCTCAATTAACGCCACTTAGACATGTAAACAAGCTATTCATTCATTACACGAATAAATCGTGTCCGTTCATTATCATTATTTCATTAATATCACGCAGTCATTCAATACTCAATTCATATCACGTTATAATGCATGTTAACAATGCACATGAATCATTTAGGGGTAAAAAGAAATCCATTAACTACGTAGGGAATGCATTGGTTACAACAAGAGTCACATTAGCACTTAAACGTTTATGCATATATGTCACGTTTACACTTCATATATTCATTAATTCATATTATAAAGTAACTTAAAGGCAAGAGAAACCACTTGAAGCACCAAATGAATGTAAGGGAAGCGTATAGTACGTCATGCGGTAGTACTTAAGCCATATATGTTGGTAGCTAAATAAAATCATATCAAATCAATCCATAAAATTCATATAATGGTCATAACGCATATAGTAAAGCATGGGAATCATAAAAGAGGTGGAAGAAGAATAAACAAGCGAAGAGAAACAGGAAAAACGGAACCGGAGTAACAGGAACCGGCTAGACAGAATCCACCCCCATGGATTTTTCCAAAGGCAAAAATCCACCCCCATGGATTCTGGTCAGAAACTCCACTGCTTCAAATCCACCCCCGTGGATTTTTCAAAGGGAGAAATCCACCCACGCGGATTTAGATCAGGGGCCAAAAAAAGCAGCAGCAATAGGGCATTCGCGGGAGAAATCATCCAAACACCAAACCACCTCAAAACTCAACCCAGTTCACTTAAAACATGTAATAAACCATGTAGGAACATCAAAATCAAGTTTAGGGCAATTAGAACACATTAATCCTCAAACCCACATCAAAATACACACACATATATACACATCTATACACACATATACATACACATGTTTTGCTCCAAAAATTCCAACAATTAAGCATAGACTTCATAGATCAACATATATTCATGTATATACACACAATGATTCAAGTTATAATGCAAGAATCACTTATTTACAAAAAACCCACATGAAATATATATATATATATATATATATATATATATATATATACATATACATACATATATACATACATACATACATACATACAGACATACCTTGGAAGAGAAGGAGAAGAAGATAAAGGAAGGGGTGGAACTTGAATTCTTGCTTGAAAGTGGAAGAAATCTCCTTGCCTCCTTGCTTGCTTGATCGATCGAATGGGGGAGAGAAGGAAGAGAAGGGTTTGGGGTGTCTTGTGGTTAGAAGAGAAAAGAAGAAGAAGAATGAAAAGGGTTGTGGTGTATATCATGTGATAAAGGGGATAAAGAGGGGAAAATTTCACTTTGGTCCCTTAAAAATTTAAGTGCTTCAATTAGGACCCGAAAGTTTGGTAGAACAGCAATTGGATCAAATTCAAAGTTCGGTTGAGTCCAAGGATTTCATATAAGATCAAATAGGTGCATAATCGAAACAAAACATTAATTAGTAAGTATACGAGTAGTAAATGATTTTAAATGGCATAGTCAAAGATCACATAAATTATATAAATCACGTAATGGCAATTAATTCACGAAAATAAAATATATTAAAAGTCCAGTTAGCATATAAATCCCATAAAAGTCACATAATAGCAATTAGTTCATGAAATTATTAAGATAAAAAGTCATTTAGCAATTAAAACATAATTAAAATCACATAACACTTGGTCTAAACCCACTCGTGACGTTATACCTAACTTGTCAAGAAAATGGGGCGTTACACAGTTGGTACAGGTGCACCCGGGGTGGTAACAAGTGTGTCGTGTAGGTTCCGGGGTGGACCATTTGCTTTGTGTTTGGCTTTGTTTGGTACCAGGCGAGGTTAGGTTATAGTTATACCCTAAATATATATAACTGATATGTATACATGTGAAATAATCCTTATGTATACGTAATATGTGTGAGTTATAAATATGCAATATATGATCTACATTATAGAATAGGAATATGATATGGTAAATGCTATGTTAGGTTTTGTTAGTAAGTATGAATATGATTATGTTAGGATATGATTATGCTAGGATATGAGCATGCTAGGGTATAAGTATGTTAGAAGTATGATCATGGATATGCTATGTATATGATATGTTATGGATATGATAGGACTAGGATGTGATTAAGAATATACTATGATAATGAATATGATATGTCTCTAAATATGGTACGCCTCTGAATATGATTATGCACTTGTTCTTGGACCTTGTTATGCCACCAATCTTGATATGACTATGCCTCTGTTTCTGCTTGGGGCTCGGTGATTATGGGTAAGGGAGACTCGGGACGCCGGGTATTACTCCTGTGCATGATCATCGTGATGTGGGAAAGAGAGATCTGGGACAGATAATATCCCTGTGCACATTTCCCCTTTTGTTTGAAGGTTTGCTTTTTGTGTATATTTACGATATGCTAGTTTGTTAGGTAATAGTTCATGAAATGGGAGTGGATTCTCAATTAATAAAATTTGGTTGTTTTAGCCTTTGGCCAAACTCTTTCTCTTCCTATAACTATTATCACCTGAGAAAATGATTTAGAATGCAAAAACCACGCCCCGATTCATAAACTCACAACATGATATGTGTTGTGCTCTACATACGTATGTACGCGTGCGTGTGTAGCCCCTCCCTCAGTCTTTGGAATGACCCCTCCCTATTTATGTTATTAGTTGCAGGTTCAGGTCATTGGTGTAGCACCCCACTTGTATATATATATGGAGAGCAATGCTCCAACCCCCGCACCGATATACTCATCAAATAATGGTGTAAGCCATCACTCAACAAATACACCGGTGAACGGTTGATGAAGATCATGATGAATGCCCAATGATAATGCAGCAGAATTTAGGAAAATTTGAAACTTTTAAATCCATGCGTGGTGGTGTCAAGTAATGACCACATAAGATGAACAATACAGTCACGTTTAAGTAGAAGGGACAAGTAATGCTATGATATAAGTAATTGGACAAAGTCACGGAAGCATATTGTAGGTAGAGTAGCATTGTATCAAGTTACAAAAGAAAGTTAGGAACATATGCAGCCATCTATCATAATGCAGGACACAAAATAGATTAATAACATATGAGTCTTGACTCGGGGAAAATAGACATTCTAGAGCTTCAAGATGCCTGTAGAGTGCGGCTGTAAGACCTGAAACCATGAGGCTCGAAAATAGGTAGAGGTATTAGTCAAAGTGACTAAGTGAGTGAGTACTTAAAAGGAATACTCATGAAATGAAAGGATATTTGAAATGAATGGAGTTTACCTTGAAGAATGATTTGAAAGATAAATACTTTATGAAAACATTTAATATGCAAATGATGATGTCACATGCGCACACATATGATATGATTTGGTTCATATGATTTTAATAAAGCGGGATAGGGGTAAAGGATAACTTTGATAAATATGAACCAATGTTTATAAAATGATTTATCGCCGCTAGCTAGGCATCTTCCACCCTTACTCCATAAAGACAATGAACGATGAGCGATGTTGGACCGAGATCAACAACATCTTGAACATACACACGTGCACCACCCTTTTCCGGTGTCACTTCGGGTAGCTAACCCTAGGTGACGATAAACGATGAATGAGATAAGGATTTACGGTCCTTTCTATGACAGATTATCCTGACTTAACCAACCTCCGATTAAAGCCGGTGTCAATTGTCTAGTGGTGACGGCCAGTATTGGTGATGTCGTTGGCGCTCACCTCCTGAGCATCACTTCCACACATAACGGTCGGGCCCAATAACGATGAACGATAATGCTTGCATATGAATGAACATCCGGAGTAAATCCGAATGCTTAAATATAATGAAGTCCGTGAAGGACATTGAATAAATGATGCGATGAACGATGAATGATAAACTTTGAATAAATGAATATGATTGTTTGAAACGATAAATGAGATAAATGAATAGGATACTTTGAACGATAAATGATTATGATATTTGAATAAATGATAAATGAATTAAATGTTTGATGAAAGAGTTGTCCCAATAAGGGAATAATTTAAAGTAATGCGTTGAAAGAACTAGGTGTTGATTTTGAAAACATTTGATACTATAGATATAATCATGATTCCAGTTTGAAATAGTTAACCTCACCTAGTAATAGGTAAAGGTGCGTAGTGTGATTAAACAGTGCCCTGGGGATCCCAATGCTCAACCTTAACTCCTATAAGTGACGTACTAAAGTGTGCTTAAAAACTAAGACTCACTCTACATGATGCATATGAATGATGAAGTCACATAAGGAGATAACACATGAGAGTAATACCATTTAAGGTATTAGAGATAAGGTATCACATAAAGAAACACGTTGAAGTGAGTTATCTTAACGTGAGACTATGATCTTACTAAAACCGAGTAAGTATTAGTCAAATTATAAACCCTAATGTAACCCTAAGATTACGAAAAAAATTCACGAAAGAAAACTCATTTTGAAAAGATATTTTAGACCCGAGGTTGGGAAACCCTAAGTGCAAACGTCTAATTAGGTATCCCGAATTTTATTTCATTTTACTATTCAAAAGTACTATTCCAGATTACTATTTAAGGTTACTATTCACATGTCGGGTCAAAGGGTTCGGGTTAAACCGACACACTCATACACAGACACACACACACACACACACGTACACCATGCACACACACACGTACACCATGCACACACACGGCACACACACACACACAGACACTCTCTCTCTAATCAAATTATGATCTTGATATAACCTATGGTTCGAGTTCATATTATGAGAAGCATGTGTGATCTAGATTAAAAGGTATAACCTAAGGTTACAAGGTCTAATTAAAGTAATATTCTATCTTAGATTATAAAGTGTGACACTAATCAAGTGTATAGGATATGATCAAGTAATATTCCATTAATCCAAGTCATAACATAAGATCAATTCATAATATATGAATCATATAACAATGTAGCATCATATCATAACATAAGTCATAGCATTGCATGAGCATTGATCATATAATATGTGACAATTAAATCAATTCACAATATGTAACATGTTGTGACATAATTGATCCTATTGTAACATCCCGCTCGTCCGACGTTTAAGGTACGCCACGTTTCAACTACATTATGTGTTTAATTATGTGATTTTGTGTTTTGCGTGGCCCTATTTTCAACTCTTTTAGGGGTTTCTCGGTCATTTCTCGTTCGATCGAGATTTTGGCCTCTTTGACCCCTTTAAAGCTTTCGGCGCATCGAAACGAGTCCGCAGACTGTGAGTTTGCCCAATTCTGACGTCATTAGCCCCTCCTACCGTTCGTTTTACGTGTGAGGACCTGGGATAAAATACCTGGATCCTCGTTTTACGTGCCACACTCCAGCCTTCTCCCTCTCTCGTTCTCTATCTTGTTCACAGGAAAAACACACACACATACACCGTAACACACACATACTTTGGAAGTCGGCCTTTTCTCGATGGAATTTGACGAACAAGTAGTAATTTTTGAAGAGCAAGACGAACCGAACACGATAGTACATTTCTCCTGGCCTGGAAATGACCAGCGGCGGCACAGTGGTGGTCCAAAGGTGCCGGTTTGCGCCACCTCTTCGCCGGTGGCCAACAACCACCCTACCCCATGTTTTTCGACTCCTTGGTGTTGATTCCGACCTTGGTTTGGTGAGAAAACCACAGCAGGTGGTGGTTCCGGCAGCCGCAGAGGGTGGCGGGAAAAGGGGCCTTGATTTCGCTGGCGATTTCGATGGCTTCCGGCGACCTTCCGTTAGCACGTGCCCCAGACCCAGAAAGAAGACATCCCGACCGTCGGTTTGTCATTACAAGTGCGGCCATTGGGGTCGTGGTGGCGCCACACGCCCCGCCTGAAACTAGCGGCGGTGACACGTGTTACTGTAGCAGCGAGCTCCGCCGTGTTCCGGCGGTTTTTCCTGATGAAAGTTAATGGTTCCCAGGGTTTTTCGGCCCTCCGATTCCATTTTCGGCCTCAGTTTGGCTCAATTCATGGCGTAGGCAGCGGAACGGTAGCAGCACAGTGGCGGTTCACGATGGAGGGCAACTCCGGGGATTTTTCCTGGTGAATAGCATGGGGTTTTCGAAGAGCTAGTCACGGGTAAGCCAATCCTTTTACGTATTTGATTTTGGCTTACCGGTTTGGAAGTAATTTGATTTTGAAGATTTTAGGGTTTCGTATTATTGGATCTGAAATTGGGGATGATTGGCTTGGAATTTCCAGAAATTGATCGAGGAATTCTAGCACGGGTGAATTTTCGGGATTTTTTCAGAAATTGATCGAGGAATTGGCCGGCCACTGTTCAGGCGGCTCCGACAACGGCGCTCCAGCGATCTCCGGACAGCTTATCCTTCTCGACGCGGTGAGTCCAATGCCGCTTTCCGTTCATCAATCGGACACTTGGTTTAATTTCTACGAATTTATTTGTGTATTTGAGAATTATATGATTTAATTGTTTTAATTGTAATTACATGGTTTATGCTTGATTTGTGGAACGAAATGTATCCCGATGCATATGAAATTATATATTAAATGAAATATGACATGTATGGATGTTTTGATTTGATAATTGAATCCCGATATGTTGAATTTCGCTATTTGTTTAACTTAAGGGGTGTATATATAATTTTCCTAAAATATGAAAAATTAGTATAACTTGAATTAATCAAATCTTGACATGCAATAAACGAATATGATAATTTTAGTTACATAAAAATGACTTATTATATTTTGAACAATTTAATTTGAAACTTTATTAATTAAAGTATAACTATTTAAATTGAATTTGAATCTATTATGCGATACATGAATTGTATGAACTTTGTACCGTTGAATGATATAATTAGAATTTGATATGTAGTTTCATAGGTTTAAAGGAAATTCGTAACATGCTATTATGTGAATTTTGTATGAAATGTGATATATGACTTGAATGGAACTTATAGGATTTAATTAGGAACTTTTGCACATAAAAATAGTTTAATTGTATGAATATGAATTTGGTATACGCTTTATGAATTAATATGGAATAATTTGAATTGCTTCCTCTTTCTATTTCTCTTGTTTGCATTAATTTTGCACATAAACGTGTCCTAATACGTAATATGATTTCACTGAACTATATAATGATTTGTTTTCTATGTAATTGATATGAATTTGAACCCTGCTTATGTGATTGCATTTACTAAGTGCTCGAGCATTTGCCGTGCGTCTCTGTGTGATTGCCTGAGTTTGAGTCTGAGTCTGAGCCCTGTGTTGTATTTTGTGTGCTCAGTTCGTACAGGTGCACCCGGGGTGGTGACAAGTGGGTCATGCAGGTTCCCAGGTGGACCATTTGTTTTGGGTTTGGTTTTGTTTGGTGCCAGGTGAGGTTTTAGGATTTTTGTTTTAGTTAAAGCGACCTACGACTCTCTGTGCTCGTTTTTAAGCCTACAAGTGATTATTCTATTATATTTACATAATATATATGTGTTTATATGATATGTTTATGAATTTGTCATACGTACGATTAAAGGTTTTCGAACTATATATATGAGCATATGTGAGCTTGAAATATTTTGCAACGAGGCTATGCTCCAAACCGTGTGTCTTCATACCAGCTACGGATTCACATGACACGGAGAGGTACGTATATAGCATATGCTAAGTTGCAAGGCAAGGTATGCTAAGGTATGTTATGTTATGTTCATTTGTAGTGAGTTAAGATTGGTAATCTGTATTGGTAATGTTATTGAGCCCCGGAGACGTGGGTAAGGACGCTCGAGGCGGTGTTGGGCCGTCGGGTTAAGCCTGTACACGATCTCCATTTGAAGTCCCTACGTGCAACTCTTGGACGTTAAGGAGACGTGATGCTTTGAGCCCTCGTTGAATGACCGGGAAAGGTACGATGTAGACTAGCCATCCCGCGTATATAGATTTGCACGATATGGGCCCGTACCCTGCGTGCAGACTTCACGATGTTTGGGTTGGATACGGGATTTGATACGATTTGATTTGTGAGTATTTCTGTTTTGCTTATGTATGATAATGATATGGAAGTAAGGTTGGAAACCCGTACTCTTCGGGTATAAGATATGATCTGTTATGTTGATTATGAAACAAGATAGGTGATTTCTCTTTTGATATGATACGATTATTCTCAGTATGTTATATTTGAAATAAGATAAGATAAGTGTAAGTTTGTTTCGAAAATGGTTTTGGTATGCAAAACCCTACTCCCGGTTCATAGTCTTTCTTTTAATATGTGTTCTGCTCCTTATTATGTATAGTGTGTGTGTGTTCAGCCCCCTCACTCAGTCAGTGGACTGATCCTCGCCCCACCTCTGTTTTTAGTTTGCTAGTGCAGTTTGTTGGAGTTCGAGCTAGGCGGCGGTATGTCGTGTCTGTCGAGTCAGTGTCGTTTGTTAAGTTTGTTAAGTTTCTACTTGGGTTATGTTTGTAATTTGTAAAAGTATATACTCTGTATAGGTTAATGCTTATTGATTGTATGTATGGAATTCGGGACAGGTTAGGACAGCTTCTTGGATTTGTCGAACCGGTCTTTATTGTGATTACTTCGGGACAGGTTAGGACAGGTTCTTGAATTAGTTAATCCCGTCTTTGTTGTGATTATTACGGGGCTGGTTTCTAGGACCAGTTGAATCCGTGTAACTGATTATGATTGATTTGATATGATTGATGTTTTAAAGTTTTTTTTTTAATTCGTATTCTTTACTTTGCTTCCGCTTTCAGGTTTCGTTTTCTTTGTTGTACAGGGCCTAGGTAACGCCTAGCTTAGGCCGGGTCTTGTTTGTCACCCGTTTGCTACTACTTGATTCGTGTACGGATTTTCCATTTCGTATGCAGATTGGGCTTTAGTGCGGGGGATGTGGTGGCCCAGCGTTACGGGTGCTACATCTTAAAGTGGTATCAGAGCTACCAGGTTCAAAACCGGTGCTCTGCAGTCGTATCGTGTCAGTCTAGGTCGTACGACATAGGAATATGTGTGCATTGCATTCGTTTGACATAGAGTTTTGATTCTGAGCATGAAATGTTTCGAGCTTATGTGATTGTGTGTACGTTATGATTATGATTATGCAACATTTTAATTAATGTGCTTTATAAACTGCAATTAATTGTTGCATTTTTGTGATCTATGTGTTACATTTCATTTGCATCTTTAACCTGCATGCATCGAATTAGTGTTTGAGTTTCAGGGTATCCTATTGAACAACGATGAGACTTTCCTCCATCTACCCTACTGATTGATACTAAAACAAAGGCATGCGCAATTTCATGAAGATACGCGATTAAGGTTCAACACACAAATGCGAATTCTGGAGCACCACGGTGCACGGTACATTGAGCATTCATGGCATGAGCATACATGCATCGTTTACTTAATTAATTCTTGTTACTATGTGATATATCTGTTAAGTGTGCTATGTGTGGACTGTTGTAATTCCTGATTCTGCTTATGTGCTTGAGTGAAAGGAAGATTTGATTCTCTTTGTTTACGTGCTAGGGGGATGTTGATTCTTCCTATTTGTGTGTTAGAGAGATGCTGGATTCTCTCTATATTGCGTGATAGAAAGATGTTGGATTCTTTCTGAGTTTTTGTGCCTGAGAGATGTTGGATTCTCTTGTACTTAGATATTCGAGGGATGTTGAATTCTCTGGAATTTAGGGGTTTCAGAGATGCTGGATTTTCTCAAACTAGAATGTCTGGGAGATGTGGAATCTGTCGGATATAGGTTGAGAGTCAGGGTATTCTCAATTCTGTGTTTGGGAGAAGGGGTTCTCTCAATTTTGAGCCTGAGAGACGGGGATCTCTCTTTTGGTGTGCCGGGAAACGGGGCTCTCTCTCACTTACGTGTTGAGAGATGGGATTTTCTCTTGTTTACTGAAGTTGTATTGCGTGTGGTCTGACGACAGTTTGCTAGCTACGAGGACACGACGGTATCGAACTTTGGGTGCAGTGGCCTAGTAGGGATCATACAAATTTGAAGTGACCGACGGTCAAATGTTCAGACAGACTTCAGTGACAACGACACACTATGAAAGGAGTTGACGCAAACAATAAGAGTGGCATCCTTAGGAGTCTGTAATTTGCTGAGATCAGAGTGGCGCAGTGGAAGCGTAAGATGGAGTTCGTTTCAGAGTCATTCAAGATCCGGCTTCCGGACCTGAGGACAGCTCCTTTTGAAGGAGGGGAGTTTGTAACATCCCGCTCGTTAGCCCCTCCTACCGTTCGTTTTGCGTGGAGGACCCGGGATAAAATACCCTGATCCTCGTTTTACTTACCACACTCCAGCCTTCTCCCTCTCTTGTTCTCTCTCTCGTTCCCAGGAGAAACACACACACATACACCGTAACACATACATACTTTGGAACTCGGTGGTTTCTCGATGGAATTTGACGAACGAGTAGTGCTTTTCGAAGAGCTCGACGAACCGAACACGATGGTACAAGTTTCGTGGCCTGGAAATGACCAACAGCGACGCAGTGGTGGTCCGAAGGTGACGGTTTGCGTCACCTCGTTGCCGACGGTGATCCGGCGACCCTCACCGGCCAACAACCACCCTACCCCACGCTTTCCAACCCCCTAGTGTTGATTTCGGCCTAGGTTTGGTGAGAAAACCACCGCAGGTGGCGGTTCCGGCAGCCACAAATGGTGGCGGGAAAGGGGCCTTGATTTCGCTGGCAATTTCGACGGCTTCCGGTGACCTTCTGTCGACACGCTGCCCAGACCAAGAAAGAAGACTTCCCGGCCGTCGGTTTGGCGTTGGAAACGCGGCCATTGGGGCCGTGGTGGCGCCGCACGTGCCTCCTGAAACTAGCAGCGGCGGCGCGTGTTACTATAGGGGCGAGCTCCGCCGTGTTCCAACGATTTTTCTTGACGAAAGTTAATGGTTCCCAAGGTTTTTCGGCCCTCCGATTCCATTTCCGACCTTGGTTTGGGTCAATTCGTGGCGTAGGCGGCGGAACGGCAGCGTCACAGTGGCGGTTCACGGATGAGGGCAGCTCCGGGGATTTTTCCCGGCAAATTGCTTGGGGTTTTCGAAGAGCTAGTCACGAGTAAGCCAATGCCTTTTACGAATTTGATTTTCGTTTACCGGTTTGGAAGTAATTTGATTTTGAAGATTTTAGGGTTTCATATTATTGGATCTAAAATTAGGGATGATTGGCTTGGAATTTCCAGAAATTGATCGAGGAATTGGAACGAGCATGAGGAATTCTAGCACGGGTGACTTTTTAGGATTTTTTCGGGAAGTTTCGGCGGAGGCCGATTGGCAGCCGACTACTGTTTAGGCGGCTCCGGTAGCGGCACTCCGGCGGTCTCCGGACATCTTATCCTTCTTGACGCGGTGAGTCTAATTCCGCTTTCCGTTCGTCAATCGGATACTTGGTTTAATTTCTACGAATTTATTTGTGTATTTCAGAATTATATGATTTACTTGTTTTAATTGTAATTAATTGGTTTATGCTTGATTTGTTGATCAAAATGTATCCCGATGCATATGAAATTATATATTTAATGAAATATGACATGTTTGGATGTTTTGATTTGATAATTGAATCCCGATATGTTGAATTTCGCTATTTGTTTAACTTAAGGGGTGTATATGTAATTTTCCTAAAATATGAAAAATTAGTATAACATGAATTAATCAAATCTTGGCATGCAATAAAGAAATATGATAATTTTAGTTACATAAGAATGACTTATTATATCTTGAACAATTTAATTTGAAACTTTCTTAATTAAAGCATAACTATTTAAGTTGAATTTGAATCTATTATGCAATACATGAATTGTATGAACTTTGTACCGTTTAATGATATAATTAGAATTTGATATGTAACTTCATAGGTTTAAAGGAAATCGAAACATGCTATTCTGCGAATTTTGTATGAAATGTGATATATGACTTGAATGGAACTTATAGGACTTAATCAGGAACTTTTGCACATAAAAATAGTTTAATTGTATGAAAATGAATTTGGTATACGGTCTATGAATTAATATGAATTGTTTTATCTTTCTATTTCTCTTGTTTGCATTAATTGTGCACATGAACGTGTCTTAATATGTAATATGATTTCACTGAACTATATAATGATTTGTTTTGTATGTAATTGATAGGAATTTGAACCCCTGCTTATGTGATTGCTTTTACGAAGTGCTCGAGCATTTACGGTGCATCTTTGTGTGATTGCTTGAGTCAGAGTCTGAGTCTGAGCCCTGTGTTGTATTTTGTGTGCTCAGTTGGTATAGGTGCACCCGGGGTGGTGACAAGTGGGTCGTGCAGGTTCCGGGGTGGACCATTTGTTTTGGGTTTGGTTTTGTTTGGTGCCAGGTGAGGTTTTAGGATTTTTGTTTTAGTTAAAGCGACCTACAACTCTCTGTGCTCGTTTTTAAGCCTGCAAGCAATTATTCTATTATATTTATATAATAGATATGTGTTTATATGATATGTTTATGAATTTGTGGACGATTAAAGGTTTTTGAACTATATATACGAGCATATGTCAGCTTGAAATGTTTTGCAACGAGCTATGCTCCAAACTGTGGGTCTTCATACCAGCTACGGATTCACATGACACGGAGAGGTACGTATATAGCATATGCTAAGTTGCAAGGTAAGGTATGCTAAGGTATGTTAAGTTATGTTCATTTGTAGCGAGTTAAGATTGGTAATCTGTATTGGTATTGTTATTGGGCCTCGGAGACGTGGGTAAGGACGCTCGAGGCGGTGTTGGGCCTTCGGGTTAAGCCTGTGCACAATCTCCATTTGAAGTCCCTACGTGCGACTCTTGGACGTTGAGGAGGCGTGGTGCTTTGAGCCCTCGGTGAATAACCGGGGAAGGTATGATGTGGACTAGCTATCCCGCGTATATTGAGTTGCACGATGTGGGCCCGTACCCCGCGTACAAACTTCCCGATGTTGGGGTTGGATACGGGATTTGATACGATTTGATTTGTGAGTATTTCTGTTTTGCTTATGTATGATAATGATATGGAAGTAAGGTTGGAAACCCGTACTCGCCGGGTATGAGATATGATCTGTTATGTTGATTATGAAATGGGATAGGAGCTTTCTCTTTTGATATGATACGATTATTCTTAGTATGTTATATTTTTAATAGGAAAAGATAAGTGTAAGTTTGTTTCAAAAATGGTTTTTGTAACAGCCCGAAAACCCGCCTGTCGATATTGTCCGTTTTGGTGGGCTAAGCGACACCACCCTCACGGTTTTTTTTCTCCCGCTGGAATTTAAGCCCGAAGGCGCCCAGCCAGGAAAAGGCCTCAACAAGGAAGAGGTATCCACCCCCTTATAAGGAAGGCTTCGTTCTCCTCTTCTTCGGATGTGGGACAAGCACTTTAAGCTTTACAGTTCATCCCCCCATAAGGGTCCAGCGTCCTCGCTGGCACACCGGACCGGGTCCCAGCTCTGATACCATTTGTAACAGCTCGAAAACCCGCCTGTTGATATTGTCCATTTTGGTGGGCTAAGCGACACCACCCTCATGGTTTTGTTTCTCCCGCTGGAATTTAAGCCCGAAGGCGCCCAGCCAGGAAAAGGCCTCAACAAGGAAGAGGGATCCACCCACTTATAAGGAAGGCTTTGTTCTCCTCTTCTTCCGATGTGGGACAAGCACTTTAAGGTTTACAGTCATCTTTAAGTTGTGACGCCCAGAACGACGGGCCACCACATCCTCCGCACCTAGCCTCGAACCCACATATGAAATAAAAATCCATACATGAGCCTACGACTAAGCGAACAGGAACCTACACTCACTCGCTAGGCCAGGCGGAGCTAAGACAGGACCAGAGCGCGCAAAAACAACAAGAAAACGAAAGCATGTCACAAAATCCAAGAAGATAAATCCACAAAATATACAAAATAGAAAAATCGTACATAATTCATTAACAAATGCATAACATATACATAATTCAATTACCACAACCGAATCATATACAAAAGCATGACTGAATGCAAATGAAAATACAATCCGAACTAGAAGACTTGAACCCGACAGACTCAAGACTCCGCCTAGCATACCCAACCTGCAAACTGAAAAGTTGAAAGGAGAGGGTCAGTCCACCGACTGAGTGAGGGGCTGAACTCACACACACTATACATAATAAGGAGCAGAGCATTTATCAAAAGAAAGATTATGAACCGAGAATAGAGTTTAACATACCAAAGCCATTTTCCCAAAAGAACTCGTATTTATTCATAAAATTCATATATTCGTAAGTCTGAAAACTCGTAAGGATTCATATATAATCAAAACGCATATGGATTCATATATTCATAAGACTGTTATTGCTTCGTATATTCAAATGATTCAAATCTTAACGTAGAATTCTCATATTGAAAACGAAAGCTCCTATCCCGTTCCATAATCAGCATAGTAAAACAAACGTAAATTACCCGGCGAGTAAGGATCAACTTTACCTCTTAATAAAAGGATTCATAAGAAACATAATGAAACATAAATTCATAAAATTCATAAGACTCATATTCCCGTATTCCATCCACTTCTCCGGAAGTCTGCACGCGGGTTACGGGCCCACATCATGTAACTCGATACCTATACGTGGGGTAGCGATCCCGCAACGTACATTGGGGAGCACGTGCACAGGCTTAACCCGGCGGCCCAACACAGCCTCGGGTGTCCTTACCCACGCCTCCAGTGTAATAGCCAAAGGTGCTTATCCCTCATCGGATTGGAGAGTGGTTTGAAGCTGCTTTATAAGTGGTGGATCCCTCTCCCCTGAGTAGAGGCCTTTTGGGTGCACTGGGTTATACTAGTGGCTCGAAACGTAAAACCGTGAGGCGCTTGGGGTCTACCCTTGGCCAAAGCGGACAATATCGAACGATGGGTCTTTGGGCTGTTACAGATGGTATTAGAGCCAGGGACCCTGATTCGGTGTGCCAGCGAGGACGCTGGGCCCTTATGGAGGGGGGTGGACTGTAATAGCCAAAGGTGCTTGTCCCACATCGGATTGGAGAGTGGTTCGAAGTTGCTTTATAAATGGTGGATCCCTCTCCCCTGAGTAGAGGCCTTTTGGGTGCACTGGCTTATACCAGTGGCTCGAAACGTAAAACCGTGAGGCGCTTGGGGTCTACCCTTGGCCAAAGCGGACAATATCGAACCGCGGGTCTTTGGGCTGTTACATCCAGGGCCAGGGATTCATAAGATTCATAAAAATTCATTAGAAACATACCTAACTCGCGAAACCTAGAAACATACGATTCATAACTTAGGAAACATACCATAAGAAACATGCCTTACCGTGCAACTCGGCATATGCTATACACATACCTCTCCGTGTCTTACTAATTCATAATATGCTAGACGAAATCCATAGTTTTCTTAACGATACAAGGTTTGGAGCATAGCCTCGTTGCAAAACCAGTTTAAGCTTATATACGCCCATACGTATAATTTCAGAAGAATTCATATTAAATCGAATTTACAATATTCATAACATATTATAAGGCACATATTTAATATACATATAGTATATTCGCATGCGGGCTTGAAAACGAGCATATAGGGTCGTAGGTCGCGTTAACTAAAAGAGAAACAAACCTAAACCTTACCTTTTACCAAAAGTCCTCCTGGGAGAGCTTCGATGACCAAGAAGAAGTTAAATGGCGGAACCAACTCCGCCGGGACTTGACTCTGAGAAAACGAACATAAACTCATGACTTCGATATCATGAACCAATAAGACGCACGGCGATGCATAAGAATGCAAATAAAATGCAAGAATGCATCAGCTAAGGGATTTACATACACATTTCACGCAATGCATATTAAACTCTTTCATATATGCAAATTCATGATCTTAAATACACATTTTGGCATTAAACTAATATTTAGGGATCAAGTTACATGTGTATATATTCCAACTAAAATCACAAATTAGCATTCAAGTACTAATTTCATAAAATAAAACGTTTGAGACAGAATTCATGCATAAGTATCAAACCATTTTAGTATTATTAATTCACGTTCCAAAACATTATTCCAACATTACAATTAATATTTAGGAACATATTTCATTCATAAATTTCCAAAAAGATTCCCACAGCAGCACGTACCTCACATTATGTTAAACAAAACATTAAATGCATGTAAAGGAATAAATAACATGCAATAGAGTTGAAAAGGAATTAATTAAATAACTCTTGCATGAACAGATCATTCCCTTGGTCGGGGAATATATACACACAGCTTTCCCCGACAGGGGAAAGCAAGAAAAAGAAACAGAAAGTGCAACCCCAAAGTCCCCGGCCGGGGACTTTCATGCACCAAATCTCCCCGCCCTGTGCGAGAAGGAAAACGTTGTTGTACCAGCGATTCCCTTGCTCTAAACCCAAGCCAACAGTCACAGCAGCAAACCAACAAGCAAAGCCATGGAATAAGCACCATGACACACCCATCTAAAGTCCATAACAACAATATCTTCGGCAATTACAAGCATCACGAGGAGGAAAGGGAAAAAGCTTGAAGTTTTTCTCAAAATTCATTAATGGCACAGCCATAAATTCACAAATACCACTGATATTAATGTCATATAATCACAAATGAAGGTTTAAGGATCATATAGCATGTCTCATAACTCAAAAACACCCAAAGAATCACTCAAAATCATCATATATGCATCAAAACCTAACTATTCACCTTATTCTTCAAAACTCAAGCTATACTCCATGATATCCAACAAATACATATGCAAAAGAAAGATGAAAAGATGGAGAATAAAATTTTAGACTTACCTTTCAAATATAAAGCGATTTGGTGAAGATTTGAGCTTGAAATCTCCAAAATGAAGAAGATGAATAGTGACTCTTTTCTCCCTTCCTCTTGGTCTCGGTTTTCAGCAAAAAAAGGGGGTATGTTTCTTCATTGAAAAAGTGATGAGAAGGCTGATTATGAAAGGAATTTTAGTCAATAAAAGGTGAGGCCAAGAATTACTGAATTTGGTCAACAAATGAACAAGATATGATCAAAATGGTACAACATGGCAAAGCTGCGCGACGCCTTCGTTTCGGGCAAGTTTTGGAGTATCAAACGGGATTAGAAAAATATAACGCTAGGTTCCTTAGCTTGTAAATCTCGTTACGAGTCGGGCGCCACTTCCGGAATTTGAATCCGAATTCCCGAGCTCAATTTGTAAATTCCGGAACACAAGGTGCGCTAAAACTAGTTAGGTCCTCGAGTCCCCAAAACAAATAAAATGGTGCGTTACCATTTCAAACAAGTCCAAAAATGTAAAACGAGCACATAAACAAATTCATAACTCACAAATCTCCAACATATCAGAAAAGCACGAAATTTCGATATCAAATCGAATACAAACGCGACGCATTTCAACAAATAAACATATTATTCAAATAATAAAAATTAAATTTCAAGAAAGAATACATAAAATTAAATTAAATTAAATTAAACGAATTAAAAATAAATAAAATTTTATTAAAAAGGCTATTTTTCAATTAGGTCCAAAACTTTCAAAAAGTTGCAATTAAGTCCAAATCCAAGTTTTCAATTAAGTCCACTAATTTTAAAGTCATACAATTACATACTTAAATCACGTATATCACATAAATTCACGAAATTTGCATACTCGGGAATTAAATTCAAAATAGGAAAATCAAATACAAAAGCTCAGACGTGAAAATTAAACAATTAGAGCATATAAATCACTTAAACAATTAGTTCAACGTATAAATTAAATAAAAAGAAGAATTAAAACGTCGGAGAAACCTCTCGTGACGTCATACCTGGCTCGTCGGAGAGACGGGGTGTCACAGTTTTGGTATGCAAAACCCTACTCCCGGTTCATAGTCTTTCTTTTAATATGTGCTCTGCTCCTTATTATGTATAGTATGTGTGGGTGTTCAGCCCCCTCACTCAGTCAGTGGACTGATCCTCGGCCCACCTATGTGTTTTTAGTTTGCAGGTGCAGGTTGTTGGAGTTCGAGCTAGGCGGCATTGTGTCGTGTCTGTCGAGTCAGTGTCGTTTGTTAAGTTTCTATTTCTGTTATGTTTGTAATTTGTAAACGTATATACTCTGTATAGGTTTATGCTTATTGATTGTATGTATGGAATTCGGGACAGGTTAGGACAGCTTCTTGGATTAGTCGAACCCGTCTTTATTGTGATTACTTCGGGACATGTTAGGACAGGTTCTTGAATTAGTTGAACCCGTCTTTATTTTGATTATTTCGGGATAAGTTTCTAGGACCAGTTGAATCCGTGTAACTGATTATGATTGATTTGATATGATTAATGTTTTAAAGTTTTTTTTTTAAATTCGTATTCTTTACTTTGCTTCCGCTTTTAGGTTTCGTTTTCTCTGTTGTACAGGGTCTAGGTACTGCCTAGCTTAGGCCGGGTCTTGTCTGTCACCCGTTCGCTACTGCTTGATTCGTGTAAGGATTTGCCATTTCGTATGCGGATAGGGCTTTAGTGCGGGGGATGTGGTGGTCCAGCGTTACAGGCGCTACACATATAATACTATACCATTAAATAACATGCATGAACATAATTTAAATATCATAAACATACATCAATATACAGCATATATAATCCCTAAAGCATGATCATATCATATATTTAACTAATTCATAACATATCATAACATATTATAAACAATTAAATCACATGAACAACTATTCAAATATATCATAAATGCATAAAAATAAAATCCTATATGGCTTAAGGAAGATCCTAAGACCCAACCTAAACTTAATATAAATAAACCATAACATAAAAACATAAATTAAACTAAAACATAACATAAAACTATAGCATAAAATAAATAAAATAACTAACCTAAGGGGAGGGGAGGCTCTCGGCCAAGGGGAGAAAGGAGGGAGAGAGAAGTTTTTGTCAACACAAGACTTGGTGCAAGAGGAAATGAATGAGTTAGGGGGGTATTTATACTTTTTGGGAGACCCCTCAACTTGTAATAAAACTATGTCCAAGGGTAGGATAGCAAATAGTAGTAGCTTCCCTTGTAAGCTTGGCCTTGGTAATTTAATAAAAATGGAAAATGAAGGGTATTAAGGTAATTTAACATGGTAAACACGAAGACGAGCTGATGGAAGTTGGCTTATGTGAATCGAAAAAAAATTAGCTTCGAAATGAATATTTACTCGATGAAAACGGATTTACCGTTAGAAATATATATTAGTTTTAAATAATAGAAACTTGAACGTTTTAAACGAATATGAATGAAAATGACCTCCGAAAGTGATTTGAAAGTCTAGATTATTTTAAAATTCCATAAAATTATTGACTATAAAAAGTTTTACCGATAAAAAGTTAGAAACGTGGGATGAATAGTAAATTATTTTTAAAAACCTTTTATTCAAAACTCGAGTTAGGGCTTGAACGAAGAGATGTAATCAATCTCAAAAATCATGAAATGAATCCAGAAGTGTTTTAAACTCAAATTTGAAGAGTACAAGTTCTCCGAACGAAAAACCGTTCGTAGAAAGAATAGTGAATTAGGGTTTTAAATAAACGTTTCTTTTACAACGAAGTTCAAAATAGACTTTCGAGTAAAGAATGATACCAATAGACTTGTATCAACTAAAGGAATGATTTAACTATAAACTTGGGTAGCAGAGAGTGTCCTAATCAAAGCTCGTTTGCAAGAATGAATAGTAACTTTGGACGATAAGTGCCCAAAATGCCCTTAATGTTAAAGAAAGGATTCTGAACCTTGGAAAACAAGTTCAAATGATTGAAAAACATGGAATATGAACCTCTAAGGTTCGAGTGACAAGATGGGTAAAATAGGCTCAGTAAATGAATAGTAAAGTGGGTAAAAGGTAAAGAATTCCCCCTTAACGTACTAAAAATCACATATGAGCACGTTGATTAGATAAGAATGCAATGCATGAGGTTTTTTAAAGTTGGATCATGGTTTATAAATGCTTTACCACTACCCTTAGCTTACCATTTCAACCAGGCCCCATTACGGGTTGTTACAATCACCCCTCCTTGAAAAGAATCTATCCTCAGGTTCCACGACCGTTTCTGAAAATAACTCGGGGTAATGTTTCTGCATCTTATCTTCCGTTTCCCATGTTGCCTCTTACGTGTCATGTCCCTTCCAAAGGACCTTAACTAGAGGAATCTTCCTATTCCTTAGTTCTTGAAATATTTTTGTCCAGAATCTTGGTCGGCTTCAACACATAGGTTAAGTTCGGCTCTAACAGTATCTCTTCCACTGATACCACTTCTGACTCGTCTGAAAAGCACTTGCGAAGTTGAGATATGTGGAATACGTTGTGGATTCTCGTAAGACTTGTAGGTAAATCCAATATATAAGCAGTTTCTCCATTGCATTCCAGTATCTCATACGGTCCAACAAATCTAGGGTTTAATTTACCGCGTTTCCCAATTCGAGTAAACCCTTTCCTTAGCGATGCTTTCAAAACACTCTGTCACCCACTGCAAATTCTAGATCTCTTCTGCGTCGATTTGTGTAACTCTTCTACCTATCCTTGGCAGCTTTCATTCTTTGACAAATGATTTGAATCTTTTCTGTCGCTTCTTGAATCCACTTTACCAAATTTTTTCTTTTCAGTCCATCCTCTGTTTATCTTACTTCATCCAAATCCCAGTACAACAGTGATCTGCACTTCCTTCCATAAAGAGCTTCATACGGCGCGGCTTGAATCGAAGCCTGATAACTATTACTGTATGCAAACTCCACAAGGGGTAAGAAATCTTTCCAACTATCTTGGAAATCAAATGCACAAGCTCTTAGCATATCCTCCAAGTACTTGATCATCCTCTTTGATTGTCCGTTCGTCTGAGGATGTGCTGCGGTACTGAAGTTTAACTTTGTTCCCATCAAAGTCTGAATTCCTTGCCCCAATCGTGAAGTAAACTTTGGATCTCTGTCAGACACTATGCTGTTCGGTACTCCGTGTAGTCTCACAATCTCTTGTTGATACAGCTTTGCCAACGTGCTGACTTTATACGTTATTTTCACCCGTAAAAAGTGCACTGACTTGGTGAGTCTATCAATGATCACCCATATGCTGTCTTGTCCTTCTTTGACTTTAGGTAATCCAGTGACGAAATCCATTGTGATATGGTCTCATTTCCACATTGGAGTCGGTAACGATTGCAACACTCCACTTAGCTTTTGGTGCTTAGCTTTAACTTTCTGACAAGTTAAGCACTTCTTGACATAATTGGCTATGTCTCGCTTCATAACAATCCACCAGAAATGCATCTTGACATCTTGATACATCTTAGTTCCTCCTGGATGTACCGTATACTTGGTCTTATGCGCTTCATCGAGTATCTCTTTCCTTAGAACAGCTGGCACGCATGTCCGACCCTTGTATCTCAAAATCCTGTGTTCATCGGTCTTGAACTTTGTCTCGTCATCCTTCTCCTTTGAATTGAGACATTTCTTAATAAATTCATTGTTCTCTTGAGATTCTAACACTTTTTCCTTCAAAGGTGATATCATCACAATATTTGCGATTCGAGCTTTATGTATCACTTGCAGTACTTCTCTTTGAACAATCTCTGTATCCACTGAAATTTGTGCTAAAGAAGTCTTGCTGCTTAAGGCATCTGCAACAACATTTGCCTTTCCCAGATGGTACTGAATAACATAATCATAGTCTTCTAGAATCTCCAATCATCTTCTCTGTCGCATATTCAACTACTTCTGAGTGAATAGATAGCGCAAACTCTTGTGATCTGTGAATATCTCAAATGAAACTCCATACAAGTAGTGTCTCCATTTTGCGAGAGCGAAAATCACTGCGGCTAACTCCAAATCGTGTGTCGGGCAATTGGCTTCATGAAGTTTAAGTTTTCTCGATGGGTAAGCGATCACCTTTCCATTCTGCATTAATACACTTCCCAAACCTTCTTTTGAGCCGTCGATGTAAATAGTGTATCCTTCCTTGCCTACAGGTAAAGTTAAGAACGGTGCTGTTGTCAATCTTCTCTTCAATTCTTGAAAACTCTGCTCACACTTGTCAGTCCATTCAAACTTCCCTTCCTTCTTGGTTAACTTTCTGAGCGGTGCTACAATCTTAGAAAAATCCTTAACAAATCTTCTGTAAAAACCTGCCAATCCCAAAAAGCTTCTTACTTCTGATGGATTCCTTAGTGGCTTCTAATCCATAACCGACTCGATCTTCGAAGGATCGACTTCAACTCCTGATCCTGAGATAATGTGTCCAAGAAACATAACTCGTTCTAACCAGAACTTGCATTTACTGAACTTTGCGTAAAGCTTGTGATCCAGCAAAGCGTTCAGCACTAAACAAAGATGCTCAGCATGTTCCTCTGGTGTCCTGAAAAATACTAGAATGTCATCGATAAAAATTACCACGACCTTATCGAGGAATGGTCTAAATATTCGGTGCATCATGTCCATGAATGCAGCTGGTGCGTTAGTCAGACCAAATGGCATTACTATGAACTCGTAATGACCATAAAGACTGTTGAAAGTAGTCTTGGGAATATCTGCTTCCTTGATCTTCAGTTGGTAGTATCCTTGTCTCAAATCTAACTTAGAATTTACCCGTGCTCCTTGAAGTATGTCGAATAACTCTTCGATGTGAGGGAGTGGGTACTTATTCTTGATCGTCATTCTGTTGAGTTTCCTGTAATCAATGCACAAACGCAATGGTCCATCTTTCTTCTTGACGAAAAGCACAGGCGCTCGCCATGGCGATGTACTCGGTCAAATATATCCTGCCTCTAACAATTCATCCAATTGTTTTCTCAATTCTTGAAGTTCTGCTGGAGCCATTCTATAAGGCGTCTTGGAAAACAGCTCTGCTCCTGGTATGATCTCAATTGTAAACACTAGTTCACGATCGGGTGGTAACGAGTTTAAGTGTTCGGGAAACACTTCTAGAAATTCGTTGATTACCTCCACTTCTTCAATCTTGATTTGATCTTTCGGCCTATTCAAAAGATAAGCGATGAATCCTTGTCACGCCCTAGGTCCGCGGGCCCATTGGACTCGAGTGCAAGTCTCCAAGCCCACCGAGTACAACCTGAAATTGGGCCTAAATCACTGCCCAAAAGGGATGTCCATTGGTTATACTTGGACTCTTTAACTTATATACTGAACTTGACTCTCATACTTTCCCGATGTGGGACAGGGGTGTCATATTAGGAATTTAAAAATTGTTCTCGGTTTCGAAAAGAGAAAGTATGTTCTCTGTGATCCTGAGCCTGAGCCCATTCCAGAAGGGGAAACTCCGACCTGGGCCGAGCAGGATGCGACTTCTAAGTGGAATGATGATAATCTTCAATCCCGTTACCTTATGCTTGCTAACATATCTCTGGACATGCAAAGACAACATGAAATAATGCAAAATGCTTGGGATATCTAAAACTACTTCTTTCAAATCATAAGTAGAAATTCAAAGTAGAGAAACAATAAAAATATTTAAAATTATATTATTATATAAAAATTTTTTGAAGTGTATAATAATTTGTCCAAATAATTCTAACTTTTAAGCATAAATAATAGTTTATAACTTTCAAATATATTTAGTAAAATAAAAAAACATATATAAAAAATATTGAAAAAAACCTAAAAGATCATATAAAATGCTATATTAACTATATATACTCTATTCCTTCTATTGTTTGATTTTCTTTAATATAATTTGTAATTTATTTTTTTTATTTTTTTATAAAGTTTTGAAGAATCTTTTTGTTGTCATTCAAAATGTAAAACTTATATTCCCTTTCAAAACTATAACTTTTGCACCTTATCTTTATCTATAATTTCGACCTCGATTCCATCATTTAAAATTAAATTAAACATTGCTATTTTTTTTTTTATATAATCTTGAGAAATTCTAGTTTTGGCATATCATTACCACTCTTGATTCCTTCCTAATCACTCTTTTCTCTCATTTTCTCTCTTATTTTTGCTTATACCTTTAATGATTCCTCTTCTCTTATTTATAGATATCAGATTCCTCTTAGTCTCAATTACTTATTCTCTTCTTATCCTAGATTCGTTCTTATCTTCAAACTTAATTATAACTTGTTGGATATTTCATAAAATCCCATATGTGCTAACCTCTCTTGGTTTTACTCTCACCGGTTCACCTCACGCTGCTTCCTCAGTTCGCCACCTGATAGAGAACTGACCAACCTACTCCTCAGGCGAATTAATTTTAGGTTTAGTTCTTTGATGCACGGACACTTCTAAAAATATCTATTTGTCATGTCGTGTCCGACACTTCTCATATGGGAAATTCAAGAAAAAATTTGTGTCGCCGTATCCGTATTATGTCTTGTCCGTGTCACCGTGTTCGTATCCGTGCACCATAGGTTTGGTTCCATTAAAGGCCCAATAGGTATGTCCCCAAAAATTACCAATTTTAGTATAATTACATTAAACTAAATATTCATCTCTCAAAATTATGGGTTTGACCTATAATCATTTTCAATATTACCCCTTTTCCCAAATCTTCATCTTTTTCGCCATAATTGTGGTTTGATTTAATGAGTATTTCTATTTTTCTTTCTATTTATACGTCAGATTGTACTTTCCCAATTAAATTAGCTACCTTATATAATTTTCAATTATAACTTCTACTCTTCGAATTGCAATGAGAAAGTAAAATTTTATCGCTTAAAGAAAGTTGTGTTGGAGTCGATCAAGTTTATTGCACAAGTGATTGGGGAACCAATTTGTATAGAAAGAGATCAAGATTGCGATGGACTGAATAAGTGTTATTCGTCTGAAAAGGTTTGTCATTTTGTCTTTCTATCACAAGAGGCGCTTTTTTACTCTTTTAATCACAATAAAAAATGTTCATTATAGTTTCAATTAAAGTTCATCTGCACCCCCCAAATAATTCTTTAAGTTGTCTGTAATTTCCAGTCCCAGAATTATACCAACCTACTGTTTTAAATCATTTGACACGTAAGGTGCAAACAACACATGTGATTTGTTGAAGTTTAATTTGAGGCCCAACGCCTTGGAAAACGCCTCAACCACACTTTGAATGCACTTTGCTCCATCCATGGTAACTTTAGCTCTCAATATTAAGTTGTCCACAAAAACAAAGTGTGAGATGTGAGGGCTTTTTTGACATACCGCAATTGGCTTCTAGGTCTGACTGAAATGGTCTCCTCAATTATATATGTAAGTTGTTCCATGTAGAGTACAAACAAATAAGGCAAGAGTGATTGTCATATCTAATGCTACACATCCGTACAGCCTCCATAAGTTCACCATTCCATAGAATCTCCGATTGTATCCTCCACATTCTGCTCATAATGATATTGATGATTTTCTTTGAGAATTTGAAGAAATTAAAGTTTTTCTCAAAAAATTATGCCGGGTTTTATAGTAAGTCTTTTCAAGATTTAATTTCATCACCATGCCCCTTTCTTTTTTATGATTGGAGTGATGTAGCATTCATAATACTTGTTTAAGCATTAAGATATTGTAATGGGTGTCTTGGCGGGGAATGAAACTATTCTGGTTCCATCCCATAATTTCTTTGATATACAGCTTAAACGGATTATAATCATCTCTATGTTCATTTCTTAGCAATACATTACACAACATAATGGGCTGAAACTTGTTTATTTTTCTACAGCATTAATTTTTGAAATTAGGCAAATAAACAACCGATAATCCTTCTTGGGAATTGATTCTCTTTCCATGCAATCATTATTGAATTTCACCATCAAGTCTCCTACTATATCCTAATAGGTTTGAAAAAAGTAAGTTTGGAAACCATCTACTCCCAGCGCTTTGTAAAGGTGCATGCTCTTCACTACCCTCAAGATTTCTCATTTGAGGTCATTTTTGCCAAGTTATTTTTCTGCTACCACCTTAGGGTTCGTTGGTGCAAGCTAATATCAATACTCATCACCTCTTCAATGGTATCACCACTGAATAGTTTAGTGTAGTACTCCCAAGTGTGTGGCTTCAGTTGATCATTATTGGTTACCCATCATTTTCTATTTTGAGAGCATTCATCTGGTTCCTCATTCTTCTCGTTATGATTGAGAAATGAAAGAAACGTGCATGTTTATCCTTGAATTGGAGATAATTAATTCTGGACTCTTAAAACCAAATAATCTCTTGTTGCAATAGTTTGTTATATCATGTCATCAGTTCTTTCTCCAAATCTTTTTAATATTCTCCTTGCTTGGCTCATGTATAATGCTCTAAAAGCACATCGAAAATTGTTTAAATACCATTGTTTTGGAGTAATGATCCCAAGTCAAAATGTCCTTCAAGTTTGGTTCGGCCAATAAGTCGTTTGTTGGTACTTTGGAAAATGTAGATCTAAATTGATAATTGCTGATCAATCTCATTCAAATTAAATTAAAAAATTCTACATTTCGTTTGTTGAGCTGACACCTAATCTAACATCTTGAAATTTTTAATCTAATCTTCAAAATTTTGTTTATCATTGTACACGATATTAATTCTCACTTTGTCATCATGTCCTTTATAAATATATTTGTAAAGATATTTTACAGTTGTCCATAATTTTGGTATGCATGGGTATATACATTAAAATCAAGTAATTCTTTGTTTTAACTAACTATTCTTTATTTCTTTTTAATATTATCTTTGATATTAGTTCTTGCATTATATTTTCTTATTTGTATTTCTCTAATGAGTATTATTTCAGATTTATGTTAATTTTTTTTATAATTAATTTTATGTATGTAGTAGAAATAATTAAAAGAGTATATTCTTGTCAAAATTCACGGAACGATTAATCGAATACTGTAAAAGTTATTTATAAAATTAGCTTATATCTTATTTTTATATGCATTAATAATTAGTCTCTCCTTATAATTCTTAATTTAAAGCAACTTTGGCCTGATGATTTGAAATTCTAAATTGTGGTATATTAAGTCGTAAGAAACTAAAGACACTTCGTATTTTTACGTATTTAATTTATATTTTATTATATAAACTAAAGAAAGATTATATGGCTAGTTAGATTTAGATAATTACAATTATATTACTATATTAGTATTAGTTAATTAAAAATTATTACATTAGGATTAATTAATTTATTAAAAATATTTTATGTGAATTATTCAATTATATTATTTTGTTAATTAGATAAGTTTATAAAATTATAATATGATATTAATTTAAGAAATTTTATGAATTTAGATAATTAGAATTATGGAGTTACATAATTAGACTTAAATTAGGATTGATTTATTGAAAGTTATCTTATATAACTCGTTCGACTTAAATAATATTTTATGTTACGCAATTTCAAAAATTTATTAAAATTTATAAAGTGAATAAATTTCTTATTTTTCGATTAGTTTTTTGATATATCTTATTATAACATTTTAAATTATAGGCTTTAAAATTAAAATATAGATAACTTATATTATAAATTTTTAATACAATTAATTGATATATTAATATTAAAACAATCCTTATTGAACTATATATCTTTTTTAGGTAAGATGGAGAATTTTTAATTCAACCAAGAGTCCTATTTTAAGTTAATAAGTATGTTTTAAATATAATTAAATTAAAAGTTTTATAACATGTATTTACATCATTATCCTTGACTAATGATCATTAGCCTAATTACCGTGAGGATATTTTAGGTGATGCATAATTTGTAAGAAACCAAAAATTCAACTCGTGCTTATATAATATATATAGATATAGATTATTTGAGTTAACCCTCTGCTCGCGTTAACTATATTAAATCATTAATGATATTTGTGTACTAGTCGAAGTTTTTGAATAAGAATATGGTATATGTTTACGTTTAGAAAGATAATATAGTGACATGTTTAGATAACTTAGATAATGAGTTATTTTATTCAATTATCTAACATACATGTTTAGATCTTTAGAGTATTGTATTCCATCGGATAATTAAAAAATATTATTAATGATTTACACTCGCAAATCGCAACTGAAACTATCTTCTCCTTTGAGCAAATGCTGATGTCATCTAAGACCTATACACAAACATGATCTAAAAAGAGGACAAAAAAAAATGTTGATGCTTAATAAGGGATTTTTAGATGATGTTTGTGTATAGGTTTTAGATGACAAAACTCGAGTTATGAATGATGATTTAGATACCTCTACATAAACATATTTTTGCAAATGATAATTGATGAGACATTTTCTGCTCAAATTTATCAAAAGATAACGATATTTGATTATAATTGTGATGAAATTAATATGCCTTGGATCCCAATCAATTTGGATAAATATTTACTTTGATCCCCGACTAGATAGGTCAAGTAGAATTTTGGATCCCAATCCTTAAGGTAAATATCTGTTTCGGATCCCAAGCAATAAGGACAAATATTTGTTTTGGATCCCAACCCATTAGGACAGGCATCAAGATTGATAACTTGATACGAATTTGACATAAAAATAATAAAAAATTCGAGCAAAAATATATTGTGTTTCTATCTATTTTACTAGGAAAGTTTTTGCGTTAATCTTAAACGAGCTAATAAGTAGTCTTTATTCTCTTACTTCGAACATAACTCAGAATATTATTCTCACCTAACTCGAACTAAGAGACTGGGGGCAGTAGGGTTAGTAACATGTCTATTAGAATTAAGAAATAATTATTTCTCTAAGTTTGACTTGACTTTAAACATCGTTCTGACTTTGAACTAAGGCAACGAAACCGAAATCACATCCTTTGATCGAGATGGTGAGCTTGGGGGAAAAAAAAAGGCACTTTTAGGGATATGTTAAGATCGAAGGAATAAAAAATTTAGAGGGGAAATTATTGCGAACAAACGAGAACGTGAAGAAACATTTGACGTGAGGAAGGAATATTAATTGAAGAATAGTCAGACTAAATACATAGAACATCCTCTTTTGATTGATGACAAGCTCAATGAATTAGAATAAAATTATTGGTTTGAACCTTCAATCGATCTTCTCTGTTCATTCTGGCCTTTGGGGGGAGGGGAGGGGGGGGGGGAATAGTGTTGGGGACCTACCCATCTAGCCCAAGGTTCAGTCTAACACATGAATAAGACCAAGCCCATGGCTCAATGCAGATGCAACAAGGAAAGAGATTAGCCCGGACAAAAGGAGCATCGTACAAGAAAGGTAGTATGTGACGCCCCGTCAGTTCGGCCATATAGGTATGATATCACGAGTGTGATACGTGCATTTTTAAGTTATTTAATTATGCTTTTATATGTTAATCTTTGAATTATAATGAATGATTGAATATTTGAACTTTGATTTAGTAATTGAACTTTGCCTTATTTGCCTATTTGACCCCGTTTTGATTCGTTTGACTCCGACTTCGATTTTGAGTTTTGTGATAATGTGATATATTTGATATATATGTCTTATGAACTCGTCTACCTGTTTATTTTATACTTTGAGACTATCTTGGACCTATTTTGCAATTTTGGGGACTTAAGGGCCTTAAGTGCAAATTAGGGCACCTTGGGTTCCAGTTCGCGTAAATTGAGGTCGGAAATTCGGGTTTGAATTCCAACCCCACCGTTGGATTTGTTTTGATGATTCAGATCCAATGGAACTATCCTCATATTTTTCTAAGCCAGTTTGAACCTCCGAAACTTCACCGAACTAAACTACTTGTACAGAATCTGCTACCCTAACCCGTTTTGGCCGTATTTGACCTCGTTTTAGGCCCTTTTTGGCCTATACTTGGACCCATATTCTACCAACTAACCCCTTAACATATCTCTCTCCCCAATTTTCATCCAAACATCAAAATAAGAAAGGAAAGGAAGCAAGAAGTGAAGAAACAAAAGCCCTTCATACATTTGATCCATTTAAGCTCATTTGACCTTCAAACTTCATCAAATCTTAGAGGTAAGTGTATTTTTGAATTCTCCACCTTCTTATGCATCTTTTAGTCCGTAAATTTCATTTTTTAAGCTTGGTTTTCATGGAGTTTGAAGAATATCATGAATAGTGGTGGGTTATATCAAAATATATGAGAACTTGCTCTTCCTTGCACCATTTTGTGGCTTCAGACATGCTTTGTGATCCTTGAAGCTTCTTTATTGCATTCCTATATTTGATTGAGCATGAGTGTGGTGTGATTCACCATTGAAGCATCTCAAGCTTTTATCATGGAAGTTGAATTTTTGTTGAGATAATTGCATCTTTTAGTTGCTCTAAGTTGCCGGTTTGTTGTGAATGGTGTTTATACTCTTTTTCCTTCACTTCGGTGCCTTTGTTACTGCCTTAGTTGTGTTGTGTTGCCTACTGTTGTTGCTGCTTGTTGTAATGGAAAAGAACAGGGGGTTCAGCTCGAATTTTTTATGAAGAAGACGCATGAATAGCAACCCACCCTCGTGGGGATACTTGTACGTGTGGGAGGTTACCCCCGTAACCTCCAAGATTTCTTTGGGGGTGAGGTTCGGCACTAGCTCACCCCCGTGACGTCTTTGATACTAAAAGAAAGTCACCCTCGTGTCTTGTTTCCTTGGTTACCTGTGCTGAGGCACGGGAGTGACAAGGATTATGCATGAACTTGTCACCCCCCGTGACAGCCCTATGTTTGAGTTTTTGTGCAATCTTCTTGTTCCATTTTGTATTTTATTTGATTATTCCCACCCAGTTATGATTCTTACATACTATTAAGTTATAATATAATTAGTTATGATGTTTATTTTAATTTTATGATATTATTTTCAAGGTGTAAACGTGACTTTAAATGCAAAATCGTTTAAGTGCTACGTGTAATGCTTCCTTGTATCTATTGCATTCCTTATGTGTTTTAAACTTATGTATGCTTGTGATATGATATAATTTGATGTATTAGGTTTTTATTTAACATGTTGTGTGTTTAATTTAAGTGTCATTTATGTGATAACATGTTAAATGCTTTGATATGTCTTAGTGTTAAAAGTTTATGACTTGCACTGCATCATTCGCATTCATATGCATTTGCCGAGTGTCTATATGGTTCATTTTGACTCTGAGTGTTGTCTTTGGTGTTTAGATTATCTGTGTGGAGTAGCTTGTTAGTGTGGAGTTGTTCTATAGGTGTGGTTTCGGTTCGTTTTGTTTGTTTCATTTGTCAAGGCGAGATTTTCTTTCTTTTAGTTACTTCGACCTAGGACCCTATATGTATTTGAGCCCACATGGGACCTACGTATATACATGTATTTAGATACGTATTTGATATATATTTTAAGGGATTTGTCCCGTTTGCTATGAAACCTTTGAAAAACGTTTTTATATATATGTAGCTATATTTTCGTTTGTTCTTTTTAAAAAGGGTTGGTATGTTTTTTGAACCTTAGCGAGATATGGCCTTGAAAGATAGGTCCTTTGAATATGACTTTGAATTTGGCTTTGAACTTGGGCCCCGAAGATGTCGGTAAGGAACATCAGGGACGGCCATGGGTTCGCTAGAGAACCCTCCTGTGCACATTTCCATTTGAGAGGATTCGCCCAACCTCCGAAGGTCGAGGGGAAGACGGGTTTTCTTGAGCCGGCAGCGACCACCGTCGAATGAGCGGGTAGGAGAAATTAGCCTCCGTCTCAGTCAGCATTTGAATTTGAACCCGGGGATAAAGAGGTGGCTTCTCTCTTCTCCAAATGGCGAAGGTTGGCATTGAATTTGATTTGAATTTGAATTTGAATATGAATGTGAATATGAATCTGAGGAGTTGATTGGAAAACTCGTACTCGCCGAGTTAGTTTTGAATTTGTTGTGGTTCGTGAAATGGGATTGGATTTCTAATTACTAAAATTGGTTGATTTTGGCCTTCGGCCTTAATTCTTCTTCAATATATCTAGTGTCAAGGGAGAAAATATTTTAGATTGCAAAAACCACACTCCGGTTCATATACCTTTTGACTTTGAATATGATATGCTCTAATGTATATGTATATGTACGTGTGTTAGCCCCCTCTCCAGTCATTAGGACTGACCCCTCCTCGTTATTTTCTTTTTTCCCCTTCTTTCTTTGAGTTGCAGGTACAGGTTCTGGTTCGAGCTAGGCGCTGGTTGTCTTTTGAGTCGTTTGGCTTGTGTAGGTCAAGTCTTTTGCATACTTCGCATCTTTATTTCCGTTATGGTACTATGTATATTGTATATTCGTATGACTTTGAGCTTTGGGGATTGATATGATTTAATTTGGCCCGTGGCGAGTATGTTATATAATATTTGTATTAGTTGATCGTAGCTTGTATGCATGTATAATTGATTGGATCCTGTTGCTTTCGCATTCGTGTTTGTTTTGTTGTGCACTCTATATTAGGATCTAGACCGTCTAGCTTAGGTGAAAGTTTGTTTGTTTCCCGTTCGCTATGGCTTGGTGTTGTACGGACTTCCCATTTCGTTACACGTGTCAGGCTATGGTGCGGGCGATGTAGTGTTCTTCGCTCGGGGTGCTGCATAGCAGATCTGGTAAGATCGTAACAAATTGAATAGAAAATTATGAATTGATAATAAGAAAAGGTTGCATGACTAAAACCGTAAGTCTCAAGATTCTATAAATATGACCCTTGAGATATAACGATCCAAATTTTTAGTTTGATCTCTATTGATTAGCCTATCTTAAACTCTGGCTTACTTCGATAAGATTTTGAGAAAAGAGGGGTTCATTTCAAGAAGGAAAGAGAGGTTAATTTTAAAAGATGTTTTGGGCACATTGTATATGGATATATATATATTTTTTAGGGATAATTACGAACAGTCCCTTGAGGTTTGACGAAATTACAGATTACCCCCTGAGATTTGAGAAATTATGAACTCCCCCTGACTCGTTTTCTCCTCCATTAAATTTAACTGAATGTGCGAAATTTACTATTTTGCCCCTAATATGTTGAAACTCGGGGAGGGGGGGGGGGGGGGATATGTAATAAAGAACCCAAAGGTAAGGGGGGTTAATGTAAGGACTGAAATTCTTAGGGGGTTTGATGTAAATATTTGAGTTTTGTGTCTACCTAATATATTTTTTTTTTCAATGAATACTATTTAATGATATTTTAGTATTTTTATGATAAACTAATTTCATATCTAGAGTTTATGGATGCCTAATATTTTTCGGTAGTTATTGATCATGCATGTTCAACTTTGAAATAATTGTTTAAATGATTTTGACGGATATTTATGTGAATCTACTATTGCATTTATTGATGTTGGTATGTTTATTATGATTTTCAATTTTGAGGGAAAATTTTGGTAAGCACTAATTGATATTTGTGTGGTTTTTTTATATGAATTTTTATTTTGAGGGAAAAATTATTATAATTGCAAATAAAGTATTCTAAGTTAACTTTAAATGAACTTTTACAAAATATATTTAAAACTAAGATATAAATATAAGAGGGAATTTATAACTTTCTATCATATTTCATAAAAATAAATATGCATGGAATATCTAATTTAATTTATATTTATAGATAAAATATTAAATTAAATAACAACTTTTTAAATACAAAAAATCCAAAATTAACTAATATTACAATTATATCATTAAACTCTCATTAAAATTACAATACACACCCTAAGGGTATTTTTAAAATGTAAATATGAGTTTAAACGGTGTGATTAACGGTAGGTGAAGTTTATAAGAGAGTGTGTAAAGGTTAGGAAGAAGTTCGTAATTTCTCAAACCTTAGGTAGTAATTTGTAATTTCATCAAATCTCAGGGGGTATTCGTAATTATTCCATTTCTTTAATTGTATAGGAATGTTGAAGTCTCTTCAAATTACTGAGAAAATTGGTTACTCGCTTAGATGGATATGGAAGCTGATGTAGTGAAGGGTTCATTTACCTAACTGGCAGATTTCAAGTATCTGACACTTTCTTTAATAAGTTTTTAGAAATACTTCCCTATCGCATGAAAAGAGGTGGCCATTATTCTCTCACAAAAATACCACATGAAATGATTAGTTTTGTTGACTTGAGGTTTTATTAGAGGTCTCGCAAAGAGTATGCATCATTCATCGATACTCTTCCAAAGATGTTACAATATAAGTTATTTTAAAATGGTTTGAAGAGGATTGCTAACTGATTCTTCTCAAATTAAGGATCCCAATTTAGAAAACCTAGATATTTAATCAAACCTAGTTAGCCAAACATCAATCCCACCGACCATCAAAGGCATCAATAACTTCTGATCTGTTTCGTTATGCCAGTGGGGCTTGCTCACCTATCACTTATCTTGTTATCCTGTAAATTCTCTCTTTTTCTATTTTTTCTTTTATTTATTTTGATAGATTTGACTTTGATGGGTTATAACTTATAGTCCTGGAATGTACCCTTTCTTTGTAATTTGCTGTTGTAACACACTACTAGGATGAATGATGTCATTCTATTTTCCTGTTGGACTGTTACTCTGTTTTTCCCAATACAGCGGTTTAATGTTGTGATCATTCTGGTCACGGGTAACGTGGAATAAATCCCAACTTGGGAAACTCCCCATTTTGACAAAATGTCGTATAATTTTCACATAATGTAGTAATTAAAATACCTCTCAAAATATGTTGTATATTTTTCACAAAATGTAGAACTCAAATGTTCTAATACAGTATTTATATCCTATTATGTTGTATAATTTTATGGGGAACTGATGGGGAGTTATTTCAAACTGACATTTCTCGTCGGTTTTTTAGATTTTTTTTTTAAATTTTATATTCATTTTTTATTTTTCGGTTAATTATCAAAATTGATTAAACGAAATTTCGGTTATTTATCGATTGCTCACCCCTAAGTTGAGGAGATATATATAAATTTGACTGATGGCCATAAACCATGACCATGAGTTAACTACTCCTTTGTTCACTTAAAGAAAGTGATTAAAAGTGAGGTTTGAACCACCTCAAGATGTTAAGAATGGAGTAATCGGGTGTGCGTATCACCAATAGTCATACGTAAAAAGTTTCTTGACACCTTAGGCAAGTCTTGATGTAGCTCAATTTATTCCGCTGGTCATCTTGAAAAGAAAAAGAATTTAGAAAAAAGTAGAAAATCAAAAAAATAAGATGACCATGAGTAATGCTTTTTGCATCCTTGGAATCGTTATTTTACTGAGTAATAGGGGGTACCCATCACCAATGGTTACACTTGCGTAAAAAGGTACTGTGACACCCCAAATAGGCAAAGTTTGAGCTTTTAAATAAAGTCGTGTAAATAAATAAAATTCTCAGTCTTTCTTCTATTGAACTTTGTTTTTCACGTTGAATATTTAGATGGTTTTGACGTCGTCTTATATTGTATGATTTAACCTATTTGATGTGTAATTTGCATGTCTTATATTGTACGATTTAACCTATTTGATGTGTAATTTGCATGATCAACAAAAGTTCCAATTCCTTATATCCCTTGATTGAACAATTATCTGAATTTTGTTCTTTTTTCATTTTATGAGTTGTGGGAGTTTGTTATGATATTTATTTCCTGATTCATGTTCTCTCAATAACAAAATGTGGGGTGTAAGTGTGAGGGGATCTATTAGTATGTCAATTATGCACGTTTATTTTAGTTTATTCCCCTCCATTTTATTTTGGATTGAGCTTAATTTTTCCTGATTGGACTTTAATTATTTTGGTGAAGCAGGGGATGTATAAAAAATGAAAGAAACAAAGATAAAAGGACCAAAAATTGCTGAAAACGAATTAAGTCATGACCACGGCTAAAGATGATTCAACAACCTGCTTACCTTAGTCAACGATTCAAACCGGAGGCTTTAGGTTCAAGAACTTCAGGCGAAGTTTCCTTCCATTATTAGCTGTCTACAACCGCCCAGACTAAATATTATTATTTTTGGGAGTTGTGATTGGCTATTTTTAGTTGTATAAGAGAGAAATTGAATGTGGGGCAGAAAGGAATCTCTTCTCACTGGACGTTCAGCTGAAGAAGAGAGGAGAAGAGAAGGGGCGATCACTTTGGAGCTGAAACAACAAGCTTTCATCTCTTTCTTTTCTTTTTATTTTTGAATTGATCTCTTGTAAAGAGAATCCAACTTATATCATTGTATATTTCTGTGATTATTATCTGTTTTGAATAGAAAATCTGGCAGAAATTTGTAAATGAATAGCAACTTAACTTTCTAATTCTAGTCAAGGGTTTTTGAGTTTCATATCTATACTTTTGAGATCTAATGGAATTGGATTAACATCATTAGAGTGTAATTTTATATGTTTGACTTGTGTTGGGGAGCATGCAAACTAGCTTAAACATTCCGAATTTGTGTGTTTCTTGGTTAGGGTCGGTGTCTTTTTTATACTTAATGTTGGCAGTGAATTAATTTCGAGGTCATATCAATGGGCTTGTTTATCGGTTAGGGAGTTGGTTAATAATTGTATCTTAATCACCAAAAACCTTAGAAAGGACTAGGTCGCCGGAGTTTGTTGACAGTATAACCGGCTTGTTGAAGGATTATAAGTTTATTTTTGTATCGATAATCAATTCAGAAATGTGAATCGAGAAAATATCTTGGCTAGAATTCGAGTTAATTGCACCCAAAACCCTGTGATTTACCAAATTAGCATGAAAGACCCTGTGCTTTAACAACTAGCATAGAAAACCCTATGATTTTTTAAATTTGCTCACTGCTCCCTTCGACACTGGGACTATAATGAAGGATATGAAATGTCCCTTTTGTCCATTGAAATATACACCGTTAGATCTTATCAATAAAAAATCAACTATTGAAATATTTTTAAATATTAAAAAATAAAAATAATTTATTCATATTATTATTTTTTGTTTCTTTCCTTTTTTTTTTTTTCTCTTTTTTTTCTCTTGTCCTTTTCGCCTTTCCTCTTTCTAGCCACCGTTGAAGATATGCATCTCCATCGATGGCAATCCACCACCATCGCGCCAGATCTGGAGCTCGCCACCACCACCACCACCCTTCGCCACCAGATATGGTTGTTATCATCATAACCACAAGTCCTTGCCTTCATGACAACCAACCCACCACCACAATCGCCCCTCACTCAACACACAATCTGAAAACATAAATATTTATAAAAAACTCTCACACACTCTCAGAGAGAAGAAGTGAGAAAAATTAGATCTAGAGCTTCACTTCCCCCATCGTGCCTGTTTATCTTCTCCAAAACAAAAATTCAATTGTCCAAAATCTTAAGAAAAGATCGCAGGGATAGAGAGAGAGGGTAGAGAGGGAGAAAAGAATATGGGGGAAAGAGAGAGAAATTAGAAAAAGAATAGACAAATTATGTGGCATCGGACCAAATTTGAGAGGAGGGAGAAGGGCGGCGATAATGTCGTCGGAGCTGATCTGCTGTGAGAGAGAGATGATGAGGACTAAGCGAAAAAAAATTTGGGGGGCCGTAAAGACCAGATCTGATTTATAGATGCTCGCGTGCATTTTATGTGTGTTGAATGTATGTGCTTTTTGCTGTGGTGGTGATCTCCGATGTGGTTGTGAAACTGGTGGTGGTGTGCGACTGTGGTGGCGGTGGTGTTGTGAGGTCTGCGACGTGGTTGTGCAATTGGTGGTGGTGTGCGACGGTGGTGGCGGTGGAGCTGTGCAGTTGTGGTGGTGTACGGTTGTGGTGTTGGTGTTAGGTTGTGGTGGTGCAAGTTTGTAACACCCGAGCGCAAGGTGCCACATCCCCCGCACCGAGACCCGACCCGCATATGAAATGGATAATCCACACACGAGCTAAGTCACGGCGAACGGGGACACACACACACTCTCTAGGCAAGGCGAGACTAACCCTTAAACCATAAATCAGAGCAACATCAATAAAGCGGAAGCAATAACAATCATATTGATAAGTACCATGAGCATTCAAGCTCCAAAAATGGAATTCATATACAATATCCAACCAAGTATTCAAGTTCTAACAACATAACGCTCCATAGTCATAATCATATACAAAAGGGAAATCATGAGTGCGAGTGTAACCAAAATAAAAGTGCTAAACACTAATGCAAGACCTAGACGATTTGTATTCCCGCCTAGCACTCCTTAACCTGCACCAAACCACTGAAAACAAAACGGGTTCAGTCCAAAAGGGACTGGTAGGTATAAAAATAGGCATCGTATAAAAATATGGAAGAATTTAAACATATACATGCAAGCTATAAACCCATAAGAAGTTTTTTGAAGATTTCCCAAGTGGGTGAGATAAGGAAAGACATCTACGGGTTTACAACGATCATATTCATTCATAATTAATTATAGGGTTTCATGCTCGGCGAGTGAGCGTGCATAATCTCCAACCTTCTCCTCGTGTATTCATAACATAACTTATTGGTTTTCATACATATCTTTCGTGCACATACATAAATGATCATAATCATACATATACACCTTCTTCCTCTGGGGTGGTGGACAGGTTTGCAAGACCTGGCCACCTCATACATAATGGCGAGTGAGGTACATGAACCCTCACAAGCCCGACTAGCGTTTTCTCGTCAAAACTCCTAACGAGATCCGTTTCGACGTAAAATGGTTGGAACTAGTGCACGGGCTCACCGTCGGCCCTTGCCTCCCTGGCTCACCACGATACACTAGGCTCCGGGGCCCTTGATCATAACATACATGCAATCTCGCCAAAACATAAGGTAGGTTTTCATAAAAGAAAGGTTATACGTTCACAATCATTTACTCGAGAAAAGACTCAATATATATATATATATAATCATATTACTTTGGCTTAAAACCTTTCACATAGGGGGATATATTGAGACGTTTTATCTAAAAAGAAGAGAAACCCACCTGAAACCGACAAAAGAAGACACGAAAGCCTTACTGACCGGCCTCGTCTCCAACGGGATCAAAATCTGTGCAAGAAAGGTGAAGTGAGACTCAAAATGACCAAATAAGATGCTCGGCAATGTAATGATCATGCTATGAATATGTAAAAGAGAAGATTATATTATGAAAATGTTCATGTGCACTATTAAGGAATTTAAATCATATATTCAAGTCATTCCATTATTCGTTCACTTTCATTCAAATTCATAATTCCACATTTTCAATCGAATTAGTTCAAGAAATTGAAATACAATCATAGCACAAATTAAACCGCATTAAAATTTAGAAATAAACAATTACATACATTCAATTAAATCAAATATTATTTAATAAATAATCAATATATATATATACACATGCACACGTACACAACATGCATGAAATTCAGAAGGTGACACGCCCGTGTCACCATTACAAAGCAACCCGTGACACCCCCGTGTCTCGGTACAGTGGAACCAGGCAATCGTGCACCCTCGTGTCACGCTGAAGAAGAAAACGGCGACACGCCCGTGTCACGCGTGCAACAGAGAAAAGAAACACAGCAGAAAACAGAGCACAACCAAGGCACAACATCTCAACACATTCAACCAACAAAAGACAACTAAGATGTAATGAAACCACTTAGAAACAACTCCCAATCATGCTCCCAAAACCTTGAAACGTGAGATGTAGTGTGTGGTGATCAATTCATGCCAAAGCTTCAATAACTCATTAATGGTGGCTCATAAATGCCTCAACTAACAGCTAATACATCACCATAAATTGGAAGAGGAGATCAAAACAATCATTTTCATGCTTGGAATCATTCAAAAAGCTCAAGAATTGAAAGAGATCAACCAAAATGCTCAAAACCTAAATATATATCAATCTCTGCCAAAACTCATAAAACCCTGCTTAAATTTAGGGATGAATGAATGAAAATGACTCATATGGAATGTACATAACATATCCAAGCTTACCTTCTGGATTAATGGAGGTTTGGAAAGAGATTTGAGCTTGAATCTCTTGTTAGGGCTTGAGTGACGGGATGCACTGGAAAGCAGCTGATGTTTGGCCAATTTACTCCAAGTGGGAAGGGTTAACTCGGTTTGGGGGGTTAATGACTGAATAAAGGGTTCAGTTAGGATTCGATAGGCTCAAACCATGGTTAATTTGGTCAACAAATGAATAAGTTATGATCATTTTAGTGCAACAAGATCAATTTAGACGTCCGTTGTGTGTTTCGGTTGAATTTCGGAGGTTCAAATAACTTTGGGAAAATATAAGGCTAAGTTCATCAAACTCGAATTTTCGATATGAGTTGAACGGAGTTGACGAAACTCGAATCCGAGTTTCCTAGCTCAAGTTATCAAATAAGGAACCAATGGTGCGCTAATTTCTCGTTAGTCCCCCGTTTTGGATTCCGAACCAAAAGAAATTCCAAAACTCAATCAAACAAGTCCGAAAATATAAAACGAGCATATAACCATGTTCATAACACATATACATCCAACATATTAAATTTCTACCAATTTCCAAATTCATATCACGAAGAAACAACAAGCATATATTTCAATCTAGCGTAAATAGTTCAAAGAAAATTCCTATAAATTCAAATTCAAATAATTTCAAATAATTAAATATTTCTCTAATTAATATAATGTAAAATAAAGAATGAAATAACGTAATTAAAATAAATTAAACGCGCACGTAATTATCACATAATTCATACATGAACAATTTTGAAAAGTCGGGACGTTACAACCTCTCCCCCTTAAAAAGAAACCATCCTCGGATTCACTGACCGCCCGGAAACAGCTCAGGATGAAACTTCTGTTAGGAATAGTGCCCTAGAAAGCCGATTTTATATCCGCTTTGTGCTTTTCCTTATTGTAATCACAGACAATCTTTGAATGAAATAACGAATTAAGGCAACACTTCTTTATATGCTCTTGTTTGGTATGCGTTTACTTTAGCTGTGCATGTATGAGAACTCCCCTAATCCTGATGACTTTAGGACTCTACCATTTAGGTGAAATGGTTCATGAAATGAGCCCTATATTACATAAGTCATGATTTGTAAAATACTCCAAGCCGATGAGTCCTACCGTCAGTGGGAGTGTCAACCTGACTCCTCTAAGGCTTGCTTGTGGGATCACGCCCTTAAGAAGGACCACCTTGTTTCATGGAGGTGCAAAGTGTATAGTTGATACGTGCATGATACGTGAGGGTGCTTACTTCAATAAGTAAGTTCACTGAGGTACCCCATGTGAGAACATTCCTAAATGGGAAAGAAAGTTTCTATTTCAGGAAATGGAAACTTCCAGATTAGGAAATATCTCACGAGTCATTGATGTGATTAATTGATCCTTAGACTTGAGGTTCCTTGTCACTTTATGAGTTAACTCTGTAGTCTTAGGTATAAGCTTTAAAGGGTGTCGCCTTAGACAACTGATTCAAGGCTTATGCTGGGGCTGCACAAGTGATTCATGAAAGTGAATGAGAATCAAGAAAGGACCTACACTTGCATTTGCAAGGTGATCTCTTATTGTGTAAGTCATTCATATGCCATATGGAGTCCTTGGCCAAGGCAGTAGATCAAGACATCAAGAAAAGGGTTTCTTGGATTGAGATCAAATGGATATGAAATGCACTTAGCTTTAAGACCGGATTATTAGGGTTCTGATTATTCCCTTGCCCTAGATCTTGGTTGAGAGATAGTAAGTAGGAGGATTGTATCTCACATGAATCAATGACTTAAAGGTTCTGTCGAATCCGAACATTCCAATTCAGCTAGGGGTTAAACACCTGTTGCTAGACTATGGTCGTTTAATCTGTGGACTGATTAATTAATTAGTGAATTAATTAATTAGGGTCACTGCTAATTGAATTGAGAACCTAGAGGGGCACACACAACAACTTGGTTACATGAGTTGAGGCTTGAAAATGATTAAACGAGTTAATCGGGCCAAGAGGGTTCCACGCGTGTGAAGTCACACGTGTGGCTCACGTGAGTGACACGTGTCACTGTGACACGTATCACACACGTGTGTATATATATATATTATATATATATTAAATAATTAATTAGTTAATTATTTAATAGACTTTGGTTTAATTTTGAATTAAAAAGAAAGTCTAATTTTGGAGAAAATAATCTAGTTAATTAATTACGAATTAATTAATTAGATAAAAATAAGTTATTTATTTTATAATAAATAAAGTATAAAATTATCCAAAAATAGTTTGGATATTTTTAGCTCTCTTAAAAGTTGACTTGAATTAGAATTCAAAGTCAAAGTTGGAAAATACTTGATGATCAAGTAATAGGAGAGAGAGGGACCACATCCTTAGTCCATAAGGACTAGGTTCGGCCGCCCCTCCCCTTTCCTATATATAGGGGAGCTCATGCTCCCCTTTAGAGCTAATTGGCAATTCTTTTGGTTCATGTGTTGAACACCTTCCTTTCTCCAAGATTAAATTAAACCCTAGGTTAAGCCTAAACACTAACTAGAGAACTAGCATCCTTACTAGTTAGATTGTGATCAAGTTGGTGGACTTTCTCTAGAGACTTCAAGTTAGAAGTTTGAAGATTCGAGCTTTACCAAGGAGAGGGGATCAAGCCGCGAGAAGAGCGTTCTTGGGTGGCTTGAAACGCTTCAAGAAAGAACAAAAGAAAAGTAAGTTTTCTATCTTTACGAATTTGGTTACACGATTGCGAGTTCAAGATCCTTTTGTTGGAAAAAAATTTTTAAATTCCGCTGCTTTCTGATTCGTGTTTTCCAACAACTTCTTCATCTTATCCTCCGTTTCCCACGTGGCCTCTTCCGTCTTATCACTTCTCCATAATACCTTAACCAGTGGGATTCACCGGTTTCTTATTTCTTGAAATTTCCGATCCAAAATCTTAACCGGTTTCTGAACGAAGGTGAAATTAGGCTCAATTTCTACCTCTTCCTCGGGTAGGATCTCGATTTCATCCGGATAATATTTTCGAAGTTGTGAGACATGAAATACATTGTGGATTCCGGTCAAACTCGGAGGTAGATTCAAGCGATAAGCCGTGTCTCCAATTTTCTCAAGAATCTCATATGGACCTAGATAACGAGGATTCAATTTACCTCCTTTTCCAATCCTCGAAAATCCCTTTCGTGGCGAAGCTTTTAGAAATACTCTATCACCAGCCTCAAACTTAAGATCCTTTCTTCGCCGATCCGCATAACTTTTCTGTCTATCTTGAGCTGTTTTCATTCTTTGCTGAATTATCTGAACCTTATCGATCGCCGCTTGTACGGCCTTAGAAGGCTTCTCCTTCTGTTCCCCTTGTTTCACTCCCTCCTGTTTTGTCCAATTCCATTCCTCAAGGTCGAAGACTAAGGGAGATCTACACTTTGGTCCGTAGAGAGCTTCATAAGGCGTCATTCCTATCGAAGCTTGAAAACTGTTATTATAAGCGAATTCGATCAAAGGCAACTGTTCATTCCACGAACTCGAGAAATCCAATGCACATGCTCTCAGCATATCCTCCAAATATTTGATTAACCTCTCCGACTGCCCATCTGTCTGAGGATGGAAAGCTGTGCTGAATTGGAGCCTTGTTCCCAGATTCCTTTGCAATTCTTGCCAAAACCTAGAAGTAAACCTCGGATCTCGATCTGATACAATACTAACCGGTACCCAGTGAAGTCGGACAATTTCATCAACATACTTCTTAGCCAACTTAGGTACCTTATCCGACATCCTAATAGCCAGAAAATGTGCCGATTTCGTTAATCTATCCACGATCACCCAAATTCCATCAAAACCACCCTTCACTCTAGGAAGACCCGAAACAAAATCCATCGCCACTTTTTGCCACTTCCATTCTGGGATAGGTAACGGTTGAAGTAGCCCCGATGGCTTCTGATGCTCAGCTTTCACGATTTGGCCAGTCAGACAATGTCTCACAAAATTTATTACATCTCTTTTAAGCCCATTCCACCAATAAAACTGCTTCAAATCCTTATACATTTTATTACCTCCGGGATGTATCGAATACCCTGATCTGTGAGCCTCTTCCAAGATAATTCTCTTCAACTCATTCGGAACCACAATCCTGTTCTTAAACCTTAAGAGTCCCGTATCATCAAATCCAAACGGGCACTTAAGATCCACTTTAGCTTTCTCAGTTAACTTCTGAACCTCAGAGTCCTTTCTCTGAGCCTTAAATAACCTCTGCTGAAGATCTGGTTGTACCATAATATTCCGAATACTTGCTCTTAGCTTGACAGACTCAGATTCCTCTCCAACTTCCACTTTTACATTAGACACACTCGCCTTCCTGCTAAGTGGATCCACGACCACATTAGCTTTTCCGGGATGGTATCGGATTGTACACTCATAATCCGCTAAAGTCTCCATCCAACGCCTTTGTCTCTTATTCAACTCCTTCTGAGAAAACAAGTACTGAAGGCTCTTGTGGTCGGAAAAGATCTTGAAAGGAATTCCATATAAGTAGTGTCTCCACTTCCCCAAAGCAAAGATCACTGCAGCTAGCTCGAGATCGTGAGTGGGATAATTCTGTTCATGATCCTTCAATTTCCTCGAGGTATAGGCTATCACCCTACCACTCTGCATCAAAACACATCCCAACCCTTCCGTCGAGGCATCCGTATAAACCATATATCCTTCAGTGCCTTCAGGAAGTGCTAATACCGGTGCAGTGGTCAATTTCTCTTTCAAGAGTTGAAAACTTGCCTCACATACCTCGTCCCACTTAAACTTGACTTCCTTCTTCGTCAACCGCGTTAAAGGAGCTGCAATCTTAGAGAAGTCCTTAACAAATCTTCGATAATATCCAGCCAAACCCAAGAAACTTCTGACCTCGGAAGCATTCTTCAGACTCCGCCACTGAATAACCGTCTCGATCTTTGAAGGATCAACTTCCAAGCCCTTACTCGAGACAATGTGACCTAGAAAAGCAACCCAGTCGATCCAAAACTCACACTTACTAAACTTCACATACAACCGGTGCTCTCTCAAAGTCTCCAAGACCAATCTGAGGTGCCTGGCAAGATATTCCGGATTTCTCGAATTGACCAGAATATCATCGATGAAGATTACTACAAATTTATCCAAATAAGGCCGAAAAGTCTGATGCATCATATCCATAAATGCTGCAGGGGCATTAGTCAAACCGAAGGGCATTACTATGAACTCGTAGTGTCCATACCGGGTATTGAATCTTGTCTTAGGTATGTCCTCTTCCCGGATTTTCAACTGATAGTAGCCTTGCCTGAGATCCAATTTCGAATAAACCCCTGAACCTTGCAACATGTCAAATAAATCCTTGATGTGGGGCAACATATATTTATTCTTGATAGTCCTCCGATTAAGCTCCCGGTAATCTATGCACATCCTCAACGTTCCATCTTTCTTCTCAACAAAGAGAACCGGAGCACCCCACGGAGATGAACTCGGCCGAATATATCCAATCTTAAGTAATTCTTCAAGTTGAATTTTCAATTCCTTCAACTCTGCCGGAGCCATTCTATACGGAGTCTTAGAATACGGTTCTGATCCCGGATATAAATCTATAACAAACTCAATCTCACGATCCGGCGGCAACGAACCCAAATTCTCCGGAAACACGTCGGGAAAATCCTTAACCACAGCGGTCTCCTCAAATTTATTTTGATCCTTTGGCTTATTGAGAAGATAAGCAACGAATCCTATAGCCCATTCTCTTATTAGCTTATGAGCTTCCATAAAAGATAAAAGCGGTACATTCTTCGATCCCACTTCTCCAATCACCCTTTCCCCCAACTTAATTTTCTTCTTAAAGCAATCAACCTCGGCCTGGTGCCGGTATAACCAATCCATACCAAAGATTACCCCATATCTCTTCATAGACATTATAATGAAATGGGCTGGATAATCTTTCCCATCTACCAAAACCGAACAACCCGAACCACTTGATCCGTCTGCAAATTTCCTCCAAGAGGAGAACTCACAAAATAACAAGAATTGGCACATAGAACAGGTAGGCACAGAGGAGCACATAGATCGCTAGATATAAAAGAGTGGGTACCACCCGGATCAAATAATGCATGAATGTTCGTTGTATGAATGCATATGGTACCTTCCACCACGACTGTCGGATCCACCTCCGGATCCTGTTCCTCGCCCTCAAGGGCATAAGCACGTGCCTGAATCATGGGCCTCTGAACTCCCTTTTGAAATCCTAGATTCTTGTCAGGGCATGTATTCGCCATGTGATCCGCTTTCCCACATATGATACATAAGCCCAACCTTTTCCAACAATTGTAGAAGTTGTGGGTTGGACCTCCGCAATGTGTGCATGGTGGCTTAGACAATCGATCCTCACTCGGAGTCTGCTGAGGTTGAGGAGCCATCAATCGCTGCGGAGCATTCTAAGATGATTGCCCTCCAAACCTAGGCTTCTTGAAAAGACCTTGTGTAGGTGGAGCCGCTTGTACCATAGGTCGCTTTCCCTAATTTTTTCCAGAACCTTGCCCCATCGGTAGCCTAAAAACTGGATCTTTCTTCTTATAATCCTCTTCTTGAACTAGAGCCCTATGTACGGTGTCGGCAAATGACTCAAAGTTGTGACCCGCCTGACCATGTCTCAAATCTTGTCTTAATCCCGTAATGAATTTCCTCGACTTTCTCTTATCATCCCGGGTAATGTGAGGAGCATATTTCCCAAGTCGATTAAAAATAGCAATATATTGAGCTACCGTTCGATTTCCCTGTTTGAGATCCATAAATTCCTGCTCTTTACGCTCCCTGACAACCTCGGGAACAAAACACTCTCGAAATTCCCCGTTTAAAAACCTCCCATGTCACCTCTTCACCATCCACTTCAAGCTTTTCCTTGGTTCTTTCCCACCAATCATAAGCCCCGCCATCTAGTTGGAATATAGCGAATTGGGCTTTCTCCTGAGTAGTGAATTGTCGAACTCCAAATATCCTTTCAATTCTTGTTAACCAACCCTCCGATAGCTCATCATCAATGGAACCAAAAAACCGAGGAGGATTATAGCTCTGAAATACTCCACGAGGATCCCTATTATTGTTTGGTGGAGCAGGTTGCTCAACGTGTTGTGGCGGAGGAGCTTGAGCTCTCCTGTGCTCGACATAATTGAATACCGCTTCCATGAAGTTTCCCATATCCATCGGAGGTGGTTGCGGTTGTTGTTCTTGTTGTTGTGGTGTAGGAGATCGATCACGGTGTCGGTGTCGCCCCGGTGATCTCTCACGATATCTACGCGGAGGCATTCTATCAAAGAAACACTGATATGCATGCTATCTTTAGTCTATGCATGAGAGTGCCATCAATTCAATCAAAATTTGGAAATTAAATTAATTAAGCACAAAAGAGATGCACATGCAACACATTGTCATGTAGTCCCTAAGCCGAACGACCTAGACTAACTTCACACGACACGAGAGCCCGGGTTTTGCAACCCGTGGCTCTGATACCACCTAAGGATGTAACACCCGAGCGCAAGGTGCCACATCCCCCGCACCGAGACCCGACCCGCATATGAAATGGATAATCCACACACGAGCTAAGTCACGGCGAACGGGGACACACACACACACTCTCTAGGCTAGGCGGGACTAACCCTTAAACCATAAATCAGAGCAACATCAATAAAACGGAAGCAATAACAATCATATAGATAAGTACCATGAGCATTCAAGCTCCAAAAATGGAATCCATATACAATATCCAACCAAGTATTCAAGTTCTAACAACATAACGCTCCATAGTCATAATCATATACAAAAGGGAAATCATGAGTGCGAGTGTAACCAAAATAAAAGTGCTAAACACTAATGCAAGACCTAGACGACTTGTATTCCCGCCTAGCACTCCTTAACCTGCACCAAACCACTGAAAACAAAATGGGTTCAGTCCAAAAGGGACTGGTGGGTATAAAAATATGCATAGTATAAAAATATGGCAGAATTTAAACATATACATGCAAGCTATAAACCCTTAAGAAGTTTTTTGAAGATTTCCCAAGTGGGTGAGATAAGGAAAGACATGTACGGGTTTACAACGATCATATTCATTCATAATTAATTATAGGGTTTCAAGCTCGGCGAGTGAGCGTGCATAATCTCCAACCTTCTCCTCGTGTATTCATAACATAACTTATTGGTTTTCATACATATCTTTCGTGCACATACATAAATGATCATAATCATACATATACACCTTCTTCCTCCGGGTGGTGGACAGGTTTGCAAGACTTGGCCACCTCATACATAATGGCCAGTGAGGTACATGAATCCTCACAAGCCCGACTAGCGTTTTCTCGTCAAAACTCCTGACGAGATCCGTTTCAATGTAAAATGGTTGGAACTAGTGCACGGGCTCACCGTCGGCCCTTGCCTCCCCGGCTCACCACGATACACTAGGCTCCGGGGCCCGTGATCATAACATACATGCAATCTCGCCAAAACATAAGTTAGGTTTTCATGAAAGAAAGGTTATACGTTCACAATCATTTACTCGAGAAAAGACTTAATATATATATATATAATCATATTACTTTGGCTTAAAACCTTTCACATAGGGGGATATATCGGGTCGTTTTATCTAAATAGAAGAGAAACCCACCTGAAACCGACAAAAGAAGACACGAAAGCCTTACTGACCGGCCTCGTCTCCAACGGGATCAAAATCTGTGCAAGAAAGGTGAAGTGAGACTCAAAATGACCAAATAAGAAGCTCGGCAATGTAATGATCATCCTATGAATATGTAAAAGAGAAGATTATATTATGAAAATGTTCATGTGTACTATTAAGGAATTTGAATCATATATTCAAGTCATTCCATTATTCGTTCACTTTCATTTAAATTCATAATTCCACATTTTCAATCGAATTAGTTCAAGAAATTCAAATACAATCATAGCACAAATTAAACCGCATTAAAATTTAGAAATAAACAATTAGATACATTCAATTAAATCAAATATTATTTAATAAATAATCAATATATATATATATATACACATGCACACGTACACAACATGCATGAAATTCAGAAGGTGACACGCCCGTGTCACCATTACACAGCAACCCGTGACACCCCCGTGTCTCGGTACAGTGGAACCAGGCAATCGTGCAGCCCCGTGTCACGTTGAAGAAGAAAACGGTGACACGCCCGTGTCACGCGCGCAGCAGGGAAAAGAAACGCAGCAGAAAACAGAGCACAACCAAGGCACAACATCTCAACACATTCAACCAACAAAAGACAACTAAGATGTAATGAAACCACTTAGAAACAACTCCCAATCATGCTCCCAAAACCTTGAAACGTGAGATGTAGTGTGTGGTGATCAATTCATGCCAAAGCTTCAATAACTCATTATTGGTGGCTCATAAATACCTCAACTAACAGCTAATACATCACCATAAATTGGGAGAGGAGATCAAAACAATCATTTTCATGCTTGAAATCATTCAAAAAGCTCAAGAATTGAAAGAGATCAACCAAAATGCTCAAAACCTAAATATATATCTATCTCTGCCAAAACTCATAAAACCCTGCTTAAATTTAGGGATGAATGAATGAAAATGACTCATATGGAATGTACATAACATATCCAAGCTTACCATGTGGATTAATGGAGGTTTGGAAAGAGATTTGAGCTTGAATCTCTTGTTAGGGCTTGAGTGACGGGATTCACTGGAAAACAGCTGATGTTTGGCCAATTCACTCCAAGTGGGAAGGGTTAACTCGGTTCGGGGGGTTAATGGCTGAATAAAGGGTTCATTTATGTTCCATAGGCTCAAACCATGGTTAATTTGGTCAACAAATGAATAAGTTATGATCATTTTAGTGCAACAGGGTCAGTTTAGGCGTCCGTTGTGTGTTTCGGTTGAATTTCGGAGGTTCAAATAACTTTGGGAAAATATAAGGCTAAGTTCATCAAACTCGAATTTTCGATATGAGTTCAACGGAGTTGACGAAACTCGAATCCGAGTTTCCTAGCTCAAGTTATCAAACACGGAACCAATGGTGCGCTAATTTCTCGTTAGTCCCCCGTTTTGGATTCCGAACCAAAAGAAATTCCAAAACTCAATCAAACAAGTCCGAAAACATAAAACGAGCATATAACCATGTTCATAACACATATACATCCAACATATTAAATTTCTACCAATTTCCAAATTCATATCACGAAGAAACGGTAAGCAAATAATTCAATCGAGCGCAAATAGTTCAAAGAAAATTCTTATAAATTCAAATTCAAATATTTTCAAATAATTAAATATTTCTCTAATTAATATAATGTAAAATAAAGAATGAAATAACGTAATTAAAATAAATTAAACGTGCACGTAATTATCACATAATTCATACATGAACAATTTTGAAAAGTCGGGACGTTACAACCTCTCCCCCTTAAAAAGAAACCATCCTCGGATTCACTGACCGCCCGGAAACAGCTCAGGATGAAACTTCTTCATCTTATCCTCCGTTTCCCACGTGGCCTCTTCCGTCTTATCACTTCTCCATAATACCTTAACCAGTGGGATTCACCGGTTTCTTATTTCTTGAAATTTCCGTTCCAAAATCTTAACCGGTTTCTGAACGAAGGTGAAATTAGGCTCAATTTCTACCTCTTCCTCGGGTAAAATCTCGGTTTCATCCGGATAATATTTGCGAAGTTGTGAGACATGAAATACATTGTGGATTCCGGTCAAACTCGGAGGTAGATTCAAGCGATAAGCCGTGTCTCCAATTTTCTCAAGAATCTCATACGGACCTAGATAACGAGGATTCAATTTAGCTCCTTTTCCAATCCTCGAAAATCCCTTTCGTGGCGAAGCTTTCAGAAATACTCTATCACCAGCCTCAAACTTAAGATCCTTTCTTCGCCGATCCGCATAACTTTTCTGTCTATCTTGAGGTGTTTTCATTCTTTGCTGAATTATCTGAACCTTATCGATCGCCGCTTGTACGACCTTAGAGGGCTTCTCCTTCTGTTCCCCTCGTTTCAGTCCCTCCTGTTTTGTCCAATTCCATTCCTCAAGGTCGAAGAATAAGGGAGATCTACACTTTCGTCCGTAGAGAGCTTCATAAGGCGTCATTCCTATTGAAACTTGAAAACTGTTATTATAAGCGAATTCGATCAAAGGCAACTGTTCATTCCACGAAATCGAGAAATCCAATGCACATGCTCTCAGCATATCCTCCAAATATTTGATTAACCTCTCCGACTGCCCATCTGTCTGAGGATGGAAAGCTGTGCTGAATTGGAGCCTTGTTCCCAGATTCCTTTGCAATTCTTGCCAAAACCTAGAAGTAAACCTCGGATCTCGATCTGATACAATACTAACCGGTACCCCGTGATGTCGGATAATTTCATCAACATACTTCTTAGCCAACTTAGGTACCTTATCCGACATCCGAATAGCCAGAAAATGTGCCGATTTCGTTAATCTATCCACGATCACCCAAATTCCATGAAAACCACCCTTCACTCTAGGAAGACCCGAAACAAAATCCATCGCCACTTGTTGCCACTTCCATTCTGGGATGGGTAACGGTTGAAGTAGCCCCGATGGCTTCTGATGCTCAGCTTTCACGATTTGGCCAGTCAGACAATGTCTCACAAAATTTATTACATCCCTTTTAAGCCCATTCCACCAATAAAAGTGCTTCAAATCCTTATACATTTTATTACCTCCGGGATGTATCGAATACCCTGATCTGTGAGCCTCTTCCAAGATAATTCTCTTCAACTCATTCGGAACCACAATCCTGTTCTTAAACCTTAAGAGTCCCGTATCATCAAATCCAAACGGGCACTCAAGATCCACTTTAGCTTTCTCAGCTAACTTCTGAACCTCGGAGTCCTTTCTCTGAGCCTTAAATAACCTCTGCTGAAGATCTGGTTGTACCATAATATTCCGAATACTTGCTCTTAGCTTGCCAGACTCAGATTCCTCTCCAACTTCCACTTTTACATTAGACACACTCGCCTTCCTGCTAAGTGCATCCGCGACCACATTAGCTTTTCCGGGATGGTATCGGATTGTACACTCATAATCCGCTAAAGTCTCCATCCAACAGCTTTGTCTCTTATTCAACTCCTTCTGAGAAAACAAGTACTGAAGGCTCTTGTGGTCGGAAAAGATCTCGAAAGGAATTCCATATAAGTAGTGTCTCCACTTCCCCAAAGCAAAGATCACTGCAGCTAGCTCGAGATCGTGAGTGGGATAATTCTTTTCATGATCCTTCAATTTCCTCGAGGCATAGGCTATCACCCTACCATTCTGCATCAAAACACATCCCAATCCTTCCGTCGAGGCGTCCGTATAAACCATATATCCTTCAGTGCCTTCAGGAAGTGCTAATACCGGTGCAGTGGTCAATTTCTCCTTCAAGAGTTGAAAACTTGCCTCACATGCCTCGTCCCACTCAAACTTGACTTCCTTCTTCGTCAACCTCGTTAAAGGAGCTGCAATCTTAAAGAAGTCCTTAACAAATCTTCGATAATATCCAGCCAAACCCAAGAAACTTCTGACCTCGGAAGCATTCTTCGGACTCCGCCACTGAATAACCGTCTCGATCTTTGAAGGATCAACTTCCAAGCCCTTACTCGAGACAATGTGACCTAGAAAAGCAACCCGGTCGATCCAAAACTCACACTTACTAAACTTCGCATACAACCGGTGCTCTCTCAAAGTCTCCAAGACTAATCTGAGGTGCCTGGTATGATCTTCTAGATTTCTCGAATAGACCAGAATATCATCGATGAAGATTACTACGAATTTATCCAAATAAGGCCGAAAAGTCTGATGCATCATATCCATAAATGCTGCAGGGGCATTAGTCAAACCGAAGGGCATTACTATGAACTCCTAGTGTCCATACTGGGTATGGAATCCTGTCTTAGGTATGTCCTCTTCCCGAATTTTCAACTGATAGTAGCCTTGCCTGAGATCCAATTTCGAATAAACCCCTGAACCTTGCAACATGTCAAATAAATCCTCGATGTGGGGCAACGGATATTTATTCTTGATAGTCCTCCGATTAAGCTCCCGGTAATCTATCCACATCCTCAACGTTCCATCTTTCTTCTTAACAAAGAGAACCGGAGCACCCCACAGAGATGAACTCGACCGAATATATCCAATCTTAAGTCATTCTTCAAGCTGAATTTTCAATTCCTTCAACTCTGCCGGAGCCATTCTATACGGAGTCTTAGAATACAGTTCTGATCCCGGATATAAATCTATAACAAACTCAATCTCACGATCCGGCGGCAACGAACCTAAATTCTCCGGAAACACGTCGGGAAAATCCTTAACCACAGCTGTCTCCTCAAATTTAATTTGATCCTTTGGCTTATTCAGAAGATAAGCAACGAATCCTATAGCCCCTTCTCTTATTAGCTTATGAGCTTCCATAAAAGATAAAAGCGGTACATTCTTCGATCCCACTTCTCCAATCACCCTTTCCCCCAACTTAATTTTCTTCTTAAAGCAATTAACCTCGGCCCGGTGCCGGTATAACCAATCCATACCAAAGATTACCCCATATCTCTTCATAGACATTACAATGAAATCGGCTGGATAATCTTTCCCATCTATCAAAACCGAACAACCCGAACCACTTGATCCGTCTGCAAATTTCCTCCAAGAGGAGAACTCACAAAATAACAAGAATTGGCACATAAAACTGGTAGGCACAGAGGAGCACATAGATCGCTAGATATAAAAGAGTGGGTAGCACCCGGATCAAATAATGCATGAATGTTCGTGGTGTGAATGCATATGGTACCTTCCACCACGACTGTCGGATCCACCTCAGCATCCTGCTCCTCGCCCTCAAGGGCATAAGCACGTGCCTGAATCATGGGCCTCTGAACTCCCTTTTGAAATCCTGGATTCTTGTCAGGGCATGTATTCGCCATGTGATCCGCTTTCCCACATATGATTCATAAGCCCAACCTTTTCCAACAATTGTAGAAGTTGTGGGTTGGACCTCCGCAATGTGTACATGGTGGCTTAGACAATCGATCCTCACTCGGAGTCTGCTGAGGTTGAGGAGCCATCAATCGCTGCGGAGCATTCTGAGATGATTGCCCTCCAAACCTAGGCTTCTTGAAAAGACCTTGTGTAGGTGGAGCCGCTTGTACCATAGGTCGCTTTCCCGAATTTGTTCCAGAACCTTGCCCCATCGGTAGCCTAAAAACCGGATCTTTCTTCTTCTAATCCTCTTCTTGAACTAGAGCCCTATGTACGGTGTCGGCAAACGACTCAAAGTTGTGACCCGCTGACCATGTCTCAAATCTTGTCTTAATCCCGTAATGAATTTCCTCGACTTTCTCTTGTCATCCCGGGTAATGTGAGGAGCATATTTTCCAAGTCGATTAAAAATAACAATATATTGAGCTACCGTTCGATTTCCTTGTTTGAGATCCATAAATTCCTGCTCTTTACGCTCCCTGGCAACCTCGGGAACAAAACACTCTCGAAATTCCCGTTTAAAAACCTCCCATGTCACCTATTCACCATCCACTTCAAGCTTTTCCTTTGTTCTTTCCCACCAATCATAAGCCCCGCCATCTAGTTGGAATATAGCGAATTGGGCTTTCTCCTGAGTAGTGAATTGTCGAACTCCAAATATCCTTTCAATTCTTGTTAACCAACCCTTCGATAGCTCATCATCAATGGAACCAGAAAACCGAGGAGGATTATAGCTCAGAAATACTCCACGAGGATCCCTATTACTGTTTGGTGGAGCAGGTTGCTCAACGGGTTGTGGCGGAGGAGCTTGAGCTCTCCTGTGCTCGACATAATTGAATACCCCTTCCATGAAGTTTCCTATATCCATCGGAGGCGGTTGCGGTTGTTGTTCTTATTGTTGTGGTGTAGGAGATCGATCACGGTGTCAGCGTCGCCCCGGTGATCTCTCACGATGTCTACGCGGAGGCATTCTATCAAAGAAACACTGATATGCATGCTATCTTTAGTCTATGCATGAGAGTGCCATCAATTCAATCAAAATTTGGAAATTAAATCAATTAAGCACAAAAGAGATGCACATGCAACACATTGTCATGTAGTCCCTAAGCCGAACGACCTAGACTGACTTGACACGACACGAGAGCTCGGGTTTTGAACCCCGTGGCTCTGATACCACCTAAGTATGTAACACCCGAGCGCAAGGTGCCACATCCCCCGTACCGAGACCCGACCCGCATATGAAATGGATAATCCACACACGAGCTAAGTCACGGCGAACGGGGACACACACACACACTCTCTAGGCTAGGCGGGACTAACCCTTAAACCATAAATCAGAGCAACATCAATAAAGCGGAAGCAATAACAATCATATAGATAAGTACCATGAGCATTCAAGCTCCAAAAATGGAATTCATATACAATATCCAACCAAGTATTCAAGTTCTAACAACATAACGCTCCATAGTCATAATCATATACAAAAGGAAAATCATGAGTGCGAGTGTAACCAAAATAAAAGTGCTAAACACTAGTGCAAGACCTAGACGACTTGTATTCCCGCCTAGCACTCCTTAACCTGCACCAAACCACTGAAAACAAAACGGGTTCAGTCCAAAAGGGACTGGTGAGTATAAAAATATGCATAGTATAAAAATATGGCAGAATTTAAACATATACATGCAAGCTATAAACCCTTAAGAAGTTTTTTGAAGATTTCCCAGGTGGGTGAGATAAGGAAAGACATCTACGGGTTTACAACGATCATATTCATTCATAATTAATTATAGGGTTTCAAGCTCGGCGAGTGAGCATGCATAATCTCCAACCTTCTCCTCGTGTATTCATAACATAACTTATTGGTTTTCATACATATCTTTCGTGCACATACATAAATGATCATAATCATACATATACACCTTCTTCCTTCGGGTGGGGGTCAGGTTTGCAAGACCTGACCACCTCATACATAATGGCGAGTGAGGTACATGAATCCTCACAAGCCCGACTACGTTTTCTCGTCAAAAGTCCTAACGAGATCCGTTTCAACGTAAAATGGTTGGAACTAGTGCACGGGCTCACCGTCGGCCCTTCCCTCCCCGGCTCACCACGATACACTAGGCTCCGGGCCCGTGAACATAATATACATGCAATCTCGTCAAAACATAAGTTAGGTTTTCATAAAAGAAAGGTTATACGTTCACAATCATTTACTCGAGAAAAGACTCAATATATATATATAATCATATTACTTTGGCTTAAAACCTTTCACATAGGGGGATATATCGGGTCGTTTTATCTAAATAGAAGAGAAACCCACCTGAAACCGACAAAAGAAGACACGAAAGGCTTACTGATCGGCCTCGTCTCCAACGGGATCAAAATCTGTACAAGAAAGGTGAAGTGAGACTCAAAATGACCAAATAAGAAGCTCGGCAATGTAATGATCATGCTATGAATATGTAAAAGAGAAGATTATATTATGAAAATGTTCATGTGCACTATTAAGGAATTTAAATCATATATTCAAGTCATTCCATTATTCGTTCACTTTCATTCAAATTCATAATTCCACATTTTCAATCGAATTAGTTCAAGAAATTGAAATACAATCATAGCACAAATTAAACCGCATTAAAATTTAGAAATAAACAATTACATACATTCAATTAAATCAAATATTATTTAATAAATAATCAATATATATATATACACATGCACACATACACAACATGCATGAAATTAAGAAGGTGACACGCCCGTGTCACCATTACAAAGCAACCCGTGACACCCCCGTGTCTCGGTACAGTGGAACCAGGCAATCGTGCACCCCCGTGTCAAGTTGAAGAAGAAAACGGTGACACGCCCGTGTCACCCGCGCAGCAGAGAAAAGAAACGCAGCAGAAAACAGAGCACAACCAAGGCACAACATCTCAACACATTCAACCAACAAAAGACAACTAAGATGTAATGAAACCACTTAGAAATAACTCCCAATCATGCTCCCAAAACCTTGAAACGTGAGAAGTAGTGTGTGGTGATCAATTCATGCCAAATCTTCAATAACTCATTAATGGTGGCTCATAAATGCCTCAACTAACAACTAATACATCACCATAAATTCTAAGAGGAGATCAAAACTATCATTTTCATGCTTGGAATCATTCAAAAAGCTCAAGAATTGAAAGAGATCAACCAAAATGCTCAAAACCTAAATATATATCTATCTCTGCCAAAACACATAAAACCATGCTTAAATTTAGGGATGAATGAATGAAAATGACTCATATGGAATGTACATAACATATCCAAGCTTACCTTGTGGATTAATGGAGGTTTGGAAAGAGATTTGAGCTTGAATCTCTTGTTAGGGCTTGAGTGACGGGATTCACTGGAAAACAGCTGATGTTTGGCCAATTTACTCCAAGTGGGAAGGGTTAACTCGGTTTGGGGGGTTAGTGGCTGAATGAAGGGTTGAGTTAGGGTTCCATAGGCTCAAACCATGGTTAATTGGTCAACAAATGAATAAGTTATGATCATTTTAGTGCAGCAAGGTCAGTTTAGGTTTCCGTTGTGTGTTTCGGTTGAATTTCGGAGGTTCAAATAACTTTGAAAAAATATAAGGCTAAGTTCATCAAACTCGAATTTTTGATACGAGTTCAACGAAGTTGACGAAACTCGAATCCGAGTTTTCTAGCTCAAGTTATCAAATAAGGAACCAATGGTGCGCTAATTTCTCGTTAGCCCCCCTTTTTGCATTCCGAACCAAAAGAAATTTCAAAAATCAATCAAACCATTCCAAAAATATAAAACGAGCATATAACCATGTTCATAACACATATACATCCAACATATTAAATTTCTACCAATTTCCGAATTCATATCACGAAGAAACGGTAAGCAAATAATTCAATCGAGCGCAAATAGTTCAAAGAAAATTCATATAAATTCAAATTCAAATATTTTCATATAATTAAATATTTCTCTAATTAATATAATGTAGAATAAAGAATGAAATAACGTAATTAAAATAAATTAAACGTGCACGTAATTATCACATAATTCAGACCTGAACAATTTTGAAAAGTCGGGACGTTACAAAGTTCCTGAAGCATTTTTTGGATGATGGGGTTTAAATTTGCAGGAGGAAGAAGAAAGGAAAAAAAAAAAGTAAAACAATTTTGAATGAATTTTGTCTCTCTCCACATCGCGGTGGTGACCATGGTAATGGTCATTTTGTCTCTTTCCACATCGCCACCGGATTTTCTTTGTGATTGTGGTGGTGGCGGCAGTGGTCTGTGATTGTGGTGGTGAGTGGCCCAAGAAGTTTTCCGGTGATGGTGTACCGTTTGCATAAGGAGGAAGAAAAGGAAATATTAGAAGAAAAAAATATTTAAAAAAAATAGTAAGACTATATTTTTTTATAAAAACAACAAACATGAAAATTGACATTATAATATTTAAATTTATTTATTTATTGTTTAAATAATAAAATAAATATATATTTTATTAATCATATTATGTTAGGGTTATATATATATATATATATATATATATATATATATATAAATGCATTATATATTATATTATATATTTATATTTTTTTTAATGTAATGTAAATTATAAGAGTGAAACTTATTTTAAACTTTTTTTAATTCATTTTGTTTTTATTTTTTTATAATATTTGAAGTGTATTTTGTGGAATTCAAAAAAAAAAAAAATGAAATTTTATTAGGTTACAGAGGGTTATAAATGTCATTTAACGGCCAATAAGTGCAAGAATTCGTAATCCCAACTGCAATTAGAGCGCGTGTATCAACAATCACTGACGCAGGGTTCTCAGTGATAATTAAATGGAATCATAGGGTTTGCTATGCGAATTGTTGAAACACAGGGTTCAGAATGCTAATTAGGTATAACACAGGGGTTATCCATGCAAAAAAAAACTCGCTAGAATTCTCATTTCCATTGCTATTTTAAAATCTTGAAAGTTGTTCTTTCTTCAGTCTTGTTACTTTTAATTTTGATTGCTTCAACTTGCATTTTAGATATTGCATAAACCCTCCATGTTTGCTTTAACTTGCATTTTAGATATTGCATAAAACCCCCATGTTTGCATTTTAGAAAACATATTCAGTGTCTATCTCATTTTCTCATGGGGTGTGCTCGAATTATCGTCCCAGACTCTTCGTTGTCCAATCCCTCTTTTGAGCCTCTTGAAATCCGAGGTCCCATTTCTTTTCCTTACCCGATCCGAACAACTCGAAGCCAACTACAACTCTTAATCTCTGGAATTTCATCCTTACTTCCGCCTTATCCCCAATATCTAAATGTCCAGTTCCGTCTCGATCCGGTAGATCTTTAGTGGCGGCAATAGTTGAAATATTATTCGAGGAGGCATCCTAACACGCAGACATTAGAACGATGCATGGTAGTGAGGATGCCCAATGTGTGTTGCATGTATTTCAACCAAGAAGATGCAATATTAATTCATCAATTTAAATATCAAAATACATATAATCAAAATTTAAATAACTAAGTACAATGTATGATGCACGTGCTATGAATGCATTGAACCTGTCACCGTAGTAGTGTCTTTAGCACGACATCTCGTCCCTTGATCTCGATGTTGTGAGCAAAAGTTGTAAGGCTGAACATTGTTCGATCGTTGATGATGCTTCCTAAATGCTGACTTGCTTCCCCATAGTCTTAAAATCTCCATGGTCCGAGATCACGACCTCTTGAACCCCAAATTCTTATAGAGAGTAAATCTTTCAATGTTACTAGAACTCTCTTCCAAGATTAATCCCCCCAATTGTTGTTTTGAAACGTACTCCTAGTCACCTTGATCCAAGTTCCCATGACCTATCTTTTATGAGTTCAGATTGGTGGAATGAACTCGTCCTCCAACTTGCTTACACTTGATTTCACTATTTCCTCCAAAAGCTCTTTAACTTTCTTTATCGTTGTTATATCTTTCAATTAAGCCTCACAACACGACAATTCAGCTTGGATCTACAAAATAAACTTCAATCCGACCGAAGATAGAACCTTTGGCACCTTGGCTTTCCATGAACCTGAAATCGCCATATCGATCGGTTCTCACTAACTCCTTCCAATCCGACTTCTTCCTTACCTGAACTTGAGTTCTCTTGAGGATCTTCGTCTCCTTGTTGATAAAATCTTTGAATCTAAACATCATCAAGATTGCTTCACTGCTACCTTGAATGGATGCTCCACTATTTTAGCAACCGTTGTAAGGACAACAATGAACATGGCTCCATTTAGAAAAGACCACGATCCCCTGATCTTTGTAGGTAATCCCACCTTCTACCACAATGTTGAGTAATGAAATATAGCTCCATGTTGATAGCCTTGAAGATTCAACACCACACTTTCCAATCCGTTAATTCCATAACCTCTTCATTATTTTGATAGAAGGAACCCGTTGTTGAGGTTGATAATAGTTTTATTAGCATGACAATAACCTATAACCAAAGATTCCACTCGAATATAGATGCATGTGGATTAGCATATCCTTATGGCACATATTTAGATCAACCAAAACACATAAAATGCAAATGCAACACCTAAAACAACGAAATTGAAAGTAGATCCCATGTAACAAGAAATTTCAAGCAATTAGTAACAATTTAACCATGAAAATTCAATGCAATGCACACGTTGACAAGTTGTTCCTATGCCATACGACCTAAACTGACTCAATCACGACATGAGAACCCCGGTTTTGCAACCTGACTCTGATACCACTTAAGGATGTAGTGCCCCGACGGGAGGCCCCACATCCCCCGCATCGAGACCCGACCGGCATATGAAATGGGGAGTCCATACACGAGCCGAATCCCGGCGAATGGGGACTCACTCACTCACTCACTCACTATGCTAGCGGGGCTAGAACCTTGAAACCAAATAACCAATTTAATAGGGTAAAATGCACATGCGGAAGCATATCATGTAATCAGTCATAAGTCCAAGTAGTAATTGACGGGTTCAACTAGCATAAATACCTAGTCCCGAAATCCAAACATAAAACATAAATCATGGAGCATGAATCATGGGTTCAGTCTATCCCTAGAAACCTATCCTGAATCAATACATCATAATCATAACATTTATACATTCTTTAATGTAACTTATACACTGAAAATATGCGTGTGAAAAGACTCCAACTGAACCACATGACTCGATAGACTCAGCATCCCGCCTAGCACTCCAAAACCTACAAAGAACTTAAAAGAAAGCCGGGTTCAATCTATAGGAGACTGGTGGGTATAAAATAGGGCATAACATATATAATAATATCGCCGAATTTAAACACCCACACATGCAAGCTATAATCCCGTGCGAGGTTTTTAAGATATTTCCCAAATGGGTAAAACAAAGGAAAATAACGCTCAGGATTACAACTATCAATTCAATCATTCATAATCATTCATGAGGTCATTAAGCGAGTCCTGGCGGATGTGCGAATATCTCCAACCTACTCCTCGTGTGTGCATATCGATTCAATCTTTACATTAGCAATCATACACATTCATACATAACTGTCCATATTCATTCATAATCAATCATAATCATTATCATTCATAAACATAAACACTTACACCTTTTTCTTCCGGGTGGTAGACGGTCTTGCTAGACCCGGCCACAGGTCCATACATGGGCCAATGGGGGTACATGAATCCCCCAAGGGCACTAAACTCCCATTCCTCGCTAATCTCCTAGCGACGGTCGGTATCACCGTAAATGTAGTGGGACTAGTACAAGGGATCACCGTTGGCCCTTGCCTCCACGGATCGCCACTTGCACTAAGTCCCTGGGCCCGTGTGTTCAATCATGTCCACGCCAAAAATCATAAGTTGGGGATACATAAGAGAAGGGCTTTACATTGGAAATCATTGGCTCTTTTGAAAAGGCTCGATATATATAATTATAATATTTTAGCTCAAATCTTTCAAATAAGGGATATATCGGGTCATCGTAAGTAATAGAAGAGAAACCCACCTGTTACACCTTACCGAACAATACCAAGAAGAAAAGAAGGCTTGAAAATAACCTATGAACCCGACACATCTCCGTCCTGGAGAAAACTATAAAAGAATTGACACGGTGCAAACGTGAGACTTAAGACTCCAGACGAACCACATATGAGTCACGACAATGCTATGCACATGATATGAATGCATAAAAGATGATATTATGTCATGAATGCGTTCATGTGCACTATTAATGCATTTAAGGCATATAAACACGCCATTCATTCGTTAAAGCAAGCGTTCATTTTTATTCAAGTTCATAACTTTCACATAACGATCATAGCACGTACTATATCATGTTTACAATTAGAGAATAGACAAATAAATACATTCAAATCGTTAAATATGTAAAACGTGAAATAGATAGCAAATAATTCCAAATAAATTAATTAATACATAAAATAAATATAATATACATAAATACATAAATATATATATATCTATATGTACACATGCACATGCATATTATATGTTAAATATATAATTACATGTATGTAAATACATAGATATATATGTACGTACAATATATATATATATATATATATATATATATATATATATATATATATATACCATGCACACACCACTCTCATGCACAAACACAATTTCACACACAACATATATATATATAGCACAAATATGTATGCAACATACAAAAGAAAAGAATGTTGCAGCAGTTAAGGAATTAAAAAAAAATCTCCCCGCATGGTGAACATGTTAACAGAGACCTTCCCCGGCCGGGGAAGGAGATGCAGAAACCTTCTACACAAGGGTCCCCGCCCGGGGACAATTTCGGTATAAACTCTTCCCGCTCAGGGAGAGTGTTACGGCAAGAACAGACAACATCAACTCACAGCAAAAATAGGGGGAAAAAGGAAGCAAAATAGGGGAGCACACTCACAAAACTTCAACCAACAATCAAGCAACAAACAAGGTAAAAAGGAGCAACAAATAACAGCAAATCCAGTCCCAAAGTAGTAGCAGCAGTTCATAACGTGAGGAAGGAAGGAAAAAGTTCAGTTTCATCCATTTCTCCAAGGTTCATTAATGGTATCTTCATCAATACCCAACTACCAAGCAGTACAAGTTCATATAACATTCAATGGAGTTCATGTGCTCATATAAATGTCATCAATTCAAGAAAAATCACAAGAGAAAGCAAATAAGTTCAAATTTCATCATAACCCTTACTATTCATCATCTTGCCCCAAAACCATATCAAACCCAAGCTAAAATCGGAAATCAATGGATGAAAATGACCACATGATGATTCTAAACACAAATATGAACTCACCTCTTGAAGATGATGGAGGAAAATGAAGATATGAGCTCAAATATCCTCTTGGTTGCAAAGTGACGTGAAAGGGAAGGGTTTCTCCAAGGTTTGCAGCTGAATTCCTTTCTTTCTTGGAGTGATCTAGGTTTGAGGCTGATTTGACAGTGTAGGGGAGTGATTTAGGTGAACTAGGGTTCAAGTTTGGTGTGTTTTGGTTAAGTATGGGTTAAGTTGTGGCTATTAAAGCTAAGGGTGGTCATTTAGGCGAACGTTACAAGTTTCGGTTAAATTTCGGAGGTTCAAACATGTTTAGAAAAATAAGGCTAGATTCATTAAACCCAAATCTTTGATATGAGTCCAACGAAGTTGACGGAAGTCGAATCCGAGTTCCCAATCTCAAGATATGCCACCCCGAACCGGAGGTGCGCAAAATGCTCTTTAGCCCCCGTTTCGGTCCCGTCTCCAAAATAATATTCGTTACCACATCAAACGAGATCGAAAATATGAAACGAGCATAACGACATGTTCATAACACATAAATCTACGACATACTAAATTTTCACGAAATTTCGATTTCAAATCATATGAGAACGAAGTGCGATAAAACACTCATACGCAAATCATTTACAATTTCATAACACTCCAAATTGAATAATAAAAATTAAATTCCATTTTAATTTAAATATAAAAGTCAACAATTAATTTTGAAATTAGTAATATGTAATTAAAGATATAATTAATTAACATTCTAACATTTAATTACAAAATTAAATATACAAAATACTTATAAATAATTATTTCGTGCAATTTGGTAAACACATACATCATACTTGTACAAATGAAAAACAGGGGCGTTACAGGCCGACCATGCATTTAATGTAAGACGATAATGGGGCACTTGTCAGCTTCCAGCAACTACACGTCGAGGCGATCTTTCCTCTCTCTTCACCCTATATAAAGGCTCCGCACTTATTACAGCAGTAAGGCTTCTAACCTACCACTTTTACCGCTCAATCATTCGATCACTATCACTCGATCCTGACATGGGCATCGGAGTGTCAACCCGTGTATCACCCTCCACATTCCCCGAGTTAGCCTCAAGCTCACGTTTCCTTCGATCCTCGTAGATTTCGAGCAGCAGTGCGGCAATTCCCCAATCAACAAATTTAAGTGATCGACCTGATATTCAGTTCGACCCGTCAGCCGGATTTTAGCTCGATCATTTTGGCGCCGTCTGTGGGAACCATGCAACAACAAGCCATTAGGTATGACTGCTCGCAATCTGACCAGCGCTCGTATCTTCGATGAGAATGGCCAAGAAATCTTCCCTCAAATTCCTGTACATGTCGCTGCCCCGGCTATGGTCCTGCCCCAACTTGTGTACTCGATGCCCGAGTTGGACAAGTACCTAAAAGCCTGCAGGGACGAGGCAATAGCCGCCGCAGTAGAGGGAAGAGAACCTCGGACGCCCGAGTGTCCTCAAACTCGACCCATCGAAGTGATTCCACCTACGACAAACTACCCAGGGTATGGTCAGCAAGTACCCTTTCGTCAACCTATTGGATATTGGGCTAGGGTCCGACACCCCACCTATCAGCACTCCCAGTACCGACCGCCACCCCCTGCCCAAGGCAACGCACGGAGACCGGTCTAGGAGCGACTTTCTTTCCGAGTGGATGACAAAGCTGACTCTCGAACCCCCCCAGGTATACCCACATACACAGAGCTTCTGATCCTAGGGGTCGAGAGGATCCCCATCAAGGATCTCGACACACTTACTCCCAGAGAAGGAATGATAACTCCCGATGATCAGAATCGAGGAGAGAACACGATAGCCATCGAAGTAGTGCTTCACGCCGTGGCTCAAGCGGGGTTTTCGACCGCCTTGGGCCCAATGGCCGACCCAACCAGATTCGAAGGTCTAACAAGGGCCAAATTGTAAGATCAGATGACTTGAGGAATCAAATCCCTCATCGTGATAGTCAGCAGAACCCAATACGTTATGAGGAAGATTAAGGGTCCCACAACCGATCTCGCAGTCGATCCCAGTCGCCCCGCCACGAACGCTCAGGGCACCATCATGATCGACCTTGGAGATACCGTGGCCAGAGGGAACTCAATCGCACTTTTGTGATGAGATCATAGAAACGACCACTGAGGAAAAGATTCCTGCTGGACTCCCGACGTATAATGGGTTAACCGATCCTGAAAAGCATATGTCCAGGCTAGAAATGTAGCTAAGAATGTTTGGGCACTCTCCCAACATCTGGGCTAAAATCTTTATTACTTACCACTTTAGATGGGCCTGCTCAAGACTGCTTCTTGAGACTCCCCCCTCGATCCATCCCCAGTTACAAGAAACTGGTCAAGAAATTTGTCGCCCACTTCTCCTCGATGAAGGGAGATAAACTGTCGTCGACGTATCGCTATACCATCAATCAAGGACCGAGCGAATCTCTCCGAGATCTCTTCGTCAAGTTTTCTCAGGTTATGATTAAGACAGATGAGCCCAGCATCGACCTTTTGGTGCCCATAATACATCAGGCTTTGATTAGCAACGATTATGCTCGATATATCTTTTTCCAAAAGCCCAAGAACCTGGCCGATATACAAGTGGCGGTTTCCAATTGGATGCAGCTCGAAGAACTCGAGAACTCTCGAGTCAGCCCTCCACGGGGCAGGAAGAATGAACCAAGTCGTTTTATTAAACCCGATCCCCGACCAAAGATCGACGCTCCCGTAGGACCAACTTCCAGGAAGCATTACACGAAGCTAACTCGCCCGATCGACGAAGAGCTCGAGGAAATTCAGTTAAATTCCTGGACAGACAGAGAAGATCACCCACATCGGTGTTGGTCGGAAAGCCAGGAGCAATCCATGCTGATATAATTCCTCTGAGATAACATCGATGTATACGCTTGGAGCACTTTCGATCTTGTCGGAAAGCCAGGAGCAATCCGGGGTCTTGAGTCGTGTTGTGTTGGTCTAGGTCGTACAACATAGGAATGATTTGTGCATTGCATTTACTTGACTTGGCAATTTTGATTAGTTGGCATGAACTTTCTGAACTACTTGATTATATGCTTACGTCTTTTAATACACTTGAGCTTATGCTTTTGCTTAGATTGAATCATACTAGGTACAATTGAATTAATTGTGTAAATGCTTTAGAATTTTGGAATTGTTGCTTACCTATTAATCGACTCCTATTGAAAGGTTTCATTTTCTTAAATGAAAATTTTGATTGCCTTAATTAGAAATGCATGCTTATGTGCTTATAGCTTCTCTATAAATGCTTATAGCTTAAATTTTGCACTTTTAGAAGCATGTTCTAAATGTTGAATCAAATGACTTGTTTAATTGTCTAATTGTTGTGGAAACTTAAGAACTACATGCTCCTTGTTACTAATATGTTGGAATTGAATTGTTTTGTAATCAATTATGCCAACACCTTAAATGATTGTGCTCTTGCCTTAGATAACTTGAACTCTCCTTGGATAATTTATTTAATTGTCTACTTGCTTTAGCAACTTATAGATTACTTACTTTTGCACCCATTGAATTAAGTTGACTGAACTTATGTGCTTAATTAAGTATTACGAATATCTTATGTTGAAACTATGTACTTATGTGATTATAACCACTTTGTAACTAAACTGCTTATAGCTTTTCATAAGTGCTTACTAACCATCATGCATACATACATATGCTTTAAACTGTGTGTTGTAGAGGAAATTCCATCGCAATATCCCCCTTGAGATAGGACATGGATGCGCAACCTATGCTCTAAGGGATACCGATATTAGTTGATTAAAGGTACGCAAAAACATGCATCGCATATCATTTTAAATATGCAAACCTATATGTATGCAATTGATTCTTTTATGATGGTTATGTATGCCAAGACGTGTTAGGGGTTGTAGGGACCTCTCTAATGTATGTGCAAGAGAGATGTGAATTCTCTCTAATTTGTGTGCGAGAGAGATGTTGAGTTCTCTCTAACTTACGTGTTTGAAGGATGCTGGATTCCTTCAATTTAGGTGTTGGGAATTGTTGGATTTTCCTAACTTAGGTGTTTGAGAAATGTCGGATCTTTTCTCAAACTACTCATTTGGGAGATGTTGGATTCTCTTGAACTTAGGAGCTTGAGAGACGGGGTGCTCTCACTTGTGTGCTTGAGAGACGGGGTGCTCTCACTTATTTGTTTGGAGACGGGGTTCTCTACTCGTTGTTGTTCTTTGTGTTAGGTTTACTTTGGCTACGTTCGGAAGCAAGTGGCTTTGGAGGATATTGAGATTCCAGCACACCGCTGACACAATATTCGAGGAAGGATCGACCATCCAAACACTAAGTAAAGATTTCTTGTCTTGAAGAGACAACAATCTAGATGTGTAAGAAGGTGAAAGGCTACCAGAGATAAAGGTGGTCAAGAACCCGTAGATGTGACCTAGAGGATACGGTGTCTTAATCACCAGATGAAGGAATAAAGTCTACGAGGGACCACTACTTCAACGATTATCCATCTCAAGGCTTCTTCCAAGATAACTTCCCTCGATCCTAAGAGGAACAACTTCAACACCAGTTGGCTTTGACGAGCGTACAAGATTGCTCAAAGCATTACACAGAAACTTTCAATGAAGGTAGAGTGACGTGTATGCATAATGCGGAAGTCAGTGCAACCAATCGAAGGAGGCTAATCTCGCAATTCAACTAACCTACTCACGTTTGGGGATTGCAACCGTTATGTTGGGCTTAACGATGGAAGATACTACTCGTGCAACCTAATACGAGGTTTTGACAAGCTACAAAGTCTGAGTGTCTTTTCAATCAAGGATAGGGACACGAATCAAAGATGTGGGATGAACATGTGAGAGACTTCTTCACGTCGCTCAGAACCAGACTAGATTTTGTTCGAGTTTCGGTGGTAGTTCAAGATAAGAATTCTCACGAACTAAGGAACCATTTGGATAAGAAGAATGAGTTGGTTGGCACTTTGAATAGAAAATCGAGCCTACAAATCTCGAAGAAGGAACTAGCCACTTCGAAATGATAACTCTGGTGACGAGAGTGTAAACAACTTGCTCTCAGTCGGCTAGGAATGAGAAGTAATGAAGAGGCTCAAATGGACGATCATGGATAGTGGCGGACTACTATGGCAAAGTATGTTCGTGGGAACCTCACGAGGATGTTAAGAGTATCCTTCAATCTAACACCCGGAATTGTATCCTCACATGTCTCGAGAAAGGAATTCGAGAGCTTTGTTGACAGATTCCAAGAGACTTAGAACTCAAGAACAGAAACCTCAAGAGTTGAGAAACCAAAGAGAACTTTAAGTGGATAAAGTCTTACGAGAACACCATAACAAGATAAGAAGATGCTTGCAAGACAACGCCGAGAAGTAGGTGAATACAACTCTAATGCAATTGTGTAACATCACACTAGAAGAATCTGGGGACCAGATTCCTTTAAGGAGGGAAGGTTGTGACGCCCCGCATCTCCGAAGCACGATCCAACGACATTCTCGGGTAAGTTTTCACACTTGTATGTTAATTTGTGAATTTCGCGACTTGTGTGATTTAATCAGAATTTAATTCGATATGTCATTATTCGGATTATTTGATAACTATTTTCTAATTTAATTTATTTCTTATATACGTGGCTTGGATTGCTTAATTCAATTTAATTCGAATTTATTTCTACGAAATAATTACTAAAATAGAGTTTAAATTTATTATGTTATGTAACGTGCCTAATTCAAATTTATTCGTAATCTTTGAGAATTAATTGCCGATTATATGGTTTGGGGTATCGTTAATTTGTACGAAAGATTTTCTAAAATTAAATTGAATTAAGTTCTAATTAGTAAATATTTTCCCAATTTAAATTGTAAAATTAATTCGGGATTTGTATGTTTAATTGAGACTTTACTAAAATTATTTTACGATTAATTGAACGAGTGTTTTATTTCTCTACGCGATGAGACTATCCGGTTTGTATATAGCATGTATCTAGACACATTTCTTGTCATTTCTCCCACACTCACTCTCTTCTCCTCTTCTCTCTCTCATTCTAAACACGACACGAAGAAGACCCAATTCTCCAAATTCTAACTTCTTCGATCCTTCACCAAATCGAACATGCAATTAGCAGAAATCAAAGTACTCGGAAAAAGGAACACAACCGTATGCTTGGAATCGGAATCCGATAAGAAAAGAGAGAGAACGGAGCTCCGAAAGTTGCTGATTTTTGTCACTTTTACAGCAGCTTTCCGGCGACCACCGGCGACGGAATCCGACGAACTTGTAGTGTATCTTCATCACCTCGACAAGACCTATCAATCCATGGTGGCGGTTCACGGCGAAAACCGCCGTAGGCGGAGCTACGACGGAGGCACCGGAGTGGGCGGTGGCGCGACCTGCGCAGGTGGCGGGATCGCTATTCCGGCCATCCTCCGACGGCGAAACCTTGGGGGAAATGTTCAAGACCACAAACCGAGTTGAATGGCAGCAACCCCGACCTCTGAAACTGCCGGAATCGCGACAGCAGCGGCGGACTAGGCGGCGCAGCGACAGTTCACCGCGGCGGCCGTCTCCGGCGATATTTTTCGGTAACCATTGTATGCATTTCGACGAGCTCGACATGGGTAAGCCATTACTTTTTACGGTTTCGAATTTCGTTTAACGGTTTGGGAGAAATCGCGATTTGAAGGTTTTGAGGGTTTCGTATTCTTAGATCTGAAATTGGGGTCAAACCGTTCAGAAATTTGAGAAACTGATTGGAGATTCGGAAGGAGCATGAGGAATACATTCGGGATTGATTTTTCGGGATTTTTCCGGCAACCTTCGCCGGCGGCCGGCGGCTTTTCCGGCAGCTACAGTGGCGGCGCACCGGCGGCCTCTTGACAGAACGTCCGGCTCGATGCGGTGAGTCTAACGCCATCTTCCATTCGTCGATTGGACACTCGGTTAATTTATTATGAATTATTTCGTGTTTCTTGAATTATCGAAATTATCGCTTATATGTCGTTTTAATTGCTTTTCGTGCCGGTATCACTTCGTTGAGCTAGAATATGCTTGTATAAATGTCGATGGATATATTTGATATTCAATATGAATCCGGTTGCCCATTCTTGAAAGGTTGTTATGTTCGTTTTGTGCCGAATGTATATAAATTGATAGCTTTGATATACGAATTCTTCCTAAACTTGGTTTGTTTGTGAATAACCTCTATTTTCATGATTGATAGATGCTCAATGATGATTATTTTGCTTGGAAATAATTAGTTTATACTTGTGCAATTTGTATAAATGCTCAACGGACAATTTATACTATAATATGATAGTTTTTCGTATTCTTTGAATTATTAAAAGTATGTTTGTATTCATAAATGAAACTAAGTCGATTCTTGGAATTGATATCTAATCGATATGTGGGGTTGTGTGAAATTGCTTATTCGGGAGCTATATGTTTAATATATGAATCTTGTGAGAATGTTGATACTAGGATTCATGCTTTAATAGACGAAACCATGTCGATTTGTTTATTTGAATGGTATGCATAAGTCTTGAATTCTTGGTTGCTTAATTGTATAGGGGGTGTTTGTGTAATGTTGCTAGAAACCATGAGGGGTATTCATGTTATGACTTAGAAACTAAAATAATAACTTAGGGGATGTTTGTGTAATTTTTCTGAACCTTCATGAATTGCTTAGGGGATGTTTGTGTAATTTCTAGTAAACTATGAATGCATACTATATTTGAGCTTGTATGCCAAAACATGTTATGAATTCCTAAAGTATGATATAAATGAATCGAGAATATGTCGTTAAGCTTAAAAGCATGACTTTATGTGATTAAATATATGCCTTATTCATATTGAGCATGACGTATGAATGTAATAACGTTACATGAACTTATTCTTGACTAAGATTATGATCTCTTATGTATAATAATTGAATTAATTATCAAGGATGACTCGTAATTGCTATGTTTAGAATCTTGCAAACTTCATACACATTTAAATGACCGAATTGTTCTTATTTATGCATTTCACATGAGACATGAACTTAGTATTCTGAATGAATGATCGTTGTTAGACCTTAATGGACTTGTATGATGTAATTACGCAAAATGTGATATTATTCTTGTTAATTGTAATCTTATGAACTCGTGACATACTTTATATTATACTTGAAACTTACTTGTTAATGCGCATTCAATCAACTTGATAACTTATGGAAATTGGACTCTTATGTGCCGTTTATGTATGATTGATAATTGTTAAGGTTACATACATGTCCATTGACCTCTCATGATTTATGTGGTTAAACTTATGCCTATCCATGACTTGTTGTGCATTCTTTATGATCTATTTGGCCATGACATATCATGATATGCATGATAGAGCCATCCTTACATTCATAAATCTCTTGATCAGCATGATACTTCGCCGTGCGTCATGTTAAGTTGTCTTTTGAGTCGAGTCTTAATTGTGGAGTGTGTGTGTGTATGTCATGTATAGGTGGTGAGCCACAGGAGGTCAAGTGATTGTTGTTCGTTTGATCAACTTCTTCTTGGTAACTTCGGTCCAGGTAGCATTTATATACATTAAGGATGCGCACATAAATGAAGGAATTTAAATAATTTCAAACAACATATGATGCACGTGCCATGATGCGTTGAACCTGTCACCATAGTTGCATCCTTTAGCTTAGGACTTGTTCCTTGTTTGTTGAATTACAAGCTTGCCTTGAATTTGTTGATCAATTGTTGGTACCCACGATCTTCTAAATCTTGAGAATTCTTTGACATCAACTTGTACCTCTCCATGGCTCGAAAGTAGAACTTCTTGAAGCTATTTCTTTCCCAAGTATCAATCTTTAACCATTGCCCGAATCTTCACCATAAGTATCTCCTTGATCAAAGTTTCCTTGTACCAACTTACATAACTTTAGAATCCAAAATTATGCTTCTTGAATTCAAATTCCTCCACATCTATGAAGTTAATATCTTAAATTTTGTCGAATAAATAAATTTCCAAATGGTATCCTAGTCTTCACCATAATTATTACTTTAGTTGAAACCTCTTTGGTTTATAGAAACCTTAACCCTAAGACATCTCCAAGACTTTCTTCATTCTTCTCTTAAATAAATGGTCATACGAAATCCGGATGAAATAACATCATCTTATGAAGTATCCCCCAACTTCCATTGAACTTATAAGCTACTCTCCCGATTGTTTCTTCTATTCCTAATCTCATAACTCGAAGCATAGCTCCGTTTAAAAAAAAAACAACAACTCCCAAATTCTTACTCCAACTTGAATCGCTGGAGTTGCTTTCTTCCCAACTTAATTCTTCTATTCTGGATCTTACCACTTGAATCATAACCCGATCAGAGCAATCCATGACTCTTGAATTCTTGGGTGAAGTTCCCCGGTGCATTCCTTACTAGAGAAAGGAGTTTGAGATAATTTAAGGTTGTCGTAGAAATTGGCCGTAGTTTGATATAATCTTCATAACCTATAACTCAAAATTAATTCAAAGCTAAATGCATGTGGTTAGTAAATGCTTATGTTACATAATTGACACCAAATACATGGATTTGATGCAAAATGCAACAATTAATTCAACAAAATTTTAATTAAACCATGTTGATCATGTAAAATTCAAGTAAGTTAGAACCAATTAATCAACAATTGGTGACAAGAATCAATGCAATGCACAATTATCAAGTAACTTAAGGATATTCAAGTAAGTTCAAATAAATTCAAATAAGTTCAATTAGGTGCAAATAGGATGCAAGACCCGCAATTAGCAGTTAATCCTATGTCGTTCGACCTAGACTCACAAGACACGACACTAGAACCGCGGTTTTCCAATCGGGCTTTGATACCACCTAAGATGTAGCACCCGGAACGCCGAGATGCCACACCCCCGCACCATAAGTCTAGCTCACATATGAAATGGGTAGTCCATATATGAACCGGACTCATGGCGAACGGGTGACAATAAAAAAATGACACACTAGCTAGGCGGGACTAACCCTCACTTAAACACGATCATGCATAATCAATAAAACGGAAGCATAATATACAATATCAGTTTCCAAAGACAAATCATAATATAGAAGAGTATCAAGATAACTCATACGCATCAATATTATATACAACATTATGCTAGACCCGAAATTAAAGAATTGACTCGATCCCGCCTAGCATGCAACCTGCAGACCTGAAAATGTGAGGGTGTCAGTCCAACACGGACTGAGCGAGGGGTTTATAAATAAATATTAGCGCAATTACCATGCAAGCCATAATCTCGGGTAAGGTTCATAAAAGAAGACAATAAGTTCAAGAATAGCATACTTTCTCGCCCGAGGTTACAACTAAATCTATTTAACAATAACCATTATCATTTCAATTCAATCAGTGGCCCGGCGAGTGAGGGCAATTCTCCAACCTTACTCCGACAGTGAACATTACCAATATTTAGATTATCAATAGTTAAGTGAGCATGCAAGTTATTACAGTGCACAATAAGCAGTTTCAATCCCTTCTACCTCCGGTGATGGCCGGGTGATCGGCCCGAACCATCCAATCAGACGAGGGGAGTGCGAACACTCAAACCCTCAGGTTCCCATCACCCAACCAAACCTCCTGGTGGGTTCCGGGTTAGTCCTATCAATCATGTGGAGAGTGAGCACAAGGTTAACCGGCGACCCCTATGGTCGTCCCGGGTCCCCCTGACTCACACCTCCTGGGCCCCAATCAACATTTATTCATTCATTCTCGCCAAAACATCAATCAATCAATCAATCAATCGGTTCAATGGAATCAGTTGAAAATCAATAGAGTTTAGAAAACTATAGATATATAGATACATTTAGGCTTAAATCATCACATAGGGTTATATGGGTTCCATATATCTAGAAATTAAACCTCACCTGTAGAACGACGGAACAAGACAAGGATACAAGAAAGCGTGTACTTGATCAATGATCTCCGCCCTGGAGAAAAAACTGGACAAGAAAGGAAATAGTGGAAACTCATGAGACGAGACTCATTATGAGACCAAGTATGACGCACGGCCATGCTCATGTAAATAAATAAAACAAGCAATCAATTGACACTTAGCATGTATGAACACCAATTAACACCTAAGAGGTGAAATTAATATCAAGAAATCATGTATTCATATCATTCAATTATTTCAAGTTCAATTCATATAAGGCATGGAATTACACAATCACGTTTGAGAAATTAAGTACCAAGAAGTGTCAAGTAGGAGCATACTTATCAATTAATCAAGTATATATATCATATAATTCACATATGGGAGCCAAGAGAGTGAAAGGAGTGCAATAAGAGAGGTTTTGGTAAAGTTTGGCAAAACGGACAATTCCCGAAAATGCACATGCTGTAGAAAAATGGGAATATCTAAAGTTATAGAAATTGGAATTAGTTTTCGTTTGTTTGGAATGAAAATAGACAAATAGACCTTTAAAATGGTATATGGCTCGTTTTCTAGTTCAAAGCGAGGAGAAAATGGCGAACTGTTGAAGTTGGGTGAATGCAGTTTGTCGGTAAAGAAGCGACACCAAAAAGAATTGATCATAACTCACAAATGGGAAAAGATATTGAGATGATTCTAATTGGAGGTTGTTCTAGACTTCACGAACTTTCCAACAAATTAAAAATCATGTCGTTTGGAGTTCGGATGAGGGACTACCCGGCCGGGTAAAATTCAAGGGAAAAGTTCCCCGACCGGGTAAAGATATCCAGAAGCTTTACGGGACAAAAGTACCCGCCCAGGTACTTTTTATACACAAAAAGTACCCGCCCGGGTACTGTTCCAGAGCTGGAAATGGGGGTAAAACAGGGGTAGCTTCGGGGAAGAAAGAAAAGGAATGAAAACCCAAAGCAAACTCAACCAAAATGCTCCAAAACAAACATATAACATGTATATAACTTAAAGACATCATTTAGGTAGCATATAAACCATGAAACATACATCAATCATCAAGAATTCATCATGCAAAACCCCATATATACACATGCTTCCAACTTCCATATACTTCAAGGTATTCATGCAAACTTCCATTCTAATCATGCTCCTAGCTCAAATATTGCAAGAATCCATCATATAACTCATGAACCCTACTCATTCACCAATCAAAAGATTCATCCAATTCCATGTTTACCTTGAATTCAAGCAAGAAATGAGATGAAGTGAAGAGATAATGATGATGATGCTTCTAGCTTCAAGACTTCTTTAAATTATAGCTTGAAATTGAGATGAACTCTTCCTCTCCTCTTCTTGGTGTAAATACCGGTATTTAGTGTGTGAGTGTGTGTGGGAAATTTGATGAAATGAAATAAAATGGAATGAGAGAGAGATGACTGAGATATTTATCAAAGTCTTCCAACTATATACATGACTCAACACATTTTGCATTTAAGTCCTTGGAATATTTGAGTGCATGCAATCAAGTTTCATTCCATAGCATATAATTAATTAAGTCCAAAGAATTTATGCAATTAAGTCCACCAATCCAAGAAGTGATCAAATAAGGTCATATATGAACAATTAGTCACATTATTAATTAATTCATATAAATGCATGAGAATATATAATATATAATGTTATAAACTATTAATATAATGAAGCATAACACATGAGTGAAAATCGGGGCGTTACACCTTCGATATAGCATGGATTATACCCCGTTTTATTATATTCCTTTATTATATCCTCACCGGTTCCTTTTGAACTGACTCTTCAACCTTTGTATTGTCTGCAGGTTTTCTGGAGTCTTGCTAGGCGGTGTGTCGTAGAGTCTTGGCTCGTAGAAGTTGTGTCGAGTCTGCATTTACTTTAAGTTGATGTTCATGTATTTTATTATGTTTTAATGCTTTCGTTAGCCTTAGTGGGTGTTATGGTAAAGTTTGAAATGTTACATTCTTGAATGAATTCAGTTTATGAAATTGTACAGGCTGGGATCGTGATGATCCAATGATATTTGGATATATTAATTATCGGGACAGGTGCTTAGGTAGTCGAACCCGTATTTATGATTTTGTTTCGGGATAGGTGCCTAGGAAGTGGAACCCGTATTTATATTATTTCTTGTCGGGACAGGTTGCATGCTCTTGAACCCGTTGAATTGTGTGATGCAGGATTGATCTTGATAATTGGTGATTAATGGAATTATTCTGATGGCATGATATATGTTTGTTTAAAAAAAATAAAAAATTTATGCTCGCTTCCGCATGACTGTTCCTTTCTTTAAGGCGCCTTGAGTCGAGTTGTTTAGGTACCGCCTAGCCAGGTTGTCCGTCCGTCACCGCTTGCTTTGGGAACGGCGCGTATATGGATGTCAATTTCATATACGAGCTAGACGCTTAGCGCGGGGTAGGATGTGATTGCCTCAGCCGGGGCGTTATAGTTGCACTTCGTCTGTCTAGCCTTTCTAGTTACATTTGTGTAGCACCCCTATACGTAGAGATACCACACCCCCGCACTATAGGCCGATCCACATACGAAATGGATAATCCGTACATGAACTAACCTATAGCGAATGGGTGACAAGTAAAAGAAACAGGCTACCTAGGCGGGACTATACCTCAAAGTAATACAAAATCAAGACATAAAATTTGAAAGCGAAAGCATTATATCATCATTACTTATATGTACCATATTTACATGAAGAGTATAAATACTAATAGGTACCAACATGTATCAATACATTATTATCTCCTATATTATACATGCAAAAGTCTCCACATGTTGACAATAACCATAACATACTAACTCCGAAGTATCCATAACAATAACATGAAAGTGTATGCAGTGTTAGACTCCGCTGGACGACAAGACACGACTCTGACTCCCGCCTAGCACACGACCGCGACAACCTGAAAGGTGGGGCGTTAGTCTATGGAAGACTGAGTGAGGGGCTTAAATATATGTTAGCGCAATTAACATGCAAGTTATAACCTCGGGTAAGGTTTTGTAATTAAGAGTAATATAAGTTCAAAATAACATAGAACTCCCCCGAGATTACAACTACCAAAATTAAATACTTTGATCAATTTCATGCATTCAATACGTGCAATACGTGGCCCGGCGAGTGAGGGCAATCTCCAACCTTACTCCGACTGTGTACAATACATGCTGGCTTTATTAATCAATAGGTGATCATGCAATTCAGTTATCGTGCACTCGTGAGTATTGTATTCAAGCAAGACAATCAATAAGTGCAATCATGACAATAACCCGAGGACAATCCGTGGTGCCGTACCCGTCCCCAGTCTCCTTCTTCCTCCGGGTGATGGTGAGATTGCAAGGCCCCACCATCCAATCTCATTGAGCAGAGGGTACATGAATCCCTAAGCCCGAAACTCCTTCCTCCACTAATCTCCTAGCGGATTCAGGGGTCATCCCAATGTGGTGAGGATAGCGTTCGAGTTACCCGTCAGCCCGTGCTTTCCCGGTTGGCTCAAACCACAACCCTCGGGCCCAACGTGAACATGCTTTACTCGCCAAAACACGATCAATCAATCAATCACGATACATGACTTGCTTTTCATGAACATGGCTTGTTTGCATTTGTTATAAGTTTAGAAATCACTATAAGTAAATATATATACCTTTTGGCTTGAAATTCCACATAATGGTTATACGGGTTCTATATAACTAGCTATTAAACCTCACCTTTAACGATAAAAGACAAGTAGGATACGGCCTACGGGGCTTGCTCCTCGTCCTGGTGAAGCTGGTCTTTGCAAGATAGACGTGTACACGTGAGACATGACTCAAAATAGACCAAATATGACGAACGTCGAATATACAACGAGATGACGAGCAATACACAATGTGGCATGAAAATATCTTGTTTTAGCATGTAATCAATCATATAATAGCAAGTTGGGGTCAAGGAAGTGATTGGATTAAAATCTTAAAATCACCATTTTATGCAGTAACTTTTGTTCTGTCAGAGGCATGGGAACGGTAGTTCCGGCCCTTAGTGTAAAATGGGAAGGGTCGTTCCCATGGCTCACGGAAAATGCCCCTGCGCTTTTAATTTATAAATGGCGACTTTGCTGGGAACAACTCTTCCGGCTTGCAGGCCAAAATGGGAACGGCCGTTCCCATGCGCGCGCCGTCTTTGAATTCAAACGAGTGGGAACGGCCGTTCCCAGAATGAACTGGGGACGGGAAGGGTCGTTCCCGTTCCTCTGTAATTGCAAAAATAGAGCAGAACAGGGGAGGCTCTCGGCATAACAACAACAACACCCAAAACATCAACAAACTCACATTAAAATGCAAGAATTCTGGTAATTTAGATGCACACATGTTTAAAGTACCATAAAACACCAATTAAACCATTAAACCATGCTTGATCATTACAATTTCTCACTTCCAAACTCATACTCCAAGTCATCACATAAGCTCAAGTTTGCAAGAATTCATGCTTCAATTCAAGTTATAATCACATATTCATGTTTCAATCAACAAATAATCCATTTATGCTATAAATCACAAACCCTAGGTATCATATCAATGATCAAGAATCATGAACTCATGTATATACCCACCTTTGAAGTTAAAGAAATGGATGAGGAAGATGAAAATGGATGATGAGCTTCAAAGCTTGGAATTTCTCTTGAAAAACTTGATGATTATGAAGAAATCTCTTCTTCCTTTTCTTCTTGAAAAACCGAGAGCAAGAAGGAGCAAATATGTTGGGGAAATTTTTGGATGAAAATGATCACGGAAGCTTAAGGAAGCTTATTACGTGAATCACCATCCTTGATTTTTGTGTAATGCTCAAATTGCAATTTAGTCCCTCAAGACTTTAAGTTCTGCAATCAAGGATGAATGGTTTGTTAATTGATTAATTAAGTCCTTGGAAAAGTCATGCAATTTGGGTCCCTCAATTTAAAAGGATGAGCATTTAAGGACAAGTTCACAATTAAATCATATTCGACAATTATTTCACGAAATAAATATTTTCAAGTTATGAAATAAACTCTAATTTAATGTGAATTCATAAAATTCCATGAAAGTATGATAAAATATGATTTATAAAATTATAATAAAACATAAGAGTTTAGTAAAGGAAAATTGGGGCGTTACAATTCTCCCCACTTAAAAGAACCTGATCCCCAGGTCCATTGTCAAGTTTCAAAACGATGCACAAGTCATGAGAGAACCCCGTCTCTTAAACAAGGAATGAAAGAACCCCGTCTTTCAAAAAGAAATGAGAAAACCCCGTTTCTCAGCAAGAAATGAGAGAACCCCATCTCGCAACAAGAAAGGAGAGAACCCGGTCTCTCAACATACACGAAAGCAATTTAAAGGAATAAATGGTAGAAATAATTACATAAATGTCACATAGACAAATAGAACCATATTAACCACATAGGTATCATTCATAAATAACAAATTTGCAATTGACGAGAAGTTAAGTATAACAAAAATAAGATACATGATGCACATGATATGCATGACTAAATGTACCGTTCACCGTTGTTTGTGTCAAGCATATAATTGGTACCTTATGCTTCTCTGACCGGATTCATCTCTCAAGAACACATTCTCGGGCCCGAACAAGCCGTCTTTCATCCCTGGTAGACTTCCCTCTTCGCTTTGAGCATGTGTCTATTTGATGTTCATCGCTCCCACATTACAGACATAATCCCAATCGTCTTCTACAACCCTCGTAAGTATGGTTATCACGTCCACAATAGTTGCAAAGAAGCTTTCTTGAAGATGTCATTAGAGTTGGAGTACTTGAAGCTCCTGAACTTGACTCAAATAACCGATTCTTTTTCTTTCGAGACCTTTCTTGAGGTGTTGGGATATGATGAGAGATATGCCGCTTTCCTTTGTTGGAAGTCTGTCCTGATTTTGAAACTGAAGCCTTTCCGGGCTGAGGATTAGACCTTCTTGCCTCCAACGAGGTGGTGTCTCAAACCCTCTCTTGAAAATCACCTGGAATGAATTCCCATACTCTTTTAATCTTCTTAAGTTGTGACTCAGCTGGAACATTATTTCCTTCAAAGAACTTTGAGGTTTGTTGGTTCTGAGACTTTCTAAATGCTATCGAAATTTGGCCCGACTATGGTGATGAAACTAATGGCACTGATGAAACATACTCTTTTATCTTCTGATCGACCAAACAAACCAAGGAATCGAAAAACTCCTGAGGTTGAACCGGAGGGGGTAAATGTGAGGAAACCTTAGGCACTCGTTCACGATGAGGGTAACCTTGAGGCATCTTGTAATCAAGACACTTTGAGCATATAATTTCCTCCAAAATTTCCTCATCAGCCTTTACTGTTTTCATTGATTGCTCTAAATTTCCCGATTCGCGCTCTCATACGGCAATTCAACTTGAATCCGGAAAACAAAGTCATTCCATCCGATTATAGAACTTCTCGCATCCTAGCTTTCCATGACGGATTATTTGATTCTTCTAAGTCAATCTAAATTATTGAAATTGTTTTCTTTTCTTGCTTAAATCTTGCTTCCCAATTAATTGAGTCTTAACTTGACAACACACCCGAATCTTGAATAATTAGTACCCCAATTAAACGGTTGACTATTTCATTCCGGATCTTATTCTTGGAATCATGACCCGATAGAAGAAGTTAATAGCCCTCAAATCCGCATATGAATTTCCCGGCTCATTTCTAACCCTTCCAAGCTAAAGAAATAGTACTTGTAATATACTGAGGTTGTCACACAAGTTGGCCGTGGGTTGATATCATTTCCATAACCTGCAACTTACAACTTACTTTAAAAATAAATTCATGTGGGTGAGGCGTGCTCATGTCACACAATTCTCACATAATTGATACCCACAACGAAATTTTAATATAAAATGCAACAAGTAATTTATCAATATTTAAAATAAAACACGTTGATCACATAATTTCAAATAATTCAAGATCAATTAATTAACAAAATAGCAGACATTAATGTAAGGCATAGGTTAACAAGTAATTTAACTAATTCAAGGAAATCAAATAGATTCAAATAATATGCAAAACTCTTAAATTAACAATTAATTCCTTCGCCGTTCGACCTAGACTTGACACGACACGTCACTAGAACCTCGGTTTTGCAACCGGGCTCTGATACCACCTAAGATGTAGCACCCCTATACGTAGAGATACCACACCCCCGCACAACAGGTCGATCCACATACGAAATGGATATCCGTACATGAACTAACCTATAGCGAACGGGTGACAAGTAAAAGAAACAGGCTAGCAAGGCGGGACTATACCCCAAAGTAATACAAAATCAAGACATAAAATTTAAAAGCGGAAGCATTATATCATCATTACTTATAGGTACCATATTTACATCAACAGTATAAATACTAATAGGTACCAACATGTATCAATACATTATTATCTCCTATATTATACATGCAAAAGTCTCCACATGTTGACAATAACCATAACATACTAACTCCGAAGTATCCATAACAATAACATGAAAGTGTATGAAGTGCTAGACTCAGCTGGACGACAAGACACGACTTTGACTCCCGCCTAGTACACGACCGCGACAACCTGAAAGGTGGGGCGTCAGTCCATGGAAGACTGAGTGAGGGGCATAAATAAATCTTAGTGCAATTAATATGCAAGTTATAACCTCGGGTAAGGTTTTGTAATTAAGACCAATATAAGTTCAAAATAACATAGAACTCACCCGAGATTACAACTACCAATATTAAATACTTTGATCAATTTCATGCATTCGATACGTGCAATACGTGGCCCGGCGAGTGAGGGCAATCTCCAACCTTACTCCGACTGTGTACAATACATGTTGGCTTTGTTAATCAATAGGTGATCATGCAATTCAGTTATCGTGCACTCGTGCGTATTGCATTCAAGCAAGACAATCAATAAGTGCAATCATGACAATAACCCGAGGTCAATCCGTGGTGTTGGACCCGTCCCCAGTCTCCTTCTTCCTCCGCGAGATAGTGGGATTGCAAGGCCCCACCATCCAATCTCATTGAGCAGAGGGTACATGAATCGCTAAGCCCGGAACTCCTTCTTCCACTAATCTCCTAGCGGATTCTGGGGTCATCCCAATGTGGTGAGGATAGTGTTCGAGTTACCCGTCAGCCCATGCTTTCCCGGTTGGTTCAAACCACTACCCTCGGGCCCAACGTGAACATGCTTTACTCACCAAAAGATGATCAATCAATCAATCACGATACATGACTTGCTTTTCATGAGCATGGCTTGTTTGCAATTGTGATAAGTTTAGAAATCACTATAAATAAATATATATATCTTTTCGCTTGAAATTCCGCATAATGGTTATACGGGTTCTATATAACTAGTAATTAAACCTGACCTTTAAAGACAAAAGACAAGTAGGATACGACCTACGGGGCTTGCTCCTCGTCCCGATGACGCTGGTCTGTGCAAGATAGACGTGTACACGTGAGACATGACTAAAAATGGACCAAATATGACGAATGGCGAAAATGCAACGAGATGACGAGTAATACACAATGTGGCATGAAAATTTCTTGTTTTAGCATGTAATCAATCATATAATAGCAATTTGGGGTCAAGGAAGTGATTGGATTAAAATCCCAAAATCACCATTTTATGCAATAACTTTTGTTCTGTCAGAGGCATGGGAACGGCCGTTCCGGCCCTTATTGTAAAATGGGAAGGGCCGTTCCCATGCATCACCAAAAATTCCCCTGCGCTTTTAATTTAAAAATGGCGACTTTGCTGGGAACCGCCCTTCCGGCTTGCAGGCCAAAATGGGAACGGCTGTTCCCATGCGCGCGCCGTCTTTGAATTCAAAGGAGTGGGAACGGCCTTTCCCAGAATGAACTGGGGACGGGAAGGGCCGTTCCCGTTCCTCTGTAATTGCCAAAAATAGAGCAGAACAGGGGAGGCTCTCGGGATAACAACAACAACGCCCAAAACATCAACAAACTCACATTAAAATGCAAGAATTCTGGTAATTTAGATGCACACATGTTTAAAGTACCATAAAACACCAATTAAACCATTAAACCATGCTTGATCATTACAATTTCTCACTTTCAAACCCATACTCCAAGTCATCACATAAGCTCAAGTTTGAAAGAATTCATGCTTCAATTCAAGTTATAATCACATATTCATGTTTCAATCAACAAATAATCCATTTATGCTATAAATCACAAACCCTAGCTATCATACCAATCATCAAGAATAATGAACTCATGCATATACCCACCTTTGAAGTTAATGATATGGATGAGGAAGAGGAAAATGGATGATGAGCTTCAAATCTTGGAATTTCTCTTGAAAATCTTGATGATTATGAAGAAATCTCCTCTTCCTTTCCTTCTTGAAAAACCAAGAGCAAGAAGGAGCAAATATGTTGGGGAAATTATTGGATGAAAATGATCACGGAAGCTTAAGGAACCTTATTACGTGAATCACCATCCTTGATTTTTGTGTAATGCTCAAATTGCAATTTAGTCCCTCAAGACTTTAAGTTATGCAATCAAGGATGAATGGTTTGTTAATTGATTAATTAAGTCCTTGGAAAAGTCATGAAATTTGGGTCCCTCAAATTAAAAGGATGAGCATTTAAGGACAAGTTGACAATTAAATCATATTCGGCAATTATTTCACGAAATAAATATTTTCAAGTTCTGAAATAAACTCTAATTTAATGTGAATTCATAAAATTCCATGAAAGTATGATAAAATATGATTTCTAAAATTATAATAAAACATAAGAGTTTAGTAAAGGAAAATTGGGGTGTTACAATTCTCCTTCCTTAAAAGGACCTGGTCCACAGGTCCATTGTCAAGTTTCAAAACGATGCACAAGTCATGAGAGAACCCCGTCTCTTAAACAAGGAATGAATGAACCCCGTCTTTCAACCAGAAATGAGAAAACCCCGTTTCTCAGCAAGAAATGAGAGAACCCCGTCTCGCAACAAGAAAGGAGAGAACCCCGTCTCTCAACATACACGAAAGCAATTTAAAGGAATAAATGGTAGAAACAATTACATAAATGTCACATAGACAAATAGAACCATATTAACCACATAGGTATCATTCGTAAATAACAAATTTGCAACTGACGAGAAGTTAAGTATAACAACAATAAGATCCATGATGCACATGATATGCATGACTAAATGTACCGTTCACCGTTGTTTGTGTCAAGCATATAATTGGTACCTTTTGCTTCTCTGACCGGTTTCATATTTGCAATTTGCACCCCCCTCTCAATAACACATTCCCGGGCTCAAACAAGCCGTCTTTTAGCCCTGGTAGACTTCCCTCGTCGCTTTGAGCATGTGTCTATTTGATGTTCATCGCTACCACAACACAAACATAATCCCAATCGTTTTCTACAACCCTCGTAAGTATGGTTATCACGTCCACAATAGTTGCAAAGAAGCTTTCTTGAAGATGTCATTAAAGCTGGAGTACTTGAAGCTCCTGAACATGACTCAAATGATCGATTCTTTTTCTTCCGAGACCTTTCTTGAGGTGTTGGGATATGATGAGAGATAGGCCGCTTTCCTTTGTTGGAAGTCTGTCCTGATTTTGAACCTGAAGCCTTCCCGGGCTGAGGATTAGACCTTCTTGCCTCCAACGAGGTGGTGTCTCAAACCCTCTCTTGAAAATCACCTGGATGTAATTCCCATACTCTTTTAATTTTCTTAAGTTGTGACTTGGCTGGAACATTATTTCCTTCAAAGAACTTTGAGGTTTGTTGGTTCTGAGACTCTCTAAACGCTATCAAAATTTGGCCCGGCTGTGGGGATGAAACTAATGGCTCTGATGAAACATACTCTTTTATCTTCTGATCGACCAAACAAACCAAGGAATCGAAAAACTCCTGAGGTTGAAACGGAGGGGTTAAATGTGAGGAAACCCTAGGCACTCGTTCATGATGAGGGTGACCGTGAGACGTCCTGTAATCAAGACATTTTGAGCATATAATTTCCTCCAAAATTTCCTCATCAGCCTTTACGGTTTTCATTGATTGCTCTAAATTTCCCGATTCGCGCTCTCATATGGCAATTCAACTTGAATCCGGAAAACAAACTCATTCCATCCGATTATAGAACTTCTCGCATCCTAGCTTTCCATGACGGATTATTTGATTCTTCTAACTCAATCTGAATTATTGAAATTGTTTTCTTTTCTTGCTTAAATCTTGCTTCCCAATTAACTGAGTCTTAACTTGACAACACGCCCGAATCTTGAATAATTAGTACCCCGATTCTCCCTTCACATCATCCTTGAATGGAATCTAAATTCCCACGGTTGACTATTTCATTCTGGATCTTATTCTTGGAATCATGACCCGATAGAAGAAGTTAATAGCCCTCAAATCCGCATATGAATTTCCCGGCTCCTTTCTAACCCTTCCAAGCTAAAGAAGTAGTATTATAATATACTAAGGTTGTCACACAAGTTGGCCGTGGGTTGATATCATTTCCATAACCTGTAACTCACAACTTACTTTAAAAATAAATACATGTGGGTGAGGCGTGCTCATGTCACACAATTGTCACATAATTGATACCCACAACGAAATTTTAATATAAAATGCAACAAGTAATTTATCAATGTTTCAAATAAAACACGTTGATCACATAATTTCAAACAACTCAAGATCAATTAATTAACAATTAATAGCAAACATTAATGCAAGGCACAGGTTATCAAGTAATTTAACTAATTCAAGGAATTCAAATAGATTCAAATAATATGCAAGACGCTCAAATTAACAATTAATTCCTTTGCCGTTCGACCTAGACTTGACACGACACGACACTAGAACCTCGGTTTTGCAACCGGGCTCTAATACCACCTAAGATGTAGCACCCCTATACGTAGAGATACCACACCCCTGCACAACAGGCCGATCCACATACGAAATGGATAATCCGTACATGAACTAACCTATAGCGAACGGGTGACAAGTAAAAGAAACAGGCTAGCTAGGCGGGACTATACCCCAAAGTAATACAAAATCAAGACATCAAATTGGAAAGCGGAAGCATTATATCATCATTACTTATAGGTATCGTATTTACATCAAGAGTATAAATACTAATAGGTACCAACATGTATCAATACATTATTATCTCCTATATTATACATGCAAAAGTCTCCACATGTTGACAATAACCATAACATACTAACTCCGAAGTATCCATAACAATAACATGAAAGTGTATGAAGTGCTAGACTCAGTTGGACGATAAGACACGACTCTGAATCTCGCCTAGTACACGACCGCGACAACCTGAAAGGTGGGGCGTCAGTCCATGGAAGACTGAGTGAGGGGCATAAATATATCTTAGCGCAATTAACATGCAAGTTATAACCTCGGGTAAGGTTTTGTAATTAAGAGTAATATAAGTTCAAAATAACATAGAACTCGCCCGCGATTACAACTACCAATATTAAATACTTTGATCAATTTCTTGCATTCAATACGTGCAATACGTGGCCTGGCGAGTGAGGGCAATCTCCAACCGTACTTCGACTGTGTACAATACATGTTGGCTTTATTAATCAATAGGTGATCATGCAATTCAGTTCTCGTGCGTATTGTATTCAAGCAAGATAATCAATAAGTGCAATCATGATAATAACCCGAGGATAAGCCGTGGTGCTGGACCCGTCCCTAGTCTCCTTCTTCCTCCTGGTGATGGTGGGATTGCAAGGCCCCACCATCCAATCTCATTGAGCAGAGGGTACATGAATCCCTAAGCCCGGAACTCCTTCTTCCACTAATCTCCTAGCGGATTCAGTGGTCATCCCAATGTGGTGAGGATAGTGTTCGAGTTACCCGTTAGTCCATGCTTTCCCGGTTGGTTCAAACCACTACCCTCGGGCCTAACGTGAACATGTTTTACTCGCCAACACACGATCAATCAATTAATCACGATACATGACTTGCTTTTCATGAACATGGCTTGTTTGCAATTGTTATAAGTTTAGAAATCACTATAAGTAAATATATATACCTTTTGGCTTGAAATTCCACATAATGGTTATACGGGTTCTATATAACTAGCAATTAAACCTCACCTTTAACGACAAAAGACAAGTAGGATACGGCCTACGGGGCTTGCTCCTCGTCCCGGTGAAGCTGGTCTGTGCAAGATAGACGTGGACAGGTGAGACATGACTCAAAATGGACCAAATATGACCAATGGCGAAAATGCAACGAGATGATGAGCAATACACAATGTGGTATGAAAATATCTTGTTTTAGCATGTAATCAATCATATAATAGCAATTTGGGGTCAAGGAAGTGATTGGATTAAAATCCCAAAATCACCATTTTATGCAGTAACTTTTGTTTTGTCAGAGGCATGGTAATGGCCGTTCCGGCCCTTAGTGTAAAATGGGAAGGGCCGTTCCCATGGCTTACCGAAAATTCCCCTGCGCTTTTAATTTATAAATGGCGACTTTGCTGGGAACGACCCTTCCAGCTTGCAGGCCAAAATGGGAACGACAGTTCCCATGCACGAGCCGTCTTTGAATTCAAATGAGTGGGAACAGCCGTTCCTAGAATGAACAGGGGACGGGAAGGGCCGTTCCCGTTCCTCTGTAATTGCAAAAATAGAGCAGAACAGGGGAGGCTCTCGGCATAACAACAACAACACCCAAAACATCAACAAACTCACATTAAAATTCAAGAATTCTGGTAATTTAGATGCACACATGTTTAAAGTACCATAAAACACCAATTAAACCATTAAACCATGCTTGATCATTACCATTTCTCACTTTCAAACCCATACTCCAAGTCATCACATAAGCTCAAGTTTACAAGAATTCATGCTTCAATTCAAGTTATAATCACATATTCATGTTTCAATCAACAAATAATCCATTTATGCTATAAATCACAAACCCTAGCTACCATACCAATGATCAAAAATCATGAACTCATGCAAATACCCACCTTTGAAGTGAAAGAAATGGATGAGGAAGATGAAAATGGATGATGAGCTTCAAAGCTTGGAATTTCTCTTTAAAATCTTGATGATTATGAAGAAATCTCTTCTTCCTTTTCTTCTTGAAAAACCGAGAGCAAGAAGGAGCAAATATGTTGGGGAAATCTTTGGATGAAAATGATCAAGAAAGCTTAAAGAAGCTTATTACGTGAAGCACCATCCTTGATTTTTGTGTAATGGTCAAATTGCAATTTAGTCCCTCAAGAGTTTAAGTTATGCAATCAAGGATGAATGGTTTGTTAATTGATTAATTAAGTCCTTGGAAAAGTCATGCAATTTGGGTCCCTCAATTTAAAAGGATGAGCATTTAAGGACAAGTTGACAATTAAATCATATTCGGTAATTATTTCACGAAATAAATATTTTCAAGTTATGAAATAAACTCTAATTTAATGTGAATTCATAAAATTCCATGAAAGTATGATAAAATATGATTTATAAAATTATAATAAAACATAAGAGTTTAGTAAAGGAAAATTGGGGCGTTACAATTTGTCCTTCAAACACTTTACTTATGTCATGACTTGTAGACTTGAGATTATACTTTACCTTTCTTTAGCCCTGTGTGGCATTCGTATTCGGCCCTATGTGGCACTTGATGATTATTACGTTATGTTGATCGGATATTCGGGACTAGGTATCTATGCTAGTTGAACCCGTCACCTGTTATGCTTGTTGATATTCGGGACTAGGTATCTATGCTAGTTGAACCCGTCACTTGTTTTGAATGTTGATTTAACTGCTTCCGCTATCTTCTTTTGAATGGTTGAATTACTTCCGCACTCTGAGTATGTCGAGTTAGATCTGCCTAGCATAGCGTGTGTGTTTGTCTCCCGTTCGCTCTGATTCGGATTCGGGCATAGACTTCCATTTCATGACCGGGTCTGCGTCTCTGTGCAGGGGATGTGGCATCCTCTGTTTGGGGTGTTACAGAGTCCTTTGGTCTGTCGAACTACACCAAGAGTTCCAACGGGTTTAACGCCATTCGCCATAGTATATGGCTCAGAAGCCATGATACCAGCTGAAATTCTTCATCAATATCCTCGAGTTGCACAATTTTAACTCGAAAGGAACAATGAGCAAAGAGCTTTAGACCTCGGCACCATAGAGGAAACCAGAGAGAAAGGATATCAGAGAATATAGCAATATCAAGCTACGATAGCTCGAGCGTACAACAAGAACATCTGACCACTCCACTTCCAGGTCGGAGATTTGGTGCTCAAGAAGGCTGAAGTCACTAAACATGTTGGCAAACTTGATGCAAACTGGGAAGGACCCTATCGGATATCCAAAATAGGCAAGAATCGGTCTTATCATCTCGAAGACCTTGATCGAAAGCCTCTACCTCGATCTTGGAACGCGCATAACTTGACGAAATACTACTTGTAAATTTCTTGAATGTACATCACTTGATCAATGAAATAAAATTATTTCTCTTTTGATTTATAACGTTTTATTCAACCGTATACTCAAACACGTTTTTTTATATTACGTCACTCGTAACCAATAAACGTTGTAAACTCGAAAGATAAGGGATCTTTGTCTCAACGTCTTCTCGGTAGTCGACATGCATCGAATAATAAAAAAATATATATATATATATATATATATATATATATATATATGGAACATTAAAAGGAAACACTTCATTGACTCGAATTTAAAAGATTACATAAAGAAATTGTGCATATTTCTCAAACTAAACTACATTCGACCATATAATTGAAACAAATTGGGATTTTCATAACGGGGGCAGCCAGTGCTCGAATCCCTACCTATTTACGACGGATTCCGAGCTAACAACTAAGGAATCTCACCCTAACAATCGAGTTTCTAAAACATTACATAGACTCGACCCCAACAGTCGAGCCCAAAGAAAGGAGGTTAACATTCAGCTAAATTCCCAAGCACAGAGATAGGGCTGGCACATTTCCTCTGGCTTAATTCTTGTTGGGACCTGGGGCGGTTCCTTTCTGGATGGGTACTTGTGCGGCCTCGCCAAAATGTTCTGGAGAGATATCTTTCGGGTCGAAGGAGGCATCCAGATCGAGCTCGGACAATGTTACATCTTCCGGCTCCCTTGCATATCTGGATCGAGCCAGGTTCACAGCGAACCCAAATTCATCCTTGGACCAATCTGGCTGTGACGAAGGAGGTCGGGTAACAGCGTCGGTAGGGTGAGGATCGTCTTGGTACAGGCTGACCTTTTCCTGGTCATAGTCCATTGGGAGATAGTTGGCTGCCTGCCCTTGGGGTAAACACAAGTTGAAGCCCTCTTCGAGATCTTTAAAGTTGGTGATCGAGCAGGTCTTAGCGTAGGTTTTCGAGTTCATAAAGTGCTATACGCCCCTTCTCTCCAGGTTGAAAACTGACTCCTTGAGGTCCTGCTTGCACCTCTTGATCGCCAAGGTTGCCCCTTTTCTCTCCCCCTCGACCTACCCCCGTCTCTTGTATCAAGCTCTTCCTTGTTTGCCCAGGAAACTCGATCCTCGGTGCTCTTAAGCTTCTTCTCGGTGTCGCATAATTTTTCAATCACCTCGAGAAGATTCTTATCGAGCTCTTCCTTGTCTTTATTAGCCGTCGCCAGTTTTTTGTCCTTCTCGGCGAGCTCTATCCTCATCCTTTCGACCGCCTGCTCGGCCTGCATCCTTTGCTATCGATGCACCTATCCCTGTCGAGCAACATAGAAGAAGTCTTGACCTACCTAAAAGGAATGGATCGATTATCAAATTCGAGCTATAACTTGATAAATGCAAGAGTAAAATCAAAAATAATTTCTGGATCGAAAACACTTACCGCCATGTATTTTTGGACCCATAAGGCCTCGATCTCGTCATCCGAGAGAACCCACTGCTCCTTGTGGTCAAACACCATTTGGATTAAGTTGTACAATGCTCCGATCGCTGGATAGTCTTGGGGGGCTGTGCCTATCCGTCGAGGCTCACCTTGGTCATTCAGGCTTTGAATTCCACCCGAAAAGTGGGTCTCGATGGGAGGATTAGGAAGAATGGCGGCTCGATTGTGTTTTCTGCCTTTTGGAATGGGGGGCTTCTGGATTATCCTTCCCGCTCGGAGCCACCCCTCGCTATTCTGGGGCATCGATCGTCCTCTTCTCGAGGACTCTTGATAATGCCTCGACCGTGGCGTTATTGGCCACAGTAATATCCGCCTCGATTGGGGGAGGCTAATTTTCTTTTCTGCGGCCTTCTTCAACTCGGCCATCTCCTTCCTCCGAGCAGACAATGCTGCAGAAATGATGTAGTTCTCTGCAGAAAAGAAAGAAAAATCGATCAGACACTTGTACAAAAAATAAGAAATCAGAATTGAAGACAGTGTCAAAAAGATCACTGGATATACCTGGGTCGAAGTATTAACGGACCCCTGGGGCCATCCCCAGCTCGACAAGCATTTAGGGGTCGATCATGTCCTTCAATTTGACGCTCCCCAAGTCTCTTAAAGCGGCCATCAATGTGTTCGGCCAGCCTAGATTCCCTCTCAGAAGGTTTGTTCGAGGGACCCAACTCCATCCTGGATACTTCAAACCGGGAGACCCCTTCTCGCACTCGATATACACAAACCTTTGTTTCCAACCTTTACCATTCGAGGTGGTTGGAGATCTCACCAGTCGATAATTATTTTTCAACTGAAGCCGAATATACCCTGGACCAGGCACCGAGGTCTCGGTCGTCAGAGAAGCCTGGAAAACCACTGATAGAAAGAACACGTTCGTCTTCATCACTAAACACCTTAACAAGGCCCTCAAGCCATTCACCATCGGGTAGGAGTTGTGCATCAACTGAAGCGGGCTGATCCTAAGGGTGTTAAAGAACTCGAGAAACTGCTCGGGTATAGGCACCCGGAACCCACTCTCGACCGCCTTATAATTCACTTCAATGCAATTCTTGGGCGGGGTTTGTCATTCTATCTCCCGCCTTGGGCTTAATAACCCGCTAACCCCCAAACTCGAGGACCCCTCTAAATAACCAATGCTGAATCTCCCTAACCTTATCCTAAGAGATCTCGGGAGTAATAGCTCAAGGATCCTTCACCAACCGACCATCTGTTTCGATGTTTTCGTCCTCCTCCTCTCCACCTCGACCTGAGGTCGACACCTCTTCCCCTTCGACTTGGGACACAACCACCCCTTCTCTCTCTACCTCGGGTACTGGATCAGAATTCCCCTCAATATCAGCCTCCTCCTCCTTCCCTTGGGGATTTGTAGATCTAGTCTCTATGGAGACCCCCGAATCAGACGAGTCTGAGGTCGAACCCGAGCTAGAACTTGACCCCTGTGACACCCCGTCTTCTCGGCAATCTAGGTTCGACATCTCGGGAGAGTTTGATTCAGTAATTATGTGATTCGCATGCCTTACGTGTTAATTTGAAATTTTATTTAATTGTATGCGCATTAGAATTTAATTAATTGTACTTGGACTCAATCGTCCATTATTTGCAACGTAAGGACCTAATTATAATTAGGATGTTTTAGCCCTCGTGGCTACCTTGAGCTTGGGAACTCGAATGTGAATTTCGACCTTGACATTGAGTTCGTTTCAATGATTCAGACTCGATGAATTAACCTTTTTATTTTCTAAAGCCGTTTGATTGCCCTATCGTTTTAAAATCAAATCTGTTTGGACCGGATCTTTGGCCCGACCCATTTTCTCTCAAGACCGACCCATTTTAGCCTCTGAAAGGGCTGATAATATCAGCCCTGTCTCCCACTTTTTTTCATGTTAGAGCAAGGAAGGGAGAAGAGAAAGAAGAAACTCCAAACCCCACCCCCTTTGAGCTCAAGTTCCGACTTCAGACCTCGTCCGATCAACGATCCAAGGTAGGCAATGTGTTCCTCTCTTCGAGTGCTTCGTTTTCTCCCGATTGAATCTTGTTTCTATTATTTAAATTCTTGCCTTAGTTGAAGATGATGAATAGTGTGATAATATGAAAATTTTCTTCTCATGTCTCTATACTTGATTTCATGCCTTAAACTTGAGATATATGATAGAGCATGTGTTTGTGATGTTATGCCTCAAATCTTGCTTGATTTGGTTGAGTTTGGAGGTGGTTTTGGTCTTTTTTGGTTCCTTCCGTGATTAGCCCCTGTTTCTGCTTCTTTTTCACGCCTAGAGTGCTCCCTGGCCGGGTAGTTTTTGTGCTGCAAAGTACCCGGGCGGGTACTTTAGTGCAGAAGGGTTTTTGCACTGTTTTCCCCGGTCGGGTAAATTTTATCTTGTATTTTCCCAGGCCCGGTACCCCCTCATACGACCTCCGATTGAGCTAATTTTTGGACACGATTAACTTGTTTGAGTCTATAGCAATCTCCAATTGGAATCACCCCAAATTTCGTTCTAGATTGTGAGTTATAATCGTTTTAATTTGGTGTCGCCACTTCACCGAAATTTTGCTTTCATTCAAATTCAAACTTACGCCATTTTCGCATCGCTTTGAACCACGATTTGTGCCATATATCAATGGAAAGATCTTTATGTCTACTTTCATTTCCAAGAAACAAAACTTAATTCTCATTCCTAAAACTCAAGATATTCCTATTTTCGTACAGCTTATCTGTTTTGGAAATATGTTAACTTTGGCCCAATTTCACTCGGAACCTCTTTTTGTGTTCTTATTCCATTTTTATCGTATCTTCCCAACTCTGAACTTGTTCCTAACCTGTTTTATCATGATTGTGTGTATGCATTTGTTCTTATATGCTTTTCTTTTACCTTTGGTTGCATTAACTGTGCACATGAACATGCCTTGATATGTTTTATGCATATTTTAAGTTATGAAATGCATTTCTTTGCACGAAATGAGTTTGAATATGAACTTTGCCTAAGTATTTGCATCTCTTAAATGACTAAGAATATATATACCGTGCGTCTGTATGGTTCATTCCTCGAGTCTAAGTCTTGCATTTTATCTTCAGTTTGTCCAGGTGCACCTGGGGTGGTGTTTCGTGATCCGAGTTGATTCCGGGGTGAATCATTTGTCTCATTATTGGTCGCGTGGGTGTAAGTTGAGGTTAGGTTATATAGTTAAACCCTAATGAATTGTGTTCGTTTTCTATACATGCGAACTATAACCTTACCTAGATGTAAATATATACGAGATAGGTAATTTTATGAATTTGTCATAAGTTTGTAATTATGATTCGCTATGTACGAGCCTATGTATGCTTGTTTGGATACGATTTGATTTATAATGTTTTGCAATATTAAACCACGCTTCAAACCGTGTGCCTCTTATGAGCCGGGAGACACGAGTTAAGGATGATGTTAATGATTTGACACGGAGAGGTATGTAAAGTGTGGTTGTTGCAAGGTAACATATGTAATGTTAATGTTTATGTAATGATAACGTATATAATGATTTGTAGTGGGTTAAGTTATGTTTTGTAATGAATGTAATGTAATGGTAATGATGGGCACCGAAGTTGTGGGTAAGGGAGACCCGGGACGGCCATGGGGTCGCCGGTTATGACCCCTGTACACATCTCCAAGGTTAGTTCGGATTACTCCTGAACTCGCCAGGAGGTTTGGTGGGGGATGGATATCCTGAGGGTTGAGAATCTTGCACTCCCCTCGACTGTAATGGATGGTTAAGGCGTATACACCCTTCCATCGCCGAAGAAGGAGGTTAATGTGTAAGTATGTTTTCGTTTGATATCATTTGTTTGCATGATTAGTCGGAGGAGCCCCGGATGGGACTAGGTACTCGTAGCCGCTGAGTTGTGTATGTATGCATGTTATGTTAAAGTTCATGAAACGGGCATAGACTCTTTAATAAGATAAAATATGGTATTTTGAAACGTTAAGATACAATATGAAATGATTTGTCACGTTTTGTACGTATGTTAAGATTGTAAGTTAATTTAAGTTTTTTTTGTTTTAGTTTTGATTTATTACGACCCCTATATGTATGTATCATGGGAAAAGGATTTGGCATGCAAAAACTATCCCTGAGTTCACGAATAATGTTATTTAAATGTGCTATGCTCCTTTATATATATTTAGCCTGCGTGGGTCGCCCTCACTCAGTGGAGTTAAGACTGACCCCTCCCTATTTATGTTTTTAGTTTGCAGGTCTGCTTTGGAGGTTCGTGTTAGGCAAAGTCTATCAGTTTGTAGAGTCCTTGTTGAGTCGGGTCCTCTGATAGTTTGTATTTGAACGTTTGTGTAAGTACGTATAAGTTTATATGCTTCGATATGTATGTTAATTATATAATGGATATTATATTCGGGACAGGTTTCTAGGAAACAGATTGAACCCGTTATGCTTATGTTTTAAATGAATGGAACTCGGGACAGGTTAGGACAAGTGCTCGGAGATAGTTGAAGCCGTTATTTGATTTTGATTGAATTTTATATGTCACTTTCAAGCTTCCGCATTCATGCATGTTTGAGTTGTTGTTCTTGGGGTCTAAGTTCCGCCTAGCCAGGGAGTGTGTTGTTGTCTTCTGTTCGCCTAGGCTTGGTTCATGTACGGGCTCTCCATCTCGTATGTGAATTGGGCTTAGGTGCGGGGGATATGGTGACCCTGTGTTCGGGGTGCTACAACCCCACACTGATGGTTCCCACTTCCATCCCTACGGGCTCAACCTCCTCTCGATTTGTCGATATCCTGTAGTTGACAAAAAATGGCTAAGACTTACGCTTTGATGAAACAAATTTGAGTAAATCGAGAGAGAGTGAGCTTTCGAAGAAGAAAGTGGCGAACTACTCCCTCGAACCAATCAAAAAACTAAACAAAGAAAATGGAATTGAGTCTAGACTTGAGTCGAAATAGTACCTTTGTGTATGAAGAAAAGTAGAAGTTTGCTTCTTTCGGAACGAACGATCGATGATCGATGCATAAAGACGCTAGAATGGCTAGGATCGGGAATTCTCTTCAGGTTCTTTCGCGAAGTAGTAAAATGAATTTACAGAGAGGACTATTTATAGGGGTGAATTTGGTGGGAATCGAGAAGGTGAAACGTCGCTATGATTGCGACGGGTCCCACCATTGGGATCTGAAATGCCACTGCCACGTCAGCCCTAGCAGATGACACTTCGGGGGGCTTATGACGTAGCCTGGACCCGCCATGCCTTCGGACCAATCACTACACACCCCTAGTCCGATCAAATAATCCACTTCAATCATCAGGTCGGCCTCCTAGTTACCGCTCCAAATTTTACGCCCCATACTTCGACCCGGCGACCGTCGCTCCGAATCGAGTTGGTCGATCCATATCTCTCCACTATTATCGAGCCGGCCCACTATCCCTATGCAGGCGAGTGGCGCCGATCCTTATCCTTGTTGGGCAAGGATTTGGTTCCTCTCTCTCCTATTACTTGATCATCAAGTATTTTCCAACTTTGACTTTGAATTCTAATTCAAGTCAACTTTTAAGAGAGCTAAAAATATCCAAACTATTTTTGGATAATTTTATACTTTATTTATTTAAAATAAATAACTTATTTTATCTAATTAATTAATTCGTAATTAATTAACTAGATTATTTTCTCCAAAATAAGACTTTCTTTTTAATTCAAAATTAAACCAAAGTCTATTAAATAATTAACTAATTAATTATTTAATATATACAATATATATACATGTGACACGTGTCACTCACGTGACCCACACGTGTGGCTTCACACGTGTGGAACCCTCTTGGCCCGATTAACTCGTTTAATCATTTTAAAGCCTCAACTCATGTAACCAAGTTGTTGTGTGTGACCCTCTAGGTTCTCAATTCAATTAGTAGTGACCCTAATTAATTAATTCACTAATTAATTAATCAGTCCGCAGATTAAACGACCATAGTCTAGCAACAGGTGTTTAACCCCTAGCTGAATTGGAATGTTTGGATTCGATAGAACCTTTAAGTCATTGATTCATGTGAGATACAATCCTCCTACTTACTATCTCTCAACCAAGATCTAGGGTAAGGGAATAATCAGAACCCTAATAATCCGGTCTTAAAGCTAAGTGCATTTCATATCCATTTGATCTCAATCCAAGAAACCCTTTTCTTGATGTCTTGATCTACTGCCTTGGCCAAGGACTCCATATGGCATACGAATGACTTACACAATAAGAGATCACCTTGCAAATGCAAGTGTAGGTCCTATCTTGATTCTCATTCACTTTCATGAATCACTTGTGCAGCCCCAGCATAAGCCTTGAATCAGTTGTCTAAGGCGACACCCTTTAAAGCTTATACCTAAGACTACAGAGTTAACTCATAAAGTGACAAGGAACCTCAAGTCTAAGGATCAATTAATCACATCAATGACTCGTGAGATATTTCCTAATCTGGAAGTTTCCATTTCCTGAAATAGAAACTTCCTTTCCCATTTAGGAATGTTCTCATACGGGGCACCTCAGTGAACTTACTTATTAAAGTAAGCACCCTCATGTATCACGTACGTATCAACTATACACTTTGCACCTCCATGAAACAAGGTGGTCCTTCTTAAGGGCGTGATCCCACAAGCAAGCCTTAGAGGAGTCAAGTTGACACTCCCACTGTCTATAGGACTCATCGGCTTGGAGTATTTTACTAATCATGACTTATGTGATATAGGGTTCGTTTCATGAACCATTTCACCTAAATGGTAGAGTCCTAAAGTCATCAGGATTAGGGGAGTTCTCATACATGCACAGCTAAAGTAAACGCATACCGAAAAGAGCATATAAAGAAGTGTTGCCTCAATTCGTTATTTCATTCAAAGATTGTCTGTGATTACAATAAGGAAAACCACAAAGCGGAGATACAATCGGCTTTCTAGGGCACTATTCCTAACAAATTCCTCATCGTAACAGTCAGCAGAACCCAAGACATTATGAGGAAGGTCAAGGGTCCCACACGCGATCTCGTAGTCGATCCCGGTCACCCCGCCACGAACGCTCAGGGCAGCATCACGATCGACCTTGGAGATACCGTAGCGATAGGGAAGCTCAATCGCCCTTTTGTGACGAGATCATAGAAATGTCCACTGAGAAAAAGATTCCTATCGGACTGTCGACGTATAATGGGTGGCTCGAAATGCAGCTCAGCATGTTTGGGCAGTCTCCCAACATCTGGGCCAAAATCTTTATTACAGCTCTAGATAGGCCTGCTCAAGACTGGTTCTCGAGACTCCCGCCTCAATCCATCCCCAGTTACAAGAAACTGGTTAAGAAATTTGTCGCCCACTTCTCCTCGATGAGGGGAGATAAACTGTCGTCGATGTATCTCTATACCACCAAGCAAGGACTGAACGAATCTCTCCGAGATATCTTCACCCGATTTTCTCAGGTTGTGATTAAGACAAATGAGCCTAGCATCGACCTTTTGGTGCCCATAATACATCAGGCTTTGATTAGCAGTGATTGTGCTCGATATATCTTTTTGCAAAAGCCCAAGAACCTGGCCTACATACAAGTTGTGGCTTGCAATTAGATGTAGCTCGAAGAACTCGAGAACTCTCGAGTCAGCCCTCCATGGGGCAGGAAGAAGGAACCAAGTCGTTTCATTAAACCCGATCCCCGACCAAAGATCGACGCTCCCGTAGGACCAACTCCTAGGAAGAACTACACGCAGCTAACTCGCCCGATCGACGAAATTTACAACGTCATCGACCCTAAACTTCTCAAAAAACCCAAGCCAATGAGAGAGATTCCCAAGACTAGAGAAAGCAACAAGTTCTGTAACTTCCATCAGTAGAAAGGACACAACATCTCTGAGTGCAATGCTTTACACGAAGAAATTAAGCGACTTATCAAAGGTGGACAATTGCTTGAATTCGTCAAAAAGATAGACGACAACACGCGAAATAGGGACAACAATGATAGGTCGCCGCCAAGACCGCGTCAGGCTAAGCCACTGACTGAGCGTGACCCCCATAATTGACCATGCCTCGGTCGTATTGATATGATTATTGGGGGACCCTCTGGTGGACATTCGAAGTCCGCTCGAAAGAAGACAAGGCAAGAGGCATCACGGGGTTTCTATGGCCCTCGAGAGGTGATGGACGTCTGACCTGCAAACTCCTGGATTGATGAAGAAGTATTCTTTAGTGAGAGTGATGTAATCAATGTACCATCACACTCGAGCGAGACACCTAGTTATACTATGGTCGTCACGCTCGATGTATCTAACTTTGTTGTATCCCGTACTTGGATTGATAATGGAAGCTCAAGTAATATTATAGTTTACTCGGCTCTCGTTCGAATGAATTTACATGATAAATTGCTATTAGATCCTATTCAAACTCCTCTTACAGGTTTTCGCAGTGCAAAAGTCTACACGGAAGGCCACGTCCAACTAGTGACCTCGATGGGTACACTCCCTCGATGCGCCACTCGTGAGATCGAATACCTTGTGGTCGAAATGCCATCCGCCTACAACATCATTTTCGGTCGACCAGGTTTAATCGAATTCCGAGCCATCATTTCAACTTACCACCAAAAGGTAAAATTACCTACCCCCGCTCGGGTTGGAGAGTTACGATGTGAAATTCCAACAGCCTGGACCTGTTATTCGATATCGATGGAAAAGCCTCGGCCACCTAGCGGAAAACAAACCCCAATCGTCATCAATGATCCGGTGATCAAAGATGAGTTCGATGATCCCGACGTAGTTGACCCAGAAAAATCAAAGAAAATAAGCTCATCCGACGCAGCGAAAAGGAAAAAAACAAGAAGACAAGAAGGTCGAACCCACAGAAGAGCTAGAGGAAATTCAGTTAATCCCTGGACAGACTGAGATGATCACCCGCATTGGTGCTGGTCGGAAAGGCAAGGAGCAATGCATGCTGATACAGTTCCTCCGAGATAACATCGATGTATTCGCCTGGAGCACTTCCGATCTTATAGGAGTCAATAGGAAGTTGATCGAACATCACCTAAATGTCAACCCATCCTACAAGCCGGTCAAACAAAAGCTCCGCCCACAGAGTGAATCCCGAAACGCCATCATCGAATAGGAGGTGAACAAGCTGCTCGACACTCGATACATTATGCCGATTCAATACGTTAACTGGTTATGCAACTGGTGCTCGTACCAAAACCAGGTGGAAAATGGTGTATGTGCAACGATTTCACCTACTTAAACAAAGCATGCCCAATGGATCTATATCCACTGCCCAGGATCGATCAACTGGTCGACTTCAAGCAGGATGCGAACGACTGAGCATGATGGACACCTTTCAAGGTTACAACCAAATCTTCATGGCCCTCGAAGATCAACCAAAAACAGCGTTTGTAGTATTCAATGGAATATACTGCTTTAAGGTTATGCCATTCGGACTTAAAAATGCAGGAGCAACATACCGAAGCATGATGAACAAGGTTTTCGAGTCTGAGATCGGTGACACAGTCGAAGTCTATGTCTATGACATGCTCATCAAGAGTGAGAAAGCAGTCGACCATCTCGATCACTTGAAGCAACATTTTGACCTTCTCAGGGAATACAACCTTAAGCTAAATTCTGCAAAGTGCACATTCGGGGTCGATACAGGAAAATTTCTCGGTTCTATGGTAAGTCAGAGAGGAATCGAAGCCAACCCTGTGAAGATACAGGCTATACAACTCTTCCCAAAACCCAACTCGATCCGTTATGTACAACGCTTAGTTGGTCGGATCATCTCTCTGAATCGATTTATATCACGATCGTCCGAGAAGAACTTACCCTTCTTTAAGATCCTCCGTAACATCAAAGATTTCGAGTGGACTGCCAAATGTGATCTGGCCCTTGAAGATCTCAAGAAGTACCTAACTTCTCTGCCTTTGCTGGCAAAATCGGTCGATGGAGAAACTTTATACCTATATTTGGCTGTCTCACCCGAAACGATCAGCTCGGTGCTTGTCACAGTAAGTGTAACGCCCCAATTTTTGGCTTTCCAGGTACGTACGACACGTGTGAGATTTTTCGAGAGTTAGGATTTATTTAATTCTTTCGTTTATTAAATTTCTACATTTATGATAAATTATATAAATTATAATTCAATATGGTTATGTGAAATATGTATCAATTTGAGCATGAATTGGATTCATTTGTTACATGAATTAATTGCCAAACATGATCTAAGTGCTTAATTGCCCTTGATTGACCATTTATTTAAAGGTGAGGACCAAATTGCATGAAAATACCCTTGGACCAAATTGAACATTTTCCAAATCTTTTATACTTGATTGCATCACTTATAGACTTGGAGGATTTAATTGCAAATAACATATTTCACCAAAATCAAGAAATGAAATTACGTGATATATTCTTCATTCTTCCACAATCATTTCATTTCATCCAAAAACATACCATTTGCTTCCTCCTTCACCGAGCCAAACCTCCAAGGAGGAGAAAAGGGAATTTCATTCATTTCAAGCTAAAATCATTGAGGAATTGGGAGTCTTGGGCCATCGTCTTCATCATCTCTTCATCCTTTCTTCTCCTTCTTTCATTCAAGGTAGAGATGGGAATTTTATATGAATTCTTTTAAGTTGGGGTCATAGCTAGGGTTATGATTTATCGTGGATAACTTGATTATATGTTGTTAGAAATGCAAATACATGCTTTCAACATGAATTGGAACTTGAATTCTTGAAGATCATGGAAGGATATTACATGAGTTGATGTATGAGTCAAGTGGATGATTTGTGATAATCAAGCATGAAATAAGTTTTTATGTTGGATTTCATTACACTTTAATTATGTTAGCATGTTTCTCTTCATAAATTATGGCATATGGGATTGAAATATAAGTGTTTATGGAGCTTTGTTGTTGAATTTGAGCTTCCCCTGTTTCGTCCCCTGTTCTTCTGCATCTTCTGCGTAACGGGAACGACCCTTCCCGTTCCCTTTGTAATTGGGGAACGACTGTTCCTATAGATTTGAATAATGTGCAGGGCGGCGAGAGTGGGAACGACCGTTCCCATTTTTGGCTTGTAAGTCGGAACGGCCGTTCCCATCTTTGGGGAGCCACTTCGGGTAGCTGGGAACGGCCGTTCCCAGACCCCTGCAGAGGCAATAAAGTGTCTGCATAAAATTTGAAATTCCATTCCTTTTCCTTTACCTTTAATTAACCCCAACATGCTATTATATGATCAATTACATGTCATAATAAGAATATATCATGCTACATTCGTGAATGCATGTCATCACATTGTATAGTTAAGCTGTGCGTCCTATTTGGTAACATTGATGAGTTATTGTCTCACAAGTACACCATGTCCTGTTTCTTGTCCAGTTACTCTCCCGGGGAGGAGATTCACTACAAAAAATCCAGCGAATTCCGACGGAACGTTCCGTCGGAATTCCCTCGGATTTTCGTCGGAATTCGATAATTCCGACGGAAATCCGAGGGAATTCCGACGGGTCACAGTCCCTTGGAAAACCCTTCCTCGGAATTAACAAACCGAGGGAAAACCGACGGAAAAAATTCTAGAAAAAAAAAATCAAATAAAATTAATCCGACGGTGTTTCCGTCGGAAACCCGTCGGATTATGCATAAAATAAAAAGAAAATTACATATAATCCGACGGAGTTTCCCTCGGTACTCCGTCGGATTCTGCATAAAATAAAAATAAAAATTAATTAAATCCGACGGAATTTCCCTCGGAACTCCGTCGGATTCTGCATAAAATAAAAATAAAAATTAATTAAATCCGACGGAATTTCCCTCGGAACTCCGTCGGATTCTGCATAAAATAAAAAGAAAAATTAATTAAATCCGACGGAATTTCCCTCGGAAATCCGTCGGATTATGAGTAAAATAAAAAGAAAAATTAAATAAATCCGACGGTATTTCCCTCGGAAATCCGTCGGATTATGCATCAAATAAAAAGAAAAATTAAATGAATCCGACGGAGTTTCCCTCGGAAATCCGTCGGATTATGCCTAAAATAAAAAGGAAATTTAAATAATTCCGATGGAATTTCCCTCGAAAATCCGTCGGATTATGCTTGAAATAAAAAGGAAATTTTATTTAATCCGACGGAATTTCCGTCGCATTTCCGTCGGAGTATATTTAAAAATATTTCATTAATTATTTGTAATTTTTTATTTTTCGTTTTTTTTTGGGTACCTGCTGTTTTTCATATGCAATATACAAATTATATCCAATATTGAATAACCAAGAAAAGCTCCAAATATCATTTCGAAAAAATAAAAGCATACTAATCTTATATCCATCATTCAAAATACATTCATCATTTAAAAGTATACTAATCTTATATCCATCATTCAAAATACATGCCGCAAAATACATTCATCATTCAAAATCATGCCGCAAATTCAGCCACAACATTAGAAATATATATATATATACGACGGAATTCATCTTACAATATTTACCCATAAGTACACTTACTAATCTTCATCCTCCTCCTCCTCATCATCATGATCTTCATAAGCTGTAGGAGTTATGCGTGTGTCCTTATTGTGTTGCTTCCTTTTGGTCTTACGCCTTTTGCGAGTTTGTGAAGTTTGAATGATTAGATTAAGTGCTTGTGTTTGTAGCTCTATTTGTTTTTGTAATTGCTGCATTTGCTGTTGCATTTGCTCAGTTAACTGACCTGCATAAAGAATGACAAGTCATGTAAACAAGAAAGGAAACAAACAAGAGAAATGACAACAATACAGAATGCAAGTCTTCCAATTCATACAGCTTAACCAACAATCACAACTCTGCACACCTGACATGTTGCATTTCAGTTTCTTTATAGAACAAGCATACATTAATTCCATCACATTACTTAGAACAAGCACACACCAATAGAATTATATAAGCTCACCTGACATGTAAAATTTGCCCTTTCAATGTTGTTATAATTTTAAACTCACACACATTACATTAGAAAATAATTCTAACCAAACTAATACAACTCCAAGTTTCAAACACCCCCAAATTGAAGCTCTAAACACTAAGATCTATGCATAATACACAACTTAGACTTCATTTGCATGCTTGTCTGTACAACCTATATCCACCATAGAGCATCCAATAACTATTGCATCATTTTTAGCATATTCACCTACAAGATCTAATCATAAAACCAAGACCACTAATTCACATGAACAAGCATTTCAACATATTGCCCACATATTGCATTTCAGTTTCTTTATAGAACAAGCATACATTAACTCCATCACATTACTTAGAACAAGCACATACCAATAGAATTATATAAGCTCACCTGACATGTTACCTAACGCCTGAGTAAGCTGCTCGTTTGTCACGTAGGGGCGACTCTCAGATGATGGAGAGCCTGAAGTGTCATCTGATAATGCTGAAGGAACTACATTCTTTCTCTTTGGCATGTGGTTTAAACCAACAATCCTACCTTTCTTATCACGCCCCCCGGCAGCTAAAGTCCACAACTCTACACTATTAAGCACATGACTTTCTGGATCCTCCGATAGGCGTTGTTCTTGCTCAGCAACTAGTTCTTTATACTTCAACTGTATGTAATTATGATATAAAGAGTTCTACATTTAAATAGTCCGACCAAATTCGAGCATGAATAAGTAAAATATGGATTATATAGAGAAAAAATTATGCACACAATACATAGAACCTTGTCCTGACATTTGAGCCTTTTTTGTTCCTAAGTAACTTACATTTTGTCCAAACCATATAATACAAAGTAATAAAAGTTAATGAACCTTGTCTGGAATGGAAACAATTTTAATAGTACTCTTGTAACCATAAAACAATTTTGTTGTGCCTAAGTAACTTACAATATGCCTAGTTATACCAAACCATAATTCACTTTATACCACAACTCGTGAATCATGTTCATGACATAGGCCACATGATTTATAGAGAGACATGAATCCTCCAAGACATAATATCTCAATAAACTGTTTGAAAAAATTTTCAGATTCTAAAATTGTCAAGAAATCATGTTTTGTAGAGACATAATATCATGTTTTCAGATTCAAAAACTGCCCGTGTAAAAAAATTAATTAAAAAAATTATAAACAACTCACAGCAGTGTCGCGTGTCGCTCCTTCTGTCCAATCTTCAATAGCTTTTCCCTTATCTTTAAGCCTCACATATCCGGCAACAAAGGCAACATCTACATCCACCTTCTTTTTAGTTTGTTCTTCCAGCCTGGCAATGCGTGTGTGCATACTAATCGAACCCCCAGTGTAAACCGATGATCCTTGCTTCGATTTCCTATTACGTGCATTTCTTTCTCGCTTAGCCTGATACTCAGGTGTACTCCAAATTGCACGCAACGCTGTATATACCTCATCTAGCATCCAACCCGGCTTCTTCTCATTGTTTCGGATTCCGTAGTAGATGTCCGCCATTCGTAACCCCAAGTGATGCTTAAATGCCGTGTAGAAATGACCCTCATACATAGGATCCCAAGTGCAGTTGTAGCACCCGAGCGTTAGGTACCACATCCCCCGCACCGGGACCCGACCCGTATATGAAATGGAAGTCCATACACGTGCCAAATCCACGGCGAACGGGGATACAACACACACGCTATGCTAGGCGGGACTAACCCTTAAACCATACAGTGCAAGAATCATAAAATCAGAGTTAAATAAAATTCGCGGAAGCAAGAATAACATAGCATATACAATGAGCCACCAAGCTCCAAAAATAGATATACAAGAGCATCCAAATATTCAACGGCACTCACGGCCTACAAAAATCATAACGCTCCAAACCGAACTATAATCATAAGCAAAATATTAACAATAGTATGAATATGAAACAAAAGGAAGTGCTAAACATAAATGCAAGACCTAGACGACTTGTATTCCCGCCTAGCACTCCTATTCCTGCACAAAACAACTGAAAACAACCGGGTTCGGTCTAAAAGAGACTGGTGGGTAAAAAAACGGGCATAAGTACATAATATCGCATAATTTGAACACATACATGCAAGCCCTAATCCCGTGTGAAGTTTAGTAAGATTTTATCAAGTGGTTAAACAAAAGGAGACATCAACGGGATTACGACGTTCATATTCATTCATAAATGGTCATAATTGTTCATAAGGGTTTATGGCCCGGCGAGTGGGCGTGCACAATCTCCAACCTACTCCTCGTGTAATCATAATTATTTATTCAATAATTCATTATCACACATAAATCTTTTGTGCTCATAAATACATGATCATAATCATTCATATACTCCTTCTTCCTCCGGGTGGTGGACGGGCTTGCAAGACCCGGCCACCGGTTCATACATAGGCCAATGGGGGTACATGAATCCCCCAAGGGCACTCAGCTCCCATTCCTCGCTAAAACTCCTAGCGAGGGCCGGTATCACCGTAGTTTGGTTGGAACTAGTATATGGGATCCCCGTCAGCCCTTGCTTCCTCGGTTAGCCACATACACTAAGTCCCGGGGCCCGTGCAATCATAAATCATAAATATCTCGCCAAACATAAGGTAGGGTTCATAAATAAAAGAAAGGGGTCATACGTTTGAAATTATTTACCCGAAATGACTCGATATAAATATATATACGATTTTGGCTTAAAACTTTGCACATAAGGAATATATAAGGTTGTTTTAACTAATAGAAGAAAAATCCACCTTTATCAAAGCGAAAGAAAGGTACAAGCGCCTCAAGGCTCGCCCTCGTCTCCGACCAAACCCGAATCTGTGCAAAAGAAAAGGTAAGAGACTCAATGACCACATATGACGCTCGGCAATGACATGAATATGACATGAATGCTTAAATGATCATATTATATTATAGAAATGTTCCTGTGCACGATTAATAAATTTAAAACATATAATCATTCATTCATTCATAAGTTTCATTCAATTTCATAAGTTCATAATTTCATATAAATTTCATAAATTCATAATTCATAAATTCATAATTCATATCAATTAATCTAAAATTCATTCAATAAGCGTAACACATATAATATTCATAAATTCATATCAATTTCATAAATTCATAGTGTTCATAATTCATAATGCGTATCAATAATCTAACATTCATTTAATAAACATAACATATATAATATTCATATTCACATTTAGGAATAAAATAAATAAAACGTTCAATTAAAAGTCAGTAGAATAAATACGCGAAATAGAATTCAATTAATTTTAATAATTAAATTAAATCAAATAATAATTAAGATATATATAATAAATATTTATAATATAATATATATAAGTAATTATATATAATAATATACAATATATATATATAATATATACATATATATACGTACACACTCACACACACATGCATGCATATATACTTTATATTATAACATGCATGCAACACATGCACACACACCCACAATTCACAACCAACACACACACACAGACATGTTTATATATATATACACTACGCACAGCAGCAACAGTCCATCAACCAAGCAAACATCAAAGCAGCAGCAGCAACAACTCAAGGAAGACGAAACAGAGATCAAGCAAAACGGGGTGACACCCCCGTGTCACCCTCCAAGCCTGGACCGAGACACCCCCGTGTCTCGGTACAGAAAATCCAGGCCTTGCAGCACCCCCGTGCCTCGCCGGTAAAGCAACAGCGACACCCCCGTGTCGCACAGCAGACCCTCCCCTGTTTCGACAGCAAAAATGGCGCAGGAAACAGGGCAAGAAAAGGCAGCCATGTACGAGCAAGAAAGGCAACCCAATCATGCATGAAAAGCTGTAAAAGACTCACATAAACACACCCAAGCAACCATGAAAGAGACAACAAAAAGGAAGAAGGAAATCTCAGCAAAATTGACAGCAAAATCAGTCCAGAAAAACAGGGCAAAACTTCGAAGAAAAACAGAGCATGAACGATTCATTCCTTCTCCATCTAATCAACTCAGTTAAGGCCAACAAATAAGCAGCAAATTAACATATATTCAACAAGTAAATGAGTTCCAAAAGTGATCAATCAAGACAACAACCATACGTGACCTTCATGTGAGATTTTCTGAAAATTGTCATAAAGGATATATCATAAATACTTCAACAACCACGAAATCAAGGACCATAAATGATATGAGGATGTCAAAACAATCAATCTCAAGCTTGGAATCAAACAAAATCTTTGAGAAATGAAGAAGATCAAGATTTTGCCCAAAAACTCATATTTTCGGAAAATTGGCCCAGAATAATGAAACCATGCTCAAAATCATGAATGGAAGGATGAAAATGATCAGAATTAATCATACAATACAACCCTAAGCTTACCTTGATGATTGGTTGAAGTTTGGATGAGATTTGAGCTCCAAAATCTCCAAATGGTGAAATGTTACGGGACTGGAGAGAAAACAGTAGCTTTGGCTGAGTTTTGGGGCTTGTGTGAGGATAATCTCGGTTAGGGCTGGTTATGTCATGATAGAGGGTTGAGTTAGGGTTTCATAGAATCAAACCATGGTTAATTTGGTTGTGGTTTGGCCAAGATATGGCTGATTTAGTGTAACAAGGTCAAGTTGGTCTCCGTTTCGTTTTTCGGTTGGATTTCGGAGTTTCAAATGAATTGGGAAAAATGTAAGGCTAAGTTTACTAAACTCGAATTTTCGTTACGAGTTCAGCGAAGTTGACGGAACTCGAATCCGAGTTCCCGAGCTCAAGATATTAAATTCGGAACCAAGGGTACGCTAAGTGCTCGTTAGCTCCCGTTTTGGTTCCTCAATTGAAATTAAATTCGTTAACCTATCAAATGAATTTAAAAACATAAATTGAGCATAAAATCATGTTCATAACACATATATGTACAACATATTACAAAATCATAGCAATTTGATATCATATCATATAAGAACGAAGCACAAAATAAACGAACAAACAATTCATGCATAATCATATAAAATTTCCCATGCACAAATATGATTTGCATGCATGCATATTTAATATTCTCCATGCATGCATATTTAATTCCACGTATAAAAATATATATAAATAAGTAATTATTTAAAACATAATTAATTAATATACATATAATTAGTATAATAATTAAATTACTAGAAAAATAATTAAACATATATATATATATATATATATATATATATATATATATATATATATATATAATACGAAATATATATATATAATTAATAATATTAAAATAAAATATTATAATATAATATAATAAAATAATAACAATTATAATAAAATTAAATATAAAAACACGTAAAAACAATTAATTCGCGCAATTTAGTAAACACATACGTCGTACCTTTACGTCCGAGAAATCGGGGCGTTACAATCTCTCCCCCTTAAAAGAATCCGTCCTCGGATTCACTGCTCGCTCGGAAACAACTCGGGATGAAACCTTTTCATCTTATCCTCCGTCTCCCACGTAGCCTCTTCGGTTTTATCACTTCTCCAAAGAACCTTGACTAGTTGAATACGCCGATTTCGAAGTTCCTGAAACTTTCGATCCAAAATCTTAATAGGCTTCTGAACGAAGGTGAGATCCGGTTCTAATTCCACTTCTTCAACTGGTAGAACCTCGGACTCATCTCGAAAATACTTTCGGAGCTGTGAGACATGAAACACGTTATGGATTCCAGTCAAACTCGGAGGCAAATCCAAACGATAGGCCGTATCCCCAATCTTCTCCAAAATCTCATACGGTCCCATATACCGAGGGTTTAACTTTCCTCCCCGTCCAATCCTTGAGAACCCTTTTCGTGGGGAAGCCTTTAAGAAAACCCTATCTCCAATCTCAAACTCCAAATTCTTCCTCCGAAGATCTGCATAACTCTTTTGTCGATCCTGAGCAGCCTTCATCCGTTGTCTAATTATCTGGACCTTATCAATGGCCTCTTGTACAGCCTTAGAGGGTTTTTCCTTCTTTTCCCCTCTTTTAATCCCCTCTTGTTTGGTCCAATTCCATTCCTCCAAGTTAAAGAATAACGGTGATCGACATTTACGTCCATAAAGAGCTTCATAAGGGGCCATTTCAATCGAGGCTTGATAGCTATTATTGTAGGCAAACTCGATTAACGGCAACTGTTCATTCCACGAGTTTTGAAAGTCCAATGCACATGCTCTCAACAAATCCTCCAGATACTTAATTAACCTTTCTGATTGTCCGTCGGTCTGAGGATGGAAAGCTGTGCTGAATTGAAGCCTTGTTCCCAAACACTTCTGTAATTCTTGCCATAACCTGGAAGTAAATCTGGGATCCCGATCCTAGACAATACTAACAGGTACACCATGAAGTCTAACAATCTCATCATTGTACCTCTTGGCCAACTTACTCACCTTATCGGACATTCTGATAGCTAGAAAATGAGCTGATTTCGTCAACCTGTCCACAATAACCCAAATTCCATCGAAACCTCCTCTCACTTTTGGTAATCCCGAAACGAAATCCATGGCTATTTGTTCCCATTTCCATTCTGGGATAGGTAATGGTTGAAGTAGCCCCGATGGCTTTTGATGTTCCGCCTTTACCACTTGACAAGTCATGCAATGTTTCACGAAGTCGATCACATCCCGTTTCAATCCATTCCACCAATAGAATTGCTTAAGATCCTTATACATTTTGTTCCCTCCGGGATGTATCGAATAACCTGACCGATGGGCTTCCTCAAGAATAATCCTTTTTAACTCTTCCGGGACAACAACTCTATTTTTGAATCTTAGAAGTCCCGTATCATCAAACCCAAACGGACACTCTGAATCAGCTCGAGCCTTCTCAGCTAATTTCTGAACTTCGGGATCAATTCTCTGAGCATCAAATAATCTCTGTTTAAGATCTGGTTGAACCGTAATATTCCGAACACTAGCCCTCAGTCTGAATAACTCATTCTCATCTCCAATTTCCACTTTCACATTGGACACGCTAGCTTTCCGACTAAGCGCATCCGCAACCAAATTGGCTTTGCCGGGATGGTATCGGATTGTACACTCATAATCCGCCAAAAGTTCCATCCAACGCCGTTGTCTCTTATTCAATTCCTTTTGCGAGAATAAGTATTGAAGACTCTTGTGATCGGAAAAGACTTCGAACGAAATTCCATAAAGATAGTGTCTCCACTTACCCAAAGCAAAGATCACTGCCGCTAATTCCAAATCGTGAGTGGGGTAGTTCTGTTCATGCTCTTTCAGTTTCCTTGAGGCATAGGCGATCACTCTTCCATTTTGCATCAACACACATCCCAAACCTTCCTTTGAGGCGTCCGTGTAAACTGTATATCCTTCTGTACCTTCAGGAAGTGCCAATACAGGAGCGGTGGTCAACTTCTCCTTTAGAAGTTGGAAACTAGCCTCACATGCCTCGTCCCACTCAAACTTAACCGCTTTCTTAGTCAATCGGGTTAAAGGAGCCGCAATCTTAGAGAAGTCCTGAACGAATCTTCGATAGTAGCCTGCCAAACCCAAGAAACTCCTTATTTCTGAAGCATTTTTCGGGCTTTGCCATTGAATAACCGTCTCAATCTTAGAAGGGTCTACTTCTAAACCTTTCCTTGAAATAATATGGCCCAGAAATGCTACCCGATCAATCCAGAACTCGCATTTGCTAAACTTAGCAAACAACCGATGTTCCCTTAAGGTCTCCAACACAATTCTGAGATGCCTTGCATGATCCTCCGGAGTTCTCGAATAAACCAAGATGTCATCGATGAAAATTACCACAAACTTATCCAAATAAGGCCGGAAAATTCGATGCATCATATCCATAAAAGCAGCCGGAGCATTAGTCAATCCAAAAGGCATCACTACGAACTCGTAGTGTCCATACCGGGTGTTAAATCCCGTCTTCGGAATGTCCTCTTCCCGGATCTTCAATTGATAGTATCCTTGTCTCAAGTCCAATTTTGAGTAAACCCCCGAACCTTGTAACATGTCGAATAAATCCTCAATATGGGGCAAAGGATACTTATTCTTTACAGTCATCCGGTTAAGCTCCCGGTAATCTATACACATTCTTAAGGTTCCATCCTTTTTCTTAACAAAGAGAACCGGAGCACCCCAAGGTGACGAACTTGGCCGAATATATCCAACTTCGAGCAATTCCTCTAATTGAATCTTTAATTCTTTCAACTCGGCCGGTGCCATCCGATACGGAGTCTTAGAATACGGTGTGGATCCTGGATGTAAGTCAATAACGAACTCAATCTCACGGTCTGGTGGTAGAGAACTCAAATTCTCCGGAAACACATCAGAGAAATCCTTAACAACCTCGGTATCCTCCAACTTAACTTGATCTTTCGGCCTATTAAGAAGGTAAGCAATAAATCCCGTTGCTCCTTCTCTCATTAACTTGTGAGCTTCCATATAAGACAAGAGAGATACCTTTCTTGATCCACTACCAATCACCAATTCCTTCCCCAAAATCACCTTCTTCGCAAAACAATCGACATTGGCCCGATGCCTGGACAACCAGTCCATGCCCAAGATAACTCCATACCTCTTCATGGGCATAACAATTAAATCAGCCGGATACTCTTTCCCTTCAATCAAAACCGAACACTCCCGTACCAACTGATCTGTCTGAAGACTCCCTCCAAGTGGCGAACTCACCAAATAACAAGAAGAAAGACAGATAACAGGCAAGCACAGAGTAGCAACGATATCACAAGAAATAAAGGAATGCGTGGCACCCGGATCAAAGAGTGCATGAATGTTCATGTTATGTATGCATAGGGTACCTTCTACCACGGCTGTGGGATCAATCTCTGCATCTTGCTCCTCACCCTCGAGGGCGTAAGCACGAGCTTGAATCATTGGCCTTTGAGTTCCTTTCTGAAATCCGGGGTTCTTGTAGGGACATGTCTCCGCCATATGGTCGCTTTTCCCACAAATAAGGGACAAATTCAACCTTCTCCGACAATTATTGTAGGTATGGGTCGGTCCCCCGCAATGAGTACATGGAGGCACATCCGGGCGTGAATTTGTAGGTGCCGGAGCCATAGGTAGAGCCTTTGGTCGAGTCGGTACGGCCTGAGAACCTTGCCCTCCAAACCTAGGCTTCTTAAACGGACCCTTAGGAGGTGGACTAGCTTGAATCATCGGCCTCTTTCCCGCATTCGATCCGGATCCTCTTCCCATAGGAGCTCTAAACATCGGATCCTTCTTCTTGAATTCCTCCTCTTGAACCAAAGCCCTTTGCACGGTGTCGGCAAATGACTCGAAGTTGTGCCCCGCTTGCCCGTGTCTCAAATCCTGTCTCAATCCCGCTATGAATTTCCTTGCTTTCCTCTTCTCATCCCGGGTGACATGAGGAGCATATTTCCCAAGTCTATTGAATACGGCGAGGTATTGAGTCACCGTACGAGCACCTTGCTTTAATTCCATGAATTCTTGCTCCTTCCTTTCCCTTACCACTTCCGGTACAAAGCATTCCCGGAATTCTCTCTTGAAAACCTCCCAAGTGACTTCCTCCTCATCGACTTCAAGCTTCTCCCTTGTTCGTTCCCACCATTCATACGCATCCCCATCGAGTTGGAATATAGCAAATTGAGCCTTCTCTTGCGTACTAAACTGTCGGACCCCAAATATCCTTTCCAATCTAATCAACCAACCCTCCGAGACCGCATCGTCAATAGAACCAGAAAACCGAGGGGGGTTGTAGCTCAGAAACACCCCATGAGGATCTCTATTGTTATTATGATTTGGTGGAGGCGCCGGTTGTTCTGCTTGTTGTGGTGGGGGAGCTTGAGCTCTCCGATGCTCTACGTAGTTGAAAACCGCTTCCATGAAATTTCCCATGTCCACCGGTGGTGCTTGTGGTTGGGGTGGAGGCGTAGGAGATCGATCATGATGACGACGATGTCCGGGAGATCTCTCACGGTGTCTACGCGGAGGCATTCTATTCAAGAAACACTGAAATGCATGCTATTTTTAGTCCATGCATGCAAGTGCAATTAATTTGATCAAAATTCGAGATTTAAAGCACACAAGCACGTAAACAATACATATGCAACACATTGACAAGTTGTTCCTAAAGCCGAACGACCTAACTGACTCAACACGACACTAGAGCCCGGGTTTTACAACCCTAGGCTCTGATACCACTTAAGGATGTAGCACCCGAGCGTTAGGTACCACATCCCCCGCACCGGGACCCGACCCGTATATGAAATGGAAGTCCATACACGTGCCAAATCCACGGCGAACGGGGACACAACACACACGCTATGCTAGGCGGGACTAACCCTTAAACCATACAGTGCAAGAATCATAAAATCAGAGTTAAATAAAATTCGCGGAAGCAAGAATAACATAGCATATACAATGAGCCACCAAGCTCCGAAAATAGATATACAAGAGCATCCAAATATTCAACGGCACTCACGGCCTACAAAAATCATAACGCTCCAAACCGAACTATAATCATAAGCAAAATATTAACAATAGTATGAATATGAAACAAAAGGAAGTGCTAAACATAAATGCAAGACCTAGACGACTTGTATTCCCGCCTAGCACTCCTATTCCTGCACAAAACAACTGAAAACAACCGGGTTCAGTCTAAAAGAGACTGGTGGGTAAAAAAACGGGCATAAGTACATAATATCGCATAATTTGAACACATACATGCAAGCCCTAATCCCGTGTGAAGTTTAGTAAGATTTTACCAAGTGGTTAAACAAAAGGAGACATCAACGGGATTACGACGTTCATATTCATTCATAAATGGTCATAATTGTTCATAAGGGTTTATGGCCCGGCGAGTGGGCGTGCACAATCTCCAACCTACCCCTCGTGTAATCATAATTATTTATTCAATAATTCATTATCACACATAAATCTTTTGTGCTCATAAATACATGATCATAATCATTCATATACTCCTTCTTCCTCCGGGTGGTGGACGGGCTTGCAAGACCTGGCCACCGGTTCATACATAGGCCAATGGGGGTACATGAATCCCCCAAGGGCACTCAGCTCCCATTCCTCGCTAAAACTCCTAGCGAGGGCCGGTATCACCGTAGTTTGGTTGGAACTAGTATATGGGATCCCCGTCAGCCCTTGCTTCCTCGGTTAGCCACATACACTAAGTCCCGGGGCCCGTGCAATCATAAATCATAAATATCTCGCCAAACATAAGGTAGGGTTCATAAATAAAAGAAAGGGGTCATACGTTTGAAATTATTTACCCGAAATGACTCGATATAAATATATATACGATTTTGGCTTAAAACTTTGCACATAAGGAATATATAAGGTTGTTTTAACTAATAGAAGAAAAACCCACCTTTATCAAAGCGAAAGAAAGGTACAAGCGCCTCAAGGCTCGCCCTCGTCTCCGACCAAGCCCGAATCTGTGCAAAAGAAAAGGTAAGAGACTCAATGACCACATATGACGCTCGGCAATGACATGAATATGACATGAATGCTTAAATGATCATATTATATTATAGAAATGTTCCTGTGCACGATTAATAAATTTAAAACATATAATCATTCATTCATTCATAAGTTTCATTCAATTTCATAAGTTCATAATTTCATATAAATTTCATAAATTCATAATTCATAAATTCATAATTCATATCAATTAATCTAAAATTCATTCAATAAGCGTAACACATATAATATTCATAAATTCATATCAATTTCATAAATTCATAGTGTTCATAATTCATAATGCGTATCAATAATCTAACATTCATTTAATAAACATAACATATATAATATTCATATTCACATTTAGGAATAAAATAAATAAAACGTTCAATTAAAAGTCAGTAGAATAAATACGCGAAATAGAATTCAATTAATTTTAATAATTAAATTAAATCAAATAATAATTAAGATATATATAATAAATATTTATAATATAATATATATAAGTAATTACATATAATAATATACAATATATATATATAATATATACATATATATACGTACACACTCACACACACATGCATGCATATATACTTTATATTATAACATGCATGCAACATATGCACACACACCCACAATTCACAACCAACACACACACACAGACATGTTTATATATATATACACTACGCACAGCAGCAACAGTCCATCAACCAAGCAAACATCAAAGCAGCAGCAGCAACAACTCAAGGAAGACGAAACAGAGATCAAGCAACACGGGGTGACACCCCCGTGTCACCCTCCAAGCCTGGACCGAGACACCCCCGTGTCTCGGTACAGAAAATCCAGGCCTTGCAGCACCCCCGTGCCTCGCCGGTAAAGCAACAGCGACACCCCCGTGTCGCACAGCAGACCCTCCCCTGTTTCGACAGCAAAAATGGCGCAGGAAACAGGGCAAGAAAAGGCAGCCATGTACGAGCAAGAAAGGCAACCCAATCATGCATGAAAAGCTGTAAAAGACTCACATAAACACACCCAAGCAACCATGAAAGAGACAACAAAAAGGAAGAAGGAAATCTCAGCAAAATTGACAGCAAAATCAGTCCAGAAAAACAGGGCAAAACTTCGAAGAAAAACAGAGCATGAACGGTTCATTCCTTCTCCATCTAATCAACTCAGTTAAGGCCAACAAATAAGCAGCAAATTAACATATATTCAACAAGTAAATGAGTTCCAAAAGTGATCAATCAAGACAACAACCATACGTGACCTTCATGTGAGATTTTCTGAAAATTGTCATAAAGGATATATCATAAATACTTCAACAACCACGAAATCAAGGACCATAAATGATATGAGGATGTCAAAACAATCAATCTCAAGCTTGGAATCAAACAAAATCTTTGAGAAATGAAGAAGATCAAGATTTTGCCCAAAAACTCATATTTTCGGAAAATTGGCCCAGAATAATGAAACCATGCTCAAAATCATGAATGGAAGGATGAAAATGATCAGAATTAATCATACAATACAACCCTAAGCTTACCTTGATGATTGGTTGAAGTTTGGATGAGATTTGAGCTCCAAAATCTCCAAATGGTGAAGGGTTACGGGACTGGAGAGAAAACAGTAGCTTTGGCTGAGTTTTGGGGCTTGTGTGAGGATAATCTCGGTTAGGGCTGGTTATGTCATGATAGAGGGTTGAGTTAGGGTTTCATAGAATCAAACCATGGTTAATTTGGTTGTGGTTTGGCCAAGATATGGCTGATTTAGTGTAACAAGGTCAAGTTGGTCTCCGTTTCGTTTTTCGGTTGGATTTCGGAGTTTCAAATGAATTGGGAAAAATGTAAGGCTATGTTTACTAAACTCGAATTTTCGTTACGAGTTCAGCGAAGTTGACGGAACTCGAATCCGAGTTCCCGAGCTCAAGATATTAAATTCGGAACCAAGGGTACGCTAAGTGCTCGTTAGCTCCCGTTTTGGTTCCTCAATTGAAATTAAATTCGTTAACCTATCAAATGAATTTAAAAACATAAATTGAGCATAAAATCATGTTCATAACACATATATGTACAACATATTACAAAATCATAGCAATTTGATATCATATCATATAAGAACGAAGCACAAAATAAACGAACAAACAATTCATGCATAATCATATAAAATTTCCCATGCACAAATATGATTTGCATGCATGCATATTTAATATTCTCCATGCATGCATATTTAATTCCACGTATAAAAATATATATAAATAAGTAATTATTTAAAACATAATTAATTAATATACATATAATTAGTATAATAATTAAATTACTAGAAAAATAATTAAACATATATATATATATATATAATACGAAATATATATATATATAATTAATAATATTAAAATAAAATATTATAATATAATATAATAAAATAATAACAATTATAATAAAATTAAATATAAAAACACGTAAAAACAATTAATTCGCGCAATTTAGTAAACACATACGTCGTACCTTTACGTCCGAGAAATCGGGGCGTTACAGCAGTACTTCTGTAAAATTAAACAAATAAAAACAAAATAATATGTAAAAAACTACAGTATCAATAATATATATGTACTTATATATATGTCAAAGTTAGATTACCTTCCAGTCGTGGAACCAACTCACCAACTCTTGTTCAGGCATATCAGTTACGACAGTATAGGGTTGAGTAAGCCTACTTTTGAATACATTCGTAATCGCTTTGGTCCCGACATAGTTATCAACATAGCTGCATCAATGATATGCTATTAATATCGTGCTCTATTGGACAAGTAATACAAAATCAACAAATATGATTCCACCAGCAAACCATTTAATTCATGTCATCTCAATGAAAACCTGTTTGCCATAAACAGAACATAACAAGGAATTTTATTTTGGGTCTAAGAATTTAAAAAGGATATACATAAATGAAAAAATGTCTACTTGAACTCATGCAGTTGGAACAGAATCTAGTTATACTAATTAATAATCAGCAGCTTGTTATCTAGGCATAGTTAAGCTCATGCAGTTGGGCAGAACCTAATTGTAAACCCACTTAAGGCCTAATTATTTAATATACATATAAGAATTACATGTGCATATTTACACATATATACAACACTCAAGGCCACACCCTAACAATCACATTTAATTCATTAAATTGAATAATGCAACCACACACACGCATCAATTGGCAAGCTAAGCTAAGTAGTACAAATATATTAATTATCTCAAGATTCAAATTAATTAAAACTAATATTCTAGTGTGTGTATATATATATATATATATATATATATATATATTGGGGGGGGGGGGGGGGTTTGTTTTAATCTAAATTAATTATTTTGAGGGTTGTGGGTGTACGTACTGTGTGGACATGGAGGTGTGCTATATATATATATATATATATATATATAAATTAATTATTTTGAGGGTTGTGGGTGTACGTACTGTGTGGACATGGAGGTGTGCTATATATATATATATAATTGTGGGAACTTCACAATTACATAAACCACTTCACAATCATTTCAAACAATCATTTTTCAGAAAGAATAATAACTTGCATAAACTCACTCTTGGTCCCCCATGGGAATTAACATTTTCTTTTCCAAAGGTGGTGTACGCGATGGGCCCCTGGATTGCCTTTGAAATGTAGGAGCACCAATTGGCTCTTGCTCCTCGTGCTCCTCCTCTACTTCATTTACTTCATTTATTGGACTACTAGAAGGGGGAGATATAGACGGACCATGAATGGGAGATGCAATCGGATCACCGTCAGGAGGTGTACTATGATTCTCGCCCGGTGAGGATGTAGAGGTATGAGTGACCAATGATGAAGGCACAGGGGATAGTCTGGGTGTGAACCCAGGAATATGTCTCGATGTGGATCTCCCCGCTGCATTCGGTATAAAATTTTTAGCCTTGCTTTTACCAGTTACACTTCTTAAGAAACTCCCCGAAGAATGAGGCGGTTGTTTGTCCATCTGCATTATAATAAACCAAAAAAACAATTAATATTTTACCCAACAAACTAAAAGCCTCCAACAAAAATTTATAAAAATTAAGAGAAACTTGAAATACACATAATTAATAACTAACCAATCATAGTCAGTATCGTTAGATTCCTCATCATCATTAGATTCATCATCAGATTCATTAGTATCACTAGATTCTTCATCATTTGATATCGATGGACTAATATAAGAATTATTGGTGTTCATTTCCCCCTCCTCGACATCATCTACAACTTGAACTCTATCGGTCAAAATTCCAATATTTCCATCAAAAGAAATTGCATTTACGACAGCATGATCGTCATTTTGATAGGCCACTTCAAGGGAATCTTCAACTTCAAACTTTGCTTTTGGCTTTGTTTTTATTACAGCCCACCAGTTTAGTTTATCTTTAGTTCGGCCCGGATATGGCACATAGTATACCTGACGTGCATTTTGAGCAATTATAAATGGGTCATACCATGTGTATTTACCATTTCGTTTAACCTCAACAATCATGCTTTCTACATTGCCAATGCGCGTTCCCACTCGAGGGGTTGGATCAAACCACTGACACTTAAACAAAACAACCCTTTTTAAAGGTTCTCCCGGATATTCTAATTCAATGATTTCTTCCAATATTCCATAATAATCATTATCGCCACTTCGTCCATCGATATTCCCTTTAACCCACACTCCACTATTCATTGTTTTCTTTCCAACACCCCAGGATCTAGTGTGGAATTTGAAACCGTTCACAAAATATTTCTCCCAAGTTCTAATTCTTATATACGGACCGCATGAGAGCTGACGTAATAAACTATCAAAAACTCGATTGTCATCGTTAAGAACCTATATTAAATAAAAGAACTAATGTTAAAACTTATAATCAATATATTAGTTGTTTGCTAGATAAGTTAAAATATATATATGTGGCTTACGTATTCTTTAAACCAGCTGGCAAAGTTCTTTTGGATCGCCTCACTTATTTCTTCCCTATCATTGATTTCGTGTTCGTAAAAATGGCTACATTTGTCGCAAAAAATAAGATTTAGTTAACCAAAAATAAATTCCAATTCATGGATAAGACTTGGTAAATTTAAAATTTGATGATTACTTACTTTCGGTATACTGAGACTTCCTCACAGTTCAACAAGATATGTAGTGAGGCTGCATCATATTCTTTCTTATCATTCATATAACGAGTTGTACATGCCCCAGATAGACGTCCTGGTTGGTTAAAAATTGAAAAAGTTGGTGCAAGTGATTCATCAACTCCACCATCGTCATCCCGACCAACCCTAGTCCTCATCGAACGCACGTGATCTTCAAAATAGTACGAACAAAAACTTGCTGTTTCACGTCGCAAATAGGCCGCACAAATAGAACCTTCCACTTGCGATTTGTTTTTCACAGTCCTCTTGATCTTTCCAAGAAACCTATTTATTTGCATAAACATATATATTTCACTAACATTTTTTTATTTGTATTTATCATTTGACTTTAACAAAAATAAAATACCTTTCAAACGGATACATCCATCTAAATTGGACTGGACCTCCATTACGGGCTTCATCAATTAAATGAATCGGCAAATGCTCCATCACATCAAAAAAAGCCGGTGGGAAAATTCTTTCAAGTTTACAAAGGATGATCGGAATATTTTTTTCCATTTTATCAAGATCTTCATGCTTTAAATTACTTGAACACAAATCCCTGAAGAACTTACTCAATTCTGCTAGTGGTTTCCAAACATCATCCGGCAACCCTTTGAACGCGATGGGCAACAATTGCTCCATGAAAACATGACAATCGTGGCTCTTCATTCCATGTAACTTAGCCTGGCTCACATTAACACATCTTCCCAAGTTAGATGAATAACCATCTGGCATGCGTAGATCTTTTATCCATTCACATATGGTTCTCTTTTGTTCTAAAGTGAATGAATATTTAGACTTCGGTTTTCCAATGCGTCCATTAGGATTAGACATCAAATGTAGCTCAGGCCTATTACACAACTCTTTTATGTCCTCACGAGCATTTGTATTATCCTTAGTTTTACCGGGTATGTCCATAACCGTATTGAAAATGTTATCAAAAACATTCTTCTCAATATGCATTACGTCCAGGTTATGGCGCAATAGGAGATCCTTCCAATATGGCAAATCCCAAAAAATACTACATTTCTTCCAATTATGCCACTCACCTACTCCCTGAATTGGTGGATTATGAGGATTCTCCGTGACTTTTGGAAATTCACACACCTGCTCCCACAATTGATGCCCACTCCACTTAGAAGGTGGATGGTCAGTTTCCATACGATTTCTCTTAAAATTTTTTTTATTTCGTCTATAAGGATGATCCATGTCCAAGAATTTTCGATGACAATCAAACCAACTTATTTTTCTCCCATTCCTCAAGTAAGTTGCCTTACCCTCTTCCATGCAATAAGGGCACGCTAGTTTTCCCGCAGTGCCCCATCCTGATAGCATGCCATAAGCAGGGAAGTCGCTAATAGTCCACATCACTGCAGCTCGCATTTGAAAATTTTTTTTGGTTGCAATATCATAAGTACAAACACCAACTTCCCACAGTTCTTTTAACTCATCAATCAATGGCTGCATGTATATATCAATATTCTGTTTTGGGTTTTTAGGCCCGGGAATGATACATGTCAGGAACATGTACGGCAGAGTCATACACATTTCGGGAGGTAAATTATACGGTGTCACGATAACAGGCCAACATGAGTAGGGAGCTGCTGAATAGTTATATGGAGTGAAACCATCAGTACACAACGACAGCCTTACATTTCGAGGTTCGTTGGCAAAATCTGGAAATGTTTCATCAAAATGTTTCCAGGCTTTCCCGTCACATGGATGAGACATTACTCCATCTGGTCGTTGGTTTTTCGAGTGCCATGTCATGTGTGGTGCAGAGCTCATTGAGGCGTACAACCTTTGCAATCTGGGGATAAGAGGCAGATAAAGCATTCTCTTAACAGGAATTTGTCGTCTCACACGCTTTTTCTTAGTTTCTTGTATCTTATACCGATCAGCACCACAAAACTTGCAGCATGTGGCCTCTTCATCAGCTTTGTAGTACAACATGCAACCGTTGACACAACAATCAATCTTTTTCATGTCCAGTCCTAGTCTCTTTACCAATTTTAGTGCCTCATGGTAATTCCTAGGAAAGAGATTTCCTAAGGGCGAGGTATCTGAAAAATATTGCATAAGTTCATCTAAAGCGTCATGTGGCACATTATAATCACTCTGGACGCTTATCATTTTCGCTGCAGCAGACAAAGGTGACTCTTTATTGCATCCATCGTACAAGGGTTGGTTAAGTTCATTGAGGATGTCGTAAAACTTTTGAGCTTCAGGATTAGGAGCTTCTTCTTGGCCACTCCTATATCCACCATCAACATTTTGTCTAGTGGCATCAAAAAACATCTCATTGTACCTATTTAGCTGATTTTCGCACTCCATAGCTTGGGTACTCGATGCACCACACTCGAAAGTCGATTCTTGAACAACATAGTGGGTGTTAGAAGTTGCACCATGGTCAGAAAGTGGTGCTACCTCGCCATGATCCGTCCAGTAATAATAATCCGGTTTGAAACCATGTCTATACAAATCAGCCCTCACTTCATCAGGCAGTTTGTAGTCATATTTTGTTAGACACTTTAAGCACGGACATCGGATTTTCCCCTCAGCTCTAAACGGATACAAAGTGCTCGCATATTGGATAAAAGTCTCAACCCCCCGAATATATTCAGGTCTAGTGCCCCCACGATTAGGGTGAGTCCTATTATACATCCAAAGTCTGTCTTCGGGAATACTCATCTATACATAAATAAAATAGGTGTATTAAAATTAATCAAATGTTCAACTACGGAATGATAAATTTTGGAGGTTGCTTATGAATTTTTTTTTCATTTTTCTTTACATTTGTATGTTTTATATCATATTCCACATTCAATCACAAAATAATGTCTTAACTAGGTTTATTTTATGAAACCTTTAAATTCAACCTGCCCTTCAAAATTTTATGCTAATAGACAACTTAAACATTAGTGATTTTAATTAGAAATACAAATATGGAAGCGTAGGTGAAACTGAGCTGCGAAAGTGGCACATTAATGTGTAGTTCACATTTAGAATCTTGTTTAGTTCGTAGGTGTCCAGCAAAAATATGAATTTCTGAAAAAAACAAAATGAAACAAAAACCTCTAAATTTCTGAAAATTGAAAACCTTTGAATTTTTCTGAAAAACCTCTAAACAAAAACCAGAAAAAAACAAAAACCTCTAAACATAAACCTCTAAATTTCTGAAAATTGAAAACTAAAGTTATTCTGGCATATCAAACAGGATATTATCAAACATCAAATCGGCTAGAAAGGCTTAATCCAACCTATCAAACGCCTCCCTAAAAAAAAATTAATAAGGAAATATCCACAACAATAAGAATCACTCCTTCGAAAAAAAAATACAATTGCATCACATCACAAGCACAAGTTTCACTATTTGTATTTGCATAATATGATGAAAAAAAGAAAAATACCTGATCTGGATTCTAGCACAAGACGAATACTATCAGCACGAGTGCAATGAATTCCCAAGCCAACAACAAGGTCAGAATCAAACTTTGATGGATCTCCTATCTAAGGCACAAGTTCAGCTTGAGTCCTATAACAAAATTTTGAAATATTCTCCCAATTAAACTAAGGATCAATATAATCCATGCATTTATGTAATAAATTCGGCAACACAAACACATGCACGCACAAAAGAGACTAGTAAATCATAACAAATCAATAGAACAGTCAGCCTAGAACAGCAGGAAAAACTCATAATGTTTACAAAATGTTCTGTGATAATTTGACATATACTTAATAGTCAAAAGTGCAAGAAAAAGCTGTCGAGAAGTGAACCCTTATTCCAACTTGATGGGGGACAAAAATCCATAGCAGCAGATGGTAAATGAGGAGTGTGCTATAGAAACTTAATAAAGGGGTAAGAAGAAAGCCATGTCCACCTGGATTTCTAGAATCTTATTGTCAAAGATAGATATAAAAAGATATGTAACACTGAAATGCTCAAGTATTGCATCAGTTCTGTACATTTAATCGCCTTTTCATTTACAATTTCTCCAGCAGACATACTTTTTCATCACAATATAGCAAAATTATAAAGTAAAGGAAAATAGTAAGGATGAAATTCCTCCAAAGAGTTGAACTGGAATATTACCTAGGACTGTAACTTCGAGCAACGTATCTGCCATATTCAGCCCTTATATGAATAATAAGGGCATAAGGATCATCGACATCTTCAGAAATTCCAGACCACCATCCAACCTGGGTGCAAGTTCAACAAATAAAACCTTAAATAATGAAATAAAATGCAACCGGCATAAGTATTAACACCCAATATTCTGGAAAATGGAACAATGCACCAACTAATCCCTTTTTCACTTGCTTTCTATTAGTAACAATGAAACTGCAGAAATGTGTACACACAAAAACTTGAACAATTTTAAGATTTGTCTAACTCACCAAACCCGCAGCAGATTAATCGGATAAAAAGAAGAGTTTAAAGGGAAGCCATTCCTAGAAGCAGACGGTAACCCCGAAGCAAACCCAGCCAGAATTGACACTCCAGAGGCAATCAATGGCTGTCGGTAAAGCTACTGCAGAGTCGATCATTTCAATATTTCGCTGAAAGACAAATGAGAAAAAAAAACTGAAAAAGGGAAGAAGATAATGTACAAGTTTTGGAGATGAAAGATCAGAAAATTAACGGCCGGAGACGAGGTCGGCAGTGACGGCGCATTATCTTTCATCTGATGGAGGCGACGGCGGAGCAAGACTGACGGAGGCCAGCAGCGGCGGCGCATAACTCTTTCACAGAGAAATGGAAAGGAAATTAGGCTAACTGTGGATCTGCGAGTGAAATGAGCAGACCTCGAAGCAAGGCTGACGGAAGGCGACGGAGGCGACGGCGGAGCAACGCGGACGGAGGTCAGCAGCGGGCGGCGCGCAACTCTTTCAGCGGGAAATGGAAATAAGGCTAAGTGTGGATCTGGGAGTGAAATCAGATTTTGCCCTACCTTATTTAGTACTACTACACTTTCAATAGATTATTTAAAAGACATTTTCACTTTGCACCAACAATTCACGCAGGCTGACTGGTACAAAAGACCCACTAAGTCTCATGGGATCAAGGGTTCGAAACCCAGCCTCAGATCATTAATGCTTTTTAACAACTATTTACAATTTTTCATATTTTTTTCGCATTTAATCTAAAATTATATTATACAATTTTTATTTTAATTCGTATTTTTAAAATTTATATATTAAAAATACCGACGGAATTACCCTCGGTATTCCGTCGGAATTGTTTTATATTAATTTAAAATTTTACATTTTAATTATCCGACGGTATTCCGACGGATAACCCGTCGGAATTATTCAACTTTTTTTTTTCATATTTTACATTTAAAAAAACGACGGGATATCCCTCGTATTACCGTCGGAATTATTTTATATTATTATAAAACTTTGTATTTTAAATAATACGACGGGAATTCCCTCGGAATTATTTTTTTTTTTAATTTTTTTTTTTTTAAATATCCGTCGGAATCCCGTCTGAATTCCCTCGGGAATTCCGAGGGAATTCCGACGGCCATGTTCCCTCGGAAATTTCCGTCGGAATATGCAGGATTTCTTGTAGTGATTGTGGTCAACTGAGCACGTTCACGCATCCATGAGTCATCGTGCCACCTGTCAGGTGAGGTCTAATTGCTAGTTACTTAGAACCCGTATAACCTTGTGTGACTTTTGGACCAAACGGTATAAATATATATTTACAAGTGTTTCTAAACTCTCAAGTCATGTTCTTTAGAAGTAAACCGTGTTCATTGAAAGCAAGTTATATTCCTGAAAGCAAGTCGTGTATCGTTTTACAAGCAAGTCGTATATCGTGTTACAAGCAAGCCATGCAACGTGTTATCGTGATTGAACCGTGATCGTGTTTGGTGAATTATCGTGTCTCGTGTATTATGGGCCCGAGGGTGAGTGTTTGAGCCAACCGGGAACGCATAGGGCTGACGGGTAACTCACACACCTCTCTCAAACCGTGGGGATGCCCCCTGAATCCACCAGGAGGTTTGGTGGAGGAAGGAGTCCCGTACGTGGGAGTCATGTTCCCGACGTGCAACGTGATATCGTGGGTGGTTCGGGCCTTGCAAACCCACCACCATTGGAGAAAGGAGAATTTCGTGTTATTGATCGTGTGCACTATAATGACTTGTATGATAACCTAATTAAATGAAAGTGTAATTCTCGTTCATTGTCGAGGTTGGTTGGAGATCATGCACGCCCCTCGCCAGGGCCACTGATTGTTATAATAAAGTGATTATCGTGTTAACTTGATAGTTGTAATCTCGCGTGAGTTCCTTGCTATTCTGGTACTTAAAGTATTATTGTTATAAAACCTTACCCGAGGTTATAACTTGCATGTTACTTGCGCTAATATATATTTATGCCCCCTCACTCAGTCTTCCATAGACTGACGCCTCCACCTTTCAGGTTCTTGCAGGTGTGTGCTAAGCGGGGAAATGAGTCCAGTCCGGTCATTGCATTCGAGTCAAGCATGGTGCATTTCATTTATTGTTGTTATCGTTAATTGTTATGTTTAGTGAACATGATAATGTATTGATATGCATGTAAGGAAAATTGTATATGTTATCATGAATTGTACTTGACTAGTGGAAACATTTATTTACATTCTTTTATGTTATCATTTAATTCAAAGCTTGGTTTGGTGTTACCCCCGCCTAGCTTGTCGTTTTATAGCATTGTCACCCATTCGCTATAGGTTAGTTCGTGTGCGGATTGCTCATTTCGTATGTGGATTGACCTATAGTGCAGGGGTGTGGCATCCTTACGTATTGGGGTGCTACATCTTAGGTGGTATCATAGCTGGGTTGCAAAACCGAGGTTCTAGTGTCGGGTCGTGTCAAGTCTAGGTCGTACGGCGTAGGAAAGTATTTGATAATTTATGTATTGCATTCATTCTAGTCATTAATTGCTCCCTGCAAGACCTTATGTGCCTTGAAATTTATATGATCAACGTGTCTACGTGATCTTGTGAAATTAATTTTTATATTTTGCCTCTTTAAATTGCTTCTAAGTATGACACGTGCATTAACATCTTAACCGGCATACATAATTTCGTGATTCTTGTTAGCAAACATCCATCCAGTTTTGCCGAATAGAGTCAAGTGTGAACATTTGAACATCCACTCCGGACTTCGGAAGGCTTAAGAAAGAAAATTTTATTTTCTTTCTTAAGGGGGAGAGCGAGCCCAGTCAATAATCTAAAGGATCAAGCGTTCAACCGAACTATCACAACGAAGAATTTCGATCCACGGTGAATGGTACACTTGAACATGCATGTCACGTACATCATATATTTCATTATTGTTACCTTTAATTTCTTGGTAGCTGGGTTATTTTGTTAGTCAAGAGACGGGGTTCTCTTGATACTTGTGCAAGAGACGGGGTTCTCTCGTTGTTTCCTAGAGAGACGGGGCACTCTCATTCTTATTTGGCAACTTGTTCTAGTGAAAGGTTAGATTTTCTCGCGAGTGTTTAGAATCCCGGAAAGTTGAGGGTCGTGATTTAACCACATTGCAAGGAACTTCGTGGATTGAAGACCTCTTTCGGACTAATCCCTGACGGGAAATGGCCAACCCGAGTGGGGTGAACACGGAAGGGTGACTCCGAGGACGGATTCTCTTAAGGGGGAGAGAATTGTAACGCCCCAATTTCCGGCTTTCCATGTACGTACGACACGTGTGAGATTTTCCGGGAGTTAGGATTTATTTAATTCTTTCGTTTATTAAATTTCTACATTTATGATAAATTATATAAATTATAATTCAATATTGTTATGTGAAATATGTATCAATTTGAGCATGAATTGGATTCATTTGTTACATGAACTAATTGCCAAACATGATCTAAGTGCATAATTGCCCTTGATTGGCCATTTATTTAAAGGTGAGGACCAAATTGCATGAAAATACCCTTGGACCGAATTGAACATTTTCCAAATCTTTTATACTTGATTGCATAACTTATAGACTTGGAGGATTTAATTGCAAATAACATATTTCACCAAAATCAAGAAATGAAATTACGTGATATCTTCTTCATTCTTCCACAATCATTTCATTTCATCCAAAAACATACCATTTGCTTCCTCCTTCACCGAGCCAAACCTCCAAGGAGGAGAAAAGGGAATTTCATTCATTTCAAGCTAAAATCTTTGAGGAATTGGGAGTCTTGGGGCATCATCTTCATCATCTCTTCATCCTTTCTTCTCCTTCTTTCATTCAAGGTAGAGATGGGAATTTTATATGAATTCTTTTAAGTTGGGGTCATAGCTAGGGTTACGATTTATGGTGGATAACTTGATTATATGTTGTTAGAAATACAAATACATGCTTTCAACATGAATTGGAACTTGAATTCTTGAAGATCATGGAAGGATATTACATGAGTTGATGTATGAGTGAAGTGGATGATTTTTGATAATCAAGCATGAAATAAGTGTTTATGTTGGATTTCATTACACTTTAATTATGTTAGCATGTTTCTCTTCATAAATTATGGCATATGAGATTGAAATATAAGTGTTTATGGAGCTTTGTTGTTGAATTTGAGCTTCCCCTGTTTCGTCCCCTGTTCTTCTGCATCTTCTGCGTAACGGGAACGACCCTTCCCCTTCCCTTTGTAATTGGGGAACGGCTGTTCCTATAGATTTGAATAATGTGTAGGGCGGCGAGAGCGGGAACGACTGTTCCCATTTTTGGCTTGTAAGCCGGAACGACCGTTCCCATCTTCGGGGAGCCACTTCGGGTAGCTGGGAATGGCCCTTCCCATTTTGAACTAAGGGCCGGAACGGCCGTTCCCAGACCCCTGGAGAGGCAGTAAAGTTTCTGCATAAAATGTGAAATTCCATTCCTTTTCCTTTACCTTTAATTAACCCCAACATGCTATTATATGATCAATGACATGTCATAATATGAATATATCAGGCTACATTCGTGAATGCATGTCATCACATTGTATAGTTAAGCCGTACGTCCTATTTGGTAACATTGATGAGTTATTGTCTCACAAGTACACCATGTCCTGTTTCTTGTCCAGTTACTCTCACGGGGAGGAGATTGTGGTCAACTGAGCACGTTCACGCATCCATGAGTCATCGTGCCGCCTGTCAAGTGAGGTCTAATTGCTAGTTACTTAGAACCCGTATAACCTTGTGTGACTTTTGGACCAAACGGTATAAATATATATTTACAAGTGTTTCTAAAATCTCAATTCATGTTCTTTAGAAGTAAACCGTGTTCATTGAAAGCAAGTTATGTTCCTGAAAGCAAGTCGTGTATCGTGTTACAAGCAAGTCGTATATCGTGTTACAAGCAAGCCATGCACCGTGTTATCGTGATTGAACCGTGATCGTGTTTGGCGAATTATCGTGTCTCGTGTATTATGGGCCCGAGGGTGAGTGTTTGAGCCAACCGAGAAAGCATAGGGCTGACGGGTAACTCACACACCTCTCTCAAACCATGGGGATGCCCCCTGAATCCACCAGGAGGTTTGGTGGAGGAAGGAGTCCCGCACGTGGGAGTCATGTTCCCGACGTGCAACGTGATATCGTGGGTGGTTCGGGCCTTGCAAACCCACCACCATTGGAGAAAGGAGAATTTCGTGTTATTGATCGTGTGCACTATAATGACTTATATGATAACCCAATTAAATGAAAGTGTAATTCTCGTTCATTGTCGAGGTTGGTTGGAGATCGTGCACGCCCCTCGCCAGGGCCACTGATTGTTATAATAAAGTGATTATCGTGTTAACTTGATAGTTGTAATCTCGCGCGAGTTCCTTGCTATTCTGGTACTTAAAGTATTATTGTTATAAAACCTTACCCGAGGTTATAACTTGCATGTTACTTGCGCTAATATATATTTATGCCCCCTCACTCAGTCTTCCATAGACTGACGCCTCCACCTTTCAGGTTCTAGCAGGTGTGTGCTAAGCGGGGAAATGAGTCCAGTCCGGTCATTGCATTCGAGTCAAGCACGGTGCATTTCATTTATTGTTGTTATTGTTAATTGTTATGTTTAGTGAACATGAGAATGTATTGATATGCATGTAAGGAAAATTGTATATGTTATCATGAATTGTACTTGACTAGTGGAAACATTTATTTACATTCTTTTATGTTATCATTTAATTCAAAGCTTGGTTTGGTGTTAGCCCTGCCTAGCTTGTCGTTTTATAGCATTGTCACCCGTTCGCTATAGGTTAGTTCATGTGCGGATTGCCCGTTTCGTATGTGGATTGACCTATAGTGCGGGGGTGTGGCATCCTTACGTATTGGGGTGCTACATATTAGGTGGTATCAGAGCCCGGTTGCGAAACCGAGGTTCTAGTGTCAGGTCGTGTCAAGTCTAGGTCGTACGGCGTAGGAAAGTATTTGATAATTTATGTATTGCATTCATTCTAGTCATTAATTGCTCCCTGCATGGCCTTATGTGCCTTGAAATTTATATGATCAACGTGTCTACGTGAATCTTGTGAAATTAATTGTTATATTTTGCTTCTTTAAATTTCTTCTAAGTGTGACACATGCATTGACATCTTAACCGGCATACATAATTTCGTGATTCTTGTTAGCAAACATCCATCCAGTTTTGCCAAATAGAGTCAAGTGTGAACATTTGAACATCCATTCCGGACTTCGGAAGGCTGAAGAAAGAAAATTTTATTTTCTTTCTTAAGGGGGAGAGCGAGCCCAGTCAATAATCTAAAGGATCAAGCGTTCAACCGAACTATCACAACGAAGAATTTCTATCCACGGTGAATGGTACACTTGAACATGCATGTCACGTGCATCATATATTTCATTATTGTTACCTTTAATTTCTTGGTAGCTGGGTTATTTTTTTAGTCAAGAGACGGGGTTCTCTTGATACTTGTGCGAGAGACGGGGTTCTCTCGTTGTTTCCTAGAGAGACGGGGCACTCTCATTCTTATTTGGCAACTTGTTCTAGTGAAAGGTTAGATTTTCTCGCGAGTGTTTAGAATCCCGGAAAGTTGAGGGTCGTGATTTAACCACATTGCAAGGAACTTTGTGGATTGAAGACCTCTTTCGGACTAATCCCTGACGAGAAATGGCCAACCCGCGTGGGGTGAACACGGAAGGGTGAATCCGAGGACGGATTCTCTTATGGGGGAGAGAATTGTAACGCCCCAATTTCCGGCTTTCCATTTACGTACGACACATGTGAGATTTTCCGTGAGTTAGGATTTATTTAATTCTTTCGTTTATTAAATTTCTACATTTATGATAAATTATATAAATTATAATTCAATATGGTTATGTGAAATGTGTATCAATTTGAGCATGAATTGGATTCATTTGTTACATGAATTAATTGCCAAACATGATCTAAGTGCTTAATTGCCCTTGATTGACCATTTATTTAAAGGTGAGGACCAAATTGCATGAAAATACCCTTGGACCGAATTGAACATTTTCCAAATCTTTTATACTTGATTGCGTAACTTATAGACTTGGAGGATTTAATTGCAAATAACATATTTCACCAAAATCAAGAAATGAAATTACGTGATATATTCTTCATTCTTCCACAATCATTTCATTTCATCCAAAAACATACCATTTGCTTCCTCCTTCACCGAGCCAAACCTCCAAGGAGGAGAAAATGGAATTTCATTCATTTCAAGCTAAAATCTTTGAGGAATTGGGAGTCTTGGGGCATCATCTTCATCATCTCTTCATCCTTTCTTCTCCTTCTTTCATTCAAGGTAGAGATGGGAATTTTATATGAATTCTTTTAAGTTGGGGTCATAGCTAGGGTTATGATTTATGGTGGATAACTTGATTATATGTTGTTAGAAATACAAATACATGCTTTCAACATGAATTGGAACTTGAATTCTTGAAGATCATGGAAGGATATTACATGTGTTGATGTATGAGTGAAGTGGATGATTTTTGATAATCAAGCATGAAATAAGTGTTTATGTTGGATTTCATTACACTTTAATTATGTTAGCATGTTTCTCTTCATAAATTATGGCATATGGGATTGAAATATAAGTGTTTATGGAGCTTTGTTGTTGAATTTGAGCTTCCCCTGTTTCGTCCCCTGTTCTTCTGCATCTTCTGCGTAACGGGAACGGCCCTTCCCCTTCCCTTTGTAATTGGGGAACGGCTGTTCCTATAGATTTGAATAATGTGTAGGGCGGCGAGAGCGGGAACGACTGTTCCCATTTTTGGCTTGTAAGCCGGAACGGCCGTTCCCATCTTCGGGGAGCCACTTCGGGTAGCTGGGAACGGCCCTTCCCATTTTGAACTAAGGGCCGGAACGGCCGTTCCCAGACCCCTGGAGAGGCAGTAAAGTTTCTGCATAAAATGTGAAATTCCATTCCTTTTCCTTTACCTTTAATTAACCCCAACATGCTATTATATGATCAATTACATGTCATAATATGAATATATCATGCTACATTCGTGAATGCATGTCATCACATTGTATAGTTAAGCCGTGCGTCCTATTTGGTAACATTGATGAGTTTTGTCTCACAAGCACACCATGTCCTGTTTCTTGTCCAGTTACTCTCCCGGGGAGGAGATTGTGGTCAACTGAGCACGTTCACGCATCCATGAGTCATCGTGCCACCTGTCAGGTGAGGTCTAATTGCTAGTTACTTAGAACCCGTATAACCTTGTGTGACTTTTGGACCAAACGGTATAAATATATATTTACAAGTGTTTCTAAAATCTCAAGTCATGTTCTTTAGAAGTAAACCGTGTTCATTGAAAGCAAGTTATGTTCCTGAAAGCAAGTCGTGTATCGTGTTACAAGCAAGTCGTATATCGTGTTACAAGCAAGCCATGCACCGTGTTATCGTGATTGAACCGTGATCGTGTTTGGCAAATTATGGTGTATCGTGTATTATGGGCCCGAGGGTGAGTGTTTGAGCCAACCGAGAAACCATAGGGCTGACGGGTAACTCACACACCTCTCTCAAACCATGGGGATGCCCCCTGAATCCACCAGGAGGTTTGGTGGAGGAAGGAGTCCCGCACGTGGGAGTCATGTTCCCGACGTGCAACGTGATATCGTGGGTGGTTCGGGCCTTGCAAACCCACCACCATTGGAGAAAGGAGAATTTCATGTTATTGATCGTGTGCACTATAATGACTTATATGATAACCCAATTAAATGAAAGTGTAATTCTCGTTCATTGTCGAGGTTGGTTGGAGATCGTGCACGCCCCTCGCCAGGGCCACTGATTGTTATAATCAAGTGATTATCGTGTTAACTTGATAGTTGTAATCTCGCGCGAGTTCCTTGCTATTCTGGTACTTAAAGTATTATTGTTATAAAACCTTACCCGAGGTTATAACTTGCATGTTACTTGCGCTAATATATATTTATGCCCCCTCACTCAGTCTTCCATAGACTGACGCCTCCACCTTTCAGGTTCTTGCAGGTGTGTGCTAAGCGGGGAAATGAGTCCAGTCCGGTCATTGCATTCGAGTCAAGCACGGTGCATTTCATTTATTGTTGTTATTGTTAATTGTTATGTTTAGTGAACATGAGAATGTATTGATATGCATGTAAGGAAAATTGTATATGTGTGGAAACATTTATTTACATTCTTTTATGTTATCATTTAATTCAAAGCTTGGTTTGGTGTTAGCCCCGCCTAGCTTGTCGTTTTATAGCATTGTCACCCGTTCGCTATAGGTTAGTTCATGTGCGGATTGCCCGTTTCGTATGTGGATTGACCTATAGTGCGGGGGTGTGGCATCCTTACATATTGGGGTGCTACATATTAGGTGGTATCAGAGCCCGGTTGCAAAACCGAGGTTCTAGTGTCAGGTCGTGTCAAGTCTAGGTCGTACGGCGTAGGAAAGTATTTGATAATTTATGTATTGCATTCATTCTAGTCATTAATTGCTCCCTGCATGGCCTTATGTGCCCTGAAATTTATATGATCAACGTGTCTACGTGAATCTTGTGAAATTAATTGTTATATTTTGCCTCTTTAAATTGCTTCTAAGTGTGACACATGCATTGACATCTTAACCGGCATACATAATTTCGTGATTCTTGTTAGCAAACATCCATCCAGTTTTGCCGAATAGAGTCAAGTGTGAACATTTGAACATCCATTCCGGACTTCGGAAGGCTTAAGAAAGAAAATTTTATTTTCTTTCTTAAGGGGGAGAGCGAGCCCAGTCAATAATCTAAAGGATCAAGCGTTCAACCGAACTATCACAACGAAGAATTTCTATCCACGGTGAATGGTACACTTGAACATGCATGTCACGTGCATCATATATTTCATTATTGTTACCTTTAATTTCTTGGTAGCTGGGTTATTTTTTTAGTCAAGAGACGGGGTTCTCTTGATACTTGTGCGAGAGATGGGGTTCTCTCGTTGTTTCCTAGAGAGACGGGGCACTCTCATTCTTATTTGGCAACTTGTTCTAGTGAAAGGTTAGATTTTCTCGCGAGTGTTTAGAATCCCGGAAAGTTGAGGGTCGTGATTTAACCACATTGCAAGGAACTTCGTGGATTGAAGACCTCTTTCGGACTAATCCCTGACGGGAAATGGCCAACCCGCGTTGGGTGAACACGGAAGGGTGAATCCGAGGACGGATTCTCTTAAGGGGGAGAGAATTGTAACGCCCCAATTTCCGGCTTTCCATGTACGTACGACACATGTGAGATTTTCCGGGAGTTAGGATTTATTTAATTCTTTCGTTTATTAAATTTCTACATTTATGATAAATTATATAAATTATAATTCAATATGGTTATGTGAAATGTGTATCAATTTGAGCATGAATTGGATTCATTTGTTACATGAATTAATTGCCAAACATGATCTAAGTGCTTAATTGCCCTTGATTGACCATTTATTTAAAGGTGAGGACCAAATTGCATGAAAATACCCTTGGACCGAATTGAACATTTTCCAAATCTTTTATACTTGATTGCGTAACTTATAGACTTGGAGGATTTAATTGCAAATAACATATTTCACCAAAATCAAGAAATGAAATTACGTGATATATTCTTCATTCTTCCACAATCATTTCATTTCATCCAAAAACATACCATTTGCTTCCTCTTTCACCGAGCCAAACCTCCAAGGAGGAGAAAAGGGAATTTCATTCATTTCAAGCTAAAATCTTTGAGGAATTGGGAGTCTTGGGGCATCATCTTCATCATCTCTTTATCCTTTCTTCTCCTTCTTTCATTCAAGGTAGAGATGGGAATTTTATATGAATTCTTTTAAGTTGGGGTCATAGCTAGGGTTATGATTTATGGTGGATAACTTGATTATATGTTGTTAGAAATACAAATACATGCTTTCAACATGAATTGGAATTTGAATTCTTGAAGATCATGGAAGGATATTACGTGAGTTGATGTATGAGTGAAGTGGATGATTTTTGATAATCAAGCATGAAATAAGTGTTTATGTTGGATTTCATTACACTTTAATTATGTTAGCATGTTTCTCTTCATAAATTATGGCATATGGGATTGAAATATAAGTGTTTATGGAGCTTTGTTGTTGAATTTGAGCTTCCCCTGTTTCGTCCCCTGTTCTTCTGCATCTTCTGCGTAACGGGAACGGCCCTTCCCCTTCCCTTTGTAATTGGGGAACGGCTGTTCCTATAGATTTGAATAATGTGTAGGGCGGCGAGAGCGGGAACGACTGTTCCCATTTTTGGCTTGTAAGCCGGAACGGTCGTTCCCATCTTCGGGGAGCCACTTCGGGTAGCTGGGAACGGCCCTTCCCATTTTGAACTAAGGGCCGGAACGGCCGTTCCCAGACCCCTGGAGAGGCAGTAAAGTTTCTGCATAAAATGTGAAATTCCATTCCTTTTCCTTTACCTTTAATTAACCCCAACATGCTATTATATGATCAATTACATGTCATAATATGAATATATCATGCTACATTCGTGAATGCATGTCATCACATTGTACAGTTAAGTTGTGCGTCCTATTTGGTAACATTGATGAGTTATTGTCTCACAAGTACACCATGTCCTGTTTCTTGTCCAGTTACTCTCCCGGGGAGGAGATTGTGGTCAACTGAGCACGTTCACGCATCCATGAGTCATCGTGCCGCCTGTCAGGTGAGGTCTAATTGCTAGTTACTTAGAACCCGTATAACCTTGTGTGACTTTTGGACCAAACGGTATAAATATATATTTCCAAGTGTTTCTAAAATCTCAAGTCATGTTCTTTAGAAGTAAACCGTGTTCATTGAAAGCAAGATATGTTCCTGAAAGCAAGTCGTGTATCGTGTTACAAGCAAGTCGTATATCGTGTTACAAGCAAGCCATGCACCATGTCATCGTGATTGAACCGTGATCGTGTTTGGCGAATTATCGTGTATCGTGTATTATGGGCCCGAGGGTGAGTGTTTGAGCCAACCGGGAAAGCATAGGGCTGACGGGTAACTCACACACCTCTCTCAAACCATGGGGATGCCCCCTGAATCCACCAGGAGGTTTGGTGGAGGAAGGAGTCCCGCACGTGTGAGTCATGTTCCCGACGTGCAACGTGATATCATGGGTGGTTCGGGCCTTGCAAACCCACCACCATTGGAGAAAGGAGAATTTCGTGTTATTGATCGTGTGCACTATAATGACTTATATGATAACCTAATTAAATGAAAGTGTAATTCTCGTTCATTGTCGAGGTTGGTTGGAGATCGTGCACGCCCCTCGCCAGGGCCACTGATTGTTATAATAAAGTGATTATCGTGTTAACTTGATAGTTGTAATCTCGCGCGAGTTCCTTGCTATTCTGGTACTTAAAGTATTATTGTTATAAAACCTTACCCGAGGTTATAACTTGCATGTTACTTGCGCTAATATATATTTATGCCCCCTCACTCAGTCTTCCATAGACTGACGCCTCCACCTTTCATGTTCTTGCAGGTGTGTGCTAAGCGGGGAAATGAGTCCAGTCCGGTCATTGCATTCGAGTCAAGCACGGTGCATTTCATTTATTGTTGTTATTGTTAATTTTTATGTTTAGTGAACATGATAATGTATTGATATGCATGTAAGGAAAATTGTATATGTTATCATGAATTGTACTTGACTAGTGGAAACATTTATTTACATTCTTTTATGTTATCATTTAATTCAAAGCTTGGTTTGGTGTTAGCCCCGCCTAGCTTGTCGTTTTATAACATTTTCACCCGTTCGCTATAGGTTAGTTCATGTGCGGATTGCCCGTTTCGTATGTGGATTGACCTATAGTGCGGGGGTGTGGCATCTTTACGTATTGGGGTGCTACATCTTAGGTGGTATCAGAGCCCGGTTGCAAAACCGAGGTTCTAGTGTCGGGTCGTGTCAAGTCTAGGTCGTACGGCGTAGGAAAGTATTTGATAATTTATGTATTGCATTCATTCTAGTCATTAATTGCTCCCTACAAGGCCTTATGTGCCTTGAAATTTATATGATCAACGTGTCTACGTGAATCTTGTGAAATTAATTGTTATATTTTGCCTCTTTAAATTGCTTCTAAGTGTGACACGTGCATTGACATCTTAACCGGCATACATAATTTCGTGATTCTTGTTAGCAAGCATCCATCCAGTTTTGCCGAATAGAGTCAAGTGTGAACATTTGAACATCCACTCCGGACTTCGGAAGGCTTAAGAAAGAAAATTTTATTTTCTTTCTTAAGGGGGAGAGCGAGCCCAGTCAATAATCTAAAGGATCAAGCGTTCAACCGAACTATCACAACGAAGAATTTCGATCCACGGTGAATGGTACACTTGAACATGCATGTCACGTGCATCATATATTTCATTATTGTTACCTTTAATTTCTTGGTAGCTGGGTTATTTTGTTAGTCAAGAGACGGGGTTCTCTTGATACTTGTGCGAGAGACGGGGTTCTCTCGTTGTTTCCTAGAGAGATAGGGCACTCTCATTCTTATTTGGCAACTTGTTCTAGTGAAAGGTTAGATTTTCTCGCGAGCGTTTAGAATCCCGGAAAGTTGAGGGTCGTGATTTAACCACATTGCAAGGAACTTCGTGGATTGAAGACCTCTTTCGGACTAATCCCTGACGGGAAATGGCCAACCCGCGTGGGGTGAACACGGAAGGGTGAATCCGAGGATGGATTCTCTTAAGGGGGAGAGAATTGTAACGCCCCAATTTCCGGCTTTCCATGTACGTACGACACATGTGAGATTTTCCGGGAGTTAGGATTTATTTAATTCTTTCGTTTATTAAATTTCTACATTTATGATAAATTATATAAATTATAATTCAATATGGTTATGTGAAATGTGTATCAATTTGAGCATGAATTGGATTCATTTGTTACATGAATTAATTGCCAAACATGATCTAAGTGCTTAATTGCCCTTGATTGACCATTTATTTAAAGGTGAGGACCAAATTGCATGAAAATACCCTTGGACCGAATTGAACATTTTCCAAATCTTTTATACTTGATTGCGTAACTTATAGACTTGGAGGATTTAATTGCAAATAACATATTTTACCAAAATCAAGAAATGAAATTACGTGATATATTCTTCATTCTTCCACAATCATTTCATTTCATCCAAAAAATACCATTTGCTTCCTCCTTCACTGAGCCAAACCTCCAAGGAGGAGAAAAGGGAATTTCATTCATTTCAAGCTAAAATCTTTGAGGAATTCGGAGTCTTGGGGCATCATCTTCATCATCTCTTCATCCTTTCTTCTCCTTCTTTCATTCAAGGTAGAGATGGGAATTTTATATGAATTCTTTTAAGTTGGGGTCATAGCTAGGGTTATGATTTATGGTGGATAACTTGATTATATGTTGTTAGAAATACAAATACATGCTTTCAACATGATTTGGAACTTGAATTCTTGAAGATCATGGAAGGATATTACATGAGTTGATGTATGAGTGAAGTGGATGATTTGTGATAATCAAGCATGAAATAAGTGTTTATGTTGGATTTCATTACACTTTAATTATGTTAGCATGTTTCTCTTCATAAATTATGGCATATGGGATTGAAATATAAGTATTTATGGAGCTTTGTTGTTGAATTTGAGCTTCCCCTGTTTCGTCCCCTGTTCTTCTGCATCTTCTGCGTAACGGGAACGGCCCTTCCCGTTCCCTTTGTAATTGGGGAATGGCTGTTCCTGTAGATTTGAATAATGTGCAGGGCGGCGAGAGCGGGAACAACTGTTCCCATTTTTGGCTTGTAAGCCGGAACGGCCGTTCCCATCTTCGGGGAGCCACTTCGGGTAGCTGGGAACGGCCCTTCCCATTTTGAACTAAGGGCCGGAACGGCCGTTCCCAGACCCCTGGAGAGGCAGTAAAGTTTCTGCATAAAATGTGAAATTCCATTCCTTTTCCTTTACCTTTAATTAACCCCAACATGCTATTATATGATCAATTACTTGTCATAATATGAATATATCATGCTACATTCGTGAATGCATGTCATCACATTGTATAGTTAAGCCGTGCGTCCTATTTGGTAACATTGATGAGTTATTGTCTCACAAGTACACCATGTCCTGTTTCTTGTCCAGTTACTCTCCCGGGGAGGAGATTGTGGTCAACTGAGCACGTTCACGCATCCATGAGTCATCGTGCCGCCTGTCAGGTGAGGTCTAATTGCTAGTTACTTAGAACCCGTATAACCTTGTGTGACTTTTGGACCAAACGGTATAAATATATATTTACAAGTGTTTCTAAAATCTCAAGTCATGTTCTTTAGAAGTAAACCGTGTTCATTGAAGGCAAGTTATGTTCCTGAAAGCAAGTCGTGTATCGTGTTACAAGCAAGTCGTATATCGTGTTACAAGCAAGCCATGCACCGTGTTATCGTGATTGAACCGTGATCGTGTTCGGCGAATTATCGTGTATCGTGTATTATGGGCCCGAGGGTGAGTGTTTGAGCCAACCGGGAAAGCATAGGGCTGACGGGTAACTCACACACCTCTCTCAAACCATGGGGATGCCCCCTGAATCCACCAGGAGGTTTGGTGGAGGAAGGAGTCCCGCACGTGGGAGCCATGTTCCCGACGTGCAACGTGATATCATGGGTGGTTCGGGCCTTGCAAACCCACCACCATTGGAGAAAGGAGAATTTCGTGTTATTGATCGTGTGCACTATAATGACTTATATGATAACCTAATTAAATGAAAGTGTAATTCTCGTTCATTGTCGAGGTTGGTTGGAGATCGTCCACGCCCCTCGCCAGGGCCACTGATTGTTATAATGAAGTGATTATCGTGTTAACTTGATAGTTGTAATCTCGCGCGAGTTCCTTGCTATTCTGGTACTTAAAGTATTATTGTTATAAAACCTTACCCGAGGTTATAACTTGCATGTTACTTGCGCTAATATATATTTATGCCCCCTCACTCAGTCTTCCATAGACTGACGCCTCCACCTTTCAGGTTCTTGCAGGTGTGTGCTAAGCGGGGAAATGAGTCCAGTCCGGTCATTGCATTCGAGTCAAGCACGGTGCATTTCATTTATTGTTGTTATTGTTAATTTTTATGTTTAGTGAACATGATAATGTATTGATATGCATGTAAGGAAAATTGTATATGTTATCATGAATTGTACTTGACTAGTGGAAACATTTATTTACATTCTTTTATGTTATCATTTAATTCAAAGCTTGGTTTGGTGTTAGCCCCGCCTAGCTTGTCGTTTTATAACATTTTCACCCGTTCGCTATAGGTTAGTTCATGTGCGGAGTGCCCGTTTCGTATGTGGATTGACCTATAGTGCGGGGCTGTGGCATCCTTACGTATTGGGGTGCTACATCTTAGGTGGTATCAGAGCCCGGTTGCAAAACCGAGGTTCTAGTGTCAGGTCGTGTCAAGTCTAGGTCGTACGGCGTAGGAAAGTATTTGATAATTTATGTATTGCATTCATTCTAGTCATTAATTGCTCCCTACAAGGCCTTATGTGCCTTGAAATTTATATGATCAACGTGTCTACATGAATCTTGTGAAATTAATTGTTATATTTTGCCTCTTTAAATTGCTTCTAAGTGTGACACGTGCATTGACATCTTAACCGGCATACATAATTTCGTGATTCTTGTTAGCAAAAATCCATCCAGTTTTGCCGAATAGAGTCAAGTGTGAACATTTGAACATCCACTCCGGACTTCGGAAGGCTTAAGAAAGAAAATTTTATTTTCTTTCTTAAGGGGGAGAGCGAGCCCAGTCAATAATCTAAAGGATCAAGCGTTCAACCGAACTATCACAACGAAGAATTTCGATCCACGGTGAATGGTACACTGGAACATGCATGTCACGTGCATCATATATTTCATTATTGTTACCTTTAATTTCTTGGTAGCTGGGTTATTTTTTTAGTCAAGAGACGGGGTTCTCTTGATACTTGTGCGAGAGACGAGGTTCTCTCGTTGTTTCCTAGAGAGACGGGGCACTCTCATTCTTATTTGGCAACTTGTTCTAGTGAAAGGTTAGATTTTCTCGCGAGTGTTTAGAATCCCGGAAAGTTGAGGGTCGTGATTTAACCACATTGCAAGGAACTTTGTGGATTGAAGACCTCTTTCGGACTAATCCCTGACGAGAAATGGCCAACCCGCGTGGGGTGAACACGGAAGGGTGAATCCGAGGACGGATTCTCTTAAGGGGGAGAGAATTGTAACGCCCCAATTTCCGGCTTTCCATGTACGTACGACACATGTGAGATTTTCCGGGAGTTAGGATTTATTTAATTCTTTCGTTTATTAAATTTCTACATTTGTGATAAATTATATAAATTATAATTCAATATGGTTATGTGAAATGTGTATCAATTTGAGCATGAATTGGATTCATTTGTTACATGAATTAATTGCCAAACATGATCTAAGTGCTTAATTGCCCTTGATTGACCATTTATTTAAAGGTGAGGACCAAATTGCATGAAAATACCCTTGGACCGAATTGAACATTTTCCAAATCTTTTATACTTGATTGCGTAACTTATAGACTTGGAGGATTTAATTGCAAATAACATATTTCACCAAAATCAAGAAATGAAATTACGTGATATATTCTTCATTCTTCCACAATCATTTCATTTCATCCAAAAACATACCATTTGCTTCCTCCTTCACCGAGCCAAACCTCCAAGGAGGAGAAAAGGGAATTTCATTCATTTCAAGCTAAAATCTTTGAGGAATTGGGAGTCTTGGGGCATCATCTTCATCATCTCTTCATCCTTTCTTCTCCTTCTTTCATTCAAGGTAGAGATGGGAATTTTATATGAATTCTTTTAAGTTGGGGTCATAGCTAGGGTTATGATTTATGGTGGATAACTTGATTATATGTTATTAGAAATACAAATACATGCTTTCAACATGAATTGGAACTTGAATTCTTGAAGATCATGGAAGGATATTACATGAGTTGATGTATGAGTGAAGTGGATGATTTTTGATAATCAAGCATGAAATAAGTGTTTATGTTGGATTTCATTACACTTTAATTATGTTAGCATGTTTCTCTTCATAAATTATGGCATATGGGATTGAAATATAAGTGTTTATGGAGCTTTGTTGTTGAATTTGAGCTTCCCCTGTTTCGTCCCCTGTTCTTCTGCATCTTCTGCGTAACGGGAACGGCCCTTCCCCTTCCCTTTGTAATTGGGGAACGGCTGTTCCTATAGATTTGAATAATGTGTAGGGCGGCGAGAGCGGGAACGACTGTTCCCATTTTTGGCTTGTAAGCCGGAACGGCCGTTCCCATCTTCGGGGAGCCACTTCGGGTAGCTGGGAACGGCCCTTCCCATTTTGAACTAAGGGCCGGAACGGCCGTTCCCAGACCCCTGGAGAGGCAGTAAAGTTTCTGCATAAAATGTGAAATTCCATTCCTTTTCCTTTACCTTTAATTAACCCCAACATGCTATTATATGATCAATTACATGTCATAATATGAATATATCATGCTACATTCGTGAATGCATGTCATCACATTGTATAGTTAAGCCGTGCGTCCTATTTGGTAACATTGATGAGTTTTGTCTCACAAGCACACCATGTCCTGTTTCTTGTCCAGTTACTCTCCCGGGGAGGAGATTGTGGTCAACTGAGCACGTTCACGCATCCATGAGTCATCGTGCCGCCTGTCAGGTGGGTCTAATTGCTAGTTACTTAGAACCCGTATAACCTTGTTTGACTTTTGGACCAAACGGTATAAATATATATTTACAAGTGTTTCTAAAATCTCAAGTCATGTTCTTTAGAAGTAAACCGTGTTCATTGAAAGCAAGTTATGTTCCTGAAAGCAAGTCGTGTATCGTGTTACAAGCAAGTCGTATATCGTGTTACAAGCAAGCCATGCACCGTGTTATCGTGATTGAACCGTGATCGTGTTTGGCAAATTATCGTGTATCGTGTATTATGGGCCCGAGGGTGAGTGTTTGAGCCAACCGAGAAACCATAGGGCTGACGGGTAACTCACACACCTCTCTCAAACCATGGGGATGCCCCCTGAATCCACCAGGAGGTTTGGTGGAGGAAGGAGTCCCGCACGTGGGAGTCATGTTCCCAACGTGCAACGTGATATCGTGGGTGGTTCGGGCCTTGCAAACCCACCACCATTGGAGAAAGGAGAATTTCGTGTTATTGATCGTGTGCACTATAATGACTTATATGATAACCTAATTAAATGAAAGTGTGATTCTCGTTCACTGTCGAGGTTGGTTGGAGATCGTGCACGCCCCTCGCCAGGGCCGCTGATTGTTATAATAAAGTGATTATCGTGTTAACTTGATAGTTGTAATCTCGCGCGAGTTCCTTGCTATTCTGGTACTTAAAGTATTATTGTTATAAAACCTTACCCGAGGTTATAACATGCATGTTACTTGCGCTAATATATATTTATGCCCCCTCACTCAGTCTTCCATAGACTGACGCCTCCACCTTTCAGGTTCTTGCAGGTGTGTGCTAAGCGGGGAAATGAGTCCAGTCCGGTCATTGCATTCGAGTCAAGCACGGTGCATTTCGTTTATTGTTGTTATTGTTAATTGTTCTGTTTAGTGAAGATGATAATGTATTGATATGCATATAAGGAAAATTGTATATGTTATCATGAATTGTACTTGACTAGTGGAAACATTTATTTACATTCTTTTATGTTATCATTTAATTCAAAGCTTGGTTTGGTGTTAGGCCCACCTAGCTTGTCGTTTTATTGCATTGTCACCCGTTCGCTGTAGGTTAGTTCATGTACGGATTACCCGTTTCGTATGTGGATTGACCTATAGTGCGGGGGTGTGGCATCCTTACGTATTGGGGTGCTACAGTAAGGGATCGAAAACATCTTCCCATATAATATGTCAGCAAGGTTCTCTATGGACCGGAAGTCCAATACCTTGAGATCGAGAAGTTCGCCCTTGCAGTGGTTCACACTTCCCGAAAGCTTCGACCGTACTTCCAGGCTCACCCCATTATAGTCCTAACCAATCAGCCACTCAGAATGGTTATAGAAAAACCAGAAGTATCAGATGGAACTCGGGCAGTTCAAGGTCTCTTACCACCCTCGGATATCGTATCAAGCTCAGATCTTGGCCGATTTTTTGGTCGAGAAAAACCTCCCTCTTGCACGAGAACATGATGACATAGTATGGACCTTAGCAGTCGATGGCTCTTCGATCTCTTCCGGGGGGAGCCGGCATATCCCTATCAAGCACCAACAGATAAGAGATCGAATACGCCATCGCGCTCGAATACCCGACAACAAATAATGAAGCGAAATATGAAGCCCTCTTGGTAGGATTAAAAATTACAAAAATACAAAACATCAAGAGACTCACAATCATAACCGACTCACAGTTGGTCGCTGGACATGTCGGCGGAGACTATGAAGCTTGAGAAGAATCGATGATGAAGTATCTCGCCCTTGCAAAGAGAGCCGCAGCGGAGTTCGAAGAATTCAGGCTTTGTCAAGTGCCTCGAGAGGAAAACCTTCAAGCAGATGCCTTCTCAAAATATGCCAGTGGATCACTTGGAACAAAGGATCGATCCATCACCTTCATGACATCTCCCAGGAGATCGATTGACACTCCCGACCCGGACGTCAATTCCATTGATGTCACAGAGCCCTGATGGCTCGATGGGTTAGTCCTCTATCTTTGAGATGGTACCCTACCTGAAGATCCTGTCGAGGCAAGAAAGATCAAGCATCGTGCTCTAAGCTATTCCCTAGATCAAGAAGACCGATTATACAAACGTTCCTTCCTCGGCCCCACAAAGTGATGTCTTCGACCTTCCCAGGACCAAGAAGTGCTATCTAAGATCCACAAAGGAACATGTGGCAATCATGCTGGTACCCAATCGTTCGCTCAAAAAACATCTCGAGCTGGTTTCTTTTGGCCCACCTTACGAGAGGACGTATTCCAATTTGTAAAGAAATCAGATCGATGTCAAAAGCACGCCAACTTAACACATCAATATCCTGCCGAGATGATTCTGATCGAGTCTACATGGCCATTTGAGCAGTGGGGAATCAATATCATTGGGCCCTTTTCGATTGCTACTCGACAAAGGTAATTCATTATTATCGCTATCGATTATTTTTCCAAATGGGTCGAAGCGCTTACAGTCCCAAAGATCACATTACACGACATTTAGGATTTCGTTTGGAAGCACATCATTACTCGATTTGGGATTCCTCAAATTCTTTTGTGTGATAATGGTCCCCAGTTTCGAAGCTCAAAACTACAAGCCTATTGCTCAGACTTCAAGATCAGTCAGAGATTTACATCGGTCGGGCATCCTCAAGCAAACGGATAGGTCGACGTTACAAATCGAACCATCATTCAGAACCTTAGCACCCGACTTGAGGCAAAGAAAGAACTCTGGGTCGATGAAGTGGAAGGAGTCCTTTGGGCCTATCGAACTACCACAAGAGTTCCAATGGGTCTAATGCCATTCGCCATGGTATATGGCTCAGAAGCTATGATACCAGCTAAAACTCTTCATCAATCTCCTCGAGTTGCCCAATTTCAACTTGAAAGGAACAATAAGCAAAGAGCTTTCGACCTCGACACCATAGAGGAAACCAGAGAGAACGGATATCAGAGAATGCAGCAATATCGAGCTACGACAGCTCGAGCGTACAACAAGAACATCCGACCACTCCACTTCCAAGTCGGAGATTTGGTGCTCAAGAAGGTTGAAGTCACTAAACATGTTGGCAAACTTGATGCAAACTAGGAAGGACCCTATCAGATATCCAAAATAGGTAAGAACCGCTCTTATCATCTCGAAGACCTTGATCGAAAGCCTCTACCTCGATTTTGGAACACGTATAACTTGAAGAAATACTACTTGTAAATTTCTTGAATGTACATCACTTGATCAATGAAATAAAGTTGTTTCTCTTTTGATTTATAATGTTTTATTCGACCACATAATCAAACACGTTTTTATATATTACGTCACTCATAACCAATAAACGTTATAAACTAGAAAGATAAGGTATCTTTGTCTCAACATCTTCTCAATAGTCGACATGCATCGAATAATAAAAGGATATATATCTAGAAATTAAAGGGAAACACTTCATTGACTCGAACTTAAAAGATTACATAAAGAAATTGTGCATACTTCTCGAACTGAACTACATTCGACCGTACACTTGAAACAAATTTGTAACGGGAGCAGCCAATGCTCGAATCCCTACCTATTTACAATGGATTCCAAGCTAACAACTAAGGAAACTTATCCCAATAGTCGAGTTTCTAAAACATTACATAGACTCAACCCTAATAGTCGAGCCCAATGTAAGGAGGTTAACATTTAGCTAAATTCCCGTGCACAAAGATAGGGCTGGCATATTTTCTCTGGCCCAATTCTGGTTGGGACCTGGGTTGGTTCCTTCCTCGATGGGTACTAGCGCCACCTTACCAAAATATTCCAGGCAGATGTCTTTCGGGTCGAAGGAGGCATCCAGATCGAGCTCGGACACTGTTACATCTTCCGACTCCCCTGTATATCTGGATCGAGCCAGGTTCACAGCGAACTCGAATTCATCCTTGGACCAATCTGGCTCTGAGGAAGGAGGTCGGGTGTGACACCCCGTCTGATCAACCATACAGGTATGACGTATGTGCGTAATTTAATTTATTTAATTTTATTTATTTGTTAATTTAATTCTTTAATTACAACTTCTTTTGAAATTTGAATTCATTTATTTGGAATATTTGCCTCTTTATTGGAGATGTGTTGTCGTTTTAATATGTTGCAGTATTACGTATTGTGAATTCGTTTATGTTCTTGTTTTACATTTTTAGACTTGTTTGAAATGGTAACGCACCATTGTATTTTTTTTGGGGACTCGAGGGCCTAACTAGTTTTAGCGCGCCTTGTGTTCCGGAATTTATATCTTGAGATCGGGAATTCGGATTCAAATTCTAGAAGTGGCGTCGGACTCGTAATGAAGATATGGAACTTAGAAACCTAGCCTTACATTTTTCTAAGCTCATTCGATACTCCAAAACTCAACCGAAAAACTGATTCGCGCCATTATGACCACCTTTCACTAATTTGCACTTTAGTCCCTCGATTTTCAACCTTTTCACATGAGACTTGGTCGCAACATCCATTAACTCAATACACTATCATATCTTGCTTCCTTCATCTTGGTTTGGGCAAGGAAAGAAGAGGAAAAGCTAAAACTTGGGAGCTAAACCTTCCAATCCTGTCACTTTCACCCCAAGGCCATATTTGAGCTCCAATCTTCATTCTCCTCCACCATCTTCAAGAGCTAATTACATATTTGATATCTCCATACTTATGTGGTCTTTTTCATCCATGACTTTCAGATTTTCACTTGTGTTTGATATGATTTTGAAGCTTAATATGAATAGTTGGAATTTCTTGACATAACTTGAATCTTATAGTTTCCTTGATGCTTTTCTTGAATTGGTGCTAGAATTTTGACCACTTATGCCTCATTTATTGTTGGTTATACCTGATCTTGTTGGTAGTTGAAGCAAGAAGGAGTTACCATTAATGTTCTTGAAGTTTTGGATGAGTTTAGGCATGAGTTTGGTACCATTTTCTTGTGTGTGGAGTTTATGTGCTGGATTGTTGCTCGATTTCCTGCCCTAACATGCCTCTATGATCTGGTATTGGAGTAATATGGAATACAGGGCTGAATAGGGATGGGATCACCATTTCTCGCGGCTGAAATTGTCTCCCCAAGCGGGGAGATTTTGATCATTGAAAGTGCCCGGCCAGGTACTTTCTATGCAGAAACCTCCTGCATGATATGTACCCGGGAGGGTACTTTTAAGAACAAAATCTCCCCGGGCGGGGAGATGGGGTGCAGGCCATTGAGTATTTTATTTGTTTTCCTACCTTTGCATGGTACTTATGTGAGAGATGCATGAATTGTTGAGATCACTTTATGAATTTGATTAATTGATGTGCATTGATGCATATTACATGTATTTGTATATATGTAATATGTTTAATAAACGTTATTTATATATATATATTATGTTATATATTTAATTAATATGCATTTAAGTGCTTTAAATTTGATGACTTAAATAACATAATATTATTTTATGAAATGTGACCATCTAATTGTGAAATTATGTGTTATGAATTATGGATTTAAATTATGAAGTGATATGATACATTTTATACGAATTTGAATTTAAATGACTTAAGTGATGCATTTTTGCATTTCATTTGCATCCATTTGCATTCTTATGCATTGTCGTGCATCTTATTGGTTCATGATTGAGTCTAAGTCATAAGTTTGTGTTTGTTTGTCTCAGAGTTTGGTTCGGGAGGTATCGGTTCCACCATTTAGCCTCTTCTTGGTTGCCAACGCTCCTCCATGAGCACTTTTGGTAAAAGGTGAGGTTTAGGTTTGTTTCTTTTAGTTAATGCAACCTACAACCCCATGTGCTCATTTTCAAACCCGCACGCGAATATACTATTATATTTATATAATAGATATGTGCTTATATTATATGTTTATGATTTTTTCATACAGTTAAAGGTTTTCAAACTATATATATACGAGCATACGTAAGCTTGAAAATATTTTGCAACGAGGCTATGCTCCAAGCCGTTTGTCTTCATGCTAGCTATGGATTAGGATAACACGGAGAGGTACGTCTATAGCATATGCTAAGTTGCAAGGTAAGGTATGCTCCGATAAGGTACGTGCATTAAATAATGTTAATGGTTTGTAAAGTGCGAGAATGGAAAGGAATGGTAATGTAACGGTAATGTTGGGCCCCGAGATGTGGGTAAGGGAGACCTGGGACGACCATGGGGTCGCCGGTTATGACCCCTGTGCACATTCTCATTTGAAGTACTCACGTGCGACTCGTGGAGGTTGAGGAGGCGTGGTGCATTGAGCCCTTGGTAGATAACCGAGGAAAGCACATCGTGGATTAGCTACCCCGTATGTTTTAGTAACGGTAAAGTGTAGCGAGGGTTTGATTCCCGAACTACAAGGTAGTTGGGGATGAATTGTTTATAATTTACGCTTTTCGTTTTGTATTTAAGTTAAGAACAGGGGAGTTGGAGTAAGACCCGTACACGCCGGGTATAAGAATTTGTTATGATATGTTGATTATGAAACGGGATGGAAGCTTTATCCTATGATACGATTATGTTAAGCTCGTTATGTTTTGATAAGTATAAGTTTGTTTTGAAAATGATTTTAGCTTGAAAAACCCTATCCCGGTTCACAATCTTTCGTTTATTACGTGCTTCGCTTTATATGTATACGTGTGTGGGTGTGCGTTAACCCCCTCACTCAGTCGGTGGACTGACCCTCTACTTTAACTTTTCAGTTGCACGTTTTGGATCATGCTAGGCGGAGTCGTGAGTCGGTCGAGTTCTAGTCCTTAGATCAAGTTGCATTTTCACTTGCATTCAGTTACTTTTATATATAATTCGAATTTGTTAATGGAATTATGTATGAATTCTTATTTTATATATTTCGGGACAGGTTTCTAGGGATAATTGAATCTGTTTTGTTATTTTATCTTCTTGGATTTGATCATATGCTTCCACTTTGCTATTATTTTGCGCGCTCTGGTTCTGCCTTAACTCCACCTGGCTTAGCATGTGCGTGTAGGTTCCCGTTCGCAGTCTTGGGCTCATGTATGGATTTCTATTTCAGATGTGGGTTCGGGGCTAGGTGCGGGGGATGTGGTGGCTCGCCGCTCTGGGCGCTACATCTTAAAGTGGTATCAGAGCTCCGGGTTGCAAAACTGGAGTTCTAGTGTCGTGCTATGTCCAGTATAGATAGTATGGCGTAGGAACAACGTGCTAATGTGTGCATTGCATCAAGATATGTGAATTTTCTTATGCTATGTGTTGTAAAATTGTTATTTCTTTTCACTACTTGTTGTTGTTGCATACTTTAGGCGCGTTAATTGTTCCTTTTACGTGCCATAATCATGCACTAACCGCATGCATCATAGTTTCACCTCCCTTGTATATTGTAGGTTAATATCCTACAACGGTCAATCACTCCTCTCAACTATCATGGCCCCTGAGTTAAAATCGAGATCAAAAAGAGATAAAGACTTTACACAACCATTGATGTTATCACAAAGATAACCAATCCACCAAGATAGAGGGCAAAATGGCTCGATTTAAGGGATCTTTTGGTCGTATTAAACGTGTCATTTTCTAAAGAACAAGCTCGAGCACTAATTGTGGAGGGCTAAACCACCCCTGCGGAACTTGGAGAAAGCAATTAGGAGCTTGTTTTGGTGTGGTGCTTACGAACACAAGGGCGATTCATGTCCTTACAATACTCGAAAGGAATTGAAGGAGTCCAAAGAATTAGTTCAAATCTTGGAGGGATGTGGTGGCTAGCTGCTCCGGACGCTACAACGGGTAACAGGGTCGCAGGGCGAGGATCGTCTTGGTACAGGCCGACCTTTTCCTGGTCATAGTCCATTGGGAGATAGTTGGCCGCCTACACTTGGGCTAAACACAAGTTGAAGCCCTCTTCGAGATCTTTAAAGCTGGTGATCGAGCAGGCCTTGGCGTAGGCTTTCGAGTTCATAAAACAGTATATGCCCCTTCTCTCCAGGTTGGAAACTGACTCCTTCAGGCCCTGCTTGCACCTCTTGATCGCCAAGGCTGCCCCTTTTCTCTCCCCCTCGACCTGTCCCCGCATCTTTGCATCGAGCTCTTCCTTGTTTACCCTGGAAACTCGATCCTCAGCGCTTTTAAGCTTCTTCTCGGTATCAGATAATTTTTCAATCGCCTCGGGAAGATTCTTGTTGAGCTCTTCCTTGTCCTTATTGGCCGTCGCCAGTTTCTTGTCCTTCTCGGCGAGCTCTACCCTCATCCTTTCGACTACCTGCTCGGCCCGCATCCTTTGCTACAGATGCACCCATCCCCGTCGAGCAACATGGAAGAAGTCTTGACCCATCTGAAAGGAATGGATCGATTATCAAATTCGAGCTACAACTTGATAAATACAAAAGTAAAATCAAAAACAATTTCTTGGATCCAAAACACTTACCGCCATGTATTTTTGGACCCATGAGGCCTCGATCTTGTCATCCGAGAGAACCCACTGCTCCTTGTGGTCGACCACCGTTTGGATCGAGCTGTACAATGCTCCGATCGCTGGATAGTCTCGGGGGGCTATGCCTATCCGTCGAGGCTCGTCTTGGTCATTCAGGCTTTGAATTTCACCCGGAAAGTGGGGCTCCTAGACGGTCGGATAATCGAATAAGATCCTCATGTCCTCTTCATTGGCCTACCAGGGGACTACTGAAGCAGGTCGGGCACCATGAACGGGTTTTCGAACCCCAGCCAGAACACTTGCAACGTTCCTGCGGATGATCGCCCCTCGACCTTGGTTCGGGGGCTCCGAGAATTTACCGGCCTGTACCTCGACTATGGATCCCATGGAGGGCGGCATCAGGAGCATTGGGGTTTTTCCTTGACCTTCCCCACCAGGTTTGTCCGCCTTGACCCTGGACTTGGAGGATTGGGAAGAATGGTGGCTCGATTGTGTTTTCTGCCTTTTGGAATGGGGGCTTCTGGATCATCCTCCCCGGCAAACATGATGTATTTCTCTGCAGAAAAGAAAGAAAAATCGATCAGACATTTATATAAAAAACAAGAAATCAGAATTGAAGACTGCGTCGATCATGTCCTTCGACTCGACACTCCCCAAGTCTCTTAAAGCGGCCATCAATGTGTTCGGTCAGCCTGGATTCCCTCTCGGAAGGTTTGTTTGAGGGACCCAACTCCATCCCGAATACTTCAAACAGGGCCACCCCTTCTCGCACTCGATATACACAAACCATTGTTTCCAACCTTTACTATTCGAGGTGGTTGGAGATCTCACCAGTCGATAATTATTTTTAAACTGAAGCTGAATATACCCCAAACCAGGAACCGAGGTCTCGGTCGTCAGAGAAGCCTGGAAAACCTCTGATAGAAAGAACACGTTGGTCTTCATCCCTAAACACCTTAACAAGGCCCTCAACGCATTCACCATCGCGTAAGAGTTGGGCATCAACTGAAGCGGGCTGATCCTAAGGATGTTAAAGAACTCGAGCAACTCCTCGGGTATAGGCACCCGGAACCTGTTCTTGACAGCCTTATAATTCACTGCAATGCAATTCTTGGGCGGGTTTGTCATTTTGTCTCCCGCCTTGGGCTTAATAACCCGATAACCCCCTAACTCGAGGACTCCTCCAAATAACCAATCCTGAATCTCCCTAACCTTATCCCAAGAGATCTCGGGAGTAATAGCTCGAGGATCCTTCACCAACCGACCCTTCAATTCGATGTTTTCCTCCTCCTCCTCCTCCTCCTCCTCCTCCTCCTCCTCCTCTTCTTCCTCCTCTCCACCTCGACCTGAGGTCGACACTTCTTTCCCTTCGACTCAGGACACAACCACCCCTTTCCTCTCTACCTCGGGTACTGCGTTAGAATTCCCCTCAATATCGACGTCCTCCTCCTTTCCTTGGGGATTTGTAGATCTAGTCGCTATGGAGACCCCCGAATCAGACGAGTCTGAGCTCGAACTCGAGCTGGAACTTGACCCCACACTGATGGTTCCCACTTCCATCCCTACGTGCTCGAACTCCTCTCGATTTGTTGACATCCTATAGTTGACAAAAAATGGCTAAGACTTACGCTTTAGTAAAATGGATTCGAGCAAATCGAGAGAGAGTGAGCTTTCGAAGAAGAAAGTGGCGAACTACTCCCTCGAAGCAGTCGAAAAACAAAACGAAGAAAATGGAATTGAGCCGAAACTTGAGTCGAAATAGTACCTTTGTATATGAAGAAAAATTGATGTTTGCTTCTTTTGAAATGAACGATCTTTGATCGATGCACAATGCCGCTGGAATGGCTCGGAATGACTCGGGAGTTCTCTTCAGGTTCTTTCACGAAGTAGTAAAATGAATTTACAGAGAGGACTATTTATAGGGGTGAATTTAGTGGGAATTGAGAAGGTGAAATGTCGTCATAATTACGGCGAGTCCCACCCTTGGGATCTGAAACGCCACTTCCATGTTAGCCCTAGCAGATGACATTTCGGGGGGCTTATGACGTGGCCCGGACCCGCCATGCCTTCGGACTAATCACTACACGCCACCTGTCCGATCGATTAATCCACTTCGATCATCAGGTCGGCCTCCCAGTTACCGCTCTAGATTTTACTGCCCCATACTTCAACCCAGCGACCGCGACTCCAGATCGAATCGATCGATCCATATCTCTCGACCATTATCGAGCCGGCCCACTATCCCTCTCCAGGCTGACTTACCGACCACATATTTAATACAAGACGATAATGGGGCACCTGTCAACTTCCTGCACCGACACGTCGAGGCGATCTTTCCTCTCTCTTCACCCTATATAAAGGCTCCGTATTTATTACAACAGTAAGTCTTCTCACCTACCACTTGTACAGCTCAATCATTCGATCACTATCACTTGATCGTCACTTGGGCGTCGAAGTGCCAACCCATGTATCACCCCCACATTCCCTGAGTTGGCCTCGAGCTCACATTTTCTTCGATCCTCGCAGATTTCACGCACTAGTGTGGCAATTCCCCAATCAACAAATTTAAGTGATCGACCTGATATTCAGTTCGACCTGTCAGCCTAATTTTAGCTCGATCATTATTTATATTTATCCTTCTATAATTATCAAATCACCGGAGCCCGAGGGACATGTTGAATAGCTCCTCTAGAATGCAGTATCTCGGATTTTCAAAGGATGACCTCTTTCGAGAAGAGTCGGATTGAATCTGAATGTAAAATAGCTAAAAAGATAATGCATTCCCTTTACTATATTTCGAATATGGATATTGTGGATAATCAGATATATCCAATGCCTATATATTTTCGTAGTAAATATTAAATGAGTTGGATGTTTGGTTATTATACACTCATCCGGTTTAAATTTGACAATTTATTTTTGGAAGGGAATCTATAGAATAAAGTCCATAAAGTTAAGGTTAAATAAATTGTAAGTAATAAAGATTGGAACTTTGTGGAATAGTATATTTCACATGAAATATTAAGATATATATACTTAATATGTGATTAAAGGTTGTATATTAAGTTATACTCTAAGGATTGCATATTGGTAAGTACAAATATGAGATTTATTATTGGATATTTATTTGAATTTGAAATAAAACTATTACCATGCAGTTACAAATAGTAATTGCATATCATTAACTCCTTGAAACATGGACTGATATTTGGTCAGAAACGTACCAGACATTTTGTAACTTTATTTCTGTATTATGGCTGTATTAATTGTGAGGTTATGATTTGCCATAAACAAGACAATTAATAGTCATTGGTGTTATGACTCCCTTCTTAAAAAATCCAAAGTTTCAAGCCTCAAAATGTGGCTGAGATATAGAGAGACAAGTATGTAAATGTGGTGGATTAGGAAGAGTTAGAAGTCTAGATAAATTTTTGGTTTCGTACGAAAAAATACAGTACTAAACACACAAGCACTCGTACTTATAAGTTCAGTCAGAAAACATACTTCTACACACAACATATTTCTGAAGTATTATCTAGACACCACACTCTCTCATAAGAGCCCTGGTTAGTAGCCGGAGTGAGATTCTCCTAAGATCGTGCGTATCTGTGATTCGAAAATCTCTGGACTATCTTATCATGGAAGGAGTTTCGCAAGTACCCAACGCACCGGTAGTGGGGCGAATATTTCTTTAAGGAAAGTTGGCATTTGCCACGATTCAGTTATAACAACTGATAAGTCTCTCGATTTACCTTTTCTAGTATTGTTTTGCTTTTTCATTGTTATATAAATTTGTTATATGATAAGTCTCTCGGTTTACCTTTTCTAGTACTGTTTTAGTTTTTCGTTGTTATATGAATTTGTTCCTGGTACATTACCGGTATTTATCTTCAAATGAATCTATGGAATGTTGGTACTGAGATAATGATAAGTATGGTGTGTAGCACCCCTAGCGCAAGGTATCACATCCCCGCACCGAGACGCGACCTGTATATGAAACGGAAGTCCATACACGTACCAAATCACGGCGGACGGGGACACAACACACACGCTATGCTAGGCGGGAGCTAACCCTAAAACCACTCAAGATCTTGATAATATAAAAATCAGAGCGATAACAAAATGAGGAAGCAAAACCAACATATGTATATACAATGAGCCACCAAGCTCCAAAATAGATATACAATATCATTCAGGTATTCAACGGCCCACATGGCTTACAAAATCATATACGCTCCATAAACATGATAGTAGACAAAAATAATAATATGAGGGCGAATGAAACATAAAGAGAGTGCTAAACACTAATGTAAGACTTAGATGACTTGTATTCCCGCCTAGCACTCCTCAAACCTGCACAACACAACTGAAAACAATCCGGGTTCAGTATATAGAAGACTGGTGGGTATAAAACGGGCATAAGATATAAATATCGTAGAATTTAAACACATTCATGCAAGCCCTAATCTCGTGTGAAGTTTGATAAGAATTTCCCAAGTGGGCAAAACAAAGAAAACATCAACGAGATTACGACAATCATATTTGTTCATAAGGTTTTGTGGCCCGGCGAGTGGGAGTGCACAATCTCCATCCAAAACCTCGTGTAATCATAACATTAATTATTCATTATCACACATAATTCTTTTGTGCTCATACATAACATGATCATAATCATACATATACACCTTCTTCCTGTGGGTAGTGGACGGGTTTGCAAGGCCCGGCCACCTAAACATTTCAATGTGGCTAGTGAGGTACATGAATCCTCAAAAGCCCGGTTAGCCTTTCCTCGTCAAAAACTCCTTAACGAGGTCGGTTTAGCCGTAAATTTGGTTAGAACTACTGTATGGGATCCCCTTTGGCCCTTGCCTCCCCGGATAGCCACATACATTAAATTTCGGGGCCCAAGTTTATTTCATATCATGCACTCGCCAAAATCATAGGATATGGTTTCATAAAAGAAGGCTACGTTGAAATCATTTACTCTTAAAACACTCGATATATAAATATACTGTTTTGGCTCAAAACATTTCACGTAAGGGATATATCGGGTCCTTTTAGCTATTAGAAGAGAAACCCACCTTAAAAGTTCAAAAGAATGGAATAAGCATCTCAAAGCTCGCCCTCGTCTCCGACCGTACCCGAATCTGTGCAAAAGAAAAGGTATGAGACTCAAAATGACCATATATGACGCTCGGCAATGAAATGAACATGATATGAATGCTTAAAAGATGATATTATGTCATGGAAGCGTTCATGTGCACGATTAATGCCTTTAAGGCATATAAACAAGCAAATCATTTATTCAAGGAAGCGTTCAAATTCATTCAAGTTCATAATTTCACATTTCATATCAATTCAAACCAAGAATTTCATATAACAATCATAACACGTACTATTTTACGTTTACAATTAGAAAATAGACAAATAAAAGCGTTCAAGTCATGATCGGTAATTAAATAACGCGAAATAGATAACAATTAAATTCTATAATTGAAATAAATTAAATAATACTTAAAATATATATTATACTTTATAATATCATAATATAATGCAAACATTCATCATGCATTTAAATAACATATGATATCATATGTAAATATATATATATACTTACGTAGCATGCAAGCATGCATTTATAACAAAATATATTAAGATTTATAAACATGCATGCACATGCAATTTAATAAACACACACCACAACATGCATGTAATATTATGTATATATATGTATACGTACCAGGCATGCAAACCACCACTCAAATGTCATACACAAGCACAATATTACTCATACACAAATACCATCTTAAACATGCACAGACCACAATATACACAACAAATACTCAGCCTCAGAGAAAAGGCAACAGCTCCATAAATATACATATATATACATACATAACAGCAGTGAAAAGAAAGAAGAAGCAGTAGGGCAGGGTGTTCCCCGCCCAGGGAAGGAGATATAGATAGCTTCTGCACAGGGTGTCCCTGCCCGGGGACACTTCCAATTCAAACTCGCGGGCAGAGTATTTCGGTAGGAAAGAGCAGACAGAAGCAGTTCACGCAAAAACTGGGGAAGAATGAAGGTAAAAATAGGGCCGAAACTCACATGCATAATCAACCATCAATCCAACAACAATCAAGGTAAAAAGGAGCAGCATTTGACATCAAAATCAGTCCCAAAAAACTCAGCAGCAGTTCAATACGTTAGGGAGGGAATTTCAGCTAAATTTTCATGCATTTCTTAACAAATTCATTAATGGTATCTCACCAAACCCTTAACCACCAACTAATACATGTATACTCAGCAATAAATGAGGGAAAAGAATCACATATAAAGCACCGAAACTGTGACACCCCGACCTACAGTCGGTGCAGGTAGATTATGTGGTTTAATATTAACTGCGTTTTTAATTAATTGTGTATGAATTATATGAATTTATTTGAACTTATTCGAATTAATTGATTATGTGATTTTGGTGTTTTGGACTTAGTGAACCCTTAACCTCTTAAACCGAATTAAACCGAACCAGAAATCTTAAACCAAACCCGTGAACCGAACCCGGTTAAGCCTTAAGAGTGAACCATTCTTTCCTTCCTTCTCTCATTTTCACGTAACAAGCAGCAGTAGCTCCAAGCCAAGAGAAGCAAACCCTCCATTTTTATCCAAGCTTCAAACAACTATAACTTCTCCATTTCTTGACCAATCTTCGAGCTTAAGTAAGTTTCGGAAACCTCCCGTCATGCTCGTCATTTCTACGGTTTAAATTTTTCTCTTGGAGCCTTAGTTGATTCTCTTTGAATTTTATGTGAATAGTAAGGGTTTAGTTCAATTTTGATATATGAGTCCCATACTTGTTTTATTTGAATTTTAGCTTTACACATGAGTTATATATGTGGTATATGTTGCATTTATTACTTGAAAGCATGTGTTAGTTGAACATTCAATGTGATCATGTGTTTATGCTTAACTTTTTCATTCTTGGATCATTGATGTTTAATTCCGTTTTCCTTAAGTTTTATGAGTGGTTTTATGTCAAGCATGATTTGTATGAATTGGTTGCGCATATTGGTAAGTTGTTGCAGCTCTTAGGTCTTGGATTTTGCCATTTTTGGCCATTTTTTAAGCTTCCCCTGTTCTGATTTTGCTTCTGTAATTCGAACCAGGCCGGAATGGCCGTTCCCGTCCCAGTTATAAACTGGGAACGGCCCTTTCGGGCCCTGTTCATGATCTCTGCCGAGAGTGGGAATGGCCGTTCCCAGTTTGAACTGGGAATGGGAACGGTCGTTCCCATGATCAAAATTTTTAGTTCAAGTTACAGACGCGCGGGGAGAAGTTCGGGTAGTTGGGAACGACCCTTCCCGTCCCCAGTACAAACTGGGAACGGCCGTTCCCATCTTCCAGAAACTTTTAGCGATGCCAGGAACGGCCCTTCCCTACAGTGAAAGGGCCGTTCCCAGGCCAGTCGAATCCTGGGAGCTGCTACTGCTTTCCATTTTCCATTTTGTGCATACTTAAGCATTTCTTTGCTTTTCTTTTGCTTGTTTAGGGTTGTGACTTAATTTTAATTGCTTAATAAATTAGGAATGATTGCTATATATTATGTTTTGTGATTTATATATTTCATTTCGCAATTGTTTCACATCCAAGCATGAGTCAAGCATATGCCGAGCATCTTAAGTGGGTCATTTAGTGTCTAAGTCATGGGCTCCTGTGTTTATTTTCAGACGGTGCGGCCGAGGTCGAGCTCGAGGCTTAGGGTGATCACTTTCTTTACTTCCTACGCACAAGGTGAGGATTAGGTGTTTGTATAGCTACTCGACCTATGACCTTATATGTCGTTTTCTTGCCCTGCATGTGGATAAATTATATGTATATGTAAATAAGTGTTATGTAATATATGTTATGAGTTTGTGAACCAACTTTGATTTTGAAAAGTAGTATGAAGGTATATGTGAGCCATTGAGAAAATGTTTAATTTCTGTATGTTAGCGAGTGGAACCATGAAAGACTGGTTATACGTTGTGATTTGTGTTTGTGAGCTCGAGGAGCTATGTGTAAGGAGCCCTTGGGACGGCATTGGGCCGTCGAGGTTAAGCCTGTGCATAGTCTCCACCCGGAGTATCACTTGCGACCTCGGGAGCTAGGGAAGGCGTGATATTCCGATGCCTTCGGTTTTCCGAGATGGACCCGTTGTAGGCTAGCTACCTCTCGGGGGTTTGATATGATATGGATGGTTAGGGCCAACGTGTGGCTCTTCCATCATTGGAGGAGAGGATGTTTATTATGATTTATGTTTTATGGTATGGGGAGTAGAGGTTGGAAGCTCGTTCTCGCCGAGCATATGTTATGTTATGTTTGGGAAATATGAATCGGGATAAAGTTGTAAATGATTTCAAGTATAATATGTTGTTTTGAAAGTTTGGTTTGTAAAACCTATTCCGGCTCATAGGTCCACCTTTTGTTACGTGCTATGCTTTATATTTATATAGGGTGTGGGTGTGCGTTAGCCCCCTCACTCAGTCAGTTGATTGACCCTCGTTTACTCTCTTAGTTGCAGGTTCTTTTGGGGCTTGAGCTAGGCGGAGAAGTGTGTCGTTGTTACACTTGTCGGTCTAGGTTTTGCTAGTAGCTTTTACTCACCTGCATATTATATCATTTTGTATATGTATAGTTTGGGTACTTATATTTTGTTTGAGCCGGGATGGCGCTTGTACAGGAATTGAGTGTTGGTACCTATATGTAAATAATATGAATATGTAAGTGATGGTACCTATAAGTATATATGTGATGATCTTTTGTTGTTGTTCTTATTTATTCGCTTCTGCGTACTCTGGTTTGGTGTGTTTAGCTCCGCCTAGCCTAGAGTGTGTGTTTGGTCTCCCGTTCGCTATGGTTCGGATTCGGGTACGGACATTCCATTTCGTATTCGGGTTTGGATTATAGTGCGGGGGATGTGGCCCTACGTGTGGGTGCTACAGAAACAAGTTATAAACCAAAAGAAGTCAAGAATTCATCACTTCTCCATTTAACCTAACTATTCACTCATATCATCAAAACCCCATGAAAACTAACTCAAAATTAGGGATGCATGGTTCAAAATGACCACTAATGAATGTATAACATAACCCTAACTCACCTTGTGGATTGGATGAAGGTTAGAAGAGATTTGAGCTCCAAAATCTCCAAGGATTGTAAGGTGAAGGGGAAAAACTGGAAAGTAGGGGTTTTGGATGATTTTTCTCTTAAGTGTGGTGTTTGGTTCGGTTGGAAGAGAGTGGAGGGTGATAGTGGGCTGAACAGGGGTTACAAGGACTCCAACCATAGTTAATTTGGTTAAGGTTTGGAGAAATTTTGAAGAAAATGTCTAAGTGTGGTAATATTTCAGACGACTCACTTTTCGGTTGAATTTGGGAGGTTCAAATGATTTTGGAAAAATATGAGGCTGAGTTCATTAAACCCAAATCTTTGATACGAGTTCAACGAAATTGCCAGAACTCGAATCCGACTTCCCGAGCTCAAGATATCACATACGGAACCAAGGGTGCGCAAATTGCCCGTTAGCCCCCGATTTGGTTCCACAACTCAAAATAAATTCATTACCACGTCAAACGAGATCGAAAACATGAAACGAGCATATAGACATGTTCATAACACATAAATCTACGACATACTAAATTTTCACGAATTTTCGATATCAAATCATATAAGAACGAAGCACGATTAAAACACTCATGCGCAAAACATTAACAATTTCATAACATTTAAAATTAAATAATAAAATTTAAATTCCGTTTTTAAATTAAATAAAAAGTCAACGATAATGTTGAAATTATTAATATAATTAAAGATATAGTTAATTAACATTAACACTTAATTATCAATTTAAATATACTAATTAACAAAATAAAATAATAACAATTTATAATAAAATTAAATATTTAAAACACTTATAAACAATTAATTCGCGTAAATTGGTAAACACATACGTCATACATGCACGGCTGAAAAGTCGGGGCGTTACATGGTGGATCTATTAGCTGGTGGAACTTATGTCGTAATGGACATGTTGGATCTACGTGTTGTTGGTAATTAGATCTCAATCTTATTGTTGTTGGTATTTAGATCTCAATCTGATTGTTGTTGGTATTTGTATCTCAATTAATATGTTTCAGCATGTTTCTAGTACTTGCGTTTTGAAACACACATCTATGTTGTACATCATATGTATATTGCCAAATCTAATTATCTATTATATTTGATAATTTGGTACTACCACAAGGTTGTTTTCCAACAATCTTAAAGAAATATTCTTGTCTTTTACATGCTTTATATATATCATGTCAACTTGAGTTTGTGATTTTGTCTCTAGTACGGTAATAAGATCCAAAGTAGACTTGGTTGATTCACTTGGAAGGTCTATGGGTCAGTTTTTCAAACATTAGCAATAAGAAATAAAAATATGGATGACAATAGTTCTTGTCATTGATCGAAATGGTTAAATATGTACCAATTGAATCTGGTCCAAAAATCAGAGAAATTCATGTGGTACCAGACGAGTACCAGTTAAATAAAATTTAGGAAAAATACCATTTTTGGGCCTCTAAAGATGCCATTTTTTTTATTTTGGTCGTGATCTTTTCAGCTTTCTCACATTGTATCCTTTTTTATTCAACATTTCTCAATTTTAGTCCTTTCTTGCTTACGTGGCATAAATTTGGGGTTTTTTTAAATTTTTCCTCCAAAATCAGAGTTGACATATTATGTGGATCATTAGTAATTAAAGAAAAACTAAAAAATACCACATAATTAATTAAACTTTTATTATTTAAAAAAGAAAACCCACTATTATAGTTTTTTCTATTATTTCATCAACTTCATCTTCTTCCCTAATTTTTTTTTTTTTTAAAAACTAACCCACCACCACCACCACCAACAATCATCACCACCACTGATCATCCTAAAATCGTATTTTTGGAACTATCAACTATGTTCAAAGCAGCTCAAGCATATTCACGTCCGGATGTTGCGGGTCGGGTTGTTTTTTGACTCATTCTCTGCCAGCAAACTCCTTAAATTGTCTGCGCTGTCTGAATTCTCTAGCCTCGACTACGCACACAACGTGTTTGAGCAAATTCCCAAACCAAATGTTTACTCTTGGAACATCCTAATTCATGCATATGCCTCCAGAGAGTAGAACCCCTTCGCAGCCTTCCTATGTTTATCCGTTTGCTTCATGAGCGTGGCGAGGAGCCCCATAAGTTCACTTACCCTGTTGTTGTCAAAGCCTCAGTCCTGATTTGTAGTTTGGGAAGGGAGTTCATGTGATGAAGATTAAGGAGGGCTATATTTTCTGATTTATTTGTGAGAAATTGTTCAACTTATTTCTATGTGGCATGCGGGGTTAAGCAGGGCGAACTCGATGATTGGTGGTGGTGATGGTGGTGGTGGGTTAGGAAAAGCAGGTAATCAGGAAACAAGCAGGAAACAGGAGTTATAATTATAACAGACGGGAAAACAAGTATAAGTAGTCTCCTTCTTCAGTGATGGTCCGGGTAGCTAACCCTCGCCATCCAGGCAAGAATGGTCTGTAGGTTCATGACTTCCCAGATCTGGAGCTCCTTCTTCCACCAAACCTCCTGGTGGATATCAAGATAGTCCAACAGGATGGGACTTGCGCAAGAGGTCACCGTGGGCCCGATACCTCCCCGGTTCACTCAAGACACAAGCCCCTGGGCCCCAGGAATAGGAACAGGAACAGGAACCACTCCGGCTAGTCCAGCGCTAGAAGAGCCGGGGCACAAGCAGGATCTCGCAAAACAGGCTCAGGATTAACACTACACAAAATATAAATCATTTCCGATACATAGCCAGTATATAAGATATGGAAAGGTTTTATATGAAAATCATTTGGTTTGTTTAGAGCATACAAGGTTATAGGTCATTTATAAAAGAAAACCCTCATCTCTATGTGCAAGAAAGAAGTAGGAGAAGGACCACAAAGCTTGAAAGTCTCCACCGAGGAGAACACTGAACAAGAAAGGAAACATGGTGTACTCGTGAGACACGATTGAATAATGAAACCAAGTAAGACGCACGAAAATGTTCATGAAGTGGTGCATCATGTTATGGCATGATTCAATAAGCATTAAAGCATAAATAAGTCATGAAATGGTATGATGGCGTTCATGAGCACAAGCAATGTCATTTAGACACATAAATAATTTAATCATTCAATTAGGCATGTAAACAATGCATGTAAGTCGAATAAGAGGTCGAGGAGGTGAAAGGAAAGCGATAAGACGGGTTTTGGCAAAGTTTGGCAAAAGCTAACAATTTTCGAAAATGCGCAAGTGGAAGGAAAACTGGAATATCTTGAGTTCTAGATGTAGGAATTGAGTTTTTTTTTGTTGGAGATGAAACTAGACACATATACCTTTAAAATGGTATGTGTCTCAACTTGTGGTTCAAAGCGAGGTGAAAATGTCGAAGTTGGGTGAAAGCAGATTGTCGGTAACGTGGTGACACCAAAAAGAATTGATTATATCTGACAAATTAGAAAGGATAATGAGGTGATTCTAATTGGAAGTTGTTCTAGACTTCAAAAGGTTTCCAACAGCTCAAAAATCAGGTCAATCGGAGTTCGGATGAGGGAGTACTCGGCCAGGGAAAACACAAGCCGAAATCTACCTGGCCGGGGAAAAACAATGCAGAAACGCTTCTGGACTAAAGTACCCGCCCGGGTACTTTTTAGTGGGAAAAACTACCCGCCCGGGTAGTCACTCAGGGCTGGAAAAAGGATCAGAAACAGGGGCTAATCGGGGGAGGAAGCAAAAATGATCAAAACCACCTCAAACCTCAACCAAAATACTCCAAATTCAAGGCATAAGTTCATGTATGCATGCTTAATCACATATCTCAAGTTCAAGTTATGAAATCAAGTATATAACAAGTTTCCATTAAAGCACATTCAAGCTCCAACAATGGACTTTCATGAAAATACACAACTAGCCACAAGAATTGTTACAATTATGCAACAAGAAAGCTCAAAGAAACAATATATATCAATCTTGGCTTGTTTAATTCAAGTATGAGAGCAAGGAAGCAAATATCACATATCTTGTACTATTCATCTTCTTCTCCAAGAGCAAGGAATGAAGTAAAGAAAACAAGATTTAATCGGAAGAAAATGAAACACACGAGGAGTGGAGTTCAAATCTTACCTCGGATTGTTGATTGGACGAGAAATGGAGACGAGGCTTGAGCTCAAGGTTGAAGATGGAGGAAACCCTTCTTTTCTCTTCCTTTTCTCTTGTGGAACGATGGATCAAGAATGAGGGAGAAGAGAGTTGGTTTGGTTTATTAAGGCCAAGAAAACCGGTTCGGTTCGGTTCGGTTCAAGACGGGTTCGGTTCACTCGGTTAGAAATTAAATTGGTAGAGAGGCCAAACGGCTTCAGAAAAAGGTAAGGCTAGTCCCGTTGGACCCAAATCGTCGAAATGAATCCAATTGTTAAGTTAGAATTCAAATTCAAATTCTCGAGCTCAAGGTAGCCACGAGGGCTCAAACACCCTAACTAAAATTAGGTTCTTAACGAGCAATTATTGGACAATTGAGTCCAAGTACATTTAATAAATTCTAATGTGCACGTAATAAAATTACACGTTGACACGTTGGCATGTGATGTCACATAAATCACATAATTACTAAATTAAACTCTCTCGCGACGTCGTACCTGGCTTGCCGGAAAACTGGGGTGTCACAATATTGGACTTGTGGTTTGATTTGTTTTGTGCTAACGAGTTTCACTCCGAGAAAGCAAATACCAGATCTGGATCCACTGGAACTTTTGTTGCTGTCAGTATGGTATTGAGTGAACTTGTGGACGTTGTACCTCATGATACCAGTGACAGGTTTGTATCTCTAGAACTTGAAATTTTAACCATTTATGAGCCATTCAATTGGCTTATAGACACTGGAGCAAATGTGCACATTTGTGCTGATAAACATTTGTTTGTGTTCTATCAACCAGCTGATGAAAAATCCAAGAGCATGGGACATTCTGGTGCTGCACAAGTTTATGAGATAGGACCCGCGCGTGGACCTAAAACATCCTCCGGAGCTTATCACTGGTATGAGTGCATCATATCCCAACGATTGAGAAAAATATCTTTATCGGTTCATTAGTACTTAAATTAGGTTGTGAGTCTCTTTTAAACTAAATAAAGTTATAATTTCACATTAAGAAACTTTATGGGCAAGTATTATTATGTTATGGTTTGTCTGAATAAGAATTGAGTGTGCAAATTATGGCGTTTGATACAAACTTGAAGTTGTGACATCATTGGTATTAATTGATTTGAAGGTTCCAGATTATGGAAGAGTTATTTGGATAATTTAAATTATGTTTCTGTAAAAAGAATTATATATTTAAATCTAGTTCCAAAGCACTACATTGAATGGTATCACAAATATGTGTGTTGAAGCAAAACAAGTGTGAAAACCTTGAAAGAAATTCTGAAATACTTGTTTTTGTACATACTAACATATGTGAGTTTGATGAAATGTTGAAAAAACCAGCAAGAAACTCAAATGGTTAAAGTCACATGAGCTGCAATATTTGAAGCTTAGTTTTTATAAGTTAGGAACATCTCGAGACTGTGAAAGACTAGTTTTCACCCTTACATCTAGTTCAATTCCTGATAATTTGAAAATGATGACAAATGTATGGATCCCTAAACATCTAGGTTCTTTCTAGATCACGCCGATTAGATGATAATGTAGGGGTTTGTCCCTACATCTAGTTCCAATCTTGGTCACTTGAAAAGAAAGACAAATTTGGGGACTAATCCAAATAAATACTAGTTCATCTTATGTTGATATAACTGGACCTGGACGGAGTGAATAAGCAACGATTATCAAGGATTTTGGAAGTGATTTGTCACTTACAAACATCAAGGATGATCCTAGTACTTTTCAAGAAGTTGTGTTTCTAGTGAAGTAAAATATTGATAACTCCTGGGTGTACTACGATCGTATATAAACAAATAAAATTTGCCATTCCTATGGCTCAATTGAGATATTCTCAATAGTTAGAAATCTGTAATATTCTACTCATGGCATGGGGCTCGACATCTTATCTGAAGTTTCTTAGTTAGCTTGATGTATCAGTTGCCCAAATTTTACACAGTGGGAGTCTTTGGAATAAGTAATGAAGTACCATAAAGGTACTAGTTTACTTTGGTTGCATTGTGGTAAATTCCCTCAAGTACTTGAGGAATTTTATGATGCCAGCTAGGTTGCCAAAAGTTCTTGTACTAATTGGTGTACAAGGTATGTGTTTATCCTGGGTGGAGGTATTATCTCCTGGAAGTCTTATAAATAGATTGTTATAACTCCTGCAACTTTTGAGGTCAAGTTATGTGCATTGGATACAATTGGAACTGGGGTGGAATGGGAAGATGGGTTAATGGTTAAATTACATATGGTTGCCACGGCCAAGCCGGTACCAGCCATTGTTGTGTGTTGTGATAGTTAAATCCACTATGACAAAGATTAAAAAATACATGCATGATCAAAAAGGCAAAGGAACGTGCATTTGGAAGGATAAATGGCTATTGATTTGGCTGGAACTAGAAGAAAAAATATCATTGTTCTTTTAATAAAGGACTTAAATTATCTTGTTGGAAAACACGAATCAGAAAGCAGCGGAATTTAAAAATTTTTCCAACAAAAGGACCTTGAACTCGCAATCGTGTAACCAAATTCGTATAGATAGAAAACTTACTTTTCTTTTATTCTTTCTTGAAGCGTTTCAAGCCACCCAAGAACGCTCTTCTCGCGGCTTGATCCCCTCTCCTTTGGTAAAGCTCGAATCTTCAAACTTCTAACTTGAAGTCTCTAGAGAAAGTCCACCAACTTGATCACAATCTAACTAGTAAGGATGCTAGTTCTCTAGTTAGTGTTTAGGCTTAACCTAGGGTTTAATTTAATCTTGGAGAAAGGAAGGTGTTCAACACATGAACCAAGAATTGTCAATTAGCTCTAAAGGGGAGCATGAGCTCCCCTATATATAGGAAGGGGAGGGGCGGCCGAACCTAGTCCTAATGGACAAAGGATTTGGTCCCTCTCTCTCTTATTACTTGATCATCAAGTATTTTCCAACTTTGACTTTGAATTCTAATTCTAGTCAACTTTTAAGAGAGCCAAAAAATATCCAAACTATTTTTGGATAATTTTATACTTTATTTATTATAAAATAAATAACTTATTTTTATCTAATTAATTAATTCGTAATTAATTAACTAGATTATTTTCTCCAAAATTAGACTTTCTTTTTAATCCAAAATTAAACCAAAGTCTATTAAATAATTAACACATTAATTATTTAACATCACATAATCACGTGTGGCACACGTGTCTTAATGACACGTGTCCAATCTCGTGAGCCACACGTGTGATTTCACACGTGTGGAACCCCTTAGGCTCGATTATCGTTTAATCATTTTTAAGCCTCAACTCATGTAACCAAGTTGTTGTGTGTGACCCTTTAGGTTCTCAATTCAATTAGCAGTGACCCCAATTAATTAATTCACTAATTAATTAATCAGTCCACAGATTAAACGACCATAGTCTAGCAACAGGTGTTTAACCCCTAGCTGAATTGGAATGTTCAGATTCGACAGAACCTTTAAGTCATTGATTCATGTGAGATACAATCCTCCTACTTACTATCTCTCAACCAAGATCTAGGGCAAGGGAATAATCAGAACCCTAATAATCCGGTCTTAAAGCTAAGTGCATTTCATATCCATTTGATCTCAATCCAAGAAACCCTTTTCTTGATGTCTTGATCTACTGCCTTGGCCAAGGACTCCATATGGCATATGAATGACTTACACAATAAGAGATCACCTTGCAAATGCAAGTGTAGGTCCTTTCTTAATTCTCATTCACTTTCATGAATCACTTGTGCAGCCCCAGCATAAGCCTTGAATCAGTTGTCTAAGGCGACACCCTTTAAAGCTTATACCAAAGACTACAGAGTTAACTCATAAAGTAACATGGAACCTCAAGTCTTAGGATCAATTAATCACATCAATGACTCGTGAGATATTTCCTAATCTGGAAGTTTCCATTTCCTGAAATAGAAACTTCCTTTCCCATTTAGGAATGTTCTCACACGGGGCACCTCAGTGAACTTACTTATTAAAGTAAGCACCCTCACGTATCACGCACGTATCAACTATACACTTTGCACCTCCATGAAACAAGGTGGTCCTTCTTAAGGGCGTGATCCCACAAGCAAGCCTTAGAGGAGTCAGGTTGACACTCCCACTGTCTGTAGGACTCATCGGCTTGGAGTATTTTACTAATCATGACTTATGTGATATAGGGCTCGTTTCATGAACCATTTCACCCAAATGGTAGAGTCCTAAAGTCATCAGGATTAGGGGAGTTCTCATACATGCACAGCTAAAGTAAACGCATACCAAACAAGAGCATATAAAGAAGTGTTGCCTCAATTCGTTATTTCATTCAAAGATTGTCTGTGATTACAATAAGGAAAAGCACAAAGCGGATATACAATCGGCTTTCTAGGGCACTATTCCTAACAATCTCCCACTTGCCCGTCAAAGCCATTCTAAAGCTACTCTAAGTCCCATCTTCTGAAGATGACCTTGGAAAGCTTCTCGACTAAGGGGTTTAGTAAGTGGATCTGCCACGTTCTCTGCTGATGTGACCCTCTCAATTTGCACATCTCCTCTTTTGATAATATCACGGATTAGGTGATACTTCCTCATAATGTGCTTGGTCCGTTGGTGAGATCTTGGTTCTCTTGCTTGAGCAACCGCCCCAGTGTTGTCACAAAACACAGTAATGGGGTCTTTCATACTAGGAACAACATTCAACTCTTGAATGAAGTTTCTTATCCAAACACCTTCCTTAGCTGCATCATTTGCAGCTAAGTATTCGGCCTCAGTGGTCGAATCTGCAGTGGTTGTCTGCTTGGAACTCTTCCAACTCACTGCTCCGCCGTTTAGGCAGAAAATGTATCCTGACATTGACTTAAAATCATCTAAGTCAGATGCAAAGCTTGCATCGCAGTATCCTTCGACAGTAAGATCTTTCTGACCTCCGTAAACTAAGAATAAATCTTTAGTACTTTTCAAGTACTTAAGAATATTCTTCACGGCAGCCCAGTGACCATCTCCAGGGTCAGATTGGAAACGACTTGTTACACTAAGTGCATAAGCCACATCCGGTCGTGTACATAACATTGCATACATTATGCTACCTATTGCTGATGCATAAGGTGTATGAGTCATTCTCTCCTTCTCAAGGTTGGTCTTAGGACACATCTTCTTTGAAAGACATGTTCCTACACTCATAGGAAGGTTCTTAACCTTTGCTGACTCCATATTGAATCTCTTCAATACTTTGTCAATGTACATCGACTGTGATAGTCCTATTAACCTTCTAGATCTATCTCTATAGATTTTAATTCCAAGGATATAGGACGCATCACCAAGATCTTTCATCTCGAATTGATTCGATAACCATAACTTAGTCACTTTCATGTCATCTTTCGAATTCCCAATAAGAAGGATGTCATCAACATAAAGTACTAAGAATTGTACTGAGGTCTCCAATTCCTTTCTATACACACATGATTCATTCGAAATTTGGATGAAGCCAAAAGCTTTGACCGATTCATCAAATCGAATGTTCCAATTCCTAGAAGCCTGTTTCAATCCATAGATTGATCTTTGGAGTTTGCAAACCTTTGCTCACTCCCACTGAATGTGAAACCTATGGGTTGCTCCATATAAATGTCTTTGTCAATGTCACCATTGAGAAAGGCAGTTTTCACATCCATTTGCCATATCTCATAGTCATAATATGCAGCAATGGCAAGCATGATCCGAATAGACTTTTGCATTGCAACTGGTGAAAAGGTTTCATCAAAATCCATGCCGGGTCTCTGAGTGAATCCTTTTGCAACTAGTCTTGCTTTGTAGGCTGCAATGCTTCCATCAACTCCAAGCTTTCTCTTAAAGATCCATTTGCAACCTATGGGTTTGACCCCATCAGGCAAATCTACCAAGGTCCAAACTTGGTTGGAGTTCATGGAATCCATTTCGGATTTCATGGCTTCTATCCACCGTTCAGAGTCAGAATCTGAAAGTGCCTCCTCATATGTTAAAGGATCATTATCCTTTTGAGAGATTTCATGGAAGAATCCATACCATCTCTCCGGCTGTCTAGGAGTACGTTCAGAACGCCTTAGAGGAGGGTTTTCACGTGTATCGAAATTCGTGATTGGTTGTAGTTGATCAGAGTGGGACGTTTCTTCAGTGGGTGGTGTGGGGTCATTTTGTACTTCTTCTAATTCTATGATCTTGCCCTTCTTTTCTTTAAGGAACGGTTCCTCAAGAAAAGTGGCATTTCTAGAAACAAACACCTTTTGTTCAGATTGATCATAGAAGTAGTATCCTATGGATTCCTTAGGATAACCTACAAAGTAGCATACGAGACTCTAACTTATCTCCCACTGTCCTCTTCACGTAAGCAGGACAACCCCAAATTCTTAAGTAAGAATAACTAGGGATTTTACCATGCCACATTTCATAGGGCGTATTAGGGACTGACTTAGAGGGAACTAGATTCAAAATCTTTGCTGCACTTTCTAGGGCATAACCCCAGAAAGAAGGTGGTAAGTCAGCGAAACTCATCATGGAACGAACCATATCAAGTAGGGTTCGATTCCTTCTCTCAGAAACTCCATTAAGCTGAGGAGTTCCCGGAGGAGTCCATTGAGAGATAATCCCATTATCCTTGAGATGATTAAGGAATTCTTCACTAAGATATTCGCCTCCTCGATCAGATCGAAGTGCTTTGATCTTGTGACCAGTTTGGTTCTCAACCTCCTTTTGAAATTCTAAGAATTTCTCAAAAGCTTCAGATTTATACTTCATTAAGTATACATAACCATACCGACTAAAGTCATCAGTGAAGGTTATGAAGTACTGATGATTGTTTCTAGTGCTTACACTAAGCGGTCCACAAACATCAGTATGGATCAAATCCAAAACCTCAGTGGCACGTTCCACAGTTCCTTTAAAAGGAACTTTGGACATCTTTCCTTTGAGACAGGATTCGCAAGAAGTCAACTCTTTGAGATCATTTTCAGAGAATGATCCTAAAGTGTTTATCTTGCTAATTCTGTTCTTGGAAATGTGTCCTAATCTAGCGTGCCATAAGGAAGCTGAAACTTTGTCATCTCTCTTACGCTTCGTTTCTCGTTGTATATTCATAATATTGATATTTTGAGTTAGGTAAAGTCCATTACTTAGAGTACCGATGTGAACGGAAGAGTTGTTCCGTTTGATAAAATATTTACCATTCTTAATATAAGTCTCATAACCTTCACAATCTAATATTGGAACTGAAATTATATTATGAATAATGCTCGGTACATAAAGGACTTTATTTAATACTAACTCAAAACTACCTAAATCCAATCTAATTGTGTCTAAAGCTCGAGCTTCAACGTTTGAGCCATCGCCGATCTTCAAGACACATTCTCCTTCTTTGAGTTGTTGGACTTCACTTAGCATCTGTACATCATTACATATATGAGTTCCACAACCGGTATCAAGTACCCAAGAACTAGAATTAATAGAAAGATTTACTTCAACGAGAAAGATACCTTTCTTTAGAGTAGCCTTGTACTCTGGGCAGTTTCTCCTCCAATGTCCCGCTTTGCCACAATGGAAGCAAACATCCTCTTTCTGATCATGCTTCTTCTTTTGGGCCTTCCCCTTCGAAATGCCACCAGTGGGCCTAAGGGGTTTCTTCTTCTTCTTTTGGGCTTTCTTGCCCTTACCTTTAGAAGGCCCAGAAGAGGAAGATGGAGCATTCACCATCAAAACCTTATTGTCCTTCTTGATCGTGCTTTCAGCAGTCACAAGCTGACTAATCAGCTCAGCTACAGTAGCACCAGCATGATTCATGTTGAAGTTAAGGACAAATGGGTTGAATGATGGTGGGAGCGAAGCTAGCAACAAATCCACTGAAAGTTCATCTTTCAGTGGCATGTCCATGGAAGCAAGTTTCTCAGTAAGGGCAAGAAACTTGAGTCCATATTCATGGACACTTGAACCTTCCCTCATTCTCAAGTGGAACAATTCCTTTGAAGTGTTATACCTTGTAACACGTTCATGAGGGCGGTAAAGTTGCTCTAAGTGGTCGTAAATCTCCCAAGCAAATTCCATGGCCTCATGTTGCCTTTGCAAGTCCGGAGACATGTTAGCCAACATAAGGCAACGGGCTTGGAGATTATCATCCTTCCACTTCTGAATCGCGTCCCGCTCAGCCCGAGTGGGAGCCTCCCCTTCGGGACTAGGTTCCCCTTCGAAGAGAACATAAGTTCTCTTCTCAGAATCTAAAATGATTTTTAGATTCCTCAGCCAATCAGAATAGTTGGGACCAGTCAACTTGTTTGACTCGAGGATCGATACAAGAGGGTTTTTGGTTGCCATTTCAAAACACGTAGAGAATCACAGAATCTACGACCTAAATGGTAAAACAGAGAACTAGTGAGCATGCTGAATTATAACGATATACAAAAGATAAGGTCTTTAGTCTAATGTAGCTCCCACTGTTTTTCAAAGATCTATAATTCCCAAAGATCTAAGAGGAACACGTTTCCCAATGGGTACTAAGATCCTAGGCATTTTACCTCGAACCCACGACTCGCGGACATTCTAAGTAAGAACCCTAGGTAGGTACAACTTACCAATTCTAACACCTTTAGAACTCTTAGTAATTGTTTTTGCATCACCTATCTTTCAATATGGACCCACGACTCGTGCGACATCCATATTTACTTAGGCGTTAAGCTAGACCCATCAATCATAAGATCATGACCAAAACTTAGTTTGAACGACCCACGACTCGCGGACATCGCCCTTGCTAAAATTGACCACGAAATATTGATCATTTAAAATGATTAATTAGGTAACTAAGAACTAATAAGCTCCACTAGATATCCCACGACTCGCGGACAATAACTAGCTTTATTTACTAAACTTAAAACCTATTGATGGAATACTAGGAATTTAATTCAAAATTTGCATCTCGAATTAAACACCTATTTGTTCGAAATTAGCTTAACATTTAATGGGAATTTTTCGAATCAACCGGAGAGTTGTCCGGTTCGACCTCACCAACATATATGTTATCTAATTTTATTAGTCTTGATTAATGCAAGTACACTTAAATGCATTTCAAACAAGCACATAAACAGATAACATGTCCTAGCATGATACTAACATGTAATGATCATGGGTTCTACCTATCTTATGCGTGATATGTGGGAGCTACTCCACAATCACAAGTTCTAACATACATGCCACATAAACAGTTCAAATCACATAAGGGAAAGCAGTAACAAAATACGAGCCCTATCTCTATTACACTTAACAATTGAGATTCCCCTCCCTAACATTTTGAGGGGTCTTCACTTATGGCCTCCTTGTTACTTGAATGTGGTCCATCTTACTCCATGGGTGCATTGTCTCCAAAATGAAAATAAAACCTCACCACCTATCTCTACTCTCAAATTACAATAGAAAGAAAAAGACATAAAGTAATAAGGCTCAATCTTCATATTGGCCTTGGACAATTACACGGGGCATACCCCGGCCTCAAAAACAGCAATATGGAAAGCCACATAATAAATCACATAACAGTACGCACATAAGTGAGGCTCCAACCTCAATTGAAAAACGCAACTATAGGGCTCCAACCCCAATTTAAACCATCCATGTGCATAAATTAAAACCATACATAGATCTAAACCCATGATCACCTAACATGCTTTTGCAAGAATTTAAATTTAACCAATAAATTAAAATTCTCGCTTTAAGCTCTAATAGCTTAAAACACGACTTGATGCGAGTCTTATTTATAAAAGTTTTCAATAAATCCCAAATTACCAAAACAAATAAAATTGCAATTAATTTCTGAAAATTAATAATTTTATCAAAGATGTATTTTCCCAAAATATAAACCGCTTCAATTTCTCAAAAATCCCAATTTTAAGTTTTTTTTTTTTAAATGTTGGAAAACACGAATCAGAAAGCAGCGGAATTTAAAAAATTTTTCCAACAAAAGGACCTTGAACTCGCAATCGTGTAACCAAATTCGTATAGATAGAAAACTTATTTTTCTTTTATTCTTTCTTGAAGCGTTTCAAGCCACCCAAGAACGCTCTTCTCGCGGCTTGATCCCCTCTCCTTTGGTAAAGCTCGAATCTTCAAACTTCTAACTTGAAGTCTCTAGAGAAAGTCCACTAACTTGATCACAATCTAACTAGTAAGGATGCTAGTTCTCTAGTTAGTGTTTAGGCTTAACCTAGGGTTTAATTTAATCTTGGAGAAAGGAAGGTGTTCAACACATGAACCAAGAATTGTCAATTAGCTCTAAAGGGGAGCATGAGCTCCCCTATATATAGGAAAGGGGAGGGGCGGCCGAACCTAGTCCTAATGGACAAAGGATTTGGTCCCTCTCTCTCTTATTACTTGATCATCAAGTATTTTCCAACTTTAACTTTGAATTCTAATTCTAGTCAACTTTTAAGAGAGCCAAAAAATATCCAAACTATTTTTGGATAATTTTATACTTTATTTATTATAAAATAAATAACTTATTTTTATCTAATTAATTAATTCGTAATTAATTAACTAGATTATTTTCTCCAAAATTAGACTTTCTTTTTAATCCAAAATTAAACCAAAGTCTATTAAATAATTAACACATTAATTATTTAACATCACATAATCACGTGTGGCACACGTGTCTTAATGACACGTGTCGAATCACGTGAGCCACACGTGTGATTTCACACGTGTGGAACCCCTTAGGCTCGATTAACTCGTTTAATCATTTTTAAGCCTCAACTCATGTAACCAAGTTGTTGTGTGTGACCCTCTAGGTTCTCAATTCAATTAGCAGTGACCCCAATTAATTAATTCACTAATTAATTAATCGGTCCACAGATTAAACGACCATAGTCTAGCAACAGGTGTTTAACCCCTAGCTGAATTGGAATGTTCAGATTCGACAGAACCTTTAAGTCATTGATTCATGTGAGATACAATCCTCCTACTTACTATCTCTCAACCAAGATCTAGGGCAAGGGAATAATCAGAACCCTAATAATCCGGTCTTAAAGCTAAGTGCATTTCATATCCATTTGATCTCAATCCAAGAAACCCTTTTCTTGATGTCTTGATCTACTGCATTGGCCAAGGACTCCATATGGCATATGAATGACTTACACAACAATAAGAGATCACCTTGCAAATGCAAGTGTAGGTCCTTTCTTGATTCTCATTCACTTTCATGAATCACTTGTGCAGCCCCAGCATAAGCCTTGAATCAGTTGTCTAAGGCGACACCCTTTAAAGCTTATACCAAAGACTACAGAGTTAACTCATAAAGTAACATGGAACCTCAAGTCTTAGGATCAATTAATCACATCAATGACTCGTGAGATATTTCCTAATCTGGAAGTTTCCATTTCCTGAAATAGAAACTTCCTTTCCCATTTAGGAATGTTCTCACACGGGGCACCTCAGTGAACTTACTTATTAAAGTAAGCACCCTCATGTATCACGCACGTATCAACTATACACTTTGCACCTCCATGAAACAAGGTGGTCCTTCTTAAGGGCGTGATCCCACAAGCAAGCCTTAGAGGAGTCAGGTTGACACTCCCACTGTCTGTAGGACTCATCGGCTTGGAGTATTTTACTAATCATGACTTATGTGATATAGGGCTCGTTTCATGAACCATTTCACCCAAATGGTAGAGTCCTAAAGTCATCAGGATTAGGGGAGTTCTCATACATGCACTGTAACACCCCAAACGGAGAAGTGCCACATCCCCCGCACTATGATCCAGACCCGGCCATGAAATGGAAGTCCATGCCCGAATCCGAATCAGAGCGGACGGGAGACCAACTCACACACTAGGCTAGGCGGATCTAACTTGACAAACTCAGAATGCGGAAGCAAATTAAACATTCAATCACGATAGCGGAAGCATTTAAATCAACATTCAAAAACAAGTGACGGGTTCAACTAGCATAGATACCTAGTCCCGAATATCAGATCAACATAACATAATAATCATCAAGAGCCACAAGGGCCGAATGAGAGTGCCACGCAGGGCTACCGAATAGTAAAGTATAATCTCCAATCTACAATTCAAAGCATAAGTAAAGTGTATGAAGCGACAAATGCAAATAGAAAGACTAGACTGACAAAGAGTGACTCAAAGGACTCACGTCCGCCTAGCAACTCCAACAACCTGCAACTAAAAGTGTAAATGAGGGGTCAGTCAACTTGACCGAGTGAGGGGGCTAACGCACACCCACAATATATATATAAGGAGCATAGCACAGAATAAAAAGGATGGACTTATGAACCGGGGATAGGTGTTACATACCAAAACGTTTTGAAAGAACCCGAATAAGATATAGATATAAGTTTAGAAACCATTTTCCAGAAAGACTCTATCCCGATTCATAATTCCATAACATAACATAATCAACGGCTCGGCGAGTACGAGCTTCCAACCTCAACTCCTCATAACATAAATCAAAATCAATCCAACCTCTACACCAATGATGGAGGAGATGTACCGTCCCCATACCATCGAGAATAAACCGTCTAAAATAGACTCACCCTCAAGGGGTTGCGAACCCACAAGAGTCCTCCCCGGCTGTACACCGAAGGCTCAAGATATCACGCCTCCCTCATCGCCCTAAGGTCGCGCAATGATATCTCAAATGGAACTAGCACAGTGTCTTATCCGACGGCACTATGCCGTGCCGGTCTCCACTCGTACCAGCTCCCAGCTCACCAGGATCGATCCACACACAGATCACAACATAACAGATCACGACGGATCACATATACCAACTTTCATGGCAATCTCGCTATAGAACATAACGTAAAGTACTTTTCAAAACAGCTTATATATGCTTTCATATTTACTTTTCCAAACAGAGTTGATTCCGAAGGTCATAAACATATCATATCCAACACATACGTATATAATAGATATACTCGCATGCAGGGGTTGAAATCAGCATATTAAGGTCATAGGTCGCATAACTATACAAAATCCTAAACCTCACCTCGTGAAAGTAGAGTCTGAGAGTGTGAAGGGCCAAACACTCTAAACCTCGTGCTCACTGGCACCACCAAACTCTGAAACAAGACATACAGAAGCCCAAACTTAGACTCTACATGAACCAAGTAAGACGCACGGCGTACAAAGTATGAATGCCATGTGAAATGGAATGATGCTTATCAAGTTGATCACATAAGGGGAAATTCAAATATTCAAGTAACTCATGCAAGTAACGAAGAATTAAGGTTAAGTGATCCGTTCCAAGTCATATCATAGTATATAATTCAAACACACACGACTGGTAAACACTAATTTCGATTTATAAATTAAATAATACGTGCCAACGCATTTAAATAATAACAATTCCACTGTGTCCACCTTGCGTTTAAGAATCTAAAGAATATTGTACTAGAAATCTCAATTCATAACCTTGATATACTAAACGGTAAAACAAATTATAATTCATGCTGCCATAATTTTAATAAGTAAACCAATATCACAAAACAATTATATTAACTATAATCCAATACATCTCAGTAGCAGGAGCTAATTTAATTTGCATAGCCTCATGATTACCTTTGTAATAAAATCACCTACGTCCCCTAGCAGATTACACATGCAACAAACATATTCTAATTCTTACAATTAAACTTAAATGAACTAGTTAACTCAAATTAAATCAAATTCAATATTATAAACTAAGATGTATATCTTTGTCAAAAATTCCAAAATCCAAAACAAGAATCCTAAAATTAACAAAAGATTCCAGTACTTCTACACAAGTTCACCTTCTCGGCATCAGCTAACCACATTCTCATTTAGAGTGACTAACCATTAAGTTTCAAAGGATCGTAACTCCTTCAAGTTAAATATCACGTACCAATCTCTCGAATACGAAACAAAATAATCAACTACAAAATTACACACACATGTTTATATCCATAAGGCCTTAATCGAATCAGAACTGAAACAATAATGAGATCAATTCTTGACAATTCCCCAAATACAGAACATTCTTACAATTAATATAAAGTATATACATATACAAAGTATAACACTTCGAAATTGGGGAATAAGTTTCGGTGGTTGAGGGTGGCTATACCAGCGATTCCAGAGAGAAGAACAACGGTGGACGACGGATAGTGAAACTAGCAACCGAAAGCAGAACTGGACTGTGGGCTCTTACGGTGATGCAAACCTATAGGTATGGCAACTGGAAAGGGTGCCACTATAACTGTTATTCCTCGTTGCAGAAGTGAGAGAAGGAGCAGTAGTCTATCAAAAACGGTGGTTGCTTGGTGGTGATGGTCGCCTGGAATGGAGGTCGCCTTGTCGAGAGATAGCGACGGCCACAGGGTATCTTTCCTCTGCAGATCTGAATGAGGGAGAGAATGTGAATGTTGGTTGGCACGTCGCCGGAAAGAATGGCGACATATCTGTTGCTGCTTGCCCTGTTTTTCCTTGTTCGAAAGTTTCCTGAGGTAAGGGTGATGGCTGACCGTCGCGGAGGAACAGGGGTGGCTCCGACTGGAGAGGTGGTCAGCGGCGGAGCAGGGGTGAAGTGCGGGCCTTCTTTCTTGCAGAAGATGGCGACGAGCTGGCGTTAGAGGTTGGAGATGAAGACCCACGAAAGAGAACAGATCTGGCCGCTGGTGGTTCTGGAAATGGTGGTGCTTGATTGTTGCGTGTCGTCGGAGGAGATGAAGATCAGGCGGCGAGATGGTTGGTGGTGGTGCTGAATCGCGGTGATGGCGGAGAGGCGGAGACGTGGAGGAGCTAATGCACCGCCGCTGCTTGTGGAAGGTGTGAGGGAAACGTGGCGGTGATGTTGCCGGAATGAAAGCCAGTGGCGGATGGCGTGGTGCCGCTGCAACCGCTTGCTCTGCTTGAAACCGAAAGGGAAGGAAGAAACAGGGTGGTGATGTGGCGGTGGTGTGGCTGTCAGAGAGAGGTAGCGCGGTGATGGAGGCTGAGTCGCGGCGGCTGTTCAGTCGGGAAAGTTGCGCCGCTGCTCTCTCTCTCTCTCTGGAAACCGAAATGGGAGAAGGGAAGAAAAAGAATGAGGAGCAGCTAGGGTTTCTCGGTTAAGAAGGAACCAAACTTCCAAAATTATGATTAAGCCCCTCAAAAGTATGAGTTAAGCGATTGAGTCCTCAGGTTTCCAAGACTAATCAGTTAAGTCCAATTAAAGATTAGGTAATTATAAAAGTACCCACAGAATTTAAAGCAGTGTCCAATTAAGTCCAATTGAGTTTCTCATAATTAGAAATAGATCTCCAACTTTTAATAATTACAAATTAGCCCACATAATTTGAGTTAAAGAGCAATTAGGCACAAAACAAATATTTCAATTAAGTCCACATATCTTAATAAGGTTGCAATCGAGTCAATTAAACTATTAAAACATGAATAAGGCAATTCAAATATGTGCAAGGTTGAATAAATAACGTTCTAATCGTACGAAAACGACATCGTATTTTGCTCCGAAAATGCGGGGTGTTACAACCTTCCCCCCTTAAGAGAACCTGGTCCCCAGGTTCCACTGCTGAGCTGGAAAAGCTTCGAGTGATAGTGTCTTAACCCTTCTCGAGGAGTTGTGTAAAACTTAGCCTCCGTTGTGAAGGTTACTCTCATTGTCTTTACTGAACCTTTCTCGCGATGTCTCGTTGTCATTGGGATCATTTGAGTACTGGACCGTCGCTTTCATCAAGTTGTTCGATCATTCTCATCCCACGAATAGTTGTCACTGCACTCAACTTTGATGGTGTCGTAAACTCGTCACTTGCAGACCGTTGTCAGGACAACGCGTAACGCAACTATAGCAGACAAGAGAGAATCCCATCTCTCGGCACAAGAGGTGAGAGAACCCCGTCTCTCGAGCACAGATTTGAGAGAACCCCGTCTCTCAAGCACAGAATCAAGAGAACCCCGTCTCTCAAGCACAGAATCGAGAGGACCCCGTCTCTCAAACACATAATTGAGAGAACCCCGTCTCTCAACCTAAGTCTGACAGATTCCAACATCTCCCAAACATTCTAGTTTGAGAAAATGCAGCATTTCCCAAACCCCTAAATTCAAGAGAATCCAGCATCTCCGAATATCTAAGTACGAGAGAATCCAACATCTCTCGTGCACGAAACTTAGAAAGAATCCAACATCTTTCTATCACATAAGTAGAGAGACTCCTGCATCTCTCCATCACATAAAAGAGGGAATCTAAGGTCTCTCTTGCGCATAAACCCACTGATCAGTTATTCATACATACACACATCAGAGTAACACTTGACGAAAAGTATACGATGCATGTTTGGTGTACCTTATACTACTGATATCGGTATCCCTTGAGTATAGATTTGACGCTCATACTTCAACTCAAGGGGGATATCGCGATGGAATCCCTGTAAAACAAGATTACAGTATGTATGTATGTTATATGAGAAGTCAGTGAGCAACCAAGAGAGTTTCAAATCACATAGTCATAAATAGTTCTCATAAGTACATAACTCATTCGTTTCAGCAACGGTTCATAACAAGTAGAAATTTCAAGTTACAAATTAGTCATCATCCAAGTTATCACCATTAAACAACAATAGTCATCATCCACATCAAACAAAACAAGATAAGAATACTTAAGTGATGCATGTATGCAAATGCCATGAATGCTTGGCGTACCGTTAACCAAAGTGTAAAAATCTTGACAAGAAAGTCGAGATGAAGCAGTAGGAGTTGTTTAAGCCGACAGTAATGCAACCCTTGTCATCTGAACCTCTTTTCTTGAGTCTTTTCATAAAGTGGTAACTCAGCAAAGCTCGTTTATCACCAAAGCCCTTACTAGACCGTAATCCTTGCTCAACTAGAATCATCCTCAGTTTCTCCCAAGAATTCTCATTTATGTGTTAAATCTTAGTCTGCTCATCTTCAAGGAGTTGTCCATGATTTATTTGTCAATTAGATATTTACCTCAGAGTTTCGTTGGATGATCGTGGTGCTAAGTACTTCCCAAAGCAATCCATGGTATATAATTCTGAAACTTGAATAAAGTCTTTCAGCATCTAAGTGTTATATTCCCATCTCAGTAGAATCTTCGATCTTAGCAGAATCTTCCACCTCAGCAGAAAGGAGACACCCAGAGAGCTAGCAACCAATCTTGTTTTGTTGTTTGTTAACTCTAAACGACACCAAATCCTTCAACACTCACCGATGGTTTGTAACTCGTTGCTCATGTAACATGGTTACCTATCCACATCCCTTGAACTTGATCGGATCTTATTTGATCGGATTCTTCTACATTAACTCGTTTCCATCAACAAGGTGACTACTCCCAAATAAACGAATCCTCAAGGTTAGAATTCGTCAAACTTCATCTTTCAATTGACTTTAAGGTAGTAAGTCAATATAGCAAATCTCATTCCTTCAACTCTGAACCTTTTCATGAGTATTGATCTTGGTGAGGAATCCTTTCATTTTCGAATTATGGCGTGTTTCCGTTGTAGTACCAATAGGTAGCGTTGACGGAGGGAAACCTCAGTGTTGACTCATAGGGTACCCTGAAATTCAAACACTAAATTCGATGCATGCGGATTAAGATGCAAATGAAATGTAATAAGTACATCACGTAAATGCAACAATTAGTTGTAATTTATAAAGCACAGAAAATAAGATGTTGCATAATTAAAGTCACAATGTGCACACAATCATATAATCACGAAACAATTCATGCCGAAGGATCAAAATATCAAGTCAAACAAATGCAATGCGCAGTTATTCCTATGCCGTACGACCTAGACAGACTCAACACGACTCAAGAGCTCGGTTTTGCAACCTAGAGCTCTGATACCACTTAAGGATGTAACACCCCAAACGGAGAAGTGCCACATCCCCCGCACTATGATCCAGACCCGGCCATGAAATGGAAGTCCATGCCCGAATCCGAATCAGAGCGGACGGGGAGACCAACTCACACACTAGGCTAGGCGGATCTAACTTGACAAACTCAGAATGCGGAAGCAAATTAAACATTCAATCACGATAGCGGAAGCATTTAAATCAACATTCAAAAACAAGTGACGGGTTCAACTAGCATAGATACCTAGTCCCGAATATCAGATCAACATAACATAATAATCATCAAGAGCCACAAGGGCCGAATGAGAGTGCCACGCAGGGCTACCGAATAGTAAAGTATAATCTCCAATCTACAATTCAAAGCATAAGTAAAGTGTATGAAGCGACAAATGCAAATAGAAAGACTAGACTGACAAAGAGTGACTCAAAGGACTCACGTCCGCCTAGCAACTCCAACAACCTGCAACTAAAAGTGTAAATGAGGGGTCAGTCAACTTGACCGAGTGAGGGGGCTAACGCACACCCACAATATATATATAAGGAGCATAGCACAGAATAAAAAGGATGGACTCATGAACCGGGGATAGGTGTTACATACCAAAACGTTTTGAAAGAACCCGAATAAGATATAGATATAAGTTTAGAAACCATTTTCCAGAAAGACTCTATCCCGATTCATAATTCCATAACATAACATAATCAACGGCTCGGCGAGTACGAGCTTCCAACCTCAACTCCTCATAACATAAATCAAAATCAATCCAACCTCTACACCAATGATGGAGGAGATGTACCGTCCCCATACCATCGAGAATAAACCGTCTAAAATAGACTCACCCTCAAGGGGTTGCGAACCCACAAGAGTCCTCCCCGGCTGTACACCGAAGGCTCAAGATATCACGCCTCCCTCATCGCCCTAAGGTCGCGCAATGATATCTCAAATGGAACTAGCACAGTGTCTTATCCGACGGCCCTATGCCGTGCTGGTCTCCACTCGTACCAGCTCCCAGCTCACCAGGATCGATCCACACACAGATCACAACATAACAGATCACGACGGATCACATATACCAACTTTCATGGCAATCTCGCTATAGAACATAACGTAAAGTACTTTTCAAAACAGCTTATATATGCTTTCATATTTACTTTTCCAAACAGAGTTGATTCCGAAGGTCATAAACATATCATATCCAACACATACGTATATAATAGATATACTCGCATGCAGGGGTTGAAATCAGCATATTAAGGTCATAGGTCGCATAACTATACAAAATCCTAAACCTCACCTCGTGAAAGTAGAGTCTGAGAGTGTGAAGGGCCAAACACTCTAAACCTCGTGCTCACTGGCACCACCAAACTCTGAAACAAGACATACAGAAGCCCAAACTTAGACTCTACATGAACCAAGTAAGACGCACGGCGTACAAAGTATGAATGCCATGTGAAATGGAATGATGCTTATCAAGTTGATCACATAAGGGGAAATTCAAATATTCAAGTAACTCATGCAAGTAACGAAGAATTAAGGTTAAGTGATCCGTTCCAAGTCATATCATAGTATATAATTCAAACACACACGACTGGTAAACACTAATTTCGATTTATAAATTAAATAATACGTGCCAACGCATTTAAATAATAACAATTCCACTGTGTCCACCTTGCGTTTAAGAATCTAAAGAATATTGTACTAGAAATCTCAATTCATAACCTTGATATACTAAACGGTAAAACAAATTATAATTCATGCTGCCATAATTTTAATAAGTAAACCAATATCACAAAACAATTATATTAACTATAATCCAATACATCTCAGTAGCAGGAGCTAATTTAAATTGCATAGCCTCATGATTACCTTTGTAATAAAATCACCTACGTCCCCTAACAGATTACACATGCAACAAACATATTCTAATTCTTACAATTAAACTTAAATGAACTAGTTAACTCAAATTAAATCAAATTCAATATTATAAACTAATATGTATATCTTTGTCAAAAATTCCAAAATCCAAAACAAGAATCCTAAAATTAACAAAAGATTCCAGTACTTCTACACAAGTTCACCTTCTCGGCATCAGCTAACCACATTCTCATTTAGAGTGACTAACCATTAAGTTTCAAAGGATCGTAACTCCTTCAAGTTAAATATCACGTACCAATCTCTCGAATACGAAACAAAATAATCAACTACAAAATTACACACACATGTGTATATCCATAAGGCCTTAATCGAATCAGAACTGAAACAATAATGAGATCAATTCTTGACAATTCCCCAAATACAGAACATTCTTACAATTAATATAAAGTATATACATATACAAAGTATAACACTTCGAAATTGGGGAATAAGTTTCGGTGGTTGAGGGTGGCTATACCAGCGATTCAAGAGAGAAGAACAACGGTGGACGACGGATAGTGAAACTAGCAACCGAAAGCAGAACTGGACTGTGGGCTCTTACGGTGATGCAAACCTATAGGTATGGCAACTGGAAAGGGTGCCGCTATAACTGTTATTCCTCGTTGCAGAAGTGAGAGAAGGAGCAGTAGTCTATCAAAAACGGTGGTTGCTTGGTGGTGATGGTCGCCTGGAATGGAGGTCGCCTTGTCGAGAGATAGCGACGGCCACAGGGTATCTTTCCTCTGCAGATCTGAATGAGGGAGAGAATGTGAATGTTGGTTGGCACGTCGCCGGAAAGAATGGCGACAGATCTGTTGCTGCTTGCCCTGTTTTTCCTTGTTCGAAAGTTTCCTGAGGTAAGGGTGATGGCTGACCGTCGCGGAGGAACAGGGGTGGCTCCGACTGGAGAGGTGGTCAGCGGCGGAGCAGGGGTGAAGTGCAGGCCTTCTTTCTTGCAGAAGATGGCGACGAGCTGGCGTTAGAGGTTGGAGATGAAGACCCACGAAAGAGAACAGATCTGGCCACTGGTGGTTCTGGAAATGGTGGTGCTTGGTTGTTGCGTGTCGTCGGAGGAGATGAAGATCAGGCGGCGAGATGGTTGGTGGTGGTGCTGAATCGCGGTGATGGCGGAGAGGCGGAGACGTGGAGGAGCTAATGCACCGCCGCTGCTTGTGGAAGGTGTGAGGGAAACGTGGCGGTGATGTTGCCGGAATGAAAGCCAGTGGCGGATGGCGTGGTGCCGCTGCAACCGCTTGCTCTGCTTGAAACCGAAAGGGAAGGAAGAAACAGGGTGGTGATGTGGCGGTGGTGTGGCTGTCAGAGAGAGGTAGCGCGGTGATGGAGGCTGAGTCGCGGCGGCTGTTCAGTCGGGAAAGTTGCGCCGCTGCTCTCTCTCTCTCTCTGGAAACCGAAATGGGAGAAGGGAAGAAAAAGAATGAGGAGCAGCTAGGGTTTCTCGGTTAAGAAGGAACCAAACTTCCAAAATTATGATTAAGCCCCTCAAAAGTATGAGTTAAGCGATTGAGTCCTCAGGTTTCCAAGACTAATCAGTTAAGTCCAATTAAAGATTAGGTAATTATAAAAGTACCCACAGAATTTAAAGCAGTGTCCAATTAAGTCCAATTGAGTTTCTCATAATTAGAAATAGATCTCCAACTTTTAATAATTACAAATTAGCCCACATAATTTGAGTTAAAGAGCAATTAGGCACAAAACAAATATTTCAATTAAGTCCACATATCTTAATAAGGTTGCAATCGAGTCAATTAAACTATTAAAACATGAATAAGGCAATTCAAATATGTGCAAGGTTGAATAAATAACGTTCTAATCGTACGAAAACGACATCGTATTTTGCTCCGAAAATGCGGGGTGTTACAACCTTCCCCCCTTAAGAGAACCTGGTCCCCAGGTTCCACTGCTGAGCTGGAAAAGCTTCGAGTGATAGTGTCTTAACCCTTCTCGAGGAGTTGTGTAAAACTTAGCCTCCGTTGTGAAGGTTACTCTCATTGTCTTTACTGAACCTTTCTCGCGATGTCTCGTTGTCATTGGGATCATTTGAGTACTGGACCGTCGCTTTCATCAAGTTGTTCGATCATTCTCATCCCACGAATAGTTGTCACTGCACTCAACTTTGATGGCGTCGTAAACTCGTCACTTGCAGACCGTTGTCAGGACAACGCGTAACGCAACTATAGCAGACAAGAGAGAATCCCATCTCTCGGCACAAGAGGTGAGAGAACCCCGTCTCTCGAGCACAGATTTGAGAGAACCCCGTCTCTCAAGCACAGAATCAAGAGAACCCCGTCTCTCAAGCACAGAATCGAGAGGACCCCGTCTCTCAAACACATAATTGAGAGAACCCCGTCTCTCAACCTAAGTCTGACAGATTCCAACATCTCCCAAACATTCTAGTTTGAGAAAATGCAGCATTTCCCAAACCCCTAAATTCAAGAGAATCCAGCATCTCCGAATATCTAAGTACGAGAGAATCCAACATCTCTCGTGCACGAAACTTAGAAAGAATCCAACATCTTTCTATCACATAAGTAGAGAGACTCCTGCATCTCTCCATCACATAAAAGAGGGAATCTAAGGTCTCTCTTGCGCATAAACCCACTGATCAGTTATTCATACATACACACATCAGAGTAACACTTGACGAAAAGTATACGATGCATGTTTGGTGTACCTTATACTACTGATATCGGTATCCCTTGAGTATAGATTTGACGCTCATACTTCAACTCAAGGGGGATATCGCGATGGAATCCCTGTAAAACAAGATTACAGTATGTATGTATGTTATATGAGAAGTCAGTGAGCAACCAAGAGAGTTTCAAATCACATAGTCATAAATAGTTCTCATAAGTACATAACTCATTCGTTTCAGCAACGGTTCATAACAAGTAGAAATTTCAAGTTACAAATTAGTCATCATCCAAGTTATCACCATTAAACAACAATAGTCATCATCCACATCAAACAAAACAAGATAAGAATACTTAAGTGATGCATGTATGCAAATGCCATGAATGCTTGGCGTACCGTTAACCAAAGTGTAAAAATCTTGACAAGAAAGTCGAGATGAAGCAGTAGGAGTTGTTTAAGCCGACAGTAATGCAACCCTTGTCATCTGAACCTCTTTTCTTGAGTCTTTTCATAAAGTGGTAACTCAGCAAAGCTCGTTTATCACCAAAGCCCTTACTAGACCGTAATCCTTGCTCAACTAGAATCATCCTCAGTTTCTCCCAAGAATTCTCATTTATGTGTTAAATCTTAGTCTGCTCATCTTCAAGGAGTTGTCCATGATTTATTTGTCAATTAGATATTTACCTCAGAGTTTCGTTGGATGATCGTGGTGCTAAGTACTTCCCAAAGCAATCCATGGTATATAATTCTGAAACTTGAATAAAGTCTTTCAGCATCTAAGTGTTATATTCCCATCTCAGTAGAATCTTCGATCTTAGCAGAATCTTCCACCTCAGCAGAAAGGAGACACCCAGAGAGCTAGCAACCAATCTTGTTTTGTTGTTTGTTAACTCTAAACGACACCAAATCCTTCAACACTCACCGATGGTTTGTAACTCGTTGCTCATGTAACATGGTTACCTATCCACATCCCTTGAACTTGATCGGATCTTATTTGATCGGATTCTTCTACATTAACTCGTTTCCATCAACAAGGTGACTACTCCCAAATAAACGAATCCTCAAGGTTAGAATTCGTCAAACTTCATCTTTCAATTGACTTTAAGGTAGTAAGTCAATATAGCAAATCTCATTCCTTCAACTCTGAACCTTTTCATGAGTATTGATCTTGGTGAGGAATCCTTTCATTTTCGAATTATGGCGTGTTTCCGTTGTAGTACCAATAGGTAGCGTTGACGGAGGGAAACCTCAGTGTTGACTCATAGGGTACCCTGAAATTCAAACACTAAATTCGATGCATGCGGATTAAGATGCAAATGAAATGTAATAAGTACATCACGTAAATGCAACAATTAGTTGTAATTTATAAAGCACAGAAAATAAGATGTTGCATAATTAAAGTCACAATGTGCACACAATCATATAATCACGAAACAATTCATGCCGAAGGATCAAAATATCAAGTCAAACAAATGCAATGCGCAGTTATTCCTATGCCGTACGACCTAGACAGACTCAACACGACTCAAGAGCTCGGTTTTGCAACCTAGAGCTCTGATACCACTTAAGGATGTAACACCCCAAACGGAGAAGTGCCACATCCCCCGCACTATGATCCAGACCCGGCCATGAAATGGAAGTCCATGCCCGAATCCGAATCAGAGCGGACGGGAGACCAACTCACACACTAGGCTAGGCGGATCTAACTTGACAAACTCAGAATGCGGAAGCAAATTAAACATTCAATCACGATAGCGGAAGCATTTAAATCAACATTCAAAAACAAGTGACGGGTTCAACTAGCATAGATACCTAGTCCCGAATATCAGATCAACATAACATAATAATCATCAAGAGCCACAAGGGCCGAATGAGAGTGCCACGCAGGGCTACCGAATAGTAAAGTATAATCTCCAATCTACAATTCAAAGCATAAGTAAAGTGTATGAAGCGACAAATGCAAATAGAAAGACTAGACTGACAAAGAGTGACTCAAAGGACTCACGTCCGCCTAGCAACTCCAACAACCTGCAACTAAAAGTGTAAATGAGGGGTCAGTCAACTTGACCGAGTGAGGGGGCTAACGCACACCCACAATATATATATAAGGAGCATAGCACAGAATAAAAAGGATGGACTCATGAACCGGGGATAGGTGTTACATACCAAAACGTTTTGAAAGAACCCGAATAAGATATAGATATAAGTTTAGAAACCATTTTCCAGAAAGACTCTATCCCGATTCATAATTCCATAACATAACATAATCAACGGCTCGGCGAGTACGAGCTTCCAACCTCAACTCCTCATAACATAAATCAAAATCAATCCAACCTCTACACCAATGATGGAGGAGATGTACCGTCCCCATACCATCGAGAATAAACCGTCTAAAATAGACTCACCCTCAAGGGGTTGCGAACCCACAAGAGTCCTCCCCGGCTGTACACCGAAGGCTCAAGATATCACGCCTCCCTCATCGCCCTAAGGTCGCGCAATGATATCTCAAATGGAACTAGCACAGTGGCTTATCCGACGGCCCTATGCCATGCCGGTCTCCACTCGTACCAGCTCCCAGCTCACCAGGATCGATCCACACACAGATCACAACGGATCACAACATAACAGATCACGACGGATCACATATACCAACTTTCATGGCAATCTCGCTACAGAACATAACGTAAAGTACTTTTCAAAACAGCTTATATATGCTTTCATATTTACTTTTCCAAACAGAGTTGATTCCGAAGGTCATAAACATATCATATCCAACACATACGTATATAATAGATATACTCGCATGCAGGGGTTGAAATCAGCATATTAAGGTCATAGGTCGCATAACTATACAAAATCCTAAACCTCACCTCGTGAAAGTAGAGTCTGAGAGTGTGAAGGGCCAAACACTCTAAACCTCGTGCTCACTGGCACCACCAAACTCTGAAACAAGACATACAGAAGCCCAAACTTAGACTCTACATGAACCAAGTAAGACGCACGGCGTACAAAGTATGAATGCCATGTGAAATGGAATGATGCTTATCAAGTTGATCACATAAGGGGAAATTCAAATATTCAAGTAACTCATGCAAGTAACGAAGAATTAAGGTTAAGTGATCTGTTCCAAGTCATATCATAGTATATAATTCAAACACACACGACTGGTAAACACTAATTTCGATTTATAAATTAAATAATACGTGCCAACGCATTTAAATAATAACAATTCCACTGTGTCCACCTTGCGTTTAAGAATCTAAAGAATATTGTACTAGAAATCTCAATTCATAACCTTGATATACTAAACGGTAAAACAAATTATAATTCATGCTGCCATAATTTTAATAAGTAAACCAATATCACAAAACAATTATATTAACTATAATCCAATACATCTCAGTAGCAGGAGCTAATTTAAATTGCATAGCCTCATGATTACCTTTGTAATAAAATCACCTACGTCCCCTAACAGATTACACATGCAACAAACATATTCTAATTCTTACAATTAAACTTAAATGAACTAGTTAACTCAAATTAAATCAAATTCAATATTATAAACTAAGATGTATATCTTTGTCAAAAATTCCAAAATCCAAAACAAGAATCCTAAAATTAACAAAAGATTCCAGTACTTCTACACAAGTTCACCTTCTCGGCATCAGCTAACCACATTCTCATTTAGAGTGACTAACCATTAAGTTTCAAAGGATCGTAACTCCTTCAAGTTAAATATCACGTACCAATCTCTCGAATACGAAACAAAATAATCAACTACAAAATTACACACACATGTGTATATCCATAAGGCCTTAATCGAATCAGAACTGAAACAATAATGAGATCAATTCTTGACAATTCCCCAAATACATAACATTCTTACAATTAATATAAAGTATATACATATACAAAGTATAACACTTCGAAATTGGGGAATAAGTTTCGGTGGTTGAGGGTGGCTATACCAGCGATTCAAGAGAGAAGAACAACGGTGGACGACGGATAGTGAAACTAGCAACCGAAAGCAGAACTGGACTGTGGGCTCTTACGGTGATGCAAACCTATAGGTATGGCAACTGGAAAGGGTGCCGCTATAACTGTTATTCCTCGTTGCAGAAGTGAGAGAAGGAGCAGTAGTCTATCAAAAACGGTGGTTGCTTGGTGGTGATGGTCGCCTAGAATGGAGGTCGCCTTGTCGAGAGATAGCGACGGCCACAGGGTATCTTTCCTCTGCAGATCTGAATGAGGGAGAGAATGTGAATGTTGGTTGGCACGTCGCCGGAAAGAATGGCGACAGATCTGTTGCTGCTTGCCCTGTTTTTCCTTGTTCGAAAGTTTCCTGAGGTAAGGGTGATGGCTGACCGTCGCGGAGGAACAGGGGTGGCTCCGACTGGAGAGGTGGTCAGCGGCGGAGCAGGGGTGAAGTGCAGGCCTTCTTTCTTGCAGAAGATGGCGACGAGCTGGCGTTAGAGGTTGGAGATGAAGACCCACGAAAGAGAACAGATCTGGCCGCTGGTGGTTCTGGAAATGGTGGTGCTTGGTTGTTGCGTGTCGTCGGAGGAGATGAAGATCAGGCGGCGAGATGGTTGGTGGTGGTGCTGAATCGCGGTGATGGCGGAGAGGCGGAGACGTGGAGGAGCTAATGCACCGCCGCTGCTTGTGGAGGTGTGAGGGAAACGTGGCGGTGATGTTGCCGGAATGAAAGCCAGTGGCGGATGGCGTGGTGCCGCTGCAACCGCTTGCTCTGCTTGAAACCGAAAGGGAAGGAAGAAACAGGGTGGTGCTGTGGCGGTGGTGTGGCTGTCAGAGAGAGGTAGCGCGGTGATGGAGGCTGAGTCGCGGCGGCTGTTCAGTCGGGAAAGTTGCGCCGCTGCTCTCTCTCTCTCTCTGGAAACCGAAATGGGAGAAGGGAAGAAAAAGAATGAGGAGTAGCTAGGGTTTCTCGGTTAAGAAGGAACCAAACTTCCAAAATTATGATTAAGCCCCTCAAAAGTATGAGTTAAGCGATTGAGTCCTCAGGTTTCCAAGACTAATCAGTTAAGTCCAATTAAAGATTAGGTAATTATAAAAGTACCCACAGAATTTAAAGCAGTGTCCAATTAAGTCCAATTGAGTTTCTCATAATTAGAAATAGATCTCCAACTTTTAATAATTACAAATTAGCCCACATAATTTGAGTTAAAGAGCAATTAGGCACAAAACAAATATTTCAATTAAGTCCACATATCTTAATAAGGTTGCAATCGAGTCAATTAAACTATTAAAACATGAATAAGGCAATTCAAATATGTGCAAGGTTGAATAAATAACGTTCTAATCGTACGAAAACGACATCGTATTTTGCTCCGAAAATGCGGGGTGTTACATGCACAGCTAAAGTAAACGCATACCAAACAAGAGCATATAAAGAAGTGTTGCCTCAATTCGTTATTTCATTCAAAGATTGTCTGTGATTACAATAAGGAAAAGCACAAAGCGGATATACAATCGGCTTTCTAGGGCACTATTCCTAACATATCTTTGGTTCGAAAATTCAAGTTGAGGATGAGACTGAAATCCATGTTGTGATACATCTTCAATAGGAACCCAGCCTACCAAGTGGAGATCCCATAAGGACCTTCAATGTGGTATAAACAAGCTTTCGGATGTCACCTAACTTAAAATTGGTACTTTGTACCTGTGTCTATCCTCTGGTACTTACCGGGTAGGTGCTGAAGTTGCAAATAAAAGTAAGAGTTATACTTTGAACTGGCAAGATCTGGTTTAAGATGAGATGTTAGCAGTGCTTCTTTGGAGATTCCAAATAATTGAATATCATCGTGTGGCCTTGATTAGAGGAAACGGGTTATTCCATAAAAATATTCATAAACAGGACATGACACATGGTCGTAACTCGTCAATCCGACAGGTTTCTAAAGCTCTTTGTAATATGTTGTTATTAACTCTGTCACACCCAAGGTGCTAAATTCAAGGTGAAACATTCCATTTTTCCTGTACAGGAAAGTTGGATAACTTAGGTAGCTGTTCAAACTGGAAGGCACCATCTACTGAAAGTATGTTGTTGTAATTCTGATGACCTTTATACTATGGATTGGTGGGGGATTGTTGGAATTTGACAGTATATTATATGGATGAATTTATTTTTGGAGGGATACCAAATTCCTTGGTAGGAATCCATAGAATAAAGTCCATAAAATTAAGGTTAAATAAATTGTAAGCAATAAAGATTGAAACTTTGTGGTATAGTATATTCCACATGAAATATTAAGATATTTGTACTTTATGTATGATTAAAGATTGTATATTAAGTTATACACTAAATATTGTATATTGGTAAGTATGAATAAGAGATTTATTGCTGAATATTTATTTGAATTTGAAATAAAGCTAATATCAGGCAGTTTGATAGGGGTAAATCTGGGAGTGTTGACATGGCACCAAGTGTCATCACGACAGGTCCTACAAACCTCTTTACTGGTAACTTTCAGCCACATCACCATCTCGACCCAACTCAGTCCCTCCTTCGAGCCAACACTTGTGATAGTTTGGGAAGCCTTGTCCTCACCTACTGCTTGGTCCTACTTACTTCGACCTAGGAAAGCCCTCAACCCAGAGGCTTTCTCAAGCTAAGTACATTATCGACCCAATTAGCGCAGCATAGACGCATTAAATGCGAACACTATAGCACCCCGCACGGTGGGTCACCACATCCCCTGCACCTAAGCCCAATCCACATACGAGATGAAAAACCCGTACATGAACCAACCAGAGGCGAACGAGTGATAGACAGACACGCACCTAAGCTAGGCAGGACGTAGACCCTACAGATACAATTAACGAAACATCAAAAAAGAAATGCATGTGGAAATAATCCATACACTTAAACATAAATACAAACAGCAGGTGACGGGGTCAACTAGCATAGATACCTAGTCCCGAACATTAAACATAAATCATAACATGCAAACGGGTTCATCTATCCCTAGAAGACTGTCCCGAAAATCATATCATAACATAACAAAATATGCATACAAACATTCGTTCAAACTTATCCGAATTACAAAATGTGAATCCTAAAGACTCAAACTTGTACATGAGACTCGATAGACTCCAAGGACTCGACTCACACCGCCTAGCTTGAACACCGACGCCACACCTGCACACTAAAACATTGGGGAGGAAGAGGGTTAGTCACACTGACTTAGTGAGGGACTATCCACACACACTACATAAATAGTAAAGAGCATAGCACGTTCAAATCATAATGTTCGTGAACTTAGGGATAGTTTTTCAACACCAAAACTTTTACCCTTGATACATACGTAGAGGGATTACTTATCAAAATAGAACAAAACTTAACTTAGCAAATTCATACATAACGTACATTTCATATCATAACAAATCATTCATATCTTATCTTATCCTTTCCAAAATATACAAATTTTATCTTATTAATAAGTGTATCCCCGTTTCACGAACTTAAGCATAACATGCATATAAAACTCAGCGGGTACGAGTATCAAATTCCATCCTAGACTCCTCATTAGTATCATTACAAATTAAAACAAAACAAATAAATCTTACTTACATCACATACCTCCTTCTTCGACGATGGAAGGGTGTATATGCCCTAACCATCCATTTCAGGTGAGGGGAGTGTAAGCTACTCCAAACCCTCAGGATATCCATCCCCCACCAAACTTTTTGGCGGGTTCAGGAGTAATCCTATCAAATTGGAGACTATGCTCAGGCTTATCCCAATATCCCACTGCCGTCCCGGGCATCCTGACTCATAGACTCCGGGGCCCATTAACAAATACAGAACATTACATTACAGAGCAATATTCATTCATATCACCCAGTCATGCTCAAAACTCCATGAAAATGAGCAAACTATAGCTTCAAATGACCACAAGGAAGTGGAGATCACAAATATATTCTTACCTTTTGGATTGGTTGAAGTTTGAAGAAGTTATGAGCTCAAACTTAGGGGTGGATGAACAGTGACGAGAATGGAGGGTTTCTTCCTTACTTGGCTGAGTTTTTCTTCTCTTCTTTGTGTTTGGAACGAAATGAGAGAGGAGAAATCAAGTAAGGGCTTTAGTTGTGAGCTTGTGGGGCCAAGGTTTAGGTTATTTGGTTGAATATTGAGTAATATATGATCAAAATGGCTAAAGGTGGCAAATTTACGGACGAAGCTTGTTTTGGTGGAATTTTGGAGATTCAGACGGGCTTAGAAAAATATAAGGCTTGTTCTATTGAACCCAAATCGTTGGAGCTCAATGGTGGTGACGGAATTCAAATCCGAATTCCCGAGCTCATGTTACGATGCCCGAAACCCAAGGTGCGCTAAATGCTCTTTAGCCCCTTTTTGGTTCAGTTAAACAAAATAAATCCAAAACCAATTCAAACAAGTTTAACATCAAGCGGAAAGCATCAAAACATGTTCATAACATACATAACTCAATCATACCAAAATTTCACAAAATTCAGAAATCAAATCGGATGCAAACGGCACGTATTCATAATCATGTAGGTTCATACGTTCAAGAATTCAAATAATTCAAATAATTTCAATTAACATATAAATTAAACATATAACAACATAATTAAATAATTAAAATGTGCAATTACGTAAACACATAAGTCATACTTGTATGGCCGAAAATTCGGGGCGTTACAGATAAGAATCATATTCCAAATAGGAAGAGGGGTTCGAACCCCATAACCATATATACAAGGGGTTCGAACCCCTTGATGATTGATAGCAATTATCCTTCTCAAAATTATATCACAGAAACCCTAGATAGCCTAAACACTAAACATAGAACTAGCATCCTCCCTGTTTAGATCGTGATCGAGGTTGACATGGGTCATTACACTAAAGGGCTGCTTTCGTGGAGTCTTGAAAGATTCAAAAGAGGTTAGGGACTTACCGCTTGAAGAGCGTCTGTGTGCGGCTCAAATGTGTCAAGATGTGTCGATCTAAGTAAGTTCTTGAATTCCTACAAATTAGGAATAGGAATTGCAAGTCTAGATTCTGCCTTTTGGGAAAATTTTAAACTTCCACTGCCTGACGCCCCGTCCGATAAATCGTACAAGTATGCGTCATGAGAGAGATTACGTCACGCACTTATGTGATTTAATTCCCTTTGATGTGTTTAAATGCCAACATTTATTAAATACGTGACTTAATGGGCTAAAATGGAAAATATAAAATATGAATTCTTACAAGACAACTTGAGAAGTAATGGGTTAATGGGAAAACGCGGCTACTTGAATTTAATTGTTGGTGTTCATTTGAAATAGGACTTGGGCCTATTTGCAATTTTTGGAACTTTGGCCCTAATTTAAATTAGGTAATTTGGGTACGTTTGGGTCCGACATGAGCTCGGGAATTCGAATTCGAATTCCGACACCACCATTAGACTTGATTCGGTGATTTGGATCCAATGGAATTTACTTTATATTTTTCGAAAACCGTTTAGACCTTAAACCTTTTAAATTTGACCTATTGGGCCGAAAGTCATTTATTTGAGCCCAAATCCTAATAAAGCCTTTAGCCTCATGTTATATCTTGGAAACCCTAACCTTGACCTACAACTATCAGCCACCATATAAATAGCCTTATCCCTTCTCATTTCATTTCAAACCTCAATTCACACAAGACATATCTTCCATGGAGAGCTTCAAAGAAAAATGAAGATCTAATGCTTTTCCTATCATTTCAAGAGCTCATATTTCCCTCGTTTCTTCATCATTTCAAGAGCCAAGGTAAGCTACGAATTTCGCTTGATGTGTATTTCATTTCTATCCATGAATCTTAGCATGAAATTGAATGTATGAGCTTATATGAGGAAGTCTTGTGAAAATGGTGATTTATGCCCAACTTGAAGAATATGACTCTAATGATGAATCCTTGAGTTCTTGAGCATGAATATGTGTTTCTCCGTGTTGAATATGTGCTATAGTTGTTGATAGTATGATAAGGAGTGAGTTTGGATGCATCTTTCATGGTTGAAGCTTGATTTTCATGAAAATGGGTTGTATGAGTTTTGGTCAAAATCACCCTTGTTCTTGAGCTAAATTGATATTTATATGATAAGCATGATTTATGTGATAATATATATGATTTTTGTGGAAATTTTATGGTTTAAATGATGTGAAATCGGCCATTTTCGGCCATGGTTGCCTTCTTCCTGAAGCTGTGAAGCTTCTGCACAGACTGCACCAGATCTGAGGCCGGAACGGCCGTTCCCGTTTAGCCTTGGTGCCCGGAACGGCCCTTCCCGCCAAGGGCTGATGTCAGCACGTGAGAACGGGAAGGGTCGTTCCCGTTTTTTTCTTGAGATGGGAACGGCCGTTCCCATGCTCGCTAGGTGGCTTCTGGGAATGACCATTCCCATGCTTAGTTATGCATGGGAATGGCCGTTCCGGAGCTACTGTTACACTTTGCACTTGTCTTTTCCATGTTTGCTTGATCCGTTTGAATTGCTTTTATGACTTATATGCTTTAATATGATTTCAAATGCTTTGTTAAACCTTAATACTTCGTTAATTGCATGATTTGGTGGAATATATGAACTATACTACGTGACCTATGTGTACACTTCATTCCATATTACATATCATTCATCTCTTGATACGCCGTGCGTCTTACTTGGCTCATATAGAGTTTAAGTCTGGGCTTCTGTATGTCTTGTCACAGAGTTTGGTGGTGCCGGTGGGCCCGAGGTTTAGAGTGTTTGGCCCTTCACACTCTCAGACTCTACTTGCACAAGGTGAGGTTTAGGATTTTGTATAGTTGTGCGACCTATGGCCTTTACATGCTGATTTCTACCCTTGCATGCGATTATACCCTACTATAGATACGTATGTGTTAGATACGATATGTTTATGATTTTACATGCTTCCTGCGTGGGTGGAGGTCATGAGGCTTAAAGTTCCATCGCGTAGGAATATAAATATATATAAAAACCAGTTTTTGAGGCATATGTAAGCTATTTTGGAAAAATCAGTTGTGTTATGTTTCTTTAGCGAGTTGGCCATGTTATATGATATATGTTCTATTCTGTTGTGGATCCTAGGAGCTGCGGGTAATGGGTCCCCCGGGACGGTTAGGGCCATCGGGGTTTTTATCCATTACGTAGTTCCATTTGAGATATCTTCACGCGACCCGTGCTATAGGGAAGGTGTGGTATCTTGAGCCTTCGGCTAAGGCCGGGGAGGGCACTTGTGGGTTCGCTACCCCTTGTAAGTCTTTATGTTATAGATGGTTAGGGCCAACGCATGGCTCTTCCATCATTGGAGTAGAGGATGGATTGATTTTGCTTTATGTCCTGAGGAGTTAAGGTTGGAAGCTCGTTCTTGCCGAGTATTTGATTTGTTATGTATGGAATCATGAATCGGGATAGAGTCTTTATGAAAAATGCTTTCTAAACTTATATCTATATCTATTTGGGTTATTTCGAAATGTTTTGGTATGCAACACCTATCCTCGGTTCATGAGTCCATCCTTTTATTCTGTGTTATGCTCTTTATACATATATTGTAGGTGTGTGTTAGCCCCCTCACTCAGTCAGTTGACTGACACCTCGTTTTATCTTTTAGTTTGCAGGATTCCTTTTGGCTTGAGCTAGGCGGAAGTGAGTCTTCGGAGTCACACTTGTCAGTCTAGTTGGTGTTAGGATGCATTTGTCGCATACTTTACTTATGTAATGTATTTATGTTTCACACTTGAAGGTTATGTTTATGTTCTACTTAGACTTAAACCCGTGTGGGGTTAGTAAGCTAGTATTTGGATGTTATTAGATATTGATGATACTTATGCTGATTATTATATTGGATTATGAATTGATATTCGGGACTAGGTATCTATGCTAGTTGAACCCATCACCTGTTCTGCATGTTGTTTTAATTACTTCCGCTATTTTTTGATGATCGTTTTAAATTGCTTCTGCGCTCAAATCGAGTTAGATCCGCCTAGCCTAGTGTGTGAGTTAGTCTCTCGTTCGCTATGATTCGGATTCGGGCATGGACTTCCTATTTCATGACCGAGTCTGAGTCCTAGTGCGGGGGATGTGGTATCCTCCGTCTGGGGTGCTACACGCTGCGTTTTCTTTTCGTGTTTTCCCAACAAGTGGTATCAGAGCCACCTTACAAGGCGTATGCTGATTCGTCTTTTTATTACGATTTGGAAGCCATTAAGTATTCTTGAATTTTTTAGAAATCTGATAGAACGAATCTATAATTTTCTTCTATAAATTTCTGAAAATTATTTTCTAAAAACTTGATTTAAAATTGTTTTGATCAAACAAATTAAATTGTGTTTTAATTTCTTGGATTGAACTTTTGAACTAAACTGCAAAACACAAAATCGGGCAATGAACGAACACGCGAGGCTTGCGTGTGCTAAGGCGTCGCACGCCCAGGCCCGCGTGAGAACACCTCCATCGTCGCCGCTATGCGCGCGGCTCATGCATGCGTCAGACCCGCGCGGGGCCTCAACATATTGACTCTCGTAATTACGTGGGAGTCCTCGCCCAGCACCTCTCGTAATCACGCGGGAGCCTGTCCGTCTAGCGCCTGCCTACTGGCCCGGCGCCTGCACGCGATACGCTCAGGAGCCTAGGCCGATGGGCGGGCATGGCGGACGAGCCTGCTCGCGGTGGTCTTCATTTCGTGTTTCGAACAATCCAATCCAGATTTTATTTTGTAAAATCTGTTTTATTAAAATTAAAATTAATTTTTTAAAATAATTGCTAAAATTGGGATTTTTATAAAATTAAAATGGACTTGATTTTTGAGAAAAATTGCATATTTATTTTTGAAATAATGAAGAGATAAAATTATTAATCTTTGGAAATTAATTAAAATTTTATTGATTTAATTTTTCTTAGATTATTTAAAAGAATTCATGAACAAGAAATTGAATCTAAGTCGTGTTTTGAGTTATTAGAACTTGAAACGAGAATTTTAATTTATTGGTAAATTTAAATTCTTGCAATTTTATGCATGTTAGGTGATCATGGGTTTTTAGTCTTGTGGATGTTTTAATTTATGCATATAGATGGTATAAATTTGGGTTTGGAGCCCCATCGTTGTGTTTTTCAATTGGGGTCGGTTCCCCACTTATGTGCGTACTATTATGTGTTTATTATGTCCCTTTCCATATTATTGCTTTTTGGGTCGGGGTATGCCCCGTGTGTTTGTCTATGGTCAATATGAAGATTGAACTATATTATTTTATGTAAAGAGAGTAGATCTTAGGAAGTGAGTTATTTTTCTTTTACTTTGAAGATTTAAACCCATGTAGTAAGATGGATCCACCTACAAGTAGCAAGGAGGCCATAAGTGAAGACCCCTCAAAATGTTAGGAAGGGTTTCTATTATTGTAATACATAGGGCATCATTTTATTTCCAATTCCCTTATGTGTTTTAAACTGTTTTATGTGGCATGTATGTTAGGACTTGTGGTTGTGGAGTGGCTCTTTTTTTTTTTTCTTTTACTTTGAAGATTTGCACCCATGTAGTAAGATGGATCCACCTACAAGTAGCAAGGAGGCTATAAGTGAAGACCCCTCAAAATGTTAGGGAGGGTTTTCTATTATTGTAATACATAGGGCATCATTTTATTTCCAATTCCCTTATGTGTTTTAAACTGCTTTATGTTGCATGTATGTTAGCACTTGTGGTTGTGGAGTGGCTCCCACATATCAGGCATAAGGGAATTGGAAATAAAATGATGCCCTATGTATTACAATAATAGAAAACCCTCCCTATAAGTATCATGCCATGATCATCTCGTATAAGTATCATGCCAGCACATGTTATCTTCTATGTGCTTGTGTGAAATGCATTTAAGTTGTACTTGCATTAATCAAGACTAATTAAAATGGATAACATATACATTGGTGAGGTCGAACCGGAAAACTCTCCGGATAAATCGAAAATTCCCTTAAAATATTAAGCTAATTTCGAAAATAGGTGTTTAGTTCAAGGTGCAAACGTTAAATTAAATTCCTAGCATCCCATCAATAGGATTTAAGTTTAATAGGGAAATCTAGTTGTTGTTCATGAGTCGTGTGGTGGAGATGTGAAACCTATTAGTTCTTAGTTTCCTGATTGATCATTTTAAATGATTAATATTTCGCGATCAGTTTTAGGGAGGGCGATGTCCACGAGTCGTGGGTCGTTCGAACTAAGTTTTGATCATGATCTTATGATTGATGGGTCTAGCTTAACGCCTAAGTAAATATGGATGTCACAAGAGTCGTGGGTCTATATTGAAAGATAGGTGATGCAAAAACATTACTAAGAATTCCACTTAGTTGGAATTGGTAAGTTGTATCTACCTTAGGCTTTATTTAGAATGTCCGCCAGTCGTGGGTTCGAGATAAAGTGCTTGGGATCTTAGTACCCACTGGAAAAACAAGTTTCCTCTAAGATCTTTCGGGAATTATATAGATCTTCTAAAAATAGTGGGAGCAACATAGATTAAAGACCTAATCTCATGTATATCATTATTATTCAGCATGCTCACTTAGTTCTCTGTTTTTCCATTCGTAGATTCTGTAATTTTGTACGTGTTTTGAAATGACAACCAAAAACCCTCTAGTATCGATCCTTGAGTCAAACGAGTTGACTGGTCCTAACTATTCTGATTGGCTTAAGAATCTAAAAATCGTTCTAGATTCCGAGAAGAGAACTTATTTCTCTACAAGGTGGATCCCGTTCCCGAAGGGAAAGCTCTGACCTGGGCTGAGGGGGACACAATTCAGGAGTGGAAGGATGATAATCTCCAAGCCCGTTGTCTCATGCTTGCTAACATTTCTCTGGACATGCAAAGACAACATGAATCAATGGAATTCGCTTTGGAGATTTACGACCACTTAGAGCAACTTTACAGTCCTCATAAGCGTGTTACAAGGTATAACACCTCAAAAGAATTGTTCTATTTGAGAAAGAGGGAACGTACGAGTGTCCATGAATATGGACTCAAGTTTCTTGCTCTCACTAAGAACTTGCTTCCATGGACATGGCACTGAGAGATGAGCTTTCAGTGGATTTGTTGCTAGCCTCGCTCCCACCATCATTCAACCCTTTTATCCTTAACTTCAACATGAATCATGCAAATGCTATTGTAGCTGAGCTGATTAGTCAGCTTGTGACTGCTGAAAGCACGATCAAGAAGGACAACAAGGTTACGATGGTCTCGGCTCCATCTTCTTCTAAGCCTCCTAAAGGCAAGGGCAAGAAAGCCCAAAAGAAGAAGAAATCCCTTAGGCCCAATGGCAGCATCAAGAAGGGAAAGGTCCAAAAGAAGAGACGTGGTCAGAAAGAGGACGTTTGCTTCCATTGTGGCAAACGGGGCATTGGAGAAGAAACTGCCAAGAGTACAAGGCTACTCTAAAAAAAGGTATGTTTCTCGTTGAAGTGAATCTTTCTATTAATTTTAACTCCTGGGTACTTGATACCGGTTATGGATCTCATATCTGTAATGATGTACAAATGCTAAGTGATGTTCGACAGCTCAAAGGAGGAGAATGTATCTTGAAGATTGGAGATGGCTCAAGCATTAAGGCTCAAGCTTTAAGCACAATTAGATTAGATTTAGGTCATTTTGTTTTAGTTTGAAATAAAGTCCTTTATTTACCAAACATTATTCGTAATATAATTTCAGTTCTAATACTTGATTGCGAAGGTTATGAAACTCATATTAAAAATGGTAACTTTTTCCTTAAAAAGAATGATTTTTCAATATACCTTGGTACATTGAACGATGGACTTTATCTAACCCAAAACACTAATATTTTAAATATACAACGAGAAATAAAACGTGAGAGAGATGACGAAGTCTCAACATCTTTATGGCATGCTAGATTAGGACATATTTCCAAGAACATAATTAGCAAGTTGACTACCTTAGGGACATTCTCTGAAAATGACCTTAAACAGTTAACTTCTTGTGAATCCTGTCTTAAAGGAAAGATGTCCAAAACTCCTTTCAAAGGGAGTGTGGAACGAGCCACTAAGACCTTGGATTTGATCCATACTGATGTTTGTGGACTTCTTAGTGTAAGCACTCGAAACAATCATCAGTACTTCATAACCTTTACTGGCGACTTTAGTCGTTATGGTTATGTGTACTTAATGAAGTACAAATCTGAGGCTTTTGAGAAATTCTTAGAATTTCAAAAGGAGTTTGAGAACTAAACTGGTTAGAAGATCAAGACACTTCGATATGATCGAGGTAACGAGTATCCTAGTGAAGAATTCCTTAGTCATCTCAAAGATAATGGAATTATCTCTCAGTGGACTCATCTGGGAACTCCTCACTTTAATGAAGTTTCTAAGAAAAGGAATCGAACCCCACTTGATATGGTTCGTTCTATGATGAGTTTCACTGACTTACCACCTTCTTTATGGGGTTATGCTCTAGAAAGTGCAACCAAGATTTTGAATCTTGTTCCTTCCAAATCAATCCCGAAAACGCCCTATGAAATATGGCATGGTAAAACCCCTAGTTATTCTTACTTAAGAATTTGGGGTTGTCCTGCTTATGTGAAGAGGACAGTGGGAGATAAGTTAGAAGCACATTCTTACTTATGCTGCTTTGTTGGCTATCCTAAGGAATCCATAAGATACTACTTCTATGATCAGTCTGAACAAAAGGTGTTTGTTTCAAGAAATGCGACTTTTCTTAAGGAACCATTCCTTGAAGAAAAAAAAGGCAAGATCACAATACTCGAAGAAATTTGAGACATACCTGCGCTACATGTGCAAGAGACGTCCCAACCTGATACCCCATACCTAATTACGAACTTCGATACAAGTGAAAACCCTCCTCTAAGGCATTCTAAACTCGTTTCCTAGATAGCCTGAGAGATCATATGGTTTTCTCCATGAGATCTCTAAAGAGGATAATGATCCTTTAACTTATGAGGAGGCACTGTCTGACTCGGACTCTGAACAATGGAAACAAGCCATGAAATCCAAAATGGACTCTATGTACTCTAACCAAGTTTGGACCTTAGTGGATCCGCCTGATGGGGTAAAACCCATAGCGTGCAAATGGATTTTTAAGCGAAACCTTGGAGTAGATGGTAGTATTGCAGCTTATAAGGCAAGACTCATTGCCAAAAGATTCACTCAAAGGCCAGGAGTAGACTTTGATGAAACCTTCTCACCAATTGCAATGCAAAAGTCTATTCGAATCATGATTGTTATAGCAGCGTATTATGACTACGAGATATGGCAAATGGATGTGAAAACTGTTTTTCTCAATGGAGACATTGATAAAGATATTTATATGGATCAGCCCATAGGTTTCACATTCAGTGGGAGTGAGCAAAAGGTTTGCAAACTCCAAAGATCAATCTATGGTTTGAAACAGGCTTCTAGGAATTGGAAAATTCATTTTGATGAAGCGGTCAAAGCATTTGGCTTCGTTCAAAACTCGAATGAGTCCTTCGTGTATAGAAAGGAATTGGAGACTTCAGTGCAATTCTTGGTACTTTATGTTGATGACATCCTTCTAACTGGGAATTCGAAGGATAATATGAAAGTTACCAAGTCATGGTTATCTAACCAATTCGAGATGAAAGATCTTTGTGATGTGTCCTATATTCTCGGAATAAAGATCTATAGGGATAGATCTAAGATATTGATAAGACTATCACAGTCTATGTATATAGACAAAGTGCTGAAGCGGTTCAGCATGGAAGATTCCAATAATAAGAACCTTCCTATGATCGTAGGAACATGTCTCTCAAAGAATATGTGTCCTAAGACAAATCTTGAGAAAGAAAGAATGGCTCATTTTCCTTATGCCTCGGCAATAGGTAGCATAATGTATGCGATGCTAGTACTCGACCGGATATGGCTTATGCACTTAGTGTAACAAGTTATTTCCAATCTGACCCCGGAGATGGTCACTGGACTGCCGTGAAGAACATCCTAAAGTACTTACGAAGAACTAAGGATTTGTTCTTAGTGTACGAAGGACAGAAAAATCTAATCGTCGAAGGATTCTACGATGCAAGATTTGCATCTGACTTAGATGATTTTAAATCAATGTCAGGATATATTTTCTGCCTTAATGGTGGAGTAGTGAGTTGGAAAAGTTTCAAGCAAACGAGCACTGTAGATTCGACCACTGAGGATGAATACGTAGCTACAAATGATGCAGCTAAGGAAGGTGTTTGGATTAGAAACTTCATTCAAGAATTGAATGTCATTCATAGCATGAAAGACGCCATTACTATGTTTTGCGAGAACACTGGGGCGGTTTCTCAAATAAAAGAATTAAGATCTCACCAACGGACCAAGCACATAATGAGGAAGTATCACCTAATCCATGATATCATCAAACGAGGTGATATGCAAATAGAAAGGGTCGCATCAGCAGAGAACGTGGCAGACCCACTTACAAAATCCCTTAGTCGAGAAGTATTCGAAGGTCTTCTTGCGAAGATGGGACTTAGATTAGCTTATGAGTGGCTTTGACGGACAAGTGGGAGATTGTTAGGAATAGTGCCGTGAAACCCGATGTAATAGTCTGATTAGTACTTTTTCTTTTGTAAGTCATAGATAATCTTTGAATAATAAAACGAACTAAGGCAACACTTCTTTATATGCTCTTGTTTGATTGTATGTTTACTTTCTGTGCATGTATAAGAACTCCCCTAATCAAGATGACTTATAGGACTCAACCATTTAGGTGAAGTTGTTCATGAAACGAGCCCTAAACCACTTAAGTCATGATTAGAAAACACTCCAAGTCGATGAGTCCAAAAGATAGTGGGAGTGTCGATATGACTCGTTTGAGGCTTGCTCGTGTGATCGTGACCTTAAGAAGGACCACCTTGTTTCATAGGGTGCAAAGTGTATTGATGATACATGCGTGATACATGGGGGTGCTTACTTATTCTAAGTAGGTACACTGAGGTGTCCCGTGTGAGAAGATTCCTAAATGGGAAAGGAAGTTTCTATTTTTGGAAATAGAAACTTCCAGATTAGGAAATATCTCACGAGTCATTGATGTGATTCAGTAGTTTTTAGACTTGAGATTCCATCGATGCTTTGTGGGCTAACTTTGCAGTGTTAGGTATAAGCTTTAAAGGATGTCGCCCGAGACAACTGACTCAAAGCTTATGCTGGGGCTGCACAAATGGCACATGGAAGCATATGAGAATCGATAAAGGACCTACATTTGCATATGCAAGTTGATCTCTTATTGTGTAAATCATTCATATACCATAAAGGAGTCTTTGGCCAAGGCAATGGATCGAGATCAAGAAATGGGTTTCTTGGATCGAGATCAAATGGATATGAAATACACTTAACTTTAAGATCGAGATTATTAGGGTTCTAATTATTCCCTTGCCCTAGATCTTGATTGAGAGATAGGATGTAGGAGGACTTTATCTCACATATGTCAATCACTTGAATGTTCTTTCGAATTGAGACATTCTTATTCAGCTAGGGGTCACACACCTGTTGCTAGACTATGGTTATGTAATTTGGAATTAATTAATTAGGGTCACTACTAATTGAATTAAGAACCTAAAAGGTCACACACAAATGCCCGGTCACGAGGGTTAAGGCTTAAATCGATTAAACGAGTTGATCGAACCAACAATATATTAGTTAAGGGCCACACATGTGGCACACATGTGGGGCATATGTCTCGAGTGACACGTGTCATATTGTGATGATGATTAAATAATTAATATTTATTAATTATTTACTGGACTTTAATTTAATTATGAATTATTATTAAAGTTCTAATTTGGAGATTTTAAGTCTAATAAATAATTAATTATGAATTAATTAATTATTAGCATCAAGTTATTTATTATGAATAAATAATTAAATAAAATATCTAAAAGAGTTAGATATTATTTTCTTGCTAAGTAAGTTGGTCAAAAGGAAACTTTTGGTGAAAGTAAAGAGTCTTTCTCTCCAAGAAAAAATCAACTAGCTAGTGGGATAAGAATCCTATTCCAAATAGGAAGAGGGGTTTGAACCCCTTAGCCATATATACAAGGGGTTCGAACCCCTTGACAATTGATAGCAATTCTCCTTCTCCAAATTATATCACACAAACCTGGATAGCCTAAACACTAAACATAGAACTAGCACCCTCCCTGTTTAGATCGTGATCGAGGTTGGTGTGGATTATTACTCTAGAAGGCTGCTTTCGTGGAGTCTTGAAAGATTCGAAGGAGCTTGGGAACTTGCCGCTTGAAGAGCGTTTGTGGGTGGCTCAAACGTGTTAAGAAAGCGTCGATCTAAGTAAGTTCTTGAATCCCTACGAATTGAGAAAAGGAATTTCAAGTCTAGATTTTGCCTTTTGGGAAAATTTTAAACTTTTGCTGCGTTTTCTTTTCGTGTTTTCCCAACAAAATCCAGATTCCATTCCAGCTTTCATTATCCCTTATATATTAGGAGATACTCCTTCCCACCATTTAAGAACTATTCCATCAAAATAAGTAATAATATACTCACTCTTTTTAGTAACTCCCCAATATATTTCATCTTGGGTTAATAAAAAAGCTCTCATATCATTCTGCTATTTTACTATAGCATTTTTATCATCTACTTGACAATCTAGATTTGGTTTACTTCCTTGGAGATTTATAGGTTCACTATATTGTTATGTAGGTTGATATTTTGGATTATAAGATATATCCTTCTTACCTTGTTCTTTATTTCTCTTAGCTCTATAATATGTTTTTGGGTAAATATCATTAGAACTCATAGAAGATTCTGGAGTTTCATTAATTACTCCTGAAGGTCCTCCTGTTGTATTCATCCTAACTTCATATTCGACTATATCATCTAGATTTGTTTTTTCAAGTTCTTCGATTAAATCATTCACCTCATTCATTATCCTCAGAATTTTCTTTTAATTCAATTTCTCTTATGATTTCTTTTAATTTTGATTCTTTCTTAAATTTATTTTCGTCGTCTTCTTATTCTTTTAATAATTTAGGAAGCTATATTTGTTGGAAAACACGAAAGAGTTGAGCAGCGGAAGTTTAAAATTTTCCAAAAGTTTAATTGTTGTCTTGCAATTTTCGTATCGTATCGTAGGGTGTTTTAGAAAGTTAAAAAGGTAGAAGCTTTCTAGTGATGTCGTTACCGCCTAACAAACACCCTTCAAGTGAAATCCCTCGAATGGCCTTCGAATTAGACTCCAAATTAGAAGCCCTCCAAAGTGTATCCACACCAGTCTTAGAACACGATCGAGCGAGTGAGAATGTTAGTTCTATGGCTTGTGTTAGGGTAGGATATTTTACTTTGAAAACTTTTCTTTTGGATTTTCTCAAAAACTTAACACTTCTTGAGTGTTGGTCTAAAGAATAAGAGAAGCACCACCCCTTGTATATATACAAGGTAGTTCGAACCAATTAGGGTTTCCAAGACCCAATTGGATTGCTTTCTTCCTCACTAATTAACTCATTTAATTATTAATTTAATTAGAATAATAAGTTCCTAACTTATTCTCCAAGTCTAGCAAGAGAAGTCTTCTCTCTCCTACAATAGGAAGTTTGACTTTTCAACCTTCTCTAAGTTAAAAGTCAATATTCAATAAATAAATTAATTACCAATTAATTATTTATTGGGTTAAGTCAATTTGAGGATATTCTTAACAATTAATTAAAAGACCAAAATTAATTAAATACAATTTAATTAATTAATTCTAGAAAAGAATTTACGTGTGAAATAAATCACACGCACGAGGCCACACGTGAAGCCACCTGTGCGTGACACGTGGCAGGCATGTTGGTCGCGTGACACGTGGCAGCAGTCACGTTTTATGCCTCGTTTCGATCAACCATTTTGATCCTTCGTTAATCATATTAACATCCTACCATAACCCTCGTGTTCTGCCATTTGTATGTGACCCTTTAGGTTCATTATTCAATTAGCAGTGACAGTAATTAATTAATTCCTTAATTAATTAATCACTTCACGGATCACACTACCGTAATCTAGCAATGGGTGTGTGACCCCTAGCCGAATAACGAAATGAATCGAAGAACCTTCAGTCAATGACAATCAGTGAAATACGATCCTCCTATAACTCCATCTCTCAATCAAGAACTAAGGCATGTAAATGATCTAAGAGCCCAAATATTCTTGATCTTTAAAGTTAAGTTCGTTTCATATCCATTTCGATCTCAATCCTAGAAAACCCCATTTTCTAGATGTCTTGATCTTTTATCCACCTTGGCCAAGGGTTTAATATTTAATGGACTACAAACAACTCAATCAGTAAGAGATCATTCTTGTTCTTAACAAGTGTAGGTCCTTTATCGATTCTACTAATTCTACATATGCCATTTGTGTAATCCCAACATAGGCCGTAGTTCAGGTGTCTATATGGCGACATCCTTTTGAGCCTATATCAAAGATCACAGAGTTAGCTCATATGAGACATTATAGAATCTCAAGTCTAAGGATTAATGAATCACGTCATTGACCTGCGAGATATTTTCTAATGTGGAACTTTCTGGAAACTTCCTTTCCCATTTAGGAATATTCTCACGCTGGACATCTCAGTGATGAAGTTCTTGTAACAATCACCCTTATGTATTATGAACGCATCATCCTATGAACTTATCACTCCATGAAACTGAGTGACCGTTCAAAAGGACATAATCACATAAACAAGTCTCACCAAAGTCAAGGTCGACACTCCCACTGTCTGTCGGACTCATCGAACTTGGAGAAGTTTTTAATCCTCGTCTCCATTGTTGCGTCTCCACTGCATTGTTGCGTGTCAGGTGTAAGGTACGCACCACCTCTGTGTCAGAGGTTGTTGGCGAGGGTCACGTGGGGGGAAGGCCCAAGATTCTCTTTGCTAAGGTTCGGATCCATAGCACTGGGGCAGGATCATGCTCAAGCGCTGGTGACGCTCGAAGGGTGTACGGAGGGCCCCCACGGCAGACGACCCTTGAGCGCCAAAATCCCGAGAACCAAGGATGGGCCCTCGTGTGGGTGCTTCCCCATGAAGGGTGACCCTGAGGGTCCGGATGTGAGCTTCAATCCCGCCAGCTTGAACCCTTTACCGGAATGGTTAGCCGAGGCTCAAGGGCCTGTATTAGTAAGCGAGGGAGTAGGCTAGGGTGACCCGCGAGCCTATCAATGCGAGCGTCCAACTCCTCTATCGCCGGGTGTTAACACGTGGACAGCTCTGATTCGAATGTAGTTTTAGGTCCCATCATTTTGCCCCCCAAATTCTATAGTAACGTTCGACCGTACTGTAGAATTTAAATGGAGGGAGTCTTGAATTTTGAATATCCGAGGGTCAAACCTCCGCAAAGGAGGTGACCGCTTGACTTCCGTAACGGGCACAGTCTGACACTGCATTAAATGGTGTCATGTCCGCATTTAATGCGGAGTGGGAACGTGGGCGCGTGTACTCCGGGAGGCGTGAGGCGGTTACCAAAAGTGGGATTCTCCCAAGGCGGGAAATGATTGCTTTTGAATTTCTAGCCCTAATCAATGCAACTCCCCTCCTATAAATAGGGATTTACAGAAGTTTGGGACCTCTTTCACGCCTTCCGTCTTCTTCAAGCATATACGCAGCAAGAATTCTCTGCAACTTTTACCGATTCCGACGAGTTTCTGTTCTTCAAACTTTAGGCAAAACTCCATAAACACTTATTTTCTATACTAACTTTAGACTTAGGTTGTGCGTGAGTGAAGCTTTCTAAGTGAGGGACTGTTTTTGTTTCTGCCATTGAATCCCTTCCAGACGTTTCCTTCTCCGTCAATCTTTCTGAGAGAAATTCCAATCTCAAGAACCAATAGAAACCCCAGATATGGCGGATAGCAACGCAGAAGCTTACGTGAGGGAAATAGATGAGATGTCAGTGGGAAGCTCTTCCCCTTACGGTGACGTGCCCATGGCTATCCCGCTGGCCAGAGCCTCTCCTGGCGGCGAGATCCCAACCGCCATCCCAGTGGCCAGGGCTCCGGCTGAAGCCAGGGACGAAGACGTTGATGCCGCCGTTCGAGGAATAAGGTTTTTGAGGACTGGGCAAAGGGATTAGCCCTCGAGATGAGGAGTTAGAAAAAGTTGATTAAAGCTGAGGTCTTGATGAAGAACGAGGGAGTGATGTTCCGTTATGGCTTGTCTTGCCCCCCAGATATGATAATCAACCCTCCAGCTGACATCATGGCCCTCGATTGTTAGATTCTAGGAACTAACTGCTCTAACTTTTAGAATAGTCTTCTAACTTGGTCTGATTGTTATACTCTTGTACTTGTGATCTAAATAGCCAACCTTTGACGCTCGTATCTTCTTATTTGTAGGTGTCCGAATATTATCCCTAGGTATGAATGCAGAGGCTCTCTCTCGTATGCTAGGCGCTCAGGGACCGGGCGCTAACCCTCAGCCCCCACAACAACAGCAAATCCGCCCTCCCAACGCTCCAAGGAGGAGGGGAACTAGACGAGGAGCCGGCCGCGGCCATAATTACTCTCGCGGAGGCGCGGGGAACGAAGCTCCTCCTAGGGGCCCTATTGAGGATTTGACGGTTGTTGGCGCTCACGGGGCTACTCCTCCGTCGGTGGCTCCCAAAGGTCCAATTTCACTGAGTTCGAGCGGCTGCCGCAATCGCTCGGGGGAACTGGCCCGTATCCACGAAAGCATCCGGGCTGACCGTCAAGGGAAGAGGAAGAGACTGCCAGACTCCATTCCAATTTCTGGCAAGGGAAAAGAAGTAGTAATGGGGCACAGAGGCGAGGGCAGCGACACTTCCTCATCAGAGGATGAGGATTTCTGGAAGATAGGCTGCCGGGGAGACGCTCGGTACAAGCGCCAAAGGAAGGATGGTCCCATTTTGCTAAAGACCAGCATGGTCTCTGACATCGTCGGAAAGGTCCAGTTCTCCGCCGACCATGACAAACTAAACGAGCATGATGCCGCTCGGGTCGCGGATGACGCATGCCACGCTCTCCTGACGGTTAGTCCTTAATTCCCCTTGTAAGATCCCCACTTTTTTCCTCTATTTTTCTGATATTAACTCTCGCTTATGGCTTCCCAGGAAGTAATCCCAAGGCTGAAGAATTTTCAAGGTTGAGCGCAGGCCTACTCCAATCATAAGGCCAAGTACAAGAAGTTGCTGCGAGTCTCCGACCCCGGCCAATTGCAAGAGGATTACAACAATGTCAGCGCTCAACTGACTGAAGCCAACCTTGAGAAGGACAGGCTGAGGGAGAATCTGCAGAAGTCGGACGGAGCCTATCTTACCCTTGACGAGCGTCATAAGAAGTTTAAGGAGGAGCGTGACCAACTGAGGGTCCAAAATAGGGAATTGAGCACGCAGCTGGCAGAGAGCACTCGCCAAAATGAAGATACTAAGAAGGCTCTCGCTGATCTGCAGGGGAAAGTGGAAGGACTGGCAGCGAAGGTCTCTTGGGACGCAGTAATGAAGTTCATGCGTTCCAAAGCTTTTGTGTTTGCAGCCAACATCCAGTGCTTTGATAACGCTCGGCGCTTCTTCCTCAAAGCTATCGGGCAGATGGTGAAACTTGGCCTGGCTCCTGAGAGCGCTCGGACTGACGAGCGCTTGCGCATGGACCTAGATGAAAACTGCGAGCCCATGGTCCAAGACGAGAATCCCATTGAGAGCCTGGTAGAGCCGGAGTACCAAGATCTGGTGCAAATGCTCCAACGGGAGTTCATAGCTGCCAATCCCCTAGGCCCCGAGCCTATCCCAATAGAAGACGAGGACACCGTCATGGATGCAGCGGACATCGAGGAACCAGGAGAGGCCCAAACTTCTGACGCCAACGTATTGGCCCCAGTTCCTCTCGCGACCGCCCCTCCGAAGCCTGACACTCAAGCCCAGTGATAATCCCTAGGTTGTTGATTCCCTATCTTTGCCAGTTTAATTTCCTTTTCCTATTCATGAACAATTAATGTTTGTATTTAATCTGCCGACTTTCTTCTGAATGTTTTGAATTCCTTTATGCTTCTTCCCATATATTCGAACACTTCTTTTACTGCCTGAATGTTTGTGCGCTTTCCTTTGTTCTTGAATATGGATTAGATTTGATGTTGTTTCATCGCGCTCGGCGATTGTACACTTGTCTTTCTTGCTTGAGTGTTTGCGATGGGTGTGTGTGCGCACGAGGGCATTTCCTTTGAAGGTTCCCTGGCGTTTATCACAATGTGCCATCAATTTAGAATTCGGTAGCGTCTAGTAACTTGAGAGATGCAAGTATGGGCGCGAGGGTGTTCCTTAAGAGGGTTCCCTGGCCACCTTCACAATGAGGCTCGAATTTGAACTCAGAAAACCCCTAAGGATTTAGCTAAGTATTGGCCTTAAACATGTGACGTGCACCTTCATCTTGAGTGTTCCGAGATTTGTTAAGTATGGGAATAAAAAAGTGCGTTGCTATAATGCTACCTTCGCACTCAAGTGCTCAACTTCTGCTATTCACGAGTGTATTCTTAATTAAGAAGGCGAGGGCCATTGGGGTTTACGAGTGTACCCAGTTGGCGTAGATTAAGCCTCTAGCACCCCACTTCTTGACACGCTCGTTCTTAGGACTCATACACTTATGAATTGTCAAACTAACTATTCAATGTGGAGGGTTCTCAACACACAGATAGCATTGTTTTAAAACGATTAGGTATTATTTAGGCCGTTCGACGTGGAGGATGCTCGACACGGAGTAGGCTTTCTGTTGCCCGAATCGTTAATCAAAAAGAGAACAAGTAAATGACATAACAATGGATCAAATACTTACTGTTATACTTGCAACTTTTGAAATGATTACAATATGCTTTCTATCGAAAGAAAGTACACCATGCCGCGAGCGGGCAATTACAAAGACTGACGTTCACACGTAGAACCTTCTGAGGTTACACGCGTTCCAGGGTCTTGGGAGACGCTCGCCTTGCAAAGTCTCTAGCAAGTAGGTGTTGTTTGCTCGTACTTGGACAACTTTGAAGGGGCCTTCCCAATTGGGATCCAACTTACCCACGTGTTTAGAAACTTCAACTTTTTTGAGGACCAAGTCCCCTAGTTGGAAAGTCCTTTCTTTGACGTGCTTGTTATACTGGTGGGCTACGGTCGCCTTGTATTTGTGGATGCGAGCCCAAGCTAAGTCCCTCCTCTCGTCTAATAAGTCCAATTCAAAGGTTCGGTTGGCGTCGTTGGTTGCAGGCTCGAAATAGGCAACGCGTGCGGATTCTTGGGCGATTTCCGCAGGTATCATGGCTTCGGAACCGTACACCAAAGAGCAAGGAGTTTCCCCGGTCGCCGTTCGGGGGCTGGTGCGATATGCCCATAGGGCACCTTGAAGTTCTTCGGCCCATTCCCCTTTCTTACTCTCGAGCATCGTTCTCAAGTGCTGGAGTATGGTTCGGTTGCTCACTTCAGCTTGACCGTTGGCTTGAGGGTAGCCCACGGAAGTGAATCGTTGCTCAATTCCTAGTTCATAACACCACTCCCGTGTGTCAGCAGCGATAAACTGGGAACCGTTGTCTGAGATGAGCACCCTCGGGACGCCATATTTGCATATGATGTTTTTCCAAATGAAATCTCTCACAACTTTGAACGTTATCTTGGCGAACACTTCAGCTTCAGCCCACTTAGTGAAATAATCCACAGCGAGGATCACAAATTTCTTTTGCCCGACCGCCATTGGAAGGGGTCCCACAATGTCGATGCCCCACTGGTCGAAGGGCCAAGAAACATCGATAGGGATCATCTGAGCCGCCGGCAACTGGGGAGTGTTAGAGTGAAATTGGCACTTCGGACACTTTTTGGAGTAACTGATGGCATCCTGTAATACTGAGGGCCAGTAAAACCCGCTCCTTAAGACTTTTTTGGCCAATATTCGACCGCCCGAATGATTCCCACAACTCCCGCTGTGCACATGTTCCAATACTTCCTTGGCCTGCGAGGGTCGTAGGCATCTCAGCGGTGGACCCTGGAAAGATCGTTTGAACAACCGACCGTCGCTATCGAGAGAAAAGCGGGGAGCCTTACTCCTAACCTTCCTGGCTTCCACCTTATCGCTCGGACAGATACCATCCTTGATAAACTTAACGATGTCATCCAACCAACAAGGTTCAGCAGGGTCAATCATACTTACCTCGCTCGAGGGTACTACCTCCCTAATCAGTGGTTTCTCTGCCTTGAGGAACGTGACGGAGCTCTCGCATGAGTCATCGAGGGTTGAAGCGAATTTGGAAAGGGCATCGGCACGTTTGTTTTCTGCTCGGGGGATCTGCAACAAGTGAAACTCTTTGAACTTGGCGATCACCTCCATAGCTCTTGCTAAATACTGCACCATAGTGGCTTCTCGAGCTTCATAAGTGCCATCAAATTGACTCGCAATCAACTGAGAGTCCACATAAGCTGTTACTCGAGCGGCACCATTCTGGAGGGCTATCCATAACCCTTGGATTAGAGCCTCATACTCAGTCTCGTTGTTGGTAACCAGGAACGCCAGCTTAATTGCGTAATCCACTTCCATACCGCGAGGGTCTCTAAGGGACACCCCGGCTCCCCCCCTTGTGAGGTCGAGGAGCCATAATCCTTCTTCTACTGGGGCCTCGGCGTCCAAATTGAATCGCTCCACCAATAAGTCCGCTACTGCCTGAGCCTGTATCGCCGTACGAGGCTCGAATGTGATGTCAAATTGGCTGAGTTCAATGGACCATTTGATTAACCTTCCTGATACGTCTGGCTTGGATAGTACTTGCTTGAGGGGTTGATCTGTGAGCACTGTGATAGAATGGGCCTGAAAATAAGGCCTTAACCTTCGAGATTCATTAACGAGTGCAAAAGCGAATTTCTTTATTTCCATGTATCTCTTCTCCGCCCCTTGCAAAGTTTTGCTCAAATAGTAGACCGGCATATGTTTACGCTCGCGGACAGCCACCAAGACAGCGCTCGTAGCCTTAGCGGAAACTGAGAGGTAAACAAATAAGTTTTCTCCGGGGTTAGGCTTGGTCAACAGCGGTGCGCTCGCGAGGTATCGCTTCATATCTTTCAAGGCCTTCTCACATTCCTCACTCCAAGCAAAGTTGCGAGCGTTGCACAAAATTCTGAAAAAAGGTAAATTCCTGTCTGCTGAGCGAGAGATGAACCTGTTCAACGAGATGATCTTGCCCACCAACACTTGTACTTCCCTCACATTCCGAGGGGAAGGAATATCCACAATCGCCTTTATCTTCTCAGGGTTCGCCTCTATGCCACGCTGACTGACCATATACCCTAAGAACTTACCACCCCGAACACCAAACGTGCACTTCGAGGGGTTCAACTTCATTCCATAACGGCGCAGAACGTTGAAGGTCTGTTTGAGATCCTCCAAATGGGAATGCTGACGTTCACTTTTTACTATCATATCGTCCACATAGACTTCCATAGATTTTCCAATTTCACGCTCAAACATCCTGTTGACTAGGCGCTAGTAAGTTGCCCCCGTGTTTTTGAGCCCAAATGGCATGACCTTGAAACAATAAACCCCTAAATGCACAACGAACGAAGTTTTGGGGCGATCCTCGGTCGCCATGAATATTTGATAGTATCCCTGAAAGGCGTCCATCATGCTCATGAGTTCGCACCCTGCTGTTGAATCTACCAACTGGTCAATCCTTGACAGGGGATAAGGATCTTTGGGGCATGCCTTGTTGAGGTCTGTGAAGTCATTACACATGCGCCACTTGTTGGCGCTCTTGGGAACGAGCACCACGTTACAAAGCCATTCTGGATATAGAATTTCTTCAATGTACTGGGCGTCAAGGAGTTTACCTACTTCCTCTTCAATAACCTGTCTTCTGAAGCCGTGAACGTCCCTTTTCTTCTGTTTAATAGGCTTGAAGGTCGGGTCCACGTTCAGCCTGTGGACTATAACGCTCGGATCTATTCCGGTGAGATCAGAAGCTTTCCAAGCAAATACATCGAGGTTCTCTCGAATAAAATCAATCATCATAACCTGGGAGGGGCCGTCGAGGTTAGAGCCAATCTGGGTGGTCTTATCTGGATTCCCCGGCTCCAACTCTATGGTCAAAACTTTTCGGTGGGCTTGATACGAACCTCAGGCCTCGGAGCCTCGAGCGCTATCTTTTTTCCAGTAAGCCTGCTTCCTTCCTCACCCGAGGGCCCGGTACCCTCGTTCTCGGAGGAGGATCCTTCGACGGCCCCAAGCGGCCCGTCTTTCGAGCGTTGGGGTCCACTGGGGGTCTTCTTTTTGTTCTTTTTTTTGTACAACTTGGCCCTTTTACGTTCTGGACCATCCTCGTCCAATTTGGGAAAGTCTACCGACTTTTTGGTGGATCCTTCCTGAACGGCTTGTTTAGGCCTATGGCTTCGAAGGGAAAGGACGTAACATTCCCAAGCTTCTTTAACATTGCATAGAATCTCGCCCGTGCCTTCGGGGGTGGGGAACTTGACTTTCTGATGATAAGTGGAGATTATAGCTTTGAAATCCACGAGGGCTGGCCGCCCGATGATGACGTTGTAGGGGAGGTCCACCTCAACGACGGTGTAAAGTACGCTCAAAGTTTTTTGCTGTGGGGCGCGACCGAAAGAGGTGGCCAAGCGAATCTGTCCGCGAGGGACAATCTCCGAAGCCCCAAAGCCTACAAGGGTTGTTCTGAGGGGTTCGAGAGGAATATTTGTTATGTTCATTTTTTGAAACGTTGAGTACGGGAGAACGTTCACAGAGCTTCCACTATCAATCAAAACCCTCTTTACAACATGGTTATGAACGTCTAAACTAACCACCATGGGACAGTCAGAGGTTTCACCGATCCCATGGGGTGTTACAATGTGTTCCAGATCTTTCTCCGTAAACCCTACAACGTCATTTTCTTTCAAGCGTGGAGAGCTGTCGACAGAGAGTACGGGCTTGGGCAAGGCTGAACGTTGGTCAAAACTCCAAATGTGGCGGCGACGGGAAGCATTAGAATCGCCCCCCGAGGGTCCACCGGCGATCATATGGATAACCGCAAAAGGTTGATTCTCAACATCCGTTGCCTTCCCCTTACCGCGGTCGCTTGATTCGGTGTGGTGGTGGCGAGGGCTGCGCGAGCGCAAACGACTCCTTCCTCTACCTCACGCTCGCTCAGCGTAGTGTTCATCGTATCTTTCCAGCACCCTCACAAACTCCTTGAGGTGCCCCCCAGCGATAAGCCTCTGAATCTCACTCTCAAGCTAGCGGCACTCGTTGGTATCATGCCCCTTCTGCTTGTGAAAAGCGCAGTACTTTCCTGAGTGCTTCTGAGCCTCGGTCTCCCTCAGCTTGGGTGGTCACTTGAACAGTTTTTTGTCCGCCATGGAATACACTTCGGCGATTGGGCGGTTGAGGGGAATGCGTTCAAACTTACGCGGAGGTGAGGAATTACGACGAGCGGGAATAGGGCTGCGGCGGTGACCCCTGTTAGAATCTCCTCTGTCCTCGGGGACTTTGCTGGGGCGAGGGGCGTTCGCCATTTTCTGGTCCCTCGCGATGTACATATCCTCGAGGGTGAAGAAAGAGTCCGCTATCTCCCTAATCTCCATCAATGAACGTGGGTTTTTCTTGGCTACCTCCTCCACAAACTCTTTGTTGACGTAGTGCTTCATGTTGATAGCTCCAAAAAGAACCAACAAGATTTCCTTGTTGAACCTTCCCATGAAGGACCTGAGCGTCTCGTTCGGCCCCTGGACCAAGCTGTAGAGAGCGGTTGCGGCTGGGGCTGGTGCCTTCAAAGAGTTGAAGTGGCTTATGAAAGCGTCTGTCAGGTTATAATACCCTCGGATTGAACGCGGGGGAAGCTTTTTGTACCAATCTTGAGCCATTCCAGTGAGGGAAGTGACAAACACCTTGGCCCAATAGTTGCTCGGATGATCGTACAAATGCATCAGTTACACAAAATGATCCAGATGCTCAGCTGGTTCAGTGGTCCTATCATATCTGTTGACGGACGTGGGGATTTTGCCTTTCCCCGCGCGGGTCATCAGTATTTCCTGGATGAGGGGGGAATCACCCGTCACGATTCTGTAATCCCTATCCTCGGGATCCTCATTGCTGGTTTCCCTTCGGCGGCGAGAAATTGGGCTACGTGGTCAGTGAGCGTCTCTGGCCCTGGACCTCTCGCCCCCCTCGTGGGGGACTTGAGACCTTGCTCGAGAGAGCTGCTCCACCACATTCTGGAGCCCCTTAAGCTGATCTTGCACTGCGGCAAGCTGAGGGTCACCGACATTTCTGCGGTTTGCCCTTTCTGTGGCCCTTGATTTGACCTCTTCGTTGTTTCCGGCCCCCTCATTTTGCGGGGCCCTCTCATCTCCAGCTGGTTGCTGCCCTTGTTGGACCCTTGGTGGGGCCTCATTTTCTTGAATCGGTGGGGGGGGAGGTTGCTGGGCCCTCAACGCGTTTTGCGCCATTGTCAACGGGTGAGCCGGGAGCCCTCCGAAGGGCGGGGCCGTTCGAGCACCTGCCAGTGATGGGAAATAGGCCGTGGTGAAGTGTTCCCAAGCGTTCTGGACCGCCTGATCCTCACATTGCGCGTAAAGCGCCTGAAGTTGCTGAGTAGTTAACTGGGGCATTTCCACTCCCTGTATCTCCCTAGGCAGTGACAAAGGGAGATTTAGCATTCCTACCTGGTAGGGCTGAGCCATGGGCATCATTCCGGGCATCACCCCGACTGGCATGTACGCATACCGCGGCGGTGGCACAGCCATGAAATACATACCGAGGTGGGCGGCATGAGCATTATGAACGAGAGCTGGCGGAGGAGGGACAGAGTCGGAGCCTCCTGCCTCGTTTCCAACGGGGGAAAGGGTGGCAGCGATAGTTTCGGTGTTCCCGGCCCCATCTCCGGCCGCAGGCAGGGGTGTACCTCCGGTTGGAGCGTTGTTTCCTGCATTCTGTTCGTTGACAGGGGGAAGAGCACCCTTGCTTCCTACTACTCCTGACCTCGTTGCAGTTACCATGTTGAGAGTCACTGGTGTCACTTTTCAACTAGCTTTTAGGGAAGAAACTGATGATGATGAAGATGGTGGTGATGGATTTCCCACAGACGGTGCCAAAAATGATGGTGCAGAAACTTGTAAAAGGGTTTGAACACCAATCACTTTAGAATTTGTGAGTAAAGGGAAAGACCATCACAGGCGAAGGAGCCTCAGAATCTGGGTTTCCTTTTGAGCGTGGGTTCTTCCAGCTAGGATAACACCAAAGGGTTCAGTGCAGTGGAGACGCAACAATGGTGAAAATAATGCCAAGCTTGATGAAGAGAAACAGAGGAAAAATATGCCCAGAACAGTGAGTGAGCGTGTATTTTGTAAGTGAGATGACTTGGGGAAGAGAGCATGTGTTCTCCCCTATTTATATGTTAGGGGTGAGGGTAAATCGGGTAAACTGACCGTGTGTTCCCAAACCTGTGTTTCCCTAACACGTGAGAACGACACCTCTGAAAAGGAGGCGGCGTGTCAGGTGTAAGGTGCGCACCACCTCTGTGTCAGAGGTTGTTGGCGAGGGTCACGTGGGGGGAAGGCCCAAGATCCTCTTTGCTAAGGTTCGGATCCATAGCAGTGGGGCAGGATCATGCACGAGCGTTGGTGACGCTCAGAGGGTGTACGGAGGGCCCCCACGGCAAACGACCCTTGAGCGCCAAAATCCCGAGCACCCAGGATGGGCCCTCGTGTGGGTGCTTCCCCATGAAGGGTGACCCTGAGGGTCGGGATGTGAGCTTCAAGCCCGCCAGCTTGAACCCTTTACCGGAATGGTTGGCCGAGGCTCAAGGGCCTGTACTAGTAAGCGAGGGAGTATGCTGGGGTGACCCGCGAGCCTATCAATGCGAGCGCCCAACTCCTCTATCGCCGGGTGTTGACACATGGACAGCTCTGATTCGAATGTAGTTTTAGGTCCCATCAAGTTGATTTTGTTATTTAGCATTTAATAATCTTCTCATTTTATATTGCCAAAAGGTTTATATAATAATCTCTTTGTTTTACGGGGTCTTTTTTAAAAAGTACCTAAAAGTTGAAAAAATTTGCTTTAACTCCCCATTTTTAAAAAAATTCCTCTTTGCTCCCTAGATGACAAGCCAAATTTGCTTTAACTCCCCATTTTTTTTGAAGGTTGTATTAAAACTCAAGAATCTCGTACCCGAACCCCGAAATCACGTACTTAAATGTCCAAATCTCGTATTTGGGGGCAAATGCATCATTTGGGCATTTAAGTACGTGATTCCGGGGTTCGGGTACGAGATTCTTGAGTTTTAATACAACTATGGGGAGTTAAAGCAAATTTGGCCTGTCATCTAGGGAGCAAAGAGGAACTTTTTTAAAAATGGGGAGTTAAAGCAAATTTGAGTCCTCATTTGGGGATTTTTCGGGAATTTCCCGTTTTACGGCTAATCATTCTCTCATAATAAAATTTATTAGGATATTTATTATATGGATCTTTATACCAATTATACATAGTATCAAAATATTTGCATGATTCAATTAGTTTTCTTTTATCAAATATTTTCATTTTAATTAATTATATTCTTATTAATTTTTGTTTATTATTCTCAATGAGATTCTATGGCTCTGATCATGTTATGGTCAATTAGGAATATTTGTGTAGCACCCCGCACGTGAGGCACCACATCCCCCGCACTAAGGCTCAACACGAGTAACGAAATAGTAAATCCGCACCCGTATCAAACCCTAGCGAACGGGAGACAAACATAAAAACCTCTCTAAGCCAGGCGGAGCTAGACCCTGCAGTGAAAACCGTACAACCAAATACGATGCATAGCAAAGCCAAAATCCAAGTATACCAACCATAAGCAGAATTTGGGCTCTTCAGGCCTCTTTTAAAATCAATAGCAAAACTCAGTAACAACAATTCAATAACAATTACATGAATATTCCAGTTCATGATATAATAGAACGAATCATACATAAATCCAATACATAAATGAGTGCAGGGACTCTCCTAAACTAATTTGACCACTCAAAGACTCCAAACACCTCCGCCTAGCCCGAAACTCCAAAGGACAATCTGCACACTAAAAGAATGGGGAGGGAGAGGGTCAGTCTCTAGAAGACTGAGTGAGCAGGAGCAATACATATATATAAAACATGCACATGCAAGTCATAAATCCCGAGCAAGGTTTTTATTTGAATTTAGTTCCCGAAAGGGGCAAGAAAATAGATAAACAATGCTCGACTTTTACGACTAATTCATATTAAATTCATTCCATTCATAAATCATACATAAATATAAGGCTCGGCGAGTGAGCGTGCACAACCTCCATCCAAACTCCGACCGTGTACATAAATATCAATAATATATTGATTAGGCGATCATGCAATATATCATAATACATGCGGACCATAAATCATATCATAAATATATGCGTTTGGGCAATCCGTGTCCCGGCCTTCCCGCACGGTGCATAGTTCTATCAAAACATATACATAAGAAGAGGCATAAATCCTAACCAACCTTCTTCCTCCGGGTGGTGGACGGGCTTGCAAGACCCGGCCACCGGATCATACATAATGGCTAGTGAGGTACATGAATCCTCAAAAGCCCGACTTGCGTTTCCTCGTCAAAACTCCTAACGAGGTCCGTATCGTCGTAAATTTGGTTGGAACTAGTATATGGGATCCCCGTCAGCCCTTGCTTCCTCGGTTAGCCACATATACTAAGTCCCGGGGCCCGTTCAATCATAAATCATAAATGTGTCTCGCCAAAACATAACAATTCCTAAGTACATATCATAATTCATAAATCATTTAAAAAGGGGTTTACTCGATCAATACATACTATAAGAATTCATACCTTACCGTGTAATTCGGCATATGCTATATACGTACCTCTCCGTGTCATCCTAATCCGTAGCTAGCATGAAGACACACGGTTTGGAGCATAGCCTCATTACAAAACCATTTTTAAGCTTATGTACGCTCATACATATTATTCAGAAGAATTTACTCGATAACTTCATTTGAAAACCATATATATATAATCATAAGGTTTTTGGCCAAAGCTTTTCACATAAGGGTTGTAGGGTTTAATACGTAGCTACAACAAAAACACCCTCACCTTAACCGCGAAGAAACAAGGATCGAGCACCGAGTGCTTGAACGATCAAAAGCTCTCCACCCTGGAGACAAACTGTACAAAAGACCACAAGACGTGTTCGTGAGACTCAAGACTCTAAATGAACCATATAAGACGCACGGCAATGCTCAAGCATGAGATGAAGGCATTCAAATCATATATCCAAGTTATTCACACATTCATTCATTCATTCAATTCATATCTCCAATCACTTTATTTCAAGAACTCAAAGAGAAGCATAGAACATGTTCAAGATCTTCCATAATGTTACCACATACTTCATATTACATAACATAGCATATATTCAAGGTTTGACAACAAGAAGAAGTCTTATGCTATAGAAAATAAGTGATGCAATTCATAAACGACATATAAACACACACAAACGGCATTACATAAAAGCATGCCTATAACACATCCAAATATCATGAAATTGCACCATAGTACTCCTAACACATAGCCAAACAAGTTCATAGTTTAACACAAAAGGAGATAAAGTCATTAAGGAGGTGAAACAATTCAAAAACCGAAGAGGAAGTAACGAAGACTGCGCATGGGAAGTGACACGGGGGTGTCACCAACCCTAGCCCAACTGAGCCACGGGCGTGGCTCAGTACAGAGCAGCCCAGAAGGTGTGACACGCCCGTGTCTCCCTCTTATGAGTAAATGAGACACGGGGGTGTCACGGTACAGAACTTGAAGTGCATGCAAGACCTAACCGGCAAAACTGGACTCAAACAAACTCAATCCAAAGGCACACCAAATGAACTCCAAATGCTCTGAAACTTAATATGCAAAATATTTGGCATGTTATGAACATTTTTCATTTAGAGTGCAAAAGCTAAATCACACGTTAAGATCATCGAAACCGTGAAACAAAACTGGGTCGCTACAATCGGACATATGAGCCCTAATGATTCTATCATGCCTTGATCAAGTACTTAGGGCTTGAATTTGGATCTGAAACTTTGGGGAATGCATGCTAACATACCAAAAAACTAATATACATCATATATATGCAAAATGGTACAATTTAAAGCACATTAGAAGGACCAACAAGTTACCAAACACAACAGCAACAATTCTGTCAAAGATCATGCATAAAAACAGGCCATATCTTGCGGTTTTGAGGCTTCAAATGGAACCAAATACTTAAAGCATGAATGCTAACATATAGAACAATGAGTGTACATCAACTCCATGCATTTTCACACGAAATGGAGGCCATATGATCAAGCATCAACACAAAATTTCACACAGCAGTCACAAAACAGGGGAAGTAGTTTGATCATCAAGTTTGAAGCTCCATAACTCATAATTTCATAAAAGGAGCAAGAGATGAAATCCTCCTAACATCAAATACTATCAGTGAGGAAAGAAATAAGCCAAGAAACAAGTTCATATGATCACATATAAGCAAGAAATTCAGCCACACAAACATATAGGTCACAAGAGCAAAAATCCCTAAAAGTTCATACCAATCTCATAATTCAAACCCTAATCAAATCTGATCCAAATCATGTTTTAAATAGATGAAATCAAGCATAAATGAGTAGAGAAGACATAAATATTCATACCTTGAAGTTTTGGTGAAGGAAGATGGTGATTTGAGCTCCAAAATCACAAAAATGACCAAGGGTTTCTCTCTTCCCTCTTCTTCCCTCTCTCGTTTCAGTTGCAGCTGGAAATGGAGGTATGTGGTTCGGTTTTCAGAGCTAAAGAGGAGAGAAAGGGGCTTAACTCAAGGTGGATAAGTCATGGTTATGGCATGGTTAGGTTAAGGGGTGTAATGGGGTCCCACCATGAAGACTAGTCAACCAAAGGAGCTCTTCTTGCACGAGTTGTCCGTTACGGTTGGATTTTGGAGGTCTTAATGATTTCAAAAAGGCATGAGGCTTGTTCCATTGTCTCCGAATCGTCGATACGAAGGCGACGGAGGTGTCGGAATTCGAATCCGAATTCCCGAGCTCAAGATATCACGCACGGAACCAAGGGTGCGCTAATTGCTCGTTAGCCCCCGACTTGGTTCCAAAAATCAAAATAAATTCGCAAACACGTCAAATGTGTAACGCCCCGACTTTTCGGACGTAAAGGTAGGGCGTATGTGTCTACCTATTTGCGCGAATTAATTGTTTTACGTGTTTTATATTTAATTTTATTATAAATTATTATTATATTATTATATTATATTCTATTTTAATATATTATCAATTCTAATATATATATGTATTTCGTATTATATTTATATATATATATATATGTTTAATTATTATTATTAATTTATTGATTATACTAATTATATGTTAATCATGTTTTAATTAATTAATTGATTATTCATATTTATATATATATATTTATACGTACAATATACATATAGTGCATGAAGATTTTATTATGCATGCAAATTAATATATTTATGCATGAGAAATCATATTCTTTGCATGGGAATTAATTTTGCATGAATTTTATTCTAATTATGCATGGAATCATAATTTTTGCATGGGATATTTTGCTGCATGAACCTATTTCATTTTTTGCATGGGGATTGCATGAATTGCATGAATTTTATATATTTATGCATGAATTGTTTGGAATATGCATGTTGTTCATTCTTGTGCTTCGTTCTTATACGATATGATATCAAATTGCCACGAATTTGTGATATGTTGTACATATATGTGTTATGGACATGATTTTATGCTCAATTTATGTTTTTAAATTCATTTGATAGGTTAACGAATTAAATTTTAATTGAGGAACCAAAACGGGAGCTAACGAGCACTTAGCGCACCCTTGGGTCCGAATTTAATATCTTGAGCTCGGGAACTCGGATTCGAGTTCCGTCAACTCCGCTGAACTCGTAACGAAAATTCGAGTTTAGTGAACTTAGCCTTATAATTTTCCCACTTCATTTGAAACTCCGAAATCCAACCGAAAAACTAAACGGAGATCAACTGGACCTTGTTGCACTAATTCAGCCATATCTTGCCCAAACCATGACCAAACTAACCATGGTTTGATTCCTTTTAACCCTAACTCAACCATCTATCAGTACATATCAAGCCCTAACCAAGATTATCATCACACAAGCCCCAAACATCAGCCAAAGCTACTGTCTTGCAGTCCAGTCCCGTAACCCTTCATCCCTTGGAGATTTTGGAGCTCAAATCTCCTCCAAACTTCAACCAATCATCAAGGTAAGTTAAGGGTTGTAATATATGATTAATTCTGAACATTTTCATCCTTCCATTCATGATTTTGAGCATGGTTTCTCCATTTCTGGACTGTTTTCCGAAAATAGAGGATTTTGGGCAAAATGTTGATCTCCTTCGATTCTTAACGGTTTTGATCGATTCCAAGCCTGAGATTAATTGTTTTAACATCCTCATATCAATTATGATCATTGCTTTCGTGTTTGTTGAGAAATATATGAGAGATCATTTTTGAAATTTTCAGAAAATTCTACGGGAAGGTCACGTATGCTTCCATGCTTTGATTGATCACTTTTGGAACTGATTTCCTTGTTGAATATATGATATTTTGCTGCTTATTGTTGGCCTTAACTGAGTTGATTGGATGGGGAAGGATTGAATGCAAGCTTGCCCTGTTTTTCTTCGAACTTTGCCCTGTTTTTGGCCTGGAGAGTTGCTGTCAAAACTGCCATAATTCCTTCCTCCTTTTTGTTGATAATTTCGTGGCTTTTAGCATGTAACCTTGTTGAGTTCTTGCAGCACTTTGTGCCTTGTAATATTGCTTTTGTTGCCTTCTTTCTTCTTGGAATTGAATGCTCTGTTTCTGCACATTTTTGCTGCGATTTGAGGCTGCTGCTGCTGCACGTCACGGGCGTGCTGTTCCTGGCCATTCCAGCGAGGAACGGGGGTGCAGCAAAGCCTGGAACTTCTGTACCGAGTCACGGGGGTGTCTCGGTCCAGGCTTGCAGGGTGACACGGGGGTGTCACCCCGTTTTGCTCGATTTCTGCGGTGTCTTTCTGGGGCTGCTGCTGACTGCTGTTTTGTTGCATGGTGGTGGTTGTGCAGATTGTGTAATGTGCATGCATGGAGTGAATTGTGTGTGCTTGGTTGATTATTGGAATCGCATGCATATATATTTACATTCTATATATATATATGTGCTTGGTTTGTATAAGGTGTGTATATATATATATGTCTGTGTGTGTGTGTTGGTTGTGATTACCCTGAACATAACGGGGTAAGAAGATATTCGAAGAGGGATTAACGTCTACTTCTCCGACATGCACCGCTTCGACTCAAATAAACAGAGATTAAATCATCTCAAGGTTGTGTGTGAACGTGCATGTGTTGCATGCATGTATATAATATATATAGTATATAATATGTATATAATATATAGTATATACAATTATGCATGTAATATATAAGATATATATGCATGCATGTGTGTATAAGGGTGTACGTGTATATATGTATATATTATATATATTGTATATTATTATATATGATTATATGTATATATTATATATGTATATTTATTATATATTTTAAATATTATTTGATTTAATTTAATTATTGAAATTAATTGATTTCCATTTCGCGTATTTATTCTACCGACTATTGATTGAACGTTTTATTTGTTTTATTTCTAAATGTGAATTTGAATAATATGTGTTGTGCTTATTAAATGAATTTTAGATTAATTGTTATGCATTATGAATTTATAAATTTATGAATGTTATGAATATTGTAAATTTATGAAATTTATATGAATTTATGCAATTATGAATTTATGAAATTATGAAATTGAATGAAATATATGAACGAATGATTTGATTATATGAATTAAATTCCTTAATCGTGCACATGAACATTTTTATGATATAATATGATCATTTATGCATTCATGTCATATGCACTTTATTGCCGAGCGTCATATGTGGTCATTGCGTCTCATACCTTTTCTTTTGCACAGATTCGGGTTTAGTCGGAGACGAGGGCGAGCATTGAGACGCGCTTGTGCCTTTATTTTGCTGTGGTAAAGGTGGGTTTTTCTTCTAATAGTTAAAACAACCCTATAAATCCCTTATGTGCAAAGTTTTAAGCCAAAATAATATATTTATATCAATCGAGTCATTTTGGGTAAATGATTTCAAACGTATGACCCCTTTTTAATTATGAAACCCTACCTTATGTTTGGCGAGACACATTTATTATTTATTATTGAACGGGCCCCGGGACTTAGTATATGTGGCTAACCGAGGAAGCAAGGGCTGACGGGGATCCCATATACTAGTTCCAACCAAACTACGGTGATACCGGCCCTCGCTAGGAGGTTTAGCGAGGAATGGGAGCTGAGTGCCCTTGGGGGATTCATGTACCCCCATTGGCCTATGTATTTATCGGTGGTCAGGTCTAGCTAACTTGTCCACCACCCGGAGGAAGAAGGTGTATATGTATGATTATGATCATTTATGTATGTGCACGAAAGATATGTATGATAACCACTAATTATGATATGAATACACGAGGAGAAGGTTGGAGATTGTGCACGCTCACTCGCCGAGCTTAAACCCTTATAAACAATTATGAATGAATATGAACGTCGTAATCCCGTTGATGTTTTCTATGGTTTAACCACTTGGTAAATTCCTTTCAAACTTCACACGGGATTAGGGCTTGCATGTATGTGTTTAATTTATGCGATATTATATATCTTATGCCCGTTTTTATACCCACCAGTCTCTTTTAGACTGAACCCGGTTGTTTCAGTTGTTTTGTGCAGGTATAGGAGTGCTAGGCGGGAATACAAGTCGTCTAGGTCTTACCTTTATGTTTAGCACTTCTTTTCAGTCTCACATTCATACTCTTGCCGCTACTTTTGTATTTGATCACAGTTTAGATTGGAGCGTTATGATTTTGTAGGCCGTGAGTGCCGTGCATATTTGAATGCTTTTGTATACCTATTTTGGAGCTTGTTAGCTCATTGTATATATGCTATGTAGTTCTTGCTTCCGCGAATTTTATTTAACTCTGATTTTATGATTCTTGTACTGATTGGTTCAAGGGTTAGTCCCGCCTAGCATAGCGTGTGTGTTGTGTCCCCGTTCGCCGTGGATTTGGCACGTGTATGGACTTCCATTTCATATACGGGTCAGGTCTCGGTGCGGGGGATGTGGTACCTCACGCTCGGGTGCTACATCCTTAAGTGGTATCAGAGCTTAGGGTTGCAAAACCCGGGCTCTAGTGTCGTGTTGAGTCAGTTAGGTCGTTCGGCTTTAGGAACAACTTGTCAATGTGTTGCATATGCATTGTTTACGTGCTTGTGTGCTCTAAATCTTGAATTTTGATCGAATTAATTGCACTTGCATGCATGGACTAAAGATAGCATGCATTTTCAGTATTTCTTGAACAGGATGCCTCCACGTAAACATAGTGAGAGATCTCCCGGACATCGTCGTCATCATGATCGATCTCCTACGCCTCCACCCCAACCACAAGCACCACCGATGGATATGGGGAATTTTATGGAAGCGGTCTTCAACTATGTTGAGCATAGAAGGGCTCAAGCTCCCCCACCGCAACAGGCAGAACAACAAGCTCCTCCACTAAACCATAACAATAGAGACCCTCATGGGGTGTTTCTGAGTTATAACCCCCCTCGATCTTCTGGTTCTATCGATGATGCTGTCTCGGAGGGTTGGTTGATTCGAGTAGAGAGGATATCTGGAGTTCGACAGTCTACTACGCAAGGGGAGGAAATCAAAAAGAAGGATCCGATTTTTAGAGCTCCTATGGGAAGAGGATCCGGATCGAATTCGGGAAAGAGGTCGATGATTCAAGCTAGTCCGCCTCCTAAAGGTCCATTTAAGAAACCTCGGTATGGAGGACAAGGTTCTAAGGCCGCACCGACTCGACCAAAGGCTCTACCCATGGCACCAACGAGGGATCGACAAGGTCCGAGTGAGGAGAGATTGGCTCAAGATCCTTGTACACATTGTGGAGGACCAACTCATAATTACTATAACTGTCGGAGGAGGTTGAATTTGTGCTTTATATGTGGAAAAGGCGACCATAAGGCGGATACTTGCCCCTATAAAGACCCCGGATATCAAAGACGAGTTCCAAGGCCAATGATCCCGGCTCGTGCTTACGCCATCGAAGGTGAAGAGCAAGGTGCAGAGATTGACCCCATAGCAGTGGAAAAAGGTACCCTATGCATACATAACATGAGCATTCATGCACTCTTTGATTCGGGTGCCATGAATTCTTTTATTTCTTGTGACTTAGTTGCTATTATGTGCTTGCCTGTTATTTGCTTTTCTTCTTGTTGATTGGTGAGTTCGCCACCGGGTGATAGTCTTCAGACAGATCAGTTGGTTTGGGAGTGTTCAGTTCTGATGGAAGGATAAGTTGTGGTAATCTTCATCGTTGACATCTTGGTTTATTCGAGAACTCCGGAGGACCATGCAAGGCACCTCAGGATGGTGTTGGTTACCTTAAGAGAGCATCGAATTGTATGCTAAGTTTAGCAAAGGCAAGTTTTGGATTGATCAGGTAACATTTCTGGGTCATATTATTTCAAGGAAAGGTTTGGAGGTAGACTTTTCTAAGTTTGAGACGGTTATTCAATGGCAAAGCCCGAAAAATGTTTCAGAGGTAAGGAGTTTCTGGGGTTTGGCAGATTACTATCGAAGATTTGTACAGGACTTTCGAAGAGTACAGCTCCTTTAACTCGAGTGACTAAGAAGGTGGTTAAGTTTGAGTGGGACGAGGCATGTGAGGATAGCTTTCAACTTGTAAAGGAAAAGTTGACCACCGCTCCTGTATTAGCACTTCCCAAAGGTACAGAAAGATATACAGTTTATACGGACGCCTCAAAAGGAAGTTTGGGATGTGTGTCGATGCAAAATGGAAGAGTGATCGCCTATGCCTCAAGGAAACTGAAAGAGCATGAACAGAACTACCCCACTCACGATTCGGAATTAGTGACAATGATCTTTGCTTTGAGTAATGAAGGGGACTTGGAAGTATTAAATACAGTGGATTTGCTGCTCAAGGCATTTAGAAACAAGGAAGTGGTTAAAATTAATGGCAGAGAACAGGCAGTAATAAATGAAGACGATGAAAGGTGAGAGACCTGAAGGAGAATTACGGTAAGGAAATTTTCAAAGCTGTGACATCAGCTCTGTTTGAGGTAAACGAATACAACCCGAGTGGACGTAACATTATTTCAGAAATGTGGAACTACAAGGAAGGTAGAAGAACTAACCTGAAAGAAGATGTTGAGGTTTTATTGAAGCAATTCTATTGATGGGATTTGGGTTATCGTGGACAGGTGGACAAAATCCGCTCATTTTCTTACAATCAGAATGTCCGATAACTGAATAAGTTGGCCAAGAGGTACAATGATGAGATTATCAGGCTCCATAGTGTACTTGTTAGTATTGTCTCGGATCGGGATCCCAGATTTACTTCACGGTTATGGCAAGAATTGCCAAAGTGTTTGGGAACAAGGCTTCAATTCAGCACAGCTTTCCATCCTCAGACCGACGGACAATCAGAAAGGTTGATTAAGTATCTGGAGGATTTGTTGAGAGCATGTGCATTGGACTTTCGAAGTTCGTGTAATGAGCAGTTACAGATAAGTGAGTTTGCTTACTACAACAGCTATCAAGCCTCGATTGAAATGACCCCCTTATGAAGCTCTTCTGGACGTAAATGCCGATCACCGTTGTTCTTGGACTTGGAGGAATGGAATTGGACCAAACAAGAGGGAATTAAAAGAGGGGAAAAGAAGGAAAAAAACCCTCTAAGGCTGTACAAGAAGCTATTGATAAGGTCCAGATAATTAGGCAACGGATGAAGGCCGCTCAGGATCGACAAAAGATTTATGTAGGTCTTCGGAAGAAGAAATTGGAGGTTGAGATTGGAGATAAGGTTTTCTTAAAGGCATTTCCCACGAAAAGGATTCCCAAGGATTGGACGGAGAGGAAAGTTAAACACTTGGTATATGGGACCATATGAAATTTTGGAGAAGATTGAGGATACGGCCTATCGTTTGGACATGCCTCCGAGTTTGACTGGAATCCATAACGTGTTTCATGTCTCCCAGCTCCGAAAGTATTCTCGAGATGAGTCCGAGGTTCTACCAGTTGAAGAAGTGGAATTAGAACCGGATCTCACCTTCGTTCAGAAGCCGATTAAGATATTGGATCGGAAGTTTCAGGAACTTCAAAATCGGCGTATTCCACTAGTCAAGGGTCTTTGGAGAAGTGATAAAACCGAAGAGACTACGTGGGAGACGGAGGATAAGATGTAAAGGTTTCACCCCGAGTTGTTTCCGAGCGAACAGTGAATCCGAGGACGGATTCTTTTAAGGGGGAGAGATTGTAACGCCCCGACTTTTCGGACGTAAAGGTAGGGCGTATGTGTCTACCTATTTGCGCGAATTAATTGTTTTACGTGTTTTATATTTAATTTTATTATAAATTATTATTATATTATTATATTATATTCTATTTTAATATATTATCAATTCTAATATATATATGTATTTCGTATTATATTTATATATATATATATATGTTTAATTATTATTATTAATTTATTGATTATACTAATTATATGTTAATCATGTTTTAATTAATTAATTGATTATTCATATTTATATATATATATTTATACGTACAATATACATATAGTGCATGAAGATTTTATTATGCATGCAAATTAATATATTTATGCATGAGAAATCATATTTGTAGCACCCCGCACGTGAGGCGCCACATCCCCCGCACTAAGGATCAACACGAGTAACGAAATAGTAAATCCGCACCCGTATCAAACCCTAGCGAACGGGAGACAAACATAAAAACTTTCCTAAGCCAGGCGGAGTTAGATCCTGCAATGATAACCAATCCACAAAGTACAATGCAATGCAAATCCAAAGTTCAAGTACCAACTATAAGCAGAATTCGGGCTCTTCAGGCCTCTTTTAAATCAATAGCAAAACCCAGTAACAGCAATACAACTCCAATTACATGAATATTCTAGTTCATGATATAATAGAATGAATCATACATAATTCCAATACAGAAATGAGTACGGAGACTCTTCTAATCTAACACGACTCACTGAAAGACTCCAGACACCTCCGCCTAGCACGAAACTCCAAAGCCAAACCTGCACACTAAAGTGTTGGGGAGGGAGAGGGTCAGTCTCTAGAAGACTGAGTGAGCAGGAGCGATACATATATACAAAACATGCACATGCAAGTCATAAATCCCGAGCAAGGTTTTTATTTGAAATTGATCCCCACTAAGGGTAAGAAATAGATAAACAATGCTCGAACTTTACGACTAAATCATATTAAATTCTTTACATTTATAAATCATACATAAATATAAGGCTCGGCGAGTGAGCGTGCACAATCTCCAACCAAACTCCGACCGTGTACATAAATATCAATAATATATTGATTAGGCGATCATGCAATATATCATAATACACACAGACCATAAATCATAACATAACATATGCGATTGGGCAATCCGTGTCTCGGCCTTCCCGCACGGTGCATAATTCTATCAAAACATATATATAAGAAAAGGCGTAAATCCTAATCAACCTTCTTCCTCCGGGTGGTGGACGGGCTTGCAAGACCCGGCCACCGGTTATACATGGGCCAATGGGGGTACATGAATTCCCCAAAGACACTCAGCTCCCATTCCCCGCTAAATCTCCTAGCGAGGGCCGGTATCACCGTATATAAGTTGGGACTAGTATATGGGATCCCCGTCAGCCCTTGCTTCCTCGGTTAGCCACATGTACTAAGTCCCGGGGCCCGAATAAATCGTAAATATAAATGTGTCTCGCCAAACATATCAATTCATAAGTACATAACATAATTCATAAATCTTTTGAAAAGGATTTACTCGATCAATACATACTATAAGAAATCATACCTTACCGTGTAATTCGGCATATGCTATATACGTACCTCTCCGTGTCATCCTATTCCATAGCTAGCATGAAGACACACGGTTTGGAGCATAGCCTCATTACAAAACCATTTTTAAGTTTATATACGCTCATACGCCTAATTCCGAAGGATTTACTCGATAACTTCATTTGAAAATCATATGTATATAATCATAAGGTTTTGGCCAAATCTTTTCACATAAGGGTTGTAGGGTTTATTACATAGCTAAAAAAAAAACCACCCTCACCTTAACCGTGAAGAAACAAGGATCGAGCACCAAGTGCTTGAACGATCAAAAGCTCTCCACCCTGGAGACAAACTGTACAAAAGACCACAAGACGTGTTCGTGAGACTCAAGACTCTAAATGAACCAAATAAGACGCACGGCAATGAAGTGAATATGAAATGAATGCATATATGATCATGTTATATCATAAAAACATTCATGTGCACTATTAAGGCACTTAACTCATATATCCAAGTCATTCACTCAATCATTCATTATTATTCAATTCATAATCCCAATCAATTTATTTCAAGAACTCAAATAGGAGCATAGAACATGTTCAAGCTCTTCCATAACGCTACCACATACTTCATATTACATAACATAGCATATATCCAAGGTTTGACAACAAGAAGAAGTCTTATGATATAGAAAATAAGTGATGCGATTCGTAAACGGCATATAAACACACCTAAACGGCAATAAGCAAAAGCATATCTATAACTCATCCAAATGCCACGAAATTGAACCACAATACTCCCAACACATATCCAAACAAGTTCATAGTTCAACACGAAAGGAGATAAAATCATTAAGGAGGGGAAACAAATCAAAAACCGAAGAGGAAGTAACGAAGACTGCGCATGGGAAGTGACACGGGGGTGTCACCAACCCTAGCCCAACTGAGCCACGGGCGTGGCTCAGTACAGAGCTGCCCAGAAGGTGTGACACGCCCGTGTCTCACTCTTATGAGTAAATGAGACACGGGGGTGTCACGGTACAGAACTTAGGGCGATCACAGATTTTTCCGGCAAAACTAAACTCATACAAAATCAATCCAAAGGCATACCAAATGAACTCCAAATGCTCTGAAACATAATATGCAACATATTTGGCATGTTATGAACATTTTTCATTTAGAGTACAAAGTCTAAATCACACGTTAAGATCATCGAATCCATGCAACAAAACTGGGTCGCTACAATCGGACATATGAGCCCTAATGATTCTATCATGCCTTGATCAAGTACTTAGGGCTTGAATTTGGATCTGAAACTTTGGGGAATGCATGCTAACATACTAATCTACTAATATACAACATATATATGCAAAATGGCACACTTTAAAGCACATTAGAAGGACCAACAAGTTACCAAACACAACAGCAACAATTCTGTCAAAGATCATGCATAAGAACAGGCCATGTCTTGCGGTTTTGAGGCTTCAAATGGAACCAAATACTTAAAGCATGAATGCTAACATATATAACAATGAGTGTACATCAACTCCATGCATTTTCACACGAAATGGAGACCATTTGATCAAGCAACAACACCATATTTCACACAGCAGTTCGAAAACAGGGGAAGTAGTTTGATTATCAAGTTTGAAGCTCCATAACTCATAATTTCATAAAAGGAGCAAGAGATGAAATCCTCCTAACATCATATACTATCAGTTAGGAAAGAAGTAAGCCAAGAAACAAGTTCATATGATCAGGTTTAAGCAAGAAATTCAGCCACACAAACAAATAGGTCACTAGAGCAAAAATCCCTAAAAGTTCATACCAAACTCATAATTCAAACCCTAATCAAATCTGATCCAAATCATGATTTAAGTAGATGAAATGAAGCATAATAGAGTAGAGAAGACATAAATATTCATACCTTGAAGATTTGGTGAAGGAGGGAAGAGATTTGAGCTCAAAATCATAAAGATGGCCTAGGGTTTCTTTCTTCTCTTCTCCTCTCTCTCTCTCGTTCAGTTTCAGCTGAAAATGGAGGAGTGTGGTTCGGTTTTCAGAGAAAAATGGAAGAGGAAGGGCTTAACACAAGGTACACAAGTCATGGTTAAGGTATGGTTGGGTTAAGGGGTGTTATGGGGTCCCACCATGAAGACTAGTCAACATAAAGAGCTCTTCTTGCACGAGTTGTCCGTTACGGTTGGATTTCGGAGGTCTTAATGATTTCAAAAAGGTATGAGGCTTGTTCCATTGTCTCCGAATCGTCGATACGAAGGCAACGGAGGTGTCGGAATTCGAATCCGAATTCCCGAGCTCAAGATATCACGCACGGAACCAAGGGTGCGCTAATTGCTCGTTAGCCCCCGACTTGGTTCCAAAAATCAAAATAAATTCATAAACACGTCAAATAGATCCGAAAACGTAAACCGAGCACATAGGCATATTCATAACACACATATTTATGACATATTAAATTTTCATACCAATCCGATATCATTACATATAAGAACGAAGCACAAATTCACTCATGCGCATGAACGAATTCATATCGTTATAAATGAATTACTAAAACTTAAATTCCATATTAAATAAATTAAACAAACTAATAACATGTTGTAATTAATCAAAGAAATTACCGTAACAGTTAAGGTAACATGAAACCTCAATTAGGAAATTAAACACTAAATATCAAGTTGAAATAGAATGAATTAAATTAAAATAGCAATAGTTTATAGTTTAAAACAAATATAAACGTTTATAAACAATTAATCATATAATTAATTTGCGCAATTTATAAACAAATACGCCATATTATTAAAACTGAAAAACTGGGGCGTTACAATATTCTTTGCATGGGAATTAATTTTGCATGAATTTTATTCTAATTATGCATGGAATCATAATTTTTGCATGGGATATTTTGCTGCATGAACCTATTTCATTTTTTGCATGGGGATTGCATGAATTGCATGAATTTTATATATTTATGCATGAATTGTTTGGAATATGCATGTTGTTCATTCTTGTGCTTCGTTCTTATACGATATGATATCAAATTGCCACGAATTTGTGATATGTTGTACATATATGTGTTATGGACATGATTTTATGCTCAATTTATGTTTTTAAATTCATTTGATAGGTTAACGAATTAAATTTTAATTGAGGAACCAAAACGGGAGCTAACGAGCACTTAGCGCACCCTTGGGTCCGAATTTAATATCTTGAGCTCGGGAACTCGGATTCGAGTTCCGTCAACTCCGCTGAACTCGTAACGAAAATTCGAGTTTAGTGAACTTAGCCTTATAATTTTCCCACTTCATTTGAAACTCCGAAATCCAACCGAAAAACTAAACGGAGATCAACTGGACCTTGTTGCACTAATTCAGCCATATCTTGCCCAAACCATGACCAAACTAACCATGGTTTGATTCCTTTTAACCCTAACTCAACCATCTATCAGTACATATCAAGCCCTAACCAAGATTATCATCACACAAGCCCCAAACATCAGCCAAAGCTACTGTCTTGCAGTCCAGTCCCGTAACCCTTCATCCCTTGGAGATTTTGGAGCTCAAATCTCCTCCAAACTTCAACCAATCATCAAGGTAAGTTAAGGGTTGTAATATATGATTAATTCTGAACATTTTCATCCTTCCATTCATGATTTTGAGCATGGTTTCTCCATTTCTGGACTGTTTTCCGAAAATAGAGGATTTTGGGCAAAATGTTGATCTCCTTCGATTCTTAACGGTTTTGATCGATTCCAAGCCTGAGATTAATTGTTTTAACATCCTCATATCAATTATGATCATTGCTTTCGTGTTTGTTGAGAAATATATGAGAGATCATTTTTGAAATTTTCAGAAAATTCTACGGGAAGGTCACGTATGCTTCCATGCTTTGATTGATCACTTTTGGAACTGATTTCCTTGTTGAATATATGATATTTTGCTGCTTATTGTTGGCCTTAACTGAGTTGATTGGATGGGGAAGGATTGAATGCAAGCTTGCCCTGTTTTTCTTCGAACTTTGCCCTGTTTTTGGCCTGGAGAGTTGCTGTCAAAACTGCCATAATTCCTTCCTCCTTTTTGTTGATAATTTCGTGGCTTTTAGCATGTAACCTTGTTGAGTTCTTGCAGCACTTTGTGCCTTGTAATATTGCTTTTGTTGCCTTCTTTCTTCTTGGAATTGAATGCTCTGTTTCTGCACATTTTTGCTGCGATTTGAGGCTGCTGCTGCTGCACGTCACGGGCGTGCTGTTCCTGGCCATTCCAGCGAGGAACGGGGGTGCAGCAAAGCCTGGAACTTCTGTACCGAGACACGGGGGTGTCTCGGTCCAGGCTTGCAGGGTGACACGGGGGTGTCACCCCGTTTTGCTCGATTTCTGCGGTGTCTTTCTGGGGCTGCTGCTGACTGCTGTTTTGTTGCATGGTGGTGGTTGTGCAGATTGTGTAATGTGCATGCATGGAGTGAATTGTGTGTGCTTGGTTGATTATTGGAATCGCATGCATATATATTTACATTCTATATATATATATGTGCTTGGTTTGTATAAGGTGTGTATATATATATATGTCTATGTGTGTGTGTTGGTTGTGATTTGTGTGTGAACGTGCATGTGTTGCATGCATGTATATAATATATATAGTATATAATATGTATATAATATATAGTATATACAATTATGCATGTAATATATAAGATATATATGCATGCATGTGTGTATAAGGGTGTACGTGTATATATGTATATATTATATATATTGTATATTATTATATATGATTATATGTATATATTATATATGTATATTTATTATATATTTTAAATATTATTTGATTTAATTTAATTATTGAAATTAATTGATTTCCATTTCGCGTATTTATTCTACCGACTATTGATTGAACGTTTTATTTGTTTTATTTCTAAATGTGAATTTGAATAATATGTGTTGTGCTTATTAAATGAATTTTAGATTAATTGTTATGCATTATGAATTTATAAATTTATGAATGTTATGAATATTGTAAATTTATGAAATTTATATGAATTTATGCAATTATGAATTTATGAAATTATGAAATTGAATGAAATATATGAACGAATGATTTGATTATATGAATTAAATTCCTTAATCGTGCACATGAACATTTTTATGATATAATATGATCATTTATGCATTCATGTCATATGCACTTTATTGCCGAGCGTCATATGTGGTCATTGCGTCTCATACCTTTTCTTTTGCACAGATTCGGGTTTAGTCGGAGACGAGGGCGAGCATTGAGACGCGCTTGTGCCTTTATTTTGCTGTGGTAAAGGTGGGTTTTTCTTCTAATAGTTAAAACAACCCTATAAATCCCTTATGTGCAAAGTTTTAAGCCAAAATAATATATTTATATCAATCGAGTCATTTTGGGTAAATGATTTCAAACGTATGACCCCTTTTTAATTATGAAACCCTACCTTATGTTTGGCGAGACACATTTATTATTTATTATTGAACGGGCCCCGGGACTTAGTATATGTGGCTAACCGAGGAAGCAAGGGCTGACGGGGATCCCATATACTAGTTCCAACCAAACTACGGTGATACCGGCCCTCGCTAGGAGGTTTAGCGAGGAATGGGAGCTGAGTGCCCTTGGGGGATTCATGTACCCCCATTGGCCTATGTATTTATCGGTGGTCAGGTCTAGCTAACTTGTCCACCACCCGGAGGAAGAAGGTGTATATGTATGATTATGATCATTTATGTATGTGCACGAAAGATATGTATGATAACCACTAATTATGATATGAATACACGAGGAGAAGGTTGGAGATTGTGCACGCTCACTCGCCGAGCTTAAACCCTTATAAACAATTATGAATGAATATGAACGTCGTAATCCCGTTGATGTTTTCTATGGTTTAACCACTTGGTAAATTCCTTTCAAACTTCACACGGGATTAGGGCTTGCATGTATGTGTTTAATTTATGCGATATTATATATCTTATGCCCGTTTTTATACCCACCAGTCTCTTTTAGACTGAACCCGGTTGTTTCAGTTGTTTTGTGCAGGTATAGGAGTGCTAGGCGGGAATACAAGTCGTCTAGGTCTTACCTTTATGTTTAGCACTTCTTTTCAGTCTCACATTCATACTCTTGCCGCTACTTTTGTATTTGATCACAGTTTAGATTGGAGCGTTATGATTTTGTAGGCCGTGAGTGCCGTGCATATTTGAATGCTTTTGTATACCTATTTTGGAGCTTGTTAGCTCATTGTATATATGCTATGTAGTTCTTGCTTCCGCGAATTTTATTTAACTCTGATTTTAGGATTCTTGTACTGATTGGTTCAAGGGTTAGTCCCGCCTAGCATAGCGTGTGTGTTGTGTCCCCGTTCGCCGTGGATTTGGCACGTGTATGGACTTCCATTTCATATACGGGTCAGGTCTCGGTGCGGGGGATGTGGTACCTCACGCTCGGGTGCTACAAAATGAATCCGAAAACATAATCCAAGCATATAGGCATGTTCATAACACACACATTTACGACATATTAAATTTTCACGACATTTCGGTATCAATACATATATAAACAAAGCACAAATAGAACACTCATGCGCATGAACGAATTCATATTGTTATAAATTAATTACTAAAACCTAAATTCCATATTAAATAAATTAAACAAACTAATAACATGTTGTAATTAATTAAAGAAATTACCGAAACAGTTAAGGTACGTGAAACCTCAATTAAGAAATTAAACACCAAATATCAAAGTAAAATAAAATGAATTAAATTAAAATAGAAATAGTTTATGGTTTGAATCAAATATAAACATTTATAAACAATAAGTCATATAATTAACTAATTAAGTCGTGCAATTTATAAACAAATACGTCACATTATTATAAACTGAAAAACTGGGGCGTTACAATCTCTCCCCCTTAAAAAGAATCCGTCCTCGGATTCAAAACACGCTTGAAAACAAACAATGAGAGATTCCCCGTCTCTCACAAACAACAAGGAGAGAGCCCCGTCTCTCGAGCAGCAATGAGAGAACCCCGTCTCTCCAACAACAATGAGAGAACCCCGTCTCTCGCAAACAAAGAGAGTACCCCGTCTCTCAAACAAAAATAAGAGAATCCCCGTCTCTTAACCGAAAATAAAGCAAGGAAGTCTCCAATACTTCCAAGCAACTCACGCAAAACCAAATTTAAAATCACGTAAGGCACCCAGAGCAAGTAATAAATGTCGCCCACATTAATATCCAATTATTCCAAGTAATTTAACACAATACAAGATTAAAGCATCTAACATAAAAATTATATAAGTTAAATTTGCATGGATGCATGTATCATGAATGCTATAAGTACCGTTCACCGAAGTTTCAAAGTTTAGAATTGAGAGTTGTCGTTGTCCAGTGTAGGATCTATCCTGAAGATAGCTCAGTGGTCAGCTTGTCTTGAACCTCTTCAAGGTTCCTCGGTGAAGCTATTGATGAATCCTTTTTAAGGACCCTACTCTTAGACCCCTTTTTAACTTGTACCGCTTCCAGTTTTCACCATTTCCCCCAATCCTGATTCGCCCAACCAACTCTTTTTAATTAACCGAATGTGACTTCCCGAATGCCCTTAGACTATCCGTCTCGAAGTTAGGTCCATAGCTACTATCTTACTCATATCGAAGTTTAAAATCCCCTCGAGAATAACTACCCCTGACCACCTTGGCGACTCAATCCCTACCTTGAGGTATTTGTCAATAGGATCTACCTGAACGCGAATCCTTTTCCATTTCCCGTTCATGTTATCTATTCATACCCTTTGACCCCTTAAGGTTATATTTGGCATCTAGCTCCACATTTCTTGAATCGAAGATAGAGTGTCCTTGATGACTCTTGAAGTTCGATGTAAATCCTCCAATGATCATCTTCTCCGGTTTGGTTTCTTCCGGATTTCCTTCCGGATCACCTTTGATAGAACCGATAACGTAATAATGTTGTCTCGGATCCCTTAATACTTTTACTGAATAAATCTTGATTGACCACATCCCCTCATATAATAGATTGATCAAATTTTCCTTTAGTTAATTCCATCTTAGGAGGTCACAGAAACTCCCATATAATTTCATCACTCCCAATTCGGAATTCCAGGAATAGAGTCGTCCAGTAGACTTTCTTCTTTATATCTCGAAAAATCTTTCCCCGAATTTGGCATCGTCACTTCTCTCTTAACAACTTAACCATTACCGTCCTCTTATTCATTTCCAATGGCCACCATTAGGATTTCCGGATTCTCCTTAATCTGCATCCCCGTTGTTGCTATTGACATATTTATTCGAGCACTACTTCCATTCTCCATTTTATCTCTCGTTCGTGCTCTCCCCCTTAAAAAAATTTTGCTCTTTCATATCGAACTCCCTCAATCTTTCTTCCCTATTCTTATTCGATCCGAACACCCCAAAGATGAATCTAATCTGACTTTCCTTCGGAGGTCCTTTCCACTAACCTATCCCTTACCTAAAGTTCTTTATTTCCCAGTCGTCTTTCTCGTCATGTGCCACACCATTATTTCCTTTCCCTTAACTCAGATATGGTTCGAGCGAGGATATACTTGACAATTGAGGTGCCAGACCTTCCTATCAAGTAAACACTAGAATGCATGTCGGGTAAAGATGGCAATGCATGTGTCACGTTTACATCAAGCAATTATACCACACATTAGCGCAACGAAACCCATTTAGAACTATACGGATAAAATAAGGTTAAAAGAATAAATAATTAATGTAGAATATGATGCACGTGCTATGAATGCTTTGGAACCTGTCACCGATGTGGGAAGTTATTAGCTCGGTAGCTTTCCTCGTTCTTCCGATCCCAAGGTCACTTGACCTGGCAATTATTCCTTGTCTTTCCCACGGTCTTCGAGACTCCCATGCATCTTTGTAAATCAACTTATATCCTCCACTGTCCGAGATTGCAATTTCTTGATCCCTAATTCTTTCACGTCCACTGAGTTAGCATCCACCCTTCTCCTCGCAATTCGACCTTTACTTCTAATTGTCACCTTAATCAAAATCCCGTGCCTATCCTTTGTGAATTCAATTCACCTCCAATTGCTTACATTTGAGCGCATGATTTCCTTGCAAGGAGTGATTGCCTTTCTTTACCATTTTCATTTGTTGCTTCATATCTTCCATTTTACTTCACAACATGGCAATTCAACTTGGTTTTAGAAAAACGAACTCATCTCCCAATCCACACCTTGTTCAAGATTCCCGTGATGATTGTTTATGAGTTTCCCATCACGATCGACATCCAGAGCACCCAAGTCCAACTCTTCCCGGTCTTGACTTCGACAGACTTGATTTCAATTCACTAGGCTTAATCAGAGATCCTTCTTGTCGACCCCAGATACATAGCTCCTACCGGACCCATTTTATCTTAGTCTCTCCTAATTATTGAGACCTCTTCAATAATCCAATCCGGGATCAAAATATCTTCGAGGTTCGTTCACTTCATCCTTTAGGTTGAAAGATCTCGCTAAATCCAATTAAAACACTCCAAGTAGTAGATTCTCATAAATTAGTCCTTTGAGTCCCAACAATCCAATGATCAACTCCTATTCCGAATCCTCATCCTTGACTCTAGCTTCATTTGAGAAGTCTCACATCTCTAATTCTCTACATTCTTCCCAGAGTATCCTGCCCATCTTCCATGTCTCAGAAAAGTTTGCAATCGACCTTCTTTGTTCTAGAACTTGGCCGTGGTTTGATATCATCTCCATAACCTATAAGTCATAGCTTACTTCAAAAGTAAATGCATGCAATTAGTGCATGCTCATGACACATTTTCAACAATTAATGCAAGGATCCTTATGTAAATGCAACAGATAGTCCCACAAAATTCAAAAAGGAAAGCCAAAGTCAAGTTCAAGATCAATGCAATGCACACATTGTCATATAGTCCCTAAGCCGTACGACCTAGACTGACTCACACACGACTCAAGAACACCGGTTTTGCAACCGGGCTCTGATACCACTTAAGGATGTAGCACCCCGCACGTGAGGCACCACATCCCCCGCACTAAGGCTCAACACGAGTAACGAAATAGTAAATCCGCACCCGTATCAAACCCTAGCGAACGGGAGACAAACATAAAAACCTCTCTAAGCCAGGCGGAGCTAGACCCTGCAGTGAAAACCGTACAACCAAATACGATGCATAGCAAAGCCAAAATCCAAGTATACCAACCATAAGCAGAATTTGGGCTCTTCAGGCCTCTTTTAAAATCAATAGCAAAACTCAGTAACAACAATTCAATAACAATTACATGAATATTCCAGTTCATGATATAATAGAACGAATCATACATAAATCCAATACATAAATGAGTGCAGGGACTCTCCTAAACTAACTTGACCACTCAAAGACTCCAAACACCTCCGCCTAGCCCGAAACTCCAAAGGACAATCTGCACACTAAAAGAATGGGGAGGGAGAGGGTCAGTCTCTAGAAGACTGAGTGAGCAGGAGCAATACATATATATAAAACATGCACATGCAAGTCATAAATCCCGAGCAAGGTTTTTATTTGAATTTAGTTCCCGAAAGGGGCAAGAAAATAGATAAACAATGCTCGACTTTTACGACTAATTCATATTAAATTCATTCCATTCATAAATCATACATAAATATAAGGCTCGGCGAGTGAGCGTGCACAACCTCCATCCAAACTCCGACCGTGTACATAAATATCAATAATATATTGATTAGGCGATCATGCAATATATCATAATACATGCGGACCATAAATCATATCATAAATATATGCGTTTGGGCAATCCGTGTCCCGGCCTTCCCGCACGGTGCATAGTTCTATCAAAACATATACATAAGAAGAGGCATAAATCCTAACCAACCTTCTTCCTCCGGGTGGTGGACGGGCTTGCAAGACCCGGCCACCGGATCATACATAATGGCTAGTGAGGTACATGAATCCTCAAAAGCCCGACTTGCGTTTCCTCGTCAAAACTCCTAACGAGGTCCGTATCGTCGTAAATTTGGTTGGAACTAGTATATGGGATCCCCGTCAGCCCTTGCTTCCTCGGTTAGCCACATATACTAAGTCCCGGGGCCCGTTCAATCATAAATCATAAATGTGTCTCGCCAAAACATAACAATTCCTAAGTACATATCATAATTCATAAATCATTTAAAAAGGGGTTTACTCGATCAATACATACTATAAGAATTCATACCTTACCGTGTAATTCGGCATATGCTATATACGTACCTCTCCGTGTCATCCTAATCCGTAGCTAGCATGAAGACACACGGTTTGGAGCATAGCCTCATTACAAAACCATTTTTAAGCTTATGTACGCTCATACATATTATTCAGAAGAATTTACTCGATAACTTCATTTGAAAACCATATATATATAATCATAAGGTTTTTGGCCAAAGCTTTTCACATAAGGGTTGTAGGGTTTAATACGTAGCTACAACGAAAACACCCTCACCTTAACCGCGAAGAAACAAGGATCGAGCACCGAGTGCTTGAACGATCAAAAGCTCTCCACCCTGGAGACAAACTGTACAAAAGACCACAAGACGTGTTCGTGAGACTCAAGACTCTAAATGAACCATATAAGACACACGGCAATGCTCAAGCATGAGATGAAGGCATTCAAATCATATATCCAAGTTATTCACACATTCATTCATTCATTCAATTCATATCTCCAATCACTTTATTTCAAGAACTCAAAGAGAAGCATAGAACATGTTCAAGATCTTCCATAATGTTACCACATACTTCATATTACATAACATAGCATATATTCAAGGTTTGACAACAAGAAGAAGTCTTATGCTATAGAAAATAAGTGATGCAATTCATAAACGACATATAAACACACACAAACGGCATTACATAAAAGCATGCCTATAACACATCCAAATATCATGAAATTGCACCATAGTACTCCTAACACATAGCCAAACAAGTTCATAGTTTAACACAAAAGGAGATAAAGTCATTAAGGAGGTGAAACAATTCAAAAACCGAAGAGGAAGTAACGAAGACTGCGCATGGGAAGTGACACGGGGGTGTCACCAACCCTAGCCCAACTGAGCCACGGGCGTGGCTCAGTACAGAGCAGCCCAGAAGGTGTGACACGCCCGTGTCTCCCTCTTATGAGTAAATGAGACACGGGGGTGTCACGGTACAGAACTTGAAGTGCATGCAAGACCTAACCGGCAAAACTGGACTCAAACAAACTCAATCCAAAGGCACACCAAATGAACTCCAAATGCTCTGAAACTTAATATGCAACATATTTGGCATGTTATGAACATTTTTCATTTAGAGTGCAAAAGCTAAATCACACGTTAAGATCATCGAAACCGTGAAACAAAACTGGGTCGCTACAATCGGACATATGAGCCCTAATGATTCTATCATGCCTTGATCAAGTACTTAGGGCTTGAATTTGGATCTGAAACTTTGGGGAATGCATGCTAACATACCAAAAAACTAATATACATCATATATATGCAAAATGGTACAATTTAAAGCACATTAGAAGGACCAACAAGTTACCAAACACAACAGCAACAATTCTGTCAAAGATCATGCATAAAAACAGGCCATATCTTGCGGTTTTGAGGCTTCAAATGGAACCAAATACTTAAAGCATGAATGCTAACATATAGAACAATGAGTGTACATCAACTCCATGCATTTTCACACGAAATGGAGGCCATATGATCAAGCATCAACACAAAATTTCACACAGCAGTCACAAAACAGGGGAAGTAGTTTGATCATCAAGTTTGAAGCTCCATAACTCATAATTTCATAAAAGGAGCAAGAGATGAAATCCTCCTAACATCAAATACTATCAGTGAGGAAAGAAATAAGCCAAGAAACAAGTTCATATGATCACATATAAGCAAGAAATTCAGCCACACAAACATATAGGTCACAAGAGCAAAAATCCCTAAAAGTTCATACCAATCTCATAATTCAAACCCTAATCAAATCTGATCCAAATCATGTTTTAAATAGATGAAATCAAGCATAAATGAGTAGAGAAGACATAAATATTCATACCTTGAAGTTTGGTGAAGGAAGATGGTGATTTGAGCTCCAAAATCACAAAAATGACCAAGGGTTTCTCTCTTCCCTCTTCTTCCCTCTCTCGTTTCAGTTGCAGCTGGAAATGGAGGTATGTGGTTCGGTTTTCAGAGCTAAGGAGGAGAGAAAGGGGCTTAACTCAAGGTGGATAAGTCATGGTTATGGCATGGTTAGGTTAAGGGGTGTAATGGGGTCCCACCATGAAGACTAGTCAACCAAAGGAGCTCTTCTTGCACGAGTTGTCCGTTACGGTTGGATTTTGGAGGTCTTAATGATTTCAAAAAGGCATGAGGCTTGTTCCATTGTCTCCGAATCGTCGATACAAAGGCGACGGAGGTGTCGGAATTCGAATCCGAATTCCCGAGCTCAAGATATCACGCACGGAACCAAGGGTGCGCTAATTGCTCGTTAGCCCCCGACTTGGTTCCAAAAATCAAAATAAATTCGCAAACACGTCAAATGAATCCGAAAACATAATCCAAGAATATAGGCATGTTCATAACACACACATTTACGACATATTAAATTTTCACGACATTTCGGTATCAATACATATATAAACAAAGCACAAATAGAACACTCATGCGCATGAACGAATTCATATTGTTATAAATTAATTACTAAAACCTAAATTCCATATTAAATAAATTAAACAAACTAATAACATGTTGTAATTAATTAAAGAAATTACCGAAACAGTTAAGGTACGTGAAACCTCAATTAAGAAATTAAACACCAAATATCAAAGTAAAATAAAATGAATTAAATTAAAATAGAAATAGTTTATGGTTTGAATCAAATATAAACATTTATAAACAATAAGTCATATAATTAACTAATTAAGTCGTGCAATTTATAAACAAATACGTCACATTATTATAAACTGAAAAACTGGGGCGTTACAATCTCTCCCCCTTAAAAAGAATCCGTCCTCGGATTCAAAACACGCTTGAAAACAAACAATGAGAGATTCCCCGTCTCTCACAAACAACAAGGAGAGAGCCCCGTCTCTCGAGCAGCAATGAGAGAACCCCGTCTCTCCAACAACAATGAGAGAACCCCGTCTCTCGCAAACAAAGAGAGTACCCCGTCTCTCAAACAAAAATAAGAGAATCCCCGTCTCTTAACCGAAAATAAAGCAAGGAAGTCTCCAATACTTCCAAGCAACTCACGCAAAACCAAATTTAAAATCACGTAAGGCACCCAGAGCAAGTAATAAATGTCGCCCACATTAATATCCAATTATTCCAAGTAATTTAACACAATACAAGATTAAAGCATCTAACATAAAAATTATATAAGTTAAATTTGCATGGATGCATGTATCATGAATGCTATAAGTACCGTTCACCGAAGTTTCAAAGTTTAGAATTGAGAGTTGTCGTTGTCCAGTGTAGGATCTATCCTGAAGATAGCTCAGTGGTCAGCTTGTCTTGAACCTCTTCAAGGTTCCTCGGTGAAGCTATTGATGAATCCTTTTTAAGGACCCTACTCTTAGACCCCTTTTTAACTTGTACCGCTTCCAGTTTTCACCATTTCCCCCAATCCTGATTCGCCCAACCAACTCTTTTTAATTAACCGAATGTGACTTCCCGAATGCCCTTAGACTATCCGTCTCGAAGTTAGGTCCATAGCTACTATCTTACTCATATCGAAGTTTAAAATCCCCTCGAGAATAACTACCCCTGACCACCTTGGCGACTCAATCCCTACCTTGAGGTATTTGTCAATAGGATCTACCTGAACGCGAATCCTTTTCCATTTCCCGTTCATGTTATCTATTCATACCCTTTGACCCCTTAAGGTTATATTTGGCATCTAGCTCCACATTTCTTGAATCGAAGATAGAGTGTCCTTGATGACTCTTGAAGTTCGATGTAAATCCTCCAATGATCATCTTCTCCGGTTTGGTTTCTTCCGGATTTCCTTCCGGATCACCTTTGATAGAACCGATAACGTAATAATGTTGTCTCGGATCCCTTAATACTTTTACTGAATAAATCTTGATTGACCACATCCCCTCATATAATAGATTGATCAAATTTTCCTTTAGTTAATTCCATCTTAGGAGGTCACAGAAACTCCCATATAATTTCATCACTCCCAATTCGGAATTCCAGGCATAGAGTCGTCCAGTAGACTTTCTTCTTTATATCTCGAAAAATCTTTCCCCGAATTTGGCATCGTCACTTCTCTCTTAACAACTTAACCATTACCGTCCTCTTATTCATTTCCAATGGCCACCATTAGGATTTCCGGACTCTCCTTAATCTGCATCCCCGTTGTTGCTATTGACATATTTATTCGAGCACTACTTCCATTCTCCATTTTATCTCTCGTTCGTGCTCTCCCCCTTAAAAAAATTTTGCTCTTTCATATCGAACTCCCTCAATCTTTCTTCCCTATTCTTATTCGATCCGAACACCCCAAAGATGAATCTAATCTGACTTTCCTTCGGAGGTCCTTTCCACTAACCTATCCCTTACCTAAAGTTCTTTATTTCCCAGTCGTCTTTCTCGTCATGTGCCACACCATTATTTCCTTTCCCTTAACTCAGATATGGTTCGAGCGAGGATATACTTGACAATTGAGGTGCCAGACCTTCCTATCAAGTAAACACTAGAATGCATGTCGGGTAAAGATGGCAATGCATGTGTCACGTTTACATCAAGCAATTATACCACACATTAGCGCAACGAAACCCATTTAGAACTATACGGATAAAATAAGGTTAAAAGAATAAATAATTAATGTAGAATATGATGCACGTGCTATGAATGCTTTGGAACCTGTCACCGATGTGGGAAGTTATTAGCTCGGTAGCTTTCCTCGTTCTTCCGATCCCAAGGTCACTTGACCTGGCAATTATTCCTTGTCTTTCCCACGGTCTTCGAGACTCCCATGCATCTTTGTAAATCAACTTATATCCTCCACTGTCCGAGATTGCAATTTCTTGATCCCTAATTCTTTCACGTCCACTGAGTTAGCATCCACCCTTCTCCTCGCAATTCGACCTTTACTTCTAATTGTCACCTTAATCAAAATCCCGTGCCTATCCTTTGTGAATTCAATTCACCTCCAATTGCTTACATTTGAGCGCATGATTTCCTTGCAAGGAGTGATTGCCTTTCTTTACCATTTTCATTTGTTGCTTCATATCTTCCATTTTACTTCACAACATGGCAATTCAACTTGGTTTTAGAAAAACGAACTCATCTCCCAATCCACACCTTGTTCAAGATTCCCGTGACGATTGTTTATGAGTTTCCCATCACGATCGACATCCAGAGCACCCAAGTCCAACTCTTCCCGGTCTTGACTTCGACAGACTTGATTTCAATTCACTAGGCTTAATCAGAGATCCTTCTTGTCGACCCCAGATACATAGCTCCTACCGGACCCATTTTATCTTAGTCTCTCCTAATTATTGAGACCTCTTCAATAATCTAATCCGGGATCAAAATATCTTCGAGGTTCGTTCACTTCATCCTTTAGGTTGAAAGATCTCGCTAAATCCAATTAAAACACTCCAAGTAGTAGATTCTCATAAATTAGTCCTTTGAGTCCCAACAATCCAATGATCAACTCCTATTCCGAATCCTCATCCTTGACTCTAGCTTCATTTGAGAAGTCTCACATCTCTAATTCTCTACATTCTTCCCAGAGTATCCTGCCCATCTTCCATGTCTCAGAAAAGTTTGCAATCGACCTTCTTTGTTCTAGAACTTGGCCGTGGTTTGATATCATCTCCATAACCTATAAGTCATAGCTTACTTCAAAAGTAAATGCATGCAATTAGTGCATGCTCATGACACATTTTCAACAATTAATGCAAGGATCCTTATGTAAATGCAACAGATAGTCCCACAAAATTCAAAAAGGAAAGCCAAAGTCAAGTTCAAGATCAATGCAATGCACACATTGTCATATAGTCCCTAAGCCGTACGACCTAGACTGACTCACACACGACTCAAGAACACCGGTTTTGCAACCGGGCTCTGATACCACTTAAGGATGTAGCACCCCGCACGTGAGGCACCACATCCCCCGCACTAAGGCTCAACACGAGTAACGAAATAGTAAATCCGCACCCGTATCAAACCCTAGCGAACGGGAGACAAACATAAAAACCTCTCTAAGCCAGGCGGAGCTAGACCCTGCAGTGAAAACCGTACAACCAAATACGATGCATAGCAAAGCCAAAATCCAAGTATACCAACCATAAGCAGAATTTGGGCTCTTCAGGCCTCTTTTAAAATCAATAGCAAAACTCAGTAACAACAATTCAATAACAATTACATGAATATTCCAGTTCATGATATAATAGAACGAATCATACATAAATCCAATACATAAATGAGTGCAGGGACTCTCCTAAACTAACTTGACCACTCAAAGACTCCAAACACCTCCGCCTAGCCCGAAACTCCAAAGGACAATCTGCACACTAAAAGAATGGGAAGGGAGAGGGTCAGTCTCTAGAAGACTGAGTGAGCAGGAGCAATACATATATATAAAACATGCACATGCAAGTCATAAATCCCGAGCAAGGTTTTTATTTGAATTTAGTTCCCGAAAGGGGCAAGAAAATAGATAAACAATGCTCGACTTTTACGACTAATTCATATTAAATTCATTCCATTCATAAATCATACATAAATATAAGGCTCGGCGAGTGAGCGTGCACAACCTCCATCCAAACTCCGACCGTGTACATAAATATCAATAATATATTGATTAGGCGATCATGCAATATATCATAATACATGCGGACCATAAATCATATCATAAATATATGCGTTTGGGCAATCCGTGTCCCGGCCTTCCCGCACGGTGCATAGTTCTATCAAAACATATACATAAGAAGAGGCATAAATCCTAACCAACCTTCTTCCTCCGGGTGGTGGACGGGCTTGCAAGACCCGGCCACCGGATCATACATAATGGCTAGTGAGGTACATGAATCCTCAAAAGCCCGACTTGCGTTTCCTCGTCAAAACTCCTAACGAGGTCCGTATCGTCGTAAATTTGGTTGGAACTAGTATATGGGATCCCCGTCAGCCCTTGCTTCCTCGGTTAGCCACATATACTAAGTCCCGGGGCCCGTTCAATTATAAATCATAAATGTGTCTCGCCAAAACATAACAATTCCTAAGTACATATCATAATTCATAAATCATTTAAAAAGGGGTTTACTCGATCAATACATACTATAAGAATTCATACCTTACCGTGTAATTCGGCATATGCTATATACGTACCTCTCCGTGTCATCCTAATCCGTAGCTAGCATGAAGACACACGGTTTGGAGCATAGCCTCATTACAAAACCATTTTTAAGCTTATGTACGCTCATACATATTATTCAGAAGAATTTACTCGATAACTTCATTTGAAAACCATATATATATAATCATAAGGTTTTTGGCCAAAGCTTTTCACATAAGGGTTGTAGGGTTTAATACGTAGCTACAACGAAAACACCCTCACCTTAACCGCGAAGAAACAAGGATCGAGCACCGAGTGCTTGAACGATCAAAAGCTCTCCACCCTGGAGACAAACTGTACAAAAGACCACAAGACGTGTTCGTGAGACTCAAGACTCTAAATGAACCATATAAGACGCACGGCAATGCTCAAGCATGAGATGAAGGCATTCAAATCATATATCCAAGTTATTCACACATTCATTCATTCATTCAATTCATATCTCCAATCACTTTATTTCAAGAACTCAAAGAGAAGCATAGAACATGTTCAAGATCTTCCATAATGTTACCACATACTTCATATTACATAACATAGCATATATTCAAGGTTTGACAACAAGAAGAAGTCTTATGCTATAGAAAATAAGTGATGCAATTCATAAACGACATATAAACACACACAAACGGCATTACATAAAAGCATGCCTATAACACATCCAAATATCATGAAATTGCACCATAGTACTCCTAACACATAGCCAAACAAGTTCATAGTTTAACACAAAAGGAGATAAAGTCATTAAGGAGGTGAAACAATTCAAAAACCGAAGAGGAAGTAACGAAGACTGCGCATGGGAAGTGACACGGGGGTGTCACCAACCCTAGCCCAACTGAGCCACGGGCGTGGCTCAGTACAGAGCAGCCCAGAAGGTGTGACACGCCCGTGTCTCCCTCTTATGAGTAAATGAGACACGGGGGTGTCACGGTACAGAACTTGAAGTGCATGCAAGACCTAACCGGCAAAACTGGACTCAAACAAACTCAATCCAAAGGCACACCAAATGAACTCCAAATGCTCTGAAACTTAACATGCAACATATTTGGCATGTTATGAACATTTTTCATTTAGAGTGCAAAAGCTAAATCACACGTTAAGATCATCGAAACCGTGAAACAAAACTGGGTCGCTACAATCGGACATATGAGCCCTAATGATTCTATCATGCCTTGATCAAGTACTTAGGGCTTGAATTTGGATCTGAAACTTTGGGGAATGCATGCTAACATACCAAAAAACTAATATACATCATATATACGCAAAATGGTACAATTTAAAGCACATTAGAAGGACCAACAAGTTACCAAACACAACAGCAACAATTCTGTCAAAGATCATGCATAAAAACAGGCCATATCTTGCGGTTTTGAGGCTTCAAATGGAACCAAATACTTAAAGCATGAATGCTAACATATAGAACAATGAGTGTACATCAACTCCATGCATTTTCACACGAAATGGAGGCCATATGATCAAGCATCAACACAAAATTTCACACAGCAGTCACAAAACAGGGGAAGTAGTTTGATCATCAAGTTTGAAGCTCCATAACTCATAATTTCATAAAAGGAGCAAGAGATGAAATCCTCCTAACATCAAATACTATCAGTGAGGAAAGAAATAAGCCAAGAAACAAGTTCATATGATCACATATAAGCAAGAAATTCAGCCACACAAACATATAGGTCACAAGAGCAAAAATCCCTAAAAGTTCATACCAATCTCATAATTCAAACCCTAATCAAATCTGATCCAAATCATGTTTTAAATAGATGAAATCAAGCATAAATGAGTAGAGAAGACATAAATATTCATACCTTGAAGTTTTGGTGAAGGAAGATGGTGATTTGAGCTCCAAAATCACAAAAATGACCAAGGGTTTCTCTCTTCCCTCTTCTTCCCTCTCTCGTTTCAGTTGCAGCTGGAAATGGAGGTATGTGGTTCGGTTTTCAGAGCTAAAGAGGAGAGAAAGGGGCTTAACTCAAGGTGGATAAGTCATGGTTATGGCATGGTTAGGTTAAGGGGTGTAATGGGGTCCCACCATGAAGACTAGTCAACCAAAGGAGCTCTTCTTGCACGAGTTGTCCGTTACGGTTGGATTTTGGAGGTCTTAATGATTTCAAAAAGGCATGAGGCTTGTTCCATTGTCTCCGAATCGTCGATACGAAGGCGACGGAGGTGTCGGAATTCGAATCCGAATTCCCGAGCTCAAGATATCACGCACGGAACCAAGGGTGCGCTAATTGCTCGTTAGCCCCCGACTTGGTTCCAAAAATCAAAATAAATTCGCAAACACGTCAAATGAATCCGAAAACATAATCCAAGCATATAGGCATGTTCATAACACACACATTTACGACATATTAAATTTTCACGACATTTCGGTATCAATACATATATAAACAAAGCACAAATAGAACACTCATGCGCATGAACGAATTCATATTGTTATAAATTAATTACTAAAACCTAAATTCCATATTAAATAAATTAAACAAACTAATAACATGTTGTAATTAATTAAAGAAATTACCGAAACAGTTAAGGTACGTGAAACCTCAATTAAGAAATTAAACACCAAATATCAAAGTAAAATAAAATGAATTAAATTAAAATAGAAATAGTTTATGGTTTGAATCAAATATAAACATTTATAAACAATAAGTCATATAATTAACTAATTAAGTCGTGCAATTTATAAACAAATACGTCACATTATTATAAACTGAAAAACTGGGGCGTTACAATTTGTTTCTATTTCCTTATAATAACTAATATTCTGTCTATGTCTAATTTTATCTAGCAAACGACCTTCTTTTCTGGCTTTCATATAAAGTTCTATTTCTCTTTTATAATTTTTATTTATTGATTTTATATTATCTCTATAGAATTTTTTTCTATTATACTCATACATATTTAGAATCGTATATGGACTCTGATACCATCTTTTTTCTTATATTTTGATGATATTAAACATGATATTAGAATGATGATATTAAACATGTTTATAAATATAAAATTATATTATAGCCTTTTCAATATATTTTAGTCTTCTTATTTGAGAAGCTGAAATTGTCCGATGGAACTCTATCGCTATAAGAATATTATATTCTTCAACGTCAAATAAACTATTTTCATTAATTGTTCTAATAAGTCTTAATTTTTCTTTCTCAATATAAATCCTATATTGTTGAAACTCAATATCCTTTTGTACAATTTTAGTTTGTTCACAGATCCTTTTATAATATTTATTTGACATTTTTACAATTATAGGTTATTCCAAGCAAATTCTAAATAAAAACAAAATAATAACTCCTCAAATTTTAATTGATGAATATATTGTAACTGTCTATATGCATCTAAAATATTAAATAATATAGCTATGAAAGTTTCTTTAATCATATTATTCATTTATTCAGATTAATTTTCTTGTTCATAAATTTGTTCTATAGCTATTATAACTTTATTTATAAAGTTTATTTTTTTATTTAATTTTGCACAATATTCATCACAGTCTATTAGATTTATATTATGTTTGTTTGTATGTTCTCTTCCTAGTGTCATTATTTTTGCATTTAAGAATTGTTTTCCAATATGCCTAAAATGTCGGGTATTTTACGACCAACTCCCTTGTAGTTTGCGAAATGTTAAAAAAAAACCCTGTAATATAAAATATAATGTAAAAAACCCTAAGGTTTTAAAAACTATACACGTAGAACCTTGAACCCCTTGCGTGTACTGCACGCGCCTACTTTGAGACTGGGCTTCCGTTTTTCATGCATAATTCGACGTAAAATATCCTTTTTACCCTTCTCGGCAACTAAAGCAAATGGTCCTCAAATAATGATTTTAAAGTTACCCAAAAAACCCTCTGCTTTAAATAATATGCCATAAAAACCTTGAACAACCAAAATAAATGTCAATACCAGAATAATTGCACCACCGACTCCTGCCGCCTCATTTGCACCACCACCACCTTCTCTCCTTGTAATTCAACCACCACCGGAGTCAACACCCACCATCAATCCCGCCTCCGTACAAACACACAATCACACACGTAAACACATAAATACACATACACAGACCTACCCGCTCATCCAGCAGCGTCGTCGTCGTCGGGGGGATGGGAGAAGGCTGAGAAGATTTGTTTCTCACGACTTGGATTTTAGTTGGGGTGTGCATCCATCTGGTCGTTTGGTAGTGGTGGGGCGTGGATCTGGTTTTTGGTGGGGGTGGGAGTGTGGATCTGGGACCGGGAGAGGTGCGAGCAGATCTGGTCTCCGGTGGTGGTGGTGGTCGGCGGTAGCAGCGGCTTCAACAGGGGACGGCTGAGTTGGGGAGTGGTGCGGTGACGGGGTGGGGTGTTGCGCGGCGGCGTGTTTGAGAGATGAGGTTGGTGGCGCGCTTGAGAGAGGAGGTCGGCGGCGCGGCGGCGGGCTTGAGAGTGGTGGTGTTGCCTGGAATTGGGGTTGTGGGAGGGGCCGAAGGGATTTGGGGGTGGGATGAGGGATTTTTTATTTTTGGGGGTAGGTGGGTGGGGTGGGGTGGGGGTGTATAATTTTTTTATTTTCTTATTTTATAATTTAAAAAGTAAAATTCAAATCCTTTTATGAATATACTTTAAATATTTTTATTTTTAAAGATACCTAAATCATATATTTCATAATATTTGATCATGTGAATCAATTTTCTAAAATTAGCTTTGGATATCTAATTCATCTTCTAGATCAAAAAAGATGATATATTATTACAAAATATTTATGTTTTAATTTTTTATTAAATTATAAAATATAAAATAAATGAAAAAGGAAAATAAAAGGAAATAATAATAAGTAAAAAGTTGTTTTATGTGATGATGATGATATAATAATAATATTACAAAACATTTATGTTTTATTTTTTTATTAAATTATAAAATATAAAATAAATGAAAAAGGAAAATAAAAGGAAATAATAATGAGTTAAAAGTAGTTGTATTTGAAGGGGCAATTATGGTATTTCACCTCCAAAACGTACCACATTCATATGGAGGGGCAGTGGGCAGAAGTTTGAAAGCATGAGGTTTTATGTATGATTTTTCAAAACTCAGGATTTTTTCCGTCGTTTATGAAAACCACAGGGTTTTTTGTGCATATAGCTCCTAAAATGTCTATCAAATGTATCTCCATAAAAACATCTACTGAAATTGTTTGCAAGATTTAATTCTCTTCTAAGATCACCATCTGAATTATCATCCATGGTATAATATATAAGTTTTTTCATTTTTGATTTTATTTTAATTTTAAAGAAATATATAGGACCTTTTTGTAGAAAAGGGTTTAGGTTGAAAATATAATTTTTAAAAGTTGTAATACTTATTTGAAAAAGATATTATTTTGTTGAGAAGGAGTCGTCCGTGAGATCAGCGACTTATGCTAGTTTATTAATATCTCAAAAAGTAATACTATTTTTGAACTATTTTTTCGGAAAAAAAATATTATTTTAGAAATTTGGCCTTCTTTCCCCAATATTTACCACAAACTATTCGCCTGTCTGAAATTCCAAATAGAATTTGGTACATAAAAGAGGGGCCAAATGTTGATTTTGAAAATTAAAGGGGCATAATCGACAATAAGTATTTTTGATGTGCAACACAAAGTGGCATCCATAATTTAACTTTAAGGGCGGGTTTACTTTAATAGATAGCAATCCATCAAATCTTGGTTATCAACCGTAATTATTTGGGTTAAAATACCAACTTTTCTTTTTATTTCAATAGAAAACACTTTTGTTATATAAGCTTATTTTAGTAATCTCTTTACTTTTCCATATTAAAAACCATCCACTAAGAGCATATTTTCATTTTTGTCCCTCCTCTTATTTTTCATTTTTGATCAGAGATCACGATTTATTCATGAAGGAGACCCAATTTCTGCTAAAATTCAGAAGATGAGAGTTAAAGACCAGAAAATACCAAAGAGTCCATGAACCTTCAAAGTGCAAAATCAATCCACTAATAAATTCCTAAAAATATCAAATTCATATCAAATTAATTAAAAACAAAATGATAAATAAGAAAAAAAAATTCTAAAATTTATCCTAACACAATTCTCAAAAATTAAAAAACAAAAATCTTAATAGAAATAAACTGAAGTTGAATAAAAAATTTGTAATTAAATTATTTTGATAGAAATAAAAAAAGAAATATAAAATAACGAGAGAGAAAAAAATAATACCTAAATAATTATAAGTGGAGAGATAAAACGATTTGATAAAAAAGTAAATTTCTTTACTGTCAGAAATATTGAAAATTTAGCAACCATTTCAAATTGAAATCGTTTAGTCGTGCAGATCATTCTCTCCATATCAGTCTCTCCAGATCTAAATCACTCTTCAATTAATAATTCATCAGCAATAATCCCTTTTTTTTTTCCAATGTTCATATTGATCCCTCTTCTGTTCACCGCTTCAAGTTCCCTAAGTAACTGAAATCACATTCACATCAATTATCGTTTTAGATATTGTATTTACGGCAGCTTCTACTCGTTGAGCGGAAGTTACGAGGGTTTTCAGGCTGGCATTTGATTTTACGTGACATTGGGGTTTTCTCATCAATTTTGAGGTAAGAATTTGGTGCATATTGCTCTGGTTTACTAGTTTTGTTGTGGGGGATTGTTGATAGTTTGCGTGGGTTCTGAATATTTGTTTCTAATTTTTGTTCATCTGATCAATAGTATTGAATCATTGTGAAATCTGCAAGTTTTCTGCAGTGTTTTTTGGCGCTGTGCTTATTGTTTTCAATTATTATTTGATGCGATTCTGTGCCTTGGTTATTGATTACTCTTTGTAATGATTCTATGTAGATTGCGTGCTTGTCGGCCTTAGTATTTAGGATTTTTTATTTGGAAGGGTAAATTTGCTCCTCGGGGGTTAGGTGGTGAATTTTTTGGTATACTGGTGTTTATGACCTACATTCGGCTCTGTCTATGCAGAACATTTTACAACAGATTCTAGTGTAGGTCTCTAAAAACCAACTTTAATTTTGGACACGGTACAAGAAAGTAGTTTGAATAAGAGCGACATGAATTCTGTTTCAACTAAAGAATGGAATAAACCTGGCTATCCGAAAACCCTCTTATCTATTGTTGCTTCAGTTGGAGGTCTTGCCCTATTCTTGATTCTTGCTTCAACCCTATTGGTCTCTCAACCCATTGGTAATACAGTTCGAGGGTACTTTTATGATGTTGATAGCCCAAAGAAGATTGATTCAGAGTCCTACCTCAGTAATTCAGTAAACAAATCAAATTTAATGGTTTCCTCAGCTCATGAAAATGATTTTATTTCTCAACATGGCGATACTAAATCTTCTGAATCTGCTGGTGGAGATGTCAAGGGAACTGTCATAGAGAAAAGCCAGTTTTCCCAATCTCAAGATAAGAAAGAAGTATCAGATTCAGGACTGGTGGAATCAGAGATTTCGAAGGATAAGCTTCTACATTCTACTGCGACCCAGGCAGAAGATGGTAATGGAATTTCTTCTTCAGATGATACAGCTCTTGTCGGAAATGCATCAGTTTCCTCCAACAATATGTCAACAGATTCTAAAGAGAGTGTGGAGTCTTCTGCCTCAACGGTCAGTCAAGATGACAAGGTTGATTCAGGTACTGTCTCATTCTCAACTGCTATATTTACAGTGTTATGATTTGATTTTTGTTTTCTCTCTTTGATGCTTTCTTTTCCTCACCTAGTGGTGAAGAATTTTTGTAGAATTTAATACACCCTCTGGCTTTACAGGATATCTGTTAACATCGATATCTATGGATAGCTATATCACGTTCATATTTCCTTCAGAGAAACTCAGTTCCTTACTCTGTATCATTAAATTCTTATTCTCTATCACAAATTGGATTACACTGTATTTTTCCATGACCCTTTGGTGGTACAAATAACTGGTTGCCACTATCTATGTTTTGTGACTTGGTAAATGTAGAAATACTTTTCCCAAAGCAGGATCTTTTTTACTCAAGTTTTGAACATGCATGAGTCAAGATGATGAGTTATAGCTGCAGTTGAGTGTAGATATATTTTCTAAGTTGGACAGGACTAAGGGGCAGTTACATGCTGTCATTTTCTTCAAAGTGTTAATACATCAGAGTTATTGTATGTATTTATTTGAAGCCAGAAACAAAATCTTTTCTTATTGTTGATTAGATCACATGCTTTCATATTCCTTGGTAAAAACATGTCAATTTTGTTCCAGATTGTGATCTTTACCATGGCAAATGGATTCATGACTCAGCTGGACCCCTGTACACAAATAACTCCTGCCCTGTGATCACTCAGATGCAGAACTGTCAAGGGAATGGTAGACCAGACAAAGATTATGAGAACTGGAGATGGAAACCAGCTCAGTGTGACCTCCCTAGGTTAGACCCAAAAAAGTTCTTGGAGTTAATGAGAGGAAAAACAATAGCGTTTATTGGTGACTCAGTCGCAAGAAATCAGTTCGAATCAATGCTCTGTATTCTATGGCAGGTTAGGAAAAAAGGCCTTTCAAGTCCCACAAAATTGATATCATATTTAGTCACAAATTTCTTCCCAATTTCATCTTTCTTCCTATATTCATTTTCCTATTATTTTAGTCAACTAAGAGTTCCATTCATCTGTAATAATGGTAGTGTTTGCAAATTTCTTTTTTTTTAAAAAAAAAATAAAAATAGGAGCACTTGTGCTTTTTTTGGCTTTTCTAAAGCACTTTGAGAGTATTTGAAAGCCTTCTTCTTTGTTTTTTAGCAGAAATAAACTATAAGCTGCAAGTATCTAACTGGAAAAAGAAAAGCTACTACCATCTAACGACCAACTTCTTGCTTCGGAGCTACTTTCGTAATAAATTGGAGTTTTGCGTAGTCAAATGAAAGTGCTTCTCAACTTCTCCTTCAACTGCTCCCGTTTTAACTTTTAACTTTTTTCCCAAATACTCAACTTTTACTAGTACAATTTTTACAACTTTATGTTGTACTTTTACTTCTCAAAAAGTTGGAGTTTTTGCAAACACCCCCAATATACGAACAACTCCACGCATTTCTAGTCCCATAAAAGTATTGACATTACTTTGATTTTCTTGTTTGCTGGATTTTCCCTACATTTGAACATTTCTCCGTTAAAAAAATAATAAGAAAATGACTAAGTTACTCTCTGTATTCATGTACTTTCTCAGGTTGAGGCTCCCAAAAACAGGGGAAACAAGAAAATGCAACGGTACTATTTCAGATCAACCTCCACAATGCTGGTTCGGATTTGGTCCTCCTGGCTTGTTCATCAAACTTCAGAACCATTCGGTTCTGCCCCTGCTGGTGTGGTTAATCTCAACCTTGACAAACCCGATGAGACATTCATGGAACATATTACCAGTTTTGATGTAATTGTGCTCTCTTCTGGCCACTGGTTTGCCAAACAGTCTGTTTACATGCTAAACAATGAAATAGTTGGAGGACAACTATGGTGGCCGGACAAACACAAACAAATGAAGGTCAACAACATAGATGCTTTTGGAATTTCTGTTGATACAATTCTCACTGCGTTGGGCACACACCCAAATTTTACTGGTATTACCATTGTCAGAAGCTTTTCACCAGATCATTATGAGGGCGGAGCTTGGAATACAGGAGGGTCTTGCACTGGCAAAGTGGCGCCTGCATTGGAAGGCCAATTGGTTGAAAATGGATTTACAAATATAATGCATGAGAAACAAGTCTCAGGTTTTAATAGTGCTATGGGGAAAAAGATGAATAAATCGAAATTGAAATTAATGGATATTACGGGTATCTTTTCCTATAGGCATGACGGCCATCCGGGCCCCTATCGAAGCCCGGACCCTAATAAGATCACAAAAAGGGGGCCGGACGGAAGGCCCCCACCACAGGATTGCTTGCATTGGTGCATGCCTGGACCGGTTGATACATGGAACGAGCTGGTTTTTGAGATCGTAAGAAGAGAATTCCATGATAGACAGAAATGATTCTTGTCTTGAGAGTTTCTCATGTTCGTTTTTGACTATGACGAGGTTTAAGTTCTTTTCTATAATCTTGTCAGTTTTAGTGATACTGTGTTGTAACTTATTATTGAAATGGAGTTATGAAGTCTAGATAGTCAGTTTCTTCTTGTACTACTATATATTAAATTACTCTCACAGACCCATATGTAATTTGTACGATTATTCTTTTGCTCATATGTAACAGCAATAACTAGCATTATATTTGGTGTATTATCAGCAGTTGACGGGCTATCTTCTTTTCTTATTGAAAACATGTTGAATAAACATATGCTACTCACCAAATATAAGGGTCTAATGCTTAAGTTCACTATCTTTCTTTGTTTGAATAAGCAAGTTGAATTTCAATTATGATGTAGGCAAGTAGAACCTGCCAACTATCTGATGGTTTTATGGACCGGCGGCACCAGACCTATAATGTTTGATTTTCATAAACGGGGTAATTTCAAATAACTCCCCATTAGTTTGGAGATTTTTACTTTACTCTCCGAAAATTCAGTTTGGAGATTATTACTTTACTCCTCGAAAATTTATAATACATAATACGATATAAATTCTGCATCAGAACATTTTAGTACTACATTATGTGAAAATTATAACATGTTTTGAGAGTGCTGAAAATTTATACATACATAATAGGATATAAAAACTGAATTATATCATATAAATACATGTGGGAAGTAAAATAAAAATTTGTTACCCAATTAGAAAGTTAAGTAAAAATATAATGCCCAAGTGGGGATTTATCCAACATTATCCGTTTTCATAATATGAATTTTCTGATGGTTCCATAAAGTATGGACCACTAGTGGTTGACTTACAATATTTGATTTGTTTAATGTGAATTATCTCATATAATGCAGTCGTGCTCAAATTTGGTATGTTGAGGTGGCGAGTGAACTCGACCACGAACACGAACACTCGAATTTATTTTAGGTGGAAATTTGAAGTTAAAATCTGATCTCACGGAACACATGTAAGTTTAGGGCCAAATTGGGGGAATAAGTTTTACCCAATTTCGACACTCCGGTGTTTTAGGTGGAAATTTCAAGTTGGAATCTGATCACACGGAACACACGTAAGCTCAGGGCCAAACTGGGGGGAATAAGAGTTATACCCAATTTTAATAATTTGGAGTTCAAATCAGGTACTTACTTGAGAAAGAAGATTAGTACTAGATATCGAATAAACAATAATTGCTTATCAAATTTCATAAATGTTATGGATATTTATATGCCTTGGGATTTGTGTGCGACACGTGTACACCCACTAATAGTACATTAAATGTTGTCGCAGATTTGTTAGGGAATAAAAGGACTTTTCCACGTGTATTTGTGTTAGTGGTTTACAGAGGCGGGTTCTAGAGTGTACTAGTCCCCCTTAGGTGGTTGGCCTACTCTGGATCGGACCTTGTTGCGCGGCGAGCACGGTTGACTCCTAATTCGGTCGAGCGGGGCTCAATCACAGGGACACAAAACCTTGCGAATCCCTGATCCTTGCGTCCGTGAGTGCTAAAGTAGGACTGTCAAGTCTATTAACTGTGCAGAGCCACAAGTCCGACCGCAGGCTAACTAGGACCTTGATGTGTCATGTACCCCATAAGTAGTTGAGGTGTCATTTCCCTGCCTTAGACGTGTGGCACCACGGGTATGTCCGGGAAAGGGCTGTGTCATGCCACATGGCGTCGGAGAACCTGCCATGTCATAATGTCCGTTTTGTATAACTTGAATTGTCCGAATTTTGAGACGGTGTTATGAACCGTGGGTGGTTCACCTTTAATATCGGATTCAGTGTTTTTAAAATCGGACCGGACCGGCCGATCGGACTGGTTCAACCGGTGACCGGAGGCCTGTCCGGTCCGGTAGGGTGTCCAAAACCGGCAGGGTTCGGATCGGTGTGGAACCGGAAAAAACGGCCGATTAACCGCCGGTTTTGATGGTAGAACCCGGACCGGACCGCCGGTTTTTGGATTGGGCTTCTCTCTGTTATTATTTTTTTTTTCCCTTTCTCCTCTTCCGTTCTTCCCTTTCGCCCTTTCTTCCGTTCTTCCCTTTCATGCTTCTTCCGTTTCCCTTTCTTTTTCACTGGGTATTTAGAGTGGGAGATTAGAGAGAGAGACAGAGACAGAGACAGAGAGGAAGGAAGAAAGTTACCGTGATTATTCGATATTGTTTTTGACCAAAATATGAAATAAATTTTTATATGAGATATTAGAACTAATCCTTAAGGAAAGGAAGATTGTGGCATGATTTGCTTGAGAAATTAGTAGAAGATGATAGAAGAAGGAAACGAACGGTCTGCCGCCGCCCGCATGAACCATGAAAAAAGGAAAAGGAATGCTCTGTAGCGTATAGATTTCATAAGGTTTCAACTAGGTTTTTGTATATTTCTTTTTTGGGCTTGGGCTTTTTGGGGCTAGAGTTTTAGGGTGGATAAAAATGCATATCATATAAGTTTTTTTTTTAATTACTTATTTTAAAACATTATTGATTTTATGCAAAAATAAATGTTGGTAGGATGTGAAATAATATAATTTTGTATCTATAAATGCAATATTTTTTCGGCAAATTATTGAACAATCCCTAATAAGGTAACAATGTTATCCTAAACCCCCCAATTTGAAATCTAACTATTTTACATCCCCAATACACAACATATTTTTTGAAAACCCCTAAATCGCCTAAAATTACCAAAGTATCCCTGCTAAAATAGAATAATCACAATCCATACCAAGCATCCAAATCCCTCCTCCATCGGCGGGAATTTATCATTCTTCACCGTCTCCCGCCCCCGCCCGCCGCTGCAGACCGCCTCACACCACCGCCGACAAGTGTAGAAGAAGTTATTGGAGACTGAATGGCGCACACACCCATGTTAGAGGCGAAACCCCTACAAGCTACCAACCACGGCCCCACGAAGCACACTCTGTTTTAGCTCGTTGCTTGAAATGGTAAGGTCTGAGAGGAAGGTACGTCGCACCCAACCTGTCGAGGTTAGTTTTCTTCCATAAGTGGTCAGAAATTCAACTTTTTTTTTTGTACTTGGTAATTGATGATTTTAACTCAACAAGTAAGGGTTTCAGGAGTTTGTTAAATAAGGAACATTGAATCGATTTTTATTCGATAGATGGTTCGCTCAATGTCAACGACGCTGTTGACGATTGTTCCGTCCCCAGCCGAAACAAGCAGGGGAAAGAGAAAAAGATCAGAGGTAGACAGCCATGAGACTGATGAGGGCACGCTTTCGAAGAAGCGGGTGTTTTCGATTTTACATCAGTGCGTGTTGGAGAGATTCAGTGAGGTTATCTCTAAAATTCGTGACCAAATGTCTCCTGGTCAACTCGATGCAGTTAAGAAATCGCCGTTTGGTTATTTTTTGGGAGCACCTGTTCAGAAGGGGAGCATTAACAGAGTTGTGTTGTTGCTCGATTACTACAACTGCAGCACAAATACATTTAAATTTGGTAGCCAAGAAGTTTTATTTTGTGAGGAGGAATTCAACATTGTTATTGGTATGCGGCATTTCGGTCATCCTGTCGTGGTTGTGGGCAAGAGTAAATCTAATACCTTGATCAAGCATTTTGGCAATAAGGGAAACAATGTCTCCCGAGCTCACATCTAGAGTAAACTGCACGAATTCGTCGGAAGGACTGATGACGATGACATTGATGATTTTGTACGGATGTACATTTTATACGTTTTTAATTGTTTGTTGTTCCCACGTAGCAGTGTACGTGTGCTTGCTGCGCTTATTTGGTATGTAGATGATTTGTCCAGGATTGGACAGTACGCATGGGGCACGGCGGCTCATATGTTTTTTATTCAAGGTATTAGGAAGCATGTTGTGGATAAACATGATTTTCTTGATGGATGTACTATGGGTTTGTTGGTAAGTCGTTGGCTTGGTTTTGTAGATTGTGTCGTTTATACCTATATATACACCTAATTAAGTTATTGTTTATGTCAGGCATGGTTTCATGAATGAATCCAGAAGTTTGGCATCTCAAGAAGGTTGGCAGCATTCCCTCGGTTGTTTAAATGGAAAGGGAGTGCACTGCCTACTACGAAGGAGAATGCGAAGAAGGAACTGGAAAGTATTTGCCTGTTAGATGTAAGTCCGTAATCTTTGGTAATTTAAACCAATATGCATATTTTATTCAAATGTTTTTTAAGGAAGCCTGTTACTTTAAAAATACGCAGATTGTTCCCTTACTAGCGGCTAACAAAATGGAGAGAAGTCTGTCCAGAGGGGAGGAAGAAGTTTTTGTTGACGAAGGGGATCAAGTTGATTGCGTAGCAGAAAAAGCGCAAGGTGTCGATCAAGGAGTTCAAACCGTTTGTGTGGAAGAGGCACCTGAATGTGTCGATGTAGGAGTTCAAACGGTTTTGTGTGGAAGAGGCACCTGAATTTGTTGATGTAGGAGTTCAAGTTGATTTGATTGAGGATGGGGAAGGTGATTGTGATTCCAGACGAGCTGAGGTTAGATCGAAGAGGAAGAACGATGTGAGGGAGCGTGTGGAAGAAAATGTGAGAACATATTACAAACAAGATTCAATATTACAATGTCTTTTTTTTATGCGTGTGTGTTTGATTTGTCATTGGATAATTATATATTAGGTGGTTGTGTTTGATGGAGCTCAAGTGGACAGTAGGCCTAAGGAGGCCCCAGGCTGTGAGGTCGTCACTGAGGAGCAACGGAATAGGGCATTTAATTTGATTATGAGCTACACGGAGGCGCAAAAGTAAGTGTTCTTACTTAATTCAATGAGTTTAGTTGGCAGAATCTTGTTGATTGTTTCATTATAATCTTTTGCAGCCATGATGTTGTGTATACAAGTAAGACGAGTTTTATCTTTGTGTACGATCTCCGAGATCTAATTTTGGGGAAGGAGACCAATGACAATGTTATTCTGTCCTATTACGACCTGCTAACAAGTCCTGGTTACCTTGTGCCCAAATTCCACGATGTACATTTTGTTAACCCTCATGTGTCAGTTGAGTTTGTGATGAAATTGAAGAACAGCGTCACAGGAAAGACAAAGAAGAAGACTGCCCCTTACATTGTCCCATCTGCAATCAACGACTTCATGATGAACCGGATGAAAAGTGACTACGTCATGAGCCTGAACGAGGTGTCTTCAACAGTTATGTTCTCATGTCGTTATGTTATTTTTCCTCTACTGACAAATTCTCACTGGCATATGTTGGTTTATGAGACTGAGCACAAACGTTTCAGTCACTACAACTCAATGCATACAGAAGAAGCTGCCACCGATGTCGCAGTATACTCAGATTTCCTGTGGAAGTTGTGGATTAAGAACAATGTTGTCAAGGGTTCCAAAGAGAGGGAATTGGGGCGGGGACGAATGAGAATTCAGGATAAGGGGAGCAGTGATTGTAGCGTATTAATGTGCCTGTATGGTGAGATGCTTGTTCGAGAGATTGACGAGTTCAGGACATATGCTGAGACATGCAACATCGCCGAATACCGCTTTAAGTTAGCCAATACCTTTCTAGAAAAATAATTTGGTTCATCTGTATAATTGAAAATTCAATTGGATTGTTATTTATTTTTGGCTATCTTTTAGGTATTCCAGTGTCCAAAAAATACGTGATAATGTCAAGTGAAACTGGAATAATGCGTAATTGAAAGGGGACTTTGTCAAGTGAAACCGTAATAATGCGTAATTGTGAAACTAGAATAATTCGTAATTGAAAGAGGAATTTATCCAGTGAAACCGTAGTAATGCGTAATTGGATGGGTGGAGTGTCCAGTGAAACCGGAATAATGCGTAATTGAAAGGGGACTTTGTCAAGTGAAACCGTAATAATGCGTAATTAGATGGGTGGAGTGTCCAGTGAAACAGGAATAATGCGTGATTGAAAGGGGAATTTGTCCAGTGAAACCGTTATAATGTGTAATTGGATGGGTGGAGTGTCCATTGAAACCGGAATAATGCGTAATTGAAAGGGAAATTTGTCCAGTGAAACCGTAATAATGTGTAATTGGATGGGTGGAGTGTCCAGTGAAACTGGAATAATGCATAATTGAAAGGGGACTTTGTCAAGTGAAACCGTAATAATGCGTAATTGGATGGGTGGAGTGTCCAGTGAAACTGGAATAATGCGTAATTGAAAGGGGACTTTATCCAGTGAAACCATAATAATGCGTAATTGTGAAACTGGGATAATGCGTAATTGAAAGGGGACTTTCTCAAGTGAAACCGTAATAATGCGTAATTGGATGGGCGGAGTGTCCAGTGAAACCGGAATAATGCGTAATTGAAAGAGGAATTTGTCCAGTGAAACCGTAATAATGCATAATTGGATGGGTGGAGTGTCCAGTGAAACCGGAATAATGCGTAATTGAAAGGGGAATTTGTCCAGTGAAATCGTAATAATGCTTAAGTGTCCAGTGAAACTGGAATAATGCGTAATTGGATGGGTGGAGTGTCCAGTGAAACTGGAATAATGCAATAATGCGTAATTGGATGGGTGGAGTATCTAGTGAAACTGGAATAATGCGTAATTGAAAGGGGACTTTGTCCAGTGAAACCGTAATAATACGTAATTGTGAAATTGGAATAATGCGTAATTGAAAGGGGACTTTGTCAAGTGAAACCGTAATAATGCGTAATTGGATGGGTGGAGTGTCCAGTGAAACTGGAATAAATCGTAATTGAAAGGGGAATTTATCAAGTGAAATCGTAATAATTCGTAATTGGATGGGTGGAGTGTCCAGTGAAACTGGAATAATGCGTAATTGGATGGGTGGAGTGTCTAGTGAAACCGTAATAATGCGTAATTGGATGGGTGGAGTGTCCAGTGAAACCAGAATAATGCGTAATTGGATGGGTGGAGTTTGTCTCATAACTATACGTTAAGAAGATTAATTATATCATGATCACATCATTACAACAATATAGTTATGAACAAGATTTTGATTAAAACACCGCAACATTAACAAGATTGATTGAATGATGATCACATCATTACAACAATATAGTTATGAAAAAGATTTTGATTAAAACACCGCAACATTAACAAGATTGATTGAATGATGATCACATCATTACAACAATATAGTTATGAACAACCTTCTGAATAAAACACCGCAACATTAACAAGATTGATTGAATGATGATCACATCATTACAATAATATAGTTATGAACAAGCTTCTGAATAAAACATTGCAACATTAGCAACAATATATAATTGAATCTTCATCACATTATTTCAACATTATTTGTTTCATCAATTACGCATTATTACGGTTTCACTGGACACTCCACCCATCCAATTACACATTATTCCAGTTTCACTGGACACTCCACCCATCCAATTACGCATTATTACGGTTTCACTGGACAAATTCCCCTTTCAATTACGCATTACTCCGGTTTCACTGGACACTCCACCCATCCAATTACACATTATTACGGTTTCACATGACAAAGTCCCCTTTCAATTACGCATTATTCTGGTTTCACTGGACACTCCACCTGTAACGCCCGAGCGCGAGACGTCACATCCCCAGCACCATGACCCGACCCGTATACGAAATGGATTTCCATACACGTGCCGAATCATAGCGAACGAAGACATACACACTCGCTAAGCCAGGCGGGACTAACCTATAACTTAAACCCCAATAACAACCACAACAATCAGAGTAACAGAAATGCGGAAGCAATCATTCATGTATTATATATTGAGCTAAATGCTCTAGGTACCAACATGTATTCCATATATATATATTGAGCTAGAAGCTCTATGTACCAATATTTCATATACGATACATATAGGTACCATATCCTGTACGCTCCATACATATACAAAATCCAAATGTAACAAAAGTAATCATAAGTGAGTGTAAAGGAAAGGCTAGACACGATACAAGGCTCTCCCCGACTGGTATCCTGCCTAGCATCCCCTTCCTGCAAAAACAACTGAAACAACTCCGGGTTCAGTCTTAGACAGACTGGTGGGTATAAAAAGAGAGGCATAATATCATAATATTGCGGAATTGAAACACATACATGCAAGTTATAATCCTTATTCGAGGTTTAGAAGCATTTCTCCCAAGTGGGAACATAAAATACAACGAATAGGATTATAACCCTTCATTTCATTCATTAGGTCATTAATAGCCCGGGGAGAGGGCGTGCATTATCTCCAACCACCACCACGTGTAATTCATTAATCATTCATTCATTCGTTCATTCATTCATACATTACATTCTTTCATGCACATACATTCGATCGTTCATTCAATCGTTCATAAACTCCTTTTTCCTCCGGGTAGGGAACGGGTTTGCAAGGCCCGAGCCCTCATTCATTAATGCTAGAGGGGTACATGAATCCCCAAAAGCCGGGACCCCTTTCATCCACTAATCTCCTAGTGAAATCCAGGTTGCCGAAATTGTTGGAACTAGTATAAATGGATTCCCGTCAGCCCATGCTTCCCCGGTTCACCATTACACTAAGTTCCGGGCCCTCATTCATTGTGATCATTCATACATTTCTCGCCAAAACATTTTGGTAGGACATTCATAATAAAGGCTTTCCTTCAAAAACATTTGCTCGTTAAAAACTTGGTATAAATACCTATATAGGGTTTTGGCCAAAATCTTGCACATTAGGTGTTCGGGTCATATTGTTATCTAATAGAAGAAAAACCCACCTGGTAGACAAAAGAACCCGACAAAGCTCTCACTGCCCGACCTCGTCACCCAACGGATCAAGATCTGTGTGACAAAGGTAGTGTGAGACTCAATCATGACCATATTAGACGCTCGGCTATGCAATAACATGCTATGGAATGCTTAAAATGCAATAATATGTTCAATTATGGTCATGAATATCATAGAATTCAATTAAACACATAATTCACTAAGTTTCGTTCATTATACGGTAAAACCGTATTCGTTCCCGTTCATATCGTTCATACTTTCATACTTTGCATTCATAAGTCACCAATATCATATATCAATCATAAACCAAAGCTTGAATATAATCCCGTTACATATAATTCATAAATACGAATAATAAACGCAAAACAAGCAATAAAAGAGTTCCCCTAAAGCTGCCATTTCAAATGACACGGCCGTGTTGAGTTTTCAAAGGAAACGGACACGGCCGTGTCCGAGGTTTAAAATCAGAAAAATTCAAAGTCGAGGGCTTGACACGGCCGTGTTGAGTTTTCAAAGCATTTGGACACGGCCGTGTCCGAGATTTAAATTCAAAAAAATCAAAGTCGAGAGCCCAACACGGCCGTGTCCATTTTCAGTTCAAAGCTGACACGGCCGTGTCAGCTCGTCGTTCTGCGAGGAAAAACAGAGTAGAAGCTCTGTTTTTCGTGGGAAAAGCTTGCAAAACTGGGGCAGCAACAAGGAAGCTCTTATATTGCACTTAGGCATGCTCATAATTCGTAAAACTCATATATATCATGCAATCCATTCATATAAGTAAGAATTCATGCATAAAATTGGCAAAAGATCATCCAATAACAATTTTTCATTCATGGAAGCTTCAAGCTTCATTAATGGCATATCATGCTATGATCAACCAACACAAAATCTTAGCATCTAGAAATGATAGGGAAGCTACAAGCAACAATTTCCATGCATCAACTCTCACTAAAAACCAAAGATAGACATGGAACCAAGAATTCATATCATTTATTCATTTTCAAGCTTCTCTCATCTCACATGAATCTCCAACCCATACCAAGATATAATCGGAAGGAAATGGAGGGGAGAAAGAGGAGAAAACAATACATATCTTACCTTGGAAGAAGATGGAAGATTGGTTGATCTTGAGCTTAGGGTTTGGATGATCAAAATGGAGGGTTTCTTGGAGCTTTCTCTTGGTCTCTCTTGGATGATGATGATCGATCAAAATGGGAGCAAAGGAGGAGGAAATGCTGATATTTAGTGCTAAAATGGGTAGGATACGGGTCGGTCAAGTCCGGTTCGTTTAGTAAACGGTTCAACAAGGTCAAGTTTAATGGACGAAACGAGTTCAACGCCGGTTACGGATCTCGATTTCGAGGTCCGGAGCTCAAGATATCGCGAAAACCGTTCAAGGTTGCCTATATCCAAATAGGTCCCTAAACTTTCAAAAAGTGGCAATTAAGCCCAAACTCAATTTCCAATTGAGTCCAAAACATTCAAATAAGTTACAATCAAGTCCACGAATCACACGAACACGTAATTTCATTCAATGAACACCGAATTCATGAAATTCACATTCTCATAAATTCATTCATATATTCATAACACATTTTGGAATTCATATAAAATTTAAACAATTAAATCAAATTAGAAACAAGTTCAATGAGTAAAACAAGATATAAAATCATATAATTAAATAAAAAAATACGCACGTAACTCATACCTGCACGTGTGAAAACACGGGGCGTTACAACCTCTCCCCCTAAAAAAGAATCCGTCCTCGGATTCATTGCTCGGTCGGAAACAACTCTGGATAGAACTTCTTCATTTTCTGTTCCGTTTCCCAAGTGGCTTCTTCCGTCTTATCCCTTCGCCATAACACCTTCACCAAGGGAAACCGTCTGTTCCGAAGTTCTTGAAATTTCCGATCCAGAATCTTAAATGGTTTCTAAACAAACGTGAGATTCGGTTCAAGCTCAGCCTCTTCGACCGGTATAATCACGGACTCATCGGGGTAGTACTTCCGAAGTTGTGACACATGGAAGACATTGTGAATACCCGTTAAACTTGGAGGCAAATCCAATCTGTAAGCTGTATCTCCGATTCTCTCCAAAATCTCATAAGGTCCTAAATATCGGGGATTCAACTTTCCTCCTTTTCCAATTCGGGTAAACCCTTTCCGAGGTGAAGCTTTCAGGAATACCTTATCCCCAACTTCAATTCAAGATCTTTCCTTCGCTTATCTGCATAACTTTTCTGTCGATCTTGAGCTACCTTCATCCGTTGTCGGATAATTTGAAATTTTTCAATAGCATCTTGAATAGCTTTGGAAGGTTTATCTTTCCTTTCACCTCTTTGTACCCCTTCTTGCTTACTCCACTTCCATTCTTCCAAATCGAAAAACAACGGGGATCGACACTTCCTTCCATAAAGAAACTCATACGGTGCCATTCCTATAGAAGCTTGGTAACTGTTATTGTAGGCAAACTCAATCAAGGGCAATTGTTCATTCCATGAACTCAAGAAATCCAACGCACACGCCCTTAACATATCCTCAAGATATCTAATTAATCTTTCGGATTGCCCGTCAGTCTGTGGATGAAAAGCTGTACTGAACTGAAGCTTAGTTCCCAAACACTTCTGTAATTCTTGCTAGAACTTGGAAGTGAATCTCGGATCCCTGTCTGAAACAATACTAGCTGGCACTCCATGTAACCGAACAATCTCATCACAATACCTCTTAGCCAGCTTACCTATCTTATCTGACATCCGAACTGCAAGAAAATGCGCTGACTTGGTTAACCTGTCCACGATTACCCAAATTCCATCGAATCCACCTTTCACTCTAGGTAAACCCAATACAAAATCCATTGCTGTTTGTTCCCATTTCCATTCGGGAATAGGTAGTAGCTGTAACAATCCTGACGGCTTTTGATGCTCAGCTTTCACTAGCTGACAAGTCAGACAATGCTTCACATAATTCACTACGTCTCTCTTCAACCCATTCCACCAATAATACTGTTTCAAGTCCCGATACATCTTGTTTCCATCAGGATGTACCGAATAGACCGTTTTATGAGCTTCATCCAAAATAGCTCTTCTCAACTCCGTTGGAACTACCACTCTATCCTTAAACCGAAAAATTCCCGTATCATCGAATCCAAACGGACACTCGGAGTCTGATCGAGCCTTCTTAATCAACTTCTGAATCTCAACATCCGTCCGTTGTGCCTCAAATATCTGTTGCCTTAATTCTGGACGTACTGAGATATTACCAATACGAGCCTTTATCTTAACCAATTCCATTGGTTGTCCAATATTTACCTTCAAATTGGATACACTAGCCTTCCTGCTCAATGCATCCGCAACCACATTAGCTTTGCCTGGGTGATACTTAATCACACAATCATAATCCTCGAGAGTCTCCATCCATCTTCGTGGCCTTCTATTCAACTCCTTCTGAGAGAATAAGTACTGAAGACTCTTATGATCGGTGAAAATCTCAAAAGAAGTTCCATACAAGTAATGTCTCCACTTCCCTAAGGCAAAAATCACCGCTGCAAGTTCAAGGTCGTGAGTGGGGTAATTCTTCTCATGCTCTTTCAATTTCCTAGAGGCATAAGCAATTACTCTCCCGTTCTGCATCAAAACACAACCTAAGCCTTCATGGGAAGCATCCGTATACACCATAAAACCATAAATACCATCCGGAAGTGCAAGTATCGGTGCAGAAGTTAACTTATCTTTCAAGAGCTGAAAACTGGCTTCACACTTCTCATCCCATTTAAACCGAACTTCTTTCTTGGTTAATCGGGTTAACGGAGCCGCTATCTTAGAAAAATCCTTAACAAATCTTCGGTAATAACCGGCTAAACCCAAGAAACTTCGGATCTCAGAAACATTCTTAGGACCCTGCCACTTCGAAACTGCCTCTACTTTCGAAGGATCCACTTCTAATCCTTTGCTCGAAATGATATGTCCCAAGAAACTCACCCTGTCAATCCAGAACTCACATTTACTGAATTTGGCATAGAGCTGGTTATCTCTTAAAGTCTCCAATACCAATCTCAAATGCCGAGCATGATCCTCTTCTGACCTTGAGTACACCAAAATATCATCGATGAAGATCACAACAAACTTATCCAAATACGGCCGGAAAATCCGATGCATCATGTCCATAAAAGCTGTCGGCGCGTTAGTTAATCCAAACGGCATCACCACAAATTCATAATGTCCATACCGGGTATTAAATCCTATCTTAGGAATATCTTCCTCCTTAATCTTTAACTGATAATATCCTTGCCTTAAATCGAGCTTGGAATACACTCTTGACCCTTGTAGCATATCAAACAAATCCTCTATATTAGGCAAAGGATATTTATTCTTTACAGTCATCCGATTCAACTCCCGGTAGTCAATGCACATCCTCAAGGTTCCATCTTTTTTCTTAACAAAGAGAACCGGCGCGCCCCACGGTGACGAACTCGGTCGAATATAACCATTCTTAAGAAGATCTTCCAACTGAACTTTTAACTCCTGTAACTCTACCGGTGCCATCCGGTAAGGAGTCTTAGAATAAGGTTCAGATCCCGGATATAAGTCTATTACAAATTCGATCTCTCGGTCCGGAGGCAAAGAACCTAAAACTTCTGGAAACACTTCCAGATATTCCTTCACCACTTCTGTCTCTTCGAGTTTCGCCTGATCTTTCGGCTTATTCAAGATATAGGCGATAAATCCCGTTGCCCCATTCCTTATCAACTTATGAGCCTCAGTAAACGACAAAAGAGGTGCACTCTCTGCTTCTTTCCTTACTACCACTTCTTCTCCCAACTTGACTGTCTTGGAGAAACAATCAACCGTGGCGTGATACCGAAACAACCAATCCATTCCCAGGATAACCCCATATCTGTTCATCGGCATTACCACCAAGTCTGCCTGATATTCTCTGCCTTCAAACCCAAACACACAGTCTCTGACCACCCGATCCGTCTCAAGACTTCCACCCAACGGCGAACTCACCACATAACAAGCATTCAAGCACGTAACAGGCAAACACAAAGTATCAATTAATTTGCAAGATATAAAAGAATGAGTAGCGCCAGGGTCAAATAATGCATATATGTTCGTGTTATGGATGCATATCGTACCTTCCACCATAGCATTAGGATTGGCTTCCACATCTTGCTCTTCACCCTCAAGGGCATATGCACGAGCTGGGATCATCGGCCTCTGAGCTCCCGGTTGATAGCCTGGAGTCTTGTCTGGACAAGTATTGGCAATATGTGTCGTCTTCCCGCAAATCAAACACTGTCCCAACCTCCTTCTGCAAGTATTGTAGGTGTGGGTAGGACCTCCACAATACATACAAGGTGGCCTATCATGTCGAGGATCAGTAGTAGCTGGCGGTGCTTGTGGCTTTGGCGGTGCAGCTACTGTAGGTCGGAACCTCTTGTTTTGCCCTTGAAATGGCTGAGGAGGGGATACCATAGGCCTCTTCCCTTTTCCAAACCCCGATCCTTGTCCCATTTGCATACGAGGTAAAGGGTCCTTTTTCTTGTACTCCTCTTCCAATACCAGAGCCCTTTGTACAGTGTCAGCGAAAGATTCGAAGTTATGACTTGCGTGCCCATGCCTCAGATCCTGTCTCAATCCAGCTATCAACTTCTTTCCCTTTCTCTTTTCATCCCTTGTAATATGAGGTGCATACTTGCCAAGTCTGTTGAAAAGAGAAAGATACTGAGCCACCGTTCGAGTCCCTTGCTTTAGATCCATAAATTCTTGTTCTTTCCTTTCTCGAACGACTTCCGGCACAAAAGCTTCTCTAAACTCCCTTAGGAAAACTTCCCAATTAATTTCTTCTCCTTCCACTTCGAGCTTCTCTCTAGTACGTTCCCACCAATCATATGCCTCCCCATCCAGTTGAAAAATAGCAAACTGGGCCTTTTCTTGAGATGTGAATTGTCTAACATTGAAAATCCTCTCAATTCTTGTCAACCATCCCTCCGATATAGCATCATCCACCGAACTGGAAAACCTCGGGGGATTATAACTCAAAAACAACCCATGATGATCTCTCGGGTTATTTGGAGGAGGTGCTTGATGTTCAGCCTGCGGTTGTACTGGAGTATCCTGAGCCCTTCTATGCTCCACGTAGTTATATACCGCTTCCATAAAATGCTCCATATTCATAGGCGGTTGTGGAGGATTAGGAGAACGATCTCTATGATGATGACGATCCGGAGACCTTTCCCGATGTCTTCTAGGAGGCATCCTGTTCACTCAAACACTAACATGCGTGCTAGATTTAGTTCATGCGTGACAATGCATTAGATCAATCAATCATTCAAGTCAGAGATCGAAACACCTTATCACATAAAATGCAAATGCTCCAAATTAACAAATAATTCCTACAGCCGAATGACCTACTGACTCCACACGACACTAGAACCCTGGTTTTGCAACCTTGGGCTCTGATACCACTCAAAGGATGTAACGCCCGAGCGCGAGACGTCACATCCCCCGCACCATGACCCGACCCGTATACGAAATGGATTTCCATACACGTGCCGAATCATAGCGAACGGAGACATACACACTCGCTAAGCCAGGCGGGACTAACCTATAACTTAAACCCCAATAACAACCACAACAATCAGAGTAACAGAAATGCGAAAGCAATCATTCATGTATTATATATTGAGCTAAATGCTCTAGGTACCAACATGTATTCCATATATATATATTGAGCTAGAACCTCTATGTACCAATATTTCATATACGATACATATAGGTACTATATCCTGTACGCTCCATACATATACAAAATCCAAATGTAACAAAAGTAATCATAAGTGAGTGTAAAGGAAAGGCTAGACACGATGCTAGACTCTCCCCGACTGGTATCCCGCCTAGCATCCCCTTTCTGCAAAAACAACTGAAACAACTCCGGGCTCAGTCTTAGATAGACTGGTGGGTATGAAAAGAGAGGCATAATCATAATATTGTGGAATTGAAACACATACATGCAAGTTATAATCCTTATTCAAGGTTTAGAAGCATTTCTCCCAAGTGGGAACATAAAATACAACGAATAGGATTATAACCCTTCATTTCATTCATTAGGTCATTAATAGCCCGGCGAGAGGGCGTGCATTATCTCCAACCACCACCACGTGTAATTCATTAATCATTCATTCATTCGTTCATTCATTCATACATTATATTCTTTCGTGCACATACATTCGATCGTTAATTCAATCGTTCATAAACTCCTTTTTCCTCCGGGTAGGGAACGGGTTTGCAAGGCCCGAGCCCTCATTCATTAATGCTAGAGGGGTACATGAATCCCCAAAAGCCGGGACCCCTTTCATCCACTAATCTCCTAGTGAAATCCAGGTTGCCGAAATTGTTGGAACTAGTATAAATGGATTCCCGTCAGCCCATGCTTCCCCGGTTCACCATTACACTAAGTTCCGGGCCCTCATTCATTGTGATCATTCATACATTTCTCGCCAAAACATTTTGGTAGGACATTCATAATAAAGGCTTTCCTTCAAAAACATTTGCTCGTTAAAAACTTGGTATAAATACCTATATAGGGTTTTGGCCAAAATCTTGCACATTAGGTGTTCGGGTCATATTGTTATCTAATAGAAGAAAAACCCACCTGGTAGACAAAAGAACCCGACAAAGCTCTCACTGCCCGACCTCGTCACCCACCGGATCAAGATCTGTGTGACAAAGGTAGTGTGAGACTCAATCATGACCATATTAGACGCTCGGCTATGCAATAACATGCTATGGAATGCTTAAAATGCAATAATATGTTCAATTATGGTCATGAATATCATAGAATTCAATTAAACACATAATTCACCAAGTTTCGTTCATTATACGGTAAAACCGTATTCGTTCCCGTTCATATCGTTCATACTTTCATACTTTGCATTCATAAGTCACCAATATCATATATCAATCATAAACCAAAGCTTGAATATAATCCCGTTACATATAATTCATAAATACGAATAATAAACGCAAAACAAGCAATAAAAGAGTTCCCCCAAAGCTGCCATTTCAAATGACACGGCCGTGTTGAGTTTTCAAAGGAAACGGACACGGCCGTGTCCGAGGTTTAAAATCAGAAAAATTCAAAGTCGAGGGCTTGACACGGCCGTGTTGAGTTTTCAAAGCATTTGGACACGGCCGTGTCCGAGATTTAAATTCAGAAAAATCAAAGTCGAGAGCCCAACACGGCCGTGTCCATTTTCAGTTCAAAGCTGACACGGCCGTGTCAGCTCATCGTTCTGCGAGGAAAAACAGAGTAGAAGTTCTGTTTTTCGTGGGAAAAGCTTGCAAAACTGGGGCAGCAACAAGGAAGCTCTTATATTGCACTTAGGCATGCTCATAATTCGTAAAACTCATATATATCATGCAATCCATTCATATAAGAAAGAATTCATGCATAAAATTGGCAAAAGATCATCCAATAACAATTTTTCATTCATGGAAGCTTCAAGCTTCATTAATGGCATGTCATGCTATGGTCAACCAACACAAAATCTTAGCATCTAGAAATGATAGGGAAGCTACAAGAAACAATTTCCATGCATCATCTCTCACTAAAAACCAAAGATAGACATGGAACCAAGAATTCATATCATTTATTCATTTTCAAGCTTCTCTCATCTCACATGAATCTCCAACCCATACCAAGATATAATCGGAAGGAAATGGAGGGGAGAAAGAGGAGAAAACAATACATATCTTACCTTGGAAGAAGATGGAAGATTGGTTGATCTTGAGCTTAGGGTTTGGATGATCAAAATGGAGGGTTTCTTGGTGCTTTCTCTTGGTCTCTCTTGGATGATGATGATCGGTCAAAATGGGAGCAAAGGAGGAGGAAATGCTGATATTTAGTGCTAAAATGGGTAGGATACGGGTCGGTCAAGTCCGGTTCGTTTAGTAAACGGTTCAACAAGCTATAAAGTCGAGGTTGTGAAAAGATTCGTTGACGAAGATTCAAACGGTATCGAAACAATACAAGGTCAAGTTTAATGGATAGGTAACGTCGAAATGAGTTCAACGCCGGTTACGGATCTCGATTTCGAGGTCCGGAGCTCAAGATATCGCGAAAACCGTTCAGGGTTGCCTATATCCAAATAGGTCCCTAAACTTTCAAAAAGTGGCAATTAAGCCCAAACTCAATTTCCAATGGAGTCCAAAACATTCAAATAAGTTACAATCAAGTCCACGAATCACATGAACACGTAATTTCATTTAATGAACACCGAATTCATGAAATTCACATTCTCATAAATTCATTCATATATTCATAACACATTTTGGAATTCATATAAAATTTAAACAATTAAATCAAATTAGAAACAAGTTCAATGAGTAAAACAAGATATAAAATCATATAATTAAATAAAAAAATACGCACGTAACTCATACCTGCACGTGTGAAAACACGGGGCGTTACACCACCCATCCAATTACGCATTATTACGGTTTCACTGGACAAAGTCCCCTTTAAATTACACATTATTCCAGTTTCACTGGACACTCCACCCATCCAATTAAGCATTATTACGGTTTCACTTGACAAAGTCCCCTTTCAATTACGCATTATTCCAGTTTCACAATTACGCATTATTATGGTTTCACTGGACAAAGTCCCCTTTCAATTACGCATTATTCCAGTTTCACTGGACACTCCACCCATCCAATTACGCATTATTCCAGTTTCACTGGACACTCCACCCATCCAATTACGCATTATTACGGTTTCACTAGACAAATTCCCCTTTCAATTACGCATTATTCCGGTTTCACTGGACACTCCACCCATCCAATTATGCATTATTACGGTTTCACTGGACAAATTCCTCTTTCAATTACGCATTATTCCGGTTTCACTGGACACTCCACCCATCCAATTACGCATTATTATGGTTTCACTTGAGAAAGTCCCCTTTCAATTACGCCTTATCCCAGTTTCACAATTACGCATTATTACTGTTTCACTGGACAAAGTCCCCTTTCAATTACGCATTATTCCAGTTTCACTCGACACTACACCCATCCAATTACGCATTATTACGGTTTCACTTGACAAAGTCCCCCTTTCAATTACGCATTATTCCGGTTTCACTGGACACTCCACCCATCCAATTATGCATTATTACGGTTTTACTGGACAAATTCCTCTTTCGATCACGCATTATTCCGGTTCCACTGGACACTTCACCCTTGGAATTAGTCGTTATTACAGTTTCACTTGACAAGAATAAAAAACAAAGATAAGATAGACCTCTTCAAAAGACATATCATCCTGCCAGGTCCATCACCAAGCCAAAATGGCAAGCATCCACTGAAATCTCGGCCAATCTTCAGTTTCTGTGAGAAAACAAATAATATAAATGTGATTAGGATCCCGAATTGAACAACATACCCAACAGCATACAAACAGTCAATTTCACACAAGGCCCCTGCATGTTCTCTTGTTATGCCCATGCCTTTTACATGATGAGCACACTGTAACAGCTTTGACGACCTGCGATGGGAACCTATTCCTCTTCTGTCGACCAGGCTGAGGCCTCACATTGGGAGGCATGATCTGAACCTCGAAATTTGAGACCATATCAGCATTTGGTACAAGGAAAATAATATTCTCATATACTTTTTTATAGGTTTCAACTGAATAAACATCATCACAAAAATCGTATACTGACCACCCTTTCTTGTCAATGCATGCACAAGCATGTTTGCAGGGGAGCTTCAAGATCTGCCAGTAATTACAAGAACATTCCCGCTTGCCAAGGTCTACTGTGTGTCGGAATTCCCATTCATTCACCTCAAATGTCACTGAGTTAGCTCGCACAACATCCAAGCTCCTCCCTACTTCAAATTCATCCTTGACCATCACCTCTATATCCATACAAAGGTGTGTTTGCCATTCATGACTTTGCTCCCTTCTATTGCACATCATGGTCATTATCTGCTGCCTAATCCGGTCAATCAAAGCAACAATTGGGAGGGATTTCGCATCCTTCACCCAACTGTTCCAACACTCTGCGATGTTGTTGTTGATGATACCAAATCGATTACCGGTAGATAATGAATTAGCCCAATTTTCAGGAGCGGAGTTATTTAAGAAATCTGCGGCCAATGGCATTGCTTTAAGGATTTTGTTGATGTGCAAGGAGTACTCAGCCCTGGTAGGAGCATATGCTGCTGCATTGAACACATTGGTCCAACGTTTTTTGTTCAGTTTCGGATAATGCTTCCTAAGGACCTGCGATAATGACAACTAACATCCACTTTTTTATCAAGAAAAGGAGCATACATATCAACTCATCACGCTAATCAGTAAACAAACACCTGAGTTCTGAAGTTATCCACCAAATGTCTGAGGCAGAATACATGTTGGCAGCCTGGAAATACCCTTGGCACATGCGTAACAAGTCCCACGTGCCTGCCGGAGAAGAATGTGTACTGTCTAAAATCACAAAGCACGGGCTGACTTTCAAGAGCATGTCTCAACTTTTGGCAAAACCATTCCCAATTCTCATCATTCTCTGAGTCAACGACAGCGTATGCTATTGTGAACAACTGATTGTTCCCATCCTTCGCTGTCGCACAAAGCAAATGACCTTTGAATTTGCTCTTGATATGAGTGTCGTCAAGGAAAACTATTTTCCTACAACCTCTAAGAAATCCTACCAAACAAGCATTCAAAGCCATAAACAAGCGGTTAAACCTGTTATCCGATTGTTTTGTCTCCAAATCACAAATGCTGCTGGGATTCGAACGTCTCACAGCATCCACATACCAATGGAGTCGGTTATAAGACCCAACATCAGAACCATGGATTTCATGTAGTGCTGTAGCACCCGAGCGCAAGGTACCACATCCCCCGCACCATGACCCGGCCCGTATATGAAATGGACGATCCATACTCGAGCCAAATCACGGCGAACGGGGACACACACACACATCTAAGCCAGGCGGGACTAGCCTATCACTTAAACCCCAACAACCACAACAACCAAAGCAGCAGAGTAATAGAAAAGCAGAAGCAATAAATTATATATCATAGATTGAGCTGTATGCTCTAGGTACCAACAGTTATTCCATATATTAAGCTCTATGCTCTATGTACCAACAATTAAATTCACGAAAGTTAAAACTCCATACCATTACGCTCCAAATCAATGGACAACATTCATATACAATAACCAAAAGTACGAGTATGCAAGTGTAACACCAAAACACTAGACCTAAAAGCGAATGCAAGACCTACGACTCGTATTCCCGCCTAGCTCCCTCGACACCTGCACAAAATAACTGAAAACCAAACGGGTTCAGTCCAAAAGGGACTGGTGGGTATAAAACAGGGCTTAAATAGTATATATGACGATAATTAAACAATCACATGCAAGCTATAATCCCAAGTGAGGTTTTAAAGAATTTCCCCAAGTGGGTGAATAACAATCATCAAAAGGGATTATAACGAATCATTAACATTAGGTCATTATTAGCCCGGCGAGTGGGCGTGCATTATCTCCAACCAACTCCTCGTGTAAAACATTTAAACATTCTTTCATTCATTCTGTTCATGCATTTCAATCTTGTGTGCACATTCATTAACATTTACACCTTCTTCCTCCGGTTTGGTGACGGGCTTGCAAGACCCAACCACCCATTCATTGACCAAAAGGGGTTACATGACTCCCCAGATGGCGCTCAGCGTCCATTCCTCGCTAACTCCTAACGAGGTCCGGTTACGCCGTTAATTGGTGGAACTAATGTGAGGGATCACCGTCGGCCCATGCCTCCCCGAATAGCCACTCACATAAGTCCCTGGGCCCCATTCGTGCATAACATTCATTCTTTCTTTTCTCGCCAAAACATTTGGTAGGATTTAGAAATTAAGGCTTCACGTTGCAAACATTTACTCTATGAAAATGACTCTATATATATATATATACTTTGGTCGAAAACTTTCCACGTTAAGGTATTTATAGGGTTATATAGCTAAGTAGAAGAAAAACCCACCTCGAACGGCAAAAGAAGAACACATGAGCCTCACTGTCCGGCCTCGTCCCCAAAGGAATCAAAATCTATGCAAAACAAGTGAAGTGAGACTCAAATGACCAAATAAGACGCTCGGCAATGCCATGCTTATGATATGAACGCATAAAACAAATAGAATGGACATGTTCGTGTGCACAATTAATGTCTTGAAACATATAACCGATCATAACTTTCATACTTGCATTCTTGCATTAATATAACAATCATAACATAACTAAATTAGAGTCACGTTCAATATAACCCACAAATACGAGCCACGTATGCAAATCAAGCAAGCAAAGAGACTTCTCAAGGCTGCCAAATCAAATGACACGGCCGTGTTGAGTTTCAAAGGGAAATGGACACGGCCGTGTCCGAGGTTTAAAAATCAGAAAATTCAAAGTCGAGGGCTTGACACGGCCGTGTTGAGTTTTCAAAGGATTTGGACACGGCCGTGTCCGAGGTTAAAATCTGAAAAAAAACAAAGTCGAGAGCCCAACACGGCCGTGTCCATTTTCAGTTCAAAGCTGACACGGCCGTGTCAGCTCATCGTTTTGAAAGAAATAACAGAGCAACAGCTCTGTTACGCGGGGAAAAGCTTTAAGGAAAACAGGGCAGCCATCAAGAAGCTCTCCAACAGCACTTAGACATGATTTAATCCATATTTTTCATATACAACATGCAACTCAAGTAAAAACACAAGAATACATGCTTGAAATTGGCCAAAACATCATCAATTCCCATAATCACAAACATGGAGCTTCAAGCTCCTCCAATGGCAACTCATGCTATAGTCTACCAACATGAAATCTATAGATATAGAAATGATAAGGAAGCTCCAAACATCAACTTTCATGCATCAAACTTCACTTTAAACCAAGGAAAAACATGGAACCAAGAATTCATATCATTTATTCATTTCAAGCTTTTTCTTCCAACCACATAATTCTCCAACTTAAAACAAGATACAATCGGGAGAAAATGAAGAAGAGAACAAGGAGAAAACAATACATAACCTTCCTTGGAAGAAGATGGAGTGTTGGATGATCTTGAGCTCAAAGTTGGTTTGATCAAAACAAGGGTTTCTTGAAGTTCTTCCTTGCTCCTTGCCTTGGCTGATTTTGATCGATCAAAATGGGAAGAAAAAGGGGTAGGAAATGCTGATATCTAGTGGAGAAATGGGTAGGGTACGGGTTGGTCCGAGTCCGGTTCGTTTAAGAAAAGGTTCAATCAAGTTATAAGGTCGAGGCTATGAAACGGTTCGTTGTCGAAGGCTTAAATGATACCGAAAAGATACAAGGTCAAGTTCAAAGGATAGGTAACGTCGAAACAAGTTCAACGCCGGTTACGGATCTCGATTTCGAGGTCCGGAGCTCAAGATATCGCGAAAACCGTTCAGGGTTGCCTATTATACGAATAGGTCCCTAAACTTCAAAAAGTGGCAATTAAGCCCAAACTCAATTTCCAATTGAGTCCAAAACATTCAAATACATTACAATTAAGTCCACGGATTACACGGAACACGTAATTTCATTCAATTAGCACCATATTCACTGTAATAGCCAAAGGTGCTTTGTCCCACATCGGATTGGAGGTGGGCTTGAAGCCACTTTATAAAGTGGTGGATCCCCATCCCCTTGTAGAGGCCTTTTCCTGGGTGGTTCCCTTCGGGGTCTGGTTCCCACCTGGGAGAAACAAAACCGTGAGGGTGGTTCCCTTCGGGGTCTGGTTCCCATCCAAAGCGGACAATATCGAACGACGGTTTTTCGGGCTGTTACAAATGGTATCAGAGCCGGGGACCCGGATTCGGTGTGCCAGCGAGGACGCTGGGCCCTCTTAAGGGGGGTGGACTGTAATAGCCAAAGGTGCTTTGTCCCACATCGGATTGGAGGTGGGCTTGAAGCCACTTTATAAAGTGGTGGATCCCCCTCCCCTTGTAGAGGCCTTTTCCTGGGTGGTTCCCTTCGGGGTCTGGTTCCCACCTGGGAGAAACAAAACCGTGAGGGTGGTTCCCTTCGGGGTCTGGTTCCCATCCAAAGCGGACAATATCGAACGGCGGGTTTTCGGGCTGTTACATTCACAAAATTCACATTTTCACAAGTCCGATCATATATTCATAGCTCACAAAGACAATCATAAGAAATTTTAAACAAATAAATCAAATTATAAACAAATTCAATTAACAACTCAAAATATAAAATCATATAATCAAATATAAATACGCAAGTAATACTTACCCGCACGTGTGAAAACTCGGGGCGGCACAACCTCTCCCCCTTAAAAGAATCCGTCCTCGGATTCATTTATCGGCTGGAAACAATTCGGGATGAAATCTTTTCATCTTCTCCTCTGTCTCCCACGTAGTCTCTTCTGATTTATCACTTCTCCATAAAACTTTAACTAGTGGGATTTGCCGGTTTCTTAATTCTTGAAATTTCCGATCCAAGATTCTAACCGGTTTCTGAACGAAGGTATGGTTAGGCTCAAGTTCCACTTCTTCAACGGTTAAGATCTCGGATTCATCCGGATAATATTTCCGAAGCTGAAAAACATGGAATACATTATGAATTCCTGTCAAACTCGGGGGTAGATCCAAACGGTAGGCTGTGTCTCCAATTCTCTCTAGAATTTCATATGGTCCCAAATATTAGGGATTTAGCTTTCCTCCCTTTCCAAATCGAGTGAATCCTTTTCGAGGTGAAGCTTTCAGAAACACTCTATCCCCAACTGCAAACTCAAGATCCTTCCTCCGTTTATCTGCATAGCTTTTCTGTCGATCCTGGGCTGCTTTCATCCGTTGTCTGATTATTTGGACCTTATCAATTGCTTCCTGCACGGCCTTAGAAGGTTTTTCCTTATTTTCCTCTCGTTTCACACCTTCTTGCTTCGTCCAATTCCATTCTTCTAAATCAAAGAACAACGGTGATCTGCATCCGTCCTTAGAGAGCCTCATATGGAGCCATTTCTATCGATGCTTGAAAACTGTTATTATAGGCGAACTCAATCAAAGGTAATTGCTCGTTCCACGAACTCGAAAAATCCAATGCACATGCTCTCAACATATCCTCCAAATATTTGATTAATCTCTCGGATTGCCCGTCTATCTGAGGATGGAAAGTTGTGCTGAATTGAAGCCTTGTTCCTAGATTCCTTTGCAATTCTTGCCAAAACCTAGAAGTGAACCTCGGATCGCGATCTGATACAATGCTGACCGGTACACCATGAAGTCGCACAATTTCATCAACATATTTCTTAGCCAATTTATTCACCTTATCCGACATCCGAATCGCAAGAAAATGCGCTGACTTCGTCAATCGATCTACTATTACCCAAATTCCATCCAAACCACCTTTCACTCGTGGAAGACCCGTAACGAAATCCATCGCCACTTGCTGCCATTTCCATTCTGGGATAGGTAACAGTTGAAGTAACCCCGATGGTTTCTGATGTTCTGCTTTCACAACCTGGCAAGTCAAGCAATGCCTCACGAAATTGATCACATCCCTCTTAAGTCCATTCCACCAATAAAATTTCTTTAAATCCTTATACATCTTATTTCCCCCGGGATATATCGAATACCCTGATCGATGAGCTTCTTCCAATATAAACCGTTTCAATTCTTCCGGAACCACAACTCTGTTCTTGAACCTTAGAAGCCCGGTGTCATCAAATCCGAACGGACTCTCTGAATCATTTCTAGCTTTCTGCACTAACTTCTGAACCTCGGAATCCACTCTTTGCGCTTCAAACAATCTTTGCTGAAGGTCCAGTTGAACCGTAATATTCTGAATACTAGCTCTCAGCTTGAAAGACTCAGAATTTTCTCCAACTTCCACTTCCATATTAGACACACTAGCCTTCCTGCTGAGGGCATCCGCGACCACATTAGCTTTTCCGGGATGGTAACGAATCGTGCACTCATAATCCGCCAACGTCTCCATCCAACGCCTCTGTCTCTTGTTTAATTCCTTCTGAGAGAACAAATACTGAAGACTCTTGTGGTCGGAAAAGATCTCAAAAGAAACTCCATAGAGATAGTGTCTCCACTTTCCCAAAGCGAAGATCACTGCTGCAAGCTCGAGATCGTGAGTGGGATAATTCTGCTCATGATCCTTTAATTTCCTCGAGGCATAAGCTATCACCTTACCCTTCTGCATCAAAACACATCCCAACCCTTCTTTCGAGGCGTCCGTATAAACCATGTATCCTTCAGTGCCCTCGGGAAGTGCTAATACCGGTGCAGTGGTTAATTTTTCCTTCAAGAGTTGGAAACTCGCTTCACATGCCTCGTCCCACTCAAATTTTGCTTCCTTCTTAGTTAATCGAGTTAAAGGACCGGCTATCTTTGAAAAATCCATCACAAACCGTCGGTAATAACCTGCCAATCCCAAGAAACTTCTTACCTCGGAAGCATTCTTCGGACTCTGCCATTGAGTAACTGTCTCGATCTTTGAAGGATCAACTTCTAAACCCTTACTTGAAATAATATGGCCTAGAAAAGCAACCCGGTCGATCCAAAACTCACACTTACTAAACTTTGCATATAACCGGTGCTCTCTTAACGTCTCCAATACCAACTTGAGATGCCTAGCATGATCCTCAGGAGTCTTTGAATACACGAGAATATCATCAATGAAGATTACAACGAATTTATCCAAGTAAGGCCGAAAAATCCGATGCATCATATCCATAAATGCTGCAGGGGCATTTGTCAATCCAAACGGCATCACTACGAACTCGTAATGCCCATACCGGGTATTGAATCCTGTCTTCGGTATATCCTCTTCCCGGATTTTCAATTGGTAGTAACCTTGCCTTAAATCCAACTTCGAATAAACCCCTGAACCTTACAGCATATCAAATAAATCCTCGATGTGGGGCAACGGGTACTTATTCTTGATAGTCATCCGATTAAGCTCCCGGTAATCTATACACATTCTCAACGACCCATCTTTCTTCTTGACAAAGAGAACCGGAGCACCCGACGGAGACGAACTCGGTCGGATATATCCACTCTTGAGTAATTCCTCCAACTGAACCTTCAATTCTTTCAACTCCGCCGGAGCCATTCTATAAGGAGTCTTGGAATACGGTTCTGATCCTGGGTATAAATCAACAACAAATTCAATCTCCCGATCCAGTGGTAGAGAACCCAAATTCTCTGGAAATACGTCGGGATATTCCTTTACCACAGCCGTCTCCTCAAAACTTGATTGATCCTTTGGTTTATTAAGGAGATAGGCTAAAAATCCCATGGCTCCATCCTTCACCATTTTACGAGCTTCCGTAAACGACAATAGAGGTATATTCTTCGACCCAACTTCTCCAATCAACTCATCACCCAATTTAATCTTCTTCTTAAAACAATCCACTTCGGCCCGGTGCCGATACAACCAATCCATCCCGAAAATTACACCATACTTCTTCATAGACATCACGATAAAATCTGCCGGATAATCTTTCCCTTCTATCAACACCGAACAACCCCTGACAACCCGGTCTGTCTGCAAACTACCTCCAAGAGGCGAACTCACAAAATAACAAGAATTTGAACAAGTAATAGATAAACACAGAGGGGCACATAAATCAGAAGATATAAAAGAGTGAGTGGCACCCGGATCGAATAATGCGTGAATGCTCGTGTTATGAATGCAAACGGTACCTTCCACCACAACATTTCGATCAGCTTCAACTTTCTGCTCCTCACCCTCAAGGGCATAAGCTCGTGCCTGAACCATCAGTCTTGGAGCCCCAGCTTGATATCCGGGAGTCTTGTCCGGGCATGAGAAAGCCATATGATCCCCCTTTCCACAAATCAAGCACAACCTCAATCTCTTTCGGCAATTGTTGTAAGAATGGGTTGGCCATCCACAATAAGTACATGGAGGCTGATCATTGCGAGATCCCTTAGGAGCCGGTGGAGCCTGAGGTAGTCGTGAAACAGGTGCGCTTGGACCTCCAATTCTCGGCTTCCTGAAAGGTCCTTTTGGTGGTGGAGCTGGTAAATTCATCGGCCTCTTCCCTTTATTAAATCCCGAGCCGAATCCTGACCCTTGTCCCTGGCGATAAGCTGGCCTTCTAGCATTGACAGAATCTTCAACCTTTAAGGCTTTCGAAGTAGCCTTCGCCCAGGTACTCGTGTTAACCGCCTCAAGAGCTGCCTGAATGTCTGGTCGAAGTCCCTGAATAAATTGCATAGCCTTGTGAAAATCATCACCTGCTATGTTAGGTGCATAACGGGACAACCTCTCATAATCCGAAATGTACTCGGCCACAGATCTAGATCCCTGCTTCAATTCGGTGAATTCCCTCAATCTTCGAGTACGGGAGGAGGGAGGGATGAACTTATTCTTGAATTCCCTCGAAAAGACTTCCCAGTTAATCTCTTCTCCAACTGCTTCCAATACAATCCGTGTGCTTTCCCACCAAGAGTAGGCTTCCCCTTGTATCAAAGTAAGAGTGCATCGAGCCTTCTCTCGGGACTCACATGGAATGAGCTCCCATATCCTCTCGACTTCTTTCAACCACATTTCCGCATGCATATCATTCCCCTTGAAAAACTTAGGAGGTCTTTGGTTCTGAAACTCCCTAAGTAGAACCGAAATCGGTGTCTCATGCGGTACAACAGGTGCAGGTGGTACAGGAGGTGCTGGTGGTACATAATCTCGAAGCCTCTGGTCTATAATGTTGATAACCGAATTAACAAAGGCCTCAGCTGTCGGTGGCTGTGGAGGTGGAGGCGTAGGAGTACGATCACGATGATGATGTCGTCCTGGAGATCGATCACGGTGTCTACGTGGAGGCATCCTGTCAATAAACACTAAAATGCGTGCTAGGCTTAGCTCATGCATGATAATGCAATTAATTCAACCACAATCCGAAATTTACATCAATCGAGCACAAAAGAGATGTATATGCAACACATTGTCAATTAGTTCCTAAGCCGAACGACCTAGACAGACTCACACGACACGAAAGCCCGGGTTTTGCAACCCTAAGCTCTGATACCACTTAAGGATGTAGCACCCGAGCGCAAGGTACCACATCCCCCGCACCATGACCCGACCCGTATATGAAATGGAAGATCCATACTCGAGCCAAATCACGGCGAACGGGGACACACACACACATCTAAGCCAGGCGGGACTAGCCTATCACTTAAACCCCAACAACCACAACAACCAAAGCAGCAGAGTAATAGAAAAGCGGAAGCAATAAATTATATATCATAGATTGAGCTATATGCTCTAGGTACCAACAGTTATTCCATATATTGAGCTCTATGCTCTATGTACCAACAATTAAATTCACGAAAGTTAAAACTCCATACCATTACGCTCCAAATCAATGGACAACATTCATATACAATAACCAAAAGTACGAGTATGCAAGTGTAACACCAAAACACTAGAGCTAAAAGCGAATGCAAGACCTACGACTCGTATTCCCGCCTAGCTCCCTCGACACCTGCACAAAATAACTGAAAACCAAACGGGTTCAATCCAAAAGGGACTGGTGGGTATAAAACAGGGCATAAATAGTATATATGACGATAATTAAACAATCACATGCAAGCTATAATCCCAAGTGAGGTTTTAAAGAATTTCCCCAAGTGGGTGAATAAGAATCATCAAAAGGGATTATAAAGAATCATTAACATTAGGTCATTATTAGCCCGGCGAGTGGGCGTGCATTATCTCCAACCAACTCCTCGTGTAAAACATTTAAACATTCTTTCATTCATTCTGTTCATGCATTTCAATCTTGTGTGCACATTCATTAACATTTACACCTTCTTCCTCCGGTTTGGTGACGGGCTTGCAAGACCCGACCACCCATTCATTGACCAAAAGGGGTTACATGACTCCCCAGATGGCGTTCAGCGTCCATTCCTCGCTAACTCCTAACGAGGCCCGGTTACGCCGTTAATTGGTGGAACTAATGTGAGGGATCACCGTCGGCCCATGCCTCCCCGGATAGCCACTCACACTAAGTCCCTGGGCCCCATTCGTGCATAACATTCATTCTTTCTTTTCTCGCCAAAACATTTGGTAGGATTTAGAAATTAAGGCTTCACGTTGCAAACATTTACTCTATGAAAATGACTCTATATATATATATATACTTTGGTCGAAAACTTTCCACGTTAAGGTATTTATAGGGTCATATAGCTAAGTAGAAGAAAAACCCACCTCGAACAGCAAAAGAAGAACACACGAGCCTCACTGACCGGCCTCGTCCCCAAAGGAATCAAAATCTGTGCAAAACAAGTGAAGTGAGACTCAAATGACCAAATAAGACGCTCGACAATGCCATGCTTATGATATGAACGCATAAAACAAATAGAATGGACATGTTCGTGTGCACAATTAATGTCTTGAAACATATAACCGATCATAACTTTCATACTTGCATTCTTGCATTAATATAACAATCATAACATAACTAAATTAGAGTCACGTTCAATATAACCCACAAATACGAGCCACGTATGCAAATCAAGCAAGCAAAGAGACTTCTCAAGGCTGCCAAATCAAATGACACTGCCGTGTTGAGTTTCAAAGGGAAATGGACACGGCCGTGTCCGAGGTTTAAAAATCAGAAAATTCAAAGTCGAGGGCTTGACACGGCTGTGTTGAGTTTTCAAAGGATTTGGACACGGCCATGTCCGAGGTTAAAATCTGAAAAAAAAACAAAGTCGAGAGCCCAACACGGCCGTGTCCATTTTCAGTTCAAAGCTGACACGGTCGTGTCAGCTCATCGTTTTGAAAGAAATAATAGAGCAACAGCTCTGTTACGCGGGGAAAAGCTTTAAGGAAAACAGGGCAGCCATCAAGAAGCTCTCCAACAGCACTTAGACATGATTTAATCCATATTTTTCATATACAACATGCAACTCAAGTAAAAACACAAGAATACATGCTTGAAATTGGCCAAAACATCATCAATTCCCATAATCACAAACATGGAGCTTCAAGCTCCTCCAATGGCAACTCATGCTATAGTCTACCAACATGAAATCTATAGATATAGAAATGATAAGGAAGCTCCAAACATCAACTTTCATGCATCAAACTTCACTTTAAACCAAGGAAAAACATGGAACCAAGAATTCATATCATTTATTCATTTCAAGCTTTTTCTTCCAACCACATAATTCTCCAACTTAAAACAAGATACAATCGGGAGAAAATGAAGAAGAGAACAAGGAGAAAACAATACATAACCTACCTTGGAAGAAGATAGAGTGTCGAATGATCTTGAGCTCAAAGTTGGTTTGATCAAAACAAGGGTTTCTTGAAGTTCTTCCTTGCTCCTTGCCTTGGCTGATTTTGATCGATCAAAATGGGAAGAAAAAGGGGTAGGAAATGCTGATATCTAGTGGAGAAATGGGTAGGGTACGGGTTGGTCCGAGTCCGGTTCGTTTAAGAAAAGGTTCAATCAAGTTATAAGGTCGAGGCTATGAAACGGTTCGTTGTCGAAGGCTTAAATGATACCGAAAAGATACAAGGTCAAGTTCAAAGGATAGGTAACGTCGAAACAAGTTCAACGCCGGTTACGGATCTCGATTTCGAGGTCCGGAGCTCAAGATATCGCGAAAACCGTTCAGGGTTGCCTATTATACGAATAGGTCCCTAAACTTCAAAAAGTGGCAATTAAGCCCAAACTCAATTTCCAATTGAGTCCAAAACATTCAAATACATTACAATTAAGTCCACGGATTACACGGAACACGTAATTTCATTCAATTAGCACCATATTCACAAAATTCACATTTTCACAAGTCCGATCATATATTCATAGCTCACAAAGACAATCATAAGAGATTTTAAACAAATAAATCAAATTATAAACAAATTCAATTAACAACTCAAAATATAAAATCATATAATCAAATATAAATACGCAAGTAATACTTACTCGCACGTGTGAAAACTCGGGACGTCACAAGTGCTATCTCCTTGCCCAGCCAAGCAGTATGGTATGGAATTTCCACATTGTGCTCGTTCCGGATATAAGAAACTATATCTTTCGATTTGTATTTAGGATTTGCCATGATATGGGCCTTCATCACACCCGCAACCCAATTTGAATCGGCATTAGGGTGTGACCTTTTATTCGTAACAGTTTCCAAACCACAAACATGGTCAACATTTAACTTTCTTATAGCAAACTCATCGTCTCTCCTACAATAAGAGGCATAAAACCTCCAGTTGCAGTTCTCATCCGGGCAAGTAGCTATAATCTTATAAGTATCATTCTTCATATATTTAAACTTTCGATTCACTGCAATGTGATAATTTTTTAGATGAACCCTACAGTCATTAGCATCCTTAAAGGCCTGTCCAACGCGACGGATGCAACGACTCCAGGATTCATTGTTGTTGGAATTATAAACGACTAGGGCTTGACTTGTAGAGGTCATTCCCTGGTCATCCCTTTTCAAATAAAACACAAGCCAAACGAATAACGCATCACATATGCACCACAATCCCAAATTAGCCATATAACAGAGCAAATTAAAATATAGGGACTACCTTCTCTCAGATGAACTTGAAGGGGGCTGAATTGCTCTCAACTTTGCAATGTGTTGTTTTGGTAGACCATGCACTGCCACCATACTCTCAACATCTTGATCTTTCTTCAAAGTAATCCATGATTCATCTTCCATATGGGCAGCCTTGTACTGCACCACATATGTATCACAATCGAACGCAGGCCATTGGGTCTCAATCTCCGAAAACACTATTGCAAGCGTATCACTCTCCCGAAGTTGAAAGACAAGATCTTCGCCTTCAAAAAATACACTACACCAAATCGAACAAGTCACCAACCTGCCGGAATCCATCTTCCCAGATTGGGTTTTCTTGATTCCGTATCAAACAAGTGGTGTCCGCTTTGGTTATCAAATCAAAATACCAATAGCAACAATTGGGGGTGCTATGATAATAGGCTTATGGCTGCGACGGCGGGGACGGGGGCGGCGGTGGACTCAGAATCGTGGGAAGAAGCAGAGGGAGTTTAGTTGCAAGGGATGTGTAATAGCCTAAGGTGCTTGTCCCACATCGGTTGGAGAGGGGAACAAAGCCTTCTTTATAAGGGGGTGGATACCTTTCCCTTGTTGAGGCCTTTTCCTGGGTGGGTGCCTTTGGGCTTAAATTCCACCGGGAAGAACAAAACCGTGAGGGTGGTGTCGCTTAGCCCACCAAAGCGGACAATATCGACAGGCGGGTTTTCGGGCTGTTACAAAGGGTATCAGAGCTGGGACCCGGTCCGGTGTGCCAGCGAGGACACTGGGCCCTTATGGGGGGGTAGACTATAAAGCTCAAAGTGCTTGTCCCACATCGGAAGAAGAGGAGAACGAAGCCTCCTTTATAAGGGGGTGCATACCTCTTCCCTTGTTGAGACCTTTTCCTGGGTGGGTGCCTTTGGGCTTAAATTCCACCGGGAAGAACAAAACCGTGAGGGTGGTGTCGCTTAGCCCACCAAAGCGGACAATATCGACAGGCGGGTTTTCGGGCTGTTACAAATTTGAGCTTGTCCCACATCGGAAGAAGAGGAGAACGAAGCCTTCCTTATAAGGGGGTGGATACCTCTTCCCTGTTGAGGCCTTTTCCTGGGTGGGCGCCTTCGGGCTTAAATTCCACTGGGAGAAACAAAACAGTGAGGGTGGTGTCGCTTAGCCCACCAAAGCGGACAATATCGACAGGCGGGTTTCGGGCTGTTACAAATTTGAGCTTGTCCCACATCGGAAGAAGAGGAGAACGAAGCCTTCCTTATAAGGGGGTGGATACCTCTTCCCTGTTGAGGCCTTTTCCTGGGTGGGCGCCTTCGCGCTTAAATTCCACCGGGAGAAACAAAACCGTGAGGGTGGTGTCGGTTAGCCCACCAAAGCGGACAATATCGACAGGCGGGTTTTCGAGCTGTTACAAATGGTATCAGAGCCGGGGCCCGGGCCGGTGTGCCAGCGAGGACGCTGGGCCCTCTTAGGGGGGTGTAAGGTGCTTGTCCCACATCGGTTGGAGAGGGGAACAAAGCCTCCTTTATAAGGGGGTGGATACCTTTCCCTTGTTGAGGCCTTTTCCTGGGTGGGTACCTTTGGGCTTAAATTCCACCTGGAAGAACAAAACCGTGAGGGTGGTGTCGCTTAGCCCACCAAAGCGGACAATATCGGCAGGCGGGTTTTCGGGCTGTTACAGGATGAATCAATCGTGTGTGTATCAGAGTAAAACTTGAGGGTAAGGTAGTCTGGTAAGGTGTTTGGGGGGTTTACAAAAAATCTGTGTTATATTGGTGATCACAAATGAAAAATTTTCAAATTAGGGGGTTTAGGATAACTTTTTAACATTATTGGTCCTGTTTAATAATTGCCCCATATTTTTTTTAGATATTGTGTAAATAAATATTATTTTCTATTCTAAATATTAAAAATTATAAGTTTATTTTATATATTTATGATATATATTATATATATCATATATTTAATTAATAAAATAATAATTATTTATTTATTACGTCATACCGGTTCGATCGGTGGTTGAACTGATCGAACCGGTTGAACCAGTGACCAGTAAGCCTACCGGTTCGACCTCCGATCCGGTTTTGAAAACATTGATCGGATTTGTATAATGTGATTTGTCTATTGAGTTTATGAACTTACATTTGGTCTACCTACGATGTGTGATTTGTATAATGTCTTGATATAGTATTCGTTGATGTTTTAGAAGGGTGAAGTCATATTGGGCCTGCCGGCCTGATCTGTTACCCTTTGGGCATTACAAATTTAAAAAAAGAACATATGCTCCTCAAAACATCTCCAAGGCAATTTCCAACTATACGCATCTTATTTTTAGATCATGTATCCCATTCATGAGCCTCTCTTATTTTTACCCCTTATTATTAATATAAATTATATACACCCGCATGTATCTATACTCAGAAGAACAAATCTTATACCAAGTCTAATGTAAACTAAAATATCAATTGACAACTCACTGCGAATGGTTATTCTAGTTCGAATTTGTCTCAATTGAAAAATACAATGAAAACGAGTGTTTTACATTTTTCTTGTGATTGGTAAATTTTTTAAGACTAACCAAATTAAATAGTAAGTATAATATATGTGTCATATAATTGACAAGGGTTAAGTCTGACTTGAGTAATTTGGACCAAAATTTTCGTGATAGGAGAGCCATTGACCAAGAAACAATAACAATTCCTTATGTGGAGAACATCAAAAACATAAACAAGCATTTGGATACATATTGTGCATTCCATGAACCAATAAACAACCCCAAAACACTCATTCTCAACTAGTAAATAACTAATCTTAATTCTTAATTTCTGACTATATACTCAGTACTTTACTAGTTTTCAATTTTTCTTTATATATTAGACGCGTAATATATGATACAGTCAATACTAAGTGCAAGAAAACTGACATAGTAGAGGCCATCAAGTACCCCTTGAGTATTGGTGCCTTAAAAAAATACCCCTTGAGTCTTCAGTCTTGACTTTCCATCTCTTGCCTAAATATTAAATACTAAATAGCTAAATCATATCATATAATTGCATTACATGATCAGCACTTACAAGTTAGGTACGTCTTCAAGAATCTCAAACTTGGTGCCTCGCACGTAAAAGCACAAAACAAACACCATATATATATACATACAACATTTCACCATATTCAGGCAGCCCCTTGACCTCAATTTCCAACATCAACACAAGAAACCTAAAAAAAAAAAAAAAAAGAAAAAGAAAAACCTCCAAAAAAACATGGGTACCCTCAACCCTTATGGAAAGCTCAACGAGGCGGAACACGAACGTCTCGTCGCACGCCGAAGAACCAGAAGAAGAATCACGGTCATAGCCATATCCACCATTGTTCTTGTTGCTATTATAGTTGCAACAGTTGTCGGAGTTTCTCAAACCAAAGACAAAAAAAGCTCCAACCTCCAAAACAATTCGCTTGCCAATTCAATCAAGTCTATCTGCAGCGTCACTTTACATCCCGATTCATGCTACAACAGTCTGGCCCCCATTGCCAAAACTGGGAGCTTCAAGCCACAAGAACTTTTCAAGCTATCAGTGCAAGTTGCCATCGATGAACTCTCGAAGGCATCCAACAAGTTTGTCGAAAACGGGGTGAAAAAGTTCAACACCACGGATAAAAGAACGATCGCCGCCATTGACAGCTGCCAAGAGCTGTTCTACCTTGCCCTGGATCATCTCAACAGCTCTGTTTCCATAAAAGACATGGGCTTGTTGGAATCTTTCGGGGATCTGCGAACATGGCTGAGTTCCGCGGGGACGTACCAGCAGACGTGCATAGATGAGTTGAAGAGCTCTTCGAGCGAAATGAACGGTTTCCTCGATGAAAATTTCAAGAATTCGACGGAGTACACCAGCAATAGTCTGGCCATTGTCAGTTCTATCGAGGAGTCTATCAGCTCCGCCTTGGGCGCAATCAAGAGACGGCGCTTGATGGGTGTCGGCGACGAGTGGCTGTCGGTAAAGGACCGCCGGCTTTTGCAAATGGCGACCTCGAAGATAAAGGCGGATGCCGTGGTGGCGAAGGATGGGAGTGGGAAGTATAAGACGATTAAGGCGGCCCTCAAGGCTGTTCCGGAGAAGAGTGACAGGAGATTCGTTATCTATGTGAAGAAAGGGGTTTACTTTGAGAATGTTAGGATTGAGAAGAAGATGTGGAATGTGATGATGGTTGGCGATGGGAAAAATGCTACCATTGTTTCGGGAAGCCTCAATGTTGTCGATGGAACTCCCACTTTTCAATCGGCTACATTTGGTAAGTTTTTTAAATGACTTATTTATTCGCAGGGGTACATATTCACCGGAAATTATATGATAGATGTATTACATTTATCATAAATGAAAAAAATCATTATATGATTATATGATAAATGTAAAACAATCGTTGTGAAAATAATTATATTGAGTTATATTTCAATCTAAAACGAATTAATTTTATTTTACGTTTTCCGTGTAAATTAGCTGTATTTGGCCAAGGATTCATTGCCCGAGACATGGGGTTCCGCAACACGGCCGGACCAGCCAAGCACCAAGCTGTTGCTCTAATGTCCACGGCCGACCAGTCGGTATTCTACGGATGCAGCATGGATGCATTCCAAGACACTCTCTACGCACACTCCAACCGCCAGTTCTATCGCGAATGCGACATCTACGGGACAGTTGACTTCATATTTGGGAACTCAGCCGCCGTCTTCCAAAATTGCAACATTCTGCCCAAGAAACCCATGCAGGGCCAACAAAACACCATCACGGCCCAAGGAAAGATCGATCCAAACCAAAACACGGGCATTGCGATCCAAAACTGTACCATCTGGCCCGGGGCAAACCTAACCGGGGTCAACACATTCTTGGGCCGACCTTGGAAAAATTACTCCACGACCGTTATCTTTAACACCATCATGGGCAGTTTCATCTACAAAACGGGTTGGCTTCCTTGGGTTGGGCCATTGGCACCGAGCACTATCTTCTACGCCGAGTTTCAAAACTATGGGCCGGGGGCTGTGACCAAGAACCGGGTTAAATGGACCGGGTTGAGGCTCAACCTATCCCCGGCCCAAGTTAAGAAGTTTACAGTCGGGCCGTTCGTACATGGTGACAAATGGATTCCAGCAACAGGTGTGACTTATAAATCGGGCCTTTGAAATGAAGTTTTGGAGTTAATTTTATTTTCGACATATACTATATATATTTGATCAATTTGCTTGATGAGATTTGAGTTGTTTTTGTTTTGGATCCTTATTCTTTAAAATTCCCAAATTATCATTCATTATTTGTATTTTAAATTAATTTATTGAAACCGGAAATGGGATTCAATATTATACATTGTACTAATGGAAACGTTGGAATTGTATCTTTAATTGTATTCCTAAGTTTTTGGTGTAAGATTAATAATTTGAAGGTTGTGCTTACCATTTGTTTTATTTGATTTGTTGATAATTGCATTGATTCAATTCGAGTTTTGTAATCACTGATGATTTTTTATTAATAAAAAATCCTAATATATGAACATTTTTAAAAATATTTTTTATCATATCTTGTCGGACACTCGTGTCGTACACTGTATCGAACACATCTCATGTAAAAAGTTCTTAAAAAATTATGTGTCGTCATATTCATGTCTTATTGTATACGTATCGTTGTATCCATATTTATATTATCATAGATAAAGAGTTATCATTGCCTTTAAAAGAAAAAAGATAATTGTATGTATGTTTATGTTTATTCAATAATAATTGCGAGTTTGGCTTTTTGTAATGTTCATAACAATTTGAAGCGCATATTAGGTTTTCTCTCTAGCGCTGTCGATGTTCACTTACGGAAGATTTGTCCGATTTATCGGCTGTAAATAGGCCGCCGTATTTAAAGCCTTTATACGTGAAGGTTGCAGCTACTAAGGTTAAAGAGTCACTACCAAAAAAAAAAAAAAAAAAAGGTTTTTTACTACGGACAAATAACCGTAGTTAAAGACTCAAATTCGTAGCAAAAACCCTTTCGCTATGCATTTACTATGAATTTCTGATGATTGTTTTGTTGTGGCCGTAACAAATATTTTATTTCATCGTAGTAAATACTTTTTACTACGAAAAGTTGGTCTTTTACTACGAACAATAATTCGTAACAATTATGAGACAAATACGTCTTGTTTTTGCTACGACTATGCAATTCGTAGTAAAAAATCAACATTAGCTACGATCAAAACTTTGTAACAAAAAACTTCAAGTTTCTCGACAAGATTGCAAAACTAAAGAGTTTTGATCTTCATATGTTTACTCCTCTCGATCATAACATAGAATATCGACGACGATCTGCTATTTTATTCTCAACAGAGGAGGAGGAGGAACTTTGTGAGGCTTTTCGCGTTGCTCTGATTGGGAAATTTACTCACGTGTATCCTACAATGAGTTACTTGGAATACTTTTTTCCAATAGATGACTTCTATGAAAAGAAGTGAAACTTAGGCTACTCAACCGAACACACGTTCTAATTAAGTGTGAGTATCATGAAGATTATGCAAGACTATTCACCAAAGATACTTCGTATTTTATGGACTTCCCCATGAGAATTTTGAAATGGATGTCGGATTTTGATCTAAAGATCAAATTGATAGGAAAGGTATACACCAAAATCGAGTGTACGCAGGAAATCAAAACTCCTCTCCAAATACCCAATAAACAATCAACTAAGTATACCCACGGATAGAAAAATAATCAACCAAACAATAATAGAGACACACAGTTTTTAACGTGGAAAACCCCTCCAAATCGAAGGGTAAAAACTACGAGGCCTACGAGACCCAAAAACAAATCCACTATAATAATAGACAAAATTATATCAGTTCAACACCAATAAATCTAACTCCAAACACGAACCAAACACCCATTCGATCATCTTTGTTTGGGTAGGTATCTATGGTTCAATTCCGAACTACTACAAGTTGGATTTTACGTTTTCAGGTTAATTCTAAGTTGGAAGCGAAAATGGCGAGAACAGAATGAACACAAAGAAGAAAGACTTTAAAAAGCAATTCTGCGATGCATAGTGATCGCGAAGCCACGTGGCAGAAGTTGTCAACACGCTTTATAAGTATCGCGGCTGCGAAGGTCTGTAGTACAAAATTCGTGGTAGTTGTGATAGTTCCCGAGATCGTTTTATCAGAGTAATCTCAGTCTGTTGCGGATTTAAGCCCAAAACCAGCTTTACACGTAAGTTCCACGTTGATATTTAAGACTTTTCAACCCTAGTTTTGGGAGAGTTCAACAGATTTGGATTTTTGGAGTTTTGATGAGAGCGTCGAAAAGACGATGCTAACTACTCAGTTTTACAGGTTTCAATCGTAAACAATTCCTTAAATTTATTTTCTCAATTTTAGATTCCTTTTGTTAGCATGAAAATTAATGTTTAGTTGTTTGGGTTTAGATTTATTATTCACTTTTCAGACTTTATTTGGATATGTTGACTCTAAATCTATGACTTTGAGTTTATTTAATTTAATCATTATTGTTGCTTCACTTTTCATTTGAATTATGAGTAGCTTAAATTCCTTTTTAGCTAATGGAATAATGATAGTGTAGTATAAATGTTTGGTGATATGTTTCTATTAATTCTAAAGGTTTCTATGCTATGAAATTTACGTATTAATTGCATGTTAGAGTCGGATTACTTTTGATATGATCTTAGAATTTGGCTGCTCATCGAGAGATTATTTGCGGTTCAGAATAGAACTTCATCACACTTGATTACAAGTTTGAAGAGATTTAGTTTTTTTCTGAGCGATTAGTAAATAGATAATGTATGACAACCCCCTACTATCTAAGCTACACTAATATTGTTTGAATGGCTTATCTGTTTTTGGATATTGACCACGATAGTGACATTACAAACACTTAAGTACGCGTGACTAACTTCGAGAGAAGCTTGCATATATATTAGTGATTAAGATTGTGAAAACTTATGTAGCGCCCCTTAACACTACAACCCCGCACCGTTGTACTTCCCGAGTGGATGTGAGACCTAGCACTCGAGAAATACTCCGGCGAACGGACAAGACTATACAATACCAGAGTATGAAATTTAAACGCAACGGAAAATAAACTTGAGCAATATAAGGGGACAATACATGACGAAACACATATCATTAAGTTGGATAAGTAATTACAGCGAAAGATCTAATTTCATAGGAGAGTGCTTATTGACATAGGTACATGCACTCTTGGTATAATCCTGATTGACTAAGATATGACACCTTAAAGCTTCAAGACACCTCTAAGGCGTCGCTCCGTGGATTCCTGAAATCATGCATTTGAAACCGGGCGAGAGGGTTAGTCAAAGTGACTAAGTGAAGGGGGTGTAATAAATTATAAGTATAAATATATGTATATATATATTTATATAATCAAGAAGATCTTGATCAAAATATTGGCAATATGATATAGATAATAGGGAACGGTTCATAATATTTGTAAAAATAGGGATAGGGGTAACTTGGAATATTTGTGGAAATATGAACCGTTTGTAACTAGAACTTGAATGCCCGCAAGCTAGGCCTCTCCATCCGTAACTCCTTAAATCATGATAAAATAGTAACGGTGTTGATCAAGAGACCGATACTTCAATAAAACCAATATGATAATAACTCCGCTACTCCTTGGTGTCAATAGGGAAGCCAACCCTAGAGACCATGAACTAGATTCGGGAGGCAGCTATCTCTCCCTCATCCCTTGGCGTGGAGTAACTAACCTCCAGTTAAACCACTACCAAGAGGTGGTGGCAGTCTGCAGCACCAACAATACCCTCGGCCCGATACCTTCTGGGTAATTGCTCGCTACGGATACAGCCGGGGCCCATAACAGGAATCGAGAACAATATTTTGCTTGCATAACCCGGAATCAATGTTTTGATAAAATGGACTTGAAATATATAATGTTCTAGAAAAACGTTGATTCCGGCAAGAAAGTATTTTTCCCTTAAAAGGGATAGTGTAGTAAAGTAATATATATATATATATATATGTATATATATATATATATATGGCAGTAAATCAATATGATGGTTAGGCTTGAAAATAGGTTTTATATAGATACGTATGTATAGGCATGATTCCAGTTGAAAATATTTTAACCCTCACCGAGTGTCTTGACGGTCTAGATAAAATCCTTGGGATTCCACTGTTCAATTATATCCTCTCCTGAAAGTAATAACTACTACTGGCTTAGAACTAGGTTCTAATATTCAAATTAATCAATCATACACACCATAAAGTACACATCATGTAATATGTTAAAGATTTCCCGGTAAACCCTAAATTTACCCGTTTAAGGGAATTTGATTAATAATTTAGGGTTTACGAGATCTTTAGCTAATCAAATATATATATACCATATGATAATTATAAGATTTGAAATAAGATTTATGGTTAAATTTGACAATGTAGGTTATCTTTTGAAAATATTACATAGTTTACCGATTTTTGGAAAATTTGGGAAAAATCTTTCTTTAAAAATTCCAAAACCTATTTTATAATTATTTTTATAATAATTTCGAAATTAATAGTATTTTGGTTGACCAAAAAGTCAAAATTACTATTGAAAACATTTACTATTCAATTTCATATGAATTAAACATTTTATAACACAAAATCAACTTCACACACACACACACATAACTCACGGCACACACATGCACACACACACATCTAAGAACATTATGAACATGTTCTTGAACTCATTTGAATATTCAAAGAGGGTATGTAACATGTTCTATCACATTCATATTCATAACATAAGATTAAAGCATACTATAGCAAAATATATGAACTTTCTATGAAAAATAATTCTAAATAAATTACTCTAAGCATGAACAAGACCATAAGCATTTATATACATAATCTCATTATATCATATCATAATTCATGCATTTAATTAAATAAAATTCCATAATGTACACACATTGTATTTAAACTAACAATTATGCACATATTTCATAAAATAAATTCCTAAAGCATAATTTAATTAATCCTAGACATGCTACTATTATTATTATACTAAGAACATAATATAAAGCATGAAATAATAGAAGAAAACATACCTTGTAGAGAGAGAGAGGGTTGGGGCGTGAGCTAGGGAGAGAGGGAGTGATTTTGTGTGTTGATTTGTGAGGTATAAATGAGGCTTGAGGGGGGTATTTATAGGTAGTCATGAGGGGTTTTAGAGCAATTTATAAGAGTTTAAGGGAGATGTGGATGTCTCCTAATTCATACAAATGCTTGGTGATTAATTATGAGATGTGGTTAAATTATATTATGAACAAATGCTTGGTAATTACTTAGGAAATGTGGAGAAATTATGCTCATGTAATTAATCCTTCTAGAAGACCATGTGGTCATGGATGATGTCATCTTGAATAAAAATAAATGTAAAATAATATAAAATTTATTCAAGAGTCGAGAGGTGAAAACTTGAAGTAGTGAATTGATGAAAGAATGAGTGAAAAATGAGCTTTGTTTTGATTATAAATGTGAAATATTTAGAGTTTTCGTTTATAAATTATGAATATTAAAGATGATGAAAATCATGAGAAAATTATATAAACGAAGCTAGGATAAAGTTTAGAGTTTGGAAAAATCACCATAATGTAGAGGAAAATTCAAGGATCGTTTCAAGTATAATTTCGACTATTGAATAAAAGCTAATTTGTTCAAAATGAAATGATGATTTTTAGAAAGGAAAATATTTATAAAATATGCTATGGTGAGATCGAGTTTTTGGTAAATGCATGAAAATTCATAAAATAATTTAAGGATTGTTTTGGTTATAATTTTGAATATCGAAAAATAGATGAGTAGGGATTTATTGATGATCGAATCATAAGCTAGGGTTTTCGCCGGTTTTTTATAATACTAGAGTTAGAATGGGAATTATGGTTCACAGAGGGTATCACGATCCTCGAAATAATGTGAGGATTCTTTTGGTTACAATATTGGGTAATGAAAGTGCTTCGGGGAAATGTAGGAATATTTTTGAGCTATAGGGGTATTTTTGTAATTTCTAACCTAAAACTGTAGGAATGGGTTTTGAAGTGTATGAAGGGGTTTTAGGTGCTAGAAGGGAATGAATATTAGAATTCTAGGATTTTAGGGAAAGAGTTTCGAGATACATGCTAAATAGAAGAAGGAATTAAATTCACGAACTTTTTATTAAATTATAACATATTAAAGCACATAAGTCACATAAAATGCAATGCATGAGAGAATTAACAAAGATCGAGACTATAACCGCTTCCTAAGTTACCCCATTACTTACCTTTCTCGACTTGGCCCTGAGTAGGGCTGTTACAATCTTCCCCCCTTTAAAAGAATCTGTCCTCAGATTCTACTCATGTTTCATAATAGCTTTAGATAATGTTTGTATCCTCTATTCATGATAAAGTAGTTCCCAAAGGAGAACTTTACTTTAAACACATATGGCAATTGTTCAGATAAGAAATTTAGATGCACACATAAGTGATGCAATGAATGCGTGGCGCCAGCACCATATTAAGTAGTAACTGGCGTGTTTAGAATGTGTACCGTACCCTCATTATTGGCAAGATTTGGTTTCATGTTTCCTTCCACAGCATAAGCTCGTCCTTTGACCATCGGTCTCCCAGATGTTCCTTCCATAACCTTCCCTTTATTTCTTGGTTTTGGTCTTTTCGGACAATTTTCTATTTGATGATCAGGGTCTCCGCACCATAAACATGTACCAGCCTTCCTTCGACATTCCTCCTCAGTATGCCCCCGCCTCTGACAGTACTCACAAATAATCTCTTCCTGAAGTTTTGGTGGTGCCTGTTGGGGCTTGGGCCAGGACTGTACTTGTTTCTTTCCGGAAGTTGACTTAAATGGTTGAGCGGGACGTTTGGATTCCTGGGATGACTTATAGGGTGGCTCGGAACGATTGTTTGCCAGATGGACTTCCTTATGTGTGGCCTCCGTTTTCATAGCCGTTTCTACAGCCTTGGTGTAGGTTCCCAATTCAAATGGAGCTAAGGCCCATCGAAGATTGGATCTAAGACCATCAACAAACCGTTTAATTTTGCGGCGTTCATCATGTAGGATATGTGGGGCATACTGGATTAGCCTAACAAACTGAGCTTTATATTCGGCCACCGGTGCTTTACCTTGAACTAGATTCATAAATTCTTCTTCTCGGGCATCTCTAACCACCTGGGGAATATACTTGTCGTAGAATACTTTTACAAAGTCATTCCACCCATGATTCACCTGATTTTCTGCCCAGACTCGTTTTGTATATTTCGACCAACTTAGGGCCGCTTCTTCTAGCATGAAGACAGCATACTAAACTCTTTCAGGTTCTTCAGGACTAATACCCATTGCTTCAAAGATTTTCTCAAGACTTGCTATCCAGTTTTCTACCTTCACATCATTGGGTTCTCCGAAGAACTTAGGTGGATCCATCCGAAGAAACTTTTCTAAGGACTTCTCATTGTTACCTTTTGATCCATTAGCGAAGGTTTGCACTATCTCTTTTAAAGCATCTACTAGCTCACAATTTCCTCCGGCTGAGGACATATCTTCTCTTGGTGGAGTGCTTTCTTGGGCGGTTCTTCGGGGAGACATTATGAGCTGTAATGTACTTGTAGAGAGAATATGATGCATGATGGTTAAGAATGACTTGCAGATAATCACTTAAGTAGAAATTTTCCAAGTAGTGACAATCAATACACGTAATATCACATAAATCGTAGCACAGATAAGGCATATAAAGACACAGAAGAATAACATGTTAACTTACGGTCCTACTGGTATCTTGAAGCAACCTTAACACATAGTGCAACAGACAAGAGGATAGAGCACCCTTTCAGTTAAGTCTCTTCTTAACTTAACCGGGATCTGATACCACTTTAGCTGTAGCGCCCCTTAACACTACAACCCCGCACCGTTGTACTTCCCGAGTGGATGTGAGACCTAGCACTCGAGAAATACTCCGGCGAACGGACAAGACTATACAATACCAGAGTATGAAATTTAAACGCAACGGAAAATAAACTTGAGCAATATAAGGGGACAATACATGACGAAACACATATCATTAAGTTGGATAAGTAATTACAGCGAAAGATCTAATTTCATAGGAGAGTGCTTATTGACATAGGTACATGCACTCTTGGTATAATCCTGATTGACTAAGATATGACACCTTAAAGCTTCAAGACACCTCTAAGGCGTCGCTCCGTGGATTCCTGAAATCATGCATTTGAAACCGGGCGAGAGGGTTAGTCAAAGTGACTAAGTGAAGGGGGTGTAATAAATTATAAGTATAAATATATGTATATATATATTTATATAATCAAGAAGATCTTGATCAAAATATTGGCAATATGATATAGATAATAGGGAACGGTTCATAATATTTGTAAAAATAGGGATAGGGGTAACTTGGAATATTTGTGGAAATATGAACCGTTTGTAACTAGAACTTGAATGCCCGCAAGCTAGGCCTCTCCATCCGTAACTCCTTAAATCATGATAAAATAGTAACGGTGTTGATCAAGAGACCGATACTTCAATAAAACCAATATGATAATAACTCCGCTACTCCTTGGTGTCAATAGGGAAGCCAACCCTAGAGACCATGAACTAGATTCGGGAGGCAGCTATCTCTCCCTCATCCCTTGGCGTGGAGTAACTAACCTCCAGTTAAACCACTACCAAGAGGTGGTGGCAGTCTGCAGCACCAACAATACCCTCGGGAGTTGAAGTCACTACAGATTTCGAATAAGGAAGAAGTTGTATTGGAAGATATGGGGCAACAAATGGAAATGGTAAAGAAAAGAAAAGAGCTGTTGGAAGCAAATTAGGTGCTCAAGTGTAAGTCCTTGGAGGGTGAGTTCATTTATTTATTCAACTCATAAAGATTAAACCGAGGGAACCTTGATTAAGGTGTTAATTATGGGGAGGAGTCGGACGATACTTGGAAATTAATTTTGAGAAGAAGCTAAGATATCAACTTCAGGGGTTTAGAAGAATACGAATCCAACAGTCACAATCTTAGATCCTAAAGTTGTACCAGTTGATATAAGGAAATTGTGATTAAGGAGATAACTATAGTGAAGGGTAAACACTTAGAAATCGATAATTGGGAAGGAATGGGGTTCAAGAGATTTCAATATCGAGTCACGGAAAAGGGACAAGTTGAATCTAGGATTTTGAAGAAATTAGAGAACCGTGGGAAAACTGGAGATGATCAACAGATCAAGATAAGCTTGGAATTCAACCAACAAGGAATGAGTGCCGGATCAAAGTCTATCATTATTACGGTGACAGGTTCAATGCATTCATGAACACGTGCATCATATATTGTTTAAATTATTTAAATTTCCTTAATATATATAGGAATTCTTAATTGAGCCTAATTACTCCAACGTGTATACTTTATTACTCACAAGTGTGGCGCATGCATTAGCATATTAACCCGACATGCATTGTTAAGTGTCTACTTGATAGGAACTCTCCCCACCTCACGTATCAAGTATTACTTCAACCGAGACATAGCCGAATTATGACAAGGAAATAATGGGGTTGGAAAAGAATAAAAGAGGAAGAGCAATTTAAAGGTTGGAGAAATAGGCGAGAGTTAGATTGGTAGAAGTGGGTTGTTGTTCCTACCGATTGTTGCAAAAGTAATGTGAGGAAAATTTCGGCTAAGTGGTGTGGTTAGAATCACTTATACCAAGGAAGCTAAATTTAAGGAATTGAGATTTTCCATTTAAGGAGTGATGTTGCGAGCTAACGGGTAGGAATAGGTATTCTTAAGGGGGAGAGTCGACCGGGGAATTGAAATGATCTCAAAATTATGGATGGGCTCGAACTAGTTTGTTTCGATTTCCCATCGGGATGTAGGAATTTTCGGGAACAAGATCGGAGGTCATAGGTACTTCAAGAGAATTATGAAGAAGGGATTCTTTGATTTGAGAAATGATAGTACAAGTTCAAGAAATGAGACGGAAAATATATGTATGTGTTTTCTTTTCTTAAGGGGGGAGAGTTGACCGGGAAACTTCAAGAAAGGTGGTTCTTCTTTCCCTCTATCAGAACTATGTGGACGACGTCTTCAATATCTCAAAGCTCATGCACCTAAAGTTCTCAAATGGAGATTTCTAAAGCTATAAGGAGGCTTATCTTGAGCAAAGTTGAAATTAAGAAAAATCTGATAAGGAAAGGGAGAGACAATGACTTCTATAAGTTGATTGAGCATACTTTGATCAAAAGCTAGAATTTTACGAGGAAAGCGAATGTCATTCAAGATTTGCACGAAGTGACCAAAGAAGGGCGACACTACTACTATGGTGCTAGATAATAACAACTTGATGGGAACATTCTCTATCGTAAAGGATCACATGAGAATTACTTGAACCGGGAATATTATGAAGGATTAAAGCTAGACTTCGAGTTACCAAATAACTAGCCCAGGTATCGGAGGAAGTCCACTATATTTGACACTCGAGGAATGGCATTTTGGTTAGAAGGGCTTCCGATCAAAGAATCAAGTATTAAATCAAGCCACTGCCATTGAAGTTTTCTAAGACCAACGGTGAACGGTACATCTAACCATGCATATCACGTGCATCATGAATCTTATTATTGCTGTACTTAATTTCTCGTCAATCCAAATTGGTTATTGATGAATGATACTTATATGATCAATATGACTTTACTTGTCTATGTGACATTTATATGAATGTTTTTACAATTTGTTTCCTTGAATTGCTTTCGTGTGTGTTTGAGAGACGGGGCTCTCTCACTGCTTGTTGAGAGACGGGGTTCTCTCATTTCTTGTTGAGAGACGGGGTTCTCTCATTTCTTGTTGAAAGACGGGGTTCTTTCATTTCATGTTTAAGAGACGGGGTTCTCTTTTGGCTTGTGCATCATTTTTTAAACTCGGCAGTGGACCTGGGGACCAGGTCCTTTTAAGGGGGGGAGAATTGTAACGCCCCGATTTTTTCATTCAATCATTATGTGATATTATATGTTACTTTATAATTTTATAACATTATATACATTATGTCTATATAAACTTATATGAATTATATTTCTACATGTTTAATTGAAATACTTGTCAATATGTGAATTATTACGTGAATTGCATTTAATTGGTGTGTGAAATAAGGGTCGAATGTGATTTAATTGCCTAATTGTCCTTAAGTGATCATTCTTCTAAATTCAAGGATTAAATTGCATGATATATTCTTGGACCAAAGTGACTAATTAGTTAGGAATGAAACTTGATTGCATGACTTGAGAAACTTGGGGACTTAGATGCAAGATGAGATGACTCATGTATATTAGTGGAAGACTAGTAAAATATCTAAGTCATCTCCTATATTCCATTCATTCATCAATTATCATACAAACAAAGACACATATTTTGCTCCATTCTCACGGTTCAAGCACCAAAGGAGATTTCATCATTTCCAAGTTAAATTTCAAGGGGAAATTTCATATTTTGGAGCATCAACATCATCACTTCATCTCATTTCTTCTTTGAATTTAAGGTATAATATAAACTTGGATAAATTTCTTGATTTACATAGAAGTAGGGTTCATGGATCATTTGATAAATTCTTGCAATATGTGAGTTAGGAGCATGATTAGGATGATTAGAATGGAAGTTTGCATGAATATATGGAATTTCATGGAAGGTTGGAAGTATATGTTTAATATGGGGTTTTCATGAGAAATTCTTGATGTTGGGATGTTTATTTCTTGGTTGAATTGATGAATATTGGAAGTATGATGCATATATGAGGTGTTTAAACATTTGTTATGGTTGGAGTTTGATGATATTGTGGTTTGGGGTTGGTTTTGCATGAAAACCCCTGTTTCTCCCCTGTTTTTTCTGTTACGCACAGCTGACACGGGGGTGTCAACTTTTCTTTGGGCTGGCGACACGGGGGTGCATGTTGGTTTGATTTTCTGTACCGTGACACGGGGGTGTCACGGTTTGCCTTGTATTGGCGAGACGGGCGTGTCATTTTCCTGCATTTTGCCCAACTTCGGACGAACGCCATTTTCACCTCGGTTTGAATTAGAAAGCGTGCCATATAGCGTTGGAAAGGTCTATGTGTCTACCTTCATTCCCAACAAGCAAAACTTAATTCCCAGTTCTAGAATTTAAGATATTACAGTTTTCCCACAACATGTGCATTTTCCCAAAATTGTCAATTTTGCCAAACTTCACCAAAACCTTTCATATTGCATTCTTTTCACTTCTTTGGCTCCCGTACGTGACCTATATGAGTTATAAACTTGGTTTAGTGATAATTATTCTCATAATTAACATTGCTTGATTTTTATTGCGTGACATATTGATTAGGACATTGCCGTGCGTCTTAAGTGGTTCATTTGAGTCGTGTCTCACGAACCCTTGTCCTTATTGCACAGATTTCCTTCCCGTTGACGAGGAGCACACATCATAATTATATCCTTGTCTTGGTCGTCACAGGTGAGGTTATTCCTATTTGTAAAAGAACCCTACAACCCTATGTGATTTTGGACCAAAACAAATAATTTTATCTATAGTTTTCCGAAAATTGAATTGTTACTTCATTGACCGATTGATATTGTACCGATTAATTGTTATTGATATTGAATTGATTTATTGATTGTTTTGGCGAGTAAAGCGTGTTCACTTTGGGCCCGAGGGTAGTGTATTGAGTAATCCGGGGAGGCATCGGGCCGACGGTGATCTCTTGCACTATCCTCACTTATTGTTGGGGTCACCCCTGAATCCACCAGGAGGTTTGGTGGAGGAAGGAGCCCGCCGGGCGTAGGGACTCATGAACCCTATGCCCAGATTGATTGGGTGGTGGGGCCTTGCAATCCCACCATCACCCGGAGGAAGAAAGATGGATTGATTGAAATTGTCTAATTGCGCACCAAACTGATTGCTTGATCACCCAATTGATAAAATTGAATTATTGTACACTGTCGGAGAAAGGTTGGAGATTTGCCCTCACTCGCCGGGCCACTGATCGATGGTATCGAATTGTATTGAAATAATTGAATTGAAAATGGAATTGTTGTAATCTCGGGCGAGCACTATATTATTTTAAAATTAATATCGTTTTATGAAAATCTTACCTGAGATTACAATTTGCATGGTACTTGCACTTTTAAATTATAACCCCTCACTCAGTCTGTGGTAGACTGACACCTCACACTTTTCAGGTACTGTCAGTGGCGTGCTAGGCGGGAGTCCGAGTCGTGTCCAGTTGTCGAGTTGAGTCTAGCATTGCATTTTCATGTTCTTGGTATTTTCGGCTTATCATGTTAGTGGTTTTGGGTTATTTATACATGTATGATGTTTAGGAGATGATAATGTATTGATAAGTGTTGGTACCTACTACTATATACATGTTGGTACCTATAAGTATTGATTGCTATTGCTTCCGGTTTTATTGTTCTGAATTGTTTATTGATAGTATTTGAGGGTACCCGCCTAGCTTTTGAGTTTTTTTTTATTGTCACCCGTTCGCCATGAGTCCGGTTCATATATGGATTACCCATTTCATGTGTGAGCTAGACTTATGGTGCGGGGGGTGTGGCATCTCGGCGTTCCGGGTGCTACATCTTAGGTGGTATCAGAGCCCGGTTTCAAAACCGCGGTTCTAGTGTCGTGTCTCGTGAGTCTAGGTCGAACGGCATAGGATTAATTGATAATTTGCGAGTCTTGTATCTTATTGGGAACTACTTGGACTTATTTGAAATTATTTGAACTTACCTGAACATCTTTAAATTACTTGATGACTTGTACATGACATTAATTTGTGTTACTACTTGAGGATTCATCGACCTTCTATGGTTTGGGAATTTATATATTTAATGTATCTTCTTTAATTTAATTGAATTAATTATTGCATTTTACATCTAATATGTGTTTAAATGCTAATTATGTGACATGAGCATGCACTAATCGCATGCATTTAGCTTTGAATTGATTTCTGACTTATAGGTTATAAAGGTCATATCAAACCACGGCCAATTTATATGATAATCTCAATCTACCGCAAGTTTCTCTCTCTAGCTTTGGAATTGTGGGGAATGCACCGGGGAATTTCACACAAGGATTCAAGAGCCATGATTTCTTTTTCTAATCGGGTTAAGATTCAAGTGATCAAATCTGAAATTGAGAGGTAATTGGGGGAGTAATTTACAAACTATAGGAAGTTAGAGAATGAAAGAGGAAAGTTGCAAGCTATGGTACCAATGGCGAAATACAATGGGAAGTTGGGGGGTGAAGACTTTAATTCACAGGATCAACACATATGCCACGCTATGAAGACTTTTCAACCGGATTCTACTGGAACATTCATTTCGGAGTAAAGTAACTAAAGTCATGAAGATGTTTAGGTTCAAGGTTTTCATCAACAAGGAGGGATGTTATAACTCGCAAAATAAAAATGTGAACTCACATTATGAAAGAATGTGACCAACCGGGATCAAGAGACTCATTATCTCAAGGGAGTGATGAAGGAAATCTTGAGAATAATTTCAAGAAGGAGAAACACTTCAAGAACCGAAAATGGGTATTCAAGAAATGGTAGGAGAATTAGAACTCGGTGAAATTTCAAGATCAAGGTAAGAAAGACTTCAGGAATAATGATGGAAAAGACGAGTGCGTCGAGAGATGAAGATATGGATTCAAAGAGTGTTGAAAAGTTAATGGATAAGACAGGGTAAAATTTCCGAAATAATAACGGAAAAGGTAAGTGCTTCAAGAGTGGGAGGTGAGTATTCAAGAAGTGTTTGGGAATTGAAATGATCAGGTAGAGTAAAGGATGAACGATAACGACTTGGGTTGAAATATATCGGATCCTCGGGTAAGATAGGAGGAGTTCAAGAAATTCGGGTAGACGTTCTCAAAAGGGTATTAAGCAATTCGGATTGAGGGGTTAGATTGATGAAGAAGAACGAAGAGGCTAAGAAAAGGGGAGTTGAAGTCACTACAGATTTCGAATAAGGAAGAAGTTGAATTGGAAGATATGGGGCAACAAATGGAAATGGTAAAGAAAAGAAAAGAGCTGTTGGAAGCAAATTAGGTGCTCAAGTGTAAGTCCTTGGAGGGTGAGTTCATTTATTTATTCAACTCATAAAGATTAAACCGAGGGAACCTTGATTAAGGTGTTAATTATGGGGAGGAGTCGGACGATACTTGGAAATTAATTTTGAGAAGAAGCTAAGATATCAACTTCTGGGGTTTAGAAGAATACGAATCCAACAGTCACAATCTTAGATCCTAAAGTTATACCAGTTGATATAAGGAAATTGTGATTAAGGAGATAACTATAGTGAAGGGTAAACACTTAGAAATCGATAATTGGGAAGGAATGGGGTTCAAGAGATTTCAATATCGAGTCACGGAAAAGGGACAAGTTGAATCTAGGATTTTGAAGAAATTAGAGAACCGTGGGAAAACTGGAGATGATCAACAGATCAAGATAAGCTTGGAATTCAACCAACAAGGAATGAGTGCCGGATCAAAGTCTATCATTATTACGGTGACAGGTTCAATGCATTCATGAACACGTGCATCATATATTGTTTAAATTATTTAAATTTCCTTAATATATATAGGAATTCTTAATTGAGCCTAATTACTCCAACGTGTATACTTTATTACTCACAAGTGTGGCGCATGCATTAGCATATTAACCCGACATGCATTGTTAAGTGTCTACTTGATAGGAACTCTCCCCACCTCACGTATCAAGTATTACTTCAACCGAGACATAGCCGAATTATGACAAGGAAATAATGGGGTTGGAAAAGAATAAAAGAGGAAGAGCAATTTAAAGGTTGGAGAAATAGGCGAGAGTTAGATTGGTAGAAGTGGGTTGTTGTTCCTACCGATTGTTGCAAAAGTAATGTGAGGAAAATTTCGGCTAAGTGGTGTGGTTAGAATCACTTATACCAAGGAAGCTAAATTTAAGGAATTGAGATTTTCCATTTAAGGAGTGATGTTGCGAGCTAACGGGTAGGAATAGGTATTCTTAAGGGGGAGAGTCGACCGGGGAATTGAAATGATCTCAAAATTATGGATGGGCTCGAACTAGTTTGTTTCGATTTCCCATCGGGATGTAGGAATTTTCGGGAACAAGATCGGAGGTCATAGGTACTTCAAGAGAATTATGAAGAAGGGATTCTTTGATTTGAGAAATGATAGTACAAGTTCAAGAAATGAGACGGAAAATATATGTATGTGTTTTCTTTTCTTAAGGGGGGAGAGTTGACCGGGAAACTTCAAGAAAGGTGGTTCTTCTTTCCCTCTATCAGAACTATGTGGACGACGTCTTCAATATCTCAAAGCTCATGCACCTAAAGTTCTCAAATGGAGATTTCTAAAGCTATAAGGAGGCTTATCTTGAGCAAAGTTGAAATTAAGAAAAATCTGATAAGGAAAGGGAGAGACAATGACTTCTATAAGTTGATTGAGCATACTTTGATCAAAAGCTAGAATTTTACGAGGAAAGCGAATGTCATTCAAGATTTGCACGAAGTGACCAAAGAAGGGCGACACTACTACTATGGTGCTAGATAATAACAACTTGATGGGAACATTCTCTATCGCAAAGGATCACATGAGAATTACTTGAACCGGGAATATTATGAAGGATTAAAGCTAGACTTCGAGTTACCAAATAACTAGCCCAGGTATCGGAGGAAGTCCACTATATTTGACACTCGAGGAATGGCATTTTGGTTAGAAGGGATTCCGATCAAAGAATCAAGTATTAAATCAAGCCACTGCCATTGAAGTTTTCTAAGACCAACGGTGAACGGTACATCTAACCATGCATATCACGTGCATCATGAATCTTATTATTGCTGTACTTAATTTCTCGTCAATCCAAATTGGTTATTGATGAATGATACTTATATGATCAATATGACTTTACTTGTCTATGTGACATTTATATGAATGTTTTTACAATTTGTTTCCTTGAATTGCTTTCGTGTGTGTTTGAGAGACGGGGCTCTCTCACTGCTTGTTGAGAGACGGGGTTCTCTCATTTCTTGTTGAGAGACGGGGTTCTCTCATTTCTTGTTGAAAGACGGGGTTCTTTCATTTCATGTTTAAGAGACGGGGTTCTCTTTTGGCTTGTGCATCATTTTTTAAACTCGGCAGTGGACCTGGGGACCAGGTCCTTTTAAGGGGGGGAGAATTGTAACGCCCCGATTTTTTCATTCAATCATTATGTGATATTATATGTTACTTTATAATTTTATAACATTATATACATTATGTCTATATAAACTTATATGAATTATATTTCTACATGTTTAATTGAAATACTTGTCAATATGTGAATTATTACGTGAATTGCATTTAATTGGTGTGTGAAATAAGGGTCGAATGTGATTTAATTGCCTAATTGTCCTTAAGTGATCATTCTTCTAAATTCAAGGATTAAATTGCATGATATATTCTTGGACCAAAGTGACTAATTAGTTAGGAATGAAACTTGATTGCATGACTTGAGAAACTTGGGGACTTAGATGCAAGATGAGATGACTCATGTATATTAGTGGAAGACTAGTAAAATATCTAAGTCATCTCCTATATTCCATTCATTCATCAATTATCATACAAACAAACACACATATTTTGCTCCATTCTCACGGTTCAAGCACCAAAGGAGATTTCATCATTTCCAAGTTAAATTTCAAGGGGAAATTTCATATTTTGGAGCATCAACATCATCACTTCATCTCATTTCTTCTTTGAATTTAAGGTAAATATAAACTTGGATAAATTTCTTGATTTACATAGAAGTAGGGTTCATGGATCATTTGATAAATTCTTGCAATATGTGAGTTAGGAGCATGATTAGGATGATTAGAATGGAAGTTTGCATGAATATATGGAATTTCATGGAAGGTTGGAAGTATATGTTTAATATGGGGTTTTCATGAGAAATTCTTGATGTTGGGATGTTTATTTCTTGGTTGAATTGATGAATATTGGAAGTATGATGCATATATGAGGTGTTTAAACATTTGTTATGGTTGGAGTTTGATGATATTGTGGTTTGGGGTTGGTTTTGCATGAAAACCCCTGTTTCTCCCCTGTTTTTTCTGTTACGCACAGCTGACACGGGGGTGTCAACTTTTCTTTGGGCTGGCGACACGGGGGTGCATGTTGGTTTGATTTTCTGTACCGTGACACGGGGGGTGTCACGGTTTGCCTTGTATTGGCGACACGGGCGTGTCATTTTCCTGCATTTTGCCCAACTTCGGACGAACGCCATTTTCACCTCGGTTTGAATTAGAAAGCGTGCCATATAGCGTTGGAAAGGTCTATGTGTCTACCTTCATTCCCAACAAGCAAAACTTAATTCCCAATTCTAGAATTGAAGATATTACAGTTTTCCCACAACATGTGCATTTTCCCAAAATTGTCAATTTTGCCAAACTTCACCAAAACCTTTCATATTGCATTCTTTTCACTTCTTTGGCTCCCGTACGTGACCTATATGAGTTATAAACTTGGTTTAGTGATAATTATTCTCATAATTAACATTGCTTGATTTTTATTGCGTGACATATTGATTAGGACATTGCCGTGCGTCTTAAGTGGTTCATTTGAGTCGTGTCTCACGAACCCTTGTCCTTATTGCACAGATTTCCTTCCCGTTGACGAGGAGCACGCATCATAATTATATCCTTGTCTTGGTCGTCACAGGTGAGGTTATTCCTATTTGTAAAAGAACCCTACAACCCTATGTGATTTTGGACCAAAACAAATAATTTTATCTATAGTTTTCCGAAAATTGAATTGTTACTTCATTGACCGATTGATATTGTACCGAGTAATTGTTATTGATATTGAATTGATTTATTGATTGTTTTGGCGAGTAAAGCGTGTTCACTTTGGGCCCGAGGGTAGTGTATTGAGTAATCCGGGGAGGCATCGGGCCGACGGTGATCTCTTGCACTATCCTCACTTATTGTTGGGGTCACCCCTGAATCCACCAGGAGGTTTGGTGGAGGAAGGAGCCCGCCGGGCGTAGGGACTCATGAACCCTATGCCCAGATTGATTGGGTGGTAGGGCCTTGCAATCCCACCATCACCCGGAGGAAGAAAGATGGATTGATTGAAATTGTCTAATTGCGCACCGAACTGATTGCTTGATCACCCAATTGATAAAATTGAATTATTGTACACTGTCGGAGAAAGGTTGGAGATTTGCCCTCACTCGCCGGGCCACTGATCGATGGTATCGAATTGTATTGAAATAATTGAATTGAAAATGGAATTGTTGTAATCTCGGGCGAGCACTATATTATTTTAAAATTAATATCGTTTTATGAAAATCTTACCTGAGATTACAATTTGCATGGTACTTGCGCTTTTAAATTATAACCCCTCACTCAGTCTGTGGTAGACTGACACCTCACACTTTTCAGGTACTGTCAGTGGCGTGCTAGGCGGGAGTCCGAGTCGTGTCCAGTTGTCGAGTTGAGTCTAGCATTGCATTTTCATGTTCTTGGTATTTTCGGCTTATCATGTTAGTGGTTTTGGGTTATTTATACATGTATGATGTTTAGGAGATGATAATGTATTGATAAGTGTTGGTACCTACTACTATATACATGTTGGTACCTATAAGTATTGATTGCTATTGCTTCCGGTTTTATTGTTCTGAATTGTTTATTGGTAGTATTTGAGGGTACCCGCCTAGCTTTTGAGTTTTTTTTTATTGTCACCCGTTCGCCATGAGTCCGGTTCATATATGGATTGCCCATTTCATGTGTGAGCTAGACTTATGGTGCGGGGGGTGTGGCATCTCGGCGTTCCGGGTGCTACACGGGGCCCATAACAGGAATCGAGAACAATATTTTGCTTGCATAACCCGGAATCAATGTTTTGATAAAATGGACTAGAAATATATAATGTTCTAGAAAAACGTTGATTCCGGCAAGAAAGTATTTTTCCCTTAAAAGGGATAGTGTAGTAAAGTAATATATATATATATATATATATATATATATATATATATATGGCAGTAAATCAATATGATGGTTAGGCTTGAAAATAGGTTTTATATAGATACGTATGTATAGGCATGATTCCAGTTGAAAACATTTTAACCCTCACTGAGTGTCTTGACGGTCTAGATAAAATCCTTGGGATTCCACTGTTCAATTATATCCTCGCCTGAAAGTAATAACTACTACTGGCTTAGAACTAGGTTCTAATATTCAAATTAATCAATCATACACACCATAAAGTACACATCATGTAATATGTTAAAGATTTCCCGGTAAACCCTAAATTTACCCGTTTAAGGGAATTTGATTAATAATTTAGGGTTTACGAGATCTTTAGCTAATCAAATATATATATACCATATGATAATTATAAGATTTGAAATAAGATTTATGGTTAAATTTGACAATGTAGGTTATCTTTTGAAAATATTACATAGTTTACCGATTTTTGGAAAATTTGGGAAAAATCTTTCTTTAAAAATTCCAAAACCTATTTTATAATTATTTTTATAATAATTTCGAAATTAATAGTATTTTGGTTGACCAAAAAGTCAAAATTACTATTGAAAACATTTACTATTCAATTTCATATGAATTAAACATTTTATAACACAAAATCAACTTCACACACACACACACATAACTCACGGCACACACATGCACACACACACATCTAAGAACATTATGAACATGTTCTTGAACTCATTTGAATATTCAAAGAGGGTATGTAACATGTTCTCTCACATTCATATTCATAACATAAGATTAAAGCATACTATAGCAAAATATATGAACTTTCTATGAAAAATAATTCTAAATAAATTACTCTAAGCATGAACAAGATCATAAGCATTTATATACATAATCTCATTATATCATATCATAATTCATGCATTTAATTAAATAAAATTCCATAATGTACACACATTGTATTTAAACTAACAATTATGCACATATTTCATAAAATAAATTCCTAAAGCATAATTTAATTAATCCTAGACATGCTACTATTATTATTATACTAAGAACATAATATAAAGCATGAAATAATAGAAGAAAACATACCTTGTAGAGAGAGAGAGGGTTGGGGCGTGAGCTAGGGAGAGAGGGAGTGATTTTGTGTGTTGATTTGTGAGGTATAAATGAGGCTTGAGGGGGGTATTTATAGGTAGTCATGAGGGGTTTTAGAGCAATTTCTAAGAGTTTAAGGGAGATGTGGATGTCTCCTAATTCATACAAATGCTTGGTGATTAATTAGGAGATGTGGTTAAATTATATTATGAACAAATGCTTGGTAATTACTTAGGAAATATGGAGAAATTATGCTCATGTAATTAATCCTTCTAGAAGACCATGTGGTCATGGATGATGTCATCTTGAATAAAAATAAATGTAAAATAATATAAAATTTATTCAAGAGTCGAGAGGTAAAAACTTGAAGTAGTGAATTGATGAAAGAATGAGTGAAAAATGAGCTTTGTTTTGATTATAAATGTGAAATATTTAGAGTTTTCGTTTATAAATTATGAATATTAAAGATGATGAAAATCATGAGAAAATTATATAAACGAAGCTAGGATAAAGTTTAGAGTTTGGAAAAATCACCATAATGTAGAGGAAAATTCAAGGATCGTTTCAAGTATAATTTTGACTATTGAATAAAAGCTAATTTGTTCAAAATGAAATGATGATTTTTAGAAAGGAAAATATTTATAAAATATGCTATGGTGAGATCGAGTTTTTGGTAAATGCATGAAAATTCATAAAATAATTTAAGGATTGTTTTGGTTATAATTTTGAATATCGAAAAGTAGATGAGTAGGGATTTATTGATGATCGAATCATAAGCTAGGGTTTTCGCCGGTTTTTGATAATACTAGAGTTAGAATGGGAATTATGGTTCACAGAGGGTATCACGATCCTCGAAATAATGTGAGGATTCTTTTGGTTACAATATTGGGTAATGAAAGTGCTTCGGGGAAATGTAGGAATATTTTTGAGCTATAGGGGTATTTTCGTAATTTCTAACCTAAAACTGTAGGAATTGGTTTTGAAGTGTATGAAGGGGTTTTAGGTGCTAGAAGGGAATGAATATTAGAATTCTAGGATTTTAGGGAAAGAGTTTCGAGATACATGCTAAATAGAAGAAGGAATTAAATTCACGAACTTTTTATTAAATTATAACATATTAAAGCACATAAGTCACATAAAATGCAATGCATGAGAGAATTAACAAAGATCGAGACTATAACCGCTTCCTAAGTTACCCCTTTACTTACCTTTCTCGACTTGGCCCTGAGTAGGGCTGTTACAATCTTCCCCCCTTTAAAAGAATCTGTCCTCAGATTCTACACATGTTTCATAATAGCTTTAGATAATGTTTGTATCCTCTATTCACGATAAAGTAGTTCCCAATGGAGAACTTTACTTTAAACACATATGACAATTGTTCAGATAAGAAATTTAGATGCACACATAAGTGATGCAATGAATGCGTGGCGCCAGCACCATATTAAGTAGTAACTGGCGTGTTTAGAATGTGTACCGTACCCTCATTATTGGCAAGATTTGGTTTCATGTTTCCTTCCACAGCATAAGCTCGACCTTTGACCATCGGTCTCCCAGATGTTCCTTCCATAGCCTTCCCTTTATTTATTGGTTTTGGTCTTTTCGGACAATTTTCTATTTGATGATCAGGGTCTCCGCACCATAAACATGTACCAGCCTTCCTTCGACATTCCTCCTCAGTATGCCCCCGCCTCTGACAGTACTCACAAATAATCTCTTCCTGAAGTTTTGGTGGTGCCTGTTGGGGCTTGGGCCAGGACTGTACTTGTTTCTTTCCGGAAGTTGACTTAAATGGTTCAGCGGGACGTTTGGATTCCTGGGATGACTTATAGGGTGGCTCGGAACGATTGTTTGCCAGATGGACTTCCTTATGTGTGGCCTCCGTTTTCATAGCCATTTCTACAGCCTTGGTGTAGGTTCCCAATTCAAATGGAGCTAAGGCCCATCGAAGATTGGATCTAAGACCATCAACAAACCGTTTAATTTTACGGCGTTCATCATGTAGGATATGTGGGGCATACTGGATTAGCCTAACAAACTGAGCTTCATATTCGGCCACCGGTGCTTTGCCTTGAACTAGATTCATAAATTCTTCTTCTCGGGCATCTCTAACCACCTGGGGAATATACTTGTCGTAGAATACTCTTACAAAGTCATTCCACCAATGATTCACCTGATTTTCTGCCCAGACTCGTTTTGTATATTTCCACCAACTTAGGGCCGCTTCTTCTAGCATGAAGACAGCATATTGAACTCTTTCAGGTTCTTCAGGACTAATACCCATTGCTTCAAAGATTTTCTCAAGACTTGCTATCCAGTTTTCTACCTTCACATCATTGGGTTCTCCGAAGAACTTAGGTGGATCCATCCGAAGAAACTTTTCTAAGGACTTCTCATTGTTACCTTTTGATCCATTAGCGCAGGTTTGCACTATCTCTTTTAAAGCATCTACTAGCTCACAATTTCCTCCGGCTGAGGACATATCTTCTCTTGGTGGAGTGCTTTCTTGGGCGGTTCTTCGGGGAGACATTATGAGCTGTAATGTACTTGTAGAGAGAATATGATGCATGATGGTTAAGAATGACTTGCAGATAATCACTTAAGTAGAAATTTTCCAAGTAGTGACAATCAATACATGTAATATCACATAAATCGTAGCACAGATAAGGCATATAAAGACACAGAAGAATAACATGTTAACTTACGGTCCTACTGGTATCTTGAAGCAACCTTAACACATAGTGCAACAGACAAGAGGATAGAGCACCCTTTCAGTTAAGTCTCTTCTTAACTTAACCGGGCTCTGATACCACTTTAGCTGTAGCGCCCCTTAACACTACAACCCCGCACCGTTGTACTTCCCGAGTGGATGTGAGACCTAGCACTCGAGAAATACTCCGGCGAACGGACAAGACTATACAATACCAGAGTATGAAATTTAAACGCAACGGAAAATAAACTTGAGCAATATAAGGGGACAATACATTACGAAACACATATCATTAAGTTGGATAAGTAATTACAGCGAAAGATCTAATTTCATAGGAGAGTGCTTATTGACATAGGTACATGCACTCTTAGTATAATCCTGATTGACTAAGATATGACACCTTAAAGCTTCAAGACACCTCTAAGGCGTCACTCCGTGGATTCCTGAAATCATGCATTTGAAACCGGGCGAGAGGGTTAGTCAAAGTGACTAAGTGAAGGGGGTGTAATAAATTATAAGTATAAATATATGTATATATATATTTATATAATCAAGAAGATCTTGATCAAAATATTGGCAATAGGATATAGCAAATAGGGAACGGTTCATAATATTTGTAAAAATAGGGATAGGGGTAACTTGGAATATTTGTGGAAATATGAACCGTTTGTAACTAGAACTCGAATGCCCGCAAGCTAGGCCTCTCCATCCGTAACTCCTTAAATCATGATAAAATAGTAACGGTGTTGATCAAGACACCGATACTTCAATAAAACCAATATGATAATAACTCCACTACTCCTTGGTGTCAATAGGGAAGCCAACCCTAGAGACCATGAACTAGATTCGGGAGGCAGCTATCTCTCCCTCATCCCTTGGCGTGGAGTAACTAACCTCCAGTTAAACTACTACCAAGAGGTGGTGGCAGTCTGCAGCACCAACAATACCCTCGGCCCGATACCTTCCGGGTAATTGCTTGCTACGGATACAGCCGGGGCCCATAACAGGAATCGAGAACAGTATTTTGATTGCATAACCCGGAATCAATGTTTTGATAAAATGGACTTGAAATATATAATGTTCTAGAAAAACGTTGATTTCGGCAAGAAAGTATTTTTCCCTTAAAAGGGATAGTGTAGTAAAGTAATATATATATATATATATGGCAGTAAATCAATATGATGGTTAGGCTTGAAAATAGGTTTTATATAGATACGTATGTATAGGCATGATTCCAGTTGAAAACATTTTAACCCTCACTGAGTGTCTTGACGGTCTAGATAAAATCCTTGGGATTCCACTGTTCAGATATATCCTCGCCTGAAGGTAATAACTACTACTGGCTTAGAACTAGGTTCTAATATTCAAATTAATCAATCATACACACCATAAAGTACACATCATGTAATATGTTAAAGATTTCCCGGTAAACCCTAAATTTACCCGTTTAAGGGAATTTGATTAATAATTTAGGGTTTACGAGATCTTTAGCTAATCAAATATATATATACCATATGATAATTATAAGATTTGGAATAAGATTTATGGTTAAATTTGACAATGTAGGTTATCTTTTGAAAATATTACATAGTTTACCGATTTTTGGAAAATTTGGGAAAAATCTTTCTTTAAAAATTCCAAAACCTATTTTATAATTATTTTTATAATAATTTCGAAATTAATAGTATTTTGGTTGACCAAAAAGTCAAAATTACTATTGAAAACATTTACTATTCAATTTCATATGAATTAAACATTTTATAACACAAAATCAACTTCACACACACACACACACATAACTCACGACACACACATGCACACACACACATCTAAGAACATTATGAACATGTTCTTGAACTCATTTGAATATTCAAACAGGGTATGTAACATGTTCTATCACATTCATATTCATAACATAAGATTAAAGCATACTATAACAAAATATATGAACTTTCTATGAAAAATAATTCTAAATAAATTACTCTAAGCATGAACAAGATCATAAGCATTTATATACATAATATCATTATATAATATCATAATTCATGCATTTAATTAAATAAAATTCCATAATGTACACACATTGTATTTAAACTAACAATTATGCACATATTTCATAAAATAAATTCCTAAAGCATAATTTAATTAATCCTAGACATGCTACTATTATTATTATACTAAGAACATAATATAAAGCATAAAATAATAGAAGAAAACATACCTTGTAGAGAGAGAGAGGGTTGGGGCGTGAGCTAGGGAGAGAGGGAGTGATTTTGTGTGTTGATTTGTGAGGTATAAATGAGGCTTGAGGGGGGTATTTATAGGTAGTCATGAGGGGTTTTAGAGCAATTTCTAAGAGTTTAAGGGAGATGTGGATGTCTCCTAATTCATACAAATGCTTGGTGATTAATTAGGAGATGTGGTTAAATTATATTATGAACAAATGCTTGGTAATTACTTAGGAAATGTGGAGAAATTATGCTCATGTAATTAATCCTTCTAGAAGACCATGTGGTCATGGATGATGTCATCTTGAATAAAAATAAATGTAAAATAATATAAAATTTATTCAAGAGTCGAGAGGTAAAAACTTGAAGTAGTGAATTGATGAAAGAATGAGTGAAAAATGAGCTTTGTTTTGATTATAAATGTGAAATATTTAGAGTTTTCGTTTATAAATTATGAATATTAAAGATGATGAAAATCATGAGAAAATTATATAAACGAAGCTAGGATAAAGTTTAGAGTTTGGAAAAATCACCATAATGTAGAGGAAAATTCAAGGATCGTTTCAAGTATAATTTCGACTATTGAATAAAAGCTAATTTGTTCAAAATGAAATGATGATTTTTAGAAAGGAAAATATTTATAAAATATGCTATGGTGAGATCGAGTTTTTGGTAAATGCATGAAAATTCATAAAATAATTTAAGGATTGTTTTGGTTATAATTTTGAATATCGAAAAGTAGATGAGTAGGGATTTATTGATGATCGAATCATAAGCTAGGGTTTTCGCCGGTTTTTGATAATACTAGAGTTAGAATGGGAATTATGGTTCACAGAGGGTATCACGATCCTCGAAATAATGTGAGGATTCTTTTGGTTACAATATTGGGTAATGAAAGTGCTTCGGGGAAATGTACGAATATTTTTGAGCTATAGGGGTATTTTCGTAATTTCTAACCTAAAACTGTAGGAATGGGTTTTGAAGTGTATGAAGGGGTTTTAGGTGCTAGAAGGGAATGAATATTAGAATTCTAGGATTTTAGGGAAAGAGTTTCGAGATACATGCTAAATAGAAGAAGGAATTAAATTCACGAACTTTTTATTAAATTATAACATATTAAAGCACATAAGTCACATAAAATGCAATGCATGAGAGAATTAACAAAGATCGAGACTATAACCGCTTCCTAAGTTACCCCTTTACTTACCTTTCTCGACTTGGCCCTGAGTAGGGCTGTTACAATCTTCCCCCCTTTAAAAGAATCTGTCCTCAGATTCTACTCATGTTTCATAATAGCTTTAGATAATGTTTGTATCCTCTATTCATGATAAAGTAGTTCCCAAAGGAGAACTTTACTTTAAACACATATGGCAATTGTTCAGATAAGAAATTTAGATGCACACATAAGTGATGCAATGAATGCGTGGCGCCGGCACCATATTAAGTAGTAACTGGCGTGTTTAGAATGTGTACCGTACCCTCATTATTGGCAAGATTTGGTTTCATGTTTCCTTCCACAGCATAAGCTCGTCCTTTGACCATCGGTCTCCCAGATGTTCCTTCCATAGCCTTCCCTTTATTTCTTGGTTTTGGTCTTTTCGGACAATTTTCTATTTGATGATCAGGGTCTCCGCACCATAAACATGTACCAGCCTTCCTTCGACATTCCTCCTCAGTATGCCCCCGCCTCTGACAGTACTGACAAATAATCTCTTCCTGAAGTTTTGGTGGTGCCTGTTGGGGCTTGGGCCAGGACTGTACTTGTTTCTTTCCGGAAGTTGACTTAAATGGTTCAGCGGGACGTTTGGATTCCTGGGATGACTTATAGGGTGGCTCAGAACGATTGTTTGCCAGATGGACTTCCTTATGTGTGGCCTCCGTTTTCATAGCTGTTTCTACAGCCTTGGTGTAGGTTCCCAATTCAAATGGAGCTAAGGCCCATCGAAGATTGGATCTAAGACCATCAACAAACCGTTTAATTTTGCGGCGTTCATCATGTAGGATATGTGGGGCATACTGGATTAGCCTAACAAACTGAGCTTCATATTCGGCCACCGGTGCTTTGCCTTGAACTAGATTCATAAATTCTTCTTCTCGGGCATCTCTAACCACCTGGGGAATATACTTGTCGTAGAATACTCTTACAAAGTCATTCCACCCATGATTCACCTGATTTTCTGCCCAGACTCGTTTTGTATATTTCCACCAACTTAGGGCCGCTTCTTCTAGCATGAAGACAGCATACTGAACTCTTTCAGGTTCTTCAGGACTAATACCCATTGCTTCAAAGATTTTCTCAAGACTTGCTATCCAGTTTTCTACCTTCACATCATTGGGTTCTCCGAAGAACTTAGGTGGATCCATCCGAAGAAACTTTTCTAAGGACTTCTCATTGTTACCTTTTGATCCATTAGCGCAGGTTTGCACTATCTCTTTTAAAGCATCTACTAGCTCACAATTTCCTCCGGCTGAGGACATATCTTCTCTTGGTGGAGTGCTTTCTTGGGCGGTTCTTCGGGGAGACATTATGAGCTGTAATGTACTTGTAGAGAGAATATGATGCATGATGGTTAAGAATGACTTGCAGATAATCACTTAAGTAGAAATTTTCCAAGTAGTGACAATCAATACATGTAATATCACATAAATCGTAGCACAGATAAGGCATATAAAGACACAGAAGAATAACATGTTAACTTACGGTCCTACTGGTATCTTGAAGCAACCTTAACACATAGTGCAACAGACAAGAGGATAGAGCACCCTTTCAGTTAAGTCTCTTCTTAACTTAACCGGGCTCTGATACCACTTTAGCTGTAGCGCCCCTTAACACTATAACCCCGCACCGTTGTACTTCCCGAGTGGATGTGAGACCTAGCACTCGAGAAATACTCCGGCGAACGGACAAGACTATACAATACCAGAGTATGAAATTTAAACGCAACGGAAAATAAACTTGAGCAATATAAGGGGACAATACATGACGAAACACATATCATTAAGTTGGATAAGTAATTACAGCGAAAGATCTAATTTCATAGGAGAGTGCTTATTGACATAGGTACATGCACTCTTAGTATAATCCTGATTGACTAAGATATGACACCTTAAAGCTTCAAGACACCTCTAAGGCGTCGCTCCGTGGATTCCTGAAATCATGCATTTGAAACCGGGCGAGAGGGTTAGTCAAAGTGACTAAGTGAAGGGGGTGTAATAAATTATAAGTGTGACGCCCCGTCCGATAAATCGTGCAAGTATGCACCATGAGAGAGTTTACTTTACGCACTTATGTGATTTAATTCTCTTTTATGTGTTTAATTCCAAACTTTGATTGAAAGTGTGACTTAATTGACAAAAATCCAAAATAGTAAAATAAGAATTCTTGCATGACAACTTGAGAATGGAACTTGGATGAATTTAAATTAATTATTGGAAGTTGGTTTTAAATAGGACTTGGACCTATTTGTGTGTTTGGGCCTAACTTGAATTAGGTAAGTTTGGGTCATTCGGGACCAATATGAGCTCGGGAATTCGAATTCGAATTCCGGCACCACCATTGGACTTGAATCGGTGATTCGGGTCCAACGGAATTTATTTTATATTTTTCGGAAACCATTTAGACTTTAAACCTTTTTAATTCGGACTTTTGGGCCGAAGGTCATTTATTTGGGCCCAAATCCTATTCAATCCTTTAGCCTCACATTTTATCTTGGAAACCCTAACCTTGACCTAAAACTATTAGCCACCATATAAATAGCTTTATTCCCTTTCATTTCATTTCAAACCACACAAGTTAGCTTCCAAGAGATTCATGGAGAAATTTCAAGAGAAGATCAAGACTTGAATCATTTTTCATTCTAAGAGCCCATATTCCTTAATTTCTCACTCCTTCACAAGACAAGGTAAGTTTTGGATCTCTTTTAATGAGTATTTCTTGGTATGAACTTGAATGATAAGATCTTGAATTTATTTGAATAGGCTTTGATGATATATGTATTAATTAATTAATTCTTTGAGGCTGGAGTTTCTCCCTGTTCATCCGCTTTCTTGCTGGAGTCGTGAACAGCAGCTTTGTGCTGGAGGGATTTGCTAAGGAGATTAGGATTCTCTATTATGCCAACTTCTGTATTTGTTTTACACTTGGAAAACGTAATGATTGCATAGAAATGGAATGGGATCTGGCAAACTAATAAATTTTCAAACCTTGAAACTCTTGTGCATTTGAATTTAATAATACTTGATAGGGTACTATGTTGAAACTAATTGCTGTACGTGTGTGTACCTTGGTAACCGTGTTGATTACTTGGAAAAAGGGATTGGCATTTGGACGAGATAATTGAAGATTCAAACCTGTAGCCTTGTGCTCTTGAATTTAGTAAAGACTTGATAGGTGTACTATTGTTGAAATCATTTTGCTGCGTGAATGACACCTAGGGAACCGTGAATGTTTGCTTGGAAATTACTTATAATTGGCTTGTATAATGTTTTCGGTTGTGGCGTTTATATGCAGCAACATAAGTTAGAAATTAAAGTCAACATCCCTCTAATTAATTATTAGATGCATTAATTGCTTGAAATGTAAAAATTAGGTAGCATGGACTTGCTTTCATCTTGCCTGCCGCCACGTACTTCTTTCATTTGATTTGGGGTGTTGAACCCTTGTGTTTTAACGCCACTAGCAGCTTCTTTAATTGCTCAAGTACATGCGTGTATATTGTATATTAATAAATGCTTGGGAATTCAAGTCAACATTCCTCAAATTAATTAAGAGATGTAATGTCCGCCACCTTACTGCCCCTCATTTCATTTAAATTGAGCATTGAGATTCTTGTATTTCAAATGTCTATGCACACCACTAGCTAATACCAATATTTATTTGATTCAATATGTGTGTGCATTAAATTTTAGGGCGTGAGTTTTTGAATTAAAAAGGGGTAATGAAATTCGATCCCTTCTTTTGTTATTAAATTTATTCCGTTCTTCAAATACAAATATTAATTTTTAAATATTTAAATGCATTATTTTGAATATTGATGATATGACTTTAATTTATGTTTTAAACTTTAATACTTCATTTTAATTGGATAATTTCGTTTGAGAGCTCGTCTTATGTTATGCCATGTGACCTATGTGTACACTTCATCCCATAATCCATATCATTCCATAACGCATTCCATACATGACGTTATATGTTGCCGTGCGTCTTACTTGGTTCATATAGAGTTTAAGTCTGGGCCCTTGCATGTCTTGTCACAGAGTTGGGTGGTGCTGGTGAGCCCGAGGCTTAGAGTGTTTGGCCCTTCACACTCTCAGACACTACTACTACGAGGTGAGGTTTAGGATTTTGTATAGTTACGTGACCTATGGCCTTTACATGTTGATTTCTACCCTTGCATGCGAGTATACTCTATTATAGATATGTATGTGTTGAATATGATATGTTGATGATCTTGTGTGAGTCCTGCGTGGATGGAGGTCATGAGGCTTAAAGTTCCATCGCGTAGGAAGGGTGTAAATATAAAACCAGTTTTTGAGGCATATGTAAGCTATTTTGGAAAATTCAGTGGTGTTATGATTCTGTAGCGAGTTAGCCATGATATATGGTATCTGTTCTATTCTGTACTGTTCTGTATGTGGATCCAGGAGCTGGTACGAGTGGAGACCGGTACGGCATAGGGCCGTCGGATAAGCCACTGTACTAGTTTCCATTTGAGATATCATTGCGCGACCTTAGGGTGATGAGGGAGGCGTGATATCTTGAGCCTTCGGTGTTTTATCCGGGGATGACTCTTGTGGGTTCGCTACCCTCTTGAGATCGAGTCTATTTTTAGACGGTGTTATTATAGATGGTTTTGGGGACTGTACATCCCCTCCATCATTGGTGTAGCGGTTGGATTGATTGTGATTTATGTTCTGAGGAGTAAAGGTGGGAAGCTCGTACTCGCCGAGCAGTTGATTATCTTATGTTATGGAATTATGAATCGGGATAGAGTCCTCCTGGAAATGGTTTCTAAACTTATATCTATATTTATTCGGGTTCTTTCAAAACGTTTTGGTATGTAACACCTATCCCCGGTTCATGAGTCCATCCTTTTATTCCGTGCTATGCTCTTTATATATATATATTGTGGGTGTGCGTTAGCCCCCTCACTCGGTCAAGTTGACTGACCCCTCATTTACACTTTTAGTTGCAGGCTGTTGGTGTTTGCTAGGCGGAAGTGAGTCCTTTGAGTTGCACTTCGTCGGTCTAGTCTTTCCATTTGCATTTGTCTTTTCATACACTTTACTTATGCTTTGGCTCGTAGACTTGAGATTATACTTTACTATTCGGTAGCCCTGCGTGGCACTCTCTTTCGGCCCCTTGTGACACTTGATGATTATTACTTTATGTTGATATTCGGGACTAGGAATTTATGCTAGTTGAACCCGTCACTTGTTATGATTGTTGATCTATTATTCGGGATTAGGTATCTATGCTAGTTGAACCCGTCACCTGTTTTGCATGCTTTGTTTTAATTGCTTCCGCACTCTGAGTTTTGGTCAAGTTAGATCCGCCTAGCCTGGTGTGTGAGTTGGTCTCCCGTTCGCTATGATTCGGATTCGGGCATGAACTTTCCATTTCGTGACCGGGTCTGGGTCTTAGTGCGGGGGCTGTGGCATCCTCCGTTTGGGGTGTTACATCCTTAAGTGGTATCAGAGCTCTAGGTTGCAAAACCGAGCTCTCGAGTCGTGTTGAGTCTGTCTAGGTTGTACGGCATAGGACAATGTGGTTATATGTGCATGAACATCTCATTTCGATAAGCTATACATTTGAATTTTCATCATTTGGCTGAATTTATATAATGTGAAACATTACTTGCCTTTGATGTTGATGATTGATTTATTATGTGACACGAGCATTTACTGACCGACATGCATGTACCTGTACTGGAATTGTTGAGATCTTCAGGATGCCTCCTAGACGCCGTGACAGAGAGGCTTCACCTGATGCGCTTAATCCGCCTCCGCCACCACCACTGAATGCGGAGAACATTGTTCAGGCACTACTCAATCAGTTACAACAGAATCAGAGACAGCAGACACCACCGGTTGATGGTCAGGATGGTACTATCTCAGCTGTGTATAGGGAGTTTCGGAACAGCAACCCTCCTAAGTGGTTTGGAGGAGATGATATTAAGGCTGAGGAGTGGTTAGCTGAGATCAGTGGTATTTGGGAGATTTGCCCAGGGAGTTCTCAGGACAGGGCTATTTGTACTGCTCGATTCATTCAGGGACAGGCAACTAACTGGCTCAAGGGAGTTCGATCCAGACTTGAGAGGAGTGGTATGGAGTTCACTTGGGAGACTTTTGTGCATGAGTTCCACGAGAAGTATATACCTCATAGTGCACGAGAGCGCAGACTTCAGGAGTTCTCTGAGCTGAAGCAGGGATCCAGATCTGTTGAGGACTACATTCTGGAGTTTGAGAGACTTGCTCCCTATGCTACCCACATCACTGATATCGATGTACATAGAGTCCGTCACTTTCTTCATGGGCTTCGAGAGGATATTCAGAGAGCTCTTCAGGCTGTCGATGTTAGCACTTGGGATGAGGTTACCAAGAGGGCTATTCAGGTCGAGGCTCAGAGACGGAGGTTGGGGCCCCCATCATTCTCTTCGGGGCATGGTTCGGGTTTCGATTCGGGCAAGAAGCCCGCTACTCATGATTCTACTACTTCTACACCAGCTTGCCGTCCACAGGGCTTTGTCAACAAGAAGCCCCGAACTGCTACAACCGCAGCACCTCCAACTTTACCGGCCCCAGCTCAGGCCCGTTGCTCTCACTGTCAGGGTTCTCATCCATTGGAGAAGTGTTGGAGGTATTTGGGTAGATGCGTGGTGTGTGGTTCTGCTGATCACATGATGGGTACCTGTCCGAAGAGGAGGCCAGCTGTTCAGGCTCGTGCGTATGCTCTTGATGGAAAGGATGAAGCAACAGAGGTTGATCAGAATGCTGCAGTGGGAGGTATAATAAACATTCATAGCACGAACATACATACATCGTTTATTTGACTCTTATTGTTATGTGATATACTTGTTAATTATGATATGCGTTGATTGTTGTAATTTTCAACTATGCTACTTTGATGTGCATAGGCACAAGTGCTTCGAATAATTGTATTTTTGTGCTACAGAGATGTCAGGATCTCTCGTTCTCAGTGTGGGGAAGATTTGATTCTCTCTATGTACGTGCTTGGGAGCTGTTAATCCTCTCGATTTATGTGTTAGGGAGTCACAGGATTCTCTACTTATGTGGTAGAAAGATGCTGGATTCTTTCTAAACTTTGTGCACGAGAGATGTTGGATTCTCTTGTACTTAGATATTCGGGAGATGCTGGATTCTCTTGAATTTAGGGGTTTGAGAGATGCTGGAATTTCTTGAACTAGAATGTTGGAGGATGCTGGAAGCTGCCCAACTTAGGTTGAGAGACGGGGTTCTCTCAATTATTTGCTTGAGAGACGGGGTTCTCTCTTGTGTGATCGAGAGTCGGGGTTCTCTCGCTTTCCGTGTTCGAGAGACGAGGCTCTCTCACTTACGTGCTGGGAGATGGGATTCTCTCTTGTTTGTTGTGGTTGCCCTAAGCGTTGTTTTGACTACGGGTTGCAAGTGGCGAGTTTGAGACGTCATCGAGGTTGGGTGCAGTTGCAGCTATCCGATCATGAGAATGACCGACCGAGTTCGAAATACCTAACGGATGTGTCTTGATTGTGATGCACGTCGACGACTACTTATTATAAGAAGTAAGAACTGGACGTCCTTGAAGAGACGTTGGTCCCACATCGAAGGGACGGCTGCTTTTACGATAGAAGAATTATCTTTTACTACGGGCTGGATGGATGTGAGATATCCGGACGAGATACAAGATCGGGATTGCGGGAAGGATAGAAACCGGAGGAACCAATTTGGGAGATAAATGAGGCAATGAAGAAGTTGTGATCGGGTTTGTTTGAAGCCGAGCAGCGAACCTGGTGACCAGGTTCTCCCAAAGGGGGGAGATTGTGACGCCCCGTCCGATAAATCGTGCAAGTATGCGCCACGAGAGAGTTTACTTTACGCACTTATGTGATTTAATTCTCTTTTATGTGTTTAATTCCAAACTTTGATTGAAAGTGTGACTTAATTGACAAAAATCCAAAATAGTAAAATAAGAATTCTTGCATGACAACTTGAGAATGGAACTTGGATGAATTTAAATTAATTATTGGAAGTTGGTTTTAAATAGGACTTGGACCTATTTGTGTGTTTGGGCTTAACTTGAATTAGGTAAGTTTGGGTCATTCGGGACTAATATGAGCTCGGGAATTCGAATTCGAATTCCGACACCACCATTGGACTTGAATCGGTGATTCGGGTCCAACGGAATTTATTTTATATTTTTCGGAAACCATTTAGACTTTAAACCTTTTTAATTGGGACTTTTGGGCCGAAGGTCATTTATTTGGGCCCAAATCCTATTCAATCCTTTAGCCTCACATTTTATCTTGGAAACCCTAACCTTGACCTAAAACTATTAGCCACCATATAAATAGCTTTATTCCCTTTCATTTCATTTCAAACCACACAAGTTAGCTTCCAAGAGATTCATGGAGAAATTTCAAGAGAAGATCAATACTTGAATCATTTTTCATTCTAAGAGCCCATATTCCTTAATTTCTCACTCCTTCACAAGACAAGGTAAATTTTGGATCTCTTTTAATGAGTATTTCTTGGTATGAACTTGAATGATAAGATCTTGAATTTATTTGAATAGGCTTTGATGATATATGTATTAGTTAATTAATTCTTTGAGGCTGGAATTTCTCCCTGTTCAGCAGCTTCGTGCTGGAGTCGTGAACAGTAGCTTCGTGCTGGAGGGATTTGCTAAGGAGATTAGGATTCTCTATTATGCCAACTTCTGTATTTGTTTTACACTTGGAAAACGTAATAATTGCATAGAAATGGAATGGGATCTCGCAAACTAATAAATTTTCAAACCTTGAAACTCTTGTGCATTTGAATTTAATAATACTTGATAGGGTACTAGGTTGAAACTAATTGCTGTACACGTGTGTACCTTGGTAACCGTGTTGATTACTTGGAAAAAGGGATTGGCATTTGGACGAGATAATTGAAGATTCAAACCTGCAGCCTTGTGCTCTTGAATTTAGTAAAGACTTGATAGGTGTAATATTGTTGAAATCATTTTGCTGCGTGAATGGCACCTAGGGAACCGTGAATGTTTGCTTGGAAATTACTTATAATTGGCTTGTATAATGTTTTCGGTTGTGGCGTTTATATGCAGCAACATAAGTTAGAAATTAAAGTCAACATCCCTCTAATTAATTATTAGATGCATTAATTGCTTGAAATGTAAAAATTAGGTAGCATGGACTTGCTTTCATCTTGCCTGCCGCCACGTACTTCTTTCATTTGATTTGGGGTGTTGAACCCTTGTGTTTTAACGCCACTAGCAGCTTCTTTAATTGCTAAGTACATGCGTGTATATTGTATATTAATAAATGCTTGGGAATTCAAGTCAACATTCCTCAAATTAATTAAGAGATGTAATGTCCGCCACCTTACTGCCCCTCATTTCATTTAAATTGAGCATTGAGATTCTTGTATTTCAAATGTCTATGCACACCACTAGCTAATACCAATATTTATTTGATGCAATATGTGTGTGCATTAAATTTTAGGGCGTGAGTTTATGAATTAAAAAGGGGTAATGAAATTCGATCCTGTCACATCCCGATCGTCCGATTTATAAGGTACGCCATGTTTCAACCTTTTAATGTGTTTAATTATGTGATTTTATATTTTTCGTGGCCCTATTTTGAACTCTTTAAGAGTTTAGGGGCCTTTTTGTAATTTTCTCTTTTTAGGGGTTTTTCGGTCATTTATCGTTCGAACGAGATTTTGACCATTTTAACCCCTTCAACGCGTTCGGGGCATCGAAACGAGTCCGTAGACTCTGAGTTTGCCCAATTCTGACGTCGTTAGCTCCTCCTACCGATCATTTTGCACGTAAGGACCCGAGATAAATACCCCGGATCCTCGTTTTGCGTGCCAAATGCAGCAGACCCAGCTCTATCTCTTCTCTCCCGCGATTCGGTCACTGTTCACATACACCCAAGGTGTGTTTTCACACACAACTCAAACTTGCTCGTTTCTCGACGGAATTCGACGTATGAATAGTCCATTTCGATTGTCTCGACGACGCGGTCGCAACAAGACCAAGAACTCGACCAACCGACGACCGACGGCGGAGATATTGCCGATTTTCAGATGCGGCTGGAGGGGTGGCGGAGCCGCCACTTCGCGGCCCTTTTGCGGCGGCTTCCGGCCACTTCCCGGCGACACGCGCCCCACAGACGGCGAGAGGACGTCCCGGCGCTGCGGGGGATTTTGGCGGCGCGGCTAACGGCCACCGGACGGCGGCGCACGCGCCGCCTGAAGTTCACGCCGCCGCTCCGTGAACAGTGTTACGGCGGCGCTCCGGCGACTTTTTCCGACCAAGGTTAGTGTTTTCCGAGGTTTTTCGACCCCCTGAGTCCATTTCCGGCATCGTTTTCACCGAATTTTGGCCGTAGGTGGTGGTTCCGGCGACGTGGTGGCGGCAGAAACTTCGGACCTCAACGGGGGCCTTTTCCGGCCATCTTTTGGCCTCGGGCCCTTCACGAAAGTTGTTCGGAACGACGAGAACTAATGAACCCCATTTGCTCGACTCCAGATTTTGCCGTTTGGCGGCGGTTCGAGGTAGCTACAGTGGCGGCGCACCGGTGGCGCCACCTCCGGGGATTTTTCCGGCGAGAAAGCTTAGGGCTTTCGTAAAGCTCGTCACGGGTAAGCCGATGCCTCTTTCGGATCGCATTTTGGTTCACCGGTTTAAAAGTAATTGAAGTTTGAAGATTCTAGGGTTTTCGTATTGTTGGATCTGAAATTGAAGACAATTGGCTTGGAATTTGCAGAAATTGATCGAGGAATTGGATTGAGCACGATGAATCTTTGCACGGGGGTTTTTTCGGGATTTTTCCGGCACGTTCCGGCGGCGGCCGAACGGCGGCCGGCCACTATTCCGGTGGCTCCGGCAGCGGCGTTCCGGTGGGCTTCGGACAGCTCGTTCGCCTCGTTGTGGTGAGTCCATCACCACTTTCCGTTCGTCAATCGGACACTCGGTTTAATTTCTGCGTATTTATTTGTGTAATATGAAATCATGTGTGATATGAAATGTGACAAATATGAACATTGTAATTTGCAATTTGAATCCCGTTTTGGTCTAATTGAGCTAAGTGTCTAATTTGAAAGGGTGTATATGTAATTTTGGAAATGATATGAATTAATATGAAATAATTTGAATTGATTTGTCTCCCTATCTTTCTGGTTTGTGTTAATTGTCCTCTTTGTGATTTAGTTGGAATTTAGGTATGTAATCTTATGATTTTAATTGAATTAGGAAGCATGCTATTATGATTTATTTGATTTATTAATATGTGTCAATTGGTATGAAAGATGCTACGTGAATTTGCATGAAATGAATTAAGTAAACTTTATTAATTAAATTTGTTATACAATCCATGAATCATTTGTGTGATAAATGAATAATATGATTTGATTAAATTATGTAATGTTTCTTCTGCAAATAATTATTCGGCATTTGATCCCTGTTTGTGTGATTGCATTTGCCGTGCGTCTCTGTGTGATTGTCTGTCTGAGTCTGAGCTTTGTGGTCTGTTTTGTGTGTTCAGTGGATCAGGTGCACCCGGGGTGGTGTCATGTGAGTCGTGCAGGTTCCGGGGTGGATCTTCTGCTTTGTGTTCGGCTGTGTTTGGTACCAGGTGAGGTTAGGTTATAGTTATACCCTATTGATATGTGTTTATATGTTTGCATGCGAATATAAGCCTTACGTATATATGTAGATACGTGTGCAATACGAATATGTGTGACTTTGTGTTATGTTGGATATAAGATATGTAAGTACGATATGTATGAATGTACGTGTATGTTTGTGAATGAGTGTGTGGGAGGTGTGTGCGTTGTGATATGTTTCGTTTCGATTCGAATGTGTAAACTATGATATGATTATGATTATGAACGTGGCGTGCGTGAGTTTGTGAGTGTATGCGTGTGTGTGTACGTGCGTGGTGGTGTGTGTGTGTGAGTGCGTGTGTGGTGGTGTTGTGTGTGTGTGTGTAGGGTCGGTGATTATGGGTAAGGAGCCTCGGAACGTCGAGTATTACTCCTGTGCATGATCATCGGGATGTGGGTAAGGAGCCTCGGAGCGTCGAGTATTACTCCTGTGCACATTTCCCCTCTGATTTGATGGTTTGACTCTGCTTTGTTTGGGGGCCCGATGATTATGGGTAAGGAGCCTCGGAGCGTCGAGTATTACTCCTGTGCATGATCATCGGGATGTGGGTAAGGAGCCTCGGAGTGTCGAGTATTACTCCTGTGCACATTTTCCCCTTTTGTCTGAACGTTTGCTTGGTGGGTTTGTTTTCGTTAAGTTAGTTTGTTAGGAAATTATTCGGGAAACGGCAGTGGATTTCTAATTAATAAAATTGGGATTGTTTTGGCCTTTAGCCTAACTCTTTTAATCTCTCTCTATATATAGTATCACGTGTGAAAATATTTTAGAATGCAAAAACCACGCCCCGGTTCATGAACTCCCTTCTATGTTATGTGCTGTGCTCTGTATACGTATGTACGCGTGCGTGTGTAGCCCCTCGCTCAGTCTTTGGACTGACCCCTCCCCCTTTTATGTTTTAGTGTGCAGGTTTCGGTTTGGGTTCGCGTTGGTGTTCGTGCTAGGCGGCGGTGTGTCGTGTCTTTTGACTCTGTGTCTGCACGTTTCAGTTTGTTAAGTATTTTGTTCTGATTTATAATTCATAAATTTTGTATAAGCTATGTTTGTGTAGGTTTGCATTTATGATTTGAATTTATGGAATTCGGGACAGGTTAGGACAGGTGCTCGGATTAGTTGAACCCGTTGTGAATATATGATTGCTCGGGACAGGTTAGGACAGGTTTGCTGGATTAGTCGAACCCGTTTAGTTGATTTTGATGTTTGTAGGATACTGTGTGTTTAAGGTATGAAAGTTTTTGTAAGTTGGCATTTCGTACTACTTCCGCTGTCAGGTTTCGCATATTTTCTTTGTACAGGGTTAGGTACCGCCTAGCTAGTGTGTGCGTTTTCGTTTGTCACCCGTTCGCTGTGACTTGGTGCGTGTGCGGACTCTCCATTTCATACACGTGTCGGGTCATAGTGCGGGGGTGTGATGCCCCACCGCTTGGGGTGTTACATCTTAAGTGGTATCAGAGCTACCAGGTTCAGAACCGGTGCTCTGGAGTCGTGTCGCGTCAGTCTAGGTCGTACGGCATAGGAATATGTGCGCATTGCATCCGTTTGGCCTGTAATTTTGCTTCCTCAGTTTGAATTGTATTGAGTTATGTGACTAAGTGCGCAATATGATTATGAATATGCAACATTTTATCAATATGCTTTTAATTGCTTTTCATTGTTGCACTTAGATGACTTAAATGCAGCATTACATTTGCATTCTTAACCCTCATGCACCAACTCTAGTGTTTTAATTGCAGGGTTCCAATACCAACAATTTAACTAGCTTCCATGACATCATTGCAACATTACAGTCAAGATTTCAAACACCACGGTGAACGGTACACTAAGCATTCATGGCTTGAGCATATATGCATCGTTTACTTAATTAATTCTTGTTGTTACGTGATTTATTTGCTAAGTATGTTATGTGTTAACTGTTGTGATTTCCTGATTCTGCTTTTGTGCTTGAGTGAAAGGGAGATTTAATTCTCTCTGTTTACGTGCTAGGGAGATGCAGGATTCTCTCTATTTGTGTGGTAGAAAGATGTTGGATTCTTTCTGAGTTTTGTGCACAAGAGATGCTGGATTCTCTTGTACTTAGGTATTCGAGGGATGCTGGATTCCCTTGGATTTAGGGTTTGAGAAATGCCGGATTTTCTCAAACTAGATTGTCTGAGAGATGTGGAATCAATCAGACTTAGGTTGAGAGACGGGGTTCTCTCAATTGTGTGCCTGAGAGACGGGGTTCTCTCTTTTGTGTGTTGAGAAACGGGGTTTCTCTCTTTTGTGTGTGCCGAGGGACGGGGTTCTCTCACTTGGGTGTAGAGAGATGGGATTCTCTCTTGTTTGTTGTAGTTGAGCAACGCGCAGCCTGACGACAGTCTGCAAGCAACGAGGACGTGACGGTATCAAGCTTTGGGTACAGTGGCCTATTGGTGATCAAATGAGCTTGAAGTGACCAACGGTCAAGCGCTCAGTGGGACCCCTATGACAACGAATCACTATAAAGGGAGTTGATGCCAACCAAGGGAGAAATATCCTGCAGAGATTGCAGTTCGCTTAGATCAGAGTTGCGCAGCGGAAGCTTGAAGTGGAATTCGTTTCAGCGTCGTTCAGGATCCGACCTTAGGACCTGAGGACAGGTCCTTTTGAAGGAGGGAAGTTTGTCACATCCCGATCGTCCGATTTATAAGGTACGCCACGTTTCAACCTTTTAATGTGTTTAATTATGTGATTTTATATTTTTCGTGGCTCTATTTTGAACTCTTTAAGAGTTTAGGGGCCTTTTTGTAATTTTCTCTTTTTAGGGGTTTTTCGGTCATTTATCGTTCGAACGAGATTTTGACCATTTTAACCCCTTCAACGCGTTCGGGGCATCGAAACGAGTCCGTAGACTCTGAGTTTGCCCAATTCTGACGTCGTTAGCTCCTCCTACCGATCGTTTTGCACGTAAGGACCCGAGATAAATACCCCGGATCCTCGTTTTGCGTGCCAAATGCAGCAGACCCAGCTCTCTCTCTTCTCTCCCGCGATTCGGTCACTGTTCACACACACCCAAGGTGTGTTTTCACACACAACTCAAACTTGCTCGTTTCTCGACAGAATTCGACGTATGAATAGTCCATTTCGATTGTCTCGACGACGCGGTCGCAACCGTACCAAGAACTCGACCAACCGACGGCCGACGGCGGAGATATTGCCGATTTTCAGATGCGGCTGGAGGGGTGGCGGAGCCGCCACTTCGCGGCCCTTTTGCGGCGGCTTCCGGCCACTTCCCGGCGACACGCGCCCCACAGACGGCGAGAGGACGTCCCGGCGCTGCGGCGGATTTTGGCGGCGCGGCTAACGGCCACCGGACGGCGGCGCACGCGCCGCCTGAAGTTCACGCCGCCGCTGCGTGAACAGTGTCACGGCGGCGCTCCGGCGACTTTTTCCGACCAAGGTTAGTGTTTTCCGAGGTTTTTCGACCCCCTGAGTCCATTTCCGGCATCGTTTTCACCGAATTTTGGCCATAGGTGGTGGTTCCGGCGACGTGGTGGCGGCAGAAACTTCGGACTTCAACGGGGGCCTTTTCCGGCCATCTTTTGGCCTCGGGCCCTTCACGAAAGTTGTTCGGAACGACGAGAACTAATGAACCCCATTTGCTCGACTCCAGATTTTGCCGTTTGGCGGCGGTTCGCGGTAGCTACAGTGGCGGCGCACCGGTGGCGCCACCTCCGGGGATTTTTCCGGCGAGAAAGCTTAGGGCTTTCGTAAAGCTCGTCACGGGTAAGCCGATGCCTCTTTCGGATCGCATTTTGGTTCACCGGTTTAAAAGTAATTGAAGTTTGAAGATTCTAGGGTTTTCGTATTGTTGGATCTGAAATTGAAGACAATTGGCTTGGAATTTGCAGAAATTGATCGAGGAATTGGATTGAGCACGATGAATCTTTGCACGGGGGTTTTTTCGGGATTTTTCCGGCACGTTCCGGCGGCGGCCGAACGGCGGCCGGCCACTATTCCGGTGGCTCCGGCAGCGGCGTTCCGGTGGGCTTCGGACAGCTCGTTCGCCTCGTTGTGGTGAGTCCATCACCACTTTCCGTTCGTCAATCGGACACTCGGTTTAATTTCTGCGTATTTATTTGTGTAATTGAGAATTATTTGATTAATTGTTCTAATTGTAAATTAATTGTCATATGCTTGAATTGCCGATTGAAATGTATTCCGTTATGTATGAAATCATGTGTGATATGAAATGTGACAAATATGAACATTGTAATTTGCAATTTGAATCCCGTTTTGGTCTAATTGAGCTAAGTGTCTAATTTGAAAGGGTGTATATGTAATTTTGGAAATGATATGAATTAATATGAAATAATTTGAATTGATTTGTCTCCCTATCTTTCTGGTTTGTGTTAATTGTCCTCTTTGTGATTTAGTTGGAATTTAGGTATGTAATCTTATGATTTTAATTGAATTAGGAAGCATGCTATTATGATTTATTTGATTTACTAATATGTGTCAATTGGTATGAAAGATGCTACGTGAATTTGCATGAAATGAATTAAGTAAACTTTATTAATTAAATTTGTTATACAATCCATGAATCATTTGTGTGATAAATGAATAATATGATTTGATTAAATTATGTAATGTTTCTTCTGCAAATAATTATTCGGCATTTGATCCCTGTTTGTGTGATTGCATTTGCCGTGCGTCTCTATGTGATTGTCTGTCTGAGTCTGAGCTTTGTGGTCTGTTTTGTGTGTTCAGTGGATCAGGTGCACCCGGGGTGGTGTCATGTGAGTCGTGCAGGTTCCGGGGTGGATCTTTTGCTTTGTGTTCGGCTGTGTTTGGTACCAGGTGAGGTTAGGTTATAGTTATACCCTATTGATATGTGTTTATATGTTTGCATGCGAATATAAGCCTTACGTATATATGTAGATACGTGTGCAATACGAATATGTGTGACTTTGTGTTATGTTGGATATAAGATATGTAAGTACGATATGTATGAATGTACGTGTATGTTTGTGAATGAGTGTGTGGGAGGTGTGTGCGTTGTGATATGTTTCGTTTCGATTCGAATGTGTAAACTATGATATGATTATGATTATGAACGTGGCGTGCGTGAGTTTGTGAATGTATGCGTGTGTGTGTACGTGCGTGGTGGTGTGTGTGTGTGAGTGCGTGTGTGGTGGTGTTGTGTGTGTGTGTGTAGGGTCGGTGATTATGGGTAAGGAGCCTCGGAACGTCGAGTATTACTCCTGTGCATGATCATCGGGATGTGGGTAAGGAGCCTCGGAGCGTCGAGTATTACTCCTGTGCACATTTCCCCTCTGATTTGATGGTTTGACTCTGATTTGTTTGGGGGCCCGATGATTATGGGTAAGGAGCCTCGGAGCGTCGAGTATTACTCCTGTGCATGATCATCGGGATGTGGGTAAGGAGCCTCGGAGTGTCGAGTATTACTCCTGTGCACATTTTCCCCTTTTGTCTGAACGTTTGCTTGGTGGGTTTGTTTTCGTTAAGTTAGTTTGTTAGGAAATTATTCGGGAAACGGCAGCGGATTTCTAATTAATAAAATTGGGATTGTTTTGGCCCTTAGCCTAACTCTTTTAATCTCTCTCTATATATAGTATCACGTGTGAAAATATTTTAGAATGCAAAAACCACGCCCCGGTTCATGAACTCCCTTCTATGTTATGTGCTGTGCTCTGTATACGTATGTACGCGTGCGTGTGTAGCCCCTCGCTCAGTCTTTGGACTGACCCCTCCCCCTTTTATGTTTTAGTGTGCAGGTTTCGGTTTGGGTTCGCGTTGGTGTTCGTGCTAGGCGGCGGTGTGTCGTGTCTTTTGACTCTGTGTCTGCACGTTTCAGTTTGTTAAGTATTTTGTTCTGATTTATAATTCATAAATTTTGTATAAGCTATGTTTGTGTAGGTTTGCATTTATGATTTGAATTTATGGAATTCGGGACAGGTTAGGACAGGTGCTCGGATTAGTTGAACCCGTTGTGAATATATGATTGCTCGGGACAGGTTAGGACAGGTTTGTTGGATTAGTCGAACCCGTTTAGTTGATTTTGATGTTTGTAGGATACTGTGTGTTTAAGGTATGAAAGTTTTTGTAAGTTGGCATTTCGTACTACTTCCGCTGTCAGGTTTCGCATATTTTCTTTGTACAGGGTTAGGTACCGCCTAGCTAGTGTGTGCGTTTTCGTTTGTCACCCGTTCGCTGTGACTTGGTGCGCGTGCGGACTCTCCATTTCATACACGTGTCGGGTCATAGTGCGGGGGTGTGATGCCCCACCGCTTGGGGTGTTATATCTTAAGTGGTATCAGAGCTACCAGGTTCAGAACCGGTGCTCTGGAGTCGTGTCGCGTCAGTCTAGGTCGTACGGCATAGGAATATGTGCGCATTGCATCCGTTTGGCCTGTAATTTTGCTTCCTCAGTTTGAATTGTATTGAGTTATGTGACTAAGTGCGCAATATGATTATGAATATGCAACATTTTATCAATATGCTTTTAATTGCTTTTCATTGTTGCACTTAGATGACTTAAATGCAGCATTACATTTGCATTGTAACGCCCCGGTTTCCGGATGAACAGGTAAGCACGCCACGTGTGAGTTGAGCGTAGGTTTTATTTTATTTCTTTTAATATTTCATAATATTCGTACGTGGCATTCACATTTTTATAAAATTCATGAAACATTATTATATTAATTCTTTAAATTCATATCATTGAAAATATTATTTCATGGCACGAAAAATATTTATTGCACGAAATTAATACCGAGAGTGATAAAATTACCAAATTATCCCTAATTAAATATTTTCTAAAATATTAGGGACTCAATTGCATAAACTATTAGGGACTTGATTGAGCATATTTTAAATTATTGCATACCTAATTGCATAACTTAAAGTCTTCAAGGATTTATTGGCAAAATTGGATTTTTCACCCAAACCAAGAATGGATGTATCGGTATAAGCTTCCTCAAGCTTCCTTGATCAATTTTATCCCAATATTTGCCAAACTCATTTGCTCTCTCGGTTCCAAGAGAAGAAAAGGAAAAAGTGATCTTTTGCATCAATCATCAAGATTTCAAGGAATTAACCAAGCTTTTGAGAGTTGATCATCCTCATCATCTTCTTCTTCTTCATTTCTTAGCTTTCAAGGTTGGTTTGCATGGAAATGATGATTTTGATCATTCATGGGATAGCTAGGGTTTGAGTTTATTATGCTAGTTTAATTCTTAGTTGTGTTAAGCATGATTATAAGATGATAACATGAATTATTGCTTGATTTCTAGCTTGATTCTTTGAATATTTGGCTTGAATGAGCAAGTATGATCATGTACATGAAACCTTGAAATCTTGTTGATATAGCATGTTTTATGTGTTTAAAGGTTATATTAGTGTCTATTGAAGTTGTATGCATCATATTTATAGAAATTATGGCATTTGGGATCAAAATTAAAATTGTTGATGCTTTGTTGAATCTTTCCCGAGAGCATACTCTGTTTTGCTCTGTTTTTTCGGTCCCAGAACTTGGGAACGACCGTTCCCAGCCTCAAGGCTTTGTGGGAACGGGCGTTCCCAGCTTTCAAACCAAATGTGCGCGGCCGACTATGGGAACGGCCGTTCCCATTTTGGCCTTGGAGCCGGAAGGGCCGTTCCCGGCTAAGCGCGTTTTTAAAAATGGAAAACGTTGCCGCGTTTTTCTGGGCAACGGGAACGACCGTTCCCAGTTACAAAGGAAACCTGGAACGGCCGTTCCCAAGGGGCTGACAGAACAAAATTCACTGCATAAAATTACGATTTTGACCCCTCGATCCAACGACTTCTTTGACCCCGAATTGCTATAATATGTGTTAATATGATGTGAAACGAAAAGTTATAATACCACATTGCATTTTCGTGATCGTCTCGACATGTTTTCGCCGTTCGTCCTATTTTGGTCATTTTAGGTCATTTCTCATGAATGTACGTCGTATTTGCACAGGTCACGAGGGCGTGGACGGGGAGCAAGCTCCTTAGAACGCTTCCTTATTTTATTTTGCAAGAAAGGTGAGGTTTGGTTTTGGTAAAATAAACCCTACAACCCTTATGTGTGAGTTTTCGGCCAAAACATATTATATTTATAAACGTTTTCAAAGTAATGAATATTTCAAGCATGAAAGTATTGATTGTCATGGTTTTCAAGCAAGTTTGGCGAGTACATGATTGCACGTGGGCCCGAGGGTAATTCTTGAGCCAACCGGGAAAGCAAGGGCTGACGGGTAACTCCTGAATTATCCTCACATTGTTGGGATCACCCCCGAAGCCACTAGGAGATTAGTGGTGGAAGGAGTTCCGTGTCTAGAGGGTCATGTCCTCTACACACACCATGTCGTGGATAGTCGAGCCTTGCAAACTCGCTATCACCCGGAGGAAGAAGGAGACTGGGGATTAATCCGGCATGTCGGGTTATCCTCGGGTTATTGCATGTTTTCAAGTATGAAATTGTCTATGTGAGCACTAAAGTATATTGCATGATCACTTAATTATCAATCAAGCAAGCATGATCACGTATTGTTCACGATTGGGAGTTCGGTTGGAGATTGCCCTTACTCGCCGGGGCCACATGTTCATGATATTGGCACGCATGATTAATTAAATGTGTTAAGATGGATAGTTGTAATCTCGGGCAAAAGACATGATCCCTTGAACCATATAATTAGTGTTTTCTAAAGTCTTTACCCGAGGCTACAACTTGCATGTGACGTGTGTTATATTATTTATTGCCCCTCACTCAGTCTTCGGTAGACTGATACTCCACTTTTCAGGTACCTTTTTAAGCGTGGTTGTACTAGGCGGGAGTTGGTCGAGTCTTGCATCTTCACGGGCTTAGTTTGTACCTTTCATGTACATACTTTTGCTAGATATTATGTCATGTTATGATTAGTACATTTTGAATACTTAGTTATGTATATAATAGAGAGATGATAATGTATTGATAGTTAGATTTGGTACCTATATGTATCTATGAAATAAATATGGTACCTATACGTATAATTGAATTTATTGCTTCCGCTTTTCTATTCATGTTGTTTATGTTGGGGAGAGTGTCCCGCCTAGAGCGTCGTTTTGTTGTCACCCGTTCGCTGTGGTCTTGGTTTATGTATGAACTGTCCATTTCATACGTGGATCGAGGCTATAGTGCGGGGGATGTGGCGCCTTGGGGTCTAGGGTGCTACATCTACAGGTGGTATCAGAGCCCGGTTGCAAAACCGAGGTTCTCGAGTCGTGTCGAGTCAGTCTAGGTCGCACGGCATAGGATTATGTGGTATTTGGGAGTCTGCATTGGGTTGATTTACTTGATTTACTCCCTTATTCTCGTTAATTGCACTACTTGACCTTCCTTGAACATGTGCTACTTGATATTATTGAAATTATATGCACACATTTGCATTTATTGATCAAGCCACGCATGTTTAGTGATCTAATTTCAGGATGGAGCCTGACAGACATTCTAGTGATCGATCCTCGAGGCACAGGCATCATCATCGCCGACATCATCGCCGCGAGAGATCACCACCTCCTCCACCTGCCCAGGCACAGCCCCAGGATTTTATGAACGCAGTAGTGGGGCTAATCGATCAAAGGTTACAAGAAAGGGTTACTCCACCACCTCCAGCACCAGTAGCCCCTCCGGAGAACCCCATTTCTGCTATCTTGCGAGAGTTTCAGAATCAGCGTCCCCCTAAGTTCTATAAGGGAGACGATATACAGGCAGAGATGTGGCTGAAGGAGATCGAGAGGATATGGCAGCTTATTCCTTGTGACAGTCAGGAGAAGGCTCGCTGCACCCTCACTCTTATTCAGGGCGAGGCCTACTCCTGGTGGGAGAGCACAGAGATTGTTTTGGAGGCAGCTGGGACCGAGATTACTTGGGAGGTTTTTGTACGGGAGTTCAGAAACAAGTATATTCCTCCAGCTTCCCGTACCCGCAGGTTGAGGGAGTTTACTGAGTTAAAGCAGGGAAGCCGATCCGTGGGTCAGTACATCGCCGAGTTTGAAAGGCTTTCTCGCTATGCACCCAACATAGCGAACGATGACTTTCACAAGGCGATGCAGTTTGTTCAGGGGTTGAGACCGGACATCCAGGATGCACTGAAAGCGGCTAATACGAGCACCTGGGCAAAGGCTACTGCAAAGGCCCTGAAGGTGGAAGATTCTGATATAGCTAGGAGGGCTACTCAGCGAGCAGGACAGGCTTCAGGCTCGAGATCGGGTCAGGGATCGAGTTCAGGAAAAAGGCCGATGGTTTACTCTGCACCTCCAGCTCAGAGGGATACTGGAAAGAAACCTAAGTTCACCGGGCCAGTACAGAAGGGTTCGAGAGCTCCAGCACCACCCCAGACACTTCAGAGACCGGGATGTAGATGGTGTGGACATCCTACGCACACCTATGATAATTGCAGACGCCGATTAGGTCTATGTTTGATCTGCGGGAGCAACGAGCACCGGGTTGATGGTTGTCCGGATCGTCAGGATCCACCACCTGCAGGACTGAGGCCACTGGTGAGAGCTCGGGCTTATGCACTCGCAGGAGAGGAGCAGGAGGCTGATATTGATCCCGCTGCAGTAGTTGAAGGTATTATTTGCATCCATGGCACGAACATCCATACATTATTTGATCCAAGAGCTACACACTCCTTTCTTGCGCACTCTATTGCTATCACTTTGTCTTTGCCTGCTATGTGTACTTCTGTGCGCTATATAGTTAGTACTCCCTTTGGTAGTAGGCGAGAGACGGATCAGGTTTTCAGGGATGTTCCAGTTGTGATTGAAGGCCGGGAGTTTCTGACAGATTTTATTGCTATGCCAATGGAGAGATACGGAGCTATATTGGGGATGGAATGGTTATACAGGCATTGTGCTACACTAGATTGTCGGGCTAAGAAGGTTCAGTTGGGTTCAGAAGTTACTACGGGTTGTACTTCGAAGACCGTACCCCTACTTTCGTTCTCAGAAGCTCAGAGGCTAGTCAGAGACGGGGCTACAGGGTTCATTGCTTACATTCTGAACAAGCCCAAAGATCAGGTGAAATTGGAGGACACAGAAGTGGTAAAGGAATTTCCAGAAGTATTCCCAGAGAAATTGGATTCTTTGCCTCCTGAACGAGAGATTGAATTTGTGGTTGATCTTTTCCCGAATGCTGAGCCGTATTCAAAGACTCCCTATCGGATGGCTCCAGCTGAGTTGAAGGAATTAAAAGTTCAGCTTGAGGCCTTGTTGGAAGTTGGGTACATTCGGCCAAGTTCTTCACCGTGGGGAGCACCGGTATTGTTTGTAAAGAAAAAGGACGGGACTCTAAGAATGTGCATCGATTACAGGGAGTTGAACAGGATGACTATCAAGAACAAGTATCCCCTCCCACATATCGAGGAGTTATTCGATATACTTCAGGGTTCCAAAGTGTATTCAAAACTAGATTTAAGACAGGGGTACTATCAGCTGCGAATCCGAGCCGAGGACATTCCAAAGACAGGATTCAATACTCGGTACGGGCACTATGAGTTCGTGGTTATGCCATTTGGATTAACTAACGCCCCTGCAGCCTTTATGGATATGATGCACCGGATATTCAGGCCTTTCCTCGACAAGTTTGTGGTGATATTTATCGATGACATTCTGGTTTTCTCAAAATCAGCCGAGGACCACGCAAGACATCTCAGGCTCGTTCTTCAGACTCTAAAAGAGCATCAGTTATTTGCTAAGTTTAGTAAATGCGAATTTTGGATAGATCGGGTTTCCTTCTTGGGGCATGTGATTTCAGGAAAAGGGTTGGAAGTCGATCCCTCGAAAATTGAAGCCGTGCTTAAGTGGGAGAAACCAAAGAATGCCTCGGAGATTAGAAGCTTCTTGGGATTGGCCGGTTACTACAGAAGATTTGTTCAGGACTTCTCCAAGATTGCTGCACCCTTAACCCGGTTGACAAAGAAGGATGTTAAGTTTGTTTGGGACGAGAAGTGTGATCAAAGCTTTAATTTTCTGAAGGAAAAGTTAGTCTCAGCTCCGGTATTAACCTTACCCGAAGGTTCAGAAGAGTATGCAGTGTATACAGATGCTTCTAAGGAAGGCTTAGGTTGTGTTTTGACTCAGAAAGGAAAAGTGATCGCTTATGCTTCTCGAAAGCTAAAGGAATATGAAAGGAATTATCCGACACACGACCTAGAGCTTGCGGCCGTGATCTTTGCGCTCGGGAAATGGAGACATTATCTTTATGGGACTTCCTTTGAGATTTTTACCGACCACAAGAGCCTCCAGTATTTATTCACACAGAAGGATTTGAATATGAGGCAACGGCGTTGGATGGAAAAGTTGGAAGATTATGATTGTACAATTAAATACCATCCCGGGAAAGCCAATGTGGTTGCCGATGCACTTAGCAGGAAGGCGAGTGTATCGAGTTTAGAAATAAAGGAAAGTGAGGAAGTTGTCCCGATTGTGCTAAAGGCTCGGGTTTCTAATATCACAGTTCAGCCGGAATTGAAGTATCAGTTATTTGAGGCTCAGAATAGGGATCCGGAAGTACAGAAGCTTGCCGGTAAAGCTAAGGATGACCCGGAAAGTCCGTTTGGGTTTGATGAGACCGGGTTGCTTCGGTTTAAAAACAGAGTGGTAGTACCTAAAGAGTTGAGACGGGTCCTACTCGAAGAAGCTCACAAGTCAGCTTACTCGATCCACCCAGGAGGAAATAAAATGTATAAGGATTTGAAGCAATATTATTGGTGGAACGGGATGAAAAGGGACGTGGCAGAGTATGTGAAACATTGCCTGACTTGTCAGAAAGTGAAAGCTGAGCATCAAAAACCCGCGGGACTTCTACAGCCGTTACCTATTCCCGAGTGGAAGTGGGAACAAGTAACGATGGACTTTGTTTCGGGATTACCGAAGGTTAAAGGCGGGTTTGATGGAATTTGGGTAATCGTGGATAGATTTACCAAGTCTGCTCACTTTCTACCGGTCCGGATGTCCTATAAGGTTCCGAAGTTGGCTGAAATCTATAACAAAGAGATTATTCGACTTCATGGTATTCCGGTGAGCATAGTTTCAGATCGAGACCCGAGGTTCACTTCTAAGTTGTGGCAGGAATTACAGGCTGTCTTGGGGACGAAACTTAAGTTCAGTACAACTTTTCACCCTCAAACGGATGGTCAGACGGAAAGGTTAATCAGGTATTTGGAAGATCTTCTTCGGGCTTGCGCGATGGATTTTCAGAACTCGTGGGCAGAACAGCTTCCCTTGATTGAGTTTGCTTATAATAACAGTTTTCAGGCTTCGATCGGGATGGCTCCCTACGAGTTACTTTATGGAAGAAAGTGCCGATCTCCGTTGTTTTTCGACTTGGAAGAATGGAAATGGTCAAAACAAGAAGGGGTAAAGAAGGGTGAAAGATTCGAAAGGCCTTCCAGAGTCGTTCAGGCTATGATTGAAAAGGTTCAAACGATTCAACAACGGATGAAAGCCGCGCAAGATAGACAGAAGAGTTATGCTGATAAGCGCCGAAGGGATCTAGAATTCGAAGTGGGTGACCGGGTATTCTTGAAGGTGTCACCAAGGAAAGGTTTCACCCGGATCGGGAAAGGAGGAAAGCTGAATCCTCGCTACTTAGGTCCGTTCGAGATTCTTGAAAGAATAGGCGAGGTAGCCTATCGACTGGACCTACCACCGAGTCTCACAGGGATTCACAACGTGTTTCACGTGTCTCAGTTAAGGAAATATTACCCCGATGAGACCACGATTCTCCCCGTGGAAGAAGTTGAACTGGAACAGAATTTGACGTTTGTTCAGAGGCCGGTTAAGATTATGGATCGGAAATTTCAGGAGTTAAGAAACCGGAGGATTCCCATGGTTAAGGTGTTGTGGAGAAGTGACAAGACCGAGGAAGCCACTTGGGAAACAGAGGATAAGATGAAACGGTTCCACCCGGAGTTGTTCGAGCAAGACTAGAGAATCTGGGGACCAGATTCTTCTAAGGGGGGGAGAGTTGTAACGCCCCGGTTTCCGGATGAACAGGTAAGCACGCCACGTGTGAGTTGAGCGTAGGTTTTGTTTTATTTCTTTTAATATTTCATAATATTCGTACGTGGCATTCACATTTTTATAAAATTCATGAAACATTATTATATTAATTCTTTAAATTCATATCATTGAAAATATTATTTCATGGCACGAAAAATATTTATTGCACGAAATTAATACCGAGAGTGATAAAATTACCAAATTGTCCCTAATTAAATATTTTCTAAAATATTAGGGACTCAATTGCATAAACTATTAGGGACTTGATTGAGCATATTTTAAATTATTGCATACCTAATTGCATAACTTAAAGTCTTCAAGGATTTATTGGCAAAATTGGATTTTTCACCCAAACCAAGAATGGATGTATCGGTATAAGCTTCCTCAAGCTTCCTTGATCAATTTTATCCCAATATTTGCCAAACTCATTTGCTCTCTCGGTTCCAAGAGAAGAAAAGGAAAAAGTGATCTTTTGCATCAATCATCAAGATTTCAAGGAATTAACCAAGCTTTTGAGAGTTGATCATCCTCATCATCTTCTTCTTCTTCATTTCTTAGCTTTCAAGGTTGGTTTGCATGGAAATGATGATTTTGATCATTCATGGGATAGCTAGGGTTTGAGTTTATTATGCTAGTTTAATTCTTAGTTGTGTTAAGCATGATTATAAGATGATAACATGAATTATTGCTTGATTTCTAGCTTGATTCTTTGAATATTTGGCTTGAATGAGCAAGTATGATCATGTACATGAAACCTTGAAATCTTGTTGATATAGCATGTTTTATGTGTTTAAAGGTTATATTAGTGTCTATTGAAGTTATATGCATCATATTTACAGAAATTATGGCATTTGGGATCAAAATTAAAATTGTTGATGCTTTGTTGAATCTTTCCCGAGAGCATACTCTGTTTTGCTCTGTTTTTTCGGTCCCAGAACTTGGGAACGACCGTTCCCAGCCTCAAGGCTTTGTGGGAACGGGCGTTCCCACCTTTCAAACCAAATGTGCGCGGCCGACTATGGGAACGGCCGTTCCCATTTTGGCCTTGGAGCCGGAAGGGCCGTTCCCGGCTAAGCGCGTTTTTAAAAATGGAAAACGTTGCCGCGTTTTTCTGGGCAACGGGAACGACCGTTCCCAGTTACAAAGGAAACCTGGAACGGCCGTTCCCAAGGGGCTGACAGAACAAAATTCACTGCATAAAATTACGATTTTGACCCCTCGATCCAACGACTTCTTTGACCCCGAATTGCTATAATATGTGTTAATATGATGTGAAACGAAAAGTTATAATACCACATTGCATTTTCGTGATCGTCTCGACATGTTTTCACCGTTCGTCCTATTTTGGTCATTTTAGGTCATTTCTCATGAATGTACGTCGTATTTGCACAGGTCACGAGGGCGTGGACGGGGAGCAAGCTCCTTAGAACGCTTCCTTATTTTATTTTGCAAGAAAGGTGAGGTTTGGTTTTGGTAAAATAAACCCTACAACCCTTATGTGTGAGTTTTCGGCCAAAACATATTATATTTATAAACGTTTTCAAAGTAATGAATATTTCAAGCATGAAAGTATTGATTGTCATGGTTTTCAAGCAAGTTTGGCGAGTACATGATTGCACGTGGGCCCGAGGGTAATTCTTGAGCCAACCGGGAAAGCAAGGGCTGATGGGTAACTCCTGAATTATCCTCACATTGTTGGGATCACCCCCGAAGCCACTAGGAGATTAGTGGTGGAAGGAGTTCCGTGTCTAGAGGGTCATGTCCTCTACACACACCATGTCGTGGATAGTCGAGCCTTGCAAACTCGCTATCACCCGGAGGAAGAAGGAGACTGGGGATTAATCCGGCATGTCGGGTTATCCTCGGGTTATTGCATGTTTTCAAGTATGAAATTGTCTATGTGAGCACTAAAGTATATTGCATGATCACTTAATTATCAATCAAGCAAGCATGATCACGTATTGTTCACGATTGGGAGTTCGGTTGGAGATTGCCCTTACTCGCCGGGGCCACATGTTCATGATATTGGCACGCATGATTAATTAAATGTGTTAAGATGGATAGTTGTAATCTCGGGCAAAAGACATGATCCCTTGAACCATATAATTAGTGTTTTCTAAAGTCTTTACCCGAGGCTACAACTTGCATGTGACGTCTGTTATATTATTTATTGCCCCTCACTCAGTCTTCGGTAGACTGATACTCCACTTTTCAGGTACCTTTTTAAGCGTGGTTGTACTAGGCGGGAGTTGGTCGAGTCTTGCATCTTCACGGGCCTAGTTTGTACCTTTCATGTACATACTTTTGCTAGATATTATGTCATGTTATGATTAGTACATTTTGAATACTTAGTTATGTATATAATAGAGAGATGATAATGTATTGATAGTTAGATTTGGTACCTATATGTATCTATGAAATAAATATGGTACCTATACGTATAATTGAATTTATTGCTTCCGCTTTTCTATTCATGTTGTTGTTTATGTTGGGGAGAGTGTCCCGCCTAGAGCGTCGTTTTGTTGTCACCCGTTCGCTGTGGTCTTGGTTTATGTATGAACTGTCCATTTCATACGTGGATCGAGGCTATAGTGCGGGGGATGTGGCGCCTTGGGGTCTAGGGTGCTACATGCATTCTTAACCCTCATGCACCAACTCTAGTGTTTTAATTGCAGGGTTCCAATACCAACAATTTAACTAGCTTCCATGACATCATTGCAACATTACAGTCAAGATTTCAAACACCACGGTGAACGGTACACTAAGCATTCATGGCATGAGCATATATGCATCGTTTACTTAATTAATTCTTGTTGTTACGTGATTTATTTGCTAATTATGTTATGTGTTAACTGTTGTGATTTCCTGATTCTGCTTTTGTGCTTGAGTGAAAGGGAGATTTAATTCTCTCTGTTTACGTGCTAGGGAGATGCAGGATTCTCTCTATTTGTGTGGTAGAAAGATGTTGGATTCTTTCTGAGTTTTGTGCACAAGAGATGCTGGATTCTCTTGTACTTAGGTATTCGAGGGATGCTGGATTCCCTTGGATTTAGGGTTTGAGAAATGCCGGATTTTCTCAAACTAGATTGTCTGAGAGATGTGGAATCAATCAGACTTAGGTTGAGAGACGGGGTTCTCTCAATTGTGTGCCTGAGAGACGGGGTTCTCTCTTTTGTGTGTTGAGAAACGGGGTTTCTCTCTTTTGTGTGTGCCGAGGGACGGGGTTCTCTCACTTGGGTGTAGAGAGATGGGATTCTCTCTTGTTTGTTGTAGTTGAGCAACGCGCAGCCTGACGACAGTCTGCAAGCAACGAGGACGTGACGGTATCAAGCTTTGGGTACAGTGACCTATTGGTGATCAAATGAGCTTGAAGTGACCAACGGTCAAGCGCTCAGTGGGACCCCTATGACAACGAATCACTATAAAGGGAGTTGATGCCAACCAAGGGAGAAATATCCTGCAGAGATTGCAGTTCGCTTAGATCAGAGTTGCGCAGCGGAAGCTTGAAGTGGAATTCGTTTCAGCGTCATTTAGGATCCGACCTTAGGACCTGAGGACAGGTCCTTTTGAAGGAGGGAAGTTTGTCACATCCCGATCGTCCGATTTATAAGGTACGCCACGTTTCAACCTTTTAATGTGTTTAATTATGTGATTTTATATTTTTCGTGGCTCTATTTTGAACTCTTTAAGAGTTTAGGGGCCTTTTTGTAATTTTCTCTTTTTACGGGTTTTTCGGTCATTTATCGTTCGAACGAGATTTTGACCATTTTAACCCCTTCAACGCGTTCGGGGCATCGAAACGAGTCCGTAGACTCTGAGTTTGCCCAATTCTGACGTCGTTAGCTCCTCCTACCGATCGTTTTGCACGTAAGGACCCGAGATAAATACCCCGGATCCTCGTTTTGCGTGCCAAATGCAGCAGACCCAGCTCTCTCTCTTCTCTCCCGCGATTCGGTCACTGTTCACACACACCCAAGGTGTGTTTTCACACACAACTCAAACTTGCTCGTTTCTCGACAGAATTCGATGTATGAATAGTCCATTTCGATTGTCTCGACGACGCGGTCGCAACCGTACCAAGAACTCGACCAACCGACGACCGACGGCGGAGATATTGCCGATTTTCAGATGCGGCTGGAGGGGTGGCGGAGCCGCCACTTCGCGGCCCTTTTGCGGCGGCTTCCGGCCACTTCCCGGCGACACGCGCCCCACAGACGGCGAGAGGACGTCCCGGCGCTGCGGGGGATTTTGGCGGCGCGGCTAACGGCCACCGGACGGCGGCGCACGCGCCGCCTGAAGTTCACGCCGCCGCTGCGTGAACAGTGTCACGGCGGCGCTCCGGCGACTTTTTCCGACCAAGGTTAGTGTTTTCCGAGGTTTTTCGACCCCCTGAGTCCATTTCCGGCATCGTTTTCACCGAATTTTGGCCGTAGGTGGTGGTTCCGGCGACGTGGTGGCGGCAGAAACTTCGGACCTCAACGGGGGCCTTTTCCGGCCATCTTTTGGCCTCGGGCCCTTCACGAAAGTTGTTCGGAACGACGAGAACTAATGAACCCCACTTGCTCGACTCCAGATTTTGCCGTTTGACGGCGGTTCACGGTAGCTACAGTGGCGGCGCACCGGTGGCGCCACCTCCGGGGATTTTTCCGGCGAGAAAGCTTAGGGCTTTCGTAAAGCTCGTCACGGGTAAGCCGATGCCTCTTTCGGATCGTATTTTGGTTCACCGGTTTAAAAGTAATTGAAGTTTGAAGATTCTAGGGTTTTCGTATTGTTGGATCTGAAATTGAAGACAATTGGCTTGGAATTTGCAGAAATTGATCGAGGAATTGGATTGAGCACGATGAATCTTTGCACGGGGGTTTTTTCGGGATTTTTCAGGCACGTTCCGGCGGCGGCCGAACGGCGGCCGGCCACTATTCCGGTGGCTCCGGCAGCGGCGTTCCGGTGGGCTTCGGACAGCTCGTTCGCCTCGTTGTGGTGAGTCCATCACCACTTTCCGTTCGTCAATCGGACACTCGGTTTAATTTCTGCGTATTTATTTGTGTAATTGAGAATTATTTGATTAATTGTTCTAATTGTAAATTAATTGTCATATGCTTGAATTGCCGATTGAAATGTATTCCGTTATGTATGAAATCATGTGTGATATGAAATGTGACAAATGTGAACATTGTAATTTGCAATTTGAATCCCGTTTTGGTCTAATTGAGCTAAGTGTCTAATTTGAAAGGGTGTATATGTAATTTTGGAAATGATATGAATTAATATGAAATAATTTGAATTGATTTGTCTCCCTATCTTTCTGGTTTGTGTTAATTGTCCTCTTTGTGATTTAGTTGGAATTTAGGTATGTAATCTTATGATTTTAATTGAATTAGGAAGCATGCTATTATGATTTATTTGATTTACTAATATGTATCAATTGGTATGAAAGATGCTACGTGAATTTGCATGAAATGAATTAAGTAAACTTTATTAATTAAATTTGTTATACAATCCATGAATCATTTGTGTGATAAATGAATAATATGATTTGATTAAATTATGTAATGTTTCTTCTGCAAATAATTATTCGGCATTTGATCCCTGTTTATGTGATTGCATTTGCCGTGCGTCTCTGTGTGATTGTCTGTCTGAGTCTGAGCTTTATGGTCTGTTTTGTGTGTTCAGTGGATCTGGTGCACCCGGGGTGGTGTCATGTGAGTCGTGCAGGTTCCGGGGTGGATCTTCTGCTTTGTGTTCGGCTGTGTTTGGTACCAGGTGAGGTTAGGTTATAGTTATACCCTATTGATATGTGTTTATATGTTTGCATGCGAATATAAGCCTTACGTATATATGTAGATACGTGTGCAATACGAATATGTGTGACTTTGTGTTATGTTGGATATAAGATATGTAAGTACGATATGTATGAATGTACGTGTATGTTTGTGAATGAGTGTGTGGGAGGTGTGTGCGTTGTGATATGTTTCGTTTCGATTCGAATGTGTAAACTATGATATGATTATGATTATGAACGTGGCGTGCGTGAGTTTGTGAGTGTGTGCGTGTGTGTGTACGTGCGTGGTGGTGTGTGTGTGTGAGTGCGTGTGTGGTGGTGTTGTGTGTGTGTGTGTAGGGTCGGTGATTATGGGTAAGGAGCCTCGGAACGTCGAGTATTACTCCTGTGCATGATCATCGGGATGTGGGTAAGGAGCCTCGGAGCGTCGAGTATTACTCCTGTGCACATTTCCCCTCTGATTTGATGGTTTGACTCTGCTTTGTTTGGGGGCCCGATGATTATGGGTAAGGAGCCTCGGAGCGTCGAGTATTACTCCTGTGCATGATCATCGGGATGTGGGTAAGGAGCCTCGGAGTGTCGAGTATTACTCCTGTGCACATTTTCCCCTTTTGTCTGAACGTTTGCTTGGTGGGTTTGTTTTCGTTAAGTTAGTTTGTTAGGAAATTATTCGGGAAACGGGAGTGGATTTCTAATTAATAAAATTGGGATTGTTTTGGCCTTTAGCCTAACTCTTTTAATCTCTCTCTATATATAGTATCACGTGTGAAAATATTTTAGAATGCAAAAACCACGCCCCGGTTCATGAACTCCCTTCTATGTTATGTGCTGTGCTCTGTATACGTATGTACACGTGCGTGTGTAGCCCCTCGCTCAGTCTTTGGACTGACCCCTCCCCCTTTTATGTTTTAGTGTGCAGGTTTCGGTTTGGGTTCGCGTTGGTGTTCGTGCTAGGCGGCGGTGTGTCGTGTCTTTTGACTCTGTGTCTGCACGTTTCAGTTTGTTAAGTATTTTGTTCTTATTTATAATTCATGAATTTTGTATAAGCTATGTTTCTGCAGGTTTGCATTTATGATTTGAATTTATGGAATTCGGGACAGGTTAGGACAGGTGCTCGGATTAGTTGAACCCGTTGTGAATATATGATTGCTCGGGACAGGTTAGGACAGGTTTGCTGGATTAGTCGAACCCGTTTAGTTGATTTTGATGTTTGTAGGATACTGTGTGTTTAAGGTATGAAAGTTTTTGTAAGTTGGCATTTCGTACTACTTCCGCTGTCAGGTTTCGCATATTTTCTTTGTACAGGGTTAGGTACCGCCTAGCTAGTGTGTGCGTTTTCGTTTGTCACCCGTTCGCTGTGACTTGGTGCGTGTGCGGACTCTCCATTTCATACACGTGTCGGGTCATAGTGCGGGGGTGTGATGCCCCACCGCTTGGGGTGTTACAGATCCCTTCTTTTGTTATTAAATTTATCCCGTTCTTCAAATACAAATATTAATTTTTAAATATTTAAATGCATTATTTTGAATATTGATGATATGACTTTAATTTATGTTTTAAACTTTAATACTTCATTTTAATTGGATAATTTCGTTTGAGAGCTCGTCTTATGTTATGCCATGTGACCTTTGTGTACACTTCATCCCATAATCCATATCATTCCATAACGCATTCCATACATGATGTTATATGTTGCCGTGCGTCTTACTTGGTTCATATAGAGTTTAAGTCTGGGCCTTTGCATGTCTTGTCACAGAGTTGGGTGGTGCTGGTGAGCCCGAGGCTTAGAGTGTTTGGCCCTTCACACTCTCAGACACTACTACTACGAGGTGAGGTTTAGGATTTTGTATAGTTACGTGACCTATGGCCTTTACATGTTGATTTCTACCCTTGCATGCGAGTATACTCTATTATAGATATGTATGTGTTGAATATGATATGTTGATGATCTTGTGTGAGTCCTGCGTGGATGGAGGTCATGAGGCTTAAAGTTCCATCGCGTAGGAAGGGTGTAAATATAAAACCAGTTTTTGAGGCATATGTAAGCTATTTTGGAAAATTCAGTGGTGTTATGATTCTGTAGCGAGTTAGCCATGATATATGGTATCTGTTCTATTCTGCACTATTCTGTATGTGGATCCAGGAGCTGGTACGAGTGGAGACCGATACGGTATAGGGTCGTCGGATAAGCCACTGTGCTAGTTTCCATTTGAGATATCATTGCGCGACCTTAGGGTGATGAGGGAGGCGTGATATCTTGAGCCTTCGGTGTTTTATCCGGGGATGACTCTTGTGGGTTCGCTACCCTCTTGAGATCGAGTCTATTTTTAGACGGTGTTATTATAGATGGTTTTGGGGACTGTACATCCCCTCCATCATTGGTGTAGCGGTTGGATTGATTGTGATTTATGTTCTGAGGAGTAAAGGTGGGAAGCTCGTACTCGCCGAGCAGTTGATTATCTTATGTTATGGAATTATGAATCGGGATAGAGTCCTCCTGGAAATGGTTTCTAAACTTATACCTATATTTATTCGGGTTCTTTCAAAACGTTTTGGTATGTAACACCTATCCCCGGTTCATGAGTCCATCCTTTTATTCCGTGCTATGCTCTTTATATATATATATTGTGGGTGTGCGTTAGCCCCCTCACTCGGTCAAGTTGACTGACCCCTCATTTACACTTTTAGTTGCAGGCTGTTGGCGTTTGCTAGGCGGAAGTGAGTCCTTTGAGTTGCACTTCGTCGGTCTAGTCTTTCCATTTGCATTTGTCTTTTCATACACTTTACTTATGCTTTGGCTCGTAGACTTGAGATTATACTTTACTATTCGGTAGCCCTGCGTGGTACTCTCTTTCGGCCCCTTGTGACACTTGATGATTATTACTTTATGTTGATATTCGGGACTAGGAATTTATGCTAGTTGAACCCGTCACTTGTTATGATTGTTGATCTATTATTCGGGATTAGGTATCTATGCTAGTTGAACCCGTCACCTGTTTTGCATGCTTTGTTTTAATTGCTTCCGCACTCTGAGTTTTGGTCAAGTTAGATCCGCCTAGCCTAGTGTGTGAGTTGGTCTCCCGTTCGCTATGATTCGGATTCGGGCATGAACTTTCCATTTCGTGACCGGGTCTGGGTCTTAGTGCGGGGGATGTGGCATCCTCCGTTTGGGGTGTTACAATAAGTATAAATATATGTATATATATATTTATATAATCAAGAAGATCTTGATCAAAATATTGGCAATAGGATATAGCAAATAGGGAACGGTTCATAATATTTGTAAAAATAGGGATAGGGGTAACTTGGAATATTTGTGAAAATATGAACCGTTTGTAACTAGAACTTGAATGCCCGCAAGCTAGGCCTCTCCATCCGTAACTCCTTAAATCATGATAAAATAGTAACGGTGTTGATCAAGACACCGATACTTCAATAAAACCAATATGATAATAACTCCGCTACTCCTTGGTGTCAATAGGGAAGCCAACCCTAGAGACCATGAACTAGATTCGGGAGGCAGCTATCTCTCCCTCATCCCTTGGCGTGGAGTAACTAACCTCCAGTTAAACCACTACCAAGAGGTGGTGGCAGTCTGCAGCACCAACAATACCCTCGGCCCGATACCTTCCGGGTAATTGCTCGCTACGGATACAGCCGGGGCCCATAACAGGAATCGAGAACAATATTTTGCTTGCATAACCCGGAATCAATGTTTTGATAAAATGGACTTGAAATATATAATGTTCTAGAAAAACGTTGATTCCGGCAAGAAAGTATTTTTCCCTTAAAAGGGATAGTGTAGTAAAGTAATATATATATATATATATATATATATATATATATATATATATATATATATATATATGGCAGTAAATCAATATGATGGTTAGGCTTGAAAATAGGTTTTATATAGATACGTATGTATAGGCATGATTCCAGTTGAAAACATTTTAACCCTCACCGAGTGTCTTGACGGTCTAGATAAAATCCTTGGGATTCCACTGTTCAATTATATCCTCACCTGAAAGTAATAACTACTACTGGCTTAGAACTAGGTTCTAATATTCAAATTAATCAATCATACACACCATAAAGTACACATCATGTAATATGTTAAAGATTTCCCGGTAAACCCTAAATTTACCCGTTTAAGGGAATTTGATTAATAATTTAGGGTTTACGAGATCTTTAGCTAATCAAATATATATATACCATATGATAATTATAAGATTTGAAATAAGATTTATGGTTAAATTTGACAATGTAGGTTATCTTTTGAAAATATTACATAGTTTACCGATTTTTGGAAAATTTGGGAAAAATCTTTCTTTAAAAATTCCAAAACCTATTTTATAATTATTTTTATAATAATTTCGAAATTAATAGTATTTTGGTTGACCAAAAAGTCAAAATTACTATTGAAAACATTTACTATTCAATTTCATATGAATTAAACATTTTATAACACAAAATCAACTTCACACACACACACACACATAACTCACGGCACACACATGCACACACACACACATCTAATAACATTATGAACATGTTCTTGAACTCATTTGAATATTCAAAGAGGGTATGTAACATGTTCTATCACATTCATATTCATAACATAAGATTAAAGCATACTATAGCAAAATATATGAACATTCTATGAAAAATAATTCTAAATAAATTACTCTAAGCATGAACAAGATCATAAGCATTTATATACATAATCTCATTATATCATATCATAATTCATGCATTTAATTAAATAAAATTCCATAATGTACACACATTGTATTTAAACTAACAATTATGCACATATTTCATAAAATAAATTCCTAAAGCATAATTTAATTAATCCTAGACATGCTACTATTATTATTATACTAAGAACATAATATAAAGCATGAAATAATAGAAGAAAACATACCTTGTAGAGAGAGAGAGTGTTGGGGCGTGAGCTAGGGAGAGAGGGAGTGATTTTGTGTGTTGATTTGTGAGGTATAAATGAGGCTTGAGGGGGGTATTTATAGGTAGTCATGAGGGGTTTTAGAGCAATTTCTAAGAGTTTAAGGGAGATGTGGATGTCTCCTAATTCATACAAATGCTTGGTGATTAATTAGGAGATGTGGTTAAATTATATTATGAACAAATGCTTGGTAATTACTTAGGAAATGTGGAGAAATTATGCTCATGTAATTAATCCTTCTAGAAGACCATGTGGTCATGGATGATGTCATCTTGAATAAAAATAAATGTAAAATAATATAAAATTTATTCAAGAGTCGAGAGGTAAAAACTTGAAGTAGTGAATTGATGAAAGAATGAGTGAAAAATGAGCTTTGTTTTGATTATAAATGTGAAATATTTAGAGTTTTCGTTTATAAATTATGAATATTAAATATGATGAAAATCATGAGAAAATTATATAAACGAAGCTAGGATAAAGTTTAGAGTTTGGAAAAATCACCATAATGTAGAGGAAAATTCAAGGATCGTTTCAAGTATAATTTCGACTATTGAATAAAAGCTAATTTGTTCAAAATAAAATGATGATTTTTAGAAAGGAAAATATTTATAAAATATGCTATGGTGAGATCGAGTTTTTGGTAAATGTATGAAAATTCATAAAATAATTTAAGGATTGTTTTGGTTATAATGTTGAATATCAAAAAGTAGATGAGTAGGGATTTATTGATGATCGAATCATAAGCTAGGGTTTTCGCCGGTTTTTGATAATACTAGAGTTAGAATGGGAATTATGGTTCACAGAGGGTATCACGATCCTCGAAATAATGTGAGGATTCTTTTGGTTACAATATTGGGTAATGAAAGTGCTTCGTGGAAATGTAGGAATATTTTTGAGCTATAGGGGTATTTTCGTAATTTCCAACCTAAAACTGTAGGAATGGGTTTTGAAGTGTATGAAGGGGTTTTAGGTGCTAGAAGGGAATGAATATTAGAATTCTAGGATTTTAGGGAAAGATTTTCGAGATACATGCTAAATAGAAGAAGGAATTAAATTCACGAACTTTTTATTAAATTATAACATATTAAAGCACATAAGTCACATAAAATGCAATGCATGAGAGAATTAACAAAGATCGAGACTATAACCGCTTCCTAAGTTACCCCTTTACTTACCTTTCTCGACTTGGCCCTGAGTAGGGCTGTTACAACTTAAGTATTTCCCGAGCATTAATTCAAACATTGAGCTACAATATTATTATTTCATTGGCAACGTTCATTTATTGATTTCATTTGTATTTACTTGTTTATTCATTTTAATTGTCGTTTGAGTCTAATCCATAGTTTAGTTAACTCTCTGATTTTCGTCCGGTGTATCGATTAGAGAATGTATGAAGCGATTGATTGATTTCTATTCCCTATGTGATCGATACCTTATGTGCTACAATTCTCTGTGTACAATAATACGGTATAATGTTTTAATTAAAACTTGTATCACAATAAGTTTTTGGTGCCGTTGCCAGGGAAGGCGTTAAATTACTCTCACTTTTAATATTATTATCTAGTGTTTTACACACTTTCTATTTTTCTCTTAGTTTGATTTTGATAGTAGTTGTCTCTTTGTGTATGTACTATTGCATACTAAAGCCTTGGAGTTTGAACTTTTTCGAGTTCGATCCTGAAATTGAAAGGGCTCTCTGTTCTATTCGAAAAGAGCGGCGGTGAAGAAAACAACTGCGACCCTTTCTAATGGGAGAACCAAGGAATGGTCATAATGGACTCCCACTGCAGGAGTAAGTTGATCCTCCACCGCAGATGGCATTGCGAGACTACACCATGCCCAATGTAGGACTGATTCAAGACAACTTGTTCAACCTACTGTTGCGCAAATAATTTTCAAATTAAGCCAGACATGATTGGCCTTGTAGCAAAGCCAGTTTGGAGGTTTGGCTATGGAAGATCCTACAGTGCACGTCTCTTACTTTTTCGAAGTGGGTGAAACTTTCAACAATAACAATGTTCCGGGTGATGCTATCAAAGTACGATTGTTTCCTTTCACACTTAGGGATAAGGCATATACATGGGCGAGTTGCTTACCTCTAGAATTTATGCAAATTTGGAATGCACTTTCAATGGCTTTTCTAGCTAAGTACTTTCCACCAAGAAAAGCGATGAAACTCAGACATTGTCTCACCATTTTTAGACAATTGGATGGGAAATCTTTGTATGAAGTTTGGGAAAGACTTAAGGATTCACAAAGACATTGCCCGCACCACGGCGTGTGACACCCCGTCTCTCCGACGAGCCAGGTATGATGTCACGAGAGCTTTTATTTACGTAATTATTATTGTAACATCCCGCTCATCCGACGTATAAGGTACGCCGCGTTTAAAATTTATTATGTGTTTAATTATGTGATTTTGTGTTTTGCGTGACCTTATTTTTGAACTCTTTTAGAGTTTAGGGGCTGTTTGTAATTTTCTCTTTTTAGGGGTTTTTTTTATCACTGCTTGTTCGATCGAGATTTTGACCTCTTTGACCCCTTTAACGCGTTCGGGGCATCAAAACGAGTTCGTAGACTCTAAGTTTGCCCAATTCTGATGTCGTTAACCCTTCTTTCCAGCCGTTTTCATGCGTTGAGGACTCGGGATAAATACCTGGATCCTCATTAAATGTGTCAGACCTCAGCTCTCTCTCTCCCCAGTGATCTCTCTCTCTCCTCTCACGACATTTTCACACACACCACACCTAAAACACACACTCATCCCTAACTCGCTCGTTTCTCAATAAAATTCGACGTGTGAAAAGTCAAAGTTGATCCGGTCGACGAGCCCGACACGATGATACCAAAATCACGACCTATAACCCAACTGTGATGGAGTTATCACCAGTTGCAGGCGGCAGGAATTAGGCCGCCATTTTCAAGGCGGCACACGACGGTTTCCGGCAGCCCTCTCTCGACAAGAACCCCCCGGACTGGTGGTGTAACATCCTGACGTTTCTTTCTGCGTTGGCGGCGCAGCTTTTGGACCACCGACGGCGGTGCACGCGCCGATCAAAGTCAACGGCGGCTGCACGTGTTACTGTAGCCACCGTGTTTGGCGGCTTCCGGGCTTCTTCTCCGACGAACAGGTACCCCTTCCTAATGTGTTCGACGTCGTGAGTCCATTTCCGGCCTTGGATTGAGCTAAAAGTGGTTGTGTAGCACCCCGCACGGTGGGTCACCACATCCCCCGCACCTAAGCCCAATCCACATACGAGAGGGACACCCGTACATGAACCAAGCAAAGGCGAACGGGAGACCGACAGACACACACCTAAGCTAGGCGGAACGTAGACCCTGCAACCAAACACAAAATACCAACGAATGGATATGCGGAAGCGAATCACATGATCAAACTTAAAGTACAAATAGTGGGTGACGGGTTCAACTAGCATAGATGCCTAATCCCGAATATTGACGTAAATCATAAATGCAAACGAGTTCAAATCTGTCCTAGAAGCCTGTCCCGAAATATAAAATTCATAAAACTCAACATACTCATAATCGAAGATTCATACTTATACAATTTCAGAATATGCTAAAATGCCACTGACTCGAATGAAACAAAGACTCGACAGACTCTAAGGACTCGACACGCCGCCTAGCCCAACTCTAAGCGACACCTGCACACTAAAAACAAAAGGATAAAGAGGTCAGTCACACGGACCGAGTGAGGGGCTACCCACACAGGCTATATATATATATAAGGAGCAAAGAACTTTAATCACACACGGTTCGTGAGCTCGGGGATAGTTTTTGCACACTAAACTTTGCCCGTGATACATATATATATAAGGATTCTTATCAAAACAGAACAAAACTTAGCTTAACAAAATTCATACGTATCAAATCATAACGTAACATACATATCACACCAAATCTTATTAAAACATTTCATATCTTAACTTATACTTTCAAGAAGATCCATATTTTATCTTAATTTTAAGTCTATCCCCGTTTCAAGAACTTTAACAAAGCATACCTACAAACACACATGCATAACTCGGCGGGTACGAGTACATAATCCCATCCTGGGCTCCTCTAACTAATCCTAACATACCAAACATAACATAACAAAATAAACATATCAAACAAACCTCCTTTCTCCGGTGATGGAAGGGTTACACGACCCTAACCATCCATTTTAGGTGAGGGGAGTGCAAGCTACTCCAAACCCTCAGGATCTCCATCACTCACCAAACCTCCTGGTGAGATCAGGGGTAATCCGAACTAACTGTGGAGATGTGCACAGGGGTCATAACCGGCGACCCCATGGCCGTCCTGGGTCTCCCTTACCCATAATTCCGAGGCCCATTAACCAATACAAACGCAAAACATTACCTACCATTGCATAACCAACTTAACGCGCTACTGAATATAACAAACATAACGATCTTACCTTGCAACAACTATGCTATACATACCTCCCCGTGCCAACTCCTTATCATATCCATAACTTGTAGCTCCCGGCTCATAAGAGGCGCACGGTTTGAAGCATAGTTAAATGTTGCAACACCGAACAACTAAATAACAAATCAAAACAAGTGTACATAGGTTCGTACATAGCTTACATACTTGAAAAAGCTTAACATATTCTTAAACATACATATCTCGCACATATTTACTTATACTTAAGGTTATAGTTCGCATGCGTAGAAAACGAGCACATTTATAGGATTAAACTATAACCTAACCTCACCTTACACCAAAGAAACCAAGAACGAGACAAATGATCCACCCCGGAATCAAGACGGCCAACGAGACACCACCCCGGGTGCACCTGAACAAACTGGAGATAAAATGCAAGACTTAGACTCAAGAATGAACCACGTAGACGTACGGCGTATGCATAAACACTTAAAAGATGCAAACACATAAGCAAAGCTCATATTCAAATTAATGTGATGCAAGAGAAGTCATACCAAACTCAACATACTCATTAATATCATATAGCATGTTAAGAATAAGTTCATGTATACAAACAATGTATAAAACAACAATTAATCACCTAACAAAGCACACATGCGATTCATACAAATAATCCACATTACTCAAGACACATAAAATGCATATAAGAACAAGTTCATACACATTAACATGATAAAAAAAGTTAGGAATAAGTTCGGAGGTGGGAAGATACGAGAAAAATGGAATAAGAACACAAAAAGGGGGTTCCAAGCGAAATCGGGCCAAAGTTGACAGGTTTGTCGAAACGGACAAGCTGTACGAAAACAGAAATATCTTGAGTTTTAGGAATGGGAATTGATTTTTTCTTGTTGGAAATAGATCTTTCCGATGATATATGGCACGAATCGTGGTTCAAAGGGATCTGAAAATGGCGGAGGTTTGACGTTGAATGAATGAAGAATTTCGGCTGGGTGGCGACACCAAATTAAAACGATTATAACTCATAATCTAGAACGAATTTTGGAGTGATTCTAATTAACGATTGTTCTAGACTAAAAAAGGTTGATCGTGTCCGAAAATCAGCTCAATCGGAGGTCATATGAGGGGGTACCCGGCCGGGTAAAATATAAGGCAAAATCTACCCGGTCGGGGAAAAAGAGTGCAGAAACCCTCCGGTATTAAAGTACCCGCCCGGGTACTTTTTAGTACAAAAACTACCCGCCCGGGTAGTCCTTCTGGGCATGAAAATGAAGCAGAAACAGGGGAACCAAAATTTACAAAATCCACCTCCAAACTCAACCAAATGCAATGAAAATCAAGGCACAAGCTCATATAAACATGCTCTAACACATAGCTTAAATTCAAGGCATGAAACAAACAAGAAACCAAGTTGCCATTTTATCTTCTTCAAGCTCCATTAATGAAGTTATATATGCAATTCTCACCCAACAACCAAAATTCCATCAAATAAACACCAAATGAGCTCAAGGAAACATCATATCTTAGTCTTAGATCAAGTAGTTCAAGAATGAAAGCATGGATCAAAATTTTCATATAAAAGTCACTATTCATCATCTCTTCCAAGTCCAAGAATTCAAGCCAAGAAAATGGAATTTAATCGAATAGAAATGGAGCAATCGAAGAGGGGAATTCACCTCTTACGTTAGATTGTTGATCGGGCGAGAACTGAAGACAAAATCTTGAGCTCAAGGTGTGGAAGCGGGAAAACCCTTCTTTCTTCTCTTCTTGTTTCCAACGTGAGAAATGGGAGAGGGATGGCTGATAATACCTCTCTTTTAGAGCCAAAATGGGTAGGGTCAATTGGAAACGGGTCGGGTCAAAAAGATCTGGTCCCAACGGATTGGATTTAAAACGGTATGGTAATTAAACGGCTTTAGAAAAACAAAAAGGTTAATTCACCGAATCCGAATCATCGAAACGAACTCAATGACAAGGTTAGGATTCACATTCGAATTCCCGAGCTCAAGGTAGCCATGAGGCTCAAACACCCTAATTAGAATTAGGTCCCTAATTTGCAAATATTGGACGATTGAGTCCAAGTACATTTAATTAAATTCTAATGCGCACAAAACTAAAATAAATTACAAATTGACACGTTACAAACTCCCCCCTTAAGAGAACTTGGTCCCCAGGTTCGCCTGCTCGAGTTTCAAGCTCGAACAACTTTCCGTATTCACCCAAGTTCGAGGTTCATGACGTCCCGACGAGGGTTAGCTCGAGAAAGGTCTTCTTGCACAAGGGGTTTGAATCTCCAAATCGATCCGATCATTTGAAGTGCTCAATTGACTCGCACGATAAAAAGGGTCTAAAATAGATTCAACTCTCACCGTTTGAGTTCATTTGAGTCAACTCTCGAGCTTGGTATTCTCTCGAAGGGCGAAGCTACAAACTCACGCCACTTTCATCACCAAGCTCAAACCAAATCTCCTCCTTGACCATGATCTAAGGTCCGAAGTGTTTAACATCCGAATCCCCTTCTTACACTGCCAAAATCTTCAAGAGGTTGTTGGTCTCGTTGCAAAGCTCGACCCACATCTTACCGAAGCAACACTCTCGAACACTCAAAACACAAAATAAAAGTAAAGATGCATGATGCACGTGATATGAGTGTTCAAGGTACCTTTCACCGATGTGGGGAATCTTATTTGGTAGTCATTGATCAATGCTCGAAACATTGTTGAAGTTCTTTCATCCTCGTTGTTATTCTTGAATTACCAATGTGTACCGATGCCGTGGTAACCATCCCGCATTCTATTCCTTATTTAGCTTTTGATCTTCAAATATTACCCCCATCATGTCTCGAAGTTCCCAAGGCATTTTGTGTGGCTAGTGTCATCCCGGTCTTTATCTCACAATTGTTGCATTACTCTTGGAAAATTTCTTAACCCAACCTTCAATTTTTAAGTGTTCTCTTGATCTGATTTTTGGGTTCCAAGAATTGAATCCTTCGGCTTTGATTTATCACCAATTGTCCTTATAGCCCGAATTCCTTCACTCGAATACATACTTACTCATAGAAATCCCAACGAAGAGGTAGTGACTTGTAATCATAATTCCTCTTCATTACGGTGCTCCCCAAAGTGCGATGTCAGTTCTCATATTTAGCACCACTCTTCTCTTGGAATATAGATAGATGCGTCCGAAGCCCTTTTTGTGACTCACATTGAACTCCTTCTCTAGCCCAAAGACATCTCCTTGGGTCGTTCATATTGTTAGGTAATCCAAAGCTCCCAACTCCTACTCTGATACGTTCCATAGTATTTTTCTATCCGAGCACCCGTCTTCATTGTCGAATATGCTTCTTACCATCTCGTTCTTAATTCACGACTTCATTTCAGAATTTTATCTTGATTCTTTAAAGTCCCTCAAGAGCTCGACTAGATCCCTCTATCAATTCCCTTTGACGATTCAATTCCATTTGTAGACTTCCCAAAACAATTTTCTTCAACACCGTCTTGGTATCACCCTACACTTTTCAACACGATTTCCAAAAAGGGTCCTCAAATTCGGCCCTTACTCTGACGAACTCTTCCAACTTCATAGCATTCAAAACTTTGAGGTGGAAAGAAGTGACATCCTATCAAGCAAACACTGAACATGCATGTTGGGTTATCATGCCGATGCTATGCATCACGTAATTTCCACTCAAGGGCACAAGAAAGTTAGAAGTAGGAATTATAGCATGATAAATAAATAAATACAGAAAATTTAAAGTTGTCATGAATGTACATGCCATGAATGCAAATACCTCCATCCTCGGATTCATTTGGGTTCTCGATCTGAAGCCTTTGCTCACGCACCCTTTGTTTTCTACCTCTCGATTGCTCACAGTCAGAAACCATATGCTCCGTTGACCCGCACGCGTAACATCTCTTCAACCTATCCCGACATGCCTCATATGTATGGTTGTCTCGTCCACAATAGGCACATGATCGGGACTCTTTCTTTGATCTCGGATAATTTCTAGTCTTATGCTTCTTTCAACGAATCTTTTTAGCTCGAGTACTACGTTGATGGGATCTTTCTTCCATCTGTAGATTTGAACAAAATCCCAATTCAACTTCCGGTCCCGAATTCTCTTCTTCTTTACCTTTAGTTAATCTCCGATTCTCGACCCTTAAAGCTCTTGTTGTAGCTTTATCCCATGTGCTCATATCCTCCACAATTAAGGCCTCTTTAAACTCATCATGAAGGCCTTCCATGAAGTGCCAAGTCTTCACCTCATCGTTGCTCATAATATATGGCACGTAAGAGCCTAACCTCTCGAATTCGTTGATGTACTCCATGACTGTTTTGCCTCATTGCTTTAGGGTACGAAACTCTTCAAACCTTCCATTTCGTAAAATGGCCGATGTATACCTCCTTCTAAACTCCTGAACGAAGGTATCCCATGTCAATCCTTCGTTCGTTGCTTCAACTTATGGGGCAACTCTTTTCCACCATTGTCTTGTCTGTCCCAGTAGAAGTAATATGGAAAGACGAGCCATGTTTTGAGAGTTGGATGACCATACCTCGAAGATGCTCTCAATTTCGGAGAGCCACTATTCAGCTCAGATATCATTACCTTCTCTAAATTGGGGAGGATTGAATGCTCTGAAATCTTGATATAATGTCGCCATCCGATCCATAGGTGGTGATTCGGTCATTATTTGTTCTCGCTAATATGAAGGTTGATGTGATAATTGACCGAAACCTTGTCGACGTGGTGGCATCCTGAAAATTTCACAACTACAACACAGAAATATGTTGTAACGCCCCGGTTTTTCAATTGTACAAATATGCCGTATATGTTTATAAATTGCGCAATTAAATTATTTGATTATGAGATTAATTATTTATGAGTGTTTTATATTAAAATTTTAAAATAAATTGTTATTAGTTTATTTTATTTTATTTTATTTTTTATTTCATTAAATTGGAATTTATTTAAATCGATAATTAAGAATTAATGTTAATTAATCATGTTTTAATTATATTAATTAATTTCCACATTTAAACCGTGGACTTTTAGTTTTAATTTAAAAATAGAATTTAAATTTTAGTTTTAATTTATAATGTATGAATTTATTAAGATTATGCTCGTGAATATTTATTATGCTTCGTTCTTATATGAATTGATATCGAAATGTCGTAGAAATTTAGTATGTTATAGATTTATGTGTTATGAACATGTCTATATGTTCGGTCTATATTTTCGAACTCGTTGGACGTGGTAACGAATTTAATTTGAATTGTGGAACGAAATCGGGGGCTAACGAGCAATTAGCGCACCCTTGGTTCCGTATGTGATATCTTGAGCTCGGGAACTCGGATTCGTGTTCTGTCAACTTCGATGAACTTGTAAGGAAAATTTGAGTTTAATGAACTTAGCCTCATATTTTTCTAAGACCATTTGAACCTTCGAAATTCATCCGAAACATGTAACGGATGCCAAAACTGCCACATTTTACCAAAAAAGCCATATCTTATTCAAACCTTGACCAAATTAACCATGGTTGGAGTCTATGGAACCCTAGTTAAGCCCACTATCTGACCCTTATCCCCCTCAACCGAACTAACCCTCACACATAAGAGAAATGTTAGCCCCAACCACTGACTCCTGTCATTCCCGTAACTCATGCCAACCTTGGAGATTCAAGCTCAAATCTCTTCCATCTTCCATCCAATCAACAAGGTGAATTTACGGTTGTGATATACATTCAATATGTGTCATTTTAATCTATGCATCCCCAATTTTAAGCTCATATTCGTGGAGTTTTGAGGAGATACATGAATAGTTAGGTTTAGTGCCATATTGTTGATCTCATGCATTCCTTGATGCTTTTAGTTGTTTTAAAGCTTGAAAGCGATGATCTTAACTCCCTTATTTCATTTATGATCATGTATTTTGTGGTAGTTGGCTATTAAATGAGTTACCCTTAATGAATTTATTATGAAATGCATGAAAATGGGACTGAATTCTTCCTCTCTCTCGATGTACTACTGCTGCTGCGTTTTAGGATAGTAATTGCTGTCAATTGTTGATCATTTTTGCCTTGTTTGCTGCACCTACATACCAGATCATGTTGAGTAGGAGTTGTAGTGGATGTGCCCTGTTTTTATGAGGTTTTGTCCCTGTTTTTGGTCTGAAATGCTGCTGTCATTCGCTGCTCTTTTCCTTGCTTAGTTGTTGTCCATTTTCAGTCGATTTGTGAAGTATTTGAACTGTTTTACTGCTGAGTTTGTTCCCTTGGATGCCTGCTACCTGCTGTTGTGAATTAGTGCCAAGAAACAGGGGATTGCTTCATTTGATCTGCTGCTGCATGTCTGTAATTCAACTCCCCGGCCGGGGAGATTTTGATACATGAAAGTACCCGTCCGGGTACCTCCTTTGTGCAGATTAGCTGCTGCTTTCCCTTACTGTTGTAATATGTGTGGATATATGTATATATATATAATCTGTGTGTGTTATAACATATGCATGCATGTATTTATATTACATATGCTTTGCATGAAAATGTTTACATAATATATGTTGTCCATGCATGATTTATGTGTTACGTGTATATATATATATATATATATATATATATATATATGAAGTAATTGCATGAATTGCATGCTTGGGTAATAAATGTATATATTAGATATCTTGAATAATTTGCATGCAATATACGTGTATATATATGTATATATATGTTTATATTATATTAAATAATATTTGATTTAATTGAATTATGAAAATTAAATTGTTATTTATTTCATATTCCTATCTAACTTCCAATCTCGAGTTGAATGTAATTATTTGACTATTCTATAATTGTAAACGTGTTATAGTATGTGACATGATCGTTAATTTGAATTCTTGAATTGATTTGTTATGAAATGTGTAAGGATTGAACTTGAAAGAACATGAACGCTTCCTTGAATGAATGAATGACTCGTTTATATGATTTAAATACGTTAATTGTGCACATGAATATGTTCATTACATAATATCATCTTTTATGCATTCATATCACGTTCATTGCATGCCGTGCGTCATATATGGTGCATTTGGGGTCTGGAACCAAAATTTACAAAATCCACCTCCAAACTCAACCAAATGCAATGAAAATCAAGGCACAAGCTCATATAAACATGCTCTAACACATAGCTTAAATTCAAGGCATGAAACAAACAAGAAACCAAGTTGCCATTTTATCTTCTTCAAGCTCCATTAATGAAGTTATATATGCAATTCTGACCCAACAACCAAAATTCCATTAAATAAACACCAAATGAGCTCAAGGAAACATCATATCTTAGTCTTAGATCAAGTAGTTCAAGAATGAAAGCATGGATCAAAATTTTCATGTAAAAGTCACTATTTATCATCTCTTCCAAGTCCAAGAATTCAAGCCAAGAAAATGGAATTTAATCAAATAGAAATGAAGCACTCGAAGAGGGTAATTCACCTCTTACCTTAGATTGTTGATCGGGCGAGAACTGAAGACAGAATCTTGAGCTCAAGGTGTGGGAGTAGGAAAACCACCCTTCTTTTTTCTCTTCTTGTTTCCAACATGAGAAATGGGAGACAGATCGGGTCAAGTGGAAACAGGTCGGGTCAAAAAAAGAGATCCGAAAGTGGAGAACGCATAGCATTCTCTGGGCACATAGGATCAAACGTAAAGCAGCACTCTCAGGTTAATTCACCGAATCCGAATCATCGAAACAAACTCAATGACAAGGTTGGGATTCACATTCTAATTCCCGAGCTCAAGGTAGCCGCGAGGCTCAAACACCCTAATTAGAATTAGGTCCCTAATTTGCAAATATTGGACGATTGAGTCCAAGTACATTTAATTAAATTCTAATGCGCACATAACTAAAATAAATTGCAAATTGACACGTAAGGCATGCGAATCACATAATTACTGAATTAAACTCTCCCGAGACGTCGTATCTGGATTGCCGAGAAGACGGGGTGTTACAGGCTGGAGATGGCGGTTTTCGATAGCAGGGGTGGCACGCGGTGGCTTTTCATTGCGGCGGTGGTTTCCGACCAAAATTACCGGAGAATAGCATATGGGTTTTGAAGAGCTCATTACGGGTAAGACAATGCCTTTTACGGATTTGATTTTCGTTCACCGGTTTGGAAGTAATTTGATTTTGAAGATTTTGGGGTTTTCGTATTGTTAGATCTGAAATTGGAGACGATTGGCTTGGAATTTTCAGAAATTGATCGAGAAATTGGAACGAACACGAGGAATTCTTGCAAGCGTGAATTTTGGGGATTTTTCTGGCACGTTCCGGTGGAGGCCGAACGGCGGCTGGCCACTGTTCCGTCGGCTCCAGCGGCCATCGGACAACTTGTCCTTCTCGATGCGGTGAGTGCAATGCCGCTTTCCATTCGTCAATCGGACACTCGGTTTGTAGCACCCGGAACGCCGAGATGCCACACCCCCGCACTATAAGTCGATCCACATACGAAATGGATAGTCCGTAGATGAACCAACCTATAGCGAACGGGTGACAATATAAAAACAACACTCTAACTAGGCGGGACTAACCCTCATTTAATACCAACATACATAAAAATAAAAGGGAAGCATAAGTTACACGCATTTCATTATCACCCTTCAAGTTCAACTTGATTACTTACATATACAATTCAATCCTTCCAAAACCAAAGCTTAACATACATAAGTACCAAAAGCTATAACAATCGATATACGCATCATTAATGTACATGAAAATGAAAGTGCTAGACCCAAAATAAAGACCAACTCCCGCCTAACACTAAACTTGCAAAACTGAAAAGGTGAGGTGTCAGTCTATGAAAGACTGAGCGAGGGGTTTATAAATAAATATTAGCGCAATTACCATGCAAGTCATAGTCTCGGGTAAGGTTTTATAAAAGGGAAGCAATATAAGTTCAATAATAAAATACGACTCGCCCGAGATTACAACTAATCAATTTAACAATATAATCGTTATCACTTCAATTCAATCAGTGGCCCGACGGGTGAGGGCAATTCTCCAACCTTACTCCGACAGTGAACATTACCAATATTTAGATTATCAATGGTTAAGTGAGCATGCAAGTTATTACAGTGCACAATAAGCAGTTTCAATTCCCTTCTTCCTCCGGTGATGGTGGGATTGCAAGGCCCCACCACCCAATCTCATTGAGCATAGGGTTCATGAGTCCCTATGCCCGAAACTCCTTCCCCCACTAATCTCCTAGTGGGTTCAGGGGGTATCCCAAGGTTTGTGAGGATAGTGCAAGAGTTACCCGTCAGCCCTTGCTTCCTCGGTTGGCTCAATACACTACCCTCGGGCCAAAAGTGAACATGCTTTACTCGCCAAAACAATCAATCAATCAGTCAATCAATTAATCAATCAATCCGTTCGATCCGTGAAACCAGTTGAAAATCAATAGAGTTTGGAAAACTATAGATATATAGATACATTTTGGCATAAAACATCACATAGGGTTATATGGGTTCTATATATCTAGAAATTAAACCTCACCTATGCTGACAATTAACAAGGTACAACTATGAAGCTTGCTCCTTGTCAAGGGGAAGACAATCTGTGTAAAAGGGACAAGTGTTCGTGAGACACGACTCGTATGAACCATTTACGACGTACGACGAAGTCATAATCAATAAGTCATTCAGTAACACTTAAGAAATGTCAAGAAGGAGCATAATTATCAATTAAACAAGTATATATATCATATAATTCACATATGGGAGCCAAGAGAGTGAAAGGAATGCAATAAGAGAGGTTTTGGTGAAGTTTGGCAAAAATGGACAATTCTAGGAAACGTACAAGTTGAGGGAAAACTGGAATATCTTTAATGGGTTTTTTGCAAGGAAACCCCTTGTGTCATGTGAAATGATTAAAAAAGACCCCGTGAAAAATAAATTCTCATATAAAACCCTATGTTTTCAAAATTTTGCAGAAAAAACCCTGAGACGCGTTTTTGAATCACACGCGCGTTTACTGCGTGTGATATTGGATTTTTCTTCACTTTTTCGCGTAAAATGACAAATTTACCCCAACATTATATTTGGGTTTTTTGCAAGGAACCCCTTGTGTCATGTGAAATGATAAAAAAAGACCCCGTGAAAAAAAAATTATCATATAAAACCCTATGTTTTCAAATTTTTGCAGAAAAAACCCTGAGGCGCGTTTTTGAAATTTCGGCGGAAGAAATCCTATCAACTTTTTTATTTTTTTTGGAAATTTCTTTTATATGTATATATATGTATGTATTATATAGTATATTATATATATACATGTATATGTATAAAATTACTAATGTACTATATGTATTAAATATTATTTATAAATTTATTTATTTATTTTTGGTAGAATTTGTAAATTTATTGAACTTACATATATATATATATATTAAATATTATTTATAAATTTATTTATTTATTTTTTTGTAGAATTTGTAAATTTATTGAATATATATATATATATATATATATATATATATATATATATATATATAATTATTGTACTACACATATAAATAATATTTAATATGTATATATGTAATGTCTTTTTTTTCCTTTTGAAATTTCTTTTATATATATGTATTATATAATATATTATATATATACATGCATATGTATAAAATATTAAAATTACTAATGTACTATATGTATTAAATATTATTTATAAATTTATTTAATATATATATATATATATATATATATATAAATATATATATACATATAAATAATATTTAATATGTATATATATAATGTATATAAATATATAAATTATATTATATATTTATTAAAAATTTTATAAATAAATATATATAATATTATAATGAAAATATATATGTATTGTACACTAATTATAATTATATATATACAATTAATATTTTATTTATTGCATATATTTACATATATATATATATTATAATTTTTGGACTATTTAATTTTTTACAGGGTTTTTTTGGCTCATTTCATAAAACACAGGGTTGTGGGTGCATATAGTTCTTTAAGAATGTATTGTAATGAAAGAAGGGCAATTTTGACAAAACACGTCGGTTCTTTGACTAAATGGTGTAAAGGGGCGGTTTGCAAAAAATAAAAAATACAGGGTTTATTTTACTAATTTTTTTTTTACAGGGTTTTTTTTGCTCATTTCATAAAACACAGGGTTGTGGGTGCATATAGCTCTATCTTTAATTCCAGAAGTGGGAATTGAGTTTTATTTGTTGGGAATGAAACTAGACACAAATACCATTCCGATGATATATGTCTCGTTTTGTAGTTCAAAGCGAGGTGAAAATGGCATACGCTTGAAGTTAAGCTAGTGCAGTTTGTCGGGAAAAATAGTGACACCTAAAAGAATGGATTATAAATCACAAACTAGAAAATATATTGAGGTGATTCTAATTTGAAGTTGTTCTAGACTTCAAAAGGTTTCCGTGGGTTCAAAAATCAGGTCATTTGGAGTTCGGATGAGGGAGAAACGCCCGTTTGAAAATTATCCTGGAAACCCAAACGGGAGTTTGGAAAGGCTCGGGGAAGGCAGTAGGTTCTTAAACGGGCGTTTGGTAATATAAATAGAGGGCCAAACGCCCGTTTGGAAGTGAACTAGGCGAAAAATTGGGGAAAAACAGGGTATGGGTACGGGAATTGGCTCCCAAGCCTTCCCAACACAAAATCAATGCAAGAAATCAACCTAAAACTAACATATAACATGTATATGATCATGTAAATCAATTAGGCAACATTTAATCCATCAAATGTGCATCAATCATCAAGGAATCATCAATCAAAACCCATATAATTCCATGGCCTCCAACTCTCATTTTATACAAGAATTCATGCAAGCTTTGAAGATTAATGATCCTAATCATGCTTCTAACATCAAATAAACAAGTAATCACATCATAGATTCTTAAACCCTACTTCATGTATAAATCAAGAACTCAATAATATCTCCAACTCTACCTTAATGAAAGAAAGAAGAGATGAAATGAAGTGATGATGTTGATGCTCCAAAATATGCAATTTCCCCTTGAATTCAAGCTTGAAAATGATGAAATCCAGTTCTTCCCCTTGGTGTTTTTGGATCGGGATGAGGGAGAGAGAGAAGGGATCATGTGTGTATATGTTTATATGCAATAAAGTGATATATGCTAGATATTATATGACTAGGCACAAATTGCAATTTAATCCCTCCAAATCATAAGTCATGCAATTAGGTTCACACTCATGGAAAATGGTCATTTAAGTCCCAAGCAAAGTTAATGCAATTAAATCCACCAATTTAAGAAATGATCACTTAAGGGAAATTAGGCAATTAAACCACATTTGTCAAATAATTCATGTAATTTCTCAAGTTAACACTTATTTCATATAAGTTCATAGAAAATGTAGTGCATCTAAGGTTATGCAATGTATATAAATTATCACATATTGCACATAGGAAAAACGGGGCGTTACAAGGTTTAATTGTTACGGATTTATTTGTGTATTTGGGAATTGTTTGATTTATTTGTTCACAATGTAATTTGATTGCGATTAGCTTGATTTGTCGATTTATATGAACTCCGATGTATACGAAAACTTGTACCAAATGAATTGTGATATAAATTGATGTTCCAATTTGCAATTTGAATCCCAATTTGTTGAATTTGTGCAATTGATTATGATGTATGGATTGCAATATCGTACTTGATGAATTTATATTAATTGTCTAGCTTAAGGGGCGTTTGTGTAATTTTCCTAAATATGTAAATTCATATGATTTGAATTAATTAGACCTTGTCGATTGATAAATAAATATGCTAACCATGATTTCGATTAAGAGAAATTAGTATGCCTAGATATCTAAAATTGGAACGATGCAATTAAGATTTAATCATGTAAATTGGAGTTTAATCTATTGTATAATATATAAATTGGTTATGTGTTGTATGAATTATATGAGATCTTGAATGGTTAAATAACTTACTTATCCTTCGTTTGAGCATTCCATGACTTAGTTAGAATTTAACCTGTGACTTCGTGAATTAAATGAAATTCGTGGCATGTCATTATATGAATTATTTGGGCTTGTAATACGTGCAATTTGTATGAAATGTGACACGTGAATTTAAATTGGTTGTTTTGTGAATGTGCATTCGTGAGCATTGCCGTGCCTCACTCTGTGGTTATTGTTGGGTCTGAGTCTTTGTTTTGTGTGTTCAGTTGTTCAGGTGCACCCGGGGTGGTGACTTGTGGTCGTGCAGGTTCCGGGGTGGACCATTTGCTGTGTCTTCCGCTTTGTTTAGTAATAGGTGAGGTTTCTTTCTTTTAGTTACTATGACCTACGACCCTAAATGAGTTTTAAGTCCGCATGTGACCTATGTATGTATATATGTATTTACATATGTGTTTGATACGTATTTTATGGGAATTGGCCCGTTTGCTATGAAATGTTTGAAAAACGCTTTTATGTATATGTAAGTAATATTTTCGTTTATTTGTTTTGAAAAAGGGTTGGTGTGTGTGATTTTTGAACTAGCGACCTTTGAACTTCAGAATATGAGTCCGTAAAAATTAAGAAATTTTGAAAATTATCAACTTATGATTTATGAACTATGAATTATGAATTGGGCCCCGGAGATTCGTACGAAGGAGGCCCGGGACGGTGTGGCCGTCGGGTAGTCCCTAGCATGGTCACCACACTTAAGGATCAACCCTGAACCCACTAGGAGGCTTGGTGGGGGAAGCAGTCCTCGGGCGTGAACGTCATGAAACTGACGACCCATACTGTATGATCGATGGTTAGGGTAGGTACCACCCTTCCATCACCCGGAGCAGAGGTATGAATGTTTGAATTATGCTTTCATATGATTTATGATTCGATTTTTATTATGAACGGAGTTGGGTGGTTTGGAACTCGATGAACTTGATTCGTTAAACGGGAGTGTATTCCTAATTATTAAAATTGGTTGATTTTGGCCTTCGGCCTTAAACCTTTTTCCTTATATATAGTATCATGGGTTAAAATATTTAGAATGCAAAAACCACGCCCCGGTCATGAATCTTCTTACTTTGAATATGCTCTGCTTATGTATATGTACGTGTGAGTGTGTTAGCCCCCTCACCAGTCGTTTGGACTGACCCCTCTTCGATGTTTCTTTTTCCCCCCTTCTATTTATTTTTTTGTTGCAGGTTCAGGTTGTTGTAGTTCATGCTAAGCGGCGGTCTGTCAAGTCTGTTAAGTTCGTGTTTGTTCGTTTCAGTTTGTTAAGCATTTTGTTTTGCATTATGTTAGAAAATTTGTATAAGATTTATTCTGTACAGGTTTGCATGTATGATTTGAATGTATGAAATTTCGGGACAGGTTAGGACAGGTGCTTGGATTAGATGAACCTGTTTTGATTGTATGACTATTTGGGACAGGTGTCTAGGGCCAGTTGAACCCGTTTTGTCGTATAATTATTCGTGACAGGATAGAACAGGTTCCCTGGAGTAGCTGAACCCGTACAATTGTTATTGATGTATGAAAGTTTTTAAAAGTTGGCTTTTTGCATTGCTTCCGCTTTCATGTTTTGCATCTTTTCATTTGTACAGGGTTAGGTACCGCCTAGCTTAGGCCTGGTATTTTTGTTTTGTCTCTCGTTCGTTATGGCTCGGTACGTGTGCGGAGTCTTTATTTCGTTACACGTGTTGGGTTATAGTGCGGGGATGTGGTGCCTCACGTGCGGGGTGCTACATCTAAAGTGGTATCAGAGCTACCAGGTTCAGAACCGGTGCTCTGGAGTCGTGTCGTGTCAGTCTAGGTCGTACGACATAGGAATATGTGCGCATTGCATCCGTTTGGCATGAAATTTTGCTACCTCAGCATGAATTGCATGGAGTTATATGACTATGTGCGTGGTATGACTATGATTGTGTAACATTTTATCAATGTGCTCTTAATTGCTTTTCATTGTTGCACTTAGATGACTTAAATGCCACATTACATTTTCATTCCTAACCTTCATGCACCAACTTTAGTGTTTTAAATACAGGGCTGCTTCATCAACAATTTAATCACCTTACATGGCATCATCACAACTTTATGGTCAAGATTTTCAATACCACGGTGAACGGTACACTAAGCATCCATGACACGAGTATACATGCATCCTTTATTTGATTAATTCTTGTTATTATGTGATATACCTGCAATTGTGATACGTTTTGATTGTTGTGATTTCTGATTCTGCTTATGTGCTTGAGTGAGAGGGAGATTTAATTCTCTCTATTTACGTGCTAGGGAGATGTTAACTCTTCCTATTTGTCTGTTAGAGAGATACTGGATTCTCTCTAAATTACGTGATAGAAAGATGCTGGATTCTTTATGATTTTTGTGCACGAGAGATGTTGGATTCTCTTGTACTTAGGTATTCGAGAGATGTTGGGTTCTTTTGAATTTAGGGGTTTGAGAAATACCGGATTTTCTCAAACTAGAATGTTTGGGAGGTGTGGAATCTGTCAGACTTAGGTTGAGAGATGGGGTTCACTCAGTTCTGTGTTTGAGAGACGGGGTTCTCTCCATTATGTGCCTGAGAGACGGGGTTCTCTCTTTTGTGTGTACCGCAGGATGGGGTTCCCTCGCTTACGTGTTGAGAGATGGGATTCTCTCTTGTTTGTCGCCGTTGCGTTACGTGTGGCCTGACGATAGTTCGCAAGCGACGAGGACGGTATGGTGATCGTATGAGATTGAAGTGACCAACAGTCAAGTGCTCAGATGGACCTCAGTGACAACGAGACACTATGAAGGGAGTTGACGCAAACAATGGGAGTAGTATCCTGAGGAGTCTGTAGTTTTCCGAGATCAGAGTAGCGCAGTTGAAACGTGAAGTGGGGTTTGTTTCAGAGTCGTTCAACATTATACTTTCGGACCTGAGGACAGGTCATTTTGAAGGACGGGAGTTTGTAACATCCCGCTCGTCCGGCGTATAAGGTACGCCGCGCTTCAACTTTAGTAGCTGTTTTGCGTGGCCCTATTTTTGAACTCTTTTAGAGTTTAGGGGCCTGTTTGTAATTTTCTCTTTTCAGGGGTTTTTCGGTCATTGCTCATTCGATCGAGATTTTAACCTCTTTGGCCCCTTTAACGAGTTTGGGGCATCAAAACGAGTCCGTAGACTGTAAGTTTGCCCAATTATGACGTCGTTAACACTTCTTTTCGGCCGTTTTCGTGCGTTGAGGACCTAAGATAAATAACCGGATCCTCGTTAAACGTGTCAGACCTCAGCTCTCTCTCTCTCCCGCGATCTCTCTCTCTCTCCTCTCACGACATTTTCATACACACCACACCTAAAACACACACTCGTCCCTAACTCGATCGTTTCTCGACAGAATTCGATGTGTGAATAGTCAAAGTTAATGAGATCGACGAGCCCGACACGATGATACCAAAATCACGACGTATAACTGGATTATCGCCAGTTGTAGGCGGTAGGAATTGAGCCACCACTTTCAAGGAGGCGCACGGCGGTTTCCGGCGGCCCTTTCTCGACACGACGCCCCGGACTGGTGGCATAACATCCCGACGTTTCTTTCCGCGTTGGCGGCGCAGCTTTTGGACCACCGACGGCGGCGAGTCAGTGACGGTGGCGCATGTTACTGTAGCCACCGTGTTTGGTGGCTTTCGACCTTCTTCTCCGATGAACAGGTACTCCTTCCTGACGTGTTTGACATGGTGAGTCAATTTTCGGCCTTGGACTGAGCTGAAAGTGGCTGGAGATGGCGGTTTCCGACAGCAGAGGTGGCGCGTAGCAGATTTTCACGGCGGCGTTGGTTTTCGCCCAAAATTTTTGGCGAATAGCATATGGGTTTCGAAGATCTCGTTACCGGTAAGACAAGGCCTTTTACGAATTCGATTTTCGTTCACCGGTTTGGAAGTAATTTGATTTTGAAGATTTTGGTGTTTTCGTATTGTTAGATCTGAAATTGGAGACGATTGGTTTGGAATTTTCAGGAATTGATCGAGGAATTGGAATGAACACGAGGAATTCTTGCAAGCATGAATTTTGGGGATTTTTCCGGCGGCCATCAGACAACTTGTCCTTCTCGACGCAGTGAGTCTAATGCCGCTTTCTGTTCGTCAATCGAACACTCGATTTAATTGTTACGAATTTATTTGTGTATATGTGAATTGTTTGATTTATTTGTTCTCAATGTAATTTGATTCCGATTAGCTTGATTTGTCGATTTATATGAACTCCGATGTATACGAAAACTTGCATCAAACGAATTGTGATATATATTGATGTTCCTGCAATTTGAATCCCAATTTGTTGAATTTGTGCAATTGATTATGATTTATGGATTGTATTGTCATACTTGAGGAATTTGTATTAATTGTCTAGCTTAAGGGGTGTTGGTGTAATTTTCCTAAATATGTAAATTTATATGATTTGAATTAATTAGACCTTGTCGATTGATAAATAAATATGCTAACCACAATTTCGAATAAGAGAAATTAATATGCCTAGATAACAAAAATTGGAACAATGAAATTAAGATTTAATCATGTAAATTGGAGTTTAATCGATTATATAATATATGAATTGGTTATGTGTTGTATGAATTACATGAGATCTTGAATGGTTAAATAACTTACTTATCCTTCGTTTGTGCATTCTATAACTTAGTTAGAATTTAACCTGTGACTTCGTGAATTAAATGAAATTCATGGCATGTTATTATATGAATTATTTGGGCTTGTAATACGTACAATTTGTATGAAATGTGACACGTGAATTTAAATTGGTTGTTTTGTGAATGTGCATTTGTGAGCATTGCCGTGCGTCACTTGCTGGTTATTGTTGGGTCGGAGTCTTTGTTTTGTGTGTTCAGTTGTTCAGGTGCACCCGGGGTGGTGACTTGTGGTCGTGCAGGTTCCGGGGTGGACCATTTGCTGTGTCTTCCGCTTTGTTTAGTAATAGGTGAGGTTTCTTTCTTTTAGTTACTATGACCTACGACCCTAAATGAGTTTTAAGCCCGCATGGGACCTATGTATGTATATATGTATTTAGATATTTGTTCGATACGTATTTTGTGGGAATTGGCCCGTTTGCTGTGAAATGTTTGAAAAACGCTTTTATGTATATATAAGTAATATTTTCGTTTATTTGTTTTGAAATAGGGTTGGTGTGTGTGTTTTTTGAGCTAGCGAGCTTTGGACTTTGGAATATAAGTCCTTAAATATTAAGAAATTTCAAAAATTATGAACTATGAATTATGACTTGGGCCCTGAAGATTCGTGCGAAGGAGACCCGGGACGGTGTGGGCTGCCGGGTAGTCCCTAGTATGGTCTCCACACTTAAGGATCAACCCTGAACCCACTAGGAGGCTTGGTGGGGGAAGGAGTCCTCGGGCATGAGCGTCATGAAACTCACGACCCATACTGCATGATCGTTTGTTAGGGTAGGTAGCACCCTTCCATCATCCGGAGTAGAGGTATGTATGCTTGAATTATGCTTTCATACGATTTATGATTCCGATTTTGATTATGAACGAAGTTAGGTGGTTTGAAACTCGTTGTAGCACCCGATCGCAAGGTACCACATCCCCCACACCGAGACCCGACCCGAATATGAAATGGACGATCCATACTCGAGCTAAGTCAAGGCGAACGGGGACAAACACACACGCTATGCTAGGCGGGCTAACCCTTAAACCATAAAATCAAAATAAAAATAAGCGCGGAAGCAATAACTGGCCATAATATAAACAATGAGTAATCAAACTCCAAAACAATCCATGTACATTAACAAATGCCGTCACGGCTCAACAAACAAGTACGCTCCGTTATCGTTCATATACAATGATCCAACGTGCAATATGAAAGTGTAAGACCGAGAAAATACAAGAGCTAAAACGAATGTAAAACCTATGACTCGAATTCCCGCCTAGCTCCTTTGACACCTGCACAACACAACTGAAAACCAAACGGGTTCAGTCCAAAAGGGACTGGTGGGTATAAAAATAGGGCATAAATATAATATACGATAGTAATTAAACATTCACATGCAAGCTATAATCCCAAGTGAGGTTTTGAAGAAATTCCCAAGTGGGCAAATAGAAATCATCAAAAGGGATTATAAAAATTCATTAACATTAGGTCATTATTGGCCCGGCGAGTGGGCGTGCATTATCTCCAACCAACACCTCGTGTAATTCATTAACATTCATTCATTCATTCATTCTTTTCATGCATTTCATTCTTTCGTGCGCATTCAATAACATTCCACCTTTTTCCTCCTGGTTGGTGGCGGGTTTGCAAGGCCCATCCACCTATTCATTGACCAAAAGGGGAACATGACTCCGCAGATGGAACTCATCGTCCATTCCTCGCTAACTCCTAACGAGGTCCGGTTACGCCGTTCATTAGTGGGACTAGTGTGAGGCTTTCCCGTCAGCCCATGCCTCCTCGGTTCCCCACTCACACCAAGCCCCTGGGCCCCATTCATTGTGAACATTCATTCATTCTCGCCAAAACATTAGGTAGGATTCATGAAAGAAGGGCTATACGTTGAAAACATTTACTCTTGAAAACGACTCTATACACATATATATATTTTTGGCCGAAATCTTTGCATATTGGGAGTATATAGGGCCATTTAACTAGATAGTAGAGAAACCCACCTTAAACCAACAAAAGAGATCACAAGAGCCTCACTGACCGGCCTCGTCTCCAACCGGATCAAAATCTGTGCAAAAGAGGTGAAGTGAGACTCAATATGACCAAATAAGACGCTCGGCAATGAAATGATTATGCTATGAATGCATAAAAGATCATATTATATCATTGAAATGTTCATGTGCACTATTAAGGAATTTAAATCACATAATCAAGTCATTCAATCTTTCGTTCACTTTCATTCAATTCATAAATTCACGTTTCCAATCAATTCAATTCAAGAAATTCAAAAAGGAGCCTAGCACGTATTCAATCTTTCACAAAACACTACCACATACATCATATTACATAATATAACATATTTCCAAAGTTTTAAAACAAGAAGAATTCATTTGATAAGGAAAAATGGTTATGGAAATCACAAACGACACAAAAACGTACATAAACGGCATTCAATAAAAGTATGCCTAAATCTCATCCAAATGTTATGAAATCAAACCACCATACTATCAACACATAGTAAAACAAGTTCATAGTTCATCACGATTGAAGATAAAGGCGTTAAGGAGGTGAAACAATCAAAAACCGAAAAGGAAAAGACAAGAGTTGCGCAGGGGGAGTGACATGGGGGTGTCTCACATTACAAGGCAAATGAGACACGGGGGTGTCACAGTACAGACATGCTAAAAGGGAATGACACGGGGGTGTCACACAATACAAGGCAAATGAGACACGGGGGTGTCTCGGTACAGACCCAAAAATGCAAACAAAGCTTACCGGCAAAACAACCCTATACAAAATCAGTTCGAAAAACATACCAAATCAACTCCAAATTTTATGAAACTTGATATAAAACATATTTAGCATGTTAGGAGCATTTTTCATTTAGAGCTCAAAGTCCAAATCACACGTTAAGAGCACCAAAACCATGCAGCAAGTCTGGGACGTCAAAACCGCACATATGAGTCCGATTGGTTCAATCATGCCATGATCAAGTACTTAGGGGATGAATTTGGATCTAAAACCTTGGGAATGCATGCTAACATACTAAAAAACTAATATACATCATATATATGCAAAATGGCCCGAATTGAAGCACATTAGAATGACCAACGAACTACAAAAATGCAACAACAGCAGGTCATTCATAAGCCATGCACAGAACAGGTAATGTGCTACAGTTTTGGGGCTCAAAATGGATCCAAAAGCTTGCAACATGAATGCTAACATATAAAACAATGAGTGTACATCATCTCCATGCAATTTCACACGAAAAGAAGGCCATTAGATCAAGCAACAAGACATGATTCCACACAGCAGTCCCAAAACAGGGGAGGCAGTTTTGATCATCAAGTTTGGAGCTCTATATCTCATAATTTCATCAAAGGGTCTAAAGAGAAAATCATCCTAACATCATATAATATCATTTAGGAAACCAATAGGCTAAGAAAAAAGCTCATATAATCATGTATAAGAAAGAAAATCAGCTACACAAGTAAATAGGTCATTAGAGCAAAAATCCCCAAAAGTCCTATTCATGTTCTTAGCCCAAACCCTTATCAAATCTGATGCAAAGAAAGTATTAAATGGATGAAATCAATAATAAAAGAGTATAGGATACATAAATATACATACCTTCAAGATATGGAGAAGAAAGGAAGTGATTTGAGCTCAAAAATCACAAGGGCCAAGGTTTTCTCTTGTCTTCCTCCTATCTCCCTTCTCTCTCGATCAGTTGCAGAAACAAGGGGGGGGGGGGGTTTGGCTCGGTTTTTTCCGCTAAAAGGGGGAAGAAATGGGTTAACTCAAGTACACAAATCATATGTTGAAGTATGGTTAAGTTAGAGAGGTGTTAAGGGTCCCACCAAGAAGATTATTCAACAAAAAGGGTTCTTCTTGCACGAGTTGCTTGTTACGGTTGGATTTTGGGGGTCTTAATGATCTCAAAAAGGTATGATTCTGGTTCCATTGTCTCCGAATCGTCGATACAAAGGCAACAGAGGTGACGAAATTCGAAGCCGAATTCCCGAGCTCAAGATATGACATCCGGAACCCAGGGCACGCTAAAAGCGTTTTAAGCCCTACAAGTTCCGTCTCCAAAAACTGAAATCAAAACTAAATCAAACGAGCGTAAAATTACAACGTAAGCATGTAAGCATGTTAATAACTCACATAATTCGAGTATACCAAGTTGGCACAAAATCACAATTGAAAACGGAGTTAAACAATTCGAAAACGATTAGAAAAGGATTTAAACGTTTAAAGTTTCAAACTTAACACTTATTTCAATTATTAAAATATTACAATTAATGTAAAATCACATACGCATATAATTTATAATGTCATGCATACATAATTAATTAACATGGATTGCCTAAGTTCATGCAATTTATAAAACAATTCGTGCCACAATTAACATATATATTTATATATATAAATATGTTTGATATTAATAACATTAAAATAAAGTAATTATCATTTAATACATTTAAAATAAAATTAAATATAAAATATTTATAAATAATTAATCACATAATTAAATAATTTAATTGCGTATCTTATAAACACATATGGGATATTGGTATAAATGAAAACCCGGGGCGTTACAACCTCTCCCCTTAAAAGAATCCGTCCTCGGATTCACTACTCGCCCAAACAAACAATGAGAGATTCCCCGTCTCTCGCAAATAACAAGGAGAGAGCCCCGTCTCTCAAGGAACAATGAGAGAACCCCGTCTCTCCAACAACAATGAGAGAACCCCGTTTCCCAAGCAGCTATGAGAGAACCCCATCTCTCGCAAGCAAAGAGAGCACCCCGTCCCTCGAACGAAAATAAGAGAATCCCCGTCTCTTACAAATAATAATAAAGCAAGGAAGTCTCCAATACTCCCGAGCAACACAACACAAAACAATAATTAAAATCACGTAAAACGCCTAAAGCAGGTAATAGATATCATCCACGTTGATCAACAATTATTCCAAGTTAATATGATAGGGAATCAAAGCACATAGCAGAAAACTATTTGAATTAAATTCGCATGGATGCTTGTATCATGGATGCTTCAAGTACCGTTCACCGTAGTTGCATAATTCAGAATGGTAAGTTTCGTTGTCCAAAGCGTGGTCTGCCCTGAAAGTGAATTCAATGCTCGACTTGTCTTTAAGCTCTTCAGGGTACCCCAACCAAGCAATTGATAGATCCTCTAAGGATTTCATTCTTGATTCCCTTCTGACTTGTACTGTTTCTATTCTTCTTCGATCTCTCGTCATTTCCCATAATCTTCATTCGACCAACCAACTCTTTTTCATTAACCGAGCTTGACCTCCCCGAATCCCCTTGATCATCCGTCCCGAATTTCAGATCCATAGTTATTTCCTTTACCCATACCAAAACCTAACCTACCATTGAAGATAACTACCCTTAGTGTCTTTAAAAGTTCATTCCCGACCTTAAAATACATGCTATACAAATCTCTTTCTTTCTTCCATCCGATTGGCCCCTTTTCACTCTCGTTAACCCTTTAGGGTGAAATTTAGTATTCGGCCCCTAAAATTCCTTGACCGAAGATAGGATGTTCTTGATGATTTTTGAAGTTTGATTTAAATCTTCCTAATGTTCATCCTTGTCAGTTTGTTGCTTCTGAAATCTCTTTCCAAATTCATTGAACCAAGTTTTATTAACAACATCTCTTTTCTACGGTAACTTGAATCGATTACCTCTTGCCATCGCAACGTAGGAGTTTCTTTAAACTCCCTCATAACTCCCTTGTCTTCCTAAATGTATCTCCGTTATTTCTATTCATTATTTCTTCAGCCATAACTTCAAGTTTAAATTCTCCTCTCGGTCATCCTCTCCCCCTTAAAATTTTGTCGTTACACCTTGAACCTCATCAATCCTTGTTTCATCGAAATCCTCTCATCTTCCCTTTTAATTCCCTTGGTAATCGAAACCCCCTTCTCTATTCTTGTTCGATCCCAACACCCTCGAGAACAAATCTAATCTCACGTTCCTTCGGAGTTCCTTTTCACCATCTTATCCCTTACTTGAAGTTCTTTATTTACCGAAGTCATCGTCCTTGTTAGGTGTTACCCTATTATTTCTTTTTCCTCTTAACTCAGAGGTGGCCAGTCGAAAAGATACTTGATAAGTGAGGTGAAAGAATTTCCTACCAAGTAAACACTAAAATGCATGTCGGGTTAAAATGACGATGCATGTGGCACACTTGCGACAATAAAATATGCAACACCTTAGAGCAACGAAATCAAATACAAATGCACGCACGAACGTAAATAAAGAAGAATAAATAATTGATGTGAAGTATGATGCACGTGCTAGGAATGTTTTGGAACCTGTCACCAATGGGGTAAGTTGTTAGCTCGGTAGCTTTTTCTCGTTCCTCCAAGTACGAGGTTACTTTGACTTGCTGATCATGCTTCGTCTTTCCCACGGTCTTCAAGATTTCCAAGAATCCTATGCACCACTTGTATCTTCCACGGCCCGGGATTGCAATTTCCCGATCCCTCATTTCTCCCATAACTTGATCAAGGTTCCCACACTCGTCCTTTATGAGCTTGAATTGGCGACTTGAACTTGTCTTCCAATTGCTTCCACTTGCGCGCATGATTTCCTTCCAAAACGTCTTTGCCTTTCTTTACCGTTTCCATTCGTCGCTCCATATTTCCCAATTCACCTTCCATGAACTTGTATTTCCCACGCTACTTGGCTCCTTCAAATCCCTCCTCGATTCGTTCTCCATCTTAGTTGAAATCCAGAGTACCCAAGTCCAAACTCTTCCCAATCTTGACTTCTACAAGCTCGACTTCTAATTACTAAATTATTTAGAAGCCCTTCTTTGACAACCCAGAGTGCTTATTTCCCACCGAACCCATTTTACCTTAACTCCTCTTTATCACATACATCCCCCAATGATCCAAACCCCGAACTAAATTACCTCCAAGGTTCATATACTCCACTCTTTAGGTTAGGAAATCCCTTGATTCCAATTAAAGCACTCTAAGCAGTGGGTTCACATAAATTGATTTTCTGAGTCACAACTACCTCACGATTAACCCTTTATTTTCACCAAAAGTCCCTCTACCATCGCTTCTCCAACGTTGAACCTCCCATTCCGGTTCCTATCCTTTACTCTAACTCCATCTATGAAGCCACACATCTAGTATTCTCTATACTCATCCCCGTTGCATCCTTCCTATCCTCTATGCCTCAAAAGGAGCTTGCAATAGGACGTTGTTAACATGATACTTGACCATAGTTTGATAGTATCTTCGTAACCTGTAATTTATAACTTACTTCAAGGGTATATGCATGCGAATAGTGAATGCTCATGACACTTATTTGACATGAAAATCACTGATCCAATGCAAGAATGCAACAGATAAGTCAACAAATTTCAAAAAGCAAGACAATTCATATTCAAGATCGATGCAATGCGCACATTATCACATAGTTCCTAAGCCAAACGACCTAGATTGACCCACACGACATGAGAACCCGAGTTTTGCAACCCGAGGCTCTGATACCACTTAAGGATGTAGCACCCGAGCGCAAGGTACCACATCCCTTGCACCGAGACCCGACCCGAATATGAAATGGACGATCCATACTCGAGCTAAGTCACGGCGAACAGGGATAAACACACACGCTATGCTAGGCTGGCTAACCCTTAAACCATAAAATAAAAATAAAAATAAGCGCGGAAGCAATAACTGGCCATAATATAAACAATGAGTAATCAAACTCCAAAACAATCCATGTACATTAACAAATGCCGTCACGGCTCAACAAACAAGTACGCTCCGTTATCGTTCATATACAATGATCCAACGTGCAATATGAAAGTGTAAGACCGAGAAAATACAAGAGCTAAAACGAATGTAAAACCTATGACTCGAATTCCCGCCTAGCTCCTTTGACAACTGCACAACACAACTGAAAACCAAACGGGTTCAGTCCAAAAGGGACTGGTGGGTATAAAAATAGGGCATAAATATAATATACGACAGTAATTAAACATTCATATGCAAGCTATAATCCCAAGTGAGGTTTTGAAGAATTTCCCAAGTGGGCAAATAGAAATCATCAAAAGGGATTACAACAATTCATTAACATTAGGTCATTATTGGCCTGGCGAGTGGGCGTGCATTATCTCCAACCAACACCTTGTGTAATTCATTAACATTCATTCATTCATTCTTTTCATGCATTTCATTCTTTCGTGCGCATTCAATAACATTCCACCTTCTTCCTCCGGGTTGGTGACGGGTTTGCAAAGTCCATCCACCCATTCATTGACCAAAAGGGGAACATGACTCCCGAGATGGCACTCAGCGTCCATTCCTCGCTAACTCCTAACGAGGTCCGGTTACGCCGTTTATTAGTGGGACTAGTGCGAGGGTTTCCCGTCAGCCCATGCCTCCTCGGTTCCCCACTCACACCAAGCCCCTGGGCCCCATTCATTGTGAACATTCATTCATTCTCGCCAAAACATTAGGTAGGATTCATGAAAGAAGGGCTATACGTTGAAAACATTTACTCTTGAAAACGACTCTATATACATATATATACTTTTGGCCGAAATCTTTGCACATTGGGAGTATATAGGGCCATTTAACTAGATAGTGGAGAAACCCACCTTAAACCAACAAAAGAGAGCACAAAAGCCTCATTGACCGGCCTCGTCTCCAACCGGATCAAAATCTGTGCAAGAGAGGTGAAATGAGACTCAATATGACCAAATCAGACGCTCGGCAAAGAAATGATTATGCTATGAATGCATAAAAGATCATATTATATCATCGAAATGTTCATGTGCACTATTAAGGAATTTAAATCACATAATCAAGTCATTCAATCATTCGTTCACTTTCATTCAATTTATAAATTCACGTTTCGAATCAATTCAATTCAAGAAATTCAAAAAGGAGCCTAGCACGTATTCAATCTTTCACAAAACACTACCACATACATCATATTACATATTATACCATATTTCCAAAGTTTGAAAACAAGAAGAATTCATATGATAAGGAAAAATGGTTATGGAAATCACAAACGACACAAAAACGCACATAAACGACATTCAATAAAAGTATACCTAAATCTCGTCCAAATGTTATGAAATCAAACCACCATACTCTCAACACATAGTAAAACAAGTTCATAGTTCATCACGATTGAAGATAAAGGCGTTAAGGAGGTGAAACAATCAAAAACCGAAAAGGAAAAGACAAGAGTTGCGCAGGGGGAGTGACACGGGGGTGTCTCACATTACAAGGCAAATGAGACACGGGGGTGTCACAGTACAGACATGCTAAAAGGGCATGACACGGGGGTGTCACACAATACAAGGCAAATAAGACACGGGGGTGTCTCGATACAGACCTAAAAATGCAAACAAAGCTTACCCAAAACAACCCTACACAAAATCAGTTACAAAAACATACCAAATCAACTCCAAATTTTATGAAACTTGATATACAACATATATAGCATGTTAGGAGCATTTTTCATTTAGAGTGAAAAGTCCAAATCACACGTCAAGAGCACGAAAACCATGCAGCAAGTCTGGGGCGTCAAAACCGCACATATGAGTCCAATTGGTTCAATCATGCCATGATCAAGTACTTAGGGGATGAATTTGGATCTAAAACCTTGGGGAATGCATGCTAACATACTAAAAAACTAATATACATCATATATATGCAAAATGGCCCGAATTGAAGCACATTAGAATGACCAACGAACCACAAAAATGCAACAGCAGCAGGTCTGTCATAAGCCATGCATAGAACAGGTAATGTGCTACAGTTTTGGGGCTCAAAATGGATCCAAAAGCTTGCAACATGAATTCTAACATATAAAACAATGAGTGTACATCATCTCCATGCAATTTCACACGAAAAGAAGGCCATTAGATCAAGCAACAAGACATGATTCCACACAGCAGTCCCAAAACAGGGGAGGCAGTTTTGATCATCAAGTTTGGAGCTCTATATCTCATAATTTCATCAAAGGGTCTAAAGAGAAAATCATCCTAACATCATATACTATCATTTAGGAAACCAATAGGCCAAGAAAAAAGCTCATATAATAATGTATAAGCAATAAAATCAGCTACACAAGTAAATAGGTCATTAGAGCAAAAATCCCCAAAAGTCCTATTCATGTTCTTAGCCCAAACCCTTATCAAATCTGATGCAAAGCAAGTATTAAATGGATGAAATCAATAATGAAAGAGTAGAGGATACATAAATATACATACCTTCAAGATATGGAGAAGAAAGGAAGTGATTTGAGCTCAAAAATCACAAGGGCCAAGGTTTTCTCTTCTCTTCCTCCTATCTCCCTTCTCTCTCGATCAGTTGCAGAAACAAGGGGGGGGGGGGGGTTTGGCTCGGTTTTTTCTCCTAAAAGGGGGAAGAAATGGGTTAACTCAAGTACACAAATCATGGGTTGAAGTATGCTTAAGTTAGAGAGGTGTTAAGGGTCCCACCAAGAAGATTATTCAACAAAAAGGGTTCTTCTTGCACGAGTTGCTTGTTACGGTTGGATTTTGGGGGTCTTAATGATCTTAAAAAGGTATGATTCTGGTTCCATTGTCTCCGAATTGTCGATGAGAAGGCAACGGAGGTGACGGAATTCGAATCCGAATTCCAGAGCTCAAGATATGACGTCCGGAACCCAGGGCACGCTAAAAGCGTTTTAAGCCCTACAAGTTCCGTCTCCAAAAACTGAAATCAAAACTAAATCAAACGAGCGTAAAATTACAACGTAAGCATGTAAACATGTTAATAACTCACATAATTCGAGTATACCAAGTTGGCACAAAATCACAATTGAAAACGGAGTTAAACAATTCGAAAACGATTAGAAAAGGATTTAAACGTTTAAAGTTTCAAACTTAACACTTATTTCAATTATTAAAATATTACAATTAATGTAAAATCACATGCACATATAATTTATAATGTCATGCATGCATAATTAATTAACATGGATTGCCTAAGTTCATGCAATTTATAAAACAATTCGTGCCACAATTAACATATATATTTATATATATAAATATGTTTGATATTAATAACATTAAAATAAAGTAATTATCATTTAATACATTTAAAATAAAATTAAATATAAAACTTTTATAAATAATTAATCACATAATTAAATAATTTAATTGCGTATCTTATAAACACATATAGGATATTGGTATAAATGAAAACCCGGGGCGTTACACTCGTGCTCGCCGGGTTGTGTGGTTTTGATTATGAACTTGATTTGTGAAATTGGAGTGGACTCCTAATTATTAAAATTGGTTGATTTTGGCCTTCGGCCTTAAACCTTTTTCCTTATATGTAGTACCACGGTTTAAAATGTTTAGAATGCAAAAACCACGGCCCGGTTCATGAATCTTCTTACTTTGAATATGCTCTGCTTATGTATACGTACGTGTGAGTGTGTTAGCCCCCTCACCAGTCGTTAGGACTGACCCCTCTTTGTTGTTTCTTTTTCCCCCTTCTATTTGTTTTTTTGTTGCAGGTTCATGTCGTTTTAGTTCGTGCTAGGTGGCGGTGTGTCGAGTCTATTAAGTCCGTGTTTGTTCGTTTCAGTTTGTTAAGCATTTTATTTTGAATTATGTTGGAAAATTTGTATTAGATTTATTTTGTACAGGTTTGCATGTATGATTTGAATGTATGAAATTTCGGGACAGGTTAGGACAAGTGCTTGGATTAGATGAACCCGTTTTGATCGTATGACTATTCGGGACAGGTTTCTAGGGCCAGTTGAACCCGTTTTTTCGTATAATTATTCGTGACAGGATAGGACATGTTCCCTGGAGTAGCTGAACCCGTATAGTTGTTATTGATGTATGAAAGTTTTTAAAAGTTGGCCTTTTACATTGCTTCCGCTGTCATGTTTTGCATCTTTTCTTTTGTACAGGGTTAGGTACCGCCTAGCTTAGGCCTGGTATTTTTGTTTTGTCTCCCATTCACTATGGCTCGGTATGTGTGCGGAGTCTTTGTTTTATTACTCGTGTCGGGTTATAGTGCGGGGATGTGGTGCCTCATGTTAGGAATAGTGCCCTAGAAAGCCGATTGTATATCCGCTTTGTACTTTTCCTTATTGTAATCACAGACAACCTTTGAATAAAATAACGAACTGAGGCAACACTTCTTTATATGCTCTTGTTTGGTATGCGTTTACTTTAGCTGTGCATGTATGAGAACTCCCCTAATCCTGATGACTTTAGGACTCTACCATTTAGGTGAAATGGTTCATGAAACGAGCCCTATATCACATAAGTCATGATTAGTAAAATACTCCAAGCCGATGAGTCCTACAGACAGTCGGAGTGTCAACCTGACTCCTCTAAGGCTTGCTTGTGGGATCACGCCCTTAAGAAGGACCACCTTGTTTCATGGAGGTGCAAAGTGTATAGTTGATACGTGCGTGATACATGAGGGTGCTTACTTTAATAAGTAAGTTCACTGAGGTGCCCCGTGTGAGAACATTCCTAAATGGGAAAGGAAGTTTCTATTTCAGGAAATGGAAACTTCCAGATTAGGAAATATCTCACGAGTCATTGATGTGATTAATTGATCCTTAGACTTGAGGTTCCTTGTCATTTTATGAGTTAACTCTGTAGTCTTAGGTATAAGCTTTAAAGGGTGTCGCCTTAGACAACTGATTCAAGGCTTATGCTGGGGCTGCACAAGTGATTCATGAAAGTGAATGAGAATCAAGAAAGGACCTACACTTGCATTTGCAAGGTGATCTCTTATTGTGTAAGTCATTCATATGCCATATGGAGTCCTTGGCCAAGGCAGTAGATCAAGACATCAAGAAAAGTGTTTCTTGGATTGAGATCAAATGGATATGAAATGCACTTAGCTTTAAGACCGGATTATTAGGGTTCTGATTATTCCCTTGCCCTAGATCTTGGTTGAGAGATAGTAAGTAGGAGGATTGTATCTCACATGAATCAATGACTTAAAGGTTCTGTCAAATCTGAACATTCCAATTCAGCTAGGGGTTAAACACCTGTTGCTAGACTATGGTCGTTTAATCTGTGGACTGATTAATTAATTAGTGAATTAATTAATTGGGGTCACTGCTAATTGAATTGAGAACCTAGAGGGTCACACACAACAACTTGGTTACATGAGTTGAGGCTTGAAAATGATTAAACGAGTTAATCGGGCCAAGAGGGTTCCACACGTGTGAATTCACACGTGTGTGTATATATATTATATATATATATTAAATAATTAATTAGTTAATTATTTAAATAGACTTTGGTTTAATTTTGAATTAAAAAGAAAGTCTAATTTTGGAGAAAATAATCTAGTTAATTAATTACGAATTAATTAATTAGATAAAAATAAGTTATTTATTTTATAATAAATAAAGTATAAAATTATCCAAAAATAGTTTGGATATTTTTAAGCTCTCTTAAAAGTTGACTAGAAATAGAATTCAAAGTCAAAGTTGGAAAATACTTGATGATCAAGTAATAGGAGAGAGAGGAACCAAATCCTTGTCCAATGAGGACTAGGTTCGGCCGCCCCTCCCCTTTCCTATATATAGGGGAGCTCATGCTCCCCTTTAGAGCTAATTGACAATTCTTGGTTCATGTGCTGAACACCTTCCTTTCTCCAAGATTAAATTAAACCCTAGGTTAAGCCTAAACACTAACTAGAGAACTAGCATCCTTACTAGTTAGATTGTGATCAAGTTGGTGGACTTTCTCTAGAGACTTCAAGTTAGAAGTTTGAAGATTCGAGCTTTACCAAGGAGAGGGGATCAAGCAGCGAGAAGAGCGTTCTTGGGTGGCTTGAAAAGCTTCAAGAAAGAATAAAAGAAAAGTAAGTTTTCTATCTTTACGAATTTGGTTACACGATTGCGAGTTCAAGGTCCTTTTGTTGGGAAAATTTTTTAAATTCCGCTGCTTTCTGATTCGTGTTTTCCAACAAGTGGTATCAGAGCCACCTCGTTAATCGTGTTTCTGATTCGTCTCAATTATTTCTGAATTTGGTAGAAATTCTTAGGCTTAGATGCGAATTAGGTATTCATGAGTTCTTTTAGAAAGCCTGAATTACGAAACTGTAATTTTTCCTGAATTTCTAAAACTGTTTTCTCAAATCGTGTTTTTTGAAAATTGTTTTAGTTGAAACTTGTTTAAATCGAATTTTTTAATTTTTGGATTGAACTGGTTTTTCGAGAAACCCAGAAATACGAAACGAACACGAAAAGCAACGAGCCTTGGCGTGCTAGCACGTCGCACGCCCAGGCCCGTCGCCGCCGCCCAGCTCCTCCCGCAACAGCGCGGGAGCCGTCCCGGGCGCGCTAGTCCGTCCCGCAACCGCGCGGGACGCCTGCTCAGTCCATCCCGGGCGCTGCTGCGCGCAGGCGCGGGCACGATGCACGCCCAGCGTGCGCACGCGAGCGGAACATCCCGCCCGCTGTGCGCGCCGCTGGCGCGCGTCTGCGCGCGCGGCTGCGCGGCAGTGCCTGACGTGGCTGGGCCCTTTTTCGGGGCTAGTTTTCGTGTTTTCGTGTTTCGTGTTTTCGGTCCGAAAAATCCCGATTTAATTTTATTTTAATTTTATCTTTTAAAATCAGTTTTGTTAAAATAAAATTATTTTAAAATTTTGATTAAATTGGGATTTTTGAGAAATTAAAGCGATTTGGTTTTTGGGAAAATTATGAATTTTATTTTCTGAAAATAATGAAAGAATAAAATTATTAATTTTGGAAATTAATTGGAATTTTATTAGTTTAATGTTTTTCGGGTTTTATTGAAAAGGCTCTTGAACAAGAATTGCATCTAAGTCGTGTTTTGAGTCATTAGGACTTGAAACGAGAATTTTAATTTAGTGGCTAAATTTAAATTCTCGCAAAAGCATGTTAGGTGATCATGGGTTTAGATCTATGTATGGTTTTAATTTATGCACATGGATGGTTTAAATTGGGGTTGGAGCCCTATAGTTGCGTTTTTCAATTGAGGTTGGAGCCTCACTTATGTGCGTACTGTTATGTGATTTATTATGTGGCTTTCCATATTACTGTTTTTGAGGCCGGGGTATGCCCCGTGTAATTGTCTAAGGCCAATATGAAGATTGAGCCTTATTACTTTATGTCTTTTTCTTTTTATTGTAATTTGAGAGTAGAGATAGGTGGTGAGGTTTTATTTTCATTTTGGAGACAATGCACCCATGGAGTAAGATGGACCACATTCAAGTAACAAGGAGGCCATAAGTGAAGACCCCTCAAAATGTTAGGGAGGGGAATCTCAATTGTTAAATGTAATAGAGATAGGGCTCGTATTTTGTTACTGCTTTCCCTTATGTGATTTGAACTGTTTATGTGGCATGTATGTTAGAACTTGTGATTGTGGAGTGGCTCCCACATATCACGCATAAGATAGGTAGAACCCATGATCATTACATGTTAGTATCATGCTAGGACATGTTATCTGTTTATGTGCTTGTTTGAAATGCATTTAAGTGTACTTGCATTAATCAAGACTAATAAAATTGGATAACATATATGTTGGTGAGGTCGAACCGGACAACTCTCCGGTTGATTCGAAAATTCCCATTAAATATTAAGCTAATTTCGAACAAATAGGTGTTTAATTCGAGATGCAAGTTTTGAATTAAATTCCTAGCATTCCATCAATAGGTTTTAAGTTTAGTAAGTAAAGCTAGTTATTGTCCGCGAGTCGTGGGATAGCTAGTGGAGCTTATTAGTTCTTAGTTACCTGATTAATCATTTTAAATGATCAATATTTCGTGGTCAATTTTAGCAAGGGCGATGTCCGCGAGTCGTGGATCGTTCAAACTAAGTTTTGGTCATGATCTTATGATTGATGGGTCTAGCTTAACGCCTAAGTAAATATGGATGTCGCACGAGTCGTGGGTCCATATTGAAAGATAGGTGATGCAAAAACAATTACTAAGAGTTCTAAAGGTGTTAGAATTGGTAAGTTGTACCTGCCTAGGGTTCTTACTTAGAATGTCCGCGAGTCGTGGGTTCGAGGTAAAATGCCTAGGATCTTAGTACCCATTGGGAAACGTGTTCCTCTTAGATCTTTGGGAATTCTAGATCTTTGAAAAACAGTGGGAGCTACAATAGATTAAAGACCTTATCTTTTGTATATCGTTATAATTCAGCATGCTCACTAGTTCTCTGTTTTACCATTTAGGTCGTAGATTCTGTGATTCTCTACGTGTTTTGAAATGGCAACCAAAAACCCTCTTGTATCGATCCTCGAGTCAAACAAGTTGACTGGTCCCAACTATTCTGATTGGCTGAGGAATCTAAAAATCATTTTAGATTCTGAGAAGAGAACTTATGTTCTCTTCGAAGGGGAGCCTACTCCTGAAGGGGAGGCTCCCACTCGGGCCGAGCGGGATGCGATTCAGAAGTGGAAGGATGATAATCTCCAAGCCCGTTGCCTTATGTTGGCTAACATGTCTCCGGACTTGCAAAGACAACATGAGGCCATGGAATTTGCTTGGGAGATTTACGACCACTTAGAGCAACTTTACCGCCCTCATGAACGTGTTACAAGGTATAACACTTCAAACGAATTATTCCACTTGAGAATGAGGGAAGGTTCAAGTGTCCATGAATATGGACTCAAGTTTCTTGCCCTTACTGAGAAACTTGCTTCCATGGACATGCCGCTGAAAGATGAGCTTTCAGTGGATTTGTTGCTAACTTCGCTCCCACCATCATTCAACCCATTTGTCCTTAACTTCAACATGAATCATGCTGGTGCTACTGTAGCTGAGCTGATTAGTCAGCTTGTGACTGCTGAAAGCACGATCAAGAAGGACAATAAGGTTTTGATGGTGAATGCTCCATCTTCCTCTTCTGGGCCTTCTAAAGGTAAGGGCAAGAAAGCCCAAAAGAAGAAGAAGAAACCCCTTAGGCCCACTGGTGGCATTTCGAAGGGGAAGGCCCAAAAGAAGAAGCGTGATCAGAAAGAGGATGTTTGCTTCCATTGTGGCAAAGCGGGACATTGGAGGAGAAACTGCCCAGAGTACAGGGCTACTCTAAAGAAAGGTATCTTTCTCGTTGAAGTAAATCTTTCTATTAATTCTAGTTCTTGGGTACTTGATACCGGTTGTGGAACTCATATCTGTAATGATGGACAGATGCTAAGTGAAGTCCGACAACTCAAAGAAGGAGAATGTGTCTTGAAGATCGGCGATGGCTCAAACGTTGAAGCTCGAGCTTTAGGCACAATTAGATTAGATTTAGGTAGTTTTGAGTTAGTATTAAACAAAGTCCTTTATGTACCGAACATTATTCGTAATATAATTTCAGTTCCAATATTAGATTGTGAAGGTTATGAAACTTATATTAAGAATGGTAAATACTTTATCAAACGGAACAACTCTTCCGTTCATATCGGTACTTTAAGTAATGGACTTTACCTAACTCAAAATATCAATATTATGAATATACAACGAGAAACAAAGCGTAAGAGAGATGACAAAGTTTCAGCTCCCTTATGGCACGCTAGATTAGGATACATTTCCAAGAACAAAATTAGCAAGATAAACACTTTAGGATCATTCTCTGAAAATGATCTCAAGGAGTTAACTTCTTGCGAATCCTGTCTCAAAGGAAAGATGTCCAAAGTTCCTTTTAAAGGAACTGTGGAACGTGCCACTAAGGTTTTGGATTTGATCCATACTGATGTTTGTGGACCGCTTAGTGTAAGCACTAGAAGTAATCATCAGTATTTCATAACCTTTACTGATGACTTTAGTCGGTATGGTTATGTATACTTAATGAAGTATAAATCTGAAGCTTTTGTGAAATTCTTAGAATTTCAAAAGGAGGTTGAGAACCAAACTGGTCACAAGATCAAAGCACTTCGATCTGATCGAGGAGGCGAATATCTTAGTGAAGAATTCCTTAATCATCTCAAAGATAATGGGATTATCTCTCAGTGGACTCCTCCGGGAACTCCTCAACTTAATGGAGTTTCTGAGAGAAGGAATCGAACCCTACTTGATATGGTTCATTCCATGATGAGTTTTACTGACTTACCACCTTCTTTCTGGGGTTATGCCCTAGAAAGTGCAGCAAAGATTTTGAATCTAGTTCCCTCTAAGTCAGTCCCTAAAACGCCCTATGAAATGTGGCATGGTAAAATCCCTAGTTATTCTTACTTAAGAATTTGGGGTTGTCCTGCTTACGTGAAGAGGACAGTGGGAGATAAGTTAGAATCTCGTTCTAACTTATGCTACTTTGTAGGTTATCCTAAGGAATCCATAGGATACTACTTCTATGATCAATCTGAACAAAAGGTGTTTGTTTCTAGAAATGCCACTTTTCTTGAGGAACCGTTCCTTAAAGAAAAGAAGGGCAAGATCATAGAATTAGAAGAAGTACAAAATGACCCCACACCACCCACTGAAGAAACGTCCCACTCTGATCAACTACAACCAATCACGAATTTCGATACACACGAAAACCCTCCTCTAAGGCGTTCTGAACGTACTCCTAGACAGCCGGAGAGATGGTATGGATTCTTCCATGAAATCTCTCAAAAGGATAATGATCCTTTAACATATGATGAGGCACTTTCAGATTCTGACTCTGAACAGTGGATAGAAGCCATGAAATCCGAAATGGATTCCATGAACTCCAACCAAGTTTGGACCTTGGTAGATTTGCCTGATGGGGTCAAACCCATAGGTTGCAAATGGATCTTTAAGAGAAAGCTTGGAGTTGATGGAAGCATTGCAGCCTACAAAGCAAGACTGGTTGCAAAAGGATTCACTCAAAGACTCGGCGTGGACTTTGACGAAACCTTTTCACCAGTCGCAATGCAAAAGTCCATTCGAATCATGCTTGCCATTGCTGCATATTATGACTATGAGATACGGCAAATGGATGTGAAAACTGCCTTTCTCAATGGTGACATTGACAAAGACATTTATATGGATCAACCCATAGGTTTCACATTCAGTGGGAGTGAGCAAAAGGTTTGCAAACTCCAAAGATCAATCTATGGATTGAAACAGGCTTCTAGGAATTGGAACATTCGATTTGATGAATCGGTCAAAGCTTTTGGCTTCATCCAAATTTCGAATGAATCATGTGTGTATAGAAAGGAATTGGAGACCTCAGTGCAATTCTTAGTACTTTATGTTGATGACATCCTTCTTATTGGGAATTCGAAAGATGACATGAAAGTTACTAAGTTATGGTTATCGAACCAATTCGAGATGAAAGATCTTGGTGATGCGTCCTATATCCTTGGAATTAAAATCTATAGAGATAGATCTAGAAGGTTAATAGGACTATCACAGTCGATGTACATTGACAAAGTATTGAAGAGATTCAATATGGAGTCAGCAAAGGTTAAGAACCTTCCTATGAGTGTAGGAACATGTCTTTCAAAGAAGATGTGTCCTAAGACCAACCTTGAGAAGGAAAGAATGACTCATACGCCTTATGCATCAGCAATAGGTAGCATAATGTATGCAATGTTGTGTACTCGACCGGATGTGGCTTATGCACTTAGTGTAACGAGTCGTTTCCAATCTGACCCTGGAGATGGTCACTGGGCTGCCGTGAAGAATATTCTTAAGTACTTGAAAAGTACTAAAGATTTATTCTTAGTTTACAGAGGTCAGGAAGATCTTACTGTCGAAGGATACTGCGATGCAAGCTTTGCATCTGACTTAGATGATTTTAAGTCAATGTCAGGATACATTTTCTGCCTGAACGGCGGAGCAGTGAGTTGGAAGAGTTCCAAGCAAACAACCACTGCAGATTCGACCACTGAGGCCGAATACTTAGCTGCAAATGATGCAGCTAAGGAAGGTGTTTGGATTAGAAACTTCATTCAAGAGTTGAATGTTGTTCCTAGCATGAAAGACCCCATTACTGTGTTTTGTGACAACACTGGGGCGGTTGCTCAAGCAAGAGAACCAAGATCTTACCAACGGACCAAGCACATTATGAGGAAGTATCACCTAATCCGTGATATTATCAAAAGAGGAGATGTGCAAATTGAGAGGGTCACATCAGCAGAGAACGTGGCAGATCCACTTAGTAAACCCCTTAGTCGGGAAGCTTTCCAAGGTCATCTTCAGAAGATGGGACTTAGAGTAGCTTTAGAATGGCTTTGACGGGCAAGTGGGAGATTGTTAGGAATAGTGCCCTAGAAAGCCGATTGTATATCCGCTTTGTACTTTTCCTTATTGTAATCACAGACAATCTTTGAATAAAATAACGAATTGAGGCAACACTTCTTTATATGCTCTTGTTTGGTATGCGTTTACTTTAGCTGTGCATGTATGAGAACTCCCCTAATCCTGATGACTTTAGGACTCTACCATTTAGGTGAAATGGTTCATGAAACGAGCCCTATATCACATAAGTCATGATTAGTAAAATACTCCAAGCCGATGAGTCCTACAGACAGTGGGAGTGTCAACCTGACTCCTCTAAGGCTTGCTTGTGGGATCACGCCCTTAAGAAGGACCATCTTGTTTCATGGAGGTGCAAAGTGTATAGTTGATACGTGCGTGATACATGAGGGTGCTTACTTTAATAAGTAAGTTCACTGAGGTGCCCCGTGTGAGAACATTCCTAAATGGGAAAGGAAGTTTCTATTTCAGGAAATGGAAACTTCCAGATTAGGAAATATCTCACGAGTCATTGATGTGATTAATTGATCCTTAGACTTGAGGTTCCTTGTCACTTTATGAGTTAACTCTGTAGTCTTAGGTATAAGCTTTAAAGGGTGTCGCCTTAGACAACTGATTCAAGGCTTATGCTGGGGCTGCACAAGTGATTCATGAAAGTGAATGAGAATCAAGAAAGGACCTACACTTGCATTTGCAAGGTGATCTCTTATTGTGTAAGTCATTCATATGCCATATGGAGTCCTTGGCCAAGGCAGTAGATCAAGACATCAAGAAAAGTGTTTCTTGGATTGAGATCAAATGGATATGAAATGCACTTAGCTTTAAGACCGGATTATTAGGGTTCTGATTATTCCCTTGCCCTAGATCTTGGTTGAGAGATAGTAAGTAGGAGGATTGTATCTCACATGAATCAATGACTTAAAGGTTCTGTCGAATCTGAACATTCCAATTCAGCTAGGGGTTAAACACCTGTTGCTAGACTATGGTCGTTTAATCTGTGGACTGATTAATTAATTAGTGAATTAATTAATTGGGGTCACTGCTAATTGAATTGAGAACCTAGAGGGTCACACACAACAACTTGGTTACATGAGTTGAGGCTTGAAAATGATTAAACGAGTTAATCGGGCCAAGAGGGTTCCACACGTGTGAATTCACACGTGTGGCTCACGTGAGTGACACGTGTCACTGTGACACGTGTCACACACGTGTGTGTATATATATTATATATATATATTAAATAATTAATTTGTTAATTATTTAAATAGACTTTGGTTTAATTTTGAATTAAAAAGAAAGTCTAATTTTGGAGAAAATAATCTAGTTAATTAATTACGAATTAATTAATTAGATAAAAATAAGTTATTTATTTTATAATAAATAAAGTATAAAATTATCCAAAAATAGTTTGGATATTTTTAAGCTCTCTTAAAAGTTGACTAGAAATAGAATTCAAAGTCAAAGTTGGAAAATACTTGATGATCAAGTAATAGGAGAGAGAGGAACCAAATCCTTGTCCAATGAGGACTAGGTTCGGCCGCCCCTCCCCTTTCCTATATATAGGGGAGCTCATGCTCCCCTTTAGAGCTAATTGACAATTCTTGGTTCATGTGCTGAACACCTTCCTTTCTCCAAGATTAAATTAAACCCTAGGTTAAGCCTAAACACTAACTAGAGAACTAGCATCCTTACTAGTTAGATTGTGATCAAGTTGGTGGACTTTCTCTAGAGACTTCAAGTTAGAAGTTTGAAGATTCGAGCTTTACCAAGGAGAGGGGATCAAGCCGCGAGAAGAGCGTTCTTGGGTGGCTTGAAACGCTTCAAGAAAGAATAAAAGAAAAGTAAGTTTTCTATCTTTACGAATTTGGTTACACGATTGCGAGTTCAAGGTCCTTTTGTTGGGAAAATTTTTTAAATTCCGCTGCTTTCTGATTCGTGTTTTCCAACACCTCACGTGCGGGGTGCTACATCTAAAGTGGTATCAAAGCTACCAGGTTCAGAACCGGTGCTCTGGAGTCGTGTCGTGTCAGTCTAGGTCGTACGACATAGGAATATGTGCGCATTGCATCCGTTTGGCATGAAATTTTGCTACCTCAGCATGAATTGCATGGAGTTATATGACTATGTGCGCGTTATGACTATGATTGTGTAACATTTTATCAATGTGCTCTTAATTGCTTTTCATTGTTGCACTTAGGTGACCTAAATGCCATTTTACATTTGCATTCCTAACCCTCATGCACCAACTTTAGTGTTTCAACTACAGGGCTACTTCATCAACAATTTAATCACCTTCCATGTCATCATCACAACTTTATGGTAAAGACTTCTAATACCACTGTGAACAGTACACTAAGTATCCATGACACGAGCATATATGCATCCTTTATTTGATTAATTTTTGTTATTATGTGATATACCTGCAATTGTGATACGTGTTGATTGTTGTGATTTCTGATTCTGCTTATGTGCTTGAGTGAGAGGGAGATTTAATTCTGTCTATTTACGTGCTAGGGAGATGTTAACTCTTCCTATTTGTGTGTTAGAGAGATACTGGATTCTCTCTAAATTACGTGATAGAAAGATGCTGAATTCTTTGTGATTTTTATGCACGAGAGATGTTAGATTATCTTGTACTTAGGTATTTGAGAGATGTTGGATTCTTTTGAATTTAGGGGTTTGAGAAATACCGAATTTTCTCAAACTAGAATGTCTGGGAGGTGTGGAATCTGTCAGACTTAGGTTGAGAGATGGGGTTCTCTCAATTCTGTGTTTGAGAGATGGGGCTCTCTCCATTATGTGCCTGAGAGACGGGGTTCTTTCTTTTGTGTGTACCGAGGGACGGGGTTCCCTCGCTTACGTGTTGAGAGATGGGATTCTTTCTTGTTTGTCGCCGCTGCGTTACGTGTGGCTTGACGATATTTCGCAAGCGACGAGAACGCAACGGTATCGAGCTTCGGGTGCCATGGCCCAGTAGTGATCGTATGAGATTGAAGTGACCAACAGTCAAGTGCTCAGATGGACCTCAGTGACAACGAGACACTATGAAGGCAGTTGACCCAAACAATGGGAGTAGTATCCTGAGGAGTCTGCAGTTTTTCGAGATCAGAGTAGCGCAGTTGAAGTGTGAAGTTGGGTTTGTTTCAGAGTCGTTCAAGATCCTACTTTCGGACCTGAGGACAGGTCCTTTTGAAGGAGGGGAGTTTGTAACATCCCGCTCGTCCGACGTATAAGGTACGCCGCGTTTCAACTTTATTATGTGTTTTACATGGCCCAATTTTTGAACGCTTTTAGAGTTTAGGGGCCTGTTTGTAATTTTCTATTTTTAGGGGTTTTTCGATCATTGCTCGTTCGATCGAGATTTTGACCTCTTTAACACCTTTAACGAGTTCGGGGCATCAAAACGAGTCCGTAGACTATAAGTTTGCCCAATTATGATGTCGTTAACCCTTCTTTTCGGCCGTTTCTATTCGTTGAGGACCCAGGATAAATACCCGGATCCTCGTTAAATGTGTTAGACCTCAGCTCTCTCTCTCTCCCGCGATCTCTCTCTCACCTCTCACGATATTTTAATACACACCATACCTAAAACACACACTCGTCCCTAACTCGCTCGTTTCTCGATAGAATCCGACGTGTGAATAGTCAAAGTTAATCAGATCGACGAGCCCGACACGATGATATCAAAATCACGACCTATAACTGCAGTTATCGCCAGTTACAGGTGGCAAGAATTGGGCCATCACTTTCAAGGTGGCGCGCGGCGGTTTCCGGCTGCCCTTTCTCGATACGACCCCCTGGACTGGTGGCGTTGTTAGGAACAGTGCCCTTAAAGCAGCTTTTGGCTTTACTATTTCCTTGTAATATCACAAACAGTCTCTGAATAATAAACGAGATAATTTTATTCATAGGCATTCACTTCTTTATGTGCTTATTTATGTCTGTTTGGGTTGACTGTGTTTTTGTATGTATTGAACTCCTCTAATCCGATGAAGCCGTTAAGAACTTTGTTGTTATGGGAACGACACATGAAACAAGTTCTTAACTCCATAAGCGAGGATTAGAAACTTCTCCAAGTCGAGAGTCCGACAGACAGTGGGAGTGTCGACCTTAACTCTGTTGAGAGACTTGCTTATGTGATTATGTCCTTTTGAAGGATCACTCAGTTTCATGGAGTGATAAGTGCATACGATGATACGTTCATAATACATGAGGGTGATTGTTACTAGAACTTCATCACTGAGATGTCCCGCGTGAGAACATTCCTAAATGGGAGAGGAAGTCTCCTAGAAACTTCCAGATTAGGAAATATCCCACAAGTCAATAACGTGATTCATTAATCCTTAGACTTCAGATTCTGTAATGTCTCATATGAGCTAACTCTTTAATCTTTGATATAGGCTCAAAAGGGTGTCGCCATATAGACACCTGAACCATGGCCTTTGTTGGGATTACACAAGTGGCATATGTAGAATTAGTAGAATCAATAAAGGACCTACACTTGTTGCAAGAACAAGAATGATCTCTTACTGATTGAGTTGCTCGTAGTCCATTAAACTTAAACCCTTGGACAAGGTGGATAAAAGATCAAGACATCAAGAAAATGGGGTTTTCTTGCATTGAGGTCTAAATGGATATGAAACGAACTTAACTTTAAAGATCAAGAATATTTAGGCTCTGAGAATATTCCCATGCCTTAGTTCTTGATTGAGAGATGGAGTTGTAGGAGGATCGTATTTCACTGTATGTTATTGACTGAAAGGTTCTTCGATTCATTTCGTTATTCGGCTAGGGGTCACACATCCATTGCTAGATTATGATAGTGTGATCTGTGAAGTGATTAATTAATTAGTGAATTAATTAATTATTGTCACTGCTAATCGAATAATGAACCTATAGGGTCACACACAAATGCCAGGACCCAAAGGTTATGGTAGGATGTTAATATGATTAACGAAGGATCAAACTGTTGATCAAAGAAGGCAAAATGCCTCGCCACGAGTCACGGTAATGATGTGACAGCCACGGGTCATTGACACGTGGCTGCCACGTGTCTTGTACACGTGGGTCACACGTGTCACAGATGACGTGGCTTAGGCGTGTGGAATTATTCCACACGCGAATTCTTTTCTAGAATTAATTAATTAAATTGTAATTAATTAATTTAAGCCTTTTAATTAATTTTGAATTAATTATTAAGTTTTTATTTCACAAGCTTAACCCAATAAATAATTAATTAAGAATTAATTAATTTATTGAATCTTGACTTTTAGCTTTAGGAAAGTTGAAGAGTCTAACTTCCTATTGTCGGAGAGAGAAAGTTATTTTTGCAAGACTTGGAGAACAAGTTGAGAACTTATTTTCTCCAATTAAATTAAATAATTAATTAGTTAATTAGTGAGCAAGAAAACAAAGCCCATTAGGTTTAGGAAACCCTAAGGGGCTCGATCCACACTAGTATAAATACTAGTGGTGGTGCTTCTCTTATTCTTTTGACCAACACTCACGAAGTGTTAAGTTTTTGAGAAAAATAAAAGAAAAGTTTTCAAAGAAAAACCCTAACCATTAACATAAGTTATAGAACTTGCATTCTCACTTGATTGATCGTGTTCTAGGACTGGTGTGGATACGCTTTAGAGGATCGCTGCTTTGGGATCTATCGAGAACCGTTCGAGGGACATTCCGCTTGAAGGGTGTTCAGTAGGCGTTACTGACATCACTAGAAAGCTTCAATCTACGTAAGTTTCTAAACACCCTAAGATACGATACGAGAATTGCAAGTCCATGATCAACCATTGGGAAAAATTTTAAATTTCCGTTGCGTTTCTGCTCAAGTTTTCCAACAAGTGGTATCAGAGCCAGGTTGCAACGCTCGTATTGTATCGTTACAGCTTTACGAATTTTGATTGAAAATTCTTGAATTTGAGTATATGTTGTGTATGCATGATTTTAGTTTGAAATACGATATTACCGAAACAAAACTGTTTCTTGAAAATTTTGCAAAAATTATTTCCTGATTAATTTGGTTTTAAACTGTTTTGATTCATATTAGTTTGAACTGTTTTAATTCGAAATTGGATTAGATGAATTTGGTTAAATTGCGAAACGAAAATTACGGAACGGATCAACCCGCAAGCGATCGCGCGCGGGGTTGCGCCCATCAAGTACGCACATGGGGCAGCATCACGCAGCCCCACACCTGCCGAGACCCACCGCCCGCGGTCGCCCGGGCGTGCCTAGGCGCGACCGCGCGCTGTTCCGCCTAGGCCACCGGGAGCGCCTGCTCGTAGGCGTGCAGCTGCACGTGTGCTGCCCAGCGCGGGGACGTGCGCGCCGCTGGCGGGCGTCTCCCCGCACCCGCCTAGCACAGCCACGCGGGCTGTGAGCGCAGTGATGCCCGCTCGTGCGCGCCTTGTGTATTCCCTTCTCGATCGTGATTTCCCGGGCCCGTTTTCGCTTCGTGTTTTTCCAGTTTCGTAAAATCCCGAATTATAAAAATTTGATTTTATTTTAAAATTATAAAATACTTATTGGAAATAATTATAAAATTTGGGATTTTATGAATTAAAGTCAAGTTCTTATTTTTTCGAGAAAATTACGAAATTCACTTTGAAAGATTTATTTGGCAAAATTTAATTTTTGAATTAATTGTTGTTTTGTCATAATCCAATGACTTCGATTTTGAATAAATTCGTGAATAATGAACAATATTCAAATTGCTTAAGTTAATTGTAACTTGAAGTCAAAGGAATTTTAAATTTTGTTGGTAAATCTAAATAAAAGCGGAATCATGCTAGTTTAGGTGATCATGGGTTAGTCTTATGTATGTTTTAAATTCTGCACATGGATGATTTCAATTGGGGCCGGAGCCCCATAGTTGCGCGTTTTCGATTGGGGTTGGAGCCCTACTTATGTGCGTACTATTATCTGTTTATTATGTGGCTTTCCTTATTATTGTTTTTGGGCCGAGGTATGCCCCGTGTACTTATCTATGGCCAATATGAAAATTGAGCCATATTACTTTATGTAAAGGGAGTAGAACTTTGAAAGTGAGGTTTTTATTTTCATTTTGGAGATAAGCACCCATGGAACACAAAGGATCCACAAGGAGCACTTGAAGAACGGTGGCCATAAGAAGACCCCTCAAAATGTTTAGGAGGGTTTCTATTAATGTAATAGATAGGGCTGTTTTCCATTAAATTTTGTACCCCTATGTGATATGAACTGTCTTATGTGGCATGAATGTTAGAACTAGTGATTTTTTAGTGGTTCCCGAAATCACATATAAGATAGGATACCCATGATCTTCTCATAATTAGTATCATGCTAGGACATGTTATCTGCTAATTGCTTCTGTGATACACTTTACGTGAAATTGCATTAAACAAGACAATTAAAATTTGGATAACATTATATGTTGGTGAGGTCATTCGAAAATCCCTTTTAAATATTGAGCTAAATTCGAATAAATAGGCATTTTATCACGGTAATAAAATTCCTAGCATTCCATCAATAGGATTTAGGACTTAATAAGTGAACCTAGTTGCTGTCTCACGAGTCGTAGGGTAATTAGTGGATCTTATTAACTCTTAGTTTCCTGATTAATTATTTTATATGATTAATATTTCTTAACCATTTTAGAATGGGCGATGTCTCACGAGTCATGGGTCGTTCCGGACTAAGTTTGGTTAAGATCTTATGATTGATGGGTCTAGCTCAACACTGAAGTAGATATGGATGTCTCACGAGTCGTGGGTCCATAGTCGAAAGATCAGTGATGCAAAATATTACTAGGAATTCAATGAGAGATCGAATTGGTAATTAGTACCTACCTAAGAATCTTAGACCTTCGGATGTCTCACGAGTCGTGGCTCCAAAACTAAGATTTCTTAGGATCCTAGTACCCACTGAGAAAATAAGTTTCTTCTAAAGTCGTTGGGATTTCTGGACTTTCTAAAAATAGTGGGAGAACATATTTCTAAAGACCTTGATAATATGTATAATCGTTATTATTCAGCATGCTCATGATTTCTCTGTTTTTCCATTTAGGTTGTAGTTCTGTGATTCTCTACAAACTAAAATGGCAACCAAAAACCCTTTAGTATCCATCCTCGAATCAAACAAGTTGACGGGGCCCAATTACTCTGATTGGCTTCAGAATCTAAAGATAGTTTTAGATTCTGAGAAGAGAAGATATGTTCTGAGGGTGAGGCTCCGACTCGGGCCGAAAGAGACGCAATTGCGAAATGGTCTGAAGATAATCTTTAAGCCCGTTGCCTCATGTTGGCTAACATGTCTCCGGACATGCAAAGGCAACATGAGTCTATGGAATACGCTTGGGAGATTTATGACCATCTTGAGCAATTGTACCGCCCCAAAGAGCGTGTTCTAAGGTACAACACCTCTAAGGAGCTCTTTCATCTCAGAATGAAAGAAGGTACAAGTGTCCACGAACATGGGCTTAAGTTCCTCGCTTTGAACGAGAAGCTTACTTCCATGGAGACGCCTCTAAGCAAGAACCTCGCCGTGGACTTGTTGCTTGCATCGCTTCCACCATCATTCAATCCTTTCGTGCTGAACTTCAACATGAATCATACTCATGCTACTGTCGCTGAGCTGATTAGTCAGCTTGTGACTGCTGAAGTCATGATAAAGAAGGATAACAAAATAATGATGGTTACATCCTCTTCTAAGCTTTCTAAAAGCAAATTGAAGAAAGTTCCCAAGAAGAAGGGATCTCTTAAACTTGATGGAGGGGTTAAAAAGAGAAAGGCTAAGAAGAAAAGGGATCAGAGAGAGGGCGTTTTCCACCACTGTGGCAAGAAAGGGCATTGGAAGAGGAACTGCCAAGAGTACAAGGATACTCTAAAGAAAGGTGTGTTTATTGTTGAAGTAAATCTATCTATTGATTCTAATTCTTGGATACTTGATACCGGCTATGGAGCTCATATCTGTAATGATGTACAGATGCTAAATGAGGTTCGACAGCTCGAAGAAGGAGAATGCGTCTTGAAGGTTGGGAATGGATCAAGCGTTCAAGCTCAAGCCATTGGGACGTGTAGATTAGATTTAGGTGTCTTTACTTTAGTTTTGAATAAAGTCCTTTATGTACCTTCTATTATTTGTAATATAATTTCCATTCCAATATTAGATTGTGAAGGATATGAGACTTTCTCCAGAAATAGAAAATTTTATCTTAAGAAGAATAAAGCTTCCGTTTTACTTGGTACATTATATAATGGACTTTATACAAGTAAAGACACCAATAGTTTGAATATGCAACAATCAAACAAACGCAAAGGAGATGACAAGATCTCGGCTTCTTTATGGCACACGCGTTTAGGCTATATTTCTAAAGATAGGATTGCTAAGTTAACTAATTTAGGATCATTCTATGAACTTAAAGAGTTGACTAATTGTGAATCATGTGTTAAAGGAAAAATGGCCAAGACTCCCTTTAATGGTAAAGTGGAACGAGCCACTAATTGTGATGCACACGTGTCACGTATGACGTGGCTTAGGCGTGTGGAATTATTCCACACGCGAATTCTTTTCTAGAATTAATTAATTAATTTTGAATTAATTATTAAGATTTTATTTCTCAAGCTTAACCGAATAAATAATTAATTAAGAATTAATTAATTTATTGAATCTTGACTTTTAGCTTTAGGAAAGTTGAAGAGTCTAACTTTCTATTGTAGGAGCGAGACAGTTATTTTTGCAAGACTTGGAGAACAAGTTGAGAACTTATTTTCTCCAATTAAATTAAATAATTAATTAGTTAATTAGTGAGCAAGAAAACAAAGCCCATTAGGTTTAGGAAACCCTAAAGGGCTCGATCCACACTAGTATAAATACTAGTGGTGGTGCTTCTCTTATTCTTTTGACCAACACTCACGAAGTGTTAAGTTTTTGAGAAAAATAAAAGAAAAGTTTTCAAAGAAAAACCCTAACCATTAACATAAGTTATAGAACTAGCATTCTCACTTGATTGATCGTGTTCTAGGACTGGTGTGGATACGCTTTAGAGGATCGCTGCTTTGGGATCTTTCGAGAACCGTTCGAGGGACATTCCGCTTGAAGGGTGTTCAGTAGGCGTTACTGACATCACTAGAAAGCTTCAATCTACGTAAGTTTCTAAACACCCTAATATACGATACGAGAATTGCAAGTCCATGATCAACCATTGGGAAAATTTTTAAATTTCCGTTGCGTTTCTGCTCAAGTTTTCCAACAAGTGGTATCAGAGCCAGGTTGCAACGCTCGTATTGTATCGTTACAGCTTTACGAATTTTGATTGAAAATTCTTGAATTTGAGTATATGTTGTGTATGCATGATTTTAGTTTGAAATACGATATTACCGAAACAAAACTGTTTCTTGAAAATTTTGCGAAAAGTATTTCCTGATTAATTTGGTTTTAAACTGTTTTGATTCATATTAGTTTGAATTGTTTTAATTCGAAATTGGATTGCATGAATTTGGTGAAATTGCGAAACGAAAATTACATAATGGGTCAACCCGCGAGCGATCGCGCGCGGGGTTGCGCCCATCAAGTATGCACATAGGGCAGCATCACGCAGCCCCGCACCTGCCCAGACCCGCCGCCCGCGGTCGCTCGGGCGCGCCTAGGCGCGACCGCGCGCTGTTCCGCCTAGGCCGCCGGGAGCGCCTGCCCGTAGACGCGCAGCTGCACGTGTGCTGCCCAGCCTGCGGACGTGCGCGCCGCTGGCGGGCGTCTCCCCGCACCCGCCTAGCACAGCCACGCGGGCTGTGAGTGCAGTGATGCCCGCTCGCGCGCGCCTTGTGTATTCGCTTCTCGATCGTGATTTCCCGGGCCCGTTTTCGCTTCGTGTTTTTCCAGTTTCGTAAAATCCCGAATTATAAAAATTTGATTTTATTTTAAAATTATAAAATACTTATTGGAAATAATTATAAAATTTGGGATTTTATGAATTAAAGTCAAGTTCTTATTTTTTCGAGAAAATTACGAAATTCACTTTGAAAGATTTATTTGGCAAAATTTAATTTTTGAATTAATTGTTGTTTTGTCATAATCCGATGACTTCCATTTTGAATAAATTCGTGAATAATGAACAATATTCAAATTGCTTAAGTCAATTGTAACTTGAAGTCAAAGGAATTTTAAATTTTGTTGGTAAATCTAAATAAAAGCGGAATCATGCTAGTTTAGGTGATCATGGGTTAGTCTTATGTATGTTTTAAATTCTGCACATGGATGATTTCAATTGGGGTCGGAGCCCCATAGTTGCGCGTTTTCGATTGGGGTTGGAGCCCTACTTATGTGCGTACTATTATCTGTTTATTATGTGGCTTTCCTTATTATTGTTTTTGGGCCGAGGTATGCCCCGTGTACTTATCTATGGCCAATATGAAAATTGAGCCATATTACTTTATGTAAAGGGAGTAGAACTTTGAAAGTGAGGTTTTTATTTTCATTTTGGAGATAAGCACCCATGGAACACAAAGGATCCACAAGGAGCACTTGAAGAACGGTGGCCATAAGAAGACCCCTCAAAATGTTTAGGAGGGTTTCTATTAATGTAATAGATAGGGCTGTTTTCCATTAAATTTTGTACCCCTATGTGATATGAACTGTCTTATGTGGCATGAATGTTAGAACTAGTGATTTTTTAGTGGTTCCCGAAATCACATATAAGATAGGATACCCATGATCTTCTCATAATTAGTATCATGCTAGGACATGTTATCTGCTAATTGCTTCTGTGATACACTTTACGTGAAATTGCATTAAACAAGACAATTAAAATTTGGATAACATTATATGTTGGTGAGGTCATTCGAAAATCCCTTTTAAATATTGAGCTAAATTCGAATAAATAGGCATTTTATCACGGTAATAAAATTCCTAGCATTCCATCAATAGGATTTAGGACTTAATAAGTGAACCTAGTTGCTGTCTCACGAGTCGTAGGGTAATTAGTGGATCTTATTAACTCTTAGTTTCCTGATTAATTATTTTATATGATTAATATTTCTTAACCATTTTAGAATGGGCGATGTCTCACGAGTCATGGGTCGTTCCGGACTAAGTTTGGTTAAGATCTTATGATTGATGGGTCTAGCTCAACACTGAAGTAGATATGGATGTCTCACGAGTCGTGGGTCCATAGTCGAAAGATCAGTGATGCAAAATATTACTAGGAATTCAATGAGAGATCGAATTGGTAATTAGTACCTACCTAAGAATCTTAGACCTTCGGATGTCTCACGAGTCGTGGCTCCAAAACTAAGATTGCTTAGGATCCTAGTACCCACCGAGAAAATAAGTTTCTTCTAAAGTCGTTGGGATTTCTGGACTTTCTAAAAATAGTGGGAGAACATATTTCTAAAGACCTTGATAATATGTATAATCGTTATTATTCAGCATGCTCATGATTTCTCTGTTTTTCCATTTAGGTTGTAGTTCTGTGATTCTCTACAAACTAAAATGGCAACCAAAAACCCTTTAGTATCCATCCTCGAATCAAACAAGTTGACGGGGCCCAATTACTCTGATTGGCTTCAGAATCTAAAGATAGTTTTAGATTCTGAGAAGAGAAGATATGTTCTGAGGGTGAGGCTCCGACTCGGGCCGAAAGAGACGCAATTGCGAAATGGTCTGAAGATAATCTTTAAGCCCGTTGCCTCATGTTGGCTAACATGTCTCCGGACATGCAAAGGCAACATGAGTCTATGGAATACGCTTGGGAGATTTATGACCATCTTGAGCAATTGTACCGCCCCAAAGAGCGTGTTCTAAGGTACAACACCTCTAAGGAGCTCTTTCATCTCAGAATGAAAGAAGGTACAAGTGTCCACGAACATGGGCTTAAGTTCCTCGCTTTGAACGAGAAGCTTACTTCCATGGAGACGCCTCTAAGCAAGGACCTCGCCGTGGACTTGTTGCTTGCATCGCTTCCACCATCATTCAATCCTTTCGTGCTGAACTTCAACATGAATCATACTCATGCTACTGTCGCTGAGCTGATTAGTCAGCTTGTGACTGCTGAAGTCATGATAAAGAAGGATAACAAAATAATGATGGTTACATCCTCTTCTAAGCTTTCTAAAAGCAAATTGAAGAAAGTTCCCAAGAAGAAGGGATCTCTTAAACTTGATGGAGGGGTTAAAAAGAGAAAGGCTAAGAAGAAAAGGGATCAGAGAGAGGGCGTTTTCCACCACTGTGGCAAGAAAGGTCATTGGAAGAGGAACTGCCAAGAGTACAAGGATACTCTAAAGAAAGGTGTGTTTATTGTTGAAGTAAATCTATCTATTGATTCTAATTCTTGGATACTTGATACCGGCTATGGAGCTCATATCTGTAATGATGTACAGATGCTAAATGAGGTTCGACAGCTCGAAGAAGGAGAATGCGTCTTGAAGGTTGGGAATGGATCAAGCGTTCAAGCTCAAGCCATTGGGACGTGTAGATTAGATTTAGGTGTCTTTACTTTAGTTTTGAATAAAGTCCTTTATGTACCTTCTATTATTCGTAATATAATTTCCATTCCAATATTAGATTGTGAAGGATATGAGACTTTCTCCAGAAATGGAAAATTTTATCTTAAGAAGAATAAAGCTTCCGTTTTACTTGGTACATTATATAATGGACTTTATACAAGTAAAGACACCAATAGTTTGAATATGCAACAATCAAACAAACGCAAAGGAGATGAAAAGATCTCGGCTTCTTTATGGCACACGCGTTTAGGCTATATTTCTAAAGATAGGATTGCTAAGTTAACTAATTTAGGATCATTCTATGAACTTAAAGAGTTGACTAATTGTGAATCATGTGTTAAAGGAAAAATGGCCAAGACTCCCTTTAATGGTAAAGTGGAACGAGCCACTAATTGTGATGCACACGTGTCACGTATGACGTGGCTTAGGCGTGTGGAATTATTCCACACGCGAATTCTTTTCTAGAATTAATTAATTAATTTTGAATTAATTATTAAGATTTTATTTCTCAAGCTTAACCGAATAAATAATTAATTAAGAATTGATTAATTTATTGAATCTTGACTTTTAGCTTTAGGAAAGTTGAAGAGTCTAACTTTCTATTGTAGGAGCGAGAAAGTTATTTTTGCAAGACTTGGAGAACAAGTTGAGAACTTATTTTCTCCAATTAAATTAAATAATTAATTAGTTAATTAGTGAGCAAGAAAACAAAGCCCATTAGGTTTAGGAAACCCTAAAGGGCTCGATCCACACTAGTATAAATACTAGTGGTGGTGCTTCTCTTATTCTTTTGACCAACACTCACGAAGTGTTAAGTTTTTGAGAAAAATAAAAGAAAAGTTTTCAAAGAAAAACCCTAACCATTAACATAAGTTATAGAACTAGCATTCTCACTTGATTGATCGTGTTCTAGGACTGGTGTGGATACGCTTTAGAGGATCGCTGCTTTGGGATCTTTCGAGAACCGTTCGAGGGACATTCCGCTTGAAGGGTGTTCAGTAGGCGTTACTGACATCACTAGAAAGCTTCAATCTACGTAAGTTTCTAAACACCCTAAGATACGATACGAGAATTGCAAGTCCATGATCAACCATTGGGAAAAATTTTAAATTTCCATTGCGTTTCTGCTCAAGTTTTCCAACAAGTGGTATCAGAGCCAGGTTGCAACGCTCGTATTGTATCGTTACAGCTTTACGAATTTTGATTGAAAATTCTTGAATTTGAGTATATGTTGTGTATGCATGATTTTAGTTTGAAATACGATATTACCGAAACAAAACTGTTTCTTGAAAATTTTGCGAAAAGTATTTCCTGTTTAATTTGGTTTTAAACTGTTTTGATTCATATTAGTTTGAATTGTTTTAATTCGAAATTGGATTACATGAATTTGGTGAAATTGCGAAACGAAAATTACGGAACGGGTCAACCCGCGAGCGATCGCGCGCGGGGTTGCGCCCATCAAGTACGCACATGGGGCAGCATCACGCAGCCCCGCACCTGCCCAGACCCGCCGCCCGCGGTCGCTCGGGCGCGCCTAGGCGCGACCGCGCGCTGTTCCGCCTAGGCCACCGGGAGCGCCTGCTCGTAGACGCGCAGCTGCACGTGTGCTGCCCAGCCTGCGGACGTGCGCGCCGCTGGCGGGCGTCTCCCCGCACCCGCCTAGCACAGCCACGCGGGCTGTGAGTGCAGTGATGCCCGCTCGCGCGCGCCTTGTGTATTCGCTTCTCGATCGTGATTTCCCGGGCCCGTTTTCGCTTCGTGTTTTTCCAGTTTCGTAAAATCCCGAATTATAAAAATTTGATTTTATTTTAAAATTATAAAATACTTATTGGAAATAATTATAAAATTTGGGATTTTATGAATTAAAGTCAAGTTCTTATTTTTTCGAGAAAATTACGAAATTCACTTTGAAAGATTTATTTGGCAAAATTTAATTTTTGAATTAATTGTTGTTTTGTCATAATCCGATGACTTCCATTTTGAATAAATTCGTGAATAATGAACAATATTCAAATTGCTTAAGTCAATTGTAACTTGAAGTCAAAGGAATTTTAAATTTTGTTGGTAAATCTAAATAAAAGCGGAATCATGCTAGTTTAGGTGATCATGGGTTAGTCTTATGTATGTTTTAAATTCTGCACATGGATGATTTCAATTAGGGCCGGAGCCCCATAGTTGCGCGTTTTCGATTGGGGTTGGAGCCCTACTTATGTGCGTACTATTATCTGTTTATTATGTGGCTTTCCTTATTATTGTTTTTGGGCCGAGGTATGCCCCGTGTACATATCTATGGCCAATATGAAAATTGAGCCATATTACTTTATGTAAAGGGAGTAGAACTTTGAAAGTGAGGTTTTTATTTTCATTTTGGAGATAAGCACCCATGGAACACAAAGGATCCACAAGGAGCACTTGAAGAACGGTGGCCATAAGAAGACCCCTCAAAATGTTTAGGAGGGTTTCTATTAATGTAATAGATAGGGCTGTTTTCCATTAAATTTTGTACCCCTATGTGATATGAACTGTCTTATGTGGCATGAATGTTAGAACTAGTGATTTTTTAGTGGTTCCCGAAATCACATATAAGATAGGATACCCATGATCTTCTCATAATTAGTATCATGCTAGGACATGTTATCTGCTAATTGCTTCTGTGATACACTTTACGTGAAATTGCATTAAACAAGACAATTAAAATTTGGATAACATTATATGTTGGTGAGGTCATTCGAAAATCCCTTTTAAATATTGAGCTAAATTCGAATAAATAGGCATTTTATCACGGTAATAAAATTCCTAGCATTCCATCAATAGGATTTAGGACTTAATAAGTGAACCTAGTTGCTGTCTCACGAGTCGTAGGGTAATTAGTGGATCTTATTAACTCTTAGTTTCCTGATTAATTATTTTATATGATTAATATTTCTTAACCATTTTAGAATGGGCGATGTCTCACGAGTCATGGGTCGTTCCGGACTAAGTTTGGTTAAGATCTTATGATTGATGGGTCTAGCTCAACACTGAAGTAGATATTGATGTCTCACGAGTCGTGGGTCCATAGTCGAAAGATCAGTGATGCAAAATATTACTAGGAATTCAATGAGAGATCGAATTGGTAATTAGTACCTACCTAAGAATCTTAGACCTTCGGATGTCTCACGAGTCGTGGCTCCAAAACTAAGATTGCTTAGGATCCTAGTACCCACTGAGAAAATAAGTTTCTTCTAAAGTCGTTGGGATTTCTGGACTTTCTAAAAATAGTGGGAGAACATATTTCTAAAGACCTTGATAATATGTATAATCGTTATTATTCAGCATGCTCATGATTTCTCTGTTTTTCCATTTAGGTTGTAGTTCTGTGATTCTCTACAAACTAAAATGGCAACCAAAAACCCTTTAGTATCCATCCTCGAATCAAACAAGTTGACGGGGCCCAATTACTCTGATTGGCTTCAGAATCTAAAGATAGTTTTAGATTCTGAGAAGAGAAGATATGTTCTGAGGGTGAGGCTCCGACTCGGGCCGAAAGAGACGCAATTGCGAAATGGTCTGAAGATAATCTTCAAGCCCGTTGCCTCATGTTGGCTAACATGTCTCCGGACATGCAAAGGCAACATGAGTCTATGGAATACGCTTGGGAGATTTATGACCATCTTGAGCAATTGTACCGCCCCCAAAGAGCGTGTTCTAAGGTACAACACCTCTAAGGAGCTCTTTCATCTCAGAATGAAAGAAGGTACAAGTGTCCACGAACATGGGCTTAAGTTCCTCGCTTTGAATGAGAAGCTTACTTCCATGGAGACGCCTCTAAGCAAGGACCTCGCCGTGGACTTGTTGCTTGCATCGCTTCCACCATCATTCAATCCTTTCGTGCTGAACTTCAACATGAATCATACTCATGCTACTATCGCTGAGCTGATTAGTCAGCTTGTGACTGCTGAAGTCATGATAAAGAAGGATAACAAAATAATGATGGTTACATCCTCTTCTAAGCTTTGTAAAAGCAAATGGAAGAAAGTTCCCAAGAAGAAAGGATCTCTTAAACTTGATGGAGGGGTTAAAAAGGAGAAAGGCCAAGAAGAAAAGGGATCAGAGAGAGGATGTTTTCCACCACTGTGGCAAGAAAGGGCATCGGAAGAGGAACTGCCAAGAGTACAAGGATACTCTAAAGATACCGGCTATGGAGCTCATATCTGTAATGATGTACAGATGCTAAATGAGGTTCGACAACTCGAAGAAGGAGAATGCGTCTTGAAGGTTGGGAATGGATCAAGCGTTCAAGCTGAAGCCATTGGGACGTGTAGATTAGATTTAGGTGTCTTTACTTTAGTTTTGAATAAAGTCCTTTATGTACCTTCTATTATTCGTAATTTAATTTCCATTCCAATATTAGATTATGAAGGATATGAGACTTTCTCCAGAAATGGAAAATTTTATCTTAAGAAGAATAAAGCTTCCGTTTTACTTGGTACATTATATAATGGACTTTATACAAGTAAAGACACCAATATTTTGAATATACAACAATCAAACAAACGCAAAAGAGATGACAAGATCTCGGCTTCTTTATGGCACACGCGTTTAGGCTATATTTCTAAAGATAGGATTGCTAAGTTAACTAATTTAGGATCATTCTATGAACTTAAAGAGTTGACTAATTGTGAATCATGTGTTAAAGGAAAAATGGTCAAGACTCCCTTTAATGGTAAAGTGGAACGAGCCACTAATTGTGATGCACACGTGTCACGTATGACGTGGCTTAGGCGTGTGGAATTATTCCACACGCGAATTCTTTTCTAGAATTAATTAATTAAATTATAATTAATTAATTTAAGTCCTTTAATTAATTTTGAATTAATTATTAAAATTTTATTTCTCAAGCTTAACCGAATAAATAATTAATTAAGAATTAATTAATTTATTGAATCTTGACTTTTAGCTTTAGGAAAGTTGGAAAGTCTAACTTCCTATTGTAGGAGAGAGAAAGTTATTCTTGCAAGACTTGGAGAACAAGTTGGGAACTTATTTTCTCCAATTAAATTAAATAATTAATTAGCTAATTAGTGAGTAAGAAAACAAAGCCCATTAGGTTTAGGAAACCCTAAGGGGCTCGATCCACACTAGTATAAATACTAGTGGTGGTGCTTCTCTTATTCTTTAGACCAACACTCACGAAGTGTTATGTTTTTGAGAAAAAATAAAAGAAAAGTTTTCAAAGAAAAACCATAGCCATTAACACAAGTTATAGAACTAGCATTATCACTTGCTTGATCGTGTTCTAGGACTGGTGTGGATACGCTTTAGAGGATCACTGCTTTGGGATCTATCGAGAACCATTCCAGGGACATTCCGCTTGAAGGGTGTTCAGTAGGCGGTACTGACATCACTAGAAAGCTTCAATCTACGTAAGTTTCTAAACACCCTAAGATACGATACGAGAATTGCAAGTCCATGATTAACCTTTTCAAAAACTTTTAAATTTCCGCTGCGTTTCTGCTCTAGTTTTCCAACAGGCGTAGTATCCCGACGTACGAGAATTGCAAGTCCATGATTAACCTTTTCGAAAAATTTTAAATTTCCGCTGCGTTTCAACTCTAGTTTTCCAACAGGCGTAATATCCCGACGTTTCTTTCCGCGTTGGCGGAGTAGCTTTTGGACCATCGACGGCGGCATACGCGCCAATGAAAGTCAGCGACGGCGGAGCATGTTATTGTAGCCACTGTGTTTGGCGACTTTCGGCCTTCTTCTCCGACGAACAGGTACCCTTTCCTGACGGGTTTGACGTGGTGAGTCCATTTCCGGCCTTGGATTGAGCTGAAAGTGGCTACAGATGGCGGGTTCCGATAGCAGAGGTGGCACGCATCAGATTTTCACGGGGGCACTGGTTTTCGGTGAAAATTTCCGGTGAATAGCATATGAGTTTCGAAGAGCTCGTTACGGGTAAGACAATGCCTTTTACGGATTCGATTTTCGTTCACCGGTTTGGAAGTAATTTGATTTTGATGATTTTGGTGTTTTTGTATTGTTAGATCTGAAATTCGAGACGATTGGCTTGGAATTTTCAGAAATTGATCAAGGTATTCTTGCAAGCGTGAATTTTGGGGATTTTTTCGACACGTTCCGGCGGAGGCCGAACGGCGGCCGGCCACTGTTTCGGTGGCTCCAGTGGCCTTCAGACAACTTGTCCTTCTCGACGCGTGAGTCCAATGCCGCTTTCCTTCGTCAATCGGACACTCGATTTAATTGTTACGGATTTATTTGTGTAGTTGGGAATTGTTTGATTTATTTGTTCACAATGTAATTTGATTGCGATCAGCTTGATTTGTCGATTTATATGAACTCCGATGTATACGAAAACTTGTACCAAATGAATTGTGATATATATTGATATTCCAATTTGCAATTTGAATCCCAATTTGTTGAATTTATGCAATTGATTATGATGTGTGGATTGCATTGTCATACTTGATGAATTTGTATTAATTGTCTAGCTTAAGGGGTGTTTGTGTCATTTTCCTAAATATGTAAATTTATATGATTTGAATTAATTAGACCTTGTCGATTGATAAATAAATATGCTAACCACGATTTCGATTAAGAGAAATTAGTATGCCTAGATAACTAAAATTGGAACAATGCAATTAAGATTTAATCATGTAAATTGGAGTTTAATCTATTATATAATATATGAAATGGTTATGTGTTGTATGAATTATATGAGATCTTGAATGATTAAATAACTTACTTATCCTTCGTTTGTGTATTCCATGACTTAGTTAGAATTGAACCTTTGACTTTGTGAATTAAATGAAATCCGTGGTATGTTATTATATGAATTATTTGGGCTTGTAATACCCGCAATTTGTATGAAATGTGACACGTGAATTGAAATTGGTTGTTTTGTGAATGTGCATTCGTGAGCATTTTCGTGCGTCAATCTGTGGTTATTGTTGGGTCTGAGTCTTTGTTTTGCGTGTTCAGTTGTTCCGGTGCACCCGGGGTGGTGACTTGTGGTCATGTAGGTTCCGGGGTGGACCATTTGCTGTGTCTTCCGCTTTGTTTGGTACCAGGTGAGGTTTCTTTCTTTTAGTTACTATGACCTCCGACCCTAAATGATTTTTAAGGCCGCATGTGACCTATGTATGTATATATGTATTTAGATATGTGTTCGATACGTATTTTGTGGGAATTGGCCCGTTTGCTGTGAAATGTTTGAAAAACGCTTTTATGTATATGTAAGTAATATTTTCGTTTATTTGTTTTGAAAAAGGGTTGGTGTGTGTGATTTTTGAACTAGCGAGCTTCGGACTTTAGAATATGAGTCCGTAAAAATTAAGAAATTTCGAAAATTATGAACTTATGATTTAATAACTATGAATTATGAATTGGGCCCCGGAGATTCGTGCGAAGGAGACCCGGGACGGTGTGGGCCGTCGGGTAGTCCCTAGCGTAGTCTCCATACTTAAGGGTCAACCTTGAACCCATTAAGAGGCTTGGTGGGGGAAGGAGTCCCCGGGCGTGAGCGTCATGAAACTCACGACCCATACTGTATGATCGATGGTTAGGGTAGGTACCACCCTTCCATCACCCGGAGTAGAGGTATGTATGTTTGAATTATGTTTTCATATGATTTATGATTCGATTTTGATTATGAACGGAGTTGGGTGGTTTGAAACTCGTGTTCACCGAGTTATGTGGTTTTGATTATGAACTTGTGTAACGCCCCGTGTTTTCACACGTGCAGGTATGAGTTACGTGCGCAATTTCATTTAATTATATGAGTTTATATCATGTTTAACTAATTGGATTATTTCTAATTTGATTTAATTGTTTAAAATTTTTATATGAATTCTAACTTGTGTTATGACTATATGAATGAAAATGTGAGAATACGAATTTTGTGAATTCGGTGTTAATTGAATGAAATTATGTGTTTCCTGTAATCGTGGACTTAATTGTAACTTATTTGAATGTTTTGGACTCAATTGGAAAATTGAGTTTCGGCTTAATTGCCACTTTTTGAAAGTTTAGGGACCTATTTGAATATAGGCAACCCTGAACGGTTTTCGCGATATCTTGAGCTCCGGACCTCGAAATCGAGATCCGTAACCGGCGTTGAACTTGTTTCGACGTTACCTATCCATTAAACTTGACCTTGTATTATTTCGATACCGTTTGAACTCTCGACGACGAATCTTTCCACAACCTCGTTTCTTATAACTTGTTTGAACCGTTTACTAAACGAACCGGACTTGACCGACCCGAATCCTACCCATTTATCACTAAATATCAGAATTTCCTTTCTCCTTTGCTCCCACTTTCATCGATCTTCATCATCCAAGAGAGAGAAGAGGAAAGCTCCAAAAAACCCTCAATTTTGATCATCCAAACCCTAAGCTCAAGATCAACCAATCTTCCGTCTTCTTCGAAGGTAAGGTATGGAATGTTTTTCTCTCTTTCACCTCTCCATTTTCTTCCGATTATATATTGGTATGGGTTGGAGATTCATGTGAGATGAAGAAAAGCTTGAAATGAGTTATATGATATGAATTCTTGATTCTATGTCTATCTTTGGTTTTTAGTGAGAGTTGATGCATGGAAATTGTTGGTTTTTAATGAAGCTTGAAGCTTCCATGAATGAAAAATTGTTATTTGAGTGATCTTTTGCCAATTTTGTGCATGACTTCTTGTATATATGAATGAATTACATGATTTGTATGAGTTTTATGAATTATGAGCATGTCTATGAGTGTACAAGAGCTTCCTTATGGCTGCCCCCGTTTTTGCAAGCTTTTCCCACGAAAAACAGAGCTTCTTTTTCCTCGCCGAACGACGAGCTGACACGGCCGTGTCAGCTTTGAACTGAAAATGGACACGGCCGTGTTGGGCTCTCGACTTTGATTTTTCTGAATTTAAATCTCGGACATGGCCGTGTCTAAATGCTTTGAAAACTCAACACGTCCGTGTCAAGCCCTCGACTTTGAATTTTTCTGATTTTAAACCTCGGACACGGCCGTGTCCGTTTCCTTTGGAAACTCAACACGGCCGTGTCATTTGAAATGGTAGCTTTGGGGGAACTCTTTTATTGCTTGTTTTGCGTTTATTATTCGTAATTATGAATTATATGTAACATGATTATGTTAAAGTAATGTTTTATGATTGGTATATGATATTGATGAATTATGAATGCAAAGTATGAACGATATGAACTGGAACGAATACGGTTTTATCGTGTAATGAACGAAACTTGGTGAATTATGTGTTTAATTGAATTCTATGACATTCATGACCATAATTGAACATATTATTGCATTTTAAGCCTTCCATAGCATGTTATTGCATAGCCGAGCATCTAATGTGGTCATGATTGAGTCTCACACTACCTTTGTCACACAGATCTTGATCCGGTGGGTGATGAGGTCGGGTAGTGAGAGTTTGTCGGGTTCTTTTGTCTACCAGGTGGGTTTTTCTTCTATTAGATAACAATATGACCCGATCACCTAATGTGCAAGATTTTAGCCAAAACCCTATATAGGTATTTATGCCAAGTTTTTAACGAGCAAATGTTTTTGAACGAAAGCCTTTGTTATGAATGTCCTACCAAAATGTTTTGGCGAGAAATGTATGAATGAGCACAATGAATGAGGGCCCGGGGCTTAGTGTATTGGTGAACCGGGGAAGCATGGGCTGACGGGAATCTACATGTACTAGTCCCAACGATTTCGGCAACCTGGATTTCACTAGGAGATTAGTGGATGAAAAGGGTCCCGGCTTTTGGGGATTCATGCACCCCTCTAGCATTAATGAATGAGGGCTCGTGCCTTGCAAACCCGTTCCCTACCCGGAAGGAAAAAGAGTATATGAATGAACGAATGAATGTTCTAATGTATGTGCACGAAAGAATGTAATGTATGAATGAATGAATGAATGAATGAATAATGGATTACACGTGGTGGTGGTTGGAGATAATGCACGACCTCTCGCCGGGCTATTAATGACCTAATGAACGAATGAATTGTTATAATCCTATTCGTTGTACTTTATGTTCCCGCTTGGGAGAAATGCTTCTAAACCTCGAATAAGGATTATAACTTGCATGTATGTGTTTCAATTCCGCAATATTATGATATTATGCCTCTGTTTTTATACCCACCAGTCTGTCTAAGACTGAACCCGGAGTTGTTTCAGTTGTTTTTACAGGAAAGGGGATGCTAGGCGGGATACCAGTCAGGGAGAGTCTTGCATCGTGTCTAGCCTTTCCTCTACACGCATTTGATTACTTTTGTTACTTTTGAATTGTATATATATGGAGCGTACATAAATATTGGTACCTATATGTATCTTTCTTGAACTACTGGTACATAGAGCGTATAGCTCAATCTAAATATGAAATACATGTTGGTACCTAGAGCTCTAGCTCAATATGTAATATATGACTGCTTGCTTCCGCTATTTTTTTTATTGCTCTGGTTGTTGTGATTGTTGTTATTGGGGGTTTAAGGTATAGGTTAGTCCCGCCTGGCTTAGCGAGTGTGTATGTCTCCGTTCGCTATGATTCGACACGTGTATGGAAATCCATTTCATATACGGGTCGGGTCATGGTGCGGGGGATGTGACGTCTCGCGCTCGGGCGTTACATCCTTTGAGTGGTATCAGAGCCCAAGGTTGCAAAACCAGGGTTCTAGTGTCGTGTGGAGTCAGTAGGTCGTTCGGCTGTAGGAATTACTTGTTAATTTGGAGCATTTGCATTTGTTTTATGTGATAAGGTGCTTTGACCTCTGAATTGAATGATTGATAGAATTTAATGCATTGTCACGCATGAACTAAAATTAGCACGCATGTTAGTGTTTGAGTGAACAGGATACCTCCTAGAAGACATCGGGAAAGGTCTCCGGATCGTCATCATCATAGAGATCGTTCTCCTAATCCTCCACAACCACCTATGAATATGGAGCACTTTATGGAAGCGGTATATAACTACGTGGAGCATAGAAGGGCTCAGGATCCTCCAGTACAACCGCAGGCTGAACATCAAGCACCTCCTCCAAATAACCCGAGAGATCATCACGGGTTGTTTTTAAGCTATAACCCTCCAAGGTTTTCGGGTTCTGTTGATGATACTATATCGGAAGGATGGCTCACAAGGATTGAGAGGATTTTCAATGTTCGACAATTCACATTTCAAGAAAAGGCCCAGTTTGCTATCTTTCAATTAGACGGAGAGGCCTATGATTGGTGGGAACGCACTAGAGAGAAGCTTCAAGTGGAAGGGGAAGAAGTTATTTGGGAAGTCTTTGTAAGGGAGTTTCGAGAGGCTTTTGTGCCCGAGGTCGTTCGAGAAAGGAAAGAACAAGAATTTATGGATTTAAAACAAGGGACTCGAACGGTGGCTCAATATATTTCTCTTTTCAATCGGCTCGGGAAGTATGCACCTCACATTACAAGGGATGAAAAGAGAAAGGCAAAGAAGTTCATAGCTGGATTGAGGCAAGATCTGAGGCATGGGCATGTGGGTTATAACTTCGAATCTTTCGTTGACACAGTACAGAGGGCTTTAGTGCTGGAAGAGGAGTATAAGAAAAAGGATCCTATTCCATGACTACAAATGGGACAAGGATCGTGTAGCGCCCGGGACGATAGGCGCCACATCCCCCGCACTATGAGCCCGATCCACACATGAAATGGAAAATCCATACATGAACCAAGCTCACAGCGAACGGGGACTCACTCACTCGCTATGCTAGGCGGGAGCTAAACTTAAAACCAAAAGAACAAGACTGAAATACATGAAATTTCAAAAACAAATCATACCATTCATAATAAACATAAGAAGCAATGACGGGTTCAACTAGCATAAATACCTAATCCCGAAATTTAAACATAACTGTAACCATAATTCATAATCATAACCATAACCGTGATTCATACATACATTCTTTCATCCTTTAATCAAATACAAAGATGCGTGCAAGTGACTCAAACTAAGACATAGAACTTGACCGACTCGGAACCCCGCCTAGCACACAAAAACCTGCAAAACTGAAAACAAAGCCGGGTTCAGTCTATAGGAGACTGGTGGGCATAAAACAGGGCATAATATAATATAAGACAGTATTTAAACATTCACATGCAAGTTATAATCCCCAAATGAGGTTTTCAAAGCATTTCCCAAGTGGGTGAGATAAAGAAATCATCAAAAGGGATTACAACTATCAAATTCCATTAATTAGGTCATTTGTGGCCCGGCGAGTGGGCGTGCATTATCTTCAACCAACACCTTGTGTAATCCATTAGTCATTCATACATTCGTTCATTCATTCATTCATACATATCATTCTTTTGTGCACAATCATAACATTTACACCTTTTTCCTCCGGGTGATGGCCGGGTGATTGGCCCGAACCATCCATGCATGGACCAAAAGGGTTTCATGACTCCCCAGATGGCACTCAGCGTCCATTCCCCGCTAACTCCTAACGGGGTCCGGTTACGCCGTTCTATAAATGGAACTGGTAGAAAGAGATCACCGTCGGCCCATGCCTACCCGGATAGCCTCTAACACCAAGTCCCTGGGCCCCATTGTGCATTCATTCATTCATACATTTCTCGCCAAAACATTCGGTAGGTATTCATAAAAGAAAGGGGTATACGTTCAAAATCATAAACTCGATAAATGACTATATATATATATATAATAATTTTGGCCGAAATCTTTACATGTTGGGATTATATAGGGTCATTAACTAGTTGAAGAGAAACCCACCTGTTACACCTTACCGACAATACCAAAAGAAGGAAGACTCATGGTGCTTTATGAACCCGGCAAGTCTCCACCCTGGAGAAACTGAACAGAAGACAATGTAGTGTACTTTGTGAGACTCAAGACTCCAAATGAACCATATAAGACGCACGGCAATGCATTAACGTGGTATGAGATGCATAAGAAGTAATACAATGTCATGGAGACATATAATCAAGTACTCAACCCATGTACATTCAATACATGAAGGTTTCACGTTCAATCATATCGTATCTTTCATAATTCAAATCAAAATGATCCAACAATTCCATACAATAATCATAAGATAAATATCGACATGTTTACAATGCACATGAATCATTTAGAGGTGAAAGGAATCCATTGAACACACAAGGGATGCGTTAGTTATAAGAAGCATCGCATTGTCACGTAATTCATTCAAGTACATTCGTTCATAACTTTCATAATCGATACCAAATTAATCCAAGAAATTCAATTAACGAGCATAACACGTAATATAACATGTATACACATCATACAAGTCACAAAATAGGAGATATATAAGCGATTAGGGTTCACATTGGAAGCAATCATCCATGCATGCACATATTAAAAGCAATGAAGATATTTGAATCATAACTCATAAACTATTCCACGAAAAATAATAAAAGTTCATAACACACAAGATAATACTTGTTAGCATAGCATAGAAGTCATAAAAGAGGTGGAGGAAGATCAAACAAACGAAGAAAAATGGAATCGGAGTAACAAAAACAGGCTGGACAAAATCCACCCCCATGGATTTGGTCCAGAAAACTGCCATAAATCCACCCCCGTGGATTTTTCCAAAGGGAAAAATCCACCCTCGCGGATTTAGGTCAGTGGCGAAAAACACACAACAAACAGGGCAAAACTCATGCTAAACCATATAAACATCAAATTAACACACATAGGTAAGTTAGGATAGCAAGTATTCATGCATTTCAATCCATTAAAACATCCAAACATGCAACAATTCAAGCAAGGAATGAAATTGGAACAAACTCATGCTATCTCTTCAAATTCCATAAATGGTAAGGCCATGAATTCTAACGTAGAAACCAAAGCAAGTTCATAAATATCACAAATAACATCTTAGGAGCAATATAAATGCATCATAACAAAAGAATCCGCAAGGAGACATGCTAGAATTCATCAATTTCCCCCAAACCCTCACTATTCATCATACATGCCATGTCTAACCCAAAGCTTGGAGAAATCATGCAAACCTTAACTTAAAATGACTACAAGAAGATGTACATCACAAATATGGGCTTACCTTTCAATTTGGAGTAGAAATGGTGGGGGTAGGAGCTCAATACCCCAAGGTTTGAATAGTGTCATCTTCTTCCTTCTTCTTTCTCCCTATTTCTTCTTTCTCTCTCCTTTTGGCTGAGTTTTGGGATAAATGGGAGGGGTTGGTTCGGTGGGGGGCCAGATATGGGGGAGAGAGAGAGTGTGCAAGTGGCTATAGGTCAAGGGTTAGGGTCTAGGTTCGTTAGGTTAGGTCCGTGAACGTGAAATAGCTATTATTTGTCATTTTTGGCGCAAGGGGCTTGTTTCGGTTAAAATTTGGCAACCCAAATGATCTTAGAAAAATGTGAGGCTTGTCCCATTGTCTCCGATTCATCGATCCGGATCTAATGGAGGTGACGGAACTCGATTCCGAGTTCCCGAGCTCAAGATATGCCGCCCGGAACACAAGGTGCGCTAAATGCTCTTTAGCCCCCTTTTCGGTTCCGATCACACAAAAGAATCCAAAACTCACACATACGAGAATAAAATCATCAACGAGCATATAAACATAATCATAAGTCACATAATTCACTCATGCTAAGTTTCCACAAAAAACAGAATTCGAATCAAATAGAAACGGTATCAAACATAAACACACATGCTCAAACGTCTCAAGAATTCACAATCAATTAATAAAATCAACAATGAAGCATATATCGTTAATTAAATTACGCACATTGGTAAACGAATACGTCATGCTCAAACCTCTAAAAAACTGGGGCGTTACAACCTCACCCCCTTAAAAAGAATCCGTCCTCGGATTCAATACAACCTATTTCAACTACAAGTTACTTCTACTAGATCGACGGAGGGATTGTGGGAGCAAAAAGGGAATTGAAAGCTAGGTGTTTAATTTTCGCGGCTTGCCAAATGGAATTTCATATCATGGCTCGATATCATGAGAGGAAGGTAATAGGAAGCTTGGATCATGGGAAGGTTCATCAATTTCATCCTTTTTACAAACCTTGAAGATTATCAAAGTACAAGTATGGTGGAGACTCAAAATTTCTAATTTAAGGGAGTTGTGAGACAACAAGATGGATGTGGAACTTCTTACCACCCAATTATAAAGGCGTTCAATACGAGATCAAAATCTCCAAGGTCCACTGTTGAGACCTCCGAGTTCGAGATGGTTGAGCAATTGGAAGGTCAAATTGGGAAGCTTCAAAGGACTAAATGCAAGATGTGTTGGAGGCTTCGACTCAAGTAAGATGAAAAGAGTGGAGAGCCGTTAATTGTAGGATTTTACAAAAAGGAGTCAAGTTAAGAAGCTTGGGAGATACGGTTGCAATTGAGGATTAACAAATGGATGCAAAGCAAAGATAGCCAGGAGTCTCGAAGAATTCAAATCGCATCAACTTCTTGGAATTTTGGAACACGGTGATATCAAGAAGCAATCAAGGATGGGAAGCATCATCAATGATTGAATATGCACGTGGATTGGAATCGAGGGACGAGATATCGTACTAAAATCCATCATGATGGTGACAGGTTCAATGCATTCATAGCACGTACATCATACGTTGTAATTTACTTATTTAAATTCCTACCTATGTGTTTTAATATTGTAATCAATGATTGGATGTTGCATCTCCTTAGTTGAAATATGTGCTGCACGCATTGAACATTCTAACCCAACATGCACTGTTTGAATGTTTACTTGTTAGGATACTCTCTCAATGTAATGCCTCAACTATTAATTCAACCGAATCCTTACCGAAGTTCTACCGAAGCAGGTCAAAAAGGAAATTTTTTAGGTGATAGGGAGATGCTGGAAATGAAAGTTAAATTTTAGAGATTAAGGGTTGGAATGGATTTGGAATTATTTGAATCAAATGAGAAAAGAGAGGAGAGTTTCGGATTGCAATAAGATCCGGAAAGATAGAAGTTGGGGATAAAAGAGAGTGGATGTTATTCCAATTTAAACGTCTTGATTTCATGTGAGTAACTCACCGAACCATTTCTTAGCTAGAGTTACTCAGTTGAAGGAGATTAGGATTTTCGGCGAAAAGGATATGGATAGAGTTCGAAATAGGGGGTTTTCTATAGAATCGGGTATCATACTCTGAAGATGGTGGAATTACGGAGGAGCTTCTGTGGGACCATTATGTCAACTCAAAAGAAAAGGAACCGAATCAGATTGGCACAATTCGTGATGGCGCCCCTAGAGGATAATTTTGATCGAGTGTTGGAGGAGCTCGGATGACACCCAACAAATTAAGATCCAACTATGTACCGGTTGATTTTCCATGATGACTCAAAAGAAGTTAAGGAGAAAGGAATAGTAGGGAGCAATTATGGAAGGACTTGAATTGGACCCTAGGGAATTAAAGGAGCCGGAACCAAACGCATCTTTACAAATAGATTCTTGGGCCAGTCGTGTATATGGGATACAGATACTGAAAATGATGATATTATCAGGGAATTTCTAAGGGATTCTGAGAATAGCTTTGGTAAAAAGGAAAACTCGATCGAATCGTCATGCTTGAAGATGATGGTAACCACTCCTAAGTTAACTAAGTACTCAACAAAAGAATTCTAGAGGTGAATAAAAGGAAAAGAGATAAAATGTACGTATAAAGATTGAAGAGGAAGTAATTCGAGAGAATAGCAAAAGACATCACTAAGTATTGAAGGAATGTGGATAACACGACATACAAACTTCACCGAGTTGTCGGTCATTCTTCTATGAAGACTTCCAAGGATATTAAGTTGAGGGAAATCGGGAAGTAGAGATGGTGAAATTGTGTGGAATAAGTGTAAAGGAGTAAATGGATCAAAACTGGATGTATCACCACGGTTCAAAGAGAAGGAAGAATTACCATGGCAAGAGATGAGGAAGGATTCATAAGAAGGATTAGCACTTGCTACCATGTCAAAATTTTAAGTGATAGAAACTGTGAGGTTAATCGCGGAACGGATTATAATTGGATTACCGTGTTTCCTGACTTGAAGACGAGGGGTTAAGAAAGGTAGTGAATAACAAGAATCGATCCAATCACTATAATTGGTGATTGATTTAGTGAGGATTAATACAATTGGTTGTGGGAAGGGATACTATGATTTAATCAAGATGGGTTACCGGCTTTTCAAATGTTTTCCGAGGCAAGTTGAGGATGCTATTTCGGTGAGAGAATATATTCGAGAATTTGAGAAAAGTTCGAGTATGATTCGTGGATAAGGACTTGCTATGGAATGGGAATGGGGTAGTTCTTCCGATGTCAACACGCCGAGGATTTCAAAGCTTAATACTAGGAGCAAAGGGAATTCCAAGAATTAATCAAAAGCCAAATCGGAGCCTCCTACCGCATTATGAATTATCAACTTTCAACCTCATTGCTTCGGTGAACGGTATAGGAAACATTCATGGCATATGCATACATGCAATTACAATTCAAATAAATTTGATGACGTGTACCTTGTTTTCCTGTCGTGATAATTGCTTTGCATGATCAATGACTTATGTGCTTACTTTATAAATATTGCTCTGTCTTTTCTGTCTTACATGATTTCAACTGTTGTAATTGATTCTGTTGCCTCATGTTTGATGTTTTCTCTTTGATGTTTCTGTTTGGGTTGTGTGGCTCGGAAGTATTGGAGACTTCCTTGCTTTGTTTTTTGAGAGACGGGGTTCTCTCCTTGTTGTTTCAGAGACGGGGCTCTCTCTTTGTTTTTTTGAGAGACGGGGTTCTCTCCTTGTTGTTTCAGAGACGGGGCTCTCTCTTTGTTTTTTTGAGGGACGGGGTTCTTTCCTTGTTGTCTCAGAGACGGGGCTCTCTCTTTGTTGTTTTCGAGAGACCCGGATCTAATGGAGGTGACGGAACTCGATTCCGAGTTCCCGAGCTCAAGATATGCCGCCCGGAACACAAGGTGCGCTAAATGCTCTTTAGCCCCCTTTTCGGTTCCGATCACACAAAAGAATCCAAAAATCACACATACTAGAATAAAATCATGCAACGAGCATATAAACATAATCATAAGTCACATAATTCACTCATGCTAAGTTTCCAAGAAAAACAGAATTCGAATCAAATAGAAACGGTATCAAACATAAACACACATGCTCAAACGTCTCAAGAATTCACAATCAACTAATAAAATCAATAATGAAGCATATATCGTTAATTAAATTGCTCACATTGGTAAACGAATACGTCATGCTTAAACTTCTGAAAAACTGGGGCGTTACAGATCGGGGTTTGGAAAAGGAAAGAGACCTATGGTAGCTCCTCCTCAGCCATTCCAAGGGCAAAACAAGAGGTTCCGACCTACAGTGGCTGCACCGCCGAAGCCACAAGCACCTTCAGCTACTTCTGATCCTCGACATGATCGGTCACCATGTCTATATTGTGGAGGTCCTACTCACACTTACAATACTTGCAGAAGGAGGTTGGGACAGTGTCTGATTTGCGGGAAGACGATACATATGGCCAATACTTGTCCAGATAAGACTCCAGGCTATCAACCGGGAGCTCAGAGGCCGATGATCCCAGCTCGTGCATATGCCCCTGCGGGTGAAGAGCAAGATGTGGAAGCCAATCCCAATGCTATGGTGGAAGGTACGATATGCATCCATAACACGAACATACATGCATTATTTGACCCTGGCGCTACTCATTCTTTTATATCTTGCAAATTAATTGATACTTTGTGTTTGCCTGTAACGTGCTTGTATGCTTGTTATGTGGTGAGTTCGCCGTTGGGTGGAAGTCTTGAGACAGATCGGGTGGTCAGAGACTGTGTGTTTGGGTTTAAAGGCGGAGAATGTCAGGCAGATTTGGTGGTAATGCCGATGAACGGATATGGGGTTATTCGGGGAATGGATTGGTTGTTTCGGTACCACGGCACGGTTGATTGTTTCTCCAAGACAGTCAAGTTGGGAGAGGAAGTGGTAGTAAGGAAAGAAGCAGAGGGTGCACCTCTTTTGTCGTTTACTGAGGCTCATAAGTTGATAAGGAATGGGGCAACGAGATTTATTACCTATATCTTGAATAAGCCGAAAGATCAGGCGAAACTCGAAGAGACAGAAGTGGTGAAGGAATATCTTGAAGTGTTTCCCGAAGTTTTAGGTTCTTTGCCTCCGGATCGAGAGATCGAATTTGTAATAGACTTATATCCGGGATCTGAACCTTATTCTAAGACCCCTTACCGGATGGCACCGGCAGAGTTACAGAAGTTAAAAGTTCAGTTGGAAGATCTCCTCAAGAATGGTTATATTCGACCGAGTTCATCACCGTGGGGCGCGCCGGTTCTCTTTGTTAAGAAGAAAGATGGAACCTTGAGGATTTGTATTGACTACCGGGAGTTGAATCGGATGACTGTAAAGAATAAGTATCCATTGCCTAATATAGAGGATTTGTTTGACATGCTACAAGGGTCAAGAGTGTATTCTAAGCTCGATTTAAGGCAGGGATAGTATCAGTTAAAGATCAAGGAGTAAGATATTCCTAAGACAGGATTTAATACCCGGTATGGACATTATGAATTTGTGGTGATGCCGTTTGGATTAACTAACACGCCGGCAGCTTTTATGGACATGATGCATCGGATTTTCCGGCCGTATTTGGATAAGTTTGTTGTGATCTTCATCGATGATATTTTGGTGTATTCAAGGTCAGAAGAGGATCATGCTCGGCATTTGAGATTGGTATTGGAAACTTTAAGAGATAACCAGCTCTATGCCAAGTTCAGTAAATGCGAGTTTTGGATTGACAGGGTGAGTTTCTTGGGACATATCATTTCGAGCAAAGGATTAGAAGTGGATCCGTCGAAAGTAGAGGCAGTTTCGAAGTGGCAGAGTCCTAAGAATGTTTCTGAGATCCGAAGTTTCTTGGGTTTAGCCGGCTATTACCGAAGATTTGTTAAGGATTTTTCTAAGATTGCGGCTCTGCTCACCCGATTAACCAAGAAGGAAGTTCGGTTTAAATGGGATGAGAAGTGTGAAGCCGATTTTCAGCTCTTGAAAGATAAGTTAACTTCTGCACCGATACTTACACTTCCGGATGGTATTGAAGGGTTTATGGTGTGTACGGATGCTTCCCATGAAGGCTTAGGTTGTGTTTTGATGCAAAATGGGAGAGTAATTGCTTATGCCTCTAGGAAATTGAAAGAGCATGAGAAGAATTACCCCACTCACGACCTTGAACTTGCAGCGGTGATTTTTGCCTTAGGGAAGTGGAGACATTACTTGTATGGAACGTCATTTGAGATTTTCGCCGATCACAATAGTCTTCAGTACTTATTCTCTCAGAAGGAGTTGAATAGAAGGCAACGAAGATGGATGGAGACTCTCGAGGATTATGATTGTGTGATTAAGTATCACCCAGGCAAAGCTAATGTGGTCGCGGATGCATTGAGCAGGAAGGCTAGTGTATCCAATTTGAAAGTAAATATTGGACGACCAATGGAATTGGTTAAGATAAAGGCTCGTATTGGTAACATCTCAGTACGTCCAGAGTTAAGGCAACAGATATTTGAAGCACAACGGATGGATATTGAGATTCAGAAGTTGATTGAGAAGGCTCGATCAGACTCCGAGTGTCCGTTTGGATTCGATGATACGGGAATCTTTCGATTTAAGGACAGGGTGGTAGTTCCAAAGGAGTTAAGAAGAGCTATTTTGGATGAAGCTCATAAAACTGTCTATTCGGTACATCCTGGTGGAAACAAGATGTATCGGGACTTGAAACAGTATTTTTGGTGGAATGGGTTGAAGAGAGATGTAGTGAGTTATGTGAAGCATTGTCTGACTTGTCAGCTAGTGAAAGCTGAGCATCAGAAGCCGTCGGGATTGTTACAGCCATTACCTATTCCCGAATGGAAATGGGAACAGATTGCGATGGATTTTGTATCGGGTTTACCTAGAGTGAAAGGTGGATTCGTTGGAATTTGGGTAATCGTGGACAGGTTAACCAAGTCAGCGCATTTTCTCGCAGTTCGGATGTCGGATAAGATAGGTAAGCTGGCTAAGAGGTATTGTGATGAGATCGTTCGGTTACATGGAGTGCCAGCTAGTATTGTTTCAGACAGGGATCCGAGATTCACTTCCATGTTCTGGCAAGAGTTACAGAAGTGTTTGGGAACTAAGCTTCAGTTCAGTACAGCTTTTCATCCACAGACTGACGGGCAATCCGAAAGATTAATCAGATATCTTGAGGATATATTAAGGGCGTGTGCGTTGGATTTCTCGAGTTCGTGGAATGAACAATTGCCCTTAATTGAGTTTGCCTACAATAATAGTTACCAAGCTTCGATAGAAATGGCACCGTATGAGTTTCTTTATGGAAGGAAGTGCCGATCTCCGTTATTTTTCGATTTGGAAGAGTGGAAGTGGAGTAAGCAAGAAGGGGTACAAAGAGGTGAAAAGAAAGATAAACCTTCCAAGGCTATTCAGGATGCTATTGAAAAAGTTCAGATTATCCGACAACGGATGAAGGTAGCTCAAGATCGACAGAAAAGTTATGCAGATAAGCGAAGGAAAGATATTGAATTTGAAGTTGGGGATAGGGTATTCCTGAAAGCTTCACCTCGGAAAGGATTTACCCGAATTGGAAAAGGAGGGAAGTTGAATCCCCGATATTTGGGACCCTATGAGATTTTAGAGAGAATCGGAGATACAACTTACAGATTGGATTTGCCACCAAGTTTAACTGGTATTCACAATGTCTTCCATGTGTCACAACTTCGGAAGTACTACCCCGATGAGTCCGTGATTATACCGGTTGAAGAGCGGGAGCTTGAACCGGATCTCACCTTTGTTCAGAAACCGGTGAAGATTCTGGATCGGAAATTTCAAGAACTTCGGAACAGACGGTTTCCCTTGGTGAAGGTATTATGGCGAAGTGATAAGACGGAAGAAGCCACTTGGGAAACAGAAAAGAAATGAAGAAGTTCTATCCAGAGTTGTTTCCGACCGAGCAATGAATCCGAGGACGGATTCTTTTTAAGGGGGAGAGGTTGTAACGCCCCGTGTTTTCACACGTGCAGGTATGAGTTACGTGCGCAATTTCATTTAATTATATGAGTTTATATCATGTTTTACTAATTGGATTATTTCTAATTTGATTTAATTGTTTAAAATTTTTATATGAATTCTAACTTGTGTTATGACTATATGAATGAAAATGTGAGAATACGAATTTTGTGAATTCGGTGTTAATTGAATGAAATTATGTGTTTCGTGTAATCGTGGACTTAATTGTAACTTATTTGAATGTTTTGGACTCAATTGGAAAATTGAGTTTCGGCTTAATTGCCACTTTTTGAAAGTTTGGGGACCTATTTGAATATAGGCAACCCTGAACGGTTTTCGCGATATCTTGAGCTCCGGACCTCGAAATCGAGATCTGTAACCGGCGTTGAACTTGTTTCGACGTTACCTATCCATTAAACTTGACCTTGTATTATTTCGATACCGTTTGAACTCTCGACGATGAATCTTTCCACAACCTCGTTTCTTATAACTTGTTTGAACCGTTTACTAAACGAACCGGACTTGACCGACCCGAATCCTACCCATTTATCACAAAATATCAGAATTTCCTTTCTCCTTTGCTCCCACTTTCATCGATCTTCATCATCCAAGAGAGAGAAGAGGAAAGCTCCAAAAAACCCTCCATTTTGATCATCCAAACCCTAAGCTCAAGATTAACCAATCTTCCGTCTTCTTCCAAGGTAAGGTATGGAATGTTTTTCTCTCTTTCTCCTCTCCATTTTCTTCCGATTATATCTTGGTATGGGTTGGAGATTCATGTGAGATGAAGAAAAGCTTGAAATTAGTTATATGATATGAATTCTTGATTCTATGTCTATCTTTGGTTTTTAGTGAGAGTTGATGCATGGAAATTGTTGCTTGTAACTTCCCTATCATTTCTAGATGCTAAGATTTTGTGTTGGTTGATCATAGCATGATATGCCATTAATGAAGCTTGAAGCTTCCATGAATGAAAAATTGTTATTTGAGTGATCTTTTGCCAATTTTGTGTATGACTTCTTGTATATATGAATGAATTACATGATTTGTATGAGTTTTATGAATTATGAGCATGTCTATGAGTGTACAAGAGCTTCCTTATGGCTGCCCCTGTTTTTGCAAGCTTTTCCCACGAAAAACAAAGCTTCTTTTTCCTTGCAGAACGACGAGCTGACACGGCCGTGTCAGCTTTGAACTGAAAATGGACACGGCCGTGTTGGGCTCTCGACTTTGATTTTTCTGAATTTAAATCTCGGACACGGCCGTGTCCAAATGCTTTGAAAACTCAACACGGCCGTGTCAAGCCCTCGACTTTGAATTTTTCTGATTTTAAACCTCGGACACGGCCGTGTCCGTTTCCTTTGAAAACTCAACACGGCCGTGTCATTTGAAATGACAGCTTTGGGGGAACTCTTTTATTGCTTGTTTTGCGTTTATTATTCGTAATTATGAATTATATGTAACATGATTATGTTAAAGTAATGTTTTATGATTGGTATATGATATTGATGAATTATGAATGCAAAGTATGAAAGTATGAACGATATGAACGGGAAGGAATACGGTTTTACCGTGTAATGAACGAAACTTGGTGAATTATGTGCTTAATTGAATTCTATGATATTCATGACCATAATTGAACATATTATTGCATTTTAAGCCTTCCATAGCATGTTATTGCATAGCCGAGCGTCTAATGTGGTCATGATTGAGTCTCACACTACCTTTGTCACACAGATCTTGATCCGGTGGGTGACGAGGTCGGGCAGTGAGAGTTTGTCGGGTTCTTTTGTCTACCAGGTGGGTTTTTCTTCTATTAGATAACAATATGACCCGAACACCTAATGTGCAAGATTTTAGCCAAAACCCTATATAGGTATTTATGCCAAGTTTTTAACGAGCAAATGTTTTTGAACGAAAGCCTTTCTTATGAATGTCCTACCAAAATGTTTTGGCGAGAAATGTATGAATGAGCACAATGAATGAGGGCCCGGGGCTTAGTGTATTGGTGAACCGGGGAAGCATGGGCTGACGGGAATCCACATATACTAGTCCCAACGATTTCGGCAACCTGGATTTCACTAGGAGATTAGTGGATGAAAGGGGTCCCGGCTTTTGGGGATTCATGTACCCCTCTAGCATTAATGAATGAGGGCTCGGGCCTTGCAAACCCGTTCCCTACCCGGAGGGAAAAGGAGTATATGAATGAATGAATGAATGTTCTAATGTATGTGCACGAAAGAATGTAATGTATGAATGAATGAATGAATGAATGAATAATGGATTACACGTGGTGGTGGTTGGAGATAATGCACGCCCTCTCGCCGGGCTATTAATGACCTAATGAACTGTAGCACCCCGCACGTGAGGCACCACATCCCCCGCACTAAGGCTCAACACGAGTAACGAAATAGTAAATCCGCACCCGTATCAAACCCTAGCGAACGGGAGACACACATAAAAACCTTCCTAAGCCAGGCGGAGCTAGACCCTGCAATGAAAACCAAACCACAAGGTAGAATGCATCGTAAATCTAAAGTTCAAACATATCAACCATAACCAGAATTGGGCTCTTCCGGCCTCTTTTACATCACAAAACCCAGTAAAAGCATTTCAATAACGATTACATAAATATTCAAGTTCATGGTATAATAGAACGAATCATACATAATTCCAATACATATATGAGTGCAGAGACTCTCCTAACCTAACTTAACCAACTCAAAGACTCCACACCCCTCCGCCTAGCTCGAAACTCCAAAGCCCACCTGCACACTAAAATGTTGGGGAGGGAGAGGGTCAATCTCTAGAAGACTGAGTGAGCAGGAGCGATATACATATATAAAACATGCACATGCAAGTCATAAATTCCGAACAAGGTTTTATTTGGAATTAGTTCCCAAAAAGGGCAAGAAAATAGATAAACAATGCTCGACTTTTACGACTAATTCATATTAAATTCATTACTTTCATAAATCATACATAAATATAAGGCTCGGCGAGTGAGCGTGCACAATCTCCAACCAAACTCCGACCGTGTACGACAAATATCATTAATATATTGATTAGGCGATCATGCAATATATCATAATACACACAGAACATAAATCATATCATAAACATGTTCGTTTGGGCGATCCAGACCCAGCCTTCCCGCACGGTGCATAATCATAACATAACATATATATAAGAAAAGGCGTAAATCATAACCAACCTTCTTCCTCCGGGTGGTGGACGGGCTTGCAAGACCCGGCCACCGGTTCAAATATAGGCCAATGGGGGTACATGAATCCCCCAAAGGCACTCAGCTCCCATTCCCCGCTAAACCTCCTAGCGAGGGCCGGTATCACCGTAGTTTTGTTGGGACTAGTATATGGGATCCCCGTCAGCCCTTGCTTCCTCGGTTAGCCACATATACTAAGTCCCGGGGCCCGTACAAACAGAAATCCTAAATGTGTCTCGCCAAACATTTCAATTCATACATATGATACATACTATAAGAAATCATACCTTACCGTGTAACTCGGCATATGCTATATACGTACCTCTCCGTGTCATCCTAATCCGTAGCTAGCATGAACACACACGGTTTGGAGCATAGCCTCATGACAAAACCATTTTTAAGCTTATATGCGCTCATACGTAAAATTCAGAAGAATTTACTCGATAACTTCATTTGAAAACCATATATATATAATCATAAGGTTTTGGCCAAAGCTTTTCACATAAGGGTTGTAGGGTTTAATACGTAGCTAAAACGAAAACACCCTCACCTGAACCGTGACGAAACAAGGAACGAGTACCAAGTGCCTGAACAAGATCTCTCCACCCTGGAGACAAACTGTACAAAAGACCACAAGACGTGTTCGTGAGACTCAAGACTCTTAATGAACCATATATGACGCACGGCAATGAAGTGAATATGACATGAATGCATATATGATCATGTTATATCATAAAAACGTTCATGTGCACTATTAATGCAATTAAGGCATACAAACAAGCCATTCATTCAAATACTTTCAAGAAATGAAGGTATCATACTCATTTATTTCATATCCTTCATAATTCATACCAATATCTTACAAAATCTTGGAATCATAATCACATTATACCTTCAAACATGTTTACATTGAGTATGATACACAAAAAGGTAAAGAACATCACTTAAGACATCAAAAGAATGCAAGGATGTACTTAATATTTCATATAGAAGCATTCAAGCCACGTCATAGCAATTCACCAAAAGCATGCTTTAAACCTCATCCAAATGCTATGAAATTAAACCAAAATACTCCTAACACATAGCAAAACAATTTCATAGTTCAACACGAAAGGAGATAAAGTCATTAAGGAGGGGAAACAAATCAAAAACCGAAGAGGAAGTAACGAGGACTGCGCAAGGGAAGGGACACGGGGGTGTCACCAACCCTAGCCAAACTGAGCCACGAACGTTGCTCAGTACAGAGCTGACCAGAAGGTGTGACACGCCCGTGTCTCATACTTATGTGTAAATGAGACACGGGGGTGTCACGGTACAGAACTTAACCGCTCACAAAGTTTTACTGGCAAAACTGAACTCATACAAACTTAATCCAAAGGCATACTAAACCAACTCCAAATGCTATGAAACTTAATATACAACATATTTGGCATGTAATGAACATATTTAATTTAGAGTGAAAAGGCTAAATCACACATTAAGGCCATCGAATCCATGCGAAAAAACAGGGTCGCCAAAAATCGCACATATGAGCCCTAATGATTCCATCATGCCTTGATCAAGTACATAGGGGTTGAATTTGGATCTGAAACTTTGGGGAATGCATGCTAACATACTAAACAACTAATATACTTCATATATATGCAAAATGGTACAATTTAAAGCACATTAGAACGACCAACAAGTTACAAAACGAAACAGCAACAAGTCTGTCATGGAGCATGCATAAAAACAGGCCATGTACTTCGGTTTTGAGGCTTCAAATGGAACCAAATACTTAAAACATGAATGCTAACATATAGAACAATGAGTTTACATCAATTCCATGCAATTTCACACGAAGAGAAGGTCATATGATCAAGCTACAACACATAAATTCACACAGCAGTTCCAAAAACAGGGGAAACAGTTTGATCATCAAGTTTGGAGCTCCATATCTCATAATTTCATTAAAGGGTCAAGAGATAAAATCCTCCTAACATCATATACTATCAGTTGGGAAAGAAATTGGCCAATAAACAAGCTCATATAATCATTTACAAGCAAGGAAATCAGCTGCACAACCAAGCAAGGTCACAAGAGCAATTTCCCCCAAAACCCTATTCAAATCTGATCCAAAACATGATGTAAGTAAATGAAATCAAGTATAATAGAGTAGAGAAGACATAAATATTCATACCTTGAAGATTTGGGAGAGAAAGGTGGTGGTTTGAGCTCCAAAACCACAAAAATGGCCAAGGGTTTTCTCTCTTCTCCTCTTCTCCTCTCTCTCGTTTCAGTTGCAGCTGAAAATGGAGATATTTGGCTCGGTTTTCAGAGTAAAAGGGAAGGGAAAGGGGTTAACTCAAGGTACAAGAGTCATGGTTAAAGCATGGTTAAGTTAAGAGGTGTTATGGGGTCCCACCATGAAGACTAGTCAACAAAAGGCGTTCTTCTTGCACGAGTTGCTCGTTAGGGTTGGATTTCGGAGGTCTGAATGATCTAAAAAAGGTATGAGGCTTGTTCCATTGTCTCTGAATCGTCGATACGAAGGCAACGGAGGTGTCAGAATTCGAATCCGAATTCCCGAGCTCAAGATATCACGCACGGAACCAAGGGTGCGCTAAATGCTCGTTAGCCCCCGATTTGGTTCCACAATCAAAATTAAATTCATAAACACGTCAAATGAATCCAAAGACATAAACCGAGCATAGAGACATGTTCATAACACACATATTTACGACATATTAAATTTCCATACCAATCCGATATCATTACATATATGAACGAAGTACAAATAGAACACTCATGCGCATGAACGAATTCATAACGTTATAATTTAATTACTAAAACTTAATTTCCCATTTAAATAAATTAAATCCAACTAACAACGTGTTGAAATTAATTAACAAAATTACCGAAATAGTTAAGGTAACACAAAACCTTAATTGAGAATTTAAACACTAAATATCAAAGTAAAATAAAATGAATTAAATTAAATATTAATAGTTTATAGTTTAAATCAAATAAAAACACTTATGAACAAGTAATCATATAATTAAATAATTAAATTACTCAATTTATAAACAAATACGCCACATTATCATAACTGAAAAACTGGGGCGTTACAATCTCTCCCCCTTAAAAAGAATCCGTCCTCGGATTCACAACACGCCTGAAAACAAACAATGAGAGATTCCCCGTCTCTCACAAGCAACAAGGAGAGAGCCCCGTCTCTCGAGCAGCAATGAGAGAACCCCATCTCTCCAACAACAATGAGAGAACCCCGTCTCTCGCAAGTAAAGAGAGTACCCCGTCTCTCAAACAAAAATAAAGCAAGGAAGTCTCCAATACTCCCAAGTAACACACGCAAAAACCAAAATTAAAATCACGTAAACTCCCACGTTGGTCATCAATTACTCCAAGTAATTTGACACGATAAAAAAAAATCGACACATCTCACAAAGAATTTATTCAAGTTAAACTTGTATGGATTTATGTATCATGGATGCTATAGGTACCGTTCACCGTAGTTGCAAAATTTAAAGTTGTGAGTGGTCGTTGTCTAGTGCACGATCTGTCCTGAAGATAAGCTTAGTGTTCAGCTTGTCTTGAACCTCTTCAGGGTACCCCGGCGAAGCAATTGATGAATCCTTTAAGGATCATACTCTTAGACCCCTTTTGACTTGTACCGCTTCCAGTTTTCACCATTTCCCTCAATCCTCATTTGCCCAACCAAGTCTCTTTTTAATTAACCGAATTTGACTTCCCGAATGCCCTTAGACCACCCGTCTCGAAGTTAGGTCCATAGCTACTATCTTACCCATATCGGAGTTTAAAATACCCTCAAGGATAACTACTCCTGACAACCTTGACGACTCAATCCCTACCTTGGGGTATTCGTCATTAGGATCTACCTTAACACGAATCCTTTTCCATTTTCCGTTCATGTTATCTATTCGTACTCTTTAACCCCCTTAAGGCTATATTCGGTATCTGGCCCCACATTTCTTGGATCGAAGATAGAATGTTCTTGATGACTCTTGGAGTTCGATGTAAATCCTCCAATAATCATCTTTTTCTATTTGGTCCCTTCTTAAGTTTCCTTCTGGATCACCTTTGATAGAACCGATAACTTAATAATGTTGTCTCGGATCCCTTAATACTTTTACTGAATAAATCTTGATCGACAACATCCCCTCATATAATAGATTGATACAATTTTCCCTTAGTTAATTCCATCTTAGGAGGTCACAGAAACTCCCATACAATTTCATCACTCCCAATTCGGAATTCCAGACATAGAGTCGTTCAATAAACTCTCTTCTATATATCTCGAAAAATCTTCCCCTGAATTTGGCATCTTCACTTCTCTCTTAACAACTTAACCATTACCGTCCTCTTATTCATTTCCAATGACCACCATTAGGATTTCCGGATTCTCCTTAATTTGCATCCCCGTTGTTACTATTGACATATTTATTCGAGCACTACTTCCATCCTCCATTTTATCTCTCGGTCGTGCTCTCCCCCTTAAAATTTGCTCTTTCATGTCGAACTCCCTCAGTCCCTCTTCCCTATTCTTATTCGATCCGAACACCCCAAAGATGAATCTAATCTGACTTTCCTTCGGAGGTCCTTTCCACTAACCTATCCCTTACCTAAAGTTCTTTATTTCCCAATTGTCTTTCTTGTCATGTGCCACACCATTATTTCCTTTCCCTTAACTCAGATATGGTTCGAGCGAGGATATACTTGACAATTGAGGTGCCCGATCTTCCTATCAAGTAAACACTAAAATGCATGTCGGGTAAAGATGACAATGCATGTGTCACGTTTACATCGAGCAATTATACCACACATTAGCGCACGAAACCCATTTAGAAATACACGGATAAAATAAGGTCAAAAGAATAAATAATTAATGTAAAATATGATGCACGTGCTATGAATGCTTTGGAACCTGTCACCGATGTGGGAAGTTATTAGCTCGGTAGCTTTCCTCGTTCTTCCGATCCCAAGGTCACTTGACCTGGTAATTATTCCTTGCCTTTCCCACGGTCTTCGAGACTTCCATGCATCTTTGTAAATCAACTTGTATCTTCCACTGTCCGAGATTGTAATTTCTTGATCCCTAATTCTTCCACGTCCACTGAGTTAGCATCCACATTTCTCCTCGCAATTCGACCTTTACTTCTAATCGTCACCTTAATCAAGAATCCCGTACCTATCCTTTGTGAATTCAATTCACCTCTAATTGCTTACATTTGAGCGCATGACATCCTTGCAAGGAGTGGTTGCCTTTCTTTACCGTTTCCATTTGTTGCTTCATATCTTCCATTTTACTTCACAACATGGCAATTCAGCTTGGTTTTGGAAAAACGAACTCATATCCCAATCAACACCTTGATCAAGGTTCCCGTGACTATTGTTTATGAGTTTCCCATCACGATCGAAATCCAGAGCACCCCAGTCCAACTCTTCCCGGTTTTAACTTCGACAGACTTGATTTCAATTCACTAGGCTTAATCAGAAATCCTTCTTGTCGACCCCAGGTACACAACTCCTACCGGACCCATTTTATCTTAGTCTCTCCTAATTATTGAGACCTCTTCAACGATCCAATCCGGGATCAAAATATCTTCAAGGTTCGTTCACTTCATTCTTTAGGTTGAAAGATCTTGCTGAATCCAATTAAAACATTCCAAGTAGTAGATTCTCATAAATTAGTCTTTTGAGTCCCAACACTCCCATGATTAACTCCAATTCCGATTTCACCAAATGTCTCTCTGCCATCGCATCTCTAAATTCAATCTTCCCATTCCGAATCCTCATCCTTGACTCTAGCTCCATTTGGGAAGTCTCACATCTCTAATTCTCTACATTCTTCCCAGAGTATCCTGCCCATCTTCCATGTCTCAGAAAGGTTTGCAATCGATCTTCTTTGTCGTAGAACTTGGTCGTGGTTTGATATTATCTCCATAACCTATAAATCATAGCTTACTTCAAGAGTAGATGCATGCGATTAGTGCATGCTCATAACACATTTTCAACAATTAATGCAAGGATCTTTATGTAATTGCAACAGATAGTCTAGCAAAATTCAAAAAGGAAAGCCAAATTCATGTTCAAGATCAATGCAATGCACACATTGTCATATAGTCCCTAAGCCGTACGACCTAGACTGACTCACACACGACACGAGAACACCGGTTTTGCAACCGGGCTCTGATACCACTTAAGGATGTAGCACCCCGCACGTGAGGCACCACATCCCCCGCACTAAGGCTCAACACGAGTAACGAAATAGTAAATCTGCACCCGTATCAAACCTTAGCGAACGGGAGACACACATAAAAACTTTCCTAAGCCAGGTGGAGCTAGACCCTGCAATGAAAACCAAACCACAAGGTAGAATACATTGTAAATCTAAAGTTCAAACATATCAACCATAACCAGAATTGGGCTCTTCCGGCCTCTTTTACATCACAAAACCCAGTAAAAGCATTTCAATAACGATTACATAAATATTCAAGTTCATGGTATAATAGAACGAATCATACATAATTCCAATACATATATGAGTGCAGAGACTCTCCTGACCTAACTTAACCAACTCAAAGACTCCACACCCCTCCGCCTAGCTCGAAACTCCAAAGCCCACCTGTACACTAAAATGTTGGGGAGGGAGAGGGTCAATCTCTAGAAGACTGAGTGAGCAGGAGCGATATACATATATAAAACATGCACATGCAAGTCATAAATTCCGAACAAGGTTTTATTTGGAATTAGTTCCCAAAAAGGGCAAGAAAATAGATAAACAATGCTCGACTTTTAAGACTAATTCATATTAAATTCATTACTTTCATAAATCATACATAAATATAAGGCTCGGCGAGTGAGCGTGCACAATCTCCAACCAAACTCCGACCGTGTACGACAAATATCATTAATATATTGATTAGGCGATCATGCAATATATCATAATACACACAGACCATAAATCATATCATAAACATGTTCGTTTGGGCGATCCGGATCCCGGCCTTCCCGTACGGTGCATAATCATAACATAACATATATATAAGAAAAGGCGTAAATCATAACCAACCTTCTTCCTCCGGGTGGTGGACGGGCTTGCAAGACCCGGCCACCGGTTCAAATATAGGCCAATGGGGGTACATGAATCCCCCAAAGGCACTCAGCTCCCATTCCCCGCTAAACCTCCTAGCGAGGGCCGGTATCACCGTAGTTTTGTTGGGACTAGTATATGGGATCCCCGTCAGCCCTTGCTTCCTCGGTTAGCCACTTATACTAAGTCCCGGGGCCCGTACAATCAGAAATCCTAAATGTGTCTCGCCAAACATTTCAATTCATACATATGATACATACAATAAGAAATCATACCTTACCGTGTAACTCGGCATATGCTATATACGTACCTCTCCGTGTCCTAATCCGTAGCTAGCATGAACACACACGGTTTGGAGCATAGCCTCATTACAAAACCATTTTTAAGCTTATATGCGCTCATACGTAAAATTTAGAAGAATTTACTCGATAACTTCATTTGAAAACCATATATATATAATCATAAGGTTTTGGTCAAAGCTTTTCACATAAGGGTTGTAGGGTTTAATAAGTAGCTAAAACGAAAACACCCTCACCTGAACCGTGACGAAACAAGGAACGAGTACCAAGTGCCTGAACAAGATCTCTCCACCCTGGAGACAAACTGTACAAAAAACCACAAGACGTGTTCGTGAGACTCAAGACTCTTAATGAACCATATATGACGCACGACAATGAAGTGAATATGACATGAATGCATATATGATCATGTTATATCATAAAAACGTTCATGTGCACTATTAATGCAATTAAGGCATATAAACAAGCCATTCATTCAAATACTTTCAAGAAATGAAGGTATCATACTCATTTATTTCATATCCTTCATAATTCATACCAATATCTTACAAAATCTTGGAATCATAATCACATTATACCTTCAAACATGTTTACATTGAGTATGATACACAAAATGGTAAAGAACATCACTTAAGACATCAAAAGAATGCAAGGATGTACTTAATATTTCATATAGAAGCATTCAAGCCACGTCATAGCAATTCACCAAAAGCATGCTTTAAACCTCATCCAAATGCTATGAAATTAAACCAAAATACTCCTAACACATAGAAAAACAAGTTCATAGTTCAACACGAAAGGAGATAAAGTCATTAAGGAGGGGAAACAAATCAAAAACCGAAGAGGAAGTAACGAGGACTGCGCAAGGGAAGGGACACGGGAGTGTCACCAACCCTAGCCAAACTGAGCCACGACCGTGGCTCAGTACAGAGCTGACCAGAAGGTGTGACACGCCCGTGTCTCACACTTATTTGTAAATGAGACACGGGGGTGTCACGGTACAGAACTTAACCGCTCACAAAGTTTTACCGGCAAAACTGAACTCATACAAACTCAACCCAAAGGCATACCAAACCAACTCCAAATGCTATGAAACTTAATATACAACATATTTGGCATGTAATGAACATATTTCATTTAGAGTGAAAAGGATAAATCACACATTAAGGCCATCGAATCCATGCAACAAAACTGGGTCGCCAAAAATCGCACATATGAGCCCTAATGATTCCATCATGCCTTGATCAAGTACTTAGGGATGGAATTTGGATCTGAAAGTTTGGGGAATGCATGCTAACATACTAAAAAACTAATATACTTCATATATATGAAAAATGGTACAATTTAAAGCACATTAGAATGACCAACAAGTTACAAAACGAAACAGCAACAAGTCTGTCATGGAGCATGCATAAAAACAGGCCATGTACTTCGGTTTTGAGGCTTCAAATGGAACCAAATACTTAAAACATGAATGCTAACATATAGAAAAATGAGTGTACATCAATTCCATGCAATTTCACACGAAGATAAGGTCATATGATCAAGCTACAACACATAAATTCACATAGCAGTTCCAAAAACAGGGGAAACAGTTTGATCATCAAGTTTGGAGCTCCATATCTCATAATTTCATTAAAGGGTCAAGAGATAAAATCCTCCTAACATCATATACTATCAGTTGGGAAAGAAATTGGCCAATAAACAAGCTCATATAATCATTTACAAGCAAGGAAATCAGCTGCACAACCAAGTAAGGTCACAAGAGCAATTTTCCCCAAAACCCTATTCAAATCTGATCCAAAAGATGATGTAAGTAAATGAAATCAAGTACAATAGAGTAGAGAAGACATAAATATTCATACCTTGAAGATTTGGGAGAGAAAGGTGGTGGTTTGAGCTCCAAAACCACAAAAATGGCCAAAGGTTTTCTCTCTTCTCCTCTTCTCCTCTCTCTCGTTTCAGTTGCAGCTGAAAATGGAGATATTTGGCTCGGTTTTCAGAGTAAAAGGGAAGGGAAGGGGGTTAACTCAAGGTACAAGAGTCATGGTTAAAGCATGGTTAAGTTAAGAGGTGTTATGGGGTCCCACCATGAAGACTAGTCAACAAAAGGAGTTCTTCTTGCATGAGTTGCTCGTTACGGTTGGATTTTGGAGGTCTTAATGATCTCAAAAAGGTATGAGGCTTGTTCCATTGTCTCCAAATCGTCGATACGAAGGTAACGGAGGTGTCGGAATTCGAATCCGAATTCCCGAGCTCAAGATATCACGCACGGAACCAAGGGTGCGCTAAATGCTCGTTATCCCCCGATTTGGTTCCACAATCAAAATTAAATTCATAAACACGCCAAATGAATCCAAAGACATAAACCGAGCATAGAGACATGTTCATAACACACATATTTACGACATATTAAATTTCCATACCAATCCGATATCATTACATATATGAACGAAGTACAAATAGAACACTCATGCGCATGAACGAATTCATAACGTTATAATTTAATTACTAAAACTTAATTTCCAATTTAAATAAATTGAAGCCAACTAACAACATGTCGAAATTAATTAACGAAATTACCGAAATAGTTAAAGTAACACAAAACCTTAATTGAGAATTTAAACACTAAATATCAAAGTAAAATAAAATGAATTAAATTAAATATTAATAGTTTATAGTTTAAATCAAATAAAAACACTTATGAACAAGTAATCATATAATTAAATAATTAAATTACGCAATTTATAAACAAATACGCCACATTATCATAACTGAAAAACTGGGGCGTTACATGAACGAATGAATTGTTATAATCCTATTCATTGTACTTTATGTTCCCGCTTGGGAGAAATGCTTCTAAACCTCGAATAAGGATTATAACTTGCATGTATGTGTTTCAATTCCGCAATATTATGATATTATGCCTCTGTTTTTATACCCTCCAGTCTGTCTAAGACTGAACCCGGAGTTGTTTCAGTTGTTTTTGCAGGAAAGGGGATGCTAGGCAGGATACCAGTCAGGGAGAGTCTTGCATCGTGTCTAGCCTTTCCTTTACACGCATTTGATTACTTTTGTTACTTTTGAATTGTATATATATGGAGCGTACATGAATATTGGTACCTATATGTATCTTTCTTGAACTACTGGTACATAGAGCGTATAGCTCAATCTAAATATGAAATACATGTTGGTACCTAGAGCTCTAGCTCAATATGTAATATATGAATGATTGCTTCCGCTATTTTTTTTATTGCTCTGGTTGTTGTGATTGTTGTTATTGGGGGTTTAAGTTATAGGTTAGTCCCGCCTGGCTTAGTGAGTGTATATATCTCCGTTCGCTATGATTCGGCACGTGTATGGAAATCCATTTCGTATACGGGTCGGGTCATGGTGCCAGGGATGTGACGTCTCGCGCTCGGGCGTTACAACTTGATTCGTGAAACGGGAGTGGACTCCTAATTATTAAAATTGGTTGAGTTTGGCCTTCGGGTTGAGTGGACTCCTAATTCATATAGGTTAGTCCTTTTTCCTTATATATAGTATCACGGGTTAAAATGTTCAGAATGCAAAAACCACGCCCCGGTTCATGAATCTTCTTACTTTGAATATGCTCTGCTTTTGCATATGTACGTGTGAGTGTGTTAAGCCCCTCACCGGTCGTTAGGACTGACCCCTCTTCGTTGTTTCTTTTTCTCCCTTCTATTTGTTTTTTTGTTGCTGGTTCAGGTCTTTGTAGTTCGTGCTAGGCGCCGGTGTGTTGAGTCTGTGTTTGTTCGTTTCAGTTTGGTAAGCATTTTGTTTTGAATTATGTTAGAAAATTTGTATAAGATTTATTCTGTATACGTTTGCATGTATGATTTGAATGTATGAAATTTCGGGACAGGTTAGGATAGGTGCTTGGATTAGATGAACCCGTTTTGATTCTATTACTATTCGAGACAGGTTTCTAAGGCCAGTTGAACCCGTTTTGTTGTATAGTTATTCGGGATAGGATAGGACAGGTTCCCTGGAGTAGCTGAACCCGTATAGTTGTTATTGATATATGAAAGTTTTTAAAAGTTGGCCTTTTGCATTGCTTCCGCTGTCATATTTTGCATCTTTTCTTTTGTACAGGGTTAGGTACCGCCTAGCTTAGGCCTGGTATTTTTGTTTGGTCTCCCGTTCGCTATAGCTCGGTACGTGTGCCGAGTCTTTGTTTCATTACAAGTGTCTGGTTATAGTGCGGGGATGTGGTGGCTCACGTGCGGGGTGGTACAATTATTCTTTTAATTTAACTTATATGCTAAGTCACTTGTTTAAGTGACCTCTTTGCTTTAAGTGTTTAAACTCAATGTTTAATTTCTCGTACTTGGTTTGTTTTATATGAATTTAATTCCGAACTTCGTGAATATGTAATATAATTGAATTATACATTCTATGAACTTGTTTACGTGTTTTTTTTATTCTTTTAGACTTGTTTGTTCGGATCTTGGACCATTTTTGTGAAATCGGGACTTGAGGGCCTAACGAGGATTTAGAGCGCCTTAGGTTTCGGATCGCGTAACTTGAGCTCGGGAATTCAGATTCAAATTCTGACACTATCATTGGTCTCATTTCGACCATTTGAAGCCAATGGAACAAGCTTCATAACTTTTTAAGCCCGTTTGAACCTCCAAATCTTAACCGAACCGAACAGCTTGAACCGGTGTGTACTATCCTGCCCGTTTTGGCTATATCTGACCCGTTTTAGCTCCAAATGACCAATGAATTGAACACTTTTCAGAATAACTTAACCCTCTATCCTTTGTTGCTGCCCCATTTTGAACCAAGCAAGGAAAAGGAGAAGCAATATCAGCTCCAAGATAAGAGTGAAGAGAAACCCGTCACTATTCGCACCCAATAGATTTTGAGCTCATATCTCTTCCATCCTTCATTCAATTCAAGAGGTAAGCTTGGATTCTTTTTGTCCATCTTCTCGTGTTTCTTTTCATCCATTATTTTTAGATTTTGAGCTTGGGTTGATAGGGTTTTGAGCTACATGATGAATAGAAAGGGTTTTTGTAAGAATCATGAATTATTGCATCTCTTCATGTTATTTCTTGGTTTAAAGCTTGGTTTATGATCACTTGAGCTTCCTTTACACTTATATGAACTTGTATTTGATGATGCTTGAGTGTGTGATGAGATGCCATTGAAGTTTTTGAGCTTGAATGTATGAAACTTGAAGCTTTTGCATCATTTTCTTGCCCCTTTGCTGCGTTTGGGACGTGTTTCGGGTCAGCTTTGTGCATAGTTTTTTAGTATATTTGTAGCCATTTCATGCCTTTATGTGTTTTATATGTTGCTACCATGTTTGAGCAAGAATGCGGGGGTGAACAGAGCCAATTTCACGAAGAAGACATAGCCTGGGGCGACTAACGCTCGTTAGCCACCCGGTGTACATTTTGGAACTAACGGCCATTAGCTGCACTTGGAGGCTCTGTACTCACTAACGGCCGTTAGTGGGGAGATGAAGGGAGGGGAATAACGGCCGTTAGTCCCCCAGATTCTTTGGTTTTCTTGCTTTGTTTGTTTGTCTGTCCATTTTGCTCATTTCCCTCCTCAATCTTGATCCTTGTGTGTTGTGTGGTTGTTTTTATGTATGAAATTGTAGCACCTGTAATGCTGGGCCACCACATCCCCCGCACTAACGCCTAATTCGCATATGAAATGGGAAATCCGTACACGAACCAAGTAGTAGCGAACGGGAGATAGATAATACCCGGCTAGCTAGGTGGTACCTAGACCCTGTACAACAGAGAAAAAACCAAACCTGGAAGCGGAAGCAAAGTAAAGAAATACGAATTTTCAAAAACTTTAAAACATCAAACATATCAATTTCATCATCAACAACTACACGGGCTCAACTGATCCTAGAAGCCTGTCCTGAAATAATCATAACCAATGTAGTGCATAAAGTAAATACAGGTTCAACTGGCCCTAGAAACCTGTCCCGAATTCCAAACATACAATCCATAAGCATAAACCTGTACAGAGTATATACGTTTACAAATTACAAACATAACTGAAACAAAACAATAAACAGACTAAACAGGACGACACAGACTCGACTGACACGAGACACCGCCGCCTAGCTTGAACTCCAACAACCTGTACCTGTAAACTAAAAACAAAGGTGGGGCGAGGGTCAATCCACTCACTGAGTGAGGGGGCTGAACACACAAACGATACATAGTATAGAGCAGAGCACATATCAAAAGAAAGACTATGAACTGGGAGTACGATTTTGCATACCAAAGTTATTTTCAAATTAAACGTATACTTATACTAATCCAAAACATAACGGACTGAACATACTCAAATCATAACAAAAGAGAAAGCTCCTATCCCTTTTCATAATCAATATAACAGAATAGATTCTAATACCCGGCGAGTACGAGTTTCCAACCTTAGTTCCATATCATATCAACATACGTATCAAAACTGAAAACAAACAAATATCAGATAACAATCCAACCCCAACACCAAGGTAGTTCGGGGAGCAAACCCTCACTACTCAATACCAATACACACGGGGTAGCTAACCCACATTGTGCCTTCCCCAGTTATCCATCGAGATCTCAAAGCACCACGCCTCCTCAACCTCCAAGAGTTGCGCATAAGTACTTCAAATGGAGAACGCGCATAGGTCAAACCGACGACCCTTACCGTCTTGGGCATTCCTTACCCATGTCTCTGGGGCCCAACAAATCAGAACAGAATATACATATCATAACTTGCTACGATCATACTTATCATATCATAATCATAACTTATGTACCTTATCAGACATATCTTACCTTGCAACCTAGCATAAGCTATAAACATACCTCTTCGTGTCATCCTAATCCTTAGCTGGCATGAAGACACACGGTTTGGAGCATAGCCTTGTTGCAAAACATTTTTAAACTTACATACGCTCGTATATATAGTTCAAAAATCATTAATTATACGACAAAGTCATAAACGTATCACATAAACACATATCTATTATATAAATATAATAGAATAATCGCATGCAGGCTTCAAAACGAGCCCAGAGAGTTGTAGGTCGCTTTAACTAAAACAAAAATCCTAAAACCTCACCTTACACAGATGAGAACGGAAAACACGAGCAAGGAAGTCCCGCTGGAACCCAAACAGCTGACAGACACTCCCTGGAGAACCCCTGAACGACTACGCACACAGAGCACAAGACTCAGACTCAAACAACAACCACAAAGACGCACGACCATGCATGTGAACACAAAACATGCAATATATAATTTCATATTCGACATGCAAGGTAAGCATATAAGATTTATTACATCGTATTGGCATGCGAAATAACTAATCGAATTCAATTCATTACAAATACGAATTAAATTAAATCAAAGGCAATCACTTATTCTCATAAAGTTGCTAGTGCATAAACTTTCATCATGCACGCATCGTAGAAAAATCGTCATAACTTATTGCTCAGATGATATTTTAACGATCCGTCAGATTCTTAGTAAACTAGAAAACCATATCTTTCAAATGGTATAGGCCTCAATTCCTAGATATATCTGTATAGATAAATATTTCAGTTCAAAATTGACATAAAACAGAAATTTCGCAGCGACAACACATTTTAAAGAAAATTACATTTACCATATCAAACAAAGTCAGATGAATCTGAAATTTTTTATGAATGCACTCAACACATTTATAAATATCTACTTAAAACAGTTTTATAAAATTCAAATGTTTACCCACTCTGCTGAAGCTACAAATCGAAATGAAAGAACAGGGTATTTTTTTCCGGGTATCAAATAGACTCGGATTGACACGAAATTTGACTGAGGTAAACTCTAAAATGTTAAGAACATCCAGTTATAACAGTTTTGAAAAACAACATCGTACGAGTTTAGAATTTTATTTTAAACTTACTACAGTAGCAGGGCTTCACGAAAATAGTCGAGCAGTTCAGTTTTACGGTTTTTCCTCCATTTTCTCCAACAAAACCATGTTAAAACAACTTCCTAACTCCGACATAAATCATATAGTCCATCAATTCAAGTTTCTCCTAGTTTCAAGCATGTAAACACATACATATGCACACGTTTGTGGCACACATCTGCCATAAATTCACATACTAAGAAATAGGACTAAATCTTACTCATATAAGCCACAATGAGCACATTTTCACATAGGATTCAAGTTTCCAAGAATTTGTATACATACACATATACATTTATCCTCACTTGGCTTCCATGAAAGAACACAAAATTCCTCACCCCTTACCTTGCTGGCTCCAAAACGTGGGAATGGTGGTCATAGTTTGATGGAGATTTCCTCCTCCTCATTCCTTGCTTGTTGTGTCCGAGAGAAAAGAAGAAAGTAAAGGTATGTATGTAAGTTGTAGAATGAAAGGAAAGAGAGAGAGCGAGGGATGAATGTAGATATTTTGGATAAAATAAAATTTATGTACAAGGTATGGGCTATGGTGATGGGTCGGTGGGTAGGGGCTGATTAGGAGTAGGTTTAGATTAGTCTAGTAATTGTAATGTATAAAATGTGAGAAATATATGGATTATATAATATGTGAGGGAGAGTGTTAGATATTTAGGATTAAATTAAAATAAAGAATGGGTAATTAGTGAAGGGGTTTGGTCCGATTGGCTTTGGGTGTGGGTAGATTGGATTAAATTTGGCTTTAGTAAAATGGGTGGAAATATCTTGCACACGAGTCAAGAAATCCGACAATAAAATACGTGATCGCGACACGTCGAATTAAAAATTAAATGAACTTAACGTTTAAGAATTCCATTTCTCATGCTTTTAAATTTCTAAACGTCTAATTTTTCTAATTTTAAGCCGAGTAATTATATGAATTAAGCAAACATAAAATAAACACGTCAATTCAATTAATCACATGACCGAAATTAAGCGACAGAACCCCGTCTCCCAAACACATAAGCGACAGAACCCCGTCGCTCAAACACCTAATTGAGAGAACCCCGTCCCTCAAGCACATAATCAACAGAACCCCGTCTCTCAACTTAAGTCGGGAAGACTCCACATCTCCCAAACATCCTACTTTGAGAAAATCCAGCATCTCCCAAATATTTAACTCCAAGAGAATCCAGCATTTCGTACTCATATAATTTAGAAAGTCCAACATCTTTCTATCACAAAAATAGAGAGAATCCCACATCTCCCTAACACGTAATGTAGCACCCGGAACGCCGAGCTGCCACATCCCCGCACTATAGCTCTGTCCACATACGAAATGGATGATCCGTACATGAACCAAGACCATAGCGAACGGGTGACAATGCAAGAAACAATCTAGCTAGGCGGGACTAGACCCCAATTCAATTAAATCCAATACATGAAAATTCGAAAGCGGAAGTATAAACACTAACATTTCAATATCATATACCAATTATCCAAAAGTCCATCCTATTCTAGCTCATATATCAATACATTATCATCTCCAACATATTATCCATGCATAAGTCTCCAAAACTAACAGGAACCCTAACATGATAAAGCCGAAAATACCAAGAACATGAAAATACGATGCTAGACTCAGCTGAGCAAAGGACACAACTCCGACTCCCGCCTTGCACACGACCTTGAGTACCTGAAAAGTGAGGGTGTCAGTCTAGCGAAGACTGAGTGAGAGGTTTAAATAAATATAAGCGCAATTACCATGCAAGCTATAATCTCGGGTAAGTTTTCATAAAAAAAAACAATATAATTCAAATATTAAAGTAATTCTCGCCCGAGATTACAACTAATCAATTTAATAATTCATTCATGATCAATTCAATCCGTGGCCCGACGAATGAGGGCAATTCTCCAACCTTTCTCCAAAAGTGTACAATCAATATTTAGGTTTCAATTCAATGGTTATCATGCAAGTTATCACAGTGCACAATTAGTAGTTTCATGAACCCTTCTTCCTCCGGGTGATCGTGGGTTTACAAGACCCAACCATCCATGCATGTTGTACGTCAGGAACATGACTCCCATGCACGTGATTTTTTCCTCCACCAAACCTCCTGGTGGATTCAGAGGGGATCCCAAAAGTTGTGAGGATAGTGCAGGAGCTACCCGTCAGCCCTTGCTTCCCCGGTTGGCTCAATACACTACCCTGGGGCCCAAAGTGAACATGCTTTACTCGCCAAAACAATCAATCAATCCATTCAGTCCGTTCAGTTCAATCATGAAATCTGTTTAAAATCCATATGGTTTGGAAAACTATAGATATATAGATACATTTTGGCTTAAAACATCACATAGAGTCATATGGGTTCTATATATCTAGAATTAAACCTCACATGTGCCGACAACTAACAAGGATACAAGGAGGTGCCCAAACGATCAAAGATCTCCGCCCAGAGGAAAACTGGACAAGAAAGGAAATAACGCGAACTCATGGGACAAGACTGAATATGAGACCAAGTATGACGCACGACAATGGTTAAGTGATTACGTAAAACTAGCAATCAAGTGACACTTAGCATGTATGAGAACCAATTAACATCTAAGAGATGAAATAAATCTCAAGGAGTCACATGTTCATATCATTCAATCAATTCAAGTTCAATTCATATCGGGCATGAAGTCACACAATAATGTTTGAGCAATTAAGTACCAATAAGTGTCAAGTAGGAGCATACTTATCCATTAATCAAGTATATATAACATATAATTCACATATGGGAGCCAAGAGAGTGAAAGAGATGCAAAAAGGAAGGTTTTGGTGAAGTATGGCAAAAACGGACAATTTTCGGAAACGCACATGCTGAAGAAGAGCTGGAATATCTTTAATTATAGAAATGAGAATTGAGTTTTGTTTATTGGGCATGACACTAGACATAAATACCTTTCCGATGATATATGTCTCGTTTCGTAGTTCAAAGCGAGGAGAAAACGGCATACGCTTGAAATTAGGCGAGTGCAATTTTTCGGGAAAGTGGCGACACCTAAAGGAATTGATTATTAATCTCAAATTAGAAAAGATATTGAGATGATTCTAATTGTAGGTTGTTCTAGACTTCAAGAGGTTTCCGTGGATTCAAAAATCAGGTCATTTGGAGTTTGTATGAGGGAGAAACGCCCGTTTGAAAAATGAACTAAAAGCTGAAACGGCTGTTTGGAAGCACTCGGGTGATGCAGTAGGTTCCCAAACGTGCGTTTGGTGTTATAACCAAACGGGCGTTTGGAAGAGATCTGGACGAAAGACGGGGGAAAACAGGGGCTAAGCACGGGAATTGGCTCCCAAGCCTTCCTAACACAAAATCAATGCAAGAGATCAACATAAAACTAACATATAACATGTATATGATCATATAAATCAATTAGGCAACATTTAATCCATGGAAACATGCTTTAATCCTCAAGAAATCATCTAACAAACCCATATATTTATCATAGCTTCTAACTCTCAAGCAATCCATGAATTCATTCAGGCTCCCAAGCCTAATACTCATGATCATGCTTCTAATCACTTATAAACAAGAAACAATCACTTAATCAACAAACCCTAATTCATATAAACTCAAGAGATTCATAAAATTACTCCATCTATACCTTGAAATGAGAGAAAGATGGGCTGAAATGATGAGATGATGAAGATGCTTCAACTTGTACACTTTCTCCTTGAATTCTAGCTTGAAAATGAGATGAAATCCCCTTCCTTCCTCTTGGTGTAAAAATCGTTGTTTGGTGTGTGTATATGTGTGAGATTTCTTGATAAGTATGTAATGTATGAAATGTGCGAGAAGAGATGCAAATAGGATATATTATATCTCCCACTAAATGCATGAATCACCACTTTTTCCATATAAGTCCCTAAGCTATATGAATTCATCCAACTAAGTATCAACAAGGAAAGTATGATTAACTAAGTTCAAAGAATCTAATGCAATTAAGTTCACAAATTTATGAAATGATCAAGTAAGAACATATAAGAACATTTAATCACATTAATAAATAATTCACATAGATTTAATGTTAACGGTAATTCATGTAAATCTATATAAACATAATGTATATAATGTTATGAAAATTATAAAGTACATTTAATATCGCATAATGATTGAATGGAAAAACCGGGGCGTTACAATTCTCCCCCGGTTAAAAGGACCTGGTCCCCAGGTCCACCGTCGAGTTTCAAAACAATGCACAAGCCATAAGAAATGAAAGAACCCCGTCTTTCAACAAGAAATGAGAGAACCCCCTCTCTCAACAAGCAATGAGAGAACCCCGTCTCTTAACAAGTAATAAGAGAGCCCCGTCTCTCAAACACACACAAGAAAGCAATTTAATGAAACAGATTGTAGAAGCATTCGCATAAATGTCACATATAAACAAGTAGAATCATGTAGATGACATAAGTACCACTCATACACAACCAATTTGTAGCTAACAAGAAATTAAATACACCAACAATAAGATCCGTGATGCACGTGATATGCATGGTTAGGTGTACCGTTCACCATTGATTGTGCCATATATATAATTGGTACCTTCTTCTACCATGAGCGGAACGCCGAGCTGCCACATCCCCGCACTATAGCTCTGTCCACATACGAAATGGATGATCCGTACATGAACCAAGACCGTAGCGAACGGGTGACAATGCAAGAGACAATCTAGCTAGGTGGGACTAGACCCCAATTCAATTAAATCCAATACATGAAAATTCGAAAGCAGAAGTATAAACACTAACATTTCAATATCATATACCAATTATCCAAAAGTTCATCCTATTCTAGCTCATATATCAATACATTATCATCTCCAACATATTATCCATGCATAAGTCTCCAAAACTAACAGGAACCCTAACATGATAAAGCCGAAAATACTAAGAACATGAAAATTCGATGCTAGACTCAGCTGAACAAAGGACACAACTCAGACTCCCGGCTTGCACACGACCGTGAGTACCTGAAAAGTGAGGGTGTCAGTCTAGCGAAGACTGAGTGAGAGGTTTAAATAAATATAAGCGCAATTACCATGCAAGCTATAATCTCGGGTAAGTTTTCATAAAAAAAACAATATAATTCAAATATTAAAGTAATTCTCGCCCGAGATTACAACTAATCAATTTAATAATTCATTCATGATCAATTCAATCCGTGGCCCGACGAATGAGGGCAATTCTCCAACCTTTCTCCAAAAGTGTACAATCAATATTTAGGTTTCAATTCAATGGTTATCATGCAAGTTATCACAGTGCACAATTAGTAGTTTCATGAACCCTTCTTCCTCCGGGTGATGGTGGGTTTACAAGACCCAACCATCCATGCATGTTGTACGTCAGGAACATGACTCCCATGCACGTGATTTTTTCCTCCACCAAACCTCCTGGTGGATTCAGAGGGGATCCCAAAAGTTGTGAGGATAGTGCAAGAGCTACCCGTCAGCCCTTGCTTCCCCGGTTGGCTCAATACACTACCCTCGGGCCCAAAGTGAACATGCTTTACTCGCCAAAACAATCAATCAATCAATTCAGTCCGTTCAGTTCAATCATGAAATCTGTTTAAAGTCCATATGGTTTGGAAAACTATAAATATATAGATACATTTTGGCATATATCTAGAATTAAACCTCACCTGTGCCGAAAACTAACAAGGATACAAGGAAGTGCCCAAACGATCAAAGATCTCCGCCCAGAGGAAAACTGGACAAGAAAGGAAATAATGCGAACTCATGGGACAAAACTGAATATGAGACCAAGTATGACGCACGACAATGCTTATGTGATTAAGTAAAACTAGCAATCAAGTGACACTTAGCATGTATCAGAACCAATTAACATCTAAGAGATGAAATAAATCTCAAGGAGTCACATGTTCATATCATTCAATCAATTCAAGTTCAATTCATATCGGGCATGAAGTCACACAATAACGTTTGAGCAATTAAGTACCAATAAGTGTCAAGTAGGAGCATACTTATCAATTAATCAAGTATATATAACATATAATTCACATATGGGAGCCAAGAGAGTGAAAGAGATGCAAAAAGGAAGGTTTTGGTGAAGTATGGCAAAAACGGTCAATTTTCGGAAACGCACATGCTGAAGAAAAGCTGGAATATCTTTAATTATAGAAATGATAATTGAGTTTTGTTTATTGGGAATGAAACTAGACATAAATATCTTTCCGATGATATATGTGTCGTTTCCTAGTTCAAAGCGAGGAGAAAATGGCAGACGCTTTAAATTAGGCGAGTGCAATTTGTCGAGAAAGTGGCGACACCTAAAAGAATTGATTATTAATCTCAAACTAGAAAAGATATTGAGATGATTCTAATTTTAGGTTGTTCTAGACTTCAAGAGGTTTCCGTGGATTAAAAAATCAGGTCATTTGGAGTTCGTATGAGAGAGAAACGCCCGTTTGAAAAATGAACTAAAAGCAGAAACGGCCGTTTGGAAGCACTCGGGTTATGCAGTAGGTTCCCAAACGTGCGTTTGGTGTTATAACCAAACGGGCGTTTGGAAGAGATCTGGACGAAAGATGGGGGAAAAACAGGGGCTAAGCACGGGAATTGGCTCCCAAGCCTTCCTGACACAAAATCAATGCAAGAGATCAACCTAAAACTAACATATAACATGTATATGATCATATAAATCAATTAGGCAACATTTAATCCATGGAAACATGCTTTAATCCTCAAGAAATCATCTAACAAACCCATATATTTATCATAGCTTCTAACTCTCAAACAATCCATGAATTCATTCAAGCTCCCAAGCCTAATACTCATGATCATGCTTCTAATCACTTATAAACAAGAAACAATCACTTAATCAATAAACCCTAATTCATATAAACTCAAGAGATTCATAAAATTACCCCATCTATACCTTGAAATGAGAGAAAGATGGGATGAAATGATGAGATGATGAAGATGCTTCAACTTGTACACTTTCTCCTTGAATTCTAGCTTGAAAATGAGATGAAATCCCCTTCCTTCCTCTTGGTGTAAAAATCGTTGTTTGGTGTGTGTATATGTGTGAGATTTCTTGATAAGTATGTAATGTATGAAATGTGAGAGAAGAGATGCAAATAAGATATATTATATCTCCCACTAAATGCATGAATCACCACTTTTTGCATATAAGTCCCTAAGCTATATGAATTCATCCAACTAAGTATCAACTAGGAAAGAATGATTAATTAAGTTCAAAGAATCTAATGCAATTAAGTTCACAAATTTATGAAATGGTCAAGTAAGAACATATAAGAACATTTAATCACATTAATAAATAATTCACATAGATTTCATGTTAACGCTAATTCATGTAAATCTATATAAACATAATGTATATAATGTAATGAAAATTATAAAGTACATTTAATATCGTATAATGATTGAATGGAAAAACCGGGGCGTTACAATTCTCCCCCCGTTAAAAGGACCTGGTCCCCAGGTCCACAGTCGAGTTTCAAAACAATGCACAAGCCATAAGAAATGAAAGAACCCCGTCTTTCAACAAGAAATGAGAGAACCCCCTCTCTCAACAAGCAATGAGAGAACCCCGTCTCTTAACAAGTAATAAGAGAGCCACGTCTCTCAAACACACACAAGAAAGCAATTCAAAGAAACAGATTGTAGAAGCATTCACATAAATGTCACATATAAACAAATAGAATCATATTGATGACATAAGTACCACTCATACACAACCAATTTGAAGCTAACAAGAAATTAAATACACCAACAATAAGATCCGTGATGCACGTGATATGCATAGTTAGGTGTACCGTTCACCATTGATTGTGCCATATATATAATTGGTACCTTCTTCTACCATGAGCGGAACACCGAGCTGCCACACCCCCGCACTATAGCTCTGTCCACATACGAAATGGATGATCCGTACATGAACCAAGACCATAGCGAACGGGTGACAATGCAAGAAACAATCTAGCTAGGCGGGACTAGACCCCAATTCAATTAAATCCAATACATGAAAATTCGAAAGCGGAAGTATAAACACTAACATTTCAATATCATATACCAATTATCCAAAAGTTCATCCTATTCTAGCTCATATATCAATACACTATCATCTCCAACATATTATCCATGCATAAGTCTCCAAAACTAACAGGAACCCTAACATGATAAAGCCGAAAATACCAAGAACATGAAAATACGATGCTAGACTCAGCTGAACAAAAGACACAACTCAGACTCCCGCCTAGCACACGACCGTGAGTACCTGAAAAGTGAGTGTGTCAGTCTAGCGAAGACTGAGTGAGAGGTTTAAATAAATATAAGCGCAATTACCATGCAAGCTATAATCTCGGGTAAGTTTTCATAAAAAAAACAATATAATTCAAATATTAAAGTAATTCTCGCCCGAGATTACAACTAATCAATTTAATAATTCAATCATGATCAATTCAATCCATGGCTCGACGAATGAGGGCAATTCTCCAACCTTTCTCCTAAATTGTACAATCAATATTTAGGTTTCAATTCAATGGTTATCATGCAAGTTATTACAGTGCACAATTAGCAGTTTCATGAACCCTTCTTCCTCCGGGTGATGGTGGGTTTGCAAGACCGAACTATCCATACACGTTATACGTCAGGAACATGACTCCCACACACGAGATTTCTTCCTCCACCAAACCTCCGGGTGGATTCAGAGGGGATCCCAAAAGTTGTGAGGATAGTGCAAGAGTTACCCGTCAGCCCTTGCTTCCCCGGTTGGCTCAATACACTACCCTCGGGCCCAAAGTTATCATGCTTTACTCGCCAAAACAATAAATCAATCAATTCAGTCCGTTCAGTTCAATCATGAAATCCGTTTAAAATCCATATGGTTTGGAAAACTATAGATATATAGTTACATTTTGGCTTAAAACATCACACAGAGTCATATGGGTTCTATATATCTAGAATTAAACCTCACCTATGCCGAAAACTAACAAGGATACAAGGAAGTGCCCAAACGATCAAAGATCTCCGCCCTGGAGGAAAACTGGACTAGAAAGGAAATCACGTTAACTCATGGGACAAGACTGAATATGAGACCAAGTATGACGCATGACAATGCTTATGTGATTAAGTAAAACTAGCAATCAAGTGACACTTAGCATGTATGAGAACCAATTAACATCTAAGAGATGAAATAAATCTCAAGGAGTCACATGTTCATATCATTCAATCAATTCAAGTTCAATTCATATCGGGCTTGAAGTCACACAATAACGTTTGAGCAATTAAGTACCCATAAGTGTCAAGTAGGAGCATACTTATGCATTAATCAAGTATACATAACATATAATTCACATATGGGAGCCAAGAGAGTGAAAGAGATGCAAAAAGGAAGGTTTTGGTGAAGTATGGCAAAAACGGACAATTTTCGGAAACGCACATGCTGAAGAAAAGCTGGAATATCTTTAATTATAGAAATGAGAATTGAGTTTTGTTTATTGGGAATGAAACTAGACATAAATACCTTTCCGATGATATATGTGTCGTTTCCTAGTTCAAAGCGAGGAGAAAATGGCATACGCTTGAAATTAGGCGAGTGCAATTTGTCGGGAAAGTGGCGACACCTAAAAGAATTGATTATTAATCTCAAATTAGAAAAGATATTGAGATGATTCTAATTTTAGGTTGTTCTAGCAAGAGGTTTCTGCGGATTAAAAAATCAGGTCATTTGGAGTTCGTATGAGGGAGAAACGCTCGTTTGAAAAATGAACTAAAAGCAGAAACGGCCGTTTGGAAGCACTCGGGTGGTGCAGTAGGTTCCCAAACGTGCGTTTGGTGTTATATCCAAACGCGCGTTTGGAAGAGATCTGGACGAAAGACGGGGGAAAAACAGGGGCTAAGCACGGGAATTGGCTCCAAAGCCTTCCTAACACAAAATCAATGCAAGAGATCAACCTAAAACTAACATATAACATGTATATGATCATATAAATCAATTAGGCAACATTTAATCCATGGAAACATGCTTTAATCCACAAGAAATCATCTAACAAACCCATATATTTATCATAGCTTCTAACTCTCAAACAATCCATGAATTCATTCAAGCTCCCAAGCCTAATACTCATGATCATGCTTTTAATCACTTATTAACAAGAAACAATCACTTAATCAACAAACCCTAATTCATATAAACTCAAGAGATTCATAAAATTACTCCATTTATACCTTGAAATGAGAGAAAGATGGGATGAAATGATGAGATGATGAATATGCTTCAACTTGTACACTTTCTCCTTGAATTCTAGCTTGAAAATGAGATGAAATCCCCTTCCTTCCTCTTGGTGTAAAAATCGTTGTTTGGTGTGTGTATATGTGTGAGATTTCTTGATAAGTATGTAATGTATGAAATGTGAGAGAAGAGATGCAAATAAGATATATTATACCTCCCACTAAATGCATGAATCACCACTTTTTGCATATAAGTCCCTAAGCTATATGAATTCATCCAACTAAGTATCAACTAGGAAAGAATGATTAATTAAGTTCAAAGAATCTAATGCAATTAAGGTCACAAATTTATGAAAGGATCAATTAAGAACATATAAGAACATTTAATCACATTAATAAATAATTCACATAGATTTCATGTTAACGCTAATTCATGTAAATCTATATAAACATAATGTATATAATGTTATGAAAATTATAAAGTACATTTAATATCGCATAATGATTGAATGGAAAAACCGGGGCGTTACAATTCTCCCCCCGTTAAAAGGACCTGGTCCCCAGGTCCACAGTCGAGTTTCAAAACAATGCACAAGCCATAAGAAATGAAAGAACCCCGTCTTTCAACAAGAAATGAGAGAACCCCCTCTCTCAACAAGCAATGAGAGAACCCCGTCTCTTAACAAGTAATAGGAGAGCCCCGTCTCTCAAACACACACAAGAAAGCAATTTAAAGAAACAGATTGTAGAAGCATTCACATAAATGTCACATATAAACAAGTAGAATCATATTGATGACATAAGCACCACTCATACACAACCAATTTGTAGCTAACAAGAAATTAAATACACCAACAATAAGATCCGGGATGCACGTGATATGCATGGTTAGGTGTACCGTTCACCATTGATTGTGCCATATATATAGTTGGTACCTTCTTCTACCATGAGCGGAACGCCGAGCTGCCACACCCCCGCAATATAGCTCTGTCCACATACGAAATGGATGATCCGTACATGAACCAAGACCATAGCGAACGGGTGACAATGCAAGAAACAATCTAGCTAGGCGGGACTAGACCCCAATTCAATTAAATCCAATACATGAAAATTCAAAAGCGGAAGTATAAACACTAACATTTCAATATCATATACGAATTATCCAAAAGATCATCCTATTCTAGCTCATATATCAATACATTATCATCTCCAACATATTATCCATGCATAAGTCTCCAAAACTAACAGGAACCCTAACATGATAAAGCCGAAAATACCAAGAACATGAAAATACGATGCTAGACTCAGCTGAACAAAAGACACAACTCAGACTCCCGCCTAGCACACGACCGTGAGTACCTGAAAAGTGAGGGTGTCAGTCTAGCGAAGACTGAGTGAGAGGTTGAAATAAATATAAGCGCAATTACCATGCAAGCTATAATCTCGGGTAAGTTTTCATAAAAAAAACAATATAATTCAAATATTAAAGTAATTCTCGCCCGAGATTACAACTAATCAATTTAATAATTCATTCATGATCAATTCAATCCGTGGCCCGACGAATGAGGGCAATTCTCCAACCTTTCTCCAAAAGTGTACAATCAATATTTAGGTTTCAATTCAATGGTTATCATGCAAGTTATCACCAGTGCACAATTAGCAGTTTCATGAACCCTTCTTCCTCCGGGTGATGGTGGGTTTACAAGACCCAACCATCCATGCATGTTGTACGTCAGGAACATGACTCCCATGCACTTGATTTTTTCCTCCACCAAACCTCCTGGTGGATTCAGAGGGGATCCCAAAAGTTGTGAGGATAGTGCAAGAGCTACCCGTCAGCCCTTGCTTCCCCGGTTGGCTCAATACACTACCCTCGGGCCCAAAGTGAACATGCTTTACTCGCCAAAACAATCAATCAATCAATTCAGTCCGTACAGTTCAATCATGAAATCTGTTTAAAATCCATATGGTTTGGAAAACCATAGATATATAGATACATTTTGGCTTAAAACATCACATAGAGTCATATGGGTTCTATATATCCAGAATTAAACCTCACCTGTGCCGAAAACTAACAAGGATACAAGGAAGTGCCCTAACGATCAAAGATCTCCGCCCAGAGGAAAACTGGACAAGAAAGGAAATAACGCGAACTCATGGGACAAGACTGAATATGAGACCAAGTATGACGCACGACAATGCTTATGTGATTAAGTAAAACTAGCAATCAAGTGACACTTAGCATGTATGAGAACCAATTAACATCTAAGAGATGAAATAAATCTCAAGGAGTCACATGTTCATATCATTCAATCCATTCAAGTTCAATTCATATCGGGCATGAAGTCACACAATAACGTTTGAGCAATTAAGTACCAATAAGTGTCATGTAGGAGCACACTTATCCATTAATCAAGTATATATAACATATAATTCACATATGGGAGCCAAGAGAGTGAAAGAGATGCAAAAAGGAAGGTTTTGGTGAAGTATGGCAAAAACGGACAATTTTCGGAAATGCACATGCTGAAGAAAATCTGGAATATCTTTAATTATAGAAATGAGAATTGAGTTTTGTTTATTGGGAATGAAACTAGACATAAATACCTTTCCGATGATATATGTCTCGTTTCCTAGTTCAAAGCGAGGAGAAAATGGCGTACGCTTGAAATTAGGCGAGTGCAATTTGTCGGGAAAGTGGCGACACCTAAAAGAATTGATTATTAATCCCAAACTAGCAAAGATATTGAGATGATTCTAATTTTAGGTTGTTCTAGACTTCAAGAGGTTTCCGTGGATTCAAAAATCAGGTCATTTGGAGTTCGTATGAGGGAGAAACGCCCGTTTGCAAAATGAACTAAAAGCATAAACGGCCGTTTGGAAGCACTCGGGTGATGCAGTGGGTTCCAAAACTTGCGTTTGGTGTTATAACCAAACGGGCATTTGGAAGAGATCTGGACGAAAAACGGGGGAAAAACAGGGGCTAAGCACGGGAATTGGCTCCCAAGCCTTCCTAACATAAAATCAATGCAAAAGATCAACCTAAAACTAACATATAACATGTATATGATCATATAAATCAATTAGGCAACATTTAATCCATGGAAACATGCTTTAATCCTCAAGAAATCATCTAACAAACCCATATATTTATCATAGCTTCTAACTCTCAAACAATCCATGAATTCATTCAAGCTCCCAAGCCTAATACTCATGATCATGCTTCTAATCACTTATAAACAAGAAACAATCACTTAATCAACAAACCCTAATTCATATAAACTCAAGAGATTCATAAAATTACTCCATCTATACCTTGAAATGAGAGAAAGATGGGATGAAATGATGAGATGATGAAGATGCTTCAACTTGTACACTTTCTCCTTGAATTCTAGCTTGAAAATGAGATGAAATCCCCTTCCTTCCTCTTGGTGTAAAAATCGTTGTTTGGTGTGTGTATATGTGTGAGATTTCTTGATAAGTATGTAATGTATGAAATGTGAGAGAAGAGATGCAAATAAGATATATTATATCTCCCACTAAATGCATGAATCACCACTTTTTGCATATAAGTCCCTAAGCTATATGAATTCATCCAACTAAGTATCAACTAGGAAAGAATGATTAATTAAGTTCAAAGAATCTAATGCAACTAAGTTCACAAATTTATGAAATGATCAAGTAAGAACATATAAGAACATTTAATCACATTAATAAATAATTCACATAGATTTCAGGTTAACGCTAATTCATGTAAATCTATATAAACATAATGTATATAATGTTATGAAGATTATAAAGTACATTTAATATCCCATAATGATTGAATGGAAAAACCGGTGCGTTCAATTCTCCCCCCCTTAAAAGGACCTGGTCCCCAGGTCCACAGTCGAGTTTCAAAACAATGCACAAGCCATAAGAAATGAAAGAACCCCGTCTTTCAACAAGAAATGAGAGAACCCCCTCCCTCAACAAGCAATGAGAGAACCCCGTCTCTTAACAAGTAATAAGAGAGCCCCGTCTCTCAAACACACACAAGAAAGCAATTTAAAGAAACAGATTGTAGAAGCATTGACATAAATGTCACATATAAACAAGTAGAATCATATTGATGACATAAGTACCACTCACACACAACCAATTTGTAGCTAACAAGAAATTAAATACACCAACAATAAGATCTGTGATGCACGTGATATGCATGGTTAGGTGTACCGTTCACCATTGAATGTGCCATATATATAATTGGTACCTTCTTCAACCATGAGCGGAACGCCGAGCTGCCACACCCCCGCACTATAGCTCTGTCCACATACGAAATGGATGATCCGTACATGAACCAAGACCATAGCGAACGGGTGACAATGCAAGAAACAATCTAGCTAGGCGGGACTAGACCCCTATTCAATTAAATCCAATACATGAAAATTCGAAAGCGGAAGTATAAACACTAACATTTCAATATCATATACCAATTATCCAAAAGTTCATCCTATTCTAGCTCATATATCAATACATTATCATTTCCAACATATTATCCATGCATAAGTCTCCAAAACTAACAGGAACCCTAACATGATAAAGCCGAAAATACCAAGAAAATGAAAATACGATGCTAGACTCAGCTGAACAAAAGACACAACTCAGAGTCCCGCCTAGCACACGACCGTGAGTACCTGAAAAGTGAGGGTGTCAGTCTAGCGAAGACTGAGTGAGAGGTTTAAATAAATATAAGCGTAATTACCATGCAAGCTATAATATCGGGTAAGTTTTCATAAAAAAAACAATATAATTCAAATATTAAAGTAATTCTCGCCCGAGATTACAACTAATCAATTTAATAATTCATTCATGATCAATTCAATCCGTGGCCCGACGAATGAGGGCAATTCTCCAACCTTTCTCCAAAAGTGTACAATGAATATTTAGGTTTCAATTCAATGGTTATCATGCAAGTTATCATAGTGTACAATTAGCAGTTTCATGAACCCTTCTTCCTCCGGGTGATGGTGGGTTTACAAGACCCAACCATCCATGCATGTTGTACGTCAGGAACATGACTCCCATGCACGTGATTTTTTCCTCCACCAAACCTCCTGGTGGATTCAGAGGGGATCCCAAAAGTTGTGAGGATAGTGCAAGAGCTACCCGTCAGCCCTTGCTTCCCCGGTTGGCTCAATACACTACCCTCGGGCCCAAAGTGAACATGCTTTACTCGCCAAAACAATCAATCAATCAATTCAGTCCGTTCAGTTCAATCATGAAATCTGTTTAAAATCCACATGGTTTGGAAAACTATAGATATATAGATACATTTTGGCTAAAAACATCGCATAGAGTCATATGGGTTCTATATATCTAGAACTAAACCTCACCTGTGCCGACAACTAACAAGGATACAAGGAAGTGCCCAAACGATCAAAGATCTCCGCCCAGAGGAAAACTGGGCAAGAAAGGAAATAACGCGAACTCATGGGACAAGACTGAATATGACACCAAGTATGACGCACGACAATGCTTATGTGGTTAAGTAAAACTAGAAATCAAGTGACACTTAGCATGTATGAGAACCAATTAACATCTAAGAGATGAAATAAATCTCAAGGAGTCACATGTTCATATCATTCAATCAATTCAAGTTCAATTCATATCGGGCATGAAGTCACACAATAACGTTTGAGCGATTAAGTACCAATAAGTGTCAAGTAGGAGCATACTTATCCATTAATCAAGTATATATAACATATAATTCACATATGGGAGCCAAGAGAGTGAAAGAGATGCAAAAAGGAAGGTTTTGGTGAAGTATGGCAAAAACGGACAATTTTCGGAAACGCACATGCTGAAGAAAAGCTGGAATATCTTTAATTATAGAAATGAGAATTGAGTTTTGTTTATTGGGAATGAAACTAGACATACATACCTTTCCGATGATACATGTCTCGTTTCCTAGTTCAAAGTGAGGAGAAAATGGCATACGCTTGAAATTAGGCGAGTTCAATTTGTCGGGAAAGTGGCGACACCTAAAAGAATTGATTATTAATCTCAAACTAGAAAATATATTGAGATGGTTCTAATTGGAGGTTGTTCTAGACTTCAAGAGGTTTCCGTGGATTCAGAAATCAGGTCGTTTGGAGTTCGTATGAGGGAGAAACGCCCGTTTGAAAAATGAACTAAAAGCAGAAATGGCCGTTTGGAAGCACTCGGGTGATGCAGTAGGTTCCCAAACTTGCGTTTGGTGTTATAACCAAACGGGCGTTCGGAAGAGATCTGGACGAAAAACGGGGGAAAAACAAGGGCTAAGCACGGGAATTGGTTCCCAAGCCTTCCTAACCCAAAATCAATGCAAGAAATCAACCTAAAACTAATACATAACATGTATATGATCATATAAATCAATTAGGCAACATTTAATCCATGGAAGCATGCTTTAATCCTCAAGAAATCATCCAACAAACCCATATATTTATCATAGCTTCTAACTCTCAAACAATCCATGAATTCATGCAAGCTCCTAAGCCTAATACTCATGATCATGCTTCTAATCACTTATAAACAAGAAACAATCACATAATCAACAAACCCTAATTCATATAAACTCAAGAGATTCATAAAATTACTCCATCTATACCTTGAAATAAAGATGGGATAAAATGATTAGATGATGAAGATGCTTCAACTTGTACACTTTCTCCATGAATTGTAGCTTGAAAATGAGATGAAATCCCCTTACTTCCTCTTGGTGTAAAAATCGTTGTTTGGTGTGTGTATATGTGTGAGATTTCTTGATAAGTATGTAATGTATGAAATATGAGAGAAGAGATGTGTAACGCCCCGACTTTTCTGCCGTACAGGTATGACGTCACGAGTGGGTTAGGCCGAGAGTTATGTGACTTATATGTGTTTTATATGCTAAGTGGACTTTTAATATATTCTACTTTCGTGAATTAATTTCCATTACGTGACCTAGATGATTTATATGAACCTTGATTATGCTATTTAAATTCGTTTATAACATGTTTTCTTGCTAATTAAAAGTTTTATTTCACTTATGTACGTATTTGAAATTATATGAAATCCTTGGACTCAATCGAACTTTTAATTAGACCCCGATTGCTCACTTATCCAAACCTTGGGACCCAAATCGAGCACTTAATTTGTTGAGGGACCAAAGTGCAATTCTCCTGTAGCACCGGAGCGCGAGGTACTACGTCCCCCGCACCATGACCTGGCCCGTATATGAAATGGACGATCCATACCCGAGCCAAATCACGGCGAACGGGGACACACACACACATCTAAGCCAGGCGGGACTAGCCTATCACTTAAACCCCAATAACATCAACACTCAAAGTAGCAGAATAACAGAAAAGGGGAAGCAACAAATCATAAATCATAGATTGAGCTATATGCTCTAGGTACCAACAATTATTCCATATATTGAGCTCTATGCTCTAAGTACCCACAATTAAATTCACGAAAGTTAAAATTCAATACCATTACGCTCCAAATCAATATTCTCGTATGCCATCATGGCTCAAAACAATAACCATATACAATAACCAAAAGTACGAGTATGCAAGTGTAACACCAAAATACTAGAGCTAGAAGCGAATGCAAGACCTACGACTCGTATTCCCGCCTAGCTCCCTCAACACCTGCACAAAAACTGAAAACCAAACGGGTTCAGTCCAAAAGGGACTGGTGGGTATAAAACAGGGCATAAATAGTATATATGACGGTAATTAACATTCACATGCAAGCTATAATCCCAAGTTAGGTTTGTAAAGAATTTTCCCAAGTGGGTGATTGAAAATCATCAAAAGGGATTATAACGAATCATTAACATTCGGTCATTATTAGCCCGGCGAGTGGGCGTGCATTATCTCCAACCAACACCTTGTGTAAAACATTTAAACATTCTTTCATTCGTTCTGTTCATGCATTTCAATCTTGTGTGCACATTCATTAACATTTACACCTTCTTCCTCCGGTTTGGTGACGGGCTTGCAAGACCCGACCACCCATTCATTGACCAAAAGGGGTTACATGACTCCCCAGATGGCGCTCAGCGTTCATTCCTCGCTAACTCCTAACGAGGTCCGGTTACGCCGTTAATTGGTGGAACTAATGTGAGGGATCACCGTCGGCCCATGCCTCCCCGGATAGCCACTCACACTAAGTCCCTGGGCCCCATTCGTGCATAACATTCATTCTTTCTTTCTCGCCAAAACATTGGGTAGGATTTAGAAATTAAGGCTTTACGTTGTAAACATTTACTCTATGAAAATGACTCTATAGATATACATACTTTGGCCGAAAACTTTCCACATTAAGGTATTTATAGGGTCATATAGCTAAGTAGAAGAAAAACCCACCTCGAACGGCAAAGAAGAACACACGAGCCTCACTGACCGGCCTCGTCTCCAAAGGAATCAAAATCTGTGCAAAACAAGTGAGTGAGACTCTAATGACCAATTAAGACGCTCGGCAATGCCATGCTTATGATATGAACGTATAAACAAATATAATGGACATGTTCGTGTGCACTATTAATGTCTTGAAACATATAACCGATCATAACCATCATGCTTGCATTCTTGCATTATATAACAATCATGAACAAAGCTTAATTGGAGTCACGTTCAATATAACCCACAAATACGAGCCACTCAAGCAAATCAACCAAGAAAAGAGACTTCTCAAGGCTGCCAATTGAAATGACACGGCCGTGTTGAGTTTCAAAGGGAAATGGACACGGCCGTGTCCCAGGTTTAAAAATCAGAAAATTCAAAGTCGAGGGCTTGACACGGCCGTGTTACATTTTCAAAGGATTTGGACACGGCCGTGTCCGAGGTTAAAATCAGAAAAAAAAAACAAAGTCGAGAGCCCAACACGGCCGTGTCCATTTTCAGTGTAAAGCTAACACGGCCGTGTCAGCTCATCGTTTTGAAAGAAATAACAGAGCATCAACTCTGTTACACGAGGGAAAAGCTTAAGGAAAACAGGGCAGCCACCAAGAAGCTCTTAACCCACATATAGACATGCTTTTAATCCATATTATTCATATACAACATGCAACTCAAGTAAAACACAAAAAAATACATGCTTAAAATAGCCCAAAATATCATCAATACACATGATCAACAAACATGGAGCTTGAAGCTCCTCCAATGGCAACTCATGCCCTCCTCAACAAACCTTAAATTTAAACATGTAGGAATGATGGAAAGCTTACAAGAATCATTTATCAAGCACCAAATCTCAATTCAAACCATGAAACCCAAGGATCAAACCAAACCCTCACTTCATGCTCATACATTCAAACACAAAAAACCCCAACTTCTATCAAGCCTCAAATAGATGAAAATATAGAGGGGAAGATGGAGGTTACAAATCACCAATTACCTTGGAAGAAGATGGAGGATTGATTAAGCTTGAGCTCAAAGCTTGGATGGTAAAAAATGGAGGGTTTCTTGGCTTCTCTTCTTTGCTCTTGCCTTGGCTGATTTTGATCGATCAAAAATGGGAAGAAAAGGGTAGGAAATGCTGATATCTAGTGGGAAAATGGGTGGGGTACGGGTTGGTCCAAGTCCGGTTCGTTTAAGAAAAGGGTCAAACAAGTTATAAGGTCGAGGCTATGAAACGGTTCATTGTCGAAGGTTCAAATGATACCGAAAAGATACAAGGTCAAGTTCAAAGGATAGGTAACGTCGAAACAAGTCCAACGCCGGTTACGGATCTCGATTTCGAGGTCCGGAGGTCAAGATATCGCGAAAACCGTTCAGGGTTGCCTATTATACGAATAGGTCCCTAAACTTTCAAAAAGTGGCAATTAAGCCCAAACTCAATTTCCAATTGAGTCCAAAACATTCAAATACGTTACAATTAAGTCCACGGATTACACGAAACACGTAATTTCATTCAATTAGCAACTCAAAATATAAAATCAAATAATTAAATATAAATACGCACATAATACTTACCTGCACGTGTGAAAACTCGGGCGTCACATCTCCCCTTTTCCTTCCCTACATTACATGATCCTTTCCCCCTCCCCTCACATTTCATTCATTCTTTTTCCCCTTTCTCTTCCAAGAGAAACTCCAAACCCTTTCTCCCTTCTTCCCCAAATCGAACCCAAGCAAAGACAAGGAAGGCAAGGGATTCAAACTCATTCCTCTCCATTCAAGACAAGAACTCAAGCTCTTATCTTCCTCCTCTCCTTCCATTTCTCCAAGGTATCATGTGGATTTTGTATATATGTTAATTAAGATAGGGTTTGAATTTCTTTGAGTTTGAAGCATGAATTTGTATGTATTTGTTGCTCTAATACTTGAATCCATGAGTTTTATGTTTGGTTGTTTCAATTCTTGGAGCAAGGATATGTGTATGTATATATGTCTACATAGGTGTATGTATATGTATTTATATTTGTTGGGTTTGTGAATTAATGTGTTCTTAATTGCCCTAAACTTGCGTTTGATGTTCCTAAGTGGTATACTAAATTTTTTAAGTGATTTGGGTTGAGTTTTGAGGTGTTTTGGCGATTTTGGTCTTCTCCCGCGTTTGTGCCCTGTTTCTGCGTTTTTTTTTTTTTTTGTCTCTGTTCTGAATCCGCGAGGGTGGATTTGAGGCAGAAACTTTGGACCCTCCCCTGTTTCGGCCTGAGATTGTTTTGCTTTGTTCTCCCTCATAAGAACTTGGATTGACCTGATTTTTTAACCCACGGAAACCCCTTGAAGTCTAGAACATCCTCCAATTGGAATCAACTCGATATCTTTCTGCAATTGTGAGTTATGATTGTTTGAAAATTATGTCGCCCCTTCGCCGAACTTCTGCATTGGCCCAAACTTCGAACCTACGCCATTTTGACCTCGCTTTGAACCATGATTCGTACCACATATCCTTGGAAACATCTATGTGTCTAGTTTCACCTCCAACAAGCAAAACTTAGTTCCAATTTCTCAAACTCAAGTTATACCCAATTTTCTACAGCTTGTGCATTTTCGTAAATTGTCAACTTTTCCTAACTTTTGCTAAACTTTACCAAAACTCGTTCTATCGCCTTCCTTGCACCTCCTCGACTCCTTATGTGGCTTATATGCATTATAGACATGTCTAATTGATTCATATGCATTGTTAACATGTATTGTAATATATTATGAATTGAATGATTGAATCATTTATGTGTTTAAATGGATTTATTGGTGTGTATGAACATGATCACATCAACTCATGACATTTATGATCCATTGCATATTGAATCATGACATAGCATTTCACGAACACCTCATGTTAATGTCGTGCGTTCTAATTCGTTTCATACTGAGTCGTTTCTCACGAGTACACATTATATCTTTCTCTTATACAGTTCATCCCCAGGGAGGAGATATCGCGATCAATAGGCACGCGGCCTAGTTTGTATCCTTATATCGTCATGTTCCAGGTGAGGGTGTTTTCGTTCTAGTTACATATTAAACCCTACAACCCTATGTGACAAGCTTTGGCCAAAACCTTATGTATTATGTTACTTTTAAAGTAGAGTCATCGAGTAAACTTTGATCGAGTAAACCCTTTTCTAATAAATTATGAAATATGTTATGTTTTCATGCATGGGAACGTTTTGGCGAGAACATGAATGAATGCACGGGCCCGAGATCTAGCACATGTGGCTACCCGGGGAGGCAAGGGCCGACGGTGATCCCATGTGCTTGTCCCAACCATTTAACAGAGACCGGACCTCGCTAGGAGATTAGCGTGGAATGGTAGCTGAGCGCCCTTGGGGGATTCATGTACCCCCCTGGGTGAATGCATGAGGTGGCCGGGTCTTGCAAGCCCGTCCACCACCCGGAGGAAGAAGGTTGGAACTTATTTTATGTCAATGTTTATGTTATGATTGTTATGCACCGTGCGGGAAGGCCGGTACACGGATCGCCCAAACGCCTATATCTTATGTTATACGGCTAGCATATATTATAAGATATTGCATGATCACGTATTCAATATATTATTGATATTTGTCGTACACGGTCGGACTTTGGTTGGAGATTATGCACGCTCACTCGCCGAGCCTTTATGATTGTGTATGAATTATGAACATAACGAATTTAATATGAATTAGTCATAAAGTCCGAGCATTGCTTGTTAATTTCTAGCCCTTCGTGGGAACTAACTTTGAATAAAATCTTGCTCGGGATTTATGGCTTGCATGCGCTTGTTTCTATAGTATATGTATCGCTCCTGCTCACTCAGTCTTCTAGAGACTGACCCCACTTTCCCACTTCTTAGTTTCTTGCAGGTTTCGCTAGGCGGAGGTCAAGTTTTACCTCTTTTGTTAGATCACTTGTACACTCGAGTCACATCTTACATTATTATGTTCTAATTGGATATTCCTACGTAATTGGGCCTTTGTGCTAGTTATGAAATTACTGGATATTGATTCGGGACAGTTTGTGTGCGTAGTTGAACCCGTTGTTAGGATGCATGATGGATTTAATTTTATGTATTGGAAATTCGGGCTTGTAGCCTTTGTTGAAATCTATGAATTGCACATTAATGCTTCCGCGCAACCTTTTGATTATATGGTACGGGTTAGTTTCCGCCTAGCAAGGTTGCTTTTGTTTTGTCATCCATTCGCTATGGGTCCGGTTCATGCTGAACTATCCATTTCATGTGTGGACTAGACTTATAGTGCGGGGGATGTGGCGCCTATCGTCCCGGGTATTACATCCTTAAGTGGTATCAGAGCCTGGTTTCAAAACCGGGGTTCTTTAATTTGGGTCGTGTCATGTCAAGTATAGGTCGAACGGCATAGGAACAACATGTCAACGTGTGCACCGCATTGATCATGACCATTGTTATTGAAATTTGACGTGGAAAATTTATTATTAACTGTGTTTAACTTAAATTTTGTTAATTGAAGTGTTGTATTTTGCATTAATACGTGCTTTTGATGCTAACTACGTGTCATATGCACTTACTAACCGGCATGCATTTATAATTGAGATGAGTTGTAATTTTAGGATATTCTTACAACATCAAACCACAACCAAATTCTCACAACCACAACAAATTGTTATGGGCTTTCTTTCAAGTATAGGTGATTGAAGAAAACTTCGGAGATTTAGAAGAACTCGGGTAATTGGTGCTCCTTATGGCAAGGTGATAGGTTGGGAGTTCAAGCTCGAGATGGGGGAATTAAATCGTGCAAGAAAGTTAGGATCCGGAATAGAAAACTCGATGTGTGGCTACATTTTATGGATTTTATTGTAGTCGGCATATACTTGATGAGACGATGGAGGGGCGTGTGATGTTTGCAAATTCATAGCATCCACATGCCCACCTACTATAGGACGCTTATATGACCGGATTCAATGGGATCATCTAATTCACGAAGGAAGTAAAGGAAACCTTGAAGGTGCTTTAGTTTGGGGTTCGGATCAACAAAGAGGTGATGATAGTTAAGAGGAATCAAAGTAAAATTGAATACCGAAAGATAAGCAACAAAGGCCGTCGAAGATGAGTTTCCCAGTGAATCAAGCTAATTGGTTTCAAGTTCGGGGTAGAAGGTTCGGGATATATTAGGATTTGTGAATGGCGACCGAGGTAAATCGGCGAAGTTGAACTTCCGAATAAATCAAGCTCCGTAAGTCGAGTTTGGGAAGAAGCTGAATTTGAAAAGAGTTAAAGAAAATCAATTCAACACGGTGAATGCAAACCTATGGGAGGTGACAGTGCTGACGGGTTTTATCTTCGGCCGGATTGGAGTTTAACTTCCAGATCCAAGATGAATTATCGTGTTGTGAGGTTGAATTGGAAGATGTGGAATAGCAAATGGAAACGGTAAAGAAAGGCAAAGAGCTTTTGGAGGAAATTGTGAAATCAAGTATAAGCAAGTGGGAGGATGAGTTCATTCTACCAATCTGAACTCATAAAGTATAAGTCAAGGGAATTTCAAACAGAGTAACAACCAGGTGGAAGATTCTAGATAACAATTGGGAAATGATCGAAATACCCAATTCTGTGACCGTAGAAGACTTTGGAATCAAGAATTGTGATATCGGGCCATGGCAACACACAATTTGATACAAGAACACTTTAAGGATTTAGAATACCGTGGGAAAACGAGAGATGATCAACAAGCTCAAACCAAAGCCGTAATTAAGAAATTGGAGAACAAAATTTTTGGGCTAAAGCTTACCACCACGGTGACAGGTTCGACACATTCATGACACGTGCATCATACACTGTATTAAATTATTTAATCTTCTATATTTATATATATGTGCGTGCATCTTTACTTGACATGCTTGCCCTAATGTGTTGCACCTCTAATTGTTGGCTATGTGCATTGGCATCTTAATCCAACATGCATGGTTTAGTGTTTATTTGATAGGGAATTTTCTTCCTCTCCGTTTATCAAATGCTACTTCAACCAAGCCATATTCGAATCGAGCTAAGGAAGAATTTTGGGTGGTAAAGTGTGGATTGAAAGAACGAAAGAAATGTGGAGGCTTGGAAAGTAAAACTGGAGGTTAGAATAGATGAAGGAGGTGGTTATCCCTGCCAAATCATTTCAACGTAAGTGTGAGCAATATCTCCGGACACGTGGCTTGACTAGGACCTTGATATCAAAGGAAGCTAAGATGAAGAAGTTGGGAGTCTCATATTCCAGGAGTGATAGAACAAGTTTAAAAGTTTCCGATAGAAACTTTTAAGGGGGAGAGCCGACCGGGAAATAAATTGAATTCACGGTTGCGCTCGAATGAGTTACTTTTAATAGGGACAATGGTAATTCAAGATCCCAAGCAACAAGATTCTACAAGGAATGATAAGAGATGAAGTAAAAGATTAAGGCAATTGACGAATTTTAAGATCAAAGTGGAAAACTTCAAGACCGTCATGAGGAAATTTCCAGAATAGTTTTGAAAAGGGTAAATGTTTCAAGGGTTGAAAATGGGTACGCAAGAAATAATGGGAATTGAAGTGATAACACAAGGCAAAGGAATGATTGATGGTAACTGCGGTTGAAGAAGTAACCTTGTTGGTTTCTTAACATGAGAAGTACAAGCTAAATCTCCATAGGTTGGAAAAGATCATATCTGGTATAACCTGTTTCATGTTTAGGAATATGGGGCCGTGAAGGAATTTCATAAATTTGGCAAAGAGAGTATTGGGTAAAGAAAAAAGCAGATCAGGTCATCGTATTCTATGATGGGAAAAGTGAAAGTCAATTCAGTAGGGCGTTGGAAGTGAAAGGTCTAGGATAGACCACAACTTAAACACCATGGGAATTCTGACTCGTCAATCATTTTTCCACAATAATCCGGGAATGCTACTAGAATGGAAATAGAAATTCGAACGGCTAAAACCTAGCTCGGGCATTTAATAAGGGTTGAGTTTAATTCGTAGAGAATGTTGAATTAATTGGGTTGAGTTCAAGCACACACTCAAGATTAGAGGATCGACCGTGGATCGAAAACCGGGTGATCATTGAAGCCTTGAGCACATCGTACATTTTAAGCCGTGGCACTAGGGATAAAAAGGAATCTCTAACAAAAATCCTGCTTTGAATCGAATCACTATAATGGAATATTCCCGAACAACGGTGAACGGTACATCAAGCATCCATGGCATATGCATACATGTGACTTTTAGTTTGAATAATTTTATGACGCTAAGTGCTTTGATTGCTTGTTGTATTAACTACTTTTGCATGATTGATACTTGACGTATTTGATATCTCCTACTTGTTTCTTGTGTGGCTGTTGTGTAATTATTTATTTAATTGTTGTTTTGAGAGCTTGAGAGTTTCTCTTTCTTTGTGTTCGAGAGACGGGGTTCTCTCATTGTTGTTTGAGGGACGGGGTTCTCTCCTTCTTGCCCGAAAGACGGGGTTCTTGCATTGCCTGTTACCTGCTTAGACTCTCGAGTGCTTAGGTTTTGGTGAGCTAAGGGTCATGACTTAACAGCAATTGAAGACCCCTTGTTGCTTGAAGACCTTTTCCGAACTAATTCCTGACGGGGAGTTGCTAACCCGCGTGGGATGAACACGGGAAAGTTTATACAAAGTTCAGAATCAAGGCAGTGGACCTGGGGACAGGTCCTTCTTAAGGGGGAGAGGTTGCAACGCCCCGACTTTTCGGCCGTACAGGTATGACGTCACGAGTGGGTTAGACCGAGAGTTATGTGACTTATATGTGTTTTATATGCTAAGTGGACTTTTAATATATTCCACTTTCATGAATTAATTTCCATTACGTGACCTAGATGATTTATATGAACCTTGATTATGCTATTTAATTCATTTATAACAAGTTTTCTTGCTAATTAAAAGTTTTATTTCACTTATGCACGTATTTGAAATTATATGAAATCCTTGGACTCAATCGAACTTTTAATTAGACCCCGATTGCTCACTTATCCGAACCTTGGGACCCAAATGGAGCACTTAATTTGTTGGGGGACCAAAGGGTAATTCTCCCCTTTTCCTTCCCTACATTACACGATCCTTTCCCCCTCCCCTCACATTTCATTCATTCTTTTTCCCCTTTCTCTTCCAAGAGAAACTCCAAACCCTTTCTCCCTTCTTCCCCAAATCGAACCCAAGCAAAGACAAGGAAGGCAAGGGATTCAAACTCATTCCTCTCCATTCAAGACAAGAACTCAAGCTCTTATCTTCCTCCTCTCCTTCCATTTCTCCAAGGTATCATGTGTATTTTGTATTTATGTTAATTAAGATAGGGTTTGAATTTCTTTGAGTTTGAAGCATGAATTTGTATGTATTTGTTGCTCTAATACTTGAATCCATGAGTTTTATGTTTGGTTGTTTCAATTCTTGGAGCAAGGATATGTGTATGTATATATGTCTACATAGGTGTATGTATATGTATTTATATTTGTTGGGTTTGTGAATTAATGTGTTCTTAATTGCCCTAAACTTGCGTTTGATGTTCCTACCTGGCATACTAAATGTTTTGAGTGATTTGGGTTGAGTTTTGAGGTGTTTTGGTGATTTTGGTCTTCTCCCGCATTTGTGCCCTGTTTCTGCGTTTTTTTTTTTTTGCCTCTGTTCTGAATCCGCGAGGGTGGATTTTTCCTTTTGGAAAAATCCACGGGGTGGATTTGAGGCAGAAACTTTGGACCCTCCCCTGTTTCGGCCTGAGATTGTTTTGCTTTGTTCTCCGTCATATGAACTCGGATTGGCCTGATTTTTGAGCCCACGGAAACCCCTTGAAGTCTACAACATCCTCCAATCAGAGTTAACTCGATATGTTTCTTCAATTGTGAGTTATGATTTTTTGAAAATTGTGTCACCACTTCACCGAACTTCTGCATTGGCCCAAACTTCGAACCTACGCCATTTTGACCTCGCTTTGAACCATGATTCGTACCACATATCCTTGGAAACATCTATGTGTCTAGTTTCACCTCCAACAAGCAAAAATTAATTCCAATTTCTCAAACTCAAGTTATACCCAATTTTCTACAGTTTGCGCATTTTCGTAAATTGTCAACTTTTCCTAACTTTTGCTAAACTTTGCCAAAAGTCGTTCTATCGCCTTCCTTGCACCTTCTCGACTCCTTATGTGACTTATATGCATTATAGACATGTCTAATTGATTCATATGCATTGTTAACATGTATTGTAATATATTATGAATTGAATGATTGAATCATTTATGTGTTTAAATGGCTTTATTGGTGTGTATGAACATGATCACATCAACTCATGACATTTACGATCCATTGCATATTGAATCATGACATAGCATTTCACGAACACCTCATGTTAATGCCGTGCGTTCTAATTGGTTTCATATTGAGTCGTTTCTCACGAGTACACATTATGTCTTTCTCTTATACAGTTCATCCCCAGGGAGGAGATATCGTGATCAATAGGCACACGGCCTAGTTTGTATCCTTATATCGTCATGTTCCAGGTGAGGGTGTTTTCGTTCTAGTTACATATTAAACCCTACAACCCTATGTGACAAGCTTTGGCCAAAACCTTATGTATATATATATGTTACTTTTAAAGTAGAGTCATCAAGTAAACTTTGAGCGAGTAAACCCTTTTCTAATAAATTATGAAATATGTTATGTTTTCATGAATGGGAACGTCTTGGCGAGAACATGAATGAATGTACGGGCCCGGGATCTAGCACATGTGGCTACCCGGGGAGGCAAGGGCCGACGGTGATCCCATGTGCTAGTCCCAACCATTTAACAGAGACCGGACCTCGCTAGGAGATTAGCGTGGAATGGTAGCTGAGCGCCCTTGGGGGATTCATGTACCCCCCTGGGTGAATGCATGAGGTGGCCGGGTCTTGCAAGCCCGTCCACCACCCGGAGGAAGAAGGTTGGAACTTATTTTATGTCAATGTTTATGTTATGATTGTTATGCACCGTGCGGGAAGGCCGGTACACGGATCGCCCAAACGCCTATATCTTATGTTATATGGCTTGCATGTATTATAAGATATTGCATGATCACGTATTCAATATATTATTGATATTTGTCGTACACGGTCGGAGTTTGGTTAGAGATTATGCACGCTCACTCGCCGAGCCTTTATGATTGTGTATGAATTATGAACATAACGAATTTAATATGAATTAGTCATAAAGTCCGAGCATTGCTTGTTAATTTCTAGCCCTTCGTAGGAACTAACTTTGAATAAAATCTTGCTCGGGATTTATGGCTTGCATGTGCTTGTTTCTATAGTATATGTATCGCTCCTGCTCATTCAGTCTTCTAGAGACTGACCCCTCTTTCCCCCTTCTCAGTTTCTTGCAGGTTTTGCTAGGCGGAGGTCAAGTTTTACTTCTTTTGTTAGATCACTTGTACACTCGAGTCACATCTTACATTATTATGTTCTAATTGGATATTCCTATGTAATTGGGCCTTTGTGCTAGTTATGAAATTATTGGATATTGATTCGGAACAGGTTGTGTGCTTAGTTGAACTCGTTGTTAGGATGCATGATGGATTTAATTTTATGTATTGGAAATTCGGCCTTGTAGCCTTTGTTGAAATCTATGAATTGCACATTAATGCTTCCGCACAGCCTTTTGATTATATGGTACGGGGTTAGTTTCCGCCTAGCAAGGTTGCTTTTGTTTTGTCACCCGTTCGTTATGGATCCGGTTCATGCTGAACTATCCATTTCATGTGTGGACTAGACTTATAGTGCGGGGGATGTGGCACCTATCGTCCCGGGTATTACATCCTTAAGTGGTATCAGAGCCCGGTTGCAAAACCGGGGTTCTTTAATTTGTGTCGTGTCATGTCAAGTATAGGTCGAACGGCTTAGGAACAACATGTCAACGTGTGCGCCGCATTGGTCATGACCATTGTTATTGAAATTTGACGTGGAAAATATATTATTAACTGTGTTTAACTTAAATTTTGTTAATTGAAGTGTTGTATTTTGCATTAATACGTGCTTTTGATGCTAACTACGTGTCATATGCACTTACTAACCGGCATGCATTTATAATTGAGATGAGTTGTAATTTTAGGATAATCATACAACATCAAACTACGACCAAATTCTCACAACCACAACAAATTGCTATGGGCTTTCTTTCAAGTGTAGGTGATTGAAGAAAACTTCGGAGATTTAGAAGAACTCGTGTAATTGGTGCTCCTTATGACAAGGTGATAGGTTGGGAGTTCAAGCTCGAGATGGGGGAATTAAATCGTGCAAGAAAGTTAGGATCCGGAATAGAAGACTCGATGTGTGGCTACAATTTTTGGATTTTATTGTAGTTGGCATATACTTGATGAGACGATGGAGGGGCGTGTGATGTTTGCAAATTCATAGCATCCACATGCCCACCTACTATAGGAAGCTTATATGACCGGATTCAATGGGATCATCTAATTCACGAAAGAAGTAAAGGAAACCTTGAAGGTGCTTTAGTTTGGGGTTCAGATCAACAAAGAGGTGATGATAGTTAAGAGGAATCAAAGTAAAATTGAATGCCGAAAGATAAGCAACGAAGGCCATCGAAGATGAGTTTCCAAGTGAATCAAGCTAATTGGTTTCAAGTTCGGGGTAGAAGGTTCGGGATATATTAGGATTTGTGAATGGCGACCGAGGCAAATCGGCGAAGTTGAACTTCCGAATAAATAAAGCTCCGGAAGCCGAGTTTGGGAAGAAGCTGAATTTGAAAAGAGTTAAAGAAAATCAATTCAACACGGTGAATGCAAACCTATGGGAGGTGACAGTGCTGACGGGTTTTATCTTCGGCCGGATTAGAGTTTAACTTCCAGATCCAAGATGAATTGTCGTCTTGTGAGGTTGAATTGGAAGATATGGAATAGCAAATGGAAACGGTAAAGAAAGGCAAAGAGCTTTTGGAGGAAATTGTGAAATCAAGTTTAAGCAAGTGGGAGGATGAGTTCATTCTACCAATCTGAACTCATAAAGTATAAGTCAAGGGAATTTCAAACAGAGTAACAACCAGGTGGAAGATTCTATATAACAATTGGGAAAGGATCGAAATACCCAATTTTGTGACTGTAGAAGACTTTGGAATCAAGAATTGTGATATCGGGCCATGGCAACACACAATTTGATACAAGAACACTTTAAGGATTTAGAAGACCGTGGGAAAACGAGAGATGATCAACAAGCTCAAACGAAAGCCGTAATTAAGAAAACGGAGAACAAAATTTTTGGGCTAAAGCTTACCATCACGGTGACAGGTTTGACACATTCATGGCACGTGCATCATACACTGTATTAAATTATGTAATCTTCTATATTTATATATATGTGCGTGCATCTTTACTTGACATGCTTGCCCTAATGTGTTGCACCTCTAATTGTTGGCTATGTGCATTGGCATCTTAATCCAACATGCATGGTTTAGTGTTTATTTGATAGGGAATTTTCTTCCTCTCCGTGTATCAAATGATACTTCAACCAAGCCATATTCGAATCGAGCTAAGGAAGAATTTTGGGTGGTAAAGTGTGGATTGAAGGAAGGAAAGAAATGTGGAGGCTTGGAAAGTAGAACTGGAGGTTAGAATAGATGAAGGAGGTGGTTATCCCTGCCAAATCATTTCAACGTAAGTGTGAGCAATATCTACGGACACGTGGCTTGACTAGGACCTTGATATCAAAGGAAGCTAAGATGAAGAAGTTGGGAGTCTCATATTCCAGGAGTGATAGAACAAGTTTAAAAGTTTGGGATAGAAACTTTTAAGGGGGAGAGCCGACCGAGAAATAAATTGAATTCACGGTTGCGCTCGGATGAGTTACTTTTAATAGGGACAATGGTAATTCAAGATCCCAAGGAACAAGATTCTACAAGGAATGATAAGAGATGAAGTAGAAGATTATGACAATTGACAAATTTTAAGATCAAAGTGGAAAACTTCAAGACCGTCATGAGGAAATGTAACAGCCCTAACCTGGGCCGAGTTGGAAAAGGTAAAGTAAAGGGGTTATTCAAGAAGCACTTATAATCTCGGTCCTTATTTATTCTCTTCATGCATTACATTCTATGTGACTTATGTGCTTTTATGTGTTACACTTTAATTAAATGATCGTAGATTTAATTATTTCCTCTATTTAACTCGTACCTTGAAACTCTTCTCATAAAATCCTAGAATTCTAGTATTCATTCCCTTCTAGCACCTAAAACCCTTTCATATGTTTCAAAACCCATTCCTACAGTTTTAGGGTGGAAATTACGAAAATACCCCTATAGTCCAAAAATATTCCTACGTCTCCTGAAACACTTTCACTACCCAATATTGTAACCAAAAGAATCCTCACATTATTTCGAGGATCGTGATACTCTCCGTGAACCATAATTCCCATCCTAACTCCTGTAGTATCAAAAACCGGCGAAAACCCTAGCTTATGATTCGATCATCAATAAATCTTTACTCATCTACTTTTTGATATTCAAAATTATAACCAAAACGATCCTTAAATTATTTCATGAATTTTCATGCATTTATCAAAAATTCGATTTCACCATAGCATATTTTATAAATATTTTCCTTTCCAAAAATCACCATTTTATTTTAAACAATTAGCTTTTATTCAATATTCGAAATTATACTTAAAACGATCCTTGAATTTTTCTCTACATTATAGTGATTTTTCCAAACTCTAAACCTTATCATAGCTTCGTTTATATAATTTTCTCATGATTTTCATCATCTTTATTATTCATAACTTATGAACAAAAAGTCCAAATATTTCACAATTATAATCAAAACGAAGCCCGTTTTTCACTCGATCTTTCATTAATTCACTACTTCAAGATTTTACCTCTCGACTCTTGAATAAATTTTATATTATTTTACATTTATTTTTAATCAAGATGACATCATCCATGACCTCATTCTCTTCTAGAAGGATTAAATAAATGAGCATAATTTCTCCACATTTCCTAACTAATTACCTAGCATTTGTTCATAATGTAATTTAACCACATCTTCAAATTAATCACCAAGCATTTGTATGAATTAGGAGACATCCACATCTTCCATAAACTTTCATTTATTGCTTAGAGACCCCTCATGACTACCTATAAATACCCCCTCAAGCCTCATTTATACCTCACAATTCAACACACAAAATCACTCTCTTCTCTCCCCTAGCTCACGCCATTCCCTCCCCTCTCTCTCTAAGGTATGTTTTCTTCTATTATTTCATGCTTTATAATATGTTCTTAGTATAATAATAATAGTAGCATGTCTAGGATTAATTAAATTATGCTTTAGGAATTTTATTTTATGAAATATGTGCATAATTGTTAGTTAAATACAATGTGTGCACATTATGGAATTTTATTTAATTAAATGCATGAATTATGATATGATATAATGTGAGTATGTATTTAAATGATTATGATCTTATTTGATTAAATTCATGCCTAGAATAATTTATTTAGAATTATTTTTCATAGAAAGTTTATATATTTTCCTATATTATGCTTCAAATCTTATGTTATGAATATGAATATAATCAAGCATGTGTAGAACATTTATGAATACTTGAAGATATGAATAAATTCATGTTTAGGAATTTATTTATGAATCATATTTCATGAAAAGTCTATATATTATGCTCATTTATTCATTAATCTTATGTTATGACTATGAATTTGATCAAGAATGCCTAGAACATCTTATGAATATTCAAACATGATGAAGAACATGTTCTTGATGTTCTTGAAATATGTGTGTACCGTGTGCTAGTGTGTGTAAGTGTGTGTTTGATTTTATGTTTAAAAGTATTTAATCCCCTATGTTTAAATAGTAACCGTTTTTCAATAGTAACTTTGACTTTTGACTTTAAATATGAATTTTGACCAATAATCTCATGCAGTAATTTCAAGAATTAATATAAAATAAAATTTGGTTTTATTTAAGAAAGGACTTTTGTCTAACGATTTCAAAATCGGGGATTAAATAACGTTTTCAAAATCGGGTTCACTTTTATTAAAAATAAACCTTAATTTGGATTTATAAATTGAATAAGAATTTCTTGGTTAATTCGGTTGTATGACTTTGGTATCAGTGTGTTTTACAATAATGTTTCAATTCTAGATTATCGAATTTCCTGTACATTTACTGTTACACCTTTGTTACAACATGCCTTAACTGTACTCATTCATGTGTCGCATTAGTATAGAAAGAACCTAGTTCTCTAAGTCCGTAGTAGTTCACTACTTTCAGGAACTAGGTCTGGACAGTGGAACCTCGAATACTTTACTTGATTCCGTATCGTAGCAGGTGAGGTTAAAATATTTTCAACTGGGATCATGAGTCTACATATAAAATATTTTATTATTTATCCCAATACGGGATCAGTCTTATTTTTCCTTAATTATAGTATTATCCCCTTCCTGTGAAATATCTGATATAAGGATATCTATTTTCCTATTATATAAAACAAAATCCTTGTTCAAGTATAAGTTACAAACATATCATACTCAAGTCCGTTTTGGCGAGTATTGATATAATGTAACTCTATTCTGTATTTAAAATGCAAGATCTGTATCTGTATCTGTATCTGTTGGGCCCGGTGGTACGGTAGAACTAATAGCTGGGTGGCAAGGGCCATCGTCTATTACTATACCTGCCGCCAAATCTGATCTTAATGTTGGTTTAACTGGAGATTAGTTATTCCACATTAAGTGACGGGAAAGGTACGTCCCTCCCTCTGTCTGTTTTTGGATCTCGAGGGGTTGCTCCCGACAGATCATGGAGGAAGAAGGCTGGATTGATTCTGTTATTTCTGATTTCATTCTGTTTAAGGAGTAAAGGATGGAGAACGCCTACTTGCAGGGCATTAATACTTTATTGTCGTATGGTTCATATTTTCAAGAATCTGATACCCAGTCCCTCTTATTCCCTTTTTCTCAAAATAAATATGAACCAAATATTTGTATGAATTATTATTTTATTGATTTCCGGTATAGTACTATTAATATATTATTTTATTAATAGTATCAAACTCCAACTTTTATAGTCAAACACTTCTTTTAAAAATGCCTATACATATATATGTAGTTCCAACTACCCCCTCACTTAGTCACTTTGACTAACCCTCGCACTTTACAACTCATGGTTTCAGGTTTAACGGACGCTTACTAGAAGGTATCTTGAAGCATAGTGTGTCTTCTCGTTAGCATAATAGTTCAAGGTTCTTTAGAATAAGTTATGCTTCCGAGCTTGTAATTATCTATTACGGCATGGTCACTACTTTTGATATCTATACTATGCCATTACTGCTTATTTATTGCATTCCCCTATCATAGTTTTGAAAGTTTTAAAATTATAAAATTTCCGCTGCAGTGTTCCAATACTCTGATATTGTATAGCACTGTCCGTTCGCCGGAGTGTTTCTCGGGTGCTAGGTCTCACATCCACTCGGGAGATACTTTGGTGCGGGGTTGTAGTATATAGGGGCGCTACAACTAAAGTGGTGTTAGGAATAGTGCCCTAGAAAGCCGATTGTATATCCGCTTTGTACTTTTCCTTATTGTAATCACAGACAATCTTTGAATAAAATAACGAATTGAGGCAACACTTCTTTATATGCTCTTGTTTGGTATGCGTTTACTTTAGCTGTGCATGTATGAGAACTCCCCTAATCCTGATGACTTTAGGACTCTACCATTTAGGTGAAATGGTTCATGAAACGAGCCCTATATCACATGAGTCATGATTAGTAAAATACTCCAAGCCGATGAGTCCTACAGACAGTGGGAGTGTCAACCTGACTCCTCTAAGGCTTGCTTGTGGGATCACGCCCTTAAGAAGGACCACCTTGTTTCATGGAGGTGCAAAGTGTATAGTTGATATGTGCGTGATACATGAGGGTGCTTACTTTAATAAGTAAGTTCACTGAGGTGCCCCGTGTGAGAACATTCCTAAATGGGAAAGGAAGTTTCTATTTCAGGAAATGGAAACTTCCAGATTAGGAAATATCTCACGAGTCATTGATGTGATTAATTGATGCTTAGACTTGAGGTTCCTTGTCACTTTATGAGTTAACTCTGGAGTCTTAGGTATAAGCTTTAAAGGGTGTCGCCTTAGACAACTGATTCAAGGCTTATGCTGGGGCTGCACAAGTGATTCATGAAAGTGAATGAGAATCAAGAAAGGACCTACACTTGCATTTGCAAGGTGATCTCTTATTGTATAAGTCATTCATATGCCATATGGAGTCCTTGGCCAAGGCAGTAGATCAAGACATCAAGAAAAGTGTTTCTTGGATTGAGATCAAATGGATATGAAATGCACTTAGCTTTAAGTCCGGATTATTAGGGTTCTGATTATTCCCTTGCCCTAGATCTTGGTTGAGAGATAGTAAGTAGGAGGATTGTATCTCACATGAATCAATGACTTAAAGGTTCTGTCGAATCCGAACATTCCAATTCAGCTAGGGGTTAAACACCTGTTGCTAGACTATGGTCGTTTAATCTGTGGACTGATTAATTAATTAGTGAATTAATTAATTAGGGTCACTGCTAATTGAATTGAGAACCTAGAGGGTCACACACAACAACTTGGTTACATGAGTTGAGGCTTGAAAATGATTAAACGAGTTAATCGAGCCAAGAGGGTTCCACACGTGTGGCTCGCGTGAGTGACACGTGTCACTGTGACACGTGTCACACACGTGTGTGTATATATATTATATATATATATTAAATAATTAATTAGTTAATTATTTAATAGACTTTGGTTTAATTTTGAATTAAAAGGAAAGTCTAATTTTGGAGAAAATAATCTAGTTAATTAATTATGAATTAATTAATTAGATAAAAATAAGTTATTTATTTTATAATAAATAAAGTATAAAATTATCCAAAAATAGTTTGGATATTTTTAAGCTCTCTTAAAAGTTGACTAGAAATAGAATTCAAAGTCAAAGTTGGAAAATACTTGATGATCAAGTAATAGGAGAGAGAGGAACCAAATCCTTGTCCAATAAGGACAAGGTTCGGCCGCCCCTCCCCTTTCCTATATATAGGGGAGCTCATGCTCCCCTTTAGAGCTAATTGACAATTCTTGGTTCATGTGTTGAACACCTTCCTTTCTCCAAGATTAAATTAAACCCTAGGTTAAGCCTAAACACTAACTAGAGAACTAGCATCCTTACTAGTTAGATTGTGACCAAGTTGGTGGACTTTCTCTAGAGACTTCAAGTTAGAAGTTTGAAGATTCGAGCTTTACCAAGGAGAGGGGATCAAGCCGCGAGAAGAGCGTTCTTGGGTGGCTTGAAACGCTTCAAGAAAGAATAAAAGAAAAGTAAGTTTTCTATCTTTACGAATTTGGTTACACGATTGCGAGTTCAAGGTCCTTTTGTTGGGAAAAATTTTTAAATTCCGCTGCTTTCTGATTCGTGTTTTCCAACAAGTGGTATCAGAGCCACCTCGTTAATCGTGTTTCTGATTCGTCTCAATTATTTCTGAATTTGGTAGAAATTCTTAGGCTTAGATGCGAATTAGGTATTCATGAGTTCTTTTAGAAAGCCTGAATTACGAAACTGTAATTTTTCCTGAATTTCTAAAACTGTTTTCTCAAATCGTGTTTTTGAAAATTGTTTTAGTTGAAATTTGTTTAAATCGAATTTTTTAATTTTTGGATTGAACTGGTTTTTCGAGAAACCCAGAAATACGAAACGAACACGAAAAGCAACGAGCCTAGGCGTGCTAGCACGTCGCACGCCCAGGCCCGTCGCCGCCGCCCAGCTCTTACCGCAACAGCGCGGGAGCCGTCCCGGGCGCGCTGCCCAGTCCGTCCCGCAACCGCGCGGGACGCCTGCTCAGTCCGTCCCGGGCGCTGCTGCGCGCAGGCGCGCGCACGATGCACGCCCAGCGTGCGCACGCGAGCGGAACATCCCGCCCGCTGTGCGCGCCGCTGGCGCGCGTCTGCGCGCGCGGCTGCGCGGCGGTGCCTCGCGCGGCTGGGCCCTTTTTCCGGGCTCGTTTTCGTGTTTTCGTGTTTCGTGTTTTTCGGTCCATAAAATCCCGATTTAATTTTATTTTAATTTTATCTTTTAAAATCAGTTTTGTTAAAATAAAATTATTTTAAAATTTTGATTAAATTGGGATTTTTGAGAAATTAAAGCGATTTGGTTTTTGGGAAAATTATGAATTTTATTTTCTGAAAATAATGAAAGAATAAAATTATTAATTTTGGAAATTAATTGGAATTTTATTAGTTTAATGTTTTTCGGGTTTTATTGAAAAGGCTCTTGAACAAGAATTGCATCTAAGTCGTGTTTTGAGTCATTAGGACTTGAAACGAGAATTTTAATTTATTGGCTAAATTTAAATTCTCGCAAAAGCATGTTAGGTGATCATGGGTTTAGATCTATGTATGGTTTTAATTTATGCACATGGATGGTTTAAATTGGGGTTGGAGCCCTATAGTTGCGTTTTTCAATTGAGGTTGGAGCCTCACTTATGTGCGTACTGTTATGTGATTTATTATGTGGCTTTCCATATTACTGTTTTTGAGGCCGGGGTATGCCCCGTGTAATTGTCTAAGGCCAATATGAAGATTGAGCCTTATTACTTTATGTCTTTTTCTTTTTATTGTAATTTGAGAGTAGAGATAGGTGGTGAGGTTTTATTTTCATTTTGGAGACAATGCACCCATGGAGTAAGATGGACCACATTCAAGTAACAAGGAGGCCATAAGTGAAGACCCCTCAAAATGTTAGGGAGGGGAATCTCAATTGTTAAATGTAATAGAGATAGGGCTCGTATTTTGTTACTGCTTTCCCTTATGTGATTTGAACTGTTTGTGTGGCATGTATGTTAGAACTTGTGATTGTGGAGTGGCTCCCACATATCACGCATAAGATAGGTAGAACCCATGATCATTACATGTTAGTATCATGCTAGGACATGTTATCTGTTTATGTGCTTGTTTGAAATGCATTTAAGTGTACTTGCATTAATCAAGACTAATAAAATTGGATAACATATATGTTGGTGAGGTCGAACCGGACAACTCTCCGGTTGATTCGAAAATTCCCATTAAATATTAAGCTAATTTCGAACAAATAGGTGTTTAATTCGAGATGCAAGTTTTGAATTAAATTCCTAGCATTCCATCAATAGGTTTTAAGTTTAGTAAGTAAAGCTAGTTATTGTCCGCGAGTCGTGGGATAGCTAGTGGAGCTTATTAGTTCTTAGTTGCCTAATTAATCATTTTAAATGATCGATATTTCGTGGTCAATTTTAGCAAGGGCGATGTCCGCGAGTCGTGGGTCGTTCAAACTAAGTTTTGGTCATGATCTTATGATTGATGGGTCTAGCTTAACGCCTAAGTAAATATGGATGTCGCACGAGTCGTGGGTCCATATTGAAAGATAGGTGATGCAAAAACAATTACTAAGAGTTCTAAGGGTGTTAGAATTGGTAAGTTGTACCTACCTAGGGTTCTTACTTAGAATGTCCGCGAGTCGTGGGTTCGAGGTAAAATGCCTAGGATCTTAGTACCCATTGGGAAACGTGTTCCTCTTAGATCTTTGGGAATTCTAGATCTTTGAAAAACAGTGGGAGCTACAATAGATTAAAAGACCTTATCTTTTGTATATCGTTATAATTCAGCATGCTCACTAGTTCTCTGTTTTACCTTTTAGGTCGTAGATTCTGTGATTCTCTACGTGTTTTGAAATGGCAACCAAAAACCCTCTTGTATCGATCCTCGAGTCAAACAAGTTGACTGGTCCCAACTATTCTGATTGGCTGAGGAATCTAAAAATCATTTTAGATTCTGAGAAGAGAACTTATGTTCTCTTCGAAGGGGAGCCTACTCCTGAAGGGGAGGCTCCCACTCGGGCCGAGCGGGATGCGATTCAGAAGTGGAAGGATGATAATCTCCAAGCCCGTTGCCTTATGTTGGCTAACATGTCTCCGGACTTGCAAAGACAACATGAGGCCATGGAATTTGCTTGGGAGATTTACGACCACTTAGAGCAACTTTACCGCCCTCATGAACGTGTTACAAGGTATAACACTTCAAAGGAATTATTCCACTTGAGAATGAGGGAAGGTTCAAGTGTCCATGAATATGGACTCAAGTTTCTTGCCCTTACTGAGAAACTTACTTCCATGGACATGCCGCTGAAAGATGAGCTTTCAGTGGATTTGTTGCTAGCTTCGCTCCCACCATCATTCAACCCATTTGTCCTTAACTTCAACATGAATCATGCTAGTGCTACTGTAGCTGAGCTGATTAGTCAGCTTGTGACTGCTGAAAGCACGATCAAGAAGGATAATAAGGTTTTGATGGTGAATGCTCCATCTTCCTCTTCTGGGCCTTCTAAAGGTAAGGGCAAGAAAGCCCAAAAGAAGAAGAAGAAACCCCTTAGGCCCACTGGTGGCATTTCAAAGGGGAAGGCCCAAAAGAAGAAGCGTGATCAGAAAGAGGATGTTTGCTTCCATTGTGGCAAAGCGGGACATTGGAGGAGAAACTGCCCAGAGTACAAGGCTACTCTAAAGAAAGGTATCTTTCTCGTTGAAGTAAATCTTTCTATTAATTCTAGTTCTTGGGTACTTGATACCGGTTGTGGGACTCATATCTGTAATGATGTACAGATGCTAAGTGAAGTCCAACAACTCAAAGAAGGAGAATGTGTCTTGAAGATCGGCGATGGCTCAAACGTTGAAGCTCGAGCTTTAGGCACAATTAGATTAGATTTAGGTAGTTTTGAGTTAGTATTAAACAAAGTCCTTTATGTACCGAACATTATTCGTAATATAATTTCAGTTCCAATATTAGATTGTGAAGGTTATGAAACTTATATTAAGAATGGTAAATACTTTATCAAACGGAACAACTCTTCCGTTCATATCGGTACTCTAAGTAATGGACTTTACCTAACTCAAAATATCAATATTATGAATATACAACGAGAAACAAAGCGTAAGAGAGATGACAAAGTTTCAGCTCCCTTATGGCACGCTAGATTAGGACACATTTCCAAGAACAGAATTACCAAGATAAACACTTTAGGATCATTCTCTGAAAATGATCTCAAAGAGTTAACTTCTTGCGAATCCTGTCTCAAAGGAAAGATGTCCAAAGTTCCTTTTAAAGGAACTGTGGAACGTGCCACTAAGGTTCTGGATTTGATCCATACTGATGTTTGTGGACCGCTTAGTGTAAGCACTAGAAGCAATCATCAGTATTTCATAACCTTTACTGATGACTTTAGTCGGTATGGTTATGTATACTTAATGAAGTATAAATCTGAAGCTTTTGAGAAATTCTTAGAATTTCAAAAGGAGGTTGAGAACCAAACTGGTCACAAGATCAAAGCACTTCGATCTGATCGAGGAGGCGAGTATCTTAGTGAAGAATTCCTTAATCATCTCAAAGATAATGGGATTATCTCTCAGTGGACTCCTCCGGGAACTCCTCAACTTAATGGAGTTTCTGAGAGAAGGAATCGAACCCTACTTGATATGGTTCGTTCCATGATGAGTTTTACTGACTTACCACCTTCCTTCTGGGGTTATGCCCTAGAAAGTGCTGCAAAGATTTTGAATCTTGTTCCCTCTAAGTCAGTCCCTAAAACGCCCTATGAAATGTGGCATGGTAAAATCCCTAGTTATTCTTACTTAAGAATTTGGGGTTGTCCTGCTTACGTGAAGAGGACAGTGGGAGATAAATTAGAATCTCGTTCTAACTTATGCTACTTTGTAGGTTATCCTAAGGAATCCATAGGATACTACTTCTATGATCAATCTGAACAAAAGGTGTTTGTTTCTAGAAATGCCACTTTTCTTGAGGAACCGTTCCTTAAAGAAAAGAAGGGCAAGATCATAGAATTAGAAGAAGTACAAAATGACCCCACACCACCCACTGAAGAAACGTCCCACTCTGATCAACCACAACCAATCACGAATTTCGATACACACGAAAATCCTCCTCTAAGGCGTTCTGAACGTACTCCTAGACAGCCGGAGAGATGGTATGGATTCTTCCATGAAATCTCTCAAAAGGATAATGATCCTTTAACATATGAGGAGGCACTTTCAGATTCTGACTCTGAACAGTGGATAGAAGCCATGAAATCCGAAATGGATTCCATGAACTCCAACCAAGTTTGGACCTTGGTAGATTTGCCTGATGGGGTCAAACCCATAGGTTGCAAATGGATCTTTAAGAGAAAGCTTGGAGTTGATGGAAGCATTGTAGCCTACAAAGCAAGACTGGTAGCAAAAGGATTCACTCAGAGACCCGGCGTGGATTTTGATGAAACCTTTTCACCAGTTGCAATGCAAAAGTCTATTCGGATCATGCTTGCCATTGCTGCATATTATGACTATGAGATATGGCAAATGGATGTGAAAACTGCCTTTCTCAATGGTGACATTGACAAAGACATTTATATGGAGCAACCCATAGGTTTCACATTCAGTGGGAGTGAGCAAAAGGTTTGCAAACTCCAAAGATCAATCTATGGATTGAAACAGGCTTCTAGGAATTGGAACATTCGATTTGATGAATCGGTCAAAGCTTTTGGCTTCATCCAAATTTCGAATGAATCATGTGTGTATAGAAAGGAATTGGAGACCTCAGTGCAATTCTTAGTACTTTATGTTGATGACATCCTTCTTATTGGGAATTCGAAAGATGACATGAAAGTGACTAAGTTATGGTTATCGAACCAATTCGAGATGAAAGATCTTGGTGATGCGTCCTATATCCTTGGAATTAAAATCTATAGAGATAGATCTAGAAGGTTAATAGGACTATCACAGTCGATGTACATTGACAAAGTATTGAAGAGATTCAATATGGAGTCAGCAAAGGTTAAGAACCTTCCTATGAGTGTAGGAACATGTCTTTCAAAGAAGATGTGTCCTAAGACTAACCTTGAGAAGGAAAGAATGACTCATACATCTTATGCATCAGCAATAGGTAGCATAATGTATGCAATGTTGTGTACTCGACCGGATGTGGCTTATGCACTTAGTGTAACGAGTCGTTTCCAATCTGACCCTGGAGATGGTCACTGGGCTGCCGTGAAGAATATTCTTAAGTACTTGAAGAGTACTAAAGATTTATTCTTAGTTTACGGAGGTCAGAAAGATCTTACTGTCGAAGGATACTGCGATGCAAGCTTTGCATCTGACTTAGATGATTTTAAGTCAATGTCAGGATACATTTTCTGCCTAAACGGCGGAGCAGTGAGTTGGAAGAGTTCCAAGCAAACAACCACTGCAGATTCGACCACTGAGGCCGAATACTTAGCTGCAAATGATGCAGCTAAGGAAGGTGTTTGGATTAGAAACTTCATTCAAGAGTTGAATGTTGTTCCTAGCATGAAAGACCCCATTACTGTGTTTTGTGACAACACTGGGGCGGTTGCTCAAGCAAGAGAACCAAGATCTCACCAACGGACCAAGCACATTATGAGGAAGTATCACCTAATCCGTGATATTATCAAAAGAGGAGATGTGCAAATTGAGAGGGTCACATCAGCAGAGAACGTGGCAGATCCACTTACTGAACCCCTTAGTCGAGAAGCTTTCCAAGGTCATCTTCAGAAGATGGGACTTAGAGTAGCTTTAGAATGGCTTTGACGGGCAAGTGGGAGATTGTTAGGAATAGTGCCCTAGAAAGCCGATTGTATATCCGCTTTGTACTTTTCCTTATTGTAATCACAGACAATCTTTGAATAAAATAACGAATTGAGGCAACACTTCTTTATATGCTCTTGTTTGGTATGCGTTTACTTTAGCTGTGCATGTATGAGAACTCCCCTAATCCTGATGACTTTAGGACTCTACCATTTAGGTGAAATGGTTCATGAAACGAGCCCTATATCACATGAGTCATGATTAGTAAAATACTCCAAGCCGATGAGTCCTACAGACAGTGGGAGTGTCAACCTGACTCCTCTAAGGCTTGCTTGTGGGATCACGCCCTTAAGAAGGACCACCTTGTTTCATGGAGGTGCAAAGTGTATAGTTGATATGTGCGTGATACATGAGGGTGCTTACTTTAATAAGTAAGTTCACTGAGGTGCCCCGTGTGAGAACATTCCTAAATGGGAAAGGAAGTTTCTATTTCAGGAAATGGAAACTTCCAGATTAGGAAATATCTCACGAGTCATTGATGTGATTAATTGATGCTTAGACTTGAGGTTCCTTGTCACTTTATGAGTTAACTCTAGAGTCTTAGGTATAAGCTTTAAAGGGTGTCGCCTTAGACAACTGATTCAAGGCTTATGCTGGGGCTGCACAAGTGATTCATGAAAGTGAATGAGAATCAAGAAAGGACCTACACTTGCATTTGCAAGGTGATCTCTTATTGTATAAGTCATTCATATGCCATATGGAGTCCTTGGCCAAGGCAGTAGATCAAGACATCAAGAAAAGTGTTTCTTGGATTGAGATCAAATGGATATGAAATGCACTTAGCTTTAAGACCGGATTATTAGGGTTCTGATTATTCCCTTGCCCTAGATCTTGGTTGAGAGATAGTAAGTAGGAGGATTGTATCTCACATGAATCAATGACTTAAAGGTTCTGTCGAATCCGAACATTCCAATTCAGCTAGGGGTTAAACACCTGTTGCTAGACTATGGTCGTTTAATCTGTGGACTGATTAATTAATTAGTGAATTAATTAATTAGGGTCACTGCTAATTGAATTGAGAACCTAGAGGGTCACACACAACAACTTGGTTACATGAGTTGAGGCTTGAAAATGATTAAACGAGTTAATCGAGCCAAGAGGGTTCCACACGTGTGAATTCACACGTGTGGCTCGCGTGAGTGACACGTGTCACTGTGACACGTGTCACACACGTGTGTGTATATATATTATATATATATATTAAATAATTAATTAGTTAATTATTTAATAGACTTTGGTTTAATTTTGAATTAAAAGGAAAGTCTAATTTTGGAGAAAATAATCTAGTTAATTAATTATGAATTAATTAATTAGATAAAAATAAGTTATTTATTTTATAATAAATAAAGTATAAAATTATCCAAAAATAGTTCGGATATTTTTAAGCTCTCTTAAAAGTTGACTAGAAATAGAATTCAAAGTCAAAGTTGGAAAATACTTGATGATCAAGTAATAGGAGAGAGAGGAACCAAATCCTTGTCCAATAAGGACAAGGTTCGGCCGCCCCTCCCCTTTCCTATATATAGGGGAGCTCATGCTCCCCTTTAGAGCTAATTGACAATTCTTGGTTCATGTGTTGAACACCTTCCTTTCTCCAAGATTAAATTAAACCCTAGGTTAAGCCTAAACACTAACTAGAGAACTAGCATCCTTACTAGTTAGATTGTGACCAAGTTGGTGGACTTTCTCTAGAGACTTCAAGTTAGAAGTTTGAAGATTCGAGCTTTACCAAGGAGAGGGGATCAAGCCGCGAGAAGAGCGTTCTTGGGTGGCTTGAAACGCTTCAAGAAAGAATAAAAGAAAAGTAAGTTTTCTATCTTTACGAATTTGGTTACACGATTGCGAGTTCAAGGTCCTTTTGTTGGGAAAAATTTTTAAATTCCGCTGCTTTCTGATTCGTGTTTTCCAACAAGTGGTATCAGAGCAACCGGGTTACTCTAGTACCCTAGGTGCTCTTTCTTGAAAAATTTAAGTTTTTCAAAAATGCAACACTTTAAAATACTTTATTGTTGCTCTTCTGCATGTTCATATCTCGAGTCCTAGGAATTGCTTCAAGATACCAGTAGGGCCGTTAGTGCATCATGCTTATTCCTTGTACATATTATGTGTTCATAACTTCAGTGTTATATTTGAATTTATTACTTTGTGTCAATCTGTGAATCATTATTTAACCTCCATGCATTATATTTTCCAATGCGATTGTGATTCTAGCATCATAATGTCACCACCAAGGACCCCACACAATCAGACACCATCAGCCACAACAACTTCCACAGGAGCATTAGATATAGCAGAGGCCTTTAGACAGTTTATGCAGACATACGTGCCAGTACCTAGTCATGGAAATGAAAGAACCTTGGAAAAGTTTCTTCAGTTGAATCCACCAAAGTTCTTCGGGGAACCCAATGACCTTAAGGCAGAAAATTGGATTGCAAGCCTTGAAAAGATATATGAGGCAATGGATATTTACCCTGAAGATCCAAAACGAGTACAATATGCAACCTTCTTATTGGAAGAGGCGGCATTAAGTTGGTGGAAGCATGTCAAGCAGAGATGGTTGGATACCGGAGTTCAAAGTAATTGGATTGAGTTTGTAAGGGAATTTCAACATAAGTACATTCCTCAAGTAACCAGGGATGCCCGAGAGGCCGAGTTCATGAATTTAGTACAAGGGTATATGTCAGTAGCCGAATACGAGGCCAATTTGTTAGGTTAATACAATATGCACCACACATCTTGAGTGACGAGCGTCGGAAAACAAAGAGATTTATTGATGGATTGAAACCGGACCTACGATGGGTATTAGCTCCTTTTGATATTGAGGGATATACCCGGGCTGTGGATAAAGCCCTAAACACTGAGGCAACACATAAGAGTATTCGCCTGAATTCAAAACATCAAGACCCAACTAATGATAAACGACCACAAGGGGAGAAACGAGTTGCCAACCAAATTGCTCATATACAAAAGAAGAAATCTAGGCATACCCAACAACAATCCTCGCAAGTACCTCTAAAGGTCCAAGATGAAACCATTTGTGACTTCTGTCATGGGCCGCGACATACTGAAGAGAATTGTTGGAAAAAGGCCGGCTTATGTTTACGATGTGGTAGTGATGAACACCAAATCCGTGAATGCCCAAAGAAAGCCAAGCAAGGGCAACCAAGGAGAGAAAAAATTATTGTCGGAACTTCGAGAAATCCATTAGGAAAAGGCAGGGCCTATGCTGTGGACGGAGATGTGCATCCCAAACCTTCAAGTAATGTGAAGGGTACGGTACATGTTCTTCACACGCCAGTTAAGGTCCTATGACCCTGGCGTCATGCATTCATTCATTGCATAACAATTATGTGCTTATTTATTTTCTGAGTGCCTTTTCTAGGGATTTAGGTCATTATGATATATATATAAACACTTCTCTTCTGGGCTAGTAATCATTACTACCCCCTAGTTTATGAAGTGATTAATGACAAAATATGAGATCATCCTAGAAGAGGATGAAAAATACTATCAAAATTATTTTATGACAAATGAGAATCTGAGGACAGATTCTTTTTAAGGGGGGTGGATTGTAACAGCCCTAACCTGGGCCGAGTTGGAAAAGGTAAAGTGAAGGGGTTATTCAAGAAGTACTTATAATCTCGGTCCTTATTTATTCTCTTCATGCATTACATTCTATGTGACTTATGTGCTTTTATGTGTTACACTTTAATTAAATGATCGTAGATTTAATTATTTCCTCTATTTAACTCGTACCTTGAAACTCTTCTCATAAAATCCTAGAATTCTAGTATTCATTCCCTTCTAGCACCTAAAACCCTTTCATATGTTTCAAAACCCATTCCTACAGTTTTAGGGTGGAAATTACGAAAATACCCCTATAGCCCAAAAATATTCCTACGTCTCCTGAAACACTTTCACTACCCAATATTGTAACCAAAAGAATCCTCACATTATTTCGAGGATCGTGATACTCTCCGTGAACCATAATTCCCATCCTAACTCCTGTAGTATCAAAAACCGGCGAAAACCCTAGCTTATGATTCGATCATCAATAAATCTTTACTCATCTACTTTTTGATATTCAAAATTATAACCAAAACGATCCTTAAATTATTTCATGAATTTTCATGCATTTATCAAAAATTCGATTTCACCATAGCATATTTTATAAATATTTTCCTTTCCAAAAATCACCATTTTATTTTAAACAATTAGCTTTTATTCAATATTCGAAATTATACTTAAAACGATCCTTGAATTTTTCTCTACATTATAGTGATTTTTCCAAACTCTAAACCTTATCATAGCTTCGTTTATATAATTTTCTCATGATTTTCATCATCTTTATTATTCATAACTTATGAACAAAAAGTCCAAATATTTCACAATTATAATCAAAACGAAGCCCGTTTTTCACTCGATCTTTCATTAATTCACTACTTCAAGATTTTACCTCTCGACTCTTGAATAAATTTTATATTATTTTACATTTATTTTTAATCAAGATGACATCATCCATGACCTCATTCTCTTCTAGAAGGATTAAATAAATGAGCATAATTTCTCCACATTTCCTAACTAATTACCTAGCATTTGTTCATAATGTAATTTAACCATATCTTCAAATTAATCACCAAGCATTTGTATGAATTAGGAGACATCCACATCTCCCATAAACTTTCATTTATTGCTTAGAGACCCCTCATGACTACCTATAAATACCCCCTCAAGCCTCATTTATACCTCACAATTCAACACACAAAATCACTCTCTTCTCTCCCCTAGCTCACGCCATTCCCTCCCCTCTCTCTCTAAGGTATGTTTTCTTCTATTATTTCATGCTTTATAATATGTTCTTAGTATAATAATAATAGTAGCATGTCTAGGATTAATTAAATTATGCTTTAGGAATTTTATTTTATGAAATATGTGCATAATTGTTAGTTAAATACAATGTGTGCACATTATGGAATTTTATTTAATTAAATGCATGAATTATGATATGATATAATGTGAGTATGTATTTAAATGATTATGATCTTGTTTGATTAAATTCATGCCTAGAATAATTTATTTAGAATTATTTTTCATAGAAAGTTTATATATTTTCCTATATTATGCTTCAAATCTTATGTTATGAATATGAATATAATCAAGCATGTGTAGAACATTTATGAATACTTGAAGATATGAATAAATTCATGTTTAGGAATTTATTTATGAATCATATTTCATGAAAAGTCTATATATTATGCTCATTTATTCATTAATCTTATGTTATGACTATGAATTTGATCAAGAATGCCTAGAACATCTTATGAATATTCAAACATGATGAAGAACATGTTCTTGATGTTCTTGAAATATGTGTGTACCGTGTGCTAGTGTGTGTAAGTGTGTGTTTGATTTTATGTTTAAAAGTATTTAATCCCCTATGTTTAAATAGTAACCGTTTTTCAATAGTAACTTTGACTTTTGACTTTAAATATGAATTTTGACCAATAATCTCATGCAGTAATTTCAAGAATTAATATAAAATAAAATTTGGTTTTATTTAAGAAACGACTTTTGTCTAACGATTTCAAAATCGGGGATTAAATAACGTTTTCAAAATCGGGTTCACCTTTATTAAAAATAAACCTTAATTTGGATTTATAAATTGAATAAGAATTTCTTGGTTAATTCGGTTGTATGACTTTGGTATCAGTGTGTTTTACAATAATGTTTCAATTCTAGATTATCGAATTTCCTGTACATTTACTGTTACACCTTTGTTACAACATGCCTTAACTGTACTCATTCATGTGTCGCATTAGTATAGAAAGAACCTAGTTCTCTAAGTCCGTAGTAGTTCACTACTTTCAGGAACTAGGTCTGGACAGTGGAACCTCGAATACTTTACTTGATTCCGTATCGTAGCAGGTGAGGTTAAAATATTTTCAACTGGGATCATGAGTCTACATATAAAATATTTTATTATTTATCCTAATAAGGGATCAGTCTTATTTTTCCTTAATTATAGTATTATCCCCTTCCTGGGAAATATCTGATATAAGGATATCTATTTTCCTATTATATAAAACAAAATCCTTGTTCAAGTATAAGTTACAAACATATCATACTCAAGTCCGTTTTGGCGAGTATTGATATAATGTAACTCTATTCTGTATTTAAAATGCAAGATCTGTATCTGTATCTGTATCTGTTGGGCCCGGTGGTACGGTAGAACTAATAGCCGGGTGGCAAGGGCCATCGTCTATTACTATACCTGCCGCCAAATCTGATCTTAATGTTGGTTTAACTGGAGGTTAGTTATTCCACATTAAGTGACGGGAAAGGTACGTCCCTCCCTCTGTCTGTTTCTGGATCTCGAGGGGTTGCTCCCGACAGATCATGGAGGAAGAAGGCTGGATTGATTCTGTTATTTCTGATTTCATTCTGTTTAAGGAGTAAAGGATGGAGAACGCCTACTTGCAGGGCATTAATACTTTATTGTCGTATGGTTCATATTTTCAAGAATCTGATACCCAGTCCCCCTTATTCCCTTTTTCTCAAAATAAATATGAACCAAATATTTGTATGAATTATTATTTTATTGATTTCCGGTATAGTACTATTAATATATTATTTTATTAATAGTATCAAACTCCAACTTTTATAGTCAAACACTTCTTTTAAAAATACCTATACGTATATATGTAGTTCCAACTACCCCCTCACTTAGTCACTTTGACTAACCCTCGCACTTTACAACTCATGGTTTCAGGTTTAACGGACGCTTACTAGAAGGTATCTTGAAGCATAGTGTGTCTTCTCGTTAGCATAATAGTTCAAGGTTCTTTAGAATAAGTTATGCTTCCGAGCTTGTAATTATCTATTACGGCATGGTCACTACTTTTGATATCTATACTATGCCATTACTGGCTTATTTATTGCATTCCCCTATCATAGTTTTGAAAGTTTTAAAATTATAAAATTTCCGCTGCAGTGTTCCAATACTCTGATATTGTATAGCACTGTCCGTTCGCCGGAGTGTTTCTCGGGTGCTAGGTCTCACATCCACTCGGGAGATACTTTGGTGCGGGGTTGTAGTGTATAGGGGCGCTACAACTAAAGTGGTATCAGAGCAACCGGGTTACTCTAGTACCCTAGGTGCTCTTTCTTGAAAAATTTAAGTTTTTCAAAAATGCAACACTTTAAAATACTTTATTGTTGCTCTTCTGCATGTTCATATCTCGAGTCCTAGGAATTGCTTCAAGATACCAGTAGGGCCGTTAGTGCATCATGCTTATTCCTTGTACATATTATGTGTTCATAACTTCAGTGTTATATTTGAATTTATTACTTTGTGTCAATCTGTGAATCATTATTTAACCTCCATGCATTATATTTTCCAATGCGATTGTGATTCTAGCATCATAATGTCACCACCAAGGACCCCACACAATCAGACACCATCAGCCACAACAACTTCCACAGGAGCATTAGATATAGCAGAGGCCTTTAGACAGTTTATGCAGACATACGTGCCAGTACCTAGTCATGGAAATGAAAGAACCTTGGAAAAGTTTCTTCAGTTGAATCCACCAAAGTTCTTCGGGGAACCCAATGACCTTAAGGCAGAAAATTGGATTGCAAGCCTTGAAAAGATATATGAGGCAATGGATATTTACCCTGAAGATCCAAAACGAGTACAATATGCAACCTTCTTATTGGAAGAGGCGGCATTAAGTTGGTGGAAGCATGTCAAGCAGAGATGGTTGGATACCGGAGTTCAAAGTAATTGGATTGAGTTTGTAAGGGAATTTCAACATAAGTACATTCCTCAAGTAACCAGGGATGCCCGAGAGGCCGAGTTCATGAATTTAGTACAAGGGTATATGACAGTAGCCGAATACGAGGCCAAGTTTGTTAGGTTAATACAATATGCACCACACATCTTGAGTGACGAGTGTCGGAAAACAAAGAGATTTATTGATGGATTGAAACCGGACCTACGATGGGCATTAGCTCCTTTTGATATTGAGGGATATACCCGGGCTGTGGATAAAGCCCTAAACACTGAGGCAACACATAAGAGTATTCGCCTGAATTCAAAACATCAAGACCCAACTAATGATAAACGACCACAAGGGGAGAAACGAGTTGCCAACCAAATTGCTCATATACAAAAGAAGAAATCTAGGCATACCCAACAACAATCCTCGCAAGTACCTCTAAAGGTCCAAGATGAAACCATTTGTGACTTCTGTCATGGGCCGCGACATACTGAAGAGAATTGTTGGAAAAAGGTCGGCTTATGTTTACGATGTGGTAGTGATGAACACCAAATCCGTGAATGCCCAAAGAAAGCCAAGCAAGGGCAACCAAGGAGAGGAAAAATTATTGTCGGAACTTCGAGAAATCCATTAGGAAAAGGCAGGGCCTATGTTGTGGACGGAGATGTGCATCCCAAACCTTCAAGTAATGTGAAGGGTACGGTACATGTTCTTCACACGCCAGTTAAGGTCCTATGACCCTGGCGTCATGCATTCATTCATTGCATAACAATTATGTGCTTATTTATTTTCTGAGTGCCTTTTCTAGGGATTTAGGTCATTATGATATATATATAAACACTTCTCTTCTGGGCTAGTAATCATTACTACCCCCTAGTTTATGAAGTGATTAATGACAAAATATGAGATCATCCTAGAAGAGGATGAAAAATACTATCAAAATTATTTTATGACAAATGAGAATCTGAGGACAGATTCTTTTTAAGGGGGGTGGATTGTAACAGCCCTAACCTGGGCCGAGTTGGAAAAGGTAAAGTAAAGGGGTTATTCAAGAAGCACTTATAATCTCGGTCCTTATTTATTCTCTTCATGCATTACATTCTATGTGACTTATGTGCTTTTATGTGTTACACTTTAATTAAATGATCGTAGATTTAATTATTTCCTCTATTTAACTCGTACCTTGAAACTCTTCTCATAAAATCCTAGAATTCTAGTATTCATTCCCTTCTAGCACCTAAAACCCTTTCATATGTTTCAAAACCCATTCCTACAGTTTTAGGGTGGAAATTACGAAAATACCCCTATAGCCCAAAAATATTCCTACGTCTCCCGAAACACTTTCACTACCCAATATTGTAACCAAAAGAATCCTCACATTATTTCGAGGATCGTGATACTCTCCGTGAACCATAATTCCCATCCTAACTCCTGTAGTATCAAAAACCGGCGAAAACCCTAGCTTATGATTCGATCATCAATAAATCTTTACTCATCTACTTTTTGATATTCAAAATTATAACCAAAACGATCCTTAAATTATTTCATGAATTTTCATGCATTTATCAAAAATTCGATTTCACCATAGCATATTTTATAAATATTTTCCTTTCCAAAAATCACCATTTTATTTTAAACAATTAGCTTTTATTCAATATTCGAAATTATACTTAAAACGATCCTTGAATTTTTCTCTACATTATAGTGATTTTTCCAAACTCTAAACCTTATCATAGCTTCGTTTATATAATTTTCTCATGATTTTCATCATCTTTATTATTCATAACTTATGAACAAAAAGTCCAAATATTTCACAATTATAATCAAAACGAAGCCCGTTTTTCACTCGATCTTTCATTAATTCACTACTTCAAGATTTTACCTCTCGACTCTTGAATAAATTTTATATTATTTTACATTTATTTTTAATCAAGATGACATCATCCATGACCTCATTCTCTTCTAGAAGGATTAAATAAATGAGCATAATTTCTCCACATTTCCTAACTAATTACCTAGCATTTGTTCATAATGTAATTTAACCACATCTTCAAATTAATCACCAAGAATTTGTATGAATTAGGAGACATCCACATCTTCCATAAACTTTCATTTATTGCTTAGAGACCCCTCATGACTGCCTATAAATACCCCCTCAAGCCTCATTTATACCTCACAATTCAACACACAAAATCACTCTCTTCTCTCCCCTAGCTCACGCCATTCCCTCCCCTCTCTCTCTAAGGTATGTTTTCTTCTATTATTTCATGCTTTATAATATGTTCTTAGTATAATAATAATAGTAGCATGTCTAGGATTAATTAAATTATGCTTTAGGAATTTTATTTTATGAAATATGTGCATAATTGTTAGTTAAATACAATGTGTGCACATTATGGAATTTTATTTAATTAAATGCATGAATTATGATATGATATAATGTGAGTATGTATTTAAATGATTATGATCTTGTTTGATTAAATTCATGCCTAGAATAATTTATTTAGAATTATTTTTCATAGAAAGTTTATATATTTTGCTATATTATGCTTCAAATCTTATGTTATGAATATGAATATAATCAAGCATGTGTAGAACATTTATGAATACTTGAAGATATGAATAAATTCATGTTTAGGAATTTATTTATGAATCATATTTCATGAAAAGTCTATATATTATGCTCATTTATTCATTAATCTTATGTTATGACTATGAATTTGATCAAGAATGCCTAGAACATCTTATGAATATTCAAACATGATGAAGAACATGTTCTTGAAGTTCTTGAAATATGTGTGTACCGTGTGCTAGTGTGTGTAAGTGTGTGTTTGATTTTATGTTTAAAAGTATTTAATCCCCTATGTTTAAATAGTAACCGTTTTTCAATAGTAACTTTGACTTTTGACTTTAAATATGAATTTTGACCAATAATCTCATGCAGTAATTTCAAGAATTAATATAAAATAAAATTTGGTTTTATTTAAGAAAGGACTTTTGTCTAACGATTTCAAAATCGGGGATTAAATAACGTTTTCAAAATCGGGTTCGCCTTTATTAAAAATAAACCTTAATTTGGATTTATAAATTGAATAAGAATTTCTTGGTTAATTCGGTTGTATGACTTTGGTATCAGTGTGTTTTACAATAATGTTTCAATTCTAGATTATCGAATTTCCTGTACATTTACTGTTACACCTTTGTTACAACATGCCTTAATTGTACTCATTCATGTGTCGCATTAGTATAGAAAGAACCTAGTTCTCTAAGTCTGTAGTAGTTCACTACTTTCAGGAACTAGGTCTGGACAGTGGAACCTCGAATACTTTACTTGATTCCGTATCGTAGCAGGTGAGGTTAAAATATTTTCAACTGGGATCATGAGTCTACATATAAAATATTTTATTATTTATCCCAATAAGGGATCAGTCTTATTTTTCCTTAATTATAGTATTATCCCCTTCCTGGGAAATATCTGATATAAGGATATCTATTTTCCTATTATATAAAACAAAATCCTTGTTCAAGTATAAGTTACAAACATATCATACTCAAGTCCGTTTTGGCGAGTATTGATATAATGTAACTCTATTCTTTATTTAAAATGCAAGATCTGTATCTGTTGGGCCCGGTGGTACGGTAGAACTAATAGCCGGGTGGCAAGGGCCATCGTCTATTACTATACCTGCCGCCAAATCTGATCTTAATGTTGGTTTAACTGGAGGTTAGTTATTCCACATTAAGTGACGGGAAAGGTACGTCCCTCCCTCTGTCTGTTTCTGGATCTCGAGGGGTTGCTCCCGACAGATCATGGAGGAAGAAGGCTGGATTGATTCTGTTATTTCTGATTTCATTCTGTTTAAGGAGTAAAGGATGGAGAACGCCTACTTGCAGGGCATTAATACTTTATTGTCGTATGGTTCATATTTTCAAGAATCTGATACCCAGTCCCCCTTATTCCCTTTTTCTCAAAATAAATATGAACCAAATATTTGTATTAATTATTATTTTATTGATTTCCGGTATAGTACTATTAATATATTATTTTATTAATAGTATCAAACTCCAACTTTTATAGTCAAACAATTCTTTTAAAAATACCTATACGTATATATGTAGTTCCAACTACCCCCTCACTTAGTCACTTTGACTAACCCTCGCACTTTACAACTCATGGTTTCAGGTTTAACGGACGCTTACTAGAAGGTATCTTGAAGCATAGTGTGTCTTCTCGTTAGCATAATAGTTCAAGGTTCTTTAGAATAAGTTATGCTTCCGAGCTTGTAATTATCTATTACGGCATGGTCACTACTTTTGATATCTATACAATGCCATTACTGGCTTATTTATTGCATTCCCCTATCATAGTTTTGAAAGTTTTAAAATTATAAAATTTCCGCTGCAGTGTTCCAATACTCTGATATTGTATAGCACTGTCCGTTCACCGGAGTGTTTCTCGGGTGCTAGGTCTCACATCCACTCGGGGGATACTTTGGTGCGGGGTTGTAGTGTATAGGGGCGCTACAGGAAATTTCGAGAATAGTTTTGAAAAGGGTAAGTGTTTCAAAGGTTGAAAATGGGTATGCGAGAAATAATGGGAATTCAAGTGATAACACAAGGCAAAGGAATGATTGATGGTAACTGAGGTTGAAGAAGTAACCTTGTTGGTTTCTTAACATGAGAAGTACAAGCTAAATCTCCATAGGTTGGAAAAGATCGTATCTGGTATAACGTGTTTCATGTTTAGGAATACGGGGCCGTGAAGGAATTTCATAAATTTGGCAAAGAGAGTATTGGGTAAAGAAAAAAGCAGATCAGGTCATCGTATTCTATGATGGGAAAAGTGAAAGTCAATTCAGTAGGGCGTTGGAAGTGAAAGGTCTAGGATAGACCACAACTTAAACACCATGGGAATTCTGGCTCGCCAGTCATTTTTCCACAATAATCCGGGAATGCTACTAGAATGGAAATAGAAATTCGAACTGCTAAAACCTAGCTCGGGCATTCAATAAGGGTTGAGTTTAATTCGTAGAGAATGTTGAATTAATTGGGTTGAGTTCAAGCACACACTCAAGATTAGAGGATCGACCGTGGATCGAAAACCGGGTGATCATTGAAGCCTTGAGCACATCGTGCATTTTAAGCCGTGGCACTAGGGATAAAAACGAATCTCTAACAAAAATCCTGCTTTGAATCGAATCACTATAATGGAATATTCTCGAACAACGGTGAACGGTACATCAAGCATCCATGGCATATGCATACATGTGACTTTTAGTTTGAATAACTTTATGATGCTAAGTGCTTTGATTGCTTGTTGTATTAACTGCTTTTGCATGATTGATACTTGACGTATTTGATATCTCCTACTTGTTTCTTGTGTGGTTGTTGTGTGATTATTTATTTAATTGTTGTTTTGAGAGCTTGAGAGTTTCTCTTTCTTTGTGTTCGAGAGACGGGGTTCTCTCATTGTTGTTTGAGGGACGGGGTTCTCTCCTTCTTGCCCGAAAGACGGGGTTCTTTCATTGCCTGTTACCTGCTTAGACTCTCGAGTGCTTAGGTTTTGGTGAGCTAAGGGTCATGACTTAACAGCAATTGAAGACCCCTTGTTGCTTGAAGACCTTTTCCGAACTAATTCCTGACGGGGAGTTGCTAACCCGCGTGGGATGAACACCGGAAAGTTTATACAAAGTTCAGAATCAAGGCAGTGGACCTGGGGACAGGTCCTTCTTAAGGGGGAGAGGTTGCAACGCCCCGACTTTTCGGCCGTACAGGTATGACGTCACGAGTGGGTTAGCCCGAGAGTTATGTGACTTATATGTGTTTTATATGCTAAGTGGACTTTTAATATATTCCACTTTCGTGAATTAATTCCCATTACTTGACCTAGATGATTTATATGAACCTTGATTATGCTATTTAAATTCGTTTATAACAAGTTTTCTTGCTAAATAAAAGTTTTATTTCACTTATGCACGTATTTGAAATTATATGAAATCCTTGGACTCAATCGAACTTTTAATTAGACCCCGATTGCTCACTTATCCGAACCTTGGGACCCAAATCGAGCACTTAATTTGTTGGGGGACCAAAGGGCAAGTCTCCCCTTTTCCTTCCTTACATTACCCGATCCTTTCCCCCTCCCCTCACATTTCATTCATTCTTTTTCCCCTTTCTCTTCCAAGAGAAACTCCAAACCCTTTCTCCCTTCTTCCCCAAATCGAACCCAAGCAAAGACAAGGAAGGCAAGGGATTCAAACTCATTCCTCTCCATTCAAGACAAGAACTCAAGCTCTTATCTTCCTCCTCTCCTTCCATTTCTCCAAGGTATCATGTGGATTTTGTATTTATGTTAATTAAGATAGGGTTTGAATTTCTTTGAGTTTGAAGCATGAATTTGTATGTATTTGTTGCTCTAATACTTGAATCCATGAGTTTTATGTTTGGTTGTTTCAATTCTTGGAGCAAGGATATGTGTATGTATATATGTCTACATAGGTGTATGTATATGTATTTATATTTGTTGGGTTTGTGAATTAATGTGTTCTTAATTGCCCTAAACTTGCGTTTGATGTTCCTACCTGGCATACTAAATGTTTTAAGTGATTTGGGTTGAGTTTTGAGGTGTTTTGGTGATTTTGGTCTTCTCCCGCGTTTGTGCCCTGTTTCTGCGTTTTTTTTTTGCCTCTGTTCTGAATCCGCGAGGGTGGATTTGAGGCAGAAACTTTGGACCCTCCCCTGTTTCGGCCTGAGATTGTTTTGCTTTGTTCTCCCTCATACGAACTCGGATTGACCTGATTTTTAAACCCACGGAAACCCCTTGTAGTCTACAACATCCTCCAATTGGAATCAACTCGATATGTTTCTTCAATTGTGAGTTATGATTGTTTGAAAATTGTGTCGCCACTTCACCGAACTTCTGCATTGGCCCAAACTTCGAACCTACGCCATTTTGACCTCGCTTTGAACCATGATTCGTACCAAATATCCTTGGAAACATCTATGTGTCTAGTTTCACCTCCAACAAGCAAAAATTAATTCCAATTTCTCAAACTCAAGTTATACCCAATTTTCTACAGCTTGCGCATTTTCGTAAATTGTCAACTTTTCCTAACTTTTGCTAAACTTTGCCAAAACTCGTTCTATCGCCTTCCTTGCACCTCCTCGACTCCTTATGTGACTTATATGCATTATAGACATGTCTAATTGATTCATATGCATTGTTAACATGTATTGTAATATATTATGAATTGAATGATTGAATCATTTATGTGTTTAAATGGCTTTATTGGTGTGTATGAGCATGATCACATCAACTCATGACATTTATGATCTATTGCATATTGAATCATGACATAGCATTTCACGAACACCTCATGTTAATGCCGTACGTTCTAATTGGTTTCATATTGAGCCGTTTCTCACGAGTACACATTATGTCTTTCTCTTATACAGTTCATCCCCAGGGAGGAGATATCGTGATCAATAGGCACACGGCCTAGTTTGTATCCTTATATCGTCATGTTCCAGGTGAGGGTGTTTTCGTTCTAGTTACATATTAAACCCTACAACCCTATGTGACAAGCTTTGGCCAAAACCTTATGTATATATATATGTTACTTTTAAAGTAGAGTCATCGAGTAAACTTTGAGCGAGTAAACCCTTTTCTAATAAATTATGAAATATGTTATGTTTTCATGAATGGGAACGTTTTGGCGAGAACATGAATGAATGCACGGGCCCGGGATCTAGCACATGTGGCTACCCGGGGAGGCAAGGGCCGACGGTGATCCCATGTGCTAGTCCCAACCATTTAACAGAGACCGGACCTCACTAGGAGATTAGCGTGGAATGGTAGCTGAGCGCCCTTGGGGGATTCATGTACCCCCCTGGGTGAATGCATGAGGTGGCCGGGTCTTGCAAGCCCGTCCACCACCCGGAGGAAGAAGGTTGGAACTTATTTTATGTCAATGTTTATGTTATGATTGTTATGCACCGTGCGGGAAGGCCGGTACACGGATCGCCCAAACGCCTATATCTTATGTTATATGGCTTGCATGTATTATAAGATATTGCATGATCACGTATTTAATATATTATTGATATTTGTCGTACACGGTCGGAGTTTGGTTGGAGATTATGCACGCTCACTCGCCGAGCCTTTATGATTGTGTATGAATTATGAACATAACGAATTTAATATGAATTAGTCATAAAGTCCGAGCATTGCTTGTTAATTTCTAGCCCTTCGTGGGAACTAACTTTGAATAAAATCTTGCTCGGGATTTATGGCTTGCATGCGCTTGTTTCTATAGTATATGTATCGCTCCTGCTCACTCAATCTTCTAGAGACTGACCCCTCTTTCCCACTTCTCAGTTTCTTGCAGGTTTTGCTAGGCGGAGGTCAAGTTTTACTTCTTTTGTTAGATCACCTGTACACTCGAGTCACATCTTACATTATTATGTTCTAATTGGATATTCCTATGTAATTGGGCCTTTGTGCTAGTTATGAAATTATTGGATATTGATTCGGGACAGGTTGTGTGCTTAGTTGAACCCGTTGTTAGGATGCATGATGGATTTAATTTTATGTATTGGAAATTCGGGCTTGTAGCCTTTGTTGAAATCTATGAATTGCACATTAATGCTTCTGCACAGCCTTTTGATTATATGGTACGGGGTTAGTTTCCGCCTAGCAAGGTTGCTTTTGTTTTGTCACCCGTTCGCCGTGGGTCCGGTTCATGCTGAACTATCCATTTCATGTGTGGACTAGACTTATAGTGCGGGGGATGTGGCGCCTATCGTCCCGGGTGTTACAAGATGCATATAAGATATATTATATCTCCCACTAAATGCATGAATCACCACTTTCTGCATATAAGTCCCTAAGCTATATGAATTCATGCAACTAAGTATCAACTAGGAAAGAATGATTAATTAAGTTCAAAGAATCTAATGAATTAAGTTCACAAAATTATGAAATGATCAAGTAAGAACATATAGGAACATGTAATCACATTAATAAATAATTCACATAGATTTCATGTTAATGCTAATTCATGGAAATCTATATTAACATAATGTATATAATGTTATGAAAATTATAAAGTACATATAATATCGCATAATGATTAGATGGAAAAACCGGGGCGTTACAATTCTCCCCCCCTTAAAAGGACCTGGTCCCCAGGTCCACAGTCGAGTTTCAAAACAACGCACAAGCCATAAGAGAACCCCGTCTCTTAAACAAGAAATGAAAGAACCTCGTCTTTCAACAAGAAATGAGAAAAGTCCATATCTCAACAAGCCATGAGAGAACCCTGTCTCTCAACAAGAAATGAAAGAACCCCGTCTTTCAACAAGCAATGAGAGAACCCCGTCTCTCAACAAGTAATGAGCGAGCCCTGTCTCTGAAACACACACACGAAAGCAATTTAAAGAAACAGATTGTAGAAACATTCACATAAATGTCACATATAAACAAGTAGAATCATATTAATGACATAAGTACCACTCATACACAACCAATTTGAAGCTAACAAGAAATTAAATACATCAACAATAAGATCCATGATACACGTGATATGCATGGTTAGGTTTGCCGTTCACCATTGATTGTGCCATGTATAAAATTGGTACCTTCTTCTACCATGTATATAATTATGGATTCAAGAAATTACAAGAATGGATGCTTTCTTGACACGTTTTGAGCTGCACTCAAAAGCGCTTCATGCGGTAATGGCAACCCTCGTCCCTAGAAAGTTTCTTTCCACTTTAGATTCCATAGTATGTTTCCTCTAGAGTAATAATCCACACCAACCTAGATTGAAATCATGTTAGGGAAAGTGCTAGCGATATAACATGTGTAAAGAAAAAAAACATAAAACGAGAAGGAAGAGAGCAAGAGAATTCTCCCAAATTCTTGAACCCATGTAGATTGGGCGTGAATCCTATGTCACGCGTAAGGTGAAAATTTCGAACCCCTTGACTTATTTATAGCCTAAGGTTCGAACCCCAAACCCTAATCGGAATCGGATTCCAACTTTGACTTTACTTCTATTTTCTTTCTCTCCAAGTAACATGAATCTTATTCAAAATAAGATATCTATTCTTCTAGAAAGAGAGTTCCTAACTAATTAGGAATATTTAATTATTCCATTAATAATTAAATATCTTATTACAAAAATATTTATTCTAATCAAATTATAATTAATAATTACCAGAATAATAAATAGAAGATATTTAGTATTTATATATTTATTTATTCTAATCAAATTAGAATAACTTAAATAATTAAATACTTAGAATTAATTCTCTAATTAATTCCTAGACGGGCTTTAGAATTAATTCTCTTAATTAATTCTAACGAGCTAAAATTAATTCTCAAATTAATTTTATTTAACTTCATAATTAATTATCGTAATTAATTATATTAGGGATTTATAACTAATACTCCTAATTAATTATACTTGGGCTTTATAATTAATTCTCCAATTAGTTAACATATGATCCGATTTCTTAATCGGACCATACGCCCAACTCGAGCTCACGTGCCACACGTGTACATTACACATGTGGAATCCTTTCGGTCAACTATTTGATCTTTCCTTCAATACCCTTTAAATCTGGGATTTGTGTGTGACCTCCTAGGTTCATTTTCAGTTACCAGTGAAACTAATACGCTTTATTAGTTCACAGATCACACGACCATAATCTACCAACAGGTGTGTGACCCTTACCCGGACAATGAATATATATTCGAAAGAACCTTTCAGTTAATGACAACTTGTGAGGTAAGATACTCCTACCATCTCATCTCTCAATTAAGATCTAGGGCATGAGAATAATGAGAGCCCTACTAACCTCAATCTTAAAGCTAAGTTCATTTCATATCCATTTGATCTCAATCCAAGAAACTCTTTTCTTGATGTCTTGATCCACTACCTCGGCCGAGGGTTTAGGATGGTATATGAATGACTTATGCAATAAGAGATCTTCTTGCATTTAAGCAAGTGTAGGTCCTTTGTTGATTCTCATATACTTCCATGTGTCAGTTGTCTAAGGCGACACCCTGTAAAGCTTATACCAAAGACTACAGAGTTAGCCTACAAAGCATCAATGGAATCTCAAGTCAAAGGATTAATTTACTCACGCCATTGACCTGTGAGATATTTTCTAATCTGGAAGTTTCTATTTCTAGGTATGGAATCTTCCTTTCCCATTTAGGAATCTTCTCACGTAGGATACCCAGTGTACCCGTTTTAATAACGAGCAACCTCATGTATTGCGTACGCATCAACTTATGCACTTTACACCCCATGAAACAGGATGATCCTTCTTAAGGATGCCATCCCACGAGCAAGTCTCAATCGAGCCTAATCAACACTCCCATAGTTTGTTGGACTCATCGACTTGGAGTGGTTTCTAATCCGGCCTTAAGTTAGGGCTTGTTTCATGTGTCATTCACCTAATGACAAAGTCCCTAACAGCCTTATGGATTATGGGAGTTCTAATACATGAGCACATAATGGAAACACATAAAACATGTATTGTATATAAAGAAGTGTTTGCCTATGATAATAATCAATCGTGTATTATTTAAAGATTGTCTGTGTCACAAGGAAAGTCCCAAAGCATATTTCGTCGAATCGGCTTTCTAGGGCACTATACCTAAAAACTCCCACTTGCCCGTAAAAGCCATTTAGGTACTCTGAATCCCATCTTCTCAAGATATACTTTGAGACCCTATTGACTTTGGACATTTCCAAAGTGGATCTGATAAGTTCTCTGCTGAGGTAACCCACTTATTTACACATCTCTAAGGAAACACGTTTTCCTTTATAAAGTGATTCGTAATCACGTGTTCAGACTCTTGGTGAGGTCTTGGTTCTCTTACTTGAGCAACCATCCATTTTATCATACAATATGATAAAAGAATTGTTTCATGCTAGGAACTTCATCTAACCAGTTAGATGGAGTTTCTTACCTAAACACTTAACTTAGCAGTATTCAATACGACTAAGTACTCAACTACAATAGTCGAGATTTTGCAACGTTCGGGCTTGGAATGTTTCCAACACGTTACTTTGCCATTGAGGCGAAAATTGAATCCTTTCAATGATTTACAATCATCTATGTTTGATTTAACGATTACATCAAAATATCCTTTCAATAATAAGATCTTTTTGGGCTCTGTAAACTAATACATATCCTCATTTCTTCTCAAGTACTGTGAGGACATCCTTTAAAGAAATCTAATGACCTTCTCAGAGGTCATATTAGATTCGGCCCACTACGCTTAGGGTCGCGTCATATCTAATTTTGTGCATAACTTTGAATACATTATGCTCCCTTCTTTTAAGGGGTTTTGGACATTCTAGTCTTTCTCAAAGTTATCTTAGGACACATACTCTTCAAAAGAGATGTTCCATCATCCATACTAAACTCCTTTTAGTACCATGGTTATGCACTTGATTGTGATAATCCTTTTATCCTCTTAATTCTATCTTCTATAGATCTTAATTTCGAGAATTAAGGATAATCACTAAGATCTTTCATGTCAAATTGTTTCTTAAACAAAATTTTGGTAACTCCCATGTCATCTTTCGCATTCCTAATGAGAATGATTTCATATTTAAACCACCAAAGGTTAAAGCTAACATTACTAACTATCATAAGTGCATTTGAGAGTTATTCGACCTTCATCTTGAGTCAAATGATTTTGACTATCTTATGGAATCGAATTCTATAACTCCCAGAAGACTTTATCAATCTATAGATTGACTTAGGGATTTGTATACCTTATGCACACTCCCTGTCGCACCCCGAAGCGAAGGGCACCACATCCCCCGCACTAGAGTCCAACGCGAGTAACGAAATGGAGACTTCACACCCGTGCCAAACAATAGTGAACGGGAGGCACACAAAACACACCGTCGCTAGGCGGCCTAGACATTCAAGAACTGAGATAGTTAAAATCAGAGTAGCGGAAGCGATAAAACAATTATACAGAAATCCCAAGATCACAAATATACATATCGAAAGGGCCAAGTTAACAAGCTAGTCATGCTAGATTATATACAAGATATACAATGCCCATCGAGGCCAAAACATCATAAGTATTCATATTACATAAACCCAAAAGTGCACAAGACACTAAAATATAAAACCACTAGAATGCATGACGACTCAAGTCATACCACAAGTAAAACCCAACTGACACTTGCCGCCTAGCTTGACTCGGAAGTACCTACAACTCAAAGAGAAGGGAAAAAGGGGAAAACAACAACGAGGGTTAGTCCTAGTGACTAGTGAGGGGCTAACTCACACACCCGATATATATAAAGAGCAAAGCAATTAATCAAATCGAAAGGATCCTTGAATCGAGAGTGGTTTTTACAAGCCAAAGTGATTCTCGTGATATAGATATACATAGGTTTAAATGGGGAAAGTTAAGGCCAAAGGCCAAACATCACGTGTTAGACAATTAGAAGTCCACTCTCATTCCCCAGATCAAACAAAATCAACCAACTTGGCGAGTACGAGTCACACCTTTCAACTTCCATATACAAAGGAACATAACAAAGCAAAGCAAAAATCATAATCCATCCCCACACCGAGTGATAGAAGGGTTGACGGCCCTAACTATCCATATACACACGAGAAAAAGTTTAATCCTGACCTTGAAACCTTAGACAGTTATCTCCGTCGGCTCAAGAGAAACACCATTCCTCGATCCTCCCACGGTTGGGTGAGACTCTCAAATGGAGGGTGTTGATGGAAGGGGTCGTCCCGAGATTGCCATACCACTCTCCGGGGCCCAAAACTTATCACAAAGATCACACACACATACCATAAAGCTTATCTTTCAAAGCCACATCTCGCTTACACACACACACATGAATAGCTAAAGTTTTCCAAACAAAGCTAAAATAGCTTTTATACTTATACAAAACGTTTTCAAAATCTTATAACCAATAGGAGAAGCCCTCAACATACGTATCATACACTTATCTAACATATAATATATATATTCGCATGCAAGGCTTCAAATCAATTAGGGATGTAGGTTATTTAACAAAAAGAACAAAAACCTCACCTTAACAACGCGTGTAGTAGAGACAAAACTGTAATCCGGACGCCTAAGGGGAAATCTCGTCCACAACGGGAAGGTCCTATGAACAAAACAAACAACAAGAGACACTCTTAGACTCAACATGAACCACATTGATGCTCGACAAATGCGTATGTATGTTTAAGAGAATACATTGCATATAAGCTCATATCTCACAAACAAGAGCATAAAACGAGCCAAAAAATCACAAAATAAAGCTTAACACATAATATAACAAGTTAATCATGCATACAATTCATAAACGAGACAAGAAAAGCCAACAAGAAGTAACGAAACGATGAAAGAAACTCCCCCCTAGCATCATCTACGAAGTGGACACGACCATGTCCAAAATACACATGAAACGGACACGGCCGTGACCGATTTAAATGAAATAAGGACCTTAAGTCGAGAACACAACACGGTTGTGTCAAGTTTCAAGTGTTTTAGGACACGGCCGTGTCCAACTCTCAGTCTTGAAAAAAATAGGCGCAGCAGTTCGGTTTTTGGGGTACAAAACAGGGCAGTTCGTGTGCAAGCCTTACGGAGTCTCTAAGGCCATGAAAGCTCGCATATCATGCATGAAAATAACACCAAGTCAAAATATATTCATGCCATAAAAATCTAGCAACAAGATCAGCTCCAAAAATTCAAGAAAACAAGACAAGAAAGTGAATGAATTCATCAAGCCATTTACATAAAGTTCTCAAGAGTTCATTAATGGTGGATCATCCTAATCTCAACTACCATGTAATAGAAAGTAGTAAATGCAATAAATAAGGTCTTGGGATCAACATATATTCATCAAAACTCAAGAAATTCAAGCATGAAACAAGAGTTCCATCAAAATCTCCAACCTACACCATTCATCAATATTGCCAAATATAATCAAACCTCCATGGATTTCAGCCCAAAAGCAAACCAAAAAGGCAGACCAAACAATTTACAAAACATAAAACGAGCATATAAACGAATTCATAACTTACATAATTCATACATATAAAAAATTCACAAAACTCGGAATTAAATTCGGATACGAATTGAGGAAAATACAAGGCATGAAAATTTAACGTTCAAAATAATCATATTCATATTAAAGCAATTAAATTCAAATAGCTTTAAATATTCACGTTAAAATTTAAATATCATGTAATGACACAAGTAAATAATTAAATCGCGCACATAATAGGTTACCTGAAAGTCCGATCGGTCGGGATGTTACAAAGGAACATAACAAAGCAAAAAAAAAATCATAATCCATCCCCACACTGAGTGATAGAAGGGTTGACGGCCTAACTATCCATATACACACGAGACAAGGTTTAATCACGACCTTGAAACCTTGGACGGTTATCTCCGCCGGCTCAAGAGAAACACCCTTCCTCGATCGTCGCAAGGTTGGGTGAGACTCTCAAATGAAGGGTGTTGATGGAAGGGGTCGTCCCGAGATTGCCATACCACTCTTCGGGGCCCAAAACTTAACATAAAGATCACACACACATACCATAAAGCTTATCTTTCAATGTTACATCTCGCTTACACACACACACGAATAGCCAAAGTTTTCCAAACAAAGGTAAAATAGCTTATATATTTATACAAAATGTTTTCAAAATCATAATAACAAATGGGACAAGCCTTAAAATACATATCGTACACTTATCTAACATATAATATATATATTCGCATGCAAGGCTTCAAATCGATTAGGGTTGTAGGTCATTTAACTAAAAGAATAAAAACGTCACCTTAACAACGCGTATAGTGGAGACAAAAGTGTAATCTAGACGCCTAAGGGGCAATCTCGTCCACAACGGGAAGGTCCTCTGAACAAAACAAACAAAAAGAGATACTCTTAGACTCAACATGAACTATATTGACGCTCGGTAAATGCGTAGGTATGTTTATGATGCAATTGTTATGAAAGGAATCCATACTTAGGTCATATAAGAGCATATATTGCATACAAGCTCATATCTCACAAACGAGAGCATAAAACGGGCCAAAAAATCCCAACATAAAGCTTAACACATAATATAACGAGTTAATCATGCATACAAGTTATAAACAAGACAAGAAAAGCCAACAAAAAGTAACGAAACAACGAAAGAAACTCCCCCCGGACATCACCTAGGCAGTGGACACGGCCATGTCCAAAATACACATGAAACGGACACGTCCTTGTCTGATTTAAATTAAATCAGGACCCCAAGTCAAGAACACAACACGGCCGTGTCAAGTTTCAAGTGTTTTAGGACACGGCTGTGTCCAACTCTCGGTCTTAAAAAAAATAGTATCAACAGTTCGGTTTTTGGGACACAAAACAGGGCAGTTCGTGTGCAAGCCTTACGGAGTCTCTTAGGCCATGAAAGCTCACATATCATGCATGAAAATAACACCAAGTCAAAATATATTCATGCCATAAAAAGCTAGCAACAATATCAGCTCCAAAAATTCAAGAAAACAAGGCAAGAAAGTGAATGAATTCATCAAGCCATTTACATCAAGTGGTCAAGAGTTCATTAATGGTGGATCATCTTAATCTCAGCTATCATGTAATATCAAGTAGTAAATTCAATAAATAAGGTCTTAGGATCAACATATATTCATCAAAACTCAAGAAATTCAAGCATGAAACAAGAATTCCATCAAAATCTCCAACCTACACTATTCATCAATATAGCCAAATATAATCAAACCTCCACGGATTTCAGCCCAAAAGCACATAAAAGAAATAGGAAATAGTGTAGAATCACATCATGAACTTTCCTTTCAAATTTTAGAAGATTTGGAGGTGATTTGAGCTCAAAATCACAAAATGGCAAAAAAGGGGTTTCTTCTCTTCTCTCTTCTCTTCACTTGGAGCTGAAATCTTGTGGTGTGGGAGGGGTTTGGTTCGGTTCTATTCGGTTTAGGGGCTGAGATGATGTTAACTCAAGGCTAAGAGCCAAGGTTTAGGTTTGGTTAGGGTTAAGACTCTTAATGCACAGATACGGACACGGCTACACGGACACGACACGACACGGATACGGCGACACAGATTTGTTTTTGAATTTTCCACGTGAGGAGTGTCGAACACGGTGTCGGACACGAGTGTCCGACATGACACGACACGACAAAATGATATTTTTAGAAGTGTCCGTGCATCATAGGTTAAGAGGGACCCACTACTCAAGGTTAGGTTAAAAGATGTCATTTAGGCGAAAGGTGCTCATTTCGGTTTAATTTCGGAGGTCTAAATGAACTTATAAAAATGTGAGGCTTGTTCCATTGAACCCAAATTGTCAAAAAGAGTTGAAGGGAGGTGACGGAATTCGAATCTGAATTCCCAAGCTCAAGATGTGCCGCCCGGAACCCAAGGTGCGCTAAATGCTCTTTAGCCTCCTTTAGGTCTCGTCTCCAAAACGAACCAAAAAGGCAAACCAAACAAGTTCCAAAACATAAAACGAGCATATAAATGAGTTCATAACTTACATAATTCACATATATAAAAATTTCACAAAAATCAAAATTAAATTCCGATACAAATTGAGCAAAATACAAGGCATGAAAGTTTAACGTTCAAAATAATAATATTCATATTAAAGCAATTAAATTCAAATAGCTTCAAATATTCACGTTAAAATTTAAATATCACGTAATCACACAAGTAAATAATTAAATCGTGCACATAATAGGTTACTTGAAAGTCCGATCCGTCAGGATGTTACATTCCCACTGGATATGAGATTCATAGAAATACCATATTTCTGTCTTTTCCAATATCCTATTGAGGAAGACGGTTCTCATATTTATTTATCATATCTAATAGTCAGAATATGCAGATATGGTAAACACAATCCAAATGGACTTTTGCATTTCAACCATCAAGAAGGTTGTACTGCTTTCCATTTACTCGAAGCTCTATGAGCTTGTTCCTATCAGGTGGATCAACCTAGGTCCAAACTCGGTTTGAATATATGGAATCCAAATTGGATTTCAAGGCTTGCTTACACTACTCAGATTCCAAATCTGATAGTGTCTCCTCTTTAAGTAATTCCTCGGCTATCTGGGAACGTGTTCTAAACGCGTCTTAAGAGGAGGGTTTCACATGTATACATACTCTAAAATTTGGCTAAATTTTATTAGATGGGCTCGTTTCTTCTATATGTGGCATGGATATTTATCCTCAAATTTCTTTGAGGTCTGGTTGCTTGCCTTTCTTCTTCTATAGGAACGATTCCTTAAGAAAGTTACATTCCTTGAAACAAACAACCTTTGTTCAAGGGAATTACAGAAATGATATCCTATATTGTTGTATAAACTTGAACTCGTTTTAACTCCCACTATCCTCTTCACTTAAGAGGATTCCACTAAATTCTTGGACAAGATTAATTAGGGAATTTAGAATGCCACATTGTATAGTGCAACTAAAGGATTGATTTTGGAAGGTACTAAATTCAAAATCTCTAACTGCATATTCTGGGAGTTTATTCCTAGAATGAATATAAGTCAGTAAAGCTTGCTATGGAATGGACCATATCCTATAAGGTTTCATTCCTTCATTCGGAAACACTAAGGTGTTCTCGAATTAGTTTACTGAGAGATAATCCTATTATCTCTAAGATGACTAATGAATTAGTTGCTAAGATTTTAGGTATCTTGATCATATTGATTTACCTATAACTTATGACTACTTCGGTTCCCAACCTACTTTTGAAATTTTAAGAATTTGTACTTCAACAAGTACACTCAATCACGATGATTAAACTGATGATTGTCTCTAGTGCTTACACTGAGCAATAGACAAAATGTAGCACCCGAGCATGAGGTACCACATCCCCCGCACCGGGACCCGACCCGTATATGAAATGGAAGTCCATACACGTGCCAAATCCACGGCGAACGGGGACACAACACACACGCTATGCTAGGCGGGACTAACCCTTAAACCAATCAACTCAAGATAATAAAATCAGAGTTAAAATAATACGCGGAAGCAAGAATAACCAAGCATATATACAGTGAGCCACCAAGCTCCAAAAATAGATATACAAAAGCATTCCAATATTCAACGGCGCTCACGGCCTACAAAAATCAAAACGCTCCAAGCATAAACTATGATCATATACAAAATACCAACAAGAGTATGAGTATGAGACAAAAAGGAAGTGCTAAACATAAATGCAAGACCTAGACGACTTGTATTCCCGCCTAGCACCCCTATACCTGCACAAAACAACTGAAAACAACCGGGTTCAGTCTAAAAGAGACTGGTGGGTAGAAAAAACGGGTCATAAAATATATAATATCACATAAATTAAACACATACATGCAAGCCCTAATCCCGTGTGAAGTTTGATAAGAATTTACCAAGTGGTTAAAACAAAAGAAAACATCAACGGGATTACGACGTTCATATTCATTCATAAATTGTTCATAAATGTTCATAAGGGTTTATGGCCCAGCGAGTGCACAATCTCCAACCTACTCCTCATGTAATCATAATTAATTATTCAATCATTCATTATCATACATAAATCTTTTGTGCTCATAAATACATGATCATAATCATTCATCAACTCCTTCTTCCTCCGGGTGGTGGACGGGCTTGCAAGACCCGGCCACCGGTTCATACATAGGCCAATGGGGGTACATGAATCCCCCAAGGGCACTCAGCTCCCATTCCCCGCTAAAACTCCTAGCGAGGACCGGTATCACCGTAGTTTGGTTGAGACTAGTATATGGGATCCCCGTCAGCCCTTGCTTCCTCGGTTAGCCACATATACTAAGTCCCGGGGCCCGTGCAATCATAAATCATAAATATCTCGCCAAATATAAGGTAGGGTTCATAAATAAAAGAAAAGGGGTCATACGTTTGAAATTATTTACCCGAAATGACTCGATATATATAAATATACGATTTTGGCTTAAAACTTTGCACATAACGAATATATATGGTTGTTTTAACTAATAGAAGAAAAACCCACCTTTACCAAAGCAAAAGAAAGGCACAAGCGTCTCAAGGCTCGCCCTCGTCTCCGACCAAACCCGAATCTGTGCAAAAGAAAAGGTATGAGACTCAATGACCACATATGACGGTCGGCAATGAAGTGAGTATGACATGAATGCATAAATGATCATATTATATCAATAAGATGTTCATGTGCACTATTAAGAGATTTAAATCATATAATCATTCATTCGTTCATATATTTCATTCAATTTCATAAGTTCATAAGTTCATATACATTTCATAAATTCACAAATTCATAATATTCATAAATTCATAAATTCATAATTCATAATGCATATCCATTAATCTAAAATCCATTTAATAAGCATAACACATAATATTCAAATTCACAATTAGGAGTAAAATAAATAAATCATTCAATCAAAAGTCGGTAGAATAAATACGCGAAATAGAAATCAATTAATTTCAATAATTAAATTAAATCAAATAATATTTAAAATATATAATAAATATATATAATATATTATATATATATAATATACTAAATATATAATAATATATAATAACATAAGTATATATATATAATATACGTATATACACGTACACACACACAAACATACCCATGCATGCATATATATTATATATTATATATATATATATATATATATATATTACATATGTACTACACATGCATGCAAAATTATCCCACCAATACATTCACACACACAACATCACTCCCATGCATGCACACAACACATTACACAACAACCAAGCAAACAGAAACGGCAGCAGCAACAGTACACACTCACGCAGGGAAGAAGAAGAAGACGCAGGAACAGTGCTGAAAAAATGGGGTGACACCCCCGTGTCACCCTCCAAACCTATACCGAGACACCCCCGTGTGACACCCCGACTCCGCGACCGTACAGGTATGACGTATGTGCGCAATTTAATTTATTTTAATTTCATTTTTAATTGTTGCATTTAATTGATTTATATTTTATTAATTGAAATTTTTATATGAATTATTTGAATTTATATGAAAAATTTTGAATTATATGTCGAAATTTGCCTCAAGTGATTCACGATATGAATTTTATGAATTTATGATATGTGAATTTAATTCTCGAGCAAGCTAATTTCGTGAATTATGTGATTTATATGAGTCAAGTGCTTAATGGTACAATTTTAATTATTTTTGGACTTAATCGAAAAGTTGATTTGGACTTATTTGATACTTTTTCAAAGTTTTGGACTTAATTGCAAAATGACCTTTTATTTAAAATTTTATTTGTTTAATTCGTATAAATTAATATTTTATTTTATTTTATTTTATTTGTTTTATTTGAATTTATTTATTGAATTGATATGCCTATTTGATGAAATGAGATGCGTTTGTGTTCGAATTGAGATCGAAATTTCGTGCCGATTTAATATGTTGGAGTTTTATGAGTGCTGAACTTGAATATGTGCTCGTTACATGTTTTCGGGTTTGTTTGTTGGGTTTTCGGGACTCATTTTGTTGGGATAACCTAAAGGGGGCTAAAATGTACTTAGCGCACCTTGGGTTCCGGGTAGTGTAACTTGAGCTCGGGAATTCGGATTCGAATTCCGTCACCTCCGCTGAACTCATTTCGACGATTCGAGTGAAATGGATCAGGCCTTGTAATTTTTCGACCCCATTTGATACCCCGAAATCAGCCCGTAACTTTGTCTCGCAGTCATATGACCACCTTTCACCATTTTGCACATAAGTCCCTCAATTCTTGGCCAATTGCCCTCAAACCTGGACCCACTTCTCACCAACTCAGTCCTTTATCACTTTTTGCTGCCTTAATATCGTTCCATACACAAGAGAAAAGAGGGAAAAATCAGTTTTTGAGCAGCAGCTGTCCCAAACCCGTAACTGTTCACCCAAGGGAGATTTTGAGCTCCAATCTCCATTTTCTTCCATCTTCTTCAAAGGGTAAGCTTGTATTTGATATGTACATGATTAAGTGGTCATTTTAATCTAAGAAATTCTGATTTTCATCCATGTTTGATATAGTTTTGATTCAAGACATGAATAGTTAGGTTTTATTGCCATTTTTGAATTCCATCTCATTCCTTGGTGTTTTGCTTGAATTGGAGCTGGATTATTGATCATTTGTGCTTCATTTATTGTTGATTATAGCTGACTTGGGTGTTAGTTGTGATTTGGGTGAGATACCTTTAATATACTTGAGTTTTTGTTGAGTTATAAACATGAGTTGGTGCCATTTCCTTTCCTCAACTGTTGCTGTTCGTTTTCAGCTGGTATGATGATGTTTTTGTGCTGATATGCTGCCATATTTGCTGCCTTTTCATGCCTTGTTGTTGTGGTTGAGATCTGGTATGAGAAGCAGAGCATAACAGGGCTGAAATTACCTCTTTTCTGCGTCTGAACTGTCTCCCCTGGGCGGGGAGGTGACTCTGCAACCGAAGTGTTTTAAATTGTTTCCCAGCTTTGCATGAATTATAATAACTGGTTGTTGCATGCTGTACGTGACCTTAATACTTGGATTTTTGCATGATGCATGGTTTGCTAATTGATTTGTGCATGGGCTTTAACATTAATTGGTTCTTTTAGCTGCTATTACGTGTATATATATGTATGTATATAATATTTTATCTAACCTATATTATATGTTATACGTATATACGTAATAGATGATTTATATATATATAAATATATATACTATGTTATATGTTATATGAATATATGTAATATATGATATATATATATATATGTATGAATATATATATATTATATTATATGTTTAATTAAATGAATTTAAATGATTTAATTTGAGGTTTTAAATTAAATATGGCTCTATGAATTCTTATGTATGAAATGTGATTTTTTTTATGATTTAAATTATTTGTTATATTTTATGAATTTGTTTGATACGGTTCGTACGTGGTTTGAATTTAAATGACCTAAATGATTCATTTTTTTTACATTTCGTATGCATTCATTTCATACATATGCATTTCCGAGCGTCTAAGTGGTACATATTTGAGTCTATGTCTCGGGTCTTGCGTTCTTTTGTTTCAGAGCCTCTTCAGGAAGTTAAAGAGCCCGAGGTTTAGGTCCGGTTGCTTCTTTTGTCCGATTTTCACTCCGCTTCCACTTCAAGGTGAGGGTTAGGATCTTTTCTTTTAGATAAGTGACCTATGGCCTTTATGTTATTGATTTCCTATCCCGCATGTGGCTATATATGTATTATATGGATAAATACGAATGCTTATGATACGTATATGATTTTATGAATCCCCTTTACGAATTTATGAAAATGGTATAAGTATGGGCATATATGAGCTTATGATTTTGAATCCTTTGTACGTTTCCTTTATGATTCAGCGAGTTGTGCCCTGAAAGATGGGTTATTGGCATGTTTCTTATGAATCCGGGCCTAGGGATTGTGGGTAAGGACCCCCGGTACGGCAAGGGCCGTCGGGTTAAGCCTGTGCACATCCCATTTGAGGTGGTGGCGTGCGACTCTTGGAGGTTGAGAAGACGCTATTACCTTGAGCCCTCGGTGAATAACCGGGGAAGGCATATCGTGGGTTAGCTACCCCGTATGTATATAGAATCCATATGGGTGGAGAGGGTTTGATTCCCGATCACCAAGGCGTTGAGGAGTTATGAATTTATGAATTCTTATGTATTTATGATTTGTATGAGGAGTTGAGGAGGTCCGTACTCGCCGGACGTTTATGTTTCCTTTTATGCTTTGGTGGTTGTGAAACGAGTTAGGATTTCTTCTATACTATATATATGTTTTAAAAATGATTTGGTATGAAAAACCCCAGCTCGGTTCATGATCGACCCCTTTTGATTATATGCTATGCTCTATACGTATTTATGGTGTGGGTGTGCGTTAGCCCCCCTCACTCAGTCGAGTTTTGACTGACCCCTTCCGTTTAACACTTTAGTTGCAGGTTTCTCGAGCTAGGCGGGGAAGTGCGTCGGTCGTGTCGTACTTTCGAGTTTAGGTCGAGTCGGCATATTTACCTGCTGCATTTTGATTACTTTAATGAATTGTATTTGAATTCTAATTATGTCTTATGGAGATTATGATCTTTTGATGTATATACTTGACCTATTTTGGGCCATCAGGCCGTTGTATATGAAGTATATGTTAGTATAGAGCTCCTTTTCGATCCTTATGTTGTTGCTTCCGCATTCTTATCTGTTTGTTTTGCGCGCTCTGTTCGAGTTTTAGCCCCGCTTAGCCTAGTGTGTGAGTGTAGGTTCCCGTTCGCTTAGACTTGGGCTCATGTATGGAAATCCATTTCATATGTGGGTTCGGGTTTAAGTGCGGGGGATGTGGTGGCCCACCGTTCCGGGCGCTACACCCCGTGTCTCGGTACAGCAACTCCAGGCCACGCTGCACCCCCGTTCCTCGCTGGAACGGACAGAAATGGCACGCCCGTGACGTGCAGCAGCAGCAGCCTCTGTTAGTAGCAGAAATGCGCAGAAACAGAGCAGCCATCTCCAGCAAGAAAGAAGGCAACAAAAGCAACATTACAAGGTCCAAATTGCTGCAAGAACTCAACAAGAAAACATGCTAAAAGGCCACGAAAATGGACAGCAACAACATGAAGGAAACTCAGCAGCTACGCAGCAGAAAATCAGGCCAAAAAAAACAGAGCAACCAACGCGGAAAAACAGGGCAAGAACAATTCACTCCATCTCCATCTATTCACTCAGTTAAGGCCAACAAATAAGCAGCAAAACAACATGAATTCAACAAGTAAATCAGTCCCAAACAAGCTCAAACAAGAAAGCAACCGTACGTGACATTCAAGTGGAAATTTCTCAACATGTCATAAATGATATCTCATAAATATCTCAACCACCAAGAAATCAATGATCATAAATGATATGAGGATGTCAAAATAATCAATCTCAAACTTGGAATCAATCTAAATCATTGAGAATCGAAGAAGATCAAGAATTTACACAAAAACTCTTATTTTCGGAAATTTGCCCAGAAAATAATAAAACCATGCTCAAAATCATGAATGAAAGGGTGGAAATGATCAGAAACAAACATATAATACAACCCTAAGCTTACCTTGATGATTGAATGAAGTTTGGATGAGATTTGAGCTCCAAAATCTCCCAGGATGGAAGGGTTACGGGACTGGAATGAAGAACAGTAGCTTTGGCTGAGTTTTGGGGATTGTGTGAGGATAATCTCGGTCAAGGCTTGATATGTCCTGATAGATGGTTGAGTTAGGGTTTCAAAGAATCAAACCATGGTTAATTTGGTTATGGTTTGGATGAGATGTGGCTCATTTTGTACAACAAGGTCAAGTTGGTCTCCGTTTCGTTTTTCGGTTGAATTTCGGAGGTTCAAACGACTTAGGAAAAATGTAAGGCTAAGTTTACTAAACTCGAATTTTCGTTACGAGTTCAGCGGAGTTGACGGAACTCGAATCCGAGTTCCCGAGCTCAAGATATTAAATTCGGAACCAAGGGTACGCTAAGTGCTCGTTAGCCCCCGATTTGGTTTCTCGAAACAAATTGAATCCGTTAACATATCAAATGAATTCGAAAACATAAAACGAGCATAAAATCATGTCCATAACACGTATATATACGACATATTACAAATTCGCGGCAATTCAATATGATATCATATAAGAACGAAACACAAAATAAACGAACAAACTCATACATGCAATTCATGCATAAATTATGAAATTCCATGCAAAATTCAACAAAATCCATGCATAAATAATTCCCATGCAAAAATGAAATAATTAAACAAATTCTAATATTAAATAAATTAATTAAAGTCACGTATATATATATATATATATATAAATAATTACTTAATATGATTAAACATGATTAATTAACATAACATATAACTAGCATAATCATTAAATTAATAATAAAATAATTAAACATATATATACATATAATACGAAATATATATATATAAAATTTATAATATTAAAATAAAATAATATAATATAATATAATAAAATAATAACAATTATAATAAAATTAAATATAAAACACGTAAAACAATTAATTCGCGCAAATTGGAAAACACATACGTCGTACCTTTACCTCCGAAAAGTCGGGCCGTTACACAAAACATCAATGTGGATCAAAATCCACTAAGTGTTATGGCACGTTCACACGTTTCTTATAAACGTGGTTTTGGGAACGTTTCCCTTAAGACAGGATCCACAGGAAGTCAACTCTCAAGGTTCATTTTCATAGAATGATCCTAAGGTTTCTAACCCGCTAATCCTTTTGTGTCTTAACGTGTCAAAAGTAATTCGAAGCTTTGTCATCTCACTTACTTTTGTTATCTTGTTGTATGTTCAAAACATTAGTACTTTGAGTTTTGCAAAACGGATTAAGCAAAATCAACTTAAGACTTATGAATTCTTTTCCTATTAGAATTACTCAACGAGATAACCTTTCAGAGTACCCATACTCTTTGCAGTTGCCTTTCAAGCTCTTTATTTGGTACTTTAGAAGCAAACATCCTATTTGATTTCTAGTGTCTTTTTGGGCGTGACCCTTTATTTGCCCATCCATTGGGCATTAAGGGTTTCTTCTTCTTTAGGCCTTCAAGTCTTTCACTTAGTGGGTTTAGAAGAAGAATTAACCATCATAACCTTTTAGTCCTTCTTTAGGATGCTCTCAACTGTGATCAACTAAATGATTGAGTATGCTACAATGGCATCACTCTAGTTGAGCATAAAGGCGTTAGGTGATGGTGGAAGCAATGTGAGCAATCAGTTCATTGAGAACTCTTTTCTCCGTTGATGATCGAGACCACAAGATCTTCAGACCTCGTTCGTGTGCACTTGTTTCCTCATTTAGAATATGGAATAATTCCATAATGTTATGCCTTGTAACATTTTTATGAGGTGGTTCAATTGCTCTTTAAGTGGTTGGAAAAATCCATCTACCTCATATTGCTTCTCTTTTAGCTCGGGTCGAATTTTCACAAGTAAGTGAGAATATCGCCCTATATCGGAATCTAAAACGAAATTGAGGATCCGAACCCAATTAGAGTTAGTTAGGACTTAGTCAACTTGTTTGATATAAGGATGGATACGAATGGGTTTGCATTTCATATTGTAGTGAATCACAGAACTACAACCTAAATGCTAAGCAGAGAAGATTTGAGCATGTAGAGTAATAACGTAATACATAGGATTTAGGTCTTTTAATCATATGTAGCTTTCACTGTTTTTAGAAGATCTTAAAATCCCAACGATCTTAGAGTAAACTTGTTTTTCCCAATGGCTACTAAGATCCCAAGCATTTTATCTTGGACCCACGACTCGCGGACATCCTCAATAAAGCCTTAGGTAGGTACAACTTGGCAATTCCATCACTATGGAACTCTTAGTAATATTTTTGCATTACCCATCTTTCAATATGGACCCACGACTCATGCGAAATCCATATTTACTTAGGCGTTAAGCCGAACTCATCAATCATAAGATCATGATTAAACTTAGTCCGGAACGACCCACGACTCACGGACATTGCCCAATCCAAAATAACCATGAAATATCAATTACTTAAAGTAATTAATCAGGAAACTAAGAACTAATAGGTTTCACATAGCCGCCCCATGACTCATGGACAACAACTAAGCTCCCCTATTAAACTTAAATCCTATTGATGGAATGTTAGAAATATTGTTTTAAAGTTTTCACTTTATACAAAATACCTATTTTTCGAAGTTGCTTATTATTTATGGGATTTTCGAAGACTGGAGAGTTGTCCAGTTTTGACCTCACCAACATGTACAATTATCTATTTTAATTAGTCTTGTTTAATGCAGTTTCACATAAATGCATTACACACAAGCAATTAGATAACATGTCCTAGCATGATACTAATATGAGATGATCATGGGTTTTCCTGTCTTATACCTGATATGTGGGAGCCACTCCACAATCACAAGTTCTAACATTCATGCCACATAAAAGAGTTTAAATCACACAAGGGAATTGGAAACAAAACGATTCCCTATCCATTACAATAATAAAAACCCTCCTAACATTTTGAGAGGTCTTCACTTCATGGCCTCCTTGTTACTTTATTGTGTGGATCCATCTTACTCCATGGGTGCAAATCTCCATAGTAAAATACAAACCTCACTTTGTAAAATCTACACTCTTTGCATAAAATAATATGGCTCAATCTTCATATTAGCCATAGACAAATACACGGGGCATACCCCGGCCTCAAAAATAGTAATATGGAAATCCACATAATAAACACATAACAGTACGCACATAAGTGGGGCACCGACCCCAATTGAAAAAACGTAACTATGGGGCTCCAACCCTAAATTTAAACCATCCATGTGCATAAATTAAAACATCCACAAGACTAAACCCATGATCACCTAATATTCTAAAATAACAAGAATTTAAATTTACCAATAAATTAAAATTCTTGCCTTTAAGTTCTAATAACTTAAAAAACACGACTTAGATGCAATTCTTGTTGATGAGCCTTTTCTATAAAATCCAAAAAACAATAAACTAATAAAATTCCAATTAATTTATGAAAATTAATAATTTTATTCTTTCAATATTTTCATAAAATAAAGTTTTTAATTTTCCCAAAATTTAAATCGTCTTAATTTTTCAAAATCCCAATTTTAACAATTATTTCACAAATAATTTTAATTTAATAAAATAAAATTTTACAGAAAAATTAAATCCGGATTTCAAGGACCGAAAATACGAAAGCCTGCATGACGCCCCAAAAAGGCCCGGGCGCTGCGCGCATCGCTCGTTTAGGTCGCGTGCCAGCCCGCAGCAAAAGCTGCCAGCGTGTGCGCACAGCGCCCAGCCCATACGTGCGTCGCACACGGCTGCCTAGGCAAGGTGGGTGGTCGTGCGGGAAATTGCCAGCAGGCGCTAGGCGCCTACGTGCACGCCTGCGTGAGGCATGAGCCCCAGCACGGTGTTGGGCGGAAGCGATGGTGTCTTGTTTGGGCGGGGCTTAGGCATGCGACACTTTAGCACATTCAAGCCTCTCGTTCTCGTAACACGATTTCGTAAATTTTTTTGCAGTTTCATAAAACTCAATTCAATCCAAAATTAAAATACTATTTAAACAGATTTCAACCAAAACAGTTTTTCAAAAACACGATTTAAGAAAACAGTTTTCAAAAACTTTTAGGAAAAATACAGTTTTGTATTTCAGGCTTTCTAAAAGAACTCAAGAATACTCAATTCACATCTAAGCCTAAGAATTTCTACCAAATTCAGAATAATTGAAACGAATCAGAAATAGGCCTTGCAAGGTGGCTCTGATACCACTTTTTGGGAAAAAGTGAAAAGAAAATGCAGCGGAATTTTAAAAATTTTCCCAATAAGCAAGATCGGACTTGCAATTCCTATTCCCGATTCGTAGGGATCAAGAACTTATAAGAATCGACGCTTTGTTGACACGTTTTGAGCCACCCTCAAATGCGCTTCATGCGGCAATGGCAACCCTCATCCCTCGAAAGTTTCTTTCTACTTTAGATTCCATAGTATGTTTCCTCTAGAGTAATAATCCACACCAACCTAGATTCAAATCACGTTAGGGAAAGTGTGTAACATCCCGATCGTTCGGATTTCCAGGTACGGCGTAACGAGAGAGTTTTATGCGCATTAAATTATTAATTATGTAATTGAGTATGATTTTAATGCTTATAGGATTATTTGAAATTATATGAAATTAATTGTTTATATTGTAAGCTTTGAATTTTAAACGTTTAAGTTTGCATGCTCGTAATTTGCTCGTTATGCGTGATATATGTGAGTTATGAATATGTTTACATGCTCGTTTTATGTTTTTGGGTTCGTTTGTCGAGGTTTTAAACCTTAAGTATTTGACGAGGGGCATGAGGGCCTAACTAGTTTTAGTGTTCCTCGTGTTCCGGAGGCCATAACTTGAGCTCGAGAATTCGGATTAGAATTTCGGAAGATGCGTCGGACTCGTAATGAAGAAAGGAAGATGCAATTCGAATTCCGGAGGCCATAAGCCTTAACCTTGGTTTGTACGACCTTGAATCATCTCCCTCTCTCCCTTATCAGCCATATTTCGTTCCTCACACCCCCAAGAGAGAGGAAAAGCTGCTGCAATGGAGAAGAAGAAGAGAAAGAAGAAATCTCTTCCATACTTCATCAACTCTTGAAGGTAAGTGTATTTATGTATTCCCCTCTCTTTTATGCACCTTTTGATCCATGAAATCCATGATTTAATTCAGATTTAATAAGGGTATGGAAGCTTGCATGAACAGTTAGTTAGCTCATATTTTGGATCCATGGCTTAGCTTAAGTTTGAGGCTGATTTGATGATTTCTTGGGGATGATATGAAATTCTTTGATACCTTTATTGATTTATAATTCATTATAGATGTGTTAGGGTTGTTTTCTCTTTGATAACTTGATTGAAACCTTGAGCTTTTGGGCATGAAAAACTGAAATTTCGAACAACTCTACTGTTATGAACTGTTGTCACGTTTTTTAGATTAAATGATTTAATTCTTGCCTCCAATTTCGTGTGCTAATGCTTGGTTATGTAGTATACATGTTGTTCTATGAATTTGCTTTGTTTTGCCCTGATTTGATGCTTCATTTTGGTTGAAAACTTGAGTTCTTGGACCTTATAAACTGCTGCGAATCTGTTCCTTTTCCTACCAAACTACTGTCATGTTTTGAGGTTTATTTGATGAGTTCTTGCATCCAACTTCGTGTATTAATGCATGGTTATGTGTCACACATGTTACCCTACGAATATGTTTTGTTTTTCCTTGATTTCATGCTTTATCTCAACCTCAAACCTGAGAATATGCCCTGCTCTTCCCGGTTTGAACTACTGTCAGAATTTTTCTTCGTTTGATGACTTCTTGAGCTCCATTTCATGTGAAATTCCATGGACATGAATTATAGGGGTTGTTCTACATGTTAGCTATGTGTTTACAAGCTTTTATGCCTTGTTTTGCCCTATTTTCATGCATATTGTCAGCTGCAAATTTCAAGAGTATGGCCTGTTACATTCATTCCTTCTTTGTGATAGTTTTGGTGGTTGATCTTTAAGCTTGATGCATGATATTTGCTTCTAAGACATCCTTTATGAGTTATATGAACTTATTCATGTGTTAGATAAGATTCCATGTATCCACCATTTTTGAATCATGAAGGTTTTTGAAGAACTTGAACTTGTTGATGCATTTCCTCCTTCTTCACAGTTTAGCTTTGGTTCTTGTATGAATTAGGGCATAAACCTTTGAATCTTTGATGCAGATATCTTGTATATTGTGTTGATTTGATGTTAGTATGGTTTGGTTTTGGTTCTTGGTGAGTTTGAGGGCAAAAAATCGAGTTTTGGTCACTGGAAGCAGATCCATGGGCGTGGATTTTTGGCTTTGATCAAATCCATGGCCGTGGATAGGAGTCCAGCAACAGGGACGTTTTTGTCCCCCGATCCACATCCGTGGATCTTCCCTTTTGAAAATATCCACGGCCCTGGATCTGGAAAACTTGAGTTTTCTTGCTCGAACTTTGTTTCTTCGTCCATTTTGTTCGTTTCCCTCCCCTACCTTGTTCCTAAGGTGTTGAATGCTTGTTTATATGCATGATATGTGATGGCATGGCTTGTCATTGCTTGAATTGGTATGTTGTATGTTAGAATCGTGTGTTATATGCGTTGTGTTAAGTTTATGAATTTGTTGGACGTGAAACGTGCTTTATGTGATCTAAATGGCCTCTTACGTGCACGTATGACTTCAAGACTTATTTTCTTGCCTTGCATGCTTTTCCCTTGCTTTGGTATGAGTTGTATGCATCCTTAATTTGTTATATGACATGTTATATGCATTGCATGATGTTCATGAACGTGAAATATGTGAGTTATGCTCCAATATGTCTTGATATGATGTCATGTGACCTAAGTGTTATCTTATTACATTTCATATGCATCATTTCCACCCATATGCATATGCCGAGCATCTAATTGGTTCATATTGAGTCTAAGCTTGTCCTTTGCTCTTTGCTTTTGTTCTTAGGTTTATCTCGAGTTAGTAGAGGTGGTTCCTTTGGTTCGGTTGGTCGACAAGGTGAGGTTTTCTTTCCTTTTAGTTATTATTACCTAAGACCCTATTTGTATTTCGAACCTGCATGCGACATATATATGTATATATATAAATATGTGTTTGATACGTATTTTGTGGGATTTGTCCCGTTTGTTATGAGGCTTTGAAAATACTTTAATATGTAGCTAAGCATTATTTTCGTTTACTTTGCAAAGCTTTGATAAGTGTGAGTGTGTATAAGCGTGATATGACTTGTGTCTAAGCTTTATGTGATAAGTGGAAGTTTGATAAGTGTAAGTGTATGTTTGGGCCCCGGAGAAGTGGAATGTGATCTCGGGTCGGCCACGGGGTCGTCGGGCTTTCTCATCAACACGACTCCACGTGCGGGAGACTTAGTTCTCCCCTGCCGACGGTGCACTGAGTGGCAGCCCATCGAAGGAGCGGGCGGGATCCCCCGACTCAAGTTATGTATCTATATGGGGGTTGAGAGGGGCACCTCTCTTCTCCAAATGGTGAGGAGGTGGGATTGATTTATGATTCATTTTGTTTTCGGTTTGCCTTTGCTGATGAAGTAAGTTGGTTAGGTTTTGAGCTTTCGGTACGTTATGTTTAGTTTATGGTTGTGAAACGGGAGCGGATTTCTAACTCTAAAACTTGATTGATTTTTGGCCTTCGGCCTCAAACTTCTTTCTTTATATATCTATTACCGCGGGGTAAAATATTTTAGAATGCACAAACCGCGCCCGGTTCATGAACCCTTTCAGCTTTGTATATGCTTTGTTCTTATGTATATGTATGAATGCGTGTGTTAGCCCCCTCACTAGTCTCTAGGACTGACCCTCGTTGTTTGTCTCTTTTTCCCCCTTTGATTTGAGTTTGCAGGTGCCGTTTTGAGGTGTTGGAGCTAGGCGGTTGTCTTTGAGTCGAGGTTGAGGATAGCTCGAGTCACATGCATTGTACTTCGTTTCCTTTATGTATTTTGTTCGTTTTGATATAAGTGTAAGTTATAATTTAAATTCGAAATTGTAAAGGTTTGTATAACTTGAATCGTTATTTTTGACATGTTTCGAGCATGTTTATTTATCTTGTGAGATTCTGGTGCTTCCGCATTCGTCATTTGTTTTTTTTTTATTACGCGCTCTGAGTAGGGTCTGGACCGCCTAGCTTAGGTTGGATTTTTGTTTGTCACCCGTTCGCCGTGGCTTGATGCGTGGACGGAGTCCTCATTTCGTGTCACGTGTTGGGTTATGGTGCGGGGGATGTGGCGCCCTTCGCTCCGGGGTGTTACATCCTTAGGTGGTATCAGAGCTCTGGGTTGCAAAACCGGAGTTCTCGTGTTGTGTTGGGTTTATCTAGGTCGTTCGGCTTAGGATTACGTGTTTGTTGGCGTTCATTACATCACTTGTGTGAATTATTTGATATTAATTGATATTATCTACATTAATCGTTCACATGAACATGCACTAAAAACCCGCATGCATCGATATCTTCTTGGAATTGTATTTTATTTCAGGATACTCCTTCGACATCAACAAGTATTATCAGGAAAGAACAAGAGAGACGGGTATATTCGGACTACAAGGGGCTTAGGGATTTTGATCTTTGGAAGCGATTTGAAATGAGGATATCAAGGCCAAGTTCTAGGTGATCAAGAGAATGGAGTTGAGGTTGGAGGAGTCTCAGGAGAATTCTTAGGAGGGAGTTCTATTCGAGAATTTTGTACAATTACCTCCCTTCCGAGTTTGATGATAGGAATATTTCAATCGGAAGAATGAGAGAAGATGGATGATTTCATATAAGGGCTTCAAAGATTGGGTACCTTCAAGGATTATCCTAGAGTTCGGAGTTATTTGCAAGCAAGTAGGCATGGAATTCGATCAAACTTTAAAGTTCCAAGAGTATGTGCATGATTTGAGGATGCAAAATATATGGGGCTATGATGAAATGGATAATCAATGGATTAAGTCTCCCACACTATTCATGTGAAAGAAAAGACCGGTTAGGGGTTAGAAGATCAAACAAGGAACCCGAACTTCAAGAAATTTTGAGAGGTTTTAAGTTACCAATAGTGTCAAGAAAAGAAAGATTTCAATGCCGACGTGGAAGGATCAAATAAAGAGGAATTAGAAATTGTTTGAAGCCAAGTTAGATGGGGGAATAATTCAAGGTGAAGTAATTTGAAGGCAAGACGAGGAATCCACAAGATAAGAGAAATTCTTAGAAATTTAAGATTTCAATGACTCAGAGTACAAGAAGATTCAAATAGCTAAGATGGATTTTATATCTTCTCACCGGAACCAAGTCAGTGTTCATATTGTAGAGACTCGAAGCACATGGAGGGAAGAAATCCAAGAATTTCATAAGGCCGCCAATATCGAACAAGGAAAGATTCTAATACTAAAGGTGGGGGTATCCGAAGAACAAGAATTTGAGACTTTCAAAGAATACAATGACTTCAAGATCCCGGTTCAAGCACAAGATGATCCTCCCGGAAATCAAGAAGAGGACATCACATTCTATACTGCTATGGTGAACGGTACATGAACATTCATAGTACTACATACATGCATATTTTAATCTCGGGAAACCCACGTGTTTATTGTTCTATTCCTTGCTCTTCGGTGATCCTTGATTACAATTGTTACGTAATTGCTTTCCTTCTTGTTCTTGTTCATTGTGTGTTTCTTTCCCTTCTTGGCTCTTGTTTGTATTATGATTCCTTCCCTTCTCAGTTTTGCTCGTCGTGTATTTCTTTTCCTTTCTAGCTCTTGCTCGTTGTGTGCTTTATTTTCCTTTTGTGTTAACTCTCTTTGAGAGAGTTTGGTGGTGTGAGTGTTTGTGAGTGTTTGGTGAGTTGTGAGGGTCAAGCTGCTTTTGGTTGGCTTGTCTGATGGTGTCTTGTTCTCGTTGAAGTTGGGTGTTGCTTTCAGGAGGTCCGTCAGGGACTCAATGATATTTTCGGGTATTAGATTGAAGGCTATCCCGTTGATATTCCTCATAGAAAACTAAGGATTACCTCGGAGTAAGAGGTACGGTTCTGAGTGGGAGGAGGCGGTTGAAGAGAGTTGCCCTCGGTATCGGCTTTTACCTAATCGGAGGTACAAAAGGCTACCTTGTTTCCAACCGAGGCACAAAGGAAGGCCTTTGTTGTGTGTTGCTTGTAGAAGAACGGTAGCCTACGCTTTAAGGAGTGCAAGGTCACGAGCTTATCCCACTCAGGGTTGAGGTTGTTCGGACTTTTGGGAAACCAGTTGTTATGGCATAAGAAAGACGTTATGGACTTTGTGTAGTAATGTCTACTTACCAACGGTTGAGAATTCTCCAACTACTCCCGAATTTTATTTGGGAAGTGGGGGCAAACGACTAGGACTTTGTGTCCGGTTCGCTATTTAAGGATATAGGGTCCCGAGAAGTATGGGATCAAAGTAGCACAACAGAAGTGTGGAGTTGGGCTTGTCTTCTGAGCAGTTCAAGATTCTCCTTAAGACCTGAGGACAAGTCCTTTTGAAGGAGAGGAGTTTGTAACATCCCGATCGTTCGGATTTCCAGGTACGCCGTAACGAGAGAGTTTTATGCGCATTAAATTATTTAATTATGTAATTGAGTGTTATTTTAATGCTTATAGGATTATTTGAAATTATATGAAATTAATTGTTTATATTGTGAGCTTTGAATTTTAAACATTTATGTTTTCGGGTTCGTTTGTCGAGGTTTTAAACCTTAAGTATTTGACGAGGGCCATCAGGGCCTAACTAGTTTTAGCACGCCTCGTGTTCCGGAGGCCATAACTTGAGTTAGGGAATTTGGATTCGAATTCCGGAAGATACGTCGGACTTGTAATGAAGAAAGGAAACCTTTTACCCTGATTTAGTATTTTTATAAGCCCATTTGGACCCTCGTTTTTCACCCCGAATGAGCAGCATGCACCAAAGCCACCATCTTTGACTAGTCTTCTACTTGTGGGCCCAATTTAACCTTACCTAAGCCTTAACCTTGGTTTGTATGACCTTGACTCATCTCCCTCTCTCCCTTATCAGCCATATTTCGTTCCTCACACCCCCAAGAGAGAGGAAAAGCTGCTGCAATGGAGAAGAAGAAGAAGAGAAAGAAGAAACCTCTTTCCATGCCTTGTCATTTTGGAGCCAAATCTCTTCCATACTTCATCAACTCTTGAAGGTAAGTGTATTTATGTATTCCCCTCTCTTTTATGCACATTTTGATCCATGAAATCCATGATTTAATTCAGATTTATTAAGGGTATGGAAGCTTGCATGAATAGTTAGGGTTAGCTCATATTTTGGATCCATGGCTTAGCTTAAGTTTGAGGCTGATTTGATGCTTTCTTGGGGATGATATGAACTTCTTTGCTACCTTTCTTGATTTATACTTCATGCTAGATGTGTTGGGGTTGTTTTCTCTTTGATAACTTGATTGAAACCTTGAGCTTTTGGGCATGAAAAACTGAAATTTCGAACAGCTCTACGGGTATGCACTGCTGTCACGTTTTTTAGCTTAAATGATTTAATTCTTGCCTCCAATTTCGTTGCTAATGCTTGGTTATGTAATATACATGTTTTTCTATGAATTTTCTTCGTTTTTCCCTGATTTGTTGCTTCATTTTGGTTGAAAACTTGAGTTCTTGGACCTTATAAACTGCTGCGAATCTGTTCCTTTTCCTACCGAGTTGCTGTCATGTTTTGAGGTTCATTTGATGAGTTCTTGCATCCAACATTGTGTATTAATGCATGGTTATGTGTCACACATGTTACCCTACGAATATGTTTTGTCTTGCCTTGATTTCATGCTTCATTTCAACCTCAAAAGTGAGAATATGCCCTGCTCTTCCCGGTTTGAACTGCTGTCAGAATTTTGCTTCGTTTGATGACTTCTTGAGCTCCATTTCGTGTGAAATTACATGGACATGAAGTATAGGGGTTGTTCTACATGTTTTCTATGTGTTTACAAGCTTTTATGCCCTGTTTTGCCTTGTTTTCACGCATATTTTCAGCTGCAAATTTGAAGAGTATGGTCTGTTATATTCATTCATTCATTCTTTGTAACAGTATTGGTGGTTGGTCTTTAAGCTTGATGCATGATATTTGCTTCTAAGACATCCTTTATGAGTTACATGAACTTATTTATGTGTTAGATAAGATTCCATGCATCCACCATTTTTGAATCATGAAGGTTTTTCAAGAACTTTAACTTGTTGATGTATTTCCTCCTTCTTCACACTTTAGCTTCGGTTCTTGTATGAATTAGGGTATAAACCTTTGAATCTTTGATTCAGATATCTTGTATATTGTTTTGGTTTGATGTTAGTATGGTTTGGTTTTGGTTCTTGGTGAGTTTGACGGCTAAAAATCGAGTTTTGGTCACTGGAAGCAGATCCGCGGGCGTGGATTTTTGGCTTTGATGGAATCCACGGTCGTGGATAGGAGTCTAGCAGCAGGGACGTTTCTGTCCCCAGATCCATAGCCGTGGATCTCCCCTTTTGAAAATATCCACGGCCCTGGATCTGGAAAACTTGAGTTTTCTTGCTCGAACATTGTTTCTTCGTCCGTTTTATTCGTTTCCCTCCCCTACCTTGTTCCTAAGGTGTTGAATGCTTGTTTATATGCATGATATGTGATGCCATGGCTTGTCATTGCTTGAATTGGTATATTGCATGTTAGAATCATGTGTTATATGCGTTGTGTTAAGTTTGTGAATTCGTTGGACGTGAAACGTGCCTTATGTGATATAAATGCCCTCTTATGTGCACGTATGACTTTAAGACTTATTTTCCTGCCTTGCATGCTTTTCCCTTGCTTTGGTATGAGTTGTATGCATTCTTAATTTGTTATATGACATGTTATATGCATTGCATGATGTTCATGAACGTGAAATATGTGAGTTATGCTCCAATATGTCTTGATATGATGTCATGTGACCTAAGTGTTATCTTATTACATTTCATATGCATCATTTCCACCCATATGCATATGCCGAGCGTCTAATTGGTTCATATTGAGTCTAAGCTTGTCCTTTGCTCTTTGCTTTTGTTCTTAGGTTTGTCTCGAGGTTGTAGAGGTGGTTCCTTTGGTTCGGTTGGTCGACAAGGTGAGGTTTTCTTTCCTTTTAGTTATTATTACCTAAGACCCTATTTGTATTTCGAACCGGCATGCGACATATATATGTATATATATAAATATGTGTTTGATACGTATTTTGTGGGATTTGTCCCGTTTGTTATGAGGCTTTGAAAACACTTTAATATGTAGCTAAGCATTATTTTCATTTACTTTGCAAAGCTTTGATAAGTGTGAGTGTGTATAAGCGTGATATGACTTGTGTATAAGCTTTATGTGATAAGTGTAAGTGTAAGTTTGGGCCCCAGAGGAGTGGTATGTGATCTCGGGTCGGCCACGGGGTCGCCGGGCTCTCTCATCAATACGACTCCACGTGCGGGAGACGTAGTTCTCCCATGCCGACGGTGCGCTGAGATGCAGGCCCGTTGAAGGAGCGGGCGGGATCCCCCGACTCAAGTTATGTATCTATGTGGGGGTTGGGAGGGGCACCTCTCTTCCCCAAACGGTGAGGTGGTGGGATTGATTTATGATTCGTTTTGTTTTCACTTCGCCTTTCCTTATGAAGTAAGTGGGTTAGGTTTTGAGCTTTCGGTACGTTATGTTTCGTTTATGGTTGTGAAACGGGAGCGGATTTCTAACTCTAAAACTTGATTGATTTTTGGCCTTCGGCCTCAAACTTCTTTCTTTATATATCTATTACCACGGGGTAAAATATTTTAGAATGCAAAAAACCGCGCCCGGTTCATGAACCCTTTCAGCTTTGTATATGCTTTGTTCTTATGTATATGTATGAATGCGTGTGTTAGCCCCCTCACCAGTCTCTAGGACTGACCCTCGTTGCTTCTCTCTTTTTCCCCCTTTGATTTGAGTTTGCAGGTGCCGTTTTGAGGTGTTGGAGCTAGGCGGTTGTCTTTGACTCGAGGTTAAGGATAGCTCGAGTCACATGCATTGTACTTCGTTTCCTTTATGCATTTTGTTCGTTTTGATATAAGTGTAAGTTATAATTTAAATTCGAAAGTGTAAAGGTTTGTATAACTTGAATCGTTATTTTTGACATGTTTCGAGCATGTTTATTTGTCTTGTGTGATTCTGGTGCTTCCGCATTCGTCATTTGTTTTTTTTTATTACGCGCTCTGAGTAGGGTCTAGACCGCCTAGCTTAGGTTGGATTTTTGTTTGTCACCCGTTGGTCGTGGCTTGATGCGTGGACGGAGTCCCCATTTCATATCACGTGTTGGGTTATGGTTCGGGGGATGTGGCGCCCTTCGCTCCGGGGTGTTACAAAGTGCTAGCGATATAACATGTGTAAAGAAAGAAACAAAAAACGAGAAGGAAGAGAGCAAGAGAATTCTCCCAAATTCTTGAAGCCATGTAGATTGGGCGTGAATCCCAAGTCACGCGTAACGTGAAAAATTCGAACCACCCATTGGCTTATTTATAGCCTATGGTTCGAACCCCAAACCCTAATCGGAATCGGATTCCAACTTTAACTTTACTTCTATTTTCTTTCTCTCCATGTAATAGGAATCTTTTTCAAAATAAGATATTTATTCTTCTAGAAACAGAGTTCCTAACTAATTAGGAATATTTAATTATTCCAATAATAATTAAATATCTTATTCCATTAATATTTATTCTAATCATATTAGAATTAATATTTACTAGAATAATAAATAGAAGATATTTAGTATTTATTTATTCTAATCAAATTAGAATTACATAAATAATTAAATACTTAGAATTAATTCTCTAATTAATTCCTAGAAGGGCTTTAGAATTAATTCTAATGAACTAAAATTAATTCTCTAATTAATTTTATTTGGCTTCATAATTAATTCTCTTAATTAATTATATTAGGGATTTATAATTAATTCTCCTAATTAATTATACTTGGGCTTTATACTTAATTCTCCAATTAATTAACATATGATCCGATTTATCAGTCGGACCATATGCCCAACTCGAGCTCAGGTGCCACACGTGTACATTACACGCGTGGTCTCGTTTCGATCAACTATTTGATCTTCCCTTCAATACCCTTTGAATTTAGCATTTGTATGTGACCCCCTAGGTTCATTTTCAGTTAGCAGTGAGACTAATACGCTTTATTAGTTCACAGATCACACGACCATAATCTAGCAATAGGTGTGTTACCCCTACCCGAACAATGAATATATATTCGAAAGAACCTTTCAGTCAATGACAACTTGTGAGGTAAGATCCTCCTACCATTCCATCTCTCGATTAACATCTAGGGTATGGGAATAATGAGAGCCCTACTAACCTCAATCTTAAAGCTAAGTTCATTTCATATCCATTTGATCTCAATCCAAGAAACTCTTTTCTTGATGTCTTGATCCACTACCTCGGCCGAGGGTTTAGGATAGCATATGAACGACTTATGCAATATGAGATCTTCTTTCATTTAAGAAAGTGTAGGTCCTTTGTTGATTCTTATATACTTCCATGTGCCACTTGTGCAGCCGCAGCATAAGCCTTGAGTCAGTTGTCTAAGGCGACACCCTTTAAAGCTTATACCAAAGACTACAGAGTTAGCCCAGAAAGCATCAATGGAATCTCAAGTCAAAGGATTAATTTACTCACGCCATTGACCTATGAGATATTTCCTAATCTGGAAGTTTCTATTTCTAGGTATAGAAACTTCCTTTCCCATTTAGGAATCTTCTCACGCGGGACACCTTAGTGTACCTATTTTAATAACGTGCACCCTCATGTATTGCATACCCATCAACTTATGCACTTTACACCCCATGAAACAGGATGATCCTTCTTAAGGACTCAATCCCACGAGCAAGCGTCAATCGAGCCTAATCAACACTCCCACTGTTTGTTGGACTCATCGACTTGGAGTGGTTTCTAATCCGGCCTTAAGTTAGGGCTTGTTTCATGTGTCATTCACGTAATGACAAAGTCTCTAACAGCCTTATGGATTAGGGGAGTTCTAATATATGCGCACATAATGGAAACACACAAAACATGTATTGCATATAAAGAAGTGTTTGCCTATAATAATCAACCGTGTGTTATTCAAAGATTGTCTGTGACACAAGGAAAGTCCCAAAGCATATTCATCGAATCGGCTTTCTAGGGCACTATACTTAACACTTAACACCTCTCTAGCACATAAGTCCACTTACTCAGCATTCATACATAAACATATCAGATTAATGCTTAATGCAAAACATGTGATGCATGTTTAGTATACCTTTACACGACTGATATCGGTGTCCTTAGAGTATAGATTCAACATCCATGCCTCAACTCAAAAGGGGAATATCGCGATGGAATCCATGTAAAATAATATTGTAATATTATATATGTACATGAAGGGTTAGTGAGCAATTAAGAAATTATAACACATAGGCATTAATGATTTACACAAGCTTGTTATTCATTCAGTCTAACAGGAGTCCACAAACAACAATAAATTTCAAGTTATGAAAATTAAATCATTTAGTCACGTTTTTAAAATCAATACAACATCTATCACATACACCATCACGCAAATCAAGCAAAATAAGATATAAATACTTGTACGATGCATGTGTGCAAGTGCCATGAATGCTAAATGTATCGTTCACAGTAACAGTGGAGTCGAGGTTGACAATGCCTACAAACATCTTCTCTTATTCACCCCATTCCATGAGTCTGTTAGCTCGATCGTAGATCTCCTGGTCAACCCTTGTTCGGATTCCAATGATGCTTCAACTAAGACAGCAATTGGTCGATCAGTTAGAGGAACACCTAAATTACAACCATGAATCTAATGCATGTGGGGTTACGAATATGGATAACATACACTGTAGCACTCCGGAGCCAGAGCACTACATCCCCCGCACTATAGCCCGACACGTGTAACGAAATAGAGACTTCGCGCACGCACCAAGCTATAGTGAACGGGTGGCAAACAAAAACACACACACTTGCTAGGCGGTCTACGTAACGCCCCGGCTTTTCGTTTAAACTGTTGTGCCGTATTTACTTATAAATTGCGTAATTTAATTATTTAATTATATGATTAATTGTTTTTAAATGTGTTATATTTGTTTTAAATTATAGACTGTTGTTGTTTTAATGTAATTCATTTTATTTTAATTTGATACTTAGTGTTTAATTTCTTAATCAAAGTTTCATGTTACCATAACTATTTCGATAATTTCGTTAATTAATTTCAACATTTTATTAGTTGGCTTTAATTTATTTAAAATGGAATTTAAGTTTTAGTAATTAATTTATAACGTTATGAATTCATTCTTGCGCATGAGTGTTCTATTTGGGCTTCGTTCTTATATGTAATGATATCGGAATGTTATGAAAATCTAGTATGTCATAAATATGTGTGTTATGAACATGTCTATATGCTCGGTTTATGTTTTCGGATTCATTTGACGTGTTAACGAATTTAATTTTGATTTGTGGAACCAAATTGGGGGCTAATGAGCAATTAGCGCACCCTTGGTTCCGTACATGATATCTTGAGCTCGGGAATTCGGATTTGAATTCCGAAACCTCCGTTGCCTTCGTATCGACGATTCGGAGACAATGAAACAAGCCTCATGCCTTTTTGAAATCATTAAGACCTCCAAAATCCTACCGTAACGAGCAACTCGTGCAAGAAGAGCTCCTTTTGTTGACGAGTCTTCATGGTGGGACCCTTTTTACTCAACCTAACCTAACCAAAGCTTAACCATGACTTATGTACTTTGAGTTAAGCCCTTTCTTCCCCCTTTATCTCTGAAAACCGATCCAAACATTTCCCTTTTCTGCTGGAACTGATCGAGAGAGAGGAAGAGAAGAAAAGGAAGAAAAACCCTTGGCCATTCTTGTGATTTTGAGCTCAAATCACCCCCCCCCCCCCTTCTTCTTCCAATCTTCAAGGTATGAATATTTATGTCTTCTCTACTCTATTATGCTTGATTTCATCTATTTAATACATGATTTGGATCAGATTTGGGTAGGGTTTGAATTATGGGTTTGATATAAACTTTTAGGGATTTTTGCTCTTGTGACCTAATTACTTGTGTAGCTGATTTTCTTGCTTATACATGATTATATGAACTTGTTTCTTGGCCTATTTCTTTCCTAACTGATATTACATGATGTTAGGAGGATTTTATCTATTGACCCTTTAATGAAATTATGAGTTATGGAGCTCCAAACTTGATGATCAAACTGTCTCCCCTGTTTTGTGACTGCTGTGTGAATTTATGTGTTGTTGCTTGATCATATGGCCTCCTTTTCGTGTGAATTTGCATGGAGTTGATGTACACTCATTGCTCTATATTTTAGCATTCATGTTGCAAGTAATTGGATCCATTTTAAGCCCCAAAACCGAAAGACATGACCTGTTTTTATGCATGCTCCGTGACAGACCTGCTGCTGTTACATTTGTGTGGTTGTTGGTCACCCTAATGTGCTTTAATTCATGCCATTTTGCATATATATGATGTACATTAGTTTTTTAGTATTATAGCATGCATTCCCCAAGGTTTCAGATCCAAATTCAACCCCTAAGTACTTGATCATGGTATGATTGAAACAATAGGGCCCTTATGTACGATTTTACCGACCCAGTTTTTCTGCATGGTTTAGGTGCTTTTAATGTGTGATTTAGTCTTTGAACTCTAAAAGAAATATGTTCCTTACATGCTAAATATGTTGTATATTAAGTTTCAGAGCATTTGGAGTTGATTTGGTATGCTTTCGGATTGGTTTTGTATGGGTTCAGTTTTGCCGGTTTAGCTTTGTGTGCAAGTTTTGGTTTTGTACCGTGACACCCCCGTGTCACATTTACACTAAAGTGTGAGACACGGGCGTGTCACACCTTCTGGGCAGGTCTGTACTGAGCCACGGTCGTGGCTCAGTTTAGCTAAGGTTGGTGACACCCCCGTGTCCCTTCCCCTGCACAGTCCTCGTTGCTTCCTTTTCGGTTTTTGATTTGTTTCACCTCTTTAATGACTTTATCTCCTTTTGTGTTGAACTATGAACTTGTTTTGCTATATGTTGGGAGCATTATGGTTTAATTTCATATCATTTGGATGAGTTGTAGGCATGCTTTTGCTTAATGGCGTTTATGTGTGTTTATGTGTCGTTTGTTAATCGCGTAACTCATTTTCTATATTATATGATTCCTTCTTGTTGTCAAACTTTGGAAATATGCTATATTATGTAATATGATGTATGTAGTAGCGTTTTGGGAAAGGTTGAATATGTACTACGCTCCTATTTGAGTTCTTGAATTAATTTGATTGGAGATATGAATTGATGAAATTGAATGAAAATGAATGACTTGGTTATACGATTTAAATGCCTTAATAATGCACATGAACATTTTCATGACATAATATCATCTTTTATGCATTCATATCATGCTTGTGCATTGCCGTGCGTCATATATGGTTCATTTAGAGTCTTGAGTCTCACGAACACGTCATGTTGTCTTTTGTACAGTTTATCTCCAGGGTGGAGAGATCTTGATCCTTCGGGCTTTTGGGAACTCCTATCCTTGTATCGTCTTGTTTCAGGTGAGGGTGTTTTCGTTCTAGTTATGTATAAAACCCTACAACCGTATGTGACAAGCTTTGGCCAAAAACCTAATATAGTTATACGTGGTTTTCAAATAAATGTATCGAGTAAATATTGATCGAGTAAACCCTTTTCAAATGATTTATGAATTATGTTATGATTCTTATGAATTGTTACGTTTGGCGAGACACATTTATGATTTATGATTGTACGGGCCCCGGGACTTAGTATATGTGGCTAACCGAGGAAGCAAGGGCTGACGGGGATCCCATACACTAGTCCCAACCAAACTACGGTGATACCGGCCCTCGCTAGGAGGTTTAGCGGGGAATGGGAGCTGAGTGCCCTTGGGGGAGTCATGAAACCCCATTGGCTTATGTATGAGGTGGTCGGGTCTTGCTAACCCTTCCACCACCCGGAGGAAGAAGGTTGGAACTGTTTTATGAATATGATTATGTTATGTTATGTTATGTCATGATTGTTATGCACCGTGCGGGAAGGCCGGGACACGGATTGCCCAAACGAATATGATTTATGATATATGATCTGCATGTATTATGATATATGGTATGATCGCCTAATCAACATATTAATGATATTTTTCGTACACGGTCGGAGTTTGGTTGGAGATTGTGCACGCTCACTCGCCGAGCCTTATGTATATGTATGATTTATGAATGTAATGAATTAATATGATTAGTCATAAAATCCGAGCATTGATTAATCATTCTCTTGCCCTTTTTGGGAACTAATTCCAAATAAAACCTTGCTCGGGATTTACGACTTGCACGTGCATGTTTATATATATATGTATCGCTCCTGCTCACTCAGTCTTCTACAGACTGACCCTCTCCCTCCCCAACTTTTTAGTGTACAGGTTTGACTTTGGAGTTTCGAGCTAGGCGGAGGTGTTTGGAGTCTTTAAGTTGGTCAAGTTAGGTTAAGAGAGTCTCTGCACTCACGTATGTATTGGAATTATGTATGATTCGATTCTTTAGTATCATGAACTTGAATATTTATATAATTCTTGTTGAATTGCTATCTCTGGGTTTTACTATGGATTAAAAGAGGCCTGAAGAGCCCAATTCTGGTTATGGTTTGCATGTTTGAACTTTGGTTTTTCGTTGCATTATATTTCTTCATCAGGTTATCATTGCAGGGTCTAGTTCTGCCTAGCTTAGGAAGGTTTTTATGTTTGTCTCCCGTTCGCTAGGGTTTGATACGGGTGCGGATTTACTATTTCGTTACTCGTGTTGAGCCTTAGTGCGGGGGATGTGGTGCCTCACGTGCGGGGTGCTACAGTCTAGACCCTAATACAGAGTGCACATAACAAATCAAAATCAAATGCGGAAGCACCAGGATTCAAATATAATATACGTGCTCGAATTACTACAAATTATACACATTAGGCCCATGCAAGGCTAAATAAATCATACAAAATTCAAATTCAAATTCTGAATCATACTTAAACAAATTTCATAAATATCGTATACATATTTATACATAATACCAATGCAGAAAAGTAAAGATGCAAAAGACGCAAACTAGACTCGAACAACTCAAAAGAAAACCATCGCCTAGCTCGAACCGGAACCTAAACCTTCAAACTCAAAGAAACAAGGGGGAAAAGGAAACAACGAGGAGGGGTCACCCCTAAAGACTGATGAGGGGGCTAACACACTCATACGTACAGAAACATAAGAGCAGAGCATAGTCAAAATTAGAATGTTCATGAACCGGGACGTGGTTTTTGCAATCTAAATCATTTTAGCACGTGATACTAAGTATATAGAAAAGAGTTAAGGACAAAGGCCAAAATCATTCAAATTTTAGTAATTAATAAGCCACTCCCGTTTCACGAACTAAGTTCATAATCAAACACACAACTCATCGAGCACGAGTTTCGGACCACCTAACTCCTTTCAAAAAATCATAAACAAACTCGAAATTCGAACTAAAACATAATTCAAATGCACATACCTCTTCTCCGGGTGATGGAAGGGTGGCCTACCCTAACCATCGGTCTCATGCCAGGGTCGTGAATTTCATAACACTCACGCCCAAGGATTCCATCCCCCACTAACCTCGTAGTGGGTTCCGGGTTGATCCTATGAGTTGGAGACCGTACGCGGGAGTTACCCGATGGCTCAACACTGTCCCGAGGCTCCTTTGTACAAATCTCCGGGGCCCAATTCATAGTTCTTAAATCATAAGTTCATAATTTTAAAAAATTCAGACTTATCTTTCAAGTCATAACTCGCTAGTTCAAAACATGCACGTCAACCCTTTTCAAAACAAACAAATGAAAATAAGACTTATATATATATATAAATAAAAGCATTTTTCGAACATTTCATAACAAAAGGGCCAATACCCACAAAGTACATATCAAACACGTATCTAAATACGTATGTATATACGTAGGTCGCATGTGGGCTTAAATCACATTTAGGGTTGTAGGTCATAATAACTAAAAGAACCAAGCCTCACCTTGTCGATCACAACGGACGAAAAAGAACCAAAGCACACCTAGGGACCACCTCCTCACTCTCGGAACAAACCTCAGAACAAAACAAAGGACAAAGACATACTTTGACTCAATATGAACCATATTGACGCTCGGCGAATGCATATGGATGCAAATGATGAAATGCAACATCAAGAGTTAGCATATTCAAGCTTTCAAGTTCATACATGTAGTGAAGGATCAAAATCTTATAAACGAGCACAAAATCCACTTATATCGTATCATATGAATATCATATATATCAAATCATGCCATAACTCATGCATATACAAGCATAGATTGCATAGAGAATGTAACAAACGCTAGAAGATATCATACGTAGCATTTAAATGCATATGCACCTAAGTCACGTTTAAACTTATCAAATGAAGCTGTAAAACTAAAATAAATGACAAAACACATCATATAATCATATATTATCATGTTGGGATCATAATTGGGGTGGGAGAACATAAGTAAAATAAAAAACAAAGCAAGAAGCAAACAACGAAACAAAGCTGAATAAACAACGAACAAAACGTATGAAACAAACACAAAGGGGAGAGGGGTAACGGGGTTACCACTTTGCAACACAAACAGGATAACCCCCATTAAGGGAGGCAGACGCAAAGCGTTCCAAGGCTAGAGGAGGTAACGGGCATTACCTCCTCAAAGGGTGAACGCCTTAACGGGCGTTACCCAGCCCTTCTTCTCCAAAAGAGAGCAGCCACGGCTGCTCTCCCCTGCAACTCCAACAACAGCACAAACGAAGGAAGCAAGATAACAAAAACACGAGGTAAAATAGTAGATACAAGCATCACACATGCAGCAACGAAGCAAGAACAAAATAAGGGGATCAAACATGTATATATCTCCATTTTCATGCGAAAAGCATTAATGGCAACCTTCATTAAATGCAACCTACTTCTGAAATGAGTTTAAATAAATAATAAGGGATGTCTTAAGATTATTTATGATGCATCAAACCAACAAGAATCAAGAGATTTCATGCCAAATTCATCCAATTTCTCTAAACACTTTCTATTCATCACATTATCCATAGCATGCTTGATTCTCCATGAAATTCAGAAAATAAGCACTCAAAACAAAGAGGAGAAGATGGAGAGTAAGATTCGTGGCTTACCTTTCGAATTTGAGGCAAATCGGAGGTGTATGGAGCAAGAACTTGGCAAAAGGAATTGTGTAGAATCCCTTCTCTCTCTCTCTCTCGGGTGAACTGCTGCTCTTTCCTCTATTTCTTGGCTGGGGGTCCAAACGGGGAATATATGGGGTGATAGAGGGTTTAATTAGGTTCAAATACTAGGCGATTCGGTTAAGAAACGGGTTGGTTATGATCAAAACGGGCGAACGTGGCGAATCTGTCACACGGGTCGCGTTTCGGGCGAAATTCGGAGGATCAAACGAGCTTAGTAAAATATGAGGCTAAGTTCCTTGTCTTAATTTCTTTTTTATGAGTTCAACATCTCTTCTGGAATTCGAATCTGAATTCCCGAGCTGAAGATACAAATTCCGGAACACAAGGCTCGCTAAAACGAGTTAGGCCATCGAATCCCTAAAAAGTAAAACGGTTCGAAAACCTTATCAAACGAAATTAAAAATGAAAAATGAACAAGCGAACAAGTTCATAACACATATAATTCATACATATCATCTAATCACAAAAGTTAGAATCGAAAAAGGACGCAAACGGATTAAAAACGAAACAAATAGAGCATAAACGTTCAAATATAGCATATAATGTTCAAATATAAATTCAAATAAAACTCATATAATGTAATTAAATAATTTAAAAGCACACATAACACTCCCATAACGGTGTAACTGTACGGCCTGTGACACCCCGTTCGTCCGACGTACAGGTTCGTGCCACGTGTGAGTTAATTTCCGTAATTTCCTTTATTTTGATATCTTAATTAGATTATATTTTGAATTATGCTCAATTACTTGAATTAATTCATTTAAATGCTATGTTTATGCCTAAATATTTTTGATATTTTAATTCTAGCATTATTTGAATTTTTATGTCATGTATTTACTTTCCTAGGATGTTAATTTCTTGAATTTAATTGAATTATACGCTTTTGGACTTACTTTCATGATATTTAAAAATTGTGGATTTAATTGAACTTTGGTTTTGGACCTAATTGCAACTTTCTGTAAGTTTTGGACTCAATTCGAAATTGAGCCCTTTTTGTACACTTGTGTACGTTTTAATTCATATCTTGAGCTACGGAACTCGGATTCGAGTCCCGTTTGCGGAGTTCTACTCCTTTCGACGATCCGGACGCAATCGAACAAGTTTTGTAACGTTTCGATGTCGTTTCGACCCCCGACGAAGCCATTTTCAGTCCTGCTTGAACTTAACTCTAGAGTTGGCCCTACCTTGCCCCTAAGGTCTGAACTTAAGCCAAATATCTACCATTTTGTACTCATTTCTTCCCTCTTTCATCGAGACATAGCAGCAAAGAAGCAAGGAAGAGAATTGATCACTATTCATCATCTTCTTCATCAAATTGCTCAAGATTGTCTTGTTTTCTTGTCTCTCAACGATCAGAGGTAAGATCTATATTCCTTGTGATTTATACTTCATTATATGCTCCTTTTTGTCTCTTAAATTTAAGTTTTCAAGCATGAAGTGGTTAGATGGAGGAATAGTTAGGTTTTCATTCAAGAATTTTGAACCCAAGCTCTCATGAATTTATCTTGATTTCTAAGCTAGAGAGTGAGTTCATTTATGTGTTTATCTCCGGTTTCTTTGCATTAAATCCATGGTTGTTGAGTATATTAACTTCTACCATTAATAGACGTGAGTTTTTGATTAAAAATTTGGGGATTTTAGGCCTAAAATAGGACTGCTGTCAGCCTTGTTCTAACGGGACTGGACTGATGCGTTTTTGTGAGTTTTGCTAGGAATTTTGCATGAAATTTATAGGTTAAGACCTGATTATGATGTTTTATTAGCTGCCCCTACTGTTAGTTGTTGTTGCCCTGTTTTTCTTCCTCCTTTTTCAGCCAGTTTAGTGGTGATTTGAACTCAAAATTAAACTGCTTTGTTGCTGTCAATTTTGTTCATTAGTTGCTGTCAGTTTTGGGGTCCTTTTGTGCGTGTTTTTGTGCTTCATTTTTTGGCTTGAATGTTGCTGTGTTGGTTGCCTAATTCCTTCCCCAAAGTACTGCCCTGCTACTGCGTATTTTCTTCTCAGAGATTTTGCTCGTCCATCGTCCCCGAACTTTCTGCCTCCCCGTTCCCCGGTCGGGGACCTTTTGTGCTCAATTTCTCCCCGGTCGGGGAGATCAGTGCAGATTGTTTTGTTGCTACTACTACTTGTTTGCTTCCTTTTCCTTTTTCTTAGTTATGCATGCTGTTAATTGTTTGTGCCTGTGTAATTTATGTTTTGCATGCATGCATGAGTGTTACGTGTAGTATAGTACTATATATAAATGTGTGTGTGTAGTGCATGCATGGGTGGGGGAGTTTTGGGCAGAAACTTTCTGCCTCCCCATTCCCCGGTCGGGGACCTTTTGTGCTCAATTTCTCCCCGGTCGGGGAGATGAGTGCAGATTGTTTTGTTGCTACTACTACTTGTTTGCTTCCTTTTCCTTTTTCTTGGTTATGCATGCTGTTAATTGTTTGTGCATGTGTAATTTATGTTTTGCATGCATGCATGAGTGTTACGTGTAGTATAGTACTATATATAAATGTGTGTGTGTAGTGCATGCATGGGTGGGTGTGTACGTGATAATGTGTATATATATATGTAATGTGTAGTATATTAATATGTTAATGCTAGATGTATATTATTATATATATGTAATATGTTAGTAGTGTATAGTTATTTTGATTAAGTATGTACGTATATATATTATATATATATATATATATATAATACTAATATCTAATGTGTATTATAATAGTGTCTTTGTTTTTTTTTAATTTAATTTAATGAATGAATTAATTATTTATAATTCTTGATTTAATTTTATGAATTGTTTTAATATGAATTATACATGTTACAACCTTGAATGAATTATGTGTTGCATTTTCGCATATCATACACATAAGTTACATACATTCGCATCGTCGTGGGTGTATTTGGCACATAATCGAGTCTAAGTCTCGGGTTTTATGTTTGTTTGTTCAGTGGAGGTTCCCGAGCAGGTTGTTGAGCCCGAGACCTAGTTGTTGGTGGTCGGCACGCATGTGTTCTTTTGCTCTTGTGTATAAGGAGAGGTTTAGGTATTTTCTTTTAGTTAAATGACCTAAAACCCCTATGAGCTCGTATTTCTAGCCCGCATGTGACTATATATTATATATAATTAAATATATGTTGAATATGATACGTTATGACCTTATGAACCACCTTCGGTTTTGGAAATTGGATATACGGACATATGTAAGCCCGGTTTTGAAACCCTTTTGATATATGTAATTATAATATGACTTATGAGCGAGTTAGCCATGAAAGATTTGGCATATGAATGTATGTTCCGTATGTTTGGGCCCCAGATCTATGAGCGAGGACACCCGGAACGGTATCGGGCCGTCGGGATTATCACTCCTTAGCATAGTTCCATCCGAAGTGTTACGCGCGACCCTAGGAGTTTGGGAAGGCGTTCTCTTTGATGCTCGCGGTGTAAAAGCCGGGAAAGACTCGTAGGGGGAGTACTACAACTCGAGGTTAAGTATATATATGGATAGTTAGGGTTCACGTGGCCCTTCTATCGTGGAGATTGGGGATTGTATATTTGATTTCGGTTTTTATGATTATGTATTCGAAGTAAGGTTGGAAGCTCGTTACTCGCGTGAGCATTATGTTTATGCTTTGGAAATTATGAATCGGGGATAGTATTTATGATTCGTTTATGATTAAGTATATATTTATGTATTGTTTTTCTTTAAAACATTTTGGTATGCAAAACCTATTCCCGGTTCATGATTCCATCTCTTATTTCGTGCTATGCTTTATATTTTTAGTGTGTGGGTGTTCGTTAGCCCCCTCACTCAGTCGTTGTACTGACACCTCCTTTAACTTTTCAGGTTACTCTTTTGTTCTCGAGCTAGGCGGAGAAGTGCGTCTCACGAGTCACACTTCATTGTTTAGGTCGAGTTAGGATGTCTCCGGCTACACGTGCATATATTTTGTCATGCCTTGGGATTTATGTTATTATTTTGAATTATGATCCTAGTTGGATTTATGAACTTATGGCTTGTATTTAATTGATCTATTCGACTTTTGATGTTGATATTTGATAAGTGCTTGCGCTATTATGCTAATGTGATTCCTTTATTGTTCCTTTGCGCACTCTGAGTTCGGTTTTAGCTCCGCCTAGCCTAGTGGGTGTGTATGTCTCTCGTTCGCTATGGTTTGGACTTGGATACGGATTTTCCCATTTAGTTTTCGGGTTTGGATCTTAGTGCGGGGGATGTGGTATCCCACGTGCGGGGTGCTACATCCTTAAGTGGTATCAGAGCTCGAGGTTGCAAAACCTGAGCTCTGGAGTCGTGTTGAGTCTGTCTAAGTCGTACGGCACAGGATTATGTGTTTGTTTCTCTTTCCTAATTATGTGCTTTAATGGATAGATTACTTGTTGATTTCTATTAATGGTACACATGAGCATGTACTGACCTTCACGCATCGATATTTACCTTGATTTGTGGATTTTAGGATGCCTCCAAGAAGGAGAGACCTTGAACAAACTCCTGATCTTAATCAGCCCCCTCCAGCAAAACAGAATGCACCTCCACCACCACCATTGAATGCCGAAAACATCGTTCAGGCCTTATTGAATCAGCTCCAATAGAATCAGAGGCATCAAACGCCTCCCTTTGAAGGTCAAGAGAAGCTACTTCGGTGGCTTATAAGGAATTCCGGAACAACAATCCTCCAAAATGGTTCGGTGGAGATGATATTAAAGCCGAGGAGTGGCTTAGCGAGATCAACGGTATTTGGGAAATTTATCCAGCAAGTTCACAAGATAAAGCTATATGCACTGCCCGGTTTATTCAAGGGCAAGCTTCGATTTGGTTAAAAGGAGTTCGAGCAAGGTTTGATCGGGAAGGGTTGGAATTTAATTGGGGATCCTTTGTCCAAGAGTTTCATGAGAAATATATACCTCAAAGTGCAAGGGAGAGGAGATTGCAAGAATTTTCTGATCTAAAACAAGGGAATATGACATTCTTGAGTTCGAGAGGCTCGCGCCTTATGCTACCCACATTACTAATGACGATAAGCTAAAGGCAAGTAGCTTTGTTCGTGGCCTTCGAATGGAACTTCAAGAGGCTCTCCAAGCCGTGACCGTTGACACTTGGGCTAAGGCAACTAAGAAAGCAATTCGGGTTGAGGCAAAAAGAGCAAGGTTTAAATCACAAACTTTTCAATCGGGCCATGGTTCTAGCTCGGGCATGAATTTGGGCAAGAGACCCGCACCTCCGATGCGTCCTCCTATTTTCCGACCTCAAGGAAATTTTAAGCCCAACAACAATAACAAGAAGAAACCTCGTCTTACGGGCCCCGCAGCACCTCTAGCACTACCGGCACCCATTCAATGTGCTTATTGTCAAGGAAGACACCCGATCGAGAAATGTTGGAAGCTCTTGGAAAAATGTTATGGGTGTAGATCTTCGGAACATATGATTGACAAGTGCCCGAAAAGGAAGTTTGCTCCTGCTGATAGGGGGAATCAGAGGCCGGTGATCCAAGCTCGTGCTTGTGCCCTCGAGGGTCAGGAATAAGAGGCCGAGATCGACCCGAATGCCGTAGTAGAAGGTACAATCAACATACATGGCATCTCATTACATTCATTATTTGATCCCGGGGCTACGCATTCTTTCATTTCCCAGGATATAGCTGTTTCTTTGACTTTGCCTGTTAACTTATCTGCGCATGTGTATGTTGTAAGCTCTCCTTTGGGGGGGAGTTTGGTGACGGACCGAGTTTTTTGAGAGTGTCCGGTGAGTTTTGAGGGTGGTGTCTTTCCTGCTGACTTGATCGAGATGCCGATGAAGAAGTACGGGGCAATCCTTGGAATGGATTGGCTTTACCGACACCGTGCAGTGATGGATTGTCGTGAGAAGAAGGTTTCTTTGGGTTCAGTGCTGTTCACGGGCGAGAGATTGAAGACTAGCCCGGTTATTTCGTTTATGGAGGTAGGTAAGCTCGTTCGGGACGGAGCAACAGGTTTTGTGGCTTATCTCCTTAACAAACCAAAGGACCAAGCCAAACTTGAGGAGACAGAGGTCGTACAAGAATACCCCGATGTTTTCCCTGAGAATTTGGGATCCTTACCTCCCGATAGGGACATCGAGTTTGTGATAGACCTTTATCCCGGAGCTGAGCCGTGTTCGAAGATAGGATGGCTCCTGCAGAATTGAAGGAGTTGAAGTCGCAGCTTGAGAAACTTCTAGCTTGCGGGTACATCCGTCCGAGTACTTCACCTTGGGGTGCTCCTATTCTATTTGTAAACAAGAAGGATGGAACACTACAGATGTGCATAGATTACCGCGAGTTAAACCGGATGACGGTAAAGAATAAGTATCCGTTACATCATATCGAAGGGTTGTTTGATCTCTTGCAAGGTTCACGAGTATACTCTAAGTTAGATTTGAGACAAGGGTACTACCAGCTGCTTATCAGGGAGGAGGATATTCCGAAGACTGGGTTTAATACTCGGTATGGGCATTTCGAGTTTGTGGTTATGCCGTTTGGGTTAACTAATGCCCCCGCTGTGTTCATGGACATGATGCACCGAGTGTTCAGACCGTTTCTTGATAAGTTCGTGGTGATCTTTATAGACGACATTTTGGTGCATTCGAGGTCTGTTGAAGGACATGCACGACATCTTCGAATTGTCTTGGAAACACTCAGAGAACACAAGCTTTACGCCAAGTTTAGCAAATGTGAGTTCTGGATCGACAGAGTGATGTTCCTTGGCCATATCATTTCAGGCAAGGGAATATAAGTTGATCCGACCAAGACTGAAGCAGTCTCGAAGTGGGAGAGACCGAGAAATGCCTCCGAAGTGAGAAGTTTTCTTGGGTTAGTGGGTTACTACCAGAGATTCGTGAACGATTTTTCTAAGATTGCGGTCCCGTTGACTCAGTTAACAAAGAAGGAGGTGAAATTCGAGTGGGATGATAGGTGCGAGGAAAGTTTTCAAACTTTAAAAGAGAAGTTAACTTCAGCACCAGTTGTTACCCTACCTGAGGGAACCGATGGCTATGTGTTCTACACGGATGCATCTAAGGAAGGCCTCGGTTGTGTTCTTATGTAAGACGGTCGAGTAGTGGCTTATGCTTCAAGGAAGTTGAAAGAACACGAAAGGAATTACCCCACTCATGATCTTGAGCTTGCGGCGGTTGTCTGTGCTTTGTCCAAATGGCGACACTAGCTCTATGGTGCTACTTTTGAAGTCTTTACAGATCACAAGAGCCTCAAGTATTTGTTCACTCAGAAGGATCTTAACTTGAGAGAGAGGCATTGGGTGGAGTTTCTAGAGGATTATGATTGTACGATCCAGTACCACCCCGGTAAGGCTAATGTGGTTGCCGATGCTTTGAGTCGCAAAGCGAGTGTTTCAAGTGTGGAAGCAGGTTCTTCGAGACAGTGTTCAGAGATTGTGGTTTCGGTAGCTCGGTTGGCTAACATCACAGTTCAGCCCGACTTAAAACAAAGACTGATTGATGCTCAGGCCACGGATTCTGAGATTCAAAGGTTGGTTGCTCGGTCGAGAGTTGATCCAGAGACCAAGTTCGGATTTGATGATTCGGGTTTGTTCAGGTTTAAGGCGAGAGTGTGTGTTCCAGAAGAGCTCAAGAGTTTAATACTTGAGGAGGCACACCGCTCGGGTTACTCAATTCATCCCGGTGGTACCAAGATGTATCGGGATTTGAAGGAATTGTTCTGGTGGAGTGGCATGAAGAGAGACGACGCGAACTTTGTAAAACGGTGTCTAACATGTCAAATGGTGAAAGCAGAACACCAGAAACCGGGAGGAACTCTCCAACCACTTCCGATTCCTGAATGGAAGTGGGAGCAAGTGACTATGGACTTTGTGTCCGGCTTGCCAAGGACCAAAGGAGGGTATGATGGAATTTGGGTTGTGGTCGATCGTTTCACTAAGTCTGCCCATTTCATTAAGATTCGGATGTCCGACAAGGTACCGAAGCTAGCCGATATTTATTGTAATGAGATCGTACGGTTGCACGGAGTTCCGGCTAGTATCGTTTCGGATCGTGATCCCCGGTTTACAGCTAAGTTTTGGCAAGATCTTCAGAAGTGTTTGGGAACAAGACTCAAGTTTAGTACTGCTTCGCATCCTCAGACTGATGGACAATCAGAACGGTTGATTAAGTATCTCGAGGATATGCTTCCAGCTTGTGCTTTGGATTTCAAGGATAAGTGGGATAAGCACCTAGCTCTTGTTGAGTTTGCCTATAATAACAGTTACCAAGTTTTGATTGGCATGACTCCTTATGAAGCACTGTATGGAAGAAAGTGTAGATAGCCTCTCTTTTGGGATATCGAAGATTGGCGTTGGACTGAAGAGAATAAGCTCGAGAGAGCTAAACTTCCGGAGAAGATTGAGAAAACTCTTAACAAAGAATGAAGGCAGCTCAAGACCGTCAAAAGAGCTATGCCGACAAGAGAAGAAGGCCTCTTGAGTTTGAAGTCGGAGATCACGTGTTCTTGAAAGCATCTCCTAAAAAGGGCTTTTCTCGAATAGGTAAAGGTGGAAAACTTAATCCGCGATACCTTGGGCCATTTGAGATCCTAGAATGGGTTGGAGAAGTGGCGTATAGGTTGGACCTACCGCCAAGTTTAACCGGGATATACAATGTGTTTCACGTCTCGCAACTTCGAAAGTACTATCCCGATGAAGCAACCATTCTCCCAGTTGAAGAGGTGCAACTCGAGCCAGATTTGACAATAGTGAAGCACCCGGTGGAGATTCAAGACCGAAAGATTCAAGTATTGAGAAACCAGCAAATCCCCTTGGTTAGAGTGTTGTGGCGAGATTAGAAATCCGAAGAAGCCACGTGGGAAACCGAGGAGAAGATGAGAAGATTGTATCCGAGGCTTTTCAGTGCAGAGCAGTGAACCTGGGGACCAGGTTCTCTGAAGGGGGGGAGGTTGTGACACCCCGTTCGTCCGACCGTACAGGTTCGTGCCACGTGTGAGTTAATTTTCGTAATTTCCTTTATTTTAATATCTTAATTTGATTATATTTTGAATTATGCTCAATTACTTGAATTAATTGATTTAAATGCTATGTTTATGCCTAAATATTTTTGATATTTTAATTCTAGCATTATTTGAATTTTTATGGCATGTATTTAATTTCCTAGGATGTTAATTTCTTGAATTTAATTGAATTATATGCTTTTTGACTTACTTGCATGATATTTAAAAATTGTGGATTTAATTGAACTTTGGTTTTGGACCTAATTGCAACTTTTTGTAAGTTTTGGACTCAATTCGAAATTGAGCCCTTTTTGTACACTTGTGTACGTTTTAATTCATATCTTGAGCTACGGAACTCGGATTCGAGTCCCGTTTTCGGCGTTCTACTCCTTTCGACGATCTGGACGCAATGGAACAAGTTTCGTAACGTTTCGATGTCGTTTCGACCCCCGATGAAGCCATCTTCAGTCCTGCTTGAACTTAACTCTAGAGTTGGCCCTACCTTGCCCCTAAGGTCTGAACTTAAGCCAAATATCTACCATTTTGTACTCATTTATTCCCTCTTTCATCGAGACACAGCAGCAAAGAAGCAAGGAAGAGAATTGATCACTATTCATCATCTTCTTCATCAAATTGCTCAAGATTGTCTTGTTTTCTTGTCTCTCAACGATCAGAGGTAAGATCTATATTCCTTGTGATTTATACTTCATTATATGCTCCTTTTTGTCTCTTGAATTTAAGGTTTCAAGCATGAAGTGGTTAGATGGAGGAATAGTTAGGTTTTCATTCAAGTATTTTGAACCCAAGCTCTCATGAATTTATCTTGATTTCTAAGCTAGAGAGTGAGTTCATTTATGTCTTTATCTCAGGTTTCTTTGCATTAAATCCATGGTTGTTGAATATATTAACTTCTACCATTAATACACTTGAGTTTTGGATTAAAAATTTGGGGATTTTAGGCCTAAAATAGGACTGCTGTCAGCCTTGTTCTAACGGGACTGGACTGCTGCGTTTTTGTGAGTTTTGCTTGGAATTTTGCATGAAATTTATAGGTTAAGACCTGATTATTATGTTTTATTAGCTGCCCCTGCTGTTAGTTGTTGTTGCCCTGTTTTTCTTCCTCATTTTTCAGCTATTTTAATGGTGATTTGAACTCAAAATTAAACTGCTTTGTTGCTGTCAATTTTGTTCATTAGTTGCTGTCAGTTTTGGGGTCCTTTTCTGCGTGTTTTTGTGCTTCATTTTTTGGCTTGAATGTTGCTGTGTTGGTTGCCTAATTCCTTCCCTGCTGCTGCGTATTTTCTTCTCTGCAACAATCTCCCCGGTCGGGGAGATTTTGCTCGTCCGTCGTCCCCGGGGGGAGGGGGGAGGGGGGGAGCTTTGGGCAGAAACTTTCTGCCTCCCCCTTCCCCGGTCGGGGACCTTTTGTGCTCAATTTTTCCCCGGTCGGGGAGATGGGTGCAGATTGTTTTGTTGCTACTACTACTTGTTTGCTTCCTTTTCCTTTTTCTTGGTTATGCATGCTGTTAATTGTTTGTGCATGTGTAATTTATGTTTTGCATGCATGCATGAGTGTTACGTGTAGTATAGTACTATATATAAATGTGTGTGTGTAGTGCATGCATGGGTGGGTGTGTACGTGATAATGTGTATATATATATGTAATGTGTAGTATATTAATATGTTAATGCTAGATGTATATTATTATATATATGTAATATGTTAGTAGTGTATAGTTATTTTGATTAAGTATGTACGTATATATATTATATATATATATATATAATACTAATATCTAATGTGTATTATAATAGTGTCTTTGTTTTTTTTTTAATTTAATTTAATGAATGAATTAATTATTTATAATTCTTGATTTAATTTTATGAATTGTTTTAATATGAATTATACATGTTACAACCTTGAATGAATTATGTGTTGCATTTTCGCATCTAATACGCATAAGTTACATACATTCGCATCGCCGTGCGTCTATTTGGTACATAATCGAGTCTAAGTCTCGGGTTTTGTGTTTGTTTGTTCAGTGGAGGTTCCCGAGCAGGTTGTTGAGCCCGAGACCTAGTTGTTGGTGGTCGGCACACACGTGTTCTTTTGCTCTTGTGTATAAGGTGAGGTTTAGGTATTTTCTTTTAGTTAAATGACCTAAAACCCCTATGTGCTCGTATTTGTAGCCCGCATGTGACTATATATTATATATAATTAAATATGTGTTGAATATGATACGTTATGACCTTATGAACCACCTTCGGTTTTGGAAATTGGATATACGGACATATGTAAGCCCGGTTCTGAAACCCTTTTGATATATGTAATTATGATATGACTTATGAGCGAGTTAGTCATGAAAGATTTGGCATATGAATGTATGTTCCTTATGTTTGGGCCCCGGATCTATGAGCGAGGACACCCGGAACGGTATCGGGCTGTCGGGATTATCACTCCTTAGCATAGTTCCATCCGAAGTGTTACGCACGACCCTGGGAGTTTGGGAAGGCGTTCTCTTTGATTTTCGCGGTGTAAAAGCCGGGAAAGACTCGTAGGGGGAGTACTACCCCTCGAGGTTATGTCTATATATGGATAGTTAGGGTTCACGTGGCCCTTCTATCGTGCAAAACCTATTCCCGGTTCATGATTCCATCTCTTATTTCGTGCTATGCTTTATATTTATAGTGTGTGGGTGTGCGTTGGCCCCCTCACTCAGTCGTTATACTGACACCTGCTTTAACTTTTCAGGTTACTCTTTTGTTCTCGAGCTAGGCGGAGAAGTGAGTCTCACGAGTCACTCTTCATTGTTTAGGTCGAGTTAGGATGTCTCCGACTGCACGTGCATATATTTTGTCATGCCTTGGGGTTTATGTTATTGTTTTGAATTATGATCATAGTTGGATTTATGAACTTATGGCTTGTATTTACTTGATCTATTCGACTTTTGATGTTGATATTCGATAAGTGCTTCCGCTATTATGCTAATGTGATTCCTTTATTGTTCCTTTGCGCACTCTGAGTTCGGTTTTAGCTCCGCCTAGCCTAGTGGGTGTGTATGTCTGCCGTTCGCGATGGTTTGGACTTGGATACAGATTTTCCCATTTCGTATTCGGGTTTGGATCTTAGTGCGGGGGATGTGGTATCCCACGTGCAGGGTGCTACATGGCCAGACGACCCAGATGTTACAAACTTCCCTCCTTCAAAAGGACCTGTCCTCAGGTCCGAAGCAGGATCTGGATCAGCTCCGGAATGAAATTCGGTTGCACACTTCCGCTGCGCCACTCTGATCCGATCTTCAAGTCGCTTCTCAGTTGTTAAATCCTGCCACTAGACTCGGTGAAGTCTACAACTCCAAGGATCTTCTCTACCAACCCTCGAAGCTCTCGAAACCCGTCGAACCACCATGCTAAGAAAAACTAGGTTAACTCGTCAAAATGAGCAATTCCTCGAGTCTCTTAGGTTCTACTTAAAGTTAGCAAACCGGACACAAAATCCTTAGTCGTTTGCTCCCACTTCCAAATAGCATTCGGAAGTAGTTGGAGAAACTACCGGTTCTCGATGTTCAGCTTTTCAACCGACGGCATGACAGACATTTTTACGTAAAGTCTACAAAGTCCCTTCTCTCGCCAACACATCCTTACTGGTTCTTCAAATCTTCGAACCAAGAGTGAGGTATTATGTGACCTTGCACTACTAGAGGTGTCGGCTACACTCTTCTAAAAGCCACGCACAACCAAAGCCTTCCTTAGTGCCCCGATTGTAACAACCTAGTCTTAGGTACCCTCGGGTAAGCAAAGCTAACACCGAAGGCAACTCTTTCTTCAAACACCTCCTCTCACTCTAACCATACCTCTTCTTTGTCGTTCTTGTCTACGAGATAACCACTTATAACCAGAAGAATCTCCTGTTGAATACCGATAACACTAGACTTATTCTCTGAGGTAATTCTCGGTTCTTCTTCCCAAACCCGTAGTCGACAATACCCTCGTTAGATTCCATCTCCACGAAGACCATGAAACTCCAGAGAACCACGAACACTACCTCGAGCGAGCAACAGGGTATTTATCTTCTACAGCTAACTTGTGCAGCTCATGGTAGCTTGTTGTAGCACCTCACCAACACTACAACCCCTGCACCGTAATATTCCCAAGTAGTGGTTAGACTCAACACTCAGGAAATACTATGGCGAACGATCAAGATAATACTTAAGTAAAGTGCATAACACAGTGCAGCGGAAGATAAAGAGATTCAAACTTTACTAATGAACGGGGAGGATAATGTATAAAGAACAAGGATTATCATTATTGATCAAAGTAGTTCGCAAAAGGGGTACAATATGATGGCATGCAAGGACAAAGTATGAGATACTTTATTTCTACAGAGAATAGGCTCAAGACAGTGTACTCGTAGGATCAGATCCAACCTATTAATGCAATGCTTGCAGATACCTCTAGTTGTCGTCCCTTGATGCCTGAAATCATGCATTTTAAAGCAGGTGAGAGGGTTAGTCAAACTAACTAAGTGAAGGGGGCATAATAGTTTATATATATATGTATACGTATATATATTTATATGATCAAGAAGATCTTGATCTAAAATATTAGGAATGTGATATAGCAAATATGAAACGGTTCTTGATATGTGTAAGACAGGGATAGGGGATGTGGTACGCCCATCCCACATCAGTTGGAGAGGTGAATGAAGCCTACCGTATAAGGGGGTGGATACCTCTCCCTTGCAGACGCGTTTTCCTAGTTGGGCACCTTCGAGTTTAAATATCAACGGGAAGAACAAAATCGTGAGGCTATGCCGACTTATGGATAGCAAAGTGGACAATATCTGCAGGTGGGTTTCGAGCTGTTACAGGGGGTATTTGGAATATTTGTAGAAATATGAATCGTTTGTAATAATAACTTTAATGCCCGCAAGCTAGCCCTCTCCATCGTAACTCCTTAAATATTTTGGTAAAATATTACCGGGCTAATCAAGGTACTGATACTTTAATAAAACCAAGTATGATAACAACTCCGCTACTCCGTAGTGTGAATAGGGGATCAAACCCTAGAGGCGATGTATGTAATAAGTGGGAGGCAACTATCTCTCCGAGGGAGGTTGCCTCCCTTGTAAATCTCTTGGCGTGGAGTAACAAACCTCCAGTTAAACCACTACCAAGAGTTGGTGGCAGTCCGCAGCACCAACAACACCTTCGACCCGATACCTTTCGGGTAATTACTCGCTACGGATACAACGGGGCCTATAGTAATAGTAATGATAAGTTATGTTATTTGCTTAGTCGAGAATCAGTTCTTATTAATAATCAGACTGAAATATATAATGTCCAGATAAGATTCTGATTCCGACATAAAAGTATTTTTCTCTTAAAGAGGGATATTGTATTTGTAGTAATATGTATATAGGTTAATAAAAATAATAGGTAGGTTTGAAAATAGTTTTTATATAGATACATATGTATAGGTATGATTCCAGTTGAAAATGTTTTAACCCTCACCTATACCGTTTTACTGGGTTTTCTAACATGTTACTCGTTTAAGTGTGAACATTATATACCTTATGTTCCTCTTTTATTAGAATAATAATAAAGAACCTAGTCCTAAGCCTGTAGTAGTTAATACTTGCATGACAACCTAAGAACGGAACTTATGTGAATTTAAATTAATTGTTAGAGTTGGATTTAAATAGGACTTGGACCTATTGGTGTGTTTGAGGCCTAACTTGAGTTAGGTGGGTTTGGGTCGTTCGGGACCAATATGAGATCGGGAATTCGAATTAGAATTCCGATACCACCATTGGACTTGATTCGGTGATTCGGATCTAATGGAATTGACTTTATATTATTCAGAAACCGTTTAGACCTTAAACCTTTTAAATTTGACCTATTGGGCCGAAAGTCATTTATTTGAGCCCAAATTCTAATAAAGCTTTTAGACTCATGTTTTATCTTGGAAACTCTAACCTTGACCTAGAACTATCAGCCACCATATAAATAGCCTTATCCCTTCTCATTTCATATCAAACCTCAATTCACACAAGATATATCTTTCATGGAGAGTTTCAAAGAAGAATGAAGATCTAAGGCTTTTCGTATCATTTCAAGAGCTCATATCTCCCTCGTTTCTTCATCATTTCAAGAGCCAAGGTAAGCTATGAATTTCCCTTGATGTGTATTTCATTTCTATACATGAATCTTAGCATGAAATTGAATGTATGAGCTTATATGAGGAAGCCTTGTGAAAATGGTGATTTATGCCCAACTCGAACATTATGGCTCTAATGGTGAATCCTTGAGTTCTTGAGCATGAATATGTGTTTCTCCATGTTAAATATGTACTATAGTTGTTGATGGTATGATAGGGAGTGAGTTTGGCTGCATCTTGCCATGGTTGAAGCTTGATTTTCATGAAAATGGGTTGTATGAGTTTTGGCCAAAATCACCCTTGTTCTTGAGCTAAATTGACATTTATGTGATAATATATATGATTATCGTGGAAATTTTATGGTTTAATTGGTGTGAAATCGGCCATTTTCGGCCATGGTTCTCTTCTTCCCGAAGCTGTGAAGTTTCTGCACAGACTGCACCAGATCTGAGGCTGGAACGGCCGTTCCCATTTGGCCTTGGTGCCCAGAACGGACCTTCCCGCCAAGGGCTGATGTCAGCACGTGAGAACGGGAAGGGTCGTTCCCATTTTTGCCTGGAGATGGGAACGGCCATTCCCATGCTCGCTAGGTGGCTTCTGGGAATGACCGTTCCCATGCTTAGTTATGCATGGGAATGGCCGTTCCGAAGCTACTGTTACACTTTGCACTTGTCTTTTCCATGTTTGCTTGATCCGTTTGAATTGCTTTATGACTTATATGCTTTAATATGATTTCAAATGCTTTGTTAAACCTTAATACTTCGTTAATTGCATGATTTGGTGGAATATATGAACTATGCTACGTGACCTATGTGTACACTTCATTCCATATTACATATCATTCATCTCTTGATACGCCGTGTGTCTAGCTTGGTTCATATAGAGTTTAAGTCGTGGGCTTTTGTACGTTTGTTACAGAGTTTGGTGGTGCCGGTGGGTCCGTAGTTTAGAGTGTTTGGCCCTTCACACTCTCAGACTCTACTATCACGAGGTGAGGTTTAGGATTTTGTATAGTTATGCGACCTATGGCCTTTACATGCTGATTTCCACCCCTGTATGGGAGTATACCTTATTATAAATACGTATGTGTTGGATATGATATGTTTATGACCTTGCGTGCGTCCTGCGTGGGTTGGGAGCCTTCATGGCTTAAACTCCACAGCGTAGGGATATGTATAAAAACCAGTTTTAGAGGCATATGTAAGCTATTTTGGAAAAATCAGTTATATTATGTTTCTTTAGCGAGTTGGCCATGTTATATGGTATATGTTCTATTCTGTTCTATCTTTGGGCCCAGGAGCTACGGGTAATGGGTCCCCCGGGACGGTTAGGGCCGTCGGGTATATATCCATTGCGTAGTCTCCATCTGTATGAAGAGGATGTACCGGGACCCACCAGGAGGTTTGGTTGGGAAACGGAGTCCTGAGGGTTGGAGTAGTAATAGAACTTCTGTAACGCCCCAGTTTTTTTTATTGGTACAGCATGACGTATGTGTTTATCAAATTGCGCGAAATAATTATTTATACGTGATCTACATATTTAATTTTATTTTAAATGTATTAAATGTGAATTAATTTATTTTTATGTTATTAATATTAAATATATATATATATATATATATATATATATATATATATGTGTTAATTATGGTACGAGTTATTTGATATGAAGTTTTAAGGTTGAAGTTTTAAACGTTTAAATCCTTTTCGAACCGTTTTTGATTTGTTTAACTCCGTTTTCAATTTCGATTTTTGTACCATCTTGGTATACTTGAATTATGTGAGTTATTAATGTGTTTACATGCTTACGTTGTAATTTTAAGCTCGTTTGATTCAGTTTTGATTTCGGTTTTGGAGACGGAACTTATAGGGCTTCAAACGCTTTTAGGGCGCCCTGGGTTCCGGATGACAAATCTTGAGCTCGGGAATTTGCATTCTAATTCCGTCACCTCCGTTGCCTTCGTATCGACGATTCGGAGACAATGGAATAAGCCTCATACCTTTTCGAGATCATTAAGACCTCCGAAATCCAACCGTAACGAACAACTCGTGCAAGAATAACCCTTTTGTTGACTAGTCTTCATGGTGGGACCCTTTAAGCTAACCTAAACCTAACCATGCTTGTGTACTTGAGTTAACCCTTTCTCCTCCATTTTAGTCAGCAAAACCGAGCCAAACCCCCCCTTATTTCTGCTGCAACTGATCGAGAGAGAGGGAGAGAAGAAAAGAGGAAGAACCTTGGCTACCTTTGTGATTTTGAGCTCAAATCACTTCCCTTCTTCACCAAATCTTCAAGGTATGAATATTTATGTATTCTCTACTCTCTTATACATATTTTCATCCATTTATTTCTGATTTTGGATCAGATTTGGTTAGGGTTTGAGTTATGAGCTTGATATGCATTTTTGGGGGTAATTGCTCTTGTGACCTTGCTTGGTTGTGCAGCTGATTTCGTGGCTTTAAACTGAGTTTTTGGACTTGTTTATTTGCCTCTTTGTTTCTTAACTGATAGTATGTGATGTTAGGATGATTTTATCTTTAGACCCTTTGATGAAATTATGTGATTTAGAGCCCCAAACTTGATGATCAAAACTGCCTCCCCTGTTTTGGAACTGCTGTGACGTTTTGTGGCTTTTTCTTGATCAAATGACCTTCTTTTCGTGTGAAATTGCATGGATATGATGTAAACTCATTTCTCTATATGTTAGCATTCATATTGCAAGCCTTTGGATCCATTTTAAGCCCCAAAACCGAAATACATGACCTGTTCTTATGCATGACAGAACTGGACTGTTGCTGTTGCATTTTTGTGGTTTGTTGGTCATCCTAATGTGCTCCAATTTGTGTCAAATTGCATATACATGGAGTATATTAGTTACTTATAATGTTAGTATTCATTCCCTAAAGTTTCAGCTTCAAATTCAGCCTCTAAGTACTTGATCATGGCATGATTGAACAATCGGGCTCATATGTGCGGTTTTGGTGCCCCAGACTTTCTGCATGGTTTCGGTGCTCTTAACGTGTGATTTAGCCTTTTAATTCTAAATGAAATATGCTCCTAACATGATAAATATGTTGTATATCAAGTTTCATAAGATTTGGAGTTGATTTGGTATGCTTTTGGGACTAATTTTGTATAAGGTCTGTTTTGCCGGTAAGCTTTGTTTACGTTTTTGGGACTGTACCGTGACACCCCCGTGTCTCATTTGCTTTGAAATGTGAGACACCCCCGTGTCATGCCCTTTTAGAAGGTCTGTACTGAGACACCCCCGTGTCTCAGTCTATCCAAATTGATGGACACGGGCCTGTCCCTCCCCTGCGCAGCTGTTGTCTTTTCCTTTTCGGTTTTTGGTTTCTTTCACCTCTTTAATGCCTTTATCTTCATTTGTGATGCACTATGAACTTTTTTTACTATGTTTTGGGAGTATTGTGGTTTAATTTCATAACATTTGGATGAGATTTAGGCATGTTTTTGCTGAATACCGTTTATGTGCGTTTTTGTGTCGTTTGTGAATTCCGTAACCCATTTCCCCTATCATATGATTTCTTCTTGTTTTCAAACTTTGGAAATATGTTATATTATGTAATATGATGTATGTAGTAGGGTGTTGTGAAAGATGGAACACGTTTGAATGTGGATTGAACTTAATCTACTTCAATGCTCTTATTTGCCTAAATGTCGGATCTTGTGCTTTGAATTTGCATCATACGCACCCATATGACATTACCGAGCATCCTATTTGGTTCATATTGAGTCTCCTCTCACTGGTACACACTATTCCTTCTCTTGTACAGTTCGTTTCCTGGGCGGAGACTTCCGAAGTGAATAGGCACCCGTATTGCTCATGCTTTATGTCTCGTGGTATACCAGGTGAGGGTGTTTTCGTTCTAGTTACGTACTAAACCCTACAACCCTTATGTGACAAGTTTTGGCCAAAACCTTATGTATATATATATATATACTTGTTATTTTCAAAGTGGAGTCATCGAGTAAATTATTATCGAGTAACCCTTTTCTAATGAATTATGAAATATGTTATGTTTCTTATGAATTGATATGTTTTGGCGAGATTATGCATGTATGTTATGTTCACGGGCCCAGGAATTTAGTACATGTGGCTATCCGAGGAGGCAAGGGCCGACGGTCATCCCATGTGCTGATTTCATTTATGTTTTACGTCGAAACGGATCTCGTCAGGAGTTTTGACGAGAAAACACTGGTCGGGCTTTTGAGGATTCATGTATCTCACTAGCCATTATGTATGAGGTGGACAGGTCTTGCTAACCCTTCCACCACCCGGAGGAAGAAGGTTGGAACTTATTTTTTGATTATGATTATGATTATGATTATGTTATGATTGATAGGCACCGTGCGGGAAGGCCGGGACACGGATTGCCCAAACGAATATGTTTTAGGATATGATATATGACTTGTGTGTATTATGATATATTGCATGATCACCTATTTAAGGTATCAATGATATTTGTCGTATACGGTCGGAGTTTGGTTGGAGATAATGCACGCTCACTCGCCGAGCCTTTATCTTTATGTATGAATTATGAACTTAATGAATTTAATATGATTAGTCGTAAAGTCCGAGCATTGCTTCGTTATTTTCTTGCCCTCTTGGGAACAAACTTTAAATAAAACTTTGCTCAGGATTTATCACTTGCATGCGCATGTTTCTATATATATGTATCGCTCCTGCTCACTCAGTCTTCTAGAGACTGACCCCTCTTTCCCACTTTTCCAGTTTCTTTTGCAGGTTGTGGTTACTAGGCGGAGTTAGAGTGTCGAGTCTTTGTTCTAGTCCCACTCACTTACGCTCACTGCGTACTATATGATTTTTAAGTATTGTATTGACCTTTTATTGTTGGCCGTTGTGCCCTTATTGAACTGATATTATTTCGGGAGAGGTTCTGGAGCTAGTTGAACCCGTTGTTATGTTGTTGCCTTGTATTGATTCGGGACAAGGTAGGACAGCTGCATTGATTAGTGGAACCCGTATTCATATTCTTGTTGGATTCCATTTATTTCTTTGGTATTACATGAATGATTTCCTTGCTTCCGCATTTTGGTTATTGTTGATTGTTCCAAGGTTAGCTTCCGCCTAGTCAGGACTGTTGTTTTGTTTGTCACCCGTTCGCTCTGAGTCCGATTCATGTATGGACTGTCTATTTCATATGTGGATTAGACTCATAGTGCGGGGGATGAGCCTATCGTCCCGGGTGCTACATCTATAAGTGGTATCAGAGCCTCGGGTTGCAAAACTTGGGTTCTCGTGTCGTGTGGGTCAGTCTAGGTCGTTCGGCATAGGAACTATGTGATAATGTATGCATTGCATCGATCTTGAACATGAAATTATCTTTCTTTTTAATCTTGTCGAATTACCTGTTGTATTTTATATTGGATCCGTGCCTTTCGTGTTGAATATGTGCGATATGCATGTACTAAACGCATGCATATACCTTTGAAATGAGTTATGATTTACAGGTTATAAAAATATTATCAAACCACGGCCAATTTCCACGATAAAGACGATCTATTGTGAGTTCTTCCGGAGTCATGGAAGATAGGAGGGATGCACCGGGGAAGAATATGGAGAGTTCTAGATGTGATGCCTTCCTATATGGAGCTAGAGCTCAAGGGTTGGGAGCCTTAATGGGAGGTTCCACTTTAGGGATGCTATGGTAGAGAGAGACACTTGTTAAGATAAGAAGTTATTTGGGGAGAATAGTTATGACTCCTTATATGGGTATATACGGTTCTCCTATATAAGATGCCATAATTAGGATCAATGGGATCGTTCAACCTAAGGAATGAAGTAAATGAACCTTGAAGGTATTTTGGTTCTGGGTTCGAACTATTTAAGAGGTACCGAGGACGGAGAGGAGTTAAGGTAAAATAAATCCAGTGAGAATTGGACACCAAGAGTTGTCAAAGAAGGGTTTCTAAGTAAATCTGGGAATTAGAAATCGAGATTGTGGAGGTGAAGATCGAGAAGAGTTTAAATTTAGGTGCTCTGGATTTCGATTAAGATATAAACGAGTAGGGAGGAGAGTAGAGAACGACAATTAACGGGGTAAATACAAATTTAGGGAAGGTGGTGATGTGGATTTCGGGAATTGAGTTTGTTTTCCAAATCCAAGTTAAATTGCGGGGTTGTGAGGTTGAATTGGGAGATATAGAGCAACAAATGGAAACGATAAAGAAAGGCAAAGACTCTTTGGGGGAGGAATCATGTGCTCAAGTATAAGCAATCGGAAAACAAGGTTAATTCGTCAATTTAAGTTCATAAAGGATAAGCACGGGAGTCTTGATCACGGTGATGGCGAGAAGTAGGGTTCAGAATTACATTAGGGTTCAATTTTGTAAGAGAATTTGGGTAATGTTGAAGAGTGATTCTCGGGGAAGAAATACAGAGGACAATTCAGTGGATGTTGAAGAAATCAGGGATCGTGAACTTGCAATTCCAGACAGTAGACGATACGAGTGATGCAAAGAGATTCGTGGAAAACTCGAAGACCGTGGGAAAGACAAGGCAGGATTAGCAAGTCAAAGCAACCACTTGATTGGAGGAAGCGAGAGAAAGCTACCGAGCTAACAGCTTACTATATTGGTGACAGGTTCCAAAACATTCATGGCACGTGCATCATATTTTGCATCAAATTATTATTTCCTTTGCTTATGTTTGTGCGCGCATTCCTATTTGATTCTGTTGCTTTAATGTACTGCATATTTTATTGTTGCAAGTGTGCCACGTGCATCATCATTTTAAACCGACATGCATGCTAGTGTTTATTTGATAGCAAGTTCTTTCATCCCACTTATCAAGTATTTCTTCGATCGGGTCACCTCTGAGTTAAGAAGAAAAGAAATAATGGGATGGCACATTACAAGGAGGGTGATGTCGGGACAATAAAGAATTTCAAGTAAGGGATAGGTTAATGGAAACGGGAATTCATAACGAGAAGCGAGATTAGAGTTGATTACGGGGGTGTGTGGATCGGAAAAGAATAGGAAAGGGGTTACGGACATTAAGCAAATTAGAAGGGAAGTTAAAAGCAAAACTTTGGGGTTCTTTTTATTAAAAGCCTCTCTAATGGAAAATTATTCATCCAGAATTTCGACAAAAAAAGAATCGATGGAGTTCAACACGCGACAATAGAAATTTAAGGGGGAGAGCACGACGGAGGAACAAAGTGGAAAATTGAAATGGTGCTCGAATAAATATTTTCGTAGGAGTAACGGAATTGCAAACTAAGGAAGACCTAGAAGTCCTAATGGTGTGATCGGAAATAAATAAAAGAACCTTAACGGTTAAACGGTTAAAGTGAGCGTTAAGTATTAAGTTAGTGTTGAAGGCCACCACGGGATATTGAGGAGATGGGTTGTTGAGCATTTCTACACATGGGATTAAATTTTGGGAAATAATGGGATTGTGGAAGAGCTCTGCGAGACCATTAAGTTGCCTCATGGAACAGAAATTAAATCAAACTAATATGTTCGTGATGGCAACCATAGAGGGTAATTTGACTAAGGAAGGACTTGAATTGAATATCAAGAAGTATCAAGGAAGTTTTCCCCTCAATTGAAATTTGGGTGGACTGGAATTTAATGCACGCTTAATGGCTTTAAGAGGATGAAGGGATGAGTAAACGATCCACGAAGAGATTATTCCAAAATTTCTGTGAACCGATGATTACAATCCGGTTTTGAAAGAACTCGTCCAGAAGGCTGTGATCATTAATCAAAAAGGTTATTGAATTTCAGAGGTTTCACCAAATTATAGAAGGAAACGCGAACCGTGAAGAAGACCGGTCCAAAATCTTAAGATGTAGGGTAGAACTCGTTTGGAAGCGCAGGTTGATTGGATGAGGGTTAATGTATAACCGAGAAATGGAAGAAGGTGGACACATTGAAGATATTAAAGACATGCCAAGAGTCGAGCTAGCTTTGGGTTTCAAATTCATTTCCACAGTGAACGGTACCTCAGATATCCATGGCATATGCATACACGCATTGTTAATTTAAATAATTTTGATAATCTGTACTTTGATTCTTTGATTTGTTAACAATTGTTATATAATCGATGTTGGATGTAAATAATTGATAATTATTCCTTGGCGTTATGTGGTTGTTTGGTAAAGTTGTTGTAATTGGATGTTTTGATGCTTTCTCCTTGAGATTTGCTCTTCGTTGTGGTTGTATTTTGTATTTTGAACTTTGTTATCTGTTTGCGAGGGACGGGGTTCTCTCTTTGTTGCTTTTCAGAGACGGGGTTCTCTCTTTGTTGCTTTTGAGAGACGGGGTCCTCTAATTGTTGTTTGAGAGACGGGGATTCTCTCCTTGTTGTTTGTGAGGAACGGAGTTCCTTCATTAATTGTTTTTCAGGCAGATAGTGAATCCGAGGACGGATTCTTTTAAGGGGGAGAGGTTGTAACGCCCCAGTTTTTTTTATTGGTACAGCATGACGTATGTGTTTATCAAATTGCGCGAAATAATTATTTATATGTGATCTACATATTTAATTTTATTTTAAATGTATTAAATGTTAATTAATTTATTTTTATGTTATTAATATTAAATATATTTATATATATATATATATATCTGTGTTAATTATGGTACGAGTTATTTGATATTAAGTTTTTAGGTTGAAGTTTTAAACGTTTAAATCCTTTTCGAACCGTTTTTGATTTGTTTAACTCCGTTTTCAATTCCGATTTTTGTGCCATCTTGGTATACTTGAATTATGTGAGTTATTAATATGTTTACATGCTTACGTTGTAATTTTAAGCTCGTTTGATTCAGTTTTGATTTCGGTTTTGGAGACGGAACTTATAGGGCTTAAAACACTTTTAGCGTGCCCTAGGTTCCGGATGACATATCTTGAGCTCGGGAATTCGGATTTGAATTTCGTCACCTCCGTTGCCTTCGTATAGACGATTCGGAGACAATGCAACAAGCCTCATACCTTTTTGAGATCATTAAGAACTGTAACGAACAACTCGTGCAAGAATAACCCTTTTGTTGACTAGTCTTCATGGTGGGACCCTTTAAGCCAACCTAAACCTAACCATGCTTTAACCCATGACTTGTGTACTTGAGTTAACCCTTTCTCCTCCCCTTTAGTCAGCAAAACCGAGCCAAACCCCCCCTTATTTCTGCTGCAACTGATCGAGAGAGAGGGAGAGAAGAAAAGATAAAGAACCTTGGCTACCTTTGTGATTTTGAGCTCAAATCACTTCCCTTCTTCACCAAATCTTCAAGGTATGAATATTTATGTATTATCTACTCTCTTATACGTATTTTCATCCATTTATTTCGGATTTTGGATCAGATTTGGTTAGCGTTTGAGTTATGAGCTTGATATGCATTTTTGGGGGTAATTGCTCTTGTGACCTTGCTTGGTTGTGCAGCTGATTTCGTGGCTTTAAACTTAGTTTTTGGACTTTTTTATTTGCCTCTTTGTTTCTTAACTGATAGTATGTGATGTTAGGATGATTTTCTCTTTATACCCTTTGATGAAATTATGTGATTTAGAGCCCCAAACTTGATGATCAAAACTGCCTCCCCTGTTTTGGAACTGTTGTGACGTTTTGTGGCTTTTGCTTGATCAAATGACCTTCTTTTCGTGTGAAATTGCATGGATATGATGTAAACTCATTTCTCTATATTTTAGCATTCATATTTCAAGCCTTTGGATCCATTTTAAGCCCCAAAACCGAAATACATGACCTGTTCTTAAGCATGACAGAACTGGACTGTTGCTGTTGCATATTTGTGGTTTGTTGGTCATCCTAATGTGCTCCAATTTGTATCAAATTTCATATACATGGAGTATATAAGTTTCTTATCATGTTAGTATTCATTCCCTAAAGTTTCAGCTTCAAATTCAGCCCCTAAGTACTTGATCATGGCATGATTGAACAATCGGGCTCATATGTGCGGTTTTGGCGCCCCAGACTTTCTGCACGGTTTCGGTGCTCTTAACGTGTGATTTGGCCTTTGCATTCAAAAGAAATATGCTCCTAACATGTTAAATACATTGTATATCAAGTTTCATAAGATTTGGAGTTGATTTGGTATGCTTTTGGGATTGATTTTGTATAAGGTCTGTTTTGCCGGTAAGCTTTGTTTGCGTTTTTGGGACTGTACCGTGACACCCCCGTGTCTCATTTGCTTTGAAATGTGAGACACCCCCGTTTCATGCCCTTTTATCAGGTCTGTACTGAGACACCGCCGTGTCTCAGTCTATTCAAATTGAGGGACACGGGCATGTCCTTCCCCCTGCGCAACTCTTGTCTTTTCCTTTTCGGTTTTTGGTTTGTTTCACCTCTTTAATGCCTTTATCTTCATTTGTGATGAACTATGAACTTGTTTTGCTATGTGTTGGGAGTATTGTGGTTTAATTTCATAACATTTGGATGAGATTTAGGCATCTTTTGCTGAATGCCGTTTATGTGCGTTTTTGTGTCGTTTGTGAATTCCGTAACCCATTTCCCCTATCATATGATTTCTTCTTTTTTTCAAACTTTGGAAATATGTTATATTATGTCATATGATGTATGTAGTAGGGTTTTGTGAAAGATTGAACACGTTTGAATGTGGATTGAACTTAATCTACTTCAATGCTCTTATTTGCCTAAATGTCGGATCTTGTGCTTTGAATTTGCATCATATGCACCCATATGACATTGCCGAGTGTCCTATTTGGTTCATATTGAGTCTCCTCTCACTGGTACACACTATTCCTTCTCTTGTACAGTTTGTTTCCAGGGCGGAGACTTCCGAAGTGAATAGGCACCCGTATTGCTCATGCTTTATGTCTTGTGGTATACCAGGTGAGGGTGTTTTCGTTCTATTTACGTACTAAACCCTACAACCCTTATGTGACAAGTTTTGGCCAAAACCTTATGTATATATATATATATATATACTTGTTATTGTCAAAGTGGAGTCATCGAGTAACCCTTTTCTAATGAATTATGAAATATGATATGTTTCTTATGAATTGATATGTTTTGGCGAGATTATGCATGTATGTTATGTTCACGGGCCCAGGAATTTAGTACATGTGGCTATCCGGGGAGGCAACGGTCGACGGTGATCCCATGTGCTGATTCCATTTATGTTTTACGGCGAAACGGATCTCGTCAGGAGTTTTGATGAGAAAACGCTAGTCAGGCTTTTGAGGATTCATATACCTCACTAGCCATTATGTATGAGGTGGACGGGTCCTGCTAACCCTTCCACCACCCGGAGGAAGAAGGTTGGAACTTATTTTATGATTATGATTATGATTATGTTATGATTGATAGGCACCGTGCGGGAAGGCCGGTGTAACGCCCCCACCGGTACCAGAACAAGAGGAGAGCGGCGTCTCAACCCCCGCACTGAAGCACCTCTCAAGTAATGGTGTGAGCCATCACTCAAGAAATACTCCAGCGAACGGCTATCTATCAGAACTCTACATATACAACGATGTGGCTATGCAGCGGAAAATCAGAGTATTTTAAAACTTTTCAAAACATGTGCGTGATGGCATGTAACAAGCAATAACATATTGATCGTGTAAGAGAGACTCGGCATATCAGAACATATAACATATTCACATATAAGTACCGATACAGCAGAGTTCAAAATATCGGTAACAGAGTAGCAGAAAGAGTATAACAAAGATACTCAAGTATTCAGAAACATATACAGAAACATAAAGTGATGCAGCCATAAAACATATGCAGGACACAAAAGAGGAAGTAATACTATGTCCTGACTGAAACAAAAATGACAATCTACAGCTTCAAGATACCTCTAGACTGCGGCTGCAAGACCTGAAACCACGAGGCAAGAAAACGGTAGAGGTATTAGTCAAAAGGACTAAGTGAGGGAATACTTTAAAGAAAGTACTGAATTAAAGAACTTAAAGTAAAGTTCGAAACTGTTAAATGCAATGCTTTAAAGAAGAACTCGAAACAAGTTCGGTTGATAAAACTCTTTGAATGTGATGTTGTAAAAGAATGCACGTTAAAAATATTTTCATGAATGCTATCACACGCGCACACATATGCTGTTGATGGTTCATAATTCTTTCATAAAACGGGATAAGGGTAAAGTGAACTTTTCCAGATATGAACCAACCTTTATGAAACATAATTTTGCCCGCAAGCTAGGCTCCTCCATCCTTACTCCTGAAAAACATGATTCGGTAGAGCATCGGACCAGGATCAACAATAATTCCACGTTTAGTAGAGTATCGGACCAAGATCAACAATAACCCCACATATAGTAGAGCATCGGACCAAGGTCAACAACAACTCCGCACATAGTAGACTATCGGACCAAGTTCAACAACAACTCTTACCAACCCATACAAACATGCACCATCCTCCACCGGTTGTCACTTCGGGTAGGTAGCCCTAGGCGACCTGTAAACATGTAATGGGAACAGATTTGCTGTCCGTTCCCAGACAGATTATCCTGACTTAACAAACCTCCTGTTAAAAATCGGTGTCAATTGTCTAAGTGTGGCGGCCGGTATTGGTGATGTCGTTGGCGCTCACCTCCCGAGCATCACCTCCACACATAACCGCCGGGCCCAAACTGTAAACTGTATGCTTGCATTTAAGATTTAGCAGTGACCAGAGTACCACTCCAGTATGCTAACAATAACATGTGAAACTGTAACTGTAACATATGATGATGTCTGTAAAACATGTGATTCTGTCTGTAAACATGTGATTCTGTCTGTAAACTGTACTTTGAAAACATATGCAAAACATGTAACTGTCTTTGAACAAGAATGCAGAACTTTGGAAAACATGTGTTGTAGATCAAGGTATACTATTAAAGTATGAATGATCCTTTCAAGAGAATGTCCCGATAAAAGGGATAGTTCAAAACGAGGTTTAGCTTTGAATTTCAAAACATATGTTACGATAGTATAATCGTGGTTCCAGTTGGAAAACATTTATAACTTCACCTCACCTAATAGTAACAAAAGGCAGGTGGACAGATTATGCGGTGCCCTGGGGATCCCAGTGCTCAACTTTAACTATTGTAGGTGGTGTACTAGAGTGAGCTTAAGAACTAAGACCCACTACTAACCAAGATGCATATGAAATGCATGAAACAATGAACAAGGAACATGTAAAGAACATGTAACACAAGAGAGTAATACCATTTAAGGTATTCAAGAAAGGTAACACACAAAGGAATACGTCAAAGTGAGTTACTCTCAACGTGAGACTATGATCTTACTATAACCGAGTAAGCTTTAGTCAAATTATGAATCCTATCGCAAACCTTAGGTTAAGAAACAAGTCCACGAAAGAAAACACATTTTGAAAACACATTTTAGACCCTGGATATGGAAACCCTAGGTGCAAATGTCTATCAAGAAAGCACAAGTTTTAATTCATTTTTTTACTATTCAAAAGCACTATTCAAAAGTATTATTCAAGATTACTATTCACGATTACTATTCACAGGTTACTATTCACATATCGGGTCAAAGGGTCGGGTCAAACCCTTACTATACACACACCCACACACACACGGTACACACACACACCATGCACGAACACACACACACACACGGCATGCACACACACACACCCTAATTAAATTATGATCTTGATTATAACCTATAGTTTCAAGTTCATGTTAATGTAATCAAGTGTGATCTAGGTTAAAGGTATAACCTATAGTTAAGAGATCCAATTAAGGCATAAGATCAAGTTATGAAACACTATTCTATCTTAGGTTAACATGTGACACTATTAAAGTGTATAACATAATCAAAGCACTAATCCATTAATCCAAATCATATCATAAGCTCAATTCATAATTCAAGAAGCATATAACAATGTGACAACATGTCACAACATGTCACAACATATATCATATCATATCATATATCATGAAACTTTAGGTAGGTAACATGTAACAATTTAATTCCAATATCAACATGTAACAAGTTGTGACATAATTAATTGTAAGTCACTATTCCATTAGCTAACATGCATGAATATAATTCCAATTCCATAATCATGCGTCAATTCTCATAATATAACAATCATATCACATGATCATAGCATATACTAGAGCAATTGATAACATATTCAAGCATATACTAAACAATTAAAACATATAAACAACTATCAAAACATATCATGAAAACTATATAATAAATGCATAAAATAAAATCCTATATGGCTTAGGGAAGACCCTAAGACCCAACCTAAACATAATATAAACATACCATAACATAAAAACATAATCTAACTAAACATAACATAAAAATAAAGCAACTAACCTAGCAAAGGGGAGGGGAGGCCGACGGCCAAGAGGGAAAGGAGGGAGAGAGTAGTGCTTGTTAACACAAGACTTTGAGCAAGGAATGAAATGCCATGAGCCCTCTATTTATAGTTGAAGAGAAGCCCCTCACGTTGGAAATAAAATGTGGAGAAGGGTATGAGAGCAAAATGGGATAGCTTCTCTTGGAAGCTTTAGGCATATGAAGCTAAAAATGGGGCTGCTGGGGGTATTTCTGTAATTTTGTCCCCCAAGGCTCAAGGATAAGTGGCTGGAAGTATAACCATTCCGACGGCAAGAAAATTAGCTTCGAAACGCATATTCATTCGTCGAAATCGGATTTACCGTTTGAAAGATACGTTAGTTTTAATGAATAAAAGTTTTGAGCTCGAAACTCAACACGAGTGAAAAACGACTTTCTAGAATGATTTTCAAGTCCGGATTGTTTCCAAAATTCAAGAAATAAATCGAGAAGCGTTTTGAGTCCAAAATCGACTATAAAACGTTTTACCGTTAAAAAGTTGAAAACGTAGAGTGAATAGTGAATTCTCACGTACGAACATACGCTTCAAAATTTCAAGCTAGGGTTTGAATCAAGAGTTGTAAAACATCTCAAAAATCTTGAAATAGCTCAAGTAATGCAAATCCGAAGAGAAAACATTTTCCGAATGAAAACCGTTCGTAGAAGAAATAATGAACTAGGGTTTTCGAAAACATTTTCAATAAAACAAAGTTCCGGAATAGATTTCCAAGCCAAGAATGATTTCAAAAGATTCGTCTCGACTCAAGGATTGATTTGACTGTAAACTTGGGTAGAAAAGGCATCAGAATCAAAAGCTCATTTTCTGATGAATAGTAACTTTGGTCGGTAAGTTCCAAAAATACCCTTATGGTTCAAGAAAGACTCTCTGAGCTCGGGAAACAAGTTCAAACAATTGGGAAACATGTGTGATGAACCTCTAGGGTTCGAGTAGCAATATGAACAAGGTAGGCTCGGGTTATGAATAGTAAACTGTATCAAAGGTCAAGAATTCCCTCTTAAAACATGTCAGATCATATACGAGCACAAAGTTCATGTAAGAATGCAATGCATGATTATTCAAAAAGTTGGATCATGGTCTATAAACGCTTTACCACTGCCTTAACTTACAGTTTTCATCCAGACCCTGTTTTGGGCTGTTACAATCACCCCTCCTTAAAGAGAATCTGTCCTCAGATTCTTCCGCTGTAATTGCAAACAACTCAGGGTGATGCTTCTGCATTTTCTCTTCTATCTCCCAGGTTGCCTCTTCTGTCCCATGTCCCTTCCAAAGAACTTTAACTAAAGGAATTTTCCTATTCCTCAGCTCTTGAAACTTCCTGTCTAGAATCTTAGCGGGCTTCAAAACATAAGTCAGATCCGGTTCCAACGGTATCTCCTCTACTGGAACAACCTCTATCTCATCCGAGAAACACTTGCGAAGCTGAGATACATGATATACGTTGTGGATTCCTGTTAGACCTACAGGAAAATCCAATCTATAAGCAGTCGATCCGACTCTCTCTAGTATCTCATACGGTCCAACATATCTCGGGTTTAACTTTCCACCTTTCCCAATTCGGGAAAACCCTTTTCTTGGCGATGCCTTCAGAAATACCTTTTCGGCCACTGCGAATTCCAAATCCCTTCTTCGTCGATCAGAATAACTCTTCTGCCTATCCTGGGCAGCTTTCATTCTCTGGCGAATGATCTGAATCTTCTCCGTCACTTCTCTTATCCATTTAGCAGAATTCACTCTGATCGGTCCTTCCTCAGTACATCTTGCTTCATCCAAATCGCAGTATAACGGGGATCTACATTTTCTTCCATACAGAGCTTCATATGGAGCAACTTTAATAGAAGCTTGATAACTATTATTGTATGCAAACTCCACAAGAGGTAAACAATCTTTCCAACTTTCCTGGAAGTCCAAAGTGCAAGCTCTTAGCATATCTTCCAAGTATTTGATCATCCTTTCTGATTGTCCATCCGTCTGAGGATGCGCTACAGTACTGAAGTTCAACTTTGTTCCCATCAAAGTCTGAATTTCTTTCCACAATTGCGATGTGAATTTCGGATCTCTGTCCGAGACTATACTGTTCGGGACTCCATGTAGTCCAACAATCTCTTGTTGATACAGCTTTGCCAACGTGCTGACCTTATCCGTTGTCTTTACTGGCAAAAAGTGCGCTGACTTTGTCAATCGATCAATGATCACCCAGATACTATCTTGTCCTCCTCTGACTTTGGGTAATCCAGTGACAAAATCCATCGTGATTTGCTCCCATTTCCACGTCGGAATCGGTAATGGTTGCAACTTCCCACTCGGCTTCTGGTGCTCAGCTTTAACTTTCTGACAAGTTAAGCACATCTTAACATAGTTGGCTGTGTCTCTCTTCATTACGTTCCACCAGAAATGCGTCTTAACATCTTGATACATCTTAGTGCCTCCGGGATGTATCGTGTACTTAGTCTTGTGCGCTTCGTCGAGAATCTCTTTCCTCAAAACAGTTGGTACGCATACTCGACCTTTGTACCTCAATATTCCATGTTCATCAACCTTGAACTTGGTCTCATCATCTTTCTCCTTAGATTCGAGACATTTCTTGATCCACTCGTCGTTCTTCTGTGCTTCCAGCACTTGTTCTTTCAAAGGTGATATCATCACAACGTTCGCGACTGGAGCTTTAGTTATCACCTCCATTCTCTCTCTCTGATCAACCTCGGGATTGGCAGAAATCTGTGCCAAACGAACTTTCCTGCATAGAGCATCTGCTACAACATTCGCCTTTCTTGTATGGTACTGAATAATGCAATCGTAGTCCTCCAGAAATTCCATCCATCTCCTTTGTCGCATATTCAACTCCTTCTGAGTGAATAGATATCGCAGGCTCTTATGATCAGTGAAGATCTCAAACGTAACTCCATACAGGTAATGTTTCCACTTTCCAAGAGCAAAAATTATCGCGGCTAACTCCAAATCATGTGTCGGGTAGTTAACTTCATGCGTTTTGAGTTTCCGTGATGCATACGCAATCACCTTTCCATTCTGCATCAAAACTCCTCCTAATCCTTCTTTCGAAGCATCGGTGTAGACTGTATAACCTTCTTTTCCTTCTGGTAACGCTAACACGGGTGCAGTTGTTAGCATCTCCTTCAATCTTTGAAAACTTTGCTCACACTTCTCCGTCCATTCAAACTTCCCTTCTTTCTTTGTCAACTTAGTGAGAGGTGTAGCTATCTTCGAGAAATCTTGGACAAACCTCCGGTAGTAACCAGCTAATCCCAGAAAACTCCACACATCTGAAGGATTCTTCGGTCACTTCCAATCCATGATTGTTTCGATCTTTGAGGGATCTACTTCGATTCCAGATCCTGATATGATGTGTCCGAAAAATGTAACTCTCTCAAGCCAGAACTCACATTTACTGAACTTTGCATATAGCTTGTGATCCAGCAAAGTGCGTAACACGATTCGAAGATGTTCAGCATGTCCCTCCGGTGTCTTCGAAAATACCAAAATATCGTCGATGAAGATCACTACAAACTTGTCGAGAAACGGCTTGAATATACGGTGCATCATATCCATGAATGCAGCCGGTGCGTTTGTCAAACCAAACGGCATTACTACAAACTCATAATGTCCATATCAGCTGTTGAAAGCAGTCTTCGGAATATCTGCTTCCCTGATCTTCAATTGATAATACCCTTGTTTAAGATCTAACTTGGAGTAGACCTTTGATCCTTGTAGTATGTCGAACAGCTCTTCGATATGAGGGAGAGGATATTTATTCTTGATTGTCATCCTGTTCAGCTCCCGATAGTCAATGCATAAACGCAATGATCCATCCTTCTTCTTAACGAAAAGCACAGGCGCTCCCCACGGCGAGGTGCTCGGTCGAACATATCCTGACTCAATCAACTCGTCCAATTGCTTTCTCAGTTCATCCAATTCAGCTGGTGCCATTCTGTAAGGTGTCTTTGAGTACGGCTTAGCTCCTGATTTCGTCTCGATCGTAAACTCCAACTCTCGGTCAGGAGGTAACGAATCCAAATGTTCAGGAAACACATCTAAGAATTCATTCACCACTTCCACTTCTTCGATCTTAAGTTGATCTTTCGGTTTATTCAAAAGATAAGCAACAAATCCACTAGCTCCTTTCTGAATCAACTTCTTAGCTTCCATCGAAGAAATCACTGATAACTTCTCAACTTTCCCTTCTGATGTCCGACTTTCATCTTCTTCCAAGATGATCTCTTTCTTGTAACAATCCAACTTCGCTCGGTACTTAGACAACCAATCCATACCAAGTATAACATCGTATCTTGTCATCGGCAACTCAATAAGATCCGTCGGGTAACAACGGGTACCAATACATATAGGGCAGCGTTTATATACTTGATCCGTAACAAGGCAAGTTCCCAAAGGAGAATTCACTTCAAATTTATATGGCAAGTATTCAAGCGGAAACTGTAAATGTGCACATAATTTAGAAGCAACAAATGAATGCGTGGCGCCAGGGTCATATAAGACCTTAACTGGCGTGTTAAGAATGTGCACAATACCTTCCACCACAGACGAAGGATCAACCTCCTCTTTACCATCCAAAGCATAAGCTCTGCCTTTGACCACCGGTTTGTTCGTCGTACCCACCACTCCTTTTCCTTTATACTGGACCCCAAATCTCCTGATCTTGTGCGGGCAACTATCCATCTGGTGCTCAGGGGAACCACACGTGAAACACTGTCCAGATTTCTTGCGACAGTTCTCCTCAGTGTGTCCCGTTCGGCGACAATATCGGCAAACAATTTCCTCTGGACCTGGCTGAGGTGCTCTCTGCTGTTGTGGCGCCCTCTGGTACTGTTGTGGCGCTTTCTGCTTCTGTGCTTGCTGTTTCAGTGGAGCGTTCTGCTGCTGACGCTGTGGTGTTACCATTGGCCTCTTTCCAGTTCCTTGGGGAAAAGATCCGGAAGGTCGCTTATTACCTTGATAAGGCTTAGGGTTAGAAGGTCCTTGTCGTGCAGTAGTTATCTTGATCTCCTTGTGTGCAGCTTCAACCCTTAGCGCTCTATCAACATCCTGGTTGTAGGTCTCAATGTCCAAAAAAGCAAGTGCCAACCGAAGTTCGGGCTTCAGTCCATCAATAAACCTCTTGGTCTTGCGACGCTCATCAGTCAGAATATGAGGCGCATACTTGATCAGCCTCACAAACCTAGCCTCATACTCCATCACATTCATAGTTCCCTGAACCAGACTCATGAACTCAGCCTCTCGTGCATCACGAGTCACTTGAGGCGTATACTTCTGCTGAAACTCTCTGATAAACTCATCCCAACTTCTTTCAACGTTATTCTCTATCCACATATGCTGAACGTGCTTCCACCAATTGTATGCAGCTCCTTCCATAAGAAAAGTAGCATATCGAACTCGTTCACGATCCTCTGGGTAGATCTCCATAGCCTCGAAAATCTTCTCAAGACTAGTAGTCCAATTCTCAGCCTTTAGGTCGATCGGTTCTCCATAGAACTTAGGCGGATTCATCCTCAGAAACTTCTCCAATGACCTTTCATTAGGAGGGTTATCTCTTGGTGCACAAGCCCTCATAAATTGTCATAGCACATCCCTTAATTCCGGAGTTCCTACCCTTTCCGGGGGTGGCGTGACATCTCTTTGGGGTGGCAGTGGTGGTACACGATTCCGGGGTGCTCTTCTCGGTGGCCTGTTGTTACTGAATTCATAAGCATTCAGATACATATATTCGATGCATGACATATAATGATTCACAGAATCCGTAACCACGTATTCACATTCTCACGTAGTCACACATAAGTATGAGAACAACACATTCCCATAACAACATGTCAGCAAAGATTCAAGATCTTCAAACATATCATATAATCAGAAACAATTGTCAGACAACATGTAAACGAGAACAGAAGCTCGGGTAACATATCAACATATCAGAAACATGTATAACATATCCCAAAACATGATCAACATGTAAAACGGGAACAGAACGTGTACTGTCATAACAACAAGAACTGTAACATGATCAACATATCCACAAGCGTATTCAACATATCAAGAATAATAGCATGCTAACAATAAATGAAATGGCATGATCCTATCAACGGTCCTAATGGTATCTTGAAGCAACTCTAAGACTCATGCAATGACAGTTATGGAAAGCAGTAAACAGATATCCAACATAAAGCCGAAAGTGTTATAACTGTGCAAGGTTTGGTAAAATTTACTACAGGCCACATGTTAACAGTATTAATTCAAAATGGGGAGGACCCGATACTATCGAGTTGACTCCCTTACAGGCCTTACCAAACCGTCTAACCCTGCTGAAAATAACCTAGTAGGTACCAAGTCATCTGAACCGTCATCCGTGGTGCCAAAAGTCGGGGATCATCTACCATAGCTATACATCCCCTCATCCAAAAGTCAGTCCTGAACTGTCCCGGCTATACGTCCTCCATCCATAGATAGATATATATGCATCAGTACTATATACAGAAATCACCCATCAACAATCAACCCTGATAACTGTGGTCCAAAGAACCCCTGGTGGTGTCATCAGAAACAGCAACGACCTCACCCTGTCCGTGTCCTGCTGGCTCATCTCCGCCATCATCATCATCATCAGACCCTCCATCGCCTCCATCAGACTGATCCTGCATAGGCTCGGGCTCCTGAGAGGCCTGACTGACATCCTGACCCTCGACCTCCTCAACTGCCTGCTCATCGGATAAGTGATAGGTATCATACAGGCGAGCTCTCAAGCGGGCACGGTAGTGCTGGTGACGCTCCATAGAGGTGTCGCGATCGATAGTCATCTGCATAAGATCTGCCTCCAGCTCAGCAAGACGAGCAGCCCTCTGATCAGCAATATGAGTCATCTCTGCAACATGCTCACGAGCGATGTCCCTATCAATCTGGTACTGCAGTGACTGATCCTGATGGCGCATAGACTCCAACCTGACCTCACGGGTCCTCTGATACTCCTGAAAGTAACCATCTCTCTCAGACTCGAGATAGTGCACAACTCTGTTAGGATAGGAATACCCAGGTCTGCCACTGTTCCTAGACCTACGCCAAGTGTAGAAACGAGTGCCTCCACGGCGAGAAACTGCCACAGTACGCGGGGCCTCAAACTGCTCAAAGAAAGCCTCATCCATCTGATGATTAGGATCCTGGTGTGGCTAAACTGCCATAGCTATACAGAAGATACCACAGATATGAAATCCAGATACAGAACCATGCAATCCCCAAATATCCTATCTCGATGCAGTATGAGAATGATCCTGGATGCAATGCGTGAACAATCCATGATGCGACATGAGAGCAATCTAGGTTAAGTCTCTTCTTAGTTAACCCGATGCTCTGATACCACCTCAAGCTGTAACGCCCCCACCCGTACCAGAACAAGAGGAGAGCGGCGTCTCAACCCCCGCACTGAAGCACCTCTCAAGTAATGGTGTGAGCCATCACTCAAGAAATACTCCAGCGAATGGCTATCTATCAGAACTCTACATATACAACGATGTGGCTATGCAGCGGAAAATCAGAGTATTTTAAAACTTTTCAAAACATGTGCGTGATGGCATGTAACAAGCAAGAACATATTGATCGTGTAAGAGAGACTCGGCATATCAGAACATATAACATATTCACATATAAGTACCGATACAGCAGAGTTCAAAATATCGGTAACAGAGTAGCAGAAAGAGTATAACAAAGATACTCAAGTATTCAGAAACATATACAGAAACATAAAGTGATGCAGCCATAAAACATATGCAGGACGCAAAAGAGGAAGTAATACTAAGTCCTGACTGAAACAAAAATGACAATCTAGAGCTTCAAGATACCTCTAGACTGCGGCTGCAAGACCTGAAACCACGAGGCAAGAAAACATGAGAGGTATTAGTCAAAAGGACTAAGTGAGGGAATACTTTAAAGAAAGTACTGAATTAAAGAACTTGAAGTAAAGTTCGAAACTGTTAAATGCAATGCTTTAAAGAAGAACTCGAAACAAGTTCGGTTGATAAAACTCTTTGAATGTGATGCTGTAAAAGAATGCACGTTAAAAACATTTTCATGAATGCTATCACACGCGCACACATATGCTGTTGATTGTTCATAATTCTTTCATAAAACGGGATAACGGTAAAGTGAACTTTTCCCGATATGAACCATCCTTTATGAAACAGAATTTTGCCCGCAAGCTAGGCTCCTCCATCCTTACTCCAGAAAAACATGATTCGGTAGAGCATCGGACCAGGATCAACGATAATTCCACGTTTAGCAGAGTATCGGACCAAGATCAATAATAACCCCACATATAGTAGAGCATCGGACCAAGGTCAACAACAACTCCGCACATAGTAGACTATCGGACCAAGGTCAACAACAACTCTTACCAACGCATACAAACAAGCACCATCCTCCACCGGTTGTCACTTCGGGTAGCTAGCCCTAGGCGACCTGTAAACATGTAATGGGAACAGATTTGCTGTCCGTTCCCAGACAGATTGTCCTGACTTAACAAACCTCCTGTTAAAAATCGGTGTCAATTGTCTAAGTGTGGCGGCCGGTATTGGTGATGTCCTTGGCGCTCACCTCCCGAGCATCACCTCCACACATAACCGCCGGGCCCAAACTGTAAAGTGTACGCTTGCATTTAAGATTTAGCAGTGACCAGAGTACCACTCCAGTATGCTAACAATAACAGGTGAAACTGTAACTGTAACATATGATGCTGTCTGTAAAACATATGATTCTGTCTGAAAACATGTGATTCTGTCTGTAAACATGTGATTCTGTCTGTAAACATGTGATTCTGTCTGTAAACTGTACTTTGAAAACATATGCAAAACATGTAGCTGTCTTTGAACAAGAATGCAGAACTTTGGAAAACATGTGCTGTAGATCAAGGTATACTATTATTGTATGAATGATCCTTTCAAGAGAATGTCCCGATAAAAGGGATAGTTCAAAACGAGGTTTAGCTTTGAATTTCAAAACATATGATACGATAGTATAATCGTGGTTCCAGTTGGAAAACATTTATAACTTCACCTCACCTAATAGTAACAAAAGGCAGGTGGACAGATTATGCGGTGCCCTGGGGATCCCAGTGCTCAACTTTAACTATTGTAGGTGGTGTACTAGAGTGAGCTTAAGAACTAAGACCCACTACTAACCAAGATGCATATGAAATGCATGTAACAATGAACAAGGAACATGTAAAGAACATGTAACACAAGAGAGTAATACCATTTATGGTATTCAAGAAAGGTAACACACAAAGGAATACGTCAAAGTGAGTTACTCTCAACGTGAGACTATGATCTTACTATAACCGAGTAAGCTTTAGTCAAATTATGAATCCTATCGCAAACCTTAGGTTAAGAAACAAGTCCACGAACGAAAACAAATTTTGAAAACACATTTTATACCTTGGATATGGAAACCCTAGGTGCAAATGTCTAATAAGAAAGCACAAGTTTTAATTCATTTTTTTACTATTCAAAAGCACTATTCAAAAGTACTATTCAAGATTACTATTCACGATTAGTATTCACAGGTTACTATTCACATGTCGGGTCAAAGGGTCGGGTCAAACCCTTACTATACACACACCTACACACACACGGTACACACACACACCATCCACGAACACACACATACACACACACGACATGCACACACACACCCACCCTAATTAAATTATGATCTTGATTATAAACTATAGTTTCAAGTTCATGTTAATGTAATCAAGTGTGATCTAGGTTAAAGGTATAACCTATAGTTAAGAGATCCAATTAAGGCATAAGATCAAGTTATGAAACACTATTCTATCTTAGGTTAACATGTGACACTATTAAAGTGTATAACATAATCAAGGCACTAATCCATTAATCCAAATCATATCATAAGCTCAATTCATAATTCAAGAAGCATATAACAATGTCACAACATGTCACAACATATATCATATCATATCATATATCATGAAACTTTAGGCATGTAACATGTAACAATTTAATTCCAATATCAACATGTAACAAGTTGTGACATAATTAATTGTAAGTCACTATTCCATTAGCTAACATGCATGAATATAATTCAAATTCCATAATCATGCATCAATTCTCATAATATAACAATCATATCACATGATCATAGCATATACTAGAGCAATTGATAACATATTCAAGCATATACTAAACAATTAAAACATATAAACAACTATCAAAACATATCATGAAAACTATATAATAAATGCATAAAATAAAATCCTATATGGCTTAGGGAAGACCCTAAGACCCAACCTAAACATAATATAAACATACCATAACATAAAAACATAAACTAACTAAACATAACATAAAAATAAAGCAACTAACGTAGCAAATGGGAGGGGAGGCCGACGACCAAGAGGGAAAGGAGGGAGAGAGGAGTGCTTGTTAATACAAGACTTTGAGCAAGGAATGAAATTCCATGAGCCCTCTATTTATAGTTGAAGAGAAGCCCCTCACCTTGGAAATAAAATGTGGAGAAGGGTATGAGAGCAAAATGGGATAGCTTCTCTTGGAAGCTTTAGGCATATGAAGCTAAAAATGGGGCTGCTGGGGGTATTTCTGTAATTTCATCCACCAAGGCTCGAGGATAAGTGGCTGGAAGTATAACCATTCCGACGGCAAGAAAATTAGCTTCGAAACGTATATTCATTCGTCGAAATCGGATTTACCGTTTGAAAGATACATTAGTTTTAATGAATAAAAGTTTTGAGCTCGAAACTCAACACTAGTGAAAAACGACTTTCTAGAATGATTTTCAAGTCCGGATTGTTTCCAAAATTCAAGAAATAAATCGAGAAGCGTTTTGAGTCCAAAATCGACTATAAAACGTTTTACCGTTAAAAAGTTGAAAACGTAGAGTGAATAGTGAATTCTCACGTACGAACGTACGCTTCGAAATTTCAAGCTAGGGTTTGAATCAAGAGTTGTAAAACATCTCAAAAATCTTGAAATAGCTCAAGTAATGCAAATCCGAAGAGAAAACATTTTCCGAATGAAAACCGTTCGTAGAAGAAATAGTGAACTAGGGTTTTCGAAAACATTTTCAATAAAACAAAGTTCCGGAATAGATTTCCAAGCCAAGAATGTTTTCAAAAGATTTGTCTCGACTCAAGGATCGATTCGACTGTAAACTTGGGTAGAAAAGGCATCAGAATCAAAAGCTCATTTTCTGATGAATAGTAACTTTGGTCGGTAAGTTCCAAAAATACCCTTATGGTTCAAGAAAGACTCTCTGAGCTCGGGAAACAAGGTCAATCAATTGGGAAACATGTGTGATGAACCTCTAGGGTTCGAGTAGCAATATGAACAAGGTAGGCTCGGGTTATGAATAGTAAACTGTATCAAAGGTCAAGAATTCCCTCTGAAAACATGTCAGATCATATACGAGCACAAAGTTCATGTAAGAATGCAATGCATGATGATTCAAAAAGTTGGATCACGGTCTATAAACGCTTTAGCACTGCCTTAACTTACTGTTTTCATCCAGACCCTGTTTTGGGATGTTACAGCCGGGACACGGATTGCCCAAACGAATATGTTTTAGGATATGATATATGACTTGTGTGTATTATGATATATTGCATGATCACCTATTTAAGGTATCAATGATATTTGTCGTACACGGTCGGAGTTTGGTTGGAGATAATGCACGCTCACTCGCTGAGCCTTTATGTTTATGTATGACTTATGAACTTAATGAATTTAATATGATTAGTCGTAAAGTCCGAGCATTGCTTCGTTATTTTCTTGCCCTCTTGGGAACTAACTTTAAATAAAACTTTGCTCGGGATTTATGACTTGCATGTGCATGTTTCTATATATATGTATCGATCCTGCTCACTCAGTCTTCTAGAGACTGACCCCTCTTTCCCACTTTTCCAGTTTCTTTTGCAGGTGTTGGTTACTAGGCGGAGTTAGAGTGTCGAGTCTTTGTTCTAGTCCCACTCACTTACGCTCACTGCATACTATATGATTTTTAAGTATTGTATTGACCTTTTATTGTTGGCCGTTGTGCCCTTATTGAACAGATATTATTTCGGGACAGGTTCTAGAGCTAGTTGAACCCGTTGTTATGTTGTTGCCTTCTATTGATTCGGGACAGGGTAGGACAGGTGCATTGACTAGTGGAACCCGTATTCATATTCTTGTTGGATTTCATTTATTTCTTTGGTATTACATGAATGATTTCCTTGCTTCCGCATTTTGGTTATTATTGATTGTTCCAGGGTTAGCTTCCGCCTAGTCAGGACTGTTGTTTTGTTTGTCACCCGTTCGCTCTGAGTCCGACTCATGTATGGACTGCCTATTTCATATGTGGATTAGACTCATGGTGTGGGGGATGTGGTACCTATCATCCCGGGAGCTACGACTTCCCTCTCCTGTCTTGATGATTAGGGTCGCGCAACCCTACCATCACTCGGAGTTGAGGTTGGTATGTTATTTCTGTTTTATGAGGAGTTGAGGTTGGAAGCTCGTACTCGCCGAGCAGTTGATTATGTTATGGAATTATGAATCAGGATAGAGTCTTTCTGAAAAATGGTTTCTAAACTTATATCTATATCTATTTGGGTTCTTTCAAAATGTTTTGGTGTACAACACATATCCTCGATTCATGAGTCCATCCTTTTATTCTGTGCTATGCTCTGTATATATATATTGTGGGAGTGCGTTACCCCCTCACTCAGTCAATTGACTGACACCTCATTTTATCTTTTAGTTTGCAGGATTCCTTTTGGCTTGAGCTAGGCGGAAGTGAGTCTTCGGAGTCACACTTGTCAGTCTAGTTGGTGTTAGGTTGCATTTGTCGCATACTTATGTTATGTATTTATGTTTCACACTTGAAGGTTATGCTTATGTTCTACTTAGACTTAAACCCGTGTGGGGTTAGTACGCTAGTATTTGGATATCATTAGATATTGATGGTACTTATGCTGTTTATTATGTTGGATTATGAATTGATATTCGGGATTAGGTATCTATGCTAGTTGAACCCGTCACCTGTTCTGCATGTTGTTTTAATTACTTCCTATGACGCCCCGTTTTCTCGAAGGGTGTCCTTACGACATCAACCAGTAAGTCTCTACACTTATGTGTGTTTAATTTAAGAGTTCTTGAATTATGTGATTAAATGTAAATCCAATTTAATATGTGATCATTCGAATTATTCTAAGATTAATTGTCAACTTGATTAATTACGCACATATGTAACCCTAACTGTCTAATTTGATTTAATTCAAATTTATTCCATGAAATAATTGTTAAATTGATTTTAAATCCATCATGTTACTTAACTTGTTTAATTTCGGTTTACTTGAATTCCTTGAGATTAATTGTCAATCATGTGTTTACAAAGTGTCGTTAAATTATACGAAAGATTTTTAAAAATTAAATTTTCATATTAATTTGTAAAATTAATTCGAAGCTTGAATGTTTATTCGTAACTTTACCAATTTTATTCACGATTATTTGTACGCGATATGTCTCTTTGCTACGCGATAAGGATACCCGGTTGTATATAGCTTATGCACAAGACACATTTCTCCCAATCCCTTTTCTCTCTCTCTCTCTCCTCTCCCACTCTCTCTCTCCCGCGGGTTACTATGCGCGGCTTCGGTTACGAGCCCATAACTCGATCGTTTCTCGACGGAATTCAACAAACGAATAGTCCATTTCGATTATCTCGGCGAGACCGACGCAAGAGTGCCAATTTCACTACCTAACGATGAACGGAGGCGGAGTTATCGCCGGATTTCAGTAGCAGCGGCGGAGGTGTCGGACCACCGCCACTTCGTCGGCCTTTCGCGGCGGTTTCCGGCCACCTCCTTGATGCACGCGCCCCATGCCCAGACAGAGGACTTCCAGACGCTTCGTTTGACGTCAGAGGCGCGGCCATCGGATCAGCGACATCGCCACACGCGCCGCCCAAAGCTCGCGGCTGCGGCGCGAGTTACTGTAGAGGCGGCTGAAACTTCGGCGGCCAAATGGGGCTTTTTCCGCCCATCGTTTGGTCTCGGGCTCTTCACAAAAGTTGTTCGGAACGACGAGAACTAGTGGCCTGTGATCAGGGGACTCCAGATTCGGCGTTTTGGCGGCGGATCGGGGGCGGCAAAGTGGCGGTGCAACGGCGGCACTAGCTCCGAGGATTTTGCCGGAAAGCTACCTTAGGGCTTTCGAAGAGCTCGTCATGGGTAAGACAACGCCTCTTTCGGATCGTATTTTGGTTCACCGGTTTGGAAGTAATTTGAGTTTGAAGATTTAGGGTTTTCGTGTTCTTAGATTTCAGATCTAGGACAATCGGCTTGGAATTTCCAGAAATTGATCGAGGATTCGGAACGGGCACGAAGACTTCATTCAGGACTGATTTTTCGGGATTTTCCCGGCGACTTTTGACGGCGGCCCGGCGACTTTCTGGCGGCTCCGGTGGCAGCACTCCGGTGACTTTCGGACATAATGTTTGTCTCGTTGTGGTGAGTTCAATGCCCCTTTCCGTTCATTAATCGGACACTCGATCTATTTATTACGAATTATTTTGCGTAATTGTGATTATTTGAATTAATTGTTTTAAGTGCAAATAAATTGGTTATTGTTGGTTTGTTGATCGAGATGTCTTCCAATCATATACGAAAACATGTATTTAATGGATTGTGATATGCATGAATGTTTCGATTTACAATTTGAATCCTGATGTGATGAATTTATGCTGTGTGTCTAGATATGAAGGGGTGTTAGTGTAATATTTAGAAACTAATCTTTTATGTGACTAAATGAACTTGAATGATATTTTAGAAGAACGAAAATTTTGTGATTTCTCTATATGAATTTGAGACGTTCTCAATGTTATGTTTATTGTAAATTGTGTTTCAAATATAAATTTAGATACATGAAAGATGCTTGAACAACTTGAGACTTGATGAATGATAGGAGTTAGAATTGTAATATCTTGATTTACTCTTACTACTCGAAAATGGTATATCATGAATTACGATAAATTGATAATTGTAATGCTTGTAAGTAATTAATTCCTAGTTGAATAATTGTATAAGCACTTTAAATGAACAATTATGCTTAGTAATCAACTAAGGGGATGTATGTGTAATAATTCTAAACTTTTATAAATAACTTAGGGGATGTAAGTGTAATATTTATGAAACTATGTATGTGACTTGAGCTTGTGTACCAAACATGTTGTGAAGTTGTAAAGTATGATCTTAAGTGAATTAAATGCACTCTTTATTTGTATCAAGCATGCCATCTACGTACAACAACCTTGTATGTTTATATGATCAAGTTGCTTTTAATTATGCACTTTATAACTCGACATGAACTTGATGCTTAATTCTAATATTATAATTGAACCCTGTGACATTGGATGATTTAATATGCATTTCGTGAATACATTGACTTCCTAAATTGATCTTGCATCTTTGGATATGGAATTGCATGATGGTTGCTTGTAAATATGATCTTGTTGAGCATTGATATGCCTTGATTGACCACGACACCTTATCCAAGCACAACATGAACACTTATGCATAACCACGATCATGTTGAACAACGCCGTACGTCTTGTTTGGTTCATATAGAGTCTAAGTCTGGGCTTCTGTATGTCTTGTCACAGAGTTTGGTGGTGCCGGTGGGCCCGAGGTTTAGAGTGTTTGGCCCTTCACACTCTCAGACTCTACTTTCACGAGGTGAGGTATAGGATTTTGTATAGTTACGTGACCTATGGCCTTTACATGTTGATTTCTACCCTTGCATGCGAGTATACTCTATTATAGATATATATGTGCTGAATATGATATGTTGATGATCTTGTGTGAGTCCTGCGTGGATGGAGGTCATGAGGCTTAAAGTTCCATCGCGTAGGAAGGGTGTAAATATAAAACCAGTTTTGAGGCATATGTATGCTATTTTTGGAAAATCCAGTTGTGTTATGATTCTGTAGCGAGATTGACATGAAAGATTGGCGTATGTTCTGTTCTGTTATGGATCCGAGGAGCTATGGGTAAGGAATCCCTGGGACGGTATAGGGCCGTCAGGGCTCGGCCTGTGCATAGTCTCTATTTGAGATATCATTGCGCGACTTAGGGAGATAGGGGAGGCGTGATATCTTGAGCCTTCGGTGTACAGCCGGGGAGGACTCTTGTAGGTTCGCAACCTCTTGAGGGTTTGTCTGCTATGGATGGTTTGGGGACGGTACATCCCCTCCATCATTGGTGTGACGGTTGGATTGATTTTGTATTTATGTTTTGATCTGTTCTGAGGAGTAAAGGTTGGAAGCTCGTACTCGCCGAGCATGTGTTCTGTTCTGTTTGGGAATCATGAATCGAGATAGAGTTTCTGAAATGTTTTCTAAAGCTTATATTTATAACTATCTTTTGGGTACTTTTGGAAATGTCTTTGGTATGTAACACCTATCTCCGGTTCATGAGTCCACCCTTCTGATATGTGCTATGCTCTATATATATACAGTGGGTGTGCGTTAGCCCCCTCACTCAGTCAGTTGACTGACACCTCATTTTACCTTTTAGTTGCAGGTTTCCTTTTGGCTTGAGCTAGGCAGATGTGAGTCTTCTGGGTCACACTTGTCGGTTTAGTTGGTGTTAAGATGCATTGTCGCACACTCTATTTATGTTATGTATTCTTATTTCGCTTTTGGAGATTATGTTTTATGCTCTACTTAGACTTAAACCCGTGTGGGGTAGTATGCTAGCATTTGGATGTAATTAGTCAATATGCTGATACTTATATTGGTTTATTACGTTGCGATGATTTGAGATTCAGGACTAGGTATCTATGCTAGTTGAACCCGTCACCTGCTTTGCATGTTTTGTTTTAAATGCTTCCGCTATCTATTGTTGTTTGTTTTAATTGCTTCCGCACTCTGAGTTTGTCGAGTTAGATCCGCCTAGCCTAGTGGGTGAGTTGGTCTCCCGTTCGCTATGATTCGGATTCGGGCATGGACTTTCTATTTCATGACCGGGTCGGGGTCCTAGTGCGGGGGATGTGGCATCCTCCGTTTGGGGTGTTACATCCTTAAGGTAGCATCCTCCGTTTGGGGTGTTACACTTCCGCTATCTATTGCTGATTGTTTTAAATTGCTTCCGCGCTTTGAGTTTTTCGAGTTAGATCCGCCTAGCCTAGTGTGTTAGTTGGTCTCCCGTTCGCTATGATTCGGATTCGGGCATGGACTTCCTATTTCATGACCGAGTCTGACTCCTAGTGCGGGGGATGTGGTATCGTCCGTCTGGGGTGCTACATCCTTAAGTGGTATCAGAGCTCTAGGTTGCAAAACCGAGCTCTGGTGTCTTGTTGTATCTGTCTAGGTCGAACGACATAGGACAATTTGATTATGTGCGTACCTGCATTATGATTTGGAGAGCTATGTTTTCGAATTTTCATCACTTTGCTGAATTTATACTACTTGATGCATTGCATTTCTTGGTAGTTCTTGATTGATTTATTACGTGGCTTGAGCATTTACTAATCGACATCCATATTTCGACATTGAAGTTGTGAGATTTTCAGGATGCCACCGCGTCAACAATACCACAGTCAACCGTTTCATCTAAATCTGAGCGACCGGGGACAATCTTCGACTGGAGTACCACCAATGAATTTGACGGCGATGATGTACCGAGAATTTAGGACACTTAATCCTCCCCAATTTCGGGAAGGGAATGATATAAGGGCCAAAGAGTGGCTTTCGGAAATAGAGGGCCTTTTTGAGATATGACCATGCAACTCTCGAGATATGGCTCGCCTTGCTACATATCTTCTACAAGGTCAAGCAAGGCAATGGTGGAAAACAGTTGCCCAACAGTTAGAGACAACGGGCGAAGAGTTGACGTGGGATGTGTTTGTTTGAGAATTCGGCAAGAGGTTTGCACGGGTCATTTTGCACGACCGAAGAGTTGAATAATTTCTCACTTTAAAACAAGGAGAAAGAACCGTTGTGGACTACATAGGGGAATTCGAGAGGTGGGGCGTGTATGTGCCTCACATTACGGGTAACGATCGGATGAAGGCTAGATACTTCATGGAGAGTCTTCGGGATGAGTTCAAGGAACCTTTAATTGCGGAGAATACAAGCATATGGGATAAAGCCACTGAGAAAGCATTACGAGTTGAGAATAGGTTGTTGACAAAACGTAAAGAAGAAGATGTGTCGAATCCTAGACTTGAGCTGGGTTTATGCTCAAATTTATACGTGAGAGGGTGATCCGATCAACAGGGAACTCGAACCATGAAGATTCGTGGAAAGAAGCATAAGAACAGAAACCCTCGAAAGCTGAAGAAAGAAATCCAACCATGTAACCATTGTGGAGGAACCAACCATGCTTACGACGCGTATCGGGATCGATTGAAGAGGTGCTATGCTTGCGGGTCAAAGGAGCACAAGGTTTCCGATTGTGATCGATCGAGAGCTAACAAACAGCGAGTGCGAGATCAACGACTTCAAATTGGAGATCAAGATGAACCCGAATATTGAGGTATTAGCATTCATGGCATTTGCATACATGCATCGCTTAAGTGCCCATATCCTATTTCGTTTGATATGTGTGATGACTATTGTTGTTTTAATTGTGATAACTTGGATACCTGATCTAGTACCTGTAACTTAAAATTTCTACTTGTTTTGAACCGTTGCTGAGATGAATGAGTTCTGTACTTAAGTGGACTATTCATGCACATGTGATTTAGACTTCTCTTAACTATTCATTGACCTGTCATACGCATACACATATACTGTGACTTTGTTACAGGGATTCCATCGCGATATCCCCCTTGAGTGAGGCATGGATGTCGAATCTATGCTTAAGGGACACCGATATCAGTTGTATAAGATACACCAAACATGCATCGCATACTTTTCGTCAAGTGTTACTCTGATATGTGTATGTATGTATAACTGCTCAATGCATTTATGTGCAAGAGAGACCTTAGGTTCCCTCTTTTACGTGCTTGGCAGATGTTCATTCTCTCCATTTATGTGTTAGAGAGTTGTAGGATTCTCTACTTATGTGATAGAAATATGCTGGATTCTTTCTGAGCTTGTGCACGAGAGATGTTGGATTCTCTTCTCCTTAGATATTCGGGAGATGCTGGATTCTCTGGAATTTAGGGGTTTGAAAAATGCTGGAATTTCTTGAACTAGAATGTTGGAAGATACTGGAATCTGTCCAACTTAGGATGAGAGACGGGGTTCTCTCAATTGTCTGCCCAAGAGACGGGGTTCTCTCTTGTGTGATCGAGAGATGGGGTTCTCTCGCTTTCTGTGTTCGAGAGACGGGGTTCTCTCACCTTTTGTGCCGAGAGATGGGACTCTCTCTGTATGTATCGGTTACGATGCACGTCGACGACTACGGACTACAAGAAGCAAGAACAGAACGTCCTTGAAGAGACGTTGGTCCTACATCGAAGAGACGACTGTTTTTACGATAGACGAATTACAATTTGCTTCGGACTTGATGATTTTGAAGTATCCAGTTGAGACCTAAGTCGGGAGATACAAGTCTAGGGAAAACAAGCAAATTCCTATGGTCAGGGCACTGTGGAAAGGACAAAAATCAGAGAAATCAACTTGGGAGACTAAGGAGGAGATGAAGAAGTTGTGTCCGGGTTGTTTGAAGCCGAAGAGTGAACCTGGGGACCAGGTTCTCCTAATGAGGGGAGATTGTGATGCCCCGTCTGATAAATCGCACAGGTATGCATCACGAGAGAGTTTAACTTACGCATTTATGTGAGTTAATTCCTTTCCTATGCGTTTAATTCCAACTTTGATTGAAATGGGATTAAATTGACTAAAATGCAAAATTATAAAATATGAATTCTTGCATGACAACCTAAGAACGGAACTTATGTGAATTTAAATTAATTGTTAGAGTTGGATTTAAATAGGACTTGGACCTATTGGTGTGTTTGAGGCCTAACTTGGGTTAGGTGGGTTTGTGTCGTTCGGGACCAATATGAGCTCGGGAATTCGAATTAGAATTCTGACACCACCATTGGACTTGATTCGGTGATTCGGATCTAATGGAATTGACTTTATATTATTCGGAAACCGTTTAGACCTTAAACCTTTTAATTTTGACCTATTGGGCCGAAAGTCATTTATATGAGCCCAAATTCTAATAAAGCCTTTAGCCTCATGTTATATCTTGGAAACCCTAACCTTGACCTAGAACTATCGGCCACCATAATAATAGCCTTATCTCTTCTCATTTCATTTCAAACCTTAATTCACACAAGACATATCTTCCATGGAGAGCTTCAAAGAAGAATGAAGATCTAAGGCTTTCCTATCATTTCAAGAGCCCATATCTCCCTCGTTTCTTCATCATTTCAAGAGCCAAGGTAAGCTACGAATTTCCCTTGATGTGTATTTCATTTATATCCATGAATCTTAATATGAAATTGAATGTATGAGCTTATATGAGGAAGTCTTGTGAAAATGGTGATTTATGCCCAACTTGAAGAATATGGCTCTAATGGTGAATCCTTCTTGAGCATGAATATGTGTTTCTCCATGTTGAATATGTGCTATAGTTGTTGATGGTATGATAGGGAGTGAGTTTGGCTACATCTTGCCATGGTTGAAGCTTGATTTTCATGAAAATGGGTGGTATGAGTGTTGGCCAAAATCACCCTTGTTCTTGACCTAAATTGATATTTATCTGATAAGCATGATTTATGTGATAATATATATGATTTTCGTGGAAATCTTATGGTTTAATTGGTGTGAAATCGGCCATTTTCGGCTATGGTTGTCTTCTTCCCGAAGCTGTGCGGTTTCTGCACAGACTGCACCAGATCTGAGGCTGGAACGGCCGTTCCCGTTTGGCCTTGGTGCCCGGAACGGCCCTTCCCACCAAGGGCTGATATCAGCACGCGAGAACGGGAACGGCCGTTCCCATGCTTGCTAGGTGGCTTCTGGGAATGACCGTTCCCATGCTTTTTTATGCATAGGAATGGCCGTTACGGAGCTACTGTTACACTTTGCACTTGTCTTTTCCGTGTTTGCTTGATCCGTTTGAATTGCTTTATGACTTATATGCTTTAATATGACTTCAAATGCTTTGTTAAACCTTAATACTTCGTTAATTGCATGATTTGGTGGAATGTATGAACTATGCTACGTGATCTATGGGTACACTTCATTCCATATTACATATCATTCATCTCTTGATACGCCGTGCGTCTAGCTTGGTTCATATAGAGTTTAAGTCATGGGCTTTTGTACGTCTGTAACAGAGTTTGGTGGTGCCGGTGGACCCGTGGTTTAGAGTGTTTGGCCCTTCACACTCTCAGTCTACTATCACGAGGTGAGGTTTAGGATTTTGTATAGTTATGCAACCTATGGCCTATACATGTTGATTTCTACCCCTGTATGCGAGTATACCTTATTATAAATACATATGTGTTGGATATGATATGTTTATGACCATGCGTGCGTCCTGCGTGGGTTGGGAGCCTTCGTGGCTTAAATTCCACAACGTAGGGATATGTATAAAAACCAGTTTTTGAGACATATGTAAGCTATTTTGGAAAAATCAGTTATGTTATGTTTCTTTAGCGAGTTGGCCATATTATATGGTATATGTTCTATTCTGTTCTATCTTTGGGCCCAGGAGCTACGGGTAATGGGTCCCCCGGGACGGTTAGGGCCATCGGGTATTTATCTATTGCGTAGTCTCCATCTGTATGAAGAGGATGTACCAGGACCCACCAGGAGGTTTGGTTGGGAAACGGAGTCTTCAGGGTTGGAGTAGCATTAGCATTCCCCTCGCCTGTCTTGATGGTTAGGGTCACGCAACCCTACCATCACCCGGAGTTGAGGTTGGTATGTTATTTCTATTGAGGAGTTGAGGTTCGAAGCTCGTATTCGCCGAGCAGTTGATTATGTTATGTTATGGAATTATGAATCAGGATAGAGTCTTTCTGAAAAATGGTTTCTAAACTTATATCTATATCTATTTGGGTTCTTTCAAAATGTTTTGGTATGCAACACCTATCCTCGGTTCATGAATCCATCCTTTTATTCTGTGCCATGCTCTGTATATATATATTGTGGGTGTGCGTTAGCCCCCTCACTCAGTCAGTTGACTGACACCTCATTTTATCTTTTAGTTTGCAGGATTCCTTTTGGCTTGAGCTAGGCGGAAGTGAGTCTTTGGAGTCACACTTGTCAGTCTAGTTGGTGTTAGGTTGCATTTGTCGCATACCTTACTTATGTTATGTATTTATGTTTCACACTTGAAGGTTATGCTTATGTTCTACTTAGACTTAAACCCGTGTAGGGTTAGTAAGATAGTATTTGGATATCATTAGATATTGATGATACTTATGCTGTTTATTATGTTGGATTATGAATTGATATTCGGGATTAGGTATCTATGCTAGTTGAACCCGTCACCTGTTCTGGATGTTGTTTTAATTACTTCCGCCATCTGTTGCTGATTGTTTTAAATTGCTTCCGCGCTCTGAGTTTGTCGAGTTAGATCCGCTAGCCTAGTGTGTTAGTTGGTCTCCCGTTCACTATGATTCGGATTCGGCCATGGACTTACTATTTCATGACCGAGTCTGAGTCCTAGTGTGGGGGATGTGGTATCCTCCGTCTGGGGTGCTACAGTTATATGCGAATTTAAATTATTTAATTGTGCAATTACGTGTTATTTTAATGACTATGTGATTATTTGAAATTAATTGTAATTATTTGTTTAACTAATGACTTGAGTTTTAATGTTTATGTCAACATGCTTCGGAATTTGCTTTCTACGTTTTCGGATTTAATTCCGATTTTTGTGAAATCTTGGTAAATGTGAAATATGTGAGTTAAGAACGTGTTTTAGAGTTAGTTTATTTTGGTTCTTGGCTTGTTTTTGTAAAACGGGATCTGTGAGGGACTCGACGGCCTAACTAGTTTAGCGCACCTTGGGTTCCGGGCGCCATCACTTCAGGTCGGGAATTCAGATTCGAATTTCGGAAGAAGCATCGAAATTTTAACAAAGAAAGGAAACCGAGGAATCTAAATTTGTAATTTTCTAAGCCCGTTTGAACCTCCGAAATTTTATCGAACCGAGCCTCGCGTGCAATTTGGACCACTTGTTACTCTTTTAGCCATATCTTGAGCTATACTAGACCCAATTAAGTAATTCTTGGCCTCACATTCCCTTGACTTAACCCCCTATCAGCACTTATTCACGCATTTCATCCAAACCAAAGCTAAGAGAAGAAAAAGGGGGTTTTGCATCTGCTACCCGAAATCAAGAGGAGAGGATGAAGAACACTATTCCTTTTCAAGTTTTGAGCTCAATACTTCACCAAATCGCCTCAAATTTGAAAGGTAAGCTTATGAATGTATTCTCCATCCTCTCCTCTTTAATTTGACACCTTATTTGCTGATTTTCATGGAGAATTGCTTGAGATATGATCATACATGTGAATAGTAAGGGTTAGAGACTTTTTAATGAATTTGCTTGATTCCTTGAACTTTGTTTGGATTTAATGCATTCTAAATGACCCTAACACACCCAGGAGTGATTGTATGAATTTAGTTTGTATGAATCTTTAGGAAATTTTGAGATACCATTTGAATTTTTTAAATTTTTGTGTGACGCCCCGTCTCTTCGGCATTCCAGGTACGGCGTCACGAGAGAGTTTAATTTAGTACTTTTGTGAATTATGTGAATAGCATGTTTATGTGTCAATGTGAGATTTAAATTATTACGTGTGCTTTAGAATTTAATTAACTGTACTTGGACTCAATTGTCCAATATTTGTAAATTGGGGACCTAATTTTATTTAGGACGTTTGAGCCTTCGTGGCTATTTGAGCCCTGGAATTCGAATTCGAATTTCGACCTTAGCATTAAGTTCATTTCGATGATTTAGATTTGATGGATTAACCTTTTTAATTTCTAAATCCATTTGATAGCCCTACCGTTTTAAAATCCGATCCAGTTGGACCGGATACCGTTTTACCCTACCCTTACAACCAGACCCGTTTCAGCTCAAAAAGGGCCAAGCCCTTCCTTCCACCCTTATTTTTCACGTGATGGCAACCATGGAAGGGAGAGGGAGGAGATATGTCACTCCAAGCTTCAAAGGTCGCTTCAAAGCTCGACCACGCGAGATCCGACCGTCCAATCAACGACCTAAGGTAAGATTTGTGACCCTTTCATTACGTGCTTTGATTTAATACTTATTTCGTGCCTTGAATTTGTGCTCCTTAATTTGTTGGGGGAGAAGATAAATAGTGCTTGGTTCGGATTTTGGGTGTTTAGGCTCGTTTCGGGGGCTCTTATACGCAAATATGTGACCTACGTGTTATATATGCTTCGTGATATGAATTTCGTACCTTTCCGTGTTATATGGGTTCGTGTGAGCTTAGGGTTTGTTCCCATTTCCGCCATTATTACTATTCACTCATTTTTCTCACAGAAATATACCCAAACGCCCGTTTCGGGCCTCAGTTCTTTTCCCAAACACCCGTTTGGGCACCCCTTGTTTTCACCCGAGAGCTTTCACATGCCCGTTTCTACTTTCAGTACATTTTCCAAACGCCTGTTTAGCCCTCAAATCTGATCCGATTGACCTGATTTTTGAACCGTTGGAAACCTTTTGAAGTCTAGAACAATTGGAATCATCTCAATATTTTTTCTAGTTTGTGAGATATAATCGATTCATTTTGGTGTCACCATTTTTCCAAAACTCTGCGATCACCCAACTTCGAGCCTACGCCATTTCCTCCTCACTTTGAACTAGAATTCGAGCCATATACCATTTTAAATATATGTTTGTCTAGTTTCATATCCAAGAAACAAAACTCAATTCCAACTTATAGAACTTGAGATATTCCAGTTTTACGGCAGCTTACGCGTTTTCAAAAATTGTCGGCTTTTGCCAAACTTCGCCAAAACCCTTCTTCTTGCGTTCCTTTCACCCCTTTGGCTCCCGTATGTCACTTATGTGAGTTTTATGCTTACTTAATTGGTACTTATGCCCTTATTTGACCTCTTTTATGCATTTGGTTGCTTTATTCTATGTTATAATGCTTTATACCTCGTTTAACTTATATGTTTTGACATGAATTGCATTGTATGCTATAATATGTACTTGAATCGTGCTTAGGTTATAATTATGTGATTTTAAATGATTGCTTGGTACATGTATGCGTGGCTCATGATTTCTATGCCAATCACAGGCATATGCCGTGCGTCAATGTGGTTCATACGTATGTCCAAGTCTTGCTTTTATGTTCAGTTTGTTTAGGTACACCAGGGGTGGTATTTTGTTGACCAAGTTGATTCCGGGGTGGATCAAACGTCTTGTCTTTGGCCTCGTCGGTGTAAGGTGAGGTTAGGATATAGGTAAACCTTAATGTAACGTGCTTGATTTTGATTGCATATGGTTTAATAAGCCTTGTATGTATGTGAATAAGTGTAAAATATGTATTTGCTCGGATTTGCCACGAGTTACAAGTATGTTAAGCAATGTACGGGCCTATGTATGCCTCTTCGGTTTGATTTGATAAGTTTTACCCCGTGAGCTATGTCTCTAACCGTATATCTCATGAGCCACGTTTGGCAAGGAATGAGTTAATTATGAATGACATGGAGAGGGCTATGCATAAGTATACGTATATGTATAAGTTGTGTCTGTCTGTCTCTGTTGTAGCGGGTTATGTGAATGTTCTGTTTTGTGTTTGTTGGGCACCGGAGGCTATGGGTGAGGAACCCCGGTACGGTATCGGGCCGTCGGGCTCGACCTAGACATAGTCTCCATTTGTCGGAAGAAGATCAACCCTGAACTCACCAGGAGCATGGTGAGGGAAGGAATCCTGAGGGTTTGAGTACTCGCAAGGTGCCCCTCTCATTTGATAGATGGTTAGGGCGTATACACCCTTCTATCACCCGGAGTTGAGGATGGTCTGATATGATATGTTATGTCTGTAAGTTTTCTGCTTTGTTACTGTTAAATTATGTTATGAGAAGTTTGGGGGAGTCTGAGCTCGTACCCGCCGTGTTCTCTATTTAATGTATGCTCTGTTAAAGTTTATGAAAGGGGGATAGATTCCAAATTAAGTTAAAAGTGAGTGTTTTTATAAGTCAAGCTAAGTTTTGAATATGATAAGAATTGACAAGCTTTGTTAAGTTTGCTCAGTTAATTACGTTGATTTGTTTGCTTTTGCTAATTAAGCCATATATATATATATCATGGGAAAATGATTTAGCGTGCAAAAACTATCCCTGCGTTCATGAACATTATGATAATGATACGTGTCTTGCTCTTATACATATAGTGTGCGTGTGTTAAACCCTCACTCAATCGAGTTAAGACTGACCCCTCCCCTCTGTTGTTTAGTTTGCAGGTTTTCCTTGGAGTTCGTGCTAGGCGGAGTGTGTCTGTCCTTTGGAGTCTGTTTCTCGAGTCTTTTGTTTATCAGGTTATCGTGCATTCGCATTCCTTTCCTTCGGCTTATGTATAAGATATGTATGTATATTATTTTTGGAATTTAAATATGAATTAATATGGAACTTTCGGGATAGGCTTCTAGGAATAGTTGAACCCATTGAATTTATGATTATTGTTGATTTTCGGGATTAGGTATTTGTGCTAGTTGAACCCTTCAACTGCTTTTTAATTATTGAATTTCGTCTGCCTTGTTTCGCTTCCGCACTCTTGTTGGTTGAGTTTTGTTGTTCGGGGTCTAAGTTCCGCCTAGCATAGGTGTGAGTCTATCGGTCTCCCGTTCGCCACTGTTTGGTTCATGTACGGACTCTCCAATTCGTATGTGGATCGGACCTTTATGCGCAGGGGGGACGGGGTGGTGACCCACCGGGGGGGTACTACATTTTGAAATAATGATGAACATGTATATATCTCTTGCACTTGTTTCACATGAATCTTCAACTTTAGCTTACATTTTTGTATAAAATGGATGATATTTCGTTACCTTAACTTACATTAGAGTGTTGGCATGACTTAGGTTGAATTGCCGTGAGTTTTGTGCTTGTTTTTCGTGTTTTTCTCTGCTGTCGCCAGTGGTCGTGGCCGCGATCGCTTTTTGTATAAAATGGATGATATTTCATTACCTAAACTTACATTAGAGTGTTGGTATGATTTAGGTTGAATTGGAGTGAGTTTTGTGCTTGTTTTTCGTGTTTTGCTCTGCTGTCGCCAGTGGTCGCGGCAGCGATCGCGATCGCGACCAGTAATCAACTGATCGCGACTACGACCACTTTTTCCTCTTGTTTTAACCTTGGTCGCGGCGGCAACCCCGTTTTGCCCCAGTTTCGAGCTACACTTGTATGATGTGTTGTTTTCGTTTCGTTTGCATTTTTCGTGAACTTCTTTATCCTTTTTCACTTCGTATGTATTATATACTTGTTGAATTATGTGTTATATGATTTGTTATGAATTTATTACATGAATTCGGTGTTTTTTTTTATATACGTAATATATGACCTAACTTGCTCTAGATGTCTTTGTACGTGCCCGCATGCAAGAGTACTTCTTTTATTTAATTCGTGTGAATTCTATATGCTCATTTTGTGGTATGTATGATTTGTATACGTGTTATATAACGTGTTATATTTGTTGTAAGATAGGAATTTGTGATTTAATTAAATGCTCGTTCTTGATTTATGCTCTCAGGTGCTCTTATGTGACCTAAGTGCTTCTTAAAATGCTTGAATGAGCTCGTACTTCGTTTATTTATTTAATATGCTAATCTATTTCTTCCGGTATAACTCACGAGATATGTTAACATGTTAGGTTATGTATTACCTTCATAGTATTGCATTTATGGATCCATTTAATATGAAACATGTGAAATATGAACGCATATGCCTTAAGTGTTGCATTTTATATGCATTTTATACATCATATGCATTCGTCGAGCGTCAATTTGGTACATTTTGAGTCTAAGAACATCCTTTGTTGTTTCCTTTGTTCAGAGTTTGGTCTCGGGGGTAACGAGGAGGTCCCGTAAACGTCCGTTTGTGTCCACTTTTATATCCTTTTGCTCCACTACGTTGGAAAGGTCCGGTTTTCTTCCTTTTAGTTAAGTGACCTATAACCCTAGTTGTATTTTAAGCCCGAATGCGACTTACGTATATATATAATTATGTAAATATATGTTTGATTAATATTTTGTGGGATTTATCCCGTTTGCTATGAAATCTTTTGAAAACGCTTTTATATATACGTAATCTATTTTACATTGGTTGATTTGAAAAGGGTTGGTGTGTGTGTACATTTCGAAAATTGCGAGACTACTACTTTGAATATAAGTCGGAAAATTATGAAAATTTGAAATTATTAAAAGTATAAATTATGACTTATGAAATGGGCCGGGGAAGTGGTATGTGATTCTCGGGTTGGCCATAGGGTCGCCGAGTTCTCTCATCAACACAACCCCAATTTTATGTATGGAAATTCGCCCATCCTCGGGAGTTCGAGGGGAAGGCGGTTTCTCGAGCACCGATGGTTAACACCTGTCGGGGAACGGGTAGGATTGCCCGACTCAGACATTTTGACGGGAGAACGGGGGTTGAGGAAGGGCTCCTCATCCCCAACCAGAGAAGGAGGATTGTTTATGTGTTTGTATATTTCACTTTGTTTATGACTATGAAAGGGAGTAAGTGGGTTTGAACTCGTTCTCGTCGAGTAGTTATGATTTTGATTATGAATACGGTTTGTGAAACGGGAGTGGACTATAAATTACTAAAATTGGTTGATTTTGGCCTTCGACCGTAAACCTTTTTCCTTATATAGAGTATCATGGGATAAAATGATTTAGAATGCAAAACCATGTCCCGGTTCATGAACTTTTCAATTTCGAATATGCTATGCTCTTATGCATATATACGTGTGAGTGTGTTAGCCCTCTCACCAGTCTTTAGGACTAACCTCGTTTTTGTTCCTCTTCTTCTCCGTTTTGTTTAAGTTGCAGGTGCTTTTGGGAAGTTCTTGCTAAACAATTGTCCTTGTGTCGTTGTTAAGGTAGCTCGGGTCTCATGCATAGGAATTCGTTTACTTTATATATTTTGCACATTTTGGAATAGGTATAAATTCGATAATTAGACTCTGGCCTGGGATAAGAATTGTATACTTCTTTTCTAATTAAATTTGTATAAGTTGCATATGATGGAGATAATATGATAATTGCTAGCATGTTATGATTTGAAATTTACCGCTTCCGTGAATTATGTTTGATGCGCGCTCTGGATTAGGGTCTAGACCGCCTGTCCAGGTTGTGTATTTTGTTTGTCACCCGTTCACCATAGCTTGGGGCATGTGCGGAGTTCCCATTTCGTTACACGTTTCGGGCTATGGTGCGGGGGATGTGGTGCCCTTCGCTCCGGGGTGCTACATCTTAAGTGGTATCAGAGCTCCTGTTTATAAAACCGGAGCTTGTGTGTCGTGTCGGGTCTATCTAGGTCGTTCGGCTTCGGATTATGTGATTGTTTGCATTCACTTTCATCTCTACGTGACTTATTTGATTTTATTTGTATTAATTGTTTACACGAACATGCACCAAACCCTCCCATGCATCGATATTTTCTTGAATTTTGTTTCTTATTCAGGATGACATCTCAACACATATCCATGGGAAAAGACCGATTACCATTAATTTATCAAGAATTTCAAAATTTCAACCCTTCGATGTGGTTTGGAGGTGATGATGTGAAAGCCGAGTAATGGATTACTGAAATTTCATGGATATGGGATACTCTTTCGGGGACATCACAAGATAGGGTCATTTGCACCTCTCGGTTAATTCAAAGACAAGCTTTAAGTTGGCTCAAGTAAACGAGATTGGAGTTAGCAAGGCCCGGAGAAGAGCTCACATGGGAGAACTTTGTCCGGGAATTCCACAATAGATACATTGCTTTTAGTGTAGGAGTGAGAAGGCATCAAGAATATTTAGATCTCCAACAAGATTTGAAGATGACGGTTAATTATATGGAAGAACTTGAGAGATCGGGCCCTTATGCTACACAACTTGTCAACAACTATCGACTTAAAGCCCGAAATTTTAGGTAAGAACTTAAGAGCGAGATCCAACAAGCTCTTTATGCTTCAATGGTGAATCAATGGTCTGAGCTAATGAGAAAAGTAGTTCAACGTGATATGGATAAGAAATGAATGAAATCTCACACTTTCCGGTTGGGACAAAGATCCAGTTCAAGCTTGAGCTTGAGCAAGAGGCTTATGATACAAGAAGAACCCCAAGGATCTCAAGGTGTTAAGCAATTTAAGAACAAGAAACCTCTAAGCTCTCAAGATATTAATCCATCCAAGAAGAAGAAGAAGAAGAAAAAGCTTCGACTACCAAAACCGATTCTGGAGCCCGCTCTAACGGCTCCAATCCGATGTGCTCGTTGTAATGGTCCGAATCGCACGGAGGAGAAATGTCGGAAGAAGTTAGGCGTTTGTTTTGGATGTGGTGAGATCGGACATATGGTGAATGGTTGCCCCTACAAACCGAATCCAAGGCTCACGAAGAACCGTGGCTCTGAGATCCCGATTCAAACGCAAGTGGATGCCGAGATTGATACCATCGCTATGGTGAAAGGTACATGAAGCATTCATAGCATCTCATCTCATGCATATTTTAATATCGGGGAAACCCACGTGTTTGTTGCCTTTATTCTTTGTTCTTTGATGCTTTTTGATTCTTGCTTATTGTGTGTTTCTTTTCGTTCCTAGTTCTTGCTCGTTGTTTGATTCCTTTTCCTTTTGTGTTAACTCTCTTTCGGAGAGAGTTTTGGTGACGTTGAGTGCTCGCGAGTGTTCGGTGAGTTGTGAGGGTCAAGTTCTTTCCGGTGGTTTTGTTTAGAGACATTTTGGTTTTGGTGGAAGTTGGTAGTTGCTTTTAGGAGGTCCGTTCGGGGCTCAGCGGTGTCATCGGGTATCAGATTGAACGCTCACCCGTGGATATTTCTTGTAGAAGAATTGAGGATTACCTCAGATTAAGAGGTACGGTTTTGAGTGGGAAGAGGCAGTTGAAGAGAGTTGCCCTCGGTATCGGCTTTTGCGTAACCGGAGGTACAAAAGGCTACTTCGTATCCAACCGAGGCACCAAGGAAGGCCTTTGTTGTGTGCTGTTTGCAGAAGAACTGTAGCCTACGCCTCGAGAAGTACAAGGTCACGAGTTTATCCGGCTCATGGTTTGAAGTTGTTCAGAGTTTTGGGAGACCGGATGCAGTGGCATAACAAAGACGTTATAGACTTTGTGTAGTAATGTCTATATGCCAACGGGTGAGGATTCTCCTGTTGGAAAACGGAATCAGAAAAGCAGTGGAAATTTAAAATTTTTCCAACAAAAGGATCTTGGACTCGCAATCGTGTAACCAAATTCGTAGGGATTAGAAACTTCCTTTCTTAATTAACTTTCTTGAAGGGTTTCAAGCCACCCAAGAACGCTCTTCTCGCGGCTTGACCCCCTCTTCTTGGTAAAGCTCGAATCTTCAAACTTCTAACTTGAAGCTCTCTAGAGATAGTCCACCAACTTGACTACAATCTAACCAGTAAGGATGCTAGTTCTCTAGTTAGTGTTAATACTTAACCTAAGGTTCCGTTTATCTTGGAGAAAGGATGGTGTTCAACACATGAACCAAAAGAATTCTCGATTCGCTCGAAGAGTAGCTCGAGCTCCCCTATTTATAGGAGGTGGAGGACCGAAAATCCTAGTCCTTATGGGCATCAAGTAATTTTGACTTTGACTTTGAATTCAAATTCAAATCAACTTTCAAGAGACCTAAAATATCCAAACTATTTTTGGATAATTTTATACTTTATTTATTTAAAATAAATAACTTATTTTTTTTCTCGAAAACAAGACTTTCTTTTTAATTCAAAATTAAACCAAAGTCTATTAAATAATTAATCACATTAATTGTTTAACACATAAATAAATATACAGGTATATTTACACACGTGTGAGACACGTGTCACAAGGACACGTGTCACTCACGTGAGCCACACGTGTGGTTCAAAGCCTTAACACATGTAACCAAGTTGTTCTGTGTCACCCTCTAGGTTCTCAATTCAATTAGCAGTGACCCCAATTAATTAATTCACTAATTAATTAATCAGTCCACAGATTAAACGACCATAGTCTAGCAAGAGGTGTTTAACCCCTAGCTGAATTGGAATGTTCGGATTCGACAGAACCTTTAAGTCATTGATTCATGTGAGATACAATCCTTGTACTTAATATCGCTCAACCAAGATCTAGGGTAAGGGAATAATTAGAACCCTAATAATCCGGTCTTAAAGCTATTTGCATTTCATATCCATTTGATCTCAATCCAAGAAACCCTTTTCTTGATATCTTGATCTACTGCCTTGGCCAAGGACTCCATATGGCATATGAATGACTTACACAATAAGAGATCACCTTGCAAATGCAAGTGTAGGTCCTTTCTTGATTCTCATTCACTTTTATGAATCACTTGTGCAGCCACAGCATAAGCCTTGAATCAGTTGTCTAAGGCGACACCCTTTAAAGCTTATACCTAAGACTACTGAGTTAATTCATAAAGTGACAAGGAACCTCAAGTCTAAGGATCAATTAATCACATCAATGACTCGTGAGATATTTCTTAATCTGGATGTTTCTATTTCAGGAAATAGAAACTTCCTTTCCCATTTAGGAATGTTCTCACACGGGGCACCTCAGTGAACTTACTTATTGAAGTAAGCACCCTCATGTATCACGCATGTATCAACTATACACTTTACACCTCCATGAAACAAGGTGGTCCTTCTTAAGGGCGTGATCCCACAAGCCAGCCTTAGAGGAGTTAGGTTGACACTCCCACTGTCGGTAGGACTCATCGGCTTGGAGTATTTTACTAATCATGACTTATGTGATATAGGGCTCGTTTCATGAACCATTTCACCTAAATGGTAGAGTCCTAAAGTCATCAGGATTAGGGCAGTTCTCATACATGCACAGATAAAGTAAACGCATACCAAACAAGAGCATATAAAGAAGTGTTGCCTCAATTCGTTATTTCATTCAAAGATTGTCTGTGATTACAATAAGGAAAAGCACAAAGCGGATATACAATCAGCTTTCTGGGGCACTATTCCTAACAATCTCCCACTTGCCCGTCAAAGACGTTCTAAAGGTACTCTAAGTCCCATCTTCTGAAGATGACCTTGGAAAGCTTCTTGGCTAAAGGGTTTAGTAAGTGGATCTGCCACGTTCTCTGCTGATGTGACCCTCTCAATTTGTACATCTCCTCTTTTGATAATATCACGGATTAGGTGATACATCCTCATAATGTGCTTGGTCCGTTGGTGAGATCTTGGTTCTCTTGCTTGACCAACCGCCCCAGTGTTGTCACAAAACACAGTAATGGGGTCTTTCATGCTAGGAACAACATTCAACTCTTAAATAATGTTTCTAATCCAAACACCTTCCTTAGCTACATCATTTGCAGCTAAGTATTCGGCCTCAGTGGTCGAATCTGCAGTGGTCGTTTGCTTGGAACTCTTCCAACTCACTGCTCTGCCGTTTACACAGAAAATGTATCCTGACATTGACTTAAAATCATCTAAGTCAGATGCAAAGCTTGCATTGCAGTATCCTTTGACAGTAAGATCTTTCTGACCTCCGTAAACTAAGAATAAGTCTTTGGTACTTTTCAAGTACTTAAGAATATTCTTCACGGCAGCCCAGTGACCATCTCCAGGGTCAGATTGGAAACGAGTTGTTACACTAAGTGCATAAGCCACATCCGGTCGAGTACATAACATTGCATACATTATGCTACCTATTGCTGATGCATAAGTTGTATGAGTCATTCTTTCCTTCTCAAGGTTAGTCTTAGAACACATCTTCTTAGAAAGACATGTTCCTACACTCATAGGAACGTTCTTAACCTTTGCTGACTCCATATTGAATCTCTTCAGTACTTTGTCAATGTACATCGACTGTGATAGTCCTATCAACCTTCTAGATCTATCTCTATAGATTTTTATTCCAAGGATACAGGACGCATCACCAAGATCTTTCATCTCGAATTGGTTCGATAACCATAGCTTAGTTACTTTCATGTTATCCTTCGAATTCCCAATAAGAAGGATGTCATCAACATAAAGTACTAAGAATTGCACTGAGGTCTCCAATTCCTTTCTATACACACATGATTCATTCGAAATTTGGATGAAACCAAACGCTTTGACTGATTCATCAAATCGAATGTTCCAATTCCTAGAAGCCTGTTTCAATCCATAGATTGATCTTTGGAGTTTGCAAACCTTTTGCTCACTCCCACTGAATGTGAAACCTATGGGTTGCTCCATATAGATGTCTTTGTCAATGTCACCATTGAGAAAGGCAGTTTTCACATCCATTTGCCATATCTCATAGTCATAATATGCAGCAATGGCAAGCATGATCCGAATAGACTTTTGCATTGCAACTGGCGAAAAAGTTTCATCAAAGTCCATGCCGGGTCTTTGAGTGAATCCTTTTGCAACCAGTCTTGCTTTGTAGGCTGCAATGCTTCCATCAACTCCAAGCTTTCTCTTAAAGATCCATTTGCAACCTATGGGTTTGACCCCATCAGGCAAATCTACCAAGGTCCAAACTTGGTTGGAGTTCATGGAGTCCATTTCGGATTTCATGGCTTCTATCCACTGTTCAGAGTCAGAATCTGAAAGTGCCTCCTCATATGTTAAAGGAACATTATCCTTTTGAGAGATTTCATGGAAGAATCCGTACCATCTCTCCGGCTGTCTAGGAGTGCATTCAGAACGCCTCAGAGTAGGATTTACGTGTGTATCGAAATTCGTGATTGGTTGTAGTTGATCAGAAGGGGAAATTTCTTCAGTGGGTGGCGTGGGGTCACTTTGTACTTCTTCTAATTCTATGATCTTGCCTTTCTTTTCTTTAATGAACGGTTCCTCAAGAAAAGTGGCATTTCTGGAAACAAACACCTTTTGCTCAGATTGATCATAGAAGTAGTATCCTATGGATTCCTTAGGATAACCTACAAAGTAGCATAAGTTAGAACGAGATTCTAACTTATCTCCCACTGTCCTCTTCACGTAAGTAGGACAACCCCAAATTCTTAAGTAAGAATAACTAGGGATTTTACCATGCCACATTTCATAGGGCGTTTTAGGGACTGACTTAGAGGGAACTAGATTCAAAATCTTTGATGCACTTTCTAGGGCATAGCCCCAGAAAGAAGGTGGTAAGTCAGTGAAACTCATCATGGAACGAACCATATCAAGTAAGGTTCGATTCCTTCTCCCAGAAACTCCACTAAGCTAAGGAGTTCCCGGAGGAGTCCACTGAGAGATAATCCCATTATCTTTGAGACGATTAAGGAATTCTTCACTAAGATATTTGCCTCCTCGATCGGATCGAAGTGCTTTGATCTTGTGACCAGTTTGGTTCTCAACCTCCTTTTGAAATTCCAAGAATTTCTCAAAAGCTTCAGATTTATACTTCATTAAGTATACATAACCATACCGACTAAAGTCATCAGTAAAGGTTATCAAATACTGATGATTGTTTCTAGTGCTTACACTAAGCGGTCCACAAACATCAGTATGGATCAAATCCAAGACCTTAGTGGCACGTTCCACAGTTCCTTTAAAAGGAACTTTGGACATCTTTCCTTTGAGACAGGATTCGCAAGAAGTTAACTCTTTGAGATCATTTTCAGAGAATGATCCTAAAGTGTTTATCTTGCTAATTCTATTCTTGGAAATGTGTCCTAATCTAGCGTGCCATAAGGGAGATGAAACTTTGTCATCTCTCTTACGCTTCGTTTCTCGTTGTATATTCATAATATTGATATTCTAAGTTAGATAAAGTCCATTACTTAGAGTACCGATGTGAACGGAAGAGTTGTTCCGTTTGATAAAGTATTTACCATTCTTAATATAAGTTTCATAACCTTCACAATCTAAAATTGGAACATAAATTAAATTACGAATAATGCTCGGTACATAAAGGACTTTATTTAAGACTAACTCAAAACTACCTAAATCTAATCTAATTGTGCCTAAAGCTCGAGCTTCAACGTTTGAGCCATCGTCGATCTTCAAGACACATTCTCCTTCTTTAAGTTGTTGGACTTCATTTAGCATCTGTACATCATTACAGATATGAGTTCCACAACCGGTATCAAGTACCCAAGAACTAGAATTAATAGAAAGATTTATTTCAACGAGAAAGATACCTTTCTTTAGAGTAGCCTTGTACTCTGGGCAATTTCTCCTCCAATGTCCCGCTTTGCCACAATGGAAGCAAACATCCTCTTTCTGATCATGCTTTTTCTTTTGGGCCTTCCCCTTCGAAATGCCACCAGTGGGCCTAAGGGGTTTCTTCTTCTTCTTTTGGGCTTTCTTGCCCTTACCTTTAGAAGGGCCAGAAGAGGAAGATGGAGCATTCACCATCAAAACCTTATTGTCCTTCTTGATCGTGCTTTCAGCAGTCACAAGCTGACTAATCAGCTCAGCTACAGTATCACTAGCATGATTCATATTGAAGTTAAGGACAAATGGGTTGAATGATGGTGGGAGTGAAGCTAGCAACAAATCCACTGAAAGCTCATCTTTCAGTGGCATGTCCATAGAAGCAAGTTTCTCAGTAAGGGCGAGAAACTTGAGTCCATATTCATGGACACTTGAACCTTCCCTCATTCTCAAGTGGAACAATTCCTTTGAAGTGTTATACCTTGTAACACGTTCATGAGGGCGGTAAATTTGCTCTAAGTGGTCGTAAATCTCCCAAGCAACTTCCATGGCCTCATGTTGCCTTTGCAAGTCCGGAGACATGTTAGCCAGCATAAGGCAACGGGCTTGGAGATTATCATCCATCCACTTCTGAATCGCATCCCGCTCGGCCCCGAGTGGGAGCCTCCCCTTCGGGACTAGGCTCCCCTTCGAAGAGAACATAAGTTCTCTTCTCAAAATCTAAAATAATTTTTAGATTCCAAAGCCAATCAGAATAGTTGGGACCAGTCAACTTGTTTGACTCGAGGAACGATACAAGAGGGTTTTTGGTTGCCATTTCAAAACACGTAGAGAATCACAGAATCTACGACCTAAATGGTAAAACAGAGAACTACTGAGCATGCTGAATTATAACGATATACAAAATATAAGGTCTTTAATTTGATGTAGCTCCCACTATTTTTCAAAGATCTATAATTCCCAAAGATCTAAGAGGAACACGTTTCCCAATGGGTACTAAGATCCTAGGCATTTTACCTTCGAACCCACGACTCGCGGACATTCTAAGTAAGAACCCTAGGTAGGTACAACTTACCAATTTAACACCTTTAGAACTCTTAGTAACTGTTTTTTACATCACCTATCTTTCAATATGGACCCACGACTCGTGCGACATCCATATTTACTTAGGCGTTAAGCTAGACCCATCAATCATAAGATCATGACCAAAACTTAGTTCGAACGACCCACGACTCGCGGACATCGCCCTTGCTAAAATTGACCACGAAATATTGACCATTTAAAATGATCAATTAGGTAACTAAGAACTAATAAGCTCCACTAGCTATCCCACGACTCGTGGACAGTAACTAGCTTCACTTACTAAACTTAAAACCTATTGATGGAATGCTAGGAATTTATTTCAAAATTTGCATCTCGAATTAAACACCTATTTGTTCGAAATTAGCTTAATATTTAATGGGAATTTTCGAATCAACCTGAGAGTTGTCCGGTTCGACCTCACCAACATATATGTTATCCAATTTTATTTGTCTTGATTAATCCAAGTACACTTAAATGCATTTCAAACAAGCACATAAACAGATAACATGTCCTAGCATGATACTAACATGTAATGATCATGGGTTCTACTTATCTTATTCGTGATATGTGGGAGCCACTCCACAATCACAAGTTCTAACATACATGCCACATAAACTTTTTAAATCACATAAGGGAAAGCGGTAACAAAATACGAGCCCTATCTCTATTACATTTAACAATTGAGATTCCCTCCCTAACATTTTGAGGGGTCTTCACTTATGGCCTCCTTGTTACTTGAATGTGGTCCATCTTACTCCATGGGTGCATTGTCTCCAAAATGAAAATAAAACCTCACCACCTATCTCTACTCTCAAATTACAATAAAAAGAAAAAGACATAACGTAATAAGGCTCAATCTTCATATTGGCCTTAGACAATTACACAGGGCATACCCCGGCCTCAAAAACAGTAATATGGAAAGCCACATAATAAATCACATAACAGTACGCACATAAGTGAGGCTCCAACCTCATCTGAAAAACGCAACTATAGGGCTCCAACCCCAATTTAAACCATCCATGTGCATAAATTAAAACCATACATAAGTCTAAACCCATGATCACCTAACATGCTTTTGCAAGAATTTAAATTTAACCAATAAATTAAAATTCTCGCCTTGAGCTCTAATAGCTTAAAACACGACTTAGATGCCATTCTTGTTCAAGAGCCTTTTCTATAAAACCCGGAAAAACAATGAACTAATAAAATTCCAATTAATTTCTGAAAATTAATAATTTTATTCTTTCAATATTTTCAGAAAATAAAGATTGTAATTTTTTCAAAGTTTAAATCGCTTAAATTTCTAAAATCCCAATTTAAACAATTATTTCAAAAATAATTCAAATTTAATAAATAAAAATTTTTTTTAGAAAAAATAAATCGGGATTGGATTGGACTAAACACGAAAATCAAGATCGCGAAACGAAGGGCCCGGAACGGACTGCACGCCTGCCCGAGACCAAGCCCGGCAGACGCGCAGCCGGCAGTGTGAGCTGCAAGCCCGCGCGCGCATGGCGCGCATCCTCGCGCGCCTCGCGCCCATCAGCTCGGGCGTGACCGGCAGGCTCCCGCGCGGTTACGGGAGGGATGTGCGGGCACGCCTAGGCGCGCGCCTAGGCGATGGCGGACGGTAGCGGCGGGCAGTCCCGCGCGGTTGCGGGACTGCTGGGCGCGGGCGCGCGGGCCTGGGCGTGCTACGCCTTAGCACGTCCAGGCTCGTGTTTTCGTAACGCGATTTCGTGTTTCGTACTTTTAGTTCAAAAAAAAAAACAACGATCCAAAATTCAAAAACAGATTTAAACATATTTCAATCAAAACGGTTTTCAAAAAACAGTTTCAGAAATTTAAGAAAAATTATAGTTTCGTATTTCAGGCTTTCTAAAAGAACTCATGAATACCTAATTCGCATCTAAGCCTAAGAATTTCTACCAAATTCAGAATAATAGAGACGAATCAGAAACACGATTAACGAGGTGGCTCTGATACCACTTGTTGAAAACACGAATCAGAAAGCAGCGGAATTTAAAAAATTTCCAACAAAAGGACCTTGGACTCGCAATCGTGTAACCAAATTCGTAGATATAGAAAACTTACTTTTCTTTTATTCTTTCTTGAAGCGTTTGAAGCCACCCAAGAACGCTCTTCTCGCGGCTTGATCCCCTCTCCTTCGTAAAGCTCGAATCTTCAAACTTCTAACTTGAAGCTCTCTAGAGATAGTCCACCAACTTGATCACAATCTAACTAGTAAGGATGCTAGTTCTCTAGTTAGTGTTTAGGCTTAACCTAGGGTTTTATTTATTCTTGAAGAAAGGAAGGTGTTCAACACATGAACCAAAATAATTGCCAATTAGCTCTCTAAGGGGAGCATGAGGTCCCCTATATATAGGAAAGGGAAGGGGCGGCCGAACCTAGTCCTTATGGACTAAGGATTTGGTCCCTCTCTCCTATTACTTGATCATCAAGTAATTTTGACTTTGACTTTGAATTCTAATTCAAATCAACTTTCAAGAGAGCTAAAATATCCAAACTATTTTTGGATAATTTTATACTTTATTTATTTAAAATAAATAACTTATTTTATCTAATTAATTAATTCATAATTAATTAACTAGATTATTTTTCTCCAAAATTAGACTTTCTTTTTAATCCAAAATTAAACCAAAGTCTATTAAATAATTAACACATTTAATTATTTAACATATATATACAATATATATATTTATATACGTGTGGGACACGTATCGCTCACGTGACCCACACGTGTGGTTTCGCACGTGTGGAACCCTCTTAGCCCGATTAACTCGTTTAATCATTTTCAAGCCTCAACTCATGTAACCAAGTTGTTGTGTGTGACCCTCTAGGTTCTCAATTCAATTAGCAGTGACCCTAATTGATTAATTCACTAATTAATTAATCAGTCCACAGATTAAACGACCATAGTCTAGCAACAGGTGTTTAACCCCTAGCTGAATTGGAATGTTCGGATTCGACAGAACCTTTAAGTCATTGATTCATGTGAGATACAATCCTCCTACTTACTATCTGTCAACCAAGATCTAGGGCAAGGGAATAATCAGAACCCTAATAATCCCGTCTTAAAGCTAAGTGCATTTCATATCCATTTGATCTCAATCCAAGAAACCCTTTTCTTGATGTCTTGATCTACTGCCTTGGCCTAGGGCTCCATATGGCACATGAATGACTTACACAATAAGAGATCACCTTGCAAATGCAAGTGTAGGTCCTTTCTTGATTCTCATTCACTTTCATGAATCACTTGTGCAGCCCCAGCATAAGCCTTGAATCAGTTGTCTAAGGCGACACCCTTTAAAGCTTATACCTAAGACTACAGAGTTAACTCATAAAGTGACAAGGAACCTCAAGTCTAAGGATCAATTAATCACATCAATGACTCGTGAGATATTTCCTCATCTGGAAGTTTCTATTTCCTGAAATAGAAACTTCCTTTCCCATTTAGGAATGTTCTCACACGGGGCACCTCAGTGAACTTACTTATTAAAGTAAGCACCCTCATGTATCACGCACGTATCAACTATACACTTTGCACCTCCATGAAACAAGCTGGTCCTTCTTAAGGGCGTGATCCCACAAGCAAGCCTTAGTGTAACACCCCAAACGGAGGATGCCACATCCCCCGCACTATGACCCAGACCCGAAGCATGAAATGAAAGTCCATGCCCGAATCCAAATCAGAGCGAACGGGAGACCAACTCACACACTAGGCTAGGCAGATCTAACTTGACCAAAACTCAGAGCGCGGAAGCAATTAAAACAAAACATACAAAGCAGGTGACGGGTTCAACTAGCATAGATACCTAATCCCGAATAATAGATCAACAAACATGACAAGTGACGGGTTCAACTAGCATAGATACCTAATCCCGAATATCAACATAAAGTAATAATCATCAAGTGCCACAAGGGCCGAATGAGAGTGCCACGCAGGGCTACCGAATAGAAAAGTATAATCTCAAGTCTACAAGTCAAAGCATGAGTAAAGTGTATGAAAAGACAAATGCAAATATAAAGATTAGACCGACGAAGTGCAACTCAAAGGACTCACTTCCGCCTAGCAAATGCCAACAATCCTGCAACTAAAAGTGTAAATGAGGGGTCAGTCAACTTGACCGAGTGAGGGGGCTAACGCACCCCCACTGTATATATATATAAGGAGCATAGCACAGAATAAAAGGATGGACTCATGAACCGGGGATAGGTGTTACATACCAAAACGTTTTGAAAGAACCCGAATAAGATATAGATATAAGTTTAGAAACCATTTCCAGAAAGACTCTATCCCGATTTATAATTCCATAACATAACATAATCAACTGCTCGGCGAGTACGAGCTTCCAACCTCAACTCCTCATAACATAAATCAAAATCAATCCAACCTCTACACCAATGATGGAGGAGATGTACCGTCCCCATACCATCGAGAATAAACCGTCTAAAATAGACTCACCCTCAAGGGGTTGCGAACCCACAAGAGTCCTCCCCGGCCTTAGCCGAAGGCTCAAGATACCACGCCTCCCTCATCACCCTAAGGTCGCACAATGATATCTCAAATGGAACTACGCAAAGGATAAATGCCCCGACGGCCCTAACCGTCCCGGGGGTACCCATTCCGCAGCTCACCAGGATCGATCCACACACAGATCACAATGGATCACAACATAACAGATCACGATGGATCACATACGCCAATCTTTCATGGAAATCTCGCTACATAATTAGAACACAACTGTTTTCCAAAATAGCTTACATATGCCTCGAAAACTGGTTTTATATTTACACCCTTCCTACGCGATGGAACTTTAAGCCTCATGACCTCCATCCACGCAGGACTCACATAAGATCATCAACATATCATATTCAACACATACATATCTATAATAGAGTATACTCGCATGCAAGGGTAGAAATCAACATGTAAAGGCCATAGGTCACGTAACTATACAAAATCCTAAACCTCACCTGAGAAGCGACGTGATACCAGAACTGACAAGACGAATGTATACTTGATTAGGTTGTCTCCACCCTGGAGATCACTGTACAGAAAAGGGAATACATTGTACTCATGAGACAAGACTCGATCATGAAACCACATAGACGCACGACAATGATTGTGAGTCGAGGTGAAGTAATATGAAATGGTATGCATAGGTGTCCATGTTGTGCTTCTAATGTGGTGTCGTGGTCCATTAAGGCATATCAATGCGCAACAAGGTCATATTTACAAGTAGCAGGCTCAAACATAAGTGTAAGATGAACTCAAGTATCATACAACATTCAATGTTCCCAGCATACTTTATATCTTTAGCGATTCACAAGGTTTGAAAATATTACACTTAGCACCCTTGAGCAAATTATAAAGATTTGGAAACATTACACCAACACAAGTCCTTCGACAAATCCATTATCCAAGCTGGCAAGAATTAAGTCCTTTTTACCGAGTTGGCATATATCAATTTATGTTTAATTACATCTATGGAAACATACAATTACGCGTACCATAAAACATTTGTTGGATGTCTTAGAAAGATGCTTGAATACAATTTATTAAGCTCACTTAACAACTCCAATAAATAATCCAATTTACACATATATTTAGGTGTCCACATATTTCGACATAAACAACTACTCACAATTCAATTTATTTAAACAAGTTTAAACTCAATTTAATTCAAACTATAAGAATTCATTCCAATTTGAATATATGTTCCCAAGGATCATTCATACCTAACAATGCAGTTGTACAACCCATTACACATTCTCATCATATAAAATAATCAAGCAACAAGCTAATTTTCTCAAATATGTTCATAATTCTATACCAATGTACACATACGACTGTTACCCAGATTTATGAATAACCAAATCTAACACGTTTCAATTAAAAGAACTCATAGCTTTTACTTGAACTAATACAGATTACACAACCCACATAAATACTAACAAATACTAGTTAGATGAATTAATTAAATCGACCTAACACAACGATTACAATTACACGTTAACCAACTCAACTTATTATACAACCAAATTTGCAATTCGGCATCATCAAAGCTCCAACATTTTACAGCAATTCAGTTTATATCCTTAACAGCTCCAATTATCCAGAAATCAGATCATTTTATAACCACACGAGTAACAACCAGTAATTTAATCATCTAATTAAGTTCAATTAACTGAAATAATTAAACTAATGCATTGTTTACAATTAAGTATGAAATAATTTATGCAGAGATTGGAAATTACAATTTAAAAAAAGAGTAGCAGGGCGTTGGGTGGTGGTGAAATCCGAAGGTGGCGGCTGGCGCTGGAGGAGACGATTTCCAGGATTTGTGAACCCGGGCTGAATCCGCCCAACGACGGTGCTGCTGGACCCTTTCTTGGCAGAAAGCCTGGAGGCGACGGTCTTAGGGTCTACCCCTTTTTCCTCTGGAATGAAAGAGAGAAGATTGAGGGTAGTGTTGATGGGTTGAAATGGAGAAATAGAGAGAGATGTACCGGCGGCGATTTAGTGGCGCATCTGACGGATCTGAGGCGGAGTGCAGGCCTTCTTTCTTGTGTAAGGTGGCGTGATGGCGGTAAAAAGCGGAATCAGGTGGGAGTCGTTCACCCCTGTTCAGATCTGAGTGAGGGTGGTGGTCCGACGGTGGCTATCTGGTGGTGCTGCGAAGTCGCGTTGGTGCAGGTGGAACAGAGGCGGTGGCGGAAAGGCGGAGATGGGGAAGCTGTTGTGCCGTTGTTGCCGAGCTTATAAGGCTGAGATGGGTGGTCTCGCCGGAGAAGAAGGCATTGCGGTGGTGACCGACGAACTGACTGCTAAGAGAAGGAAGAGGGGTGGAAGAAGGAGACGGCGGTGATGCAGTGTCGTCGGGGCAAAGATGTTGTCGGCGAGCGAAGGTGGTCGATGATGATGGCTAGCGGCGGTGGAGGGCGGACTCGCGACAGTGGTTCGGTAGGGAGCAGACTGTTGCGCCTTTGCCGCTGCTGAAGACGAAGGGGAAAGGAATGGGAGAAGAATGAAATGAGATGGGCTAGGGTTTCTCGGTACAAAAAGGGGATCCCAAATTCTAAAATTACAAATAAGCCCCCCAAGAGTTTAAGTCATACGTTTGAGTCCCCAAGTTTCCAATATGATCAAATAAGTCCAATCCAAACATTTAAAATTACAAAAACAGTCCCACAAGAAATTTAATTATGCGATTGAGTCCATAGATTTTAAGTAAGATTTAGATCAAGCCCAATTAATGTTTCAATAATTATAAAAGCAGTCCCAACTTATAATAATTATAAATTAGCCCACATAATTCGAATTAGAAAGCGAATAGGTACTAAGCACATGTTTCAGTTAAGTCCACATATTTTCATAAGATTGCAATTGGGTCAATTAAACAATTAAAACATAAATAAAGCAATTCAAACACAAGAAGAGTTAAATAAATAATAATCTAATCGTACGAAAACGACATCGTATCTTGCTCCGAAAATGCGGGGTGTTACAACCTTCCCCCCTTAAGAGAACCTGGCCCCCAGGTTCCACTGCTGAGCTGGAATAGCTTCGAGTGATAGTGTCTTAACCCTTCTCGAGGAGTTACGTAAAACTTAGCCTCCGTTGTGAAGTTTACTCTCATTGTCTTTGCTGAACTTTTCTTGCGATGTCTCGTTCGCATTGGGGTCCATTTGAGTACTGGACCGTTGCTTTCATCAAGTTGTTCGACCATTCCCATGAGACGAATAGTTGTCACTGCACTCAACTTCGATGGCGTCGCAAACTCGTCACTTGCAGATAGTTGTCAGGAACATCGCGTAACGCAACCGCAACAAACAAGAGAGAATCCCATCTCTCGCGCACATATTTGAGAGAACCCCGTCTCTCAAGCACATAATGAGAGAACCCCGTCTCTCAACCACATAATAAGAGAACCCCGTCTCTCAACCTAAGTCTGATAGATTTCCACATCTCCCAAACATTCTAGTTTGAGAAAATCCAGAATTTCTCAAACCCCTAAATTCAAGAGAATCCAACATCTCCGAATATCTAAGTACAAGAGAATCCAACATCTCTCGTGCACAAAACTTAGAAGGAATCCAACATCTTTCTATCACATAAATAGAGAGAATCCTACATCTCTCCAACACGTAAAAAGAGGGAACCTAAGGTCTCTCTTACACTTAAATCCACTGATCAGTTAATCATACATGTATATATCAGAGTAACACTTGACGAAAAGTATGCAATGCATGTTTGGTGTACCTTATACAACTGATATCGGTGTCCCTTGAGTATAGATTCAATGCTCATACCTCAACTCAAGGGGGATATCGCGATGGAATCCCTATAAAACAAGGTCACAGTAGGTATGTGTGCTATATGAGAAGTTAGTGAGCAATCAAGAGAGTTTTAAATCACATAGGCATGAATAGTTCACATAAGTACATAACTCATTCATTTCAGCAATGGTTCATACAAGTAGAAATTTCAAGTTACAAATACTAGGTCAAGTATCCAAGTTATCACAATTAAAACAACAATAGTCATCACCCACATCAAGCAAAACAAGGTAAGAGTATTTAAGCGATGCATGTGTGCAAATGCCATGAATGCTTGGCGTACCGATCACCGTAGTGTCAAACTCTTGACAGGAAGTTGAGACGAAGTGGTAGGAGTTGATTAAGCCGATAATGATGCAACCTCCGTCATCTGAACTTCTTGTCTTAAATCTTTTGATGTGAAGAAGTAATTTGTCAATTATGTCCATCATCCAACTCTCTACTAAACCATAATCCTTGCCCAACCAGAATCATCCCCAGTCTCCTTCAAGAACTCTTGACTTATGTGTTAAACCTTAGTCTGCTCATCCTCAAGGAATTGCCCATAATTCGATTGCCAATCAGAAATCCATCTCAGAGCTACATTGGACGGTCGTGGTATTAGGCACTTCCCAAAGAAACTCATTGGTTTCGATTCTAAAACTTGAGTAAAGTCTTTCGGCATCTATGTGATCTATTCCCACCTCAGCAGAATCTTCCATCTCAGCAGAAACTTCCATCTCACCTTGAAGAAAACACCCAGAGAGCTAACAACCAATCTTGTCTTGTTAACTCTAAACGGCACCAAGACCTTCAACACTCACCGATGGTTTGTAGCTTGTTGCTTAAGTAACATGTATCCACATCCCTTGAACTTGATCGGACTCTTCTACATTGACTCGTTTCAATCAACAAGGTGACTACTTTCAAATAAGCGAATCATCAAGACGAAAGCTCATCAAACTCCTTCAAATCGGTTCTACTTGATCAGATTCTCCTCCATTGACTCATTTCCCTAAACAAGTTGACTACCTTTAAATGAACGAATCCTCAAGATGAAAATTCGTCAAACTTCATCTTTCAATTGACTTTAAGATAGTAAGTCAATATAGTAAATCTCATTCCTTCAACTATGAAGCTTTTCATGACCATCGATCTTGGTAAAGAATCCTTTCATCTTCGAATTACGGCGTGTTCTCGTTGTAGTGCTAATAAGTAGTGTTGACGGAGGGAAATCTCAGTGCTGACTCAGATGACACCCTGAAATTCAAACACTAAATTCGATGCATGCGGATTAAGATGCAAATGAAATGTAACAAGTATATCACAAAAATGCAACATTTAGTTGTAATTTATAAAGCACATAAAATAAGACGTTGCATAATCAAAGTCATAATGTGCACACAATCATATAATCACGAAACAATTCATGCCGAAGGGTCAAAGTATCAAGTCAAACAAATGCAATGCGCAGTTATTCCTATGCCGTACGACCTAGACAGACACAACACGACACTAGAGCTAGGTTTTGCAACCTAGAGCTCTGATACCACTTAAGGATGTAACACCCCAAACGGAGGATGCCACATCCCCCGCACTGTGACCCAGACCCGAAGCATGAAATGAAAGTCCATGCCCGAATCCGAATCAGAGCGAACGGGAGACCAACTCACACACTAGGCTAGGCAGATCTAACTTGACCAAAACTCAGAGCGCGGAAGCAATTAAAACAAAACATACAAAGCAGGTGACGGGTTCAACTAGCATAGATACCTAATCCCGAATAATAGATCAACAAACATGACAAGTGACGGGTTCAACTAGCATAGATACCTAATCCCGAATATCAACATAAAGTAATAATCATCAAGTGCCACAAGGGCCGAATGAGAGTGCCACGCAGGGCTACCGAATAGAAAAGTATAATCTCAAGTCTACAAGTCAAAGCATGAGTAAAGTGTATGAAAAGACAAATGCAAATAGAAAGATTAGACCGACGAAGTGCAACTCAAAGGACTCACTTCCGCCTAGCAAACGCCAACAATCCTGCAACTAAAAGTGTAAATGAGGGGTCAGTCAACTTGACCGAGTGATGGGGCTAACGCACACCCACTGTATATATATATAAGGAGCATAGCACAGAATAAAAGGATGGACTCATGAACCGGGGATAGGTGTTACATACCAAAACGTTTTGAAAGAACCCGAATAAGATATAGATATAAGTTTAGAAACCATTTCCAGAAAGACTCTATCCCGATTTATAATTCCATAACATAACATAATCAACTGCTCGGCGAGTACGAGCTTCCAACCTCAACTCCTCATAACATAAATCAAAATCAATCCAACCTCTACACCAATGATGGAGGAGATGTACCGTCCCCATACCATCGAGAATAAACCGTCTAAAATAGACTCACCCTCAAGGGGTTGCGAACCCACAAGAGTCCTCCCCGGCCTTAGCCGAAGGCTCAAGATACCACGCCTCCCTCATCACCCTAAGGTCGCACAATGATATCTCAAATGGAACTACGCAAAGGATAAATGCCCCGACGGCCCTAACCGTCCCGGGGGTACCCATTCCGCAGCTCACCAGGATCGATCCACACACAGATCACAATGGATCACAACATAACAGATCACGATGGATCACATACGCCAATCTTTCATGGCAATCTCGCTACATAATTAGAACACAACTGTTTTCCAAAATAGCTTACATATGCCTCGAAAACTGGTTTTATATTTACACCCTTCCTACGCGATGGAACTTTAAGCCTCATGACCTCCATCCACGCAGGACTCACATAAGATCATCAACATATCATATTCAACACATACATATCTATAATAGAGTATACTCGCATGCAAGGGTAGAAATCAACATGTAAAGGCCATAGGTCACGTAACTATACAAAATCCTAAACCTCACCTGAGAAGCGACGTGATACCAGAACTGACAAGACGAATGTATACTTGATTAGGTTGTCTCCACCCTGGAGATCACTGTACAGAAAAGGGAATACATTGTACTCATGAGACAAGACTCGATCATGAAACCACATAGACGCACGGCAATGATTGTGAGTCGAGGTGAAGTAATATGAAATGGTATGCATAGGTGTCCATGTTGTGCTTCTAATGTGGTGTCGTGGTCCATTAAGGCATATCAATGCGCAACAAGGTCATATTTACAAGTAGCAGGCTCAAACATAAGTGTAAGATGAACTCAAGTATCATACAACATTCAATGTTCCCAGCATACTTTATATCTTTAGCGATTCACAAGGTTTGAAAATATTACACTTAGCACCCTTGAGCAAATTATAAAGAGTTGGAAACATTACACCAACACAAGTCCTTCGACAAATCCATTATCCAAGCTGGCAAGAATTAAGTCCTTTTTACCGAGTTGGCATATATCAATTTATGTTTAATTACATCTATGGAAACATACAATTACGCGTACCATAAAACATTTGTTGGATGTCTTAGAAAGATGCTTGAATACAATTTATTAAGCTCACTTAACAACTCCAATAAATAATCCAATTTACACATATATTTAGGTGTCCACATATTTCGACATAAACAACTACTCACAATTCAATTTATTTAAACAAGTTTAAACTCAATTTAATTCAAACTATAAGAATTCATTCCAATTTGAATATATGTTCCCAAGGATCATTCATACCTAACAATGCAGTTGTACAACCCATTACACATTCTCATCATATAAAATAATCAAGCAACAAGCTAATTTTCTCAAATATGTTCATAATTCTATACCGATGTACACATACGGCTGTTACCCAGATTTATGAATAACCAAATCTAACACGTTTCAATTAAAAGAACTCATAGCTTTTACTTGAACTAATACAGATTACACAACCCACATAAATACTAACAAATACTAGTTAGATGAATTAATTAAATCGACCTAACACAATGATTACAATTACACGTTAACCAACTCAACTTATTATACAACCAAATTTGCAATTCGGCATCATCAAAGCTCCAACATTTTACAGCAATTCAGTTTATATCCTTAACAGCTCCAATTATCCAGAAATCAGATCATTTTATAACCACACGAGTAACAACCAGTAATTTAATCATCTAATTAAGTTCAATTAACTGAAATAATTAAACTAATGCATTGTTTACAATTAAGTATGAAATAATTTATGCAGAGATTGGAAATTACAATTTAAAAAAAGAGTAGCAGGGCGTTGGGTGGTGGTGAAATCCGAAGGTGGCGGCTGGCGCTGGAGGAGACGATTTCCAGGATTTGTGAACCCGGGCTGAATCCGCCCAACGACGGTGCTGCTGGACCCTTTCTTGGTAGAAAGCCTGGAGGCGACGGTCTTAGGGTCTACCCCTTTTTCCTCTGGAATGAAAGAGAGAAGATTGAGGGTAGTGTTGATGGGTTGAAATGGAGAAATAGAGAGAGATGTACCGGCGGCGATTTAGTGGCGCATCTGACGGATCTGGGGCGGAGTGCAGGCCTTCTTTCTTGTGTAAGGTGGCGTGATGGCGGTAAAAAGCGGAATCAGGTGGGAGTCGTTCACCCCTGTTCAAATCTGAGTGAGGGTGGTGGTCCGACGGTGGCTATCTGGTGGTGCTGCGAAGTCGCGTTGGTGCAGGTGGAACAGAGGCGGTGGCGGAAAGGCGGAGATGGGGAAGCTGTTGTGCCGTTGTTGCTGAGCTTATAAGGCTGAGATGGGTGGTCTCGCCGGAGAAGAAGGCATTGTGGTGGTGACCGACGAACTGACTGCTAAGAGAAGGAAGAGGGGTGGAAGAAGGAGACGGCGGTGATGCAGTGTCGTCGGGGCAAAGATGTTGTCGGCGAGCGAAGGTGGTCGATGATGATGGCTAGCGGCGGTGGAGGGCGGACTCGCGACAGTGGTTCGGTAGGGAGCAGACTATTGCGCCTTTGCCGCTGCTGAAGACGAAGGGGAAAGGAATGGGAGAAGAATGAAATGAGATGGGCTAGGGTTTCTCGGTACAAAAAGGGTATCCCAAATTCTAAAATTACAAATAAGCCCCCCAAGAGTTTAAGTCATACGTTTGAGTCCCCAAGTTTCCAATATGATCAAATAAGTCCAATCCAAACATTTAAAATTACAAAAACAGTCCCACAAGAAATTTAATTATGCGATTGAGTCCATAGATTTTAAGTAAGATTTAGATCAAGCCCAATTAATGTTTCAATAATTATAAAAGCAGTCCCAACTTATAATAATTATAAATTAGCCCACATAATTCGAATTAGAAAGCGAATAGGTACTAAGCACATGTTTCAGTTAAGTCCACATATTTTCATAAGATTGCAATTGGGTCAATTAAACAATTAAAACATAAATAAAGCAATTCAAACACAAGAAGAGTTAAATAAATAATAATCTAATCGTACGAAAACGACATCGTATCTTGCTCCGAAAATGCGGGGTGTTACACTTAGAGGAGTCAGGTTGACACTCCCACTGTGTGTAGGACTCATCGGCTTGGAATATTTTACTAATCATGACTTATGTGATTTAGGGCTCGTTTCATGAACCATTTCACCTAAATGGCAGAGTCCTAAAGTCATCAGGATTAGGGGAGTTCTTATAGATGCACAACTAAAGTAAACGCATACCAAACAAGAGTATATAAAGAAGTGTTGCCTCAATTCGTGATTTCATTCAAAGATTGTTTGTGATTACAATAAGGAAAAGCACAAAGCGGATATACAATCGGCTTTCTAGGGCACTATTCCTAACACTCTAGAGATAGTCCACCAACTTGACTACAATCTAACTAGTAAGGATGCTAGTTCTCTAGTTAGTGTTTAGGCTTAACCTAGGGTTTCGTTTATCTTGGAGAAAGGATGGTGTTCAACACATGAACCAAAAGAATTCTATATTAGCTCCAAGAGGAGCTCGAGCTCCCCTATTTATAGGAGGAGGAGGACCGAAAATCCTAGTCCTTATGGGCTAAGGATTTTTGTCCCTCTCTCCTATTACTTGATCATCAAGTAATTTTGACTTTGACTTTGAATTCAAATTCAAATCAACTTTCAAGAGAGCTAAAATATCCAAATTATTTTTGGATAATTTTATACTTTATTTATTTAAAATAAATAACTTATTTTTTTTCTCCAAAACAATACTTTCTTTTTAATTCAAAATTAAACCAAAGTGTATTAAATAATTAATTACATTAATTGGTTAACATATAAATAAATATACACGTATATTTACACACGTGTCACAAGGACACGTGTCACTCACATGAGCCACACGTGTGGTTCAAAGCCTTAACTCATGTAACAAAGTTGTTGTGTGTGACCCTCTAGGTTCTCAATTCAATTAGCAGTGACCCCAATTAATTAATTCACTAATTAATTAATCAGTCCACAGATTAAACGACCATAGTCTAGCAACAGGTGTTTAACCCCTACCTAAATTGGAATGTTCGGATTCGACAGAACCTTTAAGTCATTGATTCATGTGAGATACAATCATCCTACTTACTATCTGTCAACCAAGATCTAGGGCAAAGGAATAATTAGAACCCTAATAATCCGGTGTTAAAGCTAAGTGAATTTCATATCCATTTGATCTCATTCTAGGAAACCCTTTTCTTGATATCTTGATCTACTGCCTTGGCCAAGGACTCCATATGGCATATGAATGACTTACACAATAAGAGATCACCTTGCAAATGCAAATGTAGGTCCTTTCTTGATTCTCATGCACTTTCATGAATCACTTCTGCAGCCCCAGCATAAGCCTTGAATCAGTTGTCTAAGGCGACACCCTTTAAAGCTTATACCTAAGACTACAGAGTTAATTCATAAAGTGACAAGGAACCTCAAGTCTAAGGATCAATTAATCACATCAATGACTCGTGAGATATTTCCTAATCTGGAAGTTTCTATTTCCTGAAATAGAAACTTTCTTTCCCATTTAGGAATGTTCTCACATGGGGTACCTCAGTGAACTTACTTATTGAAGTAAGCACCCTCACGTATCACGCACGTATCAACTATACACTTTGCACCTCCATGAAACAAGGTGGTCCTTCTTAAGGGCGTGATCCCACAAGCAAGCCTTAGAGGAGTCAGGTTGACACTCCCACTGACGGTAGGACTCATCGGCTTGGAGTATTTTACAAATCATGACTTATGTAATATAGGGCTCATTTCATGAACCATTTCACCTAAATGGTAGAGTCCTAAAGTCATCAGGATTAGGGGAGTTCTCGTACATGCACAGATAAAGTAAACGCATACCAAAGAAGAGTATATAAAGAAGTGTTGCCTCAATTCGTTATTTCATTCAAAGATTGTCTGTGATTACAATAAGGAAAAGCACAAATAGGATTTACAATCGGCTTTCTAGGGCACTATTCCTAACATTTCCAACCACTCCCGAATTTATTTGGGAAGTGGGGCCAAACGACTAGGACTTTGTGTCCGGTTTGCTATTTAAGGAGATAGGGTCTCGAGAAGTCTGACAACAGAGTGGCGCAGTGGAAGTGTTGAGTTGGGTTGTCTTCAGAACCGTTCAAGACCCTTTTAGGACCTGAAGACAGGTCCTTTTAAAGGGGGAGAGGTTGTAAAATCTCGATTTTTTGGCCGTACAGGGACGCTCTAACGAGAGTGTTATATGTGCATTTAAATTATTTAATTATGCAATTACGTGTTAATTTAATGACTATGTGATTATTTGAAATTAATGTAATTATTTGTTTAACTTATGACTTGAGTTTTAACGTTTATGTCTACGTGCTTCGGAATTTGCTTTCTACGTGTCCGGATTTAATTTCGATTTTTGTAAAATCTTGGTAAATGTGAAATATGTGAGTTAAGAACGTGCTTGCATGATCGTTACGTGTTTAGATATAGCACCCCGGAGCGAAGGGCACCACATCTCCCGCACCATAGTCGGACACGTGTAACGAAATGGGAACTCCGCATACGTACCAAGCCAAGGCGAACGGAAGACAAACAAAAACACACCCCTAGGCTAGGCTGTCTAAACCCTAATACAGAGAACGTAACAAAAGAAAATCAAAGGCGGAAGCAACAGGATCGCAAATACATTTATAATCATGCAAAATCTCAAATAAAAACAGGCGACGAGTTCATCTAGCATAGATACCTAATCCCGTAAATTAAACATAAAACGTAAATACATAAATACATAATCATAGGCTTATACATATTTAAAAGTCCAAGCCGTAAAGATAAAGATGTAGAATGCAAAAAGACTCGAACAACTTGACTCAAAAGACCCAAAAGATGACCGCCGCCTAGTACGACCCGAACCCTGCACCTGCAACTAAAAGGGGGAAAATAAGAGGGGTCAGTCTACAACTCCACTGAGTGGGGGGGGGGGGAGGGCTAAACACACTCACACGATAGATAATATAGAGCATAACACTTACTAAAACCAAAGACTATGAACCAGGAATAGGGTTTTACACACCGAAATCCATTTTTAGAACAAACGTATACATATCGTATAAAAGCATAGCGTATCTTTAACTTAAAAGTCCTGTCCCATTTCATAATCAACATAACGTATAAAAAGCTCAGCGAGTACGAGCACCAATCCCATCCTGGGCTCCTCATACGAATCAAACATTAGAAATCAAACAAAAGTAATATTAAAGAACAAACCTCCTTCTCAGGTGATGGAAGGGTTGCGCGACCCTACCCATCCATTACGTAATGTATGGGTCGTGAGTTTGATGAGGCTCACGCCCGAGGATTCCGTCCCCCACCAAACCTCCTAGTGGGTTCTGGGTTGATCCTATCCAACAGGAGAATGTGCACAGGGGTCATAACTGGCGACCCCATAGTAGTCCCGGGTCTCCCTTACCCACATCTCCGGGGCCCATCGAACCAAACAAATCATACCAGAACATATCGTACCATAACTCGCTCGAAACAAAATGTAATTTAATCATAACATACGTACCTTATCAAACATACCATACCTTGCAACTTAGCGTATGCTATAGATGTACCTCTCCGTGTCATCCTAATCCTTAGCTAGCTTGAAAGTACACGGTTTGGAGAATAGCCCGGTTGCAAAACGTTTTCGAGCTTACGTATGCTCGTATATATAATTCAAAACATTTAATCATATGACAAAGTCATAAACATATCATATATACACATATCTATTATATAAATATAATAATATAATTATTATTATTATATAATAATATATATACACAAAATGCACGCACAACACCCACGTATATATACATTAAGACATGCATGGGAATTTCAAATTAAAGATTTCATATATTAATTACAAAACTAAGACTCATGCATGTATATTCTTAATGCACATTATATATATATATATATACAAAATGCATATAATCATGGATACAGAATCACAAACCATGCACAATATAAACGTATTACATATATATATAATACATATTCATGTATTTATGTAGCATACACCATATTATATATATATATATATACCCATTACATGTAAACACATGCCGCACACACCTAACAAACACACAACATTTAGTACAAATCAAAACATAAGCAAAGAAACACTGAAAAGCTGCAGAAAGCTACTGCAAGGAGACTACCCAGCCGGGTACTCCTCACGAACAGATTCTCCCCGGTTGGGGCGAATGATGCAGACGCACCAGCAGCAACAGCAGGTAACATCCCCTGTTCTCCCTTCTTTTCACGCAGCAGCAGCAGAGCCATGAAGCAGCAACAACACAACAGCAACAAGGCACCAAAATCACACCAAAAACGCAGCAAAAAAACACTAAAATAAAAGCAAATTTGCACGCAGCAGTAAAGGGGGCAAAAAGATGGAATTCAACCTCATATCTCGAAGCTTTTCCGGAAGTGCAGCTATGGTGATTCATTATACACTCAAGAAACATGAAAATCATTCATATAAATGAAACAAATACGCCATAATGATCATATATCCAGATGCAAATGAGAAACGAAACAAGGATGCTCAAGGATTCAACAAAATTTCATATAAACCTAGCTATTCATATAGCAGCCTCAAACATGCTCAAATGATCATGAAACTCCACAAATCTGGGCCTGAAAGAAAGAGGAGAAGATTTAGAATCAAATCACGGACTTACCTTTCAAATTTGAGGCGAATCAGAGAAGTATTGAGCTTGGAAAGGACAAATGAATAGTGCAGAAAATCCCTTTCTCTTTCTCTCTTGGTTCAGCAGCTCTTTTCCTTCTCTTGCCAGATATTTTCGAAATGAGGGTTAGGGATAGATATTAGGGCTTAACTAGGGTTAAGTGAGCTCAAGAATCAACTCATTTGATTAAGGAATGAGAGAGATATGGCCAAAATACTCCAAGGCGGCAGATTTACGCGTACAGCTCGTTTCGGACAAATTTTGGAGGCTTAAATGGGCTTCGAAAATTACAAGGCTATGTTTCTTAGCTCCCAAATTTTGTCACGAGTCCGTCGATACTTCCAGAATTCAAATCCGAATTCCCTAGCTCAAGTTACGGTCTCCGGAATCCAAGGCGTGCTAAAACTAGTTAGGCCCTCGAATCCCCAACAATTAAAATATGGTTCGTTACCATATCAAAGAAGTCCGAAAAATTAAAACGAGCACATAAACGAATTCATAACATATATAATTCATGCATATTAAATCGACAAGAAATTTCGATCTCAAATCGAATACAAACGCAACACATTTTCAACAAATAAGCATATTATTCAAATAATAAAATTATATTTTCAAAGAAATAATAAATAAAAATTTTAAAATAATAAATAAACGATTTAAAATAAATAAAATTTTATTAAAAAGATTTTTTTTTCAATTAGGTCCAAAACTTTCAAAAAGTGTCAAATAAGTCCAAGTTCAAATTTTCGATTTAGTCCAAATTAAATAAATCATACAATTAAGCCCTTAATTCACATAGATCACATAATTCACAAAAATTATCATGCTCGGAAATTAAATTTACATATCATAAAATTCATAAAATTTCATATCATAAATCACTTAGGCAAATTTTGACATATAATTCGAATATTTCATATAAATTCAATTAATTCATATGAGAATTTCAAATAATAGAGTATAATGAAATTAAATATGAAATTAAAATAATTTAAATTGCACATTTAACTCTCTCGTAACTGCGTACCTGGACGGTCGGAAAATCGGGGTGTCACAATCTCTCCCCCTTAAAAAGGACCTGTCCTTAGGTCCGAATCAGGGTCTTGATCAACAACGGAAGAACTCAACTCCACGCTTCCACTGCGCCACTCTAATTCGGTTTTCAAGTGGCTTCTCGGATATTTTTAAATCCCGCCACAAGAACTCTCACCAAAGGAAAACCTCTAGTCTTCGACTCAAACCTCTACCGAACCCAAAGTCTAACCAGTTGCTCACGAACAATGAACCCCTTGTAGGAGATGCTTCCGAGGAATCTCGATCTCCCACTTCAACTCTAGGAGCCTTTATCTCCAAACTGTGAAGCTCTCGAGCCCTTGCTGAACCACGAAACCATGAGAAAATGGCCAACTCGTTAAAACGAGCGACCACTCAAATCTCATCGAAATCTCCTTAACTTTAGCAAACCGGACACATAGTCCTTAGCCATTTGCTCCCACTTCCAATTAGAACATGGAAGTAGTTAGAGAATCCAACCGGTTCTTGATGCTCGGCCTTCAATCGACGGCATATTGGACATTACTACACGAAGTTTGCAACGTCTCTTCTTACACCGATATATCTATACCGGTTCTTCAAGTCCCCGAACAAACTCGAAGCAAGAGTAGGGTAAGTCTCGAGACCTTGCACATCACGAGACATAGGCTAAACTCTCCCGCAAGCAACACACAACCAAAGCCTTCCTTAGTGCCTCGATTGTAAATGAAGTAGTCTTGAGTGCCCCCCGATTGGGCAAAAGCCGTTGCCAAAGGCAGCTCTCTTCTACCGCCCTTCCCACTCTCAAACCGTACCTCTTTCTCGTCAAGCGAAGTAACGGTTGGCAATCTTAAGAAAGAATCGCCTAATATACCCCGTCAACACGAGAGACTTCTTATTCTGAGGCAATTCTCGGTTCTTCTACCCGAATGCGTAGTCGGCTATACCCTTGCTAAAACCAAACTCGGCCCGAACATGGAACTCTGGAGCAGAACGAACAACTCTTCAAAGCAAGCAGAGGGTATTTATCTTCTACAGTTAACCTTTGTAGCTCACGGTAGTCGATACTCACCCTAAGGTTCCGCTTCTTTTTAGGCAGGAATAGAGTACTCCACGAAGAAGTATTCAATGGGTGAAACCACCTTCTAAGAGCTCCTCGAACTACACCTTCAACTCCAACTGTTGGAAAACAGAATCAGAAAGCAGCGGAATTTAAAAAATTTTCCCAACAAAAGGACCATGGACTCGCAATCGTGTAACCAAATTCGTAAAGATAGAAAACTTACTTTTCTTTTATTCTTTCTTGAAGCGTTTCAAGCCACCCAAGAACGCTCTTCTCGCGGCTTGATCCCCTCTCCTTGGTAAAGCTCGAATCTTCAAACTTCTAACTTGAAGTCTCTAGAGAAAGTCCACCAACTTGATCACAATCTAACTAGTAAGGATGCTAGTTCTCTAGTTAGTGTTTAGGCTTAACCTAGGGTTTAATTTAATCTTGGAGAAAGGAAGGTGTTCAACACATGAACCAAGAATTGTCAATTAGCTCTAAAGGGGAGCATGAGCTCCCCTATATATAGGAAAGGGGAGGGGCGGCCGAACCTTGTCCTTATTGGACAAGGATTTGGTTCCTCTCTCTCCTAATACTTGATCATCAAGTATCTTCCAACTTTGACTTTGAATTCTATTTCTAGTCAACTTTTAAGAGAGCTTAAAAATATCCAAACTATTTTTGGATAATTTTATACTTTATTTATTATAAAATAAATAACTTAATTTTATCTAATTAATTAATTCGTAATTAATTAACTAGATTATTTTCTCCAAAATTAGACTTTCTTTTTAATTCAAAATTAAACCAAAGTCTATTAAATAATTAACTAATTTAATTATTTAATATATATATATATACACGTGTGTGACACGTGTCACAGTGACACGTGTCACTCACGTGAGCCACACGTGTGAATTCACACGTGTGGAACCCTCTTGGTCCGATTAACTCGTTTAATCATTTTCAAGCCTCAACTCATGTAACCAAGTTGTTGTGTGTGACCCTCTAGGTTCTCAATTCAATTAGCAGTGACCCTAATTAATTAATTCACTAATTAATTAATCAGTCCACAGATTAAACGACCATAGTCTAGCAACAGGTGTTTAACCCCTAGCTGAATTGGAATGTTCGGATTCGACAGAACCTTTAAGTCATTGAATCATGTGAGATACAATCCTCCTACTTACTATCTCTCAACCAAAATCTAGGGCAAGGGAATAATCAGAACCCTAATAATCCGGTCTTAAAGCTAAGTGCATTTCATATCCATTTGATCTCAATCCAAGAAACACTTTTCTTGATGTCTTGATCTACTGCCTTGGCCAAGGACTCCATATGGCATATGAATGACTTACACAATAAGAGATCACCTTGCAACTGCAAGTGTAGGTCCTTTCTTGATTCTCATTCACTTTCATGAATCACTTGTGCAGCCCCAGCATAAGCCTTGAATCAGTTGTCTAAGGCGACACCCTTTAAAGCTTATACCTAAGACTACAGAGTTAACTCATAAAGTGACAAGGAACCTCAAGTCTAAGGATCACTTAATCACATCAATGACTCGTGAGATATTTCCTAATCTGGAAGTTTCCATTTCCTGAAATATAAACTTCCTTTCCCATTTAGGAATCTTCTCACACGGGGCACCTCAGTGAACTTACTTATTAAAGTAAGCACCCTCATGTATCACGCACGTATCAACTATACACTTTGCACCTCCATGAAACAAGGTGGTCCTTCTTAAGGGCGTGATCCCACAAGCAAGCCTTAGAGGAGTCAGGTTGACACTCCCACTGTCTGTAGGACTCATCGGCTTGGAGTATTTTACTAATCATGACTTATGTGATATAGGGCTCGTTTCATGAACCATTTCACCTAAATGGTAGAGTCCTAAAGTCATCAGGATTAGGGGAGTTCTCATACATGCACAGCTAAAGTAAACGCATACCAAACAAGAGCATATAAAGAAGTGTTGCCTAAATTCGTTATTTCATTCAAAGATTGTCTGTGATACCAGGAAAGTCCCAAAACGGATTATGACTAATCGGCTTTCTAGGGCACTATTCCTAACAATCTCCCACTTGCCCGTAAAAGCCATTTAGGTACTCTAAGTCCCATCTTCTCAAGATGCACTTTGAGAGCCTATTGACTTTGGGCATTTCCAAAGTGGATCTGCTATATTCTCTGCTGATGTGACCCTCTGGTTCACACATCTCTTAGGAAACACCTTTTCCTTATAAAGTGATTCGTAATCACGTGTTCAGTCTCTTGGTGAGGTCTTGGTTCTCTAACTTGAGCAACCATCCATTTTATCATACAATATGATAAAGGAGTCGTTTCATGCTAGGAACTTCATCTAACCAGTTAGATGGAGTTTCTTACCCAAACACTTAACTTAGCGTTATATAATACGACTAAGTTCTCAACTACAATAGTCGAGTTTTGCAATGTCCGTCCTTGGAACCCCTTTCCAACACATTGTATTACCATTCTGGTAGAAGTCGTATCCTTTCAATGATTTCATAATCATCTATGTTTGATGAACGGTTACATCAAATATCCTTCTAACAACAAGATCTTTTGGGCTCTGTAAATTAATACATATCCTCATTTCTTCTCAAGTACTCTGAGGACATCCTTTACAGAAATCTAATGACCTTCTCTGAGGTCATATTAGATTCGGCCTACTACGCTTAGTGTTGCGCCATATCTAATTTAGTACATAACTTTTCATACATTATGCACCCTTTCACTTAAAGGGATTTTAGACATTCTAACTTTCTTAAAGTTATCTTAGGACATATACTCTTCAAAAGAGATGTTCCATTGTCCATACTAAACTCCTTTTAGTATTATGGTTAAGTACTCGTTTTGTGATAATCCTTTTATTCTCTTAGATCTATCTTCTATAGATCTGAATGTCGAGAATATAGGATAATCACTAAGATCTTTCATGTCAAATTGTTTCTTAAACAAGAATTGGTAACTTTCACGTCATCCTTGACATTCCTAATGAGAAGGATGTCGTTTTTCTAAAGAACCAAAAATTGACTCTTACATCACTAACTTTCTTATGTACACTTTTGAGACTTATTCGACTTCCATCTGTGTCAAACGATTTGACTATCCTATGAAATCGAATTGTCTAACTCCTAGAAGCCTTTATCAATCCACAGATTGACTTTAGGGATTTGCATACCTTATGTATACTCCCACTGAGTATGAGATTTATAGAAATACCTTATTTCAGTCTCTTTCAATCTCATATTGAACAAGATAGTTCTCATATTCATTTATCATGTCTCATAGTCAGAATATGAGGATGTGGTAAACATAATCCAAATGGACTTTTGCATTTCAATCGTCAAGAAGGTTGTAATGCTTTCCATTTACTCAAAGCTCCACGAGCTTGATCCTATCAGGTGGATCAACCAAGGTCAAAACTTGGTTTGAGTATATGGAATCCATATTAGATTTCAAGGCTTGCTTATACTACTCAGATTCCAAATCTGACAGCGTCTCCTCTTCAAGTAATTCCTTGGCTATCTAGGAACGCGTTCTAAACACGTCTTAAGAGAAGGGTTTCACACGTGTACATACTCTAAAATTTGGCTAAATTTTATCAGATGGGCTCGTTTCTTCTATATGTGGCGTGGATATTTATCCTCAAATTTCTTTGAGGTCTGCTTGCTTGTCTTTCTTCTTCTATAGGAACGATTCCTTAAGAAAGATACATTCCTTGAGACAAACAACCTTTGTCTAAGGGAATTGCAGAAATGATATTCAATATCGTTGTATAAACTTGAACTCATTTCAAACTTATCTCCCACTATCCTCTTCACTTAAGAGGATTCTACTAAATTCTTGGATAAGAACAATTAGGGAATTTAATATGCCACATTGCATAGTGCAACTTAAGGACTGATTTTGGAAGGTACTAAATTCAAAATCTCTAACTGCATATTCTGGGAGCTTATCCCTAGAATGATTATAAGTCAGTAAAGCTTGCTATGGAATGGACCATGTTGCATTAGGTTTCATTCCCTCATTCAGAAACACTAAGGTGTTCTCGAATTAGTTTACTGAGAGATAATCCTATTATCTCTAAGATGACTAAGGAATTAGTTACTAAGATATTGGCTATCTCGATCATATCGATTTACCTATAACTTATGACTACTTCGGTTCCTAACCTCCTTTTGAAATTCCAAGAATTTCATATAAGTTTCGAATTTGTACTTTAACAAGTACATTCATTCATAATGATTAAACTGACGATTGTATCTAGTGCTTACATTAAGCATCTTACACTCATCAGCATGGATCGAAATCCACTATAATTTTGGAACGTTCCATGTTTCACCTAAACAATGTTCCGGGAATTTTTTTTTCCCTTTGAGATAGGATTCACAGGAAGTCAACTCTATAGGTTCATTTTCGAAAAAATGATCCTAAGATGTCTAACTTGCTAATCCTTTTATATCTCAACGTTCCAAAGTAATTCGAAGCTTTGTCATCTCACTTACTTTTGTTATCTCGTTGTATGTTCAGAACATTAGTGCCTTGAGTCTTTGCACAACGGATTATGCTGAATTGACTCAAGACTAGTGAATTCTATTCCTAGTAGAATTACTAAACGAGGTAACATTTCAGAGTACTCATACTCTTCGCAGTTCCCTTTCAAAGTCCTTATTTGCTACCATAGAAGCAAACGTCCTATTTGATCTCTAGTGTCTTTTGGGCGCACCCTTTACATGTCCCTCCATTGGGCTCTTAAGGGTTTCTTCTTCTTTAGGCGTTCAAGCCTTTAACTTAGGGAGTTTAGAAGAAGAATTAACCATCACAACCTTTTATTCCTTCTTAAGGATACTCTCAACCATTATCAACTAAATGATTAACTATGCTGCATTAGCATCATTCTAGTTGAGCATAAAGGGTTCGAATGATGGTGGAAGCAATGTAAGCAATCAGTGCATTGAGAACTCTTTTCTCAGTTGATGATCGAGACCATAAGATCTTCAAATAAGATCTTTAGACCTTGTTCGTGTGCACTTGTTTCCTCATTTGGAATATTGAATAATTCCATAATGTTATACATTGTAACATTTTATGAGGTGGTTCAATTGCTCTTAAGTGGTTTGGAAAAATCCATTCACCTCAGGTTGCTTCTCTTTTGGCCCAGGTCGAATTTTCAAATAAATGAAAATCTCGCCTTATAGAGAACAATTTCTCTTTTCGGATTCTAAAACGAATTTTAGGGTCCGAAGCCAATTAGAGTTAGTTAGGACTTAGTCAACTCTTTTGACTTAAGGATGGATACGAATGGGTTTGCATTTCATATTGTAGAGAATCACAGAACTACAACCTAAATGCTAAGCAGAGAATTAGGTGAGCATGCTGAATTATAACGATATACAAAAGATAAGGTCTTTAATCTAATGTAGCTCCCACTGTTTTTCAAAGATCTATAATTCCCAAAGATCTAAGAGGAACACGTTTCCCAATGGGTACTAAGATCCCAAGCATTTTACCTCGAACCCACGACTCGCGGACATTCTAAGTAAGAACCCTAGGTAGGTACAACTTACCAATTCTAACACCTTTAGAACTCTTAGTAATTGTTTTTGCATAACCTATCTTTCAATATGGACCCACGACTCGTGCGACATCCATATTTACTTAGGCGTTAAGCTAGACCCATTAATCATAAGATCATGACCAAAACTTAGTTTGAACGACCCACGACTCGCGGACATCGCCCTTGCTAAAATCGATCATGAAATATTGACCATTTAAAATGATCAATTAGGTAACTAAGAACTAATAAGCTCCACTAGCTATCCCACGACTCGCGGACAATAACTAGCTTTACTTACTAAACTTAAAACCTATTGATGGAATGCTAGGAATTTAATTCAAAACTTGCATCTCAAATTAAACACCTATTTGTTCGAAATTAGCTTAATATTTAATGGGAATTTTCGAATCAACCGGAGAGTTGTCCGGTTCGACCTCACCAACATATATGTTATCCAATTTTATTAGTCTTGATTAATGCAAGTACACTTAAATGCATATCAAACAAGCACATAAACAGATAACATGTCCTAGCATGATACTAACATGTAATGATCATGGGTTCTACCTATCTTATGCGTGATATGTGGGAGCCACTCCACAATCACAAGTTCTAACATACATGCCACATAAACAGTTTAAATCACATAAGGGAAAGCGGTAACAAAATACGAGCCCTATCTCTATTACATTTAACAATTGAGATTCCCCTCCCTAACATTTTGAGGGGTCTTCACTTATGGCCTCCTTGTTACTTGAATGTGGTCCATCTTACTCCATGGGTGCATTGTCTCCAAAATGAAAATAAAACCTCACCATCTATCTCTACTCTCAAATTACAATAAAAGAAAAAGACATAAAGTAATAAGGCTCAATCTTCATATTGGCCTTAGACAATTACACGGGGCATACCCCGGCCTCAAAAACAGTAATATGGAAAGCCACATAATAAATCACATAACAGTACGCACATAAGTGAGGCTCCAACCTCAATTGAAAAAACGCAACTATAGGGCTCCAACCCCAATTTAAACCATCCATGTGCATAAATTAAAACCATACATAGATCTAAACCCATGATCACCTAACATGCTTTTGCAAGAATTTAAATTTAACCAATAAATTAAAATTCTCGCTTTAAGCTCTAATAGCTTAAAACACGACTTAGATGCAATTCTTGTTCAAGAGCCTTTTCAATAAAACCCGACAAACAATAAACTAATAAAATTCCAATTAATTTCTGAAAATTAATAATTTTATTCTTTCAATATTTTCAGAAAATAAAGATCGTAATTTTTCAAAATTTAAATCGCTCAAATTTTCAAAATCCCAATTTAAACAATTATTTCAAAAATAATTCAAATTTAATAAATAAAATTTTTCAGAAAAATTAAATCGGGATTTCAAGGACCGAAAACACGAAAACACGAAAAACGCCAAAACGTGCCCGGAACCGCCCGGAACGAGCACAGGCTCGCCGCGCAGCGTCGCGCGCCAGGCGCGCGCGCTAGGCGCACGCCCTGCGCGCGATGCGCGCAGCTTGCTGCTGCTCGCGTGCGGGCGATGCCGGGCGGGTGCTCCCGCGCGGTTGCGGGAGCGTGCGGGCGGCTGTCCCGCGCGGTTGCGGGACAGGCGGGCGGACGCGCCTAGGCGGGGCCTAGGCGCTGGCAGGCGTCAGTGGCGGGCAGTCCCGCGCGGTTGCGGGACTGCTGGGCGGGAGGTCGCGGGCCTGGCGTGCTACGCCTTAGCATGTCAGGCTCGCGTTTTCGTAACGCGATTTCGTGTTTCGTGCTTTTAGTTCAAAAACCAGAATTCAAAAATACGATTTAAATTAATTTCTATCAAAACGGTTTTCAAGAAACACAATTTAAGAAAACAGTTTCAGAAATTCAAGAAAAATTACAGTTTCGTAATTCAGGCTTTCTAAAAGAACTCAAGAATACCTAATTCGCATCTAAGCCTAAGAATTTCTACCAAATTCAGAATAATTGAGACGAATCAGAAACACGATTAACGAACCTGGCTCTGATACCACTTGTTGGAAAACAGAATCAGAAAGCAGCGGAATTTAAAAAATTTTCCCAACAAAAGGACCATGGACTCGCAATCGTGTAACCAAATTCGTAAAGATAGAAAACTTACTTTTCTTTTATTCTTTCTTGAAGCGTTTCAAGCCACCCAAGAACGCTCTTCTCGCGGCTTGATCCCCTCTCTTTGGTAAAGCTCGAATCTTCAAACTTCTAACTTGAAGTCTCTAGAGAAAGTCCACCAACTTGATCACAATCTAACTAGTAAGGATGCTAGTTCTCTAGTTAGTGTTTAGGCTTAACCTAGGGTTTAATTTAATCTTGGAGAAAGGAAGGTGTTCAACACATGAACCAAGAATTGTCAATTAGCTCTAAAGGGGAGCATGAGCTCCCCTATATATAGGAAAGGGGAGGGGCGGCCGAACCTTGTCCTTATTGGACAAGGATTTGGTTCCTCTCTCTCCTAATACTTGATCATCAAGTATCTTCCAACTTTGACTTTGAATTCTATTTCTAGTCAACTTTTAAGAGAGCTTAAAAATATCCAAACTATTTTTGGATAATTTTATACTTTATTTATTATAAAATAAATAACTTAATTTTATCTAATTAATTAATTCGTAATTAATTAACTAGATTATTTTCTCCAAAATTAGACTTTCTTTTTAATTCAAAATTAAACCAAAGTCTATTAAATAATTAACTAATTTAATTATTTAATATATATATATATACACGTGTGTGACACGTGTCACAGTGACACGTGTCACTCACGTGAGCCACACGTGTGAATTCACACGTGTGGAACCCTCTTGGTCCGATTAACTCGTTTAATCATTTTCAAGCCTCAACTCATGTAACCAAGTTGTTGTGTGTGACCCTCTAGGTTCTCAATTCAATTAGCAGTGACCCTAATTAATTAATTCACTAATTAATTAATCAGTCCACAGATTAAACGACCATAGTCTAGCAACAGGTGTTTAACCCCTAGCTGAATTGGAATGTTCGGATTCGACAGAACCTTTAAGTCATTGAATCATGTGAGATACAATCCTCCTACTTACTATCTCTCAACCAAAATCTAGGGCAAGGGAATAATCAGAACCCTAATAATCCGGTCTTAAAGCTAAGTGCATTTCATATCCATTTGATCTCAATCCAAGAAACACTTTTCTTGATGTCTTGATCTACTGCCTTGGCCAAGGACTCCATATGGCATATGAATGACTTACACAATAAGAGATCACCTTGCAACTGCAAGTGTAGGTCCTTTTTTGATTCTCATTCACTTTCATGAATCACTTGTGCAGCCCCAGCATAAGCCTTGAATCAGTTGTCTAAGGCGACACCCTTTAAAGCTTATCCCTAAGACTACAGAGTTAACTCATAAAGTGACAAGGAACCTCAAGTCTAAGGATCACTTAATCACATCAATGACTCGTGAGATATTTCCTAATCTGGAAGTTTCCATTTCCTGAAATATAAACTTCCTTTCCCATTTAGGAATCTTCTCACACGGGGCACCTCAGTGAACTTACTTATTAAAGTAAGCACCCTCATGTATCACGCACGTATCAACTATACACTTTGCACCTCCATGAAACAAGGTGGTCCTTCTTAAGGGCGTGATCCCACAAGCAAGCCTTAGAGGAGTCAGGTTGACACTCCCACTGTCTGTAGGACTCATCGGCTTGGAGTATTTTACTAATCATGACTTATGTGATATAGGGCTCGTTTCATGAACCATTTCACCTAAATGGTAGAGTCCTAAAGTCATCAGGATTAGGGGAGTTCTCATACATGCACAGCTAAAGTAAACGCATACCAAACAAGAGCATATAAAGAAGTGTTGCCTAAATTCGTGATTTCATTCAAAGATTGTCTGTGATACCAGGAAAGTCCCAAAACGGATTATGACTAATCGGCTTTCTAGGGTACTATTCCTAACACCAACAACCATGCTAGAGCCATTCGGTAAGGAGTCTTCGAACAAGTTCAACTCCGGGATAAAGATCAACGACTTCTCAACGTCCCTATCAAGTAGTATAGAATCCTGACTTTCAAGGAACATCAAAATGCCTTACTTCGATCTTTGTCTCCTCGACCTTGGCTCGACCCCTCAATTAACCTAAAGGTGAACCACTAAGCTCATCGCTCCGTACCGGATTAAACAACCGCTTCCACAAAGGATACAAACGGGCTAGCCTTCAATCTATTACCTGAAAATATCGTAGAGCCCAAAACAGACCTCCTAAAGCCAAACACCAACTCAACTCAGTGCCCAAACAACCAATCCACGCCTAAGGTAGCTCCGTACTTCACTAGGCGCCTTCAAACGAATCCACCGGCAACCTCAACCCTCACAACTCACCAATTCAACCGAGCACTCCAGCTCACCAAACTCTCTTCCAAGAAGAGAGTTCACACAAAAGAAAAGAAACCTACGAGCAAACCACGAGCAAGTAACAAGCAAACAACGAGGAAAGGAAGGTAACATAAAACTTAAGTAAATATGCATGTATATAATGCCATGTATTCATTTGTGTACAATTCACCATGGTGGTAGAGTTAAGCTCGGCATCAATTTCTTTTCCTTCTAAAGTATTACCTTGAGCTTGAACCGGGATCTTGAAGTCACGGCGCTTTAGAAGGTCTCAAATGCTTGTTGCTTGAACAACCGTTCCGCAAATATCCCAACTCTTCACACTTGAATTATCCTTCCAATTATTCCTACGAATTCCTCCATACGAACTTTTTCTCGAACTCTTTCAATTTTAGCTTCATCTTTTTGAACTACTTGAAACTCGGCCTTGGAAATAATTGAGAATTACTTTTCCTTTCTTTTGTAAATTCCGAACATCTTCCCAAATCCCACCATCTCGAATAACCGTCCCTCAATCTTGACATCTTCCACATCGAACAACCGCTCAACATGATTCGGGCCTCGGCAATAGAGCATTGAATCGATTCCACTGGGGGAGGCATCGATGCTATCTTCAGTGGTCGAACCTTATTATTCTTCTTCTTCTTGGGATTGTTGATATCTTGAAATTCTTGGAATTTCTCTGGTATTTCGGATCTCTTGCACAAACTAGAACTCGAATCGAGTTCTTATCACGAGACTCGAACCATTATGTATCCATCTCCACTCGAACCACCTTTCTTACTCCCTTGTGCCATGTATGCACGGTTGAAGCTTGAAGAACTTGTTGGAAATCATCTCTACCCATTTTAGAATAATTCCAAATTTTAGGGCATTCTTTCTCGACTCCCGATCTCTCAAGATCCAATATAAGATCATCCATTTTCTTATGCTGTTCCCGGATAGTTCTCCCAAATTCATGCTACCTCGAATAACCATTTCTTGGCTTGAATCATCATTACCAACAAACCACTCTGAAGGGTTAAAAAAATCTCTGAACTTCTTGTATTTTGAAGACGCTTGTTTCCATTATCCCCTTCCCGGTGTTAGTTGTCGATGTTAAGATACCATCCTAATTAAGAGAACAATTCTAAGAAATATTGATGCATGGGGATTAGTAAATGCATGTTCATGTGAACAATTAATGTAAATATTATAATTAATTCACATATATGGTGCAAATGAATGCAAACTAACACATAATCCTAAGCCGAACGACCTAGACGGACCCAACACGACACTAGAGCTCCAATTTTGCAACCAAGAGCTCTGATACCACTTTAAGATGTAGCACCCCGGAGCGAAGGGCACCACATCCCCCGCACCATAGTCGGACACGTGTAACGAAATGGGAACTCTGCACACGCACCAAGCCATGGCGAATGGAAGACAAACAAAAACATACCCCTAGGCTAGGCGGTCTAGACCCTAATACAGAGAACGCAACAAAATAAAATCAAAGGCGGAAGCAACAGGATCGCAAATACATTTATAATCATGCAAAATCTCAAATAAAAATAGGCGACAGGTTCATCTAGCCGTAAATCAAACATAAAACGTAAATACATAAATACATAATCATAGCCTTATACATATTTAAAAGTCCAAGCCGAAATGATAGAGATGCAGAATGCAAAAAGACTCGAACAACTTGACTCAAAAGACCCAAAAGATGACCGCCGCCTAGTACGACCCGAACCCTGCACCTGCAACTAAAAGGGGGAAAAGGAGAGGGGTCAGTCTACAACTCGACTGAGTGAGCCGGGGGGGGGGGGGGGGAGGGGGGGCTAAACACACTGACACGATACATAATATAGAGCATAGCATGAACTAAAACAAAAGACTATGAACCGGGAATAGGATTTTGCACACCGAAATCCATTTTTAAAACAAACATATACATATCGTATAAAAGCATAGTGTATCTTTAACTTAAAAGTCCTATCCTGTTTCATAATCAACATAACGTATAAAAAGCTCGGCGAGTACGAGCACCAATCCCATCCTTGGCTCCTCATACGAATCAAACATTACAAATCAAACAACAGTAACATTAAAGAACAAACCTCCTTCTCTGATGATGGAATGGTTGCGCGACCCTAACCATCCATTACGTTACGTATGGGTCGTGAGTTTCATGACGTTCGCGCCCGAGGATTCACCCCACCAAACCTCCTAGTGGGTTCTGGGTTGATCCTATCCAACAGGAGAATGTGCATAGGGGTCATAACCGGCGACCCCATGGTTGTCCCTGGTCTCCCGTACCCACATCTCCGGGGCCCATCGAACCAAACAAATCATACCAGAACATATCGTACCATAACTCGCTCGAAACAAAACGTAACTTAGTCATAACATATGTACCTTATCAAACATACCATACCTTGCAACTTAGTGTATGCTATAGACGTACCTCTCTCTGTCATCCTAATCCTTAGCTAGCCTGAAAGTACATGGTTTGGAGCATAGCCTCGTTGCAAAACATTTTCGAGCTTACGTATGCTCGTATATATAATTCAAAATATTTAATCATATGACAAAGTCATAAACATATCATATATACACATATCTATTATATAAATATAGTAATATAATCGCATGCGGGCTTGGAAACGAACATAAAGGGTTGTAGGTGGCATTAACTATAACAAACCTAAAACCTCACCTTGATGAACAAACCGAGCGAACAGCCTAAAGCACCCCACGAGCAACTCCCTTCGAACAATCTAAACACAAGAAACAAGGCTAAGACTCCATGAACCATAGAAACGCTTGGCAAATGCATATGGATGTAAATGATGCAATGCAGTTCATGTAAATTCATACTTAAGCATAACGGAGTAAATAACCAAATATCACGTAATTAATCTAAGTAACAAACTCATCTTACGTCAAATAAATTCTTATTAATTTATATAATATCATACCACGAACATCCATAATTCATACATGTATACATTCATTGAATTTATTTCATATATGTCACATATGATCATATCTTAAAACAAATATTCAAAATTAAACAAATAAGATTCACACAATCACTTAACACTTAAATATATATATATATATATATATATATATATATATATATATATATACAAAATGCATCTAATCATGCATACACAATCACAAACCATGCACAATATAAATGTATTATATATATATATATATTACATATTCATGCATTTATGTAGCATGCACCATATATTATATATATATATATATATATATATATATATATATATATATACACATTACATGCAAACACATGCAGCACACACCTAACAAACACACAACATTTTGTACAAATCAAAACATAAGCAAAGAAAGACGGAAAAGCTGCAGAAAGCTACTGCAAGAAGACTACCCGGTCGGGTACTCCTCATGAACAGATTCTCCCCGGCCGGGGAGGATGATGCAGACACAGCAGCAACAACAGCAGGTAACATCCCCTGTTCTCCCTTCTTTTCACGCAGCAGCAACAGAGCCATGAAGCAACAACAACACAACAGCAACAAGGTACCAAAATCACACCAAAAACACAGCAAAAGAACACTAAAACAGCAGCAAATTCGCACGCAGCAGCAAAGGGGGCAAAAAGATGGAATTCAACCTCATATCTCCAAGCTTTTCAGGAAGTGCAGCTATGGTGATTCATCATACACTCAAGAAACATGAAAATCATTCATATAAATGAAATAAATAAGCCATAATGATCATATATCCAGCTGCAAATGAGAAACGAAACAAGGATGCTCAAGGATTCAACAAAATTTCATATAAACCTAACTATTCATATAGCGGCCTCAAACATGCTCAAATGTTCATGAAAATCAACAAATCTGGGCCTAAAAGAAAGAGGAGAAGATTTAGAATCAAATCACGGACTTACCTTTCAAATTTGAGGCGAATCGGAGAAGTATTGAGCTTGGAAAGGCAAAATGAATAGTACAGAAAATCCCTTTCGCTTTCTCTCTCGGTTCAGCAGTTCTTTTCCTTCTCTTGGCTGATATTTTCGAAATGAGGGTTAGGGATAGAGATTAGGGCTTAACTATGGTTAAGTGAGCTCAATAATCAACTCTTTTGGTTAAGGAATGAGAGAGATATGGCCAAAATACTCCAAGGTGGCAGATCTGCGCGTACAGCTCGTTTCGGACAAATCTCGAAGGCTTAAACGGGCTTAGAAAATTACAAGGCTAGGTTCCTTAGCTCCCAAATTTCGTCACGAGTCCTCCGATACTTGTAACGCCCCGATTTCTCGGACGTAAAGGTAGGACGTATGTGTTTACCTATTTGCGCGAATTAATTGTTTTTACGTGTTTTATATTTAATTTTATTATAATTGTTATTATTATATTATATTATATTATTTTATTTTAATATCATTAATTTTATATACATATGTTTCGTATTATATATATATATGTTTAATTATATTATTATTATTAATTTAATGATTATGTTAATTATATGTTATGTTAATTAATCATGTTTTAATTAATTAATTGATTATTTATATATATATATATATTTATACGTACAATAATATAATTATGCATGAAGATTTTATTTATGCATGCAAATTAATATATTCATGCATGGAGTTTATTAAATGTGCATGGAAAATTTTATGAATATGTATGAAAATTATATTTTTGCATGGGAATTAAATATGCATGAATTTCATTTCATTTTGCATGAATTTGGTTGAATTGTGCATGGGGATTTCATAATTTATGCATGAATTGCATGTATGAGTTTGTTCGTTTATTTTGTGCTTCGTTCTTATATGATATGATATCAAATGGCCACGATTTTGTAATATGTTGTACATATATGTGTTATGAACATGATTTTATGCTCAATTTATGTTTTCAAATTCATTTGATTAGTTAACGGATTTAATTTGTTTCGAGGAACCAAAACGGGGGCTAACGAGCACTTAGCGTACCCTTGGTTCCGAATTTAATATCTTGAGCTCGGGAACTCGGATTCGAGTTTCGTCAACTCCGCTGAACTCGTAACGAAAATTCGGGTTTAGTAAACTTAGCCTTATAATTTTCCTAAGTCATTTGAAACTCCGAAATCCAACCGAAAAACGAAACGGAGACCAACTTGACCTTGTTGCACTAAATCAACCATATCTTGGCCAAACCATGACCAAATTAACCATGGTTTGATTCTTTGAAACCCTAACTCAACCCTCTATCATGACATAACCAGCCTTGACCGAGATTATCCTCACACAAGCCCCAAAACTCAGCCAAAGCTTCTGTTCCTCATTCCAGTCCCGTAACCCTTCAAACCTTGGAGATTTTGGAGCTCAAATCTCATCCAAACTTCAACCAATCATCAAGGTAAGTTAAGGGTTGTATTATATGTTTAATTCTGATCATTTTCATCCTTCCATTCATGATTTTGAGCATGGTTCTTCATTTCTGGACTGTTTTACCGAAAATATAGAATTTTGGGCAAATTCTTGAACTCCTTTGATTCTCAATGATTTTGATTGATTCCAAGCCTGAGATTAATTGTTTTAACATCCTCATAACATTTATTATCTTTGATTTCGTGGTTGTTGATATATATATGAGATAGCACTTATGAAATTTGGAGAAAATTCCACATGTTTGTCACGCACGGTTTCCTTCTTGTGTGAGCTTGTTTGGGGACTGAATCTTGTGTTGGTTTCATGTTATTTTGCTGCACAATTGTTAGCTTTTTGGACCTGATCTGAGTCGTTTGAACCGAGAGCAAGCATGCCCTGTTTTCCTTCGCGTTTTGCTCTGTTTTCTTCACGCAGAGTTGCTGTCATTTTGCTGTAATTTCCTTCATGCTTTTGCTGTTAATTTCTTGGCCTTGAAGCTTGTGTTTTAGTTGTGTTCTTGCTGCCTTTCTTGCCTAGTTTAGCTGCCTTTTGTAACAGCCCAAAACAGGGCCTGGATGAAAATGGTAAACTAAGGGCATTGGTAAGGCGTTTATAGACCGTGATCCAACTTTATAAACCTTCATGCATTGCATTCTTACATGAACTTCGTGCTCATATGTGATCTGACATGTTTTAAGGGGGAATTCTTGACCTTCGATACAGTTTACTATTCATTTCCCAAGCCTATATTACCCAATGCTTCAATGGAACCCTAGAGGTTCATATCACATGTTTTCCTATCCTTTGAACTTGCTTTCCAAGCTCCGGAAACCTTTCTTGAACCATAAGGGCATTTTGGGCACTTACCGACCAAAGTTACTATTCTTCTGAAAAATGAGCTTTTGATTCTGATATCTTTCCTACCCAAGTTTACAGTCAAATCGATCCTTGAGTCGAGATGAATCTATTGAAATCATTCTTGACTTGAAACTCTATTCCGAACTTCGTTTTATTGAAAATGTTTACGAAAACCCTAGTTCACTATTCCTTCTACGAACGGTTTTCATTCGGAAAATGTTTTCTCTTCGGATTTGCATTACTCGAGCTATTTCAAGATTTTTGAAACGTTTTACAACTCTTGATTCAAACCCTAGCTCGAAATTTTAAAGCGTACGCTTGTACGTAAGAATTCACTATTCACTCTACGTTTTCAACTTTCTATCGGTAAAACGTTTTATAGTCGATTTTGGATTCAAAACGCTTCTCGATTTATTTCTTGAATTTTGGAAACAATCCGGACTTGAAAATCATTCTAGAAAGTCGTTTTTCACTCATGTCGAGTTTCGAGCTCAAAACTTTTATTCATTAAAACTAATGTATCTTTCAAACGGTAAATCCGATTTCGACGAATGAATATGCGTTTCGAAGCTAATTTTTGGCCGGACGGAATGGTTATACTTCCAGACACTTACCTCCACGTTTTGGCAGTGAAAATAGCGAAATACCCCCCAGCAGTCCCATTTTAGCTTCAAGAACAAAGTTAGCTTCCAAGAGAAGACATCCACTTTTGCTCTCATACCCTTACCTCAAGTTTATTTCCAATGTGAGGGGCTTCCCAACACCTATAAATAGAGCTCTCATGCCATTCATTTTCCTTGCTCAATGTTGTGTTAACAACTCCCTTTCTTTCTTCCTCCTCCCCCTCTTTGTCGATCCAAGGCCTCCCCCCCTCTAGGTTTGTAGTTTTATTTTATGTTATGTTTTTATGTTATGTTTTAGTTTAGTTTATGTTTTTATGTTATGGTATGTTTATATTATGTTTAGGTTGGGTCTTAGGGTCTTCCCTAAGACATATAGGATTTTATTTTATGCATTTATTATATAGTTTTTATGATATGTTTCTTAGTAGTGAATTATGATTTAATTGTTTAGTATATGCTATGAAATGTTATGAATTGCTTTAGTATATGGTATGATCATGTTATGGAGCTATTATATGATGATAATTGATGCATGATTATGATATTTAATTTATGTTCAACCATGTTATGCAATGGAATAGTGACCTATGATCAATTATGTTATAACTTGTTACATGTTACTATATGGTCTCAATTGATAAATGTTACATGATTAATGGTCTTGATGTGCTATGACTTATGTCTATGATATGTTATTACATTGTTCCAATGTTACATGACTCATATGTTATGACTTGAGCTTATGATATGATGTGGATTAATGGAATAGTACTTGATCACATGTTATACACTTTGATAGTGTTACATGTTATAACCTAAGATAGAATAGTGTTTCATAACTTGATGTTATGCTTTAATTAGACCTCTTAACCATAGGTTATGCCTTTAACCTACATCACACTTGCTTATAATAACATGAACTTGAAACTATAGGTTATAATCGAGATCATAATTGAATTAGTGTGTGTATGTGTGCATGCCGTGTGTGTGTGAGTGTGTTCGTGTGTGTGCATGAGTGTGTGTTTAGTGTGTGGGTTTGACCCGACCCTTTGACCCGACAAGTGAATAGTAATCCGTGAATAGTAATCTGGAATAGTAACTGTGAATAGTACTTTTGAATTGTAAAAGTGAATTAAAACTTGTGCTTTCTTAATAGACATTTGCACTTAGGGTTTTCAAATCCGGGGTCTAAAATGTGATTTCAAAATGTGTTTTCTTTTGAGGACTTGTTTCATAACCTTAAGGTTTACGTTTAGGATTCATAATTTGATTAATTCCTAATCGATTATAGTAAGATGATAGTCCCACGTTAATGATAACTCACTTTAAGGATTCTTTTGTGTGTTATCCTTCTCTAATACCTTAAATGGTATTACTCTCTTGTCATTACATGTTCTGTACTTGTTTTATATGTTTATGTGCTTCGTGATAGAAGTGTGTCTTAGCTCACCTTAGTACACACTTACAGGAGTTAAGGTTGAGCACTGGAATCCCCAGGGCACTGCATAATCTATCCTACCTACTGTTACTAATAGGTGAGGTGAGGTTAAACTATTTCAACTGGAACCATGAATACTTAATGATTCAATCGTTTTGAAACTCTAAGCCTAGTGCTTTACATTCTTGTTTTGAAATATCCTTTATAAGGGATGATTCTTCAAAGAACCCAGACCTATCCATATTCATTGATCAAGGGCACATGTTTTCAAAGTAATGCATCAATGGTTCAATGTTTTCAAAGTAATGCATCAATGGTTCAATGTTTTCAAAGTAGTGCATCAATGGTTCATGTTTTCAAAGTACTGCATCAATGGTTCAATGTTTTCAAAGTAATGCATCAATGGTTCATGTTTTCAAAGTAATGCATCAATGGTTCATGTTTTCAAAGTAATGCATCAATGGTTCAATGTTTTCAAAGTATTGCATCAATGGTTCAATACATATGTTCAATGGTTCATACATTCGGATTTATTCTGGATGTCATCAATGGTGCAAGCAATCAATGGTTAATGGTATGGGCCCGGCGGTTATGTGTAGAGGTGATGCTCGGGAGGTGAGCGCCAACGACATCACTAATACCGGCCGCCACACTAGGCGATTGATACCGACTTTAATCAGGAGGTTTGGTTAAGTCAGGACAATTGTCGGGAATGGACCGCAAATCTATTCCCAAATCAATGGTTAATGGTCACCTAGGGGTCGCTCCCCGAAGTGAAACTTGGTGGAGGATGGTGCATGTGTGTATGTGTTAGGGTGTTGTTGATCTCGGTCCGACACCCTATTAATGGTCATGTTTTCTGGAGTAAGGATGGAGAAGCCTAGCTTGCGGGCATCAATGTTTTCATAAAGTTGGTTCATATCTTGCAAAGTTGTTCCCTACCCTTATCCCGTTTTATGAAAATCATATGAACCAAATCATAGCATATGTGTGCGCGTGTGACAGCATTCATGAAAGTGTTTTGAAAACTCTCATTACTTATAGCATTGCATCAAAGGGTTTTATCACTTGAACTATTCTTAAGTTCTTCTTCAAAGCTTTGCATTAAAGGTTTTACCTTATGAACTTTACTTCAAACGTTTACTTTAAGTACTTTCTTTTAAAGATATCCCTCACTTAGTCACTTTGACTAATACCTCTACCTGTTTTCTGGCCTCATGGTTTCAGGTCTTGCAGCCGCAGTCTAGAGGTATCTTGAAGCTCTAGAGTGTTCATTTTGTTGAGTCAGGACTTTACTTTATTAATCTATTTTGTGTCCTGCATATGTTATATGGCTGCATTGATACTTTACCTTATGCTTTTGTAATAATCCTTCTGCTACTTGGATACTGCTGCAATTGCTATCTTATGCTCCCGTGACAACGTTCAATTGATACAGTAATGTTAATAGTCTCTTCTGCTTAACGATCAGTACTTGCTTGTTTATATGCCATCACGCCCATGTTTTGAAAAGTTTTAAAATACTCTGATTTTCCGCTGCATAAGCCACATAGTTAAACACTATTATTGTTAATCGTTAATGGATACGCCGTTCGCTGGGGTATTTCTTGAGTGATGGCTCACACCATTACTTGAGGGGTGCTTCAGTGCGGGGGTTGGGGCGCCGCTCTCTACCAGCAAAGTGGGGGCGCTACACCTTTGTTGCCTTCTTTCTTGCTGGAAATGGGCTGCTCTGTTTCTGCGTTTGGCTGTCCGAAACAGGGGGTTGCTGCTGTGCGACACGGTGGTGTCGTTTTTGGCCGTTCCGGCGAGGCACGGGGGTGCAGTCCGGGCCTGGGAATTCTGTACCGAGACACGGGGGTGTCTCGGTCTAGGTCTGGAGGGTGACACGGGGGTGTCACCCCGTTTTTCAGAACTTTTGCTGCGTTTCCTGGAACTGTTGCTGCTGCTATTTTGTCTGCATTTTTTTTTTCTGTGTTGCTGTAATTGTGTGTTGTGTGTATGCTACTGTTGCTGCTTCCAATTCATGCAGAGTGGTAAGATGTGCTATTTTGCTTGCATGGTTGTGTAAATATATATGTAAGGTTTGTGGTTGCTGTTTCTTACATGCATGTGTGGCTGTATATATATATATATACGTAGGGTGTGTGGTTGTGTTTTAATGCATGCATGGTTAGGGTATAGTATATGTTGCATGCATGTTTGTGTATAATATATAGTATATATATTTATGCATGTAATATATAATATATATATGCATGCATGGGTAGGTTTGTGTGTGTGTACGTGTATATATGTACATATTATATGTATATTGTATATTATTATTATATATATATGATTATATGTATATATTATATTATATGTATATTTATTATATATTTTAAATATTATTTGATTTAATTTAATTCTTGAAATTAATTGAATTCTATTTCGCGTATTTATTCTACTGACTATAGTTTGAACGTTTCCAATTAATTATTTTATTCCTCTATGTGAATTGGAATAATATGTGTTATACTTATTAAATGAATTTTAGATTAATTGTTATGTACTATGAATATTATGAATATTGTAAATTTATGAGATTTATATGAATTTATGAAATTATGAATTTATGAAATTATGAATTTGAATGAATATATGAACGAATGATTTAAATTATTTAATCGTGCACATGAACATTTTTATGATATAACATGATCATTTATGCATTCATGTCATATTCACTTCATTGCCGAGCGTCATATGTGGTCATGAGTCTCATACCTTTTCTTTTGCACAGATTCGGGTTTGGTCGGAGACGAGGACGAGCATTGAGACGCTTGTGCCTTTATTTTGCTTTGGTAAAGGTGGGTTTTTCTTCTACTAGTTAAACAACCCTATAAATCCCTTATGTGCAAAGTTTTAAGCCAAAATAATATATTTATATAAATCGAGTCATTTTGGGTAAATGATTTCAAACGTGTGAACCCTTTGTAATTATGAAACCCTACCTTATATTTGGCGAGACACATTTCTGATTTCTGATTATACGGGCCCCGGGACTTAGTATATGTGGCTAACCGAGGAAGCAAGGGCTGACGGGGATCCCATATACTAGTTCCAACCAAACTACGGTGATACCGGCCCTCGCTAGGAGTTTTAGTGAGGAATGGGAGCTGAGTGCCCTTGGGGGATTCATGTACCCCCATTGGCCTATGTCTGAACCGGTGGTCAGGTTTAGCTAACTTGTCCACCACCCGGAGGAAGAAGGTGTATATGTATGATTATGATCATTTATGTATGTGCACGAAAGATATGTATGACAACCACTAATTATGATATGATTACACGAGGAGAAGGTTGGAGATTGTGCACGCTCACTCGCCGAGCTTTAATCCTTATGAACGATTATGAATGAATATGAACGTCGTGATCCCGTTGATGTTTTCTATTATTTTAACCACTTGGTAAATCCTTATCAAACTTCACACGGGATTAGGGCTTGCATGTATGTGTTTAATTCACGCGATATTATATATCTTATGCCCCGTTTTTATACCCACCAGTCTCTTTTAGACTGAACCCGGTGGTTTTCAGCTGTTTTGTGCAGGTATAGGAGTGCTAGGCGGGAATACAAGTCGTCTAGGTCTTGCATTTATGTTTAGCACTTCCTTTTGTCTCATATTCATACTCTTGTTGATGTTTTGTATATGATCATAGAGTATGCTTGGAGCGTTATGATTTTGTAGGCCATGAGCGCCGTTGATTATGTAATGCTTTTGTATATCTATTTTTGGGGCTTGGTGGCTCACTGTATATGCTTTATCGTTATGGCTTCCGCAAAACTTTCTTTAACTCTGATTCCTTTTGGTTCTTGAGTTGAATGGTTTAAGGGTTAGTCCCGCCTAGCATAGCGTGTGTGTTGTGTCCCCGTTCGCCGTGGATTTGGCACGTGTATGGACTTCCATTTCATATACGGGTCGAGTCTCGGTGCGGGGGATGTGGTACCTTACGCTCGGGTGCTACATCCTTAAGTGGTATCAGAGCCTGGGGTTGTAAAACCGGGGCTCTAGTGTCGTGTTGAGTCAGTTAGGTCGTTCGGCTTTAGGAACAACTTGTCAATGTGTTGCATATACATTGTTTACGTGCTTGTGTGCTCTAAATCTTGAATTTTGATCGAATTAATTGCACTTGCATGCATGGACTAAAGATAGCATGCATTTTAGTGTTTCTTGAACAGGATGCCTCCACGTAGACATCGTGAGAGATCTCTCGGACATCGTCGTCATCACGATCGATCCCCTACGCCTCCACCCCAACCACAAGCACCACCGATGGATATGGGGAATTTCATGGAAGCGGTTTTCAACTATGTTGAGCATAGAAGGGCTCAAGCTCCCCCACCACAACAAGCAGTACAACAAGCTCCTCCACCAAACCATAACAATAGAGATCCTCATGGGGTGTTTCTGAGTTACAACCCCCCTCGATTTTCTGGTTCTATCGATGATGCGATCTCGGAGGGTTGGTTGATTCGAGTAGAGAGGATATCTGGAGTCCGACAGTCTACTACGCAAGGGGAGGAAATCAAAAAGAAGGATCCGATTTTTAGAGCTCCTATGAGAAGAGGTTCCGGATCGAATTCGGGAAAGAGGCCGATGATGCAAGCTAGTCCCCCTCCTAAGGTTCCGTTTAAGAAGCCAAGAATGGGAGGACCAACTCCACCGGTCTCAAAAGCTTTGCCTACACCTACGAAAGATCGACAAGGTCCGAGCGTGGCGAGATTGGCTCAAGCTCCCTGTACATATTGTAAAGGACCAACTCATAATTACTATAACTGTCGGAGGAGGCTGAATTTGTGCCTCATATGTGGAAAAGCTGACCATATGGCGGATACTTGTCCCTACAAAGACCCCGAATATCAAAGACGAGTTCAAAGGCCAATGATCCCGGCTCGTGCTTACGCCCTCGAGGGTGAGGAGCCAGATGTAGAGATTGACCCCACAGCAGTGGTAGAAGGTACCCTACGCATACATAACATGAGCATTCATACACTCTTTGATTCGGGTGTCATGCATTCTTTTATTTCTTGTGACTTAGTTGCTATTCTGTGCTTGCCTGTTAATTGCTTTTCTTCTTGTTGTTTGGTGAGTTCGCCACTGGGTGGTAGTCTTCAGACAGATCAGTTGATTCGGAGTGTTCAGTTCTGATGGAAGGGTAAGTTGTGGTAATCTTCATCGATGACATCTTGGTTTATTCGAGAACTCCGGAGGATCATGCCAGGCACCTCAGGATAGTGTTGGATACCTTAAGAGAGCATCGGTTGTATGCTAAGTTTAGCAAATGTGAGTTCTGGATTGATCGGGTAGCATTTCTGGGTCATATTATTTCAAGGAAAGGTTTGGAGGCTACTACCGGAGATTTGTACAGGATTTTTCGAAGATTGCAGCTCCTTTAACCCGATTGACCAAGAAGCGGTTAAGTTTGAGTGGGACGAGGCATGTGAGGATAGCTTTCAACTTGTAAAGGAAAGTTGACCACCGCTCCTGTATTAGCACTTCTCAAAGGTACAGAAAGATATACAGTTTATACGAACGTCTCAAAGGAAGGTTTGGGATGTGTGTTGATGCAAATGGAAGAGTAATCGCCTATGCCTCAAGGGAATTGAAAGAGCATGAACAAGAACTACCCCACTCATGATTTGGAATTAGCGGCAGTGATCTTTGCTTTGGATAAGTGGAGACACTATCTTTATGGAATTTCGTTCGAGGTCTTCTCCGATCACAAGAGTCCCCAATACTTATTCTCACATAAAGAATTGAACAAGAGATAACGGCGTTGGATGGAACTTTTGGCGGATTATGAGGGTACAATCCGATACCATCCGGCAAGGCCAATTTGGTCGCGGATGCACTTAGTAGGAAAACTAGTGTGTCTGAAGTGAAAGTGGAAATTGGAAATGAGAATGAGTGTTCAGACTGAGGGCTAGTGTCCGGAATATTACAGTTCGACCAGATCTTAGACAGAGATTGTTTGATGCTTAGAGGATTGATCCCGAGGTTCAGAAATTAGTTGGGAAAGCTCGAGCTGATTCAGAGTGTCCGTTTGGGTTTATTGATACGGGACTTCTAAGATTCAAGAATAGAGTTGTTGTCCCGGAAGAGTTAAGAGGGATTATTCTTGAGGAAGCCATCGGTCAGGGTATTCGATACATCCCGGAGGGAACAAGAGGTATAAGGATCTTAAGCGAATTTTATTGGTGGAATGGATGAGAACGGGATGTTATCAACTTTGTGAAACACTGCATGACTTGTCCAGCGGTTAAGGCGGAACATCAAAAGCCATTGGGGCTACTTCGATCATTGTCTATCCCGGATGGAAAGTGGGAACAAATAGCTATGGATTTTGTGTCGGGATTACCAAAAGTGAGAGGAGGTTTCGAAGGAATTTGGGTTATCGTGGACAGGTCGACGAAATCCGCCCATTTTCTTACTATCAGGATGTCCGATAAAGTGAGTAAGTTGGCCAAGAGATACAATGAGCAGATTGTCAGCTTTCATGGTGTACCTGTTAGTATTGTCTCGGATCGGGATCCCAGATTTACTTCAAGGTTATGGCAAGAATTGCAGAAGTGTTTGGAAACAAGGCTTCAATTCAGCACAGCTTTCCATCCTCAGACCGACGGACAATCAGAAAGGTTGATTAAGTATCTGGAGGATTTGTTGAGAGCATGTGCATTAGATTTTCGAAGTTCGTGTAATGAGCAGTTGCCGTTAATCAAGTTTTCTTACAACAATAGCTATCAAGCCTCGATTGAGATGGCTCTTTATGAAGCTCTTATGGACGTAGATGTTGATCACCGTTGTCCTTTGACTTGGAGGAATGGAATTGGACCAAGCAAGAAGGGATTAAAAGAGGGGAAAAGAAGGAAAACCCTCTAAGATTGTACAAGAGGCTATTGATAAGGTCCAGATAATTAGACAACGGATGAAGGCTGCTCAGGATCGACAAAAGATTTATGCAGATCTTTGGAAGAAAAAAAAAAAATTGGAGGTTGAGATTGGAGATAGGGTTTTTTTTTATAGGCTTTCCCACGAAAAGGGTTCTCAAGGATTGGACGGGGAGGAAAGTTAAACCCTCGGTATATGGGACCGTATGAGATTTTGGAGAAGATTGGGGATACGGCCTACCGTTTGAACTTGCCTCCGAGTTTGACTGGAATCCATAACGTGTTTCATGTTTCACAGCTCCGAAAATATTATCGAGATGAGTCCGAGGTTCTACCGGTTGAAGAAGTGGAGTTAGAACCGGATCTCACCTTCGTTCAGAAGCCGATTAAGATTTTGGATCGAAAGTTTCAGGAACTTCGAAATCAGCGTATTCCACTAGTTAAGGGTCTTTGGAGAAGTAATAAAACCGAAGAGGCTACGTGGGAGACGGAGGATAAGATGAAAAGGTTTCACCCCGAGTAGTTTCCGAGCGAGTAATGAATCCGAGGACGGATTCTTTTAAGGGGGAGAGATTGTAACGCCCCGATTTCTCGGACGTAAAGGTAGGACGTATGTGTTTACCTATTTGCGCGAATTAATTGTTTTTACGTGTTTTATATTTAATTTTATTATAATTGTTATTATTATATTATATTATATTATATTATATTATTTTATTTTAATATCATTAATTTTATATACATATGTTTCGTATTATATATATATATGTTTAATTATATTATTATTATTAATTTAATGATTATGTTAATTATATGTTATGTTAATTAATCATGTTTTAATTAATTAATTGATTATTTATATATATATATATTTATACGTACAATAATATAATTATGCATGAAGATTTTATTTATGCATGCAAATTAATATATTCATGCATGGAGTTTATTAAATGTGCATGGAAAATTTTATGAATATGTATGAAAATTATATTTTTGCATGGGAATTAAATATGCATGAATTTCATTTCATTTTGCATGAATTTGGTTGAATTGTGCATGGGGATTTCATAATTTATGCATGAATTGCATGTATGAGTTTGTTCGTTTATTTTGTGCTTCGTTCTTATATGATATGATATCAAATGGCCACGATTTTGTAATATGTTGTACATATATGTGTTATGAACATGATTTTATGCTCAATTTATGTTTTCAAATTCATTTGATTAGTTAACGGATTTAATTTGTTTCGAGGAACCAAAACGGGGGCTAACGAGCACTTAGCGTACCCTTGGTTCCGAATTTAATATCTTGAGCTCGGGAACTCGGATTCGAGTTTCGTCAACTCCGCTGAACTCGTAATGAAAATTCGGGTTTAGTAAACTTAGCCTTATAATTTTCCTAAGTCATTTGAAACTCCGAAATCCAACCGAAAAACGAAACGGAGACCAACTTGACCTTGTTGCACTAAATCAACCATATCTTGGCCAAACCATGACCAAATTAACCATGGTTTGATTCTTTGAAACCCTAACTCAACCCTCTATCATGACATAACCAGCCTTGACCGAGATTATCCTCACACAAGCCCCAAAACTCAGCCAAAGCTTCTGTTCCTCATTCCAGTCCCGTAACCCTTCAAACCTTGGAGATTTTGGAGCTCAAATCTCATCCAAACTTCAACCAATCATCAAGGTAAGTTAAGGGTTGTATTATATGTTTAATTCTGATCATTTTCATCCTTCCATTCATGATTTTGAGCATGGTTCTTCATTTCTGGACTGTTTTACCGAAAATATAGAATTTTGGGCAAATTCTTGAACTCCTTTGATTCTCAATGATTTTGATTGATTCCAAGCCTGAGATTAATTGTTTTAACATCCTCATAACATTTATTATCTTTGATTTCGTGGTTGTTGATATATATATGAGATAGCACTTATGAAATTTGGAGAAAATTCCACATGTTTGTCACGCACGGTTTCCTTCTTGTGTGAGCTTGTTTGGGGACTGAATCTTGTGTTGGTTTCATGTTATTTTGCTGCACAATTGTTAGCTTTTTGGACCTGATCTGAGTCGTTTGAACCGAGAGCAAGCATGCCCTGTTTTCCTTCGCGTTTTGCTCTGTTTTCTTCACGCAGAGTTGCTGTCATTTTGCTGTAATTTCCTTCATGCTTTTGCTGTTAATTTCTTGGCCTTGTAGCTTGTGTTTTAGTTGTGTTCTTGCTGCCTTTCTTGCCTAGTTTAGCTGCCTTTGTTGCCTTCTTTCTTGCTGGAAATGGGCTGCTCTGTTTCTGCGTTTGGCTGTCCGAAACAGGGGGTTGCTGCTGTGCGACACGGTGGTGTCGTTTTTTGCCTTTCCGGCGAGGCACGGGGGTGCAGTCTGGGCCTGGGAATTCTGTACCGAGACACGGGGGTGTCTCGGTCTAGGTCTGGAGGGTGACACGGGGGTGTCACCCCGTTTTTCAGAACTTTTACTGCGTTTCCTGGAACTGTTGCTGCTGCTATTTTGTCTGCATTTTTTTTTTCTGTGTTGCTGTAATTGTGTGATGTGTGTATGCTACTGTTGCTGCTTCCAATTCATGCAGAGTGGTAAGATGTGCTATTTTGCTTGCATGGTTGTGTAAATATATATGTAAGGTTTGTGGTTGCTGTTTCTTACATGCATGTGTGGCTGTATATATATATATATATATATACGTAGGGTGTGTGGTTGTGTTTTAATGCATGCATGGTTAGGGTATAGTATATGTTGCATGCATGTTTGTGTATAATATATAGTATATATATTTATGCATGTAATATATAATATATATATGCATGCATGGGTAGGTTTGTGTGTGTGTACGTGTATATATGTACATATTATATGTATATTGTATATTATTATTATATATATATGATTATATGTATATATTATATTATATGTATATTTATTATATATTTTAAATATTATTTGATTTAATTTAATTCTTGAAATTAATTGAATTCTATTTCGCGTATTTATTCTACTGATTATTGTTTGAACGTTTCCAATTAATTATTTTATTCCTCTATGTGAATTGGAATAATATGTGTTATACTTATTAAATGAATTTTAGATTAATTGTTATGTACTATGAATATTATGAATATTGTAAATTTATGAAATTTATATGAATTTATGAAATTATGAATTTGAATGAATATATGAACGAATGATTTAAATTATTTAATCGTGCACATGAACATTTTTATGATATAACATGATCATTTATGCATTCATGTCATATTCACTTCATTGCCGAGCGTCATATGTGGTCATGAGTCTCATACCTTTTCTTTTGCACAGATTCGGGTTTGGTCGGAGACGAGGACGAGCATTGAGACGCTTGTGCCTTTATTTTGCTTTGGTAAAGGTGGGTTTTTCTTCTACTAGTTAAACAACTCTATAAATCCCTTATGTGCAAAGTTTTAAGCCAAAATAATATATTTATATAAATCGAGTCATTTTGGGTAAATGATTTCAAACATGTGAACCCTTTGTAATTATGAAACCCTACCTTATATTTGGCAAGACACATTTCTGATTTCTGATTATACGGGCCCTGGGACTTAGTATATGTGGCTAACCGAGGAACCAAGGGCTGACGGGGATCCCATATACTAGTTCCAACCAAACTACGGTGATACCGGCCCTCGCTAGGAGTTTTAGCGAGGAATGGCAGCTGAGTGCCCTTGGGGGATTCATGTACCCCCATTGGCCTATGTCTAAACCGGTGGTCAGGTCTAGCTAACTTGTCCACCACTCGGAGGAAGAAGGTGTATATGTATGATTATGATCATTTATGTATGTGCACGAAAGATATGTATGACAACCACTAATTATGATATGATTACACGAGGAGAAGGTTGGAGATTGTGCACGCTCACTCGCCGAGCTTAAATCCTTATGAACGATTATGAATGAATATGAACGTCGTGATCCCGTTGATGTTTTCTATTGTTTTAACCACTTGGTAAATCCTTATCAAACTTCACACGGGATTAGGGCTTGCATGTATGTGTTTAATTCACGCGATATTATATATCTTATGCCCCGTTTTTATACCCACCAGTCTCTTTTAGACTGAACCCGGTGGTTTTCAGCTGTTTTGTGCAGGTATAGGAGTGCTAGGCGGGAATACAAGTCGTCTAGGTCTTGCATTTATGTTTAGCACTTCCTTTTGTCTCATATTCATACTCTTGTTGATGTTTTGTATATGATCATAGAGTATGCTTGGAGCGTTATGATTTTAGCGTTATGATTTTGTAGGCCATGAGCGCCGTTGATTATGTAATGCTTTTGTATATCTATTTTTGGGGCTTGGTGGCTCACTGTATATGCTTTATCGTTATGGCTTCCGCAAAACTTTCTTTAACTCTGATTCCTTTTGGTTCTTGAGTTGAATGGTTTAAGGGTTAGTCCCGCCTAGCATAGCGTGTGTGTTGTGTCCCCGTTCGCCGTGGATTTGGCACGTGTATGGACTTCCATTTCATATACGGGTCGAGTCTCGGTGCGGGGGATGTGGTACCTTACGCTCGGGTGCTACAATACTTCCGGAATTCGAATCCAAATTCCCTAGCTCAAGTTACGGTGTCCGGAATCCAAGGCGCGCTAAAACTAGTTAGGCCCTCGAATCCCCAACAATTAAAATATGGTTTGTTACCATATCAAACAAGTCCAGAAATTTAAAACGAGCACATAAACGAATTCATAGCACGTATAATTCATGCATATTAAATCGGCACGAAATTTCGATCTCAAATCAAACACAAACGCAACACATTTTCAACAAATAAGCATATTATTCAAATAATAAAATTTTTAAAATAATAAATAAACGATTTAAAATAAATAAAATTTTATTAAAAAGGTTATTTTTCAATTAGGTCCAAAACTTTCAAAAAGTGTCAAATAAGTCCAAGTTCAAATTTTCGATTAAGTGCAAAATTAAATAAATCATACAATTAAGCCCTTAATTCACATAGATTACATAATTCACAAAAATTAGCATGCTCGGAAATTAAATTCACATATCATAAAATTCATAAAATTTCATATCATAAATCACTTAGGCAAATTTTAATATATAATTCGAATATTTCATATAAATTCAATTAATTCATATAAGAATTTCAAATAATAGAATATAATTAAATTAAATATGAAATTAAAATAATTTAAATTGCACATTTAACTCTCTCGGAGGTGCGTACCTGGACGGTCGGAAAATTGGGGTGTCACATTAGAGTTCATTTATTTCGGTTCTTGGCTCGTTTTTGTAAAACGGGATTTGTGAGGGACTCGAGGGCCTAACTAGTTTAGGGCACCTTGGGTTCCGGGCGCCATAACTTGAGCTCGGGAGTTCGGATTCAAATTACGGAAGAAGTTTCGGACTCTTAACAAAGAAAAAAAACCAAGAAATCCAAATTTGTAATTTTCTAAGCCCGTTTAGACCTCCGAAATTTTACCGAACCGAGCCTCGCTTGTAATTTTGCCCCCTTGTTACTCTTTTAGCCATATCTTGAGATATACAAGACCAAATTAAGTAATTCTTGGCCCCAAATTCCGTTGACTTAACCCCCTATCAGCCCTTATTCACCCATTTCGTCCAACCCACAGCCAAGAGAAGAAAAAGGGGGTTTTGCATCTGCTACCCGAAATCAAGAGGAGAGGAAGAAGAACACTATTCTTTTTCAAGTTTTCAGCTCAATACTTCACCAAATCGCCTCAAATTTGAAAGGTAAGCTTATGAATGTATTCTCCATCCTTTCCTCTTTAATTTGACACCTTATTTTCTGATTTTTATAGAGAATTGCTTGAGATATGATCATATATGTGAATAGTAAGGGTTAGAGACTTTTTGATGAATTTACTTGATTCCTTGAGCTTTCTTTGGATTTAATGCATTATAAATGATCCTAACACACGCAGGAGTGATTTTATGAATTTATTTTGCATGAAGCTTTAGGAAATTTTGAGATACCATTTGAAGTTTTGAAGTGTTTGACATAATGATGAACATGTATATATCTCTTGCACTTGTTTCACATGAATCTTCAAGTTTAGCTTAGATTTTTACATGAAATGGATGATATTTCATTACCTTAACTTAAATTAGAGTGTTGGCATGATTTATGTTGAATTGGAGTGAGTTTTGTGCTTATTTTTCGTGTTTTGCTCTGTTGTCGCGGCCGCGATCGCCACCAATTCATTTTTGGTTACGACTGCGACCACTTTTTCCTCTTATTTCAACCTTGATCACGACTGCGACCATTTTTTGGTCATTTTTGGTCGCGGCGGCGACCCCTTTTTGCCCCTATTTCGAGTTGCACTTGTATGATCTGTTGGTTTCGCTTCGTTTGCATTTTTCGTGAACTTCTTTCTTCTTTTTCACTTCATATGTATTATATACTTGATAAATTATGTGTTATATGTTTTGTTATGAATTTATTACGTGAATTCGGTGTTTTTTTTTTATATACGTAATATATGACCTAACTTGCTCTAGATGTCGTTGTACGTGCATGCATGCAAGAGTACTTCTTTTATTTAATTCGTGTGACTTCTATTTGCTCCTTTTGTGATATGTATGATTTGTATACGTGTTATATGATGTGTTATATTTGTTGTAAGATAGGAGTTTGTGTTTTAATTAAATTCTCGCTCTTGATTTATGCTCTTGCATGCTCTTATGTGACCTAAGTGCTTCTTAAAATGCATGAATGAGCTCGTACTTCGTTTATTTATTTAATATGCTAATGTATTGCTTCTTGTATAACTTAAGAGATATGTTAACATGTTAGGTTACGTATTAGCTTCATAGTATTACATTTATGGATCCATTTAATATGAAATACGTGAAATATGAACGCATATGCATTAAGTGTTGCATTTCATATGCATTTTATACATCATATTCATTCGCTGAGCGTCAATTTGGTACATTTTGAGTTTAAGAACATCCTTTGTTGTTTTCTTTGTTCGGAGTTTGGTCTTGGGGGTAACGAGGAGGTCCCGTAAGCGTCTGTTTCTGTCCGCTTTTATATCTTTTTGCTCCACTACGTTGGAAAGGTGAGGTTTTCTTCCTTTTAGTTAAGTGACCTACAACATTAATTGTATTTTAAGCCCGCATGCGAGTTACGTATATGTGACACCCGTCTACATGTAAGTTCAGGTCAGTGCCACGTGTGAGTTTAATTTCTGTATTTGTGTTTATTTTTATATTTAATTGATGCATCTTATTTGAATTTCTTTCATTTATTCAATTCTTGTATGAGCTATGTGAAATATTTGATACGTTTTACCCTATTTGAATGTTTGAGATTTTAATTCGAACCCGAGCATGCCTAATTTATGTAATATGTGAATTATATGATTCTTGGACTTAAATGTATGATTTATATGTGTTTTGGACTTGTTTGAACTTGTTTGGACTCAATTGAACTTTTGTTCAATGTTTTGGGCATTTTGGCAAATTTGCCACCCTTCAGTCATTTGTTCGTAACTTGAGCTCGAGAACTCGGATTCGAGTTCCATCTTCACCTTTTGACTCAAATCGGCGATTTGGAGCCAATGGAACAAGCCTTGTATTTTTTTGGAGTCGCTTTGACCCCCGACGACGCAGATTTCGACCTTACGTACCTAAAACGCCCCTATGACCACTTGGAGACTAGCCTATCATTACTTGTACTCTTTCTTGACTTATTCAACCCAAGGATCAGCCATCCCACACCCTCAAATTTGCTGAAATTCGAACCTAAGAGAGAGAGAAAGGGAAAGAGGAAGACTCCAAGCTGACCTCCATTTTTGTCACCAAGAAAGCTCAAGTTTTGTGCCACTTCTTGCTCAATCCTTCAAGGTAATTTAAGATCATTTCTCTCCTCCATCTTGTAATCATTTTGCACTCATTATGCCATGCTTTTATTGTAGAGTTCACGAGATTTGCTAGGTTGGGTGAAGATTTTGTAGAACTTTTGCATCTCTTACTTTCCTTGAGTTTGAAGTTTTATATGTTAATTATCTTGACATCTTTCTTGCTTTAATTTTCTCCTACTTGATAGTAAGTGAAGGTATTATGATTTTCCATTAATGCCCTTTGATATAGTTGGGAAAATTTGATGAATTCTTGCTTCTTTGAATCCCTTTCTTTCCCGGTTTGTAATATGCATGTGTAGAGATGATTTAAATGACTTTAGGTTGGTATTTCCTTGAATTCCTTGCATTATACTGTAGTATAATTGTCCCTTTACCTTCCTTCATGTTGTGTATGTGATTTGGCTTGGTTTTGCTTTGGTTTGCAAGCTTGTTTCGCGTTTTTTTTGGCCTCTGACCCAAATCCGCCGGGTTGGATTTTGCTTTGAAAATAATCCACCGGGGTGGATTTGAGGCAGGCCCTAACAGAACTGTCTACCTTGAATCCACGGGGGTGGATTCCCACTTTGAGAAAAATCTGGCAGCGGTCCGTTTTGCTCCCAGCTTTGTTTTCTTGTTTTTCTTCACTTATATTTAATTTCTCCCAACCCGATTATGATCCTAACGTGCTAATGTGTTGTAATATTTTATGTTTCATTAATTATTTTAAGTTTATGGCCTCGTTTCTTACGTATAATTGTGACTTGAATTCATGACCATTATATGAAACGTTTAACGCTTTCTTGCATCTCTTGCTTTTTCCGTCAACTTCTAGCTTATGAATGCATATGGTATGCTAATATATGATACGTTATAAGATTATTTCATACGATATAAGTTGAATTATTGGATTCTTAATGTGATATTTCCTTATTTGCTCTGTATGCCTAAGTATGAATTTATATGACACGCATTGCATCCACTTGCATTTGTATACATCGTCGTGCGTCTAGTTGGTTCATGATCGAGTCTAATTCTTGAGGATATGTTTGTTTGTTCCAGATTTGAGTTCGGGAGGTGTTGGTTCCGCCATTTAGCCTCTTTTTGGCAGTCAACGCTCATCCGTGAGCACTTTTGGTTAAAGCTGAGGTTTAGGTTCGTTTCTTTTTAGTTAATACGACCTATAACCCTACGTGCTCGTTTTGAAGCACGCATGTGACTATACTATTATACTTATATAATAGATATATGTTTATAAGATACTTTTATGATCTTGTTATAAGCTTAAATGGTTTTGAACTATATGTACGAGCTTATGTGACCTTGAAAATGTTTTACAACAAGGCTATGCTCCAAATCGTGTGTCTTCAAGAAAGCTTTGCTCTTCTTCAACTTGATATTATTTAGGATGACACGAAGAGGTACGTTAAAAGTATAGACCGAGTTGCAAGTTAAGGTATGCTAAGGTATGTAAGTTTGTTACGTTCTAAGTATGTTAAGTTACTAGTTATGGTATGTTAAGTCTTGTTCAGATTTGCTAGGCCCAGGGAATTGTGGGTAAGGATGCTCGGGATGGCAAGGGCTATCGAGTTAAGCCTATGCACAATTTCCATTTGAAGTACTAATGCGCAACTCTAGGAGGTTGAGCAGGCGTGGTGCTTCAAGCACATGTGGGTTAGCTACCCCTTGTGCATTGGTAAGAGTAGTGAGGGTTTCCTCCACGAACTACATGTTATTGGGGTTGGATTGGGTTATGATTTGTGTTTTCTGTTTTAATACATATGTTAATAATTTGGGGAGTCAGAGTAAGACCCGTACTCGCCGGGTAAAAGAATTCGTTAAGATATGTTGATTATGAAATGGGATACGACCTTTCTTGTAAGCTATGTCCGATTATGATACGAATATATATATAAGTTTGATTCGAAAATGGTTTTTGGTATGCAAAATCCTATCCCGGCTCATAGTCTTTTATTTAATACGTGCTTTGCTCTATATGTATACGTGTGTGGGTGTGCGTTAGCCCCCTCACTCAGTCGGTGGACTGACCATCTCCTTTCAATTTTTCAGTTTGCAAGTTCGTTCGTGCTAGGCGGAGTCGTGAGTCGATCGGGTTCTAGTCTCCTAGTTCGAGTTGCATTTCATTAGCTTTCGGTCACATTTGTATATGTTTTAGATTTGTTAATCGATTTGTATATGCATATCTGGGATTTGATTTATCTATGCTCTTTGAGTTATATTTATATATTTTTGGGACAGGCTTCTAGGGCTAGTTGAACCCGTTTTTATGGATTTATCTTCTTGGATTTTGATGTATGCTTTAGCTTCCTTAATGTTATGCGCGCTCTGGTCTTGTCTTAGCTCCGCTTGGCTTAGCGAGTGTGTGTAGGTTCCCATTCGCTTAGTCTTGGGCTCATGTATGTATTTTCATTTCATATGTGGGTTCGGGGCTAGGTGCGGGGATGTGGTGGCTCGCCGCCCTGGCCGCTACAGCTTAAAGTGGTATCAGAGCTCCGGGTTGGAAAACCGGAGTTCTAGTGTCGTGTTGTGTCAAGTATAGGTCGTACGGTGTAGGAACAACGTGTTAATATGTGCATTGCATCAAGATATGTGAATTCTCTTGAATTATGTTTTTTAAAATTGTTACTTGCTTTTCATTAATTGTTGTTGTTGCATACTTTATGTGCACTAATTATTCCATTTACGTGCCATAATCACTCACTAACCGCATGCATAGTACTTTAGTCTCCATTGTGCATCATAGGTTAATATTTTACAATGATTAACCACTCATCTCAACAACTATGGCCCATAAGCTGAAATTGGGATCAAGTAGAGATGAAAGCTTTTCACGACCATCGAGTCATCGTACCGATAATCAATCCACCAAGATGAAGGGTAAAATAGCTCGATTGTTGGAAGAGATATTATATTCTTGTCGGGTGCGTCGTTTCCCGAAGAACAATTCCACTCACGCATTGCGGAGGATCCAACCATAGTTATATGAACTGTTGGAGAAGGGTGGGCAGGTGTACTAGATGCGGTTCCTCTGAACACAAGGTCAATGTATGCCCTCTTATCTACTTAAGGAGACCGAACGAATCCGAAAGAGTGGCCCAATTTATGGATGGAATTAGGGAAGATCTTCGAGAATTGAAAACTGGGATAGAGTCTAAAGCTTGGATTGTGAGTACCCAAGAAGCTCTTTGAGTCAAATCCAAGAAATTGAAGGAAAGGAGCCGAGTAGGAAGAATTGGATCAGGAAGCGGCTCAGGATCGGGATCAAAGAGAAACAAGCGGACTATCAAGCGGGGTCGAAAGGAAAGAAGAAAATGAAAAAACTTCCATCCATGGAGCAACCACCGTACGCTCATTGTAGAAGAAACTCTCATAGTTATGAGAATTATTGGAAGAGATTGCGGCGATGCTTTGGATGTGGATCGCCGAAACACAAGTTGGAAGAATGTGAATGGAGATGGCCAATGAAACACCCGGGAGGTAATTGCATCCGTTGTACAAGCATCCATCCCACATTGTATTTTACACTTTCTTGGAATGTGTGTTACATATTGCTATTTCTTGCCTGATTTGGTGATAACGTGATGCATAGCATATGCAAATCTAACCCGACATGCATGAGCTTAATGTTTTTATGATAGCTTGTAATTGAGACAAGTCCCTCTTCGTGATGGTGAAAACCGGGGTAAGAAGAAAGTGGTGATTTTAAAGATTCGGTTGAAGTTATATCAAGAAATTGAGGGCTTCATCAAAGGGAGAAGATCGGTACACGTGAATCTCCTCCTTATCTACTTGATGTAGCGGTTTGAATTTCAAGAAGGAAGGCCTTTTACAACGATAAATAATCAAGAAAGTATCAAAATGAGAAGTGGAACTGGGAATAAGTATTTAAACCCAATTCCTAGGAGGGAAACGAATAACTCTCGATTCTTGAGGAACTTTAATCGGATTCCATAGGATTGTCTAACCCAAGAAAAGAGCGCAGGAAAGATCTTGGAAATGCTTTAATTCGAGATCTACATCAATGATGGGGTGATGTTCTTTAAGAGGACCCAAGGTAAAATAAGTTCTTAAGGGGATGGGTAACGAAGATCGGCAGAGAAGGTTCGAATATCATATGGTTAGTGGATAATGAGCAATGTGGGCCATCAAAGAAGAGTTTCCAATTAAACCAATCCATTAGAAGTCAAGCTCGGGTAAGAAGGAGAAGAAGAAAGAATTGAAACACCTTGGATTTTGGGTAAGGAAGAAGTAGTATTGGGAGGAGTTAGATAGAATCGATCATTATAGTGACTCCAAGTCTATGGAAAAACCAAGATGCGAGAAATTCTATCTACAGGATGGATTGGAGTTTACTTTCCAGATCCAAGCTAAATTCTCGTGCTGTGGAGTCGAATTGAGAGATATGAAGCAACAAATGGAAACAATAAAGAAAGGCAAAGAGTTTTGGAAGTAAATCATGTATTTAAGTGTAAGCCAATAGAGGACGAGTCATACAACCAATTTGAATTCATAAAGAGAAAAATCAGAGAACTCCCATCAAAGTGATAACTAGATGGAGATTCAACACACAACTGGAGATCGATTATTAGGAAGAAGCCAAGATGTTAATTCCATGGAAACCAAAGAATTGGGATCACGGGCTTTAAAAGATTGACGGACAATGGAGATTGTGAAGAAATGAATACTAGTGCGTGCCATTTGATGACTCGGAGGGATACCTCTTCACCGGACCCTAAAATACAAAAGACCGATGTCGAGAAACTGGGAGTTGGATTAGATAAACTTAAGGATATCCTAAAAAGAGTGGGTTGAGAGACTTCAAGACCACCGGAGACCATGATGCGATGATTGTCGATCGAGTTTAGAATGGTTCAAGATTTAATGGTATATGGAAGATTTCTGGGGAAAAGAATTGAAACAATCCCTTGAGACAATTAGGGGATTGTATAAAGGAAAAGAAAATGGCTCAAAGGTTAAGCATCGTCAATTTGAGATGAACTTGGATGAATACAGAAAGTTACTTGAGCTTGAAACTCGAGCAGAAGAACCTTGGGACCAGGTTCTCTTAAGGGGGAGAGATTGTGACACCCCGTCTGCACGCAAGTTTAGGTGAGTGCCACGTGTGAGTTTAATTTCTGTATTTATGTTTATTTTTATATTTAATTGATGCATCTTATTTGAATTTCTTTCATTTATTCAATTTTTATATGAGCTATGTGAAATATTTGATACGTTTCACCCTATTTGAATGTTTGAGATTTTAATTCGAACCCGAGCATGCCTCATTTATGTAACATGTGAATTATATGATTCTTGGACTTAACTGTATGATTTATATGTGTTTTGGACTTGTTTGGACTCAATTGAACTTTTTTTCAAAGTTTTGGGCCTTTTGGCAAATTGGCCACCCTTGAGTCATTTATTCGTAACTTGAGCTCGAGAACTCGGATTTGAGTTCCGTCTTCACCATTGGACTCAAATCGGCGATTTGGAGCCAATGGAACCAGCCTTGTATTTTTCTGTTGCCACTTTGACCCCTGACGATGCAGATTTCGACCCTACGTACCTAAAACGCCCCTATGACCACTTGGAGACTAGCCTATCATTACTTGTACTTTGTATTGACTTATTCAACCCAAGGATCAACCATCCACTCCCTCACATTTGCTGAAATTTGAACCTAAGAGAGAGAGAAAAGGAAAGAAGAAGACTCCAAGCTAACCTCCATTTTTGTCACCATGAAAGCTCAAGTTTTGTGCCATTTCTTGCTCAATCCTTCAAGGTAATTTAAGATCCTTGCTCTCCTCCATCTTGTAATCATTTTACACTCATTATGCCATGCTTTTATTGTAGAGTTCATGAGATTTGCTAGGTTGGGTGAATAGTAAGGTTTTGAAGATTTTGTAGAACTTCTGCATCTCTTATTTTCCTTGAGTTTGAAGTTTTATATGTTAATTATCTTGACATCTTTCTTGACTTAATTTGATCCTAATTGATAAGTGAAGGCATCATGATTTGCCATGAATGCTATTTTATATACTTTGGAAAATTTGATGAATTCTTGCTTCTTTGAATCCCTTTCTTTCCCAGTTTGTAATATGCATGTGTAGAGATAATTTGAATGACTTTAGGTCGGTATTTCCTTAAATTCCTTGCATTATATTGTAGTATAATTGTCCTTTTACCTTCTTTCATGTTGTGGATGTGATTTGGCTTGGTTTTGCTTTGGTTTGCAGGCTTGTTTCGCGTTTTTTTGGCCTCTGACCCAAATCCGCCTGGGTGGATTTCGCCTTGAAAATAATCAACCTGGGTGGACTTGAGGCAGGCCCTTACAGAATTGTCTGCCTTGAATCCACGGGGATGGATTTAGGGCAGCGGTCTGTTTTGCTCCCAGCTTTGTTTTCTTGTTTCTCTTCACTTATATTTAATTTCTTCCACCCCGATTAGGATCCTAACATGCTAAGGTGTTGTAATATGTTATGTTTCATTAATTATTTTAAGTTTATGTCCTCGTTTCTTAGGTATAAATGTCACTTGAATTCATGACCATTATATGAAACGTTTAATGCTTTCTTGCATCTCTTGCTTTTTCCTTCAACTTCAAGCTTATGAATGCATATGGTATGCTAATATATGATACGTTATAAGATTATTTCATATGATATGAGTTTAATTCTTGGATTCGTAATGTGATATTTCCTTATTTGATCCGTATGCCTAAGTATGAATTTATATGACATGCATTGCATCCACTTGAATTTGTATATATCGTCATGCATCTAGTTGGTTCATGATCGAGTCTAACTCTTGAGGATATGTTTGTTTGTTCCAGATATCAGTTCGGGAGGTGTTGGTTCCGCCAATTAGCCTCTTTTTGGCCGTCAACGCTCATCCGTGAGCACTTTTGGTTAAAGCTGAGGTTTAGGTTCGTTTCTTTTTAGTTAATACGACCTACAACCTTATGTGCTCGTTTTTAAGGCCGCATGTGACTATACTATTATACTTATATAATTGATAGATGTTTATAAGATACTTTTATGATCTTGTTATAAACTTAAATGGTTTTGAACTATATATACGAGCTTATGTGAGCTTGAAAATGTTTTGCAACAAGGCTATGCTCCAAACCGTTTGTCTTCGTGCAAGCTTTGCTCTTCTTCAACTTGATATTATTTAGGATGACACGAAGAAGTACGTTAAAAGCATAGACCGAGTTGCAAGTTAAGGTATGCTAAGGTATGTAAGTTTGTTACGTTCTAAGTAGGTTAAGTTACGAGTTATGGTATGTTAAGTCTTGTTCAGATTTGCCAGGCCTAGGGAATTGTGGGTAAGGACGCTCGGGACGGCAAGGGCCGTCAGGTTAAGCTTGTGCACGATTCCCATTTGAAGTACTAATGCACGACTCTTGGAGGTTGAGGAGGCGTGGTGCTTCAAGAACAATGTGGGTTAGCTACCCCTTGTGCATTGGTAAGAGTAGTGAGGGTTTGCTCCCCCAACTACATGTTGTTGGGGTTGGATTGGTTTATGATTTGTGTTTTCTGTTTTAGTACGTATGTTAATAATTTGGGGAGTTAGAGTAAGACCCGTACTCGTCGGGTATAAGAATTCGTTAAGATATGTTGATTATGAAACTGGATAGGACCTTTCTTGTAAGCTATGTCCGATTATGATATGAATATATATATAAGTTTGATTCGAAAATGGTTTTTCGTATGCAAAATCCTATCCCGGTTCATAGTCTTCTATTTAATACGTGTTATGCTCTATATGTATACGTGTGTGGGTGTGCGTTAGCCCCCTCACTCAGTCGGTGGACTGACCCTCTCCTTTCAATTTTTCAGTTTGCAGGTTGGTTCGTGCTAGGCGGAGTCGTGAGTCGGTTGGGTTCTAGTCTCCTAGTTCGAGTTGCATTTCATTAGCTTTCGGTCACATTTGTATATGTTTTAGATTTGTTAATCAATTTGTATATGCATCTCTGAGATTTTATTTATGTATGCTCTTTGAATTATATTTATATATTTTCGGGATAGGCTTCTAGGGCTAGTTGATCCCATTTTTGTGGATTTATCTTCTTGGATTTTGATGTACGCTTTCGCTTTCTTAATGTTATGCGTGCTCTGGTCTTGTCTTAGCGCCGTCTGGCTTAACGAGTGTGTGTAGGTTCCTGTTCACTTAGTCTTGGGCTCATGTATGGATTTTCATTTCGTATGTGGGTTTGGGGCTAGGTGCGGGGGATATGGTGGCTCGTCGCTCCGGGCGCTACAGTATATATATAATTATGTAAATACCAGTTTAATTAGTACTTTGTGGGATTTGTCCCGTTGGCTATGAAATCATTTGAAAACGTTTTTATATATACGTTATCTATTTTACATTAGTTGATTTGAAAAGGGTTGGTGTGTGTGAACGCTTTGAAAATAGTGAGATTACGACTTTGAATATAAGTCAGAAAATTATGAAAATTTGAAATTATTAAAAGCATGGATTATGATTTATGAAATGGGCCTGAGGAAGTGGTATGTGATTCTTGGGTCGGCCATGGGGTCGCCAAGCTCTCTCATCAACACAACCCCAATTTTATGTACGAAAAAATCGCCCATCCTCGGGAGTTCGAGTGGAAGGCGGTTTCTCGAGCACCGGCGGTTAACACCCGTAGGGGAGCGGGTAGAATCCCCCGATTAACACATTTTGACGGGAAAACAGGGTTGAGGAAGGCCTCCTCATCCCCAACCAGAGAAGGAGGATTGTTTATGTGTTTGTATGTTTCGGTTTGATTATGACTATAAAAGGGAGTAAGTGTGTTTGAACTCGTTCTCACCGAACAATTATGATTTTGATTATGAATACGGTTTGTGAAACGGAAGTGGACCATAAATTACTAAAATTGGTTGTTTTTGGCCTTCAGCCTTAAACCTTTTTCCTTACATAGAGTATCACGGGGATAAAATGATTTAGAATGCAAAAACCACGCCCCGGTTCATGAACTTTTCAATTTCGAATATGCTATGCTCTTATGCATATGTACGTGTGAGTGTGTTAGCCCCCTCACCAGTCTTTAGGACTAACCCTCGTTTTTGTTCCTCTTCTTCTCCGTTTTGTTTAAGTTGCAGGTGCTTTTGGGAAGTTCGTGCTAGGCGATTGTCCTTGTGTCGTTATTAAGGGTAGCTCGGGTCTCATGCATAGTATTTCATTTAATTTATATATTTTACACATTTTGGAATATGTATAAATTCGGTAATTAGACTCTGGCCTAGGATAAGAATTGTATACTTGTTTTGTAATTAAATTTGTATAAGTTGCATATGATGGAGAAAATATGATAATTGCTAGCATGTTATGATTTGAAATTTACCGCTTCCGTGAATTATGTTTGATGCGCGCTCTAGATTAGGGTGTAGACCGCCTAGCTAGGTTGTGTATTTTGTTTGTCACCCGTTCGCCACAGCCTTGGGGCGTGTGCAGAGTTCCCATTTCGTTACACGTATTGGGCTGTGGTGCGGGGGATGTGGTGCCCTTCGCTCCAGGGTGCTACAAATTGTGTGACGCCCCACGATTTTGGAGCAAGATTCGATGTCGTTTTTGTGCGAATAGAACTTTATTTATTTAATTTCGCACTTATTTGAATTGCTTTATTTCATGTTATGATTGTTTAGTTGACTCAATAGCAATCTTATGAAAATATGTGGACTTAATTGAAACATGTGTTTAGTACCTAATTGCTTTCTAATTTAAATTGTGTGGGCTAATTCGTAATTTTTAGAAGCTGGGTGTAATGCCCCGATTCCGGATGAACAGGTAAGCACACCACGTGTGAGATTTTGAGCGTAGGAATTTATTTTAATTCTTTAATTTCATAGTATTCTTGCGTGACATCTCATATTTTATAAAATTCATGAAACATTATATATATGAATTATGTGAATTCATATCATTGGACAATTATTTTATATCATGGAAAAATATTTATTACGAAAAACAACTACCGAGAGTGTTCAAATTACGAAATTGTCCCTACTTGGTTATTTCTTTAAACTTTACGGACTTAATTGCATAGTTTTCAAGGATCTAGTTGCTAAACTTTTAAATCACATACACTTGATTGCATAACTTGAATTCTTGGAGGATTAATTGGCAAATTGGACATTTCACTCATTTCAAAATTTGATGAATCGTTATATCATCTCAAAGCTTCCATGATCTCATTTCATTCAAGAATTTCCTAACCTAATTGCTTCCTTTCACTCTCGGTTCACCAAGCTAAAAAGGGAGAAGAAGTTTTCATTCTTTACATCAAGAATTTTCTAGAAATATTGCAAGAATTGAAGCTTGATCATCTTCTTCATCTATTTTCTCCATTCCTTTAGCTCAAGGTTGGTATTTGCATGAAGTGATGATTTTCGATCACTTATATGATAGCTAGGGTTTGAGAATTGTATGCTAGATGGATTAAGTGTGGATGGAAGCATGATTATGTGATCATATCTGGAATTATGGCATGATTTAGAGCATGAATTCTTGAGTATTTAGCTTGAGTGATCAAGTTTGATCATGAACTTGGAAACTTGAATTCTTGATAATATTTCCTGATTTGTATGTTTAAAGTGTTATATTATCATCCTTTGAATATATATGCATCATATTTCCAGAAATAATAGCATTTGGGGATCAAAACTTGGGATTTTGTGGCTTTGTTAATGTTTCCCATGGCCATCCCCTGTTTCTGCTCTGTTTTTTCAGTTGCAGAAACTGGGAACGACCGTTCCCAGCCTCAAGGCATTGTGGGAACGGGCGTTCCCACTCTTTTAAACAAAATAGGCGGCCGAGCCTGGGAACGGCCGTTCCCATTCTGGCCTGTGTGCCGGAAGGGCCGTTCTCAGCTAAAGGCGCGCTTTTAAATTTAAAATTGTTGGCGCGATTTGAAGGGCCACGGGAACGGCCCTTCCCATTTATAAAGGGAAGCCGGAACGGCCGTTCCCGTGCGTCTGACAGAACAAAACTTTCTGCATAAAATTACATTTTTAGCCCCATGATCTAATGAATTCTTTGACCCCGAATTGCTATTATATGATTGATTATGTACTGAAACAAGATGTTTTCATGCCACATTGTGATTTGCTCGTCATCTCGTTGCATTTCCGCAGTTCGTCCTATTTGGTCCATTTTGAGTCATGTCTCACGTATACACGTCGTGTTTGCACAGGTCACGAGGTCGTGGACGAGGAGCAGGCTCCCTAGAGCATATCCTTGTTTTGTTTTGTAAGAAAGGTGAGGTTTTGTTCTAGGTACATAGAACCCTACAACCTTTATGTGCTATTTTCAACCAAAATGTATTATATCTATGAATGTTTTCAAAACTACAAACATTTCAAGCAAGCAAGCCATGATTATCATGATTTTCAAGCATGTTTGGCGAGTACATGAATGCACGTGGGCCCGAGGATAGTTCTTGAGCCAACCGGGAAAGCAAGGGTTGATGGGTAACTCCTGAGCTATTCTCACCTCATTGGGATCACGCCCGAAGCCACTAGGAGATTAGTGGTGGAAGGAGTTCCGTGTTTAGGGAGTCATGTTCCCTATACACGCCATGTCGTAGATAGTTGGGCCTTGCAAACCCACTATCACCCGGAGGAAAAAGGAGACCGAGGATGGATCCGGCATGTCGGGTTATCCTCGAGTTATTGTATGTTTCAAGCATGAATATGTTTATTTGAGCACAAACGGAAATGTATGATCACGTATTGAATAAATCATGCAAGCACGTATTGTCACGTTTGGTGTAAAGGTTGGTGAATCGCCCTCACTCACCGGGGCCACATGTTCATGAAATGATCAAGTTAACATGTTAAAATGATTAGTTGTAATATCGGGCAAAGAATAAGTTATTCTTGAAATCCATTATTATTTATTTCCCAAGTCTTCACCCGAGACTGTAACTTGCATGTGACGTGTGTATATATATATTTATTGCCCCTCACTCAGTCTTCGATAGACTGATACTTCACTTTTCAGGTACTTGTGAGCGTGATCGTGCTAGGCAGGAGTCTGGTCAGGTCTTGCATTTCTCGGGTCTAGCATTGTACCTTTCATGTATAGAACTTTTGGTAGCATCATGTTATGATCATTGTTATCACATTTGGAATACTCGAGCATGTATATAATATAAGAAGATGATAATGTATTGATAGTTAATGTTGGTCCCTATACGTATTTATTGAATTGCTTCCGCTTTTATTATCATGTTTTCATGGTTTATGTTGGGAGTGGTCCGGGCTAGCTCGTTTTTTTTTTTTTATTGTCACCCGTTCGCTATAGTTTTGGTTTATGTACGGATTGTCCATTTCATATGTGGATCGAGGCTATAGTGCGGGGCATGTAGTGCCTTGGGGTTAGGGTGCTACACTGGGGCTGTAATTATAATTTTATAATCTTTAATTAGACTTAATTGATCTTATTTGGAAACTGGAGGACTCAATCGCATTAACTAAGTTCTTGAGGGACTTAATCGTAATTTTGTATGATTTTGCCCTTTTTTATCCCGAAACCCTAGCTACTTCCCCATTTCTCTCCTCTCCCCTTTCAGTTTCTAGCAAAGATAGCAGCTGCGCAACAGTCTTCTTCTTTATCGAACCGCCGCCGCGACTTGGCCCCCCACCATCACCACCTTCGCCATCATCTGGCCACCTCTTCGCCAGATGTCGAATCCTCTAGGCCTGAGCCCAGCGCCGGTTGCCTCCACTTTCTAATCAGAAACAGAGGAAAGACACGATGAAGGGAAGCAACAGTTCCGACAGTTCTTCCTCACTGACACCACCCTACGCAACCACCGGCGAACAGATGCCGCCGCCACTTTGTCGGTGGGGCAACCATCAATCGCCTTTCACTCTGACAACAACCATGCCGCTGCGAGGCTCCATCGTTGCCCCTGTTATAGCCACCATCGCCAGCGACGCCGGGTCGTCACTGTCTCCTTTCGCCTCTCTCGGACCAGATCTACCCCCTTTTGGTTCAAGCTCACTGAGATCCCTATTCCTTCTTTCCCTTTCTTAGCTAGACCTAATCAGAGCCGGAATCCACCTCTTTGCCGCCACCACTGAGCGCCCTACCCCTGTTATTTCCCCCTTCCACCGCCAACAACCATGGATTCCGGCGAGATTGCAAGAAAAGAAACCCCAGATCTTCTTCAGCGGGCTTGTTTCACGCCGCCCCCACAGATCTGCTAGCATCATTGCCGGTTTCAGCTACCATTCTCTCCTTTCCGTAGCTAAGGTACAGGACAACAGTAGTGGCGCCTGTTCACCACGCGACTGCCAGAGCCCCAATCCCAGCCGACTGCTCTTCTTTCTTTTTCCTGTGATTGTAAGCTACCAATCTTTTACCTTATATTTGGATGTATTTCACTTATAAACCAACTATCTATTTGTATGTTGATTCTTGGAAACTCTAATGAAATATGTATATACATATCCTATATTTGGCAGTTTAATGTTATCATGAGAATGTAGTGTGAATATATTGATATCATGTAAATTTAGTATAGTAAATCCGATTCATCATAGAGTTTGTAATTCTGTTCATGGAGATAATGTTATGAGTGCATGTGTTATATTTGAATCTATAATCATTTGGGTTCGTAATTGTGGATGCTTAATATCATTTCAATATAATTCTGTAACACCCCGTATTTTCGGAGCAAGATACGATATCGTTTTCGTGCAAATAGAACGTTATTTATTTAATCTTGCACTTACTTGAATTGCTTTATTTCATGTTATAAACGTTTAATTGACTCAATGGCAAACTTATGGATATATGTGGACTTAATTGAAATATGTGTTTAGTGCCTAATTGCTCTTTAATTTAAATTATGTGCGCAAATCTGAAATTACTTAAAATAGGAGATCTATTTCTAATTAAGAGAAACTCAATTGGACTTAATTTGACACAACTTTAAATCTTTTGGGTATTTTTATAATATCCTAACCTTTAATTGGACTAAATTGATCTTATTGGAAATTAGAGGACTCAATCGCATCAACGGAGTTCTTGAGGGGCTTAATCGTAATTTTAGAAGAATTGGTTCCTTCTTAACCGAGAAACCCTAGCTGCTTTCCCATTTCTCCCTTCTCCTATTTCAGTTTCCAGAAGAGTTAGCAGTTGCGCCATTTATTTCTTCTTCCTCCCTTTCGATTTGTAGCAGCACCAGCACCAGCAAAGCGGCAGTCGACCACCACTTCCGCCGCGACTCCGCCCACCACCACCTCGCTTCTGCCTCATCCGAAAATAGAAGCCACAAAGAGAAGCAACTCCAGCGACGCCTTCCCCTTTCAGCCTTCAGTAGCGGCGCTTGCTTCCCCCACCTCCTCACGCCGCCGCACCACCACCGAGAGTCTCACCACCTGCCACCAACCGCCGTCGTCACCATCTTCTTCGGCGAATCAACCTCAGAACCACCACAACCATCCTCTGCTCTCCTCCCTCGGCCAGATCTGAAAAGGGGCGAAAATTCCCCTTCACCGCCTGTTATAGCCTCCTACACGCTCCACCTCTCTTTCGCGCCACCGCCAACATTGCTACCAGCCACCGCCTTTCTCTTTTCTTCTCTGACAGAAAAACAGAGCAACAACCCCCTTCCTTTCCCTCGTCTTCCCTTAGCAAAACAGGGGAATTACCCAGCAGCAGCCGAGTACCGGCGCCGCCCCCTTCAGCAGTGGGCAAATCTCCTTCTTCGGATAGCTTCGCCGCCAACACCACCTCTTGCCAACAACATCAATCCAGCCACCATCTCCATCGCCTCTAACCACTGGTTCTCTTTTAATTGTAATTCAACCTCTTTCCAATTTCATACTTTATGCAATTCTGTATAATTTACAACTAGATTTAGGTATGAGTGTTCAATGTAACTCATGATTAATTAGCTGTCATTAAATCGAATTAATTAGCCTTTGTTTTGGTTTTGTATAAATGAAGTGGTAACTGTATGCTGTTAAAGTTATGAAATATAGATCATATGTAATCGTTGCTGTATGATTTGTATTTATATTTAATTAACCAGTGATAGCCTGTTGTATTTACGATGTATAACTATGCATGTATGAGAATTGGGACTGCTGGGATCGAGAACGTGTAAATTGTCTTGTAGGGTTAGGAATGATATTGTTATTACTCACAAGTGGTTGAATGTTGCTGATAACATGTGATACTTAGTTTGGGATTCATCCTGATAATCTAAGTTGTATTGAGTGGAAGCTAGCATAGTTAGCTAATAGTAATTTGATAATTAAACAGGTTGATTGATTGGAGACTTGTGGAGTCGAATTCTATAATGGTAAAGTTCAATTGTAGTATGTAAATTAATAATTAGGAGAATATATGCTTCATAAGTTATTGGTGCAAATCTCCTAAACACGAATGTTATAACTGGGATTTTTGGATTAATAATGAAATTGCTATGATATGAATTCTTAAAACTTAATGTGGATTTTAGCACATTTAATTAGACTTGAAATCGGTATCTCTAAGTAATTGCATTAATTGGGATGGAATAGCATAATGTTTCTAAATTATCTATGTTTTAAATAGGATTCTTAGAATGTGAATTTAAGGGTTGTTGAAATATTAATGGTTGGGTTGATTGAGCATGAACTTACTTGGCATAATATAATTCTTATTTAATTCTTTAACTTGTTCGAATACTTTTTATCGTCTTCGATCATATATTTATGCCGTGTATATGAACTTGATGCTTGTTTATTTACTCTGTGGAACATTAATTGTGCACATGAACACATTCACGACATATAATGCAATTTCATGATATCATATACATGTCCTAACAATTCAGATCACCTCATATCACTTCATGAATATCGCCATGCGTCTATGTGGTTCATGTTTGAGTCATGTCTCATAAATACTTTGTGTTTCCTTTTCTGTCAGTGATCTCCAGGGTGGAGACAACCCCAATCGAGTATGCAACCGTCTTGTCAGTTCTTGTATCTCGTCGTCTCTCAGGTGAGGTGTAGGATTTTGTATAGTTATGCGACCTATGGCCTTAATATGTTGATTTCAACCCTTGCATGCGAGTATATCTATTATATATATGTATGTGTTGGATATGATATGTTTATGAACTTTGCGTGTGTCCTGCGTGGGAGGGAGCCTTCGTGGCTTAAATTCCATTGCGTAGGGATAAAATATATAAACCAGTTTTTGAAGCATATGTAAGCTATTTTGGAAAACAGTTGTGTTGTGATTATGTAGCGAGATTGCCATGAAAGATTGGCGTATGTTATATTATGTTGTGATCCGTTGTGATCTGTTCTGTTGTGATCTATTGTGGATCTGATCCTGGAGAGCTGCGGGTAATGGATTGCCCGGAATGGTTAGGGCCATCGGGGTATTCTTCTATTTCGTAGTTCCATTTGAGATATCTTCACGCGACCCGTGCTGTAGGGAAGGTGTTGTATCTTGAGCCTTCAGCTAAGGCCAGGGAGGACTCTTGTAGGTTCGCTACCCCTTGAGGGTGAGTCTATTTTTAGACGGTTTATTATAGATGGTTAGGGCCAACGCGTGGCTCTTCCATCATTGGAGTAGAGGTTGGATTGATTTTGATTTACGTTATGAGGAGTTGAGGTTAGAAGCTCGTACTCGCCGAGCAGTTGATTATATTATGTTATGCATTTATGAATCGGGATAGAGTCTTTCTGGAAAATGGTTTCTAAACTTATAGTTATATTTATTTGGGTTATTTCGAAATGTTTTGGTATGTAACACCTATCCCCGGTTCATGACTCCATCCTTTTATTCTGTGTTATGATCTATATATATATATATATTGTGGGTGTGTGTTAGCCCCCTCACTCAGTCAGTTGACTGACCCCCTCATTTTATCTTTTAGTTTGCAGGCTTTGCTTTCGAGTTCGAGCTAGGCGGCGTGAGTCGGTCTTTGTGTTCAGTTGTCGTGTCGAGTCTATTATCTTCATTCAAGGTTGTCTTGCATTACATTCGGATTTGGACAAGTTGAATGTTAAATTCTGGATTATATCATTTACTAATATGGACTTTTCGGGACTAGGTATCTATGCTAGTTGAACCCGTCACATGTTTTGAATGTTGAATTATTTGCTTCCGCTATTTGTTGATGAATGTTTTAAATTGCTTCCGCACTCTGAGTTCGTCGAGTTAGATCCGCCTAGCCTAGTGCGTGAGTTGGTCTCCCGTTCACTATGATTTGGATTCGGGAATGGACTACCTATTTCATGACCGGGTCTGGGTCCTAGTACGGGGGATGTGGTATCCTCCGTCTGGGGTGCTACAAATTCGAATTGGGGTCTATAACTGCAGACATTAAGAAATTGGTTTCAAGAATACAAGCGGGTGTGAAATGGCTTATTTCATGTGTAATTCTTTGGGGTGTACATATATTTTGTGTGTGATGTCGTATGTGTGCCTGAGTGTTGGTGTATATATATATACATATATATATATAAGTTTGAGTACATATACTAAATATATGTGCAAATGGATTTGTGAGATTGTATTGAATTAGGAATTTGGGTGTGTGCGTGTATGCTGAGTATATGTTACCAACAAATTAAAATTAATAGTAACTGTGCCTTGTCAGTGTGCGTGTGTGTAAATTTATAACATCAATTAGTATAATAGATTTAAGCTTTAATTATGATAATGTGTATTGAATGCACGTTTGTAAATTATTAATGGGAGTGTTGTTGGGTTATTTGGTTATTAATTTAGCCTGTTGTGCATGGGTGTTTGCATACCGTGGTTACCTAAAACTCAAAATCTATTCTCGACTGAATTCTATTCTTTATGGATTTTGTCAAAACCTTCATCGATACAGAGAGAAGTTTGAAGGACGAATTCCTTCAAAGTAACGAATTCCTTCAAAGTCTTTATCCTTACTTATTCATTCAAAATCTTTATGTGAGAAATTTGAAGGAGGAACGAATTCCTTCAAAGATTTTATTGATAGAGTGAGAAACTTAAAGGGCAAATCCCTTCAAAAATGTTATCGTTAGAGTGGAATCTTCATCGTTACAGAGAGAAAATCAAATCCTGCTTTGAATCTTTCAAATCAATCAAATCATCCTCTGAATCCTTCAAATCCATCAAAATACTTCAAATTCTGTCCCAAATTTGAAAATCAAATCCTTCAAATTCTGCTATTAATCTTTCAAATTTCAGTTCTTCAAAATTTATTTTTTCAAAATCTTCGATACAGTGAGAAAATCGAATCCTTTAACTGAGTTATTTATCGATACACAGAAAATCATATCCTTCCAATCAGAATTATTTGAAAATTTTGCTCCTATATTAAGCTAAATACTATTCAAAAAATTTGCTTCTATATTAGCTAAATTTTATTCTTTATTGAAAAAATCATTATATTCTTTACCAAATTTATTATATTCTTTATTGATACAGGGAGAAAATCAAATCCTTCAAATCAGCTGAAGTGAGTTTAGTGAGAAGGAGAAACTTGTGATCATGGACAACCAACTCAAGCTTTCGGCTTTGGGTTTTCTTCTCAAATCTTGCATCATTGGAACTATTTAGGTTAATCCCTCGTTCTCTCTATTTTTCTTATAGTATATGAATATGCATGTTTATTGATATGATTTTCTATTTCATAATTTTTACATTAGAATTTTTTAAATTCTTTGTTGAATAAATTATTTAAGTTAGTCGTGTAACCTATAAAGTTTTGCCTGTGAGTTGTTTCAAAGCTTTTTTATTTATCTTAATAGGACTATTAGGAAGTGGATTATTAGGAAGTCAAAGAGTTCAAATCCCATCAATGAATCAAACATCTATTTTAGAAAAACGATTTAAATTCAATTTCAAGTTATAATTAGTCAGTTCAAAGATTGTACGTGTCCAATAAATTTATGGAGCCAGAGCGTAACAATATCATAGAATGCGTAATTAGTTTTCCAACCATCTTCAATTTGATTTGAACCTGAAATCGAACTATAATATGTTAGGCATTATCTATTAGGGATAATTCTAACTATTTGATTGGTTGGAATGTAGTCGAGACGAGATTAGATTAAAATTTTCTTATCTGTTGAAGAATGGGTTTGCAAATGGGAGTAGGAATTGCATGGGACATGCAATAATTAAGGTTTTTGTATGAATGTATATATCTCCTGTCTTTGATCTTTCCCAAGATTATACCTTATGTGTAATTAATTTAAATTTTTAACCATTTTCATATGGGCAAAGTACAAAAGTGTCAAGTGTGTAAAATAAACTCGGAAATAGACATTTGAATTACGAGATTATCTTATTTTCACAATTCACATTGGTTTTTCTATCAAATAAAGAAATATATCTTTCATTTGATTCTTTTTCTGCACAAAGTATTTTCCTGACCGACTTAATAAATATTTTTGAACCTTAAATCTTAATTATACGTTGTGGGAAATGGGTTTAATGTAATTTAAAGTCCTTCATTATTTCCAAAATGAGCTGTAGTTAAATAAAACTTATGATGAAAAATATCAATCAAATGGAAAATGTATTTTTTCATTTGTCAGAGAAAATTAATGTGAAGATATATGATATTTTTCCGTGATCAAAATATGTGTATTTCCTAGTTTATTGTACACATTTAATTCCTTCCTCGAAAATGCCTGAAGACTGAAGAACAAGCAGTCTGTGTGACCCACCACATGCATTGGCCATTAGGGCCAGCAGTCAACCATTTGGCGCCTAATTCAACATTAACCTAGTTTCAAGAACAAAATTATCCTTTCTCTTTTTTTAAAAAAAATTGCAAAAGAAAAGGTAATTTTCTTCTTGAAACTAGGTACTTTCTCTATAAAAAATGGTTAAAAGTTTAAATTAATTGCACATAAGGTAATCTTGGAAAAGATATATAGTTTATACATGAGGAGATGTTTAGGGATGAGGTCCAAATTAAAGAAGGAATTGCATTTTCCATGCAATTATTTGAACATGAACAGATTAGCAATTCCCATGCAATTTCTTCTCCCTTTTGGACCTATTCAGATAGGATTCTAAACATCGCAGATCATTGACGGATTCAAATCCCATTAAAGATAGTTGGAAAGCTAAACGAAATCAATGACAGTCATCACGTTTCGACCCCATAGGTCCATTGAATGTAGGTATTCGAAAAGGAGGTCCATTGATCATAGTTGAACTATTCGATTTCTCATATTTTCCTCGATGTTAAGCATATATCTACATTTTATCAAAATTCCCTTCATCTCAAACTCCCCCATACTCAACTCTTCCCTCGTGACTCGTGTCTTATCTTTTAGGTTAATGAAATTAATCGCCATTTTTTATCGATTAATTGCACCTTCTATTCCATAAACTTAAAAGATAAGATCCGAATTTCGAGAGAAGAGTCGAGAGGGGGCCATGTGGGGTGATCAGCCTCATTTCCCATGGTGGTCTTCTTCCCCATCCATGTGAACTCCATCAATTATTCTGTTCATGTGTTTTGCTGCACCTGCACAAACACACACCCCCTTAAACTTTTGCTAAATTACAAAAAACCCTCAAGGGAGCAGAAGTCGATGCTTTACCTACATATGGGACTCGTCATAAAGTCAGAAACAGATACAATAATTAATAATAGTTATTTATTTATTTATAAAATTTGAATTTTATTTAATTGAATGACACGGCATAGAAGTTGGGCAGACAGGCTGCAGAAATCAGAATGCTAGGTACGTACGTATGATGTATCATTTCAGTTTTCATCTCGATCGCTGACATTGTTTGGTCCACAACGTACTCGATCATTTCTCGTAGGGATATTTCAATTTCATGCGAACATCGTCTATGTTGTCAAATTGTACTTACAATTGGTGTTAGGACATTACTTTTTCGTGTTAAGGAGGAGGGTAAATTTGGGGAGGGAGGACAACTATGACAAGAATTTAAGAGTGGGTAATTGGGGTGATAGTTACATATAAGATGGGGTAAATATATGACTCTTTTTTTTTTTTTTTGATATTACTAATCGAGATATCAAAATATCAAGAAAACCCTTACATGAATTTGTTTTTTGAGTCCCGTTTTGTAGAATAAAGAAAAACAGCGATAGAATAAGAAGGATTTGAACAGGGAGGAGGATATATATATTTGGATGATAATGCTTCAATTACACGTACTCCTAAGGGGAATTTGCAGATTTGGGACAATAACATACTCCATTTTTGACTTTAATTTGGAATTTCTAATTTTAGGGACACTTACTCTCAAAATTTTTGATAACATTGTTTTTTGGTGTTAAGGAGGAGGGTGAATTTGGGGAGGACAACTATGACAAGGATTTAAGGGTGGGTAAGTGGGGTGATAGTTACATATAAGATGGGGTAAATATATGACTTTTAAAAATAAAAAAAAAAAAGAAATAGTGATATTACTAATCAAGAGGGAAAATGAAAATTCTTAGAAGATGAAACAATTTAGAAGGTTTTGTTCCCATATAAATGTAGCCCCATTAGTCTAATTTGAAACTTAGTGAGTGAAGGATTAAGATAGAAATATCAAAATATCAAGAAAACCCTTAAAGAAATTTGTTTTTTGAGTCCCATTTAGTGAAATAAGGAAAAACAACGATCGAAGAATGAAGAAATAGCCGGTCTAGGGTTTCAGAGAGAGAGTGAAGAACAGGGATGGAAAATATTTTCTGTATATTTCGAACCCAACCCAAAGAAACAAAAACCAATAAGTATATCCACACGCGTAACGATAATAAGAGAAACGCTATTTACAAGGCCTAAGAAAAAAACCAAAGAATATAAAAGTGTGATACAACACAAACAATGGAATATTCTAATATTCCAAGGAATAAGAAGAATTTGACTCGGGAGGAGGATTTACATTATAGTTATATAATGTAAGCTACTAATGCATCTAATATTTAAATTGGATTTAGTATAGGCCTTGAGTATTATTATTAGTTAGTGGATTCAAACATCAATTAAGAAACTCTTGAATTAATTATTTATCCGTTTGGAATTGTGAGCAAGTATGAATTTTATGTTGTGATTAGTATGTATTATAATGTTCCACTCTTGAGAAATTGGACAACATACATGTATTAACCTAAATTAAACCGAGTGTTTGAGCATGTGTTAACTTAATATAATATGATTTGATTGATTCTTAAATTTCTAGAACATTTTATTGCCATCGATCATGCAGTTTTGCCTCGTACATGATCTCGTTACTTGTATATTTATTATGGGATATTAATTGTGCGCATGAACACTTTCATGGCATCCTTATAATTTCTGTGTACATATCATATCATTCCTGTCATCTCATAATCATCGTCGCGGGTCTCTGTGGTTCATGTCTGAGTCTTGTCTCATGAGTACATTGTATTTCTTTCTCTGTACAGTGATCTCCAGGGCAGAGACAACCTGGTCGAGTATGCACCCGTCTTCTCAGTTCTCGTATTTTGTCGTTTCTCAGGAGAGGTTAAGGATTTTTTTGTATAGCTAAGCGACATATGACCTTAATATGATGATTTCAATCCTTGTATGCGGTTATATACTATATATGATTAGATATGTGTTGGATATGATATTATTATGGCCTTGTGGACCATCCTAGGTTTTTGAAAATTTAGTATTATGGCATATGCAAGCTATTTTAGAAAATTCAGATATGTTATGATTCTATAGCGAGTTAGCAATGAAATATTGGCATCTGTCTGTCTGTTTGTTAATGGATCCCTGAGGAGCTACGTGAAATATTGCCCCTGGGATGGTTAGGGCCGTTGGGGTTTGACCATGTGCGTAGTTCCATTTGAGATATCATTGCCCGCCTCAGGGAGATAGGGGAGGCGTGATATCTTGAGCCTTTAGTGGACAACCGGGGAGGGCAATTGTGGGTTCGTAACCCCTTGTGATATGTTTGTTCTGGATGGTTAGGGCCAACGCGAGGCTCTTCTATCACTGAAGTTGATGAGGGGGTTTATTTCTGTATTTTCGTTTTGTTCTGTTATGAGGAGTAAAGGTTGGAAGCTCGTACTCGCCGAGTATATAATATGATCTGTTCTGGGAATCATGAATTGGAATAAGGTTTTCTGAAAATGTTTTCTAAGTATAAGTATATTTTGTTTTCAATCGCATTGGTGTGCAAACCCTTAAATCCGGTTCATGAGTCCACCATTTTGTTATGTGCTATGTTCTATATTTATTAGTGTGCGGGTATGCGTTAGCGCCCTCACTCAGTCAGTTGACTGACCCCTCGTTTTATCTTTTAGTTTACAGGTTTCCTTTTGGCTTGAGCTCGGCGGAAGTAAGTCTTCTGAGTCACACTTGTCAGTCTAGTTGACGTTAGGATGCATTTGTCACATACTCTATTTATGTTATGTATTCATATTTGGCATTTGGAGATTATGTTTTATGCTCTACTTAGACAAAAACCCGTGTGGGGTTAGTATGCTAGCACTTGGATGTTATTAGCTATTCTGATGATACTTATGATGGTTTATTAAGTAATGATGATTTGAGATTCAGGACTAGGTATCTATGCTAGTTGAATCCGTCACCTGCTTTGCATGTTGATTTAATTGCTTCCGATATTTGTTGTTGTTGGTTTTTGCTTCCGTACTCTTTTGTCGAGTTAGCTCTGCCTAGCCTAGTGTGTGAGTTGGTCTCCCATTTGCTATGATTCGGATTCGGGCATGGACTTCCTATTTCATGACCGGTTCTGGGTCCTAGTGCGGGGGATGTGGTATCCTCCGTCTGGGGTGCTACATCCTTAAGTGGTATCAGAGCTCTAGGTTGCAAAACTGAGCTTTAGTGTCATGTTGAGTCTGTCTAAGTTGTACGGTATAGTAATATTTGTGGATTGTATTCATTTGACATGAAGTTCTGACTCTTGAGAATGTATAAGTTTTGAACTTCTGTGATTGTGCTTATGCTATGACTATGATTATGTAACATTTTTAATTGATGTACTTATAGTTACATTTAATTGTTACATTTTTGTGACCTATATGTTACATTTCATTTGCATCTGTAACCCGCATGCATCAAGTTTAGTGTTTGAGTTTCAGGGTGCATCATAAGACAACAATGAGATTTTCCTCCATTTACCCTACCCGTTGACACTACAACCAAGACACAACATAAATTTTGAGATGAAAGATGTTTTCCCAATATCAACGGTTATGGAAGGATTCAGAGTTGAAGAAATAAGATTTGCTATCTTGACTTATTATCTTAAAGTCAATTGAAAGATGGAGTTTGACGAATTTCACCCTATTGATGAAAACGAGTTAAAGGAGAAGAATCCGATCAAGTTCCAGGGACGTAGATAAGTGTTAATATTGATGCTAAAATAAGCAACGAGCGACAAGCCATCGGAGAATGTTGATGACTTTGGGGCCGTTTTGACTAATGAGTAACAAGACAAGATTGGTTGTTAGCTCTCTAGGTGTTTCTTCATAGTAAATTGGAAGACCTTACTGAGGTGGGAATAGATCACTTGGATGCCGAAATACTTTATCCAAGTTTCAGAATCGTAAACCATGACTTGCTTTGGGAATTGCTTAACACCATGATCGTTCAGCATAGCACTGAGGTAGATTTCTGATCGTCAACTGAATTATGAGCAATTTCTTGAAGATGAGCAGGCTAAGGTTTAATACATAAATCAGAATTCCTGGTGGAAACCAAAGATGATTCTAGTTGAGCAGCGATTATGTTCTAGTAGAGGGTTGGATGATAGACATGCTTGCTGAGTTACCTCTGTACGCCAAAAGATTTAAGACAAGAAGTCCAAATGGCGAAGGTTGCATCATTACCGGTTTGACCAACTTCTACTACTTTATCTCAACTTTCTTGCCAAGATTCCGGCACTACGGTGAACGGTACACCAACCATTCAAGGTATTTGCATACATGCATCGCTTAAGTTTCCTTATCTTGTTTTACTTGATGTGAGTGATGATCGTTGTTGTTTTGATTGTGATAACGTGACTACCGGATTTAGTATTTATAAACTGAATTTTCTGCTTGTTGTGAACCCTTGCTGAATTAAATTGATTACATATTTACGTGGATTATTTGTGCGTACGTGTTTAAAACATTCTTAATTGCTTATTAACCTCTCATACACATACATACAAACTGTAACTCTGTTTTACAGGGATGCCATCGCGATATCCCCCTTGAGTGAGGTGTGGTGTCGAATCTATGCTTAAGGGACACCGATATCAGTTGTGAAACGTATACTAAACATGCATCGCATACCTTCTCATTTAGTGTCATTCTGATGTGTGTATGTATGAGTTCTTGTAACGCCCTGTTTTCTTGACAAGTCAGGTATGACGTTACGAGTGGGTTTAGACCGAGCGTTATGCGATTTTAATTATGTTTTAATTGCTTAGTGACTTTTTAGCTTAATAATTTTGTCAACTAATTGCTATTATGTTACTTTTATGTGATTTATATGCTAAGTGGACTTTTAATGTATTTTATTTTCGTGAATTAATTGCCATTACGTGATCTATATGATTTATGTGATCTTTGACTATGAGTACTTGTATACTTGCTAATTAATGGTTTGTTTCGATTGTGCACTTATTTGAGCTTATATGAAATCCTTGGACTCAACCGAACTTTGAATTTGATCCAATTTCTATTCTACCAAAATTTCGGGTCCTAATTGAAGCACTTAAATTTTTAAGGGACCAAAGTGCACTTTCCCCCTCTTTCTCCCCTTTATCACACGATATACACCACACCCCATTTCATTCTTCTTCTTCTTTTCTCTCCTAACCACAAGACACCCTAAACCCTTCTCTTCCTTCTCTCCCCCATTCGATCCATCAAGCAAGCAATGAGGCAAGGGGGTTTCTTCCACTTTCTAGCAAGAATTCAAGTTCCACCCTCATTCTCTTCCAAGGTATGTGTGTATATATGTATGTATATATATATATATTTCATGTAGGTTTTTATAAATAATTGATTCTTGCATCATAACTTGAATCCTTATGTGTATATACTTGAATATAGGTTGATCTATGAAGTTTATGCTTAATTTTGGAATTCTTGGAGCAAGAGTATGTGTATGTATATGTGTGTATAGATGGTATATATGTGTATGTATATATGATGTGGGTTTTGATGAATTTATGGATTGAAGCATGACTTTGATGATTTCTTGCTCCTAAATGCTTGGATATATGTTTATGAAGTGTATTTGTGAGTGAATTTTAGGTTATTGGTTGAAGCATGAGTGTTCCACCATTTGTAGAGCTTGAATGTGTGAAATGGTAACTTGTTATATGCTTGATTTCATTACTTAAGATTGAGATATGTGATAGATTATGTATATATGAACTTATGAATTTGAGGTGATTTGGTTGAGATTTGGGGTGGTTTTGTGGAGTTTTGGCTTCTCCCGCGTAAGTACCCTGCTGCTGCTGTGTTTTGGGCTCGGATTTGGAATCCACGTGGGTGGATTTTTGGCCTTGAAGAAATACACGGGGGTGGATTTGATGCAGAGGAGTTCCTGACTAGAATCCATGGGGGTGAATTTTTTTGGAAAAATCCATGGGGGTGGATTCTGTCCAGCCGGTTCTTTTTGCTCCGATTTTCGTTTTCTTGTTTTTCTTTGCTTGTTTTATCTTCTCCTACCACTTTTATGATTCCCATGCTTTATTAACTTGTTAGTATATGAATTATATGCCTACTTAATTGGTAATTATGTTTTTATTTGACATTCCTTGATCTTTAGTTTCTCTAACTTAATTGTTTGAACACATGCTTTACGTATATGAATTGTATAATTGATTAATTTGTAGCGCCCGAAGCGGCGAGCCACCACATCCCCCGCACCTAGCCTCGAACCCACATATGAAATAGAAATCTATACATGAGCCCAAGACTAAGAGAACGAGAACCTACACTCAGTCGTTAGGCCAGGCGGAGCTAAGACAGGACCAGAGCGCGCAAGAAAAAGGAACGGAAGCATATAACAAAATCCAAGAAGATAAATCCACAAAATATACAAAATAGAAATTCGTACATAATTCATTAACAAATGCATAACATATACATACTTCAATTACCACAATCGAATCATATACAAAAGCATGACTGAATGCAAATGAAAATACAACTCGAACTAGAAGACTTGAACCCGACCGACTCAAGACTCCGCCTAGCAAGCCCAACCTGCAAACTGAAAAGTTGAAAGGAGAGGGTCAGTCCACCGACTGAGTGAGGGGGCTAACGCACACCCACACACGTATATATACATAGAGCAAAGCACGTATTAAACGAAAGATTATGAACCGGGAGTAGGGTTTTGCATACCAAAACCATTTTCCAAAAAGATCTCATATTTATACGTATGTTCATATTTTCTTAAGTTTGAAAACTCGAAAGGATTCATAGATTCAAAAACGCATATGGATTCATATTAAAATTCATAGGGATTCATATTAAAACTCATATGGATTCTTATGTTCATAATAATTCAAACCTTAACATAAAATCTCTTATTGAAATCGAAAGATCCTATCCCGTTTCATAATCAAAATAACAAAAGAATTCAAATACCCGGCGAGTACGGGTCAACTTTAACAAAAGAATTCATAAGAATCGTAATGAAACATAAATACATAAAATTCATAAAACACATATTCCCGTATTCCATCCACCTTCTCCGGAAGTCTGCGCGCGGGTTACGGGCCCACATCGTGCAACTCGATACCGATACGTAGGGTAGCGATCCCGCAACGTACCTTAGGGAGCACGTGCACAGGGGTGATAACCGGCGACCCCAACAGCCGCACCGGGTCCGCACCGGGTCTCCCTTACCCACGCCTCCAGGGCCCAGAGATTCATAAGATTCATAAGGATTCGTAAGATTCATATGGATTCGTACCTAACTCGCAAAACCTAGAAACATACGATTTATACTTAAGAAACTTACCATAAGAAACATATCTTACCGTGCAACTCGGCATATGCTATACAGATACCCCTCCGTGTCTTCCTAATTCACAATATGCTGAGGGAAATCCATAGTTTGCTTAACGATACACGGTTTGGAGCATAGCCTCGTTCCAAAACCATTTTAAGCTTATATACGCCCATACGTATAATTTCAGAAGGATTCATATCAAATCGAATTATCAAAATTCATAACATATCGTAAGACACATATTTAATATAAATATAGTATATATTCGCATGCGGGCTTGAAAACGAGCATATAGGGTTGTAGGTCGCTTTAACTAAAACAAAAATCCTAAAACCTCACCTTTTACCGAAAGTGCTCAGGAGTGAGCGTTGACGACCAAGAAGAAGCTAAATGGTGGATCCGAAACTTCCCGAACCCAAATCTGGGACAAACAAATATATACTCAAGACTTAGACTCGATCATGAACCAATTAGACGCACTGCGACTCATACTAATGCAAACAGATGCAATGCATAATCATATAGATTCATACTTAGGTGTATCGGAGCAAATAATGAAATATCACATAAGGAATTCAAGGATTAAACTCATATCATATTAAATAAGCTCATAATGTATCATATATTAACATACCATATGCATTCATAAGCTTGAAGTTCAAAGAAATAACAAGAGATGCAAGAAAGTGTTAAGCGTTTCACATATTGATCATAAATTCACGTACAATTACACTTAGAAAACAAGGTCATAAACTTAAAATAAGTAATGAAACATAACATATTACAACATATTAACATATTAGGATCATAATCGGGGCGGGAATTAATGAGAAAAACGAAATAAAAGCACAAAATAGGGCTTCGAGTGAAAAGGGGCCAAAGCTGACAGATTTCCAAAACGGACAAGCTGTACGAAAACAGGAATATCTTGAGTTTCAGGAATGGGAATTGAGTTTTGTTTCAGAAACAAAACTAGACACATACATCTATAAAATGGTAGGTGGCTCGAATCATGGTTCAAAGCGAAGCGAAAATGGAGTAGGTTTGAAGTTGAACGAGTGCAGACTCTCGACGAAGTGGCGACACCAAATTAAAATGATTATATCTCACAATCTAGAACGGATTTTGGGGTGATTCGAATTGGAGATTGTTCTAGACTCAATAAGGTTAGACATATACAAACATCAACTCAAACGGAGTTCGTATGAAGGGGTAACCGACCGGGTAAATCTCAAGACAAAAGTTACCCGCCCGGGTAAAACAGTCCAGAAAGTTTCTGCATAAAGGGGTACCCGCCCGGGGAGTTTTCTTCACAAAATCTACCCGCCCGGGTAGAGGCTTACAGAGGGAAAAAGAGCAAGAACAGGGCTGTTACGAGATGGAGGAAGAAGGGAAACCAAAGCAGCACATATAGACATGAAATGGAGCATAAAACATGAGCAAATTCTTCACACAAAAGCACATAACAACCGGAAAGGAAAGGGGATGAAAAGGATCAACATGTATGCATCTTAAACTTCAAGAAATGTAAGGTTAAATCATGGAAACTCATATAATACTCATCTACCATGAAATTTAAGCTCATATACCCAATAATGAAGTTCAAGTGATCAAAAAATCATACATCAACTCAAGCTATAACCCAAAGATGGCAATAGATCTCATATATATACACATAACCCATTCACTCCATACATCATATCTCAATCAATAATGGTTCAAATTCAAAAATTCTTGAAGTAATAAGACTACAAAAGGATATAGATATCAATCATACACTTACCCCTTAAATATGGTTGAGTTTGATGAAGATTTGAGCTCCAAACACTTCCTTGGTGAATAGTGACGAGAAGAGAATGGTTTGTCCAAAGTTTGCAGCTATTTTCCCCTTTTTCCTTGGGTTGAGCGAAATGGAGACAGAATGGAGTGATAGTGTGCTGAGATGGGGTTATGTGGGACCAAGATTCATGTAAAAGGTTTAAAATTGAAGGACTTATGGTCAATTTAGTGAAAGGTGGTCATTTAGGCACTCATAGCTTGTTTCGGTCAAATTTAGGAGTATCAAATGGGCATAAAAAAATATAAGGCTAGGTTCATTAGCTTTCAAATCTTGTTACGAGTCCGGCGCCACTTCCAGAATTCAAATCCGAATTCCCGAGCTCAAGATATGGCCTCCAGAATCTGAGGCGCGCTAAAACTCGTTAGGCCCTCGAATCCCCAAAGACAAAGAATGGTCTCCGACCAATTCAAAAAAGTATAAACGAATAATATAAACACGTTAACGAGTTTATAAATCACATAATTCAAGTATATCACATATTTACGAAGTTCGGAATTAAAAATCAAGTAGTAGAAATTAAATACGGAAATTAAAGTGTAAAACTCAAACGTTAAGGCCATATAAATCACTTAAACAATTAAATAAACACATAAGTTAAATCAAAAGGAAATAAAACGTCGGTAAACCCTCAAGTGACGTCATACCTGGTTTGCCGAAGAAACTGGGGTATCACATAATTGATATAACATGATATGTTGTGATATGTTGTATTATGTGTTATAATTGTTGTGTGTTAGTTGTGGAGTGTTTCGATATGATTTTGTCTGGTAACAAGCTAATTTGCTATAACTTAGCTTAATTGCTTCTATATGAAATGTTAAGTGCTTTCTTGCATTCTTTCGACATCTTAAGCGAATCCTATTGTAACAGCCCAAAACAGGGCCTGGATGAAAACAGTAAGTTAAGGCAGTGGTAAAGCGTTTATAGACCGTGATCCAACTTTTTGAATCATCATGCATTGCATTCTTACATGAACTTTGTGCTCGTATATGTTCTGACATGTTTTAAGGGGGAATTCTTGACCTTTGATACAGTTTACTATTCATAACCCGAGCCTACCTTGTTCATATTGCTACTCGAACCCTAGAGGTTCATCACACATGTTTCCCAATCGTTTGAACTTGTTTCCCAAGCTCAGAAAGTCTTTCTTGAACCATAAGGGTATTTTTGGAACTTACCGACCAAAGTTACTATTCATCAGAAAATGAGCTTTTGATTCTGATACCTTTTTCTACCCAAGTTACAGTCGAATCGATCCTTGAGTCGAGACGAGTCTTTTGATATTATTCTTGGCTTGGAAATCCATTCCGGAACTTTGTTTTATTAAAAACATTTTTGAAAACCCTAGTTTACTATTCCTTTTACGAACGGTTTTCATTCGGAAAATGTTTTCTCTTCGGATTTGCACTACTTGAGCTATTTCAAGATTTTTGAGATGTTTTACAACTCTTGATTCAAACCCTAGCTTGAAATTTTGAAGCGTACGTTCGTACGTGAGAATTCACTATTCACTCTACGTTTTTAACTTTTTAACGGTAAAACGTTTTATAGTCGATTTTGGACTCAAAACGCTTCTCGATTTATTTCTTGAATTTTGGAAGCAATCCGGACTTGAAAATCATTGTAGAAAGTCGTTTTTCACTCATGTCGAGTTTCGAGCTCAAAACTTTTATTCACTAAAACTAATGTATCTTTCAAACGGTAAATCCGATTTCGACGAATCAATATGCGTTTCGAAGCTAATTTTCTTGCCGTCGGAATGGTTATACTTCCAGCCACTTATCCTTGAGCCTTGGGGGACGAAATTACAGAATTACCCCCAGCAGCCCCATTTTACCTTCTTAATCCCTAAAGCTTCTAGAAGATACAAGTGGATGAACTCTTGTTTTGCTCTCCTACCCTTCAGCCATCTCTAATTGCAAGGTGAGGGGCTTCTTCACACCTATATATACCCCTCTCATGGCATTTGAATCCTTGCTCAAAGTTGTGATAACAACACCCTTTCTTCTCTCTCTCTCCCCCTCTTTGCCGTCGGCCACCCCCCCCCCCCCCCCCCCCTTGTAGCTAGGTTAGTTTGTTTTGTTTTATGTTATGTTTAGTTTAGTTTATGTTTTTATGTTATGGTATGTTTATATTATGTTTAGGTTGGGTCTTAGGGTCTTCCCTAAGCCATATAGGATTTTATTTTATGCATTTATTATATAGTTTTCATGATATGTTTTGATAGTTGTTTATATGCTTTAATTGTTTAGTATATGCTTGAATATGTTATGAATTGCTCTAGTATATGCTATGATCATGTGATATGATTGTTATATTATGAGAATTGATGCATGATTATGGAATTTGAATTATGTTCATGCATGCTAGCTAATGGATTAGTGATTTACAATTAATGATGTCACAACTTGTTACATGTTGATATTGGAATTAAATTGTTACATGTTACATGCCTAAAGGTTCATGATATATGATATGATATGATATGAGATATGTTGTGACATGTTGTCACATTGTTATATGACTCTTGAATTATGAATTGAGCTTATGATATGATTTGGATTATTGGATTAGTGCCTTGATTATGTTATACACTTTAATGGTGTCGCATGATATAACCTAAGATAGATTAGTGTTTCATAACTTGATCTTATGCCTTAATTTGATCTCTTAACCATAGGTTATACCTTTAACCTAGATCACACTTGATTATATTAACATGAACTTGAAACTATAGGTTATAATCAAGATCATAATTTAATTAGGGTGGGTGTGTGTGTGCATGCCGTGTGTGTGTGTGTGTTCGTGCATGGTGTGTGTGTGTACCGTGTGTGTGTGGGTGTGTGTATAGTAAGGGTTTGACCCGACCCTTTGACCCGACATTTGAATAGTAACCTGTGAATAGTAATCGTGAATAGTAATCTGGAATAGTACTTTTGAATAGTGCTTTTGAATAGTAAAAATGAATTAAAACTTGTGCTTTCTTAATAGACATTTGCACCTAGGGTTTCCATATCCAGGGTCTAAAATGTGTTTTCAAAATGTGTTTTCTTTCGTGGACTTGTTTCTTAACCTAAGGTTTGCGATAGGATTCATAATTTGACTAAAGCTTACTCGGTTATAGTAAGATCATAGTCTAACGATAAGAGTAACTCACTTTGACATGTTCCTTTGTGTGTTACCTTTCTTGAATACCTTAAATGGTATTACTCTCTTGTGTTACATGTTCTTTACATGTTCCTTGTTCATTGTTTCATGCATTTCATATGCATCTTGGTTAGTAGTGGGTCTTAGCTGTTAAGCTCACTCTAGTACACCACCTACAGGAGTTAAAGTTGAGCACTGGGATCCCCAGGGCACCGCTTAATCTGTCTACCTACCTTTTGGTACTATTAGGTGAGGTGAAGTTATAAATGTGTTCCAACTGGAACCACGATTATACTATCGTATCATATGTTTTGAAATTCAAAGCTAAACCTCGTTTTGAACTATCCCTTTTATCGGGACATTCTCTTGAAAGGATCATTCATACTTTAATAGTATACCTTGATCTACAGCACATGTTTTCCAAAGTTCTGCATTCTTGTTCAAAGACAGTTACATGTTTTGCATATGTTTTCAAAGTACAGTTGCACATGTTTACAGACAGAATCATATGTTTTACAGACAGAATCATATGTTTTCAGACAGAATCACATGTTTTTAGACAGAATCATATGTTTTACAGACAGCATCATATGTTACAGTTACAGTTTCACATGTTAGTTAGCATACTGGAGTGATACTCTGGTCACTGCTAATCTTAAATGCAAGCATACAGTTTACAGTTTGGGCCCGGCGGTTATGTGTGGAGGTGATGCTCGGGAGGTGAGTGCCAACGACATCACCAATACCGGCCGCCACACTTAGACAATTGACACCGACTTTTAACAGGAGGTTTGTTAAGTCAGGACAATCTGTCTGGGAACGGACAGCAAATCTGTTCCCCTTACATATTTACAGGTCGCCTAGGGCTAGCTACGCGAAGTGACAACCGGTGGAGGATGGTGCATGTTTGTATGTGTTGGTAAGAGTTGTTGTTGACCTTGGTCCAATAGTCTACTATGTGCGGAGTTGTTGTTGACCTTGGTCCGATGCTCTACTATATGTGGGGTTATTGTTGATCTTGGTCCGATACTCTACTATACGTGGAATTATTGTTGATCCTGGTCCGATGCTCAACCAAATCATGTTTTCTGGAGTAAGGATGGAGGAGCCTAGCTTGCGGGCAAAATTCTGTTTCATAAAGGATGGTTCATATCCGGAAAAGTTCACTTTACCCTTATCCCGTTTTATGAAAGAACTATGAACCATCAACAGCATTTGTGTGCGCGTGTGATAGCATTCATGAAAATGTTTTTAACGTGCATTCTTTACAGCATCACATTCAAAGAGTTTTATCAACCGAACTTGTTTCGAGTTCTTCTTTAAAGCATTACATTTAACAGTTTCGAACTTTACTTCAAGTTCTTTAATTCAGCACTTTCTTTAAAGTATTCCTTCACTTAGTCCTTTTGACAAATACCTCTCCCGTTTTCTTGCCTCGTGGTTTCAGGTCTTGTAGCCGCAGTCTAGAGGTATCTTGAAGCTCTAGATTGTCATTTTTGTTTTAGTCAGGACTTAGTATTACTTCCTCTTGTGTCCTGCATATGTTTTATGGTTGTATCACTTTATACTTCTGTATATGTTTCTGATTACTTGAGTATCTTTGTTATACTCTTTCTGCTACTCTGTTACCGATATTTTGAACTCTGCTGTATCGGTACTTATATGCGAATCTGTTATATGTTCTGATATGCCGAGTCTCTCTTACACGATCAATATGTTCTTGCTTGTTACATGCCATCACGCACATGTTTTGAAAAGTTTTAAAATACTCTGATTTTCCTATGCATAGCCACATCGTTGTACATGTATAGTTCTGATAGACAGCCGTTCGCTGGAGTATTTCTTGAGTGATGGCTCACACCATTACTTGAGAGGTGCTTCAGTGCGGGGGTTGAGACGCCGCTCTCCTCTTGTTCTGGTACGGGTGGGAGCGTTACAGCCTGAGGTGGTATCAGAGCATCGGGTTAAGTAAGAAGAGACTCAACCTAGATTGCTCTCATGTTGCATCATGGATTGTTCACGCATTGCATCCATGATCATTCTCATATTGCATCGAGACAGGATATTTGGGGATTGCATGGTTCTGTTATCTGGATTTCATATCTGTGGTATCTTCTGTATAGCTATGGCAGTTCAGCCACACCAGGATCCTAATCAGCAGATGGATGAGGCTTTCTTTGAGCAGTTTGAGGCCCCACGTACTGTGGCAGTTTCTCGCCGTGGAGGCACTCATTTCTACACCTGGCGTAGGTCTAGGAACAGTGGAAGACCTGGGTATTCCTATCCTAACAGAGTTGTGCACTATCTCGAGTCTGAGAGAGATGGTTACTTTCAGGAGTATCAGAGGACCCGTGAGGTCAGGTTGGAGTCTCTGTGCTATCAGGATCAGTCACTGCAGTACCAGATTGACAGGGACATCGCTCGTGAGCATGCTGCAGATATGACTCATATTGCTGATCAGAGGGCTGCTCGTATTGCTGAGCTGGAGGCAGATCTTATGCAGATGACTATCGATCGCGACACCTCTATGGAGCGTCACCAGCACTACCGTGCCCGTGTGAGAGCTCGCCTGTATGATACCTATCACTTATCCGATGAGCAGGCAGTTGAGGAGGTCGAGGGTCAGGATGTCAGTCAGGCCTCTCAGGAGCCCTAGCCTATGCAGGATCAGTCTGATGGAGGCGATGGAGGGTCTGATGAAGATGATGATGGCGGAGATGATCCAGCAGGACACGGACAGGGTGAGGTCGTTGCCGTTTCTGATGACACCACCAGGGGTTCTTTGGACCACAGTTATCAGGGTTGATTGCTGATGGGAGATTTCTATATATAGTACTGATGCATATATATCTATATATGGATGGCGGACGTATAGCCGGGACAGTTCAGGACTGACTTTTGGATGAGGGGATGTATAACTCTGGTAGATGATCCCCGACTTTTGGCACCACGGATGACGGTTCAGATGACTTGGTACCTACTAGGTTATTTTCAGCAGGGTTGGACGGATTAGTAAGGCCTGTAAGGGAGTCAACTCGATGGTATCGGGTCCTCCCCATTTTGAATTAATACTGTTAACATGTGGCCTGTAGTAAATTTTACCAAACCTTGCACAGTTATAACACTTTCGGCTTTATGTTGAATATCTGTTTACTGCTTTCCATAACTGTCATTGCATGAGTCTTAGAGTTGCTTAAAGATACCATTAGGACCGTTGATAGGATCATGCCATTTCATTTATTGTTAGCATGCTATTATTCTTGATATGTTGAATACGCTTCTGGATATGTTGATCATGTTACAGTTCTTGTTGTTATGACAGTACACGTTCTGTTTCCGTTTTACATGTTGATCATGTTTTGGGATATGTTATACATGTTTCTGATATGTTGATATGTTACCCGAGCTTCTGTTCTCGTTTACATGTTGTCTGACAATTGTTTCTGATTATATGATATGTTTGGAGATCTTGAATCTTTGCTGACATGTTGTTATGGGAATGTGTTGTTCTCATACTTATGTGTGACTACGTGAGAATGTGAATACGTGGTTACGGATTCTGTGAATCATTATATGTCATGCAACGAATATATGTATCTGAATGCTTGTGAATTCAGTAACAACATGCCACCAAGAAGAGCACCCCGGAATCGTGTACCACTACTGCCACCCCAAAGAGATGTCACACCACCCCCTGAAAGGGAAAGAACTCCGGAATTAAGGGATGTGCTACCACAATTTATGAGGGCTTGTGCACCGAGAGATAATCCTCCTAATGAAAGGTCATTGGAGAAATTTCTGAGGATGAATCCGCCTAAGTTCTATGGAGAACCAAACGACATAAAGGCTGAGAATTGGATTACCAGTCTTGAGAAGATTTTCGAGGCTATGGAGATCTACCCAGAGAATCGTGAACGAGTTCGGTATGCTACTTTTCTTATGGAAGGAGATGCATACAATTGTTGGGAGCACGTTCAGCATATGTGGATTGAGAATAACGTTGAAGGAGGTTGGGATGAGTTTATCAGAGAGTTTCAGCAGAAGTACACGCCTCAAGTGACTCGTGATGCACGAGAGGCTGAGTTTATGAGTCTGGTTCAGGGAACAATGAATGTGATGGAGTATGAGGCTAGGTTTGTGAGGCTGATCAAGTATGCGCCTCATATTCTGACTGATGAGCGTCGCAAGACGAAAAGGTTTATCGATGGACTGAAGCCTGAACTTCGGTTGGCACTTGCTTCTTTGGTTATTGAGACCTACAACCAGGCTGTTGATAGAGCACTAAGGGTTGAGGCTGCACACAAGGAGATCAAGATAACTACTGCACGTCAAGGACCTTCTAACCCTAAGCCTTATCAAGGGAATAAGCGACCATCCGGATCTTTTCCCCAAGGAACTGGAAAGAGGCCAATGGTAACACCACAGCGTCAGCAGCAGAATGCTCCACCGAAACAGCAAGCACAGAAGCAGAAAGCGCCACAGCAGTATCAGAAGGTGCCACAATAGCAGAGAGCACCTCAGCCAGGTCCAGAGGAAATTGTTTGCCGATATTGTCACCGAACGGGACACACTGAGGAGAACTGTCGCAAGAAAGCTGGACAGTGTTTCGCGTGTGGTTCCCCTGAGCACCAGATGGATAGTTGCCCGCACAAGATCAGGAGATTTGGGGTCCAGGATAAAGGAAAAGGAGTGGTGGGTACGACGAACAAACTGGTGGTCAGAGGCAGAGCTTATGCTTTGGATGGTAAGGAGGAGGTTGATCCTTCGTCTGTTGTGGAAGGTATTGTGCACATTCTTAACACGCCAGTTAAGGTCTTTGTATGACCCTGGTGCTACGCATTCTTTTGTTGCTTCTGAATTATGTGCGCATTTACAGTTTCCGGTTGAATACTTGCCATATAAATTTGAAGTGAGTTCTCCTTTGGGAACTTGCCTTGTTACGGATCAAGTATATAAACGCTGCCCTATATGTATTGGTACCCGTTGTTACCCGACGGATCTTATTGAGTTACCGATGACAAGATACGATGTTATACTTGGTATGGATTGGTTGTCTAAGTATCGAGCTAAGTTGGATTGTTACAAGAAAGAGATCATCTTGGAAGAAGATGAAAGTGGGACATCAGAAGGGAAAGTTGAGAAGTTATCAGTGATTTCTTCGATGGAAGCTAAGAAGTTGATTCAGAAAGGAGCTAGTGGATTTGTGGCTTATCTTTTGAATAGACCGAAAGATCAACTTAAGATTGAAGAAGTGGAAGTGGTGAAGGAGTTCCTAGATGTGTTTCCTGAGCATTTGGATTCGTTACCCCCTGACCGAGAGTTGGAGTTTACGATCGAGACGATATCAGGAGCTGAGCCGTACTCGAAGACACCTTATAGAATGGCTCCAGCTGAATTAGATGAACTGAGAAAGCAATTGGACGAGTTGATTGAGTCAGGATATGTTCGACCGAGCACATCGCCGTGGGGAGCGCCTGTGCTTTTCGTTAAGAAGAAGGATGGATCATTGCGTTTATGCATTGACTATCGGGAACTGAACAGGATGACAATCAAGAATAAATATCCTCTCCCTCATATCGAAGAGCTGTTCGACATACTACAAGGATCAAAGGTCTACTCCAAGTTAGATCTTAGACAAGGGTATTATCAGTTGAAGATCAGGGAAGCAGATATTCCGAAGACTGCTTTCAACAGCCGATATGGACATTATGAGTTTGTAGTAATACCGTTTGGTTTGACGAACGCACCAGCTGCATTCATGGATATGATGCACCGTATATTCAAGTCGTTTCTCGACAAGTTTGTAGTGATCTTCATCGATGATATTTTGGTATTTTCAAAGACACCGGAGGAACATGCTGAACATCTTCGAATCGTGTTACGCACTTTGCTGGATCACAAGCTATATGCAAAGTTCAGTAAATGTGAGTTCTGGCTTGAGAGAGTAACATTTCTCGGACACATTATATCAGGATCTGGAATCGAAGTAGATCCCCGTTATATTGGGATTTGGATGAAGCGAGATGTACTGAGGAAGGACCGATCAGAGTGAATTCAGCAAAATGGATAAGAGAAACGACAGAAAAGATTCAGATCATTCGCCAGAGAACGAAAGCTGCCCAGGACAGGCAGAAGAGTTATGCTGATCGACGAAGAAGGGATTTGGAATTCGCAGTGGGCGAAAAGGTATTTCTGAAGGCATCGCCAAGAAAAGGGTTTTCCCGAATTGGGAAAGGAGGAAAGTTAAACCCGAGATACGTTGGACCATATGAGATACTAGAGAGAATTGGACCGACTGCTTATAGATTGGATTTGCATGTAGGTCTAACAGAAATCCACAACGTATTTCATGTATCTCAGCTTCGCAAGTGTTTCTCGGATGAGACAGAGGTTGTACCGGTAGAGGAGATACCGTTGGAACCGGATCTGACTTATGTTTTGAAGCCCGCTAAGATTCTAGACAGGAAGTTTCAAGAGCTGAGGAATAGGAAAATTCCTTTAGTTAAAGTCCTTTGGAAGGGACATGGGACAGAGGAGGCAACCTGGGAGACAGAAGAGAAAATGCAGAAACATCACCCTGAGTTGTTTGCAGTTACAGCGGAAGAATCTGAGGACAGATTCTCTTTAAGGAGGGGTGATTGTAACAGCCCAAAACAGGGCCTGGATGAAAACAGTAAGTTAAGGCAGTGGTAAAGCGTTTATAGACCGTGATCCAACTTTTTGAATCATCATGCATTGCATTCATACATGAACTTTGTGCTCGTATATGTTCTGTCATGTTTTAAGGGGGAATTCTTGACCTTTGATACAGTTTACTATTCATAACCCGAGCCTACCTTGTTCATATTGCTACTCGAACCCTAGAGGTTCATCACACATGTTTCCCAATCGTTTGAACTTGTTTCCCAAGCTCAGAAAGTCTTTCTTGAACCATAAGGGTATTTTTGGAACTTACCGACCAAAGTTACTATTCATCAGAAAATGAGCTTTTGATTCTGATACCTTTTTCTACCCAAGTTACAGTCGAATCGATCCTTGAGTCGAGACGAGTCTTTTGATATTATTCTTGGCTTGGAAATCCATTCCGGAACTTTGTTTTATTAAAAACGTTTTTGAAAACCCTAGTTTACTATTCCTTTTACGAACGGTTTTCATTCGGAAAATGTTTTCTCTTCGGATTTGCACTACTTGAGCTATTTCAAGATTTTTGAGATGTTTTACAACTCTTGATTCAAACCCTAGCTTGAAATTTTGAAGTGTACGTTCGTACGTGAGAATTCACTATTCACTCTACGTTTTCAACTTTTTAACGGTAAAACGTTTTATAGTCGATTTTGGACTCAAAATGCTTCTCGATTTATTTCTTGAATTTTGGAAGCAATCCGGACTTGAAAATCATTCTAGAAAGTCGTTTTTCACTCATGTCGAGTTTCGAGCTCAAAACTTTTATTCACTAAAACTAATGTATCTTTCAAACGGTAAATCCGATTTCGACGAATGAATATGCGTTTCGAAGCTAATTTTCTTTCCGTCGGAATGGTTATACTTCCAGCCACTTATCTTCGAGCCTTGGGGGACGAAATTACAGAATTACCCCCAGCAGCCCCATTTTACCTTCTTAATCCCTAAAGCTTCTAGAAGATACAAGTGGATGAACTCTTGTTTTGCTCTCCTACCCTTAAGCCATCTCTAATTGCAAGGTGAGGGGCTTCTTCACACCTATATATACCCCTCTCATGGCATTTGAATCCTTTCTCAAAGTTGTGATAACAACACCCTTTCTTCTCTTCCTCTCCCCCTCTTTGCCGTCGGCCACCCCCCCTTGTAGCTAGGTTAGTTTGTTTTGTTTTATGTTATGTTTAGTTTAGTTTATGTTTTTATGTTATGGTATGTTTATATTATGTTTAGGTTGGGTCTTAGGGTCTTCCCTAAGCCATATAGGATTTTATTTTATGCATTTATTATATAGTTTTCATGATATGTTTTGATAGTTGTTTATATGCTTTAATTGTTTAGTATATGCTTGAATATGTTATGAATTGCTCTAGTATATGCTATGATCATGTGATATGATTGTTATATTATGAGAATTGATGCATGATTATGGAATTTGAATTATGTTCATGCATGCTAGCTAATGGATTAGTGATTTACAATTAATGATGTCACAACTTGTTACATGTTGATATTGGAATTAAATTGTTACATGTTACATGCCTAAAGGTTCATGATATATGATATGAGATATGTTGTGACATGTTGTCACATTGTTATATGACTCTTGAATTATGAATTGAGCTTATGATATGATTTGGATTATTGGATTAGTGCCTTGATTATGTTATACACTTTAATGGTGTCGCATGTTATAACCTAAGATAGATTAGTGTTTCATAACTTGATCTTATGCCTTAATTGGATCTCTTAACCATAGGTTATACCTTTAACCTAGATCACACTTGATTATATTAACATGAACTTGAAACTATAGGTTATAATCAAGATCATAATTTAATTAGGGTGTGTGTGTGTGTGCATGCCGTGTGTGTGTGTGTGTTCGTGCATGGTGTGTGTGTGTACCGTGTGTGTGTGGGTGTGTGTATAGTAAGGGTTTGACCCGACCCTTTGACCCGACATTTGAATAGTAACCTGTGAATAGTAATCGTGAATAGTAATCTGGAATAGTACTTTTGAATAGTGCTTTTGAATAGTAAAAATGAATTAAAACTTGTGCTTTCTTAATAGACATTTGCACCTAGGGTTTCCATATCCAGGGTCTAAAATGTGTTTTCAAAATGTGTTTTCTTTCGTGGACTTGTTTCTTAACCTAAGGTTTGCAATAGGATTCATAATTTGACTAAAGCTTACTCGGTTATAGTAAGATCATAGTCTAACGATAAGAGTAACTCACTTTGACGTTTTCCTTTGTGTGTTACCTTTCTTGAATACCTTAAATGGTATTACTCTCTTGTGTTACATGTTCTTTACATGTTCCTTGTTCATTGTTTCATGCATTTCATATGCATCTTGGTTAGTAGTGGGTCTTAGTTGTTAAGCTCACTCTAGTACACCACCTACAGGAGTTAAAGTTGAGCACTGGGATCCCCAGGGCACCGCTTAATCTGTCTACCTACCTTTTGGTACTATTAGGTGAGGTGAAGTTATAAATGTTTTCCAACTGGAACCACGACTATACTATCGTATCATATGTTTTGAAATTCAAAGCTAAACCTCGTTTTGAACTATCCCTTTTATCGGGACATTCTCTTGAAAGGATCATTCATACTTTAATAGTATACCTTGATCTACAGCACATGTTTTCCAAAGTTCTGCATTCTTGTTCAAAGACAGTTACATGTTTTGCATATGTTTTCAAAGTACAGTTGCACATGTTTACAGACAGAATCATATGTTTTACAGACAGAATCATATGTTTTCAGACAGAATCACATGTTTTCAGACAGAATCATATGTTTTACAGACAACATCATATGTTACAGTTACAGTTTCACATGTTAGTTAGCATACTGGAGTGATACTCTGGTCACTGCTAATCTTAAATGCAAGCATACAGTTTACAGTTTGGGCCCGGCGGTTATGTGTGGAGGTGATGCTCGGGAGGTGAGTGCCAACGACATCACCAATACCGGCCGCCACACTTAGACAATTGACACCGACTTTTAACAGGAGGTTTGTTAAGTCAGGACAATCTGTCTGGGAACGGACAGCAAATCTGTTCCCATTACATGTTTACAGGTCGCCTAGGGCTAGCTACGCGAAGTGACAACCGGTGGAGGATGGTGCACGTTTGTATGTGTTGGTAAGAGTTGTTGTTGACCTTGGTCCAATAGTCTACTATGTGCGGAGTTGTTGTTGACCTTGGTCCGATGCTCTACTATATGTGGGGTTATTGTTGATCTTGGTCCGATACTCTACTATACGTGGAATTATTGTTGATCCTGGTCCGATGCTCCACCAAATCATGTTTTCTGGAGTAAGGATGGAGGAGCCTAGCTTGCGGGCAAAATTCTGTTTCATAAAGGATGGTTCATATCTGGAAAAGTTCACTTTACCCTTATCCCGTTTTATGAAAGAACTATGAACCATCAACAGCATTTGTGTGCGCGTGTGATAGCATTCATGAAAATGTTTTTAACGTGCATTCTTTACAGCATCACATTCAACGAGTTTTATCAACCGAACTTGTTTCGAGTTCTTCTTTAAAGCATTACATTTAACAGTTTCGAACTTTACTTCAAGTTCTTTAATTCAGCACTTTCTTTAAAGTATTCCCTCACTTAGTCCTTTTGACTAATACCTCTCCCGTTTTCTTGCCTCGTGGTTTCAGGTCTTGCAGCCGCAGTCTGGAGGTATCTTGAAGCTCTAGATTGTCATTTTTGTTTCAGTCAGGACATAGTATTACTTCCTTTTGTGTCCTGCATATGTTTTATGGCTGCATCACTTTATACTTCTGTATATGTTTCTGATTACTTGAGTATCTTTGTTATACTCTTTCTGCTACTCTGTTACCGATATTTTGAACTCTGCTGTATCGGTACTGATATGTGAATCTGTTATATGTTCTGATATGCCGAGTCTCTCTTACACGTTCAATATGTTCTTGCTTGTTACATGCCATCACGCACATGTTTTGAAAAGTTTTAAAATACTCTGATTTTCCGCTGCATAGCCACATCGTTGTACATGTATAGTTCTGATAGACAGCCGTTCGCTGGAGTATTTGTTGAGTGATAGCTCACACCATTACTTGAGAGGTGCTTCAGTGCGGGGGTTGAGACGCCGCTCTCCTCTTGTTCTGGTACGGGTGGGGGCGTTACACCTATTACCTTTATATTTATTTTATATGTTGTAAACATGTTGATATGTGTATTATGATTATTGTTTTAAGGTTATGGCTCGATTTGCTATGATTCATGAACGATATGGAACGAATGAACTTCAAACATTCCTGTATTGATTGAACTTGAATGACTGATTGTTTTTGTGCCATTGTGACATGTTTACCTATATTATGCACGTCGTACCATGAGCATTTGATCGGCGTGCGTCATAATTGGTTCATGTGTAGTCTTGAGTCTGACGAGTGTACCCTGTTGGTTCTTGTACAGTTTTCTGCAGGGCGGAGACGTGCCGGGTTCTTAAGCTTCTTTCAAGTCTTCTTTTCTTCTTGGTATTGTTCGGTAAGGTGTAACAGGTGGGTTTCTCTACTATTTAGTTAAATGACCCAATACATTCCCAAGTGTGAAATGTTTTAAGCCAACTTATTATATATATATATATATCGAGTCTTTCAAAGAGTCTATGCTTTTAATGTTAAGCCCTTTCTTTAGTGATACCCTACCTAATGTTTTAGCGAGTATTGAATGATTGCACGTAGAGGGGCCCGGGGCTTGGTACATATGGCTATCCGGGGAGGCAAGGGTCGACGGTGATCTTATGTGCTAGTCCCAACAAAATTACAGATTTCGGAACTCGCTAGGAGATTAGCGAGGAAAGGGGGCTGAGCGCCTTTAGGGAAGTCATGAATCCCCACTGGTCAATGATTGAGGTGGCCGGGTCGTGCTAACCCATCCACCGTTCGGAGAAAAAAGGTGTAAGTGTAATGAATGATTGCATGAATGATTGAATGAATGAACGATTGAATGAACGAACAATTGTGACTGTATGAATGATTTTGTGATCACTAATGAATGAATAAATGCACACACGAGGAGAAGGTCTGAGAATTAACCCTCTCGCCGGGCTCACGTAATGACCTCATGAATGAATGAATGAAATTGATCGCTGTAATCCCAAGCGTTGTTTTCCTTTGTTTTACCCACTTGGGAAATATCTCAAAAACTTCGCACGGGATTATAGCTTGCATGTGTGGATGTTTAAATTATGCGATATTATTATGATATGCCCTGTTTTATACCCACAATCTCCTATAAACTGAACCCGGCTTTGTTTTCATTTCTTTTGTAGGTTTGGGGCGCTAGGCGGGAGTTGTGTTCGTCGAGTCTTGTGATCTAGTCTGAGTCATACCATCACACATTGTAATTGATTATATTACCGTGAAATGCATTGATTTTATATTATTGACTCGGGACAGGCTTCTAGGGATAGTTTGAACCCGTTTTATAATTTTGATGATTTATGTTTCAAATTTCGGGACTAAGTATCTATGTTAGTGGAACCCGTCATTTGTTACTTGTCTTTATGGTTGATAACATGTTTTGCTTCCGCATGTGCATTTTATTCTTTTGAATTGCTTATTTGGTTTCGAAGGTTTAGTTCCCACCTAGCATAGCGAGTGAGTGAGTCCCCGTTCGCCGTGACTTGGCACGTGTATGGACTTTCCATTTCATATGCGGGTTGGGTCTCGGTGCGGGGGATGTGGTACTTTCCGTTCGGGTGCTACATCCTTAAGTGGTATCAGAGCCCGGTTGCAAAACCGGTGTTCTAGTGTCGTGATTGAGTCAGTTTAGGTCGTACGACATAGGAACAACTTATCTACGTATGCATTGCATTGATCTTCATTGCCAGATTGCTACCAATTGTTGAAAATTACTTGCTACACGTGACTTGATTTTAATTTTGATGATTTATGTGCTGCATTTTACATGAAATATGTGCTCTTGGTGCTAATTACGTGTCATATGCACTCACTAACTGACATGCATTTATATTTGAGATGAGTTGTGATTGTAGGACATTCTTACGGTATCAAACCACTGCCAATTCTTCACGAGTTCTACTTTCAAGCATAAAAGATGAAAGAACTGCACCGGGAATTACATACAAGGATTTGAGAGTCGTGGTCCTTTCTAAATGGGGCTAAGGTATGAAGGTTAAAATCCAGAATTCAAGGCTCAGCAAGTGGCAACAATCTATGGGTTCAATTGTAGTTAGTGGATACTTGATGGGACAATGGTAAGGTGTGTGATGGGTTACAACTTACGAGATCACCTGATTCACGAAAGAAGCAAAGGAAAACCTTGAAGGTACTTTAGTTTGAGGTTCAAATCAACGAAAAGGTAATGATAATCAAGAGGACTCGAAGTAAAATCGGTTGTTGAGAGATAAGCAACAAAGACCATGGAGGATGAGTTTCCATGTGAATCAAGCTAATTAGTTTCAAGTTCGGGGTAGAAGGTTCGGGATATACTAGGATTTGTGAATGGCGAGCGAGGTGAATCGGCAAAGCAGAACTTCCGAATAAATCAAGTTTTGGAAGCTGATTTTGGGAAGAAGCTGGATTTGATAAAAGTTAAAGGAATCAATCCAACACGGTGAATGCAAACATATGGGAGGTAACAATGCCAATAGTTCTATCTTTGGCCGGATTGGAGTTTATCTTTCTGATCAAAGCTGAATTGTCGTGTTGTGAGGTTGAATTGAGAGATATGGAATAGCAAATGGAAACGATAAAGAAAAGCAAAGAGCTTTTGAAGAAATTTTGAAATCAGGTTTAAGCAATTAGAGGATGAGTTCATTCCACCAATTTGAACTTATAAAGTATAAGTCAAGGGAACTTCGAACAGAGTGATAACCATGGAGAAGATTCTGATAACAATTGGAAATCCAATTTTGGGAAAGGATCGAAATACCCAATTCCGTGACCGTAGAAAACTTGGGAATCGAGAATTGTAATATCAGGCCATGGCAACACATAAGTTGATACGAGACAACTTTGAAGAATTTTGAAGACCGTGGAAAGACAAGAGTTGATCATCAAGTTCAAGCCAACCCGTGATTATGGAAATGAAGAATAAGTTGCCAAGCTAAAAGCTACCATCACGGTGACAGGTTTAATACATTCATGGCACGTGAATCATACGTCACTTCATATTATTTAAATTTCTCTATTTACATGCGCACTTCTAATTGATATAATTGCTCCAATGTGTTGCATGTACTTGCTTCATAACATTAACCTTTTAACTCGACATGCATTTTTTAGTGTTTACTAGTTAGGATGACTTTCTTGTGTGATACTTCAACTACTACTTCAATCAATGTTCTGCCAAACCAAATTGAAGAAGAAGAATATTTTGGTGATCGGGGTAAGACAGAGTGGAGAATTTTTGTAACACCCTAGACGGAGGGCACCACATCCCCCGCACTATGAGCCCTGTCCACCCATGAAATGGAAAGTCCATACATGAACTAAGCTCATAGCGAACGGAGACAGAAATAAAAAAAACAACCCTGTGCTAGGTGGGACTAGACCCTACCAACAAATCAACAGGAACAGAGCAGCAGGAATAAGGCAGTCATGTATTCACAACCAATACATAATAACAATACAAGCAGGAAAGTAAAACGGGTTCAACTAAAGAAAATACAACCTGTCCTAAACTGTCCCGAATTCAATAAAGAAAAAGTGGAATACATTGGCCGACAAGGCCTAAAATAAAGCAGGAAATGTGAATGCGGTACAATGTAGTGCTAGCTAGACCAAGACTTGAACAAGAACCTCAAAAGACTCCCGCCTAACGACCACAGAGCCTGCAAGACAAGACTAAAACAACGAGAGGGAGGGGTCAGTCAACTGACTGAGTGAAGGGGGTACACACGCATATATATATATATAGACAGGTGATCAGGTAGGCATAATTCCACTGTACATTATTAGTTATTAAAACAGGAGATAGAAATCAGAAGTAAATCAATACGTACGGGTGGAATTATGTTCAAGCATGCAGGTCAGATAAACGGGATATAATATGCATGTGTCGATATCCGTACGCCCTCTTTTGAAGCCTATTTTAACTTGCCGATCCACGAACTCAGGTGTTGAACAGGGACTGGAGGCCTACCAGAGGTTACGGATATCTATGTTTAACATTTTAAATTAATTATCAGGAGGGAAAAACAAATATAAATTAATCTCCTTTCTCCGGGTGCAATGTGGCCAGTGGCTAACCTCCACATCCGCTCATCAGGGTGATCTTCGAGTTCATGACTCCCTCAGATCGGAGACCCATCTCCCACCAAACCTCCTGATGGGTATCCGGGTAGTTCAACAGGAAGGGACCTGTGCAAGAGTTCACTGTCGGCCCGATGCCTCCCCGGTTCCCTCAATACACAAGCCCCTGGGCCCCAGGAACAGGTACAAGATCCACACCGGCTAGCCCAGCGCTAGGAAAGCCGGGGGCAATCAGGAATATCTCGCAAAACAGGCTAGGATTAACACTATGCAGTTTATAAATCATTTACGGTACATACCCGGTATAAAAGATATGGTTAACTTTGATATGAAAACCATTTGGCATACTTTTAATTCATGCAAGTTTATAGGTCATTTATAAAGAAAACCCTCACCTCCATGTGCAAGGAAGACCCAGAGAGAGATACCACGAATCCCAAACATCTCCACCGAGGAGATCACTGAATAAGAAAGAAGATACAGTGTACTTGTGAGACACGACTCAAAATGGAACCAAGTAGGACGCACGGAAAGAATGTTTATGAAGTGATAAAACTTGTCATGAAGTGTTTCAATATGAATAAAGCATAAGAATTTCATGGAATGGTGTGATCGTGTTCATATGCTCAATTACTCAGACGAATTCAATTCATATATAAAGCACGAGTTCACACAATCAAGTTTAGGCAAGTAAAGACCAATGAGTGTCACATAAAAGCATAAATACCAACTAAGAAAGCATATAATTCATATAAGTCACATACGGGAGCCAAATGGGTGAAAGGAATGCAAGAAGAACGGTTTTGGCGAAGTTTAGGAAAAGCTGACAGTTTTCGGGGATGCACAAGTTGTAGGAAAATGGAAATATCTTGAGTTCTATAAATTGGAATTGGGTTTTGTTTCTTTGGAATGAAACTAGACACATATACCTTTAAAATTATATATGGCACGACATTTGGTTCAAAGCGAGGAGAAAATTGCGTAAGCTTAAACTTGGATGAAAGCAGATTTCCGGCGAAGTGGCGACACCAAAAAGAATTGATTATATCTCACAAATGACAAGAGATATTGAGATGATTCCAATTGGAGATTTTTCTAGACTTCAATAGGTTTCCAACGGTTCAAAAATTAGGTCAATCAAAGTTCGGATGAGGGAGTAACCGGCCGGGGAAAATACAAGGCAAAATCTACCCGGCCGGGGAAAAAGAGTGCAGAAACTCTCAGGATTAAACTACCCGCCTGGGTACTTTTCAGTAGAAAAAAGTACCCCCCCGGGTACTCCTTCTGGGCCAGAAAAAGAAGCAAAACAAGGGGTTTGTGCGTGGAGGGAAGAAAAGGGGCAAAAACCACTCCAAAGCTCAACCAAATGCAACCAAATTTAAGGCATAAGTTCATAAACACATATCCTACCATATATCTCAATTAGACATCAAAAGAACCAATATATCATACATTAATTCATCAAGATCTACATATGAAATCCTTAAAGAGAGATGATCACACATGGCTTAAGCTTCACATAAATCATGCTAGACACATATGAATCAACTCAAGATCATCATATAAGCTTCATATAATGTCATGGGATGCAAAGAATCCTAAAGCCCTAACATAGCTCAAGAATCCATCAAATACAAATGTATGATCTTACCTTGAATGAGTGAAGAGATGATGAAGATGAGGAGATGATGGTAAGAAGCTTGAATTTGTTGAAAAGAGAAGAAAGTATTGGCCTCCTTGCTTCCTTGGTGGATCAGGATTGGGAGAGAAGAGAATGGAAGGGTTCTTGTTTTGTCTTGTGTATGAAAGAAGAAGAAGAAGTGTGTATATATGTATGTATATGTGATATATCGTGGATGAGGAGATGAAGAAAAGGGGAAATTGCAACTTGGTCCTTCATAAATTTGAATGAATGAAATCAAGTATCAAAGATATGAATGTGAAAATTAAGTCATTCTCAAAATATCAATTATGTTCAACAATTTTATAAAGTTTCAATTAAGGACGAATGAAGCATGAATTCTTGTTATTACGTAAAATTAAACACCTAAACATGCTCGGGGGAAAAACTAGACATATAATTTACGTAATGAAATTCACGAAAGAAGAAATTAGAAATCATATAATCACAAGAATTCAAATTAAATAAATCCTAAATCTCAAAACTCACACGCGTGGCGCGCGTACCTGTACGGTCGAGAAATTGGGGTGTCACAACCTCTCCCCCTTAAGAGGACCTGGTCCCCAGGTCCACTGTCTTGAGTTCTGGATTCTACGTAAACTTTCCCGTGTTCATCCCACGCGGTTTAGCAACTCCCCGTCAGGAATTAGTTCGGAAAAGGTCTTCAAGCAACAAGGGGTCTTCTGTTGATGATAAGTCACGACCCTTAACTCACCGTAGCCTAAACACTCGAAATTCTAGATAAACAAAGCAGGTAGAGCAACAAAGAGAGAGAACCCCGTCTCTCGAACAAACCACGAGAGAACCCCGTCTCTTGAACAACTAGTGAGAGCACCCCGTCTCTCAAACACAAAGAAAGAGAAACTCTCAAGCTGTCAAAACAACACTTAAATAAACAATCACGCAACAACCACACAGAAAACAAGTAGGGGAAATCAAATACATCAAGTATCAAGCACATAAAAGCAGTTAATACAACAAGCAATCAAAGCACTTAACATCATAAGATTATTCGAATGAAAGTTGAATGTATGCATATGCCATGGATGCCTGATGTACCGTTCACCATTGTTCAGAAATCTTCCATCGTAGTGCTCCGATTCAATCACCTAAGTTGCTATTGGAGATTCCTATACCGTTTGTACCATGTATTGAAATCCCCGGTATGTTCATTACTTCAACGACCACTCAGTCTCCCTTCCATAATCTTTTCCTTTATCCTTTCTAAACAATGCGGTCTGAAACTCTAGGTTTTTAGTGTGCACTGGATCTTAACCCAATTAATTCATCCTTCTCCACGAATTATACTCAACCTCCTCGGATGCTTTAGCTAATCTTTAATGCTCCAATCCTAGCCTTCAAGTCTTAGATTGATCCCCGATTCATCACGGAGAAATGATTGACAAATTGGAAACTTCTCTTGCTCATGTTGTGATCTCTTCTAGATTTTACACTTCTATCTCTCGTTGAATTGACTCTCACTTCATCAACGTGGAATATGATGATCGGAGCAGCTTTTGTTATCCGATACCCTCTTTACCCATTCTTGTAATTCCTTCACGGTCCCATCATTTCCAACGCATGAGATACGTTATGCCGTATACGATCTTTTCAACCTTGTAGATTTAGTTTGTAAATCCCATAGTAAGAAATTAGCGAGGCTGATTCTCCGACCAAAGTTACCAACGATCAATCGTTACCCTGTCTTATAGTTTCAAATCCCAAGCATTCCTTGAATTCGTATCTTTATTCTTCTAAGCACTTATCTCTTCCAATATTATTCTCAAATCTTCATTCACTTCGATCTTGAAATTCTCTTGAATGCTACACCTTCCATTTCATCTCTTGCCACTGGCGTAGAACCCAGTTACTTGTTGACTCTTGCATTTCCATGGTTCTCACTGGCAAGCAATCAAAGATGCAACACATTGGGGCAATTATCAAGTAGAAATACACACATACGTATAATTAAAGGAGATTAAATAATTCAATACGACGCATGATGCACGTGCCATGAATGCAATACACCTGTCACCGTAGTGGTGAACTTTAGCTCGGTAACTTGTTCTTCATCTCCTAAATTACGGTTCGATTTGATCTTGTTGATCATTTCTCGTTTTTCCCACGGTCTTCAAAATCTTCATAAGTTTTCCTTGTATGAATTTGTGAGTCTCCATATCTCGAGATTACAACTTCTTGAAACCAAAGTCTACTAAACCCATAGAATCGGTATTTCGACTTATTCCCAAGTATCGACCTCCAAAGAAGTTGCGAATCTTTACCTTGATTAACACCTTGATCAACGTTCTCTTGACTTATACTTTATGAGATCAGATTGATAGAATGGACTAATTCTCCGATTGCTTAAACCCAATTTCACAATTTCCTCCAAAAGCTCTTTGACTTTCTTTATCGTTTCCATTTGTTGTTCTATATCTCCCAATTCAACCTCACAGGACGACAATTCAGCTTGGATCTGGAAGATAAATTCCAATGCGACCGAGGATAAAACTTTTAGTATTGTTGCTTTCCATATGTTTGCATTCACCATGTTGGATTGATTTTCTTTAATTCTTCTCAAATCCAGCTTCTTCTTTACTAGGAACCCAAAGTATCTCCATTTTCTCTTCTTTTCCTTCTTCCCAAACTCGGCTTCTAAAACTTGATTTATTTGGAAGTTCTACTTTGCCGATTCATCTCGCTCGCCATTCAAAAAAATCCAGGTATATCCCGAATCTTCTACTCTAAACTTGAAACCAATTGGCTCGATTCACTTAGAGACTCATCCTTAAGGACCTTTGTTGCTTATATCTCGACAATCGATTTTGCCTCTAGCCCTCTTGATCACCATCGCCTCTTCGTTGATCCGAACTTCAAACTAAAGTACCTTTGAGATTTTCTTCACTCTATGCCTTGAGTTAGACAATCCCATTGAATCTGGTTCATTAACTCTTATAATGTAGGTGTATTTGTTGATTCTTGTGAGTCGTAATCATCATACACCCCACTACTATTTCATTGACCATTCACCAACCACCACAAAACTTGTGAATTTTCCCAAAATCGACCTTCTATTCCCGATCCTACCTTCCAAACCGTAACTCCATTGAGGAATGGTCATGTTCCTCAAATTCTTGTATGAAATTCCCCGGTGCATTCCTACATCTTCCATGCTTGAAAGCAGAGCTTGTGATAGTTCGTTGTTGTCATAGAGATTGGCCGTGGTTTGTTATTATCTTCTTAACCTATAATTTACAACTCAATTCTTGAATAAATGCATGCGATTAGAGCATGCTCATGACGCATAATCAACACCAAGGCCATGGATTGATGCAATACATAACATATAATCCAACAAGGTCTTGAAAGGAATGCAATTCAAGGTTCAAAAGCAATGTAATGCTCACGTTGACAGGTAGTTCCTAAGCCATACGACCTAGACTCGACAGGACACAACACTAGAACTCTGGTTTTGCAACCTGGAGCTCTGATACCACCTTAAGATGTCACACCCTAGACGGAGGGCACCACATCCCCCGCACTATGAGCCCCTTCCACCCTTGAAATGGAAAGTCCATACATGAACTAAGCTCATAGCGAACGTGTAACACCCCCGGAGCGAAGGGTGCCACATCCCCCGCACTAGGGTCCAACACGAGTAACGAAACGGAAGTTCGCACCCGTATCAAACCGTAGCGAACGGGAGACACACAAAACTCACACCCTCGCTAGGCGAAAAAATGCCGAAAAATGAAGCAAAAACAGGGCATTTCGGTTGGGGGCTTCAAGGGGACTCTTAGGCCTTTCAAAACACAACATCATGCATCAAAATAACAACAATTCACCAAAGTTTCATGCCATAAAATGTGAAATAACCTCAGTTCCAAAAATGCAAGCAATTCAAGGCAAGAAAAGGGAAAGAAATGCATCAAGTAAATCATCAAAGTTCAAGCTTCATTTATGGCAAATGATCATATTCCAACTACCATGCAAGGAAGTGTAATAAATAGCAAGAATCATGTCATATAAGTCCTTAATCATCAACATAACTCAAGGAAACAAGGAAGGAGCAAGAATCAACAACTTCTCCCAACAACAACTATTCACATGCTTGCTATATCCCTATATTCAACCAAGGAATTGAACTCAAAAGCATATAAAAGAGAGATGAGAGAGTGAAGAATGCAACCATGGACTTACCTTTCAAATTTGAGAAGCTAAGGTTGAGAGTTGAGCTCAAAATTCACAAAATGGCCACAGGGTTTTCCTCTTCCTTCTTGCTTTGCTTGAGCTGATCGGTTTTGGTGAGAGAGGGAGAGAATGGATCGGTATCAAGGGGCTAAGGGGCTGAAATGGTTAGCTAACTCAAGTATAACCCAAGGTTAAAGTTTAGTTAAGGTTCAAATGGGGTCCACAAGGTCTTATAAAGTCAAAAGGTGTCTCTCAAGCATAAGGGGCTCGTTAAGGGTGAAATTCGAAGGTCTTAATGAACTTATAAAAATGTGAGGCTTGTCCCATCGAACCCGAATCGTCGAAACGAGTTCAATGGAGGTGACGAAATTTGAATCCGAATTCCCGACCTCAAGATACGCGTCCCGGAACCCAAGGTGCGCTAAATGCTCTTTAGCCTCCTTTAGGTCCCGTCTCCAAAACGAACCCAAAAGGGGCAAGCAAAACAAATACCAAAACATGTAACGAGCACATAATCGAGTTCATAAAGCATATAATTGACACATATCATAAATTCACAGAAATCAGAATTAAATACGGATCCAAAACGAACAAATACAAAGCAAGGAAAATTAAACGTTCAAAGATAACCAAATTCATATTAAAGCTAATAAGTTCAAATAACTTCAATAATTCACGTTAGCAATGAAATATCACATAAGGAAATAATTGAATAGCGCACATAATAGCTTACCTGAAAAGTCCGATCAGTCGGGATGTTACAAACCTCCCTCCTTCAAAAGGACCTGTCCTCAGGTCCGAGGCGAGGTCTTGAAAAGCTCCGGATACAACTGTTTCATCTTAGTTTCAGTCTCCCAAGTGGCTTCCTCGGATTCTTGATCACGCCACAAGACATTCACAAGAGGGATTTGCCTATTCCTCAACTCTTGCATTTTCCGGTCCAACACCTGAACTGGATACTTCTTAAAGGTCAAATCCGGTTCCAACTGAACTTTCTCGACTGGAAGAATAGAAGACTCATCGGGATAATGTTTCCGAAGATGCGAGATGTGAAACACATTGTGAATCCCGGTTAAACTCGGCGGTAAATCAAGTCTGTAGGCTACTTCCCCAACTCGATCAAGGATCTCAAAAGGGCCTAAGTATCGAGGGTTAAGCTGTTGGAAAAAACGAATCAGAAAGCAGCGGAATTTAAAAAATTTTCCCAACAAAAGGACCTTGAACTCGCAATCGTGTAACCAAATTCGTAAAGATAGAAAACTTACTTTTCTTTTATTCTTTCTTGAAGCGTTTCAAGCCACCCAAGAACGCTCTTCTCGCGGCTTGATCCCCTCTCCTTGGTAAAGCTCGAATCTTCAAACTTCTAACTTGAAGTCTCTAGAGAAAGTCCACCAACTTGATCACAATCTAACTAGTAAGGATGCTAGTTCTCTAGTTAGTGTTTAGGCTTAACCTAGGGTTTAATATAATCTTGGAGAAAGGAAGGTGTTCAACAAATGAACCAAGAATTGTCAATTAGCTCTAAAGGGGAGCATGAGCTCCCCTATATATAGGAAAGGGGAGGGGTGGCCGAACCTAGTCCTAATGGACAAAGGATTTGGTCCCTCTCTCTCCTATTACTTGATCATCAAGTATTTTCCAACTTTGACTTTGAATTCTATTTCAAGTCAACTTTTAAGAGAGCTAAAAATATCCAAACTATTTTTGGATAATTTTATACTTTATTTATTATAAAAATAAATAACTTATTTTATCAAATTAATTAATTCATAATTAATTAACTAGATAATTTTCTCCAAAATTAGATTTTCTTTTTAATTCAAAATTAAACCAAAGTCTATTAAATAATTAACTAATTAATTATTTAACATATATATGATATATATATATACACACGTGTATGACACGTGTCACAGTGACACGTGTCACTCACGTGAGCCACACGTGTGACTTCACACGTGTGGAACCCTCTTGGCCCGATTTAACTCGTTTAATCATTTTCAAGCCTCAACTCATGTAACCAAGTTGTTGTGTGTGACCCTCTAGGTTCTCAATTCAAATTGCAGTGAACCTAATTAATTAATTCACTAATTAATTAATCAGTCCACAGATTAAACGACCATAGTCTAGCAACAGGTGTTTAACCCCTAGCTGAATTGGAATGTTCGGATTCGATAGAACCTTTAAGTCATTGATTCATGTGAGATACAATCCTCCTACTTACTATCTCTCAACCAAGATCTAGGGCAAGGGAATAATCAGAACCCTAATAATCTGGTCTTAAAACTAAGTGCATTTCATATCCATTTGATCTCAATCCAAGAAACCCTTTTCTTGATGTCTTGATCTACTGCCTTGGCCAAGGACTCCATATGGCATATGAATGACTTACACAATAAGAGATCACCTTGCATATGCAAGTGTAGGTCCTTTCTTGATTCTCATTCACTTTCATGAATCACTTGTGCAGCCCCAGCATAAGCCTTCAATCAGTTGTCTAAGGCGACACCCTTTAAAGCTTATACCAAAGACTACAGAGTTAACTCATAAAGTAACATGGAACCTCAAGTCTAAGGATCAATTAATCACATCAATGACTCGTGAGATATTTTCTAATCTGGAAGTTTCCATTTCCTGAAATAGAAACTTCCTTTCCCATTTAGGAATGTTCTCACACGGGGCACCTCAGTGAACTTACTTGTTAAAGTAAGCACCCTCATGTATCACGCACGTATCAACTATACACTTTGCACCTCCATGAAACAAGGTGGTCGTTCTTAAGGGCGTGATCCCACAAGCAAGCCTTAGAGGAGTCAGGTTGACACTCCCACTGTCTGTAGGACTCATCGGCTTGGAGTATTTTACTAATCATGACTTATGTGATATAGGGCTCGTTTCATGAACCATTTCACCTAAATGGTAGAGTCCTAAAGTCATCAGGATTAGGGGAGTTCTCATACATGCACAGCTAAAGTAAACGCATACCAAACAAGAGCATATAAAGAAGTGTTGCCTCAATTCGTTATTTCATTCAAAGATTGTCTGTGATTACAATAAGGAAAAGCACAAAGCGGATATACAATCGGCTTTCTAGGGCACTATTCCTAATAATCTCCCACTTGCCCGTCAAAGCCATTATAAAGCTACTCTAAGTCCCATCTTCTGAAGATGACCTTGGAAAGCTTCTCGACTAAGGGGTTTAGTAAGTGGATCTGCCACGTTCTCTGCTGATGTGACCCTCTCAATTAGCACATCTCCTCTTTTGATAATATCACGGATTAGGTGATACTTCCTCATAATGTGCTTGGTCCGTTGGTGAGATCTTGGTTCTCTTGCTTGAGCAACCGCCCCAGTGTTGTCACAAAACATAGTAATGGGGTCTTTCATGCTAGGAACAACATTCAACTCTTGAATGAAGTTTCTAATCCAAACACCTTCCTTAGCTGCATCATTTGCGGCTATGTATTCGGCCTTAGTGGTCGAATCTGCAGTGGTTGTTTGCTTGGAACTCTTCCAACTCACTGCTCCGCCGTTTAGGCAGAAAATGTATCCTGACATTGACTTAAAATCATCTAAGTCTGATGCAAAGCTTGCATCGCAGTATCCTTCGACAGTAAGATCTTTCTGACCTCCGTAAACTAAGAATAAATCTTTAGTACTCTTCAAGTACTTAAGAATATTCTTCACGGCAGCCCAGTGACCATCTCCAGGGTCAGATTGGAAATGACTTGTTACACTAAGTGCATAAGCCACAGCCGGTCGAGTACATAACATTGCATACATTATGCCACCTATTGCTGATGCATAAGTTGTATGAGTCATTCTTTCCTTCTCAAGGTTAGTCTTAGGACACATCTTCTTTGAAAGACATGTTCCTACACTCATAGGAAGGTTCTTAACCTTTGCAGACTCCATATTGAATCTCTTCAATACTTTGTCAATGTACATCGACTGTGATAGTCCTATTAACCTTCTAGATCTATCTCTATAGATTTTAATTCCAAGGATATAGGACGCATCACCAAGATCTTTCATCTCGAATTGGTTCGATAACCATGACTTAGTCACTTTCATGTCATCCTTCGAATTCCCAATAAGAAGGATGTCATCAACATAAAGTACTAAGAATTGCACTGAGGTCTCCAATTCCTTTCTATACACACATGATTCATTCGAAATTTGGATGAAGCCAAACGCTTTGACCGATTCATCAAATCGAATGTTCCAATTCCTAGAAGCCTGTTTCAATCCATAGATTGATCTTTGGAGTTTGCAAACCTTTTGCTCACTCCCACTGAATGTGAAACCTATGGGTTGCTCCATATAAATGTCTTTATCAATGTCACCATTGAGAAAGGCAGTTTTCACATCCATTTGCCATATCTCATAGTCATAATATGCAGCAATGGCAAGCATGATCCGAATAGACTTTTACATTGCAACTGGTGAAAAGGTTTCATCAAAATCCACGCCGGGTCTCTGAGTGAATCCTTTTGCAACCAGTCTTGCTTTGTAGGCTGCAATGCTTCCATCAACTCCAAGCTTTCTCTTAAAGATCCATTTGCAACCTATGGGTTTGACCCCATCAGGCAAATCTACCAAGGTCCAAACATAGTTGGAGTTCATGGAATCCATTTCGGATTTCATAGCTTCTTTCCACTGTTCAGAGTCAGAATCTGAAAGTGCCTCCTCATATGTTAAAGGATCATTATCCTTTTGAGAGATTTCATGGAAGAATCCATACCATCTCTCCGGTTGTCTAGGATTACGTTCAGAACGCCTTAGAGGAGGATTTTCATGTGTATCGAAATTCGTGATTGGTTGTGGTTGATCAGAGTGGGACGTTTCTTCAGTGGGTGGTGTGGGGTCACTTTGTACTTCTTCTAATTCTATGATCTTGCCTTTCTTTTCTTTAAGGAACGGTTCCTCCAGAAAAGTACCATTTCTTGAAACAAACACCTTTTGCTCAGATTGATCATAGAAGTAGTATCATATGTATTCCATAGGATAACCTACAAAGTAGCATAAGTTAGAACGAGATTCTAACTTATCTCCCACTGTCCTCTTCACGTAAGCAGGACAACCCCAAACTCTTAAGTAAGAATAACTAGGGATTTTACCATGCCACATTTTATAGGGCGTCTTAGGGACTGACTTAGAGGGAACAAGATTCAAAATCTTTGCTGCACTTTCTAGGGCATAACCCCAGAAAGAAGGTGGTAAGTCAGTGAAACTCATCATGGAACGAACCATATCAAGTAGGGTTCGATTCCTTCTCTCAGAAACTCCATTAAGCTGAGGATTTCCCGGAGGAGTCCATTGAGAGATAATCCCATTATCTTTGAGATGATTAAGGAATTCTTCACTAAGATATTCGCCTCCTCGATCAGATCGAAGTGCTTTGATCTTGTGACCAGTTTGGTTCTCAACCTCCTTTTGAAATTCTAAGAATTTCTCAAAAGCTTCAGATTTGTACTTCATTAAGTATACATAACCATACCGACTAAAGTCATCAGTAAAGGTTATGAAGTACTGATGATTGTTTCTAGTGCTTACACTAAGCAGTCCACAAACATCAGTATGGATCAAATCCAAAACCTCAGTGGCATGTTCCACAGTTCCTTTAAAAGGAACTTTGGACATCTTTCCTTTGAGACAGGACTCGCAAGAGGTCAACTCTTTGAGATCATTTTCAGAGAATGATCCTAAAGTGTTTATCTTGCTAATTCTGTTCTTGGAAATGTGTCCTAATCTAGCGTGCCATAAGGGAGCTGAAACTTTGTCATCTCTCTTACGCTTTGTTTCTCGTTGAATATTCATAATATTGATATTTTGAGTAAGGTAAAGTCCATTACTTAGAGTACCGATGTGAACGGAAGAGTTGTTCCGTTTGATAAAATATTTACCATTCTTAATATAAGTTTCATAACCTTCACAATCCAATATTGGAACTGAAATTATATTACGAATAATGCTCGGTACATAAAGGACTTTATTTAATACTAACTCAAAACTACCTAAATCTAATCTAATTGTGCCTAAAGCTCGAGCTTCAACGTTTGAGCCATCGCCGATCTTCAAGACACATTCTCCTTCTTTGAGTTGTTGGACTTCACTTAGCATCTGTACATCATTACAGATATGAGTCCCACAACCGGTATCAAGTACCCAAGAACTAGAATTAATAGAAAGATTTACTTCAACGAGAAAGATACCTTTCTTTAGAGTAGCCTTGTACTCTGGGCAGTTTCTCCTCCAATGTCCCGTTTTGCCACAATGGAAGCAAACATCCTCTTTCTGATCACGCTTCTTCTTTTGGGCCTTCCCCTTCGAAATGCCACCAGTGGGCCTAAGGGGTTTCTTCTTCTTCTTTTGGGCTTTCTTGCCCTTACCTTTAGAAGGCCCAGAAGAGGAAGATGGAGCATTCACCATCAAAACCTTATTGTCCTTCTTGATCGTGCTTTCAGCAGTCACAAGCTGACTAATCAGCTCAGCTACAGTAGCACCAGCATGATTCATGTTGAAGTTAAGGACAAATGGGTTGAATGATGGTGGGAGCGAAGCTAGCAACAAATCCACTGAAAGTTCATCTTTCAGTGGCATGTCCATGGAAGCAAGTTTCTCAGTAAGGGCAAGAAACTTGAGTCTATATTCATGGACACTTGAACCTTCCCTCATTCTCAAGTGGAACAATTCCTTTGAAGTGTTATACCTTGTAACACGTTCATGAGGGCGGTAAAGTTGCTCTAAGTGGTCGTAAATCTCCCAAGCAAATTCCATGGCCTCATGTTGCCTTTGCAAGTCCGGAGACATGTTAGCCAACATAAGGCAACGGGCTTGGAGATTATCATCCTTCCACTTCTGAATCGGTCCCGCTCAGCCCGAGTGGGAGCCTCCCCTTCGGGACTGGGCTCCCCTTCGAAGAGAACATAAGTTCTCTTCTCAGAATCTAAAATGATTTTTAGATTCCTCAGCCAATCAGAATAATTGGGACCAGTCAACTTGTTTGACTCGAGGATCGATACAAGAGGGTTTTTGGTTGCCATTTCAAAACACGTAGAGAATCACAGAATCTACGACCTAAATGGTAAAACAGAGAACTAGTGAGCATGCTGAATTATAACGATATACCAAAGATAAGGTCTTTAATCTAATGTAGCTCCCACTGTTTTTCAAAGATCTAGAATTCCCAAAGATCTAAGAGGAACACGTTTCCCAATGGGTACTAAGATCCTAGGCATTTCACCTCGAACCCACGACTCGCGGACATTCTAAGTAAGAACACCAGGTAGGTACAACTTACCAATTCTAACACCTTTAGAACTCTTAGTAATTATTTTTGCATCACCTATCTTTCAATATGGACCCACGACTCGTGCGACATCCATATTTACTTAGGCGTTAAGCTAGACCCATCATTCATAAGATCATGATCAAAACATAGTTCGAACGACCCACGACTCGTGGACATCGCCCTTGCTAAAATTGATCATGAAATATTGATCATTTAAAAATGATCAATTAGGTAACTAAGAACTAATAAGCTCCACTAGCTATCCCACGACTCGCGGACAATAACTAGCTTCACTTACTAAACTTAAAACCTATTGATGGAATGCTAGGAATTTAATTCAAAATTTGCATCTCGAATTAAATACCTATTTATTCGAATTTAGCTTAATATTTAATGGGAATTTTCGAATTAACCGGAGGGTTGTCCGGTTCGACCTCACCAACATATATGTTATCCAATTTTATTAGTCTTGATTAATGCAAGTACACTTAAATGCATTTCAAACAAACACATAAACAGATAACATGTCCTAGCATGATACTAACATGTAATGATCATGGGTTCTACCTATCTTATGCGTGATATGTGGGAGCCACTCCACAATCACAAGTTCTAACATACATGCCACATAAACAGTTCAAATCACATAAGGGAAAGCAGTAACAAAATACGAGCCCTATCTCTATTACATTTAACAATTGAGATTCCCCTCCCTAACATTTTGAGGGGTCTTCACTTATGGCCTCCTTGTTACTTGAATGTGGTCCATCTTACTCCATGGGTGCATTGTCTCCAAAATGAAAATAAAACCTCACCACCTATCTCTACTCTCAAATTACAATAAAAAGAAAAAGACATAAAGTAATAAGGCTCAATCTTCATATTGGCCTTAGACAATTACAAGGGGCATACCCCGGCCTCAAAAACAGTAATATGGAAAGCCACATAATAAATCACATAACAGTACGCACATAAGTGAGGCTCCAACCTCAATTGAAAAACGCAACTATAGGGCTCCAACCCCAATTTAAACCATCCATGTGCATAAATTAAAACCATACATAGATCTAAACCCATGATCACCTAACATGCTTTTGCAAGAATTTAAATTTAACCAATAAATTAAAATTCTCGCTTTAAGCTCTAATAGCTTAAAACACGACTTAGATGCAATTCTTGTTCAAGAGCCTTTTCAATAAAACCCGAAAAACAATAAACTAATAAAATTCCAATTAATTTCTGAAAATTAATAATTTTATTCTTTCAAAATTTTCAGAAAATAAAGATTGTAATTTTTCAAAATTTAAATCGCTCAAATTTTCAAAATCCCAATTTAAACAATTATTTCAAAAATAATTCAAATTTAATAAATAAAATTTTTTAGAAAAAATTAAATCGGGATTTCAAGGACCGAAAACACGAAAACACGAAAACGCCAAAACCGTGCCCGGAACCGCCCGGAACGAGTACAGGCTCGCCGCGCAGCGTAGCGCGCAGCTTGCTGCTGCTCGCGTGCGGGCGATGTCGGGCGGGTGCTCCCGCGCGGTTGCGGGAGCGTGCGGGCGGCTGTCCCGCGCGGTTGCGGGACAGGCAGGCGGGCGCGCCTAGGCTGGCGGGCGGCAGTGGCGGGCAGTCCCGCGCGGTTGCGGGACTGCTGGGCGGGCGGTCGCGCGGGCCTGGCGTGCTACGCCTTAGCACGTCCAGGCTCGCGTTTTCATAACACGATTTCGTGTTTCGTATTTTTAGTTCAAAAACCAAAACAATCCAAATTCAAAAACACGATTTAAATTAATTTCTATCAAAACGGTTTTTCAAAAACACAATTTAAGAAAACAGTTTCAGAAATTCAAGAAAAATTACAGTTTCGTATTTCAGGCTTTCTAAAAGAACTCATGAATACCTAATTCGCATCTAAGCCTAAGAATTTCTACCAAATTCAGAATAATTGAGACGAATCAGAAACACAATTAACGAGGTGGCTCTGATACCACTTGTTGGAAAACACGAATCAGAAAGCAGCGGAATTTAAAAAATTTTCCCAACAAAAGGACCTTGAACTCGCAATCGTGTAACCAAATTCGTAAAGATAGAAAACTTACTTTTCTTTTATTCTTTCTTGAAGCGTTTCAAGCCACCCAAGAACGCTCTTCTCGCGGCTTGATCCCCTCTCCTTGGTAAAGCTCGAATCTTCAAACTTCTAGCTTGAAGCTCTCTAGAGATAGTCAACCAACTTGATCACAATCTATCTAGTAAGGATGCTAGTTCTCTAGTTAGTGTTTAGGCTTAACCTAGGGTTTAATTTAATCTTGGAGAAAGGAAGGTGTTCAACACATGAACCAAGAATTGTCAATTAGCTCTAAAGGGGAGCATGAGCTCCCCTATATATAGGAAAGGGGAGGGGCGGCCGAACCTAGTCCTAATGGACAAAGGATTTGGTCCCTCTCTCTCCTATTACTTGATCATCAAGTATTTTCCAACTTTGACTTTGAATTATATTTCAAGTCAACTTTTAAGAGAGCTAAAAATATCCAAACTATTTTTGGATCATTTTATACTTTATTTATTATAAAAATAAATAACTTATTTTATCTAATTAATTAATTCATAATTAATTAACTAGATTATTTTCTCCAAAATTAGACTTTCTTTTTAATTCAAAATTAAACCAAAGTCTATTAAATAATTAACTAATTAATTATTTAACATATATATGATATATATATATACACACGTGTATGACACGTGTCACAGTGACACGTGTCACTCACGTGAGCCACACGTGTGACTTCACACGTGTGGAACCCTCTTGGCCCGATTTAACTCGTTTAATCATTTTCAAGCCTCAACTCATGTAACCAAGTTGTTGTGTGTGACCCTCTAGGTTCTCAATTCAATTAGCAGTGACCCTAATTAATTAATTCACTAATTAATTAATCAGTCCACAGATTAAACGACCATAGTCTAGCAACAGGTGTTTAACCCCTAGCTGAATTGGAATGTTCGGATTCGATAGAACCTTTAAGTCATTGATTCATGTGAGATACAATCCTCCTACTTACTATCTCTCAACCAAGATCTAGGGCAAGGGAATAATCAGAACCCTACTAATATGGTCTTAAAGCTAAGTGCATTTCATATCCATTTGATCTCAATCCAAGAAACCCTTTTCTTGATGTCTTGATCTACTGCCTTGGCCAAGGACTCCATATGGCATATGAATGACTTACACAATAAGAGATCACCTTGCATATGCAAGTGTAGGTCCTTTCTTGATTCTCATTCACTTTCATGAATCACTTGTGCAGCCCCAGCATAAGCCTTGAATCAGTTGTCTAAGGTGACACCCTTTAAAGCTTATACCAAAGACTACAGAGCTAACTCATAAAGTAACATGGAACCTCAAGTCTAAGGATCAATTAATCACATCAATGACTCGTGAGATATTTTCTAATCTGGAAGTTTCCATTTCCTGAAATAGAAACTTCCTTTCCCATTTAGGAATGTTCTCACACGGGGCACCTCAGTGAACTTACTTGTTAAAGTAAGCACCCTCATGTATCACGCACGTATCAACTATACACTTTGCACCTCCATGAAACAAGGTGGTCCTTCTTAAGGGCGTGATCCCACAAGCAAGCCTTAGAGGAGTCAGGTTGACACTCCCACTGTCTGTAGGACTCATCGGCTTGGAGTATTTTACTAATCATGACTTATGTGATATAGGGCTCGTTTGGTGAACCATTTCACCTAAATGGTAGAGTCCTAAAGTCATCAGGATTAGGGGAATTCTCATACATGCACAGCTAAAGTAAACGCATACCAAACAAGAGCATATAAAGAAGTGTTGCCTCAATTCGTTATTTCATTCAAAGATTGTCTGTGATTACAATAAGGAAAAGCACAAAGCGGATATACAATCGGCTTTCTAGGGCACTATTCCTAACATAAGCTTCCCGCCTTTACCAATTCGAGCATACCCTTTTCTAGGAGATGCCTTTAAAAAGACCTTATCTCCTTTCTCAAACTCTAAGGGTCGTCTTCTCTTATCTGCATAACTTTTCTGCCGGTCTTCTGCTACTTTCAACCTCTGTCTAATCACTTTCACCCCCTCGATGGTGTCCTGAATCTCCTTAGGTTTCTTAGCCCTTTCGAGCTTTCCATCTTTAGTCCATCTCCACTCATCAATATCCCAAAAGAGAGGGGATCGGCACTTCCTTCCATACAAAGCCTCATACGCTGCCATGCCAATAGAAGACTGAAAGCTGTTATTGTAGGCATACTCAATCAAATCCAACTGTTCATCCCACGAATCCGGATAATCCAAGGCACAAGCACGAAGCATGTCCTCGAGATACCTTATTAGCCTTTCTGACTGGCCATCCGTCTGTGGGTGAAATACCGTACTGAATTGAAGCTTCGTACCCAAACACTTTTGTAACTCCTGCCAAAAACTGGACGTAAACCGAGGATCCCTATCTGAAACAATGCTGACCGGGCAACCATGTAATCTGACAATCTCTTTCCGATATAACCGGGCTAACTTAGGAACCTTATCGGACATCTTTACCTTAAGAAAATGTGCTGACTTCGTCAACTGATCAATAATCACCCAAATCCCATCGGAACCTCCTTTGCTCCTTGGTAAGCCGGACACAAAGTCCATTGTCACTTGCTCCCACTTCCACTCGGGTATCGGAAGTGGTTGGAGAGTTCGTCCCGGTTTCTGGTGTTCTGCTTTCACCACTTGGCATGTTTGACATCTTCTAACATAGTTAGCCACGTCTCTCTTCATACCGTTCCACCAATATGAAGTCCTTAACTCCTTGTACATTTTGGTGGTACCGGGATGTACTGCATATGCTGACTTGTGAGCTTCATCAAGTACCAACTGCTTAAATCCTTCAGGGACACAAACCCGAGCCTTAAATCGAAACAATCCCGAATCAACAAATCCAAACTTGGTTTCCGGATCGACCCTTGACTTAGCTACCAATTTCGGAATCTCGGGATCCACAGACTGAGCCTCAATCAATCTCTGTTTCAAAACTGGCTGAACCAAGATATTAGCCAAACGAGTCTCTAAAACTAAAACCACTGATTCCCGTCTACTAGAACCAGCCTCCAAACTGGAGACACTAGCCTTCCTACTCAAAGCATCCGCTACCACATTGGCTTTACCCGGATGGTACTGAATCTTATAATCATAGTCCTCGAGTAGCTCCATCCACCTTCTCTGTCTTACTTTCAAATCCTTCTGGGTAAACAGATACTTAAGACTCTGGTGGTCAGTGAACACATCAAAAGTGACTCCATAAAGATAATATCGCTATTTCATCAAAGCAAACATCACTGCCGCGAGTTCCAAGTCATGAGTGGGATAGTTCTTCTCATGATCCTTTAATTTCCTTGAGGCGTAGGCTACCACCTTACCATTCTGCATCAACACACAACCGAGACCTTCCTTCGAAGCATCGGTGTAAACTGAGTAGCCTTCCGAACCCTCGGGTAGGGTTAAAACCGGTGTAGTAGTCAATCTTCCCTTTAGAGTTTGGAAACTCTTCTCACACGCCTCATCCCACTCGAATTTAACCTCTTTCTTAGTTAACCGGGTCAACGGGGAAGCAATCTTCGAGAAATCTTTCACAAAGCGCCTATAATACCCTGCTAACCCGAGAAAACTTCTCACTTCCGAGGCATTCTTAGGTTGCTTCCAAAGCATCACCGTTTCAACCTTTGCCGGATCCACCTCTATACCATTCCCAGAAATGAAGTGACCTAAGAAGGAAACTCGATCCAACCAGAACTCGCACTTACTGAACATGGCGAACAATCGATGCTCCCGAAGTGTAGACAAGACAATACTCAAATGGCGCGCGTGCTCTTCCTTAGACCTCGAATACACCAGAATATCATCTATAAAGATGACTACGAAGTTATCGAGGTAAGGCCGGAATATTCGGTGCATCATATCCATAAACGCGGCTGGGGTATTGGTAAGACCAAAAGGCGTGACCACAAACTCGAAATGCCCATATCTTGTGTTGAAACCCGTCTTCGGTATATCTCCATCCCGGATACGCAACTGGTAATACCCTTGCCTTAAATCCAACTTGGAATAAACACTTGAACCTTGTAGGAGATCGAACAACTCTTCAATGTGAGGAAGCGGGTATTTGTTCTTAACCGTTAACCGGTTCAGCTCACGGTAGTCAATACACATCCGCAAAGTCCCATCTTTCTTCTTGACAAACAGGACCGGAGCACCCCACGGAGAAGTGCTCGGGCGAATGTAAGCACATTCTAAGAGCTCATCCAATTGCGTCATCAACTCCTTCAACTCGGCTGGAGCCATCCTATAGGGAGATTTCGCATACGGTTCTGCTCCGGGATAGAGATCTATCACAAACTCGACGTCCCGATCCGGAGGTAGAGATCCCAAGTTCTCCGGAAACACATCGGGGAATTCCTTCACGATCTCTGTGTCCTCGAGCTTGGCTTGATCCTTTGGCTTATTCAAAAGGTAGGCCACATAGCCCGTCGCACCGTCCCGGAACATTCTACTTGCTTCCACAAAGGAAATAAATGGGCATGTCTTCAACCTCTGACCCGCAAAGACCGTAGAACACAAAGTCACCTTCTTAGCAAAACAGACCATCATAGCCCGATATCGATACAACTAGTCCATCCCCAGAATCACCCCATACTTCTTGATCGGCATCTTGATCAAATCTGCCGGATACTCTATACCTTCCACGACCACCGGACAACCACGGTAAATACAATTCGTAGATAAGGTAGCACCAATGGGAGAAGAAACAATAAAGGAATCATCTGGGCAAGCAACAGGCAAAGGAAGAATATAAGCAAGCCGGGAAGCAATAAATGAATGCGTTGCTCCCGGATCAAAAAATGCATGCAATGGAATGCCATGAATGTGGATGGTACCTTCAACAACGGCGTTGGCATCCACCTCTACATTCTCTTCCTCGCCCTCCAAAGCATAAGCCCTCGCTTGGATCGGTGCTCTGGGAGGCATAACATTAAGAGGCCTCGGATCTCTCCTCTTAGGACACGCGCTGACTATATGACCGGGCTCCCCACATCCGTAACATCTTCCTAATTTCTTCCGACAATTCTCCTCGGTGTGATTAGGACCCTTGCAATAGGAGCACTCAAGTGGCTTCGGTAGAACGGGTACCATAGCTTGTCCTTGAGGTCGGGGTTTCTTGTTGAAATTGATAGGACCTTTGGGCTTGAAAACCGGAGACCCACTTTAAACGGAGGGTCTCTTACCCAAATAAGAGCTTGAACCCGAACCTTGCCACGAAGGAAACACCGGGGGCCTAAGCCTCAATTTCTGAGCTTCCACCTTTAAAGCCTTCCGGGTAGCTTTCTCCCAAGTATCAACGGAGACCGCTTCCAAAGCTTCTTGAATTTCCTTTTTCAAACCGTGAATAAAATTTCGGGCCTTCAAAGAATCCACATCGGTGATATGGGTAGCATAGGGAGCCAACCTCTCGAACTCAATGATATACTCTTCCACTGTCCTATTCCCTTGCTTCAAGTCAGAAAATTGCTGAACTCAATGATATACTTGTTATGGAATTCTCGAACAAAGTTTTCCCAATTGAATTCCTCGGCCATTCTTTCCAATCTTGCCCTCGTAGCTTTCAACCATCTTGAAGCCTGACCATGGATGAAACGATCGGTACATATTGCTTTATCTTGAGAAGGGGCCGGACAAATCTCCCATATTCCATTAATCTCGGATAGCCACTCCTCTGCTTGAATGTCATCTCCCCCAAACCATTTAGGAGGATTGTTGTTTCTGAATTCACGATATACCGGTGTGACATGTCCTTCCTGTCCTTCACCCTGGTTATTCTCTTGTTGATTCTACTGAAGCTGATTCAAAAGAGCCTGCACTATATTCTCAGCATTCAATGGAGGAGGTGGATGTGCTTGTGGAGGAGGTTGATTCAGATCCGGTGTTTGCTCTCTATCTCCTCTTCTTCTTGGAGGCATCCTGAAAATACACGGACCAAGAAAATATCGATGCATGGGGGTTCAGTTTATGATCATGTAGTCAATTATCATGAAAGTAAAACAATTGCATCACATAATTATGTAAATGAATGCAAATAATCACATATTCCTACACCGAACGACCTAGACAGACTCAACACGACTCCAGAGCTCTGGTTTTGCAATCGAGAGCTTTGATACCACGCAAGGATGTAACACCCCCGGAGCGAAGGGTGCCACATCCCCCGCACTAGGGTCCAACACGAGTAACGAAACGGAAGTTCGCACCCGTATCAAACCGTAGCGAACGGGAGACACACAAAACTCACACCCTCGCTAGGCGGCCTAGACCCTCAAGAACTGCGCAAAATAAAATTAGAGTAGCGGAAGCAATTAAAGCAAATCACAAGCTAAACATATATCCCAAGATCATCACATACATATATATCATCAAAAGAGGGTAGGGTCAAGAATTCCAACTGTCATGCTAGAACATATACAATATGTACAATGCCCTCTCGGCCAAATAGCAAAAGTGTAATCGGAATCTCCAAGTACATAAGCAAAAGAGAAAGTAAACCACTACGAATGCATGAAGACTCAAGCTAAACCACAAGTAAACTCCAAAAGACACTTGCCGCCTAGCTTGACTCGGAAGAACCTGCAACTAAAAAGAAAGGAAAAAGGGGAAAACAACAACAAGGGTTAGTCCTAGTGACTAGTGAGGGGGCTACTCACGCACCCGATATACATATATAGAGCAACACAATTATTAAAACGGAAGGATCCTTGAACTGAGAGTGGTTTTTGCAAGCCAAATTAATTCCCGTGATATATATATATATATACATAAAGTAAAGAGAAGGCAAAAGGAGAAATGCCAATTTTATTAATTAGAAATCCACTCTCGTTTCACAGATCATACAAAACTAAACCAACTCGGCTAGTACGAGTCACACACCAAACTCCCATACACGAAGAACAAAGCAAAACAAAACAAATCAGAATCCATCCCCACACCGGTTGATAAAAGGGTTGATCGGCCCTAGCTATCCACATACACAGAAACGAGACAAGGTTTAATTACTACCTTGAAACCTTCGGCGGTTGCCTCCGCCGGCTCAAGAGAAACACCCTTCCTCAACCTCCTAAGGTTGGGTGAGACTCTCAAATGGAGGTGTTGATGGAAGAGCTCGGCGACCCCTCGGCCGTCCCGAGATTACCATACCACACTCCAGGGCCCAAACAGATCACGAAAGTCACACAAACATATCTCAAAGCTTATCTTTCAAAGCCAAATCTCGCTTACACACACACACTTGCACAAAACTAAACTTTTCCAAACAAAAGCAAAATAGCTTATATTCTTATACAAAACGTTTTCCAAACTCTTATAACAAATGGGAAAATCCCGCAACATACGTATCATGCACTTATTTACCATATATTATACGTATTCGCATGCGAGGTTTGAAACCAATTAGGGTCGTAGGTCAAATAACTAAAAGAACAAAACCTCACCTTATCAACGGACGTAGTGGAGACCAAAAGTGTGACAACCGGACACCTACGGAGCAAGCTCGTCCTCTACAGGAAGATCCGCTGAACAAGACAACCAACAAGGAACACTCTTAGACTCAATATGAACCACATTGACGCTCGGTACATGCGTATGTATGCTTATGATGCCAATGATATGAAATGAATTCACATTAAGGCCATTTACGAGCAAATAATTCATATAAGAGCATATATCATAAACGAGGATGAAAATCAAAGTACAAATTCATAACATAGGGCTTAGTACATCATATGACAAGTTAGTCATGCATACATACCAAAAACGAGGCAAGAAGGACCAATAAGAAGCAACGAAAAGGCGAAAGAAATCTCCCCGGATGCCACCCTGCTTGACACGGCCGTGTCAGAAAACAAAGGGGAACGGACACGGCCGTGTCAGGCGAAATAATTCGAAAAAAAACATTTTCGAGGGCTTGACACGGCCGTGTCCATTTTCCTTTGTAAACTGACGCGGCCGTGTCAGGCGAAAAAAATTCAGAAAAACAATGTCGAGGGCTCAACACGGCCATGTCCATTTTCCTTTGAAACTTGACGTGGCCGTGTCAGGCCTTCGGCCTGGAAAAATTTAGGCGAAAAAAGGCCGAAAAAGGAAGCAAAAATAGGGCATTTCGGTTGGGGGCTTCAAGGGGACTCTTAGGCCTTTCAAAACACAACATCATGCATCAAAGTAACAACAATTCACCAAAGTTTCATGCCATAAAAAGTGAAATAACCTCAGTTCCAAAAATGCAAACAATTCAAGGCAAGAAAAGGGGAAAGAAATGCATAAAGTAAATCATCAAAGTTCAAGCTTCATTTATGGAAAATGACCATATTCCAACTACCATGCAAGGAAGTGTAATAAATAGCAAGAATCATGTCATATAAGTCCTTAATCATCAACATAACTCAAGGAAACAAGGAAGGAGCAAGAATCAACAATTTCTCCCAACAACAACTATTCACATGCTTGCTATATCTCTATATTCAACCAAGGAATTGAACTCAAAAGCATATAAAAGAGAGATGAGAGAGTGAAGATTGCAACCATGGACTTACCTTTCAAATCTGAGAAGCTAAGGTTGAGAGTTGAGCTCAAAATTCACAAAATGGCCAAAGGGTTTTCCTCTTCCTTCTTGCTTTGCTTGAGCTGATCGGTTTTGGTGAGAGAGGGAGAGAATTGATCGGTATCAAGGGGCTAAGGGGCTGAAATGGTTAGCTAACTCAAGTATAACCCAAGGTTAAGGTTTAGTTAAGGTTCAAATGGGGTCCACAAGGTCTTATAAGGTCAAAAGGTGTCTCTCAAGCATAAGGGGCTCGTTACGGGTGAAATTCGAAGGTCTTAATGGACTTAGAAAAATGTGAGGCTTGTCCCATCGAACCCGAATCGTTGAAACGAGTTTAATGGAGGTAACGGAATTCGAATCCGAATTCCCGAGCTCAAGATACGCGTCCCGGAACCCAAGGTGCACTAAATGCTCTTTAGCCTCCTTTAGGTCCCGTCTCCAAAACGAACCCAAAAAAGGCAAGCAAAACAAATACCAAAACATGTAACGAGCGCATAATCGAGTTCATAAAGCATATAATTGACACATATCACAAATTCACAGAAATCGGAATTAAATACGGATCCAAAACGAACAAATACAAAGCAAGGAAAATTAAACGTTCAAAGATAACCAAATTCATATTAAAGCAAATAAGTTCAAATAACTTCAATAATTCACGTTAGCAATGAAATATCACATAAGGAAATAATTGAATAGCGCACATAATAGCTTACCTGAAAAGTCCGATCAGTCGGGATGTTACAGAACGGAGACAGAAATAAAAAAAACAACCCTATGCTAGGCGGGACTAGACCCTACCAACAAATCAACAGGAACAGAGCAGCAGGAATAAGGTAGTCATGTATTCACAACCAATTCATAATAACAATACAAGCAGGAAAGGAAAACGGGTTCAACTAACGAAAATACAACATGTCCTAAACTGTCCCTAATTCAATAAAGAAAAAGTGGAATACATTGGCCGAAAAGGCCTAAAATAAAGCAGGAAATGTGAATGCGGTACAATGTAGTGCTAGCTAGACCAAGACTCGAACAAGAACCTCAAAAGACTCCCACCTAACGACCACAGAACCTGCAAGACAAGACTAAAACAACGAGAGGGAGGGGTCAGTCAACTGACTAAGTGATGGGGGTACACACGCATATACATATATAGACAGGTGATCCGGCAGGCATAATTCCACTGTACATTATTAGTTATTAAAACAGGAGACAGAAATCAGAAGTAAATCAATACGTATGGGTGGAATTATGTTCAAGCATGCAGGTCAGATAAACGGGATATAATATGCATGTGTCGATATCCGTACGCCCTCTGTTGAAGCCTATTTTACCTTGCCGATCCACGAACTCAGGTGTTGAACAGGGACTAGAGGCCTACCAGAGGATACGGATATCTATGTTTAACATTTTCAGGGGACCCAGCGAGAACGGGTACTTATTCCAACCTGGACTCCACTTTTCACTTATTAAATGACAAGTATAAGCAAGTAATCAGGAAACAAGCAGGAAACAGGAGTTATAATTAATTATCAGGCGGGAAACACAAATATAAATTAATCTCCTTTCTCCGGGTGCAATGTGGCCGGTAGCTAACCTCCACATCCGCGCATCAGGGTGATCTTCGGGTTCATGACTCCCTCAGATCGGAGCCCCATCTCCCACCAAACCTCCTGGTGAGTATCCGGGTAGTCCAACAGGATGGGACCTGTGTAAGAGTTCACCGTCGACCCGATGCCTCCCCGGTTCCCTCAATACACAAGCCCTTGGGCCCCAGGAACAGGTACAAGATCCACACCGGCTAGCCCAGCCCTAGGAAAGCCGGGGGCAATCAGGAATATCTCGTAAAACAGGCTAGGATTAACACTATGCAGTTTATAAATCATTTCCGGTACATAGCCGGTATAAAAGATATGGTTAACTTTGATATGAAAACCATTTGGCATACTTTTAATTCATGCAAGGTTATAGGTCCTTTATAAAGAAAACCCTCACCTCCATGTGCAAGAAAGACCCGGAGAGAGATACCACGAATCCCAAACATCTCCACCGAGGAGATCACTGAATAAGAAAGAAGATACAGTGTACTTGTGAGACACGACTCAAAATGGAACCAAGTAGGACGCACGGAAAGAATGTTTATGAAGTGATGAAACTTGTCATGACGTGTTTCAATATGAATAAAGCATAAGAATTTCATGGAATGGTGTGATCGTGTTCATATGGTCAATTACTCAGACGAATTCAATTCATATATCAAGCACGAATTCACATAATCAAGTTTAGGCAAGTAAAGACCAATGAGTGTCACATAAGAGCATAAATACCAACTAAGAAAGCATATAATTCATATAAGTCACATACGGGAGCCAAAGGGGTGAAAGGAATGCAAGAAGAACGGTTTTGGCGAAGTTTAGGAAAAGCTGACAGTTTTCGGGGATGCACAAGCTGTAGGAAAATGGAAATACCTTCAGTTCTATAAATTGGAATTGGGTTTTGTTTCTTTGGAATGAAACTAGACACATAGAACTTTAAAATGGCGTAAGCTTAAACTTGGTTCAAAACGAGGAGAAAATGGCGTAAGCTTAAACTTGGATGAAAGCAGATTTTCGGTGAAGTGGCGACACCAAAAACAATTGATTATATCTCAAAAATGACAAAAGATATTGAGATTATTCCAATTGGAGGTTTTTCTCGAGTTCAAGAGGTTTCCAACGGTTTAAAAATCAGGTCAATCGAAGTTCGGATGAGGGAGTACCCGGCCGGGGAAAATACAAGGCAAAATCTACCCGGCCGGGGAAAAAGTGTGCAGAAACTCTCTGGATTAAACTACCCGCCCGGGTAGTCCTTCTGGGCGAGAAAAAGAAGCAAAACAGGGGGTTTGTGCGTGGAGGGAAGAAAAGGGGCAAAAACCACTCCAAAGCTCAACCAAATGTAACCAAATTTAAGGCATAAGTTCATAAACACATATCCTACCATATATCTCAATTAGACATCAAAAGAACCAATATATGATACATTAATTCATCAAGATCTCCATATGAAACCCTTAAAGAGAAATGATCACATATGGCTTAAGCTTCACATAAATCATGCTAGACACATATGAATCAACTCAAGATCATCATATAAGCTTCATATAATGTCATGGGATGCAAAGAATCCTAAAGCCCTAACATCGCTCAAGAATCCATCAAATACAAATGTATGATCTTACCTTGAATGAGTGAAGAGTTGGAGAAGATGAGGAGATGATGGTAAGATGCTTAAATTTATTGAAAAGAGAAGAAAGTATTGGCCTCCTTGCTTCCTTGGTGGATCAGGATTCGGAGAGAAGAGAATGGAAGGGTTCTTGTTTTGTCTTGTGTATGAATGAAGAAGAAGAAGTGTGTATATATGTATGTATATGTGATATATCGTGAATGAGGAGAGGAAGAAATGGGGAAATTGCAACTTGGTCCTTAATAAATTTTAATGAATGAAATCAAGTATCAAAGATATGAATGTGAAAATTAAGTCATTCTCAAAATATCAATTAAGTTCAACAACTTTATAAAGTTTCAATTAAGGACGAATGAAGCATGAACTCTTGTTATTACGTAAAATTAAACACCTAAACATGCTCGTGGAAAAAATTAGACATATAATTTACGTAATGAAATTCACGAAAGAAGAAATTAGAAATCATATAATCAGAAGAATTTAAATTAAATAAATCCTAAATCTCAAAACTCACACGCGTGGCGCGTGTACCTGTACGGTCGAGAAATTGGGGTGTCACAATTTTAATTCGGAAATTAAGAGTTAGGGTCAACTCAGATATGTTCGGATCGAACGAGAAAAGAGATTAGGATTTCGGACTTCGAGAGAATTAGAAGAGGATTTGGAAAGCAAAGGATTTGGGATGTTCTTTTAACTTATCACTTTAAGTGAAGGTGAGTAACACACCGAACACCATCCCTAACAAGGATTGCTCATTTCGAGCAGATCAAGATATTCGATTATAAGATGGGGGATAAACCTCGACCTAATAAGGTGAAAACTTTTAAGGGAGAGAGCACGACCAAGAGACAAACTTGAAATGCAAGGTTTTACTCAAAGAAGTATTTTAGTAGGAAAAATGAAAGTGCAACCCGTGGAAGATATGAATGTTCTAATGATGATGACAGGAAACGAATGAAACGACCTTATGAGTTAAACCTTCAAAGTGGAAGTTAAGCTACCAAACTCGGGTTGAAGATTGCTATGGGGCAATGAGGAGATTGGGTCGATCGATATTTATACGAACGGAATTCGGATCTTGAAGATAATGGAATTATGAAGAAGCGTCTATTGAACTTTTAGGTCAGTTCTGGAGAAAGAAAAACGGATCAAAGTACCATATTCCCGGATGGTGACAATGAAGGTAAATTTAACCATGTATTGAAAGGGTTCGGACGACCTAACAAAATAAAATCTTTAATAATTCGTCAGTCATCTCTCCATGATGAGTTGGAAAGTTTTAAGTTGAGAAGAATTTAAGAAAGGGTAATTATTGAAGGACTTGAATCAAACCTCAAGAATAATCAAGCAGGTCTTATTTTCGGTTAAGGAATTGAATGGGTTAGAACTGAAGGTAGGCTTAAAGGCTTGAAGAGGATAAAGGCTCTATGAAAAGATCGATTTAAAATTTGGGAAATCGATGGTCTGAACTTGATTTGGAAGGAATTTGTCAGGAAGGTGGAGACCGTTATTTGTAAGGTTTATTTGAATTCCAAGAACTTCACTCAATTAATGATGGAGACATGACCAAGAAGACCGACTTCAAATTCGGAGACGTAGGGTAAGACTCGTTTTGGAAAGGTAGATCGATTGGATTAAGGCCAAACGCATAATCAAACTAAAGAAGGTAATAGAAAGTGAGAGTCGGAACAAAATCAGGAATAGAATCAACTAAGGATTATGATCTTCCCAATCGGACACACTAAGATATTGAAGACAAGTCAAGAACCCAACCAACTTTTGGGTCAGACCATGCCTGGGGGCAATGAAGTGACCAACTTTGAGTTTTCTTACTACGGTGAACGGTACATCAAACATTCATTGCATACATATACATGCTACTTAAATTCAAGCAATTTCATGATGTTATGTGTTCGATTATTAATTGTATCACTTGGTTATATGAGTAATAACTGACGTAATTGATATTTATTACCTACTCCTTGCGTGGTTATTGAGATTGTTAATTGCTATAATTGATGCTTTGCTACCTTTTACTTGCATGATTATTTTCTGATGTAACTGTGTTTTGTTCCTTGGAGCCCTTTTGTTTTGTTGTTTGAGAGACGGGGTTCTCTCCTTGTTGTTTGAAGAGACGGGGTTCTCTTTTTGTTGCTCGAAAGACGGGGTTCTTTCATAGCTGCTTGGTACCTGCTTAGACTTTCGAGTGCTTAGGTCTCGGTGAGTTAAGGGTCGTGGCTTAATAGCAATTGAAGACTCCTTGTTGCTTGAAGACCTTTTCCAAACTAATTCCAGACGGGGAGTTGCTAACCCGCGTGGGATGAACACGGGAAAGTTTATGCAGAGTCCAGAACTCGAGGCAGTGGACCTGGGGACCAGGTCCTCTTAATGGGGAGAGGTTGTAATGCCCCGTTTTCTTGACAAGTCAGGTATGATGTTACGAGTGGGTTTAGACTGAGTGTTATGTGATTTTAATTATGTTTTAATTGCTTAGTGACTTTTTTGCTTAATAATATTGTGAACTCATTGCTATTATGTGACTTTTAAGTGATTTATATGCTAAGTGGACTTTTAATATATTTTATTTTCGTGAATTAATTGCCATTACGTGATCTATATGATTTATGTGATCTTTGACTATGCTATTTAAATTCATTTACTACTTGTATACTTGCCAATTAATGTTTTGTTTCGATTATGCACTTATTTGATCTTATATTAAATCATTGGACTAAACCGAACTTTGAATTTGATCCAATTGCTATTCTACCAAAATTTTGGGTCCTAATTGAAGCACTTAAATTTTTAAGGGACCAAAGTACACCACACCCCATTTCATTCTTCTTCTTCTTTGCTCTCCTAACCACAAGACACCCCAAACCCTTCTCTTCCTTCTCTCCCCCATTCGATCCATCAAGCAAGCAAGGAGGCAAGGGGATTTCTTCCACTTTCTAGCAAGACTTCAAGTTCCACCCTCTTCCTTCATCTTTTTCTCCTTCTCTTATAAGGTATGTGTGTGTGTGTATATATATATATATATATATATATATATTTCATGTGGGTTTTTATGAATAATTGATTCTTGCATCATAACTTGAATCCTTGTGTGTATATACATGAATATAGGTTGATCTATGAAGTTTATGCTTAACTATTGGAATTCTTGGAGCAAGAGTATGTGTATGTATATGTGTGTATAGATGGTATATATGTGTATGTATATATGATGTTGGTTTTGATGAATTTATGGATTGAAGCGTGACTTTGATGATTTCTTGCTCCTAAATGCTTGGATATATGTTTATGATGTGTATTTGTGAGTTAATTTTGGGTTATTGGTTGAAGCATGAGTGTTCCACCATTTTTAGAGGTTGAATGTGTGAAATGGTAAATTCTTATTTGCTTGATTTCATGACTTAAGATTGAGATATGTGATAGATTATATATATGTGAACTCACGTTTAGAATTTGAGGTGATTTGGTTGAGATTTGAGGTGGTTTTGTGGAGTTTTGGCTTCTCCCGCGTAAGTACCCTACTGCTGCTGTGTTTTGGGCTCGGATTTGGAATCCACGAGGGTGGATTTTTGGCCTTGAAGAAATCCACGGGGGTGGATTTGATGCAGAGGAGTTCCTGACCAGAATCCATGGGGGTGGATTCTGTCCAACCGGTTCTTTTTGCTCCTATTCTTGTTTTCTTGTTTTTCTTTACTTGTTTTATCTTCTCCTACCTCTTTTATGATTCCCATACTTTATTAACTTGTTAGTATATGAATTATATGCCTACTTAATTGGTAATTATGCTCTTATTTGACATTCCTTGATCTATAGTTTCTCTAACTTGATTGTTTGAACACATGCTTTACGTATATGAATTGTATACTTCATTAATTGATATAGCATGATACATTGTGACATGTCGTATTATGTGTTATAATTGTTGTGTGTTAGTTGTGGAGTGTTTCGATATGATTTTGTCTGGTAACAAGCTAATATGCTATAATGTGGCTTAAGTGCTTCTATATGAAATGTTAAGTGCCTTCTTGAATACTTTCGACCTCCTAAGTGAATCCTATTGCATTTATATTTATTTTATATATTGTAAACATGTTGACATCTGTATTATGATTATTGTGTTATGGTTATGTCTCGATTTGCTATGATTCATGAACGATATAGAACGAATGAACTTCAAACCTTCTTGTATTGATTGAACTTGAATGACTGATCGTTTATGTGCTATTGTGACATGATTACCTACATTATGCACTTCGTACCATGAGCATTTCATCGCCGTGCGTCATAATTGGTTCATTTGTAGTCTTGAGTCTCACGAGTGCACCATTTTGGTTCTTGTACAGTTTTCTCCCGGGCGGAGACGTGCCGAGTTCTTAAGCTTCTTTCAAGTCTTCTTTTCTTCTTGGTATTGTTCGGTAAGGTGTAACAGGTGGGTTTCTCAACTATTTAGTTAAATGACCCAATATATTCCCAAATGTGAAATGTTTTAAGCCAACTTATTATATATATATATATATCGAGTCTTTCAAAGAGTCTATGATTTTAATGTTAAGCCGTTTCTTTAGTGATACCCTACCTAATGTTTTGGCTAGTATTGAATGATTGCACGTATAGGGGCCCGGGCCTTGGTACATATGGCTATCCGGGGAGGCAAGGGCCGACGGTGATCCTATGTGCTAGTCCCAACCAAATTATAGATTCCGGAACTCGCTAGGATATTAGCTAGGAAAGGGGTCTGAGCGCCTTTGGGGAAGTCATGAAACCCCATTGGTCAATGATTGAGGTGGCCGGTCTTGCTAACCCGTCCACCGCCCGGAGGAAAAAGGTGTAAGTGTAATGAATAATTGCATGAATGATTGAATGAATGAACGATTGAATGAACAAACGATTGTGACTGTATGAATGATTGTGTGATCACTAATGAATGAATAAATGCACACAAGAGGAGAAGGTTGGAGAATTCGCCCTTTCGCCGGGCTCACGCAATGACCTCATGAATGAATGAATGAAATTGATCGCTGTAATCCCAAGCATTGTTTTCCTTTGTTTTACCCACTTGGGAAATATCTCAAAAACCTCGCAAGGGATTATAGCTTGCATGTATGGATGTCTAAATTATGCGATATTATTATGATATGCCCTGTTTTATACCCACCAGTCTCCTATAGACTGAACCCGGCTTTGTTTTCAGTTCTTTTGCAAGTTTGGGGCGCTAGGCCGGAGTCGTGTTCGTCGAGTCTTGTGATCTAGTCTGACTCATACATCACACATTGTAATTGATTATATTACCGTGAAATGCATTGATTTTACATTATTGACTCGGGACAGGCTTCTAGGGATAGTTTGAACCCGTTTTATAATTTTGATGATTTATGTTTGAAATTTCGGGACTAGGTATCTATGTTAGTGGAACCCGTCATTTGTTACTTGCCTTTATGGTTGATAACATGTTTTGCTTCTGCAAGTGCATTTTATTCATTTGAATGGCTTATTTGGTTTCGAAGGTTTAGTTCCCGCCTAGCATAGCGAGTGAGTGAGTCCCCGTTCGCCATGACTTAGCACGTGTATGGACTTTCCATTTCATATGCGGGTCGGGTCTCGGTGCGGGGGATGTCGTACTTTCCGTTGGGGTACTACAGTGCTGATTAGTGGGCTTATGTGCAAGAGAAACCTTAGGTTCTCTCCATTTACGTGTTAGAGAGATTTGGGATTCTCTCTATTTATATGATAGAAAGATGTTGGATTCTTTCAAAGTTTAGTGCACGAGAGATGCTGGATTCTCTTGTACTTAGATATTCAGGAGATGTTAGATTCTCTCGAATTTAAGGGTTTGAGAAATGCTGGATTTTCTCAAACTAGAATGTTTGGGATTTATGGAAATCTGTCAGACATAGGTTGAGAGACGGGTCCTCTCAATTATGTGTTTGAGAGACGGGGTTCTCTCAATTGTGTGCTCGAGAGACGGGGTTCTCTCTTGTATGTGCCGAGGGGCTGGGCTCTCTCACTTACGTGCTGAGAGATGGGATTCTCTCTTGTTTGTTGTGCTTACGTTACGCATTGACCTGTCTACGGTTTGAAAGTGGCGAATATGAGACGATATAGAGATTGGGTGCAGGTGCAGTTGTCCGATCATGGAAGTGACCGAACGAGTTCAAAGCAATCAATGATCAAATACTCATACCGATCCGAACGGTATCAGGGAGCCATGAAGGAGGTTTGACCCAAACAATGGGAGTAAGCTTCACAACCAAAGTTAAGATATTACTCAATTGCGGGAGAAGGGTTAGAGCACTACAACTTGAAGCTCTTCCAGCTCAGCAGTAGAACCTCGGGACCAAGTTCTCCTCCGCCCCATGATTTTTGAGCAAGATACGATGTCGTTTTCGTGCGAATAGAACGTTTTTTATTTAATTTCGCACTTATTTCAATTGCTTTATTTCATGTTATAATTGTTTAGTTGACTCAATTACAATCTTATGAAAATATGTGGACTTCATTGAAACATGTGTTTAGTACCTAATTGCTTTCTAATTTAAATTATGTGGGCTAATTCGTAATTTTTAGAAGCTGGGGCTGAAATTATAATTTTATAATCTTTAATTAGACTTAATCGATCTTATTTGGAAACTGGAGGACTCAATCGTATTAACTAAGTTCTTGAGGGACTTAATCACAATTTTCAAATATTTGGCCCCTTTTTATCCCGAAACCCTAGCTACTTCCCCATTTCTCTCCTCTCCCCTTTCGGTTTCTAACAGAGATAGCAGCGATGCAACAGTCTTCTTCTCCATCGAACCGCCGCCGCGACTCGGCCCTGCACCATCACTACCTCTGCCATCATCTCGCCACCTCTTTACCAGATGTCGTATCCTCTTGTCCTGAGCCCAGCGTCGGTTGCCTCCACTTTCTCAGCTAAAATAGAGGAAAGACACAAGGAAGGAAAGCAGCAGTTCCGACATTTCTTCCTCACCGAAACCACCCTAGGCAACCACCGGTGAATAGATGCTGCCGCCACTTTATCGGTGAGGCAACCATCAATCGCCATTCACTTCGACAGTAACCATGCCGCTGCGAGTATCCATCGTTGCCCTGTTATAGCCACCATAGCTGCCGACGCCGTGTCGTCACTGTCTCCTTTCTCCTCTCTCGTACTGGATCTACCCCTCTTTTGGTTCAAGCTCGCTGAGATCCCTTTTCCTTCTTTCCCTTTCTTAGCCAGATCTGATCAGAGATAGAATCCCCCTCTTTGCCGCCACCACCGAGCGCCCTACCCTGTTATTTCCCCCTTCCACCGCCAACAACCATGGATTCCATTGAGATTATAAGAAAAGAAACCGCAGATCTTCTTCAGCGGGCTTGTTTCATGCCGCCACCGCAGATCTGCTACCATCATCGCCGGTTCTGACTAGCACTATCTCTAATAAGCGCCGTCCAGCTTCAGTTACCGTTCTCTCCTTTTCGCAGCGGAGGTACAGAACAATAACAGTGGCGCCTGTTCACCACGCGACTACCGGAGCCCCAATCCCAGCTGACTACTCTTCTTTCTTTTTCCTGCGACTGTGAGCTACCAATCTTTTACCTTATATTTGGATGTATTTCACTTATAAACCAGCTGTATATTTGTATGTTGATTCTTGGAAACTCTAATGAAATAAGTATATACATATCCTGAATTTGGTTGTTTAATGTTATCATAAGAATATAGTGGGAATATGTTAATATAATGTAAATTTAGTATAGTAAATCCGATTCATCATAGAGTTTGTAATTATGTTCTTGGAGACAATTTTATGAGTGCTTGTGTTATATTTGAATCTATAATCATTTTGGTTCGTAATTGTGAAATGGCTTATTTCATGTGTAATTCTTTGGGGTGTACATATATTTTGTGTGTGATGTCATATGTGTGCGTGACTGTTGGTGTATATATATATATATAAAAATAAATTTGAGTACATATACTAAATATATGTGTAAATGGATTTTTGAGATTGTACTGAATTAGGAATTTGGGTGTGCGCGTGTATGCTGAATATATGTTACGAACAAATTGAAATTAATACTAATTGTTCCTTGTGAGTGTGCGTGTGTGTAAATTTATGAAATCAATTAGTATAATAGATTTAAGCTTTAATTATGATAATGTGTATTGAATGCACGTCTGTAAATTATAAATGGGAGTGTTGTTGGGTTATTTGGTTATTAATTTATCCAATTGTGCATGGGTCCTTGAATACCGTGGTATATATATATATATACACACACACACACACACACACACACACACATATATATATATATATATATATATATATATATATATATATATATAGTTATATAATTATATAATGTAAGCTACTAATGGATCTAATATTTAAATTGGATTTAGTGCAGGACTTGAGTAATATTGTTAGTTAGTGGATTCAAACTTCAATTAAGAAACTCTTGAATTAATTATTTATCCGTTTGGAATTGTGATCAAGTATGAATTGTATATTGTGATTAGTATGTATTATAATGTTCCACTCTTGAGAAATTGGACAACATACATGTATTAATCTAAATTAAACCGAGTGTTGGAGCATGAGTTTATTTAATATAATATGATTTGATTGATCCTTAAATTACTAGAACATTTTATTGCCTTCGATCATGCAGTTATGATGTAACACCCCAAACGGAGGATGCCACATCCCCCGTACTAAGACCCAGACCCGGTCACGAAATGGAAAGTCCATGCCCGAATGCGAATCAAAGCAAACGGGAGACCAACTCACACACTAGGCTAGGCGGATCTAGCTCGACAGACTTAGAGCGCGGAAGCAATTTAAACAATTATCATCAGATAGCAGAAGTAATTAAATCAACGTACAAAATAAGTGACGGGTTCAACTAGCATAGATACCTAGTCCCGAATATCAACATATAAAACAGGTGACGGGTTCAACTAGCATAAATACCTAGTCCCGAATCTCAAATCATCGCAATGTAATAAATCAATACAAGTATCAGCAGAATAGCTAATTACATCCAAATGCTAGCATACTAACCCCACGCGGGTTTAAGTCTAAGTAGAGCATAAAACATAATCTCCAAAAGCGAAATAAGAATACATAACATAAATAGAGTATGTGACAAGTGCATCTTAACACCAACTAAACCGACAAGTGTGACCCAGAAGACTCACGTCCGCCTAGCTCAAGCCAAAAGAAACCTGCAACTAAAAGATAAAATGAGGTGTCAGTCAACTGACCTGGTGAGGGGGCTAACGTACACCCACATTATATATATAGAGCACAACACATATCATAAGGGTGGACTCATGAACCGGGATTAGGGTTTTGCACGCCAAAACAGTTGAAATACCCAAAATAGTATAAGTTTGGAAAACCATTTAGAGAAGCCTATCCCGTTTCACAAATCCCATACATTCATAACATATACCCGGCGAGTACGGGCTTCCAACCTTTACTCCTCATAACTGAACAGAACATAAAGCAGAATCAATCCATCCTCTACTCCAATGATGGAAGAGCCACGTGTTGGCCCTAACCATGAATAACATACATACAAACCCTCAAGGGGTAGCGAACCCACAAGAGTCCTCCCTGGCTGTACACCGAAGGCTCAAGATATCACGCCTCCCTTATCGCCCTAAGGTCGTGCAATGATATCTCAAATGGAACTACGCACAGGTATATCCCCGACGACCCTAACCGTCCCGGGGGCTCCTTACCCATAGCTCCTCGGATCCACAAACATACATACATACAGATACCAATATTTCATGGCAACTCGCTACAGAATCATAACATATCAGAGTTTTCCAAAATAGCTTACATATGCCTTAATACTTAATTTTTTCTTCAAAACCAAGAATGGTCCACAAGGTCATAATCATATCATATCCAACACATACTTAATCTTACATAGTATATAACCGCATGCAAGGATTGAAATCATCATATTAAGGCCATAGGTCGCTTAACTATACAAAATCCTAAACCTCACCTTATGTACTTAATGATTTGATCGTAAATTATATTTTATTATGTAAATATGAATCGATACGGATTTGTATAATTGGATACTTGGTGCCTATGTTTGATCTTGAATTTTATATTACTAGAACTCCTTGCTTCCGCTATTTGTTTTTTTGTTACGCGCTCTGGTTTAGTTTTAGCTTCGCCTAACCTAGTGAGTGTGTGGTCTCCCGTTCGCTTAGACTTGGGCTCGTGTATGGACTTTCCATTTCATTCGGGTTTAGGTGCGGGCGATGTGGTGGCTCGCGTTCTAGGTGCTACATCCTAAAGTGGTATCAGAGCTCCGGGTTGCAAAACCGGAGTTCTAGTGTCGTGTTGAGTCTGTCTAGCTTGTACGGCATAGGACAACGTGGATATGTGACTTCATGTGCTCATTTGTTTATCTCTTTGTTAATCGTACACATGAACATGCATTGACCCGCATGCATATATTTTAGAAATTCATGAATTTTTGCTGAAATATACCTCCAAGAAGACATCATCGTCGAGATAGATCCCCCGAGTGTCGTCATCATCGGGATCACTCTCCTCAACAAGAGAATAACAATCCACCACCACCACCACAAATGGATCCGGGGAACTTTATGGAAAGACTTGCGATATTCTTAGTGCAACGGAATCAAGAAAGGAAAAATGCCTTGCCATCCGGTAATCATGGTGGAGGTCTACTTACAGCCACCCTTAGGGAATTCAAGAATCAAAACCCACCAGTATTTATTGGTGGAAGTGACATTCCAGCTGAGGAATGGTTGGTCCAAACAAATCGAGTATGGAACCTCATACCTTGTGGGCCGAATGAGAAACTTCAATATACCCTTACTGCGACGCCCCAACGGAATCCCCGGACCTGGAGGGCCCCGTGGAGTGTCACCCGCACGGCCTAGTCAAGGTTTGCTGAGCGCGTACCCAGATTCAGCCGCATAAGCGAAAAATGAAACTACGGTAATCTAGAGTAACAACTCAAAGTGCAAACCAAAACGACTGAAAGCAGCGGAACTATAACATAACTTAATATAAAAGGTAGTGGTCCTAATACAAGAGTCCAAAACAAAATAAAATAACGGAACTTACATACCGACCCCGAAGAAGATGACGACAAAACAAGTACCAGACAAAAGTGAACGCTTTCGCCCTTATGCGGGGCTTAAGCTTACAAACCATATAAACATATACATCCCCCGAGGTGGGGTGTTGTACATCAACAGCAAAACAGCAGGCAAGACAGCTCTAACGTCTCTAATCCAAGGGACAGCTCTAACGTCTCTAATCCAAGGGCTGCTCACCTAACTCCGGGTCTCGCTCAACAAGATCTGAAATACGAGTCAAAAGAGAGGAGTAAGTTAAACTGACTTAGTGAGGTAGGTGGAAGAATACAGGACAGTAAATAATGACAAAACCATAATCGATGCATGAGCAGGCAAGGAACAGTATACATAAGATACACATGCATATGAACGAGTTATGGACAATCTCTCCCCTTTTATCGCCTAAAACCCAAAATCATAAAATAACTCCAAACACCAGAGTCGGGGTATCCCCCAACTAACAAAGGTCGAGAGTCCCACGTGCCCGTGAGATCATCTCTTCGGCTAATCACTCGAGACCATCTCCGAATCTCCGAATGGTAGCGTCAACATGTGGTCGTTACCTCGCACAGCTACGACCGCGGCCCGATACCGCCCAGCCGGTCTGCTATTGAGAGTAACCCCGTGGCCCAGAACTACCCCGTGGGCGTCCCCACGAGTGCAATCAAATAATAAGGGAACAGAATAACTCGTTAATAAGAACGGTAGATTCGTTTCAAATAAACGAAGGATTTGATGCAGTACTTATAGGTAAGAAATCATTTTTACTAACCAAATCATTTGTTTTAAAATTAGTAACTAATACTCAAATATTTACATGCGTAGGTATAATATGAAGGGAATAAAAATCGAAATTATTAAATAAAGGTCTTACGAAGGCTGGTATAATAATATATATATACGTATTTCAGTTTTAAAGGTAAAGTTTCCTCACCGTAATGATTCGCAGTTGGTCCTAGTTTACCTGACAAAAGGACAAACACGACTCTAGGTCAAAAAGTGCTAAATCCAAAAATTCTAATCTGACCTTAATACTCTGAGTAAGAAAAAAAGGTTTGAAAACCAGTTAAACAAATGCACGTTACATACACATATGCACTAAGTCAACAAAATTGCAAAACAAACACCTAAGTCCTAATTTCGGGGCCTATCTTATTGAAAAGAGGTACAGAGTATTTTATTTTACACTATGACTTGCGATTAATAGTAAAATTAATACAGTATCTAACTGCTTTAAATATCACAAAGTGCTTGTTGGATATATTAAGTCAAATATTACATACATGGCACTTTGCTTTCAACTTAAAAATCATCAACCAATTTTAAAATATAAGGTCACACTACGCACACACCAATATTATAAAAAGTATGTTTAATATGAATAGTCTAATTTAAGGCTTAAATCAACTAATTATGAACTTTAATTAAATTATAATTAACGGCTAATCTATCGAAATCATTAGTTATTGTATATTAAAAGATCCTGAACATGTTTAGTGCTATAGATCTAAACCCACTAAAATTAATATGTGAAATCTAATTACGTAATTTCAATGAAAAAATTAATTAAACCAAATAATTATTTAAATCTAATATCTGATTGTGATTATATATATATATATATATATATATATATATATATATATATATATATATATATATATATACATACATGGACGTGTTTTGAGATTTGTGTGTGCAGTCCATAGATGGGTTTGGGGTGTTCTAGAGATTAAAATTAATGATTATGAGAATTACAAACATATTCAGTAGTGAATCACAACAAAATTAGGAAGGAAAAAGAAAGAAAAAAAAAAGAGAGGAACCAACTAAACAATTTCATTTACTAACAATTTTATTGGAATGTTATGGAAGAAGCGTACCTTCTTGTCTGCCCAGAATAAAATGAACAGTTACAATGAATGAAAAGGTAAAAGGGACTTGAATTATATTTGTTTCTCAAGGATGCTGATTGACGTGGCTTAACCATGAACAAGTTAGTGGTAGTTATTAAAAAAATAGATGTATTCCTATCTTAAAGGCTAAGGAAGAAAATAATATTTTCATGACATATATAATAAAATATTAATTATATAAGTGTTATGCAGCAAGTACTTGCACATTAACAACTATTTCTTTTGAATAATTTAATGAATGTTGAACTTTAGGAATTATTAATGTTTAGTCTTAAGTTCCGAAACATACATATGATTATTTTAAGTTACTAAAATATTTTAATTGAAACCTTGTTTTTAATATTAAACATTTACACTATTCTCAGCAAATATTTAAGGAAAGTAAAATGTCATATATACATTTTGTTAAATAAGTAAATATTTATTTTATGAATGTAATTTGATCAAGTAGCATTATAAATTTAAATAAATAAACTACGCTATCGGTATGCCACGTAATATGTATGCATGTTATAATTTGATTTTTTTTTCCTAATTTATCTCTTCTTACTTTTCTGAATATTAGCGTGTCACAACTCTCCCCGCCTTGAAAGAATCTGGTCCCCAGATTCTACCTGCCGCTGGTAAACAATCCCGGATAGTGTTTCTGCATCTTCTCTTCCAGTTTACAGGTAGCTTCTTCTGTCTTTTGATTTCGCCACAGTACTTTTACCATTGGAATCCTTCTATTTCGGAGTTCTTTATACTTGCGGTCCAAGATGCGCACTGGTTTCTCTGTATATGTGAGATTTGGTTCTAACGGTATCTCTTCGGATGGTATTATATGAGATCCATCGGGGTGATATTTGCCCAATTGCGAGATGTGGAAAACATTGTGAATTCCTGTAAGGTTTGGTGGTACATCCAATCGGTATGCAACTTCTCCAACCCATTCAGTGATCTCAAATGGTCCGATGTATCGTGGGCTCAGCTTTCCTCCTTTACCAAATCTTTGGATTCCTTTTCTTGGAGAGAGTTTGAGGAATACTCGGTCACCTACTTCAAATTCCAATTTCTTTCTCCAATTAATCTTTCTGATTGGCCATCTGTCTGGGGGTGTGCAGCCGTACTAAATTGTAGCTTCGTACCTAGTTGTTCTTGAATATCTTGCCATAATTTGGATGTGAACTTGGGATCTCTATCGGATACGATACTAGCGGGAATTCCATGCAACTTTATGATTTCTTGTACATAAAGGTTCGCTAACTTCTTTACATTATCTGTGGTCTTAACAGGTATAAAGTGAGCTGACTTCGTTAATCGGTCAACGATAACCCAAATGCTATCATATCCACCTCTGACCCTTGGTAATCCGACCAGAAAATCCATTGTAATCTCATCCCATTTCCAGGTTGGTATTGGAAGAGGTTGTAAAAGTCCTGAAGGTTTTTTATGCTCTCCTTTGACCTTCTGGCAAGTCAAACACACTTTTACAAAATCTGCTATGTCGTGCTTCATTCCATTCCACCATTATTGTTTCTTGAGGTCCCTGTACATCTTAGTTCCGCCTGGGTGTACTGTGTACCTTGTTTTGTGAGCTTCATCCAAGATTACACTTCGAAGAGAGGATGGAACATATATCCTATCGCGGTGTTTGGCGATTCCCAAGTTATCTAACTGCAGAGTAGCTTGTGGATTAGTTTCAGCTCGTGTCAATTGCTCTTGGCACCACTCATCTGTTGTCTAGGCCTCCTTGATTTGTGTTGTGAGTTCTGGTTGTATGACAAGACCCATGAATTGTGCACGAGGTTGCATTTTCAGCTTGTCTCTCGAACTGATAGAGCTTATGGAGTTAACTGAAATGTGAGATACTTCAGCCTTCCTGCTAAGTGCATCTGCCACTACATTAGCTTTACCAGGGCGATATAAAATTTTGCAATCATAGTCCTCTAATAGTTCCATCCATCGCCGTTGACGCATGTTCAGGTTCTTCTGGGTAAATAAATACTTCAAGCTTTGATGGTCAGTATATATGTCAAAAGTCACTCCATACAGGTAGTGTCTCCACTTGGTCAAGGCAAAAACAACTGCGGCGAGCTCCAAATCATGGGTAGGATAATTTTGTTCATGTGGGTGAAGTTTTCTTGAAGCATAGGCAATTACTCTACCCCGTTGCATTAGAAGACATCCTAGTCCTTCTAGTGAGGCATCAGTGTACACCACTAGGTCATCTGATCCATCAGGTAGTGCTAATATGGGTGCCGTAGTCAAACCTCTTTTTAACTCTTGAAAACTTGCTTCGCACTTGTTACTCCATAGGAAAGGAGTCTCTTTGCTTGTTAATCGAGTCAATGGATCAACAATCTTTGAGAAATCTTTAACAAATCGTCGGTAGTAGCCTGCAAGTCCTAGAAAACTTCTGACTTCAGTAGGTGTCTTTGGTTGCTTCCAATTATTCACGGCCTCGATTTTGGATGGATCTACTCCAACGCCTTTTTCAGATATCACGTGTCCCAAAAATGCGACTCGGTCTATCCAAAATTCACACTTACTAAACTTTACGTAAATCTTATGTTCCTCTAGAGTCCATAGCACAATACGTAAGTGATCGGCATGTTCTTCTGGAGTCCTTGAGTATATCAGTATGTCATCAATGAAAATTATCACAAACTGATCTAAATATGGTCGGAAGATACGGTGCATCATGTCCATAAATGCTGCAGGTGCGCTGGTTAGCCCGAACGGCATGACAACAAATTCAAAATGGCCATACCGAGTGTTGAAGCCAGTCTTGGTTACATCTTCCCCTTTGATACGAAGCTGATAGTATCCTTGTCTCAAGTCCAGTTTAGAATATACTTTCGACCCTTGTAATGAGTCAAATAGTTCTTCAATATGTGGCAATGGATACTTGTTCTTGATTGTCATTCGGTTTAATTCTCGATAGTCGATACACATTCGCAGCGTCCCATCCTTCTTTTTCACAAATAATACTGGAGCTCCCCACGGTGATGTGCTTGGACGAATGTATCCGATCTTTAGTAGTTCTTCTAGTTGAGTCTTCAACTCTTGTAGCTCGGGCAACGCCATCCGATACGGAGTCTTGGAATAAGGTTCGGCTCCAAGAGTTAGATCTATTACAAACTCAACTTCTCGTGCTGGTGGTAAAGACTCCAAGGTTTCTTGGAAAATTCCAGGAAATTCATTGACCACGGGTACTTCTTCCATCTTAACTTGATCCTTCGGCTTATTTAGTATGTAGGCTATAAATCCGGATCCTCCTTCCTTAATGTACTTCTTGGCTTCTGAGGATGTTATTAATGGGGCGATCTCAGCAACCCTGTTTATCACTTCTGAATCTTGAATCCTATCTTCTCCCAATTTGACTCGTTTGTTGTAACAATCCAATTGCGCTTTGTAACGGTACAACCAATCCATACCAAGTATTACCTCATAACCCTGAAGTGATAGCTCGATTAGATCTGCTGGATATCGGTTACCTTCAAACTCAATAGGACAATCTCGAACAATCTTTTTGGTGAGGGATCGGGGACCCATTGGTGAAACCACTTCGTAATGGTACGGTAATAATTTTATATCTAAAGGGAGTTGATGCATGAGATGTGATGATATAAATGAATGCGTAGCACCCGGATCAAATAAAGCTTTAATATGCATGTCATGGATGCAAAGCATACCTTCCACGACGGCATTGGGATCGGGATTTTCTCCACCTCCTAAGGCGTATGCTCGGGCCTGTACATTTGGTCTTCCAGGTCTGTTTGCCATCGGTTGACCACGACCAACCCCAGGTACGGGTTGATTTCCCATATATCCCTGATTTGTTGTAGCTTTAGGGCACTGGTTCTTCTGATGTTGATCACTTCCACATACTAAACATTTCCCAGCCTTTTTCCAGCAATTTGCTTCAATGTGATTAGGATTGCCACAGTGGGCACAACCTCTTCCCCCAAATCTGACTGCTTGCCTTCCATCGGGTGCTTTAGCTGGCTTCTGGCCTACACCTTTCATTGATCTATAGAATGGTTTTCCTCGATTTTCTGATCCTGATGCTCGATTCCTATCTATCTTCTGGTTGATCAGACGAATGTTTTGAAGCTTAGCCTCTACTTCCGAAGCTTTCTCAACGGCTATGGTGTAGTCCCGGAGGTCTGCTGTCATCAAGGGATACTGTAGATCTGTCCTTAGGCCATCAACAAATTTCTGAACCTTACGTCGTTCATCTGTCATTATGTGTGGTGCATAAGGAAGTAGGCGAGTGAAATTTGCCTCATACTGAACCACTGAGGATACTCCTTGTATCAAACTGAGGAACTCCTTTTCTCGGGCATTCTTCTTAACAAGTGGGATGAACTTTCTGGTAAATTCAGCCTTGAAATTATCCCAAGTTTGAGGAATATGTTCCCTGATCCACTTTTCTTCGATGAGACGCCACCAGTGAGATGCAGCATCATCCATCACGTGTACAGCACACTCGATTTTCTTTTCGTCAGTACAGTGAAGCACATAGAAGTTTTTCTCCAAAGCAAAGAGCCAATTCTCAGCTTTTATGTCGTCTGGTTCCCCATAGAACTTGGGTGGTTGAAGCCTCAAGAATCTATCTATTATTTGTTCCTGCTGGTTGTGTTCAACTGGTCGTGGTGGAGAGGGTGGTGGTTGTTGTTGTTGCTGTTGTAGATATTGTTGTTGCTGTTGAACAACCTGCGCCAATTGCCGAACTGCGTCAACCAATTCAGCAGTCTAATTATTACGCCGTCTCTGATTGGATGGCCCAGCTTTATCACCGTTATCTGTTGGGGCATCAAAGTGTTGGCGTGTTCTTCGAGAAGCCATTCTATTATGCATGTAACAGTTTATTGGATGATGTTAATATAATTAAAAAAAATTAAGATAATAAACGTATTTAACACAACCATCCACTATATACATAGGATTTCAAAAGATAGAGTTATACATCAGGTCCTAGGGTACCACCCCTGGGTTACCCGAACATGATGCACTAGTCACAGAAATAGACATTTTCACATATGTACAACTATACAAGTGATAAGGCCTACGGTGCATGGCACAAAATATATATACAAGACAAAACACTAGCGTGACAGCTTAGCAAGCAAAAGCATATAGGATCCCTAACAACTATCAGTGGGGTGGGGAACCTATCAGAGCGTGTGACGGGAATGGCGGTGACCGTAAGGCAGGTGGCTCGACGTGAGATGGTCCAACCTCAAACTCCCTGTCCTCCCTAACCTCCCTGCTAATAGAACGACGGAACTCCTCCACCAAACAATGTGCCCGTCGCTAAAACTTCTGGTAATGATCCATATCGCTCCTCATGGCCTCCATATCACGCTGCAACCTCTGCATACGACCCCTGACTGCCTCCAACTCCATGCGGGCATAATCCTTCTCTCTAGTGACCTGGCTGAGGCCTCAATGTAGGTCCCTCGCATGAGCTCTCTCTGCGTGTAACTCTTCCTCCAAGGAACTCCCGTAACCATCCCAATCACGGATGAATCTACCTCGACCTCGGTATCTGCCCCTCATCCCTCTACGACCTCGGGCCCTCCAGCCTCCTCTATACATAATACCATACGTCTGCTCTGGATGATGCTCTGGCTCGGTAGGGAATGGGTGAGATGGAGTGTATGGCTCAATCTGATCAGCGTCTGCCATCCTATCACAACACATCCGACTGACTCTAAGTTATAACAAATATAAAACATAAAGGCACACAAAGCATATAAACAAGTATCCTATAACACTCTAGACTCGAATCCCTGACTATTTGTCAAGAATTCAAACTCCCAAACTCCAGGTTTCCCAACCTAGAGCTCTGATACCACCACTGCGACGCCCCAACGGAATCCCCGGACCTTGAGGGCCCCGTGGAGTGTCACCCGCACGGCCTAGTCAAGGTTTGCTGAGCGCGTACCCTGATTCAGCCGCATAAGTGAAAAATGAAACTACGGTAATCTAGAGTAACAACTCAAAGTGCAAACCAAAACGACTGAAAGTAGCGGAACTATAACATAACTTAATGTAAAAGGTAGTGGTCCTAATACAAGAGTCCAAAACAAAATAAAATAACTGAACTTACATACCGACCCCGAAGAAGATGACGACAAAACAAGTACCAGACAAAAGTGAACACTTTCGCCCTTATGCGGGGCTTAAGCTTACAAACCATATAAATATATACATCCCCCGAGCTGGGGTGTTGTACATCAACAGTAAAACAGCAGGCAAGACAGCTCTAACGTCTCTCATCCAAGGGCTGCTCACCTAACTCCGGGTCTCGCTCAACAAGATCTGAAATACGAGTCAAAAGAGAGGAGTAAGTTAAACTGACTTAGTGAGGTAGGTGGAAGAATTCAGGACAGTAAATAACGACAAAACCATAATCGATGCATGAGCAGGCAAGGAATAGTATACATAAGATATACATGCATATGAACGAGCTATGAACAATCTCTCCCCTTTTATCGCCTAAAACCCAAAATCATAAAATAACTCCAAACACCAGAGTCGGGGTATCCCCCAACTAACAGAGGTCGAGAGTCCCACGTACCCGTGAGATCATCTCTTCGGCTAATCACTCGAGACCATCTCCGAATCTCCGAATGGTAGCGTCAACATGTGGTTGTTACCTCACACAACTACGACCGCGGCCCGATACCGCCCAGCCAGTCTGATATTGAGAGTAACCCCGTGGCCCAGAACTACCCCGTGGGTGTCCCCACGAGTGCAATCAAATAATAATGGAATAGAATAGCTCGTTAATAAGAACGGTAGATTCGTTTCAAATAAATGAAGGATTTGATGCAGTACTTATAGGTAAGAAATCATTTTTACTAACCAAATCATTTGTTTAAAACTAGTAACTAATACTCAAATATTTACATGCGTAGGTATAATATGAAGGGAATAAAAATCGAAATTATTAAATAAAGGTCTTAGGAAGGCTGGTATAATAATATAGATGTACGTATTTCAGTTTTAAAGGTAAAGTTTCCTCACCGTACTGATTCGCAGTTGGTCGTAGTTTACCTGACAAAAGGACAAACACGACTCTGGGTCAAAAAGTGCTAAATCCAAAACTTCTAATCTGACCTTAATACTCTGAGTAAGAAAAATAGGTTTGAAAACCAGTTAAACAAATGCACGTTACATACACATATGCACTAAGTCAACAAAATTGCAAAACAAACACCTAAGTCCTAATTTCGGGGCCTATCTTATTGAAAAGAGGTACAGAGTATTTTATTTTACACTATGACTTGCGATTAATATTAAAATTAATACAGTATCTAACTGCTTTAAATATCACAAAGTGCTTGTTGGATATATTAAGTCAAATATTACATACATGGCACTTTGCTTTCAACTTAAAAATCATCAACCAATTTTAAAATATAAGGTCACACTACGCACACACCAATATTATAAAAAGTATGTTTAATATGAATAGTCTAATTTAAGGCTTAAATCAACTAATTATGAACTTTAATTAAATTATAATTAACGGCTAATCTATCGAAATCATTAGTTATTGTATATTAAAAGATCCTGAACATGTTTAGTGCTATAGATCTAAACCCACTAAAATTAATATGTGAAATCTAATTACGTAATTTCAATGAAAAAATTAATTAAACCAAATAATTATTTAAATCTAATACCTGATTGTGATTTATATATATATATATATATATATACATACATGGACGTGTTTTGAGATTTGTGTGTGCAGTCCATAGATGGGTTTGGGGTGTTCTAGAGATTAAAATTAATGATTATAAGAATTACAAACATATTCAGTAGTGAATCACAACAAAATTAGGAAGGAAAAAGAAAGAAAAAAAAAAGAGAGGAACTAACTAAACAATTTCATTTACTAACAATTTTATTGGAATGTTATGGAAGAAGCGTACCTTCTTGTCTGCCCAGAATAAAATGAACAGTTACAATGAATGAAAAGGTAAAAGGGACTTGAATTATATTTGTTTCTCAAGGATGCTGATTGACGTGGCTTAACCATGAACAAGTTAGTGGTAGTTATTAAAACAATAGATGTATTCCTATCTTAAAGGCTAAGGAAGAAAATAATATTTTCATGACATATATAATAAAATATTAATTTTATAAGTGTTATGCAGCAAGTACTTGCACATTAACAACTATTTTTTTTGAATAATTTAATGAATGTTGAACGTTAGGAATTATTAATGTTTAGTCTTAAGTTCCGAAACATACATATGATTATTTTAAGTTACTAAAATATTTTAATTGAAACCTTGTTTTTAATATTAAACATTTAGTCTATTCTCAACAAATATTTAAGGAAAGTAAAATGTCATATATACATTTTGTTAAATAAGTAAATATTTATTTTATGAATGTAATTTGATCAAGTTGCATTATAAATTTAAATAAATAAACTGCGCTATCGGTATGCCACGTAATATGTATGCATGTTATGATTTGATATTTTTTTTTTCCCTAATTTATCGCTTCTTACTTTTTTGAATATTAGGGTGTCACACTTACCATGGTACAAGGACAAACGTATAATTGGTGGTCGAGTGTTCAAGGGAAATTAGGGGCCTTCGGGGAAGAAGTTACTTGGGAAGTGTTCGTCCGAGAGTTCAAAAACAAGTATATCCCAAAAGCTACTCGGAATAGACGCTTGAGAGAGTTTATGGATCTCAAGCAAGGAGAGATGTCGGTAACGGATTATATAAACGAGTTTGAGAGACTTTGTCGCTTCTTCGGTTGGCTTAATACACTACCCTCGGGGCCATGTGACCACGACATGCTTACTCGCCAAAACAAGATCAATCACGATAACACGATCAATTCACGAAATCATTTGCAATCAGTAGAGATTTTTAGAAAGATATATACATATATATATATATATATATACATTTTGGCCGAAAACATCACTTAGGGTTGTACGGGTTCTATATATCTAGTAATTAAACCTCACCTGTGCCGAAAATTAACAAGGATACACCTATGAAGCATGCTCCTCGTCAACTGGAAGAAGATCTGTGTAAAAAGGGACAAGTGTTTGTGAGACACGACTGGCATGAACCATTTACGACGCACGACAAAGTCATGATCAATAAGTCATTCAATAACACTTAAGGAATGTCAAGTAGAAGCATAATTATCAATTAAACAAGTATATATATCATATAATTCACATATGGGAGCCAAGAGAGTGAAAGGATTGCAATAAGAGAGGTTATGGTGAAGTTTGGTAAAAATGGACAATTTTAGGAAATGTACATGCTGAGGGAAAACCTGAATATCTTTAATTCTAGAATTGGAAATTGAGTCTGGTTTGTCGGGAATGAAACCAGACACAAAGACCTTTCCGATGATATATGGCTCGTTTTCTAGTTCAAAGTGAGGAGAAAATGGCATACGCTTGAAGTTAAGCGAGTGCAGTTTGTCGGGAAAATGGCGACACGTAAAATAATTAATTATATCTCACAAACTAGAAAAGATATTAAGATGATTCGAATTGGAGGTTGTTCTAGACTTCAAGAGGTTTCGATGACCTCAAAAATCAGGGCAATCAAAGTTTGTATTAGGGAGAAACACCCGTTTGAAAAATGGTCCGAAAGCAGAAACGGGCATGTGAAAACCTCCTGTAACCGTGCCAAACGGGCGTTTGGTGCGTGAACTGGAAAGCCACACGGGCGTTCGGGAGTGTTCTGTCCAAAAAAACAAGGGAAAAACAGGGCAAGGCTCGGAAATTGCTCCCAAAACATCCCAACACCAAATCAAGTCAAGAAATCAACTTAAAACTATCATATATCATGTATATAACTCATATATAACATTTGAGCCACATTTAATCCAAGGAAGCATGCTTAAATCCTCAATAATTCATCAAACAAACCCCATATTTTCTCATGATCCCCAATCTTCAACATATCAAGAATTCATGCAAGTTTTCAAGCCTAGTACTCATGATCATGCTTCTAATCACTTGTAAACAAGAAAGGATCACATAATCAACAAAATCTAATTCAAATAGAATTCATGAAATCCATACACTTCATATTATACCTTGAAAAGAAGAAAGAAAGAATGAAAGGATGAGATGATGCTGATGCTCCAAACTTATGCAATATTCCTCTTGAAATCAAGCTTGAAATATGAGATGTAATCCTCCTTCTTCCTTTGGTGTCTTGGAACGAGATATGTGTGTGTAGGTGTGTGTGATTTTTGGATGAAATTGATGAATGATATTTTGAGAGATAGATGTATATGATATAATATAAAGTCCTCCACTAACTCTCATGAATCACCATTATTTGGACTTAAGTCCTTAGGAGATATGAATTCATATAATCAAGTTCCATTCCATGTCAAAAGATCACTTAAATCCATTTATGTTAATGCAATTAAGTTCACAAATTTATGAAATGATCAAGTAAGAACATATAAGAACATTTAATCACGTTAATAAATAATTCACGTAAATTTCACGTTAACGCTAGTTCATGTAAATACATGAAAATATTTTGCATATAATGTTATGAAATTTAATATAATATAACATAAGGTATAAATTGAAATCGGGGCGTTACATTTTTGATATGTACGTAATGATTTGATCGTAAATTATATTTTATTATGTAAATATGAATCGATACGGATTTTTATAATTGGATACTTGGTCCCTATGTTTGATCTTGAATTTTATATTACTAGAACTCCTTGCTTCCGCTATTTGTTTATTTGTTACGCGCTCTGGTTTAGTTTTAGCTTCGTCTAGCCTAGTGAGTGTGTGGTCTCCCGTTCGCTTAGACATGGGCTTGTGTATGGACTTTCTACTTCATATGTGGGTTCGGGTTTATGTGCGGGGGATGTGGTGGCCCGCGTTCTGGGTGCTACATCCTAAAGTGGTATCAGAGCTCCGGGTTGCAAAACCGGAGTTCTAGTGTCGTGTTGAGTCTGTCTAGGTTGTACGGCATAGGACAACGTGGATATGTGACTTCATGTGCTCATTTGTGTATCTCTTTGTTAATCGTACACATGAACATGTATTGACCCGCATGCATATATTTTAGAAATTCTTTAATTTTTGCTGAAATATACCTCCAAGAAGACATCATCGTCGAGATAGATCCCCCGAGTGTCGTCATCATCGGGATCACTCTCCTCAACAAGAGAATAACAATCCACCACCACCACCACAAATGGATCAGGGGAACTTTATGGAAAGACTTGCGATATTCTTAGAGCAACGGAATCAAGAAAGGAAAAATGCCTTGCCAGCCGGTAATCATGGTAGAGGTCTACTTACAGCCACCCTTAGGGAATTCAAGAATCAAAACCCACCAGTATTCATTGGTGGAAGTGACATTCCAGCTGAGGAATGGTTGGTCCAAACAAATCGAGTATGGAACCTCATACCTTGTGGGCCGAATGAGAAACTTCAATATACCCCTACCATGGTACAAGGACAAGCGTATAATTAGTGGTCGAGTGTTCAAGGGAAATTAGGGGCCTTCGGGGAAGAATTTACTTGGGAAGTGTTCGTCCGAGAGTTCAAAAACAAGTATATCCCAAAAGCTACTCGGAATAGACGCTTGAGAGAGTTTATGGATCTCAAGCAAGGAGAGATGTCGGTAACGGATTATATAAACGAGTTTGAGAGACTTTCTCGCTACGCCCCAAGTATTGCAAATGATGATGAAAGTAAGGCCTCGCATTTCCTTCAAGGACTTCGGGAGGACATGAACGATGCATTGGAAGCCTCAAATACTAGCACCTGGACCATAGTGACGGACAAGGCCTTGAGAGTTGAAGACCGGGTGGTTATGAGAAGAAAGAACTCGCATACTGGCCAAGGTTCTAGTTCGGGTTCACAAGCAATTCTTGGAAAGAGACCGGTGTACGAGGTTCATCCCCTTCCGAATCCTCAAAACAAGCAACCTAAACCGGTGAATCCAAATCCTCCTATGGCTATCAAGGGTCCCGAATGTGTGCATTGCCGATGGACAAATCACTTGTCGGAGAATTACTGGAAACTTCACAAAAGGTGCTTCAGATGTGGGTCACCAAAGCATATGCTAGATCGGTGCCCACGCAAAAGGCCGGAATATGTGCCGGGAGGAAATCCAAGGCTCGCGATTCAAGCTCAGGCGTACGCTTTGGGTGGAGAAAGAGAAAGAACGGCAGAAGTTAATCAAGATGCCATGGTGGGAGGTACAATTGCATACATGGCATAACATCACATGCATTGGTCGATCCCGAGACCATTTATGCATTTATTTTCGGGATGCATCGTTGTGATTATTATTGTGGTTATTTTTTTTTACTTCTTTGTATGGCCTATTTCTTACGTATGACTTTATTGTGAGTTCTTGGTGAGATTTCTTTAACGAGTGTGTTCGGTAAGCTTGAGGGTCGAGTTCTGCTTGTCAACTTCATAGAGACATCGGGAAGAGGTAAGATTTGAGGTGCAAGATCAAAGAAGGCAAGAGATCAAAAGTCGAAGAGTCAACTGGTGAGATCGATGAGATGATGAAAAGTTGTATCCGGAGTGGTTCGAGGTCCCGAGCCGGACCTGAGGACAGGTCCTTTTCAAGGGGGAGAGTTTGTGACACCCCGCTCGTTCGCACGTACAGGTTTGTACCACGCGTGAGTTTATTTTCCGTAATTATATTTATTTTCATTTTTATTTGATGCATTCATATTTATTTCTAATTGTTTCCTTATATGAATTATTTGAAATAATATGAAATATGTGATTTAAATGTCAAGAAAATACCTTAAGTGAAACTACGGTGTGAATTTTATTCCCGAGCATGCTAATTTCGTGAATTATGTGAAATATGTGATTTAAGGATATAATTGTATGATTTTAAAATTTTTGGACTTAATTGGAATTTCGAATTTGGACCTAATTGCAACTTTTTGAAAGTTTTGGACTCATTTGGAAAATGAGTCATTTAAGTACACTTGTGTACCTTTTAATTTATATCTTGAGCTTTGGCACTCAGATTCGAGTGCCGTCTTCGGAGTTCAACTCCTTTCGACAATCTAGGCGTAATGGAACAAGTTTCGTATTTTTTCGATGTCGTTTCGACCCCCGACGAAGCTAATTTCAGTCTCGCGCGCCTAAAACGCCCTTATGACCTACCTATGAGCTATGAGACCCATTCTTTTACCATTTTCTTGACTTAATCTCACCTAAACCAACCTATATCTCTCCCTTATCAGCCTCACACGTCCCACATTAGATTAGGGCAAGAAAGAATAGAGGAAAGAAGGGGAAAGAAGAGGAATAGTGGCATACCTCCATTAAAAGAGCTCAAGCTGTAACGCCCCGGTTTTTCATTTATATTAATATGTCATACTTGTTTATAAATTGTGTAATTAAATTATTTAATTATGTGATTAATTTTTTATACGTGTTTTATACTCAATTTCATTATAAATTGTTGGTGTTTTATTTTATTTTATTTTAATTCAATTTAGTTATTTCGTTATTTTAGTGATTATTTTAAATTAATAATTTAGTGATTAATGTTAATTAAATTGTTAATTAAGTGTTTAGTATTAATTACAAGATAACCTTAATTATCTGAATTAAACTTATAAAATCCGTTGACTTTGAATTTTGTTTAATAATAGAATTTAAATGTTAGTTATAATTTATTATGTATGAATTATTAAGAATATGTGCATGAATGTTTATTTGAGCTTCATTCATATATGAAACGATATCGAAATGTCGTGGAAATTTAGTATGTTGTAAATATGTGTGTTATGAACATGCCTATATGCTCGGTTTATGTTTTCGAACTCGTTTGATGTGTTAACGAATTTAATTTGATTTGTGGAACCAAATCGGGGGCTAATGAGCAATTAGCGCACCCTTGGTTCCGTACGTGATATCTTGAGCTCGGGAACTCGGATTCGAATTCCGTCCACTTTGTTGAACTCTTATCGAAGATTCGAGTTTAATAAACTTAGCCTCATATTTTTCCGAAACCATTTGAACCTCCGAAATCCAACCGAAAAACGAAACGACATCAAAACAACCACATTCCACTAAAATGGCCATAACTTGTTCAAAACTTAACCAAATTAACTATGGTTGGTGTCCTTGTAACCCTAGTTCAACCCTATATCTTCCCATAACCATCCCTAACCGAGCATACCCTCACAGAAGCCAGAAAATTCAGCTAAAGCCTCTGCATTCCAGTTTCCCATCATTGTGCAATCCTTGAGATTTTGGAGCTCAAATCTCTATCAACTTTCATCCAATCAACAAGGTGAGTTAGGATTATGTTGTACATGCATCTCTGGTTATTTTAATCCTTTCATCCCTAATTTTGAGTCAGATTTCACGTGGTTTTAAAGATTGGAATGAATAGTTAGGTTTTCGGGTGTTTTGATGATTTCTTGAATTCCTTTGATCTCTGACTTGTTTTGATGCTATATATATGATTCTTTTACTTCATTTATGACTGAGTATGCTGGTATTTATTGTTGGTTAAGGATTGGTTGAGATATCATTAATGAAATGGATATGTATTGAATGAGCTTCAAACTGAAATTTTCCCCCTCTCGTGTACTGGACTGCTGCTAGCTTTTAGGATTTGTCTTGATGTCAAATATTGTCTCTTGTTATCTTAATTGCAGCTGTGTTGATGGTTGTTTGATCATGTTTTGTCTCGCCCTGTTTTCATTAATTCTTACCCTGTTTTTCCCGCATGGAACTGCTGCCTTTTTTCTCAGTTTTGCTGCGTTTATTGAGGTTATTTACAGACTTGGTTGTTGTGCATTTGTAGCCTTTTTATTCCTTATTATGTTGGTGTGAATTGGTTGCAAAGTTTGTGAGAGTTTGGCCTGGTTTCAACCCCATTTCTTTCCCCTGTTTTCGTTGCCGCCTACTATTTCCTTCTGTTGCTGCTGTGACACTCTCCCCGGCCGGGGAGAGGTTGTTCTTGGGAAGTACCCGACCGGGTACACCTCTTGCAGTGGGTTTCTGTATCTCCTTCCCCGGCCGGGGAAGTTTGAACTAGATAACTACCCGGGTGGGTAGTTGGGCGTTTCTGCTTCTGTTGTTTTCCTTCTTTCCTTATGCTCTTTCTTTCTTCTTTCTTGTTCTTCCCTTTCTTGTTGCTGAGTTGCTGCTTTCCTTCTTCCTTGTGTAGCTGGGGTGTGTTGTTTATCAGGTTGGAGTTTTGCTGCGTGCAGGCGTTTGCTAGTTCCGTTTGTGACGCCCCGTTTCTCGATCAAGGTATGCTTTGGTACGAGAGTGAACGATTTATTTTTCTTTGCATGAATTATGTGAATAATATACATTAATTGACCGTTATGCTTGAACTTATGTGAAATATATACTTTAGATGAGTTATGTGACTATTTGATATGGTAATTATGTGTTCATATTGTTTTCATTTGGGTTCGATGGCATGCTTCGTGTTTAATCGAAACTATGTGCTTATTTGGACATTAAAGTATAATTTAGGGACTAAATGGTAAATTTATTTTCTAAGCCTGGAACTGGACAGAACTTAATAAAATCGAGTAGATAATTTGATTACGAGTTCGTGGGTTTTTGAATCTCTCGATTTGGAGTTCGGACGAAGAAGTTATGGCCATTTTACGAAAAGTCAACCTTTTTATAAGACTTATGACCCAATTCCGAATTTGGCCTAATTTGAGACCCAATTTCACTTATGACCCGCTCTAATTGACCCGGTTCGTGACCCTACTAGCTGACCCAAATCCCTAAATCAGATTTTAACACCCACAAGCCATTTTACGTTATTTCACAAAGATTTAAACACAAACTCTCTCTAGCCTATTCATCTTCTCCAAGAACACCAAGAACACCTCCAAGCATCTTCAAGAGGCAAGAGTGGAGATTGAAGCTGGGAATTCGAGACTCAAGACCAAGTTATTCTCTTCTATTTTCAGCTCTCAAGGTAAGCTTTATGTGTTACTTCCATGGTTTTATGTTCTTGAGCTTCTTGACTTGAATTTGAACTAGGGTTCTTGTATGTTGGATTGAATTCGAATTTCTTGTTGGAAATATGATTCTTATGGTGTTAGGAACAATTTGATGTAAGTATTTCTTGATTTCATGCTTGTTTGAAGAACCCACCATTGATGACCTTTGAAGCTTTCTTGAGAAATTCTTGCATGTCTAAGATTCACTTGATTTCTTGCAATCTTGGTGTTGTAGAATGATTATGCTTGAGTTTTTATGAGGTTTGGAATCAATTTTAGTTGAATTCATGCTAGGATTAGAGATTCACCATTGAAGAGCATGCTTGAACTATGAAGCTTTTATGCATATATGTAATTCTTGCTTAAATGATTTAATTCTTGGATTTTATGCTTATATTATGTTCTTATATGAAGTATGAATGTTTTATGATGCTTAATTGAGGTTTTCGAATCTTAATTTCATGTTTTGGGGTGTTTAGAACTCATTCCCGTCGAGTTCGAAGTGCCTGTCACGTTTTTTTTAAGTTCTGGGCAGAATCCACTAGGGTGGATTTATGCTGTGTAAAAATCCATGGGGGTGGATTTGAGGCAGTAGCTTCTGGACAATCCGGGATGGTGGATTTTGTGTGAAGGAAAATCCATGGGGGTGGATTTTCCCCAGCCTTGTTTTCTTGACTTGTTTCGCTTGTTTTGACTCTTGTATGTCCTTTTCTTGTTTCTATAATACCTTTAATGAGTTGTGGCCGTATTATATGTGGTGGAACTTCTTGTATATCACTTGTTATTATTTTATTGCCTTGATCAAGCTTAAGTTGTTACATTTTTCTAAGTTATGCATTTAGTTGAACTTGTATGACTTCCTACGCTATGTGTGACCTTGACATGCTATACATGCTCATGATTGATCCTCACGTTTCATTAAGTGCATGATATGACTCCATAAGCATTCATAACTCTCATAAGTGACTTGTTACTTAAGCCGTGCGTCGTTTACTTGGTTTGGGTCGAGTCTCACCTTTGTTAGTACGTTTGTCTTATTAGGTGGTGAGTCTCCGACCGAGTAGTCCGTTGCTCGTGGTCGACCTTTGAGGTTCTTGGTAAAGGTGAGGAGTTATATTACTAAAATGTTTTCAAACTGTGGACAATACCGTATAGCCTTCATGATTTGGTTCTCAAATTCCCGTTTTGAAAACTATATGTATAGGCATAGTATGCCGGATTTTGGGAGCTTGGCTCATTATACTTATATCGTTGCTTATTGAAAACGGTTTGCAACTATAGTATGAATCTTGGTATACGGGATAGGTACCCAAAATGTTTTGGTTTTGAAAAGGATATATATGTACGTATGTGGCGAGTTGTTTTGGACCATGTTACGAAAGTGGTATGGAGATTGATGTACCTTGCAGGGACGCTTGCTTGGGGAAATCGAACTTGAGCTCGTGGATGGAGGTGAGTGATATTCCGGGAAGGCAAGGGCCGACGGATGTCCTTATCCAAAGTTCCCACTGTGGACAAGATTACTAAGACTCCGAGGAGGTTTCGGGGTTGAAGTCTTCTTGGAGAGAGCTAGGTTTCATGGACCGAATTCTCTATGTTATGGATGATCGGGGGTGCGCACCCTCAACATCAATGGTGATGGATGGATTGGTTTGATTTCTTTGGTTTGGGAAGTTAGGTTGGAGGGCCCATTCTCACCGAGCCGGTTATGTTTCTAGTTTGTGATCCGTTGTTTTGAAAACCCCTTTGCATTGATTTTGGAAAGTTAAACGGATCATAAACACATATCGCATTCATTGTACCTCCTTTTTATTATATTCCTTAGAGTAAATCCTTACCGGTTCCTTTTGAACTGACTCTTCAACCTTTGTATTGTCTACAGGTCTTCAGGAGTCTTGCTGGGCGGTGTGTCGTAGAGTCTTGGCTCGTACAAGTTGTGTCGAGTCTGCATTTACTTAAAGTTGGTGTTGTGTATGTTGTTATGGTTTAATGCTTTCATTAGCCTTGGTGGGCATTATGATATAGTTAGAAATGTTACATTCTTATATGAATTCCGTTTATGAAAATTGTACAGGTTGGAATCGTGATGATGCAATGATATTTGGATATATTATCCGGTCGGGACAGGTGCTTAGGTAGTTGAACCCGTATTTATGATTTTGTTTCGGGACAGGTGCCTAGGGACTGGAACCCGTATTTATATTATTCCATGTCGGGACAGGTTGCATGCTCTTGAACCCGTTGAACTATGTGATGCGTGATTGATCTTGTTAATTGACGTTAATGAATTGATTCCGATTGCATGCTACACGTTTGTTGAAACAATTTATGCTCGCTTCCGCATGTCTGTTGCTTCTTTACGGCGCGTTGAGTCGAGTTGTTTAGGTACCGCCTAGCCAGGTTGTTTGTCCGTCACCGCTTGCTTTGGGAACGATGCGTATATGGATGTCAGTTGCATATACGAGCTAGAACCTTAGCGCGGGGTAAGATGTGATTGCCCTCCGCCAGGCGTTACACCCTATTTTTGTGGTATCAGAGCTTAAGGTTTAAAACCGGGCTCTTGAGTCGTCTTGTGTCGGCCTAGGTCGTACGACATAGGAATATTTGTGCATTGCATTTACTTGACTTGGCAATTTTGATTAGTTGGCATGAATTTTCTGAATTACTTGATTACATGCTCACATCTTTTAATACACTTGCGCTTATGCTTTTGCTTAGATTGAATCATGCTAGGTACAATTGAATTAATTGTGTAAATGCTTTAGAATTCCGGAATTGTTGCTTACCTGTTAATTGACTCCTATTGAAAGATTTCATTTTCTTAAATGACAATTTTGATTGCCTTATTTGGGAATGCATGCTTATGTGCTTATAGCTTCTCCATAAGTGCTTTTAGCTTGAAATTTGTACTTGTTAGAAGCATGCTTCGAATGTTGAACCTAACGACTTGACTGCTTGCCTAATTGCTGTGGAAACTTAAGAACTACATGCTCCTTGTTACTAATATGTTAGAATTCAATTGTTTTATAATCAATTATGCTAGCACCTTAAATAATTGTGTTCTTGCCTTAGATAACTTGAACTCTCCTTGGATAACTTACTTAATTGTCTACTTGCTTTAGCAACTTACAGATTACGTGTTTTTGTACCCATTGAATTGGGTTGACTGAACTTATGTGCTTAATTAAACATTGCGAGTATCTTATACTGGAACTATGTACTTATGTGATTACAACAGTTTCGTAATTAAACTGCCTATAGCTTTACATAATGCTTACTAACCATCATGCATACATACATATGCTTTAAACTGTGTGTTGTAGAGGAAATTCCATCGCAATGTCCCCCATGAGATAGGACATGGATGCGCAACCTATGCTCTAAGGGATACCGACATTAGTTGATTAAAGGTACGCAAAAACATGCACCGCATTTCATTTTAAATATGCAAACCTATGTGTATGCAATTGATTCTTTTATGATGGTTATGTATGCCAAGACATGTTAGGGGTTATAGGGACTTCTCTAATGTATGTGCAAGAGAGATGTTGGATTCTCTCTAATTTATGTGCTAGGGAAATGCTAGATTCTCCCTAATTTACGTGTTTGAAGGATGTTGGATTCCTTCAATGTAGGTGTTGGGAATTGTTGGATTTTCCTAAGTTAGGTGTTTGAGAAATGTCGTATCTTTTCTCAAACTAGTCCTTCGGGAGATGTCGGATTCTCTTGAACTTAGGCGCTTGAGAGACGGGGTGCTCTCACTTGTGTGCTTGAGAGACGGGGTGCTCTCACTTGTGTGCTTGAGAGACGGGGTGCTCTCACTTGTGCGCTTGAGAGACGGGGTGCTCTCAATTGTTTGTTTAGAGACGGGGCTCTCTACTCGTTGTTGTGCTTTGTGTTCGGTTTACTTTGGCTACGATCGGAAGCAGGTGGTTTTAGAAGATGTCGAGATTCCCTCACACTGATGACACGATACTCGAGAAGGGATCAATCATCCAAACACTAAATAAACACGAGATACGGACACTTTGAGTTCGTTGTGATGCCCTTCGGACTTACCAACGCACCCGCAACTTTTATGGATTTAATGCACCGTGTTTTCAAGGAGTTCTTGGACAAGTTCGTTGTTATTTTCATTGATGACATCTTGGTTTTCTCTAAGTCGGTTGAGGAACACGCTCTACATCTTCGTTTGGTACTTGAGAAGCTACGTGAACACAAATTGTATGCTAAGTTTAGCAAATGTGATTTTTGGATGGATCGGGTATCATTTTTGGGACATATTATTTCCGGTGATGGGATTTCAGTAGATCCTTCTAACATAGAAATAGTTTCTCTTTGGGAGCAACCGAAGAATGTGTCAGAAGTAAGGAGTTTTCTTGGCTTAGCAAGTTATTACCGCCGATTCGTCAAGGATTTTTCAAAGATTGCCGCACCTCTCACACGATTAACTAAGAAGGACACAAAGTTTGTGTGGGATGAAGCTTGTGAAGAGAGCTTCCGTATGCTTAAGGAGAAATTGACAACGGCTCCAGTGTTAACTCTACCGGAAGGTTCGGATGGGTTTTCAGTTTACACCGATGCATCCAAAGAAGGGTTGGGATGCGTGTTTATGCAAAATGGTCGGGTGATTGCTTATGCTTCGAGGAAATTGAAGGAGCACGAGCAGAATTACCCAACACATGATCTTGAGTTGGCCGCGGTGATATTTGCCTTCGCGAAATGGCGACACTACCTCTAGGGAATTAAGTTTGAGGTATTTACCAACCACAAGATTCTTCGTTACTTGTTCACACAGAATGAATTGAACATGAGACAACGACGGTGGATGGAATTCTTGGAAGATTACGATTGTGTCATACAATATCATCCGGGAAAGGCGAATGTAGCTGCGGATGCCTTGAGTCGGAAAGCAAAGATTGCTAATCTTAAGGTTGATTTCGGTAAGGGTGAAACCGAGATCCTTGTTTCGCAATCAAGGTTGGCTAACATCACTATAAGGCCGGATTTGAGGCAAAGGATTCTAGATGCACAATCAACGGATGAATGGATTCAAAGACAAGTGATTCGAGCAAAGGCTAATCCGAAGTCTAAGTTTGGATTTGATGATTTGGGGATCTTTAGGTACAAGGGCCGAGTATGTATACCGGATGGATTGCAAAGGTTAGTGCTTGAAGAAGCACATAGGACCGTCTATACGATGCATCCGGGTGGCAAAAACATGTACCGGGATCTCAAGAAGTACTTTTGGTGGCATGGAATGAAAAAGAATGTGGCTAATTTTGTTAAGAGATGTCGAGTTTTTCAACAAGTTAAGCCGAACATCAATTACGGCGGGAAAGTTGCAACCGATACCGATTCCCGAGTGGAAATGGGAACAAGTCACTATGGACTTTGTGACCGGCCTTCCGAGAGTGAAGAAGGGATTTGATGGAATTTGGGTCATTGTAGATCGCTTTACAAAATCTGCACACTTTCTAACGATTCGATCGACCGATAAAGTGGAGAAATTAGCGGAGTTGTATCACTGAGAAATTGTGAGACTACATGGGATACCCGCTAGCATTATTTCGGATAGAGATCCTCGTTTCACTTCTAAGTTGTGGAAGGTTCTTAACAGATTATGGGGTACGAAGTTAAGTTTTAGTACCGCATTTCATCCGCAAACCGATGGACAATCCGAACGGGTGATTAAGTTTCTTGAGGATTTATTAAGGGCTTGTGTAATGGATTTTTCGGTTGAGTGGGATAAACAATTGACTTTGATCGAATTCGCCTACTATAATAGTTACCAATCTTCAATCAACATGGCACCATATGAAGCTTTGTATGGCCGTAAGTGTAGGTCTCCTCTTTATTGGGATCTTGAGGAATGGAAATGGACCGAGGAAAATGGTTTGGAGCGAGGAACCGAGCCCGATTTGATTAAGGGAGCAATTGAAAAAGTGGAAAGGATTAAGCAACACATGAAAACGGCACAAGATCGGCAAAAGAGTTATGCCGACCGGAGACGGAAAGATTTCAAATTTGAAGTGGGTGACCGAGTTTTCTTGAAGGCAACACCGAGAAAGGGTTTCTCACGTATTGGAAAGGGTGGTAAGTTGAATCCGAGATTCATTGGTCCGTTTGAGATTGTGGAACGTATCGGGGAAGTTGCTTATCGCTTGGATTTGCCTCCGAATCTCACGGGAATCCATAATGTGTTTCATGTGAAACAATTGAGAAGGTATTTTCGGGATGAGATGGAAACTATACCGGTTGAAGAGGTACAATTGGAATCAGATTTGACATTTAAACCACAACCGGTAAAGATCTTGGATAGGAAGGTTCAAGAGTTGAGGAATCGACAAATTCCATTGGTTAAGGTACTTTGGAAAGATCTTAAGTCCGTATAAGCAACATGGGAGACGGAAGAGAAGATGCGAAGATATCATCCTGAGTTGTTTTTCGATGGTAAATCTGGGGACTAGATTTCTTTAAGGAGGGGAGGTTGTGACGCCCCGTTTCTCGATCAAGCTATGCTTTGGTACGAGAGTGAACGATTTACTTTTCTTTGCATGAATTATGTGAATAATATGCCTTAACTGACCGTTATGCTTGAACTTATGTGAAATATATACTTTAGATGAGTTATGTGACTATTTGATATGGTAATTATGTGTTCATATTGTTTTCATTTGGGTTCGATGGCATGCTTCGTGTTTAATCGAAACTATGTGCTTATTTGGACATTAAAGTATAATTTAGGGACTAAATGGTACATTTATTTTCTAAGCCTGGAACTGGACAGAACTTAATAAAATTGAGTAGATAATTTGATTACGAGTTCGTGGGTTTTTGAATCGCTCGATTTGGAGTTCGGACGAAGAAGTTATTGCCATTTTACGAAAAGTCAACCTTTTTATAAGACTTATGACCCAATTCCGAATTTGGCCTAATTTGAGACCCAATTTCACTTATGACCCGCTCTAATTGACCCGGTTCGTGACCCTAATAGCTGACCCAAATCCCTAAATCAGATTTTAACACCCACAAGCCATTTTACGTTATTTCACAAAGATTTAAACACAAACTCTCTCTAGCCTATTCATCTTCTCCAAGAACACCAAGAACACCTCCAAGCATCTTCAAGAGGCAAGAGTGGAGATTGAAGCTGGGAATTCGAGACTCAAGACCAAGTTATTCTCTTCTATTTTCAGCTCTCAAGGTAAGCTTTATGTGCTACTTCCATGGTTTTATGTTCTTGAGCTTCTTGACTTGAATTTGAACTAGGGTTCTTGTATGTTGGATTGAATTCGAATTTCTTGTTGGAAATATGATTATTATGGTGTTAGGAACAATTTGATGTAAGTATTTCTTGATTTCATGCTTGTTTGAAGAACCCACCATTGATGACCTTTGAAGCTTTCTTGAGAAATTCTTGCATGTCTAAGATTTACTTGATTTCTTGCAATCTTGGTGTTGTAGAATGATTATGCTTGAGTTTTTATGAGGTTTGGAATCAATTTTAGTTGAATTCATGCTAGGATTAGAGATTCACCATTGAAGAGCATGCTTGAACTATGAAGCTTTTATGCATATATGTAATTCTTGCTTAAATGATTTAATTCTTGGATTTTATGCTTATATTATGTTCTTATATGAAGTATGAATGTTTTATGATGGTTAATTGAGGTTTTGGAATCTTAATTTCATGTTTTGGGGTGTTTAGAACTCATTCCCGTCGAGTTCGAAGTGGCTGTCACGTTTTTTTAAAGTTCTGGGCAGAATCCACTAGGGTGGATTTTTGCTGTGTAAAAATCCATGGGGGTGGATTTGAGGGAGTAGCTTCTGGACAATCCGGGAGGGTGGATTTTTTGTGAAGGAAAATCCATGGGGGTGGATTTTCCCCAGCCTTGTTTTCTTGACTTGTTTCGCTTGTTTTGACTCTTGTATGTCCTTTTCTTGTTTCTGTAATACCTTTAATGAGTTGTGGCCGTATTATATGTGGTGGAACTTCTTGCATATCACTTGTTATGATTTTATTGCCTTGATCAAGTTTAAGTTGTTACATTTTGCTAAGTTATGCATTTAGTTGAACTTGTATGACTTCCTACGCTATGTAAGACCTTGACATGCTATACATGCTCATGATTGATCGTCACGTTTCATTAAGTGCATGATATGACTCCATAAGCATTCATAACTCTCATAAGTGACTTGTTACTTAAGCCGTGCGTCGTTTACTTGGTTTGGGTCGAGTCTCACCTTTGTTAGTACGTTTGTCTTATTAGGTGGTGAGTCTCCGACCGAGTAGTCCATTGCTCGTGGTCGACCTTTGAGGTTCTTGGTAAAGGTGAGGAGTTATATTACTAAAATGTTTTCAAACTGTGGACAATACCGTACAGCCTTCATGATTTGGTTCTCAAATTCCCGTTTTGAAAACTATATGTATAGGCATAGTATGCCGGATTTTGGGAGCTTGGCTCATTATACTTATATCGTTGCTTATTGAAAACGGTTTGCAACTATAGTATGAATCTTGGTATATGGGATAGGTACCCGAAATGTTTTAGTTTTGAAAAGGATATATATGTACGTATGTGGCTAGATGTTTTGGACCATGCTACAAAAGTGGTATGGAGATTGATGTACCTTGCAGGGATGCTTGCTTGGGGAAATCGAACTTGAGCTCGTGGATGGAGGTGAGTGACATTCCGGGAAGGCAAGGGCCGACGGATGTCCTTATCCAAAGTTCCCACTGTGGACAAGATTACTAAGACTCCGAGGAGGTTTCGGGGTTGAAGTCTTCTTGGAGAGAGCTAGGTTTCATGGACCGAATTCTCTATGTTATGGATGATCGGGGGTGAGCACCCTCGACATCAATGGTGATGGATGGATTGGTTTGATTTCTTTGGCTTGGGAAGTTAGGTTGGAGGGCTCATTCTCGCCGAGCCGGTTATGTTTCTAGTTTGTGATCCGTTGTTTTGAAAACCCCTTTGCATTGATTTTGGAAAGTTAAAAGGATCATAAACACCTTTAATATCGCATGCATTATACCCCCTTTTTATTATATTCGTTAGAGTAAATCCTCACCGGTTCCTTTTGAACTGACTCTTCAACCTTTGTATGGTCTGCAGGTCTTCAGGATTCTTGCTAGGCGGTGTGTCGTAGAGTCTTGGCTCGTACAAGTTGTGTCGAGTCTGCATTTATTTAAAGTTGGTGTTGTGTATGTTGTTATGGTTTAATGCTTTCATTAGCCTTGGTGGGCATTATGATATAGTTAGAAATGTTACATTCTTCTATGAATTTCGTTTATGAAAATTGTACAGGTTGGGATCGTGATGATCCAATGATATTTGGATATATTATCCTGTCGGGACAGGTGCTTAGGTAGTTGAACCCGTATTTATGATTTTCTTTCGGGACAGGGGCCTAGGGAGTGGAACCCATATTTATATTATTCCTTGTCGGGACAGGTTGCATGCTATTGAACCCGTTGAACTGTGTGATGCGTGATTGATTTTGTTAATTGACGTTAATGAATTGATTCCGATTGCATGCTACACGTTTGTTGAAAAAATTTATGCTCGCTTCCGCATGTCTGTTGCTTCTTTACGGCGCGTTGAGTCGAGTTGTTTAGGTACCGCCTAGCCAGATTGTTTGCCCGTAACCGCTTGCTTTGGGAACGGCGCGTATATGGATGTCAGTTTCATATACGAGCTAGAACCTTAGCGCGGGGTAGGATGTGATTGCCCTCCGCCGGGGCGTTACACCGTTTCTGCTGCTGTAGTTTCCCTTCTTCTTTGGTGCATGGGTGTGCGTGAGTTAGGTGCAGAAATGGTGAAAGCTTAGAAGTGTGTATGCATGTGTGTATTGCTGTAATATATATATATATATATATATATATATATATATTATGTGTGTTTGCATGCATGGTTGTGGTTACAATTGATTGCATGCATGTGGTTATATTTAAATTGCATGCATGGTTAAATAGATATATAGTAATTGGATGTATATATATATATATAGATATGTGTGTACGGGTGAGTATATATATATATATATATATATATATATATTTATTATATATTTTAAGTATTATTTGATTTAATTCAATTTTAGAATTTAATTGAATGAATGTGAATCTATGAATTTGAATGAAAATGAATGAATGAACGAATGCCTTGGTTATATGTCTCAAATTCCTTAATAGTGCACATGAACATTTTCATGACATAATATCATCTTTTACGCATTAACATCATGATCATACATTGACGTGCGTCATATATGGTTCATTTGGAGTCTTGAGTCTCACGAACAAATCACGTTGTTTTTTTTGTACAGTTTATCTCCAGAGTGGAGAAATCTTGATCAACTAGGCACTCGGTAACTCGTATTCTTGTATCGCCATGTTCCAGGTGAGGGTGTTTTTGTTTTAGCTATGTAACAAACCCTACAACCCTTATGTGAAAAGTTTTGGCCAAAACCTTATGAATATATATATATATATGTAACGCCCCAGCTTTCGGCAATTCAGGTATGAACGACACGTGTGCGTTTGAGGGATATATTTTTATATTCTAATTGTTCATTTCTTTAATTTCCATAGCATGACATAAATTTTATAAAATTATATTCTTATTTTATTGAAAATTCATATCATATCATATTTTTCGGATTTATTGAACGTGATTGCTACGTGACTTATTTTCCCGAATGTGATTTATTTCCTTTATGACCTTAATTGCTCATTTGCATGATTATGGGACTTAATTGCATTGGACCTAATTGATCGTTTAAAATGGGAATTGGACTTGATTGCATAACTAAACAAGTGGAGGGATTTAAATTGCAAATTGGCCATCTCTTCTCATTCTTGATCAACAACATCACGTAGCATCTCTTTCTCATTCATACAAAACATTTCAAACCTTGTTCTTTCTTTTCCTCCTTCAACCGAGAGCAGCCCTTGTGTAGGAGAGGAAGATTTCATCCATTCAAGCATCAATTCTTGTGGGTTTTGTGATATTAGGAGCATCACCAACATCACTTCTTCATCTTAGCTTTCATTTCTTTCTCTTGAGACCAGCTTCCTGGTGACGAGGAGCAGGCCCCGTGAGCTGTTTCCTTGATTGATTTTGGGTCGTTCAGTTGTTTTGCAGGGCGTGCTAGGCGGGAATTAGAGTCTAGAGAGTCTTTAATTTGGGTCTAGCACACTTCATTCCACATTTTGTTTATGTACAGTTAGTTTGGAATATTTTGTATCTAGCCCTGATATCTCTATTGTCGAAGGATGATATTGTATTGATATTGTAAATGTTGGTACCTATACGTAAATAAATAAATATGGTACCTATATCTATCGAATGATTATTATTGCTTCCGCTTTTAATACTCTATCTTGCATTGGTTGGTTTTAAATTGAGGGTACCCGCCTAGCCTTGAGTCATTTTATTGTCTCCCGTTCGCTATAGCTTTGATTCATGTATGGATTGTCCGTTTCATATGTGGATTGGAGCTAGAGTGCGGGGGATGTGGTGCCTGGCGTAACGGGTGCTACAATATATATGATATTTTCAAAGTAGAGTCCTCTAGTAATTTATGATCGACTAAACCCTTCTCTAATGAATTAAGAAATTTGTTATGTTTCTTATGAATTGAAATGTTTTGGCGAGATTATGCATGTATGTTATGTTCACGGGCCCAGGAATTCAGTACATGTGGCTATCCGTCGAGGCAAGGGCCAACGGTGATCCCATGTGCTGATTTCATTTATGTTTAACGGCGAAACGGACCTCGTCAAGGAGTTTTATATGAGGAAACGCTAACCGGGCTTTGAGGACTCATGAACCTCATAGCCACATTGATATGTTTAGGTGGTCGGGCCTTGAAAACCCGTCCACCACCCGGAGGAAGAAGGTTGGAACTGATTTTATGATTACTTCTATGTTTATGTATGATTGAAATGCACAGTGCGGGAAGGCCGGGGCACGGATAGCCCAAACGAATATGTCTTATGATATGATATATGCTCTGTGTGTATTATGATATATTGCGTGATCACCTATTTAATGTATTAATGATATTTGTCGTACATGGCCGGAGTATGGTTGGAGAAAATGCACGCTCACTCGCCGAGCCTTTATGTTTATGTATGAATTATAAACTTAATAAATTTAATATGATTAGTCGTAAAGTTCGAGCATCGCTTAGTCATTTTCTTGCCCTTTTTGGGAACTAATTTAAATGAAACCTTGCTCGGGATTTATGACTTGAATGTGCATGTTTTATATATTCATATTTCGCTCCTGCTCACTCACTCTTCTAGAGACTGACCCTCTCCCTCCCCAACCTTTTAGTGCACAGGTTTAGCGTTGGAGTTCGAGCAAGGTGGAGTTTTGGTGGAGTCTTTGAGTCAGTCAAGCTTAGTTAGAAGAGTCTCTACATTCACATATGTACTTAAATTGCATTTGATTCGACTCTGTAAGATCATGAATTTGACTCATTATGTATTTGTTATCGAATTGCCTTGCGAGGGCTTTGTTACGAGTTAAAAGAGGCCTGAGGAGCCCAAGTCTAGTTGTAGTTCGGGTGTTTAATTTCTGCAGGCCTGTGGCCAATGCATGTGTTTGGGTTATAGTTTTCCGATGCATTATGTTTTGTGGGTTGACTATTTTTTTTTTCAGGGGTCTAAGTTCCGCCTAGCTTAGGAGGGTTGTTTTGTTTGTCTCCCGTTCGCTATGGGTTAATACGGGTGCAGACTTCCTATTTCGTTACTCGTGTTGAGCCATAGTGCGGGGGATGTGGCGCCTCACGTGCAGGGTGCTACATCCTTAAGTGGTATCAGAGCCCGGTTGCAAAACCGGTGTTCTCGAGTTGTGTCTGAGTCAGTCTAGGTCGTACGGCTTAGGAACTATATGACAATGTGTGCATTGCATCGATCTTGAACATGAAATTTGGCTTTCCTTTTGAATTTTGTTGGACTATCTGCTACATTAATAAATGGATCCTTGCCTTTAATGTTGAATATGTGCCATGAGCATGCACTAATCGCATGCATATACTCTCGAAGTAAGTTATGATTTATAGGTTATGAAGATAATATCAAACCACGGTCAGGTTCTACGACAAAGACGATCGATTGCAAGCTTTTTCTGAGGCATGGAAGATAGGAAGGATACACCCGGGAAGAATGTAGAGAATTCGAGATGTGAGGCCTTCTAGATGGAGCCAGAGTTCAAGGGTTAGGATTCGGAATATGAGGTTCGAATTTAGAGATGCGGTGGTAGAAGGACACTTGGTGAAATAAGGATTGATCGTGAGATGGTTATGACTTAGAGGATCGACATACACGGCTCTATTACCTAAGGTACTTTTAATTGGATTCAACGGGATCTTTCAACCTAAGGAATGAAGTGAAAACACCTTGAAGGTGTTTTGGTCCCATATTCGGATCATTGAAGAGGTATTAATAATTAAGAGAAGTCAAGATAAAATGGGTTCGGTAGGAGTTATGAACCAATGGTCGACAAAGAAGGATTCTAACTAAGCCTAGTGATTAGAAATCGAGTTGTTGAAGTTAAGACCGGGAAGAGTTGGATTTTGGTGCTCTGGATTTTGATTAATGATGGGAAACGAGTCTGGAAGGGAGTAGAGAGAGGCATGTAACTGTGTAAATACAAATTTAGGAAAGGTGGCAATATTGAGAACGGGATTTGAGTTCGTTTTTCCAAATCCAAGCTGAATTGTCGTGTTGTGAAGTTGAATTGGAATATATGGAGCAACAAATGGGAACGGTAAAGAAAGGCGAAGGCTGGTTGAAGGGTGATTCTCGGGGAGAAATTCGGATACTAAATCAATGGATGTAGCAAAAATTAGGGATCGTGAAATTTCAATTCGGGACGGTGGAAGGTACAAGTTGATGCACAAGAATTCTTGGAAAAACTTGAAGACCGTGGGAAAGACGAGGCATAATTAGCAAGTCAAAGTAACCTCGGAATTTGAGGAACAAGAAAAAAGCTACCGAGTTAACAGCTTACTATATTGGTGACAGGTTCCAAAGCATTTATAGCATGTGCATCATACTCCGCATCAAATTATCTATTTTCTTAACTTCTGTTTGTGCGCGCATTTTTGTTTGATTTTATTGCTTTAATGTGTTGCCTCTTACACCGTTGCAAGTGTGCCATGTGCATCGTCATCTTAACCGACATGCATTTAGTGTTTATTTGATAGGAAGCTCATTCACCTAACCTATCAAGTATTACTTAACCGAGCCACTTTCGAATTCAATGAAGATGACTTCGGGAAACAAAGAATTTCAAGTAAGGGGTAGATTGATGGAATGGTAATTCGAATAGGGGAAGGAGTCCCGCACCTCAAGAGGATTAGAAGAGAAATGGAAAGGCGAAACCTTTGGGTCGTCATTGTGATTAAAACCCTCCCTAGTGGAAGTGGCTCATCAAGAATTTCAATGAAAGAAGGATTGATGGAGTTTGACATGTAAGGGCAAAAATTTTAAGGGGGAGAGGACGACCGAGAGATAAACTGGAGGATGGAAGTGGGGCTCGAAGAAATATGTTAGTAGCGACAATGGGGATGCAAATTAAGGAGGATCTGAAAGTTGTAATGGTGACAATTGGAAATGAATAAGACGACTGTAATGGTTAAGTTGTTAAGAGAGAAGCTACGTTGCTAAATTCGGGTGAAGATTTTACGAGATATAAGGGAAATGGTTCATTGAACATTTCTACGTATGGAATTCCGATCTGGAGGTGATGGAATTATAAGGGAGTTTCTGTTAAATCCTAAGTCAGAATTAACAAGAGAAAATCAAATCAAGTTATCATATAATGGGATGGTGTCAATCAAGATTAATTCAATGAAGTACAAAGGGGTCCAAGACAATATTATTGAGTTATTGGTTATATCAATGGTAATCCAGGAGGAAACTTTATAAAATGATGATAATTGGAGGATTTACATCAAACTTCAGGAATCATCAAGAACCTTCTGTCTTCGATTCAAGAAATATGGGGCCAATTATCGAATATAACTTTAAAGAGGGTTAAAGAGAATAAACGGATAACATGAACAGAAGATGGGAAAGAATTCGTGTTGAGAAAGAAATCATAATAACAAATATTTCAAGATCGGTATTGAACCGTCAGTGTTGCCAGGAGTAGCTATTATCGAGGATATGTTAGACTTCGATATGGGTAAAGGTAGTAACTATGGATCTGATTTCGGGACGGACGATTTAAGGGTATTCGGGGAGGTTAAGCTCGGTTAATTAAAAAGAGTTGGTTGGTCGAATGAAGATTAGGGGAAATGGTGAAGATTGGAAGCAGTACAAGTCAGAAAGGATCTATGAATATAATCTTTAAAGGATTCATCAATCGCTTCACCGGGGTACCCTGAAGAGGTTAAAGACAAGCTGAGCACTGAGTTTATCTTCGGGACAGATCATACACTGGACAACGACAACTAACAATTTTAAATTTGGCGACTATGGTGAACGGTACTTATAGTATCCATGATACATACATTCATGCAAATTTAATTCAATTAATTTCTTTGTTATGTGCTCCGATTTCTTATCAAGTTAAATTACTTGGAGTAATTGATAATCAACGTGGATGATAACTGTTACTTGCTTTGGGGTGTTTTGCGTGATTTTAATTATGGTTTCGCGTGTGTGGGTTGGGAGTATTGGAGACTTCCTTGCTTTATGTTTGTTTGAGAGACGGGGTGCTCTCATCGTTTGTAAGAGACGGGGATTCTCTTATCTTTGTTCGAGAGACGGGGTGCTCTCTTTGCTTGCGAGAGATGGGGTTCTCTCATTGTTGCTCGAGAGACGGGGCTCTCTCCATGTTGCTTGCGAGAGACGGGGAATCTCTCATTGGTTGTTTTAGGCGGGCAGTGAATCCGACGATGGATTCTTTTTATGGGGGAGAGATTGTAACGCCCCGGTTTTTCATTTATATTTGTAACGCCCCAGCTTTCGGCATTTCAGGTATGAACGACGCGTGTGGGTTTGAGAGTTGTATTTTAATTATTATTTGATCATTTCTTTAACTTTTCATGTCATGGCATAAATTTTATAAAATTATTCTTAGTATTTTTATTGAAATTCATATCATATTATATTTGTCGCATATTAAACGTGATTGTAACGTGAATTATTTTCTCGAACATGAGTTAATTTCTTCTATACCTTAATTGCTCATTTTCATGAATTTGGGGACTCAATTGCATTAATATTTCCTTGGACCTAATTGATAAATTGTTATGGAATTGAACCTCATTGCGTAACTTAATAAATGAGAGGATTTAATTGCAAATTTGGCCATTTCTTTCCTTCAATTAGCAGCATATCACGTACCTTGCTTCTCATTTTCATCCAAACACATTTCATACACTTTGCTTTGCTTCCCTTGTCAACCGAGTCAAACCCTTCTTGGAAGAGAGGAAGATTTCATCATACAAGCTTCATATTTGTGGGTTTTGTGATCATTCAAGCATCATCAACATCATATCTTCATCTCATCTTCCATTTCTTTCATTTGAGGTATTTTTGGAACTTTGATGAATTTCTTGGATTTATGTTATAGATAGGGCTTGGATATATATATTGCGTAATATGTGTATTTGTTGTTGGACATATGTTTAGGAATTTTGAGCTTAAGGTATATGCATTCCACTTGTTGATACTGAACTTGGAGCATGAATGATGAAATGGGTTTCATTTGAGGAATCTTTGATGATCTAATGTGGAAATATGTGTTTCTATGGATTGTTATGGATCTATTTGCATGCTAGTAGGTGGATATCATGATATTTGAGCATGTTGATGTGAGTTTGATCCATTTTTGGTTCATTGTTGTTCTGCTGTTATGCTTTGTTTTTTTTTCTTCTGGGTACGTGACACGGGCGTGTCACATTTTCCTCTTTCAGCGTGACACGGAGGTGCTTGTTGGCCTGATTTTTCTGTACCGTGACACGGGGGTGTCACGGATTGCTTTGCATTGGTGACACGGGCGTGTCACATTCTGTTCGCATGCATATTGTCCGCTGTACCCAGACACAGGGGTGTCGCGGCTTAGTATATATTGGTGACACGGGCGTGTCACCCTCTGTTTTTCATGCATTTTGTTTTACATGCATGGTTGTACGTATGCATGTATTATATATATATATGTATTATATAATGTAATATATTTACACATTTATATATGTTTAGTGAATATTTAATATTATTTGGATTAATTTGATTGAAAATGTGGAATTGTGAGTTCGAATGACTTGATTATATGATTGCATACATGTTAAAACGAGATATTTTCATGGTACATTCTATCATACTCGTCATCTCGTTGCATTTTCGCCGTTCGTCCTATTAGGTGCATTTTGAGTCGTGTCTCACGGACAATTATCTTTCTTGCACAGACTAGTTTCCTGGTGACGAGGAGCAGGCCCCATGAGTTGTTTCCTTGTTTGTTTTGGGTCGTTGAGGTGAGGTTTAATTCTTGATACATAGAACTCGTATAACCCTATGTGAAGTTTTAAGCCAAAACTTATCTATATATCTATAGTTTTCAAATGAGATTGGTTTTCAAATGATTTATCAAACTTTGAAGGAATTGATTGATTGATTGACTGGGCGAGTATTGTATTGCCCTGTGGGCCCGAGGGTAGTGGCTCGAGCCTACCGGGAAAGAATGGGCTGACGGGTAACTCGAGAGCTACTCTCACTAAATTGGGATGACCCCTGAACCCCCTACGAGATTTGGGGAGGAAGGAGTTCCGGGCTTAGGGATTCATGTACCCTCTGCCCAGACTGATTGGATGGTGGGGCCTTGCAATCCCACCATCACCCGGAGGAAGAAGGATGGACTGAAACTGCTAATTGTGCACCGTAATGAATTGCATGATCACCTAACTATTGAACAATTGATTGATTGATTGTACACAGTCGGAGTGAGGTTGGAGAATTGCCCTCACTCGCCGGGCCACATATTGATTGTATTGATTTGTCAAGTTAATAAATTGAATTAGTGTAACCTCAGGCGATAGTATCTCTTATTCTATTAAATTGTATAGTTTTTTCCAAAAATTATTACCCGAGATTATAACTTGCATGTATGTGCGCTTATATTTAGTTATACCCCTCGCTCAGACCGTGTTGGACTGACACCTCAACTTTTCAGTTGTTTTGCAGGGCGTGCTAGGCGGGAATTAGAGTTTAGATTGTCTTTAATTCGGGTCTAGCACACTTCATCTCACATTTTGTTCATGTATTGAAACTTTTGTTTTGTAGCACGCCTTGTGGCTTATTTTGGAGATCACGTTGTGTTGATGTTGCAAATGTTGGTATCTATTTGTAAATAAATAAATATGGTACCTATAAGTACTGATTGATTTATTGCTTTCGCTTTTATTACTCTGAGTTGATTGTTTGGTTTGGGGTTAGTCCCGCCTAGCGTTGTGTAGTGTTTTTTTTTTATTGTCTCCCATTCGCTATAGTCTCGGTTCATGTATGGATTGACCATTTCATACGTGGATTGGGACTATGGTGCGGGGGATGTGGTGCCTAGTGTTCCGGGTGCTACATCCTACAGTGGTATTAGAGCCCGGTTGCAAAACCGGGTCTCTTGTGTCGTGTCTTGTGAGTCTAGGTCGCACGGTATAGGAACTAAGTGTCAACTTGAGAGTCTTGCATCGTTATTTCATATATTAGAACCTACTTGACCTATTTGAACTTACTTGAATTTGGTGAATTGTTCGAATTTTTGAATTTATGTGCAATTTCATAATACTGCCTTGATTTCAGGATGGCTCGCGATAGACATCATCGTGATCGTTCTCCTAGACATCGACATCGTCGTCATCATCGCCGAGAGAGATCACCACCTCCTCCTCCACCTCCTTAGGCTCAGCCACATGATTTTATGAACGCCGTGGTGGGTCTTAGTGATTAGAGAGTCCGGCATTATGTTCCTCCACCACCACCAGTTCCACCACCACAGCCGGGAGGCCAGATTTCATTAGCTTTCAGGGAGTTCCAGAACCAGCATCCTCCCAAGTTTTACAAAGGGAATGATATTCAGGCTGAGCAATGGCTGAAAGAAATTGAGAGGATATGGGAGCTTATCCCGTGTGAGTCCCAGGAGAAGGCCCGATGTACTATTTCTCTGATTCAGGGCGAGGCATATTCATGGTGGGAGAGTACCTGGATTGTGTTAGATACTGCAGGAGAGCAAGTGAATTGGGAAGTTTTCGTCAGGGAGTTCAAGAACAAGTTTATTCCTCCATCTTCTCGCACTCGAAGATTGAAGGAATTTACAGAACTTAAGCAAGGAAGCCGGTCAGTTTCAGAGTATATCGCCGAGTTTGAGAGATTGTCCCGCTATGCTCGTAATATAGCGAGTGACGATTTCCATAAGGCGATGCAGTTTGTTCAGGGCCTTAGACCGGATATTCAGGCAACGATCGAGGTGGTCAACATGAGCACATGGGTGAAGGCTACCAAGAAGGCATTGTTGGTTGAGGATTCAGTGAGTGCGAGGCGGTCTACTTATCGTTCAGGTTCGGGCTCAGGTTCCGGATCGGGTTTCTCAGGTTCCGGATTGGGGTATAAGGGTTCAGGTTCGGGTTCTGCTTCAGGCAAGAGGCCGATGGCTTATTCTTCTCCACCACCAGCTCCGAAGGGCCCAGGGAAGAAGCCTTGACCAGCGGGACCAGTGATTAGAGCTCCAGTTGCTCCAGCTTTGCCACCACCACCGGAGAGGCCTGCTTGTACCTTCTGTGGTCAGAAGACGCATATCTATGATAACTGTAGGAGGCGTTTGGGTTTATGTTTGATTTGTGGGAGCGACGAGCATATGGTAGACGCATGTTTAGACCGCAGGATGCCACCGCCGGGAGCACAGAGACCACTGATCAGGGCTCGTGCTTATGCTTTGGACGGAGAGCAGCAGGATGCTAATGTTGCTCCAGCCGCGGTAGTTGAAGGCACCATTTGCGTACATGGCACGAACATTCATACCTTGTTTGATCCGGGAGCTACTCACTCCTTTCTTTCGAGTGCTATATCTGTTTGTTTTCCTTTGTCTATTACTCGCTCTTCTGCATGTTATGCGGCTAGTACTCCGTTTGGTGGTAGTTTAGAATCTGATCGGGTGTTCAGAGAGGTTCCGGTGAATATCGAGGGTCGAGTTTTCTTATCAGACTTCATTGAGCTGCCGATGACTTGCTATAGATCCATTTTTGGCATGGATTGGTTGTACAAACATTCTGCCACAGTTGATTGTAGGGCGAAGAAGGTTCAGTTGGGATCAGATTTGGTAGTGGGTTGGAGTTCCAAGACTGTGCCTCTACTTTCTTTCTCTGAAGCTCATAGGTTGGTTCGAGGGTTTTATTGCTTATATTCTCAACAAACCCAAGGACCAAAGTAAGTTGGAAGAAACGGAAGTAGTGAAGGAGTTTCCTGAGGTCTTTCCTGAGGAATTGGATTCGCTACCTCCAGAACGGGAAATTGAGTTTGTGATTGACTTGTATCCTAATGCAGAGCCGTACTCCAAGACCCCGTATCGTATGGCTCCGGCCGAGTTGAAAGAGTTGAAGACTCAACTTGATGCGTTGTTGGAGATTGGGTACATCAGACCGAGTTCTTCTCCCTGGGGTGCACCGGTTTTGTTCGTAAAGAAGAAGGACGGGACTTTGAGAATGTGTATAAACTATAGGGAGTTGAATCGGATGACGATCAAGAATAAGTATCCTCTTCCACATATCGAGGAGTTGTTTGACATACTTCAGGGATCTAAAGTCTACTCGAAATTGGATTTGAGACAAGGATACTACCAGCTGCGAATCCGAGCAGAGGATATTTCTAAGACAGGATTTAATACTCGGTATGGGCATTACGAGTTTGTAGTGATGCCATTTGGTTTGACTAATGCCCCAGCAGCTTTTATGGATATGATGCACAGGATTTTCAGTCCTTTTCTGGATAAGTTCGTGGTTATCTTCATTGATGATATTCTGGTCTTCTCTAAGTCTGCCGAGGAGCATGCAAGGCACCTTCAGTTGGTATTGAGAACTTTGAAGGAGCATCAGTTATTTGCCAAATTCAGCAAGTGTGAGTTTTGGATTGACAGGGTGTCATTCTTGGGTCACGTGATTTCGGCAATGGTTTGGAGGTTGACCCTTCTAAGATTGAGTCGGTTTTGAAATGGGAGAAACGTAAGAATGCCTCGGAGATCAGGAGTTTCTTGGGATTGGCAGGTTATTACCGGAGGTTTGTTAAAGATTTTTCCAAGTTAGCAGCTCCTTTAACAAGGTTGACGAAGAAGAATGTGAAATTCGATTGGGATGAAGGTTGTGAGAAGAGTTTCACTTTCTTGAAAGAGAAGTTAGTTTCTGCTCCAGTGTAAGCCCTTCCGGAAGGTTCTGAAGGATATGCTGTTTATACGGATGCTTCTAAGGAAGGCTTGGGATGTGTGTTGACTCAGAAGGGTAAGGTAATTGCTTATGCATCCCGGAAGTTGAAAGAGCATAAAAAGAATTATCCGACACATGATCTTGAGCTCGCCGCCGTAGTCTTTGCACTTGGAAAGTGGAGACATTATTTGTATGGGGTGTCTTTCGAGATTTTCACCGACCACAAAAGCCTCTAGTATTTATTCACTTAGAAGGATTTGAATATAAGGCAACGGCGTTGGATGGAAAGGTTGGAAGATTATGATTGCACGATCAAGTACCATCCCGGTAAAGCCAACGTGGTCGCCGATGCACTTAGTAGGAAGGTTAGTGTGTCGAGCTTGGAAGTGGGTGAAAGTAGTGGAATCGAGCCAATTGTCATTAGGGCTCGAGTTTCTAATATTTCGGTTCAGCCGGATTTGAAGCACAGGTTGTTTGAGGCTCAGAGTACGGATGTGGAAGTTCAGAGATTGGCAGCTAAGGCAAGAGCTGATCCGGAGTGTCCATTCGGGTTCGATGAAACCGGTCTTCTTCGTTTCAAGAACCGAGTGGTTGTACCTGAAGAGTTGAAACGGGTATTGCTCGAGGAAGCTCACAGATCGGCTTATTCTATCCACCCCGGAGGAAACAAGATGTATAAGGATTTAAGGCAATATTATTGGTGGCGTGGATTGAAGAAGGATGTGGCCGAGTATGTGAAGCACTGTCTCACATATCAGAGAGTGAAGGCCGAGCATCAGAAACCGGGAGGTCTTCTTCAGCCGTTACCTATTCCTGAATGGAAGTGGGAACAGGTGACGATGGATTTCGTGTCCGGATTACCTAAAGTGAAAGGTGGATTCGATGGAATTTGGGTGATTGTGGACCGTTTGACGAAGCCTGCATATTTTCTGCCGGTTCGGATGTCGTTTAAGATTCACAAGCTAGCCGAGCTTTATAACCGGGAGATTGTTAGACTTCACGGGATTCCGGTTAGTATAGTCTCAGACAGAGATCCACGGTTCACTTCGAAGTTGTGGCGTGAATTGCAAGAGGTTTTGGGTACGAAGCTCGAGTTTAGTACAACATTTCATCCTCAGACAGATGGTCAGTCCGAGAGATTAATAAGGTATCTCGAGGATTTGCTTCGAGCTTGTTCTTTGGATTTTCAGTCTTCTTGGCAGGATCAGCTACCTTTGATTGAGTTTGCTTACAACAACAGTTTTCAGGCTTCGATTGGAATGGCACCGTATGAGCTACTTTATGGTCGGAAGTGTCGTTCTCCGTTGTTCCTTGACTTGGAAGAGTGGAAATGGACTAAGCAAGAAGGTGTTAAGAAAGGTGAGAAATTGGAAAAACCTTCTAAGGCAGTTGAAGCTGTGATTGAGAAAGTCCAATTAATAAAACAACGGGTGACACTACTAGAAAAACGCCCTATAGCAACGGATTTAGCAACGGATTTCGGCCCTATTAGCAACGGATTTCGGCTTAGCAACGGATTTAGCAACGAAAATTTTCCGTTGCTATAACCCTCGTGGCTAATCTGTAGCAACGGATTTAGCAACAAATTATTAGCAACGAATATTAGCAACGGAATTAGCAACGAACTTATAGCAACGGATTTAGCAACGAATGACTACCCACGGAAATTAGCAACGGTTTTAGCAACGATTTTTTTACCAACAGATTTAGCAACGGATTTTCCGTTGCAAACCAACCAATAATTAATTAATTTTCTGCCTTTTTGCAACGGAATTTCCGTTGCAAAATCCGTCGCAAAAACCAATAATTCAAATTAATAAATTAAAAATTCATTTGCGGGGCCCGAATGACCCCACCTAACCGAGCCGAGCCCCAACCGATCGTGTGAGAGACGAGCCCCACGCAAGCCAACACATTAATTCCACATATTGGCATTGGGTACGAATTGAACCTGGACCTCATGTGAAGGTTGAACCCCAAACCAGCTGGGCTAACTCAATTGTTGTTATTATTATGTAATTTTTTATATTTAACCACTATCAAATATTCATATACTAATTTAAATAATTAAATACTTGTTATCATATATTTTAAATAAAAATATTTTTAAATATATAATTATTTATATTATAATACATATTCCGTTAAAAATTTAAATATTTATTAATTAACTACACATCTCAAGTTTTAGTTATGAGATAAAAATATAATGTATATCAACTTAAGTATAACTTTTTATGACATACAAAAAAAAGGATGAAAGTTTTACATGACTAAATAATTAGATTTAATTGTTTTTTGAATAAAGAACTTTTATATTATATGAAGTATTCACTTATACATTTGTTTTATTTAGCAATCGTAATTGAATAACTTAATGAAGAATTATTTTGTTAATATGAAGCATTTATATTCGAATTTGTAGAATTATATCTAAATATTGAAGAATTATTGTGTTAAATTCAATATAAACCCCAAACTTGTATATATAATAATAATAATAATAATAATAATAATAATAATAATAATAATAATAATAATAATAATAATAATAATAATAATGTATATCAACTTAAGTATAAGTTTTAATGACATATAAAAAAAAAATGAAAGTTTACATAATTAAATAATTAGATTTAGTTGGTAGTTGAATAAAGAACTAATTTTATGTCAATATGAAGTATTCACTTATACATCAGTAAAATAATATCTGCATTTTGAGAAACTATTGTATTATTTAGCAATCGTAGTTGAATAACTTAATGAAGAATTATTTTATTAAAATGAAACATTTATATTTGAATTTGTAGAATTATATCTAAATATTGAAGAATTATTGTGTTAAATTCTATATAAACCCCAAGCATGTATATATATGTATATACATAATAGTAATGTATATGAACTTAAGTATAAGTTTTTATGACAGATAAAAAAAAGATGAAAATTTACATAATTAAATAATTAAATTTAGTTGGTAGTTGAATAAAGAACTAATTTTATGTCAATATAAAGTATTCAATTTTACATATGTAGAACAATATCTGCATTTTGAGGAACTATTGTATTATTTAGCAATCGTAGTTGAATAACTTAATATAAAGAATTATTTTCTTAACATGAAACATTTATATTTGAATTTATAGAATTATATCTATACACTGAGGAATTATTGTGTTTCGCAACCGTACATTAGATGTTAAATTAAGAAGTTTTCTTTTAATATAATGAATTTATATTAAAATTTGTAGAATTAAATCTAAATATTAAGAAATTATTGTGTTATGCAACCGTTACACGTTAAATGAAAAACTTTTCTCTTAATATTAATGATTTATAATGTATATTATACACACATATTATATATATGTACGTATATTATATATAAACATATAATATTAATTATTATTTAATATTTAAGATATAAGATATATCTGTCTATATATTAAATATTATATAATATATATACATATATATAAATAACATTGTGTGTGAGTGTATATGTAGATGTGTATATGTTATTATATAATATATATATACTTATATATAAATAACATTGTGTGTGAGTGTATATGTAGATGTGTGTATATATATATATATATATATATATATATATATATATATAAACGTATATATATTATAAATATTTTATATTTAATTATACATAATATACGTTTGTATATAACGTTATATGTATTATAAATATTATATATAATATACATATGTATATAATATTATATGTATTATAGATTATATAATATTATATAATATATAATATATATACGATATATATAATATCAATATATTAAATATTATATAATGTATATAATATTATATGTATTATAGATTATATAATATTATATAATATATAATATATATACGATATATATAATATCAATATATTAAATATTATATAATATTATAATAATAATATATATTGTATAATAAATATATATATATATATATAAAAAAGAGAGAGCCTAGGATTGAACCCAGGACCTCATGAAAAGAAAATGAGCATCCAACCAACTTGGATACAATCCATTAGTGTTTTGTTTCAGTGAAATTTTATTTGACTTTTAAATGCACTTAATGGTTCCGTCCAAAATTTAACGGTTGGGACCAAAAATGTAACAAAATGAAACCAACGAGACTACTTTTGTCTAATTCTAAAAGAATAGGACCAAAATTGAAAACGACACAATCCTATGGGACCAAAAATGTAATTTGCTCTATTTTTTATTATTCATTTATTTTTATTCCATATAGCAACGAAAAATATGTCACTAAATTATAAATATTTTAATTTTTTTTATTCATATGTTTATAACAACGGATTTTCTGTTGCTAATCTTTTTTATATTTATTTATATTTATTTCTTTTTATTTCTTCCTTATAGCAACGGAAAATCCGTTGCTAAATAGCAACGGATTTTCCGTTGCTAATATTTTAAATATTTGTTTATTTTTATTTCCCTTTTTCCTTCTATATAATTAGCAACGGATTTTTCGTTGCTAATATTTTTTATATTTATTTCTTTTTTTTTTTCTTTCATATAGCAACGGATTTTTTGTTGTAAATATTTATAAATATTATATTATTTTTATTAGGTTTTTATTTTAATAGCAACGGAATTTCCGTCGCTATATATACCAATTTATTTATTTTTTGTATTATTTAATTTTAGCAACGAAAAATCCATTGCTAAAGCATTTTGCCACGATTTTTTTTTTCGTTGTTATATCCGTTGCTAAATAGCAACGAATAATTTTCGTTGCTATCGGGCGTTTTTCTAGTAGTGGTGAGATCAGCTCAGGACTGACAGAAGAACTACGCCGATCATCGTAGAAGGGATCTCGAGTTTGAAGTTGGAGACCGAGTTTTCTTGAAGGCATCTCCACGTAAGGGATTTGCTCGGATTGGGAAAGGAGGTAAGCTCAAGCCTCGTTATTTAGGTCCTTATGAAATTTTGGAAAGAGTTGGAGAAGTTGCTTACAGATTCGACCTACCACCGAGCCTCACGGGGATTCATAAAGTATTTCACGTCTCTCAGTTAAGGGAATACAACCCCGATGAAACCGAGATCATTCCCGTTGAAGAAGTGGAATCGGAACCGAACCTTACCTTTGTTCAGAAACCGGTTAAGTTATTGGATAAGAAGTTTCAGGAATTAAGAAACCGGAAGATTCCCATGGTTAAGGTTCTTTGGAGAAGTGACAAGACCGAAGAAGCTACGTGGGAAACCGAAGACAAGATGAGGCGGTTCCCTCCAGAGTTGTTTCCTTCCGATCAGTGAATCTGGGCACCAGATTCTTTTAAGGAGGGAGGATTGTAACGCCCCAGCTTTCGGCATTTCAGGTATGAACGACGCGTGTGGGTTTGAGAGTTGTATTTTAATTATTATTTGATCATTTCTTTAACTTTTCATGTCATGACATAAATTTTATAAAATTATTCTTAGTATTTTTATTGAAATTCATATCATATTATATTTGTCGCATATTGAACGTGATTGTAACGTGAATTATTTTCTCGAACATGAATTAATTTCTTCTATGCCTTAATTGCTCATTTTCATGAATTTACGAACTCAATTGCATTAATATTTCCGTGGACCTAATTGATAAATTGTTATGGAATTGAGCCTCATTGCATAACTTAATAAATGAGAGTATGTCTAAATATGTGTCTTATGAACATGCCTATATGCTCGGTTTATGTTTTCGAACTCGTTTGCTGCGTTAACGAATTTAATTTGATTTGTGGAACCAAATCGGGGCCTAATGAGCAATTAGCGCACCCTTGGTTCCGTACGTGATATCTTGAGCTCGGGAACTCGGATTCGAATTCCGTCCACTTCGTTGAACTTGTATCGAATATTCGAGTTTAATAAACTTAGCCTCATATTTTTCCAAAATCATTTGAACCTCCGAAATCCAACCGAAAAACAAAACGACATCAAAACAACCACATTCCACTAAAATGACCATAACTTGTTCAAAACTTAACCAAATTAACTATGGTTGGTGTCCTTTTAACCCTAGTTCAACCCTCTATCTTCCCATAACCATCCCTAACCGAGCATACTTGAGAAAATTCAGCTAAAGCCTCTGCATTCCAGTTTCCCGTCACTGTGTAATCCTTGAGATTTTGGAGCTCAAATCTCTATCAACTTTCAGCCAATCAACAAGGTGAGTTACGATTATGTTGTACATGCATCTCTGGTTATTTTGATCCTTTCATCCCTAATCTTGAGTCAGATTTCATGTGGTTTTAAAGATTGGAATGAATAGTTAGGTTTTTGGGTGTTTTGATGATTTCTTGAATTCCTTTGATCTCTGACTTATTTTGATGCTATATATATGATTCTTTTACTTCATTTATGACTGAGTATGCTGGTATTTGTTGGTGGTTAAGGATCGGTTGAGATATCATTAATGAAATGGATATGTATTGAATGAGCTTCAAACTGAAATTTTCCCCCTCTCGCATACTGGACTGCTGCTAGCTTTTAGGATTTGTTTTGATGTCAAATATTGTCTCTTTTTATCTTAATTGCAGCTGTGTTGATGGTTGTTTGATCATGTTTTGTCTTGCCCTGTTTTCATTCATTCTTCCACTGTTTTTCCCGCATGGAGCTGCTGCCTTTTTCTTCTCAGTTTTACTGCGTTTATTGAGGTTATTTACAGGCTTGGTTGCTGTGCATTTGTAGCCTTTTTATTCCTTATTAGGTTGGTGTGAATTGGTTGCAAAGTTTGTGAGAGTTTGACCTGGTTTGAACCCCATTTCTTTCCCCTGTTTTCGTTGCCGCCTGCTATTTCCTTCTGTTGCTACTGTGACACTCTCCCCAGCCGGGGAGAGGTTGTTCTTGGGAAGTACCCGGCCGGGTACACCTCTTGCAGTGGGTTTCCGTATCTCCTTCCCCTGCCGGGGAAGTTTTAATGAGATAACTACCCGGGTGGGTAGTTGACCGTTGCTGCTTCTGTTCTTTTCCTTCTTTCCTTCTGCTATTTCTTTTTCTTTGCTTTTCTTTCCTTTCTTGTTGCTGAGTTGCTGCTTTCCTTCTTCCTTGTGTAGTTGGTGTGTGTTGTTTATCAGGTTGGAGTTTTGCTGCGTGCAGGTGTTTGCTAGTTCCGTTTCTGCTGCTGCAGTTTCCCTTCTTCTTTGGTGCAGGGGGTGTGCGTGATTTAGGTGCAGAAATGGTGAAAGCTTAGAAGTGTGCATGCATGTGTGTATTGCTGTAATATATATATATATTGTGTGCGCATGGGAGTGTTTGCATATATGTGTTGTTGTGGATATCATATATATATATATATATATATATATATATATTTTATGTGTGTTTGCATGCATGGCTGTGGTTACTATTGATTGCATGCATGTGGTTATATTTAAATTGCATGCATGGTTAAATAGATATATAGTAATTGCATGTATATATATATAGAGAGAGATATGTGTGCACGGGTGAGTATATATATATATATATATATATATATATATATATATTTATTAAATATTTTAAGTATTATTTGATTTAATTCAATTTTAGAATATATTTGAATTTTAATTCACGTATTTAAATTACCAATTATTATTTGAATATAATTACTTGCTAGATTCTATTTGTAAGCGTGAATTAATATGTGCTCGGGTTATTACGTAAAATTCTTAGATTAAATTGATATGAAATGTGAATCTATGAATTTGAATGAAAATGAATGAATGAACGAATGCCTTGGTTATATGTCTTAAATTCCTTAATAGTGCACATGAACATTTTCATGACATAATATCATCTTTTACGCATTCACATTATGATCATACATTTCCGTGTGTCATATATGGTTCATTGGGAGTCTTGAGTCTGACGAACACGTCACGTTGTTTTTTTTGTACATTTTATCTCCAGAGTGGAGAAATCTTGATCAACTAGGCACTCGGTAACTCGTATCCTTGTATCGCGATGTTCCAGGTGAGGGTATTTTTGTTTTAGCTATGTAACAAACCCTACAACCCTTATGTGAAAAGCTTTTCTAATGAATTATGAAATATGTTATGTTTCTTATGAATTGAAATGTTTTGGCGAGATTATGTATGTATGTTATGTTCACGGGCCCAGGAATTCAGTACATGTGGCTATCCGGGGAGGCAAGGGCCGACGGTGATCCCATGTGCTGATTCCATTTATGTTTAACGGCGAAACGGACCTCGTCAAGGAGTTTTTGATGAGGGAACGCTAACCGGGCTTTGAGGACTCATGAACCTCATAGCCACATTGATATGTTTAGGTGGTCGGGCCTTGCAAACCCGTCCACCACTCGGAGGAAGAAGGTTGGAACTGATTTTTTGATTATGTTTATGTTTATGTATGATTGAAATGCACCGTACGGGAAGGCCGGGACACGGATAGCCCAAACGAATATGTCTTATGATATAATATATGATCTGTGTGTATTATGATATATTGCGTGATCACCTATTTAATGTATTAATGATATTTGTCGTACACGGTCGGAGTATGGTTGGATATAATGCACGCTCACTTGCCGAGCCTTTATGTTTATGTATGAATTATAAACTTAATAAATTTAATATGATTAGTCGTAAAGTTCGAGCATCGCTTAGTCATTTTCTTGCCCTTTTTCGGAACTAATTTTAAATAAAACCTTGCTCGGGATTTATGACTTGCATGTGCATGTTTTATATATTCATATATCACTCCTGCTCACTCAGTCTTCTAGAGACTGACCCTCTCCCTCCCCAACCTTTTAGTGCGCAGGTTTAGCATTGGAGTTCGAGCTAGGCGGAGTTTTGGTGGAGTCTTTGAGTCGGTCAAGCTTAGTTAGAAGAGTCTCTGCATTCACATATGTACTTAAATTACGTTTGATTCGACTCTGTAAGATCATTAATTTGACTCTTTATGTATTTGTTATCGAATTGCCTTGCCAGGGCTTTGTTACGAGTTAAAAGAAGTCTGAGGAGCCCAAGTCTACTTGTAGTTCGGGTGTTTAATTTCTGCAGGCATGTGACCAATGCATGTGTTTGGGTTATAGTTTTCCGATGTATTATGTTTTGTGGGTTGACTATTTTTTTTTTTTTGCAGGGGTCTAAGTTCCGCCTAGCTTAGGAGGGTTGTTTTGTTTATCTCCCGTTCGCCATGGGTTAATACGGGTACGGACTTCCTATTTCATTACTCGTGTTGAGCCATAGTGCGGGGGATGTGGTGCCTCACGTGTGGGGTGCTACACAAGCCGTCATCTTCTTCTACCATCTCTTCAAGGCAAGGTAAACAATGAATTCCCAATGTTCTAAGATATATTTTCATCCATGAATTTCTTAGTTTAAGCATGATATCTTAGTAATTTGATTGAAGGCATGAATAGTTAGGTTTTCATTCAAGTTTTTGAATATATGTTCCCCTGTTGTTCATTTGGAATTTAAAGGCATAAAATGAGTTGATTTAAACTTCTTTAGCTCGTTTATGTGCATTAATTTCTTGGTATTTGAGTGTATTAAGTTGTGTCTTTGATGCTCTTGAATATATGGATAGATTTGGATGGATTTAATGCAAGAATGAGTTAATTTCATGCCATATGTGCTGCTGCGTGCTTGTGACTGTTTTTCGTGAGTTTTAGCATAAAATGCATGAGTTATGGCTTGATTTCCCTTCCTACTTTTGCTGCCCTGTTTTTCCGAGTTGCTGTGTTGATTTCCTGGGATTTACAATAGCTAAAGCATGAGATTTGTGGCTCCATTTGCTGATTTGTGACTGTTGGCAGCTGTGTGTGAGTATGGTGACTTAAATTTGCTTGGCTTCGAGTTGTTTCTTGCTGATATTTGTTGCCTATTACCTGCTCTGTTACTGCTGCATCATACCCTGCTTCTTCCTTGTCGTCGCGAGCTGCTGTTGCTGCGTTTAAATCTGGAGAAAAAGCCATTAATTCGAAAGAAAATGTAATTGAGGTCACGACCGCGACGTTTTTGGGAAGAGATTGAGTCACGACCGCGACTGTTCCTGGCAGTGCATGGACGTTGCTGCCATGATTTCCTTTCGATGCAATTCCTTTCTTTCATTTGTTATGTTAAGTGAACTTTAATGCAGGTTATATATGTGTACGTGCATGACTTTATTAAGTTCCTTTCATGCAATTGAGGTTGTGTATTTGGTTCTTATTTATAGTCACGCAGGTATGTATGTGTATATATATATATATTGAATGCATGAGATTCTGTATATATGTTATATATATATATTAAATGTTATTTATTATGATGAATTATAATATTAGATTCAAATGAATTTATGAGACTAAAATGGTATGATCTTGTATATCTAATATGCATGTATTTATTTTATTTGTTTACAACTTCTAAACACTAAATATTTATATGATTTGTCCTATGTCTTATATTTAAATTGTGAGATTATTTAATATGAGTTTTATATTATATGATCTATACTGATTTAAGTGATACCGGTGACATCGCAAGTGTAATTTCGGCATTCGTTTGATGTTTTAAATAATTTCTTTTGTCTTTAATTTTATTTTATGATATTAATTGATGAATATATGATATGATTTGATTTAATTTCGAGTTTTATGCTATGATATTCAAGGTGAAAACGTGAAATGAAAATGTTAATGTTTAAGTGGTACATTTGATATTTTTTTGCATTCATAGCATCCATTTGCATCGCCGTGCGTCTATATGGTACATGTTGGAGTCTAAGTCTTTAGTATTTTGTTTGTTTGTCTCAGGGGTGCTTCCGGGAGGAGTCGTACCCGAAGTTTAGGGGTGTTCGGGTTGTTTTCTCACACCACACTTTGCTTTTGTTCAAAGGTGAGGTTTAGGTTCTTTTCTTTTTAGTTAAGCGACCTAAGACCTTTAAATGCTCATTTTGTAGCCCGCATGCGACTATATATTATATATATATACAGTTAAATATGTGTAATATATAATGTGTTTATGATCTTGTGATCAAGCTTTGGCTTTCGAAAGGGCTATATCTACGAGCATATATGAGCTTATGGTTTTAGTGAAAGTTTAATGTTAATGAAAGTTTAATGCTAATGTTCGTAATGTTAATGATTTGTAATGAGGGAGAATGCAATGAAAGGTAAGGTAAGGTATTCTAATGGTAATGTTGGGCCTTGGAGATTTGGGTAAGGGAAACCTGGGTCGGCCATGGGGTCGCCGGTTATGACCCCTGTGCACATTCTCCATCCGAGGTATTATGTATGACCCCGGGAGGTTGGGGAAGTCGTGGTGCTCTCGATGGCTTCGGTATGTAGCCGGAGAGGACTCATGTGGGTCAGTTACCCCTCGAGGAATTTATAATGGCACTCGTGTGGTTTAACCACCCTCGAGGAATTTACTAATGGATGGTTAAGGCTCGGGCGGCCCTTCCATCACCGAAGGGGAGGATTGAATGTGATTTCTGTTTTGTATGATGTAATGTAATGAGAAGTGTAACAACCCGGATTTTGGGGCCTAGAAGAAATAGGTAAATCAAAAATTAGAAGAAAGCACCACTTCATTATGCATTTCATTTTATGTGAACAGTGTGCTTTTATGTTTCAATTATCGAATGTTGTTTTATTACAAGACTCATATCACTATTCATTCACCGAGTAGAAACCTTCACATATTCCTTATGAAACCATAGGAAATCATATCTCACATTTCCCGAATTCATATCTTAGTTTTTGTTACCTCAAAACACACTTTGAGTATTATTTGTCAAAAATTACCATTAGGTCCCTAGTTACCATTTACCTCACAAACGTAGAAATTTTCCGGGACACTTTTACCTATCAAATGTTGGGTTCAAATGAATCCTTGTGAAATTTTATGAATTATGGTATCATTCCCGTACCCTAATTCTCATCCAAACTCCCGTAGCATTAGAAATCGTCCGAAAACCCTAACTTTAAAGTATTTCTTATTCAAACACTTTTTCTATTTGATATTATACTCAAAACCATCCTTAAATTATTTTATGAATCATGATCACTTTCTCGGAAATTAATTGTCATCCTAGCTTCAGTTTATGTATTTTATCATATTTTTCCTAATATAAAACCTAATTCGTTAATTAAACTCCCTTAAACGATGAAAATTAGTATTTATCGGAAATTCTTTAACTTGTTGCATGTTATGTGCCTTACTTGATTAGGACAATGAGACATAATGTGTTACATTATGTACCATATGTTCCTATTTGATTAGAATAATAAGAACTTAGTCCTAAGCCTATAGTAGTTAATACTTTCAGGCGAAATTAGGACCGAGCAGTGGAATCCACATTACATTGTCTGACTACCGGTATAGGTGAGGTTTAAAACATTTTCAACTAGAATCATGCCTATATCTATGTATCTACATAAAAAATTTTTGAAACCTACCTATTATTTAATTTACTCCCTATACGTACCATTATACAATATCCCTCTTCGTGAGGAAAATGCTTTTATGTCGGAATCAGGATCTGTAGCACCCGGGACGATAGGCACCACATCCCCCGCACTACAAGTCTGGTCCACACATGAAATGGATAATCTAAGCATGAACCGGACTCATAGCGAAGGGGAGACACAAAAAAAAAAAAAAACAACCTGGCTAGGCGGAAACTAATCCTGAACCAATTAAATCAAAATCCCGAATACATAATGCGGAAACAATAATAGCAAGCATAAATTTCAATAATAGCCCCAACATATAACATTATGATAAGATGACTAAGAAAATTTCAACATGCATCCTATCCACGGGTTCAACTACGCATGCAACCTGTCCCGAATCCATATTAATAATAATTCATAATTGACTCACAGGCCCAAATACACAAAGGAATTACATTTAAATCATAACAATGTAACATGTGACTCGAGTGTACAGGTGTGACTCAACAAGAGAATTAAACTTCACCTACGCCTAGCAAAACCTGCAAGATACTGAGAAGTGGAAAAGAGGGGTCAGTCTCTAGAAGACTGAGTGAGAAGGAGCGATACATAAATATAGAAAATTGTACGTGCACGCCATAAATCCCGAGCAAAGGTTTTATTGGAAGTTAGTTCCCACGAAGGGCAACAAATAAACAATGCTCGAACTTTACGACTAATTCATATTAAATTCATTAGGTTTATAATTCATACATAAACATAAAGGCTCGGCGAGTGAGCGTGTATTATCTCCAACCATACTCCGACTGTGTACGACAAATAGCATTAATACTTTAAATTGGTGATCATGCAATATATCATAATACACACAGATCATATATCATATCATAAGACATATTCGTTTGGGCAATCCGTGTCCCGACCTTCCCAAACGGTGCATATCTATCATACATAAACATAATCATAATGATAAAATAAGTTCCAACCTTCTTCCTCCGGGTGGTGGACGGGTTAGCAAGACCCGACCACCTCATACATAGGCCAATGGGGCTTCATGACTCCCCCAAGGGCACTCAGCTCCCATTCCCCGCTAAACCTTCTAGCGAGGGCCTGTATCGCCGTAACATAGTGGAACTAGCACATGGGATCACCGTCAGCCCATGCCTCCCCGGATAGCCACATGTACTAAGTCCCTGGGCCCGTGATCAGATCATACATGCATAATCTCACCAAAACATTTGCTTCATACTCAGGATACATACTATAAGAAAACATACCTTACCGTGCAACTCGGCATATGCTATACACGTACCTCTCCGTGTCATCCTAATCCCTAGCTAGCATGAAGACACACAGTTTGGAGAATAGCCTCGTTGCAAAACCATTTTAAGCTTATGTACGCCCATACGTATAATTTCAGAAGAATTTACTCGATAACTCTACTTTAAAAGTAACATATATATATATATATATATATATATAAGTTTTTTGGCCAAAGCTTGTCACGTAAGGTTGTAGGGTTTAATACGTAACTAAAACGAAAACACCCTCACCTCGAATACCATGAGACATAAAGCGTGAGTAATACGGGTGCCTAATCAATTCAGAAGTCTCCGCCCTGGAAATGAACTGTACAAGAGAAGGAACAATGTATACTCATGAGAATTGACCCAATATGAAACCACATAGACGCATCGTATGTTATGCGCATGATGTGAGATTCATAAGAAGCATGAATCAATTGATGAGGTCATATAATCAAGTAATTCATTTAAAACATTCAATACATGGTCGTTTCATATCTTTCATATTTTGTATCAAATCGAGCCATAAGCTTCATATATTAATCATAACTCAAACTATAACATATTTATAAGGCACGCGAGTTATAAATGAAGCGGGAAGTTATCATATGAGGCCAACAAATGGAGGAACAATTCATGCATGAAAGCTAGAGAGCATTTGTAGACATATTGGATCATAATTTACAAAATGTATTAACAAAATTACATTATGATCTCATAATATACATGTTATCACATATAATAACATATTAACAAAATATACAAGTAATGGAAGAAGCTAAACACAACATACAAAACAATTAAACGGAGCAAACCATTCATGCATGCATAAGAGTAGCACATAACGTTCATGTTGTCATTTCACGCATATGCATTGAATTCATAGCATAAAATTCATAAAAATATCAAGATATATCACATATAATCAATTAAGCAAGCATACAATACATTTAAAACACATATGGAGTCCGAGGAAGTGGAGGGAAAGCAAGAAAACGGATTGGGTAAGCTTTTAGTGAGAGCTGAAAGTTTTTAGTAACGCACAAGCTGTAAAGAATTGAACATATCTTGAGTTCTAGAATTTGGAATGGAGTTTCGTTTATTGGGAATGAAACTAGACACACAGGCCTTTCAAATGATATATGGCCAGAATCATGATTCAAAGCGATGTGGAAATGGCGAAGGTTCGAAGTTGGGTGAGTGCAGTGTTTCGGCAAAGCAGCGACACGATTTTCAAACGATCATAACTCATAAATGAGAAAAGATATTAAGGTGATTCCAATTGGAGGTGTTATTAGACTTCAAGAGGTTACCAACGGCTTAAAAATTAGGTCAATCGAAGTTCGGATACGGGAGTACCCGGACGGGGAAAATACGAGGCAAAAACGACCCGACCGGGGAGAAAAGAGTTCAGAAACTCTTATGTACAAGACTACCCACCCGGGCAGTTTTTAGTACAAAAACTACCAGCCCAGGTAGTCCTCCTGGCCAATAAGAAGAAGCAAAACAAGGGTTTATGCGTGGAGGGAAGAAAGGGGGGCAAAATCCCAACCAAAGCTCAACCAAATTCACTTAAAACATGTAAAATATCATGTAGGAATGTCACATGCAAGTTTAGAACAATTTACACACATTAATTCACAAACCCACCCACATATATATATATACATCTACATACACACATATACATACACATTCTTGCTCCAAGGATTCAACAATCAAACATAAAACTCATGGATTCAAGTATCAAAGCATCAAACACATACAAAATCATGCTTTGAACACCAAGGAATTCAAGCCCTAACTTACTAAACATAAATATACAAACCCACAATATACCTTGGAAGAAAAAGGATGGAGAAGAGAAGATAGATGATGTAGAGGTTGGGTCTTGAACTTGAGAGAGGAGAATGGAGCTCGAATTTCTCGTCTTCCTTGCTTGGATCATGGCTCGTTGATGGGGAAGAGAGATTGGAGGGTTTGGAAGCTTTGTGTGTTGAGAAAAGAAATGGAGAAGAAGAAGAATGAGAGGATAAGGTGGGGGGGGGGGGGGTTGGGTCGTGTATTAAGGGAGGAGAGAGGAGGGAATTTGCACTTTGGTCCTCTAAGAATTTAATTGCTTCAATTAGGTTACCAAGGTTTAGTTGGGGAACGATTGAGGTCCGAAACAAGGTTTGATTGAGTCCAAGGATTTCATATAATTTCTAATAAGTGCATAAGTGAAACAAAACATAAATTAACAAGTATACGAGTAGTGAATGAATTTAAATAATATACTAAAACAAATCACCTATATCATATAGAGATCACGTAATGGCAATTAATTTCAAGAACATCCAAGTGGCACTTAAAGCACATAAAAATCACATAGTAGCAATTAGTTCATGAAATTAATAAATTAAATACTCACTTAGCAATTAAAACACATATAAGTCACATAACTCTCGGTCTAAACCCACTCGTGACGTCATACCTGTACGGCCAAAAAGTCGAGGCGTTACAGGATCTTACCCGGACCTTTTATATATTACTTCAGTCCGATCATTACTAAGAACTAATTCCCGACTAAGCAAGCAAAATATCTTATCATTACTATTATGGGCCCCAGCGGTTAACTGTATCGAACAATTACCCGGAGGGTATCGGGCCGAGGGTATTGTTGATGATACGGACCGCCACCAACTCTTGGTAGTGGTTTAACTGGAGGCTAGTTACTCCCCACCAAGTTATAAGGGAACACTACTTCCCACATATTGTTCATGGCCATTAGGGGTAGCTCCCCACGGCACTGGAGTAAGGAGGTATTATCATATTGGTTTTATTAAAGTATCGGTGCCTTGATCAGCCCGGTACTGTTTTCCCATATTACTTACAGAGTTATGGATGGAAAGGCCTAGCTTGCGGGCATTAATGTTCTTGTTACTAACGGTTCATATTTCTACAAATATTTTCGATTGCCCCTATCCCTATTTTACACATATCATGAACCGTTTCGTATTTACTATATCCTATTGCTACTATTTTAGATCGAGATCTTCTTGATCATATAAATATACATATATGTATACATATATCTATAAACTATTATAACCCCTTCACTTAGTTATTTTGACTAACCCTCCTCGCCTATTTTAAAATGCATGATTTCAGGAATCAGGGAATGACAACTAGAGGTATCTTGAAGCATTACAGTGTCGTGAATAATTGTGTGGAACTGATCCTGAGGGTACACTGTCTTGAGCCTATTCTCCATAGAAATAAATCATCCTATACCTTGTCATCGCATGTCGTCCTGTTGTACTCGTTTGCAATATAATATTCTTTGTTCATTATATGTTATCCTCCCCATTACTAGCAAAGTTTTAAACTGCTTTATCTTCCGCTACACTGTATCATGTACCTTATTCATATATTTTCTTGACCGTTCGCCGTAGTATTTCCTGAGTGTTGGGGCTAACCTGCACTTGGGAAGTTTTGCGGTACGGGAGTTGTAGTACTAGGGGAGGTGCTACAACTTAAAGCGGTATCAGAGCTCCAGTTTGCGGAAATCTGGGATTCATCGAGTCGCATGAGTATTCTCGTGTGTTTATTGCTTAACTTGTGATCAATCACTGTTTGGGGCGGCCGACCAGCATGTGATTTGGTACAATTATAGTACTAAACCCTTCTTTCACCAAGTCCACCCTATGATTTCAATCCATACCAAAATCCAGAATTTTATCGAATCCTTCAAGTACTCTTCGAAACTATCAAATTCCTGATAAATTCGGTTATAAGATCTACATTTCTCTATCATCTTACCTGCATTGCTAACTCATGGAAACCCTTCACCTACACTTCCTAGTTCGTTTATGTCTCAAGTTATTAGAGTTGCTTCAAGATACTAGTAGGACCGGAAATTAACTTATTGATTTCCTGCACCTTTATATACCTTACCTTGCTAAAAAAAAGTCGTGTCTATTAAATGCTATTACTTGGAAATTTTCATTTTCGTGATCATTTGCAAATCATTCTCAACCATCATGCATTATATTCTCTATAAGGGTGATTACAGTTTAAAATTCTCATCCCCAAATCTGTTAAAGGTACGCATTCTATGCAGGCCAGTTATTGCTTTATAAGACCCTGGCGCCATGTATTCATTCATTATATCATAATTACGTGTGCGTTTAAATTTCCTACCTGAACAATTACCCTATGTGTTTGAAGTATGTTCTATTTCGAAAGCTTGCATTATCATAGATAGAGGGTATTAACACTACCTAAAGTGTTATGAAACATGAGTAGAATCTGAGGACAAATTCTCTTTAAGAGGGGTGGATTGTAACAACCCGGATTTTGGGGCCTAGAAGAAATATGTAAATCAAAGATTAGAAGAAAGCACCACTTCATTATGCATTTCAGTTTATGTGAGCAGTGTGCTTTTATGTTTCAATTATCGAATGTTGTTTTGTTACAAGACTCATATCACTATTCATTCACCGAGTAGAAACCTTCACATATTCCTTATGAAACCATAGGAAATCATATTTCACATTTCCCGAATTCATATCTTAGGCTTTGTTACCTCAAAACACACTTTGAGCATTATTTGTCAAAAATTACCATTAGGCCCCTAGTTACCATTTACCTCACAAACGTAGAAATTTTTCGAGACACTTTTACCTATCAAATATTGGGTTCAAATGAATCCTTGCTAAATTTTATGAATTATGGTATCATTCCCGTACCCTAATTCTCATCCAAACTCCCGTAGCATTAGAAATCATCCGAAAACCCTAACTTTAAAGTATTTCGTATTCAAACACTTTTCCTATTCGATATTATACTCAAAATAATCCTCGAATTATTTTATGAATCATGATCACTTTCTCGGAAATTAATTGTCATCCTAGCTTCAGTTTATGTATTTTATCATATTTTTCCTAATTTAAAACCTAATTCGTTAATTAAATTCCCTTAAACGATTAAAATTAGTATTTATCGGAAATTCTTTAACGTGTTACATGTTATGTGCCTTACTTGATTAGGACAATGAGACCTAATGTGTTACATTATGTACCATATGTTCCTATTTGATTAGAATAATAACAACTTAGTCCTAAGCCTATAGTAGTTAATACTTTCAGGCAAAATTAGGACCGAGCAGTGGAATCCACATTACATTGTCTGACTACCGGTATAGGTGAGGTTTAAAACATTTTCAACTGGAAACATACCTATATCTATCTATCTACATAAAAATATTTTGAAACCTACCTATTATTTAATTTACTCCCTATACGTACTATTATACAATATCCCTCTTCATGAGGAAAATACTTTTATGTCGGAATCAGGATCTTACCCGGACCTTATATATATTACTTCGGTCCGATCATTACTAAGAACTGATTCCCGACTAAGCAAGCAAAATATCTTATCATTACTATTATGGGCCCCGACGCTTAACCGTATCGAGCAATTACCCGGAGGGTATCGGGCCGAGGGTACTGTTGGTGATACGGACCGCCACCAACTCTTGGTAGTGGCTTAACTGGAGGTTAGTTACTCCACGCCAAGTTATAAGGGAACACTACTTCCCACATATTGTTCATGGCCATTAGGGGTAGCTCCCCACGACACTGGAGTAAGGAGGTATTATCATATTGGTTTTATTAAAGTATCGGCGCCTTGATCAGCCCGGTATTGTTTTACCTTGTTACTTACAGAGTTACGGATGGAAAGGCGTAGCTTGCCGGCATTAATGTTCTTGTTACTAACGGTTCATATTTCTACAAATATTTTCGATTATCCCTATCCCTATTTTACACATATCTTGAACCATTTCGTATTTGCTATATCCTATTGCTACTATTTTAGATCGAGATCTTCTTGATCATATAAATATACATATATGTATTCATATATCTATGAATTATTATAACCCCTTCACTTAGTCATTTTGACTAACCCTCCTCGCCTATTTTAAAATGCATGATTTCAGGAATCAGGGAATGACAACTAGAGGTATCTTAAAGCATTACAGTGTCGTGAATAATAGGGTGGAACTGATCCTGAGGGTACACTGTCTTGAGCCTACTCTCCATAGAAATAAATCATCCTATACATTGTCCTCGCATGTCGTCCTGTTGTACTCGTTTGCAATATAATATTCTTTGTTCGTTATACGTTATCCTCCCCATTACTGGCAAAGTTTTAAACTTCTTTATCTTCCGCTGCACTGTATCATGTACTTTATTCATATATTATCTTGACCGTTTGTCGTAGTATTTTCTGAGTGTTGGGTCTAACCTGCACTTGGGAAGTATTGTGGTACGGGAATTGTAGCACTAGGGGAGGTGCTACAAGAAGTAACGGTGGATGCTCGTACTCGCCGAGCTTAATGAAATGGTTGGATTGTGGAACGGGAGTAGAGTCTTTATTAATGTAATTTATACGTTTATGATATGTAATGTCCTTTGAAAATGTTTTGGTATACAAAACCTATTCCTGGTATACAAAACCTATTCCTGGTTCATAACCTTTACTAATGTAATTTATACGTATATGATATGTATAGTGTATGGGTGTGCGTTAGCCCCCTCACTTATTCGAGATATGACTGACACCTCTCCTTTTCCCACCTTTAGTTTGCAGGTCTTTTGAGCACGAGCTAGGTGGAGAAGTGGGTCGTTCGAGTCTCACTTGTGGGTATAGATCGTGTTAGATGCATTGCATTATATTTTTGACATGTACTTAATGATTTGATCATAAATTATATTTTATTATGTAAATATGAATGGATACGGATTTGTATAATTGGATACTTGGTGCCTATGTTTGATCTTGAATTTTGTAATACTAGAACTCCTAGATTCTGCTATTTGTTTATTTGTTATGCGCTCAGGTTTAGTTTTAGCTCCGCCTAGCCTAGGGAGTGTGTGGTCTCCCGTTCGCTTAGACTTGGGCTCGTGTATGGACTTCCTATTTCATATGCGGGTTCGGGTTTACGTGCGGGGGATGTGGTGGCCGGCGTTCTGGGTGCTACAAAGTCTACCCTTAGCTTTGGGTAATCCGGTCATTAAGTACATGGTGACTTGTTCCCACATCCCGTGGTTGTAATAACCCTCTGGGCTTTTGGTGTTCCGCCTTCACCCTTTGGCACATTAAACAATGTTTCACAAACTCAGCTACATCCTTCTTCAAACCATTCCACCAATAGAATTGCTTTAAATCTCGATACATCTTTGTACCTCCTGGGTGGATAGAATAACCTAACCTGTGAGCTTCCTCAAGAATTACCCATTTCAACGCTTTGGGTACACAAATCCTAGTCTTGAATCTCAACAACCTCGTATCATCCAAACCAAACGGACACTCCGGATCATCTCGGGACTTCAACACCAACCTCTAAATCTCAGGATCAGTAGTGTGAGCTTCATACATTCTCTGTCGCAACTCAGGTTGTACCGTAATATTAGCCACACGAGCTTTTAACACTATAGGCTCGGTATTCACTCCCGAATCAACTTCCCAAGAAGATACGCTAGCCTTCCTACTAAGCGCATCGGTGACCACATTTGCTTTACCCGGATGGTAATGGATGGTACAATCATAATCCTCAAGAAATTCCATCCAACGCCTTTGCCTCATATTCAAATCTTTCTGAGTGAATAGGTACTTGAGGCTCTTGTGGTCGGAAAAGATCTCAAAAGTAACTCAGTAGAGATAATGACGCCACTTAGCCAAAGAAAAAACCACAGCGGCTAAGTCGAGATCATGAGTGGGATACTTTTTTCTTGGTCCTTTAGCTTTCTCGAGGCATAAGCTATTACACGACCATTCTTGTGACACCCCGACTGTTCAACCGTACAGGTATGATATACGTGCGCGATTTAAATTCATTAATTATGTAATATATGATTTAACTGTCGTTTTATTTCTTATAATTTTCTTACTTGTCTTATTTGAACTTATGTGAAATTTTGATTATATTGGAATTTATGATTTGAGATTTGGAGTTTGAACCCGAGCATGCCTAATTTGTGTATAACGTTGATTATTTGATTCTTGGACTTAATTGTATGATTTATTGTGTTTTGGACTTGTTTGGTTTGGTTTGGACTCAATTGAATTTTATTTCAAATTTTTGGGCCAATTTGCAATTTGGCCACTCATGAGTCATTTTCTCGTAACTTGAGCTCGGGGACTCGGATTCGAGTTCCGTCTTCGCTATTGTACTGGAATCGATGATTTGGATACAATGGAACAAGCCTTGAACTTTTTCGATGCCGTTTCGACCCCCAATGATGCAAATTTCAGCCCTACGTACCTAGATCGCACCTATAAGCCTACTTAGAGACTATTAGACCTACCCCTACCCCTACCCTTGACTTTTAATCATCAAAATCAGCTCTCTCCTCCCCTTTGTGCTGAGAATTTCGAACCAAAGCAAGGAGAAAGGAAGAAAAAGAGTCCCAAGCCTATTGCCTCCATTGTTGTGACCTTAAAGCTCAAGTTTTACCTTTTCTTGCTCCATTTCTTCAAGGTAAGTTGGGGAATGTGATCTCCTTGATCCTGTGAGAATTTTACACTTCTTATATCATGCTTTAATGTTGGAGTTCATGAGATTTGCTTGGAGTCATGAATAGTTAGGTTTTGAAGAATTTTTTGAAGAACTAGTGCATCTCTTGCTTCACTTGGCTATATGTTGATTCACTTGGCTTATTTATTGCTTGTATATGCTCCTTTTTCATGGTAGGTGAAAGTATTATGATTTTCCATTATTGCTCTTTTGAGAACTTGGGAGGAACTTGATGAAACTTTAGCTTCTTTGCTTCTTTTCATTTCCGGTTTGTAGTATGCATGAGTGGAGATGATTAGGGATGTTTTTCTTGCTAAATTTTGTGGTATATTTGCACCATTTCATGTCTTGTTGTTGATGCTTTGGTTTGGAAGGAGTTTTCATGGAGTTTGCAAGCCCTATTTTCGAATTTTAACCTCTGACCAAAATCCACCGGGGTGGATTTTTGCTTTGAAAAAAATCCACCGGGGTGGATTTGAGGCAGAGAGCTGACTGCCTTGAATCCATGGGGGTGGATTCCTCCTTTGAAAAAAATCCACCGGGGTGGATTTAGGGCAGTGACTTATTTTCACTCCGAACTTTATTTTCTTGTTTTTCTTCGCTTGTTTGCTTCTCTCCCACCCCGAACATGATCCCTAAGCTTTGTTAACATGTATTATTATGTGTTAATTCGATTATATTAGAATTTTTAATTTATTTGATATGATTTGAACGAGTTATGATTTGATATACGTTAAGCAGTACCTTTATGCGCTTCATTTGCATTCATTTCTTTCATGAGCATTGCCGGGCGTCTAATTGGTTCATATTTGAGTCTAAGTCTCGGGTCTTATGTTCTTTTGTTTCAAAGCCCTCTTCCGGACGCCACGAACCCGAAGTTTAGGCGGTTTTATCTTCTGTTGACCCAGTTTCTACTCCCTTTTGCTATAAGGTGAGGTTTAGGATTTTTATCTTCTAGTTAAGCGACCTATGGCCTAATATGTGTTGATTTCTCATCCCGCATGCGACTATATATCTTATGTATAGTTAAATATGTGTGCTTAAGATATGTTTATGATCTTATGAATAAGCTTCAAGTTTATGAAATTGGTATAAGTACGAACATATGTAAGCTTATGATTTGAATCCGTTTATTCGTTTATGTTATCTTTTGAGCGAGGTAAGCCCTGAAATATGGGAATTGGTATTGGTAAGGTATCTTGGGCCCCGGGAATTGTGGGTAAGGATGCCCGGGACGGCAAGGGCCGTCGGGTTAACCTTGTGCATGATTCCCATTCGTAGTATTACGCGCGATTCTTGGAGGTTGATGAGGCGTGATGCTCCGAGTACATTGTGGGTTAGCTACCCCTTGTACATAAGTAAGTAGGTGGAGAGGGTTTGATTCCCGAAACACCATGGTTGTTGGGGTTGGATTTGATTTATGATTTCGGTTTTATATTATGTTATGAGGAGTTAGGGGAGGTCCGTTGTCGCCGGACTTATGTTTATGTTTTGTTTGATGGATCGTGAATCAAGTTAGGATTTCCTTTTGTATTATATGATAGCTTTTGAAAATGTTTTGGTATGAAAAAACTTAACTCGGTTCATGGCCATCAGCTTTGATATTTGCTATGCTCTATTTATATGTATTTAGGTGTGGGCGTGCATTTAGCCCCCTCACTCAGTCGAGTTGTGACTGACCCTCCCTTTTCCCTACCCAGTTGCAGGTTATTCCGAGCTAGCCGGGGAAGTGCTTCGAGTCTTGTTGTACTTGTGTGTCTAGGTCGAGTTTCGTTCATAATTCCTGCTTTTGAACACTCATCTTTTGCATTTGATATTAGAATTATATTTTGAAGGATTATGAACTCTTGATGTATATACTTGACCTATTTTTGGGCCGTGAGGCCATTGGATATGATGTAAATGTTAGTTTAGAGCTCTTTTCGATCCTTATGTTATTGCTTCCGCATTCTTGTTTGTTTGTTTTGCGCGCTCTGTCCGAGTTTTAGCCCCGCTTAGCCTAGCGTGTGAGTGTAGGTTCCCGTTCGCTTAGACTTGGGCTCATGTATGGAAATCCATTTCATATGTGGGTTCGGGTTTAGGTGCAGGGGATGTGGTGGCCCACCGTTCCGGGCGCTAAAATTCTGCATAAGAACACAACCCAAACCTTCCTTCGAGGCATCTGTATACACGACATACCCTTCAGAACCCTCGGGTAGGGCTAACACTGGAGCAGAAGTTAACTTCACTTTTAAGACTTGGAAACTTGCCTCGCAGGCCTCATCCCACTCAAACTTTACCTCTTTCTTAGTTAGCCGGGTCAAAGGAACAGTAATCTTGGAGAAATCCTTTACAAATTTCCTGTAGTATCCCTCTAGACCCAAGAAACTTCTTAGAGGGATTCCGCTATTTTAGAGGTGTTCTTCGGTTTCTTCCAATGCACCAGTGTTTCAATCTTAGAGGGATCCACCTCTACTTCATCACCGGACAGTACATGCCCCAAGAAAGTCACTCGGTCGATCCAAAATTCACACTTGTTGAACTTGGCAAACAGTTGGTGCTCTTTAAGAGTCTCTAGCATAATCTTAAGATGCCGTGCATGCTCTTTGGGAGACTTGGAGTACACAAGGATGTCGTCAATGAAGATCACAATGAACTTATCAAGATACGGACGAAAGATCCTATGCATCATATCCACAAAGGCTGCAGGGGCATTTGTTAGACCAAACGGCTTCACAATGAACTCAACATGCCCGTACCGAGTGTTGAATCCTGTCTTAGGAATATCCTCTTCTCGGATTCGCAGCTGATAGTACCCTTGTCAAAGATCAAGCTTAGAATAAACCTGGGACCCTTGTAACAAGTTAAAAAGCTCTTCAGTGTGGGGGAGAGGGTACGTTTTCTTGATTTTCATCCTGTTTAGCTCACGATAGTCGATGCACATTCTCAAGGTTCCATCTTTCTTCTTCACAAATAGAACCGGTGCACCCCACGGCGAACAACTCGGTCGGATGTAACCACTAACAAGGAGCTCGTCGAGTTGAGTCTTCAACTCCTTCAACCCGGTCGGAGCCATTCGGTATGGAGACTTCGAATAAGGCTCAGCTACCGGAAACAGAACAATCACAAACTCAATCTCCCGCTCCGGTGGTAAAGAATCTAGAGTCTCGGGAAAAACACTAAGAAAATCCTTAATGACCTCAGTCTCCTCGATCTTAGCTTGATCCTTGGGCTTATTAAGAAGATAGGCCAGAAAACCTGTAGCCCCCCTACGAACCAACTCGTAAGCTTCAGTAAAAGAGAGAAGTGGCAGAGTCTTCGAACTTTCACCCACAAACACCACCGAATCCAAACAAACCTTCTTCTCAAAATAATCAACCTTAGCTCGGTGTAGAAAAAGTCAATCCATGCCCAAGATAGCCCCATATCTGTCCATGGGCATTTCAATAAAGTCTGCTGGAAAAACATGGCCCTCGATGCTCATCGGTACCTCCTTAAACACACGATTCAACTCTAAACTCCCCCCGAGAGGAGAACTAATCACAAAACACGAAGAGGTACAAGTAACAAGTAGAGGCAAAGAAGAAACCAAACCAGTGTGTAGCACCCATATCAAATAATGCATGAATGTGAATTCCATGAATGTATATGGTACCTTTCACCACGGCGTTAGGGTCAATGTCGGAATCTTGCTCTTCACCCCTAATAGTATAAGCACGGGCTCGGATCAACGGCCTTTGGCCCCCTTGTTGAGCTCCCGGTGGCGGTTCCGGATAAGTATCAAATTTGTGGTCTGCTTTACCACATATCAAGCATAGACCCAACCGGCGGCGACAATTGCGATATGTATGAGAAGGATGTCCACAATAAGTGCAACCGGGCCTCTCTTGTTGTTGTGGTGGAGCCGGTAAGGCCGGTAGTGCCGGACCTTTCTTCACGGATTTCTGTTTCTTATCATTACCCTTGTGAACTTGGATTTGTTGAAACAGGGGCCTCTTTCAGCTCCCGAGCCTGAACCGGAGTGGAAGGTCTTAGACTTGCTCTTCAAGATCTTAGCCTCAGCTTTCAAGGCTTTGTCTGTGGCCTTAGCCCAAGTCCTCACGTTAGAAACCCCAATCATACCTTTGATTTCATACCGGAGGCCATCCACAAATTGCAAAGCTTTAAGTCGTCATCCCCGGCAATATGAGCGGCATAAGGAGCCAGCCTATTAAATTCCAAGATGTATTCACTCACCGTTCTTCCTGCTTATTTCAAATCAAGAAATTCCCGAAGCCTTCTAATCCTCTCTGAAGGTGGAATATAGTTGTTCTTGAACTCCCTCACAAATACCTCCCAAGTCAACTCATACCCGTTAGCTTGGATTTGGATTCTTACAATGTTCCACTAATTCCGAGCCTCTCCTTGTAGTTAGAAGATGTAGAGATCGACCATCTCTTGCGGGCTACACCGGCACACCTGAAATATGTCTTGTATCTCTGCAAGCTAATCCTCAGCCTGTACATCATTACCACCATGGAACTGCGGTGGACGATATGATCGAAAATCCCTCTGAGCCTTGGATAGACCTCCTTCTTGAACCGGTGGAGGGACCGGAACCGGAGGTGGTGGTGGATTCTCCCAGAGTCTTCTCTCAACAAAGTTCATAACCGCCTCCATAAAGTTTTCGGGAGTAGTCCGGGGATTCCTTTCTTGTGGGGTAGGAGAGCGGTCACGGCGGCGACGACGACCTGGAGAACGGTCTCTTCGGGGAGGCATCTAACACTGAAAATGCATGTTTGATCAATTTATGCTCATGAAAGCAAAGAATGCATTACTTAAATAGTTCACATAGTAAGAAGTTAGCAAGTAAATGCAAACACACGTTGACAAGTTGTTCCTAAGCCGAACGACCTAGACAAACTCGAAGCTAAAACCCCGGTTTTGCAACCGGGCTCTCATACCACTTTAGGATGTGACGCCCAAGCGTGGGTCCCCATATAAGTCTAATTATAGAGAACGGAGACACGACACGGACCCTGGCTAGGCGGGACTAACCCTGTACCAACAATCAGAAGTCGAGCAGGAATATAAACAAGATTCAAGAGAAGGGCTATAGAAGCATAGGTATAATAGATCAAGAATATACAATCAAGCCACAAGTCTCCGATACATAATTATAAAGATATAGAAGTATCCAATCACAAGCTAATACAAAATCATAAGTAAATACAAGTGTGTGGTACAGGATGCGTGTGACTCAATCTAGACACAAAATTACAAGAGCTTATGCAATTTCCCGCCAAGCTACGCCAAGAAGTACCTGAGGGACAAAGAAGGGAGGGGTCAGTCTCTATGAGACTGAGTGAATGGCATACCCATGACGAGCTCTTCGAAAGCCCTAAGGTAGCTCGCCAGAAAAATCCTCGGAGCTAGCGCCGCCGTTACACCGCCGGTATGCCGCCGTGATCCACCTCCAATTGGCCAAATCTAGAGTTGCGTGATCACTGGCCACTAGTTCTCTTCGTTCTGAACAACTTTCGTGAAGAGCCCGAGGCCAAAAGCTGGCCGGAAAAGGCCCCCGTTGGCCGCCGAAGTTTCTGCCACCGCCCACGTCACCGGAACCACCACCTACGGCCAAGATCTGGTGAAATTGATGCCGGAAATGGACTCAGGAGGTCGAAAAACCTTGGGAACCATCAAGCCCCGTCGGAAAACCCCGCCAGAAGCGGCGAAATCACGCCGCTACAGGAACTGGCGACTCCGCCACGAGCTTCAGGCGGCACGTGCGGCGCCGTCGCGGCTCCTATGGCCGCGCCGCCGACATCAAATGAAGCGCCGGGATGTCCTCTTATTGGGTCTTGGGCGCATGTCTCAAGAGGAGGGCCGGAAACCGCCACGAAACGCCGGCGAAGGGGCGGCGGTCTGACAGCTCCGCTGCTGCTACTGAAATCCGGCCATAACTCCACCACCGTTCGTCATCAGGCCGTGAAATTGGTACTCTTCCATACGTCTCGCCGAGATAATCGAAATGGACTATTCGTTTGTTGAATTCCATCGAGAAACGATCGAGTTATGGGCTCGTAACCGAAGCCGCGCATAGTATCCCGCGGGAGAGAGAGAGTGGGAGAGGAGAGAGAGAGAGAAAAAAAAAAGGGATTGGGAGAAATGTGTCTTGTGCACAAGCTATATACAACCGGGTATCCTTATCGCGTAGCAAAGTGAAATATCGCGTACAAATAATCGTAAATAAAATTGGTAAAGTTACGAATAAACATTCAAGCTCCGAATTAATTTTACAAATTAACATGAAATAGAGATTTACCAATTAGAGTTTAATTTAATTTAATTTTAGAAACCTTTCAAACAATTTAACGACACTTCGTAAACACATGATTGACAATTAATCTCAAGGAATTCAAGTAAACCGAAATTAAACAAGTTAACTAACATGATGGATTTAAAATCAACTTGACAATTATTTCATGGAATAAATTTGAATTAAATCAAATTAAATTTACATTAAATCATATAATTCAAGAACTCTTAAATTAAACACACATAAGGGTAGAGACTTACTTGTTGATGTCGAAAGGACGCCCTTCGAGAATACGGGGCGTCACAACCTTCCCCTCTTAAGAGAACCTGGTCCCCAGGTTCCACTGCTAAAATGTAGATGCTCGAGTTGTAGTGCTCCAACCCTTCTCCCGAACTCGCGTGAGATCATAACTCTAATGGTGAGACTTACTCCTGTCTTCTACACCAAACCTCCTTTAGGATGTCTTGTTATCGTCGAGGTCCGTGCGAGTACTTGATCCGTTAGTTGTTTCGAACTCGGTCGGTCATTCCCATGATCGTATAGCTGCAACTACACCCAACCTCGATGTCGTTTCAGATGCACCACTTGCTACCCGTACTAAGATAAACGCGTAACGCAACCACAACAAACAAGAGAGAATCCCATCTCTCAACACGTAAGAGAGAGAGAGAGAGAGAGCCCCGTCCCTCAGCACCCACAAGAGAGAGAACCCCGTCTCTCGAGCACATATAAAAGAGAGAACCCCGTCTCTCAAGCACATATAAAAGAGAGAACCCCGTCTCTCAAGCACATAATTGAGAGAACCCCGTCTCTCAACCTAAGTCGGGCAGATTCCAACATCTCCCAACATTCTAGTTTGAGAAAATCCAGCATTCCTCAAACCCCTGGATTCAAGAGAATCCTGCATCCCTGAATATCTAAGTGCAAGAGAATCCAACATCTCTCGCGCACAAAACTTAGAAAGATTCCAACATCTTTCTACCACATAAATAGAGAGAATCCTACATCTCTCCAACACGTATAAAGAGGGAACCTAAGATCTGTCTTACACATAAATCCACTTATTAGTTTTTCATACATACCCACATCATAGTAACACTTGACGAAAAGTATGGGATGCATGTTTGGTGTACCTTATACAACTGATATCGGTGTCCCTTGAGTATAGATTCAACGCTCATACCTCAACTCAAAGGGGGATATCGCGATGGAATCCCTATAAAACAAGGTTACAGTATGTATGTATGTTATATGGGAAGTTAGTGAGCAATCAAGAAAGTTTTAAATCATATAGGCATGAATAGTTCACATAAGTACATAACTCATTCATTTCAGCAACAGTTCATAACAAGTAGAAATTTCAAGTTACAAATACTAGATCAGGTATCCAAGTTATCACAATTAAAACAACAATAGTCATCATCCACATCAAGCAAAACAAGGTAAGAATATTTAAGCGATGCATGTTTGCAAATGCCATGAATGGTTGGCGTACCATTAACCAAAGTGTAAAAGTCTTGACAATAAAGTCGAGATGAAGCAGTAGGGGTTGATTAAACCGACAATGGTGTAACCCTCGTCATCTGAACCTCTTTGTCTTGAGTCTTTTCATAAAGTGGTAACTCAGCAAGCTCGTTTATCACCAAACCCCTTACTAGACCGTAATCCTTGCTCAACTAGAATCATCCTCAGTTTCTCCCAAGAATTTCTCATTTTTGTGTTAAATCTTAGTCTGCTCATCTTCAAGGAGTTGTCCATGATTCGTTTGTCAATTAGATATTTACCTCAGAGTTTCGTTGGATGATCGTGGTGCTAAGCACTTCCCAAAGCAATCCATGGTATATGATCCTGAAACTTGGATAAAGTCCTTCGGCATCTAAGTGTTCTATTCCCAACTCAACAATGTCTTCTATCTCATCTTAAAGAAACACCCAAAGAGCTAACAACCAATCTTATCTTGTCGTTCGTTAACTCTAAACGGCACCAAAACCTTCAACACTCACCGATGGTTTGTAGCTCGTTGCTTATGTAACATGGTTAGCTATCCAGATCCCTTGAACTTGATCGGATCTTATTTGATTGGATTCTTCTACATTAACTCGTTTCCATCAACAAGGTGACTACTGCCAAATAAACGAATCATCAAGGCGAAAGCTCATCAAACTCCTTCAAAACGGTTCTACTTGATCAGATTCTCCTCCATTGACTCATTTCCTCAACAAGGTGACTACTTCCAAATGAACGAATCCTCAAGGTTAGAATTCGTCAAACTTCATCTTTCAATTGATATTAAGGTAGTATGTCAATATAGCAAATCTTATTCCTTCAACTCTGAACCTTTTCATAAACATTGATCTTGGTAAAGAATCCTTTCATCTTCGAATTATGGCGTGTTTTTGTTGTAGTACCAATAGGTAGTGTTGACGGAGGGAAATCTTAGTGTTGACTCGTAGGGCACCCTGAAATTCAACACTACATTCGATGCATGCAGATTAAGATGCAAATGAAATGTAACAAGCATATCACGTCAATGCAACAATTAGTTGTAATTTATAAAGAACATAAGATAAGATGTTGCATAATCAAAGTCATAATGTGCACACAATCGTATAATCACGAAACAATTCATGCCGAAGGGTCAAAGTATCAAGTCAAACGAATGCAATGCGCAGTTATTCCTATGTCGTACGACCTAGACAGACTCAACACGACTCAAGAGCTCGGTTTTGCAACCTAGAGCTCTGATACCACTTAAGGATGTAGCACCCCAGACAGAGGATGCCATATCCCCCGCACTAAGACCCAGACCCGGTCACGAAATGGAAAGTCCATGTCTGAATCCGAATCAAAGCGAACGGGAGACCAACTCACTCACTAGGCTAGGCGGATCTAACTTGACAAACTCAGAGTGCGGAAGCAATTAAAACCAACAACAATAGATAGCGGAAGCATTTAAAACAAAACATGCAAAGCAGGTGACGGGTTCAATTAGCATAAATACCTAGTCCCGAATATCAATTCATAATCCAACATCATAAACAACATACGTATCAACAATATCTAATAACATCGAAATACTAGCTTACTAACCCCACACGGGTTTACGTCTAAGTAGAACATAAACATAATTTGCAAGTGTGAAACATAAATACATAACATAAGTAAAGTATGCGACAAATGCATCCTAACACCTACTAGACTGAGAAGTGTGACTCCGAAGACTCACTTCCGCCTAGCTCAAGCCAAAAGAATCCTGCAAACTAAAAGACAAAATGAGGTGTCAGTCAACTGAATGAGTGAGGGGGCTGACGCACACCCACAATATATATATAGAGCACAACACATAACATAAGGGTGGACTCATGAACTGGGATTAGGGTTTTGCACGCCAAAATAGTAGAAATACCCAAAATAGTATAAGTTTGGAGAACCGTTTAGAGAAGCCTATCCCATTTCACAAATCCCATACATTCATAACATATACTCGGCGAGTACGGGCTTCCAACCTTTACTCCTCATATCTGAACATAACATAAAGCAGAATCAATCCATCCTCTACTCCAATGATGGAAGAGCTACGCGTTGGCCCTGACCATCAATAACATACATACACACCCTCAAGGGGTAGCGAACCCACAAGAGTCCTCCCCGACTGTACACCGAAGGCTCAAGATATCACGCCTCCCTCATCGCCCTAAGGTCGCGCAATGATATCTCAAATGGAACTACGCACAGGTATATCCCCGACGGCCCTAACCGTCCCGGGGTCTCCTTACCCATAGCTCCTCGGATCCCCAAACATACATACATACAGATACCAATATTTCATAGCAACTCGCTACAGAATCATAACATATCAGAGTTTTCCAAAATAGCTTACATATGCCTTAATACTTCATTTTTCTTCAAACCAAGGATGGTCCACAAGGTCATAATCATATCATATCCAACACATATCTAATCATACATAGTATATAACCGCATGCAAGGATTGAAATCATCATATTAAGGCCATAGGACGCTTAACTATACAAAATCCTAAACCTCACCTTGTGCAAGTAGAGTCTGAGAGTGTGAAGGGCCAAACACTCTAAACCACGGGCCCACCGGCACCACCAAACTCTGTGACAAGATATACAGAAGCCCAGACTTAAACTCTATACAAACCAAGTAAGAAGCACGACGTTGCTCAACATGATCGTGGTTATGCATAAGTGTTCATGTTGTGCTTGGATAAGGTGTCGTGGTCATTCAAGGCATATCAATGCTCAACAAGATCATATTTACAGGCAACCATCATGCAATTCCATATCCAAAGATGCAAGATCAATTTAGGAAGTCAATGTATTCATAAAATGCATATTAAATCATCCAATGTCACAGGGTTCAATTATAATATTAGAATTAAGCATCAAGTTCATGTCGAGTTATAAAGTGCATAAGTAAGAGCAACTTGATCATATAAACATACAAAGTTGTTGTACGTAGATGGCATGCTTGATACAAATAAAGAGTGCATTTAATTTACTTAAGATCATACTTTACAACTTCACAACACGTTTGGTACACAAGCTCAAGTCACATTCATAGTTTCATAAATATTACACTTACATCCCCTAAGTTATTTATAAAAGTTTAGAATTATTGCACGTACATCCCCTTAGTTGATTGCTAAGCATAATTGTTCGTTTAAAGTGTTTATACAATTATTCAACTAGGAACTAATTACTTACAAACATGACGATTATCAATTTATAGTAATTCATAATACACCATTTTCAAGTAATAAGAGTAAATCAAGATATTACAATTCTAACTCCTATTATGCATCAAGTCTTAAGTTGTTCAACCATCCTTCATGTATCTCAATTTATATTTGAAACACAATTTACAACAAGCATAACATTGAGACCGTCTCAAATCCATATAGAGAAATCACAACATGTTCGTTCTTCTAAAATATCATTCAAGTTCATTTAATCACATAAAAGATTAGTTTCTAGATATTACACTAACACCCCTTCATATCTAAACAAATAGTATAAATTCATCACATCGGGATTCAAATTGTAAATCGAAACATTCATACATATCACAATCCATTCAATACATGTTTTCGTATACGAGTGGAATACATCTCGATCAACAAACCAACAATAACCAACTTATTTGCACTTAAAACAATTAATTCAAATAATCACAATTACGCAAAATAATTCGTAATAAATAGATCGGGTGTCCGATTAACGAATGGGAAGTGGCGTTGAACTCACCACAACGAGACGAACATTCTGACCAGACGCGGCCGGAACGCCACCACTGTAGCTGCCGGAATTTGGCCAGACAGTCGCCGGAGAAATCCCAAAAAATCAATCCTGAATGAAGTTTTCGTGCCCATTCCGAATCCTTGATCAATTTCTGAAAATTCCAAGTCAATCTCCTCCAATTTCAGATCTAAGAACACAAAAACCCTAAAATCTTCAAACTCAAATTACTTCCAAACCGGTGAACCAAAATGCGATCCGAAAGAGGCGTTGTCTTACCCATAACGAGCTCTTCGAAAGCCCTAAGGTAGCTCGCCGGAAAAATCCTCGGATCTAGCGCCGCCGTTACACCGCCGGTATGCCGCCGCGATCCGCCTCCAATTGGCCAACTCTGGAGTAGTGTGATCACTGGCCACTAGTTCTCGTCGTTCCGAACAACTTTCGTGAAGAGCCCGAGGCCAAAAGATGGCCGGAAAAGGCCCCTGTTGGCCGCCGAAGTTTCTGCCACCGCCCACATCGCCGGAACCACCACCTACGGTCAAGATCTGGTGAAATTGATGCCGTAAATGGACTCAAGAGGTCGAAAAACCTTAGGAACCATTAAGCCACATCGAAAAACCCCGCCGGAAGCGGCGAAATCACGCCGCTACAGGAACGGGCGCCCCCGCGAGCTTTAGGCGGGGCGTACGGCGCCATCGCGGCTCCGATGGCCGCGCCGCCGACGTCAAATGTAGCGCCGGGATGTCCTCTTACTGGGTCTTAGGCGCGTGTCTCAAGAGGAGGGCCGGAAACCTCCACGAAACGCCGGCGAAGGGGCAGCGGACAGCTCCGGCGCTGCTACTGAAATCCGGCCATAACTCCACCACCGTTCGTCTTTAGGCTATGAAATTGGTACTCTTGTGTACGTCTCGCCGAGATAATCGAAATGGACTATTCGTTTGTTGAATTCCGTCGAGAAACGATCGAGTTATGAGCTCCTAACCGAAGCCGCGCATAATGACCCGCGGGAGAGAGAGAGTGGGAGAGGAGAGAGAGAGAGAAAAAAAAGGGATTTGGAGAAATGTGTCTTGTGCTCAAGCTATATACAACCGGGTATCCTTATCGCGTAGCAAAGTGAAATATCGCGTACAAATAATCGTAAGTAAAATTGGTAAAGTGACGAATAAACATTCGATCTCCGAATTAATTTTACAAATTAACATGAAATAGAGATTTACCAATTAGAGTTTAATTCAATTTAATTTTAGAAACCTTTCATACAATTTAACGACACTTCGTAAACACATGATTGACAATTAATCTCAAGGAATTCAAGTAAACCTAAATTAAACAAGTTAAGTAACATGATGGATTTATAATCAACTTGACAATTATTTCATGGAATAAATTTGAATTAAATCAAATTAGATTTACATTAAATCATATAATTCAAGAACTCTTAAATTAAACACAAATAAGTGTAGAGACTCACTTGTTGATGTCGAAAGGACGCCCTTCGAGAAAACGGGGCGTCACATACCATACCTTAAAGTTGGAGAAAAGAAAGGGAAGAAGAGGACAGGGTGTGGAGTTGAATGCTTGGAGAGAAAGTTGATGAAAATCTTGGCCTTGAGCTTCCTTGTGAAAACTGAAATGGAGGAGGAAGGATTGGAAGGGTTTGTGCCTTGTGTTTATATGAAGAATGAAAAAGAAAATGTATGTATATATGTGTGTAGATGTTTGATCGATCAAATATGGGAAGGAAAAGGGAGAAATTGCAACTTGGTCCTTATAAAATTTAAATGAATGCAATCAAATACTCAGTTTGTAGAAGTTACAATTAAGTCCTTACCAAATTATCAATTAGGTCCAAGAATTATGTAAAGTCACAATTAAGGTCAAATAGACATATAGTTCTCAAAATTGGAAATAATTGGACACATAATTCATGCTCGAAAATTAAATACACAACTCATGTAATTAAGTTCACGAAGTTAGAAATTTAAATCGCATAAATAAAAGATAAACTATTTAAAGAAAGAGGAGATGCGCAAATAAATAACGAAAAGGAGTTAAATAAATCCTAAATCTCAAAACTCATACTCGTGGCGCGCGTACCTGTACGGTCAAGAAGTCGGGGTGTCATAGACACATATGTATAGGCATGATTCCAGTTGAAAATGTTTTAACCCTCACCTATACAGGTAGTCAGACAATGTAATGTCGATTCCACTTCTTGATCCTAATTTCGCCAGAAAGGATTAACTACTACAAGTTTAGGACTAGGTTCTTTATTATTATTCTAATCAAATAGGCACATAAGGTATATAATGTTCACACTTAAACGAGTAACACGTTAGAAAACCAGGTAAACCCTAATTTCAAACGTTTAAGGAAATTTCCTTAGAAAATTAGGTTTTATGAATTCTTTAACTAATCAAATATTTATTAATTACATTATGATCCTAATTATAAGTATTCAAGATGAAGATTTGGGTTTAATTGGACAATGTAGGTCACGTTTAGAAAACGTTTACAAATTCATGGCGCGCATCAGCTGGGCGGGGACGGGCGGGCGTGGCCGGCAGGCTCCCGCGCGGTTGCGGGAGGAATGTGCTGCTCGCCTAGGCGCTGGCGGGCGGCAGCGGCGGGCAGTCCCGGGCGGTTGCGGGACTGCTGGGCGTGCGGGCGCGCGGGCCTTGGCGTGCTACGCCTTAGCACGTCCAGGCTCGTGTTTTCGTAATGCGATTTCGTGTTTCGTACTTTTAGTTCAAAACCAACAACAATCCAAAATTCAAAAAACACGATTTAAACAGATTTGAATCCAAACGTTTTTCAAAAACACAATTTAAGAAAACAGTTTTAGAAATTCAAGAAAAATTACAGTTTCGTAATTCAGGCTTTCTAAAAGAACTCATGAATACCTAATTCGCATCTAAGCCTAAGAATTTCTACCAAATTTAGAATAATTGAGACGAATCAGAAACACGATTAACGAGGTGGCTCTGATACCACTTGTTGGAAAACACGAATCAGAAAGCAGCAGAAATTTAAAATTTTTCCAACAAAAGGACCTTGGACTCGCAATCGTGTATCCAAATTTGTAGAGATAAGAAACTTACTTTTCTTTTATTCTTTCTTGAAGCGTTTCAAGCCACCCAAGAACGCTCTTCTCGCGGCTTGATCCCCTCTCCTTGGTAAAGCTCGAATCTTCAAACTTCTAACTTGAAGCTCTCTAGAGATAGTCCACCAACTTGACTACAATCTAACTAGTAAGGATGCTAGTTCTCTAGTTAGTGTTTAGGCTTAACCTAGGGTTTTGTTTATCTTGGAGAAAGGATGGTGTTCAACACATGAACCAAAAGAATTGCCAATTAGCTCTAAGGGGAGCTCGAGCTCCCCTATTTATAATAAGGGAGTGGCCGAAATTCCTAGTCTTCATGGACTAAGGATTTTGGTCTCTCTCTCTCCTATTACTTGATCATCAAGTAATTTTGACTTTGACTTTGAATTCAAATTCAAATAAACTTTCAAGAGAGCTAAAATATCCAAACTATTTTTGGATAATTTTATACTTTATTTATTTAAAATAAATAACTTATTTTATCTAATTAATTAATTCATAATTAATTAGCTAGACTATTTTCTCCAAAATTAGACTTTCTTTTTAATTCAAAATTAAACCAAAGTCTATTAAATAATTAACACATTTAATTATTTAATATATATATATATACAATATATATATTTACACGTGTGGGACACGTGTCACAAGGACACGTGTCACTCACGTGACCCACACGTGTGGTTTCACACGTGTGGAACCCTCTTGGCCCGATTAACTCGTTTAATCATTTTAAAGCCTCAACACATGTAACCAAGTTGTTGTGTGTGACCCTCTACGTTCTCAATTCAATTAGCAGTGACCCTAATTAATTAATTCACTAATTAATTAATCAGTCCACAGATTAAACGACCATAGTCTAGCAATAGGCGTTTAACCCCTAGCTGAATTGGAATGTTCGGATTCGACAGAACCTTTAAGTCATTGATTCATGTCATATACAATCCTCCTACTTATTATCTCTCAACCAAGATCTAGGGCACGGGAATAATTAGAACCCTAATAATCCGGTCTTAAAGCTAAGTGCATTTCATATCCATTTGATCTCAGTCCAAGAAACCCTTTTCTTGATGTCTTGATCTACTGCCTTGGCCAAGGACTCCATATGGCATATGAATGACTTACACAATAAGAGACCACCTTGCAAATGCAAGTGTAGGCCCTTTCTTGATTAACATTCACTTTCATGAATCACTTGTGCAGCCCCAGCATAAGCCTTGAATCAGTTGTCTAAGGCGACACCCTTTGAAGCTTATACCTAAGACTACAGAGTTAACTCATAAAGTGACAAGGAACCTCAAGTCTTAAGGATCAATTAATCACATCAATCTCATGAGATATTTCCTAATCTGGAAGTTTCTATTTCCTGAAATAGAAACTTCCTTTCCCATTTAGGAATGTTCTCACACGGGGCACCTCAGTGAACTTACTTATTAAAGTAAGCACCCTCATGTATCACGCACGTATCAACTATACACTTTGCACCTCCATAAAACAAGGTGGTCCTTCTTAAGGGCGTGATCCCACAAGCAAGCCTTAGAGGAGTCAGGTTGACACTCCCACTGTCTGTAGGACTCATCGGCTTGGAGCATTTTACTAATCATGACTTATGTGATATAGAGCTCGTTTCATGAACCATTTCACCTAAATGGTAGAGTCCTAAAGTCATCAGGATTAGGGGAGTTCTCATACATGCACAGATAAAGTAAACGCATACCAAACAAGAGCATATAAAGAAGTGTTGCCTCAATTCGTTATTTCATTCAAAGATTGTATGTGATTACAATAAGGAAAAGCACAAAGCGGATATAGAATCGGCTTTCTAGGGCACTATTCCTAACAAGATTAGTACTAAGAATTGCACTGAGGCCTCCAATTCCTTTCTATACACACATGATTCATTCGAAATTTGCATGAAGCCAAACGCTTTGACTGATTCATCAAATCGAATGTTCCAATTCCTAGAAGCCTATTTCAATCCATAGATTGATCTTTGGAGTTTGCAAACCTTTTGCTCACTCCCACTGAAAGTGAAACCTATGGGTTGCTCCATATAAATGTCTTTGTCAATGTCACCATTGAGAAAGGCAGTTTTCACATCCATTTGCCATATCTCATAGTCATAATATACAACAATGGCAAGCATGATTCGAATAGACTTTTGCATTGCAACTGGTGAAAAGGTTTCGTCAAAGTCCACGCCGGGTCTTTGAGTGAATCCTTTTGCAACCAGTCTTGCTTTGTAGGCTGCAATGCTTCCATCAACTCCAAGCTTTCTCTTAAAGATCCATTTGCAACCTATGGGTTTGACCCGATCAGGCAAATCTACCAAGGTCCAAACTTGGTTGGAGTTCATGGAATCCATTTCGGATTTCATGGCTTCTATCCACTGTTCAGAGTCAGAATCTGAAAGTGCCTCCTCATATGTTGAAGGATCATTATCCTTTTGAGAGATTTCATGGAAGAATCCATACCATCTCTCCGGCTGTCTAGGAGTGCGTTCAGAACGCCTTAGAGGAGGATTTACATGTGTATCGAAATTCGTGATTGGTTGTGGTTGATCAGTAGGGGACGTTTCTTCAGTGGGTGGCGTGGGGTTACTTTGTACTTCTTCTAATTCTATGATCTTGCCTTTCTTTTCTTTAAGGAACGGTTCCTCAAGAAAAGTGGCATTTCTGGAAACAAACACCTTTTGCTCAGATTGATCATAGAAGTAGTATCCTATGGGTTCCTTAGGATAACCTACAAAGTAGCATAAGTTAGAACGAGATTCTAACTTATCTCCCACTGTCCTCTTCAAGTAAGCAGGACAACCCCAAATTCTTAAGTAAGAATAGCTAGGGATTTTACCATGCCACATTTCATGGGGCGTTTTAGGGACTGACTTAGAGGGAACTAGATTCAAAATCTTTGCTGCACTTTCTAAGGCATAACCCCAGAAAGAAGGTGGTAAGTCAGTGAAACTCATCATGGAACGAACCATATCAAGTAAGGTTCGATTACTTCTCTCAGAAACTCCATTAAGCTGAGGAGTTCCCGGAGGAGTCCACTGAGAGATAATCCCATTATCTTTGAGATGATTAAGGAATTCTTCACTAAGATATTCGCCTCCTCGATTAGATCGAAGTGCTTTGATCTTGTGACCAGTTTGGTTCTCAACCTCCTTTTGAAATTCTAAGAATTTCTCAAAAGCTTCAGATTTATACTTCATTAAGTATACATAACCATACCGACTAAAGTCATCAGTAAAGGTTATGAAATACTGATGATTGTTTCTAGTGCTTACACTAAGCGGTCCACAAACATCAGTATGGATCAAATCCAAAACCTTAGTGGCACGTTCCACAGTTCCTTTAAAAGGAACTTTGGACATTTTTCCTTTGAGACAGGATTCGCAAGAAGTTAACTCTTTGAGATCATTTTCAGAGAATGATCCTAAAGTGTTTATCTTGCTAATTCTATTTTTGGAAATGTGTCCTAATCTAGCGTGCCATAAGGGAGCTGAAACTTTGTCATCTCTCTTACGCTTTGTTTCTCGTTGTATATTCATAATATTGATATTTTGAGTTAGGTAAAGTCCATTACTTAGAGTACCGATGTGAACGGAAGAGTTGTTCCGTTTGATAAAATATTTACCATTCTTAATATAAGTTTCATAACCTTCACAATCTAATATTGGAACTGAAATTATATTACGAATAATGCTCGGTACATAAAGGACTTTATTTAAGACTAACTCAAAACTACCTAAATCTAGTCTAATTGTGCCTAAAGCTCGAGCTTCAACGTTTGAGCCATCGCCGATCTTCAAGACACATTCTCCTTCTTTGAGTTGTTGGACTTCACTTAGCATCTGTACATCATTACAGATATGAGTTCCACAACCGGTATCAAGTACCCAAGAACTAGAATTAATAGAAAGATTTATTTCAACGGGAAAGATACATTTCTTTAGAGTAGCCTTGTACTCTGGGCAGTTTCTCCTCCAATGTCCCGCTTTGCCACAATGGAAGCAAACATCCTCTTTCTGATCACGCTTCTTCTTTTGGGCCTTTCCCTTCGAAATGCCACCAGTGGGCCTAAGGGGTTTCTTCTTCTTCTTTTGGGCTTTCTTGCCCTTACCTTTAGAAGGCCCAGAAGAGGAAGATGGAGCATTCACCATCAAAACCTTATTGTCCTTCTTGATCGTGTTTTCAGCAGTCACAAGCTGACTAATCAGCTCAGCTACAGTAGCACCACCATGATTCGTGTTGAAGTTAAGGACAAATGGGTTGAATGATGGTGGGAGCGAAGCTAGCAACAAATCCACTGAAAGCTCATCTTTCAGTGGCATGTCCATGGAAGCGAGTTTCTCAGTAAGGGCAAGAAACTTGAGTCCATATTCATGGACACTTGAACCTTCCCTCATTCTCAAGTGGAACAATTCCTTTGAAGTGTTATACTTTGTAACACGTTCATGAGGGCGGTAAAGTTGCTCTAAGTGGTCGTAAATCTCCCAAGCAAATTCCATGGCCTCATGTTGCCTTTGCAAGTCCGGAGACATGTTAGCCAACATAAGGCAACGGGCTTGGAGATTATCATCCTTCCACTTCAGAATCGCATCCCGCTCGGCCCGAGTGGGAGCCTCCCATTCGGGACTGGGCTCCCCTTCAAAGAGAACATAAGTTCTCCTCTCAGAATATAAAATGACTTTTAGATTCCTCAGCCAATCAGAATAGTTGGGACCAGTCAACTTGTTTGACTCGAGGATCGATACAAGAGGGTTTTTGGTTGCCATTTCAAAACACGTAGAGAATCACAGAATCTACGACCTAAATGGTAAAACAGAGAACTAGTGAGCATGCTGAATTATAACGATATACAAAAGATAAGGTCTTTAATCTATTGTAGCTCCCACTGTTTTTCAAAGATCTATAATTCCCAAAGATCTAAGAGGAACTCGTTTCCCAGTGGGTACTAAGATCCTAGGCATTTCACCTCGAACCCACGACTCGCGGACATTCTCAGTAAGAACCCTAGGTAGGTACAACTTACCAATTCTAACACCTTTAGAACTCTTAGTAATTGTTTTTGCATCACCTATCTTTCAATATGGACCCACGACTCGTGCGACATCCATATTTACTTAGGCGTTAAGCTAGACCCATCAATCATAAGATCATGACCAAAACTTAGTTCGAACGACCCACGACTCGCGGACATCGCCCTTGCTAAAATCGATCATGAAATATTGATCATTTAAAATGATCAATTAGGTAACTAAGAACTAATAAGCTCCACTAGCTATCCCACGACTCGCGGACAACAACTAGCTTGACTTACTAAACTTAAAACCTATTGATGGAATGCTAGGAATTTAATTCAAAATTTGCATCTCGAATTAAATACCTATTTGTTCGAAATTAGCTTAATATTTAATGGGAATTTTCGAATCAACCGGAGAGTTGTCCGGTTCGACCTCACCAACATATATGTTATCCAATTTTATTAGTCTTGATTAATGCAAGTACACTTAAATGCATTTCAAACAAGCACATAAACAGTTAACATGTCCTAGCATGATACTAACATGTAATGATCATGGGTTCTACCTATCTTATGCGTGATATGTGGGAGCCACTCCACAATCACAAGTTCTAACATACATGCCACATAAACAGTTCAAATCACATAAGGGAAAGCGGTAACAAAATACGAGCCCTATCTCTATTACATTTAACAATTGAGATTCCCCTCCCTAACATTTTGAGGGGTCTTCACTTATGGCCTCCTTGTTACTTGAATGTGGTCCATCTTACTCCATGGGTGCATTGTCTCCAAAATGAAAATAAAACCTCACCACCTATCTCTACTCTCAAATTACAATAAAAAGAAAAAGACATAAAGTAATAAGGCTCAATCTTCATATTGGCCTTAGACAATTACACGGGGCATACCCCGGCCTCAAAAACAGTAATATGGAAAGCCACATAATAAATCACATAGCAGTACGCACATAAGTGAGGCTCCAACCTCAATTGAAAAACGCAACTATAGGGCTCCAACCCCAATTTAAACCATCCATGTGCATAAATTAAAACCATACACAGATCTAAACCCATGATCACCTAACATACTTTTGCGAGAATTTAAATTTAGCCAATAAATTAAAATTCCCGTTTCATGTCCTAATGACTTAAAACACGACTTAGAAAAAACCAGAAAAAACAATAAACCAATAAAATTCCAATTAATTTCCAAAATCAATAATTTTATTCTTTCATTATTTTCAGAAAATAAAATTTGTAATTTTTCCAAAGTTCAAATCGCTTAAATTTCTAAAATCTCAATTTAATCAATTATTTCAAAAATAATTCAAATTTAGTAAATAAAATTTTCAGAAAAATTAAATCGGGATTGGATTGGACTAAACAAGAAAATCAAGATCGCGAAACGAAGTGCCCGGAACGGACTGCACGTCCGCCCGAGACCAAGCCCGGCTGACGCACAGCATCGCGCGCTCGGACGCGCGCGCATGGTGCGCATCCTTGCGCGCATCGTGCGCATCAGCTGGGCGAGGCGGGCAGCCGCGGCCGGGAGGCTCCCGCGCGGTTGCGGGAGGTGCAGGCGGGCTCACCTAGGCGCTGGCGGAAGGCAGTGGCGGGCAGTCCCGCGCGGTTGCGGGACTGCTGGGCGCGCGGGCGCGCGGGCCTGGCGTGCTACGCCTTAGCACGTCCAGGCTCGCGTTTTCGTAACGCGATTTCGTGTTTCGTATTTTTAGTTCAAAAACCAAAACAATTCAAAATTCAAAAACACGAATTAAATTAATTTCTATCAAAACGGGTTTCCGAAAACACAATTTAAGAAAACAGTTTCAGAAATTCAAGAAAAATTACAGTTTCGTATTTCAGGCTTTCTAAAAGAACTCATGAATACCTAATTTGCATCTAAGCCTAAGAATTTCTACCAAATTCAGAATAATGGAGACGAATCAGAAACACGATTAACGAGGTGGCTCTGATACCACTTGTTGGAAAACACGAATCAGAAAGCAGCGGAATTTAAAAAATTTTCCCAACAAAAGGACCATGGACTCGCAATCGTGTAACCAAATTCGTAGAGACAGAAAACTTACTTTTCTTTTGTTCTTTCTTGAAGCGTTTCAAGCCACCCAAGAACGCTCTTCTCGCGGCTTGATCCCCTCTCCTTGGTAAAGCTCGAATCTTCAAACTTCTAACTTGAAGTCTCTAGAGAAAGTCCACCAACTTGATCACAATCTAACTAGTAAGGATGCTAGTTCTCTAGTTAGTGTTTAGGCTTAACCTAGGGTTTATTTGATCTTGGAGAAAGGAAGGTGTTCAACACATGAACCAAAAGAATTGTCAAATTAGCTCTAAAGGGGAGCATGAGCTCCCCTATATATAGGAAAGGGAGAGGGACGGCCGAACCTATTCCTTGTTGGACAAGGATTTGGTTCCTCTCTCTCCTATTACTTGATCATCAAGTATTTTCCAACTTTGACTTTGAATTCTAATTCAAGTCAACTTTTAAGAGAGCTAAAAATATCCAAACTATTTTTGGATAATTTTATACTTTATTTATTATAAAATAAATAACTTCTTTTTATCTAATTAATTAATTCGTAATTAATTAACTAGATTATTTTCTCCAAAATAAGACTTTCTTTTTAATTCGAAATTAAACCAAAGTCTATTAAATAATTAACACATTTAATTATTTAATACATATATATATAATATATATATTCACACGTGTGTGACACGTGTCACAGTGACACGTGTTACTCACGTGAGCCACACGTGTGATTTCACACGTGTGGAACCCTCTTGGCGCGATTAACTCGTTTAATCATTTTAAAGCCTCAACTCATGTAACCAAGTTGTTGTGTGTGACCCTCTAGGTTCTCAATTCAACTAGCAGTGACCCTAATTAATTAATTAATCAGTCCACAGATTAAACGACCATAGTCTAGCAACAGGTGTTTAACTCCTAGCTGAATTGGAATGTTCGGATTCGACAGAACCTTTAAGTCATTGATTCATGCGAGATACAATCCTCCTACTTACTATCTCTCAACCAAGATCTAGGGTAAGGGAATAATCAGAACCCTAAAAATCCGGTCTTAAAGTTAAGTGCATTTCATATCCATTTGATCTCAATCCAAGAAACCCTTTTCTTGATGTCTTGATCTACTGCCTTGGCCAAGGACTCCATATGGCATATGAATGACTTACACAATAAGAGATCACCTTGCAAATGCAAGTGTAGGTCCTTTTTTCATTCTCATTCACTTTCATGAATTACTTGTGCAGCCCCAGCATAAGCCTTGAATCAGTTGTCTAAGGCGACACCCTTTAAAGCTTATACCTAAGACTACAGAGTTAACTCATAAAGTGACAAGGAACCTCAAGTCTAAGGATCAATTAATCACATCAATGACTCGTGAGATATTTCCTAATCCGGAAGTTTCCATTTCCTGAATTAGAAACTTCCTTTCCCATTTAGGAATGTTCTCACACGGGGCACCTCAGTTAACTTACTTATTAAAGTAAGCACCCTCATGTATCACGCACGTATCAACTATACACTTTTCACCTCCATGAAACAAGGTGGTCCTTCTTAAGGGCGTGATCCCATAAGCAAGCCTTAGAGGAGTCAGGTTGACACTTCCACTGTCTGTAGGACTCATCGGCTTGGAGTATTTTACTAATCATGACTTATGTGATATAGGGCTCGTTTCATGAACCATTTAACCTAAATGGTAGAGTCCTAAAGTCATCAGGATTAGGGGAGTTCTCATACATGCACAGCTAAAGTAAACGCATACCAAACAAGAGCATATAAAGAAGTGTTGCCTCAATTCGTTATTTTATTCAAAGATTGTCTGTGATTACAATAAGGAAAAGCACAAAGCGGATATACAATCGACTATTAGGGCACTATTCCTAACACATCCTGATCAACAAGGATGGCCAGTATCATAGTAGCCATTGGCGCACACCTCCCGGTCTACTACTCAACCATACCGTCAAGGCCCACAAGACATGATTTCAAGGCTTGCATTATCCAAAATATTCAAAAGTGCAAAAGCACACAGAGTTCAAGAACTGGAACTTTAATCAAGATAGTATATCGGTGTACAAGATGTATATCAGAGGTCATTAACTTTAAACTGAAGCATTATACCAAAATAGGAAAAACGTTTAACTTGAAAGAAAAGAATCTTTGCACCCGAAGGCGTTGATTTTGAAATCATTTGAATACGTAGGAATATTCATGGTTCCAGTTGAAATAGATTAAACCTCACCTACAGAAACGGTAATATGCAATAATACCAGAGCCACAGTAAATCCGGACTTCACCTGTGAGAGGTGAATGATTAAGCTTCTATCCATAAACCATATAGTCACATAAACAAGTAGGGACGACCTCAAGTCATTCAATAGCACATAACAATATCATATGTATAGGACGAAACATTATCAAAGCATATCATATCATGTGGCGAGATTTCAGGATAATTATTCAATAATCATCAAAGCATGAAGGCATAATTGGATTCATGTAATGCAATACATAGGAGAGTAATACCATTTAATGCAAAAGAATCATTTAACTAAGAATGGAACATAAGATTGGCAAGAGAGCAAAAAGCTTAAACAAGGAATACTCTTTTTCGAACAAAAGATTCGAGTAAACGATTAGTCTCAATTGAAAGCTCGTGTCAAGAGCTTAAGGATATATATTCTTAGGGTCTTAAAACAATCTTATTTAGAAAAGGAATGTGAACTTTGAAACCTACTTTGATCCCCTGCTTTTGAGAATTTTCGAAAAAGGCTTTGACCGTTGAATTCGTCTCTTCAAAACGATCATTTAGGTTAAAAGTCAAAATTCTTGGTCGAGGTCAAAGTCAACAGTCAAAGTCAACGGTCAAGGGTCAAAGGTCAAGGTCAATGGTCAATGGTCACTATTCAAGCATACGGTATATATACCGTATTTATATTATACTTATACCGTATGTATACGTGTATTTATACGGTATGCATATTGTATTTATACTATATGTATACGGTATTTATTCGGGGATACCTACCGTATTTCTACAGTATTTATACATGGAACATACAATATTTATACAAGAATACATGCGGTACTTATACTAGAATACATACGGCATTTATACAAAAGTACTTACGTATTTATTACGGAAATACACATAGTATTTATACGAAAGTATACACGTATTTATACATATTAGGATCAAATACGTATATGTATATTGTACATGTATACCATAACATATATCAATTGGTCAAGTATAAATATGTAACAATTAATTAAACATGTAACATTTAAAACTATAGGTTATACTTTAATTATGTAACAATAAATAACATGTAACATTTAGTTAAATTATGTAATAAATTAAATTAACTAAGTATGATCATAAAATAAATAAAATGTAACATGTAACATGTCATAATAATTATCACATAATTAAATTGTTACATAATTAAATTATGTAACACATTTCATGATAAACTATAGTATAGGAAACATAATTCATAAATTCATGAATATTTAAAGCATAAATTATGATGGTGTAGGAATCTGAGCTTCCTAAATGCAACAACACTTTAATATTTGTTAGAAAGGGGAAGACCATCACAGGCGTGAAAGCCTCAGGAACTGGGTTTCCTTTTTGTACGTGGGTTCTTCCAGCTAGGATAACACCAAGAGTGCAAGAGGCAATGGTGATGCAACTGTGGTGAGGTGATCACGGAGCTTAGAAAGATGCGGAAAAATGGAGAGAGGGAATGCCCAGTGTGAAATGTATGCAGAAGATTGCTTGGGGGAGAAAGCACGCGTTCTCCTCTATTTATATGTTAGGGGTGAGGGTAAATGGGTAAATTGACCAGGTGGTCCCCAACCTGTGTTGCCCTAACACGTGGCATCCCGTGATGGTATGAGAATGACGTCTCTGAAAAGGGGGCGGCGTGTCAGGTACAAAGTGTGCACTACCTTTGTGTCAGAGGTTGTTGACGAGGGTCACGTGAGAGGAAGGCCCAAAGTCCTCCTTGCTAAGGTTCGGGTCCCTCACAGGGGAGGTGGGATCATTTACGAGCGCGATGACGCTCGAAGAGTGCCCGGATGGATCCTCCGTGGCAGATGACCTTTGTGCGTCAAAACCCCGAGCACCCAGAATGGGGTCCCCGCGTGGGTGTTTCCCTGAGAAGGGTAATCCTGAGGGCCAAGATGCGAGCGCTAAGCCGGTCGGCTCTGGCCCTTTACCTGACCAATTCTCCGAGGCCCAATGGCCTGACTTAGTTGGTAAGTGAGTGGGCTGGATTGGCTCACGAGCCCATCAATGCGAGCGTGTAGTCTTCATCATTTGAGTGCGTTTCTGAGTCTCATCATTTTGCGCCCCAAATTCTGTAGTATAGCTTGAGCGTACTGTACAATTTCGAAGATAATGGAGCGTGGGATTTTTTGAATGTCCGAGGGTCATGCCTTCGCTATAGAAGTGACCTCTTGACTTCTGCAACGGGCACAGTCTGACACCGCATTAATTGCTGTCGTGTCCGCATTTAATGCTGAGTGGGAACGTGGGCGCGTGCACTCCGGGAGACGTGAGGCGGTTACCAAAAGTGGGGAGTTTCCTAGGCGGGAAATGATTGCCATTTGAAATCTTACACCCCAATTAATGCCAGCTCCCACCTCTACAAATAGGGTTCTGGAAGGCTCTTTGACACTTTTCATGCCTTCAACTTCTTCAAGCATACGCAGCAAGAATTTTCCTCCACTTCCATAGATTTCGGCGAGTTTCTTCTTCAATCTCTAGGTAAAAACTCCACAAATCTTGATATTCTGATACTAACTTTTAGGTTTAGGTTGTGCGTGAGCGATCCTTCTAATCAAAGGATCCCTTCTGCCTTTGGATTCATTCCAGAAATTTTCTCCTTTATTGAGTTTTCTGCGAGAAATTCCCCCTTCAAAAATCGAAAAGCAATCATGGTCGGGCACCCAGTTGATGATTATGTAAGGGAGATTGACGAGATGTCAGTGGGGAGTTCTTCCCCTCACGGCAATGTTCCCACAGCTGTTCCCTTGGCTAGGACGTCCCCAGGTGAGGGGATTCCCATGGCGATCCCAGTGGCCCAGGCTCCGGCTGATGCTAGGGATGAAGAGGTTGATGCCGCCGTTCGAGGGATGAACGAGCGTGCTCCTGGGGGGGTCGATGATCTCTTTGAAGAGATGGGCAACGTGATGGAAATGCAAAGGCATGGGGAGAGAGTATTCCCAGTGTTGAATAGCGCTGTGAGACCCCAAGATCACAGGATCACAGTGGCTGTGATGGCTCCCGAGGGCGAAGCAGGGCCATCCGGGCTTCAATTTGTGGCTGAACCCTCCAGAAGGCGTCATAGGAGAGGCAAGGAGCCTGTCACTCGAGTGAGGCAAGATAACCGCTATCAAACTGATAGATATCCAGATGAGATTGGGAGTATTCTGACGCTCGACGATTTGGTGGATTTGAGGGCGAAAGCTTATTGGGATGAAGTAGTATTTCCCATGCGACTTCCTGACGAGGGGGAGAGGGCCAACCGACCGCCGCCTGGGATGATGACGTTCTATTGGGATGCAGTCCTGGCTGGGGGTTTGAGGTTCCCCATCTCGCCCGTCACTGCCAACATCTATCACCACCTGAGGCTTTGCCCTTCACAAATTCTGCCGAACGGCATAGCACTAACAACACTTTCGTGATTATGATGGTTGCGCTAGGTCGCGAACCCTCGATCGTCAATTTTGATAGTTTGATACAGGTGGCCCGCTCGCCGCGCTCATCACCTACGGACGGGTTTTATTACGCCCAGGCCAAGTCGGGTTTTAAGATGATAGATTCCCCATCCACTTCCTATGGCGAGCATTGGAAGGAGAAGTATTTTTTCGTGGGGGCTCCAGGGGGGATTTTTAGGGTTCATCGCCAGTGGTTGATACATGGCGAGGGTCCTTTGATTAGGCAAAGTACGAGGAATAAGGCTTTTGAGGATTGGGCACAGGGGTTAGCCTTCGAGATGAGGAGTGAGAAAAAGTGGATTAAGGCTGAAAGCCTGGTGAAGAACGAAGGAGTGCTGTTTCGTTATGGCTTGTCTTGCCCTCCAGACATGATACTCAACCCTCCTGCTGACATCATGGCCCTCGACGGTTAGATTCTAGGAACTAACTGCTCTAACTTTTAGAATAGCCTCCTAACTTGGTGTGATTGCTGTATTTTTTGCATCTGCGATCCAAGCAACCAACTTCTAACGCAAGGCATGAATGCTGAGGCTCTTTCCCGCATGTTGGGCACCCAAGGACCCACCGCTGACCCTCAGCCCCCGCAACAACAGCAAAATCGTCCTCCCAATGCTCCGAGGGGGAGGGGAACCCGGCGAGGAGCCGGCCGAGGGAATAACGGCGCTCGTGGTCGTGCAGGGAATGAAGCTCCCCTTAGGGGCCCCATCGAAGTTTTAACAGTGGAGGGTACCCGCGGGGCTACTCCTCCGCCGGTGGCCCCCGAGGGTCCGATTTCACTGAGTTCGAGTGGATCCCGGAACCGCTCGGGGGAACATATCCGTATCCACGAAACTCTACGGGCCGACCGTCAAGGGAAGAGGAAGAGGATGCCGGATTCCATTCCAATTTCTGGCAAGGGGAAAGAGGTGGTCGTGGGGCACAGAGGCGAGGGCAGTGACACTTCTTCATCAGAGGATGAAGATTTCTGGAAAATAGGCTGCAAGGGCGACTCCCGCTACAAGCGCCAATGGACTGAGGGTCCGGTGCTTCTGAAAAGGAGCGCCTACTCCGTGAACCTAGTTTCTGACATCGTCGGGAGACTCCAATTTTCCGGTGATCATGATAAGCTGAACGAGCATGACGCCGCTCGTGTTGCTGACGATGCCTGTCATGCCCTTCTGACGGTAAGTCCTTAGTATCTTCTGAAGGTTTTCAACTTCCATTGTTCCCATTCTAACGCTAATCTTTGTTTCTGACTTTCCAGGAGGTAATCCCTAGGTTAAAGAATTTGCAGGGGCGAGCGCAGGCCTACTCCGAGTATAAGGCCAAATACAAGAAACTGTTGCGAATTTCTGACCCCGTCCAGTTGCAAGAGGATTACAACACCCTCCACGCCCAACTGACCACCGCCAATATTGACAAGGACAGGCTGAGGGAGAATCTGCAGAAGTCGGACGAGGCCTACCTTACTCTTGACGAGCGTCATAAGGAGTTGAAGGTGGAGCGCGACCGGTTGAGGCAACAAAACCGGGAGCTAGGTGAGCAGTTGACGGAGAGCACTCGCCGAAACGAGGAAGCAAACAAGGCCCTTGCTGACTTGTAGGGCAAAGTACAAGGCTTGGAGGCGAGGGTATCCTGGGAGGCAGTGAAGAAGTTCATACGCTCCAAGGCTTTCGTGTTCGCGGCCAACATCCATTGTTTTGACAATGCACGGCGTTTCTTCCATAAAGCCATTGGGCAAATGGTGAAACTTGGTTTGGCTCCCGAAAGCGCTCGGACTGACGCGCGCCTGCGCATGGATTTGGATAAAAACTGCGAGCCCATGGTCCAAGATGAGGATCCCACCGAAAGCCTAGCGGAGCCGGAATACGAGGAGCTGGTGCAAACGCTCCAACGGGAGTTCATTGCCGCCAATAGGGTAGGTCCCGAGCCCCTCCTAATAGAAGACGAGGGCACCGTCATGGATACTGTGGACGTCGAGGAACCTGGCGAGGCCCAAACTTCTGACGCCAACATGTTGGCCCCAGTTCCTCTTGCGACTGCACCTCCAGAGCCCAACTCTCAGGCCCAGTGAAGATCCCCTGGTTATTGATCGCTCTCCTCGTTGGTTTAACTTCCTTGTCATATTTAAGAACAATTTATGTTTGTACTTAATCCTCCAGTGACTTCCTGAATATTTCGGATCCTTTCTCCTTTACTTTTAAATGATGAATGATGTTATTTCACTGTGCTTGCCGTTTTTAAACTGGTCTCTCTTATTTGAATGTTTGCGATGAGCATGTTTGTGCACGAGGGCTTTTCCTTTAAGGGTGCCCTGGCATTCATCACAATGCACCAACAGTTAAAAGTTTGGTAGCGTCTGGTGATTTGAGGGGTGCAGATACGGACGCGAGGGTGTTTCCCATGGACGTTCCCTGGCCGTATTCGCATTGAGGCTCGAATTTGAGCTTAGACAACCTTTAGGGATTTGCCTAAGTATTGGCCCAATAACGTGCACCCTCATTTCGGACGCTCCAGTGAGTTGTACGCACTTTAGAAATCAACAGTAGGATTTGCTAAGTGTGCTTAAGAATAGAGCGTAACCGTGGGGTTAGCGTCGTTTTGAGGGACCAGTGAAAGAATTGGTCCGGGATCCAATATTTTATGAGTGTGCTTTTACTCAATAAGTTGAGGGTCATCGGGGTTTTTACGAGCGCGAGCTGGAGTGGCGAGCACTCAACTGGCGTAAATTAAGCATTCTGCTCCCCGTTGTTCGACACGCTCATTTTTTAGGACTTTACATACTTATAAATCGTTCAAACTGTTCCGGGCGGATGGTTATCAACACCTAGATAGTGTCGCTTTGAAACGATTGATGTATCGCGTAGGCCGTTCGACGCGGAGGATGCTCGACACGGAGTAGGCCTCTCGTCGCTCGAATCATTTGATCAAATAGGAAAGCAAACAAATAGCAAAAATAAAGAAATAAATACTTACTGTTGTATAAAATGCATTTTTGAAATGATTACAGCACGTTTTCCGTCAAAGGAAAGCACTCCATGCCGCAGTCTGGCAATTACAAAAGAACTGATGTTTACACGAAGAACCTTCTAAGGTTACATGCATTCCATGGCCTAGGGAGCCGCTCGCCTCGCAAAGTTTCAAATAGGTAGGTATTGTTTGCTCGTACCTGAATAACATTGAAGGGGCCCTCCCAATTGGGGTCCAACTTACCCACATGTTTGGAGACTTCAACTTTTTTGAGGCCCAAGTCCCCCAGCTGGAAAGTCCTTTCCTTAACACGTTTATTGTATTGGCGAGCTACGGTTGCTTTGTATTTGTGGATACGTGCCCAAGCAGCATTCCTCTTCTCGTCCAACAAATCTAACTCTAGCGCTCGATTGTCTTTGTTAGCAGCAGGCTCGAAATAGGCAACGCGTGCGGATTCTTGAGCGATTTCCGCAGGTATCATAGCCTCGGAGCCATAGACGAGGGAGTAGGGAGTTTCCCCCGTTGCCGCTCGCGGGGTAGTACGGTACTCCCACAACGCTCCCTGAAGTTCTTCAGCCCATTCGCCCTTCTTACTCTCGAGCATCGTCTTCAGATGCTGGAGTATGGTTCTATTGGTTACCTCCGCTTGACCGTTGGCCTGAGGGTGCCCCACGGAAGTGAAACGTTGCTCAATCCCAAGTTCGTAGCACCAATCCCGCGTGTCAACGGCAATGAATTGGGATCCATTGTCTGAGATGAGTACTCTCGGGATGCCGTATCTGCAAATGATGTTCCTCCAAATGAAATCCCTCACAACCTTGAACGTTATTTTCGCGACTGCTTCAGCTTCGACCCATTTAGTGATGTAATCCACAGCGAGTATTACGAATTTCTTTTGTCCGGCCGCCATCGGGAGGGGTCCCACAATATCAATGCCCCACTGATCAAAAGGCCACGAAACGTCAATAGGGACCATTTGGGCTGCCGGCAACTGAGGGGTGTTAGAGTGAAATTGGCACTTAGAACATTTCTTGGAGTAGCTAATGGCATCCTGCAGCACCGAGGGCCAGTAAAACCCACTCCTTAAGACTTTCTTTGCCAAGATCCGACCGCCCGAGTGGTTCCCGCAACTCCCACTGTGTACATGTTCTAGAACTTCCTTGGCCTGCGCGGGTCTCAAGCATCTCATCGGTGGGCCCTGAAAGGATCGCTTGAATAGCCGACCCTCGGCGTCCAACGAGAACCGAGGGGCTTTATTTCTGATTTTCCGAGCCTCAACTTTGTCGCTCGGGCTGATCCCATCCCGGAGGAATCTGATAATTTCGTCGAGCCAATAGGGCTCGGAGGGGTCAATCATATTCACTTCCTTCGAAGGTCCGCTTCTAATTATCAACGGCTCCTCAGTTCTAAGAAACGTAACAGTACGCTCGCTAAAACCGTCCAGGGCGGATGCGAACTTTGAGAGAGCGTCAGCACGTTCGTTTTCTGCCCTTGGGACCTGCAAAAGGTGGAACTCCCTGAACTTGGCTATCACCTCCTTAGCGCTTGCCAGATACTGCACCACGGTGGTTTCTCGAGCCTCATAAGAACCGTTAATTTGACTCGCGATCAACTGCGAATCCACATATGCAGTGACCCGAGTGGCACCATTTTGGAGCGCGATCTCGAGCCCCTAGATGAAGGCTTCATACTCAGCTTCGTTGTTGGTGACTTGGAACGCCAGCTTGATGGCATACTCAACTTCAGCTCCGAGAGGGTCTCTGAGGGTCACCCCGGCCCCCCTCCCCCCTCCCCCCTTGTGAGGTTGAAGAGCCATCAGTGTGCAGCAGCCATAGACCATCCTCCGCCGAGGGCTCAGTATCTAAGTTGAAACGTTCCACCAATAGGTCGGCTACGGCCTGAGCTTGTATCGCCGTGCGAGGCTCAAAGGTGATGTCGAATTGACTGAGTTCAATCGACCATTTAATTAATCTCCCTGAGACGTCCGGCTTTGCGAGCACTTGTTTGAGGGGTTGATCTGTGAGCACCACGATAGAATGCGCTTGGAAATAAGGCCTTAGCCTCCGAGAGGCATTAACGAGCGCAAAAGAAAATTTCTCTATTTCCATGTATCTTTTCTCCGCTCCTTGTAGAGTCTTGCTCAGATAATATACCGGCATATGTTTACGCTCGCGGACAGCCATGAGGACCGCGCTCGTGGCCTCCAGGGAAACTGATAGATAGACAAACAGGTTCTCCCCCGGGTTAGGTTTAGTCAACAAAGGCGCGCTCGAAAGGTACTGCTTCATGTCCTGCAGAGCCTTTTCGCAGTCCCCGCTCCAAGTAAAGTTGCGAGCGTTACGCAGAATTTTGAAGAAGGGCAGATTCCTGTCCGCTGAGCGGGAGATGAACCTATTCAATGAAATGATCTTACCCACAAGCACCTGGACCTCTCTCAGATTGCGAGGGGAGGGTATGTCCAGGATGACTTTAATCTTTTCTGGATTTGCTTCTATGCCCCGTTGGCTGACCATGTACCCCAAAAACTTGCCAGCCCGCACGCCGAATGTGCACTTGGAAGGATTCAGTTTCATACCATAGCTACGCAAGATGTTGAACGTTCGTTTTAGGTCCTCCAGATGAGAATATTGACGTTCGCTCTTAACGATCATGTCGTCTACATATACTTCCATGGATTTTCCAATTTCTCCCTCGAACATCCTGTTGACGAGACGTTGGTATGTCGCTCCTGCATTTTTGAGCCCGAAGGGCATAACCTTGAAGCAATAAACGCCCATGTGAACCACAAAGGAGGTTTTGGGGCGATCCTCAGGAGCCATAAATATCTGATAATATCCTTGGAAGGCGTCCATCATGCTCATAAGTTCACACCCAGCGGTCGAATCCACCAACCGATCAATTCTAGGCAGGGGGTACGGGTCCTTGGGGCACGCCTTGTTGAGGTCCGTGAAGTCATTGTACATACGCCACTTGTTGGCGCTCTTCGGAACGAGCACCACATTGCATAGCCATTCGGGATATAGAATTTCTTCTATGTACTGAGCGTCAAGCAGTTTATTGACCTCTTCTTCTATGACCTGCCTTCGGAACCCATGAACGTCTCTCTTCTTTTGCTTTATAGGTTTGAAGGCCGGATCTACGTTCAGCCTGTGGACAATAACGCTCGGATCTATGCCAGTGAGGTCGGAAGCCTTCCAGGCAAAGACATCAATATTTTCCCGCAAGAACTCAATCATCATAATCTGAGAGGGACCGTCGAGACTGGAACCTATTTACGTGGTCTTTTCTCGATTCCCGGACTCCAATTCTGTGGTCAGAAAGTTCTCCGTAGGTTCCACCCGCACTTCAGGCCTCGGCAGTTCGAGTGCTCATTTCTTGCCTGTAATTTTCCCGCTGGTGTCCCCCAAGGGTATATGGTCCTCGTCTTCTGAGGAGGAAATCCCAACCTCTCCGAGGGGCGAATTCCTAACATCAACTGGTTTCTCTGTGTCCTTCTTCTTGTTCTTCTTCTTATAGAGCTTGGCCCTCTTGCGCTCGGGGCCATCTTCATCTAGCTTTGGGAAGTCAACAGACTTTTTGGTGGAGCTTGCTTGGATAGGTTGTTTGGGCTTGTGGCTTCGGAGGGAGAGTATGTAGCATTCCCAAGCTTCCTTAAAATTACACAGTACTTCTCCAGTACCCTCAGGGGTGGGAAACTTGACTTTTTGATGATAGGTGGAAATTATAGCTTTGAAGTCGACGAGGGTTGGGCGCCCCATGATGATATTGTATGGAAGGTCCACTTCCACCACCACATAGAGAACATTCAAAGTTTTTCGCTGTGGAGCGCGACCGAAAGAGGTGGCCAAGCGAATTTGTCCGCGAGGGACAATCTCGGAACCTCCAAAGCCGACGAGGGCTGTTCTGAGGGGTTCGAGCGGAATGTTCGTAATGTTCATTTTTTGGAACGTGGAGTAAGGCAAAACATTCACGGAGCTTCCACTATCAATTAAGACCCTCTTTACAATGTGATTGTGTACATCTAAGCTAACCACCATGGGGCAGTCAGAGGTTTCACCGACCCCATGGCGTGTTACAATGTGCTCTAAATCCTTTTCTGTGAATCCTACGCTCCCATCCTTTTCCGAGCGTGATGGTTGATCAATAGAGAGCACCAGCTTGGGCTGGGAAGATCTTTGGTCATAGCTCCGAATGTAGCGACGTCGGGAGGCGTTAGAGTCACCGCCCGAGGGTCCTCCGGCGATCATGTGAATGACCGCGAATGGTTGATTTTCCATGTCTGAGGCTTTCCCTTTACCACGTCGCTTGACTCGGTGTGGCGGTGGCGGGGGCTGCGCGAGCGCGAACGACTTCTCCCTCTAAAATGCGCTCGTTCAGCACAGTGTTCGTCGTACCTTTCTAGCACTTTCACGAACTCCTTGAGGTGCCCTCCGGCAATAAGCCTCTGAATCTCACTCTCGAGTTGGCGACACTCGTTGGTATTATGCGCTTTCTGCTTATGGAAAGCGCAATACTTTCCAGAGCGCTTCTGAGCTTCGGTCTCCCTCAACCTAGGTGGTCTTTTGAACAGCTTTTCATCCGCCATGGAATAAACTTCAACAATAGGGTGGTTGAGAGGAATGCGCTCGAACTTCCGAGGGGGTGGAGAGTTTCGTCGTGTGGAAACTGGGCTGCGGCGGCGACCCCTGTTAGAATCCGTCCGGTCCTCGGGTACTTTGCCGGGACGAGGGGCGTTCGCCATTTTCTGATCCCTTGCGATGTACATATCCTCGAGAGTAAAGAAAGAGTCTGCAATTTCCCTAATCTCCATCAGCGTGCGTGGCTTTTTCTTGGCCACCTCTTCCACAAATTCCTTGCTGACGTAATGCTTCATGTTGATAGCTCCAAACAGAACATACCTCAGGAAGTCCATAGAGGGTTTTTCTACCAACAAGATCTCCTTGTTGAATCTTCCTATGAAAGACCGTAAAGTTTCGTTCGGCCCTTGGACCAAACTGTAACGAGCGGTCGCGGCTGGGGCCGGTGCCTCCAAAGAGTTAAAGTGGCTGATGAAAGCATCTGTCAAGTCATAATACCCCTGAATTGAGCGTGGGGGAAGCTTTTTGTACCAGTCTTGGGCCATTCCCATGAGAGAGGTGACAAACACCTTGGCCCAATAATTGCTTGGGTGATCATACAAGAGCATAAGATGTACAAAATGATCCAGATGCTCGGCTGGATCTGTGGTTCCATCATACCTGTTGACAGCTGTGGGGATTTTGCCTTTCCCCGCACGGGTCATTAGCACCTCCTCGACGAGGGGTGAATCGCCCGTCATGATTCTGTAATCCCTGTCCTCGGGATCTTCATAGCTGGGTTCTCTCCTGCAGCGGGAAATTGGGCTGCGTGGTCGGCGAGCGTCTCTAGCCTTGGACCTCTCGTGCCCATCACGGGGGACTTGAGACCTTGCTCGAGAGAGCTGCTCTACCACATTCTGGAGCCCTCTAATTTGGTCTTGTACCGCGGCCAACTGAGGGTCACCAACATTTCTGCGGTTTGCCCTTCCTGTGGCCCTCGATTGGACCTCTCCATTATCTCCGGCCGCCTCATTTCGAGGGGCCCTTTCATCTCCTACAGGCGGTTGTTCTTGCTGGACCCTCGGTGGGGCCTCATTTTCTTGATTCGGTGGTGGTCGAGGCTGTTGGGCCCTTAGCGCATTTTGAGCCATCGTCAGGGGGTGTGCTGGGAGTCCTCCCAGGGGTGGGGCTATTCGAGTGCCTGCGTGTGAAGGGAAATAAGCCGCAGTGAAGTGTTCCCAAGCATTCTGCACGGCTTGACTCTCGCATTGCGCATACAGCGCCTGAAGTTGTTGTGTAGTGATTTGGGGCATCTCTACCCCCCGTATTTCCCTTGGCATCGATAAGGGGAGGTTCAACGTCCCCACTTGATACGGCTGGACCAAAGATACCATTCCAGGCATCACTCCAGGCATTACCCCGGACTGCGTAAGAGTGTACCCTGGCGGCGGCATGGCCATAGGGTACATGCCAGGATGGGAGGCAGGGATATTTGGGGCGAAAGCTGGGGGGGAGGATTGGAGCCCGATCCTCCTACTTCATTTCCAGTTGGGGGAGGAGCGGCAGCGGCGGCATCAACGTCTCCGGCGACACGTGGAGGTGCGCCTCCGGCGGGGGTGGGCCTTTCAGCGTTCTCTCCATTAGCGGGAGGAAGACCTCCTCTATTCCCCAGAGTTCCGGATCTTGTAGCAGTAACCATGATGAAAGACTTTGGTGTCACTTTTCAACTAGCTTTTAAAGGAAGAAATTGGTAACGACGAAGATGGTGGTGATGAGTTTCCCACAGACGGCACCAAAAATGATGGTGTAGGAATCTGAGCTTCCTAAATGCAACAACACTTTAATATTTCTTAGAAAGGGGAAGACCATCATAGGCGTGAAAGCCTCAGGAACTAGGTTTCCTTTTTGTGCGTGGGTTCTTCCAGCTAGGATAACACCATGAGTGCAAGAGGTAATGGTGATGCAACTGTGGTGAGGTGATCACGGAGCTTAGGAAGATGCGGAAAAATGGAGAGAGGGAATGCCCAGTGTGAAATGTATGCAGAAGATTGCTTGGGGGAGAAAGCACGCGTTCTCCTCTATTTATATGTTAGGGGTGAGGGTAAATTGGTAAATTGACCAGGTGGTCCCCAACCTGTGTTGCCCTAACACGTGGCATCCCGTGATGGAATGAGAATGACGTCTCTGAAAAGGGGGCGGCGTGTCAGGTACAAAGTGTGCACTACCTTTGTATCAGAGGTTGTTGGCGAGGGACACTTGAGAGGAAGGCCCAAAGTCCTCCTTGCTAAGGTTCGGGTCCCTCGCAGGGGAGGTGGGATCATTTACGAGCGCGATGATGCTCGAAGAGTGCACGGATGGATCCTCCGCGGCAGATGACCTTTGAGCGTCAAAACCCCGAGCACCCAGAATGGGGTCCCCTCGTGGGTGTTTCCCTGAGAAGGGTAATCCTGAGGGCCAAGATGCGAACGCTAAGCCGGTCGGCTCTGGCCCTTTACCTGACCAATTCTCCGAGGCCCAATGGCCTGACTTAGTTGGCAAGTGAGTGGGCTGGATTGGCTCACGAGCCCATCAATGCGAGCGTGTAGTCTTCAAGTCAGTCGATGGCGACACGTGGACGGCTCTGATTTGAGTGCGTTTCTGAGTCTCATCAAATTAAATCACATAATTCATGCATAAAATAAAACATATATTAAAACCTAAACCTAGCATAATTAATAAATAAATTAAAACATAAAATAAAACATATATTAAAACATAAATTAAACTAATTATAACATTAAAAAAATAAGAAAACATACCTTACAAGGGGGGAGAAAAGAGAATGGAATGAGCAAAAAATGAGACCCCAACACACTTATTTATAGTTTTGGGGAAGGACCAAAGTGCAATAAATATTTACTTTAGGGACTTAAGGTGGGGTTTCTTATGAAAATTCCAAAAATAGGTTTCCTTCTTTACATAATTGTCACAGCAGGGGTATTCTGGTAATTTCACCATTCTCCTGCATATTTTTGAAATTGGAAAAATTCCCAAGAGCAAGGAAATAAAATTAGCTTCGAAACGGTTACTCACGGGTCAAAATCGGACGTACGGTTTAAAAGTTATAAGCTCCGGAAGATAGGGTTTTTTGGAATTTTGAAAATTATTTTAATTATAAAATAAATACTTAAAGTATGATTTGAATTTCCAAAAATCTTTCCAAAAGTGTAGGAAAAATCGAAGAACGTTATGGTGATGATCTCAAGGGTTAAATCAGCCTATCGAAGGAAATATATCCTACCGACGGAAATTTTTATTTGAAAATAAATTCTTAAATTGCTCTGGGCACATAAACGAAACCTCAAAGCATTGAAAAGAGAGTTGAAAAATTCTAGTATAGTAGATATAGGTTCTTTGAGGTCTCTCGAATAAAATGGCATAGTGCTGGTTCGGAAAATGAATAGTACTTTTGACAAAAAATCCCAAAATACCCCTAATGATCAAGAAAGGATTTCGAAGCTTTGAAAATATGTTCATATGAGTGGAAAACATGAGTTATGAATCTCTAGGGTTCCAATGAGATGCTAGGACAAGGTAGGCTCAGGAAATGATTAGTAAATTTGGTTCGTGGTAAGGAAATCCCCCTTAAAACACAATACGACTAATGAATGCACATTGTTCACATAAGAATGCAATGCATGAACATTTGTAAAGGTGAACCAAGGTATATAAACACATTCTTATCCTCTTTGATTTACTGTTTCCAGCTAGGTCCTGATACTGGTTGTCACAATCTTCCCCACTTAAAAGGAATCTGTCCTCAGATTCCACAACCGTTCTAGGGACAACTTAGGATGATGTTCTTGTATCCTTCTTTGGTTACCACATTACTTTCCAAATATCGTGTCTTTTCTCAGGAGTTGTTGTTAGGTGATTTTCCAATATCTCAATCCAAGTAACTTTATTTCCAAAAATCTTTATCTGGATTAAACAATCGGTTGAGCTTGATCCTCACGGTACTTCCTTCATTACCAAAATTTAGGACGACTTAGCAAAGTACTCGACATCTAATGCACATGCCTTCATCGTGTCCTCTAGACTCTTTATCATCCCCAGTGACTATCCATATGTCTGAGGATGGGCTATTATGATGAAGTCTAAGTTTCTTCCCATAACTCTGCCGAAATTATGATGTAAACTTTGGATCTCTATCAGCCGCTATATTAGCCGGTGCTCCATGAGATCTCACAATCTCCTCTCGATACTGTTTTGCCTAAGAGTTATCCTTGTTTGCTATCTTAACTGATAAAAAAAATTTGCTCATTTAATCAATCTGTAGATTATGACCCATATACTGTTCTGTCCTTCTCTGTCTTACGGTAAACTGGTGACAAAGTCCATAGTTATTTGATCTATCTCCAAGTATGGGTTGGCCGGGTTTACCACTTTTCGCCTGACTTTGGATATTTTGCTTTAACCTCTTGGAAAGCTAAGTATTTCTTAACATTTTCAGCTACGTCTCTTTCCATTCCATTCCTTCGGAGATGTTTCTTGAGATCCTGAAGCATCTTTGTCCCTCCAGGATGTATCATATAATATGTCTCATGTGCCTTGTCTTATTCTTCTTCTTGAATTATTGATGGCATACAAACTCTGCCTTTACATCTCAAAATCCCATTTTCACTAACCTTCGACTTTGATCTCGTCATCCTTGTCATTGAAATGTGAACATATCTTGATCCACTCATCATTAGATTGTGCTTTCATCCCTTCCTATTTCAGTGGTGATAATATATCGGGGTAGCTAGCATAGCTTTCCGACCAGGCGCATCAACTACCACATTAGCTTCTTAAGATGATACCAAATTATGCGGTCATGGTCCTCCTGACGGAACAGATAGAATAAATTCTTTCGATTTGTGAAAACTTCAAATATAACCCAATAAAGGTGATACTTCCACTTGATAAGAGAAAAAACGATTCCTGGTAACTCCAAGTCATGTGTAAGGTAATTGATCTCATGTGGTTTAAGCTTTCTTGAAGTATGCACTGTTATTTCTCCATATCGCGTCAAAACGCTATATCTCCTTCTTTTGAATTTTGAGAGATCCACACTAATCCCTAAACAGTTGCGATACGCCCGAGAATTGTGACTCTTTCTCCAGCCAAAATTTGCATTATCTAAAATTGGCTTATGGCTTGTGATCCAGCAAAGTGCCCATCATTAAAGCAAGGAGGTCCTTTTTATTTTTCAACAAGGTTGTTATGGGTTCATAATCTGATCTTTACTTAATTTCTTTGGAGACCCTTTATAATATCAAATCCATCATTGTTTCTATCCTTGAAGGTTTATCTGCAACTTCCTGAGCCAGAGGCGATATGATCAAAGAGTGTTTCTCTTTTCTACCTAAAATTGTATTCATTGAACTTGGTAGTTGACTTGTGCTCCAGCGAAGTGCCCAATACTAGTTGTCATATGAATCATGCATCTTTAGTCATTAAGTACATCAGGATGTTGCCCACGGAGCTCAGGATAACTTGTAAAGATATCCTCTGGAAATCCAACACATTCTCAATTATTGTAGGTATAATAGTAAATTCTATGATATCTTTGTGAAACGGAGTGCCCTTAGTTCTGTATGGAAAACGGTCCTGGAACATCCTTCTTTGACCTTCAATTGGGGACACGCTGCCCCTATTCAAATCTAACTTGAAGCATAATCGGAAATCTCGTGGTTTTCCAAATAACTTCTCGATCAGCGGTAGGGGACATCATATTTTGCTTACTATCAGGGAATTCAGTTCTCTTCGTATCATTATACTAACTGGATGTTTCACATAACTCGAGCGTTTCCTACAACAACGCGCTATGGTAGTTACACCTCAATTTTATAACTTTAATAAGTTACTTCCTCTATCCTCTTGTACTTAGTCGGAGTTCTTCATTATGGTTTTCCTCAAAAGTGGTCTCACTTCCCTCATGGCTAATATAGTCCTAACACACTTATGCTCTGGAGGTAATAAGTCTCGGTGTCCAAGGACTCCTTTAAGGACTCATATACCATCTCCATTTCTCTGACAAGAGTTGATCTCTGTTGCTTATTCAAAGAACAGGCTGCGTCGTCTCACGAAGATTACTGGTTAACTTCCCATAACACATACTTCATTTCTTCTACTTCCCAACCTTTATCCTTTCCTTGGATGATCCCATATCTCATTCCAATAGCATGACAAAATTCGACGAGTAGTAGTGATTAACCTCCGATAAAGTTATGCATTTATATACCGATTGTGCAACAAAGCAAATCTCAAATGAGATTTAATGTGATGTTTGCATGACCAAGTACTCAATCATGAACAAGTATGCCAAGATATAACTTTGACGCGATGAATGCATGACGCCAGAGTTATAGAACCTTAACTGGCGTGTTAAGAGCGTGTACCGTACTTCTGACCATATTAGCGAAATTCGAGTTCCCTCTTCATTCCAAAGCAAGTGCTTTTCGATGCCAAGAACAACGATTAAAATATAATGCATGTGGGTCAAGAATGGTGCACTGCATGTCATAGAAGCAATATTCATGAAACACGTATACATGTCATAGAGCACTTATTAACAAATATCAAGTACATATCAAAGTGGAGAACCAAAGCCAATCAGCATGCATTATTCAATCAGCGATATTCAAGTAACAATTATATATCAGGAATCATCAATTATCAATTAGCTAGTACTTGTCAACACAGGGAACAACAAGTCATCAATGTTCAGTATTCAAGTAATTAGTATCCAATTAGCACATAAAACACATTATCGACCTTGTAGGTATCTTGAAGTGACTCTAGGACTTGAAGTATGATCGGGGCTGGAAGTGTAAGTAGGAAGTTTCCACAAGTTAGAGATACAAGTAAGACGATGAAGGAGGTAAAAATCTGAAAATCGTAATCTCTAATGAGCGAATGGGTTTCCAAAAGTACTGAAACGCTCAATAGAACTCAAGAGTTTTGATGTTGATAAAACTAGACGGTTGACTCGATTGAAAAAGGGGTTTCGTACTACAATTGTAACAAATCACATGCTGGTTGGCCGGCCCAAACAGTGATCAATCACAATTTAAGCACTAAAGACACGAGAATACTTCTGAGACTCTAAGAACCCCAGATTTCCGCAACCTGGGGCTCTGATACCACCTTAGCTGTAGTACCCCGAGGAGACTACAACCCCGAACCATCGTACCTCTCAAGTGGCTAGGAGACCTAGCATCCAAGAAGCACGCCGACGAACGGACAAAACATTACAAGATCAGAGTACTAAATGGGAACATTGCAACAGAAATATGAGAAATTTAAAACTTTCAAAAACATAAATCAGGAGACAAAAGAGGCTAGTAGCCAAGTACAAGGACTGTACAGGAATTGAGTATTGAAGGAGATATTTCGATAGAGTGTCAGGGAAAATATGACTAGTAAAAACAAGTAACAAAGGACACCAGAGGCTAGACCGATAAGTACCTAATTGAACACTACATGATCATCCAGGGGGTGGTGTCCAAGACGGTTCAAAAGAACCTCACCACAAGAGCACAACAAAGGATTTTCTACACTTCAAGATACCAGCCAACAAGCGATCACTGAACCTAAAACCATGAGGTCAGAAAACAGGGTGGAGGTATTAGTCAAAGGGACTAAGTGAGGCATGCTTTTGAAACAATAGAAGTACTTGAAACTTTAGGTTATCAGAAAAGGAATTACTTAGAAACTATATTTTAAAACTGAATTTCGAAATCTTTCTGTCAGAATCGTACTTCAAAACATTACTTTGGAACAGGATTTTCAAGCAAGCTCACACGTCAGAGTTTCTGGTTCATATATACTTTATAAACGGGGAACGAAGTACAGGATATTTTCGAGAGTATGAACCAGACTTTAAAACCAAAGTTTGCCCGCTAGCTAGGTAGTCTCCAACCTTTACTCCTAGAAAACATTTAACGGAATTGGTATCGAGACCGGTTAGGATCCCGACACCCATGATCACATGCACCATCCTTCTTCCTCTAGTTGTCGCGCCCAGGGTGCTACCCCGCAGTGACGTAAACATGAATGGGACGAATTACATCCACCTCTCCCGATCATGGTGTGGTATAACCAACCTCCGATTATAACCATCATCATGATCAACAAGGACGGACAGTATCATAGTAGCCTTTGGCGCACACCTCCCGGTCTATTACTCAACCATACCGTCAGGGCCCACAAGACATGAATTCAAGGCTTGTATTATCCAAAATATTCAAAAGTGCAAAAGCACACAGAGTTCAAGAACTGGAACTTTAATCAAGACAGTATATCAGTGTACAGGATGTATATCAGAGGTCATTAACTTTAAACTGAAGCATTATACCAAAATAGGAAAAACGTTTAACTTGAAAGAAAAGAATCTTTGCACCCGAAGGCGTTGATTTTTGAAATCATTTGAACACGTAGGAATATTCATGGTTCCAGTTGAAATATTTTAAACCTCACCTACAGAAACGGTATTATGCAATAATACCAGAGCCACAGTAAATCCGGACTTCACCTGTGAGTGGTGAATGATTAAGCTTCAATCCATAAACCATATAGTCACATAAACAAGTACGGACGACCTTAAGTCATTCAATAGCACATAACAATATCATATGTACAGGACGAAACATTATCAAAGCATATCATATCATGTGGCGAGATTTCATGATAATTATTCAATAATCATCAAAGCATGAAGGCATAATTGGATTCACGTAATGCAGTACAAAGGAGAATAATACCATTTAATGCAAAAGAATCATTTAACTAAGAATGGAACATAAGATTGCCAAGAGAGCAAAAAGCTTGAACAAGGAATACTCTTTTTCGAACAAAGGATTCGAGTAAACGATTAGTCTCAATTGAAAGCTCGTGTCAAGAGCTTAAGGATATATATTCTTAGGGTCTTGAAACAATCTTATTTAGAAAAGGAATGTGAACTTTGAAACCTACTTTCATCCCTTGTTTTTGAGAATTTTCGAAAAAGGCTTTGATCGTTGAATTCGTCTCTTCAAAACGATCATTTAGGTTAAAAGTCAAAATTCTTGGCCGAGGTCAAAGTCAACGGTCAAAGTCAACGGTCAAAGGTCAAAGGTCAAGGTCAATGGTCAATGGTCACTATTCAAGTATACGGTATATATACTGTATTTATATTATACTTATACCGTATGTACACGTGTATTTATACGATATGCATACTGTATTTATACTATATGTATATGGTATTTATATGGGGATACCTACCGTATTTCTACAGTATTTATACATGGAACATACAATATTTATACAAGAATACATGCGGTACTTATACTAGAATACATACGGTATTTATACAAAAGTACTTATGTATTTATTATGGAAATACACATAGTAGTTATACGAAAGTATACACGGATTTATATATATTGGGATCAAATACGTATATGTATATTGTACATGTATACCATAACATATATCAATTGGTCAAGTATAAATATGTAACAATTAATTAAACATGTAACATTTAAAACTATAGGTTATACTTTAATTATGTAACAATAAATAACATGTAACATTTAATTAAATTATGTAATAAATTAAATTAACTAAGTATGATCATAAAATAAATAAAATGTAACATGTAACATGTCATAATAATTATCACATAATTAAATAGTAACATAATTAAATTATGTAACACATTTCATGATAAACTATACTATATGAAACATAATTTATAAATTCATGAATATTTAAAGCATAAATTAAATCACATAATTCATGCATAAAATAAAACAAATATTAAAACCTAAACCTAGCATAATTAATAAATAAATTAAAACATAAAATAAAACGTATATGAAAACATAAATTAAACTAATTATAACATAAAAAAATAAGAAAACATTCCATACAAGGGGGGAGAAAAGAGAATGGAATGAGCAAAAAATGAGACCCCAACACACTTATTTATAGTAGTTGGGAAGGACCAAAGTGCAATAAATATTTACTTTAGGGACTTAAGGTGGGGTTTCTTATGAAAATTCCAAAAATAGGTTTCCTTCTTTACATAATTTCACCATTCTCCTGCATATTTTTGAAGTTATAAAAATACCCAAGAGCTAGGAAATAAAATTAGCTTCGAAACGGTTACTCACGGGTCGAAATCGGACGTACGGTTTAAAAGTTATAAGCTCCGGAAGATAGGGTTTTTTGGAATTTGGAAAATTATTTTAATTATGAAATAAATACTTAGAGTATGATTTGAAGGTCCAAAAAGCTTTCCAAAATTATAGGAAAAATCGAAGAACGTTATGGTGATGATCTCAAGGGTTAAATCAGCTTATCGAAGGAAATATATCCTACCGACGGAAATTTTTATTTGAAAATAAATTCTTAAATTGCTCTGGACACATAAACGAAACCTCAAAGCATTGAAAAGAGAGTTGAAAAAATCTAGGAAAGTAGATATAGGTTCTTTGAGGTCTCTCGAATAAAATGGCATAGTACTGGTTCGGAAAATGAATAGTACTTTTGACAAAAAATCCCAAAATACCCCTAATGATCAAGAAAGGATTTCGAAGCTTGGAAAATATGTTCATATAACTAGGAAGCATGAGTTATGAACCTCTAGGGTTCCAATGAGATGCTAGGACAAGGTAGGTCGGAAATGATTAGTAAATTTGGTTCGTGGTAAGGAAATCCCCCTTAAAACACAATACGACTAATGAATGCACATTGTTCAGATAAGAATGCAATGCATGAACATTTGTAAAGGTGAACCAAGGTATATAAACACATTCTTGTCCTCTTTGATTTACTGTTTCCAGCTAGGTCCTGATATGGGCTGTTACAGTTACCGATGGAGAAGCCTAGCTTGCAGCCATTAATGTTCTTGCTACAAGCGGTTCTTATTTCTACAAATATTCCAAACCACCCCTATCCCTTTTTTACACATATCATGAACCGTTTCATATTTGCTATATCCTATTGCTAATATTTTAGATCAACGTCTTCTTGATCATATAAAAATATATACTTATACATATATCTATAAACCATTATGTCCCCTTCACATTAGCCAGTTTGACTAACACTCTCGCCTGTTTTAAAATGCATGGTTTCAGGCATCAAGGGATGACAACTAGAGGTATCTTGAAGCATTACAATAGTAGGAGTGGATCTGATCCTAAGAATACATTATCTTAAGCTTATTCTACGTAGAAATAAACTATGTCATACTTTGTCCTCGCATGCCATCCTATTGTACTATTTTGAGAAATACTTTGACCAATAATGATATTCCTTGTTCGTTATACGTTATTCTCCCCATTACTGTTAAAGTTTTAAACCTTTTTATCTTCCGCTGCACTGTGTCATGTATATTACTCATATATTATCTTGACCGTTCGCCGTAGTATTTCCTGAATGTTGGGTCTAACCTACACTTAGGAAGTATTGCGGTGCGGGGGTTGTAGTACTAGGGGAGGTGCTACAACTTAAAGTGGTATCAGAGCTCCAGGTTGCGGAAATCTGGGGTTCATAGAGTCTCATGAGTATTCTTGTGTTCTTAGTGCTTAAATTGTGATCAATCACTATTTGGGACGGCTGACCAACATGTGATTTGTTACAATTATAGTACTAAACCCTTCCTTTATCGAGACCACCGTATAGTTTCAATCCACACCAAAATTCCAAATTTTATCGGATCCTTCTAAACTCGTGAAAACCATCAAATTCATTGGTGAATTCAGTCATAAGATCTACATTTCCTTCATCATCATACTCACATTTCTAATTTGTGAAGCTCATTTAAGTCTCAAGTTATTATAAGTGCTTCAAGATACTAGTAGGACCGAAAGTTAACATATTGATTTCTTATGTTCATTTGCAAATCATTCTCACCTATCATGCTATTACTTGTGTGTATTAAATGCTATTACTTGGAAATTTTCATGTTCATTTGCAAATCATTCTCACCTATCATGCATTATATTCTGTCTATAAGGGTGATTGCAGTTTAAAATTATCATCCCCGAAACTGTTAATGGTACGCCTTCTAAACATGCTAGTTATTACTCCTAGCGCTATGCATTCATTCATCACATCATGATTATGTTCGCATTTAAGATTTCTACTTGAAGAATTACCTTATGTGTTTAAAATAAGTCCTATTTTGGAATTTGTCTTATCATAAATAGAGGACAGAAACACTACCTAAAGTTATTATGAAACATGAATAGAATTTGAAGATAGATTCTCTTCAAGGGGGGTGGATTGTAACATCCCGGATTTCGGTGCCTAGAAGAAATAGGTAAATCAGAGATTAGAAGAAAGTACCACTTCAGTACGCATTGCATTTTATGTGAACAATGTGCTTTGATCATGAACTTATATGAACACATTCATAAGACTTATATGAACACATTCATAAGACTAAGAACATGTTCAAATTAGTTAGGAGTGATTAAGAACTTATATGAACACATTCATAAGACTAAGAACATGTTCAAAATATTCTTGAATCAAATTAAGGTGCACGTGTGATAGTGTGTGTTCAATTTTATGTTATAAAGTGTTTAATTCATAAGAATTTGAATAGTAAAGGTTTTCAATAGTAATTTTAACTTTTTGGTCAACAAATATTCAAATAATTTCGAAAATTAATTAAAAATAATTATAAAATAGGTTTTAGAGTTTATAAAGAAGAATTTTACCCAAAATTTCCAAAAATCGGTAAGTTATGAAATAATTTCAAAATCTAACCTACATTGTCAAATTAAACCCTAGATTTAATTCCTAATACTCTAATTAGGATTATAATGTGATTAATAGATATTAGATTAGTTAAAGACTTCATAAAACCTAATTTATTAATTAAATTCCCTTAAACGGTTAAAATTAAGGTTTACCGAATATTCTCTAACGTGTTACAGTTTATGTGCTTATTTGATTAGAACAATAAGATCTAATGTGTTACATTATGTACCATATGTGCCTATTTGATTAAAATAATAAGATCTTAGTCCCAAGCCTATAGTAGTTAATACTTTCAGGCGAAATTAAGATCGAACTGTGGAATCTACATGACTACCGGTATAGGTGAGGGGTAAAATATTTCAAACCGGAATCATTCCTGTATCTATGTATCTATATAAAAACTATTTTGAAACCTACCTATTATTTGCAATTTACTACCCTTTATATATATTACTATACTATAATTATAATATCCCTCTTAAGGGAAAATACTTTAATGTCGGAATCAACATTTTACTAGGACATTATATATTAAGTCCACTTTATCAAAATATTGATTCTGGATTATGCAAGAAAAATACTATTCTTGATTCATGTTATGGGCCCTGGCGCTTAAACCGTGTCGAGCAATTACCCGGAAGGTATCGCACCGAGGGTATTATTGGTGACCGGACCGCCACCACCTCTTGGTAGTGGTTTAACTTGAGGTTAGTTACTCCACGTCATGGGATGAGGGAGAGATAGCTACTTCCCGAATCGTGTTCATGGTCTCTAGGGTTTGATCCCCTATTGACACCAAGGAGTAGTGGAGTTATTATCATTCTTGGTTTTATTGAAGTATTTGTGACTTGATCAGCCCGATATTGTTTTACCAATTATTTTAGGAGTTACGAATAGAGAAGGCTAGCTTGCGGGCATTAATGTTCTTGTTACAAGCGGTTCATATTTCTACAAATATTCCAAACTCCCCCTATCCCTATTTTATACAATCATGAACCGTTTCATATATGCTATATCCTATTGCTAATATTTTAGATCAAGGTCTTCTTGATCATATAAAAATATATACGTATACATATATCTATAAACCATTATACCCCCTTCACATTAGTTAGTTTCACTAACCCTCTCGCCTATTTTAAAATGCATGATTTCAGGCATCAAGGGACAACCACTAGTATCTTGAAGCATTACGATAGTAGGATTGGATCTGATCCTAAGAGTGCATTGTATTAAGCTTATTCTCCGTAGAAATAAACTATCTCATACTTTGTCCTGGCATGCCATCCTATTGTACTCTTTTGAGAACTACTTTGACCAATAATGATATTTCTTATTCGTTATACGTTTTTCTCCCCATTACTGGTAAAGTTTTAAACCTCTTTATCTTCCGCTACACTGTGTCATGTGTCTTACTGATATATTATCTTGACCGTTCGCCGTAGTATCTCCTGAGTGTTGGGTCTAACCTGCACTTGGGAAGTATTGGTGTATGGGGGTTGTAGTACTAGTGGAGGTGCTACAGCATAGGCATAGACATAATCATAACTCTAGGATTACCGTAATCCTAACGTATTCATAATTCTAGCATAATCATATCTTATACTTTAACATATTCGTATCCTTAACATGATTATTACATACCTAGCATAACATGTTCTAACGTAAAACTTAACATACATATTCATATTTCACACCTATTATGTATACACAAGGCTTATTTCTCATGCATACACATCAGACATATATCCTTAGGGTTTAACTATAACCTAACCTCACCTTACACCAACGGAACCAGGCAAACGGAGACAAAACCGTAGTGTAGGAGCAATCTCGTCACCAACGGGATACTCCTCTGAACAAGACAAACATTAAAGACATACTTAGACTCAAAATGAACCATATAAATGCTCAGTAAATGCATATGGATGCCAATGATGCATAAGAATGCAATGAGAGAGCACTTAGGTAATATAATGCCATATTAAATCATACCGGATCATAAGTCACATATATCACGTTAAACAAATCCATAAACTTCACATAACGAGCATAACACGTCATATAACACGTTAGCATGGCATACACTTCATAAAAGGAGCAAGGAAACTACATGCAAGCAAACAAACAAGATATGGAGTCATGTAGGCACATTGAAGCGTATATGATGCATATTAGGTCATACATTGCACATAAGAGCATCGCATTCGCATTAAATAAATCCATAACTTTAGCATAATGTTCATAACACATCATATTATAACATATTATAGGCATTCATGAGTTTAATTTACATAAGTGAGGAAAAGGAATGTAATAAAGCATCACACGTACATATAAACGTTCATGCAAATAAGTCACGTTTACACCAATTAAACAAGGCCATCAAATTAAAATAAATAAGCAAACATATCATATACTAACATATTAACATGTTGGGATCTTAATTGGGGTGGGAGAAATCAATTAAAATAAAAAACGAAGCAAGAAACGAACAACAAAACAAAGCCAAACAAATAACAAACAAAAAGTAAAAAACAACCACAAAAGGGGAGAGGGGTAACGGGGGTTCCCACTTTAAAATACAAAGGGGGTACCCCCCATTAAGGGAGTCGGGAGCAAAGCCTCCAAGGAACCGTGGAGGTAATGCCCGCTACCTCCACACAAAACAAATGCATTAACGGGGCGTTCCTAGGTCCATTTCAGCCCCTGTTCTTGTTCCTCCAAGCACGAACAGCAGCAGCAGCTTCACAAGACAACCAAGGCAGTAGTAAACATGGTGAAACAGTAGCAAAACTCAACAAGAACACTCCACAATCATCACGCAAACATACGATAGGAAGAAGGAAGCAAATTTCAGTCACGAAGCTTTAAGAACTCACATATTCATCAATGGTGGATCCTTGCACACAACATATATTTCAAATTCAAGTCCATGAATATCTAAAGTAAGCAAGAGTGGTCATGTTTCATGCATCAAACCTTAAGAAATCTGAAAATAAAAGCATGAATTCAAGAAATGGAAATTAAACCTAACTATTCATATACAAGACCATAGCATGCTCAAGAATTGATGAAAATGTACAAATTTAGGCTTAAAAAAGCTAAGAAGATGAGAGTAAGATCACGGGCTTACCTTTCAAATTTGGCGAAGAACGGAGGTCGAACGATCTAGAAATCCCAAGAGTGAATTAGTGCGCTGCTCTCTTTTCCTTTTCTCTCTTGAGGTTACGTTTTTCAGCCTTTTTCTTCTCTTATCTTTGGCTGATCCGAAATGAGGGGTGGAGAGAGTGAAATAGGATTAAAGAAGGGTCAAATGGGTTCAAAAACGGGTTGATTCGGATAAGAAACATGTCGGATATAAGCAAAATGGGCGAAGGTGGTGAATCTATCACATGGGTAACGTTTCGGTCTAAACTCGGAGGTTCAAACGAACTTAGAAAAATGCAAGGCAAAGTTCTCTAGCTTCCATTCTTCGTTACAAGTCTGTCGCCACTTTCGAAATTTCTAATCCGAATTCCCGATCTCAAGTTATGGCCTCCGGAACCCAAGGTGCGCTAAAACGAGTTAGGCCCTTGAGTCCCTTATCAAACAAAACGGTATTAAAACCGTATCAAACGAACTTGAAAATGAAAAGAAAGCATATAAACACGTTCATAAGTCATATAATTCATGTATAGAAAATTGTTACTAAAATCAGAATTGAAAACGGAGTTAAAGAAGTTGAAAACGAGTTAAAAAAAATTATAAAACGTTTAAAACTTTAAACATAACATGTATTACAAATATTCAAATATGCAAATAAATCATATAATAGCATACTTAATTAATTTAAATGCGCACTTAGCACACTCATGACGCCACACCTGGAAAGCCAGAGTGTTGGGATGTTACACCTCCCTTATATAAGGAATTGCTAGATGGAATGTAGATGTAGCACCCTAAACCCCAAGGCGCCACATCCCCCGCACTATAGCCTCGATCCACGTATGAAATGGACAGTTCATACATAAACCAAGACCACAGCGAACGGGTGACAATAGAAAAACGACGCTCTAGGCGGGACACTCTCCCCAATATAATCAACAGTCATGAATAGAAAAGCGGAAGCAATAAATTCAATCATACGTATAGGTACCATATTTATTGCATAGCTACATATAGGTACCAATTCTAGCTATCAATACATTATCATCTCTCAATTATATACATAACTAAGTATTCAAAATGTACTAGTCATAAACATGACATGATATCTAGCAAAAGTATGTACATGAAAGGTACAAGCTAGGCCCGTGATGATGCAAGACTCGACCAACTCCCGCCTAGTACAACCACGCTCAAAAGGTACCTGAAAAGTGGAGTATCAGTCTACTGAAGACTGAGTGAGGGGCAATAAATAAATATAACACACATCACATGCAAGTTGTAGCCTCGGGTAAAGACTTTAGAAAACAATAATTATAAAGTTAAAGAAATCTTATCTTTTGCCCGAGATTACAACTATCCATTTTAACACGTTTAATTAATCATGCTTGTCAATATCATGAACATGTGGCCCCGGCGAGCAAGGGCAATCTCCAACCGAACTCCCAATCGTGAACAATACGTGATCATGCTTGCTTGATTGATAAATAAGTGATCATGCAATATACTTTAGTGCTCACATAAACAATTTCATACTTGGAAACATGTAATAACCCGAGGATAACCCGATATGCCGGATTAACTTAAACTTTGCAATGCCCTCATGCAATTGAAAGAATTAAAGGGTTAGCAAACTTCCTGATTACTGACGAACCGACAACGTGCTTGCTATGCTTCCGAACCTGAACAAGTGACTAAAAACACGGATCAAGTGCACAGGCAATTGATAATCAACATGCATCCAAGAAGTATAATAATAGTCACAAATTCATGAAAATAAAAGCACCATTGCATAAACCAAGTCAGAAAACCGAACATAGTCAAAAGTCAAGTGTAGACAACTATCCAAACATAATAAAGCATAAACGAAAGAAATGTCTAGAACTCTGGGGGAAAAATATAAAGATAACAAAATCAGGGCGATGGGGGTCCTCCAAAATACTGATCCAAGCAAGCACTGAACCCCTCAAACTTGGCCTCCAACTCGGCCGTCCACTTGTTGAATCGCTCATCCACATAATGTGCCAAATCTTCAACTCTAGCAATAACGGTGGTTAAGTCAGCCCTCAATCCTGCTAGCTCTGCACGTACGCCTCTCAAAGTTACGGGAGTGTCGTCACTAGCCTCGGCAACAACAGGTGTGGCATTGCGAAGAACCGCAAACTCATCATCAGGCCGGTCAGGAATCCGAGCCAAGAGCTCCTTCTGCCTCACAGAAAGCTCATCGAACCGGTCTATCCCCCAGCTGTACATCTGCCAGAAACGATCTCTCTCACGGATAGGCCACCATGGCAGAACCCTATGCTTCATCTCTCCACTCTCCCAAGGTATAGCTAAGCCTACGTTATCTAAATACTCTGGAGCAGTATGTCCAAAACTGATAGGCAAAGTCCCTCTCGGTGTCCAGTTCATCTCTCTAGCAAACATCGTCACAAAGCCTCCATGAGCAATCGTGCCCGTCACACTCCCTGCACTTTCTTGTAGCTTTCAAAGGAACTCGATCGTACCATCAAACTTAATACCTTCCTTCATCATATACATGATGCCCAACTCATTTTTTGTAATATGGTTGTCTCTCCCATATCCGGCACAGAATCCCAGGGCTAAAACCCTATGGACTACTATCCATGTCAACGAGCCAAAATAGCTGTCATGTGTGCTCCGGGAAGAATAACTAGGAACACCCTCCCTCAAAGGAAAGGATCTCCACACCTCCTCTCGCTGAGTCTCGCTCCATCTGGGTAAACAAGTGGTGGCATTGGCTGGAAACCGAAGAATCTCTGAAATTCTGCTCACACTCCAAGTCCGAGTCTCCATATCATGAAGAGTGAAGGTCAAAGTGTTGTCTACCGAATCAAAATTCATCGTATGGAAGAAAGCAACGGTCATATCTCCATAAGTCATATCCCTCCTTTCAAGAAAAGGCAACCAACCTATGTTATTGAAAGGCCTCCGCCCTTCGTTCCAAACCTCCAATCTCTCCATTCGGTCGAAGAATTTAGTACCCACAATATTCCTTGTTGGATTCCTTTGGAAAGGGTTCCCAAAGACATTAACTTTTATGTTATCCGACCCACGAGGTTGGTGGTCTAATCTGGATGACGTAGTGAAAGGTTCCCGGACTTTAGAGCCCTTAGTGCGACCCATTGTACCCGAATCAAACAATGATAGCAAAGCAAAGTACCAAGAAATCAATCACGAGTCACATAGACAATTCACCAAACACCTTGTGCGCTTAAGCCTAATGAGTGAGTCTTAACTCAAGTTATTCACTCTATTCAATCTCAAATTCACACTAGCTTAATTACTACAATTCAAGCTCATAATTCTCTACCTTCAACTCTGAAATTCAAAAACAAGGCTACCTAGAAATTTAGGATTCTTCAAAATTTTAACCCAATTCAAGTTAACTTCAATTTAAAGCATCAATCCTCATTCTAGCATAGTTAACCTCTCAAAATTCATCAATTTAATCTCATAGTGATCTCTAACGCGCAATTCAATCCTAATTCTCATCCCTTAGATTGAAAAAATTAGCTCCAAAAATTACTCTAAGACAAAGGAGTGGTAACTTACTTTGATTCACAAGAGAATAAAGAATGTAACTTGGTAGGGAAGCTTCTTGCTTGTTAGTTGAAGATGATTGACCCAAGGGAACAATTGAGTCTCTAGTAAGGTGGAATAAGTGGGTACAAGTGTATTTATAGGTTTGGGGGAAAGAAAATCGAAATTGGGTAGGACAAGACTTAAATTATTCCTAAAAACGTGGTCCTAAAATCCAATTTCCGCCAGTCGGACCGGTAACGGGCGTTACCGGTTTTCCTAAGACAAAGGGGTAAAGGGTGTTACCCCTGTCGGCCAACATGCCTGTGTCCATTAACTGACGTTACCAAAAGATTTAAAGTAATGATGTAACGCCCATTACATTTAGTAACTGGTACATCTGATCTCATTAACGGGCGTTACCGAGAATTACTAACAATGGTGTAATGCCCGTTACTGAAGACTCCGCTCGAAACTTATGTAAAACACAAACATACAACTAATGGTGCTCAATCACGTCAATCAACTGAAATTAACTCATAATATTCAATCAAATCACAGTGCACCATTTTCAAATAAACACATAATTACCTTGAACAATTCATATCAACGATTCATTCTCCTCAATCAATACAATTAAACCATGCAGAAGCATACTAACAAATTAAATGGACCTCAATATTGAAAATGACGCTCAAATTACGGCCCTCTCACCATCTAGCACCTGGCTACCTAGTACACCATCAAGTTACCTGCAACGAGTGAGACAACTCAATTATTCCGAGAAAACAAGGACTACAGGAACGAAAGCAACGAAAACAAAAACAAAACAAGAGAAAAGGAAAAGGGGAAAGTTAGTTCTAAGTTATAGTCGTTAGCTTGACTGTAGAAACCAATCTGGGATTAGTAATTCCCAAGCAACGAGTCACAAGGAGTGACCTCGTTCTTGTTACTCTCGAACCCAGAGCTTGATCTCCAAGTATCTAAATCCAAAGCATCCTTCATTCTCGCTCTCTGAAACTTCGCTCCTCTCTGCCAATCAATTGCATTTCTTTGCTCCGTATACAGAGTTTCTCCTTTGGGCGTATTATTGACAACCTTAATCATGCAACACTTATCTGGACTTGCGGATGGTGTCCTAGAACCAAAGTTCCTGAACTCCATTCTTTCATCTCCCATTTTGAATGTGAGTCGTCCATTCTGAACATCAATATCTCCTCCGGCCGTAGCCAGAAACGGTCTTCCAAGTATCAATGGCATCCTCTCATCGCTCTCAATATCAAGAACTACAAAATCAGTGGGAATATGAAAATTTCCAACTTTTACCAAAATATCTTCTAAAATTCCTGTCGGATATTTCACCGATCTATCTGGTAATTGGAGTGTCGTATTTGTCGGCGTGAGCTCTTTCACTCCTAATTTCCTACAAGTAGATAATGGAATTAAACTCACACTAGCTCCTAAATCACATAGAACATTATGAAATTGTAAAGAACCAATAGTAAGGGGTATTAAAAAACTCCTTGGATCTTTAAGCTTTGGAGAAAGCTTATGCTGAATAACAGCACCGCATTCCTCAGTAAGTATCACAGTAGTGAAGTTCTCAGGCTTCTCCTTGCTTGAAATCACCTCTTGAATCACTTTTTCATCCAATTTCTCATTCTCAAAATCAATTTTCTTGTCAGCCTTCTCAAGTACTCCTTTTTCAAGCACAACCACCTTAACATCCGAACTTGCACACTCGTTCGGTCCTTCTGTATCTCTATTGTCTCCTACAACTATGGCCTGGCATTGCTCCTTCGGATTGTTCTCAGTTTGGCTTGGTAGCATTCCTGGGCCTCGCAGATTCAAAGATTGGGCAATCTGACCAATATGAATCTCCAAAGTTTTGGTCTGATTTACCACTTGATCTACTTGGGCTTCCAACTTCTGATGTCGACCTGTAGACACGGTTATGAACTTTTCAAGTGCAACCTCACAACCCTGCTTCTGCCCCTGCTGGGGTGGTGTAACATTAAATTGGGTTGGTGGTCGTGGTTGAAATTGCTGCCTAGGTGGGAACTGTGGCCTAGGTTGGGGTGGTTGTTGAACATTCTGATTATTAGACCACGAGAAATTGGGGTGGTTCTTCCATCCTGGATTGTAGGTGTTTGAGTAGGGATCATTTGCTGGTTTGAAGTTATTTGCGTAATTCAACTACTCTTGTACTTGTTCTCCTGCATTGGTATGACCACACATATTAAAATCATATGGACCACTACAGATTTCACATGTTACCTGAACTGGTTGGGATTGTATCCCAACTGTACTGACAGTTAGTTGGTCCAATTTCTTGTTAAGCGCTTCGAATTTAGCATTGATGGCGGTTAAGCCATCTAACTCTATGGCTCCTGTTTGCACCTTCGCGGGTTGCAAATGGCTCCTTTCATGCACAAAACATCGTTCTGTGACATATTATCCAATAACTCAGTAGCAACTGCTTCAGATTTCGCTAAGAATGCTCCGCCAGCTGCGACATCCATCCCTCCTCTAAAGGTAGGGGACATCCCATTGTAAAAAGTCTGAATCAATAACCATCCGGGAATTCCGTGATGTGGACACTTCTTCTGGAAATCCTTAAATCTTTCCCAAGCTTCATAGAAAGACTCTCCATCCAACTGCCTGAAACCTTGGATATCATTCTGTACTTCGTGGTTTTGCTAAGTGCAAAGAACTTTGCTAGGAAAGCCTGAGATAATACTGCCCAAGTCTGAAAGGATTCATTTGGGATAGTACTCAGCCATGCTTTAGCTCGATCCCTAAGTGAAAAGGGAACAAGCCTAACTCGGATAGCATCAGTAGTGACATTATGAATTTTGAAGGTATCACAAACTTCCAAAAAAGTACTCCAAATGTGAAGTTGGATCCTCCAAAGATAGTCCTGAAAACGGATTATTCTGCAACGAATTTATGATGGCGGGTTTAATCTCAAGTTGTTTACTGCCATCGATAGACGAGTTGCAGTCTTAATTGCTCCAGCTTGCGGTACGTTCTAATCTCTTATAGTCGGTGGTGGTGGTGGGTCTGCTTCAGCCATCGGTAAAGCAATTGGTTTCTTCTGCTTCTTATTTCTTCTCCTAATAGCACTCAGTGTTCTCTCAATTTCCGGATTGTATGGAACTAAGTCAGGATCTTGAGATCTTCGCATCCACTGTAAACCTGCAAAAAAAAAAAAAAAAAAACTTCCTCAGTCCAATTCCACAGTAACAAGGATAATAAACACAAAGTAAAATAATAGTCTAAAGCACTAGATCAAAATAATTGAGTAATATTGACTTAAAACTTTTTTTTTTTTTTTTTTTTTCATTTGATAGAGAAAAGGATCAAAAAGCAACGTCGCTATGAACGCTTGGCTGCCATAAGCCAGTTGTCCCTGTGGTAACATATTGACTTAAAACGCCTTCCCCTCAACGGCGCCAAAAACTTGTTGTATCTGATTTTACTACAGTTAAAAACAAATCGTGCAAGTGTATACTAACATAAGCGTAGCACAATAGGATCGAACCCACAGGGAAGGGAAATCAATCACTACTCTCTATTTCTCTCTAATCTAAAGACTTAATGAATTCAAGGTTATTTCTATTAATCTACTAATGCGGAAGTCAACAAGTAACGAAACTAAAATTGCAATTAACAATTTAAATACATGAATTTACTTCAGGAGACTAAACAGGCAGGGGAAAAAGCTTTGAATCATACAAAGAGCCAATGCGATACCTGTTTGACAAGTGTAATTCTACAACCTAGTCACTTATATTTGAATTACCCTCTTTCGAGGTGTAAACAAGTGCTTAATTAGTGTTCAATGTGTTAGGAATAGTGCCCTAGAAAGCCGATTGTATATCCGCTTTGTGCTTTTCCTTATTGTAATCACAGACAATCTTTGAATGAAATAACGAATTGAGCCAACACTTCTTTATATGCTCTTGTTTGGTATGCGTTTACTTTAGCTGTGCATGTATGAGAACTCCCCTAATCCTGATGACTTTAGGACTCTACCATTTAGGTGAAATGGTTCATGAAACGAGCCCTATATCACATAAGTCATGATTAGTAAAATACTCCAAGCCGATGAGTCCTACAGACAGTGGGAGTGTCAACCTGACTCCTCTAAGGCTTGCTTGTGGGATCACGCCCTTAAGAACGACCACCTTGTTTCATGGAGGTGCAAAGTGTATAGTTGATACGTGCGTGATACATGAGGGTGCTTACTTTAATAAGTAAGTTCACTGAGGTGCCCCGTGTGAGAACATTCCTAAATGGGAAAGGAAGTTTCTATTTCAGGAAATGGAAACTTCCAGATTAGAAAATATCTCACGAGTCATTGATGTGATTAATTGATCCTTAGACTTGAGGTCCCATGTTACTTTATGAGTTAACTCTGTAGTCTTTGGTATAAGCTTTAAAGGGTGTCGCCTTAGACAACTGATTCAAGGCTTATGTTGGGGCTGCACAAGTGATTCTTGAAAGTGAATGAGAATCAAGAAAGGACCTACAGTTGCATATGCAAGGTGATCTCTTATTGTGTAAGTCATTCATATGCCATATGGAGTCCTTGGCCAAGGCAGTAGATCAAGACATCAAGAAAAGGGTTTCTTGGATTGAGATCAAATGGATATGAAATGCACTTAGCTTTAAGACCAGATTATTAGGGTTTTGATTATTCCCTTGCCCTAGATCTTGGTTGAGAGATAGTAAGTAGGAGGATTGTATCTCACATGAATCAATGACTTAAAGGTTCTATCGAATCCGAACATTCCAATTCAGCTAGGGGTTAAACACCTGTTGCTAGACTATGGTCGTTTAATCTGTGGACTGATTAATTAATTAGTGAATTAATTAATTAGGGTCACTGCTAATTGAATTGAGAACCTAGAGGGTCACACACAACAACTTGGTTACATGAGTTGAGGCTTGAAAATGATTAAACGAGTTAAATCGGGCCAAGAGGGTTCCACACGTGTGAAGTCACACGTGTGGCTCACGTGAGTGACACGTGTCACTGTGACACGTGTCACACACGTGTGTATATATATATATCATATATATGTTAAATAATTAATTAGTTAATTATTTAATAGACTTTGGTTTAATTTTGAATTAAAAAGAAAGTCTAATTTTGGAGAAAATAATCTAGTTAATTAATTATGAATTAATTAATTAGATAAAATAAGTTATTTATTTTTATAATAAATAAAGTATAAAATTATCCAAAAATAGTTTGGATATTTTTAGCTCTCTTAAAAGTTGACTTGAAATAGAATTCAAAGTCAAAGTTGGAAAATACTTGATGATCAAGTAATAGGAGAGAGAGGGACCAAATCCTTTGTCCATTAGGACTTGGTTCGGCCGCCCCTCCCCTTTCCTATATATAGGGGAGCTCATGCTCCCCTTTAGAGCTAATTGACAATTCTTGGTTCATGTGTTGAACACCTTCCTTTCTCCAAGATTAAATTAAACCCTAGGTTAAGCCTAAACACTAACTAGAGAACTAGCATCCTTACTAGTTAGATTGTGATCAAGTTGGTGGACTTTCTCTAGAGACTTCAAGTTAGAAGTTTGAAGATTCAAGCTTTACCAAGGAGAGAGGATCAAGCCGCGAGAAGAGCGTTCTTGGGTGGCTTGAAACGCTTCAAGAAAGAATAAAAGAAAAGTAAGTTTTCTATCTTTACGAATTTGGTTACACGATTGCGAGTTCAAGGTCCTTTTGTTGGGAAAATTTTTTTAAATTCCGCTGCTTTCTGATTCGTGTTTTCCAACAAGTGGTATCAGAGCCACCTCGTTAATTGTGTTTCTGATTCGTCTCAATTATTCTGAATTTGGTAGAAATTCTTAGGCTTAGATGCGAATTAGGTATTCATGAGTTCTTTTAGAAAGCCTGAAATACGAAACTGTAATTTTTCTTGAATTTCTGAAACTGTTTTCTTAAATTGTGTTTTTGAAAAACCGTTTTGATAGAAATTAATTTAAATCGTGTTTTTGAATTTGGATTGTTTTGGTTTTTGAACTAAAAATACGAAACACGAAATTGTTTTACGAAAACGCGAGCCTGGACGTGCTAAGGCGTAGCACGCCAGGCCCGCGCGACCGCCCGCCCAGCAGTCCCGCAACCGCGCGGGACTGCCCGCCACTGCCGCCCGCCAGCGCCTAGGCCCCCGCCTAGGCGCGCCCGCCTTCCTGTCCCGCAACCGCGTGGGACAGCCGCCTGCACGCTCCCGCAACCGCGCGGGAGCACCCGCCCGGCATCGCCCGCACGCGAGCCTGGCGCGCGACGCTGCGCGGCGAGCCTGTACTCGTTCCGGGCGGTTCCGGGCACGGTTTTGGCGTTTTCGTGTTTTCGTGTTTTCGGTCCTTGAAATCCCGATTTAATTTTTTCTAAAAAATTTTATTTATTAAATTTGAATTATTTTTGAAATAATTGTTTAAATTGGGATTTTGAAAATTTGAACGATTTAAATTTTTAAAAATTACAATCTTTATTTTCTGAAAATATTGAAAGAATAAAATTATTAATTTTCAGAAATTAATTGGAATTTTATTAGTTTATTGTTTTTCGGGTTTTATTGAAAAGGCTCTTGAACAAGAATTGCATCTAAGTCGTGTTTTAAGCTATTAGAGCTTAAAGCGAGAATTTTAATTTATTGGTTAAATTTAAATTCTTGCAAAAGCATGTTAGGTGATCATGGGTTTAGATCTATGTATGGTTTTAATTTATGCACATGGATGGTATAAATTGGGGTTGGAGCCCTATAGTTGCGTTTTTCAATTGAGGTTGGAGCCTCACTTATGTGTGTACTGTTATGTGATTTATTATGTGGCTTTCCATATTACTGTTTTTGAGGCCGGGGTATGCCCCGTGTAATTGTCTAAGGCCAATATGAAGATTGAGCCTTATTACTTTATGTCTTTTTCTTTTTATTGTAATTTGAGAGTAGAGATAGGTGGTGAGGTTTTATTTTCATTTTGGAGACAATGCACCCATGGAGTAAGATGGACCACATTCAAGTAACAAGGAGGCCATAAGTGAAGACCCCTCAAAATGTTAGGGAGGGGAATCTCAATTGTTAAATGTAATAGAGATAGGGCTCGTATTTTGTTACTGCTTTCCCTTATGTGATTTGAACTGTTTATGTGGCATGTATGTTAGAACTTGTGATTGTGGAGTGGCTCCCACATATCACGCATAAGACAGGTAGAACCCATGATCATTACATGTTAGTATCATGCTAGGACATGTTATCTGTTTATGTGCTTGTTTGAAATGCATTTAACTGTACTTGCATTAATCAAGACTAATAAAATTGGATAACATATATGTTGGTGAGGTCGAACCGGACAACTCTCCGGTTGATTCGAAAATTCCCATTAAATATTAAGCTAATTTCGAACAAATAGGTGTTTGATTCGAGATGCAAATTTTGAATTAAATTCCTAGCATTCCATCAATAGGTTTTAAGTTTAGTAAGTAAAGCTAGTTATTGTCCGCGAGTCGTGGGATAGCTAGTGGAGCTTATTAGTTCTTAGTTACCTAATTAATCATTTTAAATGGTCAATATTTCGTGGTCAATTTTAGCAAGGGCGATGTCCGCGAGTCGTGGGTCGTTCGAACTAAGTTTTGGTCATGATCTTATGATTGATGGGTCTAGCTTAACGCCTAAGTAAATATGGATGTCGCACGAGTCGTGGGTCCATATTGAAAGATAGGTGATGCAAAAACAATTACTAAGAGTTCTAAAGGTGTTAGAATTGGTAAGTTGTACCTACCTAGGGTTCTTACTTAGAATGTCCGTGAGTCGTGGGTTCGAGGTAAAATGCCTAGGATCTTAGTACCCATTGGGAAACGTGTTCCTCTTAGATCTTTGGGAATTATAGATCTTTGAAAAACAGTGGGAGCTACATTAGATTAAAGACCTTATCTTTTGTATATCGTTATAATTCAGCATGCTCACTAGTTCTCTATTTTACCATTTAGGTCGTAGATTCTGTGATTCTCTACGTGTTTTGAAATGGCAACCAAAAACCCTCTTGTATCGATCCTCGAGTCAAACAAGTTGACTGGTCCCAACTATTCTGATTGGCTGAGGAATCTAAAAATCATTTTAGATTCTGAGAAGAGAACTTATGTTCTCTTCGAAGGGGAGCCTAGTCCCGAAGGGGAGGCTCCCACTCGGGCCTAGCGGGACGCGATTCAGAAGTGGAAGGATGATAATCTCCAAGCCCGTTGCCTTATGTTGGCTAACATGTCTCCGGACTTGCAAAGGCAACATGAGGCTATGGAATTTGCTTGGGAGATTTACGACCACTTAGAGCAACTTTACCGCCCTCATGAACGTGTTACAAGGTATAACACTTCAAAGGAATTGTTCCACTTAAGAATGAGGGAAGGTTCAAGTGTCCATGAATATGGACTCAAGTTTCTTGCCCTTACTGAGAAACTTGCTTCCATGGACATGCCACTGAAAGATGAGCTTTCAGTGGATTTGTTGCTAGCTTCGCTCCCACCATCATTCAACCCATTTGTCCTTAACTTCAACATGAATCATGATGGTGCTACTGTAGCTGAGCTGATTAGTCAGCTTGTGACTGCTGAAAGCACGATCAAGAAGGACAATAAGGTTTTGACGGTGAATGCTCCATCTTCCTCTTCTGGGCCTTCTAAAGGTAAGGGTAAGAAAGCCCAAAAGAAGAAGAAGAAACCCCTTAGGCCCATTGGTGGCATTTCGAAGGGGAAGGCCCAATAGAAGAAGCGTGATCAGAAAGAGGATGTTTGCTTCCATTGTGGCAAAGCGAGACATTGGAGGAGAAACTGCCCAGAGTACAAGGCTACTCTAAAGAAAGGTATCTTTCTCGTTGAAGTAAATCTTTCTATTAATTCTAGTTCTTGGGTACTTGATACCGGTTGTGGGACTCATATCTGTAATGATGTACAGATGCTAAGTGAAGTCCAACAACTCAAAGAAGGAGAATGTGTCTTGAAGATCGGCGATGGCTCAAACGTTGAAGCTCGAGCTTTAGGCACAATTAGATTAGATTTAGGTAGTTTTGAGTTAGTATTAAATAAAGTCCTTTATGTACCGAGCATTATTCGTAATATAATTTCAGTTCCAATGTTGGATTGTGAAGGTTATGAAACTTATATTAAGAATGGTAAATATTTTATCAAACGGAACAACTCTTCCGTTCACATCGGTACTCTAAGTAATGGACTTTACCTAACTCAAAATATCAATATTATGAATATTCAACGAGAAACAAAGCGTAAGAGAGATGACAAAGTTTCAGCTCCCTTATGGCACGCTAGATTAGGACACATTTCCAAGAACAGAATTAGCAAGATAAACACTTTAGGATCATTCTCTGAAAATGATCTCAAAGAGTTGACCTCTTGCGAATCCTGTCTCAAAGGAAAGATGTCCAAAGTTCCTTTTAAAGGAACTGTGGAACGTGCCACTGAGGTTTTGGATTTGATCCATACTGATGTTTGTGGACCGCTTAGTGTAAGCACTAGAAACAATCATCAGTACTTCATAACCTTTACTGATGACTTTAGTCGGTATGGTTATGTATACTTAATGAAGTACAAATCTGAAGCTTTTGAGAAATTCTTAGAATTTCAAAAGGAGGTTGAGAACCAAACTGGTCACAAGATCAAAGCACTTCGATCTGATCGAGGAGGCGAATATCTTAGTGAAGAATTCCTTAATCATCTCAAAGATAATGGGATTATCTCTCAATGGACTCCTCCGGGAACTCCTCAGCTTAATGGAGTTTCTGAGAGAAGGAATCGAACCCTACTTGATATGGTTCGTTCCATGATGAGTTTCACTGACTTACCACCTTCTTTCTGGGGTTATGCCCTAGAAAGTGCAGCAAAGATTTTGAATCTAGTTCCCTCTAAGTCAGTCCCTAAAACGCCCTATGAAATGTGGCATGGTAAAATCCCTAGTTATTCTTACTTAAGAATTTGGGGTTGTCCTGCTTAAGTGAAGAGGACAGTGGGAGATAAGTTAGAATCTCGTTCTAACTTATGCTACTTTGTAGGTTATCCTAAGGAATCCATAGGATACTACTTCTATGATCAATCTGAGCAAAAGGTGATTGTTTCCAGAAATGCCACTTTTCTTGAGGAACCGTTCCTTAAAGAAAAGAAAGGAAAGATCATAGAATTAGAAGAAGTACAAAGTAACCCCACGCCACCTACTGAAGAAACGTCCCCTACTGATCAACCACAACCAATCACGAATTTCGATACACATGTAAATCCTCCTCTAAGGCGTTCTGAACGCACTCCTAGACAACCGGAGAGATGGTATGGATTCTTCCATGAAATCTCTCAGAAGGATAATGATCCTTCAACATATGAGGAGGCACTTTCAGATTCTGACTCTGAACAGTGGATAGAAGCCATGAAATCCGAAATGGATTCCATGAACTCCAACCAAGTTTGGACCTTGGTAGATTTGCCTGATGGGGTCAAACCCATAGGTTGCAAATGGATCTTTAAGAGAAAGCTTGGAGTTGATGGAAGCATTGCAGCCTACAAAGCAAGACTGGTTGCAAAAGGATTCACTCAAAGACCCGGCGTGGACTTTGACGAAACCTTTTCACCAGTTGCAATGCAAAAGTCCATTCGAATCATGCTTGCTATTGCTGCATATTATGACTATGAGATATGGCAAATGGATGTGAAAACTGCCTTTCTCAATGGTGAGATTGACAAAGACATTTATATGGAGCAACCCATAGGTTTCACATTCAGTGGGAGTGAGCAAAAGGTTAGCAAACTCCAAAGATCAATCTATGGATTGAAACAGGCTTCTAGGAATTGGAACATTCGATTTGATGAATCGGTCAAAGCTTTTGGCTTCATCCAAATTTCGAATGAATCATGTGTGTATAGAAAGGAATTGGAGACCTCAGTGCAATTCTTAGTACTTTATGTTGATGACATCCTTCTTATTGGGAATTCGAAGGATGACATGAAAGTGACTAAGTTATGGTTATCGAACCAATTCGAGATGAAAGATCTTGGTGATGCGTCCTATATCCTTGGAATTAAAATCTATAGAGATAGATCTAGAAGGTTAATAGGACTATCTCAGTCGATGTACATTGACAAAGTATTGAAGAGATTCAATATGGAGTCGGCAAAGGTTAAGAACCTTCCTATGAGTGTAGGAACATGTATTTCAAAGAAGATGTGTCCTAAGACTAACCTTGAGAAGGAAAGAATGACTCATACGCCTTATGCGTCAGCAATAGGTAGCATAATGTATGCAATGTTATGTACTCGACGGATGTGGCTTATGCACTTAGTGTGACAAGTCGTTTCCAAACTGACCCTGGAGATGGTCACTGGGCTGCCGTGAAGAATATTCTTAAGAACTTGAAAAGTACTAAAGATTTATTCTTAGTTTACGGAGGTCAGAAAGATCTTACTGTCGAAGGATACTGCGATGCAAGCTTTGCATCAGACTTAGATGATTTTAAGTCAATGTCAGGATACATTTTCTGCCTAAACGGCGGAGCAGTGAGTTGGAAGAGTTCCAAGCAAACTACCACTGCAGATTCGACCACTGAGGCCGAATACTTAGCTGCAAATGATGCAGCTAAGGAAGGTGTTTGGATTAGAAACTTCATTCAAGAGTTGAATGTTGTTCCTAGCATGAAAGACCCCATTACTGTGTTTTGTGACAACACTGGGGCGGTTGCTCAAGCAAGAGAACCAAGATCTCACCAACGGACCAAGCACATTATGAGGAAGTATCACCTAATCCGTGATATTATCAAAAGAGGAGATGTGCTAATTGAGAGGGTCACATCAGCAGAGAACGTGGCAGATCCACTTACTAAACCCCTTAGTCGAGAAGCTTTCCAAGGTCATCTTCAGAAGATGGGACTTAGAGTAGCTTTAGAATGGCTTTGACGGGCAAGTGGGAGATTGTTAGGAATAGTGCCCTAGAAAGCCGATTGTATATCCGCTTTGTGCTTTTCCTTATTGTAATCACAGACAATCTTTGAATGAAATAACGAATTGAGGCAACACTTCTTTATATGCTCTTGTTTGGTATGCGTTTACTTTAGCTGTGCATGTATGAGAACTCCCCTAATCCTGATGACTTTAGGACTCTACCATTTAGGTGAAATGGTTCATGAAACGAGCCCTATATCACATAAGTCATGATTAGTAAAATACTCCAAGCCGATGAGTCCTACAGACAGTGGGAGTGTCAACCTGACTACTCTAAGGCTTGCTTGTGGGATCACGCCCTTAAGAAGGACCACCTTGTTTCATGGAGGTGTAAAGTGTATAGTTGATACGTGTGTGATACATAAGGGTGCTTACTTTAACAAGTAAGTTCACTGAGGTGCCCCGTGTGAGAACATTCCTAAATGGGAAAGGAAGTTTCTATTTCAGGAAATGGAAACTTCCAGATTACAAAATATCTCACGAGTCATTGATGTGATTAATTGATCCTTAGACTTGAGGTTCCATGTTACTTTATGAGTTAACTCTGTAGTCTTTGGTATAAGCTTTAAAGGGTGTCGCCTTAGACAACTGATTCAAAGCTTATGCTGGGGCTGCACAAGTGATTCATGAAAGTGAATGAGAATCAAGAAAGGACCTACACTTGCATATGCAAGGTGATCTCTTATTGTGTAAGTCATTCATATGCCATATGGAGTCCTTGGCCAAGGCAGTAGATCAAGACATCAAGAAAAGGGTTTCTTGGATTGAGATCAAATGGATATGAAATGCACTTAGCTTTAAGACCAGATTATTAGGGTTCTGATTATTCCCTTGCCCTAGATCTTGGTTGAGAGATAGTAAGTAGGAGGATTGTATCTCACATGAATCAATGACTTAAAGGTTCTATCGAATCCGAACATTCCAATTCAGCTAGGGGTTAAACACCTGTTGCTAGACTATGGTCGTTTAATCTGTGGACTGATTAATTAATTAGTGAATTAATTAATTAGGGTCACTGCTAATTGAATTGAGAACCTAGAGGGTCACACACAACAACTTGGTTACATGAGTTGAGGCTTGAAAATGATTAAACGAGTTAAATCGGGCCAAGAGGGTTCCACACGTGTGAAGTCACACGTGTGGCTCACGTGAGTGACACGTGTCACTGTGACACGTGTCACACACGTGTGTATATATATATATCATATATATGTTAAATAATTAATTAGTTAATTATTTAATAGACTTTGGTTTAATTTTGAATTAAAAAGAAAGTCTAATTTTGGAGAAAATAATCTAGTTAATTAATTATGAATTAATTAATTAGATAAAATAAGTTATTTATTTTTATAATAAATAAAGTATAAAATTATCCAAAAATAGTTTGGATATTTTTAGCTCTCTTAAAAGTTGACTTGAAATAGAATTCAAAGTCAAAGTTGGAAAATACTTGATGATCAAGTAATAGGAGAGAGAGGGACCAAATCCTTTGTCCATTAGGACTAGGTTCGGCCGCCCCTCCCCTTTCCTATATATAGGGGAGTTCATGCTCCCCTTTAGAGCTAATTGACAATTCTTGGTTCATGTGTTGAACACCTTCCTTTCTCCAAGATTAAATTAAACCCTAGGTTAAGCCTAAACACTAACTAGAGAACTAGCATCCTTACTAGTTAGATTGTGATCAAGTTGGTGGACTTTCTCTAGAGACTTCAAGTTAGAAGTTTGAAGATTCGAGCTTTACCAAGGAGAGGGGATCAAGCCGCGAGAAGAGCGTTCTTGGGTGGCTTGAAACGCTTCAAGAAAGAATAAAAGAAAAGTAAGTTTTCTATCTTTACGAATTTGGTTACACGATTGCGAGTTCAAGGTCCTTTTGTTGGGAAAATTTTTTTAAATTCCGCTGCTTTCTGATTCGTGTTTTCCAACACAATGTTGCTCTCGCAATCACCAATAGTTAATTAAACCATAGGAACAAGACTAGTATTATGCAGTAATGTAGCGGCTCGGCTTGGAATAAGATTATTATTGTATAAGCTAGGACCAAATCTCTTTGTACCCTACAACTCACAAGTATTGAAAACCCTCTAAACTACCATCACTCTTTCGATTTATAGGTAATTGTGACGCATGCTAGTGGTGATCAGGCCATTGCAAGTCAATTCAAACCAGTTTTCAAATTAAGAATTAACACAAGTCACTCAAGTATCTCATCAAACATCCATCATGCAATCATCATCACTTCCCCCTAGCCCTAGATAATTAGCTACTCATAATTGAAACAAAAATCATAAAACTAAAGGAAACTGCATTAACATAAATCATGGTCAACGAATCTCAATAAAGTCTAACAAATTAAACTCATAAACATTCGGCAAAACTCAAGAACGAAACTAGCATAAAAACTAAAACTAAAAATCAAAGGAATTAGTTTAGGAATTAAAGCAACAATAAAACCAAAGATCGTTCTCGGAATTCAATCCTGTCCTCTTCTCGAATTCTCTGAAAATCTTCTGAACCTCTTAGTCTTTTTCCAAACCCTAGCTCTTAACTTGGAAGGGAAACTCTTTTTCTCTGTCTAACTCTCTACGACGTCTCTCTCCTTTCTCTCTCTTGAAGGACTCCAGAAATGCACATATATAGTAGCCCTAGAAGACTTCTCGTCGCCCTAGGTAACGGGCTTTACCAATTTTTGCCTTGCCATCGTTAACGCCCGTTAATGGCCTGAAATCGGCTTAATGCTTTTACTAGTAACGGGCGTTACCTAATTCCTTCTGCGTAGGGGTAACGGGCGTTACCCCGCTGTTCTCGCCAAAACCGTTCTCCTGTGGCTATTAACGGGGAGTTTCTCCTTTAGTACTGCTAAATGGTAACGGGAGTTACCACTTTTTCTCCCAAATATGCGTGAAATCGCTCTGCTTCGCCGTTTCGTAACTCCAACTCTAATAACACCTGAACTGAGTTAAATAAACACATAAACGCATCAAACGGCTGCAGAAAATCATCTATTTAACGCTTAAAATCATGCAATTCCTACACACAACAGAGATGTACTCGGAAACGGACCTTTCTCCCTGCTTTAATTTAGTGAATTCATTCAATCTGCGAGTCCGGGAAGTTGGGGGAATAAACTTATTCTTAAACTCTCTAATGAATACTTCCCAAGTTATTTCCTCACCAGCGGCATCTAACATGATCTTCGTGCTTTCCCACCAAGAATAGGTTTCCCCCTGAATCAAAGTAATGGTACAACGGGCTTTCTCCAGAGAATCACATGGAATGAGCTCCCAAATCCTTTCCACTTCCTTTAACCACATCTCTGCCTAGATATCACTGCCCTTATAGAACTTAGGGGGATGCTGATTCTGAAAATCTGGAAGTATGGCAGAAATAGGTGCCTCTGGTGGTACCGGTGGCGCCGGTGGTGCTGGAGGCACTTAATTCCTAAGTCTTTGATCAATTAAACCAACCATTGCATTCATGAAATATTGTGGCTGAGCAGGAAGGGATGGAGGTGGAGGAGCACGAGGAGAAAGATCATGGCGGTGTCTCATGTGTTCCAGAGAATGCTCACGACGAGGTCTACCTCGAGGCATCCTGTAAATAAGACACTAGATATGCATATTGGATTAACAGATGCTAATAAACATAATTAATATCATAGGATGAAAATATAGCACGTAATTCAAGCAATCTGAGTAGCTCAAATAGATTCAATTAAGTTCAAATAATTCAAGTATGTTCAAATAAATTCAAGTAATTGCACATAAGATGCAGGACTAGCAATTATCAAATAATCTTATGCCTTTCGACCTAAACTCACGAGACACGACACTAGAACCTCGATTTTGCAACCGGGCTCTGATACCACATAAGATGTAGCACCCTTCACGTATGGATGCCACACCCCCGCACTATAGGTCGATCCACATACGAAATGGATAGCCCGTACATGAACCAACCTATAGCGAACGTGTGACAATAAAATGAATAACCGACTAGCTAGATGGGACTAACTCAACTCCAACTACTACAATCTATATATAATATAAACGAACATAAACATTTTCGTTGATCATTAGACATACACGCATATCAATACATTATCATCTCGAAAATACATAACATGTCCTAATAGATCATAAGCAACAATACATGAAAGTGCAGTATGCTAGACTAGACTGGAAGACTGGACACGACTCTGACTCCCGCCTAGCATGCACCTGCAAGAACCTGAAAGGTGGAGGCGTCAGTCTATGAAGACTGAGTGAGGGGTTTATATAATTATAAGCGCAACTAACATGCAAGTCATAAACTTGGGTAACGTTTTGGAGAAGAAACAGTATAAGTTCAGAAACAAAGAGATATCACCCTAGAATACACCGATCAAATTTAACAATTATTTACAATTAAGTTTCATGCGATCAGTGGCCCGGCAAGTGAGGGCAATTCTCCAACCTTACACCAATAGTGAACAATACATGCTTGATTTAATTATCGGGCGATCATGCAATTCACTCATTACTATATAGTGCAATAGTGTTCACACTTAGTACAGTCAATTGGTGCAATCAATCAGTAACCCGAGGACAGCCCGTGGTGTCGGACTCATCCCTAGTCTCCTTCTCCCTCCAATGATGGTGATGGTGGGTTTGCAAGGCCCTAACCACCCATGCTACGTACGTCAGGATCATGACTCCCACGTACGGGATTTCTTCCTCCACCAAACCTCCTGGTGAATTCAGAGGTGATCCCAAACTGGTGAGGATAGTGCAAGAGTTACCCGTTACCCTTGTTTTCCCGGTTAGCTCAATACACTACCCTCGGGCCCAAAGTGCTATCATGCTACTCGCCAATACATGGTCATTTCAATCACGGTATCATGTCTTGCTTGTAATCATGAGTAATTTCATGTAAACATATAGATATAAATACCTTTTTGGCTAAAATCTCACGTAAGGTTGTATAGGTTCTATATAACTAGAAATTAAACCTCACCTTTACCGACAAAATACAAGCAAAAACATGGCCTATGGGGCCTACTCCTCATCACGGGGAAGCTGGTATGCACTTTGAATGATAAGAAATGGATGGAGATGATGACCATGGATGCTTGAGCTTCAAAGCTTGAAATTTCTTGGAAAACTTTGTTGAAAATTGATGAAATCTCTCTTTCCTTTGTTCTTGAATGGACCGAGATTAACAAGGAAGCAAAATTTTGGTGAATTCCTTGATGAAATGAAAAATGGAAGCATGAGAAAACTTTTAACGTGATTCATCATATTTTGATTTTTGTGAAAGTCTCAAATTGCAATTTAATCCCTCAACTTAACAAGTCATGCGATCAAGGAAGCAAAATTTTGGTGAATCCGCACAAGTTTGAGAAATGATCAATTAAATCCGAAAATATTTACGCAATTTAATCCTTGAATTTAAAATAATGCGCAATCAGGGACAATTTGGCAATTAATTCACTTTCGGCACTTATTTTACGTAACAATCATTTTCAAATTGTGCGAGAAATTCTCTAGATGATATGAATTCATAGATTTTCATGTAAATATGTTGCAATATAATTTTATAAAATTATAATGAACGCAAGAAATTAGTAAATGAAAACCGGGGCATTACAGAAATGTAGCTAATTCAAGATTGTGGGTAGGGTAATTCATCTCATGCTTCTTCAATTTCCTCGAAGGATAAGCTACCACTCTACCGTGCTGTATAACACAACCGAGACCCTCTTTCGAAGCATCCGTGAACACTGCATAACCATTGGTACCCTCGGGTAGGGTAAGAACTGGTGCTGAAGCCAATTTCACATTCAAAGTATGAAAACTCACCTCACATTTATCATCACATTCGAATTTCACTTCCTTCTTAGTCAGACGAGTCAACGGGGCTGCAATTTTAGAGAAATCCTAACAAATCTGCGGTAGTAGCTGGCCAACCAAAGAAAGCTTCTAGTCTCTGAGGCATTTCTCGGTCTCTACCAAAGAAGCACAGACTCAACCTTAGATGGATCAACTTCAATCCCATCACCTGAAATTATATGACCCAAAAATATAACTCGATCGATCCAGAACTTGCACTTACTGAACTTTGTATATAACTTGTGTTCCCTCAAAGTTTCCAAGACGATCCGTAAATGTTGTGGATACTCTTCAGCCGACCTAGAATACACCAGAATTTCATCTACAAATATCACCACGAACTTCTCAAGAAATGGCCTGAACACCCGGTGCATCATATCCATAAACATGGCTGGAGTGTTAGTTAATCCAAACAACATGACAACGAATTCGAAATGCCCATACCGTGTATTAAACCCAATCTTCGGAATATCTTCCTCCCTAATTCGCAGCTGATAGTAACCCTGCCTCAAATCTAACTTGGAGTAAACTTTGGAACTTTACAAAATATCGAACAACTCCTCGATGTGAGGCAAAGGGTACTTGTTCTTCACAGGCATCCGGTTCAGCTCACGGTAATATATACACATCCATAACGTCCCATCCTTCTTCTTTACAAATGGAATGGGAGCACCCCAAGGAGAAGTGCTCGGACAGATGCCTTTAACTCCTTTAATTTTGCAGGAGCCATTCTGTAGGGAGTCTTCAAAAAAGGGTCTGCTCCGGGATAAAGGTCGATTACGAACTCGATATCCCTATCAGGCGGCAGAGAACCCAAAGTCTCGGGGAAAACATCGATATACTCTCGCACGACCTCTGTCTCTTCAAGTTTGGCCTGATCCTTCGGTTTGTTCAAAAGATAGGCCATAAAACCTATTGCACAATCCCGGACCAGCCTACTAGCCTCAAGAAAAGAAATAAACGGGCTTGACTTCACCTTCTTGCCCTTAAAAACTATTGAAACAAAAGAAACTTTCTTCTCCCGACAATCCATCTGAGCCCCACGTTCAAATAACCAATCCATACCCAATATCACATCATATCTCTGCATCGGCATCTCTATCAAATCTGCGAAGAAAACCTGACTTTCGAAGCTCACCGGACTAATCCAAAAAACCCTGTAAGTTACTAAACTACCACCAAGAGGAGAGCTAACCACGTAATCATGTGTACACTAGGAAACAGGCAAACACATAGAAGAAGCAATATCCCGGGAAATAAAGGAATAAGTGGCCCCGAGATCAAATAATGCATGTAATGTAGTGCCATGAATGCTTATAGCACCTTCGATAATGACATTTGGGTCGATTTCCACAGCTTGCTCTTCCTCACCACCCAACGCATAAGCCGTTGCTTGGATTGCAGGCCTTAGGTTATCTTTCTTCTTTGGTGCCCCACAAATGAAACACCTCTTATGAAGTTTCAAACAGTTATCCACGTGATGAGGACCCTTGCAATAGGTACATTGCACTCTAGGTGGAGCCGGAAGTGCTAAAGATCGGTTCGGTAGATTCGGTCCCGCGGGTCGGGGTTGCTTATTTTGAGGCTTGGCTTGTTGAAATGTTTGGAATGTTGGCCTCTTTCCGAATTTGTTGAAATTCTCTGAGCTAGACCCTTGCCCGGTATGAGTACTCTTCCTCCTCATCGCAACCTGCTCTTCTACCCTTAGAGCCTTATCCATGACCTTCACCCAAGTGCTCGTGTTAGAAGCCTCTAAAGCATCTTTTATATCCTCCCGAAGTCCTTGGAGGAATTGAGAAGCCTTGCTTTCATCGTCATTGGCAATGTTCGGGGCATAACGAGAGAGCCTTTCAAATTCATTGATATAGTCCGTGACGGACATGCTCCCTTATTTAAGGTCCATGAACTCCCTCAACCGTTCGTTCCTTGTAGCTTTGGGAATATATTTGTTCTTGAATTCCCGAACAAATACCTCCCATGTAATCTCCTCTCCTGAAGCCTCTAACTTCCCTTGCATGCTCGACCACCAATTGTAGGCTTGACCTTGGATCATGGTAAGTGTACATTGCAACTTCTCCATAGGCCCAGAAGGTATGAGATTCCATACCCTATTTGTTTGCATGAGCCATTCCTCTGCTTGGACATCAATTCCACCAACGAAGACCGGTGGATTTTGGTTCTTGAACTCCCGAAGAGTAGTTGTAAGAAGATTCCCTCCGTGATTTCCAACCGGAGGTGCATTATTTCTTTCCTGAGCTCGTTACTCCAAATACACTGAAAGCCTTTCCATGAAATTGCTGGGATCCATTTGGGGTGGTGGTGGTGGATTATTATTTTCAGGGTGTCGAGAATGATCCCGGTGGTGATGATGTTCTGGAGATCTATCTTGGTGGTGGTGTCTTCGTGGAGGCATATTTTCTACAAAACAAGAGATTCCAATTCATATGTGTGAGGGTCAGTACATGTTTATGTGCACGGTCAACAAGAAAAGAAGCAAATAATCACATAAATGCACATAACCATGTTGTCCTAAGCCGTACGACCTAGACAAACCCAACACGACTCTAGAGCTCCGGTTTTGCAACCGAGAGCTCTGATACCACTTTAAGATGTGACACCCGGAGCGGTGGGTCACCACATCCCCCGCACCTAAACACAAACCCACATATGAAATGAATTTCTATACATGGGTCCATGTCTAAGCGAACAGGAACCTACACTCACTCCCTAGGCTAAGCGGGGCTAAAACTCAGACAGAGTGCGCAAAACAAACATATAAATATGCGAAAGCAAGAAACAGGAAGTACAAGAGCTCGACATATACGCATAAAATCATATAAATGGCCTCACGGCCCAAAAGATCAAGTATATAGATCCAAAAGTTCATAATTCTCCAAGATACAAGTCATATTATCAAATACACGAGAGAAGTATTAAAAAGGCAGGAAATATGAGATGCAGCTCGACCTAAACTAGAAGTACAGCAAGAATCGAAGCACTTCCCCGCCTAGCTCGAGACAACCTACAACTGAAGGTAGGGAAAAGGAGGGTCAGTCAAAACTTGACTGAGTGAGGGGGCTAAACGCACGCCCACACCTAAATACATATAAGCAGTGCAAATAACAAAGTTGATGGTCATGAACCGAGCTAAGGTTTTTCATACCAAAACGTTTAAACATAACATATAATACATAAAGAGATCCTAACTCGATTCATAATCCATCGGACAAAACATAACATAACATAAGTCCGGCGAGAACGGACTATCCCTTACTCCTTCAAACTTAACGTAAAATCGAATTCATAACATAATTCTAACCCCACATCCATGGTGTATCGGGAGCCAAACCCTAATACCTACATTACCAACACATACGGGGTAGCTAACCCACGATATACATTCCCCGGTTATCCACCGAGGGCTCAAGATACCACGCCTTCTCAACCTCTCTAGGTCGCACGTGAATATCTCAAATGAGAGCGTACACAGGGGTCATAACCGGTGACCCTGTGGTCGTCCAGGGTCACCCTTACCCACGTCTCCGGGGCCCAACAAGTGATAACAAACCAAACTCCCATCTTTCAGGGTACAACTCACTGATACATATCATATACGAATAACGAATTTCAAATCATAGCTTACTTATGCCAATACTTATTTCGAAAACTTAAAGCTAATTTCACAAAATCATAAAATAGCTTAAACACTCCTATTTAATATATATAAGTTATATATTCATATACAGGGTAAGTAAACAACACATAATTAATGGTCATAGGTCGCTTGGCTAATACAAACATTCCTAACCTCACCTTAAAGCAAAAGAGAGGGGAAATCGGGTCGAAGAAGCAAATAACCACCTAGACATCGGGCTCTTGCACGTCAGGAAGAGGCTCCAAAATAAAAAGAAAGCAAGACCCGAGACTTAGACTTAAAAATGTACCATATAGACGCTCGACAACGCTCATGAATGCAAATGATGCAAATGAGATGCATATTCATACCATTTAAGTCATAACGAATCGTAATCTCGAAATTACACATAAAAACATATCAAATCATCCATCCAATTCAGTGTTAGGAATAGTGCCCTAAAAGCCGATTGTATATCCGCTTTGTGCTTTTCCTTATTGTAATCACAGACAATCTTTGAATAAAATAACGAATTGAGGCAACACTTCTTTATATGCTCTTGTTTGGTATGCGTTTACTTTAGCTGTGCATGTATGAGAACTCCCCTAATCCTGATGACTTTAGGACTCTACCATTTAGCTAAAATGGTTCATGAAACGAGCCCTATATCACATAAGTCATGATTAGTAAAATACTCCAAGCCGATGAGTCCTACAGACAGTGGGAGTGTCAACCTGACTCCTCTAAGGCTTGCTTGTGGGATCACGCCCTTAAGAAGGACCACCTTGTTTCATGGAGGTGCAAAGTGCATAGTTGATACGTACGTGATACATGAGGGTGCTTACTTTAATAAGTAAGTTCACTAAGGTGCCCCGTGTGAGAACATTCCTAAATGGGAAAGGAAGTTTCTATTTCAGGAAATGGAAACTTCCAGATTAGGAAATATCTCACGAGTCATTGATGTGATTAATTGATCCTTAGACTTGACGTTCCTTGTCACTTTATGAGTTAACTCTGTAGTCTTAGGTATAAGCTTTAAAGGGTGTCGCCTTACACAACTGATTCAAGGCTTATGCTGGGGCTACACAAGTGATTCATGAAAGTGAATGAGAATCAAGAAAGGACCTACACTTGCATTTGCAAGGTGATCTCTTATTGTGTAAGTCATTCATATGCCATATGGAGTCCTTGGCCAAGGCAGTAGATCAAGACATCAAGAAAAGGGTTTCTTGGATTGAGATCAAATGGATATGAAATGCACTTAACTTTAAGACCGGATTATTAGGGTTCTGATTATTCCCTTACCCTAGATCATGGTTGAGAGATAGTAAGTAGGAGGATTGTATCTCGCATGAATCAATGACTTAAAGGTTCTGTCGAATCCAAGCATTCCAATTCAGCTAGGGGTTAAACACCTGTTGCTAGACTATGGTCGTTTAATCTGTGGACTGATTAATTAATTAGTGAATTAATTAATTAGGGTCACTGCTAATTGAATTGAGAACCTAGAGGGTCACACACAACAACTTGGTTACATGAGTTGAGGCTTTAAAATGATTAAACGAGTTAATCGGGCCAAGAGGGTTCCACACGTGTGAAATCACACGTGTGCCTCACGTGAGTGACACGTGTCACACACGTGTGAATATATGTATATATTATATATATATATATATATATATGTATTAAATAATTAAATGTGTTAATAGACTTTGGTTTAATTTCGAATTAAAAAGAAAGTCTTATTTTGGAGAAAATAATCTAGTTAATTAATTACGAATTAATTAATTAGATAAAAATAAGTTATTTATTTTATAATAAATAAAGTATAAAATTATCGAAAAATATTTTGGATATTTTTAGCTCTCGTAAAAGTTGACTTGAATTAGAATTCAAAGTCAAAGTTGGAAAATACTTGATGATCAAGTAATAGGAGAGAGAGGAACCAAATCCTTGCCCAACAAGGATTAGGATCGGCGCCCCTCTCTCTTTTGCGATATATAGGGGAGCTCATGCTCCCCTTTAGAGCTACTGGGCAATTCTTTTGGTTCATGTGTTGAACATCTTCCTTTCTCCAAGATCAAATAAACCCTAGGTTAAGCCTAAACACTAACTAGAGAACTAGCATCCTTACTAGTTAGATTGTGATCAAGTTGGTGGACTTTCTCTAGAGACTTCAAGTTAGAAGTTTGAAGATTCGAGCTTTACCAAGGAGAGGGGATCAATCCGCGAGAAGAGCGTTCTTGGGTGGCTTGAAACGCTTCAAGAAAGAACAAAAGAAAAGTAAGTTTTCTGTCTCTACGAATTTGGTTACACAATTGCGAGTCCAAGGTCCTTTTGTTAGGAAAATTTTTTAAATTCCGCTGCTTTCTGATTCGTGTTTTCCAACAAGTGGTATCAGAGCCACCTCGTTAATCGTGTTTCTGATTCGTCTCCATTATTCTGAATTTGGTAGAAATTCTTAGGCTTAGATGCGAATTAGGTATTCATGAGTTCTTTTAGAAAGCCTGAAATACGAAACTGTAATTTTTCTTGAATTTCTGAAACTGTTTTCTTAAATTGTGCTTTCGGAAACCCGTTTTGATAGAAATTAATTTAATTCGTGTTTTTGAATTTTGGATTGTTTTGGTTTTTGAACTAAAAATACGAAACACGAAATCGCGTTACGAAAACGCGAGCCTGGACGTGCTAAGGCGTAGCACGCCAGGCCCGCGAGCCCGCCCGCCCAGCAGTCTCGCAACCGTGCGGGACTGCCCGCCACTGTCGTCCGCCAGCGCCTAGGCGAGCCCACCTGCACCTCCCGCAACCGCGCGGGAGCCTCCCGGCCGCGGCCGCCCGCCTCGCCCAGCTGATGCGTGCGACGCGCGCAAGGATGCGCGCCATGCGCGCGCACGCTGGCAGCTTACGCTGCCGGCTGTGCGCAGCGCTGGCGCGCGCGTCCGTGCGCGCGATGCTGTGCGTCAGCCGGGCTTGGTGTCGGGCGGACGTGCAGTCCGTTCCGGGCACTTCGTTTCCCGATCTTGATTTTCGTGTTTAGTCCAATCCAATCCCGATTTAATTTTTCTGAAAATTTTATTTATTAAATTTGAATTATTTTTGAAATAATTGATTAAATTGAAATTTTAGAAATTTAAGCGATTTGAACTTTGGAAAAATTACAAATTTTATTTTTTGAAAATAATGAAAGAATAAAATTATTGATTTTGGAAATTAATTGGAATTATATTGGTTTATTGGTTTTTCGGGTTTTATTGAAAAGGCTCTTGAACAAGAATTGCATCTAAGTCGTCTTTTAAGTCATTAGGACTTCAAACGGGAATTTTAATTTATTGGCTAAATTTAAATTCTCGCAAAAGCATGTTAGGTGATCATGGGTTTAGATCTATGTATGGTTTTAATTTATGCACATGGATGGTTTAAATTGGGGTTGGAGCCCTATAGTTGCGTTTTTCAATTGAGGTTGGAGCCTCACATATGTGCGTACTGTTATGTGATTTATTATGTGGCTTTCCATATTACTGTTTTTGAGGCCGGGGTATGCCCCGTGTAATTGTCTAAGGCCAATATGAAGATTGAGCCTTATTACTTTATGTCTTTTTCTTTTTATTGTAATTTGAGAGTAGAGATAGGTGGTGAGGTTTTATTTTCGTTTTGGAGACAATGCACCCATGGAGTAAGATGGACCACATTCAAGTAACAAGGAGGCCATAAGTGAAGACCCCTCAAAATGTTAGGGAGGGGATGTTGGAAAACACGAATCAGAAAGCAGCGGAATTTAAAAAAAAATTTCCCAACAAAAGGACCTTGAACTCGCAATCGTGTAACCAAATTCGTAAAGATAGAAAACTTACTTTTCTTTTATTCTTTCTTGAAGCGTTTCAAGCCACCCAAGAACGCTCTTCTCGCGACTTGATCCCCTCTCTTTGGTAAAGCTCGAATCTTCAAACTTCTAACTTGAAGTCTCTAGAGAAATTCCACCAACTTGATCACAATCTAACTAGTAAGGATGCTAGTTCTCTAGTTAGTGTTTAGGCTTAACCTAGGCTTTAATATAATCTTGGAGAAAGGAAGGTGTTCAACACATGAACCAAGAATTGTCAATTAGCTCCATAAGGAGCCCGAGCTCCCCTATTTATAGGGAGGGGGGTGCCGAAATTCCTAGTCCTATATGCGCTAGGATTTTGGTCCCTCTCTCCTATTACTTGATCATCAAGTATTTTCCAACTTTGACTTTGAATTCTAATTCAAGTCAACTTTTAAGAGAGCTAAAAATATCCAAACTATTTTTGGATAATTTTTATACTTTATTTATTACAAAATAAATAACTTATTTTTATCTAATTAATTAACTAGATTATTTTCTCCAAAATTAGACTTTCTTTTTAATTCAAAATTAAACCAAAGTCTATTAAATAATTAACTAATTAATTATTTAACATATATATGATATATATATATACACACGTGTGTGACACGTGTCACAGTGACACGTGTCACTCACGTGAGCCACACGTGTGACTTCACACGTGTGGAACCCTCTTGGCCCAATTAACTCGTTTAATCATTTTCAAGCCTCAACTCATGTAACCAAGTTGTTGTGTGTGACCCTCTAGGTTCTCAATTCAATTAGCAGTGACCCTAATTAATTAATTCACTAATTAATTAATCAGTCCACAGATTAAACGACCATAGTTTAGCAACAGGTGTTTAACCCCTAGCTGAATTGGAATGTTCGGATTCGACAGAACCTTTAAGTCATTGATTCATGTGAGATACAATCCTCCTACTTACTATCTCTCAACCAAGATCTAGGGCAAGGGAATAATCAGAACCCTAATAATCCGGTCTTAAAGCTAAGTGCATTTCATATCCATTTGATCTCAATCCAAGAAACACTTTTCTTGATGTCTTGATCTACTGCCTTGGCCAAGGACTCCATATGGCATATGAATGACTTACACAATAAGAGATCACCTTGCATATGCAAGTGTAGGTCCTTTCTTGATTCTCATTCACTTTCATGAATCACTTGTGCAGCCCCAGCTTAAGCCTTGAATCAGTTGTCTAAGGCGACACCCTTTAAAGCTTATACCAAAGACTACAGAGTTAACTCATAAAGTAACATGGAACCTCAAGTCTAAGGATAAATTAATCACATCAATGACTCGTGAGATATTTTCTAATCTGGAAGTTTCCATTTCCTGAAATAGAAACTTCCTTTCCCAATTAGGAATGTTCTCACACGGGGCACCTCAGTGAACTTACTTGTTAAAGTAAGCACCCTCATGTATCACGCACGTATCAACTATACACTTTGCACCTCCATGAAACAAGGTGGTCCTTCTTAAGGGCGTGATCCCACAAGCAAGCCTTAGAGGAGTCAGGTTGACACTCCCACTGTCTGTAGGACTCATCGGCTAGGAGTATTTTACTAATCATGACTTATGTGATATAGGGCTCGTTTCATGAACCATTTCACCTAAATGGTAGAGTCCTAAAGTCATCAGGATTAGGGGAGTTCTCATACATACACAACTAAAGTAAACGCATACCAGACAAGAGCATATCAAGAAGTGTTGCCTTAATTTGTTATTTCATTCAAAGATTGTCTGTGATTACAATAAGGAAAAGCACAAAGCGGATATACAATCGGCTTTCTAGGGCACTATTCCTAACAATCTCCCACTAGCCCGTCAAAGCCATTCTAAAGCTACTCTAAGTCCCATCTTCTGAAGATGACCTTCGAAAGCTTCTCGACTAAGGGGTTTAGTAAGTGGATCTGCCACGTTCTCTGCTGATGTGACCCTCTTAATTTGCACATCTCCTCTTTTGATAATATCACGGATTAGGTGATACTTCCTAATAATGTGCTTGGTCCGTTGGTGAGATCTTGGTTCTCTTGCTTGAGCAACCGCCCCAGTGTTGTCACAAAACACAGTAATGGGGTCTTTCATGCTAGGAACAACATTCAACTCTTGAATGAAGTTTCTAATCCAAACACCTTCCTTAGCTGCATCATTTGCAGCTAAGTATTCGGCCTCAGTGGTTGAATCTGCAGTGGTAGTTTACTTGGAACTCTTCCAACTCACTGCTCCGCCGTTTAGGCAGAAAATGTATCCTGACATTGACTTAAAATCATCTAAGTCAGATGCAAAGCTTGCATCGCAGTATCCTTCGACAGTAAGATCTTTCTGACCTCCGTAAACTAAGAATAAATCTTTAGTACTTTTCAAGTACTTAAGAATATTCTTCACGGCAGCCCAGTGACCATCTCCAGGGTCAGTTTGGAAACGACCTGTCACACTAAGTGCATAAGCCACATCCGGTCGAGTACTTAACATTGCATACATTATGCTACCTATTGCTGACGCATAAGGTGTATGAGTCATTCTTTCCTTCTCAAGGTTAGTCTTAGGACACATCTTCTTTGAAAGACATGTTCCTACACTCATAGGAAGGTTCTTAACCTTTGCCGACTCCATATTGAATCTCTTCAATACTTTGTCAATGTACATCGACTGTGATAGTCCTATTAACCTTCTAGATCTATCTCTATAGATTTTAATTCTAAGGATATAGGACGCATCACCAAGATCTTTCATCTTGAATTGGTTCGATAACCATAACTTAGTCACTTTCATGTCATCCTTCGAATTCCCAATAAGAAGGATGTCATCAACATAAAGTACTAAGAATTGCACTGAGGTCTCCGATTCCTTTCTATACACACATGATTCATTCGAAATTTGGATGAAGCCAAACGCTTTGACCGATTCATGAAATCGAATGTTCCAATTCCTAGAAGCCTGTTTCAATCCATAGATTGATCTTTGGAGTTTGCAAACCTTTTGCTCACTCCCACTGAATGTGAAACCTATGGGTTGCTCCATATAAATGTCTTTATCAATGTCACCATTGAGAAAGGCAGTTTTCACATCCATTTGCCATATCTCATAGTCATAATATGCAGCTATGGCAAGCATGATCCGAATAGACTTTTGCATTGCAACTGGTGAAAAGGTTTCATCAAAATCCACGCCGGGTCTCTGAGTGAATCCTTTTGCAACTAGTCTTGCTTTGTAGGCTGCAATGCTTCCATCAACTCCAAGCTTTCTCTTAAAGATCCATTTGCAACCTATGGGTTTGACCCCATCAGGCAAATCTACCAAGGTCCAAACTTGGTTGGAGTTCATGGAATCCATTTCGGATTTCATAGCTTCTTTCCACTGTTCAGAGTCAGAATCTGAAAGTGCCTCCTCATATGTTAAAGGATCATTATCCTTTTGAGAGATTTCATGGAAGAATCCGTACCATCTCTCCGGCTGTCTAGGATTGCGTTCAGAACGCCTTAGAGGAGGATTTTCATGTGTATTGAAATTCGTGATTGGTTGTGGTTGATCAGTAGGGGACGTTTCTTCAGTAGGTGGCGTGGGGTTACTTTGTACTTCTTCTAATTCTATGATCTTTCCTTTCTTTTCTTTAAGGAACGGTTCCTCAAGAAAAGTGGCATTTCTGGAAACAAACACCTTTTGCTCAGATTGATCATAGAAGTAGTATCCTATGGATTCCTTAGGATAACCTACAAAGTAGCATAAGTTAGAACGAGATTCTAACTTATCTCCCACTGTCCTCTTCACGTAAGCAGGACAACCCCAAATTCTTAAGTAAGAATAACTAGGGATTTTACCATGCCACATTTCATAGGGCGTTTTGGGGACTGACTTAGAGGGAACTAGATTCAGAATCTTTGCTGCACTTTCTAGGGCATAACCCCAGAAAGAAGGTGGTAAGTCAGTGAAACTCATCATGGAACGAACCATATCGAGTAAGGTTCGATTCCTTCTCTCAGAAACTCCATTAAGCTGAGGAGTTCCCGGAGGAGTCCACTGAGAGATAATTCCATTATCTTTGAGATGATTAAGGAATTCTTCACTAAGATATTCGCCTCCTCGATCAGATCGAAGTGCTTTGATCTTGTGACCAGTTTGGTTCTCAACCTCCTTTTGAAATTCTAAGAATTTCTCAAAAGCTTCAGATTTATACTTCATTAAGTATATATAACCATACCGACTAAAGTCATCAGTAAAGGTTATGAAGTACTGATGATTGTTTCTAGTGCTTACACTAAGCGGTCCACAAACATCAGTATGGATCAAATCCAAAACCTCAGTGGCACGTTCCACAGTTCCTTTAAAAGGAACTTTGGACATCTTTCCTTTGAGACAGGATTCACAAGAGGTCAACTCTTTGAGATCATTTTCAGAGAATGATCCTAAAGTGTTTATCTTGCTAATTCTGTTCTTCGAAATGTGTCCTAATCTAGCGTGCCATAAGGGAGCTGAAACTTTGTCATCTCTCTTACGCTTTGTTTCTCGTTGTATATTCATAATATTGATATTTTGAGTTAGGTAAAGTCCATTACTTAGAGTACCGATATGAACGGAAGAGTTGTTCCGTTTGATAAAATATTTACCATTCTTAATATAAGTTTCATAACCTTCACAATCTAATATTGGAACTGAAATTATATTACGAATAATGCTCGGTACATAAAGGACTTTATTTAATACTAACTCAAAACTACCTAAATCTAATCTAATTGTGCCTAAAGCTCGAGCTTCAACGTTTGAGCCATCGCCGATCTTCAAGACACATTCTCCTTCTTTGAGTTGTTGGACTTCACTTAGCATCTGTACATCATTACAGATATGAGTCCCACAACCGGTATCAAGTACCCAAGAACTAGAATTAATAGAAAGATTTACTTCAACGAGAAAGATACCTTTCTTTAGAGTAGCCTTGTACTCTGGGCAGTTTCTCCTCCAATGTCCCGCTTTGCCACAATGGAAGCAAACATCCTCTTTCTGATCACGCTTTTTCTTTTGGGCCTTCCCCTTCGAAATGCCACCAGTGGGCCTAAGGGGTTTCTTCTTCTTCTTTTGGGCTTTCTTACCCTTACCTTTAGAAGGCCCAGAAGAGGAAGATGGAGCATTCACCATCAAAACCTTATTGTCCTTCTTGATCGTGCTTTCAGCAGTCACAAGCTGACTAATCAGCTCAGCTACAGTAGCACCAGCATGATTCATGTTGAAGTTAAGGACAAATGGGTTGAATGATGGTGGGAGCGAAGCTAGCAACAAATCCACTGAAAGCTCATCTTTCAGTGGCATGTCCATGGAAGCAAGTTTCTCAGTAAGGGCAAGAAACTTGTGTCCATATTCATGGACACTTGAACCTTCCCTCATTCTTAAGTGGAACAATTCCTTTGAAGTGTTATACCTTGTAACACGTTCATGAGGGCGGTAAAGTTGCTCTAAGTGGTCGTACATCTCCCAAGCAAATTCCATAGCCTCATGTTTCCTTTGCAAGTCCGGAGACATGTTAGCCAACATAAGGCAACGGGCTTGGAGATTATCATCCTTCCACTTCTGAATCGCGTCCCGCTCGGCCCGAGTGGGAGCCTCCCCATCGGGACTAGGCTCCCCTTCGAAGAGAACATAAGTTCTCTTCTCAGAATCTAAAATGATTTTTAGATTCCTCAGCCAATCAGAATAGTTGGATAATTTTTAAGAGAGCTAAAAATATCCAAACTATTTTTGGATAATTTTTATACTTTATTTATTATAAAATAAATAACTTATTTTTATCTAATTAATTAATTCGTAATTAATTAACTAGATTATTTTCTCCAAAATTAGACTTTCTTTTTAATTCAAAATTAAACCAAAGTCTATTAAATAATTAACTAATTAATTATTTAACATATATATGATATATATATACACACGTGTGTGACACTTGTCACAGTGACACGTGTCACTCACGTGAGCCACACGTGTGACTTCACACGTGTGGAACCCTCTTGGCCCAATTAACTCGTTTAATCATTTTCAAGCCTCAAATCATGTAACCAAGTTGTTGTGTGTGACCCTCTAGGTTCTTAATTCAATTAGCAGTGACCCTAATTAATTAATTCACTAATTAATTAATCAGTCCACAGATTAAACGACCATAGTCTAGCAACAGGTGTTTAACCCCTAGCTGAATTGGAATGTTCGGATTCGACAGAACCTTTAAGTCATTGATTCATGTGAGATACAATCCTCCTACTTACTATCTCTCAACCAAGATCTAGGGCAAGGGAATAATCAGAACCCTAATAATCCGGTCTTAAAGCTAAGTGCATTTCATATCCATTTGATCTCAATCCAAGAAACACTTTTCTTGATGTCTTGACCTACTGTCTTGGCCAAGGACTCCATATGGCATATGAATGACTTACACAATAAGAGATCACCTTGCATATGCAACTGTAGGTCCTTTCTTGATTCTCATTCACTTTCAAGAATCACTTGTGCAGCCCCAACATAAGCCTTGAATCAGTTGTCTAAGGCGACACCCTTTAAAGCTTATACCAAAGACTACAGAGTTAACTCATAAAGTAACATGGAACCTCAAGTCTAAGGATCAATTAATCACATCAATGACTCGTGAGATATTTTCTAATCTGGAAGTTTCCATTTCCTGAAATAGAAACTTCCTTTCCCATTTAGGAATGTTCTCACACGGGGCACCTCAGTGAACTTACTTGTTAAAGTAAGCACCCTCATGTATCACGCACGTATCAACTATACACTTTGCACCTCCATGAAACAAGGTGGTCCTTCTTAAGGGCGTGATCCCACAAGCAAGCCTTAGAGGAGTCAGGTTGACACTCCCACTGTCTGTAGGACTCATCGGCTTGGAGTATTTTACTAATCATGACTTATGTGATATAGGGCTCGTTTCATGAACAATTTCACCTAAATGGCAGAGTCCTAAAGTCATCAGGATTAGGGGAGTTCTCATACATGCACAGCTAAAGTAAACGCATACCAGACAAGAGCATATAAAGAAGTGTTGCCTTAATTCGTTATTTCATTCAAAGATTGTCTGTGATTACAATAAGGAAAAGCACAAAGCGGATATACAATCGGCTTTCTAGGGCACTATTCCTAACAGGGGAATCTCAATTGTTAAATGTAATAGAGATACGGCTCGTATTTTGTTACCGCTTTCCCTTATGTGATTTGAACTGTTTATGTGGCATGTATGTTAGAACTTGTGATTGTGGAGTGGCTCCCAGATATCACGCATAAGATAGGTAGAACCCATGATCATTACATGTTAGTATCATGCTAGGACATGTTATCTGTTGATGTGCTTGTTTGAAATGCATTTAAGTGTACTTGCATTAATCAAGACTAATAAAATTGGATAACATATATGTTGGTGAGGTCGAACCGGACAACTCTCCGGTTGATTCGAAAATTCCCATTAAATATTAAGCTAATTTCGAACAAATAGGTATTTAATTCGAGAAGCAAATTTTGAATTAAATTCCTAGCATTCCATCAATAGGTTTTAAGTTTAGTAAGTAAAGCTAGTTATTGTCCGCGAGTCGTGGGATAGCTAGTGGAGCTTATTAGTTCTTAGTGACCTAATTGATCATTTTAAATGATCAATATTTCATTATCGATTTTAACAAGGGCGATGTCCGCGAGTCGTGGGTTGTTCGAACTAAGTTTTGGTCATGATCTTATGATTGATGGGTCTAGCTTAACGCCTAAGTAAATATGGATGTCGCACGAGTCGTGGGTCCATATTGAAAGATAGGTGATGCAAAAAACAATTACTAAGAGTTCTAAAGGTGTTAGAATTGGTAAGTTGTACCTACCTAGGGTTCTTATTGAGAATGTCCGCGAGTCGTGGGTTCGAGGTGAAATGCCTAGGATCTTAGTACCCACTGGGAAACGTGTTCCTCTTAGATCTTTGGGAATTATAAATCTTTGAGAAACAGTGGGAGCTACAATAGATTAAAGACCTTATCTTTTGTATATCGTTATAATTCAGCATGCTCACTAGTTCTCTGTTTTACCATTTAGGTCGTACATTCTGTGGCTCTCTACGTGTTTTGAAATGGCAACCAAAAACCCTCTTGTATCGATCCTCGAGTCAAACAAGTTGACTGGTCCCAACTATTCTGATTGGCTGAGGAATCTAAAAATCATTTTAGATTTTGAGAAGAGAAGTTATGTTCTCTTCGAAGGGGAGCCCAGTCCCGAAGGGGAGGCTCCCACTCGGGCCGAGCGGGATGCGATTCAGAAGTGGAAAGATGATAATCTCCAGGCCCGTTGCCTTATGTTGGCTAACATGTCTCCGGACTTGCAAAGGCAACATGAGGCCATGGAATTCGCTTGGGAGATTTACGACCACTTAGAGCAACTTTACCGCCCTCATCAACGTGTTACAAGGTATAACACTTCAAAGGAATTGTTCCACTTGAGAATGAGGGAAGGTTCAAGTGTCCATGAATATGGACTCAAGTTTCTTGCCCTTACTGAGAAACTCGCTTCCATGGACATGCCACTGAAAGATGAGCTTTCAGTGGATTTGTTGCTAGCTTCGCTCCCACCATCATTCAACCCATTTGTCCTTAACTTCAACATGAATCATGCTGGTGCTACTGTAGCTGAGCTGATTAGTCAGCTTGTGACTGCTGAAAGCACGATAAAGAAGGACAATAAGGTTTTGATGGTGAATGCTCCATCTTCCTCTTCTGGGCCTTCTAAAGGTAAGGGCAAGAAAGCCCAAAAGAAGAAGAAGAAACCCCTTAGGCCCACTGGTGGCATTTCGAAGGGAAAGGCCCAAAAGAAGATGCGTGATTAGAAAGAGGATGTTTGCTTCCATTGTGGCAAAGCGGGACATTGGAGGAGAAACTGCCCAGAGTACAAGGCTACTCTAAAGAAAGGTATCTTTCTCGTTGAAATAAATCTTTCTATTAATTCTAGTTCTTGGGTACTTGATACCGGTTGTGGGACTCATATCTGTAATGGTGTACAGATGCTAAGTGAAGTCCAACAACTCAAAGAAGGAGAATGTGTCTTGAAGATCGGCGATGGCTCAAACGTTGAAGCTCGAGCTTTAGGCACAATTAGATTAGATTTAGGTAGTTTCGAGTTGGTATTAAATAAAGTCCTTTATGTACCAAGCATTATTCGTAATATAATTTTAGTTCCAATATTAGATTGTGAAGGTTATGAAACTTATATTAAGAATGGTAAATATTTTATCAAACGGAACAACTCTTCCGTTCACATCGGTACTCTAAGTAATGGACTTTACCTAACTCAAAATATCAATATTATGAATATACAATGAGAAACAAAGCGTAAGAGAGATGACAAAGTTTCAGCTCCCTTATGGCACGGTAGATTAGGACACATTTCCGAAAACAGAATTAGCAAGATAAACACTTTAGGATCATTCTCTGAAAATGATCTCAAAGAGTTAACTTCTTGTGAATCCTGTCTCACAGGAAAAATGTCCAAATTTCCTTTTAAAGGAACTGTGGAACGTGCCACTAAGGTGTTGGATTTGATCCATACTGATGTTTGTGGACCGTTTAGAACAATCATCAGTATTTCATAACATTTACTGATGACTTTAGTCGGTATGGTTATGTATACTTAATGAAGTATAAGTCTGAAGCTTTTGAGAAATTCTTAGAATTTCAAAAGGAGGTTGAGAACCAAACTGGTCACAAGATTAAAGCACTTCGATCTGATCGAGGAGGCGAATATCTTAGTGAAGAATTCCTTAATCATCTCAAAGATAATGGGTTTATCTCTCAGTGGACTCCTCCGGGAACTCCTCAGCTTAATGGAGTTTCTGAGAGAAGGAATCGAACCTTAGTTGATATGGTTCGTTCCATGATGAGTTTCACTGACTTACCACCTTCTTTCTGGGGTTATGCCCTAGAAAGTGCAGCAAAGATTTTGAATCTAGTTCCCTCTAAGTCAGTCCCTAAAACGCCCCATGAAATGTGGCATGGTAAAATCCCTAGCTATTCTTACTTAAGAATTTGGGGTTGTCCTGCTTACGTGAAGAGGACAGTGGGAGATAAGTTAGAATCTCGTTCTAACTTATGCTACTTTGTAGGTTATCCTAAGGAATCCATAGGATACTACTTCTATGATCAATCTGAGCAAAAGGTGTTTGTTTCCAGAAATGCCACTTTTCTTGAGGAACCGCTCCTTAAAGAAAAGAAAGGCAAGATCTTAGAATTAGAAGAAGTACAAAGTAACCCCACGCCACCCACTGAAGAAACGTCCTCTACTGATCAACCACAACCAATCACGAATTTCGATACACATGTAAATCCTCCTCTAAGGCGTTCTGAACGCACTCCTAGACAGCCGGAGAGATGGTATGGATTCTTCCATGAAATCTCTCAAAAGGATAATGATCCTTCAACATATGAGGAGGCACTTTCAGATTCTGACTCTGAACAGTAGATAGAAGCCATGAAATCCGAAACGGATTCCATGAACTCCAACCAAGTTTGGACCTTGGTAGATTTGCCTGATGGGGTCAAACCCATAGGTTGCAAATGGATCTTTAAGAGAAAGCTTGGAGTTGATGGATGTTGGAAATCACGAATCAGAAAGCAGCGGAATTTAAAAATTTTTCCCAACAAAAGGATCTTGAACTCGCAATCGTGTAACCAAATTCGTAAAGACAGAAAACTTACTTTTCTTTTGTTCTTTCTTGAAGCGTTTCAAGCCACCCAAGAACGCTCTTCTCGCGGCTTGATCCCCTCTCCTTGGTAAAGCTCGAATATTCAAACTTCTAACTTGAAGTCTCTAGAGAAAGTCCACCAACTTGATCACAATCTAACTAGTAAGGATGCTAGTTCTCTAGTTAGTGTTTAGGCTTAACCTAGGGTTTAATTTAATCTTGGAGAAAGGAAGGTGTTCAACACATGAACCAAAAGAATTGTCAATAAGCTCTAAAGGGGAGCATGAGCTCCCCTATATATAGGAAAGGGGAGGGGCGGCCGAAATCCTTGTCCTCATAGGCAAGGGTTTTGGTTCCTCTCTCCTATTACTTGATCTTCAAGTAATTTCCAACTTTGACTTTGAATTCTAATTCAAGTCAACTTTTAAGAGAGCTAAAAATATCCAAACTATTTTTGGATAATTTTATACTTTATTTATTATAAAATAAATAACTTATTTTTATCTAATTAATTAATTCGTAATTAATTAACTAGATTATTTTCTCCAAAATTAGACTTTCTTTTTAATTCAAAATTAAACCAAAGTCTATTAAATAATTAACTAATTAATTATTTAATATATATATAATATATATATATATACACACGTGTGTGACACGTGTCACAATGACACGTGTCACTCACGCGAGCCACACGTGTGACTTCACACGTGTGGAACCCTCTTGGCCCGATTAACTCGTATAATCATTTTCAAGCCTCAACTCATGTAACCAAGTTGTTGTGTGTGACCCTCTAGGTTCTCAATTCAATTAGCAGTGACCCTAATTAATTAATTCACTAATTAATTAATCAGTCCACAGATTAAACGACCATAGTCTAGCAACAGGTGTTTAACCCCTAGCTGAATTGGAATGTTCGGATTCGACAGAACCTTTAAGTCATTGATTCATGTGAGATACAATCCTCCTACTTACTATCTCTCAACCAAGATGTAGGGCAAGGGAATAATCAGAACCCTAATAATCCGGTCTTAAAGCTAAGTGCATTTCATATCCATTTGATCTCAATCCAAGAAACCCTTTTCTTGATGTCTTGATCTACTGCCTTGGCCAAGGACTCCATATGGCATATGAATGACTTACACAATAAGAGATCACCTTGCAAATGCAAGTGTAGGTCCTTTCTTGATTCTCATTCACTTTCATGAATCACTTGTGCAGGCCCAGCATAAGCCTTGAATCAGTTGTCTAAGGCGACACCCTTTAAAGCTTATACCTAAGACTACAGAGTTAACTCATAAAGTGACAAGGAACCTCAAGTCTTAAGGATCAATTAATCACATCAATGACTCGTGAGATATTTCCTAATCTGGAAGTTTCCATTTCCTGAAATAGAAACTTCCTTTCCCATTTAGGAATGTTCTCACACGGGGCACCTCAGTGAACTTACTTATTAAAGTAAGCACCCTCATCTATCACGCACGTATCAACTATACACTTTGCACCTCCATGAAACAAGGTGGTCCTTCTTAAGGGCGTGATCCCACAAGCAAGCCTTAGAGGAGTCAAGTTGACACTCCCACTGTCTGTAGGACTCATCGGCTTGGAGTAATTTACTAATCATGACTTATGTGATATAGGGCTCGTTTCATGAACCATTTCACCTAAATGGTAGAGTCCTAAAGTCATCAGGATTAGGGGAGTTCTCTTACATGCACAGCTAAAGTAAACGCATACCAAACAAGAGCATATAAAGAAGTGTTGCCTCAATTCGTTATTTTATTCAAAGATTGTCTGTGATTACAATAAGGAAAAGCATAAAGCGGATATACAATCAGCTTTCTAGGGCACTATTCCTAACAATCTCCCACTTGCCCGTCAAAGCCTTTCTAAAGCTACTCTAAGTCCCATCTTCTGAAGATGACCTTGGAAAGCTTCTCGACTAAGGGGTTTAGTAAGTGGATCTGCCACGTTCTCTGCTGATGTGACCCTCTCGATTAGCACATGTCCTCTTTTGATAATATCACGGATTAGGTGATACTTCCTCATAATGTGCTTGGTCCGTTGGTGAGATCTTGGTTCTCTTGGTTGAGCAACCGCCCCAGTGTTGTCACAAAACACAGTAATGGGGTCTTTCATGCTAGGAACAACATTCAACTCTTGAATGAAGTTTCTAATCCAAACACCTTCCTTAGCTGCATCATTTGCAGCTAAGTATTCGGCCTCAGTGGTCAAATCTGCAGTGGTAGTTTGCTTGGAACTCTTCCAACTCACTGCTCCGCCGTTTAGGCAGAAAATGTATCCTGACATTGACTTAAAATCATCTAAGTTAGATGCAAAGCTTGCATCGCAGTATCCTTCGACAGTAAGATCTTTCTGACCTCCGTAAACTAAGAATAAATCTTTAGTACTTTTCAAGTACTTAAGAATATTCTTCACGGCAGCCCAGTGACCATCTCCAGGGTCAGATTGGAAACGACTTGTCACACTAAGTGCATAAGCCACATCCGGTCGAGTACATAACATTGCATACATTATGCTACCTATTGCTGATGCATAAGGCGTATGAGTCATTCTTTCCTTCTCAAGGTTAGTCTTAGGACACATCTTCTTTGAAAGACATGTTCCTCCACTCATAGGAAGGTTCTTAACCTTTGCTGACTCCATATTGAATCTCTTCAATACTTTGTCAATGTACATCGACTGTGATAGTCCTACTAACCTTCTAGATCTATCTCTATAGATTTTAATTCCAAGGATATAGGATGCATCACCAAGATCTTTCATCTCGAATTGGTTCGATAACCATAACTTAGTCAATTTCATGTCATCCTTCGAATTCCCAATAAGAAGGATGTCATCAACATAAAGTACTAAGAATTGCACTGAGGTCTCCAATTCCTTTCTATACACACATGATTCATTCGAAATTTGGATGAAGCCAAACGCTTTGACCGATTCATCAAATCGAATGTTCCAATTCCTAGAAGCCTGTTTCAATCCATAGATTGATCTTTGGAGTTTGCAAACCTTTTGCTCACTCCCACTGAATGTGAAACCTATGGGTTGCTCCATATAAATGTCTTTGTCAATGTCACCATTGAGAAAGGCAGTTTTCACATCCATTTGCCATATCTCATAGTCATAATATGCAGCAATGGCAAGCATGATTCGAATGGACTTTTGCATTGTAACTGGTGAAAAGGTTTCATCAAAGTCCACGCCCGGTCTTTGAGTTAATCCTTTTGCAACCAGTCTCTCCGGCTGTCTAGGAGTGCGTTCAGAACGCCTTAGACGAGGATTTACATGTGTATCGAAATTCGTGATTGGTTGTGGTTGATCAGAGTGGGACGTTTCTTCAGTGGGTGGTGTGGGGTCACTTTGTACTTCTTCTAATTCTATGATCTTGCCTTTCTTTTCTTTAAGGAACGGTTCCTCAAGAAAAGTGGCATTTCTAGAAACAAACACTTTTTTCTCAGATTGATCATAGAAGTAGTATCCTATGGATTCCTTAGGATAACCTACAAAGTAGCATAAGTTAGAACGAGATTCTAACTTATCTCCCATTGTCCTCTTCACGTAAGCAGGACAACCCCAAATTCTTATGTAAGAATAACTAGGGATTTTACCATGCCACATTTCATAAGGCGTTTTGGGGACTGTCTTAGAGGGAACTAGATTCAGAATCTTTGCTTCACTTTCTAGGGCATAACCCCAGAAAAAAGGTGGTAAGTCAGTGAAACTCATCATGGAACGAACCATATCAAGTAGGGTTCGATTCCTTCTCTCAGAAACTCCATTAAGCTGAGGAGTTCCCGGAGGAGTCCACTGAGAGATAATCCCATTATCTTTGAGATGATTAAGGAATTCTTCACTAAGATACTCGCCTCCTCGATCAGATCGAAGTGCTTTGATCTTGTGACCAGTTTGGTTCTCAACCTCCTTTTGAAATTCCAAGAATTTCTCAAAAGCTTTAGATTTATACTTCATTAAGTATACATAACCATACCGACTAAAGTCATCAGTAAAGGTTATGAAATACTGATGATTGTTTCTAGTGCTTACACTAAGCAGTCCACAAACATCAGTATGGATCAAATCCAAAACCTTAGTGGCACGTTCCACAGTTCCTTTAAAAGGGACTTTGGACATTTTTCCTTTGAGACAGGATTCGCAAGAAGTTAACTCTTTGAGATCATTTTCAGAGAATGATCCTAAAGTGTTTATCTTGCTAATTCTGTTCTTGGAAATGTGTCCTAATCTAGCGTGCCATAAGGGAGCTGAAACTTTGTCATCTCTCTTACGCTTTGTTTCTCGTTGTATATTCATAATATTGATGTTTTGAGTTAGGTAAAGTCCATTACTTAGAGTACCGATATGAACGGAAGAGTTGTTCCGTTTGATAAAGTATTTACCATTCTTAATATAAGTTTCATAACCTTCACAATCTAATATTGGAACTGAAATTATATTACGAATAATGCTCGGTACATAAAGGACTTTATTTAATACTAACTCGAAACTACCTAAATCTAATCTAATTGTGCATAAAGCTCGAGCTTCAACGTTTGAGCCATCGCCGATCTTCAGGACACATTCTCCTTCTTTGAGTTGTTGGACTTCACTTAGCATCTGTACATCATTACAGATATGAGTTCCACAACCGGTATCAAGTACCCAAGAACTAGAATTAATAGAAAGATTTACTTCAACGAGAAAGATACCTTTCTTTAGAGTAGCCTTGTACTCTGGGCAGTTTCTCCTCCAATGTCCCGTTTTGCCACAATGGAAGCAAACATCCTCTTTCTGATCACGCTTCTTCTTTTGGGCCTTTCCCTTCGAAATGCCACCAGTGGGCCTAAGGGGTTTCTTCTTCTTCTTTTGGGCTTTCTTGCCCTTACTTTTAGAAGGCCCAGAAGAGGAAGATGGAGCATTCACCATCAAAACCTTATTGTCCTTCTTGATCGTGCTTTCAGCAGTCACAAGCTGACTAATCAGCTCAGCTACAGTAGCACCAGCATGATTCATGTTGAAGTTAAGGACAAATGGGTTGAATGATGGTGGGAGCGAAGCTAGCAACAAATCCACTGAAAGCTCATCTTTCAGTGGCATGTCCATGGAAGCAAGTTTCTCAGTAAGGGCAAGAAACTTGAGTCCATATTCATGGACACTTGAACCTTCCCTCATTCTTAAGTGGAACAATTCCTTTGAAGTGTTATACCTTGTAACACGTTCATGAGGGCGGTAAAGTTGCTCTAAGTGGTCGTAAATCTCCCAAGAAAATTCCATGGCCTCATATTGTCTTTGCAAGTCCGGAGACATGTTAGCCAACATAAGGCAACGGGCTTGGAGATTATCATCCTTCCACTTCTGAATCGCGTCCCGCTCAGCCCGAGTGGGAGCCTCCCCTTCGGGACTGGGCTCCCCTTCGAAGAGAACATAAGTTCTCTTCTCAGAATCTAAAATGATTTTTAGATTCCTCAGCCAATCAGAATAGTTGGGACCAGTCAACTTGTTTGACTCGAGGATCGATACAAGAGGGTTTTTGGTTGCCATTTCAAAACACGTAGAGAATCACAGAATCTACGACCTAAATGGTAAAACAGAGAACTAGTGAGCATGCTGAATTATAACGATATACAAAAGATAAGGTCTTTAATCTAATGTAGCTCCCACTGTTTTTCAAAGATCTAGAATTCCCAAAGATCTAAGAGGAACACGTTTCCCAATGGGTACTAAGATCCTAGGCATTTTACCTCGAACCCACGACTCGCGGACATTCTAAGTAAGAACCCTAGGTAGGTACAACTTACCAATTCTAACACCTTTAGAACTCTTAGTAATTGTTTTTGCATCACCTATCTTTCAATATGGACCCACGACTCGTGCGACATCCATATTTACTTAGGCGTTAAGCTAGACCCATCAATCATAAGATCATGACCAAAACTTAGTTCGAACGACCCACGACTCGCGGACATCGCCCTTGCTAAAATTGACCACGAAATATTGATCATTTAAAATGATTAATTAGGTAACTAAGAACTAATAAGTTCCACTAGCTATCCCACGACTCGCGGACAATAACTAGCTTTACATACTAAACTTAAAACCTATTGATGGAATGCTAGGAATTTAATTCAAAATTTGCATCTCGAATTAAACACCTATTTGTTCGAAATTAGCTTAATATTTAATGGGAATTTTCGAATCAACCGGAGAGTTGTCCGGTTCGACCTCACCAACATATATGTTATCCAATTTTATTAGTCTTGATTAATGCAAGTACACTTAAATGCATTTCAAACAAGCACATAAACAGATAACATGTCCTATCATGATACTAACATGTAATGATCATGGGTTCTACCTATCTTATGCGTGATATGTGGGAGCCACTCCACAATCACAAGTTCTAACATACATGCCACCTAAACAGTTCAAATCACATAAGGGAAAGCGGTAACAAAATACGAGCCCTATCTCTATTACATTTAACAATTGAGATTCCCCTCCCTAACATTTTGAGGGGTCTTCACTTATGGCCTCCTTGTTACTTGAATGTGGTCCATCTTACTCCATGGGTGCATTGTCTCCAAAATGAAAATAAAACCTCACCACCTATTTCTACTCTCAAATTATAATAAAAAGAAAAAGACATAATGTAATAAGGCTCAATCTTCATATTGGCCTTAGACAATTACACGGGGCATACCCCGGCCTCAAAAACAGTAATATGGAAAGCCACATAATAAATCACATAACAGTACGCACATAAGTGAGGCTCCAACCTCAATTGAAAAACGCAACTATAGGGCTCCAACCCCAATTTAAACCATCCATGTGCATAAATTAAAACCATACATAGATCTAAACCCATGATCACCTAACATGCTTTTGCAAGAATTTAAATTTAACCAATAAATTAAAATTCTCGCTTTAAGCTCTAATAGCTTAAAACACGACTTAGATGCAATTCTTGTTCAAGAGCCTTTTCAATAAAACCCGAAAAACATTAAACTAATAAAATTCCAATTAATTTCCAAAATTAATAATTTTATTCTTTCATTATTTTCAGAAAATAAAATTCACAATTTTTCCAAAATCCAAATCGCTTTAATTTCTCAAAAATCCCAATTTAATCAAAATTTTAAAATAATTTTATTTTAACAAAACTGATTTTAAAAGATAAAATTAAAATAAAATTAAATCGGGATTTTTTCGGACCGAAAACACGAAACACGAAATTAGGCCCGAAAGCACCCGCCCAAAGGAGGGCACCGCCGCACGGCATCAGGCGCGCGCGCGCGCTTGACGCGCGCAGCAGTGCCCGCCCGATGGCGGGCGATCTCGGCCTGGGCGTCCCGCTCTGTTGCGGGACGGTGCGGGCGGCTGTCCCGCGCGTTTGCGGGACAAGCGAGCGGTCGCGCCTAGGCGCGGGCGGGAGCATTGCGGGAGAGCTGGGCGGCGGCGACGGGCCTGGGCGTGCGACGTGCTAGCACGCCTAGGCTCGTCCTTTTTCGTGTTCCGTTTCGTATTTTGGGTTTCTCCAAAACCCGGTTCAATCCAAAATTAAAAAATTTGATTTAAACATATTTCAATCAAAACGGTTTTCAAAATCACAATTTAAGAAAAAAGTTTCAGAAATTCAGGAAAAATTACAGTTTCGTATTTCAGGCTTTCTAAAAGAACTCATTAATACATAATTCGCATCTAAGCCTAAGAATTTCTACCAAATTCAGAATAATTGAGACGAATCAGAAACACGATTAACGAGGTGGCTCTGATACCACTTGTTGGAAATCATGAATCAGAAAGCAGCGGAATTTAAAAATTTTTCCCAACAAAAGGATCTTGAACTCGCAATCGTGTAACCAAATTCGTAAAGACAGAAAACTTACTTTTCTTTTGTTATTTCTTGAAGCGTTTCAAGCCACCCAAGAACGCTCTTCTCGCGGCTTGATCCCCTCTCCTTGGTAAAGCTCGAATCTTCAAACTTCTAACTTGAAGTCTCTAGAGAAAGTCCACCAACTTGATCACAATCTAGCTAGTAAGGATGCTAGTTCTCTAGTTAGTGTTTAGGCTTAACCTAGGGTTTAATTTAATCTTGGAGAAAGGAAGGTGTTCAACACCTGAACCAAAAGAATTGTCAATAAGCTCTAAAGGGGAGCATGAGCTCCCCTATATATAAGAAAGGGGAGGGGCGGCCGAAATCCTTGTCCTCATAGGCAAGGGTTTTGGTTCCTCTCTCCTATTACTTGATCTTCAAGTAATTTCCAACTTTGACTTTGAATTCTAATTCAAGTCAACTTTTAAGAGAGCTAAAAATATCCAAACTATTTTTGGATAATTTTATACTTTATTTATTATAAAATAAATAACTTATTTTTATCTAATTAATTAATTCGTAATTAATTAACTAGATTATTTTCTCCAAAATTAGACTTTCTTTTTAATTCAAAATTAAACCAAAGTCTATTAAATAATTAACTAATATATATATAATATATATATATATACACACGTGTGTGACACGTGTCACAGTGACACGTGTCACTCACGTGAGCCACACGTGTGACTTCACACGCGTGGAACCCTCTTGGCCCGATTAACTCGTTTAATCAATTTCAAGCCTCAACTCATGTAACCAAGTTGTTGTGTGTGACCCTCTAGGTTCTCAATTCAATTAGCAGTGACCCTAATTAATTAATTCACTAATTAATTAATCAGTCCACAGATTAAACGACCATAGTCTAGCAACAGGTGTTTAACCCCTAGCTGAATTGGAATGTTCGGATTCGACAGAACCTTTAAGTCATTGATTCATGTGAGATACAATCCTCCTACTTACTATCTCTCAACCAAGATCTAGGGCAAGGGAATAATCAGAACCCTAATAATCCGGTCTTAAAGCTAAGTGCATTTCATATCCATTTGATCTCAATCCAAGAAACCCTTTTCTTGATGTCTTGATCTACTGCCTTGGCCAAGGACTCCATATGGCATATGAATGACTTACACAATAAGAGATCACCTTGCAAATGTAAGTGTAGGTCCTTTCTTGATTCTCATTCACTTTCATGAATCACTTGTGCAGCCCCAGCATAAGCCTTGAATCAATTGTCTAAGGCGATACCCTTTAAAGCTTATACCTAAGACTACAGAGTTAACTCATAAAGTGACAAGGAACCTCAAGTCTTAAGGATCAATTAATCACATCAATGACTCGTCAGATATTTCCTAATCTGGAAGTTTCCATTTCCTGAAATAGAAACTTCCTTTCCCATTTAGGAATGTTCTCAAACGGGGCACCTCAGTGAACTTACTTATTAAAGTAAGCACCCTCATGTATCACGCACATATCAACTATACACTTTGCACCTCCATGAAACAAGGTGGTCCTTCTTCAGGGCGTGATCCCACAAGCAAGCCTTAGTGGAGTCAAGTTGACACTCCCACTGTCTGTAGGACTCATCGGCTTGGAGTATTTTACTAATCATGACTTATGTGATATAGGGCTCGTTTCATGAACCATTTCACCTAAATGGTAGAGTCCTAAAGTCATCAGGATTAGGGGAATTCTCTTACATGCACAGCTAAACTAAAAGCATACCAAACAAGAGCATATAAAGAAGTGTTGCCTCAATTCGTTATTTTATTCGAAGATTGTCTGTGATTACAATAAGGAAAAGCACAAAGCGGATACACAATCGGCTTTCTAGGGCACTATTCCTAACAATGGAAGCATTGCAGCCTACAAAGCAAGACTGGTTGCAAAAGGATTCACTGAAAGACCCGGCGTGGACTTTGACGAAACCTTTTCACCAGTTGCAATGCAAAAGTCCATTCGAATCATGCTTGCCATTGCTGCATATTATGACTATGAGATATGGCAAATGGATGTGAAAACTGCCATTCTCAATGGTGACATTGACAAAGACATTTATATGGAGCAACCCATAGGTTTCACATTCAGTGAGAGTGAGCAAAAGGTTTGCAAACTCCAAAGATCAATCTATGGATTGAAACAGGCTTCTAGGAATTGGAACATTCGATTTGATGAATCAGTCAAAGCGTTTGGCTTCATGCAAATTTCGAATGAATCAGTGTGTATAGAGAGGAATTGGAGACCTCAGTGCAATTCTTAGTACTTTATGTTGATGACATCCTTCTTATTGGGAAATCGAAGGATGACATGAAAGTGACTAAGTTATGGTTATCGAACCAATTCGAGATGAAAGATCTTGGTGATGCGTCCTATATCCTTGGAATTAAAATCTATAGAGATAGATCTAGAAGGTTAATAGGACTATCACAGTCGATGTACATTGACAAAGTATTGAAGAGATTCTATGGAGTCAGCAAAGGTTAAGAACCTTCCTATGAGTGTAGGAACATGTCTTTCAAAGAAGATGTGTCCTAAGACTAACCTTGAGAAGGAGAGAATGACTCATACACCTTATGCGTCAGCAATAGGTAGCATAATGTATGCAATGTTATGTACTCGACCGGATGTGGCTTATGCACTTAGTGTGACAAGTCGTTTCCAATCTGACCCTGGAGATGGTCACTGGGCTGCCGTGAAGAATATTCTTAAGTACTTGAAAAGTACTAAAGATTTATTCTTAGTTTACGGAGGTCAGAAAGATCTTACTGTCGAAGGATACTGCGATGCAAGCTTTGCATCCGACTTAGATGATTTTAAGTCAATGTCAGGATACATTTTCTGCCTAAACGGCGGAGCAGTGACTTGGAAGAGTTCCAAGCAAACAACCACTGCAGATTCGACAACTGAGGCCGAATACTTAGCTGCAAATGATGCAGCTAAGGAAGGTGTTTGGATTAGAAACTTCATTCAAGAGTTGAATGTTGTTCCTAGCATGAAAGACCCCATTACTGTGTTTTGTGACAACACTGGGGCGGTTGCTCAAGCAAGAGAACCAAGATCTCACCAACGGACCAAGCACATTATGAGGAAGTATCACCTAATCCGTGATATTATCAAAAGAGGAGATGTGCAAATTGAGAGGGTCACATCAGCAGAGAACGTGGTAGATCCACTTACTAAACCCCTTAGTCGAGAAGCTTTCCAAGGTCATCTTCAGAAGATGGGACTTAGAGTAGCTTTAGAAAGGCTTTGACGGGCAAGTGGGAGATTGTTAGGAATAGTGCCCTAAAAGCCGATTGTATATCCGCTTTGTGCTTTTCCTTATTGTAATCACAGACAATCTTTGAATAAAATAACGAATTGAGGCAACACTTCTTTATATGCTCTTGTTTGGTATGCGTTTACTTTAGTTGTGCATGTATGAGAACTCCCCTAATCCTGATGACTTTAGGACTCTACCATTTAGGTGAAATGGTTCATGAAACGAGCCCTATATCACATAAGTCATGATTAGTAAAATACTCCAAGCCGATGAGTCCTATAGACCGTGGGAGTGTCAACCTGACTCCTCTAAGGCTTGCTTGTGGGATCACGCCCTTAAGAAGGACCACCTTGTTTCATGGAGGTGCAAACTATATAGTTGATACGTGCGTGATACATGAGGGTGCTTACTTTAATAAGTTCACTGAGGTTCCCCGTGTGAGAACATTCCTAAATGGGAAAGGAAGTTTCTATTTCAGGAAATGGAAACTTCCAGATTAGGAAATATCTCACGAGTCATTGATGTGATTAATTGATCCTTAGACTTGAGGTTCCTTGTCACTTTATGAGTTAACTCTGTAGTCTTAGGTATAAGCTTTAAAGGGTGTCGCCTTAGACAACTGATTCAAGGCTTATGCTGGGGCTGCACAAGTGATTCATGAAAGTGAATGAGAATCAAGAAGGGACCTACACTGGCATTTGCAAGGTGATCTCTTATTGTGTAAGTAGATCAAGACATCAAGAAAAGGGTTTCTTGGATTGAGATCAAATGGATATGAAATGCACTTAGCTTTAAGACCGGATTATTAGGGTTCTGATTATTCCCTTACCCTAGATCATGGTTGAGAGATAGTAAGTAGGAGGATTGTATCTCGCATGAATCAATGACTTAAAGGTTCTGTCGAATCCGAACATTCCAATTCAGCTAGGGGTTAAACACCTGTTGCTAGACTATGGTCGTTTAATCTGTGGACTGATTAATTAATTAGTGAATTAATTGATTAGGGTCACTGCTAATTGAATTGAGAACCTAGAGGGTCATACACAACAACTTGGTTACATGAGTTGAGGCTTTAAAATGATTAAACGAGTTAATCGGGCCAAGAGGGTTCCACACGTGTGAAATCACACGTGTGGCTCACGTGAGTGACACGTGTCACACACGTGTGAATATATGTATATATTATATATATATATATATATATATATATATATATATATATATGTATTAAATAATTAAATGTGTTAATAGACTTTGGTTTAATTTCGAATTAAAAAGAAAGTCTTATTTTGGAGAAAATAATCTAGTTAATTAATTACGAATTAATTAATTAGATAAAAATAAGTTATTTATTTTATAATAAATAAAGTATAAAATTATCCAAAAATAGTTTGGATATTTTTAGCTCTCTTAAAAGTTGACTTGAATTAGAATTCAAAGTCAAAGTTGGAAAATACTTGATGATCAAGTAATAGGAGAGAGAGGAACCAAATCCTTGCCCAACAAGGATTACGATCGGCGCCCCTCTCTCTTTTGCTATATATAGGGGAGCTCATGCTCCCCTTTAGAGCTAATTGGCAATTCTTTTGGTTCATGTGTTGAACACCTTCCTTTCTCCAAGATCAAATAAACCCTAGGTTAAGCCTAAACACTAACTACAGAACTAGCATCCTTACTAGTTAGATTGTGATCAAGTTGGTGGACTTTCTCTAGAGACTTCAAGTTAGAAGTTTGAAGATTCGAGCTTTACCAAGGAGAGGGGATCAAGCGGCGAGAAGAGCGTTCTTGGGTGGTTTGAAACGCTTCAAGAAAGAACAAAAGAAAAGTAAGTTTTCTGTCTCTACGAATTTGGTTACACGATTGCGAGTCCAAGGTCCTTTTGTTGGGGAAATTTTTTAAATTCCGCTGCTTTCTGATTCTTGTTTTCCAACATTTAGTTCATAGCTCCATATAATTCAATCATACTCATACCATACCATAAAACATCAATTAACACTTAAGAATCAAGCACCGGAACAAAGAAATATCATAAAAACGGAAGGAAAAACAATTCAAGCACTTAACGGCCTACAACATATCTCCCGTCCCGGGGAGATTTACAACTAAGAAGTCCCCTGGCCAGGTACTTTCATGCAGAAAACATTCTGGATAAGAGTACCCGGCCGCTACCTTTCAAGGCAAAAACTCCACGGCCGGGGAGACACTCGAGACGGATAAATAGAGGTTTTCCTCCCCTGTTCAGCCCTTCATCTCAACCAAGCCAAATACCAACACATCTAGGAATGTAAAGGTAAGAAGGGAGGCAGCAAACCAAGTCTTATACGTCCACCAAACTGATCAAAACCGAACAGCACTATGAGGGAAGGAAAAGAGATCAAACTCATGAATATATCTAAACAAAAGCTCAAGAACATTAATGGTAACTCACTCATGCCTCAACTACCACCAAATTCAGGTATATACATCAATAAATGAGTCATAAGTTATCGCTTTTATAGCCTCAATTCAAGCCAAACACCAAGGGATGTCATAGAGATCAAATATAGGGCATAAAACTCATTTTTTCATATCATGAGGCAAAACTCAATCAAACAAGGATCAAATTCAGAATTACTTGGATGAAAATGATCATATAAGCATATACATACCAAGTTTTTACCCCTTAAAGATCATGGAGGAAAATGGAGTTTGGAGTTCAAAATCTCCCTTAGATTAATAGTGGCGAAAATGGAATAGTTGATGCTCCAAAATCTGATTTTTCCTTCTACCTCTTGTGTATGAATCGGTATTAAGGAAGCAAATGCTGATAATGTGTTGAAATAGTGGATTGTGGGTCCAGGTTCCATGTGAAAAGCTTGAAAGATGAGGGACTTATGTGTAAAAAAGTTAAAGATGGTCATTTTGGCGCGAGACAAAGTTAGGGGCTGATTTCAGAGTATCAAATGGTTTTAGAAAAATATAAGGCTTAGTCCATCGAACCTAAATCGTCGAAACAAGTCCAACGAAAGTGACGGAATTCAAATCCGAATTCTCGAGCTCAAATTACACTACTTGGAACCCAAGGTGCGCTAAGTTCATTTTAGCCTCCTTTAGGTTTCCCAACAAAACGAGTCTCGAAAATCCGACATATAAACCCGAAAACACATAACGAGCATATATTCAAGTTCATAACTCATAAAACTCTAACATATCAGAAAGACACGAAATTTCGATCACAAATCGAACACAAACGAAGTAAATTTCAACAAAAGGGCATATTTATTCATATAAGAGAATTCAAATTTCAAAAGAAATTATAAAATAAAAATTAAAATAATAAAGAATATGAAATTAAAATAATTTAAATCACGCACATACGTCATACCTGTACGGTCGGAGAGTCGGGGTGTCACATTTATCATATCAATGCCTCGTGAGATATTTCCTAATCTTCTCAAACGGACACCTCAATATAACTACTTATATTAAATAAGCACCCCCATGTATCACGCACATATCAATTAATATACTTTGCACCCCATGAAACAAGGTGGTCCTTCTTAAGGGCGTGATCACACGAGCAAGCCTCTAAAGGTAATATCGACATTCCCACTGTCTTTTGGACTCATCGGCTTGGAGTGATTTCTAATCATGACCTAAGCGATTTAGGGCTCGTTCCAGGAACCACAATTCCAAAATGGTTGAGTCCTATAAGTCATGTTGATTAGGGGAGTTCTTATACATGCATAGAAAGTAAGCATACAATCAAACAAGAGCATATAAAGAAGTGTAGCCTTGGTTCATTTATTATTCAAAGATTGTCTGTGATTTACAAAACGAAAAGTACTAAGCAGACTATTACATCGGCTTTCAGGGCACTATTCCCAATAATCTTCCACTTGCCCGTCAAAGCCTTCAAAAGATAATCTAAGTCCCATCTTCATAAGATGACCTTTGAATGCTTCTCGACTATGGGGTTTAGTAAGTGGATATGTCACGCTCTCTGCTGATGCGACCCTCTCTATATGCACATCACCTTATTTGATGATATCATGGATTAGGTGATACTTCCTCATAATGTGCTTGGTCCGTTGGTGAGATCTAGGTTCTCTTACCTGAGCAACCGCCCCAGTGTTGTCACAAAACAAAGTAATGGGGTATTTCATGCTAGGAACAATATTCAACTCTTGAAAGAAGTTTCTAATCCAAATGCCTTCCTTAGCTGCATCATTTGCAGCTAGGTATTTGACCTCAGTGGTCGAATCTGCAGTGGTTGATTGTTTAGAACTTGTCCAAGTCACTGCTCCGCCATTAAGGCAGAAAATATATCCTGACATTGACTTAAAATCATCTAAGTCAGATGCAAAGCTTGCATCATATTATCCTTCGACGATTAGATCTTTATGTCCTCCATATACTAAGAATAAATCCTTAGTTCTTCCTAAGTACTTTAGGATGTTCTTCACGGGAGTCCAGTGACCATCTTTAGGGTCAGATTGGAAACGACTTGTTATGTTAAGAGCATAAGCCACATCCGGTCGAGTACATAGCATTGCATACATTATGCTACCTATTGCCGAGGCGTAAAGTAGATGAGTCATTCTATCCTTCTCAAGGTTTGTCTTAGGACACATCTTCATTGAAAGACATGTTCCTACACTCATAGAAAGAATCTTATTCTTCGTTTCCTCCATGTTGAACCGTTTCAGCACTTTATCTATGTACATCGATTGTGATAGTCCTATCAGTATCTTAGATCTTTCTCTATAGATTTGTATGCCGAGAATTTAGGACGTATCACCAAGTTCTTTCATCTAGAATTGGTTCGATAACCAAGACTTGGTAACTCTCATGTCATCCTTTGAATTCCCAATTAGAAGGATGTCGTCAACATAAAGTACCAAAAATTGTATTGAAGTCTCCAATTCCTTTCTATACATGCAGGACTCATTCGAATTTTAAACGAAGCCAAACGCTTTGATTGCTTCATCCAAACGAATATTCCAATTCCTAAAAGCTTGTTTCAATTCGTAGATTGATCTTTGGAGTTTGCAAACCTTTTTTCTCACTCCCACTGAATGTGAAACCTATGGACTAATCCATATAAATGTCTTTACCAATGTCTCTATTGAGAAAGGCAGTTTTCACATCCATTTTCCATATCTCGTAGTCATAATACGATGCTATGGCAAGCATGATCCGAATGGACTTTTACATTGCAACCGGGGAGAAGGTTTCTTGAAAGTCCACGCCGGGCCTTTGAGTGAAGCCTTTGGCAACGAGCCTTGCCTTATAAGCTTCAACGTTTCCATCTGTTAGGAATAGTGCCCTAGAAAGCATATTGTATATCCGCTTTGTGCTTTTCCTTATTGTAATCACAGACAATCTTTGAATGAAATAACGAATTGAGGCAACACTTCTTTATATGCTCTTGTTTGGTATGCGTTTACTTTATCTGTGCATGTATAAGAACTCCCCTAATCCTGATGACTTTAGGACTCTACCATTTAGGTGAAATGGTTCATGAAATGAGCCCTATATCACATAAGTCATGATTAGTAAAATACTCCAAGCCGATGAGTCCTACCGACAGTGGGAGTGTCAACCTGACTCCTCTAAGGCTTGCTTGTGGGATCACGCCCTTAAGAAGGACCACCTTGTTTCATGGAGGTGCAAAGTGTATAGTTGATACGTGCGTGATACATGAGGGTGCTTACTTTAATAAGTAAGTTCACTGAGGTGCCCCATGTGACAACATTCCTAAGACTTGAGGAAATATCTCACGAGTCATTGATGTGATTAATTGATCCTTAAGACTTGAGGTTCCTTGTCACTTTATGAGTTAACTCTGTAGTCCTAGGTATAACCTTTAAAGGGTGTCGCCTTAGACAACTGATTCAAGGCTTATGCTGGGGCTGCACAAGTGATTCATGAAAGTGAATGAGAATCAAGAAAGGACTTACATTTGCATTTGCAAGGTGATCTCTTATTGTGTAAGTCATTCATATGTCATATGGAGTCCTTAGCCAAGGCAGTAGATCAAGGCATCAAGAAAAGGGTTTCTTGGATTGAGATCAAATGGATATGAAATGCACTTAGCTTTAAGACCGGATTATTAGGGTTCTAATTATTCCCTTACCCTAGATCTTGGTTGAGAGATAGTAAGTAGGAGGATTATATCTCACATGAATCAATGACTTAAAGGTTCTGTCGAATCCGAACATTCCAATTCAGCTAGGGGTTAAACACCTGTTGCTAGACTATGGTCGTTTAATCTGTGGACTGATTAATTAATTAGTGAATTAATTAATTAGGGCCACTGCTAATTGAATTGAGAACCTAGAGGGTCACACACAACAACTTCGTTACATGAGTTGAGGCTTGAAAATGATTACACGAGTTAATCGGGCCAAGAGGGTTCCACACGTGTGAACCACACGTGTGGCTCACGTGAGTGACACGTGTCCTTGTGACTCGTGTCTCACACGTGTGTAAATATATGTGTATATTTATGTGTTAAATAATTAATGTGATTAATTATTTAATAGACTTTGTTTTAATTTTGAATTAAAAAGAAAGTCTTATTTTGGAGAAAAATATTCTAGTTAATTAATTACGAATTAATTAATTAGATAAAATAAGTTATTTATTTTAAATAAATAAAGTATAAAATTATCCAAAAATAGTTTGGATATTTTAGCTCTCTTAAAAGTTGACTTGAAATAGAATTCAAAGTTAAAGTTGGAAAATACTTGCTGATCAAGTAATAGGAAAGAGAGACCAAAACCCTAGCCCATAAGGACTAGGATTTTCGGCCAACCCTCCTTCCTATATATAGGGGAGCTCGAGCTCCCCGTTGAGGCTAATTGATGATCTTCTTTTGGTTCATGTGTTGAACACCATCCTTTCTCCAAGATAAATTAAACCCTAGGTTAAGACTAAACACTAACTAGAGAACTACCATCCTTACTAGTTAGATTGTGATCAAGTTGGTGGACTACCTCTAGAGAGCTTCAAGTTAGAATTTTGAAGATTCGAGGTTTACCAAGGAGAGGGGATCAGGCTGCGAGAAGAGCGTTCTTGGGTGGCTTGAAACGCTTCAAGAAAGACAATTAAGAAAGTAAGTTTCTAATCCCTACGAATTTGGTTACACGATTGCGAGTCCTAGATCCTTTTTTTGGAAAAATTTTAAATTTCCGCTGCTTTTTGATTCGTGTTTTCCAACACCATCTACTCCAATCTTTCTCTTAAAGATCCATTTGTACCCTATGGGTTTTACCCCATCAGGTAAATCCACTAAGGTCCAAACTTGGTTGGAGAATATGGAGTCCATTTCGGATTTCATGACTTGTTTCCACTGTTCAAAATCCGAATCTGAGAGTGCCTCTTCATATGCTAGAGGATCATTATCTCTCAGGCTGTCTAGCACTATAAGAAATTCTGGGAATTCCGACAGGCGCTCCCATCGGAATTCCGTCGGATTTTTAAGAATCCGACGAAAAACTGAGGGAATTCCGATAGGACACAGTCCCTAGGAAAAACCCTTCTCGAAACTTATAAACCGACGGAAAACCGAGGGACAAAATATTCAAAAAATAAAATAATCCCGACGGGAATTCCCTCTGAATCCCTTCGGGATGGTCGTATTCTGGAAAAAAGGTAAAAGATATTCCAACGGGATCTCCCTCGGAATCCCATCGGAGTTTGCTTAAAAATAAAAAATAATTAATACTTTCCGAGGAAATTTCCCTCGATTTTCCGTCGAATTTTGCTTAAAATAAAATGAAAAATTTATCAATTCCAACGAAATTCCATCGGATTATTCTTTAAAATAAAAAAAAATATTTAAATATTTCCAACTGGATTTTCCTCGGATTCCCGTTGGAATTTTTTTAAAAAGATTTTATTATTTATTTTGATTCTGTTATTTTCCAATTTATCTTGTTCCTGCCATTATTCTTTAAATATACACTATATATCCCAATATTCATCCACAAATAAAAGCTCCAAATATTCATTTCCTACAAATAAAAACATACTAAAAGTAATTATATATACACTAATCTTCATCTAAACATTCATCGTTCAAAATGGGGGCTATAAATTGACCCACAATATTAGAAATTTATATCTAAATTCATTCTACAAAATTACTTATCCATAAGTACACTTACTAATCTTCATCCTCCTCATCATCATCATCATCGTGATCTTCGTAAGCTGTAGAAGTTTTGCGTGTGCACTTGTTGGAGGTCCATTTGGTGATCGTACGCCTTTTCCGAGTTTGTGAAGTTTGAATGAATAGATTAAGTGTTTGTGTTTGTAGCTCTATTTACTTTTGTAGTTGTTGCATTTCCTGTTGCATTTGCTTAGTTAATTGACCTGTATAAAGAATGAAAAGTCATGTAAACAAGAAAGAAAATAAACAAGAGAAATCACAACAATACATAATGCAAGCCTTCCTATTCATACACCATAACCAACAATTAGAACTCTGCACACCTGACTTAAAATTAGAGTACTAAATATGTATAATTTTCCCTTTCAATGTGATACCAAATTATAGAATATGCGCGCAATACATCAAGCATACAAACATTTCAGTTTCTTTATAGAACAAGCATACATTAATTCCATCACATTACTTAGAACAAGCATACACTAATTCCATCACATTTCTTAGAACAAGCACAAAGTCATTATTTGGATTCACATGAATATTGAAATGGACCAATAGAATTATATAAGCTCACCTGACATGCTACCCAATGCCTGAGTATGCTGCTCGTTTGTCATGTAGGGGCCACTTTTAGTTGATAGAGAGCCTGAAGTGTAATCTGATAATGCTGAAGGTCCTAGATTCTTTCTCTTTGGCATGTGGTTCAACCCAAGAATCCGACCTTTCTTATCAAGCCCCCCAGCAGTTAAAGTTCACAACTCTATACTATTAAGCACATGACTTTCTGGATCCTCTAATAGGCGTTGTTCTTGCTCAGCGACTAGTTCTTTATACTTGAACTATATATAATTATGAATTAATTAAAACACAATATACAATTCTTCACTACAACTAGAAATATATAACCAAGAAATATATAATCAATTCTTAGCAAAAATTTTGACCCAAAATGTAATTAATTAAAACTGTTAGATTCTTAGAAAATTGCATTGACAAACAAATATGTAACCCAAAATGTATTTAATTAAAAAAATTATAAATAACTTACAACAATGTCACGTGTCGCTCCCTCTGGGCAATCTTCAACAACTTTTCCCTTATCTTCAAGCCTATCATATCCGGCTAAAAAGGCAACGTCTACATCCACCTTCTGTTTAGTTTGTTCTTCCAGTATGGCAATGCGAGTGTGCATACTAACTGAACCCCTAGTGTAAACCGATAATCCTTGCTTCGACTTCCTATTGCGTGCATTTCTTTCACGCTTAGCCTGATACTTAGGTCTACTCCAAAGTGCACACAACGCTGTATATACCTCAACTAGCATCCAACCCAGCTTCTTCTCACTGTTTCGGATCGTGTAGTAGATGTCTGCCATTCGTACCCCCAAGTGATACTTAAATGCCATTTAGAAATGACCCTCATACATAGGATCCCAAGTGAAGTATTTCTGTATAATTCAACAAATAAAAACAAAACAATATGTAAAAAAATACAATATCAATAATATATATGTAGTTACATATATATATGTTAATGTTAGATTACCTTATAGTCCTCGGACCAACTGACCAACTCTTGTTCAGGCATATTAGTTCCGACAGTATAGTGTTGAGCAAGCCTACTTTTGAATACGTTCGTAATCGCTTTGGTCCCAACATAGTTATCAATATAGCAGCATCAACATAACTTCTTATAAACTTAAATAAATGGAAAACCTTATAAAATGTAAAAGCTGCATAGATAATAAGTTGTCCTAAATAAATATCACGAAAACTAAATACAAACCTTTCCATAAGCCCAACTCAATTTAGTTTAATGTTAACTTCTCCTCATTGTTAAATTTCAGTTTAATGTTAACTTGTTCAAAGACTTTAGAGAAGCTCTATAACTAAATGGTAAATCTCATCAAAAAAGAAAAAAAGTTAAGCATAAACTCACCCTTTGTCCCCCATGGGAAGTAATATTTTTTTTCCAGAAGGTGGTTCCCGAGGGCCCCTGGATTGCTTTTGAATTGTAGGAGCTCCAACTGGCTCTTACTCCTCATGCTCGTCCTCTACTTCATTTTTTTCATTTATTGGACTGCTAGACGGGTTTGAAGGGGGAGATGTAGACGGACCAACAATAGGAGATGAAATCGGATCACCGGCGGGAGGCATAATATGATCCTCGCCCCGTGAGGATGTAGGCTTATAAGTGACCAGAGATGAGGTCGTAGGGGATACTCTGGGTATGAATGCAAAAATAGGTCTCGATGTGGATCTCCCCGCTGCATTTGGTATAAAATTTTTAGCTTTTTTTGTACCAGCCACAGTTCTTAAGAAACTCGGCACAGGACGAGGTGGTTGTTTGTCTATCTGCATTATAATAAACAACAAAACAATTAATATTTTATACAATAATAATAATAAGTAAATTCCAACTTACAAGATGAAAGGAAAAAAAATATTAAAAAGTAATATATTCCAAAAGAGGTATACATTATATTATAGGGTTTTACTTACTTATTTTAGTTAATTCTAACCAACATATTGTTGGAAAACGGCAGAGTATTCACAGCGGAAAGTTTAAAATTTTCCAAAAGTTTAATCATTGTCTTGCAATTTTCGTATCGTATAGTAGGGTGTTTTAGAAACTTACAAAGGTAGCGGCTTTCTAGTGATGTCGTTACCGCCTAATGAACACCCTTCAAGCGAAATCCCTCGAACGGTCTTCGAATTTGACTCCAAATTAGAAGCCCTCCAAAGCGTATCCACACCAGCCCTAGTATGACGCCCCATTCGATAAATCGTACAGGTATGCATCACGAGAGAGTTTACCTTACTCACTTATGTGATTTAATTCCCTTTTTATGTGTTTAATTCCAACTTTGATTGAAAATGTGACTTAATTGACTAAACCCAAAATGGTAAAATATGAATTCTTGCATGATAACTTAAGAATGGAACTTGAATGAATTTAAATTAATTTTCGGAGTTGGATTTAAATAGGACTTGGACCTATTTGTGTGTTTTGGGCTTAACTCAAGTTAGGTGAGTTGGTGTCGTTCGAGACCAATATGAGCTCGGGAATTCGAATTCGAATTCCGACACCACCATTGGCTTGATTCGGTAATTCGGATCCAATGGAATTTACTTTATATTTTTCGGAAACCGTTTAGACCTTGAACCTTTTAATTTTGACCTATTGGGCCGAAAGTCATTTATTTGAGCCCAAATCCTAATAAAGCCGTTAGCCTCATGTTATATCTTGAAACCCTAACCTAGATCCCCTTTCTCATTTCACTTCAAACATCAAAATAGCCTCAATGTGACAGCCATGGAGAAGCTTCAAGAGAGAATGAAGAACTAAGACTTTCCTACACCTTCAAGAGCTCATATCTCCCTCGTTCCTTCATCATTTAAAGAGCCAAGGTAAGCTACGAATTTCCCTTGAAGTGTATTTCATTTCTATCCATGAATCTTAGCATGAAATTGAATGTACGAGCTTATATGAAGAAGTCTTGTGAAAATGGTGACTTATGCCCAAGTTGAAGAATATGGTTTATATGATAGATCCTTGAGTTCTTTAGCATGAATATGTGTTCCTCCAAGTTCAATATGTGCTATAGTTGTTGATGGTATGATAGGGAGTGAGTTTGGATGCATCTTGCCATGGTTGAAGCTTGATTTCCATGAAAATGGGTTGTATGAGTTTTGGCCGAAATCACCCTTATTCTTGAGCTAAATTGATATTTATATGATAAGCATGATTTATGTGATAATATATATGATTTTTGTGGAAATTTTATTGTTTAAATGGTGTGAAATAGGCCATTTTTTGCCATGGTTGTCTTCTTCACGAAGCTTGCTCGAATCTGCACAAGACATACGCCCAGATCTGGCCGGAACGACCGTTCCCACTCAGGCCATGAGCCCGGAACGGCCCTTCCTAGCCAGGGCTGACGTCAGCACCGAAGATGGGAAGGACCGTTCCCATTTAAGCCTTGTGCTGGGAAAGGCCGTTCCCAGCTTCGCTGGGGAGATCCACGGGAAGGACCGTTCCCATGCAAGATTATGCATGGGAATGGTCGTTCCCAACCCCCTGTTCCCCTTTTATGCATGTTCTTTTGTGATACCCCGACTTTCAGACCGTACAGGTATGACGTATATGCGCGATTTATATTATTTAAATTCATATTCTTTACTCTTTTAATTCTTATTTTTAAATATTTTTTTATGAATTCTATATGATTATGAATGCTAATTGTTAAGATTTGATTCGTTGATGCTTGATTTGATTTCGGAATTTCTCGTTGTTTGAATATGTTGGAGAATTACGTGTTATGAACTTTGATTATGCTCGTTATATGTTTTCGAATTGGTTTGTTGAGCTTTTGAATTAATTGTTACGTTCGGAACCTAAAGGAGGTTAAAACGCTTTTAGCGCACCTTGGGTTCCAATGTGTGTATTTTGAGCTCGGGAATTCGGATTCGAATTCCATCACCACCGTTGAACTCGTTTCGACGATTCGGGTTCGATGGACTAAGCCTCATGACCTTTTAAGCTCATTTGGTATTCCGAAATTCGACCGGAAACTTACCTCGCTCTTATATGACTACCTTTCACCTAATTGTATCTTAGTCCCTCAAATTTTGACATATTACCCTCAAGCTTGGCCCCACACTCCACCAAAACTCAGCATATTCATCTCTCCCTCTCCCAATGTCGGTACAAGCAAGGAAAAAAGGAGAGGAAGTACAGCAACTTGGAGCAAAACCCTTCAAACCCGTCACTATTCACCCTTGGGAGAATTTGAGCTCTAATCTCCATTTTCTTCCAACTTCTTCAAGAGGTAAGTTAGTATTTGATATGCACATGATATTATGAGTATTTTGAGCTATTGAATCCATGCTTTGAGCTAGGTTTGATATAGTTATGGAGCATAACATGAATATTGAGGGTTTGATGATCTTCCTTGTTTCTTAGACTTAAGCTTTGATTTGAAGTTATATATGTGATCTCTTATGCCCCTAAAATGAAAATATGGTCTTGCTTCTGAATATGGTTGAGCATGGTGGAAGTTGCCATTGATGAAATTCAAATTCTTGCATGAGAATTCTTGTGATATATGATGATTCTTGAGTTTTTGTGATGATTGGATGATTATATGAGGATTATGAAGTAATTTGTTATGATTTGCATGAGTTTTGGGGCTTGGGATGTTGGCTTGATGTTGCTGCGTGCTTGCCCTGCTCCTTCCCCTGTTTTTTCCGCAGAGTTACTGTTGCTGCTGTTATTTTTTTTTTGAAGAAGACAGGCCAACACGGCCGTGTCAGCTTTGTGCATGTTTTGGACACGGCCGTGTCAGCCTCTCGACTTGGGGTAATTTATTTTTATAAAACCGGACACGGCCGTGTCCATTTTGAACTAAAACTCAACACGGCCGTGTCAACCCCTCGAATTAAGCCTCTAAATTTATTTTAACCGGACACGGCCGTGTCCATTTTGAATTGAAACCCAACACGGCCGTGTCATTTGAAAATATGGCGGCGGCAATTGCTCGTTTTATCGCTTCGTTGTTTTTCTTTGTGTTCTCTTTCTTCGTTTATGACGTGTATGCAATGTTAGCTGGTTATATTACGCGTTATGTGCTTTGTTTTGAACTTATGACTTTATTTGCTATGAATTGTGTGAATAAGAATTGGTAGGATTATTGGACACGTAATTGCATTTCATTTACATTCTTTGCATTCCTAAGCATTGCCCAGCGTCTATTTGGTTCATATTTGAGTCTAAGTCTCGGGTCTTGCTTTTTTTGTGTTTCAGAGCCTCTTTTGGTCGCGTAAGAGCCCGAAGCTTAGGTGGTTGGTTGCCGTTCGATCCTACCTTTTTGTCCCTTTTGTTAAGGTGAGGTTAGGAATTAGTAGCTAAATACCCTATGGCCTATACTATGATGAATTTTTCCCTTGAATGTGGATATGGTACATATATCTAAATACGAGTGCTTAAATTATGTTTATGATCTTATGGAATAACTTTGGTCTCTTGGAAACGATATATGTACGAGTATATATAAGCTTGATTTTAAAGCTCTTTTAGTATGTTTTGTTATACTGAGCTAGTGTGCCCTGAAAGATGGGATTTTGGTTTGAATTGGTTTGTGGGCCCTGGAGACGTGGGTAAGGAAGGCCCGGGGTGATCGCGGGATCACCGGGTTTAACCCCTGTGCACGTTCTCATTTGAGATATTCACGTGCGACCTAGGGAGGTTGGGAAGGCGTGGTATCTTGAGCCTTCGGTGGATAACCGGAGAAGGCATAACGTGGGTTAGCTACCCCGTATGTTTTTGGTATTGTAGGTGCTAGGGTTTGATTCCCGACACACCATGGATGCAAGGGTGGATTTATGATTTGATATTTATGATTAGAGGAGTAAGGGATAGTCCGTTCTCGCCGGGCTTTTAATTATGTTTTGACTGATGGACTATGAATCGAGATAGATGCTTTTCTTACTATATATTAATTTCGGGAAATGGTTTTGGTGTGCAAAACTCTAACCTCGATTCATGACTATCACTTTTGATTTGTGCTATGCTCTATACGTATTTAAGATGTGGGTGTGTTAAGCCCCTCACTCAGTCGAGTTGTGAGACTGACCCTCTCCTTTCCCTTTCAGGTGTGCCGAGCTAGGCGGGGAAGTGCGTCGAGTCGAGTCGTACTTAGCCATTTAGGTCGAGTTGCATTCATTTTCTTGCCTTTTGTTTACACTTTTTATGTATTTGATCTTATAACTTGTCTTTTGGAGAATTTCAACCGATAAATGTGTATACTCGATCTTTTGGGCTGTGAAGCCATGTATATGATGTGTATGATTTTATGCTTATATGTCGAGCTCGTTTGGATCCTGTTTTTGCTTCCGCGTATTTGTTTAGTGTTTGCGCACTCTGGTGTTGTTTAGCCTCGCTTAGCCTAGTGTGTGAGTGTAGGTCACCGTTCGCTTAGACTTGGGCTCATGTATGGAAACCCATTTCATATGTGGGTTCGGGTTTAAGTGCGGGGGATGTGGTGGCCCACCACTCCGGGCGTCACATCTTTTGTGTTTACTTGATCCGTTTCAAATGCTTTATGAATTATATGTTATGATATGACTTCGATTCCATTCTTAGATGATAATATGTCTTTTTAATTGAATAACTTCGTATGAAAGTTTGTCCTGTGCTATGCTACTAGACCTATGTGATTCATATCATTCCATAATGCATTGTTAAACCTTAATACTTCGTTAATTGTATGATTTGGTGGAATATGTGAACCATACTACGTGACCTATGTGTACACTTCATTCTATATTACATATCATTGATCTCTTGATACGCCGTGCGTCTTACTTTATTCATATAGAGTTTAAGTCTGGGCTTCTGTATGTCTTGTCACAGAGTTTGGTGGTGCCGGTGGGCCCGAGCTTTAGAGTGTTTGGCCCTTCACACTCTCAGACTCTACTTGCACAAGGTCAGATTTAGGATTTTGTATAGTTATGCGACCTATGACCTTTACATGCTGATCTACCCATGCATGCGAGTATACCCTACTATAAATACGTATGTGTTGGATAGGATATGTTTATGATTTTGCGTGTGTCCTGCGTGGGTGGAGGTCATGAGGCTTAAAGTTCCATCGTGTAGGAATATAAATATATAAACCAATTTTTGAGGCATATGTAAGCTATTTCGGAAAAACAGTTATGTTCTGAGTATATAACGAGATTGCCATGAAAGATTGGCGTATGTTCTATTCTGTTGTGGATCCTAGGAGCTACGGGTAATGGATCCCCCGGGATGGTTAGGGCCGTCGGGATATTTATCCATTGCGTAGTTTCATTTGAGATATCTTCACGCGACCCGTGCTGCAGGGAAGGTGTGGTATCTTGAGCCTTCGGCTAAGGCCGGGGATGATTCTTGTGGGTTCGCTACCCCCTTGAGATTGAGTCTATTTTAGACGGTTCTTGTTGGAAAACACGAATCAGAAAGCAGCGGAAATTTAAAATTTTTCCAACAAAAGGATCTAGGACTCGCAATCGTGTAACCAAATTCGTAGGGATTAGAAACTTACTTTCTTAATTGTCTTTCTTGAAGCGTTTCAAGCCACCCAAGAACGCTCTTCTCGCAGCTTGATCCCCTCTCCTTGGTAAAGCTCGAATCTTCAAACTTCTAACTTGAAGCTCTCTAGAGATAGTCAACCAACTTGATCACAATCTAATTAGTAAGGATGGTAGTTCTCTAGTTAGTGTTTAGGCTTAACCTAGGGTTTAATTTATCTTGGAGAAAGGATGGTGTTCAACACATGAACCAAAAGAAGATCATCAATTAGCCTAAAGGGGAGCTCGAGCTCCCCTATATATAGGAAGGAGGGTTGGCCGAAAATCCTAGTCCTTATGGGCTAGGGTTTTGGTCTCTCTTTCCTATTACTTGATCATCATGTATTTTCCAACTTTGACTTTGAATTCTATTTCAAGTCAACTTTTAAGAGAGCTAAAATATCCAAACTATTTTTGGAAAATTTTATACTTTATTTATTTAAAATAAATAACTTATTTTATCTAATTAATTAATTCGTAATTAATTAACTAGATTATTTTTCTCCAAAATAAGACTTTCTTTTTAATTCAAAATTAAACCAAAGTTTATTTAATAATTAATCACATTAATTATTTAACACATAAATATACACATATATTTACACACGTGTGAGACACGTGTCACTCACGTGAGCCACACGTGTGGTTCACACGTGTGGAACCCTCTTAGCCCGATTAACTCGTTTAATCATTTTCAAGCCTCGACTCATGTAACCAAGTTGTTGTGTGTGACCCTCTAGGTTCTCAATTCAATTAGCAGTGACCCTATTTAATTAATTCTCTAATTAATTAATCAGTCTACAGATTAAACGACCATAGTCTAGCAACAGGTGTTTAACCCCTAGCTGAATTGGAATGTTTGGATTCGACAGAACGTTTAAGTCATTGATTCATGTGAGATACAATCCTCCTACTTACTATCTCTCAACCAAGATCTAGGTTAAAGGAATAATCAGAACCCTAATAATCCGGTCTTAAAGCTAAGTGCATTTCATATCCATTTGATCCCAATCCAAGAAACCCTTTTCTTGATGTCTTGATCTACTGCCTTGGCCAAGGACTCCATATGGCATATGAATGACTTACACAATAAGCGATCACCTTGCAAATGCAAGTGTAGGTCCTTTCTTGATTCTCATTCACTTTCATGAATCACTTGTGCAGCCCCAACATAAGCCTTGAATCAGTTGTCTAAGGTGACACCCTTTAAAGCTTATACCTAAGACTACAGAGTTAACTCATAAAGTGACAAGGAACCTCAAGTCTTAAGGATCAATTAATCACATCAATGACTTGTGAGATATTTCCTAATCTGGAAGTTTCTATTTCCTGAAATAGAAACTTCCTTTCCCATTTAGGAATGTTCTCACACGGGGCACCTCAGTGAACTTACTTATTAAAGTAAGCACCCTCATGTATCACGCACGTATCAACTATACACTTTGCACCTCCATGAAACAAGGTGGTCCTTCTTAAGGGTGTGATCCCACAAGCAAGCCTTAGAGGAGTCAGGTTGACACTCCCACTGTCGGTAGGACTCATCGGCTTGGAGTATTTTACTAATCATGACTTATGTGATATAGGGCTCGTTTCATGAACCATTTCACCTAAATGGTAGAGTCCTAAAGTCATCAGGATTAGGGGAGTTCTTATACATGCACAGATAAAGTAAACGCATACCAAACAAGAGCATATAAAGAAGTGTTGCCTCAATTCGTTATTTCATTCAAAGATTATCTGTGATTACAATAAGGAAAAGCACAAAGCGGATATACAATCGGCTTTCTAGGGCACTATTCCTAACAATCTCCCACTTGCCCGTCAAAGCCATTCTAAAGCTACTCTAAGTGCCATCTTCTGAAGATGACCTTGCAAAGCTTCTCGACTAAGGGGTTTAGTAAGTGGATCTACCACGTTCTCTACTGATGTGACCCTCTCAATTTGCACATCTCCTCTTTTGATAATATCACGGATTAGGTTATACTTCCTCATAATGTGCTTGGTCCGTTGGTGAGATCTTGGTTCTCTTGCTTGAGCAACCGCCCCAGTGTTGTCACAAAACACAGAAATGGGGTCTTTTATGCTAGGAACAACATTCAACTCTTGAATGAAGTTTCTAATCCAAACACCTTCCTTAGCTGCATCATTTGCAACTAAGTATTCGGCCTCAGTGGTCGAATCTGCAGTGGTAGTTTGCTTGGAACTCTTCCAACTCACTGGTCCGCCGTTTAGGCAAAAATGTATCCTGACATTGACTTAAAATCATCTAAGTCAGATGCAAAGCTTGCATCGTAGTATCCTTCGACAGTAAGATCTTTCTGACCTCGGTAAACTATGAATAAATCTTTAGTACTTTTCAAGTACTTAGGAATATTCTTCACTGCAGCCCAGTTACCATCTCCAGGGTCAGATTGGAACCGACTCGTAACACTAAGTGCATAAGCCACATCCGGTCGAGTACATAACATTGCATACATTATGCTACCTATTGCTGATGCACAAGGTGTATGAGTCATTCTTTCCTTCTCAAGGTTACTCTTAGGACACATTTTTTAGAAAGACATGTTCCTACACTCATAGGAAGGTTCTTAACCTTTGCTGACTCCATATTGAATCTCTTCAATACTTTGTCAATGTACATCGACTGTGATAGTCCTATTAACCTTCTAGATCTATCTCTATAGATTTTAATTCCAAGGATATAGGACGCATCACAATGATCTTTCATCTCGAATTGGTTCGATAACTATAACTTAGTCACTTTCATGTCATCCTTCGAATTCCCAGTAAGAAGGATATCATCAACATAAAGTACTAAGAATTGTACTGAGGTCTCCAATTCCTTTCTATACACACATGATTCATTCGAAATTTCAATGAAGGCAAACGCTTTGACTGATTCATCAAATCGAATGTTCCAATTCCTAGAAGCCTGTTTCAATCCATAGATTGATCTTTGGAGTTTGCAAACCTTTTGCTCACTCCCACTGAATGTGAAACCTATGGGTTGCTCCATATAAATGTCTTTATTAATGTCACCATTGAGAAAGGCAGTTTTCACCTCCATTTGCCATATCTCGTAGTCATAATACGCAGCAATGGCAAGCATGATCCGAATAGACTTTTGCATTGCAACTGGCGAAAAGGTTTCATCAAAGTCCACGCCGGTTCTTTGAGTGAATCCTTTTGCAAGCAGTCTTGCTTTGTAGGCTGCAATGCTTCCATCAACTCCAAGCTTTCTCTTAAAGATCCATTTGCAACCTATGGGTTTGATCCCATCAGGCAAATCTACCAAGGTCCAAACTTGGTTGGAGTTCATGGAATCCATTTCGGATTTCATGGCTTATATCCACTGTTCAGAGTCAGAATCTGAAAGTGCCTCCTCATATGTTAAAGGATCATTATCCTTTTGAGAGATTTCAAGGAAGAATCCATACCATCTCTCCGGTTGTCTAGGAGTGCGTTCAGAACGCCTTAGAGGAGGATTTTCGTGTGTATTGAAATCCGTGATTGGTTGTGGTTGATCAGTAGGGGACATCTCTTCACTGGGTGGCGTGGGCTCACTTCGAACTTCCTTTAATTCTATGATCTTCCCTTTCTTTACTTTAAGGAACGGTTCCTCAAGAAAAGTGGCATTTCTGGAAACAAACACCTTTTGCTCAGATTGATCATAGAAGTAGTATCCTATGGATTCCTTAGGATAACCTACAAAGTAGCATAAGTTAGAACGAGATTCTAACTTATCTCCAACTGTCCTCTTAACGTAAGCAGGACAACCCCAAATTCTTAAGTAAGAATAACTAGGGATTTTGCCACGCCACATTTCATAGGGCGTTTTAGGGACTGACTTAGAGGGAACTAGATTCAAAATCTTTGTTGCACTTTCTAGGGCATAACCCCAAAAAAGAAGGTGGTAAGTCAGCGAAACTCATCATGGAACGAACCATATCAAGTAAGGTTCGATTCCTTCTTTTAGAAACTCCATTAAGCTGAGGAGTTCCCGGAGGAGTCCACTAAGAGATAATCTCATTATCTTTGAGATGATCAAGGAATTCTTCACTAAGATACTCGCCTCCTCGATCAGATTGAAGTGCTTTGATCTTGTGACCAGTTTTGTTCTCAACCTCCTTTTGAAATTCTAAGAATTTCTCAAAAGCTTCAGATTTATACTTCATTAAGTATACATAACCATACCGACTAAAGTCATCAGTAAAGGTTATGAAATACTGATGATTGTTTCTAGTGCTTACACTAAGCGGTCCACAAACATCAGTATGGATCAAATCCAAAACCTTGGTGGCACGTTCCACAGTTCCTTTAAAAGGAACTTTGGACATTTTTCCTTTAAGACAAGATTCACAAGAAGTTAACTCTTTAAGATCATTTTCAGAGAATGATCCTAATGTGTTTATCTTGCTAATTCTGTTCTTGGAAATGTGTCCTAATCTAGCGTGCCATAAGGGAGCTGAAACTTTGTCATCTCTCTTACGTTTACTTTCTCATTGTATATTCATAATATTGATATTCTGAGTTAGATAAAGTTCATTACTTAGAGTACCGATGTGAATGGAAGAGTTGTTCCGTTTGATAAAGTATTTACCATTCTTTATATAAGTTTCATAACCTTCACAATCGAAAATTGGAACTGAAATTATATTACGAATAATGCTCCGTACATAAAGGACTTTATTTAAGACTAACTCAAAACTACCTAAATCTAATCTAATTGTGCCTAAAGCTCGAGCTTCAACATTTGAGCCATCGCCGATCTTCAAGACGCATTCTCCTTCTTTGAGTTGTTGGACTTCACTTAGCATCTGTACATCATTACAGATATGAATTCCACAACCGGTATCAAGTACCCAAGAACTAGAATTAATAGAAAGATTTATTTCAACGAGAAACACACCTTTCTTTAGAGTAGCTTTGTACTCTGGGCAGTTTCTCCTCCAATGTCCCGCTTTGCCACAATGGAAGCAAACATCCTCTTTCTGATCACGCTTCTTCTTTTGGGCCTTCCCCTTCGAAACGCCACCAGTGGGCCTAAGGGGTTTCTTCTTCTTCTTTTGGGCTTTCTTGCCCTTACATTTAGAAGGCCCAGAAGAGGAAGATGGAGCATTCACCATCAAAACCTTATTGTCCTTCTTGATCGTGCTTTCAGCAGTCACAAGCTGACTAATCAGCTCAGCTACAGTAGCACCAGCATGGTTCAAATTGAAGTTAAGGACAAATGGGTTGAATAATGGTTGGAGCGAAGCTAGCAACAAATCCACTGAAAGCTCATCTTTCAGTGGCATGTCCATGGAAGCAAGTTTCTCAGTAAGGGCGAGAAACTTGAGTCCATATTCATGGACACTTGAACCTTCCTTCATTCTTAAGTGGAACAATTCCTTTGAAGTGTTATACCTTGTAACACGTTCGTGAGGGCGGTAAAGTTACTCTAAGTGGTCGTAAATCTCCCAAGCGAATTCCATGGCCTCATGTTGCCTTTGCAAGTCTGGAGACATGTTAGCCAACATAAGGCAACGGGCTTGGAGATTATCATCCTTCCACTTCTGAATCGCGTCCCGCTCGGCCCGAGAGGGAGCCTCCCCTTCAGGACTAGGCTCCCCTTCCAAGAGAACATAAGTTCTCTTCTCAGAATCTAAAATGATATTTAGATTCCTCAGCCAATCAGAATAGTTGGGACCAGTCAACTTGTTTGACTCGAGGATCGATACAAGAGGGTTTTGGTTGCCATTTCAAAACACGTAGAGAATCACAGAATCTACGACCTAAATGGTAAAACAGAGAACTAGTGAGCATGCTGAATTATAACGATATACAAAAGATAAGGTCTTTAATCTAATGTAGCTCCCACTGTTTTTCAAAGATCTATAATTCCCAAAGATCTAAGAGGAACACATTTCCCAATGGGTACTAAGATCCTAGGCATTTTACCTCGAACCCACGACTCGTGGACATTCTATGTAAAACCCTAGGTAGGTACAACCTACCAATTCTAACACCTTTAGAACTCTTAGTAATTGTTTTGCATCACCTATCTTTCAATTTGGACCCACGACTCGTGCGACATCCATATTTACTTAGGCGTTAAGCTAGACCCATGAATCATAAGATCATGATCAAAACTTAGTTCGAACGAGCCACGACTCGCGGACATCGCCCTTGCCAATATTGATCACGAAATATTGATCATTTAAAATGAACAATTAGGTAACTAAGGACTAATAAGCTCCACTAGCTATCCCACGACTCGCGGACAATAACTAGCTTTACTTACTAAACTTAAAACCTATTGATGGAATGCTAGGAATTTTAATTCAAAATTTGCATCTCGAATTAAATACCTATTTGTTCGAAATTAGCTTAATATTTAATGGGAATTTTTGAATCAGCCGGAGAGTTATCCGGTTCGACCTCACCAACATATATGTTATCCAATTTTATTAGTCTTGATTAATGCAAGTACACTTAAATGCATTTCAAACAAGCACATAAACAGATAACATGTCCTAGCATGAAACTAACATGTAATGATCATGGGTTCTACCTATCTTATGCGTGATATGTGGGAGCCACTCCACAATCACAAGTTCTAACATACATGCCACATAAACAGTTTAAATCACATAAGGGAAAGCGGTAACAAAATACGAGCCCTATCTCTATTACATTTTTACAATTGAGATTCCCCTCCCTAACTTTTTGAGGGGTCTTCACTTATGGCCTCCTTGTTACTTGAGTGTGGTCCATCTTACTCCTTGGGTGCATTGTCTCCAAAATGAAAATAAAACCTCACCACCTATCTCTACTCTCAAATTACTCGCCGAGCATGTGTTCTATTTTGTATGGAATCATGAATCAGGATAGAGTCTTTATGAAAAATGCTTTCTCAACTTATATCTATATCTATTTAGGTTATTTCGAAATGTTTTTGTATGCAACACCTATCCTCGGTTCATGAGTGCATCCTTTTGTTCTGTGATGTGCTCTTTATATATATATTGTGGGTGTGCGTTAGCCCCCTCACTCAGTCAGTTGAATGACACCTCATTTTATCTTTTAGTTTGCAGGATTCCTTTTTGGCTTGAGCTAGGCGGAAGCGAGTCTTCGAGGTCACACTTGTCAGTCGTGGTTGGCGTTAGGATGCATTTGTCGCATACTCTACTTATCTTATGTATTTATGTTTCACCCTTGCAGGCCCGTGTTGGGTTAGTAAGCTAGTATTTGGGTGTTATTAGATATTGATGATACTTATGCTGATTATTATATTGGATTATGAATTGATATTCGGGATTAGGTATCTATGCTAGTTGAACCCGTCACCTGTTATGTATGTTGATATTCGAGACTAGGTATTTATGCTAGATGAACCCGTCACCTGCCATGCTTTGTTTTAAATGCTTCCGCTATTTATTGTTGTTGGTTTTAATTACTTCCGCACTCTGAGTTTGTCAAGTTAGATCCACCTAGCCTAGTGTGTGAGTTGGTCTCCCGTTCGCTATAATTCAGATTCGGGCATGGACTTCCTATTTCATGACCGAGTCTGAGTCCTAGTGCGGGGGATGTGGTATCCTCCGTCTGGGGTGCTACATCCTTAAGTGGTATGAGAGCTCTAGGTTCCAAAACCGAGCTCTAGTGTCGTGTTGAGTCTGTCTAGGTTGCACGGCATAGGATAACTTGGTTATACGTGCATGAACATCTCAGTTTGATAAGCTATACATTTAAATTCCCATCACTTTGCTGAATTTATATGATCTGAAACATTACTTGCCTTTGATGTTGATGATTGATTTATTATGTGACATAAGTATTTACTAACCAACATGCATATACATGTGTTGTAATTGTTGATATTTCAGGATGATACCCTACGGTCAGTCTTGTCAACCCAATCTGTACAATCAAGGGCAACTTCCAACCGACTCACCACCTACTAACCCCGTGGCAGGGATGTATCTGGAGTTTAAGCAAAAATTGGAAGCCTTCTTCACGTTGAAGCAAGGGGATAAGACCGTTGCGGGCTACATGGAGGAGTTTGAGAGATTGGGTATGTTTGTACCCCACATCGTGGGAAATGATTGGATGAAGGCTAGGCATTTCTTTGAAGGTCTTTGGGATGAGTTCAAGGAAGCCTTAATCGCAGAGGATACAAGCACTTGGGATAAAGGCACGGAGAAAGCATTACGAGTTGAAAATAGGTGGTTGATAAAAAGTAAGGAAAGAAACGTGTCGGGGCCTAGACCTAAGCTGGGTTTATGCTCAAATTTATACGTGAGAGGGAGGTCCGATCAACAAGGAACTCGAGCCAAGAAGATTCGTGGAAAGAAGCATAAGAACAGAAACCTTCGAAAGTTGAAGAAAGAAATCCAACTGTGTACCCATTGTGGAGGAATCAACCATGCTTACGACACGTGTCGAGATCGATTGAAGAGGTACTATGCTTGCGGGTCAAAGGACCACAAGGTTTTCGATTGTGACCGATCGAGAGCTAAGATGCGACGAGTACGAGAGCGGCGTATTCAAATCAAGAACCAACAAGGACCCGATGTTTCCGATACCCCCATCGGACAACAGGGCTTTATCAATAAGAAGCCCCGAACTACCGCTCCCGCAACACCTCCAGTTTTACCGGGCCTAGCTTGTGACGCCCCGTGTTCTCGAAGGGCGTCCTGACGATATTAACAAGTAAGTCTCTACACTTGTGTGTGTTTAATTTAAGAGTTCTTCAATTATGTGATTCAATGTAAATCCAATTTAATAGGTGATCATTCGGATTATTCTCAAATTAATTGTCAAGTTTATTTTATATCCATCATGTTACTTAACTTGTTTAATTTCGGTTTACTCGAATTCCTTGAGATTAATTGTCAATCATGTGTTTACGAAGTGTCGTTAAATTGTACGAAAGGTTTCTAAAATTAAATTGAATTAAACTCTAATTGGTAAATCCCTCTCTTTCATTTTAATTTATAGAATTAATTCGGGGCTTGAATGTTTATTCGTAACTTTACCAATTTTATTTACGATTATTCGTACGCGATATTTATCTTTGTTACGCGATAAGGTTACCCGGTTGTATATAGCTTGTGCACAAGACACATCACTCCCAAATCTCCTTTCTCTCTCTCTCTCTTCTCTCTCTCTCCTCTCCCACTCTCTCTCCCGCGGTCACTATGCGCGGCTTCGGTTACGAGCCCACAACTCGATCGTTTCTCGATGGAATTCAACAAACGAATAGTCCATTTCGATTATCTCGGTGAGACGTACGCAAGAGTACCAATTTCACGGCCTAAAGGCGAATGGTGGTGGAGTTATCGCCGGATTTCAGTAGCAGTGGTGGAGGTGACAGACCACCGCCACTTCGCCGGCCTTTCGCGGCGGTTTCCGGCCACCTCGTTGATGCACGCGCCCCATGCCCAGTAAGAGGACTTCTCGGCGCATCGTTTGACATCGGCGGCGCGGCCATCCGGGCCGCGACGGCGCCGCACGCGCCGCCTGAAGCTCGCGGCGGCGCGCGTCACTGTTGCGGCGTGATTCCGCCGCCTTCGGCAGTCTTTTTTAGCGACCCTCTTCAGTTCCCAAGGTTTTTTGACCCCCTAAGTTCATTTCCGGCATCAATTTCACCAGATTTTGGCCGTAGGTGGTGGTTCCGGCGACGTGTGCGGTGGCAGAATATTCGGCGGCTAACGGGGGCCTTTTCCGGCCATCTTTTGGTCTCGGGCTCTTCACGAAAGTTGTTCGGAACGACGAGAACTAGTGGCCATTGTTCACGCAACTCCAAATTTGGCAGTTTGGCGGTGGATCGCGGCGGCGCAACTGCGGCACTAACTCGGAGGATTTTTTCGGCGAGCTACCTTAGGGCTTTCGAAGAGCTCGTCACGGGTGGATCGTATTTTGGTTCACCGGTTTGGAAGTAATTTGAGTTTGAAGATTTTAGGGTTTTTGTGTTCTTAGATCTAAAATTGGAGGAGATTGACTTGGAATTTCCAGAAATTGATTGAGGATTCGGAACGGGCACAAAGACTTCATTCAGGATTGATTTTTCGGGATTTTTCCGGCGACCTTCGGCGGCGGTCCGGCCAAATTCCGGCAGCTACAGTGGTGGCCTTCCGGCGGCGTCTGGTCAGAATGTTCTTCTCGTTGTGGTGAGTTCAACGCCACTTTCCGTTCGTTAATCGGACACTCGCTCTATTTATTACGAATTATTTTGTGTAATTGTGATTATTTGAATTAATTGTTTTAAGTGCAAATAAATTGGTTATTGTTGGTTTATTGATCGAGATGTATTCCAATCGTATACGAAAACATGTATTGAATGGATTGTGATATGCATGAATGTTCCGATTTACAATTTGAATCCCGATGTGATGAATTTATGCTATCTGTTTAGATATGAAGGGGTGTTAGTGTAACATTTAGAAACTAATCTTTTATGTGACTAAATGAACTTGAATGATATTTTAGAAGAACGAACATGTTCTGATTTCTCTATATGAATTTGAGACGTTCTCAATGTTATGTTTATTGTAAATTGTGTTTCAAATATAAAATTGAGATACATGAAAGATGCTTGAACAACTTGAGACTTGATGCATGATAGGAGTTAGAATTGTAATATCTTGATTTACTCTTACTACTCGAAAATGGTATATTATGAATTACGATAAAACTGATAATTGTCACGTTTGTAAGTAATTAATTCCTAGTTGAATAATTGTATAAACATTTTAAACGAACAATTATGCTTAGTAATCAACTAAGGGGATGTATGTGTAATAATTCTAAACTTTTATAAATAACTTAGGGGATGTAAGTGTAATATTTATGAAACTATGAATGTGACTTGAGCTTGTGTACCAAACATGTTGTGAAGTTGTAAAGTATGATCTTAAGTGAATTAAATGCACTCTTTATTTGTATCAAGCATGCCATCTACGTACAACAACTTTGTATGTTTATATGATCAAGTCGCTCTTACTTATGCACTTTATAACTCGACATGAACTTGATGCTTAATTCTAAATATTATAATTGAACCCTGTGACATTGGATGATTTAATATGCATTTTGTTAATACATTGACTTCCTAAATTGATCTTGCATCTTTGGATATGGAATTACGTGCCGGTTGCTTGTAAATATGACCTTGTTGAGCATTGATATACCTTGAATGACCACGACACCATATCAAAGCACAACATGAACACTTATGCATAACCACGATCATGTTGAACAACGCGTGCGTCTTGTTTGGTTCATATAAAGTCTATGTCTGGGCTTCTGTATGTCTTGTCACAGAGTTTGGTGGTGCCGGTGGGCCCGAGGTTTAGAGTGTTTGGCCCTTCACACTCTCAGACTCTACTTTCACGAGGTGAGGTTTAGGATTTTGTATAGTTATGCGACCTATGGCATTTACATGCTGATTTCTACCCCTATATGTGAGTATACCTTACAATAGTTATGTATGTGTTGAATATGATATTTTTATGATCTTATGCTTGCACTTCTCCGTGGGCGGGCTATCCCTGCAGCGTGGGAATGTAAGTGTGTGAGTCCTGCGTGGGAGGGCTATCCCTGCAGTGTAGGAATATATATAAAAACCAGTTTTTGAAGTATAAGTAAGCTATTTTGGAAAAACAGTTGTGTTGTGATTATGTAGCGAGTTGGCCATGAAATATTGGCATCTGTATGTATGTATGTATGTATGTGTGTGGATCCGAGGAGCTATGGGTAAGGAGCCCCCGGGACGGTTAGGGTCGTCGGGGATATACCTGTGTGTAGTTCCATTTGAGATATCTTCACGCGACCCGTGCTGTAGGGAAGGTGTGGTATCATGAGCCTTCGGCTAAGGCCGGGGAGGACTCTTGTGGGTTCGCTACCCCTTGAGGGTATGTTTGTTATGGATGGTTTGGGGACGGTACATCTCCTCCATCATTGGTGTGACGGTTGGATTGATTTTTGTATTCTATGATTTGATATGTTCTGAGGAGTAAAGGTTGGAAGCTCGTACTCGCCGAGCATGTGATCTGTTCTGTCTATGTAACGCCCCAAATTCCGGAAGTTCAGGTAAGCACGCCACGTGCGGGTCTTCGGGAGTTGGGAGTTTAAATTTATACATTTACTTGCTTATTATGATCTCTTTATAATATTGTGTGCATTATACAATTCTCTATATTTATACGAATTAACTTTTAAATGTGAAATTCATGAATTAAGTGATAGTGTGCTTAATTGTATTATGTGACCTTAATTGATCATTTCATGAAATTTATGGACTCAATTGCATAACTTGGTTTGGAGCTAATGGATCTTTTAGGTAGGGACTTGTTTGCAAATTGGGGGCATATGTTATGATAGTGGAGGATATATTATAGCTAGTATATGCATCTCTTCCATCACTTGCTCATACATACATTTTATCAAATCTCTACACACACATACACACAAGTAACCGATCAAAACACCTTCATGAGAGGAGGAAGATTTCAACTAATCTCAAGCCATAATTGAAGAACTTTGGAGCTAGAAGCATCAATATCTTCATCTCTTCATCTCATTTCATTCTTCATTCATTTCAAGGTATATATGGAAGCATGGATTGAATTTCTTGAGTGACTATATGAGTAGGGTTTGATGTTAGCTTGATGCTTTCATGGTTATTCTTGTATAGAAGCATGTTTAGGTCCTTTTTCCCTTCATTTCTTGCATAAATCATGAAGTTATATGGAAGTTGGAGTATGTGAATAATTATGGGGTTTTGGGGCTTAATTCTTGGTGATTTGATGTATATTTATTGGTTGGATTGTTGTATAGTTGAAGTATATTATGTATATGTTGTGTTTGATCCTTTTTATTGAGTTAGATTTGGTGTTTTGGTTGGATCTTAGTGTTGTTCGAAGTTGCCCTGTTTTTCTGTCACGCACAGGTGACACGGGCGTGTCACCTTTGCTTTGTTTTGGGTGACACGGGGGTGCAGGTTGGCTGGGGCGGTTTTTCTGTACCGTGACACGGGGGTGTCACGGTTTGCCTTGTTGTGTCACCTTGTTTTGCAAGCTTTTGGTCCGCTGTACCGTGACACGGGGGTGTCACGGCTTAGTGTAATTTTGTGACACGGGCGTGTCACCCCTTGTTTTCATGCATATTGTTTTGCATGCTTGGATGTACGTGTATGTGTTATATACTTGGTTTATTGACATCACGCTCGTATTTGACATTCATTAAATAATTATTGCATAACATATTGGTGCATAACTTTGTCGTTCGTCATAATTGGTTCATTCGAGTCGAGTCTTATTTCACACTTGTCCTTGTTGCACAGATCACGGTCCCGGTTTTGAGGAGCCCGCTCAGTAGGGTGCTCTCTTGCTTTCTTTTGGTCGTCTGGTCAGGTGAGGTTTAAATTCTAGATAAATAGAACCCTTACAACCCCTATGTGACTATTTCGGCCAAAATATATATATATATATATCTATAGTTTGGGAACCTTATGACTTTCAAGTGATTTGATAAAATGGATTGATTGATTGACGGACTGATTGTATTGGGCGAGTATTGAATTGCACTGTGGGCCCGAGGATAGTGGCTCGAGCCAACCGGGAAAGCATGGGCTGACGGGTAACTCGAGTGCTATCCTCACCAAATGGGATGACCCCTGAACCCCCTAGGAGATTAGGGGAGGAAGGAGTTCCAGGCTTAGGGATTCATGTACCCTCTGCCCAGACTGATTGGATGGTGGGGCCTTGCAATCCCACCATCACCCGGAGGAAGAAGGATGGACTGAAACTGCTAATTGTGCACAGTAAATAATTGCTTGATCACCTAATCACCTAATAAATTGATTGATTGTACACGGTCGGAGCAAGGCTGGAGAATTGCCCTCACTCGCCGGGCCACATATTGATTGTATTGAACTGAAGAAATTGGTAAATGGAATTAGTTGTAACCTCGGGCGATAGCATCTCTTTTAACCTATTAGATTGTATTGTTTTTCTAAAAACTATTACCCGAGATTACAACTTGCATGTATGTGCGCATATATTTATTTAATCCCCTCACTCAGTCCGTTTGGACTGACACCTCAACTTTTCAGTTTTGCAGGTTCGTGCTAGGCGGGATTTAGGGTCTCGTGTCTTTTATTCGGGTCTAGCACTGCACCTTCATACATTGTACTTGTGTTGATACTTGTTGTTTTGTAGTAAATCTTGAATTTTACTTGGATGGATATTGTAATGGTATGTGTTATCGGTACCTATAAGTAAATATTTAAATATGGTATCTATAGGTATTGAACGCTTTTGCTTCCGCTATTTTATTGCTCTGAGTTGTTTTGGTTTTAATTGAGGGTGCCCGCCTAGCCTTGTGTTTTTTTTTACTGTCTCCCGTTCGCTATAGTTTCGGTTCATGTATGAATTGCCCGTTTCATATGTGGATTGAGCCTATAGTGCGGGGGATGTGGCGCCTAGCGTTCCGGGTGCTACATCCCAAGGTGGTATCAGAGCCCGGTTGCAAAACCGCGGCTCTAGTGTCGTGTCTGGTGAGTCTAAGTCGCACGGCATAGGATTAATTGATTATTTGAGAGTCTTGCAACCTATTTGAACTTATTTGATTCTATTTGAAGTGCTTGGATTATGTGACTATGTGGTTGGATTACATTGTGTGTTGTAATTACACTCATTGCACTTGTTAATCAAACATGCATGTAAAGTGTTCGAGTTTCAGGATGGCTCGTGACCGACATCACCGGGATCGATCTCCTCGACATCGACGTCATCACCGGCATGATCGAACCCCTCCTCCTCCACCTCCAGCTCAACCCCAAGATTTCTTAAATTCAATGGTGCAACTCATGGATCAGAGGCTAAGGGATTATGTGCCTCTAGCACCGCCAGCTCCTCCACCGCCACAACAACCACCTATTTCCGTTATTTTAAGGGAATTCCAGAATCAACATCCGCCGAGATTCCAAAAGGGGAACGATATTCAAGCCGAGCAATGGCTTAAAGAAGTTGAACGGGTGTGGGAACTTATTCCATGTGAGTCTCAGGAAAAGGCCCGGTGTACTCTTACCCTCATCCAGGGAGAAGCATATTCATGGTGGGAGAGTACTAAAATTGTCTTGGATGCCACCGAGGAGCAAATTACATGGGAGGTATTCGAAAGAGAATTCAAGAATAAGTTTATTCCGCCATCTTCGCGCACTAGAAGACTTAAGGAGTTTACTGAGCTTAAACAAGGAGGTAGATCAGTTTCGGAGTATATAGCCGAGTTCGAGAGGTTGTCCAAATACGCCCCTAACATTGCTAGCGACGACTTCCACAAGGCTATGCAATTCGTACAAGGTTTGAGGCTGGATATTCAAGCGGCGATTGAAGCGGTTAACACAAGCACTTGGAAGAAGGCCACTACCAAAGCTCTTAAGGTTGAAGACTCGGTTGTTGCACGGAGGTCTTTCTTTAGGACGGGACAGGGTTCAGGTTCCGGGTCAAGATCGGGTTACAACGCCGGCAAGAGGCCGATGGTTTATGATACCGCTCCTCCTCAGTTTAAGGGCCCTATGAAGAAGTTTAAACCACGAGGGCCAGTCCAGAAGTCTCCTCAGCCATCAGTTATGCCGTCACCACCGGAGAAGCCTAAGTGCACTTTTTGCGGGCAACCTACACATCATTATGGTAATTGTCGAAGGCGTCTAGGGTTATGCCTGATTTGCGGGGCTGCCGATCACATGGTGGATACTTGTCCGGATCGACGTAATCCGCCGCCTGGAGGACAGAGGCCGATGATTCGGGCCCGTGCTTATGCCTTGGAAGGCGAGGAACATGATGCAGACGTGGACCCGGCTGCCGTTGTTGAAGGTATCATTTGCATTCATGGCATCAACATACACACTTTATTTGATCCGGGAGCCACTCACTCCTTCATTTCTTGTGATATTTCTCTTAAATTGCCCTTGTGTGTTACTTATTCCGATGCATGCTACGTGGTTAGTACTCCTTTTGGTGGTAGTATAGAAACTAACCGGGTTTTTCGAGAGGTGCCGGTAAGTATTGAGGGTCGAGTTTTCTCAACGGATTTCATTGAGTTGCCTATGTCTCGGTATGGTTCTATCTTGGGTATGGATTGGTTGTACAAGCACTACGCCACTGTTGATTGTCGGACCAAGAAAGTTAGTTTAGGTTCTGAATTGGTTACGGGTCAAAGTTCGAAGACGGTGCCTTTATTATCTTTTTCAGAAGCTCATAATTTGGTTCGTGATGGGGCTACGGGGTTTATAGCCTATATTCTTAATCAACCAAAGGATCAAGTGAAGTTAGAGGAAACCGAGGTAGTTAAAGAGTTTCCCGAAGTGTTTCCCGAGAGGTTGGATTCGTTACCACCGGAAAGGGAGATAGAGTTTATGATTGATTTGTATCCGGATGCCGAACCTTACTCTAAGACTCCATATAGTATGGCACCGGCAGAATTGAAGGAATTAAAAGTACAAGTGGATGGTCTTTTGGAAGTTGGGTATGTAAGACCGAGCTCGTCACCATGGGGTGCTCCAGTTTTATTCGTGAAAAAGAAGGACGGTACTCTAAGAATGTGTATTGATTATCGGGAGCTTAATCGGATGACCGTTAAGAATAAATATCCTCTTCCCCATATTGAAGAGCTGTTTGATATACTCCAAGGGTCTAAGGTATATTCGAAGCTTGATTTAAGACAAGGGTATTATCAACTACGGATTCGAGCTGAGGATATTCCAAAGACGGGTTTTAACACAAGATATGGGCATTATGAATTCGTGGTCATGCCTTTTGGATTGACAAATGCTCCCGCCGCTTTTATGGACATGATGCATAGAATTTTCCAGCCGTTTCTTGACAAGTTCGTTGTAATCTTCATTGATGATATATTGATTTTCTCTAAATCAGCCGAGGAACATGCAAGGCAACTCAGATTGGTTTTAAGGACGTTAAAGGAGCATCAATTATTTGCGAAGTTTAGCAAGTGTGAGTTTTGGATCGACCGGGTTTCATTCTTGGGTCATATTATTTCGGGGAATGGATTAGAGGTTGACCCATCGAAGATTGAAGCGGTGTTGAAGTGGGAGAAGCCAAAGAACGCCTCCGAGATCAGAAGTTTCTTAGGATTGGCGGGTTATTATAGAAGATTCGTGCAAGATTTCTCTAAGATCGCTGCTCCTTTGACTCGGTTAACTAAGAAGGATGTGAAATATGATTGGGATGAGAAATGTGAGAGAAGTTTTGATGTTTTGAGAGAGAGATTAGTTTCTGCTCCAGTGTTAACTCTTCCAGAGGGTTCAGAGGGATATGCTGTGTACACTGACGCGTCGAAGGAAGGTTTGGGAAGTGTATTAACTCAGAAGGGCAAGGTTGTCGCTTATGCCTCACGGAAGTTGAAGGATCACGAGAAGAACTACCCGACCCATGATTTAGAGCTTGCTGCCATGATTTTCGCACTCGGGAAGTGGAGACATTACTTGTATGGAGTGTCGTTTGAGATTTTCACCGATCATAAGAGTCTCCAATATCTTTTCACCCAAAAGGAACTCAATATGAGGCAACGGAGATGGATGGAGCGACTAGAAGATTATGATTGTGTTATCAAATATCATCCCGGGAAAGCTAATGTAGTTGCCGACGCTTTAAGTAGGAAAGTGGGTGTTTCGAACTTGGCAATAGGTACAAGTAAGGTAGTTGAGCCTATTGTGATTCGAGCTCGAGTTTCTAATATCTCCGTTTATCCGGATTTGAAGTACAGAATGTTCGAGGCTCAAGGAAAGGATCCGGGAGTTCAGAGATTGGTCTCTAAGGCTAGAGAGGATCCGGAGAGTCCATTTGGGTTCGATGAAACCGGTCTTCTTCGTTTCAAGAACCGGTAGTGGTACCCGATGATTTGAAAAGGGTATTGCTCGAGGAAGCTCACAAGTCGGCTTACTCAATTCACCCTGGAGGGAATAAGATGTACAGAGATCTCAAGCAGTTTTACTGGTGGCGTGGATTGAAGAAGGATGTAGCAGAGTTTGTGAAGCACTGCCTCACTTGTCAGAAAGTGAAAGCTGAACACCAGAAACCGGGAGGTCTTCTTCAGCCATTACCTATTCCTGAGTGGAAATGGGAATAGGTGACGATGGATTTTATATCCAGGTTACCTAGAGTGAAGGGTGGATTCGATGGTATTTGGGTGATTGTGGATCGTCTGACAAAATCTGCTCATTTTCTACCGGTCAGAATGTCTTTCAAGATTCGGAAGTTGGCTGAGATTTACAACCGGGAGATTGTACGACTTCATGGTATTCCGGTGAGTATTGTTTCGGATCGAGATCCCCGTTTCACTTCGAATTTATGGCAAGAGTTACAAGAGTTGTTGGGTACAAAGCTTCAGTTCAGTACGGCGTTTCATCCACAAACTGATGGGCAATCGGAGAGGGTTATTCGGTATTTGGAAGATCTACTTCGAGCTTGTGCCTTGGATTTCCAAACCTCGTGGCACGATCAACTTCCTTTGGTAGAGTTCGCTTACAATAATAGCTTTCAGGCAACGATTGGTATGGCTCCGTATGAATTGTTATATGGGCGGAAATGTAGACCGCCGTTATTCTTTGATTTGGAAGAGTGGAAATGGTCAAAACAGGAAGGAGTCAAGAAAGGGAGAAAGCTTGAGAAATCCTCGAAGGCTGTGGAAGCCATGATTGAGAAAGTTCGGATTATACAACAACGGATGAAAGCTGCACAAGATAGACAGAAGAGTTATGCCGATATTCGGCGGAGGGATCTTAAATTTGAAGTGGGGAACCAGGTTTTCTTGAAGGTATCTCCTCGTAAGGGATTTTCTAGAATTGGAAAGGGAGGGAAGTTGAATCCCCGTTACCTAGGTCCGTTTGAGATTCTTGAGAGAATCGGAGAAGTAGCTTATCGAGTGGACCTACCTCCTAATCTTACCGGAATTCACAATGTTTTTCATGTTTCTCAACTCAGGAAGTATTACCCGGATGAAACCGAAATTCTCCCTGTTGAAGAAGTGGAGTTGGAACCGAATTTATCTTTTGTGCAGAAGCCGGTCAGAATATTGGACAGAAAGTATCAAGAGTTGAGGAATCGGAATATTTCTATGGTGAAGGTGTTATGGCGAAGTGACAAATCTGAGGAGATGACCTGGGAACCGGAAGAGAAGATGAAGAAGTTTCACCCGGAGTTATTTTCATCCGATCAATGAATCTGGGGACCAGATTCTTCTAAGGGGGGGAGAGTTGTAACGCCCCAAATTCCGGAAGTTCAGGTAAGCACGCCACGTGCGGGTCTTCGGGAGTTGGGAGTTTAAATTTATACATTTACTTGCTTATTATGATCTCTTTATAATATTGTGTGCATTATACAATTCTCTATATTTATACGAATTAACTTTTAAATGTGAAATTCATGAATTAAGTGATAGTGTGCTTAATTGTATTACGTGACCTTAATTGATCATTTCATGAAATTTATGGACTCAATTGCATAACTTGGTTTGGAGCTAATGGATCTTTTAGGTAGGGATAATACTTGATTACATTCATTTAAATAACCTAGGGACTTGTTTGCAAATTGGGGGCATATGTTATGATAGTGGAGGATATATTATAGCTAGTATATGCATCTCTTCCATCACTTGCTCATACATACATTTTATCAAATCTCTACACACACACACACACAAGTAACCGATCAAAACACCTTCAAGAGAGGAGGAAGATTTCAACTAATCTCAAGCCATAATTGAAGAACTTTGGAGCTAGAAGCATCAATATCTTCATCTCTTCATCTCATTTCATTCTTCATTCATTTCAAGGTATATATGGAAGCATGGATTGAATTTCTTGAGTGACTATATGAGTAGGGTTTGATGTTAGCTTGATGCTTTCATGGTTATTCTTGTATAGAAGCATGTTTAGGTCCTTTTTCCCTTCATTTCTTGCATAAAGCATGAAGTTATATGGAAGTTGGAGTATGTGAATAATTATGGGGTTTTGGGGCTTAATTCTTGGTGATTTGATGTATATTTATTTGTTGGATTGTTGTATAGTTGAAGTATATTATGTATATGTTGTGTTTGATCCTTTTTATTGAGTTAGATTTGGTGTTTTGGTTGGATCTTAGTGTTGTTCGAAGTTGCCCTGTTTTTCTGTCACGCACAGGTGACACAGGCGTGTCACCTTTGCTTTGTTTTGGGTGACACGGGGGTGCAGGTTGGCTGGGGCGGTTTTTCTGTACCGTGACACGGGGGTGTCACGGTTTGCCTTGTTTTGGTGACACGGGCGTGTCACCTTGTTTTGCAAGCTTTTGGTCCGCTGTACCGTGACACGGGGGTGTCACGGCTTAGTGTAATTTTGTGACACGGGCGTGTCACCCCTTGTTTTCATGCATATTGTTTTGCATGCTTGGATGTACGTGTATGTGTTATATACTTGGTTTATTGACATCATGCTCGTATTTGACATTCATTAAATAATTATTGCATAACATATTGGTGCATAACTTTGTCGTTCGTCATAATTGGTTCATTCGAGTCGAGTCTTATTTCACACGTGTCCTTGTTGCACAGATCATGGTCCCGGTTTTGAGGAGCCCGCTCAGTAGGGTGCTCTCTTGCTTTCTTTTGGTCGTCTGGTCAGGTGAGGTTTAAATTCTAGATAAATAGAACCCTTACAACCCCTATGTGACTATTTCGGCCAAAATGTATATATATATATCTATAGTTTGCGAACCTTATGACTTTCAAATGATTTGATAAAATGGATTGATTGATTGACGGATTGATTGTATTAGGCGAGTATTGAATTGCACTGTGGGCCCGAGGATAGTGGCTCGAGCCAACCGGGAAAGCATGGGCTGACGGGTAACTCGAGTGCTATCCTCACCAAATGGGATGACCCCTGAACCCCCTAGGAGATTAGGGGAGGAAGGAGTTCCGGGCTTAGGGATTCATGTACCCTCTGCCCAGACTGATTGGATGGTGGGGCCTTGCAATCCCACCATCACCCGGAGGAAGAAGGATGGACTGAAACTGCTAATTGTGCACAGTAAATAATTGCTTGATCACCTAATCACCTAATAAATTGATTGATTGTACACGGTCGGAGCAAGGTTGGAGAATTGCCCTCACTCGTCGGGCCACATATTGATTGTATTGAACTGAAGAAATTGGTAAATGGAATTAGTTGTAACCTCGGGCGATAGCATCTCTTTTAACCTATTAGATTGTATTGTTTTTCTAAAAACTATTACCCGAGATTACAACTTGCATGTATGTGCGCATATATTTATTTATTCCCCTCGCTCAGTCCGTTTGGACTGACACCTCAACTTTTCAGTTTTGCAGGTTCGTGCTAGGCGGGATTTAGGGTCTTGTGTCTTTTATTCGGGTCTAGCACTGCACCTTCATACATTGTACTTGTGTTGATACTTGTTGTTTTGTAGTAAATCTTGAATTTTACTTGGATGGATATTGTAATGGTATGTGTTATCGGTACCTATAAGTAAATATTTAAATATGGTATCTATAGGTATTGAACGCTTTTGCTTCCGCTATTTTATTGCTCTGAGTTGTTTTGGTTTTAATTGAGGGTGCCCGCCTAGCCTTGTGTTTTTTTTATTGTCTCCCGTTCGCTATAGTTTCGGTTCATGTATGAATTGCCCGTTTCATATGTGGATTGAGCCTATAGTGCGGGGGATGTGGCGCCTAGCGTTCCGGGTGCTACAGTCTAGGAATCATGAATCGAGATAGAGTTTCTGAAATGTCTTCTAAAACTTATACTTATAACTATCTTTTGGGTACTTTTGGAAATGTCTTTGGTATGCAACACCTATCTCCGGTTGATGAGTCCAACCTTTTGATATGTGTTATGCTCTATATATATACAGTGGGTGTGCGTTAGCCCCCCTCACTCGGTCAGTTGACTGACACCTCATTTTATCTTTTAGTTGCAGGTTTCTTTTGGCTTGAGCTAGGCGGATGTCAGTCTTCTGGGTCACACTTGTCGGTTTAGTTGGTGTTAAGATGCATTTGTCACATACTCTATTTATGTTATGTATTCTTATTTCGCTTTTGGAGATCATGTTTTATGCTCTACTTAGACTTAAACCCATGTAGGGTTAGTATGCTAGCATTTGGATGTAATTTGCTATTCTGCTGATACTTATATTGGTTTATTACATTGCGATGATTTGAGATTCGGGACCAGGTATCTATGCTAGTTGAACCCGTCACTTGTTTTGTACATTGATTTAATTGCTTCCGCTATCTGATGATAATTGTTTAAATTGCTTCCGCACTCTGAGTCTGTCGTGTTAGATCCGCCTAGCCTAGTGTGTGAGTTGGTCTCCCGTTCACTTTGATTCGGATTCGGGCATGGACTTTCCATTTCGTGACCGGGTCTGGGTCTTAGTGCGGGGGATGTGGCATCCTCCGTTTGGGGTGTTACACAGCTCAGGCCCGTTGCCCTCACTGTCAGGGTTCCCACCTATTAGAGAAGTGTTGGAGATATTTGGGTAGATGCTTGGTGTGTGGTTCTGCTGATCACAGGAAAGACACTTGTCCGAAGAAGAGGCCAGCTATTCAGGCTCGTGCATATGCCCTTGATGGAGAGGAGGAAACAGCAGAGGTTAATCAGAATGCCGTAGTGGAAGGTACAATAAACATTCATGGCACGAGCATATATACATCGTTTATTTGACTCTTATTATTATGTGATATACTTGGTAATTGTGACATGCATTGATTGTTGTAATTTTCAATTGTGCTACTTTGATGTGCGTAGGCACAGGTGCTTTAAATAATTGTATTTATGTCCTAGAGAGATGTCAGAATCTCTCATCCTCTGCGTGAGAAAGATTTAAATTCTCTCCATTTACGTGTTTGGGAGATGTTCATTCTCTCAATTTATTTGATAGAGAGTTGTAGGATTCTCTACTTATGTGATAGAAAGGTACTGGATTCTTTCTGAGCTTTGTGCACGAGAGATGTTGGATTCTCTTGTACTTGGATATTCGGGAGATGCTGGATTATCTTGAATTTAAGGGTTTGAGAGATGCTGGAATTTCTTAAACTAGAATGTTGGAAGATGCTGGAATCTGTCCAACTTAGGCTGAGAGACGGGGTTCTCTCAATTGTCTGCTCGAGAGACGGGGTTCCCTCTTGTGTCATCGAGAGACGGGGTTCCCTCGCTTCCTGTGTTCGAGAGACGGGGTTCTCTCACCTTTTGTGCTGAGAGATGGGATTCTCTTTGTCTGTCTTGGTTGCGATGCACGTCGATGATTACGGATTACAATAAGCAAGAATGGGACGTCCTTGAAGAGACGTTGGTTCAACACCGAAGAGTCGACTGTTCCTACGATAGAAGAATTACCATTTACTTCGGACTTGATGGTTGTGAAGTATCCGGACGAGATTCAAGATCGGGTTGTGATGTAACGCCCGAGCGCGAGACGTCACATCCCCCGCACCATGACCCGACCCGTATACGAAATGGATTTCCATACACGTGCCGAATCATAACAAACGGAGACATACACACATACGCACTCGCTAAGCCAGGCGGGACTAACCTATAACTTTAACCCCAACAACAATCACAACAACCAGAGCAATAAACAGATAGCGGAAGCAATCATTCATACATTACATATTGAGCTAGAGCTCTAGGTACCAACATGTATTCCATATACAGATTGAGCTATACGCTCTATGTACCAATAGTTCAGGGAAGATACATATAGGTACCAATATCATGTATGCTCCATACATATACAATTCAAAAGTAGCAAAATGAATCAACTGCGTGTAAAGGAAAGGCTAGACACGATGCAAGACTCTCCCTGACTGGTATCCCGCCTAGCATCCCCTTCCTGCAAAAACAACTGAAACAACTCCGGGTTCAGTCTTAGACAGGCTGGTGGGTATAAAAACAGAAGCATAATATCATAATATTGCGGAATTGAAACACATACATGCAAGTTATAATCCTTATTCGAGGTTTAGAAGCATTTCTCCCAAGCGGGAACATAAAATACAACGAATAGGATTATAACACTTCATTCGTTCATTAGGTCATTAATAGCCCGGCGAGAGGGCGTGCATTATCTCCAACCACCACCACGTGTAATTCATTAATCATTCATTCATTCGTTCATTCATTCATACATTACATTCTTTCGTGCACATACATTAGAACATTCATTCGTTCATTCATATACTCCTTTTTCCTCCGGGTAGGGAACGGGTTTGCAAGGCCCGAGCCCTCATTTATTAATGCTAGAGGGGTACATGAATCCCCAAAAGCCGGGACCCCTTTCATCCACTAATCTCCTAGTGAAATCCAGGTTGCCGAAATTGTTGGGACTAGTATATGTGGATTCCCGTCAGCCCATGCTTCCCCGCTTCACCACTACACTAAGCCCCGGGCCCTCATTCATTGTGATCATTCGTACATTTCTCGCCAAAACATTTTGGTAGGACATTCATAATAAAGGCTTTCGTTCAAAAACATTTGCTCGTTAAAACTTGGCATAAATACCTATATAGGGTTTTGGCTAAAATCTTGCAGATTAGGTGTTCGGGTCATATTGTTATCTAATAGAAGAAAAACCCACCTGGTAGACAAAAAAAAGAACCCGACACGCTCTCACTGCCCGACCTCGTCACCGACTGGATCAAGATCTGTGTGACAAAGGTAGTGTGAGACTCAATCATGACCACATTAGACGCTCGGCTATGCAATAACATGCTATGGAATGCTTAAAATGCAATAATATGTTCAATTATGGTCATGAATATCATAGAATTCAATTAAACACATAATTCACCAAGTTTCGTTCATTATACGGTAAAACCGTATTCGTTCTCGTTCATATCGTTCATACTTTCATACTTTGCATTCATAATTCATCAATAGCATTTATCAATCATAAACCAATCCTAAAACATAATCATGTTACATATAATTCATAATTACGAAATAATAAACGCAAAACACACAATAAAAGAGTTCCCCCAAAGCTGCCATTTCAAATGACACGGCCGTGTTGAGTTTTCAAAGGAAACGGACACGGCCGTGTCCGAGGTTTAAAATCAGAAAAATTCAAAGTCGAGGGCTTGACACGGCCGTGTTCAGTTTTCAAAGCATTTGGACACGGCCCTGTCCGAGATTAAATTCAGAAAAAAATCGAAGCCGAGAGCCCAACACGGCCGTGTCCATTTTCAGTTCAAAGCTGACACGGCCGTGTCAGGTCATCGTTTTTAAAGAGAAAACAGAGCAAAAGCTCTGCTTCTCGAGGGAAAAGCTTTGCAAAACAGGGGTAGCTCTAAGGAAGCTCTTATACACACTTAGACATGCTTATAATTCATAAAACTCATATATAACATGCAATTCATTCATATATGTAAGAATTCACACCCAAAGTTGGCCAAAGATCACCCAAAGACAAACTTTCATTCATGGAATCTTCAAACTTCATTAATGGCATAACATGCTATGATCAACCAACATGAAATCTTAGCATCTAGAAATGATAGGGAAGCTACAAGCCACAATTTCCATAACCCAAAACCCAAGTTAAACCATTGAAACTCATGGAATCAAGAATTCATAACATAAAACTCATTTTCAAACTTTTCTCATATCACAGGATTCTCCAACTCATACCAAGATGTAATCGAAAGAAAATGGAGAGGAGAAAGAGAGAAAAACATTCCATGCCTTACCTTGGAAGAAGATGGAAGATTGGTTGATCTTGAGCTTAGGGTTTGGATGATCAAAATGGAGGGTTTTTGGAGCTTCTCTTGATCTCTTGAGATGATGATTTTGATCGATAAAAAATGATGAGGCAAGGAGAAAGGGAATGCTGATTTTTAGTGCTAATATGGGTAGGATTCAGGTCGGTTCAAGTCCGGTTCGTTTAGTAAACGGTTCAAACAAGTCATAAGAAACGAGGTTGTGGAAAGATTCGTTGTCGATAGTTCAAACGGTATCACAAACGTATAAGGTCAAGTTTAATGGATAGGTAACGTCGAAACAAATTCAATGCCGGTTACGGATCTCGATTTCGAGGTCCGGAGCTCAAGATATTGCGAAAACCGTTCAGGGTTGCCTATATTCAAATAGGTCCCTAAACTTTCAAAAAGTGGCAATTAAGCCCAAACTCAATTTTCCAATTGAGTCCAAAACATTCAAATAAGTTACAATTAAGTCCACGATTACACGAGACACATAATTTCATTCAATTAACACAGAATTCATGAAATTCACATTCTCACATTTTCATTCATATAGTCATAACACATTTTGGAATTCATATAAATTTTGAACAATTACATCAAATTAAAAACAAATTCAATTAGTAAAACATGATATAAACTCATATAATTAAATGTAAATGCGCACGTAACTCTTACCTGCACGTGTGAAAACACGGGGCGTTATAACCTCTCCCCCTTAAAAAGAATCCGTCCTCGGATTCATTGCTCGGTCGGAAACAACTCTGGATAGAACTTCTTCATTTTCTCTTCCGTTTCCCAAGTGGCTTCTTCCGTCTTATCATTTCGCCATAACACTTTCACTAAGGGAAACCGTCTGTTCCGAAGTTCTTGAAATTTTCAATCCAGAATCTTCGCCGGTTTCTGAACAAAAGTGAGATTCGATTCGAGCTGAATCTCTTCAACCGGTATGATCACTGATTCATCGGGATAGTATTTCCGTAGTTGTGACACATGGAAGACATTGTGAATACCCGGTAAACTTGGAGGCAAATCCAATCTGTAAGCTGTATCTCCGACTCTCTCCAAAATCTCATAAGGTCCCAAATATCGGGGATTCAACTTTCCTCCTTTTCCAATTCGGGTAAATCCTTTCCGAGGTGAAGTTTTCAGGAATACCCTATCCCCAACTTCAAATTCAAGATCTTTCCTTCGCTTATCTGCATAACTTTTCTGTCGATCTTGAGCTACCTTCATCCGTTGTCGGATAATTTGAACCTTTTCAATAGCATCCTGAATAGCTTTGGAAGGTTTATCTTTCTTTTCACCTCTTTGTACCCCTTCTTGCTTACTCCACTTCCACTCTTCCAAATCGAAAAATAACGGAGATCGGCACTTCCTTCCATAAAGAAACTCATACGGTGCCATTTCTATCGAAGCTTGGTAACTATTATTGTAGGCGAACTCAATTAAGGGCAATTGTTCATTCCACGAACTCGAGAAATCCAACGCACACGCCCTTAACATATCCTCAAGATATCTAATTAATCTTTCGGATTGCCCGTCAGTCTGAGGATGAAAAGCTGTACTGAAATGAAGCTTAGTTCCCAAACACTTCTGTAACTCTTGCCAGAACTTGGAAGTAAATCTCGGATCCCTGTCTAAAACAATACTAACTGGCACTCCATGTAACCGAACGATCTCATCACAATACCTCTTAGCCAGCTTACCTATCTTATCTGACATCCGAACTGCAAGAAAATGTGCTGACTTGGTTAACCTGTCCACGATTACCCAAATTCCATCGAATCCACCTTTCACTCTAGGTAAACCCGATACAAAATCCATCGCAATCTGTTCCCATTTCCATTCGGGAATAGGTAGTGGCTGTAACAATCCTGACGGCTTCTGATGCTCAGCTTTCACTAGCTGACAAGTCAGACAATGCTTCACATAACTCACTACATCTCTCTTCAACCCATTCCACCAATAATACTGTTTCAAGCCCCGATACATCTTGTTTCCACCAGGATGTACCGAATAAACAGTTTTATGAGCTTCATCCAAAATAGCTCTTCTCAACTCTTTTGGAACTACCACCCTGTCCTTAAATCGAAAGATTCCCGTATCATCGAATCCAAACAGACACTCGGAGTCTGATCGAGCCTTCTCAATCAACTTCTGAATCTCAATATCCATCCGTTGTGCTTTAAATATCTGTTGCCTTAACTCTGGACGTACTGAGATGTTACCAATACGAGCCTTTATCTTAACCAATTCCCTTGGTTGTCCAATATTTACTTTCAAATTGGATACACTAGCCTTCCTGCTCAATGCATCCGCAACCACATTAGCTTTGTCTGGGTGATACTTAATCACACAATCATAGTCCTCGAGAGTCTCCATCCATCTTCGTTGCCTTCTGTTCAACTCCTTCTGAGAGAATAAGTACTGAAGACTCTTGTGATCGGTGAAAATCTCAAAAGAAGTTCCATACAAGTAATGTCTCCACTTCCCTAAGGCAAAAATCACCGCTGCAAGTTCAAGGTCGTGAGTGGGATAATTCTTCTCATGCTCTTTCAATTTCCTAGAGGCATAAGCAATTACTCTCCCATTCTGCATCAAAACACAACCTAAGCCTTCATGGGAAGCATCTGTTGTAACGCCCCAGTTTTTCAGTTTTAAATAATGTGGTGTATTTGTTTATAAATTGCGCGATTCAATTATTTAATTATATGATTACTTGTTCATAAGTGTTTTTATTTGATTTAAACTATAAACTATTAATATTTAATTTAATTCATTTTATTTCTACTTTGATATTTAGTGTTAAATTCTCAATTAAGGTTTTGTGTTACCTTAACTATTTCGGTAATTTCGTTAATTAATTTCAACATGTTATTAGTTGGTTTTAATTTAATTAATATGGAATTTAAGTTTTAGTAAATTATTTATAACAATATGAATTCGTTCATGCGCATGAGTGTTCTATTTGTGCTTCGTTCATATATGTAATGATATCGGATTGGTATGGAAATTTAGTATGTCTTAAATATGTGTGTTATGAACATGCCTATATGCTCGGTTTATGTTTACGGATTCATTTGACGTGTTTATGAATTTAATTTGATTTGTGGAACCAAATCGGGGGCTAACGAGCAATTAGCGCACCCTTGGTTCCGTACGTGATATCTTGAGCTCGGGAATTCGGATTCGAATTCCGACACCTCCGTTGCCTTCGTATCGACGATTCGGAGACAATGGAACAAGCCTCATACCTTTTTGATATCATTAAGACCTCCGAAATCCAACCGTAACGAGCAACTCGTGCAAGAGGAACTCCTTTGGTTGACTAGTCTTCATGGTGGGACCCCTTAACACCTCCCTAACCTAACCATACCTTAACCATGGCTTGTGTACCTTGGGATAAGCCTTTCTCTTCCCTTTTTGTTCTGGAAACCGAACAAATATCCCCCTTTTGCAGCTGGAACTGATCGAGAGAGAGAGAGAGGAGAAAGAAGAAGGAAACCTTGGCCCTTTTGTGATTTTGAGCTCAAATCACCATTTTTCTTCACCAAATCTTCAAGGTATGAATATTTATGTCATCTCTACTCTATTATACTTGATTTCATCTACTTACATCATGTTTTGGATCAGATTTGATTAGGGTTTGGGTTAAGAGCATGAATAGGGTTTTGGGGGAAATTGCTCTTGTGACCTTGCTTGGTTGTGCAGCTGTTTTCCTTGCTTGTAAATGATTATATGAGCTTGTTTCTTGGCCAATTTCTTCCCCAACTGATAGTATTTGATGTTAGGGGGATTTCATCTCTTGACCCTTTAATGAAATTATGAGATATGGAGCTCCAAACTTGATGATCAAACTAATGTGCTTTAAATTGTACCATTTTGCATATATATGATGTATATTAGTTGTTTAGTATGTTAGCATGCTTTCCCTAAAGTTTCAGATCCAAATTCAACCCCTAAGTACTTGATCAAGGCATGATGGAATCATTAGGGCTCATATGTACGATTTTGGCGACCCAGTTTTGTTGCATGGATTCGATGATCTTAACGTGTGATTTAGCCTTTGAACTCTAAATGAAAACTGTTCATAACATGCTAAAAATGTTGTATATTAAGTTTCAGAGCATTTGGAGTTCATTTGGTATGTTTTTGGATTGATTTGGTATGAGATCAGTTTTGCCGGAACACTCTGTGAACGCCTCAAGTTCTGTACCGTGACACCCCCGTGTCTCATTTACTCATAAGAGTGAGACACGGGCGTGTCACACCCTCTGGTCAGGTCTGTACTGAGCCACGGTCGTGGCTCAGTTTGGCTAGGGTTGGTGACACCCCCGTGTCCCTTCCCCTGCGCAGTCCGTGTTGCTTCCTTTTCGGGTTTTGATTTGTTTCACCTCTTGAATGGCTTTATCTCCTTTTGTGTTGAACTATGAACTTGTTTTACTATATGTTAGGAGTATTGTGGTTTAATTTCATGGCATTTGGATGTGTTATAGGCATGCTTTTGCCTAATGCCGTTTATGTGTGTTTATATGTCGTTTATGAATCGCATCACTTATTTTCTATATCATATGACTTCTTCTTGTTGTCAAACCTTGGGAATATGCTATCTTATGTAATATGAAGTATGTGGTAGCATTATGGAAGAGCTTGAATATGTTTTATGCTCCTATTTGAATTCTTGAATTATTAGATTGGAAATATGAATTGAATGATAATGAATGAATGATTGAATGATGTGGATATATGAGTTAAATGCCTTAATAATGCACATGAACATTTTCATGACATGATTTTATGAGTGAGCATTGCCGTGCGTCATATATGGTTCATTAAGAGTCTTGAGTCTCACGAACACGTCTTGTGGTCTTTTGTACAGTTTGTCTCCAGGGTGGAGAGCTTTTGATCGTTCAGGCACTTGGTGCTCGATCCTTGTAACTTCACGGTTCAGGTGAGGGTGGTTTTTGTTTTAGTTATGTAACAAACCCTCCAACCCTTATGTGAAAAGCTTTGGCCAAAACCTTATGATTATATATATATGATTTTCAAATGAAGTTATCCAGTAAATCCTTCTGAATTTTGCGTATGAGCGTATATAAACTTAAAAATGGTTTTATAATGAGGCTATGCTCCAAACCGTGTGTCTTCATTCTAGCTACGGAATAGGATGACACGGAGAGGTACGTATATAGCATATGCCGAATTACACGGTAAGGTATGATTCTTATAGTATGTATTGATCGAGTAAACCCTTTTCAAATGATTTATGAATTATGATATGTACTTATGAATTGATATGTTTGGCGAGTCACATTTCTGATTTATGACTGAACGGGCCCCGGGACTTAGTATATGTGGCTAACCGAGGAAGCAAGGGCTGACGGGGATCCCATATACTAGTCCCAACCAACTACAGCGGTACCGGACCTCGTCAGGAGATTGGCGGGGAAAGGGAGCTGAGTGCCATCTGGGGAGTCATGTAACCCCTTTTGGTCAATGATTGGGTGGTCGGGCCTTGCAAACCCACCACCAACCCGGAGGAAGAAGGTTGGAACTTATTTATGATTGAAAATGATTGACTGATTGATTATTGATTGATAGGCATCGTGCGGGAAGGCCGGTAATCGGATTACCCAAACAAATATATTTAGGACATGACACGATTTATGGTCTGTGTGTATTATGATATATTGCATGATCGCCTAATCAATATACTAATGATATTTATCGTACACGGTCAGAGTTTGGTTGGAGATTGTGCACGCTCACTCGCCGAGCCTTATGTATATGTATGATTTATGAATGTAATGAATTTATTATGACTTAGTCGTAAAAGTCGAGCATTGTTTATCTATTTTCTTGCCCTTTTCGGGAACTAAATTCAAATAAAACCTTGCTCGGGATTTATGACTTGCATGTGCATGTTTTATATATATGTATCGCTCCTGCTCACTCAGTCTTCTAGAGACTGACCCCTTTCCCTCCCCAATCTTTTTAGTGTGCAGGTTTGATCTTTGGAGTTTCGAGCTAGGCGGAGGTGTTTGGAGTCTTTAAGTGGGTTGAGTTAGGTTAGGAGAGTCTTTGCACTCATTCATGTATTGGATTTATGTATGATTCGATTTCATAGTTTCTGGAACTTGAATAATTATATAATTGTTAGTGAATTGCTTTTACTGGGTTTTGCTATGTTTTAAAAGAGGCCTGAAGAGCCCAAATTCCGTTTATGGTTTGTATGATTGAACTTTGGCTTTGCTATGCATTATACTTCGTGGATTGGTTTTCATTGCAGGGTCTAGCTCCGCCTGGCTTAGGAAGGTTTTTATGTTTGTCTCCCGTTCGCTATGGTTTGATATGGGTGCGGATTAGCTGTTTCGTTACTCGTGTTGAGCCATAGTGCGGGGGATGTGGTGCCTCACGTGCGGGGTGCTACATCCTTAAGTGGTATCAGAGCCCGGTTGCAAAACCGGTGTTCTTGAGTCATGTCTGAGTCAGTTAGGTCGCACGGCATAGGAACAACTTGTGAATGTGTGCATTGCATCGATCTTGAACATGAATTTGGCTCTTCTTTTTGAATTTTGTGGGACTATCTGTTGCATTTACATAAGGATCCTTGCAATAATTGTTGAAAATGTGTCATGAGCATGCACTAATCGCATGCATCTACTCTTGAAGTAAGCTATGATTTATAGGTTATGAAGATAATATCAAACCACGGCCAAGTTCTATGACAAAGAAGATCGATTGCAAACCTTCTGAGGCATGGAAGATGGGCAGGATACTCTGGGAAGAATGTAGAGCATTAGAGATGTGAGACTTCCCAAATGGAGCTGTGTACCTGGGCTCGACAAGAAGGATTTCTGATTAAGCCTAGTGAATTGAAATCAAGTCTATCGAAGTTAAGACCGGGAAGAGTTGGACTTGGGTGCTCTGGATTTCGATTGTGATGGGAAACTCATAAACAATAGTCACGGTAATCTTGAGCAAGGTGTTGAGTGGGAGATGAGCTTGTTTTTCCAAGACTAAGCTGAATTGTCATGTTGTGAAGTTGAAATGGAAGATATGAAGCAACAAATGGAAACGGTAAAGAAAGGCAACCACTCCTTGAAAGGAAATCATGCGGTCAAATGTAAGCAGTGGGAGGTGAATTGAACTTTCGAAAGGGTAAGTGCGGGATTCTTGATTGAGACGACGATTGGAAGTAAAGGTCGAATTTAGAGAATAGATTGGATGCTAACTCCTTGGAAGTGGAAGATACAAGTTGATTTATAAAGATGCATGGGAATCTCGAAGACCGTGGGAAAGGCAAGGAATAATTACCAAGTCAAAGTAACCGCGGGACTTGGAGTAGCAAGGAAAAGCTGTCGAGCTAACTACTTACCCCATTGGTGACAGGTTCCAAAGCATTCATAGCACGTGCATCATATTTTGCATTAATTATTTATTCTCTTGATCTTATGTTATTCGTGCATTTCTAATTGGTTTCGTTGCGCTAAGGTATTGTATAATTGCTTGATGTAAACGTGACCCATGCATGGTCATTTTAACCCAACATGCATTTTAGTGTTTACTTGATAGGAAGTCCTTCCGCCTCAACTATCAAGTATCAGTGCAACTGAGCCGCATCTGAGTTATGAGGAAGGTGAATTTGGGAAATAAGAACTTCCATTGAGGGATAGGTTAACGTAAACAAGAATTCAGAAGGAGTTTCGAACATCAAGAGAACTGGGGAAGGAGTTGAAAGGTCAAATCCTTGATTTCTATATCAGTTAAACTTCACCTAATGGGATTTACTCATCAAGAATTTCGATAAAAGAAGAATCAATGGAGTTCAACCGGGAGAGCAAATTTTAAGGGGGAGAGCACGACCGAGAGATAAAATGGAAGCTGGAAGTAATGCTCGAATAAATATGTCAATAGCAACAACGGGGATGCAAATTAAGGAGAATCCGGAAATCCTAATGGTGGCCATTGGAAATGAATAAGAGGGCGGTAATGGTTAAGTTGTTAAGAGAGAAGTGACGATGCCAAATTCGGGGAAAGATTTTTCGAGATATAAAGAAGAAAGTTTACTGAACGACTCTATGCCTGGAATTCCGAATTGGGAGTGATGAAATTATATGGGAGTTTCTGTTACCTCCTAAGATGGAATTAACTAAAGGAAAATTGGATCAATCTATTATATAAGGGGATGTTGTCGACCAAGATTTATTTAGTAGAAGTATTAAGGGATCCGAGACAACATTATTAAGTTATCGGTTCTATCAAAGGTGATCCGGAAGGAAATCCACGAAGAAACCAAACCGGAAAAGATGATCATTGGAGGATTTACATCAAACTTCAAAACGCATCAAGAACATTTTATCTTCGATTCAAGAAATGTGGAGCTAGATGCCAAATATAAACCTAAGGGGTCAAAGGGAATGAATGGATACCAGGAACGGAAGATGGAAAAGGATTCGTGTTAAGGTAGATCCTAATGACGAATACCTCTAGGTAGGGATTGAATCATCAAGGTGGTCAGGGGTAGTTATTCTTGAGGATATTTTAAACTCTGATATGAGTAAGATAGTAGCTATGGATCTAACATTGAGAGAGATGGTCTAAGGATATTCGGGGAGGTCAAGCTCGGTTAATTAAAAAGAATTGGATGGTCGAACGAAGATTGCGGGAAATGGTGAAGACTGGAAATAGTACAAGTCAGAATGGATCCAAGAGTATGATCCTTAAAGGATTTATCAATAGCTTCACCGAGGAACCTTGAAGAGGTTCAAGACAAGCTGACCACTGAGCTATCTTCAGGATAGATCCTACACTGGACAACGACAACTCTCAATTCTAAACTTTGAAACTTCGGTGAACGGTACTTATAGCATTCATGATACATGCATCCATGCAAATTTAACTTATATAATTTTTATATTAGGTGTTTTAATCTTGTATTGTGTTAAATTACTTGGAATAATTGGATATTAATGTGGGCGACATTTATTAGTTGCTTTGGGTGCCTTACGTGATTTTAAATTTGGTTTTGCGTGAGTTGCTTGGGAGTATTGGAGACTTCCTTGCTTTATTTTCGGTTAAGAGACGGGGATTCTCTTATTTTTGTTTGAGAGACGGGGTACTCTCTTTGTTTGCGAGAGACGGGGTTCTCTCATTGTTGTTGGAGAGACGGGGTTCTCTCATTGCTGCTCGAGAGACGGGGCTCTCTCCTTGTTGTTTGTGAGAGACGGGGAATCTCTCATTGTTTGATTTCAAGCGTGTTTTGAATCCGAGGACGGATTCTTTTTAAGGGGGGGAGATTGTAACGCCCCAGTTTTTCAGTTTTAAATAATGTGGTGTATTTGTTTATAAATTGCGCGATTCAATTATTTAATTATATGATTACTTGTTCATAAGTGTTTTTATTTGATTTAAACTATAAACTATTAATATTTAATTTAATTCATTTTATTTCTACTTTGATATTTAGTGTTAAATTCTCAATTAAGGTTTTGTGTTACCTTAACTATTTCGGTAATTTCGTTAATTAATTTCAACATGTTATTAGTTGGTTTTAATTTAATTAATATGGAATTTAAGTTTTAGTAAATTATTTATAACAATATGAATTCGTTCATGCGCATGAGTGTTCTATTTGTGCTTCGTTCATATATGTAATGATATCGGATTGGTATGGAAATTTAGTATTTCTTAAATATGTGTGTTATGAACATGCCTATATGCTCGGTTTATGTTTTCGGATTCATTTGACGTGTTTATGAATTTAATTTGATTTGTGGAACCAAATCGGGGGCTAACGAGCAATTAGCGCACCCTTGGTTCCGTACGTGATATCTTGAGCTCGGGAATTCGGATTCGAATTCCGACACCTCCGTTGCCTTTGTATCGACGATTCGGAGACAATGGAACAAGCCTCATACCTCTTTGAAATCATTAAGACCTCCGAAATCCAACCGTAACGAGCAACTCGTGCAAGAGGAACTCCTTTGGTTGACTAGTCTTCATGGTGGGACCCCTTAACACCTCCCTAACCTAACCATACCTTAACCATGGCTTGTGTACCTTGGGATAAGCCTTTCTCTTCCCTTTTTGTTCTGGAAACCGAACAAATATCCCCCTTTTGCAGCTGGAACTGATCGAGAGAGAGAGAGAGGAGAAAGAAGAAGGAAACCTTGGCCCTTTTGTGATTTTGAGCTCAAATCACCATTTTTCTTCACCAAATCTTCAAGGTATGAATATTTATGTCTTCTCTACTCTATTATACTTGATTTCATCTACTTACATCATGTTTTGGATCAGATTTGATTAGGGTTTGGGTTAAGAGCATGAATAGGGTTTTGGGGGAAATTGCTCTTGTGACCTTGCTTGGTTGTGCAGCTGTTTTCCTTGCTTGTAAATGATTATATGAGCTTGTTTCTTGGCCAATTTCTTTCCCAAATGATAGTATTTGATGTTAGGGGGATTTCATCTCTTGACCCTTTAATGAAATTATGAGATATGGAGCTCCAAAGTTGATGATCAAACTACTTCCCCTGTTTTCGAACTGCTGTGTGAAATATTGTGTTGTTGCTTGATCAAATGGTCTCCATTTCGTGTGAAATTGCATGGAGTTGATGTACACTCATTACCTTATATGTTAACATTCATGTTTCAAGTATTTGGATCCATTTGAAGCCTCAAAACCGAAGTACATGGCCTGTTTTTATGCATGCTTCATGACAGAATTGTTGCTGTTGTGTTTGGTAACTTGTTGGTCATTCTAATGTGCTTTAAATTGTACCATTTTGCATATATATGATGTATATTAGTTTTCTAGTATGTTAGCATGCTTTTTCCTAAAGTTTCAGATCCAAATTCAACCCCTAAGTACTTGATCAAGGCATGATGGAATCATTAGGGCTCATATGTAAGATTTTGGCGACCCAGTTTTGTTGCATGGATTCGATGATCTTAACGTGTGATTTAGCCTTTGAAATCTAAATGAAAAATGTTCATAACATGCTAAAAATGTTGTATATTAAGTTTCAGAGTATTTGGAGTTCATTTGGTATGTTTTTGGATTGATTTGGTATGAGATCAGTTTTGCCGGAACACTCTGTGAACGCCTCAAGTTCTGTACCGTGACACCCCCGTGTCTCATTTACTCATAAGAGTGAGACACGGGCGTGTCACACCCTCTGTTCAGGTCTGTACTGAGCCACGGTCGTGGCTCAGTTTGGCTAGGGTTGGTGACACCCCCGTGTCCCTTCCCCTGCGCAGTCCGTGTTGCTTCCTTTTCGGGTTTTGATTTGTTTCACCTCTTGAATGGCTTTATCTCCTTTTGTGTTGAACTATGAACTTGTTTTACTATATGTTAGGAGTATTGTGGTTTAATTTCATGGCATTTGGATATGTTATAGGCATGCTTTTTCTTAATGCCGTTTATGTGTGGTTATATGTCGTTTATGAATCGCATCACTTATTTTCTATATCATATGACTTCTTCTTGTTGTCAAACCTTGGGAATATGCTATCTTATGTAATATGAAGTATGTGGTAGCATTATGGAAGAGCTTGAATATGTTTTATACTGCTATTTGAATTCTTGAATTATTAGATTGGAAATATGAATTGAATGATAATGAATGAATGATTGAATGATGTGGATATATGAGTTAAATGCCTTAATAATGCACATGAACATTTTCATGACATGATTTTATGAGTGAGCATTGTCGTGCGTCATATATGGTTCATTAAGAGTCTTGAGTCTCACGAACACGTCTTGTGGTCTTTTGTACAGTTTGTCTCCAGGGTGGAGAGCTTTTGATCGTTCAGGCACTTGGTGCTCGATCCTTGTAACTTCACGGTTCAGGTGAGGGTGGTTTTTGTTTTAGCTATGTAACAAACCCTACAACCCTTATGTGAAAAGCTTTGGCCAAAACCTTATGATTATATATATATGATTTTCAAATGAAGTTATCGAGTAAATCCTTCTGAATTTTGCGTATGAGCGTATATAAACTTAAAAATGGTTTTGTAATGAGGCTATGCTCCAAACCGTGTGTCTTCATGCTAGCTACGGAATAGGATGACACGGAGAGGTAGGTATATAGCATATGCCGAATTACACGGTAAGGTATGATTCTTATAGTATGTATTGATCGAGTAAACCCTTTTCAAATGATTTATGAATTATGATATGTACTTATGAATTGATATGTTTGGCGAGTCACATTTCTGATTTATGACTGAACGGGCCCCGAGACTTAGTATATGTGGCCAACCGAGGAAGCAAGGGCTGACGGGGATCCCATATACTAGTCCCAACCAACTACAGCGGTACCGGACCTCGTCAGGAGATTGGCGGGGAAAGGGAGCTGAGTGCCATCTGCGGAGTCATGTAACCCCTTTTGGTCAATGATTGGGTGGTCGGGCCTTGCAAACCCACCACCAACCCGGAGGAAGAAGGTTGGAACTTATTTATGATTGAAAATGATTGACTGATTGATTATTGATTGATAGGCACTGTGCGGGAAGGCCGGGAATCGGATTGCCCAAACAAATATATTTAGGACATGACACGATTTATGGTCTGTGTGTATTATGATATATTGCATGATCGCCTAATCAATATACTAATGATATTTATCGTACACGGTCGGAGTTTGGTTGGAGATTGTGCACGCTCACTCGCCGAGCCTTATGTATATGTATGATTTATGAATGTAATGAATTTATTATGACTTAGTCGTAAAAGTCGAGCATTGTTTATCTATTTTCTTGCCCTTTTCGGGAACCTTGCTCGGGATTTATGACTTGCATGTGCATGTTTTATATATATGTATCGCTCCGGCTCACTCAGTCTTCTAGAGACTGACCCCTTTCTCTCCCCAATCTTTTTAGTGTGCAGGTTTGATCTTTGGAGTTTCGAGCTAGGCGGAGGTGTTTGGAGTCTTTAAGTGGGTTGAGTTAGGTTAGGAGAGTCTTTGCACTCATTCATGTATTGGATTTATGTATGATTCGATTTCATAGTCTCTGGAACTTGAATAATTATATAATTGTTAGTGAATTGCTTTTACTGGGTTTTGTTATGTTTTAAAAGAGGCCTGAAGAGCCCAAATTCCGTTTATGGTTTGTATGATTGAACTTTGGCTTTGCTATGCATTATACTTCGTGGATTGGTTTTCATTGCAGGGTCTAGCTCCGCCAGGCTTAGGAAGGTTTTTATGTTTGTCTCCCGTTCGCTATGGTTTGATATGGGTGCGGATTAGCTGTTTCGTTACTCGTGTTGAGCCTTAGTGCGGGGGATGTGGTGCCTCACGTGCGGGGTGCTACATCTGTATACACTATAAACCCTTCAATACCATCCGGAAGTGCAAGTATCGGTGCAAAGTTAACTTATCTTTCAAGAGCTGAAAACTGGCTTCACACTTCTCATCCCACTTAAACTGAACTTCCTTCTTGGTTAATCGGGTTAACGGAGCCGTTATCTTAGAAAAATCCTTAACAAATCTTCGGTAATAGCCGGCTAAACCCAAGAAACTTCGGATCTCAGAAACATTCTTAGGACTCTGCCACTTCGAAACTGCCTCTACTTTCGACGGATCCACGTCCCAAGAAACTCACCCTGTCAATCCAAAACTCACATTTACTGAACTTTTCATAAAGTTGGTTATCCCTTAAAGTTTCCAATACCAATCTCAAATGCCGAGCATGATCCTCTTCTGACCTTGAGTACACCAAAATATCATCGATGAAGATCACAACAAACTTATCCAAATACGGCCGGAAAATCCGATGCATCATGTCCATAAAAGCTGTCGGCGCGTTAGTTAATCCAAATGGCATCACCACGAATTCATAATGTCCATACCGAGTATTAAATCCCGTCTTAGGAATATCTTCCTCCTTAATCTTTAACTGATAATATCCCTGCCTTAAATCGAGCTTCGAATACACTCTTGACCCTTGTAGCATGTCAAACAAATCCTCTATATTAGGCAATGGATACTTATTCTTTACAGTCATCTGATTCAACTCCCGGTAGTCAACGCACATCCTTAAGGTTCCATCTTTCTTCTTAACAAAGAGAACCGGCGCGCCCCACGGTGATGAACTCGGTCGAATATAACCATTCTTGAGAAGATCTTCTAACTGAACTTTTAACTCCTGTAACTCGGCCGGTGCCATCCGGTAAGGAGTCTTAGAATCAGGTTCAGATCCCGGATATAAGTCTATTACGAATTCGATCTCTCGATCCGGAGGCAAAGAACCCAAAACTTCGGGAAACACCTCAATATATTCCTTCACCACTTCTGTCTCTTCGAGTTTCGCCTGATCTTTCGGCTTATTCAAGATATAAGCAATAAATCCCGTTGCCCCATTCCTTATCAACTTATGAGCCTCAGTAAACGACAAAAGAGGTGCACTATCTGCTTCTTTCCTTACTACCACTTCTACTCCCAACTTGACTGTCTTGGTGAAACAATCAACCGTGGCGTGGTACCGAAACAACCAATCCATTCCCAGAATAACCCCATATCTGTTCATCGGCATTACCACCAAATCTGCCTGAAATTCTCTACCTTCAAACCGAAACACACAGTCTCTGACCACCCGATCTGTCTCAAAGCTTCCACCCAACGGCGAACTCACCACATAAGAAGCATTTAAACACGTAACAGGCAAACACAAAGTTTCAATTAATTTGCCAGATATAAAAGAATGAGTAGCGCCAGGGTCAAATAATGCATGTATGTTCGTGTTATGGATGCATATCGTACCTTCCACCATAGCATTGGGATTGGCTTCCACATCTTGCTCTTCGCCCGCAAGGGCATATGCACGAGCTGGGATCATCGGCCTCTGAGCTCCCGGTTGATAGCCCGGAGTCTTGTATGGACAAGTATTGGCCATGTGTGTTGCCTTCCCACAAATCAGACATTGTCCCAACCTCCTTCGGCAAGTATTGTAAGTGTGAGTAGGCCCTCCACAATGCATACAAGGTGGCCTATCATGTCGAGGATCATTAGCAGCTGGCGGTGCTGGTGGCTTTGGTGGTGCAGTTCCCATTGGTCGAAACTTCTTATTCTGCCCTTGAAATAGCTAAGGAGGAGATACCATAGGCCTTTTCCCTTTTCCGAACCCCGATCCTTGTCCCATTAGCATACGAGGTAAGGGGTCCTTTTTCTTGTATTCCTCTTCCAATACCAGAGCCCGTTGTACAGTGTCAGCGAAAGATTCAAAGTTATGGCCCGCGTGCCCATGCCTCAGATCCTGCCGCAATCCGGCTATAAACTTCTTTCCATTTCTCTTTTCATCCCTTGTAATGTGAGGTGCATACATGCCAAGCCTGTTGAAAAGAGAAAGATACTGAGCCACCGTTCGAGTCCCTTGCTTTAGATCCATAAACTCTTGTTCTTTCTTTTCTCGAACGACCTCGGGCACAAAAGCTTCTCTAAACTCCCTTAGAAACACTTCCCAATTAATTTCTTCTCCTTCCACTTCGAGCTTCTCTCTAGTTCGTTCCCACCAATCATATGCCTCTCCGTCTAATTGAAAGATAGCAAACTGGGCCTTTTCTTGAGATGTGAATTGTCGAACATTAAAAATCCTCTCAATCCTTGTGAGCCATCCTTCTGATATAGCATCATCCACCGAACCGGAAAACCTTGGTGGATTATAACTCAAAAACAACCCATGATGATCTCTCGGGTTATTTGGAGGAGGTGCTTGATGTTCAGCCTGCGGTTGTACTAGAGGATCCTGAGCCCTTCTATGCTTCACATAGTTATATACCGCTTCCATAAAATGCTCCATATTCATAGGCGGTTGTGGAGGATTAGGAGAACGATCTCTATGATGATGACGATCCGGAGACCTTTCCCGATGTCTTCTAGGAGGCATCCTGTTCACTGAAACACTAACATGCGTGCTAGATTTAGTTCATGCGTGACAATGCATTAAATCAATCAATCATTCAAGTTAGAGATCGAAACACCTTATCACATAAAAATACAAATGCTCCAAATTAACAAGTAATTCCTACAGCCGAACGACCTACTGACTCCACACGACACTAGAACCCTGGTTTTGCAACCTTGGGCTCTGATACCACTCAAAGGATGTAACGCCCGAGCGCGAGACGTCACATCCCCCGCACCATGACCCGACCCGTATACGAAATGGATTTCCATACACGTGCCGAATCATAGCGAACGGAGACATACACACATACGCACTCGCTAAGCCAGACGGGACTAACCTATAACTTTAACCCCAACAACAATCACAACAACCAGAGCAATAAAAAGATAGCGGAAGCAATCATTCATATATTACATATTGAGCTAGAGCTCTAGGTACCAACATGTATTCCATATATAGATTGAGCTATACGCTCTATGTACCAATAGTTCAGGGAAGATACATATAGGTACCAATATCATGTACGCTCCATACATATACAATTCAAAAGTAGCAAAATGAATCAACTGCGTGTAAAGGAAAGGCTAGACACGATGCAAGACTCTCCCTGACTGGTATCCCGCCTAGCATCCCCTTCCTGCAAAAACAACTGAAACAACTCCGGGTTCAGTCTTAGACAGACTGGTGGGTATAAAAACAGAAGCATAATATCATAATATTGCGGAATTGAAACACATACATTCAAGTTATAATCCTTATTCGAGGTTTAGAAGCATTTCTCCCAAGCGGGAACATAAAATACAACGAATAGGATTATAACACTTCATTCGTTCATTATGTCATTAATAGCCCGGCGAGAGGGCGTTCATTATCTCCAACCACCACCACGTGTAATTCATTAATCATTCATTCATTCGTTCATTCCTTCATTCATTCATACATTACATTCTTTCGTGCACATACATTAGAACATTCATTCGTTCATTCATATACTCCTTTTTCCTCCGCGTAGGGAACGGGTTTGCAAGGCCCGATCCCTCATTCATTAATGCTAGAGGGGTACATGAATCCCCAAAAGCCGGGACCCCTTTCATCCACTAATCTCCTAGTGAAATCCAGGTTGCCGAAATTGTTGGGACTAGTATATGTGGATTCCCGTCAGCCCATGCTTCCCCGGTTCACCAATACACTAAGCCCCGGGCCCTCATTCATTGTGATCATTCATACATTTCTCGCCAAAACATTTTGGTAGGACATTCATAATAAAGGCTTTCGTTCAAAACCATTTGCTCGTTAAAACTTGGCATAAATACTTATATAGGGTTTTGGCTAAAATCTTGCACATTAGGTGTTTGGGTCATACTGTTATCTAATAGAAGAAAAACCCAACTGGTAGACAAAAAAAAGAACCCGACACGCTCTCACTGCCCGACCTCGTCACCGACTGGATCAAGATCTGTGTGACAAAGGTAGTGTGAGACTCAATCATGACCACGTTAGACGCTCGGCTATGTAACAACATGCTATGGAATGCTTAAAATGCAATAATATGTTCAATTATGGTCATGAATATCATAGAATTCAATTAAACACATAATTCACCAAGTTTCGTTCATTATACGGTAAGACCGTATTCGTTCTCGTTCATATCGTTCATACTTTCATACTTTGCATTCATAATTCATCAATAGCATTTATCAATCATAAACCAATCATAAAACATAATCATGTTACATATAATTCATAATTACGAAATAATAAACGCAAAACAAGCAATAAAAGAGTTCCCCCAAAGCTACCATTTCAAATGACACGGCCGTGTTGAGTTTTCAAAGGAAACGGACACGGCCGTGTCCGAGGTTTAAAATCAGAAAAATTCAAAGTCGAGGGCTTGACACGGCCGTGTTGAGTTTTCAAAGCATTTGGACACGGCCCTGTCCGAGATTAAATTCAGAAAAAAATCAAAGCCGAGAGCCCAACACGGCCGTGTCCATTTTCAGTTCAAAGCTGACACGGCCGTGTCAGCTCATCGTTTTCAAAGAGAAAACAGAGCAAAAGCTCTGTTTCTCGAGGGAAAAGCTTTGCAAAACAGGGGCAGCTCTAAGGAAGCTCTTATACACATTTAGACATGCTTATAATTCATAAAAGTCATATATAACATGCAATTCATTCATATATGTAAGAACTCACACCCAAAGTTGGCCAAAGATCACCCAAAGACAAACTTTCATTCATGGAAGCTTCAAACTTCATTAATGGCATAACATGCTATGATCAACCAACATGAAATCTTAGCATCTAGAAATGATAGGGAAGCTACAAGCAACAATTTCCATAACCCAAAACCCAAGTTAAACCATTGAAACTCATGGAATCAAGAATTCATAACATAAAACTCATTTTCAAAATTTTCTCATATCACATGATTCTCCAACTCATACCAAGATTTAATCGAAAGAAAATGGAGAGGAGAAAGAGAGAAAAACATTCCATGCCTTACCTTGGAAGAAGATGGAAGATTGGTTGATCTTGAGCTTAGGGTTTGGATGATCAAAATGGAGGGTTTTTGGAGCTTCTCTTGATCTCTTGAGATGATGATTTTGATCGATCAAAAATGATGAGGCAAGGAGAAAGGGAGCTGATTTTTAGTCCTAATATGGGTAGGATTCGGGTCGGTTCAAGTCCGGTTCGTTTAGTAAACGGTTCAAACAAGTCATAAGAAACGAGGTTGTGGAAAGATTTGTTGTCGAGAGTTCAAACGGTATCACAAACGTATAAGGTCAAGTTTAATGGATAGGTAATGTCGAAACAAATTCAACGCCGGTTACGGATCTTGATTTCGAGGTCCGGAGCTCAAGATATTGCGAAAACCGTTCAGGGTTGCCTATATTCAAATAGGTCCCTAAACTTTCAAAAAGTGGCAATTAAGCCCAAACTCAAATTTCCAATTGAGTCCAAACCATTCAAATAAGTTACAATTAAGTCCACGATTACACGAGACACATAATTTCATTCAATTAACACCGAATTCATGAAATTCACATTCTCACATTTTCATTCATATAATCATAACACATTTTGGAATTCATATAAATTTTGAACAATTACATCAAATTAAAAACAAATTCAATTAGTAAAACATGATATAAACTTATATAATTAAATGTAAATGCGCACGTAACTCTTACTTGCACGTGTGAAAACACGGGGCGTTACATGTGGAAAGGACAAAAATCGGAGGAACCAACTTGGGAGATTAATGAGGTAATGAAGAAGTTGTGACCGTGTTTGTTTGAAGCGGAACAGCGAACCTGGGGACCAAGTTCTCCTAAGGAGGGGAGATTATGACGCCCCGTCCGATAAATCGTACAGGTATGCGCCACAAGAGAGTTTACCTTACGCACTTATGTGATTTAATTCTCTTTTTATGTGTTTATTTCCAACTTTGATTGAAAATGTGACTTAATTGACTAAACCCAAAATGGCAAAATATGAATTCTTGCATGAAAACTTAAGAATGGAACTTGGATGAATTTAAATTAATTTTCGGAGTTGGATTTAAATAGGACTTGGACCTATTTGTGTGTGTTGGGCCTAACTCAAGTTAGGTGAGTTTGGGTCGTTCGAGACCAATATGAGCTCGAGAATTAGAATTCGAATTCCGACACCACCATTGGACTTGATTCGGTAATTCGGATCTAATGGAATTTACTTTATATTTTTCGGAAACCGTTTAGACCTTGAACCTTTTAATTTTGACCTATTGGGCCGAAAGTCATTTATTTGAACCCAAATCCTAATAAAGACTTTAGCCTCATGTTATATCTTGAAACCCTAACCTAGATCCCCTTTCTCATTTCAATTCAAACCTCAAAATAGCCTAATTGTGACAGCCATGGAGAAGCTTCAAGTGAGGATGAAGATCTAAGACTTTCCTACACCTTCAAGAGCTCATATCTCCCTCGTTTCTTCATCATTTGAAGATCCAAGGTAAGCTACAAATTTCCCTTGATGTGTATTTCAATTCTATCCATGAATCTTAGCATGAAATTGAATGTACGAGCTTATATGAGGAAGTCTTGTGAAAATGGTGACTTATGCCCAAGTTGAAGAATATGGTTTATATGATGGATCCTTGAGTTCTTGTGCATGAATATGTGTTCCTCCATGTTCAATATGTAACAACCCGGATTTTTGAGATCAGGATAGCACGGGTAAGTAAAGGATTAAGAGGAAAGCGTTTATAGCCTTAGTCCATTACACATTCCATTTTATGTGAATTCTGTGCATCTATGTTTCAATTTATCATTGTTCCTTCTTGAGAGAACCATATCACTATTCATCGACCGAACCCTAAACCTTTACCTAAACCTTGAAAAACCTTAGAAAGATGATTTCTATATTTTTCAAACTCATATCATAGCTTTCATCATTCCGAAATACATTTTTAAAAAATTGTTGTTGAAAATTCCATTTAGGTCCCTAGATACTATTCATCTTTAATTGTAGGAATTTTCAAAACACTTTTACCTATTCAATACTGGGCTCAATAGAATCCTTGCGAAATTTTATGAATTTTGGTATGATTTCCAAACCCTAATTCTTAACATAGCTTCAGTAGAAATAAAACCGGTCGAAAAACCCTAATTTTGCCCTAAATTAGAAATTTCTGAATTTCAACGTTTTCCTATGCAATATTATAACCATTACGATCCTTGGATTATTTTATGAATTTGAGGACCTTTTCCAAACTCTAGTTCAACCCCTAACTCGATTTATAAATTTTTCTTTATTTTTCCCAAAGTACTATTTCTACCGTAAAAACTAATTTTCAAACCGTCCAACATTTGGTATACAATATTACAGTCAAAATGATCCTTGAATTATTTCAAGAATCATGGACACTTTCTCGGGAATCAATTCACATTCTAGCTTCGTTTATGAATTTTATTGTATTTTTCAAAATTCCCGAACGACTAATACTTTAAATGTAGACGTTCAAACATTAAGTGTTTATAACCATTAGAAAGCTCTTTCGATTCTCTTTCTTTTTCAAGTTCTATCATTTCGAACTAAACCCTCGACGTTATTCTACGAATTTATCACCATTTTCATCCTATTTTAGAATTATTTTTATTTGGTCATGATTACTAAATAAATTAATTATATCTTAAATCTATACCTAAGTATACACTTAACCTCCCTAATAAATGAACTTAGCTTACTCACTACATGATTCATCTAATTAACTCTTCAAAATTTCAACATAAGCCCCCAAGACATACCTATAAATACCCTAAGAAGCATAACATAAAATTTACACAAAAATCATCACATTTGCTCCCAAAAGTCACGGCCAAACCCTCTCTTCTCTCTAAGGTGCAATTTTCTTAATTTATTTCATCCTTTATGTTGTGTTTTTAATATTATAATATTAGTAGCATGCTTAGGAATAATAAAATTATGATTTAGGAATTTCTTTTTATAATATATATACATAATTGTTAGTTTTATGTGTAATGTGCCTACATTATGGAATTTTATTTATTAATTGCATGAATTATGATATAATGTAGCATGAGTATTTATTTAAATAATTATGTTCTTGTTTGATTAAATTTATGCTTAGAATAATTTATTTAGATTTAATTTCATAATTAAAGTGTTACATTTAAATTTAATTATATGTTATGAATTCAAAAATTTATTGAATGTGATCATGAACTAGTATTAACATCTTCATAAGCTTAAGAACACCTTCATAATGTTCTTGAACCAAATTTATGTGCTCGTGTGATAGTGTGTGTATGTGTGTGTTTAATTTTGTGTTATAAAGTGTTTAATTCGTAAGAAATTGAATAGTAAATGTTTTTAATAGTAATTTTGACTTTTTGGTCAACATTTAATTAATAATTAAAAATTAATTTAAATTTAATTATAAAATAGGATTTTGGAATTTTATATAAAGATTTTTTTCCAAATTAATGCAAAAATTAATAAAAGTATAAAATAATTTCAAAATCAACCTACATTGTTGAATTAAATTCTAAATTTAATTCCTAATACTCTAATTATGGTCACAGCATGATTAATAAATATTTAAGTGGATAAAGAATTTTTGAAACATAATTAATTAATTAATTTTCCTTAAACAGTTAAAATTAAATTTTGCCGGGAAAAAATTTCTAAATGTTATAAGAATTTTATAATATGTTATATTTCCTAAACCTTATGTGATTGTTTGATTAGAATAATAAGAACCTAGTTCTAAGTCAGTAGTAATTATTTTCAGGCGACAAGTGCACTGAACAGTGGGATCCGTTCCAATCTGTTTGAATTTCGATACTAGGTGAGGGTTAAAATGTTTTCAACTGGAATCATGTATATATCTATATCTAATTATAAAATGATTTCCAAATCTACCTATCTATTATTTAATTTCCTATCTAAACATATTAATATAATACATATTCCTCTTTATGATGAAAATACGAATAAGTCGGAATCAGGATCTTTTACGGACATTATATATTTCAGTCTTATTAATACTAAGAACTGATTCCCGACTAAGCAAGTCAATCATTATCATTTATCAAAATGGGCCCGGCGTGCAGCTGTGTCGAGCAATACTCGGAAGGCATCGGGCCGAGAGTATTGTTGGTGCCACAGACCGCCACCAACTCTTGGTAGTGGTTTAGCTGGAGGTTAGTTACTCCACGCCAAGAGACTTACAAGGGAGAATAACCTCCCTGGGAGAGATAGCTTCCTCCCACATGTTACATACCGTCGGTAGGGTTTGCTCCCCTACTGACACTACGGTGTTGCGGAGTTATTATCATATTTAGTTTTATTAAAGTACTGGTGCCTTGAGCAGCCCGGTACTATTTTACAAATATTTTAAGGAGATTGGAGGGAGACGCCTTACTTGAAGGCGGTACAAATCTTTTGTCAAATGGTTCATCAATTGTAAACTAAACTCCAAATACCCCTATCCAGGTTTTAAACTTACGAACCGTGTCATATTTGCTATATCCTATTGCTATCATTTTATATAAATATGTATTTATATATATAATCATATATATCTAAATCTAATCTTCCTTCACTTAGACACTTTGACTAATTCCTCGCCTGTTTCAAACACATGATTTCAGGGAGCGAGGACAACGACACCTAGAGGTATCTTGAAGCTATAGGTGTCATATTTATTAGATCAGGTTTAGATTAAGAGCATTTAATCCTGATCATGTATATATTGCTAATAAATTGCTCTTATACATTAACTCCATACACTACACTACCATATTACCCCCTTACAATATCATGCACTATTCTGTGTGTTATTATGTTGCTTGTTGCAAATTTTAAATTCTTTTATCTTCCGCTGCATTTTACCCTACACTCTACTTAAGTACTGTCTATACCGTTCGCCGTAGTATTTCTCGAGTGCTAGGTCTCACATCCGCTCGAGGGTAGTACGGTGTGGGAGTTGTAGTGTTAGGGGGCACTATAGCTTAAGGTGGTATCAGAGCATCAGGTTTGGTTAAGAAGAGACTTAACCTATAAATGCCGGGAGAATGCTCATTTTGTACTTGAACTTTAGAATTCACTCTAAGTGTTTCTTTATATAGCAATGGAGAATCAGGAACACGGGAACCCACATCATATCTAGCTTGAGGAGCACGAGGCCCCACACACTATAGCGGTATCTCATCGTGAGAATCCTGTACGTTATTCCACTTGGCAGAGGGCGAGACATGTAGTTCGGGGAGGTAGAGCAGGTAGAGTTGGGCATGCTTATCCGAACCGTTTAGTGCATATGCTTGAGTGAAAGCGAGATGCGTATTATATGGAGGCTCAGATGGCTCCTGAGTATCAGCTGGAGTCCACTAGGCATCTTGATTTAGCCCTACAGAATGTTGTGAGTAGGAATTTTGCTCAGCAGCAGACATCCACGCTAGAGCAGGAGAACGCCGATCTTGTGGCACAGGTAGCGACTTTACAACAGGATCTAGCTACTATGACTCTTTCCAAGAATGCCGATCGGACTTTATATCAGCGTTACCGTTCTTATATTCGGAGCCACCTGGCCGGTGCCTATCATTTGTCTGGTGTACAGGCTGTTCAGGAGATTGCAGCAGCAGAGCCTGAGAAGGAGGAGCCCGGAGGTGATACAGAGGCTGAGCAGGATCCTGAGGAGGATGAGCAGGGTTCAGAGGAGGAGCAGCAGGGTGATGGTTAGAGTCCTATTCGAGGTGAGGTTGTGGATAGTGATCAGCATGATTAGGCAGAGATTATTCTGGAGCTTGGTTTATATATAGGAGTAGTATCAGTGGGAGGTTGTACAGATCAGTCAGTAGAGGACCTTCCCCTTTTGGCGTAGCAGTTGACGCAGCTAGCCTGATGGAGATGAGTGAGTTGAGAGCTTTGTAGGGTGTAACTTGACGTAGATCAGGTCCACCCCATTTTGCTTTTTGTAGTTGTAGCTATAGCTCTCAAACTTGATGCATATATATAACCCACTTTTGCAGTTACATTCTTGTTTTACATTTAATGCTTTCATACTTATTGCATTATGAGTTAGAATTGCTTCAAGATACCAGCAGGACCGTGAGTGAGTATTTTATTTTCCTGCACCTTTATTTGTTATTATGTTTGTGTTTTACTTTTCTGCACTCTTTTAATTGTTGTTCTGTTTAATTTTGTGCTTTACTTTACTAAATCTGTGTGATATGATATCTACTGCTTGATATTATCTGAAACATGTATTTATGTGATTATATGCAACACATTCTTAACCATCATGCATTATATTCTTTATAAAGCAACTGCAAATCAATATGTCTCCTCGACGAGCTACCCAAGACAACACCCCCCCTCAAGAAGGTGCATCCTCGGCAGGAGGAAACTCTAAATTAGTAGATGCTTTGAAAGAGATAGTGCAAACTTGTGCTAATGGAACAAAGGGGAATAACGAAAAGACTTTGGAGAAATTTCTACGAATGAATCCGCCAAAGTTCTTTGGAGAACCCAGTGATGTAAAAGCTGAAAGTTGGAAAGCTAGTATCGAAAAGATCTTTGAGGCTATGGGTATTTCTCCTGAAGAACCTGAAAGGATTCAATTCGCAGTTTTCATGTTAGAAGGAGCAGCATTAAGTTGGTGGAATTATATCAAGCGTGTTTGGGCTGAAGATCAAGTTAATTATAGGTGGGTAGACTTTGTTAGAGTGTTTCAAAACAAATACATCCCTCAGATAGTTAGGGATGCTCGAGAGGCAGAATTCATGGAATTAGTACAAGGCAACATGTCGGTAGCTGAGTACGAAGCTAAGTTTATCAGGTTGATTCAATAGGCCCCACACATCCTCCATTATGAACGTCGAAAAACTCAGCGATTCATTAAAGGACTTAAGTCGGATCTTAGGTGGGCTTTGGCTCCATTCGAGTTGGAAATCTATACTAAGGCTGTGGAAACGGCTATGAAAACAGAGGCTACACATAAAGAGGTTCGTATAGCTAATAGCCGTCCTGGATCCTTATACAAGCCAACTCAGGGATCTAAACGACCTGCTGGACCAACAAAGCCAAATCCAGGAAAGAAACCGATGCAATCATGGTCCCGACCTCAACAGACATTCCCAAAACCTCAAGAAGAGATTGTCTGTGAATATTGTCAGAAGCGTGGACATACTGAGAAGGATTGTCGTAAGAAAGCTGAAGTATCCAGAATGCCCAAAGGGACCAAAACAGTGGAATAAAGGAAAGGTTCCAGCTAAGACTCCTGGAAGACCAGTGGTTAAAGGACGTGCTTATGCTATAGAGGGCAGTGAGGATTCCGATCCCACCAAGGTTGTTGATGGTACGGTACACATCCTAAACACGCCAGTTATTGCTTTATATGACCCTGGCGCCACGCATTCATTTATTGCATCTGAATTTTGTGTGCATTTCAATTTTCCACTTGAATCGTTGCCTTATATGCTCGAAATAAGTTCTCCTTTGGGAGCTTGTTTTACTACGGATAGAGGATATAAACGCTGTCCTAGAAGGATTGGTACCCAATACTACCCGATAGATCTTATAGAATTACCGATGTCAAGATATGGAATTATTCTGGGAATGGATTGGCTTAGTAAGTACCATGCTAAGTTGGATTGCTTCAAGAAAGAAGTCACCATAGGGAAAGGTGATAGCTCTGGGTCAAAAGGAAAATATAATTCGATGCCATTGGTTACAGCTGCCGAAGCTAAGAAGTTAGTGAGTAATGGAGCTATTGGATTCATTGCCTATCTGTTAAATAGACCCAAAGATCAGCTGAAAATTGAAGAAGTAGAGGTAGTAAAAGAATTCACTGATATCTTTCCTGAGCATCTGAATTCATTACCTCCCGACAGGGAATTAGAATTTGTAATTGACTTAGTCCCTGGACCTGAGCCATTCTCTAAAACACCTTATCGAATGGCTCCAGCCAAGCTCCAAGAGTTGAGAAAACAACTTGATGAGTTGTTAGCTTCAGGATACATCCGTCCTAGCACATCCCCATGGGGAGCGCCTGTGTTATTTGTCAAAAAGAAAGACGGATCGTTGCGATTGTGTATCGATTATCGAGAACTCAATCGTATGACTATCAAGAACAAACACCCTCTTCCCCATATTGAAGAATTGTTCGATATTCTTCAAGGATCACGAGTGTACTCCAAGTTAGATTTAAGGCAGGGGTATTATCAGCTGAGGATTAAAAAGGAGGATATTCCAAAGACTGCTTTTAATACCCGGTACGGTCATTTTGAATTCGTAGTAATACCTTTTGGATTAACCAATGCCCCAGCTGCATTCATGGATTTAATGCATCGAACATTCCGACCATATTTGGACCAGTTTGTGGTCATCTTTATTGACGACATTCTGGTATTCTCAAGAACCCCAGAAGAACATGTTAAACACCTTTGTAAAGTGATAAGAGCTTTAAGGGATCATAAGTTATACGCGAAGTTCAGCAAGTGTGAATTTTGGTTGGAAAGAGTGTCCTTCCTTGGACATATAATATCCGGTTCTGGAATAGAAGTAGACCCTTCAAAGGTTGAAACTGTAATAAATTGGCAGGCACCAAAGAACCCATCAGAAGTGAGAAGTTTTCTAGGACTTGCCGGATATTACAGGAGGTTTGTAAAAGATTTCTCCAAGGTAGCATCGCCTCTTACTCAGTTAACCAAGAAATAAGGAAAATTTGAATGGACAGAAAGGTGTGAACGGAGTTTTCAAGAACTGAAGCAAAGATTAACGTCTGCCCCAGTATTAGCCTTACCTGAAGGAAAAGAAGGTTATGTAGTTTATACGGATATATCCAAAGAAGGATTAGGATGTGTCCTAATGCAAAATGGTAAGGTTATAGCCTATGCCTCAAGGAAACTTAAACCTTATGAAGGGAATTACCCCACACATGATTTAGAATTAGCTTCGATTGTATTCGCTTTAGCTAAATGGAGGCATTATCTGTACGGGGTGACTTTTGAAGTCTTTACTGATCATAAAAGTTTAAGATATTTATTCACTCAAAAGGAGTTGAATATGAGGTAGAGAAGATGGATGGAATTCCTGGAGGACTACGACTGTAAAATACAGTACCATCCAGGAAAAGCCAACGTAGTGGCAGACGCTTTGAGCCGAAAATCTAGTCTATCAGCATTAGACGGAAAAAGCAAACCCATAACTGTTATTTTGAAATCCCGACTGGCCAATATAGTGATATCCTCGCCATTAAAAGAAACACTTAGGGAAGCCCAAGCCCAGGATGAGTGGATCAAGAAGTGTCTCAATTCCAAAGAAAAGGATATTGAGACAAAATTTACAACAGATGACCATGGGATCTTGAGATATAAAGGTCGAGTCTGTGTACCTCCTACAACTCGAAAAGAAATACTGGATGAGGCACATAAGACTCGATATACGATACATCCAGGAGGAACAAAAATGTATCATGATCTCAAGAAACATTTTTGGTGGAATGGAATGAAACGAGATGTTGCTAGCTATGTCAAAAGATGCTTGACGTGCCAGCAAGTCAAAGTGGACCACCAGAAACCCGGAGGAAAGTTACAGCCGCTACCAGTTCCTACTTGGAAATGGGAACAAATCACCATGGACTTTATCACGGGCTTACCAAAAGTTAAAGGAGGATATGATAGTATATGGGTTATTATTGATCGGTCGACTAAGTCTGCACATTTCTTACCGGTCAAGACTACTGACAAGGTTAGTTCTCTAGCAAAGTTGTATCAGAAAGAGATTATAAGGTTACATGTTGTACCCATTAGTATAATCTCTGATAGAGATCCGAAATTCACTTCACGGTTAAGGCAAAGTCTTCAAGAAATAATGGGGACTAAGCTGTATTTTAGTTCAGCCGCACATCCTCAGACCGATGGTCAATCAGAAAGGACGATCAAATATCTAGAGGATATGTTGCGAGCTTGTGCCTTGGATTTTCAAGAGGACTGGAAAGAATGTTTGCCTCTTGTAGAATTTGCGTATAACAATAGTTATCAGGCATCAATCCAAGCAGCACCTTATGAAGCCTTATATGGAAAGAAATGTAGGTCTCCGTTATACTGGGATATGGAAGAAACTAAAGCAACTGAAAGAGGAGATACCAGGAAAACCATTAGAAAGTGGATAGCGGAGTCTACAAAAAAGATTGAAATTATGCGTCAAAGAATGAAAGCAGCTCAAGATAGACAAAAGAGTTATGTCGATACCCGGAGAAAGGACATAGAATTTACAGTAGGCGATAAAGTGTTTTTAAAGGCATCACCAAGAAAAGGTTTCACACGTATTGGGAAAGGTGGAAAACTGAATCCCAAATACATAGGACCTTTTGAAATCATAGAACGTATTGGACCGACAGCCTATCGCCAAGATTTACCAACAAACCTCACTGGAATACATAACGTATTCCATGTGTCTCAGCTCCGTAAATATTTTGCGGATGAATCTCACATCTTGCCAATACAAGAAGTTCCTCTAAAGCCCGACTTAACTTATACAGTAAGACCAACCGAAATCTTGGATAGGAAATTCCAAGAACTAAGGAATCGGAAAATCCCCCTTGTTAAAGTGTTATGGGAAGGACATAGAACAGAAGAACAAACTTGGGAAACTGAGGAAAAGATGCAGAAATATTACCCAGAGTTGTTCCGAAACAAGAATAGAATCTGAGGACAGATTCTCTTTAAGGGGGGAAGATTGTAACAACCCGGATTTTTGAGATCAGGATAGCACGGGTAAGTAAAGGATTAAGAGGAAAGCGTTTATAGCCTTAGTCCATTACACATTCCATTTTATGTGAATTATGTGCATCTATGTTTCGATTTATAATTGTGCCTTCTTGAGAGAACCATATCACTATTCATCCACCGAACCCTAAACCTTGAAAAACCTTAGAAAGCTGATTTCTATATTTTTCAAACTCATATCATAGCTTTCATCATTCCGAAATACATTTTTAAAAAATTGTTGTTGAAAATTCCATTTAGGTCCCTAGATACTATTCATCTTTAATTGTAGGAATTTTCGAAACACTTTTACCTATTCAATATTGGGCTCAATAGAATCCTTGCGAAATTTTATGAATTTTGGTATGATTTCCAAACCCTAATTCTTAACGTAGCTTCAGTAGAAATCAAAACCGGCCGAAAAACCCAAATTTTGCCCAAAATTAAAAATTTCTGAATTTCAACATTTTCCTATGCAATATTATAACCATTACGATCCTTGGATTATTTTATGAATTTTAGGACATTTTCCAAACTCTAGTTCAAACCCTAACTCGATTTATAAATTTTTCTTTATTTTTCCCAAAGTACTATTTCTACCGTAAAAACTAATTTTCAAACCGTCCAACATTTGGCATACAATATTTCAGTCAAAATGATCCTTGAATTATTTCAAGAATCATGGACACTTTCTCGGGAATCAATTCACATTCTAGCTTCGTTTATGAATTTTATTGTATTTTTCAAAATTCCCGAACGACTACTACTTTAAATGTAGACGTTCAAACGTTAAGTGTTTATAACCATTAGAAAGCTCTTTCGATTCTCTTTCTTTTTCAAGTTCTATCATTTCAAACTAAACCGTAGACGATCTTCTACGAATTTATTACCATTTTCATCCTATTTTAGAATTATTTTTATTTGGTCATGATTACTAAATAAATTAATTAGATCTTAAATCTACACTTAAGTATACACTTAACCCCCCTAATAAATGAACCTAGCTTACTCACTACATGACTCATCTAATTAACTCTTCAAAATTTCAACATAAGCCCCCAAGACATACCTATAAATACCCTAAAAAGCATAACATAAAATTCACACAAAAATCATCACATTTGCTCCCAAAAGTCACGGCCAAACCCTCTCTTCTCTCTAAAGTGCAATTTTCTTTATTTATTTCATGCTTTATGTTATTTTTTTTAATATTATAATATTAGTAGCATGCTTAGGAATAATAAAATTATGCTTTAGGAATTTATTTTTATAATATATATGCATAATTGTTAGTTTTATGTGTAACGTGCCTACATTATGGAATTTTATTTAATTAATTGAATGAATTATGATATAATGTAGCATGAGTATGTATTTAAATAATTATGTTCTTGTTTGGTTAAATTTATGCTTAGAATAATTTATTTAGATTTAATTTCATAATTAAAGTGTTACATTTGAATTTAATTATATGTTATGAATTCAAAAATTTATTGAATGTGATCATGAACTAGTATGAACATCTTCATAAGCTTAAGAACACCTTCATAATGTTCTTGAACCAAATTCATGTGCTCGTGTGATAGTGTGTGTATGTGTGTGTTTAATGTTGTGTTATAAAGTGTTTAATTCATAAGAAATTGAATAGTAAATGTTTTTAATAGTAATTTTGACTTTTTGGTCAACATTTAATTAATAATTTCGAAATTAATTTAAAGTTAATTATAAAATAGGATTTTGGAATTTTAAATAAAGATTTTTTTCCAAATTAATTCAAAAATTAATAAAATTATAAAATAATTTCAAAATCAACCTACATTGTTGAATTAAATTCTAAATTTAATTCCTAATACTCTAATTAAGGTCACAACATGATTAATAAATTTTTAAGTGTATAAAGAATTTTTGAAACATAATTAATTAATTAATTTTCCTTAAACAGTTAAAATTAAATTTTACCGGGAAAAAATTTCTAAATGTTATAAGAATTTTATAATATGTTATATTTCCTAAACCTTATGTGATTGTTTGATTAGAATAATAAGAACCTAGTTCTAAGTCAGTAGTAATTATTTTCAGGCGTCAATTGCACTGAACAGTGGGATCCGTTCCAATCTGTTTGAATTTCGATACTAGGTGAGGGTTAAAATGTTTTCAACTGGAATCATGTATATATCTATATCTAATTATAAAATGATTTCTGTAGCACCCTAACCCCCAGGGCACCACATCCCCCGCACTATAGCCTCGATCCACGTATAAAATGGAAAGTCCATACATAAACCAAAACTATAGCGAACGGGTGACAATAAAATGACGAGCTAGGCGGGACACTCTTCCCAACAACACCAAAGAAAACATGATAATGAAAGTGGAAGCAATAAGATCGTTCATACATATAGGTACCATATTTACCGAGTAGATACTTATAGATACCAATTTAACTATCAATACATTATCATCTCTTGATAATATACATATTCAAGTATCCAAAACGTGACAATACTAATCATAATATGAAACTAGCATAAGACTTATACAAAAAGGGTATGAAACTAGACCCGTGGAAATGCAAGACTCGAACAACTCCCGCCTAGCACGACCACACTCAAAGGGTACCTGAAAAGTGAAGTATCAGTCTACCGAAGACTGAGTGAGGGGCAAAATATATATATAACACACATCACATGCAAGGTGTAGCCTCGGGTGAAGACTTTGGAAATGAAAAGGAATATAATTCAAGAGACTTAATCTTTGCCCGAGATTACAACCAATCACTTTAACATTTTAACTTAAACATTTCATGAACATGTGACCCCGGCGAGTAGGGGCGAATCTCCAACCTTAACACCAAACGTGACAATACGTGCTTGCTTTATCAATTCAATACATGATCATGCAATTTCATGTAGTGCTCATATAGACAACTTCATGCTTGAAATCATGCGATAACCCGAGGATAACCCGACATGCCGGATTAATCCCCAGTCTCCTTCTTCCTCCGGGTGATAGCGAGTTTGCAAGGCTCGACTATCCAAGACATGGTGTGTGTAGAGGACATGACCCTCTAGACACGGAACTCCTTCCACCACTAATCTCCTAGTGGCTTCGGGGGTGATCCCAACAATGTGAGAATAATTCAGGAGTTACCCGTCAGCCCTTGCTTTCCCGGTTGGCTAAGGAATTACCCTCGGGCCCACGTGCAATCATGTACTCGCCAAACTTGCTTGAAATCATGACAATCAATAGTTTCTTGCTTGAAATGTTTATAACTTGGAAAACGTTTATAATTAAAACAGGTTTTGGCCGAAAATAGCACATAAGGGTGGTAGGGTTCTATATCCATAACCTAAACCTGACCTTTCTTGCAAAATACAATAAAGAAGTGTTCTAAGGAGCTTGCTCCCCGTCCACGCCCTCGTGACCTGTGCAAACACGATGTATATTCGTGAGACATGACCTAAAATGACCAAAATATGATGAACGACAGAAATGTATCGAGACGACCACGAAAATACAATGTGGCATGATAACATGTTGTTTCACATCATATTAGCACATATTATAGCAATTCGGGGTCAAAGAAGTCGTCGGATCGAGGGGTCATTTTCGAAATTTTATGCAGTGAATTTTGTTCTGCAAGTCAGGTGGGAACGGCCGTTCCGGTCCCCTTTGCAAAATGGGAACGGTCGTTCCCATGAGTTCCCCAAAATGCGCCAACGATTTTAAAAATAAAAGCGCGCCTTTTAGCTGGGAACGACCCTTCCGGCAGTAAGGCCAAAGTGGGAACGGCCGTTCCCATGCTCGGCCGCCCAGTTCATTTGAAAAGGTGGGAACGCCCGTTCCCTCAATGCCTTGAGGCTGGGAACGGTCGTTCCTAGTTTCTGCAAATTTGAAGAACAGAGCAAAAACAGGGGAGGCTCACGGGAATGATCAACAAAGCTACCAAATTCCATTTTACAATCAACAAAGTCATGATTTCTGGAAATATACATGTATACTTGCTCAAGAAATGATATTATAACATTCAACCACTCAAAGCATGCAATATTATCAAGAATTCTTGATTTCAAGTTCATGATCACACATGATCATTCATGCCAAATTTTCAAGGATTCAAGCTATAACTCATGCCATAATTCATGAAATGATCTCATAATCATGCTTCCAATTTTAATTCATTCATCTAGCATATAACTTCCAAACCCTAACCACATCAAATACAATCAAGAATCATCACTTCCATGCAAACCAACCTTGAAGATGAAAATATGGAGAAAATAGATGAAGATTATGATCAATCTCCCAAAACTTGGATGATTTCTTGAAATCTTGATGATTGATTGAAAAACTTCTTTCCTTTTCTTTCCTTGGAGAAACCGAGAGTGAGGGAGCAAGTTGTTGGGAAATTTTTGGGATAGAATTGATCAAGGAAGCTTGAAGAAGCTTATACCGTTATATTCCATTCTTGATTTTTGTGAAATATGCTAATTGCCAATTAATCCCTTAATTTGTGAATTTATGCAATCAAGTATGCTACAATTTTAAATTTGTTCAATTAGGTCCTTGGAAGATAATGCAATCAGGTCCCCAAAGTTTTAAATTGAATATTTAGGGACAAATTTGGTAATTTAAAAACACTCTGGGTAATTATTTCATGCAATAAATATTTTCCGTGTCATGAAATAATATTTCCAATGATATGAATTCAAAGAATTGATATAAATAATGTTTCATGAATTTTGTAAAATTATGAGATGCCACGTAGAAATATATCATAAAGTTAAAGAAATAAAATAAAACCTACGCTCAAACTCACACTTGGCGTGCTTACCTGTTCATCCGGAACCAGGGCGTTACAATTTCCAAATCTACCTATCTATTATTTAATTTCCTATCTAAACATATTAATATAATACATATTCCTCTTTATGAGGAAAATACCAATAAGTCGGAATCAGGATCTTATACGGACATTATATATTTCAGTCCTATTAATACTAAGAACTGATTCCCGACTAAGCAAATCAATCATTATCATTTATCAAAATGGGCCCGGCGTGCAACTGTGTCGAGCAATACTCGGAAGGCATCGGGCCGAGAGTATTGTTGGTGCCACAGATCGCCACCAACTCTTGGTAGTGGTTTAGCTGGAGGTTAGTTACTCCACGCCAAGAGACTTACATGGGAGAATAACCTCCCTGGGAGAGATAGCTTCCTCCCACATGTTACATACCGTCGGTAGGGTTTGCTCCCCTACTGACACTACGGTGTTGCGGAGTTATTATCATATTTAGTTTTATTAAAGTACTGGTGCCTTGAGCAGCCCGGTACTATTTTACAAATATTTTAAGGAGATTGGAGGGAGACGCCTTACTTGAAGGCGGTACAAATCTTTTGTCAAATGGTTCATCAATTATAAACTAAACTCCAAATACCCCTATCCCGGTTTTAAACTTACGAACCGTATCATATTTGCTATATCATATTGCTATCATTTTATATAAATATGTATTTATATATATAATCATATATATCTAAATCTAATCTTCCTTCACTTAGTCACTTTGACTAATTCCTCGCCTGTTTCAAACACATGATTTCAGGGAGCGAGGACAACGACACCTAGAGGTATCTTGAAGCTATAGGTGTCATATTTATTAGATCAGGTTTAGATTAAGAGCATTTAATCCTGATCATGTATATATTGCTAATAAATTGCTCTTATACATTAAATCCATACACTACACTACTATATTACCCCCTTACTGTAATAGCCAAAGGTGCTTTGTCCCACATCGGATTGGAGGTGGGCTTGAAGCCACTTTATAAAGTGGTGGATCCCCCTCCCCTTGTAGAGGCCTTTTCCTGGGTGGTTCCCTTCGGGGTCTGGTTCCCACCTGGGAGAAACAAAACCGTGAGGGTGGTTCCCTTCGGGGTCTGGTTCCCATCCAAAGCGGACAATATTGAACGGCGGGTTTTCGGGCTGTTACAAATGGTATCAGAGCCGGGGACCCGGATTCGGTGTGCCAGCGAGGACGCTGGGCCCTCTTAAGGGGGGTGGACTGTAATAGCCAAAGGTGCTTTGTCCCACATCGGATTGGAGGTGGGCTTGAAGCCACTTTATAAAGTGGTGGATCCCCCTCCCCTTGTAGAGGCCTTTTCCTGGGTGGTTCCCTTCGGGGTCTGGTTCCCACCTGGGAGAAACAAAACCGTGAGGGTGGTTCCCTTCGGGGTCTGGTTCCCATCCAAAGCGGACAATATCGAACGGCGGGTTTTCGGGCTGTTACACTTACAATATCATGCACTATTCTGTGTGTTATTATGTTGCTTGTTGCAAATTTTAAATTCTTTTATCTTCCGCTGCATTTTACCCTACGCTCTACTTAAGTACTGTCTATACCGTTCGCCGTAGTATTTCTCGAGTGGTAGGTCTCACATCCGCTCGAGGGTAGTACAGTGCGGGAGTTGTAGTGTTAGGGGGCGCTACACAATATGTGCTATAGTTGTTGATGGTATGATAGGGAGTGAGTTTGATGCATCTTGCCATGGTTGAAGCTTGATTTTCATGAAAATGTGTTGTACGAGTTTTGGCCAAAATCACCCTTGTTCTTGAGCTAAATTGATATTTATATGATAAGCATAATTTATGTGGTAATATATATGATTTTCGTGGAAATTTTATGGTTTAAATGGTGTGAAATCGGCCATTTTTTGCCATGGTTGTCTTCTTCCCGAAGCTCGCTCGAATCTGCACAAGACAGACGCCCAGATCTGGCCGGAACGGCCGTTCCCACTCAGGCCATTAGCCCGGAACTACCCTTCCCAGCCAGGGCTGACATCAGCACCGAAGATGGGAAGGACCGTTCCCATTTAAGCCTTGTGCTGGGAAAGGTCGTTCCCAGTTTCGCTGGGGAGATCCGCGGGAAAGACCCTTCCCATGCAAGACTATGCATGGGAATGGCCGTTTCCAACCCCCTGTTCCCCTTTTATGCATGTTCTTTTGTGTTTACTTGATCCGTTTGAAATGCTTTATGAATTATATGTTATGATATGACTTCGATTCCATTCTTAGATGATAATACGTCTTTTTAATTGAATAACTTCGTATGAAAGTTTGTCATATGCTTTGCTACTTGACCTATATGATTCATATCATTCCATAATGCATTGTTAAACCTTGATACTTGGTTAATTGCATGATTTGGTGGAATATGTGAACCATACTACGTGACCTATGTGTACACTTCATTCGATATTACATATCATTCATCTCTTGATAAGCCGTGCGTCTTACTTGGTTCATATAGAGTTTAAGTCTGGGCTTTTGTATATCTTATCACAAAGTTTCATGGTGTTGGTGGGCCCGAGGATTAGAGTGTTTGGCCCTTCACTGTAACATCCCAACTCTTCGGCTTTCCAGGCACTACGTCACTAGTGTGCTAAGTGCTCATTTAATTAATTAAGCATGCCATTATGTAATTTATTTGAATATTTGAATATTCGTTATATATTTTATGTTTAAGTTCTAAACGTTTTAACCCCCTTTTTGGTGTTTCAAGCTTGTTTAACTCCGTTTTTAATCCCGTTTTTTATGTTAACTTGCCACGCATGAAATATGTGAATTTTAATTGTTCTTATATGCTTTATATGTGTTTTATAACTTGTTTATTTGTGTTTTAATTGCTTTGGTGTAACGGAACTTAAAAGGGGCTAGATAGCATTTAGCACACCTTGGGTTCCAGGCAGAGTATCTTGAGCTCGGGAATTCGGATTCGAATTCTGACACCACCATTGGACTCGTTTCGACGATTCGGTTTCGATGGAACAAGCCTTGTATTTTTCGAACCCTGTTTAGCCTCTCGAATTTTGGCCCGAACCGAGCCTCACGCCCGTAGCGACCACCTTTTACGGTTTTGACCATAACTTGCTCATTTCTTGACCAAATCAAGTGATTCTTCGGCCCACTTGACCCCAACTCAGCCCACTTGACCCCAACTCAGCCATTATCCATCCCTCTCTCTCCCATTTCGATCCACACACCAAAAAGGGGAGGAATTGCAGCTGAAGTATTAAGAAAAGGAAAATCCCGTCACTATTCCAACCCTTGAGATTTTGAGCTCCAATCTCTTCCATCTTCCATCCAATCTTCAAGGTAAGCATATATTTGTTATCTACATCCTTTGGTAGTTCTTTTCATCCATGAATTTCAGATTTTGAGCATGTTTAGCTAGGGTTTTAAGGATGAGCATGAATAGTTGTGAATAGTAAGGGTTTGATGCATTTTCTTGATTCTTGCATGTTTTCTTATGAATTCTTTTTATGTGAAGCATGTTATATGACCCTAAGGCATCCTATTTGATATATATGAACTTTTTTTTTAGTGTTGGTTAAGAATTCATGACTTTGCCATTGATGAGTTTGGGGGTTTTGTATGAACTTGATCTCTTTTCAATTGTACCTTGCCTTGTTGTGAATTTGAATCATGTAATGGCTTGAAATGCATGAATTCTAGTTGCTTAAACCTTTCATTATGTGTTAGCTTGGTATTTATGTGGTTTGTTTGGAGTTTTTGGGGTGCTACACCTAGAACACGATCAAGCGAGTGAGAATGCTAGTTCTATGGCTTGTGTTAGGCTAGGATATTTTACTTTAAAGAACTTTTCTTTTATTTTTCTCAAAAACATAACACTTCTTGAGTGTTGGTCTAAAAAATAAGAGAATCACCACCACTAGTATATATACTAGGGGGTTCGGCCACTTAGGGTTTCCTAAACCTAGTGGATGAGTTTTCTTCCTCACTAGTTAACTCATTTAATTATTAATTTAATTAGAATAATAAGTTCCTAACTTATTCTCCCAGTCTAGCAAGAGAAGCCTTCTCTCTCCTACAATAGGAAGTTTGACTTTTCAACCTTCTCTAAGTTAAAAGTCAATATTCAATAAATAAATTAATTCCCAATTAATTATTTATTGTGTTAAGTCAATTTGAGAATAGTCATAACAATTAATTCAATAATTAATTAAAAGACTAAAATTAATTAATTACAATTTAATTAATTAATTCTAGAAAATAATTCACATGTAATATAATTACACAAATGGAACCATGTACGTGCCACGTGTCATTGGCTACGCGTGACACGTGGCGGTCACGTGTCCTTGACACGTGGCAATTCCCACGTGTTCGAATCTCCATTTTGATGAACAATTTGATCCTTCGTTAATCATATTAACATCCTACCATAACCCTCGTATTCTGGCATTTGTATGTAACCCTTTAGGTTTATTATTCGATTAACTGTGACAGTAATTAATTAATTCCCTAATTAATTAAACACTTCACACATCACACTACCATAATCTAGCAATGGGTGTGCGACCCCTAGCCGAATAAAGAAATGAATCGAAGAACCTTTCAGTCAATGACAATCAGTGAAATACGATCCTCGTACAACTCTATCTCTCAATCAAGAACTAAGCTGTGGGAATATTCTCAAAGCCTAAATATTCTTGATCTTTAAAGTTAAGTTCGTTTCATATTCATTTATATCTCAATCCAAGAAAACCCATTTTCTTAATATCTTGATCTTTTATCCACCTTGGCCAAGAGTTTATTATTTAATGGACTACGAACAACTCAATCAGTAAGAGATCATTTTTGTTCTTAAGAAGCATAGGTCCTTTATTGATCCTACTAATTCTACACAGGCCACTTGTGTAATCCCAACATAGGCCGTGGTTCAGGTGTCTATATGGCGACACCCTTTTGAGCCTATATCAAAGATTACAGAGTTAGCTCATATGAGACATTACAGAATCTCAAGTCTAAGGATTATTAATCACGTCATTGACCTGTGAGATATTTCCTAATCTGTAAGTTTCTAGGAGACTTCCTTTCCCATTTAGGAATGTTCTCACGCGGGACATCTCAGTGACGAAGTTCTTGTAACAATCACCCTTATGTATTATGAACTCATCATCGTATGTACTTGTCATTCCATGAAACAGAATGATCCTTCAAAAGGACATAATCACATAAGCAATTCTCAACGGGGTCAAGGTCGACACTCCCACTGTCTATCGGACTCATCGACTTGGAGAAGTTTCTAATCCTCTCCTATGGAGTTAAGAACTTGTTTCATGTGTCGTTCCCATAAGGGCAAAGTTCTTAACGGCCTCATCGGATTAGGGGAGTTCAAAACATACAAAACACAGTCAAACCCAAATAGACATAAATAAACACATAAAGAAGTGATTGCCTATGAACAAAATCATTTCATTTATTATTCAAAGGCTGTTTGGGATTTTACAAGGAAATAGTAAAGCAAACATCTTCTTTAAGGGCACTATTCCTAACAATCTCCCACTTGCCCATCAAAGCCACTCAAGTGCTAATCTAAGTCCCATCTTCTGAAGATGTCTTTCGAAAGCCTGTTGACTAAGGGCTTTAGTAAGTGGATCTGCCATGTTCTCTGCCGATCTGACCCGTTCAATTTGTATATCTCCTCTCTTGATGATATCACGAATCAAGTGATACTTCCTCAAAATGTGTTTGGTCCTTCGGTGAAATCTTGGTTCTCTTGCTTGAGCAACGCCCCCAGTGTTGTCACAAAACACTATAATGGGGTCTTTAATGCTAGGAACTACACCCAGCTCATGGATGAAGTTTCTTACCAAACACCTTCCTTAGCAGCATCGTTTGCAGCAAAGTATTTGACCTCAATGGTCGAATCTGCAATGGTCGCTTGCTTGGAACTTTTCCAAATCACTGCTCCACCGTTCAGGCAGAATATGTGTCCTGACATGGATTTAAATGTTGGGAAAAACACGACCAGAAAGCGCAGCGGAATTTAAAAATTTTCCCAAAAAGAAAGATCGGACTTGCAATTTCTATTTCCAATCTTAGGGATTCAAGAACTTACCAGAATCGACACTTTCTTGACTTTTTGAGCCACCCTCAAACGCGCTTCATGCGGTAATGGCAACCCCGTCCCTCAAAAGATTCTTTCAACTTGATTCCACGATAGGTCTCCTCTAGAGCAATAATTCACACCAGTCCTAGATTCAAAGCCTGTGAATGAGCATGCTAGTACTATGGCATGTGTAAAGAAAGAACCAAGAAACGAGAAGTGAAAGAGCATAATTAAATCTCCCTTCAAAACCCAGTTTTACAAAAACAGAAATCTGCACGCCATTAAACCCTCGTGAAAAACTTCATCCTTCAAGATCTGGACGAACTGTTTTCGCCATCTTCTTTGGTTCGATTTTTTCATTCGTATTCTGTTGGGTTCAAAATTGATCCACAAGCCCTTATATTATTTATGGGATTTCTTAAATCTTAAGTCTGTGTAGAAACAGTATTCCTACTTTGACTTTTCTTCTATTATTTCTTTTTCTCCAAGTAATAACCTCTTATGTAAATAAGATATTATTCTTCTAGAAAAAGAGCTCCTAATCAAATTAGGAATATTTAATTATTCTAATAATAATTAAATACCTTATCCTTGTACAAGAATAATAAATAGAAGATATTGGATATTTATTTATTTATTTATTCTAATCAAATTAAAACAACTAAATAATTAAATATTAAATTCTTAGAATTAATTCTCTAATTAATTCCATGAATGCTTTAGAATTAATTCTTAATTAATTCTAATGGGCTAAAATTGATTCTCTAATTAATTTTATTTGGCTTTATAATTAATTCTCTTAATTAATTATATTAGGGATTTTATAATTAATTCTCGTAATTAATTATACTTGAACTTTATAATTAATTCTCTAATTAATTAACACATGGTCCAATTCTACAATCAGACCTTACGCCCAAAAGCTTGCTCACGTTCCACACGTGTACATCATACGTGTGGTTTCGTTTCCATCAAATATTTGATCTTTCCTTCAATACCCTTTGAACCTGGCATTTGTGTGTGACCTCCTAGGTTCATTTTCAGTTAGCAGTGAGACTAATATGCTTTATTAGTTCACAGATCAAACGTCCATAGTCTAGCCACAGGTGTGTGACCCCTAACCGAAAAATTAATATATATTCGGAAGAACCTTTAAGTCAATGACAACTTGTGAGGTACGATCCTCCTACTATCCCATCTCTCGATTGAAAATTAGGGCATGGGAATAACGAGAGCCCACTAATCTCAATCTTAAAGCTAAGTTCATTTCATATCCATTTGATCTTAATCCAAGAAACCTTTTTCTTGATGTCTTGATCCACTACCTCAGCCAAGGGTTTAGGATGGTCTATGAACAACTTATGTAATAAGAGATCTTCTTGCATTAGAGCAAGTGTAGGTCCTTTGTTGATTCTCATATGCTTCCATGTGTCACTTGTGCAGCCCCAGCACAAGCCTTGAATCAGTTGTCTCGTGAGACATCCTTTAAAGCTTATACCTAAGACTATAGAGTTAGCCCACAAAATATCAATGGAATCTCAAGTCAAAGGATTACTTTACTTATGCCATTGACCTGTGAGATATTTTCTAATCTGGAAGTTTCCTCTTACTGAATTGGAAACTTTCTTTCCCATTTAGGAATCTTTCACGCGGGACACCTCGGTGTACCCGTTCCAATAACGAGCACCCTCATGTATTTCGTACGCATCACCTTATGCACTTTACACCCCATGAAATAGGATGGTCCTCCTTAAGGACGCAATCCCACGAGCAAGTCTCAATCGAGCCTAATCAACACTCCCACTGTTTGTTGGACTCATCGACTTGGAGTGATTTCTAATCCGGCCTTAAGTTACGGCTTGTTTCATGTATCATTCACCTAAAGACAAAGTCCCTAACAGCCTTATGGATTAGAGGAGTTCTAATACATCGCACATAATAAAAATACACAAAACATGTATTGCATATAAAGAAGTGTTTACCTATGATAATAATCATGTTAGGAATAGTGCCCTAGAAAGCCGATTAGTCATAATCCGTTTTGGGACTTTCCTGGTATCACAGACAATCTTTGAATGAAATAACGAATTTAGGCAACACTTCTTTATATGCTTTTGTTTGGTATGCGTTTACTTTAGCTATGCATGTATGAGAACTCCCCTAATCCTGATGACTTTAGGACTCTACCATTTAGGTGAAATGGTTCATGAAACGAGCCCTATATCACATAAGTCATGATTAGTAAAATACTCCAAGCCGATGAGTCCTACAGACAGTGGGAGTGTCAACTTGACTCCTCTAAGGCTTGCTTGTGGGATCACGCCCTTAAGAAGGACCACCTTGTTTCATGGAGGTGCAAAGTGTATAGTTGATACGTGCGTGATACATGAGGGTGCTTACTTTAATAAGTAAGTTCACTGAGGTGCCCCGTGTGAGAAGATTCCTAAATGGGAAAGGAAGTTTATATTTCAGGAAATGGAAACTTCCAGATTAGGAAATATCTCACGAGTCATTGATGTGATTAAGTGATCCTTAGACTTGAGGTTCCTTGTCACTTTATGAGTTAACTCTGTAGTCTTAGGTATAAGCTTTAAAGGGTGTCACCTTAGACAACTGATTCAAGGCTAATGCTGGGGTTGCACAAGTGATTCATGAAAGTGAATGAGAATCAAGAAAGGACCTACACTTGCATTTGCAAGGTGATCTCTTATTGTGTAAGTCATTCATATGCCATATGGAGTCCTTGGCCAAGGCAGTAGATCAAGACATCAAGAAAAGGGTTTCTTGGATTGAGATCAAATGGATATGAAATGCACTTAGCTTTAAGACCGGATTATTAGGGTTCTGATTATTCCCTTGCCCTAGATCTTGGTTGAGGGATAGTAAGTAGGAGGATTGTATCTCACATGAATCAATGACTTAAAGGTTCTGTCGAATCCGAACATTCCAATTCAGCTAGGGGTTAAACACCTGTTGCTAGACTATGGTCGTTTAATCTGTGGACTGATCAATTAATTAGTGAATTAATTAATTAGGGTCACTGCTAATTGAATTGAGAACCTAGAGGGTCACACATAACAACTTGGTTACATGAGTTGAGGCTTGAAAATGATTAAACGAGTTAATCGAGCCAAGAGGGTTCCACACGTGTGGCTCACGTGAGTGACACGTGTCACTGTGACACGTGTCACATACGTGCGTATATATATATATATATATATATATATATATATATTAAATAATTAATTAGTTAATTATTTAATAGACTTTGGTTTAATTTTGAATTAAAAAGAAAGTCTAATTTTGGAGAAAATAATCTAGTTAATTAATTATGAATTAATTAATTAGATAAAAATAAGTTATTTATTTTATAATAAATAAAGTATAAAATTATCCAAAAATAGTTTGGATATTTTTAGCTCTCTTAAAAGTTGACTAGAATTAGAATTCAAAGTCAAAGTTGGAAAATACTTGATGATCAAGTAATAGGAGAGAGAGGAACCAAATCCTTATCCAATAAGGACTAGGTTCGGCCGCCCCTCCCCTTTCCTATATATAGGGGAGCTCATGCTCCCCTTTAGAGCTAATTGGCAATTCTTTTGGTTCATGTGTTGAACACCTTCCTTTCTCCAAGATTAAATTAAACCCTAGGTTAAGCCTAAACACTAACTAGAGAACTAGCATCCTTACTAGTTAGATTGTGATCAAGTTGGTGGACTTTCTCTAGAGACTTCAAGTTAGAAGTTTGAAGATTCGAGCTTTAGCAAAGGAGAGGGGATCAAACCGCGAGAAGAGCGTTCTTGGGTGGCTTGAAACGCTTCAAGAAAGAACAAAAGAAAAGTAAGTTTTCTATCTTTACGAATTTGGTTACACGATTGCGAGTCCAAGGTCCTTTTGTTGGGAAAATTTTTTAAATTCCTCTGCTTTCTGATTCGTGTTTTCCAACAAATCAATCGTATATTATTCAAAGAATGTCAGTGACATAAGGAAAGTCCCAAAGCAGATTACGACGAATCTGCTTTCTAGGGCACTATTCCCAACATTAAAGCCATCCATGTCTGATGCAAAGCTTGCATCACATTATCCTATAATGACAAGATCTTGTTGGCCTCCGTAAACCAAGAATAAATCCTTAGTTCTTGTCAAGTACTTAAGGATGTTCTTTCCAACAGTCCGATGACCTTCACCAGGGTCAGATTGGAATCGACTAGTCACGGTAAGTGCATAAGCCACATCCAGTTAAGTACATAACATCGCATACATTATGCTTCCTATAGCTGATGCATAAGGAATTCTGGACATCCTGGACTTTTCAAGTTCAGTCTTAGGGCACAGCTTCTTCGAAGGAATTGTTCCTGGGCCCATTGGAAGTTTTTCACGTTTGGATTCTTCAATACTAAACCTCTTTAGTATTTTGTCTATGCAAACCGACTGTGATAATCCTAACAATCTCCTAGATCTATCCCGATAGATCTTTATCCCAAGACTGTAGGATGCATCACCAAGATCCTTCATCTCAAATTGGTTTGATAACCATGACTTTGTTACTTTCATGTTATCCTTTGCATTCCCAATGAGAAGGATGTCATCTACATAAAGTCTCAAAAATTGAACCGAGGTTTCCAATTCTTTCTTGTAGATGCAGGATTTATTCGAAATTTGAATAAGCCCAAACGATTTGACTGCTTTGTCAAGCCGAATATTCCAATTCCTAGACGCTTGTTTCAATCCATAGATTGAACGTTGGAGCTTATAAATATTTTGTTCGCTCCCACTGAAAGTTAAACTCATGGGTTGCTCCATGTAAATTCAGCATTAATTAGAGTATATTAGAGTATATTTGTGTTCAGCATAAAATTCGCATGACTTTGAGCATTAATTAGAGTATATTTGTGTGCCGTTTGATGCGTTTATGTATTTATTTTACTCCATTTAGGTGTTTAGGAAGTTGGAGTTGAGAAATGGCGAAACGAGGCAAATTCATGAATTTTTGGAGGAAAAAGGAGTAAACCCCATTAGTCCTTGGCAGAACAAAAGTGTTAACCCCCGTTAACAGACCCAGGAGCACAATTTTTGGCGGAATGAGGGAGTAACAGAAGAGCAACTCTGGTAATGCCCGTTACCAGAGGCAGTAGGCGAGGAATTTTTGCGAATGCTACCCCTAGGCAGAGTAAAAGTGGTAACACCTGGTACCACTAATAAAAGCGCGGATACAATTTTGCTGGTAACGGGCGTTAATGAAGATTATGCATGAGTTGGTAACCCCGTTACCAGGGTTGGCGAGAGATTTACTGTTCAGCTATATATATGCATGAGATGGATTATTTTGAGTCCCTTTCCTTCAGTTCGTGACCTAGCATCGAGAGAAAGTGATACAGAGCTTCGGGAAGAGTTTTTCGGAAAGATTCGAGAAGACGAAAGGATCAATTTCTTCAAAAAATTTCAGTTTTTTTGGTTTTATTTATTGCTTTAATCATCAAGCTAATTCTTCAAGTTTTATCTTTAATTCATTTAGAAGTTTAGATTCGTTTTTCAAAATTCATGAATGTTTATGAGTTGGTTTTCTAGAATTCATTTTGACATGAAGACCTCAATTTTAATTAATGCAATTTTCTTTAGTTTTATGGATTTTGAGTCAATTATGAGTAGGTAAATCCATAGGGCTACGGGAGTGATGGATTATGCATGCTAAGTGTTTGATATAATGCTTGATTGACTTGTGTGAATTCTTAGTTTTGAAAACTTGTTTGAATTGATTTGCAACGGTTTGGTCAACCTTAGCATAACCTAGAATTGCCTAACTATCGAGAGATGAATGGTAATTGAGATTGTTTTCATAACTTGTAGATTTAGAATTTAAAGAGATTTAGTTCTTAATCTATAAAACTCGTAATTCTTATTCCATGCCGAGCCGCTAAACTTTGAATTGCACTAGTTTTGATCAAATTGGTTAATTTGGTGATTGATGATTGTGAGAACAACATTCAAACTATCTTAACACTCGTTCATACCTCGAGAGAGGATAACACGAATCTAAGTACGTAGGTTGTAGAATTGCACTTGTCAAGCAAGTATTATGTTGAATCATGCATGCATAGTTATTCCTCCCCGGCCTAATTAGTTTATTGAGTTTAATCCAAGTGTTTGAAATTAGTTACTTGTGTTTTATTCTAGTAATTGTTCAATTTCGTTTTAGTAGATAAACAACCAACTTGAATTCGTCTGGACTTTAGATTAGAAAGAGGTATTGAGTGGTGATTGATTTCCCTTCCCTATGGGTACGATCCTGTTATGCTATGCGTATATTTCCATTGTACACTTGCACGATTGGTTTAACTTAAAATCACAAAAAGTTTTTGGTGCCATTGCCCGGAAAGGCGTTTTAAATCAATATTACTTTAATATTTTGATCTAGTGCTTTAGACCATTACTTTACTTTGTGTTCTAAGTCTTTTGTCATTATAGAATTGAACTAAGGATTTTCTTTGCTTTTGTGTAGGTTCACGGTGCATGCGACAATCTCAAAATCTGGAACTAGTACCCTACGATCCGAAAATTGAGAGAACACTTTGTACTATTAGGAGGAAGCGAAACCAAGACAAGAAATCCACTACCAAACCGATGGCTCAAGATCTGAATAATGCAAGGGGCGACCGACCTTAAGACCTGCCACCATCGGCACTGAGAGATTACAACTTGCTGAATACTGGGGCAATTCTGAACGCAGTCCGTCCCCCAATTGCAGCAAACAACTTTGAGATCAAACCAACTATGATCAATTTGTTGCAAAACAATCCGTGTTCTGGGTTACCACTAGAGGATCCAACTTCACATCTTAAGTTTTTTCTTGAAGTGTGCAATACTTTCAAGATCCACAATGTCACACCCGATGCCATCCGAGTCAGGTTTTTCCCATTCTCACTAAGGGAGTGAGCTAAAGCCTGGTTGAGTACTGTACCACTTGAATCCTTTCAGAGCTGGGACGCACTTTCTCAGGCTTTCCTAGCTAAGTTTTTCCCACTTAGTAAAACCACAAAGTACCAAAATGATATTCAAGGCTTCAGACAATTGGATGGGGAGTCCTTCTATGAGGCTTGGGAGAGATTCAAGGATTTGCAGAAGAAATGCCCACATCATGGCATTCCGGGTTGGCTATTGATATAGATGTTCTACAATGGGATGTCCCCAACTATGAGAGGGGCGATGGATGCCCGGTTGGCGGAGCATTCTTGTCAAAATCTAAAACCGTTGCCATTGAACTATTAGGGAACATGTCAAAAAATGATGTTTTTGTGCATGAGAGGAGCTATTCACAACCAACCAAGGGGACAACGAGAGTCATAGAGCTAGATGGCTTAGCCACTATTAATGCCAAATTTGAGGCTCTGACCAAGAAACTGGACCAATTGACCGTGAACTCGGTTAGTACACCTCCTCAAGCAGCACCTCTGGTACAGGTAATTTGTGAAATTTGTAGTGGTCCACATGCATTTAACGTGTGTCCTTATACCGATGTAGGTGAACAGGTGGTTGCCGGGCAAGAGCTAGTGAATTATGTAAACAATTCAAAGCCGGTGAACGACCCTTACTCAAACACTTACAACCCAGGATGGAGGAACCACCCCCATTTTTCTTGGTCTAACAACCAAAATGCTCAACAACCATAACCACCTCCACAATTTCAACCCCGACCACAATTTCAACCAAGGCGTCAATTCCAACCGAGACCACCAGCTCCATACCATGCCCCACCACCTCAACAGGAACAAAAGCAAGGATGGGAGGCTGCACTTGAGAAGTTCATAACCATATCTTCGGATAGGTATCAGAAATTGTAAGCTACAATAGAACAGGTGGTGAATGAAAATAGGAATTTGGAGACTCAAATTGGTCAGATTGCCCAATCTTTGAATATGAGGGGCCAAGGAATGTTGCCTAGTCAAACTGAGAATAACCCTAGAGAGCATTGTAAGACCATAACCTTATGAAGTGGTAAAGAGTACGAAGGACCAAAGTTGCTTGTAGATTCTGATGTAGACAAGAGAGTTAGTGAGAAAGTTGAAGAGGAGGTTGAGACTGAGAAGGGAAACGTAGAAGATAGAAAGGAAGAGCTCCCCTCAAAGCCAAAGGAGAATGTGGTACCCAAGGATTATATGCCACCCGTTCCCTTCCCTCAAAGATTATAGAAGTAGAAGTTGGAAAAACAGTTTGAGAAGTTTTTGAGCATATTCAAGGAGCTACACATCAATATTCCTTTTGCAGAGGCACTAGCACAAATGCCGACTTATGTTAAGTTTTTGAAGAAGATCATGTCAAACAAAAGGAAATTGGAGGAGTATGCCACGATTGCACTTACTGAGGAGTGCAGTGCTATTATCCAGTATAAGCTTCCCCCGAAGCTTAAGGATCCAGGGAGTTTCTCCATCCCTTGTACTATTGGCAATTTAACTTTCAATAAAGTTTTATGTGATCTTGGTGCTAGTGTGAGTTTAATGCCTTTTTCTATTTGTAGAAAATTAGCTTTGGATGCTCTAAAGTCGACTACGGTTTCACTGCAATTAGCTGTTGTTTAGATTTAACTGAGTTAAAACCAATCGTGCAAGTGTACACTTAATATACGTGTAGCACAATAAGACGTACCTACAGGGAAGGGAAATCAATCACTACTTTATATCTCTTTCTAATCTAAAGACCGAACGAAATCAAGTTGTTTATTACTCTACTAGAACTAAATTGAAATAATTAACTATAATAAAACGCAATTAACAGAACTAAACACACGTGGATTGAAATCAGTGAACTAATTGTTAGGAATAGTGCCCTAGAAAGCCGATTGTATATCCGCTTTGTGCTTTTCCTTATTGTAATCACAGACAATCTTTGAATGAAATAACGAATTAAGGCAACACTTCTTTATATGCTCTTGTTTGGTATGCGATTACTTTATCTGTGCATGTATTAGAACTCCCCTAATCCTGATGACTTTAGGACTCTACCATTTAGGTGAAATGGTTCATGAAACGAGCCCTATATCACATAAGTCATGATTAGTAAAATACTCCAAGCCGATGAGTCCTACAGACAGTGGGAGTGTCAACCTGACTCCTCTAAGGCTTGCTTGTGGGATCACGCCCTTAAGAAGGACCACCTTGTTTCATGTAGGTGTAAAGTGTATAGTTGATACGTGCGTGATACATGAGGGTGCTTACTTAAACAAGTAAGTTCACTGAGGTGCCCCGTGTGAGAACATTCCTAAATGGGAAAGGAAGTTTCTATTTCAGGAAATAGAAACTTCCATATTAGGAAATATCTCACGAGTCATTGATGTGATTAATTGATCCTTTGACTTGAGGTTCCTTGTCACTTTATGAGTTAACTCTGTAGTCTTAGGTATAAGCTTTAAAGGGTGTCGCCTTAGACAACTGATTCAAGGCTTATGCTGGGGCTGCACAAGTGATTCATGAAAGTGAATGAGAATCAAGAAAGGACCTACACTTGCATTTGCAAGGTGATCTCTTATTGTGTAAGTCATTCATATGCCATATGGAGTCCTTGGCCAAGGCAGTAGATCAAGACATCAAGAAAAGGGTTTCTTGGATTGAGATCAAATGGATATGAAATGCACTTAGCTTTAAGACCAGATTATTAGGGTTCTGATTATTCCCTTGCCCTAGATCTTGGTTGAGAGATAGTAAGTAGGAGGATTGTATCTCACATGAATCAATGACTTAAAGGTTCTGTCGAATCTGAACATTCCAATTCAGCTAGGGGTTAAACACCTGTTGCTAGACTATGGTCGTTTAATCTGTGGACTGATTAATTAATTAGTGAATTAATCAATTGGGGTCACTGCTAATTGAATTGAGAACCTAGAGGGTCACACACAACAACTTGGTTACATGAGTTGAGGCTTGAAAATGATTAAACGAGTTAATCGGGCCAAGAGGGTTCCACACGTGTGAAATCACACGTGTGGCTCACGTGAGTGACACGTGTCACTGTGGCACGTGTCACACACGTGTGATTATATATATATTGTATATATATATATATATATATATATTAAATAATTCATTCGTTAATTATTTAATAGACTTTGGTTTAATTTTGAATTAAAAAGAAAGTCTAATTTTGGAGAAAATAATCTAGTTAATTAATTAGATAAAAATAAGTTATTTAAAATAAAGTATAAAATTATCCAAAAATAGTTTGGATATTTTTTAGCTCTCTTAAAAGTTGATTTGAATTAGAATTCAAAGTCAAAGTTGGAAAATACTTGATGATCAAGTAATAGGAGAGAGACAAACCAAATCCTTGCCCAACAAGGATTATCGGCCGTCCCTCCCCATACCTATATATAGGGGAGCTCATGCTCCCCTTTAGAGCTAATTGAATTTTTTTGGTTCATGTGTTGAACACCTTCCTTTCTCCAAGATAAAATAAAACCCTAGGTTAAGCCTAAACACTAACTAGAGAACTAGCATCCTTACTAGTTAGATTGTAGTCAAGTTGGTGGACTATCTCTAGAGACTTCAAGTTAGAAGTTTGAAGATTCGAGCTTTGCCAAGGAGAGGGGATCAAGTCGCGAGAAGAGCGTTCTTGGGTGGCTTGAAACGCTTCAAGAAAGAATAAAAGAAAAGTAAGTTTTCTTTCTTTACGAATTTGGATACACGATTGCGAGATCAAGGTCCTTTTGTTGGGAAAATTTTTTAAATTCCGCTGCTTTCTGATTCTGTTTTCCAACAAGTGGTATCAGAGCCACCTCGTTAATCGTGTTTCTGATTCGTCTCAATTATACTGAATTTGGTAGAAATTCTTAGGCTTGATGCGATTGAGTATTTGTAATTGTTTTAGAAAGCCTGAATTATGAAAACTGTAATTTTTTCCTGAAAGTTTCTGAAAATTGGTTTTTATAAAATTTAATTTTTGAAAAACAATTTTAGATTTGAAACTGTATAAACTGTTTTGGATTTCTTGGATTGGTTTTGCTTTTGAACGAAAACACGAAACGAAAGCCCGGATCACGATGAACACGCGAAGCCCCGCGCGCGAAGGAGTCGCGCGCGCGGGCTTCGCGCGCCACCCTCCCGCAACCGCGCGGGAGGCCCTCCCGGCGTGCCCGCCCATAACCGCCCAGGGCTGGCCGGGACAGACTGGCCAGCCGCCCGCACGCCGTCCGCGCAGGCTGGGCGAGAATCCCGCAAGGCGTGCGGGATTGCTAGCCCAGGCCACCCGCCTCCCAGCCGAGAAGGCTGCGCGCATCGGCGCACAGCGTGCGCACTCGAGCGGCATAGGCCGCGCGCTGTGTGCGCCTGTCGCGCGCGCGCCCGCGCGCGTGATGTGCGTGGCTCATTCGCGTACGAGCCCCGTTTTCGTGATCCGGCCTTTTTCGTGTTTCGTGCAATCTAGTCCCAATTTTATTTTAATTTTAAAATTTTATTTTTTGAATATTTATTTTAATTTTTTTTGAATAAAACTTAAAATTGGGATTTTTGAGAAATTGAAACGGTTTATATTTTGGGAAAATACATCTTGATAAAATTATTAATTTTTCAGAAATTAATTGGAATTTTATTTGTTTTGGTAATTTGGGATTTATTGAAAACTTTTATAAACAAGACTCGCATCAAGTCGTGTTTTAAGCTATTAGAGCTTAAAGCGAGAATTTTAATTTATTGGTTAAATTTAAATTCTTGCAAAAGCATGTTAGGTGATCATGGGTTTAGATCTATGTATGGTTTTAATTTATGCACATGGATGGTTTAAATTGGGGTTGGAGCGCTATAGTTGCGTTTTTCAATTGAGGTTGGAGCCTCTCTTATGTGCGTACTGTTATGTGATTTATTATGTGGCTTTCCATATTACTGTTTTTGAGGCCGGGGTATGCCCCGTGCAATTGTCTAAGGCCAATATGAAGATTGAGCCTTATTACTTTATGTCCTTTTCTTTTTATTGTAATTTGAGAGTATAGATAGGTGGTGAGGTTTTATTTTCATTTTGGAGACAATGCACCCATGGAGTAAGATGGACCACATTCAAGTAACAAGGAGGCCATAAGTGAAGACCCCTCAAAATGTTAGGGAGGGGAATCTCAATTGTTAAATGTAATAGAGATAGGGCTCGTATTTTGTTACTGCTTTCCCTTATGTGATTTGAACTGTTTATGTGGCATGTATGTTAGAACTTGTGATTGTGGAGTGGCTCCCACATATCACGCATAAGATAGGTAGAACCCATGATCATTACATGTTAGTATCATGCTAGGACATGTTATCTGTTTATGTGCTTGTTTGAAATGCATTTAAGCGTACTTGCATTAATCAAGACTAATAAAATTGGATAACATATATGTTGGTGAGGTCGAACCGGACAACTCTCCAGTTGATTCGAAAATTCCCATTAAATATTAAGCTAATTTCGAACAAATAGGTGTTTAATTCGAGATGCAAATTTTGAATTAAATTCCTAGCATTCCATCAATAGGTTTTAAGTTTAGTAAGTAAAGCTAGTTATTGTCCGCGAGTCGTGGGATAGCTAGTGGAGCTTATTAGTTCTTAGTTACCTAATTAATCATTTTAAATGATCAATATTTCGTGGTCAATTTTAGCAAGGGCGATGTCCGCGAGTCGTGGGTCGTTCGAACTAAGTTTTGGTCATGATCTTATGATTGATGGGTCTAGCTTAACGCCTAAGTAAATATGGATGTCGCACGAGTCGTGGGTCCATATTGAAAGATAGGTGATGCAAAAACAATTACTAAGAGTTCTAAAGGTGTTAGAATTGGTAAGTTGTACCTACCTAGGGTTCTTACTTAGAATGTCCGCGAGTCGTGGGTTCGAGGTAAAATGCCTAGGATCTTAGTACCCATTGGGAAACGTGTTCCTCTTAGATCTTTGGGAATTATAGTTCTTTGAAAAACAGTGGGAGCTACATTAGATTAAAGACCTTATCTTTTGTATATCGTTATAATTCAGCATGCTCACTAGTTCTCTGTTTTACCATTTAGGTCGTAGATTCTGTGATTCTCTACGTGTTTTGAAATGGCAACCAAAAACCCTCTTGTATCGATCCTCGAGTCAAACAAGTTGACTGGTCCCAACTATTCTGATTGGCTGAGGAATCTAAAAATCATTTTAGATTCTGAGAAGAGAACTTATGTTCTCTTCGAAGGGGAGCCTAGTCCCGAAGGGGAGGCTCCCACTCGGGCCGAGCGGGACGCGATTCAGAAGTGGAAGGATGATAATCTCCAAGCCCGTTGCCTTATGTTGGCTAACATGTCTCCGGACTTGCAAAGGCAACATGAGGCCATGGAATTTGCTTGGGAGATTTATGACCACTTAGAGCAACTTTACCGCCCTCATGAACGTGTTACAAGGTATAACACTTCAAAGGAATTGTTCCACTTGAGAATGAGGGAAGGTTCAAGTGTCCATGAATATGGACTCAAGTTTCTCGCCCTTACTGAGAAACTTGCTTCCATGGACATGCCACTGAAAGATGAGCTTCCAGTGGATTTGTTGCTAGCTTCGCTCCCACCATCATTCAACCCATTTGTCCTTAACTTCAATATGAATCATGCTGGTGCTACCGTAGCTGAGCTGATTAGTCAGCTTGTGACTGCTGAAAGCACGATCAAGAAGGACAATAAGGTTTTGATGGTGAATGCTCCATCTTCCTCTTCTGGGCCTTCTAAAGGTAAGGGCAAGAAAGCCCAAAAGAAGAAGAAGAAACCCCTTAGGCCCACTAGTGGCATTTCGAAGGGGAAGACCCAAAAGAAGAAGCGTGATCAGAAAGAGGATGTTTGCTTCCATTGTGGCAAAGCGGGACATTGGAGGAGAAACTGCCCAGAGTACAAGGCTACTCTAAAGAAAGGTATCTTTCTCGTTAAAATAAATCTTTTTATTAATTCTAGTTCTTGGGTACTTGATACTGGTTGTGGAACTCATATCTATAATGATGTACAGATGCTAAGTGATGTTCAACAACTCAAAGAAGGAGAATGTGTCTTGAAGATCGGTGATGGCTCAAACGTTGAAGCTCGAGCTTTAGGCACAATTAGATTAGATTTAGGTAGTTTTGAGTTAGTCTTAAATAAAGTCCGTTATGTACCGAGCATTATTCGTAATATAATTTCAGTTCCAATATTAGATTGTGAAGGTTATGAAACTTATATTAAGAATGGTAAATACTTTATCAAACGGAACAACTCTTCCGTTCACATCGGTACTCTAAGTAATGGACTTTATCTAACTCAGAATATCAATATTATGAATATACAACGAGAAATGAAGCGTAAGAGAGATGACAAAGTTTCAACTCCCCTATGGCACGCTAGATTAGAACACATTTCCAAGAACAGAATTAGCAAGATAAACACTTTAGGATCATTCTCTGAAAATGATCTTAAGGAGTTAACTTCTTGCGAATCCTGTCTCAAAGGAAAGATGTCCAAAGTTCCTTTTAAAGGAACTGTGGAACGTGCCACTAAGGTTTTGGATTTGATCCATACTGATGTTTGTGGACCGCTTAGTGTAAGCACAAGAAACAATCATCAGTATTTCATAACCTTTACTGATGACTTTTGTCGATATGGTTATGTATACTTAATGAAGTATAAATCTGAAGCTTTTGAGAAATTCTTAGAATTTCAAAAGGAGGTTGAGAACCAAACTGGTCACAAGATCAAAGCACTTCGATCTGATCGAGGAGGCGAATATCTTAGTGAAGAATTCCTTAGTCATCTCAAAGATAATGGGATTATCTCTCAGTGGACCCCTCCGGGAACTCCTCAGCTTAATGGAGTTTCTGAGAGAAGGAATCGAACCCTACTTGATATGGTTCGTTCCATGATGAGTTTCACTAACTTACCACCTTCTTTCTGGGGTTTTGCCCTAGAAAGTGCAGCAAAGATTTTGAATCTTGTTCCCTCGAAGTCAGTCCCTAAGACGCCCTATGAAATGTGGCATGGTAAAATCCCTAGTTATTCTTACTTAAGAATTTGGGGTTGTCCTGCTTACGTGAAGAGGACAGTGGGAGATAAGTTAGAATCTCGTTCTAACTTATGCTACTTTGTAGGTTATCCTAAGGAATCCATAGGATACTACTTCTATGATCAATCTGAGCAAAAGGTGTTTGTCACTAGAAATGCTACTTTTCTGGAGGAACCGTTCCTTAAAGAAAAGAAAGGCAAGATCATAGAATTAGAAGAAGTACAAAGTGACCCCACACCACCCACTGAAGAAACGTCCCATTCTGATCAACCACAACCAATCACGAATTTCGATACACACGAAAATCCTCCTCTAAGGCTTTCTGAACGTACTCCTAGACAGCCAGAGAGATGGTATGGATTCTTCCATGAAATCTCTCAAAAGGATAATGATCCTTTATCGTATGAGGAGGCACTTTCAGATTCCGACTCTGAACAGTGGATAGAAGCCATGAAATCCGAAATGGATTCCATGAACTCCAACCAAGTTTGAACCTTGGTAGATTTGCCTGATGGGGTCAAACCCATAGGTTGCAAATGGATCTTTAAGAGAAAGCTTGGATTTGATGGAAGCATTGCAGCCTACAAAGCAAGACTGGTTGCAAAAGGATTCACTCAAAGACCCGGCGTGGACTTTGACGAAACTTTTTCACCAGTTGCAATGCAAAAGTCCATTCGAATCATGCTTGCCATTGCTGCATATTATGACTATGAGATATGGCAAATGGATGTGAAAACTGCCTTTCTCAATGGTGACATTGACAAAGACATTTATATGGAGCAACCCATAGGTTTCACATTCAGTGGGAGTGAGCAAAAGGTTTGCAAACTCCAAAGATCAATCTATGGATTGAAACAGGCTTCTAGGAATTGGAACATTCGATTTGATGAATCGGTCAAAGCGTTTGGCTTCATCCAAATTTCGAATGAATCATGTGTGTATAGAAAGGAATTGGAGACCTCAGTGCAATTCTTAGTACTTTATGTTGATGACATCCTTCTTATTGGGAATTCGAAGGATGACATGAAAGTGACTAAGTTATGGTTATCGAACCAATTCGAGATGAAAGATCTTGGTGATGCGTCCTATATCCTTGGAATTAAAATCTATAGAGATAGATCTAGAAGGTTAATAGGACTATCACAGTTGATGTACATTGACAAAGTATTGAAGAGATTCAATATGGAGTCAGCAAAGGTTAAGAACCTTCCTATGAGTGTAGGAACATGTCTTTCAAAGAAGATGTGTCCTAAGACCAACCTTGAGAAGGAGAGAATGACTCATACACCTTATGCATCAGCAATAGGTAGCATAATGTATGCAATGTTATGTACTCGACCGGATGTGGCTTATGCACTTAGTGTAACAAGTCGTTTCCAATCTGACCCTGGAGATGGTCACTGGGCTGCCGTGAAGAATATTCTTAAGTACTTGAAAAGTACTAAAGATTTATTCTTAGTTTACGGAGGTCAGAAAGATCTTACTGTCGAAGGATACTGCGATGCAAGCTTTGCATCTGACTTAGATGATTTTAAGTCAATGTCAGGATACATTTTCTGCCTAAACGGCGGAGCAGTGAGTTGGAAGAGTTCCAAGCAAACAACCACTGCAGATTCGACCACTGAGGCCGAATACTTAGCTGCAAATGATGCAGCTAAGGAAGGTGTTTGGATTAGAAACTTCATTCAAGAGTTGAATGTTGTTCCTAGCATGAAAGACCCCATTACTGTGTTTTGTGACAACACTGGGGCGGTTGCTCAAGCAAGAGAACCAAGATCTCACCAACGGACCAAGCACATTATGAGGAAGTATCACCTAATCCGTGATATTATCAAAAGAGGAGATGTGCTAATTGAGAGGGTCGCATCAGCAGAGAACGTGGCAGATCCACTTACTAAACCCCTTAGTCGAGAAGCTTTCCAAGGTCATCTTGAGAAGATGGGACTTAGAGTTGCTTTAGAATGGCTTTGACGGACAAGTGGGAGATTGTTAGGAATAGTGCCCTAGAAAGCCGATTGTATATCCGCTTTGTGCTTTTCCTTATTGTAATCACAGACAATCTTTGAATGAAATAACGAATTAAGGCAACACTTCTTTATATGCTCTTGTTTGGTATGCGATTACTTTATCTGTGCATGTATAAGAACTCCCCTAATCCTGATGACTTTAGGACTCTACCATTTAGGTGAAATGGTTCATGAAACGAGCCCTATATCACATAAGTCATGATTAGTAAAATACTCCAAGCCGATGAGTCCTACAGACAGTGGGAGTGTCAACCTGACTCCTCTAAGGCTTGCTTGTGGGATCACGCCCTTAAGAAGGACCACCTTGTTTCATGTAGGTGTAAAGTGTATAGTTGATACGTGCGTGATACATGAGGGTGCTTACTTTAACAAGTAAGTTCACTAAATGGGGTGCCCCGTGTGAGAACATTCCTAAATGGGAAAGGAAGTTTCTATTTCAGGAAATAGAAACTTCCAGATTAGGAAATATCTCACGAGTCATTGATGTGATTAATTGATCCTTTAACTTGAGGTTCCTTGTCACTTTATGAGTTAACTCTGTAGTCTTAGGTATAAGCTTTAAAGGGTGTCGCCTTAGACAACTGATTCAAGGCTTATGCTGGGGCTGCACAAGTGATTAATGAAAGTGAATGAGAATCAAGAAAGGACCTACACTTGCATTTGCAAGGTGATCTCTTATTGTGTAAGTCATTCATATGCCATATGGAGTCCTTGGCCAAGGCAGTAGATCAAGACATCAAGAAAAGGGTTTCTTGGATTGAGATCAAATGGATATGAAATACACTTAGCTTTAAGACCAGATTATTAGGGTTCTGATTATTCCCTTGCCCTAGATCTTGGTTGAGAGATAGTAAGTAGGAGGATTGTATCTCACATGAATCAATGACTTAAAGGTTCTGTCGAATCTGAACATTCCAATTCAGCTAGGGGTTAAACACCTGTTGCTAGACTATGGTCGTTTAATCTGTGGACTGATTAATTAATTAGTGAATTAATCAATTGGGGTCACTGCTAATTGAATTGAGAACCTAGAGGGTCACACACGTGTGAAATCACACGTGTGGCTCACGTGAGTGACACGTGTCACTGTGGCACGTGTCACACAGTGTGATTATATATATATTGTGTATATATATATATATATTAAATAATTAATTCGTTAATTATTTAATAGACTTTGGTTTAATTTTGAATTAAAAAGAAAGTCTAATTTTGGAGAAAATAATCTAGTTAATTAATTAGATAAAAATAAGTTATTTAAAATAAAGTATAAAATTATCCAAAAATAGTTTGGATATTTTTTAGCTCTCTTAAAAGTTGATTTGAATTAGAATTCAAAGTCAAAGTTGGAAAATACTTGATGATCAAGTAATAGGACAGAGACAAACCAAATCCTTGCCCAACAAGGATTTTCGGCCGTCCCTCCCCATACCTATATATAGGGGAGCTCATGCTCCCCTTTAGAGCTAATTGAATTTTTTTGGTTCATGTGTTGAACACCTTCCTTTCTCCAAGATAAAATAAAACCCTAGGTTAAGCCTAAACACTAACTAGAGAACTAGCATCCTTACTAGTTAGATTGTAGTCAAGTTGGTGGACTATCTCTAGAGACTTCAAGTTAGAAGTTTGAAGATTCGAGCTTTGCCAAGGAGAGGGGATCAAGTCGCGAGAAGAGCGTTCTTGGTTGGCTTGAAACGCTTCAAGAAAGAATAAAAGAAAAGTAAGTTTTCTTTCTTTACGAATTTGGATACACGATTGCGAGATCAAGGTCCTTTTGTTGGGAAAATTTTTTAAATTCTGCTGCTTTCTGATTCTGTTTTCCAACACTAATTAGGCAGGGAAGTAATAATTCATACATTCAATCTTCAATATCATACTCGTTTGACAAGTGTAATTCTACAACCTTGTCACTTAAGTTTGTATTACCCTCCCTCAATGCTTAACCAAGTGTTCAATTAATGTTCAATGTTGCTCTCGCAAATCATCAATAGTTAATTAAACCATATGATCAAGACTAGTGTAAATCTACTTCTAGCGGCTTGGCATGGAATAAGATTTATTGTTGTATAGACGAAAATCCAAATCTCTTTGCATTCTTAACATCTACTAGTTATGAAAACCATCTCAACTACCATTAATCTCTCGATTCTCCGGTAATTCTCGATTATGCTAGGGGTGATCAGGCCATCGCAATTCAATTCAAACCAGTTTTCAAACTAAGAATTAGCACAAGTCATTCAAGCATCATATCGAACAGTTAATATGCACTCATCATCACTTCCCTAGACCTAGGGATTTAGTTACTCATAATGAACTCAAAACTTATAAAAATAAAGGAAATTGCATTAACTAAATTCGTGTTCATCAAGTCTAAACGAAGTGTCATAAATAAAACCCTAATCATTCAATAAAATCTGGAAAAATGAATCTAACATACGAAAACTAAGCTTAGAGGAATTAGTTTGATAAATAAAGCAATAATAAAATCGAAAAAATTAAAATTTTTTGAAGAATTCAATCCTTTCATCCTCTCGAATTCTCTGAACAACTCTCCAATAAGCTTTGTGTCTTCCTCTCCAAGCTAGGTCACCAACTGATGAATAATCAGAAGAGGCTCTCCTAAAAAGAGACTCCTAAACACATTTAAATAGCAGCCCTAATCCTCTCTCGCCAACTCTGGTAACGGGCATTACCATCTCAAGCACAATTCTCGTTAATGCCCGTTACTAGCTGAAATCGCCATAAAGCTTTTATAAGTGGTAACGGGCGTTACCCCTCTACATCGCCAAAAGTGATGCTCCTGTCTCTATTAACGGGGGTTAACAACTTTGTACTTCCAAGGAGTAATGGGAGTTACTCCTTTTTCCTCTAGAAATATGCGAATTCGCCTCGTTCCGCTGTTTCTTAATCCAACTCCTAAAATACATAAGTGGAGCAAAATAAACACATAAACGCATCAAACGACACAAAAATATACTCTACTTAACTCTTAAATCCATGCAAATCCTACACTCAACAAATTCCCCAACACTTGCCTATTGCTCGTCCTCGAGTAATAAGAAAATAAAGAAAACGCATCCCTATCAAACCTCGACCTTAATGCAATCATCAAACCTTCGACTAAACAAGTCTTGCTTATCAAACCAAGTACTTATAAACATAAGATCGTCAAGCATAGTATGAGAAATATACCCTTGTGTAGTGTGTGAATTCGAACGAAACAATGTACAAAGATTAGAGTGACAAATTAACAATTTTCGCTTAAGTTCCAATTATCAACTTCGGAATACACTCTTCACACCTATCTCCACTAATGGAATTAATTCAAAACTCGGGATCGGTAGGTCTTTCGAGCTTGTAATGCAGGCTTTGGGTAAGGTTATGGAAATTTGGATCAAGTGACTACTTACCAAGCTTACATCATTTAATCTATACAAAACACAACACTTTCGTTCGCCATTAAGCACTTCCCCCAAACTTGGACATTTGAATCCCACTATTCCAATTTCACACTTTGCACAAATTTTTAGTTTCTTTTCTTCTTTTGCTCTTTCTTCTCTTTTTCATATCTTTTCTTTTTCACAACTTTCTCTCATTCTTTTTCCTTCTTTACATAAGTCTCTCAATTTCGATCACAAGACCAATCAAAAGGGGTCAAAAGATAGACATTCAATATAAAATCAAACGAGTAAGCCTTGGAGTAAAATTTATCAAGGTGGTTTATTTTGTTGTGCATTAGGCTTATAATGTGGCTACAAAAATCATTGCACAACAATTAGGCTGAACGAGGTCAATAAGATCACTTTATTTAGTGAACAATGGCTAAAAAGAAAGGCTTAAAATCCTCCAACAATGAATGCCTACTTCACTTCCTTAATCTTTCATTAACTCCAAATTTTGCCTTAATAAGACTAAAATGCATCCTAATCAATTCTTAGACTCATTTGAAAATCAACAATTCATCTTTCTAAGCAAAGTACATCATCACGTTCAAAAGTGCTCAAAATATAGGGGCATACTATCACACTAAATTATCTAATCTCATGCAAATTTTCCTTAATTCAATTAGCCTAACTCATTCTAGCAAAGCTCAACAATCAAACCTCGATGGAAAAGTTCAAAACGGGGGAAATTTTCACAATTTCTCAATTCCTAACAATTCACAAGGTTAACAAGACATCTAATCATGCAAATATCCAAGAAATCTCATACTCGTCACCATAGCTATCCCCCACACTTATTCTTTACAATGTCCTCATGCAAGAGAATTAAAGTTCAAGAAAACTCCCTTATCAATTGAAGACCCGATAACGTGCTAGCAAAGCTTCCGAAACCTGTGATATGTGACTAGAAAACACGGATCAAGTGCATGGGTAATTGATAATCAACATGCATTCAACAAGCAACACACAAGTCATAAATTCAAGGTAAGAAAGGGCTCATTGCATAAAAATTCATGACGAGCATAGAACCCTTCAAGGTGATGGGGGTCCTCCAAAATACTGGTCAAGACGAGCATAGAACCCTTCAAACTTCGACTCCACCCGAGCTTCCCACTCATCAAATCGCTCATCCACATCATGAGCTAAATCTTCAATCCTTGCGGTCATGGCGGTCAAATGAGCTCTTAATCCTGCCAACTCTGTGCGAAGGCCTCTCACACTATCCGAAACTCCATCATTAGCTTCATCAACAACAATCGGTGTGACATTGTGAATGACCCCAAACTCGTCATCCGGCCTATCGGGAATCTGCTCTAAACGCTCCTTCTGCACCTCTGAAAGCTCATCAAACCGAGCCTTACCCTAACTATACATCTGCCAGAGCCTATCTCTATCCCTGATTGTCCACTAGGGCAAAATATGCTCCTTGAGTTGTCCACTCTCCCATGCAATTGCCAGACCCACATTCTCCAAGTACTATGGACCAATATCGAAACCAAAGTCAACTGGCAACAAACCTCTAGGCTGCCACTGCATCTCACGTGCAAACATAGTCACAAACGCGCCGTGGGCTATCGTCCCTGTAGCGCTTTCCGTAATCTCTTGAAGCTTCCAAAGGAATTCAATCGTACCATCGAATTTGATACCTTCCTTCATCGTGTACATTATTCCCAACTCCATCTCAGTGATGTGGCTATCTCTTCCATATCGAGCACAAAATCCCGTGACCAAAATCCTATTCACTAGCACCCAAGCCAATGAATGAAGATAGGTATCATGTGTATTCTTGGGGGAATAACCAGGGACACCCATTTGCAATGGGAAGGATCTCCACACCTCCTCTCTCTGAGCATCATTCCATTTAGGCAAAGAAGTAGTAGTATTAGCCGAAAATCCAAGAATCTCCCTTGTCTGGCCCGTATTCCAAACTTGAGTTTCCCGGTCATCCAAAGTGAACATTAATGTGCTATCCACCGGGTCAAAGTTCATCGTGGTAAAGAATGGGGTAGTCATCTCAGCATATGTCAAATCCTTCATAGTTAGGAAGGGCAACTGTAGCACCAGAGCGCAAGGTACCACATCCCCCGCATCGAGACCCGACCCCTATATGAAATGGAAGTCCAGACACGTGCCAAATCACGGCGAACGGGGACACAACACACACGCTATGCTAGGCGGGACTAACCCTTAAACCATTCAAGATCAAGATAATATAAAAATCAGAGCGATAACAAAATACGAAAGCAAAACCAACAAATGTATATACAACGAGCCACCAAGCTCCAAAATAGATGTACAATATCATTCAGGTAATCAACGGCCCACACGGCCTAGAAAATCAAATACGCTTCATAAACATGATCATATACCAAAACAGTAATATGAGTGCGAGTGAAACATCAAGAGAGTGCTAAACACTAATGCAAGACCTAGATGACTTGTATTCCCGCCTAGCACTCCTTAACCAACACAAAATAATTGAAAACAAACCGGGTTCAGTCTAAAGGAGACTGGGGGGTATAAAACAGGGTATAAATATAAATATCGTGGAATTTAAACACATACACGCAAGCAATAATCCCGAATAAGGTTTTAGAGTAATTTTCCCAAGTAGGTAAGACAAAAGAAGGCATCATCAGGATTACCACTGTGATATTTAATCATTAGGGTATTCATGGCCCTGGCGAGTGGGCGTGTATTATCTCTTACCAACACCTTGTGTATTCATAATCATTATTCGTTCATTATCATACATATATTCTTTTGTGCACATTAATACGATTTATAATCACACATATACACCTTCTTCCTCCGGCTGGTGGATGGGCTTGAAGACCCGGCCACCGGTCCATACATAGGCCAATGGGGGTACATGAAAAGGGCACTCAGGTCCTATTCCCCACTAATCTCCTAGAGAGGGCCGGTATCGCCTTGGTTTGGTTGGAACTAGTACATGGGATCACCGTCGGCCCTTGCCTCCTCGGATAGCCCCATGTACTAAGTCCCTGGGCCCGTGCAATTACAATCATGTCTCGCCAAAATCATAAGGTAGGGTTCATATATAAAAGGGTCATACGTTTGAAATCATTTACCCAAAATGACTTGATATATATATATATATATATATATATATGTAGATATATACACTAATTTGGCTCAAATCATCAACATAAGGGATATATTGGGTTGTCATAGCTATTAGAAGAGAAACCCACCTCAAAAGAGCAAAAGAAGAAGCACGACAGCCTCAAGGATCGCCCTCGTCTCCGACCGTACCCAAATCTGTGCAAAAGACGGAGTGTAAGACTCAAACTGACCTTATATGACGCTCGACAATGAAATGAACATGAAATGAATGCATAAGAGATGATATTATATCATGGAAACGTTCAAGTGCACGATTAATGCCTTAAAAGCACGTAAACAAGTCATTCGATCAATTCCAATCAATAAACGAAGGTTTTACGTTCATTCATTTCGTAATTCGTAGCAATTTAAGTCAAGAATTCCAAATAACAATTGATAACTCAAATACAACAAATTATAAATTAAACGAATTAGGCATTCAAATCATTAAATAGGTAAGAATATGAAATAGGTAACAATTTAATTCCAAAATTTGAAATAAATTAAACAATATATAGTAAATATATATATATATATATATATATATATATATATATATACACACACACACAACAACCATGCATAATATTATATATATATATATACGTACTCACAATATAACATGTATAATATATACTACTCGTGCATGCAAATATAACACACATTCCATTCATAATATATATATATACACGTACACTCATGCATGCATAATATTTTATATATAAATACATGCACACATAATATATATAATTTAAATACGTACACACACATAATACATATATATACCATGCATGCACAAACCATGCAATACACACAAAATAACTATACGTATACATATTTCACAGCATGAAAGAAAAGTAGCAGTTGAATATTAATATACACAGCACATTATACACAAAGTTGCCGCAAAAAAAAATAAAAAATTCAAACTGACTCCCCGCCTGGGAAATAAATAAACACAGAACTTCCCCGCCCGGGGAAGGAGATACAGAAGGTTTTCAGCTCATGTGTCCCCGCCAGGGGACAATTTTCGTATGAAATCTCCCCGTCCAGGGAGATTGCTACGGGGGAAAAACAGACAGCAACAAGACGCAGCAAACAAGGCAAGAAAACAGGGCACACCATTAGAAGTTTCAACCAAACTCATGCCAACACATTAAGTCAGAAGAGCAGCAAAATACCAAGAATTCAGCTCCAAAACAAGCCTCAAAGACGCAGCAGCAGTTCATAACGTGAGGAAGGGGGGAAAAAGTTCAGTTTCATCTAATTTCTCCAAGGTTCATTAATGGTATCTTCATCAATCCTCAACTGCCAAGAAATATAAGTTTATATAACATTAAATAAAGTTCATGTGGTCATATAAATCTCATCGATTCAAGAGAAATCACAAGAGAAAGTATAAAAGTTCAAATTTTATTCAAACCCTTACTATTCATCATCTTGCCCCAAAACCATATCAAATCCAAGTTAAAATCTGAAATTAATGGATGAAAATGACCACATAATGATGCCAAACAAAATATGAACACACCTCTTGAATTTGTCGAGGGTTGGAAGAGATTTGAGCTCAAAATCATCAAGGTTTGTAGAGTGGCGAAAATGGAACTGGAATGCAGAAGATTAGTTGAGTTTTTCCTGTTTGGTGGAAGTGTGGTTCAGTATGGGGTGAGTTGGAGATAATAGAGGGTTGAGTTAGGTTTCCAAAAAGTCCAGCCATGGTTAATTTGGTTAAGTATGGTAAGAGTTATGATTTAAATGGTAAAATGTGGCAGTTTTGCGGCCGTTTCATTTTTCGGATGAATTTCGGGGGTCCAAATAGGCTTAGAAAAATATGAGGCTTGTTCCATTGAACCCAAATCTTCGATACGAGTTCAGCGGAGGTGACAGAACTCAAATCTGAGTTCTCGAACTCAAGATATCACATACGGAAACAAGGGTGCGCTAATTGCTCGTTAGCCCCCGATTTGGTTCCACAACTCAAAATAAATTCGTTACCACGTCAAACGATATCAAAAACATGAAACAAGCATATAAACATGTTCATAACACATAAATCTGGGACATACTAACTTTTCACGAAATTTCGATTTCAATTCATATAAGAACGACGCGCGATTAAATCACTCAAAAACAATGCATCAACAATTTCATAACATTTCAATTTAAATAATAAAATTTAAATTCTATTTTTAAATAAAAACTCAAAGTCAACGATTAATGTTGTAATTAAAGAATATAATTAAAGATATAGTCAATTAACATTAACACTTAATTATCAATTTAAATATACTAATTAATGAAATAAAATAAAATTAAATAAAATAATAAAAATTTATAATAAAATTAAATATTTAAAACACTTAGAAACAATTAATTCACGCAAATTGGTAAACACATACGTCACACCTGTACGACTGAAAAGTCCGGGCGTTACAATCTCTCCCCCTTAAAAGAATCCGTCCTCGGATTCACTGCTCGCCCGGAAACAACTCGGGGTGAATCTTTCTCATCTTTTCCTCCGTCTCCCACGTAGCCTCTTCGGTTTTATCACTTCTCCAAAGAACCTTGACTAGTGGAATACGCCGATTTTGACGTTCTTAAAATTTCCGATCTAGTATCTTAGTCGGCTTCTGAACGAAGGTGAGATTCGGTTCTAATTCCACTTCTTCAACCGGTAGAACCTTGGATTCATCTCGATAATATTTTCGGAGTTGTGAAACATGAAACACCTTATGAATTCCGGTCAAACTCGGAGGTAAATCCAATCAATAGGCCGTATCCCGAATCTTCTCTAAAATCTCATACGGTCCCACATACCGAGGGTTTAATTTTCCTCCTCGACCAATTCTTGAGAACCCTTTTCGTGGAGATGCCTTTAAGAAAACCCTGTCTCCAACCTCAAACTCTAGATTCTTTCTCCGAAGGTCTGCAGAACTCTTTTGTCAATCCTGAGCAACCTTCATCCGTTGTCTAATTATCTGGACCTTATCAATAGACTCTTGTATGACCTTAGAGGGTTTTTCTTTCTTCTCCCCTCTTTTCACGCCTTCCTGTTGGTCCAATTCCATTACTCCAAGTCAAAGAACAACGGGGATCTACATATACGTCCGTAGAGAGCTTCATAAGGGGCCATCTCTATCCAGGCTTGATAACTATTGTTGTAAGAAAACTCGATTAATGGCAACTGTTCATTCCACGAGCTTCGAAAGTCCAATGCACATGCTCTCAGCATATCCTCCAGATACTTAATCAACCTTTCAGATTGTCTGTCCGTCTGAGGATGAAAAGATGTGCTGAATTGAAGCCTTATTCCTAAACATTTCTGTAATTCTTACGAAAACCGTGAAGTAAATCTTGGATCTCGATCCGAGACAATGCTAACGGTACTCCATGAAGCCTGACAATCTCATCACTATACTTCTTAGCTAAGTTACTCACCTTATCGGACATTCTGATGGCAAGAAAATGAGCCAATTTTGTTAACCTGTCCACAATAACCCAAATTCCATCAAGACCTCCTTTCACTCTTGGTAATCCCGAAACAAAATCCATAGCTATTTGTTCCCATTTCCACTCCGGAATAAGCAATGGTTGAAGTAGCCCCCATGGCTTTTGATGTTCCGTTTTTACCACTTGATAGGTCATACAATGCTTCACAAAATTGATCATATCCCGTTTCAAGCCATTCCACCAATAGAATTGTTTTAAATCCTTGTACATCTTGTTTGCCCCGGGATGTATGGAATACCCTGACCCATGAGCCTCTTCAAGTATAATCCTTTTCAACTCTCCCGACACAACAACTCTATTCTTGAATCTTAGAAGTCTCATGTCATCAAACCCAAACGGACACTCTGGATCAGCTAGAGCTTTGTCAGCTAATTTTTGAACCTCGAGATCAGTCCTCTGAGCATCAAATAATCTCTTCCTGAGATCCGGTTGAACCGTGATATTCCGAATACTAGCCCTCAGCTTGAACGACTCATTCTAATCTTCAAATTCCACTTTCACATTGGACACTCTAGCCTTCCTACTAAGTGCATCCGCGACCAAGTTGGCTTTGTCGGGATGGTATCGGATTGTACACTCATAATCCGCCAAAAGTTCCATCCAACGTCGTTGTCTCTTGTTCAACTCTTTCTGAGAGAATAAATACTGGAGACTTTTGTGGTCGGAAAAGATCTCAAAAGAAACTCCGTAGAGATAGTGTCTCTACTTACCCAAAGCAAAGATCACAACCGCTAACTCTATATCGTGAGTGTGGTAGTTTTACTCATGATCCTTCAATTTCCTTGAGGCATAGGCGATTACCCTTCCATTATGCATCAACACACATCCCAAACCCTCATTTGAGGTGTCCACATAAACGGTATATCCTTCTGTACCTTCGGGAAGTGCTAACACAGGGGCGGTGGTCAACTTTTCCTTTAAGAGTTGAAAGCTACCCTCACATACCTCGTCCCACTCAAACTTAACCTCTTTCTTAGTCAATCGGGTTAAAGGGGAAGCAATCTTTGAGAAATCCTGTACGAATCTACGATAGTAGCCTGCCAAACCTAAGAAACTCCTGACTTCTGAAGCATTTTTTGCGCTTTTCCACTGAATTACCGTGTCAATCTTAGAAGGATCTACTTCCAGACCTTTCCTTGAAATAATGTGGCCTAGAAAAATGCTACCCGATAAATCTAAAACTCATATTTGCTAAACTTAGCATACAATCGATGTTCTCTCAAGGTGTCCAACACAATTCTGAGGTGCCTTGCCTGGTCCTCCGGAGTCTTTGAATAAACAAGGATGTCATCGATGAATATCACCATAAACTTATCCAAGTAGGGCCGAAAAATTCGATACATCATATCCATGAAAGCAGTCGGAGCATTGGTTAGTCCAAAAGGCATCACTACAAATTTATAATGCCCATACCGGGTGTTAAATCCCGTCTTTGGAATGCCCTCTTCCTGGATTTTCAATTGGTAGGATCTTTGTCTCAAATCTAACTTCGAATACACCCCCAAACCTTGTAACATGTCGAATAAATCCTCATTATGGGGCAAAGGATACTTGATCTTTACGGTCATCCGATTAAGCTCCCGGTAATCTATGCACATTCTTAAAGTCCCGTCTTTCTTCTTGACAAAAAGAACTGGTGCACCCCAAGGTGAAGAACTACGCCGAATATACCCAATCTTAAGCAACTCTTCAAGTTGGATCTTTAACTCTTTCAATTCGTCAGTTGCCATCTGATAAGGGGTCTTAGAATATGGCTTGGATCCCGGATACATATCTATTACAAACTCAGTCTCACGATCCGGTGGCAACGAACCCAAATTTTCCGGAAACACATCAGGAAATTCTTTTACAATGGCGGTATCCTCAAACTTAACTTAATCATTCGACTTATTGAGAAGATAAGCAATAAATCCCGTTGCTCCTTCTCTCGTTAACTTATGAGCTTCCATGAAAGACAAGAGACATACCGATTTCGATCCATTACCGAACACCAACTCTTCACCCAAAATAACCTTCTTGGCGAAACAATCAACTTTAGCCCGATGCCGCAACAACCAATCCATACACAATATAACCCCGTACTTCCTCATTGGCATAACGATAAAATCAGACGGATAATCCTTCCCTTCTAATAAAACTGAACAACCCCAAACCATCTGATCTATCTACAATTTTCCCCCGAGTGGGGAACTAACCAGGTAACAAGAAGATAAAGAAATAACAGGTAGGCACATAGTAGCAGCAAGATCACAAGAAATAAAGGAATGGGTAGCACCCGGATCAAAAGTACATAAATGTTAGTGGTATGAATGCATATGGTACCTTCCACCACGGCGGTCGGATCAACCTCTGCATCCTGCTCCTCGCCCTCAAGGGCATAAGCACGTGTCTGGATCATTGGCCTCTGAACTCCTCTTTGAAATTCGGGAGCCTTGTCAGGACAAGCATCCGCCATATGGTCGCCCTTTCTACATATGAGACATAGGCCCAACCTTCTTCGATAGTTGTTGTAGGTATGGGTCGGTCCCCCGCAATGAGTACATGGAGGTACATCTTGGAGTGAGGTGGCAGATGTCGGTGCCATAGAGCCCTTTGTCGAGTCGATACAGCCTGAGAAGCTTGTCCTCCATACCGAGGCTTCTTAAAAGGACCCTAAGGTGGGGGAGTAGCTGGAACCATCGGTCTCTTTCCCGAATTTGATCCAGAACCTCATCCCATTGGTGTCATAAATACCGGATCCTTCTTTTTAAATTCTTCTTCTTGTTCCAACGTCCTTTGCACCGTGTCTGCGAAGGACACGAAGTTGTGACCAGCCTGACCATGTCTTAAGTCCTGTCTTAGTCCCGCAATAAATTTCCTTGATTTTCTCTTCTCGTCTCGGGTGACATGAGGAACATATTTTCCAAGCATGTTAAATACTGCAAGATATTGGGTCACCGTACGCATGCCCTGCTTCAAATCCATGAACTCCTGCTCCTTCCTTTCCCTTACCATTTTCGGTACAAAACATTCTCGAAATTCCCATTTAAAGACCTCCCATGTAACTTTCTCTCTATCTACATCTAAGTTCTCTCTTGTTCTTTCCCACCATTCATAAGCATCGCCATCTAGTTGGAATATGGAAAATTGGGCCCTCTCTTGCGTAGTGAACTGTCAGACTCCATAAATCCTCTCCAATCGAATCAACCAACCCTCCGAAACCGCATCATCAATAGAACCAGAAAACCTAAGGGGATTATAACTTAGAAACACTCCATGAGGATCCTGGTTGTTGTTGTTGTTGGGTGGCGGAACCGATTGCTCTGCTTGTTGTGGTGGGGGAGCTTGAGCTCTGCGATGCTCAACATAATTAAAAACAGCTTCCATAAAGTTCCCCATATCCATTGGAGGCGATTGTGGTTCTTATGGTTGTGCCGTAGGAGATCAGTCACGATGACGACGTCGATCGGGTGATCTATGTCTATCTCTCCGTGGAGGCATTCTGTCAAAGAGACACTAAAATGCATGCTATTGTTAGTCCATGCATGATAGTGCAATTAATTCAATCAAAATTCAAAATTTAGAGCACATAAACACATAAAGAATGCATATGCAACACGTTGATAAGTTGTTCCTAAAGCCGTATGACCTAATTGACTCGACACGAAACCAGAGCCCGGGTTTTGCAACCCTAGGCTCTGATACCACATAAGGATGTAGCACCCGAGCGCAAGGTACCACATCCCCCGCATCGAGACCCGATCCCTATATGAAATGGAAGTCCATATATGCGCCAAATCACGGCGAACGGGGACACAACACACACGCTATGCTAGGCGGGACTGACCCTTAAATCATTCAAGATCAAGATAATATAAAAACCAGAGCGATACCAAAATGCGGAAGCAAAACCAACATATGTATATACAACGAGCCACCAAGCTCCAAAATAGATATATAATATCATTCAGGTAATCAACGACCCACACGGCCTACAAAATCAAATACGCTCCATAAACATGATCATATACCAAAACAGTAATATGAGTGCGACTGTAGCACCCGAGCGTAAGGTACCACATCCCCCGCACCGGGACCCGACCCGTATATGAAATGGAAGTCCATACACGTGCCAAATCCGTGGCGAACGGGGACACAACACACACGCTATGCTAGGCGGGACTAACCCTTGAACCATTCAACTCCAGACAATGTAAAATCAGAGTTAAAGTAAACGCGGAAGCAAGAACGACATATAATATATATACCATGAACCACCAAGCTCCAAAAATAGATATATAAAAGTATTCAAGTAATCAAGTAATCAAGGCCACACGGCCTACAGAATTATAAAGCTCCACATCAAGATCATATACAAAATGGCAATAAGAGTATGAGACTGAAATGAAGTGCTAAACAACAATGCAAAAACCTAGACGCCTTGTATTCCCGCCTAGCACTCTTATGCCTGCACAACACAACTGAAAACGAACCGGGTTCAGTCTAAAAGAGACTGGTAGGTATAAAAACGGAGCATAAGATATAATATCGTATAAATTAAACACATACATGCAAGCCCTAATCCCGTGTGAAGTTTGATAAGAATTTACCAAGTGGTTAAAACAACAAAAAGGCATCAACGGGATTACGACGTTCATTTTCATTCATAATTGTTCATAAGGGTTTATGGCCCGGCGAGTGGGCGTGCACAATCTCCAACCTACTCCTCGTGTAATCATAATCAATTATTCAATCATTCATTATCATACATAAATCCTTTGTGCTCATAAATACATGATCATAATCATTCATATATTCCTTCTTCCTCCGGGTGGTGGACGGGCTTGCAAGACCCGGCCACCGGTTCATACATAGGCCAATGGGGGGTACATGAATCCCCCAAGGGTACTTAGCTCCCATTCCTCGCTAAACCTCCTAGCGAGGGCCGGTATCACCGTAGTTTGGTTGGGACTAGTATATGGGATCCCCGTCAGCCCTTGCTTCCTCGGTTAGCCACATATACTAAGTCCCGGGGCCCGTGCAATCATAAATCATAAATGTGTCTCGCCAAACATAAGGTAAGGTTTCATAAATAAAAAGGGGTCATACGTTTGAAATCATTTACCCAAAATGACTCGATTTATATAAATATACTATTTTGGCTTAAAACCTTTCACATAAGGGATATATCGGGTTGTTTTAACTAGTAGAAGAAAAACCCACCTTTTATAAACAAAAGATCGGCACAAGCGTCTCAATGCTCGCCCTCGTCTCCGATCAAACCCGAATCTGTGCAAAAGAAAAGGTATGAGACTCAATGACCACATATGACGCTCGGCAATGAAGTGAATATGACATGAATGCATAAAAGATCATGTTATATCATAAAAATGTTCATGTGCACTATTAAGGAATTTAAAACATATAATCGAACCATTCGTTCATATATTTAATTCAAATTCATAAATTCATAAATTCTTATCAATTTAATCCAAGAATTCATTTAATGTTCATAACACCTAATATTCATATTTTCAATTAGGAATAAAAGAAAAAAAAAAGGTTCAAACAATAGTCGGTAATTTAAATACGCAAAATAGAAATCAATTAATTCTAAAATTGAATTAAATCAAATAATATTTAAAATAATATATAATAAATATAATATATACTAATTATATTTATATATATATATATATATATATATATATATATATATATATATCATACGTATATACTTATAAATGTAAATATACATCTCATGTATGTATAATCTAATTTAATATGTGTTACCTATATATATATACATGTATAATTACACACACTCATGCACTCACACACACGCACACATGCATGCACAAACAATACACCCCATTTCATGCATATACATATACACACACGCACACCTTTTGAACCCAAAAGAACAGCAGTAGCAGCAGTTTAAGCTTGAAGAACAGACACACACACACTCTTAGCACACCAAGAAGGAACAGCAACAACAGCTACACAACCACACACACCTCTGCACAGAAGAGCATCAAGAGAAAAGAAAAGGAAAAGAATGAAGAAGAAGATCAAACGCAGCAGCAGAAATTCTGGCAGAAAACAGGGGTCGCGGCCGCGACCCATTTCCTTCATGAAATGGTAGCGGCCGCTACCTATATTTTTCGGAATTTTTGAGCAATTATCAGAATACGTGAACAGCCTACTGTTCAGTCGCGGGCGCGACTGAAATGAAGGGGAAGAAGGTCGCGGGCATGACCTGCGCGAAACGAAACTGACGCATAACTGGAGAACAAAAAACAGAGCACAACACCACCAATCCAATCCCACAAGATCAGGTAAGGCTAGGCATCAAATATGCATCAACAATACTCCAAAACAACATTCAAATCATCTCTAAGAAGGCTCATACGTGAGGTGAAGGCAAAGATGTTCAATTCAAGCTATTACCTCAAGGGTTCATTAATGGTAGCTCATGAATGCCTCAACTACCAACTAATACATCACCATAAATGTTGAGAGGAGATCAAAACAATCATTTTTCTTGCCTGGAATCATTCAAAAAGCTCAAGAATTGGAAGAGATCAATCAAATGCCCAAAACCTAAATATATTTTCAATCTGTCATAAAACTCATGAAACCTTGCTCAAATTTAGGGATGAATGAATGAAAATGACTCATATTGAATGTACATAACATATCCAAGCTTACCTTGTGGATTAATGGAGGTTTGGAAGAGATTTGAGCTTGAATCTCCAAAGATTGGCTTGAGCTACGGGATTTCTGGAAAACAGAGGATGTTTGGCCAATTTGCTCTAAGTGAGAAACGTTATCTCGGTTTAGGGGATTAAAGGCTGAGTAAAGGGTTGAGTTAGGGTCCCAAAAACTTAAACCATGGTTAATTTGGTCAACAAATGAATAAGTTATGATTTGTTTGGTAAAAGGTGGCAGATTGAGTTCCCGTTGCATGTTTCGGTTAAATTTCGGAGGTTCGAATGATTCTGGAAAAATATGTGGCTAAGTTTACTAAACTCGAATTTTCGTTGCGAGTTCAGCGAAGTTGACGAAACTCGAATCCGAGTTTCCTAGCTCAAGATATTAAATTCGGAACCAAGGGTACACTAAGTGCTCGTTAGCCCCCGTTTTGGCTCTTCAATTAAATTCGTTAGCATATCAAATGAATCCAAAAACTTAAACCGAGCAAATAGGCATGTTCATAACACATATATTTACGACATATTGCAATTGCATGACGTTTCGATATCATTTCATATAAGAACAATGCACAAAATGAACAACATGCATAATTTCATGCAATGCATGCACAAACTATAAATGCCATGCACATTTTATTCAAAATCCATGCACAAATGAAATTTCAATAAATAAAATAGATTAGATTATAAACATATATTAAAGTCTCGGGATTAATTAATTAAAGTATGGTTAATTAACATAATACGTAATTAGCATAATCATTAAATTAATAATAAAATAAATAAACGTATATCTATATATTTATATATATACCAATATTACGGAATATATTAAAATACTAATAATAAATTAAGGTAAAATATAATAAAATAAAATAATAACAATTTATAATAAAATTAAATATAAAACACGTAAAAACAATTAATTTGCGCAAATTTGTAAACACATATGTCGTACCTTTACGTCTGAAAAGTCGGGGCGTTACAGCGACTGAAACATAAAGAGAGTGCTAAACACTAATGCAAGACCTAGACGACTTGTATTCCCACGTAGCACTCCTTAACCTGCACAAAATAACTGAAAACAAACCGGTTCAGTTTAAAGGAGACTGGTGGGTATAAAACAGGGTATCAATATAAATATTGCGGAATTTAAATACATACATGTAAGCAATAATCCCGAATGAGGTTTTAGAGTAATTTTCCCAAGTGGGTAAAAAACAAGAAGACATCATCGGGATTACCACTATCATATTTAATCATTAGGGTATTCATGGCCCTGGCGAGTGGGCGTGTATTATCTCCAACCAACACCTTGTCTATTCATAATCATTATTCGTTCTTTATCATACATATATTCTTTTGTGTACATTCATACGCTTCATAATCATACATATATAACTTCTTCCTCCGGATGGTGGACAGGCTTGCAAGACCCAGCCACCGGTCCATACATAGGCCAATGGGGGTACATGAATTCCCCAAGGGCACTCAGCTTCCATTCCCCGCTAATCTCCTAGCGAGGGCCGGTATCACCGTAGTTTGGTTGGAACTAGTACATGGGATCACCGTCAGCCCTTGCTTCCTCGGATAGCCACATGTACTAACCCTAGGCCCGTGCAATTACAATCATATCTCGCCAAAATCAAAAGGTAGGGTTCAAAAATAAAAAGGTCATACGTTTGAAATCATTTACCTAAAATGACTTGATATATATATATATATATACACTAATTTGACTCAAATCTTTCACATAAGGGATATATTGGGTTGTCATAGCTATTAGAAGAAAAACCCACATCAAAAGAGCAAAAGAGGAAGCACAATAGCCTCAAGGATCTCCCTCGTCTCCGAATGTACCCAAATCTGTGCAAAAGACGGAGTGTAAGACTCAAAATGACCATATATGATGCTCGGCAATGAAATGAACATGGTATGAATGCATAAGAGATGATATTATATCATGGAAACGTTCAAGTGCACGATTAATGCCTTAAAAGCACGTAAACAAGTCATTCGATCAATTCCAATCAATAAACGAAGGTTTTACGTTTATTCATTTCGTAATTCATAGCAATTTAAGTCAAGAATTCCAAATAACAATTTATAACTCAAATACAACAAATTATAAATTAAACGAATTAGGCATTCAAATCATTAAATAGGTAAGAATATGAAATAGGGAACAATTTAATTCCAAAATTTCAAATAAATTAAACAATATATAGTGTATATATATATATATATATATATATATATATATATATACGTACTCACAATATAACATGTATAATATATACTACTCATGCATGCAAATATAACACACATTCCATTTATAATATATATATATATATATATACACGTACACTCATGCATGCATAATATAATATATATAAATATATGCACGCATAATATATATAATTTAAATACGTACACACACATAATACATATATATATACCATGCATGTACAAACCATGCAATACACACACAAAAACTATACTTATACATATGTCACAGCATGAAAGAAAAGTAGCAGCTGGATATTTATATAGACATCACGTTATACACAAAGTTGCAGCAAAAAAAAAAAAAAATTCAAACTGATCTCCCCGCCCGGGTAATAAATGAACACAGACCTTCCCCACCCGGGGAAGGAGATATAGAAGATTTCAGCTCATGTGTCCCCGCTCGGGTACAATTTTCGTATAAAATCTCCCCGTCCGGGGAGATTGCTACGGGGGAAAAACAGACAGCAGCAACACGCAGGAAACAAGGCAAGAAAACAGGGCACAACATTACAAGCTTCAACCAAACTCATGCCAACACATTAAGTAAGAAAGAGCAGCAAAAGACCAAGAATTCAGCTCCAAAGCAAGCCTCAAAGACACAACAACAGTTCATAACGTGAGGAAGGAGGGGAAAAGTTCAGTTTCATCCAATTTCTCCTAGGTTCATTAATGGTATCTTCATCAATCCTCAACTACCAAGCAATATAAGTTCATATAACATTAAATGAAGTTCATGTGGTCATATAAATGTCATCAATTCAAGAGAAGTCACAAGCGAAAGCATAAAAGTTTAAATTTCATTCAAACCCTTACTATTCATCATCTTGCCCCAAAACCATATCAAATCCAGGCTAAAATCTGAAATTAGTGGATGAAAATAACCACATAATGATTCCAAACATAAATATGAACTCACCTCTTGAATTGGTTGAAGGTTGGAAGAGATTTGAGCTCAAAATCTTCAAGGTTTGTAGAGTGGCCACAATGGAACTGGAATGCAGAAGATGAGATGAGTTTTTCCTCTTTGGTGGAAGTATGGTTTGGTATGGGGTGAGTTGGAGATAATAGAGGGTTGAGTTAGGTTTCCAAAAAGTCTTACCATGGTTAATTTGGTTAAGTATGGTAAGAGTTATGATTGAAATGGTAAAATGTGGCAGGTTTGTGGCCGATTCATTTTTCGTTTGAATTTTGGGAGAGTCCAAATAGGGTTAGAAAAAATGAGGCTTGTTCCATTGAACCCAAATCATCGATACGAGTTCAGCGGAGGTGATGGAACTCAAATCCGAGTTCCCGAGCTCAAGATATCACATACGGAACCAAGGTTGCGCTAATTGCTCTTTAGCCCCCGATTTGGTTCCACAACTCAAAATAAATTCGTTACCACGTCAAACGAGATCGAAAACATGAAACAAGCATATAGACATGTTCACAACACATAAATCTACAACATACTAACTTTTCACGAAATTTCGATTTCACTTCATATAAGAATGAAGCGCGATTAAATCACTCAAAAACAATGCATCAACAATTTCATAACATTTCAATTTAAATAATAAAATTTAAATTCTATTTTTAAATAAAAACTCAAAGTCAATGATTAATGTTGTAATTAATTAATATAATTAAAGATATAGTTAATTAACATTAACACTTAATTATCAATTTAAATATACTAATTAACGAAATAAAATAAAATAAAGTAATAACAATTTATAATAAAATTAAATATTTAAAACACTTATAAACAATTAATTTGCGCAAATTGGCAAACACATACGTCATACCTGTACGACTGAAAAGTTGGGGTGTTACAGCAACCAATCGATGTTGCCAAATAATCTCTTCACTTCTTCCCACGCCTCAAACTTCTCCAACCAAGTTTCCTTGAAGAACCGAGTAGACACAATATTCCTTGTCAAATTCCTTTGAAAGGGGTAGCCCATAGCATTCACCGTTATATTGACAGACTCCCTTGGTTGAATTTCCAATGGGGATGTAGTCGTGAAGGGTTTAATGGCTCAAGAGCGCTTAGTACGTCCCATGGTACCTATAATATGCAATTAAGACAAAGCAAAGTACCCAAATATCAATCACAATTCACTCTGGCAAACTATTGAACACCTCGTATGCACTATCCTAGGATGTGAGTTTTGATCAAAATTCTACAATCTACCCAACTCAATTCAACAAAGCTCTATAGTGTTGTAACGCAATCCAAAAATTCTCCAAAATCAATTCCACAATTCAAATTCAAAGGCTAGCCAGAGACTAGGGTTCTTCCAATATTTACTCAATTCAAGTTAAATTCCCTTCAAATCATCAATCCTACTCATAATTTCTCCCAATTCCACAATTCTAACCCCAAATTCATCTAATTATGCAATTAAATCCTAGGATTCAAGTCCTAGATAGGAAGAATTCATTCTAACATCAAGCTTAGCGAGGGGATTACTTACCAATTCACAAGAGCGAAGAGAATGTGTGATGGTGGGGATGACTTGGTTAGGAGGAATTGCTTGCTTCTCTTCTAAGAGATTGTGTTTGTGTGAGAAAAGAGGACAGGGAGTTCTATATTTATAGGTTATGGTAGGGAAGGGCCAAAGTTGATAGGAAATAGGATGTAAACTTCAAAAACGAGTCTTCCCCTTTTAAAATTAAAAACCACGAATTCGCACCGTTAACGGGCGTTACTGAATTATGCTTACCAGGAGTAACGCCCGTTACTCCTACTTGTCCTACATGCATGTACCCATTAACGGGCGTTACCAAAAATTAACTGAAGAGGTGTAACGCCCGCTACTCACTATGCTTGAGACTCCTGACTCCATTAACGGGCATTACTGGAAAAAGCCTACAAGGGTGTAACGCCCGTTTGTCACGTTCTCACACAAAACTCAATTGTACCAACAGCTAACTCGGACGATGCTTAATCACGTTAATTCGCACAAATTAACTCAAAAATATTCAATCAAACCATAGTGCACCATTCTCTAAAACACATAAACGTCTCAAAGCACAAATCGCACATATCGCATCAATTCATTTTCCACACCAACATAACAATCTCAAGCACAAACAACACACATAAATAAATAAACCTCCATGTTGTCATTCAAATTCAAATCAGTGTCCTAGCATGCCTTCCCAACCTCCAAACTCTTACAACGCCTCAACTAACCTGCAAAACGAGAGAAAGAACTACAATTATACGAGAAGAGCGAGACGAAACGAAAGGAAATAAAGAAAAGGAAAAAAAGAGGGAGAGAGAAGTTAGTTCTAAGTTATAGTTGTTAGCTTGACTTTGAAAACCAGAGTACGGATCAACAATCCCCATGAGACGAGTCACATGGAGTGACCTCGTTCTTGCTATCAACCCTGAATTCCATTCTTTCATTCCCTATGTTGAACGTGAGGCGTCTATTCTGAATATCGATATCCGCTCCTACCGTAGCCAGAAACGGTCTCCCAAGAATCAATGGCGCATTCTCATCGTTGTCGACATCAAGAACTACAAAATCATTAGGAATGTCGAAATTTCCAACTTTTACCAACACATCTTCAAGAATTCCTATTGGGTATTTCACCAGTCCATCAGCTAGTTGGAGTGTAATGTTAGTCGGTTTGAGCTCCTTCACTCCTAATTTCCTGCAAGTAGAATAAGGGATTAGGCTCACACTAGCTCCAAATCACATCAAACATCATGAAATTGTAAAGAACCAATAGTTAAAGGGATAGAAAAATTCCCAGGATCCTTGAGCTTCGAGGGAGGCTTATGCTGAATAATAGCATTGCCCTCCTCAATAAGTGTAATCGTTGTGAAGTCTTCAGACTTCCCTTTTCTCAAAATCAAATCCTTCTGAAACTTTAAGTGCCTGGGCATTTTAACTAATGCCTCCCAAAAAGGGATATTAATGTGGATCTACTTAAAGATACTCAAGAACTCCTCAAATGGTTTCTCTAACTTCTGCTTCTGTACACTTTCAGAAAAAAAACCGGTGGTACAGGTTCCTTGGGTGCCACTCTCATCTTTGGTTTTAAGGGGAACTCTTCCTTTCTCTCTTTTATGCTCACCTTTGCAATATCAACTACCTCCTCAACCTTTCCATAGGCAAAATTGTCAACATCGGATTCTGCAAGCAACCTTGGACCTTCATACACTCCACCACTCCGTACAAATATGGCCTTACACTGCTCCTTAGGATTGGTTTCGGTTTGACGTGGCAGCATTCCTGGGCCTCTCATATTCAAAGATCAGGCAATCTGACCAATCTGAGTTTCCAAATTCTTGTTCTGATTCACCACCTGCTGTACTTGAGTTTCTAACTTCTGATATCGATCCGTAGACACGGCTATGAATGTCTCAAGTGCAGCCTCCCATCCTTGCTTTTGTGCCTGTTGAGGTTGATTTTGGGGAGGGGGTGGTGGATATTGCTGGTGGCCTTGAAATTGGCCTTGTTGTCTTGGTGAGAATTGTAGCCTAGGCTAAAACTCTGGTCTAAGCTGAGGTTGTGGTTGTTGGACATTCGGATTGTTAGACCAAGAAAAATGAGGATGGTTCTTCCATCCTGGGTTGTAGGTGTTCGAATAGGGATCATTAACTGGTCTGGAATTGTTTACATAATTCACCTGCTCTTGTACCTGTTCTCCTACATTGGTATGAGGACACATGTTAATCGAATGCGGACCACTACTAATTTCACAAGTTACCTGAACTGGTTGGGCTAGAGTCCCAACTGCATTCACAGAAAGTTGGTCCAATCTCTTGTTTATAGCTTCAAATTGGGCATTAATGGCGGTTAGGCCATTTGATTCTGAGACTCCTGCTGCCACCTTAATTGGTTGGGAGTGGCTCGTCTCATGCATAAACATATCATTTTGGGACATGTTATCTAACAGTTCAGTGGCTACTGCTTCAGATTTTGACAAAAATGCTCCGCCAGCTGCATCATCTATTGCCCCTCTGAAAGTTGGGGACATCCCATTGTAGAATGCCTGAATCAGTAGCCAATCAGGAATACCATGATGCGGACACTTTTTCTGCAAATCCTTAAATCTCTCCCAACCTTCGACCAAAGATTCCCCATCTAATTGTCTGAAACCTTGAATATCATTCCTATACTTCGTGGTCTTGCTCAATGGGAAAAACTTAGCTAGGAAAGCCTGAGACAGTGTCTCCCAATTCTGGAAGGATTCATTTGGTACAGTACTCAACCATGCTTTTGCTCGTTCCCTTAGTGAAAAGGGGAAAAGCCTTACTCGGATAGCATCGGTGGTGACATTGTGGATCTTGAAGGTGTCATACACTTACTCAAGATGTGATGTCAGATCCTCTAATGATAATCCTGAAAACGGATTGTTCTGTAACAAATTGATTATAGCTGGTTTGATCTCAATATTGTTTACTGCAATCGGGGGATGGGTTGCGGTTTGAATTGCCCCTGCATTCAGCACATTGGAATCTCTTGTGGCCGGTGGTCGTGGATCTTCGGATGGATCAGCCATCGGTAAGGTAATCGGGTTTCTTCTCTTTCTTTCGCTTTCTCCTAATAGCACTCAGTGTTCTCTCAATTTTCGGATCGTAAGGTACTAGTGCCGGATCTTGAGATCAGCGTATGCTCCGTGAACCTACACAAAGGAAAAGAAAATCCTTAGCTCAATTCCACAATAACAGCAACTATGAACACAAAGTAAGTAATGGTCTAAAGCACTAGATCAAAATATTTAGGTAATATTGATTTATAACGCATTCCCCGGCAACGGCGGCAAAAACTTGTTGTTTAGATTTAACTAAGTTAAAACCAATCGTGCAAGTGTACACTTAATATACGCGTAGCACAACAGGATCGTACCCACAGGGAAGGTAAATTAATCACTACTTTATATCTATTTCCAATCTAAAGACCGAACAAAATCAACTTGTTTATTACTCTACTAGAACGGAATTGAAATAATTAACTATAGTAAAACGCAATTAACAGAACTAAACACATGTGGATTGAAATTAGTGAACTAATTAGGCAGGGAAGTAATAGTTCATACATTCAAGCTTCAATGTCATACTCATTTGACAAGTGTAATTCTACGACCTAGTCACTTAAGTTTATATTACCCTCTCTCAAGGCATAACCAAGTGTTCAATTTATGTTCAATGTTGCTCTCGCAAATCATCAATAGTTAATTAAACCATATGATCAAGACTAGTTCAAATCTAGTTCTAGCGGCTTGGTATGGAATAAGATTTACTGTTGTATAGACGAAAAACCATATCTCTTCACATTCTTAACATCTACTAGTTATGAAAACCATCTCAACTACCATTAATCTTTCGATGCTCCGATAATTCTAGATTATGCTAAGGGTGATCATGCCATCGCAATTCAATTCAAACCAGTTTTCAAACTAAGAATTAGCACAAGTCATTCAAGCATCATATGGAACACTTAACATGCACTCATCATCACTTCCCTTGCGCTAGGGATTTAGCTACTCATAATTAACTCGAAACTTATAAAAATAAAGGAAATTGCATTAACTAAATTCATGTTCATCAAGTCTAAAAAAAGTCTCATAAATAAAACCCTAAACATTCAATAAAATCTGGAAAAATGAATCTAACATACGAAAACTAAACTTTTAGGAATTAGTTTGATAAATAAAGCAATAATAAAACGGAAAAAACTGAAATTGTTTGAAGAATTCAATCTTTTCGTCCTCTCGAATTCTTTGAACAACTCTCCAATAAGCTCTGTGTCTTCCTCTCCAAGCTAGGTCACCAACTGAAGAATAATCAGAAGAGGCTCTCCTAAAAAGAGACTCCTAAACACACTTAAATAGCAGCCCTAATCCTCTCTTACCGACTCTGGTAACGGGCATTACCATCCCAAGCACAATTCTCGTTAACGCCCGTTAATAGCTGAAATTGCCATAACGCTTTTATAAGTGGTAACGGGCATTACCACTTTTCATCTGCCCAAGGCTAACGGGCATTATCCCTCTACTTCGCCAAAAGTGATGCTCCTGTCTCTGTTAACGGGCATTATCCCTCTACTTCTTTTTCCTCTAAAAATACACAAATTTGCCTCGTTCCGCCGTTTCTTAATTCCAACTCCTAAAACACTTAAATGGAGCAAAATAAACACATAAACGCATCAAACGGCACAAGATTATATGCTCTACTTAACACTTAAATCCATGCGAATTCTACACTCAGCATTAGTCGATCGATCCATCACATATCCTACTGGAATCCCAGAAAACGCCCTTGTAAGGGTTGGAAAGTTCTACCTTTTGGTAGACTTTCTCGTACTTGATATGAAGAGAACTGAGATATGCCATTGATTCTAGGAGGACCTTTCCTAGCTACGGGCAGGGCGTTGATTGATGTGAAGAATTGTAACATCCGGACCTTCCGGATCTACAGGTATGCATTTACGGGGTGTTAATTGTGCTTTTATTTATTTAATTATGCCTTTTATTACTTTTAATGTTCTTAATTAATTAAACTTACTTGTTTAATTGCTATTTGAATTTTGAGCGTTTATGTTCTTTTCTTTGTATTTTGTTTCTTGCGTGCCCTTCTTTGATTCAGACTTTAGTGAATTCTTGTTGTACGTGACCTATGTGAGTTATTTACATGTTAGCATGCTCGTTTGGTGTTTCGGGTTTCGTTTGGTGTGGCTTTGTGCTCGTTTTGTTTTTCGGAACCTAGAGGATGGTTAAAGAGCATTTAGCGCACCTCCGGTTCCGGGCGGTGTATCTTGAGCTAGGGAATTCGGATTCGAATTTCGGAAGAGGCGTTGGAATCGTGACGAGATTTACAAGATTTGGAACCTATCCTCATATTTTTCGAAGCCCATTTGGACCCTCGAAAATCGACCGGAACGAGCCCTTGTTGCATGAAAGCCCTCCTTTGTTGACTAGTCAATACTTATGGACCCCTAAACTTAACCAAACCCTCCCTTAACCTTGGTTAGTGACCTAAACTCAGCATATACTCTCTCTACCTCTCCCATCTCGTTTAAACCACCCCCAAGAAACAAGAAAAGTTCCCCAAATTCAGCTCCAAAGAGAAACCAAGGAAGAAGATAGAGCACTATTGCATTTTGAAGGTTTTTGGCCAATCTACTCCTCCTTTTCTTCTCAAATTTTGAAGGTAAGCATATTTTTGAGTTCTCCAAGCTTGTATGGTTCTATTAAGTGTAATATGTTGAGATTTATCTTTGAATTTCATGAGTATGAGCATACCACATGAATAGTAAGGGTTTTGTGGGTTTTGAGTTCTCTAGCATGTTTCCTTGTGATTTATTTGAGCTTGATGCATGATTATGATTCCTTAGTCATCCCTTTTGAGTTTTATGGACTTGTTTCAAGTGTTGGAGTTGATTACCTCAATCCACCATTTATGTTCTTGAAGTTTTAGAAGAGTTATGCTTGTGTATTGCTTCCTTTTCATTCCTATAAGTTGCTGCTCGATTTGATCAAGTTTGGTGGAGTTTTTATGTTGTTTTGTTGCCTTAATTCATGCCCTAACATGCCTAGATGAGTTGGTTTTGGATTGGGAAGGTTTGCAGGGCTGAACGGGGGTGAAACCACCATTTTTCGCGACTGGAATGGTCTCCCCGGGCGGGGAGATTTTGGCCTGGAAAGTACCCGGCCGGGTACTCCTTATGCAGAAACCTTCTGGATGTCGTACCCGGACGGGTACTTTAAAGAACAAAATCTCCCCGGGCGGGGAGATGAGCTTTGGGTACGATCGTACCTTACACGCTAGCCTTCTCGAGGATTTCTTTTGTTGATTCCATTGCTTTTGTTAGCTTTCTTGTCTTGTATATGACTTGTTTTATACCCTCGTTTCTGAATTATGATCTTATATACAATGTATGCTCTCGTATAACTTAAGTGTGAATTTGTTTTATGTCATTTGCATCATGAACATACATATGCATTTACTGAGCGTCAATGTGGTTCATTTTGAGTCTAAGAGTATCCCTTTTTGTTGTTTGTTTTGTTCAGAGGTTCTTCCCGTGGACGACGAGGTTGCCCCCTAGGTGTCTGGTTACTTTCTTTTGTCTCCGTTAGCGGTGTTAAGGTGAGGTTTTATTTCTTTTAGTTATTTGACCTACAACCCCTATATGGTTTGAAGCCTCGCATGCGAAATACGTGTATTATATGATAAATAAGTGTAAGATATGTATCTTGAGGGCTTGTCCCATTTTGTCATATGATCTTGAAAACGCTTTGTACAAGTATATAAGCTATTTTACCTTTGTTTTGAAAGTTTTTGATTAAGCGTGTGTGTGTAAGCGAGATAGGTGGCTTTGAATGATAAGCTTGATCTTTGTGTGGTTTGTGTGATATGTTTGGGCCCCGGAGAATGGTATGGTAATCTCGGGTCAACCGCGGGGTTGCCGAGCTCTTCCATCAACATTTTCCCTTTAAGAGACTCACCCAACTTCGGGAGGTTTGGAGAAGGGTGTTTCTCTTAAGCCGGCGGAGGCAACCGTCGAAGGTTTCAAGGTCGTAATTAAGCCTTGTCTCTTGTGATTTTTGGATAGTTAAGGCCGTCAACCCTTCTATCACCCGGTGTGAAGGTTGGATTTTGTTTTGTTTTGCTTTGTTTTGTCCCTTTGTTTATGGAAGTTTGGAGATGTGACTCGTACTCGCCGAGTTAGTGGATCTTGTACAATTTATGGAACGGGAAAGGATTTATAAGTGCTTAAAACTTATTGTTTGGCCTCCGGCCCTTGTTTTCTCTAAAGTATGTATATATCTATAACACGGGAAAACACTTTGGCTTGCAAAAACCATTCTCGGTCCATGGATTCTTTATATTGTTACGTGCTATGCTCTATATGTATATCGGGGGTGTGAGTTTAACCCCCTCACTAGTCTTTAGAACTAACCCTCGTTGTTTTTCCTTCTTTTCCCCCTTCCTTTTGAGTTGCAGGTACCTCTTGAGTCGAGCTAGGCGGCAAGAGTCTGTCGAGTTGTCTTGTGGTGTATCTCGGGTCTCATGCATTTGTTTTTGGATTATATACATATTTGTTCTCATAGTTTATGGACAACTTAAACCCTCATATGTTATGATTTGAGATCTTGGGATTTATGTATGCATGTTTACGCTTCCGCTACTCTCGTTTTAATTTGCTCAGTTCTTGAGGGTCTAGGCCGCCTAGCGAGGGTATTTTGTGTGTCTCCCGTTCGCTATGGTTTGATTCGGGTGCGAACCCTCCATTTCGTTACTTGGGTTAAACCTTAGTGCGGGGGATGTGGCGCCCTTCGCTCCGGGGGTGTTACCAGAATGGAGTGCTAAATCTAAGGGACCAGTGATGGAAGAAAAGTGCTTCATGGTAGAAGATCTTACTTCGATTTTAACACTACAAGATGACCCCCTTGAGTTATGTTTGCAAGGATTGGAAGGGATAATAGATGGGGAGGAATTGCTTGAAGAAATTGCTGCCTACTCAAAGGCATTAGAGGCGACCCCATTTGTACCATTCCGGCAAAGGTTTGTCTAAGAGGAGTTGGGTACGGGTAAGCCCACCCCTCCCCTGTCAATTGAAAAAGCTCCTACTTTGGAATTGAAACCCCTCCCCAATCATTTCAAATATGCATTCTTAGGTGACTCTGATACATTTCCTTTTGTTGTTTCTCCTGATTTGTTTGTGATACAATTAGATGCTTTGTTGAGGGTTTTGAGGGATCATAAAAAAACAATAGGGTGGACTATTTCTGATATAATGGGGATTAGCCCATCTATTTGCATGCATAAAATTTTGATGGAAGATAAGCATAAGCCCTCTGTAGAACACCGACGCATGTTAAACCCGAACATTAAAGAAGTTGTTAGAGGTGAAGTTTTGAAATTTCTAGGTGCTGGGATTATTTATCCCATCTCTGATAGTAATTGGGTTAGCCCTTTTCAGGTTTTACCTAAGAAGGGGGGAATGACTGTAGTGAAGAACGAAAATAATGAATTGATTCCTACTAGGACAGTCATGGGGTGGAGAGTTTACGTTGACTATAGGAAGTTAACACTGCGACATGAAAAGATCACTTTCCCCTCCCCTTCATTAATCAGATGTTAGACAGATTAGCTGGACATGCATATTACTGTTTTCTGGATGGGTATTCGGGTTATAATCAGATAGCTATACCTCCGGAAGGCCAGGAAAAATGCACTTTTACTTGCCCTTATGGCACTTTTGCTTTTAGGAGAATGCCATTTGGATTATGTATTGTCCCTGCTACATTTCAGAGATGAATGATGGCTATTTTTTGTGATTTTATTGGGCGTACCATGGAAATATTTACGGATGATTTTTCTATGCTCGGTTCCTCTTTTGAATCTTGTTTGCAGAATTTAACCCAAGTTTTGCAGAGATGTGAGGAAACTAATTTGGTTTTTAAATTGGGAGAAGTGCTACTTCATGGTAAAGGACGGAATTGTGTTAGGTCACAGAGTTTTGAAAAAGGGTATTAAAGTTGACAAAGCCAAGATTGAAATGACTTCAAAGTTTCCACCGCCAACCAACATTAAGCGAGTTAGGAGTTTCCTTGGTCATGCCGGATTTTATCGTCGGTTTCAAGGATTTCTCTAAAATTACCTTACCATTGTGGAAGTTGTTACAAAAGGATGTTAAGTTTATCTTTGATAAAGATTGTTTGAAGAAGGAACTGACTTCAGCACCCATGATGGTGGCACCGGATTGGTACCTACCGTTTGAGCTAATGTACAATGCGAGTGACTTGGCCAAAGAAGGGAGAAACGTTTACATGTTATCGCATATTCTAGCAAAACACTTAATGATGCACAATTAAATTATTTGATAAATTTTGTTCTTATTTGATAGGTTCGAAGACAGTGGTTTACACGGATCACACAGCTATCAATTACTTACTGTCAAAGAAGGATTCCAAACCGAGGTTGATGAGATGGATTCTGTTATTACAGGAGTTTGATTTGGAGATTCGAGACAAGAAAGAGACTAATAATGTAGTAGCCGATCACTTGTCTAGATTAGAGTTTGAGGAGAAGGATGATGATCAAGAGGAAGCTATTGTGGAGAACTTCCCGGATGAACAATTGTTCAAGGTGGATTCTACAGTTCCGTGATTCGCAGATTTCGTGAATTATTTGGTTAATAGAGTTGTACATCCAGACCTTAGTTTCCACCAAAAGAGGAAGTTACTTTCCGATGCCAAGTACAACTTCTGGGAGGAACCGTTGCTGTACAAAAACTGTTCAGACGGATTAGTGAGGAGATGTATTCCTCAAGATGAGGTTGAAAAGATTCTGGATCAGTGTTATACTAGCCCATATGGAGGTCACGCTAGTGGGAGAAAGACCGCTGCGAAGGTGTTACAGTCTAGTTTCTGGTGGCCATCGCATTTTAAGGATACGAATGATTTTTTATCAAGCTGTGATGTATGCCAGAGAATGGGGAACATAGGCAAGAGAGATGAGATGCCCCTAAGGTAAATATTAGAAATTGGACTTTTCGATATGTGGGGGATTGATTTCATGGGGCCATTCTCGTCGTCTTATGGAAATAAGTATATCTTGGTGCGTGTTAATTACGTGTCTAAGTGGGCTAAGGCCATAGCCACTCCAACTAATGATTCGAAGGTTGTCTTGAGGTTTCTAAGAAAGAACATCTTTAGTAGATTTGGGGTTCCACGAGCACTCATTAGTGATGGAGGTTCTCATTTTTGTAATAAGCCTCTTGAGATCCTGTTAAAGAAGTACGGAGTTCATCGTTGAGTGGCTACGCCGTATCATCCCTAATCGAGTGGCCAAGTGGAGATTTCTAATAGGGAAATTAAGAAGATTCTGGAAAAGACTGTGAATAGATCGAGGAAGGATGGGCCGGCGAAGTTGGATGATGAATTATGGGCGTATATGATAACTTTCAAGACACTGATCGGAACATCCCCATATATTTTTGTTTATGGTAAGGCGTGCCATCTCCCAGTCGAGCTCGAACATAAAGCGTATTGGGCCATCAAGGCTATTAATTTTGATCTTAAGTCAGTCGGGGAGAATAGGGCATTGTAACTACATGAGTTGGAGGAGTTCCGGTTAAATGCGTATGACAATGCCAAGGTTTACACGGAGGGAACAAAGAGATGGCATGATAAGAACATCTGGTTTAAGGAATTCGAAGTGGGATAATTAGTTTTGTTGTTCAACTCGAGGTTGAAGTTGTTTCCCGGGAAATTGAAGTACCGTTGGTCCGGTCCATTTCGAGTGGTTAAGGTGTTATCTAATGGGGCTGTGGAGATAACAAATAAAACTACGGGCACGTTTGTGTTGAATGGGCAGAGATTGAAAAACATAATTCGTGTGTGTTAAAAATTCCTGCAAATTAATTCGGGTTCCAAAGTCAAGCTAACGACTATAATTTAGAACTATTCTCTCTTTCTTTTCTCTTCTTCCTTTGTGTTCTTTTGTTTCGTTCTCATTTTTCTGGTGTTAAATCGGTTGTCTCTCTCGTATTGTAGGTTAGTTAAAGCGCTTATAGGAGTTTGAAGTTTGAAATGGATGCTAGGACCATGATTTGAGCTTTAATGTCGACGTTGAGTCCATTTACTTTGTTCGTGAGCATGTGTGCATGAGTTTGAATTTTCTTGTGTGGAGAATGAATTGATGCGATTTATTGTAAAATATGATTATAAGATATTTGTGTGTTTTCGTGATGGGTGCACTATGGTTTGATTGCATACTTGAGTTAATTAGTGAGGAATTAACGCGACTAACCACCTTGGCTTTTTTTTTTTTTAGTTGTTGTGCGTATTATAGATTGATATTTTAGGCAGTAACGGGGGTTACGGGGCACAGGCCTCTTGGGTAAGTTTGGTAATGGGCGTTACCCCCATGTAGGTTAATTTTTATAACGCCCGTTAATAGAGGCAGACGTCCAAGGCAAGTAGAGTAACGGGCGTTACCCCTTTGGAGTATATTTTTGGTAATGCCCGTTAATCGAGTCAAGCTAGTTGGGGAGTGGGAGTAACGGGCGTTACTCCGAAGCAGGCTGAAAACCAGTAACCCCCGTTACTGGGTTAGAATCACGAAACATAACTTGATTTGAAAACACGTTTTTGGGCTTAAAAATTCAGTTTTTAAAACTGTTCTCCCCCTTCCACACCAACACATAACACACACGAGAAACACACAGAAGCAGCCTCATTTCCTCTCTTGCACGAACACTACCACTCCGCCACCACACGACGCCGCCACCGCCGGTTTCGGCAACACTCCAGCACCTCACACACACTATCTTTTCCTCTTATCACTTGGTTTCCCACTTTACTATGGATTTTTTTAAATTAATTCTTTCAATTTTGAACTTGAACCCTAGGATTTAAAGTTACAATTTTTGTACGAATTTTGGGTGTAATTTGGCAAATATTGAGAGATGATGCATCGTAGAGTTAGGGTAAATGAATTGGAGAGTTTAACTTCAATTTAGTTGAATTTTGAGAATACCCTAGTCTCTAATTGTCCCTTGTTAATTGGATCCAAAATTAGGGCCGAATGTGGGGAATCTTGAGCTTTCTCTTAAAAATCCATTTGCAACCTATGGGTTTGACCCCATCAGGCAAATCTACCAAGGTCCAAACTTGGTTGGAGTTCATGGAATCCATTTCGGATTTCATGGCTTCTTTCCACTGTTCAGAGTCATAATCTGAAAGTGCCTCCTCATATGTTGAAGGATCATTATCCTTTTGAGAGATATCATGGAAGAATCCATACCATCTCTCCGGCTGTCTAGGAGTGCGTTCAGAACGCCTTAGAGGAGGATTTACATGTGTATCGAAATTCGTGATTGGTTGTGGTTGATCAGAGTGGGACGTTTCTTCAGTGGGTGGTGTGGGGTAACTTTGTACTTCTTCTAATTCTATGATCTTGCCTTTCTTTTCTTTAAGGAACGGTTCCTCAAGAAAAGTGGCATTTCTAGAAACAAACACCTTTTGCTCAGATTGATCATAGAAGTAGTATCCTATGGATTCCTTAGGATAACCTACAAAGTAGCATAAGTTAGAACGAGATTCTAACTTATCTCCCACTGTCCTCTTCACGTAAGCAGGACAACCCCAAATTCTTAAGTAAGAATAACTAGGGATTTTACCATGCCACATTTCATAAGGCGTTTTGGGGACTGTCTTAGAGGGAACTAGATTCAGAATCTTTGTTGCACTTTCTAGGGCATAACCCCAGAAAAAAGGTGGTAAGTCAGTGAAACTCATCATGGAACGAACCATATCAAGTAGGGTTCGATTCCTTCTCTCAGAAACTCCATTAAGCTGAGGAGTTCCCGGAGGAGTCCACTGAGAGATAATCCCATTATCTTTGAGATGATTAAGGAATTCTTCACTAAGATACTCGCCTCCTCGATCAGATCGAAGTGCTTTGATCTTGTGACCAGTTTGGTTCTCAACCTCCTTTTGAAATTCCAAGAATTTCTCAAAAGCTTCAGATTTATACTTCATTAAGTATACATAACCATACCGACTAAAGTCATCAGTAAAGGTTATGAAATACTGATGATTGTTTCTAGTGCTTACACTAAGCGGTCTACAAACATCAGTATGGATCAAATCCAAAACCTTAGTGGCACGTTCCACAGTTCCTTTAAAAGGGACTTTGGACATTTTTCCTTTGAGATAGGATTCGCAAGAAGTTAACTCTTTGAGATCATTTTCAGAGAATGATCCTAAAGTGTTTATCTTGCTAATTCTGTTCTTGGAAATGTGTCCTAATCTAGCGTGCCATAAGGGAGCTGAAACTTTGTCATCTCTCTTACGCTTTGTTTCTCGTTGTATATTCATAATATTGATGTTTTGAGTTAGGTAAAGTCCATTACTTAGAGTACCGATATGAACGGAAGAGTTGTTCCGTTTGATAAAGTATTTACCATTCTTAATATAAGTTTCATAACCTTCACAATCTAATATTGGAACTGAAATTATATTACGAATAATGCTCGGTACATAAAGGACTTTATTTAATACCAACTCGAAACTACCTAAATCTAATCTAATTGTGCCTAAAGCTCGAGCTTCAACGTTTGAGCCATCGCCGATCTTCAGGACACATTCTCCTTCTTTGAGTTATTGGACTTCACTTAGCATCTGTACATCATTACAGATATGAGTTCCACCACCGGTATCAAGTACCCAAGAACTAGAATTAATAGAAAGATTTACTTGAACGAGAAAGATACCTTTCTTTAGAGTAGGCTTGTACTCTGGGCAGTTTCTCCTCCAATGTCCCGCTTTGCCACAATGGAAGCAAACATCCTCTTTCTGATCACGCTTCTTCTTTTGGGCCTTTCCCTTCGAAATGCCACCAGTGGGCCTAAGGGGTTTCTTCTTCTTCTTTTGGGCTTTCTTGCCCTTACTTTTAGAAGACCCAGAAGAGGAAGATGGAGCATTCACCATCAAAACCTTATTGTCCTTCTTGATCGTGCTTTCAGCAGTCACAAGCTGACTAATCAGCTCAGCTACAGTAGCACCAGCATGATTCATGTTGAAGTTAAGGACAAATGGGTTGAATGATGGTGGGAGTGACGCTAGCAACAAATCCACTGAAAGCTCATCTTTCAGTGGCATGTCCATGGAAGCAAGTTTCTCAGTAAGGGCAAGAAACTTGAGTCCATATTCATGGACACTTGAACCTTCCCTCATTCTTAAGTGGAACAATTTCTTTGAAGTGTTATACCTTGTAACACGTTCATGAGGGCGGTAAAGTTTCTCTAAGTGGTCGTAAATCTCCCAAGCAAATTCCATGGCCTCATGTTGTCTTTGCAAGTCCGGAGACATGTTAGCCAACATAAGGCAACGGGCTTGGAGATTATCATCCTTCCACTTCTGAATCGCGTCCCGCTCAGCCCGAGTGGGAGCCTCCCCTTCGGGACTGGGCTTCCCTTCGAAGAGAACATAAGTTCTCTTCTCAGAATCTAAAATGATTTTTAGATTCCTCACCCAATCAGAATAGTTGGGACCAGTCAACTTGTTTGACTCGAGGATCGATACAAGAGGGTTTTTGGTTGCCATTTCAAAACACGTAGAGAATCACAGAATCTACGACCTAAATGGTAAAACAGAGAACTAGTGAGCATGCTGAATTCTAACGATATACAAAAGATAAGGTCTTTAATCTAATGTAGCTCCCACTGTTTTTCAAAGATCTAGAATTCCCAAAGATCTAAGAGGAACACGTTTCCCAATGGGTACTAAGATCCTAGCCATTTTACCTCGAACCCAGGACTCGCGGACATTCTAAGTAAGAACCCTAGGTAGGTACAACTTACCAATTCTAACACCTTTAGAACTCTTAGTAATTGTTTTTGCATCACCTATCTTTCAATATGGACCCACGACTCGTGCGACATCCATATTTACTTAGGCGTTAAGCTAGACCCATCAATCATAAGATCATGACCAAAACTTAGTTTGAACGACCCACGACTAGCGGACATCGCCCTTGCTAAAATTGACCACGAAATATTGATCATTTAAAATGATTAATTAGGTAACTAAGAACTAATAAGTTCCACTAGCTATCCCACGACTCGCGGACAATAACTAGCTTTACTTACTAAACTTAAAACCTATTGATGGAATGCTAGGAATTTAATTCAAAATTTGCAACTCGAATTAAACACCTATTTGTTCGAAATTAGCTTAATATTTAATGGGAATTTTCGAATCAACCAGAGAGTTGTCCGGTTCGACCTCACCAACATATATGTTATCCAATTTTATCAGTCTTGATTAATGCAAGTACACTTAAATGCATTTCAAACAAGCACATAAACAGATAACATGTCCTAGCATGATACTAACATGTAATGATCGTGGGTTCTACCTATCTTATGCGTGATATGTGGGAGCCACTCCACAATCACAAGTTCTAACATACATGCCACATAAACAGTTCAAATCACATAAGGGAAAGCGGTAACAAAATACGAGCCCTATCTCTATTACATTTAACAATTGAGATTCCCCTCCCTAACATTTTGAGGGGTCTTCACTTATGGCCTCCTTGTTACTTGAATGTGGTCCATCTTACTCCATGGGTGCATTGTCTCCAAAATGAAAATAAAACCTCACCACCTATTTCTACTCTCAAATTATAATAAAAAGAAAAAGACATAAAGTAATAAGGCTCAATCTTCATATTGGCCTTAGACAATTACACGGGGCATACCCCGGCCTCAAAAACAGTAATATGGAAAGCCACATAATAAATCACATAACAGTACGCACATAAGTGAGGCTCCAACCTCAATTGAAAAACGCAACTATAGGGCTCCAACCCCAATTTAAACCATCCATGTGCATAAATTAAAACCATACATAGATCTAAACCCATGATCACCTAACATGCTTTTGCAAGAATTTAAATTTAACCAATAAATTAAAATTCTCGCTTTAAGCTCTAATAGCTTAAAACACGACTTAGATGCAATTCTTGTTCAAGAGCCTTTTCAATAAAACCCGAAAAACATTAAACTAATAAAATTCCAATTAATTTCCAAAATTAATAATTTTATTCTTTCATTATTTTCAGAAAATAAAATTCACAATTTTTCCAAAATCCAAATCGCTTTAATTTCTCAAAAATCCCAATTTAATCAAAATTTTAAAATAATTTTATTTTAACAAAACTGATTTTAAAAGATAAAATTAAAATAAAATTAAATCGGGATTTTTTCGGACCGAAAACACGAAACACGAAAACACGAAATTAGGCCCGAAAGCACCCGCCCAAAGGAGGGCACCGCCGCGCTTGTCGCGCGCAGCAGTGCCCGCCCGATGGCGGGCGATCTCGGCCTGGGCGTCCCGCTCTGTTGCGGGACGGTGCGGGCGGTCGCGCCTAGGCGCGGGCGGGAGGGCCTCCAGCGCGGTTGCGGGAGGGCTGGGCGGCGGCGACGGGCCTGGGCGTGCGACGTCCTAGCACGCCTAGGCTCGTCCTTTTTCGTGTTCCGTTTCGTATTTTGGGTTTCTCCAAACCCGGTTCAATCCAAAATTAGAAAATTTGATTTAAACATATTTCAATCAAAACGGTTTTCAAAATCACAATTTAAGAAAACAGTTTCAGAAATTCAGGAAAAATTACAGTTTCGTATTTCAGGCTTTCTAAAAGAACTCATGAATACCTAATTCGCATCTAAGCCTAAGAATTTCTACAAAATTCAGAATAATTGAGACGAATCAGAAACACGATTAACGAGGTGGCTCTGATACCACTTGTTGGAAATCATGAATCAGAAAGCAGCGGAATTTAAAAATTTTTCCCAACAAAAGGATCTTGAACTCGCAATCGTGTAACCAAATTCGTAAAGACAGAAAACTTACTTTTCTTTTGTTCTTTCTTGAAGCGTTTCAAGCCACCCAAGAACGCTCTTCTCGCGGCTTGATCCCCTCTCCTTGGTAAAGCTCGAATCTTCAAACTTCTAACTTGAAGTCTCTATAGAAAGTCCACCAACTTGATCACAATCTAACTAGTAAGGATGCTAGTTCTCTAGTTAGTGTTTAGGCTTAACCTAGGGTTTAATTTAATCTTGGAGAAAGGAAGGTGTTCAACACATGAACCAAAAGAATTGTCAATAAGCTCTAAAGGGGAGCATGAGCTCCCCTATCTATAGGAAAGGGGAGGGGCGGCCGAAATCCTTGTCCTCATAGGCAAGGGTTTTGGTTCCTCTCTCCTATTACTTGATCTTCAAGTAATTTCCAACTTTGACTTTGAATTCTAATTCAAGTCAACTTTTAAGATAGCTAAAAATATCCAAACTATTTTTGGATAATTTTATACTTTATTTATTATAAAATAAATAACTTATTTTTATCTAATTAATTAATTCGTAATTAATTAACTAGATTATTTTCTCCAAAATTAGACTTTCTTTTTAATTCAAAATTAAACCAAAGTCTATTAAATAATTAATTATTTAATATATATATAATATATATATATACACACGTGTGTGACACGTGTCACAGTGACACGTGTCACTCACGTGAGCCACACGTGTGACTTCACACGCGTGGAACCCTCTTGGCCCGATTAACTCGTTTAATCATTTTCAAGCCTCAACTCATGTAACCAAGTTGTTGTGTGTGACCCTCTAGGTTCTCAATTCAATTAGCAGTGACCCTAATTAATCAGTCCACAGATTAAACGACCATAGTCTAGCAACAGGTGTTTAACCCCTAGCTGAATTGGAATGTTCGGATTCGACAGAACCTTTAAGTCATTGATTCATGTGAGATACAATCCTCCTACTTAGTATCTCTCAACCAAGATCTAGGGCAAGGGAATAATCAGAACCCTAATAATCCGGTCTTAAAGCTAAGTGCATTTCATATCCATTTGATCTCAATCCAAGAAACCCTTTTCTTGATGTCTTGATCTACTGCCTTGGCCAAGGACTCCATATGGCATATGAATGACTTACACAATAAGAGATTACCTTGCAAATACAAGTGTAGGTCCTTTCTTGATTCTCATTCACTTTCATGAATCAGTTGTGCAGCCCCAGCATAAGCCTTGAATTAGTAGTCTAAGGCGACACCCTTTAAAGCTTATACCTAAGACTACAGAGTTAACTCATAAAGTGACAAGGAACCTCAAGTCTTAAGGATCAATTAATCACATCAATGACTCGTGAGATATTTCCTAATCTGGAAGTTTCCATTTCCTGAAATAGAAACTTCCTTTCCCATTTAGGAGTGTTCTCAAACGGGGCACCCCAGTGAACTTACTTATTAAAGTAAGCACCCTCATGTATCACGCACGTATCAACTATACACTTTGCACCTCCATGAAACAAGGTGGTCCTTCTTAAGGGCGTGATCCCACAAGCAAGCCTTAGAGGAGTCAAGTTGACACTCCCACTGTCTGTAGGACTCATCGGCTTGGAGTATTTTACTAATCATGACTTATGTGATATAGGGCTCGTTTCTTGAACCATTTCACCTAAATGGTAGAGTCCTAAAGTCATCAGGATTAGGGGAATTCTCTTACATGCACAGCTAAAGTAAACGCATACCAAACAAGAGCATATAAAGAAGTGTTGCCTCAATTCGTTATTTTATTCAAAGATTGTCTGTGATTACAATAAGGAAAAGCACAAAGCGGATACACAATCGGCTTTCTAGGGCACTATTCCTAACAATGGAAGCATTGCAGCCTACAAAGCAAGACTGGTTGCAAAAGGATTCACTGAAAGACCCGGCGTGGACTTTTACGAAACCTTTTCACCAGTTGCAATGCAAAAGTCCATTCGAATCATGCTTGCCATTGCTGCATATTATGACTATGAGATATGGCAAATGGATGTGAAAACTGCCATTCTCAATGGTGACATTGACAAAGACATTTATATGGAGCAACCCATAGGTTTCACATTCAGTGGGAGTGAGCAAAAGGTTTGCAAACTCCAAAGATCAATCTATGGATTGAAACAGGCTTCTAGGAATTGGAACATTCGATTTGATGAATCAGTCAAAGCGTTTGGCTTCATGCAAATTTCGAATGAATCATGTGTGTATAGAAAGGAATTGGAGACCTCAGTGCAATTCTTAGTACTTTATGTTGATGACATCCTTCTTATTGGGAAATCGAAGGATGACATGAAAGTGACTAAGTTATGGTTATCGAACCAATTCGAGATGAAAGATCTTGGTGATGCGTCCTATATCCTTGGAATTAAAATCTATAGAGATAGATCTAGAAGGTTAATAGGACTATCACAGTCGATGTACATTGACAAAGTATTGAAGAGATTCAATATGGAGTCAGCAAAGGTTAAGAACCTTCCTATGAGTGTAGGAACATGTCTTTCAAAGAAGATGTGTCCTAAGACTAACCTTGAGAAGGAGAGAATGACTCATACACCTTATGCGTCAGCAATAGGTAGCATAATGTATGCAATGTTATGTACTCGACCGGATGTGGCTTATGCACTTAGTGTGACAAGTCGTTTCCAATCTGACCCTGGAGATGGTCACTGGGCTACCGTGAAGAATATTCTTAAGTACTTGAAAAGTACTAAAGATTTATTCTTAGTTTACGGAGGTCAGAAAGATCTTACTGTCGAAGGATACTGCGATGCAAGCTTTGCATCCGACTTAGATGATTTTAAGTCAATGTCAGGATACATTTTCTGCCTAAACGGCGGAGCAGTGAGTTGGAAGAGTTCCAAGTAAACAACCACTGCAGATTCGACCACTGAGGCCGAATACTTAGCTGCAAATGATGCAGCTAAGGAAGGTGTTTGGATTAGAAACTTCATTCAAGAGTTGAATGTTGTTCCTAGCATGAAAGACCCCATTACTGTGCTTTGTGACAACACTGGGGCGGTTGCTCAAGCAAGAGAACCAAGATCTCACCAACGGACCAAGCACATTATGAGGAAGTATCACCTAATCCGTGATATTATCAAAAGAGGAGATGTGCAAATTGAGAGGGTCACATCAGCAGAGAACGTGGCAGATCCACTTACTAAACCCCTTAGTCGAGAAGCTTTCCAAGGTCATCTTCAGAAGATGGGACTTAGAGTAGCTTTATAATGGCTTTGACGGGCAAGTGGGAGATTGTTAGGAATAGTGCCCTAAAAGCCGATTGTATATACGCTTTGTGCTTTTCCTTATTGTAATCACAGACAATCTTTGAATAAAATAACGAATTGAGGCAACACTTCTTTATATGCTCTTGTTTGGTATGCGTTTACTTTAGTTGTGCATGTATGAGAACTCCCCTAATCCTGATGACTTTAGGACTCTACCATTTAGGTGAAATGGTTCATGAAACGAGCCCTATATCACATAAGTCATGATTAGTAAAATACTCTAAGCCGATGAGTCCTACAGACAGTGGGAGTGTCAACCTGACTCCTCTAAGGCTTGCTTGTGGGATAACGCCCTTAAGAAGGACCACCTTGTTTCATGGAGGTGCAAAGTGTATAGTTGATACGTGCGTGATACATGAGGGTGCTTACTTTAATAAGTAAGTTCACTGAGGTGCCCCGTGTGAGAACATTCCTAAATGGGAAAGGAAGTTTCTATTTCAGGAAATGGAAACTTCCAGATTAGGAAATATCTCATGAGTCATTGATGTGATTAATTGATCCTTAGACTTGAGGTTCCTTGTCACTTTATGAGTTAACTCTGTAGTCTTAGGTATAAGCTTTAAAGGGTGTCGCCTTAGACAACTGATTCAAGGCTTATGCTGGGGCTGCACAAGTGATTCATGAAAGTGAATGAGAATCAAGAAAGGACCTACACTTGCATTTGCAAGGTGATCTCTTATTGTGTAAGTCATTCATATGCCATATGGAGTCCTTGGCCAAGGCAGTAGATCAAGACATCAAGAAAAGGGTTTCTTGGATTGAGATCAAATGGATATGAAATGCACTTAACTTTAAGACCGGATTATTAGGGTTCTGATTATTCCCTTACCCTAGATCATGGTTGAGAGATAGTAAGTAGGAGGATTGTATCTCGCATGAATCAATGACTTAAAGGTTCTGTCGAATCCGAACATTCCAATTCAGCTAGGGGTTAAACACCTGTTGCTAGACTATGGTCGTTTAATCTGTGGACTGATTAATTAATTAGTGAATTAATTAATTAGGGTCACAGCTAATTGAATTGAGAACCTAGAGGGTCACACACAAGAACTTGGTTACATGAGTTGAGGCTTTAAAATGATTAAACGAGTTAATCGGGCCAAGAGGGTTCCACACGTGTGAAATCACACGTGTGGCTCACGTGAGTGACACGTGTCACACACGTGTGAATATATGTATATATTATATATATATATATATATATATGTATTAAATAATTAAATGTGTTAATAGACTTTGGTTTAATTTCGAAATTAAAAAGAAAGTCTTATTTTGGAGAAAATAATCTAGTTAATTAATTATGAATTAATTAATTAGATAAAAATAAGTTATTTATTTTATAATAAATAAAGTATAAAATTATCCAAAAATAGTTTGGATATTTTTAGCTCTCTTAAAAGTTGACTTCAATTAGAATTCAAAGTCAAAGTTGGAAAATACTTGATGATCAAGTAATAGGAGAGAGAGGAACCAAATCCTTGCCCAACAAGGATTACGATCGGCGTCCCTCTCTCTTTTGCTATATATAGGGGAGCTCATGCTCCCCTTTAGAGCTAATTGGCAATTCTTTTGGTTCATGTGTTGAACACCTTCCTTTCTCCAAAATCAAATAAACCCTAGGTTAAGCCTAAACACTAACTACAGAACTAGCATCCTTACTAGTTAGATTGTGATCAAGTTGGTGGACTTTCTCTAGAGACTTCAAGTTAGAAGTTTGAAGATTCGAGCTTTACCAAGGAGAGGGGATCAAGCGGCGAGAAGAGCGTTCTTGGGTGGTTTGAAACGCTTCAAGAAAGAACAAAAGAAAAGTAAGTTTTCTGTCTCTACGAATTTGGTTACACGATTGCGAGTCCAAGGTCCTTTTGTTGGGAAAATTTTTTAAATTCCGCTGCTTTCTGATTCGTGTTTTCCAACATTAAGTTCATAGCTCCATATAATTCAATCATATTCATACCATACCATAAAGCATCAATTAACACTTAAGAATCAAGCCCCGGAACAAAGAAATATCATAAAAACGGAAGGAAAAACAATTCAAGCACTTAACGGCCTACAACATATCTCCCGTCCCGGGGAGATTTACAACTAAGAAGTCCCCTGGCCAGGTACTTTCATGCAGAAAACATTCTGGATAAGAGTACCCGGCCGCTACCTTTCAAGGCAAAAACTCCACGGCCGGGGAGACACTTGAGACGGATAAATAGAGGTTTTCCTCCCCTGTTCAGCCCTTCATCTCAACCAAGCCAAATACCAACTCATCTAGGAATGTAAAGGTAAGAAGGGAGGCAGCAAACCAGGCCTTATACGTCCACCAAACTGATCAAAACCGAACAGCACTATGAGGGAAGGACAAGAGATCAAACTCATGAATATATCTAAACAAAAGCTCAAGAACATTAATGGTAACTCACTCATGCCTCAACTACCACCAAATTCAGGTATATACATCAATAAATGAGTCATAAGTTATCGCTTTTGTAGCCTCAATTCAAGCCAAACACCAAGGGAAGTCATAGAGATCAAATATAGGGCATAAAACTCATTTTTTCATATCATGAGGCAAAACTCAATCAAACAAGGATCAAATTCAGAATTACTTGGATGAAAATGATCATATAAGCATATACATACCAAGTTTTTACCCCTTAAAGATCATGGAGGAAAATGGAGTTTGGAGTTCAAAATCTCCCTTAGATTAATAGTGGCGAAAATGGAATAGTTGCTGCTCCAAAATCTGATTTTTCCTTCTATCTCTTGTGTATGAATCGGTATTAAGGAAGCAAATGCTGATAATGTGTTGAAATAGTGGATTGTGGGTCCAGGTTCCATGTGAAAAGCTTGAAAGATGAGGGACTTATGTGTAAAAAAGTTAAAGATGGTCATTTTGGCGCGAGACAAAGTTAGGGGCTGATTTCGGAGTATCAAATGGTTTTAGAAAAATATAAGGCTTAGTCCATCGAACCTAAATCGTCGAAACAAGTCCAACGAAAGTGACGGAATTCAAATCCGAATTCCCGAGCTCAAATTACACTACTTGGAACCCAAGGTGCGCTAAGTACATTTTAGCCTCTTTTAGGTTTCCCAACAAAACGAGTCTCGAAAATCCGACATATAAACCCGAAAACACATAACGAGCGTATATTCAAGTTCATAACTCATAAAACTCTAACATATCAGAAAGATACGAAATTTCGATCACAAATCGAACACAAACGAAGTAAATTTCAACAAAAGGGCATATTTATTCATATAAGAGAATTCAAATTTCAAAAGAAATTATAAAATAAAAATTAAAATAATAAAGAATATGAAATTAAAATAATTTAAATCACGCACATACGTCATACCTGTACGGTCGGAGAGTTGGGGTGTCACATTTATCATATCAATGCCTCGTGAGATATTTCCTAATCTTCTCAAACGGACACCTCAATGTAACTACTTATATTAAATAAGCACCCCCATGTATCACGCACGTATCAATTAATATACTTTGCACCCCATGAAACAAGGTGGTCCTTCTTAAGGGCGTGATCACACGAGCAAGCCTCTAACGGTAATATCGACATTCCCATTGTCTTTTGGACTCATCGGCTTGGAGTGATTTCTAATCAGGACCTAAGCGATTTAGGGCTCGTTCCAGGAACCACATTTCCAAAATGGTTGAGTCCTATAAGTCATGTTGATTAGGGGAGTTCTTATACATGCATAGAAAGTAAGCATACAATCAAACAAGAGCATATAAAGAAATGTAGCCTTGGTTCATTTATTATTCAAAGATTGTCTGTGATTTACAAAACGAAAAGTACTAAGCAGACTATTACATCGGCTTTCAGGGCACTATTCCCAACAATCTTCCACTTGCCCGTCAAAGCCTTCAAAAGATAATCTAAGTCCCATCTTCATAAGATGACCTTTGAATGCTTCTCGACTATGGGGTTTAGTAAGTGGATATGTCACGTTCTCTGCTGATGCGACCCTCTCTATATGCACATCACCTTATTTGATGATATCACGGATTAGGTGATACTTCCTCATAATGTGCTTGGTCCGTTGGTGAGATCTAGGTTCTCTTACTTGAGCAACCGCCCCAGTGTTGTCACAAAACACAGTAATGGGGTATTTCATGCTAGGAACAATATTCAACTCTTGAAAGAAGTTTCTAACCCAAATGCCTTCGTTAGCTGCATCATTTGCAGCTAGGTATTTGACCTCAGTGGTCGAATCTGCAGTGGTTGACATTGACTTAAAATCATCTAAGTCAGATGCAAAGCTTGCATCATATTATCCTTCGACGATTAGATCTTTATGTCCTCCATATACTAAGAATAAATCCTTAGTTCTTCCTAAGTACTTTAGGATGTTCTTCACGGGAGTCCAGTGACCATCTTTAGGGTCAGATTGGAAACGACTTGTTATGTTAAGAGCATAAGCCACATCCGGTCGAGTACATAGCATTGCATACATTATGCTACCTATTGCCGAGGCGTAAAGTAGATGAGTCATTCTATCCTTCTCAAGGTTTGTCTTAGGACACATCTTCATTGAAAGACATGTTCCTACACTCATAGAAAGAATCTTATTCTTCGTTTCCTCCATGTTGAACCGTTTCAGCACTTTATCTATGTACATCGATTGTGATAGTCCTATCAGTATCTTAGATCTATCTCTATAGATTTGTATGCCGAGAATTTAGGACGTATCACCAAGTTCTTTCATCTAGAATTGGTTCGATAACGAAGACTTGGTAACTCTCATGTCATCCTTTGAATTCCCAATTAGAAGGATGTCGTCAACATAAAGTACCAAAAATTGTATTGAAGTCTCCAATTCCTTTCTATACATGCAGGACTCATTCGAATTTTAAACGAAGCCAAACGCTTTGATTGCTTCATCAAAACGAATATTCCAATTCCTAAAAGCTTGTTTCAATTCGTAGATTGATCTTTGCAGTTTGCAAACCTTTTTTCTCACTCCCACTGAATGTGAAACCTATGGACTAATCCATATAAATGTCTTTACCAATGTCTCTATTGAGAAAGGCAGTTTTCACATCTATTTTCCATATCTCGTAGTCACAATACGATGCTATGGCAAGCATGATCCGAATGGACTTTTACATTGCAACCGGGGAGAAGGTTTCTTGAAAGTCCACGCCGGGCCTTTGAGTGAAACCTTTGGCAACGAGCCTTGCCTTATAAGCTTCAACGTTTCCATCTGTTAGGAATAGTGCCCTAGAAAGCCTATTGTATATCCGCTTTGTGCTTTTCCTTATTGTAATCACAGACAATCTTTGAATGAAATAACGAATTGAGGAAACACTTCTTTATATGCTCTTGTTTGGTATGCGTTTACTTTATCTGTGCATGTATAAGAACTCCCCTAATCCTGATGACTTTAGGACTCTACCATTTAGGTGAAATGGTTCATGAAACGAGCCCTATATCACATAAGTCATGATTAGTAAAATACTCCAAGCTGATGAGTACTACCGACAGTGGGAGTGTCAACCTGACTCCTCTAAGGCTTGCTTGTGGGATCACGCCCTTAAGAAGGACCACCTTGTTTCATGGAGGTGCAAAGTGTATAGTTGATACGTGCGTGATACATGAGGGAGCTTACTTTAATAAGTAAGTTCACTGAGGTGCCCCGCGTGACAACATTCCTAAGACTTGAGGAAATATCTCACGAGTCATTGATGTGATTAATTGATCCTTAAGACTTGAGGTTCCTCGTCACTTTATGAGTTAACTCTGTAGTCTTAGGTATAACCTTTAAAGGGTGTCGCCTTAGACAACTGATTCAAGGCTTATGCTGGGGCTGCACAAGTGATTCATGAAAGTGAATGAGAATCAAGAAAGGACCTACATTTGCATTTGCAAGGTGATCTCTTATTGTGTAAGTCATTCATATGTCATATGGAGTCCTTGGCCAAGGCAGTAGATCAAGACATCAAGAAAAGGGTTTCTTGGATTGAGATCAAATGGATATGAAATGCACTTAGCTTTAAGACCGGATTATTAGGGTTCTAATTATTCCCTTACCCTAGATCTTGGTTGAGAGATAGTAAGTAGGAGGATTATATCTCACATGAATCAATGACTTAAAGGTTCTGTCGAATCCGAACATTCCAATTCAGCTACGGGTTAAACACCTGTTGCTAGACTATGGTCGTTTAATCTGTGGACTGATTAATTAATTAGTGAATTAATTAATTAGGGCCACTGCTAATTGAATTGAGAACCTAGAGGGTCACACACAACAACTTCGTTACATGAGTTGAGGCTTGAAAATGATTACACGAGTTAATCGGGCCAAGAGGGTTCCACACGTGTGAACCACACGTGTGGCTCACGTGAGTGACACGTGTCCTTGTGACTCGTGTCTCACACGTGTGTAAATATATGTGTATATTTATGTGTTAAATAATTAATGTGATTAATTATTTAATAGACTTTGGTTTAATTTTGAATTAAAAAGAAAGTCTTATTTTGGAGAAAAATATTCTAGTTAATTAATTACGAATTAATTAATTAGATAAAATAAGTTATTTATTTTAAATAAATAAAGTATAAAATTATCCAAAAATAGTTTGGATATTTTAGCTCTCTTAAAAGTTGACTTGAAATAGAATTCAAACTTAAAGTTGGAAAATACTTGATGATCAAGTAATAGGAAAGAGAGACCAAAACCCTAGCCCATAAGGACTAGGATTTTCGGCCAACCCTCCTTCCTATATATAGGGGAGCTCGAGCTCCCCGTTGAGGCTAATTGATGATCTTCTTTTGGTTCATGTGTTGAACACCATCCTTTCTCCAAGATAAATTAAACCCTAGGTTAAGCCTAAACACTAACTAGAGAACTACCATCCTTACTAGTTAGATTGTGATCAAGTTGGTGGACTATCTCTAGAGAGCTTCAAGTTAGAAGTTTGAAGATTCGAGGTTTACCAAGGAGAAGGGATCAGGCCGCGAGAAGAGCGTTCTTGGGTGGCTTGAAACGCTTCAAGAAAGACAATTAAGAAAGTAAGTTTCTAATCCCTACGAATTTGGATACACGATTGCGAGTCCTAGATCCTTTTTTTGGAAAAATTTTAAATTTCCGCTGCTTTTTGATTCGTGTTTTCCAACACCATCTACTCCAATCTTTCTCTTAAAGATCCATTTGTACCCTATGGGTTTTACCCCATCAGGTAAATCCACTAAGGTCCAAACTTGGTTGGAGTATATGGAGTCCATTTCGGATTTCATGACTTGTTTCCACTGTTCAAAATCCGAATCTGAGAGTGCCTCTTCATATGCTAGAGGATCATTATCTCTCAGGCTGTCTAGCACTATAAGAAATTCTGGGAATTCCGACAGGCGCTCCCATCGGAATTCCGTCGGATTTTTAAGAATCCGACGAAAAACTGAGGGAATTCCGATAGGACACAGTCCCTAGGAAAAACCCATCTCGAAACTTATAAACCGACGGAAAACCGAGGGACAAAATATTCAAAAAATAAAATAATCCGGACGGGAATTCCCTCTGAATCCCGTCGGGATGGTCGTATTCTGGAAAAAAGGTAAAAGATATTCCAACGGGATCTCCCTCGGAATCCCATCGGAGTTTGCTTAAAAATAAAAAATAATTAATACTTTCCGAGGAAATTTCCCTCGATTTTCCGTCGAATTTTGCTTAAAATAAAATGAAAAATTTATCAATTCCAACGAAATTCCATCGGATTATTCTTTAAAATAAAAAAAAATATTTAAATATTTCCAACTGGATTTTCCTCGGATTCCCGTTGGAATTTTTTTAAAAAGATTTTATTATTTATTTTGATTCTGTTATTTTCCAATTTATCTTGTTCCTGCCATTATTCTTTAAATATACACTATATATCCCAATATTCATCCACAAATAAAAGCTCCAAATATTCATTTCCTACAAATAAAAACATACTAAATGTAATTATATATACACTAATCTTCATCTAAACATTCATCGTTCAAAATGGGGGCTATAAATTGACCCACAATATTAGAAATTTATATCTAAATTCATTCTACAAAATTACTTATCCATAAGTACACTTACTAATCTTCATCCTCCTCATCATCATCATCATCGTGATCTTCGTAAGCTATAGAAGTTTTGCGTGTGCACTTGTTGGAGGTCCATTTGGTGATCGTACGCCTTTTGCGAGTTTGTGAAGTTTGAATGAATAGATTAAGTGTTTGTGTTTGTAGCTCTATTTACTTTTGTAGTTGTTGCATTTCCTGTTGCATTTGCTTAGTTAATTGACCTATATAAAGAATGAAAAGTCATGTAAACAAGAAAGAAAATAAACAAGAGAAATCACAACAATACATAATGCAAGCCTTCCTATTCATACACCATAACCAACAATTACAACTCTGCACACCTGACTTAAAATTAGAGTACTAAATATGTATAATTTTCCCTTTCAATGTGATACCAAATTATAGAATATGCAATACATCAAGCATACAAACATTTCAGTTTCTTTATAGAACAAGCATACATTAATTCCATCACATTACTTAGAACAAGCATACACTAATTCCATCACATTTCTTAGAACAAGCACAAAGTCATTATTTGGATTCACATGAATATTGAAATGGACCAATAGAATTATATAAGCTCACCTGACATGCTACCCAATGCCTGAGTATGCTGCTCGTTTGTCATGTAGGGGCCACTTTTAGTTGATAGAGAGCCTGAAGTGTAATCTGATAATGCTGAAGGTCCTAGATTCTTTCTCTTTGGCATGTGGTTCAACCCAAGAATCCGACCTTTCTTATCACGCCCCCCAACAGTTAAAGTTCACAACTCTATACTATTAAGCACATGACTTTCTGGATCCTCTAATAGGCGTTGTTCTTGCTCAGCGACTAGTTCTTTATACTTGAACTATATATAATTATGAATTAATTAAAACACAATATACAATTCTTCACTACAACTAGAAATATATAACCAAGAAATATATAATCAATTCTTAGCAAAAATTTTGACCCAAAATGTAATTAATTAAAACTGTTAGATTCTTAGAAAATTGCATTGACAAACAAATATGTAACCCAAAATGTATTTAATTAAAAAAATTATAAATAACTTACAACAATGTCACGTGTCGCTCCCTCTGGGCAATCTTCAACAACTTTTCCCTTATCTTCAAGCCTATCATATCCGGCTAAAAAGGCAATGTCTACATCCACCTTCTGTTTAGCTTGTTCTTCCAGTATGGCAATGCGAGTGTGCATACTAACTGAACCCCCAGTGTAAACCGATAATCCTTTCTTCGACTTCCTATTGCGTGCATTTCTTTCACGCTTAGCCTGATACTTAGGTCTACTCCAAAGTGCACACAACGCTGTATATACCTCAACTAGCATCCAACCCAGCTTCTTCTCACTGTTTCGGATCGTGTAGTAGATGTCTGCCATTCGTACCCCCAAGTGATACTTAAATGCCATTTAGAAATGACCCTCATACATAGGATCCCAAGTGAAGTATTTCTGTATAATTCAACAAATAAAAACAAAACAATATGTAAAAAAATACAATATCAATAATATATATGTAGTTACATATATATATGTTAATGTTAGATTACCTTATAGTCCTCGGACCAACTGACCAACTCTTGTTCAGGCATATTAGTTCCGACAGTATAGTGTTGAGCAAGCCTGCTTTGGAATACATTCGTAATCGCTTTGGTCCCAACATAGTTATCAATATAGCAGCATCAACATAACTTCTTATAAACTTAAATAAATTGGAAACCTTACAAAATGTAAAAGCTGCATAGATAATAAGTTGTCCTAAATAAATATCACGAAAACTAAATACAAACCTTTCCATAAGCCCAACTCCATTTAGTTTAATGTTAACTTCTCCTCATTGTTAAATTTCAGTTTAATGTTAACTTGTTCAAAGACTTGAGAGAAGCTCTATAACTAAATGGTAAATCTCATCAAAAAAGAAAAAAATTTAAGCATAAACTCACCCTTTGTCCCCCATGGGAAGTAATATTTTTTTTCCAGAAGGTGGTACCCGAGGGCCCCTGGATTGCTTTTGAATTGTAGGAGCTCCAACTGGCTCTTACTCCTCATGCTCGTCCTCTACTTCATTTTTTTCATTTATTGGACTGCTAGACGGGTTTGAAGGGGGAGATGTAGACGGACCAACAATAGGAGATGAAATCGGATCACCGGCGGGAGGCATAATATGATCCTCGCCCCGTGAGGATGTAGGCTTATAAGTGACCACAGATGAGGTCGTAGGGGATACTCTGGGTATGAATGCAAAAATAGGTCTCGATGTGGATCTCCCCGCTGCATTTGGTATAAAATTTTTACCTTTTTTTGTACCAGCCACAGTTCTTAAGAAACTCGGCACAGGACGAGGTGGTTGTTTGTCTATCTGCATTATAACAAACAACAAAACAATTAATATTTTATACAATAATAATAATAAGTAAATTCCAACTTACAAGACGAAAGGAAAAAAAATATTAAAAAGTAATATATTCCAAAAGAGGTATACATTATATTATAGGGTTTTACTTACTTATTTTAGTTAATTCTAACCAACATATTGTTGGAAAACGGCAGAGTATTCACAGCAGAAAGTTTAAAATTTTCCAAAAGTTTAATCATTGTCTTGCAATTTTCGTATCGTATCGTAGGGTGTTTTAGAAACTTACAAAGGTAGCGGCTTTCTAGTGATGTCGTTACCGCCTAATGAACATCCTTCAAGCGAAATCCCTCGAACGGTCTTCGAATTTGACTCCAAATTAGAAGCCCTCCAAAGCGTATCCACACCAGCCCTAGTATGACGCCCCGTTCGATAAATCGTACAGGTATGCATCACGAGTGAGTTTACCTTACGCACTTATGTGATTTGATTCCCTTTTTATGTGTTTAATTCCAACTTTGATTGAAAATGTGACTTAATTGACTAAACCCAAAATGGTAAAATATGAATTCTTGCATGATAACTTAAGAATGGAACTTGGATGAATTTAAATTAATTTTCGGAGTTGGATTTAAATAGGACTTGGACCTATTTGTGTGTTTTGGGCTTAACTCAAGTTAGGTGAGTTGGTGTCGTTCGAGACCAATATGAGCTCGGGAATTCAAATTCGAATTCCGACACCACCATTGGCTTGATTCGGTAATTCGGATCCAATGGAATTTACTTTATATTTTTCGGAAACCGTTTAGACCTTGAACCTTTTAATTTTGACCTATTGGGCCGAAAGTCATTTATTTGAGCCCAAATCCTAATAAAGTCGTTAGCCTCATGTTATATCTTGAAACCCTAACCTAGATCCCCTTTCTCATTTCACTTCAAACATCAAAATAGCCTCAATGTGACAGCCATGGAGAAGCTTCAAGAGAGAATGAAGAACTAAGACTTTCCTACACCTTCAAGAGCTCATATCTCCCTCGTTCCTTCATCATTTAAAGAGCCAAGGTAAGCTACGAATTTCCCTTGAAGTGTATTTCATTTCTATCCATGAATCTTAGCATGAAATTGAATGTACGAGCTTATATGAGGAAGTCTTGTGAAAATGGTGACTTATGCCCAAGTTGAAGAATATGGTTTATATGATGGATCCTTGAGTTCTTGAGCATGAATATGTGTTCCTCCAAGTTCAATATGTGCTATAGTTGTTGATGGTATGATAGGGAGTGAGTTTGGATGCATCTTGCCATGGTTGAAGCTTGATTTTCATGAAAATGGGTTGTATGAGTTTTGGCCGAAATCACCCTTATTCTTGAGCTAAATTGATATTTATATGATAAGCATGATTTATGTGATAATATATATGATTTTTGTGGAAATTTTATTGTTTAAATGGTGTGAAATCGGCCATTTTTTGCCATGGTTGTCTTCTTCACGAAGCTTGCTCGAATCTGCACAAGACAGACGCCCAGATCTGGCCGGAACGACCGTTCCCACTCAGGCCATGAGCCCGGAACGGCCCTTCCTAGCCAGGGCTGACGTCAGCACCGAAGATGGGAAGGACCGTTCCCATTTAAGCCTTGTGCTAGGAAAGGCCGTTCCCAGCTTCGCTGGGGAGATCCACGGGAAGGACCGTTCCCATGCAAGACTATGCATGGGAATGGTCGTTCCCAACCCCCTGTTCCCCTTTTATGTATGTTCTTTTGTGATACCCCGACTTTCAGACCGTACAGGTATGACGTATATGCGCGATTTATATTATTTAAATTCATATTCTTTACTCTTTTAATTCTTATTTTTAAGTATTTTTTTATGAATTCTATATGATTATGAATGCTAATTGTTAAGATTTGATTCGTTGATGCTTGATTTGATTTCAAAATTTCTCGTTGTTTGAATATGTTGGAGAATTACGTGTTATGAACTTTGATTATGCTCGTTATATGTTTTCGAATTGGTTTGTTGATCTTTTGAATTAATTGTTACGTTCGGAACCTAAAGGAGGTTAAAACGCTTTTAGCGTACCTTGGGTTCCAATGTGTGTATTTTGAGCTCGGAAATTCGGATTCGAATTCCATCACCACCGTTGAACTCGTTTCGACGATTCAGGTTCGATGGACTAAGCCTCGTGACCTTTTAAGCTCATTTGGTATTCCGAAATTCGACCGAAAACTTACCTCGCTCTTATATGACTACCTTTCACCTAATTGTATCTTAGTCCCTCAAATTTTGACATATTACCCTCAAGCTTGGCCCCACACTCCACCAAAACTCAGCATATTCATCTCTCCCTCTCCCAATGTCGGTACAAGCAAGGAAAAAAGGAGAGGAAGTGCAGCAACTTGGAGCAAAACCCTTCAAACCCGTCACTATTCACCCTTGGGAGAATTTGAGCTCTAATCTCCATTTTCTTCCAACTTCTTCAAGAGGTAAGTTAGTATTTGATATGTACATGATATTATGAGTATTTTGAGCTATTGAATCCATGCTTTGAGCTAGGTTTGATATAGTTATGGAGCATAACATGAATATTGAGGGTTTGATGATCTTCCTTGTTTCTTGGACTTAAGCTTTGATTTGAAGTTATATATGTGATCTCTTATGCCCCTAACATGAAAATATGGTCTTGCTTCTGAATATGGTTGAGCATGGTGGAAGTTGCCATTGATGAAATTCAAATTCTTGCATGAGAATTCTTGTGATATATAATGATTCTTGAGTTTTTGTGATGATTGGATGATTATATGAGGATTATGAAGTAATTTGCTATGATTTGCATGAGTTTTGGGGCTTGGGATGTTGGCTTGATGTTGCTGCGTGCTTGCCCTGCTCCTTCCCCTATTTTTTCCGCAGAGTTACTGTTGCTGCTGTTATTTTTTTTTTGAAGAAGACAGGCGAACACGGCCGTGTCAGCCTCTCGACTTGGGGTAATTTATTTTTATAAAACCGGACACGGCCGTGTCCATTTTGAACTAAAACTCAACACGGCCGTGTCAACCCCTCGAATTAAGCCTCTGAATTTATTTTAACCGGACACGGCCGTGTCCATTTTGAATTGAAACCCAACACGGCCGTGTCATTTGAAAATATGGCGGCGGCAATTGCTCGTTTTATCGCTTCGTTGTTTTTCTTTGTGTTCTCTTTCTTCGTTTATGACGTGTATGCAATGTTAGCTGGTTATATTACGCGTTATGTGCTTTGTTTTGAACTTATGACTTTATTTGCTATGAATTGTGTGAATAAGAATTGGTAGGATTATTGGACACGCAATTGCATTTCATTTACATTCTTTGCATTCCTAAGCATTGCCTAGCGTCTATTTGGTTCATATTTGAGTCTAAGTCTCGGGTCTTGCTTTCTTTTGTGTTTCAGAGCCTCTTTTGGTCGCGCAAGAGCCCGAAGCTTAGGTGGTTGGTTGTCGTTCGATCCTACCTTTTTGTCCCTTTTGTTAAGGTGAGGTTAGGAATTAGTAGCTAAATACCCTATGGCCTATAATATGATGAATTTTTCCCTTGAATGCGGATATGGTACATATATCTAAATACGAGTGCTTAAATTATGTTTATGATCTTATGGAATAACTTTGGTCTATTGGAAACGATATATGTACGAGTATATATAAGCTTGATTTTAAAGCTCTTTTAGTATGTTTTGTTATACTGGGCTAGTGTGCCCTGAAATATGGGATTTTGGTTTGAATTGGTTTGTGGGCCCTGGAGACGTGGGTAAGGAAGGCCCGGGGTGATCGCGGGATCGCCGGGTTTAACCCCTGTGCACGTTCTCATTTGAGATATTCACGTGCGACCTAGGGAGGTTGGGAAGGCGTGGTATCTTGAGCCTTCGGTGGATAACCGGAGAAGGCATAACGTGGGTTAGCTACCCCGTATGTTTTTGGTATTGTAGGTGCTAGGGTTTGATTCCCGACACACCATGGATGCAAGGGTGGATTTATGATTTGATATTTATGATTAGAGGAGTAAGGGATAGTCCGTTCTCGCCGGGCTTTTAATTATGTTTTGACTGATGGACTATGAATCGAGATAGATGCTTTTCTTACTATATATTAATTTCGGGAAATGGTTTTGGTGTGCAAAACTCTAACCTCGATTCATGACTATCACTTTTGATTTGTGCTATGCTCTATACGTATTTAAGATGTGGGTGTGTTAAGCCCCTCACTCAGTCGAGTTGTGAGACTGACCCTCTCCTTTCCCTTTCAGGTGTGCCGAGCTAGGCGGGGAAGTGCGTCGAGTCGAGTCGTACTTAGCCATTTAGGTCGAGTTGCATTCATTTTCTTGCCTTTTGTTTACACTTTCTATGTATTTGATCTTCTAACTTGTCTTTTGGAGAATTTCAACCGATAAATGTGTATACTCGATCTTTTGGGCTGTGAAGCCATGTATATGATGTGTATGATTTTATGCTTATATGTCGTGCTCGTTTGGATCCTGTTTTTGCTTCCGCGTATTTGTTTAGTGTTTGCACACTCTGGTGTTGTTTAGCCCCGCTTAGCCTAGTGTGTGAGTGTGGGTCACCGTTCGCTTAGACTTGGGCTCATATATGGAAACCCATTTCATATGTGGGTTCGGGTTTAAGTGCGGGGGATGTGGTGGCCCACCGCTCCGGGCGTCACATCTTTTGTGTTTACTTGATCCGTTTCAAATGCTTTATGAATTATATGTTATGATATGACTTCGATTCCATTCTTAGATGATAATACGTCTTTTTAATTGAATAACTTCGTATGAAAGTTTGTCCTGTGCTATGCTACTAGACCTATGTGATTCATATCATTCCATAATGCATTGTTAAACCTTAATACTTCGTTAATTGTATGATTTGGTGGAATATGTGAACCATACTACGTGACCTATGTGTACACTTCATTCTATATTACATATCATTGATCTCTTGATACGCCTTGCGTCTTACTTTATTCATATAGAGTTTAAGTCTGGGCTTCTGTATGTCTTGTCACAGAGTTTGGTGGTGCCGGTGGGCCCGAGCTTTAGAGTGTTTGGCCCTTCACACTCTCAGACTCTACTTGCACAAGGTCAGGTTTAGGATTTTGTATAGTTATGCGACCTATGACCTTTACATGCTGATCTACCCATGCGTGCGAGTATACCCTACTATAAATACGTATGTGTTGGATAGGATATGTTTATGATTTTGCGTGTGTCCTGCGTGGGTGGAGGTCATGAGGCTTAAAGTTCCATCGCGTAGGAATATAAATATATAAACCAATTTTTGAGGCATATGTAAGCTATTTTGGAAAAACAGTTGTGTTCTGAGTATATAACGAGATTGCCATGAAAGATTGGCGTATGTTCTATTCTGTTGTGGATCCTAGGAGCTGCGGGTAATGGATCCCCCGGGATGGTTAGGGCCGTCGGGATATTTATCCATTGCGTAGTTTCATTTGAGATATCTTCACGCGACCCGTGCTGCAGGGAAGGTGTGGTATCTTGAGCCTTCGGCTAAGGCCGGGGATGATTCTTGTGGGTTCGCTACCCCCTTGAGATTGAGTCTATTTTAGACGGTTCTTGTTGGAAAACACGAATCAGAAAGCAGCGGAAATTTAAAATTTTTCCAACAAAAGGATCTAGGACTCGCAATCGTGTAACCAAATTCGTAGGGATTAGAAACTTACTTTCTTAATTGTCTTTCTTGAAGCGTTTCAAGCCACCCAAGAACGCTCTTCTCGCGGCTTGATCCCCTCTCCTTGGTAAAGCTCGAATCTTCAAACTTCTAACTTGAAGCTCTTTAGAGATAGTCCACCAACTTGATCACAATCTAACTAGTAAGGATGGTAGTTCTCTAGTTAGTGTTTAGGCTTAACCTAGGGTTTAATTTATCTTGGAGAAAGGATGGTGTTCAACACATGAACCAAAAGAAGATCATCAATTAGCCTAAAGGGGAGCTCGAGCTCCCCTATATATAGGAAGGAGGGTTGGCCGAAAATCCTAGCCCTTATGGGCTAGGGTTTTGGTCTCTCTTTCCTATTACTTGATCATCAAGTATTTTCCAACTTTGACTTTGAATTCTACTTCAAGTCAACTTTTAAGAGAGCTAAAATATCCAAACTATTTTTGGATAATTTTATACTTTATTTATTTAAAATAAATAACTTATTTTATCTAATTAATTAATTCGTAATTAATTAACTAGATTATTTTTCTCCAAAATAAGACTTTCTTTTTAATTCAAAATTAAACCAAAGTTTATTAAATAATTAATCACATTAATTATTTAACACATAAATATACACATATATTTACACACGTGTGAGACACGTGTCACTCACGTGAGCCACACGTGTGGTTCGCACGTATGGAACCCTCTTAGTCCGATTAACTCGTTTAATCATTTTCAAGCCTCGACTCATGTAACCAAGTTGTTGTGTGTGACCCTCTAGGTTCTCAATTCAATTAGCAGTGACCCTATTTAATTAATTCTCTAATTAATTAATCAGTCTACATATTAAACGACCATAGTCTAGCAACAGGTGTTTAACCCCTAGCTGAATTGGAATGTTTGGATTCGACAGAACGTTTAAGTCATTGATTCATGTGAGATACAATCCTCCTACTTACTTTCTCTCAACCAAGATCTAGGTTAAGGGAATAATCAGAACCTTAATAATCCGGTCTTAAAGCTAAGTGCATTTCATATCCATTTGATCCCAATCCAAGAAACCCTTTTCTTGATTTCTTGATCTACTGCCTTGCCCAAGGACTCCATATGGCATATGAATGACTTACACAATAAGCGATCACCTTGCAAATGCAAGTGTAGGTCCTTTCTTGATTCTCATTCACTTTCATGAATCACTTGTGCAGCCCCAGCATAAGCCTTGAATCAAGTGTCTAAGGTGACACCCTTTAAAGCTTATACCTAAGCCTACAGAGTTAACTCATAAAGTGACAAGGAACCTCAAGTCTTAAGGATCAATTAATCACATCAATGACTTGTGAGATATTTCCTAATCTGGAAGTTTCTATTTCCTGAAATAGAAACTTCCTTTCCCATTTAGGAATGTTCTCACACGGGGCACCTCAGTGAACTTACTTATTAAAGTAAGCACCCTCATGTATCACGCACGTATCAACTATACACTTTGCACCTCCATGAAACAAGGTGGTCCTTCTTAAGGGTGTGATCCCACAAGCAAGCCTTAGAGGAGTCAGGTTGACACTCCCACTGTCGGTAGGACTCATCGGCTTGGAGTATTTTACTAATCATGACTTATGTGATATAGGGCTCGTTTCATGAACCATTTCACCTAAATGGTAGAGTCCTAAAGTCATCAGGATTAGGGGAGTTCTTATACATGCACAGATAAAGTAAACGCATACCAAACAAGAGCATATAAAGAAGTGTTGCCTCAATTCGTTATTTCATTCAAAGATTATCTGTGATTACAATAAGGAAAAGCACAAAGCGGATATACAATCGGCTTTCTAGGGCACTATTCCTAACAATCTCCCAGTTGCCCGTCAAAGCCATTCTAAAGCTACTCTAAGTCCCATCTTTTGAAGATGACCTTGCAAAGCTTCTCGACTAAGGGGTTTAGTAAGTGGATCTGCCACGTTCTCTGCTGATGTGACCCTCTCAATTTGCACATCTCCTCTTTTGATAATATCACGGATTAGGTTATACTTCCTCATAATGTGCTTGGTCCGTTGGTGAGATCTTGGTTCTCTTGCTTGAGCAACCGCCCCAGTGTTGTCACAAAACACAGAAATGGGGTCTTTTATGCTAGGAACAACATTCAACTCTTGAATGAAGTTTCTAATCCAAACACCTTCCTTAGCTGCATCATTTGCAACTAAGTATTCGGCCTCAGTGGTCGAATCTGCTGTGGTAGTTTGCTTGGAACTCTTCCAACTCACTGTTCCGCCGTTTAGGCAAAAATGTATCCTGACATTGACTTAAAATCATCTAAGTCAGATGCAAAGCTTGCATCGTAGTATCCTTCGACAGTAAGATCTTTCTGACCTCGGTAAACTATGAATAAATCTTTAGTACTTTTCAAGTACTTAGGAATATTCTTCACGGCAGCCCAGTGACCATCTCCAGGGTCAGATTGGAACCGACTCGTAACACTAAGTGCATAAGCCACATCCGGTCGAGTACATAACATTGCATACATTATGCTACCTATTGCTGATGCATAAGGTGTATGAGTCATTCTTTCCTTCTCAAGGTTACTCTTAGGACACATCTTCTTAGAAAGACATGTTCCTACACTCATAGGAAGGTTCTTAACCTTTGCTGACTCCATATTAAATCTCTTCAATACTTTGTCAATGTACATCGACTGTGATAGTCCTATTAACCTTCTAGATCTATCTCTATAGATTTTAATTCCAAGGATATAGGACGCATCACCAAGATCTTTCATCTCGAATTGGTTCGATAACCATAACTTAGTCACTTTTATGTCATCCTTCGAATTCCCAATAAGAAGGATATCATCAACATAAAGTACTAAGAATTGTACTGAGGTCTCCAATTCCTTTCTATACACACATGATTCATTCGAAATTTGAATGAAGGCAAACGCTTTGACTGATTCATCAAATCGAATGTTCCAATTCCTAGAAGCCTGTTTCAATCCATAGATTGATCTTTGGAGTTTGCAAACCTTTTGCTCACTCCCACTGAATGTGAAACCTATGGGTTGCTCCATATAAATGTCTTTATTAATGTCACCATTGAGAAAGGCAGTTTTCACCTCCATTTGCCATATCTCGTAGTCATAATACGCAGCAATGGCAAGCATGATCCGAATAGACTTTTGCATTGTAACTGGCGAAAAGGTTTCATCAAAGTCCACGCCGGGTCTTTGAGTGAATCCTTTTGCAAGCAGTCTTGCTTTGTAGGCTGCAATGCTTCCATCAACTCCAAGCTTTCTCTTAAAGATCCATTTGCAACCTATGGGTTTGATCCCATCAGGCAAATCTACCAAGGTCCAAACTTGGTTGGAGTTCATGGAATCCATTTCGGATTTCATGGCTTCTATCCACTGTTCAGAGTCAGAATCTGAAAGTGCCTCCTCATATGTTAAAGGATCATTATCCTTTTGAGAGATTTCAAGGAAAAATCCATACCATCTCTCCGGCTGTCTAGGAGTGTGTTCAGAACGCCTTAGAGGAGGATTTTCGTGTGTATTGAAATCCGTGATTGGTTGCGGTTGATCAGTAGGGGACATCTCTTCACTGGGTGGCGTGGGCTCACTTCGAACTTCCTTTAATTCTATGATCTTCCCTTTCTATACTTTAAGGAACGGTTCCTCAAGAAAAGTGGCATTTTTCGAAACAAACACCTTTTGCTCAGATTGATCATAGAAGTAGTATCCTATGGATTCCTTAGGATAACCTACAAAGTAGCTTAAGTTAGAACGAGATTCTAACTTATCTCCAACTGTCCTCTTCACGTAAGCAGGACAACCCCAAATTCTTAAGTAAGAATAACTAGGGATTTTGCCACGGCACATTTCATAGGGCGTTTTAGGGACTGACTTAGAGGGAACTAGATTCAAAATCTTTGTTGCACTTTCTAGGGCATAACCCCAAAAAAGAAGGTGGTAAGTCAGTGAAACTCATCATGGAACGAACCATATCAAGTAAGGTTCGATTCCTTCTTTCAGAAACTCCATTAACCTGAGGAGTTCCCGGAGGAGTCCACTAAGAGATAATCTCATTATCTTTGAGATGATCAAGGAATTCTTCACTAAGATACTCGCCTCCTCGATCAGATTGAAGTGCTTTGATCTTGTGACCAGTTTTGTTCTCAACCTCCTTTTGAAATTCTAAGAATTTCTCAAAAGCTTCAGATTTATATTTCATTAAGTATACATAACCATACCGACTAAAGTCATCAATAAAGGTTATGAAATACTGATGATTGTTTCTAGTGCTTACACTAAGCGGTCCACAAACATCAGTATGGATCAAATCCAAAACCTTGGTGGCACGTTCCACAGTTCCTTTAAAAGGAACTTTGGACATTTTTCCTTTAAGACAAGATTCACAAGAAGTTAACTCTTTAAGATCATTTTCAGATAATGATCCTAAAGTGTTTATCTTGCTAATTCTGTTCTTGGAAATGTGTCCTAATCTAGCGTGCCATAAGGGAGATGAAACTTTGTCATCTCTCTTACATTTAGTTTCTCATTGTATATTCATAATATTGATATTCTGAGTTAGATAAAGTTCATTACTTAGAGTACCGATGTGAATGGAAGAGTTGTTCCGTTTGATAAAGTATTTACCATTCTTAATATAAGTTTCATAACCTTCACAATCGAAAATTGGAACTGAAATTATATTACGAATAATGCTCCGTACATAAAGGACTTTATTTAAGACTAACTCAAAACTACCTAAATCTAATCTAATTGTGCCTAAAGCTCGAGCTTCAACATTTGAGCCATCGCCGATCTTCAAGACACATTCTCCTTCTTTGAGTTGTTGGACTTCACTTAGCATCTGTACATCATTACAGATATGAATTCCACAACCGGTATCAAGTACCCAAGAACTAGAATTAAAAGAAAGATTTATTTCAACGAGAAACACACCTTTCTTTAGAGTAGCTTTGTACTCTGGGCAGTTTCTCCTCCAATGTCCCGCTTTGCCACAATGGAAGCAAACATCCTCTTTCTGATCACGCTTCTTCTTTTGGTCCTTCCCCTTCGAAACGCCACCAGTGGGCCTAAGGGGTTTCTTCTTCTTCTTTTGGGCTTTCTTGCCCTTACCTTTAGAAGGCCCAGAAGAGGAAGATGGAGCATTCACCATCAAAACCTTATTGTCCTTCTTGATCGTGCTTTCAGCAGTCACAAGCTGACTAATCAGCTCAGCTACAGTAGCACCAGCATGATTCAAATTGAAGTTAAGGACAAATGGGTTGAATAATGGTGGGAGCGAAGCTAGCAACAAATCCACTGAAAGCTCATCTTTCAGTGGCATGTCCATGGAAGCAAGTTTCTCAGTAAGGGCGAGAAACTTGAGTCCATATTCATGGACACTTGAACCTTCCTTCATTCTTAAGTGGAACAATTCCTTTGAAGTGTTATACCTTGTAACACGTTCGTGAGGGCGGTAAAGTTGCTCTAAGTGGTCGTAAATCTCCCAAGCGAATTCCATGGCCTCATGTTGCCTTTGCAAGTCTGGAGACATGTTAGCCAACATAAGGCAACGGGCTTGGAGATTATCATCCTTCCACTTCTGAATCGCGTCCCGCTCGGCCCGAGAGGGAGCCTCCCCTTCAGGACTAGGCTCCCCTTCCAAGAGAACATAAGTTCTCTTCTCAGAATCTAAAATGATATTTAGATTCCTCAGCCAATCAGAATAGTTGGGACCAGTCAACTTGTTTGACTCGAGGATCGATACAAGAGGGTTTTGGTTGCCATTTCAAAACACTTAGAGAATCACAGAATCTACGACCTAAATGGTAAAACAGAGAACTAGTGAGCATGCTGAATTATAACGATATACAAAAGATAAGGTCTTTAATCTAATGTAGCTCCCACTGTTTTTCAAAGATCTATAATTCCCAAAGATCTAAGAGGAACACGTTTCCCAATGGGTACTAAGATCCTAGGCATTTTACCTCGAACCCACGACTCGTGGACATTCTATGTAAAACCCTAGGTAGGTACAACCTACCAATTCTAACACCTTTAGAACTCTTAGTAATTGTTTTGCATCACCTATCTTTCAATTTGGACCCACGACTCGTGCGACATCCATATTTACTTAGGCGTTAAGCTAGACCCATGAATCATAAGATCATGATCAAAACTTAGTTCGAACGAGCCACGACTCGCGGACATCGCCCTTGCCAAAATTGATCACGAAATATTGATCATTTAAAATAATCAATTAGGTAACTAAGGACTAATAAGCTCCACTAGCTATCCCACGACTCGCGGACAATAACTAGCTTTACTTACTAAACTTAAAACCTATTGATGGAATGCTAGGAATTTTAATTCAAAATTTGCATCTCGAATTAAATACCTATTTGTTCGAAATTGGCTTAATATTTAATGGGAATTTTTGAATCAACCGGAGAGTTATCCGGTTCGACCTCACCAACATATATGTTATCCAATTTTATTAGTCGTGATTAATGCAAGTACACTTAAATGCATTTCAAACAAGCACATAAACAGATAACATGTCCTAGCATGAAACTAACATGTAATGATCATGGGTTCTACCTATCTTATGCGTGATATGTGGGAGCCACTCCACAATCACAAGTTCTAACATACATGCCACATAAACAGTTTAAATCACATAAGGGAAAGCGGTAACAAAATACGAGCCCTATCTCTATTACATTTTTACAATTGAGATTCCCCTCCCTAACTTTTTGAGGGGTCTTCACTTATGGCCTCCTTGTTACTTGAGTGTGGTCCATCTTACTCCTTGGGTGCATTGTCTCCAAAATGAAAATAAAACCTCACCACCTATCTCTACTCTCAAATTACTCGCCGAGCATGTGTTCTGTTTTGTATGGAATCATGAATCAGAATAGAGTCTTTATGAAAAATGCTTTCTCAACTTATATCTATATCTATTTAGGTTATTTAGAAATGTTTTTGTATGCAACACCTATCCTCGGTTCATAAGTGCATCCTTTTATTCTGTGATGTGCTCTTTATATATATATTGTGGGTGTGCGTTAGCCCCCTCACTCAGTCAGTTGAATGACACCTCATTTTATCTTTTAGTTTGCAGGATTCCTTTTTGGCTTGAGCTAGGCGGAAGTGAGTCTTCGAGGTCACACTTGTCAGTCGTGGTTGGCGTTGGGATGCATTTGTCGCATACTCTACTTATCTTATGTATTTATGTTTCACCCTTGCAGGCCCGTGTTGGGTTAGTAAGCTAGTATTTGGGTGTTATTAGATATTGATGATACTTATGCTGATTATTATATTGGATTATGAATTGATATTCAGGATTAGGTATCTATGCTAGTTGAACCCGTCACCTGTTATGTATGTTGATATTCGAGACTAGGTATTTATGCTAGATGAACCCGTCACCTGCCATGCTTTGTTTTAAATGCTTCCGCTATTTATTGTTGTTGGTTTTAATTACTTCCGCACTCTGAGTTTGTCAAGTTAGATCCACCTAGCCTAATGTGTGAGTTGGTCTCCCGTTCGCTATAATTCAGATTCGGGCATGGACTTCCTATTTCATGACCGAGTCTGAGTCCTAGTGCGGGGGATGTGGTATCCTCCGTCTGGGGTGCTACATCCTTAAGTGGTGTGAGAGCTCTAGGTTCCAAAACCGAGCTCTAGTGTCGTGTTGAGTCTGTCTAGGTTGCACGGCATAGGATAACTTGGTTATACGTGCATGAACATCTCAGTTTGATAAGCTATACATTTAAATTCCCATCACTTTGCTGAATTTATATGATCTGAAACATTACTTGCCTTTGATGTTGATGATTGATTTATTATGTGACATAAGTATTTACTAACCAACATGCATATACATGTGTTGTAATTGTTGATATTTCAGGATGATACCCTACGGTCAGTCTTGTCAACCCAATCTGTACAATCAAGGGCAACTTCCAACCGACTCACCACCTATTAACCCCGTGGCAGGGATGTATCTGGAGTTTAAGCAAAAATTGGAAGCCTTCTTCACGTTGAAGCAAGGGGATAAGATCGTTGCGGGCTACATGGAGGAGTTTGAGAGATTGGGTATGTTTGTACCCCACATCATGGGAAATGATTGGATGAAGGCTAGGCTTTTCTTGGAAGGTCTTTGGGATGAGTTAAGGAAGCCTTAATCGCAGAGGATACAAGCACTTGGGATAAAGGCACGGAGAAAGCATTACGAGTTGAAAATAGGTGGTTGATAAAAAGTAAGGAAAGAAACGTGTCGGGGCCTAGACCTAAGCTGGGTTTATGCTCAAATTTATACGTGAGAGGGAGGTCCGATCAACAAGGAACTCGAGCCAAGAAGATTCGTGGAAAGAAGCATAAGAACAGAAACCCTCGAAAGTTGAAGAAAGAAATCCAACTGTGTACCCATTGTGGAGGAATCAACCATGCTTACGACACGTGTCGAGATCGATTGAAGAGGTACTATGCTTGCGGGTCAAAGGACCACAAGGTTTTCGATTGTGACCGATCGAGAGCTAAGATGCGACGAGTACGAGAGCGGCGTATTCAAATCAAGAACCAACAAGGACCCGATGTTTCCGATACCCCCATCGGACAACAGGGCTTTATCAATAAGAAGCCCCGAACTACCGCTCCCGCAACACCTCTAGTTTTACCGGGCCTAGCTTGTGACGCCCCGTGTTCTCGAAGGGCGTCCTGACGATATTAACAAGTAAGTCTCTACACTTGTGTGTGTTTAATTTAAGAGTTCTTCAATTATGTGATTCAATGTAAATCCAATTTAATAGGTGATCATTCGGATTATTCTAAAATTAATTGTCAAGTTGATTTTATATCCATCATGTTACTTAACTTGTTTAATTTCGGTTTACTCGAATTCCTTGAGATTAATTGTCAATCATGTGTTTACGAAGTGTCGTTAAATTGTACGAAAGGTTTCTAAAATTAAATTGAATTAAACTCTAATTGGTAAATCCCTCTCTTTCATTTTAATTTATAGAATTAATTTAAGGCTTGAATGTTTATTCGTAACTTTACCAATTTTATTTACGATTATTCGTACGCGATATTTCTCTTTGTTACGCGATAAGGTTACCCGGTTGTATATAGCTTGTGCACAAGACACATCACTCCCAAATCTCCTTTCTCTCTCTCTCTCTTCTCTCTCTCTCCTTTCCCACTCTCTCTCCCACGGTCACTATGCGCGGCTTCGGTTACAAGCCCACAACTCGATCGTTTCTCGACGGAATTCAACAAACGAATAGTCCATTTCGATTATCTCGGCGAGACATACGCAAGAGTACCAATTTCAAGGCCTAAAGGCGAACGGTGGTGGAGTTATCGCCGGATTTCAGTAGCAGCGATGGAGGTGACAGACCACCGCCACTTCGCCGGCCTTTGACGGCGGTTTCCGGCCACCTCCTTGATGCACGCGCCCCATGCCCAGTAAGAGGACTTCTCGGCTCATCGTTTGACATCGGCGGCGCGGCCATCCGGGCCGCGACGGCGCCGCACGCGCAGCCTGAAGCTCGCGGCGGCGCGCGTCACTGTAGCGGCGCGCGTCACTGTAGCGGCGTGATTCCGCCGCCTTCGGCAGTCTTTTTCAGCGACCCTCTTTAGTTCCCAAGGTTTTTTGACCCCCTAAGTTCATTTCCGGCATCAATTTCACCAGATTTTAGCCGTAGGTGGTGGTTCCGGTGACGTGTGCGGTGGCAGAATATTCGGCGGCCAACGGGGGCCTTTTCCGGCCATCTTTTGGTCTCGGGCTCTTCACGAAAGTTGTTCGGAACGACGAGAACTAGTGGCCATTGTTCACGCGACTCCAGATTTGGCAGTTTGGCGGCAGATCGCGGCGGCGCAACGGCGGCACTAACTCCGAGGATTTTTTCGGCGAGCTACCTCAGGGCTTTCGAAGAGCTCGTCACGGGTGGATCGTATTTTGGTTCACCGGTTTGGAAGTAATTTGAGTTTGAAGATTTTAGGGTTTTCGTGTTCTTAGATCTAAAATTGGAAGGGATTGACTTGGAATTTCCAGAAATTGATGGAGGATTCGGAACGGGCACGAAGACTTCATTCAGGATTGATTTTTCGGGATTTTTTCGGCGACCTTCGGTGGCGGTCCGGCCAAATTTCGGCAGCTACAGTGGTGGCCTTCCGGCGGCGTCTGGTCAGAATGTTCTTCTCGTTGTGGTGAGTTCAACGCCACTTTCCGTTCGTTAATCGGACACTCGCTGTATTTATTACGAATTATTTTGTGTAATTGTGATTATTTGAATTAATTGTTTTAAGTGCAAATAAATTGGTTATTGTTGGTTTGTTGATCGAGATGTATTCCAATCGTATACGAAAACATGTATTGAATGGATTGTGATATGCATGAATGTTTCGATTTACAATTTGAATCCCGATGTGATGAATTTATGCTATGTGTTTAGATATGAAGGGGTGTTAGTGTAACATTTAGAAACTAATCTTTTATGTGACTAAATGAACTTGAATGATATTTTAGAAGAACGAACATGTTCTGATTTCTCTATATGAATTTGAGACGTTCTCAATGTTATGTTTATTGTAAATTGTGTTTCAAATATAAAATTGAGATACATGAACGATGCTTGAACAACTTGAGACTTGATGCATGATAGGAGTTAGAATTGTAATATCTTGATTTACTCTTACTACTCGAAAATGGTATATTATGAATTACGATAAAACTGATAATTGTCATGTTTGTAAGTAATTAATTCCTAGTTGAATAATTGTATAAACATTTTAAACGAACAATTATGCTTAGTAATCAACTAAGGGGATGTATGTGTAATAATTCTAAACTTTTATAAATAACTTAGGGGATGTAAGTGTAATATTTATGAAACTATGAATGTGACTTGAGCTTGTGTACCAAACATGTTGTGAAGTTGTAAAGTATGATCTTAAGTGAATTAAATGCACTCTTTATTTGTATCAAGCATGCCATCTACGTTCAACAACTTTGTATGTTTATATGATCAAGTCGCTCTTACTTATGCACTTTATAACTCGACATGAACTTGATGCTTAATTCTAAATATTATAATTGAACCCTGTGACATTGGATGATTTAATATGCATTTTGTTATTCCTAAATTGATCTTGCATCTTTGGATATGGAATTGCGTGCCGGTTGCTTGTAAATATGACCTTGTTGAGCATTGATATGCCTTGAATGACCACGACACCATATCAAAGCACAACATGAACACTTATGCATAACCACGATCATGTTGAACAACGCGTGCGTCTTGTTTGGTTCATATAAAGTCTATGTCTGGGCTTCTGTATGTCTTGTCACAGAGTTTGGTGGTGCCGGTGGGCCCGAGGTTTAGAGTGTTTGGCCCTTCACACTCTCAGACTCTACTTTCACGAGGTGAGGTTTAGGATTTTGTATAGTTATGCGACCTATGGCGTTTACATGCTGATTTCTACCCCTGCATGCGAGTATACCTTACAATAGTTATGTATGTGTTGAATATGATATTTTTATGATCTTATGCTTGCACTTCTCCGTGGGCGGGCTATCCCTGCAGCGTGGGAATGTAAGTGTGTGAGTCTTGCGTGGGAGGGCTATCCCTGCAGCGTAGGAATATATATAAAAACCAGTTTTTGAAGTATAAGTAAGCTATTTTGGAAAAACAATTGTGTTGTGATTATGTAGCGAGTTGGCCATGAAATATTGGCATCTGTATGTATGTATGTATGTATGTGTGTGGATCCGAGGAGCTATGGGTAAGGAGCCCCCGGGACGGTTAGGGTCGTCGGGGATATACCTGTGTGTAGTTCCATTTGAGATATCTTCACGCGACCCGTGCTGTAGGGAAGGTGTGGTATCATGAGCCTTCGGCTAAGGCCGGGGAGGACTCTTGTGGGTTCGCTACCCCTTGAGGGTATGTTTGTTATGGATGGTTTGGGGACGGTACATCTCCTCCATCATTTGTGTGACGGTTGGATTGATTTTTGTATTCTATGATTTGATATGTTCTGATGAGTAAAGGTTGGAAGCTCGTACTCGCCGAGCATGTGATCTGTTCTGTCTAGGAATCATGAATCGAGATAGAGTTTCTGAAATGTCTTCTAAAACTTATACTTATAACTATCTTTTGGGTACTTTTGGAAATGTCTTTGGTATGCAACACCTATCTCCGGTTGATGAGTCCAACCTTTTGATATGTGTTATGCTCTATATATATACAGTGGGTGTGCGTTAGCCCCCTCACTCGGTCAATTGACTGACACCTCATTTTATCTTTTAGTTGCAGGTTTCTTTTGGCTTGAGCCAGGCGGATGTCAGTCTTCTGGGTCACACTTGTCGGTTTAGTTGGTGTTAAGATGCATTTGTCACATACTCTATTTATGTTATGTATTCTTATTTCGCCTTTGGGGATCATGTTTTATGCTCTACTTAGACTTAAACCCATGTAGGGTTAGTATGCTAGCATTTGGATGTAATTTGCTATTCTGCTGATACTTATATTGGTTTATTACATTGCGATGATTTGAGATTCGGGACCAGGTATCTATGCTAGTTGAACCCGTCACTTATTTTGTACGTTGATTTAATTGCTTCCGCTATCTGATGATAATTGTTTAAATTGCTTCCGCACTCTGAGTCTGTCGTGTTAGATCCGCCTAGCCTAGTGTGTGAGTTCGTCTCCCGTTCACTTTGATTCGGATTCGGGCGTGGACTTTCCATTTCGTGACCGGGTCTGGGTCTTAGTGCGGGGGATGTGGCATCCTCCGTTTGGGGTGTTACACAGCTCAGGCCCGTTGCCCTCACTGTCAGGGTTCCCACCTATTAGAGAAGTGTTGGAGATATTTGGGTAGATGCTTGGTGTGTGGTTCTGCTGATCACAGGAAAGACACTTGTCCGAAGAAGAGGCCAGCTATTCAGGCTCGTGCATATGCCCTTGATGGAGAGGAGGAAACAACAGAGGTTAATCAGAATGCCGCAGCGGAAGGTACAATAAACATTCATGGCACGAGCATATATACATCGTTTATTTGATTCTTATTATTATGTGATATACTTGCTAATTGTGACATGCATTGATTGTTGTAATTTTCAATTGTGCTACTTTGATGTGCGTAGGCACAGGTGCTTTAAATAATTGTATTTATGTCCTAGGGAGATGTCAGAATCTCTCATCCTCTGTGTGAGAAAGATTTAAATTCTCTCCATTTACGTGTTTGGGAGATGTTCATTCTCTCAATTTATTTGATAGAGAGTTGTAGGATTCTCTACTTATGTGATAGAAAGGTACTGGATTCTTTCTGAGCTTTGTGCACGAGAGATGTTGGATTCTCTTGTACTTGGATATTCGGGAGATGCTGGATTATCTTGAATTTAAGGGTTTGAGAGATGCTGGAATTTCTTGAACTAGAATGTTGGAAGATGTCGTAATCTGTCCAACTTAGGCTGAGAGACGGGGTTCTCTCAATTGTCTGCTCGAGAGACGGGGTTCCCTCTTGTGTCATCGAGAGACGGGGTTCCCTCCCTTCCTGTGTTCGAGAGACGGGGTTCTCTCACCTTTTGTGCTGAGAGATGGGATTCTCTTTGTCTGTCTTGGTTGCGATGCACGTCGATGATTACGGATTACAAGAAGCAAGAATGGGACGTCCTTGAAGAGACGTTGGTTCAACACCGAAGAGTCGACTGTTCCTACAATAGAAGAATTACCATTTACTTCGGACTTGATGGTTGTGAAGTATACGGACGAGATTCAAGATCGGGTTGTGATGTAACGCCCGAGCGCGAGACGTCACATCCCCCGCACCATGACCCGACCCGTATACGAAATGGATTTCCATACACGTGCCGAATCATAGCAAACGGAGACATACACACATACGCACTCGCTAAGCCAGGCAGGACTAACCTATAACTTTAACGCCAACAACAATCACAACAACCAGAGCAATAAAAAGATAGCGGAAGCAATCATTCATATATTACATATTGAGCTAGAGCTCTAGGTACCAACATGTATTCCATATATAGATTGAGCTATACGCTCTATGTACCAATAGTTCAGGGAAGATACATATAGGTACCAATATCATGTACGCTCCATACTTATACAATTTAAAAGTAGCAAAATGAATCAACTGCGTGTAAAGGAAAGGCTAGACACGATGCAAGACTCTCCCTGACTGGTATCCCGCCTAGCATCCCCTTCCGGCAAAAACAACTGAAACAACTTCGGGTTCAGTCTTAGACAGACTGGTGGGTATAAAAACAGAAGCATAATATCATAATATTGCGGAATTGAAACACATACATGCAAGTTATAATCCTTATTCGAGGTTTAGAAGCATTTCTCCCAAGCGGGAACATAAAATACAACGAATAGGATTATAACACTTCATTCGTTCATTAGGTCATTAATAGCCCGGCGAGAGGGCGTGCATTATCTCCAACCACCACCACGGGTAATTCATTAATCATTCATTCATTCGTTCATTCATTCATACATTACATTCTTTCGTGCACATACATTAGAACATTCATTCGTTTATTCATATACTCCTTTTTCCTCCGGGTAGGGAACGGGTTTGCAAGGCCCGAGCCCTCATTCATTAATGCTAGAGGGGTACATGAATCCCCAAAAGCCGGGACCCCTTTCATCCACTAATCTCCTAGTGAAATCCAGGTTGCCGAAATTGTTGGGACTAGTATATGTGGATTCCCGTCAGCCCATGCTTCCCCGCTTCACCACTACACTAAGCCCCGGGCCCTCATTCATTGTGATCATTCATACATTTCTCGCCAAAACATTTTGGTAGGACATTCATAATAAAGGCTTTCGTTCAAAAACATTTGCTCGTTAAAACTTGGCATAAATACCTGTATAGGGTTTTGGCTAAAATCTTGCAGATTAGGTGTTCGGGTCATATTGTTATCTAATAGAAGAAAAACCCACCTGGTAGACAAAAAAAAAGAACCCGACACGCTCTCACTGCCCGACCTCGTCACCGACTGGATCAAGATCTGTGTGACAAAGGTAGTGTGAGACTCAATCATGACCACATTAGACGCTCGGCTATGCAATAACCTGTTATGGAATGCTTAAAATGCAATAATATGTTCAATTAGGGTCATGAATATCATAGAATTCAATTAAACACATAATTCACCAAGTTTCGTTCATTATACGGTAAAACCGTATTCGTTCTCGTTCATATCGTTCATACTTTCATACTTTGCATTCATAATTCATCAATAGCATTTATCAATCATAAACCAATCATAAAACATAATCATGTTACATATAATTCATAATTACGAAATAATAAACGCAAAACACACAATAAAAGAGTTCCCCCAAAGCTGCCATTTCAAATGACACGGCCGTGTTGAGTTTTCAAAGGAAACGGACACGGCCGTGTCCGAGGTTTAAAATCAGAAAAATTCAAAGTCGAGGGCTTGACACAGCCGTGTTGAGTTTTCAAAGCATTTGGACACGGCCCTGTCCGAGATTAAATTCAGAAAAAAATCAAAGTCGAGAGCCCAACACGGCCGTGTCCATTTTCAGTTCAAAGCTGACACGGCCGTGTCAGCTCATCGTTTTCAAAGAGAAAACAGAGCAAAAGCTCTGCTTCTCGAGGGAAAAGCTTTGCAAAACAGGGGTAGCTCTAAGGAAGCTCTTATACACACTTAGACATGCTTATAATTCATAAAACTCATATATAACATGCAATTCATTCATATATGTAAGAATTCACACCCAAAGTTGGCCAAAGATCACCCAAAGACAAACTTTCATTCATGGAAGCTTCAAACTTCATTAATGGCATAACATGCTATGATCAACCAACATGAAATCTTAGCATCTAGAAATGATAGGGAAGCTACAAGCCACAATTTCCATAACCCAAAACCCAAGTTAAACCATTGAAACTCATGGAATCAAGAATTCATAACATAGAACTCATTTTCAAACTTTTCTCATATCATAGGATTCTCCAACTCATACCAAGATGTAATCGAAAGAAAATGGAGAGGAGAAAGAGAGAAAAACATTCCATGCCTTACCTTGGAAGAAGATGGAAGATTGGTTGATCTTGAGCTTAGGGTTTCGATGATCAAAATGGAGGGTTTTTGGAGCTTCTCTTGATCTCTTGAGATGATGATTTTGATCGATCAAAAATGATGAGGCAAGGAGAAAGGGAATGCTGATTTTTAGTGCTAATATGGGTAGGATTCGGGTTGGTTCAAGTCCGGTTCGTTTAGTAAACGGTTCAAACAAGTCATAAGAAACGAGGTTGTGGAAAGATTGGTTGTCGATAGTTCAAACGGTATCACAAACATATAAGGTCAAGTTTAATGGATAGGTAACGTCGAAACAAATTCAACGCCGGTTACGGATCTCGATTTCGAGGTCCGGATCTCAAGATATTGCGAAAACCGTTCAGGGTTGCCTATATTCAAATAGGTCCCTAAACTTTCAAAAAGTGGCAATTAAGCCCAAACTCAATTTTCCAATTGAGTCCAAAACATTCAAATAAGTTACAATTAAGTCCACGATTACATGAGATACATAATTTCATTCAATTAACACAGAATTCATGAAATTCACATTCTCACATTTTCATTCATATAGTCATAACACATTTTGGAATTCATATAAATTTTGAACAATTACATCAAATTAAAAACAAATTCAATTAGTAAAACATGATATAAACTCATATAATTAAATGTAAATGCGCACGTAACTCTTACCTGCACGTGTGAAAACACGGGGCGTTACAACCTCTCCCCCTTAAAAAGAATCCGTCCTCGGATTCATTGCTCGGTCGGAAACAACTCTGGATAGAACTTCTTCATTTTCTCTTCCGTTTCCCAAGTGGCTGCTTCCGTCTTATCATTTCGCCATAACACTTTCCCTAAGGGAAACCGTCTGTTCCGAAGTTCTTGAAATTTTCGATCCAGAATCTTCACCGGTTTCTGAACAAAAGTGAGATTCGATTCGAGCTGAATCTCTTCAACCGGTATGATCACTGATTCATCGGGATAGTATTTCCGTAGTTGTGGCACATGGAAGACATTGTGAATACCCGTTAAACTTGGAGGCAAATCCAATCTGTAAGTTGTATCTCCGACTCTCTCCAAAATCTCATAAGGTCCCAAATATCGGAGATTCAACTTTCCTCCTTTTCCAATTTGGGTAAATCCTTTTCGAGGTGAAGTTTTCAGGAATACCCTATCCCCAACTTCAAATTCAAGATCTTTCCTTCGCTTATCTGCATAACTTTTCTGTCGATCTTGAGCTACCTTCATCCGTTGTCGGATAATTTGAACCTTTTCAATAGCATCCTGAATAGCTTTGGAAGGTTTATCTTTCTTTTCACCTCTTTGTACCCCTTCTTGCTTACTCCACTTCCACTCTTCCAAATCGAAAAATAACGGAGATCGGCACTTCCTTCCATAAAGAAACTCATACGGTGCCATTTCTATCGAAGCTTGGTAACTATTATTGTAGGCGAACTCAATTAAGGGCAATTGTTCATTCCACGAACTCGAGAAATCCAACGCACACGCCCTTAACATATCCTCAAGATATCTAATTAATCTTTCGGATTGCCCGTCAGTCTGTGGATGAAAAGCTGTACTGAAATGAAGCTTAGTTCCCAAACACTTCTGTAACTCTTGCCAGAACTTGGAAGTAAATCTCGGATCCCTGTCTGAAATAATACTAACTGGCACTCCATGTAACCGAACGATCTCATCACAATACCTCTTAGACAGCTTACCTATCTTATCTGACATCCGAACTGCAAGAAAATGTACTGACTTGGTTAACCTGTCCACGATTACCCAAATTCCATCGAATCCACCTTTCACTCTAGGTAAACCCGATACAAAATCCATCGCAATCTGTTCCCATTTCCATTCGGGAATAGGTAGTGGCTGTAACAATCCTGACGGCTTCTGATGCTCAGCTTTCACTAGCTGACAAGTCAGACAATGCTTCACATAACTTACTACATCTCTCTTCAACCCATTCCACCAATAATACTGTTTCAAGTCCCGATACATCTTGTTTCCACCAGGATGTACCGAATAAACAGTTTTATGAGCTTCATCCAAAATAGCTCTTCTCAACTCTTTTGGAACTACCACCCTGTCCTTAAATCGAAAGATTCCCGTATCATCGAATCCAAACGGACACTCGGAGTCTGATCGAGCCTTCTCAATCAACTTCTGAATCTCAATATCCATCCGTTGTGCTTCAAATATCTGTTGCCTTAACTCTGGACGTACTGAGATGTTACCAATACGAGCCTTTATCTTAACCAATTCCCTTGGTTGTCCAATATTTACTTTCAAATTGGATACACTAGCCTTCCTGCTCAATGCATCCGCAACCACATTAGCTTTGCCTGGGTGATACTTAATCACACAATCATAGTCCTCGAGAGTCTCCATCCATCTTCGTTGCCTTCTGTTCAACTCCTTCTGAGAGAATAAGTACTGAAGACTCTTGTGATCGGTGAAAATCTCAAAAGAAGTTCCATACAAGTAATGTCTCCACTTCCCTAAGGCAAAAATCACCGCTGCAAGTTCAAGGTCGTGAGTGGGATAATTCTTCTCATGCTCTTTCAATTTCCTAGAGGCATAAGCAATTACTCTCCCATTCTGCATCAAAACACAACCTAAGCCTTCATGGGAAGCATCTGTATACACTATAAACCCTTCAATACCATCCGGAAGTGCAAGTATCGGTGCAAAGTTAACTTATCTTTCAAGAGCTGAAAACTGGCTTCACACTTCTCATCCCACTTAAACTGAACTTCCTTCTTGGTTAATCAGGTTAACGGAGCCGTTATCTTAGAAAAATCCTTAACAAATCTTCGGTAATAGCCGGCTAAACCCAAGAAACTTCGGATCTCAGAAACATTCTTAGGACTCTGCCACTTCGAAACTGCCTCTACTTTCGACGGATCCACGTCCCAAGAAACTCACCCTGTCAATCCAAAACTCACATTTACTGAACTTTTCATAAAGTTGGTTATCCCTTAAAGTTTCCAATACCAATCTCAAATGCCGAGCATGATCCTCTTCTGACCTTGAGTACACCAAAATATCATCGATGAAGATCACAACAAACTTATCCAAATACGGCCGAAAAATCCGATGCATCCTGTCCATAAAAGCTGTCGGCGCGTTAGTTAATCCAAATGGCATCACCACGAATTCATAATGTCCATACCGAGTATTAAATCCCGTCTTAGGAATATCTTCCTCCTTAATCTTTAACTGATAATATCCCTGCCTTAAATCGAGCTTCGAATACACTCTTGACCCTTGTAGCATGTCAAACAAATCCTCTATATTAGGCAATGGATACTTATTCTTTACAGTCATCCGATTCAACTCCCGGTAGTCAACGCACATCCTTAAGGTTCCATCTTTATTCTTAACAAAGAGAACCGGCGCGCCCCACGGTGATGAACTCGGTCGAATATAACCATTCTTGAGAAGATCTTCTAACTGAACTTTTAACTCCTGTAACTCGGCCGGTGCCATCCGGTAAGGAGTCTTAGAATAAGGTTCAGATCCCGGATATAAGTCTATTACGAATTCGATCTCTCGATCCGGAGGCAAAGAACCTAAAACTTCGGGAAACACCTCAATATATTCCTTCACCACTTCTGTCTCTTCGAGTTTCGCCTGATCTTTCGGCTTATTCAAGATATAAGCAATAAATCCCGTTGCCCCATTCCTTATCAACTTATGAGCCTCAGTAAATGACAAACGAGGTGCACTATCTGCTTCTTTCCTTACTACCACTTCTACTCCCAACTTGACTGTCTTGGTGAAACAATCAACCGTGACGTGGTACCGAAACAACCAATCCATTCCCAGAATAACCCCATATCTGTTCATCGGCATTACCACCAAATCTGCCTGAAATTCTCTACCTTCAAACCCAAACACACAGTCTCTGACCACCCGATCTGTCTCAAGGCTTCCACCCAACGGCGAGCTCACCACATAACAAGCATTTAAGCACGTAACAGGCAAACACAAAGTTTCAATTAATTTGCCAGATATAAAAGAATGAGTAGCGCCAGGGTCAAATAATGCATGTATGTTCGTGTTATGGATGCATATCGTACCTTCCACCATAGCATTGGGATTGGCTTCCACATCTTGCTCTTCGCCCGCAAGGGCATATGCACGAGCTGGGATCATCGGCCTCTGAGCTCCCGGTTGATAGCCCGGAGTCTTGTATGGACAAGTATTGGCCATGTGTGTTGCCTTCCCACAAATCAGACATTGTCCCAACCTCCTTCGGCAAGTATTGTAAGTGTGAGTAGGCCCTCCACAATGCATACAAGGTGGCCTATCATGTCGAGGATCATTAGCAGCTGGCGGTGCTGCTGGCTTTGGTGGTTCAGTTCCCATGGGTCGAAACTTCTTATTCTGCCCTTGAAATAGCTAAGGAGGAGATACCATAGGCCTTTTCCCTTTTTCGAACCCCGATCCTTGTCCCATTAGCATACGAGGTAAGGGGTCCTTTTTCTTGTATTCCTCTTCCAATACCAGAGCCCGTTGTACAGTGTCAGCGAAAGATTCGAAGTTATGGCCCGCGTGCCCATGCCTCAGATCCTGCCTCAATCCGGCTATAAACTTCTTTCCATTTCTCTTTTCATCCCTTGTAATGTGAGGTGCATACTTGCCAAGCCTGTTCAAAAGAGAAAGATACTGAGCCACCGTTCGAGTCCCTTGCTTTAGATCCATAAACTCTTGTTCTTTCTTTTCTCGAACGACCTCGGGCACAAAAGGTTCTCTAAACTCCCTTAGAAACACTTCCCAATTAATTTCTTCTCCTTCCACTTCGAGCTTCTCTCTAGTTCGTTCCCACCAATCATATGCCTCTCCGTCTAATTGAAAGATAGCAAACTGGGCCTTTTCTTGAGATGTGAATTGTCGAACATTAAAAATCCTCTCAATCCTTGTGAGCCATCCTTCTGATATAGCATCATCCACCGAACCGGAAAACCTTGGTGGATTATAACTCAAAAACAACCCATGATGATCTCTCGGGTTATTTGGAGGAGGTGCTTGATGTTCAGCCTGCGGTTGTACTAGAGGATCCTGAGCCCTTCTATGCTCCACATAGTTATATACCGCTTCCATAAAATGCTCCATATTCATAGGCGGTTGTGGAGGATTAGGAGAACGATCTCTATGATGATGACGATCCGGAGAGATCGAAACACCTTATCACATAAAAATACAAATGCTCCAAATTAACAAGTAATTCCTACAGCCGAACGACCTACTGACTCCACAAGACACTAGAACCCTGGTTTTGCAACCTTGGGCTCTGATACCACTCAAAGGATGTAACCCCCGAGAGCGAGACGTCACATCCCCCGCACCATGACCCGACCCGTATACGAAATGGATTTCCATACACGTGCCGAATCATAGCGAACGGAGACATACACACATACGCACTCGCTAAGCCAGACGGGACTAACCTATAACTTTAACCCCAACAACAATCACAACAACCAGAGCAATAAAAAGATAGCGGAAGCAATCATTCATATATTACATATTGAGCTAGAGCTCTAGGTACCAACATGTATTCCATATATAGATTGAGCTCTACGCTCTATGTACCAATAGTTCAGGGAAGATACATATAGGTACCAATATCATGTACACTCCATACATATACAATTCAAAAGTAGCAAAATGAATCAACTGCGTGTAAAGGAAAGGCTAGACACGATGCAAGACTCTCCCTGACTGGTATCCCGCCTAGCATCCCCTTCCTGCAAAAACAACTGAAGCAACTCCGGGTTCAGTCTTAGACAGACTGGTGGGTATAAAAACAGAAGCATAATATCATAATATTGCGGAATTGAAACACATACATGCAAGTTATAATCCTTATTCGAGGTTTAGAAGCATTTCTCCCAAGCGGGAACATAAAATACAACGAATAGGATTATAACACTTCATTCGTTCATTAGGTCATTAATAGCCCGGCGAGAGGGCGTGCATTAATTCATTAATCATTCATTCATTCGTTCATTCCTTCATTCATTCATACATTACATTCTTTCGTGCACATACATTAGAACATTCATTCGTTCATTCATATACTCCTTTTTCCTCCGCGTAGGGAACGGGTTTGCAAGACCCGATCCCTCATTCATTAATGCTAGAGGGGTACATGAATCCCCAAAAGCCGGGACCCCTTTCATCCACTAATCTCCTGGTGAAATCCAGGTTGCCGAAATTGTTGGGACTAGTATATGTGGATTCCCGTCAGCCCATGCTTCCCCGGTTCACCAATACACTAAGCCCCGGGCCCTCATTCATTGTGATCATTCATACATTTCTCGCCAAAACATTTTGGTAGGACATTCATAATAAAGGCTTTCGTTCAAAAACATTTACTCGTTAAAACTTGGCATAAATACTTATCTAGGGTTTTGGCTAAAATCTTGCACATTAGGTGTTTGGGTCATACTGTTATCTAATAGAAGAAAAACCCAACTGGTAGACAAAAAAAAGAACCCGACACGCTCTCACTGCCCGACCTCGTCACCGACTGGATCAAGATCTGTGTGACAAAGGTAGTGTGAGACTCAATCATGACCACGTTAGACGCTCGGCTATGCAATAACATGCTATGGAATGCTTAAAATGCAATAATATGTTCAATTATTGTCATGAATATCATAGAATTCAATTAAACACATAATTCACCAAGTTTCGTTCATTATACGGTAAGACCGTATTCGTTCTCGTTCATATCGTTCATACTTTCATACTTTGCATTCATAATTCATCAATAGCATTTATCAATCATAAACCAATCATAAAACATAATCATGTTACATATAATTCATAATTACAAAATAATAAACGCAAAACAAACAATAAAAGAGTTCCCCCAAAGCTACCATTTCAAATGACACGGCCGTGTTGAGTTTTCAAAGGAAACGGACACGGCCGTGTCCGAGGTTTAAAATCAGAAAAATTCAAAGTCGAGGGCTTGACACGACCCTGTTGAGTTTTCAAAGCATTTGGACACGGCCCTGTCCGAGATTAAATTCAGAAAAAAATCAAAGCCGAGAGCCCAACACGGCCGTGTCCATTTTCAGTTCAAAGCTGACACGGCCGTGTCAGCTCATCGTTTTCAAAGAGAAAGCAGAGCAAAAGCTCTGTTTCTCGAGGGAAAAGCTTTGCAAAACAGGTGCAGCTCTAAGGAAGCTCTTATACATATTTAGACATGCTTATAATTCATAAAAGTCATATATAACATGCAATTCATTCATATATGTAAGAATTCACACCCAAAGTTGGCCAAAGATCACCCAAAGACAAACTTTCATTCATGGAAGCTTCAAACTTCATTAATGGCATAACATGCTATGATCAACCAACATGAAATCTTAGCATCTAGAAATGATAGGGAAGCTACAAGCAACAATTTCCATAACCCAAAACCCAAGTTAAACCATTGAAACTCATGGAATCAAGAATTCATAACATAAAACTCATTTTCAAACTTTTCTCATATCACATGATTCTCCAACTCATACCTAGATTTAATCGAAAGAAAATGGAGAGGAGAAAGAGAGAAAAACATTCCATGCCTTACCTTGGAAGAAGATGGAAGATTGGTTGATCTTGAGCTTAGGGTTTGGATGATCAAAATGGAGGGTTTTTGGAGCTTCTCTTGATCTCTTGAGATGATGATTTTGATCGATCAAAAATGATGAGGCAAGGAGAAAGGGAATGCTGATTTTTAGTCCTAATATGGGTAGGATTCGGGTCGGTTCAAGACCGGTTCGTTTAGTAAACGGTTCAAACAAGTCATAAGAAACGAGGTTGTGGAAAGATTTGTTGTCGAGAGTTCAAACGGTATCACAAACGTATAAGGTCAAGTTCGGATCTCGATTTCGAGGTCCGGAGCTCAAGATATTGCGAAAACCGTTCAGGGTTGCCTATATTCAAATAGGTCCCTAAACTTTCAAAAAGTGGCAATTAAGCCCAAACTCAAATTTCCAATTGAGTCCAAACCATTCAAATAAGTTACAATTAAGTCCACGATTACACGAGACACATAATTTCATTCAATTAGCACCGAATTCATGAAATTCACATTCTCACATTTTCATTCATATAGTCATAACACATTTTGGAATTCATATAAATTTTGAACAATTACATCAAATTAAAAACAAATTCAATTAGTAAAACATGATATAAACTCATATAATTAAATGTAAATGCGCACGTAACTCTTACCTGCACGTGTGAAAACACGGGGCGTTACATGTGGAAAGGACAGAAATCGGAGGAACCAACTTGGGAGATTAATGAGGTAATGAAGAAGTTGTGACCGGGTTTGTTTGAAGCGGAACAGCGAACCTGGGGACCAAGTTCTCCTAAGGGGGGGAGATTATGACGCCCCGTCCGATAAATCGTACAGGTATGCGCCACAAGAGAGTTTACCTTACGCACTTATGTGATTTAATTCTCTTTTTATGTGTTTATTTCCAACTTTGATTGAAAATGTGACTTAATTGACTAAACCCAAAATGGCAAAATATGAATTCTTGCATGAAAACTTAAGAATGGAACTTGGATGAATTTAAATTAATTTTCGGAGTTGGATTTAAATAGGACTTGGACCTATTTGTGTGTGTTGGGCCTAACTCAAGTTAGGTGAGTTTGGGTCGTTCGAGACCGATATGAGCTCGGGAATTAGAATTCGAATTCCGACACCACCATTGGACTTGATTCGGTAATTCGGATCTAATGGAATTTACTTTATATTTTTCGGAAACCGTTTAGACCTTGAACCTTTTAATTTTGACCTATTGGGCCGAAAGTCATTTATTTGAGCCCAAATCCTAATAAAGACTTTAGCCTCATGTTATATCTTGAAACCCTAACCTAGATCCCCTTTCTCATTTCAATTCAAACCTCAAAATAGCCTAATTGTGACAGCCATGGAGAAGCTTCAAGAGAGGATGAAGATCTAAGACTTTCCTACACCTTCAAGAGCTCATATCTCCCTCGTTTCTTCATCATTTGAAGATCCAAGGTAAGCTACAGATTTCCCTTGATGTGTATTTCAATTCTATCCATGAATCTTAGCATGAAATTGAATGTACGAGCTTATATGAGGAAGTCTTGTGGAAATGGTGACTTATGCCCAAGTTGAAGAATATGGTTTATATGATGGATCCTTGAGTTCTTGTGCATGAATATGTGTTCCTCCATGTTCAATATGTAACAACCCGGATTTTTGAGATCAGGATAGCATGGGTAAGTAAAGGATTAAGTGGAAAGCGTTTATAGCCTTAGTCCATTACACATTCCATTTTATGTGAATTATGTGCATCTATGTTTCAATTTATCTTTGTTCCTTCTTGAGAGAACCATATCACTATTCATCCACCGAACCCTAAACCTTTACCTAAACCTTGAAAAACCTTAGAAAGATGATTTCTATATTTTTCAAACTCATATCATAGCTTTCATCATTCCGAAATACATTTTTAAAAAATTGTTGTTGAAAATTCCATTTAGGTCCCTAGATATTATTCATCTTTAATTGTAGGAATTTTCAAAACACTTTTACCTATTCAATACTGGGCTCAATAGAATCCTTGCGAAATTTTATGAATTTTGGTATGATTTCCAAACCTTAATTCTTAACATAGCTTCAGTAGAAATCAAAACCGGTCGAAAAACCCTAATTTTGCCCTAAATTAGAAATTTCTGAATTTCAACGTTTTCCTATGCAACATTATAACCATTACGATCCTTGGATTATTTTATGAATTTTAGGACCTTTTCCAAACTCTAGTTCAGCCCCTAACTCGATTTATAAATTTTTCTTTATTTTTCCCAAAGTACTATTTCTACCGTAAAAACTAATTTTCAAACCGTCCAACATTTGGTATACAATATTACAGTCAAAATGATCCTTGAATTATTTCAAGAATCATGGACACTTTCTCGGGAATCAATTCACATTCTAGCTTCGTTTATGAATTTTATTGTATTTTTCAAAATTCCCGAACGACTAATACTTTAAATGTAGACGTTCAAACATTAAGTGTTTATAACCATTAGAAAGCTCTTTCGATTCTCTTTCTTTTTCAAGTTCTATCATTTCGAACTAAACCCTAGACGTTCTTCTACGAATTTATTACCATTTTCATCCTATTTTAGAATTATTTTTATTTGGTCATGATTACTAAATAAATTAATTATATCTTAAATCTATACCTAAGTATACACTTAACCCCCCTAATAAATGAACCTAGCTTACTCACTACATGATTCATCTAATTAACTCTTCAAAATTTCAACATAAGCCCCCAAGACATACCTATAAATACCCTAAGAAGCATAACATAAAATTTACACAAAAATCATCACATTTGCTCCCAAAAGTCACGGCCAAACCCTCTCTTCTCTCTAAGGTGCAATTTTCTTAATTTATTTCATCCTTTATGTTATGTTTTTAATATTATAATATTAGTAGCATGCTTAGGAATAATAAAATTATGATTTAGGAATTTCTTTTTATAATATATATACATAATTGTTAGTTTTATGTGTAATGTGCCTACATTATGTAATTTTATTTATTAATTGCATGAATTATGATATAATGTAGCATGAGTATTTATTTAAATAATTATGTTCTTGTTTGATTAAATTTATGCTTAGAATAATTTATTTAGATTTAATTTCATAATTAAAGTGTTACATTTAAATTTAATTATACGTTATGAATTGAAAAATTTATTGAATGTGATCATGAATTAGTATTAACATCTTCATAAGCTTAAGAACACCTTCATAATGTTCTTGAACCAAATTTATGTGCTCGTGTGATAGTGTGTGTATGTGTGTGTTTAATTTTGTGTTATAAAGTGTTTAATTCGTAAGAAATTGAATAGTAAATGTTTTTAATAGTAATTTTGACTTTTTGGTCAACATTTAATTAATAATTTCGAAATTAATTTAAATTTAATTAAAAAATAGGATTTTGGAATTTTATATAAAGATTTTTTTCCAAATTAATTCAAAAATTAATAAAATTATAAAATAATTTCAAAATCAACCTACATTGTTGAATTAAATTCTAAATTTAATTCCTAATACTCTAATTATGGTCACAACATGATTAATAAATATTTAAGTGGATAAAGAATTTTTGAAACATAATTAATTAATTAATTTTCCTTAAACAGTTAAAATTAAATTTTGCCGGGAAAAAATTTCTAAATGTTATAAGAATTTTATAATATGTTATATTTCCTAAACCTTATGTGATTGTTTGATTAGAATAATAAGAACCTAGTTCTAAGTCAGTAGTAATTATTTTCAGGCGACAAGTGCACTGAACAGTGGGATCCGTTCCAATCTGTTTGAATTTCGATACTAGGTGAGGGTTAAAATGTTTTCAACTGGAATCATGTATATATCTATATCTAATTATAAAATGATTTCCAAATCTACCTATCTATTATTTAATTTCCTATCTAAACATATTAATATAATACATATTCCTCTTTATGATGAAAATACGAATAAGTCGGAATCAGGATCTTTTACGGACATTATATATTTCAGTCTTATTAATACTAAGAACTGATTCCCGACTAAGCAAGTAAATCATTATCATTTATCAAAATGGGCCCGGCGTGCAGCTGTGTCGAGCAATACTCGGAAGGCATCGGGCCGAGAGTATTGTTGGTGCCACAGACCGCCACCAACTCTTGGTAGTGGTTTAGCTGGAGGTTAGTTACTCCACGCCAAGAGACTTACAAGGGAGAATAACCTCCCTGGGAGAGATAGCTTCCTCCCACATGTTACATACCGTCGGTAGGGTTTGCTCCCCTACTGACACTACGGTGTTGCGGAGTTATTATGATATTTAGTTTTATTAAAGTACTGGTGCCATGAGCAGCCCGGTACTATTTTACAAATATTTTAAGGAGATTGGAGGGAGACGCCTTACTTGAAGGCGGTACAAATCTTTTGTCAAATGGTTCATCAATTATAAACTAAACTCCAAATACCCCTATCCAGGTTTTAAACTTACGAACCGTATCATATTTGCTATATCCTATTGCTATCATTTTATATAAATATGTATTTATATATATAATCATATATATCTAAATCTAATCTTCCTTCACTTAGTCACTTTGACTAATTCCTCGCCTGTTTCAAACACATGATTTCAGGGAGCGAGGACAACGACACCTAGAGGTATCTTGAAGCTATAGGTGTCATATTTATTAGATCAGGTTTAGATTAAGAGCATTTAATCCTGATCATGTATATATTGCTAATAAATTGCTCTTATACATTAACTCCATACACTACACTACCATATTACCCCCTTACAATATCATGCACTATTCTGTGTGTTATTATGTTGCTTGTTGCAAATTTTAAATTCTTTTATCTTCCGCTGCATTTTACCCTACACTCTACTTAAGTACTGTCTATACCGTTCGCCGTAGTATTTCTCGAGTGCTAGGTCTCACATCCGCTCGAGGGTAGTACGGTGCGGGAGTTGTAGTGTTAGGGGGCGCTATAGCTTAAGGTGGTATCAGAGCATCAGGTTTGGTTAAGAAGAGACTTAACCTATAAATGCCGGGAGAATGCTCATTTTGTACTTGAACTTTAGAATTCACTCTAAGTGTTTCTTTATATAGCAATGGAGAATCAGGAACACGGGAACCCACATCATATCTAGCTTAAGGAGTACGAGGCCCCACACACTATAGCGGTATCTCATCGTGAGAATCCTATACGTTATTACACTTGGCAGAGGGCGAGACATGTAGTTCGGGGAGGTAGAGCAGGTAGAGTTGGGCATGCTTATCCGAACCGTTTAGTGCATATGCTTGAGTAAAAGCGAGATGCGTATTATATGGAGGCTCAGATGGCTCCTGAGTATCAGCTGGAGTCCACTAGGCATCTTGATTTAGCCCTACAGAATGTTGTGAGTAGGAATTTTGCTCAGCAGCAGACATCCACGCTAGAGCAGGAGAACGCCGATCTTGTGGCACAGGTAGCGACTTTACAACAGGATCTAGCTACTATGACTCTTTCCAAGAATGCCGATCGGACATTATATCAGCGTTACCGTTCTTGTATTCGGAGCCACCTGGCCGGTGCCTATCATTTGTCTGGTGTACAGGTTGTTCAGGAGATTGCAGCAGCAGAGCCTGAGGAGGAGGAGCCCGGAGGTGATACAGAGGCTGAGCAGGATCCTGAGGAGGATGAGCAGGGTTCAGAGGAGGAGCAGCAGGGTGATGGTTAGAGTCCTATTCGAGGTGAGGTTGTGGATAGTGATCAGCATGATTAGGCAGAGATTATTCTGGAGCTTGGTTTATATATAGGAGTAGTATCAGTGGGAGGTTGTACAGATCAGTCAGTAGAGGACCTTCCCCTTTTGACGTAGCAGTTGACGCAGCTAGCCTGACGGAGATGAGTGAGTTGAGAGCTTTGTAGGGTGTAACTTGACGTAGATCAGGTCCACCCCATTTTGCTTTTTGTAGTTGTAGCTATAGCTCTCAAACTTGATGCATATATATAACCCACTTTTGCAGTTACATTCTTGTTTTACATTTATTGCTTTCATACCTATTGCATTATGAGTTAGAATTGCTTCAAGATACCAGCAGGACCGTGAGTGAGTATTTTATTTTCCTGCACCTTTATTTATTATTATGTTTGTGTTTTACTTTTCTGCACTCTTTTAATTGTTGTTCTGTTTAATTTTGTGCTTTACTTTACTAAATCTGTGTGATATGATATCTACTGCTTGATATTATCTGAAACATGTATTTATGTGAATATATGCAACACATTCTTAACCATCATGCATTATATTCTTTATAAAGCAACTGCAAATCAATATGTCTCCTCGACGAGCTACCCAAGACAACACCCCCCCTCAAGAAGGTGCATCCTCGGCAGGAGGAAACTCTAAATTAGTAGATGCTTTGAAAGAGATAGTGCAAACTTGTGCTAATGGAACAAAGGGGAATAACGAAAAGACTTTGGAGAAATTTCTACGAATGAATCCGCGAAAGTTCTTTGGAGAACCCAGTGATGTAAAAGCTGAAAGTTGGAAAGCTAGTATCGAAAAGATCTTTGAGGCTATGGGTATTTCTCCTGAAGAACCTGAAAGGATTCAGTTCGCTGTTTTCATGTTAGAAGGAGCAGCATTAAGTTGGTGGAATTATATCAAGCGTGTTTGGGCAGAAGATCAAGTTAGTTATAGGTGGGTAGACTTTGTTAGAGTGTTTCAAAACAAATACATCCCTCAGATAGTTAGGGATGCTCGAGAGACAGAATTCATGGAATTAGTACAAGGCAACATGTCGGTAGCTGAGTACGAAGCTAAGTTTATCAGGTTGATTCAATATGCCCCACACATCCTCCATTATGAACGTCGAAAAACTCAGCGATTCATTAAAGGACTTAAGTCGGATCTTAGGTGGGCTTTGGCTCCATTCGAGTTGGAAATCTATACTAAGGCTGTGGAAACGGCTATGAAAACAGAGGCTACACATAAAGAGGTTCGTATAGCTAATAGCCGTCCTGGATCCTTATACAAGCCAACTCAGGGATCTAAACGACCTGCTGGACCAGCAAAGCCAAATCCAGGAAAGAAACCGATGCAATCATGGTCCCGACCTCAACAGACATTCCCAAAACCTCAAGAAGAGATTGTCTGTGAATATTGTCAGAAGCGTGGACATACTGAGAAGGATTGTCGTAAGAAAGCTGGAGTATCCAGAATGCCCAAAGGGACCAAAACAGTGGAATAAAGGAAAGGTTCCAGCTAAGACTCCTGGAAGACCAGTGGTTAAAGGACGTGCTTATGCTATAGACGGCAGTGAGGATCCCGATCCCACCAAGGTTGTTGATGGTACGGTACACATCCTAAACACGCCAGTTATTGCTTTATATGACCCTGGCGCCACGCATTCATTTATTGCATCTGAATTTTGTGTGCATTTCAATTTTCCACTTGAATCGTTGCCTTATATGCTCGAAATAAGTTCTCCTTTGGGAGCTTCTTTTACTACGGATAGAGGATATAAACGCTGTCCTAGAAGGATTGGTACCCAATACTACCCGATAGATCTTATAGAATTACCGATGTCAAGATATGGAATTATTCTGGGAATGGATTGGCTTAGTAAGTACCATGCTAAGTTGGATTGCTTCAAGAAAGAAGTCACCATAGGGAAAGGTGATAGCTCTGGGTCAAAAGGAAAATATAATTCGATGCCATTGGTTACAGATGCCGAAGCTAAGAAGTTAGTGAGTAATGGAGCTATTGGATTCATTGCCTATCTGTTAAATAGACCCAAAGATCAGCTGAAAGTTGAAGAAGTAGAGGTAGTAAAAGAATTCACTGATATCTTTCCTAAGCATCTGAATTCATTACCTCCCGACAGGGAATTAGAATTTGTAATTGACTTAGTCCCTGGAGCTGAGCCATTCTCTAAAACACCTTATCGAATGGCTACAGCCAAGCTCCAAGAGTTGAGAAAACAACTTGATGAGTTGTTAGCTTCAGGATACATCCATCCTAGCATATCCCCATGGGGAGCGCCTGTGTTATTTGTCAAAAAGAAAGACAGATCATTGCGATTGTGTATCGATTATCGAGAACTCAATCGTATGACTATCAAGAACAAACACCCTCTTCCTCATATTGAAGAATTGTTCGATATTCTTCAAGGATCACGAGTGTACTCCAAGTTAGATTTAAGGCAGGGGCATTATCAGCTGAGGATTAAAAAGGAGGATATTCCAAAGACTGCTTTTAATACCCGGTACGGTCATTTTGAATTCGTAGTAATACCTTTTGGATTAACCAATGCCCCAGCTGCATTCATGGATTTAATGCATCGAACATTCCGACCATATTTGGACCAGTTCATGGTCATCTTTATTGACGACATTCTGGTATTCTCAAGAACCCCAGAAGAACATGTTGAACACCTTCGTAAAGTGATAAGAGCTTTAAGGGATCATAAGTTATACGCGAAGTTCAGCAAGTGTGAATTTTGGTTGGAAAGAGTGTCCTTCCTTGGACATATAATATCCGGTTCTGGAATAGAAGTAGACCCTTCAAAGGTTGAAACTGTAATAAATTGGCAGGCTCCAAAGAACCCATCAGAAGTGAGAAGTTTTCTAGGACTTGCCGGATATTACAGGAGGTTTGTAAAAGATTTCTCCAAGGTAGCATCGCCTCTTACTCAGTTAACCAAGAAACAAGGAAAATTTGAATGGACAGAAAGGTGTGAACGGAGTTTTCAAGAACTGAAGAAAAGATTAACGTCTGCCCCAGTATTAGCCTTACCTGAAGGAAAAGAAGGTTATGTAGTTTATACGGATATATCCAAAGAAGGATTAGGATGTGTCCTAATGCAAAATGGTAAGGTTATAGCCTATGCCTCAAGGAAACTTAAACCTTATGAAGGGAATTACCCCATACATGATTTAGAATTAGCTGCGATTGTATTCGCTTTAGCTAAATGGAGGCATTATCTGTACGGGGTGACTTTTGAAGTCTTTACTGATCATAAAAGTTTAAGATATTTATTCACTCAAAAGGAGTTGAATATGAGGCAGAGAAGATGGATGGAATTCCTGGAGGACTACGATTGTAAAATACAGTACCATCCAGGAAAAGCCAACGTAGTGGCAGACGCTTTGAGCCGAAAATCTAGTCTATCAGCATTAGACGGAAAAAGCAAACCCATAACTGTTATTTTGAAATCCCGACTGGCCAATATAGTGATATCCTCGCCATTAAAAGAAACACTTAGGGAAGCCCAAGCCCAGGATGAGTGGATCAAGAAGTGTCTCAATTCCAAAGAAAAGGATATTGAGACAAAATTTACAACAGATGACCATGGGATCTTGAGATATAAAGGTCGAGTTTGTGTACCTCCTACAACTCGAAAAGAAATACTGGATGAGGCACATAAGACTCGATATACGATACATCCAGGAGGAACAAAAATGTATCATGATCTCAAGAAACATTTTTGGTGGAATGGAATGAAACGAGATGTTGCTAGCTATGTCAAAAGATGCTTGACGTGCCAGCAAGTCAAAGTGGACCACCAGAAACCCGGAGGAAAGTTACAGCCGCTACTAGTTCCTACTTGGAAATGGGAACAAATCACCATGGACTTTATCACGGGCTTACCAAAAGTTAAAGGAGGATATGATAGTATATGGGTTATTATTGATCGGTCGACTAAGTCTGCACATTTCTTACCGGTCAAGACTACTGATAAGGTTAGTTCTCTAGCAATGTTGTATCAGAAAGAGATTATAAGGTTACATGTTGTACCCATTAGTATAATCTCCGATAGATATCCGAAATTCACTTCACGGTTAAGGCAAAGTCTTCAAGAAATAATGGGGACTAAGCTGTATTTTAGTTCAGCCGCACATCCTCAGACAGATGGCCAATCAGAAAGGACGATCAAATATCTAGAGGATATGTTGCGAGCTTGTGCCTTGGATTTTCAAGAGGACTGGAAAGAATGTTTGCCTCTTGTAGAATTTGCGTATAACAATAGTTATCAGGCATCAATCCAAGCAGTACCTTATGAAGCCTTATATGGAAAGAAATGTAGGTCTCCGTTATACTGGGATATGGAAGAAACTAAAGCAACTGAAAGAGGAGATACCAGGAAAACCATTAGAAAGTGGATAGCGGAGTCTACAAAAAAGATTGAAATTATGCGTCAAAGAATGAAAGCAGCTCAAGATAGACAAAAGAGTTATGTCGATACCCGGAGAAAGGACATAGAATTTACAGTAGGCGATAAAGTGTTTTTAAAGGCATCACCAAGAAAAGGTTTCACACGTATTGGGAAAGGTGGAAAACTGAATCCCAAATACATAGGACCTTTTGAAATCATAGAACGTATTGGACCGACAGTCTATCGCCAAGATTACCAGCAAACCTCACTGGAATACATAACGTATTCCATGTGTCTCAGCTCCGTAAATATTTTGCGGATGAATCTCACATCTTGCCAATACAAGAAGTTCCTCTAAAGCCCGACTTAACTTATACAGTAAGACCAACCGAAATCTTGGATAGGAAATTCCAAGAACTAAGGAATCGGAAAATCCCCCTTGTTAAGTGTTATGGGAAGGACATAGAACAGAAGAACAAACCTGGGAAACTGAGGAAAAGATGCAGAAATATTACCCAGAGTTGTTCCGAAACAAGAATAGAATCTGAGGACAGATTCTCTTTAAGGGGGGAAGATTGTAACAACCCGGATTTTTGAGATCATGATAGCACGGGTAAGTAAAGGATTAAGAGGAAAGCGTTTATAGCCTTAGTCCATTACACATTCCATTTTATGTGAATTATGTGCATCTATGTTTCGATTTATAATTGTGCCTTCTTGAGAGAACCATATCACTATTCATCCACCGAACCCTAAACCTTTACCTAAACCTTGAAAAACCTTAGAAAGCTGATTTCTATATTTTTCAAACTCATATCATAGCTTTCATCATTCCGAAATACATTTTTAAAAAATTGTTGTTGAAAATTCCATTTAGGTCCCTAGATACTATTCATCTTTAATTGTAGGAATTTTCGAAACACTTTTACCTATTCAATATTGGGCTCAGTAGAATCCTTGCGAAATTTTATGAATTTTGGTATGATTTCCAAACCCTAATTCTTAATGTAGCCTCAGGAGAAATCAAAACCGGCCGAAAAACCCAAATTTTGCCCAAAATTAGAAATTTCTGAATTTCAACATTTTCCTATGCAATATTATAACCATTACGATCCTTGGATTATTTTATGAATTTTAGGACATTTTCCAAACTCTAGTTCAAACCCTAACTCGATTTATAAATTTTTCTTTATTTTTCCCAAAGTACTATTTCTACTGTAAAAACTAATTTTCAAACCGTCCAACATTTGGCATACAATATTTCAGTCAAAATGATCCTTGAATTATTTCAAGAATCATGGACACTTTCTCGGGAATCAATTCACATTCTAGCTTCGTTTATGAATTTTATTGTATTTTTCAAAATTCCCGAACGACTACTACTTTAAATGTAGACGTTCAAACGTTAAGTGTTTATAACCATTAGAAAGCTCTTTCGATTCTCTTTCTTTTTCAAGTTCTATCATTTCAAACTAAACCGTAGACGATCTTCTACGAATTTATTACCATTTTCATCCTATTTTAGAATTATTTTTATTTGGTCATGATTACTAAATAAATTAATTATATCTTAAATCTACACCTAAGTATACACTTAACCCCCCTAATAAATGAACCTAGCTTACTCACTACATGACTCATCTAATTAACTCTTCAAAATTTCAACATAAGCCCCCAAGACATACCTATAAATACCCTAAGAAGCATAACATAAAATTCACACAAAAATCATCACATTTGCTCCCAAAAGTCACGGCCAAACCCTCTCTTCTCTCTAAAGTGCAATTTTCTTTATTTATTTCATGCTTTATGTTATTTTTTTAATATTATAATATTAGTAGCATGCTTAGGAATAATAAAATTATGCTTTAGGAATTTATTTTTATAATATATATGCATAATTGTTAGTTTTATGTGTAACGTGCCTACATTATGGAATTTTATTTAATTAATTGAATGAATTATGATATAATGTAGCATGAGTATGTATTTAAATAATTATGTTCTTGTTTGGTTAAATTTATGCTTAGAATAATTTATTTAGATTTAATTTCATAATTAAAGTGTTACATTTGAATTTAATTATATGTTATGAATTCAAAAATTTATTGAATGTGATCATGAACTAGTATGAACATCTTCATAAGCTTAAGAACACCTTCATAATGTTCTTGAACCAAATTCATGTGCTCGTGTGATAGTGTGTGTATGTGTGTGTTTAATGTTGTGTTATAAAGTGTTTAATTCATAAGAAATTGAATAGTAAATGTTTTTAATAGTAATTTTGACTTTTTGGTCAATATTTAATTAATAATTTCGAAATTAATTTAAAGTTAATTATAAAATAGGATTTTGGAATTTTAAATAAAGATTTTTTTCCAAATTAATTCAAAAATTAATAAAATTATAAAATAATTTCAAAATCAACCTACATTGTTGAATTAAATTCTAAATTTAATTCCTAATACTCTAATTAAGGTCACAACATGATTAACAAATTTTTAAGTGTATAAATAATTTTTGAAACATAATTAATTAATTAATTTTCCTTAAACAGTTAAAATTAAATTTTACCGGGAAAAAATTTCTAAATGTTATAAGAATTTTATAATATGTTATATTTCCTAAACCTTATGTGATTGTTTGATTAGAATAATAAGAACCTAGTTCTAAGTCAGTAGTAATTATTTTCAGGCGACAATTGCACTGAACAGTGGGATCCGTTCCAATCTGTTTGAATTTCGATACTAGGTGAGGGTTAAAATGTTTTCAACTGGAATCATGTATATATCTATATCTAATTATAAAATGATTTCTGTAGCACCCTAACCCCCAGGGCACCACATCCCCCGCACTATAGCCTCGATCCACGTATAAAATGGAAAGTCCATACATAAACCAAAACTATAGCGAACGGGTGACAATAAAATGACGAGCTAGGCGGGACACTCTCCCCAACAACACCAAAGAAAACATGATAATGAAAGTGGAAGCATAAAGATCGTTCATACATATAGGTACCATTACCGAGTAGATACTTATAGATACCAATTTAACTATCAATACATTATCATCTCTTGATAATATACATATTCAAGTATCCAAAACGTGACAATACTAATCATAATATGAAACTAGCATAAGACTTATACAAAAAGGGTATGAAACTAGACCCGTGGAAATGCAAGACTCGAACAACTCCCGCCTAGCACAACCACGCTCAAAGGGTACCTGAAAAGTGAAGTATCAGTTTACCGAAGACTGAGTGAGGGGCAAAATATATATATAACACACATCACATGCAAGGTGTAGCCTCGGGTGAAGACTTTGGAAATGAAAAGGAATATAATTCAAGAGACTTAATCTTTGCCCGAGATTACAACCAATCACTTTAACATTTTAACTTAAACATTTCATGAACATGTGACCCCGGCGAGTAGGGGCGAATCTCCAACCTTAACACCAAACGTGACAATACGTGCTTGCTTTATCAATTCAATACATGATCATGCAATTTCATTTAGTGCTCATATAGACAACTTCATGCTTGAAATCATGCAATAACCCGAGGATAACCCGACATGCCGGATTAATCCCCAGTCTCCTTCTTCCTCCGGGTGATAGCGAGTTTGCAAGGCTCGACTATCCACGACATGGTGTGTGTAGAGGACATGACCCTCTAGACACGGAACTCCTTCCACCACTAATCTCCTAGTGGCTTCGGGGGTGATCCCAACAATGTGAGAATAATTCAGGAGTTACCCGTCAGCCCTTGCTTTCCCGGTTGGCTAAGGAATTACCCTCGGGCCCACGTGCAATCATGTACTCGCCAAACTTGCTTGAAATCATGACAATCAATACTTTCTTGCTTGAAATGTTTATAACTTGGAAAACGTTTATAATTAAAACAGGTTTTGGCCGAAAATAGCACATAAGGGTGGTAGGGTTCTATATCCATAACCTAAACCTGACCTTTCTTGCAAAATACAATAAAGAAGTGTTCTAAGGAGCTTGCTCCCCGTCCACGCCCTCGTGACTTGTGCAAACACGATGTATATTCGTGAGACATGACCTAAAATGACCAAAATATGACGAACGACAAAAATGTATCGAGACGACCACGAAAATACAATGTGGCATGATAACATGTTGTTTCACATCATATTAGCACATATTATAGCAATTCGGGGTCAAAGAAGTCGTCGGATCGAGGGGTCATTTTCGTAATTTTATGCAGTGAATTTTGTTCTGCAAGTCAGGTGGGAACGGCCGTTCCGGTCCCCTTTGCAAAATGGGAACGGTCGTTCCCATGAGTTCCCCAAAACGCGCCAACGATTTTAAAAATAAAAGCGCGCCTTTTAGCTGGGAACGGCCCTTCCGGCAGTAAGGCCAAAGTGGGAACGGTCGTTCCCATGCTCGGCCACCCAGTTCATTTGAAAAGGTGGGAACGCCCGTTCCCTCAATGCCTTGAGGCTGGGAACGGTCGTTCCCAGTTTCTGCAAATTTGAAGAACAGAGCAAAAACAGGGGAGGCTCACGGGAATGATCAACAAAGCTACCAAATTCCATTTTACAATCAACAAAGTCATGATTTCTGGAAATATACATGTATACTTGCTCAAGAAATGATATTATAACATTCAACCACTCAAAGCATGCAATATTATCAAGAATTCATGATTTCAAGTTCATGATCACACATGATCATTCATGCCAAATTTTCAGGATTCAAGCTATAACTCATGCCATAATTCATGAAATGATCTCATAATCATGCTTCCAATTTTAATTCATTCATCTAGCATATAACTTCCAAACCCTAACCACATCAAATACAATCAAGAATCATGACTTCCATGCAAACTAACCTTGAAGATGAAAATATGGAGAAAATAGATGAAGATTATGATCAATCTCCCAAAACTTGGATGATTTCTTGAAATCTTGATGATTGATTGAAAAACTTCTTTCCTTTTCTTTCCTTGGAGAAACCGAGAGTGAGGGAGCAAGTTGTTGGGAAATTTTTGGGATAGAATTGATCAAGGAAGCTTGAAGAAGCTTATACCGTTATATTCCATTCTTGATTTTTGTGAAATATGCTAATTGCCAATTAATCCCTTAATTTGTGAATTTATGCAATCAAGTATGCTACAATTTAAAATTTGTTCAATTAGGTCCTTGGAAGATAATGCAATCGGGTCCCCAAAGTTTTAAATTGAATATTTAGGGACAAATTTGGTAATTTAAAAACACTCTCGGTAATTATTTCATGCAATAAATATTTTCCGTGTCATGAAATAATATTTCCAATGATATGAATTCAAAGAATTGATATAAATAATGTTTCATGAATTTTGTAAAATTATGAGATGCCACGTAGAAATATATCATAAAGTTAAACAAATAAAATAAAACCTACGCTCAAACTCACACTTGGCGTGCTTACCTGTTCATCCGGAACCAGGGCGTTACAATTTCCAAATCTACCTATCTATTATTTAATTTCCTATCTAAACATATTAATATAATACATATTCCTCTTTATGAGGAAAATACCAATAAGTCGGAATCAGGATCTTATACGGACATTATATATTTCAGTCCTATTAATACTAAGAACTGATTCCCGACTAAGCAAATCAATCATTATAATTTATCAAAATGGGCCCGGCGTGCAACTGTGTCGAGCAATACTCTGAAGGCATCGGGCCGAGAGTATTGTTGGTGCCACAGATCGCCACCAACTCTTGGTAGTGGTTTAGCTGGAGGTTAGTTACTCCACGCCAAGAGACTTACATGGGAGAATAACCTCCCTGGGAGAGATAGCTTCCTCCCACATATTACATATCGTCGGTAGGGTTTGCTCCCCTACTGACACTACGGTGTTGCGGAGTTATTATCATATTTAGTTTTATTAAAGTACTGGTGCCTTGAGCAGCCCGGTACTATTTTACAAATATTTTAAGGAGATTGGAGGGAGACGCCTTACTTGAAGGCGGTACAAATCTTTTGTCAAATGGTTCATCAATTATAAACTAAACTCCAAATACCCCTATCCCGGTTTTAAACTTACGAACCGTATCATATTTGCTATATCCTATTGCTATCATTTTATATAAATATGTATTTATATATATAATCATATATATCTAAATCTAATCTTCCGTCACTTAGTCACTTTGACTAATTCCTCGCCTGTTTCAAACACATGATTTCAGGGAGCGAGGACAACAACACCTAGAGGTATCTTGAAGCTATAGGTGTCATATTTATTAGATCAGGTTTATATTAAGAGCATTTAACCCTGATCATGTATATATTGCTAATAAATTGCTCTTATACATTAAATCCATACACTACACTACCATATTACCCCCTTACAATATCATGCACTATTCTGTGTGTTATTATGTTGCTTGTTGCAAATTTTAAATTCTTTTATCTTCCGCTGCATTTTACCCTACGCTCTACTTAAGTACTGTCTATACCGTTCGCCGTAGTATTTCTCGAGTGGTAGGTCTCACATCCGCTCGAGGGTAGTACAGTGCGGGAGTTGTAGTGTTAGGGGGCGCTACACAATATGTGCTATAGTTGTTGATGGTATGATAGGGAGTGAGTTTGGATGCATCTTGCCATGGCTGAAGCTTGATTTTCATGAAAATGTGTTGTACGAGTTTTGGCCAAAATCACCCTTGTTCTTGAGCTAAATTGATATTTATATGATAAACATAATTTATGTGGTAATATATATGATTTTCGTGGAAATTTTATGGTTTAAATGGTGTGAAATCGGCCATTTTTTGCCATGGTTGTCTTCTTCCCGAAGCTTGCTCGAATCTGCACAAGACAGACGCCCAGATCTGGCCGGAACGGCCGTTCCCACTCAGGCCATTAGCCCGGAACTGCCCTTCCCAGCCAGGGCTGACATCAGCACCGAAGATGGGAAGGACCGTTCCCATTTAAGCCTTGTGCTGGGAAAGGTCGTTCCTAGTTTCGCTGGGGAGATCCGCGGGAAAGACCCTTCCCATGCAAGACTATGCATGGGAATGGCCGTTTCCAACCCCCTGCTCCCCTTTTATGCATGTTCTTTTGTGTTTACTTGATCCGTTTGAAATGCTTTATGAATTATATGTTATGATATGACTTCGATTCCATTCTTAGATGATAATACGTCTTTTTAATTCAATAACTTCGTATGAAAGTTTGTCATATGCTTTGCTACTTGACCTATGTGATTCATATCATTCCATAATGCATTGTTAAACCTTGATACTTGGTTAATTGCATGATTTGGTGGAATATGTGAACCATACTACGTGACCTATGTGTACACTTCATTTGATATTACATATCATTCATCTCTTGATAAGCCGTGCGTCTTACTTGGTTCATATAGAGTTTAAGTCTGGGCTTTTGTATATCTTGTGACAAAGTTTCATGGTGTTGGTGGGCCCGAGGATTAGAGTGTTTGGCCCTTCATTGTAACATCCCAACTCTTCGGCTTTCCAGGCACTACGTCACGAGTGTGCTAAGTGCTCATTTAATTAATTAAGCATGCCATTATGTAATTTATTTGAATATTTGAATATTCGTTATATATTTTATGTTTAAGTTCTAAACGTTTTAACCCCCTTTTTGGTGTTTCAAGCTTGTTTAACTCCGTTTTTAATCCCATTTTTGATGTTAACTTGCCACGCATGAAATATGTGAATTTTAATTGTTCTTATATGCTTTATATGTGTTTTATAACTTGTTTATTTGTGTTTTAATTGCTTTGGTGTAACGGAACTTAAAAGGGGCTAGAGAGCATTTAGCACACCTTGGGTTCCAGGCAGAGTACCTTGAGCTCGGGAATTCGGATTCGAATTCTGACACCACCATTGGACTCGTTTCGACGATTCGGTTTCGATGGAACAAGCCTTGTATTTTTCGAACCCTGTTTAGCCTCTCGAATTTTGGCCCGAACCGAGCCTCACGCCCATAGCGACCACCTTTTACGGTTTTGACCATAACTTGCTCATTTCTTGACCAAATCAAGTGATTCTTCGGCCCACTTGACCCCAACTCAGCCCACTTGACCCCAACTCAGCCCTTATCCATCCCTCTCTCTCCCATTTCGATCCACACACCAAAAAGGGGAGGAATTGCAGCTGAAGTATTAAGAAAAGGAAAATCCCGTCACTATTCCAACCCTTGAGATTTTGAGCTCCAATCTCTTCCATCTTCCATCCAATCTTCAAGGTAAGCATATATTTGTTATCTACATCCTTTGGTAGTTCTTTTCATCCATGAATTTCAGATTTTGAGCATGTTTAGCTAGGGTTTTAAGGATGAGCACGAATAGTTGTGAATAGTAAGGGTTTGATGCATTTTCTTGATTCTTGCATGTTTTCTTATGAATTCTTTTTATGTGAAGCATGTTATATGACCCTAAGGCATCCTATTTGATATATATGAACTTTTTTTTGAGTGTTGGTTAAGAATTCATGACTTTGCCATTGATGAGTTTGGGGGTTTTGTATGAACTTGATCTCTTTTCAATTGTACCTTGCCTTGTTGTGAATTTGAATCATGTAATGGCTTGAAATGCATGAATTCTAGTTGCTTAAACCTTTCATTATGTGTTAGCTTGGTATTTATGTGGTTTGTTTGGAGTTTTTGGGGTGTTACACCTAGAACACGATCAAGCGAGTGAGAATGCTAGTTCTATGGCTTGTGTTAGACTAGGATATTTTACTTTAAAGAACTTTTCTTTTATTTTTCTCAAAAACATAACACTTCTTGAGTGTTGGTCTAAAAAATAAGAGAATCACCACCACTAGTATATATACTAGGGGGTTCGGCCACTTAGGGTTTCCTAAACCTAGTGGATGAGTTTTCTTCCTCACTAGTTAACTCATTTAATTATTAATTTAATTAGAATAATAAGTTCCTAACTTATTCTCCCAGTCTAGCTAGAGAAGCCTTCTCTCTCCTACAATAGGAAGTTTGACTTTTTAACCTTCTCTAAGTTAAAAGTCAATATTCAATAAATAAATTAATTCCCAATTAATTATTTATTGTGTTAAGTCAATTTGAGAATATTCTTAACAATTAATTCAATAATTAATTAAAAGACTAAAATTAATTAATTACAATTTAATTATTAATTCTAGAAAATAATTCACATGTAATATAATTACACAAATGGAATCATGTACGTGCCACGTGTCATTGGCTACGCGTGACACGTGGCGGTCACGTGTCCTTGACACGTGGCAATTCCCACATGTTCCAATCTCCATTTTGATGAACAATTTGATCCTTCGTTAATCATATTAACATCCTACCATAACCCTCGTATTCTGGCATTTGTATGTAACCCTTTAGGTTTATTATTCGATTAACAGTGATAGTAATTAATTAATTCCCTAATTAATTAAACACTTCACACATCACACTACCATAATCTAGCAATGGGTGTGCGACCACTAGCCGAATAAAGAAATGAATCGAAGAACCTTTCAGTCAATGACAATCAGTGAAATACGATCCGCGTACAACTCTATCTCTCAATCAAGAACTAAGCTGTGGGAATATTCTCAAAGCCTAAATATTCTTGATCTTTAAAGTTAAGTTCGTTTCATATTCATTTATATCTCAATCCAAGAAAACCCATTTTCTTAATATCTTGATCTTTTATCCACCTTGGCCAAGAGTTTATTATTTAATGGACTACGAACAACTCAATCAGTAAGAGATCATTCTTGTTCTTAAGAAGCATAGGTCCTTTATTGATCCTACTAATTCTACACATGCCACTTGTGTAATCCCAACATAGGCCGTGGTTCAGGTGTCTATATGGCGACACCCTTTTGAGCCTATATCAAAGATTACAGAGTTAGCTCATATGAGACATTACAGAATCTCAAGTCTAAGGATTATTAATCACGTCATTGACCTGTGAGATATTTCCTAATCTGTAAGTTTCTAGGAGACTTCCTTTCCCATTTAGGAATGTTCTCACGTGGGACATCTCAGTGACGAAGTTCTTGTAACAATCACCCTTATGTATTATGAACTCATCATCGTATGTACTTGTCATTCCATGAAACAGAATGATCCTTCAAAAGGACATAATCACATAAGCAAGTCTCAACGGGGTCATGGTCGACACTCCCACTGTCTATCGGACTCATCGACTTGGAGAAGTTTCTAATCCTATCCTATGGAGTTAAGAACTTGTTTCATGTGTCGTTCCCATAAGGGCAAAGTTTTTAACGGCCTCATCGGATTAGGGGAGTTCAAAACATACAAAACACAGTCAAACCCAAATAGACATAAATAAACACATAAAGAAGTGATTGCCTATGAACAAAATCATTTCATTTATTATTCAAAGGCTGTTTGGGATTTTACAAGGAAATAGTAAAGCAAACATCTTCTTTAAGGGAACTATTCCTAACAATCTCCCACTTGCCCATCAAAGCCACTCAAGTGCTAATCTAAGTCCCATCTTCTGAAGATGTCTTTCGAAAGCCTGTTGACTAAGGGCTTTAGTAAGTGGATCTGCCATGTTCTCTGCCGATCTGACCCGTTCAATTTGTATATCTCCTCTCTTGATGATATCACGAATCAAGTGATACTTCCCCAAAATGCGTTTGGTCCTTCGGTGAAATCTTGGTTCTCTTGCTTGAGCAACGCCCCCAGTGTTGTCACAAAACACTATAATGGGGTCTTTAATGCTAGGAACTACACCCAGCTCATGGATGAAGTTTCTTACCAAACACCTTCCTTAGCAGCATCGTTTGCAGCAAAGTATTTGACCTCAGTGGTCGAATCTGCAATGGTCGCTTGCTTGGAACTTTTCCAACTCACTGCTCCACCGTTCAGGCAGAATATGTATCCTGACATGGATTTAAATGTTGGGAAAAACACGACCAGAAAGCGCAGCGGAATTTAAAAATTTTCCCAAAAAGAAAGATCGGACTTGCAATTTCTATTTCCAATCTTAGGGATTCAAGAACTTACCAGAATCGACACTTTCTTGACACGTTTTGAGCCACCCTCAAACGCGCTTCATGCGGTAATGGCAACCCCGTCCCTCAAAAGATTCTTTCAACTTGATTCCACGATAGGTCTCCTCTAGAGCAATAATTCACACCAGTCCTAGATTCAAAGCATGTGAATGAGCATGCTAGTACTATGGCATGTGTAAAGAAAGAACCAAGAAACGAGAAGTGAAAGAGCATAATTAAATCTCCCTTCAAAACCCAGTTTTACAAAAACAGAAATCTGCACGCCATTAAACCCTCGTGAAAAACTTCATCCTTCAAGATCTGGACGAACGGTTTTCGCCATCTTCTTTGGTTCGATTTTTTCATTCGTATTCTGTTGGGTTCAAAATTGATCCACAAGCCCTTATATTATTTATGGGATTTCTTAAATCTTAAGTCTGTGTAGAAACAGTATTCCTACTTTGACTTTTCTTCTATTATTTCTTTTTCTCCAAGTAATAACCTCTTATGTAAATAAGATATTATTCTTCTAGAAAAAGAGCTCCTAATCAAATTAGGAATATTTAATTATTCTAATAATAATTAAATACCTTATCCTTGTACAAGAATAATAAATAGAAGATATTGGATATTTATTTATTTATTTATTCTAATCAAATTAAAACAACTAAATAATTAAATATTAAATACTTAGAATTAATTCTCTAATTAATTCCATGAATGCTTTAGAATTAATTCTTAATTAATTCTAATGGGCTAAAATTGATTCTCTAATTAATTTTATTTGGCTTTATAATTAATTCTCTTAATTAATTATATTAGGGATTTTATAATTAATTCTCGTAATTAATTATACTTGGACTTTATAATTAATTCTCTAATTAATTAACACATGGTCCAATTCTACAATCAGACCTTACGCCCAAAAGCTTGCTCACGTTCCACACGTGTACATCATACGTGTGGTTTCGTTTCCATCAAATATTTGATCTTTCCTTCAATACCCTTTGAACCTGGCATTTGTGTGTGACCTCCTAGGTTCATTTTCAGTTAGCAGTGAGACTAATATGCTTTATTAGTTCACAGATCAAACGTCCATAGTCTAGCCACAGGTGTGTGACCCCTAACCGAAAAATGAATATATATTCGGAAGAACCTTTAAGTCAATGACAACTTGTGAGGTACGATCCTCCTACTATCCCATCTCTCGATTGAAAATTAGGGCATGGGAATAACGAGAGCCCACTAATCTCAATATTAAAGCTAAGTTCATTTCATATCCATTTTATCTTAATCCAAGAAACCTTTTTCTTGATGTCTTGATCCACTACCTCAGCCAAGGGTTTAGGATGGTCTATGAACAACTTATGTAATAAGAGATCTTCTTGCATTAAAGCAAGTGTAGGTCCTTTGTTGATTCTCATATGCTTCCATGTGTCACTTGTGCAGCCCCAGCACAAGCCTTGAATCAGTTGTCTCGTGAGACATCCTTTAAAGCTTATACCTAAGACTATAGAGTTAGCCCACAAAATATCAATGGAATCTCAAGTCAAAGGATTACTTTACTTACGCCATTGACCTGTGAGATATTTTCTAATCTGGAAGTTTCCTCTTACTGAATTGGAAACTTTCTTTCCCATTTAGGAATCTTTTCACGCGGGACACCTCAGTGTACCCGTTCCAATAACGAGCACCCTCATGTATTTCGTACGCATCACCTTATGCACTTTACACCCCATGAAATAGGATGGTCCTTCTTAAGGACGCAATCCCACGAGCAAGTCTCAATCGAGCCTAATCAACACTCCCACTGTTTGTTGGACTCATCGACTTGGAGTGATTTCTAATCCGGCCTTAAGTTACGGCTTGTTTCATGTATCATTCACCTAAAGACAAAGTCCCTAACAGCCTTATGGATTAGAGGAGTTCTAATACATCGCACATAATAAAAATACACAAAACATGTATTGCATATAAAGAAGTGTTTACCTATGATAATAATCATGTTAGGAATAGTGCCCTAGAAAGCCGATTAGTCATAATCCGTTTTGGGACTTTCCTGGTATCACAGACAATCTTTGAATGAAATAACGAATTTAGGCAACACTTCTTTATATGCTTTTGTTTGGTATGCGTTTACTTTAGCTGTGCATGTATGAGAACTCCCCTAATCCTGATGACTTTAGGACTCTACCATTTAGGTGAAATGGTTCATGAAACGAGCCCTATATCACATAAGTCATGATTAGTAAAATACTCCAAGCCGATGAGTCCTACAGACAGTGGGAGTGTCAACCTGACTCCTCTAAGGCTTGCTTGTGGGATCACGCCCTTAAGAAGGACCACCTTGTTTCATGGAGGTGCAAAGTGTATAGTTGATACGTGCGTGATACATGAGGGTGCTTACTTTAATAAGTAAGTTCACTGAGGTGCCCCGTGTGAGAAGATTCCTAAATGGGAAAGGAAGTTTATATTTCAGGAAATGGAAACTTCCAGATTAGGAAATATCTCACGAGTCATTGATGTGATTAAGTGATCCTTAGACTTGAGGTTCCTTGTCACTTTATGAGTTAACTCTGTAGTCTTAGGTATAAGCTTTAAAGGGTGTCGCCTTAGACAACTGATTCAAGGCTTATGCTGGGGTTGCACAAGTGATTCATAAAAGTGAATGAGAATCAAGAAAGGACCTACACTTGCATTTGCAAGGTGATCTCTTATTGTGTAAGTCATTCATATGCCATATGGAGTCCTTGGCCAAGGCAGTAGATCAAGACATCAAGAAAAGGGTTTCTTGGATTGAGATCAAATGAATATGAAATGCACTTAGCTTTAAGACCGGATTATTAGGGTTCTGATTATTCCCTTGCCCTAGATCTTGGTTGAGAGATAGTAAGTAGGAGGATTGTATCTCACATGAATCAATGACTTAAAGGTTCTGTCGAATCCGAACATTACAATTCAGCTAGGGGTTAAACACCTGTTGCTAGACTATGGTCGTTTAATCTGTGGACTGATTAATTAATTAGTGAATTAATTAATTAGGGTCACTGCTAATTGAATTGAGAACCTAGAGGGTCACACATAACAACTTGGTTACATGAGTTGAGGCTTGAGAATGATTAAACGAGTTAATCGAGCCAAGAGGGTTCCACACGTGTGAAGTCACACGTGTGGCTCACGTGAGTGACACGTGTCACTGTGACACGTGTCACACACGTGCGTATATATATATATATATATATATATATATATAAAATAATTAATTAGTTAATTAGTTAATAGACTTTGGTTTAATTTTGAATTAAAAAGAAAGTCTAATTTTGGAGAAAATAATCTAGTTAATTAATTATGAATTAATTAATTAGATAAAAATAAGTTATTTATTTTATAATAAATAAAGTATAAAATTATCCAAAAATAGTTTGGATATTTTTAGCTCTCTTAAAAGTTGACTAGAATTAGAATTCAAAGTCAAAGTTGGAAAATACTTGATGATCAAGTAATAGGAGAGAGAGGAACCAAATCCTTGTCCAATAAGGACTAGGTTTGGCCGCCCCTCCCCTTTCCTATATATAGGGGAGCTCATGCTCCCCTTTAGAGCTAATTGGCAATTCTTTTGGTTCATGTGTTGAACACCTTCCTTTCTCCAAGATTAAATTAAACCCTAGGTTAAGCCTAAACACTAACTAGAGAACTAGCATCCTTACTAGTTAGATTGTGATCAAGTTGGTGGACTTTCTATAGAGACTTCAAGTTAGAAGTTTGAAGATTCGAGCTTTACCAAAGGAGAGGGGATCAAGCCGCGAGAAGAGCGTTCTTGGGTGGCTTGAAACGCTTCAAGAAAGAACAAAAGAAAAGTAAGTTTTCTATCTTTACGAATTTGGTTACACGTTTGCGAGTCCAAGGTCCTTTTGTTGGGAAAATTTTTTAAATTCCGCTGCTTTCTGATTCGTGTTTTCCAACAAATCAATCGTATATTATTCAAAGAATGTCAGTGACATAAGGAAAGTCCCAAAGCAGATTACGACGAATCTGCTTTCTAGGGCACTATTCCCAACATTAAAGCCATCCATGTCTGATGCAAAGCTTGCATCATATTATCCTATAATGACAAGATCTTGTTGGCCTCCGTAAACCAAGAATAAATCCTTAGTTCTTGTCAAGTACTTAAGGATGTTCTTTCCAACAGTCCGGTGACCTTCACCAGGGTCAGATTGGAATCGACTAGTCACGGTAAGTGCATAAGCCACATCCAGTTAAGTACATAACATCGCATACATTATGCTTCCTATAGCTGATGCATAAGGAATTCTGGACATCCTGGACTTTTCAAGTTCAGTCTTAGGGCACAGCTTCTTCGAAGGAATTGTTCCTGGGCCCATTGGAAGTTTTTCACGTTTGGATTCTTCAATACTAAACCTCTTTAGTATTTTGTCTATGCTAACCGACTGTGATAATCCTAACAATCTCCTAGATCTATCCCGATAGATCTTTATCCCGAGAATGTAGGATGCATCACCAAGATCCTTCATCTCAAATTGGTTTGATAACCATGACTTTGTTACTTTCATGTTATCCTTTGCATTCCCAATGAGAAGGATGTCATCTACATAAAGTCTCAAAAATTGAACCGAGGTTTCCAATTCTTTCTTGTAGACGCAGGATTTATTCGAAATTTGAATAAGCCCAAACGATTTGACTGCTTTGTCAAGCCGAATATTCCAATTCCTAGACGCTTGTTTCAATCCATAGATTGAACGTTGGAGCTTATAAATATTTTGTTCGCTCCCACTGAATGTTAAACTCATGGGTTGCTCCATGTAAATTCAACATTAATTAGAGTATATTAGAGTATATTTGTGTTCAGCATAAAATTCGCATGAGTTTGAGCATTAATTAGAGTATATTTGTGTGCCGTTTGATGCGTTTATGTATTTATTTTACTCCATTTAGGTGTTTAGGAAGTTGGAGTTGAGAAATGGCGAAACGAGGCAAATTCATGAATTTTTGGAGGAAAAAGGAGTAAACCCCATTAGTCCTTGGCAGAACAAAAGTGTTAACCCCCGTTAACAGACCCAGGAGCACAATTTTTGGCGGAATGAGGGAGTAACGGAAGAGCAACTCTGGTAACGCCCGTTACCAGAGGCAGTAGGCGAGGAATTTTTGCGAATGCTACCCCTAGGCAGAGTAAAAGTGGTAACACCTGGTACCACTAATAAAAGCGCGGATACAATTTTGCTGGTAACGGGCGTTAATGAAGATTATGCATGAGTTGGTAACCCCGTTACCAGGGTTGGCGAGAGATTTACTGTTCAGCTATATATATGCATGAGATGGATTATTTTGAGTCCCTTTCCTTCAGTTCGTGACCTAGCATCGAGAGAAAGTGATACGGAGCTTCGGGAAGAGTTTTTCGGAAAGATTCGAGAAGACGAAATGATCAATTTCTTCAAAAAATTTCAGTTTTTTTGGTTTTATTTATTGCTTTAATCATCAAGCTAATTCTTCAAGTTTTATCTTTAATTCTTTTAGAAGTTTAGATTCGTTTTTCAAAATTCATGAATGTTTATGAGTTGGTTTTCTAGAATTCATTTTGACATGAAGACCTCAATTTTAATTAATGCAATTTTCTTTAGTTTTATGGATTTTGAGTCAATTATGAGTAGGTAAATCCATAGGGCTACGGGAGTGATGGATTATGCATGCTAAGTGTTTGATATAATGCTTGATTGACTTGTGTGAATTCTTAGTTTTGAAAACTTGTTTGAATTGATTTGCAACGGTTTGGTCAACCTTAGCATAACCTAGAATTGCCTAACTATCGAGAGATGAATGGTAATTGAGATTGTTTTCATAACTTGTAGATTTAGAATTTAAAGAGATTTAGTTCTTAATCTATAAAACTCGTAATTCTTATTCCATGCCGAGCCGCTAAACTTTGAATTGCACTAGTTTTGATCAAATTGGTTAATTTGGTGATTGATGATTGTGAGAACAACATTCAAACTATCTTAACACTCGTTCATACCTCGAGAGAGGATAACACGAATCTAAGTACGTAGGTTGTAGAATTGCACTTGTCAAGCAAGTATTATGTTGAATCATGCATGCATAGTTATTCCTCCCCGACCTAATTAGTTTATTGAGTTTAATCCACGTGTTTTAAATTAGTTACTTGTGTTTTATTCTAGTAATTGTTCAATTTCGTTTTAGTAGATAAACAACCAACTTGAATTCGTCTGGACTTTAGATTAGAAAGAGGTATTGAGTGGTGATTGATTTCCCTTCCCTATGGGTACGATCCTGTTATGCTATGCGTATATTTCCATTGTACACTTGCACGATTGGTTTAACTTAAAATCACAAAAAGTTTTTGGTGCCATTGCCCGGAAAGGCGTTTTAAATCAATATTACTTTAATATTTTGATCTAGTGCTTTAGACCATTACTTTACTTTGTGTTCTAAGTCTTTTGTCATTATAGAATTGAACTAAGGATTTTCTTTGCTTTTGTGCAGGTTCACGGTGCATGCGACAATCTCAAAATCTGGAACTAGTACCCTACGATCCGAAAATTGAGAGAACACTTTGTACTATTAGGAGGAAGCGAAACCAAGACAAGAAATCCACTACCAAACCGATGGCTCAAGATCTGAATAATGCAAGGGGCGACCGGCCTTAAGACCTGCCACCATCGGCACTGAGAGATTACAACTTGCTGAATACTGGGGCAATTCTGAACGCAGTCCGTCCCCCAATTGCAGCAAACAACTTTGAGATCAAACCAGCTATGATCAATTTGTTGCAAAACAATCCGTGTTCTGGGTTACCACTAGAGGATCCAACTTCACATCTTAAGTTTTTTCTTGAAGTGTGCAATACTTTCAAGATCCACAATGTCACACCCGATGCCATCCGAGTCAGGCTTTTCCCATTCTCACTAAGGGAGTGAGCTAAAGCCTGGTTGAGTACTGTACCACTTGAATCCTTTCAGAGCTGGGACGCACTTTCTCAGGCTTTCCTAGCTAAGTTTTTCCCACTTAGTAAAACCACAAAGTACCAAAATGATATTCAAGGCTTCAGACAATTGGATGGGGAGTCCTTCTATGAGGCTTGGGAGAGATTCAAGGATTTGCAGAAGAAATGCCCACATCATGGCATTCCGGGTTGGCTATTGATATAGATGTTCTACAATGGGATGTCCCCAACTATGAGAGGGGCGATGGATGCCCGGTTGGCGGAGCATTCTTGTCAAAATCTAAAACGGTTGCCATTGAACTATTAGGGAACATGTCAAAAAATGATGTTTTTGTGCATGAGAGGAGCCATTCACAACGAACCAAGGGGACAACGAGAGTCATAGAGCTAGATGGCTTAGCCACTATTAATGCCAAATTTGAGGCTCTGACCAAGAAACTGGACCAATTGACCGTGAACTCGGTTACTACACCTCTTCAAGCAGCACCTCTGGTACAGGTAATTTGTGAAATTTGTAGTGGTCCACATGCATTTAACGTGTGTCCTTATACCGATGTAGGTGAACAGGTGGTTGCTGGGCAAGAGCTAGTGAATTATGTAAACAATTCAAAGCCGGTGAACGACCCTTACTCAAACACTTACAACCCAGGATGGAGGAACCACCCCCATTTTTCTTGGTCTAACAACCAAAATGCTCAACAACCATAACCACCTCCACAATTTCAACCCCGACCACAATTTCAACCAAGGCGTCAATTCCAACCGAGACCACCAGCTCCATACCATGCCCCACCACCTCAACAGGAACAAAAGCAAGGATGGGAGGCTGCACTTGAGAAGTTCATAACCATATCTTCGGATAGGTATCAGAAATTGTAAGCTCCAATAGAACAGGTGGTGAATGAAAATAGGAATTTGGAGACTCAAATTGGTCAGATTGCCCAATCTTTGAATATGAGGGGCCAAGGAATGCTGCCTAGTCAAACTGAGAATAACCCTAGAGAGCATTGTAAGACCATAACCTTAAGAAGTGGTAAAGAGTACGAAGGACCAAAGTTGCTTGTAGATTCTGATGTAGACAAGAGAGTTAGTAAGAAAGTTGAAGAGGAGGTTGAGACTGAGAAGGGAAACGTAGAAGATAGAAAGGAAGAGCTCCCCTCAAAGCCAAAGGAGAATGTGGTACCCAAGGATTATATGCCACCCGTTCCCTTCCCTCAAAGATTATAGAAGTAGAAGTTGGAAAAACAGTTTGAGAAGTTTTTGAGCATATTCAAGGAGCTACACATCAATATTCCTTTTGCAGAGGCACTAGCACAAATGCCGACTTATGTTAAGTTTTTGAAGAAGATCATGTCAAACAAAAGGAAATTGGAGGAGTATGCCACGATTGCACTTACTCAGGAGTGCAGTGCTATTATCCAGTATAAGCTTCCCCCGAAGCTTAAGGATCCAGGGAGTTTCTCCATCCCTTGTACTATTGGCAATTTAACTTTCAATAAAGTTTTATGTGATCTTGGTGCTAGTGTGAGTTTAATGCCTTTTTCTATTTGTAGAAAATTAGCTTTGGATGCTCTGAAGTCGACTACGGTTTCACTGCAATTAGCTGTTGTTTAGATTTAACTGAGTTAAAACCAATCGTGCAAGTGTACACTTAATATACGTGTAGCACAATAAGACGTACCTACAGGGAAGGGAAATCAATCACTACTTTATATCTCTTTCTAATCTAAAGACCGAACGAAATCAAGTTGTTTATTACTCTACTAGAACTAAATTGAAATAATTAACTATAATAAAACGCAATTAACAGAACTAAACACACGTGGATTGAAATCAGTGAACTAATTAGGCAGGGAAGTAATAATTCATACATTCAATCTTCAATATCATACTCGTTTGACAAGTGTAATTCTACAACCTTGTCACTTAAGTTTGTATTACCCTCCCTCAATGCTTAACCAAGTGTTCAATTAATGTTCAATGTTGCTTTCGCAAATCATCAATAGTTAATTAAACCATATGATCAACACTAGTGCAAATCTACTTCTAGCGGCTTGGCATGGAATAAGATTTATTGTTGTATAGACGAAAATCCAAATCTCTTTGCATTCTTAACATCTACTAGTTATGAAAACCATCTCAACTACCATTAATCTCTCGATTCTCCAGTAATTCTCGATTATGCTAGGGGTGATCAGGCCATCGCAATTCAATTCAAACCAGTTTTCAAACTAAGAATTAGCACAAGTCATTCAAGCATCATATCGAACAGTTAATATGCACTCATCATCACTTCCCTAGCCCTAGGGATTTAGTTACTCATAATGAACTCAAAACTTATAAAAATAAAGGAAATTGCATTAACTAAATTCATGTTCATCAAGTCTAAACGAAGTGTTATAAATAAAACCCTAATCATTCAATAAAATCTGGAAAAATGAATCTAACATACGAAAACTAAGCTTAGAGGAATTAGTTTGATAAATAAAGCAATAATAAAATCGAAAAAATTGAAATTTTTTGAAGAATTCAATCCTTTCATCCTCTCGAATTCTCTGAACAACTCTCCAATAAGCTTTGTGTCTTCCTCTCCAAGCTAGGTCACCAACTGATGAATAATCAGAAGAGGCTCTCCTAAAAAGAGACTCCTAAACACATTTAAATAGCAGCCCTAATCCTCTCTCGCCAACTCTGGTAACGGGCATTACCATCTCAAGCACAATTCTCGTTAATGCCCGTTACTAGCTGAAATCGCCATAAAGCTTTTATAAGTGGTAACGGGCGTTACCCCTCTACTTCGCCAAAAGTGATGCTCCTGTCTCTGTTAACGGGGGTTAACAACTTTGTACTTCCAAGGAGTAATGGGAGTTACTCCTTTTTCCTCTAGAAATATGCGAATTCGCCTCGTTCCGCTGTTTCTTAATCCAACTCCTAAAATACATAAGTGGAGCAAAATAAACACATAAACGCATCAAACGACACAAAAATATACTCTACTTAACTCTTAAATCCATGCAAATCCTACACTCAACAAATTCCCCAACACTTGCCAATTGCTCGTCCTCGAGTAATAAGAAAATAAAGAAAACGCATCCCTATCAAACCTCGACCTTAATGCAATCATCAAACCTTCGATTAAACAAGTCTTGCTTATCAAACCAAGTACTTATAAACATAAGATCGTCAAGCATAGTATGAGAAATATACCCTTGTGTAGTGTGTGAATTCGAACGAAACAATGTACAAAGATTAGAGTGACAAATTAACAATTTTCGCTTAAGTTCCAATTGTCAACTTCGGAATACACTCTTCACACCTATCTCCACTAATGGAATTAATTCAAAACTCGGGATCGGTAGGTCTTTCGAGCTTGTAATGCAGGCTTTGGGTAAGGTTATGGAAATTTGGATCAAGTGACTACTTACCAAGCTTACATCATTTAATCTATACAAAACACAACACTTTCATTCGCCATTAAGCACTTCCCCCAAACTTGGACATTTAAATCCCACTCTTCCAATTTCACACTTTGCACAAATTTTTAGTTTCTTTTCTTCTTTTGCTCTTTCTTCTCTTTTTCATATCTTTTCTTTTTCACAACTTTCTCTCATTCTTTTTCCTTCTTTACATAAGTCTCTCAATTTCGATCACAAGAACAATCAAAAGGGGTCAAAAGATAGACATTCAATATAAAATCAAACGAGTAAGCCTTGGAGTAAAATTTATCAAGGTGGTTTATTTTGTTGTGCATTAGGCTTATAATGTGGCTACAAAAATCATTGCACAACAATTAGGCTGAACGAGGTCAATAAGATCACTTTATTTAGTGAACAATGGCTAAAAAGAAAGGCTTAAAATCCTCCAACAACGAATGCCTACTTCACTTCCTTAATCTTTCATTAACTCCAAATTTTGCCTTAATAAGACTAAAATGCATCCTAATCAATTCTTAGACTCATTTGAAAATCAACAATTCATCTTTCTAAGCAAAGTACATCATCACGTTCAAAAGTGCTCAAAATATAGTGGCATAGTATCACACTAAATTATCTAATCTCATGCAAATTTTCCTTAATTCAATTAGCCTAACTCATTCTAGCAAAGCTCAACAATCAAACCTCGAAGGAAAAGTTCAAAACGGGGGAAAATTTTCACAATTTCTCAATTCCTAACAATTCACAAGGTTAAGAAGACATCTAATCATGCAAATATCCAAGAAATCTCATACTCGTCACCATAGCTATCCCCCACACTTATTCTTTGCAATGTCCTCATGCAAGAGAATTAAAGTTCAAGAAAACTCCCTTATCAATTGAAGACCCGGTAACGTGCTAGCAAAGCTTCCGAAACCTGAGATATGTGACTAGAAAACACGGATCAAGTGCATGGGTAATTGATAATCAACATGCATTCAACAAGTAACACACAAGTCATAAATTCAAGGTAAGAAAGGGCTCATTGCATAAAAATTCATGAATTTCCAAACATAAGTAAAGAAATAAGCGTATCAAAAACATCCAAACACATCAAAGAACATGTCGAAATAGAATGTCTAAAAATTAAGGGGAAAAATGATAGCAGAATCAAGGTGATGGGGGTCCTCCAAAATACTGGTCAAGACGAGCATAGAACCCTTCAAACTTCGACTCCACCCGAGCTTCCCACTCATCAATCGCTCATCCACGTCATGAGCTAAATCTTCAATCCTTGCGGTCATGGCGGTCAAATGAGCTCTTAATCCTGCCAACTCTGTGCGAAGGCCTCTCACACTATCCGAAACTCCATCATTAGCTTCATCAACAACAATCGGTGCGACATTGCGAATGACCCCAAACTCGTCATCCGGCCTATCGGGAATCTGCTCTAAATGCTCCTTCTGCACCTCTGAAAGCTCATCAAACCGAGCCTTACCCTAACTATACATCTGCCAGAGCCTATCTCTATCCCTGATTGTCCACTAGGGCAAAATATGCTCCTTGAGTTGTCCACTCTCCCATGCAATTGCCAGACCCACATTCTCCAAGTACTATGGACCAATATCGAAACCAAAGTCAACTGGCAACAAACCTCTAGGCTGCCACTGCATCTCACGTGCAAACATAGTCACAAACGCGCCGTTGGCTATCGTCCCTGTAGCGCTTTCCGTAATCTCTTGAAGCTTCCAAAGGAATTCAATCGTACCATCGAATTTGATACCTTCCTTCATCGTGTACATTATTCCCAACTCCATCTCAGTGATGTGGCTATCTCTTCCATATCGAGCACAAAATCCCGTGACCAAAATCCTATTCACTAGCACCCAAGCCAATGAATGAAGATAGGTATCATGTGTATTCTTGGGGGAATAACCAGGGACACCCATTTGCAATGGGAAGGATCTCCACACCTCCTCTCTCTGAGCATCATTCCATTTAGGCAAAGAAGTAGTAGTATTAGCCGAAAATCCAAGAATCTCCCTTGTCGGGCCCGTATTCCAAACTTGAGTTTCCCGGTCATCCAAAGTGAACGTTAATGTGCTATCCACCGGGTCAAAGTTGATCGTGGTAAAGAATGGGGCAGTCATCTCAGCATCTGTCAAATCCTTCATAGTTAGGAAGGGCAACTGTAGCACCAGAGCGCAAGGTACCACATCCACCGCATCGAGACCCGACCCCTATATGAAATGGAAGTCCAGACACGTGCCAAATCACGGCGAACGGCGACACAACACACACGCTATGCTAGGCGGGACTAACCCTTAAGCCATTCAAGATCAAGATAATATAAAAATCAGAGCGATAACAAAATACGAAAGCAAAACCAACAAATATATATACAATGAGCCACCAAGCTCCAAAATAGATGTACAATATCATTCAGGTAATCAACGGCCCACACGGCCTAGAAAATCAAATATGCTTCATAAACATGATCATATACCAAAACAGTAATATGAGTGCGAGTGAAACATCAAGAGAGTGTTAAACACTAATGCAAGACCTAGATGACTTGTATTCCCGCCTAGCACTCCTTAACCAACACAAAATAACTGAAAACAAACCGGGTTCAGTCTAAAGGAGACTGGGGGGTATAAAACAGGGTATAAATATAAATATCGTGGAATTTAAACACATACACGCAAGCAATAATCCCGAATAAGGTTTTAGAGTAATTTTCCCAAGTAGATAAGACAAAAGAAGGCATCATCGGGATTACCACTGTGATATTTAATCATTAGGGTATTCATGGTCCTGGCGAGTGGGCGTGTACTATCTCTTACCAACACCTTGTGTATTCATAATCATTATTCGTTCATTATCATACATATATTCTTTTGTGCACATTAATACGATTTATAATCACACATATACACCTTCTTCCTCCGGCTGGTGGATGGGCTTGAAGACCCGGCCACCGGTCCATACATAGGCCAATGGGGGTACATGAAAAGGGCACTCAGCTCCTATTCCCCACTAATCTCCTAGAGAGGGCCGGTATCGCCGTGGTTTGGTTGGAACTAATACATGGGATCACCGTCGGCCCTTGCCTCCTCGGATAGCCCCATGTACTAAGTCCCTGGGCCCGTGCAATTACAATCATGTCTCGCCAAAATCATAAGGTAGGGTTCATAAATAAAAGGGTCATACGTTTGAAATCATTTACCCAAAATGACTCGATATATATATATATATATATATATATATATATATATAGATATATACACTAATTTGGCTCAAATCATCAACATAAGGGATATATTGGGTTGTCATTGCTATTAGAAGAGAAACCCACCTCAAAAGAGCAAAAGAAGAAGCACGACAGCCTCAAGGATCGCCCTCGTCTCCGACCGTACCCAAATCTGTGCAAAAGACGGAGTGTAAGACTCAAACTGACCTAATATGACGCTCGACAATGAAATGAACATGAAATGAATGCATAAGAGATGATATTATATCATGGAAACGTTCAAGTGCACGATTAATGCCTTAAAAGCACGTAAACAAGTCATTCGATCAATTCCAATCAATAAACGAAGGTTTTACGTTCATTCATTTCGTAATTCGTAGCAATTTAAGTCAAGAATTCCAAATAACAATTTATAACTCAAATACAACAAATTATAAATTAAACGAATTAGGCATTCAAATCATTAAATAGGTAAGAATATGAAATAGGTAACAATTTAATTCCAAAATTTCAAATAAATTAAACAATATATAGTAAATATATATATATATATATATATATATATATATATATACATACACACACAACAACCATGCATAATATTATATATATATATATACGTACTCACAATATAACATGTATAATATATACTACTCGTGCATGCAAATATAACACACATTCCATTCATAATATATATATATACACGTACACTCATGCATGCATAATATTTTATATATAAATACATGCACACATAATATATATAATTTAAATACGTACACACACATAATACATATATATACCATGCATGCACAAACCATGCAATACACACAAAATAACTATACGTATACATATTTCACAGCATGAAAGAAAAGTAGCAGCTGAATATTAATATACACAGCACATTATACACAAAGTTGCCGCAAAAAAAAATAAAAAATTCAAACTGACTCCCCGCCTGGGAAATAAATGAACATAGAACTTCCCCGCCCGGGGAAGGAGATACAGAAGGTTTTCAGCTCATGTGTCCCCGCCAGGGGACAATTTTCGTATGAAATCTCCCCGTCCAGGGAGATTGCTACGGGGGAAAAACAGACAGCAACAAGACGGAGCAAACAAGGCAAGAAAACAGGGCACAACATTAGAAGTTTCAACCAAACTCATGCCAACACATTAAGTCAGAAGAGCAGCAAAATACCAAGAATTCAGCTCCAAAACAAGCCTCAAAGACGCAGCAGCAGTTCATAACGTGAGGAAGGGGGGAAAAAGTTCAGTTTCATCTAATTTCTCCAAGGTTCATTAATGGTATCTTCATCAATCCTCAACTGCCAAGAAATATAAGTTTATATAACATTAAATAAAGTTCATGTGGTCATATAAATGTCATCGATTCAAGAGAAATCACAAGAGAAAGTATAAAAGTTCAAATTTTATTCAAACCCTTACTATTCATCATCTTGCCCCAACACCATATCAAATCCAAGTTAAAATCTGAAATTAATGGATGAAAATGACCACATAATGATGCCAAACAAAATATGAACACACCTCTTGAATTTGTTGAGGGTTGGAATAGATTTGAGCTCAAAATCTTCAAGGTTTGTAGAGTGGCGAAAATGGAACTGGAATGCAGAAGTTTAGTTGAGTTTTTCCTGTTTGGTGGAAGTGTGGTTCAGTATGGGGTGAGTTGGAGATAATAGAGGGTTGAGTTAGGTTTCCAAAAAGTCCAACCATGGTTAATTTGGTTAAGTATGGTAAGAGTTATGATTTAAATGGTAAAATGTGGCAGTTTTGCGGCCGTTTCATTTTTTCGATGAATTTCGGGGGTCCAAATAGGCTTAGAAAAATATGAGGTTTGTTCCATTGAACCCAAATCTTCGATACGAGTTCAGCGGAGGTGACGGAACTCAAATCTGAGTTCTCGAACTGAAGATATCACATACAGAAACAAGGGTGCGCTAATTGCTCATTAGCCCCCGATTTGGTTCCACAACTCAAAATAAATTCGTTAGCACGTCAAACGATATCAAAAACATGAAACAAGCATATAAACATGTTCATAACGCATAAATCTAGGACATACTAACTTTTCACGAAATTTCGATTTCAATTCATATAAGAACGACGCGCGATTAAATCTCTCAAAAACAATGCATCAACAATTTCATAACATTTCAATTTAAATAATAAAATTTAAATTCTATTTTTAAATAAAAACTCAAAGTCAACGATTAATGTTGTAATTAAAGAATATAATTAAAGATATAGTCAATTAACATTAACACTTAATTATCAATTTAAATATACTAATTAATGAAATAAAATAAAATTAAATAAAATAATAAAAATTTATAATAAAATTAAATATTTAAAACACTTATAAACAATTAATTCGCGCAAATTGGTAAACACATACGTCACACCTGTACGACTGAAAAGTCCGGGCGTTACAATCTCTCCCCCTTAAAAGAATCCGTCCTCGGATTCACTGCTCGCCCGGAAACAACTCGGGGTGAATCTTTCTCATCTTTTCCTCCGTCTCCCACGTAGCTTCTTCGGTTTTATCACTTCTCCAAAGAACCTTGACTAATGGAATACGCCGATTTTGACGTTCTTAAAATTTCCGATCTAGTATCTTAGTCGGCTTCTGAACGAAGGTGAGATTCGGTTCTAATTCAACTTCTTCAACCGGTAGAACCTTGGATTCATCTCGATAATATTTTCAGAGTTGTGAAACATGAAACACCTTATGAATTCCGGTCAAACTCGGAGGTAAATCCAATCAATAGGCCGTATCCCGAATCTTCTCTAAAATCTCATACGGTCCCACATACCGAGGGTTTAATTTTCCTCCTCGACCAATTCTTGAGAACCCTTTTCGTGGAGATGCCTTTAAGAAAACCCTGTCTCCAACCTCAAACTCTAGATTCTTTCTCCGAAGGTCTGCAGAACTCTTTTGTCAATCCTGAGCAACCTTCATCCATTGTCTAATTATCTGGACCTTATCAATAGACTCTTGTATGACCTTAGAGGGTTTTTCTTTCTTCTCCCCTCTTTTCACGCCTTCCTGTTGGTCCAATTCCATTACTCCAAGTCAAAGAACAACGGGGATCTACATATACGTCCGTAGAGAGCTTCATAAGGGGCCATCTCTATCCAGGCTTGATAACTATTGTTGTAAGCAAACTCGATTAATGGCAACTGTTCATTCCACGAGCTTCGAAAGTCCAATGCACATGCTCTCAGCATATCCTCCAGATACTTAATCAACCTTTCAGATTGTCTGTCCGTCTGAGGATGAAAAGATGTGCTGAATTGAAGCCTTATTCCCAAACATTTCTGTAATTCTTACGAAAACCGTGAAGTAAATCTTGGATCTCGATCCGAGACAATGCTAACGGTACTCCATGAAGCCTGACAATCTCATCACTATACTTCTTAGCTAAGTTACTCACCTTATCGGACATTCTGATGGCAAGAAAATGAGCCAATTTTGTTAACCTGTCCACAATAACCCAAATTCCATCAAGACCTCCTTTCACTCTTGGTAATCCCGAAACAAAATCCATAGCTATTTGTTCCCATTTCCACTCCGGAATAAGCAATGGTTGAAGTAGCCCCCATGGCTTTTGATGTTCCGCTTTTACCACTTGATAGGTCATACAATGCTTCACAAAATTGATCATATCCCGTTTCAAGCCATTCCACCAATAGAATTGTTTTAAATCCTTGTACATCTTGTTTGCCCCGGGATGTATCGAATACCCTGACCCATGAGCCTCTTCAAGTATAATCCTTTTCAACTCTCCCGACACAACAACTCTATTCTTGAATCTTAGAAGTCTCATGTCATCAAACCCAAACGGACACTCTGGATCAGCTAGAGCTTTGTCAGCTAATTTTTTAACCTCGAGATCAGTCCTCTGAGCATCAAATAATCTCTTCCTGAGATCCGGTTGAACCGTGATATTCCGAATACTAGCCCTCAGCTTGAACGACTCATTCTAATCTTCAAATTCCACTTTCACATTGGACACTCTAGCCTTCCTACTAAGTGCATCCGCGACCAAGTTGGCTTTGTCGGGATGGTATCGGATTGTACACTCATAATCCGCCAAAAGTTCCATCCAACGTCGTTGTCTCTTGTTCAACTCTTTCTGAGAGAATAAATACTGGAGACTTTTGTGGTCGGAAAAGATCTCAAAAGAAACTCCGTAGAGATAGTGTCTCCACTTACCCAAAGCAAAGATCACAACCGCTAACTCTAGATCGTGAGTGTGGTAGTTTTACTCATGATCCTTCAATTTCCTTGAGGCATAGGCGATTACCCTTCCATTCTGCATCAACACACATCCCAAACCCTCATTTGAGGTGTCCACATAAACGGTATATCCTTCTGTACCTTCGGGAAGTGCTAACACAGGGGCGGTGGTCAACTTTTCCTTGAAGAGTTGAAAGCTACCCTCACATACCTCGTCCCACTCAAACTTAACCTCTTTCTTAGTCAATCGGGTTAAAGGGGAAGCAATCTTTGAGAAATCCTGTACGAATCTACGATAGTAGCCTGCCAAACCTAAGAAACTCCTTACTTCTGAAGCATTTTTTGCGCTTTTCCACTGAATTACCGTGTCAATCTTAGAATGATCTACTTCCAGACCTTTCCTTGAAATAATGTGGCCTACAAAAATGCTACCCGATCAATATAAAACTCATATTTGCTAAACTTAGCATACAATCGATGTTCTCTCAAGGTGTCCAACACAATTCTGAGGTGCCTTGCCTGGTCCTCCGGAGTCTTTGAATAAACAAGGATGTCATCGATTAATATCACCATAAACTTATCCAAGTAGGGCCGAAAAATTCGATACATCATATCCATGAAAGCAGTCGGAGCATTGGTTAGTCCAAAAGGCATCACTACAAATTTATAATGCCCATACCGGGTGTTAAATCCCGTCTTTGGAATGCCCTCTTCCTGGATTTTCAATTGGTAGGATCCTTGTCTCAAATCTAACTTCGAATACACCCCCAAACCTTGTAACATGTCGAATAAATCCTCAATATGGGGCAAAGGATACTTGATCTTTACGGTCATCCGATTAAGCTCCCGGTAATCTATGCACATTCTTAAAGTCCCGTCTTTCTTCTTGACAAAAAGAACTGGTGCACCCCAAGGTGAAGAACTAAGCCGAATATACCCAATCTTAAGCAACTCTTCAAGTTGGATCTTTAACTCTTTCAATTCGTCCGGTGCCATCTGATAAGGGGTCTTAGAATACGGCTCGGATCCCGGATACATATCTATTACAAACTCAATCTCACGATCCGGTGGCAACGAACCCAAATTTTCCGGAAACACATCGGGAAATTCTTTTACAATGGCGGTATCCTCAAACTTAACTTAATCATTCGACTTATTGAGAAGATAAGCAATAAATCCCGTTGCTCCTTCTCTCGTTAACTTATGAGCTTCCATGAAAGACAAGAGACATACCGATTTCGATCCATTACCGAACACCAACTCTTCACCCAAAATAACCTTCTTGGCGAAACAATCAACTTTAGCCCGATGCCGCAACAACCAATCCATACACAATATAACCCCGTACTTCCTCATTGGCATAACGATAAAATCAGCCGGATAATCCTTCCCTTCTAATAAAACTGAACAACCCCAAACCATCTGATCTATCTACAATTTTCCCCCGAGTGGGGAACTAACCAGGTAACAAGAAGATAAAGAAATAACAGGTAGGCACATAGTAGCAGCAAGATCACAAGAGATAAAGGAATGGGTAGCACCCGGATCAAAAGTACATAAATGTTAGTGGTATGAATGCATATGGTACCTTCCACCACGGCTGTCGGATCAACCTCTGCATCCTGCTCCTCGCCCTCAAGGGCATAAGCACGTGTCTGGATCATTGGCCTCTTAACTCCTCTTTGAAATCCGGGAGCTTTGTCAGGACAAGCATCCGCCATATGGTCGCCCTTTCTACATATGAGACATAGGCCCAACCTTCTTCGATAGTTGTTGTAGGTATGGGTCGGTCCCCCGCAATGAGTACATGGAGGTACATCTTGGAGTGAGGTGGCAGATGTCGGTGCCATAGAGCCCTTTGTCGAGTCGATACAGCCTGAGAAGCTTGTCCTCCATACCGAGGCTTCTTAAAAGGACCCTAAGGTGGGGGAGTAGCTGGAACCATCGGTCTCTTTCCCGAATTTGATCCAGAACCTCATCCCATTGGTGTCCTAAATACCGGATCCTTCTTTTTAAATTCTTCTTCTTGTTCCAACGTCCTTTGCACCGTGTCTGCGAAGGACACGAAGTTGTGACCAGCCTGACCATGTCTTAAGTCCTGTCTTAGTCCCGCAATAAATTTCCTTTATTTTCTCTTCTCGTCTCGGGTGACATGAGGAACATATTTTCCAAGCATGTTAAATACTGCAAGATATTGGGTCACCGTACGCATGCCCTGCTTCAAATCCATGAACTCCTGCTCCTTCCTTTCCCTTACCATTTTCGGTACAAAACATTCTCGAAATTCCCATTTAAAGACCTCCCATGTAACTTTCTCTCTATCTACATCTAACTTCTCTATTGTTCTTTCCCACCATTCATAAGCATCGCCATCTAGTTGGAATATGGAAAATTGGGCCCTCTCTTGCGTAGTGAACTGTCAGACTCCATAAATCCTCTCCAATCGAATCAACCAACCCTCCGAAACCGCATCATCAATAGAACCAGAAAACCTATGGGGATTATAACTTAGAAACACTCCATGAGGATCCTGGTTGTTGTTGTTGTTGGGTGGCGGAACCGATTGCTCTGCTTGTTGTGGTGGGGGAGCTTGAGCTCTCCGATGCTCAACATAATTAAAAACAGCTTCCATAAAGTTCCCCATATCCATTGGAGACGATTGTGGTTCTTGTGGTTGTGCCATAGGAGATCAGTCACGATGACGACGTCGATCGGGTGATCTATGTCCATCTCTCCGTGGAGGCATTCTGTCAAAGAGACACTAAAATGCATGCTATTATTAGTCCATGCATGATAGTGCAATTAATTCAATCAAAATTCAAAATTTAGAGCACATAAACACATAAAGAATGCATATGCAACACGTTGACAAGTTGTTCCTAAAGCCGTATGACCTAATTGACTCGACACGAAACCAGAGCCCGGGTTTTGCAACCCTAGGCTCTGATACCACATAAGGATGTAGCACCCGAGCGCAAGGTACCACATCCCCCGCATCGAGACCCGATCCCTATATGAAATGGAAGTCCATACATGCGCCAAATCACGGCGAACGGGGACACAACACACACGCTATGCTAGGCGGGACTGACCCTTAAATCATTCAAGATCAAGATAATATAAAAACCAGAGCGATACCAAAATGCGGAAGCAAAACCAACATATGTATATACAACGAGCCACCAAGCTCCAAAATAGATATACAATATCATTCAGGTAATCAACGACCCACACGGCCTACAAAATCAAATACGCTCCATAAACATGATCATATACCAAAACAGTAATATGAGTGCGACTGTAGCACCCGAGCGTAAGGTACCACATCCCCCGCACAGGGACCCGACCCGTATATGAAATGGAAGTCCATACACGTGCCAAATCCGCGACGAACGGGGACACAACGCACACGCTATGCTTGGCGGGACTAACCCTTGAACCATTCAACTCCAGACAATGTAAAATCAGAGTTAAAGTAAACGCGGAAGCAAGAACGACATATAATATATACCATGAGCCACCAAGCTCCAAAAATAGATATATAAAAGTATTAAAGTAATCAAGTAATCAAGGCCACACGGCCTACAGAATTATAAAGCTCCACATCAAGATCATATACAAAATGGCAATAAGAGTATGAGATTGAAATGAAGTGCTAAACAACAATGCAAAAACCTAGACGCCTTGTATTCCCGCCTACACTCTTATGCCTGCACAACACAACTGAAAACGAACCGGGTTCAGTCTAAAAGAGACTGGTGGGTATAAAAACGGAGCATAAGATATAATATCGTATAAATTAAACACATACATGCAAGCCCTAATCCCGTGTGAAGTTTGATAAGAATTTACCAAGTGGTTAAAACAACAAAAAGGCATCAACGGGATTACGACGTTCATTTTCATTCATAATTGTTCATAAGGGTTTATGGCCCGGCGAGTGGGCGTGCACAATCTCCAACCTACTCCTCGTGTAATCATAATCAATTATTCAATCATTCATTATCATACATAAATCCTTTGTGCTCATAAATACATGATCATAATCATTCATATATTCCTTCTTCCTCCGGGTGGTGGACGGGCTTGCAAGACCCGGCCACCGGTTCAGACATAGGCCAATGGGGGGTACATGAATCCCCCAAGGGTACTTAGCTCCCATTCCTCGCTAAACCTCCTAGCGAGGGCCGGTATCACCGTAGTTTGGTTGGGACTAGTATATGGGATCCCCGTCAGCCCTTGCTTCCTTGGTTAGCCACATATACTAAGTCCCGGGGCCCGTCCAATCATAAATCATAAATGTGTCTCGCCAAACATAAGGTAAGGTTTCATAAATAAAAAGGGGTCATACGTTTGAAATCATTTACCCAAAATGACTCGATTTATATAAATATACTATTTTGGCTTAAAACCTTTAACATAAGGGATATATCGGGTTGTTTTAACTAGTAGAAGAAAAACTCACCTTTTATAAACAAAAGATCGGCACAAGCGTCTTAATGCTCGCCCTCGTCTCCGATCAAAGCCGATTCTGTGCAAAAGAAAAGGTATGAGACTCAATGACCACATATGACGCTCGGCAATGAAGTGAATATGACATGAATGCATAAAAGATCATGTTATATCATAAAAATGTTCATGTGCACTATTAAGGAATTTAAAACATATAATCGAACCATTCGTTCATATATTTAATTCAAATTCATAAATTCATAAATTCTTATCAATTTAATCCAAGAATTCATTTAATGTTCATAACACCTAATATTCATATTTTCAATTAGGAATAAAAGAAATAAAACGTTCAAACAATAGTCGGTAATTTAAATACGCAAAATAGAAATCAATTAATTCTAAAATTGAATTAAATCAAATAATATTTAAAATAATATATAATAAATATAATATATACTAATTATATATATATATATATATATATATATATATATCATACGTATATACTTATAAATGTAAATATACATCTCATGTATGTATAATCTAATTTAATATGTGTTACCTATATATATATACATGTATAATTACACACACTCATGCACTCACACACACGCACACATGCATGCACAAACAATACACCCCATTTCATGCATATACATATACACACACGCACACCTTTTGAACCCAAAAGAACAGCAGTAGCAGCAGTTTAAGCTTGAAGAACAGACACACACACACTCTTAGCACACCAAGAAGGAACAGCAACAACAGCTACACAACCACACACACCTCTGCACAGAAGAGCATCAACAGAAAAGAAAAGGAAAAGAATGAAGAAGAAGATCAGACGCAGCAGCATAAATTCTGGCAAAAAACAGGGGTCGCGGCCGCGACCCATTTCCTTCATGAAATGGTAGCGGCCGCTACCTATATTTTTCAGAATTTTTGAGCAATTATCAGAATACGTGAACAGCCTACTGTTCAGTCGAGGGCGCGACTGAAATGAAGGGGAAGAAGGTCGCGGGCGTGACCTGCGCGAAACGAAACTGACGCATAACTGGAGAACAAAAAACAGAGCACAACACCACCAATCCAATCCCACAAGATCAGGTAAGGCTAGGCATCAAATATGCATCAACAATACTCCAAAACAACATTCAAATCATCTCTAAGAAGGCTCATACGTGAGGTGAAGGCAAAGATGTTCAATTCAAGCTATTACCTCAAGGGTTCATTAATGGTAGCTCATGAATGCCTCAACTACCAACTAATACATCACCATAAATGTAGAGAGGAGATCAAAACAATCATTTTCTTGCTTGGAATCATTCAAAAAGCTCAAGAATTGGAAGAGATCAATCAAATGCCCAAAACCTAAATATATTTTCAATCTGTCAAAAAACTCATGAAACCTTGCTCAAATTTAGGGATGAATGAATGAAAATGACTCATATTGAATGTACATAACATATCCAAGCTTACCTTGTGGATTAATTGAGGTTTGGAAGAGATTTGAGCTTGAATCTCCAAAGATTGGCTTGAGCTACGGGATTTCTGGAAAACAGAGGATGTTTGGCCAATTTGCTCTAAGTGAGAAACGTTATCTCGGTTTAGGGGGTTAAAGGCTGAGTAAAGGGTTGAGTTAGGGTCCCAAAAACTTAAACCATGGTTAATTTGGTCAACAAATGAATAAGTTATGATTTATTTGGTAAAAGGTGGCAGATTGAGTTCCCGTTGCATGTTTCGGTTAAATTTCGGAGGTTCGAATGATTCTGGAAAAATATGTGGCTAAGTTTACTAAACTCAAATTTTCGTTGCGAGTTCAGCGAAGTTGACGAAACTCGAATCTGAGTTTCCTAGCTCAAGATATTAAATTCGGAACCAAGGGTACAATAAGTGCTCATTAGCCCCGGTTTTGGTTCTTCGATTCAAATTAAATTCGTTAGCATATCAAATGAATCCAAAAACTTAAACCGAGCAAATAGGCATGTTCATAACACATATATTTACGACATATTGCAATTGCATGACGTTTCGATATCATTTCATATAAGAACAATGCACAAAATGAACAACATGCATAATTTCATGCAATGCATGCACAAACTATAAATGCCATGCACATTTTATTCAAAATCCATGCACAAATGAAATTTCAATAAATAAAATAGATTAGATTATAAACATATATTAAAGTCTCGGGATTAATTAATTAAAGTATGGTTAATTAACATAATACGTAATTAGCATAATCATTAAATTAATAATAAAATAAATAAACGTATATCTATATATTTATATATATACTAATATTACGGAATATATTAAAATAATAATAATAAATTAAAGTAAAATATAATAAAATAAAATAATAACAATTTATAATAAAATTAAATATAAAACACGTAAAAACAATTAATTTGCGTAAATTTGTAAACACATGTGTCGTACCTTTACGTCTGAAAAGTCGGGGCGTTACAGCGACTGAAACATAAAGAGAGTGCTAAACACTAATGCAAGACCTAGACGACTTGTATTCCCACGTAGCACTCCTTAACCTGCACAAAATAACTGAAAACAAACCGGGTTCAGTTTAAAGGAGACTGGTGGGTATAAAACAGGGTATCAATATAAATATTGTGGAATTTAAATACATACATGCAAGCAATAATCCCGAATGAGGTTTTAGAGTAATTTTCCCAAGTGGGTAAAAAAGAAGAAGACATCATCGGGATTACCACTATCATATTTAATCATTAGGGTATTGATGGCCCTGGCGAGTGGGCGTGTATTATCTCCAACCAACACCTTGTCTATTCATAATCATTATTCGTTCATTATCATACATATATTCTTTTGTGTACATTCATACGCTTCATAATCATACATATATAACTTCTTCCTCAGGATGGTGGACAGGCTTGCAAGACCCAGCCACCGGTCCATACATAGGCCAATGGGGGTACATGAATTCCCCAAGGGCACTCAGCTTCCATTCCCCGCTAATCTCCTAGCGAGGGCCGGTATCACCGTAGTTTGGTTGGAACTAGTACATGGGATCACCGTCAGCCCTTGCCTCCTCGGATAGCCACATGTACTAACCCTGGGCCCGTGCAATTACAATCATATCTCGCCAAAATCAAAAGGTAGGGTTCAAAAATAAAAAGGTCATACATTTGAAATCATTTACCCAAAATGACTTGATATATATATATATATATATATATATATACACTAATTTGACTCAAATCTTTCACATAAGGGATATATTGGGTTGTCATAGCTATTAGAAGAGAAACCCACATCAAAAGAGCAAAAGAGGAAGCACAACAGCCTCAAGGATCTCCCTCGTCTCCGAATGTACCCAAATCTGTGCAAAAGACGGAGTGTAAGACTCAAAATGACCATATATGATGCTCGGCAATGAAATGAACATGGTATGAATGCATAAGAGATGATATTATATCATGGAAACGTTCAAGTGCACGATTAATGCCTTAAAAGCACGTAAACAAGTCATTCGATCAATTCCAATCAATAAACGAAGGTTTTACGTTTATTCATTTCGTAATTCATAGCAATTTAAGTCAAGAATTCCAAATAACAATTTATAACTCAAATACAACAAATTATAAATTAAACGAATTAGGCATTCAAATCATTAAATAGGTAAGAATATGAAATAGGGAACAATTTAATTCCAAAATTTCAAATAAATTAAACAATATATAGTGTATATATATATATACGTACTCACAATATAATATGTATAATATATACTACTCATGCATGCAAATATAACACACATTCCATTTATAATATATATATATATATATACACGTACGCTCATGCATGCATAATATAATATATATAAATACATGCACGCATAATATATATAATTTAAATACGTACACACAAATAATACATATATATATACCATGCATGTACAAACCATGCAATACACACACAAAAACTATACTTATACATATGTCACAGCATGAAAGAAAAGTAGCAGCTGGATATTTATATAGACATCACGTTATACACAAAGTTGCAGCAAAAAAAAAAAAAAAAATTCAAACTGATCTCCCCGCCCGGGTAATAAATGAACACAGACCTTCCCCACCCGGGGAAGGAGATATAGAAGATTTCAGCTCATGTGTCCCCGCTCGGGGACAATTTTCGTATAAAATCTCCCCGTCCGGGGAGATTGCTACGGGGGAAAAACAGACAGCAGCAACACGCAGGAAACAAGGCAAGAAAACAGGGCACAACATTACAAGCTTCAACCAAACTCATGCCAACACATTAAGTAAGAAAGAGCAGCAAAAGACCAAGAATTCAGCTCCAAAACAAGCCTCAAAGACACAACAACAGTTCATAACGTGAGGAAGGAGGGGAAAAGTTCAGTTTCATCCAATTTCTCCTAGGTTCATTAATGGTATCTTCATCAATCCTCAACTACCAAGCAATATAAGTTCATATAACATTAAATGAAGTTCATGTGGTCATATAAATGTCATCAATTCAAGAGAAGTCACAAGCGAAAGCATAAAAGTTTAAATTTCATTCAAACCCTTACTATTCATCATCTTGCCCCAAAACCATATCAAATCCAGGCTAAAATCTGAAATTAGTGGATGAAAATAACCACATAATGATTCCAAACATAAATATGAACTCACCTCTTGAATTGGTTGAAGGTTGGAAGAGATTTGAGCTCAAAATCTTCAAGGTTTGTAGAGTGGCCAAAATGGAACTGGAATGCAGAAGATGAGATGAGTTTTTCCTCTTTGGTGGAAGTGTGGTTTGGTATGGGGTGAGTTGGAGATAATAGAGGGTTGAGTTAGGTTTCCAAAAAGTCTTACCATGGTTAATTTGGTTAAGTATGGTAAGAGTTATGATTGAAATGGTAAAATGTGGCAGGTTTGTGGCCGATTCATTTTTCGTTTGAATTTTGGGGGAGTCCAAATAGGGTTAGAAAAAATGAGGCTTGTTCCATTGAACCCAAATCATCGATACGAGTTCAGCGGAGGTGATGGAACTCGAATCCGAGTTCCCGAGCTCAAGATATCACATACGGAACCAAGGTTGCGCTAATTGCTCTTTAGCCCCCGATTTGGTTCCACAACTGAAAATAAATTCGTTACCACGTCAAACGAGATCGAAAACATGAAACAAGCATATAGACATGTTCACAACACATAAATCTACAACATACTAACTTTTCACGAAATTTCGATTTCACTTCATATAAGAACGAAGCGCGATTAAATCACTCAAAAACAATGCATCAACAATTTCATAACATTTCAATTTAAATAATAAAATTTAAATTCTATTTTTAAATAAAAACTCAAAGTCAATGATTAATGTTGTAATTAATTAATATAATTAAAGATATAGTTAATTAACATTAACATTTAATTATCAATTTAAATATACTAATTAACGAAATAAAATAAAATAAAGTAATAACAATTTATAATAAAATTAAATATTTAAAACACTTATAAACAATTAATTTGCGCAAATTGGCAAACACATACGTCATACCTGTACGACTGAAAAGTTGGGGCGTTACAGCAACCAATCGATGTTTCCAAATAATCTCTTCACTTCTTCCCACGCCTCAAACTTCTCCAACCAAGTTTCCTTGAAGAACCGAGTAGACACAATATTCGTTGTCAAATTCCTTTGAAAGGGGTAGCCCATAGCATTCACCGTTATATTGACAGACTCCCTTGGTTGAATTTCCAATGGGGATGTAGTAGTGAAGGGTTTAATGGCTCAAGAGCGCTTAGTATGTCCCATGGTACCTATAATATGCAATTAAGACAAAGCAACGTACCCAAATATCAATCACAATTCACTCTGGCAAACTATTGAACACCTCGTATGCACTATCCTAGGATGTGAGTTTTGATCAAAATTCTACAATCTACCCAACTCAATTCAACAAAGCTCTATAGTGTTGTAACGCAATCCAAAAATTCTCCAAAATCAATTCCACAATTCAAATTCAAAGGCTAGCCAGAGACTAGGGTTCTTCCAAAATTTACTCAATTCAAGTTAAATTCCCTTCAAATCATCAATCCTACTCATAATTTCTCCCAATTCGACAATTCTAACCCCAAATTCATTTAATTATGCAATTAAATCCTAGGATTCAAGTCCTAGATAGGAAGAATTCATTCTAACATCAAGCTTAGCAAGGGGATTACTTACCAATTCACAAGAGCGAAGAGAATGTGTGATGGTGGGGATGACTTGGTTAGGAGGAATTGCTTGCTTCTCTTCTAAGAGATTGTGTTTGTGTGAGAAAAGAGGACAGGGAGTTCTATATTTATAGGTTATGGTAGGGAAGGGCCAAAGTTGATAGGAAATAGGATTTAAACTTCAAAAACGAGTCTTCCCCTTTTAAAATTAAAAACCACGAATTCGCACCGTTAACGGGCGTTACTGAATTATGCTTACCAGGAGTAACGCCCGTTACTCCTACTTGTCCTACATGCATGTACCCATTAACGGGCGTTACCAAAAATTAACTGAAGAGTTGTAACGCCCGTTACTCACTATGCTTGAGACTCCTGACTCCATTAACGGGCATTACTGGAAAAAGCCTACAAGGGTGTAACGCCCGTTTGTCACGTTCTCACACAAAACTCAATTGTACCAACAACTAACTCGGACGATGCTTAATCACGTTAATTCGCACAAATTAACTCAAAAATATTCAATCAAACCATAGTGCACCATTCTCTAAAACACATAAACGTCTCAAAGCACAAATCGCACATATCGCATCAATTCATTTTCCACACAAACATAACAATCTCAAGCACAAACAACACACATAAATAAATAAACCTCCATGTTGTCATTAAAATTCAAATCAGTGTCCTAGCATGCCTTCCCAACCTCCAAACTCTTACAACGCCTCAACTAACCTGCAAAATGAGAGAAAGAACTACAATTATACGAGAAGAGCGAGACGAAACGAAAGGAAATAAATAAAAGGAAAAAAAGAGGGAGAGAGAAGTTAGTTCTAAGTTATAGTTGTTAGCTTGACTTTGAAAACCAGAGTACGGATCAACAATCCCCATGAGACGAGTCACATGGAGTGACCTCGTTCTTGCTATCAACCCTGAATTCCATTCTTTCATTCCCTATGTTGAACGTGAGGCGTCTATTCTGAATATCGATATCCGCTCCTACCGTAGCCAGAAACGGTCTCCCAAGAATCAATGGCGCATTCTCATCGTTGTCGACATCAAGAACTACAAAATCATTAGGAATGTCGAAATTTCCAACTTTTACCAACACATCTTCAAGAATTCCCATTGGGTATTTCACCAGTCCATCAGCTAGTTGGAGTGTAATGTTAGTCGGTTTGAGCTCCTTCACTCCTAATTTCCTGCAAGTAGAATAAGGGATTAGGCTCACACTAGCTCCAAATCACATCAAACATCATGAAATTGTAAAGAACCAATAGTTAAAGGGATAAAAAAATTCCCAGGATCCTTGAGCTTCGAGGGAAGCTTATGCTGAATAATAGCATTGCACTCCTCAATAAGTGTAATCGTTGTGAAGTCTTCAGACTTCCCTTTTCTCAAAATCAAATCCTTCTGAAACTTTAAGTGCCTGGGCATTTTAACTAATGCCTCCCAAAAAGGGATATTAATGTGGATCTACTTAAAGATACTCAAGAACTCCTCAAATGGTTTCTCTAACTTCTGCTTCTGTACACTTTCAAAAAAAAAACCGGTGGTACAGGTTCCTTGGGTGCCACTCTCATCTTTGGTTTTAAGGGGAACTCTTCCTTTCTCTCTCCTATGCTTACCTTTGCAATATCAACTACCTCCTCAACCTTTCCATAGGCAAAATTGTCAACATCGGATTCTGCAAGCAACCTTGGACCTTCATACTCTCCACCACTCCGTACAAATATGGCCTTACACTGCTCCTTAGGATTGGTTTCGGTTTGACGTGGCAGCATTCCTGGGCCTCTCATATTCAAAGATCAGGCAATCTGACCAATCTGAGTTTCCAAATTCTTGTTCTGATTCACCACCTGCTGTACTTGAGTTTCTAACTTCTGATATCGATCCGTAGACACGGCTATGAATTTCTCAAGTGCAGCCTCCCATCCTTGCTTTTGTGCCTGTTGAGGTTGATTTTGGGGAGGGGGTGGTGGATATTGCTGGTGGCCTTGAAATTGGCCTTGTTGTCTCGGTGAGAATTGTAGCCTAGGCTAAAACTCTGGTCTAAGCTGAGGTTGTGGTTGTTGGACATTCGGATTGTTAGACCAAGAAAAATGAGGATGGTTCTTCCATCCTGGGTTGTAGGTGTTCGAGTAGGGATCATTCACTGGTCTGGAATTGTTTACATAATTCACCTGCTCTTGTACCTGTTCTCCTACATTGGTATGAGGACACATGTTAATCGAATGCGGACCACTACTAATTTCACAAGTTACCTGAACTGGTTGGGCTAGAGTCCCAACTGTATTCACAGAAAGTTGGTCCAATCTCTTGTTTATAGCTTCAAATTGGGCATTAATGGCGGTTAGGCCATTTGATTCTGAGACTCCTGCTGCCACCTTAATTGGTTGGGAGTGGCTCATCTCATGCATAAACATATCATTTTGGGACATGTTATCTAACAGTTCAGTGGCTACTGCTTCAGATTTTGACAAAAATGCTCCGCCAGCTGCAGCATCTATTGCCCCTCTGAAAGTTGGGGACATCCCATTGTAGAATGCCTGAATCAGTAGCCAATCAGGAATACCATGATGCGGACACTTTTTCTGCAAATCCTTAAATCTCTCCCAACCTTCGACCAAAGATTCTCCATCTAATTGTCTGAAACCTTGAATATCATTCCTATACTTCGTGGTCTTGCTCAATGGGAAAAACTTAGCTAGGAAAGCCTGAGACAGTGTCTCCCAATTCTGGAATGATTCATTTGGTACAGTACTCAACCATGCTTTTGCTCGTTCCCTTAGTGAAAAGGGGAAAAGCCTTACTCGGATAGCATCGGTGGTGACATTGTGGATCTTGAAGGTGTCATACACTTACTCAAGATGTGATGTCAGATCCTCTAATGATAATCCTGAAAACGGATTGTTCTGTAACAAATTGATTATAGCTGGTTTGATCTCAATATTGTTTACTGCAATCGGGGGATGGGTTGCGGTTTGAATTGCCCCTGCATTCAGCACATTGGAATCTCTTGTGGCCGGTGGTCGTGGATCTTGGGATGGATCAGCCATCGGTAACGTAATCGGGTTTCTTCTCTTTCTTTCGCTTTCTCCTAATAGCACTCAGTGTTCTCTCGATTTTCGGATCGTAAGGTACTAGTGTCGGATCTTGAGATCAGCGTATGCTCCGTGAACCTACACAAAGGAAAAGCAAATCCTTAGCTCAATTCCACAATAACAGCAACTATGAACACAAAGTAAGTAATGGTCTAAAGCACTAGATCAAAATATTTAGGTAATATTGATTTATAACGCATTCCCCGGTAACGGCGGCAAAAACTTGTTGTTTAGATTTAACTAAGTTAAAACCAATCGTGCAAGTGTACACTTAATATACGCGTAGCACAACAGGATCGTACCCACAGGGAAGGTAAATTAATCACTACTTTATATCTATTTCCAATCTAAAGACCGAACAAAATCAACTTGTTTATTACTCTACTAGAACGGAATTGAAATAATTAACTATAGTAAAACGCAATTAACAGAACTAAACACATGTGGATTGAAATTAGTGAACTAATTAGGCAGGGAAGTAATAGTTCATACATTCAAGCTTCAATGTCATACTCATTTGACAAGTGTAATTCTACGACATAGTCACTTAAGTTTGTATTACCCTCTCTCAAGGCATAACCAAGTGTTCAATTTATGTTCAATGTTGCTCTCGCAAATCATCAATAGTTAATTAAACCATATGATCAAGACTAGTTCAAATCTAGTTCTAGCGACTTGGTATGGAATAAGATTTACTGTTGTATAGACGAAAAACCATATCTCTTCACATTCTTAACATCTACTAGTTATGAAAACCATCTCAACTACCATTAATCTTTCGATGCTCCGATATTTCTAGATTATGCTAAGGGTGATCAGGCCATCGCAATTCAATTCAAACCAGTTTTCAAACTAAGAATTAGCACAAGTCATTCAAGCATCATATGGAACACTTAACATGCACTCATCATCACTTCCCTTGCGCTAGGGATTTAGCTACTCATAATTAACTCGAAACTTATAAAAATAAAGGAAATTGCATTAACTAAATTCATGTTCATCAAGTCTAAAAAAAGTCTCATAAATAAAACCCTAAACATTCAATAAAATCTGGAAAAACGAATCTAACATACGAAAACTAAACTTAGAGGAATTAGTTTGATAAATAAAGCAATAATAAAACCGAAAAAACTGAAATTGTTTGAAGAATTCAATCTTTTTGTCCTTTAGAATTCTTTGAACAACTCTCCAATAAGCTCTGTGTCTTCCTCTCCAAGCTAGGTCACCAACTGAAGAATAATCAGAAGAGGGTCTCCTAAAAAGAGACTCCTAAACACACTTAAATAGCAGCCCTAATCCTCTCTTACCGACTCTGGTAACGAGCATTACCATCCCAAGCACAATTCTCGTTAACGCCCGTTAATAGCTGAAATCGCCATAACGCTTTTATAAGTGGTAACGGGCATTACCACTTTTCATCTGCCCAAGGCTAACGGGCATTATCCCTCTACTTCGCCAAAAGTGATGCTCCTGTCTCTGTTAACGGGGGTTAACAACTTTGTACTTCCAAGGAGTAACGGGAGTTACTTCTTTTTCCTCAAAAAATACACAAATTCGCCTCGTTCCGCCGTTTCTTAATTCCAACTCCTAAAACACTTAAATGGAGCAAAATAAACACATAAACGCATCAAACGGCACAAAAATATGCTCTACTTAACACTTAAATCCATGCGAATTCTACACTCAACATTAGTCGATCGATCCATCACATATCCTACTGGAATCCCGGAAAACGCCCTTGTAAGGGTTGGAAAGTTCTACCTTTTGGTAGACTTTCTCGTACCTGATATGAAGAGAACTGAGATATGCCATTGATTCTAGGAGGACCTTTCCTAGCCACGGGCGGGGCATTGATTGATGTGAAGAATTGTAACATCCCGACCTTCCGGATCTACAGGTATGCATTTACGGGGTGTTAATTGTGCTTTTATTTATTTAATTATACCTTTTATTACTTTTAATGTTCTTAATTAATTAAACTTACTTGTTTAATTGCTATTTGAATTTTGAACGTTTATGTTCTTTTCTTTGTATTTTGTTTCTTGCGTGCCCTTCTTTGATTCAGACTTTAGTGAATTCTTGTTGTACGTGACCTATGTGAGTTATTTACGTGTTAGCATGCTCGTTTGGTGTTTCGGGTTTTGTTTGGTGTGGCTTTGTGCTCGTTTTGTTTTTCGGAACCTAGAGGATGGTTAAAGAGCATTTAGCGCACCTCGGGTTCCGGGCGGCGTATCTTGAGCTAGGGAATTCGGATTCGAATTCCGGCAGAGGCGTTGGACTCGTGACGAGATTTACAAGATTTGGAACCTACCCTCATATTTTTCTAAGCCCATTTGGACCCTCGAAAATCGACCGGAACGAGCCCTTGTTGCATGAAAGCCCTCCTTTGTTGACTAGTCAATACTTGTGGACCCCTAAACTTAACCAAACCCTCCCTTAACCTTGGTTAGTGACCTAAACTCAGCATATACTCTCTCTACCTCTCCCATCTCGTTTAAACCACCCCCAAGAAACAAGAAAAGTTCCCCAAATTCAGCTCCAAAGAGAAACCAAGGAAGAAGATAGAGCACTATTGCATTTTGAAGGTTTTTGGCCAATCTACTCCTCCTTTGCTTCTCAAATTTTGAAGGTAAGCATATTGTTGAGTTCTCCAAGCTTGTATGGTTCTATTAAGTGTAATATGTTGAGGTTTATCTTTGAATTTCATGAGTATGAGCATACCACATGAATAGTAAGGGTTTTATGGGTTTTGAGTTCTCTAGCATGTTTCCTTGTGATTTATTTGAGCTTGATGCATGATTATGATTCCTTAGTCATCCCTTTTGAGTTTTATGGACTTGTTTCAAGGGTTGGAGTTGATTGCATCAATCCACCATTTATGTTCTTGAAGTTTTAGAAGAGTTATGCTTGTGTATTGCTTCCTTTTCATTCCTATAAGTTGCTGCTCGATTTGATCAAGTTTGGTGGAGTTTTTATGTTGTTTTGTTGCCTTACTTCATGCCCTAACATGCCTAGATGAGTTGGTTTTGGATTGGGAAGGTTTGCAGGGCTGAACAGGGGTGAAACCACCATTTTTCGCGACTGGAATGGTCTCCCCGGGCGGGGAGATTTTGGCCTGGAAAGTACCCGGCCGGGTACTCCTTATGCAGAAACCTTCTGCATGTCGTACCCGGACGGGGAGATGAGCTTTGGGTACGATCGTACCTCACACGCTAGCCTTCTCGAGGATTTCTTTTGTTGATTCCATTGCTTTTGTTAGCTTTCTTGTCTTGTATATGACTTGTTTTATACCCTCATTTGTGAATTATGATCTTATATACAATGTATGCTCTCGTATAACTTGAGTGTGAATTTGTTTTATGTCATTTGCATCATGAACATACATATGCATTTACTGAGCGTCAATGTGGTTCATTTTGAGTCTAAGAGTATCCCTTTTTGTTGTTTGTTTTGTTCAGAGGTTCTTCCCGTGGACGACGAGGTTGCCCCCTAGGTGCCTGCTTACTTTCTTTTGTCTCCGTTAGCGGTGTTAAGGTGAGGTTTTATTTCTTTTAGTTATTTGACCTACAACCCCTATATGGTTTGAAGCCTCGCAAGCGAAATACGTGCATTATATGATAAATAAGTGTAAGATATGTATCTTGAGGGCTTGTCCCATTTTGTCATATGATCTTGAAAACGCTTTGTACAAGTATATAAGCTATTTTGCCTTTGTTTTGAAAGTTTTTGATTAAGCGTGTGTGTGTAAGCGAGATAGGTGGCTTTGAATGATAAGCTTGATCTTTGTGTGTTTTGTGTGATATGTTTGGGCCCCGGAGAATGGTATGGTAATCTCAGGTCAACCGCGGGGTTGCCGAGCTCTTCCATCAACATTTTCCCTTTGAGAGACTCACCCAACTTTGGGAGGTTTGGAGAAGGGTGTTTCTCTTGAGCCGGCGGAGGCAACCGTCGAAGGTTTCAAGGTCGTAATTAAGCCTTGTCTCTTGTGATTTTTGGATAGTTAAGGCCGTCAACCCTTCTATCACCCGGTGTGAAGGTCGGATTTTGTTTTGTTTTGCTTTGTTTTGTCCCTTTGTTTATGGAAGTTTGGAGATGTGACTCGTACTCGCCGAGTTAGTGGATCTTGTAAAATTTATGGAACGGGAAAGGATTTATAAGTGCTTAAAACTTATTGTTTGGCCTCCGGCCCTTGTTTTCTCTAAAGTATGTATATATCTATAACACGGGAAAACACTTTGGATTGCAAAAAGCATTCTCGGTCCATGGATTCTTTATATTGTTACGTGCTATGCTCTATATGTATATCGGGTGTGTGAGTTTAACCCCCTCACTAGTCTTTAGGACTAACCCTCGTTGTTTTTCCTTCTTTTCCCCCTTCCTTTTGAGTTGCAGGTACCTCTTGAGTCGAGCTAGGCGGCAAGAGTCTGTCGAGTTGTCTTGTGGTGTATCTCGGGTCTCATGCATTTGTTTTTGGATTATATACATATTTGTTCTCATAGTTTATGGACAACTTAAACCCTCATATGTTATGATTTGAGATCTTGGGATTTATGTATGCATGTTTACGCTTCCGCTACTCTCGTTTTAATTTGCTCAGTTCTTGAGGGTCTAGGCCGCCTAGCGAGGGTATTTTGTGTGTCTCCCATTCGCTATGGTTTGATTCGGGTGCGAACCCTCCATTTCGTTACTCGGGTTAGACCTTAGTGCGGGGGATGTGGCGCCCTTCGCTCCGGGGGTGTTATAAGAATGGAGTGCTAAATCTAAGGGTGGGAGAAGAACAAGTGGAGTTTAACTTGTTCAAGGCCGTAAAGGGACCAGTGATGGAAGAAAAGTGCTTCAGGGTAGAAGATCTTACTTCGATTTTAACACTACAAGATGACCCCCTTGAGTTATGTTTGCAAGGATTGGAAGGGATAATAGATGGGGAGGAATTGCTTGAAGAAATTGCTGCCTACTCAAAGGCATTAGAGGCGACCCCATTTGTACCATTCCGGCAAAGGTTTGTCTAAGAGGAGTTGGGTACGGGTAAGCCCACCCCTCCCCTGTCAATTGAAAAAGCTCCTACTTTGGAATTGAAACCCCTCCCCAATCATTTCAAATATGCGTTCTTAGGTGACTCTGATACATTTCCTTTTGTTGTTTTTCCTGATTTGTTTGTGATACAATTAGATGCTTTGTTGAGGGTTTTGAGGGATCATAAAAAAACAATAGGGTGGACTATTTCTGATATAATGGGGATTAGCCCAACTATTTGCATGCATAAAATTTTGATGGAAGATAAACATAAGCCCTCTGTAGAACACCGACGCATGTTAAACCCGAACATTAAAGAAGTTGTTAGAGGTGAAGTTTTGAAATTTCTAGGTGCTGGGATTATTTATCCCATCTCTGATAGTAAGTGGGTTAGCCCTGTTCAGGTTTTACCTAAGAAAGGGGGAATGACTGTAGTGAAGAACGAAAATAATGAATTGATTCCTACTAGGACAGTCATGGGGTCGAGAGTTTACATTGACTATAGGAAGTTAACACTGCGACATGAAAAGATCACTTTCCCCTCCCCTTCATTAATCAGATGTTAGACAGATTAGCTGGACATGCATATTACTGTTTTCTGGATGGGTATTCGGGTTATAATCAGATAGCTATACCTCCGGAAGGCCAGGAAAAATGCACTTTTACTTGCCCTTATGGCACTTTTGCTTTTAGGAGAATGCCATTTGGATTATGTATTGTCCCTGCTACATTTCAGAGATGAATGATGGCTATTTTTTGTGATTTTATTGGGCGTACCATGGAAATATTTACGGATGATTTTTCTATGCTCGGTTCCTCTTTTGAATCTTGTTTGCAGAATTTAACCCAAGTTTTGCAGAGATGTGAGGAAACTAATTTGGTTTTTAAATTGGGAGAAGTGCTACTTCATGGTAAAGGACGGAATTGTGTTAGGTCACAGAGTTTTGAAAAAGGGTATTAAAGTTGACAAAGCCAAGATTGAAATGACTTCAAAGTTTCCACCGCCAACCAACATTAAGCGAGTTAGGAGTTTCCTTGGTCATGTCGGATTTTATCGTCGGTTTCAAGGATTTCTCTAAAATTACCTTACCATTGTGGAAGTTGTTACAAAAGGATGTTAAGTTTATCTTTGATAAAGATTGTTTGAAGAAGGAACTGACTTCAGCACCCATGATGGTGGCACCGGATTGGTACCTACCGTTTGAGCTAATGTGCAATGCGAGTGACTTGGCCAAAGAAGGGAGAAACGTTTACATGTTATCGCATATTCTAGCAAAACACTTAATGACGCACAATTAAATTATGCCACCACTGAAAAAAAGTTGTTAGCAATTGTGGATGCATTTGATAAATTTTGTTCTTATTTGATAGGTTCCAAGACAGTGGTTTACACGGATCACACAGCTATCAATTACTTACTGTCAAAGAAGGATTCCAAACCGAGGTTGATGAGATGGATTCTGTTATTACAGGAGTTTGATTTGGAGATTCGAGACAAGAAAGAGACTAATAATGTAGTAGCCGATCACTTGTCTAGATTAGAGTTTGAGGAGAAGGATGATGATCGAGAGGAAGCTATTGTGGAGAACTTCCCGGATGAACAATTGTTCAAGGTGGATTCTACAGTTCCGTGATTCGCAGATTTCGTGAATTATTTGGTTAATAGAGTTGTACATCCAGACCTTAGTTTCCACCAAAAGAGGAAGTTACTTTCCGATGCCAAGTACAACTTCTGGGAGGAACCGTTGCTGTACAAAAACTGTTCAGACGGATTAGTGAGGAGATGTATTCCTCAAGATGAGGTTGAAAAGATTCTGGATCAGTGTTATACTAGCCCATATGGAGGTCACGCTAGTGGGAGAAAGACCGCTGCGAAGGTGTTACAGTCTAGTTTCTGGTGGCCATCGCATTTTAAGGATACGCATGATTTTTTATCAAGCTGTGATGGATGCCAGAGAATGGGGAACATAGGCAAGAGAGATGAGATGCCCCTAAGGTAAATATTAGAAATTGGACTTTTCGATATGTGGGGGATTGATTTGATGGGGCCATTCTCGTCGTCTTATGGAAATAAGTATATCTTGGTGGGTGTTAATTACGTGTCTAAGTGGGCTGAGGCCATAGCCACTCCAACTAATGATTCGAAGGTTGTCTTGAGGTTTCTAAGAAAGAACATCTTTAGTAGATTTGGGGTTCCACGAGCACTCATTAGTGATGGAGGTTCTCATTTTTGTAATAAGCCTCTTGAGATCCTGTTAAAGAAGTACGGAGTTCATCATTGAGTGGCTACGCCGTATCATCCCTAATCGAGTGGCCAAGTGGAGATTTCTAATAGGGAAATTAAGAAGATTCTGGAAAAGACTGTGAATAGATCGAGGAAGGATGGGGCGGCGAAGTTGGATGATGAATTATGGGCGTATATGATAACTTTCAAGACACTGATCGGAACATCCCCATATATTTTTGTTTATGGTAAGGCGTGCCATCTCCCAGTCGAGCTCGAACATAAGGCGTATTGGGCCATCAAGGCTATTAATTTTGATCTTAAGTCAGTCGGGGAGAATAGGGCATTGTAACTACATGAGTTGGAGGAGTTCAGGTTAAATGCGTATGACAATGCCAAGGTTTACACGGAGGGAACAAAGAGATGGCATGATAAGAACATCCGGTTTAAGGAATTTGAAGTGGGATAATTAGTTTTGTTGTTCAACTCGAGGTTGAAGTTGTTTCCCGGGAAATTGAAGTCCCGTTGGTCCGGTCCATTTCGAGTGGTTAAGGTGTTATCTAATGGGGCTGTGGAGATAAGAAATAAAACTACGGGCAAGTTTGTGTTGAATGGGCAGAGATTGAAAAACATAATTCGTGTGTGTTAAAAATTCCTGCAAATTAATTCGGGTTCCAAAGTCAAGCTAACGACTATAATTTAGAACTATTCTCTCTTTCTTTTCTCTTCTTCCTTTGTGTTCTTTTGTTTCGTTCTCATTTTTCTGGTGTTAAATCGGTTGTCTCTCTCGTATTGTAGGTTAGTTAAAGCGCTTATAGGAGTTTGAAGTTTGAAATGGATGCTAGGACCATGATTTGAGCTTTAATGTCGACGTTGAGTCCATTTACTTTGTTCGTGAGCATGTGTGCATGAGTTTGAATTTTCTTGTGTGGAGAATGAATTGATGCGATTTATTATAAAATATGATTATAAGATATTTGTGTGTTTTCGTGATGGGTGCACTATGGTTTGATTGCATACTTGAGTTAATTAGTGAGGAATTAACGCGACTAACCACCTTGGCTTTCTTTTTTTTTAGTTGTTGTGCGTATTATAGATTGATATTTTAGGCAGTAACGGGGGTTACGGGGCACAGGCCTCTTGGGTAAGTTTGGTAATGGGCGTTACCCCCATGTAGGTTAATTATTATAATGCCCATTAATAGAGGCAGACGTCCAAGGCAAGTAGAGTAACGGGCGTTACCCCTTTGGAGTATATTTTTGGTAATGCCCGTTAATCGAGTCAAGCTAGTAGGGGAGTGGGAGTAACGGGCGTTACTCCGAAGCAGGCTGAAAACCAGTAACCCCCGTTACTGGGCTATAATCACGAAACATAACTTGATTTGAAAACACGTTTTTGGGCTTAAAAATTCAGTTTTTAAAACTGTTCTCCCCCTTCCTCACCAACACATAACACACACGAGAAACACACAGAAGAAGCCTCATTTCCTCTCTCGCACGAACACTACCACTCCGCCACCACACGACGCCGCCACCGCCGGTTTCGGCAACACTCCAGCACCTCACACACACTATCTTTTCCTCTTGTCACTTGGTTTCCCACTTTACTATGGATTTTTTTAAATTAATTCTTTCAATTTTGAACTTGAACCCTAGGATTTAAAGTTACAATTTTTGTACGAATTTTGGGTGTAATTTCGCAAATATTGAGAGATGATGCATCCTAGAGTTAGGGTAAATGAATTGGAGAGTTTAACTTCAATTTAGTTGAATTTTGAGAATACCCTAGTCTCTAACTGTCCCTTGTTAATTGGATCCAAAATTAGGGCCGAATGTGGGGAATCTTGAGCTTGAATTGTGTAATGTAGGGTAGTGTTGATTTAAGTTGGATAGGCTGAAGATTTTTAGCTAAAATTCATGCCCTAGTCTAGTGCCCACAAAGTGGTCGATAAAAGGTCTAAATGAATTGTGTTCGATTTTTATGTGCTTTGCTTGGGAATTTTTGTATTTTCAGGTCATAATGCCAAAGGGTAAGCGTGCACGCACCGAGGGGCCCTCGAGTTCTAAGGGTCCTGCCTCCCGGGCACTAAGCGAAACACAGAATGTAGTGGCACATGGAGTGGACAATCCCTTTAATCGGGTCCTAACGTGAACTGTTTTCCTCACAAAGTTCTTCAAGAGAGATGTATTAATATAAATTAGAGTGTGGGAGGAAGTTGCACGATTGTTCAATAATATTGGGGGGTTGAGGTTCTTTGAGGAATTAGAATTGACTTACCCCGGAACTTACTACCGCCTTTTCACCACTATAAACTGGAATCTTGGTCATAATAAGCCCCTTTCCTTTGCTCTTGAGGGAATAAGTCGGTACGCTTATAGCGTAGATTGATTGAGCAGGATATTTGGATTCCCAAATCAAGGTGAGAACCGTCGGCCGACTTGGAGCCCTCACGCGAGAGAGACCGTTTAGCGGTCATTCCCATTGAAGGCCAACGCTCCCAACTATCATGTGCGAAACACTAAGGCTACCTATTTAGATAGTTTGGTTTGGAGAATAGTGCACAAGATCCTGTTGGTTAGCTTTTGTGCTCGGGATGAGAGTGAAGGTAATACCCAGGCCACGGAGTTAGGAATCATGTGGATGAGGAAGGAGGGGTGAAAATTCAACTAAATAAGGGATTTGATGGAGATGATGCAGGATGTAGCCAACAGGGCTAAGGGAGCCATAGGCCACGGGGCTTATGTTATTATGATTGCTAAGGATCTTGGCTGGCGAGCAAGGAAGCTTGTGCCTTTGACGATCTATCAGTTTGTGGATGCGGCCAATTGGAAGAACATGCAATTGATTACAGAATGGAAACAGGGACCACTGAAGGGTCTTTTGTTGCCTTGGTAGCCTATGAAGGATAGGGGTAGATTTGTTCAGATGTATTTGTAACGCCCCGATTTCTCGGACGTAAAGGTACGACGTATGTGTTTACTAGTTTGCGCGAATTAATTGTTTTTACGTGTTTTATATTTAATTTTATTATAATTGTTATTATTTTATTATATTATATTATAATATTTTATTTTAATATTATTAATTATATATATATATATTTCGTATTATATATATATATATATATATATATATATATATATATGTTTAATTATTTTTCTAGTAATTTAATTATTATACTAATTATATGTATATTAATTAATTATGTTTTAAATAATTACTTATTTATATATATTTTTATACGTGGGATTAATATGCATGCATGCAAATTATATTTTTGCATGGGAAATAATATTTATGCATGGAACTCGTAAATTATGCATGCAAATTAATATATTTTTACATGGAAATTATTTATTATGCATGGAATTAATAATATTATTGCATGCGAAATTATAATATTTATGCATGAATTTTATGTATTTATGCGTGAATTGCATGGTTTAAGCATATGTCCATTTTGTGCTTCGTTTTTGGTATGAAATGATTTCGGATTGCCACGAATTTGTTGTATGTCGTAAATATATGTGTTATGAACATGATTTTATGCTCAATTTATGTTTTTGAATTCATTTGTTATGTTAACGAATTAAATTCTAATTGAGGAACCAAAACGGGAGCTAACGAGCACTTAGCGTACCCTTGGTTCCGAATTTAATATCTTGAGCTCGGGAACTCGGATTCGAGTTCCGTCAACTCCGCTGAACTCGTAACGAAAATTCGAGTTTAGTAAACTTAGTCTTACAATTTTCCTAATTCATTTGAAACTCCGAAATCCAACCGAAAAACGAAACGGAGACCAACTTGACCTTGTTGCACTAAATCAGCCATATCTTGGCCAAACCATAACCAAATTAACCATGGTTTGATTCTTTGAAACCCTAACTCAACCCTCTATCATGACATAATCAGCCTTGACCGAGATTATCATCACACAAGCCCCAAAACTCAGCCAAAGCTACTGTTTTCTCTCCAGTCCCGTAACCCTTCACCATTTGGAGATTTTGGAGCTCAAATCTCATCCAAACTTCAACCAATCATCAAGGTAAGCTTAGGGTTGTATTCTATGATTAATTCTGATCATTTTCATCCTTCCATTCATGATTTTGAGCATGGTTTCATTATTCTGGGCCATTTTTCCGAAAATATGAGTTTTTGGGCAAAATCTTCATCTTCTTCATTTCTCAATGATTTTGTTTGATTCCAAGCTTGAGATTGATTGTTTTGACATCCTCATATCATTTATGGTCCTTGATTTCGTGGTTGTTGAAGTATTTATGATATATCATTTATGACAATTTTCAGAAAATCTCACATGAAGGTCACGTATGGTTGTTGTCTTGATTGATCACTTTTGGAACTCATTTACTTGTTGAATATATGTTAATTTGCTGCTTATTTGTTGGCCTTAACTGAGTTGATTAGTTGGAGAAGGAATGAATCGTTCATGCTCTGTTTTTCTTCGAAGTTTTGCCCTGTTTTCTGGACTGATTTTGCTGTCAATTTTGCTGAGATTTCCTTCTTCCTTTTTGTTGTCTCTTTCATGGTTGCTTGGGTGTGTTTATCTGAGTCTTTTACAGCTTTTCATGCGTGATTGGGTTGCCTTTCTTGCTCGTACATGGCTGCCTTTTCTTGCCCTGTTTTCCTGCGCCATTTTTGCTGTCGAAACAGGGGAGGGTCTGCTGTGCGACACGGGGGTGTCGCTGTTGCTTTACCGGCGAGGCACGGGGGTGCTGCAAGGCCTGGATTTTCTGTACCGAGACACGGGGGTGTCTCGGCCCAGGCTAGGTGGGTGACACGGGGGTGTCACCCCGTTTTGCTTGATCTCTGTTTCGTCTTCCTTGAGTTGTTGCTGCTGCTGCTTTGATGTTTGCTTGGTTGATGGACTGTTGCTGCTGTGCGTAGTGTATATATATATAAACATGTCTGTGTGTGTGTGTTGGTTGTGAATTGTGGGTGTGTGTGCATGTGTTGCATGCATGTTTATAATATAAAGTATATATACATGCATGTGTGTGTGAGTGTGTACGTATATATATGTATATATTATATATATATTGTATATTATTATATGTAATTACTTATATATATTATATTATAAATATTTATTATATATATATCTTAATTATTATTTGATTTAATTTAATTATTAAAATTAATTGAATTCTATTTCGCGTATTTATTTTGCTGACTATTGATTGAACGTTTTATTTATTTTATTCCTAAATGTGAATTATGAATTTATGAATATTATGAAATTGAATGAAACTTATGAATGAATGAATGATTATATGTTTTAAATTTATTAATCGTGCACATGAACATTTTTATGATATAATATGATCATTTATGCATTCATGTCATATTCACGTCATTGCCGAGCGTCATATGTGGTCATTGAGTCTCATACCTTTTTCTTTTGCCAGATTCGGGTTTGGTCGGAGACGAGGGCGAGCCTTGAGGCGCTTGTACCTTTCTTTCGCTTTGATAAAGGTGGGTTTTTCTTCTATTAGCTAAAACAACCTTATATATTCCTTATGTGCAAAGTTTTAAGCCAAAACCGTATATTTATATATATCGAGTCATTTCGGGTAAATTATTTCAAACGTATGACCCCTTTCTTTTATTTATGAACCCTACCTTATGTTTGGCGAGATATTTATGATTTATGATTGCACGGGCCCCGGGACTTAGTATATGTGGCTAACCGAGGAAGCAAGGGCTGACGGGGATCCCATATACTAGTCCCAACCAAACTACGGTGATACCGGCCCTCGCTAGGAGTTTTAGCGAGGAATGGGAGCTGAGTGCCCTTGGGGGATTCATGTACCCCCATTGGCCTATGTATGAACCGGTGGTCGGGTCTTGCAAGCCCGTCCACCACCCGGAGGAAAAAGGAGTATATGAATGATTATGATCATGTATTTATGAGCACAAAAGATTATGTATGATAATGAATTATTGAATAATTAATTATGATTACACGAGGAGTAGGTTGGAGATTGTGCACGCCCACTCGCCGGGCCATAAACCCTTATGAACATTTATGAACATTTATGAATGAATATGAACGTCGTAATCCCGTTGATGTCTTCTTTTGTTTAACCACTTGGTAAAATCTTACTAAACTTCACACGGGATTAGGGCTTGCATGTATGTGTTTAAATTATGCGATATTATGTACTTATGCCCCGTTTTTATACCCACCAGTCTCTTTTAGACTGAACCCGGTTGTTTTCAGTTGTTTTGTGCAGGAATAGGAGTGCTAGGCGGGAATACAAGTCGTCTAGGTCTTGCATTTATGTTTAGCACTTCCTTTTGTCTCATATTCATACTCTTGTTGATATTTTGCTTATGATTATAGTTTTAGTTTGGAGCGTTATGAGTTTGTAGGCCGTGAGTGCCGTTGTATATTTGGATGCTCTTGTATATCTATTTTTGGAGCTTGGTGGCTCATTGTATATGCTATGTTATTCTTGCTTCCGCGAATTTTATTTAACTCTGATTTTATGATTCTTGCACTGTATGGTTTAAGGGTTAGTCCCGCCTAGCATAGCGTGTGTGTTGTGTCCCCGTTCGCCGTGGATTTGGCACGTGTATGGACTTCCATTTCATATACGGGTCGGGTCCCGGTGCGGGGGATGTGGTACCTAACGCTCGGGTGCTACAGTATTCGTGGGGATTTGCATCCTATGAAGAGGTTCCTGACCATCTATGTGCCGGCATTGATGAGATTCCCCGACACCGTCGAGCACGAGAATAATGCTCCTAGATATGTGTCTCTAGTAGAGGACGATGAGGCCATGGATGTCCGTGCGTTGAATATTAGCATGGCCGCGATGAGGATGGATTTGGCAGCCTCCAATGCTCGTCTGTGAGGCTTGAGACCGGTGTGATGGATTTGAGGACTGAGATGGGGGATTTTCGAGCTCATGTGTATCAGAGGTTTGATATATGGTAGACTCATGTCGATGAGCAGTTTCAGAGCCTCAATCAGCACCAGGATCAGTATTTCAGAGGCCCCCAGCATCCCCCTGAGCCTTGATTTGTTGCCCTTATGTCTTTTGTATTCTTACCTTTAAATTTGGGTCTATACTAATTGATATGCTTGAATACTTTTGCTACTTATTTCTTTGCTTGTATCTTATGAACTCCTTAACTTGTTATGCGAATGTGCCCTTCTTTACTTGAGTTTGTGACTTGTGTATATGCTTGAGGATGCATGTTGATTATCATCTGCTTTTGCACTTGATCCCTGTTTCCTAGTAACTTATTTCAGGTGTTGAAAGCTTTGCTAGCACGTTGTCGGGTCTCCAATTGATAAGGGAGTTTTCTTGAGCTTTATCTTTTCCGTTTTGCATTAGGACATTGCAAAGATTAAGGGGGGTGCCTATTTAATTTTGAACTTGCATGCGAAAAATTTGCATTGTTGAGATGCTTGTGCGTGGGGATATAAAGCTTAGCACTTATGAATTGCTTGGAATAGATAAAATGTGAGAATTTGGAAAATTTTCCCCGTTTTGAACTTTGTCTTCGAGGTTGGATCGTTGAGCTTTTGTTAGAATGAGTTAGGTGATTTGAATTGATGAAAATTTGCATGAGATTGGATAATTTAGTGTGTTAGTATGCCCTTAAACATTAAGCACTTTTGAACGTGATAATGTGCTTTGCTTAGAATGGATAATTGATGATTTTCAAATAAGTCTGAGAGTTAATTAAGGTGCACTTTAGTCCTATCGAGGCAAAATTTTGAGTTGATGATAGATTAGGGAAGTGAAGTAGGCATTCGTTGTCGGAGGATTTTTAGCTATGCCCTTAAACATTAAGCACTTTTGAACGTGATAATATAGTTTGCTTAGAATGGATAATTGATGATTTTCAGATAAGTCTGAGAGTTAATTAGGGGGCACTTTAGTCCTATCGAGGCGAAATTTTGAGTTGATGATAGATTAGGGAAGTGAAGTAGGCATTCGTTGTCGGAGGATTTTTAGCCTTCTAGTTAGTAGTTTTTCACTAAATAACGTTGTCTTATTGACCCCGCTGAGCCTAATTGCTGTGCAAAGATTTTTTGTAGCCACATTATAAGCCGAATGTACAATAAAGTATAACCTACCTTGTTAATTTTACACCAAGGCTTGCTCGTTTGATCTTATAGTGAGTATCTTTTGACCCCTTTTGATTGTTCTTCTGATTGAAATTGAGAGATTTATAAATAGAAAAGAAAAAAGAATAAGAGAAAGTTGTGGAAAAAAAAGAACAAAGTGCAGAAAAAGAAAAAAATAATTTGAGCAAAAGAAAAGAAAAGAGAAAATTATGCAAGTGTGAGATTGAAAGAGTAGTTGTATACAAATGTTTAAGTGTGGGGGGAATTTAGGGGCTAATGAAAGTGCTCTGTTTTGAATTGATTAAACGATGTAAGCTGGGTAAGTAGTCACTTGATCCAAAAATTCCATAACCTTACCCAAAGTCTACATTACAAGCTCGAAAGACCTACCGATCCCGAGTCCTGAGTTAACTCAATTAGTTGATGATTGGAACTTAGGCAAAGATCGTGAATTTTTCTCTCTTCTTTGTACATTGTTTCGTTCCAATTCAGACACTACACATGGGTATACTTTTCATACTATGTTTGATGATTTTGTGCTTACGAGTAATTGATTTCAAAAGCTAAACTTGTTTAGGCGAGGGTTTGATGATTGCTTTAGAGATGAGGTTTGATGGGGATGTGTTTTCATGATTTTTGTATTTCTCAAGGACAAGTAATATGCAAGTGTGGGGGAGTTTATTGAGCGTAAAATTCGCATGAATTTGAGCGTTAATTAGAGTATATTTGTGTAGCACCCGAGGGCAAGGTACCGCATCCCCCACACCATGACCCGGCCCGTATATGAAATGGACGATCCATACTCAAGCCAAATCACGGCGAACGGGGACACACACACACACATCTAAGCCAGGCGGGACTAGCCTATCACTTAACCCCAATAACCACAACAACCAAAGCAGCAGAGTAATAGAAAAGCGGAAGCAATAAATCATATATCATAGATTGAGCTATATGCTCTAGGTACCAACAGTTATTCCATATATTGAGCTCCATGCTCTATGTACCAACGATTAAATTCACGAAAGTTAAAACTCCATACCATTACGCTCCAAATCAATAGACAACATTCTCTTGCCAACACGGCCCAAAGCAACATTCATATACAATAACTAAAAGTACGAGTACGCAAGTGTAACCCCAAAACACTAGAGCTAAAAGCGAATGCAAGACCTACGACTCGTATTCCCGCCTAGCTCCCTCGACACCTGCACAAAACAACTGAAAACCAAACGGGTTCAGTCCAAAGGGGACTGGTGGGTATAAAACAGGGCATAAATGGTATATATATAACGGTAATTAAACAATCACATGCAAGCTATAATCCCAAGTGAGGTTTTAAAGAATTTCCCAAGTGGGTGAATAACAATCATGAAAAGGGATTATAACGAATCATTAACATTAGGTCATTATTGGCCCGGCGAGTGGGCGTGCATTATCTCCAACCAACACCTTGTGTAAAACATTTAAACATTCTTTCATTTATTCTGTTCATGCATTTCAATCTTGTGTGCACATTCATTAACATTTACACCTTCTTCATCCGGTTTGGTGACGGGCTTGCAAGACCCGACCACCCATTCATTGACCAAAAGGGGTTACATGACTCCCCAGATGGCACTCAACGTCCATTCCTCGCTAACTCCTAACGAGGTCCGGTTACGTCGTTAATTGGTGGAACTAATGTGAGGGATAACCGTCGGCCCATGCCTCCCCGGATAGCCACTCACACTAAGTCCCTGGGCCCCATTCCTGCATAACATTAATTCTTTCTTTTCTCGCCAAAACATTTGGTAGGATTTAGAAATTAAGGCTTCACATTGCAAACATTTACTCTATGAAAATGACTCTCTATATATATATATACTTTGGTCGAAAACTTTCCACGTTAAAGTATTTATAGGGTCATATAGCTAAGTAGAAGAAAAACCCACCTCGAACGGCAAAAGAAGAACACACGAGCCTCACTGACCGGCCTCGTCCCCAAAGGAATCAAAATCTGTGCAAAACAGGTGAAGTGAGACTCAACAAGACCAAATACGACGCTCGACAATGCCATGTTTATGATATGAACGGTTTAAAAATGTAACGGCATGTTCATGTGCACTATTAATGCCAGAAACCATATAACCGTTCATAACTACAATACTTGCATTTATATAACAATTATAAACATAGCTTAAATTGAAGTCACGTTCAATATAATCCACAAATACGAACCACGCAAGCAAATCAAGCAAGAAAAGAGACTTCTCAAGGCTACCAATTCAAATGACACGGCCGTGTTGAGTTTCAAAGGGAAATGGACACGGCCGTGTCCAAGGTTTAAAAATCAGAAAATTCAAAGTCGAGGGCTTGACACGGCCATGTTGAGTTTTCAAAGGATTTGGACACGGCCGTGTCCGAGGTTAAAATCTGAAAAATTCAAAGTCGAGAGCCCAACACGACCGTGTCCATTTCCAGTTCAAAGCTGACACGGCCGTGTCAGCTCATCGTTTTGAAAGAAATAACAGAGCAACAACTCTGTTACACGGGGAAAAGCTTTAAGGAAAACAGGGCAGCCATCAAGAAGCTCTCCAACAGCACTTAGACATGATTTTAATCCATATTATTCATATACAACATGCAACTCAAGTAAAAACACAAGAATGCATGCTTGAAATTGGCCAAAACATCATCAATGCATATGATCAACAAGCATGGAGCTTGAAGCTCCTCCAATGGCAACTCATGCCCTCCTCAACAAACCTTAAATTTAAACATGTAAGGATGATGGAAAGCTTACAAGAATCATTTATCAAGCATCAAATCTCATTTCAAACCATGAAGACCAAGGATCAAATCAAAACCCTCACTTCATGCTCATATATTCAAACACAAGAAACCCCAACTTCTATCAAGCCTCAAATAGAAGAAAATATTGAGGGGAAGATGGAGATTACAAATCCTAACTCACCTTGGAAGAAGATTGGGTGGAAGCTAGTCTTGAGCTCAAACTTGGTTGATAAAAAATGGAGGGTTTCTTGAGAGTGCTTCCTTGCTTCTTGCTTTGGCTGCTTTGATCGATCAAAATGGGAAGAAAAAGGGGTAGGAAATGCTGATATCTAGTAGGGAAATGGATAGGGTACGGGTTGGTCCAAGTCCGGTTCGTTTAAGAATAAGGGTCAAACAAGTTATAAGGTCGAGGCTATGAAACGGTTCGTTGTCGAAGGTTCAAATGATACCAAAAAGATACAAGGACAAGTTCAAAGGATAGGTAACGTCGAAAGAAGTTCAACGCCGGTTACGGATCTCGATTTCGAGGTCCGGAGCTCATGATATCGCGAAAACCGTTCAAGGTTGCCTATTTTTAGAATAGGTCCCTAAACTTTCAAAAAGTGGCAATTAAGCCCAAACTCAATTTCCAATTGAGTCCAAAACATTCGAATAACTTACAACCAAGCCCACGGATTACACAGAACGTAATTTCATTCAATTAACACCACATCCACAAAATTCACATTTCCACAACTCCGCTCACATAAACATAGCTCATATAGACAATCAAAAGAAATTTTAAACGAATAATCAAATTATAACGAATTCAATTAACAACTCAAAATATAAAATCATATAATTAAATATAAATACGCACGTAACACTTACCTACACGTGCGAAAACTCGGGGCATCACAACCTCTCCCCCTTAAAAGAATCCGTCCTCGGATTCATTTATCGGCTGGAAACAATTCGGGATGAAATCTTTTCATCTTCTCCTCTGTCTCCCACGTAGCCTCTTCTGATTTATCACTTCCCCATAAGATTTTAACTAGTGGGATTTGCCGGTTTCTTAATTCTTGAAATTTCCGATCCAAGATTCTAACCGGTTTCTGAACGAAGGTAAGGTTAGGCTCAAGTTCCACTTCTTCAACGATTAAGATCTCGGATTCATCCGGATAATATTTCCGAAGCTGAGAAACATGGAATACGTTATGAATTCCTGTCAAACTCGGGGGTAAGTCCAAACGGTAGGTTGTATCTCCAATTCTTTCCAAAATCTCATAAGGTCCCAAATATCGGGGATTTAGCTTTCCTCCCTTTCCAATTCGAGTGAATCCTTTTCGAGGTGAAGCTTTCAGAAACACTCTATCCCTAACTGCAAACTCAAGATCCTTCCTCCGTTTATCTGCATAACTTTTCTGTCGATCCTGGGCTGCTTTCATCCGTTGTCTGATTATTTGGACCTTATCAATTGCTTCCTGGACAGCCTTAGAAGGTTTTTCCTTATTTTCCTCTCGTTTCACACCTTCTTGCTTCGTCCAATTCCATTCTTCTAAATCAAAGAACAACAGTGATCTGCATTTCCGTCCGTAGAGAGCCTCATATGGAGCCATTTCTATCGATGCTTGAAAACTGTTATTATAGGCGAACTCAATCAAAGGTAATTGCTCGTTCCACGAACTCGAAAAATCCAATGCACATGCTCCCAACATATCCTCCAAATATTTGATTAATCTCTCGGATTGCCCGTCTGTCTAAGGATGGAAAGTTGTGCTGAATTGAAGCCTTGTTCCTATATTCCTTTGCAATTCTTGCCAAAACCTAGAAGTGAACCTCGGATCCCGATCTGATACAATGCTGACCGGTACACCATGAAGTCGCACAATTTCATCAACATATTTCTTAGCCAATTTATTCACATTATCCGACATCCGAATAGCAAGAAAATGTGCCGATTTCGTTAATCGATCCACTATTACCCAAATTCCATCCAAACCACCTTTCACTCGAGGAAGACCCGTAACGAAATCCATCGCCACTTGCTGCCATTTCCATTCTGGGATAGGTAACGGTTGAAGTAACCCCGATGTTTTCTGATGTTCTGCTTTCACAACCTGGCAAGTCAAGCAATGGCTCACGAAATAGATCATATCCCTCTTAAGTCCATTCCACCAATAAAATTTCTTTAAATCCTTATACATCTTATTTCCCCCGGGATGTATCGAATACCCTGATCGATGAGCTTCTTCCAATATCAACCGTTTCAATTTTTCCGGAACCACAACTCTATTCTTGAACCTTAGAAGCCCGGTGTCATCAAATCCGAACAGACCCTCTGAATCATTTCTAGCTTTCTGCACTAACTCGCTTCAAGAGTTGGAAACTCACTTCACATGCCTCGTCCCACTCAAATTTTGCTTCCTTCTTAGTTAATCGAGTTAAAGGACCGGCTACCTTTGAAAAATCCATCACAAACCGTCGGTAATAACCTGCCAATCCCAAGAAACTTCTTACCTCGGAAGCATTCTTCGGACTCTGCCATTGAGTAACTGTCTCGATCTTTGAAGGATCAACTTCTAAACTCTTACTTGAAATAATATGGCCTAGAAAAGCAACCCGGTCGATCCAAAACTCACACTTACTAAACTTTGCATATAACCGGTGCTCTCTTAACGTCTCCAATACCAACTTGAGATGCCTAGCATGATCCTCAGGAGTCTTTGAATACATGAGAATATCATCAATAAAGATTACAACGAATTTATCCAAGTAAGCCCGAAAAATCCGATGCATCATATCCATAAATGCTGCAGGGGCATTTGTCAATCCAAACGGCATCACTACGAACTCGTAATGTCCATACCGGGTATTGAATCCTGTCTTCGGTATATCCTCTTCCCGGATTTTCAATTGGTAGTAACCTTGCCTTAAATCCAACTTCGAATAAACCCTTGAACCTTGCAGCATATCAAATAAATCCTCGATGTGGGGCAACGGGTACTTATTCTTGATAGTCATCCGATTAAGCTCCCGGTAATCTATACACATTCTCAACGACCCATCTTTCTTCTTGACAAAGAGAACCGGAGCACCCCACGGAGATGAACTCGGTCGGATATATCCACTCTTGAGTAATTCCTCCAACTGAACCTTCAATTCTTTCAACTCCGCCGGAGCCATTCTATAAGGAGTCTTGGAATACGGTTCTGATCCTGGGTATAAATCAACAACAAATTCAATCTCCCGATCCGGTGGTAGAGAACCCAAATTCTCTGGAAATACGTCGGGATATTCCTTTACCACAGCCGTCTCCTCAAAACTTGATTGATCCTTTGGTTTATTAAGGAGATAGGGTAAAAATCCCGTGGCTCCATCCTTCACCAGTTTACGAGCTTCCGTAAATGACAATAGAGGTATATTTTTCGACCCAACTTCTCCAATCAACTCATCACCCAATTTAATCTTCTTCTTAAAACAATCCACTTTGGCCCGGTGCCGATACAACCAATCCATCCCGAAAATTACACCATACTTCTTCATAGACATCACGATAAAATCTGCCAAATAATCTTTCCCTTCTATCAACACCGAACAACCCCTAACAACCCGGTCTGTCTGCAAACTACCTCCAAGAGGCGTACTCACAAAATAACAAGAATTTGAACAAGTAACAGATAAACATAGAGGGGCACATAAATCAGAAGATATAAAAGAGTGAGTGGCACCCGGATCGAATAATGCGTGAATGCTCGTGTTATGAATGCAAACGGTACCTTCCACCACAGCATTTGGATCAGCTTCAACTTTCTGCTCCTCACCCTCAAGGGCATAAGCTCGTGCCTGAACCATCGGTCTCGGAGCTCCAGCTTGATACCCTGGTGTCTTGTCCGGGCATGAAAAAGCCATATGATCCCCTTTTCCACATATCAAGCACAACCTCAATCTCTTTCGGCAATTGTTGTAAGAATGGGTTGGCCATCCACAATAAGTACATGGAGGCTGATCATTGCGAGATCCCTTAGGAGCCGGTGGAGCCTGAGGTGGTGGTGGAATGGGTGCAATCTGATCTCCTGCTCTAGGCTTCTTGAAAGGTCCTTTTGGGAGTGGAGCTGGTAAATTCATCGGCCTCTTCCCTTTGTTAAATCCCGAGCCGAATCCTGACCCTTGTCCCTGGCGATAAGCTGGTCTCCTAGCATTTACAGAATCCTCAACCTTTAAGGCTTTAGAAGTAGCCTTCGCCCAAGTACTCGTGTTAACCGCCTCAAGAGCTGCCTGGATGTCTGGTCGAAGTCCCTGAATAAACTGCATAGCTTTATGAAAGTCATCACCCGCTATATTTGGCGCATAGTGAGACAATCTCTCATAATCCGAGATATACTCGGCCACAGATCTCGATCCCTGCTTCAATTCGATGAATTCCCTCAATCTCCGAGTACGGGAGGAGGGAGGGATGAACTTATTCTTGAATTCCCTCGAAAAGACTTCCCAGTTAATCTCTTCTCCAACTGCTTCCAATACAATCCGTGTGCTTTCCCACCAAGAGTAGGCTTCCCCTTGTATCAAAGTAAGAGTGCATCGAGCCTTCTCTCGGGACTCACATGGAATGAGCTCCCATATCCTCTCGACTTCTTTCAACCACATTTCCGCCTGCATATCATTCCCCTTGAAAGACTTAGGAGGTCTTTGGTTCTGAAACTCCCTAAGTATAACCGAAATCGGTGTCTCATGCGGTACAGCAGGTGCAGGTGGTACCGGAGGTGCTGGTGGTACATAATCTCGAAGCCTCTGGTCTATAATGTTGATAACCGAATTAACAAAGGCTTCAGCTGGCGGTGGCTGTGGAGGTGGAGGCGTAGGAGTACGATCACGATGATGATGTCGTCCTGGAGATCGATCACGGTATCTACGTAGAGGCATCCTGTCAATAAACACTAAAATGCGTGCTAGGCTTAGCTCATGCATGATAATGCAATTAATTCAACCACAATCCGAAATTTACATCAATCTAGCACACAAGAGATGTATATGCAACACATTGTCAATTAATTCCGAAGCCGAACGACCTAGACAGACTCACACGACACGAAAGCCCGGGTTTTGCAACCCTAAGGTCTGATACCACTTAAGGATGTAGCACCCGAGCGCAAGGTACCACATCCCCCGCACCATGACCCGGCCCGTATATGAAATGGACGATCCATACTCGAGCCAAATCACGGCGAACGGGGACACACACACACATCTAAGCCAGGCGGGACTAGCCTATCACTTAACCCCAATAACCACAACAACCAAAGCAGCAGAGTAATAGAAAAGCGGAAGCAATAAATCATATATCATAGATTGAGCCATATGCTCTAGGTACCAACAGTTATTCCATATATTGAGCTCCATGCTCTATGTACCAACGATTAAATTCACGAAAGTTAAAACTCCATACCATTACGCTCCAAATCAATAGACAACATTCTCTTGCCAAGACGGCCCAAAACAACATTCATATACAATAACCAAAAGTACGAGTACGCAAGTGTAACCCCAAAACACTAGAGCTAAAAGCGAATGCAAGACCTACGACTCGTATTCCCGCCTAGCTCCCTCGACACCTGCACAAAACAACTGAAAACCAAACGGGTTCAGTCCAAAGGGGACTGGTGGGTATAAAACAGGGCATAAATGGTATATATATAACGGTAATTAAACAATCACATGCAAGCTATAATCCTAAGTGAGGTTTTAAAGAATTTCCCAAGTGGGTGAATAACAATCATCAAAAGGGATTATAAAAAATAATTAACATTAGGTCATTATTGGCCCGGCGAGTGGGCGTGCATTATCTCCAACCAACACCTTGTGTAAAACATTTAAACATTCTTTCATTCATTCTGTTCATGCATTTCAATCTTGTGTGCACATTCATTAACATTTACACCTTCTTCCTCCGGTTTGGTGATGGGCTTGCAAGACCCGACGACCCATTCATTGACCAAAAGGGGTTACATGACTCTCCAGATGGCACTCAGCGTCCATTCCTCGCTAACTCCTAACGAGGTCCGGTTACGCCGTTAATTGGTGGAACTAATGTGAGGTATCACCGTCGGCCCATGCCTCCCCGGATAGCCACTCACACTAAGTCCCTGGGCCCCATTCCTGCATAACATTTATTCTTTCTTTTCTCGCCAAAACATTTGGTAGGATTTAGAAATTAAGGCTTCACGTTGCAAACATTTACTCTATGAAAATGACTATATATATATATATATATATATATATATATATATATATATACTTTGGTCGAAAACTTTCCACGTTAAGGTATTTATAGGGTCATATAGCTAAGTAGTAGAAAAACCCATCTCGAACGGCAAAAGAAGAACACACGAGCCTCACTGACCGGCCTCGTCCCCAAAGGAATCAAAATCTGTGCAAAACAAGTGAAGTGAGACTCAACAAGACCAAATAAGACGCTCGGCAATGCCATGGTTATGATATGAACGTTTTAAAAATGTAACGGCATGTTCATGTGCACTATTAATGTCAGAAAGTATATAACCGTTCATAACTATCATACTTGCATTTATATAACAATTATAAACATAGCTTAAATTGAAGTCACGTTCAATATAATCCACAAATACGAACCACGCAAGCAAATCAAGCAAGAAAAGAGACTTCTCAAAGGTGCCAATTCAAATGACACGGCCGTGTTGCGTTTCAAAGGGAAATGGACACGGTCGTGTCCGAGGTTTAAAAATCAGAAAATTCAAAGTCGAGGGCTTGACACAGTCGTGTTGAGTTTTCAAAGGATTTGGACACGACCGTGTCCAAGGTTAAAATCTGAAAAATTCAAAGTCGAGAGCACAACACGGCCGTGTCCATTTTCAGTTCAAAGCTGACACGGCCGTGTCCATTTTCAGTTCAAAGCTGACACGGCCGTGTCAGCTCATCGTTTTGAAAGAAATAACAGCGCAACAGCTCTGTTACGCGGGGAAAAGCTTTAAAGAAAACAGGGCAGCCATCAAGAAGCTCTCCAACAGCACTTAGACATGATTTTAATCCTTATTATTCATATACAACATGCAACTCAAGTAAAAACACAAGAATGCATGCTTGAAATTGGCCAAAACATCATCAATGCATATGATCAACAAACATGGAGCTTGAAGCTCCTCCAATGGCAACTCATGCCCTCCTCAACAAACCTTTAATTTAAACATGTAAGAATGATGGAAAGTTTACAAGAATCATTTATCAAGCATCAATTCTCATTTCAAACCATGAAAACCAAGGATCAAATCAAAACCCACACTTCATGCTCATACATTCAAACACAAGAAACCCCAACTTCTATCAAGCCTCAAATAGAAGAAAATATAGAGGGGAAGATGGAGATTACAAATCCTAACTCACCTTGGAAGAAGATTGGGTGGAAGCTAGTCTTGAGCTCAAACTTGGTTGATCAAAAATGGAGGGTTTCTTGAGAGTGCTTCCTTGCTCCTTGCCTTGGCTGCTTTGATCGATCAAAATGGGAAGAAAAAGGGGTAGGAAATGCTGATATCTAGTAGGGAAATAGATAGGGTACGGGTTGGTCCAAGTCCGGTTCGTTTAAGAAAAAGGGTCAAACAAGTTATAAGGTAGAGGCTATGAAACGGTTCGTTGTCGAAGGTTCAAATGATACCAAAAAGATACAAGGTCAAGTTCAAAGGATAGGTAACGTCAAAACAAGTTCAACGCCGGTTATGGATCTCGATTTTGAGGTCCGGACCTCAAGATATCGTGAAAACCGTTCAGGGTTGCCTACTATACGAATAGGTCCCTAAACTTTCAAAAAGTGGCAATTAAGCCCAAACTCAATTTCCAATTGAGTCCAAAACATTCGAATAACTTACAGCCAAGCCCACGGATTACACAGAACACGTAATTTCATTCAATTAACACCACATCCACAAAATTCAAATTTCCACAACTCCGCTCACATAAACATAGCTCATATAAACAATCAAAAGAAATTTTAAACGAATAATCAAATTATAACGAATTCAATTAACAACTCAAAATATAAAATCATATAATTAAATATAAATATGCACGTAACACTTACCTGCACGTGTGAAAACTCGGGGCGTCACAATTTGTGTGTCGTTTGATGCGTTTATGTATTTATTTTGCTTGATTTAGGTGTTTAGGAAGTTGGAGTTAAGAAACGGAGAAACGAGGCAAATTCATGAATTTTTGGAGGAAAAAGGAGTAACCCCCGTTACTCCTTGGATGAACAAAAGTGTTAACCCCCGTTAACGGACCCAGGAGCACAAATTTTGGTGGAATAAGGGAGTAATACCCGTTATTCCCTGGAAGAGAAACTCTGCTAACGCCCGTTACCATAGGCAGTAGGCGAGGAATTTTGGCGAATGAGGGGTAGTGGGCAGAGTGTAGCACCCCGACCGAAGGGTGCCACATCCCCCGCACCGCGGTTCAATACGTGTAACGAAATAAGGACTCCGTACATGCACCAAACCATGACGAACGGGAGACAAACAAAAATACCCTAAGCTAGGACGTCTAGACCCTAATACAAACTACGCCAACATGATCAAAGCAACAGCGGAAGCAATAGGATCAACAAATACAGTCATGCAAAATTTCACCTAAAAGAATGTGTTGAGTTCAACTAGCATAGATACCTAATCCCGAATCATATACAAGGTATAATGAAAACAAATTACAAGAACAAGATGCCACTCCGGGGCCACATCAAACTAATACAAGCTCCAAGAATTAAATACATTTCATATTACAAGCTTACAAGGTTCAAGAATGCAAGAAGTAAATACAAGAAATGCATGTGACTCGAACAAATAACCCAAAGACTCGAGATACAACCGTAGCCTAGCTCAGACTCCAACGAGCACCTGAAAACTCAAGAAAGAAGGGGAAAAAGGAACCAACGAGGATGGGTCAGTCCTAGAGACTGCTAAGGGGGCTAGCACAAGCACCCATACATACGTACAGAGCAAAACATGTGTCAAAATCAAGGAATTCGTAAACCGGGGATGGTTTTTGCACTCTAAAACTTTTCTCGTGACATTAGGTATATACAGATTTAAAAGAAAGTTAGGCCGAAGGCCAAAATCACCAAATTTCAGAAGTTATAAATCCATTCCCGTTTCACAAATATAAGACAAGGCAAGACAAGACAAGTAACTCGGTGGGTACGAGTTTTTCCCAAGCTCCTCAAGTTCAAGACAAGTAGAAGGTAAACAAGAACAAATCGAAACAATCATACCTCAACTTCGGTGATGGAAGGGTTGATCATACCCTAGCCATCCAAGCAAGCAAGTATGTCAAGGTCATTTTTGCGGCACTCACGCTTAAGGACTCCATCCCCCACCAAACTCCTAGTGGGTTCCGGGTTCATCCTTTCAAGTGGAGATCATGAACTAGTGGTTTGTCCAGCGACCCCTTGGTTGACCCGAATGCTCTATCCCACAACCTCCGGGGCCCATCAAGATAAGTACAAGATAAAGTTAAAGTGTGACGCCCCGACTTTTCAGAAGTAAAGGTATGACGTATGTGTTTACAAATTTGCGCAAAATAATTGTCTTTACGTGTTTTACATTTAATTTTATTATAAATTGTTATTATTTTATTTTATTATAATTTATTTTAATTCAATGTTATTTTAAAATAATTTGTATTTTAAATATATATATATATAAATATATGTGTATTTATATTTCGTTAATTGTTGATTAATTTAATAATTAATGCTAATTAAGTATTATGCTAATTAATCATGCTTAATCATATTAAGTAATTTATTCAAATTTAATCGTTGACTTTAATATATATATGTTTGAATTTAATTTCATTTATTTGGCTAATTCATGAGTTCTTTGAAAATGTGCATCGTTCTTATATGAAACGATATCGAAATATCGTACAATTGTAATATGGCGTAAATATGTGTGTTATGAACATGCTTATATTCTCGGTTTATGTTTTCGAATTCATTTGACATGTTAACGAATTTAATTTGATTTGGAATCCAAGTCGGGGGGCTAACGAGCACTTAGCGCACCCTTGGTTCCGTATTTAATACCTTGAGCTAGGAAACTCGGATTCGAGTTTTGTCAACTTCGATGAACTTGCAATGAAAATTCGAGTTTAGTAAACTTAGCCACATATTTTTCCAGAATCATTTGAACCTCCGAAATCCAACCGAAAAACCCACACGGCGCCAAAACTGCCACATTTCACCAAAATAGTCATATCTCTTACCATACTTGACCAAATTAACCATGGTTTGAACCTATGGGACCCTAACTCAACCATCTAGCTGATCATTATCCTCCCCAACCGAAATACTCTCTCTTACTTAGAGAAATTCAGCCCTCTTTCCTTTGTTTTCCAGAAATCCCGTAGCTCAAGCTAATTCTTTAGATTCAAGCTCAAATCTCTTCCAAACCTCCATCAATCCACAAGGTAAGCTTGGTTATGTTATATGCATCCATTATGAGTCATTTTCATTCATTCATCCCTAAATTTGAGCATGATTTCGTGAGCTTTTGGGCAGAAATGGATATATATAGATTTAGGTTTTGAATTTGGTTGATCTCTTCCAATACTTGAGCTTTTTGGATGATTCCAAGCATGAAAATGATTGTCTTGATCTCTTCTTGGCATTTATGGTAATGTATTAGCTAGTAGTTGAAGCATTCATGAGCTATCATTAATGATATATTGAAGGTCGATGGAGTTGCTCTGTTTTTCGCTGAGCTACCTACATCAGTTTTTGCTGCTACGTTTGAGGCGAGTTGAGGCTTGATTTTGTTGAGTTTTATTGTTCATTTAATTTCCTTATTTACCTGATCTTGTTGGGAGAAAATTGGATTTGGTTCTGCTCTGTTTCACCAGGACTGTTGTGTTTAACATTTTCTGTCGCGCAGGTCGCGCCCGCGACCTTAATTGCCTGTAATTTGGTCGCGACCGCGACTGAACAGTACGCTGCTCTCGTATTCTGAAAATTGGAGAAAAATTCTGGAAATTATGGGTAGCGGCCGCTACCATTTCATGAAGAAAATGGGTCGCGGCCGCGACCCCCTGTTTTCTGAAATTTCCAGTTTGAGCTTGGCTGTGAGTGGTTAAAATGTAACTCTAATTTCCTTCCTTACCTGCATGCATGAGTTGGACGTGAATATATATGTATAGGTATAGCATTTCATGCATAAATCATAATTTAATTTATGGAGTGCATGCATGGATTAATTGTAAATTTCCATTTTAATATATGCATGCATGATTTTCATGCATACGTGCATTACATATATGTATATATATATCTATGTAAATATTAATATTAAGTTTAAATAATGATATATATATATATATATATATATATATATATAAATTATGATTTAATTTGTTTTAAACTTTAGAATTTAATTGTTGTTTATTTCATGTTTTATTTATTTTCGACCTTTAATTGAAAGTAATTAATTGCCTATTTTCTAATTATAAATGCAATATATTACGTGTTATGATTATTAAATGGAATTTTAGATTAATTGATATGTATTATGAATGTTATGAATTTATGAATTTGAATGAAATATATGAACGAATGGTTTGATTATATGTTCTAAATTCCTTAATAGTGCACATGAACATTTTACGATATAACATGATCTTTTATGCATTCATATCATGATCAGTTCATTGCTGAGCGTCTTAATTGGTCATTTTGAGTCTCACTTTACCTTTCTTGCACAGATTTTGATCCCGTTGGAGACGAGGTCAATCCTTGAGGCTTTCGTATCTTCTTTTGTCATTACAAGGTGGATTTTTCTACTATTTAGATAAAAAGACCCAATATATCCTTATGTGCAAAGTTTTATCCAAAGTTAGAATTATCTATTTATATAACGAGTCACTTTCGGGTAAATGATTTCAAATGTATAATCCCTTTTTCTTTTAATATCCAACCGATTGTTTTGGCGAGTATTGATTGATTGATTGCACTGATTGGGGCCCGGGGTTCTTGGTGTGAGTGGCTATCCGAGGAAGCATGGGCTGACGGTGATGCCTCACACTAGTTCCCACTAATGAACGGCGGTACCGGACCTCGCCAGGAGATTGGCGGGGAAAGGGAGCTCAGTGCCTTCTGGGGAGTCATGTAACCCCTTTTGGCCAATGATTGGGTAGCCGGGTCTTGCAAACCCGCCCACCAACCCAGAGGAAGAAGGTGTATATGACCGATTGAATAGAATCGATTGATTGTGCACAAAAGAATGATATACATGAAAGAGTTAATGAGTGAATGATTATGGAATTACACATGGTGTTGGTTGGAGTTGATGCACGCCCACTCGCCGGGCCACTAATGACCTATTGTAAAATTGATCATTATAATCCCTTCCGATGATTCCTCTATTTTACCTACTTGGGAACCGTCTCAAAAACCTCGCTTGGGATTATAATTTGCATGTGATTGTTTAAATTCCGTTATATATTATATTTATGCCAATGTTTTATACCCACCAGTCCCTTTTGGACTGAACCCGTTTGGTTTTCAGATGTTTGGTGCAGGTGTCGAGGGAGCTAGGCGGGAATACGAGTCCTAGGTCTTGTATTCGTCTGTAGCTCTGTATTTTGGTCTTACACTTGCTTCTCACACTTTTGATTATTGTATATGGATATTATATTGGAGCGTACACTTGTTTTGGGCCGTGATGGCATGCATTGATGTATATGAATTATATTTTGGAGCTTGGATGCTCATGGTATATATTTATATATGTGGTATATGTTCGTTTACTGCTTCCGCTTTAATGTTTAATTATGATTTTATGGTTCAAGGGTTAGTCCCGCCTAGCATAGAGTGTGTGTTTGTCCCCGTTCGCCGTGATTTAGCTCGGGTATGGATCGTTCATTTCATATTCGGGTCGGGTCTCGGTGCGGGGGATGTGGCACCTTGCGCTCGGGTGTTACATAAAGGGACTTATGTTTCAAGGTCATTTTCGCGCTACAAGTTCAAACGTTTTCAAACTGTACTCAAGCTTTTCAAAACAAATCAAAACATAACGTATATATATATATATAAACGTTTTCAAGGTTTCGAGACAAGCGGGACAAGCCCTCAAAATACATATCAAGCACGTATCTAGTATATATTATATACGTAATTCGCATGCGGGCTTCAAAACATGAAGGGTTGTAGGTCACTTTAACTAAAAAGAAAGAAAGCCTAACCTTCTAGACCAAACCAGACGAGAAGGACCAAAACACCTCTACGAGACCTCCTCATCACCCACGGATCGAACCTAAGGATAAGGCAAAGAGAAAACGATGAACTTAGACTCAATATGCACCAATTAGATGCTCCGCAAATGCATATGGATGCTAATGATGTATAAAGAATGCAATGAAGATCAATTAGGTCATATGAGTTCTTATTACATCATACCGGATCATAAGTTACATATTTCACGTTAAACGATCCATAAGCTTCTCATAATGAGCCTAACACGTCATATAACACGTTAGCAAATCATTCATACCATATAAGAAGCAAGGGAATATCATACAAGGAAAAGAAGCGAAGTACTCACTCATACATGCTCGTTAGAGATCGTATAGAGCATACAGCGTCATATATCACGTATAAAAGCATCGAATTCACATCAAATAAATCCATAACTCGAGCCTAGTGCTCAAACACATCATATTATAACATATTATAAGCACTCATGCCTTTAATTAACATAAAGGAGACAAAGGAATGCAAGAAAGCATCACACGTTTCATTTAAACGTTCATACAAATACGTCACGTTTACACTTAACAAACAAAGTCATAAAATTAAAACAATTAATCAAACATATCATATAATCATATATTAGCATGTTGGGTTCATGATTGCGGCGGGAGAAAACGAATTAAATCGAAAACAAAGCACGAAAGTTACACGCAAAAGCACCCAAGGTTGTCACGGGGGTTATAAGCTGCAAGCACAATGACTTGCACCCCCGTTAACACATCCAGGCACCAAAGCAAGTACGTAATGGGGGTTAACACTCCCAAGAGGAAGGGGAGTGACCCTTGTTAACAACAACACCAGTTCCGCCTGGAGAGAGTAACGGGCGTTACTCCCTCCCCACTCCAAAATGTTAACGGGCGTTAGCCCCCTCTTCTTCTCTAAACGAGAGTAGCCATGGCTGCTCTCCTCTGCATCTCCAACATTAGCATGTAGCAGCACAAAGGAAGGAAGCAAGGCAGCAAAAACACGAAGCAAAACAGCAACTACAAGCATCACACACGCAGCAACGAAGCAAGAACGAAAGAAGGGGGTCAAACATGTATATATCTCCAATTTCATAAAAGGCATTAATGGTAACCTTCATTAAATGCAACCAAATTCTGAAATGAGTTTATACAAACAATAAGTGTAACATCCCGCTCGTCCGGCCGTACAGGTACATTGTTACGGGAGAGCTACGTGCACTTTTAATTATTTAATTACGCGAATTATGTGCTTATTATATTTTTTATATGATATATTTGAATTATAATTGAACATTATATGCTATATTTGAACGTTTATGCCCTAATTGCCTCGTTTTTTATTCGTTTAAACTCGTTTTTTATCCTAACTTCGTGGGTAAGTGATATGCAAGAATTATATGTATTATAAACCTATTTTCATGCTCGTTTTATGTTTTTGAGTTCGTTTGATACGGTGTTCGAATCGTTTTATTTTTTAGGGACTTGAGGGCCTAACTCGTATTAGTGCACCTCGGGTTCCGGAAGTTGTATCTCGCGATCGGGAATTCAGATTCAAATATTAGAAGTGATGACGGACTTATAACGAATAATGGAAGCTAGAGAACTTGGCCTCACATTTTTCTAAACCCGTTTGATCCTCCGAACTTTGCCCACAAGGCGACTTGTGTGACAGTTTTGCGACCATCACCCGTTTTGCTCATACCCGACCCGTTTCTTATCCGAATCGTCCTGTTTTTTAACCCACTTAAACGTATTTTAACACTATCTCATCTCTTAAACCCCCATTTCGGGCTCAGCCAAATGAGAAGAAGAAAAGAGGCAAAAACGTGAGAGAAAGGGAGAAGAAAGAAGGAGGAGCAGTCACTATTTAGCAAGAGGGATTTTGAGCTCTTTCGACCTCCGTTCTTCGTCAAATTCGAAAGGTAACTTCAGAATTCGAACCTCCATCCTCTTAGCATTCTTTTAAGCTTTATTTTGCCCATTTTCATCCATGTTTGAGTATGATTTGGGGCTACTATGTGAATAGTTAGGTTATAAGCTCTCTTTGGAAGAACTCATGCCATACTTGCTTGATTTCTTGAATTGATGCATGATATATGAGCTAAATGATTTCTTTATTTCATTCCTAAGCTTTAATTTCATTCCACTTGTGTATAATTTGATCCAACATTGTTAAGCTTTTGAAAAACTTGAAGTTTGAATGCAAAATTTTGAGCTGCACTTTGATCCTTGTTGTTGCTTGTTTTAGGAGTAGATTTGGTGTGATTTCTTCATGTTTTTTATCAGAATTATGTGTATATCTGAGCTCTATGTGTTTCCATGCTTTTCCCTTGCTTTCTCCCCTGTTTTTCAGCTGGAAACGAAGCAACACAACAGCCCTGCGCAGCAGAGAACGGGCGTTCGCCCGGTTTGAAGGAGAAGAGTGAACGACCGTTCAGGCTCAGCTGTAACTTTTGTACAGCTGAACGGTCATTCAGGTTACAAGGAGGAGGGGACTGAACAGTCGTTCAGTCCTCCATGCAGGCCATGAAGCTGCTGCAGCGCAACTGTTCGTTCTGTAGCCGAGCACGCGATCTTTTGCTTCTTTTCTTGAACCTATGTGTTGTTATTGTTGTGTTTATGTTTTTATTTGATTTCTCCTCCCCAATTATGATCCTAATATGTTAATAAGTTGTTATATTATATGTTTCATTGTTTAATTTAATTTTATGGTTTTAATTGTTAAGCATAAACGTTACTAGTATGCATAAACATTTAATTGATACGTGTGAAATATTCTTACATTCTTTCGCCTTTCTTATGAATTTAAACTCATGAGTGATTATAATATGTTATAATATGATATGTTATGATCATTATATTAAACTCATGAATTTATTTGGTGTAAATTCGATGCTTTTATGCTTGATATATGATTTGATATGATCTAAGTGGTCTCTAACGTGCATATATAATGGATTACCTTGTTTCTTTGCCTTATATGATATCTCTTTGATTCTTTTATGGTGTGAATGATTTCTTAACGTGTTATATGACGTGTTATGCTAGTTATGTAAAATTTGTGAATTTGTTTAACGTGAAATATGTGAATTTTGATTTGACATGATTCAATATGAACTCTTACAACCTAATTGAGATCACATTGTATTCTCTATGCATCATTAGCATCCATATGCATCTGCCGAGCATCTAATTGGTGCATTTTGAGTATAAGGTTATCCTTTGTTGTTTGTTTTGTCCTCAGGCTCGTTTCGTGGGTAACGAGAAATTTTTTTGAAGTCTTTTGATTCGTTGCGTTCAGTTTGGTCGTCAAGGTGAGATTTTCATTCTTTTTAGTTAAAGGACCTAAAACCATATCTGTATTTTGAATCCCGCATGCGAATTATATATATATATATAGTGTAACATCCCGATCGTTCGGATTTCCAGGTACGCTGTAACGAGAGGGTTATATATGTATTTAAATTATTTAATTATGTAATTGAGTGTTATTTTAATGCTTATATGATTATTTGAAATTATATGGAACTATTTGTTTATATTATGAACTTGAACTTTGAACGTTTATGTGTATGTGCCCCGTAATTTGCTCGTTACGTGTCGGAATTCAATTACGATTTTTGTGAAATTTTGGTGTGCTTGTTATATGTAAGTTCTGAATATGTTTGCTAGCTTATTTCTTATTTTCGAGTTTGTTTGATACGGTTCTTAAACCGTTTTATTTGTTAAGGGACTCGAGGGCCTAACTCGTTTTAGCGTGCCTTGGGTTCCGATTCACGTAGCTTGAGCTCGGGAATTCGAATTTGAATTTTGATTCCACCATTGAACTCGTTTAGACAATTCGGATTCACTGGAACTAGCCTTATATTTTTCTGAAGCTATTTGAACCCTCTTTGGAAATCCGATCCAAATGGACCGCATCTTATGACTCGACACGTTTCTTGTTGATCCGACCCGTTTCAGCCCCTTTAAGGGCTGAAACATATCCCTTTTCTTCCCATTTTCAGCGTGATACAAGGGAGAGAGAGAGAAGAAGAGAAACTCCAAGCCCTAGCCTTCAAGAGCTCAAGTTCGACTTTGTTCTTTACCTCTTGGACGATCCGAGGTAAGATTATTACTCCTTGCAACGTGAAATTTCTTTCTATCCGATTGTCTTCTCTTGAATCTTTGTATTTATGAAGCATGAGGAAGATGATGAAAAGTATGATTGAATGAAAATTTGATTCCATGCCTCCATTCTTGAATCATTTGAGCTAGACTTGCAATATGATGTTCTTTGGAGTTAATAAGATGCATATTTCTTAAATTTTGAGTTGTTGGATGAAGCATGAGTATTCCACCATTTTTTACTCTTAAAAGCTTGAAAAGGGTAATTTGTTTAATCCTTGTTTTCATTCCTTATAATTGAGATATGTGTTAGAGCATGTAAATGTGAACTTATGCCTTGAATTTGATGTGTTTTGGTTGAGTTTTGGTTGAGCTTTGTGCTTTGTAGCCTTCTCCCGCGAGTTCCTTACTCTTCCTGCGTTTTTTTAGGGACCGGGCATGATCCACGATCGTGGATTTTGGATCCACGGGCGTGGGTTGTCATGCAGGGACTTGGGTTTTCGGCCAGAGAATCCACGGGCGTGGATTTTTGTGCTTGGAAGAATCCACGGCCGTGGATCCTCCTCTGTTTTCTGTTTCAGTTTGTTTTGCTCCGTTGACCCTTCATCCGAACTCCAATTGACCTGATTTTTGAACCGATAGTGTGACGCCACGTTTCTCGATCAAGGTAAGCTTGTTACGAGAGTGAACGATTTACTTTTCACTACATGAATTATGTGAATAATATGCCTTAATTGACCGTTATGCTTGAACTTATGTGGAATATATGATTTGTATGAAATACGTGACTAATTGATGTGTTAATTATGTGCTCGTATTATTCTTATTGAGCTTTGATAGCATGCTTTATGCTTAAACATGACCATGTGCTTATTTGGACATTAAAGCATAAATTAGGGACCAAAAGGTACATTTATTTTCCAAGCCTCAAACTGGATAGAACTTCTTGAAATTGAGTAGATAATTCGATTACGAGTTCGTGGGTTCTTAAATCGCTCGATTTGGAGTTCGGACGAAGAAGTTATGGCCATTCTACGAAAAGTCAACCTTTTTATAAGACTTATGACCCAATTCCGAATTTAGCCCAATTTGAGACCCAATTTCACTCCTGACCCGCTCCAATTGACCCGGTTCGTGACCCTAATAGCTGACCCAAATAACAAAATCAGATTTTAACATCCAAAACCTCATTTTTACGTTATTTCATAAGATTCAAACACAAACTCTCTCTAGCCTATTCATCTTCTCCAAGAACAACAAGAACACCTCCAAGCATCTTCAAGAGGCAAAAGTGGAGATTGAAGCTGGGAATTCGAGATTAGAAGACGAGTTATTTCCTTCGATTTTCAACTCTCAAGGTAAGCTTTATGGGCTACTTCCATGGTTCTATGTTCTTGAGCTTCTTGACTTGAATTTGAACTAGGGTTCTTGTGTCTTGGATTGCATTCAAATTTCTTGTTGGAAATATGCTTATTTTGATGTTGGGAACATTTTGATATGAGAATTACTTGCTTTTATGCTCTTATGTGAAATCCGCCATTGTTGACCTTTGAAGCTTTTTGAGAATTCTTGCATGTTCACCTTCTTGTGTGTTTTAGCTTGATTTGTAGATTGATTCTTGTTCCTTGAGCAATTTCATGAAGAATGCTTGAAGAAGATGAAGTTCATGTTTGTAATTTGTTGGGATTTTGATGCATATTCATTTCCTAAATGTTCAAAACATGATATTTGATGTTTAAATTCATTTATGCATATTTTATACACTTGGAAACATGATTTAGGAGTGTTTAGAGCCCAAAATCCACCATTTTCAAGCATATGTTCGTAATCTCATTTTGCATCAGCCGCAAGCCAAACGCCCGTATAGAAATTGCATTGAAACACCAAACCCCCGTGTGAGAAGCCACTGTGACGATTTTCCAGGGTCAAACGCCCGTTTACATTTCCTTCTTGTGCACCAAACGCCCGTTTGGGTGCTCTCGGGTCTAAAATTTGAGTTTTTGTGATTTTGTTCGTTTTCCTTCGTTTTCAATTCCTATGCACTTCTTACACCCCTAATATGATATATATGACTTGGAATCATGTTTTCATGCATTGTAATGTCTTGCATGCCTCGATTATGTGTAAGATTGTGTTAAGTATGGTTTACTTGTTATCAATTGTATATGGCATGACTTGGAAGTTGCTATATGACTTATATGATGTTCTTTGATCATCATTATTGGACTTATGTTATACTTGGACATTCATTTGCATACCATGAGCATGTTTACTCCTTGAAGCCGTGCGTCGTCTTAATTGGTTTCGAGTCGTGTCTTACCCTTGTTGGTACGTTTGTCTTGTTAGGTGGTGCATCTCCGGTTGAGTAGTTTGTTGCTCGTGGTTGGCCTTTAGAAGTTCTCGGTAAAGGTGAGGAGTTATACTATGAAATGATTTGAAAACTGTGGACACATATAGCCTTTCATATTTGTTGGTTTTAAACTCCCGTTTTCGAAATGTATATGTAGGCTTTATAAGCCAAGTTTTGTGAGCTTTGCTCGTATTATGGATATTTGCTTATGGCAAACGGTTTACAAGTAAAACTTGAGTTTTGGTATATGGGATAGATACCCAAAATGGTTTCGGAACTTTCATTTGAGTATTATATATGTGTGAGTTGTGTAGCGAGCCTTTCTTATACCTTGCAAGGACGCTTGGTTGGTCGGTTCTTTTGATAGCGCTCGGGGTAGAGTAAGTGGTAAGACCGGGAACGCAAGGGCGGACGGTTGAACCCTTATGAAGTACCCACTTTTGGACAAGTTTGCTAAGACTCCGAGGAGGATTCGGGGTTGAGGTAAGCTTGGGAGAAGGTTGGTTTCATGGACCCACTTCTCCATGGATCTTTTGTGATGATCGGGGGATGTACACCCTCGACATCAACGGTGTTAGGATGGATTGGTTTGATTTCTTTGGTTTGGGAAGTAAGGATGGAGTACTCGTACTCGCCGAGCCGGTGCTTTGGTTTATGATCCATATTTTCTAAAACATGCATTGTATTGAAAACTATTAGGGATTATGAACACTTTTATTTGAGCATGCATTGAACCTTGTACATCCTATATATTGTTAACTTCTCCTCACCGGTTCCTTTGAGCTGACTCCCTTTACCTTTCGTGTCCGCAGGTTGCGTTTTGGAGTCAAGCTAGACGGGGTCTTTTGAGAGTCTTTTTTAAGTGGTCTAGTTTGTACTCGTCATGCTTGTAGCATACTTTGTTACTTATGTCTCATGCTTTGTTTTGGGAATTACAGACTTAATATATATGATGTGTTAGGAATAGTGCCCTAGAAAGCCGATTGTATATCCGATTTGTGCTTTTCCTTATTGTAATCACAGACAATCTTTGAATGAAATAATGAATTGAGGCAACACTTCTTTTTATGCTGTTGTTTGGTATGCATTTACTTTATCTGTGCATGTACGAGAACTCCCCTAATCCTGATGACTTTAGGACTCTACCATTTAGGTGATTACATAAGTCTTGATTAGTAAAATACTCCAAGCCGATGAGTCCTACCGATAGTGGGAGTGTCAACCTGACTCCTCTAAGTCTTGCTTGTGGGATCACGCCCTTAAGAAGGACCACCTTGTTTCATGGAGGTGCAAAGTGTATAGTTGATACGTGTGTGATACATGAGGGTGCTTACTTCAATAAGTAAGTTCACTGAGGTGCCCCATGTGAGAACATTCCTAAATGGGAAAGGAAGTTTCTATTTCAGGAAATAGAAACTTCCAGATTAGGAAATATCTCACGAGTCATTGATGTGATTAATTGATCCTTAGACTTGAGGTTCCTTGTCACTTTATGAATTAACTCTGTAGTCTTAGGTATAAGCTTTAAAGGGTGTCGCCTTAGACAACTGATTCAAGGCTTATGTTCGGGCTGCACAAGTGATTCATGAAAGTGAATGACAATCAAGAAAGGACCTACACTTGCATTAGCAAGGTGATCTCTTATTGTGTAAGTCATTCATATGCCATATGGAGTCCTTGGCCAAGGCAGTAGATCAAGACATCAAGAAAAGGGTTTCTTGGATTGAGATCAAATGGATATGAAATGCACTTAGCTTTAAGACTAGATTATTAGGGTTCTAATTATTCCCTTACCCTAGATCTTGGTTGAGAGATAGTAAGTAGGAGGATTGTATCTCACATGAATCAATGACTTAACGGTTCTGTCGAATCCGAACATTCCAATTCAGTTAGGGGTTAAACACCTGTTGCTAGACAATGGTCGTTTAATCTGTGGACTGATTATTTAATTAGTGAATTAATTAATTGGGGTCACTGCAAATTGAATTGAGAACCTAGAGGGTCACACACAACAACTTGGTTACATAGTTAAGGCTTTAAAATGATTAAACGAGTTAATCGGGCCAAGAGGGTTCCACACGTGTGGCTCACATGAGTGACACGTGTCCTTGTGAGACGTGTCTCACACGTGTGTAAATATATGTGTATATTTATTTATGTGTTAAATAATTAATGTGATTAATTATTTAATAGACTTTGGTTTAATTTTGAATTGAAAAGAAAGTCTTATTTTAGGGAAAAATAATCTAGTTAATTAATTAGATAAAAATAAGTTATTTATTTTAAATAAATAAAGTATAAAATTATCCAAAAATAGTTTGGATGTTTTAGCTCTCTTGAAAGTTGATTTGAATTTGAATTCAAAGTCAAAGTCAAAATTACTTGATGATCAAGTAATAGAAGAGAGGGACCAAAATCCTTAGCCCATAAGGACTAGGATTTTCGGTTCTACCCCTCCTATAAATAGGGGAGCTCGATCTCCTCTTGGGGCTAATCGAGAATTCTTTTGGTTCATGTGTTGAACACCATCCTTTCTCTAAGATAAACGAAACCCTAGGTTAAGCCAAAACACTAACTAGAGAACTAGCATCCTTACTAGTTAGATTGTAGTCATGTTGGTGGACTATCTCTAGAGAGCTTCAAGTTAGAAGTTTGAAGATTAGAGCTTTACCAAGAAGAGGGGATCAAGCCGCCAGAAGAGTGTTCTTGGGTGGCTTGAAACGCTTAAAGAAAGTTAATTAAGAAAGTAAGTTTCTAATCCCTACGAATTTTGTTACACGATTGTGAGTCCAAGATCCTTTTGTTGGAAAAAATTTCAATTTCTGCTGCTTTTCTGATTCCGTTTTCCAACATGATGTTTTATTATGCTAGTTTGGACCATGATGGTCATTAGGATGATTTTACATTTCGCACTTTGAGCATTTCGTGCTGGACCGTGACGGTCACTTAGTTGTTGAAGGAATGAATTTATGCACTTGATATGTTATGATTTAAGCTTCCGCATACTTGTGATTGTTTACTCGCTTTGTGAGTCTAGTACCGCCTAGCTAGGATGTCCGTTTGTCACCGCTTGCTTCGTACTTGGCGGGTATATGGATAGCAATTCTATATACAAGCTAGGTCCGTAGCGTGGGATAGGTGTGGATGCCCTTGTTGGGGGTTACACCGTTATTTGGTTGGTATCAGAGCTCAAGGTTCAAAATCGGGCTCTTGAGTCGTCTTGAGTCGTCTAGGTTGTACGGCTTAGGGGCAATGTGCTTTTGTGTTCATTTATTTTGCTTTTGCATATGACCTTATATTACTCATATCATGTTAATTCTTGCCCTTAATTTATGTACTTGCAGTTCTTACTTGATATTATGTGACATGAGCATATGACTAATCAACATGCGTACATAATTGAATTGTGTAGGATACCTTCACGTCGTCGTGACCGTTCTCCGGCTCGTGGAAATGAGCAAGATCCTCCGGGGAATAATCTGAATCCACCTTCGCCGCCGCCTCTACCTAACGCAGCGGATCTTATGGCTCTTATGACTCGGTTTGTGCAAGCATTGAATGCACAACAAGTCGCTCAACAAGCCGCGCAAGCACCTCCTTCGGCACCTCCTCCACCATCGGTTCCAGTTGCGAGTGTTTATGACCGATTTAGTAGACCCAGTCCACCTATATTTCCGGGCACTACGTGTGACACCCTAAGCGGAGGGCACCACATCCCCCGCACCGAGAGCCCGGTCCACCCATGAAATTGGGAGTCCATACATGAACCAAGCTCACGGCGAACAGAGACAGAATAAAAAATTTCAAATCAACCTGTTAGGCGGGAGTAGACCCTTTACCAATCAATTCAATAAAACAAAGAATGCGGAAGCAATGTATACAATCACTATCCAATATAAAATTTCAAATCATACAAGAATGTAAATACAGGTTCAACTAGTTCAAGATCTGTCCTAACCTGTCCCGAATTAATACCATGCAATAACATATAAACGGGTTCAACTAGGGCCTTAGAAACCTGTCCCGAGTTCAATAAAGTAATAACAATATAGAGTGGCTTACATAACCCAGTTACAAGCAGGAAATAAAGGTACGGTATGATGCAGTGCAAACAGGACCAAGACTCGATCAAAGACTTCAAAAGACTCCTGCCTAACGACCACAGAGCCAGCAAAACAGACACTAAAAACAACGAGAGGGAGGGGTCAACCAACTGACTGAGTGAAGGGGGTACTCACACACATATATATATATAGACAGTAGGCATAACTCCACTGTACGTTATTAGTTACAAAAACAAGAGACAGGAATCAGAAGTAATTAATACGTACGGGTGGAATTATGTTCAAGCATGCAGGTCAGGCAAATAGGATATACAATGCATGTGTCGATATCCGTACGCCCTCTGTTGATGCCCATTTTACCTTAACGATCCATGAGCTCCGATGTTGTACAGGGACTGGGGGCATGCCAGAGGTTACGGATATCTATGCTTAATATTTTAGGGGACCCGGCGAGAACGGGTATTCAATCCATCGTGGACTCCTCTTTTCACTTATTAAATGACAGGTAAAAGCAGGTAATCAGGAAACAAGCAGGAAACAGGAGTTATAATTATTACAAGTGGGAAAACAAGTATAAGTAATCTCCTTCTTCAGTGATAGTCTGGGTAGCTAACCCTCGCCATCCAGGCAGGAATGATTTGTAGGTTCATGACTCCTCAGATCTGGAGCTCCTTCTTCCACCAAACCTCCTGGTGGATATCAGGATAGTCCAACAGGATGGGGCTTGCGCAAGAGGTCACCGTCGGCCCGATACCTCCCCGGTTCACTCAAGACACAAGCCCCTGGGCCCCAGGAACAGGAACAGGAACAGGAACCACTCTAGCTAGTCTAACGCTAGAAGAGTCGGGGGCACAAGCAGGATCTCGCAAAACAGGCTCAGGATTAACACTACACAATATATAAATCATTTCCGATACATAGCCGGTATATAAGATATGGCAAGGTTTTATGTGAAAATCATTTGGTTTGTTTAGAGCATGCAAGGTTATAGGTCATTTATAAAAGAAAACCCTGACCTCTGTGTGCAAGAAAGAAGTAGGAGAAGGACCACAAAGCTTGAAAGTCTCCACCGAGGAGAATACTCAACAAGAAAGGAAACATGGTGTACTCGTGACACACGACTGAATAATGAAACCAAGTAAGACGCACGGCGATGTTCATGAAGTGGTGCATCATGTTATGGCATGATTCAATAAGCATTAAATCATAAATAAGTCATGAAATGGTGTGATCGTGTTCATGAGCACAAGTAATGTCATTTAGACACATAGATGATTTAATCATTCAATTCGACATGTATACAATGCATGTAAGTCAAATAAGACGTCGAGGAGGTGAAAAGACGGCGATAAAACAGTTTTTGGCAAAGTTTTGCATAAGCTAACAGTTTTCCGAAATGCGCAAGTAGAAGGAAAACTGGAATATCTCGAGTTATAGAAATAGGAATTAATTTTTGTTTATTGGAAATGAAACTAGACACATAGACCTTTAAAATGGTATGTGGATCGACTTGTGGTTCAAAGCGAGGTGAAAATGGCGTAGGCTCGAAGTTGGGCGAAAGCAGATTGTCGGTAATTTGGCGACACCAAAAAGAATTGATTATATCTTACAAATTAGAAAGGATAATGAGGTGATTCTAATTGGAGGTTGTTCTGGACTTCAAAAGGTTTACAACGGTTAAAAAATCAGGTCAATCGGAGGTCGTATGAGGGAGTACCCGGCTGGGGAAAAACAAGGCGGAAATTTACCCGGCCGGGGAGAGCAGGTCCAGAAACCTTCTGTACAAAACTACCCACCTGGGTAGATGTTCTGGGCAGAAGAAACGCATAAAAAACAGGGGTAAACACGGGAGAAACCAAAATTCAACAAAACCACCTCAAACCTCAACCAAAATACTCCAAATTCAAGGCATAAGTTCATGTATGCATACTCTAACATATATCTCAAGTTCAAGTCATGAAATCAAGTATATAACAAGTTGCCATTAAAGCACATTCAAGCTCCATCAATGGATTTTTGAGCCACAATCAATCAACGATCAAGATTTCAATAATTAAACGACAAGGGAGCTTAAGAGAACAACCTATATCAATCTTGGAACATAATATTCAAGTATGAGAGCAAGGAAGCAAATTTTGACATATTATCACTATTCATCATGTTCCCCAAAGAGGCACTTAGGCAAGGATTCAAGTTGCAAGATACACGTAGAATTAAAGCACGTAACGAGAGGAATACAATGGTTACCTTAGGTCGTTGATCGGACGGTTGGATCTTAAGAACCCGAGCTCAAAGGGTTTATGGCCAAAAGGGGTGTTTGCTTCTCTTCCTCCTCTTCCTTGTCTGTACGTGAAAATGAGGGAGGGAGATGAACTTGGTTCCTTTTTTGGGCTGAGTTAAGCGGGTCGGATTATACGGGTAGGGTCGAAAGGTATCCGTTCCATTCGGATCGAATTTTAAAATGGTAGGGTGATCAAATGGTTTAGAAATTAAAAGGTTAATTTCATCGAATCCGAATCACCGAAATGGACTCAATGGTAAGGTTAGAATTCGAATCCGAATTCCCAAGCTCAAGGTAGCCACGAAGGCCCCAAAACACCCTAATTATAATTAGGTTCCTAGCGAGCAATTATTGGACAACTGAGTCCAAGTACATTTAATAAATTCTAATGCGCACATAATAAAATTACACATTGACACGTTGGCATGTGACGTCACATAAATCACATAATTACTGAATTAAACTCTCTCACGACGTCGTACCTGGCTTGTTGGAAAACTGGGGTGTCACTTTACGGATGATTTGAAAGCGGAGTATTGGATCACTACCATTGAGAGGATTTTTCGGGTTGTTACTTGAACCGAAACAGAGAAGGCTTTGTGTGCTATCGATCTTCTTCGTGATGAGGCTTATAATTGGTGGCGTAGCACCATGTCCCGCCTTGGGGTTGGTGAGGACAATGTCACTTGGGAGATATTTGCAAGGGAGTTTTGGGCACACTACATACCGAAACAAGCAAGGAAGCGACGTGAGAGGGAATTCACGAATTTAGAGCAAGGGAGTTTGTCCGTGACCGAGTACATTGCCGAGTTCAACCGATTATCCCTGTATGAACCTCATATCACCGATGAGGAAGACCGCAAGTGTGAGAAATTTGTGGAAGGACTTCGTGAGGGGATTTCAAGATCATTAGCTCCGGTGCACATTGATAATTGGGCCGATGCTACCGGGTTAGCATTGAAAGTGGAAGCGGAAGAACAAAGGCTTGGAACTAAAAAGGGTGTTATAGGTTCTGGTTTGGGATTTAAGAGGACAACTCCACACTCATTTTCCAAGTCACCACAACCCTCTTCTAGGGGTCGATTTATGGGCAACAAGGGAAAAGGAAAGCAAACTCCACAAGTGGTGAAGAGGCATGATCCATGTGAGCATTGTGGGAGTACTACACATGTTGGGGAGAATTGTTGGAAGAAGCATGGTAAGTGCTTCAATTATGGCAGCACTAAACACTTCGTGAGGAATTGTGATCAACTTAGACTTCATGGTTCGAGTAATGAGGCAAGACCCATGGGGTAACAGCCCAAAACAGGGCCTGGATGAAAACAGTAAGTTAAGGCAGTGGTAAAGCGTTTATAGACTGTGATCCAACTTTTTGAATCATCATGCATTGCATTCTTACATGAACTTTGTGCTCATATTTGTTCTGACATGCTTTAAGGGGGAATGCTTGACCTTTGATACAGTTTACTATTCATAACCCGAGCCTACCTTGTTCATATTGCTACTCGAATCCTAGAGGTTCATCACACATGTTTCCCAATCGTTTGAACTTGTTTCCCGAGCTCAGAAAGTCTTTCTTGAGCCATAAGGGTATTTTTGGAACTTACCGACCAAAGTTACTATTCATCAAAAAATGAGCTTTTGATTCTGATACCTTTACCTACCCAAGTTACAGTCGAATCGATCCTTGAGTCGAGGCGAGTCTTTTGAAATTATTCTTGGCTTGGAAATCCATTCCGGAACTTTGTTTTATTGAAAACGTTTCTGAAAACCCTAGTTTACTATTCCTTTTACGAACGGTTTTCATTCGGAAAATGTTTTCTCTTCGGATTTGCACTACTTGAGCTATTTCAAGATTTTTGAGATGTTTTATAACTCTTGATTCAAACCCTAGCTTGAAATTTGGAAGCGTACGTTCGTACGTGAGAATTCACTATTCACTCTACGTTTTTAACATTTTAACGGTAAAACGTTTTATAGTCGATTTTGGACTCAAAACGCTTCTCGATTTATTTCATGAATTTTAGAAGCAATCCGGACTTGGAAATCATTTTAGAAAGTCGTTTTTCACTCATGTCGAGTTTCGAGCTCAAAACTTTTATTCACTAAAACTATTGTATCTTTCAAACGGTAAATCCGATTTCGATGAATGAATATGCGTTTCGAAGCTAATTTTCTTGCCGTCGGAATGGTTATACTTCCAGCCACTTATCCTCGAGCCTTGGGGGATGAAATTACAGAAATACCCCCAGCAGCCCCATTTTTTCCTTCTTAATCCCTAAAGCTTCTAGAAGATACAAGTGGATGAACTCTTGTTTTGCTCTCCTACCCTTAAGCCATCTCTAATTGCAAGGTGAGGGGCTTCTTCACTCCTATATATACCCCTCCCATGGCATTTCATTCCTTGCTCAAAGTTGTGTTGACAACACCCTTTCTCTCCCTCTCCTCCCCCTCATTGCCGTCGGCACCCCCCACTAGAGCTAGGTTAGTTTGTTTTGTTTTTATGTTATGTTAGTTTAGTTTATGTTTTTATGTTATGGTATGTTTATATTATGTTTAGGTTGGGTCTTAGGGTCTTCCCTAAGCCATATAGGATTTTATTTTATGCATTTATTATATAGTTTTATGATATGTTTTGATAGTTGTTTATATGTTTTAATTGTTTAGTATATGCATGAATATGTTATGAATTGCTCTAGTATATGCTATGATCATGTGATATGGTTGTTATATTATGAGAATTGATGCATGATTATGGAATTTGAATTATGTTCATGCATGCTAGCTAATGGAATAGTGATTTACAATTTATTATGTCACAACTTGTTACATGTTGATATTGGAATTAAATTGTTACATGTTACATGCCTAAAGGTTTATGATATATGATATGATATGATATGAGATATGTTATGACATGTTGTCACATTGTTATATGACTCTTGAATTATGAATTGAGCTTATGATATGATTTGGACTAATGGATTAGTGTCTTGATCATGTTATACACTTTAATAGTGTCACATGTTATAACCTAAGATAGAATAGTGTTTCATAACTTGATCTTATGCCTTAATTGGATCTCTTAACTATAGGTTATACCTTTAACCTATATCACACTTGATTATATTAACATGAACTTGAAACTATAGGTTATAATCAAGATCATAATTTGATTAGGTTGTGTATGTGTGTGCATGCCGTGTGTGTGTGTGTGTTCGTGCATGGTGTGTGTGTGTACCGTGTGTGTGTGGGTGTGTGTATAGTAAGGGTTTGACCCGACCCTTTGACCCGACATGTGAATAGTAACCTGTGAATACTAATCGTGAATAGTAATCTAGAATAGTACTTTGGAATAGTGCTTTTGAATAGTAAAAATGAATTAAAACTTGTGCTTTCTTAATAGATATTTGCACCTAGGGTTTCCATATCCAGGGTCTAAAATATGTTTTCAAAATGTGTTTTCTTTCGTGGACTTGTTTCTTAACTTAAGGTTTGCGATAGGATTCATAATTTGACTAAAGCTTACTCGGTTATAGTAAGGTCATAGTCTAACGTTAAGAGTAACTCACTTTGATGTATTCCTTTGTGTGTTACCTTTCTTGAATACCTTAAATGGTATTACTCTCTTGTGTTACATGTTCTTTACATGTTCCTTGTTCATTGTTTCTTGCATTTCATATGCATCTTGGTTAGTAGTGGGTCTTAGTTGTTAAGCTCACTCTAGTACACTACCTACAGGAGTTAAAGTTGAGCACTGGGATCCCCAGGGCACCGCATAATCTGTCTACCTACCTTTTGGTACTATTAGGTGAGGTGAAGTTATAAATGTTTTCCAACTGGAACCACGATTATACTATCGTATCATATGTTTTGAAATTCAAAGCTAAACCTCGTTTTGAACTACTCCCTTTTATCGGGACATTCTCTTGAAAGGATCATTCATACTTTAATAGTATACCTTGATCAACAGTACATGTTTTCCAAAGTTCTGCATTCTTGTTCAAAGACAGTTACATGTTTTGCATATGTTTTCAAAGTACAGTTTACAGACAGAATCACATGTTTTCAGACAGAATCATATGTTTTACAGACAGCATCATATGTTACAGTTACAGTTTCACATGTTATAGTTAGCATACCGGAGTAGTACTCTGGTCACTGTTAATCTTAAATGCAAGCATACAGTTTACAGTTTGGGCCCGGCGGTTATGTGTGGAGGTGATGCTCGGGAGGTGAGTGCCAACGACATCACCAATACCGGCCGCCACACTTAGACAATTGACACCGACTTTTAACAGGAGGTTTGTTAAGTCAGGACAATCTGTCTGGGAACGGACAGCAAATCTGTTCCCATTACATGTTTACAGGTCGCCTAGGGCTAGCTACCCGAAGTGACAACCGGTGGAGGATGGTGCATGTTTGTATGTGTTGGTAAGAGTTGTTGTTGACCTTGGTCCAATAGTCTACTGTGTGCGGAGTTGTTGTTAACCTTGGTCCAATGCTCTACTTTATGTGGGGTTATTGTTGATCTTGGTCCGATACTCTACTATACGTGGAATTATTGTTGATCCTGGTCCGATGCTCAACCAAATCATGTTTTGTGGAGTAAGGATGGAGGAGCCTAGCTTGCGGGCAAAATTCTGTTTCATAAAGGATGGTTCATATCTGGAAAAGTTCACTTTACCCTTATCCCGTTTTATGAAAGAACTATGAACCATCAACAGCATATGTGTGCGCGTGTGATAGCATTCATGAAAATGTTTTATAACGTGCATTCTTTTACAGCATCGCATTCAAAGAGTTTTATCAACCGAACTTATTTCAAGTTCTTCTTCAAAGCATTGCATTTAACAGTTTCGAACTTTACTTCAAGTTCTTTAATTCAGTACTTTCTTTAAAGTATTCCCTCACTTAGTCCTTTTGACTAATACCTCTCCCGTTTTCTTGCCTCGTGGTTTCAGGTCTTGCAGCCGCAGTCTAGAGGTATCTTGAAGCTCTAGATTGTCATTTTTGTTTCAGTCAGGACTTAGTATTACTTCCTCTTTTGCGTCCTGCATATGTTTTATGGCTGCATCACTTTATACTTCTGTATATGTTTTTTTTGAATACTTGAGTATCTTTGTTATACTCTTTCTGCTACTCTGTTACCGATATTTTGAACTCTGTTGTATCGGTACTTATATGTGAATCTGTTACATGTTCTGATATGCCGAGTCTCTCTTACACGATCAATATGTTCTTGCTTGTTACATGCCATCACGCACATGTTTTGAAAAGTTTTAAAATACTCTGATTTTCCGCTGCATAGCCACATCGTTGTACATGTATAGTTCTGATAGACAGCCGTTCGCTGGAGTATTTCTTGAGTGATGGCTCACACCATTACTTGAGAGGTGCTTCAGTGCGGGGGTTGAGACGCCGCTCTCCTCTTGTTCTGGTACAGGTGGGGGCGTTACACATGGCGTATGCACGTGCTTATGCTTTGGATGGGGAGCAAGAGAATGCCGAGATTGACCCTACCGCCATGGTTGAAGGTACACTCCAAATACATGACATTCCCATACATGCATTATATGATCCGGGTGCATCTCATTCGTTTATTACACCTTCTATCGCTACTATGTTAAATTTGCCTCTTGCGAGTGATTCTATGCTTTATATTGTGCGTTCTCCTTTGGGTGGTATGATTAGAACTGACTGTTGTACAGTAATTGTCCGGTGAGTATTGAGGGACGCGTTTACCCGGCGAATTTGATTGCTATTCCGATGAAGAAGTACGACGTGATACTCGGTATGGATTGGTTGTATGCGCGTCGGGCGAAGATGGATTTTTTTGGGAAGAAGGTTGAGTTGGGTACCGGTGTGATTACGGGTTCGAGTGTTCGTGGGAGTCCGTTTATTTGTTTGATGGAAGCTAAGAAGCTCATTCGGGATGCAGCTATCGGGTATGTGGCTTATGTGTTGAACCGGCCTAAAGATCAAGTTCAGCTCGAAGAGATGAAAGTGGCGAATGAGTTCCCCGATATCTTTCCGGAGAACTTGGGGACTTTGCCACCGGAGAGAGAGATCGAATTTGTTATTGATCTATTCCAAGAGGCCGAGCCATTCTCGAAGACGTGGTATAGAATGGCTCCCGGCGAACTCAAGGAACTTAAAACTCAACTAGACGAGTTATTAGCGTGTGGGTTTGTACGGCCGAGTACCTCACCTTGGGGTGCTCCGGTGTTGTTCGTGAAGAAGAAGGATGGGACCCTTCGTATGTGCATAGACTATCGGGAGTTGAATAGGTTGACGGTGAAGAATAAGTATCCCCTCCCGCACATCGAAGAGTTGTTCGACTTATTGCAAGGTTCGAAGGTATATTCGAAGCTCGATCTCCGACAAGGATACTATCAACTAAGCATTAAGGAGTCGGATTTACCGAAGACGGGCTTTAACACGAGATACGAACACTGTGAGTTCGTTCTGATACCCTTCGGACTAACCAACGCACCCGCAACTTTTATGGATTTGACGCACCGTGTTTTCAAGGAGTTCTTGGACAAGTTCGTTGTTATTTTCATTGATAACATTTTGGTTTTCTCTAAGTCGGTTGAGGAACACGCTCTACATCTTCGTTTGGTACTTGAGAAGCTACGTGAACACAAGTTGTACGCCAAGTTTAGCAAATGTGATTTCTGGATTGATCGGGTATCATTTTTGGGACATATTATTTCCGGTGCTGGGATTTAAGTCGATCCTTCTAAGATAGAAACAGTTTCTCTTTGGGAGCAACCGAAGAATGTGTCGGAAGTAAGGAGTTTTCTCGGCTTAGCAGGTTAGTACTGCCGATTCGTGAAGGATTTTTCTAAGATTGCAGCACCTCTCACAAGTTTGACTAAGAAGGAAACAAAGTTTGTGTGGGATGAAGCTTGTGAAGAGAGCTTCCGTGTGCTTAAGGAGAAATTGACAACGACCCCGGTGTTGACTCTACCGGAAGGTTCGGATGGGTTTTCAGTTTACACCGATGCATCCAAGGAAGGATTGGGATGTGTGCTTATGCAAGATGGTCGGGTGATTGCTTATGCTTCGAGGAAATTGAAGGAACACGAGCAGAATTACCCAACACACGATCTTGAGTTGGCTATGGTGATATTCGCCTTAGCGAAATGGCGACACTATCTCTATGGGATTAAGTTTGAGGTATTCACCGACCACAAGAGTCTCCGTTACTTGTTCACACAAAAGGATTTAAACATGAGACAACGTCAGTGGATGGAATTCTTGGAAGACTACGATTGTGTCATACAATATCATCCGGGGAAGGCGAATGTAGTTGCAGATGCCTTGAGTCGGAAAGCAAAGATTGCTAATCTTGAGGTTGATTCCGGTAAGGGTGAAACCGAGATCCTTGTTTCGCAATCGAGGTTGGCTAACATCACTATAATTCCGGATTTGAGGCAAAGGATCCTAGATGCTCAATCAAGGGATGAGTGGATTCAAAGACAAGTGATTCGAGCAAGAGGTAATCTGAGGTCTAAGTTTGGATTCGATGACTTGGGGATCTATAGGTACAAGGGCCGAGCATGTATACCGAATGGATTGCAAAGGTTAGTGCTTGAATAAGCATATAGGACCATCTATACGATGCATCCGGGTGGTGAAAAGATGTACCGGGATCTCAATAAGTACTTTTGGTAGCACGGAATGAAAAACGATGTGGCTAATTTTGTTAAGAGATGTCGAGTTTGTCAACAAGTTAAGGCCGAACATCAATTACCGGCGGGTAAGTTGCAACCGATACCAATACCCGAGTGGAAATGGGAACAAGTCACCATGGATTTCGTGACCGGGCTTCCGAGGGTTCGAAAGGAGTTTGATGGAATTTGGGTTGTCGTAGATCACCTCACCAAATCTGCACACTTTCTACCGATTCGATCGACCGATAAAGTGGAGAAATTAGCGGAGTTGTATCATCGAGAAATTGTGAGATTACATGGGATACCCGCTAGTATCATTTCGGATAGAGATCCTCGTTTCACTTCTAAGTTGTGGAAGGTTCTTAACAGATTATGGGGTACGAAGTTGAGTTTTAGTACCGCATTTCATCCGCAAACCGATGGACAATCCGAATGGGTGATTAAGTTTCTTGAGGATTTATTAAGGGCTTGCATATTGAACTTTTCGAATGAGTGGGATAAGGAATTGACTTTGATCGAATTCGCCTACAACAATAGTTACCAATCTTCGATCAACATGGCATAGTATGAAGCTTTGTATGGCCGTAAGTGTAGGTCTCCTCTTTATTGGGATCTTGAGGAATGGAAATGGACTGAGGAAAACGGTTTGGAAAGAGGAACAGAGCCCGATTTGATTAAGGGAGCAATTGAGAAAGTGGAAAAGATTAAGCAACATATGAAAACGGCACAAGACCGGCAAAAGAGTTATGCCGATCGGAGAAGGAAAGATTTGGAATTCGAAGTGGGTGATCGGGTTTTCTTAAAGGCAACACCGAGAAAGGGTTTCTAACGAATTGGAAAGGGTTGTAAGTTGAATCCGAGGTTCATTGGTTCGTTTGAGATTGTGGAACGTATTGGAGAAGTTGCCTATCGCTTGTATCTACCTCCGAATCTCATGGGAATTCATAACGTGTTTCATGTGTCACAATTGAGGAAGTATTTTCGGGATGAGATGGAAACCATGCCGATTGAAGAGGTACAGTTGGATCCGGACTTTTCATTTAAACAACAACCGGTAAAGATCTTGGATAGGAAGGTTCAAGAGTTGAGGAATCGACAAATTCCGTTGGTTAAGGTACTTTGGAAGGATCTTAAGTCCGAAGAAGCAACATGGGAGACGGAGGAGAAGATGCAGAGATGTCATCCTGAGTTATTTTCCGATGGTAAATCTGGGGACTAGATTTCTTTAAGGAGGGGAGATTGTGACGCCCCGTTTCTCGATTAAGGTAAGCTTGTCACGAGAGTGAACGATTTACTTTTCTTTGCATGAATTATGTGAATAATATGCCTTAATTGACCGTTATGCTTGAACTTATGTGGAATATATGATTTGTATGAAATACATGACTAATTGATGTGTTAATTATGTGCTCGTATTGTTCTTATTGAGCTTTGGTAGCATGCTTTATGCTTAAACAAAATAATGTGCTTATTTGGACATTAAAGCATAAATTTGGGACCAAAAGGTACATTTATTTTCCAAGCCTGAAACTGGATAGAACTTGTTGAAATTGAGTAGATAATTCGATTACGAGTTCGTGGGTTCTTGAATCGCTTGATTTGGAGTTCGGACGAAGAAGTTATGGCCATTCTACGAAAAGTCAACCTTTTTAAAAGACTTATGACCCAATTCCGAATTTAGCCCAATTTGAGACCCAATTTCACTCTTGACCCACTCCAATTGACCCGGTTCGTGACCCTAATAGCTGACCAAAATAACAAAATCAGATTTTAACACCCAAAACCTCATTTTTACGTTATTTCACAAGATTCAAACACAAACTCTCTCTAGCCTATTCATCTTCTCCAAGAACACCAAGAACACCTCTAAGCATCTTCAAGATGCAAAAGTGGAGATTGAAGCTGGGAATTCGAGATTAGAAGACGAGTTATTTCCTTCGATTTTCAACTCTGAAGGTAAGCTTTATGTGTTACTTCCATGGTTCTATGTGCTTGAGCATCTTGACTTGAATTTGAACTAGGGTTCTTGTGTGTTGGATTGCATTCGAGTTTCTTCTTGGAAATATGCTTATTTTGATGTTGGGAACATTTTGATATGAGAATTATTTGCTTTTATGCTCTTATGTGAAATCCGCCATTGTTGACCTTTGAAGCTTTTGGAGAATTCTTGCATGTTCACCTTCTTGTGTGTTTTAGCTTGATTTGTTGATTGATTCTTGTTCCTTGAGAAATTTCATGAAGAATGTGATTAATTTCCTTGAGTTTCTTGCATGATTGGAGATTCCACTATTTTTTAGTTTGAAGCTTTGAATGCTTGAAAAAGATGAAGTTCATGTTTGTAATTTGTTGGGATTTTGATGCATATTCATTTCCTAAATGTTCATAACATGATATTTGATGTTCAAATTCGTTTATGCATATTGTATACACTTGGAAACATGATTTAGGAGTGTTTAGAGCCCAAAATCCACCATTTTCAAGCATATGTTCGTAATCTAGTTTTGCATCAGCCGCAAGCCAAACGCCCGTGTGGAAATTGCATTGAAACACCAAACCCCCATGTGAGAAGCTACTGTGACGATTTTCCAGGGCCAAAAGCCCGTTTACATTTCCTTCTTATGCACCAAACGCCCGTTTGGGTGCTCTCGGGTCTAAAATTTGGGTTTTTGTGATTTTGTTCGTTTTGCTTCGTTTTCACTTCCTATGCACTTCTTACACCCCTAATATGATATATATGACTTGGAATCATGTTTTCATGCATTATAATGTCTTACATGCCTCGATTATGGGTAATATTATATTAAGCATGGTTTACTTGTTATCAATTGTATATGTCATGACTTGGAAGTTGCTATATGACTTATATGATATTGTTTGATCATCATTGTTGGTCTTATGCTATACTTGGACATTCATTTGCATACCATGAGCATGTTTACTCCTTCTTGAAACCGTGCATCGTCTTAATTGGTTTCGACTCGTGTCTTACCCTTGTTGGTACGTTTGTCTTGTTAGGTGGTGCCTCTCCGGTTGAGTAGTTTGTTGCTCGTGGTTGCCCTTTCGAAGTTCTCGGTAAAGGTGAGGAGTTATACTATGAAATGATTTCAAAACTGTGGACACATATAGTCTTTCATATTTGTTGGTTTTAAACTCCCGTTTTCGAAATGTATATGTAGGCTTTATAAGCCAAGTTTTGCGAACTTTGCTCGTATTATGGATATTTGCTTATGGAAAATGGTTTACAAGAAAAACTTGAGTTTTGGTATATGTGATAGATACCCAAAATGGTTTCGGAACTTTCATTTGAGTATTATGTATGTGTGAGTTGTGTAGCGAGCCTTTGTTATACCTTGCAAGGATGCTTGCTTGGTCGGTTTTTTTTTATAGAGCTCGGGGCGGAGTAAGTGGTAAGACCGGGAACGCAAGGGCGGACAGTTGAACCCTTATGAAGTACCCACTTTTGGACAAGTTTGCTAAGACTCCGAGGAGGATTCGGGGTTGAGGTAAGCTTAGGAGAAGGTCGGTTTCATGGACCCACTTCTCCATGGATCTTTTGTGATGATCGGGGGATGTACACCCTCGACACCAACGGTGTTAGGATGGATTGGTTTGATTTCTTTGGTTTGGGAAGTAAGGATAGAGTGCTCGTACTCGCCGAGCCGGTGCTTTGGTTTATGATCCATATTTTCTAAAACTTGCATTGTATTGAAAACTATTACGGATTATGAACACTTTTATTTGAGCATGCATTGAACCTTGTACATCCTACATATTGTTAACTTCTCCTCACCGATTCCTTTGAGCTGACTCCCTTTACCTTTCGTGTCCGCAGGTTGCGTTTTGGAGTCAAGCTAGGCGGGGTCTTTTGAGAGTCTTGTTTAAGTGGTCCAGTTTGTACTCGTTATGCTTGTAGCATACTTTGTTACTTATGTCTCATGCTTTGTTTTGGGAATTATAGACTTAATATGTATGATGTTTTATTATGCTAGTTGGGACCATGATGGTCATTAGGATGATTTTACATTCTGTACTTTGAGCATTTCGTGCTGGACCGTGACGGTCACTTAGTTGTTGAAGGAATGATTATACACTTGATATGTTATGATATAAGCTTCCGCATACTTGTGATTGTTTAGTCGCTTTGTGAGTCTAGTACCGCCTAGCTAAGATGTCCGTTTGTCACCGCTTGCTTCTTACTTGGCGGGTATATGGATAGCAATTCTATATACAAGCTAGGTGAAATGGACAGTTCATACATAAACCAAGACCACAGCGAACGGGTGACAACAAAAACGACGAACTAGGCGGGACACTCTCCCCAACAACACCAAAGCAAACATGATAATGATAGCGGAAGCAATAAATTCAATCATACGTATAGGTACCATATTTACTGAATAGATATGTATAGATACCAATTTTAACTATCAATACATTATCATCTCTCAATAATATACATAATTAAGTATTCAAAATGTACTAATCATGAGCATGACATGATATCTGACAAAAGTATGTACATGAAAGGTACAAGCTAGTCCCGTGATGATTCAAGACTCGACCAACTCCCGCCTAGTACAACCACGCTCAAAAGGTACCTGAAAAGTGAAGTATCAGTCTACCGAAGACTGAGTGAGGGGCAATAATAAATATATAGCACAGATCACATGCAAGGTGTAGCCTCGGGTGAAGACTTTGGAAATGAAAGGAATATATATATAGTTCAAGAACTTAATCTTAGCCCGAGATTACAACCAATCATTTTAACACGTTTATTTAATCATGCTTGTCAATGTCATGAACATGTGGCCCCGGCGAGCAAGGGCAATCTCCAACCGAACTCCCAATCGTGAACAATACATGATCATGCTTGCTTGCTTCATAAATACGTGATCATGCAATTTAATTAGTGCTCACATAAACAATTTCATGCTTGAAATCATGCAATAACCCGAGGATAACCCGACATGCCGGATTAATCCCCAGTCTCCTTCTTCCTCCGGGTGATAGCGAGTTTGCAAGGCTCGACTATCCACGACATGGTGTGTGTAGAGGACATGACCCTCTAGACACGGAACTCCTTCCACCACTAATCTCCTAGTGGCTTCGGGGGTGATCCCAACAATGTGAGGATAATTCAGGAGTTACCCGTCAGCCCTTGCTTTCCCGGTTGGCTCAAGAATTACCCTCGGGCCCACGTGCAATCATGTACTCGCCAAACATGCTTGAAATCATGAATTGCTTGCTTGAAATGTTCATGGTTTTGAAATCATTTATAAATATAATACGTTTTGGCCGAAAACTAGCACATAAGGGTTATAGGGTTCGTTTTACCAAAACAAAACCTCACCTTTCTTGCAAAATATAATAAAGAAGTGTTCTAAGGAGCTTGCTCCCCGTCCACGTCCTCGTGACCTATGCAAATACGACGTATAAACATGAGACATGAACTAAAATGACCAAAATAGGACGAACGGCGGAAATGTGTCGAGACGACCATGAAAATGCAATGTGGTATGATAACATGTCGTTTCACATCATATTAGTACATATTATAGCAATTCGGGGTCAAAGAAGTCGTCGGGTCGAGGGGCTAATTTCGTAAATTTATGCAGTGAATTTTACACTGCATTACAGGTGGGAACGGCCGTTCCGGTTTCCTTTGAAAAATGGGAACGGTCGTTCCCAAGAGTTCCCCAAAACGTGCCAGCGTTTTTCCCTTTTAAAACGCCCCTTTGAGCTGGGAACGGCCCTTCCGGGGCAAGGCCAAAATGGGAACGGCCGTTCCCATGCTCGGCCGCCCTTATTTTTGAAAAGAGATGGGAACGCCCGTTCCCACAAAGCCTTGAGGCTGGGAACGGTCGTTCCCAGTTCCTGCAACTGAAAAACAGAGCAGAAACAGGGGAAGCTCTCGGCCAAGGTTCAACAAAGCAACAAAATTCCATTTTTGATCCCAAATGCCATAATTTCTGGAAATATGATGCATATATATTCAATAGACACTAATATAACATTTAAACACATAAAACATGTTATATCTTCAAGCTTTCAAGGTTTCATGTACATGATCAAACTTGATCACTCATGCCAAATATCCAAAATTTCAAGCTACAAATCATGTCATAATTCAAGTTATGATCATTCAATCATGTTTTGCACAACTAACAATTCATCTAGCATATTAAACTCAAACCCTAGCTATCCCATGTATGATCAAGAATCATGGATTCATGCCAAACCAACCTTGAAGCTAAGAAATGGATGAAGAAGAAGATGATGATGATGATGAACTCTCAAAGCTTGGCTAACTTCTTGAAATCTTGATGATTGATTGAAAATTATCTTCTTCCCTTTTCTTCTTAGTACCGAGAATGAGAGGATGCAAATTGGTTGGGAAATATTTTGATGAAATGAGATCATGGAAGCTAGGAGATGGTATTACATGATTCATCTCTTTTTGAAATGAGTGAAATGTGCCAATTTGCCAATTAATCCTTGAATTGTTTAAGTTATGGAATCGAGTATATGAGGTTTTAAAATATGATCAATTTGGCCCTAAAAGTTCATGCAATTAAGTCCCTAGAATTTTAGAAATAAATATTTAGGGACAAATCGGTAATTTGAAATACTCTCGGTATCAATTTCATGCAACAAATATTTTTCGTGCCATGAAATAATATTTTCAATGATATAAATTCAAAGAATTAATATAAATAATATTTCATGAATTTTATAAAATATGAATGCCACGTAAGAATATTATGAAATTAAAAGAAATAAAATAAATCCTACGCTCAAACTCACACGTGGCGTGCTTACCTGTTCATCCGGAAACCGGGGCGTTACACTAGGCCTGTCGTGCGGGATAGGCGTGGATGCCCTTGTTGTGGCGTTACACCCCTATTTGGGGTGGACTACATAGCCTAAGGTGCTTGTCCCACATCTGTTGGAGAGGGGAACAAAGCCTCATTTATAAGGGGGTGGATACCTTTCCCTTGTTGAGGCCTTTTCCTGGATGGTGATCTTAGCCATTGGGAAGAACAAAACCGTGAGGGTGGTGTCGCTTAGCCCACCAAAGCGGACAATATCGACAGGCAGGTTTTCGGGCTGTTACAAATAGTATCAGAGCCGGGGCCCGGGCCGGTGTGCCAGCGAGGACGCTGGGCGCTCTTAGGGGGGTGGATTGTAATAGCCTAAGGTGCTTGTCCCACATCAGTTGGAGAGGGGAACAAAGCCTCATTTATAAGGGGGTGGATACCTTTCCCTTGTTGAGGCCTTTTCCCGGATGGTGATCTTAGCCATTGGGAAGAACAAAACCGTGAGGGTGGTGTCGCTTAGCCCACCAAAGCAGACAATATCCACAGGCGGGTTTTCGGGCTGTTACAGACAGAAACCTCTTGAAGTCTAGAATATTCTCCAATTAGAATTTCCTCAATAACTTTTCTCATTTGTGAGATATAATCAACTCTTTTTGGTGTCGCTAGTTCTTCAGAAATCTGTATTTGTCCAACTTCGGGCCTACGCCATTTTCACCTCGCTTTGAACCTTGATTCGAGCCTTATACCATTGGAAAGTTCTATTTGTCTAGTATCTTCTCCAACAAACCAAACTCAATTCCCACTTCTCAAACTCAAGATATTCTCAGTTTTCCACAGCCTATATGTTTCGAGAATTTCCAGTTTTGACCTCTTTTCGCCCGGAGCCACCCTTTTTGTGTTTTCTTCCGTTTTGCTTGTACTTTTCCAACTTTTAACTTGTTGTATCTTGTATTTGTGTGTCTGATTCATCTCATATGTGAAGTATGCTACTCTAACGAGCGTTTATGACTTTCGTGTTTCGCTTGTATACTTTGCATTATCATTTCTTGCTCCTTCTATGATATGAAAGCTTTGATGACATGTTGTATGATATGATATGCGTGTTATATGAAAATCATGAATTCGTTTAATGTGATTTGTGAGACTTATGATTCGATATGAACATGTATGCATTATATGTCAATTTGTTAAGCTTCATACGCATCACTTGCATTCATACCCATTGGCCGAGCGTCAGTATGGTTCATTTTGAGTCTAAGTTTGTCTCTTGTTCTTTGTTTTTCTCTTAGGTTCATTCCGTTGTTGAGGAGGTGGTTCTTTAGTTCTCTTTTAGTCCGTTCTGTTCGGTTTGGTCGACAAGGTGAGGATTTTTTTCTTTTAGTTATTATGACCTAAAACCCTATTTGTATTCGAACCCACATGCGACTTATATATGTATATATGTAGATATGTGTTTGGATACCTATTTTTTGGGATTTGTCCCGTTTGTCTTGAGACTTTGAAAATGCTTTTATAAGTATATAAGATCTATTTTCGTTTGCTTTGACAAGCTTTGTTAAGTGTGTGTGTGTAAATGTGAGATGACTTGTGGATAAGCTTCGTATGGTAAGTGTGATAAGTGTAAGTTTTTTATCTGTAATTGTAAGTTTGGGCCCCGGAGTTGTATGTAATGGGAGACCCGGGTCGGCCATGGGGTCGCCGGTTGCAACCCCTGCATACTTCTCCACAAAAGGGAGACTTGGCCTATCCTCGGGGAGGTCGAGGGGAAGGTGGGTCTTCTTGAGTCGACGGCGTGCTACGTGACCCGTCGAAAGAGAGGGTGGATCCCCCGTTTCATTAAGTTTATAAGTGGGGTTTTAAGAGGGGTACCTCTCTCCCCAAAACGGTGTAAGGGTGGGAATGATTTATGAATTGTTTTGTTTTCGTTTCGCCTTGCTTAGAGTAAGTGAGTTGGAGTTAAGCTTTCGGTACGTTATGTTTCTTTTATGGTTGAGAAACGGGGGCGGATTTTTAAACTGTAAAACTTGACTGAATTTGGCCTACGGCCCCAAACTTCTTTCTTTTTATATATTATCATGGCTTAAATGTTTTAGAATGCAAACACTGCGCCCGGTTCATGAACCTTTTCAGCTTTTTATATGCTTTGCTCTTATGTATATGTATGGGTGTGTGTCTTAGCCCCCTCACCAGTCTCTAGGACTGACCCTCGTTGTTTCCCTCTTTTTCCCCCTTTTGTCTTGAGTTTGTAGGTTCTCATTTGGGGGTTGGAGCTAGGCGGTTATCTTTGAGTCGTGGTTGTCGATAGGTCGAGTCACATGCATTGTACCTTGCTTTCTTTACGCATTTTGCTAATTTTGAAATTTGTACAAATATGCTACCTAGTTCTGTCCTGGGATTCAGTTTTATATAATTGCCTTGTATCTAAAGTTGTATAAGTGATATATAAAGAATATGATATGATATGTACATGCATGCTATGAGATTTAATTAATTGCTTCCACGATTTTTGCTTCTTGCGCGCTCTGAGTAGGGTTTAGACCGCCTAGCTTAGGTTGGATTTTTGTTTGTCACCCATTCGCCATGGCTTGATGCGTGGGCGGAGTTCGCATTTCGTTCCACATATTAGGCTATGGTGCGGGGGATGTGGCGCCGTTCGCTCTGGGGTGTTACATCCTTAAGTGGTATCAGAGCTCCAGTATCGTGTCGGGTCTGTTTAGGTCGTTCAGCTTAGGATTATGTGCTTGTTTGCATTCATTTTCATCAAATATGTGAACTATTTGAATTATTTGCATTACTTGTAGTAATCGTGCGCATGAACATGTACCGAAACCCTGCATGCATCTATATTTTCTAGAAATTGTGTTGTATTTCAGGAAATTTTCTCAATATCGATGAGTATTACTGGGAAAGGGATGAATGAAACAAGAACTTGTGGTTTACCTAGAAGTTTGGAGATTCTGATTCCTCGATGCGATTTGGTATGGAAGATGTCCAAGTTGAATGATGATTGATCGAGGTCAAGATTCAAGAGGTTCAAGAAGTGGAGTGGGAGTTTGAGGAGTCCTGTAGCGCCCCTTAACACTACAACCCCGCACCGTTGTACTTCCCGAGTGGATGTGAGACCTAGCACTCGAGAAATACTTCGGCGAACGGACAAGACTATACAATAACAGAGTACGAAATTTAAATGCAACGGAAAATAAACTTGAGCAATAAAAGGGGACAATATATAACGAAACACATATTATTATGTTGGATAAGTAATTACAGCCATAGGTCTATTTCATAGGAGAGTGCTTATTGACAGATGTACAAGCACTCGTGATTACTCTAATAACTGGAATGTGACACCTTAAAGCTTCAAGATACCTCTAAGGCGTCGCTGTATAGATTCCTGAAATCATGAATTAAAAGAGTAGGAGGGTTAGTCAAAATGACTATGTGACGGGGGGTTTGAGAATTAGGATTATAAGTAAGATTTTGAAAGTGTTTTCACCAAGAAAGTCTTGGTTTGAAATATATATATATATATTATATAATAACAAATAAGTATATGACAATAATAACCGGTTTATATTTGTTTGAAATAGGAGTAGGGGGAATATAGGCTATACATTAGAAAATTTATGAACCGTTTTGAAATTTGTTTTGATGCCCGCAAGCTAGGCTTCTCTAACCTTAACTCCTTCAAAACCAAGATTATTCATAACGACATTGATCAAGATGTCGTTACTCAATAAAAAGAAATACAACAATACCATCCTTTTTCCTCCGGTGTCACCTCATGGAGCTACCCCTAGTGACGATATACATGAATTTGGGAGGGACGTACCTTTTCCCGTCACTTGGTGTGGAATAACTAACCTCCAGTTAGACCACCACCAAGATCTAGTTGGCGACTGGTATAATAGTAGACCTCGGCCCGTGCCTTCCGGACTACTACTCTTACCAAAACCACCGGGCCCATAGGAAAACAATAATTTTACTTGCAAGACAAGAATATTTATCGGTAAGAAAGTACTAAGTACTTTCGGGTAAATATATGATTTGGAATAATTAATAAGAATTATTTTCCCATAAAGGAAAGAATAACTTGAAAGGAAATTCAAGAAAATAATGTATTTTATCATGATTTCAGTTGAAAAGATTTAAGCCCTCAACGATACCGAGATTTAAGTGGAGCTCTGAGGATTCCACTCTTCGATCCTATGTTCGCCTGAAAGTAATAACTACTATTGACTTAGAATTAGGTTCTTAGTTCCTAACTAATCTAATTGCACACAATATCACAATGAAATAATTATAGAAGGCACATATTATGTAATGCGTTAAAGATTTCCTGGTAAACCCTAAATTCACCCGTTTAATTAATAAATTCAGGGTTTATGGGATCCTTAGCTAATAAAATATTTATTAACCATACTATAATTCTAATTGTAATATTTGAAATGAAATTTAAGGTTTAATTTGACAATGTAGGTTATCATTTGAAAAATATTATATAGTTTACCGATTTTTGGAAAATTTGGAAAAATATTTCTTCAAAAATTCTAAAACCTATTTTATAATTATTCTTATAATAATTTCGAAATTAATTTAATTTTGGTTGACCAAAAGCCAAAATTACTATTAAAAAACATTTACTATTCAATTTCATATGAATTAAACACTTTATAACACAAAATCAAATTCACACACACACATATATTACTCACGGCACACACATGCACACACACACATCCAAGAACATTATGAACATGTTCTTGAGTTTATTTGAATATTCAAAGTGGGGGTGTAACATGTTCTATCACATTCATATTCATAACATAAGATTAAAGCATAATATAGCAAAATATATGAACTTTCTATGAAAGATAATTCTAAATAAATTACTCTAGGCATGAATTTAATCAAACAACATTATAAACATTTAAATACATATTCACATTATATCATATCATAATTCATGCATTTAATTAAATAAAATTCCATAATGTACACACATTGTCTCTAACTAACAACTATGTACATATTTCATAAAAATAAATTCCTAAAGCATAATTTAATTAATCCTAGGCATGCTACTATTATTATTATACTAAGAACATTATATAAAGCATGAAATAATAAAAGAAAAACATACCTTAGAGAGAGGGAGAGTGAATGGCGTGAGGTTAGGGAGAGAAGAGAGTGATTTTGTGTGTTGATTTGTGAGGTATAAATGAGGCTTAAGGGGGGTATTTATAGGTAGTCATGAGGGGTCTTTAAGCAATTTATGAAAGTTTAAGGGAGATGTGGTTGCTTAAGATTCCAACACATGCTTGGTAATAAATTTGGAGATGTGGTTAAATTACATTATGAACAAATACTGGTAATAACTTAGGAAATGTGGAGAAATTACATTCATTTATTTAATCCTTCTAGAAATTCATGTGGTCATGGATGATGTCATCTTGATTAAAAATAAATGTAAAATGATATAAAATTTATTCAAGAGTCGAGAGGTAAAAGCTTGAAGTAGTGAATTAATGAAAGAATGAATGAAAAACGAGCTTTGTTTTGATTATAAATGTGGAATATTTAGTCTTTTCGTTTGTAAATTATGAATATTAAAGATGATGAAAATCATTGGAAAATTATATAAACGAAGCCATGATAAAGTTTAATGTTGGAAAAAATCACTATAATGTAGAGAAAAATTCAAGGATCGTTTTGATGAGACCCAAAATCACACTCGAATCAGAGTCGTCCACGTGTCAATGCTCAAAGACCGAGAGTCTGGACGCTCGCATCGATGGGCTCGCGGACCTTCCCAGCCCACAGGCTTGCCTATCAGTACCGATCAATGGGCCTCGGCTAGCTGCTCAGGTGAAGGCCTCAAGTTGACTGGTTTGACGCTCGCATTACGGCCCTCAGGAACACCTTCCTCAGGGAGGTGCCCATCCGAGGGTCCCTTCCCGATGCTCGGGACTTTTGCGCTCAAGGGTCATTTACCGTGGGGAGGCCATCCTTACACTCTTCGAGCGTCACCAACGCTCGTGCATAACCATGCCCAGTGGCGTTGGATCCGAACCTCGGCAAAGGGGATCCTAGGCTTTTCCCTCTCACGCGACCCTCGTCAACAACCTCTGACACAAAGGTACTGCGCACTATGCACCTGACGCGCCGTCTCCTTTTCAGAAATGTTATTCTCACCCCCTCAAAGGCTGCCACGCGTTAGGGCAACACAGGTTTGGGACCACATGGTCAATTTACCCATTTACCCCCATCTCTAACATATAAATAAGGGGAAATCCATTCATTCTTCCCCAAGTCATCATCTGCATACAAAACGCATACCTGATTCTGGGCATTTTCCATTGATCTTCTCAAGCTTCTCATTCACCACAGTAACACTACCTTTGTAGCTTGCACTCTTGGTGTTATCCTAGCTGGAAGAACCCACGCTTAAAAGGAAACCCAGATCCTGAGGCCCTCACGCCTGTGATGGTCTTCCCTCGTACATACAAATTCTAAAGTGATTGGTGTTTAAATCCTTCACAAGTTTCTGCACCATCATTTTTGGCGCCGTCTGTGGGAAACCATCACCACCATCTTCGTTATTACCAGTTTCTTCCTTTAAAAGCTAGTTGAAAAGTGACACCAAAGTCTTTCACCATGGTTACTGCCACAAGATCTGGAACTCTGGGGAACAGAGGAGGTCTTCCTCCCGCCAATGGAGAAAACGCTGAAAGCCCCGCCCTCGCCGGAGGTGCACCTCCTCTTGTTGCCGGAGACGTTGATGCCGCTGCTGCTGCTCCTCCCCCAACTGGAAATGAAGCGGGAGGATCGGGCTCCAATCCTCCCCCCCCAGCTTTCGCCCCAAATATCCCTACCTCTCATCTTGGCGTATACCCTATGGCCATGCCGCCGCCAGGATACACTCTCACGCAGCCCGGGGTAATGTCTGGAACGATGCCTGGAATGGTACCTTTGGTCCAGCCGTATCAAGTGGGGACGTTGAACCTCCCCTTATCAATGCCAAGGGAAATACAGGGGGTAGAGATGCCCCAAATCACCACGCAACAACTTCAGGCGCTGTATGCGCAATGCGAGAGTCAAGCTGTGCAGAATGCATGGGAACACTTCACTATGGCTTATTTCCCTTCATACGCGGGCGCTCGGATAGCCCCACCCCTGGGAGGACTCCCAGCACACCCCCTAACGATGGTTCAAAATGCCTTAAGGGCCTAGCAACCTCACCCTCCCCCGCTTCAAGAAAATGAAGCCGCTCCGAGGGTCCAGCAAGGGCAGCAGCCAGCGGGAAACGAGAGAGCCCCTCAAAATGAAGAGGCTGGAAACAACGACGAGGTCCAGTCGAGGGCCACGGAGAGGGCAAATCGCAGAAATGTCGGTGACCCTCAACTTGCAGCAGTACAAGACCAAATTCGAGGGCTCCAGATCGTGGTGGAGCAGCTCTCTCGAGCACGGTCTCACGCCTCCCGTGATGGGGGCGAGAGGTCCAAGGCCAGAGACGCTCGCCGACCACGTAGCCCCATTTCTCGGCGTAGGAGGGAAGCCAGCTATGAAGATCCCGAGGACAGAGATTACAAAATCATGACGGGCGATTCACCCCTCGTCGAGGAGGTACTAATGACCCGCGCAGGGAAAGGAAAAATCCCCACAGCTGTCAACAGGTATGATGGAACCACAGATCCAGCCGAGCATCTGGATCATTTCGTACATCTTATGCACTTGTATGATCACCCAAGCAATTATTGGGCCAAGGTGTTTGTCACCTCTCTCATGGGAATGGCCCAAGATTGGTACAAAAATCTCCCCCCGCGCTCGATTCGGGGGTATTATGACTTAACAGATGCCTTCATCAGCCACTTCAACCCCTTAAAAGCATCGGCCCCAGCCGCAACAGCCCTGTACAGCTTGGTCCAGGGGCCGAATGAGACCCTTCGGTCTTTCATGGGAAGGTTCAACAAGGAGATCTTGTTAGTGGAAAAGCCCTCTATGGATTTCTTGAGGCATGTTCTTTTCGGAGCTATAAACATGAAGCACTACGTCAGCAAAGAATTTGTGGAAGAAGTGGCCAAGAAAAAGCCCCGCTCGTTGATGGAAATAAGGGACATCGCTGACTCGTTTTTCACCCTCGAAGATATGTACCTTGCGAGGGATCAAAAGATGGCGAACGCCCCTCGCACCAACAAATCCTTTGAGGACAGAGGAGATTCAACCAGGGGCCATCGCCGCAGCCCTATCCCTGTTCGCCTGAACTCTCCCCCTCGGAAATTCGAGCGAGTCCCTCTCAACCGCCCTATAGCTGAAGTGTATGCTATGGCGGACAAAAAGCTGTTCAAAAGGCCGTCGAAGCTAAGGGAAACCGAGGCCCAGAAGCGTTCAGGAAAATATTGCGCTTTCCACAAGCAGAAAGGGCACGATACCAGCGAGTGCCGGCAGCTTGAGAGTGAAATCCAGAGGCTGATCGCCGGGGGACATCTTAAGGAGTTCGTTAAGGTGTTGGAACATTACGATGAGCATTGTGCAGAGCGAGCACGTGCCAGGGGAAGGAGTCGTTCACGCTCACGAAGTCCCCGACAACATCACTCCGAGCCCAGTGACCGTGGAAAAGGGAAGGCATCGGACGTGGAAAACCAGCCCTTCGCGGTTATTCACATGATTGCTGGCGGACCCTCGGGGGGTGACTCTAACGCCTCCCGGCACCGCTACATCCGGAGTTATGACCAGAAATCTTCTCGGTCCAGGCCAGTACTCTCTGTTGATAAATCATCACGCTCGGAGGGGGATGAAAGCGTAGGTTTCACAGAAAAGGACTTAGAGCACATTGTAACGCCCCATGGGGTCGGTGAAACCTCTGACTGCCCCATGGTGGTTAGCTTAGATGTTCACAATCATGTTGTAAAGAGGGTCCTGATTGATAGTGGAAGCTCCGTAAATGTTTTGCCTTATTCCACGTTCCAGAAGATGAACATCACAAACATCCCGCTCGAACCCCTTAGAACAGCCCTGGTCGGCTTTGGGGGTTCCGAGATCGTCCCTCGCGGACAAATTCGCTTGGCCACCTCTTTCGGTCGCGCCCCACAGCGAAAGACTTTAAATGCTCTTTATGTGGTGGTCGAAGTGGACCTCCCATACAACATCATCATTGGGCGCCCAGCCCTCGTCGACTTCAAAGCGGTAATTTCCACCTATCATCAAAAAGTCAAGTTTCCCACTCCCGAGGGAACTGGAGAAGTATTGTGCAATGTAAAGGAAGCTTGGGAATGCTACGTACTTTCCCTTCGAAGCCACAAGCCCAAACAACCTACCCAGGCGGGCTCCACCAAAAAGTCCGTTGACTTCCCCAAGCTGGATGAAGACGGCCCCGAGCGCAAGAGGGCCAAGCTCTATAAGAAGAAGAATAAGAAGAAAGCCACGGACAAACCCGAGGGTGCCGGAAACTCACCCCTCGGTGAGGTTGGGGCTTCCTCCTCGGAAGACGAGGATCATATACCCTCGGGAGATACCAACGAGAGGCTCACAGAAAAGAAACGGGCGCTCGAACTGCCGAGGCCTGAGGTAAAAGTGGAACCTACAGAAAACTTCCTGACCATCGAATTGGAACCCGGGAATCCCGATAAGACCACGCAGATAGGTTCCAGCCTCGACGGCCCTTCCCAGATTATGATGATTGATTTCTTACGGGATAATATTGATGTCTTTGCCTGGAAGGCTTCCGACCTCACCGGCATAGATCCGAGCGTTATTGTCCACCTGCTGAACGTGGATCCGGCCTTCAAACCTGTAAAGCAAAAGAAGAGAGATGTTCATGGGTTCCGAAAGCAAGTCATAGAAGAAGAAGTCAATAAGCTACTTGACGCTCAGTACATAGAAGAAATCCTATATCCCGAATGGCTCTACAATGTGGTGCTCGTTCCGAAGAGCGCCAACAAGTGGCGTATGTGCAACGATTTCACGGACCTCAACAAGGCATGCCCAAAGAACCCGTACCCGTTACCTAGAATTGATCAATTGGTAGATTCGACCGCTGGGTGTGAACTTATGAGCATGATGGATGCGTTCCAAGGATATTATCAGATATTTATGGCCCTTGAGGATCGTCCTAAGACAGCGTTCGTAGTCCATATGGGTGTCTATTGCTTCAAGGTTATGCCTTTCGGGCTCAAAAATGCGGGAGCAACGTACCAACGTCTCGTCAGCAAAATGTCCGAAGGTGAAATCGGAAAAGCCATGGAAGTATACGTGGATGACATGATCGTCAAGAGTGAACGTCAATATTCTCATTTGGAAGACCTCAAGCGGGTGTTCGATATCCTGCGTCGCTATGGTATGAAACTGAATCCATCCAAATGTACGTTTGGCGTACGTGGCGGCAAGTTTCTAGGGTACATGGTCAGTCAACGCGGCATAGAAGCGAATCCAGAGAAAATTAAGGCAATTCTGGACATACCCTCCCCTCGCAATTTGAGAGAGGTCCAAGTGCTCGTGGGTAAGATCATTTCATTAAACCGGTTCATCTCCCGCTCGGCGGATAGGAATCTTCCCTTCTTCAAAATTTTGCGTAACGCTCGAAACTTTACCTGGAGCGAGGACTGCGAAAAAGCTCTGCGAGACATGAAACAGTACCTTTCGAGCGCGCCCTTGCTGACCAAGCCTAACCCAGGAGAGAACTTGTTTGTTTATCTTTCGGTCTCCTTGGAAGCTACAAGCGCCGTTCTCGTGGCGATCCGCGAGCGTAAGCATATGCCGGTATATTATCTGAGCAAAACTCTACAGGGAGCGGAGGAAAGATACATGGAAATAGAAAAGTTTGCATTCGTGCTCGTTAACGCCTCGCGGAGATTAAGGCCATATTTTCAAGCACATTCTATCGTGGTGCTCACAGATCAGCCCCTCAAACAAGTGCTCGCGAAGCCAGACGTCTCAAGGAGATTGATTAAATGGTCAATTGAGCTCAGTCAATTCGACATCACCTTCGAGCCTCGTACTGTGATACAAGCTCAGGCTGTAGCCGACCTATTGGTGGAACGTTTCAACCTAGGTACCGAGCGCTCGGAGGAAGATTGTCTATGGCTGCTACACACAGATGGCTCCTCGACCTCGCAAGGGGGGGAGCCGGGGTGACCCTCAGGGACCCTCTTGGAGCTGAAGTTGACTACGCCATCAAGTTGGCGTTCCAAGTCACTAACAACGAGGCAGAGTATGAAGCCCTCATTCAGGGACTCAGAATCGCGCTTCAAAATGGCGCCACTTGGGTTACCGCATATGTGGACGCGCAGTTGATCGCGAGTCAAATCGACGGTTCTTATGAGGCTCGAGAAGCCACTATGGTGCAGTATCTGGCGAGCGCTAAGGAGGTGATAGCCAAGTTCAAGGAATTCCACCTTTGACAAATCCCAAGGGCAGAAAACGAACATGCTGACGCTCTTTCGAAATTTGCGTATGCCCTGGACGGCCACAGCGAACGCGCTGTTACATTTCTGAGAACAGAGGAACCGCTGATAAGTAAAGGCGAACCTTCGAAAGAAGTGCACATGATTGACCCCTCCGAGCCTTGTTGGCTTGACGAAATTGTCAGATTCCTCCATGATGGAACCAGCCCGAGCGACAAAGTTGAGGCTAGGAAGATCAAGAGCAAGGCCCCTCGTTTCTCATTGGATGCCGAGGGTCGATTATTCAAGCGATCCTTCCTGGGCCCACCGCTAAGATGTTTCAGACCCTCGCAGGCTAAAGAAGTTTTAGAGCATGTGCACAGTGGAAGTTGTGGGAACCACTCAGGCGGACGAATCTTGGCAAAGAAAATCTTAAGGAGTGGGTTCTATTGGCCCTCGGTATTGCAAGATGCCATTAGATATTCCAAGAAATGTCCCAAGTGCCAGTTCCATTCCAACAGTCCTCAGTTGCCGGCAGCTCAAATGATTCCTATTGATATTTTATGGCCTTTTGATCAGTGGGGCATTGATATCGTGGGACCTCTCCCAATGGCGGTCCGGCAAAAGAAGTTCGTAATAGTTGCTGTGGATTATTTCACTAAGTGGGCTGAAGCAGAAGCGGTCGCTAAGATAATGTTCAAGGTTGTGAGGGATTTCATTTGGAAAAATATCATCTGCAGATACGGCATCCCGAGGGTGCTCATCTCAGATAACGGTTCCCAGTTTATCGCTGCTGACACACGGGATTGGTGCTATGAACTAGGGATCGAACAACGATTCACTTCCGTGGGTCATCCTCAAGCTAATGGTCAAGCTGAAGTGACCAACCGAACCATACTCCAGCATCTGAAAACGATGCTCGAGAGTAAGAAGGGAGAATGGGCTGAAGAACTCCAGGGAGCTCTGTGGGCGTACCGTACTACTCCGCGAGCGGCAACGGGGGAAACCCCTTATTCCCTCGTGTACGGCTCCGAGGCTATGATACCTGCGGAAATTGCTCAAGAATCCGCACGCGTTGCCTATTTCGAGCCTGCTGCCAACGAATCCAATCGAGCGTTCGAGTTAGATTTGTTGGACGAAAGAAGGAATGTTGCGTGGGCACGTATCCACGAATACAAAGCGACCGTAGCCCGCCAATACAACAAACGTGTTAGAGAAAGGACTTTCCAACTAGGGGACTTGGTCCTCAAAAAAGTTGAAGTCTCCAAACACGTAGGTAAGTTGGACCCTAATTGGGAAGGCCCCTTCAAAGTCATCCAGGTACGAGCAAACAACACCTACCTATTGGAAACTTTGCAAGGCGAGCGGCTCCCTAGGCCATGGAATGCATGTAACCTTAGAAGGTTCTACGTGTAGACATCAGTTTCTTTGTAATTGCCCGTTTGCGGCATGAAGTGCTTTCCTTTGACGGAAAGCGTGTTATAATCATTTCCAAAAAAAAAACAGTAAGTATTTAATTCTTTGTTTTTATTATTTGCTTGCTTTCTTATTTGATCTAATGATTCGGGCGACAAGAGGCCTACTCCGTGTCGAGCATTCTCCACGTCGAAAAGCCTACGCGATACTTCAATCGTTCCAAAGCTACACTGTCCAGGTGTTGATAACCATCCACCTATAACAGTTTGAGCGATTTGTAAGAATAAATACTAAAAATGAGCGCGTCGAACAACGGGGAGCACAACGCTCAACTTACGCCAGCTGAGTGCTCACCACTCCAGCTCGTGCTCGTAAGAACCCCAATGACCCTCAACTTATTGAGTAAAAGTACACTCATAGAGTATTGGATCCTGGGCCAACTCTTTCATTGGTCCCTCGTACCGACGCTAACCCTATGGTTACGCTCTATCCTCTCCCACACTTAGCAAATCCTATTGGTGATTTCTAAAGCGCGTATAACTTATCGGTGCGTCCGAGACAAGGGTGCACGATCGCTGGGCCAATACTTAGGCAAATCTCCAAAGGTTTCCTAAGTTCAAATTCGAGCCTTATTGCGAGTACGGCCAGGGAATACGCATAAAACACCCTAGCGCCCGTATCTACGCCCCTCAAATTGCCAGATGCTGTCAAACTTTAAACTGAAGGCGCATTGTGATAAACGCCAGGGTACCCTCAAAGGTAATGCCCTCGTGCATAAACACACTTATCGCAAACGCTCAAACAGCAGATATCGATATGAAAGCGGCGGGCACAATGAAATAACATCATTCATCATTCCAAAGTAAAGGACAACGCATTCAAACATCCCAGCAGAAAGAGAAGAATTATAATATGTGAGGGAAAAGAGCATAGAGAAGTCCAAAACATCCAAGGAAGTAATCTGAAGATTAATTACAGACAATAATTGTTCATAAATATGACAAGGAATTTCAACTAACAAGGAAAGGGATCAACATAAGGAGTTTCACTGGGCTGGAGCATCGGGCTCAGGAGGGGCGGTTGCGAGGGGAACCGGGGCCAACACATTAGCGTCAGAAGTTTGGGCCTCGCCAGGTTCCTCGGCATCCACTGTGTCCATGACGGTGCCCTCGTCTTCTATCAGGAGGGGCTCGGGATCTACCCTGTTGGCAGCTATAAACTACCTTTGGAGTGTTTCCACCAACTCCTGGTACTCGGGCTCCGCCAGATTCTCAGTAGGATCCTCATCCTGGACCATTGGCTCGCAGTTCTCATCCAGATCCATACGTAGACGGGCGTCGGATCGAGCGCTTTCAGGAGCCAGTCCAAGTTTCACCATTTGTCCAATGGCCTTGTGGAAGAAGCGCCGAGCATTGTCGAAACAGTGAACGTTGGCTGCGAACACAAAATCCTTGGAGCGTACAAACTTCTTCACTGCCTCCCAAGACACCCTTGCCTCCAAGCCCTGCACTTTGGCCTGCAAGTCAGCAAGGGCCTTGTTGGCTGCCTCGTTCTGGCGAGTGCTCTCCGCCAGCTGCTCCCCCAGCTCCCTATTTTTTACCCTCAACTGGTCCCGCTCCACCTTCAGCTCTCTATGACGCTGGTCAAGGGTGAGGTAGTCCTCATCCGTCTTCCGCATGTTCTCCCTCAGTTGGTCCTTATCGCGGTTGGCAGCGGACAGTTGGGCATGGACGTTGTTGTAATCCTCTTGCAGTTGAACAGGGTCTGAAATGCGCAGCAACTTCTTGTACTTGGCCTTATGCTCAGAATAGGCTTGCGCTCGCCCCTGCAAATTTTTCAGCCTTGGGATCACCTCCTGGGAGTTTAATAGCAAAGGTTAGCGTTAAAAAGGGAACAATGGAAGTGGAAAATATTCAGAGGATACCAAGGATTTACCGTCAGAAGTGCATGGCAGGCGTCATCCGCGACCCAAGCGGCGTCATGCTCGTTCAATTTGTCATGGTCGGCAGAAAATTGGAGCTTTCCGATGATATCGGAGACTATGTTGACGGAGAAGGCGCTCTTTTTCAGTAGGACGGGACCGTCCTTCCTTTGGCGCTTGAACCGAGTGTCACCCCGGCAACCAATCTTCCAAAATTCTTCATCCTCAGAAGATGAAGTATCGCTGCCCTCACCACGGTGACCCACGACCACCTCTTTTCCCTTGCCTGAAATAGGGAGGGAGTCCGGCATCCTTTTCCTCTTTCCTTGACGATCAGCCCGGAGGGTTTCATGGATGCGAACCGCTTCCCCCGAGTGGTTGAAGGACCCGCTCGAACTCAAGGCTATTGGACCCTCTTGAGCCAACGGTGGAGGAGTAGCCCCACGAGCGCCGTCGACCGTTAAATCCTCAATGGGACCCCCCGGGATGGCTATGTTTCCCTCCCCTTCACGAGCGCCGTCTCGCCCTCGACAGGCCCTTCGCCTTGTTCCCCTTCCTCTCGGAGCATTGGGAGGACGGTTTTGTTGTTGTTGCGAGGGCTGAGGGTCGGCGGCGGGTCCTTGAGCACCCAACATGCGGGAAAGAGCCTCAGCATTCATACCTCGCGATAGTATTTGAACACCTGCAAATAAAGAGGAAACGAGCATCAGAAGTTGGTTGCTTGAGTTGCATATGCGAAAAATACGGCAATTACACTAAGTTAGAAGGTTATTCTAAAAGTTAGAGCAGTTAGTTCCTAGAATCTAACCGTCGAGGGCCATGATGTCAGCTGGAGGGTTGAGTATCATGTCTGGGGGGCAAGATAAACCATAACGGAACAATACTCCCTCATCCTTCATCAGGGTCTCGGCCTTAATCCATTTTTTCTCAGCCCTCATCTCGAAGGCCAACCCCTGTGCCCAATCCTCAAAAGCTTTATTCCTTGTTCTTTCCCTAACCAGAGGACGCTCGCCATGAATCATCCACTGACGGTGAACCCCAAAGATCCCCCCAGGGGCCCCCACGAAGAAGTACTTCTCCTTCCAATGTTCGCCGTAGGAGGAGGACGGGGAGTCTATCATTTTAAAGCCTGATTTGGCCTGGGCGTAATAAAACCCGTCCGTAGGCGACGAGCGTGGCGAGCGGGCAACTTGTATCAAACTATCAATGTTGATGATCGAGGGAGCATGGCCTAGAGCTCTCATCGCTATTATGAAGGTGTTGATTAGGGCTATGCCGTTGGGCAGAATTTGTGAAGGGCAAAGAGCTAGATGGTGATAAATGGTAGCGGCGGAGTGAGCGATAGGGAACCTTAATCCCCCAGCCAAGACCGCATCCCAATAGACTGTTATCATTCCCGGCGGTGGATGATTTGCCCTCTCCCCCTCCCCAGGGAGTCGCATGGGAAATACAGCTTCATCCCAGTAAGCTTTTGCCGTCAACTCCCTCAGATCGTCGAGCGTCAAAATACTCTCTATTTCATCCGGAGATCTATCAGTTTGATGGCGGTTATCTTGCCTCACACGAGTGGCAGGCTCCTTTCCTCCCCTTTGGCGCCTTCTTGAGGGCCCCACTTCAAATTGACGCCCGGATGGCCCTGCTACGCCCTCGGGGGCCGCCATGGCCACTGTAACCCTGTGATCCTGGGGTCGCGTGGCACTGTTCAAAACCGGGAACACTCTCTCCCCTTGTCTCTGCATCTCCATCACATTGTTCATCTCTTCAAAGATATCATCAACCCCCCCGGCGCACGCTCGTTCATCCCTTGAACAGCGGCATCAACCTCTTCATCTCTGACAGCGGCTGGAGCCTGGGCCATAGGGATCGCCATGGAAACCCCTTCACCCGGGGACGTCCTAGCCAGAGGGACAGCTGTGGGAATGTTGCCGTGAGGGGAGGAACTCCCCACCGACATCTCATCAATCTCTCTTACGTAATCTTCAACGGGGTGTCCGGCCATGGTTGCTTTATGATTTTTGAAGATGGGGTTTTTCTTAGAAAACTCAGTCGAGAAGGGGAAGAATTTCTGGAGAAAAATTCAGTAGCAGAAAGTGGCTTTTCACTCAAAGATTACACTCACTCAACCTAAATCTAAAAGTTAGTAAAGAAGAATAAGTGCTTAAGGAATTTTACCCGGAAAGTTGAAGAACGAGAACTCGCCGGAACTTGGGAAAATTGCAGAAGATTTGTTACAGCGAATGTGCTTGAAAGGGATGAATGCGTGAAAGAGGTTCAAAGACTCTGCAATTCCTTATTTATAGGGGAGGATTTGCATTGATTAGGGCTTAGGATTTCAAATGGCAATCATTTCCCGCCTAGGAAATCCCCCCACTTTTGGTAACCGCCTCACGTCTCCCGGAGAGCACGCGCCCACGTTCCCACTCAGCATTAAATGCGGGCAGGACTTCAATTAATGCGGTGTCAGACTATGTCCGTTACGAAAGTCAAGCAGTCACTTCTCTAGCAGTGACTCGACCCTCGGATAATTCAAAATCCAAGGCTCCCTCCTTAAATTCTACAGTACGCCCGAGCGATACTACAGAATTTGGGGGGCAAAATGATGAGACCCAAAATCACACTCGAATCAGAGTCGTCCACGTGTCAATGCCTCAAAGACCGAGAGTCTGGACGCTCGCATCGATGGGCTCGCGGACCTTCCCAGCCCACGGGCTTGCCTATCAGTACCGATCAATGGGCCTCGACCAGCTGCTCAGGTGAAGGCCTCAAGTTGACTGGTTTGACGCTCGCATTACGGCCCTCATGAACACCTTCCTCAGGGAGGTGCCCATCCGAGGGTCCCTTCCCGATGCTCGGGACTTTTGCGCTCAAGGGTCATTTACCGTGGGGAGGCCATCCTTACACTCTTCGAGCGTCACCAACGCTCGTGCATGACCATGCCCAGTGGCGTTGGATCCGAACCTCGGCAAAGGGGATCCTAGGCTTTTCCCTCTCACGCGACCCTCGTCAACAACCTCTGACACAAAGGTACTGCGCACTATGCACCTGACGCGCCGTCTCCTTTTCAGAAATGTCATTCTCACCCCCTCAAAGGCTGCCACGCGTTAGGGCAACACAGGTTTGGGACCACATGGTCAATTTACCCATTTACCCCCATCCCTAACATATAAATAAGGGGAAATCCATGCATTCTTCCCCAAGTCATCATCTGCATACAAAACGCATACCTGATTCTGGGCATTTTCCATTGATCTTCTCAAGCTTCTCATTCACCACAGTAACACTACCTTTGTAGCTTGCACTCTTGGTGTTATCCTAGCCGGAAGAACCCACGCTTAAAAGGAAACCCAGATCCTGAGGCCCTCACGCCTGTGATGGTCTTCCCTCCTACATACAAATTCTAAAGTGATTGGTGTTTAAATCCTTCACAAGTTTCTGCACCATCACGTTTTAAGTATAATTTCGACTATTGAATAAAAGCTAATTGTTTAAAATAAAATGGTGATTTTTAGAAAGGAAAATATTTATAAAATATGCTATGGTGAAATCGAGTTTTTGGCAAATGCATGAAAATTCATAAAATAATTTAAGGGTCGTTTTGGTTATAATATTGAATATCAAAAAGTAGATGTGTAAGGATTTATTGATGATCGAATCATAAGCTAGGGTTTTCACTAGTTTTTGATACTACGGGAGTTAAGATGGGAATTATGGTTCACGGGGAATATCACGATCCTCAAATAATGTGAGGATTCTTTTGGTTATAATATTGGGTAGTGAAAGTGTTTTAGGGAACGTAGGAATATTTTTGAGCTGTAGGGGTATTTTCGTAATTTCCAACCTATAACTGTAGGAATGGGTTTTAAAGCATATGAAAGGGTTTTAGGTGTTAGAAGGGAATGAATACTAGAATTCTAGGATTTTATGAGAAGAGTTTCAAGGTACGAGTTAAATAGAGGAAAAAATTACATCTACGATCATTTAATTAAACTATAACACATAAGAACACATAAGTCACATAATATGCAATGCATGAAAAGAATTAGTAAGGATCGAGGTTATAAACGCTTCTGGATTAACCCTTTACTTACCTTTCTCGACTTGGCCCTGAGTAGGGCTGTTACAAGTCCGGGAGGAGTTCACATTGGAAATCTTACTCGGAAGTTTTCTACAAGTTTACCTCTTTAAGAGCAATGGTAAGTAGAATTCTACGAATTCTTAAACCTTGGATGAGAATTGAAGATTTTGGTCGAAGTTAGGATGGAGTTTGAGAGATTGGGATTCGAGGGGTTACCCTAAAAAGACGGATGATTCTATGTGGGAAACTTGAGCGATCCGGAGACGACCAAGAATTGTTCAGGGTATTCCAAGGGAAGGTAAAACACATGACCCATTTAATTCAAGATCGAGTTTCAAGGAAAAATCAAGAAAATAAAGTTGGAACTCGAAGAGTTCAAGAAAGTCCATTTTGAAGGTCTCATTCGAGGGTTTTACTACGTGCTCATCCCTCCGAGGATAATGGTAAGAAAACTTGAAAATTCTCGAACCTTAAACGGGAATTGAAGAAGGTGATCGATTTTGTGATGAAATCCAAGAGATTGGGAACAGAGGAAAATTTCTTTAAAATCTAATATTTACTACAAGAGCTTAGAGAAGGAGTGTGACCAACAACTTAAGATCTACGAACTATAATTGATTCCAAGGGAGTAAAGAAGTAATTCATGTAAAGATGGATAACCAAGGGCCCAAATCTCCCATTCTTTATGTGGGATTAGAACTCGGTTCGAATTCTAGTCCGAGAAAGAGGTCCAAGAATATAAGAGAAGTCTCAAGAACTTCAAAGTGCCATTAACATCGAGTAAAGGAAGATTTCAACACCGAAGATGGAGGAAATTTTAAAAGAAACTTTGGGATTGTTTCAAGGGGTGAGATTTGAAAGAATTAGAAGATTTGAAAATAACTACCAAGGAACAAGAAGTAGAGATTTTCAAGGTGTCTTAACTTCAAGATCCCGGTTCAAGTACAAGGTACCATCTTGGAACGTAAAGAAGTGGATGTCAAGTTCAACCCTACCAGCATAGTGAAAGGTATATAAAGCATCCATGGCATACCATACATGCATATTTTATTTCAGGGAAACCCACTTGCTTGATTGAATTGCCTACCTTAATTGCTTATTATTGCTTGTTGCTTGTTGTTGTTCTTGTTGTTTTGTTGTGTGAACTCTCTTCTTGTCGAGAGTTCGGTGAGTTTAGTGCTCCAGAGGGTTTAGTGAGTTGTGAGGGTCGAGCTGCTTTTGGTAGGCTTGTTTGCAGGTGTCTTGTTCTCGTTGAAGTTAGTGGTTGCTGTCAGGAGCTCCGTCAGGGACTCAATGGTATCTTCAGGTATTAGATTGAAGGCTAACCTGTTGATATTCTTTGTAGAAGAACCGAGGATTGCCTCAGAGTAAGAGTTACAGTTTTGAGTGGGAGGAGGCGGTTGAAGAGAGTTTCCCTCGGTATCAGCTTTGGCCGAACCGGAGGTACGAAAGGCTACCTTGTTTCCAATCGAGGCACAAAGGAAGGCCTTTGTTGTGTGTTACTTATAGATGAACGGTAGCCTACGCCTTAAGGAGTACAAGGTCACGAGTTTATCCCGCTCTTGGATTGAAGTTGTTTGAAGTTTTGAGGGAACCGATTGTTATGGCATAAGAAAGATGCTATGGACTTTGTGTAGTAATGTCTATGTGCTAAGGGTTGAGGATTCTCCAACTACTCCCGAATCTTTAATTTGGGATGTGGGAGTAGACGATTAGGAGTTTGTATCCGGTTTGCTAATTTAGGAGAGCGGGTTTCGAGAAGCCTGAGATCAGAGTGTCGCAGCGGAAGTGTGGAGTTGGGTTGTCTTTGGAGCCGTTCAAGATTATCCTTAGGACAGGTCCTTTTGAAGGAGGGGGGATTGTAACATCCCGATCATTCGGATTTCCAGGCACGGTGTAACGAGAGGGTTATATGCGTATTTAAATTATTTAAGTATGTAATTGAGTGTTATTTTAATGCTTATATGATTATTTGAAATTATATGGAATTATTTGTTTATTTTATGAACTTGAACATTGAACGTTTATGTGTATGTACCCCGTAATTTGCTTGTTACGTGCCGGAATTCAATTCCGATTTTTGTGAAATTTTGGTGTGCTTGTTATATGTAAGGTTTGAATGTGTTTGCTAGCTTAATTCTTGTTTTCAAGTTTGTTTGATACGGTTCTTAAACCGTTTTATTTGTTAAGGGACTCGAGGGCCTAACTCGTTTTAGCGTGCCTTGGGTTCCGATTCGCGTAGCTTGAGCTTGGGAATTCGGATTCAAATTTTGAATCCACCATTGAACTTGTTTTGACAATTCGGATTCAATAGAACTAGCCTTATATTTTTCTAAAGTTGTTTGAACCCTCTTTGGCTTAAATCCGATCTGAATGAACCGGATCTTTTGACCCGACCCGTTTCTTGTTGATCCGACCCGTTTCAACCCCTTTAAGGGCTGAAACATATCCTTTTTCTTCCCATTTTCAACGTGATACAAGGGAGAGAGAGAGAGAGAAAAAGAGAAACTCCAAGCCCTAGCCTTCAAGAGCTCAAGTTCGACTTTGTTCTTTGCCTCTTTGACGATCCGAGGTAAGATTATTACTCCTTACAATGTGAACTTTCTTTCTATCCGATTATTTTCTCTTGAGTCTTTGTATTTATGAAGCATGAGGAAGATGATGAATAGTATGATTGAATGAAAATTTGATTCCATGCCTCCATTCTTGAATTATTTGAGCTAGACTTGCAATATGATGTTCTTTGGAGTTAATAAGATGCATATTTGTCAAATTTTGAGTTGTTGGATGAAGCATGAGTATTCCACCATTTTTTAAGCTTAAAAGCTTGAAAAGGGTAATGTGTTTAATCCTTGTTTTCATGCCTTATAATTGAGATATGTGTTAGAGCATGTAAATGTGAACTAATGCCTTGAATTTGATGTGCTTTGGTTGACTTTTGCGCTTTGTAGCCTTCTCCCGCGAGTTCCTTGCTCTTCCTGCGTGGATTGTCATGCAGGGACTTGGGTTTTTCGGCCAGAGAATCCACGGGCGTGGATTTTTGTGCTTGGAAAAATCTACGGCCGTGGATCCTCCTCTCTTTTCTGTTTCAGTTTGTTTTGCTCTGTTGACCCTTCATCCAAACTCCGATTGTGACACCCCGTTCGTCCGACGTATAAGGTACGCCGCGTTCCGACCTTTTAATGTGTTTAATTATGTGATTTTATATTTTTCGTGGCCCTATTTTGAACTCTTTTAGAGTTTAGGGACCCCTTTGTAATTTTCTCCTTTAAGGGGTTTTTCGGTCATTTCTCGTTCGGTCGAGATTTTGACCTCTTTGACCCCTTCAACGCGTCCGGGGCTGCGAAACGAGTCCGTAGACTCTAAGTTTGCCCCATTCTGACTTCGTTAGCTCGTTCGTTCGATCGTTTTTGCGTACGAGGACCCGAGATATATACCCCGAATCCTCGTAATTCGTGCCAAAAAGATCAGACCTCAGCTCTCTCTTTCTCTCTCTCGCGACATCAGCCTTTGGTCACTATTCATGCAGTTGAGGGGTAAAAACACACACAAGCTCGTTCTTGCTCGTTTCTCGACGGAATTCGACGTGTGAATAACGGAAATTTATCAGCTCGACGAGCCCGTCACGATGATACCAAAATCATGGCCTGAAAACCAGCGGAGGCGGCGCTATGACAAGTTGCAGGCGGCGGCGGTGGTGCCGCGAGCTTCAGCCGTGTCTCGCGGCGGTTTACGGCGGTGCTTTCGGCCGGAATTTGGCCAGGCCTGGAGCGGATTTTCCCGACGGGTCCATTCCCGTTGGTGGCGCAGCAAATGGGGCGGCGACGGAGCCTCGCGCGGCCTGAAAGTGGCGCATGGCGGCGGCGTTACTATAGCAGCGGCGAACTCGCCATTCCGACGAGTTTTTCAGACGACCCTTGGTACTACCCCACCTTTTTCGACCTCCTGAGTTCGATTCCGGTGTCGGTTTGAGCAAACGATGGCCGTAGGTGGCGGTTTGGGGCAACGCAGCGGTGGCGGGATTTCGATCGCGGTTTTGGACCTTTTCCGGCAGTCTTTTGGCGATGGTTTCTTCAGAGAAATTGTTCCTCACGTCAAGTCCGAGCCATTCGTGGTGGTGGCGGCCCAAACCGTGTGTCTTCATACCAGCTGCGGATTAGGATGACACGGAGAGGTACGTTTATAGCATATGCTAAGTTGCAAGGTATGGTATGCTCCGATAAGGTATGTACGTATGATTTTGATATGATATGATAAGTTTGTTATGTAGCAAGTTATGATTTGTTCGGATATGTTCTGTTATGTTGGGCCCCAGAGACTGTGGGTAAGGAACCCCGGGACGGTATCGGGCCGTCGGGTTAAGCCTGTGCATAGTCTCCATTTGAGGTATCTCGTGCAACTCAGGGAGATAGGGGAGGCGAGATATTCTTGAGCCGGTAGCGTAAAACCTGCCGAGGACTCGTAGGGGATCATTACCCCTCGAGCTATGTATATGATATGGATGGTTAGGGGCGTATACACCCTTTCCATCACCCGGAGTTGAGGATGTTATGTTATGATGTTTTCTGTTTTGATATTATGATTTGGAAGTAAGGTTGGAGACCCGTACTCGCCGGGTATATGAATATGATAAGTTATGTTGATTATGAAACGGGATGGGAGCTTTCTCTTCCAATATGTTACGAGTTTGTTCAGTCTGATATGATTTGATTAAGTATAAAAATTTGGTATGAGTATGCTCAGTTTGTTTAGTTTTGAATAAGATAAGATAAGATATGTATAAATATGTTTTGTAAATGGTTTTGGTATGCAAAACCCTAGTCCTGGTTCATAATCTTTCTTTCGATACGTGCTCTGCTCCTTATTATGTATAGTGTGTGTGAGTTCAGCCCCCTCGCTCAGTCAGTGGACTGACCCTCGCCCCACCTATGTTTTAGTTTGTAGGTACAAGTTGTTGGAGTTCGAGCTAGGCGGCTTTGAGTCGGGTCTGTCGAGTCTGTGTCTGTCCGTTGATTTTGTTAATTACTTTGTTCCGATTTATGTATGAAAATTATGTATATAATATGTTCTGTACCAGTTGATGTTTATGCTTTGATCATATGAATTTTCGGGACAGATTAGGACAGGTTCGTGGAATTAGTTGAACCCGTTTATTTATGTTCGTGATTAAAGTTTTTGTTAGTTCATATTTTGTATCGCTTCCGCATTCAGGTTTTGTACATTTTACTTGTACAGGGTTAGGTACCGCCTAGCTAGTGTGTGTACTTTTGTTTGTCACCCGTTCGCTGTGACTTGGTGCGTGTGCGGACTTTTCATTTCGTACCACGTGTCGGATCTTAGTGCGGGGCTGTGGTGCCCCACCGCTTGGGGTGCTACATCTTAAGTGGTATCAGAGCTACCAGGTTCAGAACCGGTGCTCTGGAGTCGTGTCGTGTCAGTTTAGGTCGTACGGCATAGGAATACTTGTGCATTGCATTCGTCTGATGTGAAATTTTGACTTCTCTGTATGAATTTGACTGAGCTTATGTGATTGTGTGCACACTATGATTATGATTTTTGCAAAATTATCATTGTTTTGCTTTAAATTTTATTAAATTACGTATTGCTTCTACATTACTTATGTGTTCTTAATTGCTTTTATTACTTGACATATCCATGTACTAACCCGCATGCATAGATATTTATTCAATTTGTGAATTACAGGGTGTTGCCTCGACGCCAAAATTTTAAATTGATCATGACAACACTTTCCACTTCTACAAAATTATGAAGGAAGATTTGAAACTTCCGTCTTCTGACTACTTGGATGAAAAGCAAATGGACCTCTACAAGAATTTATAACAAGGAATCAATGCTACTGCTATAAAAACGGGTATTATGCATACATGGCACGTGCATCATGCATTGGAGTAAATTTTAATTATTTTGGATATTGTTCTACGTGCTTGATTGCTTTCTTTGTTGGATATGAGTGCACTCAATTCACATCCCTAACCCCACATGCATTAGCTTCGTGATTATATTTAGGTGACTTCCTTACCTGTTCCAACGAGGATCGATTTTAGTGGAAGCTGCATTGGGATCTGAATAAGGGTGGATCAGAAAGTGTACAGTTGATTTAAGAAACTCACGGTATAGGATGGATAAAAGAGGATGTTTGTATACAAGGGAAACAAGAGACCTTCTAATTAACGAGGTGCCTTCAGGATATATACTTAACTACTTGGAGGTGACTATGAAGAAATCGAGACACTTGTACCATTCGGAGATTCTCAAATGGAGGTCAGGTTATTGTGAAGACACCAATGAGAGCAACTTAGCGGTGGGAGTGTAGTTGGTGGATGCTCGATGAAGAAGAGAAGTAGGGTGACGTCTACAACTTGCAAGATCAACATTCACCCAGCTACACTACAAACTCCTTTCAACTGGATTCCATAGAATTTCTCAAATAAAGGAAGAGTGAAGAAAAGGTCGAGGATGTTTTGGATTCGATATTATATCAACACAAAGGTGAGAACCTTCAAGAGAATTAAAGTAAAGGAGGTTCGTGGTAATCAGCAACAAAGCTTAACTTACGTGGAAAAGAAGCAAAGGAAAGTATGGAAAATGGTATGGCTTAAGATTTCGATCGCGGAAGGAATAAAGGAAGTCAATCAATCCGGTGGATATAAATCTTGGAAGACAATAATGTTAAAGGTTTTATCTAGTTGAGGTATTTTCTAGATCCAATCTGAATTGTCGTGTTGTGGGATTACGTTGAAAGACAGGAAACAACAAATGGGAACGATAAAGAAAAGTAAAGAAGTTCTGGGTGGATTTCGGGCGATCAAGTATAAACAATTGGAAAAGGGGGTTCAATTACACGAACTCCTAAAGAGTGAACCAAGGAAGTTTTGATCAAAGTGACAACCATGAAGAAGACTCGGGAAGCAATCGGAGAGTAATTACTAAAGAAAAGGCAAAATGTTAATTCCATGAGCGCAGAAGCCTTTAGGTTTTATAAATCGTACTTCCAAGCCGTGGAAATGTTCAAGTGATGCTAGATAATTCTGAAGATAAGAAGACCGTGATCAACTGAAACAAACAAACAAACAAGAAATGATCAACAGTTTCAGACAAGCTTATAATTCAACAAACAAGGAACTAGGTGCCAAGATAAAGCTTACCATTACTACGGTGAACCGTACCTTAAGCATTCATGGCATTTGCACACATACATTTCATATGTAATTGTATTTATTTTATTTTGCTTGGCTATTGTGACAACGTGGAATGCGTGTTGCTGCCTTGATTTTCTTTAACGTGACTAACTGCTTCAATTTTTCATAACTTGAGATTTATTGTTGTTGTGAATTCTTGTAAACTGAATGGATTACATGCTTGTGTGGGTTGTTGTGTTTCAGTGTTTATAAAATTTCCTAAATGGCTCACTAACCCTACATGCACCTACATGCATATTATAATGTTATCTTACAGTGATCCCATCACGATATCCCCCTTGAGTTGAGCATGAATGATGAGTCTATACTCTAGGGACACCGATATCAGTCGGGTAAAGGTACACTATACATGCATCCCATGTTTTGCTTTCGGTGCTACTTTAATGTGTGTATGTATGAATGCTGTGTAAGTGAACTTGTGTGCTAGAGAGTTGTTGAGATCTCTCTAATTACGTGTTAGGGAGATGTGGGATTCTCCCTATTTATGTGATAGAAAGATGCTGGATTCTTTCTAAATTATGTGAACAAGAGATGCTGGATTCTCTTGGAGTTAGATGTTTGAGAGATGCTGGATTCTCTCGAACCTAGGGTTTGAGAAATGCTGGATTTTCTCAAACTAGGATGTTTGGAAGATGTGGAAGTCTGCCAGACCTAGGTTGAGAGACGGGGTTCTCTCAATTCTGTGCCTGAGAGACGGGGTTCTCTCCTTTGATGTGCTGGGAGACGGGGTTCTCTCTTTCTTGTGTGCTGAGAGATGTGATTCTCTCTTGTTTGTCGCGGCTGAGTTACGTGTGGCCTGTTGTTGGGTTGCAATCGACGAGGAAGCGACGGTATCGAGCTTTGGGTGCAGTGGCCTAGTGGGGGATCGAACGAGTTTGAAGCGAACAACGATCAAGTATTTGCACAAACCTCTGTGACTACGGAACTCTGCAGGGAGTTGATGCAATCAGTGAGAGTAAACTTCTCAGTCAGGGCTGACTCTACATGATCTAAGGAGATGGATTGAAGTATTCCAGCTCGAAGATTTACGACTCAGTGGTAGGACCTGAGGACAGGTCCTTTTGAAGGAGGGGAGATTGTGACACCCCGTTCGTCCGACGTATAAGGTACGCCGCGTCCCAACCTTTTAATGTGTTTAATTATTTGATTTTATATTTTTCGTAGCCCTATTTTGAACTCTTTTAGAGTTTAGGGGCCCCTTTGTAATTTTCTCCTTTAAGGAGTTTTTCGGTCATTTCTCGTTCGGTCGAGATTTTGACCTCTTTGACCCCTTCAACGCGTCCGGGGCTGCGAAACGAGTCCGTAGACTCTAAGTTTGCCCCATTCTGACTTCGTTAGCTCATTCGTTCCATCGTTTTTGCGTACGAGGACCCGAGATATATACCCCGAATCCTCGTAATTCGTGCCAAAAAGATCAGACCTCAGCTCTCTCTTTCTCTCTCTCACGACATCAGCCTTTGGTCACTATTCACGCAGTTGAGGGGTAAAAACACACACAAGCTCGTTCTTGCTCGTTTCTCGACGGAATTCGACGTGTGAATAACGGAAATTTATCAGCTCGATGAGCCCGTCACGATGATACCAAAATCATGGCCTGAAAACCAGCGGAGGCGGCGCTATGGCGAGTTGCAGGCGGCGGCGGTGGTGCCGCGAGCTTCAGCCGTGTCTCGCGGCGGTTTACGGCGGTGCTTTCGGCCGGAATTTGGCCAGGCCTGGAGCGGATTTTCCCGACGGGTCCATTCCCGTTGGTGGCGCAGCAAATGGGGAGGCGACGGAGCCTCACGCGCGGCCTGAAAGTGGCGCATGGCGGCGGCGTTACTGTAGCAGCGGCGAACTCGCCATTCCGGCGAGTTTTTCAGACGACCCTTGGTACTACCCCACCTTTTTCGACCTCCTGAGTTCGATTCCGGTGTCGGTTTGAGCAAACGATGGCCGTAGGTGGCGGTTTGGGGCAACGCAGCGGTGGCGGGATTTCGGTCGCGGTTTTGGACCTTTTCTGGCAGTCTTTTGGCGATGGTTTCTTCGGAGAAATTGTTCCTCACGTCAAGTCCGAGCCATTCGTGGTGGTGGCGGCCCAAGAACCGGCCGGCGGTGGCGAACCGGTGGTGGACCGGGGCTGGACCGGCGGTCCGGTTTTCCGGTGATTTTTCGGGGGTTTGGCTATGGGGCTTTCGTAGGGCTCGTTACAAGCTTTCCAGCGGTATGTCCGGATTTTATTTTCGTTTAGCGGTTTGTATTTAATTTCAGTTTTCATCGTTGGAATTTAGTTCGGTTTTTGGTCAACGAAGTCCCGTGTGTTTGGTATTTTCTGAAATTGATTGAGGGCTATTGTCTAGTAGGCCGAGGCGCTTGTTTCTGTCCTTCCGGGGATTTTTCCGACCACCGGAGGCGGTGTTCCGGTGGCTGTTCGGCCGGCCACGGTGGTGGCTTTCCGGCGACTTTCGGACAGTAGGTTCCTTTCGTCGTGGTGAGTTCAACGCCACTTCCCGTTCGTCAATCGGATGTCCGGTTGATTTTATATGAATTTTTGAAGCTATTGTATTTTATTCGTTAATTGATTTTAATTGTGCAATTTGATCCCGTATGTGCTATAAATTGAAATTATGAGTTGTATGATACGAGGAAGTATGCTATGATGTATGAATATTTGATTCTTGATTTATCGAATTTATTTGTCTCGTTTTACGCCATCTATTTGAGAATAATTATTGTTTGAAGGGGTGTTAGTGTAATTTTGGAAACTAAATTGATTATGAAATTTTATAAAACATAAGAAATGAATTATGAAAAGATACGTTGTATTTAATTTGAATAAATTGATCAAGTATGCCAATGTGTAATTTGTATATAAATTGTTATGTAATTCATGTTAATTTCGTGAGACTTGGTGCATGATATAATTTGAATTCTTAATGTCCTACTTTATTTTATGTAATTAATGTTATGAATTTTATAAGTTATGCATCTTTTGATATGGAATATGAATTATAATATGCTCTGAATGACTTGATTGAAAAGATATGGATTATATGTTGCATCATTTGTATTCGTGAGCATGGCCGTGCGTCTTTGTGGTTGTGTTTGGAGTCTGAGTCTTATGTTCTGTGTGTGTTCAGTTGTTCAGGGGTTTTCCAGGGTGTGTTTGTCAGCTGTTTGGGTTCCAGTGGGACTTCTTGGCTTGGGTTTTCCGTTTCGTCGGTGAAACGTGAGGTTTTAGGATTTCTGTTTTAGTTACAGCGACCTACAACCCTCTGTGCTCATTTTTAAGCCTGCATGCGATTATTCTATTATATTTATATAATAGATATGTGTTTATATGATATGTTTATGAATTTATCATACGATTAAAGGTTTTTGAACTGTATATGTACGAGCATATGTAAGCTTGAAATGTTTTGCAACGAGGCTATACTCCAAACCGTGTGTCTTCATACCAGCTGCGGATTGGGATGACACGGAGAGGTACGTTTATAGCATATGCTAAGTTGCAAGGTATGGTATGCTCCGATAAGGTATGTACGTATGATTTTGGTATGATATGATAAGTTTGTTATGTAGCGAGTTATGATTTGTTCGGATATGTTCTGTTATGTTGGGCCCCGGAGACTGTGGGTAAGGAACCCCGGGACGGTATCGGGCCGTCGGGTTAAGCCTGTGCATAGTCTCCATTTGAGGTATCTCGTGCGACTCAGGGAGATAGGGGAGGCGAGATATTCTTGAGCCAGTAGCGTAAAACCTGCCGAGGACTCGTAGGGGATCATTACCCCTCGAGGTATGTATATGATATGGATGGTTAGGGGCGTATACACCCCTTCCATCACCCGGAGTTGAGGATGTTATGTTATGATGTTTTCTGTTTTGATATTATGATTTGGAAGTATGGTTGGAGACCCGTACTCGCCGGGTATATGAATATGATAAGTTATGTTGATTATGAAACGGGATGGGAGCTTTCTCTTCCAATATGTTACGAGTTTGTTCAGTCTGATATGATTTGATTAAGTATAAAAATTTGGTATGAGTATGCTCAGTTTGTTTAGTTTTGAATAAGATAAGATAAGATATGTATAAATATGTTTTGTAAATGGTTTTGGTATGCAAAACCCTAGTCCCGGTTCATAATCTTTCTTTTGATACGTGCTCTGCTCCTTATTATGTATAGTGTGTGTGAGTTCAGCCCCCTCGCTCAGTCAGTGGACTGACCCTCGCCCCACCTATGTTTTAGTTTGCAGGTACAAGTTGTTGGAGTTCGAGCTAGGTGGCTTTGAGTCGGGTCTGTCGAGTCTGTGTCTGTCCGTTGATTTTGTTAATTACTTTGTTCCGATTTATGTATGAAAATTATGTATATAATATGTTCTGTACCAGTTGATGTTTATGCTTTGATCATATGAATTTTCGGGACAGATTAGGACAGGTTCGTGGAATTAGTTGAACCCGTTTATTTATGTTCGTGATTAAAGTTTTGGTTAGTTCATATTTTGTATCGCTTCCGCATTCAGGTTTTGTACATTTTACTTGTACAGGGTTAGGTACCGCCTAGCTAGTGTGTGTACTTTTGTTTGTCACCCGTTCGCTGTGACTTGGTGCGTGTGCGGACTTTTCATTTCGTACCACGTGTCGGGTCTTAGTGCGGGGGTGTGGTGCCCCACCGCTTGGGGTGCTACACCGATTCACTTGATTTTTGAACCGACAGAAACCTCTTGAAGTCTTGAATATTCTCCAATTAGAATTTCCTCAATACCTTTTCTCATTTGAGAGATATAATCAACTCTTTTTGGTGTCGCTACATCTTCAGAAATCTGCATTTATCCAACTTCCGTCCTACGCCATTTTCACCTCGCTTTGAACCTTGATTCGAGCCTTATACCATTAGAAAGGTCTATTTGCCTTGTTTCTTCTCCAACAAACCAAACTCAATTCCCACTTCTCAAACTCAGGATATTCTCAGTTTTCCACAACTTATACGTTTCGAGAATTTCCAGTTTTTACCTCTTTTCGCCCAGAGCCACCCTTTTTGTGTTTTCTTCCGTTTTGCTTGTACTTTTCCAACTTTTAACTTGTTGTATCTTGTATTTTTGTGTGTGATTGATCACATATGTGAATTATGCTACTCTAACGTGCGTTTATGACTTTCATGTTTCGTTTGTATGCCTTGCATTTTCATTTCTTGCTCCTTCTATGATATGAAAGCTTTGATGACATGTTGTATGGTATGATATGCGTTATATGAAAATTCTGAATTTGTTTAATGTGATTTGTGAGACTTAGGATTCGATATGAACGTGTATGTGTTATATGTGAATTTTTTAAGCTTCATACGCATCACTTGCATTCATACCCATTGGCCGAGCGTCAATATGGTTCATTTTGAGTCTAAGTTTGTCTCTTGTTCTTTGTTTTTCTCTTAGGTTTGTTCCGTTGTTGAGGAGGCGGTTCTTTAGTTCTCTTTTGGTCCGTTCTTTTCGGTTTGGTCGACAAGGTGAGGTTTTATTCTCTTTTAGTTATTATGACCTAAAACCCTATTTGTATTTCGAACCCGCAAGCAACTTATATATGTATATATGTAGATATGTGCTTGGATACCTATTTTATGGGATTTGTCCCGTTTGTCTTGAGACTTTGAAAATGCTTTTATAAGTATATAAGCTCTATTTTCATTTGCTTTGACAAGCTTTGTTATGTGTGTGTGTGTAAGTGTGAGATGACTTGTGGATAAGCTTCGTATGGTAAGTGTGATAAGTGTATGTTTTTTATGTGTAAGTGTAAGTTTGGGCCCCGGAGTTGTATGTAATGAGAGACCCGGGTCGGCTATGGGGTCGCCGGTTGCAACCCCTGTATACTTCTCCACAAAAGGGAGACTTGGCCCATCCTCGGGGAGGTCGAGGGGAAGGCGGGTCTTCTTGAGCCGACGTCGTGCTACGTGACCCGTCGAAGGAGTAGGTGGATCCCCCGTCTCATTAAGTTTATAAGTGGGGTTTTGAGAGGGGCACCTCTCTCCCCAAAACGGTGTAAGGGTGGGATTGATTTATGAATTATTTTGTTTTCGTTTCGCCTTGCTTGGAGTAAGTGAGTTGGAGTTAAGCTTTCGGTACATTATGTTTCTTTTATGGTTGAGAAACGGGGACGAATTTCTAAACTCTAAAACTGGACTGAATTTGGCCTACGGCCGCAACCTTCTTTCCTTTTATATATTACCATGGGTTAAATGTTTTAGAATGCAAACACTGCGCCCGGTTCATGAACCTTTTCAGCTTCGTATATGTTTTGCTCTTATGTACATGTATGGGTGCGTGTCTTAGCCCCCTCACCAGTCTCTAGGATTGACCCTCGTTGTTTCCGTCTTTTTTCCCCTTTTGTCTTGAGTTTGCAGGTTCTCGTTTGGGGGTTGGAGCTAGGCGGTTGTCTTTGAGTCGTGGTTGTCGATAGCTCGAGTCTCATGCATTGTACCTTGCTTTCTTTACGCATTTTTGTAATTTTGAAATTTGTACAAATATGCTACCTAGTTCTGTCCTGGGATTCAGTTTTATATAATTGCATTGTATCTAAAGTTGTATAAGTGATATATGAAGAATATGATATGATATGTATATGTATGCAATGAGTTTTAATTGACTGCTTCCACGATTTTTGCTTCGTGCGCGCTCTGAGTAGGGTTTAGACCGCCTAGCTTAGGTTGGATTTTTGTTTGTCACCCGTTTTCCATGGCTTGATGCGTGGGCGGAGTTCCCATTTCGTTTCATGTGTTAGGCTATGGTGCGGGGGATGTGGCGACCTTCGCTCCGGGGTGTTACAAGTAACGCCCCGATTTTCGGCCGTACAGGTATGACGTCACGAGTGGGTTAGACCGAGAGTTATGTGACTTATATGTGTTTTATATGCTAAGTGGACTTTTAATATATTCTACTTTCGTGAATTAATTTCCATTACGTGACCTAGATGATTTATATGAACCTTGATTATGCTATTTAAATTTGTTTATAACATGTTTTCTTGCCAATTAAATAATTATTTCACTTATGCACTTATTTGAAATTATATGAAATCCTTGGACTCAATAGACCGTTTAATTGGACCTCAATTATTCACCTACCCAACCTTGGGGTCCTAATTGAATCACTTAAATTCTCAAAGGACCAAACTGCAAATTCTTCTCTTCTCCCTCTCCATATAAACGATCCAAACCCCCCTCCACAATCTCATTCTTCTTCTTTCATTTCTTCTAGCAAAAACAAGGGCTCCCAACTTCTTCCCTCTTTTTCTTTTGATCGATCCAAGCTACCAAACAAAGAGACAAGGGAATTTCATCAAGTTTTATCCAAGAATTCAAGCTTCAACCATTTCTTCCTCTTCTTCTTCCTTTCCAAGGTATATGTGTGTGTATATATATATATATATGAATATGTTGGGTGATAATAGGGTTTTATGATTCTTGCTTTATAACTTGAATTCTTGTGTGAAAATACATGAATACATGTTAATCCATGAGTTTTGTACTTGGTTGTTTCAATTCTTGGAGCAAGAGTATGTGTGTGTATATATGTGTACATAGGTGTATGTATATGTATTTATATTTGTTGGGTTTGTGAATTAATGTGTTCTTAATTGCCCTAAACTTGCGTTTGAGGTTCCTACGTGGTATACTAAATGTTTTAAGTGATTTGGGTTGAGTTTTGAGGTATTTTGGTGATTTTGGTCTTCTCCCGCGTTTGTACCCTGTTTCTGCGTTTTTTTGGCCTCTGTTCTGAATCCGCGAGGGTGGATTTGAGGCAGAAACTTTGGACCCTCCCCTTTTTCGGCCTGAGATTGTTTTGCTTCGTTCTCCCTCATACAAACTCGGATTGACCTGATTTTTGAACCCACGGAAACCTCTTGTAGTCTAAAACATCCTCCAATTGGAATAAACTCGATATATTTCGTAAATTATGAGTTATGATTGTTTGAAAATTGTGTCGCCAGTTCGCCGAACTTCTGCGTCAGCCCAAACTTCAAACCTACGCCATTTTTACCTCGCTTTGAACCATGATTCGTGCCAGATATCCTTGAAAACATATATGTGTTTGAAATATGAAAGTTATGAACGAAGGAACTTGATAACTCCATGTATTGAATGTACTTGAATGAATTATGTGATAAGGTGCCTTCATGACATGATTTTTACTTCATATACATTGGTAACATGTATTATCTTGGGTATTATGAAATTTTATGATTTTTCATGGAATATTTTACGAGTTATGCCTCAACGTGTCTTAATTGCTCCTAATATGCGCATGTATGGATCTTGACTCTCAATGTACACCCTAATTGCTTATGTAACTCTTAGTTTATCACTTGTATGATATGTATACATGTTATATCATGTGTTATGATTATTATTTGAATTTCTCGGATTTATTGGGTATGAAATATGGAAGTTATGAACTCGAACGGATATGAACGTCTCTTGGAATGAATGAATGACTTGTTTACATGACTTTATGTACTGAATTGTGGATATGAATGTTTCCATGATACCATATCATCTCTTATGCATTCATATCATATTCATAACATTGCCGTGCGTCCTAATTGGTTTCATATTGAGTCGTTTCTCACAAGTACACATTATGTCTTTCTCTCGTACAGTTCATCTCCAGGGAGGAGATATCATGATCAATAGGCACCCGGCCTACCTTGTATCCTCGTATTTCCTTCTTCCAGGTGAGGGTGTTTTCGTTCTAGTTATGTATAAAACCTTGTAACCCTTATGTGACAAGTTTTGGCCTAAAACCTTATGTATATATATGTTATCTTTACAAAATGGAGTCATTGAATAAATTCTTCTGAAATTATACGTATGGGCGTATATAAGCTTGAAATGGTTTTGCAACGAGGCTATGCTCCAAACCGTGTGTCTTCATGCTAGCTACGGATTAGGATGACACGGAGAGGTACGTGTATAACATATGCCGAGTTGCACGGTAAGGTATGCTTTCTTAAAGTATGTATCGTAAGTATGAAGAAAATGTTTTGGCGGGAAATGTATGAATGAATGCGCAATGGGGCCCAGGGGCTTGGTGTTAGAGGCTATCCGGGGAGGCATGGGCTGACGGTGATCCCTTTCACTAGTTCCAACTATATTAACGGCCTAACCGGACCTCGTTAGGAGTTAGTGAGGAATGGATGCTGAGTGCCACTACGGGAGTCATGAAACCCTTTTGGTCCATGCATGGATGGTTCGGGCCGATCACCCGGCCATCACCCGGAGGAAGAAGGTTGGAACTTATTTTATGATTATGATTATGTTATGATTGTTATGAACCATGCGGGAAGGCCGAGACACGGATTGCCTAAACGACTATGTCTTATGTTATGTTATTTGACTTGTGTGTATTATATATATTGCATGATCACGTATTCAATGTATTAATGATATTTGTCGTACATGGTCAGAGTTTGGTTGGAGATTATGCACGCTCACTCGCCGAGCCATTATGTTTATGTATGAATTATGAACTTATTGAATTTAATATGAATTAGTCGTAAAACTCAAGCATTACTTAATCCTTTTATTGCCCTAGTGGGAACTAACTTTAAATAAAACTTTGCTCGGGATTTATGGCCTGCATGTGTATGTTTTTATACATATGTATAGATCCTGCTCACGCAGTCTTCTACAGACTGACCCCTCTTTCCCCCTTCTCAGTTCTTACAGGTTTTGGCTAGGCGGGAGTCTAGTCATTGCATTCTTTATCGAGTCACACTCGTACACTCGAGTCACATTTCATATTGATATGTTATAATTGTATCTCCTGACGTAATTGGGCCTGTGTGCCAACTATGATTCATTGTAGATTATTGATTGGGGACAGGTTTCATGTTTAGCTGAACCCGTTGTTAGGAAGCATGATGGATTTAAATTATGTATTGGAATTGTTGGACTTGTAGTAATTGTTGAAAAGTATGAATTATATGTTATTGCTTCCGCATTGCACATTTGGTTTTTTTCCTTGAGTTATTTTGTATGGGGTTAGATTCCGCCAAGCAAGGTTTTTTTATTTTGTCTCCCATTCGCTATGAGTCCGGTTCATGCTTGGACTATCCATTTCATGTGTGGACTAGACTCATAATGCGGGGGATGTGGCGCCTATCGTCCCGGGTGCTTCATCCTTAAGTGGTATTAGAGCCGTATAGGTTGAACGGCTTAGGAACAACGTGTCAACGTGTGCACCGCATTGATCATGAGCATGGTTATTGAAATTTGACGTGGAAAATTTATTATTAACTGTGTTTAGCTTAAATTTTATTAATTTAAGTGCAGTATTTTGCATTAATAAGTGCTTTTGATGCTAACTACGTGTTATATGCACTTGCTAACCGGCATGTATTCATAATTGAGATAAGTTGTGATTTTAGGATGTTCTTACAACATCAAACCACGACCAATTCTCCCGATCACAATAACTCATCATGAGCCCTACTTTGAAGTATGGAGGATGTAAGGGATGTACCGGGGATTTTATACAAGAATTTGAGAGTCCTGACCTTCTTTAATCGGGCCATGATCCGAGTGATGGAATCCGAGATGGAAAACTCAACTTGCGGGAATAATTGACAAGTACTACCAAGAAGTGATGAGCATTCGAAAGGATAGTAGTGGGTGTGCGACGTCTACCATTCACAAGATCAACACATGCACCTACACTACCAGGGTTAATCAACCGGTTCCTTAGGATTACTTAATTCAAGAAAGAAGCAAAGGAAAACTTCAAAGGTATTTGATTTCGAGGTTTGGATCAATGAAGGGGCGATGATAACCAAGAGGACTTGAAAATATGTTTCTTGATAAGTGAGCAATGAAGATGTCGAGGATGGGCTTCCAAGAAAATCAAGCTATTACAAATCAAGTTTGAAGAATAATAGGATTAATGAATGGTCAGCAACACAAATTTGAAAGGAAGAGCTTTCAAATAAACCAATTGCATTAGAAATTAAGTCCAGGGAACAAAGGAAAATAAGTGATGACTTGGGATACTTGGGCTGCGGACAAGGTAGGAATCGAATCTGGAGAAGTTAAAAAAAGTCGAGCAGCACAGAGAGATGGAGCAACAAATGGAAATGATAAAGGAAGACAAAGAACCTTTGGAGGAGATTATAAAACCAAGCGTAAACAATTGGAGGGCGAGTGCATTCCATTGATATAAATTCGTAAAGTATAAGTCAAGAAAACTTCAAATGGAGTGAAAATCAAGATGAAGATTCCGACAACAATTGGAAATCCAATTTCGGGAAAGGATCGAAATACCCAATTCCGTGACCATAGAAGACTTTGGAATCAAGAATGGCAATATCGGGCAATGGCAAAACACAAGTTGATAGAAGAACATTTTAAGGATTTAGAAGACCGTGGGAAAACGAGAGATGATCAACAAGCTCAAACCAAAGCCGTAATTAAGAAAATGGAGAACAAAATTTTTGGGCTAAAGCTTACCACCACGGTGACAGGTTCGACACATTCATGGCACGTGCATCATACACTGTATTAAATTATTTAATCTTCTATATTTATATATATGTGTGTGCATCTTTACTTGACATGCTTGCCCTAATGTGTTGCACCTCTAATTGTTGGCTATGTGCATTGGCATCTTAATCCAACATGCATGGTTTAGTATTTATTTGATAGGGAATTTTCTTCCTCTCCGTTTATCAAATGCCACTTCAACCAAGCCATATTCGAATCGAGCTAAGGAAGAATTTTAGGTGGCAAAGTGTGGATTGAAGGAAGGAAAGAAATGTGGAGGCTTGGAAAGTAGAACTGGAGGTTAGAATAGATGAAGGAGGTGGTTATCCCTGCCAAATCATTTCAACGTAAGTGTGAGCAATATCTACGGACACGTGGCTTGACTAGGGCCTTGATATCAAGGAAGCTAAGACGAAGAAGTTGGGAGTCTCATATTCCAGGAGTGATAGAACAAGTTTAAAATTTTGGGATAGAAACTTTTAAGGGGGAGAGCCGACCGGGAAATAAATTGAATTCACGGTTGCGCTCGGATGAGTTACTTTTAATAGGGACAATGGTAATTCAAGATCCCAAGCAACAAGATTCTACAAGGAATGATAAGAGATGAAGTAGAAGATTATGCCAATTGACGAATTTTAAGATCAAAGTGGAAAACTTCAAGACCGTCATGAGGAAATTTCGAGAATAGTTTTGAAAAGGGTAAGTGTTTCAAGGGTTGAAAATGGGTATGCGAGAAATAATGGGAATTGAAGTGATAAGACAAGGCAAAGGAATGATTGATGGTAACTGCGGTTGAAGAAGTAACCTTGTTGGTTTCTTAACATTAGAAGTACAAGCTAAATCTCTATAGGTTGGAAAAGATCGTATCTGGTATAACGTGTTTCATGTTTAGGAATATGGGGATGTGAAGGAATTTCATAAATTTGGCAAAGAGAGTATTGGGTAAAGAAAAAAGCAGATCAGGTCATCGTATTCTATGATGGGAAAAGTGAAAGTCAATTCAGTAGGGCGTTGGATGTGAAAGGTCTAGCATAGACCACAACTTAAACACCATGGGAATTCTGGCTCGTCAGTCATCTTTCCACAATAATCCGGGGATGCTACTAGAATGGAAATAGAAATTCGAACTGCTAAAACCTAGCTCGGGCATTCAATAAGGGTTGAGTTTAATTTGTAGAGAATGTTGAATTAATTGGGTTGAGTTCAAGCACACACTCAAGATTAGAGGATCGACAGTGGATCGAAAACCGGGTGATCATTCAAGCCTTGAGCACGTGGTGCATTTTAAGTCGTGGCACTAGGGATAAAAAGGAATCTCTAACAAAAAATCCTGCTTTGAATCGAATCACTATAATGGAATATTCCCTAACAACGGTGAACGGTACATCAAGCATCCATGGCATATGCATACATGTGACTTTTAGTTTGAATAATTTTATGACGCTAAGTGCTTTGATTGCTTGTTGTATTAACTGCTTTTGCATGATTGATACTTGACGTATTTGATATCTCCTACTTGTTTCTTGTGTTGTTGTTGTGTGATTATTTATTTAATTGTTGTTTTGAGAGCTTGAGAGTTTCTCTTTCTTTGTGTTCGAGAGAAGGGGTTCTCTCATTGTTGTTTGAGGGACGGGGTTCTCTCCTTCTTGCCCGAAAGACGGGGTTCTTTCATTGCCTGTTACCTGCTTAGACTTTCGAGTGCTAGGGTTTTGGTGAGCTGAGGGTCATGACTTAACAGCAATTGAAGACCCCTTGTTGCTTGAAGACCTTTTTCCGAACTAATTCCGGATGGGGAGTTGCTAACCCGCGTGAGATGAACACGGGAAAGTTTACACAAAGTTCAGAATCAAGGCAGTGGACCTGGGGACAGGTCCTTCTTAAGGGGGAGAGGTTGTAACGCCCCAACTTTTCGGCCGTACATCCATGACGTCACGAGTGGGTTAGACCGAGAGGTATGTGACTTATATGTGTTTTATATGCTAAGTGGACTTTTAATATATTCTACTTTCGTGAATTAATTTCCATTACGTGACCTAGATGATTTATATGAACCTTGATTATGCTATTTAAATTCGTTTATAACATGTTTTCTTGCCAATTAAATAATTATTTCACTTATGCACTTATTTGAAATTATATGAAATCCTTGGACTCAATAGAACTTTTAATTGGACCTCAATTATTCACCTACCCAACCTAGGGGCCCTAATTGAATCACTTAAATTCTCAAAGGACCAAACTGGAAATTCTTCTCTTCTCCCTCTCCATATACACGATCCAAACCCCCCTCCACAATCTCATTCTTCTTCTTTCATTTCTTCTAGCAAAAACAAGGGCTCCCAACTTCTTCCCTCTCTTTCTTTTTATCGATCCAAGCTACCAAACAAGGAGACAAGGGAATTTCATCAAGTTTTATCCAAGAATTCAAGCTTCAACCCTTTCTTCCTCTTCTTCTTCCTTTCCAAGGTATATGTGTGTATATATATATATATGAATATGTTGGGTGATAATAGGGTTTTATGATTCTTGCTTTATAACTTGAATTCTTGTGTGAAAATATATGAATACATGTTAATCCATGAATTTTGTACTTGGTTGTTTCAATTCTTGGAGCAAGAGTATGTGTGTGTATATATGTGTACATAGGTGTATGTATATGTATTTATATTTGTTGGGTTTGTGAATTAATGTATTCTTAATTGCCCTAAACTTGCGTTTGAGGTTCCTACGTTGTATACTAAATGTTTTAAGTGATTTGGGTTGAGTTTTGAGGTGTTTTGGTGATTTTGGTCTTCTCCCGCGTTTGTGCCCTGTTTCTGCTTTTTTTTTGCCTCTGTTCTGAATCCGCGAGGATGGATTTTTCCAAATCCACTGGGGTGGATTTGAGGCAGAAACTTTGGACCCTCCCCTGTTTCGTCCTGAGTTTGTTTTGCTTCGTTCTCCCTCATACAAACTCGGATTGACCTCATTTTTGAACCCAAGGAAACCTTTTGAAGTCTAGAACATCCTCCACTTCGAATCAACTCGATATATTTCATCAATTCTGAGTTATGATTGTTTGAAAATTGTGTCGCCAGTTCGCCGAACTTCTGTATTGGCAAAACTTCAAACCTACGCCATTTTCACCTCGCTTTGAACCATGAATCGTGCCACATATCCTTGAAAACATCTATGTGTCTAGTTTCACCTCTAACAAGAAAAACTTAATTCCAATTTTTCAAACTCAAGATATATCCATTTTTGTACAGCTTGCGCTTTTCCAAAAATTGTCAACTTTTCCTAACTTTTGCTAAACTTTGCCAAAACTCGTTCTATCGCCTTCCTTGCACCTCCTCGACTCCTTATGTGACTTATATGCTATACTAACATGCTTTATGAGATGTTTTGATTAATGTATGACGTTTATGACTTGAATTGCTTTGAAATATGAAAGTTATGAACGAAGGAACTTGATAACTCCATGTATTGAATGTACTTGAATGAATTATGTGATAAGGTGCCTTCATGACAAGATTTTTACTTCATATACATTGGTAACATGTATTATCTTGGGTATTATGAAATTTTATGACTTTTCATGGAATATTTTACGAGTTATGCCTCAACGTGTCTTAATTGCTCCTAATATGCGCATGCATGGATCTTGACTCTCAATGTACACCCTAATTGCTTATGTAACTCTTAGTTTATCACTTGTATGATATGTATACATGTTATATCATGTGTTATGATTATTATTTGAATTTCTCGGATTTATTGGGTATGAAATATGGAAGTTATGAACTCGAACAGATATGAACGTCTCTTGGAATGAATGAATGACTTGTTTACATGACTTTAAGTAATGAATTGTGCATATGAATGTTTCCATGATACCATATCATCTCTTATGCATTCATATCATATTCATAACACTGTCGTTCGTCCTAATTGGTTTCATATTGAGTCGTTTCTCACGAGTACACATTATGTCTTTCTCTCGTACAGTTCATCTCTAGGGAGGAGATATCATGATCAATAGGCACCCGGCCTACCTTGTATCCTCGTATTTCCTTCTTCCAGGTGAGGGTGTTTTCGTTCTAGTTATGTATAAAACCCTATAACCCTTATGTGACAAGTTTTGGCCTAAAACCTTATGTATATATATGTTATCTTTACAAAGTGGAGTCATTGAGTAAATTCTTCTGAAATTATACGTATGGGCGTATATAAGCTTAAAATGGTTTTGCAATGAGGCTATGCTCCAAACCGTGTGTCTTCATGCTAGCTACGGATTAGGATGACACGGAGAGGTACGTGTATAGCATATGCCGAGTTGCACTGTAAGGTATGGTTTCTTATAGTATGTATCCTAAGTGTGAAGCAAATGTTTTGGCGAGAAATGTATGAATGAATGCACAATGGGGCCCAGGGACTTGGTGTTAGAGGCTATCCGGGGACGCATGGGCCGACGGTGATCCTTTTTTCTAGTTCCAATTATATTAACGGCGTAACCGGACCTCGTTAGGAGTTAGCGAGGAATGGATGCTGAGTGCCACTATGGGAGTCATGAAACCCTTTTGGTCCATGCATGGATGGTTCGGGCCGATCACCCGGCCATCACCCAGAGGAAGAAGGTTGGAACTTATTTTATGAATATGATTATGTTATGATTGTTATGCACCATGCGGGAAGGCTGAGACACGGATTGCCCAAACGACTATGTCTTATGTTATGTTATATGACTTGTGTGTATTATATATATTGCATGATCACGTATTCTACGTATTAGTGATATTTGTCGTACACGGTCGGAGTTTGGTTGGAGATTATGCACGCTCACTCGCCGAGCCATTATGTTTATGTATGAATTATGAACTTATTGAGTTTAATATGAATTAGTCGTAAAACCCGAGCATTACTTAATCCTTTTATTGCCCTCGTGGGAACTAACTTTAAATAAAACTTTGCTCGGGATTTATGACCTGCATGTATATGTTTTTATATATATGTATAGCTCCTGCTCACTCAGTGTTCTATAGACTGACCCCTCTTTCCCCTTCTCAGTTCTTGCAGGTTTTGGCTAGGCGGGAGTCGAGTCATTGCATTCTTGATCGAGTGACACTCGTACACTCGAGTCACATTTCATATTGATATGTTATAATTGTATCTCCTGACGTAATTGGGCCTGTGTGCCAACTATGATTCATTGTAGATTATTGATTCAGGACAGGTTGCATGTTTAGCTGAACCCGTTGTTAGGATGCATGATGGATTTAAATTATGTATTGGAATTGTTGGACTTATAGTAATTGTTGAAAAGTATGAATTATATGTTATTGCTTCCGATTTGCACATTTGGTTTTTTTTCTTGAGTTATTTTGTATGGGGTTAGATTCCGCCTAGCAAGGTTTTTTTTATTTTGTCTCTCGTTCGCTATGAGTCCGGTTCATGCTTGGACTATCCATTTCATGTGTGGACTAGACTCATAGTGCGGGGGATGTGGCGCCTATCGTCCCGGGTGCTACATTACATATAGAGAGAGATAGATAGATAGATAGATAGATAGATATATGTTTAAATAAGTATTTTGTGGGAATTGGCCTATTTCCTATGAAATCTTTTGAAAACGTTTCAGGTATACGTCAGATATATTTTCCGTTTGTTTGTTTTGAAAAAGGGTTGGTGTGTGTGAAGGTTTGAACTAGATTGCTTTGGATTTGGAATTATGAGTCCATAAAATTCATAAATTTTAAAAATTCAGACTTTTTGATCTTATGAAATTATGAACTGGGCCCTGGAGAAGTGGTATGTGATCTTGGGCCGGACATGGGGTCGTCGAGCTCTCTCATCAACATAACTCCACTTTGGGATACTTAACCCAACCTCGGGAGGTCGAGGGGAAGGTAGGTTTCTTTTAGGCCGACGGTAACCCCGTCGGTGGATCGGGTAGGATCCCCCGACTCCAAACTTATGACGAGAGAACGGGGATTGAGGGTACGCTTCCTCATCCCCAACCAGAGAAGGTGGATTGATTTAGAACTTTGTTTGTATTTCGATTTTGATTATCATTATGATTGGAGTAGGTTGGTTGGGAGATCGTTCTCGCCGAGCTAGTTTGATTTTGATTCCGTTTTTGGTTCGTCAAACGGGAGTGGACTTCTAACTTTTAAAATTAAATAATTTTGGCCTTAGGCCTTAAACCTTTTTCTATATGTATTATCACGGGATAAAATGTTTTAGAATACAAAAACCATGCCCCGGTTCATAAACTTCCAAATTTGAATATGCTATGCTCTTATGTATATGTACGTGTGCGTGTGTTAGCCCCCTCACCAATCTTTAGGACTGACCCCTTCTCGTTGTTTTCTTTTTCCCCTTTTGATCTTTGAGCTGCAGGTACTCGTTGGAGAGTTTGTGCTAGATGGCGGTCTTCTTGCGAGTTTGGGCCGTCTAGAGAGTCTCATGCATTTTTATTCAGTTTATTTTGTACCATTGAACTTTTAAAGCATGTATATGATTATAATTTGAATTTGGAATACTTGTATAACTTAACCCGCTTATACTGGCTTATATTCTACGTATATTTATTTGTTTGTTAGAATCCTAGAGTTTCCGCATGTGATATTCGTTTTGATTGCGCACTCTGATTTAAGGTCTATACCGCCTAGCATTGGAGTGATTTTATTTGTCTTCGGTTCGCTGTAGTTTGATACGTGTGCAGACTTCCCATTTCATTACACGTGTTGGGCTATGGTGCGGGTGATACAGTGCTCTACGCTCCGGGGTGCTAATCCTAAAGTGGTATCAGAGCTCTTGGTTGCAAAACCGGAGCTCTAGCGTCATGTCGGGTCTGTCTAGGTCGTTCGGCTTAGGATTATGTGATTGTTTGCATTCATCCTCACTCTTATGTGAATTACTTGTTATAATTTGTCTTAATTGTTTACGTGAGCATGCACTAAACCCCGCACGCATCGATATTTCGGAATCATTTTCTTATTTCAGTATGTCATTTCGACCTCAACACACAACATTGAAAGAAGGGCAAGAAAAATAAGAATCTTCGGTCTACAAGGGATTTAAAGAGTTTAATCCGCCGAAGTGGTTTGAGGGTGATGATGTTGAAGCCGAGGAGTGGCTATCCATGATATTATGGTTTTGGGAGAATAGCCCGGGAACCTCACAAGAGAAAGTTAAGTACACATCCCATTTACTTCAAGGCCAAGCTTCGAAATGGCTTAAGGAAATAAGATCAAAATTGAAGGAATCCGGGGAAGAATTTACTTGGGAAAGGTTCACTCGGGAATTTTGCTATAAGTATATCCCTCCAAACATAATGGTAAGAAGACTCCAAGAATTCTTGAATCTTGAACAAGAGTTGAGGAAAATGGATGATCTCATAGTGGACCTTGAGAGTTCGGGAGCTGACAAATGTTGTCCTATGGTTCGGGATTATATACAAGAGCGAAGAGATGATATTCATCAAGTTTTCCTAGCTTCATTGGTACACACTTGGTCCGAAGATGTTAGAAGAGCGGTTTAAGATGAAAAGGATAAGCCAAAGATGAAGTGTCGCACTTCTTATATGAGACAAGATCAAGGATCAAGTTCGAGTTTGAGCAAGAGGCCGGTATCACAAGAGAATTCTCAAGAATTTGAATATGTCAATGACACCAAGAAGAAGATGAAGCTTCAACCACCCAAAATAGATTCGATGTCTCCACCCCCGGAAATAATTCGATGTTCGTATTGCCAAGGCCCGAATCACACGGAAGAGGTTTGTAGGAAGAAATCAGGAAGGTGCTATAAGTGTGGAGATTTTGGACATTTAGCAAATGGGTGTCAGAAGAACAAGAATCCGAGGCCTAAGAAGAGTCTTGGTTTCAAGACTCCAAATCAAATCTGAGTTGGTGCAAGTGAAGGTGAAGACTTTGACAACGAGCTCGACACTACCGCCACGGTGAAAGGTACACTAAGCATTCATGGCACTTCATACATGCATCTTTTCTTTTAATTTGGTGTTACCTTCCCTTCTTCGTTGTTTCTTGTTGGTTGCTTACTTGTGGCTTACTTCTTTCGTGTAGACTCTCTTCTTGGATAGAATTTTGTAAGGTGAGTGCCCGAGAGTGCTTGGTGAGTTGTGTGGGTCGAGCTTACCCGGTGATTTCGTCCGAAGGCGCCTTGTCTTTCCCTTGTTCAGGTAACTCCGTTACCGTAGTCGTTGGTGGTTGCTTTTGGAGGTCCATTTGGGGCTCAACGGTATTTTTGGGTATTAGATTGAAACCTAACCCATTTGTATCATTTGAGGAGCAATTGGTTATTCCGGGATGCTGCGCCAAGCTTTGTGGCTTGCCTTTAGGATAACCGAAGGGTCGAGCTAAGCTTGAAGAGACAAGGATCATAGTAAGACTCTCTTGACGTTTCCTTGAAGGTTGGAATTCGTTACCAACCGATTGGGATATTGAGGCTGTCGTGTTCTTTATCCCGGAGTTAGAGCTAGTTCGAAGATTCCCTACCGGTGGACTCTAGCATGGGTGGTGGAGTTCAAGACATGGTCGATAAGCTCTTAGAAGGTAGTTTCATCAATTTGAGTAGTTCTTCTTAGAGTGCTCTTGTCCTATCTAAGGAAGAAGATAGGACTTTAAGATGAAAATAACTATCGTGAGCTACACAGGTTAACCGTGAGAGAATAATACCCTTTGCCAGCTTTGAGGAGTGGTGGCTTCTTCAAAGTTTCGTGGGTGGCTCGAGTTGTGGTTTCTACAAGGGTATTTCCGACTACGGGTTCAGGTAGAAGAACCGAGAGTTACCTCAGAACAAGAGTCTTTAGTGTTATCGGGATTCAACAGGAGATTCATCTCCATTTAAGTTGCCATCCCGTGACATGAACGCCAAAGAAGAGGTACGGTTGTGAGTGGGAAGAGGCAGTTGAAGTATCAACTTTTGCTTAATTGAGGGTCCTCAAGGCTACATCGTTTACGATCGAGGCGCGAAGAAAGGCTTTGGTTGTGTGTTGCTTTCAGGAGAGTGTGGCCTACACCTCAAGAAACGCAAGGTCACAAGAATTATCCCACTCTTGGTTCGAGTTTGTTCGAGGACTTGAAGAGCCGGTTTGGTGTAGTGGCACGAGTAGAATGTTACAGACTCCATGTAGCAATGTTTAATGTACCATCGGTTGAAGGCTCAGAATCCTACCGACATGATTCTCTAACTATTTCCGAATTCTATTTGGAAGTGGGATCAAATGGCTTAGGACTTAGTGTCCGGTTTGCTAAGGCTAAGGGGATTCACTCGGATTCGGTAAGCGCCATCGAGTTATCGGGATATGAGGAGTCTTTCTTATTTCTAATTGTGGAAGTGATATCCCGAGGAGTCTACACTCATTTGGATTCAAGAGTAGAGGTGAGTTCGTTCCAAGAGCCGTTCAAGACCTCGCTTCGGACCTGAGGACAGGTCTTTTTGAAAGAGGGGAGTTTGTAACATCCCGCTCGTCCGGCCACGCAGGTACACTGTTATGGGAGAGCCACGTGCGCTTTTAATTATTTAATTACACGAATTATGCGCTTATTATATTGTTTATATTATATATTCAAATTAAATGTATTTATATTTGAACCTTATATGCTATATTTGAACGCTCATGCCCTAATTGCCTCGTTTTTAATTCGTTTAAACCCATTTTTTATCCTAACTTTGTGATTAAGTGATATGTATGAATTATATGTATTGTAAACCTGTTTTCATGTTCGTTTTATGTTTTGGAGTTCGTTTGATACGGTTTTCAAACCGTTTTATTTGTGAGGGACTTGAGGGCCTTAATCATATTAGCTCACCTCGGGTGTCGGAAGGTGTATCTCACGATCGGGAATTCGGATTCGAATTCCGGAAGTGAAGATGGACTCATAATGAAAAATGGAAGCTAAAGAATGTGTCCTCACATTTTTCTAAACCCGTTTGATCCTCCGAACTTAGCCCGCAACGCGACCCATGTGACCGTTTTGCGACCCTCGTCCCTTTTGCTCATAACTGACCCGTTTCTTATCCGAATCGCCCTGTTTTTTAACCCAATTAAACCTATTTTAACCCTATTTCATCTCTTAAACCCCCATTTCGGACTCAGCCCAAGGAGAAGAAGAAAAGAGACAAAACCGTGAGAGAAAGGGAGAAGAAAGAAGGAGGAGCAGTCACTATTCACCAAGAGGGATTTTGAGCCCGTTCGACCCCCGTTCTTCGTCCAATTTGAAAGGTAAGTTTAGAATTCAAACCTCCATCCTCTTAGATTTCTTTTAAGCTTGATTTTGTCCATTTCCATTCATGTTTGAGTATGATTTGGGGCTACTATGTGAATAGTTAGGTTATATGCTCTCTTTGGAAGAATTCATGCCATACTTGCTTTATTTCTTGAATTGATACATGATATATGAGCTAAATGACTTCTTTATTTCATTTCTCAGCTTTAATTTCATTCCACTTGTGTATAATTTGATCCACCATTGTTAAACTTTTGAAAAACTTCAAGTTTGAATGCAAGATTTTGAGTTGCACTCAGATCCTTGTTACTGCTTGTTTTAGGAACAAATTTGGTGTGATTTCTTCATGTTTTTATTAAAGTTACGTGTATATATGAGTGTTATGTGTTTTCATACTTTTCCTTGCTATCTCCTCAGTTTTTCAGCTGGAAACAATGTAACACAGCAGCCCTGCGCAGCAGCGAACTGGCGTTCCCCCGGTTTGAAGGAGAAGAGTGAACGACCGTTCAGGCTCAGCTGCTACTTCTGTACAACTGAACGGTCATTCAGGTTGCAAGGAGGAGGGGACTGAACAGCCGTTCAGTCCCCCATGCCGGCCATGAAGTTGCTGCAGCGCAGCTGTTCGTTCCGGAGCCGAGCACGTGATCTTTTGCTTCCTTTCTTGAACCTATGTGTTGTTATTGTTGTGTTTGTGATTTTATTTGATTTCTCCCTCCCCAGTTATGATCCTAATATGTTAATAAGTTTTTATATTATATGTTTCATTCTTTATTTTAATTTTATGGTCTTAATTGTTAAGTGTAAACGTGACTAGTATGCATGAACGTTTAATTGATACGTGTGAAAATTTCTTGCGTTGTTTTGCCTTTCTTATGAATTTAAACTCATGAGTGCTTATAATATGTTATAATATGATATTTTATTATCATTATGTTAAACTCATGAATTTATTTGGTGTGAATTCGATGCTTTTATGCTTGATATATGATTTGATATGCTCTAAGTGGTCTCTAACATGCATGTATAATGGATTACCTTGTTTCTTTGCCTTATATGATATCTCTTTGCTTCTTTAATGGTGTGAATGATTTTTTAACATGTTATATGACGTGTTATGCTCGTTATGTACAGTTTGTGAATTTGTTTAACGTGAAATATGTGAATTTTGATTTGATATGATTCAATATGAACTCTTACAACCTAATTGAGATCACATTGCATTCTCTACGCATCATTAGCAACCATATGCATCTGTTGAGTGTCTAATTGGTGCATTTTGAGTCTAAGGTTGTCCTTTGTTGTTTTTTTATCCTTAGGTTCGTTTGGTGGGTGACGAGGAGGCGTTTTAGAAGTATTTTGATTCATTGCATTCGGTTTGGTCGACAAGGTGAGGGTTTCTTTCTTTTTAGTTAAAGGACCTAAAAGCCTACGTGTATTTTGAATCCCACATGCGAATTACATATATATATATATATTGATACATGTTTTAAGAAGTATTTGTTGGGAATTAGCCCATTTGCTATGAAATCTTTTGAAAATGTTTTATGTATACGTAAGATATATTTTTCGTTTGTTTGTTTTGAAAAAGGGTTGGTGTGTGTGAACTTTTGAACTAGCGAGCTTTTGATTTGGAATTATGAGTCCGTAAAATTCAGATATTTCGAAAATTCAGACTTTTTGATCTTATGAATTTATGAACTGGGCCCTGGAGAAGTGGTATGTGATCTTGGGTCGGCCGTGGGGTCACCGAGCTCTCTCATTAACACAACTCCACTTTGGGAGACTTAACCCAATATCGGGAGGTCGAGGGGAAGGTAGGTTTCCTTTAGGCCGACGATAAACCCGTCGGTGGATCGGGTAGGATCCCCCAACTCCAAACTTGACGAGAGAACAGGGATTGAGGGAGCACTTCCTCATCCCCAACCGGAGAAGGTGGATTGATTTAGAACATTGTTTGTGTTTCAATTTTGATTATGATTATGAATGGAGTAGGTTGGTTGGAAGCTCGTTCTGGCCGAGTTAGTTTGATTTTGATTCCGATTTTGGTTCGCGAAACGGGAGTGGATTTCTAACTTTTAAAATTGGCTGATTTTGGCCTTCGACCTTAAACCTTTTTCTATATGTATTATCACGGCCTAAAATGTTTTAGAATGCAAAAACCACGGCCCGGTTCATGAACTTTCAAATTTGAATATGCTATGCTCTTATGTATATATACGTGTGCGTGTGTTAACCCCCTCACCAGTCGTTAGGATTGACCCCTCCTCGTTGTTTTCTTTTTCCCCTTTGTTCTTTGAGCTGCAGGTACCCGTTGGAGAATTTGTGCTAGGCGGTGGTCTTCTTGCGAGTTTGTGTAGCGCCCCTTAACACTACAACTCCCGCACCGTACTACCCTCGAGTGGATGTCAGACCTAGTACTCGAGAAATACTACGGCGAACAGTATAGACGGTACTTAAGTAGAGCGTAGGATAAAGTGCAGCGAAAGATAAAAGAATTTAAAACTTTCAACAAGCAACATGATAACACATAGAATAGTGCATATATTGTAAGGGGGTAATATGATAGCTACTGTACGGAGTTAATGTATAAGAGCAGCTTATTAGCAGTATATACATGATCAGGATTAGATGCTCTTTAATCTGAACCTGATCTAATAAGTATTGTGACGCCCCGTCTGATAGATCGTACATGTATGCGCCACGAGAGAGTTTACCTTATGCACTTATGTGATTTAATTCCCCTTTTATGTGTCTAATTCCAACTTTGATTGAAAATGTGACTTAATTGATTAAAATGCAAAATGGTAAAATATGAATTCTTGCATGACAACTTGAGAATGGAACTTGGATGAATTTAAATTAATTGTTGGAGTTGGATTTAAATAGGACTTGGACCTATTTGTGTGTTTTGGGCCTAACTTAAGTTGGGTGAGTTTAGGTCATTCGGGACCAATATGAGCTCGGGAGTTCGAATTCGAATTCCGACACCACCATTGGACTTGATTCGGTGATTTGGGTCTAACGGAATTTACTTTATATTTTTCGGAAACCGTTTAGACCTTAAACCTTTTAATCTTGACTTATTGGACCGAAAGTCATTTATTTGAGCCCAAATCCTATTTAAGCCTTTAGCTTCATATTATATCTTGGAAACCCTAACCTTGACCTAAAACTATTAGCCACCATATAAATAGCTTTATCTCTTCCATTCCATTTCAAACCACACAAGTTAGCCTCAAAGAGAATCAAGGAGAAATTTCAAGAGAAGATCAAGACTTGAACCATCTTTCATTCTAGGAGCTCATATTCTTTGATTCCTCATTCCTTCACAGGATAAGGTAAGCTTTGGATCTCTTTTGATGAGTATTTCATTTCTATTCTTGGATTGGAGCATGAAATTGTTAGCATGAACTTGAATGATGAGATCTTGAATTCCTTAAGCAAGCTTTCATGATTTGAATGCTCCTTATGTGCCTTAGTTGCTAGAAATTCATGTGTGGAAGACTAGGGATTCATATTTTCATTTTTAGGCTTGAAATTCATGAAAATGGGACTTTGAGATTTTGGGCAAAAACCTTCCTAAACTTGAATTAATTGATGTTTTCATGCTAAGCATGATTTATATGATGTTATTGTGACGTCCTAGCGTGGGCCCCACATCCCCCGCACTAAGACCAAGCTCATATACGAATATAGTCCGCACACAAGAAAGATCCTAGCGAACGGGGACACGACATGGACCCTGGCTAGGCGGGCTAACCCTGTACCAAACAATATATGCAACCAAGCGACAGAAACAAGAGCATGAACCATAAACATAAACCAGTAGTCCATAACAACAGGATCGCTCATCAAGAGCTTACATAATTTAAAAGTGATAGTATTTGGCCCACATGGCCTCACAAAATACATACATAACAAAAGGTAATATGAGTGTGTGGTACAACAACCGTGTGACAGGAGCTAGACACAAAATTACAATAAGTAAAGCAATTTCCCGCCTAGCTACACCTGCAAGGAACCTGAGGAACAAAGAAGGGAGGGGTTAGTTTCTACAAGACTGAGTGAAAGGTATATATAATATAGAAAGCGATAAAGTTCATGCAAGCCATAATTCCATACAAGGTTTTTAAGAAGGTAAGTAAAACACAGGTTATCATTGTATGGAACTACAACTATCAAATTAAATTCAGGATAAGTGATCAGTGGCTCGGCGAGTGAGCAATCTCTAACCTTACTCCTTTAGTGTACAAGGTAGTTGGTAAGTGATCATGCAATATTTTAAGTTTCACTTTATTACAGAATTAGTTTCAAGTGCACAAGTACCCTTTTTCCTCCAGTTTGGTGGTTCGGGTAGCTAACCCTCACCACCCAGGACAGGATGATCAATGGGTACATGAATCCCAGTGATCGGGAGCCCCTTCGATTCACCAAACCTCCTAGTGAATGTTCGGGTGGTTCGAGTTTGGTTAGGACTTATGCAAGAGATAGCCGTCAGCCCATGCTTCCCCAGTTCTCTCAATACATAAGCCCCTGGGCCCCAGGAAGGGTAACAGTCTCGCCAAAACAGGACAGGATCAAGATTGGTTTCATTTTCCAAAAATCATTTGTTCATTTGAAATCAAGAAATAAGTATAATATAAGTTTTAGCCAAATCAACATATAAGAGGGTTTTAGGGTTTATATTATATCCTAACAATTCCTCACCTGTACCTGACAAAAAGGGAAGAACGGGAACTCCTCAACCCTACTGGACGTGCTAAATGTCCTCCTAAGAGCTCTCTGGACAAGGAAATAGGACACGAGTGAAACCCGACTCAATATGAACCTGATATGACGCACGGCAAGTGAATTAATTACATAAGACATGAATATGAAATCATATGATATTAATGACATATTCGAGTGCACCATTTAATGCATAATATAACATTTAAATGCCTAACAAGGTGTACATGAAATTTGTGAAACTAATTCACGTCATTCAAGCGATACAAATGCATATAAGAACAAGTATAAGCATATAATCAATAAATAATGAGTTATAAACAAGTTTGGAGATGGAAACATACAAGAAAGAGGAAATGAAAACACAAAAAGAGCTCCCGAGCGAAATTCGGCGAAAGTTGACATATTTCCAAAACGGACAAGCTGTAATAAAACTGGAATATCTTGAGTTTGAGGAAAGGGAATTGAGTTTTGTTTCTTGGTAATGAAGCTACATATACCTTTAAAATGATATACGGCACGACATTTGGTTCAAAGCGAGGAGAAAATGGCGTAAGTTTAAAGTTGGGTGAAAGCAGATTTCTGGCGAAGTGGCGACACCAAAAAGAATTGATTATATCTCAAAAAGGACAAAAGATATTGAGATTATTCCAAATGAAGCTTGTTCTAGACTTCAAGAGGTTTCCAACGGTTCAAAAATCAGCTCAATCGGAGTTCGGATGAGGGAGTAACCGGCCGGGTAAAAACAAGGCAAAAATTTACCCGGCCGGGGAGAGCAGGTGCAGAAACCCTTCTGTACAAACTACCCGCCCGGGTAGTCCTCCAGAACAGGAAAAACATAGAAAAACAGGGGAAGCTCGCGGGAGAAGAAAACCAAACAACCAAATCACCCCAAACCTCAACCACAAGCACCCAAAACACCAAACAACATGCATACAATCATAATATCTCATTTAGGCCACTTATAAACCAAAGAAATATGCTTAGATTCAGAAATACTCATCCAACAAACCCTTAATTATACCATAGTTATGAATGCATCGAAGTTCAAGTAAAACATGTCATATAAGTATGAGATTAGCTCAAATTCATCACATAAACTTCAAAACATGCCAAGAAATCCAAAGAAAGTTAAAGCCCTAGTCTAAACTCATATTCATCTAGTATACAAGTTTTGCCATACCTTGAAAATGGAAGGAAAAGAAGGGGAAAGGGAGAAGAGATGGTCTTGGAGTGAATTCCTTGAAAAAAATGGAAGAAAGCTTGAATCTCTTGTTATCTTGTGAATTGAAATGAAAGAGATGAAGAAGAGAATGAAGAAATGTCTCGCCCTTGTCTTGCTTCTTGAAAGATGAAGATGAAATGAAGAAAATGTATGTATACTACGTATGTGTATATAGATATATCGATCAAGTGGGGAGAAAAAGGAAGAAATTGCACTTTGGTCCTTATATAATTTAAAAGAATGCAATTAAGTATGAAATGTTATGCATATGACAAATCAATTCTCATCAAATTATCAATCAAGTATCAAACAACTCCAAGAGGGCAATTGAAGACAATTAAGTAAAATTCTTACAAACACACGAATAATTAAACACTTAGGCATGCTCGAAAAAATCAACAACATAAACCACGAAAAGAAATCGCGAAAGAAAGGTTTAAATCACACAATTAAATCAATAAAAGGAATTAAATAAGCCTAATCCTCAAAACTCTCACGCGTGGGGCGTGTACCTGTATAGTCGAGAAGTCGGGGTGTCACAGTTATACTTGAAATTGGTGATGTTTTATGGTAGATTTCGTGTTGGTTTGATGATTTTTGGTGTTCCCCTTCTTCTTCCCGAAATGTCTAGTTTCTGTTCCAGATCTATGGCCGGAACGGCCGTTCCCGTTTGTGCTTTAAGCCCAGAACGGCCCTTCTGGGCTAGGGTTTGGATTTAGCAGCCGAACATGGGAACGACCGTTCCCATGTGTGCTTGGTCTGGGAACGGCCATTCCCAGCCTCGCTAGGCCTTGGCGTGGGAAGGCCCGTTCCCATGCTATGTTGTGCATGGGAATGGCCGTTCCCATGCGTCTGTAACCCTTTTAACTCACTTTTTCGTGCGTATTTGATTCGTTTGAGTTGTTACTTGATGTGTGTGATCCGATATGACTTGGAATGCATCTCTGAACCTTAATACTTTATTACTTGCATGATTTACTTGAATATTTGAATTATACCTTGAGACCAATTTGATAAGCATCATTCCATTTCACATGTCATTCATACTTTGTATGTCGTACCTCTTACTTGGTCCATGTAGAGTCTAAGTTTGAGCTTTTGTATGTCTTGTCACAGAGTTTGGTGGTGCCGACGAGCCTGAGGTTTAGAGTGTTTGGCCTTTCACACTATCCGACTCTACTACTACGAGGTGAGGTTTAGGATTTTGTATAGTTATGCGACCTATGGCCTTAATATGCTGATTTCAACCCTTGCATGCGAGTATATCTATTATAAATACGTATGTGATGGATATAATATGTTTATGACCTTGTGAATCAGCTCTGTTTTGGAAAATTAGATATGAAAGCATATGTAAGCTGTTTTGAAAAGTTATGTTATGTGATGATCTGTTCTGTAGTGAGTTAGCCCTGATATATGGTATCTATTCTGTTTTGTTCTGTTATGGATCCGAGGAGCTATGGGTAAGGAATCCCTGGGGCGGTATAGGGCCATCAGGGGTCGGCCTGTGCATAGTTTCCATTTGAGATATCTTTGAGCGACTCAGGGAGATAGGGGAGGCGTGATATCTTGAGCCTTCGGCTAAGGCCGGGGAGGACTCTTGTGGTTTCCCTACCCCTTGGGGGTTTGTCTGTTCTGGATGGTTTGGGGACGGTACATCTCCTCCTTCATTGGTGTGACGGTTGGATTTGATTTTGTATTCTATGTTTTGATATGTTCTGAGGAGTGAAGGTTGGAAGCTCGTACTCGCCGAGCATGTGATCTGTTCTGTCTGGGAATCATGAATCGAGATAGAGTTTCTGAAATGTTTTCTAAAAGTTATATATATATATATATATCTTTTTAGGTGCTTTTGGAAATGACTTTGGTATGCAACACCTATCTCCGGTTCATGAGTGCACCCTTCTGATATGTGCTATGCTCTATATATATATTGTGGGTGTGCCTTAGCCCCCTCACTTGGTCAAGTTGACTGACCCCTCATTTAACTTTTAGTTGCAGGTCTGTTGGCGTTTGCTAGGTGGGAGTGAGTCATTTGAGTTGCACTTCGTCGGTCAAGCCTTTCTAGTTGCATTTGTCTTTCATACACTTTATTTATGTCATGGCTTGTAGACTTGAGATTATACTTTATCTTTTTGTAGCCCTGCGTGGCATTTGTATTCGGCCCTTTGTGGCACTTGATGATTATTACGTTATGTTGATCGGTTATTCGGGACTAGGTACCTATGCTAGTTGAACCCGTCACCTGTTATGCTTGTTGATATTCGGGACTAGGTATCTACGCTAGTTGAACCCGTCACTTGTTTTGAATGTTGATTTAAATGCTTCCGCTACCTTGTTTGAATGTTTGAATTGCTTCCGCCCTCTGGGTTTGTCGAGTTAGATCCGCCTAGCATAGCGTGTGAGTTTGTCTCCCGTTCGCTCTGATTCGGATTCGGGCATGGACTTCCATTTCATGACCTGGTCTGGGTCACAGTGCGGGGGATGTGGTATCCTCCATTTGGGGTGTTACATCCTTAAGTGGTATCAGAGCTCTAGGTTGCAAAACCGAGCTCTAGTGTCGTGTCGAGTCTGTCTAGTAGGTACGGCATAGGACAATGTGATTATGTGACTCATTTACTTAAATACTTGTTTATTTCTAATACTTGTATACGTACACACGTACTAACCCACATGCATCAATATTACTTGAATCTTTGAATTTCAGGATGCCTCCTAGATGTCGTGACCGAGAGGTTTCACCGGATGTGCCTAATCCTCCTCCTCCACCGCCACTGAATGCAGAGAACATTGTTCAGGCACTTCTCAATCAGTTACAACAGAATCAGAGACAGCAGACACCACCAGTTGATGGTCAGGATGGTACTATCTCAACTGCGTATAGGGAGTTTCGGAACAACAACCCTCCTAAGTGGTTTGGGGGAGATGACATTAAGGCTGAGGAGTGGTTAGCTGACATCATTGGTATTTGGGAGATTTGCCCAGGGATTTCTCAGGATAGGGCTGTTTGTACTGCTCGATTCATTCAGGGACAGGCAGCTAACTGGCTCAAGGGAGTTCGATCCAGACTTGAGAGGACTGGTATGGAGTTCACTTGGGAGACTTTTGTGCAGGAGTTCCATGAGATGTATATACCTCATAGTGCACGAGAGCGCAGACTTCAGGAGTTTTCTGAGCTGAAGCAGGGATCCAGATCTGTTGAGGACTACATCCTAGAGTTCGAGAGATTTGCTCCCTATGCTACCCACATCACTGATATTGATTCACATAGAGCCCGTCACTTCCTTCATGGGCTTCGAGAGGATATTCAGAGAGCTCTTCAGGCTATCAATGTGAGCACTTGGGATAAGGTTACTAAGACGGTTATTCAGGTGGAGGCCCAGAGACAGAGGTGGAGGCCCCCATCCTTCTCTTCGGGGCATGGTTCGGGTTCTGGATCGGGCAAAAAGCCTGCTACTCATACTTCTGTTACTGCTACACCAGCTTTCCGTCCACAGGGATTTATTAACAAGAACCCTCGTCCCGTTGCTCCTACAGGACCACCAGCATTACCGGCACCAGCTCCAGCTTGTTGCTCTCACTGTCAGGGTGCTCATCCGTTGGAGAAGTGTTGGAGATATTTGGGTAGATCCTTTGTGTGTGGGTCTGTTAGGAATAGTGCCCTAGAAAGCCGATTGTATATCTGCTTTGTGCTTTTCCTTATTGTAATCATAGACAATCTTTGAATGAAATAACGAATTGAGGCAACACTTCTTTATATGCTCTTATTTGGTATGCGTTTACTTTATTTGTGCATGTATGAGAACTCCTCTAATCCTGATGACTTTAGGACTCTACCATTTAGGTTAAATGGTTCAAGAAATGAGCCCTACATCATATAAGTCATGATTAGTAAAATACTCCAAGTCGATGAGTCCTACCGACAGTGGGAGTGTCAACCTGACTCCTCTAAGGCTTGCTTGTGGGATCACGCCCTTAAGAAGGACCACCTTGTTTCTTGGAGGTGCAAAGTGTATAGTTGATACGTGTGTGATACATGAGGGTGCTTACTTCAATAAGTAAGTTCACTGAGGTGCCCCGTGTGAGAACATTCCTAAATGGGAAAGGAAGTTTCTATTTCAGGAAATAGAAACTTCCAGATTAGGAAATATCTCACGAGTCATTGATGTGATTAATTGATCTTTAGACTTGAGGTTCCTTGTCACTTTATGAATTAACTCTGTAGTCTTAGGTATAAGCTTTAAAGGGTGTCGCCTTAGACAACTGATTCAAGGCTTATTCTGGGGCTGCACAAGTGATTCATGAAAGTGAATGAGAATCAAGAAAGAACCTACACTTGCATTTGCAAGGTGATCTCTTATTGTGTAAGTCATTCATATGCCTTATGGAGTCCTTGGCCAAGGCAGTAGATCAAGATATCAAGAAAAGGGTTTCTTGGATTGAGATCAAATTGATATGAAATGCACTTAGCTTTAAGACCGGATTATTAGGGTTCTAATTATTCCCTTACCCTAGATCTTGGTTGAGAGATAGTAAGTAGGAGGATTGTATCTCACATGAATCAATGACTTAAAGGTTCTGTTGAATCCGAACATTCCAATTCCAATTCAGCTAGTTTGGATTTTGGGCCCATAAGGACTAGGATTTTCGGTCCTCTCCCTCCTATAAATAGGGGAGCTCGAGCTCCTCTTGGAGCTAATCGAGAATTCTTTTGGTTCATGTGTTGAACACCATCATTTCTCCAAGATAAACGAAACCCTAGGTTAAGCCTAAACACTAACTAGAGAACTAGCATCCTTACTAGTTAGATTGTAGTCAAGTTGGTATACTATCTCTAGAGAGCTTCAAGTTAGAAGTTTGAAGATTCAAGCTTTACCAAGAAGAGGGGATCAAGCCGCGAGAAGAGCGTTCTTGGGTGGCTTGAAACGTTTCAAGAAAGTTAATTAAGAAAGTAAGTTTCTAATCCCTATGAATTTGGTTACACGATTGCGAGTCCAAGATTCTTTTGTTGGAAAATTTTTAAATTTCCGCTGCATTTCTGATTCCGTTTTCCAACAAGTGGTATCAGAGCCACCTTGTTAATCGTGTTTCTAATTCGTCTCAATTATTCTGAATTTGGTAGAAATTCTTAGGCTTGATGCGATTGAGTATTTGTAATTGTTTTAGAAAGCCTGAATTACGAAACCGTATTTATTCCTGAAAGTTTCTGAAAACTGTTTTGTAAAATTCGTTTTAAAAACTGTTTTAGATTTGAAACTGTATAAACTGTTTTTGGATTTGTTGGATTGGTTTTGCTTTTGAACAAAAACACGAAACAAAAAGCCTGGATTACGAACAAGCGAAACCCCGCGTTCGAAGGCGTCGCGCGTGGGCTTCGCGCACAGCCCCCCGCCTCTCCTAGGCGCGCGCAGGGCAACCACCCAGCACCTCCTACACGCCTGCGCGGGAGCCTCCCGAGCGCACCTAGGCGCGCCCGCCCGTCACCGCCCAGGCCTGGCCGGGACAGGCCGCCCGCCATCCTGCCGAGAAGGGCCGCGCGCAGGAGCGCGCGGCGTGCACGCCCAGCGCTCGCACTCGCAAAGGGCCTATCGCGCGCTGCACGGGGGTATCGCGTGCACACCTGCGACGTGCAGCCCCTTTTCGTGCACGGGCCCCGTTTTCGTGATTCATTTTCGTATTTCGTGCAATTCGGTCCCAATTTTTTTATTTTTAATTTTAAAATTTTATTTTTGAATATTTATTTTAATTTTTGAATAAAACTTAAAATTGAGATTTTTGAGAAATAGAAACCGTTTATATTTTGGGAAATTGCATCTTTGATAAAATTATTAATTTTCAGAAACTAATTGGAATTTTATTAGTTTTTGCTAATTTGGGATATGTTGAAAGCTTTTATAAATAAGACTTGCATCAAGTCGTGTTTTAAGTCATTAGGACTTCAAACGGGAATTTTAATTTATTGGGTAAATTTAAATTCTCGCAAAAGCATGTTAGGTGATCATGGGTTTATACTTATGTATGGTTTTAATTTATGCACATGGATGGTTTAAATTGGGGTTGGAGCCCTATAGTTGCGTTTTTCAATTGAGGTTGGAGCCTCACTTATGTGCACACTGTTATGTGATTTATTATGTGGCTTTCCATATTACTGTTTTTGAGGCCGGGGTATGCCCCGTGTAATTGTCTAAGGCCAATATGAAGATTGAGCCTTATTACTTTATGTCTTTTTCTTTTTATTGTAATTTGAGAGTAGAGATAGGTGGTGAGGTTTTTTATTTTCATTTTGGAGACAATGCACCCATGGAGTAAGATGGACCACATTCAAGTAACAAGGAGGCCATAAGTGAAAACCCCTCAAAATGTTAGGGAGGGGAATCTCAATTGTAAAAATGTAATAGAGATAGGGCTCGTATTTTGTTACCACTTTCCCTTATGCAATTTAAACTGTTTATGTGGCACGTATGTTAGAACTTGTGATTGTGGAGTGGCTCCCACATATCACGCATAAGATAGGTAGAACCCATGATCATTACATGTTAGTCTCATGCTAGGACATGTTATCTGTTTATGTGTTTGTTTGAAATGCATTTAAGTTATACTTGCATTAATCAAGACTAATGAAATTGGATAACATATATGTTGGTGAGGTCGAACCGGACAACTCTCCGGTTAATTCGAAAATTCCCATTAAATATTAAGCTAATTTCGAATAAATAGGTGTTTAATTCGAGGTGCAAATTTTGAATTAAATTCCTAGCATTCCATCAATAGGTTTTAAGTTTAGTAAGTGAAACTAGTTATTGTCTGCGAGTCGTGGGATAGCTAGTGGAGCTTATTAGTTCTTAGTTACCTAATTGATCATTTTAAATGGTCAATATTTCGTCGTCAATTTTGGCAAGGGCGATGTCCGCGAGTCGTGGGTCGTTCGAACTAAGTTTTGATTATGATCTTATGATTGATGGGTCTAGCTTAACGCCTAAGTAAATATGGATGTCGCACGAGTCGTGGGTCCATATTGAAAGATAGGTGATGCAAAAACAATTACTAAGAGTTCTAAAGGTGTTAGAATTGGTAAGTTGTACCTACCTAGGGTTCTTACTTAGAATGTCCGCGAGTCGTGGGTTCGAGGTAAAATGCCTAGGATCTTAGTACCCATTGGGAAACGTGTTCCCTTAGATCTTTGGGAATTATAGATCTTTGAAAAACAGTGGGAGCTACATTAGATTAAAGACCTTATCTTTTGTATATCGTTATAATTCAGCATGCTCACTAGTTCTCTGTTTTACCTTTTAGGTCGTAGATTCTGTGTTTCTCTACGTGTTTTGAAATGGCAACCAAAAACCCTCTTGTATCGATCCTCGAGTCAAACAAGTTGACAGGTCCCAACTATTTTGATTGGTTGAGGAATCTAAAAATCATTTTAGATTCTGAGAAGAGAACTTATGTTCTCTTCGAACGAGGCTCCCACTCGGGCCGAGCGGGAAGCGATCCAGAAGTGGAAGGATGATAATCTCCAAGCCCGTTGCCTTATGTTGGCTAACATGTCTCCGGACTTGCAAAGGCAACATGAGGCCATGGAATTCGCTTGGGAGATTTACGACTACTTAGAGCAACTTTACCGCCCTCATGAACGTGTTACAAGGTATAACACCTCAAAGGAATTGTTCCACTTGAGAATGAGGGAAGGTTCAGGTGTCCATGAGTATGGACTCAAGTTTCTCGCCCTTACTGAGAAACTTGCTTCCATGGACATGCCACTGAAAGATGAGATTTCAGTGGATTTGTTACTAGCTTCGCTCCCACCATCATTCAACCTATTTGTCCTTAACTTCAATAAGAATCATGTTGGTGCTACTGTAGCTGAGCTGATTAATCAGCTTGTGACTGCTGAAAGCACGATCAAGAAGGACAATAAGGTTTTGATGGTGAATGCTCCATCTTCATCTTCTGGGCCTTCTAAAGGTAAGGGCAAGAAACCCCTTAGCCCACTGGTGGCGTTTCGAAGGGGAAGGCCCAAAAGAAGAAGCGTGATCAGAAAGAGGATATTTGCTTCCATTGTGGCAAAGTGGGACATTGGAGGAGAAACTGCCCAGAGTACAAGGCTACTCTAAAGAAAGGTATGTTTCTCGTTGAAATAAATCTTTCTATTAATTCTAGTTCTTAGGTACTTGATACCGATTGTGGAACTCATATCTGTAATGATGTACAGATGCTAAATGAGGTTCAACAACTCAAAGAAGGAGAATGTTTCTTGAAGATCGGCGATGGCTCAAATGTTGAAGCTCGAGCTTTAGGCACAATTAGATTAGATTTAGGTAGTTTTGAGTTAGTTTTAAACAAAGTCCTTTTTTTGAGTATTATTCGTAATATAATTTCAGTTCCAATTTTAGATTGTGAAGGTTATGAAACTCATATTAAGAATGGTAAATACTTTATCAAACGGAACAACTCTTCCGTTCACATCAGTACTCTAAGTAATGGACTTTATCTAACTCAGAATATCAATATTATGAATATACAACGAGAAACTAAACGTAAGAGAGATGACAAAGTTTCAGCTCCCTTATGGCACGCTAGATTAGGACACATTTCCAAGAACAGAATTACCAAGATGAACACTTTAGGATCATTCTCTGAGAATAATCTCAAAGAGTTGACTTCTTGCGAATCCTGTCTCAAAGGAAAAATGTCCAAAGTTCCTTTTAAAGGAATTGTGGAACGTGCCACTAAGGTCTTGGATTTGATCCATACTGATGTTTGTGGACCGCTTAGTGTAAGCACAAGAAACAGTCATCAGTATTTTATAACCTTTACTGATGACTTTAGTCGGTATGGTTATGTATACTTAATGAAGTATAAATCTGAATCTTTTGAGAAATTCTTAGAATTTCAAAAGGAGGTTGAGAACCAAACTGGTCACAAGATTAAAGCACTTCGATCTGATCGAGGAGGCGAATATCTTAGTGAAGAATTCCTTAATCATCTCAAAGATAATGGGATTATCTCTTAGTGAACTCCACAGCTTAATGGAGTTTCTGAGAGAAGGAATCGAACTCTACTTGATATGGTTCGTTCCATGATGAGTTTCACTGACTTACCACCTTCTTTCTGGGGATATGCCCTAGAAAGTGCAGCAAAGATTTTGAATCTAGTTCCTTCTAAGTCAGTCCCTAAAACGCCCTATGAAATGTGGCATGGTAAAATCCCTAGTTATTCTTACTTAAGAATTTGGGGTTGTCCTGCTTAAGTGAAGAGGACAGTAGGAGATAAGTTGGAATCTCGTTGTAACTTATGCTACTTTGTGGGTTATCCTAAGGAATCCATAGGATACTACTTCTATGATCAATCTGAGCAAAAGGTGTTTTGTTTCCAGAAATGCCACTTTTCTGGAGGAACCGTTCCTTAAAGAAAAGAAAGGCAACATCATAGAATTAGAGGAAGTACAAAGTGACCACACGCCACCCACTGAAGAAACGTCCCCTTCTGATCAACTGCAACCGATCACAAATTTCGATACACATGTAAATCCTCCTCTAAGGCGTTCTGAACGCACTCCTAGACAGCCGGAGAGATGGTATGGATTCTTCCATGAAATCTGTCAAAAGGATAATGATAGTTTAACATATGAGGAGGCACTTTCAGATTCTGACTCTGAACAGTGGATAGAAGCCATTTAATACGAAATGGATTCCATGAACTCCAACCAAGTTTGGACCTTGGTAGATTTGCCTGATGGGGTCAAACCCATAGGTTGCAAATGGATCTTTAAGAGAAAGCTTGGAGTTGATGGAAGCATTGCAGCTTACAAAGCAAGACTGGTTGTAAAAGGATTCACTCAAAGACCCGGCGTGGACTTTGATGAAACTTTTTCACCAGTTGCAATGCAAAAATCTATTCGGATCATGTTAGCCATTGCTGCATATTATGACTATGAGATATGGCAAATGGATGTGAAAACTGCCTTCCTCAATGGTGACATTGATAAGGACATTTATATGGAGCAAAAGGTTTGTAAACTCCAAAGATCAATCTATGGATTGAAACAGGCTTCTAGGAATTGAACATTCGATTTGATGAATCGGTCAAAGCGTTTGGCTTCATTCAAATTTCGAATGAATCATGTGTGTATAGAAAGGAATTGGAGACCTCAGTACAATTCTTAGTACTTTATGTAGATGACATCCTTCTTATTGGGAATTCGAAGGATGACATGAAAGTGACTAAGTTATGGTTATCGAACCAATTCGAGATGAAAGATCTTGGTGATGCGTCCTATATCCTTGGAATTAAAATCTATCGAGATAGATCTAGAAGGTTAATAGGACTATCACAATCGATGTACATTGACAAAGTATTGAAGAGATTCAATATGGAGTCAGCAAAGGTTAAGAGCCTTCCTATGAGTGTAGGAACATGTCTTTCTAAGAAGATGTGTCCTAAGACTAACCTTGAGAAGGAAAGAATGACTCATACACCTTATGCATCAGTAATAGGTAGCATAATGTACGCAATGTTATGTACTCGACCGGATGTGGCTTATGCACTTAGTGTAACAAGTCGTTTCCAATCTGACCCTGGAGATGGTCACTGGGTTGCCGTGAAGAATATTCTTAAGTACTACAAAACTACCAAAGACTTATTCTTAGTTTACGGAGGTCAGAAAGATCTTACTGTCGAAGGATACTGTGATGCAATATTTGCATCTGACTTAGATGATTTTAAGTCAATGTCAGGATACATTTTTTGCCTAAACGGCGAAGCAGTGAGTTGGAAGAGTTCCTAGCAAACGACCACCGCAGATTCGACCACTGAGGCCGAATACTTAGCTGCGAATGATGCAGCTAAGGAAGGTGTTTGGATTAGAAACTTCATTCAAGAGTTGAATGTTGTTCCTAGCATGAAAGACCCAATTACTGTGTTTTGTGAAAACACTAGGGCGGTTGCTCAAGCAAGAGAACCAAGATCTCACCAACGGACCAAGCACATTATGAGGAAGTATCACCTAATCCGTGATATTATCAAAAGAGGAGATGTGCAAATTGAGAGGGGCACATCAGCAGAGAACGTGGTAGATCCACTTACTAAACCCCTTAGGCGAGAAGCTTTCCAAGGTCATCTTCAGAAGATGGGACTTAGAGTAGCTTTAGAATGGCTTTGACGGGCAAGTGTGAGATTGTTAGGAATAGTGCCCTAGAAAGACGATTGTATATCCGCTTTGTGCTTTTCCTTATCGTAATCACATACAATCTTTGAATGAAATAACGAATTGAGGCAACACTTCTTTATATGCTCTTGTTTGGTATGCGTCAACTTTATCTGTGCATGTATGAGAATTTCCCTAATCCTGATGACTTTAGGAATCTACCATTTAGGTGAAATGGTTCATGAAATGAGCCCTATATCACATGAGTCATGATTAGTAAAATACTCCAAGCCGATGAGTCCTACCGACAGTGGGAGTGTCAACCTGACTCCTGTAAGGCTTGCTTGTGGGATTACACCCTTAAGAAGGACCACCTTGTTTCATGGAGGTGCAAAGTGTATAGTTGATACGTGCGTGCTACATGAGGGTTCTTACTTCAATAAGTAAGTTCACTGAGGTGCCCCGTGTGAGAACATTCCTAAATGGTAAAGGAAGTTTCTATTTCAGGAAATAGAAACTTCCAGATTAGGAAATATCTCACGAGTCATTGATGTGATTAATTGATCCTTAGACTTGAGGTTCCTTGTCAATTTATGAATTAACTCTGTAGGCTTAGGTATAAGATTTAAAGGGTGTCGCCTTAGACAACTGATTCAAGGCTTATGTTGGGGCTGCACAAGTGATTCATGAAAGTGAATGAGAATAAAAAAAGGACCTACACTTGCATTTGCAAGGTGATCTCTTATTGTGTGAGTCATTCATATGCCATATGGAGTCCTTGGCCAAGGCAGTAGATCAAGATATCAAGAAAAGGGTTTCTTAGATTGAGATCAAATGGATATGAAATGGACTTAGCTTTAAGACCGGATTATTAGGGTTCTAATTATTCCCTTACCCTAGATCTTGGTTGAGAGATAGTAAGTAGGAGGATTGTATCTCACATGAATCAATAACTTAAAGGTTCTGTCGAATCCGAACATTCCAATTCAGCTAGGGGTTAAACACCTGTTGCTAGACTATGGTCGTTTAATCTGTGGACTGATTAATTAATTAGTGAATTAATTAATTGAGGTCACTGCTAATTGAATTGAGAACCTAGAGGGTCACACACAACAACTTGGTTACATGAGTTAAGGCTTTAAAATGATTAAACGAGTTAATCGGGCCACGAGGGTTCCACACGTGTGAACCACACGTGTGGCTCACGTGAGTGACACGTGTCTCACACGTGTGTAAATATATGTGTATATTTATTTATGTGTTAAATAATTAATGTGATTAATTATTTAATAGACTTTGGATAATTAATTGTGAATTAATTAATTAGATAAAAATAAGTTATTTGTTAAATAAATAAAGTATAAAATTATCCAAAAATAGTTTGGATATTTTAGCTCTCTTGAAAGTTGATTTGAATTTGAATTCAAAGTCAAAGTCAAAATTACTTGATGATCAAGTAATAGGAGAGAGGGACCAAAATCCTTAGCCCATAAGGGCTAGGATTTTCGAAATAGGAGAGAATTCTTTTGGTTCATTTGTTGAACACCATCCTTTCTCTAAGATAAACGAAACCCTCGGTTAAGCCTAAACACTAACTAGAGAACTAGCATCCTTACTAGTTAGATTGTAGTCAAGTTGGTGGACTATCTCTAGAGAGCTTCAAGTTAGAAGTTTGAAGATTCGAGCTTTACCAAGAAGAGGGGATCAACCCGCGAAAAGAGCGTTCTTGGGTGGCTTGAAACGCTTCAAGAAAGTTAATTAAGAAAGTAAGTTTCTAATCCCTACGAATTTGGTTACACGATTACGAGTCCAAGATCCTTTTGTTGGAAAAATTTTAAATTTTCGCTGCTTTTCTGATTCCGTTTTGCAACAGGGTCGGTTGATCACATGGTGGATGCTTGTCCGAAGAAGAAGTCGGTAGTTCAGGCTCATGTATATGGTTCGGATGGTGAGTAGGAGATAGCAGAGATTGAGCAGAATGTTATAGTGGAAGGTACAATACATATTCATGGCATATCGTTACGTGCATTGTTTGATCCCGGGGCTACTCATTCTTTTATTGGCCGGGATATTGTTACTTCTTTGCCTTTGCTTGCTGAGATATCTGCGCATGTGTTTGTGGTGAGTTCTCCCTTGGGGGGGATCTTGGAAACGGACAAAGTGTTTTGTCAGTGTCCGGTGAGTTTTGACGGTCGAGTTTTTCCTGCTGATCTGATTGTGATGCCGATGGGGAGGTTTAAGGTGATTCTTGGGATAGATTGGTTTTCCCGACATGGTGCAGTGATGGATTGCCGTTTGAAGAGGATTTCTTTTGATTCTGTGGTGTTTTCGGGGGAGAGTTTGGGATCCAGCCCATTTATATCTTTTGTTGAGGCTATTAAGCTATTCCGGAATGGTGCTACAGGTTTCATTACTTACCTTCTGAACAAACCCAAGGATCAGGCCAAGCTTGAGGAGACGGAGGTCGTTCGAGAGTATCTGGATGTGTTCCCGGAGAGTCTGGGGTCCTTACCACCAGACAGGGATATTGAGTTTGTAGTGGACCTCTATCCCCGAGCTAAGCCCTATTCGAAGACCCCCTACAGGATGGCTCCTGCCGAGTTGAAGGAACTGAAGAAGCAGTTCGATGAGCTTCTGGTCAGCGGATGCATTCGTCCGAGCACTTCTCCGTGGGGTGCTCCCATTCTGTTTGTTAAGAAGAAAGATAGGACGTTGAGGATGTGTATAGACTACCGCGAGCTAAACAGGATGACAGTTAAGAACAAGTATCCATTACCCCATATCGAGGAGTTGTTTGATAGCTTGCAGGGTTTGAGAGTGTACTCCAAGTTGGATTTGATGCAGGGTTATTATCAGTTGAGGATTAAAGAGGAGGACATCTCTAAGACTGGATTCAACACGAGATATGGACACTTTGAGTTTGTGGTTTTGCCGTTTGGGTTGACGAATGCTCGTGCAGTGTTTATGGATATGATGCACCTAGTGTTTAGACCGTTCCTTGATAAGTTCGTGGTGATCTTTTTAGACGACATCTTGGTGTATTCGAAATCGGTTGAGGAGCATGCACAATATCTCCGGATTGTGTTGGAGACACTTAGAGAGCACAAGTTGTATGCTAAGTTCAATAAGTGCGAGTTTTGGATTGATCGAGTTACTTTTCTGGGTCATGTCATCTCAGGCGATGGAATTGAGGTTGACCCCTCTAAGATTGAAACGGTGTTTGTAATAGCCTAAGGTGCTTGTCCCACATCGGTTGGAGAGGGGAACAAAGCCTCCTTTATAAGGGGGTGGATACCTTTCCCTTGTTGAGGCCTTTTCCTGGTTCGGCACCTTCGAGTTTAAATACCAACGGGAAGAACAAAACCGTGAGGGTGGTGTCGCTTAGCCCACCAAAGCGGACAATATCGACAGGCGGGTTTTCGGCCTGTTACAAATGGTATCAGAGCCGGGGCCCGGGCTGGTGTGCCAGCGAGGACGTTGGGCCCTCTTAGGGGGGGTGGACTGTAATAGCCTAAGGTGCTTGTCCCACATCGGTTGGAGAGGGGAACAAAGCCTCCTTTATAAGGGGGTGGATACCTTTCCCTTGTTGAGGCCTTTTCCTGGTTCGGCACCTTCGGGTTTAAATACCAACGGGAAGAACAAAACTGTGAGGGTGGTGTCGCTTAGCCCACCAAAGCGGACAATATCGACAGGCGGGTTTTCGGGCTGTTACAGTGTTACATTGGGAGAGGCCTAGGAACGCCTCTGAGATACAGAGTTTTCTGGGCTTGGCACGTTATTATAGGAGAATTGTGATGGATTTCTCTAAGACTGCAGCCCCGTTAACAAAGTTGACCAAGAAGAAAACCAAGGTTGAATGGGATGACAGTTGTGAGATGAGCTTTCAGACTTTAAAGGAAAGGTTGACTACAGGACCGGTTCTCACCCTACGCGAGGGACTTGAAGGTTATGCAGTTTATGCAGATGCTTCTAAGGAAGGACTGGGTTGTGTGTTGATGCCGAATGGTCGGGTTGTAGCTTATGCCTCTAGGAAGTTGAAGGTGTATGAGCAGAATTACCCCACCCATGATCTAGAGCTTGCAACAGTCGTGTTTGCGTTGTCTAAGTGGTGCCACTATCTCTATGGTGCTACATTTGAGGTATTCTTGGATCATAAGAGTCTTCAGTACTTGTTCACGCAGAAAGAGCTTAACTTGAGACAGAGGAGATGGGTTGAGTTCTCAGAGGACTATGATTACACGATTCAGTACCATCCGGGTAAGGCAAATGTGGTTGCCGACGCGTTGAGCAGAAAGGTCAATATTTCAAGTTTAGTGGCTGGGTTTTCTGAGCAGAGTTCAACTGTTATGGTTTCGGTGGCTAGGTTAGCGAACATCACGGTTCAGCCAGATTTGAAGCAGAGATTGTTGGAGGCTCAGTCTACGGATCCCGAGATTCAAAGATTAGTTGCTCGTTCTAGAGATGATCCAGAGACTAAGTTTGGGTTTGATAACTATGGTTTGTTCAGGTTCAAGGCAAGAGTGTGTTTGCCTAACCAGCTCAAGAGGGTAATACTTGAGGAGGCACACCGCTCCGGTTATTCCATTCACCCAGGAGGTACGAAGATGTACCGGGACTTGAAAGAGTTATATTGATGGAGTGGCATGAAGAGGGATGTCGCATTCTTTGTGAAGCGATGTCTGACATGCCAGATGGTTAAGGCAGAACATCAGAAACCGGGAGGTACTCTCCAACCACTTCCGATACTGGAGTGGAAGTGGGAGTAGGTGACTATGGACTTTGTGTCCAGCCTGCCGAGGTCTAGGAGAGGATTCGACGGGATTTGGGTAGTGATAGACCGTTTGACTAAGTCTACCTATTTCCTTAAGGTTCGGATGACGAATAAGGTACCTAAGTTGGCTGAATTGTATTGTAATGAGATAATGTAATCAGATAGTGAGACTACATGGAGTTCCGGCTAGCATCGTGTCAGGTCGGCATCCTCAGTTTACAACTAGTTTTTGGCAGGATCTTCAGAGGTGCTTGGGTACAAAGCTTAAGTTTAGCACCGCATCACATCCTCAGACTGATGGATAATCAGAGCTGCTGATTAAGTATCTTGAGGATATGTTAAGGGCATATGCATTGGATTTTAAGGATAAATGGGATAAGCACTTAACCGTGGTTGAGGTCTCTTACAACAACAGTTACCAGGCTTCGATTGGTATGGCCCCTTACGAGGCACTCTATGGGAGGAAGTGTAGGTCGCCACTATACTGGGATATTGAGGATTGGCGATGGACTAAGGAGGATAAGCTCACGAGAACAAAGGCCTCGGCTAAGATTGAAAAGACGGTTGAGAAGCTTAAGTTGATTCAGCAGAGAATGAAAGCGGCTCAGGATAGACAGAAGAGTTATGCGGATAAGAGGAGAAGGCCCCTCGAGTTTGAGGTTGGAGATCGTATTTTCTTGAAGACATCTCCTAGTAAGTGTTTTTCTCGTATTGGTAGAGGAGGGAAGCTTAGCCCTCGATATCTTGGACCGTTTGAGATTCTAGAGAGGATTGGAGAGGTGGCGTATAGGTTGGACCTACCGCCAAGTTTGACTGGGATTCATAATGTGTTCCACGTTTCACAGCTTCAGAAGTTCTACCCCAATGAGTCGATGGTTCTACCGGTTGAAGAGATACAGCTTGAGTCCGATTTGACGATTGTGAGGCTCCCAGTTGAGATTCAGGATTGGAAAGTACAAGTGTTGAGAAACAAGCAGATTCCCTTGGTAAGAGTGTTGTGGAGAGATCAGAAGTCTGAAGAATCGATTTGGGAGATGGAGGAGAAGATGAGGAAGATGTATCTGGAGTTGTTTCAAGCAGCGAACCTGAGGACAGGTTCTCCTAAGGGGGGGAGGTTGTGACGCCCCGTCCGATAGATCGTACAGGTATGCGCGACGAGAGAGTTTACCCTATGCACTTATGTGATTTAATTCCCCTTTTATGTGTTTAATTCCAACTTTGATTGAAAATGTGACTTAATTGATTAAAATGCAAAATGGTAAAATATGAATTCTTGCATGACAACTTGAGAATGGAACTTGGATGAATTTAAATTAATTGTTTGAGTTGGATTTAAATTGGACTTGGACCTATTTGTGTGTTTTGGGCATAACTTAAGCTGGGTGAGTTCGGGTCATTCGGGACCAATATGAGCTTAGGAATTCGAATTCGAATTCCGACACCACCATTGGACTTGATTCGGTGATTCGGGTCCAACGGAATTTACTTTATGTTTTTCGGAAACCGTTTAGACCTTAAACCTTTTAATCTTGATTTAGTGGACCGAAAGTTATTTATTTGAGCCCAAATCCTATTTAAGCCTTTAGCCTCATATTATATCTTGGAAACCCTAACCTTGACCTAAAACTATTAGCCACCATATAAATAGCTTTATCTCTTCCATTCCATTTCAAACCATACAAGTTAGCCTCAAAGAGAATCATGGAGAAATTTTAAGAGAAGATCAAGACTTGAACCATCTTTCATTCTAAGAGCTCATATTCTTTGATTCCTCATTCCTTCACAAACAAGGTAAGCTTTGGATCACTTTTGATGAGTATTTCATTTCTATTCTTGGATTGAAGCATGAAATTGTTAGCATGAACTTGAATGATGAGATCTTGAATTCCTTAAGCAAGCTTTGATGATTTGAATACTTCTTATGTGCCTTAGTTGCTAGAAATCCGTGTGTGGAAGACTAGGGATTCATATCTTCATGTTTAGGCTTGAAATTCATGCAAATGGTGTTGGAAAACACGAATCAGAAAGCAGCGGAATTTAAAAATTTTTCCAACAAAAGGACCTTGAACTCGCAATCGTGTAACCAAATTCGTATAGATAGAAAACTTACTTTTCTTTTATTCTTTCTTGAAGCATTTCAAGCCACCCAAGAACGCTCTTCTCGCGGCTTGATCCCCTCTCCTTTGGTAAAGCTCGAATCTTCAAACTTCTAACTTGAAGTCTCTAGAGAAAGTCCACCAACTTGATCACAATCTAACTAGTAAGGATGCTAGTTCTCTAGTTAGTGTTTAGGCTTAACCTAGGGTTTAATTTAATCTTGGAGAAAGGAAGGTGTTCAACACATGGACCAAGAATTGTCAATTAGCTCTAAAGGGGAGCATGAGCTCCCCTATATATAGGAAAGGGGAGGGGCGGCCGAACCTAGTCCTAATGGACAAAGGATTTGGTCCCTCTCTCTCCTATTACTTGATCATCAAGTATTTTCCAACTTTGACTTTGAATTCTAATTCTAGTCAACTTTTAAGAGAGCCAAAAATATCCAAACTATTTTTGGATAATTTTATACTTTATTTATTATAAAATAAATAACTTATTTTTTATCTAATTAATTCGTAATTAATTAACTAGATTATTTTCTCCAAAATTAGACTTTCTTTTTAATTCAAAATTAAACCAAAGTCTATTAAATAATTAACACATTAATTATTTAACATCACATAATCAAGTGTGGCACACGTGTCTTAATGACACGTGTCCAATCACGTGAGCCACACGTGTGATTTCACACGTGTGGAAGCCCTTAGGCTCGATTAACTCGTTTAATCATTTTTAAGCCTCAACTCATGTAACCAAGTTGTTGTGTGTGACCCTCTAGGTTCTCAATTCAATTAGCAGTGACCCCAATTAATTAATTCACTAATTAATTAATCAGTCCACAGATTAAACGACCATAGTCTAGCAACAGGTGTTTAACCCCTAGCTGAATTGGAATGTTCAGATTCGACAGAACCTTTAAGTCATTGATTCATGTGAGATACAATCCTCCTACTTACTATCTCTCAACCAAGATCTAGGGCAAGGGAATAATCAGAACCCTAATAATCCGGTCTTAAAGCTAAGTGCATTTCATATCCATTTGATCTCAATCCAAGAAACCCTTTTCTTGATGTCTTGATCTACTGCCTTGGCCAAGGACTCCATATGGCATATGAATGACTTACACAATAAGAGATCACCTTGCAAATGCAAGTGTAGGTCCTTTCTTGATTCTCATTCACTTTCATGAATCACTTGTGCAGCCCCAGCATAAGCCTTGAATCAGTTGTCTAAGGCGACACCCTTTAAAGCTTATACCAAAGACTACAGAGTTAACTCATAAAGTAACATGGAACCTCAAGTCTAAGGATCAATTAATCACATCAATGACTCGTGAGATATTTCCTACTCTGGAAGTTTCCATTTCCTGAAATAGAAACTTCCTTTCCCATTTAGGAATGTTCTCACACGGGGCACCTCAGTGAACTTACTTATTAAAGTAAGCACCCTCATGTATCACGCACGTATCAACTATACACTTTGCACCTCCATGAAACAAGGTGGTCCTACTTAAGGGCGTGATCCCACAAGCAAGCCTTAGAGGAGTCAGGTTGACACTCCCACTGTCTGTAGGACTCATCGGCTTGGAGTATTTTACTAATCATGACTTATGTGATATAGGGCTCGTTTCATGAACCATTTCACCCAAATGGTAGAGTCCTAAAGTCATCAGGATTAGGGGAGTTCTCATACATGCACAGCTAAAGTAAACGCATACCAAACAAGAGCATATAAAGAAGTGTTGCCTCAATTCGTTATTTCATTCAAAGATTGTCTGTGATTACAATAAGGAAAAGCACAAAGCGGATATACAATCGGCTTTCTAGGGCACTATTCCTAACAATCTCCCACTTGCCCGTCAAAGCCATTCTAAAGCTACTCTAAGTCCCATCTTCTGAAGATGACCTTGGAAAGCTTCTCGACTAAGGGGTTTAGTAAGTGGATCTGCCACGTTCTCTGCTGATGTGACCCTCTCAATTTGCACATCTCCTCTTTTGATAATATCACGGATTAGGTGATACTTCCTCATAATGTGCTTGGTCCGTTGGTGAGATCTTGGTTCTCTTGCTTGAGCAACCGCCCCAGTGTTGTCACAAAACACAGTAATGGGGTCTTTCATGCTAGGAACAACATTCAACTCTTGAATGAAGTTTCTTATCCAAACACCTTCCTTAGCTGCATCATTTGCAACTAAGTATTCGGCCTCAGTGGTCGAATCTGCAGTGGTTGTCTGCTTGGAACTCTTCCAACTCACTGCTCCGCCGTTTAGGCAGAAAATGTATCCTGACATTGACTTAAAATCATCTAAGTCAGATGCAAAGCTTGCATCGCAGTATCCTTCAACAGTAAGATCTTTCTGACCTCCGTAAACTAAGAATAAATCTTTAGTACTTTTCAAGTACTTAAGAATATTCTTCACGGCAGCCCAGTGACCATCTCCAGGGTCAGATTGGAAACGACTTGTTACACTAAGTGCATAAGCCACATCCGGTCGAGTACATAACATTGCATACATTATGCTACCTATTGCTGATGCATAAGGTGTATGAGTCATTCTCTCCTTCTCAAGGTTGGTCTTAGGACACATCTTCTTTGAAAGACATGTTCCTACACTCATAGGAAGGTTCTTAACCTTTGCTGACTCCATATTGAATCTCTTCAATACTTTGTCAATGTACATCGACTGTGATAGTCCTATTAACCTTCTAGATCTATCTCTATAGATTTTAATTCCAAGGATATAGGACGCATCACCAAGATCTTTCATCTCGAATTGGTTCGATAACCATAACTTAGTCACTTTCATGTCATCTTTCGAATTCCCAATAAGAAGGATGTCATCAACATAAAGTACTAAGAATTGTACTGAGGTCTCCAATTCCTTTCTATACACACATGATTCATTCGAAATTTGGATGAAGCCAAAAGCTTTGACCGATTCATCAAATCGAATGTTCCAATTCCTAGAAGCCTATTTCAATCCATAGATTGATCTTTGGAGTTTGCAAACCTTTTGCTCACTCCCACTCAATGTGAAACCTATGGGTTGCTCCATATAAATGTCTTTGTCAATGTCACCATTGAGAAAGGCAGTTTTCACATCCATTTGCCATATCTCATAGTCATAATATGCAGCAATGGCAAGCATGATCCGAATAGACTTTTGCATTGCAACTGGTGAAAAGGTTTCATCAAAATCCACGCCGGGTCTCTGAGTGAATCCTTTTGCAACCAGTCTTGCTTTGTAGGCTGCAATGCTTCCATCAACTCCAAGCTTTCTCTTAAAGATCCATTTGCAACCTATGGGTTTGACCCCATCAGGCAAATCTACCAAGGTCCAAACTTGGTTGGAGTTCATGGAATCCATTTCGGATTTCATGGCTTCTATCCACCGTTCAGAGTCAGAATCTGAAAGTGCCTCCTCATATGTTAAAGGATCATTATCCTTTTGAGAGATTTCATGGAAGAATCCATACCATCTCTCCGACTGTCTAGGAGTACGTTCAGAACGCCTTAGAGGAGGGTTTTCGCGTGTATCGAAATTCGTGATTGGTTGCAGTTGATCATAGTGGGACGTTTCTTCAGTGGGTGGTGTGGGGTCATTTTGTACTTCTTCTAATTCTATGATCTTGCCCTTCTTTTCTTTAAGGAACGGTTCCTCAAGAAAAGTGGCATTTCTAGAAACAAACACCTTTTGTTCAGATTGATCATAGAAGTAGTATCCTATGGATTCCTTAGGATAACCTACAAAGTAGCATAAGTTAGAACGAGATTCTAACTTATCTCCCACTATCCTCTTCATGTAAGCAGGACAACCCCAAATTCTTAAGTAAGAATAACTAGGGATTTTACCATGCCACATTTCATAGGGCGTATTAGGGACTGACTTAGAGGGAACTAGATTCAAAATCTTTGCTGCACTTTCTAGGGCATAACCCCAGAAAGAAGGTGGTAAGTCAATGAAACTCATCATGGAACGAACCATATCAAGTAGGGTTCGATTCCTTCTCTCAGAAACTCCATTAAGCTGAGGAGTTCCCGGAGGAGTCCATTGAGAGATAATCCCATTATCCTTGAGATGATTAAGGAATTCTTCACTAAGATATTCGCCTCCTCGATCAGATCGAAGTGCTTTGATCTTGTGACCAGTTTGGTTCTCAACCTCCTTTTGAAATTCTAAGAATTTCTCAAAAGCTTCAGATTTATACTTCATTAAGTATACATAACCATACCGACTAAAGTCATCAGTGAAGGTTATGAAGTACTGATGATTGCTTCTAGTGCCTACACTAAGCGGTCCACAAACATCAGTATGGATCAAATCCAAAACCTCAGTGGCACGTTCCACAGTTCCTTTAAAAGGAACTTTGGACATCTTTCCTTTGAGACAGGATTCGCAAGAAGTCAACTCTTTGAGATCATTTTCAGAGAATGATCCTAAAGTGTTTATCTTGCTAATTCTGTTCTTGGAAATGTGTCCTAATCTAGCGTGCCATAAGGAAGCTGAAACTTTGTCATCTCTCTTACGCTTCGTTTCTCGTTGTATATTCATAATATTGATATTTTGAGTTAGGTAAAGTCCATTACTTAGAGTACCGATGTGAACGGAAGAGTTGTTCCGTTTGATAAAATATTTACCATTCTTAATATAAGTCTCATAACCTTCACAATCTAATATTGGAACTGAAATTATATTCCGAATAATGCTCGGTACATAAAGGACTTTATTTAATACTAACTCAAAACTACCTAAATCTAATCTAATTGTGCCTAAAGCTCGAGCTTCAACGTTTGAGCCATCGCCGATCTTCAAGACACATTCTCCTTCTTTGAGTTGTTGGACTTCACTTAGCATCTGTACATCATTACAGATATGTGTTCCACAACCGGTATCAAGTACCCAAGAACTAGAATTAATAGAAAGATTTACTTCAACGAGAAAGATACCTTTCTTTAGAGTAGCCTTGTACTCTGGGCAGTTTCTCCTCCAATGTCCCGCTTTGCCACAATGGAAGCAAACATCCTCTTTCTGATCACGCTTCTTCTTTTGGGCCTTCCCCTTCGAAATGCCACCAGTGGGCCTAAGGGGTTTTTTCTTCTTCTTTTGGGCTTTCTTGCCCTTACCTTTAGAAGGCCCAGAAGAGGAAGATGGAGCATTCACCATCAAAACCTTATTGTCCTTCTTGATCGTGCTTTCAGCAGTCACAAGCTGACTAATCAGCTCAGCTACAGTAGCACCAGCATGATTCATGTTGAAGTTAAGGACAAATGGGTTGAATGATGGTGGGAGCGAAGCTAGCAACAAATCCACTGAAAGTTCATCTTTCAGTGGCATGTCCATGGAAGCAAGTTTCTCAGTAAGGGCAAGAAACTTGAGTCCATATTCATGGACACTTGAACCTTCCCTCATTCTCAAGTGGAACAATTCCTTTGAAGTGTTATACCTTGTAACACGTTCATGAGGGCGGTAAAGTTGCTCTAAGTGGTCGTAAATCTCCCAAGCAAATTCCATGGCCTCATGTTGCCTTTGCAAGTCCGGAGAGATGTTAGCCAACATAAGGCAACGGGCTTGGAGATTATCATCCTTCCACTTCTGAATCGCGTCCCGCTCAGCCCGAGTGGGAGCCTCCCCTTCGGGACTAGGCTCCCCTTCGAAGAGAACATAAGTTCTCTTCTCAGAATCTAAAATGATTTTTAGATTCCTCAGCCAATCAGAATAGTTGGGACCAGTCAACTTGTTTGACTCGAGGATCGATACAAGAGGGTTTTTGGTTGCCATTTCAAAACACATAGAGAATCACAGAATCTACGACCTAAATGGTAAAACAGAGAACTAGTGAGCATGCTGAATTATAACGATATACAAAAGATAAGGTCTTTAATCTAATGTAGCTCCCACTGTTTTTCAAAGATCTATAATTCCCAAAGATCTAAGAGGAACACGTTTCCCAATGGGTACTAAGATCCTAGGCATTTTACCTCGAACCCACGACTCGCGGACATTCTAAGTAAGAACCCTAGGTAGGTACAACTTACCAATTCTAACACCTTTAGAACTCTTAGTAATTGTTTTTGCATCACCTATCTTTCAATATGGACCCACGACTCGTGCGACATCCACATTTACTTAGGCGTTAAGCTAGACCCATCAATCATAAGATCATGACCAAAACTTAGTTTGAACGACCCACGACTCGCGGACATCGCCCTTGCTAAAATTGACCACGAAATATTGATCATTTAAAATGATTAATCAGGTAACTAGGAACTAATAAGCTCCACTAGCTATCCCACGACTCGCGGACAATAACTAGCTTTACTTACTAAACTTAAAACCTATTGATGGAATGCTAGGAATTTAATTCAAAACTTGCATCTCGAATTAAACACCTATTTGTTCGAAATTAGCTTAATATTTAATGGGAATTTTCGAATCAACCGGAGAGTTGTCCGGTTCGACCTCACCAACATATATGTTATCCAATTTTATTAGTCTTGATTAATGCAAGTACACTTAAATGCATTTCAAACAAGCACATAAACAGATAACATGTCCTAGCATGATACTAACATGTAATGATCATGGGTTCTACCTATCTTATGCGTGATATGTGGGAGCCACTCCACAATCACAAGTTCTAACATACATGCCACATAAACAGTTCAAATCACATAAGGGAAAGCAGTAACAAAATACGAGCCCTATCTCTATTACATTTAACAATTGAGATTCCCCTCCCTAACATTTTGAGGGGTCTTCATTTATGGCCTCCTTGTTACTTGAATGTGGTCCATCTTACTCCATGGGTGCATTGTCTCCAAAATGAAAATAAAACCTCACCACCTATCTCTACTCTCAAATTACAATAGAAAGAAAAAGACATAAAGTAATAAGGCTCAATCTTCATATTGGCCTTAGACTATTACACGGGGCATACCCCGGCCTCAAAAACAGTAATATGGAAAGCCACATAATAAATCACATAACAGTACGCACATAAGTGAGGCTCCAACCTCAATTGAAAAACGCAACTATAGGGCTCCAACCCCAATTTAAACCATCCATGTGCATAAATTAAAACCATACATAGATCTAAACCCATGATCACCTAACATGCTTTTGCAAGAATTTAAATTTAACCAATAAATTAAAATTCTCGCTTTAAGCTCTAATAGCTTAAAACACGACTTGATGCGAGTCTTATTTATAAAAGTTTTCAATAAATCCCAAATTACCAAAACAAATAAAATTGCAATTAATTTCTGAAAATTAATAATTTTATCAAAGATGTATTTTCCCAAAATATAAACCGCTTCAATTTCTCAAAAATCCCAATTTTAAGTTTTATTCAAAAATTAAAAATAAAATTTTTAAAATTAAAATAAAAAAAAATTGGGACTGGATTGCACGAAACACAAAAGGGCCGGATCACGAAAACGGGGCCCTAGCGCGAAACGGGGCGCAGCGTCGCAAGCGCGCGCGGACGCGCACGGCAGGCGCGCACAGCGCCCGGCCAAGGCCAGGCGAGTGCGCGCACTGCGCGCGCATGCCGCGCGCCTGACGCGCGCGCGCCCTGCTGGGCGGTGGGCGGCCAGTCTCGGCCGCCCTGGGCGGGCGCGCCTAGGCGCGCCCGGGAGGCTTCCGCACAGGCGTGCGGGAGGAGCTGGGCGGCTGGCCGGTCTGTCCCGGCCAGGCCTGGGCGGTGACGGGAGGGCCTCCCGCACGGTTGCGGGAGGGTGGCGCGCGAAGCCCGCGCGCGACGCCTTCGCGCGCGGGGTTTCGCGTGTTCGTCGTGATCCGGGTTTTCGTTTCGTGTTTTCGTTCAAAAGCAAAACCAATCCAAGAAATCCAAAAACAGTTTACACAGTTTCAAATCTAAAATTGTTTTTCAAAATTAAATTTTATAAAAAAAAACAATTTTCAGAAACTTTCAGGAAAAATTACAGTTTCGTAATACAGGCTTTCTAAAACAATTACAAATACTCAATCGCATCAAGGCTAAGAATTTCTACCAAATTCAGTATAATTGAGGCGAATCAGAAACACGATTAACGAGGTGGCTCTGATACCACTTGTTGGAAAACACGAATCAGAAAGCAGCGGAATTTAAAAATTTTTCCAACAAAAGGACCTTGAACTCGCAATCGTGTAACCAAATTCGTATAGATAGAAAACTTACTTTTCTTTTATTCTTTCTTGAAGCGTTTCAAGCCACCCAAGAACGCTCTTCTCGCGGCTTGATCCCCTCTCCTTTGGTAAAGCTCGAATCTTCAAACTTCTAACTTGAAGTCTCTAGAGAAAGTCCACCAACTTGATCACAATCTAACTAGTAAGGATGCTAGTTCTCTAGTTAGTGTTTAGGCTTAACCTAGGGTTTAATTTAATCTTGGAGAAAGGAAGGTGTTCAACACATGAACCAAGAATTGTCAATTAGCTCTAAAGGGGAGCATGAGCTCCCCTATATATAGGAAAGGGGAGGGGCGGCCGAACCTAGTCCTAATGGACAAAGGATTTGGTCCCTCTCTCTCCTATTACTTGATCATCAAGTATTTTCCAACTTTGACTTTGAATTCTAATTCTAGTCAACTTTTAAGAGAGCCAAAAATATCCAAACTATTTTTGGATAATTTTATACTTTATTTATTATAAAATAAATAACTTATTTTTTATCTAATTAATTCGTAATTAATTAACTAGATTATTTTCTCCAAAATTAGACTTTCTTTTTAATTCAAAATTAAACCAAAGTCTATTAAATAATTAACACATTAATTATTTAACATCACATAATCACGTGTGGCACACGTGTCTTAATGACACGTGTCCAATCACGTGAGCCACACGTGTGATTTCACACGTGTGGAACCCCTTAGGCTCGATTAACTCGTTTAATCATTTTTAAGCCTCAACTCATGTAACCAAGTTGTTGTGTGTGACCCTCTAGGTTCTCAATTCAATTAGCAGTGACCCCAATTAATTAATTCACTAATTAATTAATCAGTCCACAGATTAAACGACCATAGTCTAGCAACAGGTGTTTAACCCCTAGCTGAATTGGAATGTTCAGATTCGACAGAACCTTTAAGTCATTGATTCATGTGAGATACAATCCTCCTACTTACTATCTCTCAACCAAGATCTAGGGCAAGGGAATAATCAGAACCCTAATAATCCGGTCTTAAAGCTAAGTGCATTTCATATCCATTTGATCTCAATCCAAGAAACCCTTTTCTTGATGTCTTGATCTACTGCCTTGGCCAAGGACTCCATATGGCATATGAATGACTTACACAATAAGAGATCACCTTGCAAATGCAAGTGTAGGTCCTTTCTTGATTCTCATTCACTTTCATGAATCACTTGTGCAGCCCCAGCATAAGCCTTGAATCAGTTGTCTAAGGCGACACCCTTTAAAGCTTATACCAAAGACTACAGAGTTAACTCATAAAGTAACATGGAACCTCAAGTCTAAGGATCAATTAATCACATCAATGACTCGTGAGATATTTCCTACTCTGGAAGTTTCCATTTCCTGAAATAGAAACTTCCTTTCCCATTTAGGAATGTTCTCACACGGGGCACCTCAGTGAACTTACTTATTAAAGTAAGCACCCTCATGTATCACGCACGTATCAACTATACACTTTGCACCTCCATGAAACAAGGTGGTCCTACTTAAGGGCGTGATCCCACAAGCAAGCCTTAGAGGAGTCAGGTTGACACTCCCACTGTCTGTAGGACTCATCGGCTTGGAGTATTTTACTAATCATGACTTATGTGATATAGGGCTCGTTTCATGAACCATTTCACCCAAATGGTAGAGTCCTAAAGTCATCAGGATTAGGGGAGTTCTCATACATGCACAGCTAAAGTAAACGCATACCAAACAAGAGCATATAAAGAAGTGTTGCCTCAATTCGTTATTTCATTCAAAGATTGTCTGTGATTACAATAAGGAAAAGCACAAAGCGGATATACAATCGGCTTTCTAGGGCACTATTCCTAACAAATGGGTGTTTGAGATTTTGGGCAAAAACCTTCCTAAACTTGAATTAATTGATGTTTTGATGCTAACCATGATTTATATGATGTTATACTTGAAATTCGTGATGTTTTATGGTAGATTTCATGTTGGTTTGATGATTTTTGGTGTTCCCCTTCTTCTTCCCGAAATTGTCCAGTTTCTGTTCCAGATGTATGGCCGGAACGACCGTTCCCGTTTGTGCTTTAAGCCCGGAACAGCCCTTCCGGGCTAGGGTTTGGATTTGGCAGCCGAACATGGGAACGATCGTTCCCATGTGTGCTTGGTCTAGGAACGGCCGGTCCCAGCCTCGCTAGGCCTTGGCGTGGGAAGGCCCGTTCCCATGCTATGTTGTGCATGGGAATGGCCGTTCCCATACGTCTGTGACCCTTTTTACTCGCTTTTTCGTGCGTATTTGATTCGTTTGAGTTGCTACTTGACGTGTGTGATCCGATATGACTTGGAATGCATCTCTGAAACTTAATACTTTATTACTTGCATGATTTACTTGAATATTTGAATTATCCCTTGTGACGAATTTGATAAGCATCATTCCATTTCGCATGTCATTCACACTTTGTACGCCGTGCATCTTACTTGGTCCATGTAGAGTCTAAGTTTGAGCTTTTGTATGTCTTGTCACAGAGTTTGGTGGTGCCGGTGAGCCCGAGGTTTAGGGTGTTTGGCCCTTCACACTCTCCGACTCTACTAGTACGAGGCGAGGTTTAGGATTTTGTTTAGTTATGCGACCTATGGCCTTAATATGCTGATTTCAACCCTTGCATGCGAGTATATCTATTATAAATATGTATGTGTTGGATATGATATGTTTATGACCTTGTGAATCAGCTCTGTTTTGGAAAATTAGATATGAAAGCATATGTAAGCTGTTTTGAAAAGTTATGTTATGTTATAATCTGTTCTGTAGTGAGTTAGCCCTGATATATGGTATCTATTCTGTTCTGTTCTGTTATGGATCCGAGGAGCTATGGGTAAGGAATCCCTGGGACGGTATAGGGCCATCAGGGCTCGGCCTGTGCATAGTTTCCATTTGAGATATCATTGCGCGACTCAGGGAGATAGGTGAGGCGTGATATCTTCAGCCTTCGGCTAAGGCCGGGGAGGACTCTTGTGGGTTCGCTACCCCTTGAGGGTTTGTCTGTTCTGGATGGTTTGGGGATGGTACATCTCCTCCATCATTGGTGTGACAGTTGGATTTGATTTTGTATTCTACGTTTTGATATTTCTGAGGAGTAAAGGTTGGAAGCTCGTACTCGCCGAGCATGTGATCTGTTCTGTCTGGGAATCATGAATCGAGATAGAGTTTCTGAAATGTTTTCTAAACTTATATATATATCTTTTTGGGTACTTTTGCAAATGACTTTGGTATGCAACACCTATATCCGGTTCATGAGTCCACCCTTCTGATATGTGCTATGCTCTATATATATATTGGGGGTGTGCATTAGCCCCCTCACTCGGTCAAGTTAACTGACCCCTCCTTTAACTTTTAGTTGCAGGTTTGTTGGCGTTTGCTAGGTGGGAGTGAGTCCTTTGAGTTGCACTTCGTCGGTCTAGCCTTTCTAGTTGCATTTGCCTTTTATACACTTTATTTATGTCATGACTTGTAGACTTGAGATTATACTTTATCTTTCTGTAGCCCTGCTTGGCATTTGTATTCGGCCCTTTTTGGTACTTGATGATTATTACGTCATGTTGATCGGTTATTCAGGACTAGATACCTATGCGAGTTAAACCCGCCACCTGTTATGCTTGTTGATATTCGGGACTAGGTATCTATGCTAGTTGAACCCGTCACTTATTTTGGATGTTGATTTAAATGCTTCCACTACCTTGTTCGAATGTTTGAATTGCTTCCGCGCTCTGAGTTTGTCGAGTTAGATCCGCCTAGCATAGCGTGTGTGTTTGTCTCCCATTCGCTCTGATTCGGATTCGGGTATAGACTTCCATTTCATGACCGGGTCTGGGTCACAATGCGGGGGATGTGGCATCCTCCTTTTGGGGTGTTACAAGTATGACACCTATGGCTTCAAGATACCTGTAGGTGTCGTTGTCCTCGAATCATGTGTTTGAAACAGGCGAGGAATTAGTCAAAGTGACTAAGTGAAGGAAGATTAGATATAGATATATGTAGTTATATATTTTTATAAGACCAAGAAATTCTTTGGTCTAAAATAATAGCAATAAGATATAACAAATAAGATACGGTTCATAAGTTTGAAGTAGGGATAGGGGTATTTGGAGTTTATTTTAAAAGTTATGAACCACTTAATAAAAGATTTGTACCGCCCGCAAGTAAGGCGTCTCCCCTCGTTCTCCTTAAAATGTTTGTAAAATAGTACCAGGCTGATCAAGGCACCGGTACTTTAATAAAACTAAGTATGATAATAACTCCGCAACACCGTAGTGTCAGTAAGGGAGCAAACCCTATAGACGATATGTAATATGTGGGAGGAAGCTATCTCTCCCAGGGAGGTTGTCTCCCTTGTAAGTCTCTTGGCGTGGAGTAACTAACCTCCAGCTAAACCACTACCAAGAGTTGGTGGCGGTCTGTGGCAGCAACAATACCTTCGGCCCGATGCCTTCCAGGTATTGCTCGACACAGTTGCGCGCCGGGCCCATTTTGATAAGTAGTAATGATTTACTTGCTTAGTCGGGAATCAGTTCTTAGTATTAATAGGACTGAGATATATGATGTCCGAATAAGATCCTGATTCCGACTTAATGGTATTTTCCTCATAAAGAGGAATATCATATTATATTGATATGCATAGATAGGAAATCAAATAATAGGTAGGTTTGGAAATCATTTTATAATTAGATATATGTATAAACATGATTCCAGTTGAAACTGTTTTAAACCTCACCTAGTACTGAAATTCAAATAGGTTGGAACGGATCCCACTGTTCAGTGCAATTGTTGCCTGAAAGTAATTACTACTGACTTAGCACTAGGTTCTTATTATTCTAATCAAATAATCACATAAGGTTTAGGAAATATAACATATTAGAGAATTCTTATAACATTTAGAGATTATTTTCCCAGTAAAATTTAATTTCAATTGTTTAAGGAAATTTAATTAATTAATTAGGTTTCATGAATTCTTTAACCACTTAAATTTTTATTAATCATGTTGTGACCTTAATTAGAGTATTAGGAATTAAATTTAGAATTTAATTCAACAATGTAAGTTGATTTTGAAATTATTTTATAATTTTATTAATTTTTGAATTAATTTGGAAAAATCTTTATTTAAAATTCGAAAATCCTATTTTATAATTAATTTTAAATTAATTTCGAAATTAATTGGTTAATTGTTGACCAAAAAGTCAAAATTACTATTGAAAACATTTACTATTCAATTTCTTATGAATTAAACCCTTTGTAACATAAAATTGAACACGCACACAAACTATCATACGTGCACATGATTTATTTCAAGAACATTATGATTGTGTTCTTAAGCTTATGAAGATGTTCATATTAGTTCATGATCATATTTAATAAATATTAAATTCATAACATATAATTAAATTCAAATGTAGCACTTTAATCATAAAATTAAATCTAAATAAATTATTCTAAGCATAAATTTAATCAAACAAGAACATGATTATTTAAATGCATATTCATATTATATCATATCATAAATCATGCATTTAATTAAATAAAATTCCATAATGTAGACACATTGTACATACAATTAACAATTATGCATATATTTCGTAAAAATAAATGCCTAAAGCATAATTTTATTAAACCTAAGCATGTTACTAATATTATTATATTAAAAACATAACATAAAGCATGAAATAATAAAATAAAATTGCACCTTAGTGAGAGATTGGGGTTGTGGCCGAGAGAGAGAGAGAGTGGTATGATGTTGGTGTGAGTTTTATGTTATGAGCTCTAGGGTATTTATAGGTATGTCTTGGGGGCTTATGTTGTAATTTTGAAGACTTAATTAGGTGAGTCATGGTGGTGAATAAGCTAGGTTCATTTATTAGGGGATTAAGGAGTATACTTAGGTGTATATTTAAGATATAATTAATTTATCTAGTAATTATGACAAAATAAAAATAATTCTAAAATAGGATGAAAATGATCATAAAATCGTAGAAGAATGTCTAGGGTTTAGTTTGAAATGAGAGAAGTTACAAAAGAAAGAGAATCGAAAGAGCTTTCTAATGGTTATAAACATTTACGTTTGAACGTCTACATTTAAAGTAGTAGTCGTTCGGGAATTTTGAAAAATATGGTAAAATTCATAAACGAAGATAGAATGTGAATTAATTTCCAAGAAAGTGTTCATGATTCTTAAAATAATTTAAGGATCGTTTTGAATATAATATTGGATACCAAATGTTGTACGGTTTGAAAGTTAGTTTTTACGGCGGAAATAGTACTTTGGGAAAAATAAGAAAAATTTATAAAACAAGATAGGATTTGAACTAGAGTTTGGAAAAGATCTTAAAATTCATAAAATAATCCAAGGATCGTAATGGTTATAATATTGTATAAGAAAAACATTGAAATTCGGAAATTTCTAATTTAGGCAAAACTAGGGTTTTTCGCTGGTTTTGATTTCTATGGAAGCTACTTTAAGAATTAGGGTTTGGGAACCATACCATAATTCATAAAATTTCGCAAGGATTCTATCGAACCAAATATTGGATAGGTAAAAGTGTCTGGAAAATTTCCTAGAATTTAGGGTGAATAGTAACTAGGGACCTAAATGGAATTTCTGACAAACAATTTTCAAAACGTATTTCGGAATGGTGAAAGCTATAATATGAATTTGGAAAATATGGAAATCAACTTTCTAAGGTTTCTTAAGGTTTAGGTAAAAGTCTAGGGTTCAGTGAATGAATAGTGATATGGTTCTCTCAGGAACGCACAAATCATAAATCAGTACATAAATGCACATAATTTACGTAAAATGGAATGTGTAATGGACTAAGGCTATAAACGCTTTCCTCTAAACCTTTTACTTACCCGTGTTATCCTGATCTCGAAAATTCAGGCTGTTACGGTTTGGGTTGTCTAGCGAGTCTCATGCAATTTTATTCAGTTCATTTTGTACCATTGAACTATTGAAGCATTTATATGATTATAATTTGAATTTGGAATACTTCTATAACTTAACACGCTTTATTTGTTATATTGGCTTATATTTTGAGTATGTTTATTTGTTTGTTAGAGTCTTGGAGCTTCCGCATGTGATATTCTATTTGATTGTGAACTCTGATTTAGGGTCTAGACCGCCTAGCATAGGAGTGATTTTGTTTGTCTCCCATTCGCTGTAGTTTGATACGTGTGTGGACTTCCCATTTTGTTACACGTGTTGAGCTATGGCGTGGGGGATGTAGTGCTCTGCGCTCTGGGGTGCTACAATAAGGGATGTTTTAAGATCATTTATGATGCATCAAACCAACAAGAACAAAGAGATTTCATGTTAAATTCATCAAATATGCCACAAGACCTAACTATTCATCATCATGTTCATAGCATGCTCAAAACTCAATGGAATTTAGAAAATAAGCACTTAAAAGAAATCTAAGAAGATGGAGAGTAAGAATTTATTCATACCTTTCGAATCAGAGAAGAAACGACGAAGAAACGAGCTTGAAATCGAAGATGGTGAATAGTAGTGGGTCACCCTTCTCTCTCTTCACTTCAGCTGCTTCTCTCTATTTCCTCTTGCTGATTTTTGAAATCAGAGAGAATTTGGCAGATAGTGCCTTGAGTGAGGGTTAATTAGGCTCAAGAATCAAGGCATTTGGTTAAGAACTGAATTAGTTATGGCTAAAACCGTAAAGGGTGGCAGTCACGCTCGTGGTTCACGTTTCGGGAAAAAACATGGGGTATCAAACGGGCTTAGAAAAATATGAGGCCAAGTTCTTTGTCTTTCATTCTTTGTTACAAGTCCGGCGTCACTTCTGGAATTCGAATCCGAATTCCCGATCTTAAGATACGTCTCCCGGAACCCGAGGTGCGCTAAAACTAGTTAGACCCTCGAATCCCTAACAAATAAAACGGTTCGAAAACCGTATCAAACGAACCTGAAGACATAAAATGAGCATGTAAACAAGTTCATTTCATAACATATATAATTCATGCGTATCAAGTAATCACCAAAGTTAGAATTGAAAACGGATTCAAACGGGTTAAAAGCAAAGCAATTAGGGCATAAACGTTCAAATATATATAACACTTAACAAATAATTCATATTAATTCAAGAATTAACATGTAACAATATAATAAACAATTAAAGGTATAAATAAATACATTAAATGCACACGTAGCACTCTCGAAACGGCGTACCTGTACTGCCAGATAAGCGGGATGTTACAAAATTCCCTCCTTCAAAAGGACCTGTCCTCAGGTCCTAAGCCAAGGTCTTGAAACGAACTCGACTCTTGGGATCTCTTCTTCCAAACCTCAAAACTCTCGAAACTTGTTGGACCACCGTGCTAAGAGAAATAGGTTAACTGATTAAAACGAGCAGCCCCTTGAATCTCTTGAAATCTCCGTAGCCTTAGCAAACTGGATACAAAGTCCTTAATTGTCTGCTCCCACTTCCAAATAGAATCTGAAAGTAGTTGGAGAATCGTACCGGTAAGATTCTCGGTCTTCAATCGATAGCATATTACATATTGCTACACAAAGTTTGCAACATCTTTTCTTACTTCACTATACCATTATTGGCTCTTAATGTCTCAAACCATAAGTGAAATTAGTCTCGTGACAAAACACCTCTTGAGGCATAGGCTCCAACTCTCATGTTAGAACGCACAACAAAAGTCTTCCTTAGTACCTCGATTGTAACGGAGTAGTTTTCAGTGCCCTCGGTTAAGCAAAGCTAATACTGAAGGTAACTCTCTTCAAAAGCTTTATCCACTCAAACCATGCCTCTTCGTCGTCTTTCATGTCACGGGATGACCACCTACACAAAGACGAATCTCCTATTGAATCCCGAGAACACTAGAGACTTATTCCCTGAGGTAATTCTCGGTTCTTCTACCAGAATGCATAGTCAACAATACCCTCGTTGAAACCCCAACTGGAGTCACCCACGAAACCCTGAAGAAGAACAAACCACCAACTCCTCCAAGTGAGTGAAGGGTATTTATCTTCCATAGTTAACCAGTGCAGTTCACGGTAGTTTATACACATCCTAAGTCCCGTCTTCTTCTTAGATAGGACCAAAGCACTCCACGAAGAAGCACTGAAACGGATGCAAACACCTTGTAAGAGCTCCTTAACTACGTCTTAAACTCCAACGCCCACGCCAGAGTTATCTGGGAGGGAATCTTCGATCAAGCTCCAATTCCGGGATAAAGACCACGACAACCTCAATGTCCCTAACGGGTGGTAACAAATTCCAACTTTCAAGGTATCACTAAGAGAGTCTTACTTAGATCTTCGTCTCTCCAAGCTTGGCTCAGACCTTCAGTTAACCCAAAGATAAGCCACGTAGCTTGTCGCACCATCTCGGAATAAGAAAAAGAAAGTAACACAAAATTGAAGTAAAAGATGCGTGTATGAAGTGCCCTGGATGCTTAGCGTACGGTTCACCATGGTGGATATGTCAAGTTCGGTATCACTTCCTTATTTCCAAGATATCACCTTGCACTTGAAGCGGGATATTGAAGTCACTGCTCTTTGAAGGTTTTAAATTCTTGTTACTTGAATGATCGCTTGCTAATTAGCTCAACTCTTCATACTTGAAGCATCTTTTCAATTCTTCCATATAATTCGGATTTCGTCAAAAGATTATTGAATCGATTCCGGTGGGGAGTCATCGATTCCATCCTTGGTAGAAAAATCTTCTTACTCTTGATATTGTCACATCTTCAGGTTCTTGAAGATTTTTCCTGAAATTCGGATTCCTTTCTCAAATTAGAAATCGGACCGGGTTTGTAACAGCCCGAAAACCCGCCTGCCGATATTGTCCGCTTTGGTGGGCTAAGCGACACCACCCTCACCGTTTTATTTCTTCCGCTGGAATTTAAACCCGAAGGTGCCCAGCTATGAAAAGGCCTTAACAAGGGAAAGGTATCCACCCCCTTATAAAGGAGGCTTTGTTCCCCTCTCCAACCGATGTGTGACAAGCACCTTAGGCTATTACAGTCCACCCTCCTAAGAGGGCCAGCGTCCTCGCTGGCACACCGGCCCGGGCCCCGGCTCTGATACCATTTGTAACAGCCCGAAAACCCGCCTACCGATATTGTCCGCATTGGTGGGCTAAGGGACACCACCCTCATGGTTTTGTTTCTCCCGCTGGAATTTAAACCCGAAGGTGCCCAGCCAGGAAAACGCCTCAACAAGGGAAAGGTATCTGTGACAGCCCGGTTCGGGATCGGATCAATAAAGGTAAGCTAAGGGCAACGTAAGGGCATTTATAGAACTTGATCTGTATTTAAAACAATTCTTATCATGCACCCCTACATGAAATAAGTGCTCATATGTGATATTAGGTGACCAAAAGGGGGAAAACTACCTTTAAACCCTAAGAGCACTATTTATTTCCGAACCAGCATTATACCGTTTTATTCAGGAGACCTTAAAGAACCTATACCTATCTTCTTAGAATATTTCAACTCTCTTTTCAATGCTTTCAGGTTTCGTTTATGTGTCCAGAGCAATTTAAGAATTTATTTTCAAATAAAAATTTCCGTCGGTAAGAAATATTTCCTTCGTTAGAATGATTTAGCCCTTGAGATCATCACCATAACGTTCCTCGTTTTTTTCTACATTTTTGGAAAGCCTTTTGGACCTTCAAATCTTATCCTAGTATTTATTTCATAATTTAACTAATTTTCGAAATTCAAGAAAATCAAATCTTCCGAAGCTTATAACTTTTAAACCGTACGTCCGATTTTGACCCGTGAGTAACCGTTTCGAAGCTAATTTTATTTCCTAGCTCTTGGGCACTTTTCCAACATCAAAAATACGCAGGAGAAAGGTGGAATTACCAGAATACCCCTGCTGTGACAATTATGTAAAGAAGGAAACCTATTTTTGGAAATTTCACAAAATACCCCACCTTAAGTCCCTAAAATAAATATTATTTGCACTTTGGTCCTTCCCAACAACTATAAATAAGTGTGTTGGGGTCTCATTTTGTGCTCACTCCATTCTCTTCTCCTCCCCCTAGTGGCCGAATTTCCTCCCCCTTTTAAGGTTAGTTTTCTTATTTTTTTTTTATGTTTTAATTAGTTTAATTTATGTTTTAATTTATGTTTTATTTTATGTTTTAATTTATTTATTAATTATGCTAGATTTAGGATTTAATTTATGTTTTATTTTATGCATGAATTATGTGATTTAATTTATGTTTTTTTTAAATATTCATGAATTTATGAATTATATTCTTATAGTATAGTTTATTATGAAATGTGTTACAATTTAATTTTGTGACAAATTAATTATGTGACAATTATGCTAGCATGTTATATGTTACATTTTAATTATTTTATGATCATACTTAGGTAATTTAATTTATTTCATGATTTAATTAAATGTTACATGTTATTTAATGTTACATAATTAAAGTATAACCTATAGTTTTAAATGTTACATGTTTAATTAATTGTTACATAATTACCTGACCAATTGATATATGTTATGGTATACATGTATAATATACGTATACGTATTTGATTCCAATATGTATAAATACGTGTGTACTTTCGTATAAATACTATGTGTATTTCCTTAATAAATACGTATGTACTTTTGTATAAATACCGTATGTATTCTAGTATAAATACCGCATGTATTCTTGTATAAATACTGTATGTACCTTGTATAAATACTGTATAAATACGGTAGGTATCCCCGTATAAATACCGTATACATACAGTATAAATACCGTATACATACTATATAAATACACGTATACATACAGTATAAGTACAGTATACATACAGTATATATACCGTATACTTGAATAGTGACCTTTGACTTTGACCTTTGACCCTTGACCTTTGACTTTGACTTTTGACTTTGACCTTGGCCAAGAATTTTGACTTTCAACCTAATTGATCATTTCAAAGAGACGAATTCAACGGTCAAAGCCTTTTTCGAAAATTCTCAAAAACAAGGGATCAAAGTAGGTTTCAAAGTTCACATTAGGGTTGTTCTAAGACCTTAAGAACATATCCCTAAGTTTTTGATACGAGCTTTCTAATGAGACTAATCGTTTGCTCGAATTCTTTCTTCGGGAAAGATTATTCCTTGTTTAAATGTGCCGTATTCTTTTCAATCTTATACTCCAATACTTGACTATCCGCACTCAATCATGCATCATTAATCATGTGTGGGACTTAGATCCTTAAGCTCATGGTAGTCTGTCACTTACAGGAGATAATACCGAGTTCTGGGATCCGCAGGGTACCGTGTGAACCCTGTCTTCTACCAACTACCAATTTATCTAAATAAATAGGTGAGATTAAACTATTTCAACTGGAACCATGAATATTCCTTCGTTTTCAAATGATTTCAAAATCAACGCCTTCGGGTGCAAAGACTCCTATCTTTCAAGTTAACGTTTTCCCGTTTGGGACAATGCTTCGAATTTAAAGTCAATGATCTCTGATATACGTTCTGTTCACTGTTATACTGCTTTGATTAAAGGTTCAGTCATCTGAACTCTGTGTGCTTATGCACCTTTGTTATTCTGAAAGCAAGCTTTGGAAACTTTGTTATGTTGGGCCCTGGCGGTATGGTTAGTAGTAGACCGGGAGGCGTGCGCCAATGGCTACTATGATACTGGCCGCCGTACTGACCTTGGTGATGGTTTAATCGGAGGTTGGTTACTCCACATCGAAGGTCGGGAGAGGTGGTAAATTCCTCCCGTTTCGCACGTCACCGCGGGGTAGCTCCCTGGGCGCGACAATAAGGGGAGAAGGGGTGGTGCATGTGATTATGGGTATTGGGATCCTAATGGATCTCGATACCAACTTTGTAAATGTTTTTTTGAGGAGTAAAGGATGGATATGGCCTAGCTTGCGGGCAAACTTTGGTTTTAAAGTCTGGTTCATATTTTTGAAAATATCCCGTATCCTGTTCCCCGTTTATATAAAGTATGTATGAACCAGAACCTCTGATATGTGTGCTTGTGTGTGCTTGTGAAAAATCCCATTTCAAGATAAAAGAGTTATCTTTCCGGTTTGAGAAAAGTTACTAAGAAAACCTTTCAAAATCCCACAAGTTCAACTATTCTTTATTTCTACGAATTATCTCCCTTAGTCCCTTTGACTAATACCTCTACCCTGTTTTCTGACCTCATGCTTTCAGGTAGGCAGCCCGTCGCTTCCTAGAGGTATCTTGAAGCTGTAGGAGGTCTTTTGTTAAGTCAGGATTGCTAGTTACTTTTCCTTTGTCCTGCATAGTCGTGGTTACCTCTACCTTTACGTTACATGTTTTACTTTGAGAACCTATTCAGGCTACAACCTGAATTGCTAGGACTCCGTTTTTGTTATGTTCCTCTGTTTTCTTTTTGGACTAATGTTTAAGATAATATTATGGCTACTTGTCTCTATGGTTATGCATATACTACTGTGTTGCATTCATGTTTTCAAAAGTTTAAAATTATTCTGAAATTCCGCTGCGTTGGCAACACTGGTTACTCTGATCTTTGTTATGTTCTGTCCGTTCGCCGAAGTATCTCTCGAGTAATAAAGCTTCCTAGTTACTTGGGTGATACAACGGTGCGGGGTTGTGGCGTTGGGGCGCTACAGCTAAGGTGGTATCAGAGCCTCAGGTTGAGTAAGAAGAGACTTAACCTGGGAGCTCGGAGCATAGAGGATGTTATGGGTTTACTTGCTCTACATCTTGGTATTCATATCTGTACTTACTCTGTAGTTATGAACAGTGCGAGCCAGCTTGCTTTCACTATAGTTATGGATAGCCTGAGTCAGCGAGAGCTGGATGAGGCATATTTTGAGGAGCTTGAGTCCCCTCGTACAGTAGCAGTAGTTCGCCGTGGCAGGGCCCGTTACTATACCTGGCAGCGAGCGCAGGAGAGAGGACACCCGGGGTATTCATACCCCAATAGGGTTGTTCATCAGCTGGAGGCTGAGCGGGACGAGTACCTACAGGATAGCTTAAGATTGAGAGAGGTTCGGCTAGAGGCCATTCGCTACCATGATTTAGCAGCACAGCACCGGACTGACCGGGATATTGCTCGGGAGCATGCCAGGGAGATGGAGGCTCGACTGACAGCGGAGCGCCAGGCCAGAGCCCAGCAGGCATCCCGTATTGCACAGTTAGAGGCAGACTTGGCATATATGACTGCTGATAGAGATTTTGCTATGGAGATGCACCATCGATATCAGAGCCGGATTAGGGCCAGACTTTGTGAGACTTTCTACCTTACCGATGAGCAGGCAACTTTAGAGTACGAGGGACCAGTACACAGTGAGCCAGCTGCTCCGGAGGACCCTATGGACACACATGCAGGAGAGGATCAGGAGACAGAGGGATCATCTGAGGAGGAGAGCCCATCTCCAGCACGACAGGGAGATTATGTTGCTGTGTCTGATGATAGCGATGGAGCCAGTCACAGCCAGTAGTAGAGGAGCTGAGTCCGGACCGTTGGGACTTGTATATAGAGGCAGATAGCAGTAGCATATATACTCAGCAGGTATGCAGCATATTATGACAGATAGGGTGACTTCCGACAGGTGCAGAGGGGATAATATATACCCCAGAGATCCCCGCTTTTTGGCAGATTATGACAGTTGACAGATGATGTTTTGGAGAGCTTAGGCAGCACGGGAGCAACTCGACTTAGCATCGGGTCCTCCCCCTTTTTGTCTTTTTGGTCAGATATAGTCTTTGTATAAAAGCTTTTCCAAAAATTTTGCATATATGACATCATCTTTTGCAGCTTTACTCGTATCACTGCATGTTACTGTTTTCTATATTTATCATGTCATGAGTCTTAGAAGTGCTTCAAGATACCATTAGGGCAGTGCATGGATCATACCATTTTATTTTGTGCATCTATATATGTGACTATTTTCTGTTACTTGTGGATAATGATTGCTTAATTGATCAAATTGTGATACTTTGAACTGATGACTACGTGCCTAAGTGCAAATCTTGATGATTGATTGTTATATTACTGCTGTGGAATAATGAGCATATGGACCATTCTTATCGCCATGCATTATATCTGTTTGGGTGATATTATGAATACAGTGGCACTATGCCCCCGAGAAGAGCTCCACGTGAACGCATTCCACCGCCACCGCCACCACCGGAAGAATTTCCCCGTCCTCCACCGATGCCGCAAGAACAACCAGAATTTGGGGAGGCCTTGAGGCAATTTGCACGGGCTTACAACTTAACTAATGAAAAGACACTTGAAAAGTTTCTCCGAATGAACCCCCAGAAGTTCTTCGGAGAGCCCAATGACCTTAAAGCTGAAAACTGGATTGCTAGCTTAGTAAAGATCTTCGAAGCTATGAATATCTTTCCGGAGGATAGAGAGCGAGTTCAATTTGCGACCTTCCTCCTGGAAGGAGCAGCGCTGAACTGGTGGAATCGTACGAAGAATGTGTGGATTGAGAATGGGATAAGGTACGGCTGGACTGAGTTTGTAAGGGCATTCGAGGACAAGTTTATTCCGCAAGTCGCTCGAGATGCCCGGGAGTCTGAGTTTATGAATCTTAACCAAGGGACGCTACTTGTGGCAGAGTACGAAGCCAAGTTTGTGAGGCTGATACAATATGCACCGCATATTCTGTACGATGAGCGTAGAAAGACCAAACGCTTCATTAATGGACTTAAGTCAGAATTACGATGGGCTTTAGCACCTCTGAATCTTGAAGAATACACTCAGGCAGTTGAAACTGCTTTGAGTACTGAAGCAGCCCATAGAGAGATCAGGATGACCGCCAACCATGCGAAGCCATATCAGTCGAAACCACTACAGGGATTCAAACGCTTAGCCAATCAGTCAAATTTTAGATCAGGAAAGAGACCAATGATGGCACCCCCGCAAGCACCGTTTGCCCCTCAGAACGAGATTGAATGTGAATTATGCCATAGGCCAGGGCATACCGAAGCAACCTGCAGAAAGAAAACTGGTCAGTGCTTCTATTGTGGAAGTCCTGACCATAAGCTCGGGAATTGTCCAAAAGTAAAGGATAGGCAGGGACAACAAGGGTATCAAGGCAAGGGTAAGGCGGTGGCGGGAAATGCAAACAAGCCAATAGTCAGAGGAAGGGCTTATGCTCTGGATGGATGCGACGAGCCAGACCCTACAGCTGTTGTGGAAGGTACGGTAAATGTTCTTGACACGCCAGTTAAGGTCCTATACGACCCTGGTGCCACGCATTCATTCATTGCATCCAAATTATGTGCACGTTTACATTTTCCACTCGAACAATTGCCATATTTTTTCGAAGTAAGTTCTCCTTTAGGAACTTGCCTTATAACGGATCAAGTATATAAATGCTGCCCCATAAGAATCAATGGTCAGCTTTACCCCGTGGATCTTATTACACTACCGATGACAAAGTATGGGATTATTTTGGGAATGAATTGGCTTCATAAGTACCGAGCCAAGCTGGATTGTTTCAAGAAGGAAGTTATCTTAGGAAGGGATGAAAGTCCCACATCAGATGAACAAGGAGGACAAACACGGATGATTTCGGCAATGGAAGCAAAAAGGATGATTCAGAAGGGAGCTACAGGGTTCGTTGCTTACCTCTTAAATAGACCAAAGGATCAGAGTAAAATAGAAGAAGTGGAGGTTGTTAACGAGTTCCTAGAAGTGTTTCCCGAACACTTAAACACCTTACCACCAGACCGTGAGCTAGAATTTGTGATTGAGACAGTTCCAGGAGCCGAGCCATACTCTAAGGCACCCTACCGGATGGCACCGGCTGAACTTCAGGAGTTAAGGAAACAACTTGATGAATTGCTAGAAGCAGGTTATATCCGCCCTAGTACTTCTCCTTGGGGAGCACCTGTGTTATTTGTTAAGAAGAAAGATGGGTCGTTACGACTTTGCATCGACTACCAAGAGCTCAACAGGATGACGGTGAAAAATAAGTACCCTCTTCCCCACATCGAGGAGTTATTCGATGTACTTCAAGGATCTCAAATATACTCCAAGCTAGATTTGAGGCAAGGTTACTATCAATTGAAAATTAGAGAAGAGGATATTCCCAAGACAGCGTTCAATAGTCGTTACGGGCACTTTGAGTTCGTAGTAATGCCCTTTGGGCTAACGAACGCCCCAGCTGCATTTATGGATATGATGCATCGCATTTTTCGACCGTTTCTTGACAAGTTCGTGGTGATCTTTATTGATGATATTTTGGTCTTTTCCAAGACACCAGAGGATCACGGCAAACATCTCCGGTCAGTGCTGAGAACTTTGCTGGATCACAAGCTTTATGCAAAATTCAGCAAATGTGAGTTTTGGTTGGAAAAGATCTCGTTCTTAGGACATATCATATCTGGTTCAGGAGTTGAAGTGGATCCCTCGAAAATTGAAACGGTTTTGGATTGGAAACAACCAAGGAATCCTTCTGAGGTAAGAAGCTTTTTGGGACTCGCAGGATACTATCGAAGATTCGTGCAAGATTTTTCAAAGATAGCTGCACCACTTACTCAGTTAACCAAGAAGGAAGGAAAGTTCGTATGGACAGAGAAATGCGAACAGAGTTTCAGGAATTAAAGAAAAGATTAACTACCGCACCTATATTAACATTACCAGAAGGGAAGGAAGGTTACACCGTTTACACCGATGCATCAAAAGAAGGGTTAGGATGCGTTCTGATGCAGCATGGAAAGGTGATAGCATACGCATCAAGAAAGCTTAAACCACATGAAGCCAACTACCCCACCCATGATTTAGAGCTAGCAGCAATCGTCTTTGCCCTTGCAAAATGGAGACATTACTTGTATGGGGTAACCTTTGAAGTGTTCACAGATCATAAAAGTTTGCGGTACTTGTTCACTAAAAAGGAACTAAATATGAGACAGAGAAGGTGGATGGAGTTTCTGGAAGATTATGATTGTACAATTCAATACCATCCTGGAAAGGCTAACGTGGTGGCTGATGCATTGAGTCGAAAGGCTAGTATAGCGCATGTCGAAGGACACCCAATAGAATGTGGAAGAAAACCAGCTCAAGTGATTCCTAGAGCTAAGTTGGCAAATCTAATAATTTCGTCACCGCTGAAGGATCGATTGATAAAGACGCAAGCTATTGACGAATGGATTAAGAAGTGTCTCAATTCCAAGGAGAAGGATGATGAGACAAAATTCAGTAAAAGTGAAGATGGAATCTTGAGATATAAGAACAGAGTCTGTGTGCCTTCTGCTATACGAAAGGAAATACTTGATGAAGCACACAAGACACGTTATACGGTACACCCTGGAGGAACGAAGATGTACCAAGATCTTAAGAAGCAGTTTTGGTGGAACGGAATGAAAAGAGACATTGCTGATTATGTTAAGAAATGCTTAACGTGTCAGAAAGTTAAAGCAGAACACCAAAAACCAGCAGGGAAGTTACAACCACTACCAATTCCTACATGGAAGTGGGAGCAAATAACCATGGATTTTGTTACTGGGTTACCTAAAGTCAAAGGAGGACAAGACAGTATATGGGTCATAGTTGACAGATTGACAAAATCAGCACACTTCCTACCAGTCAAGACTACGGATAAAGTTAAATCCTTAGCAAAACTGTATCAGCAGGAAATTGTGAGATTACATGGAGTGCCGGTGAGTGTAGTGTCTGACAGAGACCCAAAGTTTACATCACAACTTTGGCAAAATGTACAAAGTCTGATGGGAACTAAGTTACATTTCAGTACAGCGGCACACCCGCAAACAGACGGACAGTCAGAAAGGTTGATTAAATATTTGGAGGATATGTTGAGAGCATGTGCTTTGGACTTTTCAGACAGTTGGAAAGATTGTTTACCCCTCGTGGAATTTGCATACAATAACAGTTATCAAGCTTCAATTCAAGCAGCCCCATATGAAGCTTTGTATGGAAGAAAATGCAGATCTCCATTATATTTGGATATGGATGAGATAAGGGATACCTCTGGGGGAACTCCCAGGGCCAAAGTACTCGAATGGATTGAAAGGGCTACAGAAAAGATTCGGATAATCAGGCAAAGAATGAAAGCCGCCCAGGACCGACAGAAGAGCTATGCCGATAAAAGAAGAAGGGATTTAGAGTTTGATGTAGGTGAGAAAGTGTTTCTGAAAGCATCGCCAAGGAAAGGGTTCACAAGGATTGGAAAAGGTGGAAAATTGAACCCTAGGTACATAGGACCTTTTGAGATACTTGAACGCGTGGGTCCAACAGCGTATCGTCTAGATCTACCAGCAAGCTTAACAGGAATCCATAATGTATTTCATGTATCCCAACTTCGTAAATACTTTGCTGATGAGGCACAGGTGCTGCCAGTAGAAGAAGTTCCGTTAGAACCTAATCTAACCTACGAGTTAAAGGCGGTTAAGATCCTAGATAAGAAATTCCAGGAATTAAGAAATAAAAAGATCCCATTGGTTAAAGTTTTATGGAAAAGGAACGGTGCAGAGGAGGTCACCTGGGAAACTGAAGAAAAGATGCAAAAACACTATCCCAAATTGTTCAGAGATCACGAAGAGAATCTGAGGACAGATTCCTCTTAAGGAGGGGAGGTTGTGACAGCCCGGTTCGGGATCGGATCAATAAAGGTAAGCTAAGGGCAACGTAAGGGCATTTATAGAACTTGATCCGTATTTAAAACAATTCTTATCATGCACCCTTACATGAAATAAGTGCTCATATGTGATATTAGGTGACCAAAAGGGGGAAAACTACCTTTAAACCCTAAGAGCACTATTTATTTCCGAACCAGCATTATACCGTTTTATTCAGGAGACCTTAAAGAACCTATACCTATCTTCTTAGAATATTTCAACTCTCTTTTCAATGCTTTCAGGTTTCGTTTATGTGTCCAGAGCAATTTAAGAATTTATTTTCAAATAAAAATTTCCGTCGGTAAGAAATATTTCCTTCGTTAGAATGATTTAGCCCTTGAGATCATCACCATAACGTTCCTCGTTTTTTTCTACATTTTTGGAAAGCCTTTTGGACCTTCAAATCTTATCCTAGTATTTATTTCATAATTTAACTAATTTTCGAAATTCAAGAAAATCAAATCTTCCGAAGCTTATAACTTTTAAACCGTACGTCCGATTTTGACCCGTGAGTAACCGTTTCGAAGCTAATTTTATTTCCTAGCTCTTGGGCACTTTTCCAACATCAAAAATACGCAGGAGAAAGGTGGAATTACCAGAATACCCCTGCTGTGACAATTATGTAAAGAAGGAAACCTATTTTTGGAAATTTCACAAAATACCCCACCTTAAGTCCCTAAAATAAATATTATTTGCACTTTGGTCCTTCCCAACAACTATAAATAAGTGTGTTGGGGTCTCATTTTGTGCTCACTCCATTCTCTTCTCCTCCCCCTAGTGGCCGAATTTCCTCCCGCTTTTAAGGTTAGTTTTCTTATTTTTTTTTTATGTTTTAATTAGTTTAATTTATGTTTTAATTTATGTTTTATTTTATGTTTTAATTTATTTATTAATTATGCTAGATTTAGGATTTAATTTATGTTTTATTTTATGCATGAATTATGTGATTTAATTTATGTTTTTTTTAAATATTCATGAATTTATGAATTATATTCTTATAGTATAGTTTATTATGAAATGTGTTACAATTTAATTTTGTGACAAATTAATTATGTGACAATTATGCTAGCATGTTATATGTTACATTTTAATTATTTTATGATCATACTTAGGTAATTTAATTTATTTCATGATTTAATTAAATGTTACATGTTATTTAATGTTACATAATTAAAGTATAACCTATAGTTTTAAATGTTACATGTTTAATTAATTGTTACATAATTACTTGACCAATTGATATATGTTATGGTATACATGTATAATATACGTATACGTATTTGATTCCAATATGTATAAATACGTGTGTACTTTCGTATAAATACTATGTGTATTTCCTTAATAAATACGTATGTACTTTTGTATAAATACCGTATGTATTCTAGTATAAATACCGCATGTATTCTTGTATAAATACTGTATGTACCTTTTATAAATACTGTATAAATACGGTAGGTATCCCCGTATAAATACCGTATACATACAGTATAAATACCGTATACATACTATATAAATACACGTATACATACAGTATAAGTACAGTATACATACAGTATATATACCGTATACTTGAATAGTGACCTTTGACTTTGACCTTTGACCCTTGACCTTTGACTTTGACTTTTGACTTTGACCTTGGCCAAGAATTTTGACTTTCAACCTAATTGATCATTTCAAAGAGACGAATTCAACGGTCAAAGCCTTTTTCGAAAATTCTCAAAAACAAGGGATCAAAGTAGGTTTCAAAGTTCACATTAGGGTTGTTCTAAGACCTTAAGAACATATCCCTAAGTTTTTGATACGAGCTTTCTAATGAGACTAATCGTTTGCTCGAATTCTTTCTTCGGGAAAGATTATTCCTTGTTTAAATGTGCCGCATTCTTTTCAATCTTATACTCCAATACTTGACTATCCGCACTCAATCATGCATCATTAATCATGTGTGGGACTTAGATCCTTAAGCTCATGGTAGTCTGTCACTTACAGGAGATAATACCGAGTTCTGGGATCCGCAGGGTACCGTGTGAACCCTGTCTTCTACCAACTACCAATTTATCTAAATAAATAGGTGAGGTTAAACTATTTCAACTGGAACCATGAATATTCCTTCGTTTTCAAATGATTTCAAAATCAACGCCTTCGGGTGCAAAGACTCCTATCTTTCAAGTTAACGTTTTCCCGTTTGGGACAATGCTTCGAATTTAAAGTCAATGATCTCTGATATACGTTCTGTTCACTGTTATACTGCTTTGATTAAAGGTTCAGTCATCTGAACTCTGTGTGCTTATGCACCTTTGTTATTCTGAAAGCAAGCTTTGGAAACTTTGTTATGTTGGGCCCTGGCGGTATGGTTAGTAGTAGATCGGGAGGCGTGCGCCAATGGCTACTATGATACTGGCCGCCGTACTGACCTTGGTGATGGTTTAATCGGAGGTTGGTTACTCCACATCGAAGGTCGGGAGAGGTGGTAAATTCCTCCCGTTTCGCACGTCACCGCGGGGTAGCTCCCTGGGCGCGACAATAAGGGGAGAAGGGGTGGTGCATGTGATTATGGGTATTGGGATCCTAATGGATCTCGATACCAACTTTGTAAATGTTTTTTTGAGGAGTAAAGGATGGATATGGCCTAGCTTGCGGGCAAACTTTGGTTTTAAAGTCTGGTTCATATTTTTGAAAATATCCCGTATCCTGTTCCCCGTTTATATAAAGTATGTATGAACTAGAACCTCTGATATGTGTGCTTGTGTGTGCTTGTGAAAACTCCCATTTCAAGATAAAAGAGTTATCTTTCCGGTTTGAGAAAAGTTACTAAGAAAACCTTTCAAAATCCCACAAGTTCAACTATTGTTTATTTCTACGAATTATCTCCCTTAGTCCCTTTGACTAATACCTCTACCCTGTTTTCTGACCTCATGGTTTCAGGTAGGCAGCCCGGCGCTTCCTAGAGGTATCTTGAAGCTGTAGGAGGTCTTTTGTTAAGTCAGGATTGCTAGTTACTTTTCCTTTGTCCTACATAGTCGTGGTTACCTCTACCTTTACGTTACATGTTTTACTTTGAGAACCTATTCAGGCTACAACCTGAATTGCTAGGACTCCGTTTTTGTTATGTTCCTCTGTTTTCTTTTTGGACTAATGTTTAAGATAATATTATGGCTACTTGTCTCTATGGTTATGCATATACTACTGTGTTGCATTCATGTTTTCAAAAGTTTAAAATTATTCTGAAATTCCGCTGCGTTGGCAACACTGGTTACTCTGATCTTTGTTATGTTCTGTCCGTTCGCCGAAGTATCTCTCGAGTAATAAAGCTTCCTAGTTACTTGGGTGATACAACGGTGCGGGGTTGTGGCGTTGGGGCGCTACAGTATCCACCCCCTTATAAAGGAGGCTTTGCACCCATATATACGTATAGAGCAAAACACGTGTCAAAATCAAGTGATTCGTGAACCGAGGATGGTTTTTGTACTCTAAAACTTTTCCCGTGATATTGGGTGTATATACAGATTTAAAAGAAAGTTAGGCCGAAGGCCAAAATCACCAAATTTTAGAAGTTATAAATCCATTCCCATTTCACAAATACAGGACAAGGCAAGACAAGACAAGTAAGTTGGAGAGTATGAGTTTTTTCCAAGCTCCTCAAGTTCAAGACAAGTACAAGGCAAACAAGAACAAATTGAAACAATCCTACCTCAACTCCAGTGATGGAAGGGTTGATCATACCCTAGCCATCCAAGCAAACAAGTATGTCAGGGTTGTGTGTTTTGCGACACTCACGCTTAAGGACTTCATCCCCCACCAACCTGCTAGTGGGTTCTAGGTTCATCCTTTCAAGTGGAGATCATGAACGAGTGGTTTGTCCGGCGACCCCTTGGCCGACCCGGATGCTCTGTCCCACAACCTCCGGGGCCCATCAAGACAAGTACAAGATCAAGTTAAAGGGACCTATCTTTGTCATTTTCTTGCTACAAGTTAAAACGTTTTCAAAATGTACCCAAGCTTTTCAAAACATAGCGTATATACATATGAAAACGTTTTCAAGGTTTCGAGACAAGTGGGACAAGCCCTCAAAATACATATCAAGCACGTATCTAGTATATAATATATGCATAATTCGCATGCGGGCTTCAAAACACGTATGGTTGTAGGTCACTTTAACTAAAAAGAAAGAAAACCTCACCTTGTAGACCAAACCGGACGAGACGGACCAAAACACCTCTAAGAGACCTCCTCGTCACCCACGGAACAAACCTAAGGACAACGCAAAGAGCAAACGACGAACTTAAACTCAATATGCACCAATTAGATGCTCGAAAAATGCATATGGATGCTAATGATGCATAAAGAATGCAATGAAAAGCAATTAGGTCATATGAGTTCTTATTACATCATACCGGATTATAAGTTACATCTTTGACGTTTAATGATCCATAAGCTTCTCATAATGAGAATAACACGTCATATAACATGTTATCAAATCGTTGATACCATAAAAGAAGCAAGGGAATATCATACAAGGCAAAGAAGCGAAGTACTCACTCATACATGCATGTTAGAGATCGTATGAGCATACAATATCGTATATCACGTATAAAAGCATTGAATTCACATCAAATAAATCCATAACTCGAGTCTAGTGCTCAAACACATCATATTATAACATATTATAAGCACTCATGCATTTACTTAACATAAAGGAGACAAAGGAATACAAGAAAGCATCACACGTTTCATTTGAACGTTCATGCAAATACGTCACGTTTACACTTAATAAACAAAGTCATAAAATTAAAACAATTAATCAAACATTTCATATAATCATATATTAACATGTTGGGATCATGATTGGGGCAGGAGAAAATGAATAAAATAAAAAACGAAGCACGAAAGTTACACGTAAAAGCACCCAAGGCTGTCATGGGGGTTACAAGGTGCAAGCACAAAGTCATGCACCCCCGTTAACACATCCAGGCCCCCAAGAAAGCAAGTAATGGGGGTTAACACACCCAAGAGGAAGGGCAGTGACCCCCATTAACAACCACTATAGTTGAGCCTGGAGGGAGTAACGTCCCTACTCGAAAACGTTAACAGCCGTTAGCCTGCTCTTCTTCTCCAAACGAGAGCAGCCATGGCTGCTCTCCCCTGCATCTCCAACAACAGTATGCAGTAGCATAAAGGAAGGAAGCGAGGCAGCAAAAACACAAAGCAAAATAGCAGCTACAACCATCACACACGCAGCAACAAAGCAAGAACGAAACAAGGTGGTCAAACATGTATATATCTCCAATTTCATACAAAAAGGCATTAATAGTAACCTTCATTAAATGCAACCAAATTCTGAAATGAGTTCATATAAACAATGTGATGCCCCGTATTCTCGAAGGGCATCCTGACGACATTAACAAGTAAGTCTCTACACTTGTGTGTGTTTAATTTAAGAGTTCTTGAATTATGTGATTTAATGTAAATCCAATTTAATATGTGATCATTTGGATTATTCTAAAATTAATGGTTAAGTTGATTTTAAATCCATCATGTTACTTAACTTGTTTAATTTCGATTTAATTAAATTTCTTGAGATTAATTATCAGTCATGTGTTTACGAAGTGTCGTTAAATTGTACGAAAGGTTTCTAAAATTAAATTGAATTAAACTCTAATTGGTAAATCTATCTCTTTCATTTTAATTTATAAAATTAATTCGGAGCTTGAATGTTTATTCGTAACTTTACCAATTTTATTTACGATTATTTCTACGCGATATGTCTCTTTGCTACGCGATAAGGATAGCCGGTTGTATATAGCTTGTGTACAAGACACATTTCTCTCAATCTCTTTTCTCTCTCTCCCTCTTCTCTCTCTCCTCTCCCACTCTCTCCAGCGGGTCACTATGCGCGGCTTCGGTTACGAGCCCATAACTCGTTCGTTTCTCGATGGAATTCAATAAACGAATAGTCCATTTCGATTATCTCGGCTAGACCGATGCAAGAGTACCAATTTCACGGCCTAACGACGAATGGTGGTGGAGTTATGGCCGAATTTTAGTAGCAGCGGCGGAGGTGTCAGACCGACGCCACTTCGCCGGCCTTCGCGGCGGTTTCCGGCCATCTCCTCGATGCACGCGCCCAAGACCCAGCAATTAGACTCCCCTATACATTGTTTGACGTCGCCGGCGTGGCGCCCGTCACTATAGCGGCGCGATTCCGCCGCTTCCGGCGGTGGTTTTCGACGGGGCTTGATGGTTTCCAAGGTTTTTTGACCCCCTGAGTTCATTTCCGGCATCATTTCCGGCAGAAACTTCGACGGCCAACGGGGCCCTTTTTCGGCCATCTTTTGGCCTCGGGCTCTTCACGAAAGTTGTTCGGAACGGCGAGAACTAGTAGCCTGTGATCACGCGACTCCAGATTCGGCGGTTTGGCGGCGGATCGCGGCTGTACAGCGGCGGCGCTAGCTCCGAGGATTTTTCCGGCGAGCCACCTTAGGGCATTCGAAGAGCTCGTCGTGGGTAAGACAACGCTTCTTTCGGATCGCATTTTGGTTCACCGGTTTGGAAGTAATTTGAGTTTGAAGATTTTAGGGTTTTCGTGTTCTTAGATCTGAAATTGGAGGAGATTGACTTGGAATTTCCAGAAATTGATCGAGGATTCGGAACGGGCACAAAGACTTCATTGAGGACTGATTTTTCGGGATTTTTTCGGCGAACTTCGGCGGCGGCCCGGCGGCGGTCCGGCCAAATTCCGGCAGCTACGGTGGTGGCCATCCGGCGGTGTCTGGTCAGAATGTCGGTCTCGACGCGGTGAGTCCAACGCCGCTTTCCGTTCGTTAATTGGACACTCGATCTATTTATTACGAATTATTTTGCGTAATTGTGATTATTTGAATTAATTGTTTTAAGTGCAAATAAATTGTTTATTGTTGGTTTGTTGATCGAGATGTATTCCAATCATATTCAAAAATATGTATTTAATGAATTGTGATATGCATGAATATTTCGATTTACAATTTGAATCCCGATGTGATGAATTTATGCTATGTGGTTAGATATGAAGGGGTGCTAGTGTAATATTTAGAAACTAATCTTTTACACGACTAAATGAACTTGAATGATATTTTAGAAGAACGAACATGTTGTGATCTCTCTATATGAATTTGAGACGTTCTCAATGTTATGTTTGTTGTAAATTGTGTTTCAAATATAAAATTGAGATACATGAAAGATACTTGAACAACTTAAGACTTGATGCATAATATGAGTTAGAATTGTAATATCTTGATTTACTCTTAATACTCGGAAATGGTATATTATGAATTACGATAAATTGATAATTGTCATGCTTGTAAGTAACTAATTCCTAGTTGAATAATTGTATAAACACTTTAAATGAACGGTTATGTTTAGCAATAGACTTAGGGGATGTAAGTGTAATATTTATGAAACTATGAATGTGACTTGAGCTTGTGTACCAAACATGTTGTGAAGTTGTAAAGTATGATCTTAAGTGAATTAAATGCACTCTTTATTTGTATCAAGCATGCCATCTACGTACAACAACTTTGTATGTTTATATGATCAAGTTGCTCTCACTTATGCACTTTATAACTCGACATGAACTTGATGCTTAATTATAATATTATAATTGAACCCTGTGACATTGGATGATTTAATATGCATTTTGTGAATACATTGACTTCCTAAATTGATCTCGTATCTTTGGATATGGAATTGCATGATGGTTGCTTGTAAATATGACCTTGTTGAGCATTGATATGCCTTGAATGACCACGACACCTTATCCAAGCACAACATGAACACTTATGCATAACCACGATCATGGTGAGCAACACCGTGCGTCTTGTTTGGTTCATATAGAGTCTAAGTCTGGGCTTCTGTATGTCTTATCACCGAGTTTGGTGGTGCCGGTGGGCCTGACGTTTAGAGTGTTTGGCCCTTCACACTCTCAGACTCTACTCTCACGAGGTGAGGTTTAGGATTTTGTATAGTTATGTGACCTATGGCCTTTATATTGTGAATTCTACCCTTGCATGCCAGTATACCTTACTATAAGTACGTATGTGTTGGATATGATATCTTTATGATATTGAGCGTGTGTTCTGCGTGGATGGGTGCTTACGGGCTTAAATTCCATCGCGTGGGATTCCGCGTGGATGGGTGCTTACGCGCTTAAATTCCATCGCGTGTGATTTGCGTGGATGGGTGTCTAAGGGCTTAAATTCCATCGCGTGGAAATATATATATATAAAAATTCAGTTTTCTGAGGCGTATGTAAGCTATTTTGGAAAAATTCGGTTGTGTTATGATTCTGTAACGAGTTTGCCATGAAAGACTGGCGTATGTTCTGTTCTCTGTTCTATTGTGGATCCGAGGAGCTACGGGTAATGGGGCCTCCGGGACGGTTAGGGCCGTTGGAGTTTCAACCATGTGCGTAGTTTCCATTTGAGATATCATTGCGCGACCTTAGGGTGATGAGGGAGGCGTGATATCTTGAGCCTTCGGCTAAGGCCAGGGATGACTCTTGCGGGTTCGCTACCCTCTTGAGATCGAGTCTATTTTAGACGGTGTTATTATAGATGGTTTTGGGGACTGTACATCCCCTCCATCATTGGTGTAGCGGTTGGATTGATTGTGATTTATGTTATGAGGAGTAAAGGTGGGAAGCTCGTACTCGTCGAGCAGTTGATTATGTTATGTTATGGAATTATGAATCGGGATAGAGTCTTTCTGGAAAATGGTTTCTAAACTTATATCTATATCTTATTCGGGTTCTTTCAAAACGTTCTGGTATGTAACACCTATCCCCGGTTCAGGAGTCCATCCTTTTTATTCTGTGCTATGCTCCTTATATATATATATAATGTGGGTGTGCGTTAGCCCCCTCACTCGGTCAAGTTGACTGACCCCTCATTTACACTTTTAGTTGCAGGTTGTTGGCGTTTGCTAGGCGGAAGTGAGTCCTTTGAGTTGCACTTCGTCGGTCTACTCTTTCTATTTGCATTTGTCTTTTCATACACTTTACTTATGCTTTGACTCGTAGACTTGAGATTATACTTTACTATTCGGTAGTGTAACGCCCCGGTTTTTATTTATTAATATCTTATGTCTAAAATACTTTTATAAATTATATTTTATAATACTTTCATGAGATTTTATTAATTTATATCAAATTGAGGATTCCTTTCAAGACTTGAAAATATTTATTTCGTGAATTAATTACCAAATTTTGCTTAGTTAAATATTCTTTAAAACTTTAGGGACTTAATTGCATAACATTTTCAAGGGCTAAATTGATCATGTTTCAAAGCTTTACATACTTCATTGCATGACTTAAATATTTGAGGGACTAAATTGCAATTTAAGCATTTCACACATTTCAAAATGGATGAATCACGGTATAAACATTCCATGAGCTTCCTTGATCATTTTTCATCCCAAAATCCATCGGTTGCTTCCTTTTTCCCCTCGCCGAACCATTCCACAAGAAAGAAAGAGGAGATTTCAACCCTTTCATCAAGAATTTCAAGTGTTAATCCAAGTTTGGGAAGCTTGATCATCATCCTCCTCCATCTTCTTCCTTTCTTTCATTTCCAAGGTTGGTTGTGCATGAGTAGATGATTCTTGATCATATATGTATAAGCTAGGGTTTGAGGATTATGCGTTAGATGGATTAATTCTAGTTGGAAGTATGGTTAGGTGAATATATGTTGAATTATGGCATGATTTGTACATGAATTGGTTGAGAATTGAGCTTGAATGAGCAAGATGAACTTGAGCTAGAAACCTTGGAAATCTTGATGATATTTCATGCTTTGAGTGTTTAAGTGTTAGGATATCATTTATTGAGCATATGTGCATCATATTACCAGAAAATCCTAACTTGTTTGATTGAAAATGGAGTTTTGGTGGCTTTGTTATGCTTTGCCGAGAGCTTCCCCTGTTTTTCCTCTGTTCTTCGAGTTTCAGAAACTGGGAACGACCGTTCCCAGCCTCAAGGCATTGTGGGAACGGGCGTTCCCACCTTTTCAAATGATTTGGGCGGCCGAGCATGGGAACGGCCGTTCCCATTTTGGCCTTGTGCCGGAAGGGCCGTTCCCAGCTTCCGCGCGTTTTAAAGGGAGAAAACGTTGGTGCGTTTTTGGGAGGAATGGGAACGACCGTTCCCATTTACAAAGGCAACCCGGAACGGCCGTTCCCACCTCGCTGACAGAACAAATGTGACTGCATAAAATTACATTTTTAGCCCCTCGATCCAACGACTTCTTTGACCCCGAATTGCTGTAATATGTGCTAATATGATGTGAAACAACATGTTATCATACCACATTGCATTTTCATGGTCGTCTCGATACATTTCCGTCGTTCGTCACATTTTGTGCATTTTAGGTCATGTCTCATGTATAAGTGTCATGTTTGCACAGGTCACGAGGGCGTGGACGAGGAGCAGGCTCCGTAGAGCATATCCTTGTGTTATTTTGTAAGATAGGTGAGGTTTAGTTATTAATTATCTAGAACCCGTATATCCCTTATGTGATGTTTCGGCCAAAAGGTATTTATAGTTATACTTTCTATAAATCATTGATCATTTCAAGTCATGTTCAAGCAAGCAAGCAAGCCATGTATTGTTTCGTGCATGTTTAGGCGAGTAGCATGACGGTTACGTTTGGGCCCGAGGGTAGTGACTAGAGCCAACCGGGAAAGCAAGGGCTGACGGGTAACTCTGGCGCTATCCTCACCATGTTAGGGGTCACCCCTGAATCCACTAGGAGGTTAGTGGAGGAAGGAGCTCCGGGCTTAGGGATTCATATACCCTCTGCTCAACGAGATTGGATGTTAGGGCCTTGCAATCCCATCATCAAACCGGAGGAAGAAGGAGACTGGGGACGAGTTCGGCACCACGGATGCGCCTCGGGTTATTGCATGATTTCCATTTCATGAACGTGATATATGATTACACTCGCACGATTGTACGATAAATAAATTGCATGATCACCTATTGAATATTAAACAAGCAAGCATGTTCATGTACATTTGGAGTAAGGTTGGAGACCGCCCTCACTCGCCGGGGCCATGTATTGATTGATTGCATGAAAATGAATAAGTATTTAATATTGACAGTTGTAGTCTCGGGCGAAGAATACTTTATGCTTGAAATCATATATTTATCTTTTAGAAACCTTTACCCGAGAGTATAGCTTGCATGTTAACTGCGCATATATATATACATTTATGCCCCTCACTCAGTCTTCGGTAGACTGATACTTCACTTTTCAGGTACTTGGGAGCCGGTCGTGCTAGGCGGGAGTCTGGTCCAGTCTTGCATTGTCACGAGTCTATCAGTGTACTATCATGTATATATATTACTACTTCTCATGTCGTGTCTATTGTTATCACATTTTGAATACTTGATCATGTATAAGAGATGATAATGTATTGATAGTTAGTTTGGTATCTATACGTATCTATCTGATAAATATGGTACCTATATGTAATTATGAGTTAATGCTTCCGCTTTTAACTGTTATGCATTGGTTTTGTATTGCTTTGTGGTTTAGTTCCGCCTAGCTCGTCTTTTCGTTTATTGTCACCCGTTCGCTGTAGGTTAGTTCATGTACGGATTGTCCATTTCGTATGTGGATCGGCCTATAGTGCGGGGGTGTGGTACCTCCATGTGTTAAGGGGTGCTACATCTAAGGTGGTATCAGAGCCCGGTTGCAAAACCGAGGTTCTCGTGTCGTGTCGTGTCAAGTCTAGGTCGAACGACATAGGATTAATTGTTGATTGAGAGTCTTGCATATTATTTGAATTTATTTGAATTCTTGAATTAATTTGATTAGTTGATAACCTGTGCTTTGCATTGATTTCTGCTATTCATCGTTAATTAATTGATCTGGAATTCTTTGCAATTATGTGCTTAATGTGTTTTATTTAAACATTAATATACTACTTGTTGCAATTATATTAAATTTTCATCATGAGCATTAATTATGTGACTATTATGTGATATGAGCATGCCTCACCTGCATGCATTTATTTCAAAGAAGGTTGTGAGTTGCAGGTTGTGGAAAGAATATCAAACCACGGCCACTTGCTCGATAATTTTGGGCTACTATAGGATTTGAGAAGGGTGTGCAGGTTGAGGCTAAAAATCAGGGCGTGGAAGGAAAGGCAATTAAGTTTTCGCTCGAAGTACATGTTTGGGAATTATCTTTGGGGTTTAAATCAATTGGATTCAAATTTCTAACACGACAGCCAGAAAGATTAAACAACCAGTTATGGAAATCAACATGTTCGGGATTCTACATTTGGGTAAGACAAGTTATTTTATGAGTCAAGATAAATTGTCGTGTTGCGAGAATAACTGGATTGCTGTTAGCAAGTGAGTCAAGGGGTTGGAAGGAAAAGAAGTTCGAAGACAAGTTCATTAAGTTATGATTCAAAGGATGAGATCCGGAACAAAAGAATTCACTGTGGGAAAATTGTACTATCAAAGATTACGCGTCGACCGGGCCAGGAAGTCTACTTCATCCGAGGATAAGGTGAAGGAGATTGGGTACTAATTACTCAAGATTCAGGTGTGATGTTAAACTGAGACTTAGTTAGTTGGGAAACAAATTCAAGTAAGAGAAGAAGATGATTTCGATAATTCAAATCGAGCTAGTAGCCTTGGATGATCTATTCATGAAAGGTAAAGATCCTAGGACTCTATAACCGGGTGGAATGAGTTTATTTTCCGGATTCAATTTGGAGGGTCGTGCAAGAGTGAGAATTGGGAGATTGAAGTATCAAATGAAAATGGCAACGAATGATAAAGAAATTGGAAGGAAATTATATGCTCACAAGTAGGTAAGTAAGAAGAGGAGTTCTATAACCGATTCAGAGTGGAAGAGTAGACTTGAAGGGTTTCAATTGCGGTGGCAACTTGGTGAATTAGGAGAATAACTGGAGACTTTTGGTTCGAGAGGGGTCAGGGAATTAATCCCATAAATGGAACCGAATTAGAATTCGAGAGTTTGGTCTGGGGAATCACCCGGTTACACCAGTTTAAGCAAGAAAATTTTTCCAAGGAAGTAATTATGGTAATAAGCAACAAAGCTTAACACTCATGGAAATAAAGAGAGAAAAGAGATGGAAAATAGCATGGTTTGGGATTTCAATCAAGAAAGGGAAAGGAAGCTCAGCACTCCAGTGAATATGAAACTGAAAGACAATCATGTTGAAGACTTCGGTCTGGTGGGCATTTCCAGATCCAAGCTGAATTGTCGTGTTGCAAGGTTACGTTAAAAGAAATGAAGCAACAAATGGAAATGGTAAAGAAAGGCAAAGAGTTACTGGGAGAAAGAATCCATATAACTAATCGAACTCCTAACGAGTAAACAAGGGAGTTTTGGAGCAAAGTGACAAGCATGAAGAGGATTCGGGCAATAATTGGGGAGTAACTATTAAAGAGTAAGCTAGATGTTAACTTCATAAGCATTGAAGACTTCGGGTTTCAGAAATCATTATCCTGAGTCATGGGAATGCTTGAGTGACTGTTAGTTAAATTTGAAGAATAGAAGACCGTGGGAAAACAAGAAATGATTACCAGTTCAAGACAGGCTTATGATTCAACAAACAAGGAATTTCATGTCGGGATACAATTTTCCATTACTCCGGTGACAGGTTCAATGCATCCATAAGCACGTGCATCATACGTTACTTTAATTTTGAATTTCTTTACATATGTGTGATTTCCCCGATTGAACTTAATTGCTCCAATGTGCTGAATTATTACTTCCGAGTGTGTAACGTGCATTGGCATATTAATTCAACATGCATATTCAGTGTCTTGAATTACAGGATGTCTCAAGACCACCCTCCTCAGGAACAGACACCTAGGGTTTCTACACATTTAACCCCTCCGGCTCAGCCTCAGGAGTTTTTCGAGTCTTTGGTTCGTTTAGTAGATCAGAAGATAAAAGAGTATGTTTCCTCAGCGCCACAAGTCTTATCAACACAGCCGGGCCAAATTTCGATGGTATTTAGGGAATTTCAGAACCAACCATTCTCAAGATCCGCTGAAAGAAATAAGGATCCTACCGGGTCACAACTCAAGAAAGTCAAAAGAGTGTGGGAACTAACTCCGAGTGACTCCCAAGAAAAGGTCCGAGGCACCACCTCGTTGGAGGCAAGAAGGTCTAATCCTCACCCCGGGCAGGCTTCAGGTTCAAAGTCGAGACAGCGTTCTAGCAAAGAAAAGCGGCCTATCTCTTATCATACCCCGGTACCTCAGGAAAGATCTTGCAAGAAAAAGAAGCAATCACTTGGATCGAGTTCGGGAACTTCACGTAACCCAGTCTCAACAACATCTTCTGGGAAACTTCTTTGCAGTTATTGTGGACGTGATAACCACACTTATGATGGCTGTAGGAAACGGTTGGGATTATGTCTCTACTGTGGGAGTGACGAGCATCACGTCGACACTTGCTCAAGGCTACGAGGGAGATCTACCGGGGGTGAAAGATTACTGGTGCAAGCACGGGAAGGTGTTCGCGAGAGGGGAGTGCAAAATGCAAATGCGAATCGGGTCCGGGAAGAAGAAGGTACCAGTTATATGTATAGTACAACCAGCGGTGAACGGTACATTAAGCCATGCATACCACGTGCATCACTTATCTTATTGTTATTGTATTTAATTTCTTGTGCATTGCAAGTTAGTTAAGCATGAGTGATAAGTATGTGATTAAAATGATTTTTATTTTCTGTATCATATTATGAAATTAATATGATTCTATGTGGCTATGTGACATTCATGCCATTATTCTCGCCACCTACTCCTTGTACGACTTCAGTGCTTGTGAGTGACGGGGCTCTCTCCTTTCTGTGAGAGACGGGGCTCTCTCACTCCTTGCTGAGAAACGGGGTTTTCTCACTTCTTGTGAAAGACGGGGCTCTTTCATTCAATATTCAAGAGACGGGTTTCTCTTATAAATTGTGCATCGTTTTAAAACTTGACAGTGGACCTGAGGACCAGGTCCTTTTAAGGGGGAGAGAGTTGTAACGCCCCGGTTTTTATTTATTAATATCTTATGTCTAAAATACTTTTATAAATTATATTTTATAATACTTTCATGAGATTTTATTAATTTATATCAAATTGAGGATTCCTTTCAAGACTTGAAAATATTTATTTCGTGAATTAATTACCAAATTTTCCTTAGTTAAATATTCTTTAAAACTTTAGGGACTTAATTGCATAACATTTTCAAGGGCTAAATTGATCATGTTTCAAAGCTTTACATACTTCATTGCATGACTTAAATATTTGAGGGACTAAATTGCAATTTAAGCATTTCACACATTTCAAAATGGATGAATCACGGTATAAACATTCCATGAGCTTCCTTGATCATTTTTCATCCCAAAATCCATCGGTTGCTTCCTTTTTCCCCTCGCCGAACCATTCCACAAGAAAGAAAGAGGAGATTTCAACCCTTTCATCAAGAATTTCAAGTGTTAATCCAAGTTTGGGAAGCTTGATCATCATCCTCCTCCATCTTCTTCCTTTCTTTCATTTCCAAGGTTGGTTGTGCATGAGTAGATGATTCTTGATCATATATGTGTAAGCTAGGGTTTGAGGATTATGCGTTAGATGGATTAATTCTAGTTGGAAGTATGGTTAGGTGAATATATGTTAAATTATGGCATGATTTGTGCATGAATTGGTTGAGAATTGAGCTTGAATGAGCAAGATGAACTTGAGCTAGAAACCTTCATGCTTTGAGTGTTTAAGTGTTAGGATATCATTTATTGAGCATATGTGCATCATATTACCAGAAAATCCTAACTTGTTTGATTGAAAATGGAGTTTTGGTGGCTTTGTTATGCTTTGCCGAGAGCTTCCCCTGTTTTTCCTCTGTTCTTCGAGTTTCAGAAACTGGGAACGACCGTTCCCAGCCTCAAGGCATTGTGGGAACGGGCGTTCCCACCTTTTCAAATGATTTGGGCGGCCGAGCATGGGAACGGCCGTTCCCATTTTGGCCTTGTGCCGGAAGGGCCGTTCCCAGCTTCCGCGCGTTTTAAAGGGAGAAAACGTTGGTGCATTTTTGGGAGGAATGGGAACGACCGTTCCCATTTACAAAGGTAACCCGGAACGGCCGTTCCCACCTCGCTGACAGAACAAATGTGACTGCATAAAATTACATTTTTAGCCCCTCGATCCAACGACTTCTTTGACCCCGAATTGCTGTAATATGTGCTAATATGATGTGAAACAACATGTTATCATACCACATTGCATTTTCGTGGTCGTCTCGATACATTTCCGCCGTTCGTCACATTTTGTGCATTTTAGGTCATGTCTCATGTATAAGTGTCGTGTTTGCACAGGTCACGAGGGCGTGGACGAAGAGCAGGCTCCGTAGAGCATATCCTTGTGTTATTTTGTAAGATAGGTGAGGTTTAGTTATTAATTATCTAGAACCCGTATATCCCTTATGTGATGTTTCGGCCAAAAGGTATTTATAGTTATACTTTCTATAAATCATTGATCATTTCAAGTCATGTTCAAGCAAGCAAGCAAGCCATGTATTGTTTCGTGCATGTTTAGGCGAGTAGCATGACGGTTACGTTTGGGCCCGAGGGTAGTGACTAGAGCCAACCGGGAAAGCAAGGGCTGACGGGTAACTCTGGCACTATCCTCACCATGTTAGGGGTCACCCCTGAATCCACTAGGAGGTTAGTAGAGAAAGGAGCTCCGGGCTTAGGGATTCATGTACCCTCTGCTCAACGAGATTGGATGTTGGGGCCTTGCAATCCCATCATCAAACCGGAGGAAGAAGGAGACTGGGGACGAGTCCGGCACCACGGATGCGCCTCGGGTTATTGCATGATTTCCATTTCATGAACGTGATATATGATTACACTCGCACGATTGCACGATAAATAAATTGCATGATCACCTATTGAATATTAAACAAGCAAGCATGTTCATGTACATTTGGAGTAAGGTTGGAGACCGCCCTCACTCGCCGGGGCCATGTATTGATTGATTGCATGAAAATGAATAAGTATTTAATATTGACAGTTGTAGTCTCGGGCGAAGAATACTTTATGCTTGAAATCATATATTTATCTTTTAGAAACCTTTACCCGAGAGTATAGCTTGCATGTTAACTGCGCATATATATATACATTTATGCCCCTCACTCAGTCTTCGGTAGACTGATACTTCACTTTTCAGGTACTTGGGAGCCGGTCGTGCTAGGCGGGAGTCTGGTCCAGTCTTGCATTGTCACGAGTCTATCAGTTTACTATCATGTATATATATTACTACTTCTCATGTCGTGTCTATTGTTATCACATTTTGAATACTTGATCATGTATAAGAGATGATAATGTATTGATAGTTAGTTTGGTATCTATACGTATCTATCTGATAAATATGGTACCTATATGTAATTATCAGTTAATGCTTCCGCTTTTAACTGTTATGCATTGGTTTTGTATTCCTTTGGGGTTTAGTTCAGCCTAGCTCGTCTTTTCGTTTATTGTCACCCGTTCGCTGTAGGTTAGTTCATGTACGGATTGTCCATTTCGTATGTGGATCGGCCTATAGTGCGGGGGTGTGGTACCTCCACGTGTTAAGGGGTGCTACAGGTAGCCCTTCATGGCACTCTCATTCGGCCCCTTGTAGCACTTGATGATTATTACTTTATGTTGATATTCGGGACTAGGGATTTATGCTAGTTGAACCCGTCACTTGTTATGTTTGTTGATGTATTACTCAGGATTAGGTATCTATGCTAGTTGAACCCGTCACCTGCTTTGCATGTTTTGTTTTAAATGCTTCCGCTATCTTTTGTTATTGGTTTTATTTGCTTCCGCACTCTAAGTTTTGGTCAAGTTAGATCCGCCTAGCCTAGTGTGTGAGTTGGTCTCCCGTTCGTTCTGATTCGGATTCGGGCATGGACTTTCATTTCATGTTCCGGGTCTGGGTCATAGTGCGGGGGATGTGGCATCCTCCGTTTGGGGTGTTACAAACAATAAGGGATGTCTTAAGATCATTTATGATGCATCAAACCAACAAGAACCAAGAGATTTCATGCCAAATTCGTCAAATATGTCACAAGACCTAACTATTCTTCATCATGTTCATAGCATGCTCAAAACTCAATGGAATTTAGCAAATAAGCACTTAAAAGAAATCCAAGAAGATGGAGAGTAAGAATTCGTTCATAACTTTCGAATCGGAGAAGAAAAAATAAAGAAACAAGCTTGAAACTGAAGATGGTGAATAGTGGCGGGTCACCCATCTTTCTCTTCACTTCAACTGCTTCTCTCTCTTTCCTCTTGTTGATTTTCGAAATGAGGGAGAAATGGGTGGACAGGTCCTTGAGTTAGGGTTAATTAAGCTCAAGAATCAAGGCATTTGGTTAAGAAATTAATTAGTTATGGCTGAAACCGTAAAGGGTGGCAGTCACGCGCGTGGTTCACATTTCAGGCGAAATACGGGGTAACAAACGGGCTTAGAAAAATATGAGGCCAAGTTATTTGTCTTTATTTCTTTGTTATGAGTCTGTCGTCACTTCCAGAATTCAAATCTGAATTCCCGATCTGAAGATACGCCTCCCGGAACCCGAGGCGCGCTAAAACTAGTTAGGCCCTCAAATCCCTAACAAATAAAACGGTTCGAAAACCGTATCAAACGAACCTAAAGACATAAAACGAGCAAGCAAACAAGTTCATTTCATAACATATATAATTTATACATATCACGTAATCACAAAAGTTAGAATCGAAAACGGATTCAAACGGATTAAAAACAAAGCAATTAGGCTATAAACGTTCAAATATTCATATATAACACTTAACAAATAATTCATATTAATTCAAGAATTAATGTGTAACAATATAATAAACAATTAAACATATAAATAAATACTTTAAATGCACACTTAGCACTCTCGAAACGGCGTACTTGTACAGCTGGATGAGCGGGATGTTACACAGAGTAAAAGTGGTAATGCCCGTTACGACTAATAAAAGCGCGGATAAGATTTTGCTGGTAACGAGCGTTAATGAAGATTATGCATGAGTTGGTAACCCCCGTTACTAGGGTCGGTGAGAGATTTACTGTTCAGCTATATATATGCGCGAGATGGATTATTTTGAGAGTCTCTTTACTTCAGTTCGTGACCTAACATCAAGAGAGAGATACGGAGCTTCGGGAAGAGTTTTTCGGAGAGATTCGAGAAGACGAAAGGATCGATTTCTTCAAATAATTTCAGTTTTTTCGGTTTTATTTATTGCTTTAATCATCAAACTAATTCTTCAAGTTTTAGCTTTTATTCGTTTAGAAGTTTAGATTCGTTTTTCAGTTGGTAAAGTCTTTCGGTTCTTGGTATTTGTTAATTGCTTTTGTAAGACTAGTTGGTATTTGATTTCCTCCACTTGTTCATTACGTGAAGTTCTGTATGAATGTTTAATTAAGTGTTCTGTTGGGATCCTTGCTTTTGTGAGAGTCGGGATACTCTCCTTGTTTTGTGGGAGTCGGGGTACTCTCTCATTTCTTGTTCGAGAGACGGGGTTCTCTCATTTTCTTGTGGAGAGACGGGGTGCTCTCATTTCGTGTTAGGGAGACGGGGCTCTCTCGCTACTTGTCTAAGAGACCGGGCTCTCTTGTTGCTTGTGCATCCTTTTAAAACTCGGTAGTGGACCTGGGGACCAGGTCCTATTAAGGGGGAGAGAATTGTAACTCCCCAAATTTTCCATTCATGTGTTATGTAATATTATATGCAACTTATGTTCATGCAATTATATGAAATTATTGTTAATATGAAATTTATATGAATTAAATGATAATGTGACTAATTGTCTCTATATGACTTTACTTGATCATTTCATAAATGTGTGGATTTAATTGCATAAACTATTCTTGGAGCTAAGTGATCATTTCTTCCTAACTCAACCTCAATTGCATGCCTTGTAAAGGTTAGGGGCTTATATGCAAATGTGGTGAGTCATGCATATATGTGGAAGAATTTTGTAATTATCTAATTCATCTCATTTCTTCCATATGGTTCCAAGAGCAAAAATCTCACACACTCACACATAGTGCAAACCGACATTTACACCACAAGGAAAGAAGAAGATTTCATCTAAAATTCAAGCCATATTTTGAGGAATTGAAGAGCTAGGATCATCAATATCATTATATCATCATTTCATCCATTCCTTCTTTGATTCAAGGTATAGCATGAAGTCTTGTGAAATTCTTGAAAATTTGATCAAGTAGGGGTTTATGGATTTGAGGGTGAATTCTTACATGATTGAAGCTAAGAGCATGTTAATGATCATAAGGAGTGAAAATTGCATGAAAATATTGAACTTCATGAAGATTGGAAACATATGTATATTATGGGGTTTTCTTGATAAATTCTAGCACTTTGATGCATGATCCTTGGTTAGTTTGATAGATGGTTGAAGTATAATGTGTATTTGAGGATATGAAATAATTGTTATGGTTGGAACTTGGTGTTATAATTGTTTTGGTTGATTTTGGTTCGGATTTGCCCTGTTTTCCCCTGTTTTGTTGCTGCTGCGTATATAGTCGCGCCCGCGACCAAGAATAGGCCAAAACTGGTCGCGCCCGCGACCCCATTTTAGCCAAGTTTCGAGTTTTGAAAAATTGGAGAAAATTCGGCCAAAAAATACTTGGTCGCGGCCGCGACCGTTTTGTGAAGGTTTTTGGTCGCGCCCGCGACCCCTCCAGAAACTGCATTTTGTCCAACTTCAAACCAACGCCATTTTCACCTCGGTTTGAATTAGAAAACGTGCCATATAGCGTTGGAAAGGTCTATGTGTCTACTTTCATATCCAACAAACAAAACTCAATTCCAGTTTCTAGAATTAAAGATATTCCAGTTTTCCCTCAACATTTATACCTTGTAAAATTGTCCGTTTTTGCTAAACTTCACCAAAACCTTTCTTATTGCATTCTTTTCACTTCTTTGGCTTCCGTATGTGACCTATATGAGTTATAAACTTGGTTTAGTGATAATTATATTCCTACTTGACATTCTTTGATTGTTATTGCATGATATATTGATTAGGGCATTGCCGTGCGTCTTAATTGGTTCATTTGAGTCTAGTCTCATGTACACTTGTCCTTGTTACACAGATCTTCTTCCAGTTGACGAGAAACACGCACCATAGTTATATCCTTGTTTTGATCGTCACAGGTGAGGTTTAATTCTAGATACCTAGAACCCTTACAACCCTATGTGTTGCTTTCGGCCAAAGGTATACATATATTTATAGATTTCAAATCTTATTGATTTACAATGGATTTCATGGATTGAACGGATTGATTGATTGATTGATTGTTTTGGCGAGTAAAGCGTGTTCACTTTGGGCCCCGAGGGTAGTGTATTGAGCCAACCGGGAAAGCAAGGGCTGACGGGTAACTCTTGCACTATCCTCACCATGTGGGATCACCTCTGAATCCACCAGGAGGTTTGGTGGAGGAAGAAATCCCGTGTGTGGGAGTCATGTTCCTGACGTACAACATGTCGTGGATGGTGAAGGCTAGCTACCTTCCCGTCATTGGAGGGAGAAGGAGACTGGGGTCGGGTCCGGCACCACGGGCTGTCCTCGGGTTATTGCATGGATTTTATTCATTGATTGTATTGACTGAACACTATCGCACTACTACACCATGAATAATTTGCATGATCACCTGTGATTAATAAAGCAAGCATATAATGTTCACTATTGGTGTAAGGTTGGAGATTTGCCCTCACTCGTCGGGCCACGGATTGAAATGAATTATAATTGATTGTATTATTAAATTGGATAGTTGTAATCTCGGGCGAAGATTATTTCTTTTATTAATTTATATTGTTTCAACTGTAAAAGACTTTACCCGAGGTTATAGCTTGCATGATACGTGCGCTAATCTTTAGTTAAACCCCTCACTCAGTCTGTGGTAGACTGACACCTCACAATTTTCAGGTCGTGCAGATCGAGTGCTAGGCGGGATTGAGTCCATTTTACAGCTTTTGGGAGTCTAGCATTGATCTTTCATTGTAATGCATGTCTTGACTGTTTATGAATTTTGGGAGTATGTATTGGTACCTACATGTATATTTTGTACTAGTATACTTGCAACTTGAATCCTTGGTGATGTGCATATTAAATGAGAACACAGAATAAGTAGTGGTATGAATGTATAGTTCTATCCTTCCGCTTTTATTTTGAATTGTTGTATTATTTGAGGGTATCCCGTGTAGCTAGTGTCGAGTTTTTTTTATTGTCACCCGTTCGCCATGAGTCCGGTTCATATACGGACTACCCATTTCATGTGTGAGCTAGACTTATGGTGCGGGGGTGTGGCATCTCGGCGTTCCGGGTGTTGGAAAACACGAATCAGAAAGGAGCGGAATTTAAAAAAATTTCCCAACAAAAGGACCTTGGACTCGCAATCGTGTAACCAAATTCGTAGAGACAGAAAACTTACTTTTCTTTTGTTCTTTCTTGAAGCGTTTCAAGCCACCCAAGAACGCTCTTCTCGCGGCTTGATCCCCTCTCCTTGGTAAAGCTCGAATCTTCAAACTTCTAACTTGAAGTCTCTAGAGAAAGTCCACCAACTTGATCACAATCTAACTAGTAAGGATCCTAGTTCTCTAGTTAGTATTTAGGCTTAACCTAGGGTTTATTTGATCTTGGAGAAAGGAAGGTGTTCAACACATGAACCAAAAGAATTGCCAATTAGCTCTAAAGGGGAGCATGAGCTCCCCTATATATAGGAAAGGGAGAGGGACGGCCGAACCTATTCCTTGTTGGACAAGGATTTGGTTCCTCTCTCTCCTATTACTTGATCATCAAGTATTTTCCAACCTTGACTTGAATTCTAATTCAAGTCAACTTTTAAGAGAGCTAAAAATATCCAAACTATTTTTGGATAATTTTATACTTTATTTATTATAAAATAAATAACTTATTTTTATCTAATTAATTAATTCGTAATTAATTAACTAGATTATTTTCTCCAAAATAAGACTTTCTTTTTAATTCGAAATTAAACCAATGTCTATTAAATAATTAACACATTTAATTATTTAATACATATATATATAATATATATATATTCACACGTGTGTGACACGTGTCACAGTGACACGTGTCACTCACATGAGCCACACGTGTGATTTCACACGTGTGGAACCCTCTTGGCCCGATTAACTCGTTTAATCATTTTAAAGCCTCAACTCATGTAACCAAGTTGTTGTGTGTGACCCTCTAGGTTCCCAATTCAATTAGCAGTGACCCTAATTAATTAATTCACTAATTAATTAATCAGTCCACAGATTAAACGACCATAATCTAGCAACAGGTGTTTAACCCCTAGCTGAATTGGAATGTTCGGATTCGTCAGAACCTTTAAGTCATTGATTCATGCGAGATACAATCCTCCTACTTACTATCTCTCAACCAAGATCTAGGGTAAGGGAATAATCAGAACCCTAATAATCCGGTCTTAAAGTTAAGTGCATTTCATATCCATTTGATCTCAATCCAAGAAACCCTTTTCTTGATGTCTTGATCTACTGCCTTGGCCAAGGACTCCATATGGCATATGAATGACTTACACAATAAGAGATCACCTTCCAAATGCAAGTGTAGGTCATTTCTTGATTCTCATTCACTTTCATGAATCACTTGTGCAGCCCCAGCATAAGCCTTGAATCAGTTGTCTAAGGCGACACCCTTTAAAGCTTATACCTAAGACTACAGAGTTAACTCATAAAGTGACAAGGAACCTCAAGTCTAAGGATCAATTAATCACATCAATGACTCGTGAGATATTTCCTAATCTGGAAGTTTCCATTTCCTGAAATAGAAACTTCCTTTCCCATTTAGGAATGTTCTCACACGGGGCACCTCAGTGAACTTACTTATTAAAGTAAGAACCCTCATGTATCACGCACGTATCAACTATACACTTTGCACCTCCATGAAACAAGGTGGTCCTTCTTAAGGGCGTGATCCCACAAGCAAGCCTTAGAGGAGTCAGGTTGACACTCCCACTGTCTGTAGGACTCATCGGCTTGGAGTATTTTACTAATCATGACTTATGTGATATAGTGCTCGTTTCATGAACCATTTCACCTAAATGGTAGAGTCCTAAAGTCATCAGGATTAGGGGAGTTCTCATACATGCACAACTAAAGTAAACGCATACCAAACAAGAGCATATAAAGAAGTGTTGCCTCAATTCGTTATTTTATTCAAAGATTGTCTGTGATTACAATAAGGAAAAGCACAAAGCGGATATACAATCGGCTTTTAGGGCACTATTCCTAACGATCTCCCACTTGCCCGTCAAAGCCATTCTAAAGCTACTCTAACTCCCATCTTCTGAAGATGACCTTGGAAAGCTTCTCGACTAAGGGGTTTAGTAAGTGGATCTGCCACGTTCTCTGCTGATGTGACGCTCTCAATTTGCACATCTCCTCTTTTGATAATATCACGGATTAGGTGATACTTCCTCATAATGTGCTTGGTCCGGTGGTGAGATCTTGGTTCTCTTGCTTGAGCAACCGCCCCAGTGTTGTCACAAAACACAGTAATGGGGTCTTTCATGCTAGGAACAACATTCAACTCTTGAATGAAGTTTCTAATCCAAACACCTTCCTTAGCTGCATCATTTGCAGCTAAGTATTCGGCCTCAGTGGTCGAATCTGCAGTGGTTGTTTGCTTGGAACTCTTCCAACTCACTGCTGCGCCGTTTAGGCAGAAAATGTATCCTGACATTGACTTAAAATCATCTAAGTCTGATGCAAAGCTTGCATCGCAGTACCCTTCGACAGTAAGATCTTTCTGACCTCCGTAAACTAAGAATAAATCTTTAGTACTTTTCAAGTACTTAAGAATATTCTTCACGGCAGCCCAGTGACCATCTACAGGGTCAGATTGGAAACGACTTATCACACTAAGTGCATAAGCCACATCCGGTCGAGTACATAACATTGCATACATTATGCTACCTATTGCTTACGCATAAGGTGTATGAGTCATTCTCTCCTTCTCAAGGTTAGTCTTAGGACACATCTTCTTTGAAAGACATGTTCCTACACTCATAGGAAGGTTCTTAACCTTTGCTGACTCCATATTGAATTTCTTCAATACTTTGTGAATGTACATCGACTGTGATAGTCCTATTAACCTTCTAGATCTATCTCTATAGATTTTAATTCCAAGGATATAGGACGCATCACCAAGATCTTTCATCTCGAATTGGTTCGATAACTATAACTTAGTCACTTTCATGTCATCCTTCGAATTCCCAATAAGAAGGACGTCATCAACATAAAGTACTAAGAATTGCACTGAGGTCTCCAATTCCTTTCTATACACACATGATTCATTCGAAATTTGCATGAAGCCAAACGCTTTGACTGATTCATCAAATCGAATGTTCTAATTCCTAGAAGCCTGTTTCAATCCATAGATTGGTCTTTGGAGTTTGCAAACCTTTTGCTCACTCCCACTGAATGTGAAACCTATGGGTTGCTCCATATAAATGTCTTTGTCAATGTCACCATTGAGAAAGGCAGTTTTCACATCCATTTGCCATATCTCATAGTCATAATATGCAGCAATGACAAGCATGATTCGAATGGACTTTTGCATTGCAACTGGTGAAAAGGTTTCGTCAAAGTCCATGCCGGGTCTTTGAGTGAATCCTTTTGCAACCAGTCTTGCTTTGTAGGCTGCAATGCTTCCATCAACTCCAAGCTTTCTCTTAAAGATCCATTTGCAACCTATGGGTTTGACCCCATCAGGCAAATCTACCAAGGTCCAAACTTGGTTGGAGTTCATGGAATCCATTTCGGATTTCATGGCTTCTATCCACTGTTCAGAGTCAGAATCTGAAAGTGCCTCCTCATATGTTGAAGGATCATTATCCTTTTGAGAGATTTCATGGAAGAATCCATACCATCTCTCCGGCTGTCTAGGAGTGCGTTCAGAACGCCTTAGAGGAGGATTGACATGTGTATCAAAATTCGTGATCGGTTGTGGTTGATCAGTAGGGGACGTTTCTTCAGTGGGTGGCGTGGGGTTACTTTGTACTTCTTCTAATTCTATGATCTTGCCTTTCTTTTCTTTAAGGAACGGTTCCTCAAGAAAACTGGCATTTCTGGAAACAAACACCTTTTGCTCAGATTGATCATAGAAGTAGTATCCTATGGATTCCTTAGGATAACCTACAAAGTAGCATAAGTTAGAACGAGATTCTAACTTATCTCCCACTGTCCTCTTCACGTAAGCAGGACAACCCCAAATTCTTAAGTAAGAATAGCTAGGGATTTTACCATGCCACATTTCATGGGGCATTTTAGGGACTGACTTAGAGGGAACTAGATTCAAAATCTTTGCTGCACTTTCTAAGGCATAACCCCAGAAAGAAGGTGGTAAGTCAGTGAAACTCATCATGGAACGAACCATATCAACTAAGGTTCGATTCCTTCTCTCAGAAACTCCATTAAGCTGAGGAGTTCCCGGAGGAGTCCACTGAGAGATAAACCCATTATCTTTGAGATGATTAAGGAATTCTTCACTAAGATATTCGCCTCCTCGATCAGATTGAAGTGCTTTGATCTTGTGACCAGTTTGGTTCTCAACCTCCTTTTGAAATTCTAAGAATTTCTCAAAAGCTTCAGATTTATACTTCATTAAGTATACATAACCATACCGACTAAAGTCATCAGTAAAGGTTATGAAATACTGATGATTGTTTCTAGTGTTTACACTAAGCGGTCCACAAACATCAGTATGGATCAAATCCAAAACCTTAGTGGCACGTTCCACAGTTCCTTTAAAAGGAACATTGGACATTTTTCTTTTGAGACAGGATTCGCAAGAAGTTAACTCTTTGAGATCATTTTCAGAGAATGATCCTAAAGTGTTTATCTTGCTAATTCTGTTTTTGGAAATGTGTCCTAATCTAGCGTGCCATAAGGGAGCTGAAGCTTTGTCATCTCTCTTACGCTTTGTTTCTCGTTGTATATTCATAATATTGATATTTTGAGTTAGGTAAAGTCCATTACTTAGAGTACCGATGTGAACGGAAGAGTTGTTCCGTTTGATAAAATATTTACCATTCTTAATATAAGTTTCATAACCTTCACAATCTAATATTGGAACTAAAATTATATTACGAATAATGCTCGGTACATAAAGGACTTTATTTAAGACTAACTTAAAACTACCTAAATCTAATCTAATTGTGCCTAAAGCTCGAGCTTCAACGTTTGAGCCATCGCCGATCTTCAAGACACATTCTCCTTCTTTGAGTTGTTGGACTTCACTTAGCATCTATACATCATTACAGATATGAGTTCCACAACTGGTATCAAGTACCCAAGAACTAGAATTAATAGAAAGATTTATTTCAACGAGAAAGATACCTTTCTTTAGAGTAGCCTTGTACTCTGGGTAGTTTCTCCTCCAATGTCCCGCTTTGCCACATTGGAAGCAAACATCCTCTTTCTGATGATGCTTCTTCTTTTGGGCCTTTCCCTTCGAAATGCCACCAGTGGGCCTAAGGGGTTTCTTCTTCTTCTTTTGGGCTTTCTTGCCCTTACCTTTAGAAGGCCCAGAAGAGGAAGATGGAGCATTCACCATCAAAACCTTATTGTCCTTCTTGATCGTGTTTTCAGCAGTCACAAGCTGACTAATCAACTCAGCTACAGTAGCACCAGCATGATTCATGTTGAAGTTAAGGACAAATGGGTTGAATGATGGTGGGAGCGAAGCTAGCAACAAATCCACTAAAAGCTCATCTTTCAGTGGCATGTCCATGGAAGCGAGTTTCTCAGTAAGGGAAAGAAACTTGAGTCCATATTCATGGACACTTGAACCTTCCCTCATTCTCAAGTGGAACAATTCCTTTGAAGTGTTATACTTTGTAACACGTTCATGAGGGCGGTAAAGTTGCTCTAAGTGGTCGTAAATCTCCCAAGCGAATTCCATGGCCTCATGTTGCCTTTGCAAGTCCGGAGACATGTTAGCCAACATAAGGCAACGGGCTTGGAGATTATCATCCTTCCACTTCTGAATCGCATCCCGCTCGGCCCGAGTGGGAGCCTCCCCTTCGGGACTGGGCTCCCCTTCGAAGAGAACATAAGTTCTCTTCTCAGATCTAAAATGATTTTTAGATTCCTCAGCCAATCAGAATAGTTGGGACCAGTCAACTTGTTTGACTCGAGGATCGATACAAGACGGTTTTTGGTTGCCATTTCAAAACACGTAGAGAATCACAGAATCTACTACCTAAATGGTAAAACAGAGAACTAGTGAGCATGCTGAATTATAACGATATACAAAAGATAAGGTCTTTAATCTATTGTAGCTCCCACTGTTTTTCAAAGATCTATAATTCCCAAAGATCTAAGAGGAACACGTTTCCCAGTGGGTACTAAGATCCTAGGCATTTCACCTCGAACCTACGACTCGCGGACATTCTCAGTAAGAACCCTAGGTAGGTACAACTTACCAATTCTAACACCTTTAGAACTCTTAGTAATTGTTTTTGCATCACCTATCTTTCAATATGGACCCACGACTCGTGTGACATCCATATTTACTTAGGCGTTAAGCTAGACCCATCAATCATAAGATTATGACCAAAACTTAGTTCGAACGACCCACGACTCGCGGACATCGCCCTTGCTAAAATCGATCATGAAATATTGATCATTTAAAATGATCAATTAGGTAACTAAGAACTAATAAGCTCCACCAGCTATCCCACGACTCGCGGACAATAACTAGCTTTACTTACTAAACTTAAAACCTATTGATGGAATGCTAGGAATTTAATTCAAAATTTGCATCTCGAATTAAATACCTATTTGTTCGAAATTAGCTTAATATTTAATGGGAATTTTCGAATCAATCGGAGAGTTGTCCGGTTCGACCTCACCAACATATATGTTATCCAATTTTATTAGTCTTGATTAATGCAAGTACACTTAAATGCATTTCAAACAAGCACATAAACAGATAACATGTCCTAGCATGATACTAACATGTAATGATCATGGGTTCTACCTATCTTATGCGTGATATGTGGGAGCCACTCCACAATCACAAGTTCTAACATACATGCCACATAAACAATTTAAATCACATAAGGGAAAGCGGTAACAAAATACGAGCCCTATCTCTAGTACATTTAACAATTGAGATTCCCCTCCCTAACATTTTGAGGGGTCTTCACTTAAGGCCTCCTTGTTACTTGAATGTGGTCCATCTTACTCCATGGGTGCATTGTCTCCAAAATGAAAATAAAACCTCACCACCTATCTCTACTCTCAAATTACAATAAAAAGAAAAAGACATAAAGTAATAAGGCTCAATCTTCATATTGGCCTTAGACAATTACACGGGGCATACCCCGGCCTTAAAAACTGTAATATGGAAAGCCACATAATAAATCACATAACAGTACGCACATATGTAAGGCTCCAACCTCAATTGAAAAACGCAACTATAGGGCTCCAACCCCAATTTAAACCATCCATGTGCATAAATTAAAACCATACATAGATCTAAACCCATGATCACCTAACATGCTTTTGCGAGAATTTAAATTTAGCCAATAAATTAAAATTCCCGTCTCAAGTCCTAATGACTTAAAACACGACTTAGATGCAATTCTTGTTCAAGAGCCTTTTCAATAAAACCCGAAAAAACAATAAACCAATAAAATTCTAATTAATTTCCAAAATCAATAATTTTATTTTTTCATTATTTTCCGAAAATAAAATTTGTAATTTTTCCAAAGTTCAAATCGCTTAAATTTCTAAAATCTCAATTTAATCAATTATTTCAAAAATAATTCAAATTTAATAAATAAAATTTTCAGAAAAATTAAATCGGGATTGGATTGGACTAAACACGAAAATCAAGATCGCGAAACGAAGTGCCCGGAACGGACTGCACGTCCGCCCGAGACCAAGCCCGGCTAACGCACAGCATCGCGCGCAAGGACGCGCACGCCAACGCAGCGCACAGCCGGCATCGTAAGCTGCCAGCGTGCGCGCATCAGCTGGGCGAGGCGGGCGGCCGCGGCCTGGAGGCTCCCGCGCGGTTGCGGGAGGTGCAGGCGGGCTCGCCTAGGCGCGCGCCTTGGCGCTGGCGGATGGCAGTGGCGGGCAGTCCCGCGCGGTTGCGGGAATGCTGGGCGCGCGGGCGCGCGGGCCTGGCGTGCTACGCCTTAGCACGTCCAGGCTCGCGTTTTCGTAACGCGATTTCGTGTTTCGTATTTTTAGTTCAAAAACCAAAACAATCCAAAATTCAAAAACACGAATTAAATTAATTTCTATCAAAACGGGTTTTCGAAAACACAATTTAAGAAAATAGTTTCAGAAATTCAAGAAAAATTACAGTTTCATATTTCAGGCTTTCTAAAAGAACTCATGAATACCTAATTCGCATCTAAGCCTAAGAATTTCTACCAAATTCAGAATAATGGAGACGAATCAGAAACACGATTAACGAGGTGGCTTTGATACCACTTGTTGGAAAACACGAATCAGAAAGCAGCGGAATTTTAAAAAATTTCCTAACAAAAGGACCTTGGACTCGCAATCGTGTAACCAAATTCGTAGAGACAGAAAACTTACTTTTCTTTTGTTCTTTCTTGAAGCGTTTCAAGCCACCCAAGAACGCTCTTCTCGCGGCTTGATCCCCTCTCCTTGGTAAAGCTCGAATCTTCAAACTTCTAACTTGAAGTCTCTAGAGAAAGTCCACCAACTTGATCACAATCTAACTAGTAAGGATACTAGTTCTCTAGTTAGTGTTTAGGCTTAACCTAGGGTTTATTTGATCTTGGAGAAAGGAAGGTGTTCAACACATGAACCAAAAGAATTGCCAATTAGCTCTAAAGGGGAGCATGAGCTCCCCTATATATAGGAAAGGGAGAGGGACGGCCGAACCTATTCCTTGTTGGACAAGGATTTGGTTCCTCTCTCTCCTATTACTTGATCATCAAGTATTTTCCAACTTTGACTTTGAATTCTAATTCAAGTCAACTTTTAAGAGATCTAAAAATATCCAAACTATTTTTTGGATAATTTTATAGTTTATTTATTATAAAATAAATAACTTAATTTTATCTAATTAATTAATTCGTAATTAATTAACTAGATTATTTTCTCCACAATAAGACTTTCTTTTTAATTCGAAATTAAACCAAAGTCTATTAAATAATTAACACATTTAATTATTTAATACATATATATATAATATATATATATTCACACGTGTGTGACACGTGTCACAGTGACACGTGTCACTCACGTGAGCCACACGTGTGATTTCACACTTGTGGAACCCTCTTGGCCCGATTAACTCGTTTAATCATTTTAAAGCCTCAACTCATGTAACCAAGTTGTTGTGTGTAACCCTCTAGGTTCTCAATTCAATTAGCCGTGACCCTAATTAATTAATCAGTCCACAGATTAAACTACCATAGTCTAGCAACAGGTGTTTAACCCCTAGCTGAATTGGAATGTTCGGATTCGACAGAACCTTTAAGTCATTGATTCATGCGAGATACAATCCTCCTACTTACTATCTCTCAACCAAGATCTAGGGTAAGGGAATAATCCGAACCCTAATAATCCGGTCTTAAAGTTAAGTGCATTTCATATCCATTTGATCTCAATCCAAGAAACCTTTTTCTTGATGTCTTGATCTACTACCTTGGCCAAGGACTCCATATGGCATATGAATGACTTACACAATAAGAGATCACCTTGCAAATGCAAGTGTAGGTCCTTTCTTGATTCTCATTCACTTTCATGAATCACTTGTGTAGCCCCAGCATAAGCCTTGAATCAGTTGTCTAAGGCGACACCCTTTAAAGCTTATACCTAAGACTACAGAGTTAACTCATAAAGTGACAAGGAACCTCAAGTCTAAGGATCAATTAATCACATCAATGACTCGTGAGATATTTCCTAATCTGGAAGTTTCCATTTCCTGAAATAGAAACTTCCTTTCCCATTTAGGAATGTTCTCACACGGGGTACCTCAGTGAACTTACTTATTAAAGTAAGCACCCTCATTTATCACGCACGTATCAACTATACACTTTGCACCTCCATGAAACAAGGTGGTCCTTCTTAAGGGCGTGATCCCACAAGCAACCCTTAGAGGAGTCAGGTTGACACTCCCACTGTCTGTAGGACTCATCGGCTTGGAGTATTTTACTAATCATGACTTATGTGATATAGGGCTCGTTTCACGAACCATTTCACCTAAATGGTAGAGTCCTAAAGTCATCAGGATTAGGGGAGTTCTCATACATGCACAGCTAAAGTAAACGCATACCAAACAAGAGCATATAAAGAAGTGTTGCCTCAATTCGTTATTTTATTCAAAGATTGTCTGTGATTACAATAAGGAAAAGCACAAAGCGGATATACAATCGGCTTTTAGGGCACTATTCCTAACACCGGGTGCTACATCTTGCCAATCAAATGAGTGCCCTTGGAGAGCCACTATCTGAAGGACAACAAGTTAGGAAAATCCTGCGGTCTCTGCCCAAAGAGTGGACGCCCAAAGTCACCGCTATCACTGGAGCAAAAAAGCTAAGTAATCTTACAATAGCCGAACTCATTGGTTCCTTAATATCTCATGAACTCACCTTTCTAAAGAAGGAACACAAAGTGGATGTCCAGAAAAACAAAGCCTTCTCGGCAGGTAATGTCCTCAGCCTTGAGGATCAGACCGCTGATGAATTGGTACTTCTGTCAAGAAGAATCTCGGAAATTGCTTCAAATCGAAACAAAAACCGAAGGTTCCAACAGCCACAAAACAACAACTTTCAATCCAACAGTTCAACTCAGCAGTTCCAGAACCACAATGCGCAGTCATCCAACTCATTCCAGAAGTTCCAGAACAACAGAGGTGTCTGTTACGAGTGCAAAAAACCAGGGCATATTCAACCGAATTGCACAATGCTGAAAAAGCATCAGGAAAATGGGAATCGGCAAAACTCCTATCTTGCCAACTGGGATCACGAAAGTGAAAGAGAGCTATTTGACACTGAGGAACAATGCATCGCCCTTATGGCAAATGATCAGGTAAATCTTCCTAACACTTAATATGAATTTGATGACATTGAGGGAATAAATTTGGGAAACTTGCTTGAACCTTGTGAGAACCGCATTGAGAATCTTCTCATTAGGAACAAAAAGCTAGAAGAAAATCTATTGAAAATCATCAAAGAAAAACAGGACATGGAAAGTAGATTACTTCAAGCTATTGATCAATTGAGAATTGAAAAAGAACTCTTGGGAAAAAAAAAATGAACACATATCTATAGAGCACTCACGTCTTAGTGACATAATACACAAAATGGACAAAGTTAAAAGGAAACAAAGACATTTTCCAAGAAAAAGGTGTTATAACTGTGGAAAACTTGGTCACATTCAATATTCATGTCACAGTTCCAGAAACATAAAAACTAAGCAGATATGGGTTCCAAAGACCCAACAGTCAGTTCTAGAAGCACACACTGCACTACTTTCTGACAATGAAGGACCTAAAAATCATTGGGTACCTAAAACCAAATGACAATTACAGGAAAAAGCCTCTGGAGCATCTAGCAACAGGAAATGGATTCTCGATAGTGGATATTCCCGACATATGACAGGAGACAAAGCCAACTTCTCTGAAATCCAAGCCTGTGATGGAGGTAATGTGATCTTCGCTAACAACACCAAAGGTAAGATCATTGGTAAAGGTGTTATTGAAACTAGAACTGGTCAATACATTGAAAAAGTGTGGCATGTCGAAGGTTTGAAACATAATCTTTTAAGCATTAGCCAACTTTGTGATATCGGATATGAACTTAAGTTTAACTCTTCCAAATACTGCATAATGAAAAATGGTGAAGTAATCTTTACTATTGATAGGGAAAGAAACATTTATTCATTCATTATGCAAGACCTATCTAATCAAAATGTTGAGTGTCTAGCCGTATCAGATGATACCAGCTGGACATGGCATAGAAGGATAAGTCACGTCAACATGGACCTCATCTCACATCTAACCAAGAAAGAACTAGTAAAAGGCATTCCAAAGCTCGACTTTGTAAAAGATAGACCTTGTGTGGCCTGTCAAATAGGAAAGCAGACTCGTTCCAGCTTCCAAACCAAAGACGATGTGTCTACCAGCAGACCTCTAAAACTTTTGCATCTTGATCTCTTCGGTCCCATGAGGAGTCAATCTATGGGAGGTAAACTGTACGTATTTGTTATCGTTGATGACTTCTCTAGATATACCTGGGTACTCGTTCTTGCACACAAAAATGAGGCCATACACTCCTTCATACTTCTTATCAAAAGAATTGAGAATGATAAAAACTTGAGTGTTAATCGGATCTGCAGTGACCACGGCACCGAATTTGATGAAAAGAACTTTACTACCTTTTGTGAGGAAAATGGCTATTTTCATGAATACTCAGCCCCTAAAACTCCCCAAGAAAACAGGATTGTGGAGAGAAAAACACCACATTTTACAAAAAATGGCTCGCACTATGATAAATGAATTTGATTTACCAAAATCTTTTTGGGGAGAGGCTGTTAACACCTCTTGTTACTTCTCAAATAGAGTCTTTCTTAGGCTAGTTATCAAGAAAACTCTTTATGAATTATGGCATGGTAGAACACCAAACATTGCATATTTTCACATTTTTTGGGTGCAAATGCTTCATTCTTAATGATAAAGATAACTTGGGAAAATTTGACCCAAAATCCGATGGGGTCATCTTTGTGGGATACTCCACTTATAGCAAGGTATATCGTGTTTTTAACAAAAGGAAGAGGATTGTACAAGAATCGGTTCATGTTATATTTGACGAATCTAACCCCATAGCCAAGGATATCTTGAGCATTGAAATTTCAGGTTATCCAGCTCCCACGGAAGAAGTTCCAGACACCCCTAAAGAAGAACAGGAAGCAAGTAAGGACAAAGAGCTAAGTATGACAAAAAAAGAACTAATCAAAAAGTTCAAACATGCTTCCAGTCATCCCATTGACAACGTCATTGGGGATATAAACACTTAAATGATGACTCGTTCCCAACGTGCAGCTGAAAATAATACCAACAGCAGCCACCAAGCACTCATCTCCATGATTGAGCCGAAAGACATCAATGAAGCCCTTCAAGATGAGTCATGGGTATTTGCCATGAAAGAAGAACTGAGCCAATTTGACAAATGCAAGGTCTAAAACCTGGTGAAAAAACCAAAGACTCACTCTGTCATTGGAAACTGGAGGGTATTTCGAAATAAGTTGGATGAAACAGGTAAAGTCACTCGAAACAAAGCTAGACTTGTAGCCAAAGGATACACTTAGCAAGAAGGTATAGATTTCGATGAAACTTTTGCTCCCGTAGCCAGGTTTAGAATCTATTAGAATGTTACTTGCTTTCCCTTACCTCAAGGACTTTACTCTTTACCAAATGGATGTCAAAAGTGCTTTTTTAAACGGATCCATTAGTCAAGAAGTTTATGTCCAACAACCCCCCGGGTTTAAGGATCAAAATCACCCAGATCACGTCTATAAATTGAACAAACCTCTCTATGGGCTTAAATAAGCTCCCCGTGCATGGTATGATTGTTTTATAAACTATCTATTGCTGAATCAATTCGATATTGGAACCATTGATACAACTCTATTTGTGAAGAACAAAAACAAAGATCTCTTACTTGTGTAAGTTTATGTTGATGATATAATCTTTGGCAGTACTAACAATATTCTTTGCCAAGAATTTTCTGAATGCATGCAACAGGAATTTGAGATGAGCCTCATGGGGGAACTAACGTATTTTCTTGGACTACAAATCAACCGCAAGTAAAAGGAATCTTCGTAGGTCAAGAAAAACACACCAAGGAAATCTTGAACAAGTTCCAGATGACTGATTGCAAACCGGCACCCACTCCTATGAGTCCGTCAGTTAAGCTGGAACCAGACCCTGAGGGAAAGGAAGTTCCAGAGAAGCTATACAGGGGAATGATCGGAAATTTGCTATACTTAACTGCCAGCAAACCGGATATTCTCTTTGCCACTACGCTCTATGACTGTTTCCAATTGGCACCTAAAGAATCCCATCTCAAAGCTGTTAAGCGGATCCTCCGGTACCTAAGAGGAACCATAGATTTTGGCCTACATAAGCCTCGTAGTTTTTTCGGATTCTGACTATGCCGGATGTGTTGTAACGCCCCGGTTCCGGACGAGTAGGTAAGCACGCCACGTGTGAGAGTTGAGCGTTAGAATTTATTTTATTTCGTTTCCTAATTTATTCATTTTCCTACATTTCATTATAATTTTATAAATTTCATTTCAACATATTTACGTGAAAATATGTGAAATTTATATCGAATTGGAAATTATCGTATGATTTGAAAATGATTGTTACGTGAAATAATTGTCGAACGTGAATTAATTGCCAAATTGTCCCTACATGATCTTTTTTATAAATTCAAGGACTAAATTGCATAAACATTTCATGGACTTAATTGATCAAATTTCAAAGTCTTTTATCCTTGATTGACTAACTTAATGAGTTGAAGGACCAATTTGCAATTTTAGACATTCATCAACTTCAAAATATGATGAATCACGTAATATACATTCTTCGTGCTTCCAAATTCATTTTCATCCAAAGTCATTCAAGACTTTGCTTCCTTCCATTCTCGGTTCATCTAACAAGAAAAAAAAAAAAAAGAGATTTTTGCTGATTTTTCCAAGGAAATTCAAGCTTTGAAGCTCAATTATCCATGATCATCATCTTCCTCCATCTATTTTCATTCAAGGTGGGTATGTGTATGAATATGTGATTCTTGATGCTTCTCATGGAAGCTAGGGTTTGTGATTTCATGAAATATGTGGATTATATGTTGGTTACTACATAAATATGTGATTACAAATTAAATTGAAGCATAAATTCTTGAAAAACTTGAGCTTATATGATGAAGTTATATATGAGTTTGAAGTGGAAAAATCTTGATGATCATGGATGAATTAGTTGGATATTTGGTGTTTTATCATACTTTGAACATGTATGCATATTGATTTCAAGAAATACTATAATTTAGAGCTTGAAAATTCATGTTATGGTGAATTTTAATTTTGGCCGAGCCTTCCCCTGTTTTTCTGCTCTGTTTTTCTGCAGAATTTGAAGGTCGTGACCATGACCGAATATAAAACAAAAACGGTCGCGCCCGAGACTCACTCACAGGTTTTGCGAAAATGCAGGTCGCGCTCGTGACCTGAAAAACACACAAATCAAGCCGCGCCCGCGACCAAAATTTGGCCAACTTTCGATTTCTTGAAAATTGCACGAAAATTCCTGAAAAAAATAAGGTCATGCCCGCTACCATTGTATGAACAAAATGGGTCGCGACCGCGACCCTTGTATAATCTGCCAAAATTTCAAATTTCCACTTTTCGTTCCAATGCATTTATTGATCCCAAATTGTACTTATATGATACATTTCATGCCAAAGTATGATATTTGCATGCTATATTGAATATTGCATGTCATCTCATTGCATTTTGCCGTTCATCATAATTGGTCTATTTTGAGTCGAGTTTGACGTACACATGTCTTTCTTGCACAGATCACGATCCCAGTGATGAGGAGCAGGCACCCTAAACTATATCCTTGTTCTTTTTGTCACAGGTGAGGTTTTACTCTAGTTATACAAAACCCTTATAACCTTATGTGAAGTTTGTAGCCGAAACGTATTATAAATATAAACGTTTCATTTTCGAACTATAAATTATTGCAAGCAAGTCAAGAATGATATTGATTCAAGCATGTTTTGGTGAGTACCATGATTGCATTTTAAGCCCGAGAGTAGTGTATTGAGCCAACTGGGAAAGCTAGGGCTGACGGGTAACTCTTGCACTATCCTCACCATTTTGGGATCACCCTCGAATCCACCAGGAGGTCTGGTGAAGGAAGGAGTCTCGTGCGTGGGAGTCATGTTCCTGACGTATACCATGTCATGGATGGTTGGGCCTTGCCAACCCACCATCACCTGGAGGAAGAAGGGTTCATGAAAATGCTACTTGATCACACTAATTCAATTGCATGAACACGTAACAATTAATAAAGCGTGCATGTATGGTTCACTATTTGGTGTAAGGTAGGAGATTGCCCTCACTCGTCGGGCCACGTATTGAATGAAGTTGTCCGAATTAAATTGCTAACTTGATAGTTGTAATCTTGTGCGAAGAATATTTATTCTTGAACTTATATTACTTTCACTATCCAAAAGCTTTACCCGAGGCTATAACTTGCATATTATTTGTGTTTATATATTATTTATGCCCCTCACTCAGTCTTTCATAGACTGACACCCTCACTTTTGAGGTACTCACAGTCGCGTGCTAGGCGGGAGATAGAGTCGAGTCAGGTCGTCCAGTTGAGTCTAGCATCGCATTTTCCATGTTATTACCATCTACAGATTGGTCATGCATTGATATATTTTGGGAGATGATAATGTATTGATATGGAGCTTGGTGATTATCTCATTTTGGAATACTTTTGATGTATATAATGAATATGGTACTTATAATAATCTTTATTATGTTTTCGCTTTTGAATTTTCATTCATGAGTGTTGAATGGTTTGGGGTTTAGTCCCGCCTAGCTAGAATGTTTCTTGTATTGTCACCCGGTCGCTATAAGTTTGGTTTATGTACGAACTATCCATTTCGTATGTGGACCGAGCTATAGTGCGGGGGATGTGGTGCCCTGGCTTGTAATGTAACAACCCTACTCAGGGCCAAGCCGAGAAAGGTAAGTAAAGGGGTAACTCAGGAAGCGTTTATAGCCTCGATCCGTGTTAATTCTTTCATGCATTGCATTTTATGTGACTTATGTGTTTTAATATGCTATAGTTTAATAAAAAGTTTGTGAATTTAATTCCTTCTTCTATTTAGCTTGTATCTCGAAACTCTTTCCATAAAATCCTAGAATTCTAATATTCATTCCCTTCTAGCACCTAAAACCCCTTCATATGCTTCAAAACCCATTCGTACAGTTTTAGGTTGGAAATTACAAAAATACCCCTATAGCTAAAAAATATTCCTACATTTCCCGAAGCACTTTCATTACCCAATATTGTAACCAAAAGAATCCTCACATTATTTCAAGGATCGTGATACCCTCTGTGAACCATAATTCCCATTCTAACTCTAGTAGTATCAAAAACCGGCGAAAACCCTAGCTTATGATTCGATCATCAATAAATCCCTACTCATCTTCCTTTTGATATTCAAAATTATAACCGAAAGAATCCTTAAATTATTTTATGAATTTTCATGCATTTACCAAAAACTCGATGTCACCATAGCATATTTTATAAATATTTTCCTTTCTAAAAATCATCATTTTATTTTGAACAAATTAGCTTTTATTCAATAGTCGAAATTATAATCGAAACGATCCTTGAACTTTCCTCTACATTATAGTGATTTTTACAAACTTTAAACTTTATCATAGCTTCGTTTATATAATTTTCCTATGATTTTCATCATCTTTAATATTCATAATTTATAAACGAAAGCTCTAAATATTCCACATTGAAGTTTTTACCTCTCGACTCTTGAATAAATTTTATGGTATTTTATATTTATTTTTATTCAAAATGACATCATCCATGACCACATGATCTTCTAGAAAGATTAATTAAATGAGCATAATTTCTCCACATTTCCTAAGTAATTACCAAGTATTTGTTCATAATATAATTTGACCACATCTCCTAATTAATTACCAAGCATTTGTTGAAATCATAAGCAACCACATCTCCCTTAAACTTTCATAAATTGCTCAAAGACCCCTCATTACTACCTATAAATACCCCCCTTAAGCCTCATTTATACCTAACAAATCAACACACAAAAATCACTCTCTTCTCTCCCTTCCTCATGCCATTCCCACTCTCTCTCTCTAAGGTATGTTTTTCTTCTATTATTTCATGCTTTATATAATGTTCTTAGTATAATAATAATAGTAGCATGTCTAGGATTAATTAAATTATGCTTTAGGAATTTATTTTTAAGAATTTGTGCATAATTGTTAGTCTTAAATACAATGTGTGCACATTATGGAATTTTATTAAATGCATGAATTATGATATGATATAATGTGAGTATGTATTTAAATAATTATGATGTTGTTTGATTAAATTCATGCCTAGAGTAATTTATTTAGAATTATTTTTCATAGAGAATTGATATATTTTGCTATAATATGCTTCAATTCTATGTTATAAATATGAATGTGATTAAACATGTTACACACCCTCTTTGTATATTCAAATAAGCTCAAGAACATGTTCTTAATGTTCTTGGATGTGTGTGTGTGCATGTGTGTGCCGTGACTAGTGTGTGTGTGTGTGTGTGTGAATTTGATTTTGTGTTATAAAGTGTCTAATTCATATGAAATTGAATAGTAAATGTTTCAATAGTAATTTTGACTTTTTGCTCAACCAAATTAAATTAATTTCGAAATTAATAATAAATTAATCATAAAAATTAGTTTTGGAATTTTAAAGATAGATTTTTCCCCGAATTTTCCAAAAATCGGTAAACTATGTAATATTTTCAAAGATAACCTACATTGTCAAATTTAACCATAAATCTTATTTCAAATCTTATAATTATAATTATCATATGGTATAAATATATTTGATTAGCTAAAGATCCCATAAACCCTAAATTATTAATCAAATTCCCTTATACGGGTTAATTTAGGGTTTACCGGGAAATCTTTAACATATTACATGATGAGTACCTTATGGTGTGTATGATTGATTAATTTGAATATTAGAACCTAGTTCTAAGCCAGTAGTAGTTATTACTTTCAGGCGAGGATATAATTGAACAGTGGAATCCCAAGGATTTTATCTAGACCATCAAGACACTCGGTGAGGGTTAAAATGTTTTCAACTGGAATCATGCTATACATATGTATCTATATAAAAACTATTTTGAAGCCTACCTGTCATTTTGATTTATTACCCTATATACATATTATTGAACTACAATGTCCCTCTTAAGGGAAAAATACTTTCATGCCGGAATCAACGTTTTACTAGAACATTATATATATTTCAAGTCCATTTTATCAAAACATTGATTCCGGGTTATGCAAGTAAAATATTGTTCTTGATTCCTGTTATGGGCCCCGGCTGTATCCGTAGCAAGTAATTACCCGGAAGGTATCGGGCCGAGGGTATTGTTGGTGTTGCGGACTGCCACCACCTCTTGGTAGTGGTTTAACTGGAGGTTAGTTACTCTACGCCAAGGGATGAGGGAGAGATAGCTGCCTCCCGAATCTAGTTCATGGTCTCTAGGGTTGGCTCCCCTATTGACACCAAGGAGTAGCGGAGTTATTATCATATTGGTTTTATTGAAGTATCGGTGTCTTGATCAACGCCGTTACTATTTTTTCGTGATTTAAGGAGTTACGGATGGATAGGCCTGGCTTACGGGCATTAAAGTTCTTGTTACAAACGGTTCGTATTTCTACAAATATTCCAAGTTACCCCTATCCCTATTTTTACAAATATTATGAACCGTTCCCTATTTGCTATATCCTATTGCAAATATTTTGATGAAGATATTCTTGATTATATAAATACATATACTTATACTTATAATTTATTACACCCCCTTCACTTAGTCACTTTGACTAACCCTCTCGCCTGGTTTCAAATGCATGATTTTAGGAATCCACGGAGCGACGCCTTAGAGGTATCTTGAAGCTTTAAGGTGTCATATCTTAGTTAATCAGGATTATATTAAGAGTGCATGTACATATTTCAATAAGCACTCTCGTGGTGGCCTTAGACTTATCTCTGTAATTATCTTACTTCTTGACCTAGTAATATAAATTTCGGTTGACTTGAGATATCAAATTCTTCTGTTTTAAATTGTTTATCTTCTGCTGCACTTAATTTTCATGTTCTGGTATTGCATTGTCCTGTCCGTTCGCCGAAGTATTTCTCGAGTTCTAGGACTCACATCCACTCGAGAAATGCTACGGTGAGGGGTTGTAGTGTTAGGGGGGTTGTAGCACCCGGAACGCTAGGCACCACATCCCCCGCACTATAGCCCCAATCCACATATGAAATGGCCAATCCATACATGAACCAAAGCTATAGCGAACGGGAGACAATAAAAAAAAACATTATACAAGGCTAGGCGGGACTAACCCCAAACCAAACAATCAACGATGCAGAGAAGATAGAAGCGGAAGCAATAATTCATTCAATACTTATAGGTACCATATTTATTTATTTACTAATAGATACCAACATTTCATATCAAAACAATATCATCTCCAAAATAAATATCATGGCATGCTACAAAATACATAAAATATCTGTACATGAACAAAATGTGAGATGAAGTGTGCTAGACCCGAATTAAAGACACTCTACACTCTAATTCCCGCATAGCACGCCCTGCAAAACAACTGAAAAGCCGAGGTATCAGTCCAACACAGACTGAGCGAGGGGTTATAATAAATATAAGCGCACATACATGCAAGTTATAATCTCGGGTAATAATTTTGGGAAACAACAGTACAATTTAATAAAGCAAAAGATATAATCGCCCGAGGTTACAACTAATTCAGTTTATTAATTAATCAATTCAATACAATCAATTGTGGCCCGGCGAGTGAGGGCAATTCTCCAACCTTACTCCAACTGTGTACAATCAATCAATCAATTATTCAATAGTTAGGTGATCATGCAATTAATTACGGTGCACAATTAGCAGTTTCAGTCCATCCTTCTTCCTCCGGGTGATGGTGGGATTGCAAGGCCCCACCATCCATTCAGTCTGGGCAGAGGGTACATGAATCCCTAAGCCCGGAACTCCTTCCTCCCCTAATCTCCTAGGGGGTTCAGGGGTCATCCCAATTTGGTGAGAGTAGCTCTCGAGTTACCCGTCAACTCATGCTTTCCCGGTTGGCTCGAGTCACTACCCTCGGGCCCACAGTGGAATACAATACTCGCCCAATCAATCAATCAATCAATCAGTTCCTTCAAAAGTTTGATAAATCATTTGAAAACCAATCTGATTTGAAAACTATAGCTATATAGATAGGTTTTCGCTTAAAACTTCACATAGGGTTATATGGGTTCTAGGTAGCTAGAATCAAACCTCACCTGAACGACCCAAAACAAACAAGGAAACAGCTCACGGGGCCTGCTCCTCGTCACCAGGAAGCTAGTCTGTGCAAGAAAGACAATTGTCCGTGAGACACGACTCAAAATGTACCAAATAGGACGAACGGCGATGCGATGATCATGATATGAATATGTAAAAGACAAGATTATGTTCATGTGCACTATTAAGAAATTAAATCATACGTTCAAGTCCTTCACTCATTCGTTCAATTCATTCGAACTCACAATTAGGGAATAAACGATTAAATACAGTCAATTAAACCAAATAACAATTAATATATAACCAACATATATGTATATATATATCCCATGCACGGACTGTAGCATGCAAAACAAAATGCATGAAAAACAGGGGGTGACACGCCCGTGTCACCAAAATACACTAAGCCGTGACACCCCCGTGTCACAGTACAGCGGGTAACATGCATGAAAATAGAAGGTGACACGCCCGTGTCACCCTTACAAAGCAAACCGTGACACCCCTGTGTCACGGTACAGAAGAACCCAGGCCACTACGCACCCTCGTGTTACGCTGAAGAAGGGAAAGTTGACACGCCCCTGTCAACTGTGCGTAACAGAAAAAAAACAGAGCAATAGCAGCAGCAGCGATCCAACAACAACAACCCACAAATGAATTGAAACCAAGATGAAATGCATATATATCATGCAATACACATACTATCATATATATAGATCAATAACAATCCATATAAACACCCATTTCCATGTTAGATCATCAAGAATCATTCATTCAAAACCCAAATCATCAATCATGCTCCAAGTGCAATATCAACAAGTTGAATACATATAACATAAGCTCAAAGTTCCTAAACATATTTCCAACAGCCAATACACAATTTAACAAACAAATAATAAAGCCCTATCTAACCTATATATTCAAGAGAATCATCCAAGTTCCATAATTAACTCAAAAGAAAGAAATGGAAGACAAGATGAAGATGTGATGTTGATGATGCTTGTATGATCACAAATCCCACAAAATTCTAGCTTGGAATAATGAAATCTCCCTCTCTTCCAAGAAGGGTTTGTCTCGGTTGAGCAAGGAAAGCAAAGCAAGGTGTAAGAAATGTTTGTATGAAATGGGAAGCATGATACGTGAAAGGCTGCTATGAAGGAGAAAGAATTGGCCAAATTTGCTATTTAGTCCTCCAATTATTTAAGTCATGCAATGAAGTTCAATTCCATAACAAATGATCAATTAGATCCAATGCAATTAAGTCCCCTAATTCATAAGAATGCTCAAGTAAGGTCACGAAAGAATTAAATCACGTTCGGGAAATTAATTCACGTTACAATCACGTTCAATATATACGACAATTATAATATGATATGAAGTTCAATAAAATACTAAGAATATAATTTTATAAAATCATGCCATGACATGCAAAGTTAAAGAAATGAACAAATAATAATAAAAATCTAACTCTCAAACTCACACGCGTCGATCATACCTGATTTGCCGAAAGTTGGGGCGTTACAATCCTCCCTCCTTAAAAGAATCTGGTCCCCAGATTCACTGATCGGAAGGCAACAACTCGGGATGGAACCTTCTCATCTTGTCTTCGGTTTCCCACGTGGCTTCTTCGGTCTTGTCACTTCTCCAAAGACCCTTAACCATGGGAATCTTCCGGTTTCTTAATTCCTGAAACTTCTTATCCAATATCTTAACCGGTTTCTGAACAAAGGTAAGGTTCGGTTCCAATTCCACTTCTTCAACGGGAATGATCTCGGTTACATCGGGGTAGTATTTCCTTAACTGAGAGACGTGAAATACATTATGAATCCCCGTGAGGCTCGGTGGTAGGTCCAATCTATAAGCAACTTCTCCAACTCTTTCCAAAATCTCATACGGACCTAAGTAATGAGGCTTAAGCTTACCTCCTTTCCCAATCCGAGCAAATCCCTTATGTGGAGACGCCTTCAAGAATACCCGGTCTCCAACTTCAAACTCGAGATCTCTTCTACGATGATCGGCGTAGCTCTTCTGTCTATCCTGAGCTGATCTCATCCGTTGTTATATTAATTGGACTTTCTCAATCATAGCTTCAACAGCCTTAGAAGGTTTTTCCAATTGCTCACTTTTCTTAACACCTTCTTGCTTAGTCCATTTCCACTCTTCCAGGTCAAAGAACAACGGAGAACGACACTTGCGTCCATAAAGTAGCTCATACGGTGCCATTCCAATCGATGCCTGAAAATTTTTATTGTACGCAAACTCAATCAAAGGTAGCTGATCATGCCAAGAAGACTGAAAATCAGAAGAACAAGCTCGAAGCAAATCCTCGAGATACCTTATTAATCTCTCGGACTGACCATCCGTCTGAGGATGAAATGCTGTACTAAACTGGAGCTTCGTACCCAAAATCTCTTGCAATTCACGCCACAACTTCGAAGTAAACCGTGGATCTGTGACACCCCACTCGCTCGCACGTACAGGTACGCGTCACGTGTGAGTTTATTTTCCATAACTTAGTTGATTCCTTACTTAATTGATGACTTTATATGAAGTATGTTCTCACATTTTATTTCTCATATTAACTACTTGAATTATTTGTTAAGAATTTTCCCTAATTGAGCTCCTAATGTGAATATATGCAATTTGTGAAATTTACGATTTATAAATTGGAATCCCGAGCATGCCAACTTTATGAATTACATAAATTATATGATTTTAGGACTTCATTGCATGATTTGAATTTGTTTTGGACTTTATTGATTTTAGTTGGGACTCAGTTGCACTTTATTTGAATTTTTGGGCCTTTTTGCAAATTGGCCACTCTTGAGTCATTAATTCGTATCTTGAGCTAGGGAACTCGGATTCGAGTTCCGTCACCTCCATTGGACTCGATTCGACGATTTGGATCCAATGGTACAAGCCTCATAACTTTTTGACTTCATTTCGACCCCCGACGATGCAGATTTCACTGTACGTACCTAGAACGCTCCTAAAACCTATATTTGACCCTAGACTTACTTTTGTACCTTCTCTTTGACCAAGAATTCAGCCATAACTCTCTCTCCCTCTCATTTTTTGGGCTGAAAACCGTGCCCCCTCAAGAAGAAAGAAGAAAGGAGAAGCCATGGAAGGAAACCTCCATTTTTGCCCCTTTCAAGCTCAGAAACTAGCTTTTCTTGCTCTAGTCTTTTGAGGTAAGAGTGGATTTGTTATCTCCTTGTTCTTGTGCTTCTTTTACCCTACATGAATCATATTCTATGCTAGAGATTCCATGGTTTTGGCTTGAATGATGAATAGTAAGGGTTTGTTAGAGATTTGAAGAACTTGATCATTTCTTGCTTTCTTGGAGTTTTATGACTTATTTGATGATCTATGGAGTTTATTTGTTACATATCTATGAACTTAATACATGTTAATTGATTAGAGTATGATTCACCATTGATGCACTTAGAGGTTTTGCAAGAAAATGGATAAAACATTTGCATCTCTTGATTCCCTTGCTTTGCCGGTTAATTTCATGAAACTCGGGTTGGTATTTGCTCGTTTTTCTTGCATATATTTGTATTATATTTGCATAATTCCATGTCTTGTTGTTGTTTCTTTGGTTTAGCATAAGCTTTTGTTTAGTTTTACAAGCTTTTTCTCGAGTAATTGGCCTCCGACCCAAATCCACCGGGGTGGATTTGAGGCAGAGAGCTGTCTGCCCTAAATCCATGGGGGTGGATTTCCCCTTTGGAAAAAATCCACCGGGGTGGATTTACGGCAGTGGCTCATTTTTGCTCCGAACTTTGTTTTCTTGTTTTCTTCGCTTGTTTGCTTCTGTCCCACCCCTAATATGATCCCTAAGCTTTACTAACATGAATTATTATGTGTTAATTTACTTGTTTTGGAATTTTTAATTTATTTGATATGATTTGAACGAGTTATGATTTAATATGTCTTAAGTGATACGTGTAATTCTTTCTTGAATCGTTTATCTCCCTTATGCATTTTAAACTCATGAACACTTAAATTATGCTATAATATAACACATTATGAGTTTATATCATATGGTATGAGTTTAATTCTTGAATTCCTTATGTGAACTCTCGTTATTTGCTCCGATATGCCTAAGTATGAATCCATATGATATGCATTGCATCCATTTGCATTCGTATGAGTCGCCGTGCGTCTAAGTGGTTCATGATCGAGTCTAAGTCATGAGTTTATGTTTGTATGTCACAGATTTGAGTTCGGGAGGTGTTGGTTCCGCCATTTAGCCTCTTCTTGGCCGTCAACGCTCATCCGTGAGCACTTTTGGTAAAAGGTGAGGCTTAGGTTTGTTTTCTTTTTAGTTAATACAACCTACAACCCTACGTGCTCATTTTCAAGCCCGCATGTGACTATACTATTATATTTATATAATAGATACGTGTTTATAAGATACGTTTATGATCTTGTCATAAGATTAAATGTTTTGGACTATATGTATGAGCATATGTGAGCTTAAAAATGATTTGCAACAAGGCTATGCTTCAAACCGTGTGTCTTTGTGCAAGCTTTGCTCTTCTTCAACTTGATATGTTTTCGGATGACACGAAGAGGTACGTTAAAAGCATAGGCCGAGTTGCACGGTAAGGTATGCTAAGGTATGTAAGTTTGTTACATTCTAATTTTGTTAAGTTGCGAGTTTTGGTATGTTAAGTCTTGTTCAGATTTGCCGGGGAATTGTGGGTAAGGACGCCCGGGACGGCAAGGGCCGTCGGGTTAAGCCTGTGCACGATTCCCATTTGAAGTACTAACACACGACTCTTGGAGGTTGAGGAGGCGTGGTGCTTCAAGCACAATGTGGGTTAGCTACCCCTTGTGCATTGGTAAGAGTAGTGAGGGTTTGCTCCCCGAACTACATGTTGTTGGGGTTGGATTGGTTTATGATTTTTGTTTTCTGTTTTAATAAGTATGTTAATAATTTGGGGAGTTAGAGTAAGACCCGTACTCGCCGGGTATAAGAATTCGTTAAGATATGTTGATTATGAAACGGGATAGGACCTTTCTTGTAAGCTATGTCCGTTTATGATACGAATATGTATAAGTTTGATTCGAAAATGGTTTTTGGTATGCAAAATCCTATCCCGGTTCATAGTCTTTTATTTAATACGTACTTTGCTCTATATGTATACGTGTGTGGGTGTGCGTTAGCCACCTCACTCAGTCGGTGGACTGACCCTCTCCTTTCAATTTTTTTTCAGTTTGCAGGTTGGTTCGTACTAGGCGGAGTCGTGAGTCGGTCGGGTTCTAGTATCCTAGTTCGAGTTGCATTGCATTAGCTTTCGGTCACATTTGTATATGTTTTAGATTTGTTAATCGAATTGTATATGCATCTCTGGGATTTGATTTATGTATGCTCTTTGAATTATATTTATATATTTTCGGGATAGGCTCCTAGGGCTAGATGAACCCGTTTTTGTGGATTTATCTTCTTGGATTTTGATGTATGCTTTCGGTTTCTTAATATTATGCACGCTCTGGTATTGTCTTAGCTCCGCCTGGCTTAGCGAGTGTGTGTAGGTTCCCGTTCGCTTAGTCTTGGGCTCATGTATGGATTTTTATTTCATATGTGGGTTCGGGGCTAGGTTAGGGGGATGTGGTAGCTCGTCGCTCCGGGCGCTACATCTTAAAGTGGTATGAGAGCCCCGGGTTTCAAAACCGGAGTTCTAGTGTCGTGTTGTGTCAAGTATAGGTCGTACGGCTTACGAACAACATGCTAATGTGTGCATTGCATTAAGATATGTGACTTTCTTGAATTATGTGTCTTAAATTTTTTTTACTTTCTTTTCATTAATTGTTGTTGTTGCATACTTTATGTGCACTAATTGTTCCATTTACATGCCATAATCACTCACTAACCGCATGCATCGTACTTTAGTCTCCTTTGTGCATCATAGGTTAATATTTTACAATGATTAACCACTCATCTCAACGACTATGGCCCCTAAGCTGAAATTTGGATCAAGTAGAGATGAAAGCTCTTCACGACCGTTGAATCATCGCACCAATAATCAATCCACCAAGATGAAGGGTAAAATGGCTCGAGTTATTGGAAATGATCTTATGTTCTTACCAAACACGTCGTTTCCCGAAGACCAGATTCCATACAACCATTGTGGAGGACCCAACCATGGTTATAAGAGGTGTTGGAAAAGGTTGGGCAAGTGTACTAGATGTGGTTCCTCCGAACACAAGATTAACATATGCCCTCGCATCTATTCAAGAAGACCGAAGGAATCCGAAAGAGTGGCCGAATTTATGGAAGGAATTAGAGAAGACCTTCAAGAAATGGAAACCGGGATCGAGTCTAGAGCTTGGATTGAGAGTACCCGAGAAGCCCTCCGAGTTGAATCCAAGAAATTAACAGAAAAGAGTCGAGTAGAGAGAATTGGATCGGGAAGTAGCTCGGGTTCAGGATCAAAGAGAGATCAAGAGGACTCTCAAGTGGGGTCCAAGGGAAAGAAGAAAGTGAAAGAATCCCCAGCTATGGAACAACCGTCGTGCGCTCATGGTAGAAGAAATTCTCATACTTACGAGAATTGTTGGAAGAGATTAGGGCGATGCTTTGGATGTGGATCGCTAAAGCACAAGTTGGAAGAATGTGAACGGCAAAGGCCAAAGAGACACCCGAGAGGTAATTGCATCTATTGCATGAGCATCCATCCCACATTGTACATTTGTACTTATTTGTGATGTGTGTTATGTATTGTTATTACTTGTTGTTTTCTTGCTTTATTGGATGATAACGTGATGCATAGCATATGCAAATCTAACCCGACATGCATGAGTTTAATGTTTTCATGATAGCTTATAATTGAGAGAAGTCCCCCTTTGTGAGGGTGAAAACCGGGGTAAGAAGAAAGTGGTGATTTTAAAGATCCAGTTGAAGTTATATCAAGAAGTTGAGGGCTTAATCAAAGGGAGAAGATCGGTACACTTGAACCTCCTCCTTATCTACTTGATGTAGCGGTTTGGATTTCGAGAGGGAAGGCCTTTTCCAATGATGAATAATCAAGAAAGTATCGAGATAAGAAGTGGAACCGGGAATAAGTATTTAAACCCAATTCCTAGGAGGGAAACGAATAACTCTCGATTCTAGAGAAACTTTAATCCGATTCCACAGGATTGTCTAACCCAAGAAAAGAGCAAGGGAAAGAATTGAAACACCTTGGATATTGGGTAAGGAAGAAGTAGTATTGGGAGAATATAAAAAGAATCGATCATTACAGTGATTCCGAGTCTATAGAAAAACCAAGATTCGAGAAGTTCTATCTTCAGGATGGATTGGAGTTTACTTTCCAGATCCAAATGGATTTGGCCATGTTGTGAAGTTGAATTGGGAGATATAAAGTAACAAATGAAAACGATAAAGAAAGGCCGACAAAGAGTTTTGGAAGACAATTGTCTACCCAAGTGCAAGTCAATAGAGGACAAGACATGCAACCAATTCGAATTCATAAAGAGTAAAATCAAGGGACTTCCATCGAGGTGATAACTAAGTAAAGATTCGAAACAATAATTGGAGGTCGATTAGTAAGAAGAAGTCGGGATACTAATTCTATGGAAATAGAAGAATTGGATTCAAGAAATCATAATCTCGGACCGTGCAGGTATACTAGTTGATGTAAGAAGATTTACGAAGATTTTGAAGACCGTGGGGTTTTAAAGGAATTCGAGAATGATCTGGCCATGGTCCAAAGTCGCCTAGGACATGCTCTTACACCTTTTGGCCGAGCATGGGAAGGGTTAATTCAAACAAGAGTAGAGAGAAACTTTCAAAACGGCTCGACCAGAGCAACTCCACACCACTATAAGGGGATTGTTAGGTGGGACAAGGAGAGTCCACCGAGTGGATATGGTGATTAGAACATACAGAGTTGGAGAAAGAAATTGATTATAAAGTTAGGATTCTTCCAAGAAACTTGAGACCGAGATTGTCGAGATGTGAGCCTTACAACACCAACTTTGGTTACTCACCTAATCATCCAGATGTCAAGAAATTCCAAACAACGTTGAACGGTACATAAATCAATCATTTATGGCATGCGCATCATGCATTCTTGTTTTGCTATTTGGATTATTGCCATTTGTTCTTGCGTGTATTTATTATCTGTTGAGTGCTTACTTGTCCTGAGAGTACGAGAGGGTGGTAAGTCGAGGGTCGAGGTTGCAATGGACTTTCGAGGCAACAACGAATAGAAGGATGGCCATCTTGGAGGAACTTCCCGAGTTAGAAGGTGCGAGCGGTGAAAGTCCAGTAACTACACTACTCGTGTAACGCCGAGCTCTTGAGTTAGTTTGGAACAAATCAAACGGTGGGTGATGAATCAAATTTGGACCCTCCTACCGTGAGAGATGTTTGAATTGCTCCTAGCCCGGATCAAGCAGTGAGGAATTACTCTATCAAGACTTCAAGAGTTGATCAAACCCCCTTCGTGTTGGAAGACCTTACCGAGCTAACCCTTGTCGGGACGTCATGAACCTCGAACTTGGGTGAATACGGAAGTTATTCGAGCTTGAAACTCGAGAAGTAGAACCTGGGGACCAGGTTCTCCTAAGGGGGTAAGTTTGTGACACCCAGCTCGCTCGCACGTACAGGTACACGTCACGTGTGAGTTTATTTTCCATAACTTAGTTGATTCCTTATTTAATTGATGACTTTATATGACGTATGTTCTCACATTTTATTTCTCATATTAACTACTTGAATTATTTGTTAAGAATTTTCCCTAATTAAGCTCCTAATGTGAATATATGCAATTTGTGAAATTTACGATTTATAAATTGGAATCCCGAGCATGCCAACTTTATGAATTACATAAATTATATGATTTTAGGACTTCATTGCATGATTTGAATTGTTTTGGACTTTATTGATTTTAGTTGGGACTCAGTTGCACTTTATTTGAATTTTTGGGCCTTTTTGCAAATTGGCCACTCTTGAGTCATTAATTCGTATCTTCAGCTAGGGAACTCGGATTCGAGTTCCGTCACCTCCATTGGACTCGATTCGACGATTTGGATCCAATGGGACAAGCATCATAACTTTTTGACTTCATTTCGACCCCCGACGATGCAGATTTCACCGTACATACCTAGAACGCTCCTAAAACCTATATTTGACCCTAGACTTACTTTTGTACCTTCTCTTTGACCAAGAATTCAGCCATAACTCTCTCTCCCTCTCATTTTTTGGGCTGAAAACCGGGCCCCTTCAAGAAGAAAGAAGAAAGGAGAAGCCATGGAAGGAAACCTCCATTTTTGCCCCTTTCAAGCTCAAAAACTAGCTTTTCTTGCTCCAATCTTTTGAGGTAAGAGTGGATTTGTTATCTCCTTGTTCTTGTGCTTCTTTTACCCTACATGAATCATATTCTATGCTAGAGATTCCATGGTTTTGGCTTGAATGATGAATAGTAAGGGTTTGTTAGAGATTTGAAGAACTTGATCATTTCTTGCTTTCTTGGAGTTTTATGACTTATTTGATGATCTATGGAGTTTATTTGTTACATATCTATGAACTTAATACATGTTAATTGATTAGAGTATGATTCACCATTGATGCACTTAGAGGTTTTGCAAGAAAATGGATAAAACATTTACATCTCTTGATTCCCTTGCTTTGCCGGTTAATTTCATGAAACTCGGGTTGGTATTTGCTCGTTTTTCTTGCATATATTTGTATTATATTTGCATCATTCCATGTCTTGTTGTTGTTGCTTTGGTTTGGCATGAGCTTTTGTTTAGTTTTACAAGCTTTTTCTCGAGTATTTGGCCTCTGACCCAAATCCACCGGGGTGGATTTTTGCTTTGAAAAATATCCACCGGGGTGGATTTGAGGCAAAGAGTTGTCTGCCCTAAATCCATGGGGGTGGATTTCCCCTTTGGAAAAAATCCACCGGGGTGGATTTAGGGTAGTGGCTCATTTTTGCTCCGAACTTTGTTTTCTTGTTTTCTTTGCTTCTTTGCTTCTCTCCCACCCCTAATATGATCCCTAAGCTTTACTAACATGAATTATTATATGTTAATTTGCTTGTTTTGGAATTTTTAATTTATTTGATATGATTTGAACGAGTTATGATTTAATATGTCTTAAGTTATACGTGTAATTCTTTCTTGAATCGTTTATCTCCCTTATGCATTTTAAACTCATGAACACTTATATTATCCTATAATATGACACATTATGAGTTTATTTCATATGGTATGAGTTTAATTCTTGAATTCCTTATGTGATCTCTCGTTATTTGCTCTGATATGCCTAAGTATGAATCCATATGATATGCATTGCATCCATTTGCATTCGTATGAGTCGCCGTTCGTCTAAGTGGTTCATGATCGAGTCTAAGTCATGAGTTTATGTTTGTATGTCACAGATTTGAGTTCGGGAGGTGTTGGTTCCGCCATTTAGCCTCTTCTTGGCCGTCAACGCTCATCCGTGAGCACTTTTGGTAAAAGGTGAGGCTTAGGTTTGTTTTCTTTTTAGTTAATACAACCTACAACCCTACGTGCTCATTTTCAAGCCCACATGTGACTATACTATTATATTTATATAATAGATACGTGTTTATAAGATACGTTTATGATCTTGTCATAAGATTAAATGTTTTGGACTATATGTATGAGCATATGTGAGCTTAAAAATGATTTGAAACAAGGCTATGCTTCAAACCCTGTATCTTCGTGCAAGCTTTGCTCTTCTTCAACTTGATATGTTTTCGGATGACACGGAGAGGTACGTTAAAAGCATAGGCCGAGTTGCACGGTAAGGTATGCTAAGGTATGTAAGTTTGTTACATTCTAATTTTGTTAAGTTGCGAGTTTTGGTATGTTAAGTCTTGTTCAGATTTGCCGGGCCCAGGGAATTGTGGGTATGGACGCCCGGGACGGCAAGGGCCGTCGGGTTAAGCCTGTGTACGATTCCCATTTGAAGTACTAACGCACGACTCTTGGAGGTTGAGGAGGCGTGGTGCTTCAAGCACAATGTGGGTTAGCTACCCCTTCTGCATTGGTAAGAGTAGTGAGGGTTTGCTCCCCGAACTACATGTTGTTGGGGTTGGATTGGTTTATGATTTGTGTTTTCTGTTTTAATACGTATGTTAATAATTTGGGGAGTTAGAGTAAGACCCGTACTCGCCGGGTATAAGAATTCGTTAAGATATGTTGATTATGAAACGGGGATAGGACCTTTCTTGTAAGCTATGTCCGTTTATGATACGAATATGTATAAGTTTGATTCGAAAATGGTTTTTGGTATGCAAAATCCTATCCCGGTTCATAGTCTTTTATTTAATACATGCTTTGCTCTATATGTATACGTGTGTGGGTGTGCGTTAGCCCCCTCACTCAGTCGGTGGACTGACCCTCTACTTTCAATTTTTTTTCAGTTTGCAAGTTGGTTCATGCTAGGCGGAGTCGTGAGTCGATCGGGTTCTAGTATCCTAGTTCGAGTTGCATTTCACTAGCTTTCGGTCACATTTGTATATGTTTTAGATTTGTTAATCGAATTGTATGTGCATCTCTGGGATTTGATTTATGTATGCTCTTTGAATTATATTTATATATTTTTGGGACAGGCTCCTAGGGCTAGATGGACCCGTTTTTGTGGATTTATCTTCTTGGATTTTGATGTATGCTTTCGGTTTCTTAATATTATGCGCGCTCTGGTATTGTCTTACCTCCGCCTCGCTTAGCGAGTGTGTGTAGGTTCCCGTTCGCTTAGTCTTGGGCTCATGTATGGATTTTTATTTCATATGTGGGTTCGGGGATAGGTGCGGGGGATGTAGTAGCTCGTCGCTCCGGGCGCTACAGGATCTCTGTCTGAGACTATACTAACCGGAATCCCATGAAGTCTAACAATCTCCCAGTTATAAAGCTCGGCTAGCTTACGAATCTTAAACGACATCCGAACCGGCATAAAATGTGCAGACTTCGTCAAACGGTCCACAATCACCCAAATTCCATCGAATCCACCTTTCACCTTAGGTAATCCGGACACGAAATCCATTGTCACCTGTTCCCACTTCCATTCAGGAATAGGTAACGGCTGAAGAAGACCTCCCAGTTTGTGATGCTTGGCTTTCACTTTCTGACAAGTGAGACAATGCTTCACATACTCGGCCACATCCTTCTTCAATCCACGCCACCAATAATATTGCCTTAAATCCTTATACATCTTGTTTCCTCCGGGGTGGATGGAATAAGCCGATCTGTGAGCTTCCTCGAGCAATACCCGTTTCAACTCTTCGGGTACAACCACTCGGTTCTTGAAACGAAGAAGACCGGTTTCATCAAACCCAAATGGACACTCCGGATCAGCTCTTGCCTTAGCTATCAATCTCTGAACTTCCACATCCGTACTCTGAGCCTCAAACAAACTGTGCTTCAAATCCGGCTGAACCGAAATATTAGAAACTCGAGCCCTTACAACAATTGGCTCGATTCCACTACTATCACCCACTTCCAAGCTCGATACACTAACCTTCCTACTAAGTGCATCGGCGACCACGTTGGCTTTGTCGGGATGGTACTTGATCGTGCAATCATAATATTCCAACCTTTTCATCCAACGCCGTTGCCTCATATTCAAATCCTTCTGAGTGAATAAATACCGGAGGCTTTTGTGGTCTGTGAAAATCTCGAAAGACACCCCGTACAAATAATGTCTCCACTTTCCAAATGCAAAGATTACGGCGGCGAGCTCAAGATCATGTGTTGGATAATTCTTCTCGTGCTCTTTCAACTTCCGTGATGCATAAGCAATTACCTTACCCTTTTGAGTCAACACACATCCCAAGCCTTCCTTAGAAGCATCCATATAAACAGCATATCCTTCTGAACCTTCCGGAAGGGCTAACACTGGAGCAGACACTAACTTCTCTTTCAAGAAAGTGAAACTCTTCTCACAACCTTCATCCCAATCGAATTTCACATTCTTCTTCGTCAATCGTGTTAAAGGAGCTGCTAACTTGGAGAAATCTTTAACAAACCTCCGGTAGTAACCTGCCAATCCCAAGAAACTCCTGATCTCCGAGGCATTCTTAGGTTTTTCCCATTTCAAAACCGACTCAATCTTAGAAGGATCGACCTCCAAACCATTGCCCGAAATCACGTGACCCAAGAATGACACCCTGTCAATCCAAAACTCACACTTGCTGAATTTGGCAAATAACTGATGCTCCTTCAAAGTCCTCAATACCAACTAAAGATACCTTGCATGCTCCTTGGCAGACTTAGAGAAAACCAGAATATCATCAATGAAGATAACCACGAACTTATCCAGAAAAGGTCTGAAAATCATGTGCATCATATCCATAAAAGCTGCTGGGGCATTAGTCAAACCAAACGGCATCACTACAAACTCATAATGCCCGTACCGAGTATTAAATCCTATCTTAGAAATATCCTCAGCTCGGATTCGCAACTGGTAGTATCCTTGTCTCAAATCCAACTTCGAGTATATGTGGAAGAGGATACTTGTTCTTGATCGTCAACCGGTTCAACTCCCTATAGTCTATGCACATCCTCAAAGTCCCGTCCTTCTTCTTTACGAACAAAACTGGTGCACCCCAGGGGGAAGAACTCGGTCTGATGTACCCAATCTCCAACAACGCATCAAGTTGAGTCTTCAACTCTTTCAACTCGGCCAGAGCCATACGATACGGAGTCTTGGAGTACGGCTCTGCGTTAGGGTACAGATCGATCACAAACTCAATTTCCCGTTCTGGAGGCAACGAATCCAATTCCTCAGGAAAGACCTCGGGAAACTCCTTCACTACTTCCGTTTCTTCCAACTTACTTTGGTCCTTGGGTTTGTTGAGAATGTAAGCAATGAAACCCGTGGCTCCCTCTCGAACCAACTTATGAGCTTCTGAGAAAGAAAGTAGAGGCACAGTCTTGGAACTCCAACCCACTACCAAATCTGATCCCAACTGAACCTTCTTCGCCCTGCAATCAACTGTGGCAGAATGTCTATACAACCAATACATGCCCAAAATGGATCCATAACAAGTCATCGACAACTCAATGAAGTCTGACAAGAAAACTCGACCCTCGATGCTCACCGGAACCTCTCTAAACACCCGATCAGATTCTAAACTACCACCAAACGGAGTACTAACCACATAACATGCAGAAGAATGAGTAACAGGCAAAGGAAAAGAAACAGATATAGCACTCGAAAGAAAAGAGTGAGTAGCTCCCGGATCAAACAAAGTATGAATGTTCGTGCCATGTATGCAAATGGTACCTTCAACTACTGCGGCTGGGTCAACATCAGCATCCTGCTGCTCTCCGTCCAGAGCATAAGCACGAGCCCTGATCAGTGGTCTCTGTGCTCCCGGTGGTGGCATCCTGCGGTCTGGACATCCATTGACCATATGCTCGTCGCTCCCACAAATCAAACATAAACCCAGACGCCTCCTGCAGTTATCATAAATGTGTGTCCTCTGACCACAGAAGGTACAAGCAGGCCTCTCGGGTGGTGGTGGCAAAGCTGGAGCAACTGGAGCTCTAATCATTGGTCCCGCTGGTCGGGGCTTCTTCCCTGGGCCCTTCGGAGCTAGTGGTGGAGATGAATAAACCATCGGCCTCTTGCCTGAAGCAGAACCCGAACCTGAACCCTTATACCCCAATCCGGAACCTCTAAAACCTGATCCGGAACCTGAGCCCGAACCTGAACGATAAGTAGACCGCCTCGCATTCACTGAATCCTCAACCAACAACGCCTTCTTGGTAGCCTTCACCCATGTGCTCGTGTTAACCGCCTCAATCGCTGCTTGAATATCCGGTCTAAGGCCCTGAACAAACTGCATCGCCTTATGGAAATCGTCACTCGCTATATTAGGAGCATAGCAGGACAATCTCTCAAACTCGGCGATATACTCTGAAACTGACCGGCTTCCTTGCTTAAGTTCTGTAAATTCCTTCAACCTTCAAGTGCGAGAAGATGGAGGAATAAACTTGTTCTTGAACTCCCTGACGAAAACTACCCAATTCACTTCCTCACCTGCAGCATCTAAGACAATCCGGGCACTCTCCCACCATGAATATGCCTCGCCCTGAATCAATGAAATAGTAAATCGGGCCTTCTCATGGGACTCATACGGGCTAAGCTCCCATATCCTCTTAATTTCTTTCAGCCACTGCTCAGCCTGAATATCATTCCCTTTATAAAACTTGGGAGGATGCTGGTTCTGGAACTCCCTGAAAGCTAATGAAATCTGGCCTCCCGGCTGTGGTGGTGGAACTGGTGGTGCTGGAGGAATATAATCCTGGACTCTCTGATCAATAAGACCCACCACGGCGTTCATAAAGTCCTGTGGCTGAGCCTGATGAGGTGGGGGAGGAGGTGGTGATCTCTCCCGGCGATGATGAGACGATGTCGATGTCTAGGAGAACGATCACGGTGATGTCTATCGCGAGCCATCCTGAAATCAAGTCACTATTATGCATGTTCAGTTAGTAGGTGCAAATATGTGCAAATAATTCACAATTGCACATAAGTCATAAAATTCAACAATTCACCAAATTCAAGTAAAATCAAATAAGTCAAGTAGGTTCAAATATGTCAAATAACGATGCAAGACTCTCAAATTGCCAATTAGTTCCTATGCCGTGCGACCCAGACTCACCAGACACGACACTCGAGACCCGGTTTTGCAACCGGGCTCTGATACCACCGTAGGATGTAGCACCCGGAAAGCTAGGCACCACCTCCCCCGCACTATAGGCCAAATCCACATATGAAATGGCCAATCCATATATGAACCAAAGCTATAGTGAACGAGAGAAAATAAAAAAAAAACATTACACAAGGCTAGGCGGGACTAACCCCAAACCAAACAATCAACGATGCAAAGAAGATAGAAGCGGAAGCAATAATTCATTCAATACTTATAGGTACCATATTTATTTATTTACTAATAGATACCAACATTTCATATCAAAACAATATCATCTCCAAAATAAATATCAAGGCATGCTACAAAATACATAAAATATCTATACATGAACAAAATGTGAGATGAAGGTGCTAGACCCGAATTAAAGACAATCTAGACTATAATTCCCACCTAGCACGCCCTGCAAAACAACTGAAAAGTCAAGGTGTCAGTCCAACACGGACTGAGCGAGGGGTTATAATAAATATAAGCGCACATACATGCAAGTTATAATCTCGGGTAATAATTTTGGGAAACAACAGTACAATTTAATAAAGCAAAAGATATAATCACCTGAGGTTACAACTAATTCAGTTTATTAATTAATCAATTCAATACAATCAATTGTGGCCCGGCGAGTGAGGGCAATTCTCCAACCTTACTCCAACTGTGTACAATCAATCAATCAATTATTCAATAGTTAGGTGATCATACAATTAATTACGGTGCACAATTAGCAGTTTCAGTCCATCCTTCTTCCTCTGGGTGATGGTGGGATTGCAAGGCCCCACCATCCAATCAGTCTGGGCAGAGGGTACATGAATCCCTAAGCCCGGAACTCCCTCCTCCCCTAATCTTCTAGGGGGTTCAGGGGTCATCCCAATTTGGTGAGAGTAGCTCTCGAGTTACCCGTCAGCCCATGCTTTCCCGGTTGGCTCGAGTCACTACCCTCGGGCCCACAGTGCAATACAATACTCGCCCAATCAATCAATCAGTCAATCAGTTCCTTCAAATGTTTGATAAATCATTTGAAAACCAATCTCATTTGAAAACTATAGCTATATAGATAGGTTTTGGCTTAAAACTTCACATAGGGTTATACGGGTTCTAGGTAGCTAGAATTAAACCTCACCTGAACGACCCAAAACAAACAAGGAAACAGCTCACGGGGCTTGCTCCTCGTCACCAGGAAGCTGGTATGTGCAAGAAAGACAATTGTCCGTGAGACACGACTCAAAATGTACCAAAGAGGACGAATGGCGATGCGATGATCATGATATGAATATGTAAAAGAGAAGATTATGTTCATGTGCACTATTAAGAAATTAAATCATACGTTCAAGTCATTCACTCATTCGTTCGATTCATTCGAACTCACAATTAGGGAATAAACGATTAAATACAGTCAATTAAACCAAATAACAATTAATATATAACCAACATATATGTATATATATATCCCATGCACGGACGGTAGCATGCAAAACAAAATGCATGCAAAACAGGGGGTGACACGCCCGTGTCACCAAAATACACTAAGCCGTGACACCCCCGTGTCAGAGTACAGCGGGTAACATGCATGAAAATAGAAGGTGACACGCCCGTGTCACCCTTACAAAGCAAACCGCGACACCCCTGTGTCACGGTACAGAAGAACCCAGGCCACTACGCACCCTCGTGTCACGCTGAAGAAGGGAAAGTTGACACGCCCCTGTCAACTGTGCGTAACAGAAAAAAAACAGAGCAATAGCAGTAGCAGCGATCCAACAACAACAACCCACAAATGAATTCAAACTAAGATGAAATGCATATATATCATGCAATACACATACTATCATATATATAGATCAATAACAATCCATATAAACACCCATTTCCATGTTAGATCATCAAGAATCATTCATTCAAAACCCAAATCATCAATCATGCTCCAAGTGCAATATCAACAAGTTGAATACATATAACTTAAGCTCAAAGTTCCTAAACATATTTCCAACAGCCAATACACAATTTAACAAACAAATAATAAAGCCCTATCTAACCTATATATTCAAGAGAATCATCCAAGTTCCATAATTACCTCAAAAGAAAGAAATGGAAGACAAGATGAAGATGTGATGTTGATGATGCTTGTATGATCACAAATCCCACAAATTCTAGCTTGGAATAATGAAATCTCCCTCTCTTCCAAGAAGGGTTTGTCTCGGTTGAGCAAGGAAAGCAAAGCAAGGTGTAAGAAATGTTTGTATAAAATGGGAAGTATGATACGTGAAAGGCTGCTATGAAGGAGAAAGAATTGGCCAAATTTGCTATTTAGTCCTCCAATTATTTAAGTCATGCAATGAAGTTCAATTCCATAACAAATGATCAATTAGATCCAATGCAATTAAGTCCCCTAATTCATAAGAATGCTCAAGTAAGGTCACGAAAGAATTAAATCACGTTCGGGAAATTAATTCACGTTACAATCACGTTCAATATATACGACAATTATAATATGATATGAAGTTCAATAAAATACTAAGAATATAATTTTATAAAATCATGCCATGACATGCAAAGTTAAAGAAATGAACAAATAATAATAAAAATCTAACTCTCAAACTCACACGCGTCGATCATACCTGAATTGTCGAAAGTTGGGGCGTTACAGGGGCGCTACATGTGCGGTGCTACATCTTAAGGTGGTATCAGAGCTCGTTTGCAAAACATAGGTTCTAGTGTCGTATCCCGTGAGTTTAGGTCGTACGGTATAGGAATTCTTGTTAATTAAGAGTCTTGCATTTTACTTGAATTTTGTGACTTACTTGAATTCTCTGAATTAGTTGGATTACCTGAATTCCTTGAATTATGTGATTCTTGGTATTACGAGATTTAAGTGCACTCATTTGCATTTATTAATCAACCATGCATGTCTAGTGCTCTGATTTCAGGATGCCTCGAGGTAGACCTCGTCGTGAGCACTCTCCAGGACACAAGAGACTGAGCATTCTCTTCGTGCTCCTCCACCTCCACCCCCTCCTGCTCAGCCGTAGGACTTTATGAATGCAGTGGTTGGCTTGATCGATCAGAGGCTTCGGGAGTATGTACCTCCAGCGCCGCAAGTTCCACCACCACAGCCTATACAGATTTCTACGGCATTTCCGGAATTTCAGAACCAGTATCCTCCCAAGTTCTATAAAGGAAATGATATGCAAGCAGAGCAATGGTTGAAAGAAATTGAACATGTTTGGGAGCTTATTCCTTGCAGGTCACAGGAGAAGGCCCGTTGCACTATCTCTTTGATCCAGGGCGAGGCTTATTCATGGTAAGAGAGCACTAAGATTATATTGGATGTTGTTGGGGAGGAAATAACTTGGGATGTTTTCATTAGAGAGTTCAAGAATAAGTTCATTCCTCCGTCTTTTCGCACACGCGGGTTGAAGGAATTTACTGTGTTAAAGCAAGGAGGGAGGTCTATTTCGGAGTATATAGCTAAATTCGAGAGATTATCTCGCTATGCACCTAATATAGCGAGTGTTAGGAATAGTGCCCTAAAAAGCCGATTGTATATCCGCTTTGTGCTTTTGCTTATTGTAATCACAGACAATCTTTGAATAAAATAACGAATTGAGGCAACACTTCTTTATATGCTCTTGTTTGGTATGCGTTTACTTTAGCTGTGCATGTATGAGAACTCCCCTAATCCTGATGACTTTAGGACTCTACCATTTAGGTGAAATGGTTCATGAAACGAGCCCTATATCACATAAGTCATGATTAGTAAAATACTCCAAGCCGATGAGTCCTACAGACAGTGGGAGTGTCAACCTGACTCCTCTAAGGCTTGCTTGTGGGATCACGCCCTTAAGAAGGACCACCTTGTTTCATGGAGGTGCAAAGTGTATAGTTGATACGTGCGTGATACATGAGGGTGCTTACTTTAATAAGTAAGTTCATTGAGGTGCCCTGTGTGAGAACATTCCTAAATGGGAAAGGAAGTTTCTATTTCAGGAAATGGAAACTTCCAGATTAGGAAATATCTCGCGAGTCATTGATGTGATTAATTGATCCTTAGACTTGAGGTTCCTTGTCACTTTATGAGTTAACTCTGTAGTCTTAGGTATAAGCTTTAAAGGGTGTCGCCTTAGACAACTGATTCAAGGCTTATGCTGGGGCTGCACAAGTGATTCATGAAAGTGAATGAGAATCAAGAAAGGACCTACACTTGCATCTGCAAGGTGATCTCTTATTGTGTAAGTCATTCATATGCCATATGGAGTCCTTGGCCAAGGCAGTAGATCAAGACATCAAGAAAAGGCTTTCTTAGATTGAGATCAAATGGATATGAAATGCACTTAGCTTTAAGACCGGATTATTAGGGTTCTAATTATTCCCTTACCCTAGATCTTGGTTGAGAGATAGTAAGTAGGAGGATTGTATCTCACATGAATCAATGACTTAAAGGTTCTGTCGAATCCGAACATTCCAATTCAGCTAGGGGTTAAACACCTGTTGCTAGACTATGGTCGTTTAATCTGTGGACTGATTAATTAATTAGTGAATTAATTAATTAGGGTCACTGCTAATTGAATTGAGAACCTAGAGGGTCACACACAACAACTTGGTTACATGAGTTCAGGCTTGAAAATGATTAAACGAGTTAATCGAGCCAAGAGGGTTCCACACGTGTGAAGTCACACGTGTGGCTCACGTGAGTGACACGTGTCACTGTGACACGTGTCACACACGTGTGTATATATATTATATATATATATATATATATATATATATTAAATAATTAATTAGTTAATTATTTAATAGACTTTGGTTTAATTTTGAATTAAAAAGAAAGTCTAATTTTGGAGAAAATAATCTAGTTAATTAATTATGAATTAATTAATTAGATAAAAATAAGTTATTTATTTTATAATAAATAAAGTATAAAATTATCCAAAAATAGTTTGGATATTTTTAGCTCTCTTAAAAGTTGACTTGAATTAGAATTCAAAGTCAAAGTTGGAAAATACTTGATGATCAAGTAATAGGAGAGAGAGGAACCAAATCCTTTCCCAACAAGGATTTGGATCGGCACCCTCTCTCTATAAATAGGAGAGCTCGAGCTCCTTATGGAGCTAATTGGGAATTCTTTTGGTTCATTTGTTGAACACCTTCCTTTCTCCAAGATTAAATTAAACCCTAGGTTAAGCCTAAACACTAACTAGAGAACTAGCATCCTTACTAGTTAGATTGTGATCAAGTTGGTGGACTTTCTCTAGAGACTTCAAGTTAGTAGTTTGAAGATTCAAGCTTTACCAAAGGAGAGGGGATCAAGCCGCGAGAAGAGCGTTCTTGGGTGGCTTGAAACGCTTCAAGAAAGAACAAAAGAAAAGTAAGTTTTCTATCTTTACGAATTTGGTTACACGATTGCGAGTCCAAGGTCCTTTTGTTGGGAAAATTTTTTAAATTCCGCTGCTTTCTGATTCGTGTTTTCCAACAAGTGGTATCAGAGCCACCTCGTTAATCGTGTTTCTGATTCGTCTCAATTATTCTGAATTTGGTAGAAATTGTTAGGCTTAGATGCGAATTAGGTATTCATGAGTTCTTTTAGAAAGCCTGAAATACGAAACAGTAATTTTTCTTGAATTTCTGAAACTGTTTTCTTAAATTGTGTTTTTGGAAAACCGTTTTGATAGAAATTAATTTAAATCGTGATTTTTGAATTTGGATTGTTTTGGTTTTTGAACTAAAAATACGAAACACGAAATCGCGTTACAAAAACGCGAGCCTGGACGTGCTAAGGCGTAGCACGCCAGGCCCGCGCGCCCACCCGCCCAGCAGTCCCGCAACCGCGCGGGACTGCCCGCCGCTGCCGCCCGCCAGCACCTCCCGCAACCGCGCGGGAGCCGTTCCGCCGCCCGCCTGCCTGCTGCCTAGGCGAGGTGCACGCCTTGCGCGCGAGAAGGCGTGCACGCTGCGCGAGCGTGCCGGCAGCCCTCCTGCTGGCGTGCACGACGCGGTGCATGCGCTCGCGCGCGATGCGTGCTCCTGCCTGGGCTGGGCGCGCGGGCGAACCCGGGGCCTTCGTTTCGCGATCTTGATTTTCGTGTTTAGTCCAATCCAATCCCGATTTAATTTTTCTGAAAAATTTTATAAAAAAATTGAATTATTTTTGAAATAATTGTTTGAATTGGGATTTTGAAAATTTGAGCGATTTGAATCTTGGAAAAATTACAATCTTTATTTTCTGAAAATATTGAAAGAATAAAATTATTAATTTTCAGAATTTAATTGGAATTTTATTAGTTTATTGTTTTTCGGGTTTTATAGAAAAGGCTCTTGAACAAGAATTACATCTAAGTCGTGTTTTAAGTCATTAGGACTTGAAACGAGAATTTTAATTTATTGGTTAAATTTAAATTCTTGCAAAAGCATGTTAGGTGATCATGGGTTTAGATCTATGTATGGTTTTAATTTATGCACATGGATGGTTTAAATTGGGGTTGGAGCCCTATAGTTGCGTTTCTCAATTGAGGTTGGAGCCTCACTTATGTGCGTACTGTTATGTGATTTATTATGTGGCTTTCCATATTACTGTTTTTGAGGCCGGGGTATGCCCCGTGTAATTGTCTAAGGCCAATATGAAGATTGAGCCTTATTACTTTATGTCTTTTTCTTTTTATTGTAATTTGAGAGTAGAGATAGGTGGTGAGGTTTTATTTTCATTTTGGAGACAATGCACCCAAGGAGTAAGATGGACCACATTCAAGTAACAAGGAGGCCATAAGTGAAGACCCCTCAAAATGTTAGGGAGGGGAATCTCAATTGTTAAATGTAATAGAGATAGGGCTCGTATTTTGTTACCGCTTTCCCTTATGTGATTTAAACTGTTTATGTGGCATGTATGTTAGAACTTGTGATTGTTGAGTGGCTCCCACATATCACGCATAAGATAGGTAGAACCCATGATCATTGCATGTTAGTATCATGCTAGGACATGTTATCTGTTTATGTGCTTGTTTGATATGCATTTAAGTGTACTTGCATTAATCAAGACTAATAAAATTGGATAACATATATGTTGGTGAGGTCGAACCGGACAACTCTCCGGTTGATTCGAAAATTCCCATTAAATATTAAGCTAATTTCGAACAAATAAGTGTTTAAATCGAGATGTAAATTTTGAATTAAATTCCTAGCATTCCATCAATAGGTTTTAAGTTTAGTAAGTAAAGCTAGTTATTGTCCGCGAGTCGTGGGATAGCTAGTGGAACTTATTAGTTCTTAGTTACCTAATTAATCATTTTAAATGATCAATATTTCGTGGTCAATTTTAGCAAGGGCGATGTCCGCGAGTCGTGGGTCGTTCGAACTAAGTTTTGGTCATGATCTTATGATTGATGTGTCTAGCTTAACGCCTAAGTAAATATGGATGTCGCACGAGTCGTGGGTCCATATTGAAAGATAGGTGATGCAAAAACAATTACTAAGAGTTCTAAAGGTGTTAGAATTGGTAAGTTGTACCTACCTAGGGTTCTTACTTAGAATGTCCGCGAGTCGTGGGTTCGAGGTAAAATGCCTAGGATCTTAGTACCCATTGGGAAACGTGTTCCTCTTAGATCTTTGGGAATTCTAGATCTTTGAAAAACAGTGGGAGCTACATTAGATTAAAGACCTTATCTTTTGTATATCGTTATAATTCAGCATGCTCACTAGTTCTCTGTTTTACCATTTAGGTCGTAGATTCTGTGATTCTCTACGTGTTTTGAAATGGCAACCAAAAACCCTCTTGTATCGATCCTCGAGTCAAACAAGTTGACTGGTCCCAACTATTCTGATTGGCTGAGGAATCTAAAAATCATTTTAGATTCTGAGAAGAGAACTTATGTTCTCTTCGAAGGGGAGCCTAGTCCCGAAGGAGAGGCTCCCACTCGGGCCGAGCGGGACGCGATTCAGAAGTGGAAGGATGATAATCTCCAAGCCCGTTGCCTTATGTTGGCTAACATGTCTCCGGACTTGCAAAGGCAACATGAGGCCATGGAATTTGCTTGGGAGATTTATGACCACTTAGAGCAACTTTACCGCCCTCATGAACGTGTTACAAGGTGTAACACTTCAAAGGAATTGTTCCACTTAAGAATGAGGGAAGGTTCAAGTGTCCATGAATATGGACTCAAGTTTCTTGCCCTTACCGAGAAACTTGCTTCTATGGACATGCCACTAAAAGATGAGCTTTCAGTGGATTTGTTGCTAGCTTCGCTCCCACCATCATTCAACCCATTTGTCCTTAACTTCAACATGAATCATGCTGGTGCTACTGTAACTGAGCTGATTAGTCAGCTTGTGACTGCTGAAAGCACGATCAAGAAGGACAATAAGGTTTTGATGGTGAATGCTCCATCTTCCTCTTCTGGGCTTTCTAAAGGTAAGGGCAAGAAAGCCCAAAAGAAGAAGAAGAAACCCCTTAGGCCCACTGGTGGCATTTCGAAGGGGAAGGCCCTAAAGAAGAAGCGTGATCAGAAAGAGGATGTTTGCTTCCATTGTGGCAAAACGGGACATTGGAGGAGAAACTGCCCAGAGTACAAGGCTACTCTAAAGAAAGGTATCTTTCTCGTTGAAGTAAATCTTTCTATTAATTCTAGTTCTTGGGTACTTGATACCGGTTGTGGAACTCATATCTGTAATGATGTACAGATGCTAAGTGAAGTCCAACAACTCAAAGAAGGAGAATGTGTCTTGAAGATCGGTGATGGCTCAAACGTTGAAGCTCGAGCTTTAGGCACAATTAGATTAGATTTAGGTAGTTTTGAGTTGGTATTAAATAAAGTCCTTTATGTACCGAGCATTATTCGTAATATAATTTCAGTTCCAATATTAGATTGTGAAGGTTATGAAACTTATATTAAGAATGGTAAATATTTTATCAAACGGAACAACTCTTCCGTTCATATCGGTACTCTAAGTAATGGACTTTACCTAACTCAAAATATCAATATTATGAATATACAACGAGAAACAAAACGTAAGAGAGATGACAAAGTTTCAGCTCCCTTATGGCACGCTAGATTAGGACACATTTCCAAGAACAGAATTAGCAAGATAAACACTTTAGGATCATTCTCTGAAAATGATCTCAAAGAGTTAACTTCTTGCGAATCCTGTCTCAAAGGAAAAATGTCCAAAGTTCCTTTTAAAGGAACTGTGGAACGTGCCACTAAGGTTTTGGATTTGATCCATACTGACGTTTGTAGACCGCTTAGTGTAAGCACTAGAAACAATCATCAGTACTTCACAACCTTTACTGATGACTTTAGTCGGTATGGTTATGTATACTTAATGAACTATAAATCTGAAGCTTTTGAGAAATTCTTAGAATTTCAAAAGGAGGTTAAGAACCAAACTGGTCACAATATCAAAGCACTTCGATCTGATCGAGGAGGCGAGTATCTTAGTGAAGAATTCCTTAATCATCTCAAAGATAATGGGATTATCTCTCAGTGGACTCCTCCGGGAACTCCTCAGCTTAATGGAGTTTCTGAGAGAAGGAATCGAACCCTACTTGATATGGTTCGTTCCATGATGAGTTTCACTGACTTACCACCTTCTTTCTGGGGTTATGCCCTAGAAAGTGCAACAAAGACTCTGAATCTAGTTCCCTCTAAGTCAGTCCCCAAGACGCCCTATGAAATGTGGCATGGTAAAATCCCTAGTTATTCTTACTTAAGAATTTGGGGTTGTCCTGCTTACGTGAAGAGGACAGTGGGAGATAAGTTAGAATCTCGTTCTAACTTATGCTACTTTGTAGGTTATCCTAAGGAATCCATAGTGTAACACCCCGCACGTGAGGCGCCACATCCCCCGCACTATGACCCGACACGTGTACGAAATGGGAAGTCCGCACACGCACCAAGTCACAGCGAACGGGTGACAAACAAAAACACACCCACTAGCTAGGCGGTACCTAACCCTGTACAAAAGACAATATACGAAACATGACATCGGAAATAGTACGAAATACCAACTTTCAAAAACTTATACACACCAAGCATACAACGAAGTACCTACATCAGAATCAAATATACGGGTTCAACTAGTTCAGCAAACCTGTCCTATCCTCTCCCGAATAATTACACATCAAAACGGGTTCAACTAAATCAAGCACCTGTCCTAACCTGTCCCGAATTCCATAAAAGCAATTCAAACATGCAAACCTGAGCAGAATATATCTTATACAAAATTTCAAAACATAAATCGATTCAAAGAGCTGAACAAACTCAGACAGACCAACAAACACGACAGACAGCCGCCTAGCACGAACTCCAACGAACTCCAAAGCAAAGCCTGCAAACTAAAAACATGAAAGGGGAGGGGTCAGTCCAAAGACTGAGCGAGGGGCTACACACACACGCGTATATACATATACAGAGCACAACACATAACATAAAGGGGAGTTCGTGAACCAAGGCGTGGTTTTTGCATTCTAAAATATTTCTCACATGATACTAGATATAAGAGAGTAAAAGAGTTAGGCCAAAGGCCAAAAATCCCAATATTATTAATTAGAAGTCCACTCCCGTTTCCCGAACAATTTCTTAACAAACTAACTTAACGAAAACAAACACACCAAGCAAACGTTCAGACAAAAGGGGAAAATGTGCACAAGAGTAATACTCGACGCTCCGAGGCTCCTTACCCACATCCCGATGATCATGCACAGGAGTAATACTCGACGCCCCGAGGCTCCTTACCCATAATCACCGGGCCCCAAACAAAGCAGAGTCAAACCATCAAATCAGAGGGGAAATGTACACAGGAGTAATACTCGACGCTCCGAGGCTCCTTACCCACATCCTGATGATCATGCACAGGAGTAATACTCGACTCTCCGAGGCTCCTTACCCATAATCACCGGGCCCCCAAACAAAGCAGAGTCGGAAACATACCAGAATCAGAGGCACAACAAGGTCCAAGGCAAGCGCAAATCATATCCGGAGGCATATCATATCAGCAGTCAAAGCATAGGCATAATCATAGCATATTCATAATCCTATCATATCAGATCCTAGCATAAACAGATTCTAGAACATAAATCATATCAGGCGTATCCATAGGGTTTATATTCACATACATATCGGCACATATCTGTAGGGTTTAACTATAACCTAACCTCACCTGGTACCAAACACAGCCGAACACAAAGCAGAAGGTCCACCCCGGAACCTACACGACTCACTTGTCACCTCCCCGGGTGCACCTGATCCACTGAACACACAAAACAGCCCACAAAGCTCAGACTCAGACAGACAACCACACAGAGACGCACGGCAAATGCAATCACATTATCTCGTATCGATTCATATCTTACACATTTACAAAACAATCAAATCAAATTCCTATATAACATTTCATAAACTTGCACGTATTACAATGCCAAATAAATCATGTAATAACATGCTAGGAATTCATTTAAATCCACGGGGTCATAAGCAACTTCCAACTAAGTTACATAATTGTTCAAGTTCTCATATTATATTTCATACAAATTTGCACGTATTACAAAGCTAATCAAATCGTAATAGCATGCTTCGAAATTTATATAAATCTCACGAGGTTACCTATTAACCCCAATCATACCAAGTTCATATCATTCCTACGTGATATACCCAAATCATATGTTACAAAATGGATTCACTTAGCAAGGTTGAACAAATCAAATCAAACAATTTCATCCTGTTTCAAAAATTACACAAACACCCCCTCTAATCTAATCAATTAGCATAAATTCAATAAATCGGGGTTCAATTTACAAATTACAAAGTCCATACTTATAACATTCCATATCATAAATGATTTCATTCATAACGGAAAACATTTGGATAGGCAATTCAAGCATATGACAATTAATTTACAATTAGAACAATTAATCAAATAATTCTCAAATACACAAATAAATTCGTAGAAAATAAACCAAGTGTCCGATTGACGAACGGAAAGTGGTGTTGGACTCACCACAACGAGGCGAACGAGCTGTCCGAAGCCCGCCGGAACGCCGCTGCCGGAGCCGCCGGAATAGTGGCCGGCCGCCGCTCGGCCACCACCGGAACGTGCCGGAAAAATCCCGAAAAAAACACCCGTGCAAGGATTCGTCATGCTCAATCCAATTCCTCGATCAATTTCTGCAAATTCCAAGCCAATCGTCACCAATTTCAAATCCAAGAATACGAAAACCCTAAAATCTTCAAACTTCAATTATTTTCAAACCGGTGAACCAAAGTGAGATCCGAAAGAGGCATCGGCTTACCCGTGACGAGCTTTACGAAAACCCTAAGCTATCGTGCCGGAAAAATCCTCGGAGGTGGCGCCGCCGGTGCGCCGCCACTGTAGCAGCCACGAACCGCCGCCAAACGGCAAAATCTGGAGTCGAGCAAATAGGGTTCATTAGTTCTCGTCGTTCCGAACAACTTTCGTGAAGGGCCCGAGGCCAAAAGATGACCGGAAAAGGCCCCCGTTGAGCTCCGAAGTTTCTGCCGCCACCACATCGCCGGAACCACCACCTACGGCCAAAATTCGGTGAAAACGATGCCAGAAATGGACTCAGGGGGTCGAGAAACCTCGGAAAACACTAACCTTGGTCGGAAAAAGTCGCCGGAGCGCCGCCGTGACACTGTTTACGCGGCGGCGGCGTGAGCTTCAGGCGGCGTGTGCGCCGCCGTCCGGTGGCCATTGGCCGCGCCGCCAACGTCATTCGCTGCGCCGGAAGCTCCTCTTGCCGTCTGTGGGGCGCGTGTCGCCGGAAAGTGGCCGGAAGCCGCCGCAAAAGGGCCACGAAGTGGCGGCTCCGCCACCCCTCCAGCCGCGTCTGAAAATCGGCAATATCTCCGCCGTCGGTCGTCGGTTGGTCGAGTTCCTGGTACGGTTGTGACCGCGTCGTCGAGATAGTCGAAAAGCACTATCGGAACGTCGAATTCCGTCGAGAAACGAGCAAGTTTGGGTTGTGTGTGAAAACACACCTTGGGTGTGTGTGAATGGCGTGAAACGCGGGGAGAGAGAGAGAGGCTGAAGCTAGAAATATGGCACGCAAAACGAGGATCCGGGGTATTTATCTCGGGTCCTCGTACGTGAAAACGGTCGGATGAACGGGCTAACGAAGTCAGAATGGGGCAAACTCAGAGTCTACGGACTCGTTTCGAAGCCCCGAACGCGTTGAAGGGGTCAAAGAGGTCAAAATCTCGACCGAACGAGAAGTGACCGGAAAACCCCTAAAAAGAGAAAATTACAACGGGGCCCCTAAACTCTAAAAGAGTTCAAAATAGGGCCTCGAAAAATATAAAATCACATAATTAAACACATAAAAAGGTTAAATAGTGACGTACCTTATAAGTTGGACGATCGGGATGTTACAAACTTCCCTCCTTCAAAAGGACCTGTCCTCAGGTCCTAAGGTCGGATTTTGAACGACGCTGAAACGAATTCCACTTCAAGCTTCCGCTGCGCAATTCTGATCTAGGCGAACTGCAATCGCTGCAGGATACTCCTCCCTTAGTTGGCATCAACTCCCTTCATAGTGACTCGTTGTCACTAAAGTTCCACTGAGCGCTTGACCATTGGTCCCTTCAAACTCATTCGATCGGCACTAGGCCACCACACCCGAAGCTCGATACTGTCGTATCCTCGTTGCTTGCAGACTGTCGTCAGGCTGCGCGTTGCTCAACTACAACAAACAGGAGAGAATCCCATCTCTCTACACCCAAGTGAGAGAACCCCGTCCCTCAGCACACACACAAAAGAGAGAAAGCCCGTTTCTCAACACACAAAAGAGAGAACCCCGTCTCTCATGCACACAATTGAGAGAACCCCGTCTCTCAACCTAAGTCTGATTGATTACACATCTCTCAGACAATCTAGTTTGAGAAAATCCGGTATTTCTCAAACCCTAAATCCAAGGGAATCCAGCATCCCTCGAATACCTAAGTACAAGAGCATCCAGCATCTCTCGTGCACAGAACTCAGAAAGACTCCAGCATCTTTCTGTCACGTAATATAGAGAGAATCCAACATCTCTCTAACACACAAGTAGGAAGAATTAACATCCCCCTAGCACATAAATAGAGAGAATCAAATCTCTCTCACTCAAGCACAAAAGCAGAATCAAAATTACAACAATCAACAAGTATCACGATTGACAGATATAACACATAATAACAAGAATTAATCAAATAAAGAATGTATGGATGCTCGTGCCATGAATGCATAGTGTACCGTTCACCGTAGCAACAGAGTCAAAGTTCCAATTTCCTTTGGTGGCAATTATCCCCACTCGTAGTGATCGGAATCCTGGCCTCTAATTCAGAATTGCAGTACTCCTCAAATTCTTAAGTGTTCTCTTAGCTTTGCTTGGTCAATCCTGCTTTCACGTACCATCCTTGCTAACCAAGTCTAATAGAGGTTCCATAGCAGCTTCCACACCTATCTACTTACTTCCATCAAACCATTTATGAGGCTACGAACATCGCTTGGTACAAAGAAGTTAACCACAGCCCAACGTTCTATCTTACATGCATTCACCTACAAAGCACAAATTGTACGAATATCTATGCATGTTGGTCAGTGAGTGGACATGTCAAGTAAGGGAAATAATTAAGAGCACCTAATTGAATGCAACTGCAATACATAGCTGCTAAAATTTAAAAAGCATCAAATAAAATATTGCATAATCATAATCACAGCATACACACACTCACAAAAGTTCAAATCAATTCATGCAAAGAAGTCAAATGTCACGTCAAAACGGATGCAATGCACACGTATTCCTATGCCGTACGACCTAGACTGACACAACACGACCCAGAGCACCGGTTCTGAACCTGGTAGCTCTGATACCACTTATAGATGTAACACCCCGCACGTGAGGCGCCACATCCCCCGCACTATGACCCGACACGTGTACGAAATGGGAAGTCCGCACACGCACCAAGTCATAGCGAACGGGTGACAAACAAAAACACACCCACTAGCTAGGCGGTACCTAACCCTGTACAAAAGACAATATACGAAACATGACATCGGAAATAGTACGAAATACCAACTTTCAAAAATTTATACACACCAAGCATACAACGAAGTACCTACATCAGAATCAAATATACGGGTTCAACTAGTTCAGCAAACCTGTCCTATCCTGTCCCGAATAATTACACATCAAAACGGGTTCAACTAAATCAAGCACCTGTCCTAACCTGTCCCGAATTCCATAAAAGCAATTCAAACATGCAAACCTGAGCAGAATATATCTTATACAAAATTTCAAAACATAAATCGATTCAAAGAGCTGAACAAACTCAGACAGACCAACAAACACGACAGACAGCCGCCTAGCACGAACTCCAACGAACTCCAAAGCAAAGCCTGCAAACTAAAAACATGAAAGGGGAGGGGTCAGTCCAAAGACTGAGCGAGGGGCTACACACACACGCGTATATACATATACAGAGCACAGCACATAACATAAAGGGGAGTTCGTGAACGAAGGCGTGGTTTTTGCATTCTAAAATATTTCTCACATGATACTAGATATAAGAGAGTAAAAGAGTTAGGCCAAAGGCCAAAAATCCCAATATTATTAATTAGAAGTCCACTCCCGTTTCCCGAACAATTTCTTAACAAACTAACTTAACGAAAACAAACACACCAAGCAAACGTTCAGACAAAAGGGGAAAATGTGCACAGGAGTAATACTCGACGCTCCGAGGCTCCTTACCCACATCCCGATGATCATGCACAGGAGTAATACTCGACGCCCCGAGGCTCCTTACCCATAATCACCGGGCCACAAACAAAGCAGAGTCAAACCATCAAATCAGAGGGGAAATGTGCACAGGAGTAATACTCGACGCTCCGAGGCTCCTTACCCACATCCTGATGATCATGCACAAGAGTAATACTCGACTCTCCGAGGCTCCTTACCCATAATCACCGGGCCCCCAAACAAAGCAGAGTCGGAAACATACCAGAATCAGAGGCACAACAAGGTCCAAGGCAAGCGTAAATCATATCCGGAGGCATATCATATCAGCAGTCAAAGCATAGGCATAATCATAGCATATTCATAATCCTATCATATCAGATCCTAGCATAAACAGATTCTAGAACATAAATCATATCAGGCGTATCCATAGGGTATATATTCACATACATATCGGCACATATCTGTAGGGTTTAACTATAACCTAACCTCACCTGGTACCAAACACAGCCGAACACAAAGCAGAAGGTCCACCCCGGAACCTGCACGACTCACTTGTCACCTCCCCGGGTGCACCTGATCCACTGAACACACAAAACATCCCACAAAGCTCAGACTCAGACAGACAACCACACAGAGACGCACGGCAAATGCAATCACATTATCTCGTATCGATTCATATCTTACACATTTACAAAACAATCAAATCAAATTCCTATATAACATTTCATAAACATGCACGTATTACAATGCCAAATAAATCATGTAATAACATGCTAGGAATTCATTTAAATCCACGGGGTCATAAGCAACTTCCAACTAAGTTACATAATTGTTCAAGTTCTCATATTATATTTCATACAAATTTGCACGTATTACAAAGCTAATCAAATCGTAATAGCATGCTTCGAAATTTATATAAATCTCACGAGGTTACCTATTAACCCCAATCATACCAAGTTCATATCATTCCTACGTGATATACCCAAATCATATGTTACAAAATGGATTCACTTAGCAAGGTTGAACAAATCAAATCAAACAATTTCATCCTGTTTCAAAAATTACACAAACACCCCCTCTAATCTAATCAATTAGCATAAATTCAATAAATCGGGGTTCAATTTACAAATTACAAAGTCCATACTTATCACATTCCATATCATAAATGATTTCATTCATAACGGAAAACATTTCGATAAGCAATTCAAGCATATGACAATTAATTTACAATTAGAACAATTAATCAAATAATTCTCAAATACACAAATAAATTCGTACAAAATAAACCAAGTGTCCGATTGACGAACGGAAAGTGGTGTTGGACTCACCACAACGAGGCGAACGAGCTGTCCGAAGCCCGCCGGAACGCCGCTGCCGGAGCCGCCGGAATAGTGGTCGGCCGCCGCTCGGCCACCACCGGAACGTGCCGGAAAAATCCCGAAAAAAACACCCGTGCAAGGATTCGTCATGCTCAATCCAATTCCTCGATCAATTTCTGCAAATTCCAAGCCAATCGTCACCAATTTCAAATCCAAGAATACGAAAACCCTAAAATCTTCAAACTTCAATTATTTTCAAACCGGTGAACCAAAGTGAGATCCGAAAGAGGCATCGGCTTACCCGTGACGAGCTTTACGAAAACCCTAAGCTATCGTGCCGGAAAAATCCTCGGAGGTGGCGCCGCCGGTGCGCCGCCACTGTAGCAGCCACGAACCGCCGCCAAACGGCAAAATCTGGAGTCGAGCAAATAGGGTTCATTAGTTCTCGTCGTTCCGAACAACTTTCGTGAAGGGCCCGAGGCCAAAAGATGACCGGAAAAGGCCCCCGTTGAGCTCCGAAGTTTCTGCCGCCACCACATCGCCGGAACCACCACCTACGGCCAAAATTCGGTGAAAACGATGCCGGAAATGGACTCAGGGGGTCGAGAAACCTCGAAAAACACTAACCTTGGTTGGAAAAAGTCGCCGGAGCGCCGCCGTGACACTGTTCACGCGGCGGCGGCGTGAGCTTCAGGCGGCGCGTGCGCCGCCGTCCGGTGGCCATTGGCCGCGCCGCCAACGTCATTCGCTGCGCCGGAAGCTCCTCTTGCCGTCTGTGGGGCGCGTGTCGCCGGAAAGTGGCCGGAAGCCGCCGCAAAAGGGCCACGAAGTGGCGGCTCCGCCACCCCTCCAGCCGCGTCTGAAAATCGGCAATATCTCCGCCGTCGGTCGTCGGTTGGTCGAGTTCCTGGTACGGTTGTGACCGCGTCGTCGAGATAGTCGAAAAGCACTATCGGAACGTCGAATTCCGTCGAGAAACGAGCAAGTTTGGGTTGTGTGTGAAAACACACCTTGGGTGTGTGTGAATGGCGTGAAACGCGGGGAGAGAGAGAGAGGCTGAAGCTGGAAATATGGCACGCAAAACGAGGATCCGGGGTATTTATCTCGGGTCCTCGTACATGAAAACGGTCGGATGAACAGGCTAACGAAGTCAGAATGGGGCAAACTCAGAGTCTACGGACTCGTTTCGAAGCCCCGAACACGTTGAAGGGGTCAAAGATGTCAAAATCTCGACCGAACGAGAAGTGACCGGAAAACCCCTAAAAAGAGAAAATTACAACGGGGCCCCTAAACTCTAAAAGAGTTCAAAATAGGGCCTCGAAAAATATAAAATCACATAATTAAACACATAAAAAGGTTAAATAGTGACGTACCTTATAAGTTGGACGATCGGGATGTTACAAACTTCCCTCCTTCAAAAGGACCTGTCCTCAGGTCCTAAGGTCGGATTTTGAACGACGCTGAAACGAATTCCACTTCAAGCTTCCGCTGCGCAATTCTGATCTAGGCGAACTGCAATCGCTGCAGGATACTCCTCCCTTAGTTGGCATCAACTCCCTTCATAGTGACTCGTTGTCACTAAAGTTCCACTGAGCGCTTGACCATTGGTCCCTTCAAACTCATTCGATCGGCACTAGGCCACCACACCCGAAGCTCGATACTGTCGTATCCTCGTTGCTTGCAGACTGTCGTCAGGCTGCGCGTTGCTCAACTACAACAAACAGGAGAGAATCCCATCTCTCTACACCCAAGTGAGAGAACCCCGTCCCTCAGCACACACACAAAAGAGAGAAAGCCCGTTTCTCAACACACAAAAGAGAGAACCCCGTCTCTCAGGCACACAATTGAGAGAACCCCGTCTCTCAACCTAAGTCTGATTGATTACACATCTCTCAGACAATCTAGTTTGAGAAAATCCGGCATTTCTCAAACCCTAAATCCAAGGGAATCCAGCATCCCTCGAATACCTAAGTACAAGAGCATCCAGCATCTCTCGTGCACAGAACTCAGAAAGACTCCAGCATCTTTCTGTCACGTAATATAGAGAGAATCCAACATCTCTCTAACACACAAGTAGGAAGAATTAACATCCCCCTAGCACATAAATAGAGAGAATCAAATCTCTCTCACTCAAGCACAAAAGCAGAATCAAAATTACAACAATCAACAAGTATCACAATTGACAGATATAACACATAATAACAAGAATTAATCAAATAAAGAATGTATGGATGCTCGTGCCATGAATGCATAGTGTACCGTTCACCGTAGCAACAGAGTCAAAGTTCCAATTTCCTTTGGTGGCAATTATCCCCACTCGTAGTGATCGGAATCCTGGCCTTTAATTCAGAATTGCAGTACTCCTCAAATTCTTAAGTGTTCTCTTAGCTTTGCTTGGTCAATCCTGCTTTAACGTACCATCCTTGCTAACCAAGTCTAATAGAGGTTCCATAGCAGCTTCCACACCTATCTACTTACTTCCATCAAACCATTTATGAGGCTACGAACATCGCTTGGTACAAAGAAGTTAACCACAGCCCAACGTTCTATCTTACATGCATTCACCTACAAAGCACAAATTGTACGAATATCTATGCATGTTGGTCAGTGAGTGGACATGTCAAGTAAGGGAAATAATTAAGAGCACCTAATTAAATGCAACTGCAATACATAGCTGCTAAAATTTAAAAAGCATCAAATAAAATATTGCATAATCATAATCACAGCATACACACACTCACAAAAGTTCAAATCAATTCATGCAAAGAAGTCAAATGTCACGTCAAAACGGATGCAATGCACACGTATTCCTATGCCGTACGACCTAGACTGACACAACACGACCCAGAGCACCGGTTCTGAACCTGGTAGCTCTGATACCACTTATAGATGTAACACCCCGCACGTGAGGCGCCACATCCCCCGCACTCACGTGTACGAAATGGGAAGTCCGCACACGCACCAAGTCATAGCGAACGGGTGACAAACAAAAACACACCCACTAGCTAGGCGGTACCTAACCCTGTACAAAAGACAATATACGAAACATGACATCGGAAATAGTACGAAATACCAACTTTCAAAAACTTATACACACCAAGCATACAACGAAGTACCTACATCAGAATCAAATATACGGGTTCAACTAGTTCAGCAAACCTGTCCTATCCTGTCCCGAATAATTACACATCAAAACGGGTTCAACTAAATCAAGCACCTGTCCTAACCTGTCCCGAATTCCATAAAAGCAATTCAAACATGCAAACCTGAGCAGAATATATCTTATACAAAATTTCAAAACATAAATCGATTCAAAGAGCTGAACAAACTCAGACAGACCAACAAACACGACAGACAGCCGCCTAGCACGAACTCCAACGAACTCCAAAGCAAAGCCTGCAAACTAAAAACATGAAAGGGGAGGGGTCAGTCCAAAGACTGAGCGAGGGGCTACACACACACGCGTATATACATATACAGAGCACAGCACATAACATAAAGGGGAGTTCGTGAACGAAGGCGTGGTTTTTGCATTCTAAAATATTTCTCACATGATACTAGATATAAGAGAGTAAAAGAGTTAGGCCAAAGGCCAAAAATCCCAATATTATTAATTAGAAGTCCACTCCCGTTTCCCGAACAATTTCTTAACAAACTAACTTAACGAAAACAAACACACCAAGCAAACGTTCAGACAAAAGGGGAAAATGTGCACAGGAGTAATACTCGACGCTCCGAGGCTCCTTACCCACATCCCGATGATCATGCACAGGAGTAATACTCGACGCCCCGAGGCTCCTTACCCATAATCACCGGGCCCCAAACAAAGCAGAGTCAAACCATCAAATCAGAGGGGAAATGTGCACAGGAGTAATACTCGACGCTCCGAGGCTCCTTACCCACATCCTGATGATCATGCACAGGAGTAATACTCGACTCTCCGAGGCTCCTTACCCATAATCACCGGGCCCCCAAACAAAGCAGAGTCGGAAACATACCAGAATCAGAGGCACAACATGGTCCAAGGCAAGCGCAAATCATATCCGGAGGCATATCATATCAGCAGTCAAAGCATAGGCATAATCATAGCATATTCATAATTCTATCATATCAGATCCTAGCATAAACAGATTCTAGAACATAAATCATATCAGGCGTATCCATAGGGTTTATATTCACATACATATCGGCACATATCTGTAGGGTTTAACTATAACCTAACCTCACCTGGTACCAAACACAGCCGAACACAAAGCAGAAGGTCCACCCCGGAACCTGCACGACTCACTTGTCACCTCCCCAGGTGCACCTGATCCACTGAACACACAAAACAGCCCACAAAGCTCAGACTCAGACAGACAACCACACAGAGACGCACGGCAAATGCAATCACATTATCTCGTATCGATTCATATCTTACACATTTACAAAACAATCAAATCAAATTCCTATATAACATTTCATAAACTTGCACGTATTACAATGCCAAATAAATCATGTAATAACATGCTAGGAATTCATTTAAATCCACGGGGTCATAAGCAACTTCCAACTAAGTTACATAATTGTTCAAGTTCTCATATTATATTTCATACAAATTTGCACGTATTACAAAGCTAATCAAATCGTAATAGCATGCTTCGAAATTTATATAAATCTCACGAGGTTACCTATTAACCCCAATCATACCAAGTTCATATCATTCCTACGTGATATACCCAAATCATATGTTACAAAATGGATTCACTTAGCAAGGTTGAACAAATCAAATCAAACAATTTCATCCTGTTTCAAAAATTACACAAACACCCCCTCTAATCTAATCAATTAGCATAAATTCAATAAATCGGGGTTCAATTTACAAATTACAAAGTCCATACTTATCACATTCCATATCATAAATGATTTCATTCATAACGGAAAACATTTGGATAGGCAATTCAAGCATATGACAATTAATTTACAATTAGAACAATTAATCAAATAATTCTCAAATACACAAATAAATTCGTAGAAAATAAACCAAGTGTCCGATTGACGAACGGAAAGTGGTGTTGGGCTCACCACAACGAGGCGAACGAGCTGTCCGAAGCCCGCCGGAACGCCGCTGCCGGAGCCGCCGGAATAGTGGCCGGCCGCCGCTCGGCCACCACCGGAACGTGCCGGAAAAATCCCGAAAAAAACACCCGTGCAAGGATTCGTCATGCTCAATCCAATTCCTCGATCAATTTCTGCAAATTCCAAGCCAATCGTCACCAATTTCAAATCCAAGAATACGAAAACCCTAAAATCTTCAAACTTCAATTATTTTCAAACCGGTGAACCAAAGTGAGATCCGAAAGAGGCATCGGCTTACCCGTGACGAGCTTTACGAAAACCCTAAGCTATCGTGCCGGAAAAATCCTCGGAGGTGGCGCCGCCGGTGCGCCGCCACTGTAGCAGCCACGAACCGCCGCCAAACGGCAAAATCTGGAGTCGAGCAAATAGGGTTCATTAGTTCTCGTCGTTCCGAACAACTTTCGTGAAGGGCCCGAGGCCAAAAGATGACCGGAAAAGGCCCCCGTTGAGCTCCGAAGTTTCTGCCGCCACCACATCGCCGGAACCACCACCTACGGCCAAAATTCGGTGAAAACGATGCCGAAAATGGACTCAGGGGGTCGAGAAACCTCGGAAAACACTAACCTTGGTCGGAAAAAGTCGCCGGAGCGCCGCCGTGACACTGTTCACGCGGCGGCGGCGTGAGCTTCAGGCGGCGCGTGCGCCGCCGTCCGGTGGCCATTGGCCGCGCCGCCAACGTCATTCGCTGCGCCGGAAGCTCCTCTTGCCGTCTGTGGGGCGCGTGTCGCCGGAAAGTGGCCGGAAGCCGCCGCAAAAGGGCCACGAAGTGGCGGCTCCGCCACCCCTCCAGCCGCGTCTGAAAATCGGCAATATCTCCGCCGTCGGTCGTCGGTTGGTCGAGTTCTTGGTACGGTTGTGACCGCGTCGTCGAGATAGTCGAAAAGCACTATCGGAACGTCGAATTCCGTCGAGAAACGAGCAAGTTTGGGTTGTGTGTGAAAACACACCTTGGGTGTGTGTGAATGGCGTGAAACGCGGGGAGAGAGAGAGAGGCTGAAGCTGGAAATATGGCACGCAAAACGAGGATCCGGGGTATTTATCTCGGGTCCTCGTACGCGAAAACGGTCGGATGAACGGGCTAACGAAGTCAGAATGGGGCAAACTCAGAGTCTACGGACTCGTTTCGAAGCCCCGAACGCGTTGAAGGGGTCAAAGAGGTCAAAATCTCGACCGAACGAGAAGTGACCGGAAAACCCCTAAAAAGAGAAAATTGCAAAGGGGCCCCTAAACTCTAAAAGAGTTCAAAATAGGGCCTCGAAAAATATAAAATCACATAATTAAACACATAAAAAGGTTAAATAGTGACGTACCTTATAAGTTGGACGATCGGGATGTTACACATAGGATACTACTTCTATGATCAATCTGAGCAAAAGGTGTTTGTTTCCAGAAATGCTACTTTTCTGGAGGAACCGTTCCTTAAAGAAAAGAAAGGCAAGATCATAGAATTAGAAGAAGTACAAAATGACCCCACACCACCCACTGAAGAAACGTCCCACTCTGATCAACTACAACCAATCACGAATTTCGATACATACGTAAATCCTTCTCTAAGGCGTTCTGAATGCACTCCTAGACAGCCGGAGAGATGGTATAGATTCTTCCATGAAATCTCTCAAAAGGATAATGATCCTTTAACATATGAGGAGGCACTTTCAGATTCTGACTCTGAACAGTGGATAGAAGCCATGAAATCCGAAATGGATTCCATGAACTCCAACCAAGTTTGGACCTTGGTAGATTTGCCTGATGGGGTCAAACCCATAGGTTGCAAATGGATCTTTCAGAGAAAGCTTGGAGTTGATGGAAGCGTTGCAGCCTACAAAGCAAGACTGGTTGCAAAAGGATTCACTCAGAGACCCGGCGTGGATTTTGATGAAACCTTTTCACCAGTTGCAATGCAAAAGTCTATTCGGATCATGCTTGCCATTGCTGCATATTATGACTATGAGATATGGCAAATGGATGTGCAAACTGCCTTTCTCAATGGTGACATTGATAAAGACATTTATATGGAGCAACCCATAGGTTTCACATTCAGTGGGAGTGACCAAAAGGTTTGCAAACTCCAAAGATCAATCTATGGATTGAAACAGGCTTCTAGGAATTGGAACATTCGATTTGATGAATCAGTCAAAGCGTTTGGCTTCATGCAAATTTCGAATGAATCATGTGTGTATAGAAAGGAATTGGAGACCTCAGTGCAATTCTTAGTACTTTATGTTGATGACATCCTTCTTATTGGGAATTCGAAGGATGACATGAAAGTGACTAAGTTATGGTTATCGAACCAATTCGAGATGAAAGATCTTGGTGATGCGTCCTATATCCTTGGAATTAAAATCTATAGAGATAGATCTAGAAGGTTAATAGGACTATCACAGCCGATGTACATTGACAAAGTATTGATGAGATTCAATATGGAGTCAGCAAAGGTTAAGAACCTTCCTATGAGTGTAGGAACATGTCTTTCAAAGAAGATGTGTCCTAAGACTAACCTTGAGAAGGAAAGAATGACTCACATACCTTATGCGTCAGCAATAGGTAGCATAATGTATGCAATGTTATGTACTCGGCCGGATGTGGCTTATGCACTTAGTGTGATAAGTCGTTTCCAATCTGACCCTGGAGATGGTCACTGGGCTGCCGTGAAGAATATTCTTAAGTACTTAAAAAGTACTAAAGATTTATTCTTAGTTTACGGAGGTCAGAAAGATCTTACTGTCGAAGGATACTGCGATGCAAGCTTTGCATCTGACTTAGATGATTTTAAGTCAATGTCAGGATACATTTTCTGCCTGAACGGCGGAGCAATGAGTTAGAAGAGTTCCAAGCAGACAACCACTGCAGATTCGACCACTGAGGCCGAATACTTAGCTGCAAATGATGCAGCTAAGGAAGGTGTTTGGATTAGAAACTTCATTCAAGAGTTGAATGTTGTTCCTAGCATGAAAGACCCCATTACTGTGTTTTGTGACAACACTGGGGCGGTTGCTCAAGCAAGAGGACCAAGATCTCACCAACAGACCAAGCACATTATGAGGAAGTATCACCTAATCCGTGATATTATCAAAAGAGGAGATGTGCAAATCGAGAGGGTCACATCAACAGAGAACGTGGCAGATCCACTTACTAAACCCCTTAGTCGAGAAGCTTTCCAAGGTCATCTTCAGAAGATGGGACTTAGAATAGCTTTAGAATGGCTTTGACGGGCAAGTGGGAGATTGTTAGGAATAGTGCCCTAGAAAGCCGATTGTATATCCGCTTTGTGCTTTTCCTTATTGTAATCACAGACAATCTTTGAATAAAATAACGAATTGAGGCAACACTTCTTTATATGCTCTTGTTTGGTATGCGTTTACTTTAGCTGTGCATGTATGAGAACTCCCCTAATCCTGATGACTTTAGGACTCTACCATTTAGGTGAAATGGTTCATGAAACGAGCCCTATATCACATAAGTCATGATTAGTAAAATACTCCAAGCCGATGAGTCCTACAGACAGTGGGAGTGTCAACCTGACTCCTCTAAGGCTTGCTTGTGGGATCACGCCCTTAAGAAGGACCACCTTGTTTCATGGAGGTGCAAAGTGTATAGTTGATACGTGCGTGATACATGAGGGTGCTTACTTTAGTAAGTAAGTTCATTGAGGTGCCCCGTGTGAGAACATTCCTAAATGGGAAAGGAAGTTTCTATTTCAGGAAATGGAAACTTCCAGATTAGGAAATATCTCGCGAGTCATTGATGTGATTAATTGATCCTTAGACTTGAGGTTCCTTGTCACTTTATGAGTTAACTCTGTAGTCTTAGGTATAAGCTTTAAAGGGTGTCACCTTAGACAACTGATTCAAGGCTTATGATGGGGCTGCACAAGTGATTCATGAAAGTGAATGAGAAACAAGAAAGGACCTACACTTGCATCTGCAAGGTGATCTCTTATTGTGTAAGTCATTCATATGCCATATGGAGTCCTTGGCCAAGGCAGTAGATCAAGACATCAAGAAAAGGGTTTCTTGGATTGAGATCAAATGGATATGAAATGCACTTAGCTTTAAGACCGGATTATTAGGGTTCTAATTATTCCCTTACCCTAGATCTTGGTTGAGAGATAGTAAGTAGGAGGATTGTATCTCACATGAATCAATGACTTAAAGGTTCTGTCGAATCCGAACATTCCAATTCAGCTAGGGGTTAAACACATGTTGCTAGACTATGGTCGTTTAATCTGTGGACTGATTAATTAATTAGTGAATTAATTAATTAGGGTCACTGCTAATTGAATTGAGAACCTAGAGGGTCACACACAACAACTTGGTTACATGAGTTGAGGCTTGAAAATGATTAAACGAGTTAATCGAGCCAAGAGGGTTCCACACGTGTGAAGTCACACGTGTGGCTCACGTGAGTGACACGTGTCACTGTGACACGTGTCACACACGTGTGTATATATATATCATATATATATATATATATTAAATAATTAATTAGTTAATTATTTAATAGACTTTGGTTTAATTTTGAATTAAAAAGAAAGTCTAATTTTGGAGAAAATAATCTAGTTAATTAATTATGAGTTAATTAATTAGATAAAAATAAGTTATTTATTTTATAATAAATAAAGTATAAAATTATCCAAAAATAGTTTGGATATTTTTAGCTCTCTTAAAAGTTTACTTGAATTAGAATTCAAAGTCAAAGTTGGAAAATACTTGATGATCAAGTAATAGGAGAGAGAGGAACCAAATCCTTTCCCAACAAGGATTTGGATCGGCACCCTCTCTCTATAAATAGGAGAGCTCGAGCTCCTTATGGAGCTAATTGGCAATTCTTTTGGTTCATGTGTTGAACACCTTCCTTTCTCCAAGATTAAATTAAACCCTAGGTTAAGCCTAAACACTAACTAGAGAACTAGCATCCTTACTAGTTAGATTGTGATCAAGTTGGTGGACTTTCTCTAGAGACTTCAAGTTAGAAGTTTGAAGATTCGAGCTTTACCAAAGGAGAGGGGATCAAGCCGCGAGAAGAGCGTTCTTGGGTGGCTTGAAACGCTTCAAGAAAGAACAAAAGAAAAGTAAGTTTTCAATCTTTACGAATTTGGCTACACGATTGCGAGTCCAAGGTCCTTTTGTTGGGAAAATTTTTTAAATTCCGCTGCTTTCTGATTCGTGTTTTCCAACAGCGAGTGATGATTTCCATAAAACAATGCAGTTCGTGCTGGGACTTAAGCCGGATATACAGATTGCATTGGAGGCGGTTAATACAAGTACCTGGGACAAGGCAACTACAAATGCTTTAAAGGTTGAGGATTCCGTGAATGCCAGAAGACCTTTTCCTCGCTCAGGGCCAGTTTCAGGTTCAGGATCGGGACAGGGCTCTAGCTCCGGGAAGAGGCCTATTTCCTATTCTACACCGCCACCACAAAAAGGGCCGGGAAAGAAGGTTAAACCAGCCGGACCAGTTCAGAAGGCTCCACGTGCTCCTGCTTTACCACCACCATTGCAGAAGCCTGGTTGTACCTACTGTGGACTGCCTACTCATACCTACGATGGATTCAGGCGTCGATTAGGGTTGTGTTTGATCTGTGGGAGCATTGAGCATAGAGTAGATGGCTGTCCGGATTGTCAGGATCCGCCACATGGGGGCCAGAGACCACTTGTGAGGGCTCGGGCCTATGCTTTAGCTGGAGAGGAACAGGATGCCGATATTGATCCCCCTGCAGTTGTAGAAGGTACTGTATGCTTACATGGAACGAACATCCATACATTATTTGATCCAGTAGCTACACACTCCTTTCTTGCGCATTCTATTGCTATTACTTTACCTTTGCCTGCTATATGCTCTTTTGTGAGCAATGTAGTTAGTTCTCCTTTCGGTAGTAGTAGAGAGACAGATCAGGTGTACAGGGATGTTTCTGTGAGATTGAGGGTTGAGAATTTCTGACAGACTTCATCGAAATGTCGATGGAGAGATATGAGTTTATTCTGCAAATAGATTGGTTATAAAGGCTTTGCACTACAATGGATTGTCGGGCAAAGAAAGTGTAGTTAGGTTCAGAGATTACTACGGGTTGAGGTGCGAAGACAGTACCTCTACTTTCTTTTTTTGAGGCCCAAAAATTGGTTAAAGAAGGGGCTACGAGATTCATCGCTTATATTTTTAACAAGCCAAAGGATCAGGTAAAACTGGAAGAAACAGAAGTGGTAAAGGATTTTCCTGAGGTTTTTCCAGAGAAATTGGATTCCTTACCTACTGAATGACAAATTGAATTCGTGATTAATCTATACCCAAATGTAGAGCCGTACTCTAAGACTCCATATCGGATGGCGCCAGCGGAATTGAAAGAATTAAAGGTTCAGCTTGATGCACTGTTGGAAGTCGGGTATATCAGGCCGAGTTCTTCTCCCTGGGGTGCACCGGTTTTCTTTGTAAAGAAGAAGGACGGAACCTTGAGAATGTGTATTGATTATCGGGGGTTGAATCGAATGACTATCAAGAACAAGTATCCTCTCCCACATATTGAAGAGTTATTTGATATACTTCAGGGGTCCAGAGTCTATTCCAAACTCGATTTAAGACAAGGATATTACCAGCTGCGGATCCGAGCAGAAGATATTCCAAAGACAGGATTCAATACTTGGTACGGGAATTATGATTTCGTGGTCATGCCATTTGGGTTAACTAATGCCCCTGCAGCTTTTATGGATATGATGCACATAATTTTTCGGCCTTTTCTCGACAAATTCGTGGTAATTTTGATCGATGATATTCTAGTGTTTTATAAGTCGGTCGAGGAGCATGTAAGACATCTCAAGCTTGTTTTAGAAACTTTAAAGGAGCATCAGTTATTTGAAAATTTCAGTAAATGTGGTTTTGGATCGACCGGGTTTCCTTTTTAGGGCATGTTATTTCGGGAAATGGTTTGGAAGTCGATCCTTCAAAGATTGAGGCCGTATTAAAATGGGAGAAACCAAGGAAGCCTCAAAAGTTAGAAGCTTCTTGGGATTGGCCGGATATTACCGAAGATTTGTAAAGGATTTCTCTAAGATTGCAGCACCGTTAACCCGGCTAACAAAGAATGATGTTAAGTTTGTGTGGGACGAAAAGTGCGATCAGAGTTTTAACTTCTTGAAAGAAAAGTTAGTCTCGTCTCCAGTGCTAACACTTCCGGAAGGTTCAGAGGGGTATGCAGTTTACACCGATGCATCCAAAGAAGGTTTGGGCTGTGTGTTAACTCAGCAAGGAAAAGTGATTGCCTATGCCTCCAGAAAGCTGAAAGAGTATGAAAAGATTTATCCGACACATGACTTGGAACTTCTAGCCATCGTATTTGCACTCGGGGAATGGAGACACTAGTTATACGGGATATCTTTTGAGATTTTCACCGACCAAAAAAGCCTCCAATATTTGTTTACCCAAAAAGATTTAAATATGAGGTAACGGCGTTGGATGGAAAGATTAGAGGATTATGATTGCACTATTACATATCATCCCGGGAAAGCCAATGAGGTCGCCGAGGCACTTAGCAGGAAGGCGAGTGTATCGAACTTGGAAGTAAGTGAAGATAATGAAGTTACTCCAATTATTTTGAAAGCTTGGGTTTCTAATATTTCCATACAACCGGAATTGAAATATCAGTTATTTGAAGCTCAAAGTGGTGATCCGGAGGTACAGAAATTGGTAGCTAAGGCAAGAGATGATTCGGAAAGTCCCTTCGGATTTTATGAAACGGGGTTGCTTCGTTTTAAGAACAGAGTGGTTGTGCCCGACGAAATGAAACGGGTATTGCTCGAGGAAGCTCATAAGTCGTCTTATTTGATCCACCCTGGAAGGAATAAAATGTATAAAGACTTGAAACAGTATTATTGGTGGAATGGGTAAAGAAAGACGTAGCCAAATATGTGAAGCACTGTTTAACATGTCAAAAAGTAAAAGTTAAGCATCAAAAACCCGCGGGACTTCTACAGTGTTTACCTATACCAGAGGGGAATTGGAACAAGTTACAATGGATTTTGTATCCGGGTTAGCAAAGGTGAAAGGTGGGTTCAACGGTATTTGGGTAATTGTGGATCGATTAACGAAAGCTGCACATTTTCTACCGTTCCGGATGTCTTGGAAAATCCGCAAGGTAGCTAAAGTTTACTACAGGGAGATTGTTCGACTTCATGGAATTCCAGTCAGTATAGTTTCAGATCGAGACCCGAGTTTCACGTCTAAATTGTGGCAAGAGTTACAGGAAATGTTGGGGACGAAGCTCAAGTTTAGTACATCCTTACATCCTCAGACAGATGGCCAATCTGAAAGGTTGATAAGATACTTGGAAGATCTACTTCGTGCCTGCGCGTTGGATTTTAAGAATTCTTGGCAAGAACAACTTCCCTTAATAGAATTTGCATATAATAATAGTTTCAGGCTTCAATCGGTATGGCTCCTTATGAATTACTTTATGGACGAAAATGTTGATCCCCATTGTTTTTCGATTTGGAGGAATGGAAATGGTCGAGACAAGAAAGTATAAAGAAAGGTGAAAAGTTAGAAAAACCTTCTAAGACCGTTCGGGATATGATTGAGAAAGTTCAACAAATTCAGCAACCGATGAAAGCAGCCTAGGATCGGTAAAAGAGCTATGCCGACATCCGTAGAAGAGATCTTGAATTTGAAGTTGGGGACCGGGTTTTCTTGAAAGTGTCTCCAAGAAAAGGGTTTACTCGGATTGGAAAAGGAGGAAAACTTAATCCTCGATACTTGGGTCCTTTTGAGATTCTTGAAAGAATTGGTGAAGTAGCCTATCGTCTGGACCTACCACCAAGCCTTACGGGGATTCATAATGTATTTCACATGTCTCAACTAAGGAAATACTACCCCGATGAAACCACAATCCTCCCCGTTGAAGAAGTTGAATTGGAACCGAACTTAACCTTTTTGCAAAAGCCGGCTAGAATATTGGATAGGAAGTTTCAGGAGTTGAGAAACCGAAAGATTCCCATTGTTAAGGTATTATGGAGAAGTGACAAAACGGAAGAAGCTACGTGGGAAACCGAAGACAAAATGAAACGGTTCCATCCAGAGTTGTTCCGCAACGAATAGAGAATCCGGGGACCAGATTCTTTAAAGGCGGGGGGAGAGTTGTAACGCCCCGGTTCCAGACGAGCAGGTAAGCACGCCACGTGTGAGAGTAGAGCATTAGAATTTATTTGATTTCGTTTCTTAATTTATTCATTTTCCTACATTTCATTATAATTTTATAAATTTCATTTTAACATATTTATGTGAAATTTATATCGAATTGGAAATTTTTGTATGATTTGAAAATGATTGTTACGTGAAATAATTGTCGAACGTGAATTAATTTCCAAATTGTCCCTACATGATCTTTCTTGTAAATTCAGTGACTAAATTGAATAAACATTTCATGGACTTAATTGATAAAATTTCAAAGTCTTTTATCCTTGATTACCTAACTTCATAAGTTCAAGGACCAATTTGCAATTTGAGACATTCATCAACTTCAAAATATGATGAATCACGTAATATACATTCTTCATGCTTCCAAATTCATTTTCATCCGAATCATCTAAGAATAAAAGGAAAAGAGATTTTTGTTGATTTCATCCAAGTTTTCCAAGGAAATTCAAGCTTTGAAGCTGAATTATCCATTATCATCTTCTTCCTCCATCTATTTTCATTCAAGGTGGGTATGTGTATGAATATGTTATTCTTGATGATTCTTATGGAAGCTAGGGTTTGTGATTTGACGAAATATGTGGATTATATGTTGGTTACTACAAAAATATGTGATTACAATGAAGTTATATATGAGTTTGAAGTGGAAAAATCTTTATGATCATGCATGAATTAGTTGTCTATTTGGTGTTTTATCATAATTTGAACATGTATGCATATTAATTTCCAGAAATACCAAAATTTGGAGCTTCAAAATTGATGTTATGGTGGATTTTAATTTTGGCCGAGACTTCCCTTGTTTTTCTGTAGAATTTGAAGGTCGCGACCGCGACCGAATATAGAACAAAAACGGCCGCGCCCGCTACTCACTCGTAGGTTTTGCGAAAATGTAGGTCGCGCCTGCGACCTGAAAAACACACAAATCAAGCCGCGCCCACGAACAAAATTTGGCCAACTTTCGATTTCATGAAAATTGCACGAAAATTCCTGAAAAAATAAGGTTGTGCCCGTGACCATTTTATGAACAAAATAGGTCGCGACCGCGACCCTTGTATAATCTTCCAAAATTTCAAATTTCCACTTTTCGTTCCAATACATTTATTGATCCCAAATAATACTTATATGATACATTTCATGCCAAAAGTATGATATTTGCATGCTATATTGAATATTGCACATCATCTCATTGCATTTTATCGTTCGTCATAATTGGTCCATTTTGAGTCGAGTTTCACGTACACATGTCTTTCTTGCACAGATCACGATCCCGGTGATGAGGAGCAGGCACCCTAAACTGTATCCTTGTTCCTTTTATCACAGGTGAGGTTTTGCTCTAGTTATATTGAACGCTTCTAACCTTATGTGAAGTTTTCAGCCGAAACGTATTATAAATATAAACGTTTCATTTTCAAATTATAAATTATTGCAAGCAAGTCAAGAATGATATTGATTCAAACATGTTTTGGTGGTGCACTTTGGGCCTGAGGGTAGTGTATTGAGCTAATCGGGAAATCAAGGGCTGACGGGTAACTCTTGCACTATCCTCACCATTTTGGGATCACCCCTGAATCCACCAGGAGGTTTGGTAGAGGAAAGAGTCCCGTGCGTGGGAGTTATGTTCCTGACGTACACCATGTCATGGATGGTTGGGCCTTACAAACCCACCATCACCCGGAGGAAGAAGGGTTCATGAAAATGCTACTTGATCACACTAATTGAATTGCATGAACACGTAACAATTAATAAAGCAAGCATGTATGGTTCACTATTTGGTGTAAGGTTGGAGATTGCCCTCACTCGCCGGGCCACGTATTGAATGAAGTTGACCGAATTAAATTGCTAACTTGATAGTTGTAATCTCGAGCGAAGAATATTTATTCTTGAACTTATATTACTTTCACTATCCAAAAGCTTTACCCGAGGCTATAACTTGCATGTTATTTGTGTTTATATATTATTTATGGCCCTCACTCAGTCTTTCATAGACTGACACCCTCACTTTTTAGGTACTCATAGTCGCGTTCTAGGTGAGAGATAGAGTCGAGTCAGGTCGTCCAGTTGAGTCTGGCATCGCATTTTCCAGGTTATTACCATCTACAGATTGATCATGTATTGATATATTTTGGGAGATGATAATGTATTGATATGGAGCTTGGTGATTATCTCATTTTGGAATACTTTTGATGTATATAATGAATATGGTACTTATAATAATCTTGATTATACTTCCGCTTTTGAATTTTCATGCATGAGTGTTGAATGGTTTGGGGTTTAGGCTCGCCTAGCAAGAATATTTCTTGTATTGTCACCCGTTCGCTATAAGTTTGGTTTATGTACGAACTATCCATTTTGTATGTGGACCGAGCTATAGTGCGAGGGATGTGGTGCCCTGGCGTGTAGGGTGCTACATGTGTGGTGGATAGGAAAAGTACGAGTGGATCCTACTTGCTCCTTAACAATTTCCTTGTCAGCTGGTCTTGCAAGAAACAAACTATTGTGGTATTATCAACTATGAAAGCTGAATATATAACTCTGGGGAGCTGCTGTGCTCAACTACTTTGGATGAAAAGAACATTATCTAACTTCACCCTTCTTTTTTCAAAAATTTCCATCTACTGTCATAATACCAGTGCAATCTGCATATCCAAAAACCCTGTTTTCCATGCCAAAATGAAACAAATCGAAATCAAACATCATTTCCTTCGCGATCACATTCAGAAAAATGAAATTGAAATTTTTTGTGTCAAAACCCAGGAACAATTGGCTGATATTTTCACAAAACCGCTTCTGCAAGAGGAATTTTGTAAACTACGTTACCAATTGGGAATTATTTCCTCATCTCTCACTACTTAAATTATTGGAAACTTCTCTCTCCTTTAAAACTCTTTTGCATAAGCATAGCATACATACACTGCATATATACTTGATTACCTTGTGTTTTTTGTTTTTATTTCTCTCTCCAGGAATTGAATCACCACACGATATCTCTCCCAAATCTGACTTAGGGTTCCAGTTTCAACACATCTCTCAACCATGACTACCAAAAGAAAAACCCTCGTCGCATCCTCTATAGTCACGCATCAATCCCGCCGGAAGGGGAGTCAAACCATGCCGGAAGTATCCTACCTGGTTCTGGATTCAGGCGACGAAAAATCCACCGAAGAAACAGCCGCCGGACTCCCCCAACACTAAAACCAAGGTTTTCCCTCCATCAACCATTGATGCCTTGCCCAGCGTACTAAAATTTCGGAGCAACAAAGAGAACAAGCTCTACACCAAGTTTTTTAAGAATCTGGAGGTGCATACAGGTAGATCTATGGATTTCAAGAACATTCCTCAGTCACCGACAATCGACAAGCTAAAGGCAGTTGGTCTGGACAAGGTACTAGCGGTAAAAGTTGAAGCTTTTCCGCCCCTAGTAAAACTCTTTTATGCTAACACTATTTTTCATGAAAATCTTGAGACAAAGGAAATTTCTGTGGAATCTACTGTTTTGGGTCCTCCTGTGAGTGTCTCTTCTGATCGTATAAATGAAAGGTTTAACGTACCTAGCGGGGGTGAGAAATTCTTTGGATTTGGGAAGTGGGCTGATGAAGAAAAGTTGGAAGATGCGAAAAAAAAAAATTTGGGCTGAGGGTGCTACCTATGATTTATGTGAAGGCGAAGGATTGCATTGGCTGAAAACTATGGAACTGTTTTTTCTTTCAAAAGTAATCAACATGACTCTTCTATCTGCTCCAGTTGTTAATTGAAATCACTCCACTAATATGTCTTACATTTCTGCTTATCTACTTTATAAAATCTACAACTGTGAATTACTTGACTTCACGTACTTCTTCCTAAAGAACATTCAGCATTACTATCTCAATCACAAGGTGAATCTACCCTATGGTATGCTTATCTCTTATCTACTTGGAGAGGCTAGAGTTCCACTTTCCAAAGAATACAGAGAGAAGGAGAAATGCAGCAAGGTCATCGCCATCAAGAGTTTGGCCAAAATGCAGATCCATGTGACCGATGACGGGATCTGGTACAGGAGTCTGAAGCTTGGAGATTCCAATGATCAGCCGTCCACTTCATCAGGAGCTCTGCTACCATCTCAGGAGTTTCTCAGGAGCTCGGCTACCATCACGCAGCTACCTCCATGGAATCTCGGCTGACTGCCAAGCTCACCACAATACAGGAGTATCTCCAGACTGCCATCCCTTTTGTTGCTGAAGGGGGAGGAGAAGTCAAAGAAGCAGTTGAACCAGAAGCAGATACCACCAACAATGTTCCATCTTAAATTGGTTCTTGTAGCTCTACCTTTTTTGCACTTCCCTGAAACAGTTCATCCTTTTGTCCTTAACTATTTGGATCTATAACTATTTTGATACTACATTCTTGTAACATCCCGCTCGTCCGGCCTTTCCAGGTACGCCTTCACGGGTGAGCTATGTGCACTTTTAATTATTTAATTATGTGAATTATATGTTTATTATACTTTTTATGTGATATATTTGAATTACTTGAAACCTATTTGACCTTATGTGATTTATTTGTAAGTATTCGTCTTCTTCGTTTTGTTCTTGCTCCGTTTGTATCCGTTTTTGTTTTCGATTTTTGTGACTACATGCTATGAGTGACTTATACGTGTTATGAATGTGTCTTTATGTTCGTTACTTGTTTTTGAGTTCGTTTGATACGGTTTTGAAACCGTTTTAGGTTTTAGGGACATAAGGGCCTAACGAGCTTTACCGCACCTTGTGTTCCGGAAGGCGTAACTTGAGCTCGGGAATTCAGATTCGAATTCCGGAAGATGCGTTGAACTCATGACGAAGAAAGAAAGACAAAGAATCAAGATTCATATTTTCCTAAGCCCATTTGATTACCCGTTTTTCAACTGAAACGAGCCCTTTACACTTAAGAAGTATCTTTTGACCTAACTAAGCTTTGTGGACCCCACTCGAACTTAACCAAACCCTTAACAATGACTTATAGCTTAAGTTCACTTCCCTTTTCAGCCCCTTAACCCAAGAGAACCGATCCATTCCCCTCTTCCCCCACAATCACGATCAGCTCCAAGGAAAGGAAAGAAGGAAGAAAACCACTTTGGCCACTTTGATGGTTTTGAGCTCATATCTCCACCAAATCTTCTCAAATTCAAAAGGTAAGTTTATGATTGTAATATACACTCTCTCTTCTCCCTTTTATGTGGATTTGAGCTGATTTCATTGGTTGATTCATGAGTTCTAGCAAGCATGTGAATAGTAGAGATTGGATGAATTTGATGATTCTTGCTTCCCTTCCTGCTTCCTTGATTCTTGGTGATGATATAGTGCTTCTATGACTTGATTCTTGGTATTTATTGCATTTCCTTACATGATAGTTGGATTATGATTAATTGGCCATTGATGAATGCTTGAGAATTGGATGATATATCTTGATGCATTCTCTCCCCTTTCTTGCTTTGTTTCTTGCAATTTTTGGAGCTGAAGTTGTTGCTACTTATATGGCTTGAATATATGATGGCTTAGTGTTATTTTCATGTTTGGTTTATGTGTTTTTGAAGGCATAAGAGACTCCCTAAGGCTTGCACCGAAATCCCCTGTTTTTCTCTCCAAAACTGAACTGCTGTCGCGTTATTTTTTTCAGCCCCGAACGTATGATACGGCCGTGTCATGTTATAACTGGAAATGGACACGGCCGCGTCAGGCTCTCGACTTTGGGTTCTGATTTTATTTAAATCGACATGGCCGTGTCCGATTCCTATGCATTTTGGACGAGGCCGTGTCCACTTAGTAGGTGATGGCCGAGAGGAGTTTCTTTCATCGTGTCGTTGCTTCTTATTGATCTTTCTTGCCATGTTTATGAAGTGTATGCATGATTAACTTGTTGTATGATGTGTTAAGCTTGATTTCGTGAATTTATGGTTTATTCTTTGCCCTCGGTTATGAGATAGGACCTTATATGCCTTCAATGTCCCTACATGACCTAAGGTGGGTTCATTTCATATTCTTTGCATCATAAACATACATACGCATCCGCCGAGCGTCTAATGTGCTTCATGTCGAGTCTAAGTTTGTCTTTTGTCTTTGTTTTGCCTTTAGGTTCGTTCCTTGATTGGCGAGGTTGTCTTTTAGACGTCCGTTTGCTTCCTTTGTTCCCGTTGCTTCTCGGAGGTGAGGTTTCTTTCCTTTTAACTAAAATGACCTACAACCCTACTTGTAATTGAAGCCCACATGTGAATTATATGTATATATAAATATATAGGTAATGTATTTTGCGGGAATTGGCCCATTTTCTATGAAATCCATTGAAAACGCTTGTATATTTACATAAACTATGCTTTGCTTATTCGTTTTCGAAAAGGGTTGGTGTGTGTACGTGTTAAGTTTTGGCAAGATAAGCTTTTTGTGATAAGTATACGCTTTGTGAGCTAGGTGTGTGTGAGTTCTGTGATCTGTGTGATGGGGCCCGGAGTTGTGGGTAAGGGAGACCCGGGACGACCATGGGGTCGCCGGTTACGACCCCTGTGCACTTCTCCACCAACGGGAGACTTAGTTCTCCTATGCCGACGGAGCGCATTATGGCTGGCCGTCGAAGGAACCGGGTGGGATCCCCTGGTTCACCAGTTTCGTTCTGGGATTGTTTGTGAGTTTTGTTTTGGTATGAGTAAGTGTGTGAGAACTCGTTCTCGCCGAGTTGTTATGTTTATGCTTATGCTTATGTATCCGATACGGTTTGTGAAACGGGGTGGACTCATAACTTCTAAAACTTGGTTGATTTTGGCCTTTGGCCCTAATTCTTTCTTCGTATATATATATAGTATCACGGGTTAAAACCTTTTGACGTGCAAAAACCACACCCGGTTCATGAACACTTTCGATTTGAATATGCTATGCTCCTATTTATACGTATGTGTGCGTGTGTAGCCCCCTCACCAGTCTCTAGGACTGACACCCTAATATTCAGAAAAGTAAGAAGAGATAAATTAGGAAAAAAAAAATATCAAATCATAACATGCATACATATTACGTGGCATACCGATAGCGTAGTTTATTTATTTAAATTTATAATGCTACTTGATCAAATTACATTCATAAAATAAATATTTACTTATTTAACAAAATGTATATATGACATTTTACTTTCCTTAAATATTTGTTGAGAATAGTCTAAATGTTTAATAATAAAAACAAGGTTTCAATTAAAATATTTTAGTAACTTAAAATAATCATATGTATGTTTTGGAACTTAAGACTAAACATTAATAATTCCTAAAGTTCAACATTCATTAAATTATTCAAAAGAAATAGTTGTTAATGTGCAAGTACTTGCTGTATAACACTTATATAATTAATATTTTATTATATATGTCATGAAAATATTATTTTCTTCCTTAGCCTTTAAGATAGGAATACATCTATTTTTTTAATAACTACCACTAACTTGTTCATGGTTAAACCACGTCAATCAGCATCCTTGAGAAACAAATATAATTCAAGTCCCTTTTACCTTTTCATTCATTGTAACTGTTCATTTTATTCTGGGCAGACAAGAAGGTACGCTTCTTCCATAACATTCCAATAAAATTGTTACTAAATGAAATTGTTTAGTTGGTTCCTCTCTTTTTTTTTCTTTCTTTTTCCTTCCTAATTTTGTTGTGATTCAGTATTGAATATGTTCGTAATTCTTATAATCATTAATTTTAATCTCTAGAACACCCCAAACCCATCTATGGACTGCACACACAAATCTCAAAACACGTCCATGTATGTATATATATATATATATAAATCACAATCAGATATTAGATTTAAATAATTATTTGGTTTAATTAATTTTTTCATTGAAATTACGTAATTAGATTTCACATATTAATTTTAGTGGGTTTAGATCTGTAGCACTAAATATGTTCAGGATCTTTTAATATCCAATAACTAATGATTTCGATAGATTAGCCGTTAATTATAATTTAATTAAAGTTCATAATTAGTTGATTTAAGCCTTAAATTAGACTATTCATATTAAACATACTTTTTATAATATTGGTGTGTGCGTAGTGTGACCTTATATTTTAAAATTGGTTGATGATTTTTAAGTTGAAAGCAAAGTGCCATGTATGTAATATTTGACTTAATATATCCAACAAGCACTTTGTGAGATTTAAAGCAGTTAGATACTGTATTAATTTTACTATTAATCGCAAGTCATAGTGTAAAATAAAATTCTCTGTACCTCTTTTCAATAAGATAGGCCCCGAAATTAGGACTTAGGTGTTTGTTTTGCAATTTTGTTGACTTAGTGCATATGTGTATGTAACGTGCATTTGTTTAACTGGTTTTCAAACCTATTTTTCTTACTCAGAGTATTAAGGTCAGATTAGAATTTTTGGATTTAGCACTTTTTGACCTAGAGTCGTGTTTGTCCTTTTGTCAGGTAAACTAGGACCAACTGCGAATCAGTACGGTGAGGAAACTTTACCTTTAAAACTGAAATACGTATATCTATATTATTATACCATTTTTCGTAAGACCTTTATTTAATAATTTCAATTTTTATTCCCTTCATATTATACCTACGCATGTAAATATTGGAGTATTAGTTACTAGTTTTAAAACAAATGATTTGGTTAGTAAAAATGATTTCTTACCTATAAGTACTGCATCAAATCCTTCGTTTATTTGAAACGAATCTACCGTTCTTATTAACGAGCTATTCTGTTCCATTATTATTTGATTGCACTCGTGGGGACGCCCACGGGGTAGTTCTGGGCCACGGGGTTACTCTCAATATCAGACCGGCTGGGCGGTATCGGACCGCGGTCGTAGCTGTGCGAGGTAACGACCACATGTTGATGCTACCATTCGGAGATTCGGAGATGGTCTCGAGTGATTAGCCGAAGAGATGATCTCACGGGCACGTGGGACTTTCGACCTCTGTTAGTTGGGGGATACCCCGACTTTGGTGTTTGGAGTTATTTTATGATTTTGGGTTTTAGGCGATAAAAGGGGAGAGATTGTTCACAGCTCGTTCATATGCATGTATATCTTATGTATATTGTTCCTTGCCTGCTCATGCATCGATTATGGTTTTGTCATTATTTACTGTCTTGTATTCTTCCACCTACCTCATTAAGTCAGTTTAACTTACTCCTCTCTTTTGACTCGTATTTCAGATCTTGTTGAGCGAGACCCGGAGTTAGGTGAGCAGCCCTTGGATTAGAGACGTTAGAGCTGTCTTGCCTGCTGTTTTGCTGTTGATGTACAACACCCCACCTCGGGGGATGTATATGTCTATATGGTTTGTAAGCTTAAGCCCCGCATAAGGGCGAAAGCGTTCACTTTTGTCTGGTACTTGTTTTGTCGTCATCTTCTTCGGGGTCGGTATGTAAGTTCAGTTATTTTATTTTGTTTTAGACTCTTGTATTAGGACCACTACCTTTTATATTAAGTTATGTTATAGTTCCGCTGCTTTCAGTCGTTTTGGTTTGCACTTTGAGTTGTTACTCTAGATTACCGTAGTTTCATTTTTCGCTTATGTGGCTGAATCAGGGTACGCGCTCAGCAAACCTTGACTAGGCCGTGCGGCTGACACTCCACGGGGCCCTCCAGGTCTGGGGATTCCGTTGGGGCATCGCAGTGTGCGTGTGTAGCCCCCTCACCAGTCTCTAGGACTGACCCTCGTTGCCTTTTTTCTTTTTCCCCGTTCGTTTTGAGCTTTGCAGGTGCTCGGTTGAGAGTTTGGCTAGGCGGCGGTCTTCTTTCGGGTCTTGGGAGTCTTTTGAGTCGTTGTAGAGTCCTTGCATTTTTATATTTACTTTTCCTCTTTGGTACTATGTATATTTGGTACTATGTAAAAATACTTATAAGCTATTTTTTGTAATTTGAAGCTTTGAATATTCCTTTTGGCCCGGGGTGGGCAAAGCATGTTGCAATATGTATATCTTGTTTTAAGCTTATATGTCTGTAATTGGTTATGTTATGTGATCCTGTAGCTTCCGCATTTTAGATTGATTTTGTTGCGCACTCTGTTCAGGGTCTAGACCGCCTAGCCTAGAGTTGAATTTTGTTTGTCACCCGTTCGCCATGGTTCAATGCGGGAGCGGAGTTCCCATTTCATTAACCGTTTTGGGCTATGGTGCGGGGGATGTGGCGCCCTCCGCTCCGGGGTGTTACATTTGTAAGTGGTATCAAAGCTCTGGGTTGCAAAACCAGAGCTCTAGCGTTGTGTCAAGTCTGTCTAGGTCGTTCGGCTTAGGTCGTTCGGCTTAGGGTCACTCTCATCTCTTAAGTGAATTACTTGAATTATATGGCTTAATTATGTTGATTGTTTGCATGAACATGTACTAAACCCGGTATGCATCGATATTTTGGAGTCATTTTTCTTATTTCAGGATAGTATCCTCATATTCCCCTACGGAATCAAAAGGAAAATAAGGGAAACAAGTGTCCTTACCCTACAAGGAGTTTGATGACTTTAATTCACTGAAGAAGTTTGGAGGTGATAGTAATGAAGTCGAAGAGTGGCTCCCCATAATGTTAGGGATTTGGGAGAATTGTCCAGCGAGTTCACCTAAGAAAGTCAAGTGCATTTCCCGTCTACTTCAAAATGGTTCAAAGAAGTAAGGTTAAAGTTGAAGGGGTTCAGAGAAGAGCTCACTTGGGAGAAATCCATCCAAGAATTTTGTTACAAGTATACTCCTCCAATGGAAATCGTTACAAAACTTCCAGACTTCTTGAGCTTCGAACAAGAAGTGAAGATGATGGATGATTTCATGAAGGAATTAGAAGAATCGAAGGGTAACTAAGATTACCCCAAGATCCAGAATTTTATACAAAGGCATAAAGGCGAGATTCAACCCGCTTTCCAAGTATCACCGGTGTGTGAATGGGTCGAGGGATTTAGAAGAGCGGTTCCAGAAGAGATGGATAAAGAAAATATGATGTCTCACACTTCTTATGTGGGACAAGATCAAGGATCAACTTCGAGCTCAAGTAAGAGACCGATGTCCCGAGAGAAAACCCAAGGACTTCAAGAGATTAATGACATCAAGAAGAAGAGACTTCAACTCATGAAGATGGATTCGATGCTTTCTTCAGCAGAACCAATCCAATGGTCCTATTATCAAGGCCCGAACCAAATGAATGAAGCTTGTCAGAAGAAGTTAAAAGGACGCTATTAGTATGGAAAAAGGGATATACGGTGAGTGGTTGCCTGAAGAACAAGAATCTGAGACCTATAAAGAGCCGAAATTTCAAGACTCCAAGACAAGTCCGAGTTGATGCAAGTGGAGGCGAGGAGTTTGATGTCGAGATCAACATTTTACCAATGGTGAAAGGTACACCAAACATTCAAGGCGCTACATACATGCATTTTATTTTAATTGGTGTTACTTTCCTTTTTCTTGTTGTTCTCTGTACTTGCGTGTCTTTGTTATTACTTGCTTGCTTGTGGTTTCCCTTTTCTTTTCTCTTTTGTGTTGTCTCTCTCTTTGGAGAGTGGTTGGTGAGAAGAGTGTCGAGTGTTTGGTGAGTTGCGAGGGCCGAGCTTTCCTGGTGGCAGTTCTCTTCCGACGGTTGTTCTTGAAGGCGCCTAGTTCTGTTAAGGTAACGTATTACCATAGGCGTGGGTAGTTGTTTGTAGGAGGTCCATTTGGGACTCAACGGTATCTATGAGTGTTAGATGGAAGGCTAGCCCGTTGATATTCTTTGTAGAAGTGGTTGGTAATTCTGGGACGGTGCGATAAGCTTCGTGGCTTTCCTTTGAGTTAACTTAGAGGTCGAGCAAAGCTTAAGGAGACAAAGATCGAAGTAAGAAACCTTTGGTGTTTCTTTGAAGATGGAATTCGTTTCCACCCAATGAGGACATCGAGGTTGTCGTGATCTCTATCCTGAAATTGTTTTGTGTTTGGAGTTACTCTTCCAGTGGACTCTAGGCGGTTGTTGGAGTTAAGTCGTAGTTAAGTCGTAGTTGACGAGCTCTAAGAAGGTAATTTCATCCTTGTGAATACTTCTTCGTGGTGTAAGTTAGTCCCATTTAAGAAGAAGACGGGATTTAGGATGAGTGTATATTACCGTGAGCTGCACATGTTAACTGTGGAAGATAAATACCCTTCTAGTTTGCTTCGAGGAGTCGTTAGTCTTCCTTCAGTGTTCTGTGGTCTTTGCTGGGCATGTTTCCAACAAGGGTATGGTCGACTACACATTTTGGTAGAAGAACCGAGAATTGCCTCAGAGATTAAGTCTCTAGTGTCATCGGGAGTCAATAGGAGGTTTGTCGTTGCGCAAGTGTCGTTCCACGACGTGAAAGGCAAGGAAGAGGCATGGTTCGAGTGGATAAGGCTTTTGAAGAGAGTTACCTTGATTACACGAGGATACTCAAACTTCTCCGTTACGATCGAGGTACTAAGGAAGACTCTGTTGTGCATAGCTAACGGAGGGTAGGGGCCTATGTCTCAAGAAGTGCTTAGTCACGAGATTATTTCCACTCATGGCTCAAGACTTGAAGAGTCGGTAATGGTATTGGCATAAGAAGAGACATTGTAGACTTAGTGTAGCAATGTCTAAAGTGCTTTTGGTAGAAGACCGAACATCAAGAACCAGCAGTTTTTCCCCAACTACTTTTGAATTTTAATCAGAAGTGGGAGCAAACCAAAGTTTGCTAAAACAAGGGGATGCACTCGGATTTGGTGAGTACCATCAAGTTATCGGGACACGAGAAGTCTTCCTTATTTCTAATTAAGGAACTAATGTCCCGAGGAGACTACAATTCTTGGGTCAGAGTAGCGCAGCGGAAGCGTGGTGTTGAGTTCGTTCAAGTGTCCCCTTAGGTCTCGCTTAGGACCTGAGGACAGGTCCTTTTGAAGGAGGGGAGTTTGTAACATCCCGCTCGTCCGGCCTTTCTAGGTACGCCTTCACGGGTGAGCTATGTGCGCTTTTAATTATTTAATTATGTGAATTATATGTTTATTATACTTTTTATGTGATATATTTGAATTACTTGAAACCTATTCGACCTTATGTGATTTATTTATACGTATTCGTCTTCTTTGTTTTGTTCTTGCTCAATTTGTATCCGTTTTCGTTTTCCATTTTTATCACTACATACTATGCGTGACTTATACGTGTTATGAATGTGTCTTTATGTTCGTTAGTTGTTTTTGAGTTCGTTTGAAACGGTTTTGAAACTGTTTTAGGTTTTAGGGACATAAGGGTCTAACGAGCTTTAGCGCACCTTGTGTTCCGGAAGGCGTAACTTGAGCTCGGGAATTCGGATTCGAATTCTGGAAGATGCGTTGGACTCGTGACGAAGAAAGAAAGACAAAATCAAGATTCATATTTTCCTAAGCGCATTTGAGTCCCCGTTTTTTAACCGAAACGAGCCCTTTAAGCTTAAGAACTATCTTTTGACCTAACAAAGCTTTGTGAACCCCACTTGAACTGAACCAAACCCTTAACCATGACTTATAACTTGAGTTAACTTCCCTTTTCAGCCCCTTAACCCAAGAGAACCTATCCATTCCCCTCTTCCCCCACAATCACGATCAGCTCTAAGGAAAGGAAAGAAGGAAGAGAACCCCTTTGGCCACTTTGATGATTTTGAGCTCAAATCTCCACCAAAGCTTATCAAATTCGAAAGGTAAGTTTATGATTGTAATCTACACTCTCTCTTATCTCTTTTACGTGGATTTGAGCTGATTTCATTGGTTGATTCATGAGTTCTAGCAAGCATGTGAATAGTAGAGATTGGATGAATTTGATGATTCTTGCTTCCCTTCCTGTTTCCTTGATTCTTGGTGATGATATATTGCTTCTATGGCTTGATTCTTGGAATTTATTGCATTTCCTTACATGATAGTTGGATTATGATTAATTGGCCGTTGATGAATGCTTGAGAATTAGATGATATATCTTGATGCATTCTCTCCCCTTTCTTGCTTTGTTTCTTGTAATTTTTGGAGCTGAAGTTGTTGCTTCTTATATGGCTTGAATATATGATCGATTAGTGTTATTTTCATGCTTGGTTAATGTGTTTTTGAAGGCATAAGAGACTCCCTAAGGCTTTCACCGAAATCCCCTGTTTTTCTCTCCAAAACTGAACTGCTGTTGCGTTATTTTTTTCAGCCCCGAACGCATGACAGGGCCTTGTCACGTTATAACTGGAAATGGACACGGCCGTGTCAGGCTCTCGACTTTGGGCTTTGATTTTATTTAAATCGGACACGGCCGTGTCCGATTCCTATGTATTTTGGACGAGGCCGTGTCCACTTAGTAGGTGATGGCCGAGAGGAGTTTCTTTCGTCGTTTCGTTTCTTCTTATTGATCATTCTTTCCTCGTTTATGATGTGTATGCATGATTAACTTGTTGTATGATGTGTATGCGTGAATTTATGGTTTATTCTCTGCCCTCGGTTATGAGATAGGACCTTATATGTATTGAATGTCCCTATATGACCTAAGGTGGGTTCATTTCATATTCTTTGCATCATAAACATACATACGCATCCGCCGAGCATCTAATGTGGTTCATGTCGAGTCTAAGTTTGTCTTTTGTCTTTGTTTTGCCCTTAGGTTCGTTCCTTGGTTGGCAAGGTTGTCTGTTAGACGTCTGTTTGCTTCCTTTGTTCCCGTTGCTTCTCGGAGGTGAGGTTTTCTTTCCTTTTAACTAAAATGACCTACAACCCTACTTGTAATTTATGTCCGCATGTGAATTATATGTATATTTAAATATATAGGTAAGTGTTCGATATGTATTTTGCGGGAATTGGCCCATTTTCTATGAAATCCATTGAAAACGCTTGTATATTTAAATAAACTATGTTTTGTTTATTCGTTTTCGAAAAGGGTTGGTGTGTGTACGTGTTATGTTTTGGCAAGATAAGCTTCTTATGATAAGTATACGCTTTGTGAGCTAGGTGTGTGTGAGTTCTGTGATCTGTGTGATGAGCCACAGAGTTGTGGGTAAGGGAGACCCGGGACGACCATGGGGTAGCCGGTTACAACCCCTGTGCACTTCTCCACCAACGGGAGACTTAGTTCTCCTATGCCGACGGAGCGCATTATGGCTGGCCGTCGAAGGAACCGGGCTGGATCCCCTGGTCCACCAGTTTCGTTCTGGGATTGTTTGTGAGTTTTGTTTTGGTATGAGTAAGTGTGTGAGAACTCGTTCTCGCCGAGTTGTTATGTTTATGCTTATGCTTATGTATCCGATACGGTTTGTGAAACGGGGTGGACTCAAAACTTCTAAAACTTGGTTGATTTTGGCCTTTGGCCCTAATTCTTTCTTCGTATATATATATAGTATCACGGGTTAAAACCTTTTGAAGTGCAAAAACGACACCCGGTTCATGAACACTTTCGATTTGAATATGCTATGCTCCTACTTATACGTATGTGTGCATGTGTAGCCCCCTCACCAGTCTCTAGGACTGACCCTCGTTGCTTCTTTTCTTTTTCCCCTTTCGTTTTGAGCTTTGCAGGTGCTCGGTTGAGAGTTTGGCTAGGCGGCAGTCTTCTTTCGGGTCTTGGGAGTCTTTCGAGTCGTTGTAGAGTCCTTGCATTTTCATATTCACTTTTCCCCTTTGGTACTATGTATATTTGGTACTATGTAAAAATACTTATAAGCTATGTTTTGTAATTTGAAGCTTTGAATATTCCTTTTGGCCCGGGGTGGGCAAAGCATGTTGTAATATGTATATCTTGTTTTAAGCTTATATGTCTGTAATTGGTTATGTTATGTGATCCTGTAGCTTCCGTATTTTAGATTGATTTTGTTGCGCACTCTGTTCAGGGTCTAGACCGCCTAGCCTAGAGTTGAATTTTGTTTGTCACCCGTTCGCCATGGTTCAATGTGGGAGCGGAGTTCCCATTTCGTTAACCGTGTTGGGCTATGGTGCGGGGGATGTGGCGCCCTCCGCTCCGGGGTGTTACATCTGTAAGTGGTATCAAAGCTCTAGGTTGCAAAACCAGAGCTCTAGCGTTGTGTCAGGTCTGTCTAGGTCATTGGGCTTAGGGTTACGTGATTGTTTGCATTCACCCTCATCTCTTACGTGAATTACTTGAATTATTTGGCTTAATTATGTTGATTGTTTGCATGAACATGTACTAAACCCGGCATGCATCGATATTTTGGAGTCATTTTTCTTATTTCAGGATGGTATCCTCATATTCCCCTACGGTATCAAAAGGAAAATAAGGGAAACAAGTGTCCTTACCCTACAAGGAGTTTGATGTCTTTAATTCGCTGAAGAAGTTTGGAGGTAATAGTAATGAAGCCGAAGAGTGGCTCCCCATAATGTTAGGAATTGGGAGAATTGTCCAGGGAGTTTACCTAAGAAAGTCAAGTGCATTTCCCGTCTACTTCAAAATGAAGCTTCAAAATGGTTCAAAGAAGTAAGGTTAAAGTTGAAGGGGTTCAGAGAAGAGCTCACTTGGGAGAAATCCATCAAAGAATTTTGTTACAAGTATACTCCTCCAATGGAAATGGTTACAAAACTTCCAGACTTCTTGAGCTTCGAACAAGAAGTGAAGATGATGGATGATTTCATGAAGGAATTAGAAGAATCGAAGGCAAATTAAGATTACCCCAAGATCCAGAATTTTATGCAAAGGCGTAAAGGCGAGATTCAACCCGCTTTCCAAATATCACCGGTGTGTGAATGGGTCGAGTGAATTAGAAGAGCGGTTCCAGAAGAGATGGATAAAGAAAATATGATGTCTCACACTTCTTATGTGGGACAAGATTAAGGATCAACTTCGAGCTCAAGTAAGAGACCGATGTCCCGAGAGAAAACCCAAGGACTTCAAGAGATTAATGACATCAAGAAGAAGAAACTTCAACTCATGAAGATGGATTCGGTGCTTTCTTCAAGAGAACCAATCCAATGTTCCTATTATCAAGGCCCGAACCAAACGAATGAAGCTTGTCGGAAGAAGTTCAAAGGATGCTATTAGTGTGGAAAAAGGGATATACGGTGAGTGGTTGCCCGAAGAACAAGAATGTGAGACCTATAAAGTGCTGGAATTTCAAGACTCCAAGACAAGTCCGAGTTGATGCAAGTGGAGGCGAGGAGCTTGATGTCGAGATCAACATTTTACCAATGGTGAAAGGTACACCAAACATTCATGGCACTACATACATGCATTTTATTTTAATTGGTGTTACTTTCCTTTTTCTTGTTGTTCTCTGTACTTGCGTGTCTTTGTTATTACTTGCTTGCTTGTGGTTTCCCTTTTCTTTTCTCTTTTGTGTTGTCTCTATCTTTGGAGAGTGGTTGGTGAGAAAAGTGTCGAGTGTTTGGTGAGTTGCGAGGGCCGAGCTTTCCTGGTGGGGGTTCTCTTCCGGCTGTTGTTCTTGAAGGCGCCTAGTTCTGTTAAGGTAACGTATTACCAAAGGCGTGGGTAGTTGTTTGTAGGAGGTCCATTTGGGACTCAACGGTATCTACGAGTGTTAAATGGAAGGTTAGCCCGTTGATATCCTTTGTAGAAGTGGTTGGTAATTCCGGGACGGTACGATAAGATTCGTGGCTTTCCTTTGAGTTAACTTAGAGGTTGAGCCAAGCTTAAGGAGACAAAGATCGAAGTAAGCTACCTTTGGTGTTTCTTTGAAGATGGAATTCGTTTCCACCCAATGAGGACATCGAGGTTGTCGTGATCTTTATCCCGAAATTGTTTTGTGTTTGGAGTTACTCTTCCATTGGACTCTAGCGCGGTTGTTGGAGTTAAGTCGTAGTTAAGTCGTAGTTGACGGGCTCTCAGAAGGTAATTTCATCCTTGTGAATACTTCTTTGTGGTGTACCTTAGTCCCATTTAAGAAGAAGACGACATTTAGGATGAGTGTATATTACCGTGAGCTGCACAGGTTAACTGTTGAAGATAAATACCCTTCTAGTTTGCTTCGAGGAGTCGTTAGTCCTCCTTCAGTGTTCTGTGGTCTTTGCTGGGCATGGTTGCAACAAGGGTATGGTCGACTACACATTTTGGTAGAAGAACCGAGAATTGCCTCATAGATTAAGTCTCTAGTGTCATCGGGAGTCAATAGGAGGTCTGTCGTTGCGCAAGTGTCGTTCCATGACATGAAAGACAAGGAAGAGGCATGGTTCGAGTGGATAAGGCTTTTGAAGAGAGTTACCTTGATTACACGAGGATACTCAAACTTCTCCGTTACGATCGAGGTACTAAGGAAGACTCGGTTGTGCCTTGCTAACAGAGGGTAGGGGCCTATGTCTCAAGAAGTGCTTAGTCACGAGATTAATTCCACTCATGGCTCGAGACTTGAAGAGCCGGTAATGGTATTCGCATAAGAAGAGACATTATAGACTTAGTGTAGCAATGTCTAAAGTGTTTTTGGTAGAAGACCGAACATCAAGAACCGGCAGTTTTTCCCCAACTACTTTTGAATTTTAATCAGAAGTGGGAGCAAACCAAAGTTTGCTAAAAGAAGGGGATGCACTCGGATTTGGTGAGTACCATCAAGTTATCGGGACACGAGAAGTCTTCCTTATTTCTAATTAAAGGAACTAATGTCCCGAGGAGACTACAATTCTTGGGTCAGAGTAGCGCAGCGGAAGCGTGGTGTTGAGTTCTTTCAAGTGTCCCCTTAGGTCTCGCTTAGGACCTCAGGACAGGTCCTTTCGAAGGAGGGGAGTTTGTAACATCCGCTCATCCGGCCTTTCCAGGTACGCCTTCACGGGTGAGCTATGTGTGCTTTTAATTATTTAATTATGTGAATTATATGTTTATTATACTTTTTATGTGATATATTTGAATTACTTGAAACCTATTTGACCTTATGTGATTTATTTATACGTATTCGTCTTCTTTGTTTTGTTCTTGCTCAGTTTGTATCCGTTTTCGTTTTCCATTTTTATCACTACGTACTATGCGTGACTTATACGTGTTATGAATGTGTCTTTATGTTCATTACTTGTTTTTGAGTTCGTTTGAATCGGTTTTGAAACCGTTTTAGGTTTTAGGGACATAAGGGCCTAACGAGCTTTAGCGCACCTTGTGTTCCGGAAGGGGTAACTTGAGCTCGGGAATTCGGATTCAAATTCCGGAAGATACGTTGGACTCGTGACGAAGAAAGAAAGACAAAAGTCAAGATTCATATTTTCCTAAGCCCATTTGATTCCCCGTTTTTGAACCGAAACGAGCCCTTTACGCTTAAGAACTATCTTTTGACCTAACAAAGCTTTGTGGACCCCACTTGAACTTAACCAAACCCTTAACCATGACTTATAACTTGAGTTAACTTCCCTTTTCAGCCCCTTAACCCAAGAGAACCTATCCATTCCCCTTTTCCCCCACAATCACGATCAGCTCCAAGGAAAGGAAAGAAGGAAGAGAACCCCTTTGGCCACTTTGATGATTTTGAGCTCAAATCTCCACCAAAGCTTATCAAATTCGAAAGGTAAGTTTATGATTGTAATCTACACTCTCTCTTATCTCTTTTATGTGGATTTGAGCTGATTTCATTAGTTGATTCATGAGTTCTAGCAAGCATGTGAATAGTAGAGATTGGATGTATTTGATGATTCTTGCTTCCCTTCCTGTTTCCTTGATTCTTGGTGATGATATATTACTTCTATGACTTGATTCTTGGAATTTATTGCATTTCCTTACATGATAGTTGGATTATGATTAATTGGCCGTTGATGAATGCTTGAGAATTAGATGATATATCTTGATGCATTCTCTCCCCTTTCTTGCTTTATTTCTTGTAATTTTTGGAGCTGAAGTTGTTGCTTCTTATATGGCTTGAATATATGATGGATTAGTGTTATTTTCATGCTTGGTTTATGTGTTTTTGAAGGCATAAGAGACTCCCTAAGGCTTTCACCGAAATCCCCTGTTTTTCTCCCCAAAACTGAACTGCTGTTGCGTTATTTTTTTCAGCCCCGAACGCATGACACGGCCTTGTCACGTTATAACTGGAAATGGACACGGCCGTGTCAGGCTATCAACTTTGGGCTTTGATTTTATTTAAATCGGACACGGCCGTGTCCGATTCCTATGCATTTTGGACGAGGCCGTGTCCACTTAGTAGGTGATGGCCGAGAGGAGTTTCTTTCGTCGTTTCGTTTCTTCTTATTGATCTTTCTTTCCTCGTTTATGATGTGTATGGATGATTAACTTGTTGTATGATGTGTTAAGCTTGATTTCGTGAATTTATGGTTTATTCTCTGCCCTCGGTTATGAGATAGGACCTTATATGTATTGAATGTCCCTATATGACCTAAGGTGGGTTCATTTCATATTCTTTGCATCATAAACATACATATGCATCCGCCGAGCGTCTAATGTGGTTTATGTCGAGTCTAAGTTCGTCTTTTGTCTTTGTTTTGCCCTTAGGTTCGTTCCTTGGTTGGCAAGGTTGTCTTTTAGACGTCTGTTTGCTTCCTTTGTTCCCGTTGCTTCTGGGAGGTGAGGTTTTCTTTCCTTTTAACTAAAATGACCTACAACCCTACTTGTAATTTAAGCCCGCACGTGAATTATATGTATATTTAAATATATAGGTAAGTGTTCGATATGTATTTTGCGGGAATTGGCCCATTTTCTATGAAATCCATTGAAAATGCTTGTATATTTATATAAACTATGTTTTGTTTATTCGTTTTCAAAAAGGGTTGGTGTGTGTACGTGTTATGTTTTGGCAAGATAAGCTTCTTATGATAAGTATACGCTTTGTGAGCTAGGTGTGTGTGAGTTCTGTGATCTATGTGGTGGGCCACGGAGTTGTGGGTAAGGGAGACCCGGGACGACCATGGGGTCGCCGGTTACAACCCCGGTGCACTTCTCCACCAACGGAAGACTTAGTTCTCCTATGCCGACGGAGCGCATTATGGCTGGCCGTCGAAGGAACCGGGCGGGATCCCCTGGTCCACCAGTTTCGTTCTGGGATTGTTTGTGAGTTTTGTTTTGGTATGAGTAAGTGTGTGAGAACTCGTTCTCGCCGAGTTGCTATGTTTATGCTTATGCTTATGTATCCGATACGGTTTGTGAAACGGGGTAGACTCAAAACTTCTAAAACTTGGTTGATTTTGGCCTTTGGCCCTAATTCTTTCTTCGTATATATATATAGTATCACTGGTTAAAACCTTTTGAAGTGCAAAAACCACACCCGGTTCATGAACACTTTCGATTTGAATATGCTATGCTCCTACTTATACGTATGTGTGCGTGTGTAGCCCCCACACCAGTCTCTAGGACTGATCCTCGTTGCTTCTTTTCTTTTTCCCCTTTCGTTTTGAGCTTTGCAGGTGCTCGGTTGAGAGTTTGGCTAGGCGGCAGTCTTCTTTCGGGTCTTGGGAGTCTTTCGAGTCGTTGTAGAGTCCTTGCATTTTCATATTCACTTTTCCCCTTTGGTACTATGTATATTTGGTACTATGTAAAAATACTTACAAGCTATGTTTTGTAATTTGAAGCTTTGAATATTCCTTTTGGCCCGGGGTGGGCAAAGCATGTTCCAATATGTATATCTTGTTTTAAGCTTATATGTCTGTAATTGGTTATGTTATGTGATCCTGTAGCTTCCGCATTTTAGATTGATTTTGTTGCGCACTCTGTTCAGGGTCTAGACCGCCTAGCCTAGAGTTGAATTTTGTTTGTCACCCGTTCGCCATGGTTCAATGTGGGAGCGGAGTTCCCATTTCGTTAACCGTGTTGGGCTATGGTGCGGGGGATGTGGCGCCCTCCGCTCCGGGGTGTTACATCTGTAAGTGGTATCAAAGCTCTAGGTTGCAAAACCAGAGCTCTAGCGTTGTGTCAGGTCTGTCTAGGTCATTCGGCTTAGGGTTACGTAATTGTTTGCATTCACTCTCATCTCTTACGTGAATTACTTGAATTATTTGGCTTAATTATGTTGATTGTTTGCATGAACATGTACTAAACCCGGCATGCATCGATATTTTGGAGTCATTTTTCTTATTTCAGGATGGTATCCTCATATTCCCCTACGGTATCAAAAGGAAAATAAGGGAAACAAGTGTTCTTACCCTACAAGGAGTTTGATGTCTTTAATTCGCAGAAGAAGTTTGGAGATAATAGTAATGAAGCCGAAGAGTGGCTCCCCATAATGTTAGGGATTTGGGAGAATTGTCCAGGGAGTTTACCTAAGAAAGTCAATTTCATTTCCCGTCTACTTCAAAATGAAGCTTCAAAATGGTTCAAAGAAGTAAGGTTAAAGTTGAAGGGGTTCAGAGAAGAGCTCACTTGGGAGAAATCCATCAAACAATTTTGTTACAAGTATACTCCTCCAATGGAAATGGTTACAAAACTTCCAGACTTCTTGAGCTTCGAACAAGAAGTGAAGATGATGGATGATTTCATGAAGGAATTAGAAGAATCGAAGGCAAACTAAGATTACCCCAAGATCCAGAATTTTATGCAAAGGCGTAAAGGCGAGATTCAACCCGCTTTCCAAATATCACCGGTGTGTGAATGGGTCGAGTGAATTAGAAGAGCGGTTCCAGAAGAGATGGATAAAGAAAATATGATGTCTCACACTTCTTATGTGGGACAAGATTAAGGATCAACTTCGAGCTCAAGTAAGAGACCGATGTCCCGAGAGAAAACCCAAGGACTTCAAGAGATTAATGACATCAAGAAGAAGAAACTTCAACTCATGAAGATGGAATCGGCGCTTTCTTCAGCAGAACCAATCCAATGTTCCTATTATCAAGGCCCGAACCAAACGAATGAAGCTTGTCGGAAGAAGTTCAAAGGATGCTATTAGTGTGGAAAAAGGGATATACGGTGAGTGGTTGCCCGAAGAACAAGAATCTGAGGCCTATAAAGTGCTGGAATTTCAAGACTCCAAGACAAGTCCGAGTTGATGCAAGTGGAGGCGAGGAGCTTGATGTCGAGATCAACATTTTACCAATGGTGAAAGGTACACCAAACATTCATGGCACTACATACATGCATTTTATTTTAATTGGTGTTACTTTCCTTTTTCTTGTTGTTCTCTGTACTTGCGTGTCTTTGTTATTACTTGCTTGCTTGTGGTTTCCCTTTTCTTTTCTCTTTTGTGTTGTCTCTATCTTTGGAGAGTGGTTGGTGAGAAAAGTGTCGAGTGTTTGGTGAGTTGCGAGGGCCGAGCTTTCCTGGTGGGGGTTCTCTTCCGGCGGTTGTTCTTGAAGGCGCCTAGTTCTGTTAAGGTAACGTATTACCAAAGGCGTGGGTAGTTGTTTGTAGGAGGTCCATTTGGGACTCAACGGTATCTACGAGTGTTAGATGGAAGGTTAGCCCGTTGATATCCTTTGTAGAAGTGGTTGGTAATTCCGGGACGGTACGATAAGATTCGTGGCTTTCCTTTGAGTTAACTTAGAGGTCGAGCCAAGCTTAAGGAGACAAAGATCGAAGTAAGCCACCTTTGGTGTTTCTTTGAAGATGGAATTCGTTTCCACCCAATGAGGACATCGAGGTTGTCGTGATCTTTATCCCGAAATTGTTTTGTGTTTGGAGTTACTCTTCCATTGGACTCTAGCGCGGTTGTTGGAGTTAAGTCGTAGTTGACGGGCTCTCAGAAGGTAATTTCATCCTTGTGAATACTTCTTTGTGGTGTACCTTAGTCCCATTTAAGAAAAAGACGACATTTAGGATGAGTGTATATTACCGTGAGCTGCACAGGTTAACTGTGGAAGATAAATACCCTTCTAGTTTGCTTCGAGGAGTCGTTAGTCCTCCTTCAGTGTTCTGTGGTCTTTGCTGGGCGTGGTTCCAACAAGGGTATGGTCGACTACACATTTTGGTAGAAGAACCGAGAATTGCCTCAGAGATTAAGTCTCTAGTGTCAGCGGGAGTCAATAGGAGGTCTGTCGTTGCGCAAGTGTCGTTCCATGACATGAAAGACAAGGAAGAGGCATGGTTCGAGTGGATAAGGCTTTTGAAGAGAGTTACCTTGATTACACGAGGATACTCAAACTTCTCCGTTACGATCGAGGTACTAAGAAAGACTCGGTTGTGCGTAGCTAACGGAGGGTAGGGGCCTATGTCTCAAGAAGTGCTTAGTCACGAGATTAATTCCACTCATGGTTCGAGACTTGAAGAGCCGGTAATGGTATTCGCATAAGAAGAGACATTATAGACTTAGTGTAGCAATGTCTAAATTGTTTTTGGTAGAAGACCGAACATCAAGAACCGGCAGTTTTTCTCCAACTACTTTTGAATTTTAATCAGAAGTGGGAGCAAACCAAAGTTTGCTAAAATAAGGGGATGCACTCGGATTTGGTGAGTACCATCAAGTTATCGGGACACGAGAAGTCTTCCTTATTTCAAATTAAAGGAACTAATGTCCCGAGGAGACTACAATTCTTGGGTCAGAGTAGCGCAGCGGAAGCGTGGTGTTGAGTTCTTTCAAGTGTCCCCTTAGGTCTCGCTTAGGACCTGAGGACAGGTCCTTTCGAAGGAGGGGAGTTTGTAACATCCCGCTCGTCCGGCCTTTCCAGGTACGCCTTCACGGGTGAGCTATGTGTGCTTTTAATTATTGAATTATGTGAATTATATGTTTATTATACTTTTTATGTGATATATTTGAATTACTTGAAACCTATTTGACCTTATGTGATTTATTTATACGTATTCGTCTTCTTTGTTTTGTTCTTGCTCAGTTTGTATCCGTTTTCGTTTTCCATTTTTATCACTACGTACTATGCGTGACTTATACGTGTTATGAATGTGTCTTTATGTTCATTACTTATTTTTGAGTTCGTTTGAAACGGTTTTGAAACCGTTTTAGGTTTTAGGGACATAAGGGCGTAACGAGCTTAAGCGCACCTTGTGTTCCGGAAGGCGTAACTTGAGCTCGGGAATTCGGATTCGAATTCCGGAAGATGCGTTGGACTCGTGACGAAGAAAGAAAGACAAAAATCAACATTCATATTTTCCTAAGCCCATTTGATTCCCCGTTTTTCAACCGAAACGAGCTCTTTACGCTTAAGAACTATCTTTTGACCTAACAAAGCTTTGTGGACCCCACTTGAACTTAACCAAACCCTTAACCATGACTTATAGCTTGAGTTAACTTCCCTTTTCAGCCCCTTAACCCAAGAGAACCTATCCATTCCCCTCTTCCCCCACAATCACGATCAGCTCCAAGGAAAGGAAAGAAGGAAGAGAACCCCTTTGGCCACTTTGATGATTTTGAGCTCAAATCTCCACCAAAGCTTCTCAAATTCGAAAGGTAAGTTTATGATTGTAATCTACACTCTCTCTTATCTCTTTTATGTGGATTTGAGCTGATTTCATTGGTTGATTCATGAGTTCCAGCAAGCATGTGAATAGTAGAGATTGGATGAATTTGATGATTCTTGCTTCCCTTCCTGTTTCCTTGATTCTTGGTGATGATATATTGCTTCTATGACTTGATTCTTGGAATTTATTGCATTTCCTTACATGATAGTTGGATTATGATTAATTGGCCATTGATGAATGCTTGAGAATTGGATGATATATCTTGATGCATTCTCTCCCCTTTCTTGCTTTGTTTCTTGTAATTTTTGGAGCTGAAGTTGTTGCTTCTTATATGGCTTGAATATATGATGGATTAGTGTTATTTTCATGCTTGGTTTATGTGTTTTTGAAGGCATAAAAGACTCCCTAAGGCTTGCACCGAAATCCCCTGTTTTTCTCTCCAAAACTGAACTGCTATTGCGTTATTTTTTTCAGCCCCGAACGCATGACACGGCCGTGTCACGTTATAACTGGAAATGGACACGGCCGTGTCAGGCTCTCGACTTTGGGTTTTGATTTTATTTAAATCGGACACGGCCGTGTCCGATTCCAATGCATTTTGGACGAGGCCGTGTCCACTTAGTAGGTGATGGCCGAGAGGAGTTTCTTTCGTCGTTTCGTTTCTTCTTATTGATCTTTCTTTCCTCGTTTATGATGTGTATGCATGATTAACTTGTTATATGATGTGTTAAGCTTGATTTCGTGAATTTATGGTTTATTCTCTGCCCTCGGTTATGAGATAGGACCTTATATGTCTTGAATGTCCCTATATGACCTATGGTGGGTTCGTTTCACATTCTTTGCATCATAAACATACATACACATCCGCCGAGCGTCTAATGTGGTTCATGTCGAGTCTAAGTTTGTCTTTTGTCTTTGTTTTGCCTTTAGGTTCGTTCCTTGGTTGGCGAGGTTGTCTTTTAGACGTCCGTTTGCTTCCTTTGTTCCCGTTGCTTCTGGGTGGTGAGGTTTTCTTTCCTTTTAACTAAAATGACCTACAACCCTACTTGTAATTTAAGCCCGCATGTGAATTATATGTATATATAAATATATAGGTAAGTGTTCGATATGTATTTTGTTGGAATTGGCCCATTTTCTATGAAATCCGTTGAAAACGCTTGTATATTTATATAAACTATGTTTTGTTTATTTGCTTTCGAAAAGGGTTGGTGTGTGTACGTGTTAAGTTTTGGCAAGATAAGCTTTTTGTGATAAGTATACGCTTTGTGAGCTAGGTGTGTGTGAGTTCTGTGATCTGTGTGATGGGCTACGGAGTTGTGGCTAAGGGAGACCCGGGACGACCATGGGGTCGCCGGTTACAACCCCTGTGCACTTCTCCACCAACGGGAGACTTAGTTCTCCTATGCCGACGGAGCGCATTATGGCTGGCCGTCGAAGGAACCGGGCGGGATCCCCTGGTTCCCCAGTTTCGTTCTGGGATTGTTTGTGAGTTTTGTTTTGGGTTGAGTAAGTGTATGAGAACTCGTTCTCGCCGAGTTGTTATGTTTATGCTTATTCTTATGTATCCGATACGGTTTGTGAAACGGGGTGGACTCAAAACTTCTAAAACTTGGTTGATTTTGGCCTTTGACCCTAATTCTTTCTTCGTATATATATATAGTATCACGGGTTAAAACCTTTTGAAGTGCAAAAACCACACCCGGTTCATGAACACTTTCGATTTGAAGATGCTATGCTCCTACTTATACGTATGTGTGCGTGTGTAGCCCCCTCACCAGTCTCTAGGACTGACCCTCGTTGCTTCTTTTCTTTTTCCCCTTTCGTTTTGAGCTTTGCAGGTGCCCGGTTGAGAGTTTGGCTAGGCGGCAGTCTTCTTTCGGGTCTTGGGAGTCTTTCGAGTCATTGTAGAGTCCTTGCATTTTCATATTTACTTTTCCGCTTTGGTACTATGTATATTTGGTACTATGTAAAAATACTTATAAGCTATGTTTTGTAATTTGAAGCTTTGAATATTCCTTTTGGCCCGGGGTGGGCAAAGCATGTTGCAATATGTATATCTTGTTTTAAGCTTATATGTCTGTAATTGGTTATGTTATGTGATCCTGTAGCTTCCGCATTTCAGATTGATTTTGTTGCGCACTCTGTTCAGGGTCTAGACCGCCTCGCCTAGAGTTGAATTTTGTTTGTCACCCGTTCGCCATGGTTCAATGTGGGAGTGGAGTTCCCATTTCGTTAACCGTGTTGGGCTATGGTGCGGGGGATGTGGCGCCCTCCGCTCCGGGGTGTTACATCTGTAAGTGGTATCAAAGCTCTGGGTTGCAAAACCAGAGCTCTAGCGTTGTGTCAGGTCTGTTTAGGTCGTTCAGCTTAGGGTTACGTGATTGTTTGCATTCACTCTCATCTCTTACGTGAATTACTTGAATTATTTAGCTTAATTATGTTGATTGTTTGCATGAACATGTACTAAACCCGGCATGCATCGATATTTTGGAGTCATTTTTCTTATTTCAGGATGGTATCCTCATATTCCCCTACGGCATCAAAAGGAAAATAAGGGAAACAAGTGTCCTTACCCTACAAGGAGTTTGATGACTTTAATTCGCTGAAGAAGTTTGGAGGTGATAGTAATGAAGCCGAAGAGTGGCTCCCCATAATGTTAGGGATTTGGGAGAATTGTCCAGGGAGTTCACCTAAGATAGTCAAGTGCATTTCCCGTCTACTTCAAAATGAAGCTTCAAAATGGTTCAAAGAAGTAAGGTTAAAGTTGAAGGGGTTCAGAGAAGAGCTCACTTGGGAGAAATCCATCCAAGAATTTTGTTACAAGTATACTCCTCCAATGGAAATGGTTACAAAACTTCCAGACTTCTTGAGCTTCGAACAAGAAGTGAAGATGATGGATGATTTCATGAAGGAATTAGAAGAATCGAAGGCTAACTAAGATTACCCCAAGATCCAGAATTTTATACAAAGGCGTAAAGGCGAGATTCAACCCGGTTTCCAAATATCACCAGTGTGTGAACGGGTCGAGTGAATTAGAAGAGCGGTTCCAGAAGAGATGGATAAAGAAAATATGATGTCTCACACTTCTTATGTGGGACAAGATTAAGGATCAACTTCGAGCTCAAGTAAGAGACCGATGTCCCGAGAGAAAACCCAAGGACTTCAAGAGATTAATGACATCAAGAAGAAGAAACTTCAACTCATGAAGATGGATTCGGTGCTTTCTTCAGCAGAACCAATCCAATGTTCCTATTATCAAGGCCCGAACCAAATGAATGAAGCTTGTCGGAAGAAGTTCAAAGGATGCTATTAGTGTGGAAAAAGGGATATACGGTGAGTGGTTGCCCGAAGAACAAGAATCTGAGACCTATAAAGAGCTGGAATTTCAAGACTCCAAGACAAGTCCGAGTTGATGCAAGTGGAGGCGAGGAGCTTGATGTCGAGATAAACATTTTACCAATGGTGAAAGGTACACCAAACATTCATGGCACTACATACATGCATTTTATTTTAATTGGTGTTACTTTCCTTTTTCTTGTTGTTCTCTGTACTTGCGTGTCTTTGTTATTACTTGCTTGCTTGTGGTTTCCCTTTTATTTTCTCTTTTGTGTTCTCTCTCTTTGGAGAGTGGTTGGTGAGAAGAGTATCGAGTGTTTGGTGAGTTGCGAGGGCCGAGCTTTCCTGGTGGCGGTTCTCTTCCGGCGGTTGTTCTTGAAGGCGCCTAGTTCTGTTAAGGTAACGTATTACCATAGGCGTGGGTAGTTGTTTGTAGGAGGTCCATTTGGGACTCAACGGTATCTACGAGTGTTAGATGGAAGGTTAGCCCATTGATATCCTTTGTAGAAGTGGTTGGTAATTCCGGGACGGTACGATAAGATTCGTGGCTTTCCTTTGAGTTAACTTAGAGGTCGAGCCAAGCTTAAGGAGACAAAGATCGAAGTAAGCCACCTTTGGTGTTTCTTTGAAGATGGAATTTGTTTCCACCCAATGAGGACATCTAGGTTGTCGTGATCTTTATCCCGAAATTGTTTTGTATTTGGAGTTACTCTTCCAGTGGACTCTAGCGCGGTTGTTGGAGTTAAGTCGTAGTTGACGAGCTCTCAGAAGGTAATTTCATCCTTGTGAATACTTCTTTGTGGTGTACCTTAGTCCCATTTAAGAAGAAGACGGGATTTAGGATGAGTGTATATTACCGTAAGCTGCACAGGTTAACTGTGGAAGATAAATACCCTTCCAGTTTGCTTCGAGGAGTCGTTAGTCCTCCTTCAGTGTTCTGTGGTCTTTATTGGGCGTGGTTCCAACAAGGGTATGGTCGACTACACATTTTGGTAGAAGAACCGAGAATTGCCTCAGAGATTAAGTCTCTAGTGTCATCGGGAGTCAATAGGAGGTCTGTCGTTGCGCAAGTGTCGTTCCATGACATGAAAGACATGGAAGAGGCATGGTTCGAGTAGATAAGGCTTTTGAAGAGAGTTACCTTGATTACACGAGGATACTCAAACTTCTCCGTTACGATCGAGGTACTAAGGAAGACTCGGGTGTGCGTAGCTAACGGAGGGTAGGGGCCTATGTCTCAAGAAGTGCTTAGTCACGAGATTAATTCCACTCATGGTTCGAGACTTGAAGAGCTGGTAATGGTATTGGCATAAGAAGAGACATTATAGACTTAGTGTAGCAATGTCTAAAGTGTTTTCGGTAGAAGACCGTACATCAAGAACCGGCAGTTTTTCCCCAACTACTTTTGAATTTTAATCAGAAGTGGGAGCAAACCAAAGTTTGCTAAAATAAGGGGATGCACTCGGATTTGGTGAGTACCATCAAGTTATCGGGACACGAGAAGTCTTCCTTATTTCTAATTAAAGGATGTAATGTCCCGAGGAGACTACAATTCTTGGGTCAGAGTAGCGCAGCGGAAGCGTGGTGTTGAGTTCTTTCAAGTGTCCCCTTAGGTCTCGCTTAGGACCTGAGGACAGGTCCTTTCGAAGGAGGGGAGTTTGTAACATTCCGCTTGTCCGGCCTTTCCAGGTACGCCTTCACGGGTGAGCTATGTGCGCTTTTAATTATTTAATTATGTGAATTATATGTTTATTATACTTTTTATGTGATATATTTGAATTACTTGAAACCTATTTGACCTTATGTGATTTATTTATACGTATTCGTCTTCTTTGTTTTGTTCTTGCTCAGTTTGTATCCGTTTTCGTTTTCCATTTTTATCACTACGTACTATGCGTGACTTATACGTGTTATGAATGTGTCTTTATGTTCATTACTTGTTTTTGAGTTCGTTTGAAACGGTTTTGAAACCGTTTTAGGTTTTAGGGACATAAGGGCCTAACGAGCTTTACCGCACCTTGTGTTCCGGAAGGGGTAACTTGAGCTCGGGAATTCGGATTCGAATTCTGGAAGATACGTTTGACTCGTGACGAAGAAAGAAAGACAAAAATCAAGATTCATATTTTCCTAAGCCCATTTGATTCCCCGTTTTTCAACCGAAACAAGCCCTTTACGCTTAAGAACTATCTTTTGACCTAACAAAGCTTTGTGGACCCCAATTGAACTTAACCAAACCCTTAACCATGACTTATAGCTTGAGTTAACTTCCCTTTTCAAACCCTTAACCCAAGAGAACCTATCCATTCCCCTCTTCCCCCATAATCACGATCAGCTCCAAGGAAAGGAAAGAAGGAAGAAAACCCCTTTGGCCACTTTGGTGATTTTGAGCTCAAATCTCCACCAAAGCTTCTCAAATTTGAAAGGTAAGTTTATGATTGTAATCTACACTCTCTCTTATCTCTTTTATGTGGATTTGAGCTGATTTCATTGGTTGATTCATGAGTTCTAGCAAGCACGTGAATAGTAGAGATTGGATGAATTTGATGATTCTTGCTTCCCTTCCTGTTTCCTTGATTCTTGGTGATGATATATTGCTTCTATGACTTGATTCTTGGAATTTATTGCATTTCCTTACATGATAGTTGGATTATGATTAATTGGCCATTGATGAATGCTTGAGAATTGGATGATATATCTTGATGCATTCTCTCCCCTTTCTTGCTTTGTTTCTTGTAATTTTTGGAGCTGAAGTTGTTGCTTCTTATATGGCTTGAATATATGATGGATTAGTGTTATTTTCATGCTTGGTTTATGTGTTTTTTAAGGCATAAGAGACTCCCTAAGGCTTGCACCGAAATCCCCTGTTTTTCTCTCCAAAACTGAACTACTGTTGCGTTATTTTTTTCAGCCCCGAACGCATGACACGGCCGTGTCACGTTATAACTGGAAATGGACACGGCCGTGTCAGGCTCTCGACTTTGGGTTTTGATTTTATTTAAATCGGACACGGCCGTGTCCGATTCCTATGCATTTTGGACGAGGTCGTGTCCACTTAGTAGGTGATGGCCGAGAGGAGTTTCTTTCGTCGTTTTGTTTCTTCTTATTGATCTTTCTTTCCTCGTTTATGATGTGTATGCATGATTAACTTGTTGTATGATGTGTTAAGCTTGATTTCGTGAATTTATGGTTTATTCTCTGCCCTTGGTTATGAGATATGACCTTATATGTCTTGAATGTCCCTATATGACCTAAGGTGGGTTCATTTCACATTCTTTGCATCATAAACATACATACGCATCCGCCGAGCGTCTAATGTGGTTCATGTCGAGTCTAAGTTTGTCATTTGTCTTTGTTTTGCCTTTAGGTTCGTTCCTTGGTTGGCGAGGTTGCCTTTTAGACGTCCGTTTGCTTCCTTTGTTCCCGTTGCTTCTGGGAGATGGGGTTTTCTTTCCTTTTAACTAAAATGACCTACAACCCTACTTGTAATTTAAGCCCGCATGTGAATTATATGTTTATACAAATATATAGGTAAGTGTTCGATATGTATTTTGCGGGAATTGGCCCATTTGCTATGAAATCCATTGAAAACGCTTTTATATGTATATAAACTATGTTTTGTTTATTCGTTTTCGAAAAGGGTTGGTGTGTGTACGTGTTAAGTTTTGGCAAGATAAGCTTTTTGTAATAAGTATACGCTTTGTGAGCTAGGTGTGTGTGAGTTCTGTGATCTGTGTGATGGGGCCCGGAGTTGTGGGTAAGGGAGACCCGGGACGACCATGGGGTCGCCGGTTACGACCCCTGTGCACTTCTCCACCAACGGGAGACTTAGTTCTGCTATGCCGACGGAGCGCATTATGGCTGGCCGTCGAAGGAACCGTGCGGGATCCCCCTGTTCACCAGTTTCATTCTGTGGAGGGTTGAGAGGGGCACCTCTCTTCCCCAATGGTGTAAAGGTGGGATTGTTTGTGAGTTTCGTTTCTGTAACAGCCCAAAGACCCGCCCTTCGATATTGTCCGCTTTGGCCAAGGGTAGACCCCAAGTGCCTCACGGTTTTACATTTCGAGCCACTGGTATAACCCAGAGCACCCAAAAGGTCTCTACTCAGGGGAGAGGGATCCACTACTTATAAAGCTGCTTCAAACCACTCTCCAATCCGATGTGGGACAAGCACCTTAGGCTATTACAGTCCACCCCCCCATAAGGGCCCAGCGTCCTCGCTGGCACACCGAATCCGGGTCCCTGGCTCTGATGGCACTGTAATAGCCTAAGGTGCTTGTCCCACATAGGTTGGAGAGGGGAACAAAGCCTCTTTCATAAGGGGGTGGATACCTTTCCCTTGTTGAGGCCTTTTCCTGGGTGGGCGCCTTTGGGTTTAAATTCCACCGGGAGAAACAAAACCACGAGGGTGGTGTCGCTTAGCCCACCAAAGTGGACAATATCGATAGGCGGGTTTTCGGGCTGTTACAAATGGTATCAGAGCCGGGGCCCGGGCCGGTGTGCTAGCGAGGACGATGGGCCCTCTTAGGGGGGTGGATTGTAATAGCCTAAGGTGCTTGTCCCACATAGGTTGGAGAGGGGAACAAAGCCTCCTTTATAACGGGGTGGATACCTTTCCCTTGTTGAGGCCTTTTCATGGTTGGGCACCTTCGGGTTTAAATTCCAGCGGGAGAAACAAAACCGTGAGGGTGGTGTCGCTTAGCCCACCAAAGCAGACAATATCGACAGGCGGCTTTTCGGGCTATTGCAGTTTTGGTATGAGTAAGTGTGTGAGAACTCGTTCTCACTGAGTTGTTATGTTTATGCTTATGCTTATGTATCCGATACGGTTTGTGAAATGGGGTGGACTCATAACTTCTAAAACTTGGTTGATTTTGGCCTTTGGCCCTAAATCTTTCTTCGTATATATATATAGTATCACGGGTTAAAACCTTTTGGAGTGCAAAAACCACACCCGGTTCATGAACACTTTTGATTTGAATATGCTATGCTCCTACTTATACGTATGTGTGCGTGTGTAGCCCCCTCACCAGTCTCTAGGACTGACCCTCGTTGCTTCTTTTCTTTTTCCCCTTTTTTTTTTAGCTTTGCAGGTGCTCGGTTGAGAGTTTGGCTAGGCGGCGGTCGTCTTTCGGGTCTTAGGAGTCTTTCGAGTCATTGTAGAGTCCTTGCATTTGCATATTTACTTTTCCGCTTTGGTACTATGTATAAATACTTATAAGCTATGTTTTGTAATTTGAAGCTTTGAATATTCCTTTTGGCCCGGGGTGGGCAAAGCATGTTGCAATATGTATATCTTGTTTTAAGCTTATATGTCTGTAATTGGTTATGTTATGTGATCCTGTAGCTTCCGCAATTTAGATTGATTTTATTGCGCACTCTGTTCAGGGTCTAGACCGCCTAGCCTAGAGTTGAATTTTGTTTGTCACCCGTTCGCCATGGTTCAATGCGGGAGCGGAGTTCCCATTTCGTTAACCATGTTGGGCTATGGTGCGGGGGATGTGGCGCCCTCCGCTCCGGGGTGTTACAATTCTAGTGCCATTAAGATACATATTCATGCAGGCTCTATGACAGGGGCAGTTGTTTTAACCATTTTATCTCGTATTGACAAGGGGAGCCATGTGCTCCTTGTGCTTATTCTCCTCATCAACAAAAGGGGGGAGAATGTTGAAAATAGATTGCTTTTGTTGATTTCGGTTAACCCTCGTTTTCTATTAGAATCTATTTTATCCAGGATCCAATAGGGCAAATTTCAGCTAGTCAGCATTAGTGGAAGGAAGGCAATGGCAAGTTCCAGTCAGATCTCCAAGATTGGTGGAACAGAAATCAAATCGTCAATCACTCCAATAAAATCTTCAGCAAATTAAGCAAAGACCAACTATGGCAAGAAGTTTTCTCCAACGGCTATTGTGTTTGAACGCACTATATAAAGTAGATCTTCAAGGAAGAAAAGATACGACTGATAAGCCTTTCTAAGCAAGATCAGTGAAAGCGTTTGTGCAGTAGTATAATCCGAGTGATTCAGTTAGTCTTGTGAGAATCTGAGTGATTCAATGTTTCTTGTGAGAATCCGAGTGATTCAGTATTGTTAGGGATCCGAGTGATTCCAGGGTTTGCATGACGGTTGGTCTCAGCTTGTGATTTGTAATCTCTGGTACTACCTGTGTTAGTTCTAGAGAAGAGGTAACTTTTACTCAGTGTGTGTTAGTAAGAAAGATAAGTAGGTGAAACTTATTTATCTCACTAAGTGTTGATGTATGAGATTGCAAGGTTTTTCTTGTAATCTCAAGGTACTTAATAAGAACATCTTTGAAAACTCCCAATCTCACAACTTGGGGACAGGAGTAGGCTTGCCGAACCTGTATAAATCGCACGTGTCATCTTTACTTTTGCCTTATATTCCATTCTTGCAAGTTTAAGGTCCTTATTCAAAACATTGGAACTTACGCTACTGTGTATCATAATGTTATCCAAATTTTAATTGTCATGTTTAGTGCAGTTTCATATAAAGTGCATCACAGAAGCAATAAGCAAATAATATGTCCTAGCATGATACTAATTATGTGATGATCATAGGTATCCTAATCTTATATGTGATTATGGGAGCCACTCCATAATCACTAGCTCTAACATTCATGCCACATAAGACAGTTCATATCACATAGGGGTACATAATTTATTGGAAAACCCTATCTATTACATTAATAGAAACCCTCCTAAACATTTTGAGGGGTCTTCTCTTATGGCCACCATTCTTCAAGTGTTCCTTGTGGATCCTTCTTGCTCCTTGGGTGCTTGTCTCCAAAATGAAAAGAAAAATCCTCACTTCCTAAGTTCTACTCTCTTAACATAAAGTAATATGGCTCAATCTTATATTGGCCATAGACAAATACACGGGGCATACGCGACCCAAAAACAATAATAAGATTAGCCACATAATAAACACATAACACTACGCACATAAGTAGGGCTCCAACCCCAATTGAAAATGCGCAACTATGGGGCTTCGACCCCAATTGAAATCATCCATGTGCAGAATTTAAAACATACATAAGACTAACTCATGATCACCTAAACTAGAATGATTCCGATTGAATTTAAATTTACCGATTAAATTTAAAATTCGCTTGGCTTCAAGTTACACATAACTTAAGTAATTTGAATATTAGTTCATTATTCGAACCCGGATCAATTTGACAAAACCTCAATTAATTCAAAATTGAATTTTTCTTAAAAATATCATTCAAAGTGATATTTATTATTTTCTCAAAAAATTAGAACATGACTTTAATTCCTAAAATCCCAAATTTTATAATTATTTCAAATAAATAATTTTATAAAATTAAAATAAAATAAGATTTTACAAAACGAGATTTTTCAAAACCTGAAACACAAACAAAAACAAGGCGCGTGCGAGCAGGCGGTGCTAGCGGATACAGCCCGCAAGGGGGTTCGGCGCCGTCCGTTAGTCCCGCCCCTCCGCACGTACGCCTGCGCGCAAGCTCGCGCGCCAGCTGCGCTCAGATGGCGGACGAAGGTGGTGGGACGATGCGGGCATCATTGCTGGGATGCTCGGGCGTTGCGCACAGACCAGGCATTCCTGGTGTGATGCTCGCACGAGGGTAGACTAGGCGGGACAGCTATCGCCGCCCCATACACAAATAGCGCAAGCCGCGCGCAGCACGTGCGTAGTTGTGCCCAATTTCCCGTTTTCATATCGCATTTTTTTCCAAAAATTCAAAATTCAGTTCCGAATTAATATAGTTCTAAATAATTCAGATTAAAATAGTTTGAAACCAGATTAAAACGAAAACAATTTTTCCAAAAATTTTCAAGAAACAGTTTTGATCCGACAGATTCGTTTTCAAACAAAAAACAAGAATACGTAGCTAATAATCCAAATTCAAGAATTTTCAATCAAAATTCGTAAAGCAGTAAAGTTACAATATGAACGTTGCAAGGTGGCTCTGATACCACTTTTTGGAAAACGGCAGAGTATGTGCAGCGGAAAGTTTAAAATTTTGCAAAACTTTAATCATTGTCATGCAATTTTCGTATCGTATCGTAGGGTGTTTTAGAAACTTACAAAGGTAGCAGCTTTCTAGTGATGTCGTTACCGCCTAACGAATACCCCTCAAGCGAAATCCCTCGAACGGCCTTCGAATTAGACTCCAACTTAGAAGCCCTCCAAAACGTATCCACCAGTCTTAGAATGTAACACCCGAGCGCAAGGTGTCACATCCCCCGCACCGAGACCCGACCCGAATATGAAAGAGACTATCCATACCCGAGCCAAATCACGGCGAACGGGGACATACACACACTCTATGCTAGGCGGGACTAACCCTTGAACCATAAAACAGCGTAAAACATTAAAGCGGAAGCAATAAACGAACATACATCATGTATATATGCAATGAGCATCACAGTTCCAAAAATAAGTCAGATTCATCATCAATTGCCGTCACGGCTCAAAACATGTACGCTCCAATAAAGTTCATATACAACGATCAAAAGTGCAATATGCAAGTGTAAGACCAAATACAAGAGCTAGAAGCGAATGTAAGACCTATGACTCGAAAGCCCGCCTAGCTCCCTTGACACCTGCACAACACAACTGAAAACCAAACGGGTTCAGTCCAAAAGGGACTGGTGGGTATAAAACAGGGCATAAATATAATATACAACGGTAATTAAACATTCACATGCAAGCTATAATCCCAAGTGAGGTTTTTAAAGAGTTTCCCAAGTGGGTGAATAGAAATCATCAAAAGGGATTATAACGATTCATAAACATTAGGTCATTATTGGCCCGGCGAGTGGGCGTGCATTATCTCCAACCCACACCTCGTGTAATTCATTAAACATTCATTCATTCATTCTGTTCATGCATATCATTCTTTCTTTCGTGCACATTCAATAACATTTACACCTTCTTCTTTCGGGTTGGTGGCGGGTTTGCAAGGCCCATCCACCCATTCATTGACCAAAAGGGGAACATGACTCCCCATATGGCACTCAGCGTCCATTCCTCGCTAACTCCTAACGAGGTCCAGTTACGCCGTTCATTGGTGGGACTAGTGTGAGGGATCACCGTCAGCCCTTGCCTCCTCGGGTCACCACTCACACCAAGTCCCTGGGCCCCATTCAGTGCATTCATTCATTCATTCATTCCTCGCCAAAACATTAGATAGGATCATGAAATAAGGGCTTTACGTTGAAAACATTTACTCTTTAAAACGACTCTATATACATATATTAATTTTGGTCGAAAGCTTTTCACATTGAAGGTATATAGGGTCATTTATCTAATTAGAAGAGAAACCCACTTTAAACGGAAAAAGGAGAACACAAGAGCCTCACAGACCGGCCTCGTCTCCAACGGAATCAAAATCTGTGCAAGAGAGGTGAAGTGAGACTCAATATGACCAAATAAGACGCTCGGCAATGAAATGATTATGATATGAGTATATATAAAAGATAAGATTATGTTATGAAAATGTTCATGTGCACTATTAAGGAATTTAAATCATATAATCAAGTCATTCAATCATTCGTTCACTTTCATTCGAATTCATAAATTCACATTTTCAATCCAATTAATCAAAGAATTCAAACATAATTATAGCACTTATTAAATCACATTTGAAATTAGAAATTAAACAATTAAACACATTCAATTTAAAATTGGAAATTAAATAAAACATGAAATAGGTAACAATTAAATTCTATAATTCAATTAAATCAAATAACATTTAATATTATATTCAATAAACATATATAAATATATATAATTAATTATATATATAGTATATTATATTATATATTTATATATATAACACATGCACGTATACAGTAGCATGCAACCACAAAATTCATGAAATTTTCATGCATTAAACCAATTCCACATGCATGCAAAACAATATAAAGATGCATGCAAACTCATGCATTCAACACAACACATGCAAGGGAATTACAAGGTGACACCCCCGTGTCACCAACATAGAACAAACCGAGACACACCCGTGTCTCGGTACAGAGAAAACCGACCCTCGTGCACCCCCGTTATAAGCTGAAAAGGAACAGATTGACACCCCCGTGTCAGGAACGCAGCAGCTCAACACATACGCAGACTTAACCCCCCTTGTTTTCTAGCTTAAAACACAGCAGCAACTCAAGCAACATATAGGCAAGATATGCAGCATCAAATGGCATGAAATGCAACAACAAACCAACCCTAACAATGCACAAAACTAACAGCAACAGCAAGGGAAGAACGCAGCAGTTTACAATAAGAATTTCTAGTTCAAAAACAGGGCAAATATTCCACGAAAACAGGGCATGACTGATCTCCCTTAATCCCAACATGTTCATGTAAGTTCAGCTATCAAATGTGCAGCAAAACAACACCCATGTGACATATAACTCAGTCCCAAAAGAGCTCAAGCATGAAAAGAAGGCATACGTGACGAATCATGAAAATTTTCTCAATGTGCCAAAAATGATATCTCATAAATACATCAACCACCATGAAATCAATGATCATAAATGAGAAGAGGATGTCAAAACAATCATTTTCAAGCTTGGAATCAATCAAGACCATCAAGAATTGAATAAGATCAACAAATTTGCTCTAAACCTATTATTTTCTAAAATCAGCCAAAAACCCACGAAACCATGCTCAAATTTGGGGATGAATAGATGAAAATGACTTATATTGAATGTACATAACATGTATAAGCTTACCTTGTGGATTAATGGAGGTTGGGAAGAGATTTGAGCTTGAATCTCTTGGTAGGGCTTGAGCTACGGGAAAAACTGGGAAGCAGATGATGTTTTGGGAAATTTCAGCAAGTGGGACGGGTTGGTTCGGTTAGGGCACGGTATAGTAGGCTCGGTGGTTGAGTTAGGGTTCTATAGCATCAAACCATGGCTAATTTGGTCAATGTTTGAACAAGCTATGGTCATTTTAGTGCAGCAAGGTTAGTTTGGTCGTCGTTTCGTTTTTTGGTTGGATTTCGGAGGTTCAAATGACGTTAGAAAAATATAAGGCTAAGTTCAATACACTCGAATTTTCGTTATGAGTTCAGCGGAGTTGACGGAACTCGAATCCGAGTTCTCGAGCTCAAGATATTAAATACGGAACCAAGGGTGCTCTAATTGCTCGTTTGCCCCCGACTTGGATTCCAAAATTAAAATAAATGCGAAACACATGTAAATGAACTCGAAGATACGAAACGAACATATATTCATATACAAGACACGTATAAATCCAACATATTAAATTTGCACGAATTTCGGTATCAATCCATATAGAAACGAAGCACGTAAATGTCACTTGTACGCAATGTAACAATAAAATTCATAATATTTCCAAATAATTACAAAACTTTAAAATTCATATTTAATTTATAATTGTAGTGCACGTATTAATATATACTATAATTTAAAAGTGCACAATTAGAATATAAAATGAACAAATTTATTTAATTTAATGTCACAGGCACGATTTAAAAATAATTACAATTAAAGTGTACAAATTAAATTATGTTTTGGTATTAATAAAGTTAAAATATAATTAATTAACACTTAAATATAAAATTAAATATATAGAATTAAAAATATATAAAACACTTATAAACAATTAATCACATAATTAAATAATTTAATTGCGCAATTCATAAACACATACGACATATTAGGACAAGTGAAAAACCGGGGCGTTACATAGAATACGATCAAGTGAGTGAGAATGTTAGTTCTATGGCTTGTGTTAGGCTAGGATATTTTACTTTAAAAAACTTCTCTTTTATTTTTCTCAAAAACTTAAAACTTCTTGAGTATTGGTCTAAAGAACAAGAGAAGTACCACCACTAGTATATATACTAGAGGGTTCGGCCACTTAGGGTTTCCTAAACCTAGTGGATAAGTTTTTTTGCTCCCTAATTAACTTAATTATTAATTTAATTGGAATAATAAGTTCCTAATATATTCTCCAAGTCTAGCAAGAGAAGCCATCTCTCTCCTATAATAAGAAGTTTGACTTTTGAACCTTCTCTAAGTTAAAAGTTAATATTCAATAAATAAATTAATTCCCAATTAATTATTTATTGGGTTAACTCAATTTAAGAATAGTCTTAATAATTAATTCAATAATTAATTAAAAGACTAAAATTAATTTATTACAATTTAATTAATTAATTCTAGAAAAGAATTCACGTGTAATATAATTACACAAATGGAATCATGTACGTGCCACATGTGGATGACACGTGGCAGCCACACAGGCTACACGTGACACGTGGCAGTCACATGTCCTTGACACGTGGTAATGCCCAAGTGTTCCAATCTCCATTTTGATCAACAATTTGATCCTTCGTTAATCATATTAACATCCTACCATAACCCTCATATTCTGGAATTTGTGTGTGACCCTTTAGGTTCATTATTCGATTAGAAGTGACAGTAATTAATTCATTCCCTAATTAATTAAACACTTCACAGATCACACTACCATAATGTAGCAATGGGTGTGCGACCCCTAGATGAATAACGAAATGAATCGAAGAACCTTTAAGTCAGTGACAATCAGTGAAATACGATCCTCCTACAACTCTATCTCTCAATCAAGAACTAAGGCATGGGAATATTCTCAGAGCCTAAATATTATTGATCTTTAAAGTTAAGTTTGTTTCATATCCATTTAGATCTCAATCCAAGAAAACCCCATTTTCTTGATATCTTGATCTTTTATCCACCTTGGCCAAGGGTCTATTATTTAATGGACTATGAACAACTCAATCAGTAAGAGATTATTCTTGTTCTTAACAAGTGTAGGTGCTTTATTGATTCTACTAATTCTACATACGCCACTTGTGTAATCCCAACATAGGTCGTGGTTCAGGTGTCTATATGGTGACACCCTTTTGAGCCTATATCAAAGATTACTGAGTTAGCTCATATGAGACATTACAGAATCTCAAGTCCAAGGATTATTAATCACGTCCTTGACGTGTGAGATATTTCGTAATCTGGAAGTTTCTAGGAGACTTTCTTTCCTATTTAGGAATGTTCTCACGCGGGACATCTCAGTGATGAAGTTCTTGTAACAATCACCCTTATGTATTATGAACGCATCATCGTATGCACTTATCATTCCATGAAACAGAATGATCCTTCAAAAGGACATAATCATATAAGCAAGTCTCAACGGAGTCAAAGTCGACACTCCCACTGTCTGTCGGACTCATCAACTTGGAGAAGTTTCTAATCTTTGCCTATGGAGCTAAGAACTTGTTTCATGTGCCGTTCCCATAAGGGCAAAGTTCTTAACGGCCTCATCGGATTAGGGGAGTTCAAAACATACAAAACGCAGTCAAACCCAAACAGACATAAATAACCACATAAAGAAGTGATTGCCTATGGACAAAATCATTTCGTTTATTATTCAAAGACTGTTTGTGATTTTACAAGGAAACAGTAAAGCAGACATCTGCTTTAAGGGCACTATTCCTAACACATATTCCATAAATTACTTCAACGACATAACTTAACTCCATCCTCTACATCATACGAGTTACAATACCAGGTGTTTTAAGGCAATACTGTAGCAGAATTGTAGAAAATAATAACTCGTAACTGAATATATAGCTCAGAAAAAGTTACCAAAAACAAAACAGCTTTGTCGTGACCACAACTAGCAAAACGCACTGATTTAGTACGAGGAAGTGTAGGATCTGTAGCTACATCCTGTAGCACTTGGGTACGTTCTCCTAGAGAATGGTGTATCTCATTCCTATACACACATTGTCATCGACAACCTCTTGCAAGTTGGAAAACCACACCCTTTGCATATCAGATACGTTTAAACATGAAGTGAAGGAGGTATATATAGAGTTGGGAAGTGAACGAAGACTAAGGACAAAAAAAAAAGGGGACTAGTAGATCAAGGGAGGAAAATGACACAGAAAGTATTCCTTCTGAATCATTAAATAATTCACCAGTTAATTTGAATTATAGAATGATAGTAATATTAAATCATTAAGTCTCAAACATGAATCTTCTCTTCCAAATTCAAATGACAAAGTAATAACCTTACACCATTTAATTTAATATTATGTAATTACCAGAGTTTGGAAGTAATAAACAAGTCTTCCCTCTTCATAGTTCCCTCATCAAACAATTTCTTTAGAACTACCCCAATCTGAAAAGATGAAAACAAAGGATAAGTGTAAAACACCAAAAAAAATATCTTCATGAATACAAGGATGCCTGTGTAACTTCTAAGTATGCTTCCGTATATGTGTCATACTGACCGAGATGAAAATTCATTAATCAAGTACTTCTACAGGTGATTATCTCATATGGCATTCCCCGCGTAAACCATTTGCATAAATTCTAATACATGTGAGGTCATTTTTATACAAAACATTAACAACACAAAAACCTTGAATGTAGCACCCCAGACGGAGGTCACCACAATCCCCGCACTAGGACCCAGAACCGGTCATGAAATAGGAAGTCCATGCCCAAATCCGAATCATAGCGAACGGGAGACCAACTCACACACTAGGCTAGGCGGAGCTAACTCGACAAACTCAGAGTGCGGAAGCAAAAACCAACAACAACAAATAGCGAAAGCAATTAAATCAACATGCAAAGCAGGTGACGGGTTCAACAAGCATAGATACCTAGTCCCGAATCTCAAATCATCATAACGTAATAAACCATCATAAGTATCAACAGAATGCTAGCATACTAAACCCACACGGGTTTAAGTCTAAGTAGAACATAAAATATAATCTCCAAATGCAAAGTATGAATACATAACATAAATAGAGTATGCAACAAATGCATCCTAACACCAACTAGACTGACAAGTGTGACTCAGAAGACTCACTTCCGCCTAGCTCAAGTCAAAAGGAAACCTGCAAACTAAAAGATAAAATGAGGGGTTAATCAACTGACTGAGTGAGGGGGCTAACACACACCCGCACACTAATATATATAGAACATAGCACATAATAGAAGGGTGGACTCACGAACCGGATATAAGGGTTTGCACACCAAAGCATACGAAAACAAAATATACTTATACTTAGAAAACATTTTCGGAAAACCTTATTCCAATTCATGATTCCTAGAACAGATCATATCATATACTCGACGAGTACAAGCTTCTAACCTTTACTCCTCATAACAGAACAAAACGGTAATACAGAAATAAATCCCTCCTCAACACCAGTGATGGAAGAGCCTCGCGTTGGCCCTAACCATCCAGAACAGACATATCACAAGGGGTTGCGAACCCACAAGTGCCCTCCTCGGCTGTACACTAAAGGCTCAAGATATCACGCCTCCCCTATCTCCCTGAGTCGCTCAAAGATATCTCAAATGGAACTACGCTCATGGTCATACCTCGATAGCCCTAGCTATCCCGGGGGCTCCGTTACCCGTAGCTCCTCGGATCCATAAACAAACAGACAGACAGATGCCAATATTTCATGGCCAACTCGCTACAGAATCATATCTGAATTTTCTGAAATAGCTTAGATATGCCGTAATACTAAATTTTCCAAAACTAAGGATGGTCCACAAGGTTATAATCATATCATATCCAGCACATATCCAATCATATATAGTATATAACCGTATATAAGGATTGAAATCATCATAATAAGGTCATAGGTCGCTTAGCTATACAAAAAAAATCCTAAACCTCACCTGAGAAATGACAAAATACGAGAACTGACAAGACGGGTGCATACTCGACCAGGTTGTCTCCACCCTGGATAAAATTTGTACAGAGAAGGAAATATAATGTACTCATGAGACAAGACTCGGACATGAACCACAGAGACGCACGACGATGATTATGAGATGACAATGAATGTTATGATATGTACACAGAAATTACAAGGATGCCATGAAAGTGTTCATGCACACAATTAATCTCCCACAATAAATATACAAGTAACGAGATCATGTACGAGGCATAACTACATGATCGATGGCAATAAAAAGTTCTAGCAATTTAAGGATCAATCAAATCATATTATATTAGGTAAACTCATGCTCAAACACTCGGTTTAATTTAGATTAATACATGTGTGTTGTCTAATTTCTGAAGAGTGGAACATTATAATACATACTAATCACAACATACAATTCATACTTGATCACAATTCCAAACGGATAAATAATTAATTCAAGAGTTTCTTAATTGAAGTTTGAATCCACTAACTAACAATATTACTCAAGGCCTGTACTAAATCCAATTTAAATATTAGATGCATTAGTAGCTTACATTATATAACTATATATATATGTGTGTGTATATACACATTAATAACCAAATAACCCAACAACACTCCCATTAATAATTTACACATAATTAAAGCTTAAATCTATTATACTAATTGATTTCATAAATTTACACACGCTCACACTCACAAAGCAAAATTAGTATTAATTTCAATTTGTTGGTAACATATACTCAGCATACACGCACACACCCAAATTTCTAATTAAATACAATCTCACAAATTCATTTACACATATATTTAGTATATGTACTCAAATTTATTTACATAAATATATATATATACCAACACTCACGCACATACATGGCAACACACACAAAATATATGTACACCCCTAAGAATTACACATGAAATAAGCCATTTCACACCTATTTGTATTCTTGAAGCCAATTTCTCAATGTCTTCAATTATAAATCCCAATTCAAATTATATTGAAATGATAATAAGTATCCACAATTACGAGCCCAAATGATTCTAGATTCAAATATAACACGTGCACACATAACATTATCTCCATGAACAGAATTACAAACTCTATGATGAATCGGATTTACTATACTAAATTTACATGATATCAACATATTCACACTATATTCTCATGATAACATTAAACAACCAAATTCAGGATATGTATGTACTTATTTCATTAGAGTTTCCAAGAATCAACATTCAAATATATAGCTGGTTTATAAGTGAAATACATCCAAATATAAGGTAAAATATTGGTAGCTCACAATCGCAAGAAAAAGAAAGAAGAGCAGTCGGCTGGGATTGGGGCTCCGGCAGTCGCGTGGTGAACAAGCGCCACTGTTGTTGTTCTGTACCTCAGTTGCGGAAAGGCGATAATGGTAACTGAAGCTGGCCGGGGCTTATCAGAGATAGTTTGTACCTAGTGATAAACTTCAACCCTAATTTAGTAACCTAGCTCTCGCTTTGACGATTTAACCACTAAAGTCGTGCTATTCATTTCCGATCACCTCCATAAGTACTTTCAAGTTTTCCTCACTTGGTATTTTCATTGTTCCTACACAATTATTTCTTCGGCACAACTTCGAGTTTTAACTTTGGTGTCTTGTCATGCTCTCCCCCATAAAATTTCCACTATTATATGTTGAACTCCGTCGATCCTTCTTTCATCGAAATTCTTGATGGAAAGATTTCTCTGGGGGGAGGGGGGGTTCTAACGAACATAACAACCCAAAGATTATCTTTCAACTTCCTTTTCAATGCTCTTGATAATCGAAACCCCCTTCTCTATTCTTGTTCGATCCAAACACCCCGAAGCCAAATCTAGTCTCACTTTTCTTCGGAGTTCCTTTCCACCAACCTATCCCTTACTTGAAGTTATTTATTTCCCGAAGTCATCTTCCTTGTTATGTGCCATCCCATTATCTTTTCCTCTTAACTCAGATGTGGCCCGATCGAAGAGATACTTGATAAGTGAGATGAAAGAACTTCCTACCAAGTAAACACTAAAATGCATGTCGGGTAAAGATGTCAATGCACGTGGCACGTTTACGAAAAGCAAATATGCAACACATTAGAGCAATGAAATCAAATAGAAATACACGCACAAATATAAGTAAGGAAAAGCTAAATAATTGATGCAAAGTATGATGCACGTGCTATGAATGTTTTGGAACCTGACACCAATATAGTAAGTCGTTAACTCGGTAGCTTTTCCTCGTTCCTACAATCACGGGCTTACTTTGACTTGTTGATTATTCCTTGCCTTTCCCACGGTCTTCGAGATTTCTAAGAATCCTTGTGCACCACTTGTATCTTCCACGGTCCGGGATTACAATTTCTCGATCCCTAATTTCTTCTACATCTTCATCAAGATTCTCGCACTCGTCCTTTATGAGCTTGAATTGGCGACTTGAACTTGTTTTCCAATTGCTTCCACTGGAGCGCATAATTTCTTTCCAAAAAGTCTTTGCCTTTCTTTACCGTTTCCGTTCGTCGCTCCATTTTTCCCAATTCACTCTCACAATGTGACACCCCGACTTTCAGACCGTACAAGTATGACGTATGTGCGCGATTTACTTTATTTAACTTTATATTCTTTACTCTTATAATTCTTATTTTAATATTTCTTATGAATTTGATTGATTCTTGTTGATTATATTGGAGAATTACGTGTTATGAACCTTGATATATGCTCGTTATATGTTTTCGAATTTGTTTGTTGAGCTTTTGAATTTATTGTTCGTTCGGAACCTAAAGGGGGTTAAAATGCTTATAGCGCACCTTGGGTTCCAATATGTGTAATTTGAGCTCGGGAATTCGGATTCGAATTCCGTCACCACCATCAAACTCGTTTCGATGACTCGGGTTCGATGGACTAAGCCTCATAACTTTTTAAGTTCATTTGGTAATCCGAAATCTGACCGGAAACTTACCTGGCTCTTATATGACTACCTTTCACCTATTTGCATCTTAGTCCCTCAATTCTTGACATATTACCCTCAATATTGGCCCCACAACCCACCACAAACTCAGCATATTCATCCCTCTCCCTCTCATTATCGGTATAGGCAAGGAAAAAGGGATAAAAGTGCAGCAACTTGGAGATAAACCCTTCAACCCGTCACTATTCACACCAAGGGGATTTTGAGCTCTAATCTCCATTTTCTTCCAACATCATCAAGGGGTAAGTTAGTATTTCATATGTACGTGAGTATATGGTCATTTTGATCTATTAATTCCAAGCTTTGAGTTAGGTTTGGGTGCATTTATGGAGCTTGACATGAATTATGAGGGTTTGTTGATCACCTTAGTTTCTTGGAGTTAAGCTTTGGTTTGAGGTGGTATATTTGATCCCTTATGACTCTAATTCGATTATATGACTCTCCTTTTGAATATGGTTGAACATGGTGGAAGTTGCCATTGATGAAATTTGAATTTCTTGCATGAGAATTCTTGGGTTATATGATGATTCTTGAGCTTTCTTGATATTTGAGGATTACATGTTGAATATGAGGTGTTTTGCCATGAATTACTTGAGTCTTGTGGCTTAGAATGGTTGCATGTTGTGGCTACGTGCTTGCCCTGCTCCCTCCCCTGTTTTTTCCCGCAGAGTTACTGTTGCTGCTGTTATTTTTTTTCGAAGACGAAGGGCCAACACGGCCGTGTCAGCTTTGTGCATGTTTTGGACACGGCCGTGTCAACCTCTCGACTTGGGGTAACTTATTTTTATAAAACCGGACACGGTCGTGTCCATTTTGAACTAAAACTCAACACGACCGTGTCAGCCCCTCAAATTAAACCACTGAATTTATTTTAACCGGATACGGCCGTGTAGCGCCCCTTAACACTACAACCCCGCACCGTTGTACTTCCCGAGTGGATGTGAGACCTAGCACTCGAGAAATACTCCGGCGAACGGACAAGACTATACAATACCAGAGTATGAAATTTAAACGCAATGGAAAATAAACTTGAGCAATATAAGGGGACAATACATGACGAAACACATATCATTAAGTTGGATAAGTAATTACAGCGAAAGATCTAATTTCATAGGAGAGTGCTTATTGACATAGGTACATGCACTCTTAGTATAATCCTGATTGACTAAGATATGACACCTTAAAGCTTCAAGATACCTCTAAGGCGTCGCTCCGTGGATTCCTGAAATCATGCATTTGAAACCGGGCGAGAGGGTTAGTCAAAGTGACTAAGTGAAGGGGGTGTAATAAATTATAAGTATAAATATATGTATATATATATTTATATAATCAAGAAGATCTTGATCAAAATATTGGCAATAGGATATAGCAAATAGGGAACGGTTCATAATATTTGTAAAAATAGGGATAGGGGTAACTTGGAATATTTGTGGAAATATGAACCGTTTGTAACTAGAACTTGAATGCCCGCAAGCTAGGCCTCTCCATCCGTAACTCCTTAAATCATGATAAAATAGTAACGGTGTTGATCAAGACACCGATACTTCAATAAAACCAATAAGACAATAACTCCGCTACTCCTTGGTGTCAATAGGGGAGCCAACCCTAGAGACCATGAACTAGATTCGGGAGGCAGCTATCTCTCCCTCATCCCTTGGCGTGGAGTAACTAACCTCCAGTTAAACCACTACCAAGAGGTGGTGGCAGTCCGCAGCACCAACAATACCCTCGGCCCGATACCTTCCGGGTAATTGCTCGCTACGGATACAGCCGGGGCCCATAACAGGAATCGAGAACAATATTTTGCTTGCATAACCCGGAATCAATGTTTTGATAAAATGGACTTGAAATATATAATGTTCTAGGAAAACGTTGATTCCGGCAAGAAAGTATTTTTCCCCTTAAGAGGGACATTGTAGTACAATAATATGTATGTAGGGCAGTAAATCAATATGATGGGTAGGCTTGGAAATAGTTTTTATATAGATACATATATATAGCATGATTCCAGTTAAAAACATTTTAACCCTCACCGAGTGTCTTGACGGTCTAGATAAAATCCTTGGGATTCCACTGTTCAATTATATCCTCGCTTGAAAGTAATAACTACTACTGGCTTAGAACTAGGTTCTAATATTCAAATCAATCAATCATACACACCATAAGGTAAGCATCATGTAATATGTTAAAGATTTCCCGGTAAACCCTAAATTTACCCGTTTAAGGGAATTTGATTAATAATTTAGGGTTTACGAGATCTTTAGCTAATCAAATATATATATATACCATATGATAATTATAATTATAAGATTTGAAATAACATTTATGGTTAAATTTGACAATGTAGGTTATCTTTTGAAAATATTACATAGTTTACCGATTTTTGGAAAATTTGGGAAAAATCTTTCTTTAAAAATTCCAAAACCTATTTTATAATTATTTTTATATTAATTTCGAAATTAATAGTATTTTGGTTGACCAAAAAGTCAAAATTACTATTGAAAACATTTACTATTCAATTTCATATGAATTAAACATTTTATAACACAAAATCAACTTCACACACACACACACATAACTCACGGCACACACATGCACACACACACATCTAAGAACATTATGAACATGTTCTTGAACTCATTTGAATATTCAAAGAGGGTATGTAACATGTTCTATCATATTCATATTCATAACATAAGATTGAAGCACAATATAGCAAAATATATGAATTCTCTATGAAAAATAATTCTAAATAAATTACTATAGGCATGAATTTAATCAAACAAGATCATAAGCATTTAAATACATATTCACATTATATCATATCATAATTCATGCATTTAATTAAATAAAATTCCATAATGTACACACATTGTATTTAAACTAACAATTATGCACATATTTCATAAAATAAATTCTTAAAGCATAATTTAATTAATCCTAGACATGATACTATTATTATTATACTAAGAACATAATATAAAGCATGAAATAATAGAAGAAAACATACCTTGTAGAGAGAGAGAGGGTTGGGGCGTGAGCTAGGGAGAGAGGGAGTGATTTTGTGTGTTGATTTGTGAGGTATAAATGAGGCTTGAGGGGGGTATTTATAGGTAGTCATGAGGGGTTTTAGAGCAATTTCTAAGAGTTTAAGGGAGATGTGGATGTCTCCTAATTCATACAAATGCTTGGTGATTAATTAGGAGATGTGGCTAAATTATATTATGAACAAATGCTTGGTAATTACTTAGGAAATGTGGAGAAATTATGCTCATGTAATTAATCCTTCTAGAAGACCATGTGGTCATGGATGATGTCATCTTGAATAAAAATAAATGTAAAATAATATAAAATTTATTCAAGAGTCGAGAGGTAAAAACTTGAAGTAGTGAATTGATGAAAGAATGAGTGAAAAATGAGCTTTGTTTTGATTATAAATGTGAAATATTTAGAGTTTTCGTTTATAAATTATGAATATTAAAGATGATGAAAATCATGAGAAAATTATATAAACGAAGCTAGGATAAAGTTTAGAGTTTGGAAAAATCACCATAATGTAGAGGAAAATTCAAGGATCGTTTCAAGTATAATTTCGACTATTGAATAAAAGCTAATTTGTTCAAAATAAAATGATGATTTTTAGAAAGGAAAATATTTATAAAATATGCTATGGTGAGATCGAGTTTTTGGTAAATGCATGAAAATTCATAAAATAATTTAAGGATTGTTTTGGTTATAATTTTGAATATCAAAAAGTAGATGAGTAGGGATTTATTGATGATCGAATCATAAGCTAGGGTTTTCACCGGTTTTTGATACTGCGGGAGTTAGGATGGGAATTATGGTTCTCGGAGAGTATCACGATCCTCGAAATAATGTGAGGATTCTTTTGGTTAAAATATTGGGTAATGAAAGTATTTCGGGAAATGTAGGAATATGTTTGAGCTATAGGGGTATTTTCGTAATTTCCAACCTAAAACTGTAGGAATGGGTTTTGAAGTGTATGAAGGGGTTTTAGGTGCTAGAAGGGAATGAATATTAGAATTCTAGGATTTTAGGGAAAGAGTTTCGAGATACATGCTAAATAGAAGAAGGAATTAAATTCACGAACTTTTTATTAAATTATAACATATTAAAGCACATAAGTCACATAAAATGCAGTGCATGAGAGAATTAACAAAGATCGAGACTATAACCGCTTCCTAAGTTACCCCTTTACTTACCTTTCTCGACTTGGCCCTGAGTCGGGCTGTTACAGGCCGTGTCCATTTTGAACTAAAACCCAACACGGCCGTCTCATTTGAAAATATGGCGGCGGCAATTGCTCGTTTTATCGCTTCGTTGTTTTTCGTTGTGTTCTCTTTCTTCGTTTATAACTCGTATGCCTTGTTAGCTCGTTATACTATGCATGATGTACCTTGTTTTGAATGTATGATCTTATTTGATATGAATTTTATGAGTATGAATTGGTAGGATTTAATTGGCACATTCATGCATTCCATTTGTATTCATAAGCATTGCCGAGGGTCTATTTGGTTCATATTTAAGTCTAAGTCTCGGGTCTTGCTTTCTTTTGTGTTTCAGAGCCTCTTCCGGTTGCGCAAGAGCCCGAAGCTTAGGTGGTTGGTTGCCGTTTGATCTTCCTTTTGTCTCTTTTGTAAGGTGAGGATAGGAATTAGTAGCTAAATACCCTATGGCCTATAATATGATGAATTTTCCCTTGAATGCGGATATAGTACACATATCTAGATATGCGTGCTTAAATTATGTTTATGACCTAATGGAATAACTTGGGTTTCTTGGAAATGATATATGTACGAGTATATATAAACTTGATTTTAAATCCCTTTTGGTATGTTTTGTTCTGCTGAGCGAGTGTGCCCTGAAAGATGGGATTTGGTTTGATTTGGTTTGTGGGCCCTAGAGACGTGGGTAAGGACGGCCCGGGGCGACCACGGGGTCGCCGGGTTTACCCCTGTGCACGTTCTCATTTGAGATATTCACGTGCGACCTTGGGAGGTTGGGAAGGCGTGGTATGTTGAGCCTTCGGTGGATAACCGGAGAAGGCATAACGTGGGTTAGCTACCCCGTATGTTTTTGGTAATGTAGGTGCTAGGGTTTGATTCCCGACACACCATGGATGCAAGGGTGGATTTATGATTTGATATTTATGATTAGAGGAGTAAGGGATAGTCCGTTCTCGACGGGCTTTTAGTTATGTTTTGACCGATGGGTTATGAATCGGGATAGATGCTTTTCTTACTATATATATTAATTTCGGGAGATGGTTTTGGGTGTGCAAAACTCTAGCCTCGATTCATGACTATCACTTTTGATTTGTGCTGTGATCTACGTATTTATGGTGTGGGTGTGTTAAGCCCCTCACTCAGTCGAGTTGTGAGACTGACCCTCTCCTTTCCCTTTCAGGTGTGCCGAGCTAGGCGGGGAAGTGCGTCGAGTCGAATCGTACTTAGCCGTTTAGGTCGAGTAGCATTGCATCTCTTTTGTTTTAGCATCTTGTATGAAAGATAATTTTGGCACTTGAATTCTTATATCTTTTTTTTGGGCTGTGAAGCCATGTATATGATGTGTATGATGGTGCTTATATGTCGAGCTCGTTTGGATCCTGTTTGTTGCTTCCGCATATCTGTTTTGTTTGTTCACGCACTCTGGTGTGGTTTAGCCCCGCTTAGCCCAGTGTGTGAGTGTAGGTCACCGTTCGCTTAGACTTGGGTTCATGTATGGAAACCCATTTCATATGTGGATTCGGGTTTAAGTGCGGGGGATGTGGTGGCCCACCGCTCCGGGCGTCACATCCTTAAAGTGGTATCAGAGCTCTCGGTTGCAAAACCAGAGCTCTAGAGTCGAGTTGGGTGAGTCTAGGACGTTCGGCTTAGGACAACGTGGCTATATGCATTTATGTGAGTATTTGCTCATATTCTCGTTAATAGTGCACATGAACATGCACTAACCCCATGCATATGAATTGGAATTCTTTTGTTTTGGTAGGAATATGCCTCCCCGAAGACACCATCACCGAGATAGATCTCCGGAACATCGTCATCACCGAGATCATTCTCCCCAGCATGAAAACAACAATCCACCACCTCCACCTCAATTGGATCCCGGAAATTTTATGGAAAGATTGGCCGTATTTTTGGAACAAAGGGCTCAGGAAAGGAATAATGCACCTCCGGCTGGGAATGATGGAGGGAATTCTATCACTGCTCTACTTCGGGAATTTAAGAATCAGAATCCACCGGTTTTCATTGGTGGGAATGATGTGCAAGCAGAGGAGTGGTTAATCCAGATAAATCGGGTATGGCGCCTCATTCCTTGTGACCCGATGGACAAGCTGCAGTGCACTCTTAGCATGATACAGGGACAAGCCTACAGTTGGTGGACTAGCACCCAGATTAAGTTGGAAGCTTCCGGGGAAGAGATTACTTGGGATATCTTTGAACAGGAATTCAAGAACAAATATATCCCTAAAGCTACTAGAAGCCGAAGGTTGAGGGAATTTATGGATTTGAAACAAGGGAGTATGTCTGTGACGGATTATATCAACGAGTTTGAAAGACTCTCTCGTTATGCCCCTAATATCGCCAATGACGATGAAGCGAAGGCCTCTCAGTTTCTCCAAGGATTACGATAGCATATGAAAGATGCTTTGGAAGCAGCCAACACGAGCACGTGGGCGAAAGTAGTTGATAAGGCTCTAAGGGTTGAGGAGAGAGTGGTTTTGAGGAGGAGGACTTCACATTCAGGGCAAGGGTCCGGTTCAGGGACTATGAATAAATTTGGAAAGAGGCCAGCCTTTCAAACTTTTCAACAGGCTAAGCCTCAGAACAAATTATTCCGACCAGCAGGGCCAACTCAAGCCAAGCAACCTTTAGCACTTCCAGCACCACCTAAAGTGCAATGTACCTATTGCAAAGGTCCTCACCACGTGGATAATTGCTTCAGACTCCACAAAAGGTGTTTCCTTTGTGGAGCACCGGATCATATGATGAATACGTGCCCGAAGAAGAAAGACAACCCGAGGCCTGCAATTCCAGCTAGGGCATATGCGTTGGGAGCTGAGGAGGAGCAAGCTGTAGATGTTGACCCAAACGCGGTGATCGAAGGTACTATAACCATCCATGGCACTACATTACATGCATTGTTCGATCCCGGGGCTACTCATTCATTTATTTCCCGGGATATTGCTGCTTCTATATGCTTGCCTGTTTCTTTATGTGGGCATGACTACGTGGTTAGTTCCCCTCTTGGTGGTAGCTTAGTATCTTGCAGGGTTTTTCGGGGTTGTCCAATTAGCTTTGAAGGCCGAGTCTTTCTGGCAGATTTGATTGAGATGCCTATGCAGAGGTATGATGTGATTTTGGGGATGGATTGGTTGTATGAGTATGGGGCTCAGATGGATTGTCGGGAGAAGAAGGTTTCCTTTGGTTCAGTGGTGTTTGAGGGCGAGAAGGTTAAGTCAAGCCCGTTTATTTCTTTTATGGAGGCTAGTAAACTGGTCCGGGACGGAGCAACAGGTTTTGTGGCCTATCTTTTGAATAGACCGAAGGATCAGGCCAAACTTGAAGAGACGGAGGTCGTGCGAGAGTATATCGATGTTTTCCCTGAGACTTTGGGTTCTCTACCTCCAGATAGGGACATCGAGTTCGTAATTGACCTTTATCCCGGAGCACAGCCTTTCTCGAAGACTCCCTACAGGATGGCTCCTGCAGAGTTGAAGGAATTGAAGTCGCAGCTTGATGAACTTCTAGCTTGCGGGTACATCCGTCCGAGCACTTCTCCATGGGGTGCTTCCGTTCTATTTGTAAAGAAGAAGGATGGAACGTTGCGCATGTGTATAGACTACCGTGAGCTGAATCGGATGACCGTGAAGAATAAGTATCCGTTGCGTCACATCGAGAAGCTATTTGATATTTTGCAAGGGTCTAAGGTTTATTCTAAGTTGGATTTGAGGCAAGGTTATTATCAGCTGTGGATAAGGGAGGAGGATTTCCCTAAGACTGGATTCAACACTCGTTATGGTCATTTTGAGCTCGTTGGGATGCCTTTCGGGTTAACTAATGCTCCAGCCTTATTTATGGATATGATGCACCGAGTGTTCAGGCAGTTCCTCGACAAGTTTGTGATCATTTTTATAGACGACATTCTGGTGTATTCTAAGTCGGCTGAAGAGCACATTAAGCACCTTCGGATTGTTTTGGAAACCCTAAGAGAGCATAAGTTGTACGCCAAGTTTAGTAAATGCGAGTTTTGGATCGACAGGGTTGTATTTTTGGGTCATATCATCTCGGGTAATGGAATTGAAGTAGATCCATCTATGATTGAATCTGTGCTTCGTTGGGAGAGACCGAGGAATGTATCAGAAATATTGAGTTTTCTTGGATTGGCCGGTTATTACAGAAGGTTTGTTAAAGACTTTTCTAAGATTGCGGGTCCGTTGACTCAGCTGACTAAGAAAGAAATGAAGTTTGAGTGGAATGATAAGTGTGAAGCCAGTTTTCAGACTTTGAAAGTGAAATTGACTTCAGCACCAGTTCTTACTCTCCCCGAGGGCACCGAGGGTTATGCAGTTTACACGGATGCATCTAAGGAAGGTCTGGGTTGTGTTTTAATGCAGCACGGTAGAGTGGTAGCTTATGCTTCGAGAAAATTGAAGGAGCATGAGAAGAATTACCCTACCCATGATTTGGAATTAGCTACCGTTGTGTTCGCATTGATGAAGTGGCGACACTATCTCTACGGTACCACATTCGAGGTGTTTACGGATCACCAGAGCCTCAAGTATCTCTTTTCTCAAAAGGATTTGAATGTCAGACAGAGGCGTTGGATGGAGTTATTAGACGATTATGATTGCAAGATTCAGTACCATCCGGATAAAGCAAATGTGGTAGCCGATGCCTTGAGTAGAAAAGTAGGTGTGGCTAATTTAGAAGCAGGTTCTTCTAGTTCGGGTTCAGAGATTCTGGTTTCGGGAACTTGGTTGGCTAATCTTACCGTGATATCAGATTTGAAACAGCATTTATTAGAAGCTCAGGCCTCAGATGTTGAGATTCAGAGATTGATATCTCGTTCACAAGAGAACCAGGATTCTAAGTTTGGATTGGATGATTCAGATTTGTTAAGGTTTGGATCGAGAGTTTGTGTTCCAACCGAGCTTAGGAGGTTAATTTTGGAAGAAGCACATCGCTCGGGGTACTCGATTCATCCGGGAGGTACTAAGATGTATCGAGATTTGAAAGAAAGGTTCTGGTGGAATGGCATGAAACGGGACGTCGCGAACTTCGTAAAGCGATGTCTGACGTGTCAAAAGGTGAAGGCCGAACACCAGAAGCCGGGAGGAACTCTCCAACCATTTCCTATTCCCGAGTGGAAGTGGGAGCAAGTGACCATGGACTTCGTGTCCGGCTTGCCTAGAGCTAAAGGAGGGTTCGATGGAATTTGGGTGATTATCGACAGGTTGACTAAGTCTGCCCATTTTCTTAAGGTTCGGATGTCTGATAAGGTGCCGAAATTAGCAGAGTTGTACGTGCGGGAAATTGTACGGTTTCACGGAATTCCAGTCAGTATAGTTTCAGATCGAGATCCGAGGTTCACTTTGATCTTTTAGCAGAATCTTCAGAGATGTTTGGGTACCAAGCTCAAGTTCAGCACCGCTTCGCATCCTCAAACAGACGCTCAGTCGGAGAGGTTAATTCAGTATTTAGAGGATATGCTTAGAGCGTGTGTTTTGGATTTTCAAGGTAAGTGGGACGAACATCTGGCTTTGGTCGAGTTTGCGTATAATAACAGCTATCAGGGTTCGATTGGAATGGCTCCTTATGAGGCACTTTATGGAAGGAAGTGTAGATCCCCTTTATTTTGGGATATTGAGGATTGGAGATGGACTGAAGAGCATAAATTCGAGAGAGCCGAACCTAAGGAAAATATTACTGCTACGATTGAGAAGGTTCATCAGATTAGGCAGAGAATGAAAGCGGCTCAGTCTCGTCAGAAGAGTTATGCTGATAAGAGAAGAAGGCCTTTACAGTTTGAGGTAGGAGATAAGGTCTTTCTAAAAGCATCTCCGAGGAAGGGTTTCACTCGGATTGGCAAAGGTGGGAAACTTAGTCCCCGATATCTTGGACCGTTTGAGATTTTAGAAAGAATTGGGGAAGCGGCGTATAGGTTGGATTTACCACCGACTTTGACCGGGATACACAACGTGTTTCATGTTTCTCAACTCCGTAAATATTACCCCGATGAGGCCACAATTCTCTCAGTTGAAGAGGTTCAGTTAGAGCCGGATTTGACGATTGAGAAACATCCAGTTGCAATTCAGGATCGAAAAATGCAAGAGTTTAGAAACCGACAGATTCCATTGGTCAGGGTACTTTGGAGAGATCAGAAATCCGAAGAATCCACTTGGGAAACCGAGGAAAAGATGAAGAGATTATATCCAGACTTGTTCGAGAACTCGGTTCGGACTTGAGGACAAGTCCTTTTTAAGGGGGAAAGATTGTGACACCCCGACTTTCAGACCGTACAGGTATGACGTATGTGCGCGATTTACTTTATTTAACTTTATATTCTTTACTCTTATAATTCTTATTTTAATATTTCTTATGAATTTGATTGACTCTTGTTGATTACATTGGAGAATTACATGTTATGAACCTTGATATATGCTCGTTATATGTTTTCGAATTTGTTTGTTGAGCTTTTGAATTTATTGTTCGTTCGGAACCTAAAGGGGGTTAAAACGCTTTTAGCGCACCTTGGGTTCCAATGTGTGTAATTTGAGCTCGAGAATTCGGATTCGAATTCCGTCACCACCATCGAACTCGTTTCGACGACTCGGGTTCGATGGACTAAGCCTCATAACTTTTTAAGTTCATTTGGTAATCCGAAATCCGACCGGAAACTTACCTCGCTCTTATATGACTACCTTTCACCTATTTGCATCTTAGTCCCTCAATTCTTGACATATTACCCTCAAGATTGGCCCCACAACCCACCACAAACTCAGCATATTCATCCCTCTCCCTCTCATTATCGGTATAGGCAAGGAAAAAGGGAGAAAAGTGCAGCAAGTTGGAGCTAAACCCTTCAACCCATCACTATTCACACCAAGGGGATTTTGAGCTCTAATCTCCATTTTCTTCCAACATCATCAAGGGGTAAGTTAGTATTTCATATGTACATGAGTATATGGTCATTTTGAGCTATTAATTCCAAGCTTTGAGTTAGGTTTGGGTGCATTTATGGAGCTTGACATGAATTATGAGGGTTTGTTGATCACCTTAGTTTCTTGGAGTTAAGCTTTAGTTTGAGGTGGTATATTTGATCCCTTATGACTCTAATTCGATTATATGACTCTCCTTTTGAATATGGTTGAACATGGTGGAAGTTGCCATTGATGAAATTTGAATTTCTTGCATGAGAATTCTTGGGTTATATGATGATTCTTGAGCTTTCTTGATATTTGAGGATTACATGTTGATTATGAGGTGTTTTGCCATGAATTACTTGAGTCTTGTGGCTTGGAAGGTTGCATGTTGTGGCTGCGTGCTTGCCCTGCTCCCTCCCCTGTTTTTTCCCGCAGAGTTACTGTTGCTGCTGTTATTTTTTTTCGAAGACGAAGGGCCAACACGGCCGTGTCAGCTTTGTGCATGTTTTGGACACGGCCGTGTCAACCTCTCGACTTGGGGTAATTTATTTTTATAAAACCGGGCACGGCCGTGTCCATTTTGAACTAAAACTCAACACGGCCGTTTCAGCCCCTCGAATTAAACCTCTGAATTTATTTTAACCGGATACGGCCGTGTCCATTTTGAACTAAAACCCAACACGGCCGTGTCATTTGAAAATATGGCGGCGGCAATTGCTCGTTTTATCGCTTCGTTGTTTTTCGTTGTGTTCTCTTTCTTCGTTTATAACTCGTATGCCTTGTTAGCTCGTTATACTATGCATGATGTACCTTGTTTTGAATTTATGATCTTATTTGATATGAATTTTATGAATATGAATTGGTAGGATTTAATTGGCACATTCATGCATTCCATTTGTATTCATAAGCATTGTCGAGCGTCTATTTGGTTCATATTTAAGTCTAAGTCTCGGGTCTTGCTTTCTTTTGTGTTTCAGAGCCTCTTCCGGTTGCGCAAGAGCCTGAAGCTTAGGTGGTTGGTTGCCGTTTGATCTTCCTTTTGTCTCTTTTGCTAAGGTGAGGATAGGAATTAGTAGCTAAATACCCTATGGCCTATAATATGATGAATTTTCCCTTGAATGCGGATATAGTACATATATCTAGATATGCGTGCTTAAATTATGTTTATGACCTTATGGAATAACTTGGGTTTCTTGGAAATGATATATGTACGAGTATATATAAACTTGATTTTAAATCCCTTTTGGTATGTTTTGTTCTGCTGAGCGAGTGTGCCCTGAAAGATGGGATTTGGTTTGATTTGGTTTGTGGGCCCTAGAGACGTGGGTAAGGACGGCCCGGGGCGACCACGGGGTCGCCGGGTTTACCCCTGTGCACGTTCTCATTTGAGATATTCACATGCGACCTTGGGAGGTTGGGAAGGCGTGGTATCTTGAGCCTTCGGTGGATAACCGGAGAAGGCATAACGTAGGTTAGCTACCCCGTATGTTTTTGGTAATGTAGGTGCTAGGGTTTGATTCCCGACACACCATGTTTGAACCCTCCGGACCGCCACGTGCAGCCGTGGGACCACCACCTCCGGTGGTTGGAACGTGCAGCCGTGGGACCACCACCTCCGGTGGTTGGAAAATTCCCCGGAAGGACAGAAACGTACGCCTCGGCCTGCTTGACAAAAGCCCTCAACCAATTTCAGAAAATACCAAGCACACCGGATTTCGTTGACGAAAAACCAAACTAAAATCTAGTACGAAAACTGAAATTAAATACAAATCGCTGAACGAAAATAAAATCCAGACATACCGTTGGAAAGCCCATAACTAGCCCTACGAAAGCCCCATAGCCAAACCCCGGAAAAATAATCGAAAAACCGGACCACCGGTCCAGCCCCGGTTCGCCACCGGTTCGTCGCCGCCGGCCGGTTCTTGGGCCGCCACCACCACGAATAGCTCGGACTTGACGTGAGGAACAACTTCTCAGAAGGAACCGTTGCCAAAAGATCACCAAAAAAGATCCAAACCGCCGCCGAAATCCGCGCGCCACCGCTGCCACGCCGGAACCACCACTTCCGCCGCGATTCGCACCATTCTAAGGCCGAAAATGGATTCAGGGGGCCGGAAAAGGTAGGGAACCGGCCCCTCTTACCGGAAAAGACCGCCGAAACGCGGTGAAGCTGCTTGCTACAGTAACGCTGCCGCCCGACGTGACTTTCAGGCGGCGCGTGAGCCGCCGCCGCTGGCCGGATGGTTGCGCCGGGAAGTCCTCGTCATAGGTCAGGGGTACGTGTCGGAAAATCACCGCCGAAAGCCGCCGCGAATGGGCGGCGAAGTGGCGGCGCGGCTACTCGCCGTAGCGCCACGACCGCTGATTTTTAGCCTCCAATTTTTTACCAATGTGATGGGCTCGTCGAGCTGATAAATTTCCACTACTCACACTTCGAATTCTGTCGAGAAACGAGCGAGAACGGGCTTGTGCATGTAATTACACCTCCATTGTGTGAATAGTAACTATGGAACGATGGAACGCTGGAGGAGGAGAGAGGCTGAGTCTGATCGTTTGGCACGAATTATGAGGATTCGGGGTATATATCTCGGGTCCTTGTACGCAAAAATGGTCGGAAGAACGGGCTAACGAAGTCAGAATTGGGCAAACTCAGAGTCTACGGACTCGTCTCGTTGCCCCGAACGCGTTGAAGGGGTCAAAAAGGTCGAAAACTCGATCGAACGAGAAATGACCAAAAGACCCCTAAAAAGAGAAAATTACAAAGGGGCCCCTAAACTCTAAAAGAGTTCAAAATAGGGCCACGAAAAATATAAAATCACATAATTAAACACATTAAAATGTTGGAACGTGGCGTACCTTATAAATCGGACGAGCGGGATGTTACAGCACATATATACTAAACACAATTCTATTGCATGGAAAATATCAAAGAAACCATGCACACAAGCACAAATCAACGCGGCAACACATACATCAGCGCCAACCCAATCTCCCTGCCCGGGTAATTAATACAGAGCACACTCCCCGGCCGGGTAAAAGGGAAAAACTGTTACAGAACCTCACAAGGCGTGGTCCCCGGCCGGGTAAACTTCACACACAAATCTCCCCGCCAAGGGAGATGAATAACAGACGCAAGTGAGCAGCAAACCATACTACAATCCCCTGTTTTAAATGCATGATCACACAGTAGAAGATAGCAACAATCAAAGCCATAATTCAGTAGCAAACAAGCCATAAAAGCTCGCACAAAATAGTTGAAAACTGACAGCAACTAAGCAAGGAGATAAGCACAGTTGATAGCAACAAGTCCAGCCCAAAAACAGGGGCAAAACGTCATAAAACAGAGCAACAACCTCACTTACACTTCCACCATCAAACAAGCAACGATTAAGGCAAGGAGGAGCAGCAAATGACAGCAATTTCAGTCTCAAAACATAGCAGCAGCAGTTCAGTCCGTGAAGAAGGCAAATGACTTCAAGTTTCAACCAATTTCTCCAAAGCTCATGAATGGATTCTCAATGAATTCTCAACTACCATAAAATACATTACCATGAATGCAAATAGGGAGTTAAAATAACCATAGTCATGCTTTGAATTAACCAAATCCATCAAGGAATGAAAAAGATCAACAAAATGGCACCAAACCTAAATATTTCATCATCTCTTCAAAATCCCATGCTCACATGCTCAAAATTGGGGATGCATAGCTTAAAATGACACATATTGAATTTATATCATAACCCTAAACTCACCTTGTTGATTGGATGGAAGATGGAAGAGGTTTGAGCTTGAATCTCAAAGTATGGCAAGGGTTAACAGGGGCTTTTGGCTGATATTTCTTGGTGTGAAGTGTACGGTTTGGTTTGGGGCTGATATGGACTGTTAGTGGGTTGAGTTAGGGTTCCATAGCTTCCAATCATGGTTAATTTGGTCAAGGTTTGAGGAAGTTATGGCATTTTTAGTAAAGTGTGGCAGTTTTGCATCGGTTTCGGTTTTCGGTTGAATTTCGGAGGTCCAAATGGTCTTAGAAAAATATGAGGCTAAGTTCATTAAACTCAAATTTTCGTTACGAGTTCATCGAAGTTGACGAAACTCAAATCCGAGTTTCCTAGTTCAAGATATCACATACGGAACCAAGGGTGCGCGAATTGCTCATTAGCCCCTGATTTGGATTCCAAGAATAAAATAAATTCGAAACTAATGCAAATGAATCCGAAAACATGAAACGAGCATATATTCATAGTCATAACACATATATCTTCGATATATTAAATTTGCACGAAATTTGGGTATCAAATCATATGAGAATGAAGCACGTTTATAACACTCATAAACCATGCATTTAAAAATTCATAACATTCCATAATAATATAACAAAATCAAATTCACATTTAAATAACAAGTGCACGAATTAAAATATACATTTAATAATAATTGTACAATTTAATTTAATTTAAAGTCAAATTCATGTATTTAATATAGTTTAAATTTAAAGTGCATAATTTAAATTGAATTTTAACACTAATAAAATTAAAATATAAATAATTAACATTTAATATATAAAATTAAATATATAAAACACGTATAAATAATTAATTAGCGCAATTTGGTAAACACAACGATTTAACATAAATTCAATATTAATTAACTTAAGATATGATTAATTAACAATTTAACATTTAAAATATAAAATTAAATACACAAAACACCTATAAACAATTAGTTTGCGCGAATTAACAAACACATACGTCATTTAAGAATACGGAAAAGTTGGGACGTTACAGTGTTTTATTTGATTTTTAGCCACTTGGGAAATGTTTTAAAACCTCGTACGGGATTACGACTTGCATGTGGGTGTGCACTTTAATTCTCATAATAATATTATATTAAACCTTGTTTTATACCCACCAGTCTCTTATAGACTGAACTCGGCTTTGTTTTCAGTTTTTTAGGTTTGGAGCACTAGGCGGGAGTCCGAGTCGGTCGAGTCTTGTGGTCTAGTCCGAGTCACTCCATCGCATATTATAAATTGATTAATTGAACCCGTATGTATGATTGTCTTTATGATTTATCGTGTTAAAAATTTAAGGACTAGGTAATTATGATAGTTGAACCCGTTATATTGCTTATATTGGAAATTGATTACATGCTTAGCTTCAGCACTTGTCATTTCTCCTTGTACTTTATTATTTGGTTTCGAAAGTTTAGTTCCCTCCTAGTGTAGTGAGTGAGTAAGTCCTCGTTCACTCTGATATGGCACGTGTATGGATTTTCCATTTCATATGCGGGTTGGGTTTGAGTGCGGGGGATGTGGCGCCTTACGTTTGGGGTGTTACACCCCCGGTTCCAATGCTGAGCTAGAAGAGCTTCAAGTTCTAATGCTCTAACCTTTCTCCCGCAATTGAGTAATATCTTAACTTTGGTTGTGAAGCTTACTCCCATTGTTTGGGTCAAACCTCCTTCGTGGCGCCCTGATGCCGTTTGGATCGGTCTGAGTATTTGATCGTTAATTGCTTTGAACTCGTTCGGTCACTTCTATGATCGGACAGTTGCAACTGCACCCAATCTCGATATCGTCTCATACTCGCCACTTTCAAACCATAGACAGGTTAATGTGTAACGCAACCACAACAAACAAGAGATAATCCCATCTCTTAGCACGTAAGTGAAAGAGCCCAGCCCTTTGGCACATACAAGAGAGAACCCCGTCTCTCGAGCACACAATTGAGAGAACCCCATCTCTGAAACACATAATTGAGAGGACCCCAAATCTCTCTAACACGTAAATAGAGAGAACCTAAGGTCTCTCTTGCACATAAATCCACTAATCAGCACTCATACATACACACATCAGAATGACACTTAATGAGAAAGTATGCGATGCATACCTTACACAACCGATATCGGTGTCCCTTAAGCATAGATTCGACACCCATGCCTCACTCAAAGGGGATAACGCGATGGCATCCCAGTAAAACAGAGTTATAGTATGTATGTATGTGTATGAGAGGTTAATGAGCAATTAAGAAAGTTTTAAACACATAGGTACAAATAATCCATGTAAATATGTAATCAATTCAATTCAGTAAGAGTTTACAACAAACAGAAAATCAAGTTTATAAATACTAAATCAGGTAGTCACGTTATCACAATCAAAACAACAACAATGATCACACATATCAAGTAAAACAAGATAAGGAAACTTAAGCGATGTATGTATGCAAATGCCATAAATACTTGGTGTACCGTTCATCGTAGTGCCGAAATCTTGGCAAGGAAGTTGAGACGAAGTAATAGAAGTTGGTCAAACCGATAATGATGCAACCTTCGCCATTTGGACTTCTTGTCTTAAATCTTTTACCGTACAGAGGTAACTCAACAATCATGTTTATCATCCAACCCTCTACTAGACCATAATCCCCACTCAACTAGATTCATCTTCGGTTTCCACCAGGAATTCTGATTTATGTATTAAACCTTAGCCTGCTCATCTTCAAAAAATTGCTCATAATTCAGTTGACGATAAAAAATCTACCTCAGTGCTATGCTGAATGATCATGGTGTCAAGCACTTCCCGAAGAAAGTCATGGTTTACGATTCTGAAACTTGAATAAAGTATTTGGCCATCCAAGTGATCTATTCCTACCTCAGTAAGGTCATCCAATTTACCATGAAGAAACACCCAGAGAGCTAACAACCAATCTTGTCTTGCTACTCGTTACTCAAAACGGTCCCAAAGTCTTCAACATTCTTCGATGGCTTATAGCTTGTTGCTTATTTTAGCATCAATATTGACACTTATCTACGTCCCTGGAACTTGATCGGATTGTTCTCCCTTAACTCGTTTTCATCAATAGGGTGAAATTTGTAGCACCCCCACTTTGCTGGTAGAGAGCGGTGCCCCAACCCCCGCACTGAAGCACCCCTCAAGTAATGGTATGAGTCATCACTCAAGAAATACCCCAGCGAACGGCATGTCCATTAACCATTAACAATAACAGTGTTTAAGTATATGGCTTATGCAGCGGAAAATCAGAGTATTTTAAATCTTTTCAAAACATGTGCGTGATGGCATATAAACAAGCAAGTACTGAACGTTAAGCAGAAGAGACTATTAACATTACTATATCAATTGAACATTGTCACGGGAGCATATAATAGCAATTGTAGCAGTATCCAAGTAGCAGAAGAATTATTACAAAAACATAAGGTAAAGTATCAATGGAGCTATATAACATATGCAGGACACAAAATAGATTAATAAACTAAAGTCCTGACTCAAACAAAATGAACACTCTAGAACTTCAAGATACCTCTAGACTGCGGCTGCAAGACCTGAAACTATGAGGCCAGAAAACAGGTAGAGGTATTAGTCAAAGTGACTAAGTGAGGGATATCTTTAAAAGAAAGTACTTAAAGTAAACGTTTGAAGTAAAGTTCATAAGGTAAAACCTTTAATGCAAAGCTTTAATGAAGAACTTAAGAATAAGTTCAAGTGATAAAACCCTTTGATGCAATGCTATAAGAAATGAGAGTTTTCAAAACACTTTCATGAATGCTGTCACACACGCACACATATGCTATGATTTGGTTCATATGATTTTCATAAAACGGGATAAGGGTAGGGAACAACTTTGCAAGATATGAACCAACTTTATGAAAACATTGATGCCCGCAAGCTAGGCTTCTCCATCCTTACTCCAGAAAACATGACCATTAATAGGGTGTCGGACCAAGATCAACAACACCCTAACACATACACACATGCACCATCCTCCACCAAGTTTCACTTCGGGGAGCGACCCCTAGGTGACCATTAACCATTGATTTGGAAATAGATTTGCGGTCCATTCCCGACAATTGTCCTGACTTAACCAAACCTCCTGATTAAAGTCGGTATCGATCGCCTAGTGTGGCGGCCGGTATTAGTGATGTCGTTGGCGCTCACCTCCCGAGCATCACCTCTACACATAACCGCCGGGCCCATACAATTAACCATTGATTGCTTGCACCATTGATGACATCCAGAATAAATCCAAATGTGTGAACCATTGAACATATGCATTGAACCATTGAACCATTGATGCAATACTTTGAAAACATGAACCATTGATGCATTACTTTGAAAACATTGAACCATTGATGCATTACTTTGAAAACATTGAACCATTGATGCATTACTTTGAAAACATGTGCCTTTGATCAATGAATACGATAGATGTGGGTTCTTTGAAGAATCATCCCTTATAAAGGGTATTTCAAAACAAGAATGGTAAAGCACTAGGCTTTGAGTTTCAAAACGATTGAATCATTAAGTATTCATGGTTCCAGTTGAAAACATTTATAACCTCACCTATTAGTAACAGTAGGTAGGATAGATTATGCAGTGCCCTGGGCATTCCAGTGCTCCACCTTAACTCCTGTAAGTGTGTACTAAGATGAGCTTAAGAACTAAGACACATTTCTACAACGATGCACATAAACATATAAAACAAATAAAGAACATGTAATGACAAGAGAGTAATACCATTTAAGGTATTAGAGAAGGATAACACACAAAGGAATCCTTAAAGTGAGTTATCATTAACGTGGGACTATGATCTTACTATAATCGATTAGGAATTAATCAAATTATGAATCCTAAACGTATACCTTAAGGTTATAAAACAAGTCCTCGAAAGAAAACACATTTTGAAATCACATTTTAGACCCCGGATTTGAAAACCCTAAGTGTAAATGTCTATTAAGAAAGCACAAGTTTTAATTCACTTTTAATATTCAAAACCACTATTCACAGCTACTATTCCAGATTACTATTCAGGGATTACTATTCACAGGTTACTATTCACTTGTCGGGTCAAAGGGTCGGGTCAAACCCACACACTAAACACACACTCATGCACACACACGAACACATTCACACGCACACGGCATGCACACACCCTAATTCAATTATGATCTTGATTATAACCTATAGTTTCAAGTTCATGTTATAATAAGCAAGTGTGATCTAGGTTAAAGGCATAACCTATGGTTAAGAGGCCTAATTAAAGCATAACATCAAGTTATGAAACACTATTCTATCTTAGGTTATAACATGTGACACTATCAAAGTGTATAACATATGATCAAGTACGATTCCATTAATCCATATCATATCATAAGCTCAAGTCATAACATATGAGTCATGTAACATTGTAACAATGTAATAACATATCATAGACATAAGTCATAGCACATCAAGACCATTAATCATGTAACATTCATCAATTGAGACCATATAGTAACATGTAATAAGTTATGATATAATTGATCATAGGTTACTATTCCATTGCATAACATGCTTGAACATAATTTAAATATCATAATCTTGCATCAATTATCATCATATAATAGCTCCATAACATGATCATACCATATACTAAAGCAATTCATAACATTTCATAGCATATACTAAACAATTAAATCATAATTCACTACTAACAAACATATCATAAAAACTATATAATAAATGCATAAAATAAAATCTTATATGGCTTAGGGAAGACCCTAAGACCCAGCCTAAACATAATATAAACATACCATAACATAAAAACATAAACTAAACTAAAACATAACATAAAAACATAACATAAAATAAAACTACAAACCTAGAAGGGGGGAGGCCTTGGATCGGCAAAGAGGGGGAGGAGGAAGAAAGAAAGGGAGTTGTTAACACAACATATGAGCAAGGAATTCAATGGCATGAGGGCTCTATTTATAGTTGTTGGGAAGCCCCTCACCTTGTAATAAAAGTATAGGTAAGGGTAGGAGAGCAAAATGGTAAAACTTCTCTTGGAAGCTAACTTTGTTCTTGAAGCTAAAATGGGACTGCTGGGGGGTATTTCGGTAATTTCACCTCCAAAACGTGAAGGTAAGTGGCTGGAAGTATAACTATTCCGACCGGGCAAAAATTAGCTTCGAAATGCATCTTTATACGTCGAAATCGGATTTACCGTTAGAAAGATACATTAGTTTTAGTGAATAAAAGTTTTGAGCCCGAAACTCAACACGAGTGAAAAACGACTTTCGAGAATGATTTTCGAGTCCGGATTGTTTGCAAAATTCAAGAAATAAATCGAGAAGCGTTTTGAATCCAATATCGACTATAAAACGTTTTATCGATAGAAAGTTGAAAACGTAGAATGAGTAGTGAATTCTTATGTACAAGCGTACGCTTCAAAATTTTGAGGTAGGGTTTGAATCAAGAGTTGTAAAACATTTCAAAATTCTTGAAATAGCTCAAGTAGTGCAAATCCTAAGAGAAAACATTTTCCGATTGAAAACCGCTCGTAGAAGGAATAGTGAACTAGGGTTTTCGTAAATATTTTTAATAAAACGAAGTTCGGAATAGATTTTCAAGTCAAGATTGATTTCAATAGACTCATCTCGACTCAAGGATCGATTTGACTGTAAACTTGGGTAGGAAAGATATCAGAATCAAAAGCTCATTTTTAGATGAATAGTAACTTTGGACGGTAAGTTCCCAAAATGCCCTTATGGTTCCAGAAAGGTTTCCGGAGCTTGGAAAACAAGTTCAAAGGATAGGAAAACATGTGATATTAACCTCTAGGGTTCCATTGAAGCATTGGGTAATATAGGCTTGGGGAAAAAGGATAGTAAATTGTATCGAAAGTCAAGAATTCCCCCTTAAAACATGTCAGATCACGTAGGAGCACAAAGTTCATGTAAAAATGAAATGTATGAAGATTTATAAAGTTGGATCACGGTCTGTAAACGCCTTACCAATGCCCTTAGTTTACCGTTTTCATCCAGGCCCTGTTTTGGGCTGTTACAATCACCCCTCCTTAAAGAGAATCTGTCCTCAGATTCTTCTGCAAACAGTTCTGGGTAATGTTTCTGCATCTTATCCTCTGTTTCCCACATTGCCTCTTCTGTACCATGTCCCTTCCAAAGGACTTTTACCAAAGGAATCTTCTTATTCTTTAACTGCTGGAACCTTCTGTTGAAGATCTTTACCGGTTTTAACTCATAAGTTAAGTTTGGTTCTGTCGGTAATTCTTCCACTGGTACTATCTCTTTTTCATCCAAAACCACTTGCAAATCTGAGATATATAGGATACATTGTGGATCGTTGTATGACTTGCAGGTAAATCCAATCTATAAGTAGTTTCTCCAACTCGTTCCATTATCTCGAAGACTCCAACATATCTTGGGTTTAATTTACCACCTTTACCAATTCAAGTAAACCCTTTCTTCGGTATCTTCCACTCCATCACTGTTTCGACTTTCATGGATCTACTTCAACTCCGATTCTGAAAATGATGTGTCCGAGAAATGTAACTCATTCTAGACAAAACTTGTATTTGCTGAACTTGGCATATAGCTTGTAATCCAGCAAAGTTCTCAACACAATTCAGATATGCTCGGCGTGCTCCTCTAGTGCCTTTACGAACACCAAAATGTTGTCCAATTATTTTTCTCAACTTTTCCAAGATGTCTTCCTTCTTGTAACAATCCAGATTAACACGGTACTTAAACAACCAATCTATTCCAAGGATAATTCCATATCTCGTCATAGGCAACTCAATGAGATTTGACGGGTAGTAGCGATTACCAATGCATATAGGGCAACGTTTATATACTTGATCCGTAACGAGGTAAGTCCCCAAAGGAGAACTTCAATTTTTATATGATAATTATTCAAGTGGAAATTGTAAATGCGCACATAAATTAGATGCAATGAATAAATGCATGGCACCAGGGTCATATAAGACCTTAACTGGAGTGTTAAAAATGTGCACAATACCTTCCACAGAAGACGAAGGATCAACCTCCTCATTATCATCCATTGCATATGCTCTACCTTTAACCACTAGTGTGCTCATCGTACCCACCACCGCTTTACCCTTGTCTTGAACCCCAAATCTTTTAATCCTGGTAGGACAATGTTCCCGTATATGCTCAGGGGAACCACACCAATAACACTAACCATTCTTCTTACGACAATTTTCCTCAGTGTGTCCTTTACGGCTACAGTAGTCACAGACTATCTCTTCTTGGGTGGGCTGAGGTGCTTCATACTGCTGGGGTGCCCTTTGTTGTTGCGGGGCCATCATTGGTTTCTTCCCGGTTCCTTGAAAGGAGGATCCGGCAGGTCGCTTTGTTCCTTGAAAAGTTTTAGGGCTAGAAGGCTCTTGACAACTAACGGTCATCCACATGTTCTTATGGGCTGCTTCGACTTTCAACGCTTTGTCAACTGCTCTAGTGTAGGTCTCGACATCCAAAGAAGCTAGTGCCCAACGGAGCTCAGGTTTCAGACCATCAATGAACCTTTTAGTCTTACGACGTTCATCACTCAGAATGTGGGGTGCATACTTGATCAGCCTAACAAACTTAGCTTCGTACTCCATCACGTTCATAGATCCTTGGACCAAATTCATAAATTCAGCTTCTCTTGCATCACGTGTTACTTGAGGAGTGTATTTCTGCTGAAACTCCTTCACAAACTCAGTCCAGTTTCCATCAACATTGTTCTCTGTCCACATGTGTTGAGTATGCCTCCACCAGTTAAACGGCGCTCCTTCCATCAGAAATGCAGCATACTGAACTCGTTCACGATCTTCAGGGTTGATATCCGTAGCTTTAAAGATCTTTTCGAGACTAGTTAACCAATTTTCAGCCTTCAAGTCGTTGGGTTCGCCATAAAACTTAGGCGGGTTCATTCTTAGAAACTTTTCTAGTGTTTTCCCATTAGGAGAATTACAAGCCCTCACGAATTGTCGCAACACATCAGCTAAATCTGGAACTTCCTCCCTTCTAGGAGGTGGTGGCGTAACATCCCTTGGCGGTGTAAGATCCCGTTGTGGCGTGACTTCTCTTTGGGGTGGCGGTGGCGGTACGCGATTACGTGGTGCTCTTCTTGGTGGCATGATGATACTGAAGTTTCACGCATTTAGACATGTGTATAATGCATGACAGTAAGGATGATTCACATAATTGGTAACCACGTATTCACATTTCCACGTAGTCACATATAATCATGAGAATAACACATTCCCACAGCAAAATATCAACGATAATCCATTATCACATTACCACATAGGCAAGAGCAACTTATAAGCATGAACAACATATCAACATTGATCCATTGTTCCATTATCCGTTACCGTTGACAATTCACGATCATCTATAACATATCAAGTATGATAGCAATAAATGAAATGGCATGATCCTATAACGGCCCTAAGGGTATCTTGAAGCATCTCTAAGACTCATGCAATGACAGTTATGGAAAGCAGTAAAAAGATATCCATTATAAAGCCGTAAAGTGTCATAAACGTGTAAGGTTTGGAAAATTTTTCTACATTAGGCCACATTTTTAAACAAAATTTAAAATAAGATGGACCCGATACCATCGAGTCGACTCCCATTCAGGCCTTACCATTCATCCAAACCAAGTGCAAAATACCTCTTGTGCTTCCATGTTGTCTGAAATCCATCATCTGTGGTGCAAAAATTTAGGGGTCTTCTACCAAAGCTATACATCCCCTTCGCCAAACAATCATGTCCATGCCCTGCTAGATCAGCCTCATCATTATCAGATCCATCATTACCTCCATTAAACTGCTTCTAGTCCTGCCTTTGTTCCTTGATCGGCACCAAGTATAGAAATGAGTACCTCCTCAATTAGAGACGGGCATACTGTGTGGAGCCTCGAGCTGCTTGAAAAAGGCCTCGTCTATCTGCTGCTAGTTAGGATCAAGATATGGCTAAACTGCCATGGCCATACAGACAACCACGGATATGAATGACAGAAGATAGAACCATGCAATGTCAAACAAGTTTCCTTGATGTGAGCAATCCAGGTCAAGTCTCTTCTTACTTAACCTGGCGCTCTGATACCACTTCAGGCTGTAGCGCCCCCACTTTGCTGGTAGAGAGCTGCGCCCCAACCCCCGCACTGAAGCACCCCTCAAGTAATGGTATGAGCCATCACTCAAGAAATACCCCAGCGAACGGCATGTCCATTAACCATTAACAATAACAGTGTTTAACTATGTGGCTTATGAAGCGGAAAATCAGAGTATTTTAAAACTTTTCAAAACATGTGCGTGATGGCATATAAACAAGCAAGTACTGAACGTTAAGCAGAAGAGACTATTAACATTACTATATCAATTGAACATTGTCATGGGAGCATATAATAGCAATTGTAGCAGTATCCAAGTAGCAGAAGAATTATTACAAAAACATAAGGTAAAGTATCAATGCAGCTATATAACATATGCAGGACACAAAATAGATTAATAAAGTAAAGTCCTGACCCAAACAAAATGAACACTCTAGAGCTTCAAGATACCTCTAGACTACGGCTGCAAGACCTGAAACCATGAGGCCAGAAAACAGGTAGAGGTATTAGTCAAAGTGACTAAGTGAGGGATATCTTTAAAAGAAAGTACTTAAAGTAAACGTTTGAAGTAAAGTTCATAAGGTAAAACCTTTAATGCAAAGCTTTAATGAAGAACCTAAGAATAAGTTCAAGTGATAAAACCCTTTGATGCAATGCTATAAGAAATGAGAGTTTTCAAAACACTTTCATGAATGCTGTCACACACGCACACATATGCTATGATTTGGTTCATATGATTTTCATAAAACGGGATAAGGGTAGGGAACAACTTTGCAAGATATGAACCAACTTTATGAAAACATTGATGCCCGCAAGCTAGGCTTCTCCATCCTTACTCCAGAAAATATGACCATTAATAGGGTGTCGGACCGAGATCAACGACACCCTAACACATACACACATGCACCATCCTCCACCAAGTTTCACTTCGGGGAGCGACCCCTAGGTGACTATTAACCATTGATTTGGGAATAGATTTGCGGTCCATTCCCGACAATTGTCCTGACTTAACCAAACCTCCTGATTAAAGTCGGTATCAATCGCCTAGTGTGGCGGCCGGTATTAGTGATGTCGTTGGTGCTCACCTCCCGAGCATCACCTCTACACATAACCGCCGGGCCCATACAATTAACCATTGATTGCTTGCACCATTGATGACATCCAAAATAAATCTGAATGTATGAACCATTGAACATATGCATTGAACCATTGAAACATTGATGCAATACTTTGAAAACATGAACCATTGATGCATTACTTTGAAAACATTGAACCATTGATGCATTACTTTGAAAACATTGAACCATTGATGCATTACTTTGAAAGCATGTGCCTTTGATCAATGAATACGGATAGGTCTGGGTTCTTGGAAGAATCATCCCTTATAAAGGGTATTTCAAAACAAGAATGGTAAAGCACTAGGCTTTGAGTTTCAAAACGATTGAATCATTAAGAATTCATGGTTCCAGTTGAAAACATTTATAACCTCACCTATTAGTAACAGTAGGTAGGATAGATTATGCAGTGCTCTGGGGATTCCAGTGCTCAACCTTAACTCCTGTAAGTGTGTACTAAGGTGAGCATAAGAACTAAGACATACTTCTATAACGATGCACATAAACTTATAAAACGAATACAGAACATGTAATGACAAGAGAGTAATACCATTTAAGGTATTAGAGAAAGATAACACACAAAGGAATCCTTAAAGTGAGTTATCATTAACGTGGGACTATGATCTTACTATAATCGATTAGGAATTAATCAAATTATGAATCCTAAACGTATACCTTAAGGTTATAAAACAGGTCCTCGAAAGAAAACACATTTTGAAATCACATTTTAGACCCCGGATTTGAAAACCCTAAGTGTAAATGTCTATTAAGAAAGGACAAGTTTTAATTCACTTTTACTATTCAAAAGCACTATTCACAGCTACTATTCCAGATTACTATTCACGGATTACTATTCACTTGTCGGGTCAAAGGGTCGGGTCAAACCCACACACTAAACACACACTCATGTACACACACGAACATATTCACACGCACACGGCATGCACACACCCTAATTCAATTATGATCTTGATTATAACCTATAGTTTCAAGTTCATGTTATAATAAGCAAGTGTGATCTAGGTTAAAGGCATAACCTATGGTTAAGAGGTCTAATTAAAGCATAACATCAAGTTATGAAACACTATTCTATCTTAGGTTATAACATGTGACACTATCAAAGTGTATAACATATGATCAAGTACTATTCCATTAATCCATATCATATCATAAGCTCATGTCATAACATATTAGTCATGTAACATTGTAACAATGTAATAACATATCATAGACATAAGTCATAGCACATCAAGACCATTAATCATGTAACATTCATCAATTGAGACCATATAGTAACATGTAACAAGTTATGATATAATTGATCATAGGTTACTATTCCATTGCATTACATGCTTGAACATAATTTAAATATCATAATCATGCATCAATTATCATCATATAATAGCTCCATAACATGATCATACCATATACTAAAGCAATTCGTAACATTTCATAGCATATACTAAACAATTAAATCATAATTCACTACTAACAAACATATCATAAAAACTATATAATAAATGCATAAAATAAAATCCTATATGGCTTAGGGAAGACCCTAAGACCCAACCTAAACATAATATAAATATACCATAACATAAAAACATAAACTAAACTAAAACATAACATAAAAACATAACATAAAATAAAACTACAAACCTAGAGGGGGGGGGAGGCCTTGGATCGGCAAAGAGGGGGAGGAGGAAGAAAGAAAGGGAGTTGTTAACACAACATATGAGCAAGGAATTCAATGGCATGAGGGCTCTATTTATAGTTGTTGGGAAGCCCCTCACCTTGTAATAAAATTATAGGTAAGGGTAGGAGAGCAAAATGGTAAAACTTCTCTTGGAAGCTAACTTTGTTCTTGAAGCTAAAAAGGGACTGTTGGGGGGTATTTTGGTAATTTCAGCTCCAAAACGTGAAGGTAAGTGGCTGGAAGTATAACCATTCTGACAGGGCAAAAATTAGCTTCGAAACGCATATTTACACGTCGAAATCGGATTTCTTGTTTGAAAGATACATTAGTTTTAGTGAATAAAAGTTTTGAGCCGGAAACTCAACACGAGTGAAAAACGACTTTCGAGAATGATTTTCGAGTACAGATTGTTTCCAAAATTCAAGAAATAAATCGAGAAGCGTTTTGAATTCAATATCGACTATAAAACGTTTTATCGATAGAAAGTTGAAAACGTAGAATGAATAGTGAATTCTTACGTACAAGCGTACGCTTCAAAATTTCGAGCTAGGGTTTGAATCAAGAGTTGTAAAACATTTCAAAAATCTTGAAATAGCTCAAGTAGTGCAAATCCTAAGAGAAAGCATTTTCCGAATGAAAACCGTTCTTAGAAGGAATAGTGAACTAGGGTTTTCGTAAACATTTTCAATAAAACGAAGTTCGGAATAGATTTTCAAGTCAAGATTGATTTCAATAGACTCGTCTCGACTCAAGGATCGATTTGACTGTAAACTTGGGTAGGAAAGATATCAGAATCAAAAGCTCATTTTCAGATGAATAGTAACTTTGGTCGGTAAGTTCCCAAAATGCCCTTATGGTTCAAGGAAGGTTTCCGGAGCTTGGAAAACAAGTTCAAAGGATAGGAAAACATGTGATATGAACCTCTAGGGTTCCATTGAAGCATTGGGTAATATAGGCTTGGGGAAAAAGGATAGTAAAATGTATCGAAAGTCAAGAATTCCCCCTTAAAACATGTCAGATCACGTAGGAGCACAAAGTTCATGTAAGAATGAAATGAATGAAGGTTTATAAAGTTGGATCACGGTCTATAAACGCCTTACCAATGCCCTTAGTTTACCATTTTCATCCAGGCCCTGTTTTAGGCTGTTACAAAATTCGTCAAACTCCATCTTTCAGTTGACTTTAAGATAATAAGTCAAGATAGCAAATCTTATTTCTTCAACTCTGAATCATTCCATATCCGTTGATCTTGGGAAAACATTTTTCATCTCAGAATTATGTTGTGTCTTGGTTGTAGTGTCAATGGGAAGAGTAGATGGAGGAAAATCTCATTGATGTCTTATGGTGCACTCTGAAACTCAAACACTAAACTTGATACATGCGGGTTACAGATGCAAATGAAATGTAACATATAGGTCACAAAAATGAAACAATTAAATGTAACTCTAAGTACATCAATTAAAAATGTTACATAATCATAGTCATGGCATAAGCACTGTAACGCCCCGGTTTCCGGAGAAACAGGTAAGCACGCCACGTGTGAGTTTGAGTGTAGGCTTTTATTTTATTTCTTTTAATTTCATAATATTCGTACGTGGCATTCATATTTTTATAAAATTCATGAAACATTATTTATATTAATTCTTTGAATTCATATCATTGAAAATATTATTTCATGGCACGAAAAATATTTATTGCATGAAAACAATTACCGGGAGTGATAAGATTACCAAATTGTCCCTAGTTAAATAGTTTCTTTAAATTCTAGGGACTTAATTGCATAGGTCTCTAGGATCTATTTGGCAATCTTTTAAAATCACATATACTTGAATGTATAACTTGAATTTTAGAGGATCAAATAGCAATTTGAGACATTCCACATTTTTCAAAAAAAAAGGGGATATATTGGTATAAGCTTCCATGATCTTCTTGATCAAATATCATCCAAAATTCTCCAACTTATTCTCTCTCTCACTCTCGGTTGGTTCAAGCAAGAAGAGGGAAGTGATTTGCACCCTTTTTGTCAAAGATTTTCCAAGAAATACGGCTAGTATTGAGACTTGATCATCCCCATCACTCATCTTCTCCATTTCTTTCTATTTTAAGGTTGGTTGTGCATGAATTCTTGATTGATGATCATATTTGCATGAGCTAGGGTTTAAGACTTATAGGTTATATGAATTGTTGGTGATCAAAGTGTGATTATAAGATCATATATTGGATTATAGCATGATCAAGAGTATGGATTCTTGAATAATTGTCAAGATTGATCAAAGTTGGCCATGAACATGAAACCTTGAAAGCTTGATGATATTTTGTGTTTTAGGTGTTTAAGTGTTATATTATCATTTATTGAAGTTGTATGCATCATATTTCCAGAAATTATAGCATTTGGGATCAAAAATGGAATTTTTGTTGCTTTGTTGAACCTTGGCCGAGAGCTTCCCCTGTTTCTGCTCTGTTTTTCAGTTGCAGGAACTGGGAACGACCGTTCCCAGCCTCAAGGCTTGGTGGGAACGGGCGTTCCCATCTCTTTTCAAAATTAGGCGGCCGACCGCGGGAAGGGTCGTTCCCATTTTGGCCTTGGAGCCGGAAGGGCCATTCCCGGCTAGGCGCGCTTTTAAAATTAAAAACGTTGCCGCGTTTTTCTGGGCAACGGGAACGACCGTTCCCAGCTACAAAAGAAGCCTGGAACGGTCGTTCCCAAGGGGCTGACAGAACAAAATTCACTGCATAAAATTACGATTTTGACCCCTCGATCCAACGACTTCTTTGACCCCGAATTGCTATAATATGTACTAATATGATGTGAAACGACATGTTATAATACCACATTGCATTTTCATGGTCGTCTCGACCCGTTTTCGCCGTTCGTCCTATTTTGGTCATTTTAGGTCATTTCTCACGAATGTACGTCGTATTTGCACAGGTCACGAGGGCGTGGACGGGGAGCAAGCTCCTTAGATCACTCCGTTATTTTATTTTGCAAGAAAGGTGAGGTTTTGGTTTTGGTAAAACGAACCTTATAACCCTTATGTGCTAGTTTTCGGCCAAAACATATTATACCTATAAACGTTTTCAAAGTGATAAATATTTCAAGCAAGAAAGTATTGATTGTCATGATTTTCAAGCAAGTTTGGCGAGTACATGATTGCACGTGGGCCCGAGGGTAATTCTTGAGCCAACCGGGAAAGCAAGGGCTGACGGGTAACTCCTGAATTATCCTCACATTGTTGGGATCACCCCCGAAGCCACTAGGAGATTAGTGGTGGAAGGAGTTTCGTGTCTAGAGGGTCATGTCCTCTACACACACCATGTCGTGGATAGTCGAGCCTTGCAAACTCGCTATCACCCGGAGGAAGAAGGAGACTGGGGATTAATCCGGCATGTCGGGTTATCCTCGGGTTATTGCATGTTTTCAAGTATGAAATTGTCTATGTGAGCACTAAAATATATTGCATGATCACTTATTTATCAATCAAGCAAGCATGATCACGTATTGTTCACGATTGGGAGTTCGGTTGGAGATTGCCCTTGCTCGCCGGGGCCACATGTTCATGATATTGACAAGCATGATAAATTAAACGTGTTAAAATGATTGGTTGTAATCTCGGGCTAAGATTAAGTTCTTGAATTATATATATATTTCTTTCACTTCCAAGGTCTTCACCCGAGGCTACAACTTGCATGTGATGTGTGTATATAATTATTGCCCCTCACTCAGTCTTCGGTAGACTGATACTTCACTTTTCAGGTACCTTTTGAGCGTGGTTGTACTAGGCGGGAGTTGGTCGAGTCTTGCATCATCACGGGCCTAGCTTGTACCTTTCATGTATATACTTTTGCTAGATATCATGTCATGCTTATGATTAGTACATTTTGAATACCTAGTTATGTATATTATTGAGAGATGATAATGTATTGATAGTTAGAATTGGTACCTATATGTATCTATGTAATAAATACGGTACCTATACGTATGATTGAATTTATTGCTTCCGCTTTCTTTATCATGTTTGCTTTGGTGTTGTTGGGGAGAGTGTCCCGCCTAGTTCGTCGTTTTTATTGTCACCCGTTCGCTGTGGTCTTGATTTATGTATGAACTGTCCATTTCATACGTGGATCGAGGCTATAGTGCGGGGGATGTGGCGCCTTGGGGTTTAGGGTGCTACAAGCACAATCACAGATGTTCAAAACTTATACATTCTCAAGAGTTAAAACATCATGTCAAATGAATGCAATACATAAATATTCCTATGCCATACGACCTAGACAGACTCAACATGACACTAGAGCTCGGTTTTGCAACCTAGAGCTCTGATACCACTTAAGGATGTAGCACCCCAGACGGAGGATACCACATCCCCCGTACTAGGACCCAGAACCGGTCATGAAATAGGAAGTCTATGCCCGAACCCAAATCATAGCGAACGGGAGACCAACTCACACACTAGGCTAGGCGGAGCTAACTCGATAAAAGAGTACGGAAGCAAAAACCAACAACAACAAATAGCGGAAGCAATTAAATCAACATGCAAAGCAGGTGAAGGGTTCAACTAGCATAGATACCTAGTCCCGAATCTCAAATCATCATTACATAATAAACCATCATAAGTATCAGCAGAATAGATAATACCATCCAAGTGCTAGCATACTAACCCCACACGGGTTTAAGTCTAAGTAGAGCATAAAACATAATCTGCAAATGTCAAATATGAATATATAACATAAATAGAGTATGCTACAAATGCATCCTAACACCAACTAGACTGACAAGTGTGACTCAGAAGGCTCACTTCCCCCTAACTCAAGCCAAAAGGAAACCTGCAAATTGTTAGAATGCATTATTCTCATATATTTCTGAGTTTATGGCCTTGTCTTAGTACTTCTATTTGATATAAATTGGTTCCGTGATGTATTTTCATGTTTTTAGTGCAGCTGGACCATTTTATGAATTATTGGAGTATTTGGGCCAAATAGGAAGAACCTTTGACTGAGATGGTGCAAATTATTGCTGGCCGTCGTGTTATTGTTGGGTTGAAGTCCAATTGGAGAGAAGAAATTTGGAGCCATTCACGTGTGCATGGGTATTATTATAGATGCTGATCTTGGAGTATTAATTAAGTGGATGATTTACTCTTAATTAGTTTTTGGGCTAATTGAGGGTCAAGTACGTGAGCTTGCTGACTGGATTTCGACATTGTGTTGCTGTGATTTTCTCCATGATGGTTTGTTGGTTGATTGTGTCGGGCCGAGATCAGTTGGTTAGAGGCCCAGTTGTTGCATGAAATTGGTGGGCTAATTTTAGAGTTCAATTTGCATTGGATTTGTGCAGCAAGTTTAGGCGTGAATAATAGTCCTTTTTGGACTAGGATTTGGAGATTTGGATAGCTATATATATATGTCATGCCTTGACAGATGAGGATAACCTTTCTTCCATATAATTTCTATGACACCCCGTTTTCTCGAAGGGCGTCCTTTCGACATCAACAAGTAAGTCTCTACACTTATGTGTGTTCAATTTAAGAGTCCTTGAATTATATGATTTAATGTAAATCTAATTTGATTTAATTCAAATTTATTCCATGAAATAATTGTCAAGTTGATTTTAAATCCATCATGTTACTTAACTTGTTTAATTTTGGTTTACTTGAATTCCTTGAGAATAATTGTCAATCATGCGTTTACGAAGTGTCATTCAATTGTACGAAAGGTTTCTAAAATTAAATTGAATTAAACTCTAATTGGTAAATCTCTATTTCATGTTAATTTGTAAAATTAATTCGGAGCTTGAATGTTTATTCGTAACTTTACCAATTTTATTTACGATTATTTGTACGCGATATTACTCTTTGCTACGCGATAAGGATACCCGGTTGTATATAGCTTGTGCACAAGACACATTTCTCCCAAATCTCCTTTCTCTCTCTCCCTCTTCTCCCACTCTCTATCCCGCGGGTCACTATGCGCGGCTTCGGTTACAAGCCCATAACTCGATCGTTTCTCGACGGAATTCAACAAACGAATAGTCCATTTCGATTATCTCGGTGAGACCGACGCAAGAGTACCAAATTCACGGCCTAACGACGAATGGTGGTGGAGTTATGGTGGGATTTCAGTAGCAGCGGCGGAGATGTCAGACCGCCGCCACTTCGCCGGCCTTCGCGGCGGTTTCCGGCCATCTTCTTGATGCACGCACCCCATGCGCAGAAATAAGACTTCCAGGAGCTTCGTTTGACGTCGGCGGCGCTGCCCAAAGCTCGCGGCGGCGGCGCGAGTTACTGTAGAGGCGGGTTTCGCCGCCTTCCGACGGTGGTTTTCAACGGGGCTTGATGGTTTCCAAGGTTTTTCGACCCCCTGAGTTCATTTCCGGCATCAATTTCACCAGATCTTGGCCGTAGGTGGTGGTTCCAGCTACGTGGGCAGCGGCAGAAACTTCGGCGGCCAACGGGGGCCTTTTCCGGCCATCTTTTGGTCTCGGGCTCTTCACAAAAGTTGTTCGGAACGATGAGAACTAGTGGCCTACGATCACGCGACTCCAGATTCGGTGGTTTGGCGGTGGATCGCGGCGGCATAGTGGCGGTGCAACGACGGCGCTAGCTCCGAGGATTTTTCCGGCGAGCTACCTTAGGGCTTTCGAAGAGCTCGTCACGGGTAAGACAATGCCTTTTACGGATCGCATTTTGGTTCACCGGTTTGGAAGTAATTTGAGTTTGAAGATTTAGAGTTTTCGTGTTCTTAGATTTCAGATCTAGGACAATCGGCTTGGAATTTCCAGAAATTGATTGAGGATTCGGAACGGGCACGAAGGCTTCATTCAGGACTGATTTTTCAGGATTTTTCCGGCGACTTTCGAGGGCGGCCCGGTGGCGGCCCGGCGACTTTCCGGCGGCTCCGGTGGCGGTACTCCGGCGACTTTCGGACTGAATATCGATCTCGATGCGGTGAGTCCAACGACGCTTTCCGTTTGTTAATCGGACACTCGATCTATTTATTACGAATTATTTTGCGTAATTGTGATTATTTGAATTAATTGTTTTAAGTGCAAATAAATTGTTTATTGTTGGTTTGTTGATCGAGATGTATTCCAATCATATACGAAAACATGTATTGAATGGATTGTGATATGCATGAATGTTTCGATTTACAATTTGAATCCGATGTGATGAATTTACGCTATTTGTTAAGTACGAAGGGGTGTTAGTGTAATATTTAGAAACTAATCTCTTATGTGACTAAATGAACTTGAATAATATTTTAGAATAACAAACATGTTGTGATTTCTCTATATGAATTTGAGACGTTCTCAATGTTGTGTTTATTGTAAATTGTGTTTCAAATATAAAATTGAGATACATGAAAGATGCTTGAACAACTTGTGACTTGATGCATGATAGGAGTTAGAATTGTAATATCTTGATTTACTCTTACTACTCGAAAATGGTATATTATGAATTACGATAAATTGATAATTGTCATGTTTGTAAGTAATTAATTCCTAGTTGAATAATTGTATAAACACTTTAAACGAACATTTATGCTTAGTAATCAACTTAGGGGATGTAAGTGTAATATTTATGAAACTATGAATGTGACTTGAGCTTGTGTACCAAACATGTTGTGAAGTTGTAAAGTATGATCTTAAGTGAATTAAATGCACTCTTTATTTGTATCAAGCATGCCATCTACGTACAACTTTGTATGTTTATATGACCAAGTTGCTCTTACTTATGCACTTTACAACTCGACATGAACTTGATGCTTAATTCTAACATCATAATTGAACCCTGTGACATTGGATGATTTAATATGCATTTTGTCAATACATTGACTTCCTAAATTGATCTTGCATCTTTGGATATGGAATTGCATGATGGTTGCTTGTAAATATGACCTTGTTGAGCATTGATATGCCTTGAATGACCACGACACCTCATCCAAGCACAACATGAACACTTATGCATAACCACGATCATGTTGAGCAACGCCGTGCGTCTTGTTTGGTTCATATAGAGTCTAAGTCTGGGTTTTTGTATGTCTTGTCACAGAGTTTGGTGGTGCCGGTGGGCGCGAGGTTTAGAGTGTTTGGCCCTTCACACTCTCAGACACTACTACTACGAGGTGAGGTTTGGGATTTTGTATAGTTAAGCGTCCTATGGCCTTAATATGATGATTTCAATCCTTCATGTGGTTATATACTATGTAAGATTAAATATGTGTTGGATATGATATGATTATGACCTTGTGGACCATCCTTGGTTTTGAAGAAAAATTAAGTATTAAGGCATATGTAAGCTATTTTGGAAAACTCTGATATGTTATGATTCTGTAGCAAGTTGCCATGAAATATTGGTATCTGTATGTATGTATGTTTGTGGATCCGAGGAGCTATGGATAAGGAGCCCCCGGGACGGTTAGGGCCGTCGGGGATATACCTGTGCGTAGTTCCATTTGAGATATCATTGCGCGACCTTAGGGCGATGAGGGAGACGTGATATCTTGAGCCTTCGGTGTACATCCGGGGAGGACTCTTGTGGGTTCGCTACCCCTTGAGGGTGTGTATGTATGTTATTGATGGTTAGGGCTAACGCGTGGCTCTTCCATCATTGGAGTAGAGGATGGATTGATTCTGCTTTATGTTCTATTCAGATATGAGGAGTAAAGGTTGGAAGCCCGTACTCGCCGGGTATATGTTATGAATATATGGGATTTGTGAAACGGGATAGGCTTCTCTAAATGGTTTTCCAAACTTATACTATTTTGGGTATTTCTACTGTTTTGGCTTGCAAAACCCTAATCCCGGTTCATGAGTCCACCCTTATGTTATGTGTTGTGCTCTATATATATATTGTGGGTGTGCGTTAGCCCCCTCACTCAGTCAGTTGACTGACACCTCATTTTATCTTTTAGTTGCAGGTTCTTTTGGCTTAAGCTAGGCGGAAGTGAGTCTTCTGAGTCACACTTGTCAGTCTAGTAGGTGTTAGGATGCATTTGTCGCATACTCTACTTATTTTATGTATTTATGTTTCACATTTGCAGATTATGTTTATGTTCTATTTAGACTTCAACCCGTGTGGGGTTAGTAAGCTAGTATTTGGTTTTTACTAGATATTGATGATAATTATGTTGTTTATTATGTTGGATTATGTATGTCGATATTCGGGATTAGGTATCTATGCTAGTTGAACCCGTCACCTGCTATGTATGTTGATATTCGGGATTAGGTATCTATGCTAGTTGAACCCGTCACCTGTTTTGCATGTTTTGTTTTAAATGCTTCCGCTATCTATTGTTGTTGGTTTTAATTGCTTCCGCACTCTGAGTTTGTCAAGTTAGATCCGCCTAGCCTAGTGTGTGAGTTGGTCTTCCGTTCGCTATGATTCGGATTCGCGCATGGACTTTCCGAGTGTCGTGTTATTGTGATTGTGATTCTCAAGTACTTATTAATTCTCCGAGTGTCGTGTTATTGTGATTTATTTACTTGGTTGATCAACTACCGGATTTTCTAAGTAAGTAGTTGCATATCGCCAATCTTTATTACATGAAGTTTATGCAATGCATGATAGATAATTAGCGGTACATTAACGAGAAAGATTGGTTGCAGTTCTAAACTTGTTAAAGGAGTTAATAATCGGATTTAAATCTTACACGTGTCGTGACTTGGTTAATTAGGGTTAGTGTTTTCTTGATTCTTAACGTTGTCGATTCATTAAATCCTGTCGAGTGTCTCTAGGGGTTGTGCGTTGAATAGGGAATATGTAACACCCCGGAGCGAAGGGCGCCACATCCCTCGCACCATAGCCCAACACGTGAAACGAAATGGGAACTCCGCCCAAGCATCGAACCATGGCAAACGGGAGACAAACAAAACTCACCCCTAGGCTAGGCGGTCTAGACCCTGAACAGAGTGCGCAAGAGAATCAAAGGCAGAGTGCGGAAGCAACAGGATCGCAAAACATAATACATGCATACTATCTAAAAGTAGGGTATAACAAATATTACATGCCAAGTCCATCCCTGGCGAAATATAACATACCTAGTTCAGATTACAAAACATAAATTAGACATAATGCCATATTTACGTATTTATAAGTAGTACCAAATATACATAATACCAAGGCGGGAAAGTAATGATGCATGTGTAAAAGCTATGCAAAAGACTCGACGACTCAAACAACTCCCAAAACAAAAGACCGCCGCCTAGCACGAACTCCCCAACCGGGTACCTGTAAACTCAAAGAGAAAGGGGGAAAAACAAACAACGAAGAGGGGTCAGTCCTAAAGACTGGTGAGGGGGTTAACACACGCACACGTACATATAAGTAGAGCACAGCATAATCGAATCGAAGAGTATTCATGAACCGGAGTTGGTTTTTGCATTCCAAATCATTTAAACCCGTGATACTACGTATAGGAAGAAAGGTTTAGGGCCAAAGGCCAAAATCCACCAAGTTTTAGAAATTAGAAGTGCAATCCCGATTCACAAACCGTAACGGATACATAAGCATAAGCATAAACGTAACAACTCGGCGAGTACGAGTTCTAACCCACTTACTCCATATCAAAGCAAAGAAAAGACAAACACAAACCATAAATCAATCCAACCTTTCACGTTTTGGGGAAGAGAGCGGCCACTCTCAACCCCCGCACTTACCTTATAATATAATGGTGGCGTGGTGGGATCCTACTCGACCCTAACGGGTTATTCCGCCTACATGTGAGACCCGTTTTCCCCTCGACCTCCCGAGGATGAGCAAAGCCTCACTTTGGTGGAGAAGTGTCCTGGGATTGCAACCGGCGACCCCGATGGTCGTCCCGGGTCTCCCGAACAACACAACTCCGGGGCCCAAACTTATCACGCTTATACACATGCACACATGGACATATCTTTCAAAGTCCCAAAGCTCACTAAGCAAAACTCACACCAACTCTTTTCGAAAACAAATAAACAAAACATAGTTTATATACATATAAAAGCATTTTCCAAAGGATTTCATAGCAAATGGGCCAATTCCCGCAAAATACATATCAAACACTTATCTATATGTATATATATAAGTCACGTGCGGGCTTAAAATACACGTAAGGTTATAGGTCATCATAGCTAAAAGGAAAGAAAACCCCACCTTGTCGACCAAACCGAACCAAAGAACCACCTCCTCAACCTCGAGACAAACCTAAGAACAAAACGAAGACAAGAGACAAACTTAGACTCCATATAAACCAATTAGATGCCCGGCATATGTATATGAATTCAAATGATGCATAAAGTATGAAATGAAGTTAACACTTAGGTCACCTTAATCCATATAGAATCATATCGAAACAAAGTTCACATATTGCACCTTAAACACGCACACGAACTTCATACAGCTCATATAACATGTCAAATACTAAGTTAGGGGTGCATATATCTCATATAAGAGCAAAGGAATTCCAAGTAAGGCTAGCATACAAGGTACGAAGTCATACTCGTACGTAAGGGAGCACATAGATCACATAAAGCAAATTTCACATTAAACGAATCCACAAACGTAATGCAACACACCCGACACTCACAACACGTTATACAATCATGAATTTTGTTAAAATCAAGCAATGACAAGTTATACCATAGCACATTATACATAAAAACAAGTACAATTCACATTAGGGTCAAGAACGGGGAGGGAATCGAACAAAACAGGCAAGAAAACAAGTTCGGGGCCAAAAAGTTTCTGAACCCAGATCCAGGGCCCTGGATTTTTAACAAAGGAGAGATCCACCGTGGATCTCAGCCATGAAACGCCCCAGAATCTGCCCTAACATCCACGGGCTTGGGTTTTATCAAGGCAAAATATCCACGGCCGTGGCTGGTAGTTCAGCGGGAAAAACTCAATATCTCCCACATCAAACTTCCAAACTTAAAACCAATCAACAAGGGACCAAATTAACACATTATACAAGTTATATGCAACAAAGATTCAAAGATTTATGCCCTAGATCATGCCAAAACCGAACCTAAAGTGAGGGCGAAGAAGAGATGCATCAACTTGATCAAATTCTTCAAATTCCTCAATGGTAACTCCATGAATCCTCAACCAACATGCATACTAAGTTTAGGAAACTCTTAAATGATGTCTAAGAAGCAAATACCATGCATCAAGCTCAAAGAAATTGCAAGGAATCAAGCAAGAATCATGAAATTACCTCAAACCCACACTATTCATCATGTAAGCCATAGAAGGAACAAATATGGATGAAATCATGCAAAGTTGGAATTAAAATGAGCACAAAGGCAAGGAGAATTCAAAAAGAGACTTACCTCTTTGATTTGAGAAGATTTGGTGGAGTCTTGGGCTCAAATCTTGGAGAAATGGCTTGATCCCCTTTCTTCCTCTTCTCTTCTCCACAAAGCTGAACTTGGGGCTCTTTTTCTCTTCATTTATGGGGTTGGTTCGAGATTAGGGCTGAGGGAAGGGATAGATATGCAAGTTAGTGGGTGGTGGGACTAAGAATGAGTTGAATTGGTAAACAATTGTGGGAGTCATGGCTTATTTGGTAAAATGTGGCAAATCTGTCAAAAGAGGCTCAAACCGGATGATCGAACGGGCTTAGAAAAATATGAATCTTGATTCTTTGGCTTGATTTCTTTGTTGCAAATCCGACGCATCTTCCGGAATTCGAATCCGAATTCCCGAGCTCAAGTTATGCCTCCCGGAACAGAAGGTGCGCTAAAGCTCGTTAGGCCCTTATGTCCCTAACACATAAAACGGTTCCAAAACCGTATCAAGCGAACTCAAAAGCATGCAACGGGCACAAAGACACATTTGTAACACATATAAATCATGCATAGCACGTAATCACAAAATTCAGAAATGAAACGGGCACAAAAAGAGCAAGAAAGGAGCAAAGAAAGCAAATACGTGCAAATAAGTCACATATGGTTCAAATAAGAGTCATATAATTCAAATATATCACAAAAGGAATAATAATAAACATACAATGCACGTAATTAAATAATTAAAAGCGCACGTAACTCACTCGTGAAGGCGTACCTGGAAAGGCCGGGTGAGTGGGATGTTACAACCTCCCCTCCTTCAAAAGGACCTGTCCTCAGGTCCTAGTCGAGATCTAGAGGACTCTCGAACGAACTTAACTCCACGCTTCCGCTGCGCTACTCTGATCCAAAAATTATAGTCTCCTCGGGACATTCCTTCCTCGATTACAAATGAGAAAGACTTCTCATATCCTGGTAACTCGGTGGCACTTGCCAACTCCGAGTGAGTCTCCTTAATCTTAGCAAAATCTATATCCAGTTTGCTCCCACTTCGAAATAGAATTTGAAAGTAGTTGGAGAATCCTGCCGGAATGGTTCTCGGTCTTTTACCGATAGCACATTAGACATTGCTACACCAAGTCTACAATGTCCCTTCTTATGCCAACACCATTACCGGCTCTTCAAGTCTCGAACCAAGAGTGGAATTAGTCTCGTGACTAAGCACTTCTTGAGACATAGGCTCTAACTTTCTGTTAGCCACGCATAACTGAAGTCTTCCTTAGTACCTCGATTGTAACGGAGAAGTTTGAGTTTCCTCGTGTAATCAAGGTAACTCTCTTCAAAAGCCTTATCCACTTGAACCATGCCTCTTCCTTGTCTTTCATGTCACGGGATGACACTTATGTAACGACGAACCTCTTGTAGAATCCCGATAACACTAGAGACTTATTCTCTGAGGCAAATCTCGGTTCTTCTACCAAACGCGTAGTTGACAATACCCTTGTTGAAACCACACACAACAAGGACCACGGAACGCTGAAGAAGGACGAACGACTCCTCCAAGCAAGCAAGAAGGGTATTTATCTTCCACAGTTAACCTGTGCAGCTCACGGTAATATATACTCATCCTACATCTCGTCTTTTCTTAGATGGGGCCAAGTTACTCCACAAAGAAGTACTGAAAGGGACGAAATTACCTTCTAAGAGCTCGCCAACTACGAGTTAACGCCAACAACTGCGCTAAAGCCCACTGGAAGGAAACTCCAAACACGGTCCGATTCCGGGATAAAGATCATGATAACCTCGACGTCTTTACCGGGTGGAAACAAATTCCAACCTTCAAAGAAACACCAAGGGTAGCTTACTTCGGTCTTTGTCTCCTTAAGCTTGGCTCGACCTCTAAGTTACCCCAAAGGAAAGCCACAAAGCTCATTGCTCCGCCCCGGAATAATCAACCACTCCCACGAAGGATATAAACGGGTTAGCCTTCCATCTATTACACGAAAATATCGTTGAGCCCAAAAAGGACCTCCAAAGTAACCCGTAATGCCTATGGCGACACCGTCACCTTAACACGAACTAGGCGCCTTCAAGAAAACCACCGGGCAAGCTAGGCCCTCACAACTCACCAAACACTCGAACACTCACCTCACTAAACTCTCTCCAAGAAGAGAGTCAACACAAAAGAGAAAAGAAGAAGAAAACCACAAACAAGCAAGCAACATCAAGGACATAAGCACCGAGAAACAACAAGAAAAGGAAAATAACACAAAATAAAATTAAAGATGCATGTATGAAGTGCCATGAATGCTTATTGTACCTTTCACCATGGTAAAATGTTGATCGCGACCTCGAGTTCCTTACTTCCACTTGCATCAACTCGGAGTTGTCTTGGAGTCTTGGAATCACGGGTCTTCATAGATCTCGGATTCTTGTTCTTCGGGCAACCACTCACCATATGTCCCGTTTCTCCACACTTGTAGTATCTTTTGAGCTTCTTCCAACAAACTTCTTCGGTATGGTTCGGACCTTGGCAATAGGATCATTGAATTGGTTCCATTGGAGGAGGCATCGAATCCATCTTCACGAGTTGAAGTTTCTTCTTCTTAGTATTGGTGACATCTTGAAGTCCTTGGGATTCCTCTCGAAACATAGGCCTCTTGTTTGAGTTTGAGCTCGCTCCTTGATCTTGCCTCACATAAGAAGTGTGAGACCCCATCTTTTCCTTATCCATCCCATCTTGAATCACTATTCTAAGTTCCTCGGACCATTCATGCACCGGTGAAATTTGGAAAGCTTGTTGGATCTCGCCTCTTCGCTCTTGTATAAAGCTCCGGACTTTAGGGCAATCTTGATTAGCTCTCGAACCTTCTAGATTCATCATAAGATCATCCATCCTCTTCTTTTCTTGTTCAAGGTTCAAGAACTCTTGAAGTTTTGTAACCAGTTCCTCTGGAGGAATATACTTGTAGCAAAATTCTCGGATGAAGGTCTCCCATGCGAGTTCTTATCTGGACTCCTTTAATCTTGATCTCACCACCTTGAGCCATTTTGAAGCTTCACCTTGGAGTAGAAGTGGAATGGACTTGACCTTCTTTTGTGAAGTCCCCTGACAATTCTCCCAAATCCATATCATCATGGAGAGCCACTCTTCGGCTTCAATACTATCACCTCCAAACCACTTCGACGGATTGAAATCATCAAACACCTTGTAGACCGAAAACTCTTGTTTCTCTTGTTTTCCTTTTAAGGCCAAATGTAGATGTGAAGATGCCATCCTGAAATAAGAAAATGATTCCAAAATATCGATGCATGCCGGGTTTAGTACATGTTCGTGTGAGCAATTAACATAATTAAGCCAAATAATTCAAATAATTCACGTAAGAGATGAGAGTGAATGCAAACAATCACATAGTCCTAAGCGGAACGACCTAGACAGACTCGACACGACACCAGAGCTCCGGTTTTACAACCAAGAGCTCTGATACCACGCAAGGATGTAACACCCCGGAGCGAAGGGCGCCACATCCCCCGCACCATAGCCCAACACTTGAAACAAAATGGGAACTCCGCCCACACATCGAACAATGGCGAACGGGAGACAAACAAAACTCACCCCTAGGCTAGGCGGTCTAGACCCTGAATAGAGTGCGCAAGAGAATCAAAGGCAGAGTGCGGAAGCAACAGGATCGCAAAACATAATACATGCATACTATCTAAAAGCAGGGTATAGCAAATATTAAATGTCAAGCCCATCCCGGGCGAAATATAGCATACCTAGTTCAGATTACAAAACATAACTTATACATAATACCATATTTACGTATTTATACTGTAACGCCCCAGTTTTTCAGTTTAAAATAATGTGGCGTAATTGTTTATAAATTGCGCAATTGAATTATTTAATTATATGATTAATTGTTTATAAATGTTTATATTTGATTTAAACTATGAACTATTGTTACTTTAATTTAATTCATTTTATTTTACTTTGATACTTAGTGTTTAAATTCTTAATTAAGGTTTCATGTTACCTTAACTATTTCGGTAATTTTGTTAATTAATTTCAACATGTTATTAGTTGGCTTTAATTTATTTAAAATGGAATTTAAGTTTTAGTAATTAATTTATAACGTTATGAATTCATTTTTTGCGCATGAGTGTTCTATTTGTACTTCGTTCATATATGTAATGATATCGGAATGGTTAGGAAATTTAGTATGTCGTAAATATGTGTGTTATGAACATGCCTATATGCTCGGATTATGTTTTCGGATTCATTTGACGTGTTACCGAATTTAATTTTGATTGTGGAACCAAATCGGGGGCTAACGAGCAATTAGCGCACCCTTGGTTCCGTACGTGATATCTTGAGCTCGGGAATTCGGATTCGAATTCCGACACCTCCGTTGCCTTCGTATTGACGATTCGGAGACAATGGAACAAGCCTCATACCTTTTTGAAATCATTAAGACCTCCGAAATCCAACCGTAACGAGCAACTCGTGCAAGAAGAGCTCCTTTTGTTGACTAGTCTTCATGGTGGGACCCTTAACACTCCTCTAACCTAACCATACCTTGAACCATGACTTATGTACCTTGAGTTAAGATCTTTCTTTCCCCTTTACCTCTGAAAACCGAGCCAAATATCTCCCCTCATTGCTGCAACTGATCGAGATAGAGGAAGAGAGAAAAAGGAAGAAAAACCCTTGGCCATTCTTGTGATTTTGGAGCTCAAATCACCTCCGTTCTTCTTCTAATCTTCAAGGTATGAATATTTATGTCTTATATACTCTATTATGCTTGATTTCATCTACTTACATCATGATTTGGATCAGATTTGATTAGGGTTTGAGTGATGAGTTTGGTATGAACTTTTAGGGATTTTTGCTCTTGTGACCTATTTGCTTGTGTAGCTGATTTTCTTGCTTATACATGATCATATGAGCTTTTTTCTTGACCTATTTCTTTCCTAACTGATAGTATATGATATTAGGAGGATTTTATCTCTTGACCCTTTGATGAAATTATGAGATATGGAGCTCCAAACTTGATGATCAAACTGCTTCCCCTGTTTTTCGAACTGCTGCTGTTCATTTTGCTTTGTTGCTTGACCAAATGATCTTCTTTTCATGTGAATTTGCATGGATATTATGTACACTCATTTCTCTATATGTTAACATTCATGTTTTAAGTATTTGGATCCATTTTAAGCCTCAAAACCTAAATACATGACCTGTTTTTATGCATGCTTCATGACAGACTTGTTGCTGTTGCAATTGTGTGGTTGTTGGTCACCCTAATGTGCTTTAAATTGTACCATTTTGCATATATATGATGTATATTAGTTGTTTAGTATGTTAGCATGCATTCCCCAAGGTTTCAGATCCAAATTCAACCCCTAAGTACTTGATCATGGCTGATTGAACCAATAGGGCTTTTATGTGCGATTTTGGCGACCCAGTTTTGCTGCATGATTTAGATGATCTTAACGTGTGATTTAGCCTTTAAACTCTAAATGAAAATTGTTCCTAGCATGATAAATATGTTTTATATTAAGTTTGATAGTATTTGGAGTTGATTTGGTATGATTTTGGATTGATTTGGTATGAGATCAGTTTTGCCGGAAAAACTCTGTGAACGTTTTAAGTTCTGTACCGTGACACCCCCGTGTCTCATTTACACTTAAGTGTGAGACACGGGCGTGTCACACCTTCTGGGCAGGTCTGTACTGAGCCACGGTCGTGGCTCAGTTTGGCTAAGAAGGGTGACACCCCCGTGTCCCTTCCCTTGCGCAGTCCTTGTTGCTTCCTTTTCGGTTTTTGATTTGTTTCACCTCCTTAATGACTTGATCTCCTTTTGTGATGAACTATGAACTTGTTTTGCTATATGTTGAGAGTATTGTTGTAGCGCCCCAACGCCACAACCCCGCACCGTTGTATCACCCAAGTAACTAGGAAGCTTTATTACTAGAGAGATACTTCGGCGAACGGACAGAACATAACAAAGATCAGAGTAACCAGTGTTGCCCACGCAGCGGAATTTCAGAATAATTTTAAACTTTTGAAAACATGAATGCAACACAGTAGTATATGCATAACCATAGAGACAAGTAGCCATAATATTATCTTAAACATTAGTCCAAAAAGAAAACAGAGGAACACAACAAAAACGGAGTACTAGCAATTCAGGTTGTAGCCTGAATAGGTTCTCAAAGTAAAACATGTAACGTAAAGGTAGAGGTAACCACGACTATGCAGGACAAAGGAAAAGTAACTAGCAATCCTGACTTAACAAAAGACCTCCTACAGCTTCAAGATACCTCTAGGAAGCGCCGGGCTGCCTACCTGAAACCATGAGGTCAGAAAACAGGGTAGAGGTATTAGTCAAAGGGACTAAGTGAGATAATTCGTAGAAATAAAGAATAGTTGAACTTGTGGGATTTTGAAAGGTTTTCTTAGTAACTTTTCTCAAACCGGAAAGATAACTCTTTTATCTTGAAATGGGATTTTTCACAAGCACACATATCAGAGGTTCTGGTTCATACATACTTTATATAAACGGGGAACAGGATACGGGATATTTTCAAAAAATATGAACCAGACTTTAAAACCAAAGTTTGCCCGCAAGCTAGGCCATATCCATCCTTTACTCCTCAAAAACATTTACAAAGTTGGTATCGAGATCCATTAGGATCCCAACACCCATAATCACATGCACCACCCCTTCTCCCCTTATTGTCGCGCCCAGGGAGCTACCCCGCGGTGACGTGCGAAACGGGAGGAATTTACCACCTCTCCCGACCTCCGATGTGGAGTAACCAACCTCCGATTAAACCATCACCAAGGTCAGTACGGCGGCCAGTATCATAGTAGCCATTGGCGCACGCCTCCCGGTCTACTACTAACCATACCGCCAGGGCCCAACATAACAAAGTTTCCAAAGCTTGCTTTCAGAATAACAAAGGTACATAAGCACACAGAGTTCAGATGACTGAACCTTTAATCAAAGTAGTATAACAGTGAACAGAACGTATATCAGAGATCATTGACTTTAAACTCGAAGCATTGCCCCAAACGGGAAAACGTTAACTTGAAAAATAGGAATCTTTGCACCCGAAGGCGTTGATTTTGAAATCATTTGAAAACGAAGGAATATTCATGGTTCCAGTTGAAATAGTTTAACCTCACCTATTTATTTAGATAAATTGGTAGTTGGTAGAAGACAGGGTTCACACGGTACCCTGCGGATCCCAGAACTCGGTATTATCTCCTGTAAGTGACAGACTACCATGAGCTTAAGGATCTAAGTCCCACACATGATTAATGATGCATGATTGAGTGTGGATAGTCAAGTATTGGAGTATAAGATTGAAAAGAATGCGGCACATTTAAACAAGGAATAATCTTTCCCGAAGAAAGAATTCGAGCAAACGATTAGTCTCATTAGAAAGCTCGTATCAAAAACTTAGGGATATGTTCTTAAGGTCTTAGAACAACCCTAATGTGAACTTTGAAACCTACTTTGATCCCTTGTTTTTGAGAATTTTCGAAAAAGGCTTTGACTGTTGAATTCGTCTCTTTGAAATGATCAATTAGGTTGAAAGTCAAAATTCTTGGTCAAGGTCAAAGTCAAAAGTCAAAGTCAAAGGTCAAGGGTAAAAGGTCAAAGTCAAAGGTCAAAGGTCACTATTCAAGTATACGGTATATATACTGTATGTATACTGTACTTATACTGTATGTATACGTGTATTTATATAGTATGTATACGGTATTTATGCTGTATGTATACGGTATTTATACGGGGATACCTACCGTATTTATACAGTATTTATACAAGGTACATACAGTATTTATACAAGAATACATGCGGTATTTATACTAGAATACATACGGTATTTATACAAAAGTACATACGTATTTATTAAGGAAATACACATAGTATTTATTCGAAAGTACACACGTATTTATACATATTGGAATCAAATACGTATACGTATATTATACATGTATACCATAACATATATCAATTGGTCAAGTAATTATGTAACAATTAATTAAACATGTAACATTTAAAACTATAGGTTATACTTTAATTATGTAACATTAAATAACATGTAACATTTAATTAAATCATGAAATAAATTAAATTACCTAAGTATGATCATAAAATAATTAAAATGTAACATATAACATGCTAGCATAATTGTCACATAATTAATTTGTCACAAAATTAAATTGTAACACATTTCATAATAAACTATACTATAAGAATATAATTCATAAATTCATGAATATTAAAAAAAAACATAAATTAAATCACATAATTCATGCATAAAATAAAACATAAATTAAATCCTAAATCTAGCATAATTAATAAATAAATTAAAACATAAAATAAAACATAAATTAAAACATAATTTAAACTAATTAAAACATAAATAAAATAAGAAAACTAACCTTAAAAGGGGGAGGAAATTCGGCCACTAGGGGGAGAAGAAGAGAATGGAGTGAGCACAAAATGAGACCCCAACACACTTATTTATAGTTGTTGGGAAGGACCAAAGTGCAAATAATATTTATTTTAGGGACTTAAGGTGGGGTATTTTGTGAAATTTCCAAAAATAGGTTTCCTTCTTTACATAATTGTCACAGAAGGGGTATTCTGGTAATTCCACCTTTCTCCTGCGTATTTTTGATGTTGGAAAAGTGCCCAAGAGCTAGGAAATAAAATTAGCTTCGAAACGGTTACTCACGGGTCAAAATCGGACGTACGGTTTAAAAGTTATAAGCTTCGGAAGATTTGATTTTCTTGAATTTCGAAAATTAGTTAAATTATGAAATAAATACTAGGATAAGATTTGAAGGTCCAAAAGGCTTTCCAAAAATGTAGAAAAAAACGAGGAACGTTATGGTGATGATCTCAAGGGCTAAATCATTCTAACGAAGGAAATATTTCTTACCGACGGAAATTTTTATTTGAAAATAAATTCTTAAATTGCTCTGGACACATAAACGAAACCTCAAAGCATTGAAAAGAGAGTTGAAATATTCTAAGAAGATAGGTATAGGTTCTTTAAGGTCTCCTGAATAAAACGGTATAATGCTGGTTCGGAAATAAATAGTGCTCTTAGGGTTTAAAGATAGTTTTCCCCCTTTTGGTCACCTAATATCACATATGAGCACTTATTTCATGTAGGGGTGCATGATATAAATTGTTTTAAATACGGATCAAGTTCTATAAATGCCCTTACGTTGCCCTTAGCTTACCTTTATTGATCCGATCCCGAACCGGGCTGTCACAACCTCCCTTCCTTAAGAAGAATCTGTCCTCAGATTCTCTTCGTGATCTCTGAACAATTTGGGATAGTGTTTTTGCATCTTTTCTTCAGTTTCCCAGGTGACCTCCTCTGTACCGTTCCTTTTCCATAAAACTTTAACCAATGGAATCTTTTTATTTCTTAATTCCTGGAATTTCTTATCTAGGATCTTAACCGCCTTCAACTCGTAGGTTAGATTAGGTTCTAACGGAACTTCTTCTACTGGCAGCACCTGTGCCTCATCAGCAAAGTATTTACGAAGTTGGGATACATGAAATACATTATGGATTCCTGTTAAGCTTGCTGGTAGATCTAGACGATACGCTGTTGGACCCACGCGTTCAAGTATCTCAAAAGGTCCTATGTACCTAGGGTTCAATTTTCCACCTTTTCCAATCCTTGTGAACCCTTTCCTTGGCGATGCTTTCAGAAACACTTTCTCACCTACATCAAACTCTAAATCCCTTCTTCTTTTATCGGCATAGCTCTTCTGTCGGTCCTGGGCGGCTTTCATTCTTTGCCTGATTATCCGAATCTTTTCTGTAGCCCCTTCAATCCATTCGAGTACTTTGGCCCTGGGAGTTCCCCCAGAGGTATCCCTTGTCTCATCCATATCCCAATATAATGGAGATCTGCATTTTCTTCCATACAAGGCTTCATATGGGGCTGCTTGAATTGAAGCTTGATAACTGTTATTGTATGCAAATTCCACGAGGGGTAAACAATCTTTCCAACTGTCTGAAAAGTCCAAAGCACATGCTCTTAACATATCCTCCAAATATTTAATCAACCTTTCTGACTGTCCGTCTGTTTGCGGGTGTGCCGCTGTACTGAAATGTAACTTAGTTCCCATCAGACTTTGTACATTTTGCCAAAGTTGTGATGTAAACTTTGGGTCTCTGTCAGACACTACACTCACCGGCACTCCATGTAATCTCACAATTTCCTGCTGATACAGTTTTGCTAAGGATTTAACTTTATCCGTAGTCTTGACTGGTAGGAAGTGTGCTGATTTTGTCAATCTGTCAACTATGACCCATATACTGTCTTGTCCTCCTTTGACTTTAGGTAACCGAGTAACAAAATCCATGGTTATTTGCTCCCACTTCCATGTAGGAATTGGTAGTGGTTGTAACTTCCCTGCTGGTTTTTGGTGTTCTGCTTTAACTTTCTGACACGTTAAGCATTTCTTAACATAATCAGCAATGTCTCTTTTCATTCCGTTCCACCAAAACTGCTTCTTAAGATCTTGGTACATCTTCGTTCCTCCAGGGTGTACCGTATAACGTGTCTTGTGTGCTTCATCAAGTATTTCCTTTCGTATAGCTGAAGGCACACAGACTCTGTTCTTATATCTCAAGATTCCATCTTCACTTTTACTGAATTTTGTCTCATCATCCTTCTCCTTGGAATTGAGACACTTCTTAATCCATTCGTCAATAGCTTGCGTCTTTATCAATCGATCCTTCAGCGGTGACGAAATTATTAGATTTGCCAACTTAGCTCTAGGAATCACTTGAGCTGGTTTTCTTCCACATTCTATTGGGTGTCTTTCGACATGCGCTATACTAGCCTTTCGACTCAATGCATCAGCCACCACGTTAGCCTTTCCAGGATGGTATTGAATTGTACAATCATAATCTTCCAGAAACTCCATCCACCTTCTCTGTCTCATATTTAGTTCCTTTTGAGTGAACAAGTACCGCAAACTTTTATGATCTGTGAACACTTCAAAGGTTACCCCATACAAGTAATGTCTCCATTTTGCAAGGGCAAAGACGATCGCTGCTAGCTCTAAATCATGGGTGGGGTAGTTGGCTTCATGTGGTTTAAGCTTTCTTGATGCATATGCTATCACCTTTCCATGCTGCATCAGAACGCATCCTAACCCTTCTTTTGATGCATCGGTGTAAACGGTGTAACCTTCCTTCCCTTCTGGTAATGTTAATATAGGTGCGGTAGTTAATCTTTTCTTTAATTCCTGAAAACTCTGTTCGCATTTCTCTGTCCATACGAACTTTCCTTCCTTCTTGGTTAACTGAGTAAGTGGTGCAGCTATCTTTGAAAAATCTTGCACGAATCTTCGATAGTATCCTGCGAGTCCCAAAAAGCTTCTTACCTCAGAAGGATTCCTTGGTTGTTTCCAATCCAAAACCGTTTCAATTTTCGAGGGATCCACTTCAACTCCTGAACCAGATATGATATGTCCTAAGAACGAGATCTTTTCCAACCAAAACTCACATTTGCTGAATTTTGCATAAAGCTTGTGATCCAGCAAAGTTCTCAGCACTGACCGGAGGTGTTTGCCGTGATCCTCTGGTGTCTTGGAAAAGACCAAAATATCATCAATAAAGATCCCCACGAACTTGTCAAGAAACGGTCGAAAAATGCGATGCATCATATCCATAAATGCAGCTGGGGCGTTAGTTAGCCCAAAGGACATTACTACGAACTCAAAGTGCCCGTAACGACTATTGAACGCTGTCTTGGGAATATCCTCTTCTCTAATTTTCAATTGATAGTACCCTTGCCTCAAATCTAGCTTGGAGTATATTTGAGATCCTTGAAGTACATCGAATAACTCCTCGATGTGAGGAAGAGGGTACTTATTTTTCACCGTCATCCTGTTGAGCTCTCGGTAGTCGATGCAAAGTCGTAACGACCCATCTTTCTTCTTAACAAATAACACAGGTGCTCCCCAAGGAGAAGTACTAGGGTGGATATAACCTGCTTCTAGCAATTCATCAAGTTGTTTCCTTAACTCCTGAAGTTCAGCCGGTGCCATCCGGTAGGGTGCCTTAGAGTATGGCTCGGCTCCTGGAACTGTCTCAATCACAAATTCTAGCTCACAGTCTGGTGGTAAGGTGTTTAAGTGTTCGGGAAACACTTCTAGGAACTCGTTAACAACCTCCACTTCTTCTATTTTACTCTGATCCTTTGGTCTATTTAAGAGGTAAGCAACGAACCCTGTAGCTCCCTTCTGAATCATCCTTTTTGCTTCCATTGCCGAAATCATCCGTGTTTGTCCTCCTTGTTCATCTGATGTGGGACTTTCATCCCTTCCTAAGATAACTTCCTTCTTGAAACAATCCAGCTTGGCTCGGTACTTATGAAGCCAATTCATTCCCAAAATAATCCCATACTTTGTCATTGGTAGTGCAACAAGATCCAAGGGATAAAACTGACCATTGATTCTAATAGGGCAACATTTATATACTTGATCCGTTTTAAGGTAAGTTCCTAAAGGAGAACTTACTTCGAAAGAATATGGCAATTGTTCGAGTGGAAAATGTAAACGTGCACATAATTTGGATGCAATGAATGAATGCGTGGCACCAGGGTCGTATAGGACCTTAACTGGCGTGTCAAGAACATTTACCGTACCTTCCACAACAGCTGTAGGGTCTGGTTCGTCGCATCCATCCAGAGCATAAGCCCTTCCTCTGACCATTGGCTTGTTTGCATTTCCCGCCACCGCCTTACCCTTGCCTTGATACCCTTGTTGTCCCTGCCTATCCTTTACTTTTGGACAATTCCCGAGCTTATGGTCAGGACTTCCACAATAGAAGCACTGACCAGTTTTCTTTCTGCAGGTTGCTTCGGTATGCCCTGGCCTATGGCAGAATTCACATTCAATCTCGTTCTGAGGGGCAAACGGTGCTTGCGGGGGTGCCATCATTGGTCTCTTTCCTGATCTAAAATTTGACTGATTGGCTAAGCGTTTGAATCCCTGTAGTGGTTTCGACTGATATGGCTTCGCATGGTTGGCGGTCATCCTGATCTCTCTATGGGCTGCTTCAGTACTCAAAGCAGTTTCAACTGCCTGAGTGTATTCTTCAAGATTCAGAGGTGCTAAAGCCCATCGTAATTCTGACTTAAGTCCATTAATGAAGCGTTTGGTCTTTCTACGCTCATCGTACAGAATATGCGGTGCATATTGTATCAGCCTCACAAACTTGGCCTCGTACTCTGCCACAGGTAGCGTCCCTTGGTTAAGATTCATAAACTCAGACTTCCAGGCATCTCGAGCGACTTGCGGAATAAACTTGTCCTCGAATGCCCTTACAAACTCAGTCCAGCCGTACCTTATCCCATTCTCAATCCACACATTCTTCGTATGATTCCACCAGTTCAGCGCTGCTCCTTCCAGGAAGAAGGTCGCAAATTGAACTCGCTCTCTATCCTCCGGAAAGATATTTATAGCTTCGAAGATCTTTACTAAGCTCGCAATCCAGTTTTCAGCTTTAAGGTCATTGGGCTCTCCGAAGAACTTCTGGGGGTTCATTCGGAGAAACTTTTCAAGTGTCTTTTCATTAGTTAAGTTGTAAGCCCGTGCAAATTGCCTCAAGGCCTCCCCAAATTCTGGTTGTTCTTGCGGCATCGGTGGAGGACGGGGAATTTCTTCCGGTGGTGGCGGTGGCGGTGGAATGCGTTCACGTGGAGCTCTTCTCGGGGGCATAGTGTCACTGTATTCATAATATCACCCAAACAGATATAATGCATAGCGATAAGAATGGTCCATATGCTCATTATTCCACAGCAGTAATATAACAATCAATCATCAAGATTTGCACTTAGGCACGTAGTCATCAGTTCAAAGTATCACAATTTGATCAATTAAGCAATCATTATCCACAAGTAACAGAAAATAGTCACATATATAGATGCACAAAATAAAATGGTATGATCCATGCACGGCCCTAATGGTATCTTGAAGCACTTCTAAGACTCATGACATGATAAATATAGAAAATGGTAACATGCAATGATATGAGTAAAGCCGCAAAAGATGATGTCATATATGCAAAATTTTGGAAAAGCTTTTATACAAAGGCTATATCTGACCAAAAAGACAAAAAGGGGGAGGACCCGATGCTAAGTCGAGTTGCTCCCGTGCTGCCTAAGCTCTCCAAAACATCATCTATCAACTGTCATAATCTGCCAAAAAGCGGGGATCTCTGGGGTATATATAATCCCCTCTGCACCTGTCGGAAGTCACCCTATCTGTCATAATATGCTGCATACCTGCTGAGTATATATGCTACTGCTATCTGCCTCTATATACAAGTCCCAACGGTCCGGACTCAGCTCCTCTACTGCTGGCTATGACTGGCTCCATCGCTATCATCAGACACAGCAACATAATCTCCCTGTCGTGCTGGAGATGGGCTCTCCTCCTCAGATGATCCCTCTGTCTCCTGATCCTCTCCTGCATGTGTGTCCATAGGGTCCTCTGGAGCAGCTGGCTCACTGTGTACTGGTCCCTCGTACTCTAAAGCTGCCTGCTCATCGGTAAGGTAGAAAGTCTCACAAAGTCTGGCCCTAATCCGGCTCTGATATCGATGGTGCATCTCCATAGCAAAATCTCTATCAGCAGTCATATATGCCAAGTCTGCCTCTAACTGTGCAATACGGGATGCCTGCTGGGCTCTGGCCTGGCGCTCCGCTGTCAGTCGAGCCTCCATCTCCCTGGCATGCTCCCGAGCAATATCCCGGTCAGTCCGGTGCTGTGCTGCTAAATCATGGTAGCGAATGGCCTCTAGCCGAACCTCTCTCAATCTTAAGCTATCCTGTAGGTACTCGTCCCGCTCAGCCTCCAGCTGATGAACAACCCTATTGGGGTATGAATACCCCGGGTGTCCTCTCTCCTGCGCTCGCTGCCAGGTATAGTAACGGGCCCTGCCACGGCGAACTACTGCTACTGTACGAGGGGACTCAAGCTCCTCAAAATATGCCTCATCCAGCTCTCGCTGACTCAGGCTATCCATAACTATAGTGAAAGCAAGCTGGCTCGCACTGTTCATAACTACAGAGTAAGTACAGATATGAATACCAAGATGTAGAGCAAGTAAACCCATAACATCCTCTATGCTCCGAGCTCCCAGGTTAAGTCTCTTCTTACTCAACCTGGGGCTCTGATACCACCTTAGCTGTAGCGCCCCAACGCCACAACCCCGCACCGTTGTATCACCCAAGTAACTAGGAAGCTTTATTACTAGAGAGATACTTCGGCGAACGGACAGAACATAACAAAGATCAGAGTAACCAGTGTTGCCCACGCAGCGGAATTTCAGAATAATTTTAAACTTTTGAAAACATGAATGCAACACAGTAGTATATGCATAACCATAGAGACAAGTAGCCATAATATTATCTTAAACATTAGTCCAAAAAGAAAACAGAGGAACACAACAAAAACGGAGTCCTAGCAATTCAGGTTGTAGCCTGAATAGGTTCTCAAAGTAAAACATGTAACGTAAAGGTAGAGGTAACCACGACTATGCAGGACAAAGGAAAAGTAACTAGCAATCCTGACTTAACAAAAGACCTCCTACAGCTTCAAGATACCTCTAGGAAGCGCCGGGCTGCCTACCTGAAACCATGAGGTCAGAAAACAGGGTAGAGGTATTAGTCAAAGGGACTAAGTGAGATAATTCGTATAAATAAAGAATAGTTGAACTTGTGGGATTTTGAAAGGTTTTCTTAGTAACTTTTCTCAAACCGGAAAGATAACTCTTTTATCTTGAAATGGGATTTTTCACAAGCACACATATCAGAGGTTCTGGTTCATACATACTTTATATAAACGGGGAACAGGATACGGGATATTTTCAAAAAATATGAACCAGACTTTAAAACCAAAGTTTGCCCGCAAGCTAGGCCATATCCATCCTTTACTCCTCAAAAACATTTACAAAGTTGGTATCGAGATCCATTAGGATCCCAACACCCATAATCACATGCACCACCCCTTCTCCCCTTATTGTCGCGCCCAGGGAGCTACCCCGCGGTGACGTGCGAAACGGGAGGAATTTACCACCTCTCCCGACCTTCGATGTGGAGTAACCAACCTCCGATTAAACCATCACCAAGGTCAGTATGGCGGCCAGTATCATAGTAGCCATTGGCGCACGCCTCCCGGTCTACTACTAACCATACCGCCAGGGCCCAACATAACAAAGTTTCCAAAGCTTGCTTTCAGAATAACAAAGGTACATAAGCACACAGAGTTCAGATGACTGAACCTTTAATCAAAGTAGTATAACAGTGAACAGAACGTATATCAGAGATCATTGACTTTAAACTCGAAGCATTGCCCCAAACGGGAAAACGTTAACTTGAAAAATAGGAATCTTTGCACCCGAAGGCGTTGATTTTGAAATCATTTGAAAACGAAGGAATATTCATGGTTCCAGTTGAAATAGTTTAACCTCACCTATTTATTTAGATAAATTGGTAGTTGGTAGAAGACAGGGTTCACACGGTACCCTGCGGATCCCAGAACTCGGTATTATCTCCTGTAAGTGACAGACTACCATGAGCTTAAGGATCTAAGTCCCACACATGATTAATGATGCATGATTGAGTGCGGATAGTCAAGTATTGGAGTATAAGATTGAAAAGAATGCGGCACATTTAAACAAGGAATAATCTTTCCCGAAGAAAGAATTCGAGCAAACGATTAGTCTCATTAGAAAGCTCGTATCAAAAACTTAGGGATATGTTCTTAAGGTCTTAGAACAACCCTAATGTGAACTTTGAAACCTACTTTGATCCCTTGTTTTTGAGAATTTTCGAAAAAGGCTTTGACTGTTGAATTCGTCTCTTTGAAATGATCAATTAGGTTGAAAGTCAAAATTCTTGGTCAAGGTCAAAGTCAAAAGTCAAAGTCAAAGGTCAAGGGTCAAAGGTCAAAGTCAAAGGTCAAAGGTCACTATTCAAGTATACGGTATATATACTGTATGTATACTGTACTTATACTGTATGTATACGTGTATTTATATAGTATGTATACGGTATTTATACTGTATGTATACGGTATTTATACGGGGATACCTACCGTATTTATACAGTATTTATACAAGGTACATACAGTATTTATACAAGAATACATACGGTATTTATACTAGAATACATACGGTATTTATACAAAAGTACATACGTATTTATTAAGGAAATACACATAGTATTTATTCGAAAGTACACACGTATTTATACATATTGGAATCAAATACGTATACGTATATTATACATGTATACCATAACATATATCAATTGGTCAAGTAATTATGTAACAATTAATTAAACATGTAACATTTAAAACTATAGGTTATACTTTAATTATGTAACATTAAATAACATGTAACATTTAATTAAATCATGAAATAAATTAAATTACCTAAGTATGATCATAAAATAATTAAAATGTAACATATAACATGCTAGCATAATTGTCACATAATTAATTTGTCACAAAATTAAATTGTAACACATTTCATAATAAACTATACTATAAGAATATAATTCATAAATTCATGAATATTAAAAAAAAACATAAATTAAATCACATAATTCATGCATAAAATAAAACATAAATTAAATCCTAAATCTAGCATAATTAATAAATAAATTAAAACATAAAATAAAACATAAATTAAAACATAATTTAAACTAATTAAAACATAAAAAAAATAAGAAAACTAACCTTAAAAGGGGGAGGAAATTCGGCCACTAGGGGGAGAAGAAGAGAATGGAGTGAGCACAAAATGAGACCCCAACACACTTATTTATAGTTGTTGGGAAGGACCAAAGTGCAAATAATATTTATTTTAGGGACTTAAGGTGGGGTATTTTGTGAAATTTCCAAAAATAGGTTTCCTTCTTTACATAATTGTCACAGCAGGGGTATTCTGGTAATTCCACCTTTCTCCTGCGTATTTTTGATGTTGGAAAAGTGCCCAAGAGCTAGGAAATAAAATTAGCTTCGAAACGGTTACTCACGGGTCGAAATCGGACGTACGGTTTAAAAGTTATAAGCTTCGGAAGATTTGATTTTCTTGAATTTCGACAATTAGTTAAATTATGAAATAAATACTAGGATAAGATTTGAAGGTCCAAAAGGCTTTCCAAAAATGTAGAAAAAAACGAGGAACGTTATGGTGATGATCTCAAGGGCTAAATCATTCTAACGAAGGAAATATTTCTTACCGACGGAAATTTTTATTTGAAAATAAATTCTTAAATTGCTCTGGACACGTAAACGAAACCTCAAAGCATTGAAAAGAGAGTTGAAATATTCTAAGAAGATAGGTATAGGTTCTTTAAGGTCTCCTGAATAAAACGGTATAATGCTGGTTCGGAAATAAATAGTGCTCTTAGGGTTTAAAGATAGTTTTCCCCCTTTTGGTCACCTAATATCACATATGAGCACTTATTTCATGTAGGGGTGCATGATATAAATTGTTTTAAATACGGATCAAGTTCTATAAATGCCCTTACGTTGCCCTTAGCTTACCTTTATTGATCCGATCCCGAACCGGGCTGTCACAATTGTGGTTTAACTTCATGGCATTTGGATGAGTTGTAGGCATGCTTTTGCTTAATGCCGTTTATGTGTGTTTATATGTCGTTTATGAATCGCGTAACTCATTTTCTATAGCATATGATTCCTTCTTGTTGTCAAACCTTGGAAATATGCTATCTTATGTAATATGAAGTATGTAGTAGCATGTTGGGAGAGCTTGAACATGTTTTATGCTCCTATTTGAATTCTTGAATTAAATTGATTGGAGATATGAATTGAATGAAAATGAATGAATAAGTGAATGACGTGGTTATATGATTTAAATGCCTTAATAGTGCACATGAACACTTTCATGACATAATATCATCTTTATGCCTTCATATCATGCTTGAGCATTGTCGTGCGTCATATATGGTTCATTTAGAGTCTTGAGTCTCACGAACACGTCATGTTGTCTTTGTTCAGTTTATCTCCAGGGTGGAGAGATCTTGATCCTTCGGGCACTTGGTTACTCGTATCCTTGTTTCGTCACGGTTCAGGTGAGGGTGTGTTTGTTTTAGCTATGTAACAAACCCTACAACCTTTATGTGAAAAGCTTTGGCCAAAACCTTATGATTATATATCTATGTTACCCTTTTTAAGTAAAGTCATTGAGTAAATATTGATCGATTAAACCCTTTTCAAATGATTTATGAATTATGTTATGTACTTATGAATTGATATGATTGGCGAGACACATTTATGATTTATGATTGTACGGGCCCCGGGACTTAGTATATGTGGCTAACCGAGGAAGCATGGGCTGACGGGGATCCCATATACTAGTCCCAACCAAACTACGGCAATACCGGCCCTCGCTAGGAGATTTAGCGGGGAATGGGAGCTGAGTGCCCTTTAGGGAGTCATGAAACCCCATTGGCCTATGTATGAGGTGGTCGGGTCTTGCTAACCCGTCCACCACCCGGAGGAAGAAGGTTGGAACTGATTTATGATTTATGTTATGTTATGTTATGTTTATGCACCGTGCGGGAAGGCCGGGACACGGATTGCCCAAACGAATATGATTTATGATATATGGTCTGCATGTATTATGATATATCGCATGAACACCTAATCAACATATTAATGATATTTGTCGTACACGGTCGGAGTTTGGTTGGAGATTGTGCACGCTCACTCGCCGAGCCTTATGTTTATGTATGATTTATGAATGTAATGAATTAATATGATTAGTCATAAAATCCGAACATTGATTAATCATTCTCTTGCCCTTTTTGGGAACTAAGTTCAAATAAAACCTTGTTCGGAATTTATGACTTGCATGTGCATGTTTTTATATATATATCGCTCCTGCTCACTCAGTCTTCTAGAGACTGACCCTCTCCCTCCCCATTCTTTTAGTGTGCAGGTTTGACTTTGGAGTTTCGGGCTAGGCGGAGGTGTTTGGAGTCTTTAAGTTGGTCTAGTTAGGTTAGGAGAGTCTCTGCACTCACTCATGTATTGGAATTATGTCTGACTCGATCCTATGGTATCCTGAACTTGAATATTTATGAAATTATTATTGAATTGATTTTACTGGGATTTGCTATGACTTAAAAGAGGCCTGAAGAGCCCAAATTCTACTTATGGTTTGTATGATTGAACTTTGGCTTTGCTATGCATTATATTTTGTTGATTGGTTATCATTGCAGGGTCTAGCTCCGCCTAGCCTAGGAAGGTTTTTATGTTTGTCTCCCGTTCGCTATGGTTTGATATGGGTGCGGATTAGCTGTTTCGTTACTCGTGTTGAGCCATAGTGCGGGGGATGTGGTGCCTCATGTGCGGGGTGCTACATATACATAGTACCAAATATACATAATACCAAGGCGGGAAAGTAAAGATGCATGTGCAAAAGCTATGCAAAAGACTCGATGACTCAAACAACTCCAGAAACAAAAGACCGCCGCCTAGCACGAACTCCCCAACCGGGTACCTGTAAACTCAAAGAGAAAGGGGGAAAAACAAACAACGAAGAGGGGTTAGTCCTAAAGACTGGTGAGGGGGCTAACACACGTACACGTACATATAAGTAGAGCACAGCATAATCGAATCGAAGAGTATTCATGAACCGGAGTTGGTTTATGCATTCCAAATCATTTAAACCCGTGATACTACATATAGGAAGAAAGGTTTAGGGCCAAAGGCCAAAATCCACCAAGTTTTAGAAATTAGAAGTGCAATCCTGATTCACAAACCGTAACGGATACATAAGCATAAGCATAAACGTAACAACTCGGCGAGTACGAGTTCTAACCCACTTACTCCATATCAAAGCAAACTAAAGACAAACACAAACCATAAATCAATCCAACCTTTCACCTTTTGGGGAAGATAGTGGCCACTCTCAACCCCCGCACTTACCCTATAATATAATGGTGGCGTCGGGGGATCCTACCCGACCCTGACGTGTTATACCGCCTACATGTGAGACCCGCTTTCCCCTCGACCTCCCGAGGGTGAGCAAAGCCTCGCTTGGGTGGAGAAGTGTCCTGGGGTTGCAACCGGCGACCCCGATGGTCATCCCGGGTCTCCTGAACAACATAACTCCGGGGCCCAAACGTATCACGCTTATACACACGCACACATGGACTTATCTTTCAAAGTCGCAAAGCTCGCTAAGAAAAACTCACACCAACTCTTTTCGAAAACGAACAAACAAAACATAGTTTATATACATATAAAAGCATTTTCCAATGGATTTCATAGCAAATGGGCCAATTCCCGCAAAATACATAGCAAACACTTATCTATATGTGTATATATATATAAGTCGCATGCGGGCTTAAAATACACGTAAGGTTGTAGGTCATCAAACATAAAAGGAAAGAAAACCCCACCTTGTCGACCAAACTGAACCAAAGAACCACCTCTTCAACCTCGAGACAAACCTAAGAACAAAACGAAGACAAGAGACAAACTTAGACTCCATATGAACCAATTAGACGCTCGGCATATGTATATGAATGCAAATGATGCATAAAGTATTAAATGAAGTTAACACTTAGGTCACCTTAATCCATATTGAATCATATCGAAACAAAGCTCACATATTGCACCTTAAACACGCACACGAACTTCATACAGCTTATATAACATATCAAATACCAAGTTAGGGGAGCATATATCTCATATAAGAGCAAAGCAATTCCAAGTAAGGCTAGCATACAAGGTAGGAAGTCATACTCGCACTTAAGGGAGCACTTAGATCACATAAAGCACATTTCACGTTAAACGGATCCACAAACGTAATGCAACACACCCGACACTCACAACACATTATACAATCATTAATCTTGTTAAAATCAAGCAATGAAAAGTTATAGCATAGCACATTATACATAAAAACAAGTACAATTCACATTAGGGTCAAGAACGGGGAGGGAATCGAACAAAACAAGCAAGAAAACAAGTTCGGGGCCAAAAAGTTTCTGCACCCAGGTCCAGGGCCGTGGATTTTTAACAAAGGAGAGATCCACGGCCGTGGATCTCAGCCCAGAAATGCCCCAGAATCTTTCCTAACATCCACGGACGTGGGTTTTATCAAGGCAAAATATCCACGGCCGTGACTGGTAGTTTTGCGGGAAAAACTCCATTTCTCCAACCCCAAACCTTCCAAACTTAAAACCAATCAACAAGGGACCAAATTAATACATTATACAAGATATATGAAACAAAGATTCAAAGATTTATGCCCTAGATCATGCCAAACCGAACCTAAAGTGAGGGGGAAGAAGAGATGCATCAACTTGATCAAGTTCTTAAAATTTCACAATGGTAACTCCATGAATCCTCAACCAACATGCATACTAAGTTTAGGAAACTCTTAAATGATGTCTAAGAAGTAAATACCATGCATCAAGCTCAAAGAAATTGCAAGGAATCAAGCAAGAATCATGAAATTACCTCAAACCCACACTATTCATCATGTAAGCCATAGAAGGAGCAAATATGGATGAAATCATGCAAAGTTGAAATTAAAATGACCACAAAGGCAAGGAGAATTCAAAAAGAGACTTACCTCTTTTATTGGAGAAGATTTGGTGGAGTCTTGGGCTCAAATCTTGGAGAAATGGCTTGATCCCCTTCCTTCCTCTTCTCTTCTCCACAAAGCTGAACTTGGGGCTCTTTTTCTCTTCATTTCTGGGGTTGGTTCGAGATTAGGGCTGATGGAAGGGATAGATATGCAAGTTAGTGGGTGGTGGGACCAAGAATGAGTGGAATTGGTCAACAATTGTGGGAGTTATGGCTTATTTGGTAAAATGTGGCAAATATGTCAAAAGAGGCTCAAACCGGATCAAATTCGGATGATCGAACGGGCTTCGAAAAATATGAATCTTGATTCCTTGTCTTTCTTTCTTCATTGCGAATCCGACGCATCTTCCAAAATTCGAATCCGAATTCCCGAGCTCAAGTTATGCCTCCCGGAACACAAGGTGCGCTAAAGCTCGTTAGGCCCTTATGTCCCTAACACATAAAACGGTTCCAAAACCGTATCAAGCGAACTCAAAAGCATGCAACGGGCACAAAGACACATTCATAACATATATAAATCATGCATAACACGTAATCACAAAAGTCGGAAATGAAAACGGGCACAAATAGAGCAAGAAAGGAGCAAAGAAAGCAAATACGCGCAAATAAGTCACACATGGTTCAAATAATAGTCATATAATTCAAATATATCACAAAAGGAATAATAATAAACATATAATGCACGTAATTAAATAATTAAAAGTGCACGTAACTCACTCGTGAAGGCGTACCTGGAAAGGCAGGACGAGCGGGATGTTACAGAATAATTGTCGAGTGTCTCTAGATTATTCTACTATTTAAGAGAAAACGAGGCGGAGTCGAGTGTCTCTATCTGCTATAGCTAATCTATTTGAACAACTTGAATTAATCTTTGTATCTATGATTGATGTCTTAACTGAATTATAATTCCTAGCTAGGTATTGTCGTCCATCTGATTTATCAAAACCAATTCTCAAACGTGATTTTATTGCTTTCTTCTTAGTTTAGTTATTTTAGTTGCATAGTTAGTTAGTAATCAATCAAAATCCAAACCCCTCTATTTTTAGTTGGTTAGTTAGTTGCACGAATTTCTTGTGATTAATTGAATTAAATCGACCAATCTCTTATTGGAAAACAGGAATCAGAAAGCAACGGTAATTTAAAAATTTTCCAACAAAATGATCGAAACTCGCAATTGTGAATCCGAATTCGTAGAGATTAGAAACTTACTTTTCAATAATCTTTCTTGAAGCGTTTCAAGCCACCCAAGAACGATCTTCTCGCGGCTTGATCCCCTCTCCTTGGTAAAGCTCGAATCTTTAAAAACTTCTAACTTGAAGCTCTCTAGAGATAGTCCACCAACTTGATTACAATCTAACTTGTAAGGATGCTAGTTCTCTAGCTAGTGTTTAGGCTTAACCTAGGGTTTATTTGATCTTGGAGAAAGGATGGTGTTCAACACATGAACCAAAAGAATTTTCAATTACCCTCGAAGGGGAGCTCGAGCTCCCTTATATATAGAAGGAGAGGGGCAGCCGAACCTAGTCCTATTGGACTAAGGATTTGGTCTCTCTCTCTTATTACTTGATCATCAAGTAATTCCAAACTTTAACTTTTGAATTCTAATTCAAATCAACTTTTAAGAGAGCTAAAATATCCAAACCCCTTTTGGATAATTTTATACTTTATTTATTAATAAATAAATAACTTATTTTGTCTAATTAATTAATTCGTAATTAATTAAATAGACTATTTTTCTCCAAAATAAGACTTTCTTTTTAATTCAAAAATTAAACCAAAGTCTATTAAATAATTAACACATTAATTATTTAATACATACAATATATATACACGTGTGAGACACGTGTCCCAAGGACCCGTGCCACTCACGTGACCCACACGTGTGATTCACACGTGTGGAACCCTCTTGGCATGATCAACTCGTTTAATCATTTTAAAGCCTTAACTCATGTAATCAAGTTTTTATGTGTGACCCTCTAGGTTCTCAATTCAATTAGCAGTGACCCTAATTAATTAATTCACTAATTAATTAATCAGTCCACAAATTAAACGACCATAGTCTAGCAACAGGTGTTTAACCCCTAGCTGAATTTGAATATCTCGATTCAACATAACCTTTAAGTCATTGATTCATGTGAGATACAATCCTCCTACTTACTATCTCTCAACCAAGATCTAGGGTAAGGGAATAATCAGAACCCTAATAATCCGGTTTTAAAGCTAAGTGCATTTCATATCCATTTGATCTCAATCCAAGAAACCCTTTTCTTGATGTTTTGATCTACTGCCTTGGCCAAGGACTCCATATGGCATATGAATGACTTACACAATAAGAGATCACCTTGCAAATGCAAGTGTAGGTCCTTTCTTGATTCTCATTCACTTTCATGAGTCACTTGTGCAGCCCCAGCATAAGCCTTGAATCAGTTGTCTAAGGCGACACCCTTTAAAGCTTATACCTAAGACTACAGTGTTAACTCACAAAGTGACATGGAACCTCAAGTCTAAGGATCAATTAATCACATCAATGACTCGTGAGATATTTCCAAATCTGGACGTTTCCATTTCCTGAAATACAAACTTCCTTTCCCATTTAGGAATCTTCTCACACGGGGTACCTCAGTGAACTTACTTATTGAAGTAAGCACCCTCATGTATCACGCACGTATCAACTATACACTTTGCACCTCCATGAAACAAGGTGGTCCTTCTTAAGGCTGTGATCCCACAAGCAAGCCTTAGAGGAGTCAGGTTGACACTCCCACTGTCTGTAGGACTCATCGGCTTGGAGTATTTTACTAATCATGACTTATGTGATATAGGGCTCGTTTCATGAACCATTTCACCTAACATCTATGTTGCCTCAATTCGTTATTTTATTCAAAGATTGTCTGTGATTACAATAAGGAAAAGTACAAAGTGGATATACAATCGGCTTTCTAGGGCACTATTCCTAACATCTATGTGGATTCGACCCGTTTTTCACTATACTTTATTTTAGTCGTAAATCGGATTATAATTTATTTTGACGGATTCGACACCTGTCACAAACTAAAAGATAAAACTAGGGGTCAGTCAACTGACTGAGTGAGAGGGCTAACGCACGCCCGCATACTAATATATATAGAACATAGCACATAACAGAAGGGTGGACTCATGAACCGGATATAAGGGGTTTGCACACCAAAGCGTTTGAAAACAAAATATACTTAGAAAACATTTTCAGAAAATCTTATTCCAATTCATGATTCCCAGAACAAATCATATCATATGCTCGACGAGTACGAGCTTCTAACCTTTACTCCTCATAACAGAACAAAACGGAAATACAGAAATAAATCCCTCCTCAACTCCAGTGATGGAAGAGCCTCGCGTTGGCCCTAACGATCCAGAACAGACATATCACAAGGGGTTGCGAACCCACAAGTACCCTCCCCGACTGTACACCGAAGGCTCAAGATATCACACCTCCCCTATCTCCCTGAGTCGTGCAATGATATCTCAAATGGAACTACGCACATGGTCAAACCCTGGCAGCCATAACTGTCCCGGGGTCTCCATTACCCGTAGCTCCTCGGATCCATAAACAAACAGACAGACAGACGCCAATATTTTATGGCCAACTTGCTACAGAATCATAACATATCTGAATTTTCCAAAATAGCTTAGATATGCCATAATACTAAATTTTCCAAAACCAAGGATGGTCCAGAAGGTCATAATCATATCATATCCAACACATATATAATCATATATAGTATATAACCGCATACAAGGATTGAAATCATCATATTAAGGTCAAAGGTCGTATAGCGATACAAAAAAAATCCTAAACCTCACCTAAGAAACAACAAAATACGAGAACTGACAAGACGGGTGCATAGTCGACCTGGTTGTCTCCGCCCTGGAGATCACTGTACAGAGAAGGAAATACAATGTACTCATAAGACAAGACTCAGACATGAACCACAGAGACGCACGACGATGATTATGAGATGACAATGAATGATATGATATATTCACAGAAATTACAAGGATGCCATGAAAGTGTTCATGCACACAACTAATATCCCACAATAAATATACAAGTAACGAGATCATGTACGAGGCATAACTGCATGATCGATGGCAATAAAATGTTCTAGCAATTTAAGGATCAATCAAATCATATTATATTAAGTAAACTCATGCTCAAACACTCGGTTTAATTTAGATTAATACATGTATGTTGTCCAATTTCTCAAGAGTGGAACATTATAATACATACTAATCACAACATACAATTCATACTTGATCACAATTCCAAACGGATAAATAATTAATTCAAGAGTTTCTTAATTGAAGTTTGAATCCGCTAACTAAGAATATTACTCAAGGCCTGTACTAAACCCAATTTAACTATTAGATGTATTAGTAGCTTAAATTATATAATTATATATATATATGTATGTGTGTGTGTGTATATATATATACCACGGTATGCAAGCACCCATGCACAACAGGCTAAATTAATAACCAAATAACCCAACAACACTCCCATTAATAATTTACACACGTGCATTCAATACACATTATCATAATTAAATCTTAAATCTATTATACTAATTGATTTCATAAATTTGCACACACGCACACTCACAAGGCACAGTTAGTACAAATTTCAATTTGTTGGTAACATATATTCAGCATACACGCACACACCCAAATTCCTAATTCAATACAATCTCACAAATCCATTTACACATATATTTAGTATATGTACTCAAATTTATTTATATATATATATATATATATCAACACTCACGCACACACACGACATCACACACAAAATATATGTACACCCCAAAGAATTACACATGAAATAAGCCATTTCACACCCATTTGTATTCTTGAAACCAATTTCTCAATGTCTGCAATTATAGACCCCAATTCGAATTATATTGAAATGATATTAATCATCCACAATTACGAACCCAAATGATTATAGATTCAAATATAACTCATGCACTCATAGCATTATCCCCATGAACATAATTACAAACTCTATGATGAATCGGATTTACTATACTAAATTTACATGATATTAACATATCCACACTATATTCTCATGATAACATTAAGCAGACGAATTCAGGATATGTATATACTTATTTCATTAGAGTTTCCAAGAATCAACTTACAAATATACAGCTGATTTATAAGTGAAATACATCCAAATATAAGGTAAAAGATTGGTAGCTCACAGTCGAAGGAAAACGAAAGAAGAGCAGTCGGCTGGGACTGGGGCTCCGGCAGTCGCGTGGTGAACAAGCGCCACTGTTGTTGTTCTGTACCTCAGCTGCGAAAAGGAGAGAATGGTAACTGAAGCTAGACGACGCTTATCAGACATAGTGGTAGTCAGAACCGGCGATGATGGTAGCAGATCAGCGGTGGCGGCGTGAAACGAGCCCGCTGAAGAAGATCTGGGGTTTCATTTCTTGCAATCTCGCCGGTATCCATGGTTGTTGGCGGTGGAAGGGGGAAATAACAGGGGTAGGGCGCTCGGTCCTAGCGACAAAGAGGGGGATTCCGGCTCTGATCAGATCTGGCTAAGAAAGGGAAAGAAGGAATAGGGATCTCAGCGAGCTTGAACCAAAAAGGGGGTAGATCCGGTGCGAGAGAGGCGAAAGGAGACAATGACGATACGGCACCGCCGGCGATGGTAGCTGTAACAGGGGCGATGATGGAGCCTCGCAGCGACATGGTTGCTGTCGGAGTGAATGGCGATTGATGGTTGCCTCGCCGACAAAGTGGCGGCGACATCCGTTCGCCCGTGGTTGCGTAGGGTGGTGTCGGTGAGGAAGAACTGTCGGAACTGCTGCTTCCCTTCCTTGTGTCTTTCCTCTGTTTTAGCTGAGAAAGTGGAGGCAACCGGCACTGGACTCAGGCCTAGAGGATACGGCATCTGGCGAAGAGGTGGCAAGATGATGGCGGAGGTGGTGATGGTGGAAGGCCGAGTCACGGTGGCGGTTCGATGGAGAAGAAGACTGTTGCGCCGCTGCTATCTCTGCTAGAAACCGAAAGGGGAAAGGAGAGAAATGGGGAAGTAGCTAGGGTGTCGGGATAAAAAGGGACCAAATCTTCCAAAATTGCGATTAAGTCCCTCAAGAACTTAGTTAATGCGACTGAGTCGTCCGGTTTCCAAATAAGATCAATTAAGTCTAATTAAAAATTATATAATTATATTTGCAACCCCAGCTTCTGAAAATTACGAATTAGCCCACTTAATTTAAATTAGAAAGCAATTACGTACTAAACACATGTTTCAATTAAGTCCACATATTTTCATAATATTGCAATTGAGTCAACTAAACAATTATAACATGAAATAAAGCAATTCAAATAAGTGCGAAATTAAATAAATAACGTCCTATTCGCACGAAAACGACATCGTATCTGGCTCCAAAATCGTAGGGCGTCACATTGAAGTACATTTCCATCAAAATAATCTTTAAGTACATTTCCATCGGCATAAGTAATTGATGTTTCAAATAAAAATCAGAAAGAGAATGATCGTATGCTTGAATAGTGGTATCGATGAAATGTATACCTCCTTCTCGTTTCCATAAACTCGAGCACAATCAATGTGGCAGTATCCATTCTGCAGTGATAAATTAAAGAAAAAATGATTATCATATATAAAACGAACAACCAAAAGTTACAAGGAAGAATTAACAAAGTACATAATCATGATCAACAAGCTCCACACACAGAATTGAGAAATTTATAAAGAGCCACCAGGCTATGATTCTTGGCTAGCAATCAACAGTTCACTATATTCCCTCCACTTGATATTTATTTTCTCCATGTTCCCAACTTGTAGTGAGTCTCATACACAGATCTAAATGGTATAAATATCTAAATGTAATTGGGACTAAATATTCCTCTTAATGTGACAAACTTCTATTGAGTTAATGGACTACAAATTCAATAATCTAACCTATTTGAAATTCATGAATTCAAAAAACATAGAGATATAAATCATATCACATGTTACAGATACTCCTCCATCCCCCAGTTATATGTAATCATCTCACATTAAACATACAAAAATAGAGACAGAGATGTAATACACTTAGCTGGTAAGCTTGAATAGCCATGTGTTACAGAAAAAGGCATTGTTATCACAGGATCAGAAAAATTACAATTGCCACTTCACAATAAGATAATAAATTATTAGTTGAATTATTTAGTTGGAATTTGTTATCAAGAGCTATCTTAAAAAGTGAATATGCAACTGAACATGGTTAACAAAAAATACATGCAGTCCCTAGCACATAATAGAACCTCAAAATTAATCAAAGATTTACCTTTGTATCTATTGTAGAGCTCCTCCAAATCCCTCGTGTCAGGAACTGACTTAATTTGGTGGTGGCTGTAAAAGATGTCAAATGCTCCTTCAAATTGCCAATCACTGGATTTCAGAGCATGGATAACGAATTTTTCACTGAATCAGCAATAAGAACAACAACACAATTACATCGATTAAAGGACCAAAACATAAAACAAAAACGATGATGTCAAATCAAAGCACTGCTAATTGCTAAGAGCAAAAGCTTCAGGTGCATAGATTAAATATTCATGTCTTCAAAAAGTAATACACTTACGTGGACAGAGGAGTGCTGAGGCTGAGGCGAACCGGAGGAGTGCTGAGGTGGAGCGAGGCTGCGGTGGGCAAGGCTAAGGCTAAGGCTGAGGCGGAGCAGAGGACGCCTAAGGTGGCGGAGGTGAGAGCAGGCGACGGTCGGAGGCGATGGTGTGCGGGAGAGAGAAATCGAGATGAAATTAGGCAAGTGATTTTGGCGTGAAATGAAATTTTGCCTTACCCTTAGTAAGTAAAGTATTACTTGATATCAGATAAGTTATTTAAAATAGATTTTAACATCTCCTTAACATATCGCTTAGCTTGACTGGTATAAAGGCCTCTTGTGTTCTATGGGGTATGTAACGCCCCGACTTTTCGGACGTAAAGGTACGACGTATGTGTTTACCAATTTACGCGAATTAATTGTTTTTACGTGTTTTATATTTAATTTTATTATAAATAGTTATTATTTTATTTTATTATATTTTATTTTAATTTAATTTGATTCGAGGAACCAAATCGGGGGCTAACGAGCACTTATCGTACCCTTGGTTCCGAATTTTATATCTTGAGCTCGGGAACTCGGATTCGAGTTCCGTCAACTCCGCTGAACTCGTAACGAAAATTCGAGTTTAGTAAACTTAGCCTTATATTTTTCCAATGTCATTTGAACCTCCGAAATTCAACCGAAAAACGAAACGGAGACTAAACGGACCTTGCTGTACAAAGATAGCCATATCTTATCCAAACTTTAACCAAATTAACCATGGTTTGATTCTATTGAACCCTAACTCAACCCCCTAACCGGATATAGCATGCCCTAACCAAACCAATCCTCACACAATCCCCAAAACTCAGCCAAAGTCACTGGAATTTCTAGCAGTCCCGTAACCCTTCACTCCTTAGAGATTTTGGAGCTCAAATCTCATCCAAACTTCTTCCAATCAACAAGGTAAGCTTAGGGTTGTAATATATGTTCATTCCTGATCATCTTCATCCTTTCTTTCCCAAATTTGAGCATGGATTCGTGGATTTCTGGGCTGTTTCCGAAAAATGGAGAGTTTTGGGCATATTGTTGATCTCATTCGATTTTTAATGGTTTTGATTGATTCCAAGCTTGAGAATGATTATTTTGACATCCTCATATCATTTATGATCATTGATTTCATGGTGGTTGTAGTATTAATGAGTTATCATTTATGACACTTTGAAAAAAATTCACATAAATGTCACTTATGCTTCCTTTTCTTGATTGAGCTTGTTTGGAACTGTTATATACGTTGAAATGGTGTTGCTTGACTGTGTATTTGATGGCCTAAAGGACCTGAACTGAGTTGGATTAACTGAGAGCAAGCATACCCTGTTTTTCGCGATTGATTGTCCTGTTTTTCAAGCTGATTTGTTGTTGTCAAACTGCTGTAATTCCTTCTTCTTTTGCTGTCAGCTTTCATGGCTTCTTGGTGTGTGTTTTAGCTGAGTTTCTTACAGCATTTCATGCATGGTTTTGTTGCCTTCCTTGCTTGTACATGGCTGTAGCTGCTGTTGCGTTTTTTGTCAAAAACAGAGACTGTCGCAGGCGAGACACGGGGGTGTCATTTTGCTCGTTCCAGCGAGGAACGGGGGTGCGAACTGGGCTTGAGTTGCTGTACCGAGACACGGGGGTGTCTCGGTTTTGGCTTGGGAGGTGACACGGGGGTGTCACCCTATTTTTCCCGATTTCTTTGCCTGCGTTGCTGTGTGTGTATGCTGCTGTTGCTGCTCCTAATTTATGCAGAGAAGTGTGTTGTATATATATATGTGTGCAGTGTGTGTGTTATTGTGCATGCATGGATGTGTATTTGTGTGTGCATGGTTTTTATAATATATTGCATGCATGTGTATATAATATATAGTAAATATTTGTGTGTGTGCATGCATGTTAATGTACGTGTATATATATATATATTATAGGTATTATATGTTTATTATATAGTTATATATGTTTATTATATTATATATATTTATTATATATTGTGAATATAATTTGATTTAATTCAATTCTTGAAATTAATTGATTTCTATTTCACGCATTTAAATTACCGACTATTGTTTGAACGTTTTATTTATTTTATTCCTAATTGTGAATATGAATATTATTTGCTATGATTCTTAAATGAATTCTTGGATTAATTGATATGCATTATGAATGTTATGAACTTATGAATTTATGAAATTGAATGAAATATATGAACGAATGGTTTGATTATATGTTTTAAATTCCTTAATAGTGCACATGAACATTTTTATGATATAACATGTTCATTTATGCATTCATGTCTTATTCACTTCATTGTCGAGCGTCATATGTGGTCATTGAGTCTCATACCTTTTCTTTTGCACAGATTCGGGTTTGGTCGGAGACGAGGGCGAGCATTGAGACGCTTGTGCCTTTCTTTTGCTGTGAAAGGTGGGTTTTTCTTCTAATAGTTAAATTGACCCGATATATCCCTTATGTGAAAGGTTTTAAGCCAAAATAGTATATTTATGTATATCGAGTCAATTTGGGTAAATGATTTCAAACGTATGACCCCTTTTATTTATGAAAACCTACCTTATGTTTGGCGAGACATTTATGATTTATGATTGCACGGGCCCCGGGACTTAGTATATGTGGCTAACCGAGGAAGCAAGGGCTGACGGGGATCCCATATACTAGTTCCAACCAACTACGGCGAAACGGACATCGTTAAGGAGTTTTTGACGAGGAAACGCTAACCGGGCTTTGAGGACTCATGAACCTCACAGCCGCATTGATATGATTAGGTGGTCGGGCCTTGCAAACCCGTCCACCACCCGGAGGAAGAAGGTGTACATGAATGATTATGATCATGTTATGTATGAGCACAAAAGATATATGTATGATAATGAATGATTGAATAATTGATTATGATTACACGAGGAGTAGGTTGGAGATTGTGCACGCCCACTCGCCGGGCCGTAAACCCTTATGAACAATTATGAATGAATATGAATGTCATAATCCCGTTGATGTTTTCTTTTATTTTAACCACTTGGTAAATTCTTATTAAACTTCACACGGGATTAGGGCTTGCATGTATGTGTTTAATTTGTGCGATATTATATTTTATGCCCCGTTTTATACCCACCAGTCTCTTTTAGACTGAACCCGGTTGTTTTCAGTTGTTTTGTGCAGGTATAAGAGTGCTAGGCGGGAATACAAGTCGTTTAGGCCTTGTATTTATGTTTAGCACTTCTTTTCAGTCTCATATATTCATACTCTTGTTGCTATTTTGTATATGATCTTAGTATAGCATGGAGCGTCATGATTTGTAGGCCGTGAGTGCCGTTGAATATTCGAATGCTTTTGTATATCTATTTTTGGAGCTTGGTGGCTCATTGTATATATTATATGTCGTTCTTGCTTCCGCATTCTATTTTAACTCTGATTTGATGTTGTCTTGAGTTGATTGGTTTAAGGGTTAGTCCCGCCTAGCATAGCGTGTGTGTTGTGTCCCCGTTCGCCGTGGATTTGGCACGTGTATGGACTTCCATTTCATATACGGGTCGGGTTTCGGTGCGGGGGATGTGGTACCTCACGCTCGGGTGCTACATCCTTATGTGCAAAACCCGGGCTCTAGTGTCGTGTTGAGTCAGTTAGGTCGTTCGGCTTTAGGAACAACTTGTCAATGTGTTGCATATGCATTGTTTATGTACTTGTGTGCCTTAAATCTTCAATTTTGATCGAATTAATTGCACTTGCATGCATGGACTAAAAATAGCATGCATTTCAGTGTTTCTTGAACAGGATGCCTCCACGTAGACACCGTGAGAGATCTCCAGGACACCGTCGTCATCATGACCGATCTCCTACGCCTCCACCCCAACCACAAGCACCACCAATGGACATGGGGAATTTCATGGACGTGGTTTTTAATTATGTCGAGCATAGGAGGGCTCAAGCTCCCCCCACCACAACAGGCAGAACAACAAGCTCCCCCACTAAACTATAATAATAGAGATCCTCATGGGGTGTTTCTGAGCTACAACCCCCCTCGGTTTTCTGGTTCTATTGATGATGCGGTCTCGGAGGGTTGGTTGATTCGATTAGAGAGGATATTTGGAGTCCGACAGTTTACTACGCAAGAGAAGGCTCAATTTGCTATATTCCAACTTGATGGAGATGCGTATGAATGGTGGGAAAGAACGAGAGAGAAACTTGAAGTGGATGAAGAGGAAGTGACTTGGGAAGTCTTCAAGAGAGAATTCCGGGAATGCTTTGTACCGGAGGTAGTGAGAGAAAGGAAGGAGCAAGAGTTTATGGATTTAAAGCAAGGTGCGCGTACGGTGACTCAATATCTCGCCGTATTTAACCGACTTGGGAAATATGCTCCTCATGTCACCCGGGATGAGAAGAGAAAGTCGAGAAAATTCATTGCGGGATTGAGATAGGACTTGAGACATGGTCAGGCGGGTCACAACTTCGAGTCATTTGCCTACACCGTGCAAAGGCCTTTGGTTCAAGAGGAGGAATTCAAGAAGAAGGATCCGATATTTAGAGCTCCAATGGGAAGAGGTTCCGGATCGAATTTGGGAAAGAGGCCGATGATTCAAGCTACTCCCCCTCCTAAGGGTCCGTTTAAGAAAAAACCTTGCCTGCACCAACGAGAGATCGACAAGGTCCGAGTGAGGCGAGATTGGCTCAAGCTTCTTGTACACATTGTGGAGGACCAACTCACAATTTCTATAATTGTCGGAGGAGGTTAAATTTGTGTCTCATATGCGGAAAGGGCGACCATATCGCGGATACTTGTCCCGACAAGGACCCCGGATTTCAAAGACGAGTTCAAAGGCCAATGATCCCGGCTCGTGCTTACGCCCTCGAGGGTGAGGAGCAAGATGCAGAGATTGATCCCACAGCTGTGGTAGAAGGTACCCTATGCATACATAACATGAGCATTCATGCACTCTTTGATCCGGGTGCCACGCATTCCTTTATTTCTTGTAACTTAGTTGATACTCTGTGCTTACCTGTTACTTGTCTCTCTTCTTGTTATTTGGTGAGTTCGCCACTTGGTGGTAGTCTTCAGACAGATCAGTTGGTTTGGGAGTGTTCAGTTCTGATTGAAGGGAAAGAATATCCGGCGGATTTAATCGTTATGCCTATGAAGAGGTATGGAGTTATCTTGGGTATGGACTAGTTGTCCAGGCATCGGGCCAATGTTGATTGTTTTGCGAAGAAGGTGATTTTGGGTAATGAATTGGTGATTGGTAGTGGATCAAGAACGGTACCTCTCTTGTCTTATATGGAAGCTCACAAGTTGATGAGAGAAGGAGCAACGGGATTTATTGCTTACCTTCTCAATAGGCCAAAAGATCAAGTTAAGTTGGAGGATACCGCGGTTGTTAAGGATTTTTTCGATATGTTTCCGGAGAATTTGAGTTCTTTACCACCAGACCGTGAGATCAAATTTGTTATTGACTTATACCCAGGATCCACACCGTATTCTAAGACTCCGTATCGGATGGCACCGGCCGAATTGAAAGAGTTAAAGATTCAATTGGAAGAATTACTCAAAGTTGGATATATACGGCCAAGTTCGTCACCTTGGGGTGCTCCGGTTCTCTTTGTTAAGAAAAAGGATGGAACCTTAAGAATGTGTATAGATTACCGGGAGCTTAATCGGATGACTGTAAAGAATAAGTATCCTTTGCCCCATATTGAGGATTTATTCGATATGTTACAAGGTTCGGGGGTATACTCAAAATTGGACTTGAGACAAGGATACTATCAATTGAAGATCCGGGATGAGGACATTCCGAAGACGGGATTTAACACCCGGTATGGACACTATGAGTTCGTAGTGATGCCTTTTGGATTGACTAATGCTCCGGCTGCTTTTATGGATATGATGCATCGAATTTTCCGGCCCTATTTGGATAAGTTTGTGGTAATCTTCATCGATGACATCTTGGTGTATTCGAGAACTCCGGAGGATCATGCCAGGCACCTCAAAATTGTGTTGGACACCTTAAGGGAACATCGGTTGTATGCTAAGTTTAGCAAATGCGAGTTTTGGATTGATCGGGTAGCATTTTTGGGCCATATTATTTCAAGGAAAGGTTTAGAAGTAGACCTTTCTAAGATTGAGACGGTTATTCAATGGCAAAGCCCGAAAAATGCTTCAGAAGTAAGGAGTTTCTTGGGTTTGGCAGGCTACTATCGAAGATTCATTCAGGATTTCTCGAAGATTGCGGCTCCTTTAACCCGATTGACTAAGAAAGTGGTTAAGTTTGAGTGGGACGAGGCATGTGAGGCTAGCTTTCAACTTTTAAAGGAAAAGTTGACTACCGCTCCTGTATTAGAACTCCCCGAAGGTACAGAAGGATATACAGTTTATACGGACGCCTCAAAGGAAGGTTTGGGATGTGTGGTGATGCAGAATGGAAGAGTAATCGCCTATGTCTCAAGGAAATTGAAAGAGTATGAACAGAACTACCCCACTCATGATTTGGAATTAGCGGTAGTGATCTTCGCTTTGGGTAAGTGGAGACACTATCTTTATGGAATTCGTTCGAGGTCTTTTCCGATCACAAGAGTCTCCAATACTTATTCTCACAAAAGGAATTGAACAAGAGATAACGGCGTTGGATGGAACTTTTGGCGGATTATGAGTGTACAATCCGATACCATCCCGGCAAAGCCAATTTGGTCGCGGATGCACTTAGTAGGAAAGCTAGTGTGTCCAATGTGAAAGTGGAAATTGGAGATGAGAATGAGTTGTTCAGACTGAGGGCTAGTATTCGGAATATCACGGTTCAACCAGATCTTAAACAGAGATTATTTGATGCTCAGAGGATTGATCCCGAGGTTCAGAAATTAGCTGAGAAAGCTCGAGCTGATTCAGAGTGTCCGTTTGGGTTTGATGATACGGGACTTCTAAGATTCAAGAATAGAGTTGTTGTCCCGGAAGAGTTAAAAAGGATTATTCTTGAGGAAGCCCATCGGTCAGGGTATTTGATACATCCCGGGGGGAACAAAATGTATAAGGATCTTAAGCAATTCTATTGGTGGAATAGGTTGAAACGGGATGTGAGCAACTTCGTGAAACATTGTATGACCTGTCAAGTGGTAAAGGCAGAACATCAAAAGCCATCGGGGCTACTTCAACCATTGCCTATCCCGAAATGGAAATGGGAACAAATAGCCATGGATTTTGTTTCGGGATTACCAAGAGTGAGAGGAGGTTTCGATGGAATTTGGGTTATCGTGGACAGATTGACAAAATCAGCTCATTTCCTTGCTATCAGAATGTCCGATAAAGTGAGTAAATTGGCCAAGAGATACAACGATGAGATTGTCAGGCTTCATGGAGTACCTGTTAGTATTGTCTCGGATCGGGATCCCAGATTTACTTCACGGTTATGGCAAGAATTACAGAAGTGTTTGGGAACAAGGCTTCAATTCAGCACAACTTTCCATCCTCAGACCGACGGACAATCAGAAAGGTTGATTAAGTATCTCGAGGACTTGTTGAGAGCATGTGCATTGGACTTTCAAAGTTCATGGAATGAACAGTTGCCGTTAATCGAGTTTGCTTACAACAATAGCTATCAAGCCTCGATTGAAATGGCCCCTTATGAAGCTCTTTATGGACGTAAATGTCGATCACCGTTGTTCTTTGACTTGGAGGAATGGAATTGGACCAAGCAAGAAGGGATTAAAAGAGGGGAAAAGAAGGAAAAACCCTCTAGGGCTGTACAAGAGGCTATTGATAAGGTCCAGATAATTAGACAACGGATGAAGGCCGCTCAGGATCGACAAAAGAGTTATGCAGACGTTCGGAGAAAGAATTTGGAGTTTGAGATTGGAGATAGGGTTTTCTTAAAGGCTTCTCCACGAAAAGGGTTCTCAAGGATTGGACGAGGAGGAAAATTAAACCCTCGGTATATGGGACCATATGAGATTTTAGAGAAGATTGGGGATACGGCTTATCGATTGGATTTGCCTCCGAGTTTGATTGGAATTCATAACGTATTTCATGTTTCACAGCTCCGAAAATTTTATCGAGACGAGTCCGAGGTTCTACCGGTTGAAGAAGTGGAATTAGAACCGGATCTCACCTTCGTTCAGAAGCCGATTAAGATATTGGATCGAAAATTTCAGGAACTCCGAAATCGGCGTATTCCACTAGTCAAGGTTCTTTGGAGAAGTGATAAAACCGAAGAGGCCACGTGGGAGACGGAGGAAAAGATGAGAAAGTTTCACCCCGAATTATTTCCGAGCGAGCAGTGAATCCGAGGACGGATTCTTTTAAGGGGGAGAGATTGTAACGCCCCGACTTTTCGAACGTAAAGGTACGACGTATGTGTTTACCAATTTACGCGAATTAATTGTTTTTACGTGTTTTATATTTAATTTTATTATAAATTGTTATTATTTTATTTTATTATATTTTATTTTAATTTAATTTGATTCGAGGAACCAAATCGGGGGCTAGCGAGCACTTAGCGTACCCTTGGTTCCGAATTTTTTATCTTGAGCTCGGGAACTCGGATTCGAGTTCCCTCAACTCCGCTGAACTCGTAACAAAAATTCGAGTTTAGTAAACTTAGCCTTATATTTTTCCAAAGTCATTTGAACCTCCGAAATTCAACCGAAAAACGAAACGGAGACTAAACTGACCTTGCTGTACAAAGATAGCCATATCTTATCCAAACTTTAACCAAATTAACCATGGTTTGATTCTATTGAACCCTAACTCAACCCCCTAACCGGATATAGCATGCCCTAACCAAACCAATCCTAACACAATCCCCAAAACTCAGCCAAAGTCACTGGAATTTCTGGCAGTCCCGTAACCCTTCATTCCTTAGAGATTTTGGAGCTCAAATCTCATCCAAACATCTTCCAATCAACAAGGTAAGCTTAGGGTTGTAATATATGTTCATTCCTGATCATCTTCATCCTTTCTTTCCCAAATTTGAGCATGGATTCGTGGATTTCTGGGCTGTTTCCGAAAAATGGAGAGTTTTAGGCATATTGTTGATCTCATTCGATTTTTAATGGTTTTGATTGATTCCAAGCTTGAGAATGATTATTTTGACATCCTCATAACATTTATGATCATTGATTTCATGGTGGTTGAAGTATTAATGAGTTATCATTTATGACACTTTGAGAAAAATTCACATAAATGTCACGTATGCTTCCTTTTCTTGATTGAGCTTGTTTGGAACTGTTATATACGTTGAAATGGTGTTGCTTGGTTGTGTATTTGATGGCCTAAAGGACCTGAACTGAGTCGGATTAACTGAGAGCAAGCATACCTTGTTTTTCGCGATTGATTGTCCTGTTTTTCAAGCTGATTTGTTGTTGTCAAACTGCTGTAATTCCTTCTTCTTTTTGCTGTCAGCTTTCATGGCTTCTTGGTGTGTGTTTTAGCTGAGTTTCTTGCAGCATTTCATGCATGGTTTTGTTGCCTTCCTTGCTTGTACATGGTTGTAGCTGCTGTTGCGTTTTTTGTCAAAAACAGAGACTGTCGCAGGCGAGACACGGGGGTGTCATTTTGCTCGTTCCAGCGAGGAACGGGGGTGCGAACTGGGCTTGAGTTGCTGTACCGAGACACGGGGGTGTCTCGGTTTGGGCTTGGGAAGTGACACGGGGGTGTCACCCCATTTTTCCCGATTTCTTTGCCTGCGTTGCTGTGTGTGTATGCTGCTGTTGCTGCTCCTAATTTATGCAGAGAAGTGTGTTGTATATATATATGTGTGCAGTGTGTGTGTTATTGTGCATGCATGACTGTTTATTTGTGTGTGCATGGTTTTTATAATATATTGCATGCATGTGTATATAATATATAGTATATATTTGTGTGTGTGCATGCATGTTAATGTACGTGTATATATATATATATATATATATTATAGGTATTATATGTTTATTATATAGTTATATATGTTTATTATATTATATATATTTATTATATATTGTGAATATTATTTGATTTAATTCAATTCTTGAAATTAATTGATTTCTATTTCACGCATTTAAATTACCGACTATTGTTTGAACGTTTTATTTATTTTATTCCTAATTGTGAATATGAATATTATTTGCTATGATTCTTTAATGAATTCTTGGATGAATTGATATGCAATATGAATGTTATGAACTTATGAATTTATGAATTTATGAAATTGAATGAAATATATGAACGAATGGTTTGATTATATGTTTTAAATTCCTTAATAGTGCACATGAACATTTTTATGATATAACATGATCATTTATGCATTCATTGTTGGAAAACACGAATCAGAAAGCAGCGGAATTTAAAAAATTTTCCCAACAAAAGGACCTTGAACTCGCAATCGTGTAACCAAATTCGTAAAGATAGAAAACTTACTTTTCTTTTATTCTTTCTTGAAGCGTTTCAAGCCACCCAAGAACGCTCTTCTCGCGGCTTGATCCCCTCTCCTTGGTAAAGCTCGAATCTTCAAACTTCTAACTTGAAGTCTCTAGAGAAAGTCCACCAACTTGATCACAATCTAACTAGTAAGGATGCTAGTTCTCTAGTTAGTGTTTAGGCTTAACCTAGGGTTTAATTTAATCTTGGAGAAAGGAAGGTGTTCAACACATGAACCAAGAATTGTCAATTAGCTCTAAAGGGGAGCATGAGCTCCCCTATATATAGGAAGGGTGAGGGGCGACCGAACCTAGTCCTAATGGACAAAGGATTTGGTCCCTCTCTCTCCTATTACTTGATCATCAAGTATTTTCCAACTTTGACTTTGAATTCTAATTCTAGTCAACTTTTAAGAGAGCTAAAAATATCCAAACTATTTTTGGATAATTTTATACTTTATTTATTATAAAATAAATAACTTATTTTTATCTAATTAATTAATTCGTAATTAATTAACTAGATTATTTTCTCCAAAATTAGACTTTCTTTTTAATTCAAAATTAAACCAAAGTCTGTTAAATAATTAACTAATTAATTATTTAATATATATATATATATATACACACGTGTGTGACACGTGTCACAGTGACACGTGTCACTCACGTGAGCCACACGTGTGAATTCACACGTGTGGAACCCTCTTGGCCCGATTAACTCGTTTAATCATTTTCAAGCCTCAACTCATGTAACCAAGTTGTTGTGTGTGACCCTCTAGGTTCTCAATTCAATTAGCAGTGACCCTAATTAATTAATTCACTAATTAATTAATCAGTCCACAGATTAAACGACCATAGTCTAGCAGCAGGTGTTTAACCCCTAGCTGAATTGGAATGTTCGGATTCGACAGAACCTTTAAGTCATTGATTCATGTGAGATACAATCCTCCTACTTACTATCTCTCAACCAAGATCTAGGGCAAGGGAATAATCAGAACCCTAATAATCCGGTCTTAAAGCTAAGTGCATTTCATATCCATTTGATCTCAATCCAAGAAACACTTTTCTTGATGTCTTGATCTACTGCCTTGGCCAAGGACTCCATATGACATATGAATGACTTATACAATAAGAGATCACCTTGCAAGTGTAGGTCCTATCTTGATTCTCATTCACTTTCATGAATCACTTGTGCAGCCCCAGCATAAGCCTTGAATCAGTTGTCTAAGGCGACACCCTTTAAAGCTTATACCAAAGACTACAGAGTTAACTCATAAAGTGACAAGGAACCTCAAGTCTAAGGATCAATTAATCACATCAATGACTCGTGAGATATTTCCTAATCTGGAAGTTTCCATTTCCTGAAATAGAAACTTCCTTTCCCATTTAGGAATGTTCTCACACGGGGCACCTCAGTGAACTTACTTATTAAAGTAAGCACCCTCATGTATCACGCACGTATCAACTATACACTTTGCACCTCCATGAAACAAGGTGGTCCTTCTTAAGGGCGTGATCCCACAAGCAAGCCTTAGAGGAGTCAGGTTGACACTCCCACTGTCTGTAGGACTCATCGGCTTGGAGTATTTTACTAATCATGACTTATGTGATATAGGGCTCGTTTGATGAACCATTTCACCTAAATGGTAGAGTCCTAAAGTCATCAGGATTAGGGGAGTTCTCATACATGCACAGCTAAAGTAAACGCATACCAAACAAGAGCATATAAAGAAGTGTTGCCTCAATTCGTTATTTTATTCAAAGATTGTCTGTGATTACAATAAGGAAAAGTACAAAGCGGATATACAATCGGCTTTCTAGGGCACTATTCCTAACAATCTCCCACTTGCCCGTCAAAGCCACTCTAAAGCTACTCTAAGTCCCATCTTCTGAAGATGACCTTGGAAAGCTTCTCGACTAAGGGGTTTAGTAAGTGGATCTGCCACGTTCTCTGCTGATGTGACCCTCTCAATTTGCACATCTCCTCTTTTGATAATATCACGGATTAGGTGATACTTCCTCATAATGTGCTTGGTCCGTTGGTGAGATCTTGGTTCTCTTGCTTGAGCAACCGCCCCAGTGTTGTCACAAAACACAGTAATGGGGTCTTTCATGCTAGGAACAACATTCAACTCTTGAATGAAGTTTCTAATCCAAACACCTTCCTTAGCTGCATCATTTGCAGCTAAGTATTCGGCCTCAGTGGTCGAATCTGCAGTGGTTGTTTGCTTGGAACTCTTCCAACTCACTGCTCCGCCGTTTAGGCAGAAAATGTATCCTGACATTGACTTAAAATCATCTAAGTCAGATGCAAAGCTTGCATCGCAGTATCCTTCGACAGTAAGATCTTTCTGACCTCCGTAAACTAAGAATAAATCTTTAGTACTTTTCAAGTACTTAAGAATATTCTTCACGGCAGCCCAGTGACCATCTCCAGGGTCAGATTGGAAACGACTCGTTACACTAAGTGCATAAGCCACATCCGGTCGAGTACATAACATTGCATACATTATGCTACCTATTGCTGATGCATAAGGTGTATGAGTCATTCTTTCCTTCTCAAGGTTAGTCTTAGGACACATCTTCTTTGAAAGACATGTTCCTACACTCATAGGAAGGTTCTTAACCTTTGCTGACTCCATATTGAATCTCTTCAATACTTTGTCAATGTACATCGACTGTGATAGTCCTATTAACCTTCTAGATCTATCTCTATAGATTTTAATTCCAAGGATATAGGACGCATCACCAAGATCTTTCATCTCGAATTGGTTTGATAACCATAACTTAGTCACTTTCATGTCATCTTTCGAATTCCCACTAAGAAGGATGTCATCAACATAAAGTACTAAGAATTGCACTGAGGTCTCCAATTCCTTTCTATACACACATGATTCATTCGAAATTTGGATGAAGCCAAAAGCTTTGACTGATTCATCAAATCGAATGTTCCAATTCCTAGAAGCCTGTTTCAATCCATAGATTGATCTTTGGAGTTTGCAAACCTTTTGCTCACTCCCACTGAATGTGAACCTATGGGTTGCTCCATATAAATGTCTTTGTCAATGTCACCATTGAGAAAGGCAGTTTTCACATCCATTTGCCATATCTCATAGTCATAATATGCAGCAATGGCAAGCATGATCCGAATAGACTTTTGCATTGCAACTGGTGAAAAGGTTTCATCAAAATCCACGCCGGGTCTCTGAGTGAATCCTTTTGCAACCAGTCTTGCTTTGTAGGCTGCAATGCTTCCATCAACTCCAAGCTTTCTCTTAAAGATCCATTTGCAACCTATGGGTTTGACCCCATCAGGCAAATCTACCAAGGTCCAAACTTGGTTGGAGTTCATGGAATCCATTTCGGATTTCATGGCTTCTATCCACTGTTCAGAGTCAGAATCTGAAAGTGCCTCCTCATATGTTAAAGGATCATTATCCTTTTGAGAGATTTCATGGAAGAATCCATACCATCTCTCCGGCTGTCTAGGAGTACGTTCAGAACGCCTTAGAGGAGGGTTTTCGTGTGTATCGAAATTCGTGATTGGTTGTAGTTGATCAGAGTGGGACGTTTCTTCAGTGGGTGGTGTGGGGTCATTTTGTACTTCTTCTAATTCTATGATCTTGCCCTTCTTTTCTTTAAGGAACGGTTCCTCAAGAAAAGTAGCATTTCTGGAAACAAACACCTTTTGTTCAGATTGATCATAGAAATAGTATCCTATGGATTCCTTAGGATAACCTACAAAGTAGCATAAGTTAGAACGAGATTCTAACTTATCTCCCACTGTCCTCTTCACGTAAGCAGGACAACCCCAAATTCTTAAGTAAGAATAACTAGGGATTTTACCATGCCACATTTCATAGGGCGTTTTAGGGACTGACTTAGAGGGAACTAGATTCAAAATCTTTGCTGCACTTTCTAGGGCATAGCCCCAGAAAGAAGGTGGTAAGTCAGTAAAACTCATCATGGAACGAACCATATCAAGTAGGGTTCGATTCCTTCTCTCAGAAACTCCATTAAGTTGAGGAGTTCCCGGAGGAGTCCACTGAGAGATAATCCCATTATCTTTGAGATGATTAAGGAATTCTTCACTAAGATACTCGCCTCCTCGATCAGATCGAAGTGCTTTGATCTTGTGACCAGTTTGGTTCTCAACCTCCTTTTGAAATTCTAAGAATTTCTCAAAAGCTTCAGATTTATACTTCATTAAGTATACATAACCATACCGACTAAAGTCGTCAGTGAAGGTTATGAAATACTGATGATTGTTTCTTGTGCTTACACTAAGCGGTCCACAAACATCAGTATGGATCAAATCCAGAACCTCAGTGGCACGTTCCACAGTTCCTTTAAAAGGAACTTTGGACATTTTTCCTTTGAGACAGGATTCGCAGGAAGTTAACTCTTTGAGATCATTTTCAGAGAATGATCCTAAAGTGTTTATCTTGCTAATTCTGTTCTTGGAAATGTGTCCTAATCTAGCGTGCCATAAGGGAGCTGAAACTTTGTCATCTCTCTTACGCTTTGTTTCTCGTTGTATATTCATAATATTGATATTTTGAGTTAGGTAAAGTCCATTACTTAGAGTACCGATATGAACGGAAGAGTTGTTCCGTTTGATAAAGTATTTACCATTCTTAATATAAGTTTCATAACCTTCACAATCTAATATTGGAACTGAAATTATATTACGAATAATTTTCGGTACATAAAGGACTTTGTTTAATACTAACTCAAAACTACCTAAATCTAATCTAATTGTGCCTAAAGCTCGAGCTTCAACGTTTGAGCCATCGCCGATCTTCAAGACACATTCTCCTTCTTTGAGTTGTTGGATTTCACTCAGCATCTGTACATCATTACAGATATGAGTTCCAGAACCGGTATCAAGTACCCAAGAACTAGAATTAATAGAAAGATTTACTTCAACGAGAAAGATACCTTTCTTTAGAGTAGGCTTGTACTCTGGGCAGTTTCTCCTCCAATGTCCCGCTTTGCCACAATGGAAGCAAACATCCTCTTTCTGATCACGCTTCTTCTTTTGGGCCTTCCCCTTCGAAATGCCGCCAGTGGGCCTAAGGGGTTTCTTCTTCTTCTTTTGGGCTTTCTTGCCCTTACCTTTAGAAGGCCCAGAAGAGGAAGATGGAATATTCACCATCAAAACCTTATTGTCCTTCTTGATCGTGCTTTCAGCAGTCACAAGCTGACTAATCAGCTCAGCTACAGTAGCACTAGCATGATTCATGTTGAAGTTAAGGACAAATGGGTTGAATGATGGTGGGAGCGAAGCTAGCAACAAATCCACTGAAAGCTCATCTTTCAGCGGCATGTCCATGGAAGCAAGTTTCTCAGTTAGGGCAAGAAACTTGAGTCCATATTCATGGACACTTGAACCTTCCCTCATTCTCAAGTGGAATAATTCCTTTGAAGTGTTATACCTTGTAACACGTTCATGAGGGCGGTAAAGTTGCTCTAAGTGGTCGTAAATCTCCCAAGCAAATTCCATGGCCTCATGTTGTCTTTGCAAGTCCGGAGACATGTTAGCCAACATAAGGCAACGGGCTTGGAGATTATCATCCTTCCACTTCTGAATCGCATCCCGCTCGGCCCGAGTGGGAGCCTCCCCTTCAGGAGTAGGCTCCCCTTCGAAGAGAACATAAGTTCTCTTCTCAGAATCTAAAATGATTTTTAGATTCCTCAGCCAATCAGAATAGTTGGGACCAGTCAACTTGTTTGACTCGAGGATCGATACAAGAGGGTTTTTGGTTGCCATTTCAAAACACGTAGAGAATCACAGAATCTACGACCTAAATGGTAAAACAGAGAACTAGTGAGCATGCTGAATTATAACGATATACAAAAGATAAGGTCTTTAATCTATTGTAGCTCCCACTGTTTTTCAAAGATCTAGAATTCCCAAAGATCTAAGAGGAACACGTTTCCCAATGGGTACTAAGATCCTAGGCATTTTACCTCGAACCCACGACTCGCGGACATTCTAAGTAAGAACCCTAGGTAGGTACAACTTACCAATTCTAACACCTTTAGAACTCTTAGTAATTGTTTTTGCATCACCTATCTTTCAATATGGACCCACGACTCGTGCGACATCCATATTTACTTAGGCGTTAAGCTAGACCCATCAATCATAAGATCATGACCAAAACTTAGTTTGAACGACCCACGACTCGCGGACATCGCCCTTGCTAAAATTGACCACGAAATATTGATCATTTAAAATGATTAATTAGGCAACTAAGAACTAATAAGCTCCACTAGCTATCCCACGACTCGCGGACAATAACTAGCTTTACTTACTAAACTTAAAACCTATTGATGGAATGCTAGGAATTTAATTCAAAACTTGCATCTCGAATTAAACACCTATTTGTTCGAAATTAGCTTAATATTTAATGGGAATTTTCGAATCAACCGGAGAGTTGTCCGGTTCGACCTCACCAACATATATGTTATCCAATTTTATTAGTCTTGATTAATGCAAGTACACTTAAATGCATTTCAAACAAGCACATAAACAGATAACATGTCCTAGCATGATACTAACATGTAATGATCATGGGTTCTACCTATCTTATACGTGATATGTGGGAGCCACTCCACAATCACAAGTTCTAACATACATGCCACACAAACAGTTCAAATCACATAAGGGAAAGCAGTAACAATATACGAGCCCTATCTCTATTACATTTAACAATTGAGATTCCCCTCCCTAACATTTTGAGGGGTCTTCACTTATGGCCTCCTTGTTACTTGAATGTGGTCCATCTTACTCCATGGGTGCATTGTCTCCAAAAATGAAAATAAAACCTCACCACCTATCTCTACTCTCAAATTACAATAAAAAGAAAAAGACATAAAGTAATAAGGCTCAATCTTCATATTGGCCTTAGACAATTACACGGGGCATACCCCGGCCTAAAAAACAGTAATATGGAAAGCCACATAATAAATCACATAACAGTACGCACATAAGTGAGGCTCCAACCTCAATTGAAAAACGCAACTATAGGGCTCCAACCCCAATTTAAACCATCCATGTGCATAAATTAAAACCATACAAAGATCTAAACCCATGATCACCTAACATGCTTTTGCAAGAATTTAAATTTAACTAATAAATTAAAATTCTCGCTTTAAGCTCTAATAGCTTAAAACACGACTTGATGCGAGTCTTATTTATAAAAGTTTTCAATAAATCCCAAATTACCAAAACAAATAAAATTCCAATTAATTTCTGAAAATTAATAATTTTATCAAAGATGTATTTTTCCAAAAATACAAACCGCTTCAATTTCTCAAAATCCCAATTTTAAGTTTTATTCAAAAATTAAAAATAAATATTCAAAAATAAAATTTTTAAAATTAAAATAAAATTGGGACTGGATTGCACGAAACACGAAAGGGGCCGGATCACGAAAACGGGGCCCGTGCGCGAAACGGGGCACAGCGTCGCAAGCTCGCGCGGACGCGCACAGCGCCCGGCCAAGGCCAGGCGAGTGCGCGCACTGCGCGCGCATACCGCGCGCCTCGCTCGCGCGCGCCCTGCTGGGCGGTGGGCGGCCAGTCTCGGCCGCCCTGGGCGGGCGCGCCTAGAGGCTCCCGCACAGGCGTGCAGGAGGAGCTGGGAGGCTGGCCGGTCTGTCCCGGCCAGGCCTGGGCGGCGACGAGCGGACGGCGTGCGGGAGGGCCTCCCGCGCGGTTGCGGGAGGGAGGCGCGCGAAGGCCGCGCGCGCGACTCCTTCGCACGCGGGGTTTCGCGTGTTCATCGTGTTCCGGGCTTTCGTTTCGTGTTTTCGTTCAAAAGCAAAACCAATCCAAGAAATCCAAAAAACAGTTTATACAGTTTCAAATCTAAAATTGTTTTTCAAAATTAAATTTTATAAAAACCAATTTTCAGAAACTTTCAGGAAAAAATACAGTTTCGTAATTCAGGCTTTCTAAAACAATTACAAATACTCAATCGCATCAAGCCTAAGAATTTCTACCAAATTCAGTATAATTGAGACGAATCAGAAACACGATTAACGAGGTGGCTCTGATACCACTTGTTGGAAAACACGAATCAGAAAGCAGCGGAACTTAAAAAATTTTCCCAACAAAAGGACCTTGAACTCGCAATCGTGTAACCAAATTCGTAAAGATAGAAAACTTACTTTTCTTTTATTCTTTCTTGAAGCGTTTCAAGCCACCCAAGAACGCTCTTCTCGCGGCTTGATCCCCTCTCCTTGGTAAAGCTCGAATCTTCAAACTTCTAACTTGAAGTCTCTAGAGAAAGTCCACCAACTTGATCACAATCTAACTAGTAAGGATGCTAGTTCTCTAGTTAGTGTTTAGGCTTAACCTAGGGTTTAATTTAATCTTGGAGAAAGGAAGGTGTTCAACACATGAACCAAGAATTGTCAATTAGCTCTAAAGGGGAGCATGAGCTCCCCTATATATAGGAAGGGTGAGGGGCGGCCGAACCTAGTCCTAATGGACAAAGGATTTGGTCCCTCTCTCTCCTATTACTTGATCATCAAGTATTTTCCAACTTTGACTTTGAATTCTAATTCTAGTCAACTTTTAAGAGAGCTAAAAATATCCAAAATATTTTTGGATAATTTTATACTTTATTTATTATAAAATAAATAACTTATTTTTATCTAATTAATTAATTCGTAATTAATTAACTAGATTATTTTCTCCAAAATTAGACTTTCTTTTTAATTCAAAATTAAACCAAAGTCTATTAAATAATTAACTAATTAATTATTTAATATATATATATATATATACACACGTGTGTGACACGTGTCACTCACGTGAGCCACACGTGTGAATTCACACGTGTGGAACCCTCTTGGCCCGATTAACTCGTTTAATCATTTTCAAGCCTCAACTCATGTAACCAAGTTGTTGTGTGTGACCCTCTAGGTTCTCAATTCAATTAGCAGTGACCCTAATTAATTAATTCACTAATTAATTAATCAGTCCACAGATTAAACGACCATAGTCTAGCAACAGGTGTTTAACCCCTAGCTGAATTGGAATGTTCGGATTCGACAGAACCTTTAAGTCATTGATTCATGTGAGATACAATCCTCCTACTTACTATCTCTCAAGCAAGATCTAGGGCAAGGGAATAATCAGAACCCTAATAATCCGGTCTTAAAGCTAAGTGCATTTCATATCCATTTGATCTCAATCCAAGAAACACTTTTCTTGATGTCTTGATCTACTGCCTTGGCCAAGGACTCCATATGACATATGAATGACTTATACAATAAGAGACCACCTTGCAAGTGTAGGTCCTATCTTGATTCTCATTCACTTTCATGAATCACTTGTGCAGCCCCAGCATAAGCCTTGAATCAGTTGTCTAAGGCGACACCCTTTAAAGCTTATACCAAAGACTACAGAGTTAACTCATAAAGTGACAAGGAACCTCAAGTCTAAGGATCAATTAATCACATCAATGACTCGTGAGATATTTCCTAATCTGGAAGTTTCCATTTCCTGAAATAGAAACTTCCTTTCCCATTGAGGAATGTTCTCACACGGGGCACCTCAGTGAACTTACTTATTAAAGTAAGCACCCTCATGTATCACGCACGTATCAACTATACACTTTGCACCTCCATGAAACAAGGTGGTCCTTCTTAAGGGCGTGATCCCACAAGCAAGCCTTAGAGGAGTCAGGTTGACACTCCCACTGTCTGTAGGACTCATCGGCTTGGAGTATTTTACTAATCATGACTTATGTGATATAGGGCTCGTTTGATGAACCATTTCACCTAAATGGTAGAGTCCTAAAGTCATCAGGATTAGGGGAGTTCTCATACATGCACAGCTAAAGTAAACGCATACCAAACAAGAGCATATAAAGAAGTGTTGCCTCAATTCGTTATTTTATTCAAAGATTGTCTGTGATTACAATAAGGAAAAGTACAAAACGGATATACAATCGGCTTTCTAGGGCACTATTCCTAACATTCATGTCTTATTCACTTCATTGCCGAGCGTCATATGTGGTCATTGAGTCTCATACCTTTTCTTTTGCACAGATTCGGGTTTGGTCGGAGACGAGGGCGAGCATTGAGACGCTTGTGCCTTTCTTTTGCTGTGAAAGGTGGGTTTTTCTTCTAATAGTTAAAGTGACCCGATATATCCCTTATGTGAAAGGTTTTAAGCCAAAATAGTATATTTATGTATATCGAGTCAATTTGGGTAAATGATTTCAAACGTATGACCCCTTTTATTTATGAAACCCTACCTTATGTTTGGCGAGACATTTATGATTTATGATTGCACGGGCCCCGGGACTTAGTATATGTGGCTAACCGAGGAAGCAAGGGCTGACGGGGATCCCATATACTAGTTCCAACCAACTATGGCGAAACGGACTTCGTCAAGGAGTTTTTGACGAGGAAACGCTAACCGGGCTTTGAGGACTCATGAACCTCATAGCCGCATTGATATGATTAGGTGGTCGAGCCTTGCAAACCAGTCCACCACCCGGAGGAAGAAGGTGTATATGAATGATTATGATCATGTTATGTATGAGCACAAAAGATAGATGTATGATAATGAATGATTGAATAATTGATTATGATTACACGAGGAGTAGGTTGGAGATTGTGCACGCCTACTCGCCGGGCCATAAACCCTTATGAACAATTATGAATGAATATGAACGTGGTAATCCCGTTGATGTTTTCTTTTGTTTTAACCACTTGGTAAATTCTTATTAAACTTCACACGGGATTAGGGCTTGCATGTATGTGTTTAATTTATGCGATATTATATCTTCTGTCCCGTTTTATACCCACCAGTCTCTTTTAGACTGAACCCAGTTGTTTTCAGTTGTTTTGTGCAGGTATAGGAGTGCTAGGCGGGAATACAAGTCGTCTAGGTCTTGCATTTATGTTTAGCACTTCTTTTCAGTCTCATATATTCATACTCTTGTTGCTATTTTGTATATGATCTTAGTATAGCATGGAGCGTCATGATTTGTAGGCCGTGAGTGCCGTTGAATATTGGAATGCTTTTGTATATCTATTTTTGGAGCTTGGTGGCTCATTGTATATATTATATGTCGTTCTTGCTTCCGCATTCTATTTTAACTCTGATTTGATGTTGTCTTGAGTTGATTGGTTTAAGGGTTAGTCCCGCCTAGCATAGCGTGTGTGTTGTGTCCCCGTTCGCAGTGGATTTGGCACGTGTATGGACTTCCATTTCATATACGGGTCGGGTCTCGGTGCGGGGGATGTGGTACCTCACGCTCGGGTGCTACAGGGTACAGGGTTCGGAACTCATACAAGACAAATGTTATAAGTTTTACAACAACTTTTTATAATTTTTGATTTTAATAAACCAACGGGATTCCCCTCATGTAAAATATTTTTTTTTATTTTATATTATAAAAAACCGATGGGATTCCAAGCGAAATCCCATCGGAATTATTTAATTTAAAATTTTTCTATTTTTATATTTTTTGTTAATTTTTAATTTTATTTTTCATTTAATAAAACAATTATTATTCAAATTTTATTTTAATATGTATTTTCAAATTTTATATATTAAATAACTGATGGAATTTTCCTCGGAAAACCTTCGCAATCAAGTATTGGAACTGAAATTATATTACGAATAATGTTTGGTACATAAAGGACTTTATTTAAAACTAAAACAAAAACAACCTAAATCTAATCTAATTGTGCCTAAAGCTTGAGCTTCAACCGTTGAGCCATCTCCAATCTTCAAGACACATTCTCCCCCCCTTATGCTGCCGAACCTCACTTAGCATCTGTACATCATTACAGATATGAGATCCACAACCGGTATCAAGTACCCAAGAGTTAGAATTAATAGAAAGATTTACTTCAACGAGAAACATACCTTTCTTCAAAGTAGCCTTGTACTCTTGGCAGTTTCTCCTCCAAAGCCCCGATTTGCCACAATGGAAGCAAATATCCTCCTTCTGATCACGTTTCTTCTTTTGGGCTTTTCCCTTTGTGATGCCTCCGTTGGGCCTAAGGGATTTCTTCTTCTTTTGGGCTTTCTTGCCCTTGCCTTTAGAAGGCTTAGAAGAAGATGGAGCAGTAGCCATCATAACTTTGTTGTCCTTCTTGATCATGCTTTCAGCAGTCACAAGCTGACTAATCAGCTCAGCTACAGTAGAATTTTCATGATTCATGTTGAAGTTAAGGACAAATGGGTAAATGATGGTGGGAGCGACCGAGCGAGGCTAGCAACAAATCCACCGAAAGCTCATCTCTCAGTGACATGTCCATAGAAGCAAGTTTCTCAGTAAGAGCTAGAAACTTGAGTCCATATTCATGGACACTTGTACCTTCCCTCATTCTCAAATGGAATAATTCTTTTGAGGTGTTATACCTTGTAACACGCTCATGAGGGCGGTAAAGTTACTCTAAGTGGTCGTAAATCTCCCATGCAAATTCCATGGACTTATGTTGTCTTTGCATGTCCAGAGACATGTTAGCAAGCATGAGACAACGGGCTTGGAGATTATCATCGTTCCACTTCTGGATCGCGTCGCGCTCAGCCTGGGTTGAGCTTCCCCTTCGAAGACGGGCTCCGCCTCGTAGAGAACATAAGTTCTCTTCTCAGAATCTAGAATGACTTTTAGATTCCTAAGCCAATCAGAATAGTTGGGACCAGTCAACTTGTTTGACTCGAGGATCGATATTAGAAGGTTTTTGGTTGTCATTTCAAAACACGTAGAGAATCACAGAATCTACGACCTAAATCGAAAAACAAAGAACTAAGTGAGCATGCTGAATAATAATGATATACATGAGATTAGGTCTTTAGTCTATGTTGCTCCTACTATTTTTAGAAGATCTATGATTCCCAAAAGATCTTAGAGGAAACTTGTTTTCCCAATGGGTACTAAGATCCTAAGCACTTTACCTTGAACCCACGACTTGTGCAACATCCATATTTACTTAGGTGTTAAGCTAGACCCATCAATCATAAGATCATGATTAAAACTTAGTTCGAACGACCCATGACTCGCGGCCATCGTCCTCCCTAAAATTGATCATGAAATATTGATCATGTAGAATGATCAATCAGGAAACTAAGAACTAAAAGGTTTAAAATAGCTACCCCACGACTCATGGATAGTAACTAGCTTCCTCTACTAAACTTATATCCTATTGATGGAATGCTAGGAATTTAATTCAAAGTTTACATCTTGTATTAAACACCTATTTTTCGAAATTAGCTTAATATTTTAAGGGAATTTTCGATTTAACCGGAGAGTTGTCCGGTTCGATCTTACCAACATATATGTTATCCATTTTAATTAGTCTTGATTAATGCAAGTACAACTTAAATGCATTTCTCACAAGCACATTGCAGATAACATGTCTTAGCATGATACTAACATGAGATGATCATGGATTCTACCTATCTTGTGGGTGATATGTAGGAGTCACTCCACAATCACAAGTTCTAACATACATGCACATAAAACAGTTTAAATCACATAAGGGAATTGGAAATAAAACGATACCCTATCTTTTACAATAATAGAAACCCTCCCTAACAATTTGAGGGGTCTTCACTTATGCCCTCTTTGTTACTTGTTGTGTGGATTCAACTTACTCCATGTGTGCAAATCTTCAAAGTAAAATAGAAAAACCTTACTTTCCTATAATCTACTCTCTTTGCATAAAATAATATGACTCAATCTTCATATTGGTCAAAGACAAATACACAGGGCATACCCCAGCCTTAAAACTGTAATATGGAAAGCCACATAATAAACACATAACAGTACTCACCTAAGTGGGGCACCGACCCCGATTGAAAAACGCAACCACTACTAGAAAATCGTCAAATAGCAACGGAAATTATGCGTTGCTATTTAGCAACGAAAATAGCAAACTGGTAACAAATTAGTGGCAAAATGCTGTAGCAACGAAATTTTGGTTGCTAAATTCGTTGCTATATCTGGAAAAAAATAGCGACGAATTTTTTGTTGCTAAATTTAAATAATACAAAAAAAAAATATATCTATATATATAGCAACACAATTTTTATGTAAACATTCATCCAAATATATCACAATGTTATTAGATTTTGTGGAAAATGATAAAAAACCTATCATATTTTTATTTGATACAAAATTGGATAGAAAAATGTTATTTTGAACTTTATTCGAATTTTTAATTTTTCATATTATACTCTTATAAATCAATTAACTAGCTACAAAATTGAATTATTTATAGTCATATTAATTTAAGTATATTTACAAGTCCAAGTTAAATTCCTAATAAAATGAAAATATCATATGAAAATTTTTAGTGTGGACCCAACTCGACTTACTCAGACTAATTATAATGCAAATGTATCACAATTGCTATTAGATTTTGTTGCTTTTCTTAAAATTTATGTTAATTATGAGGTAAAATATACAATATAAATCATTAAAATATCTCATATTTGTTTAGTAGTATGATATATTATACTTAAAGTACATATATTATAATTAAAACACAGAAGTGTATATTTTTAACAATGTTTAATACAATTATTTACGGATATATATGATTATATTTAATATAAAGTTATATTTGAAAATACTTATATTTAAACTTAATATAATAAGTAATTAATAAATTTAAGGTATGAATATGGTATTGTTGTTATATATATAAAAAGACCTGATTATACCAACAATGAAGCAGGCCGAGTTAGCTGGGAGTCCAACCTTGTCCCCTGGAGACCCAGGTTCGAATCTTGCTATGCACAAATTATTCAAAATAAATTATGAGCCACCTTGGGTTGGCTCGGTCTAGTTGGGGTGGTGCGGCCTTGGTGGGGGCCAAACCAGTTGAGTTTGGGTGGCTTTGTAGCGCCCGGAACGGTGGGCCACCACATCCCCCACACCTAAACCCGAACCCACATATGAAATGAATTTCCATACATGAGCCCAAGTCTAAGCGAACGGGAACCTACACTCACACGCTAGGCTAAGCGGGCTAGAACTCAAACAGAGCGCGCAAAAGAAACAAATACAAATGTGGAAGCAATAACATAAGTATCGAAAAGAGCTCTATACTAACATTTACATCATATATAATGGCTTGACGGCCCAAAAATAGGTCAAGTATTTACATAATTCTCCATCTACATACTTAGAATTCAAATAAAATTCATAAAAGTAATCCAAGTGCAACAGGTAAATATGCCGACTCGACCTAAACCCAAAAGTACGACACGACCGATGTACTTTCCCGTCTAGCTCGAGCAACTTGCAACTAAAGTGTAAAAAGGAAGGGGTCAGTCAAAACTCGACTGAGTGAGGGGGCTAAACGCACACCCACACCTAAATACATAAAGAGCAAAGCAAGTATTCAAAAGGGGTCGATCATGAACCGAGTTAGGGTTTTACATACTAAATCATTGTGAAAATATACATATAGTACAAAGGAAATCCTAACTCGTTTGACAGCCACCAAAGCATAAAAGGAAACATAAACGTCCGGCGAATACAAACCTCCTCAACTCCTCGTACAAATCATAAATACATAAGAATTCATAAATTCATAACTCCTCAATGCCTTGGTGATCGGGAATCAAACCCTCTCCACCCTTATGGATTCTATATACATTCGGGGTAGCTAACCCACGATATGCCTTCCCCGGTTATTCACCGAGGGCTCAAGGTAATAGCGCCTTCTCAACCTCCAAGAGTCGCACGCCACCACCTCAAATGGGAAGTGCACAGGCTTAACCCGACGACCCTTGCCGTCCCGGGCGTCCTTACCCATAATCCCTGGGCCTGGATTCATAAGAAACTTACCAATAATCCCATCTTTCAGGGCACATCTCGCTTGAAATATAAAGGAAACCTACAAGGGATTCAAAATCATAAAAGCTCATATACGCCCATACTTATACCATTTTCATAAATTCGTAAAGGGGATTTATAAAATCATAAACGTATCATAAGCATTCATATTTAACCGTATAATACATATATAGCCACATGCGGGATAGGAAATCAATAACATAAAGGTCATAGGTCGCTTATATAAAAGAAAAGATCCTAACCCTCACCTGGAAGTGGAAAAATAGTGAAAACCGAACAAAAGGCGCCACCGGACACCTAAACCTCGGGCTCGTGAACTTCCTGAAGAGGCTTTGAAATAAAAGAATGCAAGACCCGAGACTTTGACTCAAATATGTACCACTTAGACGCTCGAAAATGCATATGAAATGCAAGAATGCATCATTTAGGTCATTTAAGTTCGTAGCTCGTATAAAACGTATCAAATAAATTCATAAACGTAATTCATAAAATATAACAAATAATTTAAATCATAAAATCACATTTAGATTACACATTTCATAGATGAGAATTCATATAAAAATCATAGGATCACGTTTAATTTAAAATATCAAATTGAAAGCACTTAAATTTCATATTAAATATATAACATAATATATGTATATAACTAATACAAAGTTCAAAAGTTAATATATATATATATATATATATATATATATATATATATATATATATATATACACCTGCACAAATATTATATATATGCACATAATGCATAGCATATTACAATTAAAAAGCTCATGCATGCAATTCCAAACCCACCCAAAGCCATGCACTCTAAAAAGCCTAATAACATATCAATTCCATGCATTTAATCACGTTAGCAACCATGCAAAGTTAGGAAAACAATTAAAACATTCCATGGCTGCACCTTATCTCCCCGCCCGGGGGAGTTTTTGTACATAAATGCAGAAAGTTTATGCATAACAGGTACCCAGCCAGGTACTTTCCATGACCAAAATCTCCCCGCTCGGGGAGAAGTTCCAGTCGCGGAAAAAGGAAGAAAACACCCCTGTTCAGCCCTGCACCTCATACCAACCTTCAACCACATCATTAAGGCATGTTAAGGCTACAAAAATAGTAGTAATTCAGCACAAACACTCCCTCAAACAAGCTGGAAACGAGCAACAACAGCTAAGGTAAGAAAATGAAACCAACCCATGCATATCTCAACTTGAAACCTCAAGAACATTCATTGTTATTCACCCATATCACAACTACAACCAAAGTCAGGTATATTCAATAATAAATGAAGCATAAGTGACCAATATTCCAGCCCCAATTCAAGCAAAACACCAAGTGAAGTGATGGATTTCAAAAATGGCATAAAAACCTAACTATTCATGTCTTGAGGCAAAACTATATCAAACATGGATCAAAATCATATTTTCTTTGATGAAAATGACCACTTAATCATGTACATATCAAATACAAGCTTACCCTTTGAAGATGGTGAAGGAAAAATGAAGATTAGAACTCAATTTCTTCAATGGCTGAATAGTGAAGGGAATGGGGTATTGCTGCTCCAAAAACTGATCTCCCTCATTTCTCTTATGTATGGAACGAAATGGAAGGGTATGGGGGTGATAATAGGCTGAGTTAGTGGAGTGTGGATCCAGGTTTGAGGGCAATTGGCCAAGAATTGAGGGACTTATGTGCAATTTAGTGAAAGGTGGCCATATGAGCGCGATACAAAGTTACGGGCTGATTTCGGGGTACCAAACGAGGTCGAAAAATTACAAGGACAGTTCCATAGCACTCGAATCGTCGAAACGAGTTCAACGGAGCTGACGGAATTTGAATCTGAATTCGCGAGCTCAAGATATGCTGCCCGGAACCCAAGGTGCGCTAAGTACACTTTAACCCCCTTTAGGTCACCTAATGAAAACAACTCCCGAAAACCCGCCATATAAACCCGAAAACACATAACGGGCACGTATTCAAGTTTATGACTCATAAAACTTCAACATATTAAAATGGCTCGAAATTTCGATCTCAAATCGAACACGAACGCAACTCATTTCAACAAATAGGCATATTATTCGAATAATAAAATTAAAATTCAAGAAATAATAAATAAATAAATTAAATTAAATTAAAAAAATCAAACGAATTAAAATAAATAGAATTTTATTAAAAAGGCTATTTTACAATTAGGTCCTAAACTTTCAAAAAGTGTCAAATAAGTCCAATTCAAAATTTCAATTAAGTCCAAGAATAAATAAAATCGTACAATTAAGCCCTTAACTCATATAAATCATATAATTTACGAAATTATCTTGTTCGGTAATTAATTTCACATATCATAAATTCATAAGAATTCATATCATAAATCACTTGAGGTAAATTGACATATAATTCAAATATTTCATATAAATTGAAATAATTCATATAAGAATTTCAAATAATAAAATATAATTAAATTAAATGCATCAATTAAATATGAAATTAAAATAATTTAAATTTGCGCACATACGTCATACCTGTATGGTCGCGGAGTTGGGGTGTCACAATCCTTCCCCCTTAAAAAAGACTTGCCCTCAAGTCCGACTCGAGTCCTCAAATAACTCGGGTATAACCTTCTCATTTTCTCTTCCGTTTCCCAAGTCGATTCCTCGGATTTCTGATCCTTCCAAAGTACCCTGTCCAAACGAATCTGTCGGTTTCTTAATTCTTGCATCTTCCGGTCCTGAATTGCAACCGGATGCTTTTCTGTTGTTAAGTCCAGCTCTAACTGAACCTCTTCAATTGGGATAATTGTTGCCTCATCGGGATAATACTTTCGTAGTTGAGATACGTGAAAAACGTTGTGTATCCCGGTCATACTCGGTGGTAAATCCAATCTATACGCCGTTTCTTCGATTCTTTCCAATATCTCAAACGGCCCCAGGTACCGTGGACTAAGTTTTCCACCATTACCTATACGAGTGAAGCCCTTTCTAGGAGAAGCCTTCAAAAAGACTCTCTCTCCGACTTCGAACTCTAAGGGTCTTCTTCTCTTATCGGTGTAGCTCTTTTGACGGACCTGAGCTGTAACGCCCCGGTTTCCGGATGAACAGGTAAGCACGCCACGTGTGAGTTGAGCGTAGGTTTTATTTTATTTCTTTTAATATTTCATAATAATTCTACGTGGCATTCATATTTTTATAAAATTCATGAAACATTGTCTATATAAATTATTTGATTTCATAACATGGAAAATGTTATTTCATGGCACGGAAAATATTTATTGCATGAAAACAATTACCGAGAGAGCTTTAAATTACCAAATCGTCCTTAGTTGAATATTTCTTTAAATGCTAGGGACTTAATTGCATGGTATTCTAAGGACCTTATTGATTATATTTCAAAAGCTCATTTACTCAATTGCATACTCTCATGAGTTGAAGGATTAATTGGCAAATTGGCACATTTCACTAAAACCAAGGAGATGCATCACGTAATACATCTCCAAGGTTCTTCCTTGATCATTTTTCATCAAATATTTCCCAACCAAAAAAAAAATTGCTCTCTCTCTCGGTATTTCAAGAAGAGAAAAGGAAGAGTGGATTTTCAATCAATCATCAAGATTTCAAGAAAGCTTTCAAGAAATTTGGGAGTGATCATCATCATCATCATACTTCTTCATTTCTTTCATCTTTAAGGTTGGTAGCATGGAAGGGATGATTTTGATTGTGTTTGACATGCTAGGGTTTGAGTGAGATATACTAGATGATTGAATTGGAATTGGAAGCATGATTAAATGATCATAACATGAATTATTGCATGATTTCTAGCTTGAATATTGGAATATTTGACTTGAATGATAAAGTTGATCATAAACTTGGAATTTGGAATTCTTGATGATATTTCATGATTTATGTGTCTAAATGATATATTATCATTTATTGAAGTGGTATGCATCATATTACCAGAAATTGTTGAATTTGGGGTTCAAAAATGGATTTTGTTGCTTGGTTGCTTTCTTCCCGAGAGCATACTCTGTTTCTGCTCTGTTTTTCCCAGTTGCAGAAGCTGGGAACGACCGTTCCCAGCCTCAAGGCTTGGAGGGAACGGGCGTTCCCATCCCTTTTCAAAATATGCGCGGCCGACTATGGGAACGGCCGTTCCCATTTTGGCCTTAGAGCCGGAAGGGCCGTTCCCAGCGTAGGCGCGCTTTAAAAATGGAAAACGTTGCCGCGCTTTTCTGGGCAACGGGAACGACCGTTCCCAGTTACAAAGGAAATCTGGAACGGCCGTTCCCAAGGGGCTGACAGAACAAAATTCACTGCATAAAATTACGATTTTGACCCCTCGATCCAACGACTTCTTTGACCCCGAATTGCTATAATATGTGTTAATATGATGTGAAACGAAAAGTTATAATACCACATTGCATTTTCGTGATCATCTCGACATGTTTTCGCCGTTCGTCCTATTTTGGTCATTTTAGGTCATTTCTCATGAATGTACGTCGTATTTGCACAGGTCACGAGGGCGTGGACGGGGAGCAAGCTCCTTAGAACGCTTCTTTATTTTATTTTGCAAGAAAGGTGAGGTTTGGTTTTGGTAAAATAAACCCTACAACCCTTATGTGTGAGTTTTCGGCCAAAACATATTATATTTATAAACGTTTCCAAAGTAATGAATCTTTCAAGCATGCAAGTATTGATTGTCATGGTTTTCAAGCAAGTTTGGCGAGTACATGATTGCACGTGGGCCCGAGGGTAATTCTTGAGCCAACCGGGAAAGCAAGGGCTGACGGGCAACTCCTGAATTATCCTCACATTGTTGGGATCACCCCCGAAGCCACTAGGAGATTAGTGGTGGAAGGAGTTCCGTGTCTAGAGGGTCATGTCCTCTACACACACCATGTCGTGGATAGTCGAGCCTTGCAAACTCGCTATCACCCGGAGGAAGAAGGAGACTGGGGATTAATCCGGCATGTCGGGTTATCCTCGGGTTATTGCATGTTTTCAAGTATGAAATTGTCTATGTGAGCACTTAAGTATATTGCATGATCACTTATTTATTAAGCAAGCAAGCATGATCACGTATTGTTCACGATTGGGAGTTCGGTTGGAGATTGCCCTTGCTCGCCGGGGCCACATGTTCATGATATTGACAAGCATGATTAATTCAACGTGTTAAAATGGATAGTTGTAATCTCGGGCAAAAGATAAGATTTCTTGAACTATATAACTATTGTTTTTCTAAAGTCTTTACCCGAGGCTACAACTTGCATGTGATGTGTGCTATATTTATTATTGCCCTCACTCAGTCTTCGGTAGACTGATACTCCACTTTTCAGGTACATTTTGAGCGTGGTCGTACTAGGCGGGAGTGGTCGAGTCTTGCATCGTCACGAGCCTAGCTTGTACCTTTCATGTACATACTTTTGCTAGATATCATGTCATGTTATGATTAGTACATTTTGAATACTTAGATATGTATATAATTGAGAGATGATAATGTATTGATAGTTAGAATTGGTACCTATATGTATCTATGGAATAAATATGGTACCTATATATATGAATGACTTTATTGCTTCCGCTTTTCTATTCATGATTGTTGTGGTTTTGTTGGGGAGAGTGTCCCGCCTAGAGCGTCGTTTTTGTTGTCACCCGTTCGCTGTGGTCTTGGTTTACGTATGAACTGTCCATTTTATACGTGGATTGAGGCTATAGTGCGGGGGATGTGGCGCCTTGGGGTCTAGGGTGCTACATCTACAGGTGGTATCAGAGCCCGGTTGCAAAACCGAGGTTCTCGAGTCGTGTCAAGTCAGTCTAGGTCGCACGGCATAGGATTATGTGGTATTTGGGAGTCTGCATTGGGTTGATTTACTTGAATTACTCCCTTATTCGCATTAATTGAATTAATTGATCTTCCTTGAATATGTGTTACTTGATATTATTGAAATTATATGCACACATTTGCATTTATTGATCAAGCCACGCATGTTTAGTGATTTAATTACAGGATGGAGCCCGACAGACATTACAGTGATCGATCCTCGAGGCACAGGCATCATCATCGCCGACATCATCGCCGCGAGAGATCACCACCTACTCCACCTGCCCAGGCACAGCCCCAGGATTTTATGAACGCAGTAGTGGGGCTAATCGATCAAAGGTTACAGGAAAGGGTCACTCCACCACCTCCAGCACCAGTAGCACCTTCGGAGAACCCCATTTCTGCTATTTTGCGAGAGTTTCAGAATCAGCGTCCCCCGAAGTTCTATAAGGGAGACGATATCCAGGCAGAGATGTGGTTGAAGGAGATCGAGAGGATTTGGCAGCTTATCCCTTGTGACAGTCAGGAGAAGGCCCGCTGCACACTTACTCTTATTCAGGGCGAGGCCTACTCCTGGTGGGAGAGCACAGAGATCGTTCTGGAGGCAGCCGGGACCGAGATTAATTGGGAGATTTTTGTACGGGAGTTCAGAAACAAGTATATTCCTCCAGCTTCCCGTACCCGCAGGTTGAGGGAGTTTACAGAGCTAAAGCAGGGAGGCAGATCTGTGGGCCAGTACATCGCCGAGTTCGAGAGGCTTTCTCGCTATGCACCCAACATAGCGAACGATGACTTTCACAAGGCGATGCAGTTTGTTCAGGGGTTGAGACCGGACATCCAGGATGCACTGAAAGCGGCTAATACGAGCACCTGGGCAAAGGCTACTGCAAAGGCCCTGAAGGTGGAAGATTCTGATATAGCTAGGAGGGATACTTAGCGAGCAGGACAGGTTTCTGGCTCGAGATCAGGCCAGGGTTCGAGTTCAGGAAAAAGGCCGATGGTTTACTCTGCACCTCCAGCTCAGAGGGATATTGGAAAGAAGCCTAAGTTCACCGGGCCAGTACAGAGGGGTCCGAGAGCTCCAGCACCGCCCCAGCCACCTCAGAGACCGGGATGTAGATGGTGTGGAAATCCTACGCACACCTATGATAATTGCAGACGCCGGTTAGGTCTATGTTTGATTTGTGGGAGCAACGAGCACCGGGTTGATGGTTGTCCGGATCGTCAGGATCCACCACCTGCAGGACCGAGGCCACTGGTGAGAGCTCGAGCTTATGCACTTGCCGGAGAGGAGCAGGAGGCTGATGTTGACCCCGCTGCAGTAGTTGAAGGTATTATTTGCATCCATGGCACGAACATCCATACATTATTTGATCCAGGAGCTACACACTCCTTTCTTGCGCACTCTATTGCTATCACTTTGTCTTTGCCTACTATGTGTACTTCTGTGCGCTATATAGTTAGTACTCCTTTTGGTAGTAGGCGAGAGACGGATCAGGTTTTCAGGGATGTTCCAGTTGTGATTGAAGGCCGGGAGTTTCTGACAGATTTTATTGTTATGCCGATGGAAAGATACGGGGCTATTTTGGGGATGGAATGGTTATACAGGCATTGTGCTACCGTGGATTGCTGGGCTAAGAAGGTTCAGTTGGGTTCAGAAGTTACTACGGGCTGTACTTCGAAGACTGTACCCCTACTTTCATTCTCAGAGGCTCAGAGGTTAGTCAGGGACGGGGCTACCGGATTCATTGCTTATGTTCTGAACAAGCCCAAAGATCAGGTGAAATTGGAGGACACAGAAGTGGTAAAGGAATTTCCCGAGGTATTCCCAGAGAAATTGGATTCTTTGCCTCCCGAGCGAGAGATTGAATTTGTGGTTGATCTTTTCCCGAATGCTGAGCCGTATTCAAAGACTCCTTATCGGATGGCTCCAGCTGAGTTGAAGGAATTAAAAGTTCAGCTTGAGGCTTTGTTGGAAGTTGGGTATATTCGGCCGAGTTCTTCACCGTGGGGAGCACCGGTATTGTTTGTAAAGAAAAAGGACGGGACCCTAAGAATGTGCATCGATTACAGGGAGTTGAATAGGATGACTATTAAGAACAAGTATCCTCTCCCACATATCGAGGAGTTGTTCGATATACTCCAGGGTTCTAAGGTGTATTCGAAATTGGATTTAAGGCAGGGATACTATCAGCTGCGAATCCGAGCCGAGGACATTCCAAAGACAGGATTCAATACTCGGTACGGGCACTATGAGTTCGTGGTTATGCCGTTTGGGTTAACTAATGCCCCTGCAGCTTTTATGGATATGATGCACCGGATATTCAGGCCTTTCCTCGACAAGTTCGTGGTGATATTTATTGATGATATTCTGGTTTTCTCGAAATCAGCCGAGGAGCACGCGAGACATCTCAGGCTCGTTCTTCAGACTCTAAAAGAGCATCAGTTGTTTGCTAAGTTCAGTAAATGTGAATTTTGGATAGATCGGGTTTCCTTCTTGGGGCACGTGATTTCAGGGAAAGGGTTGGAAGTTGATCCCTCGAAAATTGAGGCCGTGCTCAAGTGGGAGAAACCAAAGAACGCCTCGGAGATTAGAAGCTTTTTGGGATTGGCCGGTTATTACAGAAGGTTTGTTCAGGATTTCTCCAAGATTGCGGCACCCTTAACCCGGTTGACAAAGAAGGATGTTAAATTTGTCTGGGACGAAAAGTGTGATCAAAGTTTTAATTTTCTGAAGGAGAAGTTAGTCTCAGCTCCGGTATTAACCTTACCCGAAGGTTCAGAAGAGTATGCAGTGTATACAGATGCTTCTAAAGAAGGCTTAGGTTGTGTTTTGACTCAGAAAGGAAAAGTGATCGCTTATGCTTCTCGAAAGCTAAAGGAATATGAAAGGAATTATCCGACACACGACCTAGAGCTTGCAGCCGTGATTTTTGCACTCGGGAAATGGAGACATTATCTTTACGGGACTTCCTTTGAGATTTTTACCGACCACAAGAGCCTCCAGTATTTATTCACACAGAAAGATTTGAATATGAGGCAACGGCGTTGGATGGAAAAATTGGAAGATTATGATTGCACAATTAAATACCATCCCGGGAAAGCCAATGTGGTCGCCGATGCACTTAGCAGGAAGGCGAGTGTATCGAGTTTAGCAATAAAGGAAAGTGAGGAAGTTGCCCCGATTGTGCTAAAGGCTCGGGTTTCTAATATCACAGTTCAGCCAGAATTGAAGTATCAGTTATTTGAGGCTCAGAATAGGGATGCGGAGGTACAGAAGCTTGCAAGTAAAGCTAAGGATGACTCGGAGAGTCCGTTTGGGTTTGATGAGACCGGACTGCTGCGGTTTAAAAACAGAGTGGTAGTACCTGAAGAGTTGAGACGGGTCCTACTCGAAGAAGCTCACAAGTCAGCCTACTCGATCCACCCAGGAGGAAATAAAATGTATAAGGATTTGAAGCAGTATTACTGGTGGAACGGGATGAAAAGAGACGTGGCAGAGTATGTGAAACATTGCCTGACTTGTCAGAAAATGAAAGCTGAGCATCAAAAACCCGCGGGACTTCTACAGCCGTTACCTATTCCCGAGTGGAAGTGGGAACAAGTAACGATGGACTTTGTTTCTGGAGTACCGAAGGTTAAAGGCGGGTTTGATGGAATTTGGGTAATCGTGGACAGGTTTACAAAGTCTGCTCACTTTCTACCGATCCGGATGTCCTATAAGATCCCGAAGTTGGCTGAAATCTATAACCGGGAGATCATTCGACTTCATGGTATTTCGATGAGCATAGTTTCTCCGAGACCCGAGGTTCACTTCTAAGTTGTGGCAGGAATTACAGGCTGTCTTGGGGACTAAACTTAAGTTCAGTACGGCATTTCACCCTCAAACAGACGGTCAGACGGAAAGGTTAATCAGGTATTTGGAAGATCTTCTTCGGGCTTGCGCGATGGATTTTCAGAACTCGTGGTCAGAACAACTTCCCTTGATTGAGTTTGCTTATAATAACAGCTTTCAGGCTTCGATAGGGATGGCTCCTTACGAGTTGCTTTATGGAAGAAAGTGCCGATCTCCGTTGTTCTTCGACTTGGAAGAGTGGAAGTGGTCGAAACAGGAAGGGGTAAAGAAAGGTGAAAGATTCGAGAGACCTTCCAGAGTCGTTCAGGCTATGATTGAAAAGGTTCAAACGATTCAACAACGGATGAAAGCCGCGCAAGATAGACAGAAAAGCTATGCTGATAAACGCCGAAGGGATCTAGAGTTCGAAGTGGGTGACCGGGTATTCTTGAAGGTGTCACCAAGGAAAGGTTTCACCCGGATCGGGAAAGGAGGAAAGCTGAATCCTCGCTACTTAGGTCCGTTCGAGATTCTTGAAAGAATAGGCGAGGTAGCCTATCGACTGGACCTACCACCGAGTCTCACGGGAATTCACAACGTGTTCCACGTATCTCAGTTAAGGAAATATTACCCCGATGAGACCACGATTCTCCCCGTGGAAGAAGTTGAACTGGAACCGAATTTGTCATTTATTCAGAGGCCGGTTAAGATTATGGATCGAAAATTTCAGGAATTGAGAAACCGGAGGATTCCCATGGTTAAAGTATTGTGGAGAAGCGATAAAACCGAGGAAGCCACTTGGGAAACAGAGGATAAGATGAAAAGGTTCCACCCGGAGTTGTTCGAGCAAGACCAGAGAATCTGGGGACCAGATTCTTTTAAGGGGGGGAGAGTTGTAACGCCCCGGTTTCCGGATGAACAGGTAAGCACGCCACGTGTGAGTTGAGCGTAGGTTTTATTTTATTTCTTTTAATATTTCATAATAATTCTACGTGGCATTCATATTTTTATAAAATTCATGAAACATTGTCTATATAAATTATTTGATTTCATAACATGGAAAATGTTATTTCATGGCACGGAAAATATTTATTGCATGAAAATAATTACCGAGAGAGCTTTAAATTACCAAATCGTCCTTAGTTGAATATTTCTTTAAATGCTAGGGACTTAATTGCATGGTATTCTAAGGACCTTATTGATTATATTTCAAAAGCTCATTTACTCAATTGCATACTCTCATGAGTTGAAGGATTAATTGGCAAATTGGCACATTTCACTAAAACCAAGGAGATGCATCACGTAATACATCTCCAAGGTTCTTTCTTGATCATTTTTCATCAAATATTTCCCAACCAAAAAAAAAATTGCTCTCTCTCTCGGTATTTCAAGAAGAGAAAAGGAAGAGTGGATTTTCAATCAATCATCAAGATTTCAAGAAAGCTTTCAAGAAATTTGGGAGTGATCATCATCATCATCATACTTCTTCATTTCTTTCATCTTTAAGGTTGGTAGCATGGAAGGGATGATTTTGATTGTGTTTGACATGCTAGGGTTTGAGTGAGATATACTAGATGATTGAATTGGAATTGGAAGCATGATTAAATGATCATAACAAGAATTATTGCATGATTTCTAGCTTGAATATTGGAATATTTGACTTGAATGATCAAGTTGATCATAAACTTGGAATTTGGAATTCTTGATGATATTTCATGGTTTATGTGTCTAAATGATATATTATCATTTATTGAAGTGGTATGCATCATATTACCAGAAATTGTTGAATTTGGGGTTCAAAAATGGATTTTGTTGCTTGGTTGCTTTCTTCCCGAGAGCATACTCTGTTTCTGCTCTGTTTTTCCCAGTTGCAGAAGCTGGGAACGACCGTTCCCAGCCTCAAGGCTTGGAGGGAACGGGCGTTCCCATCCCTTTTCAAAATATGCGCGGCCGACTATGGGAACGGTCGTTCCCATTTTGGCCTTAGAGCCGGAAGGGCCGTTCCCAGCGTAGGCGCGCTTTAAAAATGGAAAACGTTGCCGCGCTTTTCTGGGCAACGGGAACGACCGTTCCCAGTTACAAAGGAAATCTGGAACGGCCGTTCCCAAGGGGCTGACAGAACAAAATTCACTGCATAAAATTACGATTTTGACCCCTCGATCCAACGACTTCTTTGACCCCGAATTGCTATAATATGTGTTAATATGATGTGAAACGAAAAGTTATAATACCACATTGCATTTTCGTGATCATCTCGACATGTTTTCGCCGTTCGTCCTATTTTGGTCATTTTAGGTCATTTCTCATGAATGTACGTCGTATTTGCACAGGTCACGAGGGCGTGGACGGGGAGCAAGCTCCTTAGAACGCTTCTTTATTTTATTTTGCAAGAAAGGTGAGGTTTGGTTTTGGTAAAATAAACCCTACAACCCTTATGTGTGAGTTTTCGGCCAAAACATATTATATTTATAAACGTTTCCAAAGTAATGAATCTTTCAAGCATGCAAGTATTGATTGTCATGGTTTTCAAGCAAGTTTGGCGAGTACATGATTGCACGTGGGCCCGAAGGTAATTCTTGAGCCAACCGGGAAAGCAAGGGCTGACGGGCAACTCCTGAATTATCCTCACATTGTTGGGATCACCCCCGAAGCCACTAGGAGATTAGTGGTGGAAGGAGTTCCGTGTCTAGAGGGTCATGTCCTCTACACACACCATGTCGTGGATAGTCGAGCCTTACAAACTCGCTATCACCCGGAGGAAGAAGGAGACTGGGGATTAATCCGGCATGTCGGGTTATCCTCGGGTTATTGCATGTTTTCAAGTATGAAATTGTCTATGTGAGCACTTAAGTATATTGCATGATCACTTATTTATTAAGCAAGCAAGCATGATCACGTATTGTTCACGATTGGGAGTTCGGTTGGAGATTGCCCTTGCTCGCCGGGGCCACATGTTCATGATATTGACAAGCATGATTAATTCAACGTGTTAAAATGGATAGTTGTAATCTCGGGCAAAAGATAAGATTTCTTGAACTATATAACTATTGTTTTTCTAAAGTCTTTACCCGAGGCTACAACTTGCATGTGATGTGTGCTATATTTATTATTGCCCTCACTCAGTCTTCGGTAGACTGATACTCCACTTTTCAGGTACATTTTGAGCGTGGTCGCACTAGGCGGGAGTGGTCGAGTCTTGCATCGTCACGAGCCTAGCTTGTACCTTTCATGTACATACTTTTGCTAGATATCATGTCATGTTATGATTAGTACATTTTGAATACTTAGATATGTATATAATTGAGAGATGATAATGTATTGATAGTTAGAATTGGTACCTATATGTATCTATGGAATAAATATGGTACCTATATATATGAATGACTTTATTGCTTCCGCTTTTCTATTCATGATTGTTGTGGTTTTGTTGGGGAGAGTGTCCCGCCTAGAGCGTCGTTTTTGTTGTCACCCGTTTGCTGTGGTCTTGGTTTACGTATGAACTGTCCATTTTATACGTGGATTGAGGCTATAGTGCGGGGGATGTGGCGCCTTGGGGTCTAGGGTGCTACATGAGCTGCTCTCATCCTTTGCCGAATCTTATAACCTTTTCAATAGTGACGAAAATCTTTTCCTTAGACTCGGCTCTCTCGAGCTTATTCTCTTCGGTCCACCTCCAATCCTCAATGTCCCAAAATAGAGGAGACCTACACTTTCTTCCGTAAAGTGCCTCGTACGGAGCCATCTTTATCAAAGCCTGGTAGCTGTTGTTATGAGAAAACTCAACCAAAGGTAGGTGCTCGTCCCACTTATCTTGGAAGTCCAAAGCACACACTCTGAGCATATCCTCTAAGTACTGAATTAGCCTTTCAGATTGGCCGTCTGTCTGAGGATGCAAAGTCGTGCTAAACTTGAGCCTGGTGCCCAAACACTTCTGAAGATTCTGCCAAAAGATCGAAGTAAACTGGGGATCCCGATCCGAAATAATACTAACCGGAACTCCATATAACCTTACAATCTCCCGAACATACAACTCGGCTAGCTTTGGAACTTTCTCAGACATCCGAACCTTGAGGAAATGGGCAGACTTAATCTATCCACCATTACCCATATTCCATCATACCCTCTTTTAACTCTAGGCAAGTCGGACACAAAGTCCATAGTCACTTGCTCCCACTTCCACTCGGGAATAGAAAGTGGTTGGAGAGTTCCCCCCGGCTTCTGGTGCTCCGCCTTCACCTTTTGACACGTTAGACGTCGCTTCACGAAGTTCGCAACGTCCCTTTTCATACCATTCCACCAGAATTTCTCTTTCAGGTCCCGATACATCTTAGTACCTCCCGGATGAATCGAGTACCTCGAGCGATGTGCCTCCTCAAGTACAAGCCTCTTGAGCTCTTCTGGGACACATATTCTCGCTTCGAACCTTAACAAACCAGAATCATCTATCCCAAACTTAGAGTTCGGATCATCTCTAGAACGAGCTACCAACTTCTGAATCTCGGCATCCGTAGCCTGAGCTTCTAACAACTGCTGTTTCAAATCCGGTATTATCATAAGATTCGCCAAACAAGTTCCCGAAACCAATATCTTTGAACCTAAGCTTCAAGAACCTGCTTCTAGAGTAGCCAAACTTGCCTTTCTACTCAAAGCATCGGCAACCACGTTTGCTTTGCCTGGATGGTACTGAATGGTACAATCGTAATCCTCTAATAACTCCATCCAACGCCTCTGTCTTACATTCAGATCTTTTTGAGAAAAGAGCTACTTGAGGCTTTGGTGGTCCATAAACACCTCGAAGGTTGAACCGTAGAGATAATGTCGCCACTTCATCAAAGCAAACACAACGGCAGCTAATTCGAGATAGTGGGTGTAACGCCCCTATTTTCATTAATTAATTTCTTACGTTTCATTATAATTTTATAAATTAAATTTTAGCATATTTTCATGAAATTATATAGAATCATATCAAATTTAGAATTTATCGCATGACTTGAAAATATTTATTACGCGAAATATTTACCGGGAGTGGTTTAATTGTGAGATTGTACCTATATGTTCCTTTCTTTAAATTTAGGGACCAAATTGCATAACTATCTAATGGATTCAATTGAGCAATTACCAAACAAAGTATCCTTGATTGCATGACTCCATAAAGCAAGGGATTAAATTGCAATTTATGCATTTCACATATTTCAAAATTGATGAATCACGTTATATGCCTTCCATAAGCTTCCTTGTTCATTTTTCACCCAAAAATCATCGATCATTTTACTTCCTTTTCTCACCAAACCTCAGCCCCAACAAGAAAGGAAAGATTTCATCATATTCATCCAAGATTTCAAGAAATATTTCAAGTTTTAGAGCATAATCATCATCATCATCTTTGTTCTCCATTTCTTGTTCTTCCAAGGTGGGTGTATGGTTGATTACTTGATTCTTGATCAAATATGAAATAGCTAGGGTTTGAGAATCGTGGAGTTTACGGATTAATTGTTGTTTGATATGCGAAAATATGATTATAACCTGATTTATAGCATGAACTCTTACAAAATTTGAGCTTGAATGATCAAGTTATGTATGAACTTGAAACTTGGAATTCTTGATGATTTTTCATGATTTGAGTGTTTAAATGGGATATTATTGCTTCTTGAATGTATATGCATGTATATTCCCAGAAATCCTTGCATTTATTGATCAAAACTTGGAGTTTTGAAAGCTTTGTTGTTATGCCGTAGCTACTCCCCTGTTCTGCTCTGTTTCTGCATTTGCAGAGGAGCGGGAACGGCCCTTCCCCGTCCCCCCTGTTCTGCTCTGTTTCTGCATTTGCAGAGGAGCGGGAACGGCCCTTCCCCGTCCCCAGTTCATTCTGGGAACGGCCGTTCCCACTCCTTTAAACTCAAAGACGGCACGCGCATTGGGAACGGCCGTTCCCATTTTGGCCTGCAAGCCAGAAGGGCTGTTCCCAGAATAAGTCACCATTTTAAAAATAAAATCGCAGGGGCGTTTTCATGGGACATGGGATGGGGACCCGGAACGACCATTCCTAGCCCTGCGGCAGAACAAAAGTTACTGCATAAAATTGTAATTTTGGGATTTTAATCCAAGCACTTCTTTGATCCGAAATTGCTATTATATGATTGATTACATGTCAAAACATGATAATTATATGCTACATTGTACATTGCTCTTAGTCTCGTTGCATATTCGCCGTTCGTCATATTTGGTCCATTTAGAGTCGTGTCTTATGTGTACCCGTATTTCTTGCACAGACCAATTTCCCCAGGACGAGGAGCCAGCCTCATAGGCCGTGTTCTACTTATATTTTGTCGGTAAAGGTGAGGTTTAATCACTAGTTATATAGACTCCCTTTAACCTTTATGTGAGCTTTCAAGCTAAAAGGTATTCATATATTTTCTTATAATCGTTTCAAAACTTTTAAAATAATTTCAAGCAAATTAGGCTCGTGCAAAGCAATGCATGTAGTTTGATTAATATCATGATCATGCAAAGCAATGCGTGTATTGTGATTATATCATGATTATTTAGTGGCGAGTAGCATGATAGCACTTTGGGCCCGAGGGTATGTGTACGAGCCAACCGGGAAAGCATAGGGCTGACGGGTAACTCTGCACACCCCTCATCATTGGAATGAGCCCTGAATCCGCCAGGAGGTTTGGTGGAGGAAGGAATCCCATACGTGGGAGTCATGTTCCCGACGTACGTAGCATGGATGGTTAGGGCTTTGCAAACCCACCATCATCCGGAGTAAAGGAGTTCATAAAATGAATACGTGTGCACTGTAAATGAATTGCATGATCACATGATAACTAAACTAGCATGTAAGGATTCACTATTGGTGCAAGGTTGGAGAATTGCCCTTACTGGCCAGGGCCACTGATTGATAGCATGAATTATTAAATAAACTTATTAAACTTGGTAGTTGTAATCTCGGGCGATGTGTAAAATATTCTTGAACATATATTTGTTGGGAGACGGGCCCAGAACAGTCCGGGACCACATTTTAAAATTTTTTATTATAATACAAGTATTAAAATATTTTTAAGACATTTTAATACAAAACGGAAGACTTAGCCGGATCTACTCAAGTATATACATGCAATTGATAATAAATTTTAAATCACTTAAGCAGATAAATATCTAACATGCAATTAACACTTAAGAGCACATAATTTATCATGCTTAAAATAGAATAACTAAAGATATTACTGTACTGCAAACATGGCTATCTAACGGCATTTTTCCAGCTCCTCGAATTCACCTCCTGAGAACCCGATACTCGATCTCCTCGTGAAACCGGCAGAGCTGCCCTGCAATAACCCCAGGGACACCCTCGGAGTGTGGGCTCCGAAAGTATTTCTCTAAATACTTAGAGAAAATAAAACTTTAAACTAAAACACCCTTTTCAGGGTTTATTCTCCCGAAATTAGGCGTTTTATACAAACACCTAATTAAAATTAATTCCAAAATAAATCGGAATTAACTAGGAGAAAAGGGATATGGTTTCAAAGCTAAGAACTTGGCAAAACCTCTCCCAAAATGTTGAATGAGAAATGAGGACCCAAGGCCCCTATTTATAGGGGAAAAACCGAGGGCGTTTTGGTCATTTTGGATACAAAAGCAACGGTATAATGGTCATTTCACCTCTCCACTTGCGTGTACAACTTGGACACGAAAAACAAGGACAATACGTTAAAGGTCTCGTCACCACGAGTTCAATGCCGCCGAACACGTGCCCACACGCGCCCACACGCGCCGCCCCATGGCGGAGCGTGTCAACCACTCGCGGCTAGGGTTTGAGGCTGACGTGGCCTCTTCTGAAGCGGCCACGTGTACGGACCCATCTGACCCTATCCGAAACCCGACCCATTGGCCGGCCCGGTCCAGACAAATCTGGACCGTTGCTTTGCGGCTACGTGGCGCAATCTGGGCCGTCCACCTGTCGGACACGTGGCGTGCCACGCGGCTGCCCAGTCAGCGCCACTTGGGCAACCTTGCTGACGTGGCATGCCACGTCATCACCCAATTTTTTTATTTTTCTCTCGATGAAAATTTTATTTTCTCCAAAATAAAATTCCGGGCATTTCCAACTCTTTGGAACATTAATTTATTTTCTTAAAATAAATTCTTTTGCCATTTTCAAACACTTTGAAAATTCATTTCTCTTTCTCCTTTTAATATTTTCTCTTTGGGATTTCAATTGGGGCTTACAGGGGGACCTGCAGGACTAATTAATTTTAGCTCCAAACGGATTAATATATTATCATCTCATGACAATAATTAATTATCGTTTAACAATATTTAATTCCACTAAATAAATATTGTTGCACTCTAAAATTAATTAAATTATTCACGAATTTCTCGATCTAGAATAATTTCGCATTTTACTCCTCCGTGTAGATATCCATGAAAAATAAATTGCAACTACTATCATTTATTTTTCATCTCTAATTTGAAATTTATTGATTCGCTTTAAGTTCAAATTCTCTGTATGTGAAACACATTCAACATACAACTTCGGTGACGTTATCACGCGAAGTGCTTTGGCCAAAGTCTTAATTCGAACTTTTGCAAATCTATTTCAAGGATATCTTTTACCTTCCAGCAAGGCCACAGACTCCTCGATCAATATAACTCTTTTGCACATTTCATGTTGTCACCGAATCATACAAAATATTTTGGCCACCCGTTACCGAGACCTCACTTCAAGTATGTTACAGTGACTAACACTACATGCCTAAAGCCGAAATATTATCAGGATTAAGAGTACAATGCTTCCTGAGATTTTATTCATTTTAGATTGCAGTATAAAATGAATTATCTCAGTGGTCCAGTTCGATGTTTCCAATCCTATTGAAAATCATCAACGTGTTATAATTGGAATCACCATTCCCTATGACGAAAGACTAATCATCTTATATAACCACGTTATAGCCTTGATAAGAACATATTCTTATCTTACCGACTAGAACTTTAATGACACGTGATTTCGGTATTCAAAGTCTTTTCCTATGAAACACATTTCATATAAGAATACCATCACACGTCATTAATTATAAATATGTGTAATACTCATAACTTGCTGCAAATTCAGTTTTATTAATTCAATAAATTGAATTTTCAGGGCACTATTCCCAACAATCTCCCACTTGCCCTAAATTCAATTTCGCCATACATCTAAGTCTTATTCCTTTCACACGAGTGTCAAAACTCGTTTTGCACTCTTTTACGCCAATACTTTAGTGAAGGAATCTTTTAGATGTTTTTCTGAGCCAACAACTAGGAAATCATGAATCCAATACATCTAACTGGCTGCTTCTCAAGCTACCACGTATTTGACTTCCATGGCGGTGTAAGCAATACAAGTCTGCTTAACATTCTCCAATTCACGATTGCTTTTTTTTTTTTTTTTTTTTAATTTAGAGTAAACACGTATTCTAATGTCAAACATCTAGAATACAAATCAGATTGTAAATCCGAATCTCTATACTCTATTGAAACAAGATCACCATTGTGGTAGACAAACATATAATCAAGTCCTTCTCAAGTACTCCAATATATGCTTTTACTACTACCCAGTGTCAGATTCTAGGGTTTGACTAATATCTGCTGATTTAGACCTATATATAATAGACAGCTGGCCTTGTACATAATATGACATACATAAAGCTTTCGCTGCGGAACTCTAATTATGTCTTCTGTCTCTTCAGTTGTCTCAGGACACTGATCCCGAGATAGATAATTCCATATCTAAAAGGTAATGACCTTTCTTGGAATTTGTCATATTATACCTTGCCAGCATCTTATCCATATATGCTTCTTGTAATAAACCAATCTCCTTATTCCTATGATCACGACAAAAGTCTGATCCTTGGAATAACATTGGTCTCACATAGGTCTTACGTGTCAAACTGATTTGACATCCGAATCTTGACCCTTGACAAATTCTTGCATCATTCCCAATGAGCAGAATATTAATTACGTACAAAGTGAAAATGTTACAACGCTATCATGATGTTATTTTGTACATTCATGGTTCATCAGGCAATTATGCAAATCCAATGAATTTAAATTGCCTTATAATTCTGATGCTCCATAATCTAGACGCTTGCTTAAGACCATAAATCGATCTATCAAGCTTGCATTATATGCACCTGATTTCTGGCTGTGAAGCCTTCAGGTTATGCCATGTATCTATTTTCTTGAAGTTGCCCGTTCAAGAACATAGTCTTTACATCCATTTATCTAATCTCATAATCGATGATGAGACAAAATGGAGAGGATAATGGACTTAAGCATTTCTATAGGCGAGAAGACCTCATAAATGATTTCTTCTTTCTGGGTAAAATCCCTTGCCATAAGCTTTGCTTTAAAGTCTCTACTTTTGTCCATTTCTCCTTTTATCGTCTTGTAGAACCCAATTGTATCTAATAGGGTTTAATGCCTTCAGGCGCCTCTACAAGTTCAAGACTTTGTTAGAATACAGAGATTCTAACTTAGATTCCATGGATATTGACCAAACGGTCAGCGTCTATATTTTCTACAGCTTCATTACACGTGATAGGATCAGATATGTTAGATTCAACCACTTGGGTTAATCTTAGGTATCTTGTCAGGTGTCCTGACAATCCTCCCACTACAATGATGCTCTCGTGTACACATCTCTACATCACATGTTGTATTTGGTACATCACATGTATCTAATACATTTTCAATTATCACGGGTTTATGGAAATCAGTATCTAATACTGTTATTTCTTTTAACACTACTTTGCTTCCACCCTTTGTGGTTATCTATGTAATTATCTTTGAAATATTCACAAACATCTTTTTTGATTTCGTAAATTACAAAATATACCACCTCTTTTTCTTCTAGGATAACCTTAGAACAAGTGAACCTTTGTTCTTTATTCTAACTTGTCAGGATCCATCCTTAACACGTGGATCAGGCTGTCTCAAATCCGAAGATAAGAGATACAGGGTTTTCACCCGAGATACAGATCCATGAGTATTTTAGGAACTGACTTAGATAAAACTAGGTTTAATGTGCTTTGTCGTTTTGTGTGCAAGACCCCAAAACGAAATTCATAGGGTAGCATGACTCTTTATGAATCTTACCATCATTATCAGAGTTCTATTTCTCCTTTCTGCAATACATCTTTGCTAAGACGTATCTCATATATATAGTTGAGATCTAATCTCATTTGAGAAATTCTATTTAACTCTGAACTTAGATATTTATCACTACTTCGATCTAACCGAAGTGTCTCGATATGTTTTCTAATTTGACTCTTTGACTTTAGTCTTATATTCTTTGAACTCTTCAACAATTACAGACTTAAGTCTCATCAAAAAAACATATATGTATCTAGAGTAATCATTCAAATGAATGATGAAGTACGCAAAAACTTTCTCTTGCTTGAACATTCATAGTATCATATGTCCGTATGAACTAACTCAAGCAAGTTCATGGCTTAATACCTTTTGTCTTAAAAGGACCCTTCTTGGTCATTTTACTTTTCTAAATAGGATTCGCAGACTGACAGCTGTCAAGTCGAAAAGACTCCACAATCAGTCTTTGGATCTTATTTGGATAAAAGTGACCAAGACCTTGATGCCACGTAGAAGTTTTTCCTCTCAGATGGTAAGTCAAGCTTCTTAATGTTAAACTTAAATTAGGGTTTTTCATTAAGGTATAAAAGACCATATTTTATTGTTCCAGAGCAAATAAACCTTTTATTTTGCTTAATGGTAAACTTTTGTTCAAAACAAACTGTTAGACCATTAATTATCAAATAACTTACAAAAGTCAAATTTCTGTATATATGGCACGTATAATATTAAAACCCTATTGCCAAAATACGACTTTATTGTCCTTACTGCTAATACAATTAGACTTGTATTATCCCCGAGCAGGAGTTGTGTGCTAGCCATTTTTCAAACTTCCTAGTTAGTTTGAATTTTCGCAACGACTTTTAAATATGATTAGTTGATCTCAAGTTCATACACTAGGAGTCCGGTGAATTTTCAACTAAACATATTTTCAACGAGTAAGATATCTTCATATCTTATCTAAACGGCGTAGCAAACAGTCAGACTAAGTATTTTGGATAATTTCCTTTTCCAATACCCGTTACCACAGAAATAGAAACATTTTTCCATTGTCGGATTTGACTTTCTATTTCTGAACCTTAGATTGGAACTTTTCCTTTTTCTTTCTTCCACTTACTGGCTCTCTAGGCCGTGGATATTGATGTCTGATTAAAGAGAACTTTTCCCTTAGTCTATATCACCATTTCTGCCATATTGAGGTCGTTCATTGGTTTTTTTTAAAAAATTTATTTAAAATAATCTTGAACGTTCAAATGACTTAGGCAGAGAGCATAGGATCGTATCCTATCTGTTAAGATTGTTTCTTTAAGCACAGAGGCTTTCAATCTCGTTCAGATTAGTTATCATATTCATAATATGGTTCTGAGTCAGTGATCCTTCAAACATCTTTGACTAACAACCTTTTTCGTGGCTCGTACCTTCGTACGATTCTGTCTTCAAAACATGTTCTTATCAGTGGACATCTCATGTGTTGGATGCTCAATAACTTTTAAGACAGATGTCAGGATATAAGACTAGCCAGATCATCACACTTGATCCATTTAGAATAAACGTCTTTCTAATCCTGACTGGTTGTAGTTTCCGAAATTTTCGGATAAGGTTCAGTGAGTACGTAAACTTTCGTGTCTCAACACGATGTCAAGATTCATTTCCTAATCAGCATAGTTGAACCCTTACTAACCTATTTCATTATAGATAAATAGTTTGGAGTGGGCTAAGAGAGATCGTGTTTATAAAACTGAAATAAATAAATAAAATTATGCAAGTTATGATTATGTGTTTCACTTTCTTCTACGTCCAACCAATAAATGAAATCCACGTAAGCATTTTGATTTACGCAATGGTGATTTAACTAACTGCAGTTGACTCCCCGGAGGCGAGGTCGAAAACCGCTTAGAAAAGCAAGAACTATTCTTTATTAACATGTCATCTAAGTAACTCTTACCAAACAATGTTAATCCACCACGTCAACCCTTGGCCTCTAAGTAAGTGTAGCAGAGCTCCGAAGGGAGGTTAATACATTACTTAGTCAAGTGTGTACCATTGCCTAGAAGTCCGTACGAGTCGGTCAAGACACTCCACGGAGGCGTGGTCGAGCTGACTTCCCCGTATTTCATTCTATCCTTAGAAGTCTAATCTTGTATACCGCGAATATATACCCGCCGAAGGGAGTAGTATACATCCACTATACTATAGACGGGTAATGGAGGCCGTGAGAATCCAACTCTTTTCATTTCGCTCCCACTTGAATTTTTTAAAAGGTGTAGATTACCTTTTATTATTTAATAATCACTTTTAGCATCTTATTGTTGAAAGTAATTAATCTAATTAATACCCTCCCACTAGGATTACAAAATCATATTTAAAATCCCAATAATAATATTTTAAGGCAATTTGATAACTATTTATTAATTAGGCCAAAAAATATTAGTTTAATTATACATCTCGTTCAATCTCTATTAAACATTATTATTTAATCACATTAAATAAAATATGCATAATTGTAAATATCATAATATCCCATATTATCATGATCATGCCATAAAATAAAATAATTAAGCATGCTTTCATATAATTATCACATAATTATCATGCTTAAAATTTTAAATGACACAAAATAAATATGCCATAAATTAAATCAATTAAGCATGCTGGTATAATTATCATATAATTATCATGCTTAAAATAAATGGCATAAAGTAAACATGTTATAAATAAATTATCTCATAATTTAAATCATGTTTACTGATTCGGTAATTAACCAGGAAGATTATTGAAATGGATTCCCAGAAAATTACCATTCCACGTAAATTCCCAGGAAACACTGGAGGGGTCACAACGGTCCCACTTAAAAACCAGCCTCCTTTGACAGAATTTACGTGCACAGTAGCAGATTTAAAATTGTGCATCGCATGCATCATATCAAAGCATGTATATATCTAGAGCACGACTCTGATACCAGTTGCTAGGAGGCGGGCCCAGAACAGTAGCGGACCGGGACCACATTTTATAATTTTTTATTATAATACAAGTATTAAAATATTTCTAATACATTTTAATACAAAGCGGAAGACTTAGCCGGATCTACTCAAGTATATACATGCAATTGATAATAAATTTTAAATCACTTAAGCAGATAAATATCTAACATGCAATTAACACTTAAGAGCACATAATTTATCATGCTTAAAATAGAATAACTAAAGATATTACCGTACTGCAAACATGGCTATCTAACGACATTTTTCCAGCTCCTCGAATTCACCTCCTGAGAACCCGATACTCGATCTCCTCGTGAAACCGGCAGAGCTTCCCTGCAATAACCCCAGGGACACCCTTGGAGTGTGGGCTCCGAAAGTATTTCTCTAAATACTTAAGAAAATAAAACTTTAAACTAAAACACCATTTTCAGGGTTTATTCTCCCGAAATTAGGCGTTTTATACAAACACCTAATTAAAATTAATTCCAAAATAAATCGAAATTAACTAGGAGAAAAGGGATATGGTTTCAAAGCTAAGAACTAGGCAAAACCTCTCCCAAAATGTTGAATGAGAAATGAGGACCCAAGGCCCCTATTTATAGGGGAAAAACCGAGGGCGTTTTGGTCATTTTGGATACAAAAGCAAAGGTATAATGGTCATTTCGCCTCTCCACTTGCGTGTACAACTTGGACACGAAAAACAAGGACACTACGTTGAAGGTCTCGTCACCACGAGTTCAACGCCGCCGAGCACACGCCCATCGGAGCACGCACGCGCCCATCGGAGCACGTACGCGCCCACCAAAGGCGGCGCGTGTCAACCACTCGCGGATAGGGTTTGAGGCTGACGTGGCCTCTTCTGAAGCGGCCACGTGTACGGGTCGGTCTGACCCGAAACCGGACCCGGTCCGACCCTATCCGAAACCCGACCCGTTGACCCGATACCCTGACCCGGTCCAGACAAATTTGGACCGTTGCTTTGCGGCTACGTGGCGTAATCTGGGCCGTCCACGTGTCGCACACGTGGCGTGCCACGCGGCTGCCCAGTCAGGGCCACTTGGGCCACCTTGCTGACGTGGCATGCAACGTCAGCTGCCACGTCATCACCGAATTTTTTTTTTTTCTCTCGATGAAAATTTTATTTTCTCCAAAATAAATTTCCGGGCATTTCCAACTCTTTGGAACATTAATTTATTTTCTTAAAATAAATTCTTTTGCCATTTTCAAACACTTTGAAAATTCATTTCTCTTTCTCCTTTTAATATTTTCTCTTTGGGATTTCAATTGGGGCTTACAGGGGGGACCTGCAGGACTAATTAATTTTAGCTCCAAACGGATTAATATATTATCATCTCATGACAATAATTAATTACCGTTTAACAAAATTTAATTCCACTAAATAAATATTGTTTCACTCTAAAATTAATTAAATTATTCACGAATTTCTCGATCTAGAATAATTTCGCATTTTACTCCTCCGTGTAGATATCCATGAAAAATAAATTGCAACTACTATCATTTATTTTTCATCTCTAATTTGAAATTTATTGATTCGCCTTAAGTTCAAATTCTCTGTATGTGAAACACATTCAACATACAACTTCGGTGACGTTATCACGCGAAGTGCTTTGGCCAAAGTCTTAATTCGAACTTTTGCAAATCTATTTAAAGGATATCTTTTACCTTCCAGCAAGGCCACAGATTCCTCGATCAATATAACTCTTTAGCACATTTCATGTTGTCACCGAATCATACAAAGTATTTTGGCCACCCGTTACCGAGACCACACTTCGAGTATGTTACAGTGACTAACACTACATGCCTAAAGCCGAAATATTATCAGGATTAAGAGTACAATGCTTCCTGAGATTTTATTCACTTTAGATTGCAGTATAAAATGAATTATCTCAGTGGTCCAGTTCGATGTTTCCAATCCTATTGAAAATCATCAACGTGTTATAATTGGAATCACCATTCCCTATGACGAAAGACTAATCATCTTATATAACCACGTTATAGCCTTGATAAGAATTTATTCTTATCTTACCGACTAGAACTTTAATGACACGTGATTTCAGTATTCAAAGTCTTTTCCTATGAAACACATTTCATATAAGAATACCATCACACGTCATTAATTATAAATATGTGTAATACTCATAACTTGCTGCAAATTCAGTTTTATTAATTCAATAAATTGAATTTTCAGGGCACTATTCCCAACAATATTACCTTTATTGCAAAAGCATTACCCGAGAATACAACTTGCATGCTACTTATGTTTATATATATATATATTTATGTCCCTCACTCGGTCTTCACAGACTGACACCACCACCTTTCAAGTTATCGCGGCTAGGCGGGAGTCAGAGTCGTGTCTCTTATCCAGCTGAGTCTAGCATAACATTTCCTTCCTATGTATTAGCATTTTGGAGTACCATGTTAGCGGCTTTTGGGGTACTTATATATGATTGATATATAGGAGATGATAATGTATTGATATATTGGGCTTTTGAATGTTTGATATATGATGAACTGATAGTGTTATGCTTCCGCTTTAAATTTCACGTGTTGAATTTAATTCATTCAGGGTCTAGTCCCGCCTAGCTAGCCTGTTTCTTTTACTTGTCACCCGTTCGCTATAGGTTATTTCATGTATGGATTATCCATTTCGTGTGTGGATCGACCTATAGTGCAGGGGTGTGGCATCTCTACGTATAGGGGTGCTACATCTTAAGTGGTATCAGAGCCCGGTTTGCAAAACCGAGGTTTTAGCATCGGGTCATGTCAAGTTTAGGTCGAACGGTATAGGACTACTTGTTACTTGAGAGTCTTGCATTTACTTGAATTATGTGATTTACTTAAATTTTTTATTATTTGAGTTCCTTGATTCTTTGAAATGTGTGATGTATTGATATTATGGAATTATTTGCACAGATTTGCTTCTATTGACCAAACCACGCATGCATAGTGATTTGATTTCAGGATGGATCGTGATTAACATCACCGTGACCGATCCTCGAGACATCGGCATCATCGTCATCATCACCATGAGAGATCACCTCCTCCTCCACCTCCTCAGGCACAGCCCCAGGATTTCATGAACGCCGTGGTAGGGTTGATTGATCAGAAACTTCAGGAAAGGGTTTCTCTAGCACCGCCTGCACCTGTAGTTCCACAGGAGAACCCTATTTCTGCTGTGCTACGAGAGTTTCAAAATCAGCATCCCCCTAAGTTTTATAAAGGTGATGACATTCAGGCTGAGATGTGGCTCAAAGAAGTAGAGAGGATTTGGCAGCTTATTCCATGTGACTCTCAGGAGAAAGTTCACTGCACCCTTACTTTGATTCAGGGCGAGGCCTACTCCTGGTGGGAGAGTACTCAGATAGTATTAGAGGCTGCCGGGGAAGCTATTACTTAGGAGGTATCTGTCAGGGAGTTCACAAACAAATTCATTCCACCAGCTTCACGTACTCGCAGGTTGAGGGAGTTTACTGAATTGAAACAATGAGGGAGTTCTGTGGGCGAGTACATTGCGGACTTTGAAAGATTATCTCGCTATACACCCAATATAGCGAATGATGATTTCCACAAGGACATGCAATTTGTGCAGGGACTCAGGTCAGATATACAGGATACCTTGAAAGCTGCTAATACAAGTACCTGGGCTAAAGCTACAACCAAAGCTTTGAAGGTCGAGGATTCGGACAATGCAAGGAGGTCTATTCCTCATTTTGAGCAGGAACTAGCTTCAGGATCGGGACATGGTCCTAATACAACAAAAAGGTTCAATGCTGATTCGATTCTACCATCTCAGGAAAAACTTAAAAAGAAGAAATTCCAAATTTTAGGTCAACTTCGGGAAATGCTTCTACCACGGTACTGCCATCACAGTCGGGAAAGGTTCTTTGCGCATATTGTGGACGTGACAATGGTACCTACGGGGCTTGCTGAAAGCGGTTGAATCTATGTATGAGGTGTGGGAGTAATGAACATCAGGCAAACACTTGTCCAAGGCGAAGAGAAAGGTTGGCCGGGGGTGAGAGGCCCCTAGTTCAGGCTCGTGCCTTCAATCTGGGCAGAGAGGTGCAAGAGGTGCAGGGTAATCCGAATGCAGCAGCCAGAGGTATCCATTACATCCATAACAAAATCAACGGTGAACGGTACCTTCAAACATGCATATCACGAGCATCATGGATTTTATCGTTATTATAACTTTTGCTAGCAACAATGTGCTTCTTTATGGAGGATAAATCAATGTGGTTAGCATGACTATACTTGCTTCTTGTGGGATAAATGTTTCTATCATCGTTTCTTGGATTATTATTTTGTGTGTCTAAGAGACGGGGTTCTTTCGTTATCTGCTGAGAGACGGGGTTCTCTCATTACTTGCTGGAGAGATGGGGTGCTCTCATTGCTTGTTCGAGAGATGGGGCTCTCTCATTGCTGGTTTTTGGAATCTAAAACTCGACAATGGACCTGGGGACCAGGTCCTTTTAAGGTGGGGGGAGAATTGTAACGCCCAGATTTTCATTAATTAATTTCTTACGTTTCATTATAATTTTATAAATTAAGTTTTAGCATATTTTCATGAAATTATATAGAACCATATCAAATTTAGAATTTATCGCATGACTTGAAAATATTTATTACGCGAAATATTTACCGGGAGTGGTTTAATTGTGAGATTGTCCCTATATGTTCCTTTATTTAAATTTAGGGACCAAATTGCATAACTTTCTCATGTCAATTGAGCAATTACCAAGCAAAGTATCCTTGATTGCATGACTCCATAAAGCAAGGGATTAAATTGCAATTTATGCATTTCACATATTTCAAAATTGATGAATCACGTTATATGCCTTCCATGAGCTTCCTTGTCCATTTTTCACCCAAAAATCATCAATCATTTTGCTTTTTTTTCTCACCGAACCTCAGCCCCAACAAGAAAGGAAAGATTTTATCATATTCATCCAAGATTTCAAGAAATATTTCAAGTTTTAGAGCATAATCATCATCATCTTCTTTCTTCTCCATTTCTTGTTCTTCCAAGGTGGGTGTATGGTTGATTACTTGATTCTTGATCATATATGAAATAGCTAGGGTTTGAGAATCATGGAGTTGACAGATTAATTGTTGTTTGATATGCGAAAATATGTAACTTGATTTATAGGATGAACTCTTACAAAATTTGAGCTTGAATGATCAAGTTATGTATGAACTTGAAACTTGGAATTCTTGATGATATTTCACGATTTTAGTGTTTAAATGGGATATTATTGCTCCTTGAACATATATGCATGTATATTCCCAGAAATCCTTGCATTTATTGATCAAAACTTGGAGTTTTGAAAGCTTTGTTGTTATGCCGTAGCTACTCCCCTGTTCTACTGTGTTTCTGCATTTGCAGAGGAGCGGGGAACGACCCTTCCCGTCCCCTGTTCATTCTGGGAACAGCCGTTCCCACTCCTTTAAACTCAAAGACGGGGCGCATTGGGAACGGCCGTTCCCATTTTGGCCTATGATACGTTACATATTCCTTTATTTTTGAATCTTAGAATTCCTATGTTTTACCCTACTATTTGATTTAATTTTGGATAATTGCCTAATATTCTATATTTTCTGTAGGATATATCATTGGAAGAATTTGAAGGAAATTTTGTAACAAAAGGGCTGTCACGCAGGCCCACTTCTTGGACCAAATTGGAGAACAAATATGTTTACGGTCCATTGACTTAGATAATTAAATAGGGATGTCACTTGGTGCTTATTGGGAATGTTCGTGCTACCTTATGAAGGAGGCCCAAATTCTTGTTAATAAATCAAATGAAGAATCCAGCTCCTAGCCTACTTTTTGGGAATTAATTTTGGAGAACAAATATGGGAGCTGCACGTTTTCTATGGTCATTAAAAGCCCCACTTGATGACAAGAATGTGGCAGCCATATGTGGGAGAAAAGGTGGAAGTTACTTTGAGATATTATGACTCCAATTTAGCTATTAAAGGGTGATTAATGGCCTTAGTGGACATGAAGGTTAAATGGTGCCAATTATGGGAGTTAGTAGCAATAATGATTTGTGGTCATGGCCTTGTACGTGGGAAGAGGTGGAAGAGAATTTCAGCACCTATTGATGGCATTACGTGGGGGATATGGAGCAAAAGGGTTGTTACTCCTTGGAACTACATAAAGCACGTAGCCTGGAAGAGATTTCGGGCATCACTAGTTCATTTCCTCTTTTCTTAGCTTAGTTGAATATTATGTTTTCCATTTCATAATTGTCTTTAAATTTCGTTATGAGTAGCTAAGTTATCTTTCAGTTGGGATTTTCCAAGCATGTGTTAGATTGTGTGAGATAATTTGTTTGGGGTTGATTAATTCAAGTTATCCGTTTTATTTCCGATTTCATGCAATTGGGTTTTGCCTTATTCTTTGATTTTGGCGCCGAATCTTAGAGTTAGCAATTCACATACAGCTAGTTAATTCGTTTGGTGGAGTCTAGCCGGGCAATTAACGAAGTAGCAATCAACACTAGGTTGTTCAGTTCGGCTGATTTTGTGTTGTGGAATATTACGGTCTAATTAGGCGAAGTAGGAGTTTCTACTTAGTCGGTTAGGGTTAGTGTTTCTTTAGATCGTAAAGCAATTAGTTAATTGGATCTTTAAAGGAGTTTCTGAAAAGGTTATTAGCTAATTAGGGAATAGTCTTTAGGAGTTTCTTCAGATTATTCTAAAAATACGAAGAAGCGAGGGAGCCTAAGGTAATTGGTAACTATAGCTAGCCTAACGAGGAGTTAATCACCCTGTCCGTCATCATAGTCTGATGCATGCGTAGGAAAATCCCGGCTATTTGTTATCTATTGAATTAATCTAAGAGTCAACTGAGTTTAGTTGTTAATTATTTGTTTATTTAGTCTCGTTTTGTTTATTTCATTAGTTTAATCCAAAACTTGACAAACCCTCCCTATTTTACTTGTTCGTTTTATTTTCTTGGCATATTAAAAGAGTACAAACTCGTCCAATCCCCGTGGATCGATACCCGTTGTCACTATTCTACATTTTAATCTTGTGCAATAATTGGGATTTATTTTTGGTGGCTTCGACACCCATCAGCCTGTAAGCTGGAAGGGCCGTTCCCAGCATAAGTCACCATTTTAAAAATAAAATCGTACGGGCGTTTTCATGGGACATGGGACGGGGACCCGGAACGACCATTCCCAGCCCAGCGACAAAACAAACGTTACTGCATAAAATTGTAATTTTGGGATTTTAATCCAAGCACTTCTTTTATCCCAAATTGCTATTATATGATTGATTACATGTCAAAACATGATAATTATATGCTACATTGTACATTGCTTGTAGTCTCGTTGCATATTCGCCGTTTGTCATATTTGGTCCATTTAGAGCCGTGTCTCACGTGTACCCGTATTTCTTGCACAGACCAGTTTCCCCGAGGACGAGGAGCCAACCTCGTAGGCCGTGTTCTACTTATATTTTGTCGGTAAAGGTGAGGTTTAATCATTAGTTATATAGAATCCCTATAACCTTTATGTGAGCTTTCAAGCCAAAAGGTATTCATATATTTTCTGATAATCGTTTCCAAACTTTTAAAATAATTTCAAGCAAATCAGGCTCATGCAAAGCAATGCATGTAGTTTGATTAATATCATGATCATGCAAAGCAATGCGTGTACTGTGATTATATCATGATTATTTAGTGGCGAGTAGCATGATAGCACTTTGGGCCCGAGGGTATGTGTACGAGCCAACTGGGAAAGCATAGGGCTGACGGGTAACTCTGCACACCCCTCATAATTGGAATGACCCCTGAATCCGCCAGGAGGTTTGGTGGAGGAAGGAATCCCGTACGTGGGAGTCATGTTCCCGACGTACGTAACATGAATGGTTAGGGCTTTGCAAACCCTCCATCACCCGGAGTAAAGGAGTTCATGAAATGAATACGTGTGCACTGTAAATGAATTGCATGATCACATGATAACTAAACTAGCATGTAACGATTCACTATTGGTGCAAGGTTGGAGAATTGCCCTTAATCGCCAGGGCACTGATTGATAGCATGAATTATTTAATAAACTTATTAAACTTTGTAGTTGTAATCTCGGGCGATGTGTAATATATTCTTGAACTTATATTACCTTTATTGCAAAAGCATTACCCGAGAATACAACTTGCATGCTACTTGTGTTTATATATATATATTTATGCCCCTCACTTGGTCTTCACAGACTGACATCTCCACCTTTCAGGTTGTTGCGGTCGTGTGCTAAGCGGGAGTCTGAGTCGTGTCTCTTATCCAGCTGAGTCTAGCATAGCATTTCCTTCCTATGTATTAGCATTTCGTAGTACCATGTTAGCGGCTTTTGGCGTACTTATATATGATTGATATATAGGAGATGATAATGTATTGATATATTGAGCTTTTGAATGTTTGATATATGATGAACTGATAGTGTTATGCTTCCGCTTTAAATTTCATGTGTTGAATTTAATTCATTCAGGGTCTAGTCCCACCTAGCTAGCCTGTTTCTTTTACTTGTCACCCGTTCGCTATAGGTTAGTTCATGTACGGATTATCCATTTCGTGTGTGGATCGACCTATAGTGCGGGGCTGTGGCATCTCTGCGTATAGGGGTGCTACAGTGGGTAGGGTAATTCTTCTCATGCTCCTTCAACTTCTTTGAAGCATAAGCTACCACTCTACATTGCTGCCTTAAGACGCAACCAAGACCGTATACACTATATAACCTTCGGTACCCTCGTGTAGGGTAAGAACCGGTGCTGAAGTTAACTTCACCTTCAAAGTCTGAAAACTCGCCTCACACTTATCATCCTATACGAATTTTACTTCCTTTTTAGTTAAGCGAGTCAACGGGGCAGTAATTTTAGAGAAATCCTTAACAAATCTTCGGTAGTAGCCGGCCAACCCAAGAAAACTTCTAATCTCTGAGGCATTTCTCAGTCTCTCCCATAAGCACGAACTCAACCTTAGACGGATCAACCTCAATCCCATCACCTGAAATTATATGTCCCAAAAACATAACTCGGTCGATCCAGAATTTGTACTTGCTGAACTTTGCATACAACTTATGTTCCCTCAAAGTTTCCAAGACGATCCGTAAATGTTGTGCATGCTCTTTAGCCGACCTAGAATACACCAGAATGTCGTCTATAAATATCACCACGAACTTGTCAAGAAACGGCCTGAACACCCAGTGCATCATATCCATAAATACGGCTGGAGCGTTAGTTAATCCAAACCACATAACAATAAATTCAAAATGCCCATATCGAGTATTAAAACCAGTCTTCAGAATATCCTCCTCCCTACTTCGCAGCTGATAGTAACCCTGCCTTAAATCTAGGTTTGAGTAGACTTTAAAACCTTACAGAATATCAAATAACTCCCAATGTGAGGCAAAGGGTATTTGTTTTTCACGATCATCCGATTCAACTCACGGTAATCTATACACATCCGTAGCGTTCCATCTTTCTTCTTTACAAATAGAACGGGAGCACCCCACGGAGAAATGCTCGGACGAATGTACCCGTAAGCTAAAAGCTCATCAAGCTGCGTCTTTAACTCCTTTAACTCTGCAGGAGACATTCTATAGGGAGTCTTCGAGAAAGGCTCTGCTCCGGGATAAAGGTCAATTACGAACTCGATGTCCCTATTGGGCGGCAAAGAACCCAATATCTTAGGGAATACATCAATGTACTCTCGTACGACCTCTGTCTCCTCAAGTTTGGCCTAATCCTTCGGTCTATTCAAAACATAGGCCACAAAACCTATCGCACCATTTCGGACCAGTTTACTCACCTCAATGAAAGAAATAAACGGGCTTGACTTCAACTTCTCGCCCTTAAACACCACTGAACCAAAAGAAACTTTCTTCCCCCAACAATCCATCTGAGCCCCATGTTCATAAAACCAATCCATTTCGAGGATTACATCATATCTCTGCATTGGCATCTCAATCAAATCGGCGAGGAAAACTTTGTCTTCAAAACTCACTGGACAACCCTGATAAATCCTGCAAGTTACAAGACTGCCGCCAAAAGGCGAACTAATTACATAATCATGCGCACATAGGGTAACAGGCAGGCACAATGAAAAAGCAAGATCCCTAGAAATAAAGGAATGAGATGCCCTGGGATCGAACAATGCATGAAATGTGATGCCATGAATGCTTACGGTACCTTCAATCACGTTATTAGGATCAAGATCTGCAGCTTCCTCTTCTTCACCACCGAGGGCATAAGCTCTAGCCTGAATTGCGGGCCTCTGATTGTTCCCCGCTGAATGTCCTGGCCTTTTGTTCGGGCATTGATTAAGCATGTGATCCGGCGAACCACAACTGTAATGTAACACCCTTTACACGTGGAGGTGCCACACCCCCGCACTATAGGTCAATCCACATACGAAATGGGCGATCCGTACATGAACCAACCTATAGCGAACGGGTGACAATGCAATGCACGACCGGCTAGGCGGGACAAACATAAACATGTAACAATATAAGGCGGAAGCATAAGAGTATTATATCATCATATCAATACATTATCGTCTTCCAAGTAACATTCACATATAAGTGCTCCGAACTATTAACATGATACTCTGAAATGCTAATACATGGAAAGAAAACTATGCTAGACTCAGCTGGATAAACGACACGACCCGACTCCCGCCTAGCACGCCACGAACAAAACCTGAAACGTGGAGGCGTTAGTCTGTGAGACCGAGTGAGGGGCATAACATATATAAACACAAGTAACATGCAAGTTATAATCTCGTGTAAGGTTTTGTAATTAAAATAATATAGGTGCAAGAATAACATAAAACTCGCCCGAGATTACAACTATCAAGTTTAACACGATAATCAGGTTTATTATAACAATCAGTGGCCCTGGCGAGGGGCGTGCACGATCTCCAACCAACCTCGACAGTGAACAAGGGTTGCACTTTCATTTAATTAAGTTGTCATGCAAGTCATTAAAGTGCACACGATCAATAACACGAAATCCACCCTTCACCATTGGTGGTGGGTTTGCAAGGCCCGAACCACCCACGATAACACGGTGCACGTCGGGAGCATGACTCCCACGTACGGGACTCCTTCCTCCACCAAACCTCCTGGTGGATTCAGGGGGCATCCCCACGGTGTGAGAGAGGTGTTATGAGTTACCCGTCAGCCCTATGCTTTCCCGGTTGGCTCACACACTCACCCTCGGGCCCATAAACACGATACACGATACACGGTACACGATAGTTCGCCAAACACGATCACGGTAACACAATGACACGATTCATGGCTTGATTATACCACGATACACGATTTCCTTGTCATGAACACGATTAGTTTCCGGCAACACGATTTGTAACATGATACACGAGTAGGTATTAAATCCCTTGTTGTTGGAAAACGATTATAAAGATATACGCATGTGTAATTTGGCCGAAATCCATATAAGGGTTATAGGGTTCTAGATAATTAATAACTAAACCTCACCTTTACCGACAAATGCAAGTCAAGACACGGCCTACGGCCCCTGCTCCACGTCACGAGAAAAGGATCTGTGCAAACACGACGTGTACACGTGAGACATGACTCTAAAATGGACCAAATATGACGAACGGCGGAAATGCATCGAGACGACATGCAATACACAATGTGGCATGAAAACATATTGTTTCAGTACATATTAGATCATATAATAGCAAATCGGGGTCAAAGAAGTCGTCGGATCGAGGGGCTAAAATTGTAATTTTATGTAGAATATTTTGTTCTGTCAGGGAGGTGGGAACGACTGTTCCGGGTTGCCTTTGTAAATGGGAACGGTCGTTCCCATAAATCTCAAAACGTGCCAACGACTTCCATGTTAAAAAGGCGCCTTAGATGGGAACGGCCCTTCCGGCACCAAGGCCAAAATGGGAACGACCGTTCCCATGCTCGGCCGCCTAGTTTTTGATTTAAACGGTGGGAACGCCCGTTCCCACTATGCCTTGAGGCTGGGAACGGCCGTTCCCTGTTTCTGCAACTTACAGAAACAGAGCAAAAATAGGGGAAGCTCACGGGAATGCACAACAAAGCCACCAAATTCCATTTTCAATCGACAAAGCTATTCACTTCTGGAAATATGATACACATATGTTCAATAGTTGATAAAATAACACTTAAGCATATCAATCATGGAAAAATCATCAAGAATTCAAGATTCATGTTCATGATCAAACTTGATCATTCAAGCTCAATATTCAAAGATTCAAGCTATAAATCATGCCATAATCCAATATAAGGTCACATAATCATGCTTCCATCTACCAATAATCCATCTAGCATATCAAACTCAAACCCTAGTCAATTCAAACATGATCAAGAATCAATACTTCATGCAAGGCAACCTTGAAATGAAAAGAATGAAGAAGATGGGTGATGATGATGATCAACTCAATTTCTTGAAACCTTTCTTGAGAATTCTTGAGGTAAATGATGAATTCTCTTCCCTTTTCTTTCTTGTATGAACCAAGAGCAAGAAGCAATTGTGGTTGGGAGATTTTTGGATGATGTGAGAGCAAGGAAGAAGCTTGGAGATGCATATATCGATTCATCAAATTTTGAAATGTGTGAGATGTCCAATTTTGCCAATTAATCCTCTAAGAGTTCAAGTGATGCAATTAAGGATATAAGGTTTTGAAATATGGTCAATTAGGTCCTTGAAACCCATGCAATTTAGTCCCCAAGCTTAAAGAAATATCTATCTAGGGACAATTTGGTAATTAAGTCATACCCGGTAAATATTTTACGAAATGGATATTTTCAAATCATGAAAGAAATTCTCAATTTGTTATAAATTCATAAAATTTTCATGAAAGTATTGTAAAATATAATTTATAAAATTATTTTAAAACATAAGATATTAATAAATGGAAATCGGGGCGTTACATGTAACACCTCTTATGAAGTTTGAAACAATTTTCAACGAGATGATTACCCTTGCAATATTTGCATTGGACTTGAGGCGGTGCCGGTAATGCTAAAGGTTGAGCTTTTTGTCCTGCCGGATTGAATTGCTTGTTTTGAGGCTTTACCGGTGCAAAAGCTTGGTAAGCTGGCTTCTTTCCATAATTGTTCTGACCTCCCGAGCTAGAACCCTATACGACCTGAGAAGTCCTCCTCCTCCTAGCTACCACTCGATCCTCTACCTTTAAAGCCTTCTAGATGACTAATGCCCAAGCGTTGGTTTCAACCGCTTCGAGTGTATCCTTCATATCTTCTCTTAAACCTCGAAAGAACTTCAAAGTCTTGTGGCGGTCATCGTTGGTAATGTTGGGAGCATACCTTGACAAACGGTCGAACTCATCACTGTATTCGGTGACCATCTTCTCACCTTGTTTCAAGTCCATGAACTCTTGGAGTCTTCGATCCCTAGCAGCGATTGGAATGTACTTGTTACGAAACTCCTGAGTGAATGTCTCCCAATTAATCTCATCATCGGCGGCATCCAAACGGGCTCGGATGCTAGTCCACCAACTGTAAGCTTGGCCTTGCACCATTGTGAGGGTGCACCTTGCCTTCTCAACCGATTCACACGGTATCAACTCCCAAATTCTCTCTATTTGGATTAGCCACTCCTCGGCTTGAATATCATTCCCACCTTCAAACTTGGGGGGTTATGTTTCCTGAACTCCCGTAGAATGTGAGTGACTTTCCCTCCTTCTTGATTGACAACCGGAGGTGTATTCTGGCGATACCGAGTATCCAAATATGCACATAATCTCGCCATAAATCCCTCAGGTTCCATGTTGTTCTCGGGTTGTGGGGAACCCCGGTGATGTCTACGGCCCGGAGACCCGTCGTCGTGACGATCTCTTCGCGGAGGCATCCTACAAAATCCAAAGAATCCTAATATACATGGGCGCGGTTAGTACATGATCATGTGTACAATTCGTAGAAATTCAAGTAAATGAGGCACATAAATGCACATAACCACATTGTCCTAATCCGAACGACCTAGACAACCTAACTCGACATTACAGCTCCGGTTTTGCAACCGAGAGCTCTGATACCACTTTAAGATGTAGCGCCCGGAACCGTGGGCCACCATATCCCCCGCACTTAAACCCGAACCCACATATGAAATGGATTTCCATATATGAGCCCAAGTTTAAGCGAACGGGAACCTACACTCACATGCTAGGATAAGCGGGGCTAGAACTCAAACAGAGCGTGTAAAACAAACAAATACAAATGCGGAAGCAATAACATAAGGATCGGAAAGAGCTCTATCCTGATATTTACATCATATACAATGGCCTGACGGCCCAAAAATAGGTCAAGTATTTACATAATTCTCCATCTACATACTTAGAATTCAAACACAATTCATTAAAGTAATCAAAATGCAACAGGTAAATATGCCGACTCGACCTAAACCCGAAAGTACGACACGACCGATGCACTTCCCTGCCTAGCTCGAGCAACCTGCAACTAAAGTGTAAAAACGAAGGGGTCAGTCAAAACTCGACTGAGTGAGAGGGCTAAACGCACACCCACACCTAAATACATAACAAGCAAAGCAAGTATTCAAAAGAGGTCGATCATGAACCGAGCTAGGGTTTTACATACCAAATCAGTGTGAAAATATACATATAGTACAAAGGAAATCCTAACTCGTTCCACAACCACCAAAGCATAAAAGGAAACATAAACATCTGACGAGTACGGACCTCCTCAACTCCTCGTACAAATCATAAATACATAAGAATTCATAAATTCATAACTCCTCAATGCCTTGGTGATCGGGAATCAAACCCTCTCCACCCTTATGGATTCTATATACATTCGGGGTAGCTAACCGACGATATGCCTTCCCCGGTTATTCACCGAGGGATCAAGGTAATAGCGCCTTCTCAACCTCCAAGAGTCGCACGCCACCACCTCAAATAGGAAGTGCACAGGCTTAACCCGACGTCCCTTGCAGTCCCGGGCGTCCTTACCCACAATCCCTGGGTCCGGATTCATAAGAAACTTACTAATAATCCCATCTTTCAGGGCACATCTCGCTAGAAATATAAAGGAAACGTACAAGGGATTCAAAATCATAAGCTCATATATGCCCATACTTATATCATTTTCATAAATTCGTAAAGGGTATTTATAAAATCATAAACGTATTATAAGCATTCATATTCAACCATATAATACATATGTAGCCATATACGGGATAGGAAATCAATAACATAAAGGCCATAGGTCGCTTATCTAAAAGAAAAGATCCTAACCCTCACATGCAAGTGGAAACTGAGTGAAAACCGGACAAAAGGAGCCACCGGACACCTAAACCTCGGGCTCGTTAACTTCCTAAAGAGGCTCTGAAACAAAAGAACGTAAGACCCGAGACTTAGACTCAAATATGTACCACTTAGACGCTCGGAAATGCATATGTATGAAATTAATGCATAAGAAATGCAAGAATGCATCATTTAGGTCATTTAAGTTCATAGCTCGTATAAAACGTATCAAATAAATTCATAAACGTAATTCATAAAATATAACAAATAATTTAAATCATAAAATCACATTTACATTACACATTTCATGCATAAGAATTCATATAAAATCATAGGATCACATTTAATTTAAAATATAAAATTGAAGGCACTTAAATTTCATATTAAATATATAACATAATATATGTAGATAACTAATACAAAGTTCAAAAGTTAAATATATATATATATATATATATATATATATATATATATCATATATATGCACACAACTGCACAAATATTATATATAAATATATATATATATATTTACACATAATGCATAGCATATTACAATTAAAAAGCTCATGCATGCAATTCCAAACCCACACAAAGCCATGCACTCTAAAAAGCCTAATAACATATCAATTCCATGCATTTAATCACGTTAGCAAGCATGCAAAGTTAGGAAAACAATTAAAACATTCCATGGCTGCACCTTATCTCCCCGCCCGGGGGAGTTTTTGTACATAAAAGTACCCTCGGGGACTTTTAATGCATAACAGGTACCCAGCCAGGTACTTTCCATGACTAAAATCTGGCCGCCCGGGGAGATGTTCCAATCGCGGAAAAAGGAAGAAAACGCCCCTGTTCAGCCCTACACCTCATACCAACCTTCAACCACATCATTAAGGCATGTTAAGGCAACAAAAACAGTAGTAATTCAGCACAAACACTCCCTCAAACAAGCTGGAAACGAGCAGCAGCAACTAAGGTAAGAAAATGGAACCAACTCATGCATATCTCAACTTGAAACCTCAAGAACATTCTTGGTAATTCACCCATTTCACAACTACCACCAAAGTCAGGTATATTCAATAATAAATGAAGCATAAGTGACCAATATTCCAGCCCCAATTTAAGCACAACACCAAGAGAAGTGATGGATTTAAAAAATGGCATAAAAACCTAACTATTCATGTCTTGAGGCAAAACAATATCAAACATGGATCAAAATCATATTTTCTTGGTTGAAAATGACCACTTAATCATGTACATATCAAATACAAGCTTACCCTTTGAAGATGGTGAAGGAAAAATGAAGATTAGAGCTCAATTTCTTAAATGGGTTAATAGTGAAGGGAATGGGGTATTGTTGCCCCAAAAACTGATCTCCCTCATTTCTCTTATGTATGGAACGAAATGGAAGGGTATGGGGGTGATAATAGGCTGAGTTAGTGGAGTGTGGATCCAGGTTTGAGGGTAATTGGCCAAGAATTGAGGGACTTATGTGCAATTTAGTGAAAGGTGGCCATATGAGCGCGATACAAAGTTACAGACTGATTTTGGGTTACCAAACGAGCTTGAAAAACTACAAGGACGGCTCCATTGCACTCGAATCGTCGAAACAAGTTCAACAGAGGTGACAGAATTCGAATCCGAATTCCCGAGCTCAAGATATGCTGCCCGGAACCCAAGGTGAGCTAAGTACACTTTAGCCCTCTTTAGGTCACCCAACGAAAACAACTCCTGAAAACCCGCCATATAAACCCGAAAACACATAACGAGCACGTATTCAAGTTCACGACTCATAAAAATCCAACATATTAAAATGTCACTAAATTTCGATCTCAAATCGAACACGAACGCAACTCATTTCAACAAATAGGCATATTATTCAAATAATAAAATTCAAATTCAAGAAATAATAAATAAATAAAATAAATTAAATTAAAAAAATCAAACGAATTAAAATAAATAGAATTTTATTGAAAAGGCTATTTTCCAATTAGGTCCTAAACTTTCAAAAAGTGTCAAATAAGTCCAATTCAAATTTTCAATTAAGTCCAAGAATAAATAAAATCGTACGATTAAGCCCTTATCTCATATAAATCACATAATTTACGAAATTATCTTTTTCGGGAATTAATTTCACATATCATAAATTCATTAGAATTCATATCATAAATCACTTGAGGCAAATTGACATATAATTCAAATATTTCATATAAATTCAAATAATTCATATAAGAATTTCAAATAATAAAATATAATTAAATTAAATGCATCAATTAAATATGAAAATAAAATAATTTAAATTGCGCACATACGTCATACCTGTACGGTCGTGGAGTTGGGGTGTCACAGTCTTGGGGGCTGCGGGCCCCACAAATGAAATTTTGAGTTATTAATTTGAACTTTTACCTTTTGAAACGGAAAATCGGTTGCTAAATCTGTTACTAAAAAATTCGTTGCTAAATCCGTTGCTAATTTCTGTGGGTAGTAATTCATTGCTAAATCCGTCGCTATCAATTTGTTGACAATTATATTTCTAATATCCGTTCCTAATAATTCGTTGTTAAATCCATTGCAATAGATTAGCCACGAGGGTTATAGCAACGAAAATTTTTCGTTGCTAAATTCATTGCTAAAGCCTAATCCGTTGCTAATTTGACCAAAATCCGTTGCTAAATCCGTTGCTATAAAGCATTTTTCTATTAGTGAACTATGGGGCTCCAACCCCAATTTAGACCATCCATGTGCAAAAATTAAAACATCACAAGACTAAAACCCATGATCACCTAACATACATAAAATAACAAGAATTTAAATTTACCCATAAATTAAAATTCCCGCTATAAGTTCTAATAATTTAAAACACGACCTAGATGCAATTCTTGTTCATGAGCCTTTTCTAACAATCCAAGAATCATTAAATCAATAAAATTCCAATTAATTTCTAAAAATTAATAATTTTATCTCTCCATTATTTCAAAAAATAAAGGTGTAATTTTCCAAAAATTAAATCCATTTAATTTTACAAAAATCCCAATTTAAGTAATTGTTTCAAAAATAATTTTAATTTAATAAAATAATTTTTTTTTATAAAATTAAATCGGGATTGGATTGGACAAACACGAAACGAACGCGATAGCCCTGGACCACCTGCACGCCTACCCCAAGCCATGCCCGGCGACCAGCAGCATAGGCTCATGGACGCGCGCGCCAGAGCTGCACACAGCTGGCGGCGCGCATGTGCACGTTGCGCGAGGCTGCTAGGTTGGATGGGCAGGCGCTGGCAGCAGGCTCCCGCGCGGTTGCAGGAGGGGCTGACGGGCGCGCTTAGGCGCTAGCAAGCGGACTCCCGGACGGTTGCAGGAGTGATAGGCGGAGACCCTGCGGGCCAGTGCTGCACATAGCTGGCGGCGCACATGTGCACGACATGTATCCTCGCGCACGTTGTGCGAGACTGCTAGGCTGGATGGGCAGGCGCTGGCAGTAGGCTCCCGCGCGGTTGCACGAGGGGCTGACGGGCGCGCTTAGGCGCTAGCAAGCAGACTCCCGCGCGGTTGCAGGAGTGATGGGAGGAGACCCCGCACGGTTGAGGGACTGCTGTATGTGTTGGCGCGGGCCTGGGCATGCGACGCCCTAGCGCGCGTAGGCTCGCGTTTTCGGTTCGTAACGCAATTTTGTGTTTCGTATTTTGAGTTTCAAAATCAAATCAAAATCCATAAAATTAAAAATACGATTTAATTCAATTTTGATTCAAAACAGTTTTAATCTAAGTTTTTAGAAAACGTTTTTTCAGAAATTTCAGGAAAAACACATATTCAAATTTTCTTAGATTTTTAAAAAACTCATGAATACTCAATCACATCTATGTCTAAGAATTTATACCAAATTCAGAATTAAAGAGACGAATTAGAAATAAGTCATGCAAGGTGGCTCTAATACCACTTGTTAGGAAAACACGAAACAGTAACGCAGTGAAATTTAAAAAAATTCTCAAAAGAAGATCGAATCTTGCAATTCTTATTCCCAATTCATAGGGTTCTAAGAAACTCAGTTAGATTGACGCTTTCTTGACACGTTTGAGCCGCACACAAACGCCCTTCAAATAGCAAGTCACCAAGCTCCTTCGAATCTTTCAAGAGTCCATGAAAGCAGCCCTTTAGAGAAATAGTCCACACCAACCTCGATCACGATCTAAACAGGGAGGATGCTAGTTCTATGTTTAGTGTTTAGGCTCTAAGGTTTGTGTGATATAATTTGGAGAAGAAGAATTGTGTATCAATCTACAAGGGGTTCGAACCCCTTGTATATATAGCTAAGGGGTTCGAACCCCTATTCCTTAATGGAATAGGATTCTTATCCCTTTTGCTATTTGATTCCTTACTTGGAGAGAAAGTCTCTCTACTTTGACCAAAAGTCTCCTTTTGACCAATTTGATTCCTTACTTGGAGAGAAAGACTCTCTACTTTGACCAAAAGTCTCATTTTGACCAACTTGTCTAGCAAGAATCAATACTTAACTCTTTTAGATATTTTAATTAATTATTTATTCATAATAAGAAACTTAATGCTAATAATTAATTAATTCATAATTAATTATTTATTAGAGTTAAAATCTCCAAATTAGAACTTCAATATTAATTCATAATTAAATTACAGTCTATTAAATAATTAATCAATATTAATTATTTAATTACCACATTCACGTGACACGGGTCACGCCTAGGACACGTGTCACGCATGTGTGAATCACACGTGTGTTTCCCAACCAATCATTTATTGGTTCGACCAAATCTTTTAATCAATTCAAGCCTTAACCCTCTTGACCGGGCATTTGTGTATGACCCTCTGGGTTCTTAATTCAATTAGCAGTGACCCTAATTAATCAATTCCTAATTAATTAATTAATCCACATATCACACTACCATAATCTAGCAACAAATGTGTGACCCCTAGCTGGATAAGAATATCTCAATTCGAAAGATTATTTAAGTCATTGACATATGTGAGATAAAATCGTCCTACATCCCATCTCTCAATCAAGATCTAGGGCAAGGGAATAATCAGAACACTAATAATCTCGATCTTAAAGTTAAGTACATTTTGATACCCATTCGATCTCGATCCAAGAAACCCATTTCTTGATCTCGATCCACTGCCTTGGCCGAGGACTCTATTATGACATATGAATGACTTACACAGTAAGAGATCAACTTGTTTACACAAGTGAAGGTCCTTTATGCTTCCATGTGCCACTTGTGCAGCCCCAACAAAAGCTTTGAATCGGTTGTCTAAGACGACACCCTTTAAAGCTCATATTTAAGACTATAGAGTTAGCTCATCAAGTATCCATGGAATCTCAAGTCTAAGGATCACTTAATCACTTCAATGACTTGTGAGATATTTCCTAATCTGGAAGTTTCTATTTCCAGAAATAGAAACTTCCTTTCTTATTTAGGAATCTTCTCACACGGGACACCTCAGTGTACCTACTTATATTAAGTAAGCACCCTTATTTATCACACACGTATCAATCATTACACTTTACACCCCATGAAATAAGGTGGTCCTTCTTAAGGGCATGATCACACGAGCAAGCCTCCAACGAGTCATATCGACACTCCCACTGTCTGTTGGACTCATCGGCTTGGAGTGATTTCTAACAATGACCTAAGTGATTTAGAGCTTGTTCCATGAACCACTTCTCCTAAATGGTTTAGTCTTATAAGTTATATTGATTAGGGGAGTTCTTATACATGCATAGAAAGTAAATGTACAATCAAATAAGAGCATATAAAGAAGTGCAGTCTTGGTTCGTTTATTATTCAAAGATGGTTTATTATTCAAAGATTGTCTGTGATTTACAAAAGGAAAAGTACCATTACATCGGCTTTCAGGGCACTATTCATAACAGAACTTCGGTTGTCTCCCAATAGTGCCCTTGTTTAACGTCTTAGGCCCGACAAGACTTGTTGAAGTACAAATCAAATGGAGGTACATCCTCCATACAAATCCCCTCGACAATGTGGAGCTGTGTCTTCTAGTCCATTGTGCCCTCTAGATTGGGGATGGTAACTCATAGAGGCTGGCAACAGAGTTTGATACATTCTTAGAGTCAACCACTTATAAAAATTCTTTCCATGATCCTTAACAATATCTCTTAGGTTCCTGGACTTGAAAAACATATGATATCTGAGCAAAATAGTGGTTAAATAATCTAGAACATCTGCATACCAGCGTGTGATTATTAGGTTTGGCCACTCCTTACGGTCAAACGTCTCGTAAAGTTGTTCGTCCCAAAAATCCTCGTGTGTAAGCCTTGAACCTGGAAATTTTCTTCCCCCTTTGAAAGGATAAATCAGATTATCCAAAAACTCCTCTAGTTTCAAAATAGGTACCTACAAAATGAGAGAATTTAGTTTAGCTAAGCCATCAAATAATTTCAAATTTGGAGCCTTTATACTCAGAGGTCTAACATGCTCTAATGGAATAACCATATCATAGATTTCATCATGCAAACCAACATGTTTCGGCTTACACTCAAAATTTTCAACTAGCTCACTTCGAAAGGATTCAAAACTTAGCATTTTTACATCATTAGGCTCAAAAGTTTCATTACTCAAGTTCTCTATCACATCAATACTAAAAACACTAGATAATTCATTAGGACATTTTCTTGAGTTATAAACATTAAAATTTGCAATATCACCATCAAATTCAAGAGTTAATAATCCATCATGAACATCCATTTTAGCATTACCAATGCTAAAAAAGGGTCGACCAAGCAAAATATCAGAAACATTCAAAGAATTTTCATCCTCCATATAAAGTAAATAAAAATCGGTAGGAAAAACAAATCCATCAACTTGCACAAGTACGTCCTCTAATACTCTCTTCGGATATACAACAGATCGATCAGCCAACTGAATTATGATACTTGTATCTTTCAAGGGACCAAGATTCAGTGATGAATAAATAGATAGAGGCATAATATTAATGGACACACCCAAATGACAAATGGCCTTTTTAATTCCCAAATTACCAATTTTGCATGGTATTGAAAACATACCTTGATCACGGCATGTAGGAGGAAGTTTCTTTTACAACGCGGCGGAGACATTTTCTCCAACACTTACCATTTCATTACCTTTCATCTTACTGTTGTTGGTGCATAGCCCCTTAAGGAACTTGGCACATTTGGGACTTATATGAAATTCTTAGAATTTCAAAAAGGAGGTTAGGAACTGAAGTAGTTATAAGTTATGAACAACTAGATTTGATCGAAATATTGAGTACCTTATTGACTAATTCCTTAGTCATCTTAGAGATAATAGGATTATCTCTCAGTAACTAATTCGAGAACACCTTAGTGTTTCTAAAGGATGGAACTAGACCTTATAGGATAGGTTGGTTCCATAGTAAGCTTTACTGACTTATATTTGTTATAGGGATTAGTTCCTTAATATGCGGTCAGAGATTTTGAATCAAGTACCTTCTAAAATCAGTCCCTTTAGTTGTACTATACAATATGGCATTCAAAATTCCCTAATTATTCTTGTCTAAGAATCTAGGGGAATCCTCTTAAGTGAAGAGGATAGTGGGAGATAAGCTTGAAACGAGTTCAAGTTTACACAACGATATAGGATATTGTTTCTGCAAATTCCCTTGAACAAAAGTTATTTGTTTCAAGGAATGTACCTTTCTCAAGGAATCATTCCTATAAAAGAAGAAAGGCAAGAAGGCAGACCTCAAAGAAATTTGAGGATAAATACTCCACGCCACATATAGAAGAAACGATTCCATCTGATAAAACTTAGCCAAATTTTAGAGAATGTACACATATGAAACCCTCCTCTCATGACGCACTTAGAATTCATTCTTAGATAGCCTAAGGAATTACTCATGAGGAGGCACTATCAGATTTGAAATCTGAGTAGTGTAAACAAGCCTTGAAATCCGAGATGGACCCCATGTGCTAAAACCAAGTTTTGACCTTGGTTGATCCAATTGATTGGATCAAGCTCGTGCAGCTTGGAGTAAATGGAAAGCATTACAACCTTCTTGACAGTTGAAATGCAAAAGGTCCATTCGGATTATCCTATGTATATCTGCATGTTTTGACTATGAGATATGATAAATGAATATGAGAAATGTCTTTTTCAATAGAAGATTGAAAGAGACTAAAATATGGAATTTTGTGAATCTCATATTCAATGGGAGTATGCATAAGGTATGCAAATGTTGTAAGGTTTACTATAGTTAAAAACCAATCGTGCAAGTGTACACTAACATACGCGTAGCACAATAGGATCGAACCCATAGGGAAGGAAAACCAATCACTACTCTATATTCTTCTCTAATCTAAAGACCTGATGAAAAGCAATTGCTGTGTTTATCTATAGATCTACTAAAACAGAAATTAACAATTAAATAGAATTAACAAAAAATAATAACTTGACCGCACGAATTAATTTCAGTAAACTAAACAGTCAGGGGAAAGCAATGAATCATACAATCAAGAGCTGATAGGATACTCGTCTAACAAGTGTAATTCTACAACCTAGTCACTTATATTTGTATTACCCTCTCTCAAGGTGTAACCAAGTGCTTAATTAGTGTTCAATGTTGCTCTCACAATCACCAATAGTTAATTAAACCATAGGAACAAGACTAGTGCAATTTAGTATTCTAGCTGCTCTTTATGGAATAAGATTACTGTTGTATAAGCTAGAACCAAATCTCTTTGTACCCTACAACTTACAAGGTATAAAAACCATCTAAATTACCATCACTCTTTCGATCTATAGGCAATTCTAGGACATGCTAAGGTTGGCCAGACCGTTGCAATTCAAATTAAGTCCGCTTTCAAAACTAAGAATCACACAAGTCATTCAAGCATTATATCAAACATCTATCATGCATTCATCATCACCCCCTAGCCCTAGAGAATTAGCTACTCATAATTAAAGCAAAACTCATAAAACTAAAGGAAATTGCATTAAAATAAATCAGATTCATCGAATCTAAACAAAGTCTAAAAATTAAACTCATAAACATTCTCGCAATTCTGGAAAATTAAATCTACTTAGGAAAACTGAATTTAGGAGGAATTAGTTTGAATAATAAAGCAACAATAAAATCGAAAAAAAATGGAGTTAGTCTCAATCGATCCGTCTGAATTCTCTGAAAAACGCTTGAAAACTTCCTGCAACAACTATCTCCCAGCTCCCTCTGAACTCCTTTGAAAAAATCTTCCAAAATAAGACTCTAAACACACATAAATATCAGCCCTAAAATCTCTCGCCGACGGAGGTAACGGGCGTTACCTATCCCCATGCATTTCTTGTTAACGCCCATTACAAGGCTAAATCGTGTTTGCGCTTTTATAAGTGGTAACGGGTATTACCGTTTTTCTTCAGTCCAAGGCTAACGGGCGTTACCCTTCCCACACCAGAAATCATCTCCTCCTGCCTCTGATAACGGGCGTTACCAGATTTGTACTTCCATGGAGTAACGGGCGTTATTCCCTTCTTTTGCCTCAAGTGATGCTCCTGTATCCATTAACGAGAGTTACGAAAATTGCCCTCTTACTTGGTAATGGGGGTTACCCTATTTTCCTCCAAAAATGCGTGAAATTGCTTCGCTTCACCGTTTCGTAACTCCAACTCTAAAAATTACCTAAACGGAGCAAAACAAACACATAAACGCATCAAACGGAGCCAAAATATAATCTAATTTACGCTCAAAATCATGCAATTTCTACACACAACAAAATCCCCCACACTTGAATATTGCTTGTCCTCGAGTAATACGGAAATCAAGAAAACACATCCTCATCAAACCATCTCCTCAAAGAAATCATCAAACGTTCGCCTAACAAGTCTAGCTAATCAATTCAGATACTCGTAAACATAAGATCCTGAAAACATAGTATGCAAAGCATACCCTTGTGTAGTCTGCGAATCAAACGAAACAATGTACAAAAATTAGAATGACAAATTCACAATTCCCTCCTAACTCTAATCATCAACTTCGGAATACACTCTTCGTGCCTATCTCCACTAATGGAACTAAATCAAGACTTAGGATCAGTAGGTCTTTCGGGCTTGTAATGTAGGCTTAGGGTAAGGTTATGGAAATTTGGATCAAGTGACTACTTACCAAGCTTACATCATTCAATCTATTCAAAACACGAAACACTTCCATTCGCCATTAATACGAAAATCGCCTCAACTCTTCAATTGAATCCTACACTCTCAAATTCACACATTGCATAGTTTTCTTTTCTTTTCTCTTTTGCTCTTTCTTCTTTCTTTTCTGTTTTTTTTTTTTTTTTCTATCTTTCTTTATTTCACACTTTTCTCATTCTTTTTCTTTACAATATCCTCTCAATTTCAATCACAAGAACAATAAAATGGGGTCAAGAGATAGATAATTCTCATACAAATCAAATGAGTAAGCCTTGGTGTAAAAATTATCAAGGTAGGTATTTCTATGTTGTGTATTGGCTTATAATGCGGCTACAAAAATTCGTTGCACAACAATTAGGCTCAGCGGGGTCAATAAGATTACGTTATTTAGTGAAAAACGACTAAAATAGAAAAGCTCAAAATCCTTTGAGAATTAATGCCTACTTCACTTCCTTAATCCTTCATTAACTCAAAATTTTTAGCTACTCACAAGTGCAACTACATCTAAACCTGCAAATCTTCAATAAAACTCATAACAAACACAGACACAGACAATTCCTCCCCCACACTGAAATATTGCAATGATCTCATGCAAATGAAAGAATTAAAGGCCAAGAAAACTCCCTGATTAGACGAAGAACCGGCAATGTGCTTGCAAAGAATCCAAAACCTGAACAAGTGACTAGAAACACGGATCAAGTGCACAGGCAATTGACAATCAACATGCATCCAACAATTAACACACAAGTCAAAAATTCCAAGTAAAAAGAGGGCACATTGCATTGGAAATTAAAGAGGTTAGCCATAAGCAAAGAAAAGTAGTAGCAAGAGTATCCAAAAGTGTGCAAGAATATCAATTATACAAACCCAAATACCGAATAAAAGAAATAACAGGAGCAAAGGCAACAAGGTCACTGATCAGGCGGAGGGGCAGGGCCTCTGAAATAACCATCCAAGCGCTGGTATAGGCCCTAGAACTGCTCATCTATATGGGTCGTCCATATGTCAAATCTCTGATCAACATGAGCACGAAAATCCACCATCTCCTGCCTCTGAGCATTGAATCCCGTCTCAACTCTGGCCATCCTAGCATTGGCCTCAGCAAGATCCAATCTCATCGTGGCCAGACTGATATTCAAAGCACGCACAGACATGGGTGCATCATCCTCCTGCTGAGGGACAGGTCTTGGGCCATCCTGCCTCCCCTCAGGAACATCCGGGATCTCGTCAATAGCAGCCTTAAGCTCATCCGACACTTCATCGTAAGTAGCAAAGCCCAAAGCATACATCTGCCTGAACCTATCCGGTGCCCTCTTTGGCCACCATGGCAACAACCGTCCTTCAAGGGGCTCCTCTGTCCACTCATTGATTAAGCCCATATTCTTCCAATTGTCCTCATCCAAGAATGGGTAGATTGTCAGTGGCTCTGCCTTTTTAGGCCTCCATCATAGACTCTTTGCGATCAAGGTCACATAAGCCCCGTGACCTATAGCACCTCTGTTTTTGTTAGCAGCATCCAACATTCTCGCAGTCAAATACCAAGTACCATTATATCATCGTCCTTCCCTCATCATGTACATGATGCCCAATTCGGTAGCCTAGACATTGCCATCACCCTCATTACGGGTACAAAAGCTACAACTCAAAATCTTATGCACGATCCTCCACACCACACCATCGAAATAGGTTGCCTTAGTGTTCCGTACATGATAGTTAGGTGTGTTGGGCTTCAAGGGAAGCGACCTCCAAATTTCCTCTTGCTCATTAACACTCCAAGTGGGGAGGTGAGTCTCTCCGTCCTGGGAAAATCCAAATACCCCCCTCAATGTGCCAAGGGAAACAGAGTAGGGACGTCTAGCATCAAAAGAGAATGTAACCGGCTCATTATGACCCGGATGCCAATTCATGGTGGTGAAGAAGGACGCGGTGACCTCCGGATAAGTGAGTGCATCTTCCTCCGAAAATTCCAACCATCCAATGTTATCAAATAGAGTCCGTATCTCATCCCACACTCCCATGCGGATCAAAGCATCTCTTTTAAAGAATTTTGTGGGGAAAACCGTTCTCAAAAGCACCCTATCAAAGGGGTTGCCAACTCCTTCGACAACCACATTTCTCGTTTCAGTTTGGGCCCTAGCCCTAGAAGTCCCAGAACTCGAAGCTCCTTCCACACCAATATGCTTTGAACGTCCCATATTTCCTGAAATTAGCAAAAACAACCAGGCAAAACAATCAATTATCAATCAAAAATTCACTTAGGCAATTCATCGAACACCTTGCGGGCACAATCCTAAGATAGGGGTTTTAGCTAAATTTCTTCAATCTACCCCAAACCAAACCAACATTATCCTAAATTAGCACAGTTATAGTTCCAAAATCACTCAAATTCTACTCGAATCTCGGTACTAACCACCAATGTATGACTAGAAACTAGGGTACGCTACAAATTAACCAAACTCAACTAAAGTTCTACCCTAAGCACAAGCACTACTCCTAGCATGCAATAAAACAAATGATGCACCCATTACTTCCAAAATCTCATCGCAAATTCAACATTAACCCCATAGTCACACAACAATATATGGGGATAGAGAAGTGTAAAACTGTCAACAATAGAGGGGGAGTGCTTACCAACAAAAAGGAGAGAGGAAGTGCGGGTGTGTGGTGGTGGTGCCGAAGGTGGTTCTGTGGAGGTGGAAAACTCCTGCTGCTTCTCCTCTCCCGTGTGCGTGTGTTTGTTTTTGTGGAAGAGGGAAAGAGCTAGGTTTTAAATTAAAATTTCGCCCAAAAACGTGTTATTAAAGGCCCAGGTTTTCACGTTTATGGCCCGGTACCGGGCGTTAACATGTTTTAGCGGTCTGGGGGTAACGGGCGTTACCTCACCTGGTCTAGACGCCTATGGCTATTAACGGGCGTTACACGGATTGTCCTGCGAATTTGTAATACCCGTTACCTATACTACCTATGCCTCCTGACGCCAATAACGGGCGTTACAGTAAAATACTTAAGAATGGTGTAACGCCCGTTAAATCTAACTCGCCCCAAAGCCTAATTTGAATATAAAAACAAATTGGCGGGTCTCAATCATGTTAATTAACAAAAATTAACTCATAAAAGGTAGTTAACGCATAGTGCACCATCGCAACAATAGATAAACACACCTTAAAGCACATAGTACAGTTTATAGCATGAATTCATTCTCCCACTAGTATTTCAAACGCATGCACACACAAACAAAACTAAATAAATAGACCTCAATAATGACGCTTAGCTTCAAAATCATGGTCCGCGCATCAACTCTTACTTCAGGTTCCGAACAACTCTCTAACTAACCTGCAACCGAAGGGGACAAACAGAGAATCACGAGAAAACAAGACGAGAGAACAACAAGTAAGAAAAAGAAGAAAAGAGTTAGTTCTAAGTTATAGTCGTTAGCTTGACTGGGTAATCCTGATTAGTTCACTGGATGCAGTGACACACACAAAGTGTGTTTTTCAATAGGCTCACCGACTAGATATGGCTTCAACAACACAACATAGGTCATCGAAAGGATCTCGGAGACCCACCAAAGTACGAAAGCCAGGATCATTACAAACGTACCCCGAACTCTCATTTCCTATTTCCACGGCTCCACTTGACATCACCCTATTGACACGAAACGGGCTGGACCAATGGGTCTTCAATTTCCCAGGAAAGAGCTTTAACCTAGAGTTGAATAATAAAACCAACTGCCCTACTTCAAACTCTTTCATTCGGATATGCTTATCATGCCATCTCTTTGTTCTTTCTTTATAAAGTTTGGCATTTTCATACGCTCTGAGTCGGAATTCCTCTAAATCGTGCAATTGCAAAGCTCTCTTCTCGCCGGCCACCTTCGTATCAAAATTAATGGCCCTGATTACCCAATATGCCTTATGCTCGAATTCCAAGAGCAAATGACACGGTTTTCCATAGACTAAATTAAATGGGGACGTGCCGATAGGTGTCTTATAAGCCGTCCTATACGCCCATAGTACATCATATAACTTCGATGCCCAATCCTTCCTCGAGCTACTTAATGTTCTTTCCAAAATCTGTTTAATCTCCCTATTTGAAATTTCAACTTGCCCACTCGATTGGGGATGATACGGGGTCGCCACTGGATAGTGAACTCCGTACTTCTTCAAAAGAATCTCTAGAGGCTTATTGCAGAAGTTAGAGCCTCCGTCGCTAACAAGAGCTTTGGGAACTCCAAATCGACTGAAAATATTCTTCCTCAGAAATTTCAACACAACCTTGGAATCATTAGTCGGTGATGCTATGGCTTCAACCCACTCAGAGACGTAATCAACTCCTACCAGAATGTACTTATTCCCGTTGGATGACGGAAACGGACCCATAAAATCAATTCCCCAGACATCAAAAAACTCAATCTCAAGAATATACCTCAGTGGCATCTCATCTCTGTTCCCAATATTACCTGTCCTCTGGCATGAATCACATTTGGTATGACGCCCCGATTTTTCCAAATCGTTCAGGTATGAATTATGTGATAATTACGTGCGCGTTTAATTTATTTTAATTACGTTATTTCATTTCTTTATCTTATATTATATTAATTAGAGAATATTTAATTATTTAAAATATTTGAATTTGAATTTATATGAAGTTTCTTTGAACTATTTGCGCTTGAACGAATTATTTGCTTACCGTTTCTACGTGAAATGATTTTGGAATTTCGTGTGAATTTAAGATGTTGGACTTATATGTGTTATGAATATGGTTATATGCTCGTTTTATCTTTTCGGGTTTGTTTGATTGAGTTTTTGAATTTATTTTGATTCGGAATCCAAAACGGGGGCTAACGAGCAATCAGCGCACCATTGGTTCCTTATTTGATAACTTGAGCTAGGAAACTCGGATTCGAGTTTCGTCAACTTCGTTGAACTCGTATCAAAAATTCGAGTTTGATGAGCTTGGCCTTATATTTTTCCAAAGCCATTTGAATTCCCGGAATTCAACCGAAACACATAACGGACGCCTAAACTGACCTTGCTACACCAAAATGACCATAACTTATTCATTTATTGACCAAATTAACCATGGTTAGACTCTATGGAACCCTAACTCAACCCTTTCTTCAGCCATTAACCCCTCAAACCTAGATAACCCTTCTCACTTGGAGTAAATTGGCCAAACACCCTCTGCATTCCAGAAATCCCGTCACCCAAGCCCTTCTTGGAGATTCAAGCTCAAATCTCCTCCCAAACCTCCATTAATCCACAAGGCAAGCTTGGATATGTTATGTACATTCAATATGAGTCATTTTCATTCATTCATCCCTAAATTTGAGCATGGTTTCATGAGTTTTGGCCAAGAAGTATATATAGTTAGGTTTTGAGCATTTTAGTTGATCTCTTCCAATCCTTGAGCTTTTTGAATGATTCCAAGCATGAAAATGATTGTTTTGATCCCCTCTTTACATTTATGGTGATGTATTAGTTTTTAGATGAGGTATTTATGAGCCACCATTAATGAGCTATTGAAGTTTTGGTATGATTTGGTCACACACACTACATCTCATGTTTCAAGGTTTTGAGAGCATGATTGGGAGTTGTTTTTAAGTGGTTTCATTGCATCTTGGTTGTCTTTTGTTGATTGAATGTGTTGAGATGTTGTATCTTGGTTATGCCCTGTTTCTGCGCGTTTTTTTCTCTGCTACGTGCGTGCCACGAGCGTGTCACCCCTTTCTTCTTTTGGGTGACACGGGGGTGCAGATTTGCTTGGTTCCGCTGTACAGTAACACGAGGGTGTCACGGTTTGCCGTGTAGTGGTGACACGGGCGTGTCACCCTCTGATTTCTTATTATGACTGTACCGTGTGTGTTGGTGACACGGGCGTGTCACTTTCTGTTTTCATGCATTTTGTGGGTTCATGCATGTTGGGTATGTATGCGTGTGTGTATATATATATACATATGTTTTGATTATATGATGTGAATTCCTTATTAGTGCGCATGGACATGTTCATTACATAAACATACTCTTTTCCATACTCATAGCATGATCATTTCATTGCCGAGCGTCTTAGTTGGTCATTTTGAGTCTCACTTCACCTTTCTTGCACAAATTTTGATCCCGTTGGAGACGAGGCCGGTCCTTGAGGCTTTCGTGTCTTCTTTTGTCGGTTCGAGGTGGGTTTCTCTACTAATAGTTATCTTGTCCCAATATAACCCTTATGTTACCGTTTTAAGCCAAAAGTTATACTTATACTTATCAGGTCTTTTAAAGAGTCTTATGATTTTTGATTGTTAAGCCCTTCTTTATGAAAACCTACCTTATGTTTTGGCGAGATTGCATGTATGTTATGATCACGGGCCCCGGAGCTTAGTGTATCGTGGTAAACCGGGGAGGCAAGGGCCGACGGTGAACCCGTGCACTAGTTCCAACCATTTTATGTCGAAATAGATCTCGTCAGGAGTTTTGACGAGAAAACGCTAGTCGGGCTTTTGAGGATTCATGTACCTCACTGGCCATTATGTATGAGGTGGTCGAGTCTTGCAAACTCGTCGACCACCGGAGGAAGAAGGTGTATATGAATGATTATGATCATTATGTATGTGCACATATGTTATGTATGATAACTTATGAATTTATGAAAATGTTTACACGAAGAGAAGGTTGGAGATGATGCACGCCCACTCGCCGGGCCTTAAACCCTATGTTAATTATGAATGAATATGATAGTCGTAATCCCATTGATGTTTTATTTGCTTTGCCCGCTTGGGAAATTTATTATCAAACTTCTATGGGATTAGGGCTTGCATGTATATGTTTCAATTCTGCGATATTTATACTTATGCCCCGCTTTTACACCCACCAGTCTCTTTTAGACTGAACCCGGTTGTTTTCAGTTGTTTCGTGCAGGTTTGGAGGTGCTAGGCGGGAATTCGAGTCGTCTAGGTCTTGTATTTGTGTCTAGCATTTCCTTTACACTCAATTGCACTCATATTTTGTATCTTGGATTTGTATGGAGCGAATTATGTTATTTTGAGCCGTGAGGGCTTTGCTACCACTTATTGTATAGGTTGATCTATTTTTGGAGCTTGGATGCTCAATGTGCATATTTATGTTTATTGCTTCCGATATTGCACTTGTTTCTCGATTTTAATTCATGTTGGTTATTGTTTGGTTTAAGGGTTAGCTCCCGCCTAGCTTAACGTGTTTGTTGTGTCCTCGTTCGCCGTGATTTGACACGTGTAGGGATTTTCCATTTCCTATGCGGGTCGGGTCCCGGTGCGGGGGATGTGGCGCCTCACGCTCGGGCGTTACATCCTTTAAGTGGTATCAGAGCCAAGGGTTGCAAAACCCGGGCTCTAGTGTCGTGTGAGTCAGTCTAGGGCATTACATCTCTTATGCATTCTATACGTGCTTATGTGTTCTATACTTCGATCTTGACTGAACTAATTGCATTTTCATGCATTAACTAAAGATAGCATGCACTTCAGTGTTTTCTGAACAGGATGCCTCCACGTAGACATCGTGAGAGATCACCGGGGCAATGTAAACACCGTGATCGTTCCCCTTCACCACAAGGACAACAGCAACCGCCTCCGATGGACATGGGAAATTTTATGGAAGCGGTTTTTAATTATGTGGAACATCGACGGGATCAAGCTCCCCCACCACAATCCGTTGAACAACCGGCTCCGTTGAATAACAACAATCATAGAGATCCTCATGGGACATTTTTAAGTTACAACCCTCCACGGTTTTTTGGCTCAATTGATGATGAGATATCGGAGGGATGGCTGACGAGAATTGAGAGGATATTTGTAGTTCGACAATTTACCACCCAAGAGAAAGTTCAGTTCGCCGTATTTCAGTTGGATAGCGAAGCTTATGATTGGTGGGAAAGGTCGAGGGAAAAGCTAGAGGTTGATGAAGAGGAGATTACGTGGGAAGTCTTCAAAAGAGAGCTTCGAGAGTATTTTGTGCCCGAGGTGGTGAGAGAGAGAAAGGAGCAGGAATTCATGAACTTGAAGCAGGGTAGTCGTTCAGAGGCTCAGTACATCGCCATTTTCAACCGACTTGGAAAGTATGCACCTCATATCACGAGGGATGAAAAGAGGAAGGCGAAGAAGTTTATTGCCGGACTTAGACAGGATTTGAGGCACGGCCAAACGGGACATAATTACTTATCTTTTGCTGATACGGTATAGAGAGCTTTGGAACAAGAAGAGGAATTCAAGAAGAAAGATCCAAATTTTAAGGCTCCTATGGGACGAGGATCGGGGTATGGAAAGAGGCCGATGGTATAAGCCGCTCCACCTACACAAGGTCCTTTCAAGAAACCTAAGTTTGGAGGGCAAGTTTCTTAGAATGCTCCGCCTCGAGTGGTGGCTCCTAAAACTCAACAGAATTTGAGTGAGGATCGATTGTCTAAGCCGCCATGTACGTATTGCGGAGGTCCTACCCACAACTTCTACAATTGTTGGAAAAGATTGGGCTTATGTATCATCTGTGGAAAAGCGGATCACATGGTGAATACGTGTCCTGACAAGAACCCTGGATTTCAGAACGGGGCTCCAAAGCCTATGATTCGAGCTCGTGCTTATGCCCTCGAGGGTGAGGAACAAAATGTAGAAGTTGATCCAAATGCCGTGGTGGAAGGTACCGTTTGCATTGATAACACGAGCATCCATGCATTTTTTGATCCGGGTGCTACCCATTCTTTCTTATCTCGTGATCTATGTGCTTCTCTGTGCCTACCTGTTTTATGTGCCAATTCTTGTTATTTTGTGAGTTCTCCCCTTGGAGAGAATTTGCAGACGGATCAAGTAGTTCGGGGTTGTTCGGTTTTGATAGAAGGGAAAGATTATCCAGGCGATTTCATCGTAATGTCCATGAAGAGATATGGGGTAATCTTTGGGATGGATTGGTTATACAGGCATCGGGCCGAGGTTGATTGCTTGGAGAAGAAGATTAAGTTGGGGGATGAGGTAATTGGTGAAATGGGATTGCAGGATGTGCCACTCTTATCTTTTATGGAAGCTTGTAAGCTAATGAGAGAAGGGGCTATGGGATTCGTTGCTTATCTTCTTAATAAGCCGAAGGATCAAATTAAATTTGAGGAGACCGCAGTGGTTAAGGATTTTCCCGATGTGTTTCCGGAGAATTTGGGTTCGTTGCTGCCAGATCCTGAGATTGAGTTCGTTATAGATTTATATCCGGGATCAGAACCGTACTCTAAAACTCCATACATAATGGCTCTGGCGGAGTTGAAGGAATTGGAAATTCAGCTAGAGGAATTACTTAAGATTGGATATATTCGGCCGAGTTCATCTCCGTGGGGTGCTCCGGTTCTCTTTGTTAAAAAGAAAGATGGATCGTTAAGAATGTGTATAGATTACCTGGAGCTTAATCGAAGGACTATCAAGAATAAATATCCGTTACCCCACATCGAGGATTTATTTGACATGTTGCAAGGTTCAGGAGTTTATTCGAAATTGGATCTCAGGCAAGGCTACTATCAATTGAAAATCCGGGAAGAGGACATACCTAAGACAGGATTCAATACCCGGTATGGACACTATGAATTCACTGTGATGCCTTTCGGTTTAACTAATGCCGCAGCATTAATGGATATGATGCATCGGACTTTTCGGCCTTATTTGGACAAATTCGTAGTAATGTTTATTGATGATATTCTGGTCTATTCGAGGAATCCGGAGGATCATGCAAGGCATCTCAAATTGATATTGGAGACATTGAGAGAGCACCGGTTGTATGCGAAGTTTAGTAAGTGTGAGTTCTGGATCGACCGGGTTGCTTTTCTAGGTCATATTGTCTTGAGTAAAGGCTTGGAAGTTGATCCTGCAAAGATAGAGACTGTTATTCAGTGGCAGAGTCCGAAGAATGCTTTCGAAGTCAGGAGTTTCTTAGGTTTGGCGGGATACTACCGAAGATTTGTTAAGGATTTTTCTAAGATTGCAACTCCTTTGACTCGTTTGACGAAGAAGGAAGTTAAGTTTGATTGGAACGAGGCATGTGAGGCGAATTTCCAACTCTTGAAGGAGAAGTTGACCACTGCACCGGTACAAGCACTCCCTGTAGGCACGGAAGGATACATGGTTTATACGGACACCTCGAAAGAAGGGTTGGGATATGTTTTGATGCAGAATGGTAGGGTGATAGCCTATGCCTCGAGGAAGTTAAAGGATCATGAACAGAGTTATCCCACCCACGATCTCGAGCTAGCAGCAGTGATCTTTGCTTTGGGAAAGTGGAGACACTACTTATATGGAATTCCTTTCGAGATCTTTTCGGACCACAAGAGTCTTCAATATTTGTTTTCTCAGAAAGAGCTAAACAAGAGACAGAGGCGTTAGATGGAGACTTTAGCGGATTATGAGTGTACGATCCGATACCATCCTGGAAAAGCTAATGTGGTCGAGGATGCACTTAGCAGGAAGGCGAGTGTGTCTAATGTGAAAGTGGAAGTTGGAGAAGAATCTGAGTCTTTCAAGCTAAGGGCCAGTATTCGGAATATTTCGGTACAACCAGATCTTCAGTAGAGGTTATTTGAGGCTCAGAGAAAGGATTCCGAGGTTCAGAAGTTAGCTGAAAAAGATAAAGTGGATCCCTAGTGCCCGTTTGGATTTGATGATACGGGACTCTTAAGGTTTAAGAACAGGATTGTGGTTCCGAATGAGTTGAAGAGAATTATCTTGGAAGAAGCTCACAGATCAGGGTATTCGATACATCCCGGAGGTAATAAAATGTATAAGGATTTGAAGCAGTTCTATTGGTGGAATGGACTTAAAAGGGATGTAATAAATTTTGTGAGACATTGTTTGACTTGCCAAACCGTGAAAGCTGAGCATCAGAAGCCATCGTGGCTACTTCAACCGCTACCTATCCCAGAATGGAAATGGCAACAGGTGGCGATGGATTTCGTTTCAGGCCTTCCTAGAGTGAAGGGTGGTCTTGATGGGATTTGGGTGATCGTGGATAGAATAACGAAATTGACACATTTTCTGGCTGTTCGGATGTCGGATAAGGTACCTAAGCTCGTAAAGAAGTATGTTGATGAGATTGTGCGACTTCATGGTGTGCCGGTCAGTATTGTGTCAGATCGAGATCCGAGGTTTACTTCTAGGTTTTGGCAAGAATTGCAAAGGAATCTGGGAACAAGGCTTCAATTCATTACAACTTTCCATCCTCAGACAGAAGGCTAGTCGGAGAGATTAATCAAGTATTTGGAGGATATGTTGAGAGCATGTGCATTGGACTTTTCGAGTTCATGGAACGAGCAGCTGCCTTTAATTGAGTTTGCTCATAATAACAGTTTTCAAGCTTCAATAGGAATGGCGCCTTATGAAGCCCTTTATGGACGAAAGTGTAGATCTCCCTTATTCTTCGACCTTGAGGAATGGAGTTGGACAAAACAGGAGGGAGTGAAACGAGGGGAAAAGAAAGAGAAGCCTTCTAAGGTCGTGCAATCAGCGATTGATAAAGTTCAGATAATTCAGCAAAGAATGAAAGCAACTCAAGATAGACAGAAGAGTTATGCGGATCAGCGAAGAAAGGATCTTAAGTTTGAGGTTGGTGATAGAGTATTTCTGAAAGCTTCGCCACGAAATGGATTTACGAGGATTGGAAAAGGAAGTAAATTGAATCCTCGTTATCTAGGACCATATGAGATTCTCGAGAAAATTGGAGACACGGCTTATCGGTTGAATCTACCTCCGAGTGTGACGGGAATCCACAATGTATTTCATGTCTCCCAACTTCGCAAATATTATCCGGATGAAGCCGAGATCCTACCCGAGGAAGAGGTAGAAATTGAGCCTAACCTCACCTTCGTTCAGAAACCGATTAAAATTTTGGATCGAAAGTTTCAAGAATTAAGAAGCCGGGGAATCCCACTGGTTAAGGTATTATGGAGAAGTGATAAGACGGAAGAGGCCACGTGGGAAACGGAGGATAAGATGAAGAAGTTTCATCCTGAGCTGTTTCCGACCAATCAGTGAATCCGAGGACGGATTCTTTTTAAGGGGGAGAGGTTGTGAAGCCCCGATTTTTCCAAATCGTTCAGGTATGAATTATGTGATAATTACGTGCGCGTTTAATTTATTTTAATTACGTTATTTCATTTCTTTATCTTATATTATATTAATTAGAGAATATTTAATTATTTGAATTTGAATTTATAGGAAGTTTCTTTAAACTATTTGCTCTTGAACGAATTATTTGCTTACCGTTTCTACGTGAAATGATTTCGGAATTTCGTGTGAATTTAAGATGTTGGACTTATATATGTTATGAATATGTTTATATGCTCGTTTTATGTCTTCGGGTTTGTTTGATTGAGTTTTTGAATTTATTTTGATTCGGAATCCAAAACGGGGGCTAACGAGCAATCAGCGCACCATTGGTTCCTTATTTGATAACTTGAGCTAGGAAACTCGGATTCGAGTTTCGTCAACTTCGTAGAACTCGTATCAAAAATTCGAGTTTGATGAGCTTAGCCTTATATTTTTCCAAAGCCATTTGAATTCCCGGAATTCAACCGAAACACATAACGGACGCCTAAATTGACCTTGCTACACCAAAATGACCATAATTTATTCATTTGTTGACCAAATTAACCATGGTTAGACTCTATGGAACCCTAACTCAACCCTTTCTTCATCCATTAACCCCTCAAACCTAGATAACCCTTCTCACTTGGAGTAAATTGGCCAAACACCCTCTGCATTCCAGAAATCCCGTCACCCAAGCCCTTCTTGGAGATTCAAGCTCAAATCTCCTCCCAAACCTCCATTAATCCACAAGGTAAGCTTGGATATGTTATGTACATTCAATATGAGTCATTTTCATTCATTCATCCCTAAATTTGAGCATGGTTTCATGAGTTTTGGCCAAGATGTATATACAGTTAGGTTTTGAGCATTTTAGTTGATCTCTTCCAATCCTTGAGCTTTTTGAATGATTCCAAGCATGAAAATGATTGTTTTGATCCCCTCTTTACATTTATGGTGATGTATTAGTTGTTAGTTGAGGTATTTATGAGCCACCATTAATGAGCTATTGAAGTTTTGGTATGATTTGGTCACACACACTGCAACTTATGTTTCAAGGTTTTGAGAGAATGATTGGGAGTTGTTTTTAAGTGGTTTCATAGCATCTTGGTTGTCTTTTGTTGATTGAATGTGTTGAGATGTTGTATCTTGGTCATGCCCTGTTTCTGCGCGTTTTTTTCTCTGCTGCGTGCGTGCCACGGGCGTGTCACCCCTTTCTTCTTTTGGGTAACACGGGGGTGCAGATTTCCTTGGTTCCGCTGTACCGTGACACGGGGGTGTCACAGTTTGCCTTGTAGTGGTGACACGGGCGTGTCACCCTCTGATTTCTTGTTCTGACTGTACCGTGTGTGTTGGTGACACGGGCGTGTCACCTTCTGTTTTCGTGCATTTTGTGGGTTCATGCATGTTGGCTATGTATTCGTGTGTGTATATATATATACATATGTTTTGATTATATGATTTGAATTCCTTATTAGTGCACATGGACATGTTCATTACATAAACATACTCTTTTCCATACTCATAGCATGATCATTTCATTGCCGAGCATCTTAGTTGGTCATTTTGAGTCTCACGTCACCTTTCTTGCACAGATTTTGATCCCGTTGGAGACGAGGCCGGTCCTTGAGTCTTTCGTGTCTTTTTTTGTCGGTTCGAGGTGGGTTTCTCTACTAATAGTTATCTTGTCCCAATATAACCCTTATGTGACCGTTTTCAGCCAAAAGTTATACTTATACTTATCGAGTCTTTTAAAGAGTCTTATGATTTTCGATTGTTAAGCCCTTTTTTATGAAAACCTATCTTATGTTTTGGCGAGATTGCATGTATGTTATGATCACGGGCCCCGGAGCGTAGTGTATCGTGGTAAACCGGGGAGGCAAGGGCCGACGGTGAACCCGTGCACTAGTTCCAACCATTTTACGTCGAAACGGATCTCGTCAGGAGTTTTGACGAGAAAACTCTAGTCGGGCTTTTGAGGATTCATGTACCTCAGTAGCCATTATGTATGAGGTGGTCGAGTCTTGCAAACTCGTCCACCACCGGAGGAAGATGGTGTATATGAATGATTATGATCATGATGTATGTGCACATATGTTATGTATGATAACTTATGAATTTATGAAAATGTTTACACGAAGAGAAGGTTGGAGATGATGCACGCCCACTCGCCGGGCCTTAAACCCTATGTTAATTATGAATGAATATGATAGTCGTAATCCCATTGATGTTTTATTTGCTTTGCCCGCTTGGGAAATTTATTATCAAACTTCTATGGGATTAGGGCTTGCATGTATATGTTTCAATTCTGCGATATTTATACTTATGCCCCGCTTTTACACCCACCAGTCTCTTTTAGACTGAACCCGGTTGTTTTCAGTTGTTTCGTGCAGGTTTGGAGGTGCTAGGCGGGAATTCGAGTCGTCTAGGTCTTGCATTTGTGTCTAGCATTTCCTTTACACTCAATTGCACTCATATTTTGTATCTTGGATTTGTATGGAGCGAATTTTGTTATTTTGAGCCGTGAGGGCTTCGCTACCACTTATTGTATAGGTTGATCTATTTTTGGAGGTTGGATGCTCAATGTGAAAATTTATGTTTATTGCTTCCGCTATTGCACTTGTTTCTCGATTTTAATTCATGTTGGTTATTGTTGGGTTTAAGGGTTAGCTCCAGCCTAGCTTAGCGTGTGTGTTGTGTCCTCGTTCGCCGTGATTTGACACGTGTAGGGATTTTCCATTTCCTATGCGGGTCGGGTCCCGGTGCGGGGGATGTGGCGCCTCACGCTCGGGCGTTACATTTGGTCACAAACTCGTGTGCGTCCTTAAACAGTGAAGGCCACCAAAATCTAGATTGTAGCGCCTTTGCAACTGTCTTATTTGCACTAGCGTGACCTCCATAAGGGCTGGAGTGGTAGTGATAAAGCACCTCCTTTATCTCATCCTGTGGGATACATCTCCTCACCAGATGATCAGAACAGTGTCTATAAAGCAACGGTTCTTCCCAATAGTAATACTTTGCATCGGAAAGGAATTTCCTTTTCTGGTGGAAACTCAAGTCAGAAGGTACAATTTTACTGACCAAGTAATTTACAAAATCTGCTTACGACAGTACTCCAGAGTCTACTTTAAACAATTGCTCATCTGGAAAATTCTCCACTATAATCTGTTCTTTTTCCTCGGCTGTCTCCTCAATTTCCAATCGCGACAAGTGGTCTGCTACCACGTTCTCTGTGCCCTTCATGTTCGGGTTTAGCCTGCGTTGGTGTTCTATAGAGGGTTTGTGCTCTTCCTTCATCAAAATATTATACATGCAAATAGCTGGACTAATTCCCTTAATATCGGAAATAGTCCAGCCTATTGCTCGTTTATGAGTTCTCAACACCCTTAACAAAGAATCTAATTGCAATTTAGATAATTCCGCAGACACAACAACAGGTAATGTAATAGATTCACCTAAGAACGTATACTTCAGATGATTGGGGAGGGGTTTCAATTCCAAGGTAGGTGCCTTAACAATAGATGGTGGAGGAGTGGGCTTACCTGTACCCAACTCCTCATAAACAAACATTTGTCGGAAGGGTACGAATGGGGTTGCCTCAAGTTCTCTCGAATAAGTGGAAATCTATTCTAGTAACTCCTCTCCGTCTATTTTCTCTTCCAGTCCCTGCAGACATTATTCAAGGGAGTCATCTTGCAGTGCTGAAATTGAAATAATATCATCTACCATGAAACAGTGTTCTCCCACTACTGGTCCTTTCATGGTCTTGAACAGGTTAAACTCCACTTGCTCTTCCCCCACTCTTAGGGTCAACAATCCATTCTTTACATCAATTAACGCTCCAACTGTGGCAAGGAAAGGTCTTCCTAAAATCAATGGCATAGCTCGGTTTTCTTCTATGTCAAGCACAAGAAAATCCACTGGGAGGTAAAAATTGCGACCCTAACAAGGGTATTCTCCAAGATCCCGGTGGGATATGTGATTGATCGATCAGCTAATTGAAGTGACACTGTAGTTGGCTGTAGATCTTCCAACCCTAATTTTCTACAAATAGACAAGGCATTAAACTCACGTTAGCGCCAAGATCACATAAAGCATTATTGAAAGTTAAATTGCCAATAGTACAAGGGATAGAAAAACTCCCTGGATCCTTAAGCTTATGCTGAATAATGGCACTGCACTCCTCAGTGAGTCCAATCGTGGCATACTCCTCCAATTTTCTCTTGTTAGAGGGGATCTCCTTCAGAAATTTAATATACGTCGGCATTTGTGCTAATGCTTCTGCAAAAGGAATGTTGATATGTAACTCCTTAAAGATGCTTAAGAACTTCTCAAACTATTTCTCCAATCTCTGCTTCTGCAATCTTTGGGGAAAGGAACAGGAGGCACATACTCCTTGGGTGCCACATTCACTTTTGGTTTTGAAGGGAGCTCTTTCTTTTTCTCTTCTACATTTCCCTCCTTTGTCTCGACTACTCCTTTCAGCTCCTTTCCATCAGTGTTACCTTCAGCAGAATCTGTAGGCATCCTTGGTCCTTCGTATTCCTTGCCATTTCTCAAGGCTACAGCTTTGGTGTAGCGCCCCAACGGAGTGCCCCACATCCCCCGCACCGAGACCCGACCCGCATATGAAATGGAGAGTCCGTACATGAGCCGAATCACGGCGAACGGGGACCCACTCACACACTAGGCTGGGCGGGAACTAGAACCTTCGAAACCAATCAACCAACCCATGAATTAATGCGAGTGCAGAAGCAGGACATAAAATCAATCACGAGGTTTAACGGAAAAGATCACTAACATGAGTACCTAAACTCAAAAAAATTAAAACATAATTAATTAACATTAATACTAATTATCAATTAAACAATTCCCAATTTAACGAAATAAAATAAAAGGAAATAAAATAATAACAATTTATAATAAAATTTAAATATTTAACACTTATAAATAATTAATTCGTACAATTTGGTAAACACTTATGTCATATTTGTACAATGAAAAACCGGGGCGTTACAATCTCTCCCCCCTAAAAGAATCCGTACTCGGATTCACTGCACGTCTAAAACAATTAATGAGGGTACCCCGTCCCTCGCAAGCAACAACGAGAGAACCCCGTCTCTCGAACAACAATGAGAGAACCCCGTCTCTCGAGCAACAATGAGAGAACCCCGTCTCTCAAAAGCAGAAAATTACGTCAAAGAATAAACACCAAGAAAAACAGATTTCAAAACGTGAGTTAAAATAATGAATAATCACGTAGATCACACAGGGACACGTAATAAACATCAATTACAACACAATAAGGAACAACGAAAATAATCAATTAGCAATGTATATACAACATTAAGAAACCGATTGAATTAAATTGCATGTATGCATATGCCATGAATGTTTTATGTACCGTTCACCATAGCCAAGAAATTTTGAAGTTGACTAATTCATGGTCCAATTGTATAATGTGACCCAAAAGCTGGCTTGGCTCTTGACTTATCTTTAATCCCCTTAATATGAGTGTTCGTTTGAAGAGAAGACAACTCTCGGCTGGCCCTACTTTGACTCTTACACCTTGATTACCTTCTTCAATTTAGCGGATTCCTTGGAATTCAATTATCTCCTGGAATAGTGCTCCCTTCCTTCTCTAACTCTTCACCCTTAACCTCTACATATTCTCTTGACATGATTAACTCTTTCAACCAGTCGAATTCTGCTTTATCCTACATGTCATCAGACCGTTCCTTCCATGATTCATGTTTGAATCTTCTATCCTTGTCAATGTCCGAATTCACCATATCCAAGATCAACTACTTCCAAGGCCCTAAGTTCGATTTCCATCTCATGACCGTTCCCACCACGGTTTTCCACTTTTGTGAATTCTTCCTCAATCAAATTAAAACCCTCAATTCCTAGAGTCAGATCAATCTTCTCGGGGATTCTTTCCCAACTCTTATTCAAGTTATCCTTTCCAAGCCTGTAGACAAGCACTTGGTTCCGGCCCACTCCATTCCCTACTTAAATGTAAAACATTCCTTATAATTCTTGAGGTTTGATCCAAGTCCTTCAATGACCACCCTCTTGCTATATGGTAATTTGATTCGGTTTCCTTTTTCCCACACTGATAGGAGTTCCCCGAAGTCCCTCATAATTTCGTCATCTTCGAAAATCCAACCCCGTACTATGAATAACCCTTAGCAATCTTCAGGCTGGGTATAGTGATTTAACTTTCATTTTGATGGTTCCATCGTTAAGACCGTTCATCCTTTTCCTATCACCATCACTTGCACTTCCAAATCGTCTATGGTTTGCATTTGCCGTTGTTCCTACTAGAATACTCTTCGAGCACAACCTTAAATCTTAAGTTTGTCTCTTGGTCGTGCTCTCCCCCTTAAAAAGAATTCCTAATCTCCCCAAACTTATTTCCTTAGGACGAACAACTCTAAGTAGAAAATATGTTCGATGGCTTAGTTCACGTTCACTTTAAAGTTCTTGATTGGAGCAACGACCCCTTTCCCTTTTGCTTCCCCAAACTCCTAATTAAGTTCATTAAATTCACTAACTTGTCTCATTTAATTTATATGTCCTGAAACCTTCCACTTCCTTCTTTGTCCCACTCTATCAACCCAAAATGTTTCTTCTTCACTTTGTTCTATAGGACTTTGATCGAAGTAATAGTGAAAGTAGTAAACGGCGAAACCCTAACAAGCAAACACTAAAATGGTGTGTGCTGGGTTAAGTTGATAAATGCATGTGACAGATGTTTTAAAAAAAAGAATTGCAACATCAAGCACATAATTCAACAAATAAGTATGTAACAATAATTTAGCAATTAGAGTATTAAAACACATATAATAAGAATTTAAATAACTAATTTACGATGCATGATACACGTGCTATGAATACGTTGAACCTGTCACCGTAGTGGTGTCTTTAGCACGACATCTTGTCCTTTGATCTCGATGTTGTGAGCATAAGTCATAAGGTTGAACATTGTTCGATCGTTGATGATGCTTCCCAAATCCTTGACTTTCTTCAAAGATTGATTCCAAATGATGTCCCAAATCTTACCCTTAATTGTCTCCCTGCTTAAGGTTTCCTTAACCATTCTTTATAAATTTAATGATAGAATGCACTCATCTTCCAGTTGCTTACACTTAAGCACGTAATTTCTCTCCACAGTTCTTTGTCTCTCTTTATCGTTTCCATTTGCTGCTCCATTACTACCCACTCAAACTCGTGACATGACAATTTAGCTTAAGTCTGGAAAACAACTTCAATCCAACCAAAGATAGAACCTTTGGCACCTTAGCTTTCAATGAGCTTGAAAACGACATATCGATCGATTCTCATTAACTCCCTCCAATCCGACTTCTTCCTTACCCAAACTTGAGTTCTCTTGAGGGTCTCCATCTCCTCGTTGATAAAATCCTTGAACCTAAAATACTTTCAAAATTTTCTTCATTTCTCCTTTGAATGAATGATCCACTATCTTAATAATCTTCAACGAACAACCCGAAACTTAGAAACCTCTCTAATATCGGTCTTCTATTCCAAATCCTACCTTCTACCACGATGTTGAGTAATGAAATGCAGTTTCACGTCGATAGCCTTGAAGATTCAACACCAGACCTTCTACTTTCTTAATTCCATAACCTCTTCATTAGTTTGATAGAAGAAACCCGTTGTTGAGGTTGATAATAGCTTTATTAGCATGACGATAACCTATAACAAAAGATTCCACTCGAATATAGATGCATGTAGATTAGCATATGCTTACGGCACATATTTAGGTCAATCAAAACACATAAAATGCAATTGCAACACCTAAAGCAACGAAATTGAAAGTAGATCACATCTATCAAGAATGTTCGAGCAAATAATAACAGCTTAACCATGAAAATTCAATGCAATGCACATGTTGCCAAGTTGTTCCTATGCCGTACGACCTAAACTGACTCAATCACGACATGAGAACCCGGGTTTTGCAACCCTAGGCTCTGATACCACTTAAGGATGTAGCGCCCCAACTGAGGGCCCCACATCCCCCGCACCAAGACCCGACCCGCATATGAAATGGAGAGTCCGTACACGAGCTGAATCACGGCGAACGGGGACCCACTCACACACTAGGCGAGGCGGGAACTAGAACCTTCGAAACCAATCAACCAACCCATGAATTAATACGAGTGCAGAAGCAGGACATAAAATCAATCACGAGGTTTAACGGAAAAGATCACTAACATGAGTACCTAAACTCGGAAAAATTAAAACATAATTAATTAACATTAATACTAATTATCAATTAAACAATTTCCAATTTAACGAAATAAAATAAAATAAAAGGAAATAAAATAATAACAATTTATAATAAAATTTAAATATTTAACACTTATAAACAATTAATTCGTACAATTTGGTAAACACTTATGTCATATTTGTAAAATGAAAAACCGGGGCGTTACATTTGCACTGTTCCTTATGATTATTTTTGGTTTGATCTGGCAACATCCTTTGGCCTATTGTATTCAATGATTGGGCTATATGACCAATCTGAGTCTCTAAATTCTTATTCTAATTCACCACCTGCTCTACCTGAGTTTCCAATTTCTGATATTTGTCCGAAGACACTGCTATGAACTTCTCAAGTGCATCCTCCCATCCTTGCTTCTGTTCCGGAAAGGGTTGAGTATGAGGGATGTAAGATGGAGGTTCTGGTTGCATCAGATAACGGCCTGGAGTATGGATTAGGTCTGGTCGACGTAGATCTTGAGGTTTAGGTTGGAACAACGGTCTAAGTTATGGCACTGCTTTTTTCGGATAGTTCTCCCAACTAGGGTTGTAGGTGTTGACGTTATTAGCATAGCTCACTTGCCCTTACACGTGCTCACCCACATTGGAATAGGGATATATGTTAAACACATGTGGACCACTACAAATATCATAAGTTACCTGCACTGGTTGGAATTGTGTTCCAATAGCATTCATGGAAAGTTGGTCTAATCTGTTAGTGAGAGCTTCAATCTGAGCATTGATGGCGGTCAAGCCATTGAGCTCTACGACTCCTACTGCAACCTTAGTCGGTTGAGGATAGTTCCCTTCCTGCACAAAAACATCGTTCTGTGACATATTCTCTAAAAGTTCAGCAGCAACCGTTTCGGACATTAATAAGAAAGCTCCGTCAGCAGTGGAATCCATCGCTCTTCTAAAAGTAGGGAACATTCCATTATAGAATGTCTGAATCAGTAGCCAACCAGGAATCCTATGATGTGGACACTTCTTCTGTAAATCCTTAAATCTCTTCCAAGCCTCATAGAAAGGCTCTCCATCTATCTGTCGGAACCCTTGGATCTCATTCCTGTATTTTGTGGTTTTGCTGAGAGGGAAAATTTTGGCTAGAAAGGCCTGAGAAAGTGCCTCCCAGCTTAGAAAGAATTCATTCGGTACAGTGCCCAACCATGCCTTGGCTCTGTCCCTGAGTGAGAATGGGAAGAGTCTTACTCGGATGGCATCGGTTGTGACATTATGGATCATGAAAATATCACACTCTTCAAGGAAATACTCAAGATGTGAAGTTGGATCCTCCAATGGTAATCCCGCAAATGGATTGCTTTGCAGCAAGTTTATGATAGCTGGTTTGATCTCAAAGTTATTTGCTGCAATCGGGGGACGAGTTTCAGTTTGAATCGCCCCTGCATTCGGTAGACTGTAATCTCTAATCGCAGGAGGAGGTGGCTCTTGAGTCGGATCTACCACCCCTCCGTCTCTCGCATTCGTAGGATCTTCGGCCATCTAATCTGCACAAGGTCAAGGAATACCCTTAGCTCAATTCCACAATGACAAAGACTGCAAACACAAGATAGAATAATGGTCTAAAGCACTAAATCAAAATATTTAAGTATTGTTGATTTAAAACGCCTTCCCCGGCAACGGAACCAAAAACTTGTTGTAAGGTTTACTTAAATATGGAATTTTGTGAATCTCATATTCAGTGGGAGTATGCATATGGTATGCAAATGTTGTAAGGTTTACTATAGTTAAAAACCAATCGTGCAAGTGTACATTAACATACGCGTAGCACAATAGGATCGAACCCACAGGGAAGGGGAATCAATCACTACTATATATTCTTTTCTAATCTAAAGACCTGACGAAAAGCAATTGTTGTTAGTGTACACTGAATTTAGGAGGAATTTTGGGACTAGTGCAATTCAGTATTCTAGTGGCTCGGCATGGAATAAGATTACTGTTGTATAAGTTAGGACCAAATCTCTTTGTACCCTATAACTTACAAGTTATGAAAACCATCTAAATTACCATCACTCTTTCGATCTATAGGCAATTCTAGGACATGCTATTCAAATTAAGTCCGCTTTCAAAACTAAGAATCACACAAGTCATTCAAGCATTATATCAAACAACTATCATACATTCATCATCACCCCCTAGCCCTAGATAATTAGCTACTCATAATTAAAGCAATACTCGTAAAACTAAAGGAAATTACATTAAAATAAATCAGATTCTTCGAATCTAAACAAAGTCTAAAAATTAAACTCATAAACATTCTTGCAATTCTGGAAAATTAAATCTACTTAAGAAAATTGAATTTAGGAGGAATTAGTTTGAATAATAAAGCAACAATAAAACCGAAAAAATAGAATTAGTCTCAATCGATCCGTCTGAATTCTCCAAAAAACGTTTGAAAACTTCCTGCAACAACTGTCTCCCAGCTCCCTCTAAACTCCTCTGAAGAACTCATCCAAAAATAAGACTCTAAATGCACATAAATATCAACCCTAAAATCTCTCGCCGACAGAGGTAACGGGCGTTACCTATCCCCATGCATTTCTTGTTAACGCCCGTTACAAGGCTAAATCGTGCCTGCGCTTTTATAAGTGGTAACGGGCGTTACCATTTCTCTTCAGTCCAAAGGTAACGGGCGTTACCCTTCCCTCACCAGAAATCATCTCCTCCTGCCTCTGATAATGGGCGTTACCATATTTGTACTGCCATGGAGTAACGGGCGTTACTCCTTTCTTTTGCCTTAAGTGATGCTCCTGTATCCATTAACAGGAGTTACGGAAATTGCCCTCTTACTTGGTAACGGGGTTACCCTATTTTCCTCCAAAAATGCATGAAATTGCTTCGCTTCGCCGTTTCGTAACTCAAACTCTAAAAATCACCTAAATGGAGCAAAGTAAACACATAAGCGCATCAAACGACACCAAAATATAATCTAATTAATGCTTAAAATCATGTAATTTTTACACACAACAGCAAACCCTTAAGTCAATCTGTAGATTGATAAAGGCTTCTAAGAGTTAGACAATTCAATTCCTAAGGTAATCAAATCGTTTGACACAAATGGAAGTCGAACAAGTCTAAAAGTGTATGCGTGAAAGTTAGTAATGCTAGCCTCAATTTTTGGTGCTTTAGAAAATTGGCATCCTTCTCATTAGGAATGCGAAGGATGTCATGAAAGGAACCAAAATTTTGTTTAAGAAACAATTTAACATGAATGATCTTAGTGATTATCCTAAATTCTCGGAATTTAGATCTACAGAAGATAGATTTAAGAGAATAAAAGGATTATCACAATCAAGTGCATAACCATGCTACTAAAAGGAGTTTAGTATGGATAATGGAACATCTCTTTTGAAGAGTATGTGTCCTAAGTTAACTTTAAAGTTAGGATGTCCAAAACCCCTTAAAAAGAGGAGCATAATGTATGCAAAGTTATGTACAAAATTAGATATGGCGGAACACTAAGCGTAGTGGGCCCAATCTAATATGACCTTAGAGAAGGTCATTAGATTTCTGTAAAGGATGTCCTCAAAGTACTTGAGAAGAAATGAGGATATGTATTAGTTTACAAAGCCCAAAAGGATCTTATTATTGAAAGGATATTTTGATGTAATTGTTAAATCAAACATAGATGATTGTAAATCATTGAAAGGATGCAATTTTCGCCTCAATGGCAAAGCAACGTGTTGGAAACGTTTCAAGCACGAACATTGCAAAATCTCGACTATTGTAGTTGAGTACTTAGTCGTATTGAATACTGCTAAGGTAAGTGTTTGGGTAAGAAACTCCATCTAACTAGTTAGATGAAGTTCCTAGCATGAAATAACTCCTTTATCATATTGTATGATAAAATGGATGGCTGCTCAAGTAAGAGAACCAAGACCTCACCAAGAGACTGAACACGTGATTAAGAATCACTTTATAAGGAAAACGTGTTTCCTTAGAGATGTGTAAATAAGAGGGTTACACCAGCAGAGAACATAGCATATACACTTTGGAAACGGCCAAAGTCAATAGGCTCTCAAAATACATCTTGAGAAGATGGGACCTAGAGTACCTTAATGGCTTTTACGGGCAAGTGGGAGATTGTTGGAAAAGTTCCCTAGAAAGCGGATTAGTAATAATCCGTTTTGGGACTTTCCTAGTATCACATACAATCTTTGAATAATATACGATTGATTAATATCATATGCAAACACTTTTTTATATGCCAATACATGTTTTTGTGTGTTTCCAATATGTGCTCATGTATTAGAACTCCCCTAATCAATATGACATATAGGACTCAATCATTTAGGAGAAGTGGTTCATGAGAGGAGCCCTATATCATATAAGTCATGATTAGAAATCACTCCAAGCCGATGTGTCCTATAGACAGTGGGAGTGTTAACCTGACTCGTTCGAGACTTACTCGTTAAGAAGGACTACCTTATTTCATGGGGTGCAAAGTGTATTATTGATACGTGCGTGATACATGGGGGTGCTTACTTATTCTAAGTAGGTACACTGAGGTGTCCCGTGTGAGAAGATACCTAAATGGGAAAGGAAGTTTCTGTATCTGGAAATAGAAACTTCCAGATTAGGAAAAATCTCACGAGTCATTGATGTGATTAAGTGACCCTTAAACTTAAAGTTCCATTGATACTTTATGAGCTAACTCTGTAGTCTTAAGTATAAGTTTTAAAGGGTGTCGCCTTAGACAATTGATTCAAGACTTATGCTGGGGTTGCACAAGTGGCACATGAAAGTATATGAGAATCAATAAAGGACCTACGCTTGCATTAGTAAGATAATGATCTCTTATTGTGTAAGTTATTCATATGTCATCTAGGAGTCTTTTGCCAAGGCAGTGGATCAAGACATCAAGAAAAGAGTTTCTTGGATTGAGATCAAATGGATATGAAATGCACTTAACATTAAGATCAAGATTATTAGGGTTCTAATTATTCCCTTACCCTAGATCTTGGTTGAGAGATGGGATGTAGAATGATTGTATCTCACATTAATCAATGACTTAAAGGTTTTGTCGAATCGACACATTCTTATTCAGCTAGGGGTCAAACACCTGTTGCTAGACTATGGTCGTTTGGTCTGTGGACTGATTAATTAATTAGGGTCATTGCTAATTGAATTAAGAACCTAGAGGGTTACACATAACAACCCTGTCACGTGGGTTAAGGCTTGAAATCGATTAAACGAGTTGATCGGATCAAGTGGGGGCCACACGTGTGAAATCACACGTGTGGAAGGCGTGAATGACATGTGTCCCAATGGACACGTGTAGTCACGTGTAAATATGTGTATATGTTAAATAATTAATGTGTTAATTATTTAATGGACTTTGATTTAATTTTGAATTAATATTAAAGTCCTAATTTGGAGAAATAAAGTCTAATAAATAATTAATTATGAATTAATTAATTATTAGTCTTCAAGTTTTTTATTATTTAATAAATAAAGTAAAATAAATTATCTAAGAGAGTTAGATATTATTCTTGCTTGACAAGTTGATCAAAAGAAGACTTTTGGTCAAAGTAAGAGACTTAGTCTCCAAACAAGAAATCCCTTTCCAAAAGAGTTTGGAATCCTTGTCCAACAAGGAATGGGGTTCGAACCCTAAGCCTATTTATAAGAGGGGTTCGAACCTCATGGGAGATTGATACACAATTTCTACCTCTTTAAATTATGCACTAAACCCTAGAGCCTAAACACCGAATATAGAACTAGCATCCTCCCTATTCGGATCGTGGTCGCGGTTGGTGGACTAATTCCTTAGAGGGCTTCTATCGTGAAGTCTTGAAAGATTCGAAGGAGCTTTTGGGGATCAAGACACGAGACAGAGAGATCATGCTCAAACGACAACAAGGGCTGGTGGAACGATTCTGAACCCAATAGAATACGAGTGAAAAAATCGAACTAAAGAAGATAGCGAAAGCCGTTTGTCTATATCTTAAAGGATAAATTTTTTCACGAGGGTTTTATGGCTTGCAGATTTCTATTTTCGCAAAACTGGGTTGGTGTGGATTATTATCCTAGAGGAAACCTACAATGGATTCTGAAGTAGAAAGAAACTTTCGAGGGACGGGTTGCCATTACCGCATGAAGCGCGTTTGAAGGAGGCTCAAAACATGTCAAGAAAGCTACTACCTAAGTGAGTTTCTTGATCTCTACGAATCTGGAAATAGGAATTGCAAGTTTTCGATTCTATCTTTTGGGAAAAAATTTTAAATTTTCGCTGTGTTTCTGTCTCGTTTTCCCAACAGTTAGGGTTGTAGAGGACTAGATACGAAGTTTTAGAAGTTTGGTGGATTCGGGGCATAACTCATATTAGGGTGATCATACTATCTGGGATTGTACATGTTCGAGTATGGATTGTACATCGAAGGCTGATATCCGATTGTGTTCACATTTTCTAAAGTGTATAGACACGTGCCGGTGGGATGGGCTGCGTTTGCACAAAGTTGACTCACTTTAGCCACCTGAGGAGTACCTGCACCAAGATTGTGAACCAAAGTGGTTAGCAAATTTTGAATATCATCAATGGAAGTAGAATTGACCTCATTAACCCGTTGTGGAATGTTCGCGTAATTGTTAAATTGTTGCGCATTCGCAAACATTGTAGAGATCAATTCCTTTGCCTCCTCACAAGTCTTGTCCAGTCGCAGAGAGGATCATCCTTTCCGTGAATGTTCCTGCTCTTGAAAAGAATTAAAATTAATTAGTACCAATCCCCGACAATGGTGCCAAAATTGGACAGGTGTCGAATCCGTCAAAAATAAATATAAATCCAGTCTACGACTAAAACAGAGTATGGCGCAAACGGGGTCGAACCACAGAGATTGGAAGATATTAATTCTATTAAATCACAGGATAATTCACAAGAAATAACAAGTAAAAGTTGGGGGGTTTTGGAGTTTTAACTATAATAATTAAACTAAACTAATAAAGTAATAAATTAAAACTAATAACTAGGAGAATATGATCAAGCACGTTGAAAGAGAGTTTTAAATCAATAGAGGAGCTAACACCTAGCTAGAGATCATGATTTAGTTTCTACATCGATCACGGACGTAAAGATAATTTCAAACAATTCAAATAGGTTAAATATAGCAGATAGAGACACTCGACTCCGCTTGGTTTTCACTTAAATTCTCGAATAACCTAAAGATACTAACCAACTATTTTCCCTAATCCATTTCACAACCCCTAGAGACACTCGACAGGATTTACTGAACAGACAACATTAATGTCTATGAAAACACTAACCCGAATTAACCAAGTCACGATATGTACAAGATTTAAACCCGATTCTTAATTCCCTTAATGAATCAGATTCGACTTTACGAATTCCTATCGTTAACGCACCACAAATATCAATCAAGCATTACATAAACTTCATGCATCATGAATGGCACTATGCAATTAAATCTACTTAGATGATCGTGCAGTATCACTAAACAAACAAATCATAATAAACACGACACTCAGAGAATTAATAAACACTTGAATTATATTGGATATTAGGAACAATTACGTCTCACGATATCTCAACCGAATCATAAATCTCTAGCTAAGCATTACGAAATTAGCTACTCATAGCCATAAATCCAAAAACATAAAATAGTAATTCATCAAAAGATTCTAACTAAATTTTCTAAAAGAAAACAAAGAAATAAGGAAGAAGAACTGTGTTGAAGAATTTAGCTCATCGATGTGCGCTCCAATTCGTCCAAAGTGGTTACCCCCAAAAAGACTCAGAATTCTGCCTCCCAGTTATGTCCTAATCCGTTGTTGCCCAGAAACAAATATATATAAGGGATTAAAGTTGCTCCACAATAGGACCCCAAATCTCTCTCAAATTAGAATTGATTTCTTGCCCTCCAAGTTGGCCCAATCGTTGCCTCCAATTTTCCCACCAAATTGGTTTGATTTTAATTAATTTTAATGGCAGCCCCATCCCACTCATGGCCGTAATCTCAATTAATTACAACGTAACGTGCAGCCCATCACTTAAGAATTCCAAGCCCATTAGCAAACAAAATCAAATCAGTCACTCCACTTATATGTGCATACATGTATAATTCCATTCATATTCAAATTGGGCTTCTCCCATTATTACAATGACATGTGCCATAGCAGCAACACCTCCTTATATGCTCAGCTCATGATCCTATAAAAATCCACTCCTTTTCGGCTAAAATCTCCAATTATCTAGAAAAGTTGCCCAATTGCACTAACAACACGAAAGTTCATCAAGGCACCAAATTATATCAAATAAAAGCACTAAAAACACAACTACAATTACACAAAATATCGGGAATTAAGCACATTATCACTAACGACAGTTGGACCCCTGAACGAGCTAACTCAAAACTGATAAATATAGTTACCAGTATATTGGAGTTAGATGGTTTGACTGCATTGAATGCAAAGTTTTAGGTACTATGTAAGAAGAACGAGCAGCATACAGTGAATGTTGTCGCAACACCATCACCTCCCTCTCCTACTCAGGTATCTTGTGAATTATGTGGTAATGCTCATGTTTATAATATTTGTCCTTCTACTTATGTAGGTGAGTAGGTTTCTCCAAGACTCGAACTGTTGAATTTCGTGAACAACTAGAGGCCTCAGAGCAATCCATTTTCTATCACCAACAATCTTGGTGGAGAAACCATAAAAATTTCTTTTGGTCAACCAATCAAGGTGGCCCTGTAGCAAAGTTTTAGAATAACCAAAGTTGGAAGTTTAGGAAAGGCATTGCTCGAAATTATAGATATCAACTTATTACTTGACAATTCATAATCATTACGTGGCCCGACGAGTGGGCAAATCTCCAACCTTACTCCTATAGTGTGTGCATAAAACTTGATTAAGCGTTCATGCATAACATAATCATAATATTCATAATCATAGTCATAATCATAATCATGAGAAATAATCATAATTTCCATCCTTGTTGCTCTGGGGCGGTGGAAGGGTTTGCAAGGCCCAAGCCACCTCATGAGAAAATATCGAGACCTACCCGCTCCTTCGATGGGTTAACCACCGGCTCAAGGATATCCAGCCTCCCGGCCTCCTGGTCGTGTGAGGATATTCTCAAAGCGTACTATATGCAATGGCTTATCCAACGGCCCGATGCCATACCGATCTCCATTCATACATTTTCCCGGGACCCAATAACATGTGCATAATTCTTGCCAAAACATTTTCATGAAAGCGTTTGAAAACATTTGCTCATTGATTCATTTTCGAAATATAAGTATAGATAGTACATTTTGGCTAAACTTGCCACATGAGATATTAGGGTTCTAATTAATTAGAAATAAAACTTCACCTTGACAAGAGAGTGAGAAAGAGAAGCCTACGGACCCTGCTCCGCGATAACCAGATCGAGCTCTATGCAAGAAATACAAGTGTACATAAGACTATAGACTTATGAACCAATTATTCGACGAACGACATGTTTATGAGATGATATGATATGAGATTAATGTCCCATGATATGAGATTTATATAAATGTTCATGTGCACAATTAATGTCCCATGGACCACGTAAACAAGTCATGCAACGAAAAGTGTTGCTCCCAGGGCCCCATCCCGGAAGGGACAAAATTTCATTAAAAAGAGATCCCGGTCGGGACAGGGGTCCAGTAGCAAATTCTGCATGGCCATCCCGGTTGGGACACCCTGTCAAGAAAACCTACTGCCACACCATCCCGGCCAGGACTGGATTTGAACTGAAAAGTGTCCCGGTCGGTATCCATCTTCCGAAAGCTGCTAATCATCAATCCCGACCGGGATAAAAATTATCCTGGCCGGGAGCCATGATCAGGTTTTGAATCTTCCAGGGGATCCTGGCCGGGATAAAAAATGAACTGAAAAGGTTCCCGGCCGGGAACCAAAACTCGAACAGCAGGGGATGGCAGGGGAGCTTCGGTTCATGCAACGAGATCTAACCAAAACATGATCCAAGTTGAAAATGCAAGTCATAACCAGTCTATAACACATATATACACATTATACTTCAATTATGCATCATATAACACAAGTTTATACCATTAAAACACCCATAACTATTCAAAAAAATCCTCATTCAATACATATCAATAAATACATCAACCACCCAACATAATCTTGCAATAAATTCAAAGATGTTCACATATATACACCTAAGCATGCTCAAGAACAAGAATACCCAACTAAATCTCAACAATCTCTAACAAAACACACATTCACCCACATACACACACACACACAACTATATATATATATATATTTCTTGAAATGGAGATGAAGGAATGGAGGAAATGAAATGATGGAGATGATGAAGATGATGATGATGATGAAGAATGCTTGGCTCCTCATTTTCTTCTTCTTCTTCTTGAATCAAATGGGTGTGTGTGTGTGAAGAGATTAAGAGAGAAAGGTGTTTGTGTGTGGTAGAGATTTAGTGTGTGAATAGTGTGACGTGTTGTGTATATAGATATTACATTAGGTGATATAGGTATGTATATTTGTATGTAATGTATTGTAATGTAGATATAATATTTGTATGTATAAAGTGATGCATAATTATATATTCATATAAGTACATGTATTTTATTTAAGTATAATACATGTATGAATGTATATGTCATGTATATGTATAATGTAGCGCCCCCACTTTGCTGGTAGAGAGCGGCGCCCCAACCCCCGCACTGAAGCACCCCTCAAGTAATGGTGTGAGCCATCACTCAAGAAATACCCCAGTGAACGGCATGTCCATTAACAATTAACAATAATAGTGTTTAACTATGTGGCTTATGCAGCGGAAACTCAGAGTATTTTAAAACTTTTCAAAACATGTGCGTGATGGCATATAAACAAGCAAGTACTGATCGTTAAGCAGAAGAGACTATTAACATTACTGTATCAATTGAACATTATCACGGGAGCATATGATAGCAATTGCAACAGTATCCAAGTAGCAGAAGGATTATTACAAAAGCATAAGGTCAAGTATCAATGCAGCCATATAACATATGCAGGACACAAAATAGATTAATAAAGTAAAGTCCTGACTCAAACAAAATGAACACTCTAGAGCTTCAAGATACCTCTAGACTGCGGCTGCAAGACCTGAAACCATGAGGCCAGAAAACAGGTAGAGGTATTAGTCAAAGTGACTAAGCGAGGGATATCTTTAAAAGAAAGTACTTGAAGTAAACGTTTGAAGTAAAGTTCATAAGGTAAAACCTTTAATGCAAAGCTTTAATGAAGAACTTAAGAGTAAGTTCAAGTGATAAAACCCTTTGATGCAATGCTATAAGAAATGAGAGTTTTCAAAACACTTTCATGAATGCTATCACACGCGCACACATATGCTATGATTTGGTTCATATGATTTTCATAAAACGGGATAAGGGTAGGGAACAACTTTGCAAGATATGAACCAACTATATGAAAACATTGATGCCCGCAAGCTAGGCTTCTCCATCCTTACTCCAGAAAACATGACCATTAATAGGGTGTCGGACCGAGATCAACAACACCCTAACACATACACACATGCACCGTCCTCCACCAAGTTTCACTTCGGGGAGTGACGACTAGGTGACCATTAACCATTGATTTGGGAATAGATTTGCGGTCCATTCCCGACAATTGTCCTGACTTAACCAAACCTCCTGATTAAAGTCGGTATCAATCGCCTAGTGTGGCGGCCGGTATTAGTGATGTCGTTGGCGCTCACCTCCCGAGCATCACCTCTACACATAATCGCCGGGCCCATACCATTAACCATTGATTACTTGCACCATTGATGACATCTAGAATAAATCTGAATGTATGAACCATTGAACATATGCATTGAACCATTGAACCATTGATGCAATACTTTGAAAACATTGAACCATTGATGCATTACTTTGAAAAAATTGAACCATTGATGCATTACTTTGAAAACATGAACCATTGATGCATTACTTTGAAAACATTAACCATTGATGCATTACTTTGAAAACATTGAACCATTGATGCTGTACTTTGTAAACATGTGCCCTTGATCAATGAATATGGATAGGTCTGGGTTCTTTGAAGAATCATCCCTTATAAAGGGTATTTCAAAACAAGAATGGTAAAGCACTAGGCTTAGAGTTTCAAAACGATTGAGTCATTAAGTATTTATGGTTCCAGTTGAAAATATTTTTAACCTCACCTCACCTATTAGTAACAGTAGGTAGGATAGATTATGCAGTGCCCTTGGGGATTCCAGTGGTCAACCTTAACTCCTGTAAGTGTGTACTAAGGTGAGCTTAAGAACTAAGATACCCTTCTATCACGATGCACATAAACATATAAAACAAGTACAAAAGATGTAATGACAAGAGAGTAATACCATTTAAGGTATTAGAGAAGGATAACACACAAAGGAATCCTTAAAGTGAGTTATCATTAACGTGGGACTATGATCTTACTACAATCGATTAGGAATTAATCAAATTATGAATCCTATCGCAAAACCTTAGGTTATAAAACAAGTCCTCGAAAGAAAACACATTTTGAAATCACATTTTAGACCCCGGATTTGAAATCCCTAAGTGCAAATGTCTATTAAGAAAGCACAAGTTTTAATTCACTTTTACTATTCAAAAGTACTATTCACAGTTACTATTCCAGATTACTATTCACGGATTACTATTCACAGGTTACTATTCACTTGTCGGGTCAAAGGGGTCGGGTCAAACCCACACACTAAACACACACTTATGCACACAAACGAGCACACTCACACACACACGGCATGCACACACACACACACACCCTAATTCAATTATGATCTCGATTATAACCTATAGTTTCAAGTTCATGTTATTATAAGCAAGTGTGATCTAGGTTAAAGGCATAACCTATGGTTAAGAGGTCTAATTAAAGCATAACATCAAGTTATGAAACACTATTCTATCTTAGGTTATAACATGTGACACTATCAAAGTGTATAACATATGATCAAGTACTGTTCCATTAATCCATATCATATCATAAGCTCAAGTCATAACGTATGAGTCATGTAACATTGTAACAATGTAATAACATATCATAGACATAAGTCATAGCACATCAAGACCATTAATCATGTAATATTTATCAATTGAGACCATATAGTAACATGTAACAAGTTAGGATATAATTGATCATAGGTTACTATTCCATTGCATAACATGCTTGAACATAAATTAAATATCATAATCATGCATCAATTATCATCATATAATAGCTCCATAACATGATCATACCATATACTAAAGCAACTCATAACATTTCATAACATATACTAAACAATTAAATCATAATTCACTACTAAGAAACATATCATAAAAACTATATAATAAATGCATAAAATAAAATCCTATATGTCTTAGGGAAGACCCTAAGACCCAACCTAAACATAATATAAACATACCATAACATAAAAACATAAACTAAACTAAAACATAACATAAACTAAAGCATAAAATAAAACAACTAACCTAGCTAACAAAAGGGGGGGAGACGGCAAGAGGGGGAGAGGGAGAGAAAGAAAGGGAGTTGTTAACACAACATATGAGCAAGGAATTCAATGGCATGAGGGGGGTATTTATAGGTGTTGGGAAGCCCCTCACCTTGGAAATAAAATGTAAGGAAGGGTAGGAGAGCAAAATGGTAAAACTTCTCTTGGAAGCTAACTTTGTTCTTGAAGCTAAAATAGGACTGCTGGGGGGTATTTCGGTATTTTCACTGCAAAAACGTGAAGGTGAGTATCTGGAAGTATAACCATTCCGTCCGGGCAAAAATTAGCTTCGAAACGCATATTCATACGTCGAAATCGGATTTACCGTTTAAAAGATACATTAGTTTTAGTGAATAAAAGTTTTGAGCCCGAAACTCAACACGAGTGAAAAACGACTTTTGAGAATGATTTTCGAGTCCGGATTGTTTCCAAAATTCAAGAAATAAATCGAGAAGCGTTTTGAATCCAATATCGACTATAAAACGTTTTATCGATAGAAAGTTGAAAACGTAGAATGAATAGTGAATTCTTACGTACAAGCGTACGCTTCAAAATTTCGAGCTAGGGTTTGAATCAAGAGTTGTAAAACATCTCAAAAATCTTGAAATAGCTCAAGTAGTGCAAATCCTAAGAGAAAACATTTTCCGAATGAAAACCGTTCGTAGAAGGAATAGTGAACTAGGGTTTTCGTAAACATTTTCAATAAAACGAAGTTCGGAATAGATTTTCAAGTCAAGAATGATTTCAATAGACTCGTCTCGACTCAAGGATTGATTTGATTGTAAACTTGGGTAGGAAAGATATCAGAATCAAAAGCTCATTTTCAGAAGAATAGTAACTTTGGTCGGTAAGTTCCCAAAATGCCCTTATGGTTCAAGGAAGGTTTCCAGAGCTTGGAAAACAAGTTCAAACGATTGGGAAACATGTGTGGTGAACCTCCAGGGTTCGAGTAACAATACGAACAAGGTAGGCTCGGGTTATGAATAGTAAATTGTATCGAAGGTCAAGAATTCCCCCTTAAACCATGTCAGATCACATATAAGCACAAAGTTCATGTAAGAATGCAATGCATGAAGGTTTATAAAGTTGGATCACGGTCTATAAACGCCTTACCAATACCCTTAGTTTACCGTTTTCATCCAGGCCCTGTTTTGGGCTTTTACAATCACCCCTCCTTAAAGAGAATCTGTCCTCAGATTCTTCTGCAAACAGCTCGGGGTAATGTTTCTGCATCTTATCCTCTGTTTCTCACATTGCCTTTTCTGTACCATGTTCCTTCCAAAGGACTTTTACCAAAGGAATCTTCTTATTCCTTAACTCCTGGAACCTTGTATCTAAGATCTTTACCGGTTTCAACATATAAGTCAAGTTTGGTTCTGTCGGTAATTCTCCACTGGTACTATCTCTTTTTCATCCAAAACCACTTGCGAATCTGAGATATATAGGATACATTGTGGATCGTTGTATGACTTGCAGGTAAATCCAATCTATAAGTAGTTTCTCCAACTCGTTCCAGTATCTGGAAGACTCCAACATATCTTGGGTTTAATTTACCACCTTTCTCAATTCGAGTAAACCATTTCCTCGGTGTCTTTCACTCCATCACTGCTTCGACTTTGATGGATCTACTTTAACTCCGGTTCTGAAAATGATGTGTCCGAGAAATGTAACTCTTTCTAGCCAAAACTCGCATTTGCTGAACTTGGCATATAGCTTGTGATCCAGCAAAGTGCTCAGCACAATTCGGATATGCTCGGCGTGCTCCTCTGGTGTCTTTAAGAACACCAAAATGTCGTCCAATTTTTTTCTCAACTCTTCCAAGATGACTTCCTTCTTGTAACAATCCAGATTAACATGGTACTTAAACAACCAATCTATTCCAAGGATGATTCCATATCTCGTCATAGGCAACTCAATGAGATTTGACGTGTAGTAGCGATTACCAATGCATATAGGGCGACGTTTATATACTTGATCCGTAACGAGGTAAGTCCCCAAAGGAGAACTTACTTCATATTTCATATGACAATTATTCAAGTGGAAACTGTAAATGCGCACATAAATTAGATGCAATGAATAAATTCATGGCACCAGGGTCTATAAGACCTTAACTGGCGTGTTAAGAATGTGCACAATACCTTCCACAGTAGATGAAGGATCAACCTCCTCATTACCATCCATTGCATATGCTCTGCCTTTAACCACTGGTGTGCTCGTCGTACCCACCACCGCTTTACCCTTGTCTTGAACCCCAAATCTTTTAATCCTGGTAGGACAATGTTCACGTATATGCTCAGGGGAACCACACCAATAACACTGACCATTCTTCTTACGATAATTTTCCTCAGTGTGTCCTTTATGGCTACAGTAGTCACAGACTATCTCCTCTTGAGTGGGCTGAGGTGCTTCATACTGCTGGGGTGCCCTTTGTTGTTGTTGTGGTGTCATCATTGGTTTCTTCCCGGTTCCTTGAAAGGAGGATCCGGCAGGTCGCTTTGTTCCTTGAAAAGTCTTAGGGCTAAAAGGCTCTTGACGACTAACGGTCATCCAGATATCCTTATGGCTGCCTCGACCTTCAATGCTCTATCAACTCCTCTAGTGTAGGTCTCGTCATCCAAAGAAGCTAGTGCCCATCGGAGCTCAGATTTCAGACCATCAATGAACCTTTTAGTCTTGCGACGCTCATCACTCAGAATGTGGGGTGCATACTTGATCAATCTGACAAACTTAGCTTCATACTCCATCACATTCATAGATCCTTGGACCAACTTCATAAATTCAGCTTCTCTTGCATCACGTGTTACCTGACGAGTGTATTTCTGCTGAAACTCCTTCACAAACTCAGTCCAGTTTCCCTCAACGTTGTTCTCAATCCACATGTTGAGTATGCCTCCACCAGTTGAATGCCGCTCCTTCCATTAGAAATGCAGCATACTGAACTCGTTCACGATCTTCAGGGTTGATATCCATAGCTTCAAAGATCTTTTCGAGAATAATTAACCAATTTTCAGCCTTCAAGTCGTTGGGTTCGCCATAAAACTCAGGCGGGTTCATTCTTAGAAACTTTTCCAGTATTTTCCCATTAGGAGAATTACAAGCCCTCACGAATTGTCGCAACACATCAGCTAAATCTGGAACTTCCTCCCTTCTAGGAGGTGGTGGCGTAACATCCCTTGGTGGTGTAAGATCCCGTTGTGGCGTAACTTCTCTTTGGGGTGGCGGTGGCGGTACGCGATTACGTGGTGCTCTTCTTGGTGGCATGATGATACTGAAGTTTCAAGCATTTAGACATGTGTATAATGCATGACAGTAAGGATGATTCACATAATTGGTAACCACGTATTCACATTTCCACGTAGTCACATATAATCATGAGAATAACACATTCCCATAGTAAGATATCAACAACAATCCATTATCACATTACCACATAGGTAAGAGCAACTTATAAGCATGAACAACAAATCAACATTGATCCATTGTTCCATTATCCATTACCATTGACAATTCACGAACATGTATAACATATCAAGTATGATAACAATAAATGAAATGGCATGATCCTATAACGGCCCTAATGGTATCTTGAAGCAACTCTAAGACTCATGCAATGACAGTTATGGAAAGCAGTAAACAGATATCCAACATAAAGCCGAATGTGTCATAAACGTGTAAGGTTTGGAAAAATTTTCTACATTAGGCCACATTTTTAAACAAAATTTAAAATAAGGAGGACCCGATACCATCGAGTTGACTCTCATTCAGGCCTTACCATTCGTCCAAACCAAGTGCAGAATACCTCTTGTGGTTCCATGTTGTCTGAAATCCATCATCCGTGGTGCCAAAATTCGGGGATATTCTACCAAAGCTATACATCCCCTTCGCCAAACAATCCTGTCCATGCCCTGCTAGATCAGCCTCATCATTATCAGATCCATCATTACCTCCATTAGACTGCTCCTAGTCCTGCCTTTGTTCTTTGGTTGACGCCAAGTATAGAAGTGAGTACCTCCTCGGTGAGAAATAACCACAGTACGTGAACCCTCGAACTGCTTGAAAAAGGCCTCGTCTATCTGCTGCTGGTTAGGATCGAGATGTGGCTAAACTGCCATGGCCATACAGAGAACCACGGATATGAATGCCAGAAGATAGAACCATGCAACGTCGAACAAGCTTCCATGGTGTGAGCAATCCAGGTCAAGTCTCTTCTTACTTAACCTGGCGCTCTGATACCACTTCAGGCTGTAGCGCCCCCACTTTGCTGGTAGAGAGCGGCGCCCCAACCCCCGCACTGAAGCACCCCTCAAGTAATGGTGTGAGCCATCACTCAAGAAATACCCCAGCGAACGGCATGTCCATTAACAATTAACAATAATAGTGTTTAACTATGTGGCTTATGCAGCGGAAAATCAGAGTATTTTAAAACTTTTCAAAACATGTGCGTGATGGCATATAAACAAGCAAGTACTGATCGTTAAGCAGAAGAGACTATTAACATTACTGTATCAATTGAACATTATCACGGGAGCATATGATAGCAATTGCAGCAGTATCCAAGTAGCAGAAGGATTATTACAAAAGCATAAGGTAAAGTATCAATGCAGCCATATAACATATGCAGGACACAAAATAGATTAATAAAGTAAAGTCCTGACTCAAACAAAATGAACACTCTAGAGCTTCAAGATACCTCTAGACTGCGGCTGCAAGACCTGAAACCATGAGGCCAGAAAACAGGTAGAGGTATTAGTCAAAATGACTAAGCGAGGGATATCTTTAAAAGAATGTACTTGAAGTAAACGTTTGAAGTAAAGTTCATAAGGTAAAACCTTTAATGCAAAGCTTTAATGAAGAACTTAAGAATAAGTTCAAGTGATAAAACCCTTTGATGCAATGCTATAAGAAATGAGAGTTTTCAAAACACTTTCATGAATGCTGTCACACGCGCACACATATACTATGATTTGGTTCATATGATTTTCATAAAACGGGATAAGGGTAGGGAACAACTTTGCAAGATATGAACCAACTTTATGAAAACATTGATACCCGCAAGCTAGGCTTCTCCATCCTTACTCCAGAAAACATGACCATTAATAGGGTGTCGGACCGAGATCAACAACACCCTAACACATACACACATGCACCATCCTCCACCAAGTTTCACTTCGGGGAGCGACCCCTAGGTGACCATTAACCATTGATTTGGGAATAGATTTGCGGTCCATTCTCGACAATTGTCCCGACTTAACCAAACCTCCTTATTAAAGTCGGTATCAATCGCCTAGTGTGGCGGCCGGTATTAGTGATGTCGTTGGCGCTCACCTCCCGAGCATCACCTCTACACATAACCGCCGGGCCCGTACCATTAACCATTCATTGCTTGCACCATTTATGACATCCAGAATAAATCTGAATGTATGAACCATTGAACATATGCATTGAACCATTGATGCAATACTTTGAAAACATTGAACCATTGATGCATTACTTTGAAAACATTGAACCATTGATGCATTACTTTGAAAACATGAACCATTGATGCATTACTTTGAAAACATTAACCATTGATGCATTACTTTGAAAACATTGAACCATTGATGCTGTACTTTGTAAACATGTGCCCTTGATCAATGAATATGGATAGGTCTGGGTTCTTTGAAGAATCATCCCTTATAAAGGGTATTTCAAAACAAGAATGGTAAAGCACTAGGCTTAGAGTTTCAAAACGATTGAATCATTAAGTATTTATGGTTCCAGTTGAAAAGATTTTTAACCTCAACTCACCTATTAGTAACAGTAGGTAGGATAGATTATGCAGTGCCCTTGGGATTCCAATGCTCAACCTTAACTCCTGTAAGTGTGTACTAAGGTGAGCTTAAGAACTAAGACACCCTTCTATCACGATGCACATAAACATATAAAACAAGTACAAAACATGTAATACAAGAGAGTAATACCATTTAAGGTATTAGAGAAGGATAACACACAAAGGAATCCTTAAAGTGAGTTATCATTAACGTGGGACTATGATCTTACTATAATCGATTAGGAATTAATCAAATTATGAATCCTATCGCAAAGCCTTAGGTTATAAAACAAGTCCTCGAAAGAAAACACATTTTGAAATCACATTTTAGACCCCGGATTTGAAATCCCTAAGTGCAAATGTCTATTAAGAAAGCACAAGTTTTAATTCACTTTTACTATTCAAAAGTACTATTCACAGTTACTATTCAAGATTACTATTCACGGATTACTATTCACAGGTTACTATTCACTTGTCGGGTCAAACCCACACACTAAACACACACTTATGCACACACACGAGCACACTCACACACACACGGCATGCACACACACACACACACACACCCTAATTCAATTATGATCTCGATTATAACCTATAGTTTCAAGTTCATGTTATTATAAGCAAGTGTGATCTAGGTTAAAGGCATAACCTATGGTTAAGAGGTCTAATTAAAGCATAACATCAAGTTATGAAACACTATTCTATCTTAGGTTATAACATGTGACACTATCAAAGTGTATAACATATGATCAAGTACTATTCCATTAATCCTTATCATATCATAAGCTCAAGTCATAACGTATGAGTCATGTAACATTGTAACAATGTAATAACATATCATAGACATAAGTCATAGCACATCAAGACCATTAATCATGTAACATTTATCAATTGAGACCATATAGTAACATGTAACAAGTTATGATATAATTGATCATAGGTTACTATTCCATTGCATAACATGCTTGAACATAAATTAAATATCATAATCATGCATCAATTATCATCATATAATAGCTCCATAACATGATCATACCATATACTAAAGCAACTCATAACATTTCATAACATATACTAAACAATTAAATCATAATTCACTACTAAGAAACATATCATAAAAACTATATAATAAATGCATAAAATAAAATCCTATATGTCTTAGGGAAGACCCTAAGACCCAACCTAAACATAATATAAACATACCATAACATAAAAACATAAACTAAACTAAAACATAACATAAACTAAAGCATAAAATAAAACAACTAACCTAGCTAACAAAAGGGGGGGAGACGGCAAGAGGGGGAGAGGGAGAGAAAGAAAGGGAGTTGTTAACACAACATATGAGCAAGGAATTCAATGGCATGAGGGGGGTATTTATAGGTGTTGGGAAGCCCCTCACCTTGGAAATAAAATGTAAGGAAGGGTAGGAGAGCAAAATGGTAAAACTTCTCTTGGAAGCTAACTTTGTTCTTGAAGCTAAAATGGGACTGCTGGGGGGTATTTCGGTATTTTCACTGCAAAAACGTGAAGGTGAGTATCTGGAAGTATAACCATTCCGTCCGGGCAAAAATTAGCTTCGAAACGCATATTCATACGTCGAAATCGGATTTACCGTTTAAAAGATACATTAGTTTTAGTGAATAAAAGTTTTGAGCCCGAAACTCAACACGAGTGAAAAACGACTTTTGAGAATGATTTTCGAGTCCGGATTGTTTCCAAAATTCAAGAAATAAATCGAGAAGCGTTTTGAATCCAATATCGACTATAAAACGTTTTATCGATAGAAAGTTGAAAACGTAGAATGAATAGTGAATTCTTACGTACAAGCGTACGCTTCAAAATTTCGAGCTAGGGTTTGAATCAAGAGTTGTAAAACATCTCAAAAATCTTGAAATAGCTCAAGTAGTGCAAATCCTAAGAGAAAACATTTTCCGAATGAAAACCGTTCGTAGAAGGAATAGTGAACTAGGGTTTTCGTAAACATTTTCAATAAAACGAAGTTCGGAATAGATTTTCAAGTCAAGAATGATTTCAATAGACTCGTCTCGACTCAAGGATTGATTTGACTGTAAACTTGGGTAGGAAAGATATCAGAATCAAAAGCTCATTTTCAGAAGAATAGTAACTTTGGTCGGTAAGTTCCCAAAATGCCCTTATGGTTCAAGGAAGGTTTCCGGAGCTTGGAAAACAAGTTCAAACGATTGGGAAACATGTGTGGTGAACCTCCAGGGTTCGAGTAACAATATGAACAAGGTAGGCTCGGGTGATGAATAGTAAATTGTATCGAAGGTCAAGAATTCCCCCTTAAAACATGTCAGATCACATATAAGCACAAAGTTCATGTAAGAATGCAATGCATGAAGGTTTATAAAGTTGGATCACGGTCTATAAACGCCTTACCAATGCCCTTAGTTTACCGTTTTCATCCAGGCCCTGTTTTGGGCTGTTACATATAAAGTATTGAATATTATGTAGTTTGGATAATAGAAGATATAGATATATATATATATATATATATAAGAGTTAAAAAATTTATGCAAGTGTTTATGAAATGAATGAATGAGTTTATGAAATATATGTATATGCGTTATGAAATGAAATGAACACAATATAATTAAAGTAGTCACATAATTAATTAAATTACATATTTCACATAATTCACTTAGACACATAATTCAAATAAGCATGCAATAATTCTAACTCTCAAAACTCACACGTGTGGCGGGTGTACCTGTACGATGAAAACACGGGGCGTCACAACCTTTCCCTCTTAAAAGAATCTAGTCCCCAGATTCATTGTTCAGATAGAAACCTTCTTCATTTTGTCCTCCGTTTCCCACGTGGTTTCCTCGGTTTTATCACTCCTCCACAAAACCTTTACCAATGGGATTTACAGGTTTCTCAACACATGAAACTTACCATCGAAATTCTTTTCCGGCTTTTAGAAAAATGTTAAATCCGGTTGCAATTCTGCTTCTTCCACATCTTCAATGGGAGAATCTCGAACTCATCGGGATAATACTTCTTTAATTGAGAAACATGGAAGACGTTGTGAATCCCGGTTAAGCTCGACAGTAGGTCCAAACGGTAAGCCACTTCACCAATCTTTTCAAGAATCTCAAATGGACCCAAATAACGAGGGTTAAGCTTCCTTCCTCTACCAAGCCGAGCAAATCCCTTGCGAGGAGACACCTTTAAGAATACCCGGTCCCCAACTTCAAAATTAAGATCCCTTCTTCGATTGTCGGCATAGCTCTTTTATCGATCTTGAGCCGCTTTCATCTGTTGTTGTACCAATTGGACTTTCTCAATCATATCACACACGTCCTTAGAAGGATTCTCCAACTTCTCACCCTTCTTAACACCCTCTTGCTTAGTCTATTTCCACTTTTCAAGATCAAAGAACAACGGGGATCTATATTTTCGACCATAGAGTATCTCATACACAGCCATACCAATTGAGGCTTGGTAACTATTGTTGTAGGCGAACTCAATCAAGGGCAACTGTTTATTCCAAGAAGTTTGATAATCCAATGCACAAGCCCTTAACAAATCCTCAAAGTACTTAATCAACCTCTCGGATTGGGTATCCGTCTGCGGGTGTGAAGCGGTGTTGAACTTAAGTCTCATACCCAGAATACCCTAGAACTCTTGCCACAATCTCGACGTAAACCTCGGATCCCTATCCGACACAATGCTAATTGGAATCCCATGAAGGCGAATAATCTCTCTATTATAAAGCTCGGCTAGCTTGTTGACCTTATCGGACATCCGAACCGGTAGAAAGTGAGCTGACTTGGTCAGGCAATCGAAAATCACCCAAATACCATCATAACCACACTTGACTCTTGGCAACCCTGACATAAACTCCATAGTTACTTGCTCCCACTTCCACTCGGGGATTGTTAACGGCTAGAGAAGACCTCCGGGCTTCTGATGCTTGGCTTTAACCTTCTGACAAGTCATACAATGTTTCACAAACTCGGCCACATCCTTCTTCAACCCATTCCACCAATAATATTGCTTCAAGTCCTTACACATCTTATTACCTTCGGGGTGGATAGAGTAAGCCAATTTGTGAGCCTCTTCAAGTATCACCCGTTTCAACTCTTCGGGCACAACCACTCTGTTCTTGAATCGAAACAAACCCATCTCATCATACCCAAACGGATACTACGGATCAGCTCTCGTCTTAGCAACAAGTTTCTGAACTCCCGAGTCACTAGTTTGAGCCTCAAATAACTGGTGCTTCAACTCCGGTTATATAGTAATGTTGGCAACATGAGCCTTCACGATAATAGGCTCGATTCCACTTCCCTCGCCCACTTCCCAACTCGATACACTAGCCTTCCTACTAAGTACAATGGCAAACTCATTAGCTTTGTTGGGATGATATTTGATTGTGCAGTCATAATCCTCAAGAAACTCTATCCAACGCCTTTGCCTCATATTTAAATCCTTTTGTGTGAATAAATATTGGAGGCTCTTGTGGTCGGTGAATATCTCAAAAGGAACCCCGTACAAGTAGTGCCTCCACTTACCAAGAGCGAATATCATGATGACGAGTTCCAAGTCGTGTGTAGGATAGTTCTTCTCATGATCCTTTAACTTTCTAGAGGCATATGCAACAACTTTCCCGTTTTGCATTAATACACAACCCAATCCCTCCTTTGATGCATCTGTATACACGGCATAACCCTCGGAGCCTTCGGGAAGTGTTAAGACAGGGGTAGTAGTCAATTTCTCATTCAAGAGATTGAAGCTCTCATCGCATGCCTCATCCCACACAAATTTCACCTCTTTCTTAGTCAATCAGGTTAAAGGAGCGACAATCTTCGAGAAGTCCTTCACGAAGCTTCTATAATATCCTGCTAACCCTAAGAAACTTCAAACTTCCGAGGCCTTCTTCGGTTATCCCACTTAGATACGGTCTCAATCTTTGCAGGGTCAACTTCAACTCCACTCTCAGAAATAATATGACCCAAGAAAGAAACACTATCAATCCAGAAATCACACGTACTGAACTTGGTGAACAACTAATTATCCTTGAGCGTTTGCAAAACAAGCTTACTGTGTCTCGCATGCTCCTCGATGGACCTCGAATACACAAGAATATTATCAATGAAGATCACTACAAACTTATCCAGAAAAGGTCAGAATATTCTGTGCATCATGTCCATAAAAGTTGTGGAGGCATTAGTTAAACCAAACGGCCTCACTACAAACTCATAATGCTTGTACCGAGTGTTAAACCCTGTCTTTGGGATATCTTCTTCTCGGATTCGCAATTGATAATATCCCTGACGTAGGTCAAGTTTAGAATAGACCTTTGAACCCTGAACTATATCGAACAACTCCTCGATATGTGGGAGGGGATATTTATTCTTGACCGTCATTCGATTCAATTCTCTATAATCGATGCACATTCTCAAGGTCCCGTCTTTCTTCTTCACAAATAGGATTGGTACACCCCAAGGAGATGAACTCTTCGAGTTGTTTCTTCAATTCTTTAAACTCGACAGGATCCATCCTATAAAGAGTTTTAGAGAATGGTGTAGCATCCGGATACAAGTCAATCATAAACTCAATTTCCCGTTTAGGAGCTAAAGACCCCAAATTCTCCAAAAAAACCTCCCGAAAATCTTTCACCACTTCTGTCTACTTAAGTTTAGCCTGACCTTTTGGTTTGTTAAGGAGATAGGCCAAGAAACCTGAAGCACCATCATGAATTAACTTTTGAGTCTCGATGAAAGATAACAAAGGAAGAGTCTTCGAACCAAAATCCACAACCACATATGAACCCAACTTAACTCTATTAGCTCGAAAATCAACCATTCGACAATGCTCGGAAAGGTGCTACAGTGTGGAGATTTGGGACATTTAGCCGAAGAACAAGAACCTAAGGTCTATGAACATCCGTGGTTCCAAGACTCTGAGTTAAATCCGAGTTAGAGCGAGTGAAGGTGAAGAATTTGACAACGAGCGCAACATTACTGCCATGGTGAAAGGTACACTAAGCATTCATGGCACTTTATACATGCATCTTTTATTTTAATTTTGTGTTACTTTTCTTTCCTCGTTGTTTCTTGGTGCTTGTGTGTTCTTGCTTGCTGCTTGCTTATGGGTTTTTCCTTTCGTGTAGACTCTCTTCTTGGAGAGAGTTTGGTAAGGTGAATGCCCAAGAGTGCTTGGTGAGTTGTGAAGGCTGATGCCCAGTGGTTCTTCTTGAAAACGCCTTGTTGAGGTACGGAGCTACCTTAGGCGTGGGTTGGGTTGTTCGAGCGCCTTGTTGAGTTGGTGGTTGCTTTTAGGAGGTCTATTTGGGGCTCAATGATATTTTTGGGTATTAGATCGGAGGCTAGCCCATTTATATCTTTAGTGGAGCGTTTGGTTGTTCTAGGATGGTGCAATAAGTTATGTGGCTTACCTTTGGGTAACCGAGGGATCGAGCCAAGCTTGACGAGATGAAGATCGGAGAAAGACCTTCTTGATGAGTCCTAGAAAGTTGGGATTCATTACCACTTGAGATGGACATTGAGACGGTCGTGATCTTTATCCCGGACTTGGACCTTGTTCGAAGATTCCCTACCGGTGGACTCTAGCGTGGGTGTTGGAGTTCATGATGTGGTCGATTAGCTCTTAGAAGGTAGTTTCATCAAATTGAGTACTTCTTCGTGGAATGCTTTAGTCCTATCTGAGGAGAAGAAGGGACTTTAAGATGAGTGTAAGCTATCGTGAGCGACACAGGTTAACTGTAGAAGAGAATACCCTTTTGCTCACTTCGAGGAGTTGGTGGTTCGCTCTTCTTCAGAGTTTCGTGGGTGGCTCCGAGTGTGGTTTCTATAAGGGTATTGTTGACTACGTGTTCAGGTACAAGAACCGAGGATTACCTCAGAGAAGAAGCCTTTAGTGTTATCGGGATTTAACAGGAGATTCGTCTTTCTATAGGCGGCCATCCCATGACATGAACGACAAGGAAGAGGCGTAGTTATGAGTGGGAAGAGACGGTTGAAGAGAGTTACCCTCGGTACCGGCTTTTGCCTAACCAACGGTACTCAAGGCTACCTTGTTTACAATCGAGGCATAAAGGAAGGCTTTGGTTGTGGGTTGCTAGCGAGAGAGTGTAGCCTACGCCTCGAGAAGTGCAAGGTCACGAAAATTATTCCCACTTTTGGTTTGAGTTTGTTTGAGGACTTGAAGAACCGGTAATGATGTGTTGTCATGAGAAAAGATATTGCGAACTTCGTGTAGCAATGTCTGTGACGCCCCGTATTTTCGAAGGGCGTCCTGACCGCATTAACAAGTAAGTCTCTACACTTGTGTGTGTTTAATTTAAGAGTTCTTGAATTATGTGATTTAATATAAATCCAATTTAATATGTGATCATTTGGATTATTCTAAAATTAATGGTTAAGTTGATTTTAAATCCATCATGTTACTTAACTTGTTTAATTTCGGTTTACTTGAATTCCTTGTGATTAATTATCAATCATGTGTTTACGAAGTGTCGTTAAATTGTAAGAAAGGTTTCTAAAATTAAATTGAATTAAACTCTAATTGGTAAATCTCTCTCTTTCATTTTAATTTATAAAATTAATTCGGAGCTTGAATGTTTATTCGTAACTTTACCAATTTTATTTACGATTATTTGTACGCGATATGTCTCTTTGTTATGTGATAAGGATACCCGGTTGTATATAGCTTGTGTACAAGACACATTTCTCCCAATCTCCTTTCTCTCTCTCTCTCTCTTCTCTCTCTTTCCTCTCGGGCTCTCTCTCCCGTGGGTACTATGCGCGGCTTCGGTTACGAGCCCATAACTCGATCGTTTCTCAATGGAATTCAACAAAAGAATAGTCCATTTCGATTATCTCGGCGAGACGTACGCAAGAGTACCAATTTCACGGCCTAATGATGAATGGTGGTGGAGTTATGGCTGGATTTCAGTAGCAGCGGTGGAGGTGTCGGACCACCGCCACTTCGCTGGCCTTTCGCAGCGGTTTCCGGCCACCTCCTTGATGGACGCGTCCCATGCCCAGAAAGGGGACTTCCCGGTGCAGCGTCTGACATTGGCAGCGCGGCTATCCGGGCAGCGACGGCGCCGCACGCGCCGTCTGAAGCTCGCGGCGGAGGCGGCCGTCACTGTAGCGCGTAATTCCGCCGCTTCCGGCGGTGGTTTTCGACGGGGCTTGATGGTTTCCAAGGTTGTTCGACCTCCTGAGTTCATTTCCGACATCAATTTCACCAGATCTTGGCCGTAGGTGGTGGTTCCGGTGAACGTGGGCGGCGGCAGATTATTCAGCGGCCAACAGGGGCCTTTTTCGGCCATCTTTTGGCCTTGGCCTCTTCACGAAAGTTGTTCGGAACAACGAGAACTAGTAGTCTGTGATCACGCGACTCCAGATTTGGCCAATTGGCGGCGGATCGCGGCGGCATAGTGGTGGTGCAACGGCGACGCTAGCCCCGAGGATTTTTCCGGTGAGCTACCTTAGGGCTTTCGAAGAGCTCGTCATGGGTAAGACAACGCCTCTTTCGGATCACATTTTGGTTCACCGGTTTGGAAGTAATTTGAGTTTGAAGATTTAGGGTTTTCGTGTTCTTAGATTTCAGATCTAGGACAATCGGCTTGGAATTTCCAGAAATTGATCGAGGATTCGGAACGGGCACGAAGACTTCATTCAGGACTGATTTTTCGGGATTTTTCCGCCGACCTTCGGCGGCGGTCCGGCCAAATTCCGGCAGCTACAGTGGTTTCCTTCCGGCGGCGTCTGGTCAGAATGTTCTTCTCGTTGTGGTGAGTTCAACGCCACTTTCCGTTCGTTAATAGGACACTGGGTTTATTTATTACGAATTATTTTGCGTAATGGTGATTATGTGAATTAATTGTTTTAAGTGCAAATAAATTGGTTATTGTTGGTTTGTTGATCGAGATGTATTCCAATCGTATACGAAAACTTGTATTGAATGGATTGTGATATGTATGAATGTTTCGATTTACAATTTGAATCCCGATGTGATGAATTTACGTTATTTGTTAAGTACGAAGGGGTGTTAGTGTAATATTTAGAAACTAATCTTTTATGTGACTAAATGAACTTGAATGATATTTTAGAAGAACGAACATGTTGTGATTCCTCTATATGAATTTGAGACGTTCTCAATGTTATGTTTTTTTTTTTGTAAATTGTGTTTCCAATATTAAATTGAGATACATGAAGGATGCTTGAACAACTTGAGACTTGATGCATGATAGGAGTTGGAATTGTAATATCTTGATTTACTCTTACTACTCGAAAATGGTATATTATGAATTACGATAAATTTATAATTGTCATGTTTGTAAGTAATTAATTCCTAGTTGAATAATTGTATAAACACCTTAAACGAACAATTATGCTTAGTAATCAACTAAGGGGATGTATATGTAATAATCCTAAATTTTTATAAATGACTTAGGGGATGTAAGTGTAATATTTATGAAACTATGAATGTGACTTGAACTTGTGTACCAACCATGTTGTGAAGTTGTAAAGTATGATCTTAAGTGAATTAAATGCACTCTTTATTTGTATCAAGCATGCCATCTACGTACAACTTTGTATGTTTATATGATCAAGTTGCTCTTACTTATGCACTTTATTACTCGACATGAACTTGATGCTTAATTCTAATATTATAATTGAACCCTGTGACATTGGATGATTTAATATGCATTTTGTGAATACATTGACTTCCTAAATTGATCTTGCATCTTTGGATATGGAATTGCGTGTTGGTTGCTTGTAAATATGACCTTGTTGAGCATTGATATGCCTTGAATGACCACGACACCTTATCCAAGCACAACATGAACACTTATGCATAACAACGATCATGTTGAACAACATCGTGCGTCTTGTTTGGTTCATATAGAGTCTAAGTCTGGGCTTCTGTATGTCTTGTCACAAAGTTTGGTGGTGCCGGTGGGCCCGAGGTTTCGAGGGGTTGGCCCTTCACACTCTCAAACTCTACTTTCACGAGGTGAGGATTAGGATTTTGTATAGTTATACGACCTATGGCCTTTACATGCTGATTTCTACCCCTGCATGCGAGTATACCTTACAATAGTTATGTATGTGTTGAATATGATATTTTTATGATCTTATGCTTGCACTTCTCCGTGGGTGGGCTATCCCTGCAGCGTGGGAATGTAAGTATGTGAGTCCTGCGTGGGTGGGCTGTCCCTGCAGCGTAGGAATATATATAAAAACCAGTTTTGAAGTATATGTAAGCTATTTTGTAAAATTCAGTTATGTTATGATTCTGTAGCGAGATTGCCATGAAAGATTGGCGTATGTTCTGTTCTGTTCTGTTCTGTTGTGGATCTAAGGAACTATGGGATAGACAGCCCTGGGACGGTATAGTACCGTCAGGGATAGGTATGTGTGTAGTTCTATTTGAGATATCTTCACGCGACCCGTGCTGTAGGGAAGGTGTGGTATCTTGAGCCTTCGACTAAGGCCGGGGAGGACTCTTGTGGGTTCGCTACCCCTTGAGGGTATGTATGTTATGGATGGTTTGGGGACGGTACATCTCCTCCATAATTGGTGTGACGGTTAGATTGATTTGGTATTTTATGTTTTGATATGTTCTGAGGAGCAAAGGTTGGAAGCTCGTACTCGCCGAGCATGTGATCTGTTCTGTCTGGGAATCATGAATCGAGATAGAGTTCTGAAATGTTTTCTAAATCTTATATAACTATCTTTTGGGTACTTTTGGAAATGTTTTGGTATGCAACACCTATCTCCGTTTCATGAGTCCACCCTTCTGATATGTGCTATGCTCTATATATATACAGTGGGTGTGCGTTAGCCCCCTCACTCAGTCAAATGACTGACACCTCATTTTATATTTTAGTTGCAGGTTTCTTTTGGCTTGAGCTAGGCGGATGTGAGTCTTCTAGGTCACACTTGTTGGTTTAGTCGGTGTTAAGATGCATTTATCACATACTCTATTTATGTTATGTATTCTTATTTCACTTTTGGAGATTATGTTTTATGCTCTACTTAGACTTAAACCCATGTGGGGTTAGTATGCTAGCATTTGGATGTAATTAGCTATTCTGCTGATACTTATATTGGTTTATTACGTTGCGATGATTTGAGATTTGGGACTAGGTATCTATGCTAGTTGAACCCGTCACCTGTTCTGTATGCTGATATTCGGGATTAGGTATCTATGCTAGTTGAATCCGTCACTTATTTTGTACGTTGATTTAATTGCTTCTGCGCTCTGAGTCTGTCGAGTTAGATACGCCTAGCCTAGTGTGTGAGTTGGTCTCCCGTTTGCTTTGATTCGGATTCAGGCATGGACTTTCCATTTCGTGACCGGGTCTGGGTCTTAGTGCGGGGGATGTGGCATCCTCCGTTTGGGGTGTTACATCCTTAAGTGGTATCAGAGCTCTAGGTTGTAAAACCGAGCTCTTGAGTCGTGTTGAGTCTGTCTAGGTCGTAAGGGCATAAGAATAACTGCGCATTGCATTTGTTTGACTTGATATTTTGACCCTTCGGCACGAATTGTTTCGTGATTATATGATTGTGTGCACATTATGACTTTGATTATGCAACATCTTATTTTATGTGCTTTGTAGATTGCAACTAATTATTGCATTTACGTGATATACGTGTTACATTTCATTTGCATTTTTAACCCGCATGCATCGAATTTAGTGTTTAAATTTCAGGGTGCCTTATGAGTCAACACTAAGATTTCCCTCCGTCAACAGTACCTATTGGCACTACAACGAAAGCATACCATAATTCGAAGATGAAAGGATTCTTTACCAAGATTAATATTCATGGAAAGGTTCAGAGTTGAAGGAATGAGATTTGTTATATTGACTTACTATCTTAAAGTCAATTGAAAGATGAAGTTTGACGAATTTTAACCTTGATGATTCGTTTATTTGGAAGTAGTCACCTTGTTGAGGAAATGAGTCAATGGAGGAGAGTCTGATCAAGTAGAACCGTTTTGAAGGAGTTTGATGAGCTTTTGCCTTGATGATTTGTTTATTTGGGAGTAGTCACCTTGTTGATGGAAACGAGCTAATGTAGAAGAATCCGATCAAATAAGATCCGATCAAGTTCAAGAGATGTGGATAGGTAACCATGTTACTTAAGCAACGAGCTACAAACCATCGGTGAGTGTTGAAGGTTTTGGTGCCGTTTAGAGTTAACGAATGACAAGGCAAGATTGGTTGTTAGCCCTTTGGGTGTTTCTTCAAGATGAGATAGAAGACATTGTTAATGTGGGAATAGAACACTTAGATGTCGAAAGACTTTATCCAAGTTTCAGGATCATATACCATGGATTGCTTTGGGAAGTGCTTAGCACCACGATCATCCAACGAAACCCTGAGTTAAATATCTGATTGACAAACGAATCATGGATAACTCCTAGAAGATGAGCAGACTAAGATTTAACCCATAAATCAAAATTCTTGGGAGGAACTGAGGATGATTCTAGTTGAGCAAAGATTACGGTCTAGTAAGGGGTTTGGTGATAAACGAGCTTTGCTGAGTTACCACTCTATGAAAAGACTCAGGACAAAGAGGTTCAGATGACGAGGGTTGCATCATTGTCGGCTTAATCAATTCCTACTGCTTCATCTCGACTTTCTTGTCAAGATTTTTACACGTCGGTTAACGGTACGCCAAACATTCATGGCATTTGCATACATGCATCGCTTAAATACTCTTACCTTGTTTTGCTTGATGTGGGTGATGACTATTGTTGTTTAATTGTGATAACTTGGATACTTGATCTAGTAGTTGTAACTTGAAACTTCTACTTGTTATGAACCGTTGCTGAAATGAATGAGTTATGTACTTATGTGAACTATACATGTTTATGTGATTTAAAACTCTTTTGATTGCTCACTAACTTCTCATATAACATACATACATACTGTAACCTTGTTTTATAGGGATTCCATCGCGATATCCCCCTTGAGTTGAGGTACGAGCGTTGAATCTATACTCAAGGGACACCGATATCAGTTGTATAAGGTACACCAAACATGCATCGCATACTTTTCGTCAAGGGTTACTATGATGTGTGTATGTATGAATAACTGATCAGTGGATTTATGTGTAAGAGAGACCTTAGGTTCCTTCTTTTTACGTGTTGGACAGATGTAGGATTCTCTCTATTTATGTGGTAGAAAGATGCTGGATTCTTTCTAAGTTTTATGCACGAGAGATGTTGGATTCTCTTGTACTTAGATATTCGGAGATGCTGGATTCTCCTGAATCTAGGGTTTTGAGGAATGCTGGATTTTCTCAAACTAGAATGTTGGCAGATGCTGGAATCTGTCCGACTTAGGTTGAGAGAGGGGGTTCTCTCAATTATGTGCTTGAGAGACGGGGTTCTCTCTTTTATATGTGCTCGAGAGACGCGGTTCTCTCTCTTGTAGGTGCTGAGGGACGGGGCTCTCTCACTTATGTGCTGAGAGATGGGATTCTCTCCTGTTTGTTGTGGTTGCGTTACGCGTTGATCTGACTACGGGTAGCAAGTGGTGCATCTGAGACGACATCGAGGTTAGGTGCAGTTGCAGCTATCCGATCATGGGAATGACCGACCGAGTTCAAAACAACTAACGGATCAAGTACTCGCACGGACCTCGACGATAACAAGACATCCTAAAGGAGGTTCGGTGTAGATGACAGGAGTAAGCCTCACCATTACAATTATGATCTCACGCGAGTTCGGGAGAAGGGTTGGAGCACTACAACTTGAGGATCTACATTTTAGCAGTGGAACCTGGGGACCAGGTTCTCTTAAGGGGGGGAAGGTTGTGACGCCCCGTATTCTCGAAGGGCGTCCTGACGGCATTAACAAGTAAGTCTCTACACTTGTGTGTGTTTAATTTAAGAGTTCTTGAATTATGTGATTTAATATAAATCCAATTTAATATGTGATCATTTGGATTATTCTAAAACTAATGGTTAAGTTGATTTTAAATCCATCATGTTACTTAACTTGTTTAATTTCGGTTTACTTGAATTCCTTGAGATTAATTATCAATCATGTGTTTACGAAGTGTCGTTAAATTGTACGAAAGGTTTCTAAAATTAAATTGAATTAAACTCTAATTGGTAAATCTCTCTATTTCATTTTAATTTATAAAATTAATTCGGAGCTTGAATGTTGATTCGTAACTTTACCAATTTTATTTACGATTATTTGTACACGATATGTCTCTTTGCTACACGATAAGGATACCCGGATGTATATAGCTTGTGTACAAGACGCATTTCTCTCAATCTCCTTTCTCTCTCTCTCTCTTCTCTCTCTCTCCTCTCCCACTCTCTCTCCCGTAGGTACTATGCGCGACTTCGGTTACGAGCCCATAACTCGATCGTTTCTCGATGGAATTCAACAAACGAATAGTCCATTTCGATTATCTCAGCGAGACGTACGCAAGAGTACCAATTTCACGGCCTAACGACGAACGGTGGTGGAGTTATGGCCGGATTTCAGTAGCAGCGGTGGAGGTGTCGGACCACCGCCACTTCGCCGGCCTTTCGCGGGGGTTCCGGCCACCTCCTTGATGCACGCGCCCCATACCCAGAAAGGGGACTTCCCGGCACAGCGTCTGACGTTAGCGGCGTGGCCATCCGGGCCGCGACGGCGGCAACCGTCACTGTAGCGCGTAATTCCGCCGCTTCCGGCGGTGGTTTTCGACGGGGCTTGATGGTTACCAAGGTTGTTCGACCTCCTGAGTTCATTTCCAGCATCAATTTCACCAGATCTTGGCCGTAGGTGGTGGTTCTGGCGACGTGGGCGGCGGCAGATTATTCGGCGGCCAACGGGGGCCTTTTCCGGCCAATAGTTTGGCCTCGGGCTCTTCACGAAAGTTATTCGGAACGACGAGAACTAGTAGTCTGTGATCATGCGACTCCAGATTTGGCCAATTGGCGGCGGATCGTGGCGGCATAGTGGTGGTGCAACGGCGGCGCTAGCCCCGAGGATTTTTCCGGTGAGCTACCTTAGGGCTTTCGAAGAGCTCGTCATGGGTAAGACAACGCCTCTTTCGGATCACATTTTGGTTCACCGGTTTGGAAGTAATTTGAGTTTGAAGATTTAGGGTTTTCATGTTCTTAGATTTCAGATCTAGGACAATCGTCTTGGAATTTCCAGAAATTGATCGAGGATTCGGAACAGGCACGAAGACTTCATTCAGGACTGATTTTTCGGGATTTTTCCGCCGACCTTCGGCGGCGGTCCGGCCAAATTCCGGCAGCTACAGTGGTTTTCTTCCAGCGGCGTCTGGTCAGAATGTTCTTCTCGTTGTGGTGAGTTCAACGCCACTTTCCGTTCGTTAATAGGACACTCGGTTTATTTATTACGAATTATTTTGCGTAATGGTGATTATGTGAATTAATTGTTTTAAGTGCAAATAAATTGGTTATTGTTGGTTTGTTGATCGAGATGTATTCCAATCGTATACGAAAACTTGTATTGAATGGATTGTGATATGTATGAATGTTTCGATTTACAATTTGAATCCCGATGTGATGAATTTACGTTATTTGTTAAGTACGAAGGGGTGTTAGTGTAATATTTAGAAACTAATCTTTTATGTGACTAAATGAACTTGAATGATATTTTAGAAGAACGAACATGTTGTGATTCCTCTATATGAATTTGAGACGTTCTCAATGTTATGTTTTTTTTTTGTAAATTGTGTTTCCAATATTAAATTGAGATACATGAAGGATGTTTGAACAACTTGAGACTTGATGCATGATAGGAGTTGGAATTGTAATATCTTGATTTACTCTTACTACTCGAAAATGGTATATTATGAATTACGATAAATTGATAATTGTCATGTTTGTAAGTAATTAATTCCTAGTTGAATAATTGTATAAACACCTTAAACGAACAATTATGCTTAGTAATCAACTAAGGGGATGTATGTGTAATAATTCTAAATTTTTATAAATGACTTAGGGGATGTAAGTGTAATATTTATGAAACTATGAATGTGACTTGAACTTGTGTACCAAACATGTTGTGAAGTTGTAAAGTATGATCTTAAGTGAATTAAATGCACTCTCTATTTGTATCAATCATGCCATCTACGTACAACAACTTTGTATGTTTATATGATCAAGTTGCTCTTACTTATGCACTTTATAACTCGACATGAACTTGATGCTTAATTCTAATATTATAATTGAACCCTGTGACATTGGATGATTTAATATGCATTTTGTGAATACATTGACTTCCTAAATTGATCTTGCATCTTTGGATATGGAATTGCGTGTTGGTTGCTTGTAAATTTGACCTTGTTGAGCATTGATATGCCTTGAATGACCACGACACCTTATCCAAGCACAACTTGAACACTTATGCATAACCACGATCTTGTTGAACAATGCCGTGCGTCTTGTTTGGTTCATATAGAGTCTAAGTCTGGGCTTCTGTATGTCTTGTCACAGAGTTTGGTGGGGCCGGTGGGCCCGAGGTTTCGAGTGTTTGGCCCTTCACACTCTCAGACTCTACTTTCACGAGGTGAGGTTTAGGATTTTGTATAGTTATGCGACCTATAGCCTTTACTTGCTGATTTCTACCCCTGCATGGGAGTATACCTTACAACAGTTATGTATGTGTTGAATATGATATTTTTATGATCTTATGCTTGCACTTCTACGTGGGCGGGCTATCCCTGCAGCGTGGGAATGTAAGTATGTGAGTCCTGCGTGGGCGGACTATCCCTGCAGCGTAGGAATATATATTTAAACCAGTTTTGAAGTATATGTAAGCTATTTCGTAAAATTCAGTTATGTTATGATTCTGTAGCGAGATTGCCATGAAAGATTGGCGTATGTTATGTTCTGTTCTGTTCTATTGTGGATCCAAGGAACTATGGGATAGACGGCCCTGGGACGGTATAGGACCGTCAGGGATAGGTCTGTGTGTAGTTCCATTTGAGATATCTTCAGGCGACCCGTGCTGTAGGGAAGGTGTGGTATCTTGAGCCTTCGGCTAAGGCCGAGGAGGACTCTTGAGGGTTCGCTACCCCTTGAGGGTATGTCTGTTATGGATGGTTTGGGGACGGTACATCTCCTCCATCATTGGTGTGACGGTTGGATTGATTTGGTATTTTATGTTTTGATTTGTTCTGAGGAGTAAAGGTTAGAAGCTCGTACTCGCCGAGCATGTGATCTGTTCTGTCTGGGAATCATGAATCGAGATAGAGTTCTGAAATGTTTTCTAAATCTTATATAACTATCTTTTGGGTACTTTTGGAAATGTTTTGGTATGCAACACCTATCTCCGGTTCATGAGTCCACCCTTCTGATATGTGTTATGCTCTATATGTAACGCCCCGACTTTTCAAGTCGTTCAGGTATGAATTATGTGATAATTACGTGCGTATTTAATTTATTTTAATTACGTTATTAATTATTTATTTTATATTATATGAAATTATGAAATAATTGAATTATTTGAAAATGTTTGAAATTTGAATTTATATGAATTTTGAACTATTTGCTCTTGTATGAATTGTTTGCTTACCGTTTTTACATGAAATGAATTCGGAATTTTGTGAAAATTTAATATGTTGGACTTATATGTGTTATGAATATGGATATATGTTCGTTTCATGTTTTCGGGTTCATTTTCATGAGTTATGAATTTATTTTGATTTTGGAATCCAAAACGGGGGCTAACGAGCAATTAGCGCACCATTGGTTCCTTATTTGATATCTTGAGCTAGGAAACTCGGATTCGAGTTTCGTCAACTTCGTTGAACTCGTATCGAAAATTTGAGTTTAATGAACTTAGCCTTATACTTTTCCAAAATTATTTGAACCTCCGAAATTCAACCGAAACACGCAACGGACGCCTAAACTGCCACGTTTTACTAAATAAGCCATAACTTATTCAAACCTTGACCAAATTAACCATGGTTTGATTCCTTGGAACCCTAACTCAACCCTCTAACCAGCCTTAACCACCCCAAACCGAGATAACCCCCTTCACTTGGAGAAAATCAGCCAAACTTCCCCTGCTTTCCAGTTTTCCCGTAGCTCAAGCCAATCCTTGGAGATTCAAGCTCAAATCTCTTCCAAACCTCCATTAATCCACAAGGTAAGCTTAGGATTGTTATATACATTCATTATGAGTCATTTTGATCCATTCTTCCCCAATTTTGAGCATGTTTTCATGGAGTTTGGAGAAGATGTTGAATAGTTAGGTTATATGTCAATTTGTTGAACTCTTTCATTCCTTGGTTGTTTTGGTTGATTCCAAGCTTGAATATGGTTGCCATGACACCCTCCTTGCATTTATGGTGAAGTATTAGATGGTAGTTGAAGCATTCATGAGTTACCATTAATGTATATTTGAAGTATTTACATGAAATGATCATCCTTACCTCCATAGCATGTTTCAACACTTTGGGAGCATGTTTGTGTGTTGTTGTGGAGTGGTTTTCTTGCATTTTGATGATCTTAACTTACCTAAGTATGTTGGTTGGAGTTGGCATGGTGTTGCTCTGTTTTTCTGCTACGTTCTTTATTTTTTTTGGTTTCAGACTCAAATCCACGGGGGTAGATTTTTCCCTTTGGAAAAATCCGCGGGGGTGGATTTGAGTCAGTAGGTCTGGACCAAATCCATAGGGGTGGATTTTTCCCTTTGGAAAAATCCATGGGGGTGGATTTTGTCCAGTTTTTTTTTCTTGCTCCGGTTTCGTTTTTTCTTGTTTTTCTTCGCTTGTTTTATATTCCTCCACCTCTTTTATGACTTTTATGCTATGCTAACATGTATTATCTTGAGTGTTATGAAATTTTATGATTTTTCGGGGAATATTTTCCGAGATATGCTTCAACGTGTCTTCTTTTCTCCTAATGTGTGCATGCATGGACTTTGCTCTTAAGTTTGAACCCTAATTGCTATTTATTCCTTATTTAATGACTTGTATTATACGTATACATGTTGTACTACGTGTTATGATCGTTATTTGAATTTCTTGGACTAATTTAGTATGATTTATGGAGATGTTGAACTTTAACAAATTTGAACGCTTCATGGAAGAATGGAATGAATGTTTATATGTCTTTAAGACATTAATAGTGCAGATGAACATTTCCATAACATAATTTAATCTCTTATATATTCATATCATGATCATTGCATTGCCGAGCGTCTTATTTGGTCATATTGAGTCTCACTTCACTTTTCTTGCACAGATTTTGATCACGTTGGAGACGAGGCCGGTCAGTGAGGCTCGTGCTTTCTTCTTTTGACGGTTTAAGGTGGGTTTTTCTTCTATGTAGATACAAGACCCTATATATACCTTCAATGTGAAAGCTTTCGACCAAAATTATATATATATAAAGAGTCGTTTTAAAGAGTAAATGTTTTCAACGTAAAGCCTTATTTTATCAATCCTACCTAATGTTTTGGCGAGAAATGATCGAATGCACGAATGGGGCCCAGGGACTTAGTGTGAGTGGCTATCCGGGGAGGCACGGGCCGACGGTGATCCCTCACACTAGTTCCACCAATGAACGGCGTAACCGGACCTCGTTAGGAGTTAGCGAGGAATGGACGCTGAGCGCCATCTGGGGAGTCATGTAACCCCTTTTGGTCAATGAATGGGTGGTCGGGCCTTGCAAACCCGCCACCAACCCGGAGGAAGAAGGTGTAAATGTTATTGAATGTGCACGAAAGAATGTTATGCATGAGAAGAATGAATGAATGAATGTTTAAATGAATTACACAAGGTGTTGGTTGGAGATAATGCACGCCCACTCGCCGGGCCAATAATGACCTAATGTAAATGAATCGTTATAATCCCTTTTGATGATCTCTATTTCACCCACTTGGGAAATTCTTTAAAAACCTCACTCGGGATTATAGCTTGCATGTGAATGTTTAAATATCGTCGTATATTATATTTATGCCCTGTTTTTATACCCACCAGTCCCTTTTGGACTGAACCCGTTTGGTTTTCAGTTGTTTTATGCAGGTGTCAGGGAGCTAGGCGGGAATTCGAGTCATAGGTCTTGCATTCGTCTCTAGCTCTTGTATTTTGGTCTTACACTTGCATACACTATTTATGAATATTGTTATGGAGCGTACTTGTTTTGGGCCGTGACGGCATGTGAATGGTGTATATGATCTATTTTTGGAGATTTGATGCTCATGGTATATATATATATGATGTATGTTCATTTATTGTTTCCGCTTTAGTGTTCAACTCTGATTCTGATGGTTTAAGGGTTAGTCCCGCCTAGCATAGAGTGTGTGCATGTCCCCGTTCGCCGTGATTTAGCTCGGGTATGGAGTGTCCTTTTCATATTCGGGTCGAGTCTCGGTGCGGGGGATGTGGTACCTTGCGCTCGGGGTGCTACATCCTTAAGTGGTATCAGAGCCTAGGGTTGCAAAACCCGGGCTCTCGTGTCGTGTGAGTCAGTCTAGGTCGTTCGGCTTAGGGACTACTTGGCAATGTGTTGCATATTCATCTCTTTTGTGTTTAATTGATTTAAATTTCGAATTTTGATTGAATTGATTGCATTATCATGCATAAACTAAAAATAACACGCATTTTCAGTGTTTATTTCAGCATGCCACGTGGGAGGCCTCGTAGAGAGCATTCTCCGGGAGACAGGCATCACCATCATGAGCATGTTCCTCCACCTCCACAACCACCGCCGGCAGAGGCCTTTGTTAACTCAGTTATCAATATTATAGATCAAAGGCTACGAGATTATGTACCACCGGCACCTCTAGCACCACCTGCACCTGTTGTACAGCCCGAGGCACCGCTTTCTGTTATACTTAGGGAGTTTCAGAATCAAAGACCTCCCAAGTTCTTCAAAGGAAATGATATACAGGCGGAAATGTGGCTGAAAGAGGTAGAGAGGATATGGGAGCTCATTCCATGTGAGTCCCGAGAGAAGGCTCGATGCACTATCACTTTAATACAAGGGGAAGCCTACTCTTGGTGGGAAAGCACGCGGATTGTATTGGAGGCTACTGGAGAGGAGATCAATTGGGAAGTATTTACAAGGGAATTTAAGAACAAGTTCATCCCTCCCTCATCACGTACTCGAAGGTTGAGAGAATTTACCGAATTGAAGCAAGGATCGAGGTCTGTGGCCGAGTATGTTTCGGAGTATGAGAGGTTATCCCGCTATGCACCAAATATAGCAGGCGATGACTTCCATAAGGCTATGCAGTTTGTTCAAGGGCTTCAACCGGATATCCAGACCGCTTTAGAGGCAGTTAATACGAGCACTTGGGCAAAGGCTACTTCAAAAGCCTTAAAGGTTGAAGATTCGGTGAATGCGAGGAGGCCAGCTTATCGCCAAGGACAAGGATCAGGATTCGGATCGGGATTCAACAAAGGAAAGAGGCCGATGAATGTACCAGCTCCACTACAAAAAGGGCCTTTCAAGAAGCCTAGAGTAGGAGGTCCGATTGCACCTGTTCCACGACCACCTCAGGCTCCACCGGCTCCTAAAGGATCTCGCAATGATCAGCCTCCCTGCACTTATTGTGGATGGCCAACTCATTCTTACAACAACTGCCGAAAGAGATTGAAGTTGTGCTTGATTTGTGGGAAGGGAGATCATATGGCTTTTGCATGCCCGGACAAGATTCCAGGATATCAAGCTGGAGCTCAGCGACCGATGGTTCAGGCACGAGCCTATGCTCTTGAGAGCGAGGAGCAGAATGTCGAGGTTGATCCAAACGCCGTGGTGGAAGGTACCGTTTGCATTCATAACACGAGCATTCATGCATTGTTCGATCCGGGTGCCACACATACTTTTATATCTTCTGATCTATGTGCTTCTCTGTGCCTACCTATTATTTGCTCAAATTCCTGTTATTTTGTGAGTTCGCCTCTTGGAGGTAGTTTGCAGACAGATCGGGTTGTCAGGGGTTGTTCAGTTTTGATAGGGGAAAGATTATCCGGCAGATTTCATTGTTATGCCTATGAAGAAGTATGGGGTAATCTTCGGGATGGATTGGTTGTATCGGCACCGGGCCGAAGTTGATTGTTTTAAGAAGAAGATAAAGTTGGGTCAAGAGTTGATTGGAGAAGTGGGGTCGAAGAGTGTGCCACTCTTATCGTTTATGGAAGCTCGCAAATTGGTGAAGGATGGAGCCATGGGATTTATCGCTTATCTCCTTAATAAACCAAAGGATAAATCAAGTTTTGAGGAGACGGCCGTGGTAAAGGAATATCCCGACGTATTTCCAGAAAATTTGGGTTCTCTACCACCGGATCGGGAGATCGAATTTGTTATTGATTTATATCCGGGATCAGAACCTTACTCCAAGACTCCTTATAGAATGGCTCCGGCGGAGTTAAAAGAGTTGAAGATTCAACTCGAGGAATTACTTAAGAGTGGATATATTCGACCGGGTTCGTCTCCGTGGGGTGCTCCGGTTCTCTTTGTCAAGAAGAAAGATGGAACATTGAGGATGTGTATAGATTACCGGGAGCTTAATCGGATGACCATCAAGAATAAGTACCCGTTGCCCCACATCGAGGATTTATTTGATATGTTGCAAGGTTCAAAGGTTTATTCGAAATTGGATTTAAGGCAGGGCTACTACCAGTTGAAAATCCGGGAAGAGGATATACCAAAGACAGGATTTAATACCCGGTATGGGCATTATGAGTTCGTAGTGATGCCTTTTGGTTTAACAAATGCCCCTGCAGCATTTATGGACATGATGCATCGAATTTTTCGGCCTTATTTGGATAAATTCGTTGTAATCTTTATTGATGACATTCTCGTGTATTCAAAGACTCCGGAAGATCACGCTAGGCATCTCAATTTGGTATTGGAGACGTTGAGAGAGCACCGGTTGTATGCGAAGTTTAGTAAGTGTGAGTTTTGGATCGACCGGGTTGCTTTTCTAGGCCATATTATTTCAAGTAAGGGTTTGGAAGTTGATCCTTCAAAGATCGAGACGGTTATTCAGTGGCAGAGTCCGAAAAATGCTTCCGAGGTTAGAAGTTTCTTGGGATTGGCAGGTTATTACCGAAGGTTTGTAAAGGATTTTTCAAAGTTAGCCGGTCCTTTAACTCGATTAACTAAGAAGGAAGCTAAATTTGAGTGGGACGAGGCATGCGAAGCAAGTTTCCAACTCTTGAAGGAAAAATTGACAACTGCACCGGTGTTAGCACTTCCCGGGGGCACTGAAGGATACATGGTTTATACGGACGCCTCGAAAGAAGGATTGGGATGTGTTTTGATGCAGAATGGTAAAGTGATAGCCTATGCCTCGAGGAAATTGAAGGATCATGAACAGAATTACCCCACTCACGATCTCGAACTAGCAGCAGTGATCTTTGCTTTGGGAAAGTGGAGACACTACTTATATGGAATTTCTTTTGAGATCTTTTCCGACCACAAGAGCCTCCAGTATTTGTTTTCTCAGAAGGAGTTGAACAAGAGACAGAGGCGTTGGATGGAGACTTTGGCGGATTATGAGTGTACAATTCGATACCATCCCGGAAAGGCCAATGTGGTTGCAGATGCGCTTAGTAGAAAGGCCAGCGTATCTAGTGTTAAAGTGGAAACTATGGATGAATCTGAGTCCTTCAAGCTAAGAGCTAGTATTCGGAATATTACCGTTCAACCGGACCTTCGGCAAAGATTGTTTGAAACTCAAAAAGTGGATCCCGAGGTTCAGAGATTGGTGCAGAAAGCTAGAAATGATTCAGAGAGTCCGTTCGGATTTGATGACACCGGACTTCTAAGGTTTAAGAACAGAGTGGTGGTTCCGGAAGAGTTGAAACGGTTAATATTGGAAGAAGCTCATCGATCAGGGTATTCGATACATCCCGGGGGAAATAAGATGTATAAGGACTTAAGGAAATTTTACTGGTGGAATGGACTTAAGTGGGATGTGATCGACTTCGTGAGACATTGCTTGACTTGCCAAGTGGTGAAAGCAGAACATCAGAAGCCATCGGGGCTATTGCAACCGTTACCGATTCCAGAATGGAAATGGCAGCAAGTGGCGATGGATTTCGTTTCGGGTCTTCCACGAGTGAAAGGTGGTTTGGATGGAATTTGGGTGATAGTGGATCGATTGACGAAATCAGCGCATTTTCTAGCTGTTCGGATGTCGGATAAGGTACCTAAATTGGCTAAGAAGTATGTGGATGAAATTGTCCGACTTCATGGAGTGCCGGTTAGCATTGTATCAGATCGGGATCCGAGGTTTACTTCTAGATTTTGGCAAGAATTGCAAAAGAATCTGGGCACAAGGCTTCAATTCAGCACAGCTTTCCATCCTCAGACGGACGGACAATCAGAGAGATTAATTAAATATTTGGAGGATATGTTGAGAGCATGTGCATTGGATTTTTCGAGTTCGTGGAACGAACAATTGCCTTTAATTGAATTCGCCTATAATAACAGCTTTCAAGCATCGATAGAAATGGCTCCATATGAGGCTCTCTATGGACAGAAATGCAGGTCACCGTTGTTCTTTGATTTGGAAGAATGGAATTGGACCAAGCAAGAAGGTGTGAAACGAGGGGAGAATAAGGAAAACCCCTCTAAGGCCGTGCAAGAGGCAATTGATAAGGTCCAAATAATTAGACAACGGATGAAAGCAGCCCAGGATCGACAGAAAAGCTATGCCGATCACCGAAGGAAAGATCTTAAGTTTGAGGTTGGTGATAGGGTATTCTTGAGAGCCTCGCCACGAAAGGGATTCTCAAGGATTGGAAGAGGAGGGAAATTGAATCCTCGGTACTTGGGACCGTATGAGATTCTTGAGAAAATTGGAGATACGGCCTACCGTTTAGATCTACCTCCGAGCTTGACCGGAATTCACAACGTATTTCATGTTTCTCAGCTTCGAAAGTATTATCCGGATGACTCTCAGATCCTACCCGTTGAAGAAGTGGAACTTGAGCCTAATCTCACCTTCGTTCAGAAACCGGTTAGAATTTTGGATCGGAAATTTCAAGAATTAAGAAACCGACAAATCCCACTAGTTAAAGTCTTATGGAGAAGTGATAAAACGGAAGAGGCTATGTGGGAGACGGAGGATAAGATGAAAAGATTCCATCCTGAGTTGTTTCCGGACAATCAGTGAATCCGAGGACGGATTCTCTTAAGGGGGGGAGATTGTAACGCCCCGACTTTTCAAGTCGTTCAGGTATGAATTATGTGATAATTACGTGCGCATTTAATTTATTTTAATTACGTTATTAATTATTTATTTTATATTATATGAAATTATGAAATAATTGAATTATTTGAAAATGTTTGAAATTTGAATTTATATGAATTTTGAACTATTTGCTCTTGTATGAATTGTTTGCTTACCGTTTTTACATGAAATGAATTCGGAATTTTGTGAAAATTTAATATGTTGGACTTATATGTGTTATGAATATGGATATATGTTCGTTTCATGTTTTCGGGTTCATTTTCATGAGTTATGAATTTATTTTGATTTTGGAATCCAAAACGGGGGCTAACGAGCAATTAGCGCACCATTGGTTCCTTATTTGATATCTTGAGCTAGGAAACTCGGATTCGAGTTTCGTCAACTTCGTTGAACTCGTATCGAAAATTTTAGTTTAATGAACTTAGCCTTATACTTTTCCAAAATTATTTGAACCTCCGAAATTCAACCGAAACACGCAACGGACGCCTAAACTGCCACGTTTTACTAAATAAGCCATAACTTATTCAAACCTTGACCAAATTAACCATGGTTTGATTCCTTGGAACCCTAACTCAACCCTCTAACCAGCCTTAACCACCCCAAACCGAGATAATCCCCTTCACTTGGAGAAAATCAGCCAAACTTCCCCTGCTTTCCAGTTTTCCCGTAGCTCAAGCCAATCCTTGGAGATTCAAGCTCAAATCTCTTCCAAACCTCCATTAATCCACAAGGTAAGCTTAGGATTGTTATATACATTCATTATGAGTCATTTTGATCCATTCTTCCCCAATTTTGAGCATGTTTTCATGGAGTTTGGAGAAGATGTTGAATAGTTAGGTTATATGTCAATTTGTTGAACTCTTTCATTCCTTGGTTGTTTTGGTTGATTCCAAGCTTGAATATGGTTGCCATGACACCCTCCTTGCATTTATGGTGAAGTATTAGATGGTAGTTGAAGCATTCATGAGTTACCATTAATGTATATTTGAAGTTTTTACATGAAATGATCATCCTTACCTCCATAGCATGTTTCAACACTTTGGGAGCATGTTTGTGTGTTGTTGTGGAGTGGTTTTCTTGCATTTTGATGATCTTAACTTACCTAAGTATGTTGGTTGGAGTTGGCATGGTGTTGCTCTGTTTTTCTGCTACGTTCTTTATTTTTTTGGTTTCAGACTCAAATCCACGGGGGTGGATTTTTCCCTTTGGAAAAATCCGCGGGGGTGGATTTGAGTCAGTAGGTCTGGACCAAATCCATGGGGGTGGATTTTTCCCTTTGGAAAAATCCATGGGGGTGGATTTTGTCCAGTTTTTTTTTCTTGCTCCGGTTTCGTTTTTTCTTATTTTTCTTCGCTTGTTTTATATTCCTCCACCTCTTTTATGACTTTTATGCTATGCTAACATGTATTATCTTGAGTGTTATGAAATTTTATGATTTTTCGGGGAATATTTTCCGAGATATGCTTCAACGTGTCTTCTTTTCTCCTAATGTGTGCATGCATGGACTTTGCTCTTAAGTTTGAACCCTAATTGCTATTTATTCCTTATTTAATGACTTGTATGATACGTATACATGTTATACTACGTGTTATGATCGTTATTTGAATTTCTTGGACTAATTTAGTATGATTTATGGAGATGTTGAACTTTAACAAATTTGAACGCTTCATGGAAGAATGGAATGAATGTTTATATGTCTTTAAGACATTAATAGTGCACATGAACATTTCCATAACATAATTTAATCTCTTATATATTCATATCATGATCATTGCATTGCCGAGCGTCTTATTTGGTCATATTGAGTCTCACTTCACTTTTCTTGCATAGATTTTGATCACGTTGGAGACGAGGCCGGTCAGTGAGGCTCGTGCTTTCTTCTTTTGACGGTTTAAGGTGGGTTTTTCTTCTATGTAGATACAAGACCCTATATATACCTTCAATGTGAAAGCTTTCGACCAAAATTATATATATATAAAGAGTCGTTTTAAAGAGTAAATGTTTTCAACGTAAAGCCTTATTTTATCAATCCTACCTAATGTTTTGGCGAGAAATGATCGAATGCACGAATGGGGCCCAGGGACTTAGTGTGAGTGGCTATCCGGGGAGGCACGGGCCGACGGTGATCCCTCACACTAGTTCCACCAATGAACGGCGTAACCGGACCTCGTTAGGAGTTAGCGAGGAATGGACGCTGAGCGCCATCTGGGGAGTCATGTAACCCCTTTTGGTCAATGAATGGGTGGTCGGGCCTTGCAAACCCGCCACCAACCCGGAGGAAGAAGGTGTAAATGTTATTGAATGTGCACGAAAGAATGTTATGCATGAAAAGAATGAATGAATGAATGTTTAAATGAATTACACAAGGTGTTGGTTGGAGATAATGCACGCCCACTCGCCGGGCCAATAATGACCTAATGTAAATGAATCGTTATAATCCCTTTTGATGATCTCTATTTCACCCACTTGGGAAATTCTTTAAAAACCTCACTCGGGATTATAGCTTGCATGTGAATGTTTCAATATCGTCGTATATTATATTTATGCCCTGTTTTTATACCCACCAGTCCCTTTTGGACTGAACCCGTTTGGTTTTCAGTTGTTTTATGCAGGTGTCAGGGAGCTAGGCGGGAATTCGAGTCATAGGTCTTGCATTCGTCTCTAGCTCTTGTATTTTGGTCTTACACTTGCATACACTATTTATGAATATTGTTATGGAGCGTACTTGTTTTGGGCCGTGACGGCATGTGAATGGTGTATATGATCTATTTTTGGAGATTTGATGCTCATGGTATATATATATATGATGTATGTTCATTTATTGTTTCCGCTTTAGTGTTCAACTCTGATTCTGATGGTTTAAGGGTTAGTCCCGCTTAGCATAGAGTGTGTGCATGTCCCCGTTCGCCGTGATTTAGCTCGGGTATGGAGTGTCCGTTTCATATTCGGGTCGAGTCTCGGTGCGGGGGATATGGTACCTTGCGCTCGGGGTGCTACACTATATATATACAGTGGGTGTACGTTAGCCCACTCACTCAACCAGATGACTGACACCTCATTTTATCTTTTAGTTGCAGGTTTCTTTTGGCTTGAGCTAGGCGGATGTGAGTCTTCTGGGTCACACTTGTTGGTTTAGTCGGTGTTAAGATGCAATTGTCACATACTCTATTTATGTTATGTATTCTTATTTCACTTTTGGATATTATGTTTTATGCTCTACTTAGACTTAAACCCGTGTGGGGTTAGTATGCTAGCATTTGGATGTAATTAGCTATTCTGCTGATACTTATATTGGTTTATTACGTTGCGATGATTTGAGATTCGGGACTAGGTATCTATGCTAGTTGAACCCGTCACCTGTTCTGTATGCTGATATTCGGGATTAGGTATCTATGCTAGTTGAACCCGTCACTTATTTTGTACGTTGATTTAATTGCTTCCGCGCTTTGAGTCTGTCGAGTTAGATCCTCCTAGCCTAGTGTGTGAGTTGGTCTCTCGTTCGCTTTGATTCGGATTCGGGCATGGACTTTCCATTTCGTGACTGGGTCTGGGTCTTAGTGCGGGGGATGTGGCATCCTCCGTTTGGGGTGTTACAATGTCTAATATACCATCGGTTGAAGACCGACCATCGGGAACCGGCAGGATTCTCCAACTACTTCCGAATTTTAGTTAGAAGTGGGAGCAGACAACTAAGGACTTCTGTCCGGTTTGCTAACATTAAGGAGATTTGATGAGATTTGAGGGGTTGTTTGTTTTACTGAGTTAACCTATTTTTTCTTAGCAAGGTTGGTTAGCGAGAGTTTCGAGCGTTTTGTGGTTTGGAAGAGAAGCTTCCCTAGAGTCGAAGACTTGCACCGAGTCTTGTGGCTAGATTAGAAAATCCGAGAAGCCACATGGATACTGGATCAGAGTGGCCCAACCGAAGTTAGAGTTCAGTTCGTAACAGAGTCGTTCAAGACCCTGCTTTAGGACCTGAGGACAGGTCTTCTTGAAGGAGGGGAGTTTGTAACATCCCGCACATCTGGCTGTACAGGTACGTCTTAACGACGGTGTTACTTGTGCTTTTAAATTATTTAATTATGTAATTATATATTTATTAAATTGTTTACGTGCTTATTTGAATATTTATATCAATTATTTGATTTAGTTTTAATGTGAACTTGAACATTTTTTCTCCTATTTACCTTGCTATATTTTTGTATATTTGTTTATATTCCGGGCATGTCTATTTGTATATTTGAATCTTGGTGCTTTCGCTTATGATTTCGATTTTATTACGCACTCTGACTTAGGGTCTAGACCGCCTAGCATAGGAGAGATTTTGTTTGTCTCCCGTTCACCGTAGCTTGATGCAAGTGCGGAGTTCCCATTTCGTTACACGTGTTAGGCTATGGTGTGTGCGATGTAGCGCTCTACACTCTGGGGTGCTACATATGAACCAATTATGTTAGGAATAGTGCCCTTAAAGCAGATGTTTGCTTTACTATTTCCTTGTAAAATCACAAATAGTCTTTGAATAATAAACGAGATGATTTTGTTCATAGGCAATCACTTCTTTATGTTCTTATTTATGTCTGTTTGGGTTGAATGTGTTTTACATGTATTGAACTCCCCTAATCCGATGAGGCCGTTAAGAACTTTGTCGTTGCACATGTAACAAGTTCTTAACTCCATAGGCGAGGATTAGAAACTTCTCCAAGTCAATGAGTCTGACAGACAGTGGGAGTGTCGACCTTGACTCTGCTGAGACTTGCGTATGTGATTATGTCCTTTTGAAGGATCACTCAGTTTCATGGAGTGATAAGCGCATATGTTGATGTGTTCACAATACATAAGGTTGATTGTTACAAGAACTTCATCACTGAGATGTCCCGCGTGAGAACATTCCTAAATGAAAAAGTAAGTTTCCAGAAACTTCCAAATTAGGAAATATCTCACAGGTCAATGACGTGATTCATTAATCTTTAGACTTGAGATTCTGTAATGTCTCATATGAGCTAACTCTGTAATCTTTGATATAGGGTCAAAAGGGTGTCGCCATATAGACACCTGAACCACGGCCTATGTTGGGATTACACAAGTGGCATATGTAGAATTAGTAGAATAGATAAAGGACCTACACTTGTTAAGAACAAGAATGATCTCTTACTGATTAAGTTGTTCGTAGTCCATTAAATATTAAACCCTTGGCCAAGGTGGATAAAAGATCAAGTCATCTAGAAAATAGGGTTTTCTAGGATTGAGATCGAAATGGATATGAAACGAACTTAACTTTCAAGATCAAGAATATTCCCATGCCTTAGTTCTTGATTGAGAGATGGAGTTGTAGGAGGATCGTATTTCACTGATTGTCATTGACTGAAAGGTTCTTCGATTCATTTCGTTATTCGTCTAGGGGTCACACACCTATTGCTAGATTACGGTAGTGTGATCTATGAAGTGATTAATTAATTAGGGAATTAATTAATTACTGTCACTGCTAATCGAATAATGAACCTAAAGGGTCTAGCACCCCAAGCGGTGGGTACCACACACCCGCACTATAACCCGACACGTGTAACGAAATAAAGACTTCACACACATGTGCTGAGTCATAGCGAACGGGAGATAAAATAAAAACTCCAGACCTAATATAGGTGGTACCTAACCCTGTACAAAAGAAAATATGCGAAACATGATAGCGGAAGCCACGCAAAAATACCAACTTTCAAAACTTTCATACCTTATATATACAGTGCAATACAGACATCAAAATCAACTACACCTGTTAGACTAATCCGACAAACCTATCCTATCCTGTCCCGAACAATTACACAGCAAAACGGGTTCAACTGGCCCTAGAAACCTATCCCGAATAATAGCACAATCAAAAGGGGTTCGTCTAATGCGAGCACCTGTCCTAACCTGTCCCGAATTCCATACATTCAAATCACAAATGCAAACCAGCATATAATATAACCTATACAGAATTTAAAAATCATAAATCAGAACTGAAAACTTAACATAATTAAACGGATAGACACGGACTCGATAGACATGACACACCGCCACCTAGCACGAACTCCAACGACCTGAACCTACAACTAAAAACATAAAGGGGGAGGGGTCAGTCCAAAGACTGAGCGAGGGGCTACCCCAGACACACCTACATATACATAGAGCATAGCACGTTCAAAAATAGATGTTGGGTTTATATGAGTTATGAACTTGAATATATGCTCGTTATGTGTTTTCGGGTTTATATGTTGGGTTTTCGAGACTCGTTTTTTTGGGTAACCTAAAGGAGGCTAAAATGTACTTAGCACACCTTGGGTTCCGGGTAGTGTAACTTGAGCTCGGGAATTCGGAATCAAATTCTAACACTTCCGTTGGACTCGTTTCGACGATTCGCGTTCGATGGACTAAGTCTTATATTTTTCTAAAATCATTTGGTACCCCAAAATCAGGCCGTAACTTTGTCCCGCACTCATATGACCACTTTTCACTAAATTGCACATAAGTCCCTCAATTTTTAACCTTTTCACATGGAACTTGGTCCCACATTTCACCAACTCAATGCTCTATCATCCCTCCCACTCAATGTTTTGGCCAACACAAGGAGAGAAAGAGAATTTGCAGCAAACTTTGGAGATTTCATTCCTTTTCCCGTCACTATTCACTCAAGGAAGATTTTGAGCTCCAATCTCCATTTTCTTCCATCTTCTTCAAGGGGTAAGTATATATTTGATATCTACATGCTTATGTGATCATTTCCATCCATAAATTTCAGATTTTAACTTAGGTTTGATATGGTTTCAAGGCATGATATGAATAGTTAGGTATTATACTCATTTTTTAATCATATGGTTTCCTGGATGTTTTTCTTGAATTGATGTTTGATAAGTGACCACATGAGCTTCATTTAATGTTGTATGAACTTATATTTGATGTTTGTTGAGGTGGTTGAGGGCTACCATTATTAATTTTCAAGCTTTGAAGGTTATTCATGCTCGTATGCTTCCATTTCTTTTGACCTGAACCTGCTGTCCGTTTTTAGTCCTATTTTGCTGCTAAAATTCGGAGTTCTTTGTGTCTATTTGCTGCTTAATTTTGGTTTCTTTGCTGCTGCTATTTACCCTATTTTCCCTGCATGAGAACTGCGGCTATTGCTGCGTTTTTTTTTGTAACACCCCACACAAAAGGCGCCACATCCCCCGCACTCTGAGCCCTGATCCACACATGAAATGGAAAGTCCATGCATGAACCCAGCTTACAGCGAACGGGGACTTACTCACTCACTAGGCAAGGCGGGAACTAAACTTCGAAATCAAATACACCATTCTAAAGAATAAAATGCATGTGCGGAAGCAAAATATATAATCAATCATAAATACAATGGGAAATTGACGGGTTTAACTAACATAGATACCTGGTCCCGAAAATTCATACATAAACGTTTTCAAATATATATTCAAGTAAGCCATCATATGTACAAAATGCGTATGAAGTGACTTAGAATAAAATATGAGACTTGACAGACTCAGAACCCTGCCTAGCACTCCAAACCTACAAAAGAACTAAAAACAAAGCCGGGTTCAGTCTATAGGAGACTGGTGGGTATAAAACAGGGCATATCATAGATAATATTACTGAATTTAAACACACCCACATGCATGCTATAATCCCGTGTGAGGTTTATAAGATATTTCCCAAGTGGGTTAAAACAAAGAAAATAATGCTCGGGATTACAACAGTCAATTTGATAATTCATAATCATAATTGCTCATGCGGTCAATACGTGAGCACCGGCGGGTGGGCGAAAATCTCCAACCTACTCCTCCTGTGTGCATATCAATTCAGTTTCTATTTTAGCGATCATACACATTCATACATATTCGTTCATAATCATAATCATATATCATAATTATATCATGCATATTCATATCATTCATAATCATAAACACATACACCTTCTTCCTCCGGGTGGTGGACGGGTTAGCAAGACCCGACCACCGGTCCATACATAGGCCAATGGGGGTACATGAATCCCCCAAGGGCACTCAGCTCCTATTCCCCGCTAAACCTCCTGGCGAGGGCCGGTATCACCGTAACTGTGGTGGGACTAGTACAAGGGATCACAGTCGGCCCTTGCCCCCGGATAGCCACTTGCACTAAGTCCCTGGGCCCGTGCAATCATAATCATGTCCACGCCAAAAATCATAAAGTGGGAATACATAATAGGAGGGCTTTACGTTGGAAAATCATAGACTCTTTGGAAAAGACTCGATATATATATACATATAATATTTTTGGCTTAAAACTTTCACATAAGGGGTATATCGGGTTATCGTAGCTAATAGAAGAGAAACCCACCTGTTACACCTTACCGAAAACCAAGAAGACAAGAAGACTGGAGAATAACCTTGAACCCGGCATCTTCGCCCTGGAGAAAGCTGTACAAATGACAGTGCAATGAATTCGTGAGACTCAAGACTCCAAATGTACCATATAAGACGCATGGCAACGTATGGATCATGATAGGAGATGCAAAAGAAATAGGATTCATGCTATGAGGTCATATAATCAAGAAACTCATCGCAACGTTCAATAAGGGTTGGAATCATTCTCACACGTTTGCTATCTTCTATATCTTGCATTCATTCGAGCCATATACCATGTATGATAGGGATAACATAGGTTATGAATGCATAAATTACGATACTATGTCATGGAAACAATCATGTAACAATCATAACACGTATGATATCATCTTTACAACTAGAGAAAATAGACAATTAAAGACATTCAAGTCATAATCGAAAGTTAAATAACACGAAATACGTAGCAAATTAGTTCTATAATTTAAATAAATTAAACCATACTTAAATCATATCAGTAACCTTGCATCTAATTAACATATAATCATAACTAATTATATAAATAAATATATATATATATATATGTATATTTACATACGTAAATCATGCATGCATTAATAATATCACAATGTAAAACCAAAGACATGCATGCAACATATATGCAATTATACACTTACACACGTACACCTCTCATGCAAGCATATATCTAATATATATACACATTGTTATTCACCATGCACACACGTATACGTAAATTCATTTATAGATACATATATATATCATATATAAACATGCACACACATAATCAGACAACACAATGAATTAAAGAAAGCAACAATAGGTCAAGGAAGTGAACAGGGGTTCAATTCTACCGCGAACGGTAGTTCGGCTTCACAGAATCAAAATCTGCGCTGCATGGGACTGAACGGTTGTTCAGTCCCTTCCTTCTTCATGGCTGAACGGGGGTTCAAGGGTACAGAACCAACAACAGCTAACTAAATGGGGGTTCAGTTCTTTTCTTCTTGGCGAGTGAGCGGTCGTTCATTGCAGCGTAGCAGCTGTTCCTTCACGTTTTGCAGCAGAAAACAGGGGAAAACATGGCTAAAACAAGGGCAACACTTAAGGGAACATATACACTTCATAACCAAGTCATAAAAACAAAGAAATAACCACAAATCAGTAGCATTTCAGCCCCAAAAACGTCACAGCAGAAAGGTTCAAGGAGAGCAGTTGGAAATTCAAGTTTCATGTTCAAAATTCTTCAAAGTCTTTAATGGCAACATATTAATTACATAACTACCAAATAATACAAGTTCATAAATGTAATAAAGTAGTTAAAGTGATCACTTTTATGCTTTAAAACAATCAAAATCATCAATGAATTCAAAAAGATCGAGAAATGGCTCAAAACCTAACTATTCATACAACTCCTTCAAACCCCAGGAAAACATGCTCAAAATTGGGGATGAATAGTTCAAAATGGCACATAATGAACGTATATTACAATCATAAACTCACCTTGTGGATTGATTGAGGTTTGAAAGAGATTTGAGCTCCAAAATCTTCAAGTAGGGCATGGTGAGGGGATTTTCTGGAGAGCAGAGGCTTTGGCCTGATTTTTCTTTGTGTGAGGTGTGTGGTTCGGTTTTGGGTAATAGAGATCAGATAGTGGGCTTAACTAGGGTTCCATAGCCTCCAACCATGGTTAATTTAGTCAAGATTTGAGGGAGATGTGAGGAAAATGGCTAAGTGTGGCACTTTAACGGCCATCTCGTTTTTTGGTTAAATTTTGGGGGTTCAAATGGTCTTAGAAAAATATGAGGATAAGTTTATTGAACTCGAATTTTTGTTACAAGTTCAATGGAGTTGACGGAACTCGATTCCGAGTTCCCGAGCTCAAGATATCACATACGGAACAAAGGGTGTGCTAATTGCTCGTTAGCCCCCGATTTGGATTCCAAGAACAAAATAAATTCAAAACTCAAATAAATGAATCCGAAAACATGAAATGAACAAATATTCATAATCATGACACGTATATCTTCGACATATTAAATTTTCACGCAATTTCGATATCATATCATATAAAAACGAAGCGCGTTTATAACACTCATGAGCAATGCATTTATAAATTCATAATATTTCATAATAAATAACAAAATTAAATTCATTTTTAAAACATAATCAAAGTGCACAAATTTAAATATAAATTTAATATTAATGTAATGGAGATAAAATGCCAACGAATTAACATAATTTTATTATTAATAAACTTAAGATGTGATTATTTAGCATTTAACATATAAGATTAAAATATATAAAACACTTATAAACAATTAATTCGCGCAAATTGATAAACACATACGTCATGCTATGCGACTGACAAATAGGGGCGTTACAATCTCTCCCCCTTAAAAGAATCCGTCCTCGGATTCACTACTCGACCGAACCAACAATGAGAGATTCCCAATCTCTCACAAGCAAAAAGGAGAGAGCCCCGTCTCTCGAGCAACAATGAGAGCACCCCGTCTCTCGCAAGTAAAGAGAGCACCCCGTCTCTCAAACAAAAATAAGAGAATCCCCGTCTCTTACAAACAACGAGAGCACCCCGTCTCTCAAACAAAAACAAACAAAAAAAATAAAGCAAGGAAGTCTCCAATACTCCCGAGCAACACAACGCGAAACCATAATTGAAGTCACGTAAGACACCCAAAGAAGGTAATAGCTATCATCCACGTTGACTATCAAATACTCCAAGTAATTTAACATGATACGATATCAAAGCACATAACATAGAAATTGTTTGAATTAAATTAGCATGAATGCATGTATCATGTATATTACAAGTACCATTCAATGTAGTTGCGAAATGTAGAATTTATGAGTTTCGTTGTCCAATGCATGATCTGTCCCGTAAATGAACTCAGTGCTTAACTTGTCTTTAAACTCTTCAGGGTACCCCGGTAAAGCAATGATAGATCCTCTAAGAATTTCGTTCTTTATTCTCTTCTGACTTGTATTGCTTCTAATCTTCTTCTTTAGTCCTTCCTCTATCCTTATAAGTTTCCTCCAATCAGACCAACTCTTTAAATCACCAAACTTTGGGTACTCTGGTATACTAGTGGATCATCCGTCCCGAAATCAAATCCATAGCCATTTTTCTTACCCAAATCAAAGCCTAAGGCGTCCTTAAACGTTTATTTCCAACCTTAATATATATATATCACCCAAATCTATCCCTGTCTTCCATTCAATTTACCCTTTTTACTCTCTTTGGCCCCTTAAGATTATATTCAGTAGTCAGCCCCAAATTTCTTTAATCGAAAGTAGAATGTTCTTGATGATTCTTAAAGTTTGATGTAAATCCTCCAATGATCATCCTTTCCGGTTTTGTCTCTTCTTAAATTTTCTTCCGAATTACCATGGAAACAACCGACGACTTAATAATATTGTCTTTGTTGGACCCCTTTGGTACTTCATTGAATTAATCTTGATTGACATCACCCCTTGATATACTAACTTGATTTGGTTTCCTCTTGTCAACACTGATTTAGGGGTTTACAGAAGCTCTTTCATATTTCATCCCCAAATCGAAATTCCATATGCGAAATTATTCCCCAAGCCATTTCCTTTATACCTCATGATAACTTCAACTCGAATTTGGTAACTTAGCTCTAACTTTGACAGTTTAACCATTAAATGCATTTTACTCGATTCCGACTACCACCATAAGGACTTCCAGTCCTTCCCTAATTGCATTTCAGTTGTTCCTACTAATTATTTCTTTAATACTGACCTTAAGCTTAAATTTGCATCTTGGTCGTGCTCTCCCCCTTAAGATTTCTACCGTTATACCTTGAATTCCATCGATCCTTCTTTCATCGAAATTCTCTTAACTTCCCTTCCAATTCTCTTGATAATCGAAACCCCCTTCTCTATTCTTGTTTAATCCAAACACCCCGAAGCCAAATCTAATCTCACTTTTCCTTCTGAGTTCCTTTCCACTGACCTATCCCTTACTTAAAGTTCTTTATTTCCCGAATCATCTTCCTTGTCATGTGCCATCCCATTATTTCTTTTCCTATTAACTCAGATATGGCCCGAACGAAGAGATACTTGATAAAAAAGATGAAAGAACTTCCTATCAAATAAACACTAAAATGCATGTCGGGTTAAAATGACAATGTACGTGGCCCAATTGCAACAATTAAATATGCAGCAGATTAGAGCAACAAAATCAAATAAAATTGCGCGCACAAACATGAGTAAAGAAAAATAATTAATTTGATGTGAAGTATGATGCACGTACCATGAATGCTTTGGAACCTGTCACCCATATATAGTAAGTAGTTAGCTCAGTAGCTTTTCCTCGTTCATCCAACCAGTAGGTTACTTTGACTTGCTAATCATGCCTTTTCTTTCCCAAGGTCTTCAAGTTTTCCATGGATCTTTGTGCATCACTTGTACCTTCCACAGTCCGGAGTTGAAATTTCGCGATCCCTAATATCTTCTACATCCGCTGAATTAGTATCTGAATTTCTCCCCAAGAATCACCCTTCAACATTGCCTATACTCTCTTATAAAATTACCCAGTCTGTGTTTTCGGATCCTACTTCGCCTTTTCTTATCATTTCCATTTGTTGCTCCATATCTCCCAATTCGACATCCCACACGATAATTCAGCTGGCATTAAAGGAATGAACTCAAATCCCATTCATAACGTTGTTACCTTCTGCGAACAAGCATTTATTACGTTGCTCAAATCTTTCCAACCTCTTCCCGCTTTTCCATCTTCCCGATCTAGACCTCTGCAAGCTCTTTTCTAGCCATTAGGTTTATTTAGAAATCCCTCTTTGACGACTCTTCAGACTTAATTCCCGTCGAATTATTTTAGCTTGAATCTTCACAATCCTCGCTATCTCTTCCCTAATCAGAACCCTGAGTTAAAGTACCCTCAAGGTTCATTCACTCCATTCTTTAAGTTGAATGCTCCCATTCCAAATCCTAACCATTATCTCTAACTCCATCTATGAAGCCACGCATTTAGCATTCTCTATATTCTTCCCCGGTGGTTCTTCCTATCTTCTATACCTCAAAAGAACTTGTAATAGGGCGTTGTTAACACGATACTTGGCCGTGGTTTGATAGTATCTTCATAACCTGTAATTCATTACTTATATCAAGAGTACATGCATGCGATTAGCGAATGCTCATGGCACGTATTCAACACGAAAGGCACCGATCCAATGTAAGGGTGCACATTTAATTCAATAAGATTCAAAAGAAAGGTAATTTCATATTCAAGATTGATGCAATGCACACATTGCCATGTAGTTCCTAAGCCGTACGACACGAGAACACCGGTTTTGCAACCGGGCTCTGATACCACTTAAGGATGTAACACCCCACACGCAAGGCGCCACATCTCCCTCACTCGGAGCCCTAATCCACATGAAATGGAAAGCCCATGCATGAACCCAGCTCACAGCGAACGGGGACTTACTCACTCACTAGGCTAGGCGGGAACTAAACTTCGAAATCAAATACACCATTCTAAAGAATAAAATGCATGTGCGGAAGCAAAATATAATCAATCATAAATACAATGGGAAATTGACGGGTTTAACTAACATAGATACCTGGTCCCGAAAATTCATACATAAACATTTTCAAATTTACATTCAAGTAGATCATCATATGTACAAAATGCGTATGAAGTGACTTAGACTAAAATATGAGACTTGACAGACTCAGAACCCCACCTAGCACTCCAAACCTGCAAAAGAACTAAAAACAAAGCCGGGTTCAGTCTATAGGAGACTGGTGGGTATAAAACAGGGCATATCATAGATAATATTACTGAATTTAAACACACCCACATGCATGCTATAATCCCGTGCGAGGTTTATAAGATATTTCCCAAGTGGGTTAAAACAAAGAAAACAACGCTCGGGATTACAACAGTCAATTTGATAATTCATAATCATAATTGTTCATGCAGTCAATACGTGAGCCCTAGATGGTAGGCGAAAATCTCCAACCTACTCCTCGTGTGTGCATATCAATTCAGTTTCTATTTTAGCGATCATACACATTCATACATATTCGTTCATAATCATATCATATATCATAATCATATCATGCATATTCATATCATTCATAATCATAAACACATACACCTTTTTTCCTCCGGGTGGTGGACGGGTTAGCAAGACCCGACCACCAGTCCATACATAGGTCAATGGGTGTACATGAATCCCCCAAGGGCACTCAGCTCCCATTCCCCGCTAAACCTCCTAGCGAGGGCCGATATCACCGTAAATGTGGTGGGACTAGTACAAGGGATCACCGTCGGCCCTTGCCTCCCCAGATAGCCACTTGCACTAAGTCCCTTGGCCCGTGCAATCGTAATCATGTCCAAGCCAAGAATCATAAGGTGGGAATACATAATAGAAGGGCTTTACCTTGGAAAATCATAGACTCTTTGGAAAAGACTCGATATGTATATACATATAAAATTTTTGGCTTAAAACTTTCACATAAGGGGTATATCGGGTCATCATAGCTAATAGAAGAGAAACCCACCTGTTACACCTTACCGAAAACCAAGAGGTTAAGAAGACTGGAGAATAACCTATGAACCGAACATCTCCGACCTAGAGAAAGCTGTACAAATGACAATGCAATGAATTCGTGAGACTCAATACTCCAAATGTACCATATAAGACGCACGACATTGTATGGATCATGATAGGAGATGCAAAAGAAATAGGATTCATGCTATGAGGTCATATAATCAAGAAACTCATCACAACGTTTAATAAGGATTGGATTCATTCTCACACGTTTGCTATCTTCTATATCTTGCATTCATTCGAGCCATACACCAAATATGATAGGGATAACATAGGTTATGAATGCATAAATTATGATACTATGTCATGGAAACATTCATGCAACAATCATAACACGTATGATATCATGTTTACAACAAGAGAAAATAGACAATTAAACACATTTAAGACATAATCGGAAGAAGTTAAATAACACGAAATACGTAGCAAATTTGTTCCATAATTTAAATATATTAAGCCATACTTAAATCATATCATTAGCCTTACATCTAATTAACATATAATCATAATTAATTATATAAATATATATATATATACATATATATATATATATTTACATACGTAAATCATGCATGCATTAATAATATCACAATGTAAAACCAAAGACATGCATGCAACATAAATGCAATTATACACTTACACACATACACCTCTCATGCATGCATATATCTAATATATATACACATAGTTATTCACCATGCACACACGTATACGTAAATTCATCTATAGATACATATATATATATCACATATAAACACACACACACATAATCAGATAACACAATGAATTAAAGAAAGCAACAGCAGGTCAAGAAAGTGGACGGGTGTTCAATTCTGCCATGAACGGTTGTTCGGCCTCACAGAATCAAAATCTGCGATGCATGGGACTGAACGGTTGTTCAGTCCCTTCCTTCTACATGGCTGAACAGGGGTTCAAGGGTACAGAACCAGCAGCAACTATCTGAATGGGGGTTCAGTTCTTTTCTTCTTGGCGAGTGAGCGGTCGTTCATTGCATCGTAGCAGCTGTTCCTTCATGTTTTGCAGGAAAACAGGGGGAAAACATGGCTAAAACAGGGGCAACACTTAAGGGAACATATACACTTCATAACCACGTTATAAAAACAAAGAAAGAACCACAAACCAGTAGCATTTCAGCCCCAAAAACGTCACAGCAGCAAGGTTCAAGGAGAGCAGTTGGAAATTCAAGTTTCATGTTCAAAATTCTTCAAAGTCTTTAATGGCAACAAATTAATTACATAACTACCAAATAATACAAGTTCATAAATGCAATAAAGGAGTTAAAGTGATCACTTTTATGGTTTAAAACAATCAAAATCATCAATGAATTCAAAAAGATGAAGAAATGGCTCAAAACCTAACTATTCATACAGCTCCTTCAAACCCCAAGAAAACATGCTCAAAATTGGGGATGAATGGTTCAAAATGACACATAATGAATGCATATTACAATCATAAACTCACCTTGTGGATTGATTGAGGTTTGAAAGAGATTTGAGTTCCAAAATCTCCAAGTAGGGCATGGTGAGGGGATTTTCTGGAGACCAGAGGCTTTGGCCTGATTTTTCTTTGTGTGAGGTGTGTGGTTCGGTTTAGGGAGATAGAGATCAGATATTGGGGTTAACTAGGGTTCCATAGCCTCATACCATGGTTAATTTGGTCAAGATTTGAGGGAGATATGAGGAAAATGGCTAAGTGTGGTAATTTAACGGTCGTCACCTTTTTTGGTTAAATTTCGGGGGTTCAAATGGTCTTAGAAAAATATGAGGCTAAGTTTATTGAACTCGAATTTTCATTACGAGTTCAACGGAGTTGACGGAAGTCGATTCCGAGTTCCCGAGCTCAAGATATCACATACGGAACCAAGGGTGTGCTAATTGCTCGTTAGCCCCCGATTCGGATTCCAAGAACAACATAAATTCAAAACTCAAATAAATGAATCCAAAAACATGAAACGAACATATATTCATAATCATGACACGTATATCTCCGACATATTAAATTTTCCCGAAGTTTCGATATCATATCATATAAAAACGAAGCGCGTTTATAACAATCATAAGCAATGCATTTATAAATTCATAATATTTCATAATAAATAACAAAATTAAATTCATTTTTAAAACATAATCAAAGTGCACAAATTTAAATATAAATTTAATATTAATGTAATGGAGATAAAATGCAAACGAATTAACATAATTTTAATATTAATAAACTTAAGATGTGATTATTTAGCATTTAACATATAAGATTAAAATATATAAAACACTTATAAATAATTAATTTGCGCAAATTGATAAACACATATGTCATGCTATGCAACTGAAAAAAAGGGGCTTCACAATCTCTCCCCCTTGAAAGAATCTATCCTCGGATTCACTACTCAACCGAACAAACAATGAGAGATTCCCCGTCTCTCACAAGCAACAAGGAGAGAGCCCCGTCTCTCGAGCAACAATGAGAGAATCCCGTCTCTCGCAAGTAAAGAGAGCACGCCGTCTCTCAAACAAAACTAAGAGAATCCCCGTCTCTTACAAACAACGAGAGCACCCCGTCTCTCAAACAAAAATAAGAGAATCCCCGACTCTCAAACAAAAAAAATAAAGCAAGGAAGTCTCCAATACTCCCGAGCAACACAACGCGAAACCATAATTGAAGTCACGTAAGACACCCAAAGCAGGTAATAGCTATCATCCACGTTGACTATCAAATACTCCAAGTAATTTAACATGATACGATATCAAAGCACATAACATAGAAATTGTTTGAATTAAATTTGCATGAATGCATGTATCATGTATATTACAAGTACCATTCACCGTAGTTGCGAAATTTAGAATTTGCGAGTTTCGTTGTCCAATGCATGATCTGTCCCGTAAATGAACTCAGTGCTTAACTTGTCTTTAAACTCTCCAGGGTACCCCGGTAAATCAATGATAGATCCTCTAAGAATTTCGTTCTTTATTCTCTTCTGACTTATATTGCTTCTAATCTTCTTCTTTAGTCCTTCCTCTATCCTTATAAGTTTCCTCCAATCAGACCAACTCTTTAAATCCCAAACTTTGGGCACTCCGGTATACTAGTGGATCATTCGTCCCGAAATCAAATCCATAGCCATTTTTCTTACCCAAATCAAATCCTAAGGCGTCCTTAAACGTTTATTTCCAACCTTAATATATATATATATATATCACCCAAATCTATCCCTGTCTTCCATTCAATTTACCCTTTTTACTCTCTTTGGCCCCTTAAGATTATATTCAGTAGTCGGCCCCAAATTTCTTTAATCGAAAGTAGAATGTTCTTGATGATTCTTAAAGTTTGATGTAAATCCTCCAATGATCATCCTTTCCGGTTTTGCCTCTTCTTAAATTTTCTTCCGAATTACCATGGAAACAACCGACGACTTAATAATATTGTCTTTGTTGGACCCCTTTGGTACTTCATTGAATTAATCTTGATTGACATCATCCCTTGATATACTAACTTGATTTGGTTTCCTCTTGTCAACACTGATTTAGGGGTTTACAGAAGCTCTTTCATATTTCATCCCCAAATCGAAATTCTATACGCGAAATTATTCCCCAAGCCATTTCCTTTATACCTCATGATAACTTCAACTCGAATTTGGTAACTTAGCTCTAACTTTGACAGTTTAACCATTAAATCCATTTTACTCGATTCCGACTACCACCATAAGGACTTCCAGTCCTTCCCTAACTGCATTTCAGTTGTTCCTACTAATTATTTCTTTAATACTGACTTTAAGCTTAAATTTGCATCTTGGTCGTGCTCTCCCCCTTAAGATTTCTACCGTTATACCTTGAATTCCATCGATCCTTCTTTCTTTGAAATTCTCTTAACTCCCCTTCCAATTCTCTTGATAATCGAAACCCCCTTCTCTATTCTTGTTTAATCCAAACACCCCGAAGCCAAATCTAAGCTCACTTTTCCTTTTGAGTTCCTTTCCACTGACCTATCCCTTACTTAAAGTTCTTTATTTCCCGAATCATCTTCCTTGTCTTGTGCCATCCCATTATTTCTTTTCCTATTAACTCAGATTTGGCCCGAACGAAAAGATACTTGATAAATGAGATGAAAGAACTTCCTATCAAATAAACACTAAAATGCATGTCGGGTTAAAATGACAATGTACGTGGCCCAATTGCAATAATTAAATATGCAGCAGATTAGAGCAACACAATCAAATAAAATTACGCGCACAAACATCAGTAAAGAAAAATAATTAATTTGATGTGAAGTATGATGCACGTGCCATGAACGCTTTGGAACCTGTCACCAATATATAGTAAGTAGTTAGCTCAGTAGCTTTTCCTCGTTCATCCAACCAGTAGGTTACTTTGACTTGCTAATCATGCCTTTTCCTTCCCAAGGTCTTCAAGTTTTCCATGAATCTTTGTGCATCACTTGTACCTTCCACAGTCCGGAGTTGAAATTTCGCGATCCCTAATATCTTCTACATCCGCTGAATTAGTATCTGAATTTCTCCCCAAGAATCACCCTTTAACATTGCCTATACTCTCTTATAAAATTACCCAGTCTGTGTTTTCGGATCCTACTTCGCCTTTTCTTATCATTTCCATTTGTTGCTCCATATCTCCCAATTCGACATCCCACACGATAATTCAGCTGGCATTAAAGGAATGAACGCAAATCCCATTCATAACGTTGTTACCTTCTGCGAACAAGCATTTATTACGTTGCTCAAATCTTTCCAACCTCTTCCCGCTTTTCCATCTTCCCGATCTAGACCTCTGCAAGCTCTTTTCTAGCCATTAGGTTTATTTAGAAATCCCTCTTTGACGACTCTTCAGACTTAATTCCCATCGAATTATTTTAGCTTGAATCTTCACAATCCTCGCTATCTCTTCCCTAATCTGAACCCTGAGTTAAAGTACCCTCAAGGTTCATTCACTCCATTCTTTAAGTTGAATGCTCCCATTCCAAATCCTAACCATTATCTCTAACTCCATCTATGAAGCCACGCATTTAGCATTCTCTATATTCTTCCCCGGTGGTTCTTCCTATCTTCTATACCTCAAAAGAACTTGCAATAGGGCGTTGTTAACACGATACTTGGCCGTGGTTTGATAGTATCTTCATAACCTGTAATTCATTACTTATATCAAGAGTACATGCATGCGATTAGCGAATGCTCATGGCACGTATTCAACACGAAAGGCACCGATCCAATGTAAGGGTGCACATTTAATTCAATAAGATTCAAAAGAAAGGTAATTTCATATTCAAGATTGATGCAATGCACACATTGCCATGTAGTTCCTAAGCCGTACGACACGAGAACACCGGTTTTGCAACCGGGCTCTGATACCACTTAAGGATGTAACACCCCACACGCAAGGCGCCACATCTCCCTCACTCGGAGCCCTAATTTGGAAAACACGAATCAGAAAGCAGCGGAATTTAAAAAAATTTTCCCAACAAAAGGACCTTGAACTCGCAATCGTGTAACCAAATTCGTAAAGATAGAAAACTTACTTTTCTTTTTATTCTTTCTTGAAGCGTTTCAAGCCACCCAAGAACGCTCTTCTCGCGGCTTGATCCCCTCTCCTTGGTAAAGCTCGAATCTTCAAACTTCTAACTTGAAGTCTCTAGAGAAAGTCCACCAACTTGATCACAATCTAACTAGTAAGGATGCTAGTTCTCTAGTTAGTGTTTAGGCTTAACCTAGGGTTTAATTTAATCTTGGAGAAAGGAAGGTGTTCAACACATGAACCAAGAATTGTCAATTAGCTCTAAAGGGGAGCATGAGCTCCCCTATATATAGGAAAGGGGAGGGGCGGCCGAACCTAGTCCTTATGGACAAAGGATTTGGTCCCTCTCTCTCCTATTACTTGATCATCAAGTATTTTCCAACTTTGACTTTGAATTCTAATTCTAGTCAACTTTTAAGAGAGCTAAAAATATCCAAACTATTTTTGGATAATTTTTATACTTTATTTATTATAAAATAAATAACTTATTTTATCTAATTAATTAATTCATAATTAATTAACTAGATTATTTTCTCCAAAATTAGACTTTCTTTTTAATTCAAAATTAAACTAAAGTCTATTAAATAATTAACTAATTAATTATTTAATATATATATATAATATATATATACACACACGTGTGTGACACGTGTCACAGTGACAAGTGTCACTCACGTGAGCCACACGTGTGAATTCACACGTGTGGAACCCTTTTGGCCCGATTAACTCGTTTAATCATTTTCAAGCCTCAACTCATGTAACCAAGTTGTTGTGTGTGACCCTCTAGGTTCTCAATTCAATTAGCAGTGACCCTAATTAATTAATTCACTAATTAATTAATCAGTCCACAGATTAAACGACCATAGTCTAGCAACAGGTGTTTAACCCCTAGCTGAATTGGAATGTTCGGATTCGACAGAACCTTTAAGTCATTGATTCATGTGAGATACAATCCTCCTACTTACTATCTCTCAACCAAGATCTAGGGCAAGGGAATAATCAGAACCCTAATAATCCGGTCTTAAAGCTAAGTGCATTTCATATCCATTTGATCTCAATCCAAGAAACCCTTTTCTTGATGTCTTGATCTACTGCCTTGGCCAAGGACTCCATATGGCATATGAATGACTTACACAATAAGAGATCACCTTGCAAATGCAAGTGTAGGTCCTTTCTTGATTCTCATTCACTTTTATGAATCACTTGTGCAGCCCCAGCATAAGCCTTGAATCAGTTGTCTAAGGCGACACCCTTTAAAGCTTACACCAAAGACTACAGAGTTAACTCATAAAGTGACAAGGAACCTCAAGTCTAAGGATCAATTAATCACATCAATGACTCGTGAGATATTTTCTAATCTGGAAGTTTCCATTTCCTGAAATAGAAACTTCCTTTCCCATTTAGGAATGTTCTCACACGGGGCACCTCAGTGAACTTACTTATTAAAGTAAGCACCCTCATGTATCACGCACGTATCAACTATACACTTTGCTCCTCCATGAAACAAGGTGGTCCTTCTTAAGGGCGTGATCCCACAAGCAAGCCTTAGAGGAGTCAGGTTGACACTCCCACTGTCTGTAGGACTCATCGGCTTGGAGTATTTTGCTAATCATGACTTATGTGATATAGGGCTCGTTTCATGAACCATTTCACCCAAATGGTAGAGTCCTAAAGTCATCAGGATTAGGGGAGTTCTCATACATGCACAGCTAAAGTAAACACATACCAAACAAGAGCATATAAAGAAGTGTTGCCTCAATTCGTTATTTTATTCAAAGATTGTCTGTGATTACAATAAGGAAAAGCACAAAGCGGATATACAATCGGCTTTCTAGGGCACTATTCCTAACAATCTCCCACTTGCCCATCAAAGCCATTCTAAAGCTACTCTAAGTCCCATCTTCTGAAGATGACCTTGGAAAGCTTCTCGACTAAGGGGTTTAGTAAGTGGATCTGCCACGTTCTCTGCTGATGTGACCCTCTCAATTTGCACATCTCCTCTTTTGATAATATCACGGATTAGGTGATACTTCCTCATAATGTGCTTGGTCCGTTGGTGAGATCTTGGTTCTCTTACTTGAGCAACCGCCCCAGTGTTGTCACAAAACACAGTAATGGGGTCTTTCATGCTAGGAACAACATTCAACTCTTGAATGAAGTTTCTAATCCAAACACCTTCCTTAGCTGCATCATTTGCAGCTAAGTATTCGGCCTCAGTGGTCGAATCTGCAGTGGTTGTTTGCTTGGAACTCTTCCAACTCACTGCTCCGCCGTTTAGGCAGAAAATGTATCCTGACATTGACTTAAAATCATCTAAGTCAGATGCAAAGCTTGCATCGCAGTATCCTTCGACAGTAAGATCTTTCTGACCTCCGTAAACTAAGAATAAATCTTTAGTACTTTTCAAGTACTTAAGAATATTCTTCACGGCAGCCCAGTGACCATCTCCAGGGTCAGATTGGAAACGACTCGTTACACTAAGTGCATAAGCCACATCCGGTCGAGTACATAACATTGCATACATTATGCTACCTATTGCTGATGCATAAGGTGTATGAGTCATTCTTTCTTTCTCAAGGTTAGTCTTAGGACACATCTTCTTTGAAAGACATGTTCCTACACTCATAGGAAGGTTCTTAACCTTTGCTGACTCCATATTGAATCTCTTCAATACTTTGTCAATGTACATCGACTGTGATAGTCCTATTAACCTTCTAGATCTATCTCTATAGATTTTAATTCCAAGGATATAGGACGCATCACCAAGATCTTTCATCTCGAATTGGTTCGATAACCATAACTTAGTCACTTTCATGTCATCTTTCGAATTCCCAATAAGAAGGATGTCATCAACATAAAGTACTAAGAATTGCACTGAGGTCTCCAATTCCTTTCTATACACACATGATTCATTCGAAATTTTGATGAAGCCAAAAGCTTTGACTGATTCATCAAATCGAATGTTCCAATTCCTAGAAGCCTGTTTCAATCCATAGATTGATCTTTGGAGTTTGCAAACCTTTTGCTCACTCACACTGAATGTGAAACCTATGGGTTGCTCCATATAAATGTCCTTGTCAATGTCACCATTGAGAAAGGCAGTTTTCACATCCATTTGCCATATCTCATTGTCATAATATGCAGCAATGGCAAGCATGATCCGAATAGACTTTTGCATTGCAACTGGTGAAAAGGTTTCATCAAAATCCACGCCGGGTCTCTGAGTGAATCCTTTTGCAACCAGTCTTGCTTTGTAGGCTGCAATGCTTCCATCAACTCCAAGCTTTCTCTTAAAGATCCATTTGCAACCTATGGGTTTGACCCCATCAGGCAAATCTACCAAGGTCCAAACTTGGTTGGAGTTCATGGAATCCATTTCGGATTTCATGGCTTCTATCCACTGTTCAGAGTCAAAATCTGAAAGTGCCTCCTCATATGTTAAAGGATCATTATCCTTTTTGAGAGATTTCATGGAAGAATCCATACCATCTCTCCGGCTGTCTAGGAGTACGTTCAGAACGCCTTAGAGGAGGATTTCCGTGTGTATCGAAATTCGTGATTGGTTGTGGTTGATCAGAGTGGGACGTTTCTTCAGTGGGTGGTGTGGGGTCATTTTGTACTTCTTCTAATTCTATGATCTTACCTTTCTTTTCTTTAAGGAACGGTTCCTCCAGAAAAGTAGCATTTCTGGAAACAAACACCTTTTGTTCAGATTGATCATAGAAATAGTATCCTATGGATTCCTTAGGATAACCTACAAAGTAGCATAAGTTAGAACGAGATTCTAACTTATCTCCCACTGTCCTCTTCACGTAAGCAGGACAACCCCAAATTCTTAAGTAAGAATAACTAGGGATTTTACCATGCCACATTTCATAGGGCGTTTTAGGGACTGACTTAGAGGGAACTAGATTCAAAATCTTTCCTGCACTTTCTAGGGCATAACCCCAGAAAGAAGGTGGTAAGTCAGTAAAACTCATCATGGAACGAACCATATCAAGTAGGGTTCGATTCCTTCTCTCAGAAACTCCATTAAGCTGAGGAGTTCCCGGAGGAGTCCACTGAGAGATAATCCCATTATCCTTGAGATGATTAAGGAATTCTTCACTAAGATACTCGCCTCCTCGATCAGATCGAAGTGCTTTGATCTTGTGACCAGTTTGGTTCTCAACCTCCTTTTGAAATTCTAAGAATTTCTCAAAAGCTTCAGATTTATACTTCATTAAGTATATATAACCATACCGACTAAAGTCATTAGTAAAGGTTATGAAATACTGATGATTGTTTCTTGTGCTTACACTAAGCGGTCCACAAACATCAGTATGGATCAAATCCAAAACCTCAGTGGCACGTTCCACAGTTCCTTTAAAAGGAACTTTGGACATTTTTCCTTTGAGACAGGATTCGCAAGAAGTTAACTCTTTGAGATCATTTTCAGAGAATGATCCTAAGGTGTTTATCTTGCTAATTCTGTTCTTGGAAATGTGTCCTAATCTAGCGTGCCATAAGGGAGCTGAAACTTTGTCATCTCTCTTACGCTTTGTTTCTCGTTGTATATTCATAATATTGATATTTTGAGTTAGGTAAAGTCCATTACTTAGAGTACCGATGTGAACGGAAGAGTTGTTCCGTTTGATTAAATATTTACCATTCTTAATATAAGTTTCATAACCTTCACAATCTAATATTGGAACTGAAATTATATTACGAATAATGCTCGGTACATAAAGGACTTTATTTAATACTAACTCAAAACTACCTAAATCTAATCTAATTGTGCCTAAAGCTCGAGCTTCAACGTTTGAGCCATCGCCGATCTTCAAGACACATTCTCCTTGTTTGAGTTGTTGGACTTCACTTAGCATCTGTACATCATTACAGATATGAGTTCCACAACCGGTATCAAGTACCCAAGAACTAGAATTAATAGAAAGATTTACTTCAACGAGAAAGATACCTTTCTTTAGAGTAGCCTTGTACTCTGGGCAGTTTCTCCTCCAATGTCCCGCTTTGCCACAATGGAAGCAAACATCCTCTTTCTGATCACGCTTCTTCTTTTGGGCCTTCCCCTTCGAAATGCCACCAGTGGGCCTATGGGGTTTCTTCTTCTTCTTTTGGGCTTTCTTGCCCTTACCTTTAGAAGGCCCAGAAGAGGAAGATGGAGCATTCACCATCAAAACCTTATTGTCCTTCTTGATCGTGCTCTCAGCAGTCACAAGCTGACTAATCAGCTCAGCTACAGTAGCACCAGCATGATTCATGTTGAAGTTAAGGACAAATGGGTTGAATGATGGTGGGAGCGAAGCTAGCAACAAATCCACTGAAGGTTCATCTTTCAGTGGCATGTCCATGGAAGCAAGTTTCTCAGTAAGGGCAAGAAACTTGAGTCCATATTCATGGACACTTGAACCTTCCCTCATTCTCAAGTGGAATAATTCCTTTGAAGTGTTATACCTTGTAACACGTTCATGAGGGCGGTAAAGTTGCTCTAAGTGGTCGTAAATCTCCCAAGCAAATTCCATGGCCTCATGTTGCCTTTGCAAGTCCGGAGACATGTTAGCCAACATAAGGCAACGGGCTTGGAGATTATCATCCTTCCACTTCTGAATCGCGTCCCGCTCAGCCCGAGTGGGAGCCTCCCCTTCGGGACTAGGCTCCCCTTCGAAGAGAACATAAGTTCTCTTCTCAGAATCTAAAATGATTTTTAGATTCCTCAGCCAATCAGAATAGTTGGGACCAGTCAACTTGTTTGACTCGAGGATCGATACAAGAGGGTTTTTGGTTGCCATTTCAAAACACGTAGAGAATCACAGAATCTACGACCTAAATGGTAAAACAGAGAACTAGTGAGCATGCTGAATTATAACGATATACAAAAGATAAGGTCTTTAATCTAATGTAGCTCCCACTGTTTTTCAAAGATCTATAATTCCCAAAGATCTAAGAGGAACACGTTTCCCAATGGGCACTAAGATCCTAGGCATTTTACCTCGAACCCACGACTCGCGGACATTCTAAGTAAGAACCCTAGGTAGGTACAACTTACCAATTCTAACACTTTTAGAACTCTTAGTAATTGTTTTTGCATCACCTATCTTTCAATATGGACCCACGATTCGTGCGACATCCATATTTACTTAGGCGTTAAGCTAGACCCATCAATCATAAGATCATGACCAAAACTTAGTTTGAACGACCCACGACTCGCGGACATCGCCCTTGCTAAAATTGACCACGAAATATTGATCATTAAAAAATGATTAATCAGGTAACTAAGAACTAATAAGCTCCACTAGCTATCCCACGACTCGCGGACAATAACTAGCTTTACTTACTAAACTTAAAACCTATTGATGGAATGCTAGGAATTTAATTCAAAACTTGCATCTCGAATTAAACACCTATTTGTTCGAAATTAGCTTAATATTTAATGGGAATTTTCGAATCAACCGGAGAGTTGTCCGGTTCGACCTCACCAACATATATGTTATCCAATTTTATTAGTCTTGATTAATGCAAGTACACTTAAATGCATTTCAAACAAGCACATAAACAGATAACATGTCCTAGCATGATACTAACATGTAATGATCATGGGTTCTACCTATCTTATGCGTGATATGTGGGAGCCACTCCACAATCACAAGTTCTAACATACATGCCACATAAACAGTTCAAATCACATAAGGGAAAGCAGTAACAAAATACGAGCCCTATCTCTATTACATTTAACAATTGAGATTCCCCTCCCTAACATTTTGAGGGGTCTTCACTTATGGCCTCCTTGTTACTTGAATGTGGTCCATCTTACTCCATGGGTGCATTGTCTCCAAAATGAAAATAAAACCTCACCACCTATCTCTACTCTCAAATTACAATAAAAAGAAAAAGACATAAAGTAATAAGGCTCAATCTTCATATTGGCCTTAGACAATTACACGGGGCATACCCCGGCCTCAAAAACAGTAATATGGAAAGCCACATAATAAATCACATAACAGTACGCACATAAGTGAGGCTCCAACCTCAATTGAAAAACGCAACTATAGGGCTCCAACCCCAATTTAAACCATCCATGTGCATAAATTAAAACCATACATAGATCTAAACCCATGATCACCTAACATGCTTTTGCAAGAATTTAAATTTAACCAATAAATTAAAATTCTCGCTTTAAGCTCTAATAGCTTAAAACACGACTTGATGCGAGTCTTATTTATAAAAGTTTTCAATAAATCCCAAATTACCAAAACAAATAAAATTCCAATTAATTTCTGAAAATTAATAATTTTATCAAAGATGTATTTTCCCAAAAATACAAACCGCTTCAATTTCTCAAAAATCCCAATTTCAAGTTTTATTCAAAAATTAAAAAAAAATATTCAAAAATAAAATTTTTAAAATTAAAATAAAAAATTGGGACTGGATTGCACGAAACACAAAAGGGGCCGGATCACGAAAACGGGGCCCGTGCGCGAAACGGGGCACAACGTCGCAAGCTCGCGCGGACGCGCACGGCAGGCGCGCACAGCGCCCGGCCGAGGCCAGGCGAGTGCGCGCAGGCGCGCGCGCGCTGGGCGGTGGGCGGCCAGTCTCGGCCGCCCTGGGCGGGCACGCCTAGGCGCGCCCGGGAGGCTCCCGCACAGGCTTGCGGGAGGAGCTGGGCGGCGACGGGCGGACGGCGTGCGGGAGGGCCTCCCGCGCGGTTGCGGGAGGGTGGCGCGCGAAGCCCGCGCGCGCGACTCCTTCGCGCGCGGGGTTTCGCGTGTTCATCGTGTTCCAGGCTTTCGTTTCGTGTTTTCGTTCAAAAGCAAAACCAATCCAAGAAATCCAAAAAACAGTTTATACAGTTTCAAATCTAAAATTGTTTTTCAAAATTAAATTTTATAAAAACCAATTTTCAGAAACTTTCAGGAAAAAATACAGTTTCGTAATTCAGGCTTTCTAAAACAATTACAAATACTCAATCGCATCAAGCCTAAGAATTTCTACCAAATTCAGTATAATTGAGACGAATCAGAAACACGATTAACGAGGTGGCTCTGATACCACTTGTTGGAAAACACGAATCAGAAAGCAGCGGAATTTAAAAAAATTTTCCCAACAAAAGGACCTTGAACTCGCAATCGTGTAACCAAATTCGTAAAGATAGAAAACTTACTTTTCTTTTTATTCTTTCTTGAAGCGTTTCAAGCCACCCAAGAACGCTCTTCTCGCGGCTTGATCCCTCTCCTTGGTAAAGCTCGAATCTTCAAACTTCTAACTTGAAGTCTCTAGAGAAAGTCCACCAACTTGATCACAATCTAACTAGTAAGGATGCTAGTTCTCTAGTTAGTGTTTAGGCTTAACCTAGGGTTTAATTTAATCTTGGAGAAAGGAAGGTGTTCAACACATGAACCAAGAATTGTCAATTAGCTCTAAAGGGGAGCATGAGCTCCCCTATATATAGGAAAGGGGAGGGGCGGCCGAACCTAGTCCTTATGGACAAAGGATTTGGTCCCTCTCTCTCCTATTACTTGATCATCAAGTATTTTCCAACTTTGACTTTGAATTCTAATTCTAGTCAACTTTTAAGAGAGCTAAAAATATCCAAACTATTTTTGGATAATTTTTATACTTTATTTATTATAAAATAAATAACTTATTTTATCTAATTAATTAATTCATAATTAATTAACTAGATTATTTTCTCCAAAATTAGACTTTCTTTTTAATTCAAAATTAAACCAAAGTCTATTAAATAATTAACTAATTAATTATTTAATATATATATATAATATATATATACACACACGTGTGAATTCACACGTGTGGAACCCTTTTGGCCCGATTAACTCGTTTAATCATTTTCAAGCCTCAACTCATGTAACCAAGTTGTTGTGTGTGACCCTCTAGGTTCTCAATTCAATTAGCAGTGACCCTAATTAATTAATTCACTAATTAATTAATCAGTCCACAGATTAAACGACCATAGTCTAGCAACAGGTGTTTAACCCCTAGCTGAATTGGAATGTTCGGATTCGACAGAACCTTTAAGTCATTGATTCATGTGAGATACAATCCTCCTACTTACTATCTCTCAACCAAGATCTAGGGCAAGGGAATAATCAGAACCCTAATAATCCGGTCTTAAAGCTAAGTGCATTTCATATCCATTTGATCTCAATCCAAGAAACCCTTTTCTTGATGTCTTGATCTACTGCCTTGGCCAAGGACTCCATATGGCATATGAATGACTTACACAATAAGAGATCACCTTGCAAATGCAAGTGTAGGTCCTTTCTTGATTCTCATTCACTTTCATGAATCACTTGTGCAGCCCCAGCATAAGCCTTGAATCAGTTGTCTAAGGCGACACCCTTTAAAGCTTACACCAAAGACTACAGTGTTAACTCATAAAGTGACAAGGAACCTCAAGTCTAAGGATCAATTAATCACATCAATGACTCGTGAGATATTTCCTAATCTGGAAGTTTCCATTTCCTGAAATAGAAACTTCCTTTCCCATTTAGGAATGTTCTCACACGGGGCACCTCAGTGAACTTACTTATTAAAGTAAGCACCCTCATGTATCACGCACGTATCAACTATACACTTTGCACCTCTATGAAACAAGGTGGTCCTTCTTAAGGGCGTGATCCCACAAGCAAGCCTTAGAGGAGTCAGGTTGACACTCCCACTGTCTGTAGGACTCATCGGCTTGGAGTATTTTGCTAATCATGACTTATGTGATATAGGGCTCGTTTCATGAACCATTTCACCCAAATGGTAGAGTCCTAAAGTCATCAGGATTAGGGGAGTTCTCATACATGCACAGCTAAAGTAAACGCATACCAAACAAGATCATATAAAGAAGTGTTGCCTCAATTCGTTATTTTATTCAGAGATTGTCTGTGATTACAATAAGGAAAAGCACAAAGCGGATATACAATCGGCTTTCTAGGGCACTATTCCTAACAAAATTATTCCCCAAGCCATTTCCTTTATACCTCATGATAACTTCAACTCGAATTTGGTAACTTAGCTCTAACTTTGACAGTTTAACCATTAAATCCATTTTACTCGATTCCGACTACCACCATAAGGACTTCCAGTCCTTCCCTAATTGCATTTCAGTTGTTCCTACTAATTATTTCTTTAATACTGACCTTAAGCTTAAATTTGCATCTTGGTCGTGCTCTCCCCCTTAAGATTTCTACCGTTATACCTTGAATTCCATCGATCCTTCTTTCATTGAAATTCTCTTAACTTCCCTTCCAATTCTCTTGATAATCGAAACCCCCTTCTCTATTCTTGTTTAATCCAAACACCCCGAAGCCAAATCTAATCTCACTTTTCCTTTTGAGTTCCTTTCCACTGACCTATCCCTTACTTAAAGTTCTTTATTTCCCGAATCATCTTCCTTGTCATGTGCCATCCCATTATTTCCTTTCCTATTAACTCAGATATGGCCCGAACGAAGAGATACTTGATAAATGAGATGAAAGAACTTCCTATCAAATAAACACTAAAATGCATGCCGGGTTAAAATGACAATGTACGTGGCCCAATTGCAACAATTAAATATGCAGCAGATTAGAGCAACAAAATCAAATAAAATTACGCGCACAAACATCAGTAAAGAAAAATAATTAATTTGATGTGAAGTATGATGCACGTGCCATGAACGCTTTGGAACCTGTCACCAATATATAGTAAGTAGTTAGCTCAGTAGCTTTTCCTCGTTCATCCAACCAGTAGGTTACTTTGACTTGCTAATCATGCCTTTTCCTTCCCAAGGTCTTCAAGTTTTCCATGAATCTTTGTGCATCACTTGTACCTTCCACAGTCCGGAGTTGAAATTTCGCGATCCCTAATATCTTCTACATCCGCTGAATTAGTATCTGAATTTCTCCCCAAGAATCACCCTTCAACATTGCCTATACTCTCTTATAAAATTACCCAGTCTGTGTTTTCGGATCCTACTTCGCCTTTTCTTATCATTTCCATTTGTTGCTCCATATCTCCCAATTCGACATCCCACACGATAATTCAGCTGGCATTAAAGGAATGAACTCAAATCCCATTCATAACGTTGTTACCTTCTGCGAACAAGCATTTATTACGTTGCTCAAATCTTTCCAACCTCTTCCCGCTTTTCCATCTTCCTGATCTAGACCTCTGCAAGCTCTTTTCTAGCCATTAGGTTTATTTAGAAATCCCTCTTTGACGACTCTTCAGACTTAATTCCCGTCGAATTATTTTAGCTTGAATCTTCACAATCCTCGCTATCTCTTCCCTAATCTGAACCCTGAGTTAAAGTACCCTCAAGGTTCATTCACTCCATTCTTTAAGTTGAATGCTCCCATTCCAAATCCTAACCATTATCTCTAACTCCATCTATGAAGCCACGCATTTAGCATTCTCTATATTCTTCCCCGGTGGTTCTTCCTATGTTCTATACCTCAAAAGAACTTGCAATAGGGCGTTGTTAACACGATACTTGGCCGTGGTTTGATAGTATCTTCATAACCTGTAATTCATTACTTATATCAAGAGTACATGCATGCGATTAGCGAATGCTCATGGCACGTATTCAACACGAAAGGCACCGATCCAATGTAAGGGTGCACATTTAATTCAATAAGATTCAAAAGAAAGGTAATTTCATATTCAAGATTGATGCAATGCACACATTGCCATGTAGTTCCTAAGCCGTACGACACGAGAACACCGGTTTTGCAACCGGGCTTTGATACCACTTAAGGATGTAACACCCCACACGCAAGGCACCACATCTCCCTCACTCGGAGCCCTGATCCACACATGAAATGGAAAGCCCATGCATGAACCCAGCTCACAGCGAACGGGGACTTACTCACTCACTAGGCTAGGCGGGAACTAAACTTCGAAATCAAATACACCATTCTAAAGAATAAAATGCATGTGCGGAAGCAAAATATAATCAATCATAAATACAATGGGAAATTGACGGGTTTAACTAACATAGATACCTGGTCCCGAAAATTCATACATAAACATTTTCAAATTTACATTCAAGTAAATCATCATATGTACAAAATGCGTATGAAGTGACTTAGACTAAAATATGAGACTTGACAGACTCAGAACCCCACCTAGCACTCCAAACCTGCAAAAGAACTAAAAACAAAGCCGGGTTCAGTCTATAGGAGACTGGTGGGTATAAAACAGGGCATATCATACATAATATTACTGAATTTAAACACACCCACATGCATGCTATAATCCCGTGCGAGGTTTATAAGATATTTCCCAAGTGGGTTAAAACAAAGAAAACAACGCTCGGGATTGCAACAGTCAATTTGATAATTTATAATCAAAATTGTTCATGCAGTCAATACGTGAGCCCTAGCTGGAAGGCGAAAATCTCCAACCTACTCCTCGTGTGTGCATATCAATTCAGTTTCTATTTTAGCGATCACGCACATTCATACATATTCGTTCATAATCATATCATGCATATTCATATCATTCATAATCATAAACACATACACCTTTTTCCTCCGGGTGGTGGACGGGTTAGTAAGACCCGACCACCGGTCCATACATAGGTCAATGGGTGTACATGAATCCCCCAAGGGCACTCAACTCCCATTCCCCGCTAAACCTCCTAGCGAGGGCCGATATCACCGTAACTGTGGTGGGACTAGTACAAGGGATCACCGTCGGCCCTTGCCTCCCCGGATAGCCACTTGCACTAAGTCCCTGGGCCCATGCAATCGTAATCATGTCCACACCAAAAATCATAAGGTGGGAATACATAATAGAAGGGCTTTACCTTGGAAAATCATAGACTCTTTGGAAAAGACTCGATATATATATACATATAAAATTTTTGGCTTAAAACTTTAACATAAGGCGTATATCGGGTCATCATAGCTAATAGAAGAGAAACCCACCTGTTACACCTTACCGAAAACCAAGAAGATAAGAAGAATGGAGAATAACCTATGAACCTAACATCTCCGACCTGGAGAAAGCTGTACAAATGACAATGCAATGAATTCGTGAGACTCAATACTCCAAATGTACCATATAAGACGCACGGCAATGTATGGATCATGATAGGAGATGCAAAAGAAATATGATTCATGCTATGAGGTCATATAATCAAGAAACTCATCACAACGTTTAATAAGGGTTGGATTCATTCTCACACGTTTGCTATCTTCTATATCTTGCATTCATTCGAGCCATACACCAAATATGATAGGGATAACATAGGTTATGAATGCATAAATTATGATACTATGTCATGGAAACATTCATGTAACAATCATAACACGTATGATATCATGTTTACAACTAGAGAAAATAGCCAATTAAAGACATTTAAGACCTAATCGGAAGTTAAATAACACGAAATATGTAGCAAATTAGTTCCATAATTTAAATAAATTAAACCATACTTAAATCATATCATTAACCTTGCATCTAATTAACATATAATCATAACTAATTATATAAATATATATATATATATATATATATATATATATATTTAGATACGTAAATCATGCATGCATTAAAAATATCACAATGTAAAACCAAAGACATGCATACAACATATATGTAGTTATACACTTACACACGTACACCTCTCATGCATGTATATTTCTAATATATATACATAAAGTTATTCACCATGCAAACACGTATACGTAAATTCATCTGTAGATACATATATATCATATATAAACACTCACACACATAATCAGACAACACAATGAATTAAAGAAAGTAACAGTAGGTCAAGGAAGTGAACGGGGGTTCAATTCTACCGCGAACTGTCGTTCGGCTTCACAAAATCAAAATCTGCGTTGCATGGGACTGAAAGACTGTTCAGTCCCTTCCTTCTTCATGGCTGAATGGGGGTTCAAGGGTACAGAACCAGCAGTAACTATCTGAACGGGGGTTCAGTTCTTTTCTTCCTGGCGAGTGAATGGTCGTTCATTGCAACGCAGCAGCTGTTCCTTCACGTTTTACACCGGAAAATAGGGGTAAAACATGGCTAAAACAGGGCAACACGTAAGGGAACATATACCCTTCATAACCAAGTTATAACAACAAATATAGCACCACAAATCAGTAGCATTTCAGCCCAAAAATGTCACAGCAGCAAGGTTCAAGGAGAGCAGTTGGAAATTCAAGTTTCATGTTCAAAATTCTTCAAAGTCTTTAATGGAAACACATTAATTACACAACTACCAAATAATACAAGTTAGTAAGTGCAATAAAGGAGTTAAAGTAATCACTTTTATGCTTTAAAACAATCAAAATCATCAATGAATTCAACAAGATCAAGAAATGGATCAAAACCTAACTATTCATACATCTCCTTCAAACTCCAAGAAAACATGCTGAAAATTGGGGATGAATGGTTCAAAATAACACATAATGAATGTATATTACAATCATAAACTCACCTTGTGGATTGATTGAGGTTTGAAAGAGATTTGAGCTCCAAAATCTCCAAGTAGGGCATGGTGACGGGATTTTCTGGAGAGCAGAGGCTTTGACTTGATTTTTCTTTGTGTGAGGTGTGTGGTTCGGTTTAGGGAGATAGAGATCAGATAGTGGGCTTAACTAGGGTTCCATAGCCTCCAACCATGGTTAATTTGGTCAAGATTTGAGGGAGATATGAGGAAAATGGCTAAGTGTGGTAATTTAACGGTTGTCTCGTTTTTCGATTAAATTTCGGGGGTTCAAATGGTCTTAGAAAAATATGAGGCTAAGTTTATTAAACTTGAATTTTTGTTACTAGTTCAACGGAGTTGACGGAACTCGATTCCGAGTTCCCGAGCTCAAGATATCACATACGGAACCAAGGGTGTGCTAATTGCTCATTAGCCCCCGATTTGGATTCCAAGAACAAAATAAATTCAAAACTCAAATAAATGAATCCGAAAACATGAAACGAACATATATTCATAATCATGGCACGTATATCTCAGACATATTAAATTTTCACGAAATTTCGATATCATATCATATAAAAACGAAGCGCATTTATAACACTCATGGGCAATGCATTTATAAATTCATAATATTTCATAATAAATAACAAAATTAAATTCATTTTTAAAACATAATCAAAGTACATAAATTTAAATATAAATTTAATATTAATGTAATGGAGATAAAATGCCAACGAATTAACATAATTTTAATATTAATAAACTTAAGATGTGATTATTTAGCATTTAACATATAAGATTAAAATATATAAAACACATATAAAAAATTAATTCGCGCAAATTGATAAACACATACGTCATGCTATGCGACTTAAAAAACAGGGGCGTTACATTTTTCTGCTACGAGCAGTAGCGCGGCCGCGCAGCTGCTGAACTGTTTTCTTGTCGCGGCCATGCTGATGGTTCAGAGGTGTTTCTGAGTTCCCGTCATGGCCGCGCAGCTTTTTTAGCTGTTTTTTGTCATGGCCGCGTAGCTCTGGCAGTAGGTTTTGTATGTTTTTGGCTGCATTGCTTTCTTTTCACATGCAATTTCTTGCAGTTTTGCTATATTATAATCGTGCTATATATATATATATATGTATATATATATATATGATTGTATTATTCCTTATGTCATGTATTTATTTAATTAATCATTTAATATAAATTCATATTTAATATGAATTTTAATATAGTAATTTTGAACATTTAATTGATATGATCTCATATAATTCGACTTTGCATGCATGGCTTACGTGCTTCTCTAAATGCTATCCTACGACTTTTATTTGTTCGTTATGACTTATATGCTATGTGAACGTGTTATACTATATGTTAAATATCTTGTATTAATTTTATGGATTTATTTGACACGAGCTTTACGTGATCTGAATTTGAACGCTTTATGTGGCACTTTCTTGCACTTTACTTGCATTCATTGCATTCATGAGCATTGCCGAGCGTCTAATTGGTTCATATTTGAGTCTAAGTCTCGGGTATTGCCTTCTTTTTATTCAGAGCCGCTTCCGGACGTTGTTAAACCGGAGGTTTAGGTGCTTCTTTGCCATTTTAGCCCCGGTTCTTCTCCACTTTTGTTAAGGTGAGGTTAGGAATTTTTGAATTAGCTAAGCGACCTATGACCACTTATGTGTTATTTTCTCACCCCGTATGCGAATATATATATATTATATATATATTAAATACGAGTGCTTAAGCTATGTTATGATTTTTGTGAACAAGCTTTACATTTTCGAAATTCGTATAAGTATTGGCATAAGTAAGCTATGCTTTAAAATTCGTTATTCGTATATGATATGTATGAGTGAGTTGAACCCTGAAAGATTGGATTTTGGTTTGATTTGGTTTGTTGGTCCCCGGAGACGTGGGTAAGGAAGACCCGGGACGACCACAGGGTCGCCTGTTATGACCCCTGTGCACGCTCTCATTTGAGTTATTCACGTGCGACCTATGGAGGTTGGGAAGGCGTGGTATCTTGAGCCCTCGATGGATAACCGAGGAAGGCATATCATGGGTTAGCTATCCCGTATGTGTTGGTAACGTAGGTGATGGGGTTTGATTCCCGCTGCACCATGGATGTGGCGTTGGAATTGTGTTTTGAATTCGATTTTATGTTATGTTTGATGGAGTAAGGGATAGTCCGTTCTCGCCGGACTTATGTTATGTTTTGTCCGATGGATTATGAATCGAGTTAGGATCTCTTTATGTATTATATGTTATGTTTAAATGTTTTGGTATGAAAAACCTTAGCTCGGTTCATGACCATCACCTTTGTTAATTGTTATGCCTTATATGTATTTAGGCGTGGTTGTGCGTTTAGCCCCCTCACTCAGTCGAGTTTTAACTGACCCTCCTTTTCCCTACCTTCAGTTGCAGGTTGTCTCGAGCTAGGCGGGGAAGTGCTTCTAGTCTTATCGTACTTCTAGTTTAGGTCGAGTTGCATTCATATTTACTCCCTTTTGAATACTTCTTTTATGTATTTGATATCATGACTTGTATTTTGGAGAATTATGAACTTTTGATGTATATACTCGATTTTTTGGACCGTGAGGCCATGTATATGATAGTATGCATTTTTGTTCGAGCTCTTTAGATGCTGATTGTTGCTTCCGCATATTTATATGTTTGTTTTGCGCACTCTGTCCGAGTTTTAGCCCAACTTAGCCTAGACAGTGAGTGTAGGTTCCCGTACGCTTAGACTTGGTCTCATGTATGGAAATCCATTTCATATGGGGGTTCGGGTTTAGGTGCGGGGGATGTGGTGGCCCACCGCTCTGGGCGCTACAAAGCGTGTTGTCGGAAGTCCACCGGAAACCGCCGGAGGGGCGACGAAGTCACGTTGGTCTGTCCCCTTTTCTGCTGCGACTGAAAATTACCGAAAAGGCCCACCTCCGATTGTCGTCGGGCCAAGATCTTGGCACGGTTATGACCGCGTCGTCGAGCTCTTCGAAATGGACTATTCATTCGTCGAATTCCATCGAGTATTGGCCGAGTTTGGAGTAGTGTGTGTTTTCACACCTCAAGTGCAAGTGTTTCACCTGGGGAATGAGAGAGAGAGAGTCAGGAGGGAGAGAGAGCTGAAGTGGTACATAAAAGGAGGATCTGGGTATTATATCTCGGGTCCTCGTACTCGAAAACGGTCAGAAGAAAGGGTTAACGACGTCAGAATTGAGCAAACTTAGAGTCTACGGACTCGTTTCGCTACCCCGAACGCGTTGAAGGGGTCCAAGAGGTCGAAATCTCGATTGGATGAGGAATGACCGGAAAACCCCTAAAAAGAGAAAATTACAAAGAGTCCCCTAAACTCTAAAAGAGTTGAAAATAGGGCCGCGAAAAACACAAAATCACAAAATTAAACACATAAAAGGTTGAAACATGGCGTACCTTATACGTCGAGCGAACGGGATGTTACAAACTCCCCTCCTTCAAAAGGACCTATCCTCAGGTCCTATTGCTGAGCTGTAGAACTTCGAATTAGATTACTTCAATCCATCTCCCAAAATCGTGTAGAGTCATAGCCCTGGCTGTGAAGTTTACTCCCATTATTTGCATCAACTCCCTTCAGAGTTTCGTAGTCACAGAGGTTTGTCCGAACTCTTGACCTTTGGTTGCGTCAAACTCGTTTGATCACTACTAGGCCACTGCACCCAAAGCTCGATATCGTCGCGTCCTCGTCGCTTGTAAACTGTCGTCTGGCCAGGCGTAATGCAATTGCGACAAACAAGAGAGAATCCCATCTCTCAGCACATAAGAGAGAGAACCCCGTCCCTCAACACACACAAAAGAGAGAACCCCGTCTCTCAGGTACATAATTAAAGAGAGCCCCATCTCTTAAACACATAATCGAGAGAACCCCGTCTCTTAACCTAAGTCTGATAGATTCCACACCTCCCAGACATTCTAGTTTAAGAAAATCCGGCATTTCTCAAACCCCTAAATTCAAGAGAATCCAACATCCCTCGAATACTTAAGTATAAGAGAATCCAACATCTCCCGCGCACAAAACTTAGAAAGAATCCAGCATCTTTCTATCACATAATTAGAGAGAATCCAGAATCTCTCTAACACACAAATAGGAAGAGTCAGCATCTCCCTAGCACCTAAACAGAGAGAATAAAATCTCCCTTTCACTCAAGCACATAAGTAGAATAAAAAATCACAACAATTAACAAATAGCACACTTGAAAAATATATCACAAAATAACAAGAATTAATCAATTAAAGGATGCATGTATGCTCGTGCCATGAGTGCTTAGTGTACCGTTCACCGTGGTGTTGATAATCCTGACCATAAAGTTGTGATGATACCATGGGAGCTGGTTAAATTGTCTGGTGTTGCAACCCTGAAATTAAAATACTAAAGTTGGTGCATAAGGGTTAAATGTGCAAATGAGTTGTGGCACTGAAGTCACAGAAGTGCAACAATGAAAAGAAATTAAAAACACATTGATAAAATGTTGTACAGTCATAGTCATAACACGCACATAGTCATACAAATTGATGCAATTCACGCTAAAGAAGCAAAATTTCATGCCAGGCAGATGCAATGTGCACATACTCCTATGTCGTACGACCTAGACTGACACGACACGACTCCAGAGCACTGGTTTTGAACCTGGTAGCTCTGATACCACTTAAGATGTAGCACCCCAAGCGGTGGGTACCACACCCCCGCACTCTAACCCGACACGTGTAACGAAATAAAGACTCCACGTGCCGAGTCATAGCGAACGGGAGACAAAACATAAACTCCAGACCTAAGCTAGGCAGTACCTAACCCTGTACAAAGAAAATATGCGAAACATGACAGCAGAAGCCACGCAAAAATACCAACTTTCAAGACTTTCATACCTTAAACATACAGTGCAATACAGACATCAAAATCAATTACACGGGTTCGACTAATCCTGCAAACCTGTCCTATCCTGTCCCGAACAATTACACAGCAAAACGGGTTCAACTGGCCTTAGAAACTTGTCCCGAATAATTGCACAATCAAAATGGGTTCATCTAATGCGAGCACCTGTGCTAACCTATCCCGAATTCTATACGTTCAAATCATAAATGCAAACCAGCACATAGCATAACCTATACAGAATTTACAAATCATAAATCAGAATCGAAAACTTAACATAATTAAACGGACAGACACGGACTCGATAGACATGATACACCGCCGCCTAGCACGAACTCCAACGATCTGAACCTGCAACTAAAAACATAAAGGGGGAGGGGTCAGTCCAAAGACTGAGCGAGGGGCTACCCACACACACCTACATATACATAGAGCACAACACGTTCAAAAATGGATGTTTGTGAATCCGGGATTAGTTTTTGCACGCCAAAACATTTGCTCGTGATAATATATATAGGGTGACTTGTTAAAATGGACCAAACAAACTTAACTTACACACTGATCAAAGCATAAGTTCAAATTCATGCAGACTTGGCACACATATCGAAGCATATTTTACTAGGTTAAAAGTATACCAAATTTTATCTTAATTTAGGAATCTACCCCCGTTTCACGAACTTATGACAAACGGACAGACAGAACACTCGGTGGGTACGAGTTCAAATAACGGAATAAATAAAACAAAATAATACATACCAGGCAAGTGTGATGGAAGGGATACGCGACCCTAACCATCCAAAACCGGATGAGGGGAGTGCTCAATGCTTCTCAAACCCTCGGAATCCATCCCCGCAACCTACGCTCTGGTGGGTTCCGGTACATCCTTAGCACACAGATGTCGAGGCCCCAGTTCAAATTGTTCAGAAGTTCAAAGTTCATAACCCGCTACAAACAGACAGACGGACAGACAAACACACAGACATATTTCATGCATATCATACTTATCGTATCGTACGTACATATCACATATACTAACATCCGTCGACCTAAAATGGGTCGTCCCGGATGCCAAACACAACACAGCAGAACATAACAAACCAAAATTAAGTATACATAGGCTCATACATGGTGTTTCGTACTTTCAAACTTATGACAAAATCATCAAAGTATATATTTCACACATATCTACGTATACATAAGGCTTATAAATCGTACACATTCAAAAACGAAAACATTACAATAGGGTATAACTATATCCTAACCTCACCTGGTACCAAACAAAGTCGAAGACATAGCAAATAGTCCACCCCGAAACCTGCATGACCACAAGTCACCACACCGGGTGCACTTGTACCAGCTGAACACACAAAACACAACACAAAACTCAGACTCAGACTCAGACAACCACACAGAGACGCACAACACATGCTCATGAATGTAGATTTATAAAACAAACAAATTAAATTCATATTTCATACAAAATGTACGTATTACAAAGCCAAACAAATCATAATAGCATGCTTCGAATTTCATTCAAGGACCACGAAGTTTCATATCAAATTCCAACTAAATCACAAAGTGCACAAACGAAAGATAACTAAGTCATATAATCATTCAAGGTTTCATATAATTTTTTCGAGGCATAACAAATTCATATATATTACATAATAGGTTAAATTCCAATTTACGTGATTATATTTTAATTCAAAGTTTCAAGGTTAGACATAATAACTTCTTTTAACATAATCGTGATTAGCATATTTATTTATCAAGTGTCAAGGTTTAATTAATTCAAATCATACAATTTACATATTTCTGAAAATTACACAAACAAACCCTCCTAAGCTAAACAATTAGCACAGATTTAACAAATCGGGATTTAATTTACAAATTACAACGTCCATAATTATCATATTCCATACCATGCATGATTTCATATACATCGGAATACATTTCAATTGACAAATCTATCAAATCGCAATTAATTTACATTTAGAACAATTAAATCAAATAATTCCAATTACACAAAAAAAATTCATAACAAATAAACCGAGTAACCGATTGACGAATGGAAAGCGGCATTGGACTCACCACAATGAGGCAGACAAAATATCCGAAGCCCGCCGAAACGCCGCCACTAGAGCCACCGAAGCCCGCCGAAATGCCAAAATATCCGAAGCGGGAGCGGGCCGAAAAAATCTCAAAAAATCACCCGTGCAAGTACTCCTCGTGCTCGTTCCAAATCCTCGATCAATTTCTGAAAATTCCAAGCCAATCGTCTCCAATTTCAGATCAAACATTACAAAAACCCAAAATCTTCAAAATCAAATTACTTCCAAACCGGTGAATGAAAATCGAATCCGTAAAAGGCATCGACTTACCCATGACAAGCTCTTCGAAACCCCTATGCTATTCGCCAAAAAAAGTCACCGGAGATGACCTCCGCCATGAACCGCCGCTGCACTGCCGCCGTTCAGCCGGCTACGGTGCGAATTGAGCCAAACCAAGGCCGGAAATGGACTCACCACGTCAAACACGTCAGTAAGGGGTACCTGTTCGTCGGTGAAGAAGGCCGAAAGCCGCCAAATGGGGCAGCTACAGTGACACGCCGCTGCTACGTCAACTTCAGACGGCACGTGAGCCGCCTTCCGGTGGCCGTTAGCCACGCCGCGAACGTTAAACTAACCGTCGGGATGTCTTTTCTCAGGTCTAGGGGCGCGTGTTGCTGGAAGTCCTTCGGAAACCGTCGCGAGGGGCGGCGAAGTCACGGTGGTCCGCCCCCTGTTCCGCCGCGACTGAAAATCAGCGAAAAGGCCCACCTCCGGTTGTCGTCGGGCCACGATCTTAGTACGATTGTGACCGCATCATCGAGCTCTTCGAAATGGACTATTCATTCATCGAATATTGGCCGAGTTTAGAGTAGTGTGTGTTTTCACACCTCAAGTGCATGTGTTTCACCTGGAGAACGAGAGAAAGAGTGGGGAGGAAGAGATAGTTGAAGTGGCACGCAAAACGAGGATTCGGGTATTTTATCTCGGGTCCTCGTACACGAAAACGATGGGAAAAAGGGGTTAACAACGTCAGAATTGGGTAAACATAGAGTCTACGAACTCGTTTCGCTGCCCCGAACGCGTTGAAGGGGTCCAAGAGGTCGAAATCTCGATCGGACGAGGAATGACTGGAAAACCCCTAAAAAGAAAAAATTAAAAAGAGGCCCTCAACTCTAAAAGAGTTCAAAATAGGGTTGCGAAAAAGATAAAATCACAAAATTAAACGCATAAAAGGTTGAAATGTGGTGTACCTTATACCTCGATCGAACGGGATGTTACAAAGGGTCACACATAAATGTCAGAACACGAGGGTTATGGTAGGATGTTAATATGATTCACGAAGGATCAAATTGTTGATCGAAATGGAGCAAGGATTGCGTGAGTAGGTGCCACGTGTCCCACGTGCCATGCAGTCCACGTGGCTGCCACGTGTTATGTACACGTGGCACATACGTAGCTTCGTGCGTGTGATTTATTTCGCACACAGATTCTTTTCTAGAATTAATTAATTAATTATAATTAATTAATTTTGGTCTTTTAATTAATTGTTAAGACTATTCTCACATAACAAAGAAATAATTAATTAGGAATTAAATTACTTATTAAATCTTGACTTTTAACTTTAGGAAAGTTGAAAAAGTCCAACTTCCTATTGTAGGAGAGAGAAGGTTATTCTTGCAAGACTTGGAGAACAAGTTGGGAACTTATTCTTCCAATTAAATTAAATAATTAAATGAGTTAATTAGTGAGCAAGAAAACTCATCCACTAGGTTTAGGAAACCCTAAGTGGACGATCCACACTAGTATATATACTAGGGGTGGTGCTTCTCTTATTCTTTAGACCAATACTCACGAAGTGTTAAGTTTTTGAGAAAAATAAAAGAAAAGTTTTCGATGCTAAAATCCTAGCCTACCACAAGCCATAGAACTAGCATTCTCACTTGCTTGATCGTGCTCTAGGTCTGGTGTGGATACGCTTTGGAGGGCTTCTAATTTGGAGTCTAATTCGAAGTTCATTCGAGGGATTTCGCTTGAAGGGTGATCGTTAGGCGGTAACGACATCACTAGAAAGTTTCTAATTTCGTAATTTTCTAAAACACCCAACGATACTATACTAAAATTGCAAGACCACGATTAAACTTTTGGAAAATTTTAAACTTCTGCTACTCAACTCTTTCGTGTTTTCCAAAAATTCGACAAAAGGCATGTTTATGATATGATATGATATGACATATTGATGTCAATAATTTATATAAATGTTTATGTGCACAATTAATGTCCCACGGATCACGTAAACAAGTCATGCAACGAAAAGAATTAAAATCACACAAGTGTTGCTCCCAGGGCCCCATCCCGGCCGGGACAAAATTTAGTTAAAAAGGGATCCCGGCCACACCATCCCTGCCGGGACTGGATTTGAACTGAAAATTATCCCGGCCAGTATCCATCTTCCGAAAGCTACTGAACATCAATCCCGGCCGGGACAAAAATCGTCCTGGCCGGGAGCCATGATCAGGTTTTGAATCTGCCAGGGGATCTTGGCCGGGATAAAAAATGAACTGAAAAGGTTCCCGTCCGGGAACCAAAACTCGAACAACAGGGGATGGTAGGGGAGCTTCGGTTCGTGCAATAAAATCCAAGCAAAACATGATCCAAGTTACAAATGCAAGTCATAACCGGTCTATAACACATATATACACATTATACTTCAATTATGCATCAAATAACACAAGTTTATACCAATAAAACACGCACAACTATTCACAAAAATTCTCATTCAATACATATCAATAAATACATCAACCACCCAACATAATCTTGCAATAAATTCAAAGATGTTCACACAATACACTTAAGCATGCTCAAGAACAAGAATACACAACTAAATCTCAACAATCTCTAACAAAACACACATTCACACACATATACATACACACAACTATATATATATATATATATATATACCTTGAAATGGAGATGATGGAATGGAGGAAATGAAATGATGGAGATGATGAAGATGATGATGATGAAGTATGCTTGGCTCCTCCTTTTTTTCTTCTTCTTCTTGAATCAAATGGGTGTGTGTGTGAAGAGATTGAGAGAGAAATGTGTTTGTGTGTGTGTTAGAGATTTAGTATGTGAATAGTGTGATGTGTTGTGTATATCGATATTAGATTAGGTGATATATGTATGTAATGTAATGTAATGTAGATATAATATTTGTATGTATAAAGTGATGCATAATTATATATTCATATAAGTACATGTACTTTATTTAAGTATAATACATGTATGAATGTATATGTCTTGTATATGTATAAAGTATTGAATATTATGTAGTTTGGATAATATAAGATATATATATATATATATATAAGAGTTAGAAAATTTATGCAAGTGTTTATGAATGAATGAGTTTATGAAATATATGTGTATGTGTTATGATATGAAATGAATACAATATAATTAAAGTTGTCACATAATTAACTAAATTACATATTTCACATAATTCACTTAGACACATAATTCAAATAAGCATGCAATAATTCTAACTCTCAAAACTCACACGTCTGGTGCACGTACCTGTACGACAAAAACACGGAGAGTCATAGGCCCACTAAAAGTGAACTTTCAGCCAAAGCCCCCGACCCAATTTCAAGGACCACCGTCATCTCAACCCATCCCGTATAAACCTCCACGACAACCACTATTAGGAATAGTGCCCTAAAGTCGACGTGTAATGTCCGCTTTATCTATTTCCTTGTGAAACATAGATAATTTTTGAATAATGATAAGTGAAATGATTTGATCAAAGGCAATCACTTCTTTATATGTGCTCTTGTATGTTTTGGGTGTTTACTTTATGTGTGCATGTGACGCCCCGATAATTCGGCCGTACAGGTATGACGTAATTGTTTATCTAATTGCGCGAAATGATCATTTTACGTGTTTATATAGTTAATTTTATTTTAAATGTATTAAATGTTATTTACTTTATTTTAATGTTAGTAATATCACCTATATTTATATAAATATGTATATATGTTGATTGTGTTAATTATTATATCCTAAGTGATTTAATATTTAGTATTTTTGTGAATTCATATCAATTGATATTTATTGCATAAATTGAACTTGATTTAATTTTGTTGTGACCTTATTTGAGCATTTCATGAACTTTGTGGACTTAATTGCATTGGACGTAATTGATCACATTTCTAAAGCTTGGGGACTCAATTGCATGACTTACTAATTTGGAGGATTTAATAGCAATTTGGCCAATTCTTTTCCCCTTCATAGCAGCATATCACGTAATGCATCCCTTTCATTCATACAAACACATTACATATACATTTGCTCTTGTTCCCTTGCCAACCGATCCAACACCCTTGCCAAGGTGTGAAGATTTCTTCTTTCAAGCTTCATTTTGTGGGTTTTGTGATCATTCAAGTATCATCAACATCATCTCACTCCATCTCTTTTTATTCAAGGTAAGATGGAGATTTTATATGAATTCTTGGATTGAATATGTGAAGCTAGGGTTATTGTTTCGATTGGATAACTTACTTATTTGTTGTTGAAGACATAAATACATGCTTTTAGCTTGACTTTATGCTTGAAGTCTTGGAATTTATGGACTTGGTTGATGAACTTGTATATGGGTTTGATGTTGATAAATCTTGATGATCAATGCATGATATGAGTATATATGTTAGATTTTATTGTGCTTTAAGTATGGACACCTGTTTCTTCAAGTTTTGATTGCATTTGTTGATTGAAAATTTGTGTTTTGGTTGGTTGTTGTTGTTGTTGCGTTGCTGTCCTATTTTTTTTCTGCTACGCACAATTAACACAGGCGTGTCAACTTTCCCTTCTTCAGCTTGACACGGGGGTGCTTGTTGGTCTGATTTTTCTGTACCATGACACGGGGGTGTCACGGTTTGCTTTGTAATTTATTTTTCATGCATGTTGTCCGTTGTACTGTGACACGGGGGGTGTCACGGCTTAGTGTATAATGGTGACACGGGCGTGCCACCCTCTATTTTCATGCATTTTGTTTTGCATACATGGTGGTACGTATGCATGTATTATCTATATATCGGTTATATATTAATTGTTGTTTGGTTTAATTGAATGTATTTAATTGTTTATTCCCTAATTGTAAACGCGATTGAATACGTGCTACACCCTATTTAAATTCTTGAATTGAATGATTGAAAGTGAATGAAAGTGAAAGACTTGATTATATGATTTAAATTCCTTAATAGTGCACATGAACATTTTCATAACATAATCTTATCTTTTACATGTTCATATCATGATCATTGCGTTGCCGAGCGTCTTATTTGGTCATATTGAGTCTCACTTCACCTTTCTTGCACAGATTTTGATCCAGTTGGAGACGAGGCCGGTCAGTGAGGCTCGTGCTTTCTTCTTTTGACGGTTTAAGGTGGGTTTTTCTTCTATGTAGATATAAGACCCTATATATACCTTCAATGTGAAAGCTTTCGACCAAAAATTATATATATAGAGAGTCGTTTTAAAGAGTAAATGTTTTCAACGTAAAGCCTTATTTTATGAACCCTACCTAATGTTTTGGCGAGAAATGATCGAATGCACGAATGGGGCCCAGGGACTTAGTGTGAGTGGCTATCCGGGGAGGCACGGGCCGACGGTGATCCCTCACACTAGTTCCACCAATGAACGGCGGAACCGGACCTCGTTAGGAGTTAGCGAGGAATGGACGCTGAACGCTATCTGGGGAGTCATGTAACCCCTTTTGGTCAATGAATGGGTGGTCGGGCCTTGCAAACCCACCACCAACCCGGAGGAAGAAGATGTAAATGTTAATGATTGTGCACAAAAGAATGATTGCATGAAAATAATGAATGAATGTTTAAATGGTTTACACAAGGTGTTGGTTGGAGATAATGCACGCCCACTCGCCGGGCCACTAATGACCTAATGTTAATGATTTTTTATAATCCCTTTTGATGATTTCTATTCACCCACTTGGGAAAGTCTTTAAAAACCTCACTTGGGATTATAGCTTGCATGTGATTGTTTAATTACTGTCATATATTCTATTTATGCCCTGTTTTATACCCACCAGTCCCTTTTGGACTGAACCCATTTGGTTTTCAGCTGTGTCGTGCAGGTGTTGAGGGAGCTAGGCGGGAATACGAGTCCTAGGTCTTGCATTCATCTCTAGCTCTGTATTTTGGTCTTACACTTCCATACTCTTATATTGGATCATTGTATATGAATTCTGATTTTGAGCGTACTTGGTTGAGCCGTGATGGAAAATGTGATGATGTATATGACTTATTTTTGGAGCTTGGATGCTCATTGTACATATATATGTGGTATATGTTCGTTTATTGCTTCCGCTTTAATGTCTATTCTGATTTTATGGTTTTAAGGGTTAGCCCGCCTAGCTTAGAATGTGTGTTTGTCCCCATTCGCCGTGATTTGGCTCAGGTATGGATCGTCCATTTCATATTCGGGTCGGGTCTCGGTGCGGGGGATGTGACACCTTGCGCTCGGGTGTTACAGTGCATGTTTTAGAACTCCGTAGTCTATAAAGCTTTTAGGGTTTTATCATTATAGAGTGATGACACATGAACAAATCCTAATCTAATCTTGACTAGAAATTACTCCAAGTCGATGAGTCCAACAAACAGTGGGAGTGTTAATTAGACACGATTCAGACTTGATTGTGGAATTGTGTCCTTAAGAAGGAATCATCCTGTTTCATGGGAAGACAAAGTGCATGGTAAATGCGTATGCAATACACGAGGATGCTCATTAATAGAATGGGTACACTGAGGTGCCCCGCGTGAGAATATTCCTAAATGGGAAAGGAATTTTCCATTTCTAGAAATAGAAATTTCCAGATTAGGAAATATCTCACAAGTCAATGGCATGTTTCATTAATCCTTAGACTTGAGATTCCATAGTTATCTTATGTGAGTTAACTATGCAATCTTGGATATAGGTCTAAAAGGGTATCGCTCGAGATACCCGAATTATGTCTTATGTTGGGATTGTAAAAGTGACACGTGAAGGCAAGCAAGAATCAATAAAGGACCTATACTTTTCAAGAGCAATAAGATCTTTTATTGTATAATTTATTCGTATTCAATATTGTATCCTTGGCCAAGGCAGTTAGATCGAGATCAAGAAATGAGTTTCTTGGATCGAGATCAAATGAGTATAAAATGAACTTAGTTTTTAGATTAATATTATTAGGGTTCTATTTATTTCCATGCCTAGATATTAATCGAGAGATAAAATTAGTAGGAGGATCGTATTTCACAAGTTGTCATTGACTGAAAGGTTCTTTCGATTAATTCGTTATTCGACTAGGGGCTCCACATCTGTTGCTATACTATGGTTGTGTGATCGGTGAGATAATTAATTAATAAGGGTATTAATTAATTAGGTTCATTTCTAATCAAATAATAAACGTAGAGGGTCACACTCAAAAGCCCATTCACGAGGGTCTGGGCTCGATCGATTAATGGAATTGATTGAACCGGCTAAATGTAGTCGGATGGGGCCACACATGCGTGGCACATGTGGAATCAAGTCACATGTGTGGCACATGCCTCACCTGTGTAAGTCTTCAATTAATTATATGGTATAATTTATTTTGGATTTTAATTAATTAGAAATTAATTATAAACACCAATCCGAAATAAAGAAGTCCAATAAATAATTAATTATTAATTGTAAATTGGCATTATTTATTTATGAAATAAATATGACATTATCCAACTTTATTTATTTGAGAGATAAATAAATGATATTATCATCTTTATTTAAGAAATAAAGGAGAATATTATCTTACGTAATTTCATAAATAAGTTAGAAGATAATATTAAGAAATAAATAACTGAGATATATCAATGTTGTTATTATGGTTAGTATTTATTTATGAAATAAATACAAATATAATAGCAATTTGTTATTATCATAAATATTTATTTATGAAATCAATGTAAAGATAATAACATAAAATATTTATTTATGAAATAAGTAATGGATAATGTCATAAGTTATTTATTTATGAAATAAATAATTATGTGATAACATCCTAAAGTTGTTAGGATAATTGTTTTTAATTAATAATATGATTATTAATTAATTTTAATGTATTATCTCATTAAGTAATTAAGGAAAGATAAGATTCTTTTCTTAATAGAAAAAAAATCGTAAACTTTTCTTAGTTAGATAAATGGAGAAGAGACCTCTCTCATTCTCTTTAGACCGGTATTTAAGAAGTGCCCTGGATTCTCTCTATTCCGGAGATACGAAAAGTCAGTTCTTGAGAAAAGAACATACCCAATCCTTTACACAAAATACAGAACTAGAATCCCCGAGTGGATTCATGCCGCTTGAAGGTTGTTCGATATAGGCGACCAAACATCTCAAAAAAGAATTAAACTTAACCGAAAGTTTTCAATCCCCTCCTGTTTTAGAGCAGAAATTGCAAGTTCTCGGTCCCTTGTTCGAAAATTTTTAAATTTTCGCTACTTTACTCTCGTGTTTTCCAACAAACTTGAGAAAAAGAAAGGATGAGAGGTTACTTTTGAAAAGTTCCTTATAGTCACTACTGACTGGTTCGAGAAGTTGGAATCAAAGATTGGTCAAGTGGTCAATCATAACAAGAACTTGGAGACACAAATTGATCAGTTGGCTACTGCAATAAATTCTGGAACCCAAGGAGCCCTTCCTAGCAAGCCAAATGTGAATCTAAAGGAGTATTGTAAGGAAATTATGATAGGCGATGGCTCAAGCAATCGAGAAATTTTGGCCCCACCGAACAAGTCGAGACAACCCTTCGTTTCAAAGCTTAAAGATCCAGGGAGTTTATATGTCCTTTTGACTATTGGTTCATTGACTTTTAATAATTCCATTTGTGATTTGGGTGCCAATATTAGCTCAATGTCGCTTTCTATGTGCAGGGACTTAAGTTTCAAGGAGTTGGGTCCATGCAAGATTATCCTTCACTTAGTCGATGACTCCAGCAAAAATCCTGTAGGCATACTTGAGGATGTACTCGTTAAGGTGGACAAAATCCATATTCTAGTGGATTTTGTGATTCCTGATATAGAAGTTGATGGGAATGTACCTCTGATACTAGGAAGGTCATTTTTGGCAACGATCAGCATGAACATCTATGTGTAAAAGGGCATTCTTACATTTAGAGTTGGAAAGGAGAAAGCAGTGTACAAGATGTTTGAATCAATGGACATACCGCCACCCCCAAAAAAGTGGATCAAGAAATCTACAGAAAGACAAAAACTGGCATGGAAGATTAAAAGGCCTTTCGAACTTATTTCGGATAATCAAGGAGAATTTTGAATACGAGGAGAAACTACAAAGCAATGTCTCTACTGATAGCTGAAAAATGAATGATGGTCATGGAAAGACTAAAAGTATAGGCACTCCATGTTATTCAAAAAACTAAACATCATATTCATTTTCATACAGCTAAGCTATCGTCTATAACTTAAAACTATCTCTTCCTTTTTTCCTATTTCTCGTTTGCTTTTGTTGTCTATTTTTTTCCTCTTTATCCGGTTGAAGTTGATATCTGTTTACCCATCTCTCTGTGTAGGTTTGGAAGCATATGGATGCAAAGTTCAGTGGTTTGTCTCGTCATTTAATGTGTATTTACAGTTCATTGAATATAATGTGTTTGAATTGTCGATGCGACTTTGCTCTTGAATTTGCTGGATCTCAAGTCAAGATTTGATAATTGTGATTCTAGGCATAATTTATTGCTTGAAGTGTTGAAGATGTGTGTTTGTGTGAGAATTTCTTTGTTCTATATGCATTAATTGAATACTGAGGGAAGGTAAACTGTTGACACGATAAGACATCAAAATGACCATGCAAACGAGGTGATTTCAGTATGTTATATGTGTTTATTTGTAATTGGGAACATATTTTTGGGTTATATTGGGTAGAGTTAGCATTCGGTGTGCTTTGGCGGTATTTTCAGTACTTAGTTGATGTTAGAAGCCCCGCAAATATAAATCACGCACGAGTTAAAGTTGTGCTAATTTTTCTAGGTTCGCGGTTGCGACTAATTTGCTTTGAAACCCTTGGTGGCTTCGACGCTCGCCTGTCTTTCCAACCTTTTACTTCGTCAAATCATAAAAGCTGTGAAAATTGCCATAGCGATGGAAAAACTGAAAAGTAACAGGTATGAGAAATTTCTTAGCGGTCGGGAGTTAATACCCAGTTCAAATTTCTCGTTTCTTCAAATTATGGCGGCTGCGATGACTTACCCTACTTTCACATTTTGTTTCGTCAAAATCATGGCGATCACGACTCTTTCAATGGCGGCCTCGATAGGTTTCCTAGTTCTAAAAATCTATTTTGGCAAATGGTAGCGGCTTGGAACTGTCCTGCTTCATGTTTTTAAATTACACCCAAAACCTACCTTTGTTTACAAGTATTCACACTCACAAATGAAACCTTTTCTTCTCTCACAAGAAATCAAACCTAAAGCACTTTGGCACACAAAATCTCTCTCCAATCATCAAGGTAAACCTTTCTTGACTCTTAGCCAAAAGTTTTGAATTGAACAAATTATCAAAACCCGTAGATCACCAAATTCTTCTTTTGAACTTCTATGATTACAACTTTCATGTTCTTCTCTTTGCATGATTACAACTTTCTTGATCTTGTCTTACATGAATGGTGATCGTAGGTTGTTTAACTTGTATTTTGGGTTAAAATTAAGCTTTTGATGATCTCCATCACTTTAAAACCCATGTAATCAATCTTCAATTCCTTAAACACCCTCATACTGTTTGATTAAAGTTCTTAGAGACTTTTGTCCCTTGTCTCTCTTGTTAAGTGTTCCTTCCTTATTTTGTCTAGCAATTATGGCTACAAAACGCTTCCATGTAACGATGATTCCTGTTCCACCTCATGTTTCTCTCTATGTTGGTCCATGCGAGACCACCATAGCTTGTATGAAAATCATTCTCATAATTCAACCCTTCTCAAAGTAATAGATTGTTGGGAGTTGGTGAAAATTTGATTTGGACTTATAGGATCGGAGGAATTTATTGAATAAGGCTCGAGATTTATGCCGAGATAACTTATGAGTTCTACCACACGTTAAAGTGGAGAAACGGGGTAGCCACGTTCCAGTTGCTAGGTAAAGAACATTCTCTTACAACGAGTAAGCTTTGAGAAATCTTTAAGTTTCCGAAAGTGATTCATTCCCTCCTTCATTATCCGTACGTGAAAGTGCTCAATCATATGATAGGAGAATAACCCCATCGATGGATTTGCTTGAATTTGAATAGAGGAACTTCCACGAGGCCCTTTATTTGGGAGTTTGTGGAATGAAAGACCATGATCGAGTTATGGTTTCCAAGTTGTGGCTTATGAGTTGTATGCTATCGAGGACGATGGTTGATAGAACACACTTGTTAATAGATAAATTGGCTAAGTTGCTAGGAAGAAGACAAATAGTTTCATTCACTGCGGATTCATGACACTCATTGCTTTCCATTGCAATTGGTATTATTTTGATAAGTTGCCCCTAGAGTTTAACCCGTGCATTGATGAGAAAGTCTTGGAGGAGTTGAAAATCATCACAGAATGGGGTCCTTTGATCGATGGTCTGATTATATGGTGTCCACCTCCTAGAACCAAAGGAGACACCAAAGGATGACAAAGTCATGCTAGACAAGATGGTGAATTGCATGGTAGCGGAGTTCAAGGCCGAGGAAGCGAATGCTCTACTGCGAACTTTAAGAGAGAGTTAGATGAGTTGACGCGTCAGAAATTTTTATTTTTGTTTCTCCTTAAGTTGTGAATAGTCATACTTTGCTTAGTTTTTATAAATTTGTTGCACTTTTCTAGATATAATCTCATACTTGTTGGTTGAGTTTGTTTTTGGTACTCATGATGAACTTTTGCGTCGTTTTTGTTAGGCCTATGTTTTAATGGATGTTGACAATTTAGGATTTTTGGTTGTTAGGATTGCACGAATTTTTTTCTTAATTCTTTATTTGTTTGGTGCGTGCTTCATAGTGTCTAATGTCAAGTTCTCTTTATTGGGATATTTTGGAAGCCCCAATGCCGATTTTCTTCATTGTTAAGGGAGTTCTCTCGTCTTTTCCCCTTGTAATGTTCTTATTTTTCTTCGCATGAGAACTTGCTTTGATTTTAAGGGGGGGGGGAGGAGGGGGATTAAAGTCGAGTTTCGTGATATTCTATTGGTTATTCGAAAACTTAGTAAGACACTTTATTATTGGTTTACGAATCTGGGTATATGTTGAGCATGTCAAAATTATCTCTAATTCTGAAAATTTTGCTAAAGTTATTCATTGAGTTAATACATGATCAAGTTAGGCTAGTTGAGCATGTGAAATCTTGTATTTTATTTGATAGGATGAGTATAGTTAAATGTCCTTATATCTGAGCATTTATCGAACGATTTTATGAATTTTTATCACGTAGTGGACTTTTACATATTTCGAATCAGAATACAATCTATTGTCTTTTGATACGAATTTTAGTTAGTGATTAATTAGGAAGATGACTTAGCCCCGCGTTGTCTTGAAATCTTAGCCTTAAATTAGCTTTTCACTAAATAACGTTAAACCTATTGACACTCTTTGAGCCCTTAGAGTTATGTTTATATTTTTCTAGCGACGTTACTGTTAGAGTAGTGCCCTAGAAGAGCCAAATAGTTTAGGCCTCTTTTTGTAAACTACTCTTATTAGCAGCAATTTGTGACATTAATGAAATAATAAATGTAATATTTCATAGTCGTTTATTTCTATGTGGCCAATTCATCATATCTCATTCAAGTTTATTAATTGCATATTATAACTGTTTGTGTATGGATGAAACCCCAAGGTCACATTAAGCTACGGGACTTGACCTCGCATAGGGATGGAGGTTATGAAATAAGTCTCTATGGCGTGATCTAAACCAACTCCAAGTCGAAGAGTCTAATAACCACGGGGATGTTGACTTGACTCATTTGAGACTTGCTCATATGACATGCCTTTTAGAAAGGTTACTTTGTTTCATAAGTATTGAATGTAGGGACATTCACATGCGTATGGGGGTGCTTGTTAGGGAACAAGTACACTGAGGATCCCGATGGGGACACCTCAATGGGGTAAGGCTTTTATGCCTTAATGATGAGGTTGGTTCCCTAGTTATGGTAGTGTCTAAATGGTCCTTAGACTTGAGGCTCCATTGATGCTTTGTGCATGACAAGGGCAATGTTTGATATGCGCCTAGAGATTCATGGGTTCCATGAATCTCGTTATGGTTGTATTTTGGTATTGCTCGAATCATGTATAGGGGCATATGGGATGCCAACATAGAATCTATCGCTCGTCTAGAAGAACGAGTGAATCACCTATGAATTCTATTGTAGCACATTCCACTTAAATCCTTGCGCAAGGTAGTGAGATCTAAATTAGGAAATGAGTTTCCTAGAGTGTTAGATCAAATGGAATTGCTATTAGAATAAATTCATAGCTTTAGGACTAATAGGGTTCTATTATTCCCATGCCCTAAGTCCTAATCCGGCATTGGACGATAGAAGGATCTTATGTCACGGTATCCATGAGACTGAAAGGTTCACAGCATAAACTTCACCTGCTGGATGGGTGGTCATGAGCTTGTCACTAGACATCGATCATGATCTGTAGGTACTGATTAATTAAAAGGAGTTTTAATTAAACAGTGATTAATTGAAAGGGTTTAATTGAATCAATAAGATAAATTGTTATCTAAAATACCACGTTAAGAATGTGGGACTACTACTATTCATTGGTGAACCTAAGGGGTCACACAATGACTCGAATTGAACAACAAGATTATCTAAAGATCAATAGAGATTGATTGATGAATTAAAAGAGTTTAATTTATGAGAGAGTAATTAATTAATAATTGTATTAATTAATTTATGCTTAGTTGTTAAGCTATTGAGAATAGATGTTAAAGAGTTAACATTAATTTAAATAAGTGTATTTAAATTAATTGGACTTGAAATTTAATTAGGAGTAATTAATTTTTAAGTGCACAAATTTAATTAGATATTGCACTTGTGATTTAATTAATGTAATTAAATTAAGTCCACTAATTAAAATGAATATTGGGTTTTTAATTTAATTAAGTAGTAGTTAAATACAAGCCCAAGATTGGCCCATAGGGTTTTTGACCTAGGGCCAAGTATTTAAGAAAGATAAGGGAGAGAAATCAAACGTCGTTGTTTTCTTCTTTTCTGCTTTATCTCCAAGTCTCTCTTCTCTCTCATCTCTCAATACTGTATTGAGAATGCTATTAGATAATCAATATCTAATTAGTGTTCTAGTGTGCTAATTGAATAGTTGTTCAATTACGGGTCGTGGACTACCTTAGAGGAATTCCGCGTGGGATTCTTGGAAGAAGATCGGATAGAAGAGAAGCGGGTAGGTTTTGGAAAACCGCCTTGTCATCGTCATCAATTGGAAGCGAAAGAGGTATTTGATTCTTCTTTTGTTTAAATCGTAAATCTTGAATCAAAGGTGATCTTGTTTGGAATTCCGATAAAATGGTTTTATAATCCCTAAAATTTTTAATTTCCGCTGCGTTAGGGTTGACGAATTCCAACAGTGGTATCAGAGCCATACTTTGATTGATTTACGATTTTTAGTTCCTTGTATTAATTTGATTAATATGTTGATGCGTATCATACTTGTTTTAATTTGATATTCTTTTGGGTCATTTTAAAATTAGATTTTAAATTAAATCTGTACAGTACATGATTTCCTGCACAGTGTGTGCGTGTGAACAGTGACGAAAAGCCGCTGCACAGTGTGTGCGTGAACATTGACGGATGGCTGCGGCTGCTTTGGTGGAGCCCAATTCTGATTGGGTTGTTGTGTTGTCCTACCGCGAACTGGGCTCTTGCAGTCCTGCTCATGTGTGGCTAAGCCTCACTATATTTTAGGTCAGGGCCAAGTCCACCCATGGTATTGGGCATTAGCGGACTGGGCTTGTTTGAAGCCCAAGTCGACACAACTTCCACTGTTGGGCTGAACAGGGTCTTGCCGCGGACTGGGCTCCTCCTCACACGTGATTGGGCCTCATAGCTCTCTTAAGTCACGGCTGAGCCCACCCGTGGAGTTGGGCCCAATAACCCAAGCTTCTTTATTTCTACAAAAAAAATGGAGAAAGTGGGGTTTGAACCCAAGACCTCCATTAGAGAGTGGGAGCAACCGAGCCACTTTGCCTAAAGTCATTGTTGGTCTTTTCTGGTAAAGTTTAAATTTACTTTATTAGTCACAGTTCTAAAATTGTTTTAAAACTAAATCTTTTTAATTAATTTTGTAAAATGGTTTTACTTGAAAATTAATTATTTGTGCCCAAATACGAATTGTTAAAATAGAAGTATGATTTTATTAGATAGAGATCTAATGGGAATTAAATTGGATTGGAGGATTCAATTTAATTAAAATTGAAGGATTAATTTAATTAGTGAATTAAAAGATAACCCTTGGTCAATAAATAATTTTAGAAATTATTTAAAGACTTTAAATCGCATAATGACTATTTACTTGGTAAATTTATTTTATGTTATGAATTGGATGTATGGTTGGATCAATCATGGGCTTTATTTGCGCTATGTATGGTTTTATTTTATTTATGCATTTTTTATATTGGTTTTAAACGAGAGCCTGCGAGCCTCTTATTCAATTGTTGTAAGCATTGTTTTCATTTGCTCCCCCTTAAAATGTAATCCCCCTTTATTTTGTAAAGAGAGTAGTTTTAGGGTGAGATCTCTAATTAGATTAGGAGATGGAGAAACAAGACGGAGCAAGCAACGGAATAAGAAGCCCATCAAGGCCCCAAAACTGTTTGGGTGCAATTATTTTAATGTAATAGAATAGGATTCTATTTGAGTGCTCCCTTTGTATGTTTAATTCCGTTTGATGCATGAATAGAACCATGGTCCATAAAATGGCTATTATGGACCATGCAAAGGAAGCCCATGATTATCCATTTTTGTAGGAGCATGCTAGACTTTTATTATCTTGTTATGAATGTTATCTTCATGTGCATAAATGTGTTCATGCATTAAATAAGATAAAATAAGATAATAATTACAATTGATGAGTCTTGGTGGAATTTTTGAAATTCTTTAACCCCGAACCGTCTTAGATAGTCTCAGACAAAACAAATATTAAATCCAAATGGAAATTGAAGGATAAAATTTGATTTTATAAATTTCCAAGCATTCCGTCAATAGAATTATTTGTTTTAGAATTAATCAAATCATTAAGTATTGGCCACGAGGCGTGGGATACGAAATGACAAGATTAATTGAACTAAAATAATTCTTTGCATAAAAGATGCAATTTTTCAAAGTTAAAATTATGGTATTGGCCACGAGGCGTGGGATATCCATAATGGCGATGGAGAAATCTTAGGGATTGACGGGTCGGATTTAAATACTGATTAGTATAGATGTCGCACTTGTCGTGGGTCTATATGAAAGGTAATGCAAAATAATATTAAGAGTTGTATAGAGATACAATTGGTGATAAGATCGTCTACCTTGAGGCTTAAAGTCGGATGTCTCACGAGTCGTGGGTTCGATGATAAGTGCTTGGGGGTCTTAATACCCACTATTTGAAAAACATGATTTTTCTAAAATTATTAGGGGGTCAAAGGAGTTTGATTAAAATAGTGGGAGACTACATTTGATAAAAGTCCATATCATTTGTAATTGTTATTATTTCATATCCGTCACTCATGTTACGTTTTCTGCTTACATGTAGATTTTCTACTAAAATCGTGATGTCTAAAAATCCACTTAGTGCTATCCTTGAGGCCAATAAATTGACTGGCTCGAATTATGCTGATTGGCTTTGCAATCTCAAGATTGTCTTGGATTCTGAAAAGAGGACCTATGTATTGACACAGTCTCCTCCCGATGTCATACCTGATGACATGGCAGCCGATGAGAGGGAAACAACTCTCAAGTGGCAAGAAGTTGATCTACAGGCTAGATGTCTAATGCTTGCCACTATGTCTCCCGAGTTGCAGAGGCAGCATGCTGATATGCGCCACTCGGCAGAGATCCATCTTCACTTGGAACAGATTTACAAGCCCATCAATAGGATTGATCGATTCGCGGCATCTAACGAGTTATTCTCACTCAAGATGGCTGAGGGATCAAGTGTTCATGAACACTGTATTAAGGCTTTAGGCCTTATTGAAAAGCTTGCAAGTCTCGAGGTGATCATGGATAATGAGCTCTACGTAGATTTGATCTTAACCTCTCTGCCACCTTCATTCAAACAGTTCATAATAAACTTCAATATGAATGGAGCTAAAGTCTTAGTTGAGGAACTGATGAACATGCTCGTAACTGCCGAGCGAACTATGAAGAAGGATAAGACTATTTTCTTAGTAGGTTCATCTTCATCCCAGACTAAGGCTGCAAAGCCAAAGAAGGGTAAGGGAAAGGGTTTCCAAAAGAAGAAAAAGGCTCTTAAGCCCACTGGTGGGGTTAAGAAAGTGAACACTAAGAAGAAAGCTAATCAAGCTGAGGATCAGTGCTTCCATTGCAAGAAACCAGGGCATTGGAAAAGGAACTGTAAGGAGTACTTAACTACCCTTACAAAAGGTATAAATCTCATCGAAATTAACCTTTCATTCAATTCTAATAATTGGGTATTGGACTCTGGATGCGCTTCTCACATCTGTAATACGTTACAGGGAATGAGCAACATCCGTGAGGTTGATGAAAGAGAACATGTTCTTCGAGTGGGCAATGGAGCAAGAGTTGTAGCAAAAGCCATAGGACATGTTAGGTTAATATTAGGAGATGGTTTTATTTTAGTATTGAACAATGTTTTATTTGCTCCTTAGTTAGTTAAAAACATTATTTCCATTCCTGTACTAGACTTGGAAGGTTTTTCCTTCTCTATTACTAATGCTATGTTTTACATTTTGAAGAATGGTTCTTCACATGCATTAGGGTCTTTGCAAAATGGTTTGTATTTAACTAATACTAATTTAAATCTCCCAAATGTCGAACTAGAAAACAAACGAAAATCAAATGACCAAACTTCAGCAAAGATTGGCATGTTAGACTTGGACATATCTCCAAGAATAGGCTTCTAAAGATGGCTAACTTAGGATCATTCAGTACGAATGATCTAAACGAGTTAACCACTTGTGAATCCTGTTTAAAGGGAAAGATGACTAAGTCCCCTTTTAAAGGGCATGTAGAGCGAAGCCAAAATCTTTTGGATTTGATCCATACAGATGTTTGCGGACCACTAAATGTTAGTACCCGAAACGGTTGTAATTACTTCATCACATTTACTGATGATTTCAGTAGATATGGGTATGTGTACCTGATGAAACATAAGTCTGAGGCCTTTGAAAAGTTCATAGACTATAAAACAGAGGTTGAGAACCAGACAGGTCGCAAAATTAAGGCTCTTCGATCAGATCGAGGTGGCGAGTAATTAAGTGATCTCTTTATTGGTTATTTGAAAGATAATGGGATTATCTCACAATGGACTCCGCCCGGGACTCCTCAGTTAAATGGGGTGTCCGAGCGACGAAATCGGACTTTATTGGATATGGTCCGATCCATGATGAGTTTCACGGATCTTCCAATAACGTTTTGGGGTTATGCCCTTGAAACGGCTGCGAAGATAATTAATTTAGTTCCTTCCAAATCTGTGCCCGAAATACCATATAAGATGTGGTTTTCAAAACCCTCCACTTATTCATACCTTAGAGTTTGGGGATGTCCTGCATACGTCAAGAGACTAGTGGGAGACAAATTGGATTCCAGATCCAGTTTGTGCAAATTCGTAGGATACCCTAGAGAGTCTGTGGGTTACTATTTTTATGATCCCTCGGAACAAAAGGTGTTTGTTTCGAGGAATGCCACTTTTCTAGAAAAAGAGTTTCTAGTTGAAAAGTCTGGCAAGATTGCAGAACTTACTGAAGTTCAACAAGAACCTACAAATGATCAAGCAATGGAACCTTCCTCTTTCCCACAATAGGAAGTAAACACAAGCCCTCGCAGATCTGTGAGAACAATTAGACCGCCAGACCGACTCAATTTGCTAACTGAAACCGGTCAATCGGATAGTGATCCAAGATCATATGATGATGCAATATCGGGTAAAGATTCGATGAAATGGCAGCAAGCTATGAATTCCGAAATGGACTCTATGTACTCCAACAAGGTATGGACCTTGGTAGATCTTCCTGAAGGCGAGAAAGCTATAGGATGTAAATGGATCTACAAGCGAAAGCTTGGAGCTGATGGAGAAGTGGCAACCTACAAGGCTAGGTTGGTTGCTAAGGGATACACTCAAAGGCCAGGTGTTGACTTTGAGGAAACGTATTCCCCTGTGGCAATGCCTAAATCCATTCGGATACTTCTAGCCATAGCTGCGTACTATGATTACGAAATATGGCAAATGGATGTGAAAATGGCTTTTCTAAATGGAGATTTAGATAAAGACATTTATATGGAACAACCGGAAGGTTTCATATCCAGTGGGAGCGAACAGAAAGTCTGCAAACTCCAGAGATCCATATATGGACTCAAACAGGCGTCTAGAAGTTGGAACATCCGTTTTGATGAGACAATCAAATCGTTTGGCTTCATCAAGAACGAGTATGAACCATGTGTTTACAAGAAAATCAGTGGGCGAGTTGTGCAATTTTTGGTGTTGTATGTAGATGACATCTTACTCATTGGGAATGAGAAAGATGTGCTGCAAACAACAAAGACTTGGTTGTCTACTCAGTTTTCCATGAAGGACTTGGGAGAAGCTTCCTTTATTCTCGGTATAAAAATCCATAGAGATAGATCACAGAGATTAATAGGTATGTCCCAAGTTCAGTACATAGACAAAGTACTGAAACGGTTCAGTATGGAGGAATCTAAAAGGGGGTTCCTGCCAATGAGACATGGGTTGATACTCTCTAAATCAATGTGTCCTAATACAGAAGAAGAGAAGGATAGGATGTCTCGTGTACCCTATGCCTCTGCGATAGGGAGCATGATGTATGCTATGTTATGTATTAGACCTGATGTCGCATACGCTTTGAGCGTTACAAGTCGATTTCAATCAAACTTTGGTGAGAGTCACTGGTCTGCCGTGAAATCCATCCTTAAGTACTTGAAAAGGACTAAGGATTTATTTCTTGTATACGGCGGAAAGGGAGAACTGAAATTAGAAGGATACACCGACTCAAGCTTCCAGTCGGATGTAGACGACTTTAAATCCACGTCCGGATTCATATTCCGATTAAATGGTGGTGCAGTAAGTTGGAAAAGTTCCAAACAGGAAACTATTGTCGACTCCACTTGTGAAGCGGAGTATATAGCTGCATCAGAGGCAGCGAAAGAAGGTGTGTGGATGAAAAACTTCATCCAAGAGTTGGATGTAGTGCCTAGCATTGCTGAACCGGTCGTTGCCTTCTATGACAATAACCAATTACGCAACCAAAGGAACCAAGAGCTCATCAACGGTCTAAGCACATCCTGAGAAGATTTGATCTAATTAGAGAAATCGTAGATAGAGACAACGTTATTGTGGAACGTGTGTCCTCAGCAGAAAACGTAGCAGACCCGCTTACTAAACCTCTTAGCCAAAAGGTCTTTGAAGGACATCTCCAGGAGATGGGTCTTAAGGCTATGGGCAATTGGCTCTGAGGGCAAGTGGGAGATTGTTAGAGTAGTGCCCTAGAAGAGCCAAATAGTTTAGGCCTCTTTTTGTAAACTACTCTTATTAGCATCAATTTGTGACATTAATGAAATAATAAATGTAATATTTCATAGTCGTTTATTTCTATGTGGCCAATTCATCATATCTCATTCAAGTTTATTAATTGCATATTATAACTGTTTGTGTATGGATGAAACCCCAAGGTCACATTAAGCAACGGGACTTGACCTCGCATAGGGATGGAGGTTATGAAATAAGTCTCTATGGCGTGATCTAAACCAACTCCAAGTCGAAGAGTTTAATAAGCACGGGGATGTTGACTTGACTCATTTGAGACTTGCTCATATGACATGCCTTTTAGAAAGGTTACTTTGTTTCATAAGTATTGAATGTAGGGACATTCACATGCGTATGGGGGTGCTTGTTAGGGAACAAGTACACTGAGGATCCCGATGGGGACACCTCAATGGGGTAAGGCTTTTATGCCTTAATGATGAGGTTGGTTCCCTAGTTATGGTAGTGTCTAAATAGTCCTTAGACTTGAGGCTCCATTGATGCTTTGTGCATGACAAGGGCAATGTTTGATATGCGCCTAGAGATTCATGGGTTCCATGAATCTCGTTATGGTTGTATGTTGGTATTGCTCGAATCATGTATGGGGGCATATGGGATGCCAGCATAGAATCTATCGCTCGTCTAGAAGAACGAGTGAATCACCTATGAATTCTATTGTAGCACATTCAACTTAAATCCTTGTGCAAGGTAGTGAGATCTAAATTAGGAAATGAGTTTCCTAGAGTGTTAGATCAAATGGAATTGCTATTAGAATAAATTCATAGCATTAGGACTAATAGGGTACTATTATTCCCATGCCCTAAGTCCTAATCGGGGATTGGACGATAGAAGGATCTTATGTCACGGTATCCATGAGACTGAAAGGTTCACAGCATAAACTTCACCTGTTGGATGGGTGGTCATGAGCTTGTCACTAGACATCGATCATGATCTGTAGGTACTGATTAATTAAAAGGAGTTTTAATTAAACAGTGATTAATTGAAAGGGTTTAATTGAATCAATAAGATAAATTGTTATCTAAAATACCACGTTAAGAATGTGGGCCTACTACTATTCATTGGTGAACCTAAGGGGTCACACAATGACTCGAATTGAACAACAAGATTATCTAAAGATCAATAGAGATTGATTGATGAATTAAAAGAGTTTAATTTATGAGAGAGTAATTAATTAATAATTGTATTAATTAATTTATGCTTAATCGTTAAGCTATTGAGAATAGATATTAAAGAGTTAACATTAATTTAAATAAGTGTATTTAAATTAATTGAACTTGAAATTTAATTAGGAGTAATTAATTTTTAAGTGCACAAATTTAATTAGATATTGGACTTGTGATTTAATTAATGTAATTAAATTAAGTCCACTAATTAAAATGAATATTGGGTTTTTAATTTAATTAAGTAGTAGTTAAATACAAGCCCAAGACTGGCCCATAGGGTTTTTGACCTAGGGGTAAGTATTTAGGAAAGATAAGGGAGAGAAATCAAATGTCGTTGTTTTCTTCTTTTCTGCTTTTTCTCCAAGTCTCTCTTCTCTCTCATCTCTCAATACTGTATTGAGAATGCTATTAGATAATCAATATCTAATTAGTGTTCTAGTGTGCTAATTGAATAGTTGTTCAATTACGGGTCGTGGACTACCTTAGAGGAATTCCGGGTGGGATTCTTGGAGGAAGATCGGATAGAAGAGAAGCGGGTAGGTTTTGGAAAACCTCCTTGTCATCGTCATCAATTGGAAGCGAAAGAGGTATTTGATTCTTCTTTTGTTTAAATCGTAAATCTTGAATTAAAGGTGATCTTGTTTGGAATTCCGATAAAATGGTTTTATAATCCCTAAAATTTTTAATTTCCGTTGCGTTAGGGTTGACGAATTCCAACAGTTACAAGCCCTAAGCACAACAAATATATTTGTCACCTTTATTTAAACACTCCAAATTTGCCCTTTTGTACTTTAAAAAGTTAGAAGTTTTGAATACCCTTCTCGAGAAAGTTTTACAAGATAGAAAATATGATAAAAAGTCAAAAGAAGAAAAAAGAAAGAACAAATGAAAAAGAAAAAAAAAAGAGAAAGTAAAAGTGTGTTGAGAAAAAGAAAGAGGAAATATGTAAAACTCCGAGTGTGGTGGAAAATTGTCGTTATAAAGTGGAAGAAAGGACTTCAAAAGAAGCTAGAGTACAATAGATGTAAATTTGGTGTTTGAGTCACTTTTCCAACAATTTCATAACCTAACCCTGAGCCTACATTACAAGTCGAATAAGACCTAAGGATTCCAAGTCAAGATCACACTAAATTAGTGGAGATAGACATGAAAAATGTATTTCTGAAACATGGTTTAATACTTAGGAAGAAGCCATAAACTAATCAGTGTGATTAGATTGCATTATTCATTCCCATTACACACTTACATGAGGATATGTCCCTTATACTTTCTCCATTAACTTACCATTTATGAGTAATGTTTCAATGAGCTAGACTTGATTGGTGTAATAACTTGATGATGACTTTTGTGAATGTGTTGGGAGATTAGATTGACTTTACTCGACAAGAACCGTATTACTCAAGGACGAACAACAACTTAAGTATGGAGAGTTGTTAGACTTAGTTTTTGTATTCATTTACGTATAAAAGAGAGATACTCTTATGCCACGATTGAGACTTAATTGAGTTGAATTGTATCTTTTCAAGTTAATACTAAATTGGAAGCTAAAATGGCGAGAACAGAAAGAACATGAAGAAGAAAGCCTTCAAAAAGCAATTTTGTGATGCGTAGCGGTTGCGCTTATCTACTGTTGGGAAAACCCAAGAGTAAAGTAACGAAAAATAAAAGTTTTTCTGAACAAGGGACTTGAAAACCTGCAATTTTTACTCCAAAATCAAAGGGGGTTTCAAGAACTTACTTTAATTTTGTCTTTCTTGAAGTTTCAATATCAAACACTCTTCAAGCAGTATTGAATCCACACCCTTTGGGTGAATCTTTCTTCTTCTTCTTCGAGACTCCAACGTAGAAGCCCTCTAGAAGTATCCACACTCACATCGATCACGATAAAAAACAGAGAGAATGCTAGTTCTCTATTTTGTGTAAAGACTAGAGATTTTTCTTTCTCAAGATCAATTCTTTTCCTTTCTCCGGAATAGAGAATTTGACACTTCACGAATGTGGATCTGAGAGAAAGAGAGAAACCCCTTCTCTTTTATCTGAGAAAAATAATGATCCTTTTTTGTTGTAACAACCCGTAATGGGGCCGGGTCGAAATGGTAAGCTAAGGGTAGTGGTAAAGCGTTTATAGACCATGATCCAACTTTACAAAACCTCATGCATTGCATCCTTATCTGATCAACGTGCTCATATGTGATTTTTAGTACGTTAAGGGAGAATTCCTTATCTTTTGCCACATTACTATTCATTTACCGAGCCTACTTTACCCCATCTTTTCTCGAACCTTAGAGGTTCATAATCAATGTTTTTCATTCATTTGAACTTGTTTTCCAAGGTTCAGAGTCCTTTCTTTAGCATTAAGGGCATTTCGGGCACTTACCGTCCAAAGTTACTATTCATCTTGCAAAAGAGTTTTGATTCGGACACCTTTTACTACTCAAATTTATAGTCAAATCGATCCTTGAGTCGATATGAGTCTTTTGAAATCATTCTTGACTTGAAAACCTATTTCAAATTTCATTTCAAATTAAACGTTTATTTAAAACTCTAATTCAATATTCCTTCTACGAACGGTTTTTCGTTCGGAGAACTTCTACTCTTCAAATTTGGGTTTAAAGTATTTCTTGATTCATTTCATGATTTTTGAGATTGATTACATGTAACGCCCCACATTTCCGGATTTCGGGTAAGCACGCCACGTGTGTGTTTTGATGATTTTATATTAATTATTTAATTCTTTCATTCATTAATTAAATGTGACATGATCATTTTATAAAATTGCATTTTCTAAAGTTGTGAAAATTATTTCATTTCATGATTTATGTGCTAGAATTGATTAATTGATTATGTGACATTAATTGATCATTTCCTTGAACTATGGGATTAATTGCATAAGAGGGCTTGGTCCTTGATTATTTAACTTCTCTAACTTATACTTGATTGCTTAACTAATAAAATGGGAGGATAATTAGGATGACTCATAAAGTGCGAAGCATTAATATCTTCATTTATATCATATTTTAATCCATTACACACAAGACATACATACACATTTGCTCTTGCTTCCATTTTGATCGATCAAATTTGCCAAGAGAAGAAGAAGGAGAATTTCATGCTTTGAGATATTTGTTGGATTGATCATTCATATTGAAGCATCATCATCCTCATTCAAGCATATCAACTCTTCTTTCTTCATTTCAAGGTGAATATGAGCTTGCTTGATTGATTTCTTGATGAATTTGATAGCTAGGGTTATGATATAAATTGGGTGAATTGTGTTTTAGTTGTTGGAAGTGTGAATACTTGATCCTAGCTTGAATTTGATGCATAAATATTGAGGTTTATGGACTTGTAGCATAAGTTGATAAATTGAGCTCATATGTGTGATTCTTGATGATTAATGAGTTATGGACATGAATATGTGGAACTTTAGTGAGTATTGAACTTGTATATATATATGTTGCATGAATTATGGCATTTGGATTGATTAGAATTGGAATTGGTTGATTGTTTGTTGTGGTTCGATTTTTCCTCTGTTTTTCTGCCTCTGCTCCCCTGTTCCAATTGCTCTGATTTCTCTACTGTAGAAAATATTTGAAGTGTAGAGTACTCTCCTTTTTACGGCTCGTCAATATCTATTCTCGTTTGTGAGTTATGGCCGTTTTAATTTGGTGCTGCCAAACTGTTGCGATTCTGCGCTGATCCAATTTAAAACCGATTTGTGGCTTGATCAGAGAGACTAAATGATGGAAGTTTTTAAAACTGTTTTACTGGTGTATTTCTGGGTATGTTTTAGATATCTCCACCAATTTGCAGATCGTTTAGACTTCGTTTGATAAGGGAACGACGATCATCTTTCACTAATAGCGCTGCAGGAAATTTTCTGCTTTGTGTCTTATTCAAACAAAATCTGATATTTACTCGGGGTGAACTAGAATTTAAGTCTTACATCATTGTAAAGATATGGTTGTCTAGTTTTCTAGGAATTTTGCGGTTCGTTAAAATTCATTCCGATGAAGGAGTTATGCTTATTTGAATACCACGTGCGCATGTTGAAAATTTTCTGCATTAGTACCTACAAATTTCACATTTTGCTCCAATGCCTTAATTGATCCCAAATTACTATTATATGATACATTTCATGCAAAAACAAGATTATTTTGTGCCGTATTCATGATACCACATCGTCTCGTTGCATTTCGCCGTTCGTCTTAATTGGTTCATACGAGTCGTGTCTCACTTGCACTTGTCATTGTTTGCACAGACCAGCTTCCTGGTGACGAGGAGCCGGCACCTTAGGCGGTTTTCTCGATTGGTTTTGTCTGTACAGGTGAGGTTTAATTTCTAGTTATATAGAACCATATGACCCTTATATGGATTTTAAGCCAAAACGTATACGTATATCTATAGCTTTCCTCAAATGTTAATTGATTTTCGCTGAACGACTGTATTGTATTGAACCGACTGTTTTGGCGAGTATATTGATTGCACTGTGGGCCCGAGGGTAGTAGCTTGAGCCAACCGGGAAAGCGTGGGCTTACGGGTAACTCCGGCTCTATCCTCACCATTTGGGATGACCCCTGAAGCCACTAGGAGATTAGTGGTGGAAGGAGTTCCGGGCTTTGGGTTTCATGCGCCCTCTGCTCACACTGATTGGATGGTTGAGTCTAGCTAACTCACCATCACCCCGGAGGAAGAAGGATGGACTGAAACTGTTACGTGTGCACTGTAATTGATTGCATGATCACCTATATAATTGATAACTTAATCATTGTACACTGCCGGAGTAAGGTTGGAGAATTGCCCTCACTCGCCGGGCCACTGATTGACTAAAATGTAATTGATTGATTGTTAAACTTGTTAGTCATAATCTCGGGCGATGTTATCTTTTTATTGAACTTATATTGTGGTTTTCATAACTCATTACCCGAGGTTAGGACTTGTGTGTTAAATGCGCTTATATGTATATACCCCTCGCTCAGTCTTCTTAGACTGACACTTCACTTTTTTCAGGTTTTGCTAAGGGAGTGCTAGGCGGGAAACTGTGTCGTCCGGAGTCGTAGTTTCGGGTGTAGCACCTATGTTTGTCTTTACACACTTTTGTACCACTTATGTTCATCACTATTTTGTCATGTATATATGGGAGATGATATTGTATTGATATGACGGATTGATTTTGAAACTTATGCTTCCGCTTATATATATCTTTCTGCATTGTTCTAAGTGGTTAAGGGTTAGTCCCGCCTAGCTCGGTTAGTTTTTTTTATTGTCTCCGTTCGCTATAGCTTTGGTTCATATATGGATTGTCCGTTTCATACGTGGATCGAGGCTATAGTGCGGGGAATGGGACACCTCGCGTTTCGGGTGTTACATCCTAAGGTGGTATCAGAGCCCGGTTGCAAAACCGGGTTTCTTGTGTCGAGTCTTGTGAGTCTAGGTCGCACGGCATAGGAATTACTATACAACTTGAGAGTCTTGCATTGATACTTGAATTGTTTGAACCTATTTGAATTAGTTGAGTTCTTGAATTATGTGTTTACTTGTAACTTGAGCCTTAATTGCACACATTTGCACTTATTGATGGAGCATGCATGCTAGTGTCTTGAATTTCAGTATGGCTCGCGATAGACACCGCCGTGATCGATCACCGAGACACCACCGCCATCATCACCATGATCGTACTCCTTCACCTCCACCTCCACCTCCAGCTCAGCTACAGGACTTAGTGGCTTCTATGGTTCAGCTCATCGATCAGAGGGTCAAAGATTATGTCTCTCCAGCTCCTCCAGCCCCTCCAGCTCCACCTGTGCCACCGGGAGCTCAGATTTCAGCCGTTTTTCGGGAGTTTCAGAACCAGCACCCGCCTAAATTCTTTAAAGGTAACGATGTTCAGGCGGAACAATGGTTAAAGGAAGTGGAAAGAGTTTGGAAGTTGATTCCTTGCAGCTCTACCGAGAAGGCCTGTTGCACTATTTCTTTGATCCAGGGCGAGGCCTATTCTTAGTGGGAGAGCGCGAGGATTATACTGACTGCTGCAGGAGAGGAAGTAAACTGGGATGTTTTCACCCGGGAGTTCAAGAACAAATTCATTCCTCCGTCTTCTCGCACCCGCAGATTGAAGGAATTCACCGAACTGAAGCAAGGGGATAAGGCTGTTTCGGAGTATCTCTCCAAGTTTGAGAGGTTATCTCGCTATGCACCCAATATAGCGAATGACGAATTCCACAAGTCTATGCAGTTCATGCAAGGACTTAACCGGGATATGCAAAACGCCCTCGAAGTGGTGGATACGAGCACTTGGCTCAAGGCTACGAGGAAGGCCCTGAAGGTCGAGGATTCGGTGATTGCACGTCGACCTACTTTTCGGTCAGGTCCGGGTTCAGGTTTCGGATCGGGTTCTAGGGGTTCAGGCTCGGGTTTCAATCCGAGCAAGAGGCCGATGGTTTATTCTACACCACCACCTAGGGCTCAGTGGAAGAAGTCCCGACCCGCGGGACCGGTTCAGAAGGCTCCACCTGTACCTGCTTTGCCACCGCCACCTGAGAAGCCAGGATGTAGATACTGTGGAGGTCCCAACCACACGTACGACAATTGTAGGAGGCGTTTAGGGCTTTGTTTGATTTGTGGGGCCGCCGATCATCGAGTGGATACATGTCCGGATCGCCGGGTACCGTCTGTTGGGGGCCAGAGACCGATGATTAGGGCACGTGCTTATTCCCTAGACGGAGAGGAGCAGGATGCAGAGGTCGACCCAGCCGCTGTTGTTGAAGGTACAATTTGCATTCATACCACGAACATACATACTTTATTTGATCCGGGAGCTACTCACTCCTTTATTTCGAGTACGTGCGCTTTTATTTTATCTTTGCCTGTCGTGTGCACTACTTCTTGCTATGTGGTTAGTTCTCCTTTTGGTAGTAGTCTCGAGACAGATCGGGTTTTCAGAGATGTGCCGGTGATCATCGAGGACAGAGTGTTTTTGACAGATTTCATAGAAATGCCGATGACTCGTTACGGGGCTATTCTGGGTATGGATTGGTTATTCCAGTATAGTGCTACTGTTGATTGTCGGGCGAAGAGGATTCAGTTGGGTTCAGAAATTTCAGTGGGTCGGAGTTCGAAGACCGTTCCTTTACTTTCTTTCACAGAAGCTCAGAGATTGGTTTGGGACGGGGCTACGGGTTTCATAGCCTATATTCTCAACCGTCCGAAGGATCAGACAAAGTTGGAAGAAACGGAAGTAGTGAAGGAATTTCCCGAGGTTTTCCCCGAGAGGTTGGATTCTTTACCTCCGGAGCGGGAAATTGAGTTCGTAATTGATCTCTACCCGAATGCAGAGCCGTACTCCAAGACGTCGTATCGTATGGCTCCAGCCGAGTTAAAAGAGTTGAAAACTCAACTCGATGCATTATTAGAAGTTGGATACGTGAGACCGAGTTCTTCTCCCTGGGGTGCACCGGTCTTGTTTGTGAAGAAGAAAGACGGGACCTTGAGAATGTGCATTGATTACCGGGAGCTAAATCGGATGACAATCAAGAACAAGTATCCCCTCCCACATATTGAGGAGTTATTCGATATCCTTCAGGGATCAAAGGTGTACTCGAAGCTTGATTTACGCCAGGGATACTATCAGCTGCGAATCCGAGCAGAGGACATTCCAAAGACAGGATTCAACACTCGGTACGGGCATTATGAGTTCGTGGTGATGCCGTTCGGTTTAACTAATGCCCCTGCAGCTTTTATGGACATGATGCATCGGATATTCAGTCCTTTCTTGGATAAGTTCGTTGTGATTTTCATCGACGACATCCTGGTATTCTCTAAATCCGTTGAGGATAACGCGAGGCATCTCCAGTTGGTATTGCAAACTCTAAAAGAGCATCAGTTGTTTGCTAAATTCAGCAAGTGTGAGTTTTGGATCGACAGGGTTTCTTTCCTAGGACACGTGATTTCGGGGAATTGTTTGGAAGTAGTTCCCTCGAAGATCGAATCGGTAATGAGTTGGGAGAAGCCAAAGGTTTGGGTGGTGTGTTGACTCAGAACGGGAAGGTGATAGCTTATGCCTCCCGAAAGTTGAAGGAGCATGAAAAGAATTATCCAACACACGACATTGAGCTCGCTACCGTGGTCTTTGCACTAGGAAAGTGGAGACACTACTTATACGGGGTTTCTTTTGAGATTTTCACCGACCACAAAAGCCTCCAATATTTGTTCACTCAGAAGGATCTGAATATGAGGCAACGGCGTTGGATGGAACGGTTAGAAGATTATGACTGTACTATTAAATACCATCCCGGCAAAACTAACGTGGTCGCCGATGTACTGAGCAGGAAGGCTAGTGTATCAAGTTTAGAAGTGGGAGAAAGGAGTAGAATCGAGCCAATTGTGATCAAAGCTCGAGTTTCTAACATTACTATCCAACCGGATTTGAAATATCGGTTGTTCGAGGCTCAAACCAAGGATCCGGAAGTTCAAAAGTTGGTAACCAAAGCAAAGGAGGATCCAGAATGTCCATTCAGGTTTGATGAAACCGGACTTCTTCGTTTCAAGAACCGCGTGGTCGTACCCGAAGAGTTGAAACGGGTATTGCTCGAAGAAGCTCACAAGTCAGCTTATTCTATCCACCCAGGAGGAAACAAGATGTATAAAGATTTAAGGCAATACTATTGGTTGCGGGGATTGAAGAAAGACGTCGCCGAGTATGTGAGACACTGTATGAATTGTCAGCAAGTGAAAGCCGAGCATCAAAAACCCGGAGGTCTTTTACAGCCGTTACCCATCCCCGAGTGGAAGTGGGAACAGGTGACGATGGATTTTATAACCGGGTTGCCTAAAGTGAAAGGTGGATTTGACGGCATTTGGGTAATCGTGGACCGTTTAACTAAGTCTGCACATTTTCTGCCGGTTCGGATGTCTTTCAAGATTCGTAAGTTGGCCGAGATTTATAACCGGGAGATTGTTAGACTTCACGGGATTCCAGTGAGTATCGTGTCGTATAGGGATCCGAGGTTTACTTCTAAGTTGTGGCAGGAATTACAAGGAATTTTGGGGACGAAGCTTAACTTTAGCACTTCATTTCATCCTCAAACCGATGGTCAGTCCGAGAGGTTGATAAGGTATTTGGAAGATCTACTTCGGGCTTGTTCCTTGGATTTTCAGACTTCGTGGCATGAGCAACTACCTCTTATTGAATTCGCCTACAATAACAGTTTTCAAACCTCGATTGGGATGGCTCCTTACGAGCTACTCTACGGCCGGAAATGCCGTTCTCCGTTGTTCTTCGACCTTGAGGAGTGGAAGTGGACTAAACAAGAAGGCGTGAAGAAGGATGAGAAATTGGAAAAACCTTCTAAAGCCGTTCGGGAAATGATTGAGAAAGTTCAACAAATTCAACAACGGATGAAATCAGCTCAAGATAGACAAAAGAGCTATGTCGACCGTCGCCGAAGGGATCTTGAATTCGAAGTTGGAGACCGGGTATTCTTGAAAGCATCTCCACGGAAAGGATTTGCTCGTATCGGGCGAGGAGGAAAGCTTAATCCTCGTTATTTAGGTCCTTTCGAGATTATTGAAAGAATTGGTGAAGTAGCTTACCGATTAGAATTACCACCGAGTCTCACGGGGATTCGTAACGTATTTCACGTTTCTCAACTAAGGAAATACTACCCCGATGGGACCGAGATCATACCGGTTGAAGAAGTGGAATTGGAACCGAATTTGACATTCGTGCAACGACCGGTTAGAATCTTGGATACGAAGTTTAAGGAACTACGGAACCGGAGAATTCCTTTGGTTAAGGTCCTTTGGAGAAGTGATCAAACCGAAGAGGCTACTTGGGAAACCGAAGATAAGATGAAACGGTTTCATCCGGAGTTGTTCTCTTCCGATCAGTGAATCTGGGGACCAGATTCTTCTAAGGGGGAGGATACCTTAGGATGTAACACCCGAAACGCGAGGTGTCCCATCCCCCGCACTATAGCCTCGATCCATGTATGAACAGGACAATCCATATATGAACCAAAGCTATAGCGAACGGAGACAATAAAAAAAACTAACCGAGCTGGGCGGGACTAACCCTTAACCACTTAGAACAATGCAGAAAGATATATATAAGCGGAAGCATACGTTTCAAAATCAATCCGTCATATCAATACAATATCATCTCCCATATATACATGACAAAATAGTGATGAACATAAGTGGTACAAAAGTGTGTAAAGACAAACATAGGTGCTAGACCCGAAACTACGACTCCGGACGACACAGTTTCCCGCCTAGCACTCCCTTAGCAAAACCTGAAAAAAGTGAGGTGTCAGTCTAAGAAGACTGAGCGAGGGGTATATACATATAAGCGCATTTAACACACAAGTCCTAACCTCGGGTAATGAGTTATGAAAACCACAATATAAGTTCAATAAAAAGATAACATCGCCCGAGATTATGACTAACAAGTTTAACAATCAATCAATTACATTTCAGTCAATCAGTGGCCCGGCGAGTGAGGGCAATTCTCCAACCTTACTCCGACAGTGTACAATGATTAAGTTATCAATTATATAGGTGATCACGCAATCAATTACAGTGCACACGTAACAGTTTCAGTCCATCCTTCTTCCTCCGGGGTGATGGCGAGTTAGCTAGACTCAACCATCCAATCAGTGTGAGCAGAGGGCGCATGAAACCCAAAGCCCGGAACTCCTTCCACCACTAATCTCCTAGTGGCTTCAGGGGTCATCCCAAATGGTGAGGATAGAGCCGGAGTTACCCGTCAGCCCATGCTTTCCCGGTTGGCTCAAGCTACTACCCTCGGGCCCACAGTGCAATCAATATACTCGCCAAAACAATCGGTTCAATACAATACAGTCGTTCAGTGAAAATCAATTAACATTTGAGGAAAGCTATAGATATACGTATACGTTTTGGCTTAAAATCCATATAAGGGTCATATGATTCTATATAACTAGAAATTAAACCTCACCTGTACAGACAAAACCAATCGAGAAAACCGCCTAAGGTGCCGGCTCCTCGTCACCAGGAAGCTGGTCTGTGCAAACAATGACAAGTGCAAGTGAGACACGACTCGTATGAACCAATTAAGACGAACGGCGAAATGCAACGAGACGATGTGGAATCATGAATACGACACAAAATAATCTTGTTTTTGCATGAAATGTATCATATAATAGCAATTTGGGATCAATTAAGGCATTGGAGCAAAATGTGAAATTTGTAGGTACTAATGCAGAAAATTTTCAACATGCGCACGTTGTATTCAAATAAGCATAACTCCTTCATCGGAATGAATTTTAACGAACCGCAAAATTCCTAGAAAACTAGACAACCATATCTTTACAATGATGTAAGACTCAAATTCTAGTTCACCCCGAGTAAATACCAGATTTTGTTTGAATAAGACACAAAGAAGAAAATTTCCTGCAGCGCTATTAGTGAAAGATGATCGTCGTTCCCTTATCAAACGAAGTCTAAACGATCTGCAAATTGGTGGAGATATCTAAAACATACCCAGAAATACACCAGTAAAACAGTTTTAAAAACTTCCATCATTTAGTCTCTCTGATCAAGCCACAAATCGGTTTTAAATTGGATCAGCGCAGAATCGCAACAGTTTGGCGGCACCAAATTAAAACGGCCATAACTCACAAACGAGAATAGATATTGACGAGCCGTAAAAAGGAGAGTACTCTACACTTCAAATATTTTCTACAGTAGAAAAATCAGAGCAATTGGAACAGGGGAGCAGAGGCAGAAAAACAGAGGAAAAATCGAACCACAACAAACAATCAACCAATTCCAATTCTAATCAATCCAAATGCCATAATTCATGCAACATATATATATACAAGTTCAATACTCACTAAAGTTCCACATATTCATGTCCATAACTCATTAATCATCAAGAATCACACATATGAGCTCAATTTATCAACTTATGCTACAAGTCCATAAACCTCAATATTTATGCATCAAATTCAAGCTAGGATCAAGTATTCACACTTCCAACAACTAAAACACAATTCACCCAATTTATATCATAACCCTAGCTATCAAATTCGTCAAGAAATCAATCAAGCAAGCTCATATTCACCTTGAAATGAAGAAAGAAGAGTTGATATGCTTGAATGAGGATGATGATGCTTCAATATGAATGATCAATCCAACAAATATCTCAAAGCATGCAATTCTCCTTCTTCTTCTCTTGGCAAATTTGATCGATCAAAATGGAAGCAAGAGCAAATGTGTATGTATGTGTTGTGTGTAATGGATTAAAATATGATATAAATGAAGATATTAATGCTTCTCACTTTATGAGTCATCCTAATTAATTGCACATAAATCCTCCCATTTTATTAGTTAAGCAATCAAGTACAAGTTAGAGAAGTTAAATAATCAAGGACCAAGCCCTCTTATGCAATTAATCCCATAGTTCAAGGAAATGATCAATTAATGTCACATAATCAATTAATCAATTCTAGCACATAAATCATGAAATGAAATAATTTTCACAACTTTAGAAAATGCAATTTTATAAAATGATCATGTCACATTTAATTAATGAATGAAAGAATTAAATAATTAATATAAAATCATCAAAACACACACGTGGCGTGCTTACCCGAAATCCGGAAATATGGGGCGTTACATTACATCTCTTCGTTCAAGCCCTAACTCGAGTTTTGAATAAAACGTTTTTAAAAATAAAGTTACTATTCATCCTACGTTTCTAACTTTTTATCGTTAAAACTTTTTATAGTCAATATTGGGCTCAAAAGGATTGTCGATTTATTTTATGGTAATTTAAAACAATCCGGACTTTCAAATCATGTTCGAAATCATTTTTCATTCGTATTCGTTTAAAACGTTCAAGTTTCTATTTTTTAAAACTAATATATCTTTCTAACGGTAGATCCGTTTTCATCAAGTAAATATTCGTTTCGAAGATAATTTTTGTCTGATTCACATATGCCAACTTCCAGCAGCTCGTCTTCATGTTTACCATGTTAAATTACCTAAATACCCTTCATTTCCCATTTTTATTTAATTCCTAAGGCCAAGCTTACAAGAGAAGTTACTACCATTTGCTCTCCTACCCTTGGAGATAGTTTTATTGCAAGTTAAGGGGCCTCCCAACAAGTATAAATATCCCCATAACTCATTCATTTCAGTTTGCACCAAGTCTTGTGTTCACAAGCACTCCTCTCTCCCTCCTTTTGCCTCTTGACCGAGAGCCTCCCTTCCCCTTAGGTTAGTTGTTTTATTTATTTTATGCTATAGTTTTATGTTATGTTTTAGTTTAGTTTATGTTTTTACGTTACGGTATATTTATATTATGTTTAGGTTGGGTCTTAGGGTCTTCCCTAAGCCATATAGGATTTTATTTTATGCGTTTATGGTATAGTTTTTATGATATATTTGAATAGTTTTTCACATGATTTAATTGTTTATAATATACTATGATATGTTATGAATTAGTTTAATAAATGCTATGATCATGCTTTAGGGATTATATATGTTGTATATTGATGTATGTTTATGATATTTAAATTATGTTCATGCATGTTATTTAATGGAATATTATTATATGATCAATTATGTCACATGTTACATATTGTCAATTGATTTAATTGTCACATATTATATGATCAATGCTCATGCTATATAACTTATGTTATGATATGATGCTACATTGTTATATGATTCATATATTATGAATTGATCTTATGTTATACACTTGATTAGTGTCACACCTTATAACCTAAGATAGAATAGTACTTTAATTAGACCTTGTAACCTTAGGTTATACCTTTAATCTAGATCACACATTCTTCTAATAATATGAACTTAAACAATAGGTTATAAGAAGATCATAATTTGATTAGAGTGTGTGTGTGTGTGTGTGTGTGTGTGTGTGTGTGTATGTGCCGTGTGTGTGTGTGTGTGTGTGTGCATGTTCGTGTGTGTGCATGAGTTTATGTTTAGTGTGTGGGTTTGACCCAAACCCTTTGACCCGACATGTGAATAGTAACTATGAATAGTAATCTTGAATAGTAACCTTGAATAGTAATCTGGAATAGTACTTTTGAATAGTAAAATGAAATAAAATTCGGGATACCTAAATAGACATTTGCACTTAGGGTTTCCCAACCTCGGGTCTAAAATATCTTTTCAAAATGAGTTTTCTTTCGTGGATTTGTTTCATAACCTTAGGGTTACGTTAGGATTCATAATTTCACTAATACTTACTCGGTTTTAGTAAGATCATAGTCTCACGTTAAGATAACTCACTTCAACATGTTTCTTTATGTGATACCTTATCTCTAATACCTTAAATGGTATTACTCTCATGTGTTATCTCCTTATGTGACTTCGTCATTCATATGCATCATGTAGAGTGAGTCTTAGTTCTTAAGCTCACTTTAGTACGTCACTTACAGGAGTTAAAGTTAAGCATTGGGATCCCCAGGGCACTGTTTAATCATACTACGCATCTTTACCTATTACTACGTAAGGTTAACTATTTCAAACTGGAACCATGATTATATCTATAGTATTAAATGTTTTCAAAACCAACACCTAGTTCTTTCAATGCATTACTTTAAGCTATTCCCTTATCGGGACAACTCTTTCATCAATTATTTACTTCGCTTATCATTTATTCAAATATCATATTCATTTATCCTTCAAATATCATATTCATATTCAGTTATCATTTCAAACAATCATATTCATTTATTCAAATATTATCGTTCATCGTTCATCGTTCATCATCGCATCATTTATACATGTCCTTCACGGACTTCATTATATTCAAGCATTCGGATTTACTCCGGATGTTCATTCATATGCAAGCTTTATCGTTCATCGTTATTGGGCCCGACGGTTATGTGTGGAAGTGATGCTCGGGAGGTGAGCGCCAACGACATCACTAATACCGGTCGTCACCATTAGACAATTGACACCGGCTTTAATCGGAGGTTAGTTAAGTTAGGATAATCTGTTAGAGAAAGGACCGTAAATCCTTATCTCATTCATTGTTTATTGTCACCTAGGGCTAGCTACCCGAAGTGATACCGGAGAAGGGTGGTGCATGTGTGTGTGTTCAAGATGTTGTTGATCTCGGTCTAACATCGCTGATTGTTCATTGTTTTTAAGTAGTAAAGGTGGAAGATGCCTAGCTTGTGGGCATAAATCATTTTATAAACATTGGTTCATATTTATCAAAGTTATCCTTTACCCCAATCCCGCTTTATTAAAATCATATGAACCAAATCATATCATATGTGTGCGCATGTGACATCATCATTTGCATATCAAATGTTTTCATGAAGTATTTACCTTTCAAATCATTCTTCAAGGTAAACTTTATTCATTTCAAATATCCTTTCATTTCAAACGTATTCCTTTTTAGTACTCCCTCACTTAGTCACTTTGACTAATATTGCGACGCCCCTCCGAAGGCCATGGAAAAGGGCCGGAAGAGACGACGCCCGCACGATCTCGCTAGAGTTAGCTAGAAGCTTCCCCTAGTTTGACCGCTAAGCGTTTGACTAAATAAAAGACAAAGTAGTACAAAACCTAAAATGTTATCATAATTACAAACAAAAGTCATACATACATCTGTATTCATCACCAAAATAGCATAATATACTACAAGGGTTCAACTAGGATACGGTAAAAGCTAACATAATTTATATACAACTATTCATATAACACCCTGCTCAAATAAGAAGTTTGTAGTATCAAGCCAAAAGAGTATAACATCCTAGTTATAGATAGAACACGATAAACGGACAAAACCAAGTCACAAGACAAGTAGGAGCACGAATCCCAATCTACCCTTCGCTCTCCTCACCTATTATCTCCCTTGTTGGAATAAGATCTGAAATAAAGGTCAAAAGAAAGGAATAAGTCCAAAAGAGACTTAGCGAGGTAGTCGGAATCTCAAATTTATAGATACAAGTCAAGACAAATAAGAATATCATGATATGAGAATGACTGATACGAGCTGTATGCAAATGCCACCCTATCACCAGAAAAAAAAATCAAAAGCAATAAAATCCTGAACACCGTTGTCGAGTGCCCTCGACCTGACTGATAGGATCCCACGTGCCCGTGAGACACCTAATAACTTGACCTCCGTGTTCTACCTCCAGACACACATCACGCCAAGCTACAACTGAATTGGGATTGTTTCAGACACACACGATCGACGGCCCGAACCGCCCGATCGGTCTGTTGAAAGCAATACCCTGGGCCCGAACTTCTCTTAAGCGTCCCCAAGAGTAATAGTAACTGAAACTTAGTGATTAGCTCGTATGATAAAATTTGAAAGACTTATCATTTTGGGAAAAACCAATTTCATTTTCTTAATGCAATACATATAGATATTAAGATCATTCGTATGTAAAATCATTTGATTTAAAGTAAAAGCAAGTATTGAATAAATATCTAATTAGAATATATTATTATGGAGGAAAGAAAACAAAGTCATGAAATAAAGTTCTTATGAAGGTTTATATATATATATATATATATTATATACTAATTTATAATATTGTAAATATAATTTGAAAAGAAACCAAAATGAAACAAATTTTAAATTTTCCTCACCAACTTGTGATCTTGATCTGGAAAACCTGAATAAAAATAAGGGCGATTTACATCTGACTACCCTGCTATTTGGGGTAATTACAACGTAGTCCATCTGTTTTAAGAAATTACAATATAGTCCCTGATGTTTATGTTCCGTTAGAGATCCCTGGAGACTGTTAGGGTTCCGTTAATATTTTGGTCTGTTCTTCCAAAAATGCCCCCAGGACTGTATTGTAAAATTCGTAAAAGTTAGGGATCGTTTTGTTATGGAAAGAAAACACCAGGGACTTATTTGTAATATTTACAATATTTTCCATATGAGATTAGTTAAGTTTTGGGGCCTTTCTTTGCTTGGGTTTCTCGAAGAGAATGTAAATTTTATTGGTGATTTTGGGTTTTGAGAGCTGATTTTCTGGCCAATTTGTTGTCAAGAGTTTCGATTCAGAGGTTTAAAGCTATAATTAGTTTTAATTTCAGCGAGGACCGCTAGGTTTATTCCAAGAAAATTGATTTTTTTATGGAATTTTTTGAGTTTTCATCTCCCTCTTCTTAGTTCTTATCCTTCAGCTTAGAACAAATTTTTTGGGATTCCTACAAAGGCAATGTATATTAATTACATATGAAGGTAGTCTGAATTCATTTTTATTTGGGCCTTCTACTCTATTCGCCGCTCAATTGCATTCAAGAGTTTTATTTTGCAAATCTATATCGCATTTGAGGCATCAAATCTTTGGGATGTTGCTTTTTGTGTTTTACCTTAATCTCTCATTTTGTTTTTTAATTTGAAAATTAAGAGAACTTTCGATAAATCCCGCCGGATTTGGGTGATGGGGAGCAAAATGATAAATCCCGCCGGCCGCCAGTGGGGTTTCAATGGAACAAAGAAATAATAATAAAAAAACAGATTAAAGATGCTAAGATAATTAGTTTTTTTAGATTTTTAATTAGATTTTTTGAATTTGGATTTTTAATTTGAATTATGAATTTAATTAATTTAATTTTTTAAATTTGAATAGGAATTTAATTAATTTGAATAGAAATATAAATAGTTAGGGTTTTTTGATTAAATTAAAAAATTTCCTTTTATTAATAAACAATTTGTATTTAATGATTCATTAAAAATATTTAAATAATAATTAGCAATATTATATTTATTAAATTAATAAATAATTTATATTTAACGATTAATTGTAAATATTGTATAATATTATAAATAAGTCCCTGGTGTTTTTTTCCATAACAAAACGATCCCTAACTTTTACGAATTTTACAATATAGTCCTGGGGGCATTTTTGGAAGAACAGGCCAAACTATTAACGGAACCCTAACGGTCTCCAGGGATCTCTAACGGAACATAAACATCAGGGACTATATTGTAATTTCTTGAAACAGATGGACTACGTTGTAATTACCCCAAATAGCAGGGTAGTCAGATGTAAATCGCCCTAAAAATAAATAGGGTAAGTTTCGAACAACTCTCAGTCCTAGTATATCCCAACTTATCAATTCTACCCAACACATAACTCCAAGATAGCTCAAGTTTCCATTTAAATCACGCGTGAGCACCAAATATTAATTAGACTCAAGTAGTTTTCTTTAACCTTTCAAATACAATCAAGTATAAAACATGTTTAAGAGTCAAATAAACTAGAGTGTTCATGTATTGTAAAGGCTATTCCTATATAATGAGACATAAATAAAACATACACATTCCATTACATACTTCCCTGTACAACATGATCCTAACAATTAATTATTGTCCCTAATTAATTCTTGACCCACGTATTTATCATGTTAAATATAATGAATAAGAGCATAGTAGATTCTTCCATAATAACTAATGAAACATGCACAATATCTTTTGGTCATACTGTATTGCATATAATTTTATATATCAACTCATTTATTTCCTAATTCCTTACACTCAAGTAAATTAATAATTTAAACACACTTCTCAAATAACTTTTTGCATTATTACTTTACTATTGATGTTTATAAGAAGTCATAACCACAAACTTTTTACTGATGCATGGCATGAGATCATTTGACAATTCACATATCAATATGAAGCCAAGGACAAAATTAACCCATATGCACGGCAATTTTTCTAAAATCTAAAAAAATAATATTTAATCCTAAACATGAAATTCATGATTTTGCCGATTTTCCATTATACCAATCAAATCCATTGGAAAGATTCGAAATCAACAAAACAAAAAAGAAGTGGACCTCTTTTACATATCCTCCTAGTTTATCCACTTTTTTGGCAACAATAAAAAGAAGGGTAGACCAGAAATGGTATCAAATAAACGCACATTCCCCTCTTTTTTTGGACAAAACAAAAAAAATCCCCTTTTCTCGTTTTTATTATCAAATCTGCGATTCGCTTGAACTCATTCTTAGCCAATTAAAATTGATGAGGAAAAGAAAAATAGGAAATTCTCGATTCTATTCTTTTCTATATTTCTAGAGACACTATAGAAAAAACTCAGATAAGCAAAAAATCTCAAGAAATGCATACATTTGTCTCATACACTATGGGGATGGTGAGACATTTTGTTCTTCGAGATAATTACATTTTGATTATGGAAGTAAATATTCTTGCATTTATTGCAACTGCACTATTCATTCTAGTTCCTACTGCTTTTCTACTTATCATTTACGTAAAAACCCCGATCCATGCAGTACCATTATTTTCAACGTCCATGAATGATAAATCATAGATCGAACCGCCGAATCGGAAAAATTGGGTGCTGTCTTGCTAAGACTTTTTCAGAAAAATCCCATATCATATATAAAAGAAAAGTCTAGATTACGAAAAGAATCAAGAGAAAAAGAAAGAATCGGAATAAAAATGAATCGATTCGATGAAAATACAAAAAATTATCAGATAAAAGAAATATAAAAAAGTCGAGGTCTTTCGAATTGTTTGTTGACACGGACAAAGTCAAGAGATCTTTCTCGATCAATCCCCTTGCCCCACAAACCCCGCCAATTGATCTTTACGGTGCTTCTTCTACCAATTGGATCCTTTTTTTATCCATAGAATAAAGATGTCCAAATAAGAACATCCATGCCCAGACCGATATCAAAGATTTGACCTTTTCGAACTCTGTCTGTAACTCACTAGAGGCCCAGTAATAAAAGCCCAAGTTTCTTTTGGGTCCCAACTCCAATAGGATCCCCACGCCTCGTTAGCCCATAGAGGCTATCCAATAATGAGATCTTGCCTCGGGCGAGCGTTAAAAATCGGTGAGGTTTCCTCTTCCTTATTAGGAAAAGGGGGGATTATGGGAGAGGTTGATCGTTGAAATGATAACCCCATACCATAAATTCTTCTACAGAGATCTATTATTTAGATATCTTGTCGATAGAGAATTCTCCAATACCTTCTTGCCATTTCTCCCCACACCCCCCCCCCCCCCCCCCCTTTTTCAAAAAAATAGACGAGGGAATTTTTTTCTCGAAGAAATCATGCATTTTCTATCGTTTTTTGAACAAGTAAATCCCTAACCCTTACCCCCTCTTCTAAATTCATAAAACATTTCATTTAGTGGATTGTATACCTGCTATGTACACAAATGTCATTAGTCTGATCCTTTGTAGGAACTACCCATATGAAATCGGTTATTATTTATGAATTTTTATAAGGAATCGTCTAGATTTAAGAATTCAATTGGGTGCAATATTTTTTCGGAAAGATTCTGATTCTCGAAGAATGAGGGGCAAGGGGATTGATCCTATTCCATTCCAAAAATGGAAAGTTCGACAATGTGTCAGGAGAAATTAGTACAAGAAGCCGGGACATTGAGGAAGATCCAGAAAGGCATTTCGGCCAATCTACGGTAGAAGAGAAGGTTCCATCGGAACAATTATTTATTTCAGTTCAGGGTTCCTCGTCTCACATCAACACTCATCATAATAATTACATAATCTCACATAAATAAGACTAGGTTTTCACAAAATTTAGGGAAATTAACAAAATTACTCATAATAAAAATATTAAATTAACTAGAGACTAATAATGCTATACCCATCAATTATTTAAACAAGAAATTCAAAGAACACAAAATTTTCCCCATTTACACATTTTCGAAACATAAAAAAAAAAATACGAAAATCAAATTATAAATCATGAGAAGTATTTACCTTGTAGTAGTGATTCTTGTATGTGTTCCTAAGATTTTTCCTCAAGCCAAAGTGAAATTGTTGTTTTTGTTATTTCCAAAATTCTCAATCTCTCTCCCTCTCTAGTTCGTGCAGTCAGAAAAGGGAAATGGGTTTATGCTATAAGCCCCCAACAATTGGAATAGAAGAGATAAGAATTTTCTTTGGTTAAATCCTAGCCATACAATTGTCCTACAAGATATAGGGTAATAATTACATTTTTTTTAACTTTAAATCTACACTCTCCATTTGTTTTAAAACTTGGAAGGTAGGGATTAAATTTTTAAAACTTTAAATCTTGGCCTTCCATTTGTTAAAATAAATCAAGGGTTAGGATTAAGTACAGAAAAGACTTTCTAGTGATTTCCATTATCTCCTAAAATATCTATAAATTAAGATTAAATCCTAACCTTACATTAATCTAAGAAATCAATGATTAGGATTACTCTAATTTTTTTTTTTATTTTGTAAAATAAACATATAATATCACATAAACAAAATTAAATTTCAAGAAATATAAATAATTGCATGTAGAAAAAGTATAAGTCAAATAATAAAATTATGAGAATATTTGAAACAAAATAAATAAAACACATAAATAAAATTAAATTCATAGAATATGATAAATGCATGTAGGAAATAACAAATTATGATAATATTTGAAACTAAATAAATGAAACACATACAATCCAATTTTTTTTAAAATTTTCATTGAAATGACACATATTGTGAATGCATGAAATAAAATGCTCCCTAAAATGCATATTATTATTTTTATTATTATTGTTATTATTACCTGCTTCCGATTTTCCAAAAATCGGGGTGTCACAACTCTCCCCCCCTTAAAAGGAATCTGTCCCCAGATTGTGACGCCCCGTATTCTCGAAGGGCGTCCTGACGATATTAACAAGTAAGTCTCTACACTTGTGTGTGTTTAATTTAAGAGTTCTTGAATTATGTGATTTAATGTAAATTCAATTTAATATGTGTTCATTCGAATTATTCTAAGATTAATTGTCAACTTGATTAATTACGTGCATATTTAACCCTAACTGTCTAATTTGATTTAATTCAAATTTATTCCATGAAATAATTGTCAAGTTGATTTTAAATCCATCATGTTACTTAACTTGTTTAATTTCGGTTTACTTGAATTCCTTGAGATTAATTATAAATCATGTGTTTACGAAGTGTCGTTAAATTGTACGAAAGGTTTCTAAAAATTAAATTGAATTAAACTCTAATTGGTAAATCTCTCTCTTTCATTTTAATTTATAAAATTAATTCGGAGCTTGAATGTTTATTCGTAACTTTCCCAATTTTATTTACGATTATTTGTATGCGCTATTACTCTTTGCTACGCGATAAGGATACCCGGTTGTATATAGCTTGTGCACAAGACACATTTCTCCCAATCTCTTTTCTCTCTCTCTCTCTCTCCTCTCCCACTCTCTCCCGGGGGTCACTATGCGCTGCTTCGGTTACGAGCCCATAACTCGTTCGTTTCTCGACGGAATTCAACAAACGAATAGTCCATTTCAGATATCTCGGCGAGACCGACGCAAGAGTACCAATTTCACGGTGGCGAAGATATCGCCATTTTTCAGATATCGCCATTTTTCAGACGGCTTCCGGCGGGCTTCCGGCAACACGCGCCCCAGACCCATAAACTAGACTCTCCGGCGCATCTTTCTGTGCAGGCGGTGCCACCATCAGGGCGGCGGTTGGGCCGTACGCGCCGGCCAAAGCTCGCGGCGGCGGCGCGAGTTCCTATAGCGGCGTGATTCCGCCGCTTCCGGCGGTGTTTTTCGACGGGGCTTGAAGGCTTCCAAGGTTTTTCGACCTCCTGAGTCCATTTCCGGCATCAATTTCACTTGATTTTGGCCGTAGGTGGTGGTTCCGGCGACGTGGGCGGCGACAGAATATTCGGCGGCCAACGGGGGCCTTTTCCGGCCATCTTTTGGGCTCGGGCTCTTCACGAAAGTTGTTCGGAACGGCGAGAACTAGTAGCCTGTGATCACGCGACTCCAGATTTGGTGGTTTGGCAGCGGATCGCGGCTGTACAGCGACGGCGCAATGGCGGGACTAGCTCCGGGGATTTTCTCCGGCAACCACCTTAGGGCTTTCATAGAGCTCGTCACGGGTAAGACAATGCCTTTTACGGATCGCATTTTGGTTCACCGGTTTGGAAGTAATTTGAGTTTGAAGATTTTAGGGTTTTCGTGTTCTTAGATCTGAAATTGGAGGAGATTGACTTGGAATTTCCAGAAATTGATCGAGGATTCGGAATGGGCACCAAGACTTCATTCAGGACTGATTTTTCGGGATTTTCCCGGTGACCTTCGGCGGCGGTCCGACCAAATTCCGGTAGCTACGGTGGTGGCCTTCCGACAGCGTCTGGTCAGAATGTTCTTCTCGTTGTGGTGAGTTCAACGCCACTTTCAGTTCGTTAATCGGACACTCGATCTATTTATTACGAATTATTTTGCTTAATTGTGATTATTTGAATTAATTGTTTTAAGTGCAAATAAATTGGTTATTGTTGGTTTGTTGATCGAGATATATTCCAATCGTATACGAAAACATGTATTGAATGGATTGTGATATGCATGAATGTTTCGATTTACAATTTGAATCCCGATGTGATGAATTTATGCTATGTGTTTAGATATGAAGGGGTGTTAGTGTAATATTTAGAAACTAATCTTTTATGTGACTAAATGAACTTGAATGATATTTTAGAAGAACAAACATGTTGTGATTTCTCTATATGAATTTGAGACGTTCTCAATGTTATGTTTATTGTAAATTGTGTTTCAAATATAAAATTTAGATACATGAAGGATGCTTGAATAACTTAAGACTTGATGCATAATAGGAGTTAGAATTGTAATATCTTGATTTACTCTTACCACTCGGAAATGGTATATTATGAATTACGATAAATTGATAATTGTCATGCTTGTAAGTAATTAATTCCTAGTTGAATAATTGTATAAACACTTTAAATGAACAATTATGTTTAGCAATCGACTAAGGGGATGTATATGTAATAATTCTAAACTTTTATAAATAAGTTAGGGGATGTAAGTGTAATATTTATGAAACTATGAATGTGACTTGAGCTTGTGTACCAAACATGTTGTGAAGTTGTAAAGTATGATCTTAAGTGAATTAAATGCACTCTTTATTTGTATCAAGCATGCTATCTACGTACAACAACTTTGTATGTTTATATGATCAAGTTGCTCTTACTTATGCACTTTATAACTCGACATGGACTTGATGCTTAATTCTAATATTATAATTGAACCCTGTGACATTGGATGATTTAATATGCATTTTGTGAATACATTGACTTCCTAAATGGATCTTGTATCGTTGGATATGGAATTGCGTGTTGGTTGCTTGTAAATATGACCTTTTTGAGCACTGATATGCCTTGAATGACCATGACACTATATCAAAGCACAACATGAACACTTATGCATAACCATGATCATGTTGAGCAACGCCGTGCGTCTTGTTTGGTTCATGTAGAGTCTAACTCTGGGCTTCTATATGTCTTGTCACAGAGTTTGGTGGTGCCGGTGGGCCCGAGGTTTAGAGTGTTTGGCCCTTCACACTCTCAGACTCTACTTTCACGAGGTGAGGTTTAGGATTTTGTATAGTTATGCGACCTATGGCCTTTACATGCTGATTTCTACCCCTGCATGCGAGTATACCTTACAATAGTTATGTATGTGTTGAATATGATATTTTTATGATCTTATGCTTGCACTCCTCCGTGGGCGGGCTATCCCTGCAGCGTGGGAATGTAAGTGTGTTAGTCTTGCGTGGGCGGGCTATCCCTGCAGCTTAGGAATATATACAAAAAACTAGTTTTTGAAGCATATGTAAGCTATTTTGGAAAAACAGTTGTGTTGTGATTATGTAGCGAGTTGGCCATGAAATATTGGCATCTGTATGTATGTATGTATGTGGATCCGAGGAGCTATGGGTAAGGAGCCCCCGGGACGGTTAGGGCCATCGGGGATATACCTGCGCGTAGTTCCATTTGAGATATCTTCACGCGACCCGTGCTGTAGGGAAGGTGTGGTATCTTCAGCCTTCGGCTAAGGCCGGGGAGGACTCTTGTGGGTTCGCTACCCCTTGAGGGTATGTCTGTTATGGATGGTTTGGGGACGGTACATCTCCTCCATCATTGGTGTGACGGTTGGATTGATTTGGTATTTTATGTTTTGATATGTTCTGAGGAGTAAAGGTTGGAAGCTCGTACTCGCCGAGCATGTGATCTGTTCTGTCTGGGAATCATGAATCGAGATAGAGTTCTGAAATATTTTCTAAATCTTATATAACTATCTTTTGGGTACTTTTGGAAATGTTTTGGTATGCAACACCTATCTCCGGTTCATGAGTCCACCCTTCTGATATGTGCTATGCTCTATATATATACAGTGGGTGTGCATTAGCCCCCTCACTCAGTCAATTGACTGACACCTCATTTTATCTTTTAGTTGAAGGTTTCTTTTGGCTTGAGCTAGGCGGATGTGAGTCTTCTGGGTCACACTTGTCGGTTTAGTTGGTGTTAAGATGCATTTGTCACATACTCTATTTATGTTATGTATTCTTATTTCGCTTTTGGAGATTATGTTTTATGCTATACTTAGACTTAAACTCGTGTGGGGTTAGTATGCTAGCATTTGGATGTAATTAGCTATTCTGCTGATACTTATATTGGTTTATTACGTTGCGATGATTTGAGATTCGGGACTAGGTATCTATGCTAGTTGAACCCGTCACCTGTTATGTATGCTGATATTCGGGACTAGGTATCTATGCTAGTTGAACCCGTCACTTATTTTGTACGTTGATTTAATTGCTTCCGCTATCTGATGATAATTGTTTAAATTGCTTCTGCGCTGTGAGTCTGTCGAGTTAGATCCGCCTAGCCTAGTGTGTGAGTTGGTCTCCCGTTCACTTTGATTCGGATTCGGGCATGGACTTTCCATTTCGTGACCGGGTCTGGGTCTTAGTGCGGGGGATGTGGCATCCTCCGTTTGGGGTGTTACACAGATTCTCTTCTGCTTCACTAAACAAATTTGGATGGTGGTGACGCATTTTCTCTTCTAGTTCCCACGTTGCCTCTTCAGTTTTCTGATTCTGCCACAAAACTTTGACCATAGGTATTTGCTTGTTTCGGAGTATCTTGAACTTTCGGTCTAAGATCTGAACTGGTTTCTCAAGATACGAAAGATTAGGCTCAATCGGTATTTCCTCTGGAACAACAATGTGGGATTCATCCGGATAGTACTTTCTTAGTTGTGTAACGTGGAAAACATTGTGAATTCTGGTTAAACTTGGCGGTAGATCTAACCGGTAAGCCACCTCCCCTATTCGTTCAATAATCTCAAAGGGTCCGATATATCGAGGGTTTAGTTTTCCTCCTTTTCCAATTCTGACGAATCCTTTTCTCGGAGAAAGCTTAAGAAATACTTGATCTCCCACTTCAAATTCCAATTTCTTTCTTCGACGATCAGCATAGCTTTTCTGACGGTCTTGAGCTTCTTTCATTCGCTGTTGGATTTGTTGGACTTTTTCAATTGCATCTTCTATACAATCTGGCTTGGTTGCTCGGTATTTTCCATCTTTTGTCTGTCTCCAATCATCAAGATCCCAATATAAAGGAGATCTACACTTTCGGCCATAGAGTGCTTCATATGGAGTCATCTTGATAGATGCTTGATAGCTGTTATTATAGGCAAACTCGATTAATGGTAGACATTTGTTCCAACTTTCGTTGTTATCCATCACACACATTCTCAACATGTCCTCAAGATAGCCGATTAGTCTCTCAAATTGATTGTCTGTTTGCGGATGTGCAGCGGTACTAAACTATAATTTCGTTCCCAAATGCTTTTGAACATCTTGCCATAACTGTGAAGTGAATTTGGGATCTCGATCCGATACAATACTTGTTGGAATTCCATGTAACTTGACAATTTCTTGAGTATAAAGCTCGGCTAACTTCTCCACTTTGTCGGTGGTCTTGATTGCTAGAAAATGTGCTGATTTCTTCACTTGATCCACAATTACCCAAATACTGTTATAACCACCTCGAACTCTTGGCAATCCTATCAGAAAATCCATGGTGATTTGATCCCATTTCCATGTTGGTATTGGGAGTGGTTGCAACAATCCTGCAGGTTTCTGATGTTCTCCTTTAACTTTTTGACAAGTTAAACATTTCTGTACAAAATCAGCAATGTCTCGCTTCATCCCACTCCACCAATATTGCTTCTTAAGATCTTGGTACATTTTGGTTCCTCCTGGATGAACCGTATAGGCCGTTTTATGTGCTTCCTCTAAGATCTCTTTCTGCAGACTAGCTGGAACGTAGATTCGATTTTTGTGTCTCACAATACCAATTTCATCTAGTTGTAGCGTCGATGACCCTTTTAATTCTTCCTTGAGTAGTTGACTTTGGCACCAGTCGTCTGATATTTGAGCATCCCTGATACGATTAATCAACTCTGGTTGTAGGCTTAAGCGCATAAAGCATACTTGGGATTGAAAAGTCACTTTATTCGTACTATCGAAAGAACCTGAGTCCTGAACTGATATCTGAGATAATTCGGCCTTTCTGCTGAGTGCATCTGCCACTATATTAGCTTTTCCTGGATGATATAGTATCTTGCAATCATAGTCTTCCAGAAGTTCCATCCACCTACGCTGACGCATGTTTAAATTCTTTTGGGTGAACAAATATATCAAGCTCTTGTGGTCAGTATACACCTCGAACGATGCTCTATACAAATAATGCCTCCACTTGGCCAATGCAAAAATGATTGCTGCTAATTCGAGATCATGAGTTGGATATTTCTGTTCATGTGCTCGGAGCTTCAGAGATGCGTAGGCGATCACTTTTCCTTTCTGCATCAGGACACATCCTAAACCTTCTTTTGAAGCATCGGTATAGGCAACAAACGCATCGGATCCATCAGGTAAAGCTAAAATTGGGGTTGTTGTCAACCTCCTTTTGAGTTCTTGAAAACTTCTCTCATGTTTATCTGTCCACTGAAAAAGGAACATCCTTACGAGTTAGTTGCGTTAGTGGCTCTGCAATTTTGGAAAAATTCTTAACAAACCGCCGATAGTATCCTGCCAATCCGAGAAAACTTCGAACTTCTGTAGGTGTTGTTGGTTGTTTCCAATTATTCACAGCTTCTATTTTCGACGGATCTACCTCGATTCCATCTTTAGAAATAACATGTCCCAAAAAGGTTACACGGTCTAACCAGAAGTCACACTTGCTGAATTTGGCGTATAACTTGTGCTCTTTCAACGTTCTGAGTACCCTCTGCAAATGCTCGGCATGATCATCTGGAGTCTTTGAGTAAACCAATATATCATCAACGAAGATAACCACAAATTGATCCAGATACGGATGAAAGACACGATGCATTAAATCCATGAAAGCTGCTGGGGCGTTTGTCAGTCCAAATGGCATAACCACAAATTCAAAATGGCCATATCGAGTGTTGAATCCGGTTTTTGGAATATCTTCTTCTCTTATTCGTAGCTGGTAATATCCCTGCCTCAAATCCAATTTAGAGTAAACCTTCAAACCTTGCAGCAAATCGAACAATTCCTCAATATGAGGAAAAGGATACTTGTTCTTTATCGTCATTCGGTTAAGTTCTCGATAATCAATGCACATCCTTAATGACCCATCCTTTTTCTTAACAAAGAGTACAGGTGCTCCCCATGGAGAAGTACTCGGTCTAATATATCCACACTTGGTCAATTCCTCCAGTTGCTTCTTTAGTTTTTGCAATTCTGATGCTGCCATCCGATAGGGGGTTTTGGACAAAGGTTCAGCTCCTGGGATTAGATCAATCACAAATTCTAATTTCCATTGTGGGGGTAGGGTCTCCAAGGTCTCCGGAAATACCTCAGGAAATTCTTTAACCACTGATACCTCTTCCAACAGAACTTGATCCTTTGGTTTATTCAAAATATAAGCAATAATAATCGTAGATCCATCGTGAATATCTCTCTCAACTTCTGAAGAAGAAATCACGGGTATCGCTTCCGCAACTTGTTTCACTGTTTCTGATTCTTGTGATTCGTGAGTCCCCAACTTAACCCTTTTACTGTAGCAGTCTAGCTGTGCTTGGTACTTGTATAGCCAATCCATACCCAAAATAACATCGTAACCATTTATTGCCAATTCGATCAAATCAGCTGGATAACATTGTTGGGATAAATGCCCTAAAAATCCAATTATATTGTAAATATTTTTGGATTAATAAAACTGAAATTAAAGCAAGTTATGAGTATTTTACAAATTTAATAATTAGTGGCGTGTGATGGTATTTTTATATGAAATGTGTTTCATAGGAAATGACTTTAAATACCAGAAGTCACGTGTCATTAGAGTTCTAGTCAGTATGATAAGAAGATGTTCTTATCGAGACTATAATGTGTTATATAAGATGATTAGTCTTTCGTCATAGGGAAATGGAGTTTCCAATTATAACACATTGATGATTTTCAATGAAATTGGAAACATCGAACTGGACCACTTAGATCGTTCATTTTATACTGCTATCTAAAATGAATAAAATCTCGGAAGCATTAGACTCTTAATCCTGATAGTATTTCTACTTTAGGCATGTAGTGTTAATCACTATGATGTACTCAGAAGTGAGGTCTCGATAACGGGTGGCCAAAATACTTTGTACGTTCGGTGATTGCATGAAATGTGCTAAAGAGAAATATTGATCGAGGAATCTGTGGCCTTGCTGGAAGGTTAAAAGATATCCCTGAAATAGATTTGCAAAAGTTCAAATTAAATCTTTGGCCAAAGTACTTCGTGTGTTCGTCACCGAAGTTGTATGTTGAATGTGTTTCACATACAAGGAATTTGGACTTAAGGCAAATCAAGAGATTTCAGATTGAAAGTGAAAAATAAATGATGGTAGTATTGATTTATTTTTTATGGATATCTGTATAGATGAGTAAAATGCAAAATTATTCTAGATCGAGAAATTCGTGAATAATTTAATTAATTTTAGAGTTCAACAATATTTATTTAGTGGAATTCAATATTGTTAAACGGTAATCAATTATTATCATGGGATGATAATAGATTGACCCGTTTGGAGCTAAGATTAATTAGTCCTGCAGGTCCCCCGCAAGCCCCAACAAAGATCAAATAGAAAATATTAAAATGAGAGAGAGAAATGATTTTTCAAACTGATTTGAAAATAGCCAAGTAATTTATTTTGAGAAAATAAATTAAATTCCAAGGAGTTGGAAATGCCCGAAATTTTATTTTGGAGAAAATAAAATTTTCTCGAAAAAAAAAAAAAAAAGGGCTGACGTGGCACATGCTGACGTGGCAGTTGAGGTGTCATGCCACGTCAGCGGGTCAATGCCAAGTGGCGCTGATTGGGCGCCACATGGCACGACACATGGACGATGGAGATCGCGCCGCGTCATCGAGTACGTACGCTCCAGATTGGTTTTGGCGCGGGTCAGAAAACTGGTCGGATAGCGGTTCGGTTGACCGAGTCAACGGGCAGGGTCGGGTCATGGTTTGCCCGAACCGGACACGTGGACGAATGGAGATTCGCCACGTGGCAATCGGCCAGACCGCCTGAACCGACCGGTTCTCTGGCGAACCGGTCTGAACCGTGAACCGCCGGTCGGACCGGGCCGGTTTGGACACGTGGCAGCTGCCTGTTGCTGCGTGCGTGCCACACGCGCCAAACACACAGCCGCCACATGGGCGGCGCGAACGGGCGCGTGTGGGCCCCGTTTGGCGCGTAGTTTGCACCGCCGTGACCGTCTTGGCGTGCACTCCACTCCGGCATCATCTGATTGGCCAGCAGACCTTGGCAGCTACAGAATAAAATTGGAAAATGGCGCGGATGTCCCTCTTTTCATGCTATAAATATAGGCTTTGCAGTTCATTTTATTCCATTCCAATTTTGAAACGTTTTGGCAGCTTCAAAATGCCATCCGACACTCTCTCTCTCTAATTAGTTAATTAATCCTAATTAAGGATTAATTAATCAATTAATTAGGTGGTTATATAATTAATATATAATCCACTTAATTAATAGAAAATAGGGATTTTCTGAAAAATAGAAAAAAGGGTTTTTGTAGAAAAATATTTTCTCAAAGTATTTAGCGAAATACTGCCGGAGCCCACACTCCAATTTCTTAATTAGCGATATTGCGGGGAAGCTCTGCCGGTTTCACGAGAAGATATCGAGGTGCTGGAAAAGTGCCGTTGATAGCCAATTTTGCAGTACGGTAATACCGTTGTGCTGCCCAAACTGATATTTGCATATTATGATTATATGCTAGATGATTTAAAATTATGTTATCGATGCCTGTATATATTAGAGTTATGCTGCCCGATTTGTTCCGCTGCTTTATTAAAATATTTTTGAAATATTTTGATAACGAGGTTATGGCGAAATTTTTTTTTGAAATACTCCGCTGTACCGTCACTCTGCCTCGGGCCCGCCGCACCCAACAACTGGTATCAGAGCGGGGCTCTGATTATGTACTCGCATTGATAAAGCATAAGATGCATAATTTTAAATCTGATACTGTGCACGTAAATTCTGTCTAAGAAGGCTGGGTTTTAAGTGGTACCGTTGTGACCCCTCCAGTGTTTCTGGGAGTTTGCGTGGAATGGTAATTTTCTGGGAATTGATTTCAATAATCTTCCTGGTTAATTACCGAATCAGTAAATATGATTTAAATTATGTGATAATTTAAAACATATTTATTTAAGGGACCATTAAAAATTTAAAGCGTGATAATTATTTGCAAGCATGCTTTTAATTTTATAAATGGCATGATAACATGTGATATTATGTTGTTTTAATTATGCATGATTTATTTAATGTGATTAGATAAATAATATTTAATAGAGATTAAATACGATGCATAATTGGATTAATATTTTTTGGCTTAAATTAATAAAGAGTTATTAAAGCCTTAAAATCTTATTAGGATTATTTAATAATCCTAGTGGGAGCATATTAATTAGATTAATTACTTCCAAAATTAATAAGACGCCAAAAGTGATTATTTAATAATCAAAGATAATCCACAAATTCTATAAAATTCAAGTGGGAGCGAGATGAAAAGAGTTGGATTCTCACGGCCTCCATTACCCGTCTATAGTTTAGTGAATATATACTACTCCCTTCGGCGTGTATGTATTCGCGGCATACAAATTAGACTTCTACGGATAGAATGAAATACGGGGAAAGTCAGCTCGACCACGCCTCCGTGGAGTGTCTGATCTACTCGTACGAATTTCTAGGTAATGGTGTACGCTTGATTAAGTGATGTATTAACCTCCCTTCGGAGCTATGTTACATTCACTTAGAGGCCAAAGGTTAACGTGGTGGATTAACGTAGTTTGGTAAGAGTTACCTAGATGGCATGTTAATTAAGATTAATTCTTGCTTTTCTAAGCGGTTTTCGACCCCGCTTCCGGGGAGTCAACTGCGGTTAGATAAGTCACCATTGTGTAAACCAAAAATGCTTATGTGGATTTCATTTATTGGTTAGACGCAAAAGAAGTAAAATACAAAATCATAACTTGCACTATTTTAAAATATTTCAGTTTTAAAACAATGACGACTGCTAGCTCGCTTCAATCGATCCTAAAGGAAAATAGGCTTGAAGGGTCTAACTATGCTGACTGGAAAATGAATCTTGACATCGTGTTTGGTCACGAGAATCTGAAACAAGTGCTCACTGAACCTTGTCCGGGGGTGCCGGAAACTACGGCCAATCAGGATATGAGAAATGCTTATGCCAATTGGATCAAATCCAATGATTTGGCTAGGTCTTATATCCTGGCATCTGTCTCCAATGTTCTCAAGCATCAAATGCATGAGATGCCAACTGCTAGGAACATGATGGATCATCTCCATCAAATGTTTGGAGGACAGAATCGAGCCAAGAGGCTCGAATTGATGCGGAGGCTATTAGTTACCAAGATGTCTGAGGGATCACCTGTTCAGGATCATGTTATGAACATGATGGCTTGCCTGAACGAAATTGAAAGCCTTGGTGCTAAATTTGATGATCTCAGCAAACAGGATATTATCCTATGCTCTCTGCCAAAGTCGTTCGACACATTCAGGCAAAATTATTCTATGAACAAATTGGATTTTTCTCTGCCTGAATTAATGAACGAACTTAAAGTGGCAGAGGGAGTGATGAAAGCTAAGGGAACTGTTCTCCTGGCTCAGGAGTCGACTTCCACGGCTCCAAAGGCCAACAAGTGGAAAAAGGGAAAAGGAAAGGTTCTTAATCCCAAGAAAAAGGTTCAGAAGAAGAAGGGTAAACCTAGCAAAGGAAAATGTTTCCACTGCGCTGAAAATGGGCACTGGAAGAGGAATTGTCCAAAATACTTAGCAAGTCTTCCTGCTAAGCCATCTGGACAAGGCATATTGATATCTTGTTTAATTGAATTATGTTTAGTTGGAAGTCCACCAGATTCCTGGTGTGTGGACTCGGGTTCAACTAATCATATCTGTAATTCGTTACAGGGGTTCAAGCTAACCAGAAAGCTTGAAGATGGTGAGATGCAGCTACTGCTCGGGGGTAATACAAGTATATTTGTATTAGCAGTACGGACTGTAAATTTGTATTTTGGTAATAGGGTTTTGGTACTGAAAGACATTCTGTATATACCGTGTGTTCGCAGAAATCTGATTTCTGTGAGTTGTTTAATAAATAATGGTTTCAATGTTTGTTTTGAACAAAATTTTACCATTAAGCAAAACAAAAGGTTTATTTGCTCTGGCACGGTAAAAGATGGTCTTTTCTTGTTATACCCCGATAAAAACCCTAATTCCGAACTTAACACTACTACACTTGACTTACCATCCAAAACAAAAACCCCTATGCCTAATGAGGCATACAAGTGGCATTTACGTCTTGGTCATATTAATCCAAATAGGATCCAAAGACTAATTTCAGACGAATTGTTGAGTCCCTTGGACTTAACAGAACTACCAGTCTGTGAATCCTGCTTGGAAGGTAAGATGACCAAGAGATCTTTTAAATCTAAAGGTAATCGAGCCACAGAATTGCTTGAGTTAATTCATACGGATGTGTGTGGTCCTATGAGTATTCAAGCAAGAGGAGTTTTTGAGTATTTCATCACTTTTACGGATGATTACTCCAGATACGGATACGTTTATTTGATGAGATATAAGTCTGAATCTTTTGAAAAGTTCAAAGAATTCAAGGCTGAAGTTGAAAATCAAACTGGAAAACGTATCAAGGCACTTCGATCAGATCGTGGTGGTGAGTATCTGTCAACAGAGTTTCTAGAATTTCTCACTACAAATGGGATTAGATCTCAATTATCTGCACCGGGTACACCCCAGTAGAACGGTGTTGCAGAAAGGAGAAATAGAACTCTGATGGAAATGGTAAGATCTATGATGAGTCATGCTACCCTACCAAGTTCGTTTTGGGGCTTTGCACTCGAAACGGCAGCACACATATTAAACCTTGTTCCATCCAAGTCGGTTCTTAAAACACCAATGGAACTGTGGCGAGGGCGAAAGCCCAGTGTCTCCTATCTTCGAATATGGGGAACCCGAGCTCATGTGTTAAGGAAGGATCCTGATAAGTTGGAATCAAGAACAGAGGTTTGCTTGTTCATAGGTTATCCTAAAGGAACAAGAGGTGGTATTTTTTACGATCCGAGAGATCACAAAGTGTTTGTAAGCACTAATGCTAAATATCTCGAGGATGACTTTGTAAATGACCACAAGGGTAGAAGCAAAATTGTGTTAGAAGAAATGACAACATCAGATTCTGAATTCCAAGAACCCGTAATAACTGAAAATGTGTTAGATACATATGATGTACCAGATACAACATATGATGTAGGGACGAGTACACAGCAGCCTCGTCGTAGTGGGAGGATTGTCAGGGCACCTGACAGATACCTAGGATTAACCCAAGTGGTTGAATCTGAAGTATCTGATCCTGTCACATATGATGAAGCTATAAAGGATATAGACGCTGACCGTTGGGTCAGAGCCATGCAATCTGAATTAGATTCAATGTATTCCAATAAAGTCTGGGAACTTGTAGAGGCGCCTGAGGGTATTAAACCTATTGGATGCAAATGGGTCTACTAGAGAAAAAGGGGAGTGGACGGAAAGGTTGAGACCTTTAAAGCAAGGCTTGGGGCAAAGGGTTATACCCAGAAAGAAGGTATCGATTATGACGAAACCTTCTCGCCTATAGCAATGCTTAAGTCCATAAGAATTCTCCTATCCATTGCTGCTCATTATGATTATGAGATTTGGCAAATGGATGTAAAGACTGCCTTCTTGAACGGGCACCTTCAAGAAGAGATATACATGGCTCAGCCTGAAGGCTTTATTGCTAGAAATCAGGAGCATATGGTATGCAAGCTTGATAGATCAATCTATGGTCTTAAGCAAGCGTCTAGATCATGGAACATCAGATTTAATGAAGCAGTTAAATCCTTGGATTTATACAATTGCCTGATGAACCATGTGTGTACAAGAGACATCATGATAGTGTTGTAACATTTTTAGTTCTATATGTTAACGACATTCTGCTCATTGGGAATGACACAGGAATATTGTCAGCAGTTAAGATTTGGTTGTCAAACCAGTTTGACATGAAAGACCTAGGTGAAGCCAGTTATATTCTAGGGATCAGACTTTGTCGTGATCGTAAGAATAAGATGATTGGTTTATCACAAGCAGCGTATATAGATAAGATGCTGGCAAGATATAATATGGCGAATTCGAAGAAAGGTTCATTACCTTTCAGACATGGAGTTCATCTGTCTCGAGATCAGTGTCCCAAGAACCCTGAAGAGACAGAAGAAATGAAAGATGTTCCGTATGCTTCGGCAGTCGGAAGCCTCATGTATGCCATGTTCTGTACAAGGCCAGATATCTGTTATGTCTTAGGTCTAGTTAGCAGATATCAGTCAAACCCTAGACCCCAACACTGGATAGCTGTAAAGCATATATTAAAGTACTTGAGAAGGACTCGGGAATATATGCTTGTCTATTGCAGTGATGAGCTCATTCCTATTGGGTACACAGATTCGGATTTCCAATCTGATTTGGATTCTAGGCATTCGACGTCTGGATACGTGTTTACTCTAGGAGGAACAGCCGTAAGTTGTAGGAGTATTAAGCAATCTTGCATTGCTGACTCCACCATGGAAGCCGAATACGTGGCAGCTTCGGAAGCAGCCAAAGAAGCGTATTGGTTCCGGAATTTCCTAATGGATCTAGAAGTCGTCAAGGACGGACTTACGCCGATCACATTGTACTGTGACAATCCTGGAGCGGTGGCCAACTCCAAGGAACCTCGAAGTCATAAACGTGCCAAGCACATCGAGAGGAAGTTTCACATTATACGTGATTATGTGGAACGTGGAGAAGTGGCAGTGGTGAAAATTGGCTCAGTAAATAATCTAGCAGATCCCTTCACTAAGACTTTGGCGCAAAAGAGTTTTGACACTCATGTAGAAGGGATGGGCCTCAGATATGTAGCCAATTGGATTTAGGGCAAGTAGGAGATTGTTGGGATAAATGCCCTAAAAATCCAATTATATTGTAAATATTTTTGGATTAATAAAACTGAAATTAAAGCAAGTTATGAGTATTTTACAAATTTAATAATTAGTGGTGTGTGATGGTATTTTTATATGAAATGTGTTTCATAGGAAAAGACTTTAAATACCAGAAGTCACGTGTCATTAGAGTTCCAGTCAGTATGATAAGAAGATGTTTTTATCGAGACTATAATGTGTTATATAAGATGATTAGTCTTTCGTCATAGGGAAATGGAGTTTCTAATTATAACACATTGATGATTTTCAATGAGATTGGAAACATCGAACTGGACCACTGAGATCGTTCATTTTATACTGCTATCTAAAATGAATAAAATCTCGGAAGCATTAGACTCTTAATCCTGATAGTATTTCTACTTTAGGCATGTAGTGTTAATCACTGTGATGTACTCAGAAGTGAGGTCTCGATAACGGGTGGCCAAAATACTTTGTACGTTCGGTGATTGCATGAAATGTGCTAAAGAGAAATATTGATCGAGGAATCTGTGGCCTTGCTGGAAGGTTAAAAGATATCCCTGAAATAGATTTGCAAAAGTTCAAATTAAATCTTTGGCCAAAGTACTTCGTGTGTTCGTCACCGAAGTTGTATGTTGAATGTGTTTCACATACAAGGAATTTGGACTTAAGGTAAATCAAGAGATTTCAGATTGAAAGTGAAAAATAAATGATGGTAGTATTGATTTATTTTTCATGGATATCTGTAAAGAGGAGTAAAATGCAAAATTATTCTAGATCGAGAAATTCGTGAATAATTTAATTAATTTTAGAGTTCAACAATATTTATTTAGTGGAATTCAATATTGTTAAACGGTAATCAATTATTATCATGGGATGATAATAGATTGACCCGTTTGGAGCTAAGATTAATTAGTCCTGCAGGTCCCCCCGTAAACCCCAACAAAGAGCAAAGAGCAAATATTAAAATGAGAGAGAGAAATGATTTTTCAAACTGATTTGGCACATGCTGACGTGGCAGCTGAGGTGTCACGCCACGTCAGCGGGTCAACGCCAAGTGGCGCTGACTGGGCGCCACATGGCGCGACACATGGACGATGGAGATCGCGCCGCGTCATCGAGTACGTACGCTCCAGATTGGTTTTGGCGCGGGTCAGAAAACGGGTCGGATAGCGGTTCGGTTGACCGAGTCAACGGGCAGGGTCGATTAGGGTCGGGTCATGGTTTGCCCGACCCGGACACGTGGACGAATTCGCCACGTGCCATTCGGCCAGACCGCCTGAACCGACCGGTTCTCTGGCGAACCGGTCTGAACCGTGAACCGCCGGTCGGACCGGGCCAGTTTGGACACGTGGCAGCTGCCTGTTGCTGCGTGCGTGCCACACGCGCCAAACACACAGCCGCTAAATGGGCGGCGCTTGCGGCCGCGTGTGGGCCCCGTTTGGCGCGTGGTTTATGCCGCCGTGACCGTCTTGGCGTGCACTCCACTCCGGCGTCATCTGATTGGCCAGCAGACCTTGGCAGCTACGGAATAAAATTGGAAAATGGCGCGGATGTCCCTCTTTTCATGCTATAAATATAGGCTTTGCAGTTCATTTTATTCCATTCCAATTTTGAAACGTTTTGGCAGCTTCAAAATGCCATCCGGCACTCTCTCTCTCTAATTAGTTAATTAATCCTAATTAAGGATTAATTAATCAATTAATTAGGTGGTTATATAATTAATATATAATCCACTTAATTAATAGAAAATAGGGATTTTCTGAAAAATAGAAAAAAGGGTTTTTGTAGAAAAATATTTTCTCAAAGTATTTAGCGAAATACTGCCGGAGCCCACACTCCAATTTCTTAATTAGCGATATTGCGGGGAAGCTCTGCCGGTTTCACGAGAAGATATCGAGGTGCTGGAAAAGTGCCGTTGATAGCCAATTTTGCAGTACGGTAATACCGTTGTGCTGCCCAAATTGGTATTTGCATATTATGATTATATGCTAGATGATTTAAAATTATGTTATCGATGCCTGTATATATTAGAGTTATGCTGCCCGATTTGTTCCGCTGCTTTATTAGAATATTTTTGAAATATTTTGATAACGAGGTTATGGCGAAATGTTTTTTTGAAATACTCCGCTGTACCGTCACTCTGCTTTGGGCCCGCCACAACCCAACAAACATCTACCTTCCAATTGTACTGGACAATCTCTGATTATACGGTTGGTAAAAAGGCATGTACCCATGGGAGATGTGACTTCAAAGAAATATGGCAATTTTTCTAATTCTAAGTCTAACTGATGTATGCAATGAGATGCAATGAAAGAGCGTGTGGCACCAGGATCAAATAAAGCTTTAACATGCATGTCATGAATGTATAGCGTACCTTCCACCACAGCACTAGGATCTGGATTTTCGCCTCCTCCAAGGGAATATGCACGTGCTTTGCCTGTAGGCTTTCCCGGTGGGTTATTATTGTTAGTAGGTCTTCCTCGCCCAACCCCCTGATTTGGCTGATTCCCCCGAACTTTTGGACAGTCCTTAATCTGATGCTCATCGGCTCCACAAGCAATGTTGTAACATCCCGACCTTCCGGATCTACAGGTATGCATTTACGGGGTGTTAATTGTGCTTTTATTTATTTAAGTATGCCTTTTATTACTTTTAATGTTCTTAATTAATCTTACTTGTTTAGTTGCTATTTGAATTTTTGAATGTTTATGCCCTTTTGTTTGTAATTTGTTTCTTGCATGCCTTTCTTTGATTCCGACTTTTGTGAATTCTCGATATACGTGACCTATGTGAGATATTTATGTGTTGGCATGCTCGTTTGGTGTTTCGGGTTTTGTTTGGTGTGGCTTTGTGCTCGTTTTGTTTTTCGGAACCTAGAGGATGGTTAAAGAGCATTTAGCGCACCTCGGGTTCCGGGCGGCGTATCTTGAGCTAGGGAATTCGGATTCGAATTCCGGAAGAGGCATTGGACTCGTGACGGGAATTACAAGCTTTGGAACCTACCCTCATATTTTTCTAAGCCCATTTGGACCCTCGAAAATAGACCGGAATGAGCCCTTGTTGCATGAAAGCCCTCCTTTGTTGACTAGTCAATACTTGTGGACCCCTAAACTTAACCAAACCCTCCCTTAACCTTGGTTAGTGAGCTAAACTCAGCATATACTCTCTCTACCTCTCCCATCTCGTGTAAACCACCCCCAAGAAACAAGAAAAGTTCCCCAAATTCAGCTCGAAAGAGAAACCAAGGAAGAAGATAGAGCACTATTGCATTTTGAAGGTTTTGGCCAATCTACTCCTCCTTTTCTTCTCAAATTTTGAAGGTAAGCATATTTTTGAGTTCTCTAAGCTTGTATGGTTCTATTAAGTGTAATATGTTGAGCTTTATCTTTGAATTTCATGAGTATGAGCATACCACATGAATAGTAAGGGTTTTGTGGGTTTTGAGTTCTCTAGCATGTTTCCTTATGATTTATTTGAGCTTGATGCATGATTATGATTCCTTAGTCATCCCTTTTGAGTTGTATGGACTTGTTTCAAGTGTTGGAGTTGATTGCATCAATCCACCATTTATGTTCTTGAAGTTTTAGAAGAGTTATGCTTGTGTATTGCTTCCTTTTCATTCCTATAAGTTGCTGCTCGATTTGATCAAGTTTGGTGGAGTTTTTATGTTGTTTTGTTGCCTTACTTCATGCCCTAACATGCCTAGATGAGTTGGTTTTGGATTGGGAAGGTTTGCAGGGCTGAACAGGGGTGAAACCACCATTTCTCGCGACTGGAATGGTCTCCCCGGGCGGGGAGATTTTTGGCCTGGGAAGTACCCGACCGGGTACTCCTTACGCAGAAACCTTCTGCATGTCGTACCCGGGCGGGTACTTTAAAGAAAAAAATCTCCCCGGGCGGGGAGATGAGCTTTGGGTACGATCGTACCTTACACGCTAGCCTTCTCGAGGATTTCTTTTGTTGATTCCATTGCTTTTGTTAGCTTTATTGTCTTGTATATGACTTGTTTTATACCCTCGTTTGTGAATTATGATCTTATATGCAATGTATGCTCTCGTATAACTTAAGTGTGAATTTGTTTTATGTCCTTTGCATCATGAACATACATATGCATTTACCGAGCGTCAATGTGGTTCATTTTGAGTCTAAGAGTATCCCTTTTTGTTGTTTGTTTTGTTCAGAGGTTCTTCCCGTGGACGACGAGGATGCCCCCTAGGTGCCCGGTTACTTTCTTTTGTCTCCGTTAGCGGTGTTAAGGTGAGGTTTTATTTCTTTTAGTTATTTGACCTACAACCCCCATATGGTTTGAAGCCTCACATGCGAAATACGTGTATTATATGATAAATAAGTGTAAGATATGTATCTTGAGGGCTTGTCCCATTTTGTCATATGATCTTGAAAACGCTTTGTACAAGTATATAAGCTATTTTGCCTTTGTTTTGAAAGTTTTTGATTAAGCGTGTGTGTGTAAGCGAGATAGGTGGCTTTGAAAGATAAGCTTTGATCTTTGTGTGGTTTGTGTGATATGTTTGGGCCCCGGAGAATGGTATGGTAATCTCGGGTCAACCACGGGGTTGCCGAGCTCTTCCATCAACATTTTCCCTTTGAGAGACTCACCCAACTTCGGGAGGTTTGGATAAGGGTGTTTCTCTTGAGCCGGCGGAGGCAACCGTCGAAGGTTTCAAGGTCGTAATTAAGCCTTGTCTCTTGTGATTTTTGGATAGTTAGGGCCGTCAACCCTTCTATCACCCGGTTGGATTTTGTTTTGTTTTGCTTTGTTTTGTCCCTTTGTTTATGGAAGTTTGGAGATGTGACTCGTACTCGCCGAGTTAGTGGATCTTGTACAATTTATGGAACGGGAAAGGATTTATAAGTGCTTAAAACTTATTGTTTGGCCTCCGACCCTTGTTTTCTCTGAAGTATGTATATATCTATAACACGGGAAAACACTTTGGCTTGCAAAAACCATTCTCGGTCCATGGATTCTTTATATTGTTAAGTGCTATGCTTTATATGTATATCGGGTGTGTGAGTCTAACCCCCTCACTAGTCTTTAGGACTAACCCTCATTGTTTTCCTTCTTTTCCCCCTTTCTTTTGAGTTGCAGGTACCTTTGAGTCGAGCTAGGCGGCAAGAGTCTGTCGAGTTGTCTTGTGGTGTAGCTCGGGTCTCATGCATTTGTTTTTGGATTATGTACCTTAACCCCTTTTTGCACCTTTGATTTTTGTTCTTGATTACTCATGCTATCTTGGCCCTGGATGGGCATTGTATATGATGCGTATATACATATTTGTTCTCATAGTTTATGGACAACTTAAACCCTCATATGTTATGATTTGAGATCTTGGGATTTATGTATGCATGTTTACGCTTCCGCTACTCTCGTTTTAATTTGCTCAGTTCTTGAGGGTCTAGGCCGCCTAGCGAGGGTATTTTGTGTGTCTCCCGTTCGCTATGGTTTGATTCGGGTGCGAACCCTCCATTTCGTTACTCGGGTTAGACCTTAGTACGGGGGATGTGGCGCCCTTCGCTCCGGGGGTGTTACATCTTTGCGTGGTATCAGAGCTCCTGGTTGCAAAACCGAAGCTCTGGCCTCGTGTTGAGTTGTCTAGGTCGATCGGCTTAGGAGTATGTGATTGTTTGCATTCATTTGCATTTTATGTGACTTATTTGTTTAAAGTGATGACGTTTGATCTCATGAAAATGTACTAAACTTCATGCATCGATATTTCTTGAAATTGTGATTTTCAGAATGCCTCCACGAAGAAGAGTGGATAGGGAGCAAACTCCGGATCTTAATGAACCGCCTCCACAAGGTCAAGGACCACCACCTCCACCTCCCTTGAATGCCGAAAATATTGTACAGGCTCTCTTGAATCAGTTACAACAAAATCAGAGAAATAACCCTAATTGGGAGGGGCAAGAACGACAAGTAACTCCAGCCTTCAAGGAGTTCAGGAACAATAACCCTCCTAAATGGTATGGAGGCGATGATATTAAAGCAGAGGAATGGTTGTCAGAAATTTCAGGAATATGGGAAATCTGCCCTGCTCCTTCACATGAGAAAACCGTTTGCATGGCTCGGTTCATTCAAGGACCCGCTTCAAATTGGCTCAAGTCTATGAGAGCCCGGTTGGAAAGAGAAGGAGAAGAATTCAATTGGGAAAGTTTCACAAGAGAATTTCACCACAAATATATTCCTCCGAGTGCCCGAGAGAGAAGACTCCAGGAATTCATGGAGTTGAGACAAGGAAACCGAACAGTTGAGGACTACATCTTGGAATTTGAAAGGCTTGCTCCATATGCTCCCCACATCACAAATGATGATACTCAAAAGGCCCGAAATTTTATTCATGGATTGAGATATGAAATTCAGAATGCTCTTAAAGCCGTTACTGTGGACACTTGGGAAAAGGCTACAAGGAAGGCCTTGAAAGTGGAAGCTAATAATACGAGATTGAGGCCCCCGGCTTATTCTTCGGGGCAAGGTTCGGGATCTCACTTGGGTAAGAGGCCTACCTCTCAAAGTGGGCCTCCGGTCTTCAAAGCCCAAGGTTCCAACACTTCTTTTAAGAAAGCCCTACCTCCTGTACCGGCAGCACCCGCTCTACCGGCGCCGATATGATGTGCCTATTGTAAGGGTCCCAATCACACCGAGGAGGTTTGCCGGAAGAAACACATGAGATGTTATAGATGTGGAGAAGCCGGTCACTTGATCAACACTTGCCCTTAATTGAGAGCCCCTCAACCTCGAGCTCCTCAACCTTTGAACGTGATGCCTCCGAGAGCTCCTATCCAAGCACGGGCTTATGCTTTGGAGGGTGAAGAGGAGAATGTGAAAGTGGATGCCAACGCCGTCATTGAAGGTACCGTTAGCATACATGGCATTCCATTGCATGCATTGTTTGATCCGGGAGCAACGCATTCATTTATTGCTTCCCGTCTTGTTCATACTCTTTCCTTGCCTGTTGCTTGTTTTGATGATTCTTTTGTTGTTACTTCTCCTCTTGGTGGTAACTTGGTAACGAATTGTGTCTTCCGTGGTTGTCCGGTGGTTGTGGAAGATCAAGAGTATCCGGCTGATTTGATTAAGATACCTATAAAGAAGTTTGGGGTGATTTTAGGCATGGATTGGTTGTCTCAACACCGAGCAGAGATGGATTGTTTCGCGAAGAAAGTGACTTTGGGCTCTACGGTATTTTTGGGTCAGAGATTGAAGGCTTGCCCATTGGTTTCCTTTATGGAAGCTAGCAAGATGTTTCGGGACGGTGCGACGGGCTACGTGGCTTATCTTTTAAACAAGCCGAAGGATCAAGCCAAGCTCGAGGAGACGGAGATTGTGAAGGATTTTCCCGATGTCTTTTTGGAGAGTTTGAGGTCTCTACCTCCGGATCGAGATGTTGAGTTTGAAATTGATCTCTATCCCGGAGCAGAGCCGTATGCGAAGTCTCCCTATAGGATGGCTCCGGCTGAGTTGAAGGAGCTGAAGGGGCAACTTGATGAACTTCTAGAATGTGGTTACATCCGCCCGAGTGCTTCTCCATGGGGTACTCCCGTCTTGTTTGTAAGGAAGAAAGATGGGACATTGCGGATGTGTATTGACTACCGGGAATTGAACCGGTTAACGGTTAAGAACAAATACCCACTTTCTCATATAGAAGAGTTGTTCGATCTTCTCCAAGGTTCGTGTGTCTACTCCAAGTTGGATTTGAGGCAAGGGAATTATCAATTGCGCATCCGGGAGGAAGATGTACCGAAGACAGGTTTCAACACGCGCTATGGGCATTTTGAGTTCGTAGTTATGCCCTTTGGTCTTACTAATGCTCCAGCCGCGTTTATGGACATGATGCACCGAATATTCCGGCCTTACCTCGATAAATTCGTGGTCATCTTTATAGATGATATTTTGGTGTATTCGAGGTCAGAAGAAGAGCATGCGCGGCACTTGAGGATGGTTTTGTCTACTCTACGAGAGCACCGCTTGTTTGCTAAGTTCAGTAAGTGCGAGTTTTGGTTGGATCGGGTTTCGTTCTTGGGTCACTTCATCTCAGGGAAAGGTGTAGAGGTGGATCCGGCGAAGATTGAGTCGGTAATGCTTTGGAAGCAACCGAAGAATGCCTCAGAAGTGAGAAGTTTTCTGGGTTTGGCAGGGTATTATAGGTGCTTTGTGAAAGATTTCTCGAAGATTGCCTCCCCGTTGACCCGGTTGACAAAGAAAGAGGCGAAATTTGAGTGGGATGAGGCGTGTGAGAAGAGTTTCCAAACTCTTAAAGAGAAGTTGACTACTGCACCGGTCTTAAACTTACCCGAAGGCTCAGAAGGCTACTCAGTTTACACCGATGCTTCCAAGGAAGGGCTCGGTTGTTTGTTGATGCAGAAGGGTAAAGTAGTGGCCTACGCCTCGAGGAAGTTAAAGGATCATGAGAGAAATTATCCCACTCATGATTTGGAACTCGCCGCGGTTGTGTTTGCCTTGTTGAAGTGGCGTCATTATCTCTATGGGGCTACCTTCGATGTGTTTACCGATCACCAGAGTTTGAAGTATTTGTTCACCCAAAAGGATTTGAATGTAAGGCAACGACGTTGGGTAGAACTCCTTCAGGATTATGATTGTCGGATTCAATACCATCCGGGTAAAGCCAATGTGGTTGCAGATGCTTTGAGCCGCAAAGCGAGTGTTTCGGGTTTGGAAGCAGGTTCTAGTAAGAAGGTTTCGGTAACTCTAGTTTCGGAAGCTCGCCTAGCAAACAACTCGGTTCAACCGGTCTTGAAGAAAAGATTGATTGAAGCTCAAACTAATGATCCGAAAATACAGAGATTAGTGGCGAAAGCAAGGATTGATTTGGAAACTAAATTTGGATTTGATGATTCCGGTTTGTTTCGGTTTAAGGCTCGGGTTTATGTTCCGGAAGAGTTGAAGAAGGTGGTTTTGGACGAGGCATATAAGTCGGCTTACACGGTACATCCCGGTACCACCAAGATGTATAGAGATTTGAAGACTCTATATTGGTGGAATGGCATGAAGAGAGACGTGGCTAACTATGTTAGAAGATCTCAAACGTACCAAGTGGTGAAAGCCGAACACCAAAAACCGGGAGGAACTCTCCAACCGCTTCCAATTCCAGAATGGAAGTGGGAGCAAGTGACAATGGACTTTGTGTCCGGCTTGCCGAGGACCAAAGGAGGTTTCGATGGGATATGGGTCGTTATTGATCGGTTGACGAAGTCGGCCCATTTTCTCAAGGTTCGAATGTCCGACAAGGTGCCTAAGCTTGCCCGGTTGTACCGGAAAGAGATTGTTAGACTTCATGGTGCTCCGGTAAGTATTGTTTCGGATAGGGATCCTCGGTTCACCTCAAGTTTTTGGCAAGAGTTACAGAAGTGTTTGGGTACAAAGCTTCAGTTTAGCACCGCATTTCACCCACAAACGGACGGACAATCCGAGAGGTTGATAAGGTATCTCGAGGACATGCTTCGTGCTTGTGCCTTGGATTTTCAAGATTCGTGGGATGAGCAGTTGGATTTGGTTGAGTACGCCTACAATAACAGCTTTCAGTCCTCAATTGGTATGGCTCCGTATAAAGCTTTGTATGGAAGAAAGTGTCGATCCCCACTCTTTTGGGATATTGATGAGTGGAGATGGACCAAGGATGGAAAGCTCGAAAGAGCTAAGAAACCGAAGGAGATCCAAGATACCATTGAGAAGGTTAAGGTAATTAAACGGAGGTTGAAAGCGGCAAAGGACCGACAGAAGAGTTATGCGGATAAGAGGAGACGTCCCTTGGAGTTTGAAGTCGGAGATAAGGTCTTTTTAAAGGCATCTCCTAGAAAAGGGATTGCTCGGATTGGTAAAGGTGGGAAGCTTAACCCGCGCTACTTAGGTCCCTTCGAGATCCTTGATCGAGTTGGGGAAGTAGCTTACCGTTTGGAATTACCATAGAGCTTAACCGGGATACACAACGTTTTCCATGTTTCTCAGTTAAGGAAATTCTATCCCGATGAGTCTTCTATTCTACCTGTTGAAGAGGTGCAACTTGAGCCGGATTTGACAATCAAGAAGCACCCGGTTAAGATTTTGGACCGAAAGATGTAAGAGTTGAGGAACCGGCATATACCTCTTGTTAAAGTGTTGTGGCGTGACCAGAAATTCGATGAAGCCACGTGGGAGACAGAGGCTAAAATGGTTCAATTGTATCCGGAGCTTTTCAAGACCCTCGCTTCGGACCTGAGGACAGGTCCTTTTGAAGGAGGGGAGGTTGTAACATCCCGACCTTCCGGATCTACAGGTATGCCTTTACGGGGTGTTAATTGTGCTTTTATTTATTTAAGTATGCCTTTTATTACTTTTAATGTTCTTAATTAATCTTACTTGTTTAGTTGCTATTTGAATTTTTGAATGTTTATGCCCTTTTGTTTGTATTTTGTTTCTTGCGTGCCTTTCTTTGATTCCGACTTTTGTGAATTCTTGATATACGTGACCTATGTGAGTTATTTATGTGTTGGCATGCTCGTTTGGTGTTTCGGGTTTTGTTTGGTGTGGCTTTGTGCTCGTTTTGTTTTTCGGAACCTAGAGGATGGTTAAAGAGCATTTAGCGCACCTCGGGTTCCGGGCGGCGTATCTTGAGCTAGGGAATTCGGATTCGAATTCCGGAAGAGGCGTTGGACTCGTGACGAGATTTGCAAGCTTTGGAACCTACTCTCATATTTTTCTAAGCCCATTTGGACCCTCGAAAATCGACCGGAACGAGCCCTTGTTGCATGAAAGCCCTCCTTTGTTGACTAGTCAATACTTGTGGACCCCTAGAATCTAATTCATCCTGTTTCAAAATTACACAAACACCCCCTCTAATCTAATCAATTAGCATAAATTCAATAAATCGGGATTCAATTTACAAATTACAAAGTCCATACTTATCATATTTCATATCATACATGATTTCATAAACATAGGAGTACATTTCGATAAACAATTCAAACATATAGCAATTAATTCGCATTAAAAAATTTAATTCAAATAAGCCCCAAATACACAAATAAATTCATAGAAAATAAACCGAGTGTCCGATTAACGAACGGAAAGCGACAACGGACTCATCATAATGAGACGGACATTCTGTCCGAAGCCCGCCGGATCGCCGCCACCGGAGCCGCCGGAACAGTGGCCGGCAGCCGTTCGGCCACCGCCGGAACGTGCCGGAAAAATCCCGAAAAATTACCCGTTCAAGGATTCCTCATGCTCAATCCAATTCCTCGATCAATTTCTGCAAATCCCAAGCCAATCGTCTCCAATTTCAAAACCAAGAATACGAAAACCTTAGAATCTTCAAACTTCAATTACTTTCAAACCGGTGAACCAAAATGAGATCCGAAAGAGGCATCGGCTTACCCGTGACGAGCTTTACGAAAGCCCTAAGGTAGCTCGCCGGAAAAATCCTCGGAGACCTCCGCCACCGTAAACTGCCGCTGCACCATCGCGAACCACCGCCAAACGGTTGAATCAGGAGTCTTGTGATCACAGGCCACTAGTTCTCGTCGTTCCGAACAACTTTCGTGAAGGGCCCGAGGCCAAAAGATGGCCGGAAAAGGCCCCCGTTGGCCGTTGAAGTTTCTGCCACCGCACACCTCCCCGGAACCACCACCTACGGCCAGAATTGGGTGAAAACAATGCCGGAAATGGACTCAAGGGGCCGGAAAAGGGTAGTAAACACCAAACTTGGTTCGAAAAAGCCGCCGGAAGGCGGCGAAACTAGCCCCTACAGTTCCGCGCCACCGCCGCCGCGAGCTTTGGCCGGCGCGTGCGGTCCCCTCGCCGCCCCGATGGTGGCGCCGCCTGCACAGAAAGAACTGCCGGGAAGTCCCCTCACCGGGCCTGGGGCGCGTGTCACCGGAAGACGGCAGGAAGCCGCCGCGAATGGGCGGCGAAGTGGCGGCTCCACCACTCCCCGCCTGCGCGTATGAAATTCCACCATATCTCCGCCACCGGTCGTCGGTTGGTCGAGTTCTTGGTACAATTGTGACCGCATCATCGAGATAATCGAGATGGACTATTCATTCGTCGAATTCCGTCGAGAAACGAGCGAGTTCCGGGTAGTACATGAAAACACACCGTGAGTGTGTGTGAAAGTGAAAATCGCGGGAGAGAGGGAGAGAGCTGAAGTCTGCTGCGTTTTGGCACGAAAAACGAGGATCCGGGTATATATCTCGGGTCCTCGTATGCGAAAATGGTCGGAAGAACAGGCTAACAAAGTCGAAATGGGGCAAACTCAGAGTCTACGGACTCGTCTCGATGCCCCGAACGGGTTAAAGGGGTCGAAAAGATCGAAAACTCGATCGAACGAGAAATAACCGAAAAACCCCTAAAAAGAGAAAATTACAAAAAGGCCCCTAAACTCTTAAAAGAGTTCAAAATAGGGCCACGACAAAATATAAAATCACATAATTAAACACATAAAAGGGTTGAAACGTGGCGTACCTCATAAATCGGACGAGCGGGATGTTACAAACTCCCCTGCTTCAAAAAGACCTGTCCTCAGGTCCTAAGGTCGGATCTTGAACGACACTAAAACGAATTCCACTTCAAGCTTCCGCTGCGCAACTCTGATCTAGGCGAACTGCAAACTCTGCAGGATACTTCTCTCTTAGTTGGCATCAACTCCCTTCATAGTGACTCGTTGTCACTGAAGTTCCACTGAGCGCTTGACCGTTGGTCACTTCAAACTCATTTGATCCCCACTAGGCCACTGCACCCAAAGCTCGATACCGTCACGTCCTCGTTGCTTGTAAACTGTCGTCTGGCCAGAAGTAACGCAACCGCAACAAACAAGAGAGATAATCCCATCTCTCGACACGCAAGCGAAGGAACCCCGTCCCTCGGCACACAAAAGAGAAAACACCATTTCTCAACACACAAAAGAGAGAGCCCCGTCGCTCAGGCACACAATTGAGAGAACCCTGTCTCTCAGCCTAAGTCTATCAGATTCCACATCTTCCAGACAATCTAGTTTGAGAAAATCCGGCATTTCTCAAACCCTAAATCCAAGGGAATCCAACATCCCTCGAATACCTAAGTACAAGAGAATCCAGCATCTCTCGTGCACAAAACTCAGAAAGACTCCAGCATCTTTCTGTCACGTAATACTGAGAGAATCCAGCATCTCTCTAACACACAAGTAGGAAGAATCAACATCTCCCTAGCACATAAATAGAGAGAATCAAATCTCTCTCACTCAAGCACAAAAGCAGAATCAAAATTACAACAATCAACAAGTATCACAATTGACAGATATAACACATAACAACAAGAATTAATCAAATAAGGAATGTATGGATGCTCGTGCCATGAATGCTTAGTGTACCGTTCACCGTGGTATTTGAAATCTTGACTATAATGTTGCAGTGATGTCATAGAAGTTATTTAAGTTGTTGCTGAAGCAGCCCTGTAAGTAAAACACTAAAGTTGGTGGATGAGGGTTAGATGTGCAAATGAAATGCGGCACTTAAGTCATGTAAGTACAACAATTAAAAGTAATTGCAAGTACATGATAAAGTGTTAATCATAATTGTTGCACACACATAGTCACATAACTCGATACAATTCAAACTGAGGAAACATAATTACAGGCCAAACTGATGCAATGCGCACATATTCCTATGTCGTATGACCTAGACTGACACGATAAGACTCCAGAGTACCGGTTCTGAACCTGGTTGCTCTGATACCACTTATAGATGTAACACCTCGCACGTGAGGCGCCACATCCCTCGCACTATGACCCGACACGTGTACGAAATGGAAAGTCCGCACACGCACCAAGTCACAGCGAACGGGTGCCAAACAAGAACACACGCACTTGCTAGGCGGTATCTAACCCTGTACAAAAGAAAATATGCAAAACATGACAGCGGAAGTAGCACGAAATGCCAACTTACAAAAACTTATACACACCAAGCATACAACGCAGTACATACATTAGAATCAAATATACGTGTTCAACTAGTTCAGCAAACCTGTCCTAACCTGTCCCGAATTCCAAACATTCAAAACATAGATTCCCAACCTGCACAGAACATATCTTATACAGAATTTACGAATCATAAATCAGAATAAAATACTTAACAAACTTAAACGAACAGACACAGACTCGACAGACACGACACACCGCCGCCTAGCACGAACTCCAACGACCTGAACCTGCAACTAAAAACATAAACGGGGAGGGGTCAGTCCAAAGACTGAGCGAGGGGCTGACACACGCACACTACACATATATATACAGAGCACAACATGTTCAAAATCAAACTGTTCGTGAACCCGGGACTAGTTTTTGCACACCAAAACCTTTATCTCGTGATAATATGTATACGGGGTGACTTATCAAAACAGAACGAACAAAGCTTAACTTATACATAACTCATAGCATACGTACAAACCCAAGCAGACTTAGCACACATACCGGAACATAACTTATTAGGTTAATAGTGAATCAAATTTTATCTTAATTTAAGAATCTACCCCCGTTTCACGAACTTATGACAGACGGACAGACAGAACACTCTTACTCCAGAAACAAAGACGAAGCGAAACACAAAACGAATCATAAATCAATCCTACCTCCACGCCGTTTGGGGAAGAGAGGTGCCCCTCTCAACCCACCACAGAACGAAACATGTGAACCGGAGGATCCCGCCCGGTTCCTTCGACGGCCAGCCAAAATGCGCTCCGTCGGCATAGGAGAACTAAGTCTCCCGTTGGTGTAGAAGTGCACAGGGGTCGTAACCAGCGACCCCGATGGTCGTCCCGGGTCTCCCTTACCCACAACTCTGGGGCCCAAACAGCTCAAAACCAACAAAAAATCGGAGACTTGCTTGAATCCGATACAAACGAAACAAAGCCTAAACTTATCACACTTACCAGACGAAACTTATACTCACACACACAGACAGACGAACATATCTCATGCATATCGTACTTATCATATCGTACGTACATATCACACACACTGACCTCGAAATCATATTAGAACTGAGCAAAGCCTACATAGGCTTATACATAGCTATTCGTACTTTTCAAATCAAATCATATGACAAAACCAGCAAAATACGTACTTCGCACATATCTACATATACATAAGGCTTATAAACCGCATGCATTCAAAAACGAGCACGTTGCAATAGGGTATAACTATATCCTAACCTCACCTTGCACCAAACACAGCCGAAGACACAGCAGACGGTTCACCCCGGAACCTTCACGACTCACATGACACTGTTGGAAAACACGAGTCAGAAAGCAGCAGAATTTAAAAAAAATTCCCAACAAAAGGACCTTCGACTGGCAATCGTGTAACCAAATTCGTAGAGATAGAAAACTTACTTTTCTTTTGTTCTTTCTTGAAGCGTTTCAAGCCACCCAAGAACGCTCTTCTCGCGGCTTGATCCCCTCTCCTTGGTAAAGCTCGAATCTTCAAACTTCTAACTTGAAGCTCTCTAGAGATAGTCCACCAACTTGATCACAATCTAACTAGTAAGAATGCTAGTTCTCTAGTTAGTGTTTAGGCTTAACCGAGGGTTTTATTTAATCTTGGAGAAATGAAGGTGTTCAACACATAAACCAAAAGAATTCCCAATTAGCTCTAAAGGGGAGCATGAGCTCCCCTATATATAGGCAAGGGAGAGGGACGGCCAAACCTATTCCTTGTTGGGCAAGGATTTGGTCCCTCTCTCTCCTATTACTTGATCATCAAGTAATTTCCAACTTTGACTTTGAATTCTAATTCAAATCAACTTTCAAGAGAGCTAAAATATCCAAACTATTTTTGGATAATTTTATACTTTATTTATTTAAAATAAATAACTTATTTTATCTAATTAATTAATTCATAATTAATTAACTGGATTGTTTTTCTCCAAAATTAGACTTTCTTTTTAATTCAAAATTAAATCAATATCTATTAAATAATTAACACATTTAATTATTTAATATATATATACAATATATATATATATTGACACGTGTGGGACACGTGTCACAAGGACACGTGTCACTCACGTGACCCACACGTGTGGTTTCACACGTGTGGAACCCTCTAGGCCCGATTAACTCGTTTAATCATTTTTAAGCCTCAACTCATGTAACCAAGTTGTTGTGTGTGACCCTCTATGTTCTCAATTCAATTAGCAGTGACCCTAATTAATTAATCAGTCCACAGATTAAATGACCATAGTCTAGCAACAGGTGTTTAACCCCTAGCTGAATTGGAATGTTCGGATTCAACAGAACCTTTAAGTCATTGATTCATGTGAGATACAATCCTCCTACTTACTATCTCTCAACCAAGATCTAGGGTAAGGGAATAATCAGAACCCTAATAATCCGGTCTTAAAGCTAAGTGCATTTCATATCCATTTGATCTCAATCCAAGAAATCCTTTTCTTGATGTCTTGATCTACTGCCTTGGCCAAGGACTCCATATGGCATATGAATGACTTACACAATAAGAGATCACCTTGCAAATGCAAGTGTAGGTCCTTTCTTGATTCTCATTCACTTTCTTGAATCACTTGTGCAGCCCCAGCATAAGCCTTGAATCAGTTGTCTAAGGCGACACCCTTTAAAGCTTATACCTAAGACTACATAGTTAACTCATAAAGTGACAAGGAACCTCAAGTCTAAGGATCAATTAATCACATCAATGACTCGTGAGATATTTCCTAATCTGGAAGTTTCCATTTCCTGAAATAGAAACTTCCTTTCCCATTGAGGAATGTTCTCACACGGGGCACCTCAGTGAACTTACTTATTAAAGTAAGCACCCTCATGTATCACGCACGTATCAACTATACACTTTGCACCTCCATGAAACAAGGCGGTCCTTCTTAAGGGCGTGATCCCACAAGCAAGCCTTAGAGGAGTTAGGTTGACACTCCCACTGTCTGTAGGACTCATCGGCTTGGAGTAATTTACTAATCATGACTTATGTGAAATAGGGCTCGTTTCATGAATCATTTCACCTAAATGGTAGAGTCCTAAAGTCATCAGGATTAGGGGAGTTCTCATACATGCACAGATAAAGTAAACGCATACCAAACAAGAGCATATAAAGAAGTGTTTCCTCAATTCGTTATTTCATTCAAAGATTGTCTGTGATTACAATAAGGAAAAGCACAAAGCGGATATACAATCGGCTTTCTAGGTCACTATTCCTAATAATCTCCCACTTGCCCGTCAAAGCCATTCTAAAGCTACTCTAAGTCCCATCTTCTGAAGATGACCTTGGTAAGCTTCTCGACTAAGGGGTTTAGTAAGTGGATCTGCCACGTTCTCTGCTGATGTGACCCTCTCAATTTGCACATCTCCTCTTTTGATAATATCACGGATTAGGTGATACTTCCTCATAATGTGCTTGGTCCGTTGGTGAGATCTTGGTTCTCTTGCTTGAGCAACCGCCCCAGTGTTGTCACAAAACACAGTAATGGGGTCTTTCATGCTAGGAACAACATTCAACTCTTGAATGAAGTTTCTAATCTAAACACCTTCCTTAGCTGCATCATTTGCAGCTAAGTATTCGGCCTCAGTGGTCGAATCTGCAGTGGTAGTTTGCTTGGAACTCTTCCAACTCACTGCTCCGCCGTTTAGGCAGAAAATGTATCCTGACATTGACTTAAAATCATCTAAGTCAGATGCAAAGCTCGCATCGCAGTATCCTTCGACAGTAAGATCTTTCTGACATCCGTAAACTAATAATAAATCTTTAGTACTTTTCAAGTACTTAAGAATATTCTTCACGGCAGCCCAGTGACCATCTCCAGGGTCAGATTGGAAACGACTCGTCACACTAAGTGCGTAAGCCACATCCGGTTGAGTACATAACATTGCATACATTATGCTACCTATTGCTGATGCATAAGGTGTATGAGTCATTCTTTCCTTCTCAAGGTTAGTCTTAGGGCACATCTTCTTTGAAAGACATGTTCCTACACTCATAGGAAGGTTCTTAACCTTTGCTGACTCCATATTGAATCTCTTCAATACTTTGTCAATGTACATCGACTGTGATAGTCCTATTAACCTTCTAGACCTATCTCTATAGATTTTAATTCCAAGGATATAGGACGCATCACCAAGATCTTTCATCTCGAATTGGTTCGATAACCATAACTTAGTTACTTTCATTTCATCCTTCGAATTCCCAATAAGAAGGATGTCATCAACATAAAGTACTAAGAATTGCACTGAGGTCTCTAATTCCTTTCTATACACACAGGACTCATTCGAAATTTGAATGAAGCCAAACGATTTGACTGATTCATCAAATCGAATGCTCCAATTCCTAGAAGCCTGTTTCAATCCATAGATTGATCTTTGGAGTTTGCAAACCTTTTGCTCACTCCCACTGAAGGTGAAACCTATGGGTTGCTCCATATAAATGTCTTTGTCAATGTCACCATTGAGAAAGGCAGTTTTCACATCCATTTGCCATATCTCATAGTCATAATATGCAGTAATGGCAAACATGATCCGAATAGACTTTTGCATTGCAACTGGCGAAAAGGTTTCATCAAAGTCCACGTCGGGTCTTTGAGTGAATCCTTTTGCAACCAGTCTTGCTTTGTAGGCTGCAATGCTTCCATCAACTCCAAGCTTTCTCTTAAAGATCCATTTGCAACCTATGGGTTTGACCCCATTAGGCAAATCTACCAAGGTCCAAACTTGGTTGGAGTTCATGGAATCCATTTCGGATTTCATGGCTTCTATCCACTGTTCAGAGTCAGAATCTGAAAGTGCCTCCTCATATGTTAAAGGATCATTATCCTTTTGAGAGATTTCATGGAAGAATCCATACCATCTCTCCGGCTATCTAGGAGTGCGTTCAGAACGCCTTAGAGGAGGATTTTCATGTGTATCGAAATTCGTGATTGGTTGTAGTTGATTAGAAGGGGACGTTTCTTCAGTGGGTGGTGTGGGATCACTTTGTACTTCTTCTAATTCTATGATCTTGCCTTTCTTTTCTTTAAGGAACGGTTCCTCAAGAAAAATGGCATTTCTGGAAACAAACAACCTTTGCTCATATTGATCATAGAAGTAGTATCCTATGGATTCCTTAGCATAAGTTAGAACGAGATTCTAACTTATCTCCCACTGTCCTCTTCACGTAAGCAGGACAACCCCAAATTCTTAAGTAAGAATAACTAGGGATTTTACCATGCCACATTTCATAGGGCGTTGTAGGGACTGACTTAGAGGGAACTAGATTCAAAATCTTTGCTGCACTTTCTAGGGCATAACCCCAGAAAGAAGGTGGTAAGTCAGTGAAACTCATCATGGAACGAACCATATCAAGTAGGGTTCGATTCCTTCTCTCAGAAACTCCATTAAGCTGAGGAGTTCCCGGAGGAGTCCACTGAGAGACAATCCCATTATCTTTGAGATGATTAAGGAATTCTTCACTAAGATACTCGCCTCCTCGATCAGATCGAAGTGCTTTCATCTTATGACCAGTTTGGTTCTCAACCTCCGTTTGAAATTCTAAGAATTTCTCAAAAGCTTCAGATTTATACTTCATCAAGTATACATAACCATACCGACTGAAGTTATCAGTAAAGGTTATGAAATACTGATGATTGTTTCTTGTGCTTACACTGAGCGGTCCACAAACATCAGTATGGATTAAATCCAAAACCTTAGTGGCACGTTCCACAGTTCCTTTAAAAGGAACTTTGGACATCTTTCATTTGAGACAGGATTCGCAAGAAGTTAATTCCTTAAGATCATTTTCAGAGAATGATCCTAAAGTGTTTATCTTGCTAATTCTGTTCTTGGAAATGTGTCCTAATCTAGCGTGCCATAAGGGAGCTGAAACTTTATCATCTCTCTTACGCTTCGTTTCTCGTTGTATATTCATAATATTGATATTCTGAGTTAGATAAAGTCCATTGCTTAGAGTACCGATGTGAACGAAAGAGTTGTTCCGTTTGATAAAGTATTTACCATTCTTAATATAAGTTTCATAACCTTCACAATCTAAAATTGGAACAGAAATTATATTACGAATAATGCTCGGTACATAAAGGACTTTATTTAAGACTAACTCAAAACTACCTAAATCTATTCTAATTGTGCCTAAAGCTCGAGCTTCAACGTTTGAGCCATCGCCGATCTTCAAGACACATTCTCCTTCTTTAAGTTGTTGGACTTCATTTAGCATCTGTACATCATTACAGATATGAGTTCCACAACCGGTATCAAGTACCCAAGAACTAGAATTAATAGAAAGATTTACTTCAACGAGAAAGATACCTTTCTTTAGAGTAGCCTTGTACTCTGGGCAGTTTCTCCTCCAATGTCCCGCTTTGCCACAATGGAAGCAAACATCCTCTTTCTGATCACGCTTCTTCTTTTGGGCCTTCCCCTTCGAAATGCCACCAGTGGGCCTAAGGGGTTTCTTCTTCTTCTTTTGGGCTTTCTTGCCCTTACCTTTAGAAGGCCCAGAAGAGGAAGATGGAGCATTCACCATCAAAACCTTATTGTCCTTCTTGATCGTGCTTTCAGCAGTCACAAGCTGACTAATCAGCTCAGCTACAGTAGCACTAGCATGATTCATATTGAAGTTAAGGACAAATGGGTTGAATGATGGTGGGAGCGAAGCTAGCAACAAATCCACTGAAAGCTCATCTTTCAGTGGCATGTCCATGGAAGCAAGTTTCTCAGTAAGGGCGAGAAACTTGAGTCCATATTCATGGACACTTGAACCTTCCCTCATTCTCAAGTGGAACAATTCCTTTGAAGTGTTATACCTTGTAACACGTTCATGAGGGCGGTAAAGTTGCTCTAAGTGGTCGTAAATCTCCCAAGCAAATTCCATGGCCTCATGTTGCCTTTGCAAGTCCGGAGACAGGTTAGCCAACATAAGGCAACGAGCTTGGAGATTGTCATCCTTCCACTTCAGAATCGCATCCCGCTCGGCCCGAGTGGGAGCCTCCCCTTCGGGACTAGGCTCCCCTTCGAAGAGAACATAAGTTCTTTTCTCAGAATCTAAAAATCAGCCAATCAGAATAGTTGGGACCAGTCAACTTGTTTGACTCGAGGATCGATACAAGAGGGTTTTTGGTTGCCATTTCAAAACACGTAGAGAATCACAGAATCTACGACCTAAATGGTAAAACAGAGAACTAGTGAGCATGCTGAATTATAACGATATACAAAAGATAAGGTCTTTTATCTAATGTAGCTCCCACTGTTTTTCAAAGATCTATAATTCCCAAAGATCTAAAAGGAACACGTTTCCCAATGGGTACTAAGATCCTAGGCATTTTACCTCGAACCCACGACTCGCGGACATTCTAAGTAAGAACCCTAGGTAGGTAGAACTTACCAATTCTAACACCTTTAGAACTCTTAGGAATTGTTTTTTGTATCACCTATCTTTTAATATGGACCCACGACTCGTGCGACATCCATATTTACTTAGGCGTTAAGCTAGACCCATCAATCATAAGATCATGACCAAAACTTAGTTCGAACGACCCACGACTCGCGGACATCGCCCTTGCCAAAATTGATCACGAAATATTGACTATTTAAAATGATCAATTAGGTAACTAAGAACTAATAAGCTCCACTAGCTATCCCACGACTCGCGGACAATAACTAGCTTCACTTACTAAACTTAAAACCTATTGATGGAATGCTAGGAATTTAATTCAAAATTTGCATCTCGAATTAAACACCTATTTGTTCGAAATTAGCTTAATATTTAATGGGAATTTTCGAATCAACCGGAGAGTTGTCCGGTTCGACCTCACCAACATATATGTTATCCAATTCTATTAGTCTTGATTAATACAAGTACACTTATATGCATTTCAAACAAGCACATAAACAGATAACATGTCCTAGCATGATACTAACATGTAATGATCATGGGTTCTACCTATCTTATACGTGATATGTGGGAGCCACTCCACAATCACAAATTCTAACATACATGCCACATAAACAGTTTAAATCACATAAGGGAAAGCGGTAACAAAATACGAGCCCTATCTCTATTACATTTAACAATTGAGATTCCCCTCCCTAACATGTTGAGGGGTCTTCACTTATAGCCTCCTTGTTACTTGAATGTGGTCCATCTTACTCCATGGGTGCATTGTCTCCAAAATGAAAATAAAACCTCACCACCTATCTCTACTCTCAAATTACAATAAAAAGAAAAAGACATAAAGTAATAAGGCTCAATCTTCATATTGGCCTTAGACAATTACACGGGGCATACCCCGGCCTCAAAAATAGTAATATGGAAAGCCACACAATAAATCACATAACAGTACACACATAAGTGAGGCTCCAACCTCAATTGAAAAACGCAACTATAGGGCTCCAACCCCAATTTAAACCATCCATGTGCATAAATTAAAACCATACATAGATCTAAACCCATGATCACCTAACATGCTATTGCGAGAATTTAAATTTAACCAATAAATTAAAATTCCCGTTTCAAGTCCTAATGACTTAAAACACGACTTGATGCGAGTCTTATTTATAAAAGTTTTCAATAAATCCCAATTTAACAAAACAAATAAAATTCCAATTAATTTCTGAAAATTAATAATTTTATCAAGAATGCAATTTCCCAAAATATAAATCGTTTCTATTTGTCAAAAATCCCAATTTTAAGTTTTATTCAAAAAATAAAAATAAATATTCAAAAATAAAATTTTTAAATTAAAATAAAAAATTGGGATTGGATTGCACGAAACACGAAAACGGATTACGAAGGAAAAACGGGGCCCGTACGCAAAAGGGCTGCGCGCGCGCTGCACGCGCACGCCGTGTGCTGATGCGCGCGACCCTCTCGGCCAGTGCGGGCGGGCGATGGGCGGCCAGTCGCGGCCGCCCTAGGCGCGTCCGGAAGGGCCTCCCGCGCGGTTGGAGGAGGGTGCTGGACGGCTGCCCTGCGCGCGGCTAGGCCAGGCAGGCGGTGCGTACGAAGCCCGCGCGCGCGACTCCTTCGTGCGCGGGGTCTCGCGTGTTCGTCGTATTCCGTATTTTCGTTTCGTGTTTTCGTTCAAAAGCAAAACCAATCCAAGAAATCCAAAAACAGTTTATACAGTTTCAAATCTAAAATAGTTTTCAAAAAATAAATTTTGCAAAAACCAATTTTCAGAAACTTTCAGGAAAAAATACAGTTTCGTAATTCAGGCTTTCTAAAACAATTGCAAATACTCAATCGCATCAAGCCTAAGAATTTCTACCAAATTCAGTATAATTGAGACGAATTAGAAACACGATTTACGAGGTGGCTCTGATACCACTTGTTGGAAAACAAGAATCAGAAAGCAGCGGAATTTAAAAAAATTTCCCAACAAAAAGACCTTGGACTCGCAATCGTGTAGTCAAATTCGTAGAGATAGAAAACTTACTTTTCTTTTGTTCTTTCTTGAAGCGTTTCAAGCCACCCAAGAACGCTTTTCTTGCGGCTTGATCCGCTCTCCTTGGTAAAGCTCGAATCTTCAAACTTCTAACTTGAAGCTCTCTAGAGATATTCCACCAACTTGATCACAATCTAACTAGTAAGGATGCTAGTTCTCTAGTTAGTGTTTAGGCTTAACCTAGGGTTTTATTTAATCTTGGAGAAAGGAAGGTGTTCAACACTGAACCAAAAGAATTGCCAATTAGCTCTAAAGGGGAGCATGAGCTCCCCTATATATAGGTAAGGGAGAGGGACGGCCGAACCTATTCCTTGTTGGGCAAGGATTTGGTCCCTCTCTCTCCTATTACTTGATCATCAAGTAATTTCCAACTTTGACTTTGAATTCTAATTCAAATCAACTTTCAAGAGAGCTAAAATATCCAAACTATTTTTGGATAATTTTATACTTTATTTATTTAAAATAAATAACTTATTTTATCTAATTAATTAATTCATAATTAATTAACTAGATTATTTTTCTCCAAAATTAGACTTTCTTTTTAATTCAAAATTAAACCAAAGTCTATTAAATAATTAACACATTTAATTATTTAATATATATATACAATATATATATATATATTCACACGTGACACGTGTCACTCACGTGACCCACACGTGTGGTTTCACACGTGTGGAACCCTCTAGGCCCGATTAACTCGTTTAATCATTTTTAAGCCTCAACTCATGTAACCAAGTTGTTGTGTGTGACCCTCTAGGTTCTCAATTCAATTAGCAGTGACCCTAATTAATTAATCAGTCCACGGATTAAACGACCATAGTCTAGCAACAGGTGTTTAACCCCTAGCTGAATTGGAATGTTCGGATTCGATAGAACCTTTAAGTCATTGATTCATGTGAGATACAATCCTCCTACTTACTATCTCTCAACCAAGATCTAGGGTAAGGGAATAATCAGAAACCTAATAATCCGGTCTTAAAGCTAAGTGCATTTCATATCCATTTGATCTCAATCCAAGAAATCCTTTTCTTGATGTCTTGATGTACTGCCTTGGCCAAGCACTCCATATGGCATATGAATGACTTACACAATAAGAGATCACCTTGCAAATGCAAGTGTAGGTCCTTTCTGATTCTCATTCACTTTCATGAATCACTTGTGCAGCCCCAGCATAAGCCTTGAATCAGTTGTCTAAGGCGACACCCTTTAAAGCTTATAGCTAAGACTACATAGTTAACTCATAAAGTGACAAGGAACCTCAAGTCTAAGGAGCAATTAATCACATCAATGACTCGTGAGATATTTCCTAATCTGGAAGTTTCCATTTCCTGAAATAGAAACTTCCTTTCCCATTTAGGAATGTTCTCACACGGGGCACCTCAGTGAACTTACTTATTAAAGTAAGCACCCTCATGTATCACGCACGTATCAACTATACACTTTGCACCTCCATGAAACAAGGCGGTCCTTCTTAAGGGCGTGATCCCACAAGCAAGCCTTAGAGGAGTCAGGTTGACACTCCCACTGTCTGTAGGACTCATCGGCTTAGAGTAATTTACTACTCATGACTTATGTGATATAGGGCTCGTTTCATGAATCATTTCACCTAAATGGTAGAGTCCTAAAGTCATCAGGATTAGGGGAGTTCTCATACATGCTGTAGCACCCGGAACGCCAGACACCACATCCCCCGCACTATAGCTCCAATCCACATATGAAATGGACAATCCATACATGAATCAAAGCTATAGCGAACGGGAGACAATAAAATGACTCAAGGCTAGGCGGGTACCCTCAATTTAAAACCAACTAACAATCAAGTCAGAGTATTAAAAGCGGAAGCAATAACATTCATTCGATATGTATAGGTACCATATTTATTTATTTACTTATAGGTACCAACATTCACACTATCAATACATTATCATCTCCCAACAATATAGATAACAAGGCGGTATACAAAATATCCCAAATAGCTATACATACAAAATGTGGGAATGAAGTGTGCTAGACCCAAATTTAAAGACCACTAGACTCTAAATTCCCGCCTAGCACGCCCTGCAAAACACTGAAAAGTTGAGGTGTCAGTCCAACATAGACTGAGCGAGGGGTATAAATAAGTATAAGCGCACATACATGCAAGTCATAACCTCGGGTAATAATTTTAGGAGAAATTTTCAATACAATTTGGTAAAAGAAGAGAGTTTATCGCCCGAGATTACAACTAATTCAATTTCAATTCAATCAATTCGATACAATCAATTCGTGGCCCGGCGAGTGGGGCAATTCTCCAACCTTACACCGACTGTGTACAATCAATCAATCAATTATTAGGTGATTAGGTGATCAAGCAATTCATTAATGTGCACAAATAGCAGTTTCAATAACGCCTTCTTCCTCCGGGTGATGGTGGGATTGCAAGGCCCCACCATCCAATCAATCTAGGCAGAGGGTACATGAATCCCTAAGCCCGGAACTCCTTCCTCCCCTAATCTCCTCGAGGGTTCAGGGTTCATCCCAATTTGGTGAGGATAGCTCTCGAGTTACCCGTCAGCCCTTGCTTTCCCGGTTGGCTCGAGTCACTACCCTCTGGCCCACAGTGCAATACAATACTCGCCAAATCAATCAATCAATCAGTGAATTTCTTCAATAGTTCGATAAAACATTTGAAAACCAATCTCTTTTGAAAACTATAAGTATATAACTAGGTTTTGGCTTAAAACATCACATAGGGTTGTACGGGTCCTATGTATCTAAAATTAAACCTCACCTGAACGACCCAAAATAAACCAAGGAAACAGCTCACGGGGCCTGCTCCTCTTCACCAGGAAGCTGGTCTGTGCAAGAAAGACAATTGTCCGTGAAACACGACTCAAAATGTACCAAATATGACGAACGGCGGAAATGCAACGAGACGACAAGAAAAATACAATGTACCATAAAAATATTGCGTTTCAACATGTAATCAGTCATATAATAGCAATTAGGGGTCAAAGAAGCCGTCGGAACGAGGTGCGAAAATTGCAATTTTATGCAGTGAATTTTGCACACATTCTGGACTATTGGAACGGCCGTTCCGGCTTCCCTTTGAAAATGGGAAGGGCCGTTCCCATGGCCTGAAGAAAACGCGCCAGCGTTTTTAAATATAAAATGCGTTTTGGCTGGGAAGGGCCGTTCCGGCTAACAGGCCAAAGTGGGAACGGCCGTTCCTAGTCTCGCTGGCCTAATGGCTCAGCATCATGGGAATGGCCGTTCCAGTTTTGAACTGGGGTTGGGAATGGCCGTTCCCAGAATACGAGAGCAGCTGTATGCAGAGCAGAAACAGGGCAGCAATGGCAACACAGCAACAATATCCAAAAATGGATTCAAGCCAAGTTCAAAAGCAAATATTAGATGCAATAAATATGCTAGCATACATATAGATCAATAACAACTCATAAAACACATGATTCCATGTTAGATCATCAATAATCACTCATTTGAAACCCATATACTCCATCATGCTTCAAGTCCACAAAACTCAAGATAAATGCATCAAACTCAAGCTTAAAGTTCACTTACATATTTATAACAACAAATACACAATCTAACCAATGTATAACAAAGCCCTAGATATCATATATTTTCAATAAAATCAACCAATCTCCATAATTACCTCAAATGAGAGAAATGAGAGACAAGATGAAGAAGTGATGATGATGATGCTCCAATTATCACAAATCCCACACAAATTGATGCTTGCAAGATGAAATCTCCCACTTAATCAAGAAGGGTTTTGATCGGTTGAGAAAAGAAGCAAGAACAAGGAAGAAATGTTGTGGTATGAAAGGGAATGCAATGGTACGTGATATGCTGCTCAAGAGAAGAGAAAAGATGGCCATTTTGCAATTAAATCCCTCCACTTATTAAGTTATGCAATAAGGTTCAAATCCCATATTAAATGATCAATTAGGTCCAATGCAATTAGATCCCATATTCATGAAAATGAGCAATTAAGGACATAAAAGAAATAAATCACATTCGGAAAAATAATTCACATTGCATTCACGTTCAATAAATCCGAAAAATATGATATGGTATGAATTTTCAATAAAATATTAAGAATATAATTTTTATAAAATTATGTCATGATAGGAAAATGAATTAAACGATCAATTAATAATTAAATTACAACTCTCAAACGCACACGTGTCGATCATACCTGAATTGCCGAAAGCTGGGGCGTTACAATCCTCCCTCCTTATAAGAATCTGGTCCCCAGATTCACTGATCGGAAGGGAACAACTCTGGATGGAACCGTCTCATTTTGTCTTCGGTCTCCCACGTGGCTTCTTCGGTCTTACCACTTCTCCAAAGAACCTTAACCATGGGAATCCTCCGGTTTCTTAATTCCTGAAACTTCTTATCCAATATCTTAACCGGTTTCTGAACAAAGGTAAGACTCGGTTCCAATTCCACTTCTTCAATAGGAATGATCTCGGTTTCATCGGGGTAGTATTTCCTCAGCTGAGACACGTGAAATACGTTATGAATCCCCGTGAGGCTCGGTGGTAGGTCCAATCTGTAAGCAACTTCTCCAATTCTTTCCAAAATCTCATAAGGACCTAAATAACGAGGTTTAAGTGTACCTCCTTTCCCAATCCGAGCAAATCCTTTACGTGGAGACGCCTTCAAGAATACCCGGTCTCCAACCTCAAACTCGAGATCCCTTCTGCGACGATCGGCGTAGCTCTTCTGTCTGTCCTGAGCTGATTTCATCCGTTGTTTTATTAGTTGGACTTTCTCAATCATTGCTTCAACGGCCTTGGAAGGTTTTTCCAATTTCTCACCTTTCTTAACACCTTCCTGCTTAGTCCATTTCCACTCTTCCAAGTCAAAGAACAACGGAGAACGACACTTCCGTCCATAAAGTAGCTCATACGGTGCCATTCCAATCGAAGCCTGGAAACTGTTGTTGTACGCAAACTCAATCAAAGGTAGCTGATCATGCCAAGAAGACTGGAAATCCAAAGAACAAGCTCGAAGCAAATCCTCGAGATACCTTATTAATCTCTCGGACTGACCATCCGTCTGAGGATGAAAAGCTGTACTAAACTGGAGCTTCGTACCCAAAACCTCTTGCAATTCACGCCACAACCTCGAAGTGAACCGTTGATCTCTGTCTGAAACGATGCTAATCGGAATCCCGTGAAGTCTAACAATCTCCCGGTTATAAAGCTCGGCTAGCTTGCGAATCTTATACGACATCCGAACCGGTAGAAAATGTGCAGACTTCGTCAAACGGTCCACAATCACCCAAATCCCATCAAATCCACCTTTCACCTTAGGTAATCCGGACACGAAATCCATCGTCACCTGTTCCCACTTCCACTCAGGAATAGGTAACGGCTGAAGAAGACCTCCCGGTTTCTGATGCTCGGCTTTCACTTTCTGACAAGTGAGACAATGCTTCACAAACTCGGCCACATCTTTCTTCAATCCACGCCACCAATAATATTGCCTTAAGTCCTTATACATCTTGTTTCCTCCGGGGTGGATAGAATAAGCCGATCTGTGAGCTTCCTCGAGCAATACCCGTTTCAACTCTTCGGGCACAACCACTCGGTTCTTGAAACGAAGAAGACCGGTTTCATCGAACCCGAATGGACACTCTGGATCAGCTCTTGCCTTAGCTACCAATCTCTGAACTTCCAAATCTGTACTCTGAGCCTCAAACAACTTGTGCTTCAATTCTGGCTGGACCGAAATATTAGAAACTCGAGCCTTTAAAACAATTGGCTCGATTCCACTACTTTCACCCACTTCCAAGCTCGACACACTAGCCTTCCTACTAAGTGCATCGGCGACCACGTTGGCTTTACCGGGATGGTACTTGATCGTGCAATCATAATCTTCCAACCTTTCCATCCAACGCCGTTGCCTCATATTCAAATCCTTCTGAGTGAATAAATACTGGAGGCTTTTGTGGTCGGTGAAAATCTCGAAGGACACCCCGTACAAATAATGTCTCCACTTTCCAAGTGCAAAGACTACGGCAGCAAGCTCAAGATCATGTGTCGGGTAATTCTTTTCATGCTCTTTCAACTTCCGGGATGCATAAGCAATTACTTTACCCTTTTGAGTCAACACACATCCCAAGCCTTCCTTAGAAGCATCCGTATAAACAACATACCCTTCAGAACCTTCCGGAAGGGCTAACACTGGAGCAGACACTAACTTCTCCTTCAAGAAAGTGAAACTCTTCTCACAATCTTCATTCCAATCGAATTTCACATTCTTCTTCGTCAACCGGGTTAAAGGAGGTGCTAACTTGGAGAAATCCTTAACAAACCTCCGGTAATAACCTGCCAATCCCAAGAAACTCCTAATCTCAGAGGCATTCCTAGGTTTCTCCCACTTCAAAACCGACTCAATCTTGGAAGGATCGACTTCCAAACCGTTGCCCGAAATCACGTGACCCAAGAATGACACCTGTCAATCCATAACTCACACTTGCTGAACTTGGCAAACAACTGATGCTCCTTCAAAGTCCTTAATACCAACTGAAGGTGTCTTGTATGCTCCTCGGCAGACTTCGAGAAAACCAGGATATCATCAATAAAAATGAACACGAACTTATCCAGAAAAGGCCTGAAAATCCTGTGCATCATATCCATAAAAGCTGCTGGGGCATTAGTCAAACCAAACGGCATCACAACAAACTCATAATGCCCGTACCGAGTGTTAAATCCTGTCTTAGAAATATCCCCTGCTCGGATACGCAGCTGGTAGTATCCTTGTCTCAAATCCAATTTCGAATAGACTTTCGAACCCTGAAGTATGTCAAACAACTCCTCGATATGTGGAAGAGGATACTTGTTCTTGATCATCATCCGGTTCAACTCCCTATAGTCTATGCACATTCTCAAGGTCCCGTCCTTCTTCTTTACAAACAAAACCGGTGCACCCCAAGGAGAAGAACTCGGTCTAATGTACCCAATCTCCAACAACGCATCAAGTTGTGTCTTCAACTCTTTTAACTCGGCCGGAGCCATACGATACGGAGTCTTGGAGTACGGCTCTGCGTTAGGGTACAAGTCGATCACAAACTCAATTTCCCGTTCTGGTGGTAAAGAATCCAATTCCTCAGGAAAGACCTCGGGAAATTCCTTCACTACTTCCGTTTCTTCCAGCTTACTCTGATCCTTAGGTTTGTTAAGAATATAAGCAATGAAACCCGTGGCTCCCTCTCGAACCAACTTATGGGCTTCAGAAAAAGAAAGTAGCGGTACAGTCTTGGAACTCCAACCTACTACCAAATCTGATCCCAACTGAACCTTCTTCGCTCTACAATCAACTGTGGCAGAATGTCTGTACAACCAATCCATGCCCAGAATAGATCCATAGCAAGTCATCGGCAGCTCAATGAAGTCTGACAAGAAAACTCGACCCTCAATGCTCACCGGAACCTCTCTGAACACCCGATCAGATTCTAAACTACCACCAAAAGGAGTACTAACCACATAACATGCAAAAGAACGAGAAACAGGCAAAGGCAAAGGCAAAGAAACAGATATAGCACTCGAAAGAAAGGAGTGAGTAGCTCCCGGATCAAACAAGGTATGAATGTTCGTGCCATGTATGCAAATGGTACCTTCAACTACCGCAGTTAGATCAATATCAGCATCCTGCTGCTCACCCTCCAAAGCATAAGCACGAGCCCTAATCAGTGGTCTCGGTGCTCCCGGTGGTGGTATCCTGCGATCCGGACAACCATCTACCAAATGCTCATCGCTCCCACAAAGTAGGCATAAACCCAAACGCCTCCTGCAGTTATCATAGACGTGTGTCCTCTGTCCACAGAAGGTACAATAAGGTCTCTCGGGTGGTGGTGGCAAAGCTGGAGCAACTGGAGCTCGAATCACTGGTCCTGCTGGTCGGGGCTTCTTCCCTGGGCCCTGTGGAGCTGGTGGTGGAGAAGAATAAACCATCGGCCTCTTGCCTGAAGCAGAACCCGAGCCAGAACCCTTATACCCTGATCCGGTACCTCTAAAACCCGATCCAGAACCCCTGAATCCCGATCCAGACCCTGAGCCCGAACCTGAACCTGAACGGTAGGTAGATCGCCTCGCATTCACTGAATCCTCAACCAATAGAGCCTTCTTGGTAGCCTTCACCCAGGTGCTCGTGTTGACCGCCTCAATCGCGGCCTGAATGTCCGGTCTAAGGCCCTGAACAAACTGCATCGCCTTATGGAAGTCATCACTCGCTATATTAGGGGCATAGCGGGACAACCTCTCAAACTCGGCGATGTACTCTGAGACCGACCTGTTTCCTTGCTTCAACTCTGTAAATTCCTTCAATCTCCTAGTGCGAGAAGATGGAGGAATGAACTTGTTCTGAAATTCTCTGACAAACACTTCCCAGTTCACTTCCTCGCCTGCAGCATCTAACACAATCCGGGCACTCTCCCACCAAGAGTAGGCCTCACCCTGAATCAAAGAAATGGTACAACGGGCCTTCTCCCTGGACTCACACGGGATAAGCTCCCATATCCTCTCAATCTCTTTCAGCCACTGCTCGGCCTGAATGTCATTTCCTTTATAAAATTTGGGAGGATGCTGGTTCTGAAACTCCCTGAAAACAGCTGAAATCTGGCCTCCAGGCTGTGGTGGTGCAACTGGTGGTGGTGGTGGAACATAATCCCGAACTCTCTGATCAATAAGACCCACCACTGCGTTCATAAAGTCCTGTGGCTGAGCCTGAGGAGGTGGAGGAGGAGGTGGTGATCTCTCCCTGCGATGATGTCGATGATGTCGATGTCTAGGAGAACGATCACGATGATGTCTATCGCGAGCCATCCTGAAATCAAGTCACTATTATGCATGTTCGGTTAGTAATGCCAATGTGTGCAAATAAGTCAAGATTGCACATAAATTCAAAACTCAACAAGTCACCCCAAATTCAAGCAGATTCACGTAGGTTCAAGTATCAAATAACAATGCAAGACTCTCAAATTGACAATTAGTTCCTATGCCGTGCGACCTAGACTCACAAGACACGACACTAGAGACCCGGTTTTGCAACCGGGCTCTGATACCACCGTAGGATGTAGCACCCAGAACGCCAGACACCACATCCCCCGCACTATAGCTCCAATCCACATATGAAATGGACAATCCATACATGAATCAAAGCTATAGCGAACGGGAGACAATAAAATGACTCAAGGCTAGGCGGGTACCCTCAATTTAAAACCAACCAACAATCAAGTCAGAGTATTAAAAGCGGAAGCAATAACATTCATTCGATATGTATAGGTACCATATTTATTTATTTACTTATAGGTACCAACATTCACACTATCAATACATTATCATCTCCCAACAATATAGATAACAAGGCGGTACACAAAATATCCCAAATAGCTATACATACAAAATGTGGGAATGAAGTGTGCTAGACCCAAATTTAAAGACCACTAGACTCTAAATTCCCGCCTAGCACGCCCTGCAAAACACTGAAAAGTTGAGGTATCAGTCCAACACAGACTGAGCGAGGGGTATAAATAAGTATAAGCGCACATACATGCAAGTCATAACCTCGGGTAATAATTTTAGGAGAAATTTTCAATACAATTTGGTAAAAGAAGAGAGTTTATCGCCCGAGATTACAACTAATTCAATTTCAATTCAATCAATTCGATACAATCAATTCGTGGCCCGGCGAGTGGGGTAATTCTCCAACCTTACACCGACTGTGTACAATCAATCAATCAATTATTAGGTGATTAGGTGATCAAGCAATTCATTAATGTGCACAAATAGCAGTTTCAATAACGCCTTCTTCCTCCGGGTGATGGTGGGATTGCAAGGCCCCACCATCCAATCAATCTAGGCAGAGGGTACATGAATCCCTAAGCCCGGAACTCCTTCCTCCCCTAATCTCCTAGAGGGTTCAGGGTTCATCCCAATTTGGTGAGGATAGCTCTCGAGTTACCCGTCAGCCCTTGCTTTCCCGGTTGGCTCGAGTCACTACCCTCTGGCCCACAGTGCAATACAATACTCGCCAAATCAATCAATCAATCAGTCAATTTCTTCAATAGTTCGATAAAACATTTGAAAACCAATCTCTTTTGAAAACTATAAGTATATAACTAGGTTTTGGCTTAATACGGGTCCTATGTATCTAAAATTAAACCTCACCTAAACGACCCAAAATAAACCAAGGAAACAGCTCACGGGGCCTGCTCCTCTTCACCAGGAAGCTGGTCTGTGCAAGAAAGACAATTGTCCGTGAAACACGACTCAAAATGTACCAAATATAACGAACGGCGGAAATGCAACGAGACGACGAGAAAAATACAATGTACCATAAAAATATTGCGTTTCAACATGTAATCAGTCATATAATAGCAATTAGGGGTCAAAGAAGCCGTCGGAACGAGGTGCGAAAATTACAATTTTATGCAGTGAATTTTGCACACATTCTGGACTATGGGAACGGCCGTTCCGGCTTCCCTTTGAAAATGGGAAGGGCCGTTCCCATGGCCTGAAGAAAACGCGCCAGCGTTTTTAAATATAAAATGCGTTTTGGCTGGGAAGGGCCGTTCCGGCTAACAGGCCAAAGTGGGAACGGCCGTTCCTAGTCTCGCTGGCCTAATGTCTCAGCATCATGGGAACGGCCGTTCCAGTTTTGAACTGGGGTTGGGAATGGCCGTTCCCAGAATACGAGAGCAGCTGTATGCAGAGCAGAAACAGGGCAGCAATGGCAACACAACAACAATATCCAAAAATGGATTCAAGCCAAGTTCAAAAGCAAATATTAGATGCAATAAATATGCTAGCATACATATAGATCAATAACAACTCATAAAACACATGATTCCATGTTAGATCATCAATAATCACTCATTTGAAACCCATATACTCCATCATGCTTCAAGTCCACAAAACTCAAGATAAATGCATCAAACTCAAGCTTAAAGTTCACTTACATATTTATAACAACAAATACACAATCTAACCAATGTATAACAAAGCCCTAGATATCATATATTTTCAATAAAATCAACCAATCTCCATAATTACCTCAAATGAGAGAAATGAGAGACAAGATGAAGAAGTGATGATGATGATGCTCCAATTATCACAAATCCCACACAAATTGATGCTTGCAAGATGAAATCTCCCACTTAATCAAGAAGGGTTTTGATCGGTTGAGAAAAGAAGCAAGAACAAGGAAGAAATGTTGTGGTATGAAAGGGAATGCAATGGTACGTGATATGCTGCTCAAGAGAAGAGAAAAGATGGCCATTTTGCAATTAAATCCCTCCACTTATTAAGTTATGCAATAAGGTTCAAATCCCATATTAAATGATCAATTAGGTCCAATGCAAATAGATCCCATATTCATGAAAATGAGCAATTAAGGACATAAAAGAAATAAATCACATTCGGAAAAATAATTCACGTTCAATAAATCCGAAAAATATGATATGGTATGAATTTTCAATAAAATATTAAGAATATAATTTTTATAAAATTATGTCATGATAGGAAAATGAATTAAATGATCAATTAATAATTAAATTACAACTCTCAAACGCACACGTGTCGATCATACCTGAATTGACGAAAGCTGGGGCGTTACACATGCACAGATAAAGTAAACGCCTACCAAACAAGAGCATATAAAGAAGTGTTGCCTCAATTCGTTATTTCATTCAAAGATTGTCTGTGATTACAATAAGGAAAAGCACAAAGCGGATATACAATCGGCTTTCTAGGGCACTATTCCTAACAGACACCACCCCGGGTGCACCTGAACCAACTGAACACACAAAACAGACCACAAGGCTCAGACTCAGACAGACAACCACACAGGGACGCACGACAAATGCAATCACATAAGCAGGATTCAAGTTCATATTAATTTCAGGCAAAACAAAACATTAAGGCATGTCCATAAGCACAATTAATGCAATTAAGGGGACTCGAAAGGCAATGGAATTCACATATAACATTTCATAAATTTATACGTATTATAAAGCCAAACAAATCATATAATAACATGCTACAAATTCTATTTAAAGATCACGAAGTTACATATCAAATTCCAATTTACGTGATTAACATATTTATTTACCAAGTGACAATTAAAGTTCAATTAATTCAAATCACGCAAGTTTACATATCACATTTCATATAAAAGCACGTAGTACGAAAACAACCAAATCATATAATAGCATACTTCGAATTTTATATAAATCTCACGAGGTTACATATCAAATTCCAATCATACTAAATTCATATAATTCCCACGTAACATGCCCGATTCATATGTTACATAATGGATTCAATTATCAAAGTTGAACTAATCAAATCAAACAAATTCATCATGTTCCAAAATTACACAAACACCCCCTCTAATCTAATCAATTAGCATAAATTCAATAAATCGGGATTCAATTTACAAATTACAAAGTCCATACTTATCATATTTCATATCATACATGATTTCATACACATAGGAGTACATTTCGATCAACAATTCAAACATATAGCAATTAATTTGCATTTAAACAATTAATTCAAATAAGCCCCAAATACACAAATAAATTCATAGAAAATAAACCGAGTGTCCGATTAACGAACGGAAAGCGGCAACGGACCCACCATAACGAGACGGACATTCTGTCCGAAGCCCGCCGGATCGCCGCCACCGGAGCCTCCGGAACAGTGGTCGGCCGCCGTTCGGCCACCGCCGGAACGTGCCGAAAAAATCCCGAAAAATCACCCGTTCAAGGATTCTTCGTGCTCAATCCAATTCCTCGATCAATTTCTGCAAATCCCAAGCCAATCGTCTCCAATTTCAAAACCAAGAATACGAAAACCCTAGAATCTTCAAACTTCAATTACTTTCAAACCGGTGAACCAAAATGAGATCCGAAAGAGGCATCGGCTTACCCGTGACGAGCTTTACGAAAGCCCTAAGGTAGCTCGCCGGAAAAATCCTCGGAGACCTCCGCCGCTGCACCATCGCGAACCACTGCCAAACGGTTGAATCAAGAGTCGTGTGATCAAAGGCCACTAGTTCTCGTCGTTCCAAACAACTTTCGTGAAGGGCCCGAGGCCAAAAGATGGCCGGAAAAGGCCCCCGTTGGCCGTTGAAGTTTCTGCCGCAGCACACCTCCCCGGAACCACCACCTACGGCCAGAATTGGGTGAAAACAATGCCGGAAATGGACTCAGGGGGTCGAAAAAGGGTAGAAAACACCAACCTTGGTCCGAAAAAGCCTACAGTGTCGCGCCACCGCCGGCGCGAGCTTTGGCCCGCGCGTGCGGTCCCCTCGCCGCCCCGATGGTGGCGCCGCCTGCACAGAAAGAACTTCCGGGAAGTCCTGTAGCACCCAGGACGATAGGCACCACATCCCCCGCACTATGAGTCTAATCCACATATGAAATAGGCAGTCCACACATGAATCGGACTCACAGCGAACGGGCGACAATTAAAAGTACAGTCCTGACTACGCGGAAGCTAACCCTGGAACCATCAACAAAACCCAAAATGCGAAAGCAAGGAAATCATTTATGTAATATTCATGAAACAAATGAAATCCAATACGAATATAAATACGGGTTCCACTAATCAGTACACCTGTCCTAACCTGTCCCGAATCAATATCAATTCAATAAGGGCACACCGGCCATCAATAATAAATCAATAATTAATCAATACAGTATTTAAAGACAATATAATATGCAGTGAGTGTAAATGAGTGAGACTAGAACAATGATTCGACACTCTAACTCCGCCTAGTAACTAACGCCTGCAAAAGAAACTGGAAAAAGGGGGAAGGAGGGGTCAATCTCTAGAAGACTGAGTGAGCTGGAGCGATACATATAATATAGAAACATGCACATGCAAGTCATAAATCCCGAGCAAGGTTTTATTTAAAGTTAGTTCCCAAAAAGGGCAAAAGAATGACTAAGCAATGCTCGGACTTTACGACTATTCATATTAACTTCATTACGTTCATAAATCATATTCAATCAATAAGGCTCGGCGAGTGAGCGTGCACAATCTCCAACCAAACTCCGACCGTGTACGACAAATATCATTAATACATTAAATAGGTGATCATGCAATATATCATAATACACTCAGATCACATATCATGTCCTAAATATATTTGTTTGGGCAATCCGTTTCCCGGCCTTCCCGCACAGTGCTTATCAATTATAATCAATCATTCAATCATTTTCAATCAATAAGTTCCAACCTTCTTCCTCCGGGTTGGTGGTGGGTTTGCAAGGCCCGACCACCCAATCATTAACCAATGGGGTTACATGAATTCCCCAATTGGCACTCAGCTCCCATTCCCCCCTAAAACTCCTAGCGAGGGCTGGTATCACCGCAACAATGTGGGACTAGTGTGAGGGTTTACCGTCAGCCCTTGCCTCCTCGGGTCCCCACTCACACCAAGCCCCTGGGCCCCATTCAGTGCAATCAATCAATCAATCATTCTTTTCTCGCCAAAACATTTGATTCATAAGAATCATACCATATCCATCATTATCCATTTGAAAAGGGTTTACTCGATCAATCAATATTTACTCGATGACTCCACTTTTAAAAGTAACATATATAATCATAAGGTTTTGGCCAAAGCTTTTCACATAAGGGTTGTAGGGTTGGATATGTAACTAGAACGAAAACACCCTCACATGGAACCACGAGACAAGAAACAGGAGCAATACGGGTGCCTATTCAATTTGGAAGTCTCCGCCCTGGAAACAAACTGTACAAGAGAAGGAACAATGTGTACTGGTGAGAATTGACTCAATATGACCAAATAGGACGCTCGGCAATGAAATGATTATGACATGAGCGTATAAAAGATAAAATTATGTTATGAAATGTTCATGTGCATGATTAAGAAATTTAATTCATATAATCAAGTCATTCCATCATTCGTTCACATTCGTTCAAATCGTAATTCACATTTTCAATCAATTTAATTCAAGAATTTCAATTAAATCTTAGCACAAAGTAAATCACATATAAAATTAGAAATTCGATAATTAAATACATTCAATCACATTTACAATTAGAAAATAAACAAGTAAGCACATTCAATTAAATTTAGGAAATTAAATAAAACATGAATTAGAAAACAATTAAATTCTAGAATTTAAACAAATTAAACCATAATTAATATATATATATATATATATATATATATATATATATATATATATATATATCATTATTTAACTTAATATTAATATATATATATATATATATATATATATATACATATATATATACGTACGTATTGCATGAGAATCATGCATGCATATTAAGATGAAATTTTACATTTAATCCATGCATGCAATCTACACTTAGATCATGATTTATGCATGAAAAGGCCATGCATTTCAACTAAATAATTCATGCATGCAATAATATAGCTACATATACATATATATATACGTTCACTTCCAAGCATGCAAGTAAAGAAAGGATTTTAAGGTTACAGTTTAAATACACACAACACAGTACGAGCTGGACAATTTCAGAAAACAGGGGTCGCGGCCCCGACCCATTTTCTTCACAAAATGGTAGCGGCCGCTACCCTTAATTTCCAGCAATTTTCTCCGAATTAAAGAATATGAGGGAAGCGTACTGTGTAGTAGCGGGCGCGACCCAATTTGCAGGCAACCAAGGTCGCGGGCGCGACCTGCGCGACAGCCACAAAAACGACGCAGCAGCCCAGTGAAACAGAGCATAACCAAATCCAATTTTCTCCCAACAATATCAGACAAGTATGGACATGAAATAGACAATAAAACTCAGCACAAACAAGCCTCAAACTCTCCTCAAAGCAACAGCAAACCGACGCAGTACGTAGCAGCGAAAAACAGAGCAACACAACAACCTTCAATATCTCATGAATGATAGCTTATGAAAGCTTCAACTACCAGCTAAAACATTACCATAAATGCCAAGAAGAGATGAAGACAATCATTTTCAAGCTTGTAGTCATCCAAAAAGCTCAAGTATGGAAAGAGATCAACCAATTTCAAACCTAAATCTATATATATCCATTTCTGCCCAAAAGCTCACGAAATCATGCTCAAATTTAGGGATGAATGAATGAAAATGACTCATAATGGATGTACATAACATAACCATGCTTACCTTGTGGATTAATGGAGGTTTGGAAGAGATTTGAGCTTGAATCTCAAGAGGTTGGCTTGGCTACGGGATTTCTGGAAACAGAGGAAAGAGGGCTGATTTTCTCTAAGTATGAGAGACTATTTCGGTTGGGGAGGATAATGATCAGATAGATGGTTGAGTTAGGGTCTCATAGGTTCAAACCATGGTTAATTTGTTCAAGTATGGTAAGAGATATGGCTATTTTGGTGAAATGTGACAGTTTTGGCGCCGTGTAGCTTTTTCGGTTGGATTTCGGAGGTTGAAATGAGTTGGGAAAAATATATGGCTAAGTTTACTAAACTCGGATTTTCGTTGCGAGTTCAGCGAAGTTGACGAAACTCGAATCCGAGTTTCCTAGCTCAAGATATTAAATTCGGAACCAAGGGTGCGCTAAGTGCTCGTTAGCCCCCGACTTGATTCCACGATTCAAATTTAATTTGTTAACAAGTCAAATGAATTCGAAAACATAAACCGAGAATATGAGCATGTTCATAACACACATATTTACGTCATATTACAATTACACGATATTTCGATATCATTTCAAATAAGAACAATGCACATTTTCAACGAATTCATGAATTAATCAAATAAATGAAATTAAATTCAAACCTATATAACCTAGTCAACGATGCAATTAGAATAAATTAATTAATATGATTAAACATGATTAATTAACATAATACTTAATTAACATTAATCAACAATTAACGAATTATAAGTATATATATATTTATATATTTAAAATACAAATTATTTTAAAAAGAATTATTGAATTAAAATAAATTATAATAAAATAAAATAATAACAATTTATAATAAAATTAAATATAAAACACGTAAAGACAATTATTTCGCGCAATTTTATAAACACATACGTCATACCTTTACGTCTGAAAAGTCGGGGCGTCACAAGTCCCCTCACCGGGCCTGGGCCGCGTGTCGCCGGAAGACGGCTGGAAGCCGCCGCGAATGGGCGGCGAAGTCGCGGCTCCGCCACCCTCCGCCTGCGCGCCTGAAATTCCGCCATATCTCCGCCACCGGTCGTCGATTGGTCGAGTTCTTGGTACGGTTGTGACCGCGTCGTCGAGATAATCGAGATGGACTATTTATTCGTCGAATTCCGTCGAGAAACGAGCGAGTTCCGGGTAGTGCATGAAAACACACACTGAGTGTGTGTGAACAGTGAAAATCACGGGAGAGAGGGAGACAGCTGAAGTCTGCTGCGTTTTGGCACGAAAAACGAGGATCCGGGTATATATCTCGGGTCCTCGTACGCGAAAACGGTCGGAAGAACGGGTTAACGAAGTCGGAATGGGGCAAACTCAGAGTCTACCGACTCGTCTCGATGCCCCGAAAGCGTTGAAGGGTCGAAAAGATCGAAAACTCGATCGAACGAGAAATAACCGAAAAACCCCTAAAAAGATAAAATTACAAAAAGGCCCCTAAACTCTTAAAAGAGTTGAAAATAGGGCCACGAAAAATATAAAATCACATAATTAAACACATAAAAGGGTTGAAACGTGGCGTACCTCATAAATCGGACGAGCGGGATGTTACAAGATATAGTGTAATAATTACATTTTTTTAACTTTAAATCTACACTCTCCATTTGTTTTAAAGCTTGGAAGGTAGGGATTAAATTTTTAAAACTTTAAATCTTGGCCTTCCATTTGTTAAAATAAATCAAGGGTTAGGATTAAGTAGAGAAAAGACTTTCTAGTGATTTCCATTATCTCCTAAAATATCTATAAATTAAGATTAAATACTAACCTTACATTAATCTAAGAAATCAATGATTAGGATTACTCTAATTTTGTTTTTTTTTTTTTGTAAAATAAACATATAATATCACATAAACAAAATTAAATTTCAAGAAATTTAAATAATTACATGTAGAAAAAGTATAAGTCAAATAATAAAATTATGAGAATATTTGAAACAAAATAAATAAAACACATAAATAAAATTAAATTCATAGAATATGATTAAATGCATATAGGAAATAACAAATTATGATAATATTTGAAACTAAATAAATGAAACACATACAATCCAAAATTTTTTAAAATTTTCATTGAAATGACACGTATTATGAATGCATGAAATAAAATGCTCCCTAAAATGCATATTATTATTTTTATTATTATTGTTATTATTACCTGTTTCCGATTTTCCAAAAATCGGGGTGTCACAACTCTCCCCCCTCCCCCCCCCCCCCTTAAAAGGAATCTGTCCCCAGATTGTGACGCCCCGTATTCTCGAAGGGCGTCCTGACGACATTAACAAGTAAGTCTCTACACTTGTGTGTGTTTAATTTAAGAGTTCTTGAATTATGTGATTTAATGTAAATTCAATTTAATATGTGTCCATTCGAATTATTCTAAGATTAATTGTCAACTTGATTAATTACGTGCATATTTAACCCTAACTGTCTAATTTGATTTAATTCAAATTTATTCCATGAAATAATTGTCAAGTTGATTTTAAATCCATCATGTTACTTAACTTGTTTAATTTCGGTTTACTTGAATTCCTTGAGATTAATGATCAACCATGTGTTTACGAAGTGTCGTTAAACTGCACGAAAGGTTTCAAAAAATTAAATTGAATTAAACTCTAATTGGTAAATCTCTCTCTTTCATTTTCATTTATAAAATTAATTCGGAGCTTGAATGTTTATTCGTAACTTTACCAATTTTATTTACGATTATTTGTATGCGCTATTATTCTTTGCTACACGATAAAGATACCCGGTTGTATATAGCTTGTGCACAAGACACATTTCTCCCAATCTCTTTTCTCTCTCTTTCTCTTCTCTCTCTCTCCTCTCCCACTCTCTCCCACGGGTCACTATGTGCGGCTTCGGTTACGAGTCCATAACTCGTTCGTTTCTCGACGGAATTCAACAAACGAATAGTCCATTTTGGATATCTCGGTGAGACCGACGCAAGAGTACCAATTTAACGGCCTACCGATGAAGGGCGGTGGAGATATCGCCATTTTTCAGACGTGCAGGCGGGTGTCGGCGGACCGCGACTTCGCCGCCCATTTCCGACGGGTTCCGGCGACACCCGCCCCAGACCCATAAACTAGACTCTCCGGCGCATCTTTCTGTGCAGGCGGCGCCACCATCAGGGCGGCGGTTCGGCCGCACGCGCCGGCCAAAGCTCGCGGCGGCGGTGCGAGTTCCTGTAGCGGTGTGATTCCGCCGCTTCCGGCGGTGTTTTTCGACGGGGCTTGATGTTTTCCAAGGTTTTTTGACCTCCTGAGTCCATTTCCGGCATCAATTTCACCTGATTTTGGCCATAGGTGGTGGTTCCGGCGACGTGGGCGGCGGCAGAATATTCGGTGGCCAACGGGGGCATTTTTCGGCCATCTTTTGGCCTCGGGGCTCTTCACGAAAGTTATTTGGAACGGCGAGAACTAGTAGCCTGCGCTCACGCGACTCCAGATTCGGTGGTTTGGCAGCGGATCGCGGCTGTGCAGCGGCGGCGCAATGGCGGGACTAGCTCCGGGGATTTTCTCCGCAACCACCTTAGGGCTTTCAAAGAGCTCGTCACGGGTAAGACAATGCCTTTTACGGATCGCATTTTGGTTCACCGGTTTGGAAGTAATTTGAGTTTGAAGACTTTAGGGTTTTCGTGTTCTTAGATCTGAAATTGGAGGAGATTGACTTGGAATTTCCAGAAATTGATCGAGGATTCGGAATGGGCACCAAGACTTCATTCAGGATTGATTTTTCGGGATTTTTCGACGACCTTCGGCGGCGGTCTGGCCAAATTTCGACAGCTACGGTGGTGGCCTTCCAGCGGCGTCTGGTAAGAATGTTCTTCTCGTTGTGGTGAGTTCAACGCCACTTTCCTTTCGTTAATCGGACACTCGATCTATTTATTACGAATTATTTTGCGTAATTGTGATTATTTGAATTAATTGTTTTAAGTGCAAATAAATTGGTTATTGTTGGTTTGTTGATCGAGATGTATTCCAATCGTATACGAAAACATGTATTGAATGGATTGTGATATGCATGAATGTTTCAATTTACAATTTGAATCCCGATGTGATGAATTTACAATAGATATATTGACGATTAATCCATACTCAATTCAATTTACAAAATTCCAAGTATGCGTCATTAAGCTAATTAACAGGATTACAATAATCTAACGCCTTAATTACATTACTTTAGTGTAACTATACAAATATGCAATTCAATAAAGATAACAATTCCATCAGTTATAAATTTGAGGGTTACATAAACAAATTCAGATTTCAATTATACCAGCAACAACTAATTGCACCAATGCAAACCATGTCCCAAATCGATAATTGCAACACTAATTGAACTATATACAATTAATTACACCAATTGGATGCAGCTCTGAGTGAAGATAAAAGAGAACTGATGGGTTACCCCAACTTGGTGAAGTGGAACAGACGGCAACTGGAGAAGGATAAAGCGATGGTGGCTGTCGAACGGGGCTGGAATTTGTGAACAATAGCGATTGAGGTTGACGATGCTAACAGCTTGTATTGGTGGTGTGAGTTGTCGGAGCTGCTGTAGTGTTGCTGAAATTGGCAGCGGAAGGTGATGGCCGAATTCGGAGGAGTGGTGGCAAGGTGTGTTCGGCAGCGATGATGGTGGCTTAGTCGGCGGCTGCCTGGTGGTGGCTGGGTGGTGCTGCGGGTTCAACCTCCTTTCCAGATCTGGACAAGAGAGAGGGGTGGAAGGAGGCGGCGGCGGCCACGTGGTGTCGCTGGAGAACTGTCGTTGTCGACGAGCGGCAACGAAGGTGGCCGACGATGATGGCTAGCGGTGGTGGAGGGCTGAGTCGCGGCGGAGCAAAGATCTCGAGAGGAAAGCTGTTACGCTGCTGCTGTCTGTTGAAGATAGAAAGGGGAAGAAGGAAGAAATGGTGGCTGGCCGTATAGCTAGTGCGCCGGAGGGTGGCGCGGTGATGGAGGCTGAGTCGCGTCGGCGGTTCGGTGGGGAATGGGTTCGCCGCTGTAATATGTTGAAATCGAAAGAGAGAGATGATGGCTGACGTAGTCGGTGGGGTGGGTCGCCTAAGAGAATGGTGGCGGCGCAGTTTGCTGGTGGTTGGAGGTGCCAACGCCGCTGCTTCTGCTACTAAAGAAAACAAAAGGGGGAAAAGATGAAATGAAAGGCAGCACTAGGTTTCTCGGTTAAGAAGAGACCACTTCTTCTAAAATTGCGATTAAGCCCCTCAAGAACTTAGCTGAAGCGATTGAGTCCCCCAATTTCCAAATAGATCAGTTAAGTCCAATTAAATCCAATTGAGTTTATCATAATTAGAAATTGACCCCCAAAGTGCAATAATTACAATTTAGCCCAGATAATTCAAATTAAGGAACAAATAAGTATTAAACACATATTTCAATTAAGTCCACATATTTCCATAAGGTTACAATCGAGTCAATTAAACTATTAAAACATAAATAAAGTAATTCAAACACACGCGGAGTTAAATAAATAATCGTCTTGATCGCACGAAACGACATCGCATTTGCTCCGAAAATACAGGGTGTTACACCCTTCCCCCCTTAAGAGAACCTGGTCCCTAGGTTCCACTGTTGAGCTGGATGAACTTCGAGTTGTAGTGTCTTAACCCTTCTCGAGGAATTGCATAAAATATAGCCTTTGTTGCGAAGCTTACTCTCATTGCCTTTATCCAGCTTCCCTCATGATGTCTTGCTGTCATTGAGGTATGTCCGAGTACTGAACCGTTGATTACATCAAGCTTGTCCAACCATTCCCATGAGACACATAGTAGTCACTGCGCCCAACTTCGAGGTCGTCGCAAACTCGTCACTTGTAAACCGTTGTCAGGACAATGCGTAACGCAACCTTAATAAACAAGAGACAATCCAATCTCACGACACGTAAAAGGGAGAGAGCCCCGTCCCTCGGCACACACAAGAGATAGAACCCAGTCTCTCGCGCACATAATTGAGAGAACCCCATCTCTCAAGCACACACCTGAGAGAACCCCGTCTCTCAAACACATAATGAGAGAACCCCGTCTCTCAACCTAAGTCTGATAGATTTCCACATCTCCCAAACATTCTAGTTTGACAAAATCCAGCATTTCTCAAAACCCTTAGATTCAAGAGAATCCAGCATCTCCGAATATCTAAGTACAAGAGAATCCAACATCTCTCGTGCACAAAACTTAGAAAGAATCCAACATCTTTCTATCACATAAATAGAGAGAATCCTACATCTCTCCAACACGTAAAAAGAGGGAGCCTAAGGTCTCTCTTGCACATAAATCCACTGATCAGTTATTCATACATACACACATCAGAATAACACTTGACAAAAAGTATGCGATGCATGTTTGGTGTACCTTTTACAACTGATATCGGTATCCCTTGAGTATAGATTCAACACTCATACTTCAACTCAAGGGGGATATCGCGATGGAATCCCTGTAAAACAAGGTTACAGTATGTATGTATGTTATATGAGAAGTCAGTGAGGAATCAAGAGAGTTTTAAATCACACGGGCACGAATAGCTCACATAAATACATAACTCATCCATTTCAGCAACGGTTCATAACAAGAAGAAATTCAAATTACAAATACTAGATCAGGTATCCAAGTTATCACAATTAAAACAATAATAGTCATCACCCACCTCAAGCAAAACAAGGTAAGAGTATTTAAGCGATGCATATATGCAAATGCCATGAATGCTAATACCCTAATATTCGGGTTCATCTTGATCACCAATTTGAAGTCGTCGATCTCGTATTTGTTGTTTGTTAGCTCTCGATCGATCACAATCAGAAACCTTGTGCTCCTTTGACCCACAAGCATCACACCTCTTCATTCGATCCCGACACGCGTCGTATGCATGGTTGATTCCCCCGCAATGGGTACACGGTTGGATTTCTTTCTTCGGCTTTGGAAGGTTTCTGTTCTTATGCTTATTTCCACGAATCTTCTTTGTTCGAGCTCTCTGTTGACAGGGTCGTCCTCTCACCTATAAATTTGAGCATAAACCCAGCTCAGGTCTAGGCTCCGTCACATCTTTTTCCTTACTTTTTGTCAACCACTTATTTTCCACTCGTAATGCTACCTCCGTAGCTTTATCCCACGTACTTGTATCCTCTGCAATCAAAGCTTCCTTGAATTCATTTCGGAGGCCTTTCATGAAATACCAAGCCTTCACCCGATCGTTACCCGTAATGTGGGGCACATACACGCCCAACCTCTTCGAATTCCCCTATGTTGTCCACAACGGTTCTTTCTCCTTGTTTCAAAGTGAGAAATTCTTCGAATCTTCGATCTTGCAAAATGGCCCGTGCAAACCTCTTTCGGAATTCTCGAACAAACACATCCCACGTCAACTCTTCGCCCGTTGTCTCTAACTGTTGGTTAAATCTTTTCCACCATTGTCTTGTTTGACCTTGTAGGAGCAACGTAGCAAGGCGAGCCATATCTTGAGATCTGAATGGCCATATCTCAAAGATGCCCTCTATTTCCAAAAGCCACTCTTCGGCCCTTATATCATTCCCTTCTCGAAATTGGGGAGGATTAAATGTTCTAAATTCTCAGTACATCATCGCCATCAAATTCATTGGTGGTACTTCAGTCGAAGAATGTCCCTGATCGTTTAGATTTGGATGAGAAGGTTGATTGTGGTATTGTTGACGCGGTGACATCTTGAAAATCTCAACAACTTCGATATCGAAATATGCATGTCGATTAGTAAATGCTCATGCCACGTAATAAAGCAATCAAGAGTTACCAAGAAATGTAATGCATCACATAGTATAGAATCAGTAGAGTGATGAAAATTCAAATGCAAAGCTCATCAAATCAAAATGCGGATGTGCACATAACCAAATTGTCCTACGCAGTTCGACCTAGACAGACACAACACGACATTAGAGCTCGGTTTTGCAACCAAGCTCTGATACCACTTAAGGATGTAACACGCCAAACGGAGGATGCCACATCCCCCGCACTAAGACCCAGACCCAGACCCAGTCACGAAATGGAAAGTCCATGCCCGAATCCGAATCATAGCGAACGGGAGACCAACTCACACACTAGGCTAGGCGGGTCTAACTTGACAAACTCAGAGTGCGGAAGCAATTAAAACCAACAACAATAGATAGCGGAAGCATTCAAAACAAAACATGCAAAGCAGGTGACGGGTTCAACTAGCATAAATACCTAGTCCTGAATCATCTCCTAATCCAACATAATAAACAGCATACGTATCATCATTATATCTACTAACATCCAATTACTAGCTTACTAACCCCACACGGGTTTAAGTCTAAGTAGAACATAAACATAACCTTCAAGTGTGAAACATAAATACATAACATAAATAAAGTATGCGACAAATGCATCCTAATACCAACTAGACTGACAAGTGTGACTCAATGGACTCACTCCCGCCTAGCCCAAGCCAACTGACTGAGTGAGGGGGCTAACGCACACCCACAATATATATATATAGAGCACAACACATATTAAAAGGGTGGACTCATAAACCGGGGATAGGTGTTGCATACCAGAACATTTCAAAATAACCCAAAATAGATATAGATATAAGTTTAGAAACCATTTTCAGAAAGACTCTATCCCGATTCATAATTCCCATAACAGACCATAACATATGCTCGGCGAGTACGAGCTTCCAACCTCAACTCCTCATATCATAACAAAACATAAATAACATACCAACCTCAACTCCGGGCGATGGTAGAGTTGCGCGACCCTAGCCATCCATACAGTCGAGGGGAGTGCTAATGCTACTCAAACCCTCAGGACTCCGTTTCCCAACCAAACCTCCTGGTGGGTCCCGGTACATCCTCATCATACAGATGGAGACTACGCACAGGTATAACCCCGACGGCCCGATACCGTCCCGGGGGCTCCTTACCCGTAGCTCCTGGGCCCCATAACAGAACAGAACATAACATATACCAACTTTCATGGCAATCTCGCTACATAATTATAACATAAACTTAACTTTCCGAAACAGCTTAAATATGCCTCAAAAACTGGTTTTTTATATATATATTCCTACGCTGCAGGGATATAGCCCGAAGGCACCCGCCCACGCAGGACACACACACATACATTCCCACGCTGCAGGGATATAGCCCAAAAGGCACCCGCCCACGCAGGACACACGCATAAGGTCATAAACATATCATATCCCACACATACATATCTATAGTAAGGTATACTCGCATGCAAGGGTAGAAATCAGCATGTAAAGGCCATAGGTCACATAACTATACAAAACCTAAACCTCACCTGAGAGACGACGAGATACAAGAACTGAAAAGATGGTCGCATACTCGATCGGATTGTCTCCACCCTAGAGATCACTGATAGAAAAGGAAACACAAAGTACTTATGAGACAAGACTCAAACATGAACCACAGAGACGCACGGCGATGATGATAAGATGACATGGAAAAATATGACATGTTCACAGAAATTACAAGAATATCTTGAAAAGGTTCAGGTGCACAGTTAATATCCCACGTTGCAATTAGACATGTAATTCATCTCAAAACAATTCCCACAGATAAGAAAACCAAATAATAAGTTCAACATGTGTTAACCCTGAATCTAATCAATTGGCTTAAGCGAATTTGGTCCAGCGTATAATTTAATAATTTATTAATAATTTAGGATACCATAATTCAAAAAGTATCCATATACATAATATTTCATAATTTCACAACTCAAGAGCTCGATTGAAAATCAGACAATTAATCCTATAGGAAAGTCTAATCCATAATAATACATCATAGATTCAATTCAAGATTCCACTTCAATTAACGTACTCCTCTTTCAAAAGAATCAGAATAACTAATTCACAATCAAGCGGCTAATAAGTTCACACAATTAGCAGGAGAGTTATACTTCAAGTACTAAATTCCCCAAAGAGTTTATATACTGCTCCACTTAAAAAAATTAATTACAAGACACACCATCCAAATCATCCACACGCATATAGTAGTATATCTATTTACATATATACACAACACTCACAAACATACAAAGGTAGCAGCCCAGATTCCAATATAATAAATTTAGTATGCACTTAAGATCATATATATATATTTATGCATAATACATCACTCACACTCCCAACATTCCCATTTAATTGATTACTTTGGATAAAGCAACAACACACACGTACCACTGCGAGTCAAACTAGGAAGTATAAACACTTTACTTATCTCAAGGTTCAATTTAATTAGAACTAATTTAGTATCTATATATACATATACAAGGCACCATCATGTTCATACAGTACATTCGCACGAAAATCTCAATTAGGCAAAATAAAACCATTTTACAACCAACTCTTAATTCAGAACCAAAATTTAGATATATTGACGATTAATCCATACTCAATTCAATTTACAAAATTCCAAGTATGCATCATTAAGCTAATTAACAGGATTACAATAATCTAACGCCTTAATTACATTACTTTAGTGTAACTATACAAATATTCAATTTAATAAAGATAACAATTCCACCAGTTATAAATTTGAGGGTTACATAAACAAATTCAGATTTCAATTATACCAGCAACAACTAATTGCACCAATGCAAACCATGTCTCAAATCGATAATTGCAACACTAATTGAACTATATACAATTAATTACACCAATTGGATGCAACTCTGAGTGAAGATAAAAGAGAACTGATGGTTTACCCCAACTTGGTGAAGGGGAACAGACGGCAACTGGAGAAGGATAAAGCGATGGTGGCTGTCGAACGGGGCTGGAATTTGTGAACAATGGCGATTGAGGTTGACGATGCTAACAGCTTGTATTGGTGGTGTGAGTTGTCGGAGCTGCTGTAGTGTTGCTGAAATTGGCAGCTGAAGGTGATGGCCGAATTCGGAGGAGTGGTGGCAAGGTGTGTTCGGCAGCGATGATGGTGGCTTGGTCAGCGGCTGCCTGGTGGTGGCTGGGTGGTGCTACGGGTTCAACCTCCTTTCCAGATCTGGACAAGAGAGAGGGGTGGAAGGAGGCGGCGGCGGCGGCAGCGACGTGGTGTCGTTGGAGAACTGTCGTTGTCGGCGAGCGGCAACGAAGGTGGCCGACGATGATGGTTAGTGGTGGTGGAGGGCTGAGTCGCGGCGGAGCAAAGATCTCGAGAGGAAAGCTGTTGCGCTGCTGCTGTCTGTTGAAGATCGAAAGGGGAAGAAGGAAGAAATGGTGGCTGGCCGTATAGCTAGTGCGCCGGAGGGTGGCGCGGTGATGGAGGCTGAGTCGCGTCGGCGGTTCGATGGGGAATGGGTTCGCCGCTGTAATTTGTTGAAATCGAAAGAGAAAGATGATGGCTGACGTAGTCGGTGGGGGGGGTCGCCGAAGAGAATGGTGGCAGCGCAGTTTGCTGGTGGTTGGAGGTGCCAACGCCGCTGCTTCTGCTACTAAAGAAAACAAAAGGGGGAGAAGATGAAATGAAATGCAGCACTAGGTTTTCTCGGTTAAGAAGAGACAACTTCTTCTAAAATTATGATTAAGCCCCTCAAGAACTTAGCTGAAGCGATTGAGACCCCCAATTTCCAAATAGATCAGTTAAGTCCAATTAAATCCAATGGAGTTTATCATAATTAGAAATTGACCCCCAAAGTGCAATAATTACAATTTAGCCCAGATAATTCAAATTAAGGAACAAATAGGTATTAAACACATATTTCAATTAAGTCCACATATTTCCATAAGGTTACAATCGAGTCAATTAAACTAGTAAAACATAAATAAAGTAATTCAAACACACGCGGAGTTAAATAAATAATCGTCTTGATCGCACGAAACGACATCGCATCTTGCTCCGAAAATACGGGGTGTTACACCCTTCCCCCCTTAAGAGAACCTGGTCCCCAGGTTCCACTGTTGAGCTGGATGAACTTCGAGTTGTAGTGTCTTAACCCTTCTCGAGGAATTGCATAAAATATAGCCTTTGTTACGAAGCTTACTCTCATTGCCTTTATCCAGCTTCCCTCATGATGTCTTGCTGTCATTGAGGTATGTCCGAGTACTGAACCGTTGATTACATCATGTTTGTCCAACCATTCCCATGAGACAGATAGTAGTCACTGCGCCCAACTTCGAGGTCGTCGCAAACTCGTCACTTGTAAACCGTTGTCAGGACAATGCGTAACGCAACCTTAATAAACAAGAGACAATCCAATCTCACGGCACGTAAAAGGGAGAGAGCCCTGTCCCTCGGCACACACAAGAGAGAGAACCCCGTCTCTCGCGCACATAATTGAGAGAACCCCATCTCTCAAGCACACACCTGAGAGAACCCCGTCTCTCAAACACATAATGAGGGAACCCCGTCTCTCAACCTAAGTCTGATAGATTTCCACATCTCCCAAACATTCTAGTTTGAGAAAATCCAGCATTTCTCAAACCCTTAGATTCAAGAGAATCCAGCATCTCCGAATATCTAAGTACAAGAGAATCCAACATCTCTCGTGCACAAAACTTAGAAAGAATCCAACATCTTTCTATCACATAACTAGAGAGAATCCTACATCTCTCCAACACGTAAAAAGAGGGCGCCTAAGGTCTCTCTTGCACATAAATCCACTGATCAGTTATTCATACATACACACATCAGAATAACACTTGACAAAAAGTATGCGATGCATGTTTGGTGTACCTTTTACAACTGATATCGGTATTCTTTGAGTATAGATTCAACACTCATACTTCAACTCAAGGGGGATATCACGATGGAATCCCTGTAAAACAAGGTTACAGTATGTATGTATGTTATATGAGAAGTCAGTGAGCAATCAAGAGAGTTTTAAATCACACGGGCACGTATAGCTCACATAAATACATAACTCATCCATTTCAGCAACGGTTCATAACAAGAAGAAATTCAAGTTATAAATACTAGATCAGGTATCCAAGTTATCACAATTAAAACAATAATAGTCATCACCCACCTCAAGCAAAACAAGGTAAGAGTATTTAAGCGATGCATGTATGCAAATGCCATGAATGCTAATACCTCAATATTCGGGTTCATCTTGATCACCAATTTGAAGTCGTTGATCTCGTATTCGTTGTTTGTTAGCTCTCGATCGATCACAATCAGAAACCTTGTGCTCCTTTGACCCACAAGCATAACACCTCTTCATTCGATCCCGACACGCGTCGTATGCATGGTTGATTCCCCCGCAATGGGTACACGGTTGGATTTCTTCTTCGGCTTTGGAAGGTTTCTGTTCTTATGCTTATTTCCACGAATCTTCTTGGTTCGAGCTCTCTGTTGATAGGGTCGTCCTCTCACCTATAAATTTGAGCATAAACCCAGCTCAGGTCTAGGCTTCGTCACATCTTTTTCCTTACTTTTTGTCAACCACCTATTTTCCACTCGTAATGCTACCTCCGTAGCTTTATCCCACGTACTTGTATCCTCTGCAATCAAAGCTTCCTTGAATTCATTTCGGAGGCCTTTCATGAAATACCAAGCCTTCACCCGATCGTTACCCGTAATGTGGGGCACATACACGCCCAACCTCTTCGAATTCCCCTATGTTGTCCACAACGGTTCTTTCTCCTTGTTTCAAAGTCAGAAATTCTTCGAATCTTCGGTCTTGCAAAATGGCCCGTGTAAACCTCTTTCGGAATTCTCGAACAAACACATCCCACGTCAACTCTTCGCCCGTTGTCTCTAACTGTTGGGTAAATCTTTTCCACCATTGTCTTGCTTGACCTTGTAGGAGGAACGTAGCAAGGCGAGCCATATCTTGAGATCTGCATGGCCATATCTCAAAGATGCCCTCTATTTCCAAAAGCCACTCTTCGGCCCTTATATCATTCCCTTCTCGAAATTGGGGAGGATTAAATGTTCTAAATTCTCGGTACATCATCGCCATCAAATTCATTGGTGGTACTTCAGTCGAAGAATGTCCCTGATCGTTTAGATTTGGATGAGAAGGTTGACTGTGGTATTGTTGACGCGGTGACATCCTGAAAATCTCAACAACTTCGATATCGAAATATGCATGTCGATTAGTAAATGCTCATGCCACGTAATAAAGCAATCAAGAGTTACCAAGAAATACAATGCATCACATAGTATAGATTCAGTAGAGTGATGAAAATTCAAATGCAAAGCTCATCAAATCAAAATGCGGATGCGCACATAACCAAATTGTCCTACGCCGTTCGACCTAGACAGACACAACATGACACTAGAGCTCGGTTTTGCAACCAAGCTCTGATACCACTTAAGGATGTAACACCCCAAACGGAGGATGCCACATCCCCCGCACTAAGACCCAGACCAGGTCACGAAATGGAAAGTCCATGCCCGAATCCGAATCATAGCGAACGGGAGACCAACTCACACACTAGGCTAGGCGGCTCTAACTTGACAAACTCAGAGTGCGGAAGCAATTAAAACCAACAACAATAGATAGCGGAAGCATTCAAAACAAAACATGCAAAGCAGGTGACGGGTTCAACTAGCATAAATAACTAGTCCCGAATCATCTCCTAATCCAACATAATAAACAGCATACGTATCATCATTATATCTACTAACATCCAATTACTAGCTTACTAACCCCACACGGGTTTAAGTCTAAGTAGAACATAAACATAACCTTCAAGTGTGAAACATAAATACATAACATAAATAAAGTATGCGACAAATGCATCCTAATACCAACTAGACTGACAAGTGTGACTCAAGGGACTCACTCCCGCCTAGCCCAAGCCAAAAGGAAACCTGCAAACTAAAAGATAAATGAGGTGTCAGTCAACTGACTGAGTGAGGGGGCTAACGCACACCCACATTATATATATATATAGAGCACAACACATATCAAAAGGGTGGACTCATGAACCGGGGATAGGTGTTGCCTACCATAACATTTCAAAATAACCTAAAATAGATTTAGATATAAGTTTAAAAACCATTTTCAGAAAGACTCTATCCCGATTCATAATTCCCATTACGGATCATAACATATGCTCGACCAGTACGAGCTTCCAACCTCAACTCCTCATGTCATAACAAAACATAAATAACATACCAACCTCAACTCTGGGCGATGGTAGGGTTCCGCGACCCTAACCATCCATACAGTCGAGGGGAGTGCTAATGCTACTCAAGCCCTCAGGACTCCGTTTCCCAACCAAACCTCCTGGTGGGTCCCGGTACATCCTCATCATACAGATGGAGACTACGCACAGGTATAACCCCGACGGCCCGATACCGTCCCGGGGGCTCCTTACCCGTAGCTCCTGGGCCCCATAACAGAACAGAACATAACATATACCAACTTTCATGGCAATCTCGCTACATAATTATAACATAAACTTAACTTTCCGAAACAGCTTAAATATGCCTCAAAAACTGGTTTTTTATATATATATTCCTACGCTGCAGGGATATAGCCCAAAGGCACCCGCCCACGCAGGACACACACATATACATTCCCACGCTGCAGGGATATAGCCCGAAGGCACCCGCCCACGCAGGACACACGCATAAGGTCATAAACATATCATATCCCACACATACATATCTATAGTAAGGTATACTCGCATGCAAGGGTAGAAATCAGCATGTAAAGGCCATAGGTCACATAACTATACAAAACCTAAACCTCACCTGAGAGACGACGAGATACAAGAACTGAAAAGATAGTCGCATACTCGATCGGATTGTCTCCACCCTAGAGATCACTGATAGAAAAGGAAACACAAAGTAATTATGAGACAAGACTCAAACATGAACCACAGAGACGCACGGCGATGATGATAAGATGACATGGAAAAATATAACATGTTCATAGAAATTACAAGAATATCATGAAAAAGTTCAGGTGCACAGTTAATATCCCACATTACAATTAGACATGTAATTAATCTCAAAACAATTCCCACAGATAAGAAAACCAAATAATAAGTTCAACATGTGTTAACCCTGAATCTAATCAATTGGCTTAAGCGAATTTGGTCCAGAGTATAATTTAATAATTTATTAATAATTTAGGATACCATAATTCAAAAAGTATCCATATACATAATATTTCATAATTTCACAACTCAAGAGCTCGATTGAAAATCAGACAATTAATCCTATAGGAAAGTCTAATCCATAATAATACATCGTAGATTCAATTCAAGATTCCACTTCAATTAACGTACTCCTCTTTCAAAAGAATCAGAATAACTAATTCACAATCAATCCGCTAATAAGTTCACACAATTAGCAGGAGAGTTATACTTCAAGTACTAAATTCCCCAAAGAGTTTATATACTGCTCCACTCAAAAAAATTAATTACAAGACACACCATCCAAATCATCCACAACATATAGTAGTATATCTATTTACATATATACACAACACTCACAAACATACAAAGGTAGCAGCCCAGATTCCAATATAATAAATTTAGTATGCACTTAAGATCATATATATATATATTTATGCATAATACATCACTCACACTCCCAACATTCCCATTTAATTGATTACTTTGGATAAAGCAACAACACACACGTACCACTGCGAGTCAAACTAGGAAGTATAAACACTTTACTTATCTCAAGGTTCAATTTAATTAGAACTAATTTAGTATCTATATATACATATACAAGGCGCCATCACGTTCATACAGTACATTCGCACGAAAATCTCAATTATGCAAAATAAAACCATTTTACAACCAACTCTTAATTCAGAACCAAAATTTAGATATATTGACGATTAATCCATACTCAATTCAATTTACAAAATTCCAAGTATGCGTCATTAAGCTAATTAACAGGATTACAATAATCTAACGCCTTAATTACATTACTTTAGTGTAACTATACAAATATGCAATTCAATAACGATAACAATTCCATCAGTTATAAATTTGAGGGTTACATAAACAAATTCAGATTTCAATTACACCAACAACAACTAATTGCACCAATGCAAACCATGTCTCAAATCGATAATTGCAACACTAATTGAACTATATAAAATTAATTACACCAATTGGATGTAGCTCTGAGTGAAGATAAAAGAGAACTGATGGTTTACCCCAACTTGGTGAAGGGGAACAGACGGCAACTGGAGAAGGATAAAGCGATGGTGGCTGTCGAACGGGGCTAGAATTTGTGAACAATGGCGATTGAGGTTGACGATGCTAACAACTTGTATTGGTGGTGTGAGTTGTCGGAGCTGCTGTAGTGTTGCTGAAATTGGCAGCTGAAGGTGATGACCGAATTCGGAGGAGTGGTGGCAAGGTGTGTTCGGCAGCGATGATGGTGGCTTGGTCGGCGGCTGCCTGGTGGTGGCTAGGTGGTGCTGCGGGTTCAACCTCTTTTCCAGATCTGGGCAAGAGAGAGGGGTGGAAGGAGGCGGCGACGTGGTGTCGCTGGAGAACTATCGTTGTCGGCGAGCGGCAACGAAGGTGGCCGACGATGATGGCTAGCGGTGGTGGAGGGCTGAGTCGCAGCGGAGCAAAGATCTCGAGAGGAAAGTTGTTGCGCTGCTGCTGCCTGTTGAAGATCGAAAGGGGAAGAAGGAAGAAATGGTGGCTGGCCGTATAGCTAGTGCGGCGGAGGGTTGCGCGGTGATGGAGGCTGAGTCGCGTCGGCGGTTCGGTGGGGAATGGGTTCACCGCTGTAATATGTTGAAATCGAAAGAGAGAGATGATGGCTGACGTAGTCGGTGGGGTGGGTCGCCGAAGAGAATGGTGGCGGTTGTCGGAGGGGGTGGCGGCGCAGTTTGCTGGTGGTTGGAGGTACCAACGCCGCTGCTGCTGCTACTAAAGAAAACAAAAGGGGGAGAAGATGAAATGAAAGGCAGCACTAGGTTTTCTCGGTTAAGAAGAGATCACTTCTTCTCAAATTACGATTAAGCCCCTCAAGAACTTAGCTGAAGCGATTGAGTCCCCCAATTTCCAAATAGATCAATTAAGTCCAATTAAATCCAATTGAGTTTATCATAATTAGAAATTGACCCCCAAAGTGCAATAATTACAATTTAGCCCAGATAATTCAAATTAAGGAACAAATAGGTATTAAACACATATCTCAATTAAGTCCACATATTTCCATAAGGTTACAATCGAGTCAATTAAACTATTAAAACATAAATAAAGTAATTCAAACACACGCGGAGTTAAATAAATAATCGTCTTGATCGTACGAAACGACATCGCATCTTGCTCCGAAAATATGGGGTGTTACATTGTGCGTTAGCCCCCTCACTCAGTCAGTTGACTGACACCTCATTTTATCTTTTAGTTGCAGGTTTCTTTTGGCTTGAGCTAGGCGGATGTGAGTCTTCTGGGTCACACTTGTCGGTTTAGTTGGTGTTAAGATGCATTTGTCACATACTCTATTTATGTTATCTATTCTTATTTCGCTTTTGGAGATTATGTTTTATGCTCTACTTAGACTTAAACCCGTGTGGGGTTAGTATGCTAGCATTTGGATGTAATTAGCTATTTTGCTGATACTTATATTGGTTTATTACGTTGCGATGATTTGAGATTCGGGACTAGGTATCTATGCTAGTTGAACCCATCACCTGTTATGTATGCTGATATTCGGGACTAGGTATCTATGCTAGTTGAACCCGTCACTTATTTTGTACGTTGATTTAATTGCTTCCGCTATCTGATGATAATTGTTTAAATTGCTTCCGCGCTCTGAGTCTGTCGAGTTAGATCCGCCTAGCCTAGTGTGTGAGTTGGTCTCCCATTCGCTTTGATTCGGATTCGGGCATGGACTTTCCATTTCGTGACCGGGTCTGGGTCTTAGTGCGGGGGATGTGGCATCCTCCGTTTGGGGTGTTACACAGATTCTCTCCTGCTTCACTAAACAAATTTGGATGGTGGTGACGCATTTTCTCTTCTAGTTCCCACGTTGCCTCTTCAGTTTTCTGATTCTGCCACAAAACTTTGACCATAGGTATTTGCTTGTTTCGGAGTATCTTGAACTTTCGGTCTAAGATCTGAACTGGTTTCTCAAGATACGAAAGATTAGGCTAAATCGGTATTTCCTCTGGAACAACAATGTGCGATTCATCTGGATAGTACTTTCTTAGTTGTGAAACGTGGAAAACATTGTGAATTCCGGTTAAACTTGGCGGTAGATCTAACCGGTAAGCCACCTCCCCTATTCGTTCAATAATCTCAAAGGGTCCGATGTATCGAGGGTTTAGTTTTCCTCCTTTTCCAATTCTGAAGAATCCTTTTCTCGGAGAAAGCTTAAGAAATACTTGATCTCCCACTTCAAATTCCAATTTCTTTCTTCGACGATCAGCATAGCTTTTCTGACGGTCTTGAGCTTCTGTCATTCGTTGTTGGATTTGTTGGACTTTTTCAATTGCATCTTCTATACAATCTGGCTTGGTTGCTCGGTATTTTCCATCTTTTGTCTGTCTCCAATCATCAAGATCCCAATATAAAGGAGATCTACACTTTCGGCCATAGAGTGCTTCATATGGAGTCATCTTGATAGATGCTTGATAGCTGTTATTATAGGCAAACTCGATTAATGGTAGACATTTGTTCCAACTTTCGTTGTTATCCATCACACACATTCTCAACATGTCCTCAAGATAGCCGATTAGTCTCTCAGATTGACCGTCTGTTTGCGGATGTGCAGCGGTACTAAACTATAATTTCGTTCCCAAATACTTTTCAACATCTTGCCATAGCTGTGAAGTGAATTTGGGATCTCGATCCGATACAATACTTGTTGGAATTCCATGTAACTTGACAATTTCTTGAGTATAAAGCTCGGCTAACTTCTCCACTTTGTCGATGGTCTTGATTGCTAGAAAATGTGCTGATTTCGTCAACCGATCCACAATTACCCAAATACTGTTATAACCACCTCGAACTCTTGGCAATCCTATCAGAAAATCCATGGTGATTTGATCCCATTTCCATGTTGGTATTGGGAGTGGTTGCAACAATCCTGCAGGTTTCTGATGTTCTCCTTTAACTTTTTGACAAGTTAAACATTCCTGTACAAAATCAGCAATGTCTCGCTTCATCCCACTCCACCAATATTGCTTCTTAAGATCTTGGTACATTTTGGTTCCTCCTGGTTGAACCGTATAGGCCGTTTTATGTGCTTCCTCTAAGATCTCTTTCTGCAGACTAGCTGGAACGTAGATTCGATTTTTGTGTCTCACAATACCCATTTCATCTAGTTGTAGCGTCGATGACCCTTTTAATTCTTCCTTGAGTAGTTGACTTTGGCACCAGTCGTCTGATATTTGAGCATCCCTGATATGATTAATCAACTCTGGTTGTAGGCTACTTGGGATTGAAAAGTCACTTTATTCGTACTATCAAAAGATCCTGAGTCCTGAACTGATATCTGAGATAATTCGGCCTTTCTGCTGAGTGCATCTGCCACTATATTAGCTTTTTCTGGATGATATAGTATCTTGCAATCATAGTCTTGTAGAAGTTCCATCCACCTACGCTGACGCATGTTTAAACTCTTTTGGGTGAACAAATATATCAAGCTCTTGTGGTCAGTAAACACCTCGAACGATGCTCTATACAAATAATGCCTCCACTTGGCCAATGCAAAAATGATTGCTGCTAATTCGACATCATGAGTTGGATATTTCTGTTCATATGCTCGGAGCTTCCGAGATGCGTAGGCGATCACTTTTCCTTTCTGCATCAGGACACATCCTAAACCTTCTTTTGAAGCATCGGTATAGACAATAAACGCATCGGATCCATCAGGTAAAGCTAAAATTGGGGCTGTTGTCAACCTCCTTTTGAGTTCTTGAAAACTTCTCTCACATTTATCTGTCCACTGAAAAGGAACATCCTTATGAGTTAGTTGCGTTAGTGGCTCTACAATTTTGGAAAAATTCTTAACAAACCGCCGATAGTATCCTGCCAATCCGAGAAAACTTCGAACTTCTGTAGGTGTTGTTGGTTGTTTCCAATTATTCACAGCTTCTATTTTCGACGGATCTACCTCGATTCCATCTTTAGAAATAACATGTCCCAAAAAGGTTACACGGTCTAACCAGAAGTCACACTTGCTGAATTTGGCGTATAACTTGTGCTCTTTCAACGTTCTGAGTACCCTCTGCAAATGCTCGGCATGATCTTCTGGAGTCTTTGAGTAAACCAATATATCATCAACGAAGATAACCACAAATTGATCCAGATACGGATGAAAGACACGATGCATTAAATCCATGAAAGCTGCTGGTGTGTTTGTCAGTCCAAATGGCATAACCACAAATTCAAAATGGCCATATCGAGTGTTGAATCCGGCTTTTGGAATATCTTCTTCTCTTATTCGTAGCTGGTAATCCCTGCCTCAAATCCAATTTAGAGTAAACCTTCGAACCTTGCAGCAAATCGAACAATTCCTCAATATGAGGTAAAGGATACTTGTTCTTTATCGTCATTCGGTTAAGTTCTCGATAATCAATGCACATCCTTAATGACCTATCCTTTTTCTTAACAAAGAGTACAGGTGCTCCCCACGGAGAAGTGCTCAGTCTAATGTATCTACATTTGGTCAATTCCTCCCGTTGCTTCTTTAATTCTTGCAATTCTGATGCTGCCATCCGATAGGGAGTTTTGGAAAAAGGCTCAGCTCCTGGGATTAGATCAATCACAAATTCTAATTACCGTTGTGGGGGTAGGGTCTCCAAGGTCTCCGGAAATACCTCAGGAAATTCTTTAACCACTAGTACCTCTTCCAACCGAACATGATCCTTTGGTTTATTTAAAATATAACCAATAATAATCGTAGATCCATCGTGAATATCTCTCTCAACTTCTGAAGAAGAAATCACGGGTATCGCTTCCGCAACTTGTTTCACTGTTTCTGATTCTTGTGATTCGTGAGTCCCCAACTTAACCCTTTTATTGTAGTAGTCTAGCTGTGCTTGGTACTTGTATAGCCAATCCATACCGAAAATAACATCGTAACCATTGATTATCAATTGGACAAATCTACTGGATAACATCTACCTTCCAATTGTACTGGACAATCTCTGATTATACGGTTGGTAAAAAGGCATGTACCCATGGGAGATGTGACTTCGAAGAAATATGGCAATTTTTCTAATTCTTAGTCTAACTGATGTATGCAATGAGATGCAATGAAAGAGCGTGTGGCACCAGGATCAAATAAAGCTTTAACATGCATGTCATGAATGTATAGTGTACCTTCCACCACAGCACTAGGATCTGGATTTTCGCCTCCTCCAAGGGCATATGCACGTGCTTTGCCTGTAGGCTTTCCCGGTGGGTTATTATTGTTAATAGTTCTTCCTCGCCCGACCCCCTGATTTGGCTGATTCCCCCGAACTTTTGGACAGTCCTTAATCTGATGCTCATCGGCTCCACAAGCAATGCATTTTCCCAACTTCCTCCAACAATTATCCTCGGTGTGGTATGGATTATCACAATAAGCACACTTTTTCTGCTCAGAAGTGGTGCCCTGTCGCCCTGATCGTGCTTTGTTGGATTTCGTGGCTGACTTTTGAGCTGAATTACCAACAGACTTATTTGAACCCATACCTTTCCCTCCAGACCCAGATGCTTTATTTCTTTCAACTTCCTCCAACAATTACCCTCCAGAACTCATTCTGGCTTCAACATCCATTGCTGTTTCAACCGCCCTGGTATAAGTATCAAGATTTGCTGTCATTAGTGCCCACTGTAGCTCAGGTCTGAGTCCTTCAACAAATTTTTGAATCTTTCTACGTCCATCTGCCATGATGTGAGGTGCGTATGGTAACAGGTGAACAAAATTTGCTTCATACTGGCCAACAGTAGAGTTGCCCTGAATCAGGTTCGTAAATTCCTTTTCACGAGCATCCTTCTTAACTTGAGGAATAAACTTCGCCATAAACTCCAATTTAAAGTTAGCCCAGGTTCTAGGAGTCTATTCTTACTCCCATTTCTGTTCGATCAACTGCCACCAATAACAAGCAGCACTTTCCATCAGATATACCGCATATTCCACCTTTTCTTGCTCATCACACTGTAGCAAACGAAATATTTTCTCTATTGCAGCAATCCAATTCTCAGCTTTACGGTCATCAGGTTCTCCAAAGAATTTTGGCGGGTGGAATCTGAGGAACCTGTCCATTTTTTCTTGTTTGGTATTTTCTGTTCGACCCTGTGGCATAGGTGGTTGTTGCTGTTGCTGGTACTGTTGCTGTTGATTTACCGTCTGCACAAGCTGTATTACAACATCCACAAAATCCTCTGTTTCAGTACGACGTCTCCTCTGACCACCTCGTTCTATCTCATCTCTGTTATTGTCTGTAGGAGCATCAGGTTGATGCCATGCCCTTCTTGGTGCCATTCTGTTATGCATATGACAATATATAGATGATGTGATATGATGTTAATGCAAAGCACATAATTTACTTTAAATAAAGTACACAATTTCAGACAACCCGTGATATATATACAATAACAAAATGGGTAGTACAACGTTCGCATAATTTATTACCACCTACAGGTTATCAGATCTACCACTTAGTCAAAAGAGCTACAATTACCACATATTTACATATATACACCTATCGCACAGTCAAAACATCAGCAACTACCACATAGCCAAATATGTACAAACTAGCACACAGTCAACCTACTAGTTATAGTACGCTAGTCACATCAGATATACCCTAAGCATATAGACCAGAATGTTTCATATATACAGACAAAAGAAACCCCACAAAGTGACACCTACAACCCCTCAATCACGGGGTATCAACTCTAACACCAGAAAGTGCAGGAGCAGGGAGAGCAGGCAGCTGGAGGGATAAGTGAGTAGCTGAGCTCGGCCCCTCGACGGATCGGGCACTAGTCTCTGTCATAACGACATGGGCAGCCTCCTCAAAGACCTTATGGGCCTCCAACCAGTAGGTGCGATAATGATCACGCTCCCTAGCAACGTGACCCAGAACAATCTGCAGCTCCTGTGCCAACACCCTCTGGCTCTGTGCCTCTGTCTGTGCGCTCTCAGCCCGCTGGATCATATCTGCCAACTGCTGCTGCAGCTCTAAGGTACGGTGGTGCTCAGCATCCAGCTCACGAGCCAGGACTGAACCGGGACCCTCAAAGAAATAAGTGTCACGATCCGCCTCCAGAGAATGGACAACCCTGTTGGGATAAGCTCCTCTAAGGATAGGGCGCCCGCGCCCATGCCCACGTCCGCTAACAGACTGTCTGGTGTAAGGATTGTATAGCATCCTCGGAACCCTCCTCACCATGATAAGTCTCGGCGGAGAGTCATCCCTACCTGCCATCCTGCTAACAAACATTTGGCTCGACTCTGAGTAATCAATAACAAATAAACACCTAGGAGCAAGTAGCAACATACAAACAACTTATAAGACTTGAAAAACAAACACATAACTCAAGACTCAATCAGAATCGAAGCTCTGATACCACCACTGCGACGCCCCTCTGAAGGCCATGGAAAAGGGCCGGAAGAGACGACACCCGCACGATCTCGCTAGAGTTAGCTAGAAGCTTCCCCTAGTTTGACCGCTAAGCGTTTGACTAAGTAAAAGACAAAGTAGTACAAAACCTAAAATGTTATCATAATTACAAACAAAAGTCATACATACATCTGTATTCATCACCAAAATAGCATAATGTACTACAATGGTTTCAACTAGGATACGACAAAAGCTAACATAATTTACATATAACTATTCATATAACACCCTGCTCAAATAAGAAGTTTGTAGTATCAAGCCAAAAGAGTATAACATCCTAGTTATAGATAGAACACGATAAACGGACAAAACCAAGTCACAAGACAAGTAGGAGCACAAATCCCAATCTACCCTTCGCTCTCCTCACCTATTATCTCCCTTGTTGGAATAAGATCTGAAATAAAGGTCAAAAGAAAGGAATAAGTCCAAAAGAGACTTAGCGTGGTAGTCGGAATCTCAAATTTATAGATACAAGTCAAGAAAAATAAGAATATCATGATATGAGAATGATTGATACGAGCTGTATGCAAATGCCACCCTATCACCAGAAAAAAAATCAAAAGTAATAAAATCCTGAACACCGTTGTCGAGTGCCCTCGACCTGACTGATAGGATCCCACGTGCCCGTGAGACACCTAAATAACTTGACTTCCGTGTTCTACCTCCAGACACACATCACGCCAAGCTACAACTGAATTGGGATTGTTTCAGACACACACGATCGATGGCCCGAACCGCCCGATCGGTCTGTTGAAAGCAATGCCCTGGGTCCGAACTTCTCTTAGGCGTCCCCAAGAGTAATAGTAACTGAAACTTAGTGATTAGCTCGTATGATAAAATTTGAAAGACTTATCATTTTGGGAAAAACCAATTTCATTTTCTTAATGCAATACATATAGATATTAAGATCATTCGTGTGTAAAATCATTTGATTTAAAGTAAAAGCAAGTATTGAATAAATATCTAATTAGAATATATTATTATGGAGGAACGAAAACAAAGTCATGAAATAAAGTTCTTATGAAGGTTTATATATATATATATATATGTATATATATATATATATACTAATTTATAATATTATAAATATAATTTGAAAAGAAACCAAAATGAAACAATTTTTAAATTTTCCTCACCAACTTGTGATCTTGGTCTCGAAAACCTGAATAAAAATAAATAGGGTAAGTTTCGAACAACTCTCAGTCCTAGTATATCCCAACTTATCAATTCTACCCAACACATAACTCCAAGATAGCTCAAGTTTCCATTTAAATCACGTGTGAGCACCAAATATTAATTAGACTCAAGTAGTTTTCTTTAACCTTTCATGTAACATCCCGCTCGTCCGACGTATAAGGTACGCCACGTTCCAACTTTATTATGTGTCTAATTATATTATTTTGTGTTTTGCCTGGCCCTATTTTGAACTCTTTTAGAGTTTAGGGGCTTGTTTATAATTTTCTCTTTTTAGGGGTTATTCGGTCATTTCTCGTTCGGTCGAGAGTTCGACCTCATTCACCCCTCTTTTACGTTCGGCGCATCGAGACGAGTCCGTAGACTCTAAGTTTGCCCCATTCTGACTTCGTTAGCCTTTCTAAGGATCGTTTCTTAGTGCGAGGACCGGGTTAAATATCTTCTTCATCGTTATTCATGCCATTATGTCAGCTTCAGCTTCCTCGTCTTCTCTCCCGCAACACAGCGATCCGGTCACTATTCATACGCACAAACACACACTAGTTCAAACTCGCTCATTTCTCGACGGATTTCGACGAACCAATAGTGCTTTTCGACGAGCTCGACGACGAGGTCACAACCGTACCAAGATCTCGACCAACCGACGAGCGGTGGCGGAGATATGGTGGATTTTCAGGCGCGCAGGTGGGGGGTGGCGGAGCCGCCACTTCGCCGCCCATTCGCGGCGGCTTCCAGCCATCCTCCGGCGACACGCGGCCCAGGCCCGACAAGAAAACTTCCCGGCGTAATTTTCTGTGCAGACGGCGCAGCCTTCGGGATGGCGAGAAGGCCGCACGCGCCGCCCCAAAGCCGGCGGCAGGCGGCTACGCTACTGTAGCGGCGTTCCGACGACTTTTTCCTACTGGGGTTTGGTGGTTTGCGGACGTTTTCGACCCCCTGAGTCCGTTTCCGGTGGTGCTTTGAGCAGAAGATGGCCATAGGTGGGGTTTTCCGGCGTGGCAACAGCGGCGGGACTTCGAGGCGGCGGTTCGGCCCTTTTCCGGCCGGTTTTGGTGATGACTCCTTTACAAAAGTTGTTCCTGATGTCGAGTCCGAGCTATTCGTGGTGGTGGCGGCACGAGAACCGGCCGCCGGCGGCGAAACGGTGGCGAACCGGCTCTGGACCGGCGGTCCGATTTTCCGGCGACTTTTCCGGCATTTTGGTTAGGGGCTTTCGTAGGGCTCGTTACGGGCTTTCCAACGGTATGTTCGGATTTCATTTTCGTTTTGTGGTTTGTATTTAATTTCAGTTTTCGTCCTTGGAATTTGGTTTGGTTTTTCGTCAACGAAGTCCGACGTGTTTGGTATTTTCTGAAATTGGTTGAGGGCTTTTGTCAAGCAGGCCGAGGCGCACAGTTCTGTCCTTCCGGGGATTTTTCCGATCACCGGAGGCGGTGTTCCGGTGGCAGCCGGTGACTGTTCGGCCGGCTGCGGTGACGACATTCCGGCGACCTTCGGACAGTAAGTTCCTCTCGTTGTGGTGAGTTCAACGCCACTTTCCGTTCGTCAATCGGATACCCGGTTGATTTATTGTGATTTATTTTGTATAATTTGAATATTTAGAATTAATTGTTTTAATTGCGATAAATTGTGTATTATTATATTTGTCGATCAATATGTATGCCAACGGATATAAAATCATGTATTAAGTGAAATGTGATATGGATTGATGCTGTGAATTGTATATTGAACCCCGTTATGCCGAAATTGTTTTAATTGTTAATTATTTTAAAATGTAAATTTGTATAACTTGAATTAATTGAAACTTATCATTTGAAAACGATTATGCTATTTTTTGATGAAGTAAAAGTTGATTTATTATGCCTTGAATAATTAAATTTGAGATTTTTGCAATTAACGTTTAATTACCTAAATTGAATTTGAATCTATTATGCAATGTAAGAAATGTATGAACTTTGAATGATTAAATGGCTTAGTCGGAATTTGGGATGTAACCCCATAGGTTTAAATGAATTCGCCACATGCTATTATACGATTCAATTGGTCTTGTAATATGTGGATTTTGTGTAAAATGTGAAATATGACTTGAATTGGAATTTATTATATGATATAAGAATTTGTTATGCAATTTATGATTTAGTCAGAATTGAATTAGTATGTCTTGGGTGATTTAATTTGAAACTTTGTAATTTAGGTTTAATTACTTAATTTAGAATAATCCTATTATGCAATATATGAATTGTATGAAACTTATATGATTAAATTAGAAACTTTTGCACGTAAGAAATAAGTTATTCGTATGAATATGAATTAGTCATTTGATATATGAATTTATATGAAATAATGTGACATGCATTGCCTTTCCATTTTGTTTATTTAAATTAATTGTGCATAAGAGCATCTCTTGATCTACTTTATGAATATGTTGAGCAATGCGATATTTTATTTTACAAGTAATTAGTATGATTATGAACTTGGCTTATGTGATTGCATTTCTTAAGCACTTGAGCATGTGCCTTGCGTCTTTATATGGTTGTCTGAGTCTGAGTCTGAGTTCTGTACTGTGTTTTGTGTGTTCAGTTGGTACAGGTGCACCCGGGGTGGTGATTTATGGTCGTGCAGGTTCCGGGGTGGACCACTTGCTTTGGGTTTTGGCTTTGTCTGGTACCAGGTGAGGGTGTTTTCGTTCTAGTTATATATTAAACCCTACAACCTTTATGTGACAAGTTTTAGCCAAAACCTTATGTATATACCTATATATATGTTATTTTCAAAGTGGAGTCATCGAGTAAATTATTATCGAGTAACCTTTTCTCCAAAATTATGAAATATGTTATGGTTCTTATGAATTGAAATGTTTTGGCGAGATTATGCATTTATGATATGTTCACGGGCCCAGGGGCTTAGTGCAAGTGGCTATCCGGGGAGGCAAGGGCCGACGGTGATCCCTTGCACTACTCCCACCTTATGTACGGTGATACTGGCCCTCGCTAGGAGGTTTAGCGGGGAATGGGAGCTGAGTGCCCTTTGGGGGAGTCATGAAACCCCATTGGCCTATGTATGAGGTGGTCGGGTCTTGCTAACCTGTCCACCACCCGGAGGAAGAAGGTTGGAACTTATTTATGATTATGATTATGATTATGAATATGACTATGATTATGTTTATGATTGATAGGCACCGTGCGGGAAGGCCGGGACACGGATTGCCCAAACGAATATGTTTAGGATATGATATATGATTTGTGTGTATTATGATATATTGCATGATCACCTATTTAATGTATCAATGATATTTGTCGTACACGGTCGGAGTTTGGTTGGAGATGATACACGCTCACTCGCCGAGCCTTTATGTTTATGTATGAATTATGAATTTAATGAATTTAATATGAATAGTCATAAAGTCTGAGCATTGCTTAGTCATTCTTTTGCCCTTTTTGGGAACTAACTTTAAATAAAACTTTGCTCGGGATTTATGACTTGCATGTGCATGTTTTTATATATATTTATCGCTCCTGCTCGCTCAGTCTTCTAGAGACTGATCCTCCCCCTTCTTTTCCACTTTTCAGTTCTTGCAGGTTTGAGCTAGGCGGCCTTGAGTCGAGTCTGTTGAGTCTGTGTCGGTCTGTTTGATTTGTTAAATACCTTGTTTTGATTTGGGTAGGAAACTATGTATATGATATGTATATATTATGCAGGTTGGTACTCTTGAGTTGGATGTATGATTTTCGGGACAGGTTAGGACAGGTGCTCGGTTTAGATGAACCCGTTTTGATTATATGTTTAATCGAGACAGGTTTCTAGGACAGTTGAACCCGTTTAGCTGATGTTGAGTTACTTTTTGAAATATATGAATTATGATTGCTGATTAAGGTTTTTGAGAATTCATATTTTGTATCGCTTCCGCATTCAGGTCTTGCATATTTGCGCTTGTACAGGGTTTACGTACCGCCTAGCTTAGGTTGGTTTTTGTTTGTCACCCGTTCGCTGTGACTTGGTGCGTGTGCGGACTTTCCATTTCGTACACGTGTCGGGCCATAGTACGGGGGTGTGGTGCCCCATCGCTTGGGGTGCTACATTTCAAATACATTCAAGTATAAAACATGTTTAAGAGTCAAATAAACTAGAGTTTTCATGTATTGTAAAGGCTATTCCTATATAATGAGACATAAATAAAACATACACTTTCCATTACGTACTTCTGTACAACATGATCCTAACAATTAATTATTGTCCCTAATTAATTCTTGACCCACGTATTTATCATGTTAAATATAATGAATAAGAGCATAGTAGATTCTTCCATAATAACTAATGAAACATGCACAATATCTTTTGGTCGTACTGTATTGCATATAATTTTATATATCAACTCATCTATTTCCTAATTCCTTACACACAAGTAAATTAATAATTTAAACACACTTCTCAAATAACTTTTTGCATTATTACTTTACTATTGATGTTTATAAGAAGTCGTAACCACAAACTTTTTACTGATGCATGGCATGAGATCATTTGACAATTCACATATCAATATGAAGCCAAGGACAAAATTAACCCACATACACGATAATTTTTCTAAAATCTAAAAAAATAATATTTAATCCTAAACATGAAATTCATGATTTTGCATCAGAATACATCAACACTCATAATAATAATTACATAATCTCACATAAATATGACTAGGTTTTCACAAAATTTAGGGAAATTAACAAAATTACTCATAATAAAAATATTAAATTAACTAGAGACTAATAATGCTATACCCATCAATTATTTACACAACAAATTCAAAGAACACAAAATTTTCCCCATTTACACATTTTCCAAACATAAAAAAAATACTAAAATCAAATTATAAATCATGAGAAGTATTTACGTTGTAGTAGTGATTCTTGTATGTGTTCCTAAGATTTTTCCTCAAACCAAAGTGAAATTGTTGTTTTTGTTATTTCCAAAACTCTCAATCTCTCTCCCTCTCTGGTTCGTGCAGTAAGAAAAGGGAAATGGGTTTATGCTATTAGCCCCCAACAATTGGAATAGAAGAGATAAGAATTTTCTTTGGTTAAATCCTAGCCATACAATTGTCCTACAAGATATAGGGTAATAATTACATTTTTTTAACTTTAAATCTACACTCTCCATTTGTTTTAAAACTTGCAAGGTAGGGATTAAATTTTTAAAACTTTAAATCTTGGCCTTCCATTTGTTAAAATAAATCAAGGGTTAGGATTAAGTAGAGAAAAGACTTTCTAGTGATTTCCATTATCTCGTAAAATATCTATAAATTAAGATTAAATCCTAACCTTACATTAATCTAAGAAATCAATGATTAGGATTACTCTAATTTTTTTTTATTTTGTAAAATAAACATATAATATCACATAAACAAAATTAAATTTCAAGAAATATAAATAATTGCATGTAGAAAAAGTATAAGTCAAATAATAAAATTATGAGAATATTTGAAATAAAATAAATAAAACACATAAATAAAATTAAATTCGTAGAATATGATTAAATGCATGTACGAAATAACAAATTATGATAATATTTGAAACTAAATAAATGAAACACATACAATCCAATTTTTTTTTAAATTTTCATTGAAATGACACGTATTATGAATGCATGAAATAAAATGCTCCCTAAAATGGATATTATTATTTTTATTATTATTGTTATTATTACCTGCTTCCGATTTTCCAAAAATCGGGGTGTCACAAATATCTCTACCTGTTTTCTGGCCTCATGGTTACAGGTCTTGCAGCCACACTCTAGAGGTATCTTGAAGCTCTAGAATGTCTATTTTGCCCGAGTCAGGACTTATATGTTATTAATCTATTTTGTGCCCTGCATTATGATATATGGCTACATATGTTCCTAGCTTTATTCTGTAACTTGATATACTGTTACTGTGCTTACAATATGCTCCCGTGACATTGTCCAATAACTTATATCATATCATGGCTTGTCTCTTCTACTTAAACGTGACTGTATTGTTCATTATATCTGCTCATTACTTGACATCACCACGCATGGATTTAAAAGTTTCAAATTTCCCTAATTTCCGCTGCATTATCATCGAGCATTCATCATGATCTTCATCAACCGTTCGCCGGTGCATTTGTTGAGTGATGGCTTACACCATATTTGATGAGTATATCGGTACGGGGGTTGGAGCGTTCCTCTCCATATATATATACAAGTGGGGCGCTACATTTCTGTTAAGAAAAAAATTTTAGCTTTTCTAAAATTACATCATAAGATAATATGATATAACTAATTAATAACCCTATTATTAGTTAATATAAATATTGTTGTAAGGTTTACTACAGTTAAAAACCAATCATGCAAGTGTACACTAACATACGCGTAGCACAATAGGATCGAACCTACAGGGAAGGGAAATCAATCACTACTCTCTATTCTTCTATAATCTAAAGACCTGACGAAAAGCAGTTGTTGTTTATATTAATCTAATAAACCAGAAATTAACAATTAACTAGAATTAAAAACAATTAACGAAACACACGAATTAACTTCAGTAAACTAAGCAGGCAGGGGAAAAGTAATGAATCATACAATCAAGAGCTGATGTGATACTCGTCTGACAAGTGTAATTCTACCACCTAGTCACTTATATTTGTATTACCCTCTCTCAAGGTTTAACCAAGTGCTTAATTAGTGTTCAATGTTGCTCTCGTAATCACCAATAGTTAATTAAACCATAGGAACAAAACTAGTGCAATTCAGTACTCTAGCGGCTCGGCATGGAATAAGATTACTATTGTATAAGCTAGAACTAAATTAATCTAACATACGAAACTAAAACTAAATTCAAAGGAATTAGTTTGTAAATTAAAGCAACATTAAAACCAAAGATCATTCTCGGAATTCAATCCTCTCGTCTTCTCGAATTCTATGAAAATTTCTAAAAAACACCTTGGTCTTCTCTCCAAACCCTAGGTCTTGACCTGGAAGAAAAGCTCCCGAAAAGACTCCCAAAAACGCACTAATATGGCAGCCCAAAATAATCCTCGCCACCCTAGGTAACGGGCATTACCTATCCGTATGTAATTGTTATTAACGCCCGTTACTGCTTGAAATTGTCATAACATTTTTATTAGTGGTAACGGGCGTTATCACTTTCCTTCTGCATAGGGGTCTTGTGGCCAGTAACGGGGGCTACTCTTTTATACTCCTAAGTGGTAATGGGAGTTACCACATTTTTCTCCAAAAATGCGTGAAATCGCCTTGCTTTGCCGTTTCGTAACTCCAAATCCAATATCACCTGAACAAAGCAAAATAAACACATAAACGCATCAAACGGCACCAAAATATAATCTAATTAATGCTCAAGATCATGCAATTTCTACACACAACAAAATCCCCTACACTTGAATATTGCTCGTCCCCGAGTAATACGGAAATCAAGAAAACACATCCTCATGAAACCATCTCCTCAAGCAATCATCAAACCTTCGCCTAACTAGTCTAGCTAATCAATTCAAGTACTCGTAAACATAAGATCCTCAAAACTTAGAATGAAAAGTATACCCTTGTATAGTGTGTAAATCAAACGAAACGATGTACAAAAATTAGAATGACAAATTCACCATTCCCTCCTAACTCTAATCATCAACTTCGGAGTACACTCTTCGCACCTATCTCCACTAATGGAATTAAATCAAGACTTAGGATCAGTAGGTCTTTCGGGCTTGTAATGTAGGCTTAGGGTAAGGTCATGGAAATTTGGATCAAGTGACTACTCACCAAGCTTACATCATTCAATCTATTCAAAATACGAAACACTTCCATTCGCCATTACTACGAAAGTCACCCCAACTCTTCAATTGAATCCTACACTCTCAAATTCACAATGTGCATAGTTTTTTTTTTTCTTTTGCTCTTTCTTTCTTCTTTTTTTCTTCATATCTTTCTTTTCACACTTTCTCATTCTTTTTCTTTGCAATATCCTCTCGATTTCAATCACTAGAACAATAAAAAGGGGTCAAAAGATAGATCATTACCATACAAATCAAACGAGCAAGCCTTAGTGTAAAAATTATCAAGGTAGGTATTTGTATGTTGTGCATTGGCTTATAATGCTGCAACAAAAATCTTTGCACAACAATTAGGCTCAGCGGGGTCAATAAGATTACGTTATTTAGTGATAAACGGCTAAAATAGAAAAGCTTATAATCCTCCGACAAGGAACACCTACTTCACTTCCTTAATCTTTTATTAATTCAAAATTTCGCCTCAATAGGACTAAAATGCATCCTAATCGAATCTTAGACTCATTGGGAAATTATCAACTCATCTTTCTAAGCAAAGTACATTATCTCGTTCAAAAGTGCTCTAAAAATAAGGGCATACTAACACACTAAATCATCAAATCTCATGCAATTTTCCTCAATCCAAAAAGCCTAACTTATTCTAGCAAAAGCTCAACAATCAAACTTCAAAGAAAAAGTTCAAAATGAAGGAAAATTTTCAAAACTTATCAAAATTACTCGAATTTTTAGCAAATCACAAGTGAAATTACATCTCACATGAAAATATTCAATAAAACTCATAGCAAACATGCAACTTCCTCCCTCACACTTAAACTTTGCAATGTCCTCATGCAAATGAAAGAATTAAAGTTCAAGAAAACTCCTTGATTAATTGAAGAACCGGCAATGTGCTTGCGAAGCTTCCAAAACCTGAACAAGTGACTAGAAAACATGGATCTAGTGCACAGGCAATTGACAATCAACATGCATCCAATAATTAACACACAAGTCACAAATTCACGAAAAGAAAAGCACCATTGCATAAACAAAATCAGGAATCCCACATAAGCAAAACTTAAGTGTAGTCAAATATCCAAACATAGCAATGAATAAACGAAACAAAAATGTCTAGAAATCTGGGGAGAAACAAAGTAACAGAATCTGGGTGATGGGGGTCCTCCAAAATACTGATCAATACGAGCACAGAACCCGTCAAACTTAGCCTCTAAACTGGCCTCCCACGCGTCGAATCGCTCATCCACATATTGTGCTAAATCCTCAACTCTGGCGATCACGGTGGTCAAATCAGCCCCCAATCCTGCCAACTCTACACGCATGCCTCTCAAAGTCATAGGAGCTTCATCACTGGCCTCAGCAACAACAGGTGCGGCATTGCGAAGAATCGCAAACTCATCATCTGGCCGGTCAGGTATCCGAGCTAAAAGCTCCTTCTGTCTCTCAGAAATCTCATCAAACCGGGCTTTACCCCAGCTGTACATCTGCCAAAGACGATCTCTATCACGAATGGGCCACCATGGAAAATTGCAGTTCTTCAGCTCTCCACTCTCCCAAGCTATAGCCAAGCCCACCGCTTCCAAGTATTCTGGACCAATATGTCCAAAGTCAATAGGCAAAGCTCCACTCGGTCTCCAATTCATCTCCCGAGCAAACATCGTCACAAAAGCACCGTGAGCAATTGTACCGGTAACACTCCCAGCACTCTCCTGCAGCTTCCATAGGAACTCAATCGTACCATCAAACTTAATACCTTCCTTCATCATATACATTATACCCAACTCAGTCTCAGTAATATGGCTATCTCTCCCATATCTAGCACAGAATCCCCGGGTTAAAATCCTATGGACTAGTACCCAAGTCAACGAATCAAGAGAGTTGCCATGTGTGCAATGGGGGGAATAACCAGGGACACCCTCTCTCAAGGGAAAGGATTTACATACCTCCTCTCGCTGAGTATCACTCCATTTAGGCAAAGAAGTAGTGGCATTAGCTGGGAACCGAAGAATCTCTCTGACCCTGCTCACGCTCCATACTCGAGTTTCCATATCATCAAGAGTGAAGGTTAAGGTGTTTTCCACCGGATCAAAGTTTATTGTGTGGAAGAAAGCGACCGTCATCTCCCCGTAGGTCATATCCGTCCTAGAAAGAAGTGGCAACCAACCTATGTTGTCGAACAATCTCTTTACTTCCTCCCAAACCTCAAACTCCTTCATCCACATCTCCTTGAAGAATTTAGTACCCACAATATTCCTTGTCAAATTCCTTTGAAAAGGATTCCCAAAAGCATTAACCGTTATGTTGACCGATTCAAAAGGTTGATGATCTAACCGGGACTCTAGAGCCCTTAGTACGACCCATAATACCTAAATCAAACAAATATAGCAAGACAAAGCACAAAGAAATCAATCACAAATCACTTGAACAGTTCATCAAACACCTTGTGAGCTTAAGCCTAGGGTGTGAGTTATAACTTAAGTTCTTCAATCTACCCAACTCAACTTCACACTAGCTTATAATCTACAATTCAAACTCAAAGTTCTCTACCTTCAACTCCATAATTCATTCTCAAGATTATTTAGAAGTTAGGATTCTTCAAAGATTTAACCCAATTCAAGTTAACTTCAATTTAAGGCATCAATCCTAATTCTAGCATGCTTAATTTTTCAAAAGTTATCAATTCAATCTCAAAGTGACTCCTAACATGTAATTCAATCCTAGGGTTCAATCTTAGATTGGCAAAATTATCTCTAACAATTCACTCTAAGAAAAGGGATATTGACTTACTTCGATTCACAAGGAAAGAGAGAATGTGCAACTTGGTGGAAAAGCTTCTTGCTTGTAAATTGATAGTGGTTGGCCCAAGGGATCTATTGAATCTCTTCTAAGGTAGAATAAGTGGGTGCAAGTGTATTTATAGGTTTGGAGGGGAAAAATTCGAAATTGGGTAGGATAAGACTTAATTTAACCTAAAAATGTGTTTCCTAAAACCCAATTTACATCAGTCGGACCGGTAGAGGGCGTTACTGGTTTTCCTCTTGGAAGGGGTAACGCGTGTTACCCCTCTAGGCCAAGAAGCCTATTTCCATTAACGGGCGTTACCTAAAAACAACTGATGAGGTACGCCCGTTACCTATACTAATCCGGGGCATCTGGCCTCATTAACGGGTGTTACCAAAAGGTAACTGCAATAGTGTAACACCCGCTACTCACTATTCCGCCCAAAATATAATTAACCACAAACACAAAGCTGATGGTGCTCAATCACGTCAATTGACTGCAATTAACTCATAGTATTCAATCAAACCACAGTGCACCATTCTCGAAACTCATAAACACATATATCAATTCATATCAACAATCCATTCTCCTCAAGAAAGAAAATCAATGCCATGCACATGCACACAAACACAGTAAATGGACCTCACGATGACGCTCAAATCACGGTCCTTGCACCATGTAGGCCTTGGTTTCCTAGCAAAACATCAAGTAACCTGCAAATAAGAGAGATAACATAATTATCGCGAGAGAAATGAGGACGAAAGAAACGAAAACAAAAACAAAAACGAAAAGAAAAAGAAAAACATTAGTTCTAAGTTATAGTTGTTAGCTTGACTCTGGAAACCGAATAGGGATTAACAATCCCCAAGCAACGAGTCACAAGGAGTGACCTCGTTCTTGTTACTCACAACACCGGAGCTTGATCTCCAAGTATCTAATTCCAAAACATCCTTCATTCTCGATCTCTGAGATTTCGGTTTTCCTTCCCAATCAACTACATCTCTTTTGTCCGTGAACAGTGTCGTTCCATCTGATGTATCACTTATAACCTTAATCATGAAACAATTATCCGGGGTAGCTGGTGGTGTCAGGGAACCAAAATTCCTGAACTCCATTCGTTCATCTCCTATTTTGAACGTGAGCCGTCCGTTCTGAACATCTATATCCGCTCCAACCGTAGCCAGAAACGGTCTTCCAAGTATCAATGGCATCCTCTCATCGCTCTCAATATCAAGAACCACAAAATCAGTAGGAATGTGAAATTTTCCAACTTTTACCAAAATATCTTCAAGAATTCCTATCGGATATTTCACCGATCTGTCTGCTAGTTGGAGTGTCATATTAGTCAGTGTAAGCTCCTTCACTCCTAATTTCCTGCAAGTAGATAACGGGATTAAACTCACACTAGCTTCTAAATCACATAAAACATTATAAAATTGCAAAGAACCAATAATAAGAGGAATTGAAAAAGTCCCTTGATCTTTGAGCTTCGGGGGAAGCTTATTCTAAATAATAGCACTACACTCCTCAGTAAGTATCACAGTAGTAAAATTTTCAGGGCTTAAAATCACTTCTTTCTCTAAATTCTCCTTCTTAAGATGATCTTTTCTTTCAACTTTCTCAACATCCGAACCTGCAAATATCTTCGGACCTTCATTCTCTCTATTGTCTCCTACAATTATGGCCTGACAATGCTCCTTAGGATTGTTTTCAGTTTGGCTTGGTAGCATTCCTGGACCTCTCAAATTCAGTGATTGGGCAATCTGACCAATCCGAGTTTCCAGAGTTCTGGTCTGATTTACCACTTGATCTAATTGAGCTTCCAACTTCTGATGTCGACCCGTAGACACGGTTATAAACTTCTCAAGTGCGACCTCCCATTAATGCTTTTGCTCCTGTTGAGGGGGCGCAACATTGAATGGGGCTAGTGGTCGTCGTTGAAATTGTTGCACTCGGTAAAGTAATTGGTTTCTTCTCCTTCTTATGCCTTCTCCTAATAGCACTCAGTGTTCTCTCAATTTCCGAATCGTATGGAACTAATTCGAGGTCTTGAGATCTTCGCATCCATTGTAAACCTGCACAAGGAAAAGAAATCCTCAGTCAAATTCCACAGTAACAAAGATAATGAACACAAAGTAAAGTAATAGTCTAAAGCACTAGATCAAAATAATTGAGTAATACTGACTTAAAACGCCTTCCCCGGCAACGATGCCAAAAACTTGTTGTAAGGTTTACTACAGTTAAAAACCAATCATGCAAGTGTACACTAACATACGCGTAGCACAATAGGATCGAACCTACAGGGAAGGGAAATCAATCACTACTCTCTATTCTTCTATAATCTAAAGACCTGACGAAAAGCAGTTGTTGTTTATATTAATCTAATAAACTAGAAATTAACAATTAACTAGAATTAAAAACAATTAACGAAACACACGAATTAACTTCAGTAAACTAAGCAGGCAGGGGAAAAGTAATGAATCATACAATCAAGAGCTGATGTGATACTCGTCTGACAAGTGTAATTCTACCACCTAGTCACTTATATTTGTATTACCCTCTCTCAAGGTGTAACCAAGTGCTTAATTAGTGTTCAATGTTGCTCTCGCAATCACCAATAGTTAATTAAACCATAGGAACAAGACTAGTGCAATTCAGTACTCTAGCGGCTCGGCATGGAATAAGATTACTATTGTATAAGCTAGGACCAAATCTATTTGTACCCTACAACTTACAAGTTTTGAAAACCATCTAAATTAACATCACTCTTTCGATCTATAGGCAATTATGACACATGCTAAGGATGATCAAGCCATCGCAAGTCAATTCAAACCTGCTTTCAAACTAAGAATTAACACAAGTCATTCAAGCATCTCATCAAAAATCTATCATGTAATCATCATCACTCCCCCTAGCCCTAGAGAATTAGCTACTCATAATTAAAGCAAAACTCATAAAACTAAAGGAAATTGCATTAAAATAAATCATAGTTATCAAATCTAAATAAGGTCTCCAAAACAAAAGCATAAACATTCAGCAGTATCTAAAATGAATCTAACATACGAAACTAAAACTAAATCCAAAGGAATTAGTTTGTAAATTAAATCAAAAATAAAACCAAAGATCGTTCTCAGAATTCAATCCTCTCGTCTTCTCGAATTCTCTAAAAATCTCTGAAAAACTCCTTCGTTTTCTCTCCAAACCCTAGGTCTTGACCTGGAAGAAAAGCTCCCGAAAAGACTCCTAAAAACACACTAATATAGCAGCCCAAAATAATCCTCGCTGCCTAACGGGCGTTACCTATCCGTGTGTAATTGTTGTTAACGCCCGTTACTGCTTGAAATCGCCATAACGTTTTTATTAGTGGTAATGGGCGTTACCACTTTCCTTCTGCACAGGGGTAACGGGCGTTACCCCTCCTCTCTCGCCAAACACTCCCCTCTTATGGCTTGTAACGGGGGTTACTCTTTTATACTCCTAAGTGGTAACGGGAGTTACCACATTTTCCTCCAAAAATACGTGAAATTGCCTTGCTTTGCCGTTTCGTAACTCCAACTCCAAAATCACCTGAACGGAGCAAAATAAACACATAAACGCATCAAACGACACCAAAATATAATCTAATTAACGCTCAAAATCATGCAATTTCTACATACAACAAATATTCTAACAATTTTAGGATATTACCTCATATTTATTTATTTCATAAATAAATAAATTTTAACTTTGTCCATTATTTATTTCATAAATAAATATATTATGACATTATCCTTTTATTTATTTCGTAAATAAATAACTAGGATAATATCCATATGATATTATCTTTAATTATTTTTTTGACCGTGTCTATGAGACTATCTTGTGATAAGGGAACGGATTAATGATCGAATCATAACCACCGAACAAGTTAGAAAGGACTAGGTTGTCAGAGCTTATTGACACTATAGTCAGTCTATCGATGGGTTTTAAGTTTATTGATGCAGACATCAGATCACAAGCATGAATCGAGAGAATAACTAGCTAGAATATTCAATCTCCTTATTTATTAATAATTGTTTAAGTTTTCGGATCCTTTTTAGCTCAGTTACCATTAGTTTAGTCATTTAATTTTTGCACTCTTTCGTTATTCAAAAATCTCGCCCCCTCCTCGATTGTTTTTATGGCTTGAATACTTGGTTAATTCATAAATTTCAAGCCATGTTAATCCTTGTGGGTTCGACCCTTTTTACTGTTATACTCAATTTGTTGTGTTTGGTAGTTAGAGGAATTAATTGGTGGATTCGATAACCATCAGCTAATCGAATAATCAAATTTATCGAAGCATCCAAAATGAGTCGGTGGGGCACACACGTGCATATGTCACATGCGGCGCGATGTGTGAGATATTTTATTAACTAAACTTGTTTAATAAATTTTAGGGTTTTAATTAGTTAGGAATTAATTATTAGGCTAGGTTTGGAAAAAAACCCAATAATTAATTAATTAGCAATTAATTAATTATTAGAATATTTATTAAATGAGTAAGGATAATGTTTTGTTATGCATAAGATTGATGGGAATAGTGCCCTAAAAGCCGGTACGCTTTGGGACTTTCCTTATATCACAAAAAATCTTTGAATACTATACGATTGATTATTATCATAGGCAAACTCTTTAAATAATATACGATTGATTATTATCATAGGCAAACTCTTCTTTACGTGTCATTACATGTTTTGAGTGTTTCCATTACGTGTCATGTATTAGAACTCCCCTAATCCATAAGGTTGTTGGAGACTTTCTCATTAGCTGAATGGCACAAGAAACAAGCCCTAACTCAAGCCGGATTAGAAATTACTCCAAGTTAATGAAGCCGGCACAAGGTGGGAGTGTCGATTTTGCCTCGACTGAGACTTGCTCGTGGGATTGCGTCCTTAAGAAAGATCATCCTTGTAATAGCCCGAATCGGGGCCTGGTCGTAAACGGTAAGCTAAAGGTATCGTAAGAGCGTTGCGTTTATAAAACTTGATCCATATTTAAAATATTTCATGCATTGCATCTTTAAGTGAAATACGTGCTCTTTTGTGATATTATGTTATTTCGAGGGAAATCCGGCACAAAAACCCTAAAGTACTATTTATCTCCCGAACCACTACTGCTCCGTTTGGTCAATGAAATTTTAAAGGATCAAAACTCATGATTTTTAATCATTCAAACTTGTTTTTCAAGTCCCGATAACCTTTTATGAATTTTTGAAACAATTTAGGATTTTCTTTTAAAGTTACTATTCACCATCGAAATGAACTTTTGATCGGTACACCGTTTACCCCTCAATATTATACTTAAAACGACCCTTGAATTATTTTATGAATTTTGGTATGCTTTTCAAACCCTAATTCCGACCCTAGCTCGAGTAGTAAACGAAAATGTTTAACGAATAAGTTACTATTCATTTCGCGAATTAGAACTTTTAAACCGTACGTCCGATTTTGACGTATGAATAGTCGTTTCGAAGGAAATTTTATTTTCCGAACTTTGAACATTTTTTCCACTCTTGTAGCTGCTCGTTTGAAGGTGATGATGGTGCAGAAACTTGTAAAGGATTTAAACACCAATCACTTTAGAATTTGTTTGTAGAAGGGAAGACCATCACAGGCGTTGAGCCTCAGGAACTGGGTTTCCAATGAGCGTGGGTTCTTCCAGCTAGGATAACACCAGGAAATCGTGCAGCAAGGGTGCAGGAAATGGTGAAATATATGAAGCTTTGGAGAAGATGAAGATGCAGAGGAAAATGATGCCCAGTTCAGTAGTGTGGTGTCTTTTGAAGAAGATGACTTAGGAAAATGTGAGTATAAATCCCATATTTATAAGTTGAGGGCAAGGGTGTTTTGAGTAATCTAATCAGGTGGTCCCAAACCCAGTGTTGCCCTAGACACGTGGCCCAATATGGGAGATATGTGGAAAAGCATATGTAGGCCTGCCATAAAGGTAGCTGTAAAGCAATGGTGGCAGGTGTACAGCCAAGTACGGAGTGTCAGAGAGCACTACATGGTTGTTACCGAGGGGTTGACGTGCTCTGTGTGAGTAGGCTTGAGCCACATCTAGGATAGAGGACCATGAGGGGTCCTAATTTTATGTAGTCTAATGAGGGCCCGAGGGCCTTGAGGGTCCGATGAGGGCCCAGAGACCAATAAGGACCCGAGGAGCTCGAGGGTCCAATGAGGGTCCAGGGACCAATGAAGGCCCGAGGGACGCGAGGGTCCAATGAGGGCCCAGGGACCAATGAGGACCCGAGGAGCTCGAGGGTCCAATGAGGGTCCAGGGACCAATGAGGGCCCGAGGGACGCAAGGGTCCAATGAGGGTCCAGAGACCAATGAGGACCCGAGGGCTCGAGGGTCCAATGAGGGTCCAGGGACCAATGAGGGTCCGAGGGGCTCGAGGGTCCAATGAGGGTCCAAGGACCAATGAGGACCCGAGGGCTCGAGGGTCCAATGAGGGTCCAGGGACCAATGAGGGCCCGAGGGGCTCGAGGTTCCAATGAGGGTCCAAGGACCAATGAGGGCCTGAGGGACGCGAGGGTCCAATGAAGGCCAGGGACTGAGGGACGCGAGGATCCAATGAGGGCCCGGGGGTCCGATGAGGGCCTGAGGGACGCGAGGGTCCAATAAGGGTCCAGAGACCAATGAGGACCCGAGGAGCTCGAGGGTCCAATGAGGGCCCGAGGGGCTCGAGGGTCCAATGAGGGCCTGAGACCAATGAGGGCCGAGGGGCTCGAGGGGCCCATGAGGGCCAGAGACCAATGAGGACCCGAGGAGCTCGAGGGTCCAATGAGGGCCCGAGGGGCTTGAGGGTCCAATGAGGGCCCAAGACCAACGAGGACTCGAGGGGCTCGTGGGTCCCATGAGGGCCATAGACCAATGAGGACCCGAGGAGCTTGAGGGTCCCATGAGGGTCCAGGGACCAATGAGCGCCCGAGGGGCTCGAGGGTCCAATGAGGGCCTGAGACCAATGAGGGCCGAGGGGCTCGAGGATCCCATGAGGGCCAGAGACCAATGAGGACCCGAGGAGCTCGAGAGTCCAATGAGGGCCCGAGGGGCTCGAGAGTCCAATGAGGGCCCAAGACCAATGAGGACCCGAGGGGCTCGAGGGTCTGATGAGGGCCCGAGGGGCTCGAGGGTCCGATGAGGGCCCGAGGGACTTGAGGGTCCAGAGACCAATGAAGGTCAGATGGGAGACTTGTAGTTTTGCCAATTGCCAGGCTTTAGCCATTTCCAAGTAGCTTATGAGGGCGGCTAAGTTGACCCAAAGATATAAGTGGCGAACCCATGAGGGCCCACGTGACGTGATGTGGCCTCGTTATATTTGTGCTCCATCATTTGCCCCCCAACTCTATAGTCACAATGTTGTGGCATATAGAGTTTGAACTTGAACTCCGAAAGGGTGTGAAGGAGGGGCGACAATGGGCGTCCCGAGCGCTCATTCTGCAGAGCATTAAATGCAAGATCCTTCTCGCGAAACCCCGATGTTGAAAACGAGAGGGAACCCCGATGTGGAAATCGAGGGGAACCCGAAGTTAAAAACGAGGGTGAACCTCGATATTAAAATTGAGGGGGAACCCCGATCTTAAAATCAAGGGGAACCTGAAGTTGAAAATGAGGGGGAACCCCGATGCTGAAATTGAGGGGAACCCTAAGTTGTAAAACGAGGGGGAACCCCGATGTTGAAATCAAAGGGAACCCGAAGTTGAAAACGAGGGTGAACCTCGATATTAAAAATGAGGGAAAAACCCCGATGTTAAAATCAAGGGGATCCCTGATGTTCAAAACGAGGGGGAACCCCGATGATGAAAACGAGGGTATCCCCGATGTCGAAATCGAGGGGATCCTGATAATCTAGACGAGGGGATCCCCGATGTCGGAGTCGAGGGGATCCCTGATTTTGAAAACGAGGGGAAACCCCGATGTTGAAACCGAGGGGATCCATGATCTTGAAAACGAGGGGGAACCCCGATGTTGAAATCAAGGGGATCCATGATCTTGAAAACGAGGGGGAACCCCGATGTTGAAATCGAGGGGATCCCTGATGTTGCAAACGAGGGGGAACCCCGATGTTGAAATCGAGGGGATCCCTGCTGTGGAAAACGAGGGGGGGTCCTCGATGTCGAAATCGAGGGGAGCCCTAATGATAAAAACGAGGGGATCCCCGATGTTGGAATCGAGGGGAACCCTGATCTTGAAAATGAGGGGGAACCGCTTGTCAAAGTCCTGTGCTTCCCGCCCTCATGGTCATGCTCCTCATAATCTTCCCTTCTCCAACGGCGAGGAACTGGGTTCCGAGGGTGGCGAGCGTCTTTGGCCATGGCCCTTTCACCCCAGTGGGGGGGGGGGGGGGACTTGAGACAGCGTTCGAGAGAGTTGCTCCAGTCCGAGGGGAGACTCGAGCCCGAGGGGAGACATGAGCCCGAGGGGAGACTCGAGCCCGAGGGGAGACTCGAGCCCGAGGGGAGACTCGAGCCCGAGGGGAGATATGAGCCCGGGAGGACTCGAGCCCGATGGACATGAGTTCGAGGGGACTCGAGCCCTGAGGGGGAGCCCTCAACTTGTTCTGGACAGCCATCAATGGATGCACTTGCAGTCCCCCTATTGGAGAGGCCATTTGAGCGCCAACTCCAGAGGAAAAGTAGGCGGCTGTAAAGTATTTCCAAGCTTTTTGGGCAGCTTGCACCTCGCATTAAGCGTAGAGCGCTTGGAGTTGTTGCGGTGTCATTTGTGGCATTTGCATTCTTGGATTTGTTTGGGAATGAAGACTAGGAGTTGTAGCGTGCCCACCTGATAGGGTTGTATCATGAGCATCATGCCCGACATAACTCGAGGCATCACGTGGGGTTGCATGTACATGTACCCCGGTGGTGGCATTGCCATAGTATATGCGCCAGTATTGGCGGCGTTTGCGACGGTAGTGGTGGGTACGAGCGTCACGGGGGGATCAGTGGAACCTCCAGCCCCTGTTTCAGTGATGGGGAAAGATCCCACTAAACCTCTTTACACATGTTTCCTGCTGCTGTGAGAGGAATGTTCCCATCCACTGGGGTGTTTTCGGCTTGTTTGGCGGTGACTACAACGATGTTTGGATCCGCCAGCTGGGTTCTCTTCGTTCACTGGAGGAAGAACTCCTCTGTTGACCAACACTCCAGATCTCGTTGTAGCAACCATGGTGAAAGTTGCTGGTGTTACTTTTCAACTAGCTTTAAGAGGAAGAAACTGATGATGATGCAGAAGATGATGATGGTTTCCCATAGACGGCGCCAAAAATGATGGTGCAGAAACTTGTAAAGGATTTAAACACCAATCACTTTAGAATTTGTTTGTAGAAGGGAAGACCATCACAGGCGTTGAGCCTCAGGAACTGGGTTTCCAATGAGTGTGGGTTCTTCCAGCTAGGATAACACCAGGAAATCGTGCAGCAAGGGTGCAGGAAATGGTGAAATATATGAAGCTTTGGAGAAGATGAAGATGCAGAGGAAAATGATGCCCAGTTCAGTAGTGTGGTGTCTTTTGAAGAAGATAACTTAGGAAAATGTGAGTATAAATCCCATATTTATAAGTTGAGGGCAAGGGTGTTTTGGGTAATCTGATCAAGTGGTCCCAAACCCAGTGTTGCCCTAGACACGTGGCCCAATATGGGAGATATGTGGAAAAACATATGTAGGCCTACCATAAAGGTAGCTGTAAAGCAATGGTGGCAGGTGTACAGCCAAGTACGGAGTGTCAGAGAGCACTACATGGTTGTTACCGAGGGGTTGACGTGCTAGGTGTGAGTAGGCTTGAGGTAAATCTAGGATAGAGGACCATGAGGGGTCCTAATTTTATGTAGTCTAATGAGGGCACGAGGGCCTTGAGGGTCCGATGAGGGCCCAGAGACCAATGAGAACCCGAGGAGCTCGAGGGTCCAATGAGGGTCCAGGGACCAATGAGGGCCCGAGGGACGCGAGGGTCCAATGAGGGCCCAGGGACCAATGAGGACCCGAGGAGCTCGAGGGTCCAATGAGGGTCCAGAGACTAATGAGGACCCGAGCGCTCGAGGGTCCAGGGACCAATGAGTGTCGAGGGGCTCGAGGGTCCCATGAGGGCCAGAGACCAATGAGGACCCGAGGAGCTCGAGGGTCCAATGAGGGTCAGGGACCAATGAGGGCCCGAGGGGCTCGAGGGTCTAATGAGGGCCCAAGACCAATGAGGACCCGAGCGGCTCGAGGGTTCGATGAGGGCCCGAGGGACTTGAGGGTCCAGAGACCAATGAGGGTCAGATGGGAGACTTGTAGTTTTGCCAATTGCCAGGCTTTAGCCATTTCCAAGTAGCTTATGAGGGCGGCTAGGTTAACCCAAAGATATAAGTGGCGAACCCATGAGGGCCCACGTGACGTGATGTGGCCTCGTTATATTTGTGCTCCATCAAGTGAAATGACCTAAATACCCTTTTTCTATCATTTTATATTTACTTTTGAAAGAAAATCTAATTATTTCTTAAAATTAGACAAAGCACACACGGTGGTCCCTTGAGTAATTAATAATTTCAACTTAGGACCTACTTACATCTATAAATAACAACCTTGGGCAATCACTTTCGTTGTTCAGTTCGAATTCCCTGTCTGAAGGTATGTTTTCTTTTTTTCTTTTTTTTTTTTTGTTTCATTTTTATTTATTTATTTAATTTATGTTTTAGATATATTTAGTTTAGATTTTAAATTATGTTTTATTTTAGATTACTATATGATTTATTTTATGCATGAATTATGTATTTAAAATTATATTTTAAATTCATGAATTACATGATTTATGTTTTAATAATTTATAGTTTATTATTAAATGTTACATGATTTAATTATGCTACAATTTAATTATATGACAACTATTATGATATGATACATGTTACATTTAATTATAATTTGTTCCTACTTAGGTAATTTCATATGATACATGAATTAATTGTGATACATGTTACATGAATTATAATTATAACCTATAGTTTTAATTGTTTCATATTTGATTAATTATAACCATAACCAATTGATATATGTTATGTTTATACGTATAATATACGTATACATATTTGATCTCTCTATGTATAAATACGGTATATATTTTTGTATAATTAGCTAGTGTATTTTAAATAAATACTTAAGTATTTTCCTGTAAATACTAAATGTATTTTCGTATAAATACAATAAGTATTCTTGTACAAATACTATAGAAATACCATATGTATTTTCGTATAAATACTAAACGTATTTTCGTACAAATACAGTATAAATATTCATATGCCTACCGTATAAATATTGTATACTTGAATAGTAAGTTTGACTTTCACTTTATATCAACGGAATCGTTTTGACGAGACGGATTCAACGGTAAAAGCCTTTTTCGCAAATTCTCAAAATCGGGGATCAAATTGAGCATTTCAAACCAAACTCTTACTCAATTGAAGTTGTTTTAGAATCCTAAGCGTGATATTTGATATTACGTTACAATCTTTTGTGTAAGATTAATCATTTACCTGAATGCTTTTTCTGATAAGGGTTATCCTTCTTGAGCAATGTTCTTTCTTATCAATTATGTGATTCATTACTTGAACTCGATCATGCTTTCATTATGTATTATGGTATTAATGATTATCAGATTTTACCATGAGATCTCGTTACATGTTATGGCATGCTTCGATAAAGTTTTATCCTGATCATATGATATCATTATGGGTTATTGAATGTTTTGAGGTGGTTTCAACATGCTTCTATGACTATATGGTTTGAGGATAGAAACTTATAGTTATTCACCACTTACAGGTGAAGTTTGGATATACTGAGGCTCCGGTATTATTGCATAATACGATTTTCTATAGGTGAGGTTTAAATTTATTTTCAACTGGAACCATGAAAATATGTATGTATGCAAAACGTTTGAGAACCATCCCTAAAGGTTTTAAAGATCCTTGTTTTCAAAGATAAATGTTTCCCTTCTTAGGGCACTGATTTATTTTAAAGATACTCTGTTTTGTTTAAAGATAATGTTTTCTGATATTCCATTTGTTTAAAGCTTTACCGTTTTGATTAACGAGCAATGAGTAATGTTTTAGAGTTCTGTTCTGATCAACGTTTAGTTTTTGGATTTTGTGTGCTTTACGCACTTCTGAAATTTTGGGCAATGCAAGCTTTGGAAATACTGTTCAGTTGGGCCCTGACGGTATAGTTAAGTAGTAGACCGGGAGGCGTGCGCCAATGGCTACTATGATACTGGACGTCGAACAGACCTTGATGATGGTTTAATCAGAGGTTGGTTATTCCACATCAAAGGTCGGGAGAGGTGGATGTAATTCCTCCCATTCCTGTTTACGTCACCGTGGGGTAGCTCCCTGGGCGCGACAATTGGAGGAAGAAGGATGGTGCATGTGATTATGGGTATCGGGATCCTAACCGGTCTCGATACCAACTCTATTAATGTTTTTGGGTGTAAAGGTTGGAGAACGCCTAGCCTGCGGGCAAATTCTGTTTTTAAAGACTGGTTCATACTTTGAAAAATATACCCAATACCTTATTCCCATTTTGTAAAGTATATATAAACCGGAAACTCTGACATGTGCACATGTGTGTGCTTTCCTGGAAATCCTTTTCCAAAGTAATGTTTTAAAGTTTTGTTCTGGAATAAAGTGTTAAAGTAAAGTTTTGAAATTCAGTATTAAAGTACCGTTTTGAAGTAAAACCTTTTCTGAAAAGTCTAAAGTTTTAAGTATTTATACGATTCCAAAGTTATGCCTCACTTAGTCCCTTTGACTAATACCTCTGCCCCGTTTTCTAACCTCATGGTTTCAGGTTCTGCGTTTGCTGGTTGGCTGGTACCTTGATGTATAGGAAATCTTCTATTGTACTCTTTCGGTCAAGTTCTTTTGAACCATCTTAAATTTCACTCACTTGTTGTTATCGTATTGTTCTGTTAGGCCTTAATCAGGTTAGTCTCTTATATCCTAGTTATTGTTTCCAAAAGTTTTAAATTGCCCATATTTCTGCTACAATGTTTTCTTTTAGTACTCTGATCCTATAATGTATAGTCCGTTCGTCGGCGTGCCTTTTGGGTGCTAGGCTCCTATTCACTCGAGAGGTATGACGGTGCGGGGTTGTGGTACCTTCGGTGTGCTACAGCTAAGGTGGTATCAGAGCCCCAGGTTGCGGAAATCTGGGGTTCATGGAGTCTCATAAGTATTCTCGTGTCTTTAGTGCTTAAATTTTGATCGATCACTGTTTGGGGTGGCCGACCAGCTTGTGATTTGTTACAATTGTAGTACTGAAACCCTTCCTTAATTGAGTTACCAATCTAGTTTTGATCAACATCAAAATTTCAAGTTTCATAGGGTCTTTCAGTACTTTTTGAAAATTTTCGATTCATTAGTGGTTACGGTTTTTAGATTGTTATCTCATTCCTTCTTCTACTCACTCTCCCTATCTTTGAAAATTCTTTACTTACTCTTCCCAGTCTGTTCATATCTCAAGTCTTAGAGTTGCTTCAAGATACCGACAAGGTCGATATATTACGTGTTTTATGTGCATAATCGGATGCTGATTATTTGAATATTGAATATTGTTGAACTGTTGTTCAATGTTTTGACCTGTACTAGCTAATTGTTAGTTGATGATCAATGGAATACACTTGTTGCCTGAATATTGCTATACTGAGTACTGATTGGTTGTTGTTCCCTACATTGATAAATACTTGTTATTTGTTATTAATTGCTCAATGATATGTATACTTGCTTCATGAATATTGCCTCTGTGACATTCTATGAACTATTCTTGACCCACATGCATTACATTTTAATTGAGGTTCTTAACTTCAAAAAGTACATTCCTTGGAATAAAAGGGAACTCGGATTTCATTAACATGACCAGAAGAACAGTACAGGCTCTTAACACGCCAGTGAAGGTTCTATAACCCTGGTGCCATGCATTAACTTAATCAAAACTTTATGTGTGCATACTTGTTCTTGTTGCGTACTTGGGCATGCAAACATCGTGGTAAAATCTCTTTTGGGATTTGCTTTATTACGCAATTGGTATATAAACGCTACACTATAAGAGTTGGTAATCAGTTTATCCGACGGATCTTATCACACTTATAATGACGAGATACGAAATCATACTGTGTAAGGATTGGCTCTACAAATACCATGCTAAATTGGATTGTTTTAAAAAGGAAGTCATCTTAGGAAAAGATTAAAGTTGGATATCAGATGGAAAGGAAAAAACAGTCATCGATGGTTTCTATAATAGAGGCGAGGAGGATGATTCGAAAGGGAGCCACAGGGATCGTTGCCTATCTCTTGAACAGACCAAAAGATCAAATTAAATTGGAAGAAGTTGAGATTGTTAATGAGTTCTTAGAGGTGTTTCCTGAACACCTGGATTCGTTACCACTAGATCGTGAATTGGAGTTCGTAATTGAGATAGTTCCGGGAGCCGAACCATTTGCCAAGACACCATATCGGATGGCACCTGCTGAACTTCAGGAGTTAAGAAAGCAACTTGATGAGTTGATAGAAGCAGGTTATATTCGACTGAGTACATCACCTTAGGGAGCACCTGTACTATTTGTCAAGAAGAAGGACGAATCCCTACGACTTTGTATTGATTATCGGGAGCTCAACAGAATGACCATCAAGAACAAGTATTCTCTCCCTCATATCGAAGAGTTATTTGATATACTCCATGGATCTCGAGTATACTCCAAGTTAAATTTGAGACAAGGATACTATCAGTTGAAGGTGAAAGCGGAAGATATTCCCAAAACAACTTTTAGTAGTCGCTACGGACATTTCGAGTTTGTAGTGATGTCATTTAGATTGACGAATGCCCAGCTACATTCATGGACATGATGCATCGGATTTTTCGACTATTCCTAGATAAGTTATTGTAACACCCCAGCGCAAGGTGTCACATCCCCCGCACCGAGACCCGACCCGAATATGAAATGGACGATCCATACCCGAGCCAAATCACGGCGAACGGGGATAAACACACACTCTAAGCTGGGCGGGCTAACCCTTAAAACCAAAAAACAACATAAAACATTAAAGCGGAAGCAATAAACGAACATATACCATATATATATATATATACCATGAGCATCCAAGCTCCAAAAATAAGTTATATACATCATCAATTGCCATCACGGCTCAAAACATGTACGCTCCACATCATAATACATATACAATGATCAAATATAAGAGTATGCAAGTGTAAGACTCAAAATGTAAGAGCTAGAGACGAATGCAAGACCTAGGACTCGTATTCCCGCCTAGCTCCCTCAACACCTGCACAAAACAACTGAAAACCAAACGGGTTCAGTCCAAAAGGGACTGGTGGGTATAAAACAAGGCATAAATAGAATATATGACAGTAATTAAACAATCACATGCAAGCTATAATCCCAAGTGAGGTTTTTAAAGACTTTCCCAAGTGGGTGAATAGAAATCATCAAAAGGGATTATAACGAATCATTAACATTAGGTCATTAGTGGCCCGGCGAGTGGGCGTGCATTATCTCCAACCAACACCTTGTGTAAATCATTTAAACATTCATTCATTCATTCTTTTCATGCAATCATTCTTTTGTGCACATTCATTAACATTTACACCTTCTTCCTCCGGGTTGGTGGTGGGTTTGCAAGGCCCGACCACCCATTCATTGACCAAAAGGGGTTACATGACTTCCCAGATGGCGCTCAGCGTCCATTCCTCGCTAACTCCTAACGAGGTTCGGCTACGCCATTCATTGGTGGAACTAGTGTGAGGGATCACCGTCGGCCCGTGCCTCCCCGGATAGCCACTCACACTAAGTCCCTGGGCCCCATTCGTGCATTCGATCATTTCTCGCCAAAACATTAGGTACGGTTCATAAAATAAGGCTTTACGTTGAAAACATTTACTCTTTAAAACGACTCTCTATATATATATATAATTTTGGTCGAAAGCTTTCACATTGAAGGTATATATAGGGTCTTATATCTACATAGAAGAAAAACCCACCTTAAACCGTCAAGAGAAGAAAGCACGAGCCTCACTGACCGGCCTCGTCTCCCACTAGATCAAAATTTGTGCAAAAACGGTGAAGTGAGACTCAAAATGACCAAATAAGACGCTCGGCAATGCTATGATCATGATATGAATATATAAAAGATAAAATTATGTTATGAAAATGTTCATGTGCACTATTAATACATTTAAATCACATAATCAAGTCATTCAATTAATCGTTCAATTCATTCGAACTCATAATTCCACACTTTCAAACACATTGATTTAAGAACTTCATATAGAATCGAAGCACAAGTTAAATCACATTCAAATTGGAAACAAACAATTACATATGTGCAATTAAACCAGTTAACATTTATTACATAACCAATATATATACAAACACATGTATGTACAGTAGCATGCAAACAAAATGCATGAGAGACAGAGGGTGACACGCCCGTGTCACCAAAATGCACTAAGCTGTGACACCCCCGTGTCACAGTACAGCGGACAACAAGCTAGGAAAAATATGGTGACACGCCCGTGTCACAAAAACAAAGCAAACCGTGACACCCCCGTGTCACGGTACAGAAAAGTCCAACCAACAAGCATGCACCCCCGTGTCACGCAGAAGAGAAGAAAAGTGACACGCCCGTGTCACTGTGCGCAACAGAGAAAAATAGGGTATTAAGCAGAATAACAACGCAACAACATCAACAACAACCAAAACACCAAATTTTCAAGTTCAAACTCATATATTCCATGCAATAAACATACAAACTTACATATAGAGCAATAACAACTCATAAAAACACATATTTCCACATTGGATCATCCAAAAATCTCCAATGAAACCCATATACAAGTTCATCAACCAAATCCATAATCAACAAGCTAAATGCATATAACTTAAGCTTAAAGTTCCTAAACATATAAGCAACAACAAGTACACACATTAACCAATTCCCACCAAAGCCCTATCACATATTTTCAAGAAAATCATCAAAGTTCCATAATTACCTCAAATGAAAGAAATGAGAGAAGAGATGAAGAGATGGTGTTGATGATGCTTGAATGTCCACAAAACTCACAATTATGAAGCTTGAAAGAAGAAATCTACCACTTAACTTGAGGGGGTTGGCTCGGTTGAACAAGGAAAGAAGACCAAATGTGTATGTAATGTTTGTATGAATGAGGGAGATGAAATTACGTAATATGATGCTCCAAGGGAAGGAAGAATTGCTCTATTTGCTATTGAATCCTCCCAATTAATAAGTTATGCAAATGAAACCCCAAGCTTTGGAAATGTGATCAATTACGTCCAATGCAATTAAGTCCACAAGGTTCATGAAATGCTCAAATAAGGTCACAACAAAATTAAATCAAGTTCAATTTATGCAATAAATATCAATTGATATGAATTCACAAAGATACTAAATATTAAATATGAATTCAACATATGTACATATTTATATAAATATAGGTGATATTACTAACATTAAAATAAAGTAAATAACATTTAATACATTTAAAATAAAATAAAATTAACTATATAAACACGTAAAATGATCATTTCGTGCAATTAGGTAAACAATTACGTCATACCTGTAGGGCCGAATTATCGGGGCGTCACAATCTCTCCCCCTTAAAAGAATTCGTCCTCGGATTCATTGACCACCCGGAAACAATTCGGGATGAAATCTTTTCATCTTATCCTCCGTCTCCCACGTAGCCTCTTCCGTTTTGTCACTTCTCCATAAGACTTTAACTAGTGGGATCTGCCGATTTTGAAGCTCTTGAAATTTACTATCCAAAATCCTAATCGGCTTCTGAACGAAGGTGAGGTTCGGTTCTAACTCGACTTCCTCAACGGGAATAACTTCCGATTCATCCGGATAATATTTCCGAAGCTGAGACACATGAAATACATTATGAATTCCGGTCAAACTCGGGGGTAGGTTTAAACGGTAGGCCGTATCTCCAATTTTCTCCAAAATCTCATACGGTCCCAGATACCGAGGATTCAATTTCCCTCCTTTTCCAATCCTCGACAATCCCTTACGAGGTGAGGCTTTCAAGAACACCCTATCACCAACCTCAAACTTACGATCTTTCCTTCGGTGATCGGCATAGCTTTTCTGTTTGTCCGGGGCTGCTTTCATCCGTTGTCTGATTATTTGAACCTTATCAATTGCCTCTTGCACAGCCTTAGAGGGTTTTTCCTTTTTCTCTCCTCGTTTCACACCCTCTTGCTTCGTCCAATTCCATTCTTCCAAATCAAAGAACAACGGTGACCTGCATTTTCGTCCGTAGAGAGCCTCATATGGAGCCATTTCTATCGATGCTTGAAAGCTGTTATTATTGGCGAATTCAATTAAAGGCAATTGCTCGTTCCACGAACTCGAAAAATCCAATGCACATGCTCTCAACATATCCTCCAAATATTTAATTAATCTCTCCGATTGCCCGTCCGTCTAAGGATGGAAAGCTGTGCTGAATTGAAGCCTTGTGCCCAGATTCCTTTGCAATTCTTGCCAAAATCTAGAAGTAAATCTCGGATCCCGATCCGATACAATGCTAACCGGTACCCCATGAAGTCGGACGATTTCCTCCACATACTTCTTAGCCAATTTAGGTACCTTATCCGACATCCGAACAGCTAGAAAATGTGCCGATTTCGTTAGTCGATCCACTATTACCCAAATTCCATCTAAACCACCTTTCACTCGTGGAAGACCCGTAACTGTAACATCCCGATGGTTCGGATTTCCAGGTACGCCTTAACGTGAGGGTTTTATGTGCTTTAAATTATTTAATTACGTATTTGAATGTTATTTTAATGCTTATATGATTATTTGAATTAATATGACATTAATTGTTTATATTCTTGAACTTTGATTTTAAACGTTTAAGTTTGCATGCTCGTAATTTTCTCGTTATGTGCCAGAATTCAATTCCGTTTTTTGTGAAATTTTGGTATGCGTGATATACGTGAGTTATGAATGTGTTTGCATGCTCGTTTTAAGTTTTCGTGTTCGTTTGTCGAGGTTTTTAAACCTTAAGTATTTGACGAGGGACATGAGGGTCTAACTAGTTTTAGAGCGCCTCTTGTTCCGGAGGCCATAACTTGAGCTAGGGAATTCGGATTCGAATTCCGGAAGATGCGTTGGACTCGTAACGACGAGATGAAGCCAAGGAACCTGATTTGGTATTTTTCTAAGCCCGTTTGGACCCTCGTTTTTCGCCCGGAACGAACAGCTTGTGCTTAAGCCACCTTCTTTGACTAGTCTTGTACTTGTGGGGCCAATTTAACTCAACCTAAGCCTAACCCTTGATAACTTGACTTGAGTTAAGTCTCTCCCTCTCCCTTATCAGCTGAAAAACGAGCCAAACCCCCTCATTTTGTGCAGCAACAGATCGAGAGAGAAGAGAAGAGAAGAAGAAGAAAGAAGCCCTCTCCCATGTCTTGTGATTTTGAAGCCAATCTTCTCCATACTTCTTCATACCTTAAAGGTAAGTATATTTATGTATTCTCCTCTCTTCTATGCTTCATTTGATCCTTGAAATTCATGATATGCATCAGATTTAATAAGGTTATGGAGACTTGCATGAATAGTTAGGGTTAGAGGTCATTTGTTACTTCCTTGCCTTAGCTTGAATTTGTGGCTGATTTGAGGCTTCTTTGGTGCTTATATGAACTCCTTTGCTTCCATTCTTGATCTATACCTCATGCTAGATGTGTTAGGGTTGTTTTCTCTTTGATAACATGATTGAAACCTTGAGTTTTTGGCCATGAAACTTGAAAACCGAACTGCTGCAAATCTGCTCATTTTTACCAAACTGCTGTCACGTTTTTGAGATCAAATGGATGAATTCTTGCCTCCAATTTCGTATGCTAATGCTTGGTCATGTAGTATACATGTTGTTCTATGAATGTGCTTCGTTTTGCCCTGAATTCATGCTTTAATATGGCTGCAAACTTGAGTTCTTGAACCTTAAAAACTGCTCCCCTGTTTTGGGACTGCTGTGACGTTTTGTGCTTTGTTGCTTGAGTTAATGACTTCCAATTCATGTGAATTTGCATGGAGATGTTGTATACTAATTGTTTTATATGTTAGTCCTGCTCTTGCAAGTTTTTAGATCCATTTTCAGTTCCTAATCGAAGCATGATGGTCTGTTGTATGCTATGCGCGAACCGAACTGCTGCTGTTGCATTTTGTGATTTCTTGGTGGTTCTAATGTGCTCCAATTCGTGTCAATTTGCATATACATGGATTATATTAGTTGCTTATCATGTTAGTGTTCATCCCCTAAAGTTTTAGCTTCTTTTTCAGCCCCTAAGTACTTGTTCATGGCATGATTGAACCGATTGAGCTCATATGTCCGTTTTTGGCGCTCCAGAGTTGCTGCATGATTTCGGTGCTCTTAACGCGTGATCTAGCCTTTGAGTTATAAATGAAATATGTTCCTAACATGCTAAATATTTTGTATATCAAGTTTCATAATATTTGGAGTTGATTTGCTATGCTTTTGGACTAATTTTGTTTAGGGTCAGTTTTGCCGGTAAAACTTTGTATGCAATTTTGGCCTGTACCGAGACACCCCCATGTCTCATTTGCACTGAAATGTGAGACACGGGCGTGTCATGCTTCCTGGGCATGTCTGGACTGAGCCACGGGCGTGGCTCAGCTTAGTTAAGTTGAGGGACACCCCCGTGTCCCTCCCCTTGCGCAGCCCTTGGTTTTCCTTTTCGGTTTTTGGTTTGTTTCACCTCTTTGATGCCTTTATCTTCGTTTGTGATGAACTATGAACTTGTTTTACTATGTGTTGGGAGTATTGTGGTTCGATTTCATAACATTTGGGTGAGATTTAGACATGCTTTTGTTGAATGTCGTTTATGTGCGTTTTGTGGCGTTTGTGATTTACATAACCCATTTCCCTTGTCTTGTGATTTGTTCTTGTTTTCATACTTTGGAAATATGTTATATGAGGTAATAGTGTGTACGTAGTAGAGTTTTGTGTAAGATTGAGTACGTTTGAATGTGTGTCGAACTTAATTTACTTCAATGCTCTTATTTGTTTAAATGTTAGATCTTGTGCTTTGAATTTCTTGAATTGATTGGAAACGTGTAATTATGAATTCGAATGAAAGTGAGCGAAGGATTGAATGATTTGATTATATGATTTAAATTCCTTAATAGTGCACATGAACGTGTTCATGACATAATATCATCTTTTATACAATCATACGCATTCGCCGAGCGTCAATATGGTTCATTTGAGTCTAAGTCTGCCTCTTGCTCTTTGTTTTGCTCCTAGGTTCGTCCCGTTGTTGAGGAAGTGGTTCATTTGACTCCTTTTGGTCCGTTTTGGTTGGTTTGCTCGTCCAGGTGAGGTTTTCTTTCCTTTTAGTTATGATGACCTAAGACCCTAATTGAATTTCGAACCCGTATGCGACTTATATATGTATATATATAGATATGTGTTTGGATACGTATTTCGTGGGATTTGTCCCGTTTGCCTTAAGAATTTGAAAACGCTTTTATAAGTATATAAGCTCTATTTTCTTTTGTTTTGACAAGCTTTGTTTAAGTGTGTGTGTGTTTGTAAGCGTGATAAGATTTGTGGATAAGCTTCGCCTGGTAAGTGTGATAAGTGCAAGTATAAGTGTAAGTGTAAGTTTGGGCCCCGGAGAAGTGGTATGTGATCCCGGGTCGGCCATGGGGTCGCCGGGCTCTCTCATCAACACGACTCCACAAAAGGGAGATTTCGCCCATCCTCGGGAGGTCGAGGGGAAGGCGGGTCTTCTTGAGCCGGCGGTGTGCTTAGTGACCCGTCGAAGGAGCGGGTGGATCCCCCGTCTCATTCAGCTTTCAGTAGGGGTTGAGAGGGGCACCTCTCTCCCCAAAACGGTGTTGGGGTGGAGTTGGGTCATGATTTGTTTTGTTTTCGTTTCGCCTTGGTGTATGGAGTAAGTAAGGGTGATGGATTTAAGCTTTCAGTTCGTTATGTCTTCGTTTAGGGTTGTGAAACGGGGGCGGATTTCTAAACTCTAAAACTTGACTGAATTTGGCCTTCGGCTCCAAACTTCTTTCTTTATATATATTACCACGGGTTAAATGTCTTAGAATGCAAAAACCACGCCCGGTTCACGAACCCCTTTCAACTTTGTATATGCTTTGCTCTTACATATATGTATGGGTGCGTGTGTTAGCCCCCTCACCAGTCTCTAGGACTGACCCTTTTTATTTCTATCTTTTTCCCCCTTTGTTTTGAGTTGCAGGTACCCGTTTTGTAGGAGTTGGAGCTAGGCGGTTGTCTTCGAGTCTTGGTTTTGGAGAGCTTGAGTCTCATGCATTGTATTTTCGTCTTCTTTATGCATTTTGGCTAATTCTGAAATTTGTATAAGTTATGCTTTAAATTCGAAATTGTAAAGTTTGTATAGATTGAATCGAAAGTTTGATATGTCTTGAGTATGTTTATTTGCCTTATGAGATTCTGGTGCTTCCGCATCCGTTACTTGTTTTATTGCGTGCTCTAAGTAGGGTCTAGACCGCCTAGCTTAGGTTGGATTTTTGTTTGTCACCCGTTCGCCGTGGCTTGATACGTGGTCGGAGTTCCCATTTCGCTTCACGTGTTGGGTTACGGTGCGGGGGATGTGGCGCCCTTCGCTCCGGGGTGTTACATCCTTAGGTGGTATCAGAGCTCTAGGTTGCAAAACCGGAGCTCTAGTGTCTTGTTCGGTTTGTCTAGGTCGTTCGGCTTAGGATTATGTGAGTATTTGCATTCACCATCATCATTTTATGACTTTTATGATTTTATTTGTATTAATTGTTTACATGAACATGCACTAAACCCTTCCACGCATCGATATTTCTTGAATTTTGGTTCTTATTCAGGATGTCGTCTCAACGCACAACCATGGGAGAAGAACAAATGCCATCGGTATACCAAGAATTCCGGAATTGCAACCCTCCTATGTGGTTTGGAGGCGATGATGTGAAAGCCGAGCAATGGATTTCTGAGATTTCATGGATTTGGGATACTCTATCGGGAACATCACAAGATAGAGTGAATTGCACTTTCCATGTACTTAAAGGACAAGCTTTGATTTGGCTTAAGGAAACAAGATTGTGGTTTGAGAGATCCGGGGAAGAGTTTACATGGGAGAATTTTATCCGGGAATTCCACAACAAATACATTCCTTCGAGTGCAAGAATAAAGAGACTTCAAGAATTTCGAGATCTCCAACAAGACTTAAGGATGGCTGAAAATCACCTGGAGGAACTGGAGAGATCGGGCCCGTATGCCGCACCGGTTATTAATAACTACCGACTTAAGGCCCAAAATTTCATGCAATGACTCAAGGATGAAATTCAACACGCCCTCTCTACTTCACCGGTCAACCATTGGTCGGAGGCAATGAAGTAGGTGGTTCAACGCGAGATGGATAAGCAACATTTGAAATCCCACACTCTTCAATTGGGACAAGGATCCGGTTCGAACTCAAGGTTGGGCAAGAGGCCGGCACCACAAGAAAAGTCCCATGATTATCAAGACGTTAAACCATCCAAGAAGAAGAAGAAACCACGACAATCGAAACCGAATCCGGAGCTTACCCTAACGGCTCCAATTCGATGTGCTTTTTGTAAGGGTCCGAATCATGTGGAAGGGCAATATCGGAAGAAGTTAGGTGCTTGCTTTAAGTGTGGTGAGATTGGACACATGGTAAATAGTTGCCCATACCAATTCAAGCTAAGATCTTCAACGAGCCGTAACTCCGGGTTTCCGATTCCAACCCAAGTGCAAGTTAATCTTAACCCCACTACTTCGGTGAAAGGTACACGAAACATTCATGGCATCTCATTTCATGCATATTTTAGCCTTGGGAAACCCACGTGCTTACTGCTTTATTCCTTGTTCTTCGGTGGGTCTTGATTATAATTGTTGTGTAATTGTTTTCCTTCTTGTTCTTGTTCATTGTGTGTTTCCTTCCCTTTGTGACTCTTGCTTGTAATGTGTTTCCTTCCCTTCTCAGTTTTGCTCGTTATATGTTTCTTTTCCTTTTTAGTTCTTGCTTGGAGTGTGCTTCATTTTCTTCTTAGCTTTGCTTGTTGTTTATGTCTTTCCCTTCTTAATTCTTGCTTATTGTGTGCTTTATCTTCTTTTGTGTTAACCCTTTTTGTGGGGAGAGCTTTTGGTGTGGAGTGTTCGTGAGTGTTTGGTGAGTTGTGAGGGTCAACTGCTGTTGGTCGGCTTGTCTGGAGGCGTCTTGTTCTCATTGAAGATAGCGGATGCTTTTAGGAGGTCCGTCAGGGACTCAACGATATCTTCGGGTATTAGATTGAAGGCTAGCCCGTTAATATTCCTCGTAGAAGAACCGAGGATTGCCTCAGAGTAAGAGGTACGGTTTTGAGTGGGAAGAGGCGGTTGAAGAGAGTTACCCACGGTATTGGCTCTTGCCTAACCGAAGGTACAAAAGGCTACCTAGCTTCCAACCGAGGCATAAAGGAAGGCCTTTGTTGTGTGTTGCTCGTAGAAGAACGGTAGCCTACGCCTTAAAGAGTGCAAGGTCACGAGTTTATCCCACTCAGGGTTGAGGTTGTTCGGAGTTTTGGGACCCGGATATTCTGGCATAAGAAAGACGTTATGGACTTTGTGTAGTAATGTCTACGTGCCAAGGTTGAGAATTCTCCAACTACTCCCGAATCTTTATTTGGGAAGTAGGAGCAAACGCCTAGGACTTTGTGTCCGGTTCGCTATTTAAGGAGATAGGGTCTCAAGAGGAGTTGTGATCAGAGTGGCGCAGCGGAAGTGTGGAGTTAGACTTGTCTTCGAAGCCGTTCAAGATTCTCCTTAGGACCTGAGGACAGGTCCTTTTGAAGGAGGGGTGTTTGTAACATCCCGATGGTTCGGATTTCCAGGTACGCCTTAACGTGAGGGTTTTATGTGCTTTAAATTATTTAATTACGTATTTGAATGTTATTTTAATGCTTATATGATTATTTGAATTAATATGAAATTAATTGTTTATATTCTTGAACTTTGATTTTAAACGTTTAAGTTTGCATGCTCGTAATTTGCTCGTTATGTGCCGGAATTCAATTCCGTTTTTTGTGAAATTTTGGTATGCGTGATATACGTGAGTTATGAATGTGTTTGCATGCTCGTTTTAAGTTTTCGTGTTCGTTTGTCGAGGTTTTTAAACCTTAAGTATTTGACGAGGGACATGAGGGCCTAACTAGTTTTAGCGCGCCTCTTGTTCCGGAGGCCATAACTTGAGCTAGGGAATTCGGATTCGAATTCCGGAAGATGCGTTGGACTCGTAACGAAGAGATGAAGCCAATAAACCTGATTTGGTATTTTTCTAAGCCCGTTTGGACCCTCGTTTTTCGCCCGGAACGAACAGCTTGTGCTTAAGCCACCTTCTTTGACTAGTCTTGTACTTGTGGGGCCAATTTAACTCAACCTAAGCCTAACCCTTGATAACTTGACTTGAGTTAAGTCTCTCCCTCTCCCTTATCAGCTGAAAAACGAGCCAAACCCCCTCATTTTGTGCAGCAACAGATCGAGAGAGAAGAGAAGAGAAGAAGAAGAAAGAAGCCCTCTCCTATGTCTTGTGATTTTGAAGCCAATCTTCTCCATACTTCTTCATACCTTAAAGGTAAGTATATTTATGTATTATCCTCTCTTCTATGCTTCATTTGATCCTTGAAATTCATGATATGAATCAGATTTAATAAGGTTATGGAGACTTGCATGAATAGTTAGGGTTAGAGGTCATTTGTTACTTCCTTGCCTTAGCTTGAATTTGTGGCTGATTTGAGGCTTCTTTGGTGCATATATGAACTCCTTTGCTTCCATTCTTGATCTATACCTCATGCTAGATGTGTTAGGGTTGTTTTCTATTTGATAACATGATTGAAACCTTGAGTTTTTGGCAGTGAAACTTGAAAACCGAACTGCTGCAAATCTGCTCATTTTTACCAAACTGCTGTCACGTTTTTGAGATCAAATGGATGAATTCTTGCCTCCAATTTCTTATGCTAATGCTTGGTCATGTAGTATACATGTTGTTCTATGAATGTGCTTCATTTTGCCCTGAATTCATGCTTTAATATGGCTGCAAACTTGAGTTCTTGAACCTTAAAAACTGCTCCCCTGTTTTGGGACTGCTGTGACGTTTTGTGCTTTGTTGCTTGAGTTAATGACTTCCAATTCATCTGAATTTGCATGGAGATGTTGTATACTAATTGGTTTATATGTTAGTCCTTCTCTTGCAAGTTTTTAGATCCATTTTCAGTTCCTAATCGAAGCATGATGGCCTGTTGTATGCTATGCGCGAACCGAACTGCTGCTGTTGCATTTTGTGATTTCTTGGTGGTTCTAATGTGCTCCAATTCGTGTCAATTTGCATATACATGGAGTATATTAGTTGCTTATCATTTTAGTGTTCATCCCCTAAAGTTTTAGCTTCTTTTTCAGCCCCTAAGTACTTGTTCATGGCATGATTTAACCAATTGAGCTCATATGTCCGTTTTTGGCGCTCCAGAGTTGCTGCATGATTTCGGTGCTCTTAAAGCGTGATCTAGCCTTTGAGTTCTAAATGAAATATGTTCCTAACATGCTAAATATGTTGTATATCAAGTTGCATAATATTTGGAGTTGATTTGCTATGCTTTTGGACTAATTTTGTTTAGGGTCAGTTTTGCCGGTAAAACTTTGTATGCAATTTTGGCCTGTACCGAGACACCCCCGTGTCTCATTTGCACTGAAATGTGAGACACGGGCGTGTCATGCTTCCTGGGCATGTCTGGACTGAACCACGGGCGTGGCTCAGCTTAGTTAAGTTGAGGGACACCCCCGTGTCCCTCCCCTTGCGCAGCCCTTGGTTTTCCTTTTCGGTTTTTGGTTTGTTTCACCTCTTTGATGCCTTTATCTTCGTTTGTGATGAACTATGAACTTGTTTTACTATGTTTTGGGAGTATTGTGGTTCGATTTCGTAACATTTGGGTGAGATTTAGACATGCTTTTGTTGAATGTCGTTTATGTGCGTTTTGTGGCGTTTGTGATTTACATAACCCATTTCCCTTGTCTTGTGATTTGTTCTTGTTTTCATACTTTGCAAATATGTTATATGAGGTAATAGTGTGTACGTAGTAGAGTTTTGTGTAAGATTGAGTACGTTTGAATGTGTGTCGAACTTAATTTACTTCAATGCTCTTATTTGTTTAAATGTTAGATCTTGTGCTTTGAATTTCTTGAATTGATTGGAAACGTGTAATTATGAATTCGAATGAAAGTGAGCGAAGGATTGAATGATTTGATTATATGATTTAAATTCCTTAATAGTGCACATGAATGTGTTCATGACATAATATCATCTTTTATACAATCATACGCATTCGCCGAGCGTCAATATGGTTCATTTGAGTCTAAGTCTGCCTCTTGCTCTTTGTTTTGCTCTTAGGTTCGTCCCGTTGTTGAGTAAGTGGTTCGTTTGACTCCTTTTGGTCCGTTTTGGTTGGTTTGCTCGTCCAGGTGAGGTTTTCTTTCCTTTTAGTTATGATGACCTAAGACCCTAATTGAATTTCGAACCCGCATGCGACTTATATATGTATATATATAGATATGTGTTTGGATACGTATTTCGTGGGATTTGTCCCGTTTGCCTTAAGAATTTGAAAACGCTTTTATAAGTATATAAGCTCTATTTTCTTTTGTTTTGACAAGCTTTGTTTAAGTGTGTGTGTGTTTGTAAGCGTGATAAGATTTGTGGATAAGCTTCGCCTGGTAAGTGTGATAAGTGCAAGTATAAGTGTAACTGTAAGTTTGGGCCCCGGAGAAGTGGTATGTGATCCCGGGTCAGCCATGGGGTCGCCGGGCTCTCTCATCAACACGACTCCACAAAAGGGAGATTTTGCCCATCCTCGGGAGGTCGAGGGGAAGGCGGGTCTTCTTGAGCCGGCGGTGTGCTTAGTGACCCGTCGAAGGAGCGGGTGGATCCCCCGTCTCATTCAGCTTTCAGCAGGGGTTGAGAGGGGCACCTCTCTCCCCAAAACGGTGTTGGGGTGGAGTTGGGTTATGATTTGTTTTGTTTTCGTTTCGCCTTGGTGTATGGAGTAAGTAAGGGTGATGGATTTAAGCTTTCAGCTCGTTATGTCTTCGTTTAGGGTTGTGAAACGGGGGCGGATTTCTAAACTCTAAAACTTGACTGAATTTGGCCTTCGGCTCCAAACTTCTTTCTTTATATATATTACCACGGGTTAAATGTCTTAGAATGCAAAAACCACGCCCGGTTCACGAACCCCTTTCAGCTTTGTATATGCTTTGCTCTTACATATATGTATGGGTGCGTGTGTTAGCCCCCTCACCAGTCTCTAGGACTGACCCTCGTTATTTCTATCTTTTTCCCCCTTTGTTTTGAGTTGCAGGTACCCGTTTTGTAGGAGTTGGAGCTAGGCGGTTGTCTTCGAGTCTTGGTTTTGGAGAGCTTGAGTCTCATGCATTGTATTTTCGTCTTCTTTATGCATTTTGGCTAATTCTGAAATTTGTATAAGTTATGCTTTAAATTCGAAATTGTAAAGTTTGTATAGATTGAATCGAAAGTTTGATATGTCTTGAGTATGTTTATTTTCCTTATGAGATTCTGGTGCTTCCGCATCCGTTACTTGTTTTATTGCGTGCTCTAAGTAGGGTCTAGACCGCCTAGCTTAGGTTGGATTTTTGTTTGTCACCCGTTCGCCGTGGCTTGATACGTGGTCGGAGTTCCCATTTCGCTTCACGTGTTGGGTTACGGTGCGGGGGATGTGGCGCCCTTCGCTCCGGGGTGTTACATCCTTAGGTGGTATCAGAGCTCTAGGTTGCAAAACCGGAGCTCTAGTGTCTTGTTCGGTTTGTCTAGGTCGTTCGGCTTAGGATTATGTGAGTATTTGCATTCACCATCATCATTTTGTGACTTTTATGATTTTATTTGTATTAATTGTTTGAGATAAAGATTTTCGCCCATCCGAACTATGACCCTTTTGGCATTTCACCATCCCAACTATTTTTCACCCGAAACCGCCATCTAAACTTTCAATTCCTGACAAACCACCATCCCACAGCGGTTTTGACCCTTTTTTGAGCGGTTCTGACTCTTTTTTCAGCGGTTTTGGATGTTTTAACACATAATCTATGGAAAAATAACAAAGAGAGACATATTTACACGTGTTAAAACATCCAAAACCGCTGAAAAAAGAGTCAAAACCGCTCAAAAAAGGATCAAAACCGTTGTGGGATGGTGGTTTGTCAGGAATTGAAAGTTTAGATGGCGGTTTCGGGTGAAAAATTGTTGGGATGGTGAAATGCCAAAAGGGTCATAGTTCGGATGGGCGAAAATCTTTATCTCTAATTGTTTACATGAACATGCACTAAACCCTTCCACGCATCGATATTTCTTGAATTTTGGTTCTTATTCAGGATGTCGTCTCAACGCACAACCATGGGAGAAGAACAAATGCCATCGGTATACCAAGAATTCCGGAATTGCAACCCTCCTATGTGGTTTGGAGGCGATGATGTGAAAGCCGAGCAATGGATTTCTGAGATTTCATGGATTTGGGATACTCTATCGGGAACATCACAAGATAGAGTGAATTGCACTTCCCATGTACTTAAAGGACAAGCTTTGATTTGGCTTAAGGAAACAAGATTGTGGTTTGAGAGATCCGGGGAAGAGTTTACATGGGAGAATTTTATCCGGGAATTCCACAACAAATACATTCCTTCGAGTGCAAGAATAAAGAGACTTCAAGAATTTCGAGATCTCCAACAAGACTTAAGGATGGCTGAAAATCACCTGGAGGAACTAGAGAGATCGGGCCCGTATGCCACACCGGTTATTAATAACTACCGACTTAAGGCCCAAAATTTCATGCAATGACTCAAGGATGAAATTCAACAAGCCCTCTCTACTTCACCGGTCAACCATTGGTCGGAGGCAATGAAGTAGGTGGTTCAACGCGAGATGGATAAGCAACATTTGAAATCCCACACTCTTCAATTGGGACAAGGATCCGGTTCGAACTCAAGGTTGGGCAAGAGGCCGGCACCATAAGAAAAGTCCCATGATTATCAAGACGTTAAACCATCCAAGAGGAAGAAGAAACCACGACAATCGAAACCGAATCCGGAGCTTACCCTAACGGCTCCAATTCGATGTGCTTTTTGTAAGGGTCCGAATCATGTGGAAGGGCAATGTCGGAAGAAGTTAGGTGCTTGCTTTAAGTGTGGTGAGATTGGACACATGGTAAATAGTTGCCCATACCAATTCAAGCTAAGATCTTCAACGAGCCGTAACTCCGGGTTTCCGATTCCAACCCAAGTGCAAGTTAATCTTAACCCCACTACTTCGGTGAAAGGTACACGAAACATTCATGGCATCTCATTTCATGCATATTTTAACCTTGGGAAACCCACGTGCTTACTGCTTTATTCCTTGTTCTTCGGTGGGTCTTGATTATAATTGTTGTGTAATTGTTTTCCTTCTTGTTCTTGTTCATTGTGTGTTTCCTTCCCTTTGTGACTCTTGCTTGTAATGTGTTTCCTTCCCTTCTCAGTTTTGCTCGTTATATGTTTCTTTTCCTTTTTAGTTCTTGCTTGGAGTGTGCTTCATTTTCTTCTTAGCTTTGCTTGTTGTTTATGTCTTTCCCTTCTTAATTCTTGCTTATTGTGTGCTTTATCTTCTTTTGTGTTAACCCTTTTTGTGGGGAGAGCTTTTGGTGTGGAGTGTTCGTGAGTGTTTGGTGAGTTGTGAGGGTCAACTGCTGTTGGTCGGCTTGTCTGGAGGCGTCTTGTTCTCATTGAAGATAGCGGATGCTTTTAGGAGGTCCGTCAGGGACTCAACGATATCTTCGGGTATTAGATTGAAGGCTAGCCCGTTAATATTCCTCGTAGAAGAACCGAGGATTGCCTCAGAGTAAGAGGTACGGTTTTGAGTGGGAAGAGGCGGTTGAAGAGAGTTACCCACGGTATTGGCTCTTGCCTAACCGAAGGTACAAAAGGCTACCTAGCTTCCAACCGAGGCATAAAGGAAGGCCTTTGTTGTGTGTTGCTCGTAGAAGAACGGTAGCCTACGCCTTAAGGAGTGCAAGGTCACGAGTTTATCCCACTCAGGGTTGAGGTTGTTCGGAGTTTTGGGACCCGGATATTCTGGCATAAGAAAGACGTTATGGACTTTGTGTAGTAATGTCTACGTGCCAAGGTTGAGAATTCTCCAACTACTCCCGAATCTTTATTTGGGAAGTAGGAGCAAACGCCTAGGACTTTGTGTCCGGTTCGCTATTTAAGGAGATAGGGTCTCAAGAGGAGTTGTGATCAGAGTGGCGCAGCGGAAGTGTGGAGTTAGACTTGTCTTCGAAGCCGTTCAAGATTCTCCTTAGGACCTGAGGACAGGTCCTTTTGAAGGAGGGGTGTTTGTAACATCCCGATGGTTCGGATTTCCAGGTACGCCTTAACGTGAGGGTTTTATGTGCTTTAAATTATTTAATTACGTATTTGAATGTTATTTTAATGCTTATATGATTATTTGAATTAATATGAAATTAATTGTTTATATTCTTGAACTTTGATTTTAAACGTTTAAGTTTGCATGCTCGTAATTTGCTCGTTATGTGCCGGAATTCAATTCCGTTTTTTGTGAAATTTTGGTATGCGTGATATACGTGAGTTATGAATGTGTTTGCATGCTCGTTTTAAGTTTTCGTGTTCGTTTGTCGAGGTTTTTAAACCTTAAGTATTTGACGAGGGACATGAGGGCCTAACTAGTTTTAGCGCGCCTCTTGTTCCGGAGGCCATAACTTGAGCTAGGGAATTCGGATTCGAATTCCGGAAGATGCGTTGGACTCGTAACGAAGAGATGAAGCCAATAAACCTGATTTGGTATTTTTCTAAGCCCGTTTGGACCCTCGTTTTTCGCCCGGAACGAACAGCTTGTGCTTAAGCCACCTTCTTTGACTAGTCTTGTACTTGTGGGGCCAATTTAACTCAACCTAAGCCTAACCCTTGATAACTTGACTTGAGTTAAGTCTCTCCCTCTCCCTTATCAGCTGAAAAACGAGCCAAACCCCCTCATTTTGTGCAGCAACAGATCGAGAGAGAAGAGAAGAGAAGAAGAAGAAAGAAGCCCTCTCCTATGTCTTGTGATTTTGAAGCCAATCTTCTCCATACTTCTTCATACCTTAAAGGTAAGTATATTTATGTATTATCCTCTCTTCTATGCTTCATTTGATCCTTGAAATTCATGATATGAATCAGATTTAATAAGGTTATGGAGACTTGCATGAATAGTTAGGGTTAGAGGTCATTTGTTACTTCCTTGCCTTAGCTTGAATTTGTGGCTGATTTGAGGCTTCTTTGGTGCATATATGAACTCCTTTGCTTCCATTCTTGATCTATACCTCATGCTAGATGTGTTAGGGTTGTTTTCTATTTGATAACATGATTGAAACCTTGAGTTTTTGGCCGTGAAACTTGAAAACCGAACTGCTGCAAATCTGCTCATTTTTACCAAACTGCTGTCACGTTTTTGAGATCAAATGGATGAATTCTTGCCTCCAATTTCGTATGCTAATGCTTGGTCATGTAGTATACATGTTGTTCTATGAATGTGCTTCATTTTTCCCTGAATTCATGCTTTAATATGGCTGCAAACTTGAGTTCTTGAACCTTAAAAACTGCTCCCCTGTTTTGGGACTGCTGTGACGTTTTGTGCTTTGTTGCTTGAGTTAATGACTTCCAATTCATCTGAATTTGCATGGAGATGTTGTATACTAATTGTTTTATATGTTAGTCCTTCTCTTGAAAGTTTTTAGATCCATTTTCAGTTCCTAATCGAAGCATGATGGCCTGTTGTATGCTATGTACGAACCGAACTGCTGCTGTTGCATTTTGTGATTTCTTGGTGGTTCTAATGTGCTCCAATTCGTGTCAATTTGCATATACATGGAGTATATTAGTTGCTTATCATGTTAGTGTTCATCCCCTAAAGTTTTAGCTTCTTTTTCAGCCCCTAAGTACTTGTTCATGGCATGATTTAACCAATTGAGCTCATATGTCCGTTTTTGGCGCTCCAGAGTTGCTGCATGATTTCGGTGCTCTTAAAGCGTGATCTAGCCTTTGAGTTCTAAATGAAATATGTTCCTAACATGCTAAATATGTTGTATATCAAGTTGCATAATATTTGGAGTTGATTTGCTATGCTTTTGGACTAATTTTCTTTAGGGTCAGTTTTGCCGGTAAAACTTTGTATGCAATTTTGGCCTGTACCGAGACACCCCCGTGTCTCATTTGCACTGAAATGTGAGACACGGGCGTGTCATGCTTCCTGGGCATGTCTGGACTGAGCCACGGGCGTGGCTCAGCTTAGTTAAGTTGAGGGACACCCCCGTGTCCCTCCCCTTGCGCAGCCCTTGGTTTTCCTTTTCGGTTTTTGGTTTGTTTCACCTCTTTGATGCCTTTATCTTCGTTTGTGATGAACTATGAACTTGTTTTACTATGTTTTGGGAGTATTGTGGTTCGATTTCATAACATTTGGGTGAGATTTAGACATGCTTTTGTTGAATGTCGTTTATGTGCGTTTTGTGGCGTTTGTGATTTACATAACCCATTTCCCTTGTCTTGTGATTTGTTCTTGTTTTCATACTTTGCAAATATGTTATATGAGGTAATAGTGTGTACGTAGTAGAGTTTTGTGTAAGATTGAGTACGTTTGAATGTGTGTCGAACTTAATTTACTTCAATGCTCTTATTTGTTTAAATGTTAGATCTTGTGCTTTGAATTTCTTGAATTGATTGGAAACGTGTAATTATGAATTCGAATGAAAGTGAGCGAAGGATTGAATGATTTGATTATATGATTTAAATTCCTTAATAGTGCACATGAATGTGTTCATGACATAATATCATCTTTTATACAATCATACGCATTCGTCGAGCGTCAATATGGTTCATTTGAGTCTAAGTCTGCCTCTTGCTCTTTGTTTTGCTCTTAGGTTCGTCCCGTTGTTGAGTAAGTGGTTCGTTTGACTCCTTTTGGTCCGTTTTGGTTGGTTTGCTCGTCCAGGTGAGGTTTTCTTTCCTTTTAGTTATGATGACCTAAGACCCTAATTGAATTTCGAACCCGCATGCGACTTATATATGTATATATATAGATATGTGTTTGGATACGTATTTCGTGGGATTTGTCCCGTTTGCCTTAAGAATTTGAAAACGCTTTTATAAGTATATAAGCTCTATTTTCTTTTGTTTTGACAAGCTTTGTTTAAGTGTGTGTGTGTTTGTAAGCGTGATAAGATTTGTGGATAAGCTTCGCCTGGTAAGTGTGATAAGTGCAAGTATAAGTGTAACTGTAAGTTTGGGCCCCGGAGAAGTGGTATGTGATCCCGGGTCAGCCATGGGGTCGCCGGGCTCTCTCATCAACACGACTCCACAAAAGGGAGATTTTGCCCATCCTCGGGAGGTCGAGGGGAAGGCGGGTCTTCTTGAGCCGGCGGTGTGCTTAGTGACCCGTCGAAGGAGCGGGTGGATCCCCCGTCTCATTCAGCTTTCAGCAGGGGTTGAGAGGGGCACCTCTCTCCCCAAAACGGTGTTGGGGTGGAGTTGGGTTATGATTTGTTTTGTTTTCGTTTCGCCTTGGTGTATGGAGTAAGTAAGGGTGATGGATTTAAGCTTTCAGCTCGTTATGTCTTCGTTTAGGGTTGTGAAACGGGGGCGGATTTCTAAACTCTAAAACTTGACTGAATTTGGCCTTCGGCTCCAAACTTCTTTCTTTATATATATTACCACGGGTTAAATGTCTTAGAATGCAAAAACCACGCCCGGTTCACGAACCCCTTTCAGCTTTGTATATGCTTTGCTCTTACATATATGTATGGGTGCGTGTGTTAGCCCCCTCACCAGTCTCTAGGACTGACCCTCGTTATTTCTATCTTTTTCCCCCTTTGTTTTGAGTTGCAGGTACCCGTTTTGTAGGAGTTGGAGCTAGGCGGTTGTCTTCGAGTCTTGGTTTTGGAGAGCTTGAGTCTCATGCATTGTATTTTCGTCTTCTTTATGCATTTTGGCTAATTCTGAAATTTGTATAAGTTATGCTTTAAATTCGAAATTGTAAAGTTTGTATAGATTGAATCGAAAGTTTGATATGTCTTGAGTATGTTTATTTGCCTTATGAGATTCTGGTGCTTCCGCATCCGTTACTTGTTTTATTGCGTGCTCTGAGTAGGGTCTAGACCGCCTAGCTTAGGTTGGATTTTTGTTTGTCACCCGTTCGCCGTGGCTTGATACGTGGTCGGAGTTCCCATTTCGCTTCACGTGTTGGGTTACGGTGCGGGGGATGTGGCGCCCTTCGCTCCGGGGTGTTACAGTAACGAAATCCATCGCCACTTGCTGCCATTTCCATTCTGGAATAGGTAACGTTGCAGTAGCCCCGATGGCTTCTGATGCTCTGCTTTCACCACTTGGCAAGTCAAGCAATATCTCATGAAGTCGATCACATCCCGCTTAAGCCCATTCCACCAATAAAATTTCTTTAAGTCCTTATACATCTTATTTCCCCCGGGATGTATCGAATACCCTGATCGATGAGCTTCTTCCTGTTGGGAATAGTGCCCTGAAAATTCAATTTGTTGAATTAATTAAAACTGAATTTACAACAAGTTATGAGTATTTCACATATTAACAATTAATAACGTGTGATGGTATTCTTATATGAAATGTGTTTCATAGGAAAAGACTTTGAATACCGAAATCTCGTGTTATTAAAGTTCTAATCGGTAAGATAAGAATATGTTCTTATCAAGACTATAACGTGGTTATATAAGATGATTAGTCTTTCGTCATAGGGAATGGTGATTCCAATTATAACACGTTGATGATTTTCAATAGGATTGGAAACATCGAACTGGACCACTGAGATTATTTATTTTATACTGCTATCTAAAATAAATAAAATCTCAGGAAGCATTGTACTCTTAATCCTGATAATATTTCGGCTTTAGGCATGTAGTGGTAGTCACTGTAACATACTCGAAGTGAGGTCTCGGTAACGGGTGGCCAAAATACTTTGTATGATTCGGTGACGGCATGAAATGTGCTAAAGAGTTATATTGATCGAGGAATCCGTGGCCTTGCTGGAAGGTAAAAGATATCCTTGAAATAGATTTGCAAAAGTTCGAATTAAGACTTTGGCCAAAGCACTTCGCGTGATGACGTCACCGAAGTTGTATGATGAATGTGTTTCACATACAGAGAATTTGAACTTAAGGCGAATCAATAAATTTCAAATTAGAGATGAAAAATAAATGATAGTAGTTGCAATTTATTTTTCATGGATATCTACACGGAGGAGTAAAATGCGAAATTATTCTAGATCGAGAAATTCGTGAATAATTTAATTAATTTTAGAGTGCAACAATATTTATTTAGTGGAATTAAATATTGTTAAACGGTAATTAATTATTATCATGAGATGATAATATATTAATCCGTTTGGAGCTAAAATTAATTAGTCCTGCAGGTCCCCCTGCAAGCCCCAATTGAAAACCCAAAGAGAAAATATTAAAAGGAAAAGGAGAAATGAATTTTCAAAGTGTTTGAAAATGGCCAAGGAATTTATTTTAAGAAAATAAATTAAAGTTCTAAAGAGTTGGAAATGCCCGGAATTTTATTTTGGAGAAAATAAAATTTTCATCGAAAAAAAAAAAATAATAATAATAATAATTTCGGTGATGACGTGGCAGCTGACGTGGCAGTCCACGTGGCATGCCACGTCAGCAGAAGGGTCCCAGGTGGCGCTGACTGGGCGCCGCGTGGCGCGACACGTGGACGGCTAGGATCGCGCCACGCCAGCGCCCGTGAACTGCCCAGATGAGATCGGACCGGGTCAGTCAAACGGGTCAGGATCGGTCAACGATTCGGGTCGAATCCGGATAGGGTCGGGGAACCGGGTCTGGGCAGGGCCTGACCCGGACACGTGGCAGAACAGGAATCCGCCACGTCGCGATTAAACCCTAGCCGCGAGTGGAATACACGCGCCGCCTTGTGGCGGCGCGTGAGGGCGCGTCCGGCGTCGGAACGGCGCGTTCTCGGCGGTTCTGGATTCGTGGCGACGAGACCTACGACGTGGTGACCTCGGTTTGCGTGTCCAAGTTACACACGCAAGTGGGTTGTGAAATGACCATTTTGCCCTTGCTTTTGTATCCAAAATGACCGAAATGCCCTCGGTTTTTCCCCTATAAATAGGGGCCTTGGGTCCTCATTTCTTATACAACATTTTGGGAAAGGTTTTGGCTATTCCTTAGCTTTGAAACCATGTCCCATTCTCCCAGTTAATTCCGATTTATTTCGGAATTAATTTTAATTAGGTGTTTATATATAAACGCCTGATTTCGGGAGAATAAACCCTGAAAAGGGTTTTTAGTTTAAATTTTATTTTCTCTAAGTATTTAGAGAAATACTTTCGGAGCCCACGCTCCGAGGGTGTCCCTGGGGATATTGCAGGGAAGCTCTGCCGGTTTCACGAGTGGGCAAGGAGCTGGAAAAATGCCGTTAGATAGCCATGATTGCAGTACGGTAATAGTTTTCAGTTATTTTATTTTAAGCATGATAAATTATGTGCTCTTAAGTGTTAATTGCATGTTAGATATTTATCTGCTTAAGTGATTTAAAATTTGTTATCAATTGCATGTATATACTTGAGTAGATCCGGCTAAGTCTTCCGCTTTGTATTAAAATGTTTTAGAAATATTTTAATACTTGTATTATAATAAAAAATTTTAAAATGTGGTCCCGGACTGCTACTGTTCTGGGCCCGCATCCCAACATGTGGTATCAGAGTCGTGCTCTAGCTATATACATGCATTGATATGATGCATGAGATGCATAATTTTAAATCTGACACTGTGCACTTAAATTCTGTCAAAGAAGACTGGTTTTTAAGTGGGACCGTTGTGACCCCTCCAGTGTTTTCTGGGAATTTACGTGGAATGGTAATTTTCTGGGAATCGATTTCAATAATCTTCCTGGTTAATTACCGAATCAGTAAACATGATTTAAATTATGAGATAATTTATTTATAACATGTTTACTTTATGCCATTTATTTTAAGCGTGATAATTATGTTATAATTATACCAACATGCTTAATTGATTTAATTTATGACATATTTATTTTGTGTCATTTAAAATTTTAAGCATGATAATTATGTGATAATTATATGAAAACATGCTTAATTAATTATTTTATGGAATGATCATGATAATATGAGATATTATGTTATTTACAATTATGCGTATTTTATTTAATGTGATTAAATAAATAATGTTTAATAGAGATTGAATGAGATGCATAATTGGACTAATATTTTTCGGCCTAATTAATAAATTGTTATTATTGCCTTAAAATATTATTATTGGGATTTTAAATATGATTTAGTAATCCTAGTGGGAGGGTATTAATTAGATTAATTACTTCCAACAATAAGACGCCAAAAATGATTATTAAATAATCAACAGATAATCCACACCTTTTAAAAATTCAAGTGGGAGCGAGATGAAAAGAGTTGGATTCTCACGGCCTCCATTACCCGTCTATAGTATAGTGGATGTATACTACTCCCTTCGGCGGGTATATATTCGCGGTATACAAGATTAGACTTCTACGGATAGAATGAAATACGGGGAAGTCAGCTCGACCACGCCTCCGTGGAGTGTCTTGACCTACTCGTACGGACTTCTAGGTAATGGTACACACACTTGACTAAGTAATGTATTAACCTCCCTTCGGAGCTATGTTACATTTACTTAGAGGCCAAGGGTTGACGTGGTGGATTGGCATTGTTTGGTAAGAGTTACCTAGATGACATGTTAATTAAGAATAGTTCTTGCTTTTCTAAGCGGTTTTCGACCTCGCCTCCGGGGAGTCAACTGCAGTTAGTTAAGTCACCATTGCGTAAACCAAAATGCTTACGTGGATTTCATTTATTGGTTGGACGCAGAACAAAGTGAAATACATAATCATAACTTGCATTTATTTATTTATTTCAGTTTTATAATTACGATCTCTCTTAGCCCACTCCAAACTGTATGTCTATAAGGAAATAGGCTAGTAAGGGTTCAACTACGCTGACTAAGTAATAAATCTTGACATCGTGTTGGAACACGAAAGTTTACGTACTCACTGAACCTTATCCGAAAATTTCAGAAACTACAACCAGTCAGGATTAAAAAGACATTTATTCTAAATAGATCAAGTGTGATGATCTGGCTAGTCTTATATCCTGACATCTGTTTTAAATGTTCTTGAGCATCAAACACATGAGATGTTTACTGATAAGAACATGTGTTGAAGACAGAGTCGTACGTAGGTACGAGCCATGAAAACGGTTGTCAGTTAAAGATGTTTGAAGGATCACTGTTTCATAATCATATTATGAATAGTATAGCTAATCTGAATGAGATTGAAAGCCTCTGTGCTTAAAGAGACAATCTTAACAGATAGGATACGATCCTATACTCTCTGCCTAAGTCGTTTGAACGTTCAAGATTATTTTAAATAAATTTTTTTAAAAACCAATGAACGACCTCAATGTGGCTGAAAGGGTGATATAGACTAAGGGAAAAGTTCTCTTTAATCAGACATCAATATCCACGGGTTAGAAACCCAGTAAGTGGAAGAAAGAAAAGGAAAAGTTCCCAATCTAAGGTTCAGAAATAGAAAGTCAAATCCGACAATGGAAAAGTGTTTCTATTTCGGTGGTAACGGGTATTGGAAAGGAAATTATCCAAAATACTTAGTGTGTCCTTTTGCTACGCCGTTTTAGATAAGATATGAAGATATCTTACTCGTTGATAATATGTTTAGTTGAAAATTCACCAGACTCCTGGTATGTGAATTTGAGATCAACTAATCATATTTGCAAGTTGTTGCGAAGATTCAAATCAACCAGAAAGGTTGAAAAACGGCTAACACATAACTACTGCTCGGGGATAATACAAGTGTAATTGTATTAGCAGTAAAGACTATAAAGTCGTATTTTGGCAGAAGGGTTTTAATATTATACGTGCCATATAAACAGAAATTTAATTTCAGTGGGTTATTTGATAACTAATAGTTTAATTGATTGTTTTGAACAAAAGTTTACCACTAAGCAAAATAAAAGGTTTATTTGCTCTGGCACAATAAAAGATGGTCTTTTATACCTCAATGAAAACCCTAATTCAAGTTTAACAGTAAGAAGCTTGACTTACCATCTAAGAAGAAAAACTTCTTCGTGGCACCTATCTATTGGTCAATTGAATCTGAATAGGATCCAAAGACTGATTGTTGAGTCCTATTGACTTGAAAATAGTATCAATCTGCGAATCCCATTTAGAAGGTTAAAATGACCAAGAAACCTTTTTGAGACAAAAGGTATTTAAGCCATGAAGTTGCTTGTGTCAGTTCATACGGATATGTGATCCTATGATTATTCAAGCAAGAGAAAGTTTTGGATATTTCATCATTCGTTTGAATGATTGCTCTAGATACATATATGTTTATTTGATGAGACTTAAGTCTGTAATTGTTGAAGAGTTCAAAGAATATAAGACTGAAGTCAAAGAATCAAATTAGAAAACATATCAAGGCACTTCGATTAGGTCGAAGTAGTGATAAGTATCTAAGTTCAGAGTTAAACAGAATTTCTCAAATGAGATTGGATCTCAACTATATATATGAGATACGTCTTAGCAAAGATGTATTGCAGAAAGGAGAAATAGAACTCTGATAATGATGGTAAGATTCATGAAGAGTCATGCTACCCTATGAATTTCGTTTTGGGGTCTTGCACACAAAACGACAAACCTAGTTCTATCTAAGTCAGTTCCTAAAACACTGATGGATCTGTAGCTAGGGTAAAAACCCTGTATCTTTTATCTTCGGATTTAAGGTAGCCTGGTCCACGAGTTAAGGATGGATCCTGACAAGTTAGAATAAAGAACAAAGGTTTACTTGTTCTAAGGTTATCCTAGAAGAACGAGAGGTGGTATATTTTGTAATTTGAGAAATCACAAAAGATGTTTGTGAATATTTCAAAGATAATTACATAGATAACCACAAAGGGTGGAAGCAAAGTAGTGTTAAAAGAAATAACAGTATTAGATACTGATTTCCATAAACCCGTGATAACTAAAAATGTATCAGATACATGTGATGTACCAAATACAACATGTAATGTAGAGACGTGTACACGAGAGCATCATTATAGTGGGAGGATTGTCAGGACACCCGACAAGATACCTAAGATTAACCCAAGTGGTTGAATCTAACGTATCTGATCCTATCACGTGTAATGAAGCTGTAAAAGATATAGACGCTGACCGTTTGGTCAATATCCATGGAATCTAAGTTAGAATATCTGTATTCTAACAAAGTCTTGAACTTGTAGAGGCGCCTGAAGGCATTAAACCCTATTAGATACAATTGGGTTCTACAAAACGATAAAAGGATAAATGGACGAAAAAGTAGAGACTTTAGAGCAAACTTATGGCAAGGGATTTTACCCAGAAAGAAGAAATCATTTATGAGATCTTCTCGCCTGTAACAGTGCTTAACTCCATTATCCTCTCCATTTTATCTCATTATCGATTATGAGATTAGATAAATGGATGTAAAGACTATGTTCTTGAACGGGCAACTTCAAGAAGAGGAGCTACATGGCATAACCTGAAGGCTTCACAGCCAGAAATCAGGTACATATAATGCAAGCTTAATAGATCGATTTATGATCTTAAGCAAGCGTCTAGATTATGGAGCATCAGAATTATAAGGCAATTTAGATTCTTTGGATTTGTATAATTGCCTGATGAACCATGAAGTGTACAAAATGACATCATGATATCGTTGTACCGTTTTCACTTTGTACGTAATTAATATTCTGCTCGTTGGGAATGATGCTCAATGGTCAAGATTCGAACGTCAAATCATTTTGACAAGAAAAGACCTATGTGAGACCAATGTTATTCCAAGGATCAGACTTTTGTCGTGATCATAGGAATAAGGAGATTGGTTTATCACAAGAAGCATGTATAAATAAGATGCTGACAAGGTATAATATGACGAATTCCAAGAAAGGTTCATTACCTTTTAGATGTGGAATTTATCTATCTCGGGGTCAGTGTCCTAAGATAACTGAAGAGATAGAAGACATGATTAGAGTTCCGCAGCGGAAGCTTTATGTATGTCATATTATGTACAGGGCCAGATGTCTACTATATAGGTCTAAGTTAGCAGATATTAGTCAAACCCTAGAATCTAACACTGGGTAGTAGTGAAAGTATATATTGGAGTACTTGAGAAGGACTTGAGATTATATGCTTGTCTACCACAGTGGTGAGCTCATTTCAATAGAGTATAAAGATTCGGATTTACAATCTAATTTGTATTCTAGATGTTTGACATTGGAATACGTGTATACTCTAGAAAGAGCAATCATTAATTGGAGAATGATAAGCAAACATGTATTGCTTACACCGCCATGGAAGTCAAATACATGGTAGCTTGAGAAGCAGCCAGTTAGATGTATTGGATTCATGATTTCCTAGTTTTTGGCTCAGAGAAACATCTGATAGATTCCTTCACTAAAGTATTGGCGCGAAAGAGTGCAAAACAAGTTTTGACACTCATATGGAAGGAATAAGACTTAGATGTGTAGCCAAATTGAATTTAGGGCAAGTGGGAGATTGTTGGGAATAGTGCCCTGAAAATTCAATTTGTTGAATTAATTAAAACTGAATTTACAACAAGTTATGAGTATTTCACATATTAACAATTAATAACGTGTGATGGTATTCTTATATGAAATGTGTTTCATAGGAAAAGACTTTGAATACCGAAATCACGTGTTATTAAAGTTCTAATCGGTAAGATAAGAATATGTTCTTATCAAGACTATAACGTGGTTATATAAGATGATTAGTCTTTCGTCATAGGGAATGGTGATTCCAATTATAACACGTTGATGATTTTCAATAGGATTGGAAACATCGAACTGGACCACTGAGATTATTTATTTTATACTGCTATCTAAAATAAATAAAATCTCAGGAAGCATTGTACTCTTAATCCTGATAATATTTCGGCTTTAGGCATGTAGTGGTAGTCACTGTAACATACTCGAAGTGAGGTCTCGGTAACGGGTGGCCAAAATACTTTGTATGATTCGGTGACGGCATGAAATGTGCTAAAGAGTTATATTGATCGAGGAATCCGTGGCCTTGCTGGAAGGTAAAAGATATCCTTGAAATAGATTTGCAAAAGTTCGAATTAAGACTTTGGCCAAAGCACTTCGCGTGATGACGTCACCGAAGTTGTATGATGAATGTGTTTCACATACAGAGAATTTGAACTTAAGGCGAATCAATAAATTTCAAATTAGAGATGAAAAATAAATGATAGTAGTTGCAATTTATTTTTCATGGATATCTACACGGAGGAGTAAAATGCGAAATTATTCTAGATCGAGAAATTCGTGAATAATTTAATTAATTTTAGAGTGCAACAATATTTATTTAGTGGAATTAAATATTATTAAACGGTAATTAATTATTATCATGAGATGATAATATATTAATCCGTTTGGAGCTAAAATTAATTAGTCCTGCAGGTCCCCCTGCAAGCCCCAATTGAAAACCCAAAGAGAAAATATTAAAAGGAAAAGGAGAAATGAATTTTCAAAGTGTTTGAAAATGGCCAAGGAATTTATTTTAAGAAAATAAATTAAAATTCTAAAGAGTTGGAAATGCCCGGAATTTTATTTTGGAGAAAATAAAATTTTCATCGAAAAAAAAATAATAATAATAATAATAATTTCGGTGATGACGTGGCAGCTGACGTGGCAGTCCACGTGGCATGCCACGTCAGCAGAAGGGTCCCAGGTGGCGCTGACTGGGCGCCGCGTGGCGCGACACGTGGACGGCTAGGATCGCGCCACGCCAGCGCCCGTGAACGGCCCAGATGAGATCGGACCGGGTCAGTCAAACGGGTCAGGATCGGTCAACGATTCGGGTCGAATCCGGATAGGGTCGGGGAACCGGGTCTGGGCAGGGCCTGACCCGGACACGTGGCAGAACAGGAATCCGCCACGTCGCGATTAAACCCTAGCCGCGAGTGGAATACATGCGCCGCCTTGTGGCGGCGCGTGAGGGCGCGTCCGGCGTCGGAACGGCGCGTTCTCGGCGGTTCTGGATTCGTGGCGACGAGACCTACGACGTGGTGACCTCGGTTTGCGTGTCCAAGTTACACACGCAAGTGGGTTGTGAAATGACCATTTTGCCCTTGCTTTTGTATCCAAAATGACCGAAATGCCCTCGGTTTTTCCCCTATAAATAGGGGCCTTGGGTCCTCATTTCTTATACAACATTTTGGGAAAGGTTTTGGCTATTCCTTAGCTTTGAAACCATGTCCCATTCTCCCAGTTAATTCCGATTTATTTCGGAATTAATTTTAATTAGGTGTTTATATATAAACGCCTGATTTCGGGAGAATAAACCCTGAAAAGGGTTTTTAGTTTAAATTTTATTTTCTCTAAGTATTTAGAGAAATACTTTCGGAGCCCACGCTCCGAGGGTGTCCCTGGGGATATTGCAGGGAAGCTCTGCCGGTTTCACGAGTGGGCAAGGAGCTGGAAAAATGCCGTTAGATAGCCATGATTGCAGTACGGTAATAGTTTTCAGTTATTTTATTTTAAGCATGATAAATTATGTGCTCTTAAGTGTTAATTGCATGTTAGATATTTATCTGCTTAAGTGATTTAAAATTTGTTATCAATTGCATGTATATACTTGAGTAGATCCGGCTAAGTCTTCCGCTTTGTATTAAAATGTTTTAGAAATATTTTAATACTTGTATTATAATAAAAAAATTTAAAATGTGGTCCCGGACTGCTACTGTTCTGGGCCCGCATCCCAACACTTCCAATATCAACCGTCTTAACTCTTCCGGAACCACCACTCTGTTCTTAAACCTTAGAAGCCCGGTGTCATCAAATCCGAACGGACTCTCTGAATCATTTCTAGCTTTCTGCACTAACCTCTGAACTTCGGAGTCCACTCTTTGAGCTTCAAACAATCCCTGCTGAAGATCCGGTTGAACGATAATATTCCGAATACTAGCTCTTAGCTTGAAAGACTCAGATTCATCCATAGTTTCCACTTTAACACTTGACACGCTAGCTTTCCTACTAAGCGCATCCGCGACCACGTTGGCCTTTCCTGGATGATATCGAATCGTACATTCATAATCCGCCAACATCTCCATCCAACATCTCGGTCTCTTATTCAATTCTTCCTGAGAAAACAAATACTGGAGACTCTTGTGGTCGGAAAAGATCTCAAAAGAAACTCCGTAGAGATAGTGTCTCCACTTTCCCAAAGTGAAGATCACTGCTGCAAGCTCGAGATCGTGAGTGGGATAATTCTGTTCATGATCTTTCAATTTCCTCGAGGCATAAGCTATCACCTTACCATTCTGCATCAAAACACATCCCAACCCTTCTTTCGAGGCGTTCGTATAAACCATGTATCCTTCAGTGCCCTCGGGAAATGCTAATACCGGTGCAGTGATCAATTTTTCCTTCATTGGTGGAACTAGTGTGAGGGATCACCGTCGGCCCGTGCCTCCCCGGATAGCCACTCACACTAAGTCCCTGGGCCCCATTCGTGCATTCGATCATTTCTCGCCAAAACATTAGGTAGGGTTTATAAAATAAGGCTTTACGTTGAAAACATTTACTCTTTAAAACGACTCTATATATATATATATATATAATTTTGGTCGAAAGCTTTCACATTGAAGGTATATATAGGGTCTTATATCTACATAGAAGAAAAACCCACCTTAAACCGTCAAGAGAAGAAAGTACGAGCCTCACTGACCGGCCTCGTCTCCCACTGGATCAAAATCTGTGCAAGAACGGTGAAGTGAGACTCAAAATGATCAAATAAGACGCTCGGCAACGCTATGATCATGATATGAATATATAAAAGATAAAATTATGTTATGAAATGTTCATGTGCAATATTAATACATTTAAATCACATAATCAAGTCATTCAATTAATCGTTCAATTCATTCGAACTCATAATTCCACACTTTCAAACACATTGATTTAAGAACTTCATATGAATCGAACATTCAAATTGGAAACAAACAATTACATATGTGCAATTAAACCAGTTAACATTTATTAAATAACCAATATATATACAAACACATGTATGTACAGTAGCATGTAAACAAAATGCATGAGAGACCGAGGGTGACGCGCCCGTGTCACCAAAATGCACTAAGTTGTGACACCCCCATGTCACAGTACAGCGGACAACAAGCCAGGAAAAAGATGGTGACACGCCCGTGTCACAAAAACAAAGCAAACCGTGACACCCCCGTGTCACGGTACAGAAAAGTCCAACTAACAAGCATGCACCCCCGTGTCACGCGGAAGAGAAGAAAAGTGACACGCCCGTGTCACTGTGCGCAGCAGAGAAAAACAGGGTATTCAGCAGAGTAACAACGCAACAACATCAACAACAACCAAAACACCAAATTTTCAAGTTCAAACTCATATATTCCATGTAATAAACATACTAACTTACATATAGAGCAATAACAACTCATAAAAACACATATTTCCACATTGGATCATCCATAAATCTCCAAATGAAACCCATATAAGCAACAACAAGTACACACATTAACCAATTCCCACCAAAGCCCTAACTATCACATATTTTCAAGAAAATCATCAAAGTTCCATAATTACCTCAAATGAAAGAAATGAGAGAAGAGATGAAGAGATGGTGTTGATGATGCTTGAATGTCCACAAAACTCACAATTATGAAGCTTCAAAGAAGAAATCCCCCACTTAACTTGAGGGGATTAGCTCGGTTGAACAAGGAAAGAAGACCAAAAGTGTATGTAATATTTGTATGAATGAGGGAGATGCAATTACGTAATATGCTGCTCCAAGAGAAGGAAGAATTGCTATATTTGCTATTTAATCCTCCTAATTAATAAGTTATGCAAATGAAACCCCAAGCTTTTGAAATGTGATCAATTACTTCCAATGCAATTAAGTCCACAAGGTTCATGAAATGCTCAAATAAGGTCACAACAAAATTAAATCAAGTTCAATTTATGCAATAAATATCAATTGATATGCATTCACAAAGATACTAAATATTAAATAACTTAGGTTATAATAATTAACACGATCAACATATGTACATATTTATATAAATATAGGTGATATTACTAACATTAAAATAAAGTAAATAACATTTAATACATTTAAAATAAAATAAAATTAACTATATAAACACGTAAAATGATCATTTCGCGCAATTAGGTAAACAATTACGTCATACCTGTACGGCCGAATTATCGGGGCATCACAGTTATCGTTATCTTCATTGATGATATTCTAGTCTTTTCCAAGACACCAGAGAAACATGCAGTGCATCTTCGATTGGTGCTAGGCACTTTGCTGGATCACAAGCTATACGCAAAATTCAGCAAATTTGAGTTTTGGTTGGAGAAAGCCACATTCATGGGGCACATCATATCGGGTTCAAGGGTTGAGGCTGATCCCTCGAAGATTGAAATGATTATGGACTGGAAACCACCAAGGAATCCTTCAGAAGTGAGAAGATTTTTGGGACTCGCCGGCTACAATAGGAGATTCGTGCAAGACTTTTCAAAGATAGCTACACCACTTTTAAGATTACTAAGAAAGAAGGAAAGTTCGACTGGACAGAGAAGTGTGAACAGAGTTTCGAAGAATTAAAGAAGAGGTTGACGACAGCGCCAGTACTAGCGTGACCAGAAGGAAAGAAAGGTTACACCGTTTATACTGATGCCTCGAAAGAAGGATTAGGTAGTGTTCTAATGCAACATGGAAAGGTGATAGCTTATGCGTCCAGAAAGCTTAAACCACATGAAATTAACTACCCTACACACGATTTGGAGCTAGCAGCGATTGTCTTCACCGGGATAGAGTTTGTGTACCGTCAGCAATCCGAAAAGAAATAATTGATGAGGCACATAAGACACGATATACACTACATCCGGGAGGCATTAAAATGTATCAAGATCTTAAGAGAAACTTTTGGTGGAATGGAATGAAGAGAGACATAGCTGACTATGTCAAGAAATGCTTAACTTGTCAAAAGGTTAAAGCAAAACATCAAAAGCCAGGAGGAAAATTATAACCGTTGCCAATTCCTACATGGAAACGAGAGCAGATAACCATTGATTTTGTCACCGGGTTACCTAGGGTTAAAGGAGGACAAGACAGCATTTGGGTCATAGTCGATAAATTGACTAAGTCAGCGCATTTTCTCTCTGTAAAGACCACGGATATGGTTAACACCTTAGCGAAGTTATACCATCAGGAGATTGTAAGATTGCACGGAATACCAGTTGGCATAGTATCTGATAGAGATCCAAAGTTTACATCGCAACTTTGGCAGAGTATTCAAGGGTTGATGGGAACAAAGTTAAACTTCAGCACAACAACACATCGTCAGACAAATGGGTAGTCAGAAAGATTGATTAAGTACCTGGAGGATCTGTTAAGAACCTGCACGTTGGATTTCCCAAATAATTGGAAGGACTGCTGCCACTTGTGGAGTTTGCATACATTAGCAGTTATCAAGCTTCGATTCAAGCTGCTCCATATGAAGCTTTATATGGGAGGAAGTGTAGATCTCCAATATATTGGGATTTAGACGAAGCAAGATGGACCCCTGAGAAAACCAAACGACCAAAGGTCATAGAGGAGATAAAAGAAGATACTGAAAAGATTAAGATTATTCAGCAAAGAGTGAAGGTTGCCCAGGATAGACAGAAGAGTTATGCAGATAAAAGAAGAAGGGATATAGAATTTGCTGTTGGTGAGAAAGTAAAGGCATCGCCAAGGAAAGGGTTCACACGTATTGGAAAAGGCGGAAAGTTGAATGCTAGATACATAGGACCCTTTCAGATTTTGGAACGTGTGTGTCCAACAGCGTATCGCCTAGACTTACCAACAAGCTTAACAGGAATACACAACGTATTCCATGTATCCCAACTCCGCCATTACTTTGTGGATGAGACACATATTGTACCCGTAGAAGGAGTTCCATTAGAGCCTAATTTGACCTACGTGTTGAAGGCAACAAAGATCTTGGATAGGAAATTCCAAGAGTTGAGGAATATGAAGATTCCGCTGGTTAAAAATTTATGGAAAGGAGACGGCACTGAAGAAACAACTTGGGAAACTGAGGAAAAGGTGCAGAAACACTACCCCGAATTATTCAGAGATCGAGAAAAGAATCTGAGGACAGATTCTTCTTAAGGAGGGGAGATTGTAATAGCCCGGATCGGGGCCTGGTCGTAAACGGTAAGCTAAGGGTATCGTAAGAGCGTTGCGTTTATAAAACTTGATCCATATTTAAAATATTTTATGCATTGCATCTTTAAGTGAAATACGTGCTTTTTTGTGATAGTATGTTATTTCGAGGGAAATCCGGCACAAAAACCCTAAAGTACTATTCATTTCCCGAACCACTACTGCTCCGTTTTGTCAATGAAAATTTAAAGGATCAAAACTCATGATTTTTAATCATTCAAACTTGTTTTTCAAGTCCCGAGAACCTTTTATGAATTTTTGAAACAATTTAGGATTTTCTTTTAAAGTTACTATTCACCGTCGAAATGAACTTTTGATCGTTACACCGTTTACCCCTCAATATTATACTTAAAACGACCCTTGAATTATTTTATGAATTTTGGTATGCTTTTCAAACCCTAATTCCGACCCTAGCTCGAGTAGTAAACGAAAATGTTTAACGAATAAGTTACTATTCATTTCGCGAATTAGAACTTTTAAACCGTACATCCGATTTTGACGTATGAATAGTCGTTTCGAAGGAAATTTTATTTTCCGAACTTTGAACATTTTTCCCACTCTTCTAGCTGCTCGTTTGAAGGTGAAATGACCTAAATACCCTTTTTCTATCATTTAATATTTACTTTTGAAAGAAAATCTAATTATTTCTTAAAATTACACAAAGCACACACGGTGGTCCCTTGAGCAATTAATAATTTCAACTTAGGACCTCCTTACATCTATAAATAACAACCTTGGGCAATCACTTTCCTTGTTCAGTTCGAATTCCCTGTCTGAAGGTATGTTTTCTTTTTTTCTTTTTTTTTTTTTGTTTCATTTTTATTTATTTATTTAATTTATGTTTTAGATATATTTAGTTTAGATTTTAAATTATGTTTTATTTTAGATAACTATATGATTTATTTTATGCATGAATTATGTATTTAAAATTATATTTTAAATTCATAAATTACATGATTTATGTTTTAATAATTTATAGTTTATAATTAAATGTTACATGATTTAATTATGCTACAATTTAATTATATGACAACTATTATGACATGATACATGTTACATTTAATTATAATTTGTTCCTACTTAGGTAATTTAATATGATACATGAATTAATTGTGATACATGTTACATGAATTATAATTATAACCTATAGTTTTAATTGTTTCATATTTGATTAATTATAACCCTAACCAATTGATATATGTTATGTTTATACGTATAATATACGTATACGTATTTGATCTCTCTATGTATAAATACGGTATATATTTTTGTATAATTACCTAGTGTATTTTAAATAAATAATTAAGTATTTTCCTATAAATACTAAATATATTTTCGTATAAATACAATAAGTATTCTTGTACAAATACTATAGAAATACCATATGTATTTTCGTATAAATACTAAACGTATTTTCGTACAAATACAGTATAAATATTCGTATACCTACCGTATAAATATTGTATACTTGAATAGTAACTTTGACTTTCACTTTACGTCAACGGAATCGTTTTGACGAGACGGATTCAACGGTAAAAGCCTTTTTCACAAATTCTCAAAATCGGGGATCAAATTGAGCTTTTCAAACCAAACTCTTACTCAATTGAAGTTGTTTTAGAATCCTAAGCGTGATATTTGATTTTACGTTACAATCTTTTGTGTCAGATTAATCATTTACCTGAATTCTTTTTCTGATAAGGGTGATCCTTCTTGAGCAATGTTCTTTCTTATCAATCATGTGATTCATTACTTGAACTCGATCATGCTTTCATGATGTATTATGGTATTAATGATTATCAGATTTTACCATGAGATCTCGTTACATGTTATGGCATGCTTCGATAAAGTTTTATCCTGATCATATGATATCATTATGGGCTATTGAATGTTTTGAGGTGGTTTCAACATGCTTCTGTGACTATATAGTTTCAGGATAGAAACTTATAGTTATTCACCACTTACAGGTGAAGTTTGGATACACTGAGGCTCCGGTATTATTGCATAATACCATTTTCTATAGGTGAGGTTTAAATTTATTTTCAACTGGAACCATGAAAATATGTATGTATGCAAAACGTTTGAGAACCATCCCTAAAGGTTTTAAAGATCCTTGTTTTCAAAGATAAATGTTTCCCTTCTTAGGGCACTGATTTATTTTAAAGATACTCTGTTTTGTTTAAAGATAATGTTTTCTGATATTCCATTTGTTTAAAGCTTTACCATTTTGATTAACGAGCAACGAATAATATTTTAGAGTTCTGTTCTGATCAACGTTTAGTTTCTGGATTTTGTGTGCTTTACGCACTTCAGAAATTTTGGATAATGCAAGCTTTGGATATACTGTTCGGTTGGGCCCTGACGGTATGGTTAAGTAGTAGACCGGGAGGCGTGCGCCAATGGCTACTATGATACTGGACGTCGAACAGACCTTGATGATGGTTTAATCAGAGGTTGGTTATTCCACATCGAAGGTCGGGAGAGGTGGATGTAATTCCTCCCATTCCTGTTTACGTCACCGCGGGGTAGCTCCCTGGGCGCGACAACTGGAGGAAGAAGGATGGTGTATGTGATTATGGGTATCGGGATCCTAACCGGTCTCGATACCAACTCTATTAATGTTTTTGGGAGTAAAGGTCGGAGAACGCCTAGCTTGCGGGCAAATTTTATTTTTAAAGACTGGTTCATACTTTGAAAAATATACCTAATACCATATTCCCATTTTGTAAAGTATATATGAACCGGAAACTCTGACGTGTGCGCATGTGTGTGCTTTCCTGGAAATCCTGTTCCAAAGTAATGTTTTGAAGTTTTGTTCTGAAATAAAGTGTTAAAGTAAAGTTTTGAAATTCAGTATTAAAGTACCGTTTTGAAGTAAAACCTTTTCTGAAAAGTCTAAAGTTTTAAGTATTTATATGATTCCAAAGTTATACCTCACTTAGTCCCTTTGACTAATACCTCTGCCCCGTTTTCTAACCTCATGGTTTCAGGTTCTGCGTTTGCTGGTTGGCTGGTACCTTGAAGTATAAGAAATCTTCTGTTGTACTCTTTCGGTCTAGTTCTTTTGAACCATCTTAAATTTCACTCACTTGTTGTTATCGTATTGTTCTGTTAGGCAATAATCAGCTTAGTCTCTTATATCCTTGTTATTGTTTCCAAAAGTTTTAAATTGCCCATATTTCTGCTGCATTGTTTTCTTTTAGTACTCTGATCCTATAATGTATAGTCCGTTTGTCGGCGTGCCTTTTGGGTGCTAGGCTCCTATTCACTCGAGAGGTATGATGGTTCGTGGTTGTGGTACCTTCGGGGTGATACAATCCTATTTCATGGGGTGTAAAGTGCATAGTTGATGTGTACGCAATGGATGAGGGTGCTCGTTATGAGAACGGGTACACTAAGGTGTCCCGCATGAGAAGATTCCTAAATGGGAAAGGAAGTTTCCACTTCATGAAAAGAAAACTTCCAGATTAGGAAATATCTCACAGGTCAACAATGTGAGTAAATTAATCCTATGACTTGAGATTCCATTGTTCTCTTGTGTGAGCAAACTAGGTAATCTTTGATATAGGTCTAAAAGGGTGTCGCTCGAGATACCTGAATCATGACTTATGTTGGGGTTACAAAAGTGGCACATCGAGGCATGTGAGAATCAACGAAGGACCTACACTTGCCTTAGTGCAAGAAGATCTCTTATTGCATAAGTCATTCACATGCATTCCTAAAATCCTCGGTCGAGGTAGAGGGTCAAGACATCAAGAAAAGAGTTTCTTGGATTGAGATCAAATGGATATGAAACGAACTTAGTTTTAAGATTAATATTAGTGGGGCTTTCATTATTACCATACCCTAGATCTTAATCGAGAAATGGGATGGTAGGAGGATCGTACCTCACGGATGTCATTGACTGAATGGCTCTTTCGAATATATATTCATTGTTCAGGTAGGGGTCACACACCTATTGCTAGACTATGGTGGTGTAACCTATGAGCTAATTAATTAATAAGTGTATTAATTAATTAGGCTCAATGCTAACTGAAGATGAACCTAGAGGTTTACACATAAGTGTCAGGTTAAAAGGATATTGTTGGAAAGATCAAATAGTTGATCGAAACGAGACCACACGTGTATGTTAGGAATAGTGCCCTAGAAAGCCGATTGTGTATCCGCTTTGTACTTTTCCTTATTGTAATCACAAACAATCTTTGAATAAAATAACGAATTGAGGCAACATTTCTTTATATGCTCTTGTTTGGTATGCGTTTACTTTAGTTGTGCATGTATGAGAACTCCCCTAATCCTGATGACTTTAGGACTCTACCATTTAGGTGAAATGATTCATGAAACGAGCCCTATATCATACAAGTCATGATTAGTAAAATACTCCAAGCCGATGAGTCCTACAGACAGTGGGAGTGTCAACCTGACTCCTCTAAGGCTTGCTTGTGGGATCACGACCTTAAGAAGGACCACCTTGTTTCATGGAGGTGCAAAGTGTATAGTTAATATGTGCGTGATACATGAGGGTGCTTACTTCAATAAGTAAGTTCACTGAGGTGCCCCGTGTGAGAAGATTCCTAAATGAGAATCAAGATAGGACTTGCACTTGCATTTGCAAGGTGATATCTGATTGTGTAAGTCATTCATATGCCATATGAAGTCCTTGGCCAAGGCAGTAGATCAAGACATCAAGAAAAGGGTTTCTTGGATTGAGATCAAATGGATATGAAATGCACTTAGCTTTAAGACCGGATTATTAGGGTTCTGATTATTCCCTTACCCTAGATCTTGGTTGAGAGATAGTAAGTAGGAGGATTGTATCTCACATGAATCAATGACTTAAAGGTTCTGTCGAATCGAGATATTCCAATTCAGCTAGGGGTTAAACACCTGTTGCTAGACTATGGTCGTTTAATCTGTGGACTGATTAATTAATTAGGGTCACTGCTAATTGAATTGAGAACCTAGAGGCTCACACATAACAACTTCGTTACATGAGTTAAGGCTTTAAAATTATTAAACGAGTTGATCATGCCAAGAGGGTTCCACACATGTGAATCACACGTGTGTCGTTGGGACATGTGTCACACGTGTATATATATTGTATGTATTAAATAATTAATGTGTTAATTATTTAATAGACTTTGGTTTAATTTTTGAATTAAAAAGAAAGTCTTATTTTGGAGAAAAATCGTCTATTTAATTAATTACGAATTAATTAATTAGATAAAATAAGTTATTTATTTATTAATAAATAAAGTATAAAATTATCCAAAAGGGGTTTGGATATTTTAGCTCTCTTAAAAGTTGATTTGAATTAGAATTCAAAAGTCAAAGTTTGGAATTACTTGATGATCAAGTAATAAGAGAGAGGGACCAAATCCTTAGTCCAATAGGATTAGGTTCGGCCGCCCCTCTCCTTCCTATATATAGGGGAGCTCGAGCTCCCCTTAGAGGGTAATTGAAAATTCTTTTGGTTCATGTGTTGAACATCATCCTTTCTCCAAGATCAAATAAACCCTAGGTTAAGCCTAAACACTAACTAGAGAACTAGCATCCTTACTAGTTAGATTGTAATCAAGTTGGTGGACTATCTCTAGAGAGCTTCAAGTTAGAAGTTTTTAAAGATTCGAGCTTTACCAAGGAGAGGGGATCAAGCATCAAGAAGAGCGTTCTTGGGTGGCTTGAAACGCTTCAAGAAAGATTATTGAAAAGTAAGTTTCTAATCTCTACGAATTTGGATTCACGGTTGCAAGTTTCAATCCTTTTGTTGGAAAATTTTTAAATTTCCGGTGCTTTCTGATTCCTGTTTTCCGACAGTATAAAGTAAACTATGGCGTGTGAGCAAGGATTTGGGCTCATGGTCCAACTAAGAAATTGGACCATGTGTTGATTAATTAGAGAATTAATTATAATGCTCAAATATAATTAATTAGAGAATTAATTATAAAATCTCTTATATAATTAATTAGAGAATTAATTATATAGCCCAAAGAAATTAATTAGAGAATTAATTTTAGCCCATTGGAATTAATAGGAGAATTATTTCAAAGCCCATTATGGAATTAATTTGAGAATTAATTCTATATATTTAATTATTCTAATGTGATTAGAATAAATAAAGAAATAAATATTCGACATCTTCTATTATTATTCTAATAGATATTATTCTAATCTGATTAGAATAGATATAAATATTTAGTTATTATTGAAATAATTAAATATTTCTAATATGATCAGGAATTCCTGTAACGCCCCAGTTTTTCCAGCCGTTCAAGTACGTACGCCACGCGTGCGAGTTTTGAGATTTAGGGTTATTTATTTCTCTTTTTATTATTTTAAGTGTGCGATTTGATTTAATTACTTGTAATCATTCGTTAATTATATGATTTAAATCTCTAGCTTCGTGAATTCAATTATGTGAGTGTGTATTTAATTCTCCGAGCATGATTTAAGTGATTTAGCATAACATATATATATTCAACTCCATTTCATCCTATTCTTTTAGAGCCCCATATATATATATATATATATATAATCATCTACCATGCATGCCAAGTTGATGCATGTCTAACATGTAAATTAATAAGAGGCAAGGGCTTAAGTGCAATTAAGTTTGATACCAAGACTTTTCTCCCAACTTTAATTATATATAATGTATACATATATATATATATATATATATATATAATTATATACGTATACATATACATACCTTATCTTCTTCATTTTCATCCAAGAGATAAGCCAAGAGACCAAGATTTCTTCCATTCTTCTTCAAGAAATTAACCACAAGACTTTCCTATCTTCTTCTCCTTCATTCTATTCTACTTTCAAGTAAGACACGTGTGTTTATATGGATAAGTTCATGATTGATTGTTAGGGTTTATGAATTCTTATGCTTTCATGATTGAATATGAAGTTTGTTTGATGATTTGAATTGATTTCATACAACTATAACTTGAATTCATGAAGTTTGGTACATGATTGGTCATTTGATTTCATGAAGAATTAGAGCATGGTTGATCACTTATATATTTAAGAATTTCATGAGTGATTTTGATGTATTAATGCATGGCATCTTGGTTCTTTGTTAGCTTAATTGATATATATGAGTTATATGGTGTTATATGATAGTTTTGAGGTGTTTAAATGTTGTGATTTGGTGTTGGTATGGATTGGGAGCCAAATTTCGAGCCTTGTCCTTTTTCCCTTCGATTCTACTGCTGTAGAAGTATCCACGAGCGTGGATTTTGACCCACGGTCGTGGATTTGTGTCTAGAAACATGGGATTTTCGGTAGGAGAATCCACGGGCGTGGATTTTTGTACATGGAGAAATCCACGGCCGTGGATCCTCCCCTGTTTTCTTCCTAAGATTGTTTTGTTCCGTTTACCCCTCAAATAATCTCCGATTGACCTGATTTGTGAACCTCCGGAAACCTTTTTGAAGTCTAGAATATTCTCCAATTGGAATCACCTCATTATCCTTTCTAGATTGTGAGTTATAATTCATCATTTTTAGTGTCGCCACTTCACAGGTATTCTGCATTCATCCAACTTCGGGCTTACACCATTTCCTCCTCATTTTGAACTACGAATCGAGCCACATATCATTTTAAAGGCCTACTTGTCTAATTTCATATCTAATAAATAAAAACCAATTCCAATTTCTAGAACTTGAGATATTCCTATTTTTTCCACAGCTTGTGCATTTCCGAAAATTATCAGTTTTTCCTAAACTTCACCAAAACCCTTCTTATTGCATTCCTTTCACCCCTTTGGCTCCCATATGTGACTTATATGGATTATATGCTTACTTAAATGATAATTATGCTTTTAGGTGATACCTCCATGTATTAAATGTACTTGATCGAATTACTTGATTATGTGGCTTTATGACATGATTGACATCGCATGACTTTGCCGTTCGTCTTAAATGGTTCTTACGAGTCGAGTCTCACGTACACTTGTCCTTGTTACACAAATCACGTTCCCGGTGACAAGGACCACGCTCCGTAGAGTGTTTCCTTACTTCTTTTGCTGGTAAAGGTGATGTTTAATTTCTAGATATATAGAACCCATACAACCCTATGTGATATTTCGGCCAAAATATATCTATATATCTATAATTTTCCAAAACCTCTATTGATTTTCAACTAAATTACCAAACTGAATTGATTGATTGTTTTGGCGAGTATTGTACTGCACTGTTGGACCGAGGGTAGTGTATTGAGCCAACCGAGAAAGCATTGGCTGACGGGTAACTCTTGCACTATCCTCACAACTTTTGGGATGACCCCTGAACCCACTAGGAGATTAGTGGAGGAAGGAGTTTCGGGCAAGGGGACTCATGAACCCTATGCTCTGTAGCACCCTGAGCGCGGGCCTAGGGGTGTGCTCTGAGCCGAGCTGGCTTGTGAGCCACACAAGCCGAGCTCAACTTGGCTCGACTCGAATTCAACTGATGTCAAGCTCAAGCCAAGCTTAATCGAGATCGACTTGTGTGTCAAGCCAAACTCAAGCCTATTTCTTTGAGGCTCGAGGCTTACAAGCCGGCTCGCAAGCTAGTATATGTATATATCTATATTATATACATATATTGATATCTATATTGTATTTTATATATGTGTATATATATATATATATATATATATATATATATATATATATGCAGTAAATTAATCTACATTTATATGATTTAGTAATACTAAATATATGATATATTATATATTTTTATGTACTTATTTTGACAATAAATATGATTTAATAATATCACAATTCAATAATTACAGAAACATATCATTCTATACAATACTACTAACAGATTACTATGGTAATATATAATATTTATCAAAACAAATAATTTAATAAAAAATAGATTCAATCTACTGTAATAAATAATTAATTATATAAGTATATATCTTAATAAAATATTAGTTAATAATTTATTTGATATAATTACAAGATATATAACATAATTTATTACTATATTATATATTATCTATAATATATGTATAATCCTTACTAAATTTTGTATCATAATATGTCTTAATAATATATTATTTTATAATGACACATTAGACCATATAATATTATTAATACAAAAATATATATTCATAAAATAATCACTCAAATATTTAATATAATAAAATAATAAATATCATATACCATAATAACTACATATGTTTTAATAAAATGTTAATTAATAATTTTTATTGTGTAATTACATAATTTCTAATTTATTATAATATAATTATAATACTCATACATAATTTAAAATATCAAGTATATATTAATGATTATAATTTATTAATAATGATATTAAACCACATCCCCCGCACCTAAACCCGAACCCGCATATGAAATGGAAAGTACATACACGAGCCCCAGGTCTAAGCAAACGGGAGACCACACACTCACTAGGCTAGGCGGAGCTAAAACATACTCAGAGCGCGCAAAAAATAGACAAATAGCGGAAGCAAAGGAGTACTAGTAATATAAAATTCTAAAATTAAAATATACATCAAATGATAAAATATACATAGCCAAAACGATTCATATCTCCAACACAAAATTCATAACATGATCAATTCATTAAATAAAAGATAAAAATGAATGCAATGCACCTAGTACGACCTATACCCAAAAGTGAGACTCGAACGACCCACTTTTCCACGTAGCTCGTGCTCAAAAGACCTGCAAACTAAAAGTGGTAAAAGAAAGGTGTCAGTTATATCTCGACTGAGTGAGGGGGCTAATGCATACCCACACACTATACATATAAAGCAAAGTACGTAAAAGATAAGGTTATGAACCGGGAATAGGTTTTGCATACCAAAACATTTTCAAAGGACATTACATATCATATACATATACATTACATTATTAAAGACTCTATTCCCGTTCCATAATCCAACCATTTCATTAATCTCGACGAGTACGAGCATCCACCACTACTTCTCATTACATTATATTATAAAACAGAAATCACATTCAATCCCCTTCTTCGGTGATGGAAGGGCCCGCCGACCCTAACCATCCATTATGTTATGTATGGGTCATGAGTTTCATGATGCTCAAGCCCGAGGATTCCGTCCCCCACCAAACCTCCTAGTGGGTTCCGAGTTGATCCTATGTAAGTGGAGACTATACTCAGGCTTAACCCGACGGCCCGCTGCCGTACCGGGCTTCCTGACTCGCAGGCTCCGAGGCCCAACATTACCATTACATTGCATTATCATTACATTCTCACTCATTACAAATCATTAACATTACGAACATTAGCATTAAACTTTCATTAAAACCATGAGCTCATATATACTCGTAGATATAGCCCTTTCGAAAGCCAAAACTTGATGACAAAATCATAAACATATCGTACATTACACATATTTAACTATATATATAATATATAGTCGAATGCGGGCTAGAAAACGAGCATTTAAGGATCTTAGGTCGCTTAACTAAAAGAAAAAAACCTAAACATCACCTTTGAACAAAAATGTAGTGTGGTGCGAGAAAACAACCCCGAACAACTTAAACTTCAGGTATGACACCTCCCGGAAGCACCCCTGAGACAAACAAATGTAACACTAAAGACTTAGACTCAAACATGTACCAATTAGACGCACAGCGATGCAAATGGATGCTATGAATGCAAGAAAATATCAAATGAACACTTAAACGTTTACAAATTTCATTTCACGTTTTTCCCTTTCAATATCATAGCATAATTTCATATCACGTAAATTTCGTATCAAATGTATCCATAAAATTAATTCAAGACATTTAACATATAATTCAACATATTCACATATCATATAAGTCATAAGCAATTAGAGAAAAGGAATTAAAGAGCATGAAATGAATTACGAAAATCATGCACGCGAGGTCGAATTAATTAAGATCATAACATATATAAACTTAATAAAACCATTTCCATAATTAAAATTGTAATATATCATACACTATATCATATATATAACATATATATACATATACATATTCACGTACACATGCACAATTTACATCTCAAATATATATAACACTCACGCACACACATGCACAATTATAATTACATATACATATATACCACATATATAACCCACACACAACCTCAATTCATGCATGCACACACACGTACACACAATCACCCATTCATGCACATATAGTCATATATATAATCTACATATTATATAATTAAGAGACATTTAGAACAAATCAATGGCATGTGAACAATTATGAAACAAGAAAGAACATACGTGCATGTAATTCAAATTCAACCTTTAATATATATATATATATATATATATATATATATATGCATTAATTCACGTACACACACACATTGTAATGCCCCAATTTCAGGTACGCTCGACACGTGTGGGTTTCGAGCGTTAGGATTTTATTTTACTAATTTCGTTTAATTGAATTAAACGTGTTATATTCATTTTATAAATTGTGATTCAACATGATTACGTGAAAATTATATGATATTCATTTGATTTCAAGAATTCTTGTATAAATGGAATTTAAGTGTTACATGAAGTGATTGTCCAACTTGTATTAATTGCATAATTGTCCTTAATTGTTCATTCCCCTTTCTTTAAGGACCTAATTGCATGAATATGTTAAGGGACTTAATTGATCATTTCCAAACCTTATATCCTCAATTGCATAACTTATAGAACTTAAAGGATTTGATCACAATTATTACATTTTTCCCCAAATATCACGTTATATGCATCTCTTCCTCAATCATCTTCATTCCATTTTTCCAATCATCTCTTTCTCTCTCGGTACTCACTCAAGAAGGAAAGGAAATGGAGAAATCATCATCTTCAAGCTAGAATTTGTTAGGGAAATTCATGATTCAAGCTTAAGCATCCATGATCATCCATCTTTCTTCCTCCAAGTTCATGTAAGTGGAGATGTAGGATTTCTTGAATTAACATGTGAAGCTAGGGTTCATGAATTGAATGTGATATGTTGTGTATGAGCTGTTAGAAATATGATTACATAGTTATAGCTTAAAATCCATGCTTAAATCTTGAGGTTTATGGGATTATATGATGAATTTATATATATGCTCAAGTTGGAGATTATGATGATTAAAGCATGGATTGTGTGTTTATATCGGGTGTTATTGCACTATATGCATATATACATGTTCCCCTTCATGAATTATAATATGGGGTTGAAATATGTGAGTTTGAGGTGAATTGGGAGCTTGGCCGTAGCTCCCCTGTTCTTCTCCCCTGTTTTCTGAACCTTCTGTGTAACGGGAACGGCCGTTCCCGCCCCTTTTGAAAAAGGGGAACAGCCGTTCCCATTGTTTGAATTATGTGTCAGGCGGCAAGGACGGGAACGCCCGTTCCCACTTTGTCTTACAGACGGGAACGGCCGTTCCCATCTTCGGGGAGCCGCTTCGGGACTGGGGAACGACCCTTCCCATTTTGTACTAAAGCCCGGAACGGCCGTTCCCAGGCCACTGGAAGTGCAGAAAGTTTCTGCACAAAATTACACTTTTAGCCCCTCGTTCCAATGGCTTATTTGATCCCGAATTGCTATTATATGATTGATTATATGTCGAAACAACATGTTTTCATGCTACATTGTGTATTGCTCGATGTCTCGTGTATGATTATGCCGTGCGTCGTTTTATGGAATAACATGCTTGAATTATAGTCTCATGCACGTACATTGTCCCGTTTCGTGTTCAGTTATTCTCCAGGGCGGAGATTGTGGATCATGAGCACGTTCACGCATTCACGAGTCGTGTGTCGCCTGTCAGGTGAGGTTTAATTTCTAGTTATATAGAACCCGTATAACCTTGACGTGACTGTTTTAATCAAAAGGTATTTATAGTTATAATTTCATGAAATCATTTATCGTTCCAAGTTATATTATTGTTCATTAATCAAGCAAGTAAAGCATGTTAGTGTTCACGCATCAAAGCATGCCATGTCCATGAATGCAAGCAAGTGTGTTCTCTTGGCCAGGTCCTCCTTAGTTGTAACGCCCCGGTTTCCGGATGAACAGGTAAGCACGCCACGTGTGAGTTGAGCGTAGGTTTTATTTTATTTCTTTTAATACTTCATAATAATTTTACGTGGCATTCATATTTTTATAAAATTCATAAAACATTACTCATACCAATTCTTTAAAATTCTTATCATTGAAATTATTATTTCATAGCACGAAAAATATTTGTTGCATGAAATCGTTACCGAGAGTGATAAAAATTACCAAATTGCCCCTAGTTAAATATTTTCTAAAACTTTGGGGACTTAATTGCATGAACTTTTAGGACCAAATTGATCATATTTTAAAACCTTATATTCCCAATTGCATAAATTGTATTCTTGAAGGATTTATTAGCAAATTGGCATCATTCACATTTTTCCAAAAGAGATGTATGGATATATCATCTCCAAGCTTCCATGTTCTCATTACACACAAGATTTCCCAACCAAAAATTGCTCTCTCTCTCTCTCGGTATTTCAAGAAGAGAAAAGGAAGAAGTAATTTTCCAATCAATCATCAAGATTTCAAGAAGTTTGCCAAGATTTTTGAGAGTTGATCATCATCATCATCTACTTTCTTCATTTCTTTCCATTTTAAGGTTGGTTGAGCATGATTGGATGATTCTTGGTCATAAGTGATGAGCTAGGGTTTTAGATTTATGTGCTCAATGAGTTATTGGTGTTCATAGCATGATTGAGTGATTATTTCGTGAATTATGGTATGAATCCTAGCTTGAATATTTGAGTAATTAGCATGAATGATCAAGGTTGATCATGAACTTGAAAGCATGACTTCTTGGTGATATTTTATGGTTTAAGTGTCTAAGTGTTTTATTATCATTTATTGAAGTGGTATGCATCATATTACCAGAAATTGTTGAATTTGGGGTTCAAAAATGGATTTTTGTTGCTTGGTTGCTTTCTTCCCGAGAGCATACTCTGTTTCTGCTCTGTTTTTCCCAGTTGCAGAAGCTGGGAACGACCGTTCCCAGCCTCAAGGCTTGGAGGGAACGGGCGTTCCCATCCCTTTTCAAAATATGCGCGGCCGACTATGGGAACGGCCGTTCCCATTTTGGCCTTAGAGCCGGAAGGGCCGTTCCCAGCGTAGGCGCGCTTTAAAAATGGAAAACGTTGCCGCGCTTTTCTGGGCAACGGGAACGACCGTTCCCAGTTACAAAGGGAGCCTGGAACGGCCGTTCCCACGGGGCTGACAGAACAAAATTCACTGCATAAAATTACGAAAATGACCCCTCGATCCAACGACTTCTTTGACCCCGAATTTCTATAATATGTGTTAATATGATGTGAAACGAAAAGTTATAATACCACATTGCATTTTCGTGATCGTCTCGACATGTTTTCGCCGTTTGTCCTATTTTGATCATTTTAGGTCATTTCTCATGAATGTACGTCGTATTTGCACAGGTCACGAGGGCGTGGACGGGGAGCAAGCTCCTTAAAACGCTTCTTTATTTTATTTTGCAAGAAAGGTGAGGTTTTGTTTTGGTAAAACGAACCCTACAACCCTTATGTGCTAGTTTTCGGCCAAAACCTATTATAATTATAAACGTTTTCAAAAGTATGAACATTTCCAAGCAAGAAAGTATTGATTGTCATGGTTTTCAAACAAGTTTGGCGAGTACATGATTGCACGTGGGCCCGAGGGTAATTCTTGAGCCAACCGGGAAAGCAAGGGCTGACGGGCAACTCCTGAATTATCCTCACATTGTTGGGATCACCCCCGAAGCCACTAGGAGATTAGTGGTGGAAGGAGTTCCGTGTCTAGAGGGTCATGTCCTCTACACACACCATGTCGTGGATAGTCGAGCCTTGCAAACTCGCTATCACCCGGAGGAAGAAGGAGACTGGGGATTAATCCGGCATGTCGGGTTATCCTCGGGTTATTGCATGTTTTCAAGAATGAAATTGTCTATGTGAGCACTTAAGTATGTTGCATGATCACTTATTTATTAAGCAAGCAAGCATGATCACGTATTGTTCACGATTGGGAGTTCGGTTGGAGATTGCCCTTGCTCGCCGGGGCCACATTGTTCATGATATTAACAAGCATGATTACTTAAACGTGTTAAAAGGGATAGTTGTAATCTCGGGCAAAAGATAAGATTTCTTGAACTATATAATTATTGTCTTCTAAAGTCTTTACCCGAGGCTACAACTTGCATGTGATGTGTGCTATATTTATTATTGCCCTCACTCAGTCTTCGGTAGACTGATACTCCACTTTTCAGGTACCTTTTGAGCATGGTCGTACTAGGCGGGAGTGGTCGAGTCTTGCATCGTTACGAGCCTAGCTTGTACCTTTCATGTACATACTTTTGCTAGATATTGTGTCATGTTATGTTCAGTACATTTTGAGTACTTAGATATGTATATAATTGAGAGATGATAATGTATTGATAGTTAGAATTGGTACCTATATGTATCTATGGAATAAATATGGTACCTATATATATGAATGACTTTATTGCTTCCGCTTTTCTATTCATGATTGTTGTGGTTTTGTTGGGGAGAGTGTCCCGCCTAGAGCGTCGTTTTTGTTGTCACCCGTTCGCTGTGGTCTTGGTTTACGTATGAACTGTCCATTTTATACGTGGATCGAGGCTATAGTGCGGGGGATGTGGCGCCTTGGGGTCTAGGGTGCTACATCTACAGGTGGTATCAGAGCCCGGTTGCAAAACCGAGGTTCTCGAGTCGTGTCAAGTCAGTCTAGGTCGCACGGCATAGGATTATGTGGTATTTGGGAGTCTGCATTGGGTTGATTTACTTGAATTACTCCCTTATTCGCATTAATTGTACTAATTGATCTTCCTTGATCATGTGTTACTTGATATTATTGAAATTATATGCACACATTTGCATTTATTGATCAAGCCACGCATGTTTAGTGATTTAACTACAGGATGGAGCCCGACAGACATTACAGTGATCGATCCTCGAGGCACAGGCATCATCATCGCCGACATCATCGCCGCGAGAGATCACCACCTCCTCCACCTGCCCAGGCACAGCCCCAGGATTTTATGAACGCAGTAGTGGGGCTAATCGATCAAAGGTTACAGGAAAGGGTCACTCCACCACCTCCAGCACCAGTAGCACCTCCGGAGAACCCCATTTCTGCTATCTTGCGAGAGTTTCAAAATCAGCGTCCCCCGAAGTTCTATAAGGGAGACGACATCCAGGCAGAGATGTGGCTGAAGGAGATCGAGAGGATTTGGCAGCTTATCCCTTGTGACAGTCAGGAGAAGGCCCGCTGCACACTTACTCTTATTCAGGGCGAGGCCTACTCCTGGTGGGAGAGCACAGAGATCGTTCTGGAGGCAGCCGGGACCGAGATTAATTGGGAGGTTTTTGTACGGGAGTTCAGAAACAAGTATATTCCTCCAGCTTCCCGTACCCGCAGGTTGAGGGAGTTTACAGAGCTAAAGCAGGGAGGCAGATCTGTGGGCCAGTACATCGCCGAGTTCGAGAGGCTTTCTCGCTATGCACCCAATATAGCGAACGACGACTTTCACAAGGCGATGCAGTTTGTTCAGGGGTTGAGACCGGACATCCAGGATGCACTGAAAGCGGCTAATACGAGCACCTGGGCAAAGGCTACTGCAAAGGCCCTGAAGGTGGAAGATTCTGATATAGCTAGGAGGGCTACTCAGCGAGCAGGACAGGTTTCCGGCTCGAGATCAGGCCAGGGTTCGAGTTCGGGAAAAAGGCCGATGGTTTACGCTGCACCTCCAGCTCAGAGGGATACTGGAAAGAAGCCTAAGTTTACCGGGCCAGCACAGAAGGGTCCAAGAGCTCCAGCACCACCCCAGCCACCTCAGAGACCAGGGTGTAGATGGTGTGGAAATCCTACGCACACCTATGATAATTGCAGACGCCGGTTAGGTCTATGTTTGATTTGCGGGAGCAACGAGCATCGGGTTGATGGTTGTCCAGATCGTCAGGATCCACCACCTGCAGGACCGAGACCACTGGTGAGAGCTCGAGCTTATGCACTCGCGGGAGAGGAGCAGGAGGCTGATATTGACCCCGCTGCAGTAGTTGAAGGTACTATTTGCATCCATGGCACGAACATCCATACATTATTTGATCCAGGAGCTACACACTCCTTTCTTGCGCACTCTATTGCTATCACTTTGTCCTTGCCTGCTATGTGTACCTCTGTGCGCTATATAGTTAGTACTCCTTTTGGTAGTAGGCGAGAGACGGATCAGGTATTCAGGGATGTTCCAGTTGTGATTGAAGGCCGGGAGTTTCTGACAGATTTTATTGTTATGCCGATGGAAAGATACGGGGCTATTTTGGGGATGGAATGGTTATACAGGCATTGTGCTACCGTAGATTGCCGGGCTAAGAAGGTTCAGTTGGGTTCAGAAGTTACTACGGGCTGTACTTCGAAGACTGTACCCTTACTTTCATTCTCAGAGGCTCAGAGGTTAGTCAGGGACGGGGCTACCGGATTCATTGCTTATGTTCTGAATAAGCCCAAAGATCAGGTGAAATTGGAGGACACAGAAGTGGTAAAGGAATTTCCCGAGGTATTCCCAGAGAAATTGGATTCTTTGCCTCCCGAGCGAGAGATTGAATTTGTGGTTGATCTTTTCCCGAATGCTGAGCCGTATTCAAAGACTCCTTATCGGATGGCTCCAGCTGAGTTGAAGGAATTAAAAGTGCAGCTTGAGGCTTTGTTGGAAGTTGGGTATATTCGGCCGAGTTCTTCACCGTGGGGAGCACCGGTATTGTTTGTAAAGAAAAAGGACGGGACTCTAAGGATGTGCATCGATTACAGGGAATTGAACAGGATGACTATTAAGAACAAGTATCCCCTCCCACATATCGAGGAGTTATTCGATATACTTCAGGGTTCCAAAGTGTATTCGAAACTGGATTTAAGACAGGGATATTATCAGCTGCGAATCCGAGCCGAGGACATTCCAAAGACGGGATTCAATACTCGGTACGGGCACTACGAGTTCGTGGTTATGCCATTTGGATTAACTAACGCCCCTGCAGCTTTTATGGATATGATGCACCGGATATTCAGGCCTTTCCTCGACAAGTTCGTGGTGATATTTATTGATGATATTCTGGTATTCTCGAAATCAGCCGAGGAGCACGCGAGACATCTCAGGCTCGTTCTTCAGACTCTAAAAGAGCATCAGTTGTTTGCTAAGTTCAGTAAATGTGAATTTTGGATAGATCGGGTTTCCTTCTTGGGGCACGTGATTTCAGGGAAAGGGTTGGAAGTCGATCCCTCGAAAATTGAGGCCGTGCTCAAGTGGGAGAAACCAAAGAACCCCTCGGAGATTAGAAGCTTTTTGGGATTGGCCGGTTATTACAGAAGGTTTGTTCAGGATTTCTCCAAGATTGCGGCACCCTTAACCCGGTTGACAAAGAAGGATGTTAAATTTGTCTGGGACGAAAAGTGTGATCAAAGCTTTAATTTTCTGAAGGAAAAATTAGTCTCAGCTCCGGTATTAACCTTACCCGAAGGTTCAGAAGAGTATGCAGTGTATACAGATGCTTCTAAAGAAGGCTTAGGTTGTGTTTTGACTCAAAAAGGAAAAGTGATCGCCTATGCTTCTCGAAAGCTAAAGGAATACGAAAGGAATTATCCGACACACGACCTAGAGCTTGCAGCCGTGATTTTTGCACTCGGGAAATGGAGACATTATCTTTACGGGACTTCCTTTGAGATTTTTACCGACCACAAGAGCCTCCAGTATTTATTCACACAGAAAGATTTGAATATGAGGCAACGGCGTTGGATGGAAAAATTGGAAGATTATGATTGCACAATTAAATACCATCCCGGGAAAGCCAATGTGGTCGCCGATGCACTTAGCAGGAAGGCGAGCGTATCAAGTTTGGAAATAAAGGAAAGTGAAGAAGTTGCCCCGATTGTGTTAAAGGCTCGAGTTTCTAATATCACAGTTCAGCCAGAATTGAAGTATCAGTTATTTGAGGCTCAGAATAGGGATGCGGAGGTACAGAAGCTTGCAAGTAAAGCTAAGGATGACTCGGAGAGTCCGTTTGGGTTTGATGAGACCGGATTGCTTCGGTTTAAAAACAGAGTGGTAGTACCTGAAGAATTGAGACGGGTCCTACTCGAAGAAGCTCACAAGTCAGCCTACTCGATCCACCCAGGAGGAAATAAAATGTATAAGGATTTGAAGCAGTATTACTGGTGGAACGGGATGAAAAGAGACGTGGCAGAGTATGTGAAACATTGCCTGACTTGTCAGACAGTGAAAGCTGAGCATCAAAAACCCGCGGGACTTCTACAGCCGTTACCTATTCCCGAGTGGAAGTGGGAACAAGTAACGATGGACTTTGTTTCTGGTTTACCGAAGGTTAAAGGCGGGTTTGATGGAATTTGGGTAATCGTGGATAGATTTACCAAGTCTGCTCACTTTCTACCGATCCGGATGTCCTATAAGATTCCGAAGTTGGCTGAAATCTATAACCGGGAGATCATTCGACTTCATGGTATTCCGGTGAGTATAGTTTCTGACCGAGACCCGAGGTTCACTTCTAAGTTGTGGCAGGAATTACAGACTGTCTTGGGTACGAAACTTAAGTTTAGTACAGCTTTTCACCCTCAAACGGACGGTCAGACGGAAAGGTTAATCAGGTATTTGGAAGATCTTCTTCGGGCTTGCGCGATGGATTTTCAGAACTCGTGGTCAGAACAGCTTCCCTTGATAGAGTTTGCTTATAATAACAGCTTTCAGGCTTCGATAGGGATGGCTCCTTACGAGTTACTTTATGGAAGAAAGTGTCGATCTCCGTTGTTCTTCGACTTGGAAGAGTGGAAGTGGTCGAAACAGGAAGGGGTAAAGAAAGGTGAAAGATTCGAGAGGCCTTCCAGAGTCGTTCAGGCTATGATTGAAAAGGTTCAAACGATTCAACAACGGATGAAAGCCGTGCAAGATAGACAGAAGAGCTATGCTGATAAGCGCCGAAGGGATCTAGAGTTCGAAGTGGGTGACCGGGTATTCTTGAAGGTGTCACCAAGGAAAGGTTTCACCCGGATCGGGAAAGGAGGAAAGCTGAATCCTCGCTACTTAGGTCCGTTCGAGATTCTTGAAAGAATAGGCGAGGTAGCCTATCGACTGGACCTACCACCGAGTCTCACGGGAATTCACAACGTGTTCCACGTATCTCAGTTAAGGAAATATTACCCCGATGAGACCACGATTCTCCCCGTGGAAGAAGTTGAACTGGAACCGAATTTGTCATTTATTCAGAAGCCGGTTAAGATTATGGATCGGAAATTTCAGGAATTGAGAAACCGGAGGATTCCCATGGTTAAAGTATTGTGGAGAAGTGACAAGACCGAGGAAGCCACTTGGGAAACAGAGGATAAGATGAAAAGGTTCCACCCGGAGTTGTTCGAGCAAGACTAGAGAATCTGGGGACCAGATTCTTCTAAGGGGGGAAGAGTTGTAACGCCCCGGTTTCCGGATGAACAGGTAAGCACGCCACGTGTGAGTTGAGCGTAGGTTTTATTTTATTTCTTTTAATATTTCATAATAATTTTACGTGGCATTCATATTTTTATAAAATTCATAAAACATTACTCATACCAATTCTTTAAAATTCTTATCATTGAAATTATTATTTCATAGCACGAAAAATATTTGTTGCATGAAATCGTTACCCAGAGTGATAAAAATTACCAAATTGCCCCTAGTTAAATATTTTCTAAAACTTTGGGGACTTAATTGCATGAACTTTTAGGACCAAATTGATCATATTTTAAAACCTTATATTCCCAATTGCATAAATTGTATTCTTGAAGGATTTATTAGCAAATTGGCATCATTCACATTTTTCCAAAAGAGATGTATGGATATATCATCTCCAAGCTTCCATGTTCTCATTACACACAAGATTTCCCAACCAAAAATTGCTCTCTCTCTCTCGGTATTTCAAGAAGAGAAAAGGAAGAAGTAATTTTCCAATCAATCATCAAGATTTCAAGAAGTTTGCCAAGATTTTTGAGAGTTGATCATCATCATCATCTACTTTCTTCATTTCTTTCCATTTTAAGGTTGGTTGAGCATGATTGGATGATTCTTGATCATAAGTGATGAGCTAGGGTTTTAGATTTATGTGCTCAATGAGTTATTGGTGTTCATAGCATGATTGAGTGATTATTTCGTGAATTATGGTATGAATCCTAGCTTGAATATTTGAGTAATTAGCATGAATGATCAAGGTTGATCATGAACTTGAAAGCATGACTTCTTGGTGATATTTTATGGTTTAAGTGTCTAAGTGTTTTATTATCATTTATTGAAGTGGTATGCATCATATTACCAGAAATTGTTGAATTTGGGGTTCAAAAATGGATTTTTGTTGCTTGGTTGCTTTCTTCCCGAGAGCATACTCTGTTTCTGCTCTGTTTTTCCCAGTTGCAGAAGCTGGGAACGACCGTTCCCAGCCTCAAGGCTTGGAGGGAACGGGCGTTCCCATCCCTTTTCAAAATATGCGCGGCCGACTATGGGAACGGCCGTTCCCATTTTGGCCTTAGAGCCGGAAGGGCCGTTCCCAGCGTAGGCGCGCTTTAAAAATGGAAAACGTTGCCGCGCTTTTCTGGGCAACGGGAACGACCGTTCCCAGTTACAAAGGGAGCCTGGAACGGCCGTTCCCACGGGGCTGACAGAACAAAATTCACTGCATAAAATTACGAAAATGACCCCTCGATCCAACGACTTCTTTGACCCCGAATTTCTATAATATGTGTTAATATGATGTGAAACGAAAAGTTATAATACCACATTGCATTTTCGTGATCGTCTCGACATGTTTTCGCCGTTTGTCCTATTTTGATCATTTTAGGTCATTTCTCATGAATGTACGTCGTATTTGCACAAGTCACGAGGGCGTGGACGGGGAGCAAGCTCCTTAAAACGCTTCTTTATTTTATTTTGCAAGAAAGGTGAGGTTTTGTTTTGGTAAAACGAACCCTACAACCCTTATGTGCTAGTTTTCGGCCAAAACCTATTATAATTATAAACGTTTTCAAAAGTATGAACATTTCCAAGCAAGAAAGTATTGATTGTCATGGTTTTCAAACAAGTTTGGCGAGTACATGATTGCACGTGGGCCCGAGGGTAATTCTTGAGCCAACCGGGAAAGCAAGGGCTGACGGGCAACTCCTGAATTATCCTCACATTGTTGGGATCACCCCCGAAGCCACTAGGAGATTAGTGGTGGAAGGAGTTCCGTGTCTAGAGGGTCATGTCCTCTACACACACCATGTCGTGGATAGTCGAGCCTTGCAAACTCGCTATCACCCGGAGGAAGAAGGAGACTGGGGATTAATCCGGCATGTCGGGTTATCCTCGGGTTATTGCATGTTTTCAAGAATGAAATTGTCTATGTGAGCACTTAAGTATGTTGCATGATCACTTATTTATTAAGCAAGCAAGCATGATCACGTATTGTTCACGATTGGGAGTTCGGTTGGAGATTGCCCTTGCTCGCCGGGGCCACATTGTTCATGATATTAACAAGCATGATTACTTAAACGTGTTAAAAGGGATAGTTGTAATCTCGGGCAAAAGATAAGATTTCTTGAACTATATAATTATTGTCTTCTAAAGTCTTTACCCGAGGCTACAACTTGCATGTGATGTGTGCTATATTTATTATTGCCCTCACTCAGTCTTCGGTAGACTGATACTCCACTTTTCAGGTACCTTTTGAGCATGGTCGTACTAGGCGGGAGTGGTCGAGTCTTGCATCGTTACGAGCCTAGCTTGTACCTTTCATGTACATACTTTTGCTAGATATTGTGTCATGTTATGTTCAGTACATTTTGAGTACTTAGATATGTATATAATTGAGAGATGATAATGTATTGATAGTTAGAATTGGTACCTATATGTATCTATGGAATAAATATGGTACCTATATATATGAATGACTTTATTGCTTCCGCTTTTCTATTCATGATTGTTGTGGTTTTGTTGGGGAGAGTGTCCCGCCTAGAGCGTCGTTTTTGTTGTCACCCGTTCGCTGTGGTCTTGGTTTACGTATGAACTGTCCATTTTATACGTGGATCGAGGCTATAGTGCGGGGGATGTGGCGCCTTGGGGTCTAGGGTGCTACATTAGTGGGGGGCGCTGGATTGGTTTCGTGCCAATGATTGTCCGTCCAATCACAAGATGAACAATACCCTACCGTGTACGTGTGTTCTCTTGGCCAGGTTCTCCTTAGTGAGGGCGCTGGACTGGTCCTGCCAGTGGTTGTCCGTCCAACCACAAGAAGAACAAAACCCTATCGTGTACCTGAATGTCCCCTGGCCAGGTCCTTCTTAGTGGGGGCGCTGGATTGGTTTTCGTGCCAATGATTGTCCGTCCAATCACAGGAGGAACAAACCCTATCATGTTACAAGCACGCCATGTACTGATTGCATGATTTCCATTCCATGAATGTGCTAATTGAATACCCTTACATGATTGCATGATAACGGACTTGAGTGCTCACCTAATGATTAACAAGCAAGCAATCATGTTTATTAATTTCATGAAAAGGAACAAGTATTTAATATTGATAGTTGTATTCTCGGGCGAAGCTATATTATTATTGAACTTGTATATTTATCTTTTATAAACCTTTACCCGAGAATATGACTTGCATGTTATCTGCGCTAATATGTATTTAAACCCCTCACTATGTCTTCACGGACTGACGCCTCCACCTTTCAGGTTATTGCAGGTGCGTGCTAGGCGGGAAGTGAGTCGAGTCCAGTTGTTAGAGTTGAGTCATACACGGTGCATTTATTTGATTGTTTATTTATTGTTCGATAAAGTCATGTTTACAATTATATGTTAATTATATTAAGGAGATGATAATGTATTGATATATAAGTTAGAATATATTTCATTCAGTACATGGAAATGTCATGCCTTGATAAATGAAAATATTTGATAGTGATTGATTTATGCTTCCGCTTTATTTTGTCACTTGTATAAGTTTTCCCGCCTAGCCTGTCGTCTATTGCATGGTCACCCGTTCGCTATAGGTTGACTCATGTACGGAGTGGCCGTTTCGTATGTGGATTGACCTATAGTGCGGGGGTGTGGTACCTCCACGTGTTAAGGGGTGCTACATCTAAGGTGGTATCAGAACCCGGTTGCAAAACCGAGGTTCTAGTGTCGTGTCGTGTCGAGTCTAGGTCGTACGACATAGGAATTACTTGATAATTTGAGAGTCTTGCATATTATTTGAAATTATTTGGCTACTTGGATTCCTTGAATTACCTGAAATACTTGATACCTTGTACCTTGTATTGATTCATGCTAATGACTGCCAATTGGGTGACCTTGAATTGCTGGAAGTTATGTGACCAACGTGTTTATTTTAAACATTGATGAAATACTTGTTTCAATTTATATTAAATTCTTGTTATCCACATTAATTATGTGACAATTACGTGACTCGAACATGCTTCACCCACATGCATTTATTTGCAAAGCAAGTTGTGAGTGACAGGTTTTGGAAAGGTATGAATCAAGGCTGGAGGATTTGAGGACTTAGGAGACTGATCAACCGCTTGGATCAAGTTGCAATTCAGTCAAGCGAGAAAGAACACCGGGATCGAGCCCAACGTTACTACGGTGCCAGGTTCTTCAATGCATTCATAAGCACGTGCATCATAATTGTTAATTAAATTGCTTCTTATTACGAAATATTGTTATAGATGTTACTGAAATTATCTACTTGATGCATTACATATATGCTTAAATTAGTTGAAGTATTTAAATTGTTTTACTTACAAGGATATTTTAAGTTAATATAAATGTTTCAACGTGTTGCACTTAAATTGCTAATAGGTATGTGATGTACATTGACACTTTAATCATCATGCATTATTTAGTGGTTATTGTCAATAGGCTTTTCGGACGTTCTGCACAATCCTTGCTCCTATTTCTACAACCTGAATTTTAAGGAAGAGATTTTGAATCAGTGGGTACCATGGTGGTAACCGGGTTGTTTGATTTGGATTGAGAGTTTAGCAAAATTTTGAGGTTGTGAGAAGTATTGGTTCGGGATTTGGTAAGATCAGGAGGTGTGAAGTAGATATTGGAATTTTGGGAACTTCAGTATGTATAGGAGGATGAACTTTTCTACCTGGGGGTTCGATAATAACCTTGTAAATTTCAAGTCCCGGGAAGTATTAGGTGATTGTAGGATAGTGGGAAATTTAATATCAAATCAGAGTGGTGACAGTTAGGGAATTTCAAGCGGGATATGTCTTTAACGGAGAGATTAAAAAAGAAACACTAACCAAAATCTTGATCAATGACAAGGAAGACGAGGAAAAGGTTACGGGAATTAAATCAGCAGAGAAGCTTGCGAGTGGGAAAGGACGGAACACATTTAAAGAATAAGAAAATGCTATTTTCTTAAGGGGGAGAGCCGGTCTGGAAATAAATTAAATCAGAAGCTAGACAGCACTCGGAAAGTTGGAATTTTGAGAAAATCAATTCTTCCTGGAAACCTCTATCAGAACCATGTGAAAGAAGTCTTCAATAAGTTAAGCTTTCCTCCCTCTTACACAAAGAAAAGTCCCATCATCGACAGTACCTCGTTCTATTATCATTTTCAGGAAAGTGGGTACACTGTCTGCAATCCTCCGACAACCTCAGGATATCATTTGACTCAGTAAATAGAAAAGGATTCAGTTTGGGCGATATCCGGAACCAATCTCAAGTTTTGGTAGGTTAACTCCGACAAGAGTTTTCTTACGAAGTGGTTACTTGTACCCTAGAGATGTTTGGGAATGCTCATCGTGCTTCCATTCGTGTGGTTGTCGTCGCCTCCATGAATACACCAGTTTACTATGAACACTTCAGAGAGATGGGAGCTTGAGCGATCCTTTCTTCCAAGATATTTCGCGGAGTGTTGGGTATGTTATCAAATTTCAGGGATCAAATGGAAGACGTGTTACTAGGACTTGATTTCTTCGGTATCTATGCAAGTGTGCTTGCTGAATTACTCTCACGGGATGACGACCTTGATTCCTCTATTGCAAATACCCGCCGTATTGTTAACTAAGGGAGTAAGAGCTCAACTTTCAGATTGCAAACAAGAAGTCAGGAATGTTGCTTCGGAAAAGGTTTACTTTAATTACTGAGGTCGGAGAAATGGTAACACCTGTTTTCTCTGCTCGTTGGACAAGAGCTTGCTTGGAACACAAAGTCAATCTTTTAAGCTTGAATGGGCAATTACACTCTAACAAGAATATCCGGGTGTTTTCAATTCTGGAATCGGAAAGTAAATGTGAGAATCAGTGCAAGAATGGTTCAACCGGCAAATCTGTAATTCAGACGGGTCTGAAGATGTGGTGATTAATGATGATCTACGGATTATGTTAGAAAATAGCACAATAGCAGAAATGGCTGTCCAGAATGGGAATATCGAACCGTAGGGGTGCAAAGCGGGAAAATCTCAACTAAAGAATCAAATATTCAACCGAATTAATTCGGTCCCAGAATTTCAATCCTCGGTGAACGGTACACCTAATCATGCATATCACGTGCATTATTCATTTCTCGTTATCATTATCTTGCTATTTTTATACCTGAATCCTTATTTGTTATTATTGTTGATTATTATTTTATTATTATTATTCTTGCATATGAATCCTTGTTTATTATTAATTGTAATGTGAACAATTATTTGCATAAATGATAATTTTACTTGATCCTTGTGTGGTAAGTGTTAATATTTGTCTAAGTACTTGCTTGAATTTTATTCGTGTGCGTGAGAGACGGGGATTCTCTCGGGGTTGTCAGGAGACGGGGTTCTCTTGTTACTTGCTCGGGAGACGGGGTTCTCTCGTTAATTGCTTGGGAGACGGGGCACTCTCAGTATTTTCAACTATTTGTCAAGTTGTTCTAGTGGAAGGTTAGATTTTCTTTCGAGTGATTAGACTCCGGAAGTTGAGGGTCGGGATCTCAACCATTGGGAGACTTTGTGGAATGAAGACCTCTTTCAAACTAATCCCTGACGGGGAGTAGCTAACCCGCGTGGGATGAACATGTAAGAGACAATTAAATTCCAGGAATTCAAGACAATGAATCCGAGGACGGATTCTCTTAAGGGGGAGAGAATTGTAACGCCCCAATTTCAGGTACGCTCGACACGTGTGGGTTTCGAGCGTTAGGATTTTATTTTACTAATTTCGTTTAATTGAATTAAACCTGTTATATTAATTTTATAAATTGTGATTCAACATGATTACGTGAAAATTATATGATATTCATTTCATTTCAAGAATTCTTGTATAAATGGAATTTAAGTGTTACATGAAGTGATTGTCCAACTTGTATTAATTGCATAATTGTCCTTAATTGTTCATTCCCCTTTCTTTAAGGACCTAATTGCATGAATATGTTAAGGGACTTAATTGATCATTTCCAAACCTTATATCCTCAATTGCATAACTTATAGAACTTAAAGGATTTGATCACAATTATTACATTTTTCCCCAAATATCACGTTATATGCATCTCTTCCTCAATCATCTTCATTCCATTTTTCCAATCATCTCTTTCTCTCTCGGTACTCACTCAAGAAGGAAAGGAAATGGAGAAATCATCATCTTCAAGCTAGAATTTGTTAGGGAAATTCATGATTCAAGCTTAAGCATCCATGATCATCCATCTTTCTTCCTCCAAGTTCATGTAAGTGGAGATGTAGGATTTCTTGAATTAACATGTGAAGCTAGGGTTCATGAATTGAATGTGATATGTTGTGTATGAGCTGTTAGAAATATGATTACATAGTTATAGCTTGAAATCCATGCTTAAATCTTGAGGTTTATGGGATTATATGATGAATTTATATATATGCTCAAGTTGGAGATTATGATGATTAAAGCATGGATTGTGTGTTTATATTGGGTGTTATTGCACTATATGCATATATACATGTTCCCCTTCATGAATTATAATATGGGGTTGAAATATGTGAGTTTGAGGTGAATTGGGAGCTTGGTCGTAGCTCCCCTGTTCTTCTCCCCTGTTCTTCTCCCCTGTTTTCTGAACCTTCTGTGTAACGGGAACGGCAGTTCCCGCCCCTTTTGAAAAAGGGGAACAGCCGTTCCCATTGTTTGAATTATGTGTCAGGCGGCAAGGACGGGAACGCCCGTTCCCACTTTGTCTTACAGACGGGAACGGCCGTTCCCATCTTCGGGCAGCCGCTTCGGGACTGGGGAACGGCCCTTCCCATTTTGTACTAAAGCCCGGAACGGCCGTTCCCAGGCCACTGGAAGTGCAGAAAGTTTCTGCACAAAATTACACTTTTAGCCCCTCGTTCCAATGGCTTATTTGATCCCGAATTGCTATTATATGATTGATTATATGTCGAAACAACATGTTTTCATGCTACATTGTGTATTGCTCGATGTCTCGTGTATGATTATGCCGTGCGTCGTTTTATGGAATAACATGCTTGAATTATAGTCTCATGCACGTACATTGTCCCGTTTCGTGTTCAGTTATTCTCCAGGGCGGAGATTGTGGATCATGAGCACGTTCACGCATTCACGAGTCGTGTGTCGCCTGTCAGGTGAGGTTTAATTTCTAGTTATATAGAACCCGTATAACCTTGACGTGACTGTTTTAATCAAAAGGTATTTATAGTTATAATTTCATGAAATCATTTATCGTTCCAAGTTATATTATTGTTCATTAATCAAGCAAGTAAAGCATGTTAGTGTTCACGCATCAAAGCATGCCATGTTCATGAATGCAAGCAAGTGTGTTCTCTTGGCCAGGTCCTCCTTAGTTGTAACGCCCCGGTTTCCGGATGAACAGGTAAGCACGCCACGTGTGAGTTGAGCGTAGGTTTTATTTTATTTCTTTTAATATTTCATAATAATTTTACGTGGCATTCATATTTTTATAAAATTCATAAAACATTACTCATACCAATTCTTTAAAATTCTTATCATTGAAATTATTATTTCATAGCACGAAAAATATTTGTTGCATGAAATCGTTACCGAGAGTGATAAAAATTACCAAATTGCCCCTAGTTAAATATTTTCTAAAACTTTGGGGACTTAATTGCATGAACTTTTAGGACCAAATTGATCATATTTTAAAACCTTATATTCCCAATTGCATAAATTGTATTCTTGAAGGATTTATTAGCAAATTGGCATCATTCACATTTTTCCAAAAGAGATGTATGGATATATCATCTCCAAGCTTCCATGTTCTCATTACACACAAGATTTCCCAACCAAAAATTGCTCTCTCTCTCTCGGTATTTCAAGAAGAGAAAAGGAAGAAGTAATTTTCCAATCAATCATCAAGATTTCAAGAAGTTTGCCAAGATTTTTGAGAGTTGATCATCATCATCATCTACTTTCTTCATTTCTTTCCATTTTAAGGTTGGTTGAGCATGATTGGATGATTCTTGGTCATAAGTGATGAGCTAGGGTTTTAGATTTATGTGCTCAATGAGTTATTGGTGTTCATAGCATGATTGAGTGATTATTTCGTGAATTATGGTATGAATCCTAGCTTGAATATTTGAGTAATTAGCATGAATGATCAAGGTTGATCATGAACTTGAAAGCATGACTTCTTGGTGATATTTTATGGTTTAAGTGTCTAAGTGTTTTATTATCATTTATTGAAGTGGTATGCATCATATTACCAGAAATTGTTGAATTTGGGGTTCAAAAATGGATTTTTGTTGCTTGGTTGCTTTCTTCCCGAGAGCATACTCTGTTTCTGCTCTGTTTTTCCCAGTTGCAGAAGCTGGGAACGACCGTTCCCAGCCTCAAGGCTTGGAGGGAACGGGCGTTCCCATCCCTTTTCAAAATATGCGCGGCCGACTATGGGAACGGCCGTTCCCATTTTGGCCTTAGAGCCGGAAGGGCCGTTCCCAGCGTAGGCGCGCTTTAAAAATGGAAAACGTTGCCGCGCTTTTCTGGGCAACGGGAACGACCGTTCCCAGTTACAAAGGGAGCCTGGAACGGCCGTTCCCACGGGGCTGACAGAACAAAATTCACTGCATAAAATTACGAAAATGACCCCTCGATCCAACGACTTCTTTGACCCCGAATTTCTATAATATGTGTTAATATGATGTGAAACGAAAAGTTATAATACCACATTGCATTTTCGTGATCGTCTCGACATGTTTTCGCCGTTTGTCCTATTTTGATCATTTTAGGTCATTTCTCATGAATGTACGTCGTATTTGCACAGGTCACGAGGGCGTGGACGGGGAGCAAGCTCCTTAAAACGCTTCTTTATTTTATTTTGCAAGAAAGGTGAGGTTTTGTTTTGGTAAAACGAACCCTACAACCCTTATGTGCTAGTTTTCGGCCAAAACCTATTATAATTATAAACGTTTTCAAAAGTATGAACATTTCCAAGCAAGAAAGTATTGATTGTCATGGTTTTCAAACAAGTTTGGCGAGTACATGATTGCACGTGGGCCCGAGGGTAATTCTTGAGCCAACCGGGAAAGCAAGGGCTGACGGGCAACTCCTGAATTATCCTCACATTGTTGGGATCACCCCCGAAGCCACTAGGAGATTAGTGGTGGAAGGAGTTCCGTGTCTAGAGGGTCATGTCCTCTACACACACCATGTCGTGGATAGTCGAGCCTTGCAAACTCGCTATCACCCGGAGGAAGAAGGAGACTGGGGATTAATCCGGCATGTCGGGTTATCCTCGGGTTATTGCATGTTTTCAAGAATGAAATTGTCTATGTGAGCACTTAAGTATGTTGCATGATCACTTATTTATTAAGCAAGCAAGCATGATCACGTATTGTTCACGATTGGGAGTTCGGTTGGAGATTGCCCTTGCTCGCCGGGGCCACATTGTTCATGATATTAACAAGCATGATTACTTAAACGTGTTAAAAGGGATAGTTGTAATCTCGGGCAAAAGATAAGATTTCTTGAACTATATAATTATTGTCTTCTAAAGTCTTTACCCGAGGCTACAACTTGCATGTGATGTGTGCTATATTTATTATTGCCCTCACTCAGTCTTCGGTAGACTGATACTCCACTTTTCAGGTACCTTTTGAGCATGGTCGTACTAGGCGGGAGTGGTCGAGTCTTGCATCGTTACGAGCCTAGCTTGTACCTTTCATGTACATACTTTTGCTAGATATTGTGTCATGTTATGTTCAGTACATTTTGAGTACTTAGATATGTATATAATTGAGAGATGATAATGTATTGATAGTTAGAATTGGTACCTATATGTATCTATGGAATAAATATGGTACCTATATATATGAATGACTTTATTGCTTCCGCTTTTCTATTCATGATTGTTGTGGTTTTGTTGGGGAGAGTGTCCCGCCTAGAGCGTCGTTTTTGTTGTCACCCGTTCGCTGTGGTCTTGGTTTACGTATGAACTGTCCATTTTATACGTGGATCGAGGCTATAGTGCGGGGGATGTGGCGCCTTGGGGTCTAGGGTGCTACATCTACAGGTGGTATCAGAGCCCGGTTGCAAAACCGAGGTTCTCGAGTCGTGTCAAGTCAGTCTAGGTCGCACGGCATAGGATTATGTGGTATTTGGGAGTCTGCATTGGGTTGATTTACTTGAATTACTCCCTTATTCGCATTAATTGTACTAATTGATCTTCCTTGATCATGTGTTACTTGATATTATTGAAATTATATGCACACATTTGCATTTATTGATCAAGCCACGCATGTTTAGTGATTTAACTACAGGATGGAGCCCGACAGACATTACAGTGATCGATCCTCGAGGCACAGGCATCATCATCGCCGACATCATCGCCGCGAGAGATCACCACCTCCTCCACCTGCCCAGGCACAGCCCCAGGATTTTATGAACGCAGTAGTGGGGCTAATCGATCAAAGGTTACAGGAAAGGGTCACTCCACCACCTCCAGCACCAGTAGCACCTCCGGAGAACCCCATTTCTGCTATCTTGCGAGAGTTTCAAAATCAGCGTCCCCCGAAGTTCTATAAGGGAGACGACATCCAGGCAGAGATGTGGCTGAAGGAGATCGAGAGGATTTGGCAGCTTATCCCTTGTGACAGTCAGGAGAAGGCCCGCTGCACACTTACTCTTATTCAGGGCGAGGCCTACTCCTGGTGGGAGAGCACAGAGATCGTTCTGGAGGCAGCCGGGACCGAGATTAATTGGGAGGTTTTTGTACGGGAGTTCAGAAACAAGTATATTCCTCCAGCTTCCCGTACCCGCAGGTTGAGGGAGTTTACAGAGCTAAAGCAGGGAGGCAGATCTGTGGGCCAGTACATCGCCGAGTTCGAGAGGCTTTCTCGCTATGCACCCAATATAGCGAACGACGACTTTCACAAGGCGATGCAGTTTGTTCAGGGGTTGAGACCGGACATCCAGGATGCACTGAAAGCGGCTAATACGAGCACCTGGGCAAAGGCTACTGCAAAGGCCCTGAAGGTGGAAGATTCTGATATAGCTAGGAGGGCTACTCAGCGAGCAGGACAGGTTTCCGGCTCGAGATCAGGCCAGGGTTCGAGTTCGGGAAAAAGGCCGATGGTTTACGCTGCACCTCCAGCTCAGAGGGATACTGGAAAGAAGCCTAAGTTTACCGGGCCAGCACAGAAGGGTCCAAGAGCTCCAGCACCACCCCAGCCACCTCAGAGACCAGGGTGTAGATGGTGTGGAAATCCTACGCACACCTATGATAATTGCAGACGCCGGTTAGGTCTATGTTTGATTTGCGGGAGCAACGAGCATCGGGTTGATGGTTGTCCAGATCGTCAGGATCCACCACCTGCAGGACCGAGACCACTGGTGAGAGCTCGAGCTTATGCACTCGCGGGAGAGGAGCAGGAGGCTGATATTGACCCCGCTGCAGTAGTTGAAGGTACTATTTGCATCCATGGCACGAACATCCATACATTATTTGATCCAGGAGCTACACACTCCTTTCTTGCGCACTCTATTGCTATCACTTTGTCCTTGCCTGCTATGTGTACCTCTGTGCGCTATATAGTTAGTACTCCTTTTGGTAGTAGGCGAGAGACGGATCAGGTATTCAGGGATGTTCCAGTTGTGATTGAAGGCCGGGAGTTTCTGACAGATTTTATTGTTATGCCGATGGAAAGATACGGGGCTATTTTGGGGATGGAATGGTTATACAGGCATTGTGCTACCGTAGATTGCCGGGCTAAGAAGGTTCAGTTGGGTTCAGAAGTTACTACGGGCTGTACTTCGAAGACTGTACCCTTACTTTCATTCTCAGAGGCTCAGAGGTTAGTCAGGGACGGGGCTACCGGATTCATTGCTTATGTTCTGAATAAGCCCAAAGATCAGGTGAAATTGGAGGACACAGAAGTGGTAAAGGAATTTCCCGAGGTATTCCCAGAGAAATTGGATTCTTTGCCTCCCGAGCGAGAGATTGAATTTGTGGTTGATCTTTTCCCGAATGCTGAGCCGTATTCAAAGACTCCTTATCGGATGGCTCCAGCTGAGTTGAAGGAATTAAAAGTGCAGCTTGAGGCTTTGTTGGAAGTTGGGTATATTCGGCCGAGTTCTTCACCGTGGGGAGCACCGGTATTGTTTGTAAAGAAAAAGGACGGGACTCTAAGGATGTGCATCGATTACAGGGAATTGAACAGGATGACTATTAAGAACAAGTATCCCCTCCCACATATCGAGGAGTTATTCGATATACTTCAGGGTTCCAAAGTGTATTCGAAACTGGATTTAAGACAGGGATATTATCAGCTGCGAATCCGAGCCGAGGACATTCCAAAGACGGGATTCAATACTCGGTACGGGCACTACGAGTTCGTGGTTATGCCATTTGGATTAACTAACGCCCCTGCAGCTTTTATGGATATGATGCACCGGATATTCAGGCCTTTCCTCGACAAGTTCGTGGTGATATTTATTGATGATATTCTGGTATTCTCGAAATCAGCCGAGGAGCACGCGAGACATCTCAGGCTCGTTCTTCAGACTCTAAAAGAGCATCAGTTGTTTGCTAAGTTCAGTAAATGTGAATTTTGGATAGATCGGGTTTCCTTCTTGGGGCACGTGATTTCAGGGAAAGGGTTGGAAGTCGATCCCTCGAAAATTGAGGCCGTGCTCAAGTGGGAGAAACCAAAGAACCCCTCGGAGATTAGAAGCTTTTTGGGATTGGCCGGTTATTACAGAAGGTTTGTTCAGGATTTCTCCAAGATTGCGGCACCCTTAACCCGGTTGACAAAGAAGGATGTTAAATTTGTCTGGGACGAAAAGTGTGATCAAAGCTTTAATTTTCTGAAGGAAAAATTAGTCTCAGCTCCGGTATTAACCTTACCCGAAGGTTCAGAAGAGTATGCAGTGTATACAGATGCTTCTAAAGAAGGCTTAGGTTGTGTTTTGACTCAAAAAGGAAAAGTGATCGCCTATGCTTCTCGAAAGCTAAAGGAATACGAAAGGAATTATCCGACACACGACCTAGAGCTTGCAGCCGTGATTTTTGCACTCGGGAAATGGAGACATTATCTTTACGGGACTTCCTTTGAGATTTTTACCGACCACAAGAGCCTCCAGTATTTATTCACACAGAAAGATTTGAATATGAGGCAACGGCGTTGGATGGAAAAATTGGAAGATTATGATTGCACAATTAAATACCATCCCGGGAAAGCCAATGTGGTCGCCGATGCACTTAGCAGGAAGGCGAGCGTATCAAGTTTGGAAATAAAGGAAAGTGAAGAAGTTGCCCCGATTGTGTTAAAGGCTCGAGTTTCTAATATCACAGTTCAGCCAGAATTGAAGTATCAGTTATTTGAGGCTCAGAATAGGGATGCGGAGGTACAGAAGCTTGCAAGTAAAGCTAAGGATGACTCGGAGAGTCCGTTTGGGTTTGATGAGACCGGATTGCTTCGGTTTAAAAACAGAGTGGTAGTACCTGAAGAATTGAGACGGGTCCTACTCGAAGAAGCTCACAAGTCAGCCTACTCGATCCACCCAGGAGGAAATAAAATGTATAAGGATTTGAAGCAGTATTACTGGTGGAACGGGATGAAAAGAGACGTGGCAGAGTATGTGAAACATTGCCTGACTTGTCAGACAGTGAAAGCTGAGCATCAAAAACCCGCGGGACTTCTACAGCCGTTACCTATTCCCGAGTGGAAGTGGGAACAAGTAACGATGGACTTTGTTTCTGGTTTACCGAAGGTTAAAGGCGGGTTTGATGGAATTTGGGTAATCGTGGATAGATTTACCAAGTCTGCTCACTTTCTACCGATCCGGATGTCCTATAAGATTCCGAAGTTGGCTGAAATCTATAACCGGGAGATCATTCGACTTCATGGTATTCCGGTGAGTATAGTTTCTGACCGAGACCCGAGGTTCACTTCTAAGTTGTGGCAGGAATTACAGACTGTCTTGGGTACGAAACTTAAGTTTAGTACAGCTTTTCACCCTCAAACGGACGGTCAGACGGAAAGGTTAATCAGGTATTTGGAAGATCTTCTTCGGGCTTGCGCGATGGATTTTCAGAACTCGTGGTCAGAACAGCTTCCCTTGATAGAGTTTGCTTATAATAACAGCTTTCAGGCTTCGATAGGGATGGCTCCTTACGAGTTACTTTATGGAAGAAAGTGTCGATCTCCGTTGTTCTTCGACTTGGAAGAGTGGAAGTGGTCGAAACAGGAAGGGGTAAAGAAAGGTGAAAGATTCGAGAGGCCTTCCAGAGTCGTTCAGGCTATGATTGAAAAGGTTCAAACGATTCAACAACGGATGAAAGCCGTGCAAGATAGACAGAAGAGCTATGCTGATAAGCGCCGAAGGGATCTAGAGTTCGAAGTGGGTGACCGGGTATTCTTGAAGGTGTCACCAAGGAAAGGTTTCACCCGGATCGGGAAAGGAGGAAAGCTGAATCCTCGCTACTTAGGTCCGTTCGAGATTCTTGAAAGAATAGGCGAGGTAGCCTATCGACTGGACCTACCACCGAGTCTCACGGGAATTCACAACGTGTTCCACGTATCTCAGTTAAGGAAATATTACCCCGATGAGACCACGATTCTCCCCGTGGAAGAAGTTGAACCGGAACCGAATTTGTCATTTATTCAGAAGCCGGTTAAGATTATGGATCGGAAATTTCAGGAATTGAGAAACCGGAGGATTCCCATGGTTAAAGTATTGTGGAGAAGTGACAAGACCGAGGAAGCCACTTGGGAAACAGAGGATAAGATGAAAAGGTTCCACCCGGAGTTGTTCGAGCAAGACTAGAGAATCTGGGGACCAGATTCTTCTAAGGGGGGAAGAGTTGTAACGCCCCGGTTTCCGGATGAACAGGTAAGCACGCCACGTGTGAGTTGAGCGTAGGTTTTATTTTATTTCTTTTAATATTTCATAATAATTTTACGTGGCATTCATATTTTTATAAAATTCATAAAACATTACTCATACCAATTCTTTAAAATTCTTATCATTGAAATTATTATTTCATAGCACGAAAAATATTTGTTGCATGAAATCGTTACCCAGAGTGATAAAAATTACCAAATTGCCCCTAGTTAAATATTTTCTAAAACTTTGGGGACTTAATTGCATGAACTTTTAGGACCAAATTGATCATATTTTAAAACCTTATATTCCCAATTGCATAAATTGTATTCTTGAAGGATTTATTAGCAAATTGGCATCATTCACATTTTCCCAAAAGAGATGTATGGATATATCATCTCCAAGCTTCCATGTTCTCATTACACACAAGATTTCCCAACCAAAAATTGCTCTCTCTCTCTCGGTATTTCAAGAAGAGAAAAGGAAGAAGTAATTTTCCAATCAATCATCAAGATTTCAAGAAGTTTGCCAAGATTTTTGAGAGTTGATCATCATCATCATCTACTTTCTTCATTTCTTTCCATTTTAAGGTTGGTTGAGCATGATTGGATGATTCTTGATCATAAGTGATGAGCTAGGGTTTTAGATTTATGTGCTCAATGAGTTATTGGTGTTCATAGCATGATTGAGTGATTATTTCGTGAATTATGGTATGAATCCTAGCTTGAATATTTGAGTAATTAGCATGAATGATCAAGGTTGATCATGAACTTGAAAGCATGACTTCTTGGTGATATTTTATGGTTTAAGTGTCTAAGTGTTTTATTATCATTTATTGAAGTGGTATGCATCATATTACCAGAAATTGTTGAATTTGGGGTTCAAAAATGGATTTTTGTTGCTTGGTTGCTTTCTTCCCGAGAGCATACTCTGTTTCTGCTCTGTTTTTCCCAGTTGCAGAAGCTGGGAACGACCGTTCCCAGCCTCAAGGCTTGGAGGGAACGGGCGTTCCCATCCCTTTTCAAAATATGCGCGGCCGACTATGGGAACGGCCGTTCCCATTTTGGCCTTAGAGCCGGAAGGGCCGTTCCCAGCGTAGGCGCGCTTTAAAAATGGAAAACGTTGCCGCGCTTTTCTGGGCAACGGGAACGACCGTTCCCAGTTACAAAGGGAGCCTGGAACGGCCGTTCCCACGGGGCTGACAGAACAAAATTCACTGCATAAAATTACGAAAATGACCCCTCGATCCAACGACTTCTTTGACCCCGAATTTCTATAATATGTGTTAATATGATGTGAAACGAAAAGTTATAATACCACATTGCATTTTCGTGATCGTCTCGACATGTTTTCGCCGTTTGTCCTATTTTGATCATTTTAGGTCATTTCTCATGAATGTACGTCGTATTTGCACAGGTCACGAGGGCGTGGACGGGGAGCAAGCTCCTTAAAACGCTTCTTTATTTTATTTTGCAAGAAAGGTGAGGTTTTGTTTTGGTAAAACGAACCCTACAACCCTTATGTGCTAGTTTTCGGCCAAAACCTATTATAATTATAAACGTTTTCAAAAGTATGAACATTTCCAAGCAAGAAAGTATTGATTGTCATGGTTTTCAAACAAGTTTGGCGAGTACATGATTGCACGTGGGCCCGAGGGTAATTCTTGAGCCAACCGGGAAAGCAAGGGCTGACGGGCAACTCCTGAATTATCCTCACATTGTTGGGATCACCCCCGAAGCCACTAGGAGATTAGTGGTGGAAGGAGTTCCGTGTCTAGAGGGTCATGTCCTCTACACACACCATGTCGTGGATAGTCGAGCCTTGCAAACTCGCTATCACCCGGAGGAAGAAGGAGACTGGGGATTAATCCGGCATGTCGGGTTATCCTCGGGTTATTGCATGTTTTCAAGAATGAAATTGTCTATGTGAGCACTTAAGTATGTTGCATGATCACTTATTTATTAAGCAAGCAAGCATGATCACGTATTGTTCACGATTGGGAGTTCGGTTGGAGATTGCCCTTGCTCGCCGGGGCCACATTGTTCATGATATTAACAAGCATGATTACTTAAACGTGTTAAAAGGGATAGTTGTAATCTCGGGCAAAAGATAAGATTTCTTGAACTATATAATTATTGTCTTCTAAAGTCTTTACCCGAGGCTACAACTTGCATGTGATGTGTGCTATATTTATTATTGCCCTCACTCAGTCTTCGGTAGACTGATACTCCACTTTTCAGGTACCTTTTGAGCATGGTCGTACTAGGCGGGAGTGGTCGAGTCTTGCATCGTTACGAGCCTAGCTTGTACCTTTCATGTACATACTTTTGCTAGATATTGTGTCATGTTATGTTCAGTACATTTTGAGTACTTAGATATGTATATAATTGAGAGATGATAATGTATTGATAGTTAGAATTGGTACCTATATGTATCTATGGAATAAATATGGTACCTATATATATGAATGACTTTATTGCTTCCGCTTTTCTATTCATGATTGTTGTGGTTTTGTTTGGGAGAGTGTCCCGCCTAGAGCGTCGTTTTTGTTGTCACCCGTTCGCTGTGGTCTTGGTTTACGTATGAACTGTCCATTTTATACGTGGATCGAGGCTATAGTGCGGGGGATGTGGCGCCTTGGGGTCTAGGGTGCTACATTAGTGGGGGGCGCTGGATTGGTTTCGTGCCAATGATTGTCCGTCCAATCACAAGATGAACAATACCCTACCGTGTACGTGTGTTCTCTTGGCCAGGTTCTCCTTAGTGAGGGCGCTGGACTGGTCCTGCCAGTGGTTGTCCGTCCAACCACAAGAAGAACAAAACCCTATCGTGTACCTGAATGTCCCCTGGCCAGGTCCTTCTTAGTGGGGGCGCTGGATTGGTTTTCGTGCCAATGATTGTCCGTCCAATCACAGGAGGAGCAAACCCTATCATGTTACAAGCACGCCATGTACTGATTGCATGATTTCCATTCCATGAATGTGCTAATTGAATACCCTTACATGATTGCATGATAACGGACTTGGGTGCTCACCTAATGATTAACAAGCAAGCAATCATGTTTATTAATTTCATGAAAAGGAACAAGTATTTAATATTGATAGTTGTATTCTCGGGCGAAGCTATATTATTATTGAACTTGTATATTTATCTTTTATAAACCTTTACCCGAGAATATGACTTGCATGTTATCTGCGCTAATATGTATTTAAACCCCTCACTATGTCTTCACGGACTGACGCCTCCACCTTTCAGGTTATTGCAGGTGCGTGCTAGGCGGGAAGTGAGTCGAGTCCAGTTGTTAGAGTTGAGTCATACACGGTGCATTTATTTGATTGTTTATTTATTGTTCGATAAAGTCATGTTTACAATTATATGTTAATTATATTAAGGAGATGATAATGTATTGATATATAAGTTAGAATATATTTCATTCAGTACATGGAAATGTCATGCCTTGATAAATGAAAATATTTGATAGTGATTGATTTATGCTTCCGCTTTATTTTGTCACTTGTATAAGTTTTCCCGCCTAGCCTGTCGTCTATTGCATGGTCACCCGTTCGCTATAGGTTGACTCATGTACGGAGTGGCCGTTTCGTATGTGGATTGACCTATAGTGCGGGGGTGTGGTACCTCCACGTGTTAAGGGGTGCTACATCTAAGGTGGTATCAGAGCCCGGTTGCAAAACCGAGGTTCTAGTGTCGTGTCGTGTCGAGTCTAGGTCGTACGACATAGGAATTACTTGATAATTTGAGAGTCTTGCATATTATTTGAAATTATTTGGCTACTTGGATTCCTTGAATTACCTGAAATACTTGATACCTTGTACCTTGTATTGATTCATGCTAATGACTGCCAATTGGGTGACCTTGAATTGCTGGAAGTTATGTGACCAACGTGTTTATTTTAAACATTGATGAAATACTTGTTTCAATTTATATTAAATTCTTGTTATCCGCATTAATTATGTGACAATTACGTGACTCGAACATGCTTCACCCACATGCATTTATTTGCAAAGCAAGTTGTGAGTGACAGGTTTTGGAAAGGTATGAATCAAGGCTGGAGGATTTGAGGACTTAGGAGACTGATCAACCGCTTGGATCAAGTTGCAATTCAGTCAAGCGAGAAAGAACACCGGGATCGAGCCCAACGTTACTACGGTGCCAGGTTCTTCAATGCATTCATAAGCACGTGCATCATAATTGTTAATTAAATTGCTTCTTATTACGAAATATTGTTATAGATGTTACTGAAATTATCTACTTGATGCATTACATATATGCTTAAATTAGTTGAAGTATTTAAATTGTTTTACTTACAAGGATATTTTAAGTTAATATAAATGTTTCAACGTGTTGCACTTAAATTGCTAATAGGTATGTGATGTACATTGACACTTTAATCATCATACATTATTTAGTGGTTATTGTCAATAGGCTTTTCGGACGTTCTGCACAATCCTTGCTCCTATTTCTACAACCTGAATTTTAAGGAAGAGATTTTGAATCAGTGGGTACCATGGTGGTAACCGGGTTGTTTGATTTGGATTGAGAGTTTAGCAAAATTTTGAGGTTGTGAGAAGTATTGGTTCGGGATTTGGTAAGATCAGGAGGTGTGAAGTAGATATTGGAATTTTGGGAACTTCAGTATGTATAGGAGGATGAACTTTTCTACCTGGGGGTTCGATATTAACCTTGTAAATTTCAAGTCCCGGGAAGTATTAGGTGATTGTAGGATAGTGGGAAATTTAATATCAAATCAGAGTGGTGACAGTTAGGGAATTTCAAGCGGGATATGTCTTTAACGGAGAGATTAAAAAAGAAACACTAACCAAAATCTTGATCAATGACAAGGAAGACGAGGAAAAGGTTACGGGAATTAAATCAGCAGAGAAGCTTGCGAGTGGGAAAGGACGGAACACATTTAAAGAATAAGAAAATGCTATTTTCTTAAGGGGGAGAGCCGGTCTGGAAATAAATTAAATCAGAAGCTAGACAGCACTCGGAAAGTTGGAATTTTGAGAAAATCAATTCTTCCTGGAAACCTCTATCAGAACCATGTGAAAGAAGTCTTCAATAAGTTAAGCTTTCCTCCCTCTTACACAAAGAAAAGTCCCATCATCGACAGTACCTCGTTCTATTATCATTTTCAGGAAAGTGGGTACACTGTCTGCAATCCTCCGACAACCTCAGGATATCATTTGACTCAGTAAATAGAAAAGGATTCAGTTTGGGCGATATCCGGAACCAATCTCAAGTTTTGGTAGGTTAACTCCGACAAGAGTTTTCTTACGAAGTGGTTACTTGTACCCTAGAGATGTTTGGGAATGCTCATCGTGCTTCCATTCGTGTGGTTGTCGTCGCCTCCATGAATACACCAGTTTACTATGAACACTTCAGAGAGATGGGAGCTTGAGCGATCCTTTCTTCCAAGATATTTCGCGGAGTGTTGGGTATGTTATCAAATTTCAGGGATCAAATGGAAGACGTGTTACTAGGACTTGATTTCTTCGGTATCTATGCAAGTGTGCTTGCTGAATTACTCTCACGGGATGACGACCTTGATTCCTCTATTGCAAATACCCGTCGTATTGTTAACTAAGGGAGTAAGAGCTCAACTTTCAGATTGCAAACAAGAAGTCAGGAATGTTGCTTCGGAAAAGGTTTACTTTAATTACTGAGGTCGGAGAAATGGTAACACCTGTTTTCTCTGCTCGTTGGACAAGAGCTTGCTTGGAACACAAAGTCAATCTTTTAAGCTTGAATGGGCAATTACACTCTAACAAGAATATCCGGGTGTTTTCAATTCTGGAATCGGAAAGTAAATGTGAGAATCAGTGCAAGAATGGTTCAACCGGCAAATCTGTAATTCAGACGGGTCTGAAGATGTGGTGATTAATGATGATCTACGGATTATGTTAGAAAATAGCACAATAGCAGAAATGGCTGTCCAGAATGGGAATATCGAACCGTAGGGGTGCAAAGCGGGAAAATCTCAACTAAAGAATCAAATATTCAACCGAATTAATTCGGTCCCAGAATTTCAATCCTCGGTGAACGGTACACCTAATCATGCATATCACGTGCATTATTCATTTCTCGTTATCATTATCTTGCTATTTTTATACCTGAATCCTTATTTGTTATTATTGTTGATTATTATTTTATTATTATTATTCTTGCATATGAATCCTTGTTTATTATTAATTGTAATGTGAACAATTATTTGCATAAATGATAATTTTACTTGATCCTTGTGTGGTAAGTGTTAATATTTGTCTAAGTACTTGCTTGAATTTTATTCGTGTGCGTGAGAGACGGGGATTCTCTCGGGGTTGTCAGGAGACGGGGTTCTCTTGTTACTTGCTCGGGAGACGGGGTTCTCTCGTTAATTGCTTGGGAGACGGGGCACTCTCAGTATTTTCAACTATTTGTCAAGTTGTTCTAGTGGAAGGTTAGATTTTCTTTCGAGTGATTAGACTCCGGAAGTTGAGGGTCGGGATCTCAACCATTGGGAGACTTTGTGGAATGAAGACCTCTTTCAAACTAATCCCTGACGGGGAGTAGCTAACCCGCGTGGGATGAACATGTAAGAGACAATTAAATTCCAGGAATTCAAGACAATGAATCCGAGGACGGATTCTCTTAAGGGGGAGAGAATTGTAACGCCCCAATTTCAGGTACGCTCGACACGTGTGGGTTTCGAGCGTTAGGATTTTATTTTACTAATTTCGTTTAATTGAATTAAACCTGTTATATTAATTTTATAAATTGTGATTCAACATGATTACGTGAAAATTATATGATATTCATTTCATTTCAAGAATTCTTGTATAAATGGAATTTAAGTGTTACATGAAGTGATTGTCCAACTTGTATTAATTGCATAATTGTCCTTAATTGTTCATTCCCCTTTCTTTAAGGACCTAATTGCATGAATATGTTAAGGGACTTAATTGATCATTTCCAAACCTTATATCCTCAATTGCATAACTTATAGAACTTAAAGGATTTGATCACAATTATTACATTTTTCCCCAAATATCACGTTATATGCATCTCTTCCTCAATCATCTTCATTCCATTTTTCCAATCATCTCTTTCTCTCTCGGTACTCACTCAAGAAGGAAAGGAAATGGAGAAATCATCATCTTCAAGCTAGAATTTGTTAGGGAAATTCATGATTCAAGCTTAAGCATCCATGATCATCCATCTTTCTTCCTCCAAGTTCATGTAAGTGGAGATGTAGGATTTCTTGAATTAACATGTGAAGCTAGGGTTCATGAATTGAATGTGATATGTTGTGTATGAGCTGTTAGAAATATGATTACATAGTTATAGCTTGAAATCCATGCTTAAATCTTGAGGTTTATGGGATTATATGATGAATTTATATATATGCTCAAGTTGGAGATTATGATGATTAAAGCATGGATTGTGTGTTTATATTGGGTGTTATTGCACTATATGCATATATACATGTTCCCCTTCATGAATTATAATATGGGGTTGAAATATGTGAGTTTGAGGTGAATTGGGAGCTTGGTCGTAGCTCCCCTGTTCTTCTCCCCTGTTCTTCTCCCCTGTTTTCTGAACCTTCTGTGTAACGGGAACGGCCGTTCCCGCCCCTTTTGAAAAAGGGGAACAGCCGTTCCCATTGTTTGAATTATGTGTCAGGCGGCAAGGACGGGAACGCCCGTTCCCACTTTGTCTTACAGACGGGAACGGCCGTTCCCATCTTCGGGCAGCCGCTTCGGGACTGGGGAACGGCCCTTCCCATTTTGTACTAAAGCCCGGAACGGCCGTTCCCAGGCCACTGGAAGTGCAGAAAGTTTCTGCACAAAATTACACTTTTAGCCCCTCGTTCCAATGGCTTATTTGATCCCGAATTGCTATTATATGATTGATTATATGTCGAAACAACATGTTTTCATGCTACATTGTGTATTGCTCGATGTCTCGTGTATGATTATGCCGTGCGTCGTTTTATGGAATAACATGCTTGAATTATAGTCTCATGCACGTACATTGTCCCGTTTCGTGTTCAGTTATTCTCCAGGGCGGAGATTGTGTATCATGAGCACGTTCACGCATTCACGAGTCGTGTGTCGCCTGTCAGGTGAGGTTTAATTTCTAGTTATATAGAACCCGTATAACCTTGACGTGACTGTTTTAATCAAAAGGTATTTATAGTTATAATTTCATGAAATCATTTATCGTTCCAAGTTATATTATTGTTCATTAATCAAGCAAGTAAAGCATGTTAGTGTTCACGCATCAAAGCATGCCATGTTCATGAATGCAAGCTAGTGTGTTCTCTTGGCCAGGTCCTCCTTAGTGGGGGGCGCTGGATTGGTTTCGTGCCAATGATTGTCCGTCCAATCACAAGATGAACAATACCCTACCGTGTACGTGTGTTCTCTTGGCCAGGTTCTCCTTAGTGAGGGCGCTGGACTGGTCCTGCCAGTGGTTGTCCGTCCAACCACAAGAAGAACAAAACCCTATCGTGTACCTAAATGTCCCCTGGCCAGGTCCTTCTTAGTGGGGGCGCTGGATTGGTTTTCGTGCCAATGATTGTCCGTCCAATCACAGGAGGAACAAACCCTATCATGTTACAAGCACGCCATGTACTGATTGCATGATTTCCATTCCATGAATGTGCTAATTGAATACCCTTACATGATTGCATGATAACGGACTTGGGTGCTCACCTAATGATTAACAAGCAAGCAATCATGTTTATTAATTTCATGAAAAGGAACAAGTATTTAATATTGATAGTTGTATTCTCGGGCGAAGCTATATTATTATTGAACTTGTATATTTATCTTTTATAAACCTTTACCCGAGAATATGACTTGCATGTTATCTGCGCTAATATGTATTTAAACCCCTCACTCGGTCTTCACGGACTGACGCCTCCACCTTTCAGGTTATTGCAGGTGCGTGCTAGGCGGGAAGTGAGTCGAGTCCAGTTGTTAGAGTTGAGTCATACACGGTGCATTTATTTGATTGTTTATTTATTGTTCGATAAAGTCATGTTTACAATTATATGTTAATTATATTAAGGAGATGATAATGTATTGATATATAAGTTAGAATATATTTCATTCAGTACATGGAAATGTCATGCCTTGATAAATGAAAATATTTGATAGTGATTGATTTATGCTTCCGCTTTATTTTGTCGCTTGTATAAGTTTTCCCGCCTAGCCTGTCGTCTATTGCATGGTCACCCGTTCGCTATAGGTTGACTCATGTACGGAGTGGCCGTTTCGTATGTGGATTGACCTATAGTGCGGGGGTGTGGTACCTCCACGTGTTAAGGGGTGCTACACACATATATGCACCAAAATAACAAAGAAATGCAGCAGCCATAACTCCAATACACAGGTTGCCCGCCCGGGGAAAAGCTGCACAAAGTTTCTGCATAACAGTCCCCCGGCCGGGGACTTTCGTTTGCAAATTCTTCCCACCCGGGGAGAGCTGTCACAGCAGATGTAACGCCCCCGTTTTTCTTATTTTGTACAGCATGACGTATGTGTTTATCAAACTGCGCGAAATAATTAATTATACGTGTTTTACATATTTAATTTATCTTAAATGTATTAAATGTTAATTATTTTATTTTAATAATAATAATATTAAATATATACATACATATATATATATATATATATTATTTTAATGATACTAATATTAAATATATTTATATAATATAAAAATATATGTTAATTGTGTACGTGTGCATGAGTATTGTAATGCATGCATTTCATATTAATTAATAATTATGCATGCATGTGTTTATTATGCATTTTAATTTGTTATATTATTTGTTAATATTATGAATTTTATTGTTACCTTGCGTATGAGCCTCGTTTACGTGCTTCGTTTCTATTTAATTTGATACCGAAATTTCGTACAAATTTAATATGTTGAACTTATACATGTCTTATATATGAATATTTGTTCGTTTCATATGTTCGGATTTAATTTGAATTTCGGAATCCAAGTCGGGGGCTAACGAGCAATTAGCGCACCCTTGGTTCCGTATTTAATATCTTGAGCTCGGGAACTCAGATTCGAGTTCCGTCAACTTCGCTGAACTCGTAACAAAAATTCGAGTTTAGTAAACTTAGCCTTATATTTTTCTAACGTCATTTGAACCTCCGAAATTCAACCGAAAAACGAAGCGGCAACGAAACTGACCTTGCTGCACTAAAATGGCCATAACTTATTCATTTGTTGACCAAATTAACTGTGGTTGGATGCTATGGAAACCTAACTCAACTACCTAACCTGATATACCATGCCCTAACCGAACCAATCCTCACACAAATCACAGTATACCATGCCCTATATAATATAATATAGTATAATATAATATAGGTATATATATTTATTATATATTTATATATGTTTATTAAATATTAAATGTTATTTGATTTAATTGAATTATAGAATTTAATTGTTACCTATTTCATGTTTAATTTAATTTCCAATTTTAAATTGAATGTGTTTAATTGTTTATGTTCTAAATTTAAATGTGATTTAATACGTGCTATGCCCTATTTGAATTTCTTGAATTAATTTGACTGAAAATGTGGAATTATGGAAGTGAATGAAAGTGAATGACTTGAATGAATATGAACGCTTCTAATGTCGAATGAAAGGATCGTTTATATGTTTTAAATGTATTAATAGTGCACATGAACATTTTCATAACATAATCTTATCTTTTATACATTCGTATCATAATCATTTCATTGCCGAGCGTCTTATTTGGTCATATTGAGTCTCACCTCACCTCTCTTGCACAGATTTTGAGTCCGTTGGAGACGAGGCCGGTCTGTGAGGCTCGTGTGTTCTCCTTATTGCTGTTTAAGGTGGGTTTCTCTTCTACTTAGATAAAACGACCCGATGTATCTCCCTATGTGAAAAGTTTTAAGCCAAAGTAATACGATTATATATATATTGGGTCTTTTCTCGAGTAAATGATTGCAAACGTAAAACCCTTATTTCTTGAATCCTACCTAATGTTTTGGCAAGAATGAATGAATGTTCACAATGAATGGGGCCCAGGGACTTGGTGTGAGTGGGGACCCGAGGAGGCATGGGCTGACGGGAAACCCTCACACTAGTCCCACCAATGAACGGCGTAACCGGACCTCGTTAGGAGTTAGCGAGGAATGGACGCTGAGTGCCATCTGGGGAGTCATGTTCCCCTTTTTGTCAATGAATGGGTGGATGGGCCTTGCAAACTCGCCACCAACCCGGAGGAAGAAGGTGGAATGTTATTGAATGCGCACGAAAGATTGAAATGCATGAAAAGAATGAATGAATGAATGTTAGTGGATGTTTATGAATTACACGAGGTGTTGGTTGGAGATAATGCACGCCCACTCGCCGGGCCAATAATGACCTAATGTTAATGAATTGTTGTACTCCCTTTTGATGATTTCTATTCGCCCACTTGGGAAATTCTTCAAAACCTCACTTGGGGTTATAGCTTGCATGTGAATGGTTAAATACTGTCGTATATTATTATGCCCTGCTTTTATACCCACCAGTCCCTTTTGGACTGAAACCGTTTGGCTTTCAGTTGTTTTGTGCAGGTGTCGAGGGAGCTAGGCGGGAATTCGAGTCATAGGTCTTGCATTTGCTTTTAACCCTTATAGTTTGGTCTTACACTCACATATTGCACTTTTGATCATTGTATATGAATGTTGTTATGGAGCGTACTTGTTTTGAGCCGTGAGGGCAATTATTGAGGTATATGACTTACTTTTGGAGTTGTGTTGCTGCTTATTGTACATGTATATGACGTATGTTCATTCATGGCTTCCGCTTTAATGTTTATTTCTGATTTTATGGTTCAAGGGTTAGTCCCGCCTAGCATAGAGGGTGTGTATGTCCCCGTTTTCGCCGTGATTTAGCTCGGGTATGGATCGTTCATTTCATATTCGGGTCGGGTCTCGGTGCGGGGGATGTGACACCTTGCGCTCGGGTGTTACAGCAGAAGCAGCTCAAAACAGGGGAAGAAAGAGCAGGGAGCAGCAGCAACAAACAGGCATGAAATAAAGCAAAGTCAAAGTAGGAATCCTATCCTACTTAGACTTAAGGATTGGAGAAATCCTATATATAATACGGGGCTGATGGGATAATTTTTTCAAGGTCAGATATTGAGTGAAAAAATCGATTCACATGAGATAAAAACTTCTATTCTTATAGATTTTGAATTAACGTGATTTTTCACGAGGGTTTCTTGGCGTGGGATTTTTATCTTTGTCAACCAGGGTTTTGAGGGAGATTTTTTTTGCTCCTTTCTTCTCGTTTCTTATTTCTTTCAAGACACATATCATAGCACTAGCATCCTCACTGAAATGGTTTGAATCTAGGACTGGTGTGGACTATTATCTAGAGGACTGCTAATTTGGAGTCTTAGTAGAAAGAATCTTCAAGAAATGAGATGTTCATTATCGCATGAAGAACGTTTGAGGGGAGCTCAAAACATTTCAAGAAAGCTTCAATTTCTGTATGTAACATCCCGTTCGTTCGACGTATAAGGTACGCCACGTTTCAACCTTTTATGTGTTTAATTTTGTGATTTTGAGCTTTTCGTGGTCCTATTTTGAACTCTTTTAGAGTTTAGGGGCCCGTTTGTAATTTTCTCTTTTTAGGGGTTTTTCAGTCATTACTCGTTCGATTGAGATTTCGACCTCTTGGATCCCTTCAATGCGTTTGGGGCATCGAGACAAGTCCGCAGACTCTGAGTTTGCCCAATTCTGTCGTCGTTTGCCCCTTCTACCGTTCGTTTCACGCGCGAGGACCCAGGATAAAACACCCGGACCCTCGTTTTTCAAGCAAAACGGATCAGCCCTCTCTCTCTCTACTCTCCCGCCTCTTCTCTCTCTCTCTCTCTCTCTCACACTACACCTTAAACACACACTCGGCCATAACTCGGCCGTTTCTCAATGAATTCCCCATAATGCTTTCCGAAGATCTCGACTAGCCCATTACGATGAAACCAAATTTATGGCCTAACGACGATCGGTGGCGGAGATATGGCGGATTTTCAGTCGCGGCTGGAGGGGGGTGATGGAGCCGCTACATCGCCGGCACCCCACGGTGGTTTTCGGCCATCTTTTGAGATAGGCGCCGCAAGGACGACTAGAGGACTTCCCGGCGTAACTTCCTGTTTAGGCGGCACCGCTATCGAGGCGGCGAGGAGGGCACACACGCCACCCAAAGCGGACGGCGGGCGGCGGAGCTACTATAGCGGTGCGATTCTGCCGCCTCCGACGGTCTTATTCAGCGACCTTCGATGGTTTCCTAGGTTTTTTGGGCTCCTGGTTCCATTTCCGACCTCCTTTTTGTCAGATTTGCGGCGGAGATGAGGTTTTCTGGCATGGCAGTCATTGGGTTGAAGACGGAGGCGGTTCGGCCTTTTCTGGGGAGTTTTTGACATCGGACCCTTCATAAGAATTACTCAGCTCGATGAGACCGAGCTTTTCGCGTTGGTGGTGGCTCATGAACCGGGGCCAAATTTTCGGTGAACATTTCTGGCTTTTCGCTAGGGGCTTTCGAAGGCCTCGTTACGGGCTTTCCAACGGTATATTCGGATTTCGTTTTCGTTTTACGGTTTACGTTTAATTTCAATTTTCGTTCCAGGGATTTAGTTCGGTTTTTTGCCAACGAAATCCGATATGTTTGGTATTTTCTGAAATTGTTTGAGGGCTTTTGTCGAGCAGGCCGAGGCGCGTATTTCTGTGCTTCCGGGAATTTTTCCGACCACTGGAGGCGGTGTTCCAGTGGAGGCCGGTAGCTATTCAGCTGGCTACGGCGGCGGCATTCCGGTGACTTTTGGACAATAGGTCTGTTTCGTTGTGGTGAGTCCAATGCCACTTTTCGTTCGTCAATCGAATGTCCGGTTGATTTGTTGTGATTTATTTTGTGTAATTTGAATATTTGAAATTAATTGTGTTAATTGCGTATTGTTGTAATTGTCGATCAATATGAATTCCAATGTATACGAAGTCATGTATTAAATGAATTATGAGATATATTGATGCTTTAATTTGCAATTTGAATTCCAATATGTTGTAGTTGAGCTATTTGTTTAACTTGAAGGGGGTGTTAGTGTAATTTTCAATAATATGGAGCTGCATGACTTGAATTATTTAATCCTTGTTATTTTAAAAATGAATATGCTAATTTTCACTAAGTAAGATTGAATTAATATGTCTTGGGTGATTTAATTTGAAACTTTGTAATTTAAGTTTAATTACTTAATTTAATATGAACCTATTATGCGATATATGAATTGTATGAAACTTATAGGATTAAATTAGAAACTTTTGCACGTAAGAAATAATTTATTCGTACGAATATGAATTGGTTATTTGATATGGAATAATATGAATAATTTGAATTGCTTTGTCTTTCTATTTCTATTGTTTGCATTAATTGTGCACATGAACGTGTCCTAATATGTAATATGATTTCTCTGAACTATATAATGATTTGTTTTGTAGGTAATTGATATGAATTTGAACCCTGCTTATGTGATTGCATTTCTTAAGTGTTTGAGCATGTTCCGTGCATCTCTGCGTGGTTGTTTGAGTCTGAGTGTGAGCCCTGTGTTGTGTTTTGTGTGTCCAGTTAGTTCAGGTGCACCCGGGGTGGTGACAAGTGGGCCGGGCAGGTTCCAGGGTGGACCATTTACTGTGTTTTTGGCTCTGTTGGGTACCGGGTGAGGTTAGGATATAGTTAGACCCTACTGCAATGTGCTCGTTTTCGAATGTGTGAGATTTATAAGCCGTATGTATATGTAGATATGTTCGAAGTACGTATTCTGCTGGTTTTGCCATATGATATGATTTGAAAAGTATAAATGTTATGTATGAGCCTATGTATGCTTGGATTCGATTTGATATGGTTTTGAAGTCAGTCTGCGTGATATTTATGTACGATATGATAAGTACAATATGCATGAGATATGTCTGTAGCGGGTTAAGTTTTCGAGTTATGTGTGTTTTATGTGTGATGGGCCCCAGAGATTTGTACGAAGGAGCCCCGGGACGGTGTCGGGCCGTCGGGTTACTCCCGAGTATGGTCTCCACTTCAAAAGGATCAACCCGGACCCCACCAGGAACTTGGTTGGCGAATGAAATCCTCGGGCGTGAGCGTCATGAAACTCACGACCTATACATATCAGCATGGATGGTTAGGGTATGTACAACCCTCCCATCATCCGGAGTAGAGAAGGTATGTTGGTTTTGATTTCGTTTGTTTATGTATATGTATGATATGAAGGAGTTGTGTAACACCCGAGCGCAAGGTGTCACATCCCCCGCACCGAGACCCGACCCGAATATGAAATGGACGATCCATACCCGAGCCAAATCACGGCGAACGGGGACAAACACACACTCTAAGCTAGGCGGGACTAACCCTTGAACCATAAAATTAGAATAAACATTAAAGTGGAAGCAATAAACGAACATATACCATATATATATACCATGAGCATCCAAGCTCCAAAAATAATTCATATACATCATCGCATGCCATCACGGCCCAAAATATGTACGCTCCACTAATAATCATATACGGTGATAAAAAATAAGAGTATGCAAGTGTAAGACTTAAAATACAGAGCTAGAGACGAATGCAAGACCTAAGACTCGTATTCCTGCCTAGCTCTCTCAACACCTGCACAAAACAACTGAAAACCAAACGGGTTCAGTCCAAAAGGGACTGGTGGGTATAAAACAGGGCATAAATAGAATATATGACGGTAGTTAAACAATCACATGCAAGCTATAATCCCAAGTGAGGTTTTTAAAGACTTTCCCAAGTGGGTGAATAGAAATCATCAAAAGGGATTATAACGAATCATTAACATTAGGTCATTAGTGGCCCGACGAGTTGGCGTGCATCATCTCCAACCAACACCTTGTGTAAATCATTTAAACATTCATTCATTCATTCTTTTCATGCAATCATTCTTTTGTGCACAATCATTAACATTTACACCTTCTTCCTCCGGGTTGGTGGTGGGTTTGCAAGGCCCGACCACCCATTCATTGACCAAAAGGGGTTACATGACTCCCCAGATGGCGCTCAGCGTCCATTCCTCGCTAACTCCTAACGAGGTCCGGTTACGCCGTTCATTGGTGGAACTAGTGTGAGGGATCACCATCGGCCCGTGCCTCCCCGAATAGCCACTCACACTAAGTCCCTGGGCCCCATTCGTGCATTCGATCATTTCTCACCAAAACATTAGGTAGGGTTCATAAAATAAGGCTCTACTTTGAAAACATTTACTCTTTAAAACGACTCTCTATATATATATAATTTTGGTCGAAAGCTTTCACATTGAAGGTATATATATGGGATCATATATCTACATAGAAGAAAAACCCACCTTAAACCGCAAAAGAAGAAAGCACGAGCCTCACTGACCGGCCTCGTCTCCAACTGAATCAAAATCTGTGCAAGAAAAGTGAACTGAGACTCAATATGACCAAATAAGACGCTCGGCAATGCAATGATCATGATGTGAATATGTAAAAGGTAAAATTATGTTCATGTGCACTATTAAGGAATTAAATCATACATTCAAGTCATTCATTCAATCATTCAATTCATTCGAACTCTTAGTTCCACCATTTCAGTCAAATAAATCCAAATAATAATAAATATTCACTAAACATATAAATGTGCAAATATGTTACATTATAAAACATATACGTATATATACAATGCATACGTACAGCCATGCATGCAAAACAAAATGCATGAAAACAGAGGGTGACACGCCCATGTCACCTCTACAAACTAGGCCGTGACACCCCCGTGTCAGGGTACAGCGGACTATGCGCATGAAAATAGAAGGTGACACGCCCGTGTCACCATTACAAAGCAAACCATGACACCCCCGTGTCACGGTACAGAAAACCCAGACCAACATGCACCCCCCGTGTCACACTGAAAGAGGAAAACGTGACACGCCCGTGTCACGTACGCAGAAAAACAGGGCAGTGCTCGGACAACAACAAAAACCAAACAAAACACCAAATTCAATCATCAAATGCAATCAAAACTTGGAGAAACATGTATCCATACTTGAAGTACCGTAAAATCTAACATATATTGTGACACCCCGCTTGTTCGCACGTACAGGTTTGTACCACGTGTGAGTTTATTTTCCGTAATTGTATTTAATTTCATTTTTATTTGATGCATTCTTATTTATTTCTAATTGTTCTTATATGAATTATTTGAAATAATATGAAATATGTGATTTAAATGTCAAGAATATGCCCGAATTTAGATTATGATGTGAATTCTTGTAAATTATGAATTTATGATATGTGAATTTTATTCCCGAGCATGCTAATTTCGTGAATTATGTGAAATACGTGATTTAAAGATGTAATTGTATGGTTTTAAAATTATTGGACTTAATTGGAAATTCGAATTTGGACCTATTTGCAACTTTTTGAAAGTTTTGGACTCATTTGAAAAATGAGTCATTTTAGTACATGTGTGCACGTTTTAATTTATATCTTGATCTACGGCACTCGGATTCGAGCCCCGTCTTCGGCGTTCAACTCCTTTCGATGACCCGGACACAATGGAACAAGTTTCGTAATTTTTCGATGTCGTTTCGACCCCCGACGGAGCAGATTTCAGCCACTCGTGCCCCATTACGCCCCTATGACCTATGATTGAGCTAGTAAACCTAATTCCTAATCATTTCTTTGACTTAATCTCAACCTAAACCATTCCTATCCCTCTCCCATACCTGCTGATCGATTCACATTGGGAGAAAAGAGGGGAAAAACGAGAAGAGGAAGAGGAAAGAAAGAAAGAGAAGGAAACCTCCACTTTTGGCCAATCTTTGAACCAAACCATCCGATCCTTTGCTTCTTCTTCAAGATCAAGGTATGAGTCTTAATCTCCATGTTCTTGTGATCATTTTGCCTTACTTGAATCATTTATTTTGTTAGAAAATCCATGATTAAGCCATACTTGATGAATAGTTAGGTTAAGTGGAATTCTAGAATATATATGCTAGCATGTACATACATGGCTGATTTGCATGATTCTTGAGCCTAATTTGTGTGGTTTTAATTGTTGTTTCATACCTTTACCTGCTGCTACGAATTGCTGTGTCGTTTGGAAGAAAAACGGGGGATTTTTACAAGCTTTAAAGCATGAAATGTGTTGAGGTTCTTTCTTCCTTGTTGCTGTCAGTTTTGCCACTGATGTGTGATTAATTAGGGGCTGTCTTGCTGCTGTTTTGTGCCTTAGTTCATGACATAAACTTGCTGTTAGTTCTTGCTCAGTTGCTGCTACTTTTTCTCCCCTGTTTTTGCTTCGATTGAGCTGTTGTCACAGCTGCGTGTTGCTATCAGTTTTGTGGTGTTTAAGCCTGAATTTGTGCATGATCATGACTTGAATTCTTTGTGTAATTGTTGCCTCGGTTGTTCTGCTTTGGTACCTTGTTTTTCCAGCTTTAAATAGCCCCTGCTGCTGCTGTCCGTGGCTTCTGTAAGGTGTCTCCCCGGGCGGGGAGAATTTGCAAGGAAAAGTCCCCGGCCGGGTTGTAACACCCCGCATTTTCGGAGCAAGATACGATGTCGTTTTGGTGCGATTAGACTATTATTTATTTAACTCGGCTTGTGCTTGAATTGCCTTATTCATGTTTTAATAATTTAATTGACTCAATTGCAATCTTGTATAAATATGTGAACTTAATTGAGATATGTGTTTCATTCTTAATTGCTCTTTAATTTAAATTATGTGGGCTGATTTGAAATTAATTAAAATTGGGGATCTATTTCTATTTATGCAAAATTCAATTTGGGCTTGATTGGACTTTATCTTTCAATTCTGGGGGTGCTTTTATAATTATCGAAACTTTAATTGGGCTTGATTTAAATCATACTTAATCTGTGGACTTGATTGTATAACTTTAACCTTTAAGGGACTTGATTGCAATTTTGGAAGAAAACCCTCTTTATATGTTGAAAACCCTAGCTGCTACCATTTCGTTCTCATTCCCTCCTCTCCTCCCCTCTCTTTCGAGAAGCAGCAACAAAGCAGCTGCTGCGTCAATCCCCACCACCGCCACAACACCTTCTTCTCCGGCGAGCTCCACCACCGACCACCACTCCATCAGCCATGCCTTCCGATAACTTTCTTCCTTCGCTTCTTCTCGGTCCCCTCTCACTGATACGCCGCCAACGCTAGCCGTCACCGCCTGCAAACGTCTTCTTCTCCAGCAATGACGCACCACCACCTTCAATCGCCGACCACCCTCTCTCACCCTCTCGTCGGCGACTCACCACCATTCCAGAACCACCACTGCAATCTCACGTACCATCGCGGCTTCAGCCAAGAGCCCACCATCATCGGCCTTCATTCCAGGCGATTACCCCCACCAACTCCTTTCTCTTTCTTTCTCATCCCCAGATCTGAAGTAAGGTAACCAGGACCTCCAGCGAGTCAGTCGGCCGAGAAATCCCCATCCTTTCCGATGAGCTCCGCCATCCGCCGGCCACGGTCTAGAAAGGGCCACCACCCATCTCCGATTTTCCTTCGCTGGTTCAGATCGAGAAGAGGGAGAGAAAACCCCTCTCATCCCTCTGTTTCTGCCACATGCCCTGCACCTCTGTTTGTCCTTCGCCACCGGGATTTAGCCTCAACTCCGACAGCGCCACCGGGATTTAGCCTCTGTTTGTGAACTCTGAAGTATAATCTCGTTTTGTTTGTAATGGGAACTTATGTGAATTGCTGGTATAATTAAAAAAATCTGAATTTGTTTATGTAACCCTCAAATTTATAACTGATGGAATTGTTATCTTTATTGAATTTCATATCCGTATATTTAGAATAAAGTAATGTAACTAATGTGTTAGATTATTATAATCCTGTTAATTAGCTTAATGACGCATGCTTGGAATTTTGTAAATTGAATTTGAGTATGGGTTAATCGTAAATATATCTAAATTTTGGTTCCGAATTGAGATTTGGTTGTAAAATGGTTTTATTTTGCCTAATGGAGATTTGTGTGCGTATGTACTGTATTAACATGATAGTGCCTTGTATATGTATATATATATATATATATATATATATATATATATATACTAGATTAGTTCTAATTAAATTGAATCTTGAGATAATTAAAGTGCTTGTACTTCCTAATTTGACTCGCAAAGTGGTACATGTATGTTTATAGCTTTGAATGAATGCGATGCTAGATTTATGTAAATCCAAATCGTAAATTATGAAATTGTTAATCTAATCTTGTGTTTGACTAATAGCTGATTTAATTGGTTAATTTGCATTTAATGAGAATATTGTATCAACTTGGGTTGAGGTTGGATGTTGTATGTAAGATGAATATTTAGAAATCGTAATGCATAGTTTTAACACTGTGGTAATGTAAATTTTGGTAAATGCCGTTATCCATTAAAGCTATAGTAAAGGTTAGTATGTTTTATATGAATCTCGTATGCAATGGAATATATTGTTTAAACTTGATTTTCATATGGTATCTTTTAAATGGAATTAGCTTTAATGGAGTCTACTCACTTAAAGAGTTAGTGTGGTGCTGTGTTAACTGGTTGGTATGATGAATTGGAAATTGGGTGCACGTGTGTTTTGTCTGTATATAAATACCTTTTGGATTAATATGTATACACATGATTTAACCTTCTAATTAAGTATAACACTAACATGTATTAAATTGGGCGGGTTTAATTAAGAATTTCATTGTTAAGAAATACAGGTTGGAATATTATTGTATTGTAAAAATGTAATTACCTTGTAAATTGTTATGTGATTTGATCTGATAAGAAAATTGTAACTAATGGGAACGAGGTGGATCTTCGTGGTTAACTTGCTTAGACTTGATTAGTGTTTGGTTGTTGTAAACAGGTTAAGTAGCTAATTGACTCATGCGATAATTGAATTATGTGTTTATTTGCTATTTTGGATATTAATTATGCACATGAACACTTTCATGTCATTCTCATAATTTATGTGTACATGTCATCTCATTCCCTGACATCTCATAATCATTGTCGTGCGTCTCTGTGGTTCATATCTGAGTTGTGTCTCATGAGTACACTGTATTCCCTTTTCTGTACAGTGATCTCCAGGGTGGAGACAACTTGATCGAGTATGCATTCGTCTTGTCAGTTCTGGTATCTCGTCGTTTCTCAGGTGAGGTTTAGGATTTTGTATAGTTATGCGACCTATGGCCTTAATATGCTGATTTCAACCCCTGCATGCGAGTATATCTATTATATACGTACGTGTTGACTATGATATGTTTATGACCTTGTGAAACAACTCTGTTTTGGAAAATTAGATATGAAAGCATATGTAAGCTGTTTTGAAAAGTATGTTATGTTATGTTCTGTAGCGAGTTGGCCATGAAATATTGGCATCTGTATGTATGTATGTTTGTATGTGGATCCGAGGAGCTATGGGTAAGGAGCCCCCGGGACGGTTAGGGCCGTCGGGGATATACCTGTGCATAGTTCCATGGAGCTATGGGTAAGGAGCCCCCGAGACTGTTAAGGCCATCGGGGATATACCTATGCGTAGTTCCATTTGAGATATCATTGCGCGACCTTAGGGTGATGAGGGAGAGGTGGTATCTTGAGCCTTCGGCTAAGGCCGGGGAGGACTCTTGTGGGTTCGCTACCCCTTGAGGGTGTGTATGTTCTAGATGGTTTGGGGACGGCACATCCCCTCCATTATTGGTGTAAAGGTTGGATTGATTTTGTATTTTATGTTCTGATATGGTTCTGAGGAGTAAAGGTTGGAAGCTCGTACTCACCGAACATGTGTTCTGTTCTGTCTGGGAATCATGAATCGAGATAGAGTTTCTGAAATGTTTTCTAAAGCTTATACTTATAACTATCTTTTGGGTACTTTTGGAAATGTCTTTGGTATGCAACACCTATCTCCGGTTCATGAGTCCACCCTTCTGATATGTGCTATGCTCCATATATATATACAGTGGGTGTGCGTTAGCCCCCTCAATCGGTCAAGTTGACTGACCCCTCATTTACACTTTTAGTTGCAGGTTGTTGGCGTTTGCTAGGCGGAAGTGAGTCCTTTGAGTTGCACTTCGTCGGTCTAGTCTTTCTATTTGCATTTGTCCTCTCATACACTTTACTTATACTTAAGACTTGTAGACTTGAGATTATACTTTACTATTCGGTAGCCCCTTGTGGCACCCTCATTCGGCCCCTTGTGGCACTTGATGATTATTAATTTATGTTGATATTCGGGACTAGGGATTTATGCTAGTTGAACCCGTCACTTGTTATGCTTATAGATCTATTATTCGGGATTAGGTATCTATGCTAGTTGAACCCGTCACCTGCTTTGCATGTTTTGTTTTAAATGCTTCCGCTATCTATTGTTTTTTGGTTTTAATTGCTTCCGCACTCTGAGTTTTGGTCAAGTTAGATCCGCCTAGCCTAGTGTGTGAGTTGGTCTCCCGTTCGCTATGATTCGGATTCGGGCATGGACTTTCCATTTCGTGACCGGGTCTGGGTCTTAGTGCGGGGGATCTGGCAACCTCCGTCTGGGGTGTTACATCCTTAAGTGGTATCAGAGCTCTAGGTTGCAAAACCGAGCTCTTGAGTCGTGTTGAGTCTGTCTAGGTCGTACGGCATAGGAATAACTGCGCATTACATTTGTTTGACTTGATGCTTTAACCCTTCGCCATGAATTGTTTCGTGATTATATGATTGTGTGCACATTGTGACTTTAATTATGCAACATCTTATTTTATGTGCTATATAAATTACAACTAATTGTTGCATTTACGTGATGTACTAGTTACATTTCATTTGCATCTTAATCCGCATGCATCGAATTTAGTGTTTGAATTTCAGGGTACCCTATGAGTCAACACTGAGGTTTCCCTCCGTCAACGCTACCTATTGGTACTACAAAGGAAACACGCCATAATTCGAAAATGAAAGGATTCCTCACCAAGATCAATACTCATGAAAAGGTTCAGAGTTGAAGGAATGAGATTTGCTATATTGACTTACTACCTTAAAGTCAATTGAAAGATGAAGTTTGACGAATTCAAACCTTGTTGATTCGTTTATTTGGAAGTAGTCACCTTGTTGAGGAAATGAGTCAATGGAGGAGAGTCTGATCAAGTAGAACCGTTTTGAAGGAGTTTAATGAGCTTTCGCCTTGATGATTCGTTTATTTGGGAGTAGTCACCTTGTTGATGGAAACGAGTTAATATAGAAGAATCCGATCAAATAAGATCCGATTAAGTTCAAGGGATGTGGATAGGTAACCATGTTACATGAGCAACGAGTTACAAACCATCGGTGAGTGTTGAAGGATTTGGTGTCGTTTAGAGTTAACAAACGACAAAACAAGATTGGTTGCTAGCTCTCTGGGTGTCCTCTTTCTGCTGAGGTGGAAGATTCTGCTAAGATCGAAGATTCTACTGAGATGGGAATAGAACACTTAGATGCCGAAAGACTTTATCCAAGTTTCAGAATCATATACCATGGATTGCTTTGGGAAGTGCTTAGCACCACGATCACTCAACGAAACTCTGAGGTACATATCTAATTGACAAACGAATCATGGACAACTCCTTGAAGATGAGCAGACTAAGATTTAACACATAAATGAGAATTCTTGGGAGAAACTGAAGATGATTCTAGTTGAGCAAGGATTACGGTATAGTAAGGGGTTTGGTGATAGACGAGCTTTGCTGAGTTACCACTTTATGAAAAGACTCAAGACAAAGAGGTTCAGATGACGAGGGTTGCATCATTGTTGGCTTAATCAACTACTACTACTTCATCTCAACTTCCTGTCAAGAGTTTGACACTACGGTGATCGGTACGCCAGGCATTCATGGCATTTGCAAACATGCATCGCTTAAATACTCTTACCTTGTTTTGCTTGATGTGGGTGACGACCATTGTTGTTTTAATTGTGATAACTTGGATACCCGATCTAGTATTTATAACTTGAAATTTCTACTTGTTATGAACTGTGCTGGAATGAATGAGTTATGTACTTGTGTAAACTATTCATGCTTATGTGATTTAAAACTCTTTTGATTGCTCACTAACTTCTCATATAACATACATACATACTGTAACGCTGTTTTATAGGGATTCCATCGCGATATCCCCCTTGAGTTGAGGTACGAGTGTTGAATCTATACTCAAGGGACACCGATATCAGTTGTATAAGGTACACCAAACATGCATTGCGTACTTTTCGTCAAGTGTTACTATCATGTGTGTATGTATGAATGACTGATCAGTGGAATTATGTGCAAGAGAGACCTCAGGTTCGCTCTTTTTACGTGTTAGAGAGATGTGGGATTCTCTCTATTTATGTGCTAGGAAGATGCTGGATTCTTTCTATGTTTCGTGCACGAGAGATGTTGGATTCTCTTGTACTTAGGTGTTCAGGAGATGCTGGATTCTCTTGAATTTAGGGGTTTGAGAAATGTTGGATTTTCTCAAACTAGAATGTTGGGAGATGTTGGAATCTGTCCGACTTAGGCCGAGAGACGGGGTTCTCTCAATTCTGTGCTTGAGAGACGGGGTTCTCTCAAATCTGTGCTCGAGAGACGGGGTTCTCTCACCTCTTGTGCCGGGAGATGGGATTCTCTCTTGTTTGTTGTGTTTGAGTTACGCGTTGCCCTGGCAATGGTCTGCAAGTGACGAGTTTACGACGCCATCGAAGATGAGTGCAGTGATAACAATTCGTCTTGTGGGAATGGTCGAACAACTTGACGAAAGCAACGATCCAGTACTAAGACGGATCCTAGTGACAGCGAGACACCGCGAGAAATGTTCAGTAAAGACAATGAGAGTAAACTTCACCACGGAGGCTATGTTTTACACAACTGCTTGAGAAACGTTAAGACACTATCACTCGAAGCTTTTCCAGCTCAGCAGTGGAACCTGGGGACCAGGTTCTCTTAAGGGGGGAAGGTTGTAACACCCCGCATTTTCGGAGCAAGATACGATGTCGTTTTGGTGCGATTAGACTATTATTTATTTAACTCGGCTTGTGCTTGAATTGCCTTATTCATGTTTTAATAATTTAATTGACTCAATTGCAATCTTGTATAAATATGTGAACTTAATTGAGATATGTGTTTCATTCTTAATTGCTCTTTAATTTAAATTATGTGGGCTGATTTGAAATTAATTAAAATTGGGGATCTATTTCTATTTATGCGAAATTCAATTTGGGCTTGATTGGACTTTATCTTTCAATTCTGGGGGTGCTTTTATAATTATCGAAACTTTAATTGGGCTTGATTTAAATCATACTTAATCTGTGGACTTGATTGTATAACTTTAACCTTTAAGGGACTTGATTGCAATTTTGGAAGAAAACCCTCTTTATATGCTGAAAACCCTAGCTGCTACCATTTCGTTCTCATTCCCTCCTCTCCTCCCCTCTCTTTCGAGAAGCAGCAACACAGTAGCTTCTGCGTCAATCCCCACCACCGCCGCAACACCTTATTCTCCGGCGAGCTCCGCCACCGACCACCACTCCATCAGCCATGCCTTCCGACAACTTTCTTCCTTCGCTTCTTCTCGGTCCCCTCTCACCGATACGCCGCCAACGCTAGCCGTCACCGCCTGCAAACGTCTTCTTCTCCAGCAACGACGCACCACCACCTTCAATCGCCGACCACCATCTCTCACCCTCTCGTCGGCGACTCACCACCATTCCAGAACCACCACTGCAATCTCACGTGCCACCGCGGCTTCAGCCAAGAGCCCACCATCATCGGCCTTCATTCCAGGCGATTACCCCCACCAACTCCTTTCTCTTTCTTTCTCATCCCCAGATCTGAAGTAAGGGAACCAGGACCTCCAGCGAGTCAGTCGGCCGAGAAATCCCCATCCTTTCCGATGAGCTCCGCCATCCGCCGGCCAAGGTCTAAAAAGGGCCACCACCCATCTCCGATTTTCCTTCGCTGGTTCAGATCGAGAAGAGGGAGAGAAAACCCCTCTCATCCCTCTGTTTCTGCCACATGCCCAGCACCTCTGTTTGTCCTTCGCCACCGGGATTTAGCCTCAACTCCGACAGCGCCGGCGGGACACCGATGCCTTGACCTTCACTACAGCCGGTCGCCACCGCTTCACTGTTCTCCATCAAGAAGAATGCTGCAGCAACTTCCCTAATTCGTACGCCGTGGCAGCCATGCTTGCCAATCATCCTCGCCGCTGCTTCTTCCAATTGTAAATCTCTTGTTTTGTTTTTCGTTTTTCTTTATTTTCTATATGAATTTAGTTGTATTATTATTGTGAACTCTGAAGTATAATCTCGTTTTGTTTGTAATGGGAACTTATGTGAATTGCTGGTATAATTAAAAAAATCTGAATTTGTTTATGTAACCCTCAAATTTATAACTGACGGAATTGTTATCTTTATTGAATTTCATATCCGTATATTTAGAATAAAGTAATGTAACTAATGTGTTAGATTATTGTAATCCTGTTAATTAGCTTAATGACGCATGCTTGGAATTTTGTAAATTGAATTTGAGTATGGGTTAATCGTAAATATATCTAAATTTTGGTTCGGAATTGAGATTTGGTTGTAAAATGGTTTTATTTTGCCTAATGGAGATTTGCTTGCATATGTACTGTATTAACATGATAGTGCCTTGTATATGTATATATATATATACTAGATTAGTTCTAATTAAATTGAATCTTGAGATAATTAAAGTGTTTGTACTTCCTAATTTGACTCGCAAAGTGGTACATGTATGTTTATAGCTTTGAATGAATGCGATGCTAGATTTATGTAAATCCAAATCGTAAATTATGAAATTGTTAATCTAATCTTGTGTTTGACTAATAGCTGATTTAATTGGTTAATTTGCATTTAATGAGAATATTGTATCAACTTGGGTTGAGGTTGGATGTTGTATGTAAGATGAATATTTAGAAATCGTAATGCATAGTTTTAACACTGTGGTAATGTAAATTTTGGTAAATGTCGTTATCCATTAAAGCTATAGTAAAGGTTAGTATGTTTTATATGAATCTCGTATGCAATGGAATATATTGTTTAAACTTGATTTTCATATGGTATCTTTTAAATGGAATTAGTTTTAATGGAGTCTACTCACTTAAAGAGTTAGTGTGGTGCTGTGTTAACTGGTTGGTATGATGAATTGGAAATTGGGTGCACGTGTGTTTTGTCTGTATATAAATACCTTTTGGATTAATATGTATACACATGATTTAACCTTCTAATTAAGTATAACACTAACATGTATTAAATTGGGCGGGTTTAATTAAGAATTTCATTGTTAAGAAATACAGGTTGGAATATTATTGTATTGTAAAAATGTAATTACCTTGTAAATTGTTATGTGATTTGATCTGATAAGAAAATTGTAGCTAATGGGAACGAGGTGGATCTTCGTGGTTAACTTGCTTAGACTTGATTAGTGTTTGGTTGTTGTAAACAGGTTAAGTAGCTAATTGACTCATGCGATAATTGAATTATGTGTTTATTTGCTATTTTGGATATTAATTATGCACATGAACACTTTCATGTCATTCTCATAATTTATGTGTACATGTCATCTCATTCCCTGACATCTCATAATCATTGTCGTGCGTCTCTGTGGTTCATATCTGAGTTGTGTCTCATGAGTACACTGTATTCCCTTTTCTGTACAGTGATCTCCAGGGTGGAGACAACTTGATCGAGTATGCATTCGTCTTGTCACTTCTGGTATCTCGTCGTTTCTCAGGTGAGGTTTAGGATTTTGTATAGTTATACGACCTATGGCCTTAATATGCTGATTTCAACCCCTGCATGCGAGTATATCTATTATATACGTACGTGTTGACTATGATATGTTTATGACCTTGTGAAACAACTCTGTTTTGGAAAATTAGATATGAAAGCATATGTAAGATGTTTTGAAAAGTATGTTATGTTATGTTCTGTAGCGAGTTGGCCATGAAATATTGGCATCTGTATGTATGTATGTTTGTATGTGGATCCGAGGAGCTATGGGTAAGGAGCCCCTGGACGGTTACGGCCGTCGGGGATATACCTGTGCGTAGTTCCATGGAGTTATGGGTAAGGAGCCCCCGAGACTGTTAAGGCCATCGGGGATATACCTGTGCGTAGTTCCATTTGAGATATCATTGCGCGACCTTAGGGTGATGAGGGAGAGGTGGTATCTTGAGCCTTCGGCTAAGGCCGGGGAGGACTCTTGTGGGTTCGCTACCCCTTGAGGGTGTGCATGTTCTAGATGGTTTGGGGACGGCACATCCCCTCCATTATTGGTGTAAAGGTTGGATTGATTTTGTATTTTATGTTCTGATATGATTCTGAGGAGTAAAGGTTGGAAGCTCGTACTCACCGAGCATGTGTTCTGTTCTGTCTGGGAATCATGAATCGAGATAGAGTTTCTGAAATGTTTTCTAAAGCTTATACTTATAACTATCTTTTGGGTACTTTTGGAAATGTCTTTGGTATGCAACACCTATCTCCGGTTCATGAGTCCACCCTTCTGATATGTGCTATGCTCCATATATATATACAGTGGGTGTGCGTTAGCCCCCTCAATCGGTCAAGTTGACTGACCCCTCATTTACACTTTTAGTTGCAGGTTGTTGGCGTTTGCTAGGCGGAAGTGAGTCCTTTGAGTTGCACTTCGTCGGTCTAGTCTTTCTATTTGCATTTGTCCTCTCATACACTTTACTTATACTTAAGACTTGTAGACTTGAGATTATACTTTACTATTCGGTAGCCCCTTGTGGCACCCTCATTCGGCCCCTTGTGGCACTTGATGATTATTAATTTATGTTGATATTCGGGACTAGGGATTTATGCTAGTTGAACCCGTCACTTGTTATGCTTATAGATCTATTATTCGGGATTAGGTATCTATGCTAGTTGAACCCGTCACCTGCTTTGCATGTTTTGTTTTAAATGCTTCCGCTATCTATTGTTTTTTGGTTTTAATTGCTTCCGCACTCTGAGTTTTGGTCAAGTTAGATCCGCCTAGCCTAGTGTGTGAGTTGGTCTCCCGTTCGCTATGATTCGGATTCGGGCATGGACTTTCCATTTCGTGACCGGGTCTGGGTCTTAGTGCGGGGGATCTGGCAACCTCCGTCTGGGGTGTTACATCCTTAAGTGGTATCAGAGCTCTAGGTTGCAAAACCGAGCTCTTGAGTCGTGTTGAGTCTGTCTAGGTCGTACGGCATAGGAATAACTGCGCATTACATTTGTTTGACTTGATGCTTTGACCCTTCGCCATGAATTGTTTCGTGATTATATGATTGTGTGCACATTGTGACTTTAATTATGCAACATCTTATTTTATGTGCTATATAAATTACAACTAATTGTTGCATTTACGTGATGTACTAGTTACATTTCATTTGCATCTTAATCCGCATGCATCGAATTTAGTGTTTGAATTTCAGGGTACCCTATGAGTCAACACTGAGGTTTCCCTCCGTCAACGCTACCTATTGGTACTACAAAGGAAACACGCCATAATTCGAAAATGAAAGGATTCCTCACCAAGATCAATACTCATGAAAAGGTTCAGAGTTGAAGGAATGAGATTTGCTATATTGACTTACTACCTTAAAGTCAATTGAAAGATGAAGTTTGACGAATTCAAACCTTGTTGATTCGTTTATTTGGAAGTAGTCACCTTGTTGAGGAAATGAGTCAATGGAGGAGAGTCTGATCAAGTAGAACCGTTTTGAAGGAGTTTGATGAGCTTTCGCCTTGATGATTCGTTTATTTGGGAGTAGTCACCTTGTTGATGGAAACGAGTTAATATAGAAGAATCCGATCAAATAAGATCCGATTAAGTTCAAGGGATGTGGATAGGTAACCATGTTACATGAGCAACGAGTTACAAACCATCGGTGAGTGTTGAAGGATTTGGTGTCGTTTAGAGTTAACAAACGACAAAACAAGATTGGTTGCTAGCTCTCTGGGTGTCCTCTTTCTGCTGAGGTGGAAGATTCTGCTAAGATCGAAGATTCTACTGAGATGGGAATAGAACACTTAGATGCCGAAAGACTTTATCCAAGTTTCAGAATCATATACCATGGATTGCTTTGGGAAGTGCTTAGCACCACGATCACTCAACGAAACTCTGAGGTACATATCTAATTGACAAACGAATCATGGACAACTCCTTGAAGATGAGCAGACTAAGATTTAACACATAAATGAGAATTCTTGGGAGAAACTGAAGATGATTCTAGTTGAGCAAGGATTACGGTATAGTAAGGGGTTTGGTGATAGACGAGCTTTGCTGAGTTACCACTTTATGAAAAGACTCAAGACAAAGAGGTTCAGATGACGAGGGTTGCATCATTGTTGGCTTAATCAACTACTACTACTTCATCTCAACTTCCTGTCAAGAGTTTGACACTACGGTGATCGGTACGCCAGGCATTCATGGCATTTGCAAACATGCATCGCTTAAATACTCTTACCTTGTTTTGCTTGATGTGGGTGACGACCATTGTTGTTTTAATTGTTATAACGTGGATACCCGATCTAGTATTTATAACTTGAAATTTCTACTTGTTATGAACTGTGCTGGAATGAATGAGTTATGTACTTGTGTAAACTATTCATGCTTATGTGATTTAAAACTCTTTTGATTGCTCACTAACTTCTCATATAACATACATACATACTGTAACGCTGTTTTATAGGGATTCCATCGCGATATCCCCCTTGAGTTGAGGTACGAGTGTTGAATCTATACTCAAGGGACACCGATATCAGTTGTATAAGGTACACCAAACATGCATTGCGTACTTTTCGTCAAGTGTTACTATCATGTGTGTATGTATGAATGACTGATCAGTGGAATTATGTGCAAGAGAGACCTCAGGTTCGCTCTTTTTACGTGTTAGAGAGATGTGGGATTCTCTCTATTTATGTGCTAGGAAGATGCTGGATTCTTTCTATGTTTCGTGCACGAGAGATGTTGGATTCTCTTGTACTTAGGTGTTCAGGAGATGCTGGATTCTCTTGAATTTAGGGGTTTGAGAAATGTTGGATTTTCTCAAACTAGAATGTTGGGAGATGTTGGAATCTGTCCGACTTAGGCCGAGAGACGGGGTTCTCTCAATTCTGTGCTTGAGACACGGGGTTCTCTCAAATCTGTGCTCGAGAGACGGGGTTCTCTCACCTCTTGTGCCGGGAGATGGGATTCTCTCTTGTTTGTTGTGTTTGAGTTACGCGTTGTCCTGGCAATGGTCTGCAAGTGACGAGTTTACGACGCCATCGAAGATGAGTGCAGTGATAACAATTCTTCTTGTGGGAATGGTCGAACAACTTGACGAAAGCAACGATCCAGTACTAAGACGGATCCTAGTGACAGCGAGACACCGCGAGAAATGTTCAGTAAAGACAATGAGAGTAAACTTCACCACGGAGGCTATGTTTTACACAACTGCTTGAGAAACGTTAAGACACTATCACTCGAAGCTTTTCCAGCTCAGCAGTGGAACCTGGGGACCAGGTTCTCTTAAGGGGGGAAGGTTCTAACACCCCGCATTTTCGGAGCAAGATACGATGTCGTTTTGGTGCGATTAGACTATTATTTATTTAACTCGGCTTGTGCTTGAATTGCCTTATTCATGTTTTAATAATTTAATTGACTCAATTGCAATCTTGTATAAATATGTGAACTTAATTGAGATATGTGTTTCATTCTTAATTGCTCTTTAATTTAAATTATGTGGGCTGATTTGAAATTAATTAAAATTGGGGATCTATTTCTATTTATGCGAAATTCAATTTGGGCTTGATTGGACTTTATCTTTCAATTCTGGGGGTGCTTTTATAATTATCGAAACTTTAATTGGGCTTGATTTAAATCATACTTAATCTGTGGACTTGATTGTATAACTTTAACCTTTAAGGGACTTGATTGCAATTTTGGAAGAAAACCCTCTTTATATGCTGAAAACCCTAGCTGCTACCATTTCGTTCTCATTCCCTCCTCTCCTCCCCTCTCTTTCGAGAAGCAGCAACACAGCAGCTGCTGCGTCAATCCCCACCACCGCCGCAACACCTTCTTCTCCGGCGAGCTCCGCCACCGACCACCACTCCATCAGCCATGCCTTCCGACAACTTTCTTCCTTCGCTTCTTCTCGGTCCCCTCTCACCGATACGCCGCCAACGCTAGCCGTCACCGCCTGCAAACGTCTTCTTCTCCAGCAACGACGCACCACCACCTTCAATCGCCGACCACCATCTCTCACCCTCTCGTCGGCGACTCACCACCATTCCAGAACCACCACTGCAATCTCACGTGCCACCGCGGCTTCAGCCAAGAGCCCACCATCATCGGCCTTCATTCCAGGCGATTACCCCTACCAACTCCTTTCTCTTTCTTTCTCATCCCCAGATCTGAAGTAAGGGAACCAGGACCTCCAGCGAGTCAGTCGGCCGAGAAATCCCCATCCTTTCCGATGAGCTCCGCCATCCGCCGGCCAAGGTCTAGAAAGGGCCACCACCCATCTCCGATTTTCCTTCGCTGGTTCAGATCGAGAAGAGGGAGAGAAAACCCATCTCATCCCTCTGTTTCTGCCACATGCCCAGCACCTCTGTTTGCCCTTCGCCACAGGGATTTAGCCTCAACTCCGACAGCACCGGCGGGACACCGATGCCTTGACCTTCACCACAGCCGGTCGACACCGCTTCACTGCTCTCCATCAAGAAGAATGGTGCAGCAACTTCCCTAATTTGTACGCCGTGGCAGCCATGCTTGCCAATCATCCTCGCCGCTGCTTCTTCCAATTGTAAATCTCTTGTTTTGTTTTTCATTTTTCTTTATTTTCTATATGAATTTAGTTGTATTATTATTGTGAACTCTGAAGTATAATCTCGTTTTGTTTGTAATGGGAACTTATGTGAATTGCTGGTATAATTAAAAAAATCTGAATTTGTTTATGTAACCCTCAAATTTATAACTGACGGAATTGTTATCTTTATTGAATTTCATATCCCTATATTTAGAATAAAGTAATGTAACTAATGTGTTAGATTATTGTAATCCTGTTAATTAGCTTAATGACGCATGCTTGGAATTTTGTAAATTGAATTTGAGTATGGGTTAATCGTAAATATATCTAAATTTTGGTTCCGAATTGAGATTTGGTTGTAAAATGGTTTTATTTTGCCTAATGGAGATTTGCTTGCGTATGTACTGTATTAACATGATAGTGCCTTGTATATGTATATATATATATACTAGATTAGTTCTAATTAAATTGAATCTTGAGATAATTAAAGTGTTTGTACTTCCTAATTTGACTCGCAAAGTGGTACATGTATGTTTATAGCTTTGAATGAATGCGATGCTAGATTTATGTAAATCCAAATCGTAAATTATGAAATTGTTAATCTAATCTTGTGTTTGACTAATAGCTGATTTAATTGGTTAATTTGCATTTAATGAGAATATTGTATCAACTTGGGTTGAGGTTGGATGTTGTATGTAAGATGAATATTTAGAAATCGTAATGCATAGTTTTAACACTGTGGTAATGTAAATTTTGGAAAATGCCGTTATCCATTAAAGTTATAGTAAAGGTTAGTATGTTTTATATGACTCTCGTATGCAATGGAATATATTGTTTAAACTTGATTTTCATATGGTATCTTTTAAATGGAATTAGTTTTAATGGAGTCTACTCACTTAAAGAGTTAGTGTGGTGCTGTGTTAACTGGTTGGTATGATGAATTGGAAATTGGGTGCACGTGTGTTTTGTCTGTATATAAATACCTTTTGGATTAATATGTATACACATGATTTAACCTTCTAATTAAGTATAACACTAACATGTATTAAATTGGGCGGGTTTAATTAAGAATTTCATTGTTAAGAAATACAGGTTGGAATATTATTGTATTGTAAAAATGTAATTACCTTGTAAATTGTTATGTGATTTGATCTGATAAGAAAATTGTAGCTAATGGGAACGAGGTGGATCTTCGTGGTTAACTTGCTTAGACTTGATTAGTGTTTGGTTGTTGTAAACAGGTTAAGTAGCTAATTGACTCATGCGATAATTGAATTATGTGTTTATTTGCTATTTTGGATATTAATTATGCACATGAACACTTTCATGTCATTCTCATAATTTATGTGTACATGTCATCTCATTCCCTGACATCTCATAATCATTGTCGTGCGTCTCTGTGGTTCATATCTGAGTTGTGTCTCATGAGTACACTGTATTCCCTTTTCTGTACAGTGATCTCCAGGGTGGAGACAACTTGATCGAGTATGCATTCGTCTTGTCAGTTCTGGTATCACGTCGTTTCTCAGGTGAGGTTTAGGATTTTGTATAGTTATGCGACCTATGGCCTTAATATGCTGATTTCAACCCCTGCATGCGAGTATATCTATTATATACGTACGTGTTGACTATGATATGTTTATGACCTTCTGAAACAACTCTGTTTTGGAAAATTAGATATGAAAGCATATGTAAGCTGTTTTGAAAAGTATGTTATGTTATGTTCTGTAGCGAGTTGGCCATGAAATATTGGCATCTGTATGTATGTATGTTTGTATGTGGATCCGAGGAGCTATGGGTAAGGAGCCCCCGGGACGGTTAGGGCCGTCGGGGATATACCTGTGCGTAGTTCCATGGAGCTATGGGTAAGGAGCCCCCGAGACTGTTAAGGCCATCGGGGATATACCTATGCGTAGTTCCATTTGAGATATCATTGCGCGACCTTAGGGTGATGAGGGAGAGGTGGTATCTTGAGCCTTCGGCTAAGGCCGGGGAGGACTCTTGTGGGTTCGCTACCCCTTGAGGGTGTGTATGTTCTAGATGGTTTGGGGACGGCACATCCCCTCCATTATTGGTGTAAAGGTTGGATTGATTTTGTATTTTATGTTCTGATATGATTCTGAGGAGTAAAGGTTGGAAGCTTGTACTCACCGAGCATGTGTTCTGTTCTGTCTGGGAATCATGAATCGAGATAGAGTTTCTGAAATGTTTTCTAAAGCTTATACTTATAACTATCTTTTGGGTACTTTTGGAAATGTCTTTGGTATGCAACACCTATCTCCGGTTCATGAGTCCACCCTTCTGATATGTGCTATGCTCCATATATATATACAGTGGGTATGCGTTAGCCCCCTCACTCGGTCAAGTTGACTGACCCCTTATTTACACTTTTAGTTGCAGGTTGTTGGTGTTTGCTAGGCGGAAGTGAGTCCTTTGAGTTGCACTTCGTCGGCCTAGTCTTTCTATTTGCATTTGTCCTCTCATACACTTTACTTATACTTAAGACTTGTAGACTTGAGATTATACTTTACTATTCGGTAGCCCCTTGTGGCACCCTCATTCGGCCCCTTGTGGCACTTGGTGATTATTAATTTATGTTGATATTCGGGACTAGGGATTTATGCTAGTTGAACCCGTCACTTGTTATGCTTATAGATCTATTATTCGGGATTAGGTATCTATGCTAGTTGAACCCGTCACCTGTTTTGCATGTTTTGTTTTAAATGCTTCCGCTATCTATTGTTGTTTGGTTTTAATTACTTCCGCACTCTGAGTTTTGGTCAAGTTAGATCCGCCTAGCCTAGTGTGTGAGTTGGTCTCCCGTTCGCTATGATTCGGATTCGGGCATGCACTTTCCATTTCGTGACCGGGTCTGGGTCTTAGTGCGGGGGATGTGGCAACCTCCGTCTGGGGTGTTACAGGCCGGGGACTTGATGCAGAGACAGTGGTGCTGCTGCGTGCTTGTATGTTTTGTCCATGATATGTTTTTAGAAGGGGATCCTTGGCTGCTTCATTTCTTCTATCTTTTGCTGCATGTATTAGGTAAATATATATATATATATATATATATATATACGTGACTGTGTGTGCATAAGGTAGTCAAGGAATTTAAATTTGAATGCATGCATGATTTATTAGGTATATATATATATGATATACAATTGTAGTATATATTATATCATGCATGGAATTTTGTTTTGTGTGTGCATGTGTGTACGTGGGGGTGTTTGTATATATATTATCTTATATGTTATATATGTATTATAATGTGTATAATATACTATTTCTTCATGCATGTGCATGGCTGTTGCATGCATTTATTTGTTGTTATTCATTAAATGTGTAGGTAGTATAATTATAGTTATTGAATTTGCATGCATGGTGTGGGTGTACGTGTGTGTGTGCATATATATATAATGTAATTTGTGCATGTGTGTAGTTACGTGTAGGTATATATATATATGCTATATTATATGTTATAAATCTAATATAATGTATGTTGTATATTGTAATTTCAAATATGTAATTGTTTTATTAAATTATATATAAGTTATGAACTTGAATAATTTGATCTCACGTGCATGATTTTCGTATTTAATTTCATGCTCTTTAAATGCCTTCTTTTAATTGCTTATGACTTATATGCTATGTGAATATGTCATATTATATGTTAAATGTTTTAAATTAATTTTATGGATTCATTTTATATGAATTTTACTTGATATGAATTTGAACGTTTTAAATGGTACCTTTCATTATTCCTTTGACACTAAGTGGTTTCTTTTGCTTCTAAGCTTATCCTATGATATTGATTAATGAATAAGCAATATGTTATGATATCGATATGAAATTATGCTATGATATTGAAGGGAAAAACATGAAATGAAATTTGTTAACGTTTAAGTGTTGATTTGATACTTTCTTGCATTCATTGCATTCATATGCATCGGCGTGCGTCTAAGTGGTACACGTTTGAGTCTAAGTCTTTAGTGTTGCATTTGTTTGTCACAGGAATGTTTCCGGGAGGAGTCGTGCCCGGAGTTTAAGTTGTTTGGGGTCGTTTTCTCGCACCACAATACACTTTTGTTCAAAGGTGAGGTTTAGGTTCTTTTCCTTTTAGTTAAGCGACCTAAGACCCTTAAATGTTCGTTTTCTAACCCGCATGCGACTATATATTATATATATAGTTAAATATGTGTAATGGACAATATGTTTATGATCTTGTTATCAAGTTTCGACTTTTGAAAGGGCTATATCTATGAGCATATATAAGCTTTTGTTTTAATGAATGTTTAATGTTTATGGAAGTGTAATTCTAATGTTCGTACTGTTAATGGTTTGTAATGAGAATGCAATGCAATGAAAGGTAAGGTAAGGTAATGCAATGTAATGTTAATGTTGGGCCCCGGAGATGTGGGTAAGGGGGACCCGGGACGACCATGGGGTCGTCGGTTACGACCCATGTGCACGGTCTCCATCCAAGGTACTACGTACGACCCTAGGGAGGTTGGGGAAGTCGCGGTGCTCTTGATGCCTTCGGAATGAACCGGGGAGGACTCGTGTGGGTTAGCTACCCCTCGAGGAATGTATAATGTGTAATGACACTCGTGTGGGTTAATCACCCCTCGAGGAATGTATAATGTAATGGATGGCTAGGGTCGACGGACTCTTCCATCACCGGAGAAGGGGATTGAATGTGATTTCTGTTTTGTAATGTAATGTAATGAGGAGCCCAGGATGGGATTTCTGCTCGTACTCGCCGAGCTTATGAAATGGTTGGATTATGAAACGGGAATAGAGACTTTATGTTAATGTATTTGTTAAGGAATATGTAATGTATACGTATATGATATGTAATGTCCTTTGCTAATGTTTTGGTGTGCAAAACCTATTCCCGGTTCATAACCTTTATCTTTTATGTGCTTTGCTATCTATAAGTATAGTGTGTGGGTGTGCGTTAGCCCCCTCACTCAGTCGAGATATGACTGACACCTCTCCTTTTCCCACTTTTAGTTTGCAGGTCTTTTGAGCACGAGCTAGGCGGAGAAGTGGGTCGTTCGAGTCTCACTTTTGGGTTTAGGTCGTGCTAGGTGCATTACATTCATTTTGTCTTGTATTGAATGAATTAATCATGTTATGAATTTTTGTTTTGAGATATGAATTGTTATGGTTACGTACATTCGATCTTTTGATGTATATGTTAATTTTGGAATTTTTATATTCCTAGAACTCCTTGTTTCCGCTATTTGTTTTATTTATCGCGCGCTCTGAGTTTGTTTTAGCTCCGCCTAGCCTAGTGAGTGTGTGGTCTCCCATTCGCTTAGACTTGGGCTCGTGTATGGACTTCCCATTTCATATGCGGGTTCGGGTCTAGGTGCGGGGGATGTGGTGGCCTGCGCTCCGGGTGCTACATCCTAAAGTGGTATCAGAGCTCCGGGTTGCAAAACCGGAGTTCTAGTGTCGTGTTGAGTCTGTCTAGGTCGAACGACATAGGACAACTGGATATGTGACTTTATGTGCATACTTTGTTTATCTTTTTGTTAATCGTGCACATGAACATGTATTGACCCGCATGCATATGTATTGGAATTTCTTGAATTTTTGTAGAAATATGCCTCCAAGAAGATATCATCGTCGAGATAGATCTCCCGAGCATCGTCATCATTGGGATCACTCTCCTCAACAAGGGAATAACAATCCACCACCACCACAAATAGATCCGGGAAACTTTATGGAAAGGCTTGCGGTATTTTTGGAGCAACGGAATCAAGAAAAGAATAATGCCCCGCCGATCGGTAATCATGGAGGAGGTCTTATTACAACCACCCTTAGGGAATTCAAGAATCAAAATCCACCGGTTTTCATTGGTGGGAATGATATTCAAGCCGAAGAATGGTTGGTTCAAACAAATCGGATATGGAATCTTATACCTTGTGGGCCGGATGAGAAACTTCAATGCACCCTCACCATGGTACAAGGACAAGCGTATAATTGGTGGTCAAGCGTTCAAGTGAAGCTAGAGGCCTCCGGGGAAGAAATTACTTGGGAGGTATTTGTTCGAGAGTTCAAGAGCAAGTATGTCCCGAAAGCTACCCGGAATAGACGCTTGAGAGAGTTCATGGATCTTAAGCAAAGGGAAATGTCGGTAACGGATTATATTAATGAGTTCGAGAGGCTTTCTCGGTACGCCCCAAGTATTGCCAATGATGACGAGAGTTAAGCCTCGCAATTCCTTCAAGGGCTTCAAGAAGATATGAAGGATGCATTGGAAGCTTCAAATACTAGCACGTGGACGAAGGTGACGGATAAGGCCTTGAGAGTTGAAGATCGGGTGGTTATGAGAAGGAAGAATTCACATGTTGGCCAAGGTTCTAATTCGGATTCTCACTCAATTCTTGGAAAGAGACCGGTGTACGAAATTCATTCTTTTCCGAATCCTCAAAACAAGCAACCTAAACCGGCAAATCTAAATCCTCCTTTGGCTATCAAGGGTCCCGAGTGTGTACATTGCCATCAAACAAACCATTTGTCGGAGAATTGTTGGAAGCTTCACCGGAAGTGCTTCGGATGTGGGTCACCGGAGCATATGTTAGATCAATGCCCACGCAAGAGGCCGGATTATGTGGCGGGAGGAAATCTGAGACCCGCCATTCAAGCTCAGGCGTACGCTTTGGGTGGAGAAAGGGAAAGAGCGACAGAAGTTGATCGAAATGCCGCGGTGGGAGGTACACATGCATACATGGCATAACATCACATGCATTGGTCAATCCCGAGGCCATTTATGCATTTATTTTCGGGATGCATCGTTGTGATTATTGTTGTTGAGTGTTGTTTTCACTCTCTTGTATGCCCTTTACTTGCGCATGACTTTGTTGTGAGTTCTTTTGAGAGTTCTTGGTGAGAAGTTCTTTGACGGGAGTGTTCGGTAAGCTTGAGGGTCGAGTTCTCCTTGTCAACTTGTTAGAGCCATCGAGAAGAAGTAAGATTTGAAGTGCAAGATCAAAGAAGGCAAGAGGTCGAAAATTGAAGAGTCAACTTGTGAGATCGATGAAAAGTTATATCCGGAGTGGTTCGAGGTCCCAAGCCGGACCTGAGGACAGGTCCTTTTTAAGGGGGAGAGTTTATGACACCCCGCTCGTTCGCACGTACAGGTTTGTACCACGTGTGAGTTTATTTTCCGTAATTGTATTTAATTTCATTTTTATTTGATGCATTCTTATTTATTTCTAATTGTTCTTATATGAATTATTTGAAATAATATGAAATATGTGATTTAAATGTCAAGAATATGCCCGAATTTAGATTATGATGTGAATTCTTGTATATGAATTTATGATATGTGAATTTTATTCCCGAGCATGCTAATTTCGTGAATTATGTGAAATACGTAATTTAAAGATGTAATTGTATGATTTTAAAATTATTGGACTTAATTGGAAATTCGAATTTGGACCTATTTGCAACTTTTTGAAAGTTTTGGACTCATTTGAAAAATGAGTCATTTTAGTACATGTGTGCACGTTTTAATTTATATCTTGAGCTACGGCACTCGGATTCGAGCCCCGTCTTCGGCGTTCAACTCCTTTCGACGACCCGGACACAATGGAACAAGTTTCGTAATTTTTCGATGTCGTTTCGACCCCCGACGGAGCAGATTTCAGCCACTCGTGCCCCATTACGCCCCTATGACCTATGATTGAGCTAGTAAACCTAATTCCTAATCATTTCTTTGACTTAATCTCAACCTAAACCATTCTTATCCCTCTCCCATACCTGCTGATCGATTCACATTGGGAGAAAAGAGGGGAAAAACGAGAAGAGGAAGAGGAAAGAAAGAAAGAGAAGGAAACCTCCACTTTTGGCCAATCTTTGAACCAAACCATCCGATCATTTGCTTCTTCTTCAAGATCAAGGTATGAGTCTTAATCTCCATGTTCTTGTGATCATTTTGCCTTACTTGAATCATTTATTTTGTTAGAAAATCCATGATTAAGCCATACTTGATGAATAGTTAGGTTAAGTGGAATTCTTGAATATATATGCTAGCATGTACATACATGGCTGATTTGCATGATTCTTGAGCCTAATTTGTGTGGTTTTAATTGTTGTTTCATACCTTTACCTGCTGCTACGAATTGCTGTGTCGTTTGGAAGAAAAACGGGGGATTTTTACAAGCTTTAAAGCGTGAAAAGTGTTGAGGTTCTTTCTTCCTTGTTGCTGTCAGTTTTGCCACTGATGTGTGATTAATTAGGGGCTGTCTTGCTGCTGTTTTGTGCCTTAGTTCATGACATAAACTTGCTGTTAGTTCTTGCTCAGTTGCTGCTACTTTTTCTCCCCTGTTTTTGCTTCGATTGAGCTGCTGTCACAGCTGCGTGTTGCCGTCAGTTTTGTGGTGTTTGAGCCTGAATTTGTGCATGATCATGACTTGAATTGTTTGTGTAATTGTTGCCTCGGTTGTTCTGCTTTGGTACCTTGTTTTTCCAGCTTTAAACAGCCCCTGCTGCTGCTGTCCGTGGCTTCTGTAAGGTGTCTCCCCGGGCGGGGAGAATTTGCAAGGAAAAGTCCCCGGCCGGGGACTTGATGCAGAGACAGTGCTGCTGCTGCGTGCTTGTATGTTTTGTCCATGATATGTTTTTAGAAGGGGATCCTTGGCTGCTGCATGTATTAGGTATATATATATATATACACATATATATACGTGACTGTGTGTGCATAAGGTAGTCAAGGAATTTAAATTTGAATGCATGCATGATTTATTAGGTATATATATATATGATATACAATTGTAGTATATATTATATCATGCATGGAATTTTGTTTTGTGTGTGCATGTGTGTACGTGGGCGTGTTTGTATATATATTATCTTATATGTTATATATGTATTATAATGTGTATAATATACTATTTCTTCATGCATGTGCATGGCTGTTGCATGCATTTATTTGTTGTTATTCATTAAATGTGTAGGTAGTATAATTATAGTTATTGAATTTGCATGCATGGTGTGGGTGTACGTGTGTGTGTGCATATATATATATATATTATGTAATTTGTGCATGTGTGTAGTTACGTGTAGGTATATATATATATGCTATATTATATGTTATAAATCTAATATAATGTATGTTGTATATTGTAATTTCAAATATGTAATTGTTTTATTAAATTATATAAAAGTTATGAACTTGAATAATTTGATCTCACGTGCATGATTTTCGTATTTAATTTCATGCTCTTTAAATGCCTTCTTTTAATTGCTTATGACTTATATGCTATGTGAATATGTCATATTATATGTTAAATGTTTTAAATTAATTTTATGGATTCATTTTATATGAATTTTACTTGATATGAATTTGAACGTTTTAAATGGTACCTTTCTTTATTCCTTTGACACTAAGTGGTTTCTTTTGCTTCTAAGCTTATCCTATGATATTGATTAATGAATAAGCAATATGTTATGATATTGATATGAAATTATGCTATGATAAAGAATGGAAAAACGTGAAATGAAATTTGTTAACGTTTAAGTGTTGATTTGATACTTTCTTGCATTCATTGCATTCATATGCATCGCCGTGCGTCTAAGTGGTACACGTTTGAGTCTAAGTCTTTAGTGTTGCATTTGTTTGTTACAGGAATGCTTCCGGGAGGAGTCGTGCCCGGAGTTTAAGTTGTTTGGGGTCGTTTTCTCGCACCACAATACACTTTTGTTCAAAGGTGAGGTTTAGGTTCTTTTCTTTTTAGTTAAGCGACCTAAGACCCTTAAATGTTCGTTTTCTAACCCGCATGCGACTATATATTATATATATAGTTAAATATGTGTAATGGACAATATGTTTATGATCTTGTTATCAAGTTTCGACTTTTGAAAGGGCTATATCTATGAGCATATATAAGCTTATGTTTTAATGAATGTTTAATGTTTATGGAAGTGTAATTCTAATGTTCGTACTGTTAATGGTTTGTAATGAGAATGCAATGCAATGAAAGGTAAGGTAAGGTAATGCAATGTAATGGTAATGTTGGGCCCCGGAGATGTGGGTAAGGGGGACCCGGGACGACCATGGTGTCGCCGGTTATGACCCCTGTGCACGGTCTCCATCCAAGGTACTACGTACGACCCTAGGGAGGTTGGGGAAGTCGCGGTGCTCTTGATGCCTTCGGAATGAACCGGGGAGGACTCGTGTGGGCTAGCTACCCCTCGAGGAATGTATAATGTGTAATGGCACTCGTGTGGGTTAATCACCCCTCGAGGAATGTATAATGTAATGGATGGCTAGGGTCGACGGACTCTTCCATCACCGGAGAAGGGGATTGAATGTGATTTCTGTTTTGTAATGTAATGTAATGAGGAGCCCAGGATGGGATTTCTGCTCGTACTCGCCGAGCTTATGAAATGGTTGGATTATGAAACGGGAGTAGAGACTTTATGCTAATGTATTTGTTAAGGAATATGTAATGTATACGTATATGATACTTAATGTCCTTTGCTAATGTTTTGGTGTGCAAAACCTATTCCCGGTTCATAACCTTTATCTTTTATGTGCTTTGCTATCTATAAGTATAGTGTGTGGGTGTGCGTTATCCCCCTCACTCAGTCGAGATATGACTGACACCTCTCCTTTTCCCACTTTTAGTTTGCCGGTCTTTTGAGCACGAGCTAGGCGGAGAAGTGGGTCGTTCGAGTCTCACTTTTGGGTTTAGGTCGTGCTAGGTGCATTACATTCATTTTGTCTTGTATTGAATGAATTAATCATGTTGTGAATTTTTGTTTTGAGATATGAATTATTATGGTTACGTACATTCGATCATCTGATTGTTGGAAAACAGAATCAGAAAGCAGCGGAATTTAAAAAATTTTCCCAACAAAAGGACCATGGACTCGCAATCGTGTAACCAAATTCGTAAAGAAAGAAAACTTACTTTTCTTTTATTCTTTCTTGAAGCGTTTCAAGCCACCCAAGAACGCTCTTCTCGCGGCTTGATCCCCTCTCCTTGGTAAAGCTCGAATCTTCAAACTTCTAACTTGAAGTCTCTAGAGAAAGTCCACCAACTTGATCACAATCTAACTAGTAAGGATGCTAGTTCTCTAGTTAGTGTTTAGGCTTAACCTAGGGTTTAATTTAATCTTGGAGAAAGAAAGGTGTTCAACACATGAACCAAGAATTGTCTATTCGCTCTAAAGGGGAGCATGAGCTCCCCTATATATAGGAAGGGTGAGGGGCGGCCGAACCTAGTCCTAATGGACAAAGGATTTGGTCCCTCTCTCTCCTATTACTTGATCATCAAGTATTTTCCAACTTTGACTTTGAATTCTAATTCTAGTCAACTTTTAAGAGAGCTTAAAAATATCCAAACTATTTTTGGATAATTTTATACTTTATTTATTATAAAATAAATAACTTAATTTTATCTAATTAATTAATTCGTAATTAATTAACTAGATTATTTTCTCCAAAATTAGACTTTCTTTTTAATTCAAAATTAAACCAAAGTCTATTAAATAATTAACTAATTTAATTATTTAATATATATATATATATACACGTGTGTGACACGTGTCACAGTGACACGTGTCACTCACGTGAGCCACACGTGTGAATTCACACGTGTGGAACCCTCTTGGCCCGATTAACTCGTTTAATCATTTTCAAGCCTCAACTCATGTAACCAAGTTGTTGTGTGTGACCCTCTAGGTTCTCAATTCAATTAGCAGTGACCCTAATTAATTAATTCACTAATTAATTAATCAGTCCACAGATTAAACGACCATAGTCTAGCAACAGGTGTTTAACCCCTAGCTGAATTGGAATGTTCAGATTCGACAGAACCTTTAAGTCATTGATTCATGTGAGATACAATCCTCCTACTTACTATCTCTCAACCAAGATCTAGGGCAAGGGAATAATCAGAACCCTAATAATCCGGTCTCAAAGCTAAGTGCATTTCATATCCATTTGATCTCAATCCAAGAAACACTTTTCTTGATGTCTTGATCTACTGCCTTGGCCAAGGACTCCATATGGCATATGAATGACTTACACAATAAGAGATCACCTTGCAACTGCAAGTGTAGGTCCTTTCTTGATTCTCATTCACTTTCATGAATCACTTGTGCAGCCCCAGCATAAGCCTTGAATCAGTTGTCTAAGGCGACACCCTTTAAAGCTTATACCTAAGACTACAGAGTTAACCCATAAAGTGACAAGGAACCTCAAGTCTAAGGATCAATTAATCACATCAATGACTCGTGAGATATTTCCTAATCTGGAAGTTTCCATTTCCTGAAATAGAAAGTTCCTTTCCCATTTAGGAATGTTCTCACACGGGGCACCTCAGTGAACTTACTTATTAAAGTAAGCACCCTCATGTATCACGCACGTATCAACTATACACTTTGCACCTCCATGAAACAAGGTGGTCCTTCTTAAGGGCGTGATCCCACAAGCAAGCCTTAGAGGAGTCAGGTTGACACTCCCACTGTCTGTAGGACTCATCGGCTTGGAGTATTTTACTAATCATGACTTATGTGATATAGGGCTCGTTTCATGAACCATTTCACCTAAATGGTAGAGTCCTAAAGTCATCAGGATTAGGGGAGTTCTCGTACATGCACAGCTAAAGTAAACGCATACCAAACAAGAGCATATAAAGAAGTGTTGCCTTAATTCGTTATTTTATTCAAAAATTGTCTGTGATTACAATAAGGAAAAGTACAAAGCGGATATACAATCGGCTTTCTAGGGCACTATTCCTAACAATCTCCCACTTGCCCGTCAAAGCCATTCTAAAGCTACTCTAAGTCCCATCTTCTGAAGATGACCTTGGAAAGCTTCTCGACTAAGGGGTTTAGTAAGTGGATCTGCCACGTTCTCTGCTGATGTGACCCTCTCAATTTACACATCTCCTCTTTTGATAATATCACGGATTAGGTGATACTTCCTCATAATGTGCTTGGTCCGTTGGTGAGATCTTGGTTCTCTTGCTTGAGCAACCGGCCCAGTGTTGTCACAAAACACAGTAATGGGGTCTTTCATGCTAGGAACAACATTCAACTCTTGAATGAAGTTTCTAATCCAAACACCTTCCTTAGCTGCATCATTTGCAGCTAAGTATTCGGCCTCAGTGGTCGAATCTGCAGTGGTTGTTTGCTTGGAACTCTTCCAACTCACTGCTCCGCCGTTCAGGCAGAAAATGTATCCTGACATTGACTTAAAATCATCTAAGTCAGATGCAAAGCTTGCATCGCAGTATCCTTCGACAGTAAGATCTTTCTGACCTCCGTAAACTAAGAATAAATCTTTAGTACTTTTCAAGTACTTAAGAATATTCTTCACGGCAGCCCAGTGACCATCTCCAGGGTCAGATTGGAAACGACTTGTTACACTAAGTGCATAAGCCACATCCGGTCGAGTACATAACATTGCATACATTATGCTACCTATTGCTGATGCATAAGGTGTATGAGTCATTCTTTCCTTCTCAAGGTTAGTCTTAGGACACATCTTCTTTGAAAGACATGTTCCTACACTCATAGGAAGGTTCTTAACCTTTGCTGACTCCATATTGAATCTCTTCAATACTTTGTCAATGTACATCGACTGTGATAGCCCTATTAACCTTCTAGATCTATCTCTATAGATTTTAATTCCAAGGATATAGGACGCATCACCAAGATCTTTCATCTCGAATTGGTTCGATAACCATAACTTAGTTACTTTCATGTCATCTTTCGAATTCCCAATAAGAAGGATGTCATCAACATAAAGTACTAAGAATTGCACTGAGGTCTCCAATTCCTTTCTATACACACATGATTCATTCGAAATTTGGATGAAGCCAAAAGCTTTGACCGATTCATCAAATCGAATGTTCCAATTCCTAGAAGCCTGTTTCAATCCATAGATTGATCTTTGGAGTTTGCAAACCTTTTGCTCACTCCCACTGAATGTGAAACCTATGGGTTGCTCCATATAAATGTCTTTGTCAATGTCACCATTGAGAAAGGCAGTTTTCACATCCATTTGCCATATCTCATAGTCATAATATGCAGCAATGGCAAGCATGATCCGAATAGACTTTTGCATTGCAACTGGTGAAAAGGTTTCATCAAAATCCACGCCGGGTCTCTGAGTGAATCCTTTTGCAACCAGTCTTGCTTTGTAGGCTGCAATGCTTCCATCAACTCCAAGCTTTCTCTTAAAGATCCATTTGCAACCTATGGGTTTGACCCCATCAGGCAAATCTACCAAGGTCCAAACTTGGTTGGAGTTCATGGAATCCATTTCGGATTTCATGGCTTCTATCCACTGTTCAGAGTCAGAATCTGAAAGTGCCTCCTCATATGTTAAAGGATCATTATCCTTTTGAGAGATTTCATGGAAGAATCCATACCATCTCTCCGGCTGTCTAGGAGTACGTTCAGAACGCCTTAGAGGAGGATTTTCGTGTGCATCGAAATTCGTGATTGGTTGTGGTTGATCAGAGTGGGACGTTTCTTCAGTGGGTGGTATGGGGTCACTTTGTACTTCTTCTAATTTTATGATCTTGCCTTTCTTTTCTTTAAGGAACGGTTCCTCAAGAAAAGTGGCATTTCTAGAAACAAACACCTTTTGTTCAGATTGATCATAGAAGTAGTATCCTATGGATTCCTTAGGATAACCTACAAAGTAGCATAAGTTAGAACGAGATTCTAACTTATCTCCCACTGTCCTCTTCACGTAAGCAGGACAACCCCAAATTCTTAAGTAAGAATAACTAGGGATTTTACCATGCCACATTTCATAGGGCGTTTTAGGGACTGATTTAGAGGGAACTAGATTCAAAATCTTTGCTGCACTTTCTAGGGCATAACCCCAGAAAGAAGGTGGTAAGTCAGTGAAACTCATCATGGAACGAACCATATCAAGTAGGGTTCGATTCCTTCTCTCAGAAACTCCATTAAGCTGAGGAGTTCCCGGAGGAGTCCATTGAGAGATAATCCCATTATCCTTGAGATGATTAAGGAATTCTTCACTAAGATATTCGCCTCCTCGATCAGATCGAAGTGCTTTGATCTTGTGACCAGTTTGGTTCTCAACCTCCTTTTGAAATTCTAAGAATTTCTCAAAAGCTTCAGATTTATACTTCATTAAGTATACATAACCATACCGACTAAAGTCATCAGTGAAGGTTATGAAGTACTGATGATTGTTTCTAGTGCTTACACTAAGCGGTCCACAAACATCAGTATGGATCAAATCCAAAACCTCAGTGGCACGTTCCACAGTTCCTTTAAAAGGAACTTTGGACATCTTTCCTTTGAGACAGGATTCGCAAGAAGTCAACTCTTTGAGATCATTTTCAGAGAATGATCCTAAAGTGTTTATCTTGGTAATTCTGTTCTTGGAAATGTGTCCTAATCTAGCGTGCCATAAGGGAGCTGAAACCTTGTCATCTCTCTTACGCTTTGTTTCTCGTTGTATATTCATAATATTGATATTTTGAGTTAGGTAAAGTCCATTACTTAGAGTACCGATATGTACGGAAGAGTTGTTCCGTTTGATAAAGTATTTACCATTCTTAATATAAGTTTCATAACCTTCACAATCTAATATTGGAACTGAAATTATATTACGAATAATGCTCGGTACATAAAGGACTTTGTTTAATACTAACTCAAAACTACCTAAATCTAATCTAATTGTGCCTAAAGCTCGAGCTTCAACGTTTGAGCCATCGCCGATCTTCAAGACACATTCTCCTTCTTTGAGTTGTTGGACTTCACTTAGCATCTGTACATCATTACAGATATGAGTCCCACAACCGGTATCAAGTACCCAAGAACTAGAATTAATAGAAAGATTTACTTCAACGAGAAAGATACCTTTCTTTAGAGTAGCCTTGTACTCTGGGCAGTTTCTCCTCCAATGTCCCGCTTTGCCACAATGGAAGCAAACATCCTCTTTCTGATCACGCTTCTTCTTTTGGGCCTTCCCCTTCGAAATGCCACCAGTGGGCCTAAGGGGTTTCTTCTTCTTCTTTTGGGCTTTCTTGCCCTTACCTTTAGAAGGCCCAGAAGAGGAAGATGGAGCATTCACCATCAAAACCTTATTGTCCTTCTTGATCGTGCTTTCAGCAGTCACAAGCTGACTAATCAGCTCAGCTACAGTAGCACCAGCATGATTCATGTTGAAGTTAAGGACAAATGGGTTGAATGATGGTGGGAGCGAAGCTAGCAACAAATCCACTGAAAGCTCATCTTTCAGTGGCATGTCCATGGAGGCAAGTTTCTCAGTAAGGGCAAGAAACTTGAGTCCATATTCATGGACACTTGAACCTTCCCTCATTCTCAAGTGGAACAATTCCTTTGAAGTGTTATACCTTGTAACACGTTCATGAGGGCGGTAAAGTTGCTCTAAGTGGTCGTAAATCTCCCAAGCAAATTCCATGGCCTCATGTTGTCTTTGCAAGTCCGGAGACATGTTAGCCAACATAAGGCAATGGGCTTGGAGATTATCATCCTTCCACTTCTGAATCGCATCCCGCTCGGCCCGAGTGGGAGCCTCCCCTTCAGGAGTGGGCTCCCCTTCGAAGAGAACATAAGTTCTCTTCTCAGAATCTAAAATGATTTTTAGATTCCTCAGCCAATCAGAATAGTTGGGACCAGTCAACTTATTTGACTCGAGGATCGATACAAGAGGGTTTTTGGTTGCCATTTCAAAACACGTAGAGAATCACAGAATCTACGACCTAAATGGTAAAACAGAGAACTAGTGAGCATGCTGAATTATAACGATATACAAAAGATAAGGTCTTTAATCTAATGTAGCTCCCACTGTTTTTCAAAGATCTATAATTCCCAAAGATCTAAGAGGAACACGTTTCCCAATGGGTACTAAGATCCTAGGCATTTTACCTCGAACCCACGACTCGCGGACATTCTTAGTAAGAACCCTAGGTAGGTACAACTTACCAATTCTAACACCTTTAGAACTCTTAGTAATTGTTTTTGCATCACCTATCTTTCAATATGGACCCACGACTCGTGCGACATCCATATTTACTTAGGCGTTAAGCTAGACCCATCAATCATAAGATCATGACCAAAACTTAGTTTGAACGACCCACGACTCGCGGACATCGCCCTTGCTAAAATCGATCATGAAATATTGATCATTTAAAATGATCAATTAGGTAACTAAGAACTAATAAGCTCCACTAGCTATCCCACGACTCGCGGACAATAACTAGCTTTACTTACTAAACTTAAAACCTATTGATGGAATGCTAGGAATTTAATTCAAAACTTGCATCTCGAATTAAACACCTATTTGTTCGAAATTAGCTTAATATTTAATGGGAATTTTCGAATCAACCGGAGAGTTGTCCGGTTCGACCTCACCAACATATATGTTATCCAATTTTATTAGTCTTGATTAATGCAAGTACACTTAAATGCATTTCAAACAAGCACATAAACAGATAACATGTCCTAGCATGATACTAACATGTAATGATCATGGGTTCTACCTATCTTATGCGTGATATGTGGGAGCCACTCCACAATCACAAGTTCTAACATACATGCCACATAAACAGTTCAAATCACATAAGGGAAAGCAGTAACAAAATACGAGCCCTATCTCTATTACATTTAACAATTGAGATTCCCCTCCCTAACATTTTGAGGGGTCTTCACTTATGGCCTCCTTGTTACTTGAATGTGGTCCATCTTACTCCATGGGTGCATTGTCTCCAAAATGAAAATAAAACCTCACCACCTATCTCTACTCTCAAATTACAATAAAAAGAAAAAGACATAAAGTAATAAGGCTCAATCTTCATATTGGCCTTAGGCAATTACACGGGGCATACCCCGGCCTCAAAAACAGTAATATGGAAAGCCACATAATAAATCACATAACAGTACGCACATAAGTGAGGCTCCAACCTCAATTGAAAAACGCAACTATAGGGCTCCAACCCCAATTTAAACCATCCATGTGCATAAATTAAAACCATACATAGATCTAAACCCATGATCACCTAACATGCTTTTGCAAGAATTTAAATTTAACCAATAAATTAAAATTCTCGCTTTAAGCTCTAATAGCTTAAAACACGACTTGATGCGAGTCTTATTTATAAAAGTTTTCAATAAATCCCAAATTACCAAAACAAATAAAATTCCAATTAATTTCTGAAAATTAATAATTTTATCAAGATGTATTTTTCCCAAAATATAAACCGCTTCAATTTCTCAAAAATCCCAATTTTAATATTTATTCAAAAATTAAAAAAATAAATATTCAAAATAAAATTTTAAAATTAAAATAAAAAAATTGGGACTGGATTGCACGAAACACGAAAAGGCCGGATCACGAAAACGGGGCCCGTGCGCGAAACGGGGCGCTGCGTTGCAAGCGCGCGCGGACGCGCACGGCAGGCGCGCACAGCGCCCGGCCAAGGCCTCGCGCGCGCGCGCCCTGCTGGGCGGTGGGCGGCCAGTCTCGGCCGCCCTGGGCGGGCGCGCCGGGAGGCTCCCGCACAGGCGTGCGGGAGGAGCTGGGAGGCTGGCCGGTCTGTCCCGGCCAGGCCTGGGCGGCGACGGGCGGCGTCGTGCGGGAGGGCCTCCCGCGCGGTTGCGGGAGGGTGGCGCGCGAAGCCCACGCGCGCGACTCCTTCGCGCGCGGGGTTTCGCGTGTTCACCGTGTTCCGGGCTTTCGTTTCGTGTTTTCGTTCAAAAGCAAAACCAATCGAAGAAATCCAAAAAACAGTTTATACAGTTTCAAATCTAAAATTGTTTTTCAAAAATTAAATTTCATAAAACCAATTTTCAGAAACTTTCAGGAAAAAATACAGTTTCGTAATTCAGGCTTTCTAAAACAATTACAAATACTCAATCGCATCAAGCCTAAGAATTTCTACCAAATTCAGTATAATTGAGACGAATCAGAAACACGATTAACGAGGTGGCTCTGATACCACTTGTTGGAAAACAGAATCAGAAAGCAGCGGAATTTAAAAAATTTTCCCAACAAAAGGACCATGGACTCGCAATCGTGTAACCAAATTCGTAAAGAAAGAAAACTTACTTTTCTTTTATTCTTTCTTGAAGCGTTTCAAGCCACCCAAGAACGCTCTTCTCGCGGCTTGATCCCCTCTCCTTGGTAAAGCTCGAATCTTCAAACTTCTAACTTGAAGTCTCTAGAGAAAGTCCACCAACTTGATCACAATCTAACTAGTAAGGATGCTAGTTCTCTAGTTAGTGTTTAGGCTTAACCTAGGGTTTAATTTAATCTTGGAGAAAGAAAGGTGTTCAACACATGAACCAAGAATTGTCTATTCGCTCTAAAGGGGAGCATGAGCTCCCCTATATATAGGAAGGGTGAGGGGCGGCCGAACCTAGTCCTAATGGACAAAGGATTTGGTCCCTCTCTCTCCTATTACTTGATCATCAAGTATTTTCCAACTTTGACTTTGAATTCTAATTCTAGTCAACTTTTAAGAGAGCTTAAAAATATCCAAACTATTTTTGGATAATTTTATACTTTATTTATTATAAAATAAATAACTTAATTTTATCTAATTAATTAATTCGTAATTAATTAACTAGATTATTTTCTCCAAAATTAGACTTTCTTTTTAATTCAAAATTAAACCAAAGTCTATTAAATAATTAACTAATTTAATTATTTAATATATATATATATATACACGTGTGTGACACGTGTCACAGTGACACGTGTCACTCACGTGAGCCACACGTGTGAATTCACACGTGTGGAACCCTCTTGGCCCGATTAACTCGTTTAATCATTTTCAAGCCTCAACTCATGTAACCAAGTTGTTGTGTGTGACCCTCTAGGTTCTCAATTCAATTAGCAGTGACCCTAATTAATTAATTCACTAATTAATTAATCAGTCCACAGATTAAACGACCATAGTCTAGCAACAGGTGTTTAACCCCTAGCTGAATTGGAATGTTCAGATTCGACAGAACCTTTAAGTCATTGATTCATGTGAGATACAATCCTCCTACTTACTATCTCTCAACCAAGATCTAGGGCAAGGGAATAATCAGAACCCTAATAATCCGGTCTCAAAGCTAAGTGCATTTCATATCCATTTGATCTCAATCCAAGAAACACTTTTCTTGATGTCTTGATCTACTGCCTTGGCCAAGGACTCCATATGGCATATGAATGACTTACACAATAAGAGATCACATTGCAACTGCAAGTGTAGGTCCTTTCTTGATTCTCATTCACTTTCATGAATCACTTGTGCAGCCCCAGCATAAGCCTTGAATCAGTTGTCTAAGGCGACACCCTTTAAAGCTTATACCTAAGACTACAGAGTTAACCCATAAAGTGACAAGGAACCTCAAGTCTAAGGATCAATTAATCACATCAATGACTCGTGAGATATTTCCTAATCTGGAAGTTTCCATTTCCTGAAATAGAAAGTTCCTTTCCCATTTAGGAATGTTCTCACACGGGGCACCTCAGTGAACTTACTTATTAAAGTAAGCACCCTCATGTATCACGCACGTATCAACTATACACTTTGCACCTCCATGAAACAAGGTGGTCCTTCTTAAGGGCGTGATCCCACAAGCAAGCCTTAGAGGAGTCAGGTTGACACTCCCACTGTCTGTAGGACTCATCGGCTTGGAGTATTTTACTAATCATGACTTATGTGATATAGGGCTCGTTTCATGAACCATTTCACCTAAATGGTAGAGTCCTAAAGTCATCAGGATTAGGGGAGTTCTCGTACATGCACAGCTAAAGTAAACGCATACCAAACAAGAGCATATAAAGAAGTGTTGCCTTAATTCGTTATTTTATTCAAAAATTGTCTGTGATTACAATAAGGAAAAGTACAAAGCGGATATACAATCGGCTTTCTAGGGCACTATTCCTAACACTGATGTATATGTTAATTTTGGAATTTTTATATTCCTATAACTCCTTGTTTCCGCTATTTGTTTTATTTATCGCGCGCTCTGAGTTTGTTTTAGCTCCGCCTAGCCTAGTGAGTGTGTGGTCTCCCGTTCGCTTAGACTTGGGCTCGTGTATGGACTTCCCATTTCATATGCGGGTTCGGGTCTAGGTGCGGGGGATGTGGTGGCCCGCGCTCCGGGTGCTACATATATACTCGTATCATGCATTGATCATCAAGATTTATCAATATCAAACCCATATGCCAACCTATGATCTAAGCTCCTAAACTTCACAACATATGCATCAAACTTAAGCTCAAAGTTCACAAACATGCTTCCAACAACAATTACTCAAATCAACCCATTCATGCCAAAGCCCTAGCAATCACATTCAAAGCAAGAATTCATCAAAACTCCAAAATTACCTTAAATGAAAGAAATGGAAGAAGAGATGAAGAGATGATGTTGAAGATGCTTCAATGATCACAAATCCCACAATTAAGAAGCTTGAATGAAGACATCTTCCACCTAACTTGAGAGGGTTTGGCTCGGTTGAAAGGAGGAAGAAAGAGCAAGTGTATGTAATGTGTTTGTATGAAAAGGAGAGGCATGGAACGTGATTTGCTGCTATGAAGGAGAAAGAATTGACCAAAATTGCTATTAAGTCCTCCGATTCTTTAAGTCATGCAATTAGGTTCAACTCCATAACAAATGAGCAATTAAGTCCAATGCAATTAAGTCCTAAATCTCATGGAATGATCAAATAAGGTCACAACGAAATTAAGTCAAGTTCGGGAAATTAATTCACATTGCAATCAAGTTCAATTTAGGCAATAAATATCAATTGTAATGAATTCACAAAATACTAAATATTAAAAAAAACTTGGGATATAATACTTAACATATATTCACATTTAGTATATTTAAAATAAAAATAAGCATGTAAATCACATATGAATAATTATTTCACGCAATTAGGTAAACAATTACGTCATACCTGTACTGCCGAATTATCGGGGCGTCACAACCTCTCCCCCCTTAAAAGAATCCGTCCTCGGATTCACTGTTCACTCGGGAAGAGCTCCGGATGAAACCTCTTCATCTTATCCTCCGTTTCCCACGTGGCCTCTTTCGTTTTATCACTTCTCCATAATACCTTAACCAGTGGGATTCCTCGGTTTCTTAATTCCTGAAATTTTCGATCCAAAATCTTAACCGATTTCTGAACGAAGGTGAGATTAGGCTCAATTTCTACCTCTTCCTCAGGTAGGATCTCGGCTTCATCCGGATAATATTTGCGAAGTTGTGAAACATGAAATACATTATGAATTCCTGTCAAACTCGGAGGTAGATTCAATCGATAAGCCGTGTCTCCAATTTTCTCAAGAATCTCATACGGACCCAAATAACGAGGATTCAATTTACCTCCTTTTCCAAGCCTCGAAAATCCTTTTCGCGGCGAAGCTTTCAAATATACCCTATCACCAACCTCAAACTTAAGATCCTTTCTTCGCCGATCCGCATAACTCTTCTGTCTATCTTGAGCTGCTTTCATTCTTTGCTGAATTATCTGAACCTTATCAATCGCTGCTTGCACGGCCTTAGAAGGCTTCTCCTTCAGCTCCCCTCGTTTCACTCCCTCCTGTTTAGACCAGTTCCACTCCTCAAGGTCGAAAAATAAGGGAGATCTACACTTCCGTCCATAAAGGGCTTCATAAGGTGTCATTCCTATCGAAGCTTGAAAACTGTTATTATAGGCAAACTCAATTAAAGGCAATTGCTCATTCCATGAACTCGAAAAGTCCAATGCACACGCTCTCAACATATCCTCCTAATACTTGATTAATCTCTCTGATTGCCCGTCTGTCTGAGGATGGAAAGTTGTGCTGAATTGAAGCCTTGTGCCCAGATTCCCTTGCAATTCTTGCCAAAATCTAGAAGCAAACCTCGGATCTCGATCTGATACAATACTGACCGGCACACCATGAAGTCGAACAATCTCATCAACATACTTCTTTGCCAACTTAGGTACCTTATCCGACATCCGAACAGCCAGAAAATGTGCCGATTTAGTCTATCTATCCACAATCACCCAAATCCCATCAAGACCACCCTTTACTCTAGGAAGACCCAAAACGAAATCCATCACCACCTGTTGCCACTTCCATTCTGGGATAGGTAACGGTTGAAGTAGCCCCGATGGCTTCTGATGCTCTGCTTTCACCACTTGGCAAGTCAAGCAATGTTTCACGAAGTTGATCACATCCCGTTTAAGTCCATTCCACCAATAAAACTGCTTCAAATCCTTATACATCTTATTACCTCCGGGATGTATCGAATACCCTGAACGGTGAGCTTCTTCCAAAATAATCCTCTTCAATTCATCCGGAACCACAATCCTGTTCTTAAACCTTAAGAGTCCCGTATCATCAAATCCAAACGGGCACTCAGGATCCACTCTAGCTTTCTCAGCTAACTTCTGAACCTCGGGATCCTTTCTCTGAGCCTCAAACAATCTCTGCTGAAGATCTAGTTGTACCGTAATATTCCGAATACTAGCTCTCAGCTTGAAAGACTCAAATTCATCCATAGTTTCTGTGACGCCCGGAGCGGTGGGCCACCACATCCCCCCCACTTAAACCCGAATCCACATATGAAATGGGTTTCCATACATGAACCCAAGTCTAAGCGAATGGTGACCTACACTCACACACTAGGCTAAGCGGGGCTAAACCACACCAGAGTGCCCGAACAAACAAAACAGATATGCGGAAGCAACAAACAGGATCCAAACGAGCTCGACATATAAGCACCATCATACACATCATATACATGGCTTCACAGCCCAAAAAAAGATATAAGAATTCAAGTGCCAAAATTATCTTTCATACAAGATGCTAAAACAAAAGAGATGCAATGCTACTCGACCTAAACGGCTAAGTACGATTCGACTCGACGCACTTCCCCGCCTAGCTCGGCACACCTGAAAGGGCAAGGAGAGGGTCAGTCTCACAACTCGACTGAGTGAGGGGCTTAACACACCCACACCATAAATACGTAGATCACAGCACAAATCAAAAGTGATAGTCATGAATCGAGGCTAGAGTTTTGCACACCCAAAACCATCTCCCGAAATTAATATATATAGTAAGAAAAGCATCTATCTCGATTCATAACCCATCGGTCAAAACATAACTAAAAGCCCGGCGAGAACGGACTATCCCTTACTCCTCTAATCATAAATATCAAATCATAAATCCACCCTTGCATCCATGGTGTGTCGGGAGTCAAACCCTAGCACCTACATTACCAAAAACATACGGGGTAGCTAACCCACGTTATGCCTTCTCCGGTTATCCACCGAAGGCTCAAGATACCACGCCTTCCCAACCTCCCAAGGTCGCACGTGAATATCTCAAATGAGAACGTGCACAGGGGTAAACCCGGCGACCCCGTGGTCGCCCCGGGCCGTCCTTACCCACGTCTCTAGGGCCCACAAACCAAATCAAACCAAATCCCATCTTTCAGGGCACACTCGCTCAGCAGAACAAAACATACCAAAAGGGATTTAAAATCAAGTTTATATATACTCGTACATATATCATTTCCAAGAAACCCAAGTTATTCCATAAGGTCATAAACATAATTTAAGCACGCATATCTAGATATATGTACTATATCCGCATTCAAGGGAAAATTCATCATATTATAGGCCATAGCGTATTTAGCTACTAATTCCTATCCTCACCTTAGCAAAAGAGACAAAAGGAAGATCAAATGGCAACCAACCACCTAAGCTTCGGGCTCTTGCGCAACCCGAAGAGGCTCTGAAACACAAAAGAAAGCAAGACCCGAGACTTAGACTTAAATATGAACCAAATAGACGCTCGGCAATGCTTATGAATACAAATGGAATGCATGAATGTGCCAATTAAATCCTACCAATTCATACTCATAAAATTCATATCAAATAAGATCATAAATTCAAAACAAGGTACATCATGCATAGTATAACGAGCTAACAAGGCATATGAGTTATAAACGAAGAAAGAGAACACAACGAAAAACAAGGAAGCGATAAAACGAGCAATTGCCGCCGCCATATTTTCAAATGACACGGCCGTGTTGGGTTTTAGTTCAAAATGGACACGGCCGTGTCCGGTTAAAATAAATTCAGAGGTTTAATTCGAGGGGCTGACACGGCCGTGTTGAGTTTTAGTTCAAAATGGACACGGCCGTGTCCGGTTTTATAAAAATAAATTACCCCAAGTCGAGAGGTTGACACGGCCGTGTCCAAAACATGCACAAAGCTGACACGGCCGTGTTGGTCCTTCGTCTTCGAAAAAAAATAACAGCAGCAACAGTAACTCTGCGGGAAAAAACAGGGGAGGGAGCAGGGCAAGCACGCAGCCACAACATGCAACTATTCCAAGCCACAAGACTCAAGTAATTCATGGCAAAACACCTCATAATCAACATGTAATCCTCAAATATCAAGAAAGCTCAAGAATCATCATATAACCCAAGAATTCTCATGCAAGAAATTCAAATTTCATCAATGGCAACTTCCACCATGTTCAACCATATTCAAAAGGAGAGTCATATAATCGAATTAGAGTAATAAGGGATCAAATATACCACCTCAAACCAAAGCTTAACTCCAAGAAACTAAGGTGATCAACAAACCCTCATAATTCATGTCAAGCTCCATAAATGCACCCAAACCTAACTCAAAGCTTGGAATTAATAGCTCAAAATGACCATATACTCATGTACATATGAAATACTAACTTACCCCTTGACGATGTTGGAAGAAAATGGAGATTAGAGCTCAAAATCCCCTTGGTGTGAATAGTGACGGGTTGAAGGGTTTAGCTCCAAGTTGCTGCACTTTTCTCCCTTTTTCCTTGCCTATACCGATAATGAGAGGGAGAGGGATGAATATGCTGAGTTTGTGGTGGGTTGTGGGGCCAATCTTGAGGGTAATATGTCAAGAATTGAGGGACTAAGATGCAAATAGGTGAAAGGTAGTCATATAAGAGCGAGGTAAGTTTCCGGTCGGATTTCGGATTACCAAATGAACTTAAAAAGTTATGAGGCTTAGTCCATCGAACCCGAGTCGTCGAAACGAGTTCAATGGTGGTGACAGAATTCGAATCCGAATTCCCGAGCTCAAATTACACACATTGGAACCCAAGGTGCGCTAAAAGCGTTTTAACCCCCTTTAGGTTCCGAACGAACAATAAATTCAAAAGCTCAACAAACAAATTCGAAAACATATAACGAGCATATATCAAGGTTCATAACACGTAATTCTCCAATATAATCAACAAGAATCAATCAAATTCATAAGAAATATAAGAGTAAAGAATATAAAGTTAAATAAAGTAAATCGCGCACATACGTTATACCTGTACGGTGTGAAAGTCGGGGTGTCACAGTTTCCACTTTAACACTTGACACGCTAGCTTTCCTACTAAGTGCATCCGCGACCACGTTGGCCTTTCCTCGATGATATCGAATCGTACACTCATAATCCGCCAACATCTCCATCCAACGTCTCTGTCTCTTGTTTAATTCCTTCTGAGAAAACAAATACTGGAGACTCTTGTGGTCGAAAAATGTAATGCCCCCACCCATACCAGAACAAGAGGAGAGCGGCGTCTCAACCCCCGCACTGAAGCACCTCTCAAGTAATGGTGTGAGCCACCACTCAAGAAATACTCTAGCGAACGGCTATCTAACAGAACTATACTGTACAACGATGTGGCTATGCAGCGGAAAATCAGAGTATTTTAAAACTTTTCAAAACATGTGCGTGATAGCATGTAACAAGCAAGAACATATCGATCGTGTAAGAGAGACTCGGCATATCAGAACATGTAACATAATCACATATAAATACCGATACAGCAGAGTTCAAAATATCGGTAACAGAGTAGCAGAAAGAGTATAACAAAGATACTCAAGTATTCAGAAACATAAAGTAATGCAGCCATAAAACATATGCAGGACGCAAAAGAGGAAGTAATACTAAGTCCTGACTGGAACAAAAATGACAATCTAGAGCTTCAAGATACCTCTAGACTGCGGCTGCAAGACCTGAAACCACGAGGCAAGAAAACGGGAGAGGTATTAATCAAAAGGACTAAGTGAGGGAATACTTTAAAGAAAGTACTGAATTAAAGAACTTGAAGTGTAATTCAAAACTGTTAAATGTAATGCTTTAAAGAAGAACTTGAAACAAGTTCGCTTGATAAAACTCTTTGAATGCAATACTGTAAAAGAATGCACGTTATAAAACATTTTCATGAATGCTATCACACGCGCACACATATGCTGTTGATGGTTCATAGTTCTTTCATAAAACGGGATAAGGGTAAAGTGAACTTTTCCAAATATGAACCATCTTATATGAAACAGAATTTTGCCCGCAAGCTAGGCTCCTCCATCCTTACTCCAGAAAAACATGATTTCGTAGAGTATCGGACTTAGGTCAACAATAACTCCACACACAGTAGAGTATCAGACCAAGGTCAACAATACCCCACTAACGCATACAAACATGCACCATCCTCCACCGGTTGTCACTTCGGGTAGCTAGCCCTAGTCGACCTGTAAACATGTAATGGGAACAGATTTGCTGTCCGTTCCCAGACAGATTGTCCTAACTTAACAAACCTCCTGTTAAAAGTCGGTGTCAATTGTCTAAGTGTGGCGGCCGGTATTGGTGATGTCGTTGGCGCTCACCTCCCGAGCATCACCTCCACACATAACTGCCGGGCCCAAACTGTAAACTGTATGCTTGCATTTAAGATTAGCAGTGACCAGAGTACCACTCCAGTATGCTAACTATAACATGTGAAACTGTAATTGTAACATATGATGCTGTCTGTAAAACATATGATTCTGTCTGAAAACATGTGATTCTGTCTGTAAACTGTACTTTGAAAACATATGCAAAACATGTAACTGTCTTTGAACAAGAATGCAGAACTTTGGAAAACATGTGCTGTAGATCAAGGTATACTATTAAAGTATGAATGATCCTTTCAAGAGAATGTCCTGATAACAGGGATAGTTCAAAACGAGGTTTAGTTTTGAATTTCAAAACATATGATACGATAGTATAATCGTGGTTCCAGTTGGAAAACATTTATAACTCCACCTCACCTAATAGTAACAAAAGGCAGGTAGATAGATTATGCGGTGCCCTGGGGATCCCATTGCTCAACTTTAACTCCTGTAGGTGGTGTACTAGAGTGAGCTTAAGAACTAAGACCCACTACTAACCAAGATGCATATGAAATGCATGAAACAATAAACAAGGAACATGTAAAGAACATGTAACACAAGAGACTAATACCATTTAAGGTATTCAAGAAAGGTAACACACAAAGGAATACATCAAAGTGAGTTACTCTCAACGTGAGACTATGATCTTACTATAACCGAGTAAGCTTTAGTCAAATTATGAATCCTATCGCAAACCTTAGGTTAAGAAACAAGTCCACGAAAGAAAACACATTTTGAAAACACATTTTAGACCCTGGATATGGAAACCCTAGGTGCAAATGTCTATTAAGAAAGCACAAGTTTTAATTCATTTTTACTATTCAAAAGCACTATTCAAAAGTACTATTCAAGATTACTATTCATGATTACTATTCACATGTCGGGTCAAAGGGTCGGGTCAAACCCTTACTATACACACACGGTACACACACACACCATGCACGAACACACACACACACACGGCATGCACACACACACACACCCTAATTAAATTATGATCTTGATTATAACCTATAGTTTCAAGTTCATGCTAATGAAATCAAGTGTGATCTAGGTTAAAGGTATAACCTATGGTTAAGAGATCCAATTAAGGCATAAGATCAAGTTATGAAACACTATTCTATCTTAGGTTATAACATGTGGCACTATTAAAGTGTATAATATATGATCTCAAGGCACTATTGCAATAATCCATATCATATCATAAGCTCAATTCATAATTCAAGAATCATATAACAATGTGACAACATGTCACAACATATATCATATCATATCATATCATAGATCATGAACCTTGGGCATGTAACATGTAACAATTTAATTCCATATCAACATGTAACAAGTTGTGGCATAATTAATTGTAAATCACTATTCCATTAGCTAGCATGCATGAACATGATTCAAATTCCATAATCATGCATCAATTCTCATAATATAACAATCATATCACATGATCATAGCATATACTAGAGCAATTAATAACATATTCAAGCATATACTAAACAATTAAAGCATATAAACATATACACAAACATATCATGAAAACTATATAATAAATGCATAAAATAAAATCCTATATGACTTAGGGAAGACCCTAAGTTTTAGTGAATAAAAGTTTTGAGCTCGAAACTCAACACGAGTGAAAAACGACTTTCTAGAATGATTTTCAAGTCCGGATTGTTTCCAAAATTCAAGAAATAAATCGAGAAGCGTTTTGAGTCCAAAATCGACTATAAAACGTTTTACCGTTAAAAAGTTGAAAACGTAAAGTGAATAGTGAATTCTTACGTACGAACGTACGCTTCAAAATTTCAAGCTAGGGTTTGAATCAAGAGTTGTAAAACATCTCAAAATTCTTGAAATTGCTCAAGTAATGCAAATCTGAAGAGAAAACATTTTCCGAATGAAAACCGTTCGTAGAAGAAATAGTGAACTAGGGTTTTCGAAAACATTTTCAATAAAACAAAGTTCCGGAATAGATTTCCAAGCCAAGAATGATTTCAAAAGACTCGTCTCGACTCAAGGATCGATTCGACTATAAACTTGGGTAGGAAAGGTATCAGAATCAAAAGCTCATTTTCTGATGAATAGTAACTTTGGTCGGTAAGTTCCAAAAATACCCTTATGGTTCAAGAAAGACTTTCTGAGCTCGGGAAACAAGTTCAAACGATTGGGAAACATGTGTGATGAACCTCTAGGGTTCAAGTAGCAATATGAACAAGGTAGGCTCAGGTTATGAATAGTAAACTGTATCAAAGGTCAAGAATTCCCCCTTAAAACATGTCAGATCATATACGAGCACAAAGTTCATGTAAGAATGCAATGCATGATGATTCAAAAAGTTGGATCACGGTCTATAAACACTTTACCAATGCCCTTAACTTACTGTTTTCATCCAGGCCCTGTTTTGGGTTGTTACAGAAAAGATCTCAAAAGAAACTCCGTAAAGATAGTGTCTCCACTTTCCCAAAGCGAAGATCACTACTGCAAGCTTGAGATCGTGAGTGGGATAATTCTGTTCATGATCCTTCAATTTCCTCGAGGCATAAGCTATTACCTTACCATACTGCATCAAAACATATCCCAACCCTTCTTTCGAGGCGTCCGTATAAACCATGTATCCTTCAGTGCCTTCAGGGAATGCTAATACCGGTGCAGTAGTCAATTTTTCCTTCAAGAGTTGGAAACTAGCTTCACATGCCTCGTCCCACTCAAATTTAGCTTCCTTCTTAGTTAATAGAGTTAAAGGACCGGCTACCTTCGAAAAATCCTTCACAAACCTTCGGTAATAACCTGCCAATCCCAAGAAACTTCTAACCTCTGAAGCATTTTTCGGACTCCGCCACTGAATAACTGTCTCGATCTTTGAAGGATCAACTTCCAAACCCTTACTCGAAATAATATGGCCTAGAAAAGCAACCCGGTCGATCCAAAACTCACACTTACTAAACTTCGCATACAACCGGTGCTCTCTCAACGTCTCCAATACCAATTTGAGATGTCTAGCATGATCTTCCGGAGTCTTTGAATAAACGAGAATGTCATCAATGAAGATTACGACGAATTTATCCAAATAAGGCCGAAAAATCCGATGCATCATATCCATAAATGCTGCAGGAGCATTTGTTAAACCAAAAGGCATCACTACGAACTCATAATGGCCATACCGGGTATTAAACCCTGTCTTTGGTATATCCTCTTCCCGGATTTTCAACTGGTAGTAGCCTTGCCTTAAATCCTATTTCGAATAAACCTTTGAACCTTGCAGCATGTCAAATAAATCCTCAATGTGGGGCAACGGGTACTTATTCTTGATAGTCATCCGATTAAGCTCCCGGTAATCTATACACATTCTCAACGACCCATCTTTCTTTTTGACAAAGAGAACCGGAGCACCCCACGGAGATGAACTCGGTCGGATATATCCACTCTTAAGTAATCCCTCGAGTTGAATCTTCAGCTCCTTCAACTCTGCCGGAGCCATTCTATAAGGAGTCTTGGAATAAGGTTCTGATCCCGGATATAAATCAATAACAAACTCAATCTCCCGATCCGGTGGTAGAGAACCTAAATTTTCTGGAAATACATCGGGATATTCCTTTACTACGGCCGTCTCCTCAAAACTTGATTGATCCTTCGGTTTATTAAGGAGATAGGCAATGAATCCCGTGGCTCCATCCTTCACCAACTTGCGAGCTTCCAAAAACGACAATAAAGGTACGTTCTTCGACCCAACTTCTCCAATCAACTCTTCACCCAACTTTATCTTCTTCTTAAAACAATCAACTTCGGCCCGGTGCCGATACAACCAATCCATCCCGACGATTACCCCATACTTCTTCATAGGCATAACAATGAAATTTGTTGGATAATCTTTCCCTTTAATCAAAACTGAACAATCCCTGACAATCCGATCTGTCTGCAAACTACCTCTCAGAGGCAAACTCACAAAATAACAGGAATTTGAGCAAATAACAGGTAGGCACAGCGAGGCACATAGATCAAAAGATATAAAAGTATGCGTGGCACCCAGATCAAATAATGCATGAATGCTCGTGTTATGAATGCAAACGGTACCTTCCACCACGGCGTTTGGATCAACCTCGACATTCTGCTCCTCGCTCTCAAGGGCATAGGCTCGTGCCTGAACCATCGGTCTCTGAGCTCCAGCTTGATATCCTGGAATCTTATCCGGGCATGCAAAAGCCATATGATCTCCTTTCCCGCAAATCAAACACAACTTCAATCTTTTCCGGCAATTGTTATAAGAATGAGTTGGCCATCCATAATAAGTACACGGTGGCTGATCATTGCGAGATCCCTTAGGAACCGGTGGAGCCTGAGGTGGTCGTGGAACGGTTGCAATCGGACCTCCTACTCTAGGCTTCTTGAAAGGCCCTTTTTGTGGTGGAGTTGGTACATTCATCGGCCTTTTTCCTTTGTTAAATCCCCAGCCGGATCCTGACCCTTGTCCTTGACGAGAAACTGGCCTCCTAGCATTCACCGAATCTTCAACCTTTAAGGCTTTTGAAGTAGCCTCTGCCCAAGTGCTCTTATTAACTGCCTCTAGAGCTGTTTGAATATCCGGTCGAAGCCCCTGAACAAACTGCATAGCCTTATGGAAGTCATCGCCTGCTATATTTGGTGCATAGCGGGATAACCTCTCATACTCTGAAATATACTCGGCCACAGACCTCGATCCTTGCTTCAATTTAGTGAATTCCCTAAGCCTTCGAGTCCGAGATGCGGGAGGGATGAACTTATTCTTGAATTCTCTTGTAAAGATTTCCCAATTGATCTCCTCTCCAGCTGCCTCCAATACAATCCGTGTGCTTTCCCACCAAGAGTAGGCTTCCCCTTGTATTAAAGTGATGGTGCATCGAGCCTTCTGTTGGGACTCACATGGAATGAGCTCCCATATCCTCTCTGCCTCTTTCAGCCACATTTCTGCCTGTATATCATTTCCCTTGAAGAACTTGGGAGGTCTTTGATTTTGAAACTCCCTAAGTATAACAGAAAGCGGTGCCTCGGGCGGTACGACAGGTGCAGGTGGTGCTGGAGGTGCCGGTGGTACATAATCTCGTAGCCTTTGATCTATGATATTGATAACTGAATTAACAAAGGCCTCTGCCGGCGGTGGTTGTGGAGGTGGAGGTGTAGGAGTACGATCACGATGATGACGTCGTCCTGGAGATCGATCTCGATGTCCACGTGGAGGCATCCTGTCAATAAAACACTAAAATGCGTGCTATTTTTAGTCTATGCATGTTAATGCAAATAATTCAATCAGAATTCAAAATTTAAATCAATTAAGCACAAAAGAGATGCATATGCAACACATTGTCAATTAGTCCTTAAGCCGAACGACCTAGACTGACTCACACGACACGAAAGCCCGGGTTTTGCAACCCTAGGCTCTGATACCACTTAAGGATGTAACACCCGAGCGCAAGGTGTCACATCCCCCGCACCGAGACCCGACCCGAATATGAAATGGACGATCCATACCCTAGCCAAATCACGGTGAACGGGGACAAACACACACTCTAAGCTAGGCGGGACTAACCCTTGAACCATAAAATCAGAATAAACATTAAAGCGGAAGCAATAAACGAACATATACACATATATATATATACCATGAGTATCCAAGCTCCAAAAATAATTCATATACATCATCGCATGCCATCACGGTCCAAAATATGTACGCTCCACTAATAATCATATACAGTGATCAAAAATAAGAGTATGCAAGTGTAAGACTCAAAATACAGAGCTAGAGACGAATGCAAGACCTAAGACTCGTATTCCCGCCTAGCTCTCTCAACACCTGCACAAAACAACTGAAAACCAAACGGGTTCAGTCCAAAAGGGACTGGTGGGTATAAAACAGGGCATAAATAGAATATATGACGGTAGTTAAACAATCACATGCAAGCTATAATCCAAAGTGAGGTTTTTAAAGACTTTCCCAAGTGGGTGAATAGAAATCATCAAAAGGGATTATAACGAATCATTAACATTAGGTCATTAGTGGCCCGACGAGTGGGCATGTATCATCTCCAACCAACACCTTGTGTAAATCATTTAAACATTCATTCTTTCTTTCTTTTCATGCAATCATTCTTTTGTGCACAATCATTAACATTTACACCTTCTTCCTCCGGGTTGGTGGTGGGTTTGCAAGGCCCGACCACCCATTCATTGACCAAAAGGGGTTACATGACTCCCCAGATGGCGCTCAGCGTCCATTCCTCGCTAACTCCTAACGAGGTTTGGCTATGCCATTCATTGGTGGAACTAGTGTGAGGGATCACCGTCGGCCCGTGCCTCCCCGGATAGTCACTCACACTAAGTCCCTAGGCCCCATTCGTGCATTCGATCATTTCTCGCCAATAGTTTAGGTAGGGTTCATAAAATAAGGCTTTACGTTGAAAACATTTACTCTTTAAAACGACTCTCTATATATATATAATTTTGGTCGAAAGCTTTCACATTGAAGGTATATATATGGGATCATATATCTACATAGAAGAAAAACCCACCTTAAACCGCAAAAGAAGAAAGCACGAGCCTCACTGACCGGCCTTGTCTCCAACTGAATCAAAATCTGTGCAAGAAAAGTAAAGTGAGACTCAATATGACCAAATAAGACGCTCGGCAATGCAATGATCATGATGTGAATATGTAAAAGGTAAAATTATGTTCATGTGCACTATTAAGGAATTAAATCATACATTCAAGTCATTCATTCAATCATTCAATTCATTCGAACTCTTAGTTCCACCATTTCAGTCAAATAAATCCAAATAATATTAAATATTCACTAAACATATAAATGTGCAAATATGTTACATTATAAAACATATACGTATATATACAATGCATACGTACAGCTATGCATGCAAAACAAAATGCATGAAAACAGAGGGTGACACGCCCGTGTCACCTCTACACACTAGGCCGTGACACCCCCGTGTCAGGGTACAGCGGACTATGCGCATGAAAATAGAAGGTGACACGCCAGTGTCACCATTACAAAGCAAACCATGACACCCCCGTGTCACGGTACAGAAAACCCAGACCAACATGCACCCCCATGTCACGCTGAAAGAGGAAAACGTGACACGCCCGTGTCATGTACGCAGAAAAACAGGGCAGTGCTCGGACAACAACAAAAACCAACCAAAACACCAAATTCAATCATCAAATGCAATCAAAACTTGAAGAAACAAGTATCCATACTTGAAGTACCGTAAAATCTAACATATATACTCATATCATGCATTGATCATCAAGATTTATCAATATCAAACCCATATGCCAACCTATGATCTAAGCTACTAAACTTCACAACATATGCATCAAACTTAAGCTCAAAGTTCACAAACATGCTTCCAACAACAATTACTCAAATCAATCAATTCATACCAAAGCCCTAGCAATCACATTCAAAGCAAGAATTCATCAAAACTCCAAAATTACCTTAAATGAAAGAATTGGAAGAAGAGATGAAGAGATGATGTTGAAGATGCTTCAATGATCACAAATCCCACAATTAAGAAGCTTGAATGAAGAAATCTTCCACCTAACTTGAGAGGGTTTGGCTCGGTTGAAAGGAGGAAGAAAGAGCAAGTGTATGTAATGTGTTTGTATGAAAAGGAGAGGCATGGAACGTGATTTGCTGCTATGAAGGAGAAAGAATTGACCAAAATTGCTATTAAGTCATGCAATTAGGTTCAACTCCATAACAAATGAGCAATTAAGTCCAATGCAATTAAGTCCTAAATCTCATGGAATGATCAAATAAGGTCACAACGAAATTAAGTCAAGTTCGGGAAATTAATTCACGTTGCAATCAAGTTCAATTTAGGCAATAAATATCAATTGTAATGAATTCACAAAATACTAAATCTTAAAAAAAACTTGGGATATAATACTTAACATATATTCACATTTAATATATTTAAAATAAAAATAAGCATGTAAATCACATTTGAATAATTATTTCGCGCAATTAGGTAAACAATTACGCCATACCTGTACTGCCGAATTATCGGGGCATCACAAGTTGGTTGGATATGTACTTGTACCCGCCAAGTTTTACATTTGTCTGTCATAAGTTCGTGAAACGGGGGTAGATTCTTAAATTAAGATAAAATTTGGTATACTTTTAAGCTAATAAAATATGCTCCGTTATGTGTGCTTCGTCTGCATGAATTTGAACGTATGGCTTGATCAACGTATAAGTTAAGTTTTGATCGTTCTGTTTTGATAAATTATCTTATATATATATTATCACGAGCAAATATTTTGGCGTGCAAAAACTAATCCCGGATTGACGAACATTTAATTTGGACCGTGTTGTGCTCTATATGTATGTAGGAGTGTGTGGGTTGCCCCTCGCTCAGTCTTTGGACTGACCCCTCCCCCTTTATGCTTTTAGTTGCAGGTTCAGGTCATTGGAGTTCGTGCTAGGCGGCGGTGTGTCGTGTCTGTTGAGTCTGTGGTTATTCGTTTCAGTTTGTTAAGTTTTGTTTTGAATTATGTTGGAAATTTTGTATAAGATTTATTTTGTACATGTTTGCAATTATGAATCGAATGTATGGAATTTGGGACAGGTTCGGACAGATACTCGGATTAGATGAACCCGTTGTGATTATTTGATTATTCGGGACAGGTTTCTAGGGACAGTTGAACCCGTCTTGTTGTGTAATTGTTCGGGACAGGATAGGACAGGTTCGATTGTTTAGTTGAGCCCGTATTGTTGACTTTGATGTTTGCTTGGTGCTGGCATTCTTATTGTATGAAACTTTTTTGAAAAGTTGTCATTTTGTTCTGCTTCCGCTTTCATTTTTTGCATATTCTCTTTTGTACAGGGTTAGTTACCGCCTAGCTAGTGTGTGTGTTTTCGTTGGTCACCCGCTCGCTGTGACTTGGTGCGTGTGCGGACTCTCCATTTCGTACACGTGTCGGGTCATAATGCGGGGGTGTGGTGCCCCACCGCTTGGGGTGTTACATCTTAAGTGGTATCAGAGCTACCAGGTTCAAAACCGGTGCTCTGGAGTCGTGTCGTGTCAGTCTAGGTCGTACGGCATAGGAATATGTGCGCATTGCATTTGTTTGACATGAAATTTTGACTTCTCTGCATGAATTTGTTTGAGCTTATGTGAATGTGTACATGCTATGACTATGAATTTTGCAATATTTTTATTGATGTGTTATCAATTTTATAAATTTCGCGTTGCATCTATATTAACTAGGTGCTCTTATTTGCTTCCATTATTTGACATATTCACGCACTAACCTACATGCATAGGTATCTATTTAATTTGTGGATTGCAGGGTGTCGTTACGCCGCGTAGTTGACATGATAGCACTTCTCCCTTCTACCCAATTGATAACCGAGGATTTCAAAGAGATACCAAGGATGCAAATTTGAACAAGAAGTTCTAACCCCAACCGATCAAGGATCTGATTATCTCTCAAGTTAAAGAAATTGGCAATCCTAACTTCCTTGCTACGGTGAACTGTACACTGAGCATCCATGGCACGGGCATACATGAATCCTTTAGTTTTATTACTTCCTGTATTCTGTGATATATTTTTCAAGCGTGTTATGTGCTAATTGTTGTGATTTCCTGATTTTGCTTATGTGCTTGAGTGAAAGGGAGATTTGATTCTCTCTGTTTATGTGCTAGGGGGAATGTTGATTCTTCCTATTTGTGTGTTACAGAGATGCTGGATTCTCTCTATATTACGTGACAGAAAGATGCTGGATTCTTTCTGAGTTCTGTGCGTAAGAGATGTTGGATTCTCTTATACTTAGATATTCGAGAGATGCTGGATTCTCTTGAATTTAGCTGTTTGAGAGATGCTGGATTTTCTCAAACTATAATGTCTAGGAGGTGTGGAATCTGTCAGGTTTAGGCTGAGAGACGGGGTTCTCTCGATTTTGTATTTGAGAGACGGGGCTCTCTCAATTAAGTGCCTGAGAGAAGGGGTTCTCCCTTTTGTGTGTCCTGAGGGACGGGGTTCTCTCTTTTACGTGTTGAGAGATGGGATTTTCTGTTGTTTGTCGCGGCGGAGTTACATGTGGCATGGTGATGGTTTGCAAGCGAAGAGGAAGCGACGGTATCGAGCTTTAGATGCAAGGTGTAACACCTCATTTTTCATTTATGCATTACATTACATTATATTAAATTTCATAACATTTTATGTAATATATTCTTATGAAATTATATGAATTAATTGTGAATATGAATAATTGTTCATATATGACCCTAATTGCTCATTTATCTTAATATGTAGATTTAATTGCATAATATGATTTGGAGTTACATGATCATTTTACATGGATTAAAACTTGATTGCATACACTCATATATTCCAAGGACTAAAGTGCAAAAAGTGATGACTCATGCATATTAGTGGAAGACTTGTAAAATATCTAAGTCATCTCCTATATTCCATTCATTCATCAAATATCATCCAAATCTCACACATATACACACACTAAAACACGGTATTTACACCAAGGAAGGAGGAGAGGGATTTCATCATATTCCAAGCTAGAATTCAAGGAGGATTTGCATAAGTGAAGCATCATCATATCATCCTTTCTCATCTTCTTCATTTCTTTGAGGTATAGATGGAATAATTGTATGAATCTCTTAAGATATACTTGAGTAGGGTTTGATGATTAAATGATGTTTCCTTGGTTATCCTTGGTTAGAAGCATGATTAGGATCATTTTACTTCCAAGCTTGCATGAATTCATGACTTATGTGAAAGTTGGAAGACATATAAATATGTGGGTTTTTGGGAATGAATTCTTGATGATCTATACATGTTTCCATGGATTAAATGGTGCCTAATTGATATATATGAACCATATGCATGATATGTGATAGTTTTTGGGTTGATTGCTTAACTTATTTTGTTGTGGATCATTTGGGAGCCAATTCCCATGCTTAGCCCCTGTTTTTCCCCTGTTTTTCACCCAGTTCACTTCCAAACGGGCGTTTGGCCCTCTAGTTATATCACCAAACGCCCGTTTAGGAACCTACTGCCTTGCCCGAGCCTTTCAAAACGCCCGTTTGGGTTTCTAAGACAATTTTCAAACGGATTTTTCTCCCTCATATCAACTTCGATTGACCTGATATTTAAGCCGTTGGAAACCTCTTGAAGTCTAGAACAACGTCGAATTGGAATCACCTCAATTTCATTTCTAGATTATGAGATATGATCAATTATTTTTGGTGTCGCCATTTTACCGGAAATCTGCATTAACCTAATTTCGGACCTACGCCATTTTCTCCTCGATTTGAACTAGAAAACTAGCCATATATCATCAGAAAGGCCTTTGTGTCTAGTTTCATTCCCAATAAACAAAACTCAATTCCCACTTCTATAATTAAAGATATTCCAGTTTTCCCTCAGCATGTATGTTTCTTAAAATTGTCTGCTTTTACCAAACTTCACCAAAACCTCTCTTATTGCATTCCTTTCACTCCCTTGGCTCCCTTGTGTGAAATATATGAGTTATATACTTGTTTAATTGATAATTATGCTCCTAATTGACATTCTTTAATTGTTATTGCATGACATATTGATCATGACTTTGCCGTGCGTCGTAAATGGTTCATGCGAGTCGTGTCTCACTAACACTTGTCCTTTTTTACACAGATCTTCTTTCCGTTGACGAGGAGCAAGCTCCATAGTTGTATCCTTGTTAATTGTCGACACAGGTGAAGTTTAATTTCTAGATATATAGAACCCTTACAACCCTATGTGATCTTTCGGCTAAAATGTATATATATATCTATATATCTTTCTCAAAACCTTTATAGATTGTAAATGATTTATCGTGATTGATTGATTGATTGTTTTGGCGAGTAAAGCATGTTCACTTTGGGCCCGAGGGTAGTGTATTGAGTAATTCGGGGAGGCATCGGGCCGACGGTGATCTCTTGCACTACCCTCACCTATTGTTAGGGTCACCCCTGAATCCACCAGGAGGTTTGGTGGAGGAAGGAGCCCGCCGGGCGTAGGGACTCATGAACCCTATGCCAAGATTGATTGGGTGCCTTGCAATCCCACCATCACACGGAGGAAGAAGGGTATTGAAACTGCTACTTGCGCACCGTAATTGATTGCATGATCACTTAACTCGTTAATAATTTAATTATTGGTAATGTTCACTAATTGGAGTAAGGTTGGAGAATTGCCCTCACTCGTCGGGCCAATGATTGAATTGATAACGTTTGTATTGTTAAATGGATTAGTTGTAATCTCGGGTGAGATCTATTCTAATATTGAACTTATATTGTTTCCTTTATTAAAAACCTTACCCGAGATTATAACTTGCATGTTAATTGCGCTAATATTTATTTATAAACCCCTCACTCAGTCGTTGGTAGACTGACACCTCAACATTTTCAGGTTTTCAGGGTTGGTGCTAGGCGGGAGTCGAGTCAAGTTAAGTGGTCTTTATTTCGAGTCTAGCACGGTTCATGTACATTATTGATGCATATGTATTTTATAACTAGAGCTTGGTATCCTTGAGATTGTGTATATGGAATCATGGAAAATGCACCTGAATGATAATGATATAAACTTATAGTATGTTTTTTCTTTGATTGTTATGCTTTGTTGTATATAATTGAGGGTTAGTCCCGCCTAGCTAGAGATTTATTTTCTTTTGTCACCCGTTCGCTATAGTTTTGGTTCATGTACAGATTATCCATTTCGTATGTGGACTTAGCTATAGTGCGGGGGTGTGGTATCTCGGCGTTTTGGGTGCTACAAAGTGGCCTAGTAGGGATCGTACGAGTTTGAAGTGATCGACAATCAAGTGTTCAGACAGATCTCGGTGACACTAAGACGTTATGAAAGGAGTTGACGCAAATAACTGGAGTAGCATCCTGAGGAGTCTGCCGTTGCCGGGATCAGAGTGGCGCAGTGGAATCGTGAAATGGAGTTCGTTTCAGAGTCGTTCAAGATCCGGCTCCCGGACTTGAGGACAGGTCCTTTTGAAAGAGGGAGTCTGTAACATCCCGTTCGTTCGACGTATAAGGTACACCACGTTTCAACCTTTTATGTGTTTAATTTTGTGATTTTGTGCTTTTCGTGGTCCTATTTTGAACTCTTTTAGAGTTTAGGGGCCTGTTTTTAATTTTCTCTTTTTAGGGGTTTTTCGGTCATTCCTTGTTCGATCGAGATTTCGACCTCTTGGACCCCTTCAACGCGTTCGGGGCATCGAGATGAGTCCGTAGACTCTGAGTTTGCCCAATTTTGACGTCGTTTGCCCCTTCTACCGTTCGTTTCACGCGCGAGGACCCAGGATAAAACACCAGGACCCTCGTTTTAAAAGCAAAACGGATCAACCCTCTCTCTCTCTACTCTCCCGCCTCTTCTCTCTCTCTCTCTCACACACACCACACCTTAAACACACACTCAGCCATAACTCGGCCGTTTCTCGACGAATTCGACGAACCCATAATGCTTTTCAAAGATCTCAACAAGCCCGTCATGATGATACCAGATTTGTGGCCTAACGAAGATCGGTGGCCGAGATATGGCGGATTTTCAGTCGCGGCTGGAGGGGGGGCGGAGCCGCCGCTTCGCCAGCACTCCGCGGTTGTTTCCGGCCACCTTTTGAGACATGCGCCCTAAGGACGGCTAGAGGACTTCCCGGCACAACTTCCTGTGTAGGTGGCGCCGCCATCGGGGCGGCAAGGAGGGCGCACGGGCCACCCAAAGCGGATGGCGGGCGGCGGAGCTACTGTACGAGCGTGATTTCGCCGCCTCCGGCGGTCTTTTTCAGCGACCTTCGATGATTTCCTTGGTTTTTTGGGCTCATGGTTCCATTTCCGACCTCGTTTTTATCAGATTCGCGGCGGAGATGAGGTTTAACGGCATGGCAGTCGCGGGGTTGAAGACGGTGGCGGTTTGGCCTTTTCCGGCGAGTTTTTGAGATCGGACCCTTCATAAGAATTACTCAGCTCGATGAGACCGAGCTTTTCGCGTTGGTGGTGGCTCAAGAACCGACCGTCGTCGGCGGACCGGTGGCGGGCCGGCTGTGAACCGGTGGCCAATTTTTCCGGTGAACTTTTCTGGCTTCTGGCTAGGGGCTTTCGAAAGCCTCGTTACGGGCTTTCCAACGGTATGTTCGGATTTCGTATTTGTTTTACGGTTTGCGTTTAATTTCTGTTTTCGTTCCAGGGATTTAGTTCGATTTTTCGCCAACGAAATCCGGTGTGTTTGGTATTTTCCGAAATTGTTTGAGGGCTTTTGTCGAGCAGGCCGAGACGTGTATTTCTGTGCTTCCGGGGATTTTTCCGACCACCGGAGGCGGTGTTCCGGTGGCTGTTCGACCGGCTACGGCGGCGGCATTCCGGTGACTTTCGGACAGTAGGTTCGTTTCGTTGTGGTGAGTCCAACGCCACTTTCCGTTCGTCAATCGGATGTCCGGTTGATTTGTTGTGATTTATTTTGTGTAATTGGAATATTTGAAATTAGTCGTGTTAATTACGTATTGTTGTAATTGTCGATCAATATGAATTCCAATGTATACGAAGTCATGTATTAAATGAATTATGAGATATATTGATGCTTTAATTTGCAATTTGAATTCCGATATGTTGTAGTTGAGCTATTTGTCTAACTTGAAGGGGGTGTTAGTGTAATTTTGAATAATATGGATTTGTATGACTTGAATTATTTAATCCTTGTTATTTTAAAAATGAATATGCTAATTTTGACTAAGTAAAATTGAATTAATATGTCTTGGATTATTTAATTTGAAACTTTGTAATTTAAGTTTAATTACTTAATTTAATATGAACATATTATACGATATATGAATTGTATGAAACTTATAGGATTAAATTAGAAACTTTTGCACGTAAAAAATAATTTATTCGTACGAATATGAATTGGTTATTTGATATGGAATAATTTGAATTGCTTTGTCTTTATATTTCTATTGTTTGCATTAATTTTGCACATGAACTTGTCCTAATATGTAATATGATTTCTCTGAACTATATGATGATTTGTTTTGTAGGTAATTGATATGAATTTGAACCCTGCTTATGTGATTGCATTTCTTAAGTGTTTGAGCATGTGTCGTGAGTCTCTGTGTGGTTGTTTAAGTCTGAATCTGAGCCCTGTGTTGTGTTTTATGTGTCCAGTTGGTTCAGGTACACCCGGGGTGGTGACAAGTGGGCTGGGCAGGTTCCAGGGTGGACCATTTGTTGTGTCTTTGGCTCTGTTGGGTACCAGGTGAGGTTAGGATATAGTTAGACTCTACTGCAATGTGCTCGTTTTCGAATGTGTGCGATTTATAAGCCGTATGTATATGTAGATATGTGCGAAGTACGTATTCTGCTGGTTTTGCCATATGATATGATTTGAAAAGTATAAACGCTATGTATGAGCCTATGTATGCTTGAATTCAATTTGATATGGTTTTGAAGTCAGTTTGCGTGATATTTATGTACGATAGGATAAGTACAATATGCATGAGATATGTCTGTCTGTCTATCTATAGCGGGTTAAGTTTTCGAGTTATGTGTGTTTAATGTGTGATGGGCCCCGGAGATTTGTACGAAGGAGCCCCGGGACGGTGTCGGGCCGTCGGGTTACTCCCGAGTATGGTCTCCACTTCAGAAGGATCAACCCGCACCCCACCAGGAGGTTGGTTGGGGAATGGAATCCTCAGGCGTGAGCGTCATGAAACTCACGACCCATACATATCAGCGTGGATGGTTAGGGTATGTACAACCCTCCCATCATCCGGAGTAGAGAAGGTACGTTGGTTTTGATTTCGTCTGTTTATGCATATGTGTGATATGACGGAGTTGGTTGGATATGTACTCGTACTCGCCGAGTTTTACGTTTGTCTTTCATAAGTTCGTGAAACGGGGGTAGATTCTTAAATTAAGATAAAATTTGGTATACTTTTAAGCTAATAAAATATGTTCCGATATATGTGCTTAGTCTGCATGAATTTGAACGAATGCCTTAATCAACGTGTAAGTTAAGTTTTGATCATTCTGTTTTGATAAATTATCCTATATATATATTATCACGAGCAAATATTTTGGCGTGCAAAAAGTAATCCCGGATTCACGAACATTTAATTTGCACCGTGTTGTGCTCTATATATATGTAGGTGTGTGTAGGTTGCCCCTCGCTCAGTCTTTGGACTGACCCCTCCCCCTTTATGATTTTAGTTGCAGGTTCAGGTCGTTGGAGTTCGTGCTAGGAGGCGGTGTGTCGTGTCTGTTGGGTTTGTGTCTATTTGTTTCAGTTTGTTAAGTTTTGTTTTGAATTATGTTGGAAATTTTGTATAAGATTTATTCTGTACATGTTTGCAATTATGAATCGAATGTATAGAATTCGGGACAAGTTAGGACAGGTGCTCGGATTAGATGAACCCGTTGTGATTATTTGATTATTCGGGATAGGTTTCTAGGGCCAGTTGAACCTGTCTTGTTGTGTAATTGTTCGGGACAGGATAGGATAGGTTCGATTGTTTAGTTGAACCCGTATTGTTGACTTTGATGTTTGCTTGATGCTGGCATTCTTATTGTATGAAAAGTTTTTGAAAAGTTGCCATTTCGTACTGCTTCCGCTGTCATTTTTTACATATTCTCTTTTGTACAGGGTTAGTTACCGCCTAGCTAGTATGTGTGTTTTCGTTGGTCATCCGTTCGCTGTGACTTGGTGCGTGTGCGGACTCTCCATTTCGTACACATGTCGGGTCATAGTGTGGGGTGTGGTGCCCCACCGCTTAGGGTGTTACATTTTAAGTTCTTGAACACCCTATAGATTGGAAATAGAAATTGCAAGTCAACGATCTATCTTTTGGGAAAATCTTTTAAATTCCGTTGCATTATACGTTTCCATTTCGAAACAAAGATTAGTTAAAAAGGAGTTTTAATTAATTATTAATGTGATTGCTTTGAGAATAAGAAACCAAAACCCTGCAACAAAGGGAATCCTTGTCCCACAAGGAGAAGGGGTTTGAACCTCTTAGCTACATAATGGAGTGGTTCGAGTTTTTCATCCCTTAAACCAATGTTCGAGAAGTATCAATTTTATTCCGATAAAAGAAGAAAAATATAGCACTAAAATTCCATAAGTTTAAACACAAATTATAGCATTAGCATCCTTCTTGATTTGATCATGACCTAGGTTGGTGTGGATACGCTTTAGAGGACTTCAGTAACGCCCCGAGTTTTCACGTGTAGGTAAGTGTTACGTGCGTATTTTTATTTAATTATGTGATTTTATAAGTTGATTTGCTATTTGAATTTGTTCTAATTTGATTTAATTGTTTAAATTTTATATGAATTCCAAAATGTGCTATGAATATATGAATGAAATTGTGAGAATGTGAATTTTGTGAATTCGGTGTTAATTGAATGAAATTACGTGTTCGTGTGGTTCGTGGACTTGTTTGTAGCTTATTTGAATGTTTTGGGCTCAATTGGAAATTGAGTTTGGGGCTTAATTGCCACTTTTTGAAAGTTTAGGGACCTATTTGAATATAGGCAACCCTGAACGGTTTTCGCGATATCTTGAGCTCCGGACCTCGAAATCGAGATCCGTAACCGGCGTTGAACTCGTTTCGACGTTACCTATCCATTAAACTTGACCTTGTATTGTTTCGATACCATTTGAATCTTCGTCAATGAATCTTTCCACGACCCCGTTTCTTATAACTTGTTGACCCGTTTACTAAACGAACCGGACTTGACCGACCCGTATTCTACCCATTTAGCACTAAATATCAGCATTCCCTTTTTCCTTGCTTCAACACATTCATCGATCATCACCATTCCAAGAGGGAGAGGAGAGAAAGCTTCAAGAAAACCCTTGTTTTGTTCATCCAAGCTTTGAGCTCAAGCTTGATCAATCCTCCATCTTCTTCCAAGGTAAGTTAGGATTTAAACTCTCCATCTTCTCCTCTATCTTTTCATCTATGAATAGCTTGGCATGAGTGAAGGATTCTTGTGTGTTGAGTATGAGCATGATTAGAGGGTTTGATCTTGAACTTTGGTGTCTCATGGTTTAATTGGAAACTTGATGCATGAAATATGAACCTTATAACTTCCTCATCATTTCTATATCATTGAATCTCATGTTGGTTGTGTATAGCATGATGTGCCATTAATGAAGCTTGAAGCTTCCATGAATGGAAGCTTGTGTTTGGGTGATCTTTGGCCAACCTTGGGTGTGAATTCTTACACATATGAATGGATTGCATGATATATATGAGTTTTGTGAATTATAAGCATGTCTAAGTGTGTATAAGAGCTTCCTTATGGCTGCCCCTGTTTTTGCAAGCTTTTCCCTCGAGAAACAGAGCTTTTGCTCTGTTTTCTCTTTGAAAACGATGAGCTGACACGGTCGTGTCAGCTTTGAACTGAAAATGGACACGGCCGTGTTGGGCTCTCGACTTTGATTTTTCTGAATTTAAATCTCGGACACGGCCGTGTCCAAATGCTTTGAAAACTCAACACGGCCGTGTCAAGCCCTCGACTTTGAATTTTTCTGATTTTAAACCTCGGACACGGCCGTGTCCGTTTCCTTTGAAAACTCAACACGGCCGTGTCATTTGAATGGCAGCTTTGGGGGAACTCTTTTACTGCTTGTTTTGCGTTTATTATTCGTATTTATGAATTATATGTAACGTGATTATATTCAAGCTATGTTGTATGATTGATATATGATATTGATGACTTATGAATGCAAAGTATGAAAGTATGAACGATATGAACGGGATTCAATACGGTTTTACCGTATAATGAACGAAACTTGGTGAATTATGTGTTTAATCGGATTCTATGATATTCATGACCATAATTGAACATATTATTGCATTTTAAGCATTCCATAGCATGATATTGCATAGCCGAGCGTCTAATGTGGTCATAATTGAGTCTCACACTACCTTTGTCACACAGATCTTGATCCAGTGGGTGACGAGGTCGGGCAGTGAGAGCTTTGTCGGGTTCTTTTTGTCTACCAGGTGGGTTTTTCTTCTATTAGATAACAATATGACCCGAACACCTAATGTGCAAGATTTTGGCCAAAACCCTATATAGGTATTTGTACCAAGTTTTTAACGAGCAAATGTTTTTGAACGAAAGCCTTTATTATGAATGTCCTACCAAAATGTTTTGGCGAGAAATGTATGAATGATCACAATGAATGAGGGCCCGGGACTTAGTGTATTGGTGAACCGGGAAAGCATGGGCTGACGGGAATCCACATATACTAGTCCCAACAATTTCGGCAACCTGGATTTCACTAGGAGATTAGTGAATGAAAGGGGTCCCGCGCTTTTGGGGATTCATGTACCCCTCTAGCATTAATGAATGAGGGCTCGGGCCTTGCAAATGCACGCCCTCTCGCCGGGCTATTAATGACCTAATGAATGAAATGAATTGTTATAATCCTATTCGTTGTACTTTATGTTCCCACTTGGGAGAAATGCTTCTAAATCTCGAATAAGGATTATAACTTGCATGTATGTATTTCAATTCCGCGATATTATTATATTATGCCTATCTTTTATACCCACCAGTCTGTCTAAGACTGAACCCGGAGTTGTTTCAGTTGTTTTTGCAGGAAGGGGGATGCTAGGCGGGATACCAGTCAGGGAGAGTCTTGCATCGTGTCTAGCCTTTCCTTTACACTCACTTATGATTACTTTTGTTAGATTTGGAGTTTGTATATGTATGGAGCGTACAGGATATGGTACCTATATGTATCGTACATGAAATATTGGTACATAGAGCGTATAGCTCCATATATGAATTGCATGTTGGTACCTAGAGCATTTAGCTCAATATATAATATATGAATGGTCGCTTCCGCATTTCTGTTACTCTGATTGTTGTGGTTGTTGTTGGGGTTGAAGTTATAGGTCAGTCCCACCTGGCTTAGCGAGTGTGTATGTCTTCGTTCGCTATGATTCGGCACGTGTATGGAAATCCATTTCGTATACGGGTCGGGTCATGGTGCGGGGGATGTGATGTCTCGCGCTCGGGCGTTACATCCTTTGAGTGGTATCAGAGCCCAGGGTTGCAAAACCAGGGTTCTAGTGTTGTGTTGAGTCAGTAGGTCGTTCGGCTGTAGGAATTACTTGTTAATTTGGAGCATTTGCATTTTATGTGATAAGGTGTTTCGATCTCTGACTTGAATGATTGATTGATTTAATGTATAGTCACGCATGAACTAAATCTAGCACGCATGTTAGTGTTTGAGTGAACAGGATGCCTCCTAGAAGACATCGGGAAAGGTCTCCGGATCGTCACCATCATAGAGATCGATCTCCTAATCCTCCAAAACCGCCTATGAATATGGAGCATTTTATGGAAGCGGTATATAACTACGTGGAGCATAGAAGGGCTCAGGATCCTCCAGTACAACCGCAAGCTGAACATCAAGCACCTCCTCCAAATAACCCGAGAGATCATCATGGGTTGTTTTTGAGTTATAATCCCCCAAGGTTTTCCGGTTCGGTGCATGATGCTATATCGGAGGGATGGTTGACAAGAATTGAGAGGATTTTCAATGTTAGACAATTCACATCTCAAGAAAAGGCCCAGTTTGCTATTTTCCAACTGGAAGGGGAGGCATATGATTGGTGGGAACGTACTAGAGAGAAGCTCGAAGTGGAAGGAGAAGAAATTAATTGGGAAGTCTTTCTAAGAGAGTTTAGAGAAGCTTTTGTACCGGAAGTCGTTCGAGAAAGGAAAGAACAAGAATTTATGGATCTAAAACAAGGGACTCGAACGGTGGCTCAGTATCTTTCTCTTTTCAACAGACTTGGCAAGTATGCACCTCACATTACAAGGGATGAAAAGAGAAAGGGAAAGAGGTTTATTGCCGGATTGAGACAGGATCTGAGACACGGGCACGCCGGCCATAACTTTGAATCTTTTGCTGACACTGTACAGAGGGCATTGGTGTTGGAAGAGGAATACAAGAAAAAAGACCCCATACCTCGTATGCAAATGGGACAAGGATCGGGGTTTGGTAAAGGGAAAAGACCTATGGTGGTTCCCTCTCAGCCGTTACAAGGGCTAAACAAGAGGTTTAAACCTACAGGAGCTGCACCGCCGAAGCCACAAGCACCTCCAGCTGCTACTGATCCTCGACATGATAGGCCACCTTGTATGCATTGTGGAGGCCCTACCCACACCTACAATACTTGCCGAAGAAGGTTGGGACAGTGTTTGATTTGTGGGAAGACAACACATATGGCCAATACTTGTCCAGATAAGACTCCGGGCTATCAACCGGGAGCTCAGAGGCCGCTGATTCCAGCTCGTGCATATGCCCTTGCGGGTGAAGAGCAAGATGTGGAAGCCAATCCCAATGTTATGGTGGAAGGTACGATATGCATCCATGACACGAACATACATGCATTATTTGACCCTGGCGCTACTCATTCTTTTATATCTGGTAAATTAATTGATACTTTGTGTTTGCCTATTACGTGCTTATGTGCTTGTTATGTGGTGAGTTCGCCGTTGGGTGGAAGTCTTGAGACGGATCGGGTGGTCAGAGATTGTGTGTTTGGGTTTGAAGGCAGAGTATATCAGGCAGATTTGGTGGTAATGCCGATGAACAGATATGGGGTTATTCTGGGAATAGATTGGTTGTTTCGGTATCACGCTACGGTTGATTGTTTCACCAAGACAGTTAAGTTGGGAGAAGAAGTGACAGTGGGGAAAGAATCAGAGATTGCACCTCTTTTGTCATTCACTGAGGCTCATAAGTTGATAAGGAATGGGGCAACGGGATTTATTGCCTATATCTTGAATAAGCCGAAAGATCAGGCGAAACTCGAAGAGACAGAAGTGGTGAAGCAATATCTTGAGGTGTTTCCCGAAGTTTTAGGTTCTTTGCCTCCGGATCGAGAGATCGAATTTGTAATAGATTTATATCCGGGATCTGAACCTTACTCTAAGACTCCTTACCGGATGGCACCGGCAGAGTTACAGGAGTTGAAAGTTCAGTTGGAAGATCTTCTCAAGAACGGTTATATTCGGCCAAGTTCATCACCGTGGGGCGCGCCGGTTCTCTTTGTCAAGAAGAAAGATGGAACCTTAAGGATGTGTATTGACTACCGGGAGTTGAATCGGATGACTATAAAGAATAAGTATCCATTGCCTAATATAGAGGATTTGTTTGACATGCTACAAGGGTCGAGAGTGTATTCTAAGCTCGATTTAAGGCAAGGATATTATCAGTTAAAGATTAAGGAGGAAGATATTCCTAAGACAGGATTTAATACCCGGTATGGACATTATGAATTTGTGGTGATGCCATTTGGATTAACTAACGCGCCGGCAGCTTTTATGGACATGATGCATCGGATTTTCCGGCCGTATTTGGATAAGTTTGTTGTGATCTTCATTGATGATATTTTGGTGTACTCAAGGTCAGAAGAGGATCATGCTCGGCATTTGAGATTGGTATTGGAAGCTTTAAGAGATAACCAGCTCTATGCCAAGTTCAGTAAATGTGAGTTTTGGATTGACAGGGTGAGTTTCTTGGGACATATCATTTCGAGCAAAGGATTAGAAGTGGATCCTTCGAAACTAGAGGCAGTTTCTAAGTGGCAGAGTCCTAAGAATGTTTCTGAGATCCGAAGTTTCTTGGGTTTAGCCGGCTATTACCGAAGATTTGTTAAGGATTTTTCTAAGATAGCGGCTCCGTTAACCCGATTAACCAAGAAAGAAGTTCAGTTTAAATGGGATGAGAAGTTTGAAGTTAGTTTTCAGCTCTTAAAAGATAAGTTAACTTCTGCACCGATACTTGCACTTCCGGATGGTATTGAAGGGTTTATGGTGTATACGGATGCTTCCCATGAAGGCTTAGGTTGTGTTTTGATGCAAAATGGGAGAGTAATTGCTTATGCCTCTAGGAAATTGAAAGAGCATGAGAAGAATTATCCCACTCACGACCTCGAACTTGCAGCGGTGATTTTTGCCTTGGGGAAGTGGAGACATTACTTGTATGGAACTTCTTTTGAGATTTTCACCGATCATAAGAGTCTTCAGTACTTATTCTCTCAGAAGGAGTTGAATAGAAGGCAACGAAGATGGATGGAGACTCTCGAGGATTATGATTGTGTGATTAAGTATCACCCAGGCAAAGCTAATGTGGTCGTGGACGCATTGAGCAGGAAGGCTAGTGTATCCAATTTGAAGGTAAATATTGGACAACCAATGGAATTGGTTAAGATAAAGGCTCGTATTGGTAATATTTCAGTACGTCCAGAATTAAGGCAACAGATATTTGAGGCACAACGGACGGATGTTGAGATTCGGAAGTTGATTGAGAAGGCTCGATCAGACTCCGAGTGTCCGTTTGGATTCGATGATACGGGAATTTTTCGATTTAAGAACAGAGTGGTAGTTCCAAAGGAGTTGAGAAGAGCTATTTTGGATGAAGCTCATAAAACTGTTTATTCAGTACATCCTGGTGGAAACAAGATGTATCGGGACTTGAAATAGTATTATTGGTGGAACGGATTAAAGAGAGACGTGGTGAATTATGTGAAGTATTGTCTGACTTGTCAGTTAGTGAAAGCTGAGCATCAGAAGTCGTCAGGATTGTTACAGCCACTACCTATTCCAGAAGGGAAATGGGAACAGATAGCAATGGACTTTGTATCGGGTTTACCTAGAGTGAAAGGTGGATTCGATGGAATTTGGGTAATCGTGGACAGGTTAACCAAGTCAGCCCATTTTCTTGCAGTTCGGATGTCAGATATGATAGGTAAGTTGGCTAAGAGGTATTGTGATGAGATTGTTCGGTTACATGGAGTGCCAACTAGTATTGTTTCAGACAGGGATCCAAGATTTACTTCCAAGTTTTGGCAAGAGTTACAGAAGTGTTTAGGGACTAAGCTTCAGTTCAGTACAGCTTTTCATCCACAGACTGACGGGCAATCTGAAAGGTTGATCAGATATCTTGAAGATATGTTGAGGGCGTGTGCGTTGGATTTCTCGAGTTCATGGAATGAACAATTGCCCTTAATTGAGTTTGCCTACAATAATAGTTATAAAGCTTTTATAGAAATGGCACCGTATGAGTTTCTTTATGGAAGGAAGTGCCGATCCCCTTTATTTTTCGATTTGGAAGAATGGAAGTGGAGTAAGCAAGAAGGGGTACAAAGAGGTGAAAAGAAAGATAAACCTTCCAAAGCTATTCAGGATGCTATTGAAAAAGTTCAGATTATTCGACAACGGATGAAAGCAGCTCAAGATCGACAGAAGAGTTATGCAGATAAGCGAAGGAAAGATCTTGAATTTGAAATTGAGGATAGGGTATTCCTGAAAGCTTCACCTCGGAAAGGATTTACCCGAATTGGAAAAGGAGGAAAGTTGAATCCCCGATATTTGGGACCTTATGAGATTTTGGAGAGAATCGGAGATACAGCTTATAGATTGGATTTGCCTCCAAGTTTAACGGGTATTCACAATGTCTTCCATGTATCGCAACTTCGAAAGTACTATCCCGATGAATCCGTGATCATACCGGTTGAGGAAGAAGTGCTTGAACCGAATCTCACTTTCGTTCAGAAACCAGTTAAGATTCTGGATCGGAAATTTCAAGAACTTCGAAACAGACGATTTCCCTTGGTGAAAGTGTTGTGGCGAAGTGATAAGACGGAAGAAGCCACGTGGGAAACGGAAGAGAAAATGAAGAAGTTCTATCCAGAGTTGTTTCCGACCGAGCAATGAATCCGAGGACGGATTCTCTTTAAGGGGGAGAGGTTGTAACGCCCCGAGTTTTCACGTGTAGGTAAGTGTTACGTGCGTATTTTTATTTAATTATGTGATTTTATAAGTTGATTTGCTATTTGAATTTGTTCTAATTTGATTTAATTGTTTAAATTTTATATGAATTCCAAAATGTGCTATAAATATATGAACGAAATTGTGAGAATGTGAATTTTGTGAATTCGGTGTTAATTGAATGAAATTACGTGTTCGTGTGGTTCGTGGACTTGTTTGTAGCTTATTTGAATGTTTTGGACTCAATTGGAAATTGAGTTTGGGGCTTAATTGCCACTTTTTGAAAGTTTAGGGACCTATTTGAATATAGGCAACCCTGAACGGTTTTCGCGATATCTTGAGCTCCGGACCTCGAAATCGAGATCCGTAACCGGCGTTGAACTCGTTTCGACATTACCTATCCATTAAACTTGACCTTGTATTGTTTCGATACCGTTTGAATCTTCGTCAATGAATCTTTCCACGACCCCATTTCTTATAACTTGTTGACCCGTTTACTAAACGAACCGGACTTGACCGACCCGTATTCTACCCATTTAGCACTAAATATCAGCATTCCCTTTTTCCTTGCTTCAACACATTCATCGATCATCACCATTCCAAGAGGGAGAGGAGAGAAAGCTTCAAGAAAACCCTTGTTTTGTTCATCCAAGCTTTGAGCTCAAGCTTGATCAATCCTCCATCTTCTTCCAAGGTAAGTTAGGATTTAAACTCTCCATCTTCTCCTCTATCTTTTCATCTATGAATAGCTTGGCATGAGTGAAGGATTCTTGTGTGTTGAGTATGAGCATGATTAGAGGGTTTGATCTTGAACTTTGGTGTCTCATGGTTTAATTGGAAACTTGATGCATGAAATATGAACCTTATAACTTCCTCATCATTTCTATATCATTGAATCTCATGTTGGTTGTGTATAGCATGATGTGCCATTAATGAAGCTTGAAGCTCCCATGAATGAAAGCTTGTGTTTGGGTGATCTTTGGCCAACCTTGGGTGTGAATTCTTACACATATGAATGGATTGCATGATATATATGAGTTTTGTGAATTATAAGCATGTCTAAGTGTGTATAAGAGCTTCCTTATGGCTGCCCCTGTTTTTGCAAGCTTTTCCCTCGAGAAATAGAGCTTTTGCTCTGTTTTCTCTTTGAAAACGATGAGCTGACACGGTCGTGTCAACTTTGAACTGAAAATGGACACGGCCGTGTTGGGCTCTCGACTTTGATTTTTCTGAACTTAAATCTTGGACACGGCCGTGTCCAAATGCTTTGAAAACTCAACACGGCCGTGTCAAGCCCTCGACTTTGAATTTTTCTGATTTTAAACCTCGGACACGGCCGTGTCCGTTTCCTTTGAAAACTCAACACGGCCGTGTCATTTGAATGACAGCTTTGGGGGAACTCTTTTACTGCTTGTTTTGCGTTTATTATTCGTATTTATGAATTATATGTAACGTGATTATATTCAAGCTATGTTGTATGATTGATATATGATATTGATGACTTATGAATGCAAAGTATGAAAGTATGAACGATATGAACGGGATTCAATACGGTTTTACCGTATAATGAACGAAACTTGGTGAATTATGTGTTTAATCGGATTCTATGATATTCATGACAATAATTGAACATATTATTGCATTTTAAGCATTCCATAGCATGATATTGCATAGCCGAGCATCTAATGTGGTCATAATTGAGTCTCACACTACCTTTGTCACACAGATCTTGATCCAGTGGGTGACGAGGTCGGGCAGTGAGAGCTTTGTCGGGTTCTTTTTGTCTACCAGGTGGGTTTTTCTTCTATTAGATAACAATATGACCCGAACACCTAATGTGCAAGATTTTGGCCAAAACCCTATATAGGTATTTATACCAAGTTTTTAACGAGCAAATGTTTTTGAACGAAAGCCTTTATTATGAATGTCCTACCAAAATGTTTTGGCGAGAAATGTATGAATGATCACAATGAATGAGGGCCCGGGACTTAGTGTATTGGTGAACCGGGGAAGCATGGGCTGACGGGAATCCACATATACTAGTCCCAACAATTTCGGCAACCTGGATTTCACTAGGAGATTAGTGAATGAAAGGGGTCCCGGGCTTTTGGGGATTCATGTACCCCTCTAGCATTAATGAATGAGGGCTCGGGCCTTGCAAACCCGTTCCCTACCCGGAGGAAAAAGGAGTATATGAACGATTGAATGAACGATCGAATGTATGTGCACGAAAGAATGTAATGTATGAATGAATGAACGAATGAATGAATGATTAATGGATTACACGTGGTGCTGGTTGGAGATAATACACGCCCTCTCGCCGGGCTATTAATGACCTAATGAATGAAATGAATTGTTATAATCCTATTCGTTGTACTTTATGTTCCCACTTGGGAGAAATGCTTCTAAACCTCGAATAAGGATTATAACTTGCATGTATGTGTTTCAATTCCGCGATATTATTATATTATGCCTATCTTTTATACCCACCAGTCTGTCTAAGACTGAACCCGAAGTTCTTTCAGTTGTTTTTGCAGGAAGGGGGATGCTAGGCGGGATACCAATCAGGGAGAGTCTTGCATCGTGTCTAGCCTTTCCTTTACACTCACTTATGATTACTTTTGTTACATTTGGAGTTTGTATATGTATGGAGCGTACAGGATATGGTACCTATATGTATCGTACATGAAATATTGGTACATAGAGCGTATAGCTCAATATATGAATTACATGTTGGTACCTAGAGCATTTAGCTCAATATATAATATATGAATGGTTGCTTCCGCATTTCTGTTACTCTGATTGTTGTGGTTGTTGTTGGGGTTTAAGTTATAGGTCAGTCCCGCCTGGCTTAGCGAGTGTGTATGTCTCCGTTCGCTATGATTCGGCATGTGTATGGGAATCCATTTCGTATACGGGTCGGGTCATGGTGCGAGGGATGTGATGTCTCGCGCTCGGGCGTTACAACTTCTAAGTTGGTGTCTTAGAGAATCGAGAGAGCCGATCGAGGGATGTTGATTCAATCCGCTTGAAGAACGTTTTAAAGGAGACTTAAACGTTTCAAGAAAGCTTTTAATTAAGTAAGTCTATTGATTTTTTTTTTAATTTATGAAATAGAAATTGCAAGCAAAAGATCTATTATTAGTAAAAAATTTAAATTTTTGTTGCACATCGTTTCTGTTTTTCAACAAGTTCTTATGTCTCTGCAGGACTTACGCAGACATTATGGGAGGAGATTTAAGCACCGTTATGGGCAGAGCAGTAAGTTATTTTGTCTCGGTTTATGAAGTATCTCGTTGATACAAATTGGTGGGCTCTGCATGTTTCATGTAATGTTTCATGCGTGGGGTTTGGTACTTGAATGGGCCAATGGCCAAATGGTTGTGGTTTTTGGGCGCAGGCTAGCTACGTTGTCGCTATGGAGAGGAATAATTTTCTCAGGTGGCGTTTGGTAGCGAAAATGAATTTTTTTGAGCTAATCTTCTTCGGGCTTTTTAGGTAAGATTAAGTGAAATTTTAGAGATTCAATATCGTGTTTGGTATCTATTTTTGAGATGTATCTCACTTATTCACTCCTCTCTCATTTCTTGTTTGCTAGGAAATGTTAACTTATGCTAAAGGCATATTTACCTATTTGCCCTCTTATTGAGTGAAAGGGAAGAGTCCCCATTTTTGTTTAATCAAGGGCAAGGAAGGGAGTAATTTGTGCACAGTTTCCAAGCGAATTGGTTCAGGACTTAATCTCACCCATTTTTGGAGATTCAAAAGGTGAGTTAATAGATGAACAGTAGCGGGCCAAAGAGGGCCGGAGATTAAGTTGAGTCAGCCCGATTTTGTTAACGTGGGCTACCAAACGCGAAATTAAAGTTCATTAAAACTGTCTAATTGGGTCTAATGAAGGCTACCAAACGACTTCTCACAGTTTGGAATAGTCACTTGAAGTGACAAATTGTAACTTGATCTCCCGTTGTCACACGCCCTGGTCTAAGAGGTCCGTTAAACACGGCCCAAGTCTCCGAATCTAATGAGTATAACTTGAAATTATTGCCCAAAAGGGATCCACCGAGTATAACCTGAAATTGAACCTAAATTACTGCTGTAAAGGAATATTTATTGGTTACACTTGAATTCTTTGAGTTATATATTGAATTTAATTCTTATATTTCTTCGATGTGGGATAAGGGTGATTGCGACATAACTCATATTCAATTTGTCTTCATTGGGACTCTAGAGGTGGCTCCTATGGGTGTCACGATGCTCTTGTCACGACATGACATAGACCATAACCGATCCATCTTCGTTGGGACTCTAGAGGTGGCTCTTATGGGCATGACATAGCCCATGACCGATTTGTCTATGTTGGGACTCTCGTCGCGGCGTGACATAAACTATAACTGACCCGTCTTTATTGGGACTCTAGAGGTGGCTACTACGGGCGTGAGTAGGGATGGTAACGAGCCGAGGCAGCTCGCGAGCCATACGAGCCGAGCCGAGCTGAGCCCGAACCCGAACCCTTTGAGTCTTGGCTCGTGGCTCGCGAGCCAGCTCGCGAACCCACATATTTAATTAAAAAATTAATATTTTAATTTTTATATATATAAATATTTTATAAATATATAATATTATATATATATTTATTAAATTTTATACAAAATGAATAAAAAAATAATATATTTATTATATATATTCATTTAATATATATTATTATATATAAAAATATATTAAATTATTAAAAAAACTAATTTTTTTATTAAAAATAATATTTATGGCCGAGCCGAGCCCGAGCCTGTAAAAAAGGGCTCGGCTCGGTTCGGCTCAGTTCGTTGCCATCCCTAGGCGTGACATAGCCCATGACCGATCCATCTGTTTTGGAACTCTAGAGGCAGCTCGTACGGGCCAAAGAGGTGGCTCCCTTACACGTAGCACTTTGATGAGCATATCTAATACCACCTATCAGGCTTTTAAAGCCAATGACAAGTTTCTAAATCCACCTAATATAACCTAAAATTGAATCTAACCACTATCCAGAAAAGATATTCATTCGTTATATTTGAACATTTTAACTTATACGTTGAACTTAATTCTTATATTTCTTCATCTTGGGATAGGAACGTCACCAGGTTTGAAAAAGTGTTGGCAAAAAGTCATACTAGCTCAAAGATTAAATAGCACTTTTAAAAAATTTTAATAATTAAACTAAATTTAAGAAATAATAATTATTTATACAGAACAAATATTTTACAACATAAAAATTTTATAATTCAGGTCGTAAATCGTAAATTTGGACATAATTTGAGGGATAAAATATTTTTTCCTCTATTAGCATTATACGATACTAAAACGAAACTTTGAGAACCAAATGTTTATTTTTTCTTAAATTAAATAAACCAAAAACTCGTAACAAAACGACAGCAAAAGCAAATTCGCAGGCCACTGTCCCGCCTGCTCGCCACCGTTGGCCGACTACGGAAAAAAGATCAAATTACTGCTCGCGCTTCGTAAAAGGTATTGCTCTCTTCTCTTGAAGAACAAACAATTATGTTCTACAACGAACTCTGCTTCTTAATCTCATTAGAATTACACAAAGGAAATTCAACAAACAGGTGATGTGCGATTCACAATTTCTTATTGCCGTTTTCAGTGTTCCGACATCGCTTTTCTGGTTTTTCTTTTATCTTCGATTTGGCTTTCAATATTGCTACTTATAAATGATTAAAAGGGGTGTCAAAAACCACTGGGACTAGCATGGTGTACATGTTTAGAAATATAAATTGGGAGAAATTGTTGGCGTGAAATCTGAGGATTTAGGGCACGGTTTGGTTTCAATGCTGGTTTGTTGACTGAGGGATTTTCCTTGTTCTTTTTACTTCAATCTTGCTATGTTTTTCAATTAGGCAGTCTCTTTCCCTTTATAATCATCTTTTTTAAATTGAATTCTCTTGGATAAAACTGGCTTTTCTTGATTCAAATTCATATTTTGGTTTGTTTGTAATAATGTTTTTGGTCTGTCATAATGTAAAAGAATCTGGAGCACTTCTAGGAAAAAGTTGTGTTTATTTGTGTTAGAATATAGCAAAAATAGATAGCTTATCATATAGAGAGGTCGATGCTCCTTCTGATTATTTCTTTGTCTAACACGATGTTGGTTGTATTTGAAGTTGTTTGGTGGACATCCTCACATGTGTATGGTAATCCTTGTTTATGTCCAATTAAGTTTCAGTTAGCATTTTAATCTATGGTTCAGTTAAGCCAAAAGTTCAATATAGATCTTCTTTGTTGATTTAGAATTTTTGAGTAACCCACGGTTCAATATATATCCACCTTTTCAATATGTACCCTTCTCAAGACTGTTAGGTTGTGGCTACATATGAATAGCTGTTTTTGAGCAAGATGCGTGCTGGCAGGTTGTTCGTATTTATTATTGTGTCACATTCGGGCATGGTTGTAGTCATTTTACAAATATGAGCCCTGATTACATATGTGAAGAACACCTCAGGTACATCCATTGAAAATCATGATAACTTTCTATTCTCCTCAAAGATTAATAAGTGCCAATTTCTTCTTGTGACTACGCCAACTTTTGATTTACATGAAAGATGGTCAGATTTTCTGTATCAAGGTTAGGTTCTCGTAAATCTATAGACATATGATCACAGATGACCCTGAAATTGATCTTTTGCCATTAAAAGTTCTAAAGCGAATTTATTGGTGTAGTAGGAATTTAGGCATTCAAGCGTTAGCCAGCTCAACAAAGGTTGAGCTCAGGTTCAAAGAATTCGAGTCGGGCTGAGCTGCTCGAACCTGGTTTGTGTAGTTCGCAGAGCTCGCGCCTATTATATACCATTCGTGGCTTATGAGCCTATATAATTTAATTAAAAAGATAAATACAGATTTAAATATTACACACACACACACACACAGAGTAACACAACATTATATGTCTAAATAAAATATATAATGTATTAACATATTTTAGTTAATCGAAAATTAATTACCTAATTTCTACCCTAAAATCTAAATGTGTAAACAAGTCAGTTAAAACAGGTTTTTTCCTTTTTTTTCTGGCTTTTTATGTGAATATAAATTTGTTGCCCCCTTTCAAGTTTATTGGGGAATGAAAATTACATGAAAACACATGAAAATATTGCTCTGTATAGTGTTATTGAAATAGTTGTTGGCTCAATATTTTGTAATCTGCATAGACGAACATGATTAGTTGGTTAGTTGTTAATTGAGAGAACTTGAATTTTGAAATCAATTAACTTGGATTAGTTTAAACTTAGATTAAGTTTTTTGAGAAGCAAAGGTTTTTGGAGTTTAAAGACGTATGATGGTTTTAGCTTCTCATCTATTGTTCGTCTAACTATTGTAAATTGAGACCAAGCCGAAGTTTGGGCCTAATTTCAGTAATTGTCGGTATCAAAGTTCAAACTGAGCCGAGTTCAAGCCACTTTTCCGTTGCCTTCTTTACTGCCTGGTGTACATTTATGCTGTGCTTTAAACTGAATATTCGTTCACCCATGTCTTTAAGGGGGGTCAGATGATTATAATTCGATCATTTCGATGTTAGAAATTGGAAATAGGTGTCATCCATGGTATTTTCCATTTTTCTTTTTAAAATCTTGCGAGTAACTAATTGCCGGGATCCTTAGTTAGTGTTATATGACTGTCCTGCAGATTATCAACCTTATTAGCAAAGTTATATTTGGATTTTGGATAAATCAGTGCCTCGTTGATTTATATCTTTTATTTATTATAATAAACTACTCATTTTGCTCTAGTTGGTTTCCTTTTTGTCTATTATCATGATTATCTTATGCAGTCATGCTACGTAGTTTGCTTAAATCGTTTCTATCCTCTGTATAGGAATTTGTATTTTGGCGGTGGTTGTTACTATGCTCGACTCAAAATATAACCTATCACCATTAACCTGTGCACAAGCAGCTTTGCTTCATCTTCCCAGCACTACCAATGTTATAGCTTGTCCAAATTTTTATTTTTGTTTTTTTGGTGGCAACAGAAACGGGCTACAAAAGTTGCCTAGCTAAACTTCTTCAATCTCGAGTCCCTCCGGTATATAATCCCATGTCTTACTCTTCTCTTGCATTCTTTGGCCCATCCTCGCTAAAGCATCTGCAAGACCATTTCCAGATCTTTTAATATGCTTGAGGCTACATTCCCATGGTTTTCGTAAAAATATTCGACAATCCTCCACAATAACTCCCAAGGGATGTTCCGAGATGTCCACCTTCTTAACAAGATTGATGACGACTTCAGAGTCGCACTCTATCTCAAGCCGCTGATATCTTCTTTCCCAAGCTAATTTCAGCCCCTTCCGCAATCCCAAGAGTTCCGCCGTACTGATATCTGTCTCTCCCAATTTATCAGCAAAACCAACCAACCAAGTACCCTCAGCGTCCCGTATAACACCGCCTGCAGTGGCCGACTTCAAGTCCGCGTAAACGCTGCCATCAGTGTCAAGTTTGCACCACCCCATTCACTTTGGCCATGAAACTGAATATTTCTCATAATTAGTGTACAATTCATGCATGTTTTAACGTGCAATTACTGAATCCATATGAATATTATTTTGAATTTTTTATATACAGATGCCAAAGTTTAATCATATAGACTGGGGAAAGTAGTTCAGCTAGTTAACCTTGTGTAGCAAATCTACTTGCAGTGAGAAGTAACTCTGCTGACGCTGCATGATAAATAACACCTATTTTTTACTTTTTAATTGAAGTTGATTCATTCAGAGGTTTCTGTGCTTATGACTGTTCTCTAATTATCATATATGGAGCTATTTCCAACAACTTGGTGTTCTCACGGCCAAAAAAGCAGGAAAAAAGTAAATATAATATGCAGTCATGCTAATGTTTACTTTACCACATAGGAATCTCTTCCCTGGTCCCTTTGTGCATACTGAGTACAGTTACTTTCTTGGAATTATTTGTTCTGTTTGAATAATTTTCATTGATGCCTCAGGTGAATTGAAGCTTCTATTGTAATGGGTGAATCATTCACTATCCAAATCAGCAGCAATTTAGTCAAACACCTTGTTGGTGATGGTGAGAAGATAAAGAAGAAGACAAGGAAACCGAAGGCAAAAACTCCAAAAGAATCCCAGATTGTGCAACACACTGATGATTCTGAGACTCTTAAAGCTGGATGGCCACTTCAACCTCCTTTATACTTGCCTGCTCCAACTCCAGCCCCTCAGAAATATACAAATGCAGAATTAGATGCCATACGGTCTGTTCTTCAGGAGAGTGAGAAGGTTGTGGAGAAGTTACAGAAACAGGGGGAGAATATGTTACAGGAGGTGACTCAAAGAGCAAAAGATCTTCATGATAAAGAGTTCAAGCTTCCCATTCGCAAGCCTATGCCCTGTTTGGATGCGAAAGATGCATGTTTGAAATGCTATAAGGAAAACATTAAGGACCCCTTGAAATGTGCTCAACTCGTCAATGATTTTGCAGATTGTGCACGCCGAGTTAGGCAGCAAGTTGGGGCAGACAACAATTAGGTAATCTTAAATATTTATTTATTTATGTGATAAGTGAAGGGAAAGAAAGAAGTATTCTCTGGTAAGTGGTCGGTTGCATATTTAATGAACTTGTGGTTTTTGCTGTTTGTTTCTCAGATACGCCTTGAGGCTTCAAACGTTTTGAGTACCTGTTTGTTGGTAATGGATACAGTATTTGGCTGACAATTCTTTGGAAGAGTTGTATTGTGTTCCGGATTCATTTTGGGGTGAAAAGTTTGATGATTGATCCCTTAATTAGGATTTTAGGTTTAACCAACTCACATATGTGAGGCGATGACAAAGTTTTGAATAAATCCAGAACCCATGAATGAGATTTCTGTTCTTCCAATTTTAGGTTCGTTGGAATTGCTATGCCGATGGTATGTTTTGTTATCCTGAAATCATCTTGGCTTTGTGGTGAATATGGTTGACTGAGTTGATTTCTTTATGTTGAAATATCAAAAGTAATAGATTAATTATGGATGCGAGTTTCATTAAGAGTAGCGATAATCTCTTAAAACAAAAATAAAATAAAAAATAAAAAAATAAAAACTAAGTTTGCTGATTTGCTACTTCGCCTAAGGAGTAGAAACTATAGGCCAAATTGCACTCTCAGGCCAATAGGATAGTGGCTTTCTCAGATCCATCATAACTCATAAGCTTTGTACAGATTTCAAGTGGTCCCAAAGCCAAACTCCTGTAAGGAGCAGGTCAATAATTGTCGAAAATTCCCTCCAGATCACAAGGCACGTTAATAAATTATCTATAGATCAGTGGCAAAATATTTTATTTATTACCTTTTTGTCCATTTTTGTGGCTGTGAATTTTCAGCAACATGACATTTGTGATTTGGCTGATATTCTCGGAATTCAAAACCACTCTTCCTAAAGCAAACTTTTCTTTCATCTACAGTACATGGTCTTGTTGTAAACCAGACACTTTTTTGTTGTAATTCTTTCTTATTCTTGGTCTTGTCTGCAAAAGAGTTTACAACAGTAAAGAAGTCCTTTTTATGATGAAATACCAGTTCAGATCAAAGGTTGGATTAAATACATGAGCTTCTCTAAATATGTGCAATTTTTCTTTCGGCTCTTCATATGAATAAGTAGTAATATCATATTTTGTTTTATCACCAACACTTCATAGTTAGATTATCTGTCTTGATTATTAACAAACTTCAATGTTGTGCAGTTAGGTGTCTTTCTACGACTAACAACAACATCCTATCCATCAGCTTTAAGCGTGTCATCTTTTGGTGATATTGTAATCATTTTAATAAAATCCACTACGATTCTCCTTTTGTGTTTGATCTTTTTCAACGGAAAATTTGCACGTAGGTACCCTGTGTTATTTGAAATTATCACCAAAAACCCTATAAAAAAAAAAAAAACGATAAAAAACCCTATGTTTTAAAAAATATGTAAAAAAACCCTAGGATCAGGACGTGCGCTACACGAGCGTTGACTGCAAGAATTGAGTCTTTTTTTACTTTTTCGTCCAAAATGATTATTTTACCCATGTATTATATATATATATATATATATATTCAATAATAATAATAATAATAATTTTTACCCCTATATTATATTTATTAAATTATATAAATTATATGTATATATATATATATATACACACACATCACCACCTCAGCCGCCAAAAAAACGGACGTCGACGCCGCTAGCGCACAATCACCATCGCCTCCGCCTAACCCTTCCTCAGATCCACCATCGCCACCAAAAAACCAGCACCAACCACTATCCCTTTCTCCATATCCACACAAGCACACACGCACAAAAACACTTACACACACAAATACTCAGATCCAGATTTAGATCTGGATCTGACAAAGAGAAGAGCCGATGACTCAGGGTGGTTCTCATCGGGGTGGAGGGTGGCGGATTTGATGGTCGGGTAACCAGAAAGGTGGTGGTACGACTCTCAACTCAGGCCGCTGGCTAGTTTTTTCAACTCCGTTGATTGTGACGGTGGTGATGCAAGGATTTTCGTGGCCGTGAAAGTGGTGTCGCGATTGTGACGGCGGCCCAGGGTGACGTCGGCTGCGGTGGCGCCAGGGTGAGTTTCCATCGGAGAAGACAGAGTCTTTTTGTAGAAGATGGTTGGGTCTTTTTTTTGGTGGGTTTTGCGGGTGGAGGTGGGGTTAATATTTTAATATCTTTTTAGTATATTTGTAGCGCCCGGAGTGGCGAGCCACCACATCCCCCGCACCTAGCCCCGAACCCACATATGAAATAAAAATCCATACATGAGCCCGAAACTAATCGAACGGGAACCTACACACACACCCTAGGCCAGGCGGAGCTAAGACAGAACTAGAGCGCGCAAAACAATAAGAAAACGGAAGCATATAACAAAATCCAAGAAGATAAATCCACAAAACGGGTTCAACTATTCCTAGACGCCTGTCCCGAAAAAATAAAGACATAACGAAAGTTCATAAGATTCATTCATAAATCACTAACGAATGCATATTATATACATACTTCCATAGTCAAAACCGAATCATACACATAATGTAACCGAATGCAAATGATAATGCAACTCGAGCTAGGATGCTAGGATTGGACTGACACACGACTCCGCCTAGCACGACTCGAAACCTGCAATCTGAAAAGTTGAAAGGAGAGAGTCAGTCCACCGACTGAGTGAGAGGGCTAACGCACACCCGCACACGTATACATATAGTGCAAGACACGTATTAAACAAAAGACTATGAACCGAGAATAGGGTTTTACATACCAAAACCATTTTCCAAAAAGAGCTCATATTTATTCATATATTCATATATTCTTAAGTTTGAAAACTCGTAAGGATTCATAGATTCAAGAACGCATACGGATTCATATTAAAACTCATAGGGATTCTTATATTTAGATCGATTCATAGTTTAGTGTAGAGATCTCATTTTGAAAACAAATTCTCCTATCCCGTTTCATAATCAACATAATAAAACAAAATTAAATTACCCGGCGAGTACGGGTCAACATTACCTCTTAACAAAAGAATTCATAAGAATCGTAAAGAAACATAAATACATAAAATTCATAAGATACATATTCCCGTATTCCATCCACCTTCTCCGGAAGTCTACACGCGGGTTACGGGCCCACATCGTGCAACTGGATACCTATACGTGGGGTAGCGATCCCGCAACGTACATTAAGGAGCACGTGCATAGGCTTGACCCGGCGGCCCAAAACCGCTTCGGGCATCCTTACCCACGCCTCCGGGGCCTAGGGATTCGTAAAATTCGTAAGAAAACATAAGACTCATAAGAAACATACCTAACTCGCGAAACCTAAAATCATACGGTTCATACTTAAGAAACATACCTTACCGTGCAACTCGGCAAATGCTATACACGTACCTCTTCGTGTCTTCCAAATCCATATGATGCTGAGGGAGACCCACAGTTCGATTGACACTACACGGTTTGGAGCATAGCCTCGTTGCAAAACCATTTTAAGCTTATGTACGCCCATACGTATAATTTCAGAAGAATTCATATTAAATCAAATTAACAAGATTGATAACGTATCATAAGACACATATTTAATATATATATAATAGTATATTCGCATGCGGGCTTGAAAACGAGCACATAGGGTCATAGGTCTCATTAACCTATGATGCACGGGCACGGACACGGCGACACGGACACGACACGACACGGATACGGCGACACGGATTTTTTCTTGAATTTCCAAGTAAGGAGTGTCGGACACGGTGTCCGACACGAGTGTCCGACACGACACGGCAAAATGATATTTTTAGAAGTGTCCGTGCATCATAGGCATTAACTAAAAGAAAACAAACCTAAACCTCACCCGGTTAATTTCGTGAATTATGTGATAAACATGATTTAAGGATGTAATTGTATAATTTTATAATATGTGGACTTAATTGAAATTTGGTTCTTGAACTTAATTGCAACTTTTTGAAAGTTTTGGACTCATTTGAAAAATGAGTCATTTTAGTACACTTGTGTACATTTTAATTCGTATCTTGAGCTACGACACTCAGATTCGAGTCCCGTCTTCGGCGTTCAACTCCTTTCGACGATCCGGATGCAATGGAACAAGTTTCATTATTTTTCGATGCCGTTTAGACCTCCGACGATGCGAATTTTAGTCCCTCGTGCCCTATTACACCCCTATGACCTATGTATTTGAGTTATGGGACCCATCCTTCACCAATTCTTTGAACTTAAACCATTTTGTAGCCATATATCCCTCTCATTTCTTCCTCCCTCACACGATATTCAGCAGCCAAGAGCAAGGAGGAGAGATTCTTACTATTCATCATCTTCAAGCTCAAGATTTGCTCAAGATCTTCTAGTTTTCTTCGATCTTCAACAATCCGAGGTAAGATCCGTAATCCTTATGATTTGTGCTTCAATATATGCTCCATTTTGTGTCTTATACTTGAGGTTTTATGCATGATTGGAGAAAGACATGAATAGTTAGGTTTTCTCCAAAATTTTGAGTACATGCTCATATGTGTTTATTATGAGTTCTAAGCTAGAGAATGAGTTCATTTATGTCCTTATATCTCGTTTCTTTGCATTAAATACATGGTGGTTATGTGTATTAACTTCTACCATTAATGAACTTGAGCTTATGAAAGAAAAATGGGGGATTTTGGGCTCAAAACCAAACTGCTGTCACAACTCTTAGTTGCTGTCAATATGCTGCTGTTTTAATGAAGTTTTGCATGAATTTTGAGCATGAAATGCATGGTAAATGATCAGATTTCGTGGTGCTCTGTTACATGATGTTGTTGCCCTACTTTAACCTTCATTTTAGATGCATTATGTTTGATTTTGAGCATGAAACGAACTGTTGCACGTTGTTACTTCTTGTTACTCGTTTGCTGTCAGTTTTGTGAAGTTTTGGGCTTGATTCTTGCATGATTTGAGGCCTAACTTACATGTACATCTCCAGCCCTGTTTCATGATCATGTTGCTTGCATTTAACCTTCATTTAGATGCAAATTGATTGAGTTTTAGGCTTGAAAATAGACTGCATACCTGCTGTACATATGCTATCAGTTTTGTGTTTTGAGCATGAAATTTGCACGGTTTTGGCTTGAATTTCATTGCTTAACTGCTGCCCCTGTTATGTTGTATTAATGCTTACATTTAGCCATCATTGTAGCTGCAAATGGATGAGTTTTATGCATGAAAAGTGACTGGAAAATCTGCTCCTTTCTTACCGAGTTGTTGTCAGGATTTTGTGCCTTGTTTGTTAATTCTTTGAGCTCCATTTCGTGTGAAATTACATAGTTATGAAGTATTTGAGTTGCTTTACATGTTAGCTTTATTTTCCCAAGCTTTTAACTCTTATTTCAACTCCAAACTTGATGAAATAGCTGCTTGAATCCATGCCCTTCCTTGCTCCAATTTTCTTGCACGTTTGAAGTGATCTTGTGTAGATTTCTTGAAAGTTATGCATCCTAATTGGTCTTAAGACATCATATCTGTGTATGGTTGGAATTTGCATGAAAGTCTTGGATTCATTAGGTTTCATTTTGGGTTTTGAAACTTTTGACATGAAAATGAATATATGCACCTCCCTTGCATTCCTCCTTGTATATCTTCATGTATGCATGAGTTTATGACTTGATATGGTATGCATTTGGTTGAGTTTTGAGTTGGTTTCATGCATTTTGGCCTCCCACTTCGTTCTTGCCCTGTTTTTACTTCGTTTTACTGCTGGAGAGGGATCCACGGGCGTGGATTTTGGTCCACGACCGTGGATTTGTGTCCAGAAACATGGGATTTTCGGAAATAAGAATCCACGGGCGTGGATTTTTGTACATGGAGAAATCCACGGCCGTAGATCCTTCTCTGTTTTCAGCCTGAGTTTGTTTTGTTTCCTTTTGCTCCACTTACGTGGAAAGGTGAGGTTTTGTTCTTTTTGTTAATATGACCTACAACCCTAATTTGTATTTTGAACCCGCATGCGATGTATATATATATATATATATGTATATAAATACGTGTTGAATAAGTATTTCGTGGGATTTGTCCCGTTTTGTCATGAGACTTTGAAAACGCTTTTATACGTATATACACTCTATTTTTCGTTGCTCTCTTGAAAAGCTTTGGTAAGTGTGTGTGTGTTAGCGAGATAAGCTTTGTGATAAGTGTAAGTTTAAGTTTGGGCCCCGGAGGATTGTTATGTGATCTCGGGTCGGCCATGGGGTCGGCGAGCTCTCTCATCAACACAACTCCACAAAAGGGAGGCTTAGCCCATCCTCGGGAGGTCGAGGGGAATGCGGGTCTTCTTGAGCCGACGGTGAGCTACGTGACCCATTGAAGGAGCGGGCGGATCCCCCGTCTCATTAAGTTTATAAGTGGGGTTGAGGGGTAGCGCCTCTCTCCCCAAACGGTGTTTAGGTGGGATTGATTTATGAGTTTTGCTTATGTTATGGAGTAAGTGGGTTGGAACTCGTTCTCGCCGAGTTAGTTATGCTTTGTTTATGGTTATGAAACGGGGGTGGACTTCTAAACTTTAAAACTTGGTTGATTTTGGCCTTCGGCCTTAAACCCTCTTCCTTATATGTAGTACCACGGGATAAAATATTTTAGATTGCAAAAACCACACCCGGTTCATGAACCCCCTTCATCTTTGATTATGCTTTGGTCTTATATATATACGTATGGGTGCGTGTGTTAGCCCCCTCACCAGTTTTTAGGACTGACCCTCGTTGTTGTTTCCCCTTTTTCCCCCCTTTTTGAGTTGCAGGTGCTTAGAGGTTGAGCTAGGCGGTTGTCTTGTGTCGTGGTTGTGGATAGCTCGAGTCCCATGCATCGTATTTTTGTTTCCTTACACATTTTGCTAGTTTTGAAATATGTATAACTTATGCTTTAGAATTTTGGATTTTGGATAATTGTATGACTTAATTTGGCCCGGGTTGGGCATGACATGTTTAATTGTTTTAGTTACCCTTAGTTGGAAAGCATGTATGTTTGGCTATTTGAAATCCTGGTGCTTCCGCATTCGTTATGTATTTTTATTCCGCACTCTGAGTAGGGTCTAGACTGCCTAGCTTAGGTTATGTTTTGTTTATCACCCGTTCGCCATGGCTTGATGAGTGGGCAGAGTCCCATTTCGTTTCATGTGTCGGGCTATGGTGCGGGGGATGTGGTGCCCTTCGCTCCGGGGTGCTACATGTAGTCTCAATTCATATCATAAGATAACTTCACAAAATGAGATCTTATTATAATGCATGAACCCCATGTAATATCATGTAAAAGGATACAAATAATTGAACATTAAATGCAAGGAAGCAAATTGAGCAAAGAAAGGAGCAGCCATCATCTCCCCCTACCGGGGAGATTTCCTTCAGTGCTTTCCCCGGCCGGGGAAACATGTAAAAATGATACAGAAGGTCCCCCATGCAAAGTCCCCGGCCGGGGACTTCTTCTCTTCAAAATCTCCCCTTCCGGGGAGATATTTCCCGACGCAAATGTGCAGCAGCATCTCAGCTTTCTCCCCTGTTCGAAGGCAACCCACAGCAGTAGCAAAAGACAAAGTACAAGGCAACATATAGCAGGTAACAAACGCAACAAAAAAAACAACACTCCGAACTCATACAAATCACCAACAAGAAAAAGGAAACATAGCAGCCACAAGAGGAAAGGAAAAGCTTGAAAACCTTCATGCTCATCAATGGTGATTTCACATACACTCCACATACAACAAATTCAAGCATATATGCACATAATACCAGCTTTGAGGAACACATTTCAAGTACCAATTCCAAGAAAACCGAACTCAAACCATGAATTCTTAAAATGAAGGTTTAACCTAACTATTCATGTAGCAGCCTCAAACATGCTCAAAGGATCATGAAACTCAACAAACCTGGACTTAAAAGAAATAGGAGAAGATGGAGAATCAAATCACGGACTTACCTTTCGAATTTGAGACGAATCGGATGAGAAACGAGCTTGGAATTGTAAGAATGAATAGTATAGAAAATCCCTTCTCCTTCTCTCTCGGTTCAGCTGCTCTTTTCCTTCTTTTGGCTGATATTTTCGAAATTAGGGCTGGAGAGAGTGATTAAGGGCTTAACAAGGGTTAAGTTGTCTCAAGAATCAAGGGATTTGGTTAAGAAATGAATTAATTATGGCCAAAATACTCCAAGGTGGCGAATCTGCACTAGCTGCTCGGTTCGGACAAATTTCGGAGGCTCAAACGGGCTTAGAAAAATACAAGGCTAGGTTCCTTAGCTCCCATTCTTCGTTACGAGTCCAGCTTCACTTCCAGAATTCGAATCCGAATTCTCGAGTTCAAGTTATAAATTTCGGAACACAAGGTGCGCTAAAACTAGTTAGGCCCTCGAGTCCCCAAAACAAATAAAATGGTACGTTACCATTTCAAACAAGTCCGAATGTAGCACCCCGGACACGTGGAGGTGCCACACCCCCGCACTATAGGTCAATCCACACACGAAACGGCCAATCCGTACATGAATCAACCTATAGCGAACGGGTGACAATGCAATACACGACAAGCTAGGTGGGATTACTAACATATACAATAAAACAAAGCGGAAGCATAACTAGTTTTTGTCAAATATTTCCATTTATCCAATCATGACCTTTCTCATTTACCAAATAAGATATATTCTAATATTACATATCAATACATTATCATCTTTAATTAAAACAATAACAATAACTACAATTCCATAATTAACAATAAACAAGTAAATACACGAACCATGGTTGACTCGACTACATGAACTGCACTCGACTCGACTCAACTCCCGCCTAGCGTGCACCTGCAATAACCTGAAAGGTGGAGGTGTCAGTCTGTGAAGACCGAGTGAGGGGTTTACGTACATATTAGCGCAAATAACATGCAAGTCATATTCTCGGGTAAAGATTTATAAAAGATAAATATACAAGTTCAAGAAGAGGATGTTCTTTGCCCGAGAATACAACTATCAATATTAAATACTTGTTCATTTTCATGAAATCAATACATGGCTTGCTTGTAACACGCTTGCTTGATTATAAATTAATAGGTGATCACGCAATTCGATTACCGTGCAATCGTGCGATAGTGTACTCAATTAGCACATTCATGGAATGGAAATCATGCAATCAATACATGGCTTGCTTGTAACACGATAGGGTTTGTTCCTCCTGTGGTTGGACGGACAACCACCAGTCCTAAGACTAGCCCAGCGCCCTCACTAAGGAGAACCTGACCAGGAAAACACAGGTACACGATAGGGCTTTGTTCTTCCTGTGGTTGGACGGACAACCACCAGCCCAAAGACCAGCCCAGCGCCCTCACTAAGGAGGACCTGGCCAAGAGAACGCACGTACAAGATAAGGCATTGTTCTTCCTGTGGTTGGACGGACAACCACTAGCCCGAAGACCAACCCAGCACCCTCACTAAGGAGAGCCTGGCTAGGAGAACGCACGTACTTGCTTTCATGAACATGGCATGCTTGATTCGTGAACAATAACATGCTTGAAATAATAAGTGATTTCATGAACTTATAAATATAATTACCTTTGGCCAAAAATCACGTAAAGGTTATACAGGTTCTATATAACTAGAAATTAAACCTCACCTGACAGGCGACACACGACTCGTGAATGCGTGAATGTGCTCATGATCCACAATCTCCGCCCTGGAGAATAACTGGACAAGAAACGGGACAATGTACGTGCATGAGACTATAATTCAAGGACATTATTCCATATAATGACGCACGGCATGATCATACACGAGACATCGAGCAATACACAATGTAGCATGATAACATGTTGTTTCAGTACATATTGAATCATATTATAGCAATTCGGGGTCAAATAGGCCATCGGATCGAGGGGTTAAAATTGTAATGTTATGCAGAAACTTTCTGCACTTCCAGAGGCTTGGGAACGGCCGTTCCAGGCTTTAGTACAAAAATGGGAAGGGTCGTTCCCCAGTCCCGAAGTGCTCCTGAAGATGGGAACGGCCGTTCCCGTCTGTGAGACAAGGTGGGAACGGTCGTTCCCCTCCTCGCCGCCTGCATTTTATTCAAATCAATGGGAAAGGCCGTTCCCCAATTACAAAGGGAACGGGAAGGGCCGTTTCCGTTTTACAGAAGATGCAGAAGCAGGGGACGAAACAGGGGACCTTCGAACCATGGCCAACAACACTCAAAACTTCATGCTTTCATTCATTATATGCAAGAATTCTGGGGATTAATATACATATATGTCCAAGATACCATAAGGCCTCAAGTAAACACTCAAATCATAGCTTAATCACCCAAAATCATCATCATCTCCTCAACCATGAATTCATCATATAATTCCATATTTCTCAAGAATCATGCAAGGAATTCGAGTTCAAGTCTCCTAAACAAGCTTCTAACATTAAATCATCAAGTTTGCTAGCTTAACCACTAACCCTAGCTTCACATAGAATTATCAAGAATCTCATATATCTCCATCTTTACCTTGAAAGAAAATAGAAGAAGCAGAAGATGAAGCTAGCATGATGAATGAGCTCCCAAAATCATAATTTTCTTGGAAAACTTGATGAATTTGATGAAATCTTCCCTTCCCTTTTTGGAGGTTTTGGTTCGGTGGAGCAAGGAAGCAATTATGGGATGATTGGCATGAAAAATGAAGATGATGATTGTGGAAGAAATGTATATCACGATATATTTGGCCAAAATATAATATTTATGATCAAATCCCTAAAGTTCTATAAGTTATGCAATTGACTATCCAAGGTTTGGAAATGATCTATTAGGTCCCTTAACATATTCATGCAATTAAGTCCTTTAAAGAAAGGGGAATGAACAATTGAGGACAATTATGCAATTAATACAAATTGGACAATTAATTCATGCGACAATTAAATTCCATTAGTACAAGAATTCTCAATTTGGCACGTATTTCATATATTTTCACGTATTCACGTCGAAATACAATTGATAGAAATTAATACAACACGTATAAATTGAATAAACGAAAATAATAAAATAAAATCCTAACGCTCGAAACCCACACGTGTCGAACATACCTGACTGTCTGAAAATCGGGGCGTTACACCGAAAATGTAAAAGGAGCACATAAACGAATTCATAACTCACAAATCTCCAACATATCAGGAAAGTACGAAATTTCGATCTCGAATCAAACACAAACGAAACACGTTTCCAACAAAGAGGCATATAAGTTCAAATTAATGAATTCAAATTCAAAAGAAATAAATAACTAAAGATTTAAAGTTAACAAATAAATGAAATTAATTAATTTAAATAGCGCACATACATCATACCTGGCTTACCGAAGAAACGGGGTGTCACAATCCTCCCCCGTTAAGAGAACCTGGCCCCCAGGTTCTCCTGCTCGAGTTTCAAGCTCGAACAACTTCCCTCATTCACCCAAGTTCGAGGTTCATGACGTCCCGACAAGGGTTATCCCGGTAAGGTCTTCTTGCACAAGGGGTTTGATCACTTCTTGAAATCTTGATGGAGAAATTCCTCACCGCTTGATCCGTGCTAGGAGCAACTAAAATGTTTCGCACGATAGGAGGGTCCAAGTTTGATTCATCACCCATCGTTTGATTCATTTAAACTACTCAAAAGCCCGGCATTACACGAATGGCGTGGTTACTGAACCTCTACCACTCGCACCTTCTAATGCAACAAGTCCCTTTGCTGGAGTGCTAAATCACCACTTCTTACTCGATCCGGAAGACCGTTGTAACCATGACCCTCAGCTTACCGAGAAAACCACACACCCGAGCAGACACACCACAAACCCACACACACACAAGTAAGACATATAATAATTATAAAGCGGTTAAAGATGCATGTGCATGTGCCATGAATGATTTATGTACCGTTCATCGTGTTGGAAAACACGAATCAGAAAGCAGCGGAATTTAAAAATTTTTCCAACAAAAGGACCTTGGACTCGCAATCGTGTAACCAAATTCGTAAAGATAGAAAACTTACTTTTCTTTTGTTCTTTCTTGAAGCGTTTCAAGCCACCCAAGAACGCTCTTCTCGCGGCTTGATCCCCTCTCCTTGGTAAAGCTCGAATCTTCAAACTTCTAACTTGAAGTCTCCAGAGAAAGTCCACCAACTTGATCACAATATAACTAGTAAGGATGCTAGTTCTCTAGTTAGTGTTTAGGCTTAACCTAGGGTTTAATTTAATCTTGGAGAAAGGAAGGTGTTCAACACATGAACCAAAAGAATTGCCAATTAGCTCCATAAGGAGCTCGAGCTCCCCTATTTATAGAGAGGGGAGTGCCGAAATTCCTAGTCCTTAATGGGCTAGGATTTTGGTCTCTCTCTCTCCTATTACTTGATCATCAAGTAATTTTGACTTTGACTTTAAATTCTAATTCAAATCAACTTTCAAGAGAGCTAAAAATATCCAAACTATTTTTGGATAATTTTATACTTTATTTATTTAAAATAAATAACTTATTTTATCTAATTAATTAATTCGTAATTAATTAACTAGATTATTTTCTCCAAAATAAGACTTTCTTTTTAATTCAAAATTAAACCAAAGTCTATTAAATAATTAACACATTTAATTATTTAATACATATATATACAATATATATACATTCACACGTGTGTGACACGTGTCACAGTGACACGTGTCACTCACGTGAGCCACACGTGAGATTTCACACGTGTGGAACCCTCTTGGTCCGATTAACTCGTTTAATCATTTTTAAGCCTCAACTCATGTAACCAAGTTGTTGTGTGTGACCCTCTAGGTTCTCAATTCAATTAGCAGTGACCCTAATTAATTAATTCACTAATTAATTAATCAGTCCACAGATTAAACGACCATAGTCTAGCAACAGGTGTTTAACCCCTAGCTGAATTGGAATGTTCGGATTCGACAGAACCTTTAAGTCATTGATTCATGTGAGATACAATCCTCCTACTTACTATCTCTCAACCAAGATCTAGGGTAAGGGAATAATCAGAACCCTAATAATCCGATCTTAAAGTTAAGTGCATTTCATATCCATTTGATCTCAATCCAAGAAACCCTTTTCTTGATGTCTTGATCTACTGCCTTGGCCAAGGACTCCATATGGCATATGAATGACTTACACAATAAGAGATCACCTTGCAAATGCAAGTGTAGGTCTTTTCTTGATTCTCATTCACTTTCATGAATCACTTGTGCAACCCCAGCATAAGCCTTGAATAAGTTGTCTAAGGCGACACCCTTTAAAGCTTATACCTAAGACTACAGAGTTAACTCATAAAGTGACAAGGAACCTCAAGTCTAAGGATCAATTAATCACATCAATGACTCGTGAGATATTTCCTAATCTGGAAGTTTCCATTTCCTGAAATAGAAACTTCCTTTCCCATTTAGGAATGTTCTCACACGGGGCACCTCAGTGAACTTACTTATTAAAGTAAGCACCCTCATGTATCAAGCACATATCAACTATACACTTTGCACCTCCATGAAACAAGGTGGTCCTTCTTAAGGGCGTGATCCCACAAGCAAGCCTTAGAGGAGTCAGGTTGACACTCCCACTGTCTGTAGGACTCATCGGCTTGGAGTATTTTACTAATCATGACTTATGTGATATAGGGCTCGTTTCATGAACCATTTCACCTAAATGGTAGAGTCCTAAAGTCATCAGGATTAGGGGAGTTCTTATACATGCACAACTAAAGTAAACGCATACCAAAAAAGAGCATATAAAGAAGTGTTGCCTCAATTCGTTATTTCATTCAAAGATTGTCTGTGATTACAATAAGGAAAAGCACAAAGCGGATATACAATCGGCTTTCTAGGGCACTATTCCTAACAATCTCCCACTTGCCCGTCAAAGCCATTCTAAAGCTACTCTAAGTTCCATCTTCTGAAGATGACCTTGGAAAGCTTCTCGACTAAGGGGTTTAGTAAGTGGATCTGCCACGTTCTCTGCTGATGTGACCCTCTCAATTAGCACATCTCCTCTTTTGATAATATCACGGATCAGGTGATACTCCCTCATAATGTGCTTGGTCCGTTGGTGAGATCTTGGTTCTCTTGCTTGAGCAACCGCCCCAGTGTTGTCACAAAACACAGTAATGGGGTCTTTCATGCTAGGAACAACATTCAACTCTTGAATGAAGTTTCTAATCCAAACACCTTCCTTAGCTGCATCATTTGCAGCTAAGTATTCGGCCTCAGTGGTCGAATCTGCAGTGGTAGTTTGCTTGGAACTCTTCCAACTCACTGCTCCGCCGTTTAAGCAGAAAATGTATCCTGACATTGACTTAAAATCATCTAAGCCAGATGCAAAGCTTGCATCGCAGTATCCTTCGACACTAAGATCTTTCTGACCTCCGTAAACTAAGAATAAATCTTTAGTACTTTTCAAGTACTTAAGAATATTCTTCACGGCAGCCCAGTGACCATCTCCAGGGTCAGATTGGAAACGACTTGTTACACTAAGTGCATAAGCCACATCCGGTCGAGTACATAACATTGCATACATTATGCTACCTATTGCTGATGCATAAGGTGTATGAGTCATTCTTTCCTTCTCAAGGTTAGTCTTAGGACACATCTTCTTTGAAAGACATGTTCCTACACTCATAGGAAGGTTCTTAACCTTTGCTGACTCCATATTGAATCTCTTCAATACTTTGTCAATGTACATCGACTGTGATACTCCTATTAACCTTCTAGATCTATCTCTATAGATTTTAATTCCAAGGATATAGGACGCATCACCAAGATCTTTCATCTCGAATCGGTTTGATAACCATAACTTAGTCACTTTCATGTCATCCTTCGAGTTCCCAATAAGAAGGATGTCATCAACATAAAGTACTAAGAATTGCACTGAGGTCTCCAATTCTTTTCTATACACACATGATTCATTCGAAATTTGGATGAAGCCAAACGCTTTGAACGATTCGTCAAATCGAATGTTCCAATTCCTAGAAGCCTGTTTCAATCCATAGATTGATCTTTGGAGTTTGCAAACCTTTTGCTCACTCCCACTGAATGTGAAACCTATGGGTTGCTCCATATAGATGTCTTTGTTAATGTCACCATTGAGAAAGGCAGTTTTCACATCCATTTGCCATATCTCATAGTCATAATATGCAGCAATGGCAAACATGATCCGAATAGACTTTTGCATTGCAACTGGTGAAAAGGTTTCATCAAAGTCCACGCCGGGTCTTTGAGTGAATCCTTTTGCAACCAGTCTTGCTTTGTAGGCTGCAATGCTTCCATCAACTCCAAGCTTTCTCTTAAAGATCCATTTGCAACCTATGGGTTTGACCCCATCAGGCAAATCTACCAAGGTCCAAACTTGGTTGGAGTTCATGGAATCCATTTCGGATTTCATGGCTTCTATCCACTGTTCAGAGTCAGAATCTGAAAGTGCCTCCTCATATGTTAAAGGATCATTATCCTTTTGAGAGATTTCATGGAAGAATCCATACCATCTCTCCGGCTGTCTAGGAGTGTGTTCAGAACGCCTTAGAGGAGGATTTTCATGTGTATCGAAATTCGTGATTGGTTGTAGTTGATTGGAAGGGGACGTTTCTTCAGTGGGTGGTGTGGGATCACTTTGTACTTCTTCTAATTCTATGATCTTGCCTTTCTTTTCTTTAAGGAACGGTTCCTCAAGAAAAGTGGCATTTCTGGAAACAAACACCCTTTGCTCAGATTGATCATAGAAGTAGTATCCTATGGATTCCTTAGAATAACCTACAAAGTAGCATAAGTTAGAACGAGATTCTAACTTATCTCCCACTGTCCTCTTCACGTAAGCAGGACAACCCCAAATTCTTAAGTAAGAATAACTAGGGATTTTACCATGCCATATTTCATAGGGCGTTGTAGGGACTGACTTAGAGGGAACTAGATTCAAAAACTTTGCTGCACTTTCTAGGGCATAACCCCAGAAAGAAGGTGGTAAGTCAGTAAAACTCATCATGGAACGAACCATATCAAGTAAAGTTCGATTCCTTCTCTCAGAAACTCCATTAAGCTGAGGAGTTCCCAGAGGAGTCCACTGAGAGATAATCCCATTATCTTTTAGATGATTAAGGAATTCTTCACTAAGATACTCGCCTCCTCGATCAGATCGAAGTGCTTTGATCTTGTGACCAGTTTGGTTCTCAACCTCCTTTTGAAATTTCAAGAATTTCTCAAAAGCTTCAGATTTATACTTCATTAAGTATACATAACCATACCGACTAAAGTCATCAGTAAAGGTTATGAAGTACTGATGATTGTTTCTAGTGCTTACACTAAGCGGTCCACAAACATCAGTGTGGATCAAATCCAAAACCTTAGTGGCACGTTCCACATTAAAAGGGACTTTGGACATTTTTCCTTTGAGACAGGATTCGCAAGAAGTTAACTCTTTGAGATCATTTTCAGAGAATGATCCTAAAGTGTTTATCTTGCTAATTCTGTTCTTCGAAATGTGTCCTAATCTAGCGTGCCATAAGGGAGCTGAAACTTTGTCATCTCTCTTACGCTTTGTTTCTCGTTGTATATTCATAATATTGATATTTTGAGTTAGGTAAATTCCATTATTTAGAGTACCGATATGAACGGAAGAGTTGTTCCGTTTGATAAAGTATTTACCATTCTTAATATAAGTTTTATAACCTTCACAATCTAATATTGGAAGTGAAATTATATTACGAATAATGCTCGGTACATAAAGGACTTTATTTAATACTAACTCAAAACTACCTAAATCTAATCTAATTGTGCCTAAAGCTCGAGCTTCAACGTTTGAGCCATCGCCGATCTTCAAGACACATTCTCCTTCTTTGAGTTGTTGCACTTCACTTAGCATCTGTACATCATTACAGATATGAGTTCCACAACCGGTATCAAGTACCCAAGAACTAGAATTAATAGAAAGATTTACTTCAACGAGAAAGATACCTTTCTTTAGAGTAGCCTTGTACTCTGGGCAGTTTCTCCTCCAATGTCCCGCTTTGGCACAATGGAAGCAAACATCCTCTTTCTGATCACGCTTCTTCTTTTGGGCCTTCCCCTTCGAAATGCCACCAGTGGGCCTAAGGGGTTTCTTCTTCTTCTTTTGGGCTTTCTTGCCCTTACCTTTAGAAGGCCCAGAAGAGGAAGATGGAGCATTCACCATCAAAACCTTATTGTCCTTCTTGATCGTGCTTTAGGCAGTCACAAGCTGACTAATCAGCTCAGCTACAGTAGCACCAGCATGATTCATGTTGAAGTTAAGGACAAATGGGTTGAATGATGGTGGGAGCGAAGCTAGCAACAAATCCACTGAAAGCTCATCTTTCAGTGGCATGTCCATGGAAGCAAGTTTCTCAGTAAGGGCAAGAAACTTGAGTCCATATTCATGGACACTTGAACCTTCCCTCATTCTCAAGTGGAACAATTCCTTTGAAGTGTTATACCTTGTAACACGTTCATGAGGGCGGTAAAGTTGCTCTAAGTGGTCGTAAATCTCCCAAGCAAATTCCATGGCCTCATGTTGCCTTTGCAAGTCCGGAGACATGTTAGCCAACATAAGGCAACGGGCTTGGAGATTATCATCCTTCCACTTCTGAATCGGGTCCCGCTCAGCCCGAGTGGGAGCCTCCCCGTCGGGACTGGGCTCCCCTTCGAAGAGAACATAAGTTCTCTTCTCAGAATCTAAAATGATTTTCAGATTCCTCAGCTAATCAGAATAGTTGGGACCAGTCAACTTGTTTGACTCGAGGATCGATACAAGAGGGTTTTTGGTTGCCATTTCAAAACACGTAGAGAATAACAGAATCTACGACCTAAATGGTAAAACAGAGAACTAGTGAGCATGCTGAATTATAACGATATACAAAAGATAAGGTCTTTAATCTAATGTAGCTCCCACTGTTTTTCAAAGATCTAGAATTCCCAAAGATCTAAGAGGAACACGTTTCCCAATGGGTACTAAGATCCTAGGCATTTTACCTCGAACCCACGACTCGCGGACATTCTAAGTAAGAACCCTAGGTAGGTACAACTTACCAATTCTAACACCTTTAGAACTCTTAGTAATTGTTTTTGCATCACCTATCTTTCAATATGGACCCACGACTCGTGCGACATCCATATTTACTTAGGCGTTAAGCTAGACCCATCAATCATAAGATCATGACCAAAACTTAGTTCGAACGACCCACGACTCGCGGACATCGCCCTTGCTAAAATTGACCACGAAATATTGATCATTTAAAATGATTAATTAGGTAACTAAGAACTAATAAGTTCCACTAGCTATCCCACGACTCGCGGACAATAACTAGCTTTACTTACTAAACTTAAAACCTATTGATGGAATGCTAGGAATGTAATTCAAAATTTGCATCTCGAATTAAACACCTATTTGTTCGAAATTAGCTTAATATTTAATGGGAATTTTCGAATCAACCGGAGAGTTGTCCGGTTCGACCTCACCAACATATATGTTATCCAATTTTATTAGTCTTGATTAATGCAAGTACACTTAAATGCATATCAAACAAGCACATAAACAGATAACATGTCCTAGCATGATACTAACATGTAATGATCATGGGTTCTACCTATCTTATGCGTGATATGTGGGAGCCACTCCACAATCACAAGTTCTAACATATATGTCACATAAACAGTTTAAATCACATAAGGGAAAGCGGTAACAAAATACGAGCCCTATCTCTATTACATTTAACAATTGAGATTTCCCTCCCTAACATTTTGAGGGGTCTTCACTTATGGCCTCCTTGTTACTTGAATGTGGTCCATCTTACTCCATGGGTGCATTGTCTCCAAAATGAAAATAAAACCTCACCACCTATCTCTACTCTCAAATTACAATAAAAAGAAAAAGACATAAAGTAATAAGGCTCAATCTTCATATTGGCCTTAGACAATTACACGGGGCATACCCCGGCCTCAAAAACAGTAATATGGAAAGCCACATAATAAATCACATAACAGTACGCACATAAGTGAGGCTCCAACCTCAATTGAAAAACGCAACTATAGGGCTCCAACCCCAATTTAAACCATCCATGTGCATAAATTAAAACCATACATAGATCTAAACCCATGATCACCTAACATGCTTTTGCAAGAATTTAAATTTAACCAATAAATTAAAATTCTCGTTTCAAGTCCTAATGACTCAAAACACGACTTAGATGCAATTCTTGTTCAAGAGCCTTTTCTATAAAACCCGAAAAACAATAAACTAATAAAATTCCAATTAATTTCTGAAAATTAATAATTTTATTCTTTCAATATTTTCATAAAATATAGTTTGTAATTTTTCCAAAATTTAAATCGCTTAAATTTTCAAAATCCCAATTTAAACAATTATTTCCAAAAATAATTCAAATTTAATAAAAATAAAATTTTCAGGAAAAAATTAAATCGGGATCGGATTGGACTAAACACGAAAAACGAGATAGCCACGGATTGGAGTGCCCGCCACGCCCGCCCAACGGCCCAGGCCGCCCGCACGCGTCGCGCACGAGCGCGCGCGCACATGCCAGCAGCAGTGCTGCCGGCTTGCGCACGCCTGGCACGTGCCTTCTCGTGCGCATCGCGCGCAGGCGCCTAGGCCATCAGGCCGGCGCTGCGCGGACACCCTCCCGCGCGGATGCGGGAGGCGATGGCGGAAGGCCCCGCGCGGTTGCGGGGCTGTGGTGCGGGACGCTCCCGCGCGGTTGCGGGAGGAGCTGTCGGGCCAGTCCGGGCGCGCGGCGATAGCGGCCGGTCACGCGGGCCTGGGCGTGCGACACCCTAGCACGCCTAGCCTCGCGTTTTCGTAACGCGATTTTCGTGTTTCGTGTTTCAGTTCAAAACCAACAACAATCCAAAATTTTAAATACGATTTAAACATATTTCAATCAAAACGGTTTTTAAAAAAAAAAACACAATTTCAGAAAACAGTTTCAGAAATTCAAGAAAAATTACAGTTTCGTATTTCAGGCTTTCTAAAAGAACTCAAGAATACCTAATTCGCATCTAAGCCTAAGAATTTCTACCAAATTCAGAATAATTGAGACGAATCAGAAACACGATTAACGAGGTGGCTCTGATACCACTTGTTGCAAAACACGAATCAGAAAGCAGCGGAATTTAAAAATTTTTCCAACAAAAGGACCTTGGACTCGCAATCGTGTAACTAAATTCGTAAAGATAGAAAACTTACTTTTCTTTTGTTCTTTCTTGAAGCGTTTCAAGCCACCCAAGAACGCTCTTCTCGCGGCTTGATCCCCTCTCCTTGGTAAAGCTCGAATCTTCAAACTTCTAACTAGAAGTCTCTAGAGAAAGTCCACCAACTTGATCACAATCTAACTAGTAAGGATGCTAGTTCTCTAGTTAGTGTTTAGGCTTAACCTAGGGTTTAATTTAATCTTGGAGAAAGGAAGGTGTTCAACACATGAACCAAAAGAATTGCCAATTAGCTCCATAAGGAGCTCGAGCTCCCCTATTTATAGAGAGGGGAGTGCCGAAATTCCTAGTCCTTAATGGGCTAGGATTTTGGTCTCCCTCTCTCCTATTACTTGATCATCAAGTAATTTTGACTTTGACTTTAAATTCTAATTCAAATCAACTTTCAAGAGAGCTAAAAATATCCAAACTATTTTTGGATAATTTTATACTTTATTTATTTAAAATAAATAACTTATTTTATCTAATTAATTAATTCGTAATTAATTAACTAGATTATTTTCTCCAAAATAAGACTTTCTTTTTAATTCAAAATTAAACCAAAGTCTATTAAATAATTAACACATTTAATTATTTAATACATATATATGCAATATATATACATTCACACGTGTGTGACACGTGTCACAGTGACACGTGTCACTCACGTGAGCCACACGTGTGATTTCACACGTGTGGAACCCTCTTGGTCCGATTAACTCGTTTAATCATTTTTAAGCCTCAAATCATGTAACCAAGTTGTTGTGTGTGACCCTCTAGGTTCTCAATTCAATTAGCAATGACCCTAATTAATTAATTCACTAATTAATTAATCAGTCCACAGATTAAACGACCATAGTCTAGCAACAGGTGTTTAACCCCTAGCTGAATTGGAATGTTCGGATTCGACATAACCTTTATGTCATTGATTCATGTGAGATACAATCCTCCTACTTACTATCTCTCAACCAAGATCTAGGGTAAGGGAATAATCAGAACCCTAATAATCCGGTCTTAAAGTTAAGTGCATTTCATATCCATTTGATCTCAATCCAAGAAACCCTTTTCTTGATGTCTTGATCTACTGCCTTGGCCAAGGACTCCATATGGCATATGAATGACTTACACAATAAGAGATCACCTTGCAAATGCAAGTGTAGGTCCTTTCTTGATTCTCATTCACTTTCATGAATCACTTGTGCAACCCCAGCATAAGCCTTGAATAAGTTGTCTAAGGCGACACCCTTTAAAGCTTATACCTAAGACTACAGAGTTAACTCATAAAGTGACAAGGAACCTCAAGTCTAAGGATCAATTAATCACATCATTGACTCGTGAGATATTTCCTAATCTGGAAGTTTCCATTTCCTGAAATAGAAACTTCCTTTCCCATTTAGGAATGTTCTCACACGGGGCACCTCAGTGAACTTACTTATTAAAGTAAGCACCCTCATGTATCACGCACGTATCAACTATACACTTTGCACCTCCATGAAACAAGGTGGTCCTTCTTAAGGGCGTGATCCCACAAGCAAGCCTTAGAGGAGTCAGGTTGACACTCCCACTGTCTGTAGGACTCATCGGCTTGGAGTATTTTACTAATCATGACTTATGTGATATATGGCTCGTTTCATGAACCATTTCACCTAAATGGTAGAGTCCTAAAGTCATCAGGATTAGGGGAGTTCTTATACATGCACAGCTAAAGTAAACGCATACCAAACAAGAGCATATAAAGAAGTGTTGCCTCAATTCGTTATTTCATTCAAAGATTTTCTGTGATTACAATAAGGAAAAGCACAAAGCGGATATACAATCGGCTTTCTAGGGCACTATTCCTAACACATCGTTTCTAGAAGTCCTTCATATTGATGAGATTGAACAAAGAGTCGAGGTTGGGGTTGTAGAGCTCATGACTCAAATTCCTTGTCTTCGGATTTCTTGAACGAATCCGTAGCTTGATGGTTTCTCTCTTTCTTCCAACTTCCTTCTTAATCGATGATATTTAACCCCGAGCAATCTTCTTTTCTCGTCTAACTTCCTTAATTACCATGAGGGATTGTTTTAATTCTTTTTCCTCCAAAGTCTTCCATATCCCATTTAATCTTAAAATACTCTAAACTCGGTTAACAATTCTCATATCACAATCTCCGGTTTTCTTGAAGTCTCTCAACCCACTCTTTCTAAATCATCCTAAAACATTGTTTAGTCCAATCCTGGCTTCTCGGCATCTCTCCCTTGTATTTGGTGATCCGGTAAAGAGATACGCTTCGGCATTGTTAAGTAATAGGCCCTAGAGGGTACATCTTCACAATCTCCATCATTCTGTGATCCCTTAGAGCTCTTCCATTTCCCTTTTGACACCTTTAAGAACTATTTACCCTAAGTTCCCATACGCTACATCATCATTCTTTTCTTTTAATATTCTTGAATGTCGAGTTGACCATCTCGTTTCTCCGGTAAATTTAGACCTTTACAATTCCCACTCCTTCATTTACTAATGATATCCATGATAAGTTTCTCATTGGTAAGAAAGGCTCTCGCCCTTACAACTTAGGATTCATCCAAAAGAGAAGATAATTGTATACTCAAGGAAAGAAGAACTATCGATCCCTTTTCTCTAGTGCACCACTCTTTTCTCTTCCTTGGTATTTACGTTAAATGGTGAGTCGTTCATTTTTTTTTTCTCCTCGGAATTGAGTTCAGGTACTTGTTCCCGGTTCCACTTCTCATTTGGATACTCTCTTAATTACTCATCGAGAAAGAGACCTTCCACCTTGAAATCCAACCCGGTATATCGAATACACAAGGGCGAGGTTTGTGTAATATGGTATCGATCTTCTTCCTTATCCTATATCCCCAACTTCTTGTTATAATTTCTGCCCAATCTTCAAAGTCATCACTTCCTTCTTACCCAGTTTTCGTCATCACGAAGGGGGATTCTTCTTAATTACAAGCTATCATGAAAACATCAAACTCATGCATGTTGAGTTAGATTTGCATATGCTATGCGTCACGTTGGTCAACATTCGAGCAAGAAATGACAATTAATAGCAACGAATAGCACACATCACAATTATATATAAGGATATGATGTGGGATGAATGCTCGTGCCATGAATGCAATTACCTTTTGGTTGTTTCTTTAGCCTTTGCATTCCCAGTCCTTCAATTTGTGTTTCGGCGATCCACATACAAAGTATCTCCCCAATCTCTTCCAACAATTCTCATAAGTATGAGAATTTCTTCTACGATGAACGCACGGTGGTTGCTCCATAGTTGGAAATTCTTTCGCCTTCTTCTTTCCTTTTGATCCCGCTTGTGAGTTTCTTCGGTTTCTCTTCGATCCCGATCCCGAGCTACTTCCCGATCCAATTCTCCCAACTTGACTCTTTCTTTTAATTTCTTAGATTTAACTCGAAGAGCTTCCCGGATACTCTTGATCCAAGCTTTAGACTCGATTCCGGTTTCCATTTCTCGAAGGTCTTTTCTAATTCCATCCATAAATTGGGCCACTCTTTCGGATTTATTCGGTCTCCTTGGATAAATACGAGGGCATACATGGATCTTGTGTTCGAAGGAACCGTATCTAGTACACCTACCCAACCTTTTTCCAGCACTTCCTATAATTATGATTAGGTCCACCGCAATGAGTGCATGGGACTTGTTCATTAGGAAACGGCGTGCTCAATAAGGATATACGATCTCTTCCAACAAATCGAGTTGTTTTTCCCTTCATCTTGGTGGATTAATTATCGGTACAATGATTCGGCGGTCGTGAAGAGCCTTCATCTTTACTTGATCCCAATTTCAGCTTAGGGGCCAAAGTCGTTGAGATGAGTGACTAATCGTTGTAAGGTATTAACCTACAATACACAAGGGAGGCGAAAATATGATGCATACGGTTAGTGAGTGGTTATGGCACATAAATGGAACAATTAATGCACATAAAGTATGCAATTACAACAATTAATGAGAAGAAAGTAACAATTTTAAAACACATAATTTAAGAAAGTCACATATCTTAATGCAATGCACACAATAACACGTTGTTCCAATGCCGTACGACCTATACCTGACACAATACGACACTAGAACTCCGGTTTTGCAACCCGGAGCTCTGATACCACTTTAAGATGTAGCGCCCGGAGCGGCGAGCCACCACATCCCCCGCACCTAGGCCGAACCCACATATGAAATAGAAATCAATACATGAGCCCGAAACTAAGCGAGCGGGAACCTACACACACACCCTAGGCCAGGCGGAGTTAAGACAGAACCAGAGCGCGTAAAACAATAAGAAAATGGAAGCATATAACAAAATCCAAGAAGATAAATCCACAAAACAGGTTCAACTATCCCTAGAAGCCTGTCACGAAAAAATAAAGACATAAATAAAGTTCATAAGATTCATTCATAAATCATTAACGAATGCATACTATATACATACTTACATGGTCAAAACCGAATCATACACATAATGCAAATGATAATGCAACTCGAGCTAGGATGCTAGGACTGGACCGAAACACGACTCCACCTAGCACGACTCGAAACCTGCAATCTGAAAAGTTGAAAGGAGAGGGTCAGTCCACCGACTGAGTGAGGGGGCTAACGCACACCCACACATGTATACATATAGAGCAAGGCACGTATTAAACAAAAGACTATGAACCGGGAATAGGGTTTTACATACCAAAACCATTTTCCAAAAAGAGCTCATATTTATTCATATATTCTTAAGTTTGAAAACTCGTAAGGATTTATAGATTCAAGAATGCATACGAATTCATAATAAAACTCATAGGGATTCTTATAGTTAGATCGATTCATAGTTTAGCGTAGAGATCTCATATTGAAAACAAACTCTCCTATCCCGTTTCATAATCAACATAATAAAATAAACTTAAATTACCCGGCGAGTACGGGTCAACATTACCTCTTAACAAAAGAATTCATAAGAATCGTAAAGAAACATAAATACATAAAATTCATAAGACTCATATTCTCGTATTCCATCCACCTTCTCCGGAAGTCTGCATGCTGGTTACGGGCCCACATCGTGCTATACGTGGGGTAGCGATCCCGCAACGTACATTAAGAAGCACGTGTACAGGCTTAACCCGGCGGTCCAACACCACCTCGGGCGTCCTTACCCATGTCTCCGGGTCCCAGGGGATCGTAAGATTCGTAAGGAAATATAAGACTCATAAGAAACATAACTAACTCGCGAAACCTAGAAACATACGATTCATACTTAAGAAACATACCTTACCGTGTAACTCGGCATATGCCATACACGTACCTCTCCGTGTCTTCCAAATCCATATGATGCTGAGGGAGACCCACAGTTCGATTGACACTACACGGTTTGGAGCATAGCCTCGTTGCAAAACCATTAGAAGCTTATATACGCCCATACATATAATTTCAGAAGAATTCATATTAAAACGAACTAACAAGATTCATAACGTATCATAAGACATATATTTAGAATATATATAATATTATATTCGCATGCGGGCTTGAAAACGAGCACATAGGGTCATAGGTCGCATTAACTAAAAGAAAACAAACCTAAACCTCACCTTTTTCCGAAAGAGCTCACGAGCGAGCGTTGACAACCAAGAAGAAGCTAAATGGTGGAACCGATACCTCCGAAACTCAACTCTGAGACAAACAAATGAAAACTTATGACTTAGACTCATTCGTGAACCAATTAGATGCACGGCGATGCAAAAGAATGCAAAGGGATGCAATACACGTCAAAGATATTCATACTATGACTTATAGACCCTACATATTGGAATTCTATATCATTGCTATTCTTTTTCTCTCGATTCACTTAATGAGAAATCATGCCAAAATCCAAGAATATAACTCATAACAAATCAAATAAATTCATACATTAGCATATCATAGGCATTCATAAAGTTAATATTAAGGAGATCATGAAATGCGAGGAACGTTAAACGTAACACTTAAGCCATTTAAATTCAAAACGTGTACGACCCTTATCGTAAAAATTCATAATCGTAATTCATAAAATATAACAAATGATCGAACCACAAAATTATATTTAGAGTACACGTTTCATGCATAGGAATTCAAATAAGTACACAAGGTCACATTCATAAATTAAACCATATAATATAAAACTAAATTAAATAAACGAATAATGGAAAATTACACAATTCATATATTTATATATACACCAAAGTTCACGTCCCAGCAGCCATACGCATGCATGTAGTCTCAATTCATATCATAAGATAACTTCACAAAATGAGATCTTATTATAATGCGTGAACCCCACGTAATATCATGCAAAAGGATAAAAATAATTGAACATTAAATGCATGGAAGCAAATTGAGCAAAGAAAGGAGCAGCCATCATCTCCCCCTACCAGGGAGATTTCCTTCAGCGCTTTCCCCAGCCGGGGAAACATGTAAAAATGATACAGAAGTTCCCCCACGCAAAGTCCCCGGCCAGGGACTTCTTCTCTTCAAAATCTCCCTGCCCGGGGAGATATTTCCCAACGCAAATTTGCAGCAGCATCTCAGCTTTCTCCCCTATTCGAAGGTAACCCACAGGAGCAGCAAAAGACAAAGTACAAGGCAACAAATAGCAGCTAACAAACGCAGTAAAAAAATAACACTCCAAACTCATACAAATCACGAACAAGAAAAAGGAAACATAGCAGCCACGAGAGGAAAGGAAAAGCTTGAAAACCTTCATGCTCATCAATGGTGATTTCACATACACTCCACATACAACAAATTCATGCATATATGCACATAATACCAACTTTGAGGAACACATTTCAAGTACTAATTCCAAGAAAACCGAACTCAAACCATGAATTCTTAAAATGAAGGTTTAGCCTAACTATTCATGTAGCAGCCTCAAACATGCTCAAAGGATCATGAAACTCAACAAACCTGGACTTAAAAGAAAGAGGAGAAGATTAAGAATCAAATCACGGACTTACCTTTCGAATTTGAGACGAATCGGATGAGAAACGAACTTGGAATTGTAAGAATGAATAGTGTAGAAAATCCCTTCTCCTTCTCTCTCGGTTCAGCTGTTCTTTTCCTTCTCTTGGCTCATATTTTCGATATGAGGGATGGATAGAGTGATTAAGGGCTTAACTAGGGTTATGTTGGCTCAGGAATCAAGGGATTTGGTTAAGAAATGAATTAATTATGGCCAAAATACTCCAAGGTGGCGAATCTGCGCAAGCTGCTTGGTTCGGACAAACTTCGGAGGCTCAAACGGGCTTAGAAAAATACAAGGCTAGGTTCCTTAGCTCCCATTCTTTGTTATGAGTCCAGCTTCACTTCCGGAATTGGAATCTAAATTCTCGAATTCAAGTTATAAATTCCGGAACACAAGGTGCGCTAAAACTAGTTAGGCCCTCGAGTCCCCAAAACAAATAAAATGGTACGTTGCCATTTCAAGCAAGTCAGAAAATGTAAAACGAGCACATAAACGAATTCATAACTGAAAAATCTCCAACATATCAGGAAAGCATGAAATCTTGATCTCGAATCAAACACAAACGAAACACGTTTCCAACAAAGAGCTATATAAGTTCAAATAATGAATTCAAATTCAAAAGAAATAAATAACTGAAGAATTAAAGTTAACAGATAAATGAAATTAATTAATTTAAATAGCACACATACGTCATACCTGGCTTACCAAAGAAATGGGGTGTCACAATATTATATATATATATATATATATATGTATATGATAGGGTCAAAATACACTCGAGCCACGTTTTGACACTTGGTGCCATCAGCAATGCCCACGTTTTTGACATGTGGCATCGGCAACTGACACCTGGCTTTATTATCCCCGGGATAAGCCTCCTGTGAGCATCCTTTTCCTCGGAGTCCCTGAGTGACACGTGTCATCGTCGTTCCCGCACCACGTAGCTGTTATAAGCTGCTCTCCACCGAGCGCTCCTAAACGAGACCCAAGTTCACCAGGGGAGACGCCCACGAGCGTTCACTCCCCTTGTATGTGCTTCCACATATAACAAACCAAGGGGCCCAACTCCCTCTCATCTCATAGCCTTGGTCCAGATCCACCCTTGTTCCACTGGACTATCAGGTTCATGGTTAACACGAGCGCGCCAATGGCCCTCGTTACCAACCCAAAACGGCTCTCTGACACCCTGAACGTATCTGCGCACCTACGACTGTTGCTCGCACCACCTTTTGCCAGCTTTTACAGGAGATTCCTCTTAGGTTTCTCCTCATTGCGCCATGTGTGAAGGCGACATTAGGGCAGGACCACAAGGGGATAAATTACCAAAGGGTCCCTGACCCTCAACTATAAATACGTGTCTTTACCTCCAACTCTGTAAGCAATCTCCATTACTGCAACACTGCATTTTACTTGCTTTCTCTTTTAGATCATCATCTGACTTGAGCGTCGGAGAGCCAAATTGGGAATCACCCCCAGCTCCCCCAGCTTGGCCTTCTGACTTTGCTTTGGTGTTTGTGCTAGCAGGTAGGACCCCCCTTCTTTTCCGACGAACCTCAACTGGTTTCTTCCCCTCAAACAAATTTTAAAGTGATCGGAATCTGACCCTCTAAACCGAGACCCATCAATATATATATATATATATATATATATATATATATATGTATATTATTCTGTTATAATATATATACCTATTAATATTTATAACACTTTTTTAATAGATAGAATAATATAATTTAAGATTTATTTTATTTATTAATATAATATTTATCATTAATTAAAAAATAATTTTTAATAATATGTATTATATATATATATATATATATATATATATATATATATTAATAATATGTATTAATATGTATATGTATTATGTATACAGTGTATACCTATATATGTATAATATATATATTAAATAATATGTACAGTGTATATGTATTATATATATTTTTTATTAATATGCATAATATGTATTATGTATATATTATATATTTTGTTAATTTATTAATATGTTTGTGTATATATTAAATAAGATTTTATAAATTTATTATATATATATATATATATATATATATATATAATAAATAATTGATATAGTGTACAAGGGTATAATGGGCTTTTCAACTTTTTTCGTTGAACAAATGGGGGTAGGGGGCGGTGAGTTTATTTAATAAAACTCAGGGTTTTCTATATCATTATTTTTTTCACAGGGTTTTTTATGATGATTTCGAATAACACAGGGTTTTTGGGGTTGTTTGCTCATTTTTCAACCAATACATTTTGTTGTTCTTCGTCTACAAATTTTTATTTTCCTGTTATCATCAAAGAGTACCTTAGTAACTTAACAGTTGACTGAATATCTCACTGCAAAATGGTATCTGGTGCGCCACTATCGTCGTCTGTTGGTTCCTCCTCATTGTGCTGCTGGTATTTTTCGGCTAAAAGAAGATCACCACTAGCTCCGCATTTTCAAACCTCTCACTATTCCTCTCTAATCAGTAGTAGATTGGTAGTAATGTAATCGGAAAATATTTCTTGCATTATTACCTTTTGGGGGGGCTTATGTTAGAGAAACTGTGGGAATGGAATCAGATTTATACGGGTTATCCTTTATCATGAAAATGTTAATTGTCCCTAACTTTTTTGAGTTTTATTAAAAGTTGCAAACGATTTACTTTTAGCATATCAAGTTGGAGGGTTTATTTTATGTGATAGCAACTCAACAAAAACCAGATGGGTATTGTTGTGTTTTGTTCCACTCAAGTAAAAGCTATTTATAGGCCTCAGGTGTTGGACGAAAATTAATGTGAGATTTTAATGGATCAATTTAGGTGTTAATGGCTTGAGAATTAACCCTCCTAATTGCCCACTACTCATAAGTTACATCACCCAATGGGCTTGTTAATTTGTAACTAATTCGGATGTATTTAGGACTGACATTAGAATGAATGTTGATTGAATTTGTCAACTCTGGCCCAAAAGGAAAGGCTCTCGTCTCGAAAGCGAGGCTCCTAGCGATGATGTGCACGTGCGAAGTGCACAGTGAGCCATCAAATGCCATAATTTCCCAAGCTCGGCCCCCTACCCGTGCACGTGCGCGAGCGCGGGCAATACCCATCAATCCTCTTTTGAGTTCCACAGTTTAATAACATATGCAACATCTTAATTTATAAAGTTGTTACAACACTCCCATAATCGGATATGATCTACTTCTCTTTTTTTCTCTCTAGCCGTCATCTTCTTTTTCTAGATACCTCTCTATCTTTTAAGTGACTAAAGTTTATTAAAACATCGATCCGACGGTGGAGAATACGGTTCCACCACCGGATCGGCTCAGATCTGTTCTGCCATCAGCATCTCAACCTTGTTCCGTCTGGAATCAGATCGGTTTAGATTTATTCTGCCGTTAGCATCTCAACTTTGTTCCGTCGTCAATATTTGCCACTGATTTGTCTCTATCCTTTCAGATCTAATACTATTCTCTTAGATCTGCTTCACAGCTACCTTTTCAGATCTACGCTCTCTACGATCTGTTTTTTTTTTTTGGTGATGTTGGTTGAATCAGTCGTTGTAGCGAAGATGCGTCCACTGCTATTTTTCTTAAGTTAGTTTTCTTGTGTCTTTCGTAAGTTAATTGTTTTAAGTCTTCCCTATGGAAGTTTTTTCTCTTCCGAATGAAAGTTTTGTCTCTTCCATATGGAAGTTCAGTTTCTTTGTTAGGGTTCAGTTTAATTATCTAGTCTTTCTTATGGAAATTGATATTCAGCGTGAGGCTAATTGTGTAGCCCATTCGCTTTTGACAACTGCAGTTTCGACTAGCGTTTATCCCTTGCATCTTCAGTGTGCATTTCGATTGTACTTTTTGATTTGTTAATATACTAGTTGGTTTCTTTCAAAAAAAAAAAAAATTATAAAGTTGTTCATACTTTGTTATTCTTCCTATATCAGATATTCAATAGTCAGTTTTCCAAACACCCTTTCAGATATACACTTGATATTCCCAATAACTCTCCAACAATTAATGAGGGATATCAATCTAAAAGACATATGTCCAACAATCCCTCACTTGTTTGGAAAATTGCTCTTTTGCTAAACAAGTTACTGAACAGTGGTTGTAAAAAATCACATGCCTAAAGGAAGGTGTGAAAAACATTGAACTTTCCCTTAGTGTAAATAACTCAAGACCACGCCGAATTTGATGGTGTCCACAGATTGAACTCAACTCCTTGTGAGGTAATCGGGGTTACCACACACATGTATTCTTTCTCACATAATAAACACTCCGCTGCTTGACGCTTATAAAGCCATACGTCATGTCCTATTTCATGAACCTTTAAGAGAGTAAACCACAACTCTCTATAAGAAACAACTCCACTTCTAGTTCATATAGGCAAAATATTTCAAGAGCACTTTCTTGCAAGGAGCCCAACACTTTGTTAAGAGCTATCATAATAATTCAACTCTCTTAACTATCTTTTACTACATATGAGACTACACGATAGTTATAACCAAACAGTGATTTATTTTTTCCTTTGAACCTATAATCAGGGGTAACCTATATTATAGGTAGGGTTACCATCACTTTGTTTCAGGTGGTTTCATATCTCTTGTAATTAAAGCTACTAAGTCTCTCGTCAGAGGCTTAGTAAACTTATTAGCCAAATTCTTATTTGACCTCACATAGAAAATTGTTATAATAGAATTTTGTATTAATTATCTGACAAATTTATATCTTAGACCAATGTATCTAGATGTACAATTATAGGTACCATTGCACGCTTTTGTAAGCGTAACTTCTCTGTCAGAATACAACAAAATTAGAGGTATTGGACTTGGCCAAAGATCTATGTCTAATCCAATCAGCCTCTCTTGTCCAACTTGTGCTAGAGCTATGAACTCAGATTCCATGGTAGAGTGAGTGATAGTTTTCTGTTTCTTGCTTGCCCAAGAAATAACCCCACCGACAAGAGTGAAAATCCACCCACTTGTGGATTTGTTATCTCCCACGCTAGTTATCCAACTCACTTCTGAGTACCCTTCTAACACACTAGGGAATTTGTTATAAAATAACCCAAAGCGAATAGTTCTCTTAAGGTAACCGAGTACCCTACTAATAGTTTTCCAATGATCAAGATTGGGATTAGTAGTGTATCTACTAACTTTTGAAACTGCAAAGGAAATGTCAGGTCTAGTACAATGCATTGCGTATATAAGGCTACCAATAGCAGTTGCATACTCAAGCTGTAAAATAGCTCTACCAGTATTTTTCCTTTAGTTTCAGTTCGTTATCAAACGGAGTATATATTCACCTTTTGATCTCAATGTGTTTAAACTTAGTGAACACTTTCTCAATATAGTGAGATTGGTTTAGTGAAAAACTCTCACTATATCTTTTAACTTTAATGCCTAAACTAGTATCTACTTCACCTAAGTCTTTCATCTAAAAGACTGAGGTCTACTTTTTAGTCTCGTTTACTCTAATCATATTCAACCCGATGATCAGCATATCATCGACATATAAGCATACTATCACCATATAGTCAGCTGTACTTTTGGAGTAAATGCACATATCAACAATGTCATACTTGAAGCCAAAGCTCAAGATAGCAATGTGGAACATCTCGTGCCATTGTTTTGGTGCTTGTTTCAAACTATATAGAGATTTTGTAGTACCTCGAGAGGTGGGCACCACATTCCCCCACACTAGAACCCGACACATGTACGAAATAGAAAGTCCACACACGCACCAAATTGTAGCGAATGGGTGATAAACAAAATTTCACCTAAGCTAAGCGATCTAGACCCTAATACAAAGTACGCAACAAACAAAACATAAGTGCAGAAGCGATTTAAATAAATTACAAACATTTAACCAAGAACATAATAACAAGTATATAATCACTTGGCCGTCACGGGCTAAAACGAATCATCATACTATCTAAGTCCAAAAGCTATCGAATGTAATCCAAAAGTAAATCAAAGTACATCATAATTACAATACATAACCTAGAATGCAAGTGTATGTAGGACTCGAGCTACAAAACAAGTACGACTCTAAAGACACACTTGCCGCCTAACTCAAACCTCGAAATTGTACGTGCAACTCCAGAAGAAAGGGAAAAAAAAAACAATGAAAGGAGTCAGTCCTAACGACTGGCGAGGGGGCTAACCCACACACCCATACATATATGTACGAGCAAAGCAAACATATATGTACGAGCAAAGCAAGCATCAAAACAAAAGATCATGAACCGGGCCATGATTTTTGCAAGCTAAAGCAGTTTCCCGTGATAATAGATATATAAGATAGCTTAAGGCCTAGTGGCAAAATCAATCAATTTTATTTATTATGAATTCATTCCTGTTTCACGAACCAAGTTAAAGTCTAAAAAAATTCGGTAAGTACGAGTTTCTGCAACCAAACTTCCAAAGTCAAACGAATTCAAAACCAAAGCCAAATAAGACATCCTAACACTAAAGTTAGAAAGGGTGGCGATCGATAAACTATCAATTCAAAGTTCGTACTAAGTCGAGGGATAATTACTCCTACCTGCTCCTTTGATGGGGTAACAGCCGGCTCAAGAAAATCTACCGTCCCCTTGACCTCCCGAGGTTAAGCAAGCTCTCTCAAATAAAGTGTACACAGAGGGTGTTGTAGCGCTCGGAGCGGCGAGCCATCACATCCCCGCACCTAGTCCCAAACCCACATATGAAATAAAAGTCTATACATGAGGTCAGGGCTAAGTGAAGGGGACTTACACACATCTAGGCTAGGTAGAGCTAAGACGTAATAGAAGCGCACACAACAGAGTAAGAAGAGTGGAAGCAAACATCAAATTTAAACATATAAAATCAGTTAATGGATTCAACTAGCATAAATACCTAATCCCAAAAATTCAATAAATCATAAAAGCATACGGGTTCAACTATCCCTAGAAGTCTGTCCCGAATAATAATCATATCAGAATTCATAATTTCATACATAATCCGTATAACATGCACAAATCTTATACAAAAGTACTAAAGTATGCAAAATGAAGTGCAACTCGATCTAGATGACTAGAAGGACTCGACCGACTCACTTCTCCGCCTAGCTCGAACCAAAACCTGCAAACTGAAAAGTTGAAAGGAGAGGTTCAGTCCACCGACTGAATGAGAGGGCTAACGCAAACCCACACGTATGTACATATAGAGCAAAACACGTATTAAAAGCAAGACTATGAACCGGGAGTAGGGTTTTTCATACCAAAATCCATTTTCAAAGCAAACTTATACATATCATATTCATAACAAATCGTATCGTAAGGGAAAGATCCTACCCCATTTCATAATCAACATAATATAACGTATCCATATACCCGGCGAGTACGGGTCTCCAACCTTACTTTCATGTCATATTAGCATACGTAAGAAAACCAAAATAAACATAAATCATAAACTTATCCATCTGCACATCCTAGGTAGTTCGAGAGGGAGTAAACCCTCACCACCTACTTTCCTATACACATGGGATAGCTAGCTCACATTGTGCCTTCCCCAGTTATTCACCAAAGGCTCAGAGCACCACGCCTCCTCAACCTCCAAGAGTCGCGCATAAGTACTTCAAATGGGAATCATGTCCAGGCTTATCCCATCGACCCTTGCCGTCCTGGGCGTCCCAACCCACAATTCACGAGCGCCCAAAATATTAGAACATTCTTATTAACATTCTTAACTCACTACATAAATTAAACATAACTTATCATACCTTATTTCATACCTTACCTTGTAACTCGGCATATGCTTTTCACTTACCTCTCCGTGTCGTCCTAAATCATCGTTGCGTGTTGTTGAATTAGTTTGGGAATTTGTGGGCTGAATAACTTGGCTGAGATGGCCTAATTTGCTTTGACTTGGAAGATGGGCTAGTGGGCTGCATGTTAGGGAATTAAGTGGAATAAGCCCACTTGATAAGGACTTGAGGAGTAAGTAATTGGAATCCAATTTGGATTAGGAGTCTGAGATTGAGCTGGGGGTGGTGCGTGCTATTTAGGAGATTTGGGGAAGCAACTTTGGGAGTTCGTGCTTTGTTTTAGAGACAACAACTTGGTTTGAGACTAGAGACGCAACACCAAGGAGCAGAATTCTTCATCACGAGTTTTTCTTTATTTTAATTCCTTTAGTTTTATTTAGATGCTTTTGAATTATTTTGAGTTCTTGGACATGATTATCATGAGTAGCTAATTTTGTAATACTTAGCTAGAGATTTATGATTCGGTTGAGACATCTTGAAACCTAATTATTTTTAATTTTCAATGCAATTCAAGTATTTATTAATTCTCCGAGTGTCGTGTTTATTGTGATTTGTTTGATTAGTGATAGTCCATGATCATCTAAGTAGATTTAATTGCATTGGGCCATTCATGATGCATGAAGTTTATGTAATGCTTGATTGATATTTGTGATACATTAACGAGAAAGATTGGTTGCAGTTTTAAACTCGTTAAGGGAATTAATTATCAGATTTAAATCTTGCACTTGTCGTGACTTGGTTGATTCGGGTTAGTATTTTCATAAATCTTACTGCTGTCTGTTCATTAAATCCTGTCGAGTGTCTCTAGGGGTCGTGAAACTGATTAGGAAAAATAGTTCTCGAGTGTCTCTAGGCTATTCAAGAATTTAAGTGAAAACGAGGTGGAGTCAAGGGTCTCTATCTACTATAGCTAGCCTATTTGAATTGTTTGAATTTATTCTTGCGTCCATGATTGATGTGGAAACTGAATCATGATCTCTAGCTAGCTGTTGTTCTCTCTATTGGTTAATCCTATATTTTAACGTGCTCATTCGTATTTTTTTAATCCTAGTTTTAATTAATTTCTTTTTAGTTTAATTACTTAGTAAACTCAAAACCCCCCTACTTTTAATTGTTATTTCTTGTGAATTATCTATGATTTTAATTGAATTAATTTCTCTCAATCTCTGTGGTTCGACCCGTTTGTGTTATATTCTGTTTAGTCGTAGACCGGATTTTACATTTATTTTTGACAGATTTGACACCTGCCAAATTTTAGCGCCGTTGCCGGGGATTGGTACTAATTGAATTTAATTCTTTTTTATGAACAGGAGTCTTCGCGGGAAAGACAAGCTACAATCCAGAAATTGAGAGAACTGCGAGATCTTTAAGGAAAGAAACCAAGATGCTTAAGAAACTGGTTGAAAATTGTGATCTGATCAAACTTAAAGGGTCAAGCACTGAGTCGAAACATTCAGAAGAAGAACAGACTGGTTTGACTGTTGAGTTTGGCCAAACTTTAACTATGGCATTACAACCAGTTCGTAGAACCATGTGCGATATGGCATGCCCTGCTACTGAACAGCAGCCCCTTTGAATCACCTTTCTAGAAGTTGCTGCCAGATTTGAGCTTAAAATGGGAGTGATACACTTGCTTCCCATTTTTCACGGTAAGGAAAACAAGAACCCTCACCAACACCTCCAAGACTTCCATACACTATGTTGTTCCACCATGCCATATGGAGTCACTGAGGATCAAATCAAGTTGCGAGCATTCCCCACTCTTTGCAAGATGCAGCGAAAAAATGGTTGAATTCCCTTCCGCCACTTGTGGCAATGGTTTGCCAATTGTGTGCGAGCACATCGCACCCCACTGACGCATGCCCCTCCCTTTAACAAGGCATGTTGGAAAACTCTAGTGCAGTAGGTTACCAACAATAGAATTACAATCCTTACTCCAACACATACTATCCCGGGTAGACAAATCATCCTAGCCTGAGCTATGTGTTGGAAAACACAAAAGAGTTGAGCAGCGAAAGTTTAAAATTTTCCAAAAGTTTAATCGTTGTCTTGCAATTTTCGTATTGTATCCTAGGGTGTTTTAGAAACTTACAAAGGTAGAAGCTTTCTAGTGATGTCGTTACCGCCTAACGAACACCCTACAAGTGGAAAGTCCCTCGAACGACCTTCGATTAGATCCCAAAGTAGGTAATCCTCCAAAGCGTATCCACACCAGTCCTAGAACACGATCAAGCGAGTGAGAATGCTAGTTCTATGGCTTGTGTTAGGCTAGGATTTTTACTTTGAAAACTTTTCTTTTATTTTTCTCAAAAACTTAACACTTCTTGAGTGTTGGTCTAAAAAATAAGAGAAGCACCACCCCTTGTATTTATACTGTAGCACCCTAACCCCCAGGGCACTACATCCCCCGCACTATAGCCTCGATCCCCGTATGAAATGGAAAATCCATACATTAACCAAAACTATAGCGAACGGGTGACAATAAAAATGACGAACTAGGCGGGACACTCCCCAACATAAATAACACAAGCATGAATTCAAAAGCGGAAGCAATAACTCAAATATACATATAGGTACCATATTTACGGAATAGATACGTATAGATACCAACTTAACTATCAATACATTATCATCTCCTTATAATATACATACTCAGGTACTCAAAATGTACTAATAATGATCATAACATGAGATACCAAAAAGTGCTATACATGAAAGGTACAATACTAGACCCGTGAGAATGCAAAACTCGACCGGACACCCGCCTAGCACGACCAAGCGCTCAAGTACCTAAAAAGTGAAGTATCAGTCTACCGAAGACCGAGTGAGGGGCAATAAGTATATAACACACATCACATGCAAGTTGTAGCCTCGGGTGAAGACTTTGGAAGTGAAATAGATAAATAGTTCAAGAAACTTGTTCTTTGCCCGAGATTACAACTAATCATTTTAACAGTTTAACTTGATCATTTCATGAACATGTGACCCCGGCGAGCAGGGGCGATTCTCCAACCTTTACACCAAACGTGACAATACGTGCTTGCTTTATCAATTCAATACATGATCATACAATTCCATTTAGTGCTCACATAGACAGTTTCATGCTTGAAATCATGCAATAACCCGAGGATAACCCGACATGCCGGATTAATCCCCAGTCTCCTTCTTCCTCCGGTTGATAGTGAGTTTGCAAGGCTCAACTATCCACGACATGTTGTGTGTAGGGGACATGACCCCCTAGACACGGAACTCCTTCCACCACTAATCTCCTAGTGGCTTCGGGGGTGATCCCAACAATGTGAGGATAATTCAGTAGTTACCCGTCAGCCCTTGCTTTCCCGGTTGGCTTAAGAATTACCCTCGGGCCCACGTGTAATCATGTACTCGCCAACTTGCTTGAAAATCATGACAATCATTACTTGCTTGCTTGAAATATTTATAACTTTGAAAACGTTTATAATGATAATATGTTTTGGCCGAAAAATAGCACATAAGGGTTATAGGGTTCGATTTACTTAAAATAAAACCTCACCTTCTTACAAAATATGACAAGGATATACTCTACTGAGCTTGATCCTCGTCCACAACCCCGTGACCTGTGCAAACACGACGTGTATACATGAGACATGACCTAAAATGGACCAAATATGACGAACGGCGGAAATGTATCGAGATGACGATGAAAATGCAATGTGGCATGATAACATGTTGTTTCAGTACATAATAGCACATATTATAGTAATTCGGGGTCAAAGAAGTCGTCGGATCGAGGGGCTATTTTCGTAATTTTATGCAGAGAATTTTGTTCTGCAAGTCAGGTGGGAACGGCCGTTCCGGACCCCTTTGAAAAATGGGAACGGTCGTTCCCGTAAGCCCAAAAATCGTGCCAACGCTTTCCAAATTAAACACGCGCTGAAGCTGGGAACGGCCCTTCCGGCGCCAAGGCCAAAATGGGAATGGCCGTTCTCATGCTCGGCCGCCTATTTCATTTGAAAGGGTGGGAGCGCCCGTTCCCACAATGCCTTGAGGCTGGGAACGGTCGTTCCCAGTTTCTGCAACTGGAAAGAAACAGAGAAGAACAGAGCATCTACGAGAAGCAACAAAATAAGCAACAATTCCATTCTTTGATCCACCAAACTATGATTTTCTGGTAATATGATGCATATGTGCTCAAGAAATGATATCATAACACTTAAACACTCAAAGCATGAAATATTATCGAGAAATCCAAGTTTCCAAGCTCATGCTCACTTTGATCAATCAAGCCCAATCCTCAATGATTTCATGAGTAAATCAGGCTATAATCCGATATATGATCAACTAATCATGTTTTACTCAACAAATAATTCATTTAGCATATCAAACTCAAACCCTAGTCATGCCAAATATGATCAAACTCATCAATTTATGCAAATACCAACCTTGAAGATGAAAATATGGAGAAAATAAATGAAGATGATGATCAATTCCCAATTCCTTGAAATATTTCTTGAAATCTTGATGATTGGATGAAAAATCACTTCTTCCTTTTTCTTCCTTGGAACCGAGAGTGAGGGAGATGAATATGTTGGAAATTTTTGGATAAAATGAACAAGGAAGAAGCTTGGAGATGCTATAACATAAAACCCATTTTTGAAATGTGTGAAATGTGCTAATTTGCCAATTAATCCTCTAGCTCATGAAGTTATGCAAATAAGTCCCTAGAATTTTAAGGAAATGTTCAACTAGGGACAATTTGGTAATCACCCTCGATTGATGTTTCATGAAATAAATATTTTCCGTGTCACGAAATAATATTTTCAATGATATGAAATCAAATAATTCACATAAATGGTGTTTCATGAATTTTATAAAAATATGAATGCCACGTAAGAATATATTATGAAATTAAAGAATTAAAATAAATCCTACGCTCAAAACGCACACGTAGCGTGCTTACCTGTTCCTCCGGAACCGGGGCGTTACATATACAAGCTGGTTCGAACCACTTAGGATTTCCTAAACCTAGTGGATGAGTTTTCTTACTCACTAATTAACTCATTTAATTATTAATTTAATTGGAAGAATAAGTTCCCAACTTGTTCTCCAAGTCTTGCAAGAATAACATTCTCTCTCCTACAACAGGAAGTTTGACTTTTCAACCTTCTCCAAGCTAAAAGTCAATATTCAATAAATAAAGTAATTCCAAATTAATTATTTATTGGGTTAAGTCAATTTGAGAATAGTCTTAACAATTAATTAAAAGACTAAAATTAATTAATTCTAGAAAAGAATTCACGTGTAATATAATTACACAAATGGAATCACATACGTGCCACGTGTGCACAACACGTGGCAGCCACGCAGGCTACGAATAACATGTGGCAGTCACGTGTCCTTGACATGTGGCAATGCCCACGTGTTCCAATCTCCATTTTGATCAACAATTTGATCCTTCGTTAATCATATTAACATCCTACCATAACCCTCGTATTCTGGCATTTGTGTGTGACCCTTTAGGTTCATTATTCGATTAGCAATGATAGTTAATTAATTAATTTCCTAATTAATTAATCACTTCACAGATTACACTACCGTAATCTAGCAATAGGTGTGTGACCCCTAGCCGAATAACAAAATGAATCGAAGAACCTTTTAGTCAATGACAATCAGTGAAATACGATCCTCCTACAACTCCATCTCTCAATCAAGAACTAAGGCATGGGAATATTCTCAGAGCCCAAATATTCTTGATCTTTAAAGTTAAATTCATTTCATATCCATTTCGATCTCAATCCTAGAAAACCCCATTTTCTAGATGTCTTGATCTTTTATCCACCTTGGCCAAGGGTTTAATATTTAATAGACTACGAACAACTCAATCAGTAAGAGATCATCCTTGTTCTTAACAAGTGTAGGTTTTTTATTGATTCTACTAATTGTATATATGCCACTTGTGTAATCCCAACATAGGCCATGGTTCAGGTGTCTATATGGTGACACCCTTTTGAGCCTATATCAAAGATCACAGAGTTAGCTCATATGAGACATTATAGAATCTCAAGTCTAAGGATTAATGAATCACGTCATTGACCTGTTAGATATTTCCTAATCTGGAAGTTTCTGGAAACTTCCTTTCCCATTTAGGAATGTTCTCACACGAGATATCTCAGTGATGAAATTCTTGTAACAATCACCCTTATGTATTATGAACGCATCGTCGTATGCACTTATCATTCCATGAAACTGAATGATCCTTCAAACGGACATAATCACATAAGCAAGTCTCAACGGAGTCAAGATTGACACTCCCACTGTCTGTCAGAATGATCGACTTAGAGAAGCTTCTAATCCTCACCTAGGGAGTTAAGAACTTGTTTCATGTGTCGTTCCCATAAGGGCAAAGTTCTTAACGGCCTCATCGGATTAGTGGAGTTCAAAACATGCAAAACACAGTCAACCCAAACAGACATAAATAAGCACATAAAGAAGTGATTGCCTATGAACAAAATCATTTCGTTTATTATTCAAAGACTGTTTGTGATTTTACAAGAAAATAGTAAAGCAAACATCTGATTTAAGGGCACTATTCCTAACACTATGCCCCAAAACCTCAACCACCAAACTTCTAAAACTTCGTAACTAGACCTCCACAACCTCAACCACTAAACCCTCAACCAAACCCATCTCTCAACCCACAAGCAATCCGATTTAATAACTTGGAATCAATCGTTCAGAACTTAGATTCCTCCGTTAAGAATTTGGAGACCCAATTGGGTCAGATTGCAGCTGCTTTGAGCAGGTTGGAGAATCAAAGGAAGTTACCATCATAAACCGAGGATCTTAGGCAAAATATCAACGCCATCACGCTCAGAAGTGGTAAGGAACTCCCGCCACCATTGGAGAAAACTAAAGGGCAGAAAACTGGAGCAGCAGGTGATCATGCAGATGATTTGGCCTTAAAGTTTGGTCAAACCTAGAACCCAAACCGAGACAGTGAGTCAAAAATCATCGTGTAAACTAAGTTCCCAGTGATTCCGCCTCCATTCCCTCAACTTCTGGTGGAAACAAAGAAATAGAAGGAGGAGAGGAACATTCTCGAGACATTTCGGAAGGTTGAGGTGAACATACCGTTGTTGGATGCAATCCAGCAAATTCCCAGATATGCTAAGTTCTTAAAGGAGTTGTGCACCAACAAGAAGAAGCTTAAAGGTAATGAAAGGGTAAGTGTTGGAGAGAATGTCTCTGCTGTTTTGCAAATGAAATTACCTCCTGAGTGCGGGGACCCAGGTAGGGTGTTCACGGTTCGGTTTTTTGGTCGGACCAAAGTTTCAGTTTGGTTAACCGAACCTTCGATTTTCAAAAAACCTAAACTGAAACCGAACCGAATTATGTTCGGTTCGGTTTCGATTTTCGGCCGAAAAACCGAAACTCATATATTATTTTAAAAAAAAAAGAAATTCTGAATATAAAGAGCTCTGCAGACAATCAGTCATCTCGCATCACACATAATTAAAACCAAACAGGCAAACACCATTAAATTCGAAGCTTACAGACAGTCAGTCATGAAAATTGGAAACATTACAAAAACCAAACAAAGAAAGTTCAAACTCTAACCAAACATTAGAGATTGTCTGGAAATAACAGAATTACAGAACCATGACATATTAAAGTTTGGAAATAACCAAATAACAGATTCATTGTCTGAAGAACAAAGCTACCAAATTAAACAACAATTATGCAACTTCTTCAAATTCTCTTTAAGCTTCAAATCTTCGAGACTTCAACATCTTTCCTCCTTAGCAATAACTACAAAATATAATTATTAAATAATAATAATAATAAATCAAATGATCAAATACTATCTAATAAACATAGCATTACCAATTACATGCTGTGTTTAGGCACTAAGAACCACCGAGTCTCCGGTTCTACTTCCAGTTGCCATTGAATCTACATTAAATCAATGAAAACTAAGTAATTGTAGAATTATGATAATATTAATATCAAATACGATTATTAAACTTCAAAAGTAAAATACCTTCTTCAATACTTTCTAAAACTTCGTATTCTTCTTCAACCGGTAGTTTTGGAGATCCATTTCGAAGCCAATCTTGAGTGCATACAAGGGCTTGAGCCATTCTTGGTGTCAAAGATGCCCAGAAGTCATCAATGATACGACCAGATGTGCTAAAAGTCGACTCCGAAGCTACGGTTAATATTGGTATAGCCAACTTTGATAAAACCGGGAATCGAATACTTTCCACTATCCTAGAATGTCAAAGCCGGGGAAATTCTTTTCTTTCTTCTCACTCAAATAAATGTCAAGCTCCGAAGAATTATCCAAATCTCCATTCTCCAAGATATATTGTTCACAATATTCCCGTTCTTTTTCAGGCCATAACCTCCAATATTTCTTGGCTAATAGTGTCATCGGTTGGTAGAACACTACTCATGCTAGACATTGCCTCTTGAGAAGACGGCCTAGGAGGACCATATAGTTTTCTGTAATCTTCAAAAGACTCCTCCAAGGCCTTAGTCACCCGTCTCCCAATCTTCGTTGCTAACTCATCATTATACATCCTCTTACGGGTGAAAGTGACGTACTTCATCTTGTGACGAGGATTAAGAACAACAACAAGGTACAAATTCATATTCATCTTCACCGGATCATCCCAATATTTATCAAAATTTTCTTTCAGTTTTTTAGCAGCTCTAGCCAAACCATCATCCGGACTCAATATCCATCTCTTAATTAAAGCATCAATATTACTAATTTGATCAAGGAATACATTCGATGTCACAAACTTTGTAGCAGAGATTTGTACAATGAAAGCATAAAAATGTTGTAAGATTTTCACAAACCTCTCAATCACAACCCAATCTGCAATAGTAAGGAGTCCTATCCTAGCATAAGGTCCGTTGGGACCAAAATCATCTCGAAAATTCTTCTCACAAACTTCATAGCTATCAAACGCAATGCGAAGAGTGAAAGCTGTTTCAAGCATGAAATAATAAGAGTTCCATCTAGTAGGGCAGTTAAGATTCACCACTTTCTTACTCTCAATCTTTTCCACCTCCACATATTCTTTAAATTTTGCCAATCTAGATGGGGAACAACGTATGTATCTCACTATAGCACGTATACGCTCAACACTTTCACCCATTTGTGTCAAACCATCTCTCACAACAAGATTGATAATATGAGCAATGCATCTCATATGAAGATAGTTACCTTCACAAATTGATTTCTTCCATGCAATAAGTCTTTTTTTCATGTAAGCAACTGTGGTGTCGTTAGAAGAAGCATTATCAACCGTAAGAGTAAACACCTTATCAATTCCCCACTCCATAAGACATTTTTCCATCAACAAACCAAGATCTTCACCTTTGTGACTAGTGATAGGAACAAAATTAAGAACATACTTATGCAATACCCAAGCATCATCAATGAAGTGAGCAGTTAAACACATATAATTATACTTTTGGTTCGAAGTCCATGTATCAGTGGTAAGAGACACACGCATGTCTGATTTCTTGAAGTATGCTTTAAGTGCATCTTTTTCCTTAAATTAGATTTTAAGGCAATCTCTAGCAATGGTGATTCTAGATGGAACAACAAACTGAGGACAAGCAGTAGCAATAAATTTTCTAAACCCTTCTCCCTCCACTAACCTAAAGGGCAATTCATCAATTACTACCATCTTCACTAAAGCCTCCCTAGTAGCTTCTTGATCAAATTTAGCAGGTACACTATAATGAGATGACATATCACGTAAATCCACATGACGTGTAAAACTATCAATGGTGTAAGAATCATCGATCTTATTGTTAGGATTTTTCTTACATTGTTTCATGTGGTTGATCAAACTAGATGTTCCATTCACGGTTAGATCGACAGCATATGTTTTGTCACAATAATTGCACCTAGCCCTTCGTTTCTTGTTCACATAAATGATAGTGAAGTGATTCCATACCTCATAACGTTTTTTCGAATTATCGGAATTCTTTTTCTTTTTGTTTGCACCTTTACAATGATCAGCATTCTTTCTCTTTTTTTGGAACCATCACCATGATCAGACCCCGAAGAATCGCATAGCTCATTGTTCTCAACCTCCATCTCATCATTCTCGTGTATAGTATCCATCTAAAACATAATTATAATATAAAAAAGTATTAATATAAATAGTTTATAAAAATAAAAGTATGAAACAGATTAAGCACTAAATCTAATCTGTAAAAGTATGAAAATAATGGACAAATGGTACAGGACCACTTTCTATAAATTTATTTAGAAATAGACAAATGGTACAGATTAAGTACTTCTATAATTTTGACTTAAAGCATGCTAATTAAATTAGTACAATATTCGGACCCAAAAAAAAAAAAGTACAATATCAGTTTATACTTTATTACATTATATCTCAATTCTCACAGTTGTAACTAATCTAATATTCAAACGTAATAACAGATTAGCTAAGGCCTAGGTGAAGTTGGATTATATAGAAGTCATAAGCTCAAGATTAAACGCTGGAATAAAACTCACAAGCTCAAGATTTCAGCTGGAATAAAACTAGAATTATATCCGTACAACATTATATGCCCCTCAATTTAACCGCAAACTTATATCCAGCTGGTTTTAAATAACTCTATTTTTTTTGTCTAACCATCACTGGGATAACATTATAAACACAGATAAAAATTAAATAACTTATATCCAATTGGTTAAATTTTTATTAGTGATTTAGAAGCTGGTTTTAATGAGAATTAAGAAATTATATGCCCCTCAAGATTTAGAAGCTGGAAATTGAAGATCAAGAATCGAAAAGAAAGAAAACTAGAAAAAATCTCACCTTGGCTGTGTTGGGAATAGTGCCCTAGAAAGCCGATTGTATATCCACTTTGCACTTTTCCTTATTGTAATCACAGACAATCTTTGAATAAAATAACGAATTTAGGAAACACTTCTTTATATGCTCTTGTTTGGTATGCGTTTACTTTAGTTGTGCATGTATGAGAACTCCCCTAATCCTGATGACTTTAGGACTGTAGCACCCCAGACGGAGGATACCGCATCCCCCGCACTAGGACTCAGACTCGGTCATGAAATAGGAAGTCCATGCCCGAATCCAAATCGTAGCGAACGGGAGACCAACTCACACACTAGGCTAGGCGGATCTAACTTGACAAACTCAGAGTACGGAAGCAATTAAAACCAACAACAATAGATAGCGGAAGCATTTATTACATGCAGAACAGGTGACGGGTTCAACTAGCATAGATACCTAATCCCGAATATCATTTCATAATCCAATACAATATCAGCATAAGTATCATCAATATCTAATGACATCCAAATTCTAGCTTACGAACCCCACACGGGTTTAAGTCTAAGTAGAGCATACAACATAACCTTCAAGTGCGAAACATAAATACATAACATAAATAAAGTATGCGACAAATGCATCCTAATACCAAATAGACTGACAAGTGTTGTAACACCCCAGACGGAGGTTGCCACATCCCCCGCACTAAGACCCAGACCCGGTCACGAAATGGAAAGTCCATGCCCGAATCCGAATCATAGCGAACGGGAGACCAACTCACACACTAGGCTAGGCGGATCTAACTTGACCAAAACTCAGAGTGCGGAAGCAATTAAAACCAAACAACAATAGATAGCGGAAGCATTTAAAACAAAACATGCAAAGCAGGTGACGGGTTCAACTAGCATAGATACCTAATCCCGAATAATAGATCTATAAGCATAACAAGTGACGGGTTCAACTAGCATAAATCCCTAGTCCCGAATATCAACATAAATTAATAATCATCAAGTGCCACAAGGGCCGAATGAGGGTGCCACAAGGGGCTACCGAATAGTAAAGTATAATCTCAAGTCTACAAGTCTTAAGTATAAGTAAAATGTATGAGAGGACAAATGCAAATAGAAAGACTAGACCGACGAAGTGCAACTCAAAGGACTCACTTCCGCCTAGCAAACGCCAACAACCTGCAACTAAAAGTGTAAATGAGGGGTCAGTCAACTTGACCGAGTGAGGGGGCTAACGCACACCCACTGTATATATATAAGGAGCACAGCACAGAATAAAAGGATGGACTCATGAACCGGGATTAGGGTTTTGCACGCCAAAACAGTTGAAATACCCAAAATAGTATAAGTTTGGAAAACCATTTAGAGAAACCTATCCCATTTCACAAATCCCAGACATTCATAACATATACCCGGCGAGTACGGGCTTCCAACCTTTACTCCTCATAACTGAACAGAACATAAAGCAGAATCAATCCATCCTCTACTCCAATGATGGAAGAGCCACGCGTTGGCCCTAACCATCAATAACATACATACAAACCCTCAAGGGGTAGCGAACCCACAAGAGTCCTCCCCGGCTGTACACCGAAGGCTCAAGATATCACGCCTCCCTCATCGCCCTAAGGTCGCGCAATGATATCTCAAATGGAACTAGCACAGTGGCTTATCCGACGGCCCTATGCCGTGCCGGTCTCCACTCGTACCAGCTCCTGGATCCACATAACATAACATAACATATACCAACTTTCATGGCAATCTCGCTACATAATCATAACATAACTTAACTTTCCGAAACAGCTTACATATGCTTTCATATCTAATTTTCCAAAACAGAGTTGTTTCACAAGGTCATAAACACATCATATCCAACACATACGTATATAATAGATATACTCGCATGCAGGGGTTGAAATCAGCATATTAAGGTCATAGGTCGCATAACTATACAAAATCCTAAACCTCACCTCGTAGTAGTAGAGTCTGAGAGTGTGAAGGGCCAAACACTCTAAACCTCGGGCCCACCGGCACCACCAAACTCTGTGACAAGACATACGAAGGTCCAAACTTAGACTCTACATGAACCAAGTAAGACGCACGGCGTACCAAGAGATGTATAATATGGAAAAATGGAATGAAGTGTTCACATAGGTCACATAGCATAACATAGGATAAGCTTTCATACGAAATTATTTAATTAAAAAGAAGTATTAGAGTTTGGAACGTAAATTAAAGTCATTTTATTAATATTTAAAATAATGCATTCTAATTAATAAAATAGGGTTTGTATTTGAAGGATGATATAAAATTAAAATAAAAGAAGGGATCGAATTTCATTATGCATTACACGACAAGCTCCCATTAATAAATAAACTTCCTAACTTAATTAAAAGAGTACTTGCATAGTTAATCAGAATCAGGTTTTATTCAGAATTAATGTTTAAGCCTTGATTGAATCGGACAAAGCCACGTGAGGGAACCCAAAGCCTAAAATTACACTAAGTATATAATACATACACACATGTATTTACTTAATAACTGATGCATCAGCTAGAGGCGTATTAATCCCAAGAACTCAACATTCAAATTAAATGAAAGAGGCAACGTGTCGGCAAGCAGGAATAAAAGATCTCAAGCAATTAATGCATCTCATGGAGGTGTTATTCTTTACTAAGTTGGATTTAAAGTATAGCTTTTCCCCAAATAAACCCACGCATAACCTCAGCCATGATTAAACAATCCAAGAAATTTCTCACGGTTCCTTAGGTAATCACGCAGCTCATTGAATTCACGCAGCAATTGCTCAATTCTAGTACACCTAACAAATATTAATAAATTCAAAAGAACAAAATTGAATGTTGAAATTGTGTTAATTCGTCCAGATCTCCAAGCTTATTTTACCATTTAATCACTACGGTTACCAAGGCACACACACACGCAGCAATTTGTTCCTTCACGCAGCAAATTGGACGAGATGACATAAGGAACCAACTCATTTTTAGTGTGTCCATCATTAATTGGTGGTAGGTATTAAAAATTCAAATTCTTGGGAACTGCAACACCATAATTAACGAAATGAAGCATCTTGGTGGCGGACGAAATCACAGGTGTTCACACCACCTAATTTCTCAACTCAAACAATCATTACCTTTATTTTAGTCAATGAAATTGTTATGTTTTAATTCTTGCAGCAAGAAATCGGACGCACTCAGGATTAATAACGCCAAAGCTTTACGGTAAGATATTTAGAAGCAATAATATTTGGCTACATTTCTTGAGCATTAAAGGCGAACAAATCAAACAACAAACAACAAAAAAAAAAGGCTTTCCAAGTCCTCTGACCCACGAACGAAACAAGGAAAATGTGTGATTTACCTTGTCTTGTGAAAGAGTGAGAAATCAAGGAATATGAGCTCTTAGAATGAAAGATGGTTCAAGTCTTGATCTTTTCTTGAAGTTTCTCCATGAATCTCTTGGAAGCTAACTTGTGTGGTTTTGAAATGAAATGAAAAGGGGATAAAGCTATTTATATGGTGGCTAGTAGTTTTAGGTCAAGGTTAGGGTTTCCAAGATCAAATGTGGGCTAAAGGCTTGAATAGGGTTTGGGCTCAAATAAATGACCTTCGGCCCAAAAGTCCCAATTAAAAAGGTTTAAAGTCTAAATGGTTTCCGAAAAATATAAAATAAATTCCATTGGACCCGAATCACCGATTCCAGTCCAATGGTGGTGTCGGAATTCGAATTCGAATTCCCGAGCTCATATTGGTCCCGAATGACCCAAACTTACCTAATTTAAGTTAGGCCCAAACAAACAAATAGGTCCAAGTCCTATTTAAATCCAACTTCCAATAATTAATTTAAATTCATCCAAGTTCCATTCTCAAGTTGTCATGCAAGAATTCTTATCTTACTATTTTGGATTTTAGTCAATTAAGTCACACTTTCAATCAAAGTTTGGAATTAAACACATAAAAGAGAATTAAATCACATAAGTGCGTAAAGTAAACTCTCTCGTGGCGCATACTAGCACGATTTATCGGACGGGGCGTCACAATCTCCCCCCCTTAGGAGAACCTGGTCCCCAGGTTCGCTGCTCGGCTTCAAACAAACCCGATCACAACTTCTTCATTGCCTCATTTATCTCCCAAGTTGGTTCCTCCGGTTTCTATCCTTCCCGCAATCCCGATCTTGAATCTCGTCCGGATATCTCACATCCATCCAGCCCGAAGTAAAAGGTAATTCTTCTATCGTAAAAGCAGCTGTCCCTTCGATGTGGGACCAACGTCTCTTCAAGGACGTCCCGTTCTTACTTCTTATAATCAGTAGTCATCGACGTGCATCACAATCAAGACACATCTGTTAGGTATTTCGAACTCGGTCGGTCATTCTCATGATCGGATAGCTGCAACTGCACCAGTCCTCGATGTCGTCTCAAACTCGCCACTTGCAACCCGTAGTCAAAACAACGCTTAGCGCAACCACAACGAACAAGAGAGAATCCCATCTCCCAGCACGTAAGTGAGAGAGCCTCGTCTCTCGAACACAGAAAGCGAGAGAACCCCGACTCTCGATCACACAAGAGAGAACCCCGTCTCTCAAGCAAATAATTGAGAGAACCCCGTCTCTCAACCTAAGTTGGGCAGCTTCCAGCATCTTCCAACATTCTAGTTCAAGAAATTCCAGCATCTCTCAAACCCCTAAATTCAAGAGAATCCAGCATCTCCCGAAAATCTAAGTACAAGAGAATCCAACATCTCTCGTGCACAAAGTTTAGAAAGAATCCAGCATCTTTCTACCACATAAGTAGAGAATCCTGTGACTCTCTAACACATAAATCGAGAGGATTAACATCTCCCAAGCACGTAAATAGAGAGAATCAAATCTTCCCCACACTGAGAACGAGAGATCCTGACATCTCTCTAGCACAAAAATACAATTATTCAAAGCACTTGTGCCTATGCACATCAAAGTAGCATAGTTGAAAATTACAACAATCAACGCATATCATAATTAACAAGTATATCACATAACAATAAGAGTCAAATAAACGATGTATGTATGTTCGTGCTATGAATGTTTATTATACCTCCCACTGCGGCATTCTGATCAACCTCTGCTGCTTCATCCTTTCCATCAAGAGCATATGCACGAGCCTGAACAGCTGGCCTCCTCTTCGGACAGGTGCCCATCATGTGATCAGCAGAACCACACACCACGCATCTACCCAAATACCTCCAACACTTCTCCAATGGATGAGAACCCTGACAGTGAGAGCAACGGGCCTGAGCTGGGGCCGGTAAAGCTGGAGGTGTTGCGGGTGTAGCAGTTCGGGGCTTCTTGTTGATAAAGCCCTGTGGACAGCAAGCTGGTGTAGAAGTAGTAGAATCATGAGTAGCGGGCTTCTTGCCCGAATCGGAACCCGAACCATGCCCCGAAGAGAATGATGGGGGCCCCAACCTCCGTCTCTGAGCCTCGACCTGAATAGCCCTCTTGGTAACCTCATCCCAAGTGCTAACATCGACAGCCTGAAGAGCTCTCTGAATATCCTCCCGAAGCCCATGAAGAAAGTGACGGGCTCTATGTACATCGATATCAGTGATGTGGGTAGCATAGGGAGCAAGTCTCTCAAACTCCAGAATGTAGTCCTCAACAGATCTGGATCCCTGCTTCAGCTCAGAGAACTCCTGAAGTCTGCGCTCTCGTGCACTATGAGGTATATACTTCTCGTGGAACTCATGCACAAAAGTCTCCCATGTGAACTCCATACCACTCCTCTCAAGTCTAGATCGAACTCCCTTGAGCCAGTTAGCTGTCTGTCCCTGAATGAATCGAGCAGTACAAATAGCCCTGTCCTGAGAACTCCCTGGGCAAATCTCCCAAATACCACTGATCTCAGCTAACCACTCCTCAGCCTTAATATCATCTCCTCCAAACCACTTAGGAGGGTTGTTGTTCCGAAACTCCCTATACACAGCTGAGATAGTACTATCCTGACCATCAACCGGTGGTGTCTGCTGTCTCTGATTCTGTTGTAACTGATTGAGTAGTACCTGAACAATGTTCTCCGCATTCAGTGGTGGTGGCGGAGGCGGATTAGGCGCATCAGGTGAAGCCTCTCGGTCACGGCGTCTAGGAGGCATCCTGAAGATCTCAACAATTCCAGTACAGGTATATGCATGTCGGTCAGTAAATGCTCATGTCACATAATAAATCAATCATCAACATCAAAGGCAAGTAATGTTTCACATTATATAAATTCAGCCAAATGATGAAAATTCAAATGCATAGCTTATCGAAATGAGATGTTCATGCACATATAACCACATTGTCCTATGCCGTACAACCTAGACAGACTCAACACGACTCGAGAGCTCGGTTTTTGCAACCTAGAGCTCTGATACCACTTAAGGATGTAACACCCCAGACGGAGGTTGCCACATCCCCCGCACTAAGACCCAGACCCGGTCACGAAATGGAAAGTCCATGCCCGAATCCGAATCATAGCGAACGGGAGACCAACTCACACACTAGGCTAGGCGGATCTAACTTGACCAAAACTCAGAGTGCGGAAGCAATTAAAACCAAACAACAATAGATAGCGGAAGCATTTAAAACAAAACATGCAAAGCAGGTGACGGGTTCAACTAGCATAGATACCTAATCCCGAATAATAGATCTATAAGCATAACAAGTGACGGGTTCAACTAGCATAAATCCCTAGTCCCGAATATCAACATAAATTAATAATCATCAAGTGCCACAAGGGCCGAATGAGGGTGCCACAAGGGGCTACCGAATAGTAAAGTATAATCTCAAGTCTACAAGTCTTAAGTATAAGTAAAGTGTATGAGAGGACAAATGCAAATAGGAAGACTAGACCGACGAAGTGCAACTCAAAGGACTCACTTCCGCCTAGCAAACGCCAACAACCTGCAACTAAAAGTGTAAATGAGGGGTCAGTCAACTTGACCGAGTGAGGGGGCTAACGCACACCCACTGTATATATATAAGGAGCACAGCACAGAATAAAAGGATGGACTCATGAACCGGGATTAGGGTTTTGCACGCCAAAACAGTTGAAATACCCAAAATAGTATAAGTTTGGAAAACCATTTAGAGAAACCTATCCCATTTCACAAATCCCAGACATTCATAACATATACCCGGCGAGTACGGGCTTCCAACCTTTACTCCTCATAACTGAACAGAACATAAAGCAGAATCAATCCATCCTCTACTCCAATGATGGAAGAGCCACGCGTTGGCCCTAACCATCAATAACATACATACAAACCCTCAAGGGGTAGCGAACCCACAAGAGTCCTCCCCGGCTGTACACCGAAGGCTCAAGATATCACGCCTCCCTCATCGCCCTAAGGTCGCGCAATGATATCTCAAATGGAACTAGCACAGTGGCTTATCCGACGGCCCTATGCCGTGCCGGTCTCCACTCGTACCAGCTCCTGGATCCACATAACATAACATAACATATACCAACTTTCATGGCAATCTCGCTACATAATCATAACATAACTTAACTTTCCGAAACAGCTTACATATGCTTTCATATCTAATTTTCCAAAACAGAGTTGTTTCACAAGGTCATAAACATATCATATCCAACACATACGTATATAATAGATATACTCGCATGCAGGGGTTGAAATCAGCATATTAAGGTCATAGGTCGCATAACTATACAAAATCCTAAACCTCACCTCGTAGTAGTAGAGTCTGAGAGTGTGAAGGGCCAAACACTCTAAACCTCGGGCCCACCGGCACCACCAAACTCTGTTACAAGACATACGAAGGTCCAAACTTAGACTCTACATGAACCAAGTAAGACGCACGGCGTACCAAGAGATGTATAATATGGAAAAATGGAATGAAGTGTTCACATAGGTCACATAGCATAACATAGGATAAGCTTTCATACGAAATTATTTAATTAAAAAGAAGTATTAGAGTTTGGAACGTAAATTAAAGTCATTTTATTAATATTTAAAATAATGCATTTTAATTAATAAAATAGGGTTTGTATTTGAAGGATGATATAAAATTAAAATAAAAGAAGGGATCGAATTTCATTATGCATTACACGACAAGCTCCCATTAATAAATAAACTTCCTAACTTAATTAAAAGAGTACTTGCATAGTTAATCAGAATCAGGTTTTATTCAGAATTAATGTTTAAGCCTTGATTGAATCGGACAAAGCCACGTGAGGGAACCCAAAGCCTAAAATTACACTAAGTATATAATACATACACACATGTATTTACTTAATAACTGATGCATCAGCTAGAGGCGTATTAATCCCAAGAACTCAACATTCAAATTAAATGAAAGAGGCAACGTGTCGGCAAGCAGGAATAAAAGATCTCAAGCAATTAATGCATCTCATGGAGGTGTTATTCTTTACTAAGTTGGATTTAAAGTATAGCTTTTCCCCAAATAAACCCACGCATAACCTCAGCCATGATTAAACAATCCAAGAAATTTCTCACGGTTCCTTAGGTAATCACGCAGCTCATTGAATTCACGCAGCAATTGCTCAATTCTAGTACACCTAACAAATATTAATAAATTCAAAAGAACAAAATTGAATGTTGAAATTGTGTTAATTCGTCCAGATCTCCAAGCTTATTTTACCATTTAATCACTACGGTTACCAAGGCACACACACACGCAGCAATTTGTTCCTTCACGCAGCAAATTGGACGAGATGACATAAGGAACCAACTCATTTTTAGTGTGTCCATCATTAATTGGTGGTAGGTATTAAAAATTCAAATTCTTGGGAACTGCAACACCATAATTAACGAAATGAAGCATCTTGGTGGCGGACGAAATCACAGGTGTTCACACCACCTAATTTCTCAACTCAAACAATCATTACCTTTATTTTAGTCAATGAAATTGTTATGTTTTAATTCTTGCAGCAAGAAATCGGACGCACTCAGGATTAATAACGCCAAAGCTTTACGGTAAGATATTTAGAAGCAATAATATTTGGCTACATTTCTTGAGCATTAAAGGCGAACAAATCAAACAACAAACAACAAAAAAAAAAGGCTTTCCAAGTCCTCTGACCCACGAACGAAACAAGGAAAATGTGTGATTTACCTTGTCTTGTGAAAGAGTGAGAAATCAAGGAATATGAGCTCTTAGAATGAAAGATGGTTCAAGTCTTGATCTTTTCTTGAAGTTTCTCCATGAATCTCTTGGAAGCTAACTTGTGTGGTTTTGAAATGAAATGAAAAGGGGATAAAGCTATTTATATGGTGGCTAGTAGTTTTAGGTCAAGGTTAGGGTTTCCAAGATCAAATGTGGGCTAAAGGCTTGAATAGGGTTTGGGCTCAAATAAATGACCTTCGGCCCAAAAGTCCCAATTAAAAAGGTTTAAAGTCTAAATGGTTTCCGAAAAATATAAAATAAATTCCGTTGGACCCGAATCACCGATTCCAGTCCAATGGTGGTGTCGGAATTCGAATTCGAATTCCCGAGCTCATATTGGTCCCGAATGACCCAAACTTACCTAATTCAAGTTAGGCCCAAACAAACAAATAGGTCCAAGTCCTATTTAAATCCAACTTCCAATAATTAATTTAAATTCATCCAAGTTCCATTCTCAAGTTGTCATGCAAGAATTCTTATCTTACTATTTTGGATTTTAGTCAATTAAGTCACACTTTCAATCAAAGTTTGGAATTAAACACATAAAAGAGAATTAAATCACATAAGTGCGTAAAGTAAACTCTCTCGTGGCGCATACTAGCACGATTTATCGGACGGGGCGTCACAAGTGTGACTCAGGAGACTCACTTCCGCCTAGCTCAAGCCAAAAGGAAACCTGCAAACTAAAAGATAAAATGAGGTGTCAGTCAACTGACTGAGTGAGGGGGCTAACGCACACCCACAATATATATATACAGAGCACAGCACATATCAAAAGGGGTGGACTCATGAACCGGGAATAGGTGTTGCATACCAAAGCGTTTCAAAGCAAAACCCAAATATATATATATGTATATACTTAGAGAACATTTTCAGAAACTCTATTCCGATTCATGATTCCCATAACATATCATACCATATGCTCGGCGAGTACGAGCTTCCAACCTCAACTCCTCATATCATAACAAAACAGAAATAACATACCAACCTCAACTCCGGGTGATGGTAGGGTTGCGCGACCTTAACCATCCATACGGTCGAGGGGAGTGCTGATTGCTACTCATACCCTCAGGACTCCGTTTCCCAACCAAACCTCCGGTGGGTCCCGGTAGATCCTTTTCATACAGATGGAGACTACGCACAGGTATATCCCCGATGGCCCTAACCGTCCCGGGGGCTCCTTACCCGTAGCTCCTGGGCCCCATAACAGAACATAACATAACATATACCAACTTTCATGGCAATTCTCGCTACATAATCATAACATAACTGATTTTTCCAAAATGACTTATATATGTCTCAAAAACTGGTTTTTATAACATAACTTTTCAAAACAGCTTACATATGCTTTCATATCTAATTTTCCAAAACAGAGCTGATTCACAAGGTCATAAACATATCATATCCAACACATACGTATCTATAATAGATATACTCGCATGCAAGGGTTGAAATCAGCATATTAAGGCCATAGGTCGCATAACTATACAAAATCCTAAACCTCACCTGAGAAGCGACGAGATACCAGAATTGACAAGACGGATGCATACTCGATCAGGTTGTCTCCACCCTGGAGATCACTGTACAGAAAGAGAATACAGTGTACTCATGAGACAAGACTCAGACATGAACCACAAAGACGCACGGCGATGATTGTAAGATGACATGGGTGATGTGAAATGGTATAGTATGACACGTAAATAATTAGACATTTAATCGAGTTATGGCCAAATATCTACAATTTGATAACAAAGCCTAAGCCACAATTTAAAATTCACATCATTAAAGTTCTAAACAAAGAATCAAGCTTAATATACAAATTGGAATTTATTACAACAATATATATATATATATATATACACACATTGTACAACCCACATAACTCACAAAAGTCTCAGACACTAAGTCTAGTTATCCAACATCACAATTAGAATACTTTTACGATTACTTCAACCCAAAACAGTTAATAATTCATTTAGTTCTAATATATCAAGCACACCATATATGTAAACAACACGCATGCACACCATGTACGCCCTGTTCACAAATCCCACAATTAACATATTGCATTACCTACACAATTAGGCATTTAATTAGTTACCACCATTATTTATTAATTACCAATATGTAACGTAATAATTAAGCATGACTTTGTTCTTTTCATGGTAAGTAATTATTGTCATAAAGTTTGAAATTTAATTGAAATAAATTCAACTCAATTCTAAATTAGTTAACCCATTTCCTTTAAATACAATCTAAGCCGTCCAATTTTCAGTTAACACAACGAGGTTCCAACTTCATAATACGAATATACAGATTTCATTATAATTATCCAAGAGGATCACTAAACAATTAATCCGTAGTTCGAATAATTTAATAGTCAAAATGTCATCCATATAAACCCATCAACCAGATTATAACATATACAGCATACGATTACCATTCAGTTATACCATCAATTCACATAAGTTCCCATTACAAACAAAACGAGATTATACTTCAGAATTCACATTCATATTGAATTTTAAAATAATAATACAACTAAATTCATATAGAAAAAAAATGAAGGGAAACGAAAACAAAACAAGGGATTTACAATTGGAAGAAGCAGCGGCAAGGATTGATGAAGGAGAGTAGGACTCCGCTGCTACAGTGGTGATTTCTGATAGCTGAATCGGAACGGAGGCCGGAGAAGGTGACCGGGTCTGATAGCTGCGATAGAGATCGACGACTAGACCTGGCAGTGGTGGTCGGATCCGTGGCGAGACAGCCGGGGGTGGTGCTATGGTGGCTGATTTGCAGAGACTCGGTGGCTGCGTGGTGGCGCTACTCTTGTCCTCTGAAACGGGAGAGGGAGAAAGTGGATGCTCGGTGGTGGCGACGGCTGACCGAGTTCGCCGGAGAAGATGGGGTTTTGGCAGCGGAGAACTAGCAGGTGATGAAAAGGGGATTCTCAGATCTGGGCGAAGAAACGAGGTTGCGGGTGGTTTTTGACCAAAGCGGGGTGTCCGGATCTGAGTTGTGCTGGCCGCGAATCGTCGCCGGCGATGGTGTGGCTGAGGAAGAAGGCGTCGCTGGTGAACGACGGAGAAAGCGGAGAAAGGAAGGTGGCGGTGGTGGTGATGCTGAATCGTGGCAGTGGTTCGGTGGGGAGAACTGCTGCGCCGCTACTTGAAACCTGTGACAGCCCGGTTCGGGATCGGATCAATAAAGGTAAGCTAAGGGCAACGTAAGGGCATTTATAGAACTTGATCCGTATTTAAAACAATTTATATCATGCACCCCTACATGAAATAAGTGCTCATATGTGATATTAGGTGACCAAGAGGGGGAAAACTACCTTTAAACCCTAAGAGCACTATTTATTTCCGAACCAGCATTATACCGTTTTATTCAGGAGATCTTAAAGAACACATACCTATCTTCTTAGAATATTTCAACTCTCTTTTCAATGCTTTGAGGTTTCGTTTATGTGTCCAGAGCAATTTAAGAATTTATTTTCAAATAAAAATTTCCGTCGGTAAGAAATATTTCCTTCGTTAGAATGATTTAGCCCTTGAGATCATCACCATAACGTTCCTCGTTTTTTTCTACATTTTTGGAGAGCCTTTTTGAACCTTCAAATCTTATCCTAGTATTTATTTCATAATTTAACTAATTTTCGAAATTCAAGAAAATCAAATCTTCCGAAGCTTATAACTTTTAAACCGTACGTCCGATTTTGACCCGTGAGTAACCGTTTCGAAGCTAATTTTATTTCCTAGCTCTTGGGCACTTTTCCAACATCAAAAATACGCAGGAGAAAGGTGGAATTACCAGAATACCCCTGCTGTGACAATTATGTAAAGAAGGAAACCTATTTTTGGAAATTTCACAAAATACCCCACCTTAAGTCCCTAAAATAAATATTATTTGCACTTTGGTCCTTCCCAACAACTATAAATAAGTGTGTTGGGGTCTCATTTTGTGCTCACTCCATTCTCTTCTTCTCCCCCTAGTGGCCGAATTTCCTCCCCCTTTTAAGGTTAGTTTTCTTATTTTTTTTTTATGTTTTAATTAGTTTAATTTATGTTTTAATTTATGTTTTATTTTATGTTTTAATTTATTTATTAATTATGCTAGATTTAGGATTTAATTTATGTTTTATTTTATGCATGAATTATGTGATTTAATTTATGTTTTTAAATATTCATGAATTTATGAATTGTATTCTTATAGTATAGTTTATTATGAAATGTGTTACAATTTAATTTTGTGACAAATTAATTATGTGACAATTATGCTAGCATGTTATATGTTACATTTTAATTATTTTATGATCATACTTAGGTAATTTAATTTATTTCATGATTTAATTAAATGTTACATGTTATTTAATGTAACATAATTAAAGTATAACCTATAGTTTTAAATGTTACATGTTTAATTAATTGTTACATAATTACTTGACCAATTGATATATGTTATGGTATACATGTATAAAATACGTATACGTATTTGATTCCAATATGTATAAATACGTGTGTACTTTCGTATAAATACTATGTGTATTTCCTTAATAAATACGTATGTACTTTTGTATAAATACCGTATGTATTCTAGTATAAATACCGCATGTATTCTTGTATAAATACTGTATGTACCTTGTATAAATACTGTATAAATACGGTAGGTATCCCCGTATAAATACCGTATACATACAGTATAAATACCGTATACATACTATATAAATACACGTATACATACAGTATAAGTACAGTATACATACAGTATATATACCGTATACTTGAATAGTGACCTTTGACCTTTGACTCTTGACCTTTGACTTTGACTTTTGACTTTGACCTTGACCAAGAATTTTGACTTTCAACCTAATTGATCATTTCAAAGAGACGAATTCAACAGTCAAAGCCTTTTTCGAAAATTCTAAAAAACAAGGGATCAAAGTAGGTTTCAAAGTTCACATTAGGGTTGTTCTAAGACCTTAAGAACATATCCCTAAGTTTTTGATACGAGCTTTCTAATGAGACTAATCGTTTGCTCGAATTCTTTCTTCGGGAAAGATTATTCCTTGTTTAAATGTGCCGCATTCTTTTCAATCTTATACTCCAATACTTGACTTTCCGCACTCAATCATGCATCATTAATCATGTGTGGGACTTAGATCCTTAAGCTCATGGTAGTCTGTCACTTACAGGAGATAATACCGAGTTCTGGGATCCGCAGGGTACCGTGTGAACCCTGTCTTCTACCAACTACCAATTTATCTAAATAAATAGGTGAGGTTAAACTATTTCAACTGGAACCATGAATATTCCTTCGTTTTCAAATGATTTCAAAATCAACGCCTTCGGGTGCAAAGATTCCTATTTTTCAAGTTAACGTTTTCCCGTTTGGGGCAATGCTTCGAGTTTAAAGTCAATGATCTCTGATATACGTTCTGTTCACTGTTATACTGCTTTGATTAAAGGTTCAGTCATCTGAACTCTGTGTGCTTATGTACCTTTGTTATTCTGAAAGCAAGCTTTGGAAACTTTGTTATGTTGGGCCCTGGCGGTACGGTTAGTAGTAGACCGGGAGGCGTGCGCCAATGGCTACTATGATACTGGCCGCCGTACTGACCTTGGTGATGGTTTAATCGGAGGTTGGTTACTCCACATCGAAGGTCGGGAGAGGTGGTAAATTCCTCCCGTTTCGCACGTCACTGCGGGGTAGCTCCCTGGGCGCGACAATAAGGGGAGAAGGGGTGGTGCATGTGATTATGGGTGTTGGGATCCTAATGGATCTCCATACCAACTTTGTAAATGTTTTTGAGGAGTAAAGGATGGATATGGCCTAGCTTGCGGGCAAACTTTGGTTTTAAAGTCTGGTTCATATTTTTGAAAATATCCCGTATCCTGTTCCCCGTTTATGTAAAGTATGTATGAACCAGAACCTCTGATATGTGTGCTTGTGTGTGCTTGTGAAAAATCCCATTTCAAGATAAAAGAGTTATCTTTCCGGTTTGAGAAAAGTTACTAAGAAAACCTTTCAAAATCCCACAAGTTCAACTATTCTTTATTTCTACGAATTATCTCACTTAGTCCCTTTGACTAATACCTCCACCCTGTTTTTCTGGCCTCATGGTTTCAGGTAGGCAGCCCGGCGCTTCCTAGAGGTATCTTGAAGCTGTAGGAGGTCTTTTGTTAAGTCAGGATTGCTAGTTACTTTTCCTTTGTCCTGCATAGTCGTGGTTACCTCTACCTTTACGTTACATGTTTGACTTTGAGAACCTATTCAGGCTACAACCTGAATTGCTAGGACTCCGTTTTTGTTATGTTCCTCTGTTTTCTTTTTGGACTAATGTTTAAGATAATATTATGGCTACTTGTCTCTATGGTTATGCATATACTACTGTGTTGCATTCATGTTTTCAAAAGTTTAAAATTATTCTGAAATTCCGCTGCGTGGGCAACACTGGTTACTCTGATCTTTGTTATGTTCTGTCCGTTCGCCGAAGTATCTCTCTAGTAATAAAGCTTCCTAGTTACTTGGGTGATACAACGGTGCGGGGTTGTGGCGTTGGGGCGCTACAGCTAAGGTGGTATCAGAGCCCCAGGTTGAGTAAGAAGAGACTTAACCTGGGAGCTCGGAGCATAGAGGATGTTATGGGTTTACTTGCTCTACATCTTGGTATTCATATCTGTACTTACTCTGTAGTTATGAACAGTGCGAGCCAGCTTGCTTTCACTATAGTTATGGATAGCCTGAGTCAGCGAGAGCTGGATGAGGCATATTTTGAGGAGCTTGAGTCCCCTCGTACAGTAGCAGTAGTTCGCCGTGGCAGGGCCCGTTACTATACCTGGCAGCGAGCGCAGGAGAGAGGACACCCGGGGTATTCATACCCCAATAGGGTTGTTCATCAGCTGGAGGCTGAGCGGGACGAGTACCTACAGGATAGCTTAAGATTGAGAGAGGTTCGGCTAGAGGCCATTCGCTACCATGATTTAGCAGCACAGCACCGGACTGACCGGGATATTGCTCGGGAGCATGCCAGGGAGATGGAGGCTCGACTGACAGCGGAGCGCTAGGCCAGAGCCCAGCAGGCATCCCGTATTGCACAGTTAGAGGCAGACTTGGCATATATGACTGCTGATAGAGATTTTGCTATGGAGATGCACCATCGATATCAGAGCCGGATTAGGGCCAGACTTTGTGAGACTTTCTACCTTACCGATGAGCAGGCAGCTTTAGAGTACGAGGGACCAGTACACAGTGAGCCAGCTGCTCCAGAGGACCCTATGGACACACATGCAGGAGAGGATCAGGAGACAGAGGGATCATCTGAGGAGGAGAGCCCATCTCCAGCACGACAGGGAGATTATGTTGCTGTGTCTGATGATAGCGATGGAGCCAGTCATAGCCAGCAGTAGAGGAGCTGAGTCCGGACCGTTGGGACTTGTATATAGAGGCAGATAGCAGTAGCATATATACTCAGCAGGTATGCAGCATATTATGACAGATAGGGTGACTTCCGACAGGTGCAGAGGGGATTATATATACCCCAGAGATCCCCGCTTTTTGGCAGATTATGACAGTTGACAGATGATGTTTTAGAGAGCTTAGGCAGCACGGGAGCAACTCGACTTAGCATCGGGTCCTCCCCCTTTTTGTCTTTTTGGTCAGATATAGCCTTTGTATAAAAGCTTTTCCAAAATTTTGCATATATGACATCATCTTTTGCGGCTTTACTCATATCACTGCATGTTACTGTTTTCTATATTTATCATGTCATGAGTCTTAGAAGTGCTTCAAGATACCATTAGGGCCGTGCATGGATCATACCATTTTATTTTGTGCATCTATATATGTGACTATTTTCTGTTACTTGTGGATAATGATTGCTTAATTGATCAAATTGTGATACTTTGAACTGATGACTACGTGCCTAAGTGCAAATCTTGATGATTGATTGTTATATTACTGCTGTGGAATAATGAGCATATGGACCATTCTCATCGCCATGCATTATATCTGTTTGGGTGATATTATGAACACAGTGACACTATGCCCCCGAGAAGAGCTCCACGTGAACGCATTCCACCGCCACCGCCACCACCGGAAGAATTTCCCCGTCCTCCACCGATGCCGGAAGAACAACCAGAATTTGGGGAGGCCTTGAGGCTTGCACGGGCTTACAACTTAACTAATGAAAAGACACTTGAAAAGTTTCTCCGAATGAACCCCCAGAAGTTCTTCGGAGAGCCCAATGACCTTAAAGCTGAAAACTGGATTGCGAGCTTAGTAAAGATCTTCGAAGATATGAATATCTTTCCGGAGGATAGAGAGCGAGTTCAATTTGCGACCTTCCTCCTGGAAGGAGCAGCGCTGAACTGGTGGAATCATACGAAGAATGTGTGGATTGAGAATGGGATAAGGTACGGCTGGACTGAGTTTGTAAGGGCATTCGAGGACAAGTTTATTCCGCAAGTCGCTCGAGATGCCCGGGAGTCTGAGTTTATGAATCTTAACCAAGGGACGCTACCTGTGGCAGAGTACGAGGCCAAGTTTGTGAGGCTGATACAATATGCACCGCATATTCTGTACGATGAGCGTAGAAAGACCAAACGCTTCATTAATGGACTTAAGTCAGAATTACGATGGGCTTTAGCACCTCTGAATCTTGAAGAATACACTCAGGCAGTTGAAACTGCTTTGAGTACTGAAGCAGCCCATAGAGAGATCAGGATGACCGCCAACCATGCGAAGCCATATCAGTCGAAACCACTACAGGGATTCAAACGCTTAGCCAATCAGTCAAATTTTAGATCAGGAAAGAGACCAATGATGGCACCCCCGCAAGCACCGTTTGCCCCTCAGAACGAGATTGAATGTGAATTCTGCCATAGGCCAGGGCATACCGAAGCAACCTGCAGAAAGAAAACTGGTCAGTGCTTCTATTGTGGAAGTCCTGACCATAAGCTCGGGAATTGTCCAAAAGTAAAGGATAGGCAGGGACAACAAGGGTATCAAGGCAAGGGTAAGGCGGTGGCGGGAAATGCAAACAAGCCAATGGTCAGAGGAAGGGCTTATGCTCTGGATGGATGCGACGAGCCAGACCCTACAGTTGTTGTGGAAGGTACGGTAAATGTTCTTGACACGCCAGTTAAGGTCCTATACGACCCTGGTGCCACGCATTCATTCATTACATCCAAATTATGTGCACGTTTACATTTTCCACTCGAACAATTGCCATATTTTTTCGAAGTAAGTTCTCCTTTAGGAACTTGCCTTATAACGGATCAAGTATATAAATGCTGCCCCATAAGAATCAATGGTCAGCTTTACCCCGTGGATCTTATTACACTACCGATGACAAAGTATGGGATTATTTTGGGAATGAATTGGCTTCATAAGTACCGAGCCAAGCTGGATTGTTTCAAGAAGGAAGTTATCTTAGGAAGGGATGAAAGTCCCACATCAGATGAACAAGGAGGACAAACACGGATGATTTCGGCAATGGAAGCAAAAAGGATGATTCAGAAGGGAGCTACAGGGTTCGTTGCTTACCTCTTAAATAGACCAAAGGATCAGAGTAAAATAGAAGAAGTGGAGGTTGTTAACGAGTTCCTAGAAGTGTTTCCCGAACACTTAAACACCTTACCACCAGACCGTGAGCTAGAATTTGTGATTGAGACAGTTCCAGGAGCCGAGCCATACTCTAAGGCACCCTACCGGATGGCACCGGCTGAACTTCAGGAGTTAAGGAAACAACTTGATGAATTGCTAGAAGCAGGTTATATCCGCCCTAGTACTTCTCCTTGGGGAGCACCTGTGTTATTTGTTAAGAAGAAAGATGGGTCGTTACGACTTTGCATCGACTACCGAGAGCTCAACAGGATGACGGTGAAAAATAAGTACCCTCTTCCTCACATCGAGGAGTTATTCGATGTACTTCAAGGATCTCAAATATACTCCAAGCTAGATTTGAGGCAAGGGTACTATCAATTGAAAATTAGAGAAGAGGATATTCCCAAGACAGTGTTCAATAGTCGTTACGGGCACTTTGAGTTCGTAGTAATGCCCTTTGGGCTAACCAAGAAGGAAGGAAAGTTCGTATGGACAGAGAAATGCGAACAGAGTTTTCAGGAATTAAAGAAAAGATTAACTACCGCACCTATATTAACATTACCAGAAGGGAAGGAAGGTTACACCGTTTACACCGATGCTTCAAAAGAAGGGTTAGGATGCGTTCTGATGCAGCATGGAAAGGTGATAGCATATGCATCAAGAAAGCTTAAACCACATGAAGCCAACTACCCCACCCATGATTTAGAGCTAGCAGCGATCGTCTTTGCCCTAGCAAAATGGAGACATTACTTGTATAGGGTAACCTTTGAAGTGTTCACAGATCATAAAAGTTTGCGGTACTTGTTCACTCAAAAGGAACTAAATATGAGACAGAGAAGGTGGATGGATGTAACGCCCCCGTTTTTCAGTTTAAATAATGTGACGTAATTGTTTATAAATTGCGCAATTTAATTATTTAACTATATGATTAATTGTTTATAAAATGTTTATATTTGATTTAAACTATTTCTATTTTAATTTAATTCATTCTATTTTACTTTGATAATTGGTGTTTAATTTCTTAATTGAGGTTTCAAGTACCTTAACTGCTTCGGTAATTTCTTTAATTAATTATAACATGTTATTAGTTGGCTTTAAATTTATTTAATATGGAATTTAAGTTTTAGTAACTAAATTTTAACTATATGAATTCGTTCATGCGCTTGAGTGTTCTATTTCTACTTCGTTCTTATATGGAATGATATCGGATTGGCGTGAAAATTTAATATGTCGTAAATATATGTGTTATGATCATGCCTATATGCTCGGTTTATGTTTTCGGATTTATTTGACGTGTTTATGAATTTATTTTGATTTTTGGAACCAAGTCGGGGGCTAACGAGCAATTAGCGCACCCTTGGTTCCGTGCGTGATATCTTGAGCTCGGGAATTCGGATTCGAATTCCGACACCTCCGTTGCCTTCGTATCGACGATTCGGAGACAATGGAACAAGCCTCATACCTTTTTGAAATCATTAAGACCTCCGAAATCCAACCGTAACGGACAACTCGTGCAAGAAGAACTTCTTTTGTTGACTAGTCTCCTTGGTGGGACCCATTTTACTTAACCAAACCTAACCAAAAATTAACCATGACTTGTGTGCCTTGGGTTAAGCCTTTTTCTTCCCCTTTAGCTCTGAAAAACCGAGAGAAATATCCCCCTTTTCTGCAACTTCTGATCGAGGGAGAGAGATAGAGGAGAAGAGAGGAAAACTTGGCCATTTTTGTGGTTTTGGAGCTCAAACCACCACCTTTCTCTCCCAAATCTTCAAGGTATGAATATTATGTCTTCTCTACTCTATTATATTTGATTTCATCTCCTTACAACATGATTTGGGTCAGAATTGGTTAGGGTTTGATTGATGAGATTGGTATGAACTTTTAGGGAAATTTGCTCTTATGATCTTGGTTGCTTGTGTAGCTGATTTTCTTGCTTATACATGATCATATGAGCTTGGTTCTTGGCTTATTTCTTTCCTAACTGATAGTATATGATGTTAGGAGGATTTCATCTCTTGCCCCTTTTATGAAATTAGGAGATATGGAGCTCCAAACTTGATGATCAAACTACTTCCCCTGTTTTCGAACTGCTGTGTGAAATATTGTGTTGTTGCTTGATCAAATGGTCTCCATTTCGTGTGAAATTGCTTGGAGTTGATGTACACTCATTTTTATATATGTTAGCATTCATGTTTCAAGTATTTGGATCCATTTGAAGCCTCAAAACCGAAATACATGGCCTGTTTCTATGCATGCACCATGACAGATTTGTTGCTGTTACATTTTGTAACTTGTTGATCATTCTAATGTGCTTTAAATGGTACCATTTTGCATATATATGATGTATATAAGTTGTTTAGTATGTTAGCATGCTTTCTCCAAAGTTTCAGATCCAAATTCAAGCCCTAAGTACTTGATCAAGGCATGATAGAATCATTAGGGCTCATATGTCCGATTGTAGCGACCCAGTTTTGTTGCATGGATTCGATGATCTTAACGTGTGATTTAGCTTTTTCACTCTAAATGAAAAATGTTCATAACATGCCAAATATGTTGCATATTAAGTTTCAGAGCATTTGGAGTTCATTTGGTATGCTTTTGGATTGAGTTTGTAAGGGATCAGTTTTGCCGGAAAAATCTTGTGAACGGTTTTGGTTCTGTACCGTGACACCCCCGTGTCACATTTACTCATAAGAGTGAGACACGGGCGTGTCACACCCTCTGCTCAGTTCTGTACTGAGCCACGCCCGTGGCTCAGTTTGGCCAAGGGAGGTGACACCCCCGTGTCACTTCCCATGTGCAGTCTTTGTTGTTTTCTCTTCGGGTTTTGATTCGTTTCACCTTCTTAATGACTTTATCTCCTTTTGTGTTAAACTATGAACTTGTTTGGCTATGTGTTAGGAGTACTATGGTGCAATTTCATGATATTTGGATGTGTTATAGGCATGCTTTTATTTAATGCCGGTTATGGGTGTTTATGTGTCGTTTATGAATCGCCTCGCTTATTTTCTATATCTTATCACTTCTTCTTGTTGCCCAACCTTGAATATATGCTATGTTATGTAATATGAAGTATATGGTAACATTATGGAAGAGCTTGAACATGTTCTGTGCTCTTATTTGGATTCTTGAATTATGGGATTGGGAAGTATGAATTGAATGATTTATGATTGAATAAGTGAATGAATTGGTTATATGATTTTCATGACTTAATATAATCTTTATGTCTTCATATCATGTGTGAGCATTGCCGTGCGTCATATATGGTTCATTTAGAGTCTTGAGTCTCACGAACACGTCTTGTGGTCTTTTGTACAGTTTGTCTCCAGGGTGGAGAGCTTTTGATCGTCAGGCACTTGGTGCTCGATCCTTGTTTCTTCACGGTTAAGGTGAGGGTGTTTTCGTTGTAGCTACGTATTAAACCCTACAACCCTTATGTGAAAAGCTTTGGCCAAAACCTTATGATTATATATATATGGTTTTCAAATGAAGTTATCGAGTAAATCCTTTTGAGTTATACGTATGAGCGTACATGAGCTTAAAAATGGTTTTGTAATGAGGCTATGCTCCAAACCGTGTGTCTTCATGCTAGCTACGGATTAGGATGACACGGAGTGGTACGTATATAGCATATGCCGAATTACACGGTAAGGTATTTATGAATTATGTTATGTATTTATGAATTATGATATGTATTTATGAATTATGCTATGTACTTATGATTGTTATGTTTTGGCGAGACACATTTATTACTTATTACTGAACGGGCCCCGGGACTTAGTATATGTGGCTAACCGAGGAAGCAAGGGCTGACGGGGATCCCATATACTAGTCCCAACTTATTTACGGTGATACCGGCCCTCGCTAGGAGATTTAGCGGGGAATGGGAGCTGAGTGTCTTTGGGGAATTCATGTAACCCCATTGGCCCATGATTTAACCGGTGGCCGGGTCTTGCAAGCCCGTCCACCACCCGGAGGAAGAAGGTTGGTTAGGATTTATGCCTCTTCTTATATATATGTTTTGATAGAATTATGCACCGTGCGGGAAGGCCGGGATACGGATTGCCCAAACGCATATTTATGATATGATTTATGGTCTGTGTGTATTATGATATATTGCCTGATCGCTTAATCAATATATTACTGATATTTGTCGTACACGGTCGGAGTTTGGTTGGAGATTGTGCACGCTCACTCGCCGAGCCTTATATTTATGTATGATTTATGAATATAATGAATTTAATATGAATTAGTCGTAAAAGTCGAGCATTGGCTATCTATTTTCTTGCCCTTTTTGGGAACTAATTTCAAATAAAACCTTGCTCGGGATTTATGACTTGCATGTGTATGTTTTATATATATATGTATCGCTCCTGCTCACTCAGTCTTCTAGAGACTGACCCTCTCCCTCCCCAATCTTTTAGTGTGCAGGTTTGATCTTTGGAGTTTCGGGCTAGGCGGAGGTGTTTGAAGTTTTTGAGTGAGTCGAGTTAGATTAGTAGAGTCTCTTCACTCATTTATGTATTGAAATTATGTATGACTCGTTCGGTTATATATTAAGCTTGAATATTCATGTAATTGTTATTGAACTGACTTTACTGGGTTTTGCTATGATTTAAAAGAGGCCTGAAGAGCCCAAATTCCGTTTATGATTGGTATGATTGAACTTTGGCTTTTCTGCATTATATTTTGTGGATTGGTAACCGTTGTCTAGCTCCGCCTGGCTTAGGAAGGTTTTTATGTTTGTCTCCCGTTCGCTATGGTTTGATACGGGTGCGGATTTACTGTTTCGTTACTCGTGTTGAGCCATAGTGCGGGGGATGTGGTGCCTCACGTGCGGGGTGCTACATCCTTAAGTGGTATCAGAGCCCGGTTGCAAAACCGGTGTTCTTGAGTCGTGTCGGAGTCAGTCTAAGTCGAACGGCATAGGGACTATGTGATATTATGTGCATTGCATCGATCTTGAATATGGAACTTGGTTTCTTTAAGAATTTCGTTGAATCACTTGTTGCATTTTTTTTTATGGATTTTCGTCTTTCGTATAGAAAATGTGTCATGAGCATGCACTAATCGCATGCATCTACTCTTGAAGTAAGTTATTATTTATAGGTTATGGAGATAATATCAAACCACGGCCAAGTTCGACGATAAAGAAGATCGATTGCAAACCTTCTGAGTCATGGAAGAATGACAGGATACTCCGGAGAGGATGTGGAGAATGCTAGATGCACGGCTTCATAGACTGAGTTACAATTAACGGGTAGGATTCAGAATGGGAGGTTTGACTTTAGCGATGCGATGGCAGAAGGATATTTGGTGAAATTGGAGTAGGAGTTAATCATGGGATTGTTGGGACTTAAGAGACTAATTTATGAGAATCTGCTACTCGGAGTGTTTTAATTGGATTCAGCAAGATCTTTCAATCTAAAGGATGAAGTGAACGAACCTTGAAGATATTTTGATTCCGGATTGGATCGTTTAAGAGGTCTCAATAATTAGGAGAGACTAAGATAAAATGGGTTCGGTAGGAGCTGTGTATCTGGGGTCGACAAGAAGGATCTATGATTAAGCCTAGTGAATTGAAGTCAAGTCTATCGAAGTTAAGACCGGGAAGAGTTGGACTTGGGTACTTCGGATTTCAATCGTGATGGGAAACTCATAAACAATAGTCACGGTAATCTTAAGCGAGGTGTTGAGTGGGAGATGAACTTGTTTTTTTTTCAAAACCAAGCTGAATTGTCATGTTGTGAAGTAAAATGGAAGATATGAAGCAACAAATGGAAATGGTAAAGAAAGACAATCACTCCTTGCAAGGAAATCATGCGCTCGAATGTAAGCAGTTGGAGGTGAATTGAACTCACAAGGGATAGGCACGGGATTCTTGATTGAGACGACGATGGGAAGTAAAGGTCGAATTTAGAGAATAGATTGGATGCTAACTCCTTGGAAGTGGAAGATACAAGTTGATTTATAAAGATGCATGGGAATCTCGAAGACCGTGGGAAAGGCAAGGAATAATTACCAAGTCAAAGTAACCGCGGGACTTGGAGTAGCAAGGAAAAGCTCTCGAGCTAACTACTTACCCCATTGGTGACAGGTTCCAAAGCATTCATAGCACGTGCATCATATTTTGCATTAATTATTTATTCTCTTGATCTTATGTTATCCGTGCATTTCTAATTGGTTTTGTTGCGCTAATGTGTGGTATAATTGCTTGATGTAAACGTGACACATGCATTGCCATCTTTACCCGACATGCATTTTAGTGTTTACTTGATAGGAAATCTGGCACCTCAATTATCAAGTATATCCTCGCTCGAACCATATCTAAGTTAAAGGAAAGGAAATAATGGTGTGGCACATGACAAGACAGACAATTGGGAAATAAAGAACGTTAGGTAAGGGATAGGTTAGTGGAAAGGACCTCCGAAGGAAAGTCAGATTAGATTCATCCTTGGGGTGTTCGGGTCGAATAAGAATGGGGAAGAGAGTTGAGGGAGTTCGACATGAAAGAGCAAATTTTAAGGGGGAGAGCACGACCAAGAGATAAAGTGGAGGATGGAAGTAGTGCTCGAATAAATATGTCAATAACAACAACGGGGTTGCAAATTAAGGAGAATTCGGATATCCTAATGGTGGCCATTGGAAATGGATAAGAGGATGGTAATGGTTAAGTTGTTAAGAGAGAAGTGACAATGCCAAATTCGGGGGAAGATTTTTTGAGATATAAGGAAGAGAGTTATTCAACGACTCTATGTCTGGAATTCCGAATTGGGAGTGATGAAATTATATGGGAATTTTTGTGACCTCCTAAGATGGAATTAACTAAAGGAAAATTGGATCAAGCTATCATATAAGGGGATGGTATCGATCAAGATTTATTCATTAAAGTGCGAAAGGGTCCAAGACGATATCATCGAGTTATTAGTTATATCAACGGTAACCTACAAGGAAGCTTAAGTAGAGACCAAAGGGAAAAGGGGTTGATAATTGGAGTATTGGTCTCAAATTTCAAGAAGCATCAAGAACCTTTTATCTTCGGTGAAGGAAATATGGGACCTAACTTCGAGACGGGTGGTCTAAGGGCATTCGGGAAGTCAAATTCGGTTAATTCAAAAGAGTTGGTTGGGCGAATAAGGATTGCGGGGAAATGGTGAAGACTGGAAACAGTACAAGTCGGAACGGATTTAAGAGTATGATCCTTAAAGGATTTATCAATCGCTTCACCGGGAATCCTGAAAAGGTTTAAGACAAATTGGGCACCGAGTTACATTTAGGACAGATCATACCTTGGACAACGACAACTCACAAATCTGAATTTTTGCAACTACGGTGAACGGTACTTATAGCATTCATGATACATGCATCCATGCAAGTTTAACTTTTATAATTTTTATGCTAGGTACTATGATCTGTAATATGTTAAATTACTTGAAGTAATTGAATATCAATGTGGGCGACGTTTCTTACTTGCTTTGGGTGATTTCCGTGATTTTAAATTTGGTTCTGCGTGAGTTGCTTGGGAGTATTGGAGACTTCCTTGCTTTATTTTCGGTTAAGAGACGGGGATTCTCTTATTTTTGGTTGAGAGACGGGGTACTCTCTTTGCTTGCGAGAGACGGGGTTCTCTCATTGTTGTTGGAGAGACGGGGTTCTCTCATTGCTGCTCGAGAGACGGGGCTCTCTCCTTGTTGTTTGTGAGAGACGGGGAATCTCTCATTGTTTGTTTTCAGGCGTGTTTTGAATCCGAGGACGGATTCTTTTTAAGGGGGAGAGATTGTAACGCCCCCGTTTTTCAGTTTAAATAATGTGACGTAATTGTTTATAAATTGCGCAATTTAATTATTTAACTATATGATTAATTGTTTATAAAATGTTTATATTTGATTTAAACTATTTCTATTTTAATTTAATTCATTCTATTTTACTTTGATAATTGGTGTTTAATTTCTTAATTGAGGTTTCAAGTACCTTAACTGCTTCGGTAATTTCTTTAATTAATTATAACATGTTATTAGTTGGCTTTAAATTTATTTAATATGGAATTTAAGTTTTAGTAACTAAATTTTAACTATATGAATTCGTTCATGCGCTTGAGTGTTCTATTTCTACTTCGTTCTTATATGGAATGATATCGGATTGGCGTGAAAATTTAATATGTCGTAAATATATGTGTTATGATCATGCCTATATGCTCGGTTTATGTTTTTGGATTTATTTGACGTGTTTATGAATTTATTTTGATTTTTGGAACCAAGTCGGGGGCTAACGAGCAATTAGCGCACCCTTGGTTCCGTGCGTGATATCTTGAGCTCGGGAATTCGGATTCGAATTCCGACACCTCCGTTGCCTTTGTATCGACGATTCGGAGACAATGGAACAAGCCTCATACCTTTTTGAAATCATTAAGACCTCCGAAATCCAACCGTAACGGACAACTCGTGCAAGAAGAACTTCTTTTGTTGACTAGTCTCCTTGGTGGGACCCATTTTACTTAACCAAACCTAACCAAAAATTAACCATGACTTGTGTGCCTTGGGTTAAGCCTTTTTCTTCCCCTTTAGCTCTGAAAAACCGAGAGAAATATCCCCCTTTTCTGCAACTTCTGATCGAGGGAGAGAGATAGAGGAGAAGAGAGGAAAACTTGGCCATTTTTGTGGTTTTGGAGCTCAAACCACCACCTTTCTCTCCCAAATCTTCAAGGTATGAATATTATGTCTTCTCTACTCTATTATATTTGATTTCATCTCCTTACAACATGATTTGGGTCAGAATTGGTTAGGGTTTGATTGATGAGATTGGTATGAACTTTTAGGGAAATTTGCTCTTATGATCTTGGTTGCTTGTGTAGCTGATTTTCTTGCTTATACATGATCATATGAGCTTGTTTCTTGGCTTATTTCTTTCCTAACTGATAGTATATGATGTTAGGAGGATTTCATCTCTTGCCCCTTTTATGAAATTAGGAGATATGGAGCTCCAAACTTGATGATCAAACTACTTCCCCTGTTTTCGAACTGCTGTGTGAAATATTGTGTTGTTGCTTGATCAAATGGTCTCCATTTCGTGTGAAATTGCTTGGAGTTGATGTACACTCATTGTTATATATGTTAGCATTCATGTTTCAAGTATTTGGATCCATTTGAAGCCTCAAAACCGAAATACATGGCCTGTTTCTATGCATGCACCATGACAGATTTGTTGCTGTTACATTTTGTAACTTGTTGATCATTCTAATGTGCTTTAAATGGTACCATTTTGCATATATATGATGTATATAAGTTGTTTAGTATGTTAGCATGCTTTCTCCAAAGTTTCAGATCCAAATTCAAGCCCTAAGTACTTGATCAAGGCATGATAGAATCATTAGGGCTCATATGTCCGATTGTAGCGACCCAGTTTTGTTGCATGGATTCGATGATCTTAACGTGTGATTTAGCTTTTCCACTCTAAATGACAAATGTTCATAACATGCCAAATATGTTGCATATTAAGTTTCAGAGCATTTGGAGTTCATTTGGTATGCTTTTGGATTGAGTTTGTAAGGGATCAGTTTTGCCGGAAAAATCTTGTGAACGGTTTTGGTTCTGTACCGTGACACCCCCGTGTCACATTTACTCATAAGAGTGAGACACGGGCGTGTCACACCCTCTGCTCAGTTCTGTACTGAGCCACGCCCGTGGCTCAGTTTGGCCAAGGGAGGTGACACCCCCGTGTCACTTCCCATGTGCAGTCTTTGTTGTTTTCTCTTCGGGTTTTGATTCGTTTCACCTTCTTAATGACTTTATCTCCTTTTGTGTTAAACTATGAACTTGTTTGGCTATGTGTTAGGAGTATTATGGTGCAATTTCATGATATTTGGATGTGTTATAGGCATGCTTTTATTTAATGCCGGTTATGGGTGTTTATGTGTCGTTTATGAATCGCCTCGCTTATTTTCTATATCTTATCACTTCTTCTTGTTGCCCAACCTTGAATATATGCTATGTTATGTAATATGAAGTATATGGTAACATTATGGAAGAGCTTGAACATGTTCTGTGCTCTTATTTGGATTCTTGAATTATGGGATTGGGAAGTATGAATTGAATGATTTATGATTGAATAAGTGAATGAATTGGTTATATGATTTTCATGACTTAATATAATCTTTATGTCTTCATATCATGTGTGAGCATTGTCGTGCGTCATATATGGTTCATTTAGAGTCTTGAGTCTCACGAACACGTCTTGTGGTCTTTTGTACAGTTTGTCTCCAGGGTGGAGAGCTTTTGATCGTCAGGCACTTGGTGCTCGATCCTTGTTTCTTCACGGTTAAGGTGAGGGTGTTTTCGTTGTAGCTACGTATTAAACCCTACAACCCTTATGTGAAAAGCTTTGGCCAAAACCTTATGATTATATATATATGGTTTTCAAATGAAGTTATCGAGTAAATCCTTTTGAGTTATACGTATGAGCGTACATGAGCTTAAAAATGGTTTTGTAATGAGGCTATGCTCCAAACCGTGTGTCTTCATGCTAGCTACGGATTAGGATGACACGGAGAGGTACGTATATAGCATATGCCGAATTACACGGTAAGGTGTTTATGAATTATGTTATGTATTTATGAATTATGATATGTATTTATGAATTATGCTATGTACTTATGATTGTTATGTTTTGGCGAGACACATTTATTACTTATTACTGAACGGGCCCCGGGACTTAGTATATGTGGCTAACCGAGGAAGCAAGGGCTGACGGGGATCCCATATACTAGTCCCAACTTATTTACGGTGATACCGGCCCTCGCTAGGAGATTTAGCGGGGAATGGGAGCTGAGTGTCTTTGGGGAATTCATGTAACCCCATTGGCCCATGATTTAACCGGTGGCCGGGTCTTGCAAGCCCGTCCACCACCCGGAGGAAGAAGGTTGGTTAGGATTTATGCCTCTTCTTATATATATGTTTTGATAGAATTATGCACCGTGCGGGAAGGCCGGGATACGGATTGCCCAAACGCATATTTATGATATGATTTATGGTCTGTGTGTATTATGATATATTGCCTGATCGCTTAATCAATATATTACTGATATTTGTCGTACACGGTCGGAGTTTGGTTGGAGATTGTGCACGCTCACTCGCCGAGCCTTATATTTATGTATGATTTATGAATATAATGAATTTAATATGAATTAGTCGTAAAAGTCGAGCATTGGCTATCTATTTTCTTGCCCTTTTTGGGAACTAATTTCAAATAAAACCTTGCTCGGGATTTATGACTTGCATGTGTATGTTTTATATATATATGTATCGCTCCTGCTCACTCAGTCTTCTAGAGACTGACCCTCTCCCTCCCCAATCTTTTAGTGTGCAGGTTTGATCTTTGGAGTTTCGGGCTAGGCGGAGGTGTTTGAAGTTTTTGAGTGAGTCGAGTTAGATTAGTAGAGTCTCTTCACTCATTTATGTATTGAAATTATGTATGACTCGTTCGGTTATATATTAAGCTTGAATATTCATGTAATTGTTATTGAACTGACTTTACTGGGTTTTGCTATGATTTAAAAGAGGCCTGAAGAGCCCAAATTCCGTTTATGATTGGTATGATTGAACTTTGGCTTTTCTGCATTATATTTTGTGGATTGGTAACCGTTGTCTAGCTCCGCCTGGCTTAGGAAGGTTTTTATGTTTGTCTCCCGTTCGCTATGGTTTGATACGGGTGCGGATTTACTGTTTCGTTACTCGTGTTGAGCCATAGTGCGGGGGATGTGGTGCCTCACGTGCGGGGTGCTACAATGGAGTTTCTGGAAGATTATGATTGTACAATTCAATACCATCCTGGAAAGGCTAACGTGGTGGCTGATGCATTGAGTCGAAAGGCTAGTATAGCGCATGTCGAAGGACACCCAATAGAATGTGGAAGAAAACCAGCTCAAGTGATTCCTAGAGCTAAGTTGGCAAATCTAATAATTTCGTCACCGCTGAAGGATCGATTGATAAAGACGCAAGCTATTGATGAATGGATTAAGAAGTGTCTCAATTCCAAGGAGAAGGATGATGAGACAAAATTCAGTAAAAGTGAAGATGGAATCTTGAGATATAAGAACAGAGTCTGTGTACCTTCAGCTATACGAAAGGAAATACTTGATGAAGCACACAAGACACGTTATACGGTACACCCTGGAGGAACGAAGATGTACCAAGATCTTAAGAAGCAGTTTTGGTGGAACGGAATGAAAAGAGACATTGCTGATTATGTTAAGAAATGCTTAACGTGTCAGAAAGTTAAAGCAGAACACCAAAAACCAGCAGGGAAGTTACAACCACTACCAATTCCTACATGGAAGTGGGAGCAAATAACCATGGATTTTGTTACTGGGTTACCTAAAGTCAAAGGAGGACAAGACAGTATATGGGTCATAGTTGACAGATTGACAAAATCAGCACACTTCCTACCAGTCAAGACTACGGATAAAGTTAAATCCTTAGCAAAACTGTATCAGCAGGAAATTGTGAGATTACATGGAGTGCCGGTGAGTGTAGTGTCTGACAGAGACCCAAAGTTTACATCACAACTTTGGCAAAATGTACAAAGTCTGATGGGAACTAAGTTACATTTCAGTACAGCGGCACACCCGTAAACAGACGGACAGTCAGAAAGGTTGATTAAATATTTGGAGGATATGTTAAGAGCATGTGCTTTGGACTTTTCAGACAGTTGGAAAGATTGTTTACCCCTCGTGGAATTTGCATACAATAACAGTTATCAAGCTTCAATTCAAGCAGCCCCATATGAAGCCTTGTATGGAAGAAAATGCAGATCTCCATTATATTGGGATATGGATGAGACAAGGGATACCTCTGGGGGAACTCCCAGGGCCAAAGTACTCGAATGGATTGAAGGAGCTACAGAAAAGATTCGGATAATCAGGCAAAGAATGAAAGCCGCCCAGGACCGACAGAAGAGCTATGCCGATAAAAGAAGAAGGGATTTAGAGTTTGATGTGGGTGAGAAAGTGTTTCTGAAAGCATCGCCAAGGAAAGGGTTCACAAGGATTGGAAAAGGTGGAAAATTGAACCCTAGGTACATAGGACCTTTTGAGATACTTGAACGAGTGGGTCCAACAGCGTATCGTCTAGATCTACCAGCAAGCTTAACAGGAATCCATAATGTATTTCATGTATCCCAACTTCGTAAATACTTTGCTGATGAGGCACAGGTGCTGCCAGTAGAAGAAGTTCCGTTAGAACCTAATCTAACCTACGAGTTGAAGGCGGTTAAGATCCTAGATAAGAAATTCCAGGAATTAAGAAATAAAAAGATTCCATTGGTTAAAGTTTTATGGAAAAGGAACCGTACAGAGGAGGTCACCTGGGAAACTGAAGAAAAGATGCAAAAACACTATCCCAAATTGTTCAGAGATCACGAAGAGAATCTGAGGACAGATTCTTCTTAAGGAGGGGAGGTTGTGACAGCCCGGTTCGGGATCGGATCAATAAAGGTAAGCTAAGGGCAACGTAAGGGCATTTATAGAACTTGATCCGTATTTAAAACAATTTATATCATGCACCCCTACATGAAATAAGTGCTCATATGTGATATTAGGTGACCAAGAGGGGGAAAACTACCTTTAAACCCTAAGAGCACTATTTATTTCCGAACCAGCATTATACCGTTTTATTCAGGAGATCTTAAAGAACCTATACCTATCTTCTTAGAATATTTCAACTCTCTTTTCAATGCTTTGAGGTTTCGTTTATGTGTCCAGAGCAATTTAAGAATTTATTTTCAAATAAAAATTTCCGTCGGTAAGAAATATTTCCTTCGTTAGAATGATTTAGCCCTTGAGATCATCACCATAACGTTCCTCGTTTTTTTCTACATTTTTGGAGAGCCTTTTTGAACCTTCAAATCTTATCCTAGTATTTATTTCATAATTTAACTAATTTTCGAAATTCAAGAAAATCAAATCTTCCGAAGCTTATAACTTTTAAACCGTACGTCCGATTTTGACCCGTGAGTAACCATTTCGAAGCTAATTTTATTTCCTAGCTCTTGGGCACTTTTCCAACATCAAAAATACGCAGGAGAAAGGTGGAATTACCAGAATACCCCTGCTGTGACAATTATGTAAAGAAGGAAACCTATTTTTGGAAATTTCACAAAATACCCCACCTTAAGTCCCTAAAATAAATATTATTTGCACTTTGGTCCTTCCCAACAACTATAAATAAGTGTGTTGGGGTCTCATTTTGTGCTCACTCCATTCTCTTCTTCTCCCCCTAGTGGCCGAATTTCCTCCCCCTTTTAAGGTTAGTTTTCTTATTTTTTTTTTATGTTTTAATTAGTTTAATTTATGTTTTAATTTATGTTTTATTTTATGTTTTAATTTATTTATTAATTATGCTAGATTTAGGATTTAATTTATGTTTTATTTTATGCATGAATTATGTGATTTAATTTATGTTTTTAAATATTCATGAATTTATGAATTATATTCTTATAGTATAGTTTATTATGAAATGTGTTACAATTTAATTTTGTGACAAATTAATTATGTGACAATTATGCTAGCATGTTATATGTTACATTTTAATTATTTTATGATCATACTTAGGTAATTTAATTTATTTCATGATTTAATTAAATGTTACATGTTATTTAATGTAACATAATTAAAGTATAACCTATAGTTTTAAATGTTACATGTTTAATTAATTGTTACATAATTACTTGACCAATTGATATATGTTATGGTATACATGTATAAAATACGTATACGTATTTGATTCCAATATGTATAAATACGTGTGTACTTTCGTATAAATACTATGTGTATTTCCTTAATAAATACGTATGTACTTTTGTATAAATACCGTATGTATTCTAGTATAAATACCGCATGTATTCTTGTATAAATACTGTATGTACCTTGTATAAATACTGTATAAATACGGTAGGTATCCCCGTATAAATACCGTATACATACAGTATAAATACCGTATACATACTATATAAATACACGTATACATACAGTATAAGTACAGTATACATACAGTATATATACCGTATACTTGAATAGTGACCTTTGACCCTTGACCTTTGACTTTGACTTTTGACTTTGACCTTGACCAAGAATTTTGACTTTCAACCTAATTGATCATTTCAAAGAGACGAATTCAACAGTCAAAGCCTTTTTCGAAAATTCTAAAAAACAAGGGATCAAAGTAGGTTTCAAAGTTCACATTAGGGTTGTTCTAAGACCTTAAGAACATATCCCTAAGTTTTTGATACGAGCTTTCTAATGAGACTAATCGTTTGCTCGAATTCTTTCTTCGGGAAAGATTATTCCTTGTTTAAATGTGCCGCATTCTTTTCAATCTTATACTCCAATACTTGACTTTCCGCACTCAATCATGCATCATTAATCATGTGTGGGACTTAGATCCTTAAGCTCATGGTAGTCTGTCACTTACAGGAGATAATACCGAGTTCTGGGATCCGCAGGGTACCGTGTGAACCCTGTCTTCTACCAACTACCAATTTATCTAAATAAATAGGTGAGGTTAAACTATTTCAACTGGAACCATGAATATTCCTTCGTTTTCAAATGATTTCAAAATCAACGCCTTCGGGTGCAAAGATTCCTATTTTTCAAGTTAACGTTTTCCCGTTTGGGGCAATGCTTCGAGTTTAAAGTCAATGATCTCTGATATACGTTCTGTTCACTGTTATACTGCTTTGATTAAAGGTTCAGTCATCTGAACTCTGTGTGCTTATGTACCTTTGTTATTCTGAAAGCAAGCTTTGGAAACTTTGTTATGTTGGGCCCTGGTGGTACGGTTAGTAGTAGACCGGGAGGCGTGCGCCAATAGCTACTATGATACTGGCCGCCGTACTGACCTTGGTGATGGTTTAATCGGAGGTTGGTTACTCCACATCGAAGGTCGGGAGAGGTGGTAAATTCCTCCCGTTTCGCACGTCACCGCGGGGTAGCTCCCTGGGCGCGACAATAAGGGGAGAAGGGGTGGTGCATGTGATTATGGGTGTTGGGATCCTAATGGATCTCGATACCAACTTTGTAAATGTTTTTGAGGAGTAAAGGATGGATATGGCCTAGCTTACGGGCAAACTTTGGTTTTAAAGTCTGGTTCATATTTTTGAAAATATCCCGTATCCTGTTCCCCGTTTATATAAAGTATGTATGAACCAGAACCTCTGATATGTGTGCTTGTGTGTGCTTGTGAAAAATCCCATTTCAAGATAAAAGAGTTATCTTTCCGGTTTGAGAAAAGTTACTAAGAAAACCTTTCAAAATCCCACAAGTTCAACTATTCTTTATTTCTACGAATTATCTCGCTTAGTCTCTTTGACTAATACCTCCACCCTGTTTTTCTGGCCTCATGGTTTCAGGTAGGCAGCCCGGCGCTTCCTAGAGGTATCTTGAAGCTGTAGGAGGTCTTTTGTTAAGTCAGGATTGCTAGTTACTTTTCCTTTGTCCTGCATAGTCGTGGTTACCTCTACCTTTACGTTACATGTTTGACTTTGAGAACCTATTCAGGCTACAACCTGAATTGCTAGGACTCCGTTTTTGTTATGTTCCTCTATTTTCTTTTTGGACTAATGTTTAAGATAATATTATGGCTACTTGTCTCTATGGTTATGCATATACTACTGTGTTGCATTCATGTTTTCAAAAGTTTAAAATTATTCTGAAATTCCGCTGCGTGGGCAACACTGGTTACTCTGATCTTTGTTATGTTCTGTCCTGTCCGTTCGCCGAAGTATCTCTCTAGTAATAAAGCTTCCTAGTTACTTGGGTGATACAACGGTGCGGGGTTGTGGCGTTGGGGCGCTACAAAACCGAAAGGGGAGGGCGTCGCTGGAGTTGCTGCTCTTTGTGGCTTCTCTTTTCGGATGAGGCAGAAGCGAGGTGGTGGTGGTGGTGATGCGTCGCCGTGGTGGGGAGTGCTGGCGCCGCTAGTGAAGCTGCTGCGATTGAAGACGAAGGGAGGAGGAGAAGAAAATAATGAGCGCTGCTAGGGTTTTCAGCGTATTAAAAGTCTCCTTTCCAAGAATTGCAGATAGGTCCCTCGAGTCGTCTAGTTAAGCAATTGAGTCCACAGGTTTTAGATAGGTTCAATTAAGTCAGAATTAAATGTTATGAAATTATAAAGTGACCACAAAGTTTAAGATAAGAATCAATTAGATCCAAATTTGAAATTAATAAATTAGAAAGGGAGTCCCAGACGATTAGGCAAAGTTCAATTAAGTCCTATCATTAAAATACAAAATTCAATTAAGTCCCTCAAAGAATTCAAGTCATGCAAATGAGTCCCAAAGTTCAAGTAAGGTTCAAATAGATCCAATTAAAGATTTTGTAATTATAAATGCATCCCCACGGTTCTAAAGTAGTATACAATTAAGTCTAATTTGATTTCTCATAATTAGAAAACGATCCCCAAATTTTATTAATGTCAAATTAGCCCACATAATTCAATCTAAAGAGCAATTAGACACTAAACACATATTTCAATTAAGTCCACATATTTTCATAAGGTTGCAATCGAGTCAATTAAACTACTAAAACATAAATAAAGCAATTCCAACATAAGCAAAGTTAAATAAATAACAATCTAATCGCATGGAAACGGCATCGTATCTTGCTTCGAAATGCGGGGTGTTACAACCTTCCCCCCTTAAGAGAACCTGGTCCCCAGGTTCCACTGCTGAGCTGGAAAGCTTCGAGTGATAGTGTCTTAACCCTTCTCGAGGAGTTGCGTGAAACTTAGCCTCCGTTGTGAAGTTTACTCTCATTGTCTTTGCTGAACCTTTCTCGCGATGTCTCGTTGCCATTGGGATCCACTCGAGTACTGAACCGTTGCTTTCATCAAGTTGTTCATCATTCCCATAAGACGAATAGTTATCACTGCACTCAACTTCGATGGCGTCGCAAACTCGTCGCTGCAGACCGTAGCCAGGACAACGCGTAACGCAACCTCAACAGACAAGAGAGAATCCCATCTCTCGGCACAAGAGGTGAGAGAACCCCGTCTCTCGAACACAGAAAGCGAGAGAACCCCGTCTCTCGAACAAATAATTGAGAGAACCCCGTCTCTCAGTCTAAGTTGGACAGATTCCAGCATCCTCCAACATTCTAGTTCAAGAAATTCCAACATTTCTCAAACCCCTAAATTCAAGAGAATCCAACATCTCCCGAAGACCTAAGTACAAGAGAATCCAACATCTCTCGTGCACAAAGCTTAGAAAGAATCCAGCATCTTTCTATCACATAAGTAGAGAATCCTGCGACTCTCTAACACATAAATTGAGAGAATGAACATCTCCCAAGCACGTAAAAGAGGGAACCTAAGGTCTCTCTTGCGCACAATTCCACTGATCAATTATTCATACATACACACATCAGAGTAGCACTTGACGAAAAGTATGCGATGCATGTTTGGTGTACCTTATACCACTGATATCGGTATCCCTTGAGTATAGATTCAACGCTCATACCTCAACTCAAGGGGGATATCGCGATGGAATCCCTGTAGAACGAGGTTACAGTATGTATGTATGTTATGTGAGAAGTCAGTGAGCAATCAAGAGAGTTTTAAGTCACACAGGCATGGATAGTCCCCATAAGTGCATCACTTATTCATTTCAGCAACGGTTTATAACAAGTAGAAATTTCAAGTTACAAACACTAGATCAGGTATCCAAGTTATCACAATTCAAACAACAATAGTCATCACACACATCAAGCGAAGTAGGATACGGACACTTAAGCGATGCATGTATGCAAATGCCATGAATGCTAATACCTCAATGTTCGGGTTCATCTTGATCTGCAATTTGAAGTCATTGATCTCGTATTCGTTGTTTGTTAGCTCTCGATCGATCACAATCGAAAACCTTGTGCTCCTTTGACCCGCAAGCATAACACCTCTGTAATCGATCCCGACACGCGTCGTAAGCATGGTTGGTTCCTCCACAATGGGTACACGGTTGGATTTCTTTCCTCGGCTTTGGAGGGTTTCTGTTCTTATGCTTCTTTCCACGAATCTTCTTGGTTCGAGTTCCCTGTTGATCGGACCTCTCTCTCACATATAAATTTGAGCATAGACTCAGCTCAGGTCTAGGCCCCGACACATTTCTTTCCTTACTTTTTGTCAACCACCTATTTTCCACTCGTAATGCTACCTCCGTGGCTTTATCCCACGTACTTGTATCCTCTGCAATCAAAGCCTCCTTGAATTCATTTCGGAGGCCTTTCATGAAACCCGTAATGTGGGGCACATACACGCCCAACCTCTCGAATTCCCTTATGTAGTCCACAACGGTTCTTTCTCCTTGTTTCAAAGTGAGAAATTCTTCGAATCTTCTGTCTTGCAAAATGACCCGTGCAAACCTCTTTCGGAATTCTCGAACAAACACATCCCACGTCAACTCATCGCCCGTTGTCTCTAACTGTTGGGAAAATCCTTTCCACCATTGCCTTGCTTGACCTTGTAGGAGGAATGTAGCAAGGCGAGCCATATCTTGAGAGTTGCATGGCCATATCTCAAAGATGCCCTCTATTTCTGAAAGCCACTCTTCGGCCCTTATATCATCCCCTTCTCGAAATTGGGGAGGATTAAATGTTCTAAATTCTCGGTACATCATCGCAATCAAATTCATTGTTGGTACTTCAGCCGAAGAATGTGCCCGATCGTTCAAATTTGGATGAGAAGGCTGACCGTGGTATTGTTGACGCGGTGGCATCCTGAAAGTCTCAACAACTTCAATATCGAAATATGCATGTTGATTAGTAAATGCTCATGCCACGTAATAAATCAATCAAGAACTACCAAGAAATGCAATGCATCAACTAGTATAAATTCAGTAAGGTGATGAAAATTCAAATGCATAGCTCTTCAAATCATAATGCAGGTGCGCACATAACCAAATTGTCCTACGCCGTTCGACCTAGACAGACACAACACGACACTAGAGCTCGGTTTTGCAACCTAGAGCTCTGATACCACTTAAGGATGTAGCACCCCAGACGGAGGATACCGCATCCCCCGCACTAGGACTCAGACTCGGTCATGAAATAGGAAGTCCATGCCCGAATCCAAATCGTAGCGAACGGGAGACCAACTCACACACTAGGCTAGGCAGATCTAACTTGACAAACTCAGAGTGCGGAAGCAATTAAAACCAACAACAATAGATAGCGGAAGCATTTATTACATGCAGAACAGGTGACGGGTTCAACTAGCATAGATACCTAATCCCGAATATCATTTCATAATCCAATACAATATCAGCATAAGTATCATCAATATCTAATGACATCCAAATTCTAGCTTACGAACCCCACACGGGTTTAAGTCTAAGTAGAGCATACAACATAACCTTCAAGTGCGAAACATAAATACATAACATAAATAAAGTATGCGACAAATGCATCCTAATACCAACTAGACTGACAAGTGTGACTCAGGAGACTCACTTCCGCCTAGCTCAAGCCAAAAGGAAACCTGCAAACTAAAAGATAAAATGAGGTGTCAGTCAACTGACTGAGTGAGGGGGCTAACGCACACCCACAATATATATATACAGAGCACAGCACATATCAAAAGGGGTGGACTCATGAACCGGGAATAGGTGTTGCATACCAAAGCGTTTCAAAGCAAAACCCAAATATATATATATGTATATACTTAGAAAACATTTTCAGAAACTCTATTCCGATTCATGATTCCCATAACATATCATACCATATGCTCGGCGAGTACGAGCTTCCAACCTCAACTCCTCATATCATAACAAAACAGAAATAACATACCAACCTCAACTCCGGGTGATGGTAGGGTTGCGCGACCTTAACCATCCATACGGTCGAGGGGAGTGCTGATTGCTACTCATACCCTCAGGACTCCGTTTCCCAACCAAACCTCCGGTGGGTCCCGGTAGATCCTTTTCATACAGATGGAGACTACGCACAGGTATATCCCCGATGGCCCTAACCGTCCCGGGGGCTCCTTACCCGTAGCTCCTGGGCCCCATAACAGAACATAACATAACATATACCAACTTTCATGGCAATTCTCGCTACATAATCATAACATAACTGATTTTTCCAAAATGACTTATATATGTCTCAAAAACTGGTTTTTATAACATAACTTTTCAAAACAGCTTACATATGCTTTCATATCTAATTTTCCAAAACAAAGCTGATTCACAAGGTCATAAACATATCATATCCAACACATACGTATCTATAATAGATATACTCGCATGCAAGGGTTGAAATCAGCATATTAAGGCCATAGGTCGCATAACTATACAAAATTCTAAACCTCACCTGAGAAGCGACGAGATACCAGAATTGACAAGACGGATGCATACTCGATCAGGTTGTCTCCACCCTGGAGATCACTGTACAGAAAGAGAATACAGTGTACTCATGAGACAAGACTCAGACATGAACCACAAAGACGCACGGCGATGATTGTAAGATGACATGGGTGATGTGAAATGGTATAGTATGACACGTAAATAATTAGACATTTAATCGAGTTATGGCCAAATATCTACAATTTGATAACAAAGCCTAAGCCACAATTTAAAATTCACATCATTAAAGTTCTAAACAAAGAATCAAGCTTAATATACAAATTGGAATTTATTACAACAATATATATATATATATATATACACACATTGTACAACCCACATAACTCACAAAAGTCTCAGACACTAAGTCTAGTTATCCAACATCACAATTAGAATACTTTTACGATTACTTCAACCCAAAACAGTTAATAATTCATTTAGTTCTAATATATCAAGCACACCATATATGTAAACAACACGCATGCACACTATGTACGCCCTGTTCACAAATCCCACAATTAACATATTGCATTACCTACACAATTAGGCATTTAATTAGTTACCACCATTATTTATTAATTACCAATATGTAACGTAATAATTAAGCATGACTTTGTTCTTTTCATGGTAAGTAATTATTGTCATAAAGTTTGAAATTTAATTGAAATAAATTCAACTCAATTCTAAATTAGTTAACCCATTTCCTTTAAATACAATCTAAGCCGTCCAATTTTCAGTTAACACAACGAGGTTCCAACTTCATAATACGAATATACAGATTTCATTATAATTATCCAAGAGGATCACTAAACAATTAATCCGTAGTTCGAATAATTTGATAGTCAAAATGTCATCCATATAAACCCATCAACCAGATTATAACATATACAGCATACGATTACCATTCAGTTATACCATCAATTCACATAAGTTCCCATTACAAACAAAACGAGATTATACTTCAGAATTCACATTCATATTGAATTTTAAAATAATAATACAACTAAATTCATATAGAAAAAAAATGAAGGGAAACGAAAACAAAACAAGGGATTTACAATTGGAAGAAGCAGCGGCAAGGATTGATGAAGGAGAGTAGGACTCCGCTGCTACAGTGGTGATTTCTGATAGCTGAATCGGAACGGAGGCCGGAGAAGGTGACCGGGTCTGATAGCTGCGATAGAGATCGGCGACTAGACCTGGCAGTGGTGGTCGGATCCGTGGCGAGACAGCCGGGGGTGGTGCTATGGTGGCTGATTTGCAGAGACTCGGTGGCTGCGTGGTGGCGCTACTCTTGTCCTCTGAAACGGGAGAGGGAGAAAGTGGATGCTCGGTGGTGGCGACGGCTGACCGAGTTCGCCGGAGAAGATGGGGTTTTGGCGGCGGAGAACTAGCAGGTGATGAAAAGGGGATTCTCAGATCTGGGCGAAGAAACGAGGTTACGGGTGGTTTTTGACCAAAGCGGGGTGTCCGGATCTGAGTTGTGCTGGCCGCGAATCGTCGCCGGCGATGGTGTGGCTGAGGAAGAAGGCGTCGCTGGTGAACGACGGAGAAAGCGGAGAAAGGAAGGTGGCGGTGGTGGTGATGCTGAATCGTGGCAGTGGTTCGGTGGGGAGAACTGCTGCGCCGCTACTTGAAACCGAAAGGGGAGGGCGTCGCTGGAGTTGCTGCTCTTTGTGGCTTCTCTTTTCGGATGAGGCAGAAGCGAGGTGGTGGTGGTGGTGATGCGTCGCCGTGGTGGGGAGTGCTGGCGCCCACTAGTGAAGCTGCTGCGATTGAAGACGAAGGGGGGAGGAGAAGAAAATAATGAGCGCTGCTAGGGTTTTCAGCGTATTAAAATACTCCTTTCCAAGAATTGCAGATAGGTCCCTCGAGTCGTCTAGTTAAGCAATTGAGTCCACAGGTTTTAGATAGGTTCAATTAAGTCCGAATTAAATGTTATGAAATTATAAAGTGACCACAAAGTTTAAGATAAGAATCAATTAGATCCAAATTTGAAATTAATAAATTAGAAAGGGAGTCCCAGACGATTAGGCAAAGTTCAATTAAGTCCTATCATTAAAATACAAAATTCAATTAAGTCCCTCAAAGAATTCAAGTCATGCAAATGAGTCCCAAAGTTCAAGTAAGGTTCAAATAGATCCAATTAAAGATTTTGTAATTATAAATGCATCCCCACGGTTCTAAAGTAGTATACAATTAAGTCTAATTTGATTTCTCATAATTAGAAAACGATCCCCAAATTTTATTAATCTCAAATTAGCCCACATAATTCAATCTAAAGAGCAATTAGACACTAAACACATATTTCAATTAAGTCCACATATTTTCATAAGGTTGCAATCGAGTCAATTAAACTACTAAAACATAAATAAAGCAATTCCAACACAAGCAAAGTTAAATAAATAACAATCTAATCGCATGGAAACGGCATCGTATCTTGCTTCGAAATGCGGGGTGTTACAACCTTCCCCCCTTAAGAGAACCTGGTCCCCAGGTTCCACTGCTGAGCTGGAAAGCTTCGAGTGATAGTGTCTTAACCCTTCTCGAGGAGTTGCGTGAAACTTAGCCTCCGTTGTGAAGTTTACTCTCATTGTCTTTGCTGAACCTTTCTCGCGATGTCTCGTTGCCATTGGGATCCACCCGAGTACTGAACCGTTGCTTTCATCAAGTTGTTCATCATTCCCATAAGACGAATAGTTATCACTGCACTCAACTTCGATGGCGTCGCAAACTCGTCGCTGCAGACCGTAGCCAGGACAACGCGTAACGCAACCTCAACAGACAAGAGAGAATCCCATCTCTCGGCACAAGAGGTGAGAGAACCCCGTCTCTCGAACACAGAAAGCGAGAGAACCCCGTCTCTCGAACAAATAATTGAGAGAACCCCGTCTCTCAGCCTAAGTTGGACAGATTCCAGCATCTTCCAACATTCTAGTTCAAGAAATTCCAACATTTCTCAAACCCCTAAATTCAAGAGAATCCAACATCTCCCGAAGACCTAAGTACAAGAGAATCCAACATCTCTCGTGCACAAAGCTTAGAAAGAATCCAGCATCTTTCTATCACATAAGTAGAGAATCCTGCGACTCTCTAACACATAAATTGAGAGAATGAACATCTCCCAAGCACGTAAAAGAGGGAACCTAAGGTCTCTCTTGCGCACAATTCCACTGATCAATTATTCATACATACACACATCAGAGTAGCACTTGACGAAAAGTATGCGATGCATGTTTGGTGTACCTTATACCACTGATATCGGTATCCCTTGAGTATAGATTCAACGCTCATACCTCAACTCAAGGGGGATATCGCGATGGAATCCCTGTAGAACGAGGTTACAGTATGTATGTATGTTATGTGAGAAGTCAGTGAGCAATCAAGAGAGTTTTAAGTCACATAGGCATGAATAGTCCCCATAAGTGCATCACTTATTCATTTCAGCAACGGTTTATAACAAGTAGAAATTTCAAGTTACAAACACTAGATCAGGTATCCAAGTTATCACAATTCAAACAACAATAGTCATCACACACATCAAGCGAAGTAGGATACGGACACTTAAGCGATGCATGTATGCAAATGCCATGAATGCTAATACCTCAATGTTCGGGTTCATCTTGATCTGCAATTTGAAGTGGTTGATCTCGTATTCGTTGTTTGTTAGCTCTCGATCGATCACAATCGAAAACCTTGTGCTCCTTTGACCCGCAAGCATAACACCTCTGTAATCGATCCCGACACGCGTCGTAAGCATGGTTGGTTCCTCCACAATGGGTACACGGTTGGATTTCTTTCCTCGGCTTTGGAGGGTTTCTGTTCTTATGCTTCTTTCCACGAATCTTCTTGGTTCGAGTTCCCTGTTGATCGGATCTCTCTTTCACATATAAATTTGAGCATAGACTCAGCTCAGGTCTAGGCCCCGACACATTTCTTTCCTTACTTTTTGTCAACCACCTATTTTCCACTCGTAATGCTACCTCCGTGGCTTTATCCCACGTACTTGTATCCTCTGCAATCAAAGCCTCCTTGAATTCATTTCGGAGGCCTTTCATGAAACCCGTAATGTGGGGCACATACACGCCCAACCTCTCGAATTCCCTTATGTAGTCCACAACGGTTCTTTCTCCTTGTTTCAAAGTGAGAAATTCTTCGAATCTTCTGTCTTGCAAAATGACCCGTGCAAACCTCTTTCGGAATTCTCGAACAAACACATCCCACGTCAACTCATCGCCCGTTGTCTCTAACTGTTGGGCAAATCCTTTCCACCATTGCCTTGCTTGACCTTGTAGGAGGAATGTAGCAAGGCGAGCCATATCTTGAGAGTTGCATGGCCATATCTCAAAGATGCCCTCTATTTCTGAAAGCCACTCTTCGGCCCTTATATCATCCCCTTCTCGAAATTGGGGAGGATTAAATGTTCTAAATTCTCGGTACATCATCGCAATCAAATTCATTGTTGGTACTTCAGCCGAAGAATGTCCCCGATCGTTCAAATTTGGATGAGAAGGCTGACCGTGGTATTGTTGACGCGGTGGCATCCTGAAAGTCTCAACAACTTCAATATCGAAATATGCATGTTGATTAGTAAATGCTCATGCCACGTAATAAATCAATCAAGAACTACCAAGAAATGCAATGCATCAACTAGTATAAATTCAGTAAGGTGATGAAAATTCAAATGCATAGCTCTTCAAATCATAATGCAGGTGCGCACATAACCAAATTGTCCTACGCCGTTCGACCTAGACAGACACAACACGACACTAGAGCTCGGTTTTGCAACCTAGAGCTCTGATACCACTTAAGGATGTAGCACCCCAGACGGAGGATACCGCATCCCCCGCACTAGGACTCAGACTCGGTCATGAAATAGGAAGTCCATGCCCGAATCCAAATCGTAGCGAACGGGAGACCAACTCACACACTAGGCTAGGCAGATCTAACTTGACAAACTCAGAGTGCGGAAGCAATTAAAACCAACAACAATAGATAGCGGAAGCATTTATTACATGCAGAACAGGTGACGGGTTCAACTAGCATAGATACCTAATCCCGAATATCATTTCATAATCCAATACAATATCAGCATAAGTATCATCAATATCTAATGACATCCAAATTCTAGCTTACGAACCCCACACGGGTTTAAGTCTAAGTAGAGCATACAACATAACCTTCAAGTGCGAAACATAAATACATAACATAAATAAAGTATGCGACAAATGCATCCTAATACCAACTAGACTGACAAGTGTGACTCAGGAGACTCACTTCCGCCTAGCTCAAGCCAAAAGGAAACCTGCAAACTAAAAGATAAAATGAGGTGTCAGTCAACTGACTGAGTGAGGGGGCTAACGCACACCCACAATATATATATACAGAGCACAACACATATCAAAAGGGGTGGACTCATGAACCGGGAATAGGTGTTGCATACCAAAGCGTTTCAAAGCAAAACCCAAATATATATATATGTATATACTTAGAAAACATTTTCAGAAACTCTATTCCGATTCATGATTCCCATAACATATCATACCATATGCTCGGCGAGTACGAGCTTCCAACCTCAACTCCTCATATCATAACAAAACAGAAATAACATACCAACCTCAACTCCGGGTGATGGTAGGGTTGCGCGACCTTAACCATCCATACGGTCGAGGGGAGTGCTGATTGCTACTCATACCCTCAGGACTCCGTTTCCCAACCAAACCTCCGGTGGGTCCCGGTAGATCCTTTTCATACAGATGGAGACTACGCACAGGTATATCCCCGATGGCCCTAACCGTCCCGGGGGCTCCTTACCCGTAGCTCCTGGGCCCCATAACAGAACATAACATAACATATACCAACTTTCATGGCAATTCTCGCTACATAATCATAACATAACTGATTTTTCCAAAATGACTTATATATGTCTCAAAAACTGGTTTTTATAACATAACTTTTCAAAACAGCTTACATATGCTTTCATATCTAATTTTCCAAAACAAAGCTGATTCACAAGGTCATAAACATATCATATCCAACACATACGTATCTATAATAGATATACTCGCATGCAAGGGTTGAAATCAGCATATTAAGGCCATAGGTCGCATAACTATACAAAATTCTAAACCTCACCTGAGAAGCGACGAGATACCAGAATTGACAAGACGGATGCATACTCGATCAGGTTGTCTCCACCCTGGAGATCACTGTACAGAAAGAGAATACAGTGTACTCATGAGACAAGACTCAGACATGAACCACAAAGACGCACGGCGATGATTGTAAGATGACATGGGTGATGTGAAATGGTATAGTATGACACGTAAATAATTAGACATTTAATCGAGTTATGGCCAAATATCTACAATTTGATAACAAAGCCTAAGCCACAATTTAAAATTCACATCATTAAAGTTCTAAACAAAGAATCAAGCTTAATATACAAATTGGAATTTATTACAACAATATATATATATATATATATACACACATTGTACAACCCACATAACTCACAAAAGTCTCAGACACTAAGTCTAGTTATCCAACATCACAATTAGAATACTTTTACGATTACTTCAACCCAAAACAGTTAATAATTCATTTAGTTCTAATATATCAAGCACACCATATATGTAAACAACACGCATGCACACTATGTACGCCCTGTTCACAAATCCCACAATTAACATATTGCATTACCTACACAATTAGGCATTTAATTAGTTACCACCATTATTTATTAATTACCAATATGTAACGTAATAATTAAGCATGACTTTGTTCTTTTCATGGTAAGTAATTATTGTCATAAAGTTTGAAATTTAATTGAAATAAATTCAACTCAATTCTAAATTAGTTAACCCATTTCCTTTAAATACAATCTAAGCCGTCCAATTTTCAGTTAACACAACGAGGTTCCAACTTCATAATACGAATATACAGATTTCATTATAATTATCCAAGAGGATCACTAAACAATTAATCCGTAGTTCGAATAATTTGATAGTCAAAATGTCATCCATATAAACCCATCAACCAGATTATAACATATACAACATACGATTACCATTCAGTTATACCATCAATTCACATAAGTTCCCATTACAAACAAAACGAGATTATACTTCAGAATTCACATTCATATTGAATTTTAAAATAATAATACAACTAAATTCATATAGAAAAAAAATGAAGGGAAACGAAAACAAAACAAGGGATTTACAATTGGAAGAAGCAGCGGCAAGGATTGATGAAGGAGAGTAGGACTCCGCTGCTACAGTGGTGATTTCTGATAGCTGAATCGGAACGGAGGCCGGAGAAGGTGACCGGGTCTGATAGCTGCGATAGAGATCGGCGACTAGACCTGGCAGTGGTGGTCGGATCCGTGGCGAGACAGCCGGGGGTGGTGCTATGGTGGCTGATTTGCAGAGACTCGGTGGCTGCGTGGTGGCGCTACTCTTGTCCTCTGAAACGGGAGAGGGAGAAAGTGGATGCTCGGTGGTGGCGACGGCTGACCGAGTTCGCCGGAGAAGATGGGGTTTTGGCGGCGGAGAACTAGCAGGTGATGAAAAGGGGATTCTCATATCTGGGCGAAGAAACAAGGTTGCGGGTGGTTTTTTACCAAAGCGGGGTGTCCGGATCTGAGTTGTGCTGGCCGCGAATCGTCGCCGGCGATGGTGTGGCTGAGGAAGAAGGCGTCGCTGGTGAACGACGAAGAAAGCGGAGAAAGGAAGGTGGCGGTGGTGGTGATGCTGAATCGTGGCAGTGGTTCGGTGGGGAGAACTGCTGCGCCGCTACTTGAAACCGAAAGGGGAGGGCGTCGCTGGAGTTGCTGCTTTTTGTGGCTTCTCTTTTCGGATGAGGCAGAAGCGAGGTGGTGGTGGTGGTGATGCGTCGCCGTGGTGGGGAGTGCTGGCGCCCGCTAGTGAAGCTGCTGCGATTGAAGACGAAGGGGGGAGGAGAAGAAAATAATGAGCGCTGCTAGGGTTTTCAGCGTATTAAAAGACTCCTTTCCAAGAATTGCAGATAGGTCCCTCGAGTCGTCTAGTTAAGCAATTGAGTCCACAGGTTTTAGATAGGTTCAATTAAGTCCGAATTAAATGTTATGAAATTATAAAGTGACCACAAAGTTTAAGATAAGAATCAATTAGATCCAAATTTGAAATTAATAAATTAGAAAGGGAGTCCCAGACGATTAGGCAAAGTTCAATTAAGTCCTATCATTAAAATACAAAATTCAATTAAGTCCCTCAAAGAATTCAAGTCATGCAAATGAGTCCCAAAGTTCAAGTAAGGTTCAAATAGATCCAATTAAAGATTTTGTAATTATAAATGCATCCCCACGGTTCTAAAGTAGTATACAATTAAGTCTAATTTGATTTCTCATAATTAGAAAACGATCCCCAAATTTTATTAATCTCAAATTAGCCCACATAATTCAATCTAAAGAGCAATTAGACACTAAACACATATTTCAATTAAGTCCACATATTTTCATAAGGTTGCAATCGAGTCAATTAAACTACTAAAACATAAATAAAGCAATTCCAACACAAGCAGAGTTAAATAAATAACAATCTAATCGCATGGAAACGGCATCGTATCTTGCTTCGAAATGCGGGGTGTTACAAGGACTCTACCATTTAGGTGAAATGGTTCATGAAACGAGCCCTATATCACATAAGTCATGATTAGTAAAATACTCCAAGTCGATGAGTCCTACAGACAGTGGGAGTGTCAACCTGACTCCTCTAAGGCTTGCTTGTGGGATCACGCCCTCAAGAAGGACCACCTTGTTTCATGGAGGTGCAAAGTGTATAGTTGATACGTGCGTGATACATGAGGGTGCTTACTTCAATAAGTAAGTTCACTGAGGTGCCCCGTGTGAGAATCCAGATATTCTTATGAGGTGCCAAGGCAGTAGATCAAGACATCAAGAAAAGGGTTTCTTGGATTGAGATCAAATTGATATGAAATGCACTTAACTTTAAGGCCAGATTATTAGGGTTCTGATTATTCCCTTACCCTTGATCTTGGTTGAGAGATAGTAAGTAGGAGGATTGTATCTCACATGAATCAATGACTTAAAGGTTCTGTCGAATCCAGATATTCTTATTCAGCTAGGGGTCAAACACCTATTGCTAGACTGTGGTCGTTTGATCTGTGGACTGATTAATTAATTAGAGAATTAATTAATTGGGGTCACTGCTAATTGAATTAAAAACCTAGAGGGTCACACACAACAACCCGGTCACGTGGGTTAAGGCTTGAATCGATTAAACGAGTTGATCGAACCATTAAGTGAATGGTGGGGTCCACACGTGTAAGTCACACGTGTGGAACACGTGTATGACACGTGTCCTTATGGATACGTATAGTCACGTGTATGTATGTGTATAAATATTAAATAATTAATGTGTTAATTATTTAATGGACTTTAATTTAATTTTGAATTAATATTAAAGTTCTAATTTGGAGAAATAAAGTCTAATAAATAATTAATTATGAATTAATTAATTATTAGTCTTCAAGTTATTTATTGTAAAATAAATAAAGTAAAATTAAATGTCTAAAAGAGTTAGACTAGATTCTTGCTTTCCTAGTTGATCAAAAGGAGACTTTTGGTCAAAGTAAGAGACTTGGTTTCCAAGCAAGATATCCCTTTCCAAAAGGAGTTTGGAATCCTTTTCCAAAAGAGATAAGGGGTTCGAACCCTAGCCTTATAAATAGAAGGGTTCGAACCCTATGGGAAGATGATACAAAATTTCTCCTTCTCCATAAATATACACTAACCCCTTAGAGCCTAAACACCGAATATAGAACTAGCATCCTCCCTACTCGGATCGTGGTCGTTGTTGGTGGACTATTTTCTCTAGAGGGCTTCTATCATGAAGTCTTGAAAGATTCGAAAGAACTTTTTGGGATCAAGCAAAAACGACCACAAGGGATGATGAAACGATTCTGAACCCAACAGAATACGAGTGAAAAAATCGAACCAAAGAAGATGGCAAAAACCGTTCGTCCATATCCTGAAGGATGAATTTTTTCACGAGGGTTTTATGGCAGGCAGATTTCTACTTTCGCAAAACTGGTTTTCGAAGGGAGTTTCAATCATGCTTTTCTCGTTTCATATCTCTTTCTTTATGTTATATTGTTAAGCACTTTCCCTAACATGATTTGAATTTAGGTTGGTGTGGATTATTATCTCTACAATGGATTCTAAAGTAGAAAGAGATTTTCGAGGGACGGGTTGCCGTTACCGCATGAAGCGCGTTTGAGGGCGGCTCAAAACGTGTCAAGAAAGCTACTACCTAAGTGAGTTTCTTGATCTCTATGGATTTGGATTCATGATTGCAAGTTTTGATCCTTTTTGTTGGAAAATTTTTAAACTTCCGCTGCTTTCTGATTCTGTTTTTCCAACAAGTGGTATCAGAGCCACCTCGTTAATTGTGTTTCTGATTCGTCTCAATTATTCTGAATTTGGTAGAAATTCTTAGGCTTAGATGCGAATTGAGTATTCTTCAGTTCTTCTAGAAAGCCTGAAATACGAAACTGTAATTTTTCCTTGAATTTCTAAAACTATTTTCTCAAATCGTGTTTTTTAAAATCGTTTTAAATTGAAATTTGTTTAAATCGTATTTTTCCTTATTTTGGGATTGAATTGGGTTTTGGAGAAACTTAAGATACGAAGCACGAAAAACACGAGCCCAGGCATGCTAAGGAAAAACACCGTCCCGCAACCGTGCGGGATACCCCGCTCACCCTCGTGCAGCCGCACACGACCCGTGCTAGGCGCGCCTGCTCGCCTGTCCCGTAACCGCGTGGGATAGCCGCCCGTACGCTCCCGCATCCGCGCGGGAGCACCGCCCGGCAGCAGGCTGTGCGCGATGCGCGCAGGGCGCGCGGGGGCTGGCAACGCAAGCTGCTGGCACTGTGCGATGCTGGTGCGCGCACCTAGCGCGCGACGCCGCACGGCGAGCAACTGCTCGTTCCTGGCAGTTTCGGGCCCTTTTTTCGTGTTTTCGTATTTTAGGTCCTTGAAATCTCGATTTAATTTTTCAGAAAATTTTGTTTTGTTAAATTAGAATTATTTATGAAATAATTGTTTAAATTGGGATTTTGAAAGATTAATGAGATTTAAATTTTGGGAAAATTGCAAACGTTATTTTATGAAAATATTGAAAGAATAAAATTATTAATTTTCAGAAATTAATTGGAATTTTATTAGTTTATTATTTTTCGGGTTTTGTAGAAAAGGCTCTTGAACAAGAATTTCATCGAAGTAGTGTTTTAAGCTATTAGAGCTTAAAGCGAGAATTTTAATTTATTGGTTAAATTTAAATTCTTGCAATTTATGCATGTTAGGTGATCATGGGTTTAGACTTATGTATGGTTTTAATTTATGCACATGGATGGTTTAAATTGGGGTTGGAGCCCTATAGTTGCGTTTTTCAATTGAGGTTGGAGCCTCACTTATGTGCGTACTATTATGTGATTTATTATGTGGCTTTCAATATTACTATTTTGAGGCCGGGGTATGCCCCGTGTATTTGTCTAAGGCCAATTTGAAGATTGAGCCTTATTACTTTTCAGTACTTTTTCTTTTTTTTTAGAGTAGAATAGGTGGTCAGGTTTTATTTTCATTTTGGAGACAATGCACCCATGGAGTAAGATGGACCACATTCAAGTAACAAGGGTTACATAAGTGAAAACCCCTCAAAATGTTAGGGAGGGGAATCTTAATTGAAAAAATGTAATAGAGATAGGGCTCGTATTTTGTTACTACTTTCCCTTATGTGATTTAAACTGTTTGTGTGGCATGTATGTTAGAACTTGTGATTGTGGAGTGGCTCCCACATATCACGCATAAGATAGGTAGAACCCTTGATCATCACATGTTAGTATCATGCTAGGACATGTTATCTGCTAAGTGCTTGTGTAAAATGCATTTAAGTTGTACTTGCATTAATCAAGACTAATTAAATTGGATATCATATATGTTGGTGAGGTCGAACCGGACAACTCTCCGGTTGATTCGAAAATTCCCATCAAATATTAAGCTAATTTCGAACAATAGGTGTTTAATTCGAGATGCAAATTTTGAATTAAATTCCTAGCATTCCATCAATAGGTTTTAAGTTTAGTAAGTAAAGTTAGTTATTGTCCGTGAGTCGTGGGATAGCTAGTGGAGCTTATTAGTTCTTAGTTACCTAATTTATCATTTTAAATGATCAATATTTCGTGGTCAATTTTGGCAAGGGCGATGTCCGCGAGTCGTGGGTCGTTCGAACTAAGTTTTGATCATGATCTTATGATTGATGGGTTTAGCTTAACGCCTAAGTAAATATGGATGTCGCACGAGTCGTGGGTCCATATTAAAAGATAGGTGAGGCAAAAACAATTACTAAGAGTTCTAAAGGTGTTAGAATTGGTAAGTTGTATCTACCTAGGGTTTTGCTTAGAATGTCCGGAGTCGTGGGTTCGAGGTAAAATGCTTAGGATCTTAGTACCCATTGGCAAACGCGTTCCTCTTAGATCTTTGGGAATTATAGATCTTTGAAAAACTGTGGGAGCTACATTAGATTAAAGACCTTATCTTTTGTATATCGTTATAATTTAGCATGCTCACATTTTCTCTGCTTAGCATCTAGGTTGTAGTTCTGTGATTCTCTACAATATGAAATGCAAACCCATTCGTATCCATCCTTAAGTCAAAAGAGTTGACTAAGTCCTAACTAGCTCTAATTGGCTTCGGACCCTAAAATTCGTTTTTGATTCCGAATAGAGAAAGACGTTCTCTAAATGGTGAAGTTTTCAATTGTGAAAATTCGACCTGGGCCAAAAAGAGAAGCGATCTGAGGTGAATAGGATTTCTCCAAACCACTTAAGAGCAATTGAACCACCTCATAAAAATGTTACAAGGTATAACATTATGGAATTATTCAATATTCCAAATGAGGAAACAAGTGCACATGAACAAGGTCTAAAGATCTTATCTTGTGGTCTCATTAACTGAGAAAAGAGTTCTCAATGCACTGATTGCTTACATTACTTCCACCATCATTCAAACCCTTTATGCTCAACTAGAATGATGCTAATGTAGCATAGTTAATCATTTAGTTGATAATGGTTGAGAGCATCCTTAAGAAGGAATAAAAGGTTGTGATGGTTAATTCTTCTTCTAAACTCACTAAGTTAAAGGCTTGAAGGCCTAAAGAAGAAGAAACCCTTAAGAGCCCAACGGAGGGGCATGTAAGGGGTACGCCCAAAAGACGCTAGAGATCAAATTGGACGTTTGCTTCTATGGTAGCAAATAAGGACTTTGAAATGGAACTGCAAAGAGTATGAGTACTCTGAAATGTTACCTCGTTTAGTAATTCTACTAGAAATAGAATTCACAAAGTCTTGAGTTGATTCTGCATAATCTGTTGTGCAAAGACTCAAAGTACTAATGTTCTGAACATGCAACGAGATAACAAAAGTAAGTGAGATGACAAAGCTTCGAATTACTTTGGAACGTTGAGACATAAAAGGATTAGCAAGTTAGACATCTTAGGATCATTTTACGAAAATGAACCTAGAGAGTTAACTTCCTATGAATCCTATCTTGAAGGGAAACGTTCCCGAAACATGGTTTAGGTGAAACGTGGAACGTGCCAAAATTCTAGTGGATTTCGATCCATGCTGATGAGTGTAAGATGCTTAATGTAAGCACTAGAAACAATCATCAGTTTAATCATTATGAATGAATGTACTTGTTGAAGTACAAATTCGAAACTTATATGAAATTCTTAGAATTTCAAAAGGAGGTTAGGAACCGAAGTAGTCATAAGTTATAGGTAAATTGATATGATCGAGATAGCCAATATCTTAGCAACTAATTCCTTAGTCATCTTAGAGATAATAGGATTATCTCTCAGTAAACTAATTCGAGAACACCTTAGTGTTTCCGAATGAGGAATGAAACCTAATAGGATATGGTCCATTCCATAGTAAGCTTTACTGACTTATAATCATTCTAGGAATAAACTACCAGAATATGCAGTTAGAGATTTTGAATTTAGTACCTTCAAAAATCAGTCCTTTAGTTGCACTATGCAATGTGGCATACTAAATTCTCTAATTATTCTTATCCAAGAATTTAATAGAATCCTCTTAAGTGAAGAGGATAGTGGGAGATAAGCTTGAAATGGGTTCAAGTTTATACAACGATATTGGATATCGTTTTTGCGATTCCCTTAGACAAAGGCTGTTTGTCTCAAGGAATGTATCTTTCTTAAGGAATCTTTCCTATAGAAGAAGAAAGGCAAGCAAGCAGACCTCAAAGATATTTGAGGATAAATATCCATGCCACATATAGAAGAAACGAGCCCATCTGATAAAATTTAGCCAAATTTTAGAGTATGCACATGTATGAAACCCTCCTCTTAAGACGCGTTTAGAACACGTTCCTAGATAGCCGAGGAATTATCTAAAGATGAGACACTATCAGATTTGGAATCTGAGTAGTGTAAGCAAGCCTTGAAATCCAATATGGATTCCATATATTCAAACCAAGTTTGGACCTTGGTTGATCCACCTGATAGGATCAAGCTGATAGAGCATCGAATAATGGAATGCATTACAACCTTCTTGACGATTGAAATGCAAAAGTCCATTTGGATTGTGTTTACCACATCCTCATATTCTGACTATGAGATATGATAAATGAGTATGAGAACTGTCTTGTTCAAATTGAGATTGAAAGAGACTGAAATAAGGTATTTCTATGAATCTCATATTCAGTGGGAGTATGCATAAGGTATTCAAATCCCTAAGTCAATCTGTGGATTGATAAAGGCTTCTAGGAGTTAGACAATTCGATTCCATAGTATAGTCAAATCGTTTGACATAGATGGAAGTCAAATAAGTCTCAGAGTGTACATATGAAAAGTTAGTGATGTAAGAGTCAATTTTGGTTCTTTAGAAGATGACATCCTTCTCATTAGGAATGTCAAGGATGACGTGAAAGTTACCAATTCTTGTTTAAGAAATAATTTGGCATGCAAGATCTTAGTGATTATCCTAAATTCTCGACATTGAGATCTGTAGAAGATAAATCTAAGAGCATAAATAGATTATCACAAAACGAGTACATAACCACGGTACTAAAAGGAGTTTAGTATGGACAATGGAACATCTCTTTTGAAGAGTAAGTGTCCTAAGATAACTTTAAGAAAGTTAGAATGTCCAAAATCCCTTTAAGTGAAAGGGTGCATAATGTATGAAATGTTATGTACTAGACTTGATATGGCGCAACACTAAGCGTAGTGCACTACTAGAAAAGTTGAGTTTTAAGACACTAATATTGTCACGAAAAGTGGATGTTGTGACGCTTTGGCTATTGTGACGCCTCGCAAAAGCGTCACGTAGGTAGCCATGGCATTAACTCATTGTGACGCCTCAAAGCGTGATTATATGACAACTATAGTGACACTCGAAGTCATCACGATAGGAGTGATGTTGTGACGCTTATTAGCATCATATTTTGTATCATCAACCACCATACCTAACTGTTTATAGGACCACCAACAACGTCACCAAAATATGTTGTTGTGACGAATTATTGCATCATAATAGTGTAAATAATGGGACGCCACAGTGCATCACCATAGGAGTGATGTTGTGACGCTTTTTAGCAACACCCTTTTTATTATCAACTGTCATACCTAACAGCTTACAAGACTACCATAGGCGTCACAATATCATATATAATGAGACACTATCATATGTCTAAACAACTTTATTTTGTGACACATTTATTAGTCACATTAATTAAATATGTTAATTTGAAATAGCGTCACTAAATGCTATTATGACGGAAAACAACATCACAAATAATAATATTGTGACACTTGTATTATCACATTAAATCATAATAATTTGTCACATTTTGCAATTATTTTTTCCCGGCTTTGTACATTGCAAATAAAAATAGATAAATAAACTAAAAATCTTGCATATAATAACTTCATAAATCCAACCAATGAAGTTGATAAACAATTTACAAAAGCAATAACTGTAATCAAAATAATTAGAAATTGAATCCAATTCAAAAGTACCTAAATTCGTAAGTTGTCAACTAAAATCACCAAAAACTTGAATAGAACTCCCCTTAAGTTGAAACTCTTAACTCCAATGTTACTCTTAATCCATAACAACCTGTTTGAAACAAAAATTAATAGAGTTAATATGAAACTTTTAAAGTCATTTCTAAGAAAAAATGAAATAATTAGTACCAGATTTTTTGGCCATGCAACAACCTCCCCAACCGCATCACCAACGGTCTTGAAATGTAATGTGGGTCGAATTAAATCTTCGTCACTATCCACAGCAACATTGATAATGACTTCACACCAATTTTCTCCCAATTGTATCTGTCCTACTCGCTTTGACGGATCTAAACTTTGAAGACAACCAATTGCAATAGTTTTTGATGAATCAAACACACTCTTCAAAGAGACCTTTGCTCCAACCTACATCCATTAAAATAAAATTTATAGAATTTTAATATAAGTAGAAAACACTAAACAATATGTAGGCTCAAGACTCTTATAAAAATTCATTCTCAATATATGACTGTTACTAAACATACAAATCAAGACAAATGGAAAAGGAATAGTACTTAACCTCCTAATTAATGAAGCTGCCACCGAACAAGAAAAAATGTACTAAAAATTTTGACCAAATGTGATTTCATTGCTCAGAACTTCTTCAATTAAAAAAAATATAATAAGGTCCTAGAAGAAAGCTAACTTAACATCCAATTGCTCTTTCAAATAAAAAAGAAGAGAGATCAATCTTATGTCTATACATTTGATCACAAAAATAGTGTTTGGTCTCATCCTAAATCCAATTCATCAAGATGGATGTAGTTGTACTTTATCATATAATTAATTAAACTGATGACACTAGTTACAATCATATTTCTTTCCAAGTCAAAAATCCCAAATTAAAAATGTAGTCAAACTCAAATGCAATCACCATCAATTTTCTCATGCTTTTCAGATAATCAATAACGCAAATATGCACAACAGTGGCAACAATCATTGAAGAGAATGATTGACTCACAGTTATAAATTCAATAAAAACAATTTGAATCTCCAGTAAACTAAATACTATTAAGTAAACAACTCTTATACTTCTACTATATTTACCTGTAGATGCATTTTCTTCGATGACAAAATGGAAGGACGGAACGAGAGTGTATTGTACTGAGATGATGATGATGAAGGGATTCTATTTGCTTCAGGAGGAGAATCACGTGTTGATCGTTGCATGTTTTTCATGAGCTCTTGGATTTATCTATTTTGTTCCAATACAACTTGCTTCAATTCATTAATATCTCTCCTGTATGTCATTTGCATTCGAGAAGATTTACCACTACAATGTAGGTTACCATATATGTTAGAGGTAGTAACACCATAACCATACATTCTTATTCTGCCACCTTTATCTTCTCCAGTAACTTGAGAAAAAATATCATTAGGGCCAACATCTTTTGAACTAGGAGAAAGTTCACATGTTTTTTCTTGCATCTTTGCTATAAACAAACATACAGATAATTTCAAACTATGTCAAGAAAAAATATTATAAATAAAAATAATTAGCAAACCCAATGATAATTTACAATATTTAAAGGCATTCTTACCCATGAATCTGCTGTAATGGGATCAGTTGTTTCTCCATTTCTAGTAAAACAGTTTCCAAATAGCTCCACCCTACTTGGTTCATCACCCACTGAATTATCATCCCTTTTTTCAATATCTTCAAGCCCTTCACCATTAACAAGTTCTGCATCCTTTGCTGCTCTTGATTCTTTCTGAAAAACAGTATAAGCCCATCAAAACTCAATAATTGAGTATTGTTTTAAATCACAACGAATTATAAATGTTATAAAGTACCTTCATCTGATCTCTAATTTGGGCGAAACTCTTTTTTCCTGTAATGTGCATCATTTTCTTTTGTGCCCTATTTTCTTTATTTTGAGCACTTATTTTCTAAAAAAGACCAAACAATGACTTCAGAGATTAATTACAAAACACATCTAAATTGTAACTTCAATTTATGTACATTAATTTTATAATTGAAACTTCATAATTTTTGAACAGTAACGGTAACGCCCCGGTTCCGGATGAACAGGTAAGCACGCCACGTGTGAGATTTTGAGCGTAGGAATTTATTTTAATTCTTTAATTTCATAATATTCTTACGTGACATCTCATATTTTTATAAAATTCATGAAACATCATTTATGTGAATTATGTGAAAACATATCATTGGGAAATTATTTCAAGTCATGGAAAAATATTTGTTACGAAAAACAATTACCGAGAGTGTTCAAATTACGAAATTGTCCCTACTTGATTTTCTTCCTAACCTTTAGGGACTTAATTGCATGATCTTTCAAGGACCTAATTGAATACATTTCAAAACCTTATATCCTCAAGTGCATGATTTAAACAATTAAAGGATCAAGTGGTAAATATAGGCATTTCACAAGTTTCAAAATTGGATGGATCGACATATTTCTTCCATGTTCTTCCTTGATCAATTATCATCAAAATCTCCCAACATATTTTGCTCCCTTACTCTCGGTTTCAAGAAGGAAAAGGAAGAAGTGAATTTTCATCATATTTATCCAAGATTTCAAGAGATATTGCAAGATTTGGAGCTTCGACATCTTCATCATCTTTTTTTTCTTCATTTCTTTGTCTTCAAGGTTGGTATTTGCATGAATTCATGATTCTTGATCACTTATATGATAGTTAGGGTTTGCGAATTGTATGCTAGATGGATTAATTGTAGATGGAAGCATGATTCTGTGATAATATCTTGAATTATGGCATGATTTGGAGCATGAATTCTTGAGTGTTTGGCTTGAGTGATCAAGTATGAGCATGAACATGAAACCTTGAATTCTTCATGATTTTCCATGGTTTATGAGTTTAAGTGTTATATTATCATCCTTTGAACATGTATGCATCCTATTTCCAGAAATAACAGCAATTGGGGATCAAAACTTGAAACTTTGTTGCTTGGTTGTTTTTCCCGTAGCAATCCCCTATTTCTGCTCTGTTTTTCAATTGCAGAAACTGGGAACGACCGTTCCCAGCCTCAAGGCATTGTGGGAACGGGCGTTCGCACTCTTTTAACCAAAATAGGCGGCCGAGCCTGGGAACGGCCGTTCCCATTTTGGCCTGTGTGCCGGAAGAGCCGTTCCCAGCTAATGGCGCGTTTTTTAATTTAAAATTGTTGGCGCGTTTTGAAGGGCCACGGGAACGGCCCTTCCCATTTTCAAAGGGAAGCCGGAACGGCCGTTCCCGTGCGTCTGACAGAACAAAAGTTTCTGCATAAAATTACATTTTTAGCCCCATGATCCGATGATTTCTTTGACCCCGAATTGCTATTATATGATTGATTATGTACTAAAACAAGATGTTTTCATGCCACATTGTGATTTGCTCGTCATCTCGTTGCATTTCCGCCGTTCGTCCTATTTGGTCCATTTTGAGTCATATCTCACGTATACATGTCGTGTTTGCACAGGTCACGAGGTCGTGGACGAGGAGCAGGCTCCGTAGAGCAAATCCTTGTTGTATTTTATAAGAAAATGTGAGGTTTGGTTCTAGGTACATAGAACCCTACAACCTTTATGTGCTATTTTCGGCCAAAACGTATTATATCTATAAATGTTTTCCAAAATACAAATACTTCAAGCAAGCAAGCCATGATTATCATGATTTTCAAGCATGTTTGGCGAGTACATGATTGCACGTGGGCCCGAGGATAGATCTTGAGCCAACCGGGAAAGCAAGGGCTGACGGGTAACTCCTGAGCTATTCTCACCTCATTGGGATCACCCCCGAAGCAACTAGGAGATTAGTGGTGGAAGGAGTTCCGTGTTTAGGGAGTCATATTCCCTATACACACCATGTCGTGGATAGTTGGGCCTTGAAAACCTACTATCACCCGGAGGAAGAAGGAGACTGGGGATGAATCCGGCATGTCGGGTTATCCTCGGGTTATTGCATGTTTCAAGCATGAATATGTTTATTTGAGCACTAAAGGAAATGTATGATCACGTATTGAGTAAATCATGCAAGCACATATTGTCACGTTTGGTGTAAAGGTTGGATAACCGCCCTTACTCGCCGGGGCCACATGTTCATGAAATGATCAAGTTAAAATGTTAAAGTGATTCGTTGTAATCTCGGGCAAAGAACAAGTTTTCTTGAACTATATATTTATTTCTTTTCCAAGTCTTCACCCGAGGCTACAACTTGCATGTGACGTGTGCTATATAGATTTATTGCCCCTCACTCAGTCTTCGGTAGACTGATACTTCACTTTTCAGGTACTTGTGAGTGTGGTCGTGCTAGGCGGGAGTCCGGTCCGGTCCAGTCTTGCATTTTCACAGGTCTAGCATTACACCTTTCATGTATAGCTTTTTGATATAGCATGTATAGAACTTTTGGGAAAGACATGTCACGATAATTGCTAGCATATTTTGAGTACTTGAACATATATATAGTATAAAGAGATGATAATGTATTGATAGTTAAGTTTGGTACCTATATATCTATAAATTTGGTACCTATATGTATGATTGATGTATTGCTTCCGCTTTTAAATTCATGTTTTGATCTAATTATGTTGGGGAGTGTCCCGCCTAGCGCGTTTATTTTGGTTGTTACTCGTTCGCTATAGTTTTGGTTTATGTACGGATTGTCCATTTCGTATGTGGATCGAGGCTATAGTGCGGGGGATGTAGTGCCTTGGGGTTAGGGTGCTACAGTAACTGCATACAATTTCTGTACAGTAACTTTATAATTGTAAAGACTGATTCTTCAAAGGCCGAACAGAAATAATGGTAGCACAAAAACAAGTGAAATAAAAGAAAATGAACTATCGAAGGCCGAACAGAAATAGAAACATAGAATCATTTCTGTGATTTAAACTCATGCATTCATTAGTCCTGATCATGCTATAGAAACACTAAAAAAATCCTACTATTAAGTACAACAATCACTATTATGCCATTATTTTAATCATTTTCAAGTCTTTGCTAAGTGGTATCCAACAGTTCAGTCAATTTCAAAACCCCAACCTCCATAGCAAGACAATTGGAAAAATAAAACTGAAAAAAACTCACAAGCTGTCACCATATGCAACTATAAGTAAAAAAAAGTTGGTTTATTACCCGAACTTTATTACTGCACCAGTAAATAACCAAATTCTCCCATTGATCAGGGAGAACTCGTTCATCGTCGGTATTAGGTCTCTTACGCAAATTTTCTTCCAATGATAGGTTTGGATCAAAATATTTGTTCTTCACTCTATTCTTCCATGATCTCCAACTTTTAGATAAAGTATCCCAAGATACATCATCAAAATCGAATGCTCCAGTAAATTTCTCCTAAAAATAATTGATCTATTATAAAACTATCGTAACAAAATAAACTGAGAATGTATATGTCATGTTTAATTAAAATATTACCTTTATCAACTCCAACAATTGTTTTTGGTAGATTTTGGTACCTTATGCCAATCTTTGTAGTCAAGAGGAAGTAATAATCCATTTCTTACCAAGGTACCAATAAATTCAACATATTCACTTTTGTTTGGACCAATAGGCTTTCCAAGATCATCAAACTCCACTTGAACTTGTCCTCTTCTAGCCCAAACACGAGGCATGTTAGTAGGTCCACGTGTTTTAACCATACTAGTATTACTTATAAGATAAATTCAAAAAAAATCCATATTTACAACTGTACAGCAAATATAATATGTACGATAACATAAGATTTTCAAATATACCTGTATTCTCAGAAATTTCATTGTTTGTACCATTGAATTGCACTTCAGGTGAAAGGCTTTCCATTTCCTAATCTACCACGTTTTGCACATCTTACAACATCTATGGAAACAGCCAGTCTTTTTACAATAAAGTAATAAAGATAAATGTATTTAGGTGAAAACATATATACTTTACCTGTGTTCTCTTGTTGGTCATGGACAGCTCTACTAGAGCGCGACTGACTTCCTCGAGCACTAGCTTGGTTACTTATGCCATGCTTGGTTCTTCTCATATCTGTAAGAGCACAACTACAACACGATAATTAACAAAATATGAAAAAAAAACTGATTATGTAAAGAAGCCAAAATTATCAATATTTCTGAAGTTGAGAAAAAAGAAATCACAATTTTCACTACATAAAGCATATCCTAAATATCTTCAAAATCAGTTTCCTCTAAACTATCCACACTAATTATTGGTCCCCCTTCACAAGTCCACATAATAGGTTCAGCTTCATTGATTGGAATGTCGCTGCTTATTTTGCTTTGCAAAATGGTGTCAACACCATCATCTGACAATTATTTTCCATCGTCAAACATGTCTCTGGCCTTTGTTTTGATCACAACTTGCCAATCTTTTTCAGTTGTATCCTGTATATAAAATACTTGTTCTACTTGAGAGGCAAGAGCAAAAGGCTCATTTTGACGCTTTATCTTTTCAAAATTGGCCAGCGTGAATCCATCGTCATCAATTTTGACTCTATTCCCCTTTGATACCCAATCACAATCAAATAGTACAACTTTCCTACCACCCGTATAGTTTAACTGAATTATATCCCTTAGGACTCCATAGTATGTTAACTCTTGAAGGATAGGTCTCATATCCTTTTTGCTTGCAAAACTCGTTGTATGGGCATTCACCATTACTTCACTATTTTGAGTTTTTCTTCTTCTCTCAACTTCTTTAGTATGGAATCTAAACCGTTCACTTTATATCCCCTGTATCTTGTTCCAACAGGAATTGGTCCCCGTACGAGTTTTTTTATGTCATTTAACCTTACATCATCTTCGCTGGAACTTTGTTCTTCAACCTACAATAACATTATAATACAATATGATATGCAGTATATTTAAAAATAAGAATTAGTTTTCATTAAATTAAGGCAGTAAGGATTCAAGGATAAATTGAATGAAAAATAGTTAAATTTAATACATAACCAAAAACCCACAACGTAATAGGTTGATAGACTATACTTTTCAACTCTGTTCTTAATTCCACAAGTATTATTAGGACCCTTCTAGTGATAATAAATAGTAACCATCTACAACTAAAACTAACATGTCTACCAATATACCCAGTCCTAGGCAGATGATTAAATCTACTCCCACAGTGAATATTTAGTTAGCATCACTTGTACAAAAAATAAAGATAATATATGATTTTGACTTGGGTCAGCATGTCTATTGATAACTACAAGACAAGTAATACTTTAATTTTTTTGTTTGAGAAATGGCAGGGGCTGAGGGGCCACATGCATGGAGACAATACAACTTTAACAAATACACTAAATAAACAAATAGTACATTAAATTACTTCCATGGTCACACATATTAATATTTATTCTGTGTCACTTTTTTTTAGTTTAATCAAAGAATCAGAACCATTTAATTCACTCAAGATTTGAATTGGTTATCAAATTGGCAACTAACTTAACTAGTCAGTCATTCCCAAGCATATAAAAATTTGATTCTTTTCTCTTGATAATGAATTGTATGGATTTCCTTTAGTACTGACAAGAACATAAATATTGTGTTGGAATTAACAAAACGAAGATCTACTACAGGCAAAGTAAGTTCCTAAACATTTCGTGAATCATTTCAAATTGAGCTCCACAATTCATCGACAAAACACATCCAACATTCAGAACAAAATTAAAAGATTCTTGACTCAAACTAAAAACCCGAGATAATAAACAAATTCGAGAAAGGGTTAAACGAAATTTTGCCGTAAGAGAGGGTTTGACTGCGATTTGATAGCGTTCACTCCGTTGCTTCAATTTCACAGCGATTCCAAAGTCCCAAGATAGCAACACTGAGGCGGGTTCTGGGATTTTCGCTTCGCAAGAACTCGGGTTCTGGAAATTTCACTTCGCTTCGAAGGAATGGCTGGAATTTGAGAAGGGTTTCTCAAATTTGAGATTCTTTGAGAAAGGGTTTCGTTAGACGGGAAAGGAATAGCCAAAGGTTTCTTAGGCTTTTTTCTTTTTTTTTTTTTCCCTCTATTTTTGTTGAGTGGATAGCGCCAAAAATTTTGTTTCCATTTTCTCTTTAATCTTATAATTATTTGTGATAGTTTTTAAAGAGTGTCATAATAAATATATAATATTGAGGCCCTTTATAAAATGTGTCACAATAAATTTATTATATTGTGACGCCTTGTACAAAAATCTCTTATTATATTCACTTTAATTAATAAATAATTTAACAAATAAAATAAATTAAATCTAATAAGACGAATTTATAAAAAGCGTCACAACATGTATTCTATTATAACGCCTTTTAAAAAGCGTCATATTATGGCATCATAATAAATTATTTTTCTAGTAGTGGTGGGTCGAATCTAATATGACCTCTGAGAAGGTCATTAGATTTCTGTAAAGGATGTCCTCAGAGTACTTGAGAAGAAATGAGGATATGTATTAGTTTACAGAGCCCAAAAGATTTTGTTGTTAGAAGGATATTTGATGTAACCATTCATCAAACATAGATGATTATGAAATAATTGGAAGGATACAACTTCTACCAGAATGGTAATGCAATGTGTTGGAAAGGGGTTCCAAGGACGGACATTGCAAAACTCGACTATCGTAGTTGAGAACTTAGTCATATTATATAACGCTAAGTTAAGTGTTTGGGTAAGAAACTCCATCTAACTGGTTAGATGAAGTTCCTAGCATGAAAAAGCTCCTTTATCATATTGTATGATAAAATGGATGGTTGCTCAAGTAAGAGAACCAAGACCTCACCAAGAGACTAAACGCATGATTACGAATCACTTTATAAGGACAACGAGTTTCCTTAGAAATGTGTAAATAAGAGGGTTACACCAGCAGAGAACTTAGCAGATCCACTTTGGAAACGCCCAAAGTCAATAGATTCTCAAAGTGTATCTTAAGAAGATGGGACTTAGAGTACCTAAATGGCTTTTACGGGCAAGTAGGAGATTGTTGGGAATAGTGCCCTAGAAAGCCAATTGTATATCCACTTTGTACTTTTCCTTATTGTAATCACAGACAATCTTTGAATAAAATAACGAATTTAGGAAACACTTCTTTATATGCTCTTGTTTGGTATGCGTTTACTTTAGTTGTGCATGTATGAGAACTCCCCTAATCCTGATGACTTTAGGACTCTACCATTTAGGTGAAATGGGTTATGAAACGAGCCCTATATCACATAAGTCATGATTAGTAAAATACTCCAAGCCGATGAGTCCTACAGACAGTGGGAGTGTCAACCTGACTCCTCTAAGGCTTGCTTGTGGGATCACGCCCTCAAGAAGGACCACCTTGTTTCATGGAGGTGCAAAGTGTATAGTTGATACGTGCGTGATACATGAAGGTGCTTACTTCAATAAGTAAGTTCACTGAGGTGCCCCGTGTGAGAAGATTCCTAAATGGGAAAGGAAGTTTCTATTTCAGGAAATGGAAACTTCCAGATTAGGAAATATCTCACGAGTCATTGATATGATTAATTGATCCTTAGACTTGAGGTTCCATGTCACTTTATGGGTTAACTCTGTAGTCTTAGGTATAAGCTTTAAAGGGCGTCGCCTTAGACAACTGATTCAAGGCTTATGTTGGGGCTGCACAAGTGACTCATGAAAGTGAATGAGAATCAAGAAAGGACCTACACTTGCATTTGCGAGGTGATCTCTTATTGTGTAAGTCATTCATATGCCATATGGATCCTTGGCCAAGGCAGTAGATCAAGACATCAAGAAAAGGGTTTCTTGGATTGAGATCAAATGGATATGAAATGCACTTAGCTTTAAGGCCAGATTATTAGGGTTCTGATTATTCCCTTACCCTAGATCTTGGTTGAGAGACAGTAAGTAGGAGGATTGTATCTCACATGAATCAATGACTTAAAGGTTCTGTCGAATCCAGATATTCTTATTCAGCTAAGGGTCAAACACCTATTGCTAGGTTGTGGTTGTTTGATCTGTGGACTGATTAATTAATTAGAGAATTAATTAATTGGGGTCACTGCTAATTGAATTAAAAACCTAGAGGGTCACACACAACAGCCGGGTCACGTGGGTTAAGGCTTGAATCGATTAAACGAGTTGATCGAACCATTAAGTGAATGGTGGGTTCCACACGTGTATGACACGTGTCCTTATGGATACGTATAGTCACGTGTATGTAAGTGTATAAATATTAAATAATTAATGTGTTAATTATTTAATGGACTTTGATTTAATTTTGAATTAATATTAAAGTTCTAATTTGGAGAAATAAAGTCTAATAAATAATTAATTATGAATTAATTAATTATTGGTCTTCAAGTTATTTATTGTAAAATAAATAAAGTAAAATTAAATGTCTAAAAGAGTTAGACTAGATTCTTACTTTCCAAGTTGATCAAAAGGAGACTTTTGGTCAAAGTAAGAGACTTGGTTTCCAAGCAAGATATCCCTTTCCAAAAGGAGTTTGGAATCCTTTTCCAAAAGGGATAAGGGGTTCGAACCCTAGCCTTATAAATAGAAGGGTTCGAACCCCATGGGAAGATGATACAAAATTTCTCCTTCTCCATAATTATACACTAACCCCTTAGAGCCTAAACACCGAATATAGAACTAGCATCCTCCCTATTCGGATCATGGTCGCGGTTGGTGGACTATTTTCTCTAGAGGGCTTCTATCATGAAGTCTTGAAAGATTCGAAGGAACTTTTTGGGATCAAGCAAAAATGACCACAAGGGATGATGAAACGATTCTGAACCCAACAGAATACAAGTGAAAAAATCGAACCAAAGAAGATGGCGAAAACCGTTCGTCCATATCCTGAAGGATGAATTTTTTCACGAGGGTTTTATGGCAGGCAGATTTCTACTTTCGCAAAACTGGTTTTCGAAGGGAGTTTCAATCATGTTTTTCTCATTTCATTTCTCTTTCTTTATGTTATATTGTTAAGCACTTTCCCTAACATGATTTGAATTTAGGTTGGTGTGGATTATTATCTCTACAATGGATTCTGAAGTAGAAAGAGATTTCCGAGGGACGGGTTACCGTTACCGCATGAAGCGTGTTTGAGGGCTGCTCAAAACGTGTCAAGAAAGCTACTACCTAAGTGAGTTTCTTGATCTCTACGAATTTAGATTCATGATTGCGAGTTTCGATCCTTTTTATTGGAAAATTTTTAAATTTCGTTGCTTTCTGATTCCGTTTTTCCAACAGGCTGACGGGTTGACTGTTGAGTGGCGTCGGAGAAGAAGGTCGACGGGCTGAGTGTCTTCGTTGTCGCCTAGTCGCCGTCGGCGTAGCCAGCATCGCATGCCGTCAAAACTGGAGCTGCCGAATGCGATTTGGGAAAAGGAAAACTAGGGTTTGAGGCTTTGGAAATTTGGGGATCTGGAAAGTGGAAAGAATGGTAATGGTTTGTGACTTTGTGTTGTGAGTGCAGACTGCAGAGATTGAGATTGATTTGTAATCGTAATTCCCAAAAAACGTAACACGTTTTTAACTTTTTATTACATATAAAATTATAAAATATATATATATATATATATTATAGGTTCAGTTAACCGAACCGTAAACCGAAAACCTTGGTTTTCGATTCGCTCCGGTTTAACCGTAAAACCGAACCAAAATAACCGAAAATCTAAAAGGGGTAAACCGAAAAATCGGTTCGGTTCGGTTCGGTTCGATTTTCGGTCGGTTCAGTTTTTCGGTTTTTGGTTTACATGAACACCCCTAGACCCAGGTATGTTTTCAGTACCGTGCAAGATAGGTAACTTGGCTATTAAACAGGCTATATGTGATTTGGGTGTGTCAATTAATGTTATGCCTTTATCTGTTTATATTGAGCTTAATCTTGGTCCCTTGAAAGGTACAGGTGTAATCATACGGTTAGTGTAGCACACAGAACGAGGGCCGCCACATCCTTCGCACCTAAACCCGAACCCGTATATGAAATGGGAAGTCCATACACGAGCCTAAGTCTAAGCGAACGGGAGACCACACACTCACTAGGCTAGGCGGAGCTAAAACTAAACCAGAGCGCACAACAACTAATCAAATAGCGGAAGCAACGAGTTCTAGTAATAAAATTCCAAAAATTAACACATATATCAAATGATCAAATATACGTAGCCATAACAATCCATATCTCCAAAACAAAATTCATAACATGATCAAATCGTTAAATACAAGTCCAAAATAGATGCAATACACCTAGCACGACCTATACCCAAAAGTGAGACTCGAACAACCCACTTCTCCGCCTAGCTTGTGCTCAAAAGACCTGCAAACTAAAAGTGGTAAAGGAGAGGTGTCAATCATATCTCGACTGAGTGAGAAGGCTAACGCACACACACACACTATACATAAATAGAGCAAAGCACGTAAAAGATAAAGCTTATGAGCCGGGATTAGGTTTTTCATACCAAAATATTTTCAACGAACATTACATATCATATACGTATACATTAAATAATTAAAGACTCTATTCCCGTTCCATAATCCAACCATTTCATTAAGCTCGGCGAGTACGAGCATCCACCGTTCCTTCTCAATACATTACATTATACAAAACAGAAATCACATTCAATCCTCCCCTTCGGTGATGGAAGGGTTACGAGACCCTAACCATCTATTAGTAAATTCCTCGAGGGGCGATTAACCCACACGAGTGCCATTATAAATTCCTCGAGGGGTAGCTAACCCACACGAGTCCTTCCCGGCTACATACTGAAGGCATCGAGAGCACCACGCCTTCCCAACCTCCCGGGCTCGTACGTAATACCTCGGATGGAGAACGTACACGGGGGTCATAACCGGCGACCCCATGGCGAGGCCGGGTCTCCCTTACCCACATCTCCAGGCCCCAACATTACCATTACATTACCTTACCTTTCATTGCATTCTCACTCAATACAAATCCTTAACATTACGAACATTAGCATTAAACTTTCATTAAAACCATGAGCTCATATATGCTCGTAGATATAGTCCTTTCGAAAGCCGAGACTTGATAACAAGATCATAAACATATTATATATTACATGTATTTAACTATATATATATAATATATAGTCGCATGCGGGCTAGAAAACGAGCATTTAAGGGTCTTAGGTCGCTTAACTAAAAAGAAAACAACCTAAACCTCACCTTTGAACAAAATAGTGTAGTGGTGCGAGAAAACGATCCCAAACAAACTCAAACTTCGGGCACGACTCCTCCCGAAAAGACCCATGTGACAAACAAACGTAATACTAAAGACTTAGACTAAAAATGTATCATTTACACGCACGGCGATGCAATGAATGCGATTTATGCAAATGAAATACAAGATGGTACCACTTAAAGCGTTCAAATTCATACCACGTAAAATTCGTATCAAATGAAACCATAAAATTAATTCAAGACACTTAACATATAATATAACATGTTCTCATAACATATAAGTCATAAACAATTAGAGAGAAGACATTTAAAGAGCATGAAATGAATTACAAAAATAATGCATGCGAGATCGAATTATTCAAGGCCATAAAATATATAAACTTAATAAAACAAATCCATATTTAAAACCATAATATATAACATATAATATAATATATATATAAACACTCACGTACACATACATGCACAAATTATAATTACAGTATAACATATATATATCATATATAACACACACAGAACCTCAATATTCATGTGACACACACAAACCATACATTACATATATATCTATACACAATCACGTACACACACAGATTGCAATATTCAAGAACATCACTTATATATTCTTCACATTTCAATTCATACAACAAACTTCAAGCACTTTGAGGGGCATTCTTGGCCAATAACACTCACGTAGTATGCAGCCACACACACCACACAACACTATCACACATGCATGCACTATCACCACATTAACACATGCACAAACACACAACAAGAACAAGCTCCAAGGTCCCCTCCCGGGGAAAATTTAGTTCAAAAGGGTCCCCTTCTGGGGACAAACTTGCAGAATGTTTTTGCAGAAAAGTCCCCGGCCAGGGACTTTTCCCTTGCAAATTCTCCCCGCTCCGGAAGAGCTATCACAGCAGCAAAATAACCAATAGCAGCAATAGTACAAATGAGGCAAAAACAGGGGAAGAAACTTACAGCAACCACGCAGCAATTAAGGCAACAAAACAGCTCCAAAACGTATCATAAACAGGCTTAAAAACAACACACAACAGCAACAAAAATCGTGACAGCAGCTATAGCAAAATCCCCTGTTTTCATACGTAATTCACAGCAGCAACGAACAGCAGTTAAGGGTACAAAACAAAAGCCATAAACCATGAAAACCAAGCACAAAATTCACACAAAACAGCCCCATACGTACATGGTAGCATATATTGAAGAATTTCCAAATTTAACCTAACTATTTATCAAGTATGGCATATTCATGAATTCCCTAACAAACTATATGATTTATGTAGGGCAAAATAATCACAAGAACATGGAGATTAAGAATTTTACCTTGATCTTGAAGAAGAAACAATGAATCGGATGGTTGAGCTCAAAGAATGGCCAAAAGTGGAGGTTTCCTTTTCTTTCTTCTTCCTCTTCACGTTTTTTTTCCGCTTTTTCCTCTGATATGAATCGATGCAGCAGGTATGAAAAGAGAGGGAGAGTGATTTAGGTTGTACTTAAGTCAAGAAAATGATGAGGATTAGGTCGAAAAGGTCAAACATAGGCCATAAGGTTGTTTTAGGGTATGTATGGTTGAAATCTACTTCATCGGGGGTCGAAATGACATTGAACAATTACGAAACTTGTTCCATTGTGTCCGGATCGTCGAAAGGAGTTGAACGCCGAAGACGGCACTTGAATCCAAGTGTCAGAGCTCAAGATATAAATTAAAACGTATACAAGTGTACTAAAATGACTCATTTTCAAAATGAGTCCAAAATTTTTAAAAAGTTACAATCAATTCCAAAAACCAAATTTTCAATTAAGTCCAATAATTTCAAAGTCATGTAATTATATCCTTAAACCATGTTTATCACATAATTCACGAAATTAGCATACTCGGGAATAAAATTCACATACCAAAGATTCATAATTCACAAGAATTCACATCATAATTTCACTTAGGGCATTTTCTTGACATTTAAATCACATATTTCCTATAATTTCAAATAATTTCTCACGCCCCGGGTCCGCAGGCCCGTTGGACGCGAGTGCAAGTGTAATAGCCCGAAAACCCGCTTGTCGATATTGTCCACTTTGGTGGGCTAAGCGGCACCACCCTCACGGTTTTGTTCCTCCCAATGGCTATGATCACCATCCGGGAAAAGGCCTCAACAAGGGAAAGGTATCCACCCCCTTATAAAGGAGGCTTTGTTCCCCTCTCCAACCGATGTGGGACAAGCACCTTAGGCTATTACACTCCACCCCCCTAAGAAGGCCCGGTGTCCTCGCTGGTACATTGGCCCGGGCCCCCGGCTCTGATACCATTTGTAACAGCCCGAAAACCCGCTTGTCGATATTATCCGCTTTGGTGGGCTAAACGGCACCACCCTCACGGTTTTGTTCCTCCCAATGGCTAAGATCACCATCCGGGAAAAGGCCTCAACAAGGGAAAGGTATCCACCCCCTTATAAAGGAGGCTTTGTTCCCCTCTCCAACCGATGTGGGACAAGCACCTTAGGCTATTACAGCAAGTCTCCAAGCCCACCGAGTATAACCTGAAATTGGGCCTAAACCGCTGCCCAAAAGGGATATCCATTGGTTATACTTGGACTCTTTAACTTATATACTGAACTTAATCCTTATACTTTCCCGATGTGGGACAGGGGTGTCACAATAACCCCTCCTTCAGAATCGCGACATCCTCATCGCGGCATGACATATAGCCCATGACCGACTCATCTGCGTTGGGACTCTAGAGGTGGCTCCTACGAGCTCAAGATGTAGCTCCCACACATATAGCACTTTGCCCCGCAGGCTCAAGAGGTGGCTCCCATGTGCGTAACACTTTACCCCGTATAGCACTTAGCTCCTGCAGTTGACGAGCGGCTCTGATACCATTTCTCACGCCTCGGGTCCGTGGGCCCGTTGGACGCGAGTGCAAGTCTCCAAGCCCACCGAGTATAACCTGAAATTGGGCCTAAACCACTGCCCAAAAGGGATATCCATTGGTTATACTTGGACTCTTTAACTTATATACTGAACTTAATCTTTATACTTTCCCGATGTGGGACAGGGGTGTCACATAATTCATATAGAAAACAATAGAAATAATATATGAATGCATCAAATAAAATAAAAATAAATGAAATTACGGAAAATAAACTTACACGTGGCACAAACCTGTACGTCCGAACGAGTGGGGTGTCACAGTTAACTAATCGATTCATTGTGTACCCGGATAGAGTTTTAGAGGATGTACTCGTGCAAGTTAATGATTTGGCTTTTCCTGTTGACTTTTTTGTACTAGATATGGAGGATGATAAATTCTCAAAATCCTCTAATATTTTGCTTGGTCGACCCTTTTTTAGCACTACTAGAGCTAAAATAGATATTCATGATGGATTTATTAACTCTTAAATTTGATGGTGATATTGCAAAGTTTAATGTTTTTAAGTCAAGAAAATGTCCTAATGAATTATCTAGTGCTTTTAGCATTGGTGTGATAGAGAACCTGAGTAATTAAATTTTTAAGCCTAATGATGTAGAAAAGCTAAGTTTTGAATTCTTTCAAAGTGTGCAAGTTGAAAATTTTGAGAGTAAGCCGAAACATGTTGGTTTGCATGATGATATCTAAGATATGGTTATTCCATTAGAGCATGTTAGACCTCTAAGTATAAAGGCTTCAAATTTGAAATTATTGAATAGCTTGGCTAAACTAAATCCTCTCCTTTTGCAGGCACCTGTGGTGTAACTCGAGGAGTTTTTGGATAATCTGAAGTACACCTTCAAAGCCGGAGGAAATTCTGCAGATTCAAGGCCCACACGTGACGAGTTCACTGATGAACAGTGTTTCGAGACATTTGACCTTAAGGCATGGCCAAACCTAATAGTCACGCGCTAGTATACAGATGTTCTTGATTATTTAACCACTATTTTCCTTAGATCTCAAATATTTTTCAAGTTTCGGAACCCAAGAACCGTTGTTAGGGATCGTGGAAAAAAAATTTATAAGTGGTTGATGGAGTCTGTGCTGAGAAGTTACCAAACTGTGTTGCGAACCTCTACGAGTTACCATCCCCAATCTAGAGGGCACAATGGACTAGAAGATACAACTCCACATAGTAGAGGGGATTTGTGTAGAGGATGTACCTCCATTTGATTTTCACTTCAACAAGTCTTGTCGGGCCTAAGACATTAAATAAGGGAGCTATTAGGAGATAACCCAAATTTAGCGATTCCGGTGCCATTTTTCTTCCCCCGTTTCTCTTCTTTTTTCATTCTTTTATTTTTTCGATTTTCGTGGTGTTTGTGTTGTTGTTGCTCTTTGTTGTCTTTCAGGTGTGCATTCTTTGCCCAAATTATACTGATTTGCTGCTGATTACACTTCTGATGCATCTGCACTGATTTGACCCTTAGGTTTGGCCAAACCTAGCCCCTATACAAGTTTTATGAGAAAAAAATAAATTAAGAGAAAAAAAAAGCCCCCAGATCCGCACTTCAAGGAAGTCCTCTTTTCTCTCAATTTTTCTTATACCTTGAGGACAATGCATGTTATAATTATGGGGGGAGGGATAAGCCTTGTTAACTGTTTGTGCTTAAGTGCATGAATTCTATTTTTTTTTTTTTTTCTGATAGAGTTACTTGTGATGTTGCTTTGATTGAGTGCTTTTGTTAGGCTTGATTGTTGAATTTTTGCTAGAACGAGTTAAGCTTTTGAATGCATGAAATTTTGTACGAATTTTGATGAATTAGTATAGTATCATATCCTCATTTTTTGCGCACAAATTGAACAAGTTAATGTACTTTGCTTAGATAGAGAAGTTGTGTTTTTCAAATAAGTCTGAAAATTGATTAGAATGCATTTTAGCTCCCTTCGAGGCGAAATAATTAGTTGACAATTGATTCGGGAAGTGACTTAGGCGATCGTTGTCGGTGTTTAGCCTTTTTATGATCTTTTCACTAACTAAAACATTCCGATTGACCCTGCTGAACCTGAATGCTATTGTAACATCCCGACCGATCGAACTTTCAGGTATACTATTATGTGCGCGATTTAATTAATTAATTACGTGAATATTTGTTATTTATTAATTCTTATGTTGACATTTTATAATTATTTGGTTTAAGAATGAATTAGTTTTGAATGTTAAACCCTCTATGCTTAGAGTTTTGCCTTATTTGTGTTCGATTCCAATTCCGTTTCTTGCGAATTTTTGATATGCGTGAATTTGAGTTATGAACTTGACTATGTGCTCGTTTTATATTTTGGAATTTATTTGGTTTGTCTTTTTTATCTTATTTTGGAGACGGAACCTAAAGGAGGCTAAAGAGCATTTAGCGCGCCTTAAGTTCCGGGATGCAACTTGAGCTCGGGAATTCGGATTCGAATTCTATCACCTTCGTTGAACTCGTATCGATGATTCGGGTTCAATAAATCTAGCCTCATATTATTCTAAGCACATTTAGATCTCCAAAGTTTAACCGAAACAAGCCTCGTATGCCATTTTAGACCTTTGCTCACCTTTTTTTTTCATAACTTTTGATACATTTGACCAAATTAAATAAACCTTGGCCCCATACACTCCTAACATACTCCTCTATCAGCCTTAAGCCCCTATTTTCGTCCCACACTTGAAGAAAAGAGAGAAATAGCTGCTCAAAACCGAGACCAAGAAGGAAGCAAAAATATACTATTCACCTTTCAACCTTTTGAGCTCAAATCCTCATCAAACCCTTCCATTTTTGAAAGGTAAACTTGGAAATCATTTTCTCCTTCTTCTCTTCTTTGTTTAGATACCTTATTTGCTCAATTTGGTGGTGATTTGATCAAGATATGAATATTTCTATGAATAGTAAGGGTTTTACCAATTTTGAAAGTATAGCTTGATCTCTTGGTGTTTTGTTGGATTTTTTGCATCCTAATTGATCTTATGACATTATAATATAAGTGTATGGTCTGATTTTGCATGAGAATCTAGGAATTTTTAGGTTTCAATTTGGGTTTTTGAAGTTTTTGGCATGAACTTGAAGATATGTATATCTCTTGCATTCCTTCACTTGAATCTTGATGTTTAGCTTGGATTTTGACATGGAATGAGTGAACATATGACATATTATGATCCTAATATGTTCTATCTTGAGTTTGCACGAATTTGAATGAGTTTTGGAGAGTTTTGGGGCTGAAAATTCGAGTTTTTTTTTGCTTCCGACTCAAATCCACGGGGGTGGATTTTCCTTTTGAAAAAAATCCACCGGGGTGGATTTGAGTCAGACACTCCTGGAACTTTCTGACCTAAAATCCATGGGGGTGGATTTTCCCTTTGAAAAAAATCCACCGGGGTGGATTTAGGGCAGTGGCTCCCTTTGCCCCAAACTTTGGTTTTCTTGTTTCGTTTCGCTTTCCCAACCCTAGTTTGTTTTCCCTTGCTCTTCTAACTTGTTATTTGGTGTGTTAAGCTTTATATTATGAATATATAGTTCGGTTTACATCCTCGTTTATAATATGTGAGCTCATATGCAAAGTGTGACCTTAAATGACCTAAACATGAATTCATCTCATTTCATTTGCATCATTTACACGCATGTGCATTTGCCGAGCATTTATGTGGTACATTTTTAGTCTAAGATTATCCCTTGTGGTTTGTTTTGTGTAGTTGACCCTCCCGTTAACGACGAGGTTGTTCCTTAGGCGTCCGGTTTGTTTTCTTTTGTCACCGCTACACGTTCGGAAGGTGAGGTTTTACTCTTTTAGATATATTGACCTAAAACCCCAATTGATTTGAATCTCGCATGTGAGATATGTATATTATATGTTAAATACGTGTATGATATGTACTTTGAGGACTCGTTCCATTTGTTATATGATTTGAAAACCGTTTGTATACATATATAAGCTATTTTACGTTTGATTTGAAACCATTTAATAAGTGTGAGTGTAAGCGAGCTTTGGCTTTGAAAGACAAGCTTGGTTGGAAAATATGATTTGATTTTGAAATATGATTTGGGCCCGGAGAATGGTATGGTATCTCGGGACAGCCGAGGGGTCGCCGAGCTCTTCCATCAACATTTTCCTTTGAGAGTCTCGCCTAACCTTAGGAGGTTGAGGAGGGGTGTTTCTCTTGAGCCGGTGGAATCAACCGCCGAAGGTTTCAAGGAAGTAATTAACCTTGTTTCGTGTGAATTTGACCGATAGTTAGGGCCCTCAACCCTTCTATCACCCAGAGAAAGGACGGTTTATGAATTTTGCTTTGATTATGTCTTTAATTTTGGGAGTTGGAGGAATAACTAGTACTCGCCGAGTTGTGTGAATTTGCATGATCTATAAAACGGGGATGGACTTTTAAATACCTAAAATTTATCATTTTGGCCTATGGCCTTAACTTTTCTTAACTTTATACTTATACACTATCACGGGAAAATATTTTAGCTTGCAAAAACCAAGTCCCGGTTTATGGATTTTTTTATGATTTTGATTATGTTTTTTGCTCTATATGTATTATGGGTTTGTGTGTAAGCCCCCTCACTAGTCACTAGGACTAACCCTCGTTGTTTTTTTTTCCTTTTTCCCCTTCTTTGAGTTGCAGGTATTGTGGGAGTCGAGCTAGGCGGCAAGTTTGTCTTCGAGTCTTACTTTCTTCATAGCTCGAGTATTCATAATTGCATTCGTAGTGGTTTATGTCTTATGCTTATGAAATTATATATTCCGAATACTTTGACATTTGAAATATTTTGGCCCGGGAAGGGCATTGTAAATTTGTAGTTGGAAATATTATGCTCTTATGACTATGTGATATGTATATATGTGATCTTGGGGAATTTTGTATGAATTGCTTTTATCGCTTCCGCTATATCATGAACCGTTTTACGCTCTGATTGAGGGTTAGACCGCCTAGCTAGAGAGTGAGTTTTGTTTGTCTCCTGTTCGCTATTGTTCGATACGTGTACGAATTCTCCATTCCACTACACGTGTCGGGCTCTAATGCGGGGGATGTGGTTCCCTACGCTCGGGGTGCTACAGTTGTGCACAGATTTTTTCTTAACCACGTTACAAGCCAAATACACAACATAATTTCCCCACCCCATCTTAATCACACCTTGCTTGCTCATTTTTTGGAATGAATTGTTAGATGTCTTAGACTCCTTGTGTTAGGAATAGTGCCCTAAAAGCCGATTGTATATCCGCTTTGTGTTTTTCCTTATTGTAATCACAGACAATCTTTGAATGAAATAACGAATTGAGGCAACACTTCTTCATATGCTCTTGTTTGGTATGCGTTTACTTTAGTTGTGCATGTATGAGAACTCCCCTAATCCTGATGGCTTTAGGACTCTACCATTTAGGTGAAATGGTTCATGAAACGAGCCCTATATCACATAAGTCATGATTAGTAAAATACTCCAAGCCGATGAGTCCTACAGACAGTGGGAGTGTCAACCTGACTCCTCTAAGGCTTGCTTGTGGGATCACACCCTTAAGAAGGACCACCTTGTTTCATGGAGGTGGAAAGTGTATAGTTGATACGTGCGTGATACATGAGGGTGCTTACTTTAATAAGTAAGTTCACTGAGGTGCCCCGTGTGAGAACATTCCTAAATGGGAAAGGAAGTTTCTATTTCAGGAAATGGAAACTTCCAGATTAGGAAATATCTCACGAGTCATTGATGTGATTAATTGATCCTTAGACTTGAGGTTCCTTGTCACTTTATGAGTTAACTCTGTAGTCTTAGGTATAAGCTTTAAAGGGTGTCGCCTTAGACAACTGATTCAAGGCTTATGCTGGGGCTGCACAAGTGATTCATGAAAGTGAATGAGAATCAAGATAGGACCTACACTTGCATTTGCAAGGTGATCTCTTATTGTGTAAGTCATTCATATGCCATATGGAGTCCTTGGCCAAGGCAGTAGATCAAGACATCAAGAAAAGGGTTTCTTGGATTGAGATCAAATGGATATGAAATGCACTTAGCTTTAAGACCGGATTATTAGGGTTCTGATTATTCCCTTGCCCTAGATCTTGGTTGAGAGATAGTAAGTAGGAGGATTGTATCTCACATGAATCAATGACTTAAAGGTTCTGTCGAATCCGAACATTCCAATTCAGCTAGGGGTTAAACACCTGTTGCTAGACTATGGTCGTTTAATCTGTGGACTGATTAATTAATTAGTGAATTAATTAATTGGGGTCACTGCTAATTGAATTGAGAACCTAGAGGGTCACACACAACAACTTGGTTACATGAGTTGAGGCTTGAAAATGATTAAACGAGTTAATCGGGCCAAGAGGGTTCCACACGTGTGAAATCACACGTGTGGCTCACGTGAGTGACACGTGCCACTGTGACACGTGTCACACACGTGTGAATATATATATTATATATATATATATATATATATATATGTATTAAATAATTAAATGTGTTAATTATTTAATAGACTTTGGTTTAATTTTGAATTAAAAAGAAAGTCTTATTTTGGAGAAAAATAATCTAGTTAATTAATTATGAATTAATTAATTAGATAAAAATAAGTTATTTATTTTATAATAAATAAAGTATAAAATTATCCAAAAATAGTTTGGATATTTTTAGCTCTCTTAAAAGTTGACTTGAATTAGAATTCAAAGTCAAAGTTGGAAAATACTTGATGATCAAGTAATAGGAGAGAGAGGAACCAAATCCTTGCCCAACAAGGATTTGGATCGGTACTCCCCTCTTATATATAGGGGAGCTCGAGCTCCCCTTTAGAGCTAATTGGCAATTCTTTTGGTTCATGTGTTGAACACCTTCCTTTCTCCAAGATTAAATTAAACCCTAGGTTAAGCCTAAACACTAACTAGAGAACTAGCATCCTTACTAGTTAGATTGTGATCAAGTTGGTGGACTTTCTCTAGAGACTTCAAGTTAGAAGTTTGAAGATTCGAGCTTTACCAAGGAGAGGGGATCAAGCCGCGAGAAGAGCGTTCTTGGGTGGCTTGAAACGCTTCAAGAAAGAATAAAAGAAAAGTAAGTTTTCTATCTTTACAAATTTGGTTACACGATTGCGAGTCCTAGATCCTTTTGTTGGGAAAATTTTTTAAATTTCGCTGCTTTCTGATTCGTGTTTTCCAACACCTTGTTGTACCCCTTGTGTTGAGTTGAAGAAAGAAAAAAAACAAAAATATTGAACAGTGTTGAAAAAAGTGATGAAAAGAAAAAGGGAAAAAGAAGTTAAGAAAGAAAAAAAAAAGAGCTGAGAAAAATAAGAGAAAAAGCAATGAAAAAGAGTAAAGAAAACAAAACAAAAGTTATGTTGATTCGATGTTGAAAGTCCGATAAAAGGAGGGGATTAGTTGCATAAAGCGAAGTAAGGAGAGTCCGATAGAGAAAGCGAAATACCATGGGTTTAAGTGAAAATGTGTAAGCTTGGTGTGTTAGCCACTAATTCCTAATTTTCCCAACCTTAACCCAAGCCTACATTACAAGCTCGAAAGACCTATCGATCCTGAGTCTTGAGCTGACTACATTAGTGGAGATTGGTGCGAATGATGCATTCGAAGTCGATAATCGGTACTTAGGCGAGAATCATAGACTAATCAATCTAGTTTTTATACATTCTATCGTTCAATTCACACTACACTACACGAGGGTATGCTATTTATACTAGTTGATTGAATTTTGTGCAATTGAGTATGGTGTTTGATAAGCTAAACTTGTTTAGGTAAGAATTCGATGATTGCCTTTGCGATTGTATTTGATGTGGGACATTATTTTTATTTGATTTTCATATTACTCGAGGACGAGCAATGTGCAAGTGTGGGGGATTTGATAGTTCATTAATTCGTCTTCCTTATGATTGATTTTTGGTCCCGATTAGTGCTTTAATTGTTATTATCTTGAAAAAGATTAATGCTTTGTTGTCTTTATTGTAGAATTGAGATTCGGAGGCAAAATTGAAGCAAATCTATCATTTTGAGAAGGAAATCAATGCACATAAGACGAACCCTCTTTGACCTTGAAATGTAGCCGTGGCTGGGAATTATGCATGGGTTAGGTGGAACGTGATTTGATGAAGATTTTGGAAACAATTGTATTTATGGAAGATTGCATGCAGGGGCATAATCATCGTTGCGTGTTGCTGGACTTATTTGGGAATTTATGGGCTGAATGTCTTGCCTGAGATAGCCCAATTTGCTTTGACTTGGAAGATGGGCTAGTGGGCTGCATGTTAGGGAATTAAGTGGAATAAGCCCACTTGATAAGGACTTAAGGAGCAAGTAATTGGAATCCAATTTGGATTAGGAGTCTGAGATTGAGCTGGGGGTTGTGCGTGCTATTTAGGAGATTTGAGGAAGCAACTTTGGGAATTCGTGCTTTGTTTTAGAGATAGCAACTTGGCTCAAGACCAGATATGCAACACCAAGGAGCAGAATTCTTCATCACGAGTTTTTCTTTATTTTAATTCCTTTAGTTTTATTTAGATGCTTTTGAATTATTTTAAGTTTTTGGACATGAGTAGCTAATTTCGTAATAATTAGCTAGAGATTTATGATTCGGTTGCGATATCGTGAGACCTAATTGTTTTTAATTTTCAATGCAATTCAAGTATTTATTAATTCTCCGAGTGTCGTGTTTATTGTGATTTGTTTGCTTAGTGATAGTGCACGATCATCTAAGTGGATTTAATTGCATAAGGTCATTCATGATGCATGAAGTTTATGTAATGCTTGATTGATGTTTGTGGTCCATTAACGAGAAAGATTGGTTGCAGTTTTAAACTGGTTAAGGGAATTAATAATCGAATTTAAATCTTGCACGTGTTTGACTTGGTTGATTCAGGTTAGTGTTTTCATATATCTTAATGATGTTTGTTTATAAAATCCTGTCGAGTGTCTCTAGGGGTTGTGAAACAAATTAGGAAAATAGCTGTCGAGTGTCTCTAGGCTATTCGAGAATTTAAGTGAAAACGGGCGGAGTCGAATGTCTCTATCTGCTATAGCTAGTCTATTTGAATTGTTTGAATTTATTCTTACGCCCGTGATCGATGTGGAAATTGAATCATGATCTCTAGCTAGGTGTTGTTCTCTCTATTGGTTAATCCTACCTTTTAACGTGCTCAATCGTATTCTTTTAATCCTAGTTTTAATTAATTACTTTTTAGTTTAATTAATTAGTAAACTGAAAACCCCCTACATTTAATTATTATTTCTTGTGAATTATCCTGTGATTTTAATTGAATTAATTTCTCCCAATCTCTGTGGTTCTACCCGTTTGTGCTATACTCTATTTAGTTGTAGATCGAATTTACATTTATTTTTTACAGATTCGACACCTGTCATAAACGTTCTCCGAACGAAAAACCGTTCGTCGAAGGAATAGTAAACAGGGTTTTACTCATATGTTTCCTTTAAAACGAAGTTCGAAGTAGATTTTCAAGTCAAGAATGATACCAATAGACTCGTATCGACTCAAGGATCAATTTGACTGTAAACTTGGGTAGCAAAAGATGTCCGGATCAAAACTCGTTTCAAAGATGAATAGTAACTTGGTCGGTAAGTTTTCAAAATGCCCTTATGGTTCAAGAAGGGCTTCTGACGCTTGGAAAACAAGTTCAAACAATTGGAAAACATGAGTTATGAACCTCTAGGGTTCGAGTGAGTAGTAAACCGAGTCAAAGGTCAAGAATTCCTCCTTAAAACACTGCAGATCACATATAAGCACTTTGTTCACGTATGGAAGCAATGCATGAAAGTTTGTAAAGTTGGATCATGGTCTATAAATGCTTTACCATTGCCCTTAGCTTACCGTTTCCAACCAGACCCTGTTTTGGGCTGTTACAAAAAGCCCCTCATCTTGCAGTTCTAGGACTTAGAAGAGGAGGAGAGCAAAATAACTTCTCTCTCACTTGCATAATTAGGAGATACTTTTGAAAAATAAATATAAAATGAGAAATAAAGGGTATTTTGGTAATTTAACCCTCCAAACTCTAGGATAAGTGACTAGAGGAGCTCATTGCGATCATTAAAATTAGTTTCAAAACGAATATTTACACGAAGGAAACGGACGTACGGTTATAAAAGATACATGAACTAGGGTGAATGACGAAACATAAATGAAAGACGACTCTCAGAGATAATTTGAAAGTGTGGATAGTGTCAAAAAGTCATAAAATAAATCAAGGATCGTTTTAAGCCCAATATTGACTATGAAACGTTTTGCCGATAAAAAGTTAAAAACGTATGATAAATAGTAAACTCGTTTTAAAAAAGTTATCTTTAAAAACCGAGCTAGGGCTTGAATCAAGCGGTGTAATGTATCTCAAAAGTCTTGAAATAAATCAAGGATTTTTTTACTGCAAATTTGAAGAGTAAAAGTTCTCCGAACGAAAAAACGTTCGTAGTAGGAATAGTAAGTAGGAATTTTCACAAACGTTACCTTTAAAACGAAGTTCGAAATTGATTTTAAAGTCAAGAATTACACCAATAGACTCGTATCAAATCAAGGATCGATTTGACTACAAACTTGGGTAGTAAAAGATGTCCAGATCAAAAACTCATTTCAAGGATGAATAGTAATTTTTGTAGGTAAGTTCCCAAAATGCCCCTATGGTTCAAGAAAGGATTGCGAAGCTTGGAAAACAAGTTCAAACAATTGGAAAACATGAGTTATGAACCTCTAGGTTCGAGTGACAAGATGGACAAAGTAGACTCAGAAAATGAATAGTAATTTGGGCAAAAGATAGAGAATTCCCCTTAAAACATTGTAAGTCACATAAATGCACATTGGATCATGTTCTATAAACGCTTTACCACTACCCTCGACTTACCGTTTTCAATCAAATCCTGTTTCGGGTTGTTACAATCGTCGTATACAATTGATTTACCAAATCAACTAAATAATTTAAAGTTTTACGAATATTTATAATATTCTATTCCCTATCAGCCACATGCAATGTGTGCCCATAAGGATCAGTAAAATTAGATACTAAACAATATGAGAAAAAAAAAAAAATGGTATCCACTGACCTAGAGCTTAAATACTTCAAATTTTGTTCAGACATTTCATCGAACACTGGAGCACGCGTGGCAACTGCCCATCGCCATTGCAAAGTCACACGTGTTCCCTTCTCCTCTCTTCTTCCTATGCACACCCGCACGCAAATATTACATCTATAAAGCATATGACCCCTGTCTACCGCCGTCGAGCTCCGCCTTTCCCTCTAAAATCGTCGATATCAAATCTTGAATTCAGTTCCCATCTGTCGCTCTCCTTCACTCTCCATTTAAGAGGCGGCCCTTTATGTTGTACGAGCTTCAATTCAGCACTTAAAGATTGTCCATTTCAACTCGTCACACTCCAGTTCTTCTTCTTTCATCCGCACACTGCCTGAGAGATCCTGAATTCTCCTCAATTTCTGTCACAATCATTAGGTAATTCTCTTATTTCCCTCCCCGGTGATGCTATGTGTTTGCTTCTGGGTACGCAGTGGCCTGATGATACGGGAACAATTTAATGCTTGCTAGCGGATGTAGGATCTATGTACTGTGATTGAGCTTTTCTTTGTTTCATTGCTTTTTTTTAAAGACATATCTCTATTGATAGAACTGTAGTTGTATAATTGCTTGGTAATCTGTTTGTTTTTTATCTCTCGCTTCTCCATTGCAATTTCTGGCTTCATGGAATTTGAAGTGGTTGATTTACAGATGATCAGGTTTTGAATTTTGAGCATTTGCGAATTCTTGTGTTACGGAAATATGTGTGTTTGAAATAGACACGACTAATTTTCTGATCATCATTTCTAGAAAAAACTACGAATCCATTCTAATTCTTTGTTTTCCAACCACCCAAAGGTTGTGCTGGTCAAACTCAAAACGGAACATCTTCAACCAGTAGAAAAATGCATGGTCTCAAGTCTAGCATCCAGTTCATCAAATCCAATTCCTGCAATTGCCATAAGCTCTTCTCGACTCTTCAGTCAGCAGGCCCCATGGCTTCTCTTCTCAAAACCCGATCAGTCATCCGGTTTAAAGGGCCGGAAACCATAAAATACCTCCAAGGCCTGGTGACCAATGATATGAGGAGTTTAGAAAATCCAGAACCCGTAGGTGAGAACAATATTACCCCCAACATGCCAGCCGTTGTGGCTCCTACAGTGTACACAGCAATGTTGACTCCTCAAGGTAGGTTTCTTTTTGATTTTTTTCTGTATCGTCCGCCTCGCCCCGATGAGAGGCTTGACTGGACTGGGTCTGGACCCGCGAACGACTCGGGTGAGCTGGAAATTTATGCAGATGTTGATGGATCTTTGGTGGATGAGATATTGGCAACCTTAAAAATGTAAGGAATTGGGAATTTCGTTTTCTTGTCTCTGTTTTGTTTTTGTGATTTTTGAGGATTTAAGATCACTGGAAATATTTTTAATAGAGTTGGTGAAATGAACTTGTTTATGAGATAGCTGTTTGCTAAAAACTTGGTAATATTGCACCTTTGGGTTGTTGGAGAATGAGACTTGAATATGTCAGAGCTACTACTAAGTTGATATCTACTAGTATTTGGAAGTTGATATTGGATAGGATTGATTTATCCTTATGTGATACGGATTAGGATTCTTAGTCTATTAGGTCTCTCTCTATGTCCTAGTAGATATATTATTGAAAATTTGAAATCCTAGTGTTGTTTATGGGAACTATGATTAGACTTACTTTGTGCAGTTCATCTTGGGGTCTTCATTTTTGGTTTAGTGCAACAACAGATGGATTGAGCTTAAATAGCTAGTTAATCTATAGAAGAGATTTTGGGGACGAATGGTCCATGACAAAAAGCTCAATATTGTGTTGGATAGTGTGATGGATTGATAGTGATAACAGATAATTGTAATGGAACTTATGTTTCTAGTGTTTTTGTAATGTATAATCCAACAAAAGCATCTTGTTTGTGGTTTTTCATGATTGGTGCACAGAAATCTGTTATTTCTTGCTGGGATGTGTTAGTATTCCATTCCAGCAATTGCTTCATTGCCACTAACATTTTTTCCAATTCATTTATTAGATTTTGACGATCTTGAAATTGTGGAAAAAACATCATGATATATCCGTTCAACAATTAATTTTTTTTAAAACTTTGTAATCTAACTTCTACTTTTGCAGAGGGAACTGTAGTATCAACTAATGCTTATGCTCAGGTTGACATTGGTTTTGACATGGGAGTTGGAAATATGAAAGTTTTGTTGTTCTCACATTTTAGCTAGGAGAGTAAACTCTTAGAATGAAATAGTCATTAAGGAAATAGGAATAAACATAAGATCTAGTTCAAATTACGGAAAGAATAACATCATTTTGGGATGATTTGGTGATGTCTCACTCTTATATAAATAAAACTCTAGATGATCTGAGCAGAATACCGCCCTCATATTCTAAATCTAGGTTTTATATTTGAATTTGTATAATTGCTGATGTGCTCTGGTTTCCCTATGTTAACTCTTCTTGGATGATGGGATGTACGGCTCTAATCATTGCAATATTTCCTGACTTTATAGATATTGTTTGAGATCTAAAGTCGAAATTGAGAACATGGCTCAAGATTTCTGTTGCTGGCAACGGTTTGGCGGGGACCTTGAAGGGAAGCCATCATCTTTAGAAGACTCAGAAGCTGATTCTATTGGCTATGGTGGAACCCTTGATCGTTCTGGTGTATCGGCTTCTGGAGGAAATAATCTCGGTTGGCAGTGGAATAAGGATCCAAGGTTGCCTTGTCTTGGATACAGGGGCATCTTTCCATCCAATGCAACACGTAAGTAATTTAATAGTTTTCCTGTTTTACTAACTAGCGAGCAATCAACAATTTGCATCTTTATTTGAAAAAACAAAAAAAGAAAAATGACGATTTCGACTGTTAAATATTTTCGGTTCTCTTATGCATTCAGAATTTATATTATTTAGTTATATTCCATGTTAACTTTGTTGTAATCTGGTATATAAATCCTTTTCTGCAGCTCCTCTTGTTGAGGCTGACAAAGAAGCTGATGAAGGAAATTTTCTTCTATGGAGATTAGAGAAGGGAGTTGCTGAAGGTTCTATTGAGATCCCTAAAGGTTTACCTTCATTTCTACTTGCAAGTTTTCTATTTCACTTAGCCACGTTATAGATTTACTTTTTTCTTAATAGATCACTCTCAAGCCTTATCCTGTTATCCACATACTGAATGTATCATGATGAGTTTATTGCTTCTTGATACATGAAAGAAGTATGTCTGCATATTATATTTCTGAATGCTCTTTTTCACCGACTCTTTATTTCGAGCATGTGATTGTCTTTAATCGAAGTCGTATGTGCACCAAATGGCTATAGGCTACATTTTCCGTGTATGTTTTCTCAAATAAATCAAATATATAGTACAATTAACTGTTTGATGAATGTTTGAGCTGAAAACCCCGTTTCACACAAGAAATTTCCCTCTGAACACTGTCTTCGTAAGTTTTTGGTAGCTTGATTTTCAAATTTTATCTTACGAACTGATCATGATTCAATGTAGGCGAGGCAATACCATTGGAGTACAATCTTGCTGGTCTGAACGCAATAAGCTTTGATAAAGGATGTTATGTCGGACAAGAGCTCATTGCTCGCACGCATCATCGTGGAGTTATCCGAAAGCGCTTAATTCCTTTGAGATTTTTAAATGATAGTGGAAAAGGTAAGCCCTTAACCATTTGTCATTTGATGGCGACTGAGAGTGTTTGGCTAAGCTTATTTAAGGTGTTAAAAAATTCTCTTTAAGATGCGTGCTTTTAGAACTTATAAAATGTTAGATCTTATGTTAAAAATAACTTGTCAAAGTGTTAGGATAAAAATAAGATCATAGCTTATAAGATATCAATATGAAATTTTTGTAATTAATCTGTTAAAAATAAGGAGAATGTGTTAAGATGTCAAAATAAGTTGGAAATCCCCAACTTATTTTAAAGGAGCTTATAAGCTCTTTAACATCTCATAAACCTTTTTTCTTAAAAAATTTGTTGAACACTTTATGAGTGATCAAAAGCTTTTGGATATCTCATAAGTTCTTTCTTTAAAGAAATTTATAAGCTCAGCTAAACACCCTCTTATATGCAAAACGTGACATTCGTGTTTATTCAATTCAGAGATGGATCAAAAAGTATCTCCCGGTTCAGAAGTGATCGACACAACAACTCAGAAGAAAGTTGGGACAGTAACAACTGCAGTTGGATGTCGTGGTTCAGGTGTGATTAGATTGGACAAAGCGTTCAATGAAACGGGTTCGTTGACCATAAAAGGTCATGAAGATATCAATGTAGAGACCATCAGACCGAAATGGTGGCCTTCTGAGTGGTTTCTTGGTGAGCATTAGCAGAGTGCAGCTGCATAGACTATTGCCCTTGCTTGCTGCATCCACCTGTATTACTAGTAAAAGAGACTTCTTTCTTCCTTAGTTTTCTGTTTTGGTAGAGAAAAGGAACTTTTTGACTGCTCTTAGAAAGGGATTTGAAATGTAGGTGATGAAATAATTTGAGTCTCCTTTGCGTGTAGATATGTTGTTGGCATCTACTATTTATAATGATAAATAGGATATTTGATCTGATATGGACGGAGATATGGTGTATCACGAGATAAGGGATAAGAGTAGGAGATATGATCTATCAAGAGAGAATAGGAATTGGATAAGTTTCAATATTTAGTTTGGATAGAATTTATATTATATTATTTAATATTTCATAGTTATATTAAGTTGTTTATTTCAACATTTTATTTTGAGAGTCTTACTAGGTTTAGGATATCTTTACCTTTATATATTGTTAGTCCTGTTACGTTTACAACATTCAAGCAATAAACAAATGTTCAATTTCCAATCTCTTATCTCTGAAATCTCTCTCGTCTCAACCTTTCTTCGGTCGGTCGATTTTTACCGGATTATCCTTCTCTTCTCCCCTATTATTTAAGAGTCTGAGACTGCTCTAAAGTCTCTTTCGATACGCATACGTATCATTGGTGCTATCATTGAGAGTTCAAGATGTCTGAATCCGTCAGCGTGACTAGTTTTAAGGAATTTCAACATCATGGTGCAGGAATTCCAACAACAAAGCAAGGCAAGTTTTCAAAAATTCCAACAACGAATGGTCGGACAGATGATTTCCCACACCACGGCGTTGCAATAACTCAATCAAACAATGCAACAATTGCAACATGACTTGTCAGTCTACCTTTCGCGAACGGAGGAATCACGAGCAAATTCGAAATCCTCCAATGTGATTCCGTATGTCGAAGCCCATCCAACTTTCGACCCCAATCCGCTAACGCAGTTGGGGATTGAGATACCTACGATTGTTTTCTCTGTTGACACGCTAGTGGAAGAGAATCTTCATGCAATTGAATATGCCCAACCTACAATGGCGGTCGATCTATGTAACGCCCCGTGTTTTCAAGATTACCAGGTAAGGCGTCACGGGAGAGTTTTTTTCTATATTTCTATGATTTATGTGAATACGCATGTTTTAAGTGTCAACGTGTAAGTTTATTTTAATAATGTGCGCCTTAGAATTTATTTAAGATGTATTTGGACTCAATTGTCCAATATTTGCAATTAGGGACCTAATTTGAAATTAGGGTGTTTGGGCCGTTCGTGGTTATTTTGAGCCCAAGGATTCGGATTCGAATCCTAACCTTAACATTGAGTTCGTTTCAATAATTCGGATTCAATGAACTAACCATTTAATTTCTTAAGCCACTTGATTGCCCAACCGTTTTAAATCTGATCTGTGTGGACCGGATACCGTTTGACCCTAACCGTCCGACCCTACCCGTGTCTTGGCTAAGTGAAAAGGGTCAAGCCCTTTCTTCTTTCCCCACTTTCACGTTCAGCACAAGAAGAGGGAGGAGAAAAGAAAAGAGAAACCCCAACCGGATCTTCAAGCTCAAGTTCCGACTTCCTCGCTCGTCCAATCAACGATTCAAGGTAAGCAATGTGTTCCTCTCTTCATGTACGTCATTTCTACCGATTGAGTTCCCTTTTGCTTGCTTGAGTCCATGGTTATGGTGATGTGATGAATAGTGCCTAAACACGATAACTTGCTCCCAACGTTCCTATCTGCGATTTATATTGATGTTTATATGTTATATATGTGTAATTTGATGCATTTTGGTATATTAATTGGTTGGAATGAGGTTGGGGGTGATTTTGGACCATTTCCCGTCGAACCCCTGCTTCTTTGCTGCTCTTTTTCGGAGAAGACGACCCAACACGGCCGTGTCGAACCCTAGTTCATTTCCAACACGGCCGTGTCAGGCCCTCGAGTTGGAATTTTTTTATCGGACACGGCCGTGTCAGTTTCCAGGCCAATATTGACACGGCCGTGCAGACCTCGTCCGAGCTCCAATTGAGCTGATTTTTGAACCCACGGAAACCTCTTGAAGTCTAGAACATCCTCCAATTGGAATCACCTCATTATATTTTGTCATTTGTGAGATATAATCGTTTGAAATTGGTGTCGCTACTTCGCCTAAATTCTGCATTCGTCCAACTTCGAACCTATGCCATTTTCGCCTCGCTTTGAACCAAAATTTGAGCCACCTACCATTTGAAACGTCTATGTGTCTAGTTTCATTCCCAAGAAGCAAAACTTAATTCCCATTTCTCAAACTCAATTTATGATCTTTTTCCCTCAGCTTGTCCGCTTTCGAAATCTGTCAGTTTTTCCCCGTTTTCACTCGGAACCCTTTTTCGTGTTCTTATTCCATTTTTCTCGTACCTTTCCACTTCCAAACTTGATCCTAACTTGTTTTATCATGTTTATGCTTATGTATTTGTTCTCATATGCATTATATGTTACTCAAGTAATGTGAATTGTTTGCATGAAACATATTTGCACTTTGTTACGTATCTCTACCTTGTATTATGCTTTAATTGTGCATATCAACGTGACATATGATTACAAATGATTATGATGGGTTATGTAATGTCTTGAATTGCATGGATTTGGTTTGAAAATAAGATTTTCCTAAGTATTTGCATTTCTTTAAGTGTCAATTCATAAGCCGAGCGTCTACGTGGTTCATTGTGAGTCTAAACCTTGTGTTTTGTCTTTAGTTTGTTCAGGTGCACCCGGGGTGGTGTTTCGCAGTCCGTTTTGATTCCGGGGTGAATCAAGTGTTTGGTTCTTGGCTTCGTCGGTGTAAGGTGAGGTTAGGTTATAGTTAAACCCTATGAATGTGACCGTTTTCAAAGTATGTGAACTATGACCTTTATTATACATAAATATGTGCGAGATATGGAATTTGTAAATGGTAATGTGTTTCCAAGTTTAATGAGCAATGTACGAGCCTACGTATGCTTGATTTAATTTGATTGGATTCATTATGTTTGGTAATGCTAAACCACGCTTCAAACCGTGTACCTCGTATGAGCCGGGAGATACGAGCAACGGAATAGGCTAAGGATTTGACACGGAGAGGTATGTAAAGCGTGGTTGTGGCAAGGTAATGAATGTATCTTACGTATGTTATGTTTCTAATTAGTAGCGGGTTAGGATTTGATTGAATGAATGAATGAATGAATGGGGCCCAGGAGATGTGGGTAAGGGGGACCCGGGACGACCATAGGGGTCGCCGGTTAACCCTGTGTTCACTCTCCACATGATTGATAGGACCAACCCGGAACCCACCAGGAGGTTTGGTTGGGTGATGGGAACCTGAGGGTTTGAGTGTTCGCGCTCCCCTCGTCTGATTGGATGGTTTGGGTCGCGCAACCCTTCCATCACCGGAGAAGGAGGTATATGATTGTTATGCTTGATTGATTGATATGTTTGATTGTACGATTCATACGAGGAGCCCAGGATGGGAATTTTTACTCGTACCCGCCGAGTTTTGCATGTTTGCTTTGTCAAAGTTCGTGAAACGGGGATAGATTTTAACTATGACAAAATATGGATATTTTGAATATGAAAGATAAGAATTGATACGAATTGATATGAATCGGATATGATTTGATTTGACTTGATTCGGTATGTTTTGATATGATTTGGTATGATATGGGTCCTTGGAGCTTTAATTCGTTCTGTTTTTGTTAAGAATCCCTATATGTATGTATCACGGGCAAAACTTTGGTGTGCAAAAACTATCCCTAAGTTCACGAACTGTGTGTGATTGGAATATGCTTTGCTCCTATATATATATATATATATGTAGCGTGTGTGGGTAGCCCCTCACTCAGTCGAGCTGTAGACTGACCCTCTCCCTCCCCAACTTTTAGTGTGCAGGATTGGCGTTGGAGTTTCGAGCTAGGCGGAGTCTGTCGATTTTTGTCGAGTTTAGTCCTTGCATTGCACTTCTGAATTTGTATAAGTTTGAACGTTTGTATGGATACCATATGATTATTTTGATATTATATTTCGGGATTAGGGATCTATGTTAGTTGAACCCATCCACTGTTACTTGCAATTTAAGTTTGATTATGTGAATCGCTTCCGCATACACTTTCATTTAGTTGGTTGGTTTAACTTGCAGGGTCTAAGTTCCGCCTAGCTTAGGAGGTTGTTTTATTTGTCTCCCGTTCACTATGGTTTGATATGGGTGCGGACTTTCCATTTCGTTACTCGTGTTGAGCCATAGTGCGGGGGATGTGGTGCCTCACGTGCGGGTGCTACATCCTAAAGTGGTATCAGAGCCTCCAGGTTGCAAAACCGGGGTTCGTGTGTCGTGTCATGTCAAGTATAGGTCGAAAGGCTTAGGAACAACATGTCAACGTGTGCACCGCATTGATCATGAACATGTATTACAAGAAATTTGATGAAATTATACGTTTCAATTAAAATTTTGTTGAACTATATATTTCATTTTGCATCAATACGTGCTTTTGCTGCCAATTATCTGCCATATGCATTCGCTAACCAACATGCATCAATATTTGAATTGAGTTTTGATTGTAGGATATTGGTACAATCTTAAACCACGGCCAATTTTCTCAATCACAACAACTTGCTAAGGATTCTTCTTTCAAGTGTGAGAGATTTGAATAAGGTTACGGAGGTTTAAAGGAGTTCGGGTAATTGGTGGTTTTATGATAAGATGATAGATTGTGGGTTCGGGGTAGAGATGAGAATCCAGTTTTGGGTGAAGATTTAACATGGATGAGACAGGGGAAGAGATGTGTGATAATTGAAATCACAAAATAAACACACACTCTATATCGCAACCAAAATTGACTAACCAAGTTGGAGAGGCTAGATTAAGTCAAGGAGGAGATAAGGAAAGGCTTTGGAGGTACGATCAAGAATTTCGTTCGGAATAAGAAGAAGAAGAAGACCTTCAAAGTTGAAGTAAAGAGATGGGAAGGAAGAGATGAACAGGGATATTATGGATTTTAGATGAAGTTGGGGACCGAATGAAGGTAAAAGCTAAGAGTTCGCTCACCTTTGGGAATTATAAAGATCTAAGGCAAGCAAGATACTCAACTATGGGAAGTGGAGATGCTCGGCCATTGGAAGTCTTCAAGGCTAGAACAAGAAGGATTCGGTCAGGATCACAACTAAGGTGAAGAATTGGATAAACGAGAAATCAACTTTAAAGGATAATTGTGAGAGCTGAAATGCTCGTGTATGGAAGACTTGGGAGCATGTAATAACTTGGGCCATGAGGATATGTAAATTTAATGCTAGAAGAAAAGAAGATTTTGCGGTTTTGAAATTAAGAGAGAGGTCGGGAAGAAGAAGTAAGTTGGATGAAAGTTGGGAAAGATTCAAAACGCCATTTTGTGATATAAGAGGAGTAAAATTACTTGACAACTTCGGATTTTGGAGCTTTACAAAAGGTACAAGAACATATAGAAATTTGAAGATCGAATCAGGAAGAATTCAAGCATTGGGATGTCCGGGCGTAGAGAAATTTGGAGCTAAACAATGAATTGGGCCTTGAACAACGTGGATGGATACAAGAGAATCAATGAAGATTTGAAGACCGTGGGTAAGTTGGAGATGATCGACGAATTTAAGAATGAAGGATCAAATTGTTGAGCTAAAGCTTGCCTCTACGGTGAACGGTAATTGCATTCATGGCACTTGCATCATTCGTTTAGTTAATTGATTTAATTCCTTTATATATGTGTTTATTCGATTTGGTTGTTAAAATATGTTGTATACCTTGGTTGTTAAAATGCGTAACATGCATCCAACATTCTTACCCGACATGTATGGCTTAGTATTTACCTATAGGAAGTCTTTTTCACATCGTTGTCACAAGTTAATTTAGGCAAGTGGTATTGATGCCAAGAAGAAATTTCGGTGTTGAATGTGAGCGGGTGAAAATGGAAAAGGATTTTGGGAATTAGAAGGATTGAACGTGAAGTTGGAAAACAAAGGAGGCCAAGCATTTCGAGGAAGAAGTCGGGAATTTTAATCAAGGAATTGATGGGTCAAGTCCCACGAACGAAGAAAGGAAATTTTAAGGGGGAGAGTACAACCGAGAAATCAACCTAAACCTCGGTCGTGCTAAGGAAGTTACTTCAAACCGGAACAAAAGAAGTATAAATATAATAAGTCATGGGACTCTACAATAACAACAAGAGCAAGGTAAGGGACCTTAGAGTCGATGAACTTCAACACCGATGTGAGTAGATTCCAAGAACACATGAAGAAAAGATGAAAACCATATAATCGATGTAAATAAATAAAAACCATCGGTTCTTTCTTAGACGGGTATGAACTTAACCTTCCAAGAATTAAAAGTTGGAGAATTGAATGACATGAGTTAAGTACCAAGAATGATGGAGTTATCAAGAACATTGAAGAACAGGGTAAAGAAAATATCGGGTAAAAGAGAGCCCGACCAAATTATCATATCCCGAGATGGCGATAGCAAGAGTCATTTCAACCGGGCATTGAGGTGTGAATTTACAAGATGAGAGGCCACATGAAAGCTAACTCAAACAAGAGAGTTCAACAACAGAGAGTCACTGGGGAGATTAAATTGAGAGTGCCAATCCAATGACACACTCAGGGAATTAGAGGATAGGTTGTGGAGAACGCGAAGTGGTAATCAAGAATGGGTATTTGAAAGATCGAATCGAGTGAGGACCGGACATGGGTTAAGGGAATGAAGGGAAATAAATATTTGCGAGGTGTAACACCATGAATAAGTCGGGCTTCCAGGTTGTCAAACATCCTCCATGATGACTCAAGGGTACTTCCCAAGGTAATAAATTATAACTTGAGTTGATGAGAATTCAGCTCGAGTGCCTGAGTTGGTGGAATGCAACTGGTCGTGAAGAATTAGAAATTGTAAATTCAAGCTCCTAAAAGAGTGGTTCGAACAACTTGGCACCTCTTAGTTGTACGATTGCAACTACCTATGAAAACAAGTTAAATGGATCAAGATCAAGTAAACACTCAAGAATTTGAGAAAGGTAATTAAGACTCGGTTTCGGATGATGGGATCAATTAAGAGTCGCGCCAGTGCTAATGGCATGAGAAAGAAGTTGCGTGCACGCTAAAGGATTACGAAAGGAGCCGCAAACAAGGGTATTGCGTTCGTACAGAAACAACGGAACCATCATCACCAATTTCATTCTTCGGTGCACGGTACATTAAAACATTCATAACATATTCATGCACACATCATATTTATTGTTATAATTCCCGTTAGTGATTGCATGTGCCTGAAAACTGTTTCTTTGCGCATGTCGTGTGCGTGAGTTTTGCATGTTGTTGGTTAGCTTGCCTCTGGTGGCATGCTTAGTTTCGTGAGGGTTAGGCTTTCTAGTGAGACGAGGGTCGTGAGAAGTTATGGAACTAAGCTCTCAGCGACACCGGAGTACTAGATCAAGGACAGTTCGATTCTCTCAACATCGAGCTTAGCTTGGAAACATTGAAGAATTCGGTTAGGTTCATGGTTGTGAGTTAGTGGTTGTCTAAGACACCATACTCGTTTTCAAGCCGAACCCCAAGAGTTAGGTCGTGACGGACTTAAGCGATGAGAGTTAAATCTTTCGGACCCTCTTGTTGTACGAGTCTAACCGAGCTACTCGCTTAACACCGGATTAAGTTCGAGGACATCAAGACCCCTTTTTGCTTCAAGACCTTTTCGGAACTAATTCCTGTCGGGGAGTAGCTACCCCTGCGTGGGATGAACACTGGATAGTGTTGCTCAGAGCCTAGAACTCGAGGCAATGGACCTGAGGACAGGTCCTTCTTAAGGGGGAGAGGTTGTAACGCCCCGTGTTTTCAAGATTACCAGGTAAGGCGTCACGGGAGAGTTTTTTTCTATACTTCTATAATTTATGTGAATACGCATGTTTTAAGTGTCAACGTGTAAGTTTATTTTAATAATGTGCGCCTTAGAATTTATTTAAGATGTACCTGGACTCAATTGTCCAATATTTGCAATTAGGGACCTAATTTGAAATTAGGGTGTTTGGGCTGTTCGTGGCTATTTTGAGCCCAAGGATTTGGATTCGAATCCTAACCTTAACATTGAGTTCGTTTCAATAATTCGGATTCAATGAACTAACCATTTAATTTCTTAAGCCACTTGATTGCCCAACCGTTTTAAATCTGATCTGTGTGGACCGGATACCGTTTGACCCTAACCGTCCGACCCTACCCGTGTCTTGGCTAAGTGAAAAGGGTCAAGCCCTTTCTTCTTTCCCCACTTTCACGTTCAGCACAAGAAGAGGGAGGAGAAAAGAAAAGAGAAACCCCAACCGGATCTTCAAGCTCAAGTTCCGACTACCTCGCTCGTCCAATCAACGATTCAAGGTAAGCAATGTGTTCCTCTCTTCATGTACGTCATTTCTACCGATTGAGTTCCCTTTTGCTTGCTTGAGTCCATGGTTATGGTGATGTGATGAATAGTGCCTAAACACGATAACTTGCTCCTAACGTTCCTATCTGCGATTTATATTGATGTTTATATGTTATATATGTGTAATTTGATGCATTTTGGTATATTAATTGGTTGGAATGTGGTTGGGGGTGATTTTGGACCATTTCCCGTCGAACCCCTGCTTCTTTGCTGCTCTTTTTCGGAGAAGACGACCCAACACGGCCGTGTCGAACCCTAGTTCATTTCCAACACGGCCGTGTCAGGCCCTCGAGTTGGAATTTTTTTATCGGACACGGCCGTGTCAGTTTCCAGGCCAATATTGACACGGCCGTGCAGACCTCGTCCGAGCTCCAATTGAGATGATTTTTGAACCCACGGAAACCTCTTGAAGTCTAGAACATCCTCCAATTAGAATGACCTCATTATCTTTTGTCATTTGTGAGATATAATCGTTTGAAATTGGTGTCGCTACTTCGCCTAAATTCTGCATTCGTCCAACTTCGAACCTATGCCATTTTCGCCTCGCTTTGAACCACAATTCGAGCCACCTAACATTTGAAACGTCTATGTGTCTAGTTTCATTCCCATGAAACAAAACTTAATTCCCATTTCTCAAACTCAATTTATGATCTTTTTCCCTCAGCTTGTCCGCTTTCGAAATCTGTCAGTTTTTCCCCGTTTTCACTCGGAACCCTTTTTCGTGTTCTTATTCCATTTTTCTCGTACCTTTCCACCTCCAAACTTGATCCTAACTTGTTTTATCATGTTTATGCTTATGTATTTGTTCTCATATGCATTATATGTTACTCAAGTAATGTGAATTGTTTGCACGAAACATATTTGCACTTTGTTACGTATCTCTACCTTGTATTATGCTTTAATTGTGCATATCAACGTGACATATGATTACAAATGATTATGATGGGTTATGTAATGTCTTGAATTGCATGGATTTGGTTTGAAAATAAGATTTTCCTAAGTATTTGCATTTCTTTAAGTGTCAATTCATAAGCCGAGCGTCTACGTGGTTCATTGTGAGTCTAAACCTTGTGTTTTGTCTTTAGTTTGTTCAGGTGCACCCGGGGTGGTGTTTCGCAGTCCGTTTTGATTCCGGGGTGAATCAAGTGTTTGGTTCTTGGCTTCGTCGGTGTAAGGTGAGGATAGGTTATAGTTAAACCCTATGAATGTGACCGTTTTCAAAGTATGTGAACTATGACCTTTATTATACATAAATATGTGCGAGATATGGAATTTGTAAATGGTAATGTGTTTCCAAGTTTAATGAGCAATGTACGAGCCTACGTATGCTTGATTTAATTTGATTGGATTCATTATGTTTGGTAATGCTAAACCACGCTTCAAACCGTGTACCTCGTATGAGCCGGGAGATACGAGCAACGGAATAGGCTAAGGATTTGACACGGAGAGGTATGTAAAGCGTGGTTGTGGCAAGGTAATGAATGTATCTTACGTATGTTATGTTTCTAATTAGTAGCGGGTTAGGATTTGATTGAATGAATGAATGAATGAATGGGGCCCAGGAGATGTGGGTAAGGGGGACCCGGGACGACCATAGGGGTCGCCGGTTAACCCTGTGTTCACTCTCCACATGATTGATAGGACCAACCCGGAACCCACCAGGAGGTTTGGTTGGGTGATGGGAACCTGAGGGTTTGAGTGTTCGCGCTCCCCTCGTCTGATTGGATGGTTTGGGTCGCGCAACCCTTCCATCACCGGAGAAGGAGGTATATGATTGTTATGCTTGATTGATTGATATGTTTAATTGTACGATTCATACGAGGAGCCCAGGATGGGAATTTTTACTCGTACCCGCCGAGTTTTGCATGTTTGCTTTGTCAAAGTTCGTGAAACGGGGATAGATTTTAACTATGACAAAATATGGATATTTTGAATATGAAAGATAAGAATTGATACGAATTGATATGAATCGGATATGATTTGATTTGACTTGATTCGGTATGTTTTGATATGATTTGGTATGATATGGGTCCTTGGAGCTTTAATTCGTTCTGTTTTTGTTAAGAATCCCTATATGTATGTATCACGGGCAAAACTTTGGTGTGCAAAAACTATCCCTAAGTTCACGAACTGTGTGTGATTGGAATATGCTTTGCTCCTATATATATATATATATATATATATATATATGTAGCGTGTGTGGGTAGCCCCTCACTCAGTCGAGTTGTAGACTGACCCTCTCCCTCCCCAACTTTTAGTGTGCAGGATTGGCGTTGGAGTTTCGAGCTACGCGGAGTCTGTCGAGTTTTGTCGAGTTTAGTCCTTGCATTGCACTTCTGAATTTGTATAAGTTTGAACGTTTGTATGGATACCATATGATTATTTTGATATTATATTTCGGGATTAGGGATCTATGTTAGTTGAACCCGTCCACTGTTACTTGTAATTTATGTTTGATTATGTGAATCGCTTCCGCATACGCTTTCATTTAGTTGGTTGGTTTAACTTGCAGGGTCTAAGTTCCGCCTAGCTTAGGAGGTTGTTTTATTTGTCTCCCGTTCGCTATGGTTTGATATGGGTGCGGACTTTCCATTTCGTTACTCGTGTTGAGCCATAGTGCGGGGGATGTGGTGCCTCACGTGCGGGTGCTACAATCTATGTAAAGAAAATTCGAACAACAATGAATCAACAAAACAGGTCATTCAGGATCCTGTATCAACTGTCTTTTCCCAACCAAGTTCCGAGCAGCCAATTTTAAAAGAGTCAACTTGTGCAATTTCAAAGATAACTCCGGAGTAGTCAATTTCGAAAGAACCAACTTCTGTAATTTTCGAAACAATTCCTCCTCGGTCTCTTGCTACAGTCTCCTGGGAACCGGTGGGCACTGTTCGATGGGTTGTTCCCGAGTTACGCCTCTAGGACAAGGTGGTTTGTGAAGGGCGGGAGAGTGATATGGACGGAGATATGGTGTATCAAGAGATAAGAGATAGAGTAAGAGATATGGTGTATCAAGAGAGAATAGGAATTGGATAAGCTTCAATATTTAGTTTGGATAGAATTTATATTATATTATTTAATATTTCATAGTTATATTACGTTGTTTATTTCAGCACTTTATTTTTAGAGTCTTACTAGGTCTAGGATATCTTTACCTTTATATATTGTTAGTCCTGTTACGTTTACAACATTCAAGCAATAAACAAATGTTCAATTCCCAATCTCTTATCTCTGAAATCTCTCTCGTCTCAACCTTTCTCCGGCCGGTCGATTTTTACCGGATTATCCTTCTCTTCTCCCCTATTTCTTAAGAGCCTGAGACTGCTCTAAAGTCTCTCCCGATACGCATACGTATCATTGGTGCTATCATTGAGAGTGCAAGATGTCTGAATCCGCCAGCGTGACTAGTTTTAAGGAATTTAAACACCATGGTGCAGGAATTCCAACAACAAAGCAAGGCAAGTTTTCAAAAATTCCAACAACGAATGATTGGACAGATGATTTCCCACACCGCGGCGTTGCAATAACTCAATCAAACAATGCAACAATTGCAACACGACTTGTCAGTCTACCTTTGGCGAACGGAGGAATCATGAGCAGATTCGGAATCGTCCAGTGTGATTCCGTGTGTCGAAGCCCATCCAACTTTCGACCCCAATCCGCTAACGCAGTTGGGGATTGAGATACCTACGACTGTTTTCTCTGTTGACACGCTAGTGGAAGAGAATCTTCATGCAATTGAAGATGCCCAACCTACAATGGCGGTCGATCTATGTAAAGAAAGTTCGAACAACAATGAATCTGTGGAAAAACAGTTCATTCAAGATCCCAAAAATTCGAACAACAATGAATCTGTGGAAAAACAGGTCATTTAGGATCCTGTATCAACTGTCTTTTCCCAACCAAGTTCCGAGTAGCCAATTTTAAAAGAGTCAACTTGTGTAATTTCAAAGACAACTCCGGAGTAGTCAATTTCGAAAGAACCAACTTCTGTAATATCCGAAACAATTCCTCCTCGGTCTCTTGCTACAGTCTCCTGGGAACCGGTGGGCACTGGTTGATGGGTTGTTCCCGAGTTACGCCTCGAGGACAAGGTGGTTTGTGAAGGGCGGGAGAGTGATATGGATGGAGATATGGTGTATCAAGAGATAAGAGTAGGAGATATGGTGTATCAAGAGAGAATAGGAATTAGATAATCTTCAATATTTAGTTTGAATAGGATTTATATTATAGTATTTAATATTTCGTAGTTATATTACGTTGTTTATTTCAACACTTTATTTTGAGAGTCTTACTAGGTCTAGGATATCTTTACCTTTATATATTGTTAGTCCTGTTACGTTTACAACATTCAAGCAATAAACAAATGTTTAATTCCCAATCTCTTATCTCTGAAATCTCTCTCGTCTCAACCTTTCTCCGACCGGTCGGTCTTTACCGGATTATCCTTCTCTTCTCCCCTATTTCTTAAGAGCCTGAGACTGCTCTAAAGTCTCTCCCGATACGCATACGTATCATGATCCTCCTCTGAAGTATTTTCCCGTGTACATTTGCAATTATTCATTTTCCTTCTTGTCATGTGTCGCAAATGGTGATATATAGGTATCCCTAACCTGTAATATTTTTACCTGCATTTAAACTCGGAGGAGTATATAGTTTGTAATTTTTATCTAAACAGGTCGAAAATATAATTGTAAAATTTGTCGAGGAGTGTAGATGCAAAACACCTGAAGTTCAACTATTTTCATTGGTTTCTTTTTCATTCCAAGTATTTCATGTAGATATTTAAATTGTACATTATTCAGAGGAGGGGAATGGGAAAACAAAAAGGAAGATAGAAGATGTAAAGAGAAAAATAATAAATATATTTTCAAATTATTATGACGTGTCTCCTTTAAAAAGAAAAATAGAAAGAATATGAGTAATTGTTAGAGTATTTAGTCTGCTATAACATCTAACCGTTGATTTTTATAAAAGATAATCTAACAGTCCTAATTTCAATAATATGTTATATTCAAGTAAGCTATTAAGGGTATAATAGTCTTTATACCTTCAATTATGAGAGGAAAAACAACTCTAAGGGCGTGTTTACTTCTGTCTTTAATAATGGCTTAGTTAAATAAAATCCAATTGAGATCGTTTACTTGGCATTATTATGGGCCAGTGACTATCTCATGAGCCTATACTTGCAGTGGTGTGTCGGTGGTTTATTTAGAACTATAAAATTAAGGTGGTTAAATACACAACTGCAAGTAACATCACACAATGTAGCGCTAAAGTTGAAGAAATTTACATGAAATGCCATTGAGTCCCGTTATTTTATAATTTTCCAGATTTTATTTGAAACTCATTACATACCATTTTTTCGACTACTTATTTTCTTTCACAAATTCTTTCCCTATTTTTCGGCTTTTTTTTTCGAATACCCCTATTTTTCGGCTTATTCAACTAAAATTTCGAAAGATTTGTTCCCTTTTTTCTCAATTGTTCAGCAAATCTTTATTCTATTTTTATAAGTGAAAAAAAAAAAAAAAACTCATTTCCATGTCTTTATCTATCTTATGAGCTCAAGATATATATATTTTTTCTGCCTAAATTATATTCCCAAAATTGGAGGGAACCAATTTCTATAAGGAAGATGATGAGTTTCCACCTAGCACTCCTCTTCTATTCCAAAATTTTTAATATTATTATTTTTATTTCGATTTTATGACATAATTACTTCAAAATGAAATTGAAAAATCCTTTATTTTGTACCAAAAGTTCTGCTTATGGGTTGATGAATTTATTTAAAATCGCTAGATTTGGACGAATTATTTTGAATGCTCTTTGAATGCTCACAATTTTTTATTTTTGATTTAAATTTTAATTTATAGTGCTTATAATTTGCCTCGTTGTTAAAAAGAAAAAAATCGCAGCCCAAAATTTCTCCATTATTCTATTCATTAAGAAAAAGGGTATTGTGGACTTTTCTATCTATTTTTAGTGGTTTATGAAATGCCAAGTAAACATCACCTTACTTTTAAACTAAATACAAACACATTTAAAAAGGTAAAGTAAACACTAGTTAATTCTTTTTTTTTTTCAATGAAATAAAATAAAATAAATCAAAAAGAGGGTATGAACCAAAAGTGCCTAAATAGTATCGATGTGTTGACCCCAAAATGCGTAGTTTGTCCATCTTCGATATTGTAACTGTTGTAAAGTATAAGGTTGAAAAGGAATTGAAGTGTATTGCATTGTATTGATTTTGTTGTAAAACAAGAATACAAGAAGGAGGCATAAATAGGACCAAGATCCTACATCAAGAGAGTAACACAAGCCTGTGATACAAGGTAAAGAATATTTTCCTAAAATACTTAAGTCAACACTCCCCCTCAAGTTAGGTCGGGGGATGCCCAACGCCTAGCTTGCACAAGACATCATGGAACACTTTCCCCATAACAACCTTCATGAGAATGTCCGCCAATTGGTTTTCGGACCGCACAAAGGGAAGTGATATGACCCTACTTTCCAGTTTCTCTTTGATAAAGTGTCGATCAATCTCTACATGCTTCGTTTTGTCGTGTTGTACCGGATTTTCGTATATGTGAACAGCTGCCTTGTTATCACATTTGAGAGGACACGCTTCATCTGGAGGAAACCTTAATTCGGTTATCAACTTCCTTAACCAAAGTACTTCAGATACTCCTTTTGCAATGCCCCTAAATTCTGCCTTGGCACTCGAGAGTGCTACCACCTTTTGTTTCTTGCTTTTCCATGTGACCAAATTTCCCCCAACAACCGTAAAGTAGCAGGAGGTTGATCTTCTGTCAAGTGGGTTGTCTGCCCTATCTACATCTATGTATGCTTCTATTTGCAAATGACCATTCTTTTTTAACAGAATGCCTGTGTCCGGAGAACCCTTCAAGTATCTCAATATTCGCAATGCTGCCTTCATATGTTCTTTCTGAGGGTTGTGCATAAACTGACTCACTACTCCCACGACATATGCGATGTCAGGTCTGGTATCTGAGAGATATACGAGTTTCCCTACTAGGTGTTGATACCTCGCTCGGCCAGCTGACTCGACACCTTCAACAATCTTTAGCCCGTGATTGCTCATTATGGTCGTATCACTTGGCTTGCAATCCAGCATGCCTGCTTCTGCCAGTAGGTCAAGGATATACTTCCTTTGTAATAGATAGACCACTTGATTTGATTGCATGACTTCAATCCCCAAGAAGTACTTTAAATGCCCTAGGTCCTTCATCTCGAATTCTCCAAACAGATTCTCCCGAAGATCCCTCATTTCCTCGATATCATCCCCGGTAATGACCATATCATCCACGTACATGATCAGGTAGGTGATCTTCCCATCTCTTCGTTTTAGGAACAAGGTATGATCAGAGTTACTCTGTTTGTGCCCATACCGTTTCATTGCAGCAGTGAATCTCCCGAGCCATGCCCTAGGAGATTGTTTGAGACCATAAAACGCCTTTTTAAGTCTACACACTTCGTTGGTTCCAAACTCATGGGAGAATCCAGGTGGGACTTCCACGTATACCTCCTTCATAAGATTACCATGGAGAAAGGCGTTTTTAATGTCAAACTAATAGAGTGGCTAACTTAGGTTCACAGCCACGGAGAACAGGACCCTGATTGAGTCAATTTTTGCTACCTGGGAGAAGGTTTTCGCGTAGTCTACCCTATAAGTTTGGGTGTACCCTTTTGCAACCAGACGGGCCTTATATCGCTCAACAGACCTATCAGCTTTCCTTTTGATCGTATACACCCACCTGCACCCCACTAGCTTTTTGTCAGGTGGTTGTTGGCATTTGTCCCATGTGTTTATTCTTTCTGAGTGCATTCATTTCATCATCGATTGCCTGTCTCCACTCAGGAATCCCCATTGCCTCCTCTACACTTCGTGGGACGCTTTCAGTGTAAATGGCGGCTGAGAAGGCTTTGGCTGACTCTGTCAGACTCCCCATGACAAGATTTGCCACTGGATATCTCTGTAACCTAGGCTGGTGTTCGGGAATATACCGTCTAGGTGGGACCCCACGCGTACTCCGAAGGGGAAGAACAAACCTGTCTGTTTCTGTCTCACCTGCACTGTTAGGTATAACAGATATAGAATTGGAATTTGTAGAATCCAAAACTTCTATACTAAACTCGGGGATATCGGTAGAGGAAGATAAATGTGGGCGTGGGGGTGGCGATCATCTCAGCACTAGAGGGGGGACGGACCATTACCAGAAGACAATGAAGTTTCACAAAGCCAATTTAGTGGATCCTTGTTCTGTTCATTCTCCCTATGTCCACTAAGTTGGTGTAGTACCCGCGACGATAGGTGCCACATCCCCCGCACCATAAGTCTAGTCCACGTATGAAATGGATAGTCCATACATGAACCGGACTCATAGCGAATGGGTAACAAAATAAAAGATATCCTAGCTAGGCGGAATCTAACCCTGTACCAAATAAATAATAATGCCAAAACATGGTGCAGAAGCAATAATACCATGCATAAATTTCAATAATAGTTCCAAGCTTATAACCTTATCAAAAGATAATTAAAATTCAACATGCATTCTATCCACGGGTTCAACTAAACATGCAACCTGTCCCGAATCAAATCAACAATAATTCATAATTGGCACAAAGGCCCAATTACATAAGGAGATACAGCTAAATCACAACAATTTAAAGTGACTCGACAAGAGAATTAAAACTCGACCTCCGCCTAGCAAAACCTGCAAGAAACTAAAAAGTGGGAAAGAGGGGTCAGTCTCTAGAAGACTGAGTGAGCAGGAGCTATACATATACACAGAAACATGCACATGCAAGCCATAAATCCTGAGTAAGGTTTTATTTGAAGTTAGTTCCCACGAAGGGCAAGAAAATAGCTAAACAATGCTCTGACTTTACGACTAATTCAAGTTAAATTCCTTAAGTTCATAATTCATGAATAATCATAATGGCTCGGCGAGTGAGCGTGCATAATTCTCCAACCAAACTCCGACCGTGTACAATGAACATGACTTAATACTTCGAATACGTGATCACACAATACATAATTATATATGCGAGACATATATACATGAGACATGAGTGTTTGGGCAATCCGTGTCTCGGTCTTCCCGCACGGTGCATAACAATAATAACATGTGCATAATCATAATCATGAAATTAAGTTCCAACCTTCTCCCTCCGTAATGGTCGGGCCTGCAGACCCGAACCATTTAATAATAGCAACATCGAGACGGGGGCTCATGACTCCTACCCTCTCCTTCGATGGTTTAACCATCGGCTCAAGAATAACTCACCTTCCACACTACACGGTCGCGTGAGAGATTCTCAATGGGTACTTTGTGCAATTGCTTAGTTATACGTCGGCCCGATATCGAATCGGTCTCCATTCACACATTTTCCCGGGGCCCAATCCGTGAACATGAACAATGTGCATAATCTCGCCAAAACATTTCAAGTCATGAGAAACATAATAATAATAACATTTCATAATCCTTGAGAAAAGATTGACTCGATAAGAATTTACTCGATGACTCCACTTTGAAAACGATATATATATACATAAGGTTTTTGGCCAAAACTTCTCACATAAGGTTATGGGGTTTGATACATAGCTAGTGTTAGGAATAGTGCCCTAGAAAGCCGATTGTATATCCGCTTTGTGCTTTTCCTTATTGTAATCACAGACAATCTTTGAATGAAATAACGAATTGAGGCAACACTTCTTTATATGCTCTTGTTTGGTATGCGTTTACTTTAGCTGTGCATGTATGAGAACTCCCCTAATCCTGATGACTTTAGGACTCTACCATTTGGGTGAAATGGTTCATGAAACGAGCCCTATATCACATAAGTCATGATTAGTAAAATACTCCAAGCCGATGAGTCCTACAGACAGTGGGAGTGTCAACCTGACTCCTCTAAGGCTTGCTTGTGGGATCACGCCCTTAAGAAGGACCACCTTGTTTCATGGAGGTGCAAAGTGTATAGTTGATACGTGCGTGATACATGAGGGTGCTTACTTTAATAAGTAAGTTCACTGAGGTGCCCCGTGTGAGAACATTCCTAAATGGGAAAGGAAGTTTCTATTTCAGGAAATGGAAACTTCCAGATTAGGAAATATCTCACGAGTCATTGATGTGATTAATTGATCCTTAGACTTGAGGTTCCATGTTACTTTATGAGTTAACTCTGTAGTCTTTGGTATAAGCTTTAAAGGGTGTCGCCTTAGACAACTGATTCAAGGCTTATGCTGGGGCTGCACAAGTGATTCATGAAAGTGAATGAGAATCAAGAAAGGACCTACACTTGCATTTGCAAGGTGATCTCTTATTGTGTAAGTCATTCATATGCCATATGGAGTCCTTGGCCAAGGCAGTAGATCAAGACATCAAGAAAAGGGTTTCTTGGATTGAGATCAAATGGATATGAAATGCACTTAGCTTTAAGACCGGATTATTAGGGTTCTGATTATTCCCTTGCCCTAGATCTTGGTTGAGAGATAGTAAGTAGGAGGATTGTATCTCACATGAATCAATGACTTAAAGGTTCTGTCGAATCTGAACATTCCAATTCAGCTAGGGGTTAAACACCTGTTGCTAGACTATGGTCGTTTAATCTGTGGACTGATTAATTAATTAGTGAATTAATTAATTGGGGTCACTGCTAATTGAATTGAGAACCTAGAGGGTCACACACAACAACTTGGTTACATGAGTTGAGGCTTAAAAATGATTAAACGAGTTAATCGAGCCTAAGGGGTTCCACACGTGTGAAATCACACGTGTGGCTCACGTGATTGGACACGTGTCATTAAGACACGTGTGCCACACGTGATTATGTGATGTTAAATAATTAATGTGTTAATTATTTAATAGACTTTGGTTTAATTTTGAATTAAAAAGAAAGTCTAATTTTGGAGAAAATAATCTAGTTAATTAATTACGAATTAATTAATTAGATAAAAAAATAAGTTATTTATTTTATAATAAATAAAGTATAAAATTATCCAAAAATAGTTTGGATATTTTTAGCTCTCTTAAAAGTTGACTAGAATTAGAATTCAAAGTCAAAGTTGGAAAATACTTGATGATCAAGTAATAGGAGAGAGAGGGACCAAATCCTTTGTCCATTAGGACTAGGTTCGGCCGCCCCTCCCCTTTCCTATATATAGGGGAGCTCATGCTCCCCTTTAGAGCTAATTGACAATTCTTGGTTCATGTGTTGAACACCTTCCTTTCTCCAAGATTAAATTAAACCCTAGGTTAAGCCTAAACACTAACTAGAGAACTAGCATCCTTACTAGTTAGATTGTGATCAAGTTGGTGGACTTTCTCTAGAGACTTCAAGTTAGAAGTTTGAAGATTCGAGCTTTACCAAAGGAGAGGGGATCAAGCCGCGAGAAGAGCGTTCTTGGGTGGCTTGAAACGCTTCAAGAAAGAATAAAAGAAAAGTAAGTTTTCTATCTATACGAATTTGGTTACACGATTGAGAGTTCAAGGTCCTTTTGTTGGAAAAATTTTTTAAATTCCGCTGCTTTCTGATTCGTGTTTTCCAACAGCTAGAACGAAAATACCCTCACCTGGAAGATGACGTTACAAGGATATAAGCTAGGCCGGGTGTCTATTGATCACGATATCTCCGCCCTGGAGATGAACTGTACAAGAGAAAGAAGCGATGTGCACTCGTGAGAAACGACTCAATATGAAACCAATTAGGATGCACGACATTGTTATGAAGTGTTCATGAAGTGATATGGAATGATTCAATATGCAATAGATCATAAAATGTCATGAATTGATCTGATCATGTTCATGTGTACAATTAAGGCCATTTAGACACATAAATGATTTAATCATTCAATTAGGCATGTATCCAATGCATATATGTCACATAAGAGGTCGAAGAGGTGAAAGGAAAGCGATAAAACGGGTTTTGGCAAAGTTTAACAAGAGTTAGGAAAAGTTGACAGTTTTCGAAAATGGGCAAGCTGTAGTAAAATGGGAATATCTTGAGTTTAGAAATTGAAATTAAGTTTTGCATGTTGGATATGAAATTAGACAAGCAGGCCTTTAAAATGATATATGGCTCCAATCGTAGTTCAAAGCGAGGAGGAAATGGCGTAAGCCCGAAGTTGGATGAATGCAGAACATCGGTGAAGTGGCGACACCAAAAAGGATTAATTATAACTCACAATCTATAAAGGATAATGAGGTTATTCTAATTGGAATGTGTTCTAGACTTCAAAAGGTTTCCATAGGTTCAAAAATCGGGTCAATCGGAGTTCGTTTGAGGGGTAAACGGAACAAAACAAACTCAGATAGAAAATAGGGGAGGATCCGGAGCCCCTGCCTTAAATCCACGATCGTGGATTCTCAAGGCATAAAAATCCACGACCGTGGATTCGTTACAGGCCCGAAAAACGCAGAAAAAGCAGGGCATTTGCGGGAGAAACACCAAAACCCACAAGAATCACCTCAAACTCAACCCAAATCACATAAAACAAGTAATAAGCCATGTAACAACATCAAATGCAAGTCTAGAACAATTAGAACACATAAATTCATAAACCTACATCAAAATTCACATATATATATATACATGCATACATACACATATACACCTCCAATTAAACCAAGAAATGAAAGAGATTTTACCTGAAATGGAGCGAGGGTGTCGAGCCAGAGCTCGTAGTGATCGCAGATAGCCGGATTCCTTGTCGGAGTTGATGGAGCTAACCATATCTTTTCTTGAGCCTCCTTGATCTTGCTTGAAATGGAGATGAAGAAGAAGAAGGAAGAAAGGAAGGTGATGATGATGGTGAAGTGGTGGTGTCGGAGAGATGGTGGTGGCCGGTGGTGAGGCGGCATATGGTGGTGGTGGTGTGGCTCGGTAGTGAAGGAGGAAAGGGGAAAGAATGAAGAAAGGAGGAAAGAAAGAAGAAAAAAAGAAGAAGAAGAAAAATGGAGCAAAGGGGGTGTGTGTGTGTCATGAGATAAGGGAGAGGGAGAGAGAGTTGGTGGCTTATGGGGCCCGGTGTGGAAGATATTTGAGTTTAGGATATTTGTGTGGTTACGGCTCAAATTAAAACACGATTGGGGTAGAATCTGGTTCCCGAATTAAATAAAACAATAGGCAACGAGTTCAGGAATTAACGATGAATAAAAGGTAAGGCTCGAGGAAAAAAGGAATAAACGTGATCGTGTGTGAAAATTGCAAAACGAACAAACAATTAGTTACGTACTCACGTAATAACAATTAAACACACGAACAATTAATTAAACACATAAAACACGTAAGTTACATAATTAAACAATTAAAACACATTACTCTCGGTCTAACCACACTCGTGACCTCATACCTGGTTAGTCTCGAAAACACGGGGCGTTACAACCTCTCCCCTTAAGAATGACCTGTCCTCAGGTCCACTGCCTTGAGTTCTGGACTCTAAGAAAAACTCTCCAGTGTTCATCGGACACCGGGTTAGCTACTCCCCGACAGGAATTAGTTCCGAAAAGGTCTTCAAGCAATAGGGGTCTTGATGTCCTCTAACTTAATCCGGTGTTAAGCGAGTAGCTCGGTTGGACTCGTACAAGAAGAGGGTCAGAAGGATTCAGCTCTCATTGCTTAAGTCCAATGCGACCTAACTCTTGGGGTTCGGCTTGAAAACAAGCATGGTGTCTTAGACAACCACTATCTCACAACCATGAACTTAACCGAACTGTTCAATGCTTCCAAGTAGGTTCGATGTTGAGAGAATCAAACCATCCTCGATCTAGTACTCCGGTGTCATGGAAAGCTTGGTTCATGACTTTTCACGACCCTCATCTCACCGGAAAGCCTAAAACTCGTGAAACTAAGCATGCCACCAGTGGCAAGCTAACCAACAACATGCAAAACTCACGCACACGGCATGCGCAACGAAATAATTTTCAGGCACATGCAATCTCTAACGGGAAATATAACAATAAATATGAATTATGCATGAATATGTTATGAATGTTTTAATGTACCGTGCACCGGAGAATGAAATTGGTGATGATGGTTCCGTTGTTTGTGTATGAACGCAATACCCTTGATTGAATTGTTCCCCGGCTCCTTTCTTAATCCCTTAGCATGCGTGCAACCTCTTTCACATACCCTTAGCACTTGATCGACTTTTAATTGATCCCATCTTCCGAAATCGAGTCTTGATTACCCTTCTCAAGTTCTTCAGTGTTCGTTTGGTCTTGATCCGTCTAACTTGTTTTCCTAGCTAGTTGCGATTGTGTCATTATGAGGGTGCCAAGTTGTTCAAGCCACTCTTTAGTAGATCGAATTTTACAATTTCCAATTCTTCACGACAAGTTGTATTCCACCAACTCAGATGCTCGAGCTAAATTCTCATCAACTGAAGTTATAATTTATTACCTTGGGAAGTACCTTTGAGTCATCATGAAGAACGACTGACGACCTGGAAACCCAACTTGTTCATGTTGTATCACCCAACTCGTTTTCATCATCACGAAATATGATAATTTGATTGGGTTTTCCTTTGCCCGATATTTTCTCCACCATTTTCGTAGTTCCTTCAAGTCCTCCTTAACCTTGGTATCCAAAACCCACAATATAACCTCAACCCCCGTATTGTTCTCGGGAGATTGAGTTCATACCCGGACATCATGAGAGATTGGTGACCTTGATTGGTTTCTATCGATCATCCCTTTCCTTTTTGTCGCTGCGATTTCTCAACATTCCTTGAACTTGCTTTTCCACCCAAGTATCTATTCCCTTTCAACAACTCCTTGAAGCTTAATTCTTTTGGCCTTAATTATTCCTCGAGTTTTTAAAATTTTCCCAATTTATTCCTTATAGCTTTGGTAAGGCCTCGTGCCTTGTTAGACCTTGCATTTCCATTGCTCCCGTTAGAAGTACACCTTTATCCCAAACTTGAATTTAAATTTTACTCCTATGCCATCCTCTCCCCCTTAAGAAATTCCATCTTAACTTGTTGAGCTTACTCCATCGTTTCCTTGACTAAAATTCACGACTTCTTCAAAATTATCTTGCTTGAATTGAATAATCCTTTCGTCCCTATTCACTTTAGAATGATTAGGGAGGATAGCGACCAACTTCTCTCATTCTCCCTTAACCAATTCAATTCCCGGAATTCTTCCAAATCTCCATTGCATCCTTGTCTATCTCGTGATCCAGAGATTCAGTCTTGACCCAAACTCTACTTGTTTAAGATAGCCCATGTAGTATGAAGTGAAGAAGACTTCCTATCAAACAAACACTAAACTATTCATGTCGGGTAAGAATGTTCGATGCATGTTACATATTTTCAACAATTAAAGTATATAACACACTTAGACAATTATTTCAATTAAATGTACACAAACAAAATTAAAATAATTTAGTACGATGGATGATGCACGTGCCATGGATGCAAGTACCGGTCACCGAAGAGGGAAGCTTTTAACTTGACAATTTGATCCTTTGTCCTCAAGTTCATCGACCACTTCTTGCTTACCCACGGTCTTCTAACCTACTTAATTCATCTTGCATCCACCCATGTTGCCAAAACCCGAATGGCTTGATGAACTCCAAATTCTTTTATCCCAAACATCTCAATACTTAAATTACTCCGAAGCCGGCTCCAAATTCCCTTTTTAATTCTCTGTACCTCTTGTGCGAACCACGATAAACTTTCTTCAAATTCTTTGTATTAAACGGTCTGCTCTCGTGACCCAAAATACCTCGGTCCTTTCAATTCCTTCCTAGGATCGACTCTTCTCTTATTCGGTTCTTCATCGTAATTGTTATCTTGACCTAAACCTTCTCTCTCTAACCTTAAAGAATTTCCACTGTCGAGAAACTTCACAAACTTTTCATGATTGAGTGCTTCCATATCTCCATTCCGAGTCAAAGTAATGGATTTAATTGTTGGGTAGAATATCTTGGTCGTCCTCTTTGTAATTCCGAGAATGGAGCGGTCTCTAGTTTTCTTCCAATCGACACTAACCTCATTACAAAACCCGAAGTATCTTGACATGTTTCTTTTTTCCAAATTCCTTCTTATTTTAAAATTATAAAATTCCTTTTTCCATACTTAAGCTTCTCGATCCTCAGCGTCAATTCGGATCATTTCTTTTAACTCAAGGTTTTCTTCTTTAGTCTTGTAAACCAGGATGTTGAACCTTTGGTACCTTCAAGTTTTCCTTTCGCCTCTTTCTTGAATTAAACGAATCTCATGCCCGGTTGTTCGACTCCATTCGCAGTATGGAGAGGTATGTGTTTATTTTGTGAATATAAACATCACACCCCGTACTACTACTTCATCCATTTCAAATCTTCATCCAAAATTAAATTCCCTTCTTGAGATCGAGCTCTCAACCTATATTCTTGTCGTAAAATTACCCAAAGTCTTCTAAATTTCCAAAGCTCTTCTTCAAATCACCCACACTTGAAGGAGAACCTCGTACCAAGTTGTTGTGATCGTAGGGATTAGCCGTGGTTTGGGCTTGTAGTAATATCCTACAATTCACAATTCAACTCGAATATAAATGTATGTCGTTAGTAAGCGCGTATGACACATAATTAGCATCAAAAGCACGTATTAATACAAAATGCAACACAAAAATCAACAAAATTTTAAAGTAAACACATTTAACAACATATTTCTCATCAAATTTCAATAATCAAAGTTCATGATCAATACGGTGCTCACGATGTTCTTAAGCCGTTCGACCTATACTTTACATGACACGACGCTAGAAATCCTGGTTTTGCAACCTAGGGCTCTGATACCACCTTAGGATGTAGCACCCACGACGATAGGCGCCACATTCCCCGCACCATAAGTCTAGTCCACGTATGAAATGGATAGTCCGTACATGAACCGGACTCATAGCGAACAGGTAACAAAAAAAAGATATCCTAGCTAGGCGGAATCTAACCCTGTACCAAATAAATAATAATGCCAAAACATGGTGCGAAAGCAATAATACCATGCATAAATTTCAATAATAGTTCCAAGCTTATAACCTTATCATGAGATAATTAAAATTCAACATGCATCCTATCCACGGGTTCAACTAAATATGCAACCTGTCTCGAATCAAATCAACAATAATTCATAAATGGCACAAAGGGCTAATTACATAAGGAGAAACAGCTAAATCACAACAATGTAAAATGTGACTCGAGTGTACAAGTGACTCGATAAGAGAATTAAAACTCGACCTCCGCCTAGCAAAACCTGCAAGAAACTAAAAAGAGGGAAAGAGGGGTCAGTCTCTAGAAGACTGAGTGAGCAGGAGCTATACATATATATAGAAACATGCACATGCAAGCCATAAATCCCGAGCAAGGTTTTATTTGAAGTTAGTTCCCACGAAGGGCAAGAAAATAGCTAAACAATGCTCGGACTTTACGACTAATTCAAGTTAAATTCCTTAAGTTCATAATTCATGAATAATCATAATGGCTCGGCGAGTGAGCGTGCATAATTCTCCAACCAAACTCCGACCGTGTACAATGAACATGACTTAATACTTCGAATATGTGATCATGCAATACATAATTATACATGAGAGACATATATACATGAGACATGAGTGTTTGGGTAATCCGTGTCTCGGTCTTCCCGTATGGTACATAACAATAATAACATGCACATAATCATAATCATGAAAATAAGTTCCAACCTTCTCCCTCCGTAATGGTCGGGCCTGCAGACCCGGACCATTTAATAATAGCAACATCGAGACGGGAGCTCAGGACTCCTACCCGCTCCTTCGATGGTTTAACCATCGGTTCAAGAATAACTCACCTTCCACACTACACGATCGCGTGAGAGATTCTCAATGGGTACTTTGTGCAATAGCTTAGCTATACGTCGGCCCGATGCCGAAATGGTCTCCATTCACACATTTCCCTGGGGCCCAATCCGTGAACATGAACAATGTGCATAATCTTGTCAAAACATTTCAAGTCATGAGAAACATAATAATAATAACATTTCATAATCCTTGAGAAAAGATTGACTCGATAAGAATTTACTCGATGACTCCACTTTGAAAATGATATATATATATATACATAAGGTTTTTGGCCAAAACTTGTCACATAAGGTTATGGGGTTTGGTACATAGCTAGAATGAAAACACCCTCACCTGGAAGATAACGTTACAAGGATACAAGCTAGACCGGGTGTCTATTGATCACGATATCTCGGCCCTGGAGATGAACTGTACAAGAGAAAGAAGTGATGTGTACTCATGAGAAACGACTCAATATGAAACCAATTAGGATGCACGACATTGACATGAAGTGTTCATGAAGTGATATGGAATGATTCAATATGCAATAGATCAAAAAATATCATGAATTGATGTGATCATGTTCATGTGTACAATTAAGGCCAATTAGACACATAAATGATTTAATCATTCAATTAGGCATGTATCCAATGCATGTAAGTTATATAAGAGGTCAAGAAGGTAAAAGGGAAGCGATAAAACAGGTTTTGGCAAAGTTTAGCAAAAGTTAGGAAAAGTTGACTATTTTCGGAAATGGGCAAGTTGTAGAAAAATTGGAATATCTTGAGTTCTAGAAATTGGAATTAAGTTTTCCTTGTTGGATATTAAAGTAGACAAGTAGGCCTTTAAAATAATATGTGGCTCCAATCGTAGTTCAAAGCGAGAAGGAAATGGCGTAAGCCCGAAGTTGGATGAATGCAGTATACCGGTGAAGTGGCGACACCAAAAAGGATTAATTAGAACTCACAATCTATAAAGGATAATGAGGTGATTCGAATTGGAAAGTGTTCTACATTTCAAAAGGTTTCCATAGGTTCAAAAATCGGGTCAATCGGAGTTCGTTTGAGGGGTAAACGGAACAAAACAAACTCAGATAGAAAATAGGGGAGGATCCGGAGCCCCTGCCTCAAATCCACGACCGTGGATTCTCAAGGCATAAAAATCCACGACCGTGGATTCGTTACAGGCCCGAAAAACGCAGAAAAAGCAGGGCATTTGCGGGAGAAACACCAAAACCCACAAGAATCAACTCAAACTCAACCCAAATCACATAAAACAAGTAATAAGCCATGTAACAACATCAAATGCAAGTCTAGAACAATTAGAACACATAAATTCATAAACCCATATCAAAATTCACACACACACACACACACACACACATATATATATATATATATATATATATATATATACATACATACACATATACACCTCCAATTAAACCAAGAAATGAAAGAGATTTTACCTGAAATGGAGCAAGGGTGTCGAGGTAGAGCTCGTAGTGATCGTAGTTAGCCGGATTCCTTGCCGGAGTTGATGGAGCTAACCATCTCTTGTCTTAAGCCTCCTTGCTCTTGCTTGAAATGGAGATGATGAAGAAGAAGAAGGAAGAAAGGAAGGTGATGATGATTGTGAAGTGGTGGTGCCGGAGAGATGGTGGTGGCCGGCAGTGAGGCGGCGTATGGTGGTGGTGGTGTGGCTCGGTGGTGAAGGAGAAAAGGGGAAAGAATGAAGAAAGGAAGAAAGAATGAAGAAGAAAAATGGAGCAAAGAGGGTGTGTGTGTCTCGTGAGATAAGGGAGAGGGAGAGAGAGTTGGTGGTTTATGGGGCCCGGTGTGGAAGATATTTGAGTTTAGGATATTTGTGTGGTTGCGGCTCGAATTAAAACATGATTGGGGTAGAATTAGGTTCCCGAATTAAATAAAACGATAGGCAACGAGTTCGGAAATTAACGATGAATAAAAGGTAAGGCTCAAGGAAAAAAGGAATAAACGTGATCGTGTGTGAAAATTGGAAAATGAACAAACAATTAGTCACGTACTCACGTAATAACAATTAAACACACGAACAATTAATTAAACACATAAAACACGTAAGTTACATAATTAAACAATTAAAACACATAACTCTCGATCTAACCACACTCGTGACCTCATACCTGGTTAGTCTCGAAAACACGGGGCATTACAGTTGGCTTAAAAAATAATATTCTGTTTCCACAAAATCACAATCCATCGTGACGAACATTCGATGGGTTTTAGGGTTAAAGCATTGGTAGCCCTTTTGGTTAATTACGTACCCCACAAATATGTATTTTTCTGCACATGGATCAAGTTTGGACCGAAGTGTAGTAGGAATATGGACAAAAACCGAGCAACCAATTATCCGGGGGGTAAGAGCCAGCTCAGGCAGAACATAAGTGAATTCACTCAAGCACTGGATGGGTGTGCGGAACTGAAGTATCTTCGCGGGTAGTCGGTTGGCTAAGTAAGCAGTTGTAGCCAAGGCTTCAGGCCAGAAGGATGAGGGCACATGAGATTTAATCATTAATGCCCGAGTAATTTCTAGGAGGAATCGATTCTTCTGTTCGGCCACTCTATTCTGCTGCGGTGTATGAGGGCAGGTGGTTTGGTGAACAAGCCCGTTCTCGGAGAAGAAGGCCTGTAATTTTTGGTTAACAAACTCTCCCCCATTATCAGACCTGCGCCTTAAATTGAGTGCGGATCATATAATAGAAGTGAGTAAATTTATCGAGGACATCACACTTGTGCTTCAAAAAATAAATCTAACACATACGGATGCAATCATCAATGAAAGTCACAAAATATTGAAATCTCCACTACCAATAACTAGGGCTGGTCCCCAAACATCAGAGTGCATTAAAGAAAATGGGATATCAACCCGTGTATTATTCAATGGGAACGATTATCTGTGACTCTTTGCTAACACACAAGTATCACAAGATAAATTTGCACTCTAAAAATTAGGAAACAACTTCTTGAGATACCCATTAGACGGGTGTCCCAAATGCCGATGCCATAACCAACTCTGTTTATCATCCGATCCCTGAGCCATTAATGTCCGTCCCCCAGAGACAACTTTATCAACAAATTAAAGACCCCCTCGTTTAGTGCCACGCCCAATTGTCTTCCTCGAACGGATATCCTGAAGAACACAAATGAGGGATACATTAAAACAGTACAATTTAATTCTCGGGTAACATGACTGATCGAGAGTAGTTTATGAGTCAATGACGGGACAAACAAACAGTTTGAAAGTTTCAATGTAGGTGAAAACTCAATCATCCCCCCTCCTTTTACCGACACAACTTTGCAACTAGCAGTTTGAATTTTATTTCGTTTCGGAGCCTGAGGTACAATTATGTCAGACGGATCATATGTAAAAGTATCAGTTGCACCACAATCAAATATTCATTGAGGGGTCTTAGCATTGTCTGAGTCATTTATAACATTAATACCACCAATATTCTTTTCACCAGAATTATTTGTTTTATAAGAGGGGCAAAGAAGGGATTTCCCTGTCATATGCCCTATACCTGGTGAATGTTTGCTGCTTTTCTCATTTTGTCCGCCTCTAGGGTTTGTCCCTAGATTCAACCCTTGAGCTATTCCCGCCGCCACCACTCCAGTGTCGTCGGTATCTATAATACCCCAGTTTTTCGGCCAGGTACGAGGTCACGTGAGAGTTTAATTTAGTAATTTCGGGATTTATGTGACGTTGCACGCCTACGTGTCAACATGAACTTTATCTTAATTACGTGTGCCTTAGAATTTATTCGATAATTCTTGGACTCAATTGTCCAATATTTGTTCGTTAAGGACCTAATTATAATTAGGATGTTTTGGGTTGTTTGTGGCTACCTTGAGCTCGGGAATTCGGATTCGAATTCCAACCTTATCTTTGAGTTAGTTTCGATGATTCGGATTCAATGAATTAATCCTTTAATTCTTAAAGCTATTTAATCGCCCTACCATTTTAAAATCCGATCCGAATGGACCGGATACCATTCGACCCTACCCGTATAAACCGACCTGCTTCAGCCCAAAAAGGGGCCAACCCGTTTTCCCTCCTCTCTCATTCCACGTACAAGCAAGGAAAAAGAGAAAGAGAAGGAGAAATCCATCCCCCTTTTGGCCATAAACCCTTGAGCTTGGGTTATCGAGATCCAACCGTCCGATCAACGACCGAAGGTAATAATTATATTCCTCTTGTTACGTGCTTTAATTCTACGTATATCTTGTGACTTGAATCCTTGCCTAATTGCCTTGTGGGGAATTGATGTGTTCGAGCTTGTTTTATGAGCTCTAACTTGCGAATATATGATCTACGTGTCGTACGTGACTTGTGGTATGAATTTTGGGTTATTTGGAGTTGTTTTGTGGTGTCTATGTGTGTGTTTGAGTGTGTGTTCTGCCTTCAGTTGCAGTTCGGGGGGAGGGGGGGGGGGGGGGGGGGGAGTAACACCCGTTACCCCTTTTGTGCTTAAAATTGTTAATCCCTGTTACCTTGTCCCTTATATCTCCTACCTTCATTAACCCCCATTACCAATTTTTGCCTTAGAAGTGTTAACCCCCGTTACTACCCCTTTTTGTCCTTTTATTCTTTTTTGTCCCGATTTCATTCTCCGTTAACCATTCAAATGAGCTCGGATTAACCTGAAATTCAACCTGTAGAAACTAAATTTAGTCTAGAGTATTCTCCAATTGGAATCACCTCAATATCATTTCTCGTTTGTGAGTTATAACCATTTTAATTTGGTGTCGCCACTTCACGGGGAATCTGCATTCATCCAACTTCGGGCCTACGCCATTTTCACCTCGCTTTGAACCAAGATTCGAGCCATATACCATTTTAAAGGTCTACTTGTCTAGCTTCATATCTAATAAACAAAACCCAATTCCAACTTCTATAACCCGAGATATTCTCCTTTTTCTACCGCATGTGCATTTCCAAAAACTGTCAACTTTCGCCAAAATCCATCTTCTTGCGTTCCTTTCACCCCCTTGAGTCTCACGTAAGTACCGCATTGTCTATTATACAGTTTTCTCCAGGGCGGAGACATGCCGGGTTCATAGGCCATCTTCAAGTCTTTCTTTCTTTTGGTATTGTTCGGTAAGGTGTAACAGGTGGATTTCTCTTCTATTAGATATGAAGTGACCCGATATATATCCAATGTGAAAGTTTTGAGCCAAAGTACTATAAGTATATATTGAGTCTTTTAAGAGTAAATGATTTCCAACGTAAAGCTCTTCTTTTATGTATCCCTACCTTATGTTTTTAGCGTGGACATGATTATGAACACACGGGCCCAGGGACTTAGTGCAAGTAGCTATCCGGGGAGGCAAGGGCCGATCGTGATCCCTTGTACTAGTCCCACCACATTTACGGTGATACCGGCCCCCGCTAGGAGATTAGCGAGGAATGGGAGCTGAGTACCCTTGGGGGATTCATTTACCCCCATTGGCCTATGTATGAACCGGTGGCCGAGTCTTGCAACCCCGTCCACCACTCGGAGGAAAAAGGTGTAAGTGATATGATTATGAATGATTATGAATGTGTATGATCGCTAATGTAAATATTGAAATGAGATGCACACACGAGGAGTAGGTTGGAGATATTGGCCCACCCGCCAGGGCTCACGTATTGACCGCATGATTGTAATGAATGAATGAACTTAACGGTTGTAATCCCGAGCGTTGTTCTCCTTTGTTTTTACCTACTTGGGAAATATTTCAAAACCTCGTACGGGATTATAACTTGCATGTGAGGGTGTTTAATTTCGTACTATTTATGTATTAATCCCCTGTTTTATACCCATCAGTCACTTATAGACTGAACCCGGCTTTGTTTTCAGTTTTTTTGCAGGCTTTGGGGTGCTAGGCGGGATTTTGAGTTTGTCTAGTCCTGTGGTTAAGTCGGTGTTATTTCACACGCATATTCTAATTTGAATAAGTTATAAGAAGAATGTATGAATTGTTATGATTATATTATATTAATTTGGGACAAGCTTCTAGGGATAGATTGAACCCGTGATTTGTGATTTATGATTTATGTTTGAAATTTCGAGACTAGGTATCTAGGCTAGTTGAATCCGTCATTCTTTGCTTATATTATAATTGAGTATATGTTTTGCTTCCGCCTGTGCATTTATCCTATTGAATTGTTTAATTGGTTTCCAGGTTCTAGCTCCCGCCTAGCATAGCAAGTGAGTGAGTCCCCGTTCGCCGTGACCTGGCACGTGTATGGACTTCCCATTTCATATACGGGTCAAGTCTCGGTGCGGGGGACGTGGCATCTAGCACTCAGGCGCTACATCCTTAATTGGTATCTGAGCTCCAGGTTGCAAAACCGGAGTTCGCGTGTCATGATTTAGTCAGTTTAGGTCGTACGACATAGGAACTAATTGTCAATGTGTGCATTGTATTGGTTCTTGACTTTAATTGATGATGTTTGATGCAAAATATTGAAAATTTATATGTTGAACTTGTTTTACTTTAAACTTTTCGATTATGTGTTGCATTTTGCATTAAATACGTGCTTTATAATTATGTGCCATAAGCATACACTAATCCACATGAATCTATATTCGAGTTAAATCTTTGGTTATAGGTTGTTATCATGCTGACCAAGCTACTATCAACCTCAACTACAAGTTTCTTCTACTAACCAATGAAGGGATTGTGGAGTCAACGAGATTTGAAGGTCGGGTGTAGCACCTTCATGGCTGACAAAATGGAATTACATTTCATTGCTCGGAATCCTGAGAGAAGGTTTTGACCATGGAGAAGTTCATCAATCTCATTCTCTCTACAAACCTTGAAGATTATCAACGTACGTGTATCGTAGGGACTCAAATCACCAACTTAAAGAACACATGAGACAATGGGATAGGTGTGGAACTTCTTATCATCCAATTATGAAGACACTTAACGCGAGATCAAATTCTCCGAAGTTCACCACCGAGACCTTTGAGTTGAGGTAATTGAGCAAATTAAAGGTCAAATCGGGAGGTTTCAAGGGATCGGATGCAAGCTATATTGAAAGGATTCCCTAACTAAGATGTATGAAATGGAGAGCCATCAACTATGTGGTCTCGCAAGGGGGCCAGGTAAAGAATCTTAGTTGATACAACGACAATCGTGGACCAATGAATGGACGCAAGGCTGAGATAGCAAAGAGCATTGAAGAATTTAAATTATATCATCTTCTCGGGATGTCGGGACATACGAGGAGATCAGGAAGCAAGTAAGGATTTGGAAGCAAACGAAGTTTGGAAAGCATCATAAACGATCGAGCAATGCTCAACCTTACAACTTATGCTCTCAATGTCGAGATCAAAGGAAAGAATATCGTGTTAAAACTACCACTACGGTGACAGGTTCAATGCATTCATGGCACGTGCATTATATACCATATTAAATTATTTAATCTTCCGTATTTATATATGTGTGCGTACATCTTTACTTGATATGTTTGTTCTAATGTGTTGTATCTCTAATTGTTGGCTATATGCATTGGCATCTTAATCCAACATGCATGGTTTAGTGTTTATTTGATAGGGAATTTTCTCCCTCTCCGTTCATCGAATGCTACTTCAACCAAGCCATATTCGAATCGATCTAAGGATGAATTTTGGGTGGTAAAGTGTGGATTAAAGGAAAGGAAGAAATACGGAGGCTCGAGAAAGTAGAACCGGATTTTGGAATAAATGAAGAAGGTGGTTATTCCTACCAAATCATTTCAATGTAAATGTGAGCAATATCTCCGGACACGTGGCTTGACTAGGACCTTGATACCAAGAAAGCTAAGATGAAGAAGTTGGGAATCTCATATTCCATAAGTGATAGAACAAGTTTAAAGAGTTGGGATAGAAACTTTTAAAGGGGGAGCCGACCGGGAAATAAATCGAATTCACGATTGTGCTCGGATGAGTTACTTCTAATAGGAACAATGGAAATACAAGAGCCCAAGCAACAAGATTCTACAAGGAATGGCAAGAGATGAACTAGAAGGTTGTGGCACTTGACGAATTTTAACGTCAAAGTGTAAAACTTCAAGATCGACATGAGGAAATTTTGAGAATAATTTCGAGGAGGGTAAGTACTTCAAAGGTTGAAAATGGGTATAACGTGTCTCATGCTTAGAGGCATGGGGCCGTCCAGGAATTTTAAGAATTGGCAAGGAAAGTATTGGGTAAAGAAAAAAGCCAATCAGGTCATCATATTCCGTGATGGGCAAAGTGAGAGTCAATTCAGTCGGGAGTTGGAAGTGGAAGGTCTAGGAGAGACCACAACTTAAACAAAATGGGAATTCTGGCTCGTCAGTCATTTTTCCATGATGAGTCGAGGATGCTACTAGAATGGAAAATAGAAATTTGGGCTGCTAAAGCCTAGCTCGAGCATTCGATAAGGGTTGAGTATAATTCGGGAAGAAGGATGAATTAATTGGGTTAAGATCGAGTGCATACTTGAGAGTGGAACTTCGAACCGTGGGGATTAGTAAGGATAAGAGAATGAATTGTGGATGAAGACCGAGTGATCATTGAAGGAGTAAACACGTCGAGGATTATGAAAACGAGACTCTAAGAGCAAAGAGATCCCCAACAAAGAAATCAAGCTCCTATCGGATCACTACAATGAAAGACCTCCAAACAATGGTGAACGGTACATTAAACATACATATCACGTGCATCATGAATTCCTTTAATTATTGTTGTATGTGTTGCATGTTAGTGCTAGTTGTATTTGGAGTAGCTTGAGTGAGCGAGTGTTTTTTGTTTGGTGAGACGAGGGTCATGTTGTGCAACGGACTTGCAACAGGTCTTCGGAGACCCTGTTTCAAAGCTAGTGGCGATTCAAGAAACCAACTTCAAGCCGTGAAGTTGATGTGGTGATAGAAGACCCGTTTGGGATTGGAGAACGAGTGGTGGAAGTTTGTTAACTACTCCACTTGTGATACCGAGTTGTGGGATGGTTAGGATGGATTCAAACGGTGGGAGTTGAATCTCGTTTAGACCCTCCTATCGTGTGAGATGTCCGAACTACACACTGTCTGATCAAGTTCGTGAGCAGCTTGTAGAGTTCGTTTGAAGCCCTTCGTGCTTGAAGACCCCTCTCTGAACTAATTCCTGTTGGGATGTCGCGAACCCCGCGGGGGATCAACACAGAGAGATATTGCTTAGAGTCCAGTACTCGAGACAGTGGACCTGAGGACAGGTCCTTCTTAAGGGGGGAGAGGTTGTAACACCCCAGTTTTCAGGCAAGCGAGGTACGAGGTCACGTGAGAGTTTAATTCAGTAATTTTGTGATTTATGTGACGTCGCATGCCTACGCGTCAACATGAAGTTTATTTTAATTACGTGAGCCTTAGAATTTATTCAATTGTTCTTGGACTAAATTGTCCAATATTAGTTCGTTAAGGACCTAATTATAATTAGGATATTTTGGGCCGTTTGTAGCTACCTTGAGCTCGGGAATTCGGATTAGAATTCCAACCTTATCGTTGAGTTCGTTTCGATGATTCGAATTCAATGAATTAATCCTTTAATTCTTAAAGCTATTTAATCACCCTACCGTTTTAAAATCCGATCCGAATGGACCGGATACCATTCGACCCTACCCGTATAAATCGACCCGCTTCAGCCCAAAAAAGGGCCAACCCTTTTTCCGTCCTCCCTCATTCCACGTACAAGCAAGGAAGAAGAGGAAGAGAAGGAGAAATTCATCCCCTTTTGGACATGAACCCTTGAGCTTGGGTTTTCGAGATCCAACCATCCGATCAACGACCTAAGGTAAGATTTGTATTTCTCTCGTTACGTGCTTTAATTCTACGTATATCTTGTGACTTGAATCCTTGCTTAATTGCCTTTGTGGAGAAGATGATAAATAGTATAGGGGGTCGACATTTGATGTGTTCGAGCTTGTTTTACGAGCTCTAACTTGCGAATATATGATCTACGTGTCATACGTGACTTGTGGTATGAATTTTGGGTGATTTGGAGTTGTTTTGTGGTGTGTATGTGTTCCGCCATTGAAGGCGGAACATGGAGTTGCAGTTCGGGGGGGGGGAGTAACCCCCGTTACCCCTTTTGTGCTTAAAATTGTTAACCCCGTTGCCTTGTCCCTTATATCTCCTGCCTTCATTAACCCCTGTTATCAATTTTTGCCTTAGAAGTGTTAACCCCCGTTACTACCCTTTTTGACTGGCCTACCATTTTGTCATTTTATTCTTTTCCGTCCCAGATTCATTCTCCGTTAACCATTCAAATGTGCTCCGATTGACCTGAAATTCAAACTGTAGAAACTAAATTGAGTCTAGAGTATTCTCCAATTGGAATCACCTCAATATCTTTTCTCGTTTTTGAGTTATAACCATTTAAATTTAGTGTCGCCACTTCACTGGGAATCTGCATTCATCCAACTTCGGGCCTACGCCATTTTCACCTCGCTTTGAACCAAGATTCGAGACACATACCATTTTAAAGATCTACTTGTCTAGTTTCATATCTAACCAACAAAACCCAATTCCAATTTCTAGAACTCGAGATATTCCCATTTTTCTACAGCATGTGCATTTCAAAAAATGTCAACTTTCGCCAAAATCCACCTTCTTGCATTCCTTTCACCCCCTTGACTTCCGTATATGTTTTGATTGGTTTATTTTGCTTCAACTTATATTTATGATATGTTATGATGTGATTATGAACGATATGGCTTGATTTGTGTTGGACAAACGTGACATATATGCATAAACGTTTAAATGTTACAATGTAACTCTTCTTGAAACCCATGCACTCCCTATGTGTTTAATGAATTTCTTTCACCTCTAATTGATTCATATGCTTATTTAACATGTTACATTATGTGCTAGGTTGTATATTTTAAATTTAGAGCCTAATTGGAATGCTCGTTTTGAATTATGAACTCATATGCTTTTATATGTTACCTTGTTTCGCTTCCTTTGTATTCGTTGCCCCTTATATGAACTTTAACTTGAGGAATTCCTAACGTATGCTATTATATGCATTATAAACATGTTTAAATATGTGCTATGAATACTATATGAAGATTATGGCTCCAATTGTTATAGTTCATGAAAGATATGGAATTAATGAACATGAACACTGTCATAGCTTATCATTATTGCTTGTGCTTTATATATAAATTGGAGTCGTTTGAGTATTTGTGCATATGAACACGATCACACCATTTCATGAAATATTTATGATTTATTGCATATTGAATCATGTCATGACATGTTGCACCACTCCATGAACATTTGTCGTGCGTCATATGTGGTTCATTTAGAGTCTTGAGTCTCACGTAAGTACCGCATTGTCTTTTGTACAGTTTTCTCCAGGGCGGAGACGTGCCGGGTTCATGGGCTATCTTGAAGTCTTTCTTTCTTTTGGTATTATTCGGTAAGGTGTAACAGGTGGGTTTCTCTTCTATTAGATATGAACTGACCCGATATATATCCAATGTGAAAGTTTTGAGCCAAAGTATTATAAATATATATCGAGTCTTTTAAGAGTAAATGATTTCCAACGTAAAGCTCTTCTTTTATGTATCCATACCTTATGTTTTTAGTGTGGACATGATTATGAACACACGGGCACAGGGACTTAGTATAAGTGGCTATCCAGGGAGGCAAGGGCCTACAGTGATCCCTTGTACTAGTCCCACCACATTTACGGTGATACTGGCCCTCGCTAGGAGATTAGCGAGGAAAGGAAGCTGAGTGCCCTTGGGGGATTCATGTACCCCCATTGGCCTATGTATGGACCGGTGGCCGGGTCTTGCCAGCCCATCCACCACCCGGAGGAAAAAGGTGTAAGTGATATGATTATGAATGATTATGAACAATTATGTAAGAATGTGTATGATCCCTAATGTAAAGATTTAAATGATATGCACATACGAGGAGTAGGTTGGAGATATTCGCCTACCCGCCAGGGCTCACGTATTGACCGTATGATTGTAATGAATGAATGAACTTAATGGTTGTAATCCCGAGCGTTGTTCTCCTTTGTTTTTACACACTTGGGAAATATTTTCAAACCTCATACGGGATTATAACTTGCATGTGAGGGTGTTTAATTTCGTACTATTTATGTATCAAGCCCCTGTTTTATACCCACCAGTCTCTTATAGATTGAACCCGACTTTGTTTTCAGTTCTTTTGTAGGTTTTGGGGTGCTAGGCGGGATTTTAAGTCTGTCGAGTCTTGTGGCTAAGTCGGAGTTATTTCACGTGCATATTGTAATTTGAATAAGTTATAAGAAGAATGTATGAATTGTTATGATTACATTATATTGATTTGGGACAGGCTTCTAAGGATAGATTGAACCCGTGATTTGTGATTTATGATTTATGTTTGAAATTTCGGGACTAGGTATCTAGGCTAGTTGAATTCGTCACTCTTTGCTTATATTATAATTGAGTATATGTTTTGCTTCCGCCTGTGCATTTATCCTATTGAATTGTTTAATTGGTTTCGAGGTTCTAGCTTCCGCCAAGTATAGCGAGTGAGTGAGTCCCCGTTCACCGTGACTTGGCACGTGTATGGACTTCCTATTTCATATACGGGTCGAATCTTGGTGCTAAGGATGTGGCATCTCGCTCTCGGGCGCTACAGTATCGGCTTCGGCATCGGTACCACAGGCGGCTGCCGCGACTTTGTCTCCAGTCAGCACCTCATTTCTTCTCGCATGGCACCCACCACTCCGGATAACCAATAATTTCAAAGCACCCTGTCTTCAAGCGACCTCCTTTCTTCCCGCAATGCTCGCATTCAAGGTCAGATTTATTGTGGGAATAAGGCGACGGAGTCGGCGTGTGGGTTTACGTGCCATCGATCTGGTTTTTATCCCTTGTCCCTGTACAACCACCATTCTGATACCCGATGATTGGTTCGCCTAGTTGGAGTCTGCTGACAGGCCTAAGATGGTTCTCCTGGCGGCTTCCCGGCGAACGATGGCGTACGCGGCATCAACTGAAGGTAAATCTATTTCTTTTAGAATATCTCTTATAATTGTATCAAACTCCGGGTTTAGGCCAGAAAGAAATTTGAATAGGTGGTGTTCATCTTGGATTTTGTTGAATTTGGTGATGTCACTTGGGAGTTCCATCGGATTGGGTCTCCGCCTATCGATTTCGGCCCAGATGCTCTTGCTAATGCTGAAGTATTCTTTGGCGATGATTGGTCTTGTCGAATTCGATCTGCTTTGGCCATTAGATTGAAGATCTGTAAGCTATCTTCTCCAGACTGGTAAGTTGTTGATAATCCGTTCCATAAATCTCTTGAAGTGGGGTAATGAATGAACTGGGTTACCAGGCTGTGTTCGATAGCCTGTGTAATCCAACCAAAAACCTGAAAATCCCTTTATTTCCAGGTTGGATATGCATCATCTGATTCCGCCGGTAGTGCCGGATGGCCGGTTAAGTGGTTGAGACGCCCTCGCACACCAATCGCGATTTCGAGAAGCCTTGCCCATAAGACATAATTATCGTTGTTTAATTTTATGTCTATAGTTACTAGACCATCAGAATTGGGTTGTGATGGTTGTGGTTTTCGTTGTTGCAGAAGTTGAGTAATCTGTTGGGATAGGATGGTTGTTGTCTCGACCAGCGCCGGTGATGAGGTCTCCCGCTCGTTGCCCATTGTCAAACGGTAGATGATGATGCCAATCACAGATCCTTAGGATCGTGTGGCTCTGATGCCATGTTGTAAAGTATAAGGTTGAATAGGAATTGATTTGTATAACATTGTATTGATTTCGTTGTAAAACAAGAATATAAGAAGGAGGCATAAATAGGACCAAGATCCTACATCAAGGGAGTAACACAATCCTATGATACAAGGTAAAGAATATTTTCCTAAAATACTTAAGTCAATAGTAACAACCCACTTCTTTTTCCCATCGAAACATGCAATTATTTGTGAAGTATACATGGTTAGGCTTAACTCCATGATATTGAGAGACATTCTCCAATGTCATCGAAGTGTTGCACCCAACAAAAATAGCTCTATCACCCAAGCTCTTAATCTCACTACCCCCGCCATTCATCAAATCCAATTCATACACTTGAAATCACATCTTCATATGTTTTGCAGGACACCCATCTCTGTCTTCTTGTCTGGTATGGTAAAGTGATTCTTCAGTATATTCAAGTTCATCATGGAAGCAGTAAACCACGAACACACTACCTGGTGCCGATCCGGGCTCATCATACTTACCCATTTTGCGGTTGAAACCAATTGCTCTTGGACTTCGGTTGAAACCAATTGCTCTTGAACGTCTCCGAGATATCTCGGTGACATAGCTAATGAAAATGGGGATTTGATGAGGGCCTAAATTTGTCCAGCTCCAAACTTGTCCACGCCTATTTATGGCACAAAATTGATTGTCGTGATAAGAGAGATCATTGTAGCCAGAGCAACATCCCAACCATGCCCGAGTGCTAGTCCACCTCTCATTCCCTGGTCTCCAGTAGTACAAACCCTGCCCATGGGCGTGTACAACCATCTACACGAAATCCAACGGTGATTCTGACAGGTTGGCCGACAGTGTCGCTCTGGTGATCCAGCTAAAAGAGCTTAACACAAAGCCCTCCAGTATGGTTTCTTGAGGAGGAAGCAGAATCTGAGGTCGAGAAAGTGGATGGACCAATTTGATGTCCCCCTCATCCGATGATATCAAAAATCATCAGTAGTTTAATCCGATGCACAAATTAGTGTACATCTCTGGGATGTACACATTCTTCGTTAACCTGTTTTGTTTTGAAACGCTAAAAATTTGTCGCTCATTTTCGGCTTCCTTGATCGGTAACATCAGCCATGGAACTTGCGGGCAGCGTAAATGCTGCTTATTGGTGGCATCAACCGCATGCCATGATTTGCAAACCATCCCGAAAGTAGCAAAATCTTCAATGAGGTTTATCTTCTTAACTATCATAATCAGGAGATCATGGTGAAGCCCTTCCCAACGTGCCATCAAGAATTATAGATATGATAAGCAAAGCAAACAATCTCTTCTATTTCTAGTGGGACTCGATTATTCCTTGATTATGAGACTAGTTAATTTAAAGAATTCATTGTTTACTAGGCTAATTAGCTAACACCAAAAGTTGAAAACCAGAAAAGAACCTCCGTTGACTTTAGTTAACTTTTTTATTCCATGTTGTTCTTAGGGGTTGATTGTAATTAATTATATTAATTTGAGGGTTAAGTGTAATATTTTTAATAAAATTTTCTAACTTTTATTTTTTGACAAAATATAGTCGATGTAACGGTTATATTCCTCTTTTATCTATAAAATATTAATATAAATTAAATATTTATTTTGCTATTAATTTTAAAGTAAAACATAAGAATGAATTAATTATGGTTAAAGATTAATCTAAAAACATAATTAATTGTGTTGACTTTATTATTGAATTTTTATTTACTTAGCTTAATAAAAAAAATTATTAATTCAAAATTAGAAGTTAAATTATTTTTTATGTGTATAAGTTAATTGATAATAATATTAAATAATAATTCATTATAAATTGAGATTATGAACTTTTGATTTATAATACATGTTAAATTTTTTATGTAAATATAAAAACAATTCTCTTACATATACATAAATAGTAAGACTTTCAATATTAAGCTGTTTTAGTTAGATTTGATTCGACTTGGGTGAATTTTTAATTTCTCAATTTATTGAGTACAATTTGCAACTTTGACTGCATGGTACAAATTGTAGCTTTTATATTTTTGATGAGGCTAAATTACGCTCACAATGCGTATACGGCACGTGGTCTAATCCCTGCGTTACACATGGCGCTTCAAGGACAACTCAAATCCCCCCTCGGGGTTGAGCATTCCCCTCAAAGGAATAACCGCTCCATCTTCACAAGGGACCTTAACCTCCCTGAGTGGATGAATAAAGTTGAAGATATAATCACCATGCGACCCTTGGGGCTACTCCTAAGCTAGCCCTCGAGGGCATTCTTTCATCATCACAAGGGCGGAACCATTCCCCTCAAGACCATGCTTTTGTCCCAGGAGTCCCCTCGGACCTGCGAGCCCTACAACACATATCAAAACCCGAGTGTGTTTGGCCCTCAGTAATAACCCCAAAAGGCTCTCTGACACATAGTACATACCCGCGCACCTGCCACTGTTGCCCGCCACCCACCTTTTCACAGGCTTTTGCTGGAGATCCCTTTTTGAAGGGTCCCTCATTGTGTCACGTATCTAGGATGATAATTACTAAAAAGGTCTTAACCCTCAACTATAAATACTCAAAGATCACACACACTCTGTAAGCAAGCTCTCACTCTTGAAGCTCTGTTTTCCTCCATACTGGCCTGAGATTGTTTCACTGACTTGAGCATCGGAGAGCCAAACTGGGCTTCACCTCCCATTTCCCCAGCTTGGCCTTCTGATCTTGCTGTGTTTGTTACCAGCAGGTTGAGCCCACCGTTACCGGCGACCTTCGCCTGAGCTATTCGCACCAGTTTCCCCCAACAAACAAATTCTAAAGTCTAGGACTTTGACAACTCAGATTACACCCCATCAATTTTAGAGTTAGTTTAAATGACGTTATAGTAAAAATCTATTATAAAGTACTAAATTAATTAAAAATAATTATTTTTAATAAATTAAGATAATGTATTAATTAAAAATAAAACTTATTTAATTTAAATAAAACATGAGCGAATTTCACAAATTAAATTAAATATATAAAGTAAAAAAAATATGAACGAAGTGTTATAACGACCATATTTTATCATAAAATAACAGTTGGATATTATGATATTTATTTTCTTAACAAATCAAGTGATGATGCGACGCCCCTCCGTAGGCCATGGAAAAGGGCCGGAAGAGACGACGCCCGCACGATCTCACTAGAGTTAGCTAGAAGCTTCCCCTAGTTTGACCGCTAAGCGTTTGACTAAATAAAAGACAAAGTAGTACAAAACCTAAAATGTTACCATAATTACAAACAAAAGTCATACATACATCTGTATTCATCACCAAAATAACATAATATACTACAAGGGTTCAACCAGGATACGGCAAAAGATAACATAATTTACATACAACTATTCATATAACACCCTGCGCAGATAAGAAGTTCGTAGTATCAAGCCAAAAGAGTATAACATCCTAGTTATAGATATAGTACGATAAACTGACAAAAGAAGCCAACAAAGCAAGTAGGAGCACGAATCCCAAGCTACCCTTCGCTCTCCTCACCTATTATCTCCCTTGGCTGAGTAAGATCTGAAATGAGGATTAAAAGAAAGGAATAAGTCCAAAAGAGACTTAGTGAGGTAGTTGGAATTTCAAATTAATAGATGTAAGTCAAGACAAATAAGAATATCATGACATGTGAATGATTGATACGAGCTGTATGTAAATGCCACCCTAACACCAGAAAAATCAAGAACAATAAAATCCTGAACACCGTTGTCGAGTGCCCTCGACCTGACTGATAGGATCCCACGTGCCCGTGAGACACCTAAATAACTTGACTTCCGTGTTCTACCTCCAGACACACATCACGCCAAGCTACAACTGAATTGGGATTGTTTTGGACACACACGATCGACGGCCCGAACCGCCCGATCGGTTTGTCAAAAGCAATACCCTGGGCCCGAACTTCTCTTAGGCGTCCCCAAGAGTAATAGTAACTGAAACTTAATGATTAGCTCGTATGATAAAATTTAAAAGAGTTATCATTTTGAAAAAACCAACTCGTTTCATTAATGCAATACATATAGATATGAAGATCACTTGTATGTAAAACCATTTAATTTAAAGTAAGAGCAAATATTGAATAAATATCTAATTAGAATATATTATTAGGGATGAGAGAAAACAAATAAGGAAATGAAGGTCTTATGAAGGCTTATATTTTATAATATCTAATAATATTATAATTATAATTTGAAATGAAACTAAAATAAAAATAATTTTAAAATTTCCTCACCAACTTGTGATCTTGATCTTGGAAAACCTGAATGAAAGTAAATAGGGTAAGTTTCGAACAACTCTCAGTCCTAGCATAACCCGACTTATCACTACCCGATACATAATCCCCAATACGGTTCAAGTTTTCATTTAAGGCACATAAGTTCAACCAAATTCCTAAGTTTCAAGTGTATCCAAGAGTATAAGATAGGTGCTAGGAGTCAAGTAGACTAAACACTCATGTATTGTGAAAATCAAATAACATAAAAGTCAGACAATTTCCGAACATAATTTCTAATGAATTGGACATGGAGCAAATAATCCCAGGGATCCAAAAATCTACATTCTCATGGCTAACATGTAGTTTTACTATATATATATATATAACCGAGACTATATTGTGATAATTAAGATGCTAATGGGATAAAGCATGTGGTATTCTATTTAAATATTAAAGTAGTTTACCAACCTATGTGTCCATGGTTTAGACTTTAAATTTAATATCATGATCAATCATTCTTTAGGCATTAACATACAAATTTTCGATAACAGCTAGTTTAATTGTTAATTTAATAATTAAAATTGGTAAAAGGTTAAACTAACTAGCTGGCTTCCTAGTAGTTCATTGAAATGAAAAATTCATGCATACAACATCAATACTCTTGACCGAAATTCCTTGACCAACAAAATTTCCAAAGTCCAAATAATGTAAACGTAAATAAAGCTTTCCAACAAATTTTTTTTTTATTTTATTTTTTTATTTTTTTTATTTTTACATCAAGTCTCCACCACGTATTTTCTTATTTATGAAAAATTTCAAGAAAATGTAAGAAATAATCAGATTTGTACTCTAGACTTGAAATCTATATTTTTACACCAAAATATATCAAGACTCATCAATAATTCACATGATCTCAGATTAACAAGTTATTCATTTTTTTATTTATTCATCTATTTTATTTTATTTTAAATTTGAAAAGAAAATCGTTCCTAGCGGGATTACTAATCCAACAAAACATTTATATAGTTATGCCAACCACTTATTTCAACAAAAGACTAAATCTCATGAATTTCCCCATATTCACAAATTTTCGGCATAAAAAAAAATAATGTTAAGAAATTGTTAAAAGCAAAAATTTAAACCACAAAAAGGGATTTACCTTGAGAGATGAAGTCTTAGTAACTATTCTACGAATTTTCTTCCAATCCAAAGCAAAGTTTCTTGAATTTGTAAAACCCTCACACACCCTCTGTTTTGAAATGCAAAGCCAAAGATAAAAATGAAATGGAGTTGTTGTAATCCCTTCGGTCCAGATGAAAAGGTAAGCAAATGGTAATGATGATTTCTTAAAAAAAATAATCTCAACCTTACAATTGTTTGAAACTTGGAGGGTAGGGATTAATTGTTGTATAAGATTTAATCTAAGCCTTCCATTTGTTAAAATAGATCAAAGGCTAGGATTGAGTAGGGAAAAAGTTTTTCTAGTAATTTCCATTATCTCCTAAAAATAAAATATATATAAAACTAAGATTAAATCCTAACCTTACATTAATCTAAGAAATCAAGGGCTAGGATCACTCTAATTTTTATTATATAAAATAAACACATAATATCACATAGTTAAAAATAAAATTCATGGAATATAATTAAATGCACGTAGGAAATAATAAATCAAATAATAAAATTATGAGAATATTCGAAACTAAATAAATGAAACACACATACGATCCAAATTTAAAATTTTCATTTAAAATAACACGTATTATGAATGCATAAAATGTTTCCTAAAATGCATATTATCAATTTTAATTTTAATTTTAATTTTATTATTATTATTATTATTATTTTTTTATTATTATTACCTGCTTCCGATTTTCCAAAAATCGGGGTGTCACAACTCTCCCCCCCTTAAAAATGAATCTGTCCCCAGATTCTCTTCTGCTTCACTAAACAAATCTGGATGGTGGTGACGCATTTTCTCTTCAAGTTCCCATGTTGCCTCTTCAGTTTTCTGATTTCGCCACAAAACCTTGACGATAGGTATCTGCTTGTTTCGGAGTACTTTGAACTTTCGGTCTAAGATCTGAACTGGTTTCTCAAGATATGAAAGGTTAGGCTCAATCGGTATTTCCTCTGGAACAACAATGTGGGATTCATCTGGATAGTACTTTCTTAGTTGTGAAACGTGGAAAACATTGTGAATTCCGGTTAAACTTGGCGGTAGATCTAACCGATAAGCAACCTCCCCTATTCGTTCAATAATCTCAAAGGGTCCGATGTATCGAGGGTTTAGTTTTCCTCCTTTTCTAATTCTGAAGAATCCTTTTCTTGGAGATAGTTTAAGAAACACTTGATCTCCTACTTCAAATTCCAATTTCTTTCTTCGGCGATCAGCATAGCTTTTCTGACGGTCTTGAGCTTCTTTCATTCGCTGTCGGATTTGTTGGACTTTTTCAATTGCATCTTGTATACAATCTGGCTTGGTTGCTCGGTATTTTCCATCTTTTGTCTGTCTCCAATCATCAAGATCCCAATATAAAGGAGATCTACACTTTCGGCCGTAGAGTGCTTCATATGGAGCCATCTTGATAGATGCTTGATAGCTGTTATTATAGGCAAACTCGATTAATGGTAGATATTTATTCCAACTTTGGTTGTTATCCAACACACACATTCTCAACATGTCCTCAAGATAGCCGATTAGTCTCTCAGATTGACCATCTGTTTGTGGATGTGCAGCGGTACTAAACTGTAATTTCGTTCCCAAATGCTTTTGAACATCTTGCCATAGCTGTGAAGTGAATTTGGGATCTCGATCTGGTACAATACTTGTTGGAATTCCATGTAACTTGACAATTTCTTGAGTATAAAGCTCGGTTAACTTCTCCACTTTGTCGGTGGTCTTGATTGCTAGAAAATGCGCCGATTTCGTCAACCGATCCACAATTACCCAAATACTGTTATAACCACCTCGAACTCTTGGCAATCCTATCAGAAAATCCATAGTGATTTGATCCCATTTCCATATTGGTATTGGGAGTGGTTGTAACAATCCTGCTGGTTTCTGGTGTTCTCCTTTAACTTTTTGACAAGTTAAACATTTCTGCACAAAATCAGCAATGTCTCGCTTCATCCCACTCCACCAATATTGCTTCTTAAGATCTTGGTACATTTTGGTTCCTCCTGGATGAACCATATAGGCCGTTTTATGTGCTTCCTCTAAGATCTCTTTCTGCAGACTAGCTGGAACGTAGATTCGATTTTCGTGTCTCACAATACCCATTTCATCTAATTGTAGCGTCGATGATTCTTTTAATTCTTCCTTGAGTAGTTGACTTTGGCACCAGTCGTCTGATATTTGAGCATCCCTGATACGATTAATCAACTTTGGTTGTAGGCTTAAGCGCATGAAACATACTTGGGATTGAAAAGTCACTTTATCCGTACTATCGAGAGATCCTGAGTCCTGAACTGATATCTGAGATAATTCGGCCTTTCTGCTGAGTGCATCTGCCACTATGTTGGCCTTTCCTGGATGATATAGTATCTTGCAATCATAGTCTTCCAGAAGTTCCATCCACCTACGTTGGCGCATGTTTAAATTCTTTTGGGTGAACAAATATATCAAGCTCTTGTGGTCAGTGTACACCTCGAACGATGCTCCATACAAATAGTGCCTCCACTTGGCCAATGCAAAAATGATTGCTGCTAATTCGAGATCATGAGTTGGATATTTCTGTTCATGTGTTCGGAGCTTTCGAGATGCGTAGGCGATCACTTTTCCTTTCTGCATCAGTACACATCCTAAACCTTCTTTTGAAGCATCGGTATAGACCACAAACTCATCGGATCCATCAGGTAAGGCTAAAATTGGGGCTGTTGTCAACCTTCTTTTAAGCTTTTGAAAACTTCTCGCACATTTATCCGTCCACTGGAAAGGAACATCCTTACGAGTTAGTTGCGTTAGCGGCTCTGCAATTTTGGAAAAATCCTTAACAAATCGCCGATAGTATCCTGCCAATCCGAGAAAACTTCGAACTTCTGTAGGTGTTGTTGGTTGTTTCCAATTATTCACTGCTTCTATTTTCGACGGATCTACCTCGATTCCATCCTTAGAAATAACATGTCCCAAAAAGGTTACACGGTCTAACCAGAAGTCACACTTGCTGAATTTGGCGTATAACTTATGCTCTTTCAAAGTTCTGAGTACCATCTGCAAATGCTCGGCATGATCTTCTGGAGTCTTTGAGTAAACCAATATATCATCAATGAAGATAACCACAAATTGATCCAGATACGGATGAAAGACACGATGCATTAAATCCATGAAAGCTGCTGGTGCATTTGTCAGTCCAAATGGCATAACCACAAATTCAAAATGGCCATACCGAGTGTTGAATCCGGTTTTCGGAATATCTTCTTCTCTTATTCGTAGTTGGTAATATCCCTGTCTCAAATCCAGCTTAGAGTAAACCTTCGAACCTTGTAGTAAATCGAACAATTCTTCAATATGAGGTAAAGGATACTTGTTCTTTATCGTCATCCGATTAAGCTCTCGATAATCAATGCACATCCTTAATGACCCGTCCTTTTTCTTAACAAAGAGTACAGGGGCTCCCCACGGAGAAGTACTCGGTCTAATGTATCCACACTTGGTCAATTCCTCCAGTTGCTTCTTTAATTCTTGCAGTTCTGACGCTGCCATCCGATAGGGGGTTTTGGAAAAAGGCTCAGCTCCCGGAAGCAAATCAATCACAAACTCTAATTCCCGTTGTGGCGGCAGGGTCTCCAAGGTCTCCGGAAATACCTCAGGAAATTCTTTAACCACTGGTACCTCTTCCAACCGAACTTGATCCTTCGGTTTATTCAAAATATAAGCAATAACAACCATAGATCCATCGTGAATATCTCTCTCAACTTCTGAAGAGGAAATCATCGGTATCGCTTCTGCAACTTGTTTCACTGTTTCTGATTCTTGTGATTCGTGAGTCCCCAACTTAACCCTTTTATTGTAGCAGTCTAGCTGTGCTTGGTACTTGTATAGCCAATCCATTCCCAAAATAACATCGTAACCATTGATTGCCAATTCGATCAAATCTGCTGGATAGCATCTACCTTCCAATTGTACTGGACAATCTCTGATTATACGGTTGGTAAAAAGGCATGTACCCATGGGAGATGTGACTTCGAAGAAATATGGCAATTTTTCTAATTCTAAGTCTAACTGATGTATGCAATGAGATGCAATGAAAGAGCGTGTGGCACCAGGGTCAAATAAAGCTTTAACATGCATGTCATGAATGTATAGCGTACCTTCCACCACAGCACTAGGATCTGGATTTTCGCCTCCTCCAAGGGCATATGCACGTGCTTTGACTGTAGGCTTTCCCGGTGGGTTATTATTATTAGTAGGTCTTCCTCGCCCAACACCTTGATTTGGCTGATTCCCCCGAACTTTTGGACAGTCCTTAATCTGATGCTCATCGGCCCCACAAGCAATGCATTTTCCCAACTTCCTCCAACAATTATCCTCGGTGTGGTATGGATTATCACAATAAGCACACTTTTTTCTGCTCAGATGTGGTGCCCTGTTGCCCTGATCGTGCTTTGTTGGATTTCGTGACTGACTTTTGAGCTGAATTACTAACAGACTTGTTTGAACCCATACCTTTCCCTCCAGATCCAGATGCTCTATTTCTTTCAACTTTTTGGGTAATCTGTCGAATGTTCCTCATTCGGGCTTCAACATCCATTGCTGTTTCAACCGCCCTGGTATAAGTATCAAGATTTGCGGTCATTAGTGCCCACTGTAGCTCAGGTCTGAGTCCTTCAATAAATTTCTGAATCTTTCTACGTCCATCTGCCATGATGTGAGGTGCATATGGTAACAGGCGAACAAAATTTGCTTCATACTGACCAACAGTAGAGTTGCCCTGAATCAGGTTCGTAAATTCCTTTTCTCGTGCATCCTTCACAACTTGAGGAATAAACTTCGCCATAAACTCCAATTTAAAGTTAGCCCAGGTTCTAGGGGTCTGTTCTTCCTCCCATTTCTGTTCAGTCAACTGCCACCAATAACAAGCAGCACTTTCCATCAGATATACCGCATATTCCACCTTTTCTTGCTCATCACACTGCAGCAACCGAAATATTTTCTCTATTGCAGCAATCCAATTCTCAGCTTTTCGGTCATCAGGTTCTCCAAAGAACTTTGGCGGGTGGAATCTAAGAAACCTGTCCATTTTCTCTTGTTTGGTATTCTCTGTTCGACCCTGTGGCATAGGTGGTTGTTGCTGTTGCTGTTGTTGCTGCTGCTGATACTGGTGTTGTTGATTTACTGTCTGCACAAGCTGTCTCACGACATCTACTAGATCCTCTGTTTCAGTACGACGTCTCCTCTGACCACCTCGTTCTATCTCATCTCTGTTATTGTCTGTAGGTGCGTCAGGTTGATGCCATGCCCTTCTTGGTGCCATTCTGTTATGCATATGACAATATATAGATGATATGATATGATGTTAATTCAAGGCACATAATTTAATTTAAATAAAGTACACAATTTCAGACAACCCGTGATATATATACAATAACAAAATGGGTAGTACAATGTTCACATAATTTAGTACCACCTACAGGCTATCAGATCTACCATTTAGTCAAAAGAGCTGCAATCACCACATATTTACATATCTACACCTATCACACAGTCAAAAGATCAGCAACTACCACATAGCCAAATATGTACCACCTAGCACACAGTCATCCTACTAGTCATAGTACGCTGGTCACATCAGATATACCCTAAGCACATAGACCAGAATGTTTCATATGTACAGACAAAAGAGACTCGACAAAATGACTCCTACAAACCCCTCAATCACGGGGTATCAACTCTAACACCAGAAAGTGCGGGAGCAGGGAGGGCAGGCAGCTGGAGGGATAAGTGAGTGGCTGAGCTCGGCCCCTCATCAGATCGGGCACTAGTCTCTCTCATAACGACATGGGCGGCCTCCTCAAAGACCTTATGGGCCTCCATCCAGTAAGTGCGGTAATGATCACGCTCACTAGCAACGTGACTCAGAATAGCCTGCAACTCCTGTGCAAACCCCCTCTGGCACTGTGCCTCTGTCTGTGCGGTCTCAGCCTGATGGGTCATATCTGCCAACTGCAACTGCAGCTCTAAGGCACGGTGGCGCTCAGCATCCAGCTCCCGAGCTAGGACTGAACCGGGACCCTCAAAGAAATAAGTGTCACGATCCGCCTCCAGAGAATGGACCACCCTGTTGGGATAAGCTCCTCTAAGGATAGGGCGCCCGCGCCCACGTCCACGTCCGCTAACAGTCTGTCTGGTGTAAGGATTGTACAGCATCCTTGGAACCCTCCTCACCATGATAAGTCTCGGTGGAGAATCATCCCTACCTGCCATCCTGCTACCACACATTTGGCTCGACTCTAAGTAATCAATAACAAATAAACACCTAAGAGCAAGTAACACATACAAAAAACTTATAAGACTCGAAAGCATAAACACGTAACTCAAGACTCAATCAGAACAGAAGCTCTGATACCACCACTGCGACGCCCCTCCGTAGGCCATGGAAAAGGGCCGGAAGAGACGACGCCCGCACGATCTCACTAGAGTTAGCTAGAAGCTTCCCCTAGTTTGACCGCTAAGCGTTTGACTAAATAAAAGACAAAGTAGTACAAAACCTAAAATGTTACCATAATTACAAACAAAAGTCATACATACATCTGTATTCATCACCAAAATAACATAATATACTACAAGGGTTCAACCAGGATACGGCAAAAGATAACATAATTTACATACAACTATTCATATAACACCCTGCGCAGATAAGAAGTTCGTAGTATCAAGCCAAAAGAGTATAACATCCTAGTTATAGATATAGTACGATAAACTGACAAAAGAAGCCAACAAAGCAAGTAGGAGCACGAATCCCAAGCTACCCTTCGCTCTCCTCACCTATTATCTCCCTTGGCTGAGTAAGATCTGAAATGAGGATTAAAAGAAAGAAATAAGTCCAAAAGAGACTTAGTGAGGTAGTTGGAATTTCAAATTAATAGATGTAAGTCAAGACAAATAAGAATATCATGATATGTGAATGATTGATACGAGCTGTATGTAAATGCCACCCTAACACCAGAAAAATCAAGAACAATAAAATCCTGAACACCGTTGTCGAGTGCCCTCGACCTAACTGATAGGATCCCACGTGCCCGTGAGACACCTAAATAACTTGACTTCCGTGTTCTACCTCCAGACACACATCACGCCAAGCTACAACTGAATTGGGATTGTTTTGGACACACACGATCGACGGCCCGAACCGCCCGATCGGTTTGTCAAAAGCAATACCCTGGGCCCGAACTTCTCTTAGGCGTCCCCAAGAGTAATAGTAACTGAAACTTAATGATTAGCTCGTATGATAAAATTTAAAAGAGTTATCATTTTGAAAAAACCAACTCGTTTCATTAATGCAATACATATAGATATGAAGATCACTTGTATGTAAAACCATTTGATTTAAAGTAAGAGCAAATATTGAATAAATATCTAATTAGAATATATTATTAGGGATGAGAGAAAACAAATAAGGAAATGAAGGTCTTATGAAGGCTTATATTTTATAGGGCAAATTACATCTACACCCCCTGAGGTTTGGCCTAATTACAAATCAGTCCCTCTTATTTCGTTTATTACATATTAACCCCTAAAAATACTGTTTCAATTACATTTTAACCCCTAAAGAGGGACTGATTTGTAGTTGAAACAGTGTTTTAAGGGGTTGATATGTAATAAACGAAATAAGAGGGACTGATTCGTAATTAGGCCAAACCTCAGGGGGTGTAGATGTAATTTGCCCTATTTTATAATATCTAATAATTATACCGTCGCCCGATGCTTCCCCGGATTACTCAATACACTCACCCTGGGCCCCAATCAGTGTACAGTACAATATCTCGCCAAAACAGGAGTGATCAGTCAATAACAATAACAATAGATTCAATTTAATAAACATTTACTCGATGAATCTTTTGGAAACAATATAGATATACAATATAGTTTTAGGCCAAAACATTCACATACGGGTTGTAGGGTTGAATACATAACTAGAACGGAAAACACCCTCACCTGAAAGACGACGAGATAAGAACCAGAACAAGAACAATACGGGTGCCTATTCGATCACGATATCTCCGCCCTGGAGAAGAACTGTACAAGAAGGGAAACAATGTGTACTCGTGAGAGGAGACTCAATAATGATACCAAATAGGACGCACGGCAATGCTGTGAGGTGATGTGGAGGACATGGAATGCTATACAAGATGATATGGTATGTCGTGATTGCGTTCATGTGGACAATTAATGTCCCATGTGACTAATAAACAAACAATTCAATAAACACATAAGCTAAATCCTTAATAGCAATATGTTCGATTTGTAAGTGAATAATCATACCTCAACCCAAAACAATTAACACTCCCAGACAATACAATATATATACGTGGCATTCCTAATATGTACATAAATATACCAGAACTTAAGCAACATCATATGCACCTTCACAATCAACAAGTTGCATTACATAAATTTTACAAAAGCATATATCTCAAACAAAGATAAATGGGCTCGGCATCTTGCAGTAACTACAACTTACAAACTTGTATGTAATATATGTATAAATAATTATATACACATGTTCTTATTATATATATATATATATATATATATATATATATATGAATATGCATAATTAAATACAACAACACACTTCCACTATAATTCACAAAGCAATATTTATATAATTATACATGCACACAACGCACACATACACATACAACTAACGCACTAAATCATTTAATTTCTAACCACCAAAGTATTGTGCAGTCACATATAGCACAAATATGTATTAATTAATCAAAACATCCACATATACTCACACGACACACTTAATTACAAATGCACATCGAACAACCATTCACATTGACATATTAGCTGTAGACATTATGCATAGAATATTATATACATTTCACAATGCACCCACGGCACCATAATCATATACACGTGTTAATATTTGCAATGTTTTCAGCACATACTGACTATAATTAGCATACTAAATTAATTAATATCAACACAGTAATTAGCTTAAATTCAAATTAATCAGTTTAAACAGAGCGTTAAGATTAAATCTGTAATACACAAACAAGAATTTGACACATATATACAGTTTTGTTCCAACGCACGATTATAAAATACAAATTTCTAACTGAATTAATTCATAGCCTATAAACAAATCATGACAGATTAAAATCTTAATTAATCAAATTAGCTCAATATACTACTACATATAAGAATTTAAGCAGAAAAGGAAATTACAATTGAAAAGAAGCCGCCGCGAGGTTGATCAGAAACGGGTGGCTGCAGCGGCAGTTTAAGTTGGCAGAGGTTGGCTGCGTTGGAGGCTGGTGGTTACCGCGAGGCTCTGGTGGAGAAGCTGCCGGAATCCCTGGCTGCAGGTGATGGTTCGAAGCTCCGAAGGGGCTTCGTCCCTACTCCAGATCTAGTGAGGGAAGAAAGCAAGGGTGGCTGAATCAGAGAGAGATTCAGGTGGCGACTTGACGGTCCACGAAAATGAAAGGTGACTGGCGAGAACCGATGGTGAGGTGATTGGCGTTGGAGATGGAGGCTAACAAAGGTTCGCTGGAGAAGAAGGGGGAAAAAGAATTTGGGGAAGGAAATGGGGAAAGAAAGAAGGAAAAAGGAAAAGAATAAAAGAGAGGGAAGGAGTCGGTTATGTTAGTGCCGAGAGAGAGAGAGATCATGTGTGGGGCCCGATGTCTAGATATTTTGGTGTGGTAATATTTGTGTGGTTTTGGCTCGAATCGAAATACGGTTGGGATAGAATTAGATTCCTGAATTAAATAAAAAGATAGACAACGGGTTCGGGAATTTACGAGGAATAAAATGGTGAGGATCGTGAAAAAAACTATGCGTGTTTGTGTGCGATATAACAAATAAATCAAATAAACAATTAAATACATACGCACGTAATTACAACCAATTCACATAACTAAATAAATAAAACACGTAACACTCAGTCTAACCACACTCGTGACGTCAGACCTGGTCAGTCTTGAAAAACTGGGGCGTTACGATCAGAAATAGTCTTTGAATAATAAACGAGATGATTTTGTTCATAGGCAATCACTTCTTTATGTGCTTATTTATATCTATTTGGGTTGACTGTGTTTTGCATGTATTGAACTCCCCTAATCCGATGAGGCCGTTAAGAACTTTGTCGTTATGGGAACGACACATGAAACAAGTTCTTAACTCCAAAGGTGAGGATTAGAAACTTCTCCAAGTCAATCAGTCCGACAGTCGACAGACAGAGGGAGGGTCGACCTTGACTCTGCGGAGACTTGCTTATGTGATTATATCCTTTTGAAGGATCACTCAGTTTCATGTAGTGATAAGTGCATACGTTGATGCGTTCATAATACATAAGGGTGATTGTTACAAGAACTTCATCACTGAGATGTCCCAGGTGAGAACATTCCTAAATGGGAAAGAAGTTTCCTGAAACTTCCAGATTAGGAAATATCTCACAGGTCAATGACGTGATTCATTAATCCTTAGACTTGAGATTCTATAATGTCTCATATGAGCTAACTCTGTAATCTTTGATATAGGCTCAAAAGGGTGTCGCCATATAGACACCTGAACCACGGTCTATGTTGGGATTACACAAGTGGCTTGTAGAATTAGTAGAATCGATAAAGGACCTACACTTGTTAAGAACAAGAATGATCTCTTACTGATTGAGTTGTTCGTAGTCCATTAAATATTAAACCCTTGGCCAAGGTGGATAAAAGATCAAGATATCTAGAAAATGGGGTTTTCTAGGATTGAGGTCGAAATGGATATGAAACGAACTTAACTTTAAAGATCAAGAATATTTGGGCTCTGAGAATATTCCCATGCCTTAGTTCTAGATTGAGAGATGGAGTTGTAGGAGGATCGTATTTCACTGATTGTCATTGACTGAAAGGTTCTTTGATTCATTTCGTTATTCGGCTAGGGGGTCACACACCCATTGCTAGATTATGCAAGTGTGATATGTGAAGTGATTAATTAATTAGGGAATTAATTAATTGTTGTCACTGCTAATCAAATAATAAACCTAAAGGGTCACACACAAATACCAGAACACGAGGTTTTGGTAGGATGTTAATATAATTAACGAAAGATCAAATTGTTGATAAAAAATGGAGCAAGTAACACGTGGGCATTGCCACATGTCAAGAACACGTGACTACCATATGTCACGCGTAGCCTGCGTGGCTGCCACGTGTCATGCACACATGTCATGTACGTGGTTCCATTCGTGTAATTATATTACATGCGAATTCTTTTCTAGAATTAATTAATTAATTGTAATTAATAAATTTTAGTGTTTTAATTAATTTTGAATTAATTGTTAAGACTTTTCTCAAATAAACTTAACCCAATAAATTATAAATTGGGAATTAAATTATTTATTGAATATTGACTTTTAACTTTAGGAAAGTTGAAAAGTCCAACTTCCTATTATAGAGGAGAGAAGGTTATTCTTGCCAGACTTGGAGAATAAGTTAGGAACTTATTATTCCAATTAATTAAATAATTAAATGAGTTAATTAGTGAGCAAGAAAACAAAGTCCACTAGGTTTGGGAACCCTAGGGATTTTCGAACCACTCTTCTATAAATACAAGAGGTGGTGTTTTTCTTATTGTTTAGACCAACACTCACGAAGTGTTATGTTTTGAGAAAACCAAAAGAAAAGTTTTCAAAGTAAAAATTATCTTAGCCTAACACAAGCTATAGAACTAGCATTCTCACTCGCTTGATCGCGTTCTAGGTCTGGTGTGGATACGCTTTGGAGGGCTTCTACTTTGGAGTCTAAACCGAAGGCCGTTCGAGGGACTTTCCGTTTGAAAGGTGTTTGTTAGGCGGTAACAACATCACACGAAAGCTTCAATTAAAGTGAGTTTCTTGTTACGCCCAACGTTACAGTACAAAAATTGCAAGACAATGATTAAACTTTTTGGAAAATTTTAAAATTCCGCTGCTCAACTCTTTCGTGTTTTCCAACAAGTGGTATCAGAGCCACCTTGCAACGTTCATATTGTATCTTTACTGCTTTTGGAATTTTGATGAAAATTCTTGAATTTGAGTATATGTTGTGTATTCATGGTTTTCGTTAAACTGTTTCTTAAAAAATTTGTGAAAAACTGTTTTCGTTTAAATCTATTTTTAAGCTGGTTAGATTCGAATTTGTTTGAACTGTTTTAATTCAAAATTGGATTGATTGAATTTGCTAAAATTACGAAACGAGAATCGAAACGGGCTTACCCGCACGAGATCGCGTAAGGGAACGCGCGCAACACTTACGCGCATGGGGCTGCATCGTGCAGCCCCCGCACTACCACTCCAAGCCCACCGTGTGTGGTCGCCCACGCCTAGGCGCGACCGCATGCCATTCCACCCTGCCTGCCGAGAGCGCTTGCTCGCGGGGGCAGGCTTCTGCGCCCAAGGCGCGCGCGGTTGCGTGCGCCTGCTTGCGGGCAACTCCCGCCTTGTTCCGGCACGGCTGCGTGGAAGGCGCGCGCTGGCGGGTTGTCCTGCGCGCCTCGCGCGGGTCGTTCTGGGACCCCGTTTTCGTTTCGTGTTTTCCAAGTTTCGTAAAATCCTGAATTACAAAATTTTGATTTTATTCTAAAATTTGATTTTAAGATTTTAAAATTAATGATTTTTGAAATAATTATAAAATTTGGAATTTTCTGAATTAAAGTCATGTTCTAATTTTTCAAGAAAATAATAAATATCACTTTGAATGATATTTTAGACAAAAATTTAATTTTGAATTAATTGTTATTTTGTCTAGATCCGGTGATTCGATTTTGAATAAATTTTTGAATAATGAACTATATTCAAATTACTTAAGTTAGTTATAACTTGAAGTCAAGGGAATTTTAAATTTAATTGGTAAATTTAAATTCAAGCAGAATCATGCTAGTTTAGGTAATCATGGGCCAGTCTTATGTATGGTTTTAAATTCTGCACATGGATGATTTCAATTGGGGTCGGAGCCCCATAGTTGCGCGTTTTCAATTGGGGTTGGAGCCCTGCTTATGTGCGTACTGTTATGTGTTTATTATGTGGCTTTTCTTATTAATATTTTTGGGGCCAGGGTATGCCCCGTGTACTTGTCTATGGTCAATATGAAAATTGAGCCATATTACTTTATGTAAAGAGAGTAGAACTTAGGAAGTGAGATTTTTATTTTCATTTTGGAGACAAGCACCCATGGAATAAGAAGGATCCACAAGAAGCACTTAAATAACGGTGGCCATAAGAAGACCCCTCAAAATGTTTAGGAGGTTTCTATTAAATTTAATAGATAGGGCATTTTTCCATTAAATTTTGTACCCCTATGTGATATGAATTGTCTTATGTGGCATGAATGTTAGAACTAGTGATTTTGGAGTGGCTCCCAAAATCACATATAAGATAGGATACCCATGATCATCTCATAATTAGTATCATGCTAGGTCATGTTATCTGCTAATTGCTTTTGTGATGCACTTTACGTGAAACTGCATTAAACAAGATAATTAAAATTTGGATAACATTATATGTTGGTGAGGTAATTCGAAAATCCCATTTAAATCCCATTATATGTCTCATGAGTCGTGGGGTAATTAGTGTAGCTTATTAACTCTTAGTTTCCCGATTAATCATTTTAAATAATTAATATTTCTTGACCATTTTAGAATGGGCGATATCTCACGAGTCGTGGGTCATTCCGGACTAAGTTTGGTTGAGATCTTATGATTGATGGGTCCTGCTCAACACTAAAGTAGATATGGATGCCTCACGAGTCGTGGGTCCATGATTGAAAGATTAGTTATGCAAAATTATTACTAGGAATTCCATGGGGATGGAATCGGCAATTCGTACCCATCTGAAGATTCTTAGACCTTTGGATGTCTCACGAGTCGTGGGTCCAAAACTAAGAATGCTTAGGATCCTAGTACCCATTGAGAAAATAAGTTTCTTCTAAAGTCGTTGGGATTTCTAGACTTTCTAAAAACAGCGGGAGAACATATTTCTAAAGACCTTGATAATATTTAATCGTTATTATTCAGCATGTTCATGATTTCTCTATTTTTCCATTTAGGTTGTAGTTATGTGATTCTCTACAATTGAAATGAAAACCAAAAACCCTTTGGTATCCATCCTCGAATCAAACAAGTTGACGGGGCCCAATTACTCTGATTGGCTTCGGAATCTAAAGATAGTTTTAGATTCTGAAAAGAGAAGATATGTTCTCTTCGAGGGAGAGCCTATCGCTGAAGGCGAGACTCCAACTCGGGCCAAAAGAGAGGCGATCGGGAAATGGTCTAAAGATAATCTTCAAGCCCGTTGCCTCATGTTGGTCAACATGTCTCCCGATATGCAAAGACAACACGAGTCAATGGAAAACGCTTGGGAGATTTATGACCATCTCGAGCAATTGTACCGCCCTAAAGAGCGTGTTCTAAGGTACAACACCTCTAAGGAGCTCTTTCATCTTAGAATGAAAGAAGGTACAAGTGTCCATGAGCACGGTCTCAAGTTTCTTGCTTTGAACGAGAAACTGACCTCCATGGAAATGCCACTGAGTGAAGAACTCACTGTGGATTTGTTGCTCGCATCGCTTCCACCATCATTCAATCCTTTCGTGCTAAACTTCAACATGAATCATCCTCATGCTACTGTAGCTGAGTTGATTAATCAACTTGTGACTGCTGAAGACATGATAAAGAAGGATCGCAAGGTAATGATGGTTACTTCCTCTTCTAGGCCCTCTAAAGGCAAAGAGAAGAAATTTCCCAAAAAGAAGGGATCTCTTAAACCCGACGGAGTGGTTAAAAAGAGAAAGGCCAGGAAGAGAAAGGATCAGACACAGGAGGTTTGCCATCATTATGGCAAGAAAGGGCATTGGAAGAGGAACTACCAAGAGTACAAGGATACTCTAAAGAAAGGTGTGTTTATTGTTGAAGTAAATCTATCTATTGATTCTAATTCTAGGGTACTTGATACCGGCTGTGGAGCTCATATCTATAATGATGTACAGATGCTAAATGAGGTTCGGTAGCTTGAATAAGGTGTGTTCTCTTACAGAATACGTCTTGAAGGTTGGGAACGGATCAAGCGTTCAAGCCCAAGCTATTGGGACGTGTAGATTAGATTTAGGTGTCGTTACTTTAGTTTTGAACAAAGTCCTTTATGTACCTTCTATTATTCGTAATATCATTTCCATTCCAATATTAGATTGTGAAGGATATGAGACTTTCTCTACAAATGGAAACTTTTTATCTTAAGAAGCATAAAACTTCCGTTTTGCTTGGTACATTATCTAATGGACTTTATACAACTAAAGACACTAATATTTTGAATATACAACAATTAAACAAACGCAAAAGAGATGACAAGATCTCAGCTTCTTTATGGCACGCATGTTTAAGCCACGTTTCTAAAGATAGGATTGCTAAGTTAACTACTTTAGGATCATTCTATGATAATGAACTTAAAGAGTTAACTCATTGTGAATCATGTCTTAAAGGAAAGATGGCCAAAACTGTAGCACCCGGAATGCCATGCACAAGTCATCAAGTAGCTCAAAGATGTTCAGGTAAGTTCAAATAAATTCAAATAAGTACAACTAGTTCCAAATAAGATGCAAGACTCGCAATTTATCAATTAATCCTATGCCGTTCGACCTAGACATGACACGACTCGATGCTAGAACCGCGGTTTTACAACCGGGCTCTGATTCCACCTAAGATGTAGCACCCAGAACGCCGAGATGCCACACCCCCGCACCATAAGTCTAGCTCACACATGAAAAGGGTAGTCCATATACGAATCGGACTCATGGCGAACGGGTGACAATAAAAAAAAACTCACTAGCTAGGCGGGACTAACCCTCAAACCAATCAAGTCCAAATCTAGGAATTTAAAGCGGAAGCATAATAATTCCATTAGCATATATCAAATATTTCAAAAGAATTAACCTCCAACTTTATATCAATACATATAGTAGTAGGTACCAACACTCATCAATACATTATCATCTCCAACATATCCATAACATGAAAATGCAATGATAGACTCAACTCGACAACTGGACACAACTCGGACTCCCGCCTAGCACGCCACTGACAGTACCTGAAAAGTGTGAGGTGTCAGTCTACCACAGACTGAGTGAGGGGTTTATAAATAAATATTCGCGCAAGTAACATGCAAGCCATAATCTCGGGTAAGGGTTTGTAAAATAGAAACAATATAAGTTTAATAGTAAAAGATAACTCGCCCGAGATTACAACTAATCAATTTAACAATACAATCAATTTAATTCAATTCAATCAGTGGCCCGGCGAGTGAGGGCAAATCTCCAACCTTTCTCCGACAGTGTACAATAATTCAGTTGTAATTAATTAAGTGATCAAGCAATAGAAATTAGTGCACACTTAGCAATTTCCGTCCATCCTTCTTCCTCCGGGTGATGGGGGATTGCAAGGCCCCGCCATCCAATCTCATTGAGCATAGGGTTCATGAGTCCCTATGCCCGGAACTCCTTCCTCCACTAACCTCCTAGTGGAGTCAGGGGGGCATCCCTCGTTTGGTGAGGATAGTGCAAGAGTTACCCGTTGGCCTTTGCCTTCCCGGTTGGCTCAATACACTACCCTCGGGCCCAATGTGAACATGCTTTACTCGCCAAAACAATCAATCAATCAATCGGTATAATTCGGTAATTCATTTGAAAACAATAAGGTTTTGGCAAAATATAGATATATAGATACATTTTGGCCGAAAGATCACATAGGGTTGTAAGGGTTCTATATATCTAGAAATTAAACCTCACCTGACGAGCGACGGAACAAGACAAGGATACAAGAAAGTGACCAAACGATCAATGATCTCCGCCCTGGAGAAACTGGACAAGAAAGGAAATGTGGGAACTCGTGAGACATGACTCAATATGAGACCAAGTATGACGCACGGCAATGCTCATGTAATTTAAATAAAACCAATCAATCAATTAACACTAAGAATGTATAACGACCAATTAACACCTAAGAGGTGAAATTAATAACAAGAAATCATATACTCATATTATTCAATTATTTCAAGTTCAATTCATAGAAGGCATGGAGTTACACAATACGTTTGAGCAATTAAGTACCAAGAAGTGTCAAGTAGGAGCATACTAATCAATTAAACAAGTATATAAATCATATAATTCACACATGGGAGCCAAGAGACTGAAAGAAATACAATAAGAAAAGTTTTGGTGAAGTTTGGCCAAAACCGACAATTTTGGAAATGTATATGTTGTGGGAAAACTGGAATATCTTAAATTCTAGAAGTGGGAATTGAGTTTTGTTTGTTGGGTATAAAATTAGACACAAAGACCTTTCCGACGGTATATGGCACATTTTCTAATTCAAAGCGAGGTGAAAATGGCGTTCGTCCGAAGTTGGACAAAATGCAGGAAAACAAAAGGTGACACGCCCGTGTCACCATCACAAGGCAAATCGTGACACCCCCGTGTCACGATACAGAAAATCAAACCAACCTGCACCCCCGTGTCACGCTGAACAAGGTAAAATTGACACCCCCATGTCAACTGTACGCAGCAGAAAAAAACAGGGCAAAACAGGGCATTAACGCAACACAACAACAACCAACCAAAACACCAATTTTCAATCATCAAATGCAATCAAAACTTGAAGAAACATGTATTCATACTTGAAACACGATAAAATCTAACACATCTACTCATATCATGCATTGATCATCAAGATTTAACAATATCAAACCCATATACAATCATGAACTCCAACTCCCATGTTATTCAAGAAATCATGCAAGCTTTCAAGATTAAAGATCCTAAGCATGCTTCTAACCATAAAAGAACAAGAAATCATCACTTAAGCATCAAACCCTATCTCATAAATGAATCAAGAATTCAAGAAAAATCTCCATTTATACCTTAGTATGAAGAAAGAAAGGATGGAAGAGATGATGGTATGATGATGAAGCTTCAACTTATGCAATTTTCCTCCTTGAATTCTAGCTTGAAATGATGAAATCTCCTCTTCTCCTTCCTTGGTGTAAATACCGTGTATTAGTGTGTGTGTGTGTGTGGAATTTGATGAAATATGATGATAATTAAAATGAGAGAGATGAATGAGATATTTGTCCAAAGTCTTCCACTAAATGAGATGACTCAACACATTTTGCATTTTAGTCCTTACCTCATACTAATTTACAAGTTAGATATGCATCCACTTGACATACATGATAGATGGTTGTATGCATATATATATGAGACTCTAAAAGAATATAATACAATGGAGTTAATTTATATGACCAAGTAAAGTCACATATAGACACTTAGGCACGTTAGCAATTAATTCACGTAAATCTCACATTAACAACAATTTCATATAAATTCATAGAAAATATAATGCATCTAAGGTTATGCAATGCATATAAATTATCACATATTACACATATGAAAAACGGGGCGTTACAAATCTCTCCCCCTTAAGAGGACCTGGTCCCCAGGTCCACTGCCGAGTTTTAAAATGATGCACAAGCAACAAGAGAGCCCAGTCTCTTAGACAAGTAACGAGAGAGCCCCGTCTCTCCACAAGAAATGAGAAAACCCCATCTCTCGAACAAGAAATGAGAGAACCCCGTCTCTCGAACAAGAAATGAGAGAACCCCGTCTCTCGAACAAGAAATGAGCGAACCCCGTCTCTCTATCAAGTAAAGAGAGAACCCCATCTCTCTAACACGTAGTGAGAGCTCCCCGTCTCTCAAACAACTAAGGAGAGTACCCCGACTCTCACACAAGCAAGAATTCCAAGAGAACACTTAATTAAACATTCATACAGAACTTCACGTAATGAACAAGTGGAGGAAATCAAATATACCAACTAGTTTTACAAAAGCAATTAATAAATACAAAGAACCATACGGTTGATAATAAAATGTATATTATGCATGATATGCATGATTAGGTGTACCATTCACCATGGTCTTAGAAACTTCAATGGCAGTGACTTGATTTAATACTTGATTCTTTTATCAGAATCCCTTCTAACCAAAATGCCATTCCTCGGATGCCTGATGACAGTATGTACCCCAATAATTACTCAATCTCCATCCCGCGATCAAATTTTCTAACCTTTCTACCACCACGGTTCGAAGATTCAATTCTTGAGTATGCACTTGGTAGTAATCCGACCACCCATTCTTCTTACCAATTATAGTTGACGTCCTCCGATGCTCGGACTAATTATTTGATGACTCGAGGTCTACCTTTTATCCTTCAAAATATTCCCGGTTCAAGTAACTCTTAGGTGATCCCTTGCGATAGAGAATGTTTCCGTCGAGTTGTTTTTATCATGTAATATGGTAATAGTGTCGCACCTCTTTGGTCACTTCGTGCAAATCTTGAATGACAGTCGCTTTCCTTGAAAAATTCTTACCTTTGATCAAAGTAATCTTAATCAATCTTATAAAAATCATGATCTCTCCCATTTCTCATCAAATTTGTTTCAATTTCAACTCGGCTCAAGATATGCCTCCTTAAGGCTTTTTTAAAAATCTCCAGTTGAGAACTCTAGGCGCACGAGATTTAAACTATTGAAGACTTCATTCACCTAGTTCCGATAGAGAGTTTCCGAAGAACCATTTTCCTTGAAGTTTCAACTCTCCCAAGTGAGATCCAAACATCGACTTTAAGTTGTTCCCTGACCGGCTCTCCCTCTTAAGAAAATAGGAATATTTTCTGTCTAACTTCTAGAACTAGTTCTACCCTTTCTCAAATCCAAGCTTCTCTTCTTTCTAATTCTCTTGAAGTACCTCTAACTCTCGATCTCATTCCCGAAATATTTCTCTATCTCAATTGGAAATCCAACGAACTCTGAATCCTTCCTCATTTCTTGAATATCCATTCCATTTCTTGAAGCTTTCACCCTTTCCAAAATCATTTCCTAAATATCCTCATCCTGACCTTGGAGGTGATCAAGCATCTCAATCTCCTAATTCATCCCTTGTTGTTGCTTTCAAGTAACCACATCATTTGTAACCCTTACATTTTTGTTGCTTCTAACAAATGTAATTCATTTGAGCACAACCACAAATTTGAAGTCATTTCCCAGTCGACTCAACTTCCTTGATATCAGCAATTTTAAATCTCGCCACTTGTTCGGACATTTCATCTCACGTTTATTTTTGAAGTGACAACTTCTTCCATCCAACTCATAACTACTTTTCCCGGCCTTTCAATTGTTCTTTCTCCCTTTTGTTCCTCACTTTGCAACCCAATTCTTTCCGTATCATACTTCGGTTATGTCTCGGTTGAAGTAATGCTTGATAGATGAGGTGGAGAGATTTTCTATCAAGAAAACACTTAAAATGCATGTTGGGTTAAGATGTCGATGCACGTATTACACTTATAACTAATAAATACACAAGTTGGAAAAATTACGCTCAAGTAGGAATGCATATATAATTAAAGAAATTTAAATTGTAGCACCCCTAAACGTAGGGATACCACACCCCCCGCACTAAAGGCCAATCCACATACGAAATGGACAATCCGTACATGAACTAACCTATAGCGAACGGGTGACAAGAAAAGAAAAGACGAGCTAGGCGGGACTAAACCCCAAAACAATACAAACCCAAGACATATAAAGTTAAGAGCGGAAGCATTAGCTCATAAATACATATAGGTACCATATTTATCAGATAGCTACGTATAGATACCAACTAACTATCAATACATTATCGTCTCTTATACATGATCAAGTATTCAAATTGTGGTAACAATAGACATAACATGAAAAATAGTAAAATATATACATGATGGTACCCTGCTAGACTCGTGACAATGCAAGACTGGACCAGACTCCCGCCTAGCACAACCGGCTCTCGAATACCTGAAAAGTGAAGTATCAGTCTACCGAAGACTGAGTGAGGGGTATAAATATATATATAGCGCAGTCACATGCAAGTTATAACCTCGGGTAAGGTTTTGTAATTAAAAGGTATAAGTTCACAATAATAGATAACTCGCCCGAGATTACAACTATCAATATTAATTATTGGATCGTTTCATGCACTCAATCAATACATGGCCCCGGCGAGCAAGGGCGGTCTCCAACCGATCTCCAAATGAACATGACATGCTTGCTTGTTTAATAGTCAATAGGTGATCAGGCAAGTTACTTATCGTGCAATCGTGCAAAGGTGTAAGCATATAACACATTCATGAATGGAAATCATGCAATAACCCGAGGCGCATCCGTGGTGCCGGACTCGTCCCCAGTCTCCTTCTTCCTCCGGTTTGATGAAGGGATTGCAAGGCCCCAACATCCAATCTCGTTGAGCAGAGGGTACATGAATCCCTAAGCCCGGAGCTCCTTCCTCCACTAACCTCCTAGTGGATTCAGGGGTGACCCCTAACATGGTGAGGATAGCGCCAGAGTTACCCGTCAGCCCTTGCTTTCCCGGTTAGCTCTAGTCACTACCCTCGGGCCCAATGTAACCGACATGCTACTCGCCTAAACATGCACGAAACAATACATGACTTGCTTGCTTGCTTGAACATGACTTGAAATGATCGATGAGTTATAGAAAATATAACTATAAATACCTTTTGGCCGAAATCTCACATAAGGGATATACGGTTCTAGATAATTAATAACTAAACCTCACCTATTTTACAAAATAACCCAAGGATATGCTCTACGGAGCCTGTTCCTCGTCCACGCCCCCGTGACCTGTGCAAACACGACACTTACACATGAGACATGACCTAGAATGCACAAAATGAGACGAACGGCGGAAATGTATCGAGATGATCACGAAAATGTAATGTGGTATGATAACATGTTGTTTCACATCATATGAACACATATTACAGCAATTCGGGGTCAAAGAAGTCGTTGGGTCGAGGGGCTAAAAATGTAATTTTATGCAGTCACTTTTGTTCTGTCAACGAGGTGGGAACGGCCGTTCCGGTTTCCCTTTGTAAATGGGAACGGTCGTTCCCATTCCTCCCAAAAGCGTACCAACGTTTTCCCCATTTAAAACCCGCTGAAGCTGGGAACGGCCCTTCCAGCACGCAGGCCAAAATGGGAACGGCCGTTCCCAGTCTCGGCCGCCTATTTATTTGAAAAGGTGGGAACGCCCGTTCCCACAAAGCCTTGAGGCTGGGAACGGTCGTTCCCAGTTTCTGCAATTTACAGAAACAGAGCAAACAGGGGAGGCTCTCGGGTATGAACAACAAAGCCACTAAAATTCCATTTTTGATCAACAAAGCTATCAATTTCTTGAAACATGATACATATATGTTCAAAGAATGAATATATAACACTTAAACATATAAATCATGGGGTATTAGCAAGAATTCAAGGTTTCCTAACCATGCTCATGCTTGATCATTCAACTAAATATCCAAGAATTTCACACCTCAAACCATGCCACAATTCTTGAGATGATCATCTAATCATGCTTTGAACACTCATGCTCCATAAATTCATAAGTTCCTAAACCCTAGCTAAATCATATTTACACAAGAATCATCAATTCATCCAAAGCCAACCTTGAAATGGGAAAAGAATGGAAGGTGAGGATGATGATGAAGATGATGATGCTTCAAGCATGAAATTCCCCTTGAATTCTTGGATATAAATGATGAAATCACTCCTTCCTTTTTAGAGGATGATGTCTCGGTAATGAGAGGAAGCAATTGTGATGCCAAGACAAAAATGAAGCAACCTTGGAAGCATGAGGATGATATATCGTGATTCATCATCCTTGATTTATGTGAAATGTATAAATTGCACTTTAGTCCCTTAATTATTTAAATCATGCAATTAAGGATGAAAAGCTTTGGGAATTGATCAATTGAGTCCTTGAAAGGTTATGCAATTTGGTCCCGAAATTTAGAAGAATGAACATATAGGGGCAAGTTGACAATTAAATCATATTCGGTAATTATTTCACGAAATAAATATTTTCATGTCTTTAAAGGAATTCCCAATTAATAGAAATTGATAAAATCTCATGAAAGTATTATAAATATAATTTATAAAATTATTTTAAGAATAAAATATTAATAAATAAAAACCGGGGCGTTACAACTCTCCCCCCCTTAAAAGGACCTGGTCCCCAGGTCCACTGTCAAGTTTTGAAACAATGCACAAGTTGTAAGAGAACCCCGTCTCTTGGACAAGGAATGAAAGAACCCCGTCTTTCACTAGAAGTGAGAAAACCCCGTTTCCCAACAATGAGAGAGAGAGCCCCGTCTCTCAACAGAAAATGAGAGAGCCCCGTCTCTCTCAAGCACTGAAGTATTTCAAGGAGTAGGTGGCGAAAATAATGGCATGAATGTTGCATATACAATTAGAATCATAAAGACAATTAAACCATTTAATCATATACTTATCACTCATAATTGATTAGTTTGCGATGCCCAAAATGTTTAAATACAATAACAATAAGATCAGTGATGTACATGGTATGCATGGTTAAATGTACCGTTCACCGATGGTTGTACTAGGCATATAATTGATACCTTCTTCTTCCCGGACCAGGTTCACATTTACATTTTGCACTCCTCTCTCATGAACGCCTTCCCGCGCTTGCACTGGTAATCTTTCACTCCCGATAGATCTCCCTCGTAGCCTTGAGCAAGTATCGATGTGATGCTCGTCACTCCCACAGTAGAGACATAACCCCAATCGTTTCCTACAACCATCATAAGTGTGGTTATCCCGTCCACAATAACTGCAAAGAAGTTTCCCAGAAGATGTTGTTGAGACTGGGTCACGCGAAATTCCCGGACTCGATCCGAGTGATTGCTTCTTTTTCTTGCGAGATCTTTCCTGAGGTGCCGGGGTATGATAAGAGATAGGCCGCTTTCCTTTACTAGAACGCTGTCCCGACTTTGAACCTGAAGCCTGCCCGGGGTGAGGATTAGACCTTCTTGCCTCTAGCGAGATAGTGTCGCGGACTTTTTCTTGGGAGTCACTTGGAGTGAGTTTCCACACTCTTTTGATTTTCTTGAGTTGTGATCCGGTGGCATTCTTGTTTCCTTCAAAGGGTCTTGAGGATGGTTGGTTCTGAAATTCCCTAAATGCTATCGAAATTTGGCCCGGCTGTGTTGACAAGACTGGTGGCGCTGAGGAAACATACTCTTTTATCTTCTGATCCACTAAACGAACCAAGGACTCGAAAAACTCCTGAGGCGGAGCCGGAGGGGGTAAATGTGGAGAAACCCTAGGTATCCGTTCTTGAGGAGGGTGGTCTTGAGACATCCTGTAATTCAAACACTAGATATGCATGTTGAATCAGTATGCCAATGCAGGTAGCACACTTGGAAATAATAATAATTCAGCACATTGGAACAATTGAGTTCAATCATAGAAATTACATATATGTAAAGAAATTTAAAATCAAGGTAGCGTATGATGCCCGTGCTTATGGATGCATTGAACCTGTCACCGGAGTAATGGAAGATTGTATCCCGACATGAAATTCCTTGTTTGTTAAATCATAAGCCTGTCTTGAACTGGTAATCCTTTCTTGTTTCCCACGGTCTTCTATTCTCCAAATTTATCTAACCTCCACTGGAACATTCCCACGGCTCGTATTATGATTTCTGAAACCCGAAGTCTTCAATGCTCCCGGAGTTAACATCTAGGTTGCTCTTTAATAGTTGCTCCCTAATTACTGCCCAAATCCTCTTCATTGTTGTCGCTTGGATCCAAAACTTCCTTGTTTACTCGTTAGGAGTTCGATTAGTTATCTGAACTCTTCCTCCCAGCAACTCTTTGCCTTTCTTTACCGTTTCCATTTGTTGCTTCATTTCTTTTAACGTAACCTTGCAACACGACAATTCAGCTTGGATCTGGAAATGCCCACCAGACCGAAGTTTTCAACATGATTGTCTTTCAGTTTCATATTCACTGGAGTGCTGAGCTTCCTTTATCCCTTTCTTGATTGAAATCCCAAAATTGTCCTTGCGTTAACTTGGGTAACTATATGATTCCCAAATGAGAACTCTTGGATTCAATTTCTGTTCCACTTATAGAGTTAACTTCCTGACCCTTCTCGAACTTTAAATCTCTAGTTATTCTCCCGACTCACCACGTTGCCACCGCGATTGCAACCCTTCAAATCTACTCTTCCCCTCTGAATCGGTTATAGAACTCCTCTTTTTACTTACCTACTCGTGAACATATAATTTCCTTCCAAAATTCCTTATCATCCGTTGCCATTTTCATTTATTGCTCCAAGTCTCCCAATTCCCACTCTTGCACGGCCATCCAAATTGAGTCCGGAAATAATTCGTTCCACCCGATTAAAGAATTCCCTAGCACCCTAGTCTTCCCGTGAATGAATTACCTAAGCAGAGCAACTTGATTTGAACTACTGGAATTGTTTTCTTCTCTTGCCGAAACCGTACTTCCAACTAATTGAATTCCTTACTTGGCTATTCTTCCGATTCGGGAGTACTTGATTGTTCCCATTCTTCCTTCTCTTGGTCCTTGAATGAAATAGACTTCCTTGCCCGGTAGACGCGTCATTTTTTTGATAGCACCAATTTCCCTCAGTGAATTCTTTTATTCCGGATCTCATCTTTTGAATCATAACTCGATGAACTTATCTTCAAACTTTTCCATATTTGATCCTCAGTCTAACATTCCTTGGTAGCACTTTTTGTGATTTGATAATCCGAGTGGGAGGTTCTGAAGTTTGAATGCTTCGACGTGTTGCTCCATATCTTCCAATTCAACCACATCATGGTTGGTAATCTCTAGAGTCATTCCCCGAGAATATCTCTTCCTTATTATTAGAACTCCCGCTTTAAACATCTTCGAAATTCTCACCCTTGAATCACTCGCCAACAGCAATCCGGTTATTCTCCCTCTAATTAATATTTTACTTCTCTTGAGTACTGTCCTTTACCGTTCCTTACCTGGCAATGTCTTCCCTCGACATGACGATTTATCTTGACTCAGAAAATAGCCCTGTCTTACCCAATGTAGAACTCCCAAACATGTTGGTCTTCCATAACTGATTGTTCGATTCTTTCTTTCCTTCCACGCCCTGATTTTAGCCTCAACCTGCATACCCTTCTCAAATCCTGTAGTAGCCCCAAAATTATCGAGCAGGTGGCCGTGGTTTGATATTCTTTCCACAACCTGCAACTCACAACCTTCTTTGAAATAAAATGCATGTGGGTAAGGCATGCTCATGTCACATAATGATCACATAATTAATGCTTACGACAAAGATTTAATATAATTGTAGCAAGTAGTGTATCAATGTTTAAAATAGAACACATTAAGCACATAATTCCAAAGAATTCAAAATCAGTTAATTAACAATGAGTTGCAAAACTTAATGCAAAGCACAAGTTGTCAAGTAATCTAATTAATTCAAAGAATTCAAATAGATTCAAATAATATGCAAGACTCTCAATCAACAATTAATCCTATGCCGTTCGACCTAGACTTGACACGACACGACACGAGAACCTCGGTTTTGCAACCGGGCTCTGATACCACCTTAGATGTAGCACCCCTATACGTAGGGATACCACACCCCCCGCACTAAAGGCCAATCCACATACGAAATGGACAATCCGTACATGAACTAACCTATAGCGAACGGGTGACAAGAAAAGAAAAGACGAGCTAGGCGGGACTAAACCCCAAAACAATACAAACCCAAGACATATAAAGTTAAGAGCGGAAGCATTAGCTCATAAATACATATAGGTACCATATTTATCAGATAGCTACGTATAGATACCAACTAACTATCAATACATTATCGTCTCTTATACATGATCAAGTATTCAAATTGTGGTAACAATAGACATAACATGAAAAATAGTAAAATATATACATGATGGTACCCTGCTAGACTCGTGACAATGCAAGACTGGACCAGACTCCCGCCTAGCACAACCGGCTCTCGAATACCTGAAAAGTGAAGTATCAGTCTACCGAAGACTGAGTGAGGGGTATAAATATATATATAGCGCAGTCACATGCAAGTTATAACCTCGGGTAAGGTTTTGTAATTAAAAGGTATAAGTTCACAATAATAGATAACTCGCCCGAGATTACAACTATCAATATTAATTATTGGATCGTTTCATGCACTCAATCAATACATGGCCCCGGCGAGCAAGGGCGGTCTCCAACCGATCTCCAAATGAACATGACATGCTTGCTTGTTTAATAGTCAATAGGTGATCAGGCAAGTTACTTATCGTGCAATCGTGCAAAGGTGTAAGCATATAACACATTCATGAATGGAAATCATGCAATAACCCGAGGCGCATCCGTGGTGCCGGACTCGTCCCCAGTCTCCTTCTTCCTCCGGTTTGATGAAGGGATTGCAAGGCCCCAACATCCAATCTCGTTGAGCAGAGGGTACATGAATCCCTAAGCCCGGAGCTCCTTCCTCCACTAACCTCCTAGTGGATTCAGGGGTGACCCCTAACATGGTGAGGATAGCGCCAGAGTTACCCGTCAGCCCTTGCTTTCCCGGTTAGCTCTAGTCACTACCCTCGGGCCCAATGTAACCGACATGCTACTCGCCTAAACATGCACGAAACAATACATGACTTGCTTGCTTGCTTGAACATGACTTGAAATGATCGATGAGTTATAGAAAATATAACTATAAATACCTTTTGGCCGAAATCTCACATAAGGGATATACGGTTCTAGATAATTAATAACTAAACCTCACCTATTTTACAAAATAACCCAAGGATATGCTCTACGGAGCCTGTTCCTCGTCCACGCCCCCGTGACCTGTGCAAACACGACACTTACACATGAGACATGACCTAGAATGCACAAAATGAGACGAACGGCGGAAATGTATCGAGATGATCACGAAAATGTAATGTGGTATGATAACATGTTGTTTCACATCATATGAACACATATTACAGCAATTCGGGGTCAAAGAAGTCGTTGGGTCGAGGGGCTAAAAATGTAATTTTATGCAGTCACTTTTGTTCTGTCAACGAGGTGGGAACGGCCGTTCCGGTTTCCCTTTGTAAATGGGAACGGTCGTTCCCATTCCTCCCAAAAGCGTACCAACGTTTTCCCCATTTAAAACCCGCTGAAGCTGGGAACGGCCCTTCCAGCACGCAGGCCAAAATGGGAACGGCCGTTCCCAGTCTCGGCCGCCTATTTATTTGAAAAGGTGGGAACGCCCGTTCCCACAAAGCCTTGAGGCTGGGAACGGTCGTTCCCAGTTTCTGCAATTTACAGAAACAGAGCAAACAGGGGAGGCTCTCGGGTATGAACAACAAAGCCACTAAAATTCCATTTTTGATCAACAAAGCTATCAATTTCTTGAAACATGATACATATATGTTCAAAGAATGAATATATAACACTTAAACATATAAATCATGGGGTATTAGCAAGAATTCAAGGTTTCCTAACCATGCTCATGCTTGATCATTCAACTAAATATCCAAGAATTTCACACCTCAAACCATGCCACAATTCTTGAGATGATCATCTAATAATGCTTTGAACACTCATGCTCCATAAATTCATAAGTTCCTAAACCCTAGCTAAATCATATTTACACAAGAATCATCAATTCATCCAAAGCCAACCTTGAAATGGGAAAAGAATGGAAGGTGAGGATGATGATGAAGATGATGATGCTTCAAGCATGAAATTCCCCTTGAATTCTTGGATATAAATGATGAAATCACTCCTTCCTTTTTAGAGGATGATGTCTCGGTAATGAGAGGAAGCAATTGTGATGCCAAGACAAAAATGAAGCAACCTTGGAAGCATGAGGATGATATATCGTGATTCATCATCCTTGATTTATGTGAAATGTATAAATTGCACTTTAGTCCCTTAATTATTTAAATCATGCAATTAAGGATGAAAAGCTTTGGGAATTGATCAATTGAGTCCTTGAAAGGTTATGCAATTTGGTCCCGAAATTTAGAAGAATGAACATATAGGGGCAAGTTGACAATTAAATCATATTCGGTAATTATTTCACGAAATAAATATTTTCATGTCTTTAAAGGAATTCCCAATTAATAGAAATTGATAAAATCTCATGAAAGTATTATAAATATAATTTATAAAATTATTTTAAGAATAAAATATTAATAAATAAAAACCGGGGCGTTACATAAATAATTTGAACAATGTATGATGCACGTGCTCATGAATGCGTTGAACCTGTCACCGTAGTTGCATCTTTTAGCTTGACACTTTTCCTTGTTTGTTGATTTATGAGCTGGCCTTGAATTGATTGGCCATTTCTTGTTACCCACGGTCTTCCGTATTTACAAAGTTCATAACTTCAACTGGTACCGTTCCATGACCCGATATTAAAATCTCTTAAACCCAATTCTTCACCTTAAACATCTTCTTGCTCGAAGTTTCCTTATCTCAACTCGTACAACTTCGTAATTAAAATTATGATTCTTGAGCTCAAGTTCTTCTACCTTCATGAAATTGATACCTTACCTTCTTAATCGATTCCCTTGTTACTCCATATCTCCCAATTCAAACGCCTAACCCGACAATTCAGCTTGGATATGAAGAATAAACTTAATCCGGCCGAACATCAAACCTTTAGTACTCTAATTTACCACGAGCTTGCAATCACTATATTAGTCGTTCTCTTCATTCTTCTTCATCGATCTAACCTCCTCCAAGATTTCCTTCGTTCCATCCCTCGGTTTGCACAACCCCGTTGGGTTTAGTTAACTAACTTAACTTTCGATGTGGCATGGTGTATGTATTAGTCTTATGATAACCTAGCATCATCTACCCCAACTCCACCCCTTTGAACTTCTTCTACTTACCTAAAGCTTGTAGGTCATCCCACAACTTGATTTTCGGTTCTAATAGTGGAAAATCCTCAACTTGCTTTCAACTTCGAACCCTAAGTCCCTAGTACCCTCGAGGCCTCCCTGTTGATTGAGACCTCGAACCTTAAAACACTCTAGAGGTTTTCTTCAGTTTGCTCTTGAATGAAATGATCCTACGGATTCCCGTTGAAAAGACTTTTACAATATAGGAGTGTGAGTGTTAATCTTGCAAGTTGTAGGCATCACGCCCTACCACTATCCCGTTAAATATCTACCAATTTCATTAGAGCTTGTAAGTTACTCCCACCTTTGGTCCTTCAATTCCCGAATCTTAACACTTGAAATATAACCCAACTAGAGCAATCCATGACTATTGATTTCTTGTATGAAGTTCCCCGGTGCATTCCTTACAACTTCAAAGCAAAAGAAAAGAACTTGGGGTAAATTGAAGTTGTCGTAGAAATTTGTCGTGGTTTGACATGGTCTCTATAGCCTATAATCACAACATATCTCAAATATAAATGCATGGGGTTAATACATGCTCATGCCACATAATTGATACCAAATACAAGAATTTGATGCAAAATGCAACACATAATTCAACAAAATTTAAAGTGAAACACGTTGGCACATCAAATTATGCAAAAGTTTAAATAATCACGTTGGATATAAAAATTTCCAAACCATAGAAAATCAATTAATCATCAAGTAGTAACATAAATCAATGCCATGCACAAGTCATCAAGTAGCTCAAAGATTTTCAGGTAAGTTCAAATAAATTCAAATAAGTACAACTAGTTCCAAATAAGATGCAAGACTCGCAATTTATCAATTAATTCTATGCCGTTCGACCTAGACATGACACGACTCGACGCTAGAACCGCGGTTTTGCAACCGGGCTCTGATACCACCTAAGATGTAGCACCCAGAACGCCGAGATGCCACACCCCCGCACCATAAGTCTAGCTCACACATGAAATGGGTAGTCCATATATGAACCGGACTCATGGCGAACGGGTGACAATAAAAAAAAAACTCACTAGCTAGGCGGGACTAACCCTCAAACCAATCAAGTCCAAATCTAGGAATTTAAAGCGGAAGCATAATAATTCCATTAGCATATATCAAATATCTCAAAAGAATTAACCTCCAACTTTATATCAATACATATAGTAGTAGGTACCAACACTCATCAATACATTATCATCTCCAACATATCCATAACATGAAAATGCAATGATAGACTCAACTCGACAACTGGACAGAACTCGGACTCCCGCCTAGCACGCCACTGACAGTACCTGAAAAGTGTGAGGTGTCAGTCTACCATAGACTGAGTGAGGGGTTTATAAATAAATATTCGCGCAAGTAACATGCAAGCCATAATCTCGGGTAAGGGTTTGTAAAATAGAAACAATATAAGTTTAATAGTAAAAGATAACTCGCCCGAGATTACAACTAATCAATTTAACAATACAATCAATTTAATTCAATTCAATCAGTGGCCCGACGAGTGAGGGCAAATCTCCAACCTTTCTCCGACAGTGTACAATAATTCAGTTGTAATTAATTAAGTGATCAAGCAATAGAAATTAGTGCACACTTAGCAATTTCCGTCCATCCTTCTTCCTCCGGGTGATGGGGGATTGCAAGGCCCCGCCATCCAATCTCATTGAGCATAGGGTTCATGAGTCTCTATGCCCGGAACTCCTTCCTTCACTAACCTCCTAGTGGAGTCAGGGGGGCATCCCTCGTTTGGTGAGGATAGTGCAAGAGTTACCCGTTGGCCCTTGCCTTCCCGGTTGGCTCAATACACTACCCTCGGGCCCAATGTGAACATGCTTTACTCGCCAAAACAATCAATCAATCAATCGGTACAATTCGGTAATTCATTTGAAAACAATAAGGTTTTGGCAAAATATAGATAGATAGATACATTTTGGCCGAAAGATCACATAGGGTTGTAACGGTTCTATATATCTAGAAATTAAACCTCACCTGACGAGTGACGGAACAAGACAAGGATACAAGAAAGTGCCCAAACGATCAATGATCTCTGCCCTGGAGAAACTGGACAAGAAAGGAAATGTGGGAACTCGTGAGACATGACTCAATATGAGACCAAGTATGACGCACGGCAATGCTCATGTAATTTAAATAAAACCAATCAATCAATTAACACTAAGAATGTATAACGACCAATTAACACCTAAGAGGTGAAATTAATAACAAGAAATCATATACTCATATTATTCAATTATTTCAAGTTCAATTCATAGAAGGCATGGAGTCACACAATACGTTTGAGCAATTAAGTACCAAGAAATGTCAAGTAGGACCATACTAATCAATTAAACAAGTATATAAATCATATAATTCACATATGGGAGCCAAGTGACTGAAAGAAATGCAATAAGAAAAGTTTTGGTGAAGTTTGGCCAAAACCGACAATTTTTGGAAATGTATATGTTGTGGGAAAACTGGAATATCTTAAATTCTAGAAGTGGAAATTGAGTTTTGTTTGTTGGGTATGAAAGTAGACACAAAGACCTTTCCGACGGTATATGGCACGTTTTCTAATTCAAAGCGAGGTGAAAATGGCGTTCGTCCGAAGTTGGAAAAAATGCAGGAAAACAAAAGGTGACACGCCCGTGTCACCATCACAAGGCAAACCGTGACACCCCCGTGTCACGGTACAGAAAATCAAACCAACCTGCACCCCCGTGTCACGCTGAACAAGGTAAAATTGACACCCCCGTGTCAACTGTACGCAGCAGAAAAAAACTGGGAAAAACAGGGCATTAACGCAACACAACAACAACCAACCAAAACACCAATTTTCAATCATCAAATGCAATCAAAACTTGAAGAAACATGTATTCATACTTGAAACACGATAAAATCTAACACATCTACTCATATCATGCATTGATCATCAAGATTTAACAATATCAAACCCATATACAATCATGAACTCCAACTTCCATGTTATTCAAGAAATCATGCAAGCTTTCAAGATTAAAGATCCTAAGCATGCTTCGAACCATAAAAGAACAAGAAATCATCACTTAAGCATCAAACCCTATCTCATAAATGAATCAAGAATTCAAGAAAAATCTCCATTTATTCCTTAGTATGAAGAAAGAAAGGATAGAAGAGATGATGGTATGAGGATGAAGCTTCAACTTATGCAATTTTCCTCCTTGAATTCTAGCTTGAAATGATGAAATATCCTCTTCTCCTTCCTTGGTGTAAATACCGTGTATTAGTGTGTGTGTGTGTGTGTGCGGAATTTGTTGAAATATGATGATAATTAAAATGAAAGAGATGAATGAGATATTTATCCAAAGTCTTCCACTAAATGAGATGACTCAACACATTTTGCATTTTAGTCCTTACCTCATACTAATTTACAAGTTAGATAGGCATCCACTTGACATACATGATAGATGGTTGTATGCATATATATATGACACTCTAAAAGAATATAATACAATGGAGTTAATTTATATGACCAAGTAAAGTCACATATAGACACTTAGGCACGTTAGCAATTAATTCACGTAAATCTCACATTAACAATAATTTCATATAAATTCATAGAAAATATAATGCATCTAAGGTTATGCAATGCATATAAATTATCACATATTGCACATATGAAAAAGGGGGCGTTACAAATCTCTCCCCCTTAAGAGGACCTGGTCCCCAGGTCCACTGCCGAGTTTTAAAATGATGCACAAACAACAAGAGAGCCCCGTCTCTTAGACAAGTAACGAGAGAGCCCCGTCTCTCCACAATAAATGAGAGAACCCCGTCTCTCGAACCAGAAATGAGAGAACCCCGTCTCTCGAACAAGAAATGAGAGAACCCCGTCTCTCGAACAAGAAATGAGCGAACCCCGTCTCTCTAGCAAGTAAAGAGAGAACCCCATCTCTCTAACACGTAGTGAGAGCTCCCCGTCTCTCAAACAACTAAGGAGAGTACCCCGACTCTCACACAAGCAAGAATTCCAAGAGAACACTTAATTAAACATTCATACAGAACTTCACGTAATGAACAAGTGGAGGAAATCAAATATACCAACTAGTTTTACAAAAGCAATTGATAAATACAAAGAACCATACGGTTGATAATAAAATGTATATTACGCATGATATGCATGATTAGGTGTACCATTCACCATGGTCTTTGAAACTTCAATGGCAGTGACTTGATTTAATACTTGATTCTTTTATCAGAATCCCTTCTAACCAAAATGCCATTCCTCGGATGCCTGATGTCAGTATGTACCCCAATAATTACTCAATCTCCATCCCGCGATCAAATTTTCTAACCTTTCTACCACCACGGTTCGAAGATTCAATTATTGAGTATGCACTTGGTAGTAATCCGACCACCCATTCTTCTTACCAATTATAGTTGACGTCCTCCGATGCCCGGACTAATTATTTGATGACTCGAGGTCTACCTTTTATCCTTCAAAATATTCCCGGTTCAAGTAACTCTCAGGTGATCCCTTGCGATAGAGAATGTTCCCGTCGAGTTGTTTTTATCTTGTAATATGGTAATAGTGTCGCACCTCTTTGGTCACTTCGTGCAAATCTTGAATGACAGTCGCTTTCCTTGAAAAATTCTTACCTTTGATCAAAGTAAACTTAATCAATCTTATAAAAATCATGATCTCTCCCATTTCTCATCAAATTTGTTTCAATTTCAACTCGGCTTAAGATATGCCTCCTTATGGCTTTTTTAAAAATCTCCATTTGAGAACTCTAGGCGCCCGAGATTTAAACTATTGAAGACTTCATTCACCTAGTTCCGATTGAGAGTTTCCGAAGAACCATTGTCCTTGAAGTTTCAACTCTCCCAAGTGAGATCCAAACATCGACTTTAAGTTGTTCCCCGACCGGCTCTCCCCCTTAAGAAAATAGGAATATTTTCTGTCTAACTTCTAGAACTAGTTCTACCCTTTCTCAAATCCAAGCTTCTCTTCTTTCTAATTCTCTTGAAGTACCTCTTACTCTCGATCTCATTCCCGAAATATTTCTCTATCTCAATTGGAAATCCAACGAACACTGAATCCTTCCTCATTTCTTGAATATCCATTCCATTTCTTGAAGCTTTCACCCTTTCCAAAGTCATTTCCTAAATATCCTCATCTTGACCTTGGAGGTCATCAAGCATCTCAATATCCTAATTCATCCCTTGTTGTTGCTTTCAAGTAACCACATCATTTGTAACCCTTACATTTTTGTTGTTTCTAACAAATGTAATTCATTTGAGCACAACCACAAATTTGAAGTCATTTCCCAGTCGACTCAACTTCCTTGATATCAGCAATTTTAAATCTCGCCACTTGTTCGGACATTTCATCTCACGTTTATTTTTGAAGTGATAACTTCTTCCATCCAACTCATAACTACTTTTCCCGGCCTTTCAATTGTTCTTTCTCCCTTTTGTTCCTCACTTTGCAACCCAATTCTTTCCGTATCATACTTCGGTTGTGTCTCGGTTGAAGTAATGCTTGATAGATGAGGTGGAGAGATTTTCTATCAAGAAAACACTTAAAATGCATGTTGGGTTAAGATGTCGATGCACGTATTACACTTATAAATAATAAATACACAAGTTGGAAAAATTACGCTCAAGTAGGAATGTATATATAATTAAAGAAATTTAAATAATTTGAACAATGTATGATGCATGTGCTCATGAATGCGTTGAACCTGTCACCGTAGTTGCATCTTTTAGCTTGACACTTTTCCTTGTTTGTTGATTCATGAGCTGGCCTTGAATTGATTGGCCATTTCTTGTTACCCACGGTCTTCTGTATTTACAAAGTTCATAACTTCAACTGGTACCGTTCCATGACCCGATATTAAAATCTCTTAAACCCAATTCTTCACCTTAAACATCTTCTTGCTCGAAGTTTCCTTATCTCAACTCGTACAACTTCGTAATCAAAATTATGATTCTTGAGCTCAAGTTCTTCTACCTTCATGAAATTGATACCTTACCTTCTTAATCGATTCCCTTGTTGCTCCATATCTCCCAATTCAAACGCCTAACCCGACAATTCAGCTTGGATATGAAGAATAAACTTAATCCGGCCGGACATCAAACCTTTAGTACTCTAATTTACCACGAGCTTGCAATCACTATATTAGTCGTTCTCTTCATTCTTCTTCATCGATCTAACCTCCTCCAAGATTTCCTTCGTTCCATCCCTCGGTTTGCACAACCCCGTTGGGTTTGGTTAACTAACTTAACTTTCGATGTGGCATGGTGTATGTATTAGTCTTATGATAACCTAGCATCATCTACCCCAACTCCACCTCTTTGAACTTCTTCTACTTACCTAAAGCTTGTAGGTCATCCCACAACTTGATTTTCGGCTCTAATAGTGGAAAATCCTCAACTTGCTTTCAACTTCGAACCCTAAGTCCCTAGTACCCTCGAGGCCTCCCTGTTGATTGAGACCTCGAACCTTAAAACACTCTAGAGGTTTTCTTCAGTTTGCTCTTGAATGAAATGATCCTACGGATTCCCGTTGAAAAGACTTTTACAATATAGGCGTGTGAGTGTTAATCTTGCAAGTTGTAGGCATCACGCCCTACCACTATCCCGTTAAATATCTACCAATTTCATTAGAGCTTGTAAGTTACTCCCAACTTTGGTCCTTCAATTCCCGAATCTTAACACTTGAAATATAACCCAACTAGAGCAATCCATGACTCTTGATTTCTTGTATGAAGTTCCCCGGTGCATTCCTTACAACTTCAAAGCAAAAGAAAAGAACTTGGGGTAGATTGAAGTTGTCGTAGAAATTTGTCGTGGTTTGACATGGTCTCTATAGCCTATAATCACAACATATCTCAAATATAAATGCATGGGGTTAATACATGCTCATGCCACATAATTGATACAAAATACAAGAATTTGATGCAAAATGCAACACATAATTCAACAAAATTTAAAGTGAAACACGTTGGCACATCAAATTATGCAAAAGTTTAAATAAATCACGTTGGATATAAAAATTTCCAAACCATAGAAAATCAATTAATCATCAAGTAGTAACATAAATCAATGCCATGCACAAGTCATCAAGTAGCTCAAAGATGTTCAGGTAAGTTCAAATAAATTCAAATAAGTACAACTAGTTCCAAATAAGATGCAAGACTCGCAATTTATCAATTAATCCTATGTCGTTCGACCTAGACATGACACGACTCGATGCTAGAACCGCAGTTTTACAACCGGGCTCTGATTCCACCTAAGATGTAGCACCCAGAACGCCGAGATGCCATACCCCCGCACCATAAGTCTAGCTCACATATGAAATGGGTAGTCCATATATGAACCGGACTCATGGCGAACGGGTGACAATAAAAAAAAAACTCACTAGCTAGGCGGGACTAACCCTCAAACCAATCAAGTCCAAATCTAGGAATTTAAAGCGGACGCATAATAATTCCATTAGCATATATCAAATATCTCAAAAGAATTAACCTCCAACTTTATATCAATACATATAGTAGTAGGTACCAACACTCATCAATACATTATCATCTCCAACATATCCATAACATGAAAATGCAATGATAGACTCAACTCGACAACTGGATACAACTCGGACTCCCGCCTAGCACGCCACTGACAGTACCTGAAAAGTGTGAGGTGTCAGTCTACCACAGACTGAGTGAGGGGTTTATAAATAAATATTCGCGCAAGTAACATGCAAGCCATAATCTCGGGTAAGGGTTTGTAAAATAGAAACAATATAAGTTTAATAGTAAAAGATAACTCGCCCGAGATTACAACTAATCAATTTAACAATACAATCAATTTAATTCAATTCAATCAGTGGCCCGGCGAGTGAGGGCAAATCTCCAACCTTTCTCCGACAGTGTACAATAATTCAGTTGTAATTAATTAAGTGATCAAGCAATAGAAATTAGTGCACACTTAGCAATTTCCGTCCATCCTTCTTCCTCCGGGTGATGGGGGATTGCAAGGCCCCGCCATCCAATCTCATTGAGCATAGGGTTCATGAGTCCCTATGCCCGGAACTCCTTCCTCCACTAACCTCCTAGTGGAGTCAGGGGGGCATCCCTCGTTTGGTGAGGATAGTGGAAGAGTTAGCCGTTGGCCCTTGCCTTCCCGGTTGGCTCAATACACTACCCTCGGGCCCAATGTGAACATGCTTTACTCGCCAAAACAATCAATCAATCAATCGGTACAATTCGGTAATTCATTTGAAAACAATAAGGTTTTGGCAAAATATAGATAGATAGATACATTTTGGCCGAAAGATCACATAGGGTTGTAAGGGTTCTATATATCTAGAAATTAAACCTCACCTGACGAGCGACGGAACAAGACAAGGATACAAGAAAGTGCCCAAACGATCAATGATCTCCGCCCTGGAGAAACTGGACAAGAAAGGAAATGTGGGAACTCGTGAGACATGACTCAATATGAGACCAAGTATGACGCACGACAATGCTCATGTAATTTAAATAAAACCAATCAATCAATTAACACTAAGAATGTATAACGACCAATTAACACCTAAGAGGTGAAATTAATAACAAGAAATCTTATACTCATATTATTCAATTATTTCAAGTTCAATTCATAGAAGACATGGAGTCACACAATACGTTTGAGCAATTAAGTACCAAGAAGTGTCAAGTAGGAGCATACTAATCAATTAAACAAGTATATAAATCATATAATTCACATATGGGAGCCAAGAGACTGAAAGAAATGCAATAAGAAAAGTTTTGGTGAAGTTTGGCCAAAACCGACAATTTTTGGAAATGTATATGTTGTGGGAAAACTGGAATATCTTAAATTCTAGAAGTGGGAATTGAGTTTTGTTTGTTAGGTATGAAAGTAGACACAAAGACCTTTCCGACGGTATATGGCACGTTTTCTAATTCAAAGCGAGGTGAAAATGGCGTTCGTCCGAATTTGGAAAAAATGCAGGAAAAGAAAAGGTGACACGCCCGTGTCACCATCACAAGGCAAACCGTGACACCCCCGTGTCACGGTACAGAAAATCAAACCAACCTGCACCCCCGTGTCACGCTGAACAAGGCAAAATTGACACCCCCGTGTCAACTGTACGCAGCAGAAAAAAACTGGGAAAAACAGGGCATTAACGCAACACAACAACAACCAACCAAAACACCAATTTTCAATCATCAAATGCAATCAAAACTTGAAGAAACATGTATTCATACTTGAAACACGATAAAATCTAACACATCTACTCATATCATGCATTGATCATCAAGATTTAACAATATCAAACCCATATACAATCATGAACTCCAACTTCCATGTTATTCAAGAAATCATGCAAGCTTTCAAGATTAAAGATCCTAAGCATGCTTCTAACCATAAAAGAACAAGAAATCATCACTTAAGCATCAAACCCTATCTCATAAATGAATCAAGAATTCAAGAAAAATCTCCATTTATACCTTAGTATGAAGAAAGAAAGGATGGAAGAGATGATGGGATGATGATGAAGCTTCAACTTATGCAATTTTCCTCCTTGAATTCTAGCTTGAAATGATGAAATCTCCTCTTCTCCTTCCTTGGTGTAAATACCGTGTATTAGTGTGTGTGTGTGTGTGGAATTTGATGAAATATGATGATAATTAAAATGAGAGAGATGAATGAGATATTTATCCAAAGTCTTCCACTAAATGAGATGACTCAACACATTTTGCATTTTAGTCTTTACCTCATACTAATTTACAAGTTAGATATGCATCCACTTGACATACATGATAGATGGTTGTATGCATATATATATGAGACTCTAAAAGAATATAATACAATGGAGTTAATTTATATGACCAAGTAAAGTCACATATAGATACTTAGGCACGTTAGCAATTAATTCACGTAAATCACACATTAACAATAATTTCATATAAATTCATAGAAAATATAATGCATCTAAGGTTATGCAATGCATATAAATTATCACATATTGCACATATGAAAAACGGGGCGTTACAAAAACTCACTTTAATGGTAAAGTGGAACGTGCCACTAAAGTATTGGATTTAATCCATACTGATATTTGTGGACCACTTAGTGTAAGTACGAGAAACAATCATCAGTTTTTCATAACCTTCATAGATGCCTTTAGTCGTTTTGGGTATGTGTACTTGATGAAGTATAAATCCAAAGCCTTTGAGAAATTCTTGGAATTTCAAAAGGAGGTTGAGAACCAAATTGGTCACAAGATTAAGGCACTTCGATCTGATCGTGGTGGTGAGTATCTAAGTGACGAATGCCTTAGTCATCTCAGAGATAATGGAATTATCTCTCAGTAGACTCCTCCGGGAACTCCTCAATTAAATGGAGTTTCGGAGAGAAGGAACAGAACCCTACTTGATATGGTTCGTTCCATGATGAGTTTCACTGAATTGCCACCTTCATTCTGGGGTTTTGTCTTAGAATCAGCAGTTAAGATTTTGAATCTTGTTCCCACCAAATCTGTACCCAATCCCCGATTTGAGATGTGGTTTAGCAAAATCCCTAATTATTCCTACTTAAGAATTTAGGGTTGTCCTGCTTACGTGAAGAGGACAGTGGGAGATAAGCTTGAAGATAGATCAAGCTTATGTAACTTCGTAGGATATCCTAAAGAGTCAATAGGATATTATTTCTATGATCCTCTTGAAAAAAAGGTCTTTGTGTCAAGAAATGCTACTTTTCTTGAGGACTCATTCCTTAAAGAAAAGAAAGGCAAGATCGCAGAACTCGAAGAAGTTCGAGACCAAGGTCCTACGCCAAGATTGGAGAATAACGTCCCTCAGCTAATCGCAGAGAGTGATACATGTGAAAATCCTCCTCTAGTAAGACGTTCTGAACGTATTCCTAGATAACCAGAGAGATGGTATGGTTTTCTCCACCATATATCTCAAATGGATAATGATCCATTAACTTATGAGGAGGCATGTTAGATTCGGACTCTGAACAGTGGAAAGAAGCAATGAAATCCGAAATGGATTCCATGTACTCTAATCAAGTTTGGACCTTGGTTGATCCACCTGATGGGATCAGCCCCATAGGGTGTAAATGGATATATAAGCGCAAGCTTGGAGTAGATGGAAGCATGGCAGCCTTTAAAGCAAGATTAGTTGCTAAAGGTTTCACTCAAAGACCAAGGTAAACTTTGATGAAACCTTCTCCTCAGTTGCAATGCAAAAATCCATTCAGATCTTGCTTGCCATTGCAGCATATTATGACTATGAGATATGGCAAATGGATGTGAAAACTGTCTATCTCAATGGAGATATTGACAAAGACATTTACATGGAGCAACCCATGGGTTTCACATTCAGTCGGAGCTAACAAAAGGTTTGTAAGCTCCAACGATCAATCAATGGATTGAACCAAGCATCTAGGAATTGGAACATTCGATTTGATGAAGCAGTCAAATCGTTTAGCTTTATTCAAAATCCAAATGAGCCCTGCATGTACAAGAAAGAATTGGAAACCTCAGTTCAATTTCTAATACTTTATGTAGATGACATCCTTCTCATTGGGAATGTGAAGGATGGCATGAAAGTAACAAAGTTTTGGTTATCGAACCAATTTGAGATGAAGGATCTTGGTGATGCATCCTACATTCTCAGGATAAAGATCTATCGGGATAGATCTGGGAGATTGTTAGGATTATCACAGTCGGTTTAAATAGATAAAATACTAAAGAGGTTTAGTATGGAAGAGTCCAAACGTGGAAAACTTCCAATGGGCACGGGAGCAGTTCTTTTGAAGAAGCTGTATCCCAAAACTGAACTTAAAAAATCCAGGATGTCCAAAATTCCTTATGCATCAGCTATAGGAAGCATAAAGTATGCGACGCTGTGTACTCGACCAGATGTGGCTTATGCACTTAGCGTGACTAGATGATTCCAATCTGACCCTGGTGAAGGCCACTGGACTGGTGTAAAGAACATCCTTAAGTACTTGCGAAGAACTAAGGTTTTGTTCTCGGTTTACGGAGGCCAGCAAGATCTTGTCATTAGAGGATTGTAGCACCCCAGACGGAGGATACCATATCCCCCGCACTAGGACTCAGACTCGGTCATGAAATAGGAAGTCCATGCCCGAATCCGAATCATAGCGAACGGGAGACCAACTCACACACTAGGCTAGGCAGATCTAACTTGACAAACTCAAAGTGCGGAAGCAATTTAAAACCAACAACAATAGATAGCGGAAGCATTTAAAACAAAACATGCAAAGCAGGTGACGGGTTCAACTAGCATAAATACCTAGTCCCGAATATCATATCATCATAACATAATAATCCAACATAAGTAATAGCAAGGTATCTAACAGTATCCAAGTACTAGAATATTAACCCCACACGGGATTAAGTCTAAGTAGAGCATATAACATAACCTTCAAGTGTGAAACATAAATACATAACATAAGTAAAGTATGCGACAAATGCATCCTAACACCAACTAGACTGACAAGTGTGACTCAGAAGACTCACTTCCGCATAGCTCAAGCTAAAAGGAAACCTGCAAACTAAAAGATAAAACGAGAGGTCAGTCAACTGACTGAGTGAGGGGGCTAACGCACACCCATGATATATATATATAAAGAGCATAGAACAGAATAAAAGGATGGACTCATGAACCGAGGATAGGTGTTGTATACCAAAACATTTTAGAAACCATTTTCCAGAAAGTCTCTATCCCGATTCATAATTCCATAACAGAATAGAACACATGCTCGGCGAGTACGAGCTTCCAACCTTTACTCCTCAGGACATAAAGCAAAATCAATCCATCCTCTACTCCAATGATGGAAGAGTCACGCGTTGGCCCTAACCATCTATAATAGAAAGACTCACAAGGGGTAGCGAACCCACAAGTGCCCTCCCCGTCCTTAGCCGAAGGCTCAAGATATCACGCCTCCCCTATCTCCCTGAGTCGCGCAATGATATCTCAAATGGAACTACGCATATGGTTGGAACCCCGACGGCCCTAACCGTCCCGGGGGACCCATTACCCGTAGCTCCTTGGATCCACAACAAGATAGAATAGAACAGGTACCATATATCATGGCCAACTCGCTATAGAATTATAACCCAACTGAATTTTCCAAAATGACTTACATATGCCTCAAAAACTGGTTTTTATACATATCCCTACGCTGTGGAATTTAAGCCACGAAGGCTCCCAACCCACGCAGGACGCACGCAAGGTCATAAACATATCATATCCAACACATACGTATTTATAATAAGGTATACTCGCATACAGGGGTAGAAATCAGCATGTAAAGGCCATAGGTCGCATAACTATACAAAATCCTAAACCTCACCTTGTGCAAGTACAGTCTGAGAGTGTGAAGGGCCAAACACTCTAAACCTCGGGCCCACCGGCACCACCAAACTCTGTGATAAGACATACAGAAACCCAGACTTAGACTCTATATGAACCAAGTAAGATGCACGGCGAGCATAAGCATGAATGGTATGCATTATGGAATGATGAGCATCGAGTAGGTCAAATAGCATAATCCAAGTATTCATTCAAACCATGCAATTAAATGAGGTGTTTAAAGTTTGGAAATGCAATTAGAGTCATATCATAGCATATAATTCATAAATCAACTCAAACAGATTAAGCATACACGGAAAAGACTAGTATTTACATGAATTCATTCAATTAAACGAAGTACTATCATCAAAGATTACAATTGAAGTCATATCATAACATATAATTCATAAATCAACTAAAACAGATCAAGCAACCACGGACAAGCATGCATAGAGGGGGGCACAAAGGCCTGGGAATGGCCATTCCCACGCATAGCCTTGCATGGGAACGGTCCTTCCCGCAACCTCCCCAGCGAAGCTGGGAACGGCCGTTCCCAGCACAAAGCTTAAATGGGAACGGTCCATCCCATCTTCGGTGCTGACGTCAACCCTGGCTGGGAAGGGTCGTTCCGAGCGCATGGCCTGAAAGGGAACGGCCGTTCCGGCCAGATCTGGGCATCTGTCTTGTGCAGATTCAAGCAAGCTTCGGGAAGAAGACAACCATGGCCAAAAATGGCCGATTCCACACCATTTAAACCATAAAATTTCCACGAAAATCATATATATTATCACATAAATCATGCTTATCATATAAATATCAATTTAGCTCAAGAACAAGGGTGATTTTGGCCAAAACTCATACAACCCATTTTCATGAAAATTAAGCTTCAATCATGGCAAGATGCATCCAAACTCACTCCCTATCATACCATCAACAACTATAGCACATATTCAACATGGAGAAACACATATTCATGCTCAAGAACTCAAGGATTCATCATCAGAGTCATATTCTTCAAGTTGGGCATTGTAGCACCCCAACCGGAAAGACGCCACATCCCTCGCACTATGAGCCTGATCCACACATGAAATGAAAAGTCCATGTATGAACCCAGCTCACAGCGAACGGGGACTCACTCACTCCTTAGGCTAGGCGGGAACTAAACCTTCGCACCCAATCAAATGAACAAGGATAAACGCCAAAGGCGGAAACATAACATATAATCTAGGACTAATTCAAGCCACATAACAGTTTCAACTAGCACAAAAACCTATTCTCAAAAATTCGCGCATAACATAATTCCATAATCATAGTCATAGTCATACATTTTGTCCATTCTTGCAAATTCAATCAAATTACAAAATGCATATGAAGTGACTCAAACTTAACCAATAGACTTGACAAACATGACTCCCCGCCTAGCACTCCAAACCTGCAAAGAAACTAAAAACAAACCGGGTTCAGTCTATACGAGACTGGTGGGTATAAAATGAGGCATAAATAGCATATACAATAAAATTTAACATTCACATGCAAGTTATAATCCCAAATGAGGTTTTTAGAGCATTTCCCAAGTGGGTGAAATAAATAAGTCATCAAAAGGGATTATAACGTTCATTTTTCATTAGGTCATTTGTGGCCCGGCGAGTGGGCGTGCATTATCTCCAACCAACACCTCGTGTAGTTCATTAAACTTTCTTTCTTTCTTTCTTTCATTCATGCATAACGTTCTTTTGTGCACATTCATAGACATTTACACCTTCTTCCTCTGAGTGATGGCCGGGTGATCGGCCCGAACCATCCATTCATTGACCAAAAGGGGAATATGACTCCCCAGATGGCACTCAGCGTCCATTCCTTGCTAACTCCTAACGAGGTCCGGTTACGCCGTTCATTGGTGGACCTAGTGTGAGGGTTCACCGTCAGCCCTTGCCTCCTCGGGTCACCACTCACACCAAGTCCCTAGGCCCCATTCTGTGTATTCATTCATTCTTTTCTCACCAAAACATTTGGTAGGTTCATAAAAGAAGGGCTTTACTTTAAAATCATTTACTCTTTAAAACGACTCTATATACATATACTAAATTTTGGCCGAAAACTTTACATGTTGGGAGGATATAGGGTCATTTAACTAGATAGTAGAGAAACCCACCTGTTTGCCTCTTACCGAACAATACCAAGAAGGAAAGAAGACTCGAAGAAGCCTAAGAACCCGGCATCTCCGCCCTGGAGAAACTGTACAAGGATAACAATGTATTCGTGAGACTCAAGGCTCTAGATGAACCATCTATGACGCACGGCAATGCAATGAACATGATATGAATGCCTAAAAGATGATATTATGGAATGAACATGTTCATGTGCACTATTAATTCACTTAAATCATATAAACAAGCCATTCATTCGTTCAAGGAGGCGCTCATATTCATTAAGTTCATAAATTCCACATTTCATAACAATTCAATCCAATAATTTCATATTTCGTATAAAACGTATCAAATAAATTCATAACGTAATCCATACAAAATATAACAACTAATTTAAATCATAAAATCACATTTACAATTTGAGGATAGGTAAACAATTACATTCAATCCAATAATGGAAATTAGAAAAGGACATTAAATAGGTAACAATTTAATTTCCATAATTTAATTAAATTAACAATATTTAATATATCATAAACATATATATATATATATATATATATATATATATATATATAACTTGAAATATATATTTATATATATATACACACGTAAAAAGCCATGCATACATTAACATACATATATATATGTACAAGCCTAAACATTAAATTCATGCATGAAATTTACAATTCAACATGCATGAAAATATTTATATCTGTATATGTAATATCATGCATGCAAACTTTACAATCAAACATGCATGTAACTTTTATAACCCAAATATATATATTTGCATGCATGCACAAGCAACATTCTAAACACACACACGCAGGCCTCACTAGTATATTACATAGGTACGTACATAGCATGTTACATGCAGGCAACAATTTGATATCAATCAATTTGCATGCAATTCAAGCACTCATCACGCAAAGGAAGAGATGAAGGCAGCAGTAGCACAACCGCAGCACACAACAGCTCCAAATCAAACAAACATTAACAAATTAAAGAAGGAATGAAATGCAACAGCAAAACAGCGGAGTTCTGTAAAAGGTGGTACCCGGCCGGGTAATTTCATGCATGAAATCTCCCCGGCCGGGGAGTTACGGTACAGAAGCAACGCAGCAGAACAGGACCAAGTTCTCCCCTATTTTCTTTCCTTAATTCACAGCAACAGCAACCAACAAAGCAGTAACAACACAACAACAATCAAGGCAAGTATTCATGGTATCAATTAACACACAACAATGGCAACAGCAACACAGCAAAACAGCAGCAGTTCATGGCCAAAAACAGGGCAAAACGGGAGGAAAACAGGGCAACAATCATTCCATTTCTTACTCCACAAGATCAGGTATATATGTGCATCAAACAAGGCAAAAATGAGCAACAATTGACAGCAATTTCAGTCCTACGACTCAGCAGCAGCAGTTCATATGAAGAGCAGTTTATTTCTAGCTTAAATCTTCAAGTTTCATATAATTCAACATTGGTGGATTCTCATACACTTAACATAAATCGAATTCAAGTTCAATTACACATATTAGGAACTGAAGTGGTCAGATTTCACGCCCCATTCGTCAAGAAAACAGAATCTAAAACATGAAATCGAATATGGAGTCATAACCTAACTATTTCATGCTTAAAATTGGGGATACATAGCTTAAAATGACACATATTGAATGCACATCACAACCCTAAACTCACCTTGTTGAATGGATGGAAGATGGAAGAGATTTGAGCTTTGAATCTCAAGGTTGACAATGGCTACGGGATTTCTGGAGTGCAGGCCTTTTGGCTGAGTTTTTTGCTTTGTGTGAGGGATGTCTCGGTATGGGAGTGGTATGGGAGGATAGTGGGGTTAACTAGGGTCACATAGGTTCAAACCATGGTTAATTTGGTTAAATTTTAGATGAGTTATGGTCATTTTAGCAAAACATGGCAGTTTTGTCGACGTTTTGTTTTTCGGTTGAATTTCGGAGATTTAAATGACTTTGGAAAAATATAAGGCCAAGTTCACTAAAATCAAATTTTTGTTGCGAGTTCAGCGAAATTGACGGAACTCGAACCCGAGTTCCTGAGCTCAAGATATCCATTACGGAACCAAGGGTGCGTTAATTGCTCGTTAGCCCCCGACTTGGATTCCAAAATTAAAATAAATTCGAAACTCATGCAAATGAACCCGAAAATACGAAACGAACATATATTCATATTCAAGACACATATAAGTCCAACATATTAAATTTGCACGAAATTTCGGTACCAAATTATATAAAAACGAAGCACATTTATCTCACTCATAATCAAAACATGTAAAATCCATAACAATTGAAATAAATTATAAAAATGAAATTCATAATATAACAAAAAATTTAAAATTTCATAATTAAGTATAAACAAAGTGCACGATTTAAAATTTCTTTTAAATTAAAAGTGAACAAATTAAATTCATAAAGATAATAAGAATTCAACTCAGATTTAATTAATTAGGAAATGCACGATTAATACAGTAGAATTTAAATTCCAAATACATGATCTAATCCCATTTAATTTAAGAAAATTCAATTGCATGATTTAATATTAAATACAAGAGGTTGCATGAATTCAATTAATATAATTAAACAAGATTAATTAACATTAATTCTTAATTATCAATTTAAATAATTTCCACTTTAATGAAATAAAATAAATTAAACTAATAACAATTTATATTAAAAATAAATATTTAAAACACTTATAAACAATTAATCATGTAATTAAATAATTTAATTGCACAATATAAACACATACGATATATTCGTACAAATAGAAAACCCGGGCGTTACAGGCATAAATCACCATTTTCACAAGACTTCCTCATACAAGCTCATACATTCAATTTCATGCTAGGATTCATGGATAGAAATGAAATAAACATCAAGGGAAATTCGTAGCTTACCTTGGCTCTTGAAATGATGAAGAAACGAGGGAGATATGAGCTCTTGAAGGTGTGGAATGGATTAAGTCTTCATCCTCTCTTGAAGCTTCTCCATGGCCGTCACAATGAGGCTATTTTGAGGTTTCAAGTGAAATGAGAAAGGGGATCTAGGTTAGGGTTTCAAGATATAAAATGAGGCTAGAGGCATTATTAGGATTTGGGCTCAAATAAATGACTTTCGGCCCAATAGGTCAAGATTAAAAGGTTCAAGGTCTAAACGGTTTCCGAAAAATATAAAGTAAATTCCATGGGACCCATATCACCGAATCAAGTCCAATGGTGGTGTCGGAATTCGAATTCGAATTCCCGAGCTCATATTGGTCTCGAATGACCCAAACTCACCTAACTTGAGTTAGGCCCAAAACACACAAATAGGTCCAAGTCCTATTTAAATCCAACTCCAAAAATTAATTTAAATTCATCCAAGTTCCATTCTTAAGTTGTCATGCAAGAATTCATATTTTACCATTTGGGATTTAGTCAATTAATTCACATTTTCAATCAAAGTTGGAATTAAACACATAAAAAGGGAATTAAATCACATAAGTGCGTAAGGTAAACTCTCTCGTGACGCATACCTGTACGATTTATCGGACGAGGCATCACAACGATACTGTGATGCAAGCTTTGCATCAGACATGGATGACTCTAAATTCATCTCAGGATATATATTCTACCTGAACGGCGAAGCAGTGAGTTGGAAAAGTTCCAAGCAAGCGACCACTGCAGATTCGACCACTGAGGCCGAATACTTAGCTGCAAACGATGCAGCTAAGGAAGGTAATGTGAATCATGATGAACCGCGGCCATATCTTGTCCCAAATGAAGAGCTAGACCGATCCACAGCTCAAGAAGATAGCATACAAAAGGAACAAAGTTATGGTGGTCCAATTACAAGACCTCGGGCCAAAATTATCGAAGAGGAAGTTGGAAATCTCTTAAACCAATTTGCTCAAACTGGACTCCAACCTTCAAAATGGGCTGCTGAACCAAATTCAGAATACTTCAATGTTTTTATGTCCAATTCCTAAAGTCCAAAGTGTGGAAATGATGTAATTCGGCCCTAAGCCTATTATAGTATTATTTGGGCCTTTATTTTATCATTATTTAGCTGCATATTAGTTTATTTAAGCCCACTTTTGTAAGCCTTCATGGCAAGTGGCGGGAATATAGCTTGTGTCCTTTAGTATTCTAGTGTCTCTTAGGTTTCCATGCATGCATCTTTATATTCAGAATTGTAACTTGCTTTTCTTTCAATCAAGAAGTAAAATTATTGAATTTTCATTCAAGTGAGATTTTTCTCTCAAGTTCTTTGCTGAACGACATTAGGGTTTCAAACCCCTTTCCCGGATAACGTTATCTCTCGACTCCTTATAGTCAACGGGGTGCGTTACTTACAATCTGATAGTGTTGGTTCTTTGCTCAATATAGCAAACGGGTCACACTCCTCTTATTTTCAACCTTGAATTGGACGATCAGATTCAAGAACTCCAAGTATTGATATAGGGTTTCATGGCAAGTATGTGGAGTTCGTATCATTTGGTATCTAGAGCTTAGGTTTCCATCCAAGGTTACGTATCCGTATCTTTTATCTTTTGCATAATTCCTTTTCATTATTGTTATATTGCTGCAAAAAATCGAAAAAGACAAAAAATCGGAAAAAAAAAAAAAGAGCAGCATTGTTTCAGTTATTTTCTTTGTAATCTCAAATCATAAGTAATGTGGATTTGTTTTTTTGTATCTTTTTAGTTGTAACAGTTCGTTTGTGACAATTTTAGCACCCTTATTGGTTCATTCATCTTAAGGATTATTTGGTTGAGGGATCTGAAATTTCTTGTGTCTTTCTTCAAGAATTCAGAGAAAAGAGTGGTAAAAGGCTTGAGTTGTGAGCACAAAAGAGGGAAAAAGCCATATTTTTTAGTGATACACGAGCGTGAGTGACTCTAAACGAGGGAAAACACGTGAGGGAGTGTTGTAAGGTAATTTTTACTAACGATTTTTCTTGCAGGTTTAAAACATGACGGAAGAACGAAATGAACAGCCTCCAATGGACGTTAACTTTGTCCTCCGTGCAATGCAACAACAATTTGATAGGTTGAATGTACAATTTGGTGAGATCCGGGATCGATTGGATCAAAATGATGAACGGGTGATTGAATTACAACAAAATGCTCTCCCGGCTAGGAGACCAAACCGACGACCAACCGATTTGGGTATCAATCCTCGTGATGGATTTGATGATGAGGAAAATGACTTGGGTGAGGCTGCATCAAATGCCTCTTCAAGGAGAGATCATAGACGTCCAAGATACCAACAACAACGAAGAGGAAGAGGGGTAATTGACAATAACCTCGGATCTATCAAGCTTTCTATTCCTTCCTTCAAAGGACAAAATGACCCGGAAGCTTACATTGAATGGGAACGAAAGGTGGAGTTAATTTATGACTGCCACAACTATTCGGAAGGGAAAAAGGTAAAACTTGCAGCCGTATCCTTTACGGACTATGCTATTGTATGGTGGGATCAAGTGGTGATAAGTAGACGAAGAAGTGGTGAGTTCCCTATTGAAACGTGGGATGAGATAAAGGTGGTTATGAGGAAGAGGTTCGTACCTCCTCACTACTATTGGGACCTACACCTTAAGTTGCAAAGTTTGAATCAAAACGGTAGAGGAATACTACAAAGAAATGGAGATGGCAATGATTCGAGCAAATATTGAGGAGGATCGTGAGGCAACCATGGCTCGGTTCATATGTGGTCTCAACCGAGAGATCGCCAATGTAGTGGAACTTCATCACTATGTTGAACTTGAGGAAGTGGTCCATATGGCTATCAAGGTGGAGAGACAATTTAAGAAAGGACGGACTGTGGTTAAGCGTGATGATTCAAATACCTCTAAACCAAAGTGGAATTCTTCTCCAAACACAGCCGAAAAGCCTTCAAAACCAAAGGAGGATCCACCTACAACAAAGGGTTCGTTTGAGAAAGGTAACACCTCTACACATCGCAATCGTGATATTAAATGCTTTAAATGTCAAGGAGCAGGGCATATAATGTCTCAATGTCCAAACAAAAGAGCCATGATCTTGTTAGACAATGGAGAACTTGAAACCGAAAGTGAGGGTGATAATGGAGGCCTTGAAACATCGAATGAGGCAAGTGATGTTGAGCATGCGGTTGTGGGGCAAAGTTTGGTGGTTCTAAGAGCTTTGCACATCCAAGCTCTTGAGGACAAAGATGAACAACAAAGGGAAAACATCTTTTACACACGGTGTCATGTTAAGGAGCGAGTGTGTGGGCTGATCATTGACAGTGGGAGTTGCGTGAACGTGGCTAGTAAATTGATGGTGGAAAGGCTCGGCCTTAAAACCTTGAAGCACCCAAGACCTTATAAGCTCCAATGGCTGAATGAACATGGTGAAATGAAGGTAACAAAACAAGTTCTTATCTCCTTTTCAATTGGCAAATACATGGATGAGGTTCTTTGTGATGTCGTACCAATGCAAGCTGGCCATATATTGCTTGGAAGACAATGGCAATTTGATAGACGAACAGTTCATGATGGCTACAAGAATCGATATAGTTTTACCAAGGATGGGCGAAACATCACCTTGGCACCTTTACCACCAAGCCAAGTGTATGAAGAACAGTGCCAAATTAAGAAATCCATTTCAGCTTCTTCAAAACAAAGTGATTGTAATAGTGAGAAAGAATGTGAAAAAGAAAAAGAAAAAGAGCATGAAAAAGAAAAGGAGAAGGAAAAAAAAAAAAAGAGTGTAACAGAAAAGAAGAGGGAGAAAAGAAACTAGTTGAAAAGAAAGAAAGAAAAAAAGTGAGTTTCCTTATAAAAGAAAAAGAGATTGAGGGGGTGATAAAAAAAGAAAAGCTTGTGATGATGATGATGTATAAAAACATATTTCTTTCATCTAATGAAACCCCTCCATTCCCTAGTGTTGTTTCTTCTCTCTTGCAGGAGTTTGAGGATGTATTCCTGGAGGAAATACCACCCGGTTTACCTCCTATACGAGGAATAGAACACCAAATCAACCTCATCCCCGGGGCTGCCATCCCAAACCGACCAGCTTACCGAAGCACCCCTCAAGAGACAAAAGAGCTTCAAAAACAAGTTGAAGAGTTGCTTGCAAAGGGATATGTGCGTGAGAGCATGAGTCCATGTGTTGTTCTGGTTCTTTTGGTGCCTAAAAAGGATGGTACTTGGCAAATGTACGTGGATTGTAGGGCTGTCAACAAGATCATGGTAAAGTATCGTTATCCCATACCTCGCCTTGATGATATGATTGATGAATTGCATGGTTCTACAATCTTCACTAAAATTGATTTGAAAAGTGGCTATCACCAAATAAGAATGCAAGAAGGTGATGAATGGAAAACAGCTTTTAAAACTAAGCATGGATTGTATGAGTGGTTAGTAATGCCTTTTGGCTTAACTAACGCACCTAGTGCCTTCATGAGATTGATGAATCATGTATTGCGTGCTTATATTGGTAAATTCGTAGTGGTTTACTTTGATGATATACTGATCTTTAGCCGTAATTTGCATGAACATATTGAGCATTTGAGGTTAGTACTTGAGGTACTAAGGCATGAAAAGTTATATGCTAATCTTAAGAAGTGTAGCTTTTGCATGGATAGAGTCGTGTTCCTTGGATTTGTTGTGAGTGCAGGTGGTATAGAGGTAGATGAAGAAAAGGTTAAGGCAATCAAAGAGTGGCCTACACCCAAGACCATCATGGAAGTAAGGAGTCTTCATAGTTTGGCCGGGTTCTATAAGAGATTCGTGCCCAATTTCAGCACCATAGCTGCCCCCTTAACGGAAATCATCAAGAAAAGCGTGGGATTTAAGTGGGGAGAAGCTCAAGAAATGGCATTCCAAACATTGAAAACAAAGCTAAGTTCAGCTCCTCTTTTACTTTTACCAGATTTTTCTAAAGCCTTTGAAATCGAATGTGATGCTTCGGGTGTTGGTATAGGTGTTGTGCTCATGCAAGAGAAGAAACCAATTGCATACTTTAGTGAGAAACTCAATGGGGCTGCATTGAACTACTCTACTTATGACAAGGAGCTCTATGCCTTAATTAGGGCCTTAGAGACGTGGCAGCATTACTTGTGGTCGAAAGAGTTCATCATTCATATGGATCATGAGTCATTAAAACATTTGAAGGGGCAAGGAAGTTTGAACCGAAGGCGTGCTCACTGGGTTGAATTTATAGAGATGTTTCCTTATGTGATTCGGTACAAGCAAGGTAAGGATAATGTTCTTGTTGATGCCTTATCACGAAGGTACATTCTTCTCTCTACCTTAAGTGCTAAATTCATGGGATTTGATCATATTAAGGAACTATACTTGAGTGATTCTGATTTTGCTGAAATATTTGCATCTTGTGAACAAAAGCCTTGTGATAAATTTTATGTTCAAGATGGTTATTTGTTTAGAGAAAACAAGCTATGCATTCCAAATTGTTCTTTGCGTCAGTTGCTAATCCGTGAGTCTCATGGGGGAGGATTAATGGGACATTTTGGTGTTTTAAAAACTTTGGGCATACTTAAGGAACATTTCTTTTGGCCTCATATGAAACGGGATGTTGAACGGACTTGTCATAGATGCGTAACTTGTAGAAAGGCTAAATCACGAGTTAAACCTCACGGCCTTTACACACCCCTACCTGTTCCAACGCATCCATGGACTGATATTTCTATGGATTTTGTGCTAGGAATGTCAAGAACACAAAATGGAAAGGATTCAATTTTTGTTGTTGTTGATCGATTTTCTAAAATGGCACATTTCATTCCTTGTAATAAAACTATGATGCAACACATGTGGCTGGATTGTTCTTTCGGGAAGTAGTAAGACTTCATGGAATCCCAAAATCAATTGTAAGTGATCGAGATGTGAAGTTTTTAAGTCACTTTTGGCGAGTATTGTGGGGAAAATTGGGAACAAAACTGTTATTTTCCACCACTTGTCATCCTCAAACGGAAGTAGTGAATTGAACCTTGGGAACTCTTTTAAGAGCTGTGTTTAAAACATATTCAAAGAATTGGGTTGAGTGTATTCCATTTGTTGAATTTGCATATAACCGTTCAATACATTCTTCTACTTCTTTCTCACCCTTTGAGCTTGTTTATGGTTTTAATCCCTTAACTCCTTTCGATTTGCTTCCTTTACCTATGAATGAACTTGTAAGCTTAGATGGCAAGGAGAAAGCTGAACTTGTGAAGAAAATGCATGAGGATGCTCGGCTTCACATTCTCAAAAGAAACAACCAAGCTATGATTCAAGCCAACAAGGGACGAAAGAAAGTTATTTTCAAGGAAGGAGACTTGGTTTGGGTTCACTTTAGGAAAGAGAGATTCAATCATCAGCGAAAGTCCAAACTTGACCCACGGGGGGACGGACCATTCAAAGTGTTGAAAAGGATCAATGATAATGCTTACAAAATTGATCTCCCGGATACGTATAGTGTAAGTTCCACCTTTAATGTTGCTGATTTATCTCCCTTTCATGCAGATTCAGATTCGGGGATGAATCCTTTTCAAGAAGGGGGGAATGATGTGAATCATGATGAACCGCGGCCATATCTTGTCCCAAATGAAGAGCTAGACCGATCCACAGCTCAAGAAGATAGCATACAAAAGGAACAAAGTTATGGTGGTCCAATTACAAGAGCTCGGGCCAAAATTATCCAAGAGGAAGTTGGAAATCTCTTAAACCAATTTGCTCAAACTGGACTCCAACCTTCAAAATGGGCTGCTGAACCAAATTCAGAATACTTCAATGTTTTTATATCCAATTTCTAAAGTCCAAAGTGTGGAAATGATGTAATTCGGCCCTAAGCCTATTATAGTATTATTTGGGCCTTTATTTTATCATTATTTAGCTGCATATTAGTTTATTTAAGCCCACTTTTGTAAGCCTTCATGGCAAGTGGTGGGAATAGCTTGTGTCCTTTAGTATTCTAGTGTCTCTTAGGTTTCCATGCATTCATCTTTATATTCAGCATTGTAACTTGTTTTTCTTTCAATCAAAAAGTAAAATTATTGAATTTTCATTCAAGTGAGATTTTTCTCTCAAGTTCTTTGCTGAACGACATTAGGGTTTCAAACCCCTTTCCCGGATAACGTTATTTCTCGACTCCTTATAGCCGACGGGGTGCGTTACTTACAATCTGATAGTGTTGGTTCTTTGCTCAATATAGCAAACGGGTCACACTCCTCTTATTTTCAACCTTGAATTGGACGATCAGATTCAAGAACTCCAAGTATTGATATAGGGTTTCACGGCAAGTACGTGGAGTTCGTATCAGAAGGTGTTTGGGTAAGAAACTTCATCCACTAGCTGGGTGTAGTTCCTAGCATTAAAGACCCCATTACAGTGTTTTGTGACAACAACGGGGCGATTGCTCAAGCAAGAGAACCAAGATCTCACCAAAGGATCAAGCACATTTTGAGGACGTATCACTTAATTTGTGATATCATCAAGAGAGGAGATGTGCAAATTGAAAGGGTCACATCGGCAGAGAACATGGCATATCCACTTACTAAAGCCCTTAGTCAACAGGCTTTCGAAGGTCATCTTCAGAAGATGGGTCTTAGATTAGCACCTGAGTGGCTTTGACGAGCAAGTGGGAGATTGTTAGGAATAGTGCCCTTAAAGCAGATGTTGCTTTACTATTTCCTTGTAAAATCACAAACAGTCTTTGAATAATAAAAGAGATGATTTTATTCATAAGCAATCACTTCTTTATGTACTTATTTATGTCTGTTTGGGTTGACTGTGTTTTGCATATATTGAACTCCCCTAATATGATGAGGCCGTTAAGAACTTTGTCGTTATGGGAATGACATATGAAATAAGTTCTTAACTCCAAAGGCGAGGATTAGAAACTTCTCCAAGTCAATGAGTCCGACAGACAATGGGAGTGTCGACCTTGACTCTGCTGAGACTTGCTTATGTGATTATGTCCTTTTGAAGGATGACTCAGTTTCATGGAGTGATAAGTGCATACGTTGATTCGTTCATAATACATAAGGGTTATTGTTACAAGAACTTCATCACTGAGATATCCCACTTGAGAACATTCCTAAATGGGAAAGGAACTTTCCTGAAACTTCCAGATTAGGAAATATCTCACAGGTCAATGACATGATTCATTAATCCTTAGACTTAAGATTTTGTAATGTCTCATATAAGCTAACTCTGTAATCTTTGATATAGGCTCAAAAGGGTGTCGCCATATAGACACCTGAACCACGGCCTATGTTAGGATTACACAAGTGACATATGTAGAATTAGTAGAATCGATAAAGGACCTACACTTGTTGAGAACAAGAATGATCTCTTACTGATTGAGTTGTTCGTAGTCCATTAAACATTAAACCCTTAGGCAAGGTGGATAAAAGATCAAGACATCTAGAAAATGGGGTTTTCTAGGATTGAGATCGTAATGGATATGAAACGAACTTAACTTTAAAGATCAAGAATATTTGGGCTCTGAGAATATTCCCATGCCTTAGTTCTTGATTAAGAGATGGAGTTGTAGGAGGATCGTATTTCACTGATTGTCATTGACTGAAAGGTTCTTCAATTCATTTCATTATTCGGCTAAGGGTCACACATACCCATTGCTAGATTACGGTAGTGTGATTTGTGAAGTGATTAATTAATTAGGGAATTAATTAATTGCTATCACTGTTAATCGAATAATGAACCTAAAGGGTCGCAAACAAATGCCAGAACACGAGGGTTATGGTAGGATGTTAATATGATTAACGAATGATCAAATTGTTGATAAAAAATGGAGCAAGTAACACGTGGGCATTGCCACGTGTCAAGAACACGTGACTGCCACGTGTCACACGTAGTCTGCGTGGCTGCCACGTGTCATGCACTCGTGGCACGTACGTGGTTCCATTCGTGTAATTATATTACACGCGAATTCTTTTCTAGAATTAATTAATTAATTGTAATTAATTAATTTTAGTCATTTAATTAATTTTGAATTAATTCTTAAGACTATTATCAAATAAACTTAACCCAATAAATAACTAATTGGGAATTAAATTATTTATTGAATATTGACTTTTAACTTTAGGAAAGTTGAAAAGTCCAACTTTCTATTGTAGGAGAGAGAAGGTTATTCTTGCAAGACTTGAAGAATAAGTTAGGAACTTGTTATTCCAATTAATTAAATAATTAAATGAGTTAATTAGTGAACAAGAAAACAAAGTCCACTAGGTTTGGGAACCCTAGGGATTTTTGAACCACTCTTGTATAAATACAAGAGATGGTGCTTCTCTTATTTTTTAGACCAACAGTCATGAAGTGTTAAGTTTTGTGAAAACCAAAAGAAAAGTTTTCATAGCAAAAATTATCCTAGCCTAACACAAGCCATTGAACTAGCATTGTCACTCGCTTGATCGTGTTCTAGGTCTGGTGTGGATACGCATTGGAGGGCTTCTACTTTGGAGTCTAGATCGAAAGTCGTTCGAGGGACTTTCCGCTTGAAGGGTGTTTGTTAGGCGGTAACAACATCACAAGAAAGCTTCAATTAAAGTGAGTTTCTTGTTACACCCAACGTTACAGTCCGAAAATAAGACAACGATTAAACTTTTTGGAAAATTTTAAACTTCCGCTGCTCAACTCTTTTGTGTTTTCCAACATTTACATCTTGCAAGGTATCAAGCCCCGAACATTCGAAGAACTGGCTACGAGAGCTCATGATATGGAACTAAATATTGCACACTATGGTACTAAATTTCTAGCTAAAAATCAAAGAAAGGATAGAAAGGATGTTCGGAGGAGTGAGAAGTTCGTCAAGCCTTTTGCAAAGGAGTACATGGCAGTGAAGGCTACACCTGTTAAAATTCCCGCTAAGGAAAATAAAGTTGAGACCAAAGTAGGAGGCCAACCCGCGTAGGATGAAAGACGTCGACTTACACTGAAGGAGATGCAAGAAAAGGAGTACCCATTTCCAAACTCAGACGTCTCACACATTTTTGATGAGCTATTAGCAAAAAAATTGATAGAACAACCTCAGCCAAAACGCCCCGAGGAGAGTGGGAAAGTGAATGACCCGAAGTATTGCAAGTATCATCGAGTTATTAGCCACCCGATAGAGAAATGCTTTGTCCTGAAAGATAAGATCATGGCTCTAGCAAGAAAAGGAAAAATTATTCTTGAAAGCGAAGATGCAGCCGACGCAAACGCTACTAGTATAGTAACTTCAACAAGTGTCAATAAAGTTAAAAGCAACAAGAGTATGATGGCATCACCAACACCATTGAAGGCATCCACAAAAATCTAGTTTGGAAGTTTGGAGCCAATGTTAGTTTCAAAGTTGATGTCTAGTAGAGAAGTTAAAGTTGAAGTGCATATAACAACCAAAGTTGAAGATGATGATGAATGGAATGTAGTGACGAGTCGGCGAAGACAAAGGCAACAGGTGGAACAATTTCATCCTACTTGGTTAAAAACATCAATTCCGATCAAGTATAGACTAAGCGAGTCAAAGAGAAGGATGAGAGCACTTGCCAACCACAATAGGCCTTCAAACACTCGCTACTGGAGACCAGTGACTTTGGGCGACTTTTTTCCAAAGAAATACTTCAAAGAAAATGTAAGTCCTACCTCCCCTGAAGAAGAAATTTCCCATGTTGTTTCTGTTGGTGTGTCGGGCCCGAAGCAGAGTGACGGTATAGTGGAATATTCAAAAAATTTCGCCATAACCTCATTATCAAAATATTTCAAAAATATTTTAATAAAGCAGCGGAACAAATCGGGCAGCATAACTCTAATATATACAGGCATCGATAACATAATTTTAAATCATCTAACATATGATCACAATATGCAAATAATAATTTGGGCAGCACAACGGTATTACCGTACTGCAATATTGGCTATCAACGGCACTTTTCCAGCACCTCGATTTTCTCGTGAAACCGGCAGAACTTCCTCGCAATATCCCCGATTAAGAAATTGGAGTGTGGGCTCCGGCAGTATTTCGCTAAATACTTTGAGAAAATATTTTTCTAGAAAAACACCTTTTTCTATTTTCAGAAAATCCCTATTTTCTAATAATTAAGTGGATTATATATTAATTATATAACTACCTAATTAAATAATTAATTAATCCTTAATCAGGATTAATTAATTTTAGAGAGAGAGAATGTCGGACCTTTCGAAACTGGAGAGAAAAGCTACTGAAATTGAATTAATAATTTGTAGCTTGAGCCCTTATTTATAGCTTCAAAATGAGGACCTCACTGCCATTTTTCAAGAAATTTCCGTAGCTCCCAAGTTCGGATAGCCAATCAGCGACCATCGTAGTGGAGTACACTCCAAGCCGAACACGGCGGTGCCCGGCACGCGCCGAACGGGGTCCACACGCGCCCGCACGCGCCGCCCATGTGGCGGCTGCGTGATTGGCGCGTGTGGTGCTCACGCCTGCGTGGCGGTCCGGTCCGGTCCGGTCCGACCGGACGGTTCAGCGCGCAGACCGGTTCAACAATGAACCGGTTGGTTCAACTTGGCCTTACCCCATGGACACATGTCGGATTCCCATTCGTCCACGTGTCCGGGTCGGGCAAACCGTGACCCGACCCTATCCGATGACCCGAACCGGTGACCCGTTTCCTTGGCCCGTTGTCTTTCCAGTCAACATCATCCGGGCCGTTGAAATGCGCTGACGTGGACGAATCCCAGCCGTCCACGTGTCTTGCCATTTGGCGCCCAGTCAGCGCCACCCGATGCTGACCCACTGACGTGGCGTGACACCTCAGCTGCCACGTGCCACGTCAGCAAAAAAAATTTTTTTTTTTTTTTTCCGAAAAGTTTTATTTTCTCCAAAATAAAATTTTGGCATTTCCAACTCTTTGGAATTTAATTTATTTTCTCAAAATAAATACTTGGGCTATTTTCAAACACTTTGAAAAATCATTTCTCTCTCTCGTTTTAATATTTTCTCTTTAATCTTCGTTGGGGCTTGCGGGGGGACCTTCAGGACTAATTAATCTTAGCTCCAAACGGGTCAATCTATTATCATCCCATGACAATAATTGATTACCGTTTAACAATATTTAATTCCACTAACTAAATATTGTTAAACTCTAAAATTAATTAAATTATTCACGAATTTCTCGATCTAGAATAATTTTTACATTTTACTCCTCTGTACAGATATCCATGAAAAATAAATCAATACTACCATCATTTATTTTTCACTTCCAATCTGAAATTCCTTGATTCACCTTAAGTCCAAATTTCCTGTATGTGAAACACATTCAACATACAACTTCGGTGACGAACACACGAAGTACTTTGGCCAAAGTTTTATTTGAACTTTTTGCAAATCTATTTCAGGGATATCTTTTAACCTTCCAGCAAGGCTACAGATTCCTCGATCAATATTTCTCTTTAGTACATTTCACGCAATCACCGAACGTACAAAGTATTTTGGCCACCCGTTACCGAGACCTCACTTCTGAGTACATCACAGTGATTAACACTACATGCCTAAAGTAGAAACACTGCCAGGATTAAGAGTCCAATGCTTCCGAGATTTTATTCATTTTAGATAGCAGTATAAAATGAACAATCTCAGTGGTCCAGCTCGATGTTTCCAATCTCATTGAAAATCATCAATGTGTCATAATTGGAAACTCCATTTCCCTATTACGAAAGACTAATCATCTTATATAACACATTATAGTCTCGATAAGAACATCTTCTTATCATACTGACTAGAACTTTAATGACACGTGACTTCTGGTATTTAAAATCTTTTCCTATGAAACACATTTCATGTAAAAATACCATCACACGTCATTAATTATTAAATTTGTAAAATGCTCATAACTTGCTTTAATTTCAATTTTATTAATCCAAAATATTTACAATATAATTGGATTTTTTATCCCAACAGTTTCTTGTCATGTTACTAGCGTGGCAATTGCCTTCATGGACGATGATTTATTACTAGGGCCGAAACTACACAACCGACCACTTTTCGTCTCAAGATTCATGCAAGAGGAGAGAGTTATCCGCATATTGATCGATGGAGGGTCAGCCATTAATATCATGCCAAAGTCCACTATGAAGAAGTTAGGAATAGCTATCGAAGAATTATCCCAAAGTCGTCTGACCATTCAAGGATTCAATCAAGGAGGACAACGAGCTATAGGGATGATTCGAGCGGATCTTTGAGTTGGAGAATTAAAGGCAAGCACTCTACTTCATGTGATTGATGCTAGGACTTCTTATAACCTTCTATTGGGGAGACCATGGATCCACGAAAACAATGTCATTCTATCTACCCTTCATCAATGTTTTAAGTATCTGAAAGATGGAGAAGTCATGAAAGTGGATGTAGACGTAAAACCCTTTACTGATGCGGAATCCCACTTTGCCGATGCCAAATTGTACTCTGACCCGGACTCAATAAAAGAAGTTATGCTTGAAGAAAAAATCAAGTTAAATGAAGAAGCAAGTAAGCTCGGGCATTGCGCCCATGAGGAACAATGGGAACTTCGAATAATTTTGAAGCTTTGAAATCGAACCTGATAATGCCCATCGTCAGTTTGAATTCGACAAATGGACCATCTCCAACAACATCATCAGGAGAAATAAAAGGAGTAATTGATCCAAAGGCTTATACACTCTTAGAAAGATCAGGATACGATTTTTCTAGGCCGTCAACCTTAGGTTGCTTAAAACCCGAGTTAACTGCTGAGAAGATTCACGGGCTCACTGAGACGCAACATACAATAAAGGAGAAAGGACTTCGTGTAGCACCCTGGAGCGGAGGGCACCACATTTCCCGCACCACAGCCCGACATGTGTAACGAAATGGAAACTCCGCACACGTATCAAGCTATGGTGAACGGGTGACAAACAAAATACACACCCTAGCTAGGCGGTCTAGACCCTAATACAGAGTGCGCAATAAACATAAGATAACGGAAGCGATTAAATACAAATAATAGTATGCTAGAAATCATCATAAACAACTTATACGATTTAATTTACAAGACAAGTATACAAAACTTTATCCCGGGTCAGATTCTAAATACCAAATTCATACATAAATCAAAATTAAAAAATACATAAAATAAAGAAAATACAATGCATGTGACTCGAGCTATCCTTAAACCACGACACAAGGACAACCGCCTAGCTCGAACCTCCAAAAGTACCTGCAACTTAAACAAATAGGGGAAAAAGAGAAACGAAAACGAGGGTCAGTCCTAAAGACTGGTGAGGGGGCTAACACACGCACACATACATATAAGTAAGAGCATAACATATTCAAAAGTTAAAGAGTTCATGAACCGGGGCGTGGTTTTTGCATTCTAAATCATTTTTCCCGTGATATTATATATAGAGAGAAAAGGTTTAAGTCTGAAGGCCAAAATCATCCAATTTTATAAATTGAAGTCCACTCCCGTTTCACGAACCGGATTCATAATCAAAAATCATAACCACTCGGCGAGAACGAGTTCAAACCCACTTACTCCCTTTCATAAACATACTCAAAACGAAACACACAAACTCACAAACAATCCTCCTTCTCCGGTTGGGGATAAGGAGGCCTTCCTCAACCCCGTTCTCCCGTCAAAATGTGTGAGTCGGGGGATCCTACCCGTTCCCCGACGGGTGTTAACCATCGGTACTCTAGAAATTTCCTTCCCCTCAACCTCCCGAGGACGGATAATCTCCCTACATCAAATTGGGGTTGTGTTGATGAGAGAGCTCGGCTACCCTATGGCCGACCCGAGAATCACATACCACTTCCCCGGGCCCATTTCATAAGTCAGAATTCACAGTCTTATTAATTTTGAAATTTCAGAATTTTTCGACTTATATACAAAGTCATATTTCTTGTTATTTTCAAAACATTCACACACACCAACCATTTTCAAATCAAATAAATGAAAATAGGCTACTTATGTACATAAAAGCATTTTCAAATGATTTCATAACAATGGGACCAATTCCCACAAAATACGTACAAAACACATATCTAAGTATATATATATATATATATATATACATAGTCGCATGCGGGCTTAAAATACATATAGGGGTTGTAGGTCACTTAGCTAAAAGAAAGAAAACCTCACCTTTCCAACTTAGTGGAGCAAAAGGATAAAGAACGGGTGCAACGGACTCTTACGGGACCTCCTCGTTACCAACTGGACTAAACTCTAAACAAAGGAGACAACAGCAGATAATCTTAGACTCAACATGTACCATATAAACGCTCAGAAAATGATGCATAAAGGCATATGAAATGCAACATTTAAGGCACATGTGTTCATATTTAACATATTACATATTAAACGGTTCTATAAATGCAATACTAAGAAGATAATATATAATTTAACACGTTAACATATCACTCAAGTCATGTAAGAAGCAAGAGATTTACATATTAAACAATTAAACGAAATACAAATTCATTCATGCACATAGGAGAACACTTAAGTCAAATAAGGGCGTATAAGAGCATAAATCGTAAACGAGCATCCAACTTTAATCACAAATCCATGTCACATAAGTTAACACATATTAAAACATGTTATCAATGCATAATTATCATAAAAGTATCAAGAGGAGGTCATACGAGGCAAATAAACGAAGCATTGATTCAAGTAGGCACATATGGTAGCATATAGGGCATAAGAGACCATAACTTGGAAACGAGCAAGTAAAACGATCCATAAATTCATAACATATATCCTAACACATAATATTATATGTTATCCATGCATGCAAGGTGAAAAGAAGCAAAAAGGAACACGTAAAACATAAACGAAATGAAAGAAAAACACTTAACGAACAAAACATGCATCAACAAGTCGAAACTAGCCCAAAAACGGGTCACGACTGTGACCAAAATCAAGCCAAGGTGTGACCACACTCACACCAACAAGTAAAGCAGTTAAAAACTCGAAACTGGGCTAAAAACAGGTCGCGGCCGCTACCAAAATTGCACTTAATTCGGTCGCGGCAGCGACCAACGTCGCGGCAGCAGCAAAACATACCCCAAAACTCAAGTAAACCCACCCTAATCCAAGATAACACACTAAGGTAAGTTAGGGTAACAAAAACTCATGCATTTCAATCTATTAAATGGTCCAAACTTGCAACAAAACATGCTAGAGATGAGAAGAGATCAAGTTCATACCAAGCTTCCAATTTTCATAAATGGCAAAGTCATGATTCTTCAATTAGCACTCAAAGCAAGTTCATATATATCATTAATGATGTCTTAGGAACAATACACATGCTTCATATCAAAAGATTACACAAGAGATCATGCTAGAATTCACAAAATTCATCAAACCCTCACTATTCACTATATAAGCCATATCTCAAGCAATTCATGGTGAAATCTTGCAAAATAAGAGTTAAAATGACCACATAGACAAGGAGAGATCAAAAATGGACTTACCTCTTTGATTGGGAGAAAAATGGTAGTGATTGGAGCTCAAACTTCTCAAGAAAGTGAATAGTAGCTTCTTCTATTCCTTCTCTTCTTTGGAGATCAGATTTGGGCTCCTTTTTCTCTTTCTTTCTTGGTATGGCTCGAATGGGAGCTGAATGGGGGAGTTAGGGGCTTAACTCAAGTTATTTGGTCATGGTTTGGGGTTAATTTGGGGTTAAATGGGCCCCACAAGTGTAAGACTAGTCAACAAAGGTGTCTCTTGGCGCAAAGTGCTCGTTTCAATTGAGTTTCGGAGGTTTAAATGGGCTTAGAATGTAACATCCCGTTCGTTCGACGTATAAGGTACACCACGTTTCAACCTTTTTATGTGTTTAATGATGTGATTTTGTGTTTTTCGTGGCCCTATTTTGAACTCTTTTAGAGTTTAGGGTCCTTTTTGTAATTTTTTCTTTTTAGCTGTTTTTTGGTCATTTCTCGTTCGATTGAGTTTTTGACCTTTTCGACCACTTTAACGCGTTCAGGGCATCGAGACGAGTCTGTGGACTCTAAGTTTGCCCAATTCTGACGTCGTTTGCCCCTTCTACTGTTCGTTTCACGGTCGAGGACCCGGGATGAAACACCCCGACCCTCGTTTTTTGAGCAAAACGGATCAGCCCTCTCTCTCTCTACTCTCCCGCCTCTCCTCTCTCTCTCTCTCTCTCACTACACCTTAAACACACACTCGACCATAAAGCGGCCGTTTCTCGACGGAATTCGACGAACCCATAGTGCTTTTCAAAGATTTCGATGAGTCTGTTACGATGATACCAGATTCGTGGCCTAATGACGAACGGTGGTGGACATATGGTGGTTTTTTAGTTGTGGCTGGAAGGGGGTGGCGGAGCCACCACTTCGTCGGCTTTCCCCGGTGGTTTTTGGCCACCTTTTTGAAACACGCGCCCCAAGGACAATTAGAGGACTTCCCGGCGTAATTTTCTGTGTAGGCGGCGCCGCTATCGGGGAGGCGAGGAAGGCGCACACGCCACCCAAAGCGGACGGCGGGCTGCGGAGCTACTGTAGCGGCGCGATTCCGTCGCCTCCGGCGGTCTTTTTTGGCGACCCTCGATGGTTGCCTAGGTTTTTCAGGCTCCTGGTTCCATTTCCGACCTCCTTTTTTTCAGATTTGCAGCGGAGATGAGGTTTTCCGGCATGGCAATTGCGAGGTTGAAGGCAGCGGCGGTTCGGCCTTTTCTGGCGAGTTTTTGATATCGGACCCTTCACAAGAATTACTCAGCACGATGAGGCCGAGCTTTTCGCGTGGTGGTGGCTCAAGAACCGACCGTCGGCGGTGGACCGGTGGCGGACCGGCTGTGAACCGGCGACTAATTTTTTCGGTGACTTTCTCCGGCTTTTGGCTAGGGGCTTTCGAAGGCCTCGTTACGGGCTTTCCAACGGTATGTTCGGATTTTTTTTTTATTTTATGGTTTGCATTTAATTTTAGTTTTCGTTCTAGGGATTTAGTTCGGTTTTTTTGCCAACGAAATCCGGTGTGTTTGGTATTTTCTGAAATTGTTTGAGGGCTTTTGTCGGGCAAGCCGAAGCGCACGTTTCTGTGCTTACGGGGAATTTTCCGACCACCGGAGGTGGTGGTCCGGCGGCTGCAAGTGGCGGTTCGGTAAGTTCCGACGGCGGTGTTCCGACGCCCTTCGAATAGCGAGTTCCTTTCGTCATGGTGAGTTCAACGCCACTTTCCGTTCATCAATCGGGTGTCCGATTGATTTATTTTGAATTTCTAAAGTTTTAGGAATTAATTGTTAATTGCTCTAATTTGTAATTCGTTCATATATGCTTAGTAAATTGAGGAATATGTGTTGTATGGAATCTGAAAATATGTAATGAATTATGGAATAAACGAATTTATCATTTGTTGTTGATATTAACCTCGTTTTATGCCTACAGTTTGAATATAATTATTATACCGGAGTGTTTATGTAATTTTAGAAGAATATAAATTTGTATAACTTGAATTAATTGAACCTTATTAGTTGAAAATGATTATGCTAATTTTGATTAAGTAAAAGACGAATTTTATGCCTTGGATGCTTAAATTTTAAACTTTCGTTATTAAAGTTAAATTACTTAAATTGAATATGAAACCGTTATGCAACAAATGAATTGAATTATGCGTATATATGATTAAACTAGAAACTTGAATAGGTGAGAAATAATTTATCCAAACAAATATAAATTGATTATGCAATGAATGGATTGGATTGAATTAATATGAAATAATGTAATTTGTATTTCGTTTCGATTCCTTTTATTTGTAGTAATTGTGCATATGAATGCCTCTCGATATGTTCTATGATTATGATAGGTCATGTGGTTACGTTAATTTAATTTATATGTATGTTTGGAAGTATTGCTTATAAATGTGACCTTGTTGAGTACTAATATGCTTAATTTGATCACGACACCACACTAGAAACATAACATGGACACTTAGGCATACCAATATTCATCTTAAACATCGTCGTGCGTCTGTCTGGTTTATTCTTGAGTTTGAGTCCTCTGTTTGTGTTCAGTTTGGTTCAGGTGCACCTGGGGTGGTGACAAGTGAGTCGTGCAGGTTCCGGGGCGAACCGTTTGCTTTGTCTGCAACTTTGTTTGGTACCAGGTGAGGTTTAAGATCTTTTCTTTTAGTTAAATGACCTATAACCCCCTACGTGCTCTTATTTCTAGCCCGCATGCAATTACATATTATATATATAGTTAAATATGTGCTAAATATGATATGTTATGATCTTATGAACACCTTCAGATTTTGAAAGTATCTATACGGGCGTATATAAACTGAGTTTTGAAACCCTTATGGTATGATATGATATGATATGATATATTATGATATGTTATGAAGCGAGTTAAGCCATGAAAGATTGGTATATGTTCTGTTCCGTATGTTTGCGCCCCGGAGCTATGAGCGAGGACACCCGGGATGGCATTGGGCCATCGGGCTCATCACTCCTTAGCATAGTTTCAAATGATCCGAAGTGTCACACGTGACCCTAGGAGTTTGGGGAAGGCGTACTCTTCCAGCTCGCGGTGTAAAAACCAGGAAAGACTCGCAGTGGGATCGCTACCCCTCGAGGTTATGTATGTATGGATAGTTAGGGTTTACGTAGCCCTTCTATCTCAGAGCTTGGGTAGATTGTTATGTATGATTTTGATTTTCTTATGTTAATATGGGAGGTAAGGTTGGAAGCTCGTTACTCGCTGGAGCATTATGATTATGTCTTGGAATTGTGAAATGGGGATAGTTTTATGAAATGATTTTTATTATGTATATGTATATGTATCGGTTTTCTTTTAAAAATGCTTTGGTGTGCAAAATCTATTCCCGGTTCATGATTCCTCCTTTTGATACGTGCTTTGCTCCATTATGTATATTTTGTGGGTGTGCGTTAGCCCCCTCGCTCAGTCTTTGAACTGACCCCTCCCCCTTTATGTTTTTAGTTGCAGGTTCAGGTCCTTGGAGTTCGAGCTAGGCGGCTGTGTGTTATGTCTGTCGAGTCTGTGTCAGTCCATCTGAGTCCGTTATGTACTTTGCTTCAATTTATGTTTGAAATTTTATATATGATATAATATGTACATGTTGAAGCTTATGATTTGAATGTAGGAATTTCGGGACAGGTGCTCGGATTAGATGAACCCGTTCTGATTGTATAATTATTCAGGACAGGTTTCTAGGGCTAGTTGAACCCGTTTTATTGTATAATTGTTCGGGACAGGTTAGGACAGGTTTCCTTGATTAGTTGAACCCGTTTAGTTGTTGTTGATTTACTTTCTGGAATACATGAATTATGATTGTTGATTAAAGTTTTTGATAATTCATATTTTGTATCGCTTCCGCATTCAGGTTTTGCATATTTTTCACTTGTACAGGGTTAGGTACCGCCTAGCTTAGGTTGGTTTTTTTTCGTTTGTCACCCGTTCGCTGTGACTTGGTGTGTGTGCGGACGTTTCATTTTCATACACGTGTCGGGCCATATTACGGGGGTGTGGTGCACCACCACTTGGGGTGCTATATAGAAAAATACAAACTTGGGTTTCTTGGTTTCCTTACTTCGTTACGAAGTCCGACACATCTTCCGGAATTCGAATCCCAATTCCCGAGCCCGAGTTATGGCATCCAGAACCCAAGGTGCGCTAAGCTAGTTAGGCCCTCGAATCCCTCACAAATCTCGTTTCACAAAAACAAGCCAAGAAACAAAGTAAACAAACTCTAAAATATGTAACGAGAATGCAAACACGTTCATAACTCACATATTTCACATATACCAAGATTACACAAAAATCGGAATTAAATCCGAGCACATATAGGGCAAATTACACAAAACGTAAATAAAAACGTTTAAATTCAAGTTTTAGGTTAAACAAATAATTTCAAATAATCACGTAAGCATTAAAATAACACTTAATTGCATAAATAAATAATTTAAATACGCATATAACACTCTCGGTGCTCCTATGAAATGTGTTTTTGTGTTCCAGAGTGTAACGCCCCCACCCGTACTGGAACAAGAGGAGAGCGGTGTCTCAACCCCCGCACTGAAGCACCTCTCAAGTAATGGTGTGAGCCATCACTCAAGAAATACTCCAGCGAACGGCTGTCTATCTCAAAACTATACATGTACAACGATGTGGCTATGCAGCGGAAAATCAGAGTATTTTAAAACTTTTCAAAACATGTGTGTGATGGCATGTAACAAACAAGAACATATCAATCGTGTAAGAAAGACTCGGCATATCAGAACATGTAACATATTCACAAATAAGTACCGATATAGCAGAGTTCAAAATATAGGTAGCAGAGTAGCAGAAAGAGTATAACAAAGATACTTAAGTATTCAGAAACATAAAGTAATGCAGCCATAAAACATATGCAGGACACAAAAGAAAGTAATACTAAGTCCTGACTGAAACAAAAATGACAATCTAGAGCTTCAAGATACCTCTAGACTGCGGCTGCAAGACCTGAAACCACGAGGCAAGAAAACAGGAGAGGTATTAGTCAAAAGGACTAAGTGAGGGAATACTTAAAAGAAAGTACTGAGTGATAAAGAATTTGAAAGTAAAGTTCAGAACTGTTAATGCAAAGCTTTAAAGAAGAACTCGAAACAAGTTCGATTGATAAAACTCTTTTGAATGCAATGCTGTAAAAGAATGCACATTTTAAAACACTTTCATGAATGCTATCACACGCGCACACATATGTTGTAGATGGTTCATAGTTCTTTCATAAAACGGGATCCGGGTAAAGTGAACTTTTCCAAGTATGAACCATCCTTTATGAAATAGAATTTTGCTCGCAAGCTAGGCTTCTCCATCCTTACTCCAGAAAAACATGATTTCGTAGAGTATCAGACCGAGGTCAACAATAACTCCACACACAGTAGAGTATCAGACCAAGGTCAACAATACCCCACTAACACATACAAACATGAACCATCCTCCACCGGTTGTCACTTCGGGTAGCTAGCCCTAGGCGACCTGTAAACATGTAATGGGAACAGATTTGTTGTCCATTCCCAGACAGATTGTCCTGACTTAACAAACCTCCCGTTAAAAGTCGGTGTCAATTGACTAATTGTGGCGGCCGGTATTGGTGATGTCGTTGGCGCACACCTCCCAAACATCACCTCCACACATAACCGCCGGGCCCAAACTGTAAATTGTATGCTTGCATTTCAAGATTAGCAATGACCAGAGTACCACTCCGGGTGCTAACTATAACATGTGAAACTGTCTGTAAACACATGATGCTGTCTGTAAAACATATGATTCTGTCTGAAAAACATATGATTCTGTCTGTAAAACATATGATTCTGTCTGTAAAACATATGAAACTGTACTTTGAAAACATATGCAGAACATGTAACTATCTTTGAACAAGAATGCAGAACTTTGGAAAACATGTGCTGTAGATCAAGGTATACTATTAAAGTATGAATGATCCTTTCAAAAGAATGTCCCGATAAAAGGGATAGTTTAAAACGAGGTTTAACTTTGAATTTCAAAACATATGATACGATAGTATAATCGTGGTTCCAGTTTGGAAACATTTTTAACTTCACCTCACCTAATAGTAACAAAAGGTAGGTAGACAGATTATGCGGTGCCCTGGGGATCCCAGTGCTCAACTTTAACTCCTGTAGGTGGTGTACTAGAGTGAGCTTAAGAACTAAGACCCACTACTAACCAAGATGCATATGAAATGCAAGAAACAATGAACAAGGAACATGTAAAGAACATATAACACAAGAGAGTAATACCATTTAAGGTATTCAAGAAAGGTAACACACAAAGGAATACGTTAAAGTGAGTTACTCACAACGTGAGACTATGATCTTACTATAACCGAGTAAGCTTTAGTCAAATTATGAATCCTATCGCAAACCTTAAGTTATAAAAGAAGTCCACGAAAGAAAACTCATTTTGAAAACACATTTTAGACCCTGGATATGGAAACCCTAGGTGCAAATGTCTATTAGGAAAGCACAAGTTTTATTTCACTTTTACTATTCAAAAGTACTATTCAAGATTACTATTCATAGATTACTATTCACATGTTACTATTCACATGTCGGGTCAAAGGGTCGGGTCAAACCCTTACTATACACATACACCCACACACACACCATGCACGAACACACACACACGGCATGCACACACACACACAACCTAATTAAATTATGATCTTGATTATAACCTATAGTTTCAAGTTCATGTTAATATAATCAAGTGTGATCTAGGTTAAAGGTATAACCTATGGTTAAGAGATCCAATTAAGGCATAAGATCAAGTTATGAAACACTATTCTATCTTAGGTTATAACATGTGACACTATTAAAGTGTATAACATATGATCAAGGCTTTAATCCATTAATCCATATCATATCATAAGCTCAATTCATAATTCAAGAATCATATAACAATGTGACAACATGTCACAACATATATCATATCATATCATGAACCTTTAGGCATGTAACATGTAACAATTTAATTTAATACCAACATGTAACAAGTTGTGACATAATTAATTGTAAATCACTATTCCATTAGCTAGCATGCATGAACATAATTCAAATTCCATAATCATGCATCAATTCTCATAATATAACAATCATATCACATGATCATAGCATATACTAGAGCAATTCATAACATATTCAAGCATATACTAAACAATTAAAACATATAAACATACATTCAAACATATCATGAAAACTATATAATAAATGCATAAAATAAAATCCTATATGGCTTAGGGAAGACCCTAAGACCCAACCTAAACATAATATAAACATACCATAACATAAAAACATAAACTAAACTAAAACATAACATAAACTAAAGCATAAAAATAAAACAACTAACCTAGCTAACAAAGGGGGGAGTGATGACAAGAGGGGGAGAGGGAGAGAACGAAAGGGTGTTGTTAACACAACATATGAGCAAGGATTCAAATGCCATGAGAGGGATATTTATAGGTGTTGGGAAGCCCCTCACATTGGAAATAAACTTGAGGTAAGGGTATGAGAGCAAAAGTGTATAGCTTCTCTTGGAAGCTTCATCAATCATGAACCAAATTTGGGACTGCTGGGGGGTATTTCAGTAATTTCATGGCCAAGAATCGAGGATAAGTGGCTGTAAGTATAACCATTCCGTCCGGGCAAAAATTAGCTTCGAAACGCATATTCATTCGTCGAAATCGGATTTACCGTTTGAAAGATACATTAGTTTTAGTGAATAAAAGTTTTGAGCTCGAAACTCAACACGAGTGAAAAACGACTTTCTAGAATGATTTTCAAGTCCGGATTAATTCCAAAATTCAAGAAATAAATCAAGAAGCGTTTTGAATCCAATATCGACTATAAAATGTTTTACCGTTAAAAAGTTGACAACGTAGAGTGAATAGTGAATCCTCACGTACGAACGTACGTTTGAAAATTTCAAGCTAGGGTTTGAATCAAGAGTTGTAAAACATTTCAAAAATCTTGAAATAGCTCAAGTAGTGCAAATCCGAAGAGAAAACATTTTCCGAATGAAAACCGTTCGTAGAAGAAATAGTGAACTAGGGTTTTCGTAAACATTTTCAATAAAATCAATGCTCAAAATAGATTTCCAAGTCAAGAATGATTTCAAAAGACTCGTCTCGACTCAAGGATCGATTCGACTGTAAACTTGGGTAGGAAAGGTATCAGAATCAAAAGTTCATTTTCAGATGAATAGTAACTTTGGTCGGTAAGTTCCAAAAGTACCCTTATGGTTCAAGAAACTCTCTGAGCTCGGGAAACAAGTTCAAACGAAAGGGAAACATGTGTGATGAACCTCTAGGGTTCGAGTAACAATATGAACAAGGTAGGCTCGGGTTATGAATAGTAAACTGTATCAAAGGTCAAGAATTCCCCCTTAAAACATGTCAGATCATATACGAGCACAAAGTTCATGTAAGAATGTAATGCATGATGATTCAAAAAGTTGGATCACGGTCTATAAACGCTTTACCAATGCCCTTAACTTACTGTTTTCATCCAGGTCCTATTTTGGGCTGTTACAATCACCCCTCCTTAAAGAGAATCTGCCCCCAGATTCTTCCGCTGTAACTGCAAACAACTCAGGGTGATGCTTCTGCATTTTCTCTTCTGTCTCCCAGGTAGCCTCTTCTTGTTGGAAAACACGAATCAGAAAGCAGCGGAATTTAAAAATTTTTCCAACAAAAGGACCTTGGACTCGCAATCGTGTAACCAAATTCGTAAAGCTAGAAAACTTACTTTTCTTTTGTTCTTTCTTGAAGCGTTTCAAGCCACCCAAGAACGCTCTTCTCGTGGCTTGATCCCCTCTCCTTGGTAAAGCTCGAATCTTCAAACTTCTAACTTGAAGTCTCTAGAGAAAGTCCACCAACTTGATCACAATCTAACTAGTAAGGATGCTAGTTCTCTAGTTAGTGTTTATGCTTAACCTAGGGTTTAATTTAATCTTGGAGAAAGGAAGGTGTTCAACACATGAACCAAAAGAATTGTCAATTAGCTCTAAAGGGGAGCATGAGCTCCCCTATATGTAGGAAAGGGGAGGGATGGCCGAACTCCTTGTTGGGCAAGGATTTGGTTTGTCTCTCTCCTATTACTTGATCATCAAGTATTCTCCAACTTTGACTTTGAATTCTAATTCAAGTCAACTTTTAAGAGAGCTAAAAATATCCAAACTATTTTTGGATAATTTTATACTTTATTTATTATAAAATAAATAACTTATTTTTATCTAATTAATTAATTCATAATTAATTAACTAGATTATTTTCTCCAAAATTAGACTTTCTTTTTAATTCAAAATTAAACCAAAGTCTATTAAATAATTAACTAATTAATTATTTAATATATATATATATAATATATATATATACACACGTGTGTGACACGTGTCACTCACGTGATCCACACGTGTGACTTCACACGTGTGGAACCCTCTTGGCCCGATTAACTCGTTTAATCATTTTCAAGCCTCAACTCATGTAACCAAGTTGTTGTGTGTGACCCTCTAGGTTCTCAATTCAATTAGCAGTGACCCTAATTAATTAATCAGTCCACAGATTAAACGACCATAGTCTAGCAACAGGTGTTTAACCCCTAGCTGAATTGGAATGTTCGGATTCGACAGAACCTTTAAGTCATTGATTCATGTGAGATACAATCCTCCTACTTACTATCTCTCAACCAAGATCTAGGGCAAGGGAATAATCAGAACCCTAATAATCCGGTCTTAAAGCTAAGTGCATTTCATATCCATTTGATCTCAATCCAAGAAACCCTTTTCTTGATGTATTGATCTACTGCCTTGGCCAAGGACTCCATATGGCATATGAATGACTTATACAATAAGAGATCACCTTGCAAATGCAAGTGTAGGTCCTTTCTTGATTCACATCCACTTTCATGAATCACTTGTGCAGCCCCAGCATAAGCCTTGAATCAGTTGTCTAAGGCGACACCCTTTAAAGCTTATACCTAAGACTACAGAGTTAACTCATAAAGTGACAAGGAACCTCAAGTCTAAGGATCAATTAATCACATCAATGACTCGTGAGATATTTCCTAATCTGGAAGTTTCCATTTCCTGAAATAGAAACTTCCTTTCCCATTTAGGAATGTTCTCACACGGGGCACCTCAGTGAACTTACTTATTAAAGTAAGCACCCTCATGTATCACGCACGTATCGACTATACACTTTGCACCTCCATGAAACAAGGTGGTCCTTCTTAAGGGCGTGATCCCATAAGCAAGCCTTAGAGGAGTCAGGTTGACACTCCCACTGTCTGTAGGACTCATCGGGTTGGAGTATTTTACTAATCATGACTTATGTGATATAGGGCTCGTTTCATGAACCATTTCACCTAAATGGTAGAGTCCTAAAGTCATCAGGATTAGGGGAGTTCTCATACATGCACAGCTAAAGTAAACGCATACCAAACAAGAGCATATAAAGAAGTGTTGCCTCAATTCGTTATTTCATTCAAAGATTGTCTGTGATTACAATAAGGAAAAGCACAAAGCGGATATACAATCGGCTTTTAGGGCACTATTCCTAACAATCTCCCACTTGCCCGTCAAAGCCATTCTAAAGCTATTCTAAGTCCCATCTTCTGAAGATGACCTTGGAAAGCTTCTCGACTAAGGGGTTTAGTAAGTGGATCTGCCACGTTCTCTGCTGATGTGACCCTCTCAATTAGCACATCTCCTCTTTTGATAATATCACGGATTAGGTGATACTTCCTCATAATGTGCTTGGTCCGTTGGTGAGATCTTGGTTCTCTTGCTTGAGCAACCGCCCCAGTGTTGTCACAAAACACAGTAATGGGGTCTTTCATGCTAGGAACAACATTCAACTCTTGAATGAAGTTTCTAATCCAAACACCTTCCTTAGCTGCATCATTTGCAGCTAAGTATTCGGCCTCAGTGGTCGAATCTGCAGTGGTAGTTTGCTTGGAACTCTTCCAACTCACTGCTCCGCCGTTTAGGCAGAAAATGTATCCTGACATTGACTTAAAATCATCTAAGTCTGATGCAAAGCTTGCATCGCAGTATCCTTCGACAGTAAGATCTTTCTGACCTCCGTAAACTAAGAATAAATCTTTAGTACTTTTCAAGTACTTAAGAATATTCTTCACGGCAGCCTAGTGACCACCTCCAGGGTCAGTTTGGAAACGACTTGTCACACTAAGTGCATAAGCCACATCCGGTCGAGTACATAACATTGCATACATTATGCTACCTATTGCTGATGCATAAGGTGTATGAGTCATTCTCTCCTTCTCAAGGTTAGTCTTAGGACACATCTTCTTTGAAAGACATGTTCCTACACTCATAGGAAGGTTCTTAACCTTTGCTGACTCCATATTGAATCTCTTCAATACTTTGTCAATGTACATCGACTGTGATAGTCCTATTAACCTTCTAGATCTATCTCTATAGATTTTAATTCCAAGGATATAGGACGCATCACCAAGATCTTTCATCTCGAATTGGTTCGATAACCATAACTTAGTCACTTTCATGTCATCCTTCGAATTCCCAATAAGAAGGATGTCATCAACATAAAGTACTAAGAATTGCACTGAGGTCTCCAATTCCTTTCTATACACACAAGATTCATTCGAAATTTGGATGAAACCAAACGCTTTGACTGATTCATCAAATCGAATGTTCCAATTCCTAGAAGCCTGTTTCAATCCATGGATTGATCTTTGGAGTTTGCAAACCTTTTGCTCACTCCCACTGAATGTGAAACCTATGGGTTGCTCCATATAAATGTCTTTGTCAATGTCACCATTGAGAAAGGCAGTTTTCACATCCATTTGCCATATCTCATAGTCATAATATGCAGTAATGGCAAGCATGATTCGAATGGACTTTCGCATTGCAACTGGTGAAAAAGTTTCGTCAAAGTCCACGCCGGGTCTTTGAGTGAATCCTTTTGCAACCAGTCTTGCTTTGTAGGCTGCAATGCTTCCATCAACTCCAAGCTTTCTCTTAAAGATCCATTTGCAACCTATGGGTTTGACCCCATCAGGCAAATCTACCAAGGTCCAAACTTGGTTGGAGTTCATGGAATCCATTTCGGATTTCATGGCTTCTATCCACTGTTCAGAGTCAGAATCTGAAAGTGCCTCCTCGTATGTTAAAGGATCATTATCCTTTTGAGAGATTTCATAGAAGAATCCATACCATCTCTCCGGCTGTCTAGGAGTGCGTTCAGAACGCCTTAGAGGAGGATTTACATGTGTATCGAAATTCGTGATTGGTTGTGGTTGATCAGAGTGGGACGTTTCTTCAGTGGGTGGTGTGGGGTCATTTTGTACTTCTAATTCTATGATCTTGCCTTTCTTTTCTTTAAGGAACGGTTCCTCTAGAAAAGTAGCATTTCTGGAAACAAACACCTTTTGCTCAGATTGATCATAGAAATAGTATCCTATGGATTCCTTAGGATAACCTACAAAGTAGCATAGTTAGAACGAGATTCTAACTTATCTCCCACTGTCCTCTTCACGTAAGCAGGACAACCCCAAATTCTTAAGTAAGAATAACTAGGGATTTTACCATGCCACATTTCATAGGGCGTCTTGGGGACTGACTTAGAGGGAACTAGATTCAGAATCTTTGCTGCACTTTCTAGGGCATAACCCCAGAAAGAAGGTGGTAAGTCAGTGAAACTCATCATGGAACGAACCATATCAAGTAGGGTTCGATTCCTTCTCTCAGAAACTCCATTAAGCTGAGGAGTTCCCGGAGGAGTCCACTGAGAGATAATCCCATTATCTTTTAGATGATTAAGGAATTATTCACTAAGATACTCGCCTCCTCGATCAGATCGAAGTGCTTTGATCTTGTGACCAGTTTGGTTCTCAACCTCCTTTTGAAATTTCAAGAATTTCTCAAAAGCTTCAGATTTATACTTCATTAAGTATACATAACCATACCGACTAAAGTCATCAGTAAAGGTTATAAAGTACTGATGATTGTTTCTAGTGCTTACACTAAGCGGTCCACAAACATCAGTGTGGATCAAATCCAAAACCTTAGTGGCACGTTCCACAGTTCCTTTAAAAGGGACTTTGGACATTTTTCCTTTGAGATAGGATTCGCAAGAAGTTAACTCTTTGAGATCATTTTCAGAGAATGATCCTAAAGTGTTTATCTTGCTAATTCTGTTCTTGGAAATGTGTCCTAATCTAGCGTGCCATAAGGGAGCTGAAACTTTGTCATCTCTCTTACGCTTTGTTTCTCGTTGTATATTCATAATATTGATATTTTGAGTTAGGTAAAGTCCATTATTTAGAGTACCGATATGAACGGAAGAGTTGTTCTGTTTGATAAAGTATTTACCATTCTTAATATAAGTTTCATAACCTTCACAATCTAATATTGGAACTGAAATTATATTACGAATAATGCTCGGTACATAAAGGACTTTATTTAATACTAACTCAAAACTACCTAAATCTAATCTAATTGTGCCTAAAGCTCGAGCTTCAACGTTTGAGCCATCGCCGATCTTCAAGACACATTCTCCTTCTTTGAGTTGTTGGACTTCACTTAGCATCTGTACATCATTACAGATATGAGTTCCACAACCGGTATCAAGTACCCAAGAACTAGAATTAATAGAAAGATTTACTTCAACGAGAAAGATACCTTTCTTTAGAGTAACCTTGTACTCTGGGCAGTTTCTCCTCCAATGTCCCGCTTTGCCACAATGGAAGCAAACATCCTCTTTCTGATCACGCTTCTTCTTTTGGGCCTTCCCCTTCGAAATGCCACCAGTGGGCCTAAGGGGTTTCTTCTTCTTCTTTTGGGCTTTCTTGCCCTTACCTTTAGAAGGCCCAGAAGAGGAAGATGGAGCATTCACCATCAAAACCTTATTGTCCTTCTTGATCGTGCTTTAGGCAGTCACAAGCTGACTAATCAGCTCAGCTACAGTAGCACCAGCATGATTCATGTTGAAGTTAAGGACAAATGGGTTGAATGATGGTGGGAGCGAAGCTAGCAACAAATCCACTGAAAGCTCATCTTTCAGTGGCATGTCCATGGAAGCAAGTTTCTCAGTAAGGGCAAGAAACTTGAGTCCATATTCATGGACACTTGAACCTTCCCTCATTCTCAAGTGGAACAATTCCTTTGAAGTGTTATACCTTGTAACACGTTCATGAGGGCGGTAAAGTTGCTCTAAGTGGTCGTAAATCTCCCAAGCAAATTCCATGGCCTCATGTTGCCTTTGCAAGTCCGGAGACATGTTAGCCAACATAAGGCAACGGGCTTGGAGATTATCATCCTTCCACTTCTGAATCGCGTCCCGCTCAGCCCGAGTGGGAGCCTCCCCTTCGGGACTGGATTCCCTGTAGCACCCCAAGCGGTGGGGCACCACACCCCCGCACTATGACCCGACACGTCGTACGAAATGGAAAGTCCGCACACGCACCAAGTCACAGCGAACCGGTGACAAACGAAAAACCAACCAAAGCTAGGCGGTAACTAAACCCTGTACAAGTAAAATAAGCAAAACCCGAATGCGGAAGCGATGCAAAATATGAACTAACAAAAACTTTGATCAACGAACATAAATAAACGGGTTCAACTAATTCCACGAACCTGTCCTAACCTGTCCCGAATTCAAACATACAACAAAGACGGGTTCAACTAATCCACACCCTGTCCTAACCTGTCCCGAAAATTCATATGATCAAAGCATAAACGTCAACTTGTACAGAACATACTATATACATAATTTTCATACATAAATCGGAGCAAAGTAATTAACAAAATCAAACGGACAGACACAGACTCGACAGACCCAACTCAAAGCCGCCTAGCTCGAACTCCAACAACTTGCAGCTGCAAACTAAAAACATAGGTGGGGCGAGGGTCAGTCCACTGACTGAGCGAGGGGGCTGAACTCACACACACTATACATAATAAGGAGCAGAGCACGTATCAAAAGAGAGATTATGAACCGGGAGTAGGGTTTTGCATACCAAAACCATTTTCAAATCAAACTTACACAATTTTCAAACCAAACTTATACATATCTTATCTTATCTCCTCTTATTCAAAACTTAACCAACTGAGCATACTCATACCAAATTTTATACTTAATCAAATCATATCAGACTGAACAAGCTCGTAACATATCGAAAGAGAAAGCTCCTATCCCGTTTCATAATCAACATAACATATCATATTCATATACCCGGCGAGTACGGGTCTCCCACCTTACTTCCATATCGAATCAAACGTATCATAACAGAAAACAAACAAATATCATAAACAATCCAACCCCAACACCATGTAGTTCGGGGAGCAAACCCTCACTACTCATACAGATACAAACACACACGGGGTAGCGAACCCACACAGTGCCTTCCCCGGTTATCCACCGAGGGCTCAAGATACCACGCCTTCCCAACCTCCCTAGGTCGCACGTGAATATCTCAAATGAGAACGTGCACAGGGGTCATAACCGGCGGCCCCATGGTCGTCCCGGGTCCCCCTTACCCACGTCTCGGGGCCCATCATATCAAAACAGAGCATATCAGACAGATCATATCATAACTCGCTACATATCAAACTTATCATATCGAATCAAAATCATACTTACGTACCTTATCGGAGCATACCATACCTTGCAACTTAGCCTATGCTATAAACGTACCTCTCCGTTTCATCCTAATCCGCAGCTGGTATGAAGACACACGGTTTGGAGCATAGCCTCGTTGCAAAACATTTCAAGCTTACATATGCTCGTACATATACAGTTCGAAAACCTTTAATCGTATGACAAATTCATAAACATATCATATAAACACATATCTATTATATAAATATAATAGAATAATCGCATGCAGGCTTGAAAACGAGCACAGAGTGTTGTAGGTCGCTGTAACTAAAACAAAAATCGTAAAACCTCAAGCGGTGGGGCACCACACCCCCGCACTATGACCCGACACGTGGTACGAAATGGAAAGTCCGCACACGCACCAAGTCACAGCGAACGGGTGACAAACGAAAAACCAACCAAAGCTAGGCGGTAACTAAACCGCAACAAACAAGAGAGAATCCCATCTCTCAGCACGCAAGAGAGAGAGCCCCGTCTCCCAGCACATCAAAAGAGAGAACCCCATCCCTCAGCCACAGAATTGAGAGAACCCCATCTCTCAACCACGTAATCGAGAGAGCCCCGTCTCTCAACCTAAGTCTAGCAGACTTCCACATCTTCCAAACATTCTAGTTTGAGAAAATCCAGCATTTCTCAAACCCCTAAATTCGAGAGAATCCAGCATCTCCCAAATATCTAACACCAAGAGAATCCAGCATCTCTTGCTCACATAATTAGAAAGAATCCAACATCTTTCTATCACATAAATAGGGAGAATCCCACATCCCCCTAACACATAAATAGAGAGATCTCAACAACTCTCTAGCACACAAGTTCACTTACTCAGCATTCCAACATACACACGTCAAAATAACACTGAATGCAAAACATGGGATGCATGTATCGTGTACCTTATCACAACTGATATCGGTGTCCCTAGAGTATAGACTCATCATCCATGCTCAACCCAAGGGGGATATCGCGATGGAATTTCTGTAAAATAAAACCACAATATGCTTGTATGTGCATGAAGGATTAGTGAGTAACCAAAGAAATTATAAACATAGAGACACAAACAATTCACACAGTATTCCATTCAGTTTACAAGAATTAACAACAAAACAACAAATTTTAAGCTATGAAAAATTAAAGCAGTTAGTCACGTTATTACAATCGCGCAATACCAAACATTACACGTTGTCACATACATCAAACAACATAAAATATAATTGCTTGTAAAATGCATGGGTGCAAATGCCATGAATGCTTAAGGTACCGTTCACCGTGGAATTGAAGTCGAGATTGGCAATTCTTAAATTTGGAAGGATAATCGAATCCTTGCTTGGCAGTGGTTCCAATCCTTCGTTCAACTTGCATTCTTTAGTATTCCCTCATATTCTCGGGTACTCAAATGATCTTGGACCGCCTCACTTGATTCTCGGAGTAAAGTGATCCGTGGGGTCTCTTGAAATCCTAGTAAAAACCTCGGTAATCGGGAATTGCTATTTCTTCCAACGGTAAAATCTCTCAGGACAATCGTGGAGAGATAGATGAAGAATCTTTAAACAACCTTGCTTAGTACACCATCGTTGTAAATGATGTCCTTATCCTCATTATTTGGTGGAGTTGATCTTCAATGACCTTGGCACAGATTTCCATAGCTTACAAAATTTTCCCCCTTTTTCCTTTGTGTAAGAATAACTACTCTGGTGGTGTCTCTATAATAGTAATCCGATTCCCTCTTTAGAATTTTCTGAATTGTACAAGTGCCTTGATTCCTTCATTGTCCCCTCATGCCATTCAGATTTAGAAATTCTGACCTCCTTATAAAATTTGCTAACCCCGAGTTTGTTAAATCAACTATCCACTTTCTGATCCACTCCTATTCAGATCCCAAAGCAGCTTCCACTAAAATCAGTACTCGTTGAAACAGGTAACAAAATCACCTAAATATAACCACAAAACTAATACATGCGGGATTAGGGATGTAAATGGCAGGCACTCATATCCAGCAAAGAAGGCAGTCAAGCACGTAGAACAAATGCTCAAAATAAGTATAATTTAATCCAATGCATGATGCACGTGCTATGAATGCATAATACCTGTTTCCATAAGGTTAGCATCTAGCTATTGTCGAATTCTTTCAGAAATCCATTTATCCTTTATTCAAGTAATCAAGGCATGCTAGTTTTGAATCCTCTGTCATCAATTTATAGAAGTGGGGAATGTTGTCACGATAAATAAAAAAAAAAAATTTTTTGTCATCAATCCAACTCCCTGCAATTCACAAATTGAATAAATATCTATGCATGCGGGTTAGTATGTGGATATGTCAAGTAATAAAAACAATTAAGAACACTTAAGTAATGCACATGCAATACGTAATTTAATAAAATTTAAAGCATAATAGTGATAATTTTGCAAGAATTGTAATCAGTGCGCACACAATCACATAAGCTCAGACAAATTCATGCAGAACAGTCAAAATTTCACATCAGGCGAATGCAATGCACAAGTATTCCTATGCCGTCCGACCTAAACTGACACGACACGACTCCAGAGCACCGGTTCTGAACCTGGTAGCTCTGATACCACTTAAGATGTAGCACCCCAAGCGGTGGGGCACCACACCCCCGCACTATGACCCGACACGTGGTACGAAATGGAAAGTCCGCACACGCACCAAGTCACAGCGAACGGGTGACAAACGAAAAACCAACCAAAGCTAGGCAGTAACTAAACCCTGTACAAGTAAAATAAGCAAAACCCGAATGCGGAAGCGATGCAAAATATGAACTAACAAAAACTTTGATCAACGAACATAAATAAACGGGTTCAACTAATTCCACGAACCTGTCCTAACCTGTCCCGAATTCAAACATACAACAAAGACGGGTTCAACTAATCCACACCCTGTCCTAACCTGTCCCGAAAATTCATATGATCAAAGCATAAACGTCAACTTGTACAGAACATACTATATACATAATTTTCATACATAAATCGGAGCAAAGTAATTAACAAAATCAAACGGACAGACACAGACTCGACAGACCCGACTCAAAGCCGCCTAGCTCGAACTCCAACAACTTGCACCTGCAAACTAAAAACATAGGTGGGGCGAGGGTCAGTCCACTGACTGAGCGAGGGGGCTGAACTCACACACACTATACATAATAAGGAGCAGAGCACGTATCAAAAGAGAGATTATGAACCGGGAGTAGGGTTTTGCATACCAAAACCATTTTCAAATCAAACTTACACAATTTTCAAACCAAACTTATACATATCTTATCTTATCTCCTCTTATTCAAAACTTAACCAACTGAGCATACTCATACCAAATTTTATACTTAATCAAATCATATCAGACTGAACAAGCTCGTAACATATCGAAAGAGAAAGCTCCTATCCCGTTTCATAATCAACATAACATATCATATTCATATACCCGGCGAGTACGGGTCTCCCACCTTACTTCCATATCGAATCAAACGTATCATAACAGAAAACAAACAAATATCATAAACAATCCAACCCCAACACCATGTAGTTCGGGGAGCAAACCCTCACTACTCATACAGATACAAACACACACGGGGTAGCGAACCCACACTGTGCCTTCCCCGGTTATCCACCGAGGGCTCAAGATACCACGCCTTCCCAACCTCCCTAGGTCGCACGTGAATATCTCAAATGAGAACGCGCACAGGGATCATAACCGGCGGCCCCATGGTCGTCCCGGGTCCCCCTTACCCACGTCTCGGGGCCCATCATATCAAAACAGAGCATATCAGACAGATCATATCATAACTCGCTACATATCAAACTTATCATATCGAATCAAAATCATACTTACGTACCTTATCGGAGCATACCATACCTTGCAACTTAGCCTATGCTATAAACGTACCTCTCCATTTCATCCTAATCCGCAGCTGGTATGAAGACACACGGTTTGGAGCATAGCCTCGTTGCAAAACATTTCAAGCTTACATATGCTCGTACATATACAGTTCGAAAACCTTTAATCGTATGACAAATTCATAAACACATCATATAAACACGTATCTATTATATAAATATAATAGAATAATCGCATGCAGGCTTGAAAACGAGCACAGAGTGTTGTAGGTCGCTGTAACTAAAACAAAAATCCTAAAACCTCACCTTACACCAAACGGAGCCAAGTGCAAAGCAGAAGGTCCACCCCGGAACCTGCACGACCTCAAGTCACCACCCCGGGTGTACCTGTACCAACTGAACACACAAACACAGCACGGAACTCAGACTCAAGCAGACAACCACATAGGGACGCACGGCATATGCTCAAACACTTAATAAATGCAATCACATCAGCAAGGTTCAAATTTATATAAACTATATGCGAAACAAAACATTAAGGCATGTTCATGTGCATAATTAATGCAAATAACAAAATTAAAGGCAAAGTGTAACGCCCCGGTTTTTATTTATTAATATCTTATGTCTAAAATAATTTTATAAATTATATTTTATAATACTTTCATGAAATTCATATTAAACTTATAATTTATCTCAAAACTTGAAAATGTTTATATCGTGAATTAATTACCGAAAATGATTTAATTGTCAACTTGGCCCTTTATGTCCATTCTTTTAAACTTAGGGACCAAATTGCATGAAAACGAACAAGTACTTAATACCGGTAGTTGTAATCTCGGGCGAGTTTATGTTATTGTGAACTTATATTACTTTTAATTATAAAACCTTACCCGAGGTTATAACTTGCATGTGATTGCGCTATATATATTTATGCCCTCACTCGGTCTTCGGTAGACTGATACCTCACTTTTCAGGTACTTGAGAACCGGTCGTGCTAGGCGGGAGTCTGGTCCAGTCTTGCATTGTCACGAGTCTATCAGTGTACCATCATGTGTATATTTTACTACTTCTCGTGTATGTCTTTTGTTATCACATTTTGAATACTTGATCATGTATAAGAGATGATAATGTATTGATAGTTAGTTTGGTACCTATATGTATTTATGAATTAATGCTTCCGCTTTTAATTGTTATGCATTGGTTTTGTATTGCTTTGGGGTTTAGTCCCGCCTAGCTCGTCTTTTCTTTTCTTGGTCACCCGTTCGCTATAGGTTAGTTCATGTACGGATTGTCCATTTCGTATGTGGATCGGCCTATAGTGCGGGGGTGTGGTACCTCCACGTGTCCGGGGTGCTACACAAAGCACTTCATATCATTTCATATCAATTCATTTAATACCTAACAAATTCAATTAACAAAGTTCAGACAATTCATATCGCATTTCATACAAATTTCCAAGTATTAATAAGTCAAGCAATCACTGTAGCATGCTTCTAATTTATTTAAACCTCACGAAGTCTTATATAAATTCAAAGCAAGTTATTTAATCATTCAAGGTTCATATTTCATATAAGTCAAATTCTAATCAAACTAAGTTCATTAAATTCATACGTTACATATTCAATTCATACATTACATTTTAGATTTCATTACTAAGGTCTATTAATTCAAATCAAACAAATTCCCACTTTTTCAAAAATTACGCAAACACCCCCTCTAGACTAACCAAGTAGCAAAATCAACAAGTCGGGGTTCAATTTACAAATCAAATTATCCAAATATATCAAATTATAATTCATACAAGTTTTCATACACATTGGAGCACAATTCAATCAGTAATTCACGCTTACAGTAATTAATTGACAATTACAAACAATTAACAATTAATACAATTCGGCATAACGGGGTTCAATTCACAATTCAAAGCATCAATACGTATTACATTTCATATAATACATGATTTCATATTCATTGGAATTCATTCCGATCAACAATTCAAGCATATGGCCATTAATTCGCATTAAAACAATTAAATCAAATAAGTCCCAAATACACAAATAAATTCGTAACAAATAAACCGAGTGTCCGATTGACGAACGGGAAGTGGCGTTGGACTCACCACAACGAGGCGGACAAACTGTCCGAAGCCCGTCGGATCGCCGCCACCGGAGCCACCGGAACAGTGGCGGGCCGCCGCTCGGCCGCCACCGGAGCATGCCGGAAAAATCCCCAAAATTCACTCGTGCGAGGATTCGTCGTGCTCAATCCAAATCCTCGATCCATTTCTGCAAATTCCAAGCCCATTGTCTCCAATTTCAGTTTCAATAATACGAAACCCTAAAACTTCAAACTTCAATTACTTCCAAACCGGTGAACGAAAATCGAATCCGAAAGAGGCATTGGCTTACCCGTGAAGTGCTCTTTGAAACCCCTATCTTGTTCGTCGGAAAAAGTCACCGGAGATGGCCACCACCGCGAAGCACCGTCGCGCCACCACTGCTGCTCTGCCGCCGCCGCTCCGACGAAATTCAGGTGGCGGGACTAACCTCAAATAACTTAGCTCATCGTCCTGAGTCTTTCCCCTCAAGCCCCGTCGCCGGACAACGATCGGAGCACCAAACCCGCCACCAAACGCCGCCGCACTGCAACTCGCCGGAACCACCACCTGTGGTGGTTTTTGCGTCGAACCGAGGCCGGAAACGTCACCAGCGGGTCGGAAAACATGGGGGTAGGGTGGTGTTGGCCGGCGAAGCTCGCCGGATTGTCGCCGGCGATGAGGTGGCGCAACCCGCCACCTTCGGACCACCACTGCGCCGCCGTCAGCCATTCTCAGGCCACGAAACCGGTATCATCGTGTCGGGCTCGTCGAGCTCGTCGAAAAGGACTATTGGTTCGTCAAATTCCGTCGAGTATAGGCCGAGTTTGGAGTTGTGCGTGTTTTTACACCGCGAGTGTATGTGTACAGTACTGCATCGCGGGAGAAGAAGAGAGAGAGCTGGAGTCCGAAGTTCTGGCACGAATTACGAGGATCTGGGTATTTATCTCGGATCCTCGTATACGAAAACGATCAGAAGAAGGGGTTAACGAAGTCAGAATGGGGCAAACTTAGAGTCTACGGACTCGTCTCGCTGCCCCGAACGCGAAGCAGGGGTCAAAAAGGTCGAACTCTCGACCGAACGAGAAATGACCGAATAACCCCTAAAAAGAGAAAATTACAAACAGGCCCCTAAACTGTAAAAGAGTTCAAAATAGGGCTAGGCAAAACACACAATAATATAATTAGACACATATAATAAAGTTGGAACGTGGCGTACCTTATACGTGGGACGAGCGGGGTGTTACACTCCCCTTCGAAGAGAACATAAGTTCTCTTCTCAGAATCTAAAATGATTTTCAGATTCCTCAGCCAATCAGAATAGTTGGGACCAGTCAACTTGTTTGACTCGAGGATCGATACAAGAGGGTTTTTGGTTGCCATTTCAAAACACGTAGAGAATCACAGAATCTACGACCTAAATGGTAAAACAGAGAACTAGTGAGCATGCTGAATTATAACGATATACAAAAGATAAGGTCTTTAATCTAATGTAGCTCCCACTGTTTTTCAAAGATCTAGAATTCCCAAAGATCTAAGAGGAACACGTTTCCCAATGGGTACTAAGATCCTAGGCATTTTACCTCGAACCCACGACTCGCGGACATTCTAAGTAAGAACCCTAGGTAGGTACAACTTACCAATTCTAACACCTTTAGAACTCTTAGTAATTGTTTTTGCATCACCTATCTTTCAATATGGACCCACGACTCGTGCGACATCCATATTTACTTAGGCGTTAAGCTAGACCCATCAATCATAAGATCATGACCAAAACTTAGTTCGAACGACCCACGACTCGCGGACATCGCCCTTGCTAAAATTGACCACGAAATATTGATCATTTAAAATGATTAATTAGGTAACTAAGAACTAATAAGTTCCACTAGCTATCCCACGACTCGCGGACAATAACTAGCTTTACTTACTAAACTTAAAACCTATTGATGGAATGCTAGGAATTTAATTCAAAATTTGCATCTCGAATTAAACACCTATTTGTTCGAAATTAGCTTAATATTTAATGGGAATTTTCGAATCAACCGGAGAGTTGTCCGGTTCGACCTCACCAACATATATGTTATCCAATTTTATTAGTCTTGATTAATGCAAGTACACTTAAATGCATATCAAACAAGCACATAAACAGATAACATGTCCTAGCATGATACTAACATGTAATGATCATGGGTTCTACCTATCTTATGCGTGATATGTGGGAGCCACTCCACAATCACAAGTTCTAACATACATGCCACATAAACAGTTTAAATCACATAAGGGAAAGCGGTAACAAAATACGAGCCCTATCTCTATTACATTTAACAATTGAGATTCCCCTCCCTAACATTTTGAGGGGTCTTCACTTATGGCCTCCTTGTTACTTGAATGTGGTCCATCTTACTCCATGGGTGCATTGTCTCCAAAATGAAAATAAAACCTCACCACCTATCTCTACTCTCAAATTACAATAAAAAGTAAAGTAATAAGGCTCAATCTTCATATTGGCCTTAGACAATTACACGGGGCATACCCCGGCCTCAAAAACAGTAATATGGAAAGCCACATAATAAATCACATAACAGTACGCACATAAGTGAGGCTCCAACCTCAATTGAAAAACGCAACTATAGGGCTCCAACCCCAATTTAAATCATCCATGTGCATAAATTAAAACCATACATAGATCTAAACCCATGATCACCTAACATGCTTTTGCAAGAATTTAAATTTAACCAATAAATTAAAATTCTCGTTTCAAGTCCTAATGACTCAAAACACAACTTAGATGCAATTCTTGTTCAAGAGTCTTTTCTATAAAACCCGAAAAACAATAAACTAATAAAATTCCAATTAATTTCTGAAAATTAATAATTTTATTCTTTCAATATTTTCATAAAATATAGTTTGTAATTTTTCCAAAATTTAAATCGCTTAAATTTTCAAAATCCCAATTTAAACAATTATTTCCAAAAATAATTCAAATTTAATAAAAATAAAATTTTCAGGAAAAAGTTAAATCGTGATCGGATTGGACTAAACACGAAAAACGAGACAGCCACGGATTGGAGTGCCCGCCACGCCCGCCCAACGGCCCAGGCCGCCCGCACGCGTCGCGCACATGCCAGCAGCAGTGCTGCCGCCTTGCGCACGCCTGGCGCGCGCCTTCTCGCGCGCATCGCGCGCAGGCGCCTAGGCCATCAGGCCGGCACTGCTAGGACACCCTCCCGCGCGGATGCGGGAGGCGATGGCGGAAGGCCCCGCGCGGTTGCGGGGCTGTGGTACGGGACGCTCCCGCGCGGTTGCGGGAGGAGCTGTCGAGCCAGTCCGGGCGCGCCTAGGACAGGCGCGCGGCGATGGCGGGCGGTCACGCGGGCCTGAGCGTACGACACCCTAGCACGCCTAGGCTCACGTTTTCGTAACGCGATTTTCGTGTTTCGTGTTTCAGTTCAAAACCAACAACAATCCAAAATTTTAAATACGATTTAAACATATTTCAATCAAAACGGTTTTCAAAAAAAAAAAAACACAATTTCAGAAAACAGTTTCAGAAATTCAAGAAAAATTACAGTTTCGTATTTCAGGCTTTCTAAAAGAACTCAAGAATACCTAATTCGCATCTAAGCCTAAGAATTTCTACCAAATTCAGAATAATTGAGACGAATCAGAAACACGATTAACGAGGTGGCTCTGATACCACTTGTTGGAAACACGAATCAGAAAGCAGCGGAATTTAAAAATTTTTCCAACAAAAGGACCTTGGACTCGCAATCGTGTAACCAAATTCGTAAAGATAGAAAACTTACTTTTCTTTTGTTCTTTCTTGAAGCGTTTCAAGCCACCCAAGAATGCTCTTCTCGTGGCTTGATCCCCTCTCCTTGGTAAAGCTCGAATCTTCAAACTTCTAACTTGAAGTCTCTAGAGAAAGTCCACCAACTTGATCACAATCTAACTAGTAAGGATGCTAGTTCTCTAGTTAGTGTTTAGGCTTAACCTAGGGTTTAATTTAATCTTGGAGAAAGGAAGGTGTTCAACACATGAACCAAAAGAATTGTCAATTAGCTCTAAAGGGGAGCATGAGCTCCCCTATATATAGGAAAGGGGAGGGACGGACGAACTCCTTGTTGGGCAAGGATTTGGTTTGTCTCTCTCCTATTACTTGATCATCAAGTATTCTCCAACTTTGACTTTGAATTCTAATTCAAGTCAACTTTTAAGAGAGCTAAAAATATCCAAACTATTTTTGGATAATTTTATACTTTATTTATTATAAAATAAATAACTTATTTTTATCTAATTAATTAATTCATAATTAATTAACTAGATTATTTTCTCCAAAATTAGACTTTCTTTTTAATTCAAAATTAAACAAAAGTCTATTAAATAATTAACTAATTAATTATTTAATATATATATAATATATATATATATACACACGTGTGTGACACGTGTCACAGTGACACGTGTCACTCACGTGATCCACACGTGTGACTTCACACGTGTGGAACCCTCTTGGCCCGATTAACTCGTTTAATCATTTTCAAGCCTCAACTCATGTAACCAAGTTGTTGTGTGTGACCCTCTAGGTTCTCAATTCAATTAGCAGTGACCCTAATTAATTAATTCACTAATTAATTAATCAGTCCACAGATTAAACGACCATAGTCTAGCAACAGGTGTTTAACCCCTAGCTGAATTGGAATGTTCGGATTCGACAGAACCTTTAAGTCATTGATTCATGTGAGATACAATCCTCCTACTTACTATCTCTCAACCAAGATCTAGGGCAAGGGAATAATCAGAACCCTAATAATCCGGTCTTAAAGCTAAGTGCATTTCATATCCATTTGATCTCAATCCAAGAAACCCTTTTCTTGATGTCTTGATCTACTGCCTTGGCCAAGGACTCCATATGGCATATGAATGACTTATACAATAAGAGATCACCTTGCAAATGCAAGTGTAGGTCCTTTCTTGATTCACATCCACTTTCATGAATCACTTGTGCAGCCCCAGCATAAGCCTTGAATCAGTTGTCTAAGGCGACACCCTTTAAAGCTTATACCTAAGACTACAGAGTTAACTCATAAAGTGACAAGGAACCTCAAGTCTAAGGATCAATTAATCACATCAATGACTCGTGAGATATTTCCTAATCTGGAAGTTTCCATTTCCTGAAATAGAAGCTTCCTTTCCCATTTAGGAATGTTCTCACACGGGGCACCTCAGTGAACTTACTTGTTAAAGTAAGCACCCTCATGTATCACGCACGTATCGACTATACACTTTGCACCTCCATGAAACAAGGTGGTCCTTCTTAAGGGCGTGATCCCATAAGCAAGCCTTAGAGGAGTCAGGTTGACACTCCCACTGTCTGTAGGACTCATCGGCTTGGAGTATTTTACTAATCATGACTTATGTGATATAGGGCTCGTTTCATGAACCATTTCACCTAAATGGTAGAGCCCTAAAGTCATCAGGATTAGGGGAGTTCTCATACATGCACAGCTAAAGTAAACGCATACCAAACAAGAGCATATAAAGAAGTGTTGCCTCAATTCGTTATTTCATTCAAAGATTGTCTGTGATTACAATAAGGAAAAGCACAAAGCGGATATACAATCGGCTTTTAGGGCACTATTCCTAACACTTCTGTCCCATGTCCCTTCCAAAGGACTTTGTAACAACCCGCTCGTCCCACGTATAAGGTACGCCACGTTCCAACTTTATTATATGTGTCTAATTATATTATTGTGTGTTTTGCCTGGCCCTATTTTGAACTCTTTTAGAGTTTAGGGGCCTGTTTGTAATTTTCTCTTTTTAGGGGTTATTCGGTCATTTCTCGTTCGGTCGAGAGTTCGACCTTTTTGACCCCTGCTTCGCGTTCGGGGCAACGAGACGAGTCCGTAGACTCTAAGTTTGCCCCATTCTGACTTCGTTAACCCCTTCTTCCGATCGTTTTCGTATACGAGGACCCGAGATAAATACCCAGATCCTCGTAATTCGTGCCAGAACTTCGGACTCCAGCTCTCTCTCTTCTTCTCCCGCGATGCAGTACTGTACACACACACTCGCGGTGTAAAAACATGCACAACTCCAAACTCGGCCTATACTCGACGGAATTTGACAAACCAATAGTCCTTTTCGACGAGCTCGACGAGCCCGACACGATGATACCGGTTTCGTGGCCTGAGAATGGCTGACGGCGGCGCAGTGGTGGTCCGAAGGTGGCGGGTTGCGCCACCTCATCGCCGGCGACAATTCGGCGAGCTTCGCCGGCCAACACCACCCTACCCCCATGTTTTCCGACCCGCTGGTGACGTTTCCGGCCTCGGTTCGACGCAAAAACCACCGCAGGTGGTGGTTCCGGCGAGTTGCAGTGCGGCGGCGTTTGGTGGCGGGTTTGGTGCTCCGATCGTTGTCCGGCGACGGGGCTTGAGGGGAAAGACTCAGGACGACGAGCTGAGTTATTTGAGGTCAGTCCCGCCACCTGAATTTCGTCGGAGCGGCGGCGGCAGAGCAGCAGTGGTGGCGCGACGGTGCTTCGCGGTGGCGGCCATCTCCGGTGACTTTTTCCGGCGAACAGCATAGGGGTTTCAAAGAGCACTTCACGGGTAAGCCAATGCCTCTTTCGGATTCGATTTTCGTTCACCGGTTTGGAAGTAATTGAAGTTTGAAGTTTTAGGGTTTCGTATTATTAAAACTGAAATTGGAGACAATGGGCTTGGAATTTGCAGAAATTGATCGAGGATTTGGATTGAGCACGACGAATCCTCGCACGAGTGAATTTTGGGGATTTTTTCGGCATGCTCCGGTGGCGGCCGAGCGGCGGCCCGCCACTGTTCCGACGGCTCCGGTGGCGGGGATCCGACGGGCTTCGGACAGTTTGTCCGCCTCGTTGTGGTGAGTCCAACGCCACTTCCCGTTCGTCAATCGGACACTCGGTTTATTTGTTACGAATTTATTTGTGTATTTGGGACTTATTTGATTTAATTGTTTTAATGCGAATTAATGGCCATATGCTTGAATTGTTGATCGGAATGAATTCCAATGAATATGAAATCATGTATTATATGAAATGTAATACGTATTGATGCTTTGAATTGTGAATTGAACCCCGTTATGCCGAATTGTATTAATTGTTAATTGTTTGTAATTGTCAATTAATTACTGTAAGCGTGAATTACTGATTGAATTGTGCTCCAATGTGTATGAAAACTTGTATGAATTATAATTTGATATATTTGGATAATTTGATTTGTAAATTGAACCCCGACTTGTTGATTTTGCTACTTGGTTAGTCTAGAGGGGGTGTTTGCGTAATTTTTGAAAAAGTGGGAATTTGTTTGATTTGAATTAATAGACCTTAGTAATGAAATCTAAAATGTAATGTATGAATTGAATATGTAACGTATGAATTTAATGAACTTAGTTTGATTAGAATTTGACTTATATGAAATATGAACCTTGAATGATTAAATAACTTGCTTTGAATTTATATAAGACTTCGTGAGGTTTAAATAAATTAGAAGCATGCTACAGTGATTGCTTGACTTATTAATACTTGGAAATTTGTATGAAATGCGATATGAATTGTCTGAACTTTGTTAATTGAATTTGTTAGGTATTAAATGAATTGATATGAAATGATATGAAGTGCTTTGTGTAGCACCCCGGACACGTGGAGGTACCACACCCCCGCACTATAGGCCGATCCACATACGAAATGGACAATCCGTACATGAACTAACCTATAGCGAACGGGTGACCAAGAAAAGAAAAGACGAGCTAGGCGCGACTAAACCCCAAAGCAATACAAAACCAATGCATAACAATTAAAAGCGGAAGCATTAATTCACAAATACATATAGGTACCAAACTAACTATCAATACATTATCATCTCTTATACATGATCAAGTATTCAAAATGTGATAACAAAAGACATACACGAGAAGTAGTAAAATATATACATGATGGTACACTGATAGACTCGTGACAATGCAAGACTGGACCAGACTCCCGCCTAGCACGACCGGTTCTCAAGTACCTGAAAAGTGAGGTATCAGTCTACCGAAGACCGAGTGAGGGCATAAATATATATAGCGCAATCACATGCAAGTTATAACCTCGGGTAAGGTTTTATAATTAAAAGTAATATAAGTTCACAATAACATAAACTCGCCCGAGATTACAACTACCAGTATTAAGTACTTGTTCGTTTTCATGCAATTTGGTCCCTAAGTTTAAAAGAATGGACATAAAGGGCCAAGTTGACAATTAAATCATTTTCGGTAATTAATTCACGATATAAACATTTTCAAGTTTTGAGATAAATTATAAGTTTAATATGAATTTCATGAAAGTATTATAAAATATAATTTATAAAATTATTTTAGACATAAGATATTAATAAATAAAAACCGGGGCGTTACAACTCTCCCCCCCTTAAAAGGACCTGGTCCCCAGGTCCATTGGCAGGTTTTAAAACGATGCACAAGTAATAAGAGAACCCCGTCTCTTGAACAAGGGATGAAAGAACCCCGTCTTTCACAAGAAGTGAGAAACCTCGTTTCTCAGCAAGGAGTGAGAGAGCCCCGTCTCTCAACAGAAAAGGAGAGAGCCCCGTCTCTCACATGCACTGAAGTAGTTCAAGGAGTAGATAGCGAAAACAATGGCATGAATGTTATATAGACAATTAGAATCATAATACTTTCACAAATATCATATAGACAATTAAACCATTTAATCACATACTTATCACTCATAATTAACTAGTTTGCAATGCACAAGAAATTAAATACAATAGTAATAAGATAAGTGATGCACGTGGTATGCATGGCTAAATGTACTGTTCACCGATGGTTGTACTATGCCTATAACCGGTACCTGCTTCTTCCCGGACCCGATTCGCATTTACATTTTGCACTCCCCTCTCACGAACCCCTTCCCGTGCTTGCCCTGGTAATCTTCCACCCCTGGTCGATTTCCCTTGTAGCCTTGAGCAAGTGTCTATGTGGTGCTCGTCACTTCCGCAGTAGAGACATAATCCCAACCGTTTCCTACAGCCGTCATAAGTGTGGTTATCACGTCCACAATAACTGCAAAGAAGTTTCCCGGAAGATGTTGTTGAAACTGGGTTACGCGAAGTTCCCGAATTCGATCCAAGTGGTTGCTTCTTTTTCTTGCGAGACCTTTCCTGAGGTGCCGGGGTATGATAAGAGATAGGTCGCTTTCCTTTGCTAGAAAGCTGTCCCGACTTCGAACCTGAAGCCTGTCCGGGGTGAGGATTAGACCTTCTTGCCTCCATCAAGGTGGTGCCTCGGACCTTTTCTTGGGAGTCACTCGGAGTTAGTTCCCACACTCTTTTGATTTTCTTGAGCTGTGATCCGGTGGAATCCTTGTTTCCTTCAAAGGGTCTTGAGGATGGTTGGTTCTGAAATTCCCTAAATGCAATCGAAATTTGGTCCGGCTGTGTTGATAAGACTTGTGGCGCTGAAGAAACATACTCTTTTATCTTCTGATCCACTAAACGGACTAAGGACTCGAAAAACTCCTGAGGCGGGGCCGGAGGGGGTAAATGTGAAGAAACCCTAAGTGCATGTTCCTGAGGAGGGTGGCCTTGAGACATCCTGTAATCAAGACACTGAACATGCTTGTTGAATTAATATGCCAATGCACGTAATACACTCAGAAGTAATAACTCAGCACAGTGGAGCAATTAAGGTCAATCAAGGGAATCACATATATGTAAAGAAATTTAAAATTAAAGTAGCGTATGGTGCACGTGCTTATGTATGCATTGAACCTGTCACCGGAGTAATGGAAAAATTTATCTTGACATGAAATTCCTTGTTTGTTGAATCCTAAGCTTGTCTTGAACTTGGTCATCATTTCTTATTTTCCCACGGTCTTCTATTCTTCAAATTTATCTAACCTTCACTTGAACATTCCCACGGCTCAGTATGATGATTTCTGAAACCCGAAGTCTTTTATACTCACGGAGTTAACATCTAGCTTATTCTTTAATAGTTACTCCCCAAATTATTGCCCGAATCCTCTTCAAGGTTGTCACTTTGATCCAAACTCCCTTGTTTATTCACTAGGAGTTCGATTAGTTAACCGACTCTCCCTCCACTAGTCTATACTTGATCGTTCGACAACCTCCCAGCAACTCTTTGCCTTTCTTTACCGTTTCCATTTGTTGCTTCATTTTCTTTTAACGTAACATCGCAACACGACAATTCAGCTTGGATCTGAATTACCCAATTACCGAAAACTTCAACATGAGTGTCTTTCAGTTTCACATCCACTGGAGTGCTGAGCTTCCTTTATCCCTTCCTTAATTGAAATCCCAAAATTGTCCTTGTGTTAACTGGGGTAACTATATGATCCCTAAACAAGAACTCTTGAATTCCATTTCTGTTCCACTTATGGAATTAATTCCCTCTAACTAATACTTTGCCTCTCTTGAGTACTTTCCTTTACCGTTCCCTACCTGTCAATGTATTTCCTCAACACGACAAATTATCCTGAATCAGAAAAATAATTCGTCTTACCCAAATGTAGAATCCCAAACATGTTGATTTTCCATAACTGGTTATTTGCCCTTCCTGGCTGTCGTGTTAAGAATTTTGAATCCAATTGATTTAAGCCCGAATGTAATCCCCGGCTGGTGCACCCTTCTCAAAACCCTGTCGTAGCTCAAAATTATAGGGCAATTAGCCGTGGTTTGATACTCGTCCCACAACCTGCAACTCACAACTTTTTTTGAAATAAAATGCATGTGGGTAAGGCATGCTTATGTCACATAATGATCACATAATTAATGCTCACAACTAAGATTTAATATAAATGCAGCAAGCAATTTATCAGTATTTAAAGTAAAACACGTTAAACACATAACTTCAAATAATTCAAGATCAATTAATTATCAATAAATTGCAAAAATAAATGCAGAGCACAGGTTGCCAAGTAATCTAAGTAATTCAAAGAATTCAATTAGTTTCAGATAATATGCAAGACTCTCAATCAACAATTAATCCTATGTCGTTCGACCAAGACTTGACGTGACACGACACGAGAACCTCGGTTTTGCAACCGGGCTCTGATACCACCTCAGATGTAGCACCCCGGACACGTGGAGGTACCACACCCCCGCACTATAGGCCGATCCACATACGAAATGGACAATCCGTACATGAACTAACCTATAGCGAACGGGTGACCAAGAAAAGAAAAGACGAGCTAGGCGGGACTAAACCCCAAAGCAATATAAAACCAATGCATAACAATTAAAAGCGGAAGCATTAATTCATAAATACATATAGGTACCAAACTAACTATCAATACATTATCATCTCTTATACATGATCAAGTATTCAAAATGTGATAACAAAAGACATACACGAGAAGTAGTAAAATATATACATGATGGTACACTGATAGACTCGTGACAATGCAAGACTGGACCAGACTCCCGCCTAGCACGACCGGTTCTCAAGTACCTGAAAAGTGAGGTATCAGTCTACCGAAGACCGAGTGAGGGCATAAATATATATAGCGCAATCACATGCAAGTTATAACCTCGGGTAAGGTTTTATAATTAAAAGTAATATAAGTTCACAATAACATAAACTCGCCCGAGATTACAACTACCAGTATTAAGTACTTGTTCGTTTTCATGCAATTTGGTCCCTAAGTTTAAAAGAATGGACATAAAGGGCCAAGTTGACAATTAAATCATTTTCGGTAATTAATTCACGATATAAACATTTTCAAGTTTTGAGATAAATTATAAGTTTAATATGAATTTCATGAAAGTATTATAAAATATAATTTATAAAATTATTTTAGACATAAGATATTAATAAATAAAAACCGGGGCGTTACACTTTGCCTTTAATTTTGTTATTTGCATTAATTATGCACATGAACATGCCTTAATGTTTTGTTTCGCATATAGTTTATATAAATTTGAACCTTGCTGATGTGATTGCATTTATTAAGTGTTTGAGCATATGCCGTGCGTCCCTATGTGGTTGTCTGCTTGAGTCTGAGTTTCGTGCTGTGTTTGTGTGTTCAGTTGGTACAGGTACACCCGGGGTGGTGACTTGAGGTCGTGCAGGTTCCGGGGTAGACCTTCTGCTTTGTATTTGGATCCGTTTGGTGTAAGGTGAGGTTTTAGGATTTTTGTTTTAGTTACAGCGACCTACAACACTCTGTGCTCGTTTTCAAGCCTGCATGCGATTATTCTATTATATTTATATAATAGATACGTGTTTATATGATATGTTTATGAATTTGTCATACGATTAAAGGTTTTCGAACTGTATATGTACGAGCATATGTAAGCTTGAAATGTTTTGCAACGAGGCTATGCTCCAAACCGTGTGTCTTCATACCAGCTGCGGATTAGGATGAAACGGAGAGGTACCTTTATAGCATAGGCTAAGTTGCAAGGTATGGTATGCTCCGATAAGGTACGTAAGTATGATTTTGCTTCGATATGATAAGTTTGATATGTAGCGAGTTATGATATGATCTGTCTGATATGCTCTGTTTTGATATGATGGGCCCCGAGACGTGGGTAAGGGGGACCCGGGACGACCATGGGGCCGCCGGTTATGATCCCTGTGCACGTTCTCATTTGAGATATTCACGTGCGACCTAGGGAGGTTGGGAAGGCGTGGTATCTTGAGCCCTCGGTGGATAACCGGGGAAGGCACAGTGTGGGTTCGCTACCCCGTGTGTGTTTGTATCTGTATGAGTAGTGAGGGTTTGCTCCCCGAACTACATGGTGTTGGGGTTGGTTTGTTTATGATATTTGTTTGTTGCGGCTTAGTTACGGGTGGCCTGACAGCAGTTAGCAAGCAATGAGGGTGCGACGGTATTGAGCTTTGGTTGCAGTGACCCAGTGGAGATTGAACGAGTTTGAAGCGACCAACGGTCAAGTGTTGAACATACCTCTGGGACTACGGAACTCTGAGGGGAGTTGATGCAATTAGTGGGAGTAAACTCCACAGCCAGGGCTATGACTCTACACAATTTCAGGAGACGGATTGAAGTATTCCAACTCGAAGCTTTATGACTCAGTAATAGGACCTGAGGACAGGTCCTTTTGAAGCGGAACACCACTGCGCCGTCGTCAGCCATTCTCAGGCCACGAAACCGGTATCATCGTGTCGGGCTCGTCGAGCTCGTCGAAAAGGACTATTGGTTCGTCAAATTCCGTCGAGTATAGGCCGAGTTTGGAGTTGTGCGTGTTTTTACACCGCGAGTGTGTGTGTACAGTACTGCATCGCGGGAGAAGAAGAGAGAGAGCTGGAGTCCGAAGTTCTGGCACGAATTACGAGGATCTGGGTATTTATCTCGGGTCCTCGTATACGAAAACGATCGGAAGAAGGGGTTAACGAAGTCAGAATGGGGCAAACTTAGAGTCTACGGACTCGTCTCGCTGCCCTGAACGCGAAGCAGGGGTCAAAAAGGTCGAACTCTCGACCGAACGAGAAATGACCGAATAACCCCTAAAAAGAGAAAATTACAAACAGGCCCCTAAACTCTAAAAGAGTTCAAAATAGGGCCAGGCAAAACACACAATAATATAATTAGACACATATAATAAAGTTGGAACGTGGCGTACCTTATTAGTGGGACGAGCGGGGTGTTACAGACTTTAACCAAAGGAATTTTCCTATTCCTCAGCTATTGAAACTTCCTATCTAGAATCTTAGCGGGCTTCAAATTCTAGTTTTATATGATATTATCTCTTTAAATAAAAAATATAAAAAGATAAATATTCATGTGATTTTTATGTGATATTATCTCTTTAAAAAATAATAAAATATTAAAGAGATAAATATTTATATGATTTATTTGATATTATCTCTTCAAAAAATACAAGAGATAATTATTAAATAAAGGTTGACTTGAACCACAAGTCTTGAATTCCACACCTATATAAAGGGATCATGTGTAGTTCATTCAACACACAACACAAATCCAAGAAGGCTAAGGAGAAGAAGAAGACCAAAGTTCTCTCTACAAGTTCAAGACGAAGTTCTAAGGCATTCAAAGGCGTTCTTCCCGGAAGTTACCAAATCAAGGCGTTTGATCAGTTATCAAGGCGTTATACCAGTGAATAGGCGTTATATTCAAGCTAAATCCACGGAGTTACCGACGAGTTCAAAGGCGTTCTTGGCGGAATTCTCCAAAATCCGGCATTTGATTTGTAAACAAGTCGAAAGACCTACGGATTAACGTTATTACAAGCTAAATTCGAAGTTGAAGAAGATCAAACTATCAAATCCATCAAGGAGCGTTTGAAGATTTCTACAGCTTTAAATTCAAAGGAAGAATTAGAGGATTAATTGAAAATTGAAGACACAATTTTACTTGAATTCTTAAATATTTGTATTATCTATTCGGTGTTGACTAAAAATCAATAAACGCGAATTTTTAGTGCAAACACAACTATTTCGCCCTATAAGGTGTTTACAATTTAACGAGGGGATTAGTCACTGTATGAGGTGTCTATAATTTAACAAGGGGACTAACCATTATAATCGAAGGTGCTTATAATTCAGCGAGAAAATTAATCACTGTAATCGATTGTTGATGTTTTGATCCGAACATGAAAAAAAAAAAAAGCGTTATGGCAAAAATGTTTATGGAACAAAGTTTCAACTAGAACAAGACAACCCATAGTCCGAAAAGAAAGCCAAAATTTGTTTAGCTTGAAATATGACACGTGGTACAATCTAAGCGTGCCTGTCATCTACAATCGGTCACAGCCAGTAAAGTCAAGTGACAATATTAAATTCCTTTTCTTCTCTCTCCTTTTGAAATTTCAAATTCCTTCTTTGCCCCACTCTCTCACCATGATTTAAAACCCCTTATCATTCCTCGCATCATTCAACGGTCGAATTTTTTTCGAAATCACATCTCTTCCTATCTTCTCTCTCTAGCTTTCACTCTTTCAGTCCCAAAATTGGGAACCCCTTTTTTGTTATCTTCTCAAATTGCAGCACCGATTTGTGCCACTCTGCTTCCATTGTGGAAGAAAGGATTTTCAGTAATTTTGGATTAATTTTCAGGTACGCCGTTGGATCTAGGCTTAATTTCTCTATTCATCCTTGTGTTTTCTGTTGTTTAAGTTATTGCGAGTGAACGAGAGATCATATGGACGTTTCAGCACTTACGAGTTCAAATGATTTTGTGGGGAAGAGAAATCGAGAGATTCTGTTCGTAAATGTATTTCATGACACCTGATAGAAATGCTTAGAGGTCTGGCTGTTTGATGGAACATTATGAGCAAGTGATTGTAGTTTTACTTGGATAGGGTGAAGCTGAGCTTGGTTGGTTTACTCTGGAATATAATTTTTGAGTTCATTAACCAATTGAAAGTGGGATTTTGTTTGTATTTTACTAATTTGGTTTTATTTGGGTGAAAGAATATGGTGTACTCTGGATTGTTAGTTTATGAATGCAGGCCTTCCTTTCAGTCGATGTTGAAGTTTAAGTTCTCAGTTTTAGTTCAATAACCTTTCTTTTCTATAATTTGTTCAAATAAAGATGGCCGTTTGATTTCTAAAATCAATTCGTACGTATGAACTAAGTTTGAATCTGAATGTGAGGGTGTCTGAAGTTTGTTATGATCTTCCTTTATTGTGAGATCTGCTGACGGAACCATTTAGGATTGGTGCTCTTTTTCACTTGGATAGTCCCTTTGACAGACAGGACTTGTTCAAAACAATGGTCTTGCTAATAGCATAACGTCATTATGCTCATTATATGTTAGTTGGCTTCTGTTTGCAGGTACTGGTTAACTTAAGATGCCAACAGGTCATAGCAATCTGCTTTTGCAAATGGAAACGACATGTGGATCTCTTCTGCATGAATTGCAGGTATTGACAGTTGAAACTTTTACTTCTAGATGCTTCTGCGTATGGTTTTCTTTTCCTTCCAGTCCTCAATCTTTTGTATTAAGTATTAACAATATAAAATCCATTGTTTTGATATTCGAATTCTATGTTATGCCCTATGGGTGATTCTGTTAGATAATATGGGATGAAGTTGGGGAATCTGATGCTGAAAAGGACAGAATGTTGCTTGAGCTTGAAAAGGAATGTTTAGAGGTGTACAGAAGAAAAGTAGATCAGGCAAACAAGTCTAGAGCTCAGCTGAGGCAGGCAATTGCTGATGCTGAGGCCGAGCTTGCTGCCATCTGCTCTGCAATGGGGGAGCGGCCAGTACACATTAGGCAGGTAAGAGTCGAATTCTGACTTGGTTGATAGAAACTTTATTTCTTAGGATATTGAAATTACTCTTCGACGCTTCTTTTTTGATTAAACATGCCGCAACTGAAACTTACTTTTGTGTACAGTTTTAATCAGCCTCAATTCGCCTCACCTGCGAATATTTGTTAGTACAAAATCCCTTAAAATTGATGGTAGAAAATATGATTTGACAAATTTGCTGCTTTAAAAGATGCACAATAATAAAAGAAGAAAAATTGTTCTTCTGTATTAATTATTTACCTCAATGGGTGGTTTTATTTTTTTACTGTAGTCTGATCAAAGCTCTGGAAGCTTGAAAGCTGAATACAGAACCATCCTTCCAGAGATAGAGGAGATGCGGAAGCGGAAATCTGATAGGAAAAATCAATTCATAGAGGTTGTAGAAGAGATACAGAGGATTAAGAATGAAATTTATAGGCCAGGAGCCTATGTTTCGAATAACATGGCAGTGGATGAAACTGATTTGTCTTTAAGAAAGCTTGAAGAATTGCACAGTGAACTACAGGCACTTCAAAAAGAGAAGGTTGGTTTTCTGGGAAATTATTTTCTCTTCTAAATAATTTTCTTACGACTCTCCTCTCATATGTTATGTTTATTGCTTGCAGAGTGAACGCCTGAAGCAGGTTATGGAGCACCTGACTTATTTGTACTCCTGCTGCTCAGTGCTTGGTCTAGATTTTCAGCATACTGTCAGTGAGATTCATACTAGTTTAGTGGATGAAGGTTCAAAAGACATAAGCAATGAAACTATTGAAAAATTGGGTACTGCTATACAAAGACTAAAAGAGGTCAAGCTACAGAGAATGCAGCAAGTATGTCATGTTTTATTAGGAGTTTGTATAAATTTATTGTCTTTTGGGTTGAGGGGTTCAGTCACAGTTTCTTAACACTTCTTCTATGTTGTTTAGTTACAAGATCTTGCCAGTTCATTACTGGAGCTTTGGAACTTGATGGACACACCAATTGAAGAGCAACAAATATTTCAGAAAGTTACATGCAATATAGCTGCTTCGGAAGAAGAGATAACAGAGCCCAACATGCTTTCTGCTGAGTTCATTAATTTTGTGAGTCAAAGAAGTTTGTTTGAGGAGCATATGAATACTTTGTATCCCTTACTTGATTCTGTAAGTTGCTGCTAATCAAAGCTATGTCAATCATTTATCTTCTCAGGTCAAGGCAGAAGTTTCTCGTTTAGAGGAGTTGAAAATTAGCAAAATGAAGGAGCTTGTTGTGAAAAAGAAGGCAGAGCTCGAAGATATTTGTAGGAAAACACATTTGATTCCAGACTCGGATAATTCAATTGACTTGGCTATAAATGCTGTTGAATCTGGTATTCATTTTTATTTGTTAAAGATAATTATCTTTTCTCTCCTTTAAATCTTATTTCTCATTTTCTGTTTTTTGATCTATAAAAGGAGCGGTTGAGGCTTCTTGTGTGCTTGAACAAATTGAGCTTCAAATATCTAGAGTGAAAGAGGAGGCTCTCGGGAGAAAAGAAATACTTGAAAAGATTGATAAGTGGATGGCTGCATGTGAGGAAGAGAGCTGGCTTGAGGAGTACGAAAGGGTTGAACTCTTAACACAATTCGCTAATGGTTAAATCTTTAGCTACAAATATGCAATTGCTTAAAGTCATATTTCTTTTCTTGGTAGGATGATAATCGTTATAACGCTGGGAGAGGAGCTCATCTTACACTAAAACGAGCTGAAAAAGCCCGTGCATTAGTCAACAAACTTCCAGGTATGCTTTCAATTCTGAGTTTTGGAATCCTTTATAATTTCACCTATATGATCTCTTAAATTTCTTTGTTTGCTTGAATAGCAATGGTGGATACACTGGCTTCAAAAACCGCTGCATGGGAAAATGAGAAAGGAATCTATTTTACTTACGATGGCGTAAGTGCCTCCGTGTTAACATGTTTAAATGTAGTTGATGCCATCTCTTTCTTTGTATTGGTATAACTTACTCTTTGTTACGTCTTATATGCAGATCCGACTTCTTTCTATGCTTGAAGACTATATGGCTTTACGGCAGGAAAAGGAACTGGAACGCAAAAGGCAGAGGGTACAGACCATTTTCTATTTCTGATTTCATACTTAATGAGAAACTGATATTATGATGCCATCTATGTCTAACTGTTGCTGTGTATCCATCTGTTTGTGTTATAAACATAATATCAGGACCAGAAGAAACTCCAAGGACAGTTACAGACAGAGCAGGAGGCCCTTTATGGTTCGAAGCCAAGCCCTATGAAGAACCAGAGTGCAAAGAAAGGGCCTAGATTGTCATGCAGTGGAGCTGCTAATGGAAATAGAAGACTTTCTCTTGGCGGCCATATGCCACCTCCTGCAAAGGCCACGCCCAATACACGTAATGCGAAAAAGAACGAAAAGATAAATCAGGACAGTCACAGAGATGATGGATTTGCTACACTCTCTTCTGGTAATCTTTTCGGCCATTTTCTTGATTTCTGGTAAATGCTTTCAATGATTCTCCTGTTAACTCAAAAAACATGGAACCACTTGGTTCTAGGATATTAGGGAGGAAAGGAAATGATGAGGAAAAACATATTTGGTCTTTGGAAAGTAGGGAAAATGGAGAAAAAATACACTAATATGAAACAAAATAACACCTGTTGCAGTCTCACATCTTCATCTTCACTCTATTACTTCATGCAATTCTCTTCCATTTAGCAGTTTTCATCATTTCTCTTAAATGTTTAAAGGAATTCATTTTCCTCACCTGTCTCCTTGACAACGATCTTCTCTTTTCCTAGCAAAATTCTGGAACCAAACATAGAGTTAAGCTATCATTGGTAGAAATCATGCTAAGAATCTGCACAAAAATAATATATGTAGAAATCTTCTTTGGATTGAGTTGAAAAATAATAAATATTAGGCTTTCTAAAGGTTGCTATTTCATGATATTAATTTAGTAAAAACAAGGATTTTACAAATAAAGTTGTTGCACTGTCTTCTCACATAATTCTTGATTTCAGGGAGGAGAGGTTTGGACTTAGCCGGTTTTCCTACAAAGCAACATTCCATCAACTTCCACAACCCTCGAGAAACAGATTCCCCGATGATGCGAAAGCCATTCTCTCCCATTTCTTCCACGGACTCATCAAAATCCAACATAGCGAACATTCTCGAAGACATGAACAAAAAACAAAACGATATATTACACAAAACCCTCGCAGCTAATATTACCACACCACCCTTCACTACTCCTTCCAAGATGATGATTTCCAATACTGAAATAGAGAACCGAACGCCTCAAGCTATGGCAATCCCTGTACCTTCAACACCCTCAACGGCTTCCATTCCAATGCATTTGGCCGTAACACCTGCTACGAAGCAGACGGCCATTGTTCCAGTTACGTGTGCAGTGAAGCCGGTCAATGAGGAGATTATCGAGTACTCGTTCGAGGAGAGGAGAGCTGGATTCGTGCTGCCCAGGTCATCACATTTAATCAACGTAACACACGTTTAGAGGAAGTTTGAGTACATTGCTGCAGAATGCTGATAGCTATCTTGTCTTGTCGTGGTGGATGCCGGTTTATGCAGGACATTTATTGAAAATTTTAAATTTTCGTGTCTGTATTCGTAGATAATAGCTAAAGAATGAACTGGATATGAGCCGTTCCAACTTCCAATCAAATTGCATTTTTGTATTGGAAGAGAGATTTTCAGAAGTTGCACATTCCCAACTTTGTTCAGATTCTGAACTCTCCGGAGAAAATGAAATTTTAGTAATGGCAAATTAATTATTTGCTTAGTAAAATAGTCATATGATTACTAATGTAAAGTGTAAGCAAACGACCAACGAGTTGAATAATACTTGCACTGTAAAGCCCCGGTTCCGGAGGAACAGGTAAGCACGCCACGTGTGCGTTTTGAGCATAGGATTTATTTTAATTCTTTAATTTCATAATATATTCATACGTGGCATTCATATTTTTATAAAAATTCATGAAACATTATTTTGTGAAATATGTGAATTCATAGTATTGAAAATATTATTTCATGACACGGAAAATATTTATTGCATGAAACCATAATCGGGAGTGTTTCAAATTACCAAATTGTCCCTAGTTGAATATTTCTTTAAATTCTAGGGACTTAATTGCACAATCTTTTAAGGACCTTACTGATCAAGTTACAAAACCCACTCAATTGCATAACTTGAATCCTTGGAGGATTAATTGGCAAAATTGGACATTTCACTCATCCCAAAAAGTGGTTGTTACGTGATATGCATCTCCAAGCTTCCATACTCTCATTTCATCCAAAACATTTCCCAACCATTTGCTTCCTCATTCTCGGTATCAAGAAGAAAAGGGAAAGAGAAGAATTTTACACTTTTCATCAAGGATTTCAAGAAATTATCCAAGTTTTGGGGAATTAATCATCTTCATCAACCATCTTCTTCATCCTTTTCATTTTAAGGTTGGTTTGGCATGAATCCATGATCTTTGATCATATGTGTATAAGCTAGGGTTTGAGGATTTTATGTTAAATGGATTGATTCTAGTTGGAGGCATGATTAGATGATTATATCTTGAATTATGGCATGATTTGTGCATGATTTTGTTGAGAATTTGAGCTTGAGTGATCAAGATGATCTTGAGCTAGAAATCTTGGAAACCTTGATGATATTGCATAGTTTTAATGGTTAAGTGTTATATTATCATCTTTTGAACATGTGTACATCAAATTTCCAGAAATCCATGCATTTGGTTGATTAAAACTTGAAGTTGATGATTGTTTTGTCCATTCCCGTAGCCATCCCCTGTTTTTTCCTCTGTTTCTGTAAGTTGCAGAAACAGGGAACCACCGTTCCCAGCCTCAAGGCATTGTGGGAACGGGCGTTCCCCTCTTTTAAACTAAAAATAGGCGGCCGAGCATGGGAACGGCCGTTCCCATTTTGGCCTTGCGCCGGAAGGGCCTTCCCAGCTAAGGCGCATTTTTAAAATAGAAACGTTGGCGCGATTTTGGGGATCATGGGAACGACCGTTCCCATTTTTCAAAGGGGTCCGGAACGGCCGTTCCCACCTGGAATGCAGAACAAAATTCTCTGCATAAAATTACGAAAATAGCCCCTCGATCCGACGACTTCTTTGACCCCAAATTGCTATAATATGTGTTATTATGTACTAAAACAACATGTTATCATGCCACATTGCATTTTCATCGTCATCTCGATACATTTCCGCCGTTCGTCATATTTGGTCCATTTTAGGTCATGTCTCACGTATACACGTCGTGTTTGCACAGGTCACGGGGTTGTGGACGAGGAGCAGGCTCAGTAGAGTATATCCTTGTCATATTTTGTAAGAAAAGGTGAGGTTTTATTTTAAGTAAATCGAACCCTATAACCCTTATGTGTTATTTTTCGGCCAAAACATATTATCATTATAAACGTTTTCAAAGTTATAAATATTTCAAGCAAGCAAGTAATGATTGTCATGATTTTCAAGCAAGTTGGCGAGTACATGATTGCACGTGGGCCCGAGGGTAATTCTTGAGCCAACCGGGAAAGCAAGGGCTGACGGGTAACTCCTGAATTATCCTCACATTGTTGGGATCACCCCCGAAGCCACTAGGAGATTAGTGGTGGAAGGAGTTCCGTGTCTAGGGGGTCATGTCCCCTACACACAACATGTCGTGGATAGTTGAGCCTTGCAAACTCACTATCAACCGGAGGAAGAAGGAGACTGGGGATTAATCCGGCATGTCGGGTTATCCTCGGGTTATTGCATGATTTCAAGCATAAAACTGTCTATGTGAGCACTAAATGGAATTGTATGATCATGTATTGAATTGATAAAGCAAGCACGTATGGTCACGTTTGGTGTAAAGGTTGGAGAATCGGCCCTGCTCGCCGGGGTCACATGTTCATGAAATGATCATGTTAAACTGTTAAAATGATTAGTTGTAATCTCGGGCAAAGAATAAGTTTCTTGAACTATTTATCTATTTCACTTCCAAAGTCTTCACCCGAGGCTACAACTTGCATGTGATGTGTGTTATATATTTATTGCCCTCACTCAGTCTTCGGTAGACTGAGACTTCACTTTTCAGGTACTTGAGCGCTTGGTCGTGCTAGGCGGGTGTCCGGTCGAGTTTTGCATTCTCACGGGTCTAGTATTGTACCTTTCATGTATAGCACTTTTTGGTATCTCATGTTATGATCATTATTAGTACATTTTGAGTACCTGAGTATGTATATTATAAGGAGATGATAATGTATTGATAGTTAAGTTGGTATCTATATGTATCTATTCCGTAAATATGGTACCTATATGTATATTTGAGTTATTGCTTCCGCTTTTGAATTCATGTTTTGCTTTATTTTTGTTGGGGAGTGTCCCACCTAGCTCGTCATTTTTATTGTCACCCGTTCGCTATAGTTTTAGTTTATGTATGGATTTTCCATTTCATACGTGGATCGAGGCTATAGTGCAGGGGATGTATCGCCCTGGGGGTTAGGGTGTTACATCTACAGGTGGTATCAGAGCCCGATTGCAAAACCGAGGTTCTCGAGTCGTGTCAAGTCAGTCTAGGTCGCACGGCATAGGATTACTTATTACTTGAGAGTCTGCATGTCGTGGAATTACTTGATTTATTTGCTTTCTCGCATTACTTGAGATATTTAACCATTCTTGAATGTGTGTTTATTGCTATCATTGAATTATATGCACACATTTGCATGTATTAATCAGACCACGCATGTGTAGTGATTTGATTTCAGGATGGATCGTGATAGACACTCTCGTGACCGATCCCCGAGACACAGGCCTCATCATCATCACCGGCACCATCGCCGTGAGAGATCACCTCCTCCTCCACCTGCCCAGGCACAGCCCCAGGATTTCATGAACGCCGTTGTTGGGCTGATTGATCAGTGGTTACAGGAAAGGGTACCTCCACCACCTCCTGCACCTATAGCACTTCAGGAGAACCCTATTTCGGCCATATTGCGTGAGTTTCAGAATCAGCGTCCCCCGAAGTTCTACAAGGGCGACGATATCCAGGCAGAAATGTGGCTAAAGGAGATTGAGAGGATCTGGCAGCTTATCCTTTTTGATACTCAGGAGAAGGCTCGTTGTACACTCACTTTGATCCAGGGCGAGGCCTATTCGTGGTGGGAGAGCACACAGATTGTTCTAGAGGCAGCTGGGATAGAGATTACTTGGGAGGTATTTGTACGGGAGTTCAGAAACAAGTATATTCCTCCAGCTTTCCGTACTCACAGGTTGAGGGAGTTTACCGAGCTGAAACAGGGAGGAAGGTCCGTGGGGCAGTATATTGCAGAGTTTGAGAGACTTTCTCGCTATACACCCAACATAGCGAATGATGAATTTCATAAGGCGATGCAGTTCGTCCAGGGACTCAGGCCAGACATCCAGGATGCACTGAAGGCAGCCAATACAAGCACCTGGGCTAAAGCTACCGCAGAGGCCCTAAAAGTTGAGGATTCTGATATTGCCAAGAGGGCTACTCAGCGGACTGGAGAGCAGCTCAGGGATCGGGCTCGGGAAAGAGGCCGATGATTTACTCTGCACCTCCAGCGCAGAGGGACTCTGGGAAGAAGCTTAAGACTACAGGACCGTTACAGAAGGGCCCAAGAGCTCCAGCGCCACCACAGCCACCTCAGAAACCGGGTTGCAGATTCTGTGGGCTTCCTACACATAACTATGATAACTGCAGACGACGTTTGGGACTATGTTTGATCTGTGGGAGTGACGAGCACATGGTAGACGGCTGTCCGGATCGTCGGGATCCGCCACCTGCAGGTCCGAGGCCACTTGTGAGAGCTCGGGCGTATGCACTCTCTGGGGAGGAGCAGGATGCTGAGATAGACCCCGCCGCAGTAGTTGAAGGTATTATTTGCATCCATGGCACAAACATCCATACATTATTTGATCCAGGAGCTACACACTCCTTTCTTGCGCACTCTATTGCTATTACTCTACCTTTGCCTGCTATGTGTACTTCTGTGCGCTATTTAGTTAGTACTCCTTTCGGTAGTAGGCGAGAGACGGATCAGGTTTACAAGGATGTTCCAGTGGTGATTGAAGGCCGGGAATTTCTGACAGATTTCATTGTTATGCCAATGGAGAGATACGGGGCTATATTGGGGATGGATTGGTTATACAGGCATTGTGCTACCGTGGATTGTCGGGCTAAGAAGGTTCAGTTGGGTTCAGAGGTTATCACGGGCTGTACTTCGAAGACCGTACCCCTACTGTCGTTCTCAGAAGCTCAGAAATTAGTCAGAGACGGGGCTACAGGGTTCATTGCTTATATTCTGAACAAGTCAAAGGATCAGGTGAAACTGGAGAATACATAAGTTGTGAAAGAATTTCCCGAGGTATTTCCAGAAAAGTTGGATTCTTTGCCTCCTGAGCGAGAGATCGAGTTTGTGATCGATCTTTTTCCGAATGCCGAGCCGTATTCAAAGACTCCCTACCGGATGGCTCCAGCGGAATTAAAGGAATTAAAAGTTCAGGTCGAGGCATTACTGGAAGTTGGGTACATTCGACCAAGTTCTTCACCTTGGGGAGCCCCAGTGTTATTTGTAAAGAAGAAGGACGGAACTTTAAGAATGTGCATCGATTACAGGGAGTTCAACAGGATGACTGTCAAGAACAAGTATCCCCTCCCACACATCGAGGAGTTATTTGATATACTTCAGGGTTCCAAAGTCTATTCAAAATTGGATTTAAGATAGGGATACTATCAGCTGCGAATCCGAGCAGAGGATATTCCTAAGACAGGATTCAATACTCGGTACGGGCACTACGAGTTCGTGGTTATGCCGTTTGGATTAACTAACGCCCCTGCAGCTTTCATGGATATGATGTACCGGATTTTCAGGCCTTTCCTCGACAAGTTTGTGGTGATATTTATTGATGATATTTTGGTATTCTCGAAATCAGCTGAGGAGCACGCGAGACATCTTAAGCTCGTTCTACAGACTTTGAAAGGGCATCAGTTGTTTGCTAAGTTTAGCAAGTGTGAATTTTGGATCGATCGGGTTTCTTTCTTGGGACATGTAATTTCAGGAAAAGGATTGGAAGTTGATCCCTCGAAAATTGAGGCCGTGCTCAAGTGGGAAAAACCAAAGAATGCCTTGGAAATTAGAAGCTTCTTGGGATTGGCCGGTTATTACGCCGGTTATTACAGAAGGTTTGTTCAGGATTTCTCTAAGATTGCCGCACCATTAACCCAATTGACAAAGAAGGATGTTAAGTTTGTCTGGGACCAGAAGTGTGATCAAAGCTTTAACTTTTTGAAAGAAAAGTTAGTCTCAGCTCCGGTGTTAGCACTTCCTGAGGGTTCAGAGGAATATGCAATGTACACAGATGCTTCTAAAGAAGGCTTAGGTTGTGTTTTGACTCAGAAAGGAAAAGCGATCGCAAATGCTTCCCGAAAGCTAAAGGAATATGAAAAGAATTATCCGACACACGACCTGGAGCTTGCAGCCGTGATCTTTGCTCTCGGGAAATGGAGACATTATCTATACGGGACTTCTTTTGAGATTTTTACCGACCACAAGAGCCTCCAGTATTTATTCACACAGAAAGATTTGAATATGAGGCAATGGCGTTGGATGGAAAAATTGGAAGATTATGATTGTACAATCAAGTACCGTCCAGGGAAAGCAAACGTGGTCGCCGGTGCACTTAGCAGGAAGGCGAGTGTATCGAGTTTGGAAATAAAAGAAAGTGTTGAAGTGACGCCGATTGTGTTAAAAGCTCGGGTTTCTAATATCACAATTCAGCCGGAATTGAAGTATCAGTTATTTGAGGCTCAGAATAAGGATCCGGAAGTTCAGAAGCTTGTAAGTAAAGCTAAGGATGACCCGGAGAGTCCGTTTGGGTTTGATGAGACCGGGTTACTTCGGTTTAAAAACAGAGTGGTAATACCTGAAAAATTGAAACGGGTCCTACTCGAAGAAGCTCACAAGTCAGCCTATTCGATCCACCCAGGAGGAAACAAAATGTATAAGGATTTGAAGCAATATTATTGGTGGAACGGGATGAAAAGAGACGTGGCGGAGTATGTGAAACATTGTCTGACTTGTCAGAAAGTGAAAGCTGAGCACCAAAAGCCCGCAGGACTTCTACAACCATTACCTATTCCCGAGTGGAAGTGGGAACAAGTAACGATGGACTTTGTTTCCGGATTACCGAAGGTTAAAGGCGGGTTTGATGGAATTTGGGTAATTATGGATAGATTTACGAAGTCTGCTCACTTTTTACCGGTCCGGATGTCTTATAAGATTCCAAAGTTGGCTGAAATTTATAACAGAGAGATTATCCGACTTCATGGCATTCCGGCGAGTATAGTTTCAGACCGAGACCCGAGATTTACGTCCAAGTTGTGGCAGGAGTTACAGGCCGTTTTGGGAATGAAACTCAAGTTCAGTACAGCATTTCACCCGCAAACAGACGGTCAAACAGAAAGATTAATCAGGTATTTGGAAGATCTTCTTCGGGCGTGCACGATTGATTTTCAGAATTCATGGGTAGAACAGCTTCCTTTGATTGAGTTTGCTTATAACAACAGCTTCCAAGCTTCAATCGGGATGGCTCCGTATGAACTTCTTTATGGAAGAAAGTGCCGACTCTGTTGTTCTTCGACTTGGAAGAATGGAAATGGTCGAAACAGGAAGGGGTAAAGAAAGGTGAAAGGTTCAAAAGGTCTTCCAAAGTCGTTCAAGCTATGATTGAGAAAGTGCAAATGATTCAACAACGGATGAAAGCCGCGTAGGATAGACAAAAGAGCTATGCCGATAAGCGCCGAAGAGATCTACAATTTGAAGTTGGTGACCGGGTATTCTTGAAGGTGTCACCAAGGAAAGGTTTCACCCGGATCGGGAAAGGAGGGAAACTTAACCCTCGCTACTTAGGTCCTTTCGAGGTTCTTGAAAGAATAGGCGAGGTAGCCTATCGGTTGGACCTACCACCGAGTCTTACGGGGATTCACTGTAACACCCCGGAGCGGAGGGCGCCACATCCCCCGCACCATAGTCCAACACGGGTATCGAAAGGGGAACTCCATCCCCGCATCGAACCATGGCGAACGGGTGACAAACAAAAATCAACTCTAGGCTAGGCGGTCTAGACCCTGAACAGAGTGCGCAATAAGTTAAATCAGAAGTGCGGAAGCCACAGGATCACAAAACAAACCAATTACAGATATAAAAGTTGAGAAAGAGAAATACATATTTCAACAAGCTATGCCCACCCCGGGCTAAAGAAATATTCAAAGCTTCAGATTACAAAACATAACTTATATTTATTTATACATAGTAACAAATATACATAGTACCAAAGCGGGAAAGTAAATATGTAATGCAAGGACTCTACAAAGACTCGAACAACTCCCAAGACTCGAAAGACAACTGCCGCCTAGCCAGACTCCCAACCGGGCACCTGCAAAGCTCAAATCAAAGGGGAAAAAAGAGAAGAAGCAACGAGGGTCAGTCCTAGAGACTGGTGAGGGGGCTAACACACGCACACATACGTATACATAAGAGCCAAGCATATACAAATCGGAAATGTTCATGAATCCGGAGTGGTTTTTACATTCCAAAAGGTGTTAACACGTGATACTATATATACGAAGAAAGAGTTAGGACCCCAAAGGTCAAAATCTAACAAGTTTTACAAATTAGGAGTCCACCCCGTTTCATAAACCGTATCGGATACATAAGCATAAAGCAAACCATATCGGATACAAAACATAAACGGAAACACGGCGAGAACGAGTTCTCACGCACACTTACTCAGATTAAAGCAAAACTCATAAAACAATCCCACCTTTACACCATTGGGGAAGAGAGGTGCCCCTCTCGATTCCCACCACGGAACAGAACGGATGAACCGGGGGATCCCGCCCGATTCCTTCGACGGCCATGCCAAAATGCGCTCCGTCGGCATAGGAGAACTAAGCCTCCCGTTGGTGGAGAAGTGCACAGGGGTCGTAACCGGCGACCCCAATGGTCGTCCCGGGTCTCCCTTACCCACAATCTCCGGGGCCCAAACAGATCACCGAACTCACACACACATATCTCACAAAACGGATACTTATCACAAAAGCTTTTCTTGTCAAAACTTAACACGTACACACACCAACCCTTTTCGAAAACGAATAAACAAAACGTAGCTTATATACATATAAAAGCCTTTTCAATGGATTTCATAGCAAGTGGGCCAATTCCCGCAAAATACATATTCAACACTTATTTATACGTATATATAGTTCGCATGCGGGCTTAAATTACAATTAGGGTTGTAGGTCATAATATCTAAAAAGGAAAGAAACCTCACCTCCGAGAAGCAACGGGAGCAAAAGAAGCAAACGAACGTCTAGAAGACCACCTCGTCAACCAAAGAACGGACCTAACGGCAAGGCAAAGACAAAAGACAAACTTAGACTCAATATGAACCACATTAGACGCTCGGCGGATGTGTACGTATGTTCATGATGCAAAGGGTATAAAATAAATTCACACTTAAGTCATATGAGAGCATGTATTTCATATAAGTTCATAATTCACACACGAGGGTATAAAACAAGTCAAGGATTCAAAACATTAAGCTTAACACATAATGTAACAAGTTAATGAAGCATAAAAGTCATAAACAAGACAGGAAAGCTAACTAAAAGAAATGAAAAGAAAGCAAAGCCAAGCGAAGACGGGCGAAAAAACGAGAATTCCTAGGGGACACGCCCGTGCCCCCCTGGAAGAACCAGCTGAGACACCCCCGTGTCTCAGTACAGGGGATGAGAAACGGAAACCAAAAGGTGACACGCCCGTGTCACCAACAAAGGGCAAACCGAGACACCCCCGTGTCTCGGTACAGAAAGGACCAGACAACAAGCAACACATCAGATTTGGAGAGAAAAACAGGGGATTTCGGTGCAAGCTTAGGGAAGTCTCTAAAGCCAAAGAAAACACATAAATCAAACATGAAAATAACACTAATTCATCATAGATTCATGCCATATAAGTAGCAACAACTTCAATCACCAAATATGCAAGAAACAAAGCAAGGAAAGGGGGAAGAAATGCATCAAGTTATCATCCAATTCTCAAGCCCTCATCAATGGCCAATCACTCATAATCAAACAACCATGAAAGGAGGTGCAATAAATACATAGAATCAAGTCATAGAAGCAATATATCATCACCAAGAATCAAGGGAACAAGAAGGGAAGCAAGAATCATCAAATTCATCCAACCTCTACTAATCACATGCTTGCTAGAACTCAAGAATCAACCAATGAATTCAACTCAAATCCACATATAATAGAGAAGAGAGAGTGTAGATTACAATCATAAACTTACCTTTCGAATTTGAGAAGATTCGGATGTGATTTGAGCTCAAAATCATCAAAAATGGCCAAGGGTTTCTTCCTTCTCTTCTTGGAGCTGAAGTTGCTGCACTTTCCCTTCTTTTTCTTGGGTGTGGGACGAAATGGGGGAGTAGGAGAGAGTGAGGGATGGTTAGATACATATTAGTCAAGGTTAGAAGCTTAATTGGGGTTAAATGGGGGTCCCACAAGTGAAGATTAGTCAACAAAAGGGGTACTCTTAAGCACAAGGGCTCGTTCCAGTCGAAAAACGGGGAATCAAATGGGCTTAGAAAAATATAAATCTTAATTCTTTGTCTTGATTTCTTCGTTACGAGTCCAACGCATCTTCCGGAATTCAAATCCGAATTCCCGAGCACAAGTTACGCCTTCCGGAACACAAGGTGCGCTAAAGCTCGTTAGGCCCTTATGTCCCTAAAACATAAAACGGTTTTCAAAACCGTATCAAACGAACTCAAAAACAAGTAACGAACACAAAGACACATACATAACACATATAAGTCACACATAGCACGTAGTCCCAAAAATCGAAAACGAAAACGAATACAAACGAAGCAAGAACGAAACAAAGAGAACAAATACGTACAAATAAGTCACATAAGGTCAAATACGTTCAAGTAACTCAAATATATCACATAAAAAGTATAATAAACACATAATTAATCAATTAAAAGCACACATAGCTCACCCGTGAAGGCGTACCTGGAAAGGCCGGACGAGCGGGATGTTACAAACTCCCCTCCTTCAAAAAGACCTGTCCTCAGGTCCTAAGCGAGACCTTTGAGGGCACTAGAGCGATCCCAACTCCACGCTTCCGCTACGCTACTCTGATCCAAAAGTTGTAACTCCTCGGGACATTGCTTCCTTAATTAGAAATGAGGAAGACTTCTCGTGTCCCGATCACTCGGTGGTACTCACCAAATCCGAGTGAATCCCCTTACTTTAGCAAACTTTGGTTGCTCCCACTTCTGATTAACATTCAAAAGTAGTTGGGGAAAACTACCGGTTCTTCGTGTTCGGTCTTCTACCGAAAGCACTTTAGACATTGCTACACTAAGTCTACAATGCCTCTTCTTGTGCCAACACTCTTACCGGTTCTTCAAGTCTCGTACTATGAGTGGAATTAGTCTCGTGACTAAGCACTTCTTGAGACATAGGCTCCAATCCTCCGTAGCAACGCACAACCGAAGTCTTCCTTAGTACCTCGATCATAACGGAGAAGTTCGAGTATTCTCGTGTAATCAAGGTAACTCCCTTCAAAAGCCTTATCCACTCGAACCCTGCCTCTTTCTTGTCTTCCATGTCAAGGGCGACACTTGAGACTTAATCTCTGAGGCAATTCTCGGTTCCTCTACCAAAATGCGTAGTCGACCATACCCTTGTTGAAACCACACTCAGCTAAGACCACAGAACACTGAAGAAGGGCTAAAAACTCCTCGAAGCAAGCATGAAGGGTATTTATCTCTCACCGTTAACCTGTGCAGCTCACGGTAATATTCTCATCCTAAATCCCGCCTTCTTCTTAGAGGGGACTAAGATACTCCACAAAGAAGTATTCACAAGGATGAAATTACCTTCTAAGAGCTCGTCAACTACGACTTGACTCCAACAACCTCGCTAGAATCCACCGAAAGAGTAACTTCAGACACAAAATAATTCCGGGATAAAGATCACGACAACCTCGATGTCCTAATTAAGTGGAAACGAATTCCATCTTCAAAGAAACACCAAAGGTGGCTTACTTCGACCTTTGTCTCCTTAAGCTTGGCTCGGCCTCTGAGTTAACTCAAAGGAAAGCCACGAAGCTTATCGCACTGTCCCGGAATTACCAACCACTACTACAAAGGGTATCAATGGGCTAGCCTTCCATCTAACACCCGGAGATACCGTTGAGCCCCGAATGGACGTCCTAAAAGCAACCACCCACGCCTAAGGTAACACCATTACCCTGACAAAACTTGGCGCCTTCAAGAAAAACCACCGGAAAAGAACCAACCACCGAACGAGCTCGGCCCTCGCAGCTCACCAAACACACGACACTCTCCTCCCCAAACTCTCTCCAAAGAGAGAGAGGCAACACAAAAGAGAAAAGAAAAGAGAAAACATAAGCAAGCAAGCAAGTAGTAACAAAACACGCAAGCACTGAGACAACAAGAAAAGGAAAGTAATACCAATTAAATAAAATGCATGTATGTAGTGCCATGAATGCTTGGTGTACCTTTCACCATGGCGGTAGTGTCGATCTTGACAAACTGTTCTTCCTCTTTCGTCATATTCACTTGGATTGGGCTTGGAGTCTTGGAATCATGGCTCTTTGTAATCCTTGGATTCCTAGTCTTCGGGCAACTGTTCACCTTATGTCGCGGTTCCCCACACTTGTAACATCTCCCAAGTTTCTTTCGGCAAACTTCTTCGGTGTGATTAGGGCCTTGACAATAAGAGCATTGAATCATCTCCAATGGAAGGGGTATCGGATCCATCTTTGGTGGTTGAAGTTTCTTCTTCTTGATGTAGTCGACCTCTTGAAGTTCTTGGGTTTCCTCTCGGGACATAGGCCTCTTATTTGAGTTTAAGCTTGATCCTGGATTATATCCCTCCTTAGAAATGTGAAACTTTACCTCTTGCTTATTCATTTCATCTTGAACCACTCTTCTAACTTCCTCGGACCATTTATGTACCGGTGAGCTTTGGAAAGCTTGTTGAATCTCGTCTCTACGCCTTTGTATATATTCCCGGACCTTAGGGCAATCTTGGTTAGCTCTCGAGCTTTCTAGTTCCATCATAAGATCATCCATCATCTTCACTTCTTGCTCAAGATTTAGGAATTCTTGGAGTCTTCTAATCAATTCATTGGGAGGGATATACTTGTAGCAAAATTCTCGGATAAACCTTTCCCAATGGAGCTCTTCTCCGGACTTCTTTAGATGTGATCTTATTTCCTTGAACCATTTTGAAGCTTCACCTTGTAGTAAGCGGGAAGTGTGTCTTACTTTCTCTTGTGAGGTTCCCGAACAATTTCCCCAAATCCACAATACCACGGATAGCCACTCCTCTGCATTAACACTATCGCCTCCAAACCACTTCGGTGGATTAAAGCCCTCAAACTTCTTTGAGACCGAAGAAACTTGTTTCTCTTGTTTTCCTTTTGATGAAATATGTTGGTATGAAAAACTCATCCTGAGATAAGAGAAATGATTCCAAAATATCGATGCATGCAGGGTTTAGTACATGTTCATGTGAACTATTAACTTAATTAAACCAAATAATTCAAATAATTCACATAAAAGATGAGAATGAATGCAAACAATCATATAATCCTGAGCCGAACGACCTAGACAAACCCGACATGACGCTAGAGCTCCGGTTTTGCAACCCAGAGCTCTGATACCACTTACAGATGTAACACCCCGGAGCGGAGGGCGCCACATCCCCCGCACCATAGTCCAACACGGGTATCGAAAGGGGAACTCCATCCCCGCATCGAACCATGGCGAACGGGTGACAAACAAAAATCAACTCTAGGCTAGGCGGTCTAGACCCTGAACAGAGTGCGCAATAAGTTAAATCAGAAGTGCGAAAGCCACAGGATCACAAAACAAACCAATTATAGATATAAAAGTTCAGAAAGAGAAATACATATTTCAACAAGCTATGCCCACCCCGGGCTAAAGAAATATTCAAAGCTTCAGATTACAAAACATAACTTATATTTATTTATACATAGTAACAAATATACATAGTACCAAAGCGGGAAAGTAAATATGTAATGCAAGGACTCTACAAAGACTCGAACAACTCCCAAGACTCGAAAGACAACTGCCGCCTAGCCAGACTCCCAACCGGGCACCTGCAAAGCTCAAATCAAAGGGGAAAAAAGAGAAGAAGCAACGAGGGTCAGTCCTAGAGACTGGTGAGGGGGCTAACACACGCACACATACGTATACATAAGAGCCAAGCATATACAAATCGGAAATGTTCATGAATCCGGAGTGGTTTTTACATTCCAAAAGGTGTTAACACGTGATACTATATATACGAAGAAAGAGTTAGGACCCCAAAGGTCAAAATCTAACAAGTTTTACAAATTAGGAGTCCACCCCGTTTCATAAACCGTATCGGATACATAAGCATAAAGCAAACCATATCGGATACAAAACATAAACGGAAACACGGCGAGAACGAGTTCTCACGCACACTTACTCAGATTAAAGCAAAACTCATAAAACAATCCCACCTTTACACCATTGGGGAAGAGAGGTGCCCCTCTCGATTCCCACCACGGAACAGAACGGATGAACCGGGGGATCCCGCCCGATTCCTTCGACGGCCATGCCAAAATGCGCTCCGTCGGCATAGGAGAACTAAGCCTCCCGTTGGTGGAGAAGTGCACAGGGGTCGTAACCGGCGACCCCAATGGTCGTCCCGGGTCTCCCTTGCCCACAATCTCCGGGGCCCAAACAGATCACCGAACTCACACACACATATCTCACAAAACGGATACTTATCACAAAAGCTTTTCTTGTCAAAACTTAACACGTACACACACCAACCCTTTTCGAAAATGAATAAACAAAACGTAGCTTATATACATATAAAAGCCTTTTCAATGGATTTCATAGCAAGTGGGCCAATTCCCGCAAAATACATATTCAACACTTATTTATACGTATATATAGTTCGCATGCGGGCTTAAATTACAATTAGGGTTGTAGGTCATAATATCTAAAAAGGAAAGAAACCTCACCTCCGAGAAGCAACGGGAGCAAAAGAAGCAAACGAACGTCTAGAAGACCACCTCGTCAACCAAAGAACGGACCTAACGGCAAGGCAAAGACAAAAGACAAACTTAGACTCAATATGAACCACATTAGACGCTCGGCGGATGTGTACGTATGTTCATGATGCAAAGGGTATAAAATAAATTCACACTTAAGTCATATGAGAGCATGTATTTCATATAAGTTCATATTTCACACACGAGGGTATAAAACAAGTCAAGGATTCAAAACATTAAGCTTAACACATAATGTAACAAGTTAATGAAGCATAAAAGTCATAAACAAGACAGGAAAGCTAACTAAAAGAAATGAAAAGAAAGCAAAGTCAAGCGAAGACGGGCGAAAAAACGAGAATTCCTAGGGGACACGCCCGTGCCCCCCTGGAAGAACCAGCTGAGACACCCCCGTGTCTCAGTACAGGGGACGAGAAACGGAAACCAAAAGGTGACACGCCCGTGTCACCAACAAAGGGCAAACCGAGACACCCCCGTGTCTCGGTACAGAAAGGACCAGACAACAAGCAACACATCAGATTTGGAGAGAAAAACAGGGGATTTCGGTGCAAGCTTAGGGAAGTCTCTAAAGCCAAAGAAAACACATAAACCAAACATGAAAATAACACTAATTCATCATAGATTCATGCCATATAAGTAGCAACAACTTCAATCACCAAATATGCAAGAAACAAAGCAAGGAAAGGGGGAAGAAATGCATCAAGTTATCATCCAATTCTCAAGCCCTCATCAATGGCCAATCACTCATAATCAAACAACCATGAAAGGAGGTGCAATAAATACATAGAATCAAGTCATAGAAGCAATATATCATCACCAAGAATCAAGGGAACAAGAAGGGAAGCAAGAATCATCAAATTCATCCAACCTCTACTAATCACATGCTTGCTAGAACTCAAGAATCAACCAATGAATTCAACTCAAATCCACATATAATAGAGAAGAGAGAGTGTAGATTACAATCATAAACTTACCTTTCGAATTTGAGAAGATTCGGATGTGATTTGAGCTCAAAATCATCAAAAATGGCCAAGGGTTTCTTCCTTCTCTTCTTGGAGCTGAAGTTGCTGCACTTTCCCTTCTTTTTCTTGGGTGTGGGACGAAATGGGGGAGTAGGAGAGAGTGAGGGATGGTTAGATACATATTAGTCAAGGTTAGAAGCTTAATTGGGGTTAAATGGGGGTCCCACAAGTGAAGATTAGTCAACAAAAGGGGTACTCTTAAGCACAAGGGCTCGTTCCAGTCGAAAAACGGGGAATCAAATGGGCTTAGAAAAATATAAATCTTAATTCTTTGTCTTGATTTCTTCGTTACGAGTCCAACGCATCTTCCGGAATTCAAATCCGAATTCCCGAGCACAAGTTACGCCTTCCGGAACACAAGGTGCGCTAAAGCTCGTTAGGCCCTTATGTCCCTAAAACATAAAACGGTTTTCAAAACCGTATCAAACGAACTCAAAAACAAGTAACGAACACAAAGACACATACATAACACATATAAGTCACGCATAGCACGTAGTCCCAAAAATCGAAAACGAAAACGAATACAAACGAAGCAAGAACGAAACAAAGAGAACAAATACGTACAAATAAGTCACATAAGGTCAAATACGTTCAAGTAACTCAAATATATCACATAAAAAGTATAATAAACACATAATTAATCAATTAAAAGCACACATAGCTCACCCGTGAAGGCGTACCTGGAAAGGCCGGACGAGCGGGATGTTACATTCACAACGTGTTTCATATTTCTCAGTTAAGGAAATATTACCCCGATGAGACTATGATTCTCCCCGTGGAAGAAGTTGAGCTGGAACCGAATTTGACATTTGTTCAGAGGCCGGTTAGAATCTTGGATTGAAAATTTCAGGAATTGAGAAACCGGAGAATTCCCATGGTTAACGTTTTGTGGAGAAGTGACAAGACCGAAGAAGCTACGTGGGAAACGGAAGACAAGATGAAACGGTTCCACCCGGAGTTGTTCACACAAGATTAGAGAATCTGGGGACCAGATTCTTTTAAGGGGGGGAGAGTTGTAATGCCCCGGTTCCGGAGGAACAGGTAAGCACGCCACGTGTGCGTTTTGAGCGTAGGATTTATTTTAATTCTTTAATTTCATAATATATTCATAAGTGGCATTCATATTTTTATAAAAATTCATGAAACATTATTTTGTGAAATATGTGAATTCATAGCATTGAAAATATTATTTCATGACACGGAAAATATTTATTGCATGAAACCATAATCGGGAGTGTTTCAAATTACCAAATTATCCCTAGTTGAATATTTCTTTAAATTCTAGGGACTTAATTGCACAATCTTTTAAGGACCTTACTGATCAAGTTACAAAACCCATATACTCAATTGCATAACTTGAATCCTTGGAGGATTAATTGGCAAAATTGGACATTTCACTCATCCCAAAAAGTGGTTGTTACGTGATATGCATCTCCAAGCTTCCATACTCTCATTTCATCCAAAACATTTCCCAACCATTTGCTTCCTCATTCTCGGTATCAAGAAGAAAAGGGAAAGAGAAGAATTTTACACTTTTCATCAAGGATTTCAAGAAATTATCCAAGTTTTGGGGAATTAATCATCTTCATCATCCATCTTCTTCATCCTTTTCATTTTAAGGTTGGTTTGGCATGAATCCATGATCTTTGATCATATGTGTATAAGCTAGGGTTTGAGGATTTTATGTTAAATGGATTGGAGGTATGATTAGATGATTATATCTTGAATTATGGCATGATTTGTGCATGATTTTGTTGAGAATTTGAGCTTGAGTGATCAAGATGATCTTGAGCTAGAAATCTTGGAAACCTTGATGATATTGCATAGTTTTAATGGTTAAGTGTTATATTATCATCTTTTGAACATGTGTACATCAAATTTCCAGAAATCCATGCATTTGGTTGATTAAAACTTGAAGTTGATGATTGTTTTGTCCATTCCCGTAGCCATCCCCTGTTTTTTCCTCTGTTTCTGTAAGTTGCAGAAACAGGGAACCACCGTTCCCAGCCTCAAGGCATTGTGGGAACGGGCGTTCCCCTCTTTTAAACTAAAAATAGGCGGCCGAGCATGGGAACGGCCGTTCCCATTTTGGCCTTGCGCCGGAAGGGCCTTCCCAGCTAAGGCGCATTTTTAAAATAGAAACGTTGGCGCGATTTTGGGGATCATGGGAACGACCGTTCCCATTTTTCAAAGGGGTCCGGAACGGCCGTTCCCACCTGGAATGCAGAACAAAATTCTCTGCATAAAATTACGAAAATAGCCCCTCGATCCGACGACTTCTTTGACCCCAAATTGCTATAATATGTGTTATTATGTACTAAAACAACATGTTATCATGCCACATTGCATTTTCATCGTCATCTCGATACATTTCCGCCGTTCGTCATATTTGGTCCATTTTAGGTCATGTCTCACGTATACACGTCGTGTTTGCACAGGTCACGGGGTTGTGGACGAGGAGCAGGCTCAGTAGAATATATCCTTGTCATATTTTGTAAGAAAAGGTGAGGTTTTATTTTAAGTAAATCGAACCCTATAACCCTTATGTGCTATTTTTCGGCCAAAACATATTATCATTATAAACGTTTTCAAAGTTATAAATATTTCAAGCAAGCAAGTAATGATTGTCATGATTTTCAAGCAAGTTTGCGAGTACATGATTGCACGTGGGCCCGAGGGTAATTCTTGAGCCAACCGGGAAAGCAAGGGCTAACGGGTAACTCCTGAATTATCCTCACATTGTTGGGATCACCCCCGAAGCCACTAGGAGATTAGTGGTGGAAGGAGTTCCGTGTCTAGGGGGTCATGTCCCCTACACACAACATGTCGTGGATAGTTGAGCCTTGCAAACTCACTATCAACCGGAGGAAGAAGGAGACTGGGGATTAATCTGGCATGTCGGGTTATCCTCGGGTTATTGCATGATTTCAAGCATGAAACTGTCTATGTGAGCACTAAATGGAATTATATGATCATGTATTGAATTGATAAAGCAAGCACGTATGGTCGCGTTTGGTGTAAAGGTTGGAGAATCGGCCCTGCTCGCCGGGGTCACATGTTCATGAAATGATCATGTTAAACTGTTAAAATGATTAGTTGTAATCTCGGGCAAAGAATAAGTTTCTTGAACTATTTATCTATTTCACTTCCAAAGTCTTCACCCGAGGCTACAACTTGCATGTGATGTGTGTTATATATTTATTGCCCTAACTCAGTCTTCGGTAGACTGATACTTCACTTTTCAGGTACTTGAGCGCTTGGTCGTGCTAGGCGGGTGTCCGGTCGAGTTTTGCATTCTCACGGGTCTAGTATTGTACCTTTCATGTATAGCACTTTTTGGTGTCTCATGTTATGATCATTATTAGTACATTTTGAGTACCTGAGTATGTATATTATAAGGAGATGATAATGTATTGATAGTTAAGTTGGTATCTATACGTATCTATTCCGTAAATATGGTACCTATATGTATATTTGAGTTATTGCTTCCGCTTTTGAATTCATGTTTTGCTTTATTTTTGTTGGGGAGTGTCCCGCCTAGCTCGTCATTTTTATTGTCACCCGTTCGCTATAGTTTTGGTTTATGTATGGATTTTCCATTTCATACGTGGATCGAGGCTATAGTGCGGAGGATGTAGTGCCCTGGGGGTTAGGGGGTTACATCTACATGCACTATGTTATAAACTTGATTTAGACAAGAAATGCCAAATTTTATATTCTCCTTTTTTTCCTTTTTCGTCTTTCATTTTCAAATAAAGACGATCGATAGAAGTTTGGTCATGGTATGCTAATTTAATTTAATATTTCGTGTTCGAACTTTTAAATCCGTCATTTCATTATTAGGATAACTTTACATTTTAATATTTCGACCCGATTCAAAATTATGGCAAAAATTTACAATATTAAATAGGGTAAATCTTTCTTTGCACCCCAACCTTTGGGGTGCATTGCACTTTGGTACCCAACCTTTAATTTTTGACGAATCAGTACCCAACCTTTGCAAGTTGTTTAATTTCAGTATTTAGGTTAACATTCCGGCATAATTCTCAGGCCAAGGCACAGCGCGTGTGTTTCACACGATTTCTTAAGGGTAATTTAGTCATTTAATTTTTTTACTAATTAAGAAATTAAAAAACACAAAAAAACCAAAAAAAAGAAAAAAGAAAATATGTTTGGTCTCTTAGAAGGTGGAGAAATGGAAGAAAATGGAAGAACTCAGATGGTGGAGAAGATGAAGAGGAAGGGCTTCTGATTTAACGGTGGGAGCGCGGCGGCAAATTTAAGAAGTCGATTTGGCGTGGTGGTGACGGATCTATGAGGAGGTAGCCTGATTTGGTGGTAGTGGTGGGGTATCTATGGGGAGGCGGTCTGGTTTTGTGGTGGTGGTATCGAAACCGCCGACAATTAGGCTGTAAAGCAGCACTGATGAAGCTTAGGAAGAAGATGCATATAATTTTCTTGTAATTTGAAGCTTGGGGATGAAGCCCTGCTTGGTGGCCTTTTTTATTTTTAATTTGGCTATGGAAGATTTGCAAGGAGGGGGAAGGGGGCTGTGTGTGCTCTGGGGGCCTTTTTTATTTTATTTTATTAGGCTATGGAAGATTTTTAGGGAGAGAATTTTTGCTACCCAACGAAGGTGGAGGAACTGGGTTCACCACTTTGGTCGCAACTGCCACCGACTACCAGCTCCGGTCGCAACCGTCGGCTCCGCCTCCAAGAAAGCCGGGAAACATATACATTGACCTTGTAACGCCCCGGTTTCCGGATGAACAGGTAAGCACGCCACGTGTGAGTTTGAGCGTAGGTTTTATTTTATTTCTTTAATTTATAATATATTCTTACGTGGCATTCATATTCTATAAAATTCATGAAATATTATTTATATTAATTCTTTGAATTCATATCATTGAAAATATTATTTCATGGCACGGAAAATATTTATTGCATGAAAAAAATTGCCGAGAGTGATAAAATTACCAAATTGTCCTTAGTTAACTATTTTCTAAAATATTACGGACTCAAGTGCATAAACTTGTAGGGACCAAACTGAGCATATTTTAAATTGTGGCATACCTAATTGTATAACTTAAAGACTTCAAGGATTAATTGGCAATTTGGCAATTTCCACAAAAATCAAGATGATGAATTACGTATCATCTCTTCTCCCACATTCCATGATCATTTTTCATCCATTTCATTCTCTCTCACTCTCGGTAGTCCAAGGAAGAAAAGGGAAGAAGTAGTTCATCATTCAATCATCAAGATTTCAAGAGATCATCCAAGTTTTTGGCAAATTGATCATCATCTTCACTCATCTTCTTCATTATTTTCATCTCCAAGGTTGGTTTGCATGGAAGTGATGATTCTTGCTTATGGTAGACATGGTTAGGGTTTGGAATTTATATGCTAGATGGATTGATTGGACATGGAAGCATGAATATGTGATCATATATTGAATTATAGCTTGGTTTATTCATGAAATCATTGAAGATTTGGCATGAGTGATCAAGTTTGATCATAAGCTTGAACCTTGGAAATCTTGTTGATATTGCATGTTTTATGTGTTTAAGTGTGGTATTGTTATGCTATAAGTGTGTTTGCATCATATTCCCAGAAATTATTGCATTTGGGGTTCAAAAATGGATTTTTGTGGCTTTGTTGAGCCATTGCCGAGAGCTTCCCCGGTTTCTGCTCTGTTTTTCCAGTTGCAGAAACTGGGAACGACCGTTCCCAGCCTCAAGGCATTGCGGGAACGGGCGTTCCCATCTCTTTTCAAATAAAAGGGCGGCCGAGCATGGGAACGGCCGTTCCCATTTTGGCCTTGCGCCGGAAGGGCCGTTCCCAGCTCAAAGGCGCGTTTTAAAAGGGGAAAAACGCTGGCACGTTTTGGGGAACTCTTGGGAACGACCGTTCCCATTTTTCAAAGGGGACCGGAACGGCCGTTCCCACCTGTATTGCAGTGTAAAATTCACTGCATAAAATTACGAAATTAGCCCCTCGACCCGACGACTTCTTTGACCCCGAATTGCTATAATATGTGTTAATATGATGTGAAACGACATGTTATCATACCACATTGCATTTTCATGGTCGTCTCGACACATTTCCGCCGTTCGTCCTATTTTGGTCATTTTAGTTCATGTCTCATGGTTATACGTCGTATTTGCACAGGTCACGAGGGCGTGGACGGGGAGCAAGCTCCTTAGAACACTTCTATATTATATTTTGCAAGAAAGGTGAGGTTTTGTTTTGGTAAAATGAACCCTATAACCCTTAGGTGATAGTTTTCGGCCAAAACGTATTATATTATGAATGATTTCAAAACCATGAACATTTCAAGCAAGCAATTCATGATTTCAAGCATGTTTGGCGAGTACATGATTGCACGTGGGCCCGAGGGTAATTCTTGAGCCAACCGGGAAAGCAAGGGCTGACGGGTAACTCCTGAATTATCCTCACATTGTTGGGATCACCCCCGAAGCCACTAGGAGATTAGTGGTGGAAGGAGTTCCGTGTCTAGAGGGTCATGTCCTCTACACACACCATGTCGTGGATAGTCGAGCCTTGCAAACTCGCTATCACCCGGAGGAAGAAGGAGACTGGGGATTAATCCGGCATGTCGGGTTATCCTCGGGTTATTGCATGATTTCAAGCATGAAATTGTTTATGTGAGCACTAAATAAATTGCATGATCACGTATTTATCAAGCAAGCAAGCATGATCACGTATTGTTCACGATTGGGAGTTCGGTTGGAGATTGCCCTTGCTCGCCGGGGCCACATGTTCATGACATAGACAAGCATGATTAATTAACCATGTTAAAATGATTGGTTGTACTCTCGGGCAAAGACTAAGTTCTTGAATTGTATAACTATTTTATTCCAAAATCTTCACCCGAGGCTACAACTTGCATGTGATGTGTGTATATATAATTATTGCCCCTCACTCAGTCTTCGGTAGACTGATACTTCACTTTTCAGGTACCTTTTGAGCGTGGTTGTACTAGGCGGGAGTTGGTCGAGTCTTGCATTATCACGGGCCTAGCTTGTACCTTTCATGTATATACTTTTGCCAGATATCATGTCATGCTCACGATTAGTGCATTTTGAATACTTAATTATGTATATTATTGAGAGATGATAATGTATTGATAGTTAGAATTGGTATCTATACATATCTATTCAGTAAATATGGTACCTATACGTATGATTGAATTTATTGCTTCCGCTTTCATTATCATGTTTGCTTTGGTGTTGTTGGGGAGAGTGTCCCGCCTAGTTCGTCGTTTTATTGTCACCCGTTCGCTGTGGTCTTGGTTTATGTATGAACTGTCCATTTCATACGTGGATCGAGGCTACAGTGCGGGGGATTTGGCGCCTTGGGGTTGAGGGTGCTACATCTACAGGTGGTATCAGAGCCCGGTTGCAAAACCGAGGTTCTCGATTCGTGTCGAGTCAGTCTAGGTCGCACGGCATAGGATTATGTGGTACTTGGGAGTCTGCATTGGGTTGATTTACTTGATTTACTCCCTTATTCGCATTAATTGAACTACTTGATCTTCCTTGAACATGTGCTCCTTGATACTATGGAAATTGTATGCACACATTTGCATTTATTGATCAAGCCACGCATGCTTAGTGATCTAATTTCAGGATGGAGCACGACAGACATTCCAGTGACCGATCCTTGAGGCACAGGCATCATCACCGCCGACATCATCGCCGCGAGAGATCACCACCTCCTCCACCTGCTCAGGCACAGCCCCGGGATTTTATGAATGCAGTAGTGGGGCTAATTGATCAGAGGTTACAGGACAGGGTTCCTCCACCACCTCCAGCACCAGTAGCACCTCCGGAGAACCCCATTTCTGCCATTCTACGAGAGTTTCAGAACCAGCGTCCCCCGAAGTTCTATAAGGGAGACGATATACAGGCAGAGATGTGGCTGAAAGAGATTGAAAGAATTTGGCAGCTTATCCCTTGTGACAGTCAGGAGAAGGATCGCTGTACACTTACTCTTATTCAGGGCGAGGCCTATTCTTGGTGGGAAAGCACGCAGATTGTTCTAGAGGCAGCCGGGACCGAGATTACCTGGGAGGTCTTTGCACGGGAGTTCAGAAACAAGTATATTCCTCCAGCTTCCCGTACCCGCAGGTTGAGGGAGTTTATAGAGCTAAAACAGGGAGGCAGGTCTGTGGGTCAGTATATCGCCGAGTTCGAGAGACTTTCTCGCTATGCACCCAACATAGCGAATGATGACTTTTACAAGGCGATGCAGTTCGTCCAGGGACTCAGGCCAGATATCCAGGATGCCCTGAAAGCAGCTAATACGAGCACCTGGGCAAAAGCTACCACCAAGGCCCTAAAAGTGGAGGATTCAGATAATGCTAGGAAAGCTATTTCACGGATTGGACAGGCTTCGGGCTCGAGAGCAGGTCAGGGATCGAGCTCGGGAAAGAGGCCGATGATTTACTCTGCACCCCCAGCTCAGAAGAACCCCGGGAAGAAGTTTAAGGCGACAGGGCCATTATTGAGAGGTCCGAGAGCTCCAGCACCACCTCAGCCACCTCAGAGACCGGGATACAGATGGTGTGGACTTCCTACACATACCTATGATAACTGCAGACGCCGGTTGGGTTTATGTTTGATCTGTGGGAGTAACGAGCACATGGTTGACGGTTGTCCGGATCGTCAGGATCCACCACCTGCAGGACAGAGGCCACTGGTGAGAGCACGGGCTTATGCACTCGCTGGAGAGGAGCAGGATGCAGAGATAGATCCCGCCGCGGTAGTTGAAGGTATTATTTGCATCCATGGCACGAACATCCATACATTATTTGATCCAGGAGCTACACACTCCTTTCTTGCGCATTCTATTGCTATTACTTTGTCTTTGCCTGCTATGTGTACTTCTGTGCGCTATATAGTCAGTATTCCTTTCGGTAGTAGGCGAGAGACGGATCAGGTTTGCAGGGATGTTCCAGTGGTAATTGAAGGCCGGGAGTTTCTGACAGATTTTATTGTTATGCCGATGGAGAGATACGGAGCTATATTGGGGATGGAATGGTTATACAGGCATTGTGCTACCGTAGATTGCCGGGCTAAGAAGGTTCAGTTGGGTTCAGAGGTTGTTACGGGCTGTACTTCAAAGACCGTACCCCTACTTTCGTTTTCAGAGGCTCAGAGATTAGTCAGAGACGGGGCTACAGGGTTCATTGCTTACATTCTGAACAAGCAAAAAGATCAGGTGAAATTAGAGGACACTGAAGTGGTAAAGGAATTTCCCGAGGTATTTCCAGAAAAATTGGATTCTTTGCCTCCTGAACGAGAGATTGAATTTGTGATCGATCTTTTCCCAAATACTGAGCCGTATTCAAAGACTCCATACCGGATGGCTCCAGCTGAATTAAAAGAGTTAAAAGTCCAGCTGGAAGCATTGTTGGAAGTTGGGTACATTCGGCCAAGTTCTTCGCCGTGGGGAGCACCAGTTTTGTTTGTAAAGAAAAAGGACGGGACTTTAAGAATGTGTATCGATTACAGGGAGTTGAACAGGATGACTATCAAGAACAAGTATCCCCTCCCACATATCGAGGAGTTATTCGATATACTTCAGGGTTCCAAGGTTTATTCAAAGCTGGATTTAAGACAGGGATACTATCAGCTGCGAATCCGAGCAGAGGATATTCCTAAGACAGGATTCAATACTCGGTACGGGCACTATGAGTTCGTGGTTATGCCATTTGGATTAACTAACGCCCCTGCAGCTTTTATGGATATGATGCACCGGATATTCAGGCCTTTCCTCGACAAGTTCGTGGTGATTTTCATTGATGACATTCTGGTTTTCTCAAAATCAGCCGAGGACCACGCGAGACATCTCAGGCTCGTTCTTCAGACTCTAAAAGAGCATCAGTTGTTTGCTAAGTTCAGTAAGTGTGAATTTTGTATAGATCGGGTTTCCTTTTTGGGACATGTGATTTCAGGAAAAGGGTTGGAAGATCTTCTTCGGGCTTGCGCGATGGATTTTCAGAACTCTTGGGCAGAACAGCTTCCTTTAATCGAGTTTGCTTATAACAACTGCTTTCAGGCTTCGATCGGGATGGCTCCTTACGAGTTGCTTTATGGAAGAAAGTGCCGGTCTCCGTTGTTCTTCGACTTGGAAGAATGGAAATGGTCGAAACAGGAAGGGGTAAAGAAAGGTGAAAGATTCGAAAGGCCTTCCAGAGTTGTTCAAGCTATGATTGAGAAAGTTCAAATGATTCAACAACGGATGAAAGCCGCGCAAGATAGGCAAAAGAGTTATGCCGATAAGCGCCGAAGAGATCTAGAGTTCGAAGTTGGTGACCGGGTATTCTTGAAGGTGTCACCAAGGAAAGGTTTTACCCGGATCGGGAAAGGAGGAAAGCTTAATCCTCGCTACTTAGGTCCGTTTGAGATTCTTGAAAGAATAGGCGAGGTAGCCTATCGACTGGACCTACCACCGAGTCTTACGGGGATTCACAATGTGTTTCATGTTTCACAACTAAGGAAATATTACCCCGATGAGACTACGATTCTCCCCGTGGAAGAAGTGGAACTGGAACCGAATTTAACTTTTATTCAGAGACCGGTTAGAATATTGGATCGGAAATTCCAAGAATTGAGAAACCGGAGGATTCCCATGGTTAAGGTATTGTGGAGAACCGATAAAACCGAAGAAGCTACGTGGGAAACAGAGGATAAAATGAAACGGTTCCACCCGGAGTTGTTCGAGCAAGACTAGAGAATCTGGGGACCAGATTCTTCTAAGGGGGGGAGAGTTGTAACGCCCCGGTTTCCGGATGAACAGGTAAGCACGCCACGTGTGAGTTTGAGCGTAGGTTTTATTTTATTTCTTTAATTTATAATATATTCTTACGTGGCATTCATATTTTATAAAATTCATGAAACATTATTTATATTAATTCTTTGAATTCATATCATTGAAAATATTATTTCATGGCACGGAAAATATTTATTGCATGAAAACAATTACCGAGAGTGATAAAATTACCAAATTGTCCTTAGTTAACTATTTTCTAAAATATTAGGGACTCAAGTGCATAAACTTGTAGGGACCAAACTGAGCATATTTTAAATTGTGGCATACCTAATTGTATAACTTAAAGACTTCAAGGATTAATTGGCAATTTGGCAATTTCCACAAAAATCAAGATGATGAATTACGTATCATCTCTTCTCCCACATTCCATGATCATTTTTCATCCATTTCATTCTCTCTCACTCTCGGTAGTCCAAGGAAGAAAAGGGAAGAAGTAGTTCATCATTCAATCATCAAGATTTCAAGAGATCATCCAAGTTTTTGGCAAATTGATCATCATCTTCACTCATCTTCTTCATTATTTTCATCTCCAAGGTTGGTTTGCATGGAAGTGATGATTCTTGCTTATGGTAGACATGGTTAGGGTTTGGAATTTATATGCTAGATGGATTGATTGGACATGGAAGCATGAATATGTGATCATATATTGAATTATAGCTTGGTTTATTCATGAAATCATTGAAGATTTGGCATGAGTGATCAAGTTTGATCATAAGCTTGAACCTTGGAAATCTTGTTGATATTGCATGTTTTATGTGTTTAAGTGTGGTATTGTTATGCTATAAGTGTGTTTGCATCATATTCCCAGAAATTATTGCATTTGGGGTTAAAAAATGGATTTTTGTGGCTTTGTTGAGCCATTGCCGAGAGCTTCCCCTGTTTCTGCTCTGTTTTTCCAGTTGCAGAAACTGGGAACGACCGTTCCCAGCCTCAAGGCATTGCGGGAACGGGCGTTCCCATCTCTTTTCAAATAAAAGGGCGGCCGAGCATGGGAACGGCCGTTCCCATTTTGGCCTTGCGCCGGAAGGGCCGTTCCCAGCTCAAAGGCGAGTTTTAAAAGGGGAAAAACGCTGGCACGTTTTGGGGAACTCTTGGGAACGACCGTTCCCATTTTTCAAAGGGGACCGGAACGGCCGTTCCCACCTGTATTGCAGTGTAAAATTCACTGCATAAAATTACGAAATTAGCCCCTCGACCCGACGACTTCTTTGACCCCGAATTGCTATAATATGTGTTAATATGATGTGAAACGACATGTTATCATACCACATTGCATTTTCATGGTCGTCTCGACACATTTCCGCCGTTCGTCCTATTTTGGTCATTTTAGTTCATGTCTCATGGTTATACGTCGTATTTGCACAGGTCACGAGGGCGTGGACGGGGAGCAAGCTCCTTAGAACACTTCTATATTATATTTTGCAAGAAAGGTGAGGTTTTGTTTTGGTAAAATGAACCCTATAACCCTTAGGTGATAGTTTTCGGCCAAAACGTATTATATTATGAATTATTTCAAAACCATGAACATTTCAAGCAAGCAATTCATGATTTCAAGCATGTTTGGCGAGTACATGATTGCACGTGGGCCCGAGGGTAATTCTTGAGCCAACCGGGAAAGCAAGGGCTGACGGGTAACTCCTGAATTATCCTCACATTGTTGGGATCACCCCCGAAGCCACTAGGAGATTAGTGGTGTAAGGAGTTCCGTGTCTAGAGGGTCATGTCCTCTACACACACCATGTCGTGGATAGTCGAGCCTTGCAAACTCGCTATCACCCGGAGGAAGAAGGAGACTGGGGATTAATCCGGCATGTCGGGTTATCCTCGGGTTATTGCATGATTTCAAGCATGAAATTGTTTATGTGAGCACTAAATAAATTGCATGATCACGTATTTATCAAGCAAGCAAGCATGATCACGTATTGTTCACGATTGGGAGTTCGGTTGGAGATTGCCCTTGCTCGCCGGGGCCACATGTTCATGACATAGACAAGCATGATTAATTAACCATGTTAAAATGATTGGTTGTACTCTCGGGCAAAGACTAAGTTCTTGAATTGTATATCTATTTTATTCCAAAATCTTCACCCGAGGCTACAACTTGCATGTGATGTGTGTATATATAATTATTGCCCCTCACTCAGTCTTCGGTAGACTGATACTTCACTTTTCAGGTACCTTTTGAGCGTGGTTGTACTAGGCGGGAGTTGGTCGAGTCTTGCATTATCACGGGCCTAGCTTGTACCTTTCATGTATATACTTTTGCCAGATATCATGTCATGCTCACGATTAGTGCATTTTGAATACTTAATTATGTATATTATTGAGAGATGATAATGTATTGATAGTTAGAATTGGTATCTATACATATCTATTCAGTAAATATGGTACCTATACGTATGATTGAATTTATTGCTTCCGCTTTCATTATCATGTTTGCTTTGGTGTTGTTGGGGAGAGTGTCCCGCCGAGTTCGTCGTTTTATTGTCACCCGTTCGCTGTGGTCTTGGTTTATGTATGAACTGTCCATTTCATACGTGGATCGAGGCTACAGTGCGGGGGATGTGGCGCCTTGGGGTTGAGGGTGCTACATCTACAGGTGGTATCAGAGCCCGGTTGCAAAACCGAGGTTCTCGATTCGTGTCGAGTCAGTCTAGGTCGCACGGCATAGGATTATGTGGTACTTGGGAGTCTGCATTGGGTTGATTTACTTGATTTACTCCCTTATTCGCATTAATTGAACTACTTGATCTTCCTTGAACATTTGCTCCTTGATACTATGGAAATTGTATGCACACATTTGCATTTATTGATCAAGCCACGCATGCTTAGTGATCTAATTTCAGGATGGAGCACGACAGACATTCCAGTGACCGATCCTTGAGGCACAGGCATCATCACCGCCGACATCATCGCCGCGAGAGATCACCACCTCCTCCACCTGCTCAGGCACAGCCCCGGGATTTTATGAATGCAGTAGTGGGGCTAATTGATCAGAGGTTACAGGACAGGGTTCCTCCACCACCTCCAGCACCAGTAGCACCTCCGGAGAACCCCATTTCTGCCATTCTACGAGAGTTTCAGAACCAGCGTCCCCCGAAGTTCTATAAGGGAGACGATATACAGGCAGAGATGTGGCTGAAAGAGATTGAAAGAATTTGGCAGCTTATCCCTTGTGACAGTCAGAAGAAGGCTCGCTGTACACTTACTCTTATTCAGGGCGAGGCCTATTCTTGGTGGGAAAGCACGCAGATTGTTCTAGAGGCAGCCGGGACCGAGATTACCTGGGAGGTCTTTGCATGGGAGTTCAGAAACAAGTATATTCCTCCAGCTTCCCGTACCCGCAGGTTGAGGGAGTTTACAGAGCTAAAGCAGGGAGGCAGGTCTGTGGGTCAGTATATCGCCGAGTTCGAGAGACTTTCTCGCTATGCACCCAACATAGCGAATGATGACTTTTACAAGGCGATGCAGTTCGTCCAGGGACTCAGGCCAGATATCCAGGATGCCCTGAAAGCAGCTAATACGAGCACCTGGGCAAAAGCTACCACCAAGGCCCTAAAAGTGGAGGATTCAGATAATGCTAGGAAAGCTATTTCACGGATTGGACAGGCTTCGGGCTCGAGAGCAGGTCAGGGATCGAGCTCGGGAAAGAGGCCGATGATTTACTCTACACCCCCAGCTCAGAAGAACCCCGGGAAGAAGTTTAAGGCGACAGGGCCATTATTGAGAGGTCCGAGAGCTCCAGTACCACCTCAGCCACCTCAGAGACCGGGATGCAGATGGTGTGGACTTCCTACACATACCTATGATAACTGCAGACGCCGGTTGGGTTTATGTTTGATCTGTGGGAGTAACGAGCACATGGTTGACGGTTGTCCGGATCGTCAGGATCCACCACCTGCAGGACAGAGGCCACTGGTGAGAGCACGGGCTTATGCACTCGCTGGAGAGGAGCAGGATGCAGAGATAGATCCCGCCGCGGTAGTTGAAGGTATTATTTGCATCCATGGCACGAACATCCATACATTATTTGATCCAGGAGCTACACACTCCTTTCTTGCGCATTCTATTGCTATTACTTTGTCTTTGCCTGCTATGTGTACTTCTGTGCGCTATATAGTCAGTATTCCTTTCGGTAGTAGGCGAGAGACGGATCAGGTTTGCAGGGATGTTCCAGTGGTAATTGAAGGCCGGGAGTTTCTGACAGATTTTATTGTTATGCCGATGGAGAGATACGGAGCTATATTGGGGATGGAATGGTTATACAGGCATTGTGCTACCGTAGATTGCCGGGCTAAGAAGGTTCAGTTGGGTTCAGAGGTTGTTACGGGCTGTACTTCAAAGACCGTACCCCTACTTTCGTTTTCAGAGGCTCAGAGATTAGTCAGAGACGGGGCTACAGGGTTCATTGCTTACATTCTGAACAAGCCAAAAGATCAGGTGAAATTAGAGGACACTGAAGTGGTAAAGGAATTTCCCGAGGTATTTCCAGAAAAATTGGATTCTTTGCCTCCTGAACGAGAGATTGAATTTGTGATCGATCTTTTCCCAAATGCTGAGCCGTATTCAAAGACTCCATACCGGATGGCTCCAGCTGAATTAAAAGAGTTAAAAGTCCAGCTGGAAGCATTGTTGGAAGTTGGGTACATTCGGCCAAGTTCTTCGCCGTGGGGAGCACCAGTTTTGTTTGTAAAGAAAAAGGACGGGACTTTAAGAATGTGTATCGATTACAGGGAGTTGAACAGGATGACTATCAAGAACAAGTATCCCCTCCCACATATCGAGGAGTTATTCGATATACTTCAGGGTTCCAAGGTTTATTCAAAGCTGGATTTAAGACAGGGATACTATCAGCTGCGAATCCGAGCAGAGGATATTCCTAAGACAGGATTCAATACTCGGTACGGGCACTATGAGTTCGTGGTTATGCCATTTGGATTAACTAACGCCCCTGCAGCTTTTATGGATATGATGCACCGGATATTCAGGCCTTTCCTCGACAAGTTCGTGGTGATTTTCATTGATGACATTCTGGTTTTCTCAAAATCAGCCGAGGACCACGCGAGACATCTCAGGCTCGTTCTTCAGACTCTAAAAGAGCATCAGTTGTTTGCTAAGTTCAGTAAGTGTGAATTTTGTATAGATCGGGTTTCCTTTTTGGGACATGTGATTTCAGGAAAAGGGTTGGAAGATCTTCTTCGGGCTTGCGCGATGGATTTTCAGAACTCTTGGGCAGAACAGCTTCCTTTAATCGAGTTTGCTTATAACAACTGCTTTCAGGCTTCGATCGGGATGGCTCCTTACGAGTTGCTTTATGGAAGAAAGTGCCGGTCTCCGTTGTTCTTCGACTTGGAAGAATGGAAATGGTCGAAACAGGAAGGGGTAAAGAAAGGTGAAAGATTCGAAAGGCCTTCCAGAGTTGTTCAAGCTATGATTGAGAAAGTTCAAATGATTCAACAACGGATGAAAGCCGCGCAAGATAGGCAAAAGAGTTATGCCGATAAGCGCCGAAGAGATCTAGAGTTCGAAGTTGGTGACCGGGTATTCTTGAAGGTGTCACCAAGGAAAGGTTTTACCCGGATCGGGAAAGGAGGAAAGCTTAATCCTCGCTACTTAGGTCCGTTTGAGATTCTTGAAAGAATAGGCGAGGTAGCCTATCGACTGGACCTACCACCGAGTCTTACGGGGATTCACAATGTGTTTCATGTTTCACAACTAAGGAAATATTACCCCGATGAGACTACGATTCTCCCCGTGGAAGAAGTGGAACTGGAACCGAATTTAACTTTTATTCAGAGACCGGTTAGAATATTGGATCGGAAATTCCAAGAATTGAGAAACCGGAGGATTCCCATGGTTAAGGTATTGTGGAGAACCGATAAAACCGAAGAAGCTACGTGGGAAACAGAGGATAAAATGAAACGGTTCCACCCGGAGTTGTTCGAGCAAGACTAGAGAATCTGGGGACCAGATTCTTCTAAGGGGGGGAGAGTTGTAACGCCCCGGTTTCCGGATGAACAGGTAAGCACGCCACGTGTGAGTTTGAGCGTAGGTTTTATTTTATTTCTTTAATTTATAATATATTCTTACGTGGCATTCATATTTTATAAAATTCATGAAACATTATTTATATTAATTCTTTGAATTCATATCATTGAAAATATTATTTCATGGCACGGAAAATATTTATTGCATGAAAACAATTGCCGAGAGTGATAAAATTACCAAATTGTCCTTAGTTAACTATTTTCTAAAATATTAGGGACTCAAGTGCATAAACTTGTAGGGACCAAACTGAGCATATTTTAAATTGTGGCATACCTAATTGTAGAACTTAAAGACTTCAAGGATTAATTGGCAATTTGGCAATTTCCACAAAAATCAAGATGATGAATTACGTATCATCTCTTCTCCCACATTCCATGATCATTTTTCATCCATTTCATTCTCTCTCACTCTCGGTAGTCCAAGGAAGAAAAGGGAAGAAGTAGTTCATCATTCAATCATCAAGATTTCAAGAGATCATCCAAGTTTTTGGCAAATTGATCATCATCTTCACTCATCTTCTTCATTATTTTCATCTCCAAGGTTGGTTTGCATGGAAGTGATGATTCTTGCTTATGGTAGACATGGTTAGGGTTTGGAATTTATATGCTAGATGGATTGATTGGACATGGAAGCATGAATATGTGATCATATATTGAATTATAGCTTGGTTTATTCATGAAATCATTGAAGATTTGGCATGAGTGATCAAGTTTGATCATAAGCTTGAACCTTGGAAATCTTGTTGATATTGCATGTTTTATGTGTTTAAGTGTGGTATTGTTATGCTATAAGTGTGTTTGCATCATATTCCCAGAAATTATTGCATTTGGGGTTCAAAAATGGATTTTTGTGGCTTTGTTGAGCCATTGCCGGGAGCTTCCCCTGTTTCTGCTCTGTTTTTCCAGTTGCAGAAACTGGGAACGACCGTTCCCAGCCTCAAGGCATTGCGGGAACGGGCGTTCCCATCTCTTTTCAAATAAAAGGGCGGCCGAGCATGGGAACGGCCGTTCCCATTTTGGCCTTGCGCCGGAAGGGCCGTTCCCAGCTCAAAGGCGAGTTTTAAAAGGGGAAAAACGCTGGCACGTTTTGGGGAACTCTTGGGAACGACCGTTCCCATTTTTCAAAGGGGACCGGAACGGCCGTTCCCACCTGTATTGCAGTGTAAAATTCACTGCATAAAATTACGAAATTAGCCCCTCGACCCGACGACTTCTTTGACCCCGAATTGCTATAATATGTGTTAATATGATGTGAAACGACATGTTATCATACCACATTGCATTTTCATGGTCGTCTCGACACATTTCCGTCGTTCGTCCTATTTTGGTCATTTTAGTTCATGTCTCATGGTTATACGTCGTATTTGCACAGGTCACGAGGGCGTGGACGGGGAGCAAGCTCCTTAGAACACTTCTATATTATATTTTGCAAGAAAGGTGAGGTTTTGTTTTGGTAAAATGAACCCTATAACCCTTAGGTGATAGTTTTCGGCCAAAACGTATTATATTATGAATTATTTCAAAACCATGAACATTTCAAGCAAGCAATTCATGATTTCAAGCATGTTTGGCGAGTACATGATTGCACGTGGGCCCGAGGGTAATTCTTGAGCCAACCGGGAAAGCAAGGGCTGACGGGTAACTCCTGAATTATCCTCACATTGTTGGGATCACCCCCGAAGCCACTAGGAGATTAGTGGTGTAAGGAGTTCCGTGTCTAGAGGGTCATGTCCTCTACACACACCATGTCGTGGATAGTCGAGCCTTGCAAACTCGCTATCACCCGGAGGAAGAAGGAGACTGGGGATTAATCCGGCATGTCGGGTTATCCTCGGGTTATTGCATGATTTCAAGCATGAAATTGTTTATGTGAGCACTAAATAAATTGCATGATCACGTATTTATCAAGCAAGCAAGCATGATCACGTATTGTTCACGATTGGGAGTTCGGTTGGAGATTGCCCTTGCTCGCCGGGGCCACATGTTCATGACATAGACAAGCATGATTAATTAACCATGTTAAAATGATTGGTTGTACTCTCGGGCAAAGACTAAGTTCTTGAATTGTATATCTATTTTATTCCAAAATCTTCACCCGAGGCTACAACTTGCATGTGATGTGTGTATATATAATTATTGCCCCTCACTCAGTCTTCGGTAGACTGATACTTCACTTTTCAGGTACCTTTTGAGCGTGGTTGTACTAGGCGGGAGTTGGTCGAGTCTTGCATTATTACGGGCCTAGCTTGTACCTTTCATGTATATACTTTTGCCAGATATCATGTCATGCTCACGATTAGTGCATTTTGAATACTTAATTATGTATATTATTGAGAGATGATAATGTATTGATAGTTAGAATTGGTATCTATACATATCTATTCAGTAAATATGGTACCTATACGTATGATTGAATTTATTGCTTCCGCTTTCATTATCATGTTTGCTTTGGTGTTGTTGGGGAGAGTGTCCCGCCGAGTTCGTCGTTTTATTGTCACCCGTTCGCTGTGGTCTTGGTTTATGTATGAACTGTCCATTTCATACGTGGATCGAGGCTACAGTGCGGGGGATGTGGCGCCTTGGGGTTGAGGGTGCTACATCTACAGGTGGTATCAGAGCCCGGTTGCAAAACCGAGGTTCTCGATTCGTGTCGAGTCAGTCTAGGTCGCACGGCATAGGATTATGTGGTACTTGGGAGTCTGCATTGGGTTGATTTACTTGATTTACTCCCTTATTCGCATTAATTGAACTACTTGATCTTCCTTGAACATTTGCTCCTTGATACTATGGAAATTGTATGCACACATTTGCATTTATTGATCAAGCCACGCATGCTTAGTGATCTAATTTCAGGATGGAGCACGACAGACATTCCAGTGACCGATCCTTGAGGCACAGGCATCATCACCGCCGACATCATCGCCGCGAGAGATCACCACCTCCTCCACCTGCTCAGGCACAGCCCCGGGATTTTATGAATGCAGTAGTGGGGCTAATTGATCAGAGGTTACAGGACAGGGTTCCTCCACCACCTCCAGCACCAGTAGCACCTCCGGAGAACCCCATTTCTGCCATTCTACGAGAGTTTCAGAACCAGCGTCCCCCGAAGTTCTATAAGGGAGACGATATACAGGCAGAGATGTGGCTGAAAGAGATTGAAAGAATTTGGCAGCTTATCCCTTGTGAAAGTCAGGAGAAGGCTCGCTGTACACTTACTCTTATTCAGGGCGAGGCCTATTCTTGGTGGGAAAGCACGCAGATTGTTCTAGAGGCAGCCGGGACCGAGATTACCTGGGAGGTCTTTGCACGGGAGTTCAGAAACAAGTATATTCCTCTAGCTTCCCGTACCCGCAGGTTGAGGGAGTTTACAGAGCTAAAGCAGGGAGGCAGGTCTGTGGGTCAGTATATCGCCGAGTTCGAGAGACTTTCTCGCTATACACCCAACATAGCGAATGATGACTTTTACAAGGCGATGCAGTTCGTCCAGGGACTCAGGCCAGATATCCAGGATGCCCTGAAAGCAGCTAATACGAGCACCTGGGCAAAAGCTACCACCAAGGCCCTAAAAGTGGAGGATTCAGATAATGCTAGGAAAGCTATTTCACGGATTGGACAGGCTTCGGGCTCGAGAGCAGGTCAGGGATCGAGCTCGGGAAAGAGGCCGATGATTTACTCTACACCCCCAGCTCAGAAGAACCCCGGGAAGAAGTTTAAGGCGACAGGGCCATTATTGAGAGGTCCGAGAGCTCCAGCACCACCTCAGCCACCTCAGAGACCGGGATGCAGATGGTGTGGACTTCCTACACATACCTATGATAACTGCAGACGCCGGTTGGGTTTATGTTTGATCTGTGGGAGTAACGAGCACATGGTTGACGGTTGTCCGGATCGTCAGGATCCACCACCTGCAGGACAGAGGCCACTGGTGAGAGCATGGGCTTATGCACTCGCTGGAGAGGAGCAGGATGCAGAGATAGATCCCGCCGCGGTAGTTGAAGGTATTATTTGCATCCATGGCACGAACATCCATACATTATTTGATCCAGGAGCTACACACTCCTTTCTTGCGCATTCTATTGCTATTACTTTGTCTTTGCCTGCTATGTGTACTTCTGTGCGCTATATAGTCAGTATTCCTTTCGGTAGTAGGCGAGAGACGGATCAGGTTTGCAGGGATGTTCCAGTGGTAATTGAAGGCCGGGAGTTTCTGACAGATTTTATTGTTATGCCGATGGAGAGATACGGAGCTATATTGGGGATGGAATGGTTATACAGGCATTGTGCTACCGTAGATTGCCGGGCTAAGAAGGTTCAGTTGGGTTCAGAGGTTGTTACGGGCTGTACTTCAAAGACCGTACCCCTACTTTCGTTTTCAGAGGCTCAGAGATTAGTCAGAGACGGGGCTACAGGGTTCATTGCTTACATTCTGAACAAGCCAAAAGATCAGGTGAAATTAGAGGACACTGAAGTGGTAAAGGAATTTCCCGAGGTATTTCCAGAAAAATTGGATTCTTTGCCTCCTGAACGAGAGATTGAATTTGTGATCGATCTTTTCCCAAATGCTGAGCCGTATTCAAAGACTCCATACCGGATGGCTCCAGCTGAATTAAAAGAGTTAAAAGTCCAGCTGGAAGCATTGTTGGAAGTTGGGTACATTCGGCCAAGTTCTTCGCCGTGGGGAGCACCAGTTTTGTTTGTAAAGAAAAAGGACGGGACTTTAAGAATGTGTATCGATTACAGGGAGTTGAACAGGATGACTATCAAGAACAAGTATCCCCTCCCACATATCGAGGAGTTATTCGATATACTTCAGGGTTCCAAGGTTTATTCAAAGCTGGATTTAAGACAGGGATACTATCAGCTGCGAATCCGAGCAGAGGATATTCCTAAGACAGGATTCAATACTCGGTACGGGCACTATGAGTTCGTGGTTATGCCATTTGGATTAACTAACGCCCCTGCAGCTTTTATGGATATGATGCACCGGATATTCAGGCCTTTCCTCGACAAGTTCGTGGTGATTTTCATTGATGACATTCTGGTTTTCTCAAAATCAGCCGAGGACCACGCGAGACATCTCAGGCTCGTTCTTCAGACTCTAAAAGAGCATCAGTTGTTTGCTAAGTTCAGTAAGTGTGAATTTTGTATAGATCGGGTTTCCTTTTTGGGACATGTGATTTCAGGAAAAGGGTTGGAAGATCTTCTTCGGGCTTGCGCGATGGATTTTCAGAACTCTTGGGCAGAACAGCTTCCTTTAATCGAGTTTGCTTATAACAACTGCTTTCAGGCTTCGATCGGGATGGCTCCTTACGAGTTGCTTTATGGAAGAAAGTGCCGGTCTCCGTTGTTCTTCGACTTGGAAGAATGGAAATGGTCGAAACAGGAAGGGGTAAAGAAAGGTGAAAGATTCGAAAGGCCTTCCAGAGTTGTTCAAGCTATGATTGAGAAAGTTCAAATGATTCAACAACGGATGAAAGCCGCGCAAGATAGGCAAAAGAGTTATGCCGATAAGCGCCGAAGAGATCTAGAGTTTGAAGTTGGTGACCGGGTATTCTTGAAGGTGTCACCAAGGAAAGGTTTTACCCGGATCGGGAAAGGAGGAAAGCTTAATCCTCGCTACTTAGGTCCGTTTGAGATTCTTGAAAGAATAGGCGAGGTAGCCTATCGACTGGACCTACCACCGAGTCTTACGGGGATTCACAATGTGTTTCATGTTTCACAACTAAGGAAATATTACCCCGATGAGACTACGATTCTCCCCGTGGAAGAAGTGGAACTGGAACCGAATTTATCTTTTATTCAGAGACCGGTTAGAATATTGGATCGAAAATTCCAAGAATTGAGAAACCGGAGGATTCCCATGGTTAAGGTATTGTGGAGAAGCGATAAAACCGAAGAAGCTACGTGGGAAACAGAGGATAAAATGAAACGGTTCCACCCGGAGTTGTTCGAGCAAGACTAGAGAATCTGGGGACCAGATTCTTCTAAGGGGGGGAGAGTTGTAACGCCCCGGTTTCCGGATGAACAGGTAAGCACGCCACGTGTGAGTTTGAGCGTAGGTTTTATTTTATTTCTTTAATTTATAATATATTCTTACGTGGCATTCATATTTTATAAAATTCATGAAACATTATTTATATTAATTCTTTGAATTCATATCATTGAAAATATTATTTCATGGCACGGAAAATATTTATTGCATGAAAACAATTGCCGAGAGTGATAAAATTACCAAATTGTCCTTAGTTAACTATTTTCTAAAATATTAGGGACTCAAGTGCATAAACTTGTAGGGACCAAACTGAGCATATTTTAAATTGTGGCATACCTAATTGTAGAACTTAAAGACTTCAAGGATTAATTGGCAATTTGGCAATTTCCACAAAAATCAAGATGATGAATTACGTATCATCTCTTCTCCCACATTCCATGATCATTTTTCATCCATTTCATTCTCTCTCACTCTCGGTAGTCCAAGGAAGAAAAGGGAAGAAGTAGTTCATCATTCAATCATCAAGATTTCAAGAGATCATCCAAGTTTTTGGCAAATTGATCATCATCTTCACTCATCTTCTTCATTATTTTCATCTCCAAGGTTGGTTTGCATGGAAGTGATGATTCTTGCTTATGGTAGACATGGTTAGGGTTTGGAATTTATATGCTAGATGGATTGATTGGACATGGAAGCATGAATATGTGATCATATATTGAATTATAGCTTGGTTTATTCATGAAATCATTGAAGATAAGCTTGAACCTTGGAAATCTTGTTGATATTGCATGTTTTATGTGTTTAAGTGTGGTATTGTTATGCTATAAGTGTGTTTGCATCATATTCCCAGAAATTATTGCATTTGGGGTTCAAAAATGGATTTTTGTGGCTTTGTTGAGCCATTGCCGAGAGCTTCCCCTGTTTCTGCTCTGTTTTTCCAGTTGCAGAAACTGGGAACGACCGTTCCCAGCCTCAAGGCATTGCGGGAACAGGCGTTCCCATCTCTTTTCAAATAAAAGGGCGGCCGAGCATGGGAACGGCCGTTCCCATTTTGGCCTTGCGCCGGAAGGGCCGTTCCCAGCTCAAAGGCGCGTTTTAAAAGGGGAAAAACGCTGGCACGTTTTGGGGAACTCTTGGGAACGACCGTTCCCATTTTTCAAAGGGGACCGGAACGGCCGTTCCCACCTGTATTGCAGTGTAAAATTCACTGCATAAAATTACGAAATTAGCCCCTCGACCCGACGACTTCTTTGACCCCGAATTGCTATAATATGTGTTAATATGATGTGAAACGACATGTTATCATACCACATTGCATTTTCATGGTCGTCTCGACACATTTCCGTCGTTCGTCCTATTTTGGTCATTTTAGTTCATGTCTCATGGTTATACGTCGTATTTGCACAGGTCACGAGGGCGTGGACGGGGAGCAAGCTCCTTAGAACACTTCTATATTATATTTTGCAAGAAAGGTGAGGTTTTGTTTTGGTAAAATGAACCCTATAACCCTTAGGTGATAGTTTTCGGCCAAAACGTATTATATTATGAATGATTTCAAAACCATGAACATTTCAAGCAAGCAATTCATGATTTCAAGCATGTTTGGCGAGTACATGATTGCACGTGGGCCCGAGGGTAATTCTTGAGCCAACCGGGAAAGCAAGGGCTGACGGGTAACTCCTGAATTATCCTCACATTGTTGGGATCACCCCCGAAGCCACTAGGAGATTAGTGGTGGAAGGAGTTCCGTGTCTAGAGGGTCATGTCCTCTACACACACCATGTCGTGGATAGTCGAGCCTTGCAAACTCGCTATCACCCGGAGGAAGAAGGAGACTGGGGATTAATCCGGCATGTCGGGTTATCCTCGGGTTATTGCATGATTTCAAGCATGAAATTGTTTATGTGAGCACTAAATAAATTGCATGATCACGTATTTATCAAGCAAGCAAGCATGATCACGTATTGTTCACGATTGGGAGTTCGGTTGGAGATTGCCCTTGCTCGCCGGGGCCACATGTTCATGACATAGACAAGCATGATTAATTAACCATGTTAAAATGATTGGTTGTACTCTCGGGCAAAGACTAAGTTCTTGAATTGTATATCTATTTTATTCCAAAATCTTCACCCGAGGCTACAACTTGCATGTGATGTGTGTATATATAATTATTGCCCCTCACTCAGTCTTCGGTAGACTGATACTTCACTTTTCAGGTACCTTTTGAGCGTGGTTGTACTAGGCGGGAGTTGGTCGAGTCTTGCATTATCACGGGCCTAGCTTGTACCTTTCATGTATATACTTTTGCCAGATATCATGTCATGCTCACGATTAGTGCATTTTGAATACTTAATTATGTATATTATTGAGAGATGATAATGTATTGATAGTTAGAATTGGTATCTATACATATCTATTCAGTAAATATGGTACCTATACGTATGATTGAATTTATTGCTTCCGCTTTCATTATCATGTTTGCTTTGGTGTTGTTGGGGAGAGTGTCCCGCCTAGTTCGTCGTTTTATTGTCACACGTTCGCTGTGGTCTTGGTTTATGTATGAACTGTCCATTTCATACGTGGATCGAGGCTACAGTGCGGGGGATGTGGCGCCTTGGGGTTGAGGGTGCTACAGACCTAGATCTGAGCCTCAAGCAGGGTTGGTTGAAGCTATGATTCTTTTGTATATATACATACATACATATATATATATTTACATACATACACATATATATTTATAGAGAGAGAGAGATGGGAATGTTGGTTGAAGCTATATTCTTCTGCAGATTTGCAGAAGGTCCGGGGTTGGAATCCCCCTTACGGGTTAATCTAAGGGGTTATGATGATTTTTGTAGAAGACGTTCTTAGCAGATATGCAGATTCTTTTTCTTTTTTTTTTTTATTTTTTTGGTTTTTTTGTGTTTTTTAATTTCTTAATTAGTGAAAAAATAAAATGACTAAATTACCTTTAAGAAATCGCCTGAAACACATGCGCCGTGCCTTGGCCTGAAAATTATACCGGAATGTTGACCTAGGTATTGAAATTAAACAACTTGCAAAGGTTTGGTACTGATTCATTAAAAATTAAAGGTTGGGTATCAAAGTGCAACACATCCCAGAGGTTGGGGTGCAAATAAAGATTTATCCTATTAAATAAATTAGTATTTATCGGACTTGAATTTATAATAAATTATATTAAAATAAGTAAATTACGCCACCTTTTTTCTTGGCGTATTTCTCAAGAAATGATTTGCTTTAGATACAGTCTTTCTTTAAAGGAAATAAATATAAGCAAGTACTGCTCTTGAGTCTTGACCAGAAGGCCAGAAAACCCTTTATTATTATTGGCTTATTTCATAAAATATTAAAGGGTTAATAATGTCTATATAGTGGCATTAAGAGTAAATTATCCATAAATTGAAGGGTATGTCTTTCTAAATAAAAAGGTCAACTTTTATTTACCTAAAAAGACAAAGAACAGGTCAGAGCTTGAAAATATTGGAATGCCTCCAACGTTAACTTTACAGCTTTAAATAATTAAATTCCCGTTTTTTAAATAAATAAATTTATCTTTTTCCCAAAATTCCCCTTATTTTAATATTCCAAATTCATTAACTTTGCTATTTTTTAAACCCATTTTATTAAATTTCCAAGACGGACCTGAAACCATTTTCTCAACCCTAATTAATACTTGAATTTTGCAATTTAAATATTCCTAGCTACCTAATTATTATTATTTTTTCAAATATTTTAATTAATTAATTCCTATTTATTTCTGAACCTTTATTTCCATCCACCCTACTTTTTTTTTTCTTGCAAAAACCCTCATTTTACGACTCCGAATATATTTATTTTTTCTTTTTCAAGAATTTTCCGTAGCTCTGTCCCTGCTCTGCAATGGCAGAAATTGAACCATGATAAAGTTCAGAAGGAAAGCATAGTGTTGGATACTTGCAGCAGAGCTCAGTTTGTACTCTGATGATCTTTGAATTTACCCAGCCCAGTTGTTCGATTTTTTATTTAACGAGTTTCTGAAGCTGAATTGGTGTCTTTGTTAACAATTTCCTGTGAGGAAAGGTGGTTTTTCAGCTCCTCCGAGTGTTTGCACTGCAAAAGATTCGAGCTTTATTATACGGTGTGTTACTTTCAGGGTAATTTTGAAGGGTTTAAGGATTTAGTATATGAATGGAGGAAAAGGAAGGGTTTAATGGTTCTGGGTTCGCAGTAAAAGGCGATGAAGCTCCTCAGAGCTTCAGAGTGGAGCAAAGGGTTGAAAATTCCGGCCAATACGGCGGTGGTGGGTCAACAGCTCCGCCCACGCCGGCAGAGCCTGCTGCGGCGGCTGCGGCGGCTGCGGCGGCGCTGTCGGAGAAGGTAAAGAAGAAAAGGGGTAGGCCGAGAAAGTATGCTGGAGATGGTTCTGCTGTGGCATTGTCACCAATGCCCATTTCAGCTTCAATTCCATTTTCTGCGGATTATTCTTCTTGGAAGCAAAATGCTGCCACTCCTGTTGAGTCTTTTAAGAAGAAAAATAAGCTGGAATTTTCAAGCACAGGTATATAAATAAGTGTGTTTGAATTTTCGATTGTAGTTTTGTTGTTGTATTTGTGTTGACAAAACATAGATCTATCTCCTTAAATGGCGTGGTTTTTAAGTGTCCAATTCGGAACTGGGGACCCTCTGTCAGGAAGTTCTTGAGGATGTTAGAAAATTGTTTGAGAATATTGGTGCTGTCTCTTTTAGCTGATGTGACAAGACACAAGATCTGTCCTTTACTCAATAATTGCAGGAAGCATAAGTGGAAAAAAATAAAAGGAAAATTTGAGTGATGGAATCTTGTTGATTTTAATGATGTGGAGGTGATGTAACATGTGTGGATCTAATCAAGTTTGGAATATAGCTGTCTCAAAATTCTGATGGTATTGTTAGATCGGATGCCAACGTAAAGATTCTTTTTCTGGGATAATGGGATTTTGATCATCCCATATTAATGATGATCACCAGAGGAATTCATTGTTGTGGTCATGTATATATACTACGAAAACGTTATGTTTCCTTAAGCTAGCATTTATATATGTGTGAGGGCCTTAAAACATATATCAGGTGTTTTATTGAGACAATTTAACAATATTGGTCACCTGTACTTCATCTTTTATTTTACTCTATTATATTTTTCATATTTTGTAGGGCGATCGGTCACATCACACCCTGTTGGTGGACGTTTTACACCTCATATGTTAACTGTTAATCCGGGCGAGGTATATCTAATTACAACTAATATGCTTGCTGCTCATTTGTCGGTATAATTATTGTAATGCTGTTTTTGCATGTTTGAGTAATGTAAGTCGTGCAACTCTGGTGAACATGTGGCACACACAAGATTTGAGGACGATAGACATATGTTGTTTGCTTGTTTCAGTGTTTTATTTTGAGCTCAAAACTTGGTTTTTTGGTTCTTTTAGGAATTAAGGTGTTCGGAAAAGGTGGACATTGATATTATGCTGTTAGAAGTTTCATTTCTTGAATTTTATACTAAAAAACCAATCTTACTTGCAGTAACTTTGGATGCTTATCACTCAACAGAATGCAAGTCATACTTTGAAACTACTAATCTGTTATTAGAATCTTGGTCTATTCAAAATTTACCAATTTTTATTAACTCTTACAATATATTTTTGTCAGGATATAATGATGAAGATAATATCCTTTTCTCAACAAGGATCCAGAGCCATTTGCATTTTAGCTGCAAATGGTACAATCTCAAATGTTACACTGCGTCAATCTAATTCATCTGGTGGTACTCTAACATACGAGGTACATAGGAGCCCCTTGTGGAGAGTATATGTATATATTATTGTCATGAAAATAACACTTTTTTCTGAATTGTAATAATGTTTTTCTTTTATTAACAGGGTCGTTTTGAAATCCTTTCTCTGACTGGATCATTTATGCCTAGTGATAATGGAGTGACAAAAAGTCGATCTGGTGGTATGAGCGTTTCCCTTGCAGGCCCAGATGGCCGTGTTCTGGGAGGAGGTTTAGCTGGCATGCTAGTTGCTGCTGGCCCCGTTCAGGTTAGTGAACTGCTGTAAATTCATTTTTTTTTTTTATAGGTGAAAAGGAAGGAAAATTGAAAGGCCAGTAATGTAATCAGTTGAATTTGATCTTAAAATAGCTATGGTCATAAATTATATACAAATGAGCATGGTTTGACAACTGTGGGTAGTTGAATAGAGGAATCACACCCTGAGCTGGGGGTGGGTGGTTAACCCCCGTGGCCCCACCCCGTGAAATTATAAAAAAGATATATACTCTTTTTCTATGTGGGTATGTCGAAAAACTACACACTCCTTAATTTGTGTTAAAATTACACAAACCGCCCTGTGACTATGGACATATTGCGGATAAAGTGACATTTTCAAACTCGTTTGGGGTGTGGTTTTCATAATTTTGAAAAAAACTCAGAGCTCGAGTTGTATTTCTTTTTTTCAAATTTATGGGGACCATCTGCAAGAAGGCCCTCCAAAGTTAAATTCCTGGGCTCAAGACAAATCAAATGTCCATTCATTTTTCCGTAAAAACAGAGAATCAATTTCTGCTGATGTTTCTGATTGGAAGAATAAGTTATTGCATTAATTTCTGAATTTTTTGCAAATTTAACAGGTGGTGATCGGCAGTTTTGTTCCGGTACCACAGCAGCAGGAACAGCAGAAGCCTAAGAAACAGAAGTACGAGCAAACAATTACATTCTCACCCATTCCTGCTAACCCCATTTCTGAAGAAAGATACGAATCGGCCTATACGGGACCGAAACCAAATTTACCCACATCTGCTTCATTTCATGGAGATAACTTGGGGGCGCCCTTAAACTCAACACACAGTCACAGATTCACAAGTGCTGAAAATAATGTCTCGTTGCCGGGGGACGATTCTAGAGAGCAGAGCCATGAATTAACATGCTGATATGATTTGTATTTGTGTTCATTGTGTTTTTATTTTTAGCTGCTTTTTTATCTTATTTGTCTGGATTAGAACTTTTTGGCTCACTTCTTCTGACCCCCCCTTGCAAAGTTATGGCTTTGATGTTATAACTTGTCCTTTGTTTTTTCCTCGATTCTTGTTTAGATTGTAGATTAGGAGTTTTTCCTTTTGTAGGGCCGTGCTTGTAATCTGCATCAGTTTATCTGTGGTGTGTAACTTGACAATGTATTTTGGAAATATGAAACTATTATTATTATTATTATTATTATTTGGGATAATTACAAACTATGTAAGTCCACATTTTCTTTTACAAATTGTTCCAACTACAGGTTACGGGCTTAAATTTTGATGATATTAATATTTTTTTTTTTAGATATTTCAATTTTATCTTTGGAGGGCATATTATTTTGTATTAGAGATGGAATGATATATTTGTGATACTAGTCAAATTTTGTATTAAATTATGATTTAAGTTAATATTTATTTTTTTGAATATATCTTTCATGCATCTTTATTTTTATGTTGCATGTTTACATTGTAAGATCATGGAGGATTAAATTAGTTATCCAACTTTAAATTCATACTTATTTGTATATTTTTAAATTTGGGATTAATGGCTCGAACTGAAATTGGGTCTAATAAAAATTGGTTTTACTCATTTTATACAGCAGTTGAGATGAATAATAGGGCAAATTGGATGAGAAAAATTTTAACATATAAAATTGTTGAAACACCACCAACTTTTGAAAGAAAACGCATAAATATTTTGAATATCTTGTACTATTGCGATTTTTGTAGTTTCCATCCTAATTTATAAAAATCGACATTTGTATCCTCAACTATTGTTTTTTAACAAATTACAACCTGATTCCGCTCATCGTTTGACACATGGAAGAAATTTCATGTATGTGTGAGACATTCATTGGAATCAGATTGCCATTTGTTAAAAAATAATAGTTAGAGGATGGAAACCTCGATTTTTATAGTTTAGGATTAAAACTCCAAAAATCGTGATAGTTCATGATATTCAAAATATTTATCCAAAGAAAATTATGAAAATTACCATCAAATTTATGTTTTTTTTGGGGTAACTATTCTTCCAATTCTTCAGCCTAGCCAATCAATCCGCCTGCTTGTTTCGTGACCGTAAAACATGCTTTGGGAAGTCGCTTCCCATGGTAGTCTAAGGTACCATCGACAGTCCTCTATTATCAGCCTAAGAGGATGGTTTTCAAGGTTGCCTCCATGCACCAACTTCATGATAACCTTCGAATCGCACTTGATTTCAACATTGTTAAATCTTCGCTCTTATGCTAGCTTCAGCCCTTCTGGAGGTGGAGGAACTCTGCGGTAGTGATGGAGGTATTTCCCAAACATGTAGAGAAACCGCAAATAAACTTGCCCTGATCATCCATTATAAACCCGCTAGCTACCACTGATTTAAGTTGGTACAAAACACTCCCATCCGTGTTAACTTTTACCCATCCCATCAGAGGTTTTACTTTCAATAATGTTGTTGCTCTTGATTATCCGCTGTCTAGGTTGGATGATGCTAGCTAAATCCCTTGCCAGCATTGTCACCATCAAATTTTGTGGGTTGTGTGTTGTAGATCTCATACCCTCCTAACACACCATTCATCACATTCTCTCAAGGTGAAAGGTGAACTTCAAAGCATAATCAACAATTGATAATGTCATGACCCTGGACCAATTTCAAGGTATGAGACTTGTACCACATTGATTGTATAAGCAATTGGTGTGGGGCTATAGGCCAAATGGACTCTTTCTCCTTTCAGACTAGTCTTTTGGGATGAGCTCTCCTGTTTGGTATATAACACCCAACTCTCCCAAAACTCTGCATGTTAAAGTTCTAGCCATGCACAACCTCATCACTCTTCTTACACCTTTGGTCTTCAAGCCAAATCATAACATTTCTTCCCCCTGAACATAAAGCTTGTCCCCAATGTAACGCCCCCAGTTTTCGGCCTTTCAGGTAAGAACACCACGTGTGAGTTTTGAGAGTTAGAATTTAATTTAGTTTGTTCATTTCTTTAATTTTACATTTCATAACATAATTTTTTTAAATTATATTTCAAAAGTTTTTATGAAATTCATATCAAATTGATATTTATGGCATAAATTGAGTGTGGTTGAAACGTGAATTAATTCCCGAACATGATTTAATTTCTCATATGTGCTTGTTTGATCATTCTTTCAAATTTGGGGACTTAATTGCATGATTATTACATTGGACCAAATTGATCAATTATCATGAGATTGGACTTAATTGCATAACTTATGAACTTGGAGGACATAATAGCAAATTGGAGCATCTCTTTCTTCCTTATAGCAGCATTCACGTACCAATCTCCCCTCATACATACAAACATAACATACAACCTTTGCTCCTTGCTTCCTTTTTCCACCGATTCAAAACCCTCATCAAGGAGAAAAGGATTTCATCAATTCAAGCTATATTTTGAAGAAATTGTGAACTTGGAAGCTTGATCATCATATTCATCCATCTCTTTTCATCTCTTTTCATTTCAAGGTAAAGATGGTGATTGTATGAATTTATTTGATTGATTATGTGGGACTAGGGTTATGGTTTGAGCTTGTTGAAGTGTGTTTTAGTTATTGGAGATATGAATACTTGATCATGGCTTGAATTTGATGCATATAAATTGAAGTTTATGAATTTGGATGCTAAGTTGGTATATGGGTTTGAATTGATGATTCTTGTTGATTAAAGCTTGATATAAGTGTTTGGATTGGATTTTATTGAACTATAAGTATGGAAGTATGTTTATTTCATGAATTGTATGCATTTGAGCTTGGTATGTGATCATTTATGGATTATGGTTTTTGGTTCGTATCTCCCCTACTACTGCTCTGTTTCTGCTGTAATTGCATAACGAGAACGACCCTTCCCGTCCTAGTTCATTCTGGTATCGGCCGTTCCCACCCCTGACAGCTGGCGCGCGAGAATGGGAACGACCCTTCCCATTTTGGCTTATGGCCGGAAAGGCCGTTCCTAGTCCTAAAAATTCCCAAAAACTTACAGACGTGCGGGATTTGTTCGGGGAGCCGGGAACGGCCCTTCCCTTTTTCAGTACAAAACCGGAACGGCCGTTCCCATGCTCCAGGGGTTTTATGAATTTTCTGCATAAAATTGAGTGTTCCAAATCCGTTTCTAATGCCATAAATGATTGATACATGTTATTATATGCCCATTTTATGCATGGATATGATCATATCATTCCATAAATTGTCAATGCACGTTATATTGTTCATGATCACGCCGTTCGTCCTAATTGGTACATTTGAGTCGTGTCTCACGGACAATTGTCTTTCTTGCATAGACCAGCTTCCTGGTGACGAGGAGTAGGCCCCGTGAGCTGTATCCTTGTTTATTTTGGTCACATAGGTGAGGTTTAATTTCTAGATATATAGAACTCTTACAACCCTATGTGAACTTTTTGGCCAAAATGTATATATATATCTATAAGATCTTTCAAACCCCGATTGATTGAAGTGAAATGACTGTTTTGGCGAGTAAACTGTATTGCACTGTGGGCCCGAGGGTAGTGGCTTGAGCCAACCGGGAAAGCATGGGCTGACGGGTAACTCTAGCCCTATCCTCACCATTTGGGATGACCCCTGATTGGATGGTTGGGCCTTGTAAACCCACCAGCACCCGGAGGAAGAAGGGTTCATGAAACTGCTAATTGTGCACTGTAATAACTTGCATGCTCACTATTGAATTGAAACACGGTTATGGTATTGTTCACTGTCAGGAGTAAAGGGTGGAGACTCCCCTCACTCGCCGGGCCACTGATTGACTGGAATTGTAAATAACTTGATAAACTTGATAGTTGTAATCTCGGGCAATATATATATCTTATTTCTTGAATTATAGTGTTCTTTTACCAAAAATATTACCCGAGACTATAACTTGAATGTATGTGCGCTTATATTTATATACCCCTCACTCAGTCTTTTGTAGACTGACGCCTCAACCTTTCAGTTTTTGCAGGTGCATGCTAGGCGGGAATTAGAGTCGAATGTGTCTTTAATTTGGGTCTAGCACACTTCACCTTCATATTACTTTCATGTATTGACACTTATGCAATATTAGTATGTTTATGGAATTTTGGAGATGATAATGTATTTATATGTATATGGGAAGATAATATGTTTTTGAACACTTGATAATTGATATTGAAAGTTTATGCTTCCGCTTTTATTGTTGTTACTTGATTATTTGGTTTGGGGTTAGGGACGCCTAGCTATTATCATTTTTTTTATTGTCTCCCGTTCGCTATAGCTTTGGTTCATGTATGGATTGCCTGTTTTATATGTGAATTGAACTATGGTGCGGGGGATGTGGTACCTAGCGTTCCGGGTGCTACACCCAAGCTTCAACTTTTGGAAATTGTCGCACCATGGTATAGAAATCCTCCCAAGTAGCTTCTGATGCAGGAAGATGAGCCCATTATATTAAGAGTAGTACTACTGTTGTGTTCTTTCTTTTCACCATTCTTCTATCAAATACTCCAATTGGTCTAAACATAACTTGAGCTTCCTTATTAAACTCTGGCACTGTACTGATCACCCTATCAACTTTTCCCATATGTAACTTAAGCATTGATATGTGAAAAATAGGGTGTAGCTTGGATCTAGGAGAAAATGGCTAGCATACTTAGGACTAAGTTTCCACAATTTGCTATTTCTTAGGGACAGTTGCCTGTACGGTTTCAATTTCAAGTACACTTTATCACCAACTTGAAATTCTTTCTCCTTTCTTTACCTATCTGCCATACTCTTCATCCTTTCCTGAGCCAAATGTAGTTGCTGCTTTAAATATTGTTACATTTTATCCCTGCCAGCTAGCAATTCGTCAACCCCCACATAGATCAATTGATGAGAACCTTGTAGATTGAAGAAACTATGTATGTATCCATAAAGTGCTTCAAATGGAGTTATCTTTAAAGCACTGTGATAATTGGTGTTATACCACAACTCAGCCAAAGCTAACTATTTCACCCATTTTTTAGGTTGTATACCACACATGCACCTCAAGTAATTCTCAAGGCACTGATTCACCCTCTCAGTTTGTCCATCTGTTTGAGGATGGTAAGCTGTGCTCATGCATTGATTGGTTCCAACAACCTCCAACATTTCCTTCCACATCTGGCTAGTAAAAATCTTATCCCTGTCTGAAACAATACTGCAAGGTAGCCCATGAAGCTTATATATCTCATCCAAGAAAATGTCAGCTAATTGAGAAGCGGTGAAAGGATGACGAAGTGCAATAAAATGGGTATACTTAGTAAAACGGTCAACTATAACCCAAATAGCTTCTTTACCTCTTGACTTAGGCAACTATTCTATGAAATCCATAGAAATATGCTACCAAGCTTGTTCTGGTACTGGAAAAGATTGCAATAGGCCAACCAAACTTCTAGTGGAATGCTTACTTTGCTGGCAGATTGCACATTCTTTCACCAGACCCTCAATCTCTTTTGCTAGCCTTAGCCATAAGAAGTTCTCTTCATTCTTTGATAGGTCCCTTGTATATCTGAATGACCTCTTACACTGGATGAATGCATGTTGTCCATGATTTGTTTTCTTAACCCAAATCCCATTCCCACATAAATTTTCCCTTTTGTACCTTAAAATCCCCTTCTGATATTCAAAAAGTGACAAATTGTTGGGGTACATCAAAGATTCAGTGATGGCCTCCTGAGTTTGATTATCTCCCTCATAGCTCAAGCCCAATTCCTCTATCCACATGGGTTGAATGGTGGTTAATGCATTGCAACTTGCTTCTTCAATTTCACTTCTTCTTGACAGTGCATCAACAGTTATATTTTCTTGACTACTCTTATATTCAATGGTGTAACTGAACCCCAGTAACTTAGTTAAGTACTTATGCTGCAAGGATCTTGAAATCTTCTGATCAATGAGGCATTTGATGCTGCATTGGTCTGTTCTTATCACAAAAGTGTGTGTACTAGATAACTCCTCCACTTATCTACAACTTGTATCACTGTCATCAACTTTTTTTCATAAACAGACAACCCCAATGATCTTGGACCCAATGCTTTACTCATGTAACCCAAGGGGTGCTTGTCTTGCATAAGTACAACATCAATACCTTTATAGCAGGCATCTGTCTCCACTACAAACTGTTTTGGGAAATCTGGAAGTGCTAGTATAGGTGAAGTGATCATAGCTTCCTTTAACTCGTCAAATGCTGCATCAACTGCTTGACTCCACTCAAACTGACCCTTTTTAGTTAGGTTTGTCAAGGGCTTTATAATTATCCCGTAGTTTCTGATAAATTTCCTATAATATCCTGTTAAACCCAGAAAATCCCTCAATTCCTTCACTGATTTGGGGCATGACCATTCCTTCATAGCCTGTGTCTTTTTAGGGTTAGTTGAAACTCCTCTTCTCTTAATGATATGACCCATTCCACCTGTTCACTTCCAAAAGAACATTTAGAAGCCTTGGCATGTTGCTCTAGAAAGACTTAAAAGACTATTTTCAAATGCTGTATATGCTCCTGCAAATTCTCACTATAAACCAATGTGCATCGAAGAAGACCAATACAAATTTTCTCAAGTACTCCCTGAATATGTTGTTCATAAGGGATTGAAATGTGGTGGGGGCATTAGTCAGTCCAAATGGCATGACTTTGTACTCATACAACCCTGAAGATGTTATAAATGCAGTCTTGGATATGTCTTCTTTGTGAACTCTGATCTGGTGATATCCTGATCTGAGATAAATTTTAGAAAAGACCATAGTTGATCCAAGCTCATGCAGTAATTCATCAACTAGTGGAATAGGATAGCTATCTTTAATAGTGAGTGTATTTAGCTTCCTGTAATCCACACAAAACCTCTAACCTCCATCTTTTTTCTTTACCGAGAGCATCGGGGATGAGAAAGGACTAGTGTTGGGCTGTATAATACCATTTCTCAGCATTTCCTGTACCAGTTTCTCAATCTCACATTTCCACAAATGAGTATCTATAGGGTGGTTGTTTGATACTTTCAACACTTGGTTTGAGCATAATCTGATGATCTTAACCCCTGCATGGTGGCAATTGATCTGGTTCTTTGAATAACACATCATAGTCTGTCAGCAAGGGTTTTAACTCATTAGGGCTTTCCATTCTTCCCTCCACAGCTGAGATCATACACAAACAGTTTAAAGATCAGGCTCCCTTCTTCCACAGTAGCTGTTTTAGTCTCTTCGCAGATATCATCCTTAAGGAGGCCGTCTGTTGTCCTCCTTGTAAAGTAATCAACTTATCACCTTTGACAAACTTGAGAGTTTATCTATCAAAATTCAAAGTGATATCCCCCAGTTTTCTTAATGAATCTACACCCACCACTATATCACATCCACCCATTATGAGTAATCTCACTCTGGCTTGGAATTGATGTTAACACATTTCCCACTTGAAGTTGCTACACTTAAAATCACAATGTAATTTTGCACCATCCGCAACTGTCACAAGCAAGGAATTTGTATACTCAATTTCATACTCTGCTTTCCTGGCAACCTCTGGATGTAGAAAAGTATGTGTGCTTTCAGAATTAGTCAGTATAGCCATGGTATTGTTCCCCACTTCCCCCTCAATTTTGATGGTGTCTGGTGCTTTTTGGCCATTGATAGCATTCATAGAGAGGTGTAACTCAGTGTCTTCAGACTCCTCAAGATTGATCACCTTATCATCACCATCCTCTTCTTCCAGCTCTTCACATACTATAACAAATAGTGTTTTGCATCTATGGCCAACATGGAAGGGCTCATCACAGTTAAAACACAACCCCTTCTTTCTTCTTGAATCCATTTTCTCAGAAGTCAATCTCTTAATTTGATAATTATCTGAACTGATACTTCCAGGCTTCTTCACCAAGCTATCCCTAATCCCATTTTTTGTATTCTAATTCTTTTGAGCAGGTTTATAGTTCTTACCCATTGTTTCAAGTAATCGCTATTTGCTTCAATGCCAAGCTCATAGTATGAGCTAAGTTATTTGGATTCAGCATTTCAATCATATGAGAGATTTCATCCTTAAGACCACTAATATAACTTTTGATGAAATAATCCTCTGATAGGGATTTGTTATGGCTAATCATGAAGGCTTCAACTCCTCAAACTTCATATTGTATTCCTCAACAGACTTATCTTGTTTTAATTTGTTAAACTGCCTTACTAGATTTCTTTCCTTTTGCTTCGAAAACTTCTCTAGAACCATACTAGAAAAGTAAACATTTCCCAACCCATGTTTGCTTTCGCATCCATGTAACCTATGTACCAATTGTCTGCATTTCCCTCCATATTCATAGCTACAAGTATTGTCTTCTCATAATCACTCATAGGATTGAACAAGAAATATCTATTGCACTTTCTAAGCCAGTGTTTGGGCTCATCTCCACTAAATGATGGAAATCAATTTTGTTTTTAAGATTTGTAGTATTTAATACCTCATGCATTCTTATGGCTGGGGTGGGTAGAATTCCAGTATCTCCAAAGTGCCTTGCATTAGAGAGCATTGGTTCCTAGAGCTGCTAGTCTCCTTTTCTTTGCTCATGGTCTGCAACAGCTTGGTGATTTCCTCCGACTGAGATCTAATACTCTCTTGGCCATCGTTAAGCTCCTTAGTTATAACCTCCAATTCATCAATTTATATGGTGTTGTTCTTAGCCATCTGAGCCCAAGATACCTTCTATACTGAACTTGGCTCTGAGTCTACTGTTAGGTTTGAAGCTATATTTTTATGAATTTTAGATATAAAAACACAGAGCAAACCTTCGTAAATGGTAAGAAAATAACTGGAACTTCTTGAAGAAGAAATACCAAGAAGAAAAGAAGAGAGAGAGCTTAGAGATTAGAGAGAGAGAATGATTGGAATCAGATTTTCATTAAACTTACAGAAAAAACGGCACCCATAGCTGGCATCTAGGTGGTCCTATCTGCACACCAAAGTTCCGCTCACAAATTTCCAGGCAATTAGTGACACGTGCCGGACTCAAGAAATAAAATAACAAACTCAAATCGTGCTAACAACTCTATAACTAAGATTGATAACTCTGAATACGAAATGACGTCGTTTTAGGCCAAAAACATATTGAAATTTAAAAGAAACGTGATATGGCTTGGCTGAAACTTGTCCCAACTCTCGCAAAACACTGCATGTTAAAGTTCCAGCCATGTATAACCTCATCACTCTCCTTACACCTCTGGTCTTCAAGCCTAATCATAATAGATACTTTATCAAAAAAAAAAAAATACCGTGAATTTTAGATTTAGATCAAAGCAATTAGATCGAAGTTATTTCCAAGAGTTCCAACCAAAAATAGATGGAATTTTTATCTATCAAGTCCAATCAGGTACGCGAAATTTAAGGTATATCGTATTTGTGGGACATTTTATAATAATAGTGTAAAAATAAATGCATAGTTCAAAACAAGTGTACTTTGCAAACCTATTGCAAAAATAGTGTAATCCGCACATGAGAAAAGCGCAATTACATTTTTATAAGGCAGTTGGTACTTTTTTACAAATCAATACAATAACTTTCCTAATACTATAAATTCTACCCCAACACTTATATTTTTCTATAAAAAAAGAATAAAGATTTGTGAAAATATATTAAAAAATGAGAAATAAAAAGATTTATTAATCAACGTATTTAAGAAACTTTTATAAATTGTAATGGACAAAACGTCAATACACCCCCTGTATAGATGGTATCAGAGCCTAGAAGACGATATCTTTTGGGATAAAAAATGGGGTTAAACTTTTTTTGCACCCCAACGTTTGGGGTCGTTTGCACTTTAGTACTCAACCTTTAAATTTTAAGGATTCAATGCCTAACCTTTCATTTTGGTTCACTTTGGTGCCCAATTTCAACATACGGCGGAATCTTCTGGCGAAAGCCTTACACGTGAATCTCACATGCATTTCTTAAGGGCATTTTCGCCATTTTAATGTTATTCCCGCAAACCCTTAACCATCGTATTCTAAAAATGAAAAGTCATTTTCATCGCACACAAGGACCCAACCTTTTTCTTTAAGCTTTTTATTCTTACTTTGATGTAAATCAGTGATAATGGAGTGGAAGAAGCGAGGTGAAGAAGATGAAATTCCTTATGGAAGGAGCGCACCTTTCTATGCTGAGTTTTTTAATCTGAGTTCTTTTCATAGTTGTTCGAATTTGTTGGACCTAGGGTTTTGGAGTCTGTTTTTTATTTTTTGGAATAAGTTGGCATGTGGTCCTTCTTGGGATTGTTTGTGGTCCAGGTGTTTTCTTTTCTCTCCTTATTCCGTCATGTGGTCCATTAATATTCCCCATGTTTCTCATTTTTTAATTTTTTTGTTCTGTTTTCCAGATTGTTGTCTGAGTTTGCATGCTATTTTTTTTTTGTCTCTTGTATCATGGGTGGTAGGATTTATGTGGGTGGAAAATTGGACCATTTTGATTACTGTGATGCGGATGAAATTAGCATGCTTGAGATATCTACCATGACTAAAGAGGTTGATATAGATACTAGTTGTGCCTTATTTTTCTATAGTATGTCTGGTAGTAATGACTGTGCAGTGGTGTCTTTAATGCAAGATGATAATGATGCAATGAGTCTAGCAAATTTCTTAGATGAAGAGAGGGTTGTGGGGGGTTTTGTTGAACACAAGATTGATGAAGAGGAATCTAGTAGTGAATCCAGTTATGATATCAACTGTGGGATGGTTTTTGTTTAGGATGGTGTGGAAATTGAAGAAGAAACTGATGAAGATGTAGGGGATTAGTTGCAGCTGTGGATAAGGGGAAGGGGAAGGCTGTGGAAGAAGTAGATGAGCATGCTGGGGATGGGAGACTATTAGAGAGAGTACAGATAGTATAGATAATGGAGATGAGCATGGTGGGGATGGGGAGACAATTAGAGAGAGTGCAGATAGGGATGAACATGTTGTTGAGGAAGTAAATGAGCATGGGGGGAATGTTGACACAAACATAGATGAGGTAGAGCTTTTGGGTGTTTTTTGGGATAATGTTGACAGTGGTGGGAGTGATGATGGTCAGTCATTGGGTGAAGATAGTGACCATAGTGATGTACTTGTAGATAGTGACCATGATGATGTTGGTGTATATATAAATCAGGCTGAAAACAATATCCATATAGGGGGTTACAGAAGATGGGGCTTTTCCAACAACCTGCTACAGCAGAACCTTCAACTAGACAAATGAAGCGCAATGGCAGGAAGATTTTTAATGAAAAAACTGACATGGCTAAGCCTGTGTTTCATTTGGGGTTAGAGTTCAGGGATATAAATATATTCAGATAGGCTGTGAGACAACACTCTATAATTAATGCAAGGGACATTAAATTCACTAAAAACACTTGTAAAAAGGTGGCAGCAAGATGTAAGCATAAGAAGTGTCCCTGGAAAATTTATGGTTCAAATAGGGGTGGTGAGGACACATTTGTGGTGTAAACTTTAGAATCTAAGCATCTGTGTCCTAGGTCTCAAAGAGTGACTGCTGCTAATTCTAAGTGGATTGCTGAAAAGTACAACAATATGTTGAAAACAAACCCAAAATGGCGTGTGGAATCAATGTTGTCTGTGGCTAAAGATGATCATAAGATAACTTTCACAAGACATCAGATGTATAGGGCTAAGCACAAGGTTGCATTAGAGTCAATTGGTACATCTATCAAGCAATATGAACTGATTTGGAGATATGCGGCGGAAATAATGAGGGCTGATCTTGGTTCAATAGTGAAGATCAAAATAAAGGAATTTGAAGGTGAGTTGAGGTTTAAAAGATTTTATATCTGTTGGAATACTTTAAAGAATGGGTTTAATATGTGTAGGCCTATGATTTTTTTAGATGGTTATCACTTAAAAACTCAATGTGGTGATATTTTACTGTGTGCTGTGGGGATTGATCCTAATAATTGCATATATCCGTTTGCTTATGCTGTGGTTGAAAAGGAGAGGAAAAATTCATGGACATGGTTTGTTGAGTTGTTAATGCTGACTTGGACATTTCAAAAGACACAGACAAATTCACTTTCATGTCTGATAAACAGAAAGGGTTGATAGATGCTATTGAGACTTTGTTGCCTAATTGTGATCATAGGTTTTGTGTGAATCATTTGTATAACAATTTCAAACAAGTTCATAAGGGTTTAGCTTTGAAACTGTTGTTGTGGAAGGCTGCAAAGTCCATAAGAATTGTGGATTTAGAGAATGTATTCAAGGAGTTGAGAGAAAGAGACTTGGAAGCCTTCAAATGGTTAGCCAAAAGACCTACAGCACACTGGTCTAAAGCTTACTTTAGGACCAATACCAAGTGTAATGTCTTGTTGAACAATATGTGTGAGGGATTCAATGCTTTGATATTGGAGGCTAGGTCAATGTATATAATTGACATGTTGGAGACGATAAGAATGACCCTAATGAGGAGTATTTATGTAAAGAGGGATGAAATGAAGTCAGTTTGTACTGCTTTGTGTCCTAATGTGCAAAAAATCTTAGATGAGATGAAAAGGGATAACATGGAGTTTGAATCTAATTGGAATGGAGAGGATCTGTTTGAAATTCATGGAAAACATGGTGACAGATTTGTTGTAAATTTGGGTGATAAGACTTGTAGTTGCAAAAAATGGCAACTTAAAGGTTTACCTTGTGCTCATGCTATAAGTGGCATTTATTTCGCGAACCATACACCTGAAGAATATGTTGATTTGTGCTATCAAAAAAGGACATTTTGGCAAGTGTACAACAATTTGATAAAGCCTCTTAAAGGTCCAGATGAGTGGCCATATTCTGAAAGGCAAGGACTCAAGCCACCAGTTAAAGAACTCTTACCGGGCAGACCAAAGAAGCATGCTAGAAAAAAAACACCAGATGAGTTGGAAGAACTGAAAAGAAAAAAGCAAATTTCAGGTCTTAGTTCTACAAGTGACAAATTGGGCAGACAAGGGCTTGTCATGAACTGCAGGTTGTGTGGGAAAGAAGGCCACAACAAGCGGATGTGTCCTAATAATCCAAAGCATCAATCTGAGGAGGATCATCATGAAGTACCACCACCAAACAATACATCTTAAAGACCTAAAACTGTAAGATCATTTCAATTGCAAAATATTATAAACCAATTTTTGTGTATCAACTAATATTTTACTTTTTTCAGGTAGCTAAAAAAAGGAAGAGATCAAGGGTGGAAACTTCTGTCAATGAGCCTACTCAACAGTCAACTGTAACAATTCCAAGAAGATTAACCAGAAGTGTTGCTTCAACACTTACAGCAGGGAATAATGGTTTGGGAACTCAGAAATCAACCACAGGGCCTAAGCAAGGATCCCAACCAAAGCCAAGAAAGAAGTTGGTACCAAAGAGGAAGAAGAACAATGACCAAGGAAGTACTTCACAGCCTCTACCATCAAATGTGCCAACAAGTAAAGCTCAAGATAGGGGGGAAATTCATATTGTGGATGAACTAATGAATCGTATAGTTGCTCAATATGGTTTAGATGGTTGATGTACAAGTTTATGACTAATTTAGTGGCTTTGAATGCTGTTTTTGTAACCTGCTAAGGTTGAAACTGAATGTTTGTGCTATGACACTTTTTTGGGAGCTTCAATGTTTAATATATGAAAATGTGATGTTATTTGTTCAATTTGCAATATGTTTGTGTTTTATTACTTCAGGTTGACAATGCTTGTTACAAATTAAAGGTAAACAATGAAACAAAGGCAATTGGAACAAGGAAACTTCATTAAATTAAAACATGAGGTTACACAGAGGGCATTACAAGTTGAAGTGCACAAGCCACAAAGTTACATACTACTCCTACAACAACATTCAAATGAATAAGTACATAAACACCCATGAGCCTATCAAAGCACACCACAACCATTTCTCTTTGTTGCCTCTTTGTTCAGCATCAGCCTAACTTGTTTATCTTCCTCAACAACCTAGGGATAATTTGACGAGCTCTCTCACACATTTGAGGACCTGTCCAAACAAAGTGATTGCAACATCCAGACTACTGTTTTGAGAAAATGGGGAAGACAATCAATAGAGGAGAAAGGAGAAGTATAAGACAACATAAGGGTGGATAAACAAATACCTGGAATCTGTCACAAGACACGTATCTCCTTCCCGGATTCAAGTTAGTCTATGAAGTTCTCCTCACAAGAGGTCTTCCGCAGTAGCAATTGCCTTCCATGGATGAAACCCTAATTTTGTAATGAAGATAATGACATAAGAGGGTTGGGAATTAAATAAGAATAACAGACAAGTAGGGGTTTGCGGGAATAACATTAAATTGGCGAAAATGCCCTTAAGAAACGCATGTGAGATTCACGTGTAAGGCTTTCGCCGGAAGATTCCACCGTATTTTGAAATTGGGCACCAAAGTGAACCAAAATGCAAGGTTAGTCATTGAATCCTTAAAATTTAAAGGTTGGGTACTAAAGTGCAAACGACCCTAAACGTTGGGGTGCAAAAAAAGTTTAACCCTAAAAAATATAAAACTTCAATAAAAATAATTATAACTACTACGTATAAATTATTTGAAATAGGAATTAGTATATGGTTTCAAATACTAGACGAAGAAATAAGATTAAATGATATAGATAATGAATTAAATTATTTAGATATAGATGGTTATTATACAGATATATCTTACGATGATACAAATTGGCAATATCCTTCACCTTAAAATGAGAATATTAAATAGACATGAGTTAGCTAGTTCATATAATTTTTATGAAGATATGCTAAAATAGTTTCTTAAAATGAACAAGTTAAATCCTTCTAACTATTATAAAAAGATGACAAAGAAATTTAAAAGAAAAAGAAATTATTACTCAAACCTACTTTCTATATGAATCACTACTGGAAAAACTGGATAAAAAATATAAATAAATTAAGTGAAGAAATTAAAAATTCCGGGGATAAAGAATCTTGTATTAAAAATAAAAATGAAATTAAAAAGTTAAAAAATTTACTTAGAAAGGAAAAGATAAAAGCTTTGTTAAATAGAACAAAAGCAAGAAAAGTATGGAAACTATAGGAGTTAATCTTCAGTCTATAATAGAATCTGTAAATAGATTTAAGGAAGAAATATTAAATCTTCAAGAATCTATAACAGAATTAAAGAATGAAGTCCAACTAAATAGAGTTAGTATGAAGCAACTTGAGACAAAAATAAAAGAAAAGGATAAAAGATCTAAAGCAGAAAAATTAAAAGATATTGAAAAGGAAACCAAAACTCCACTAAAGGTAATAAATTTAGAAAAAAACAAACCATATGTGTAACAGCCCAAAACAGGGCCTGGATGAAAACAGTAAGTTAAGGCAGTGGTAAAGCGTTTATAGACCGTGATCCAACTTTTTGAATCATCATGCATTGCATTCTTACATGAACTTGGTGCTCGTATATGATCTGACATGTTTTAAGGGGGAATTCTTGACCTTTGATACAGTTTACTATTCATAACCCGAGCCTACCTTGTTCATGTTGCTACTCGAACCCTAGAGGTTCATCACACATGTTTCCCAATTGTTTGAACTTGTTTCCCGAGCTCAGAGAGTCTTTCTTGAACCATAAGGGTATTTTTGGAACTTACCGACCAAAGTTACTATTCATCAGAAAATGATCTTTTGATTCTGATACCTTTCCTACCCAAGTTTACAGTCGAATCGATCCTTGAGTCGAGACGATTCTTTTGAAATCATTCTTGGCTTGGAAATCTATTCTGGAACTTTGTTTTACTGAAAACGTTTTCGAAAACCCTAGTTCACTATTTCTTCTACGAACGGTTTTCATTCGGAAAATGTTTTCTCTTCGGATTTGCATTACTTGAGCTATTTTAAGATTTTTGAAATGTTTTACAACTCTTGATTCAAACCCTAGCTTGAAATTTTGAAGCGTACGTTCGTACGTGAGGATTCACTATTCACTCTACGTTTTCAACTTTTTAACGGTAAAACGTTTTATAGTCGATTTTGGACTCAAAACGCTTCTCGATTTATTTCTTGAATTTTGGAAACAATCCGGACTTGAAAATCATTATAGAAAGTCGTTTTTCACTCGTGTTGAGTTTCGAGCTCAAAACCTTTATTCATTAAAACTAATGTATCTTTCAAACGGTAAATCCGATTTCGACGAATGAATATGCGTTTCGAAGCTAATTTTCTTGCCGTCGGAATGGTTATACATCCAGCCACTTATCCTCAAGCCTTGGGGGACGAAATCACAGAAATACCCCCAGCAGCCCCATTTTTAGCTTCATATGCCTAAAGTTTCCAAGAGAAGCTATCCCATTTTGCTCTCATACCCTTCTCCACATTTTATTTCCAAGGTGAGGGGCTTCTCTTCAACTATAAATAGAGGGGTCATGGCATTTCATTCCTTGCTCAAAGTCTTGTGTTAACAAGCACTCCTCTCTCCCTCCTTTCCCTCTTGGCCGTCGGCCTCCCCTCCCCTTTGCTAGGTTAGTTGCTTTATTTTTATGTTATGTTTAGTTAGTTTATGTTTTTATGTTATGGTATGTTTATATTATGTTTAGGTTGGGTCTTAGGGTCTTCCCTAAGCCATATAGGATTTTATTTTATGCATTTATTATATAGTTTTCATGATATGTTTTGATAGTTGTTTATATGTTTTAATTGTTTAGTATATGCTTGAATATGTTATCAATTGCTCTAGTATATGCTATGATCATGTGGTATGATTGTTATATTATGAGAATTGATGCATGATTATGGAATTTGAATTATGTTCATGCATGCTAGCTAATGGAATAGTGACTTACAATTTATTATGTCACAACTTGTTACATGTTGATACTGGAATTAAATTGTTACATGTTACATGCCTAAAGGTTCATGATATATGATATGATATGATATGATATATGTTGTGACATGTTGTCACATTGTTATATGCTTCTTGAATTATGAATTGAGCTTATGATATGATTTGGATTAATGGATTAGCGCCTTGATCATATGTTATACACTTTAATAGTGTCACATGTTATAACCTAAGATAGAATAGTGTTTCATAACTTGATCTTATGCCTTAATTGGATCTCTTAACCATAGGTTATACCTTTAACCTAGATCACACTTGATTATATTAACATGAACTTGAAACTATAGGTTATAATCAAGATCATAATTTAATTAGGGTGTGTGTGTGTGTGTGCATGCCGTGTGTGTGTGTGTGTTCGTGCATGGTGTGTGTGTGTACCGTGTGTGTGTGGGTGTGTGTATAGTAAGGGTTTGACCCGACCCTTTGACTCGACATGTGAATAGTATTCCTGAATAGTAATCTTGAATAGTACTTTTGAATAGTAAAAATGAATTAAAACTTGTGCTTTCTTAATAGACATTTGCACCTAGGGTTTCCATATCCAGGGTCTAAAATGTGTTTTCAAAATGTGTTTTCTTTCGTGGACTTGTTTCTTAACCTAAGGTTTGCGATAGGATTCATAATTTGACTAAAGCTTACTCGGTTATAGTAAGATCATAGTCTCACGTTGAGAGTAACTCACTTTGACGTATTCCTTTGTGTGTTACTTTTCTTGAATACCTTAAATGGTATTACTCTCTTGTGTTACATGTTCTTTACATGTTCCTTGTTCATTGTTTCATGCATTTCATATGCATCTTGGTTAGTAGTGGGTCTTAGTTCTTAAGCTCACTCTAGTACACCACCTACAGGAGTTAAAGTTGAGCACTGGGATCCCCAGGGCACCGCATAATCTGTCTACCTACCTTTTGTTACTATAGGTGAGGTGAAGTTATAAATGTTTTCCAACTGGAACCACGATTATACTATCGTATCATATGTTTTGAAATTCAAAGCTAAACCTCGTTTTGAACTATCCCTTTTATCGGGACATTCTCTTGAAAGGATCATTCATACTTTAATAGTATACCTTGATCTACAACACATGTTTTCCAAAGTTTTGCATTCTTGTTCAAAGACAGTTACATGTTTTGCATATGTTTTCAAAGTACAGTTTACAGACAGAATCACACGTTTACAGACAGAATCACATGTTTTCAGACAGAATCATATGTTTTACAGACAGCATCATATGTTACAGTTACAGTTTCACATGTTATTGTTAGCATACTGGAGTGGTACTCTGGTCACTGCTAAATCATAAATGCAAGTATACAGTTTACAGTTTGGGCCCGGCGGTTATGTGTGGAGGCGATGCTCGGGAGGTGAGCGCCAACGACATCACCAATACCGGCCGCCACATTTAGATAATTGACACCGACTTTTAACAGGAGGTTTGTTAAGTCAGGACAATCTGTCTGGGAACGGACAACAAATCTGTTCCCATTACATGTTTACAGGTCGCCTAGGGCTAGCTACCCGAAGTGACAACCGGTGGAGGATGGTGCATGTTTGTTTGCGTTGGTAAGAGTTGTTGTTGACCTTGGTCCGATAGTCTACTGTGTGCGGAGTTGTTGTTGACCTCGGTCCAATACTCTACTTTATGTGGGGTTATTGTTGATCTTGGTCCGATACTCTACTATACGTGGAATTATTGTTGATCCTGGTCTGATGCTCTACCAAATCATGTTTTTCTGGAGTAAGGATGGAGGAGCCTAGCTTGCGGGCAAAATTCTGTTTCATAAAGGATGGTTCATATCTGGAAAAGTTCACTTTACCCTTATCCCGTTTTATGAAAGAATTATGAACCATCAACAGCATATGTGTGCGCGTGTGATAGCATTCATGAAAATGTTTTTAACGTGCATTCTTTTACAGCATCACATTTAAAGATTTTTATCAACCGAACTTGTTTCGAGTTCTTCTTTAAAGCATTGCAATTAATAGTTTTGAACTTTACTTCAAGTTCTTTAATTCAGTACTTTCTTTAAAGTATTCCCTCACTTAGTCCTTTTGACTAATACCTCTCCCGTTTTCTTGCCTCGTGGTTTCAGGTCTTGCAGCCGCAGTCTAGAGGTATCTTGAAGCTCTAGATTGTCATTTTTGTTTCAGTCAGGACTTAGTATTACTTTCTTTTGTGTCCTGCATATGTTTTATGGCTGCATCACTTTATGTTTCTGTATATGTTTCTGAATACTTGAGTATCTTTGTTATACTCTTTCTGCTACTCTATTACCGATATTTTGAACTCTGCTGTATCGGTACTTATATGTGAATATGTTATATGTTCTGATATGCCGAGTCTCTCTTACACGATCGATATGTTCTTGCTTGTTACATGCCATCACGCACATGTTTTGAAAAGTTTTAAAATACTCTGATTTTTCCGCTGTATAGCCACATCGTTGTACATGTATAGTTCTGATAGATAGCCGTTCGCGGGAGTATTTCTTGAGTGATGGCTCATACCATTACTTGAGAGGTGCTTCAGTGCAGGGGTTGAGACGCCGCTCTCCTCTTGTTCTGGTACGGGTGGGGGCGTTACAATATGAAAAAGGATCTTTTGATGACTATATGTTAAATACAATAGTTCCAAGAATGCTAAAAGAACAAGAAGAGAGTTCTAAAAGAGCTCTTGAAAGGTTAAAGGCTAAAGGAATTAATGTAGAAAATAAAAACAAACAAGAAGAAAATCAAAATCAAACCCAAACTGAAGTAGAATCATGAATGACTTAAATGAATTAATAGAAGATTTTGAAAAAATAAATTTAGACGATATAGTAGAATATGAAGTGAAAATGAATAAAGCAGGTAGTTCAGGAACCAAAAGAGAGGATAGATAGACAATAGAAAATCCAGACGAATCTATGGGTTCAAATGAACCAAAAAGTTATCCTACCTATTTTGATACAAAGAAAAATAAACAAAATGATAAAAGGTCTGAAAGTTATAATGTTAAGTATAAACTTAATGATATTTATTCAGAGCCAATAAATGTAAACGGAAGTAAGTTAAACCTAGACTGCAAAAGAGATAAAAGAAAAGTTTTAATTAAGTGGCAAAATGATATGATTGCCTACTTTCTAAATCAAGATGAAATATATGCAACTGCATCTAGAAGAACTGAATATATAATATCTACCTTTGATGGAATAATCCATAAGTGGTGGGAAGGTGTGTCTTCTGATATACAAGGAATAACGAGAACCTCTATGGAAATGGGTTTTGTAACAACCCGAAAGCCCGCCTGTTGATATTGCCCGCTTTGGTCATAGCATAACATATCCTGCATATAAGTGAGCACATATCATATCATGCATATAAATGAGCACATCAGGGGCCAAATTTTGAAAGTTTGCTCCCTAAACATACCAAGAACTCAACCCACACTCATGCTAACACATAATGGAAGATCAATGAAACAAGAACTCATGCATTCAAGCCATAAAAATGGACCAAAGATGCAACAATCATGCTGGAGATGAAATGGAAGCAAGCTCATGCAAAACCTTCAAATCAACAATGGCAAAGTCATGAATTCTTATCTAACACTCAAATAAAGTTCATATATATCACAAATGATGTCTTAGTATCTAAAAACATGCCTCAAACCAAAATAAATTACAAGGAAGCAAGCAAGAATTCATATAAATCATCAAACCCTTACTATTCATCACATATGCCATAAATCATGAAATCCATGGTGAAAACTTGCGAATTTAAGGGCAAAGTAACCACAAGAGCATGGAGGACACAAAAATGGACTTACCTCTTCAAATGGGAGTGATTTGATGAAGCTTGGAAGCAAATCTTGGAAGAAAGTGAATAGGAGCCCTCTCCTCTTCTCTCTTCTCTTCTTTTCTTCACTTGGAGCAAATATCTTGCCTTGGGGAAGGGAATTCGAAATGGGGGCTGAGGTAGAGAGAGAGAGGTGTGTCTTGGGTATAAAAGTCAAGGGTTAGGCATAATTAGGGTTAAAGTGGGGCCCAGAAAGCAAGTCTAGTCAACAAAGGTGTCCCTTGGGGCAAGGTGCTCATTTCGGTTGAATTTAGGAGGATAAAATGGGCTTAGAAAAATATAAAGTTGGGTTCCTTAGCTTCATCTTTTCATTACGAGTCCAACGCATCTTCCAGAATTCGAATCCAAATTCTCGATCTCGAGTTACGCCTCCCGGAACACAAGGTGTGCTAAAACAAGTTAGGCCCTCGTGCCCCTAACAAATCCCGTTTTTACAAAATGAGTCAAGAACCAAATAAAACAAACTCTAAAACAAGCATAAAGTGTATAAACACATTCATAATTCACATAATTCATGCATGGCAAATTGTTAGAAAAATCGGGATTAGAAACGGGGTTGAAACGAATTGAAAAGGGCTTGAAACGTTAACTTTAAAACCTTAAAACATAAAACGCATATTCAAAAGTCACTCAAATCATATAATTGCATGTTTAATTAATTAAAAGCGCACTTAACACACTCGTGACGTCCGTACCTGGAAAGCCGAAAAGTTGGGATGTTACAATCTCCCCTCCTTAAAAGGACCTAGTCCCCAGGTCCAACCGCTCGAGTTAGAACTGCGAGCTACTCTCTCGTATTCACCCAAGTTCGAGGTTCGCGACGTCCCGATGAGGGTTAGCTAGAGAAAGGTCTTCTAGCGCAAGGGGTCTGATTCTTCAAGTGTGGTCGAAGAACTCCTTCCTACGTTGATTCCGGCTAGGAGCAACTCGATTTGTCTCGCACGATGAGAGGGTCTAAACTAGATTCATCACCCACCGTTTGATACATTTCAAGCCACTCAAGAGCTCGGAGATATACGAAAGGCGTAGTCACCGGACTTCCACCACTCACACCTTCTCATCTTTATTGATCACCTTGGAAACTCGGTAGAAAACACGACCCTCCTCTTACCGTAGAGCTAGAACACACGTACACTCAAAGTCGTCACTCGGGACAACTAAGCAACAACACACCACACATGCAAGTAATAAGAAAGGAAAAGAGGCCACACGCAATTAATAGGCATACGCACAAAGTAGGCAAATAGGCAACAACGGAAGCGGGTTACCCCGAATTAAACAATGAATGTAATGAGATACCATGAATGCAAGTACCTCGATTCCGGGTTTGATTCGGCCTCCCTTCTAAGGCCTTTGATTTCTTTTCCTCTTCCTATTAGTCCTCGCACGATAACATTTCGGAAACTTGTGCTCCGAAGACCCGCAAGCGTAGCATCTTCTTAGTCTTATCTAACACCCCTTATAGGTATGGCTGGTTCCCCCGCAATAAGCTCTCAGTCCGTGGTGTCTTCCGGAACTTATATTTCTTCTTATGCTTTCCTTTGGTTTCCATGCCATGCCGCGAGGCTCCCTCTTTGACTTGCAAGTTGGAACATGATCCTACTCCGAGTGGTTGCTCCAATGCATCTTCTCTTCGGCTTCTTGTTAGGATCCAATTTTTGTCCTTCAATGCTCTTTTAGTGGCCTTTTCCCACGCACTTGTATCCTTAGCAATCAAAGCCTCCTTAAATTCATCCCGCAGGCCTTCCATGAAATGCGTAATCTTCACCTGGTCGTCATTCGTGATATGAGGCACATATACACCTAATCTCTCGAACTCCTCCAAATACTCCATAACCGTTCTGTTTCCTTGCTTTAAGGTGAAGAATTCTTCAAGTTTTTGTTCTCTAAGTGTAGCTGGTGTGTATCTCTTTCTAAATTCCCGAACAAACACTTCCCATGTCGAGTCTTCATTTGTTGCTTCTAATTGTTGAGCAATTCTCGACCACCATTGTTTAGCTTGTCCTTGTAAGAGTAATGTAACGAGTCGGACCATGTTTTGAGGATTGTATGGCCACACTCTAAATACTCCTTGTATCTCCATAAGCCATTTCTCCACCCCAATATCATCACTTTCTTGGAATTGAGAGGGATTAAAAACCATAAACTCTCGGTATAAGGTTGCAATTGGATCCATAGGTTGTACCACGGGTGGAATTTGTCCTTGATTCGCTTGGAAGTGTTGGAACATCGCAACCATAAATTCCTCGACATTGAGAGGTGGACGAAGATGTGATTGAGAAGGTTGATCATAAATTTGTCGACGTGGAGGCATATTCAAAATGTCAAGAACTACCATATAGATATGTGCATGCCGATTAGTAAGTGCAAATGTCACATAATTAACTCAATTAAGAGAAATCAAGAGAAACGGTGCACCACGTAATGTATATAAAATCAACATAAAATAGAATTTCCAATACATAACATGCCAAACCGTAATCTAAATGCGCACAGAGTCAAATTGTCCTATGCCGTACGACCTAGACAGACACAACACGACTTTGAACCCCGATTTTGCAACCTGGGGCTCCGATACCACCTTAGATGTAACACCCCACATAATGGGATGCCATATCCCTGTACCTAGACGTAGTCCACATGCGAGATAGGAGCCCACACATGAACCGAGCATAGGGGTACAGGAGACACACCCACACACAAAAGCTAGGCGAGACGCAGAGACCACGAAAAACAAAATACAACGTGCGCGAATGCGGAAACTTAAACATACCAATCATAAAATTTCAAATATACAAGTAACGGGTTCAACTAGCATAAATCCCTAATCCCGAAAATCAAACATAAACGTAAATCATGAATCACAAATCAAACGAGTTCATACTAGCCCTAAAAGCCTGTCCCGAATATTCGCATAAGTTAAACAACATGTTCATATATATATATACGTGATCAAAACTTACAAACTTAAACGAATTCGAATGCGAAATGCAAAAGACTCCAAGCTTAAACAAAGACTCAAAACAGACTTCACAACCGACCCACGCCGCCTAGCTCAAACTCCAAAGCGAACCTACAAATCTAGAAACATGGGGAGGGAGGAGGGTCAGTCCAAGGACTGAGTGAGGGGTTACACACGCACGCGTGTATATATGGAGCACAACACATAACATAGAAAGGGGTTCATGAACCAAAGTAACCGGGGCATGGTTTGGTCTCTTACTGAAGGAGCATCGAATAGGTTCCGGTGGAGTGTGTATCTGATCCGGAGTTGGAAGTCGGGGCTTCTTGATAGCATCGAGAAATTCTTCGGGGTCGAAGGTTTGAGGTTCATCTTGAAATACCGGTCTCTTTCCCAAACCCGAACTTGATTCAGATTTTAGCTCCGAGTAGAAAGTTTAACGTTCCAAACGTTGTTGTCGAGTCTCAACTCTAATAGCTTTCTTCGTCGCCTTAGCCCATGTATCCATCGTGGTAGCTCGCAAGGCCAACTGAATGTCTTCTCTTAATCCTTCGGGACGGCTTATTTTAGGTCGACGGCTTATTTTAGGTCGACGGATGATGTGTGTGTGCGTTTGGGTTATGTCTGTTTTTCGTTATGTTTAGTTATTTAAGAAATAGTTCGTGAAACGGGAGTGGATTCTTAATTAATAAAATTTGGTTGTTTTGGCCTTAGGCCTAACTCTTTTATTCCCTATACTTAGTATCACGGGTGAAAATGATATTGGATTGCAAAAACCACGCCCCGGTTCATGGACTCCCACCTATGCTATATGCTGTGCTCCGTATACGTATATATGGGTGCGTGTGTAACCCCTCACTCAGTCTTTGGACTGACCCCTCTCTTTATGTTTTTAGTTTGCAGGTTCTAGTCTGTTGGTTCGAGCTAGGCGGTTTTGGTTTGCTTTCCTTGGAGTCTTGTCGGTCTAGAGAAGTCTACATTTTGTATTTAGATCATGTTGCATCTGTACGTTTGAAGTTATAATATGAGTTATGAATTGTATTTGTTACTTTGAGTCCCGCTTTGGAAAGTTCGTGTGTAATCTGAGTTAAGTAGTTTGTAACCTTAATACCTTGCTTTGTTAAAGTTTGTCTTATGCTTCCGCTTGGTATGATTTGTTAGGAATAGTGCCCTAGAAAACCGATTGTATATCCGCTTTGTGCTTTTCCTTATTGTAATCACAGACAATCTTTGAATGAAATAACGAATTAAGGCAACACTTCTTTATATGCTCATGTTTGGTATGCGTTTACTTTATCTGTGTATGTATGAGAACTCCCCTAATCCTGATGACTTTAGGACTCTACCATTTAGGTGAAATGGTTCATGAAACGAGCCCTATATCACATAAGTCATGATTAGTAAAATACTCCAAGCCGATGAGTCCTACCGACAGTGGGAGTGTCAACCTGACTCCTCTAAGGCTTGCTTGTGGGATCACGCCCTTAAGAAGGACCACCTTGTTTCATGGAGGTGCAAAGTGTATAGTTGATACGTGCGTGATACATGAGGGTGCTTGCTTTAATAAGTAAGTTCACTGAGGTGCCCCGTGTGAGGACATTCCTAAATGGGAAAGGAAGTTTCTATTTCAGGAAATGGAAACTTCCAGATTAGGAAATATCTCACGAGTCATTGATGTGATTAATTGATCCTTAGACTTGAGGTTCCTTGTCACTTTATGAGTTAACTCTGTAGTCTTAGGTATAAGCTTTAAAGGGTGTCGCCTTAGACAACTGATTCAAGGCTGATGCTGGGGCTGCACAAGTGATTCATGAAAGTGAATGAGAATCAAGAAAGGACCTACACTTGCATATGCAAGGTGATCTCTTATTATGTAAGTCATTCATATGCCATATGGAGTCCTTGGCCAAGGCAGTAGATCAAGACATCAAGAAAAGGGTTTCTTGGATTGAGATCAAATGGATATGAAATGCACTTAGCTTTAAGACCGGATTATTAGGGTTCTGATTATTCCCTTGCCGTAGATCTTGGTTGAGAGATAGTAAGTAGGAGGATTGTATCTCACATGAATCAATGACTTAAAGGTTCTTTCGAATCCGAACATTCCAATTCAGCTAGGGGTTAAACACCTGTTGCTAGACTATGGTCGTTTAATCTGTGGACTGATTAATTAATTAGCGAATTAATTAATTAGGGTCACTGCTAACTGAATTGAGAACCTAGAGGGTCACACACAACAACTTGGTTACATGAGTTGAGGCTTTAAAATGATTAAACGAGTTAATCGGGCCTAAGGGGTTCCACACGTGTGAAACCACACGTGTGGGTCACGTGAGTGACACGTGTCCTTGTGACACGTGTCCCACACGTGTGAATATATATATTGTATATATATTAAATAATTAAATGTGTTAATTATTTAATAGACTTTGGTTTAATTTTGAATTAAAAAGAAAGTCTAATTTTGGAGAAAATAATCTAGTTAATTAATTATGAATTAATTAATTAGATAAAAAAAAAATAAGTTATTTATTTTATAATAAATAAAGTATAAAATTATCCAAAAATAGTTTGGATATCTTTATCTCTCTTGAAAGTTGATTTGAATTTGAATTCAAAGTCAAAGTCAAAATTACTTGATGATCAAGTAATAGGAGAGAGAGAGACCAAAACCCTAGCCCATAAAGGACTAGGATTTTTGGTCCTCCCCCTTATATAAATAGGGGAGCTAGAGCTAATTGGCAATTCTTTTGGTTCATGTGTTGAACACCATCCTTTCTCCAAGATAAACGAAACCCTAGGTTAAGCCTAAACACTAACTAGAGAACTAGCATCCTTACTAGTTAGATTGTGATCAAGTTGGTGGACTATCTCTAGAGAGCTTCAAGTTAGAAGTTTGAAGATTCGAGCTTTACCAAGGAGAGGGGATCAAGCCGCGAGAAGAGCATTGTTGGGTGGCTTGAAACGCTTCAAGAAAGAATAAAAGAAAAGTAATTTTCTTAACTCTACAAATTTGGATACACGATTGCGAGTCCAAGGTCCTTTTGTTGGAAAATTTTTTAAATTCCGCTGCTTTCTGATTCGTGTTTTCCAACAAGTGGTATCAGAGCCACCTCGTTAATCGTATTTCTGATTCGTCTCAATTATTCTGAATTTGGTAGAAATTCTTAGGCTTGATGCGATTGAGTATTTGTAATTGTTTTAGAAAGCCTGAATTACGAAACTATATTTTTTCCTGAAAGTATCTGAAAATTAGTTTTTGCAAAATTTAATTTTTGAAAACTATTTTAGATTTGAAACTGTATAAACTGTTTTTGGATTTCTTGGATTGGTTCTGCTTTTTAACGAAAACACGAAACGAAAACCCGGATTATGATGAACACGCGAAACCCCGCGTACGAAGGCGTCGCGCGAGCGGGCTTCGCGCGTCACCGCCCGCCTGTCCTAGGCGCGCGCAGGCCGTGCGTTTTCTCCCTCCCGCAACCGCGCGGGAGGCGTTCCGGGCGTGCCAGGGCCGGCCGCTGCCCGCCCACCGCCGCCCGCAAGCATGCGGGAAGACCGCGCGCAGCAGCGTGCGCCTTGGCCGCGCGCGCGCGCACCGCAAGCGTGCGGCCTTCTCCCCGTACGGGCCCCATTTTCGTGATCCGGCCTTTTCGTATTTCGTGCAATCCAGTCCCATTTTTTTTATTTTAATTTTTAAAATTTTATTTTTGAATATTTATTTTAATTTTTTGAATAAAACTTAAAATTGGGATTTTTGAGAAATAGAAACGGTTTATATTTTGGGAAAATACATCTTTGATAAAATTATTAATTTTCAGAAATTAATTGGAATTTTATTTGTTTTTGTTAATTTGGGATTTATTGAAAACTTTTATAAACAAGACTCGCATCAAGTCGTGTTTTAAGTCATTAGGACTTGAAACGAGAATTTTAATTTATTGGCTAAATTTACATTCTCGCAAAAGCATGTTAGGTGATCATGGGTTTAGATCTATGTATGGTTTTAATTTATGCACATGGATGGTTTAAATTGGGGTTGGAGCCCTATAGTTGCGTTTTTCAATTGAGGTTGGAGCCTCACTTATGTGCGTACTGTTATGTGATTTATTATGTGGCTTTCCATATTATTGTTTTTGAGGCCGGGGTATGCCCCGTGTAATTGTCTAAGGCCAATATGAAGATTGAGCCTTATTACTTTATGTCTTTTTCTTTTTATTGTAATTTGAGAGTAGAGATAGGTGGTGAGGTTTTATTTTCATTTTGGAGACAATGCACCCATGGAGTAAGATGGACCACATTCAAGTAACAAGGAGACCATAAGTGAAGACCCCTCAAAATGTTAGGGAGGGGAATCTCAATTGTAAAAATGTAATAGAGATAGGGCTCGTATTTTGTTACCGCTTTCCCTTATGTGATTTAAACTATTTATGTGGCATGTATGTTAGAACTTGTGATTGTTGAGTGGCTCCCACATATCACGCATAAGATAGGTAGAACCCATGATCATTACATGTTAGTATCATGCTAGGACATGTTATCTGTTTATGTGCTTGTTTGAAATGCATTTAAGTGTACTTGCATTAATCAAGACTAATAAAATTGGACAACATATATGTTGGTGAGGTCGAACCGGACAACTCTCCGGTTGATTCGAAAATTCCCATTAAATATTGAGCTAATTTCGAACAAATAGGTGTTTAATTCGAGATGCAAAATTTGAATTAAATTCCTAGCATTCCATCAATAGGTTTTAAGTTTAGTAAGTGAAGCTAGTTATTGTCCGCGAGTCGTGGGATAGCTAGTGGAGCTTATTAGTTCTTAGTTACCTAATTGATCATTTTAAATGATCAATATTTCATGGTCAATTTTAGCAAGGGCGATGTCCGTGAGTCGTGGGTCGTTCGAACTAAGTTTTGATCATGATCTTATGATTGATGGGTCTAGCTTAACGCCTAAGTAAATATGGATGTCGCACGAGTCGTGGGTCCATATTGAAAGATAGGTGATGTAAAAATAATTACTAAGAGTTCTAAAGGTGTTAGAATTGGTAAGTTGTACCTACCTAGGGTTCTTACTTAGAATGTCCGCGAGTCGTGGGTTCGAGGTAAAATGCCTAGGATCTTAGTACCCATTGGGAAACGTGTTCCTCTTAGATCTTTGGGAATTACAGATCTTTGAAAAACAGTGGGAGCTACATTAGATTAAAGACCTTATCTTTTGTATATCGTTATAATTCAGCATGCTCACTACTTCTCTGTTTTACCATTTAGGTCGTAGATTCTGTGATTCTCTACGTGTTTTGAAATGGCAACCAAAAACCCTCTTGTATCGATCCTTGAGTCAAGCAAGTTGACTGGTCCCAACTATTCTGATTGGCTGAGGAATCTAAAAATCATTTTAGATTCTGAGAAGAGAACTTATGTTCTCTTTGAAGGGGAGCCTAGTCCCGAAGGGGAGGCTCCCACTCGGGCCGAGCGGGACGCGATTCAGAAGTGGAAGGATGATAATCTCCAAGCCCGTTGCCTTATGTTGGCTAACATGTCTCCGGACTTGCAAAGGCAACATGAGGCCATGGAATTCGCTTGGGAGATTTAAGACCACTTAGAGCAACTTTACCGCCCTCATGAACGTGTTACAAGGTATAACACTTCAAAGGAATTGTTCCACTTGAGAATGAGGGAAGGTTCAAGTGTCCATGAATATGGACTCAAGTTTCTTGCCCTTACTGAGAAACTTGCCTCCATGGACATGCCACTGAAAGATGAGCTTTAAGTGGATTTGTTGCTAGCTTCGCTCCCACCATCATTCAACCCATTTGTCCTTAACTTCAACATGAATCATGCTAGTGCTACTGTAGCTGAGCTGATTAGTCAGCTTGTGACTGCTGAAAGCACGATCAAGAAGGACAATAAGGTTTTGATGGTGAATGCTCCATCTTCCTCTTCTGGGCAAGAAAGCCCAAAAGAAGAAGAAGAAAACCCTTAGGCCCACTGGTGGCGTTGCGAAGGGGAAGGCCCAAAAGAAGAAGCGTGATCAGAAAGAGGATGTTTGCTTCCATTGTGGCAAAGCGGGACATTGGAGGAGAAACTGCCCAGAGTACAAGGCTACTCTAAAGAAAGGTATCTTTCTCGTTGAAATAAATCTTTCTATTAATTCTAGTTCTTGGGTACTTGATACCGGTTGTGGAACTCATATCTGTAATGATGTACAAATGCTAAGTGAAGTCCAACAACTCAAAGAAGGAGAATGTGTCTTGAAGATCGGCGATGGCTCAAACGTTGAAGCTCGAGCTTTAGGCACAATTAGATTGATTTAGGTAGTTTTGAGTTAGTCTTAAATAAAGTCCTTTATGTACCGAGCATTATTCGTAATATAATTTCTGTTCCAATTTTAGATTGTGAAGGTTATGAAACTTATATTAAGAATGGTAAATACTTTATCAAACGGAACAAATCTTCTGTTCACATCGGTACTCTAAGTAATGGACTTTATCTAACTCTGAATATCAATATCATGAATATACAACGAGAAACGAAGCGTAAGAGAGATGGCAAAGTTTCAGCTCCCTTATGGCACGCTAGATTAGGACACATTTCCAAGAATAGAATTAGCAAGATAAACACTTTAGGATCATTCTCTGAAAATGATCTTAAGGAGTTAACTTCTTGCGAATCCTGTCTCAAAGGAAAAATGTCCAAAGTCCTTTTTAAAGGAACTGTGGAACGTGCCACTAAGGTTTTGGATTTGATCCATACTGATATTTGTGGACCGCTTAGTGTAAGCACTAGAAACAATCATCAGTATTTCATAACCTTTACCGACGACTTTAGTCGATATGGTTGTATATACTTAATGAAGTATAAATCTGAAGCTTTTGAGAAATTCTTAGAATTTCAAAAGGAGGTTGAGAACCAAACTGGTCATAAGATCAAAGCACTTCGATCTGATCGAGGAGGCGAGTATCTTAGTGAAGAATTCCTTAATCATCTCAAAGATAATGGGATTATCTCTCAGTGGACTCCTCTGGGAACTCCTCAGCTTAATGGAGTTTCGGAGAGAAGGAATCGAACTGTACTTGATATGGTTCGTTCCATGATGAGTTTCACTGACTTACCACCTTCTTTCTGGGGTTATGCCCTAGAAAGTACAGCAAAGATTTTGAATCTAGTTCCCTCTAAGTCAGTCCCTAAAACGCCCTATTAAATGTGGCATGGTAAAAACCCTAGCTATTCTTACTTAGGAATTTGGGGTTGTCCTGCTTACATGGTGTAACACCCCGCATTTTCGGAGCAAGATACGATATCGTTCTCGTGCGATTAGATTGTTATTTATTTAACTCTGCTTATGCTTGAATCGCATTATTTGTGTTTTAATAGTTCGACTGACTCAATTTCAATCTTATGAAAATATGTGAACTTAATTGGAATATGTGTTTAATACCTATTTGCTCTTTAACTTAAATTATGTGGGTTGATTTGAAATTTACTAAAATTGGGGATCTATTTTCTAATTATGAGAAATTCAATTTAGACTTAATTGGACACTACTCTAAATCTTGGGGGTACTTTTATAATTTCTTAAACCTTAATTGGACTTAATTGATCTTATTGGGATTTGGGGGACTCAATCGCATAACTCATACTTTTGAGGGGTCTATTCGTAATTTCATAACTTATGACTCCCTTCTTAACCGAGAAACCCTAAGGATGTCTTCATTCTTCCTCCTTCCCCTTTCGGTCTTCAACATTCAACAGCAGCGGCACAACCACAGTAGTCTCTTGCCGCCGCCACCTTCTCCGGCAACCACCACTGCTGCGACTCACCCCTCCACCACCGCAAACACTGACCATCTTCTTCTTTTCCTCATTTCAGCGTCGATCAAATCAATAACCACCCAGCCGTCCCTCCCTCTCTTGCCCAGATCTGGAAAGAAGGCGATACTCGCACCACCACTCAACCGCCACCGTCGGACCACCGTCTTTCCATTTTTGAACCACCTCTGCTAGATCCGACCAGCATAACCCAGATCTGAGCAGATCCGAAGATATCCCTTCCGCCGCCAATCACCACCACCTTCACTCGCGGACAACAGCTCTTGCGTGGCGACACCGTACCGCCGCCTCCGTCTCCTCTCTTGTTTCAGATCCGAAAAATGGAGGAATCCCCTGCTACTGCCGTCATCTCCGACGAGACGACCACCACGGGAATCACCCTCGGACGAACCTCTCTCTCTCCCATTTTAGACGACAAGAAGCAACGCCACCACCGCCGCTGAAGGTCGAGCAACCCCTGTCGTTTTACCGGAGAACTCTATCACCAGCCATTCCCCCTCCCGTCTAAGAAGACGAGAATCAGTACCTCAACCATCTCTTTCTCTCTCTCTCTTTTTCGCCCAGATGTGAGAAGGGGTTGAAGACTTCCACCTTCACCGAATCAGTGCCATCACCACCGTTCCAGTCGACCGAGAACTCCTACCGCTGCTACCGGAGTCCAGATTCCACCACACCGTTCCAGAAGCCATGACTTTTTATTCCTTTAAATCCCAATTCGTAAGCTACTGTTTTCCTTTCAACCGTGTGTATTGAGATTAATTTTCGTGTTACATCTGTATTACCATGGATCGTAAATCGTTGAATTCCAGTACATTATTTCGTGAATCAGTGGTGTAAGTTGTTACTTATCGAATTGTTAATTGTGTTGGGATAATTACTTATCGAATCGGAATATTTTGGATTTATCATCGATGATATAATTATTGTATGATACAACCTACTTATTTCATCTCATGTCGAATGGGATTTTATTCATGAAGAATTCTATTTCCTTCTATATTAAAGCGAATTATGTCGAACTTGTTGTGGATATGATGAAAACTATTTGACCTTTGAAATGAGTTTAATTGAAACTAATGGCATAAGAGTGAACATGTGATTGTATGAAATTGAAATAGGTTTGCATTTTGGTTTATTCGTTGGTATTTGTTAAGAAAGAAACTAGGTAATTTTGAAAATAATTGGGAAACACTTTTGTGTCCATTTCGTAATTTATTATTGAATTGTTAATAATTGGATCTTGTAATAATATTGTTAATCGAGAATTATAGTAAGTAGGTTCACTGGTACTTGTTGGTATTAGAGTAGTTGGGGCCTTGAAGTGGTGAATGTATAACTGGCTGGATTTTAATTGGAAATATGATGGCTAATTGGTTTAAGGCTCTTGATAGTTAATGCTCGTATTGAGAATTGAATTTATATGAACCACCCTATTTGATTTTATCTAATAAAGTGTTACCTGTATTATGTAGAGTACATATTCTGTTAAGCGCCATTCGGTAATTAAACTTTTAATGGTTAGATGATAATGCATAAGTCTGTCTAATTGAGGAGATAAAGGATTAAATTAATTATGCTTGTTTATATATGTTACCCCCGAATTTTAGTTGCTATAATGGATAATAGCATCGTGGTTCTTGAACTAATGATGACAACAAGTGTTGTATATTGTATACCAAGCAAACGATCGGATGATGTTTAAAAATAGTAAATTATAAATTTGGGTAATTTGTTAGGAACTAAATATATTAATTGATAATTGTGAATTTCGGTTAGTTTGTAATCGTGTTACTAGGTGTTGGTTAGTGTGTGTTTGGTTGTATGCATATTGTACACTCGAGTTTGGTTACGCGAACTATGTACTCCTTTAACTGTATACTCGGTTCTTACATAAGACATTAATTGTGCACCTGAACATGAGTATGATACAATGTGACTTCATTTCCACTTCACATCATTCATTTCATTGCCGTGCGTCCTACTTGGTCTTATATCTGAGTCGTGTCTCATGAGTATACCGTATTCCCTTTTCTGTACAGTGATCTCCAGAGTGGAGACAACCTAATCGAGTATGCATTCGTCTTGTCAGTTCTGGAAACTCATCGCTTCTCAGGTGAGGTTTAGGATTTTGTATATTTATGCGACCTATGGCCTTAATATGCTGATTTCAACCCTTGCATGCGAGTATATCTATTATAGATACGTATGTGTTGGATATGATATGTTTATGACCTTGTGGATCAGATCTGTTTTGGAAAATTAGATATGAAAGCATATGTAAGCTGTTTTGAAAAGTTAGGCTATAGAAACCAGTTTTTGAGGCATATATAAGCCAGTTTGGAAAACCAGTTATGTTATGATTATGTAGCGAGATTGCCATGAAATTTGGTATATGTTATGTTCTGTTCTGTTATGGGGCCCAGGAGCTACGGGTAAGGAGCCCCCGGGACGGTATCGGGCCGTCGGGGATATACCTGTGCGTAGTCTCCATCTGTATGAAAAGGATCTACCGGGACCCACCAGGAGGTTTGGTTGGGAAACGGAGTCCTGAGGGTATGAGTAGCAATCAGCACTCCCCTCGACCGTATGGATGGTTAGGGTCGCGCAACCCTACCATCACCCGGAGTTGAGGTTGGTATGTTATTTCTGTTTTGTTATGATATGAGGAGTTGAGGTTGGAAGCTCGTACTCGCCGAGCATATGGTATGATATGTTATGGGAATCATGAATCGGGATAGAGTTTTCTGGAAAATGGTTTCTAAACTTATATCTATATCTATTTGGGTTATTTCGAAATGTTTTGGTATGCAACACCTATCTCCGGTTCATGAATCCACCCCTTTTGATATGTGCTGTGCTCTGTATATATATATAATGTGGGTGTGCGTTAGCCCCCTCACTCAGTCAGTTGACTGACACCTCATTTATCTTTTAGTTTGCAGGTTTCCTTTCGGCTTGAGCTAGGCGGAAGTGAGTCCCTTGAGTCACACTTGTCAGTCTAGTTGGTATTAGGATGCATTTGTCGCATACTTTATTTATGTTATGTATTTATGTTTCACACTTGAAGGTTATGTTTAGGTTCTACTTAGACTTAAACCCGTGTGGGGTTAATAAGCTAGTATTTGGATGTTAGTAGATTTTATGATGATACGTATGCTGTTTATTATGTTGGATTATGAATTGATTCGGGACTAGGTATTTATGCTAGTTGAACCCGTCACCTGCTTTGCATGTTTTGTTTTGAATGCTTCCGCTATCTATGGTTGTTGGTTTAATTGCTTCCGCACTCTGAGTTTGTCAAGTTAGATCCGCCTAGCCTAGTGTGTGAGTTGGTCTCCCGTTCGCTATGATTCGGATTCGGGCATGGACTTTCCATTTCGTGGCCGGGTCTGGGTTTTAGTGCGGGGGATGTGGCATCCTCCGTTTGGGGTGTTACATCCTTAAGTGGTATCAGAGCTCTAGGTTGCAAAACCGAGCTCTTGAGTCGTGTTGAGTCTGTCTAGGTCGTACGGCATAGGAATAACTGCGCATTGCATTTGTTTGACTTGATATTTTGATCCTTCAGCATGAATTATTTCGTGATTGTATGATTGTGTGCACATTATGACTTTGATTATGCAACATCTTATTTCATGTGCTTTATAAATTTCAACTAATTGTTGCATTTACGTGATATACGTGTTACATTTCATTTGCATCTTTAACCCGCATGCATCGAATTTAGTGTTTGAATTTCAGGGTACCCTATGAGTCAACACTGAGGTTTCCCTCCGTCAACGCTACCTATTGGTACTACAACGGAAACACGCCATAATTCGAAAATGAAAGGATTCCTCACCAAGATCAATACTCATGAAAAGGTTCAGAGTTGAAGGAATGAGATTTGCTATATTGACTTACTACCTTAAAGTCAATTGAAAGATGAAGTTTGACGAATTCTAACCTTGAGGATTCGTTCATTTGGAAGTAGTCACCTTGTTAAGGAAACGAGTCAATGGAGGAGAGTCTGATCAAGTAGAACCGTTTTGGAGGATTTTGATGAACTTTCGCCTTGATGATTCGTTCATTTGGAAGTAGTCACCTTGTTGATGGAAACGAGTTAATGTAGAAGAATCCGATCAAGTTCGATTCGATCAAGTTCAAGGGATGCGGTTAAGTAACCATGTTGGTGCTAACTTAAGCAACGAGCTACAAACCATCGGTGGGTGTTGAAGGTTTTGGTACTGTTTAGAGTTAACAAACGACAAGACAAGATTGGTTGTTGGCTCTCTAGGTGTTATCTTCAAGGTGAGATGGAAGATTCTAACGAGATGGGAATAGATCACATAGATACCAAAAGATTTTATTCAAGTTTTACAATCATATACCATGGATTGCTTTGGGAAATGATTAATACCCCTCGTGCCGAACTTAGCTCTGAGATAGATTTCTGGTTGACAATTGAATTATGGGCAATTCATTGAAGATGTGCAGATCAAGGGTTAACACATAAGTCAGAGTTCTTGAAGGAGATTGTGGATGATTCTGGTTGAGCAAGGATTATGGTTTAGTAGAGAATTGGATGATAGACATGCTTGCTGAGTTACCTCTTCAAGCCAAAGGATTTAAGACAAGAAGTTCAGATGATGAAGATTGCATCATTATCGACTTAATCAGCTCCTACCACTTCGTCTCAACTTCCTGTCCAGAGTTTGACACTACGGTGATCGGTACGCCAAGCATTCATGGCATTTGCATACATGCATCGCTTAAGTATTCTTATCTTGTTTTGTTTGATGTGGATGATGACTATTATTGTTTAATTTTGATAACTGGGATACCTGATCTAGTATTTGTAACTTGAAATTTCTACTTGTTATGAACCGTTGCTGAAATGAATGAGTTATGTACTTATGAGAACTATTTATGACTATGTGATCTAAAACTCCTTTGATTGCTCACTAACCTCGCATATAACATACATACATACTGTAGCCTTGTTTTACAGGGATTCCATCGTGATATCCCCCTTAAGTTGAGGTATGAGCGTTGAATCTATACTCAAGGGACACCGATATCAGTTGTGTAAGGTACACCAAACATGCATCGCATACTTTTCATCAATTGTTACTCTGATTTGTGTATGTATGAATAACTGATCAGTGGATTTATTTGCAAGAGAGACCTTAGGTTCCCTCTTTATACGTGTTGGAGAGATGCAGGATTTTCTCTATTTATGTGGTAGAAAGATGTTGGATTCTTTCTAAGCTTTCTGCACGAGAGATGTTGGATTCTCTTGTACTTAGATATTCGGGAGATGTTGGATTCCCTCGAATTTAGGGGTTTGAGGAATTCTGGATTTTCTCAAACTAGATGTTTGGGAGATGTTGGAATCTGTCAGACTTAGGTTGAGAGACGGGGTTCTCTCATTGTGTGCTTGAGAGACGGGGTCCTCTTGATTCTGTGCTTGAGAGACGGGGTTCTCTTGATTCTGTGCTTGAGAGACGGGGCTCTCTCAAATCTGCGCTCGAGAGACGGGGCTCTCTCACCTTTTGTGCTGAGAGATGGGATTCTCTCCTGTTTGTTGTGGTTACGTGACGCGTTGCCCTGACAACGGTCTGAAAGAGACGAGTTTACGATGCCATCGAAGTTGAGTGCAGTGACAACTATTCGTCTTAGGAGAATGATCGAACAACTTGATGTAAGCAACGGTCCAGTGCTCAAACGGATCCCAATGATAACAAGACATCGCGAGAAAGGTTCAGAAAAGACAATGAGAGTAAAGTTCACAACGGAGGCTATGTTTTACGCAACTCCTCGAGAAGGGTTAAGACACTATCAGCCCGAAGCTTTACCAGCTCAGGAGTGGAACCTGGGGACCAGGTTCTCTTAAGGGGGGAAGGTTGTAACACCCCGCATTTTCGGAGCAAGATACGATATCGTTCTCGTGCGATTAGATTGTTATTTATTTAACTCTGCTTATGCTTGAATCGCATTATTTGTGTTTTAATAGTTCGACTGACTCAATTTCAATCTTATGAAAATATGTGAACTTAATTGGAATATGTGTTTAATACCTATTTGCTCTTTAACTTAAATTATGTGGGTTGATTTGAAATTTACTAAAATTGGGGATCTATTTTCTAATTATGAGAAATTCAATTTAGACTTAATTGGACACTACTCTAAATCTTGGGGGTACTTTTATAATTTCTTAAACCTTAATTGGACTTAATTGATCTTATTGGGATTTGGGGGACTCAATCGCATAACTCATACTTTTGAGGGGTCTATTCGTAATTTCATAACTTATGACTCCCTTCTTAACCGAGAAACCCTAAGGATGTCTTCATTCTTCCTCCTTCCCCTTTCGGTCTTCAACATTCAACAGCAGCGGCACAACCACAGTAGTCTCTTGCCGCCGCCACCTTCTCCGGCAACCACCACTGCTGCGACTCACCCCTCCACCACCGCAAACACTGACCATCTTCTTCTTTTCCTCATTTCAGCGTCGATCAAATCAATAACCACCCAGCCGTCCCTCCCTCTCTTGCCCAGATCTGGAAAGAAGGCGATACTCGCACCACCACTCAACCGCCACCGTCGGACCACCGTCTCTCCATTTTTGAACCACCTCTGCTAGATCCGACCAGCATAACCCAGATCTGAGCAGATCCGAAGATATCCCTTCCACCGCCAATCACCACCACCTTCACTCGCGGACAACAGCTCTTGCGTGGCGACACCGTACCGCCGCCTCCGTCTCCTCTCTTGTTTCAGATCCGAAAAATGGAGGAATCCCCTGCTACTGCCGTCATCTCCGACGAGACGACCACCACGGGAATCACCCTCGGACGAACCTCTCTCTCTCCCATTTTAGACGACAAGAAGCAACGCCACCACCGCCGCTGAAGGTCGAGCAACCCCTGTCGTTTTACCGGAGAACTCTATCACCAGCCATTCCCCCTCCCGTCTAAGAAGACGAGAATCAGTACCTCAACCATCTCTTTCTCTCTCTCTCTTTTTCGCCCAGATGTGAGAAGGGGTTGAAGACTTCCACCTTCACCGAATCAGTGCCATCACCACCGTTCCAGTCGACCGAGAACTCCTACCGCTGCTACCGGAGTCCAGATTCCACCACACCGTTCCAGAAGCCATGACTTTTTATTCCTTTAAATCCCAATTCGTAAGCTACTGTTTTCCTTTCAACCGTGTGTATTGAGATTAATTTTCGTGTTACATCTGTATTACCATGGATCGTAAATCGTTGAATTCCAGTACATTATTTCGTGAATCAGTGGTGTAAGTTGTTACTTATCGAATTGTTAATTGTGTTGGGATAATTACTTATCGAATCGGAATATTTTGGATTTATCATCGATGATATAATTATTGTATGATACAACCTACTTATTTCATCTCATGTCGAATGGGATTTTATTCATGAAGAATTCTATTTCCTTCTATATTAAAGCGAATTATGTCGAACTTGTTGTGGATATGATGAAAACTATTTGACCTTTGAAATGAGTTTAATTGAAACTAATGGCATAAGAGTGAACATGTGATTGTATGAAATTGAAATAGGTTTGCATTTTGGTTTATTCGTTGGTATTTGTTAAGAAAGAAACTAGGTAATTTTGAAAATAATTGGGAAACACTTTTGTGTCCATTTCGTAATTTATTATTGAATTGTTAATAATTGGATCTTGTAATAATATTGTTAATCGAGAATTATAGTAAGTAGGTTCACTGGTACTTGTTGGTATTAGAGTAGTTGGGGCCTTGAAGTGGTGAATGTATAACTGGCTGGATTTTAATTGGAAATATGATGGCTAATTGGTTTAAGGCTCTTGATAGTTAATGCTCGTATTGAGAATTGAATTTATATGAACCACCCTATTTGATTTTATCTAATAAAGTGTTACCTGTATTATGTAGAGTACATATTCTGTTAAGCGCCATTCGGTAATTAAACTTTTAATGGTTAGATGATAATGCATAAGTCTGTCTAATTGAGGAGATAAAGGATTAAATTAATTATGCTTGTTTATATATGTTACCCCCGAATTTTAGTTGCTATAATGGATAATAGCATCGTGGTTCTTGAACTAATGATGACAACAAGTGTTGTATATTGTATACCAAGCAAACGATCGGATGATGTTTAAAAATAGTAAATTATAAATTTGGGTAATTTGTTAGGAACTAAATATATTAATTGATAATTGTGAATTTCGGTTAGTTTGTAATCGTGTTACTAGGTGTTGGTTAGTGTGTGTTTGGTTGTATGCATATTGTACACTCGAGTTTGGTTACGCGAACTATGTACTCCTTTAACTGTATACTCGGTTCTTACATAAGACATTAATTGTGCACCTGAACATGAGTATGATACAATGTGACTTCATTTCCACTTCACATCATTCATTTCATTGCCGTGCGTCCTACTTGGTCTTATATCTGAGTCGTGTCTCATGAGTACACCGTATTCCCTTTTCTGTACAGTGATCTCCAGAGTGGAGACAACCTAATCGAGTATGCATTCGTCTTGTCAGTTCTGGAAACTCATCGCTTCTCAGGTGAGGTTTAGGATTTTGTATAGTTATGCGACCTATGGCCTTAATATGCTGATTTCAACCCTTGCATGCGAGTATATCTATTATAGATACGTATGTGTTGGATATGATATGTTTATGACCTTGTGGATCAGATCTGTTTTGGAAAATTAGATATGAAAGCATATGTAAGCTGTTTTGAAAAGTTAGGCTATAGAAACCAGTTTTTGAGGCATATATAAGCCAGTTTGGAAAACCAGTTATGTTATGATTATGTAGCGAGATTGCCATGAAATTTGGTATATGTTATGTTCTGTTCTGTTATGGGGCCCAGGAGCTACGGGTAAGGAGCCCCCGGGACGGTATCGGGCCGTCGGGGATATACCTGTGCGTAGTCTCCATCTGTATGAAAAGGATCTACCGGGACCCACCAGGAGGTTTGGTTGGGAAACGGAGTCCTGAGGGTATGAGTAGCAATCAGCACTCCCCTCGACCGTATGGATGGTTAGGGTCGCGCAACCCTACCATCACCCGGAGTTGAGGTTGGTATGTTATTTCTGTTTTGTTATGATATGAGGAGTTGAGGTTGGAAGCTCGTACTCGCCGAGCATATGGTATGATATGTTATGGGAATCATGAATCGGGATAGAGTTTTCTGGAAAATGGTTTCTAAACTTATATCTATATCTATTTGGGTTATTTCGAAATGTTTTGGTATGCAACACCTATCTCCGGTTCATGAATCCACCCCTTTTGATATGTGCTGTGCTCTGTATATATATATATTGTGGGTGTGCGTTAGCCCCCTCACTCAGTCAGTTGACTGACACCTCATTTATCTTTTAGTTTGCAGGTTTCCTTTCGGCTTGAGCTAGGCGGAAGTGAGTCCCTTGAGTCACACTTGTCAGTCTAGTTGGTATTAGGATGCATTTGTCGCATACTTTATTTATGTTATGTATTTATGTTTCACACTTGAAGGTTATGTTTAGGTTCTACTTAGACTTAAACCCGTGTGGGGTTAATAAGCTAGTATTTGGATGTTAGTAGATTTTATGATGATACGTATGCTGTTTATTATGTTGGATTATGAATTGATTCGGGACTAGGTATTTATGCTAGTTGAACCCGTCACCTGCTTTGCATGTTTTGTTTTGAATGCTTCCGCTATCTATGGTTGTTGGTTTAATTGCTTCCGCACTCTGAGTTTGTCAAGTTAGATCCGCCTAGCCTAGTGTGTGAGTTGGTCTCCCGTTCGCTATGATTCGGATTCGGGCATGGACTTTCCATTTCGTGGCCGGGTCTGGGTTTTAGTGCGGGGGATGTGGCATCCTCCGTTTGGGGTGTTACACATGGAGAGGACAGTGGGAGATCCTAAGGAATCCATAGGATACTACTTCTATGATCAATCTGAGCAAAAGGTGTTTGTTTCCAGAAATGCCATTTTTCTTGAGGAACAGTTCCTTAAAGAAAAGAAAGGCAAGATCATAGAATTAGAAGAAGTACAAAGTGATCCCACACCACCCACTGAAGAAACGTACCCTTCTGATCAACCACAACCAATCACGAATTTCGATACACATGAAAATCCTCCTCTAAGGCGTTCTGAACGCACTCCTAGACAGCCGGAGAGATGGTATGGATTCTTCCATGAAATCTCTCAAAAGGATAATGATCCTTTAACATATGAGGAGGCACTTTCAGATTCTGACTCTGAACAGTGGATAGAAGCCATGAAATCCGAAATGGACTCCATGAACTCCAACCAAGTTTGGACCTTGGTAGATTTGCCTGATGGGGTCAAACCCATAGGTTGCAAATGGATCTTTAAGAGAAAGCTTGGAGTTGATGGAAGCATTGCAGCCTACAAAGCAAGACTGGTTGCCAAAGGGTTCACTTAAAGACCCGGCGTGGACTTTGATGAAACTTTTTCGCCAGTTGCAATGCAAAATTCTATTCGGATCATGCTTGCCATTGCTGCATATTATGACTATGAGATATGGAAAATGGATGTGAAAACTGCCTTTCTCAATGGTGACATTGACAAAGACATTTATATGGAGCAACCCATAGGTTTCACATTCAGTGGGAGTGAGCAAAAGGTTTGCAAACTCCAAAGATCAATCTATGGATTGAAACAGGCTTCTAGGAATTGGAACATTCGATTTGATGAATCAGTCAAAGCGTTTGGCTTCATTCAAATTTCGAATGAGTCCTGTGTGTATAGAAAGGAATTGGAGACCTCAGTGCAATTCTTAGTACTTTATGTTGATGACATCCTTCTTATTGGGAATTCGAAGGATGACAGGAAACTAACTAAGTTATGGTTATCGAACCAATTTGAGATGAAAGATCTTGGTGATGCGTCCTTTATCCTTGGAATTAAAATCTATAGAGATAGATCTAGAAGGTTAATAGGACTATCACAGTCGATGTACATTGACAAAATATTGAAGAGATTCAATATGGAGTCAGCAAAGGTTAAGAACCTTCCTATGAGTGTAGGAACATGTCTTTCAAAGAAGATGTGTCCTAAGACTAACCTTGAGAAGGAAAGAATGACTCATACACCTTATGCATCAACAATAGGTAGCATAATGTATGCAATGTTATGTACTCGACCGGATGTGGCTTATGCACTTAGTGTAACAAGTCGTTTCCAATCTGACCCTGGAGATGGTCACTGGGCTTCCGTGAAGAATATTCTTAAGTACTTGAAAAGTACTAAAGATTTATTCTTAGTTTACGGAGGTCAGAAAGATCTTACTGTCAAAGGATACTGCGAAGCAAGCTTTGCATCCGACTTAGATGATTTTAAGTCAATGTCAGGATACATTTTCTGCCTAAATGGCGGAGCAGTGAGTTGGAAGAGTTCCAAGCAAACTACCACTGCAGATTCGACCACTGAGGCCGAATACTTAGCTGCAAATGATGCAGCTAAGGAAGGTGTTTGGATTAGAAACTTCATTCAAGAGTTGAATGTTGTTCCTAGCATGAAAGACCCCATTACTGTGTTTTGTGACAACACTGGGGCGGTTGCTCAAGCAAGAGAACCAAGATCTCACCAACGGACCAAGCACATTATGAGGAAGTATCACCTAATCCGTGATATTATCAAAAGAGGAGATGTGCAAACTGAGAGGGTCACATCAGCAGAGAACGTGGCAGATCCACTTACTAAACCCCTTAGTCGAGAAGCTTTCCAAGGTCATCTTCAGAAGATGGGACTTAGAGTAGCTTTAGAATGGCTTTGACGGGCAAGTGGGAGATTGTTAGGAATAGTGCCCTAGAAAGCCGATTGTATATCCGCTTTGTGCTTTTCCTTATTGTAATCACAGACAATCTTTGAATAAAATAACGAATTAAGGCAACACTTCTTTATATGCTCTTGTTTGGTATGCATTTACTTTATCTGTGCATGTATGAGAACTCCCCTAATCCTGATGACTTTAGGACTCTACCATTTAGGTGAAATGGTTCATGAAACGAGCCCTATATCACATAAGTCATGATTAGTAAAATACTCCAAGCCGATGAGTCCTACCGACAGTGGGAGTGTCAACCTGACTCCTCTAAGGCTTGCTTGTGGGATCACGCCCTTAAGAAGGACCACCTTGTTTCATGGAGGTGCAAAGTGTATAGTTGATACGTGCGTGATACATGAGGGTGCTTGCTTTAATAAGTAAGTTCACTGAGGTGACCCGTGTGAGGACATTCCTAAATGGGAAAGGAAGTTTCTATTTCAGGAAATGGAAACTTCCAGATTAGGAAATTTCTCACGAGTCATTGATGTGATTAATTTATCCTTAGACTTGAGGTTCCTTGTCACTTTATGAGTTAACTCTGTAGTCTTAGGTATAAGCTTTAAAGGGTGTCGCCTTAGACAACTGATTCAAGGCTTATGCTGGGGCTGCACAAGTGATTCATGAAAGTGAATGAGAATCAAGAAAGGACCTACACTTGCATATGCAAGGTGATCTCTTATTATGTAAGTCATTCATATGCCATATGGAGTCCTTGGCCAAGGCAGTAGATCAAGACATCAAGAAAAGGGTTTCTTGGATTGAGATCAAATGGATATGAAATGCACTTAGCTTTAAGACCGGATTATTAGGGTTCTGATTATTCCCTTGCCGTAGATCTTGGTTGAGAGATAGTAAGTAGGAGGATTGTATCTCACATGAATCAATGACTTAAAGGTTCTTTCGAATTCGAACATTCCAATTCAGCTAGGGGTTAAATACCTGTTGCTAGACTATGGTCGTTTAATCTGTGGACTGATTAATTAATTAGTGAATTAATTAATTAGGGTCACTGTTAATTGAATTGAGAACCTAGAGGGTCACACACAACAACTTGGTTACATGAGTTGAGGCTTTAAAATGATTAAACGAGTTAATCGGGCTTAAGGGGTTCCACACGTGTGAAACCACATGTGTGGGTCACGTGAGTGACACGTGTCCTTGTGACACGTGTCCCACACATGTGAATATATATATTGTATATATATTAAATAGTTAAATGTGTTAATTATTTAATAGACTTTGGTTTAATTTTGAATTAAAAAGAAAGTCTAATTTTGGAGAAAATAATCTAGTTAATTAATTATGAATTAATTAATTAGATAAAAAAAAAGTTATTTATTTTATAATAAATAAAGTATAAAATTATCCAAAAATAGTTTGGATATCTTTAGCTCTCTTGAAAGTTGATTTGAATTTGAATTCAAAGTCAAAGTCAAAATTACTTGATGATCAAGTAATAGGAGAGAGAGAGACCAAAACCCTAGCCCATAAAGGACTAGGATTTTCGGTCCTCCCCCTTATATAAATAGGGGAGCACGAGCTCCCCTTAGAGCTAATTGGCAATTCTTTTGGTTCATGTGTTGAACACCATCCTTTCTCCAAGATAAACGAAACCCTAGGTTAAGCCTAAACACTAACTAGAGAACTAGCATCCTTACTAGTTAGATTGTGATCAAGTTGGTGGACTATCTCTAGAGAGCTTCAAGTTAGAAGTTTGAAGATTCGAGCTTTACCAAGGAGAGGGGATCAAGCCGTGAGAAGAGCATTCTTGGGTGGCTTGAAACGCTTCAAGAAAGAATAAAAGAAAAGTAAGTTTCTTAACTCTACGAATTTGGATACACGATTGCGAGTCCAAGGTCCTTTTGTTGGAAAATTTTTTAAATTCCGCTGCTTTCTGATTCGTGTTTTCCAACATGATTTTTGTTTTGCGCACTCTGTTTGAGGGTTTAGACCGCCTAGCTTAGGAAGGTATTTTGTTTGTCACCCGTTCGCTAGTGCTTGGTGCGTGTACGGATTCCCTGTTTTGTTACACGTGTCGGGTCCTAGTGCGGGGGATGTGGCGCCCCACGCTCGGGGGGTTACATCTAAGGTGGTATCAGATCCCCGGGTTGCAAAACCGGACTTCGTGTGTCGTGTCTGTCGTTCTAGGTCGTTCGACTTAGGATTATGTTTGTCTCTGTCTGCATTCACTCTCATTATATGTGACTAAGGTGCTCTTAACTGTATTATTTTCTCTTATTTGTATTAATTGTTCATATGAACATGCACTAAACCCTTCATGCATCGATATTCTCTTGAAATTGTGCTTCTTTAGGATGCCTCCAAGAAGAAGAACTCGCGAGAATACTCCTCAGCCACCACCACCCACTGCAGAGGATATCCTACGAGCTCTCCTCGACTATCTTCAAAGGAATCCACAACCACCAAATCCTCAAGGTCAAGAACAAGGAAGAGTTGTCAATGCGATTCATAAAGAATGCCGGGGTAACAACCCTCCAAAATGGCTCGGAGGCAATGACATCGAGGCGGAAGAATGGTTAACCGAAATTACGGGGAATTGGGTGATTTGCCCCGGTACTTCACAAGATAAGGCCATATGTACCACTCGCTATATTCAAGGACAAGCCTTAAATTGGTTGAAGGGAACAAGAGCTCGGTTGGAAAGGAATGGTGAGGAATTCAATTGGGAGAGCTTTGTTAGGGAATTTCGTGACAAGTATATCCCTCCGAGCTCCCAGGAGGGAAGATTACAAGAGTTCATGGATCTGAAACAAGAAGAGCGAACAATTTAAGACTATATCCTCGAGTTTGAGAGGCTCACTCCTTACGCCTCTCACATTATGGATGATGATGAGTTGAAGGCCCAAAACTTTGTACAAGGATTAAGAGAAGACATTCAGTTGGCCTTGCGAGCTACCACGGTGGATACATGGGCTAAGGAGACGAAGAAAGCTATTAGAGTTGAGACTCGACAACAACGTTTGGAACGTAAAACTTTCTACTCGGAGCTAAAATCTGAATCAAGTTCGGGTTTGGGAAAGAGACCGGTATTTCAAGATGAACCTTAAACCTTCGACACCGAAGAATTTCTCGATGCTATCAAGAAGCCCCTACTTCCAACTCCGGATCCGATACACACTCCACCGGAACTGATTCGATGCTCCTTTCGCGAGAGACCAAACCACATGGAGGAAACTTGTAGGAAGAAGTTGAGAACCTGTTTTGAGAGATGGGACACAAGGTGAGATTTTGCCTTAAAAATCCGAATCCGAAGCCCTTGAATATGATGCCTCCAAGATCTCCGGAACAAGCTCAAGCCAATGTGATGGAAGTTGATGAGGAAGTGAATGTTGAATTCGAGGCCGAGCCTAATGCCATTGTCACGGTGCAAGGTACTATAAACATTCATAACATTCCATTTCACGCATCGTTTAAATTTGGGGGTAACCCACCTATTTGTGTACTTGTCTCTTTATGCGTGTGCCCTTATTTGCGTGTGTCTCTCTTCTTTCTTTATTACTTGCGCGTGTGATTGTTGTTGTTTAGTTGTCTCGGGAGAGATGACTTTGAGAGTACGAGTGCTTTAGCTCTACGGTAAGTCGAGGGTCGTGCTTTAATCGAGAATCCTAGGTGATTCTACAACCGCAAGAAGGTGTGAGTGGTGGAAGTCCGGTGACTACACCATTCATGTAACTCCGAGCTCTTGAGTTGACTTGAAATCGATCAAATGGTGGGTGTTGAATCTCGTTTAGACCCTCTCATCGTGCGAGACAAATCGAGTTGCTCCTAGCCGGAACCAAGTTTTGAAGGAGACCCCCGTCAACTCTTGAAGACCTTTCTCGGGCTAACTCTCGTCGGGACGTCATGAACCTCGAACTTGGGTGAATACGGGAGAGTTGATAGCCGTTGGACCTGGAGGACCAGGTCCTTTTAAGGGGGGGAGGTTGTAACATCCTGATTCTCCGAATTTCCAGGTACGAACGCCACGGGTGTGCTAAGTGCGCATTTAATTATTTAAGCATGATATTATATGATTTATATGCGTTTTATGACTTGTTTATTTGAGTTTTGTTTGCTTTGGTGTAACGGAACTTAAAGGGGGCTAAAGAGCATTTAGCGCACCTTGGGTTCCGGGCGGCATATCTTGAGCTCAGGAATTCGGATTTGAATTCCGACAGCTCCATTGGAATCGTTTCGACGATTTGGGTTTGATGGAATAAGCCTTTTATTTTTCTAACCCCGTTTACCCTCTCGAATTTTGGCCCGAACCAAACCTCGCGCGCGTATCGACCACCTTTCACGGTTTTGACCATAACTTGCTCATTTCTTGACCAAATCATGTGATTCTTGGGCCGACTTGACCCCAACTCAGCCCTTATCCATCCCAATCTCGCTCATTTCAAACCACACACCAAGAGGGAGAGGATTTCAGCTGAAGCAAGGAAGAGAAAGAGAAATCCGGTCACTATTCCAAGCCTTGAGATTTTGAGCTCCAATCTCTTCCATCTTCCATCCAATCTTCAAGGTAAGCATATATTTGGTTTCTCCATCCTTTGGTAGTCATTTTCATCCTTGGATTTCAGATTTTGAGCATGTTTTGCTAGGGTTTTGAGTTAAGAGCTTGAATAGTGTAGAAATATGAATATTTGCTTCCATGCTCTCGAACTTGAATTAATTGCTCCAAGATTGATATATATTGTTTCTTTGGGCTTCTTTGTTGCATATTTGTATGAATTCTTGGTTTTTGGTTGTATATTTATTAAAACTCCATTGTTGGAGCTTAGATGAGCTTTAATGGCAACTTGTTTTCTACCTTGTTTCATGCTTTGAACTTGAGATATGTGTTAGAGCATGTTTATATGAACTTATACCTTGATTTTTATTGCACTTGGTTGAGTTTTGAGGTGGGTTTGATCAATTTTAGTTCCTCCCGTGTTTAGCCCCTGTTTCTTCCATGTTTTACTGCCCAGAAGGACTACCCGGGCGGGTAGTTTTTAGTTCAAAAAGTACCCGGGCGGGTACTTCACTCCAGACGATTTTTTTGCATTGTTTTCCCCGGCCGGGTAAATCTGTGCCTTGTTTTTCCCCGGCCGGGTACCCCCTCATATGACCTCCGATTGAGCTAATTTTCCGATATGATCAACCTTTTTGAGTCCAGAACAATATCCAATTGGAATCAACCCAAAATTCGTTCTAGATTATGAGTTATAATCGTTTTAATTTTGTGTCGCCACTTCGCCGAAATTCTGCATTCGTTCAACTTCAAACCTCCGCCATTTTCGGATACCTTTGAACCATGATTCGTGACATATATCATCGGAAAGATCTATGTGTTTAGTTTCATTTCCAACAAGAAAAACACAATTCCCATTTCTGAAACTCAAGATATTTCAGTTTTCGTACAGCTTGTCCGTTTTGGTAAAACTGTCAGCTTTGGCCCAATTTCACACGGAACCCCTTTTTGTGTTCTTTTTCCGTTTTCTCGTGTCTTCCCACCTTTGAACTTATTCCTAACTTGTTTTATCATGTTCATGTGTATGTATTATATGCCTTGCATGAGATTCATGAACGTGAAATGCATGAGATATGTGATTTATGTTTTGATTTGATGCAATGTGGTCTAAGTGCTACTTCATTGCTTCTCTTACATGCTTTAAGCTTAAGTGTGCTTGGGATATGATATGTTTTGGTGTGTTATATGTTTGTTTAGCAGGTTATGTGTTTAATTCAAGTACCGGTTATTTAATGTGTGCTTAAGGCTCCGAATTTGCTTAAGTGTGAAATGGTTTTGAGTTGCATTGCATCATTCGCATTCATATGCATTTGCCGAGCGTTTATAAGGTTCATGTTGAGTCTAAGGTTTTCTTTGGTGTTTGTCCTGTTCAGAGGAGTATCCCTTTGGTGACGAGATTGCTCCATAGGCGTTGGTTCTGTTCCCCGTTTGCCTGGTTTCGTCGGTGAAAGGTGAGGTTAGGTTATAGTTATACCCTAATGATATGTGCCCTATATGTTTGCATGTGAGATAAGCCTTTTTATATGTAATGCGTGTGAGTATTATTATGCGAGGTATGATTATGATGCGAACATAAGATTAAGATATAAATAAGTTATGCGAGGTATGCTATGCAGGTAAATACGCTAAGAATATGAATAAGTTGGGTTGTGAATAAGTCAGGGTTATGCAATGTTTTATGCATACGTTATGTTTATGTATATGCTTTCGCTTATGCTATGTCCTTCAGGCTGTGTACCTCCGGTATGATATGCTTTACGCTTATGCCTTTTGCTCTGCTTTGTGATATGAGATAGGTCATGGACCTAGTTATGCTTTGATTATGGTAAGATTCTGCTTCTGATATGTTTGTGTGCGTGATATACTTCGGGATGACTTATTTTAGGTCGACAGAGGTTCTGATATGATAAGTTCTGATCTGTTCTGCATCCGAGATGGCTTATTTTAGGTCGACGGATGATGTGTGTGTGCGTTTGGGTTATGTCTGTTTTTCGTTATGTTTAGTTATTTAAGAGATAGTTTGTGAAACGGGAGTGGATTCTTAATTAATAAAATTTGGTTGTTTTGGCCTTCGGCCTAACTCTTTTATTCCCTATACTTAGTATCACGGGTGAAAATGATATTGGATTGCAAAAACCACACCCCGGTTCATGGACTCCCACCTATGCTATATGCTGTGCTCCGTATACGTATATATGGGTGAGTGTGTAACCCTCACTCAGTCTTTGGACTGACCCCTCCCTTTATGTTTTTAGTTTGCAGGTTCTGGTCCGTTGGTTCGAGCTAGGCGGTTTTGGTTTGCTTTCCTTGGAGTCTTGTCGGTCTAGAGAAGTCTGCATTTTGTATTTAGATCATGTTGCATCTGTACGTTTGAAGTTGTAATATGAGTTATGAATTGTATTTGTTACTTTGAGTCCCGCTTTGGAAAGTTCGTGTGTAATCTGAGTTAAGTAGTTTGTAACCTTAATACTTTGCTTTGTTTAAGTTTGTCTTATGCTTCCGCTTGGTATGATTTTTGTTTTGCGCACTCTGTTTGAGGGTTTAGACCGCCTAGCTTAGGAAGGTATTTTGTTTGTCACCCGTTATCTAGTGCTTGGTGCGTGTACGGATTCCTTGTTTCGTTATACATGTCGGGTCCTAGTTCGGGGGATGTGGTGCCCCACGCTCGGGGTGTTACACAACACACTTACCATAACCCACACCACACGTTCTTATCACCTGCATATAAACCATACCACATGCCCGTACATACTTACCACATGCACACTTATTAAACGTACACGCTTATATTCTTGTCACATGCATACGTATCATACATACACACATACATACGTATCATACATACACACATGCATACCCACACACATACACACATACACACACAGCATACGTATACTCACATACATACATACTCGCACACATTCATACATACTTACAAACATACTCACAAACATACGTAGACTTATACATATATTCCACAACACATAACATAATCGCACATATTCATATCGCACACGTATTTATATATACTTAAGGCTTATAATCACATGCATACATATCAGACATATATCATTAGGGTTTAACTATAACCTAACCTCACCTTACACCAACGAAACCGAAGACACACGATCGATTCACCCCGGAATCAACTTGACCAACAAATCAGCACCTCGGGTGCACCTGAACAAGCTGAAGCCAAAACACAAGACTTAGACTCACAATGAACCATATAGACGCACGACATATGTTTATGCACTTAAGGAATGCAATCACTTAAGCAAAGTTCATGTTCTTGTGCACAATTACGGTAATGCATACATGTAAGATAGCAAAAGATAGCACTTAGTCATTTAAGAGCATATGAAACACTTTAACACTTAAAAGCATACCTTAAGTCACATAACTTATCATATCACATCAATTCATATTCATATTAGAGCATAACAAGTTCAAAACAAGTAAGGAAAGGCAATTAAGCACAAAGAGGCATTACACGTAGCACTTAGGGCAAATAAATTCAAAACTCGCATGCATGCAAATAAATCACACTAAAACAAATGTACGCACAACATAACACATTATTCTAACATGAAACATGTCAAAACCGAGCAATAACAAGTCATAGCATAGCATATCAGGCATATAAGTGAGCACATAACACATTAGGATCAAGATCGGGGAGGGAAACGAGTGAAACGAACCAAGAAAACAAAGTTCGGAGTAAAAGGAGCCACTGCCCTAAATCCACCCTGGTGGATTTTTTTCAAAACGGGAATCCACCCCCATGGATTCAGGTCAGAAAGTTCCAGGAGGGCCTGCCTCAGATCCACCCCGGTGGATTTTTTTCAAAGAGAAAATCCACCCCCGTGGTTCCAGGTCAAGGGCCAAATTTCAAAATTTTGCTCCCTAAACACACCAAGAACTCAACCCACACTTATGCTAACACATAATGGAAGATCAATGAAGCAAGAAATCATGCATTCAAGCCATAAAAACAGACCAAAGATGCAACAATCATGCTAGAGATGAAATGGAAGCAAGCTCATGCAAAACCTTCAAATCAACAATGGCAAAGTCATGGATTCTTATCTAACACTCAAATAAAGTTCATATATATCACAAATGATGTCTTAGGATCTAAAAACATGCCTCAAACCAAAATAAGTTACAAGGAAGCAAGCAAGAATTCATATAAATCATCAAACCCTTACTATTCATCACATATGCCATAAATCATGAAATCCATGGTGAAAACTTGAAAAATTAAGGGCAAAGTAACCACAAGAGCATGGAGAACACAAAAATGGACTTACCTCTTCAAATGGGAGTGATTTGATAAAGCTTGGAAGCAAATCTTGGAAGAAAGTGAATAGGAGCGCTCTCCTCTTCTCTCTTCTCTTCTTTTCTTCACTTGGAGCAAATATCATGCCTTGGGGAAGGGAATTCGAAATGGGGGCTGAGGGAGAGAGAGAGAGGTGTGTCTTGGGTATAAAATTCAAGGGTTAGGCTTAATTAGGGTTAAAGTAGGGCCCATAAAGCAAGACTAGTCAACAAAGGTGTCCCTTGGCGCAAGGTGCTCATTTAGGTTGAATTTAGGAGGATAAAATGGGCTTAGAAAAATATAAAGTTGGGTTCCTTAGCTTCATATTTTCATTATGAGTCCAACACATCTTTCGGAATTCGAATCCGAATTCCCGATCTCGAGTTACGCCTCCCGGAACACAAGGTGTGCTAAAACAAGTTAGGCCCTCGTGCCCCTAACAAATCCCGTTTTTACAAAATGAGTCAAGAACCAAATAAAACAAACTCTAAAACAAGCATAAAGCGTATAAACACATTCATAATTCACATAATTCATGCATGGCAAATTGTTAAAAAAATCGGGATTAAAAACGGGGTTGAAACGAATTGAAAAGGGCTTGAAACGTTAACTTTAAAACCTTAAAACATAAAACGCATATTCAAAAGTCACTAAAATCATATAATTGCATGTTTAATTAATTAAAAGCGCACTTAGCACACTCGTGACGTCTGTACCTCCCCTCCTTAAAAGGACCTGGTCCCCAGGTCCAACCGCTCGAGTTAGAACTGCGAGATACTCTCTCGTATTCACCCAAGTTCGAGGTTCGCGACGTCCCGACGAGAGTTAGCTCGAGAAAGGTCTTCTAGCGCGAGGGGTCTGATTCTTCAAGTGTGGTCGAAGAACTCCTTCCTACGTTGATTCCGGCTAGGAGCAACTCGATTTATGTCGCACGATGAGAGGGTCTAAACTAGATTCATCACCCACCGTTTGATTCATTTCAAGCCACTCAAGAGCTCGGAGATACACGAATGGCGTAGTCACTAGACTTCCACCACTCGCACCTTCTTATCTTTATTGATCACCTTGGAAACTCGGTAGAAAACATGACCCTCCTCTTACCGTAGAGCTAGAACACTCGTACACTCAAAGTCGTCACTCGGGACAACTAAGCAACAACACACCACACACGCAAGTAATAAGAAAGTAAAAGAGGCCACACGCAAAAAGTAGGCAAATAGGCAACAACGGAAGCGGGTTACCCTGAATTAAACAATGAATGTAATGAGATGCCATGAATGCAAGTACCTCAATTCTGGGTTTGATTCGGCCTCACTTCTAAGGCCTTTGATTTCTTCTCCTCTTCCTATTAGTACTCACAAGATCATATTCCGGAAACTTACGCTCCAAAGACCTATAAGCGTAGCATCTTCTTGGTCTTATCTAACACCCCTCATAGGTATGGTTGGTTCCCCCGCAATGAGCGCACGGTTTGAACTCTCTCTCAGTCCGTGGTGTCTTCCGGAACTTATGTTTCTTCTTATGCTTTCCTTTGGTTTCCATGCCATGCCGCGAGGGTCCCTCTTTGACTTGCAAGTTGGAACATGATCCTACTCCGAGTGGTTGCTCCAATGCATCTTCTCTTCGGCTTCTTGTTAGGATCCAATTTTCATCCTTCAAAGCTCTTTTAGTGGCCTTTTCCCATGCACTTGTATCCATAGCAATCAAAGCCTCCTTAAATTCATCCCGCGGGCCTTCCATGAAATGCCTAATCTTCACCTGGTCGTCATTCGTGATATGAGGCACATATACACCTAATCTCTCGAACTCCTCCAAATACTCCATAACCGTTCTGTTTCCTTGCTTTAAGGCAAGGAATTCTTCAAGTTTTCGTTCTCTAAGTGTTGCCGGTGTGTATCTCTTTCTAAATTCCCGAATAAACACTTCCCATGTCGAGTCTTCATTTGTTGCTTCTAATTGTTGAGCAATTCTCGACCACTATTATTTAGCTTGTCCTTGTAAGAGTAATGTAACGAGTCGGACCATGTTTTGAGGATTGCATGGCCACACTCTAAATACTCCTTGTATCTCCATAAGCCATTCCTCCGCCCCAATATCATCACTTCCTCGGAATTGAGAGGGATTAAAAACCATAAACTCTCGGTATAAGGTTGCAATTGGATCCATAGGTGGTACCACGGGTGGAATTTGTCCTTGATTCGCTTGGAAGTGTTGGAAAATCGCAGCCATAAATTCCTCGACATTGAGAGGTGGACGAAGATGTGATTAAGAAGGTTGATCATAACTTTGTCGACATGGAGGCATACTGAAAATGTCAAGAACTACCATATAGATATGTGCATGCCGATTAGTAAGTGCAAATGTCACATAATTAACTCAATTAAGAGAAATCAAGAGAAACGGTGCACCACGTAATGTATATAAAATCAACATAAAATAGAATTTCCAATACGTGGTATGTCAAACCGTAATGCAAATGCACACAGAGTCAAATTATCCTATGCCGTACGACCTAGACAGACACAACATGACTCTGAACCCCGGTTTTGTAACCTGGGGCTCTGATACTACCATAGATGTATCATCCCGCACAATGGGATGCCACATCCCCGCACCTAGACCTACTCCACATGCGAGATGGGAGCCCACACATGAATCGAGCATAGGCGTACAGGAGACACACCCACACACGAAAGCTAGGCGAGGCGCAGAGACCACGAAAAACAAAATGCAACGTGCGCGAATGCGGAAGCTTAAACATACCAATCATAAAATTTCAAATATACAAGTAACGGGTTCAATTAGCATAAATCCCTAATCCCGGAAATCAAACATAAACTTAAATCATGAATAACAAATCAAACGAGTTCATACTAGCCCTAGAAGCCTGTCCCGAATATTCATATAAGTTAAACAACATGTTCATATATATATATATATATATATATGATCAAAACTTACAAACTTAAACGAATTCGAATGCGAAATGCAAAAGACTCCAAACTTAAACAAAGACTCAAAACAGACTTCACAACCGACACACGCCGCCTAGCTCAAACTCCAAAGCGAACCTGCAAATCTAAAATCATGGGAAGGGAGGAGGGTCAGTCCAAGGACTGAGTGAGGGGTTACACACGCACGCGTGTATACATATACGGAGCACAACACATAACATAGAGGGGGGTTCATGAACCCGGGCGTGGTTTTTAGACTCTAAAACATTTTCACGTGATACTAGATTTAGGGAATAAAGAGTTAGGCCGAAGGCCAAAACAACCATATTTTAGTAATTAAGAATCCACTCCCATTTCATGAACTATTTCCTAACCAACTAGCGCCCTCGTACCCCACAACAGAATGGAGTCGCCGAACATAATAACCGTCAACTCCTTGAAATGACTAGAGCCCTCATGCTTGACTCCCACTGCCCAAAACACCTTTGGCCCGAAGCCCTAGCCACTTCAGCATACCTCATAAACCGTCTTCCCACTAGAGCCCTCAATCTAGAAACACCCTTACAACATCTGGGTAGCAGAGTCAGTATCCCATCTCAGTTAGTTCTTCCTCCGCGGGTTTTTGGATGTTTGGTCTTTGTTCACGTACCTAAGTCTGATAGGACAAAGTTCGAACCCTGTTCCCTTAAGTGTGTCTTTGTAGGATATGGGGTTCATCAGAAAGAATATCGGTGTTACCACCCACCCACTCGTAGGCTCTTTGTGACCATGGACTTTGACTTCCTCGATACCGAGTACTTCTTCACCAATCCTAGTGGTCAAGGGGAGAGTCAGCCTCAGCAGACAGACCCGCTTGGATGGATATCACCACGTTGGCCCGATACAGTCCCAACAGAGCAGGTAGGCGGAACCACCGAGCGGACCCTTGTGGATTGAAGAACTCTTTCGAACTAATCCCTGACGGGGAGTAGCTAAGCCGCGGGGGATGAACGCGGAAGGGTGAATCCGAGGACGGATTCTCTTAAGGGGGAGAGAATTGTAACGGCCCGATTTCCAAACAATCAGGTATGCTCGACACGTGTGAGTTTCGAGCGTTAGGATATTATTTTATTACTTTCGTTTATTCCACTTATATGAGTTATATTAATTTTATAAATCCTATTTTAATATGTTTACGTGAAAATATGTGAAATACGTGTCAACTTGAGAATTATTTCATAAGTTGGATTAAATTGTTACATGAATTAATTGTCAAACATGATTTAATTGCTTATGTGTCCTTAATTGATCATTTATTTAAAGTAGAGGGCTAAATTGCATACTTATTTCTTGGGCTTAAGTGATCAATTTGCAAACCTTCCATCCTTAAATGCATGATTTATAAACTTGGAGGATTTAATTGCAATTCCATGGATTTCATCAAAACCAAGAAATGAATTACGTGATATAATTGCTACTTTCTCCCATTTCATTTCATTCTTCATCAAAAACAACATGTTTGCTTCCTCTCCTACCGAACCAAAACCATGAAGAAGGAGAAAGGATTTCATCATTTTAAATTAAAATTTTGGAGGAAGTACGAACCTTGAATCATCATCATGTCTTCATCTTCTTCCCTCTATATTCATTTCAAGGTATGTATGAATATGTATGCGATTCTTAATAATATTTCTTCAAGCTAGGGTTATGATTTATGGCCAATAATTTTGTTATTTATTGTTAGAAATACAAATACATGCTTTCAACATGAATTAGTTCTTGAATTCTTGAAATCATTGAAGGATATGGCATGAGTTGATATATGAGTGAAGTTGGTGATTATGATGATTAAGGCATAATTTGTGTGTTTATATTGGGCTTTATTGTTCCTAAAGCATGCATATAAGTTTCTCTCCATGAATTATAGCATTAAGAGTTGAATTATGGGTGTTTGATGCATTTTGGGAGTGGTTCGTGAGCTCCCCTATTTCCTGCTCTGTTTCTGTATCTCCTGCGTAACGGGAACGACCCTTCCCATTCCCAGTTGTTATGGGGAACGCCCGTTCCTATGTTTGAATGATTGCATGGCGGCGAGAACGGGAACGACCGTTCCCACTTTGGCTTACAACCAGGAACAACCCTTCCCATTTTTGGGGAGCAGCTTTGGGGAGCTGGGAACGGTCCTTCCCATGTTGAACAAAGGACTGGAACGGCCGTTCCCAGGCCTCTGGAGAGGCAGTAACATTCTGCACAAAAATGGAATTTTGTGATTTAATTCCAATGAGTTATTTGACCCCAAATTGTTATTATATGGTTGATTACATGCCAAAACATGATATTTACATGCTACATTGTTCATTACATGATATCTCGTTATGTGATCATGCCGTGCGTCATATTTGGTACTATTGTCGAGTATTATCTCACGAATGCATGTATGTTGCGTTTTCTTATCCAGTTCTTCTCCAGGGCGGAGATTGTCGATCATGAGCACGTTCACGCATCCATGAGTCGTTGTGTCGCCTACCAGGTGAGGTTTAATTCTAGTTACATAGAACCTATACAACCTTTACGTGAACTTTCGACCAAAAAGGTATTTATAATTATAGTTTTCCATAAATGTACTCATGCTTACAAATCATTCACTTTAAATGCAAGCAAGTCATGTTCATGAAAAGCAAGCAAGCAAGTCATGTTATTGTCATGAATCAAGCACGTTTGGCGAGTAAAACATGTTCACGATTGGGCCAGAGGGTAGTGACTTGAGCCAACCGGGAAAGCAAGGGCTGACGGGTAACTCTCGCGCTATCGTCACCATATTGGGATGACCCCTGAATCCGCTAGGAGATTAGTGGAGGAAGGAGTTCCGGGCTTAGGAATTCATGTACCCTCTTCTCAACATGTCGTGGATGGCGAAGGCTAGCTACCTTCCCATCATTGGAGGGAGAAGGAGACTGGGGACGGGTCCGGCACCACGGATTGTCCTCGGGTTATTACATGATTTTCATTACTTGAACGTGTTACTTGATTACACTATCGCACCTATACATGATAACTGAATTGCATGATCATTTGTTAAATAATCAAGCAAGCATGTTTCATGTACATTTAGAGTAAGGTTGGAGGCTGCCCTCACTCGCCGGGGCCATGTATTGAATGCATGAAAATGAACAAGTATTTAATGTTGACAGTTGTATTCTCGGGCGAAGATATCTTATTATTGAACTTACATATTTGTCTTTTATAAAACTTTACCCGAGAATATAGCTTGCATGTTATTTACACAAATATTTAATTAAAACCTCAGGTTATTGCAGGTGCACGCTAGGCGGGAAGTGAGTCGAGTCCAGTCCTTGTAGTCGAGTCAACCACGGTGCATTTTATTTAATTATTGTTCAATGGAGTTATACTTAATGTTATTTGTAATGTATTTTAGGAGATGATAATGTATTGAAATGTAAAATTAAGTTTTGGTTTACTTGTTAAATGTTCGTCAAGTCATGCTTCCTCTTACTCTTTTTGCATTATGGTATTTAATTTGTGAGTTAGTCCCGCCTAGCCGGTCATTTTATTTTATTCTCACTCGTTCGCTGCAGGTTGGTTCATGTACGGACTATCCATTTCGTGCGTGGATCGATCTGTAGTGTGGGGGTGTAGCATCTCCATGTGAAGAGGTGCTACATCTTAGGTGGTATCAGAGCCCGGTTGCAAAACCGAGGTTCTAGTGTCCTGTCGTGTCAAATCTAGGTTGTACGGCATAGGAATTACTTGACAATTTGATAGTCTTGCATATTATTTGAATTTCATGATCTACTTGAACTTACATGAATTTATTGGAACTAATTGAATTACTTGACAACTTGTATATTGAATTGATTTAGGCTATTAAGTGTCAATTGATTGATTTTGAACTGTTTGAAATTTAGGTGATTGATGTGTTTTAATTTATACGTTGATAAATTACTTGTTGCATTTCATATTAAATTCTTGTCGTTGGCACTAATCATGTGACAATTGTGTGACGTGAGCACGTCTCACCCCCATACATTTATTTTCAAAATAAGTTGTGAGTGACAGGTTATGGAAATGTCATCAAACCATGGCCAGTCTACACAACACCTCAGCACACTACAAGTTCTTTTCTTTAGCTTGGAAGGAAGCTATGGAGCAATAAATGGGAATAATAAGGAAATGCAAAGTGATGATTGGAGTGAGTGCCGGATAAAAAACTAGCATTTTTGTGGTGACAGGTTTAATACATTCATAACCACGTGCATCAGATTTACTAATTAATTGCCCTTGTTTATATATGTTATCATACTTGTTATTTAGGATTTCATACTTGATGTGTTAAATGTGTTATTTAAATTACGTAAATTAATTAAACTTCTCCGTGTATACATATATGTCTTTAAATTAATATAATTATTCCAATGTGTTACATTTTAAATTGATTGTAAGTGTAATATATGCATTAATATTTTAACCGACATGCATTATTTAGTGTTTATTGTTAATAGGCTCTCTCTATCCTCTGCTCAATCATTTCCTCAATCCAGTCCTCTCAACTCGAGTTTAAAGAAGGAGATCTCTTAGTTATTGGGTATCATGTTGTAACCGGGTTGTTTGATTGTACTCGAAGTCCAAAGGTATTATGAGGATCCGCAGTTTGCACAGCCATTGAGGAACTCGTTATTGGTATATTGTCATGTTTCCTTCACTCAGAGTGGGAAATAGTGAGAAACTTCCATTCAAGTGGGTTAAGGAAAAAGGATGTCCAACTTTACGAATTATTTACATTTGATGGGTTGGGTTACTCTTTATATGATTGTGTATACCTAGTAGAGAAAGATATATATTGGGAAGATTGTTGGGATTTGGGAAAATGCTAATAAATTCATCAGATAAATGTTCGGTGGGTTCTTCGATCTTCAGAAATTAGTCGGCATCTTGGGGATACAGTGGTGCAGGAGTGAACTTTTCTTACTTCAGGTCACGAGCTCAGTTTTGCAAATATCAATTCCTTGGAGGCAATAGGTAGCGAGTACCATGTTGCTTGCATTTCTACGGACAACAGAAATCCACAACCTTCGCCTAAAAAAAAAAACTTGGATAGTTGATTATATATACCGGATTATGGGATGTTGAAAAGTACAGAGATCAGATTAGATTGGTGATATAGTGGGTGAGCTAAAAATTAAGTATATCCTTAACAGAAGGGACAATGAAAAGGCTCTTATTAATCAAAATCTTGATCAGAATAAGCAAGTATGATACGAGCTTGTTACGGAATCTGAACAAGCAAGGAAGCTTGCAAGTGGGAAGGAACAGGAAATAATTTTTCTTAAGGGTTAGAGCCGGTTGAGAAACATATTGAAGTCCGAATTAAATCTCACTCGGGAGAGCTAGAACCTCCAGAAAACTAATACTTGTTGGAGCCTCTATCAGAACCATGTGAAAGAAGTCTTAGATAATTTAGATCTTATCTCCCTTTTATTCGAAGAAAATTTCCATTACCGGTAGTACCTCCATCTTTATTACTGTTCTCAGAATGTGGGTTCTTCGGTGTTATGATGCTTGTGTAGTCTCGGGATATCAGTTGGCTCAGTAAATAGCGAAGGATTCAGTTGATTAATGTCGGGACAATCCAAGGTTTTAAATATGTCAACTTGACAAGAGTTTCCTTACGAAGTTGTTACTTATACCCTAGAGATGCCGATAAATGCGAACCGCCCTTCCGTGCGTGCGGTCTCCGTCGCCTCTCGCTGTGAAATTGTCAATACATCCAGGAAAACTGAAGCATGATAATTATAGATCGAAGATTGATCCTTTCCTTCGAGATACTTCGCAAAAGTTATCGGGATATGTCGTTAAAGCTCCGGGGGGCAAAAGAATAAAGAGTTTGCTTGGAATATAAAGCCAATCTTTTAAGCTTGGATACACAACTACCCTCTAACAAGAAGCAAAAGTTACTTCCAATTCCAAAACCAGAAAGTGAATGTGTGAATCAGTCTACGAATGGTTCAACCGTAAAAGCTGAGATGGAAACGAGTATGAAATACAGTGATTAAAGATGTTTTACGAATTATGTTAGAAAATAGCACTAGGACTGAGACGGTTATTAAAAATGGGAATATTGAACCGTGGTGGTACGAAGCAAGAAGAAATCTCAACTAAAGAATCAAGTATTCAACAGAATTGTTACAATGCAAGAACTTCAATCCCCGGTGAACGGTACACTTAATAATGCATATCACGAGCATCATTTATTTTATTATTATTATTATTATTATTTTGTTATCACTATACATGATTTCTTGGTTACTATTAATTTGTTTTATGTGAATAATAAGTTGTATAACTAATATTTTCTACCTGCTCCTTATGTGTTAATTGTAAATATTTACCTAAGTGCTCGCTTGAATTTTACTTTGCGTGTGTGGGAGACGGGGATTCTCTCAGGGTTGTCAAGAGACGGGATTATCTTGTTACTTGCTCAAGAGACGGGGTTCTCTCGTTGGTTGTCAATAGACGGGGTACTCTCATTATTTGGGCTACTTGTCAACTTGTTCTAGTGAAAGGTTAGGTTTTCTTTCGAGTGTTTAGGCTCCGGAAAGTTGAGGGTCGTGATTTCACCACATTTGGAGGACCCTTGTGGATTGAAGAACTCTTTCGAACTAATCCCTGAAGGGGAGTAGCTAACCCGCGTGGGATGAACGTGGAAGGGTGAATCTGAGGACGGATTCTCATAAGGGGGAGAGAATTGTAATGCCCCGATTTCCAGACAGTTAGGTACGCTCGACATGTGTGAGTTTCAAGCATTAGGCTATTTTATTACTTCCGTTTATTCCACTTATATGAGTTATATTAATTTTATAAATCCTATTTTAATATGTTTACGTGAAAATATGTGAAATACGTGTCAACTTGAGAATTATTTCATAAGTTGGATTGAATTGTTACATGAATTAATTGTCAAACATGATTTAATTACTTATGTATCCTTAATTGATCATTTATTTAAAGTAGAGGGCTAAATTGCATACTTATTTCTTGGGCTTAAGTGATCAATTTGCAAACCTTCCATCCTTAAATGCATGATTTATAAACTTGGAGGATTTAATTGCAATTCCATGGATTTCATCAAAACCAAGAAATGAATTACGTGATATAATTGCTTCCTTCTCCCATTTCATTTCAGTCTTCATAAAAAACATATACATGTTTGCTTCCTCTCCTACCGAACCAAAACCATGAAGAAGGAGAAAGGATTTCATCATTTTAAGTTAAACTTTTGGAGGAAGTATGAACCTTGAATCATCATCATGTCTTCATCTTCTTCCCTCTATCTTCATTTCAAGGTATGTATGAATATGTATGCGATTCTTAATAATATTTCTTCAAGCTTTATGGCCAATAATTTTGTTATTTATTGTTAGAAATACAAATACATGCTTTCAACATGAATTAGTGCTTGAATTCTTGAAATCATGGAAGGATATGGCATGAGTTGATATATGAGTGAAGTTGGTGATTATGATGATTAAAGCATAATTTGTGTGTTTATATTGGGCTTTATTGTTCCTAAAGCATGCATATAAGTTTCTCTCCATGAATTATAGCATTAAGAGTTGAATTATGGGTGTTTGATGCATTTTGGGAGTGGTTCGTGAGCTCCCCTATTTCCTGCTCTGTTTCTGTATCTCCTGCGTAACGGGAACAACCCTTCCCGTTCCCAGTTGTTTTGGGGAACGGCCGTTCCCATGTTTAAATGATTGCATGGCGGCAAGAACGGGAATGACCGTTCCCACTTTGGCTTACAGCCGGGAACGACCCTTCCCATTTTCGGGGAGCAGCTTCGGGGAGCTGGGAACGGCCCTTCCCATTTTGAACGAAGGGCCAGAACGGCCGTTCCCAGGCCTCTGGAGAGGCAGTAACATTCTGCACAAAAATGGAATTTTGGGGATTTAATTCCAATGAGTTATTTGACCCCAAATTGTTATTATATGGTTGATTACATGCCAAAACATGATATTTACATGCTACATTGTTCATTACACGATATCTCGTTATGTGATCATGCCGTGCGTCATATTTGGTACCATTGTCGAGTATTATCTCACGAATGCACGTGTGTTCCGTTTTCTTGTCTAGTTTTTCTCCATGGCGGAGATTGTCGATCATGAGCACGTTCACGCATCCATGAGTCGTCGTGTCGCCTGTCAGGTGACGTTTAATTCTAGTTACATAGAACCTATACAACCTTTACGTGAACTTTCGGCCAAAAAGGTATTTATAATTATAGTTTTCCATAAACGTACTCATGCTTACAAATCATTCACTTTAATTGCAAGCAAGTCATGTTCATGAGAAGCAAGCAAGCAAGTCATGTTATTGTCATGAATCAAGCACTTTTGGCGAGTAAAACATGTTCACGATTGGGCCCGAGGGTAGTGACTTGAGCCAAATGGGAAAGCAAGGGCTGATGGGTAACTCTCGCGCTATCCTCACCACATTGGGATGACCCCTGAATCTGCTAGGAGATTAGTGGAGAAAGGAGTTCCGGGCTTAGGGATTCATGTACCCTCTTCTCAACATGTCGTGGATGGCGAAGGCTAGCTACCTTCCCATCATTGGAGGGAGAAGGAGACTGGGGACGGGTCCGACACCACGGATTGTTCTCGGGTTATTGCATGATTTTCATTACTTGAACGTGTTACTTGATTACACTATCACACCTATGCACGATAACTGAATTGCATGATCACTTGTTAAATAATCAAGAAAGCATGTTTCATGTACATTTGGAGTAAGGTTGGAGACTGCCCTCACTCGCCATGGCCATGTATTGAATGAATGAAAATGAACAAGTATTTAATGTTGACAGTTGTATTCTCGGGCAAAGATATCTTATTATTGAACTTATATATTTGTCTTTTATAAAACTTTACCCGAGAATATAGCTTACATGTTAATTACACAAATATTTAACTAAAACCCTCACTCGGTCTTCACAGACTGATGCCTCCACCTTTCAGGTTATTGCAGGTGCACGCTAGGCGGGAAGTGAGTCGAGTCCAGTCCTTGTAGTCGAGTCAAGCACGATGCATTTTATTTAATTATTTATTTATTGTTCAAAGGAGTTATGCTTAATGTTATTTGTTATGTATTTTAGGAGATGATAATGTATTGATGTAAAATTAAGTTTTGGTTTACTTGTTAAATGTTCGTCACGTCATGCTTCCGTTTACTCTTTTTGCATTATGGTATTTAATTTGTGAGTTAGTCCCGCCTAGCCGGTCATTTTATTTTATTGTCACCCGTTCGCTGCAGGTTGGTTCACGTACGGACTATCCATTTCGTGCGTGGATCGATCTGTTGTGCGGGGGTGTAGCATCTCCACGTGAAGACGTGCTACAGAAAAGAATTTGGAAATCTCAATTTTATGCAGATTATGCAGGGGTCGCGGTCGCGACCATTTTTGCTCTATTTTTGGTCGCGCTTCATGCATTTTTCGTGTAATTTCTCAAAAAGTCGAAACTTGGCCAAATTTGGGTAGCGGCCGCGACCTGTTTTGTGTGTATTTCAGGTCGCGGGCACGACCTACTGTTCTGCCAGATTTGTGAGTGGGCCTGGGTGTGACCATTTTTGTTCTGTTTTTGGTCGCGACCACGACCTTCAAATTCTGGAGAAAGAAACTGAGCAGAACATGGGAATGCTTCGGCCAAAATACAATTCAACCAAAAACCATGTTTTTATGCATCAAAATACAATATTTCTAGAAATCAACATGCATATATACTCAAGGTATCATAAAACAGCAAATAAACAATTAAATCATGATTGATCATTAAGATTTTCACTTTGAAACTCATATACATATTCATCAAATATTTCCATAAACTCTAAGAATTCAAGTAGCAATTCAAGTTAAAGGCATGTATCCATGTTTCTAGCAACTAGAAATCAAATTATTCAATCCAAACTAGAACCCTAGCTTTTATAAGAATTATCAAAGTTCACATATAGCAACATATATTCATCTTGAATGAGAAGAAATGATGGAGAAAGATGCTGGAGCTTCAATTATGGAAATTCCTTGACAAATTCTAGCTTGCAGATGATGATGTTGGTGAAATCCTAGTTTGCTCTTCTTCTTTGATGGATGAACCGAGAGAGAGAGATGGAGATGAGTATGATTGTATGATATAAAATGAAATGAAGGTTGTGGAAGAGATGCATATACCGTGATATATCTTGGAAAGTGTGGTATTTGCAATTAAATCCTCCAAACATATAAGTCATGCAATTAAGGATACAAGGATTAAAGAATTATCAATTTAGTCCAAAGGGTTTTCATGCAATTTAGTCCTTAACTTAAAGGGAATGAGCATTTAAGGACAATTAAGCAATTAGATCATGTTCGGTAATTATTCCACGTAGCAGTTAAATTCAATTTGCACAATAATTCTCAAATTGACACGTTTTCACATATTTTCACGTAATCATATTGAAATACAATTTATAAAAATTAATACAACACGTATAAATTGAATAAACGAAATAATAAAATAAAATCCTAACACTCAAAACTCACACGTGTCGAGCGTACCTGACTGTCTGGAAATTGGGGCGTTACAGTAGTACGATGACAGTGGCTAACCCGGGCCCGATCCAAAAAGATGTGGGTGCTGATCTTTCAGAAGATCCTCCTACTAAACACAGAAACAAGGCAAAGAAATACTTTCAGAAGATCCTCCTGCCTAAACGGCTGAGCAGTGAGTTGGAAGAGTTCCAAGCAAACGACCACTGCAGATTCGACTCCTGAGGCCGAATACTTAGCTGCAAATGATGCAGCTAAGAAAGGTGTTTGGATTAGAAACTTCATTCAAGGGTTGAATGTTGTTCCTAGCATGAAAGACCCCATTACTGTGTTTTGTGACAACACTGGGGCGGTTGCTCAAGCAAGAGAACCAAGATCTCACCAATGGACCAAGAACATTATGAGGAAGTATCACCTAATCCGTGATATTATCAAAAGAGGAGATGCGCAAATTGTGAGGGTCACATCAACAGAGAACGTGGCAGATCCACTTACTAAACCCCTTAGCCGAGAAGCTTTCCAAGGTCATCTTCAGAAGATGGGACTTAGAGTAGCTTTAGAATGGTTTTGACGGGCAAGTGGGAGATTGTTAGGAATAGTGCCCTAGAAAGCCGATTGTATATCCGCTTTGTGCTTTTCCTTATTGTAATCACATGCAATCTTTGAATGAAATAACGAATTGAGGCAACACTTCTTTATATGCTCTTGTTTGGTATGCGTTTACTTTATTTGTGCATGTATGAGAACTCCCCTAATCCTGATGACTTTAGGACTCTACCATTTAGGTGAAATGGTTCATGAAACGAGCCCTATATCACATAAGTCATGATTAGTAAAATACTCCAAGCCGATGAGTCCTACCGACTGTGGGAGTGTCAACCTGACTCCTCTAAGGCTTGTTTGTAGGATCACGCCCTTAAGAAGGACCACCTTGTTTCATGGAGGTGCAAAGTGTATAGTTGATACGTGCGTGATACATGAGGGTGCTTACTTCAATAAGTAAGTTCACTGAGGTGCCTCGTGTAAGAACATTCCTAAATGGGAAAGGAAGTTTCTATTTTAGGAAATAGAAACTTCCAGATTAGGAAATATCTCACGAGTCATTGATGTGATTAATTGATCCTTAGACTTGAGGTTCCTTGTCACTTTATGAATTAACTCTGTAGTCTTAAGTATAAGCTTTAAAGGGTGTCGCTTTAGACAACTGATTCAAGGCTTATGCTGGGGCTGCACAAGTGATTCATGAAAGTGAATGAGAATCAAGAAAGGACCTACACTTGCATTTGCAAGGTGATCTCTTATTGTGTAAGTCATTCATATGCCATATGGAGTCCTTGGCCAAGGCAGTAGATCAAGATATCAAGAAAAGGATTTCTTGGATTGAGATCAAATGGATATGAAATGCACTTAGCTTAGCTTTAAGACCGGATTATTAGGGTTCTAATTATTCCCTTACCCTAGATCTTGGTTGAGAGATAGTAAGTAGGAGGATTGTATCTCCCATGAATCAATGACTTAAAGGTTCTGTCGAATCCGAACATTCCAATTCAGCCAGGGGTTAAACACCTGTTGCTAGACTATAGTCGTTTAATCTGTGGACTGATTAATTAATTATTGAATTAATTAATTGGGGTCACTGCTAATTGAATTGAGAACCTAGAGGGTCACACACAACAACTTGGTTACATGAGTTAAGGCTTTAAAATGATTAAACGAGTTAATCGGGCCAAGAGGATTCCACACGTGTGAACCACACGTGTGGCTCACGTGAGTAACACGTGTCCTTGTGACACGTGTCTCAGACGTGTGTAAATATATGTGTATATTTATTTATGTGTTAAATAATTAATGTGATTAATTATTTAATAGACTTTGGTTTAATTTTGAATTAAAATGAAAGTCTTATTTTGGAGAAAAAATTAATCTAGTTAATTAATTAGATAAAAATAAGTTATTTACTTTAAATAAATAAAGTATAAAATTATCCAAAAATAATTTGGATATTTTAGCTCTCTTGAAAGTTGATTTGAATTTGAATTCAAAGTCAAAGTCAAAATTACTTGATGATCAAGTAATATGAGAGAGGGACCAAAATCCTTAGCCCATAAGGACTAGGATTTTCGGTCCTCCCCCTGCTATAAATAGGGGAGCTCGAGCTCCTCTTGGAGCTAATCGAGAATTCTTTTGGTTCATGTGTTGAACACCATCCTTTCTCCAAGAAAAACGAAACCCTAGGTTAAGCCTAAACACTAACTAGAGAACTAGCATCCTTACTAGTTAGATTGTAGTCAAGTTGGTGGACTATCTCTAGAGAGCTTCATGTTAGAAGTTTGAAGATTCGAGCTTTACCAAGAAGAGGGGATCAAGCCGCGAGAAGAGCGTTCTTGGGTGGCTTGAAACGCTTCAAGAAAGTTAATTAAGAAAGTAAGTTTCTAATCCCTACGAATTTGGTTACACGATTACGAGTCCAAGATCCTTTTGTTGGAAAAATTTTAAATTTCCACTGCTTTTCGGATTCTGTTTTCCAACAAGTGGTATCAGAGTCAGGTTCGTTAATCGTGTTTCTGATTCGTCTCAATTATTCTGAATTTGGTAGAAAGCCTGAATTACGAAACTGTATTTTTTCTTGAAAGTTTCTGAAAACTGTTTTGTAAAATTCGTTTTAAAAAACTGTTTTAGATTTGAAACTGTATAAACTGTTTTTGGATTTCTTGGATTGGTTTTTCTTTTGAACGAAAACAAGAAACGAAAAGCCTGGATTACGAACACGCGAAACCACGGGCGCAAAGGCGTCGCGCCCGCGGGCTTCGCTCACAGCCGCCCGCCTCTCCTAGGCGCGCAGGGCAACCGCCCAACACCTCCCGCACGCCTCGTCACCGCCCAGGCCTGGCCGGGACAGACCGCCCAGCCGCCCGCCATCCTGTCGAGAAGGGCCACGCGCAGGCGTGCACGCCCAGCACGTGCACTCACGCGATAGGCACGCCTGCGACTTGCAGCCCTTTTTCACGCACGGGCCCCGTTTTCGTGATTCGTTTTCGTATTTCGTGCAATCCGCTCCCAATTTTTTATTTTTAATTTTAAAATTTTATTTTTGAATATTTATTTTAATTTTTGAATAAAACTTAAAATTGGGATTTTTGAGAAATAGAAACGGTGTATATTTTGGGAAATTGCATCTTTGATAAAATTATTAATTTTTAGAAATTAATTGGAATTTTATTAGCTTTTGCTAATTTGGGAAATTGGAATTTTTGAATAAAACTTAAAATTGGGATTTTTGAGAAATAGAAATGGTTTATATTTTGGGAAATTGCATCTTTGATAAAATTATTAATTTTCAGAAATTAATTGGAATTTTATTAGTTTTTGCTAATTTAGGATTTATTGAAAGCTTTTATAAATAAGACTCGCATCAAGTCGTGTTTTAAGTCATTAGGACTTGAAACGGGAATTTTAATTTATTGGGTAAATTTAAATTCTCACAAAAGCATGTTAGGTGATCATGGGTTTAGACTTATGTATGTTTTTAAATTATGCACATGGATGGTTTAAATTGGGGTTGGAGCCCTATAGTTGCGTTTTTCAATTGAGGTTGGAGCCTCACTTATGTGTGTACTGTTGTGTGATTTATTATGTGGCTTTCCATATTACTGTTTTTTAGGCCGGGGTATGCCCCGTGCAATTGTCTAAGACCAATATGAAGATTGAGCCTTATTACTTTATGTCTTTTTCTTTTTATTGTAATTTGAGAGTAGAGATAGGTGGTGAGGTTTTTTATTTTCATTTTGGAGACAATGCACCCTTGGAGTAAGATGGACCACATTCAAGTAACAAGGAGGCCATAAGTGAAGAACCCTCAAAATGTTAGGGAGGGGAATCTCAATTGTAAAAATGTAATAGAGATAGGGCTCATATTTTGTTACCTCTTTCCCTTATGTGATTTAAACTATTTATGTGGCATGTATGTTAGAACTTGTGATTGTGGAGTGGCTCCCACATATCACGCATAAGATAGGTAGAACCCATGATTATTACATGTTAGTATCATGCTAGGACATGTTATCTGTTTATGTACTTGTTTGAAATGCATTTAAGTTGTACTTGGATTAATCAAGACTAATGAAATTGGATAACATATATGTTGCTGAGGTCAAACTGGACAACTCTCCGGTTAATTCGAAAATTCCCATTAAATATTAAGCTAATTTCGAATAAATAGGTGTTAAATTCGAGGTGCAAATTTTGAATTAAATTCCTAGCATTCCATCAATAGGTTTTAAGTTTAGTAAGTGAAACTAGTTATTGTCCGCGAGTCGTGGGATAGCTAGTGGAGCTTATTAGTTCTTAGTTAGCTAATTGATCATTTTAGATGGTCAATATTTCGTGGTCAATTTTGGTAAGGGTGATGTCCACGAGTCGTGGGTCGTTCGAACTAAGTTTTGATCATGATCTTATGCTTGATGGGTCTAGCTTAACGCCTAAGTAAATATGGATGTCGCACGAGTCGTGGGTCCATATTGAAAGATAGGTGATGCAAAAACAATTACTAAGAGGTCTAAGGTTTTAGAATTGGTAAGTTGTACCTACCTAGGGTTCTTACTTAGAATGTCCCCGAGTCGTGGGTTCGAGGTAAAATGCCTAGCATCTTAGTACCCATTGGGAAATGTGTTCCTCTTAGATCTTTGGGAATTATAGATCTTTGAAAAACAGTGGGAGCTACATTAGATTAAAGACCTTATCTTTTGTATATCGTTATAATTCAGCATGCTCACTAGTTCTCTGTTTTACCTTTTAGGTCGTAGATTCTGTGATTCTCTACGTGTTTTGAAATGGCAACCAAAAACCCTCTTGTATCGATCCTCGAGTCAAACAAGTTGACTGGTCCCAACTATTCTGATTGGCTGAGGAATCTAAAAATCATTTTAGATTCTGAGAAGATGACTTATGTTCTTTTCGAAGGGGAGCCTATTCCCGAAGGGGAAGCTCCCACTTGGGCCGAGCGGGACGCGATCCAGAAGTGGAAGGATGATAATCTCCAAGCCCGTTGCCTTATGTTGGCTAACATGTCTCCGGACTTGCAAAGGTAACATGAGGCCAAGGAATTCGGTTGGGAGATTTACGACCACTTAGAGCAACTTTACCGCCCTCATGAACGTGTTACAAGGTATAACACCTCAAAGGAATTGTTCCACTTGAGAATGAGGGAAGGTTCAAGTGTCCATGAGTATGGACTCAAGTTTCTCGCCCTTACTGAGAAACTTGGTTCGATGGACATGCCACTGAAAGATGAGCTTTCAGTGGATTTGTTGCTAGCTTCGCTCCCACCATCATTCAACCCATTTGTCCTTAACTTCAATATGAATCATGCTGGTGCTACTGTAGCTGAGCTGATTAGTCAGCTTGTGACTGCTGAAAGCACGATCAAGAAGGACAATAGGGTTTTGATGGTGAATGCTCCATCTTCATCTTCTGGGCCTTCTAAAGGTAAGTGCAAGAAAGCCCAAAAGAAGAAGAAGAAACCCCTTAGGCCCACTGGTGGCGTTTCAAAGGGGAAGGCCCATAAGAAGAAGCGTGATCAGAAAGAGGATGTTTGCTTCCATTGTGGCAAAGCGGGACATTGGAGGAGAAACTACCCAGAATACAAGGCTACTCTCAAGAAAGGTATGTTTCTCGTTGAAATAAATCTTTCTATTAATTCTAGTTCTTGGGTACTTGATACCGGTTGTGGAACTCATATCTGTAATGATGTGCAGATGCTAAATGAGGTTTAACAACTCAAAGAAGGAGAATGTGTCTTGAAGATCGGCGATGGCTCAAATGTTGAAGCTTGAGCTTTAAGCACAATTAGATTAGATTTAGGTAGTTTTGAGTTAGTTTTAAACAAAGTCCTTTATGTACCGAGTATTATTCGTAATATAATTTCAGTTCCAATTTTAGATTGTGAAGGTTATGAAACTTATAATAAGAATGGCAAATACTTTATCAAACGGAACAACTCTTCCGTTCACATCGGTACTCTAAGTAATGGACTTTATCTAACTCAGAATATCAATATTATGAATATACAACGAGAAACTAAACGTAAGAGAGATGACAAAGTTTCAGCTCCCTTATGGCACGCTAGATTAGGACATATTTCCAAGAACATAATTAGCAATATAAACACTTTAGGATCATTCTCTGAAAATGATCTCAAAGAGTTGACTTCTTGGGAATCCTGTCTCAAAGGAAAAATGTCCAAAGTTCCTTTTAAAGGAACTGTGGAACGTGCCACTAAGGTCTTGGATTTGATCCATACTGATGTTTGTGGACCGCTTAGTGTAAGCATAAGAAACAATCATCAGTATTTTATAACCTTTACTGATGACTTTAGTCGGTATGGTTATGCATACTTAATGAAGTATAAATCTGAAGCTTTTGAGAAATTCTTAGAATTTCAAAAGGAGGTTGAGAACCAAACAGGTCACAAGATTAAAGCACTTCGATCTGATCGACGAGGCGAATATCTTACTGAAGAATTCCTTAATCATCTCAAAGATAATGGGATTATCTCTCAGTGGACTCCTCCAGGAACTCCTCAGCTTAATGGAGTTTCTGAGAGAAGGAATCGAACTCTACTTGATATGGTTCGTTCCATGATGAGTTTCACTGACTTACCACCTTCTTTCTGGGGATATGCCCTAGAAAGTGCAGCAAAGATTTTGAATCTAGTTCCTTCTAAGTCAGTCCCTAAAACGCCCTATGAAATGTGGCATGGTAAAATCCCTAGTTATTCTTACTTAAGAATTTGGGGTTGTCTTGCTTACGTGAAGAGGACAGTGGGAGATAAGTTAGAATCTCGTTCTAACTTATGCTACTTTGTAGGTTATCCTAAGGAATCCATAGGATACTACTTCTATGATCAATTTGAGCAAAAGGTGTTTGTTTCCAGAAATGCCACTTTTCTGGAGGAACCGTTCCTTAAAGAAAAGAAAGGCAACATTATAGAATTAGAGGAAGTACAAAGTGACCACACGCCACCCACTGCAGAAACATCCCCTTCTGATCAACTGCAACCGATCACGAATTTTGATACACACGTAAATCCTACTCTAAGGCGTTCTGAACGCACTCCTAGAAAGCCGGAGATATGGTATGGATTCTTCCATGAAATCTCTCAAAAGGATAATGATCCTTTAACATATGAGGAAGCACTTTCAGATTCTGACTCTGAACAGTGGATAGAAGCCATGAAATGCGAAATGGATTCCATGAACTCCCACCAAGTTTGGACCTTGGTAGATTTACCTGATGGGGTCAAACCCATAGGTTGCAAATGGATCTTTAAGAGAAAGCTTGGAGTTAATGGAAGCATTACAGCTTACAAAGCAAGACTGGTTGCAAAAGGATTCACTCAAAGACCCGGCGTGGACTTTGATGAAACTTTTTCACCAGTTGCAATGCAAAAATCTATTCGGACATGCTTGCCATTGCTGCATATTATGACTATGAGATATGGCAAATGGATGTGAAAACTGCCTTTCTCAATGGTGACATTGATAAGGACATTTATATGGAGCAACCCATAGGTTGCATATTCAGTGGGAGTGAGCAAAAAGTTTGCAAACTCCAAAGATCAATCTATGGATTGAAACAAGCTTCTAGGAATTGGAACATTCGATTTGATGAATCAGTCAAAGCGTTTGGCTTCATTCAAATTTCGAATGAATCATGTGTGTATAGAAAGGAATTGGAGACCTCAGTATAATTTTTAGTACTTTATGTAGATGACATCCTTCTTATTGGGAATTCGAAGGATGACATGAAAGTGACTAAGTTATGGTTATCGAACCAATTCAAGATGAAAGATCTTGGTGATGCGTCATATATCCTTGGAATTAAAATCTATCGAGATAGATCTAGAAGGTTAATAGGACTATTACAATCGATATACATTGACAAAGTATTGAAGAGATTCAATATGGAGTCAGCAAAGGTTAAGAACCTTACTATGAGTGTAGGAACATGTCTTTCTAAGAAGATGTGTCCTAAGACTAACCTTGAGAAGGAAAGAATGACTCATACACCTTATGCATCAACAATAAGTAGCATAATGTATGCAATGTTATGTACTCGAGCTGATGTGGCTTATGCACTTAGTGTAACAAGTCATTTCTAATCTGACCCTGGAGATGGTCACTGGGCTTCCGTGAAGAATATTCTTAACTACTTGAAAAGTACCAAAGACTTATTCTTAGTTTACGAAGGTCAGAAAGATCTTACTGTCGAAGGATACTGCGATGCAAGCTTTGCATCTGACTTAGATGATTTTAAGTCAATATCAGGATACATTTTCTGCCTAAACGGCGGAGCAGTGAGTTGGAAGAGTTCCAAGCAAACGACCACTGCAGATTCGACCACTGAGGCCGAATACTTAGCTGCAACTGCAAATGATGCAGCTAAGAAAGGTGTTTGGATTAGAAACTTCATTCAAGGGTTGAATGTTGTTCCTAGCATGAAAGACCCCATTACTGTGTTTTGTGACAACACTGGGGCGGTTGCTCAAGCAAGAGAACCAAGATCTCACCAACGGACCAAGCACATTATGAGGAAGTATCACCTAATCCGTGATATTATCAAAAGAGGAGATGTGCAAATTGAGAGGGTCACATCAGCAGAGAACGTGGCAGATCCACTTACTAAACCCCTTAGCCGAGAAGCTTTCCAAGGTCATCTTCACAAGATGGGACTTAGAGTAGCTTTAGAATGGCTTTGACGGGCAAGTGGGAGATTGTTAGGAATAGTGCCCTAGAAAGCCGATTGTATATCCGCTTTGTGCTTTTCCTTATTGTAATCACAGACAATCTTTGAATGAAATAACGAATTGAGGCAACACTTCTTTATATGCTCTTGTTTGATATGCGTTTACTTTATCTGTGCATGTATGAAAACTCCTCTAATCCTGATGTCTTTAGGACTCTACCATTTAGGTGAAATGGTTCATGAAACGAGCCCTATATCACATAAGTCATGATTAGTAAAATACTCCAAGCCGATGAGTCCTACTGACAGTGGGAGTGTCAACCTGACTCCTCTAAGGCTTGCTTGTGGGATCACGCCCTTAAGAAGGACCACCTTGTTTCATGGAGGTGCAAAGTGTATAGTTGATAAGTGCGTGATACATGAGGGTGCTTACTTCAATAAGTAAGTTCACTGAGGTGCCCCGTGTGAGAACATTCCTAAATGGGAAAGGAAGTTTCTATTTCAGGAAATAGAAACTTCCAGATTAGGAAATATCTCACGAGTCATTGATGTGATTAATTGATCCTTAGACTTGAGGTTCCTTGTCACTTTATGAATTAACTCTGTAGTCTTAGGTATAAGCTTTAAAGGGTGTTGCCTTAGACAACTGATTCAAGGCTTATGCTGGGGCTGCACAAGTGATTTATGAAAGTTAATGAGTGTGACACCCTAGACGGAGGGCACCACATCCCCCGCACTATGAGCCCCATCCACCCATGAAATGGAAAGTCCATACATGAACTAAGCTCATAGCGAACGGAGACAGAAATAAAAAAAAACAACCCTGTGCTAGGCGGGACTAGACCCTACCAACAAATCAAAAGGAACAGAGCAGCAGGAATAAGGCAGTCATGTATTCACAACCAATACATAAAAACAATACAAGCAGGAAAGTAAAACGGGTTCAGCCAAAGAAAATACAACCTGTCCCGAATTCAATAAAGCAAAAGTAGAATACATTGGCCGACAAGGCCTAAAATAAAGCAGGAAATGTGAATGCAGGACAATGTAGTGCGAGCTAGACCAAGACTCGAACAAGAACCTCAAAAGACTCCCGCCTAACGACCACAGAACCTGCAAGACATGACTAAAAACAACGAGAGGGAGGGGTCAGCCAACTGACTGAGTGAAGGGGGTACACACGCATATATATATATATATACATATATATATATATATATATATACAGGTAATCAGGCAGGCATAATTCCACTGTACATTATTAGTTAATAAAACAGGAGACAGAAATCAGAAGTAAATCAATACGTACGGGTGGAATTATGTTCAAGCATGCAGGTCAGATAAACGGGGATATAATATGCATGTGTCGATATCCGTACGCCCTCTGTTGAAGCCTATTTTACCTTGCCGATCCACGAACTCAGGTGTTGAACAGGGACTGGAGGCCTACCAGAGGTTACGGATATCTATGTTTAACATTTTAAGGGGACCCGGCGAGAACGGGTATTTATTCCATCCTGGACTCCACTTTTCACTTATTAAATGACAAGTATAAGCAGGTAATCAGGAAACAAGCAGGAAACAGGAGTTATAATTAATTATCAGGCTGGAAAAATAAATATAAATTAATCTCCTTTCTCCGGGTGCAATGTGGCCGGTAGCTAACCTCCACATCCGCGCATCAGGGTGATCTTCGGGTTCATGACTATAGCGCCCCGCACGTGAGGCACCACATCCCCCGCACTATGGGTCAACACGAGTAACGAAACAGTAAATCCGCACCCATATCAAACCATAGCGAACGGGAGACAAACATAAAGAAAAAACCTTCCTAAGCTAGGCGGAACTAGACCCTGCAATGAAAACCAATTAACAAAATAATGCAACGTAAAGCCAAAGTTCAAACATACAAACCATAACCAGAATTGGGCTCTTCAGGCCTCTTCTAAACAATAGCAAAACCCAATAAAAGCAATTCAATAACAATTACATAAATATTCAAGTTCATGATACTATAGAATCAGATCATACATAATTCCAATACATATTTGAGTGCAGAGACTCTCCTAACCTAACTTGACCAACTCAAACTCAGCAAAACTCCGCCTAGCTCGAAACTCCAAAGCCAAACCTGCACACTAAAGTGTTGGGGAGGGAGAGGGTCAGTCTCTAGAAGACTGAGTGAGCAGGAGCGATATACATATATAAAAACATGCACATGTAAGTCATAAATTCCGAACAAGGTTTTGTTTGAAATTAGATCCCAAAAAGGGCAAGGGAATGATTAATCAATGCTCCGATTTTATGACTAATCATGTTAATTCATTACATTCATAATTCATACATAAACCTAAGGCTCGGCGAGTGAGCGTGCACAATCTCCAACCAAACTCCGACCGTGTACGACACATATCATTAATATGTTGATTAGGCGATCATGCGATATATCATAATACATGCAGACCATAAATCATATCATAAACATATTCATAAGCATAATTACAAATCATAACCAACCTTCTTCCTCCGGGTGGTGGACGAGTTTGCAAGGCTCGACCACCTAATCATATCAATGCGGCTATGAGGTTCATGAGGCCTCAAAGCCCGGTTAGCGTTTCCCCGTCAAGAACCTCCCTTGACGAAGTCCGTTTCGCCGTAAGTTGGAACTAGTCTATTGGATCCCCGTCAGCCCTTGCTTCCTCGGTTAGCCACATATACTAAGTCCCGGGGCCCGTGCAATCATAATCATGTCTCGCCAAAACATATCAATTCATACGAACATAACATAATCATAAATCATTTGAAAAGGATTTACTCGATCAATAATTACTCGGTACGTTCATTTGAAAACCATATATATAACTATATTGGGTTTTTGGCCAAAGCTTGTCACATACGGTTGTAGGGTTTAATACGTAGGTAAAACGAAAACACCCTCACCTGGTACAAGACGAAACAAGGATACGAGTTACCAAGTGCCCGAAGGATCAAGATCTCTCCACCCTGGAGATAAACTGTACAAAAGACAACATGACGTGTTTGTGAGACTCGAGACTCTAAATGAACCATATATGACGCACGACAATGCTCAAGCATGATATGAGTGCATAAGGATGATATTATGTCATGAAAATGTTCATGTGTATTAAAGGCATTTAAATCGTATAACCAAGTCATTCACTCATTCATTCCTTTTCATTCAAATTCATCAATTCATATCTCCAGTCGAATTAATTCAAGAATTCAATAGGAGCATAGTACATATTCAAGTTTTCCCAAAAAGCTACTACATACCTCATATTACATAAGATAGCATATTTCCAAGGATTGACGACAAGAAGGAATCATATGATAAAGAAAATGAGTTACGCGATTCATAAACGACATATAAACACACATAAACGGCATTAAGCAAAAGCATGCCTACAACTCATCCAAATGCCATGAAATTAACCCACAATACTCCTAACACATAGCAAAACAAGTTCATAGTTCAATACAAAAGGAGATAAAGCCATTAAGGAGGTGAAATAAATCAAAAACCGAGAAGGAAGCAACAAGGACTGCGCAGGGGAAGGGACACGGGGGTGTCACCCTCCTTAGCTAAACTGAGCCACGACCGTGGCTCAGTACAGACCTGCCCAGAAGGTGTGACACGCCCGTGTCTCACACTTTAGTGTAAATGAGACACGGGGGTGTCACGGTACAGAACCAAGACGCGCACAAGACTTTACCGGCAAAACTGAACCCATACAAAATCAATCCAAAAGCATACCAAATCAACTCCAAATGCTCTGAAACTTAATATACAACATATTTGGCATGTAAGGAACATATTTCATTTAGAGTGAAAAGGCTAAATCACACATTATGAGCATCTAAATCATGCAGGAAAACTGGGTCGCCAAAATCGCACATATGAGCCCTATTGATTCAATCAAGCCATGATCAAGTACTTAGGGGTTGAATTTGGATCTGAAACCTTGGGGAATGCATGCTAACATACTAAAAAACTAATATGATTCATATATATGAAAACTGGCACAAATTAAAGCACATTAGAATGACCAACAAGTCACACAATTGCAACAGCAGCAAGTCTGTCATGTAGCATGCATAAAAACAGGCCATGTCTTACGGTTTTGAGACTTAAAATGGATCCAAATACTTGAAACATGAATGTTAACATATAGAGCAATGAGTGTACATAATATCCATGCACATTCATACGAAAAGAAGATCATTTGATCAAGCAACAAAGCAAAATGAGCAGCAGCAGTTCGAAAAACAGGGGAAGCGGTTTGATCATCAAGTTTGGAGCTCCACATCTCATAATTTCATAAAAGGGTCAAGAGATAAAATCCTCCTAACACCATATACTATCAGTTAAGAAAGAAATAGGCCAAGAAACAAGCTCATATACTCATGTATAAGCAAGAAAATCAGCCACACAAGCAAATAGGTCTCAAGAACAAAATCCCTGAAAGTTCATACCAAACTCATCACTCAAACCCTAATCAAATCTGATCCAAATCAAGTTGTAAGTAGAAGAAATCAAGCATAATAGAGTAGAGAAGACAAAAATATTCATACCTTGAAGATTTGGGAGAGAAAGGTGGCGGTTTGAGCTCCAAAACCACAAAAGGGGCAAAGCTCTCTCTCCTTTCTCCTCTCCTTCTTTCTCGATCAGATGTAGCAGCAATGAGGGAGGTTGGGTTCGGTTTTTTCTTCTAAAAGGGAGAAGGAAGGCTTAACTCAAGGTACAAAAGTCATGGTTAAGTTTTGGTTAGGTTAGGTTAAGTAAAAAGGGTCCCACCATGAAGACTAGTCAACAAAAGGAGCTCTTCTTGCACGAGTTGTCCGTTACGGTTGGATTTCAAAGGTCTTAATGATTTCAAAAAGGTATGAGGCTTGTTCAATTGTCTCCGAATCGTCGATACGAAGGCAACGGAGGAGACGGAACTCGAATCCGAATTCCCGAGCTCAAGATATCACGTACGGAACCAAGGGTGCGCTAATTTCTCGTTAGCCCCCGACTTGGTTCCACAAAACAAATTAAATTCGTTAACACGTCAAATGAATCCGAAAACATAAACCGAGCATATAGGCATGTTCATAACACACATATTTACGACATACTAAATTTCCATACCATTCCGATATCATTACATATAAGAACGAAGCACAAATAGAACACTCATGCGCATGAATGAATTCATAACGTTATAATTTAATTACTAAAAATTAAATTCCATATTAATTAAATTAAAACCAACTAATAACATGTTGAAATTAATTAACGAAATTACCGAAATAGTTAAGGTAACATGAAACATTAATTAAGAAGTTAAACACTAAATATCAAGTTGAAATAAAATGAATTAAATTAAAATAACAACAGTCTATAGTTTAAAACATATATAGCACATTTAAAACAATTAATCATATAATTAAATGATTAAATTGCGTAATTCATAAACAAATACGCCACGTTAGTTTAACTGAAAAACAGGGGCGTTACAATCTCTCCCCCTTAAAAAGAATCCGTCCTCGGATTCACAACACGCCTGAAAACAAACAATGAGAGATTCCCCGTCTCTCACAAGCAACAAGGAGAGAGCCCCGTCTCTCGAGCAGCAATGAGAGAACCCCGTCTCTCGCAAGCAATAAGGAGAGAACCCCGTCTCTCGAGCAGCAATGAGAGAACCCCGTCTCTCGCAAGCAAAGAGAGTACCCGTCTCTCGAACAAAAATAAGAGAATCCCCGTCTCTTATAAACAAGAGAGAGCACCCCGTCTCTCAACCGAAAATAAAGCAAGGAAGTCTCCAATACTCCCAAGCAAGTCACGCAAAACCAAATTAAAAAAAAAAATCACGTAAACGCCCACGTTGATATCAATTACTCCAAGTAATTTAACACGATAAGAAATCGGAACACATATCAAAGAAATTATTTGAATTAAATTTGCATGAATGCATGTATCATGAATGCTATAAGTACCGTTCACCGTAGTTTGTAAAATTCAAATTTGTGAGTTGTCGTTGCCCAAGGTATGATCTGTCCCGAATGTAACTCAGTGCCCAGCTTGTTTTGAACCTCTTCAGGGTTCCCCGGTGAAGCGATTGATGAATTCTTTATGGAGTATATTCTTAGATCCTTTCTCACTTGTACTGCTACCCAACTTCTTCAATCCTTATCCAAATCGGTGCTCAACATATCCTGAGGATAACCACTCTGGCAAACTTGATGATTCGATCCTGACCTTATGATGTTTATTCTTATGGTCTCTCTCAACACAAATCATTTCCCACCTTCCGTTCCTATTGTCCGTTCATTCCCTTTGACCCCCTCAATGTTATATTCGATAACTGGTCCCATATTTCTTTAATCAAAGACAGAGGGTTCTTGATGATTCTTGATATTTGAGGCCAATCCTCCAATTATCATCCTTTTCTATTTGGTCTCTACTTAAGTTTCCTTCTGGATTACCGTCGATATAACTAATAACTCGATAATATCGTCTTGGACCCCTTCGTACTTCATTGAATAAATCTTGATCGACACCATCCCCTTATATGATAGCTTGATTCGGTTTTCCCTTGTTAATTCTAACCTAGAAGTTCATAGAAACTCTCTTATGATTCCATCACCCCCAGATCAGAATTCCATACGTAGCTTCTCTCTTAACAGCTTAACCATAACCGCCGTCTTATTCATTCCTAATTACCACCCTTAGGACTCCCAGATTCTCCTTAATTTGCATCCCCGTCATTACTCCTAACATATTCATTCGAGCACCACTCCCATTCTCCAATTCACCTCTCGGTCGTGCTCTCCCCCTTAAAATTTTCCGCTCTTACATGTCCAACCCCATGAATCCTTCTTTCATTGAAATTTTTGCTGAGCCCCTTCTGTTTCTTTAATTCACTCCTAAGGTTCAATTCAAACCCTTCTATAATTTCTTCCTTCTAATCCCCAACTTTTCTCTTTCTCGCTCTTCTTGAAATCTAGACTAATTTAATCCCCTCTAGTATTTCCATTCTTCAACTAAAAGTAATCCCTTCAAGGATCAAAAGGACTTACATTGTTTCCTAATCAATGCTCCCTTATTTGGAAATTTTAGTTGAATTCGTTACTTCACCTCTGAGATTAAGGTTTCTCCAAAACTCTTCAACTTAGTTTCTTCGGTGCAGATTGTGCTAGCTAAGCTATATGCCCGGAACTCCCAAAATATAACCCAACTATCCTTCTCGTCTTGATTCGAGTAGGCCTTGATCAAAGAATCGCTTGCTGGACAAGGTGTAGCCATTCCCTATCAATTAAACACTAAGCCATGCATGCTGGATTAACATGCCAATGCACATAGTAAACAGTCAAAGATGCAACGATGCAACACGTTGGAGCAATTGTATTAATTAAACATAAACGTACATATAGATAAAGAAAGCAATTAATTTAAATCGATGCATGATGCTCATGCCATGAATATGTAGAACCTGTCACCGAGGTGGTAAGCTTTTAGCTTGATGACGTGTTCCTCATTCCCATAATTGTAACTTTCTTTGAAGACATTGATAATTCCTTAGCTTTCCATGGCTTTCGAATCTCCCCAATCTTCTTCCATCCATTTGTATATCCCAAGGCCCGAACGTGCTATTCTTGCCCCCAAGGTCTTCTTTGTCAATGGAGTTTACCCCACAACGTACTTGCAAGCATCAACCTCCAAAGGTCAACCGAATCTTCATCTTGATGTCCTCTCCGGTTAAAGTTCCTTTAGCTTATCCTTTATTTCCGATCTACCTGCATAATTCACCCGTGATAACTCTTTCCATGCTTGCTTGCTTCTTGATGTCTCCATAAGGTTCCAAGAAGACGACGCGATTCGTATTCCTCGATGCTCTTAAGTCTCTTGCCTTGCGTCTATTTGTTGTCCCACGCTTATATTCGTATCAAGTGAGCTTCCATATTTGACCTAATAGTGAGCTTTATGATTAACAACTCCTAATCCTTGCATCTGAGTTGAGTCGAACCTTTTTAACACATCTTGTATCCGATCCCTTGAAGCTTCCCAATTTGGTCTTCCAATCATCCAACCATTCCAAACTCGGAGCTTCAACGGTGAACCTTGGAGCATTTAATCTTGTATTGAATGTCTTCAAAATCGGGGTGGTGAAGAGTTCCACACTCCTCTCGTTGTCTCACGCATCCCTCAAGTTAGAACTTGAGTCTTTGCAATTCTTGTATGTTGAGAACCTTCAAGGTTTGTAGGTAGGGCATGATTGATGAACCTTCCCGTGATCCAAGCTTCCTCCCATGATACTAGCCATGATAGGTAGTTCCATTGTGCAAGCCGCGGAATTTGAACACTCGGCCTTCAAGTTATTTTGCCAATTGTAGTTGGGGTAATTTGTAGTTTTGTTTGCATGATAGTAGCCTATATAAGAAAGATCAACTCAAATATGGATGCATGAAGATTAGTGTATGCTTATGGTACGTAATTAAATGAATCAATGCACATAGAATGCAAAATGCAACATTTAAAGCAACTAAATGAGAGAATAGATCGTATACATGTATTAAGCAATTTCCAACAATTAGTATCACATATTCATGCCAAATCGATGCAATGTACACATTAACAAGTTGTTCCTATGCCGTACGACCTAACTGACTCAAACATGACTCAAGAACACCGGTTTTGCAACCTGGCTCTGATACCACTTAAGGATGTAGCGCCCCGCACGTGAGGCACCACATCCCCCGCACTATGGCTCAACACGAGTAACGAAATAGTAAATCCGCACCCATATCAAACCATAGCGAACGGGAGACAAACATTAAAAAAAAACCTTCGTAAGCTAGGCGGAACTAGACCCTGCAATGAAAACCAATTAACAAAATAATGCAACGAAAGCCAAAGTTCAAACATACAAACCATAACCAGAATTGGGCTCTTCAGGCCTCTTTTAAACAATAGCAAAACCCAGTAAAAGCAATTCAATAACAATTACATAAATATTCAAGTTCATGATACTATAGAATCAGATCATACATAATTCCAATACATATGTGAGTGCAGAGACTCTCCTAACCTAACTTGACCAACTCAAACTCAGCAAAACTCCGCCTAGCTCGAAACTCCAAAGCCAAACCTGCACACTAAAGTGTTGGGGAGGGAGAGGGCCAGTCTCTAGAAGACTGAGTGAGTAGGAGCGATATACATATATAAAAACATGCACATGCAAGTCATAAATTCCGAACAAGTTTTTGTTTGAAATTAGATCCCAAAAAGGGCAAGGGAATGATTAATCAATGCTCGGATTTTATGACTAATCATATTAATTCATTACATTCATAATTCATACATAAACCTAAGGCTCGGCGAGTGAGCGTGCACAATCTCCAACCAAACTCCGACCGTGTACGACACATATCATTAATATGTTGATTAGGCGATCATGCGATATATCATAATACATGCAGACCATAAATCATATCATAAACATATTCATAAGCATAATTACAAATCATAACCAACCTTCTTCCTCCGGGTGGTGGACGAGTTTGCAAGGCTTGACCACCTAATCATATCAATGCGGCTATGAGGTTCATGAGGCCTCAAAGCCCGGTTAGCGTTTCCCCGTCAAGAACCTCCCTTGACGAAGTCCGTTTCGCCGTAAGTTGGAACTAGTATATGGGATCCCCGTCAGCCCTTGCTTTCTCGGTTAGCCACATATACTAAGTCCCGGGGCCCGTCCAATCATAATCATGTCTCGCCAAAACATATCAATTCATACGAACATAACATAATCATAAATCATTTGAAAAGGATTTACTCGATCAATAATTACTCGGTACGTTCATTTGAAAACCATATATATAACTATATTGGGTTTTTGGCCAAAGCTTGTCACATACGGTTGTAGGGTTTAATACGTAGCTAAAACGAAAACACCCTCACCTGGTACAAGACGAAACAAGGATACGAGTTACCAAGTGCCCGAAGGATCAAGATCTCTCCACCCTGGAGATAAACTGTACAAAAGACAACATGACGTGTTTGTGAGACTCGAGACTCTAAATGAACCATATATGACGCACGACAATGCTCAAGCATGATATGAGTGCATAAGGATGATATTATGTCATGAAAATGTTCATGTGTATTAAAGGCATTTAAATCGTATAACCAAGTCATTCACTCATTCATTCCTTTTCATTCAAATTCATCAATTCATATCTCCAATCGAATTAATTCAAGAATTTAATAGGAGCATAGTACATATTCAAGTTTTCCCAAAAAGCTACTACATACCTCATATTACATAAGATAGCATATTTCCAAGGATTGACGACAAGAAGGAATCATATGATAAAGAAAATGAGTTACGCGATTCATAAACGACATATAAACACACATAAACGGCATTAAGCAAAAGCCATGAAATTAACCCACAATACTCCTAACACATAGCAAAACAAGTTCATAGTTCAACATAAAAGGAGATAAAGCCATTAAGGAGGTGAAATAAATCAAAAACCGAGAAGGAAGCAACAAGAACTGCGCAGGGGAGGGGACACGGGGGTGTCACCCTCCTTAGCTAAACTGAGCCACGACCGTGGCTCAGTACAGACCTGCCCAGAAGGTGTGACACGCCCGTGTCTCACACTTTAGTGTAAATGAGACACGGGGGTGTCACGGTACAGAACCAAGACGCGCATAAGACTTTACCAGCAAAACTGAACCCATACAAAATCAATCCAAAAGCATACCAAATCAACTCCAAATGCTCTGAAACTTAATATACAACATATTTGGCATGTAAGGAACATATTTCATTTAGAGTGAAAAGGCTAAATCACACATTATGAGCATCTAAATCAAGCAGGAAAACTGGGTCGCCAAAATCGCACATATGAGCCCTATTGATTCAATCAAGCCATGATCAAGTACTTAGTGGTTGAATTTGGATCTGAAACCTTGGGGAATGCATGCTAACATACTAAAAAACTAATATAATTCATATATATGCAAACTGGCACAAATTAAAGCACATCAGAATGACCAACAAGTCACACAATTGCAACAGCAGCAAGTCTGTCTTGTAGCATGCATAAAAACAGGCCATGTCTTACGGTTTTGAGGCTTAAAATGGATCCAAATACTTGAAACATGAATGTTAACATATAGATAAATGAGTGTACATAATATCCATGCACATTCATACGAAAAGAAGATCATTTGATCAAGCAACAAAGTAAAATGAGCAGCAGCAGTTCGAAAAAAACAGGGGAAGCGGTTTGATCATCAAGTTTGGAGCTCCACATCTCATAATTTCATAAAAGGGTCAAGAGATAAAATCCTCCTAACACCATATACTATCAGTTAATAAAGAAATAGGCCAAGAAACAAGCTCATATACTCATGTATAAGCAAGAAAGTCAGCCACACAAGCAAATAGGTCTCAAGAACAAAATCCCTAAAAGTTCATACCAAACTCATCACTCAAACCCTAATCAAATCTGATCCAAATCAAGTTGTAAGTAGAATAAATCAAGCATAATAGAGTAGAGAAGACAAAAATATTCATACCTTGAAGATTTTGGATAGAAAGGTGGCGGTTTGAGCTCCAAAACCACAAAAGGGGCAAAGCTCTCTCTCCTTTCTCCTCTCCTTCTTTCTCGATCAGATGTAGCAGCAATGAGGGAGGTTGGGTTCGGTTTTTTCTTCTAAAAGGGAGAAGGAAGGCTTAACTCAAGGTACAAAAGTCATGGTTAAGTTTTGGTTAGGTTAGGTTAAGTAAAAAGGGTCCCACCATGAAGACTAGTCAACAAAAGGAGCTCTTCTTGCACGAGTTGTCCGTTACGGTTGGATTTCAAAGGTCTTAATGATTTCAAAAAGGTATGAGGCTTGTTCAATTGTCTCTGAATCGTCGATACGAAGGCAACGGAGGAGACGGAACTCGAATCCGAATTCCCGAGCTCAAGATATCACGTACGGAACCAAGGGTGCGCTAATTTCTCGTTAGCCCCCGACTTGGTTCCACAAAACAAATTAAATTCGTTAACACGTCAAATGAATCCGAAAACATAAACCGAGCATATAGGCATGTTCATAACACACATATTTACGACATACTAAATTTCCATACCATTCCGATATCATTATATATAAGAACGAAGCACAAATAGAACACTCATGCGCATGAATGAATTCATAACATTATAATTTAATTACTAAAACTTAAATTCCATATTAATTAAATTAAAACCAACTAATAACATGTTGAAATTAATTAACGAAATTACCGAAATAGTTAAGGTAACATGAAACATTAATTAAGAAGTTAAACACTAAATATCAAGTTTAAATAAAATGAATTAAATTAAAATAACAACAGTCTATAGTTTAAAACATATATAACACATTTAAAACAATTAATCATATAATTAAATGATTAAATTGCGCAATTCATAAACAAATACGCCACGTTAGTTTAATTGAAAAACCGGGGCATTACAATCTCTCCCCCTTAAAAAGAATCCGTCCTCGGATTCACAACACGCCTGAAAACAAACAATGAGAGATTCTCCGTCTCTCACAAGCAACAAGGAGAGAGCCCCGTCTCTCAAGCAGCAATGAGAGAACCCCGTCTCTCGCAAGCAATAAGGAGAGAACCCCGTCTCTCGAGCAGCAATGAGAGAACCCCGTCTCTCGCAAGCAAAGAGAGTACCCCGTCTCTCGAACAAAAATAAGAGAATCCCCGTCTCTTATAAACAAGAGAGAGCACCCCGTCTCTCAACCGAAAATAAAGCAAGGAAGTCTCCAATACTCCCAAGCAAGTCACGCAAAACCAAATTAAAAAAAAAATCACGTAAACGCCCACGTTGATATCAATTACTCCAAGTAATTTAACACGATAAGAAATCGGAACACATATCAAAGAAATTATTTGAATTAAATTTGCATGAATGCATGTATCATGAATGCTATAAGTACCGTTCACCGTAGTTTGTAAAATTCAAATTTGTGAGTTGTCGTTGCCCAAGGTATGATCTGTCCCGAATGTAACTCAGTGCCCAGCTTGTTTTGAACCTCTTCAGGGTTCCCCGGTGAAGCGATTGATGAATTCTTTATGGAGTATATTCTTAGATCCTTTCTCACTTGTACTGCTACCCAACTTCTTCAATCCTTATCCAAATCGGTGCTCAACATATCCCGAGGATAACCACTCTGGCAAACTTGATGATTCGATCCTGACCTTACGATGTTTATTCTTATGGTCTCTCTCAACACAAATCTTTTCCCACCTTCCGTTCCTATTGTCCGTTCATTCCCTTTGACCCCCTCAATGTTATATTCGATAACTGGTCCCATATTTCTTTAATCAAAGACAGAGGGTTCTTGATGATTCTTGATATTTGAGGCCAATCCTCCAATTATCATCCTTTTCTATTTGGTCTCTACTTAAGTTTCCTTCTGGATTACCGTCGATATAACTAATAACTCGATAATATCGTCTTGGACCCCTTCGTACTTCATTGAATAAATCTTGATCGACACCATCCCCTTATATGATAGCTTGATTCGGTTTTCCCTTGTTAATTCTAACCTAGAAGTTCATAGAAACTCTCTTATGATTCCATCACCCCCAGATCAGAATTCCATACGTAGCTTCTCTCTTAACAGCTTAACCATAACCGCCGTCTTATTCATTCCTAATTACCACCCTTAGGACTCCCAGATTCTCCTTAATTTGCATCCCCGTCATTACTCCTAACATATTCATTCGAGCACCACTCCCATTCTCCAATTCACCTTTCGGTCGTGCTCTCCCCCTTAAAATTTTCCGCTCTTACATGTCCAACCCCATGAATCCTTCTTTCATTGAAATTTTTGCTGAGCCCCTTCTGTTTCTTTAATTCACTCCTAAGGTTCAATTCAAACCCTTCAATAATTTCTTCCTTCTAATCCCCAACTTTTCTCTTTCTCGCTCTTCTTGAAATCTAGAGTAATTTAATCCCCTCTAGTATTTCCATTCTTCAACTAAAAGTAATCCCTTCAAGGATCAAAAGGACTTACATTGTTTCCTAATCAATGCTCCCTTATTTGGAAATTTTAGTTGAATTCGTTACTTCACCTCTGAGATTAAGGTTTCTCCAAAACTCTTCAACTTAGTTTCTTCGGTGCAGATTGTGCTAGCTAAGCTATATGCCCGGAACTCCCAAAATATAACCCAACTATCCTTCTCGTCTTGATTCGAGTAGGCCTTGATCAAAGAATCGCTTGGTGGACAAGGTGTAGCCATTCCCTATTAATTAAACACTAAGCCATGCATGCTGGATTAACATGCCAATGCACATAGTAAACAGTCAAAGATGCAACGATGCAACACGTTGGAGCAATTGTATTAATTAAACATAAACGTACATATAGATAAAGAAAGCAATTAATTTAAATCGATGCATGATGCTCATGCCACGAATATGCAGAACCTGTCACCGAGGTGGTAAGCTTTTAGCTTGATGACGTGTTCCTCATTCCCATAATTGTAACTTTCTTTGAAGACATTGATAATTCCTTAGCTTTCCATGGTTTTCGAATCTCCCCAATCTTCTTCCATCCATTTGTATATCCCAAGGCCCGAACGTGCTATTCTTGCACCCAAGGTCTTCTTTGTCAATGGAGTTTACCCCTCAACGTACTTCCAAGCATCAACCTCCAAAGGTCAACCGAATCTTCATCTTGATGTCCTCTCCGGTTAAAGTTCCTTTAGCTTATCCTTTGTTTCCGATCTACCCGCATAATTCACCCGTGATAACTCTTTCCATGCTTGCTTGCTTCTTGATGTCTCCATAAGGTTCCAAGAAGACGACGCGATTTGTATTCCTCGATGCTCTTAAGTCTCTTGCCTTGCGTCTATTTGTTGTCCCACGCTTATATTCGTATCAAGTGAGCTTCCATATTTGACCTAATAGTGAGCTTTATGATTAACGACTCTTAATCCTTGCATCTGAGTTGAGTCGAACCTTTTTAACACATCTTGTATCCGATCCCTTGAAGCTTCCCAATTTGGTCTTCCAATCATCCAACCATTCCAAACTCGGAGCTTCAACGGTGAACCTTGGAGCATTTAATCTTGTATTGAATGTCTTCAAAATCGGGGTGGTGAAGAGTTCCACACTCCTCTCCTTGTCTCACGCATCCCTCAAGTTAGAACTTGAGTCTTTGCAATTCTTGTATGTTGAGAACCTTCAAGGTTTGTAGGTAGGGCATGATTGATGAACCTTCCCGTGATCCAAGCTTCCTCCCATGATACTAGCCATGATAGGTAGTTCCATTCTGCAAGCCGCGGAATTTGAACACTCGGCCTTCAAGTTATTTTGCCAATTGTAGTTGGGGTGATTTGTAGCTTTGTTTGCATGATAGTAGCCTATATAAGAAAGATCAACTCAAATATGGATGCATGAAGATTAGTGTATGCTTATGGCACGTAATTAAATGAATCAATGCACATAGAATGCAAAATGCAACATTTAAAGCAACTAAATGAGAGAATAGATCGTATACATGTATTAAGCAATTTCCAACAATTAGTATTACATATTCATGCCAAATCGATGCAATGTACACATTAACAAGTTGTTCCTATGCCGTACGACCTAACTGACTCAAACATGACTCAAGAACATCGGTTTTGCAACCTGGCTCTGATACCACTTAAGGATGTAGCGCCCCGCACGTGAGGCACCACATCCCCCGCACTATGGCTCAACACGAGTAACGAAACAGTAAATCCGCACCCATATCAAACCATAGCGAACGGGAGACAAACATAAAAAAAAAACCTTCCTAAGCTAGGCGGAACTAGACCCTGCAATGAAAACCAATTAACAAAATAATGCAACGTAAAGCCAAAGTTCAAACATACAAACCATAACCCGAATTGGGCTCTTCAGGCCTCTTTTAAATAATAGCAAAACCCAGTAAAAGCAATTCAATAACAATTACATAAATATTCAAGTTCATGATACTATAGAATCAGATCATACATAATTCCAATACATATGTGAGTGCAGAGACTCTCCTAACCTAACTTGACCAACTCAAACTCAGCAAAACTCCGCCTAGCTCGAAACTCCAAAGCCAAACCTGCACACTAAAGTGTTGGGGAGGGAGAGGGTCAGTCTCTAGAAGACTGAGTGAGCAGGAGCGATATACATATATAAAAACATGCACATGCAAGTCATAAATTCCGAACAAGTTTTTATTTGAAATTAGATCCCAAAAAGGGCAAGGGAATGATTAAACAATGCTCGGATTTTATGACTAATCATATTAATTCATTACATTCATAATTCATACATAAACCTAAGGCTCGGCGAGTGAGCGTGCACAATCTCCAACCAAACTCCGACCTTGTACGACACATATCATTAATATGTTGATTAGGCGATCATGTGATATATCATAATACATGCAGACCATAAATCATATCATAAACATATTCATAAGCATAATTACAAATCATAACCAACCTTCTTCCTCCGGGTGGTGGACGAGTTTGCAAGGCTCGACCACCTAATCATATCAATGCGGCTATGAGGTTCATGAGGCCTCAAAGCCCGGTTAGCGTTTCCCTGTCAAGAACCTCCCTTGACGAAGTCCGTTTCGCCGTAAGTTGGAACTAGTCTATTGGATCCCCGTCAGCCCTTGCTTCCTCGGTTAGCCACATATACTAAGTCCCGGGGCCCGTGCAATCATAATCATGTCTCGCCAAAACATATCAATTCATACGAACATAACATAATCATAAATCATTTGAAAAGGATTTACTCGATCAATAATTACTCGGTACGTTCATTTGAAAACCATATATATAACTATATTGGGTTTTTGGCCAAAGCTTGTCACATACGGTTGTAGGGTTTAATACGTAGCTAAAACGAAAACACCCTCACCTGGTACAAGACGAAACAAGGATACGAGTTACCAAGTGCCCGAAGGATCAAGATCTCTCCACCCTGGAGATAAACTGTACAAAAGACAACATGACGTGTTTGTGAGACTCGAGACTCTAAATGAACCATATATGACGCACGACAATGCTCAAGCATGATATGAGTGCATAAGGATGATATTATGTCATGAAAATGTTCATGTGTATTAAAGGCATTTAAATCGTATAACCAAGTCATTCACTCATTCATTCCTTTTCATTCAAATTCATCAATTCATATCTCCAGTCGAATTAATTCAAGAATTCAATAGGAGCATAGTACATATTCAAGTTTTCCCAAAAAGCTACTACATACCTCATATTACATAAGATAGCATATTTCCAAGGATTGACGACAAGAAGGAATCATATGATAAAGAAAATGAGTTACGCGATTCATAAACGACATATAAACACACATAAACGGCATTAAGCAAAAGCATGCCTACAACTCATCCAAATGCCATGAAATTAACCCACAATACTCCTAACACATAGCAAAACAAGTTCATAGTTCAACATAAAAGGAGATAAAGTCATTAAGGAGGTGAAATAAATCAAAAACCGAGAAGGAAGCAACAAGGACTGCGCAGGGGAAGGGACACGGGGGTGTTACCCTCCTTAGCTAAACTGAGCCACGACCGTGGCTTAGTACAGACCTGCCCATAAGGTGTGACACACCCGTGTCTCACACTTTAGTGTAAATGAGACACGGGGGTGTCACGGTACAGAACCAAGACGCGCACAAGACTTTACCGGCAAAATTGAACCCATACAAAATCAATCCAAAAGCATACCAAATCAACTCCAAATGCTCTGAAACTTAATATACAACATATTTGGCATGTAAGGAACATATTTCATTTAGAGTGGAAAGGCTAAATCACACATTATGAGCATCTAAATCATGCAGGAAAACTGGGTCGCCAAAATCGCACATATGAGCCCTATTGATTCAATCAAGCCATGATCAAGTACTTAGGGGTTGAATTTGGATCTGAAACCTTGGGGAATGCATGCTAACATATTAAAAAACTAATATGATTCATATATATGCAAACTGGCACAAATTAAAGCACATTAGAATGACCAACAAGTCACACAATTGCAACAGCAGCAAGTCTGTCATGTAGCATGCATAAAAACAGGCCATGTCTTACGGTTTTGAGGCTTAAAATGGATCCAAATACTTGAAACATGAATGTTAACATATAGATCAATGAGTGTACATAATATCCATGCACATTCATACGAAAAGAAGATCATTTGATCAAGCAACAAAGCAAAATGAGCAGCAGCAGTTCGAAAAACAGGGGAAGCGGTTTGATCATCAAGTTTGGAGCTCCACATCTCATAATTTCATAAAAGGGTCAAGAGATAAAATCCTCCTAACACCATATACTATCAGTTAATAAAGAAATAGGCCAAGAAACAAGCTCATATACTCATGTATAAGCAAGAAAGTCAACCACACAAGCAAATAGGTCTCAAGAACAAAATCCCTAAAAGTTCATACCAAACTCATCACTCAAACCCTAATCAAATCTGATCCAAATCAAGTTTTAAGTAGAATAAATCAAGCATAATAGAGTAGAGAAGACAAAAATATTCATACCTTGAAGATTTTGGAGAGAAAGGTGGCAGTTTGAGCTCCAAAACCACAAAAGGGGCAAAGCTCTCTCTCCTTTCTCCTCTCCTTCTTTCTCGATCAGATGTAGCTGCAATGAGGGAGGTTGGGTTCGGTTTTTTCTGCTAAAAGGGAGAAGGAAGGCTTAACTCAACGTACAAAAGTCATGGTTAAGTTTTGGTTAGGTTAGGTTAAGTAAAAAGGGTCCCACCATGAAGACTAGTCAACAAAAGGAGCTCTTCTTGCACGAGTTGTCCGTTACGGTTGGATTTCGAAGGTCTTAATGATTTGAAAAAGGTATGAGGCTTGTTCCATTGTCTCCGAATCGTCGATACGAAGGCAACGGAGGTGACGGAATTCGAATCCGAATTCCCGAGCTCAAGATATCACGTACGGAACCAAGGGTGCGCTAATTGCTCGTTAGCCCCCGACTTGGTTCCACAAAACAAATTAAATTCGTTAACACGCCAAATGAATCCGAAAACATAAACCGAGCATATAGGCATGTTCATAACACACATATTTACGACATACTAAATTTCCATACCATTCCGATATCATTACATATAAGAACGAAGCACAAATAGAACACTCATGCGCATGAATGAATTCATAACGTTATATTTTAATTACTAAAACTTAAATTCCATATTAATTAAAATAAAACCAACTAATAACGTGTTGAAATTAATTAACGAAATTACCGAAATAGTTAAGGTAGCATGAAACATTAATTAAGAAGTTAAACACTAAATATCAAGTTGAAATAAAATGAATTAAATTAAAATAACAACACTCTATAGTTTAAAACATATATAACACATTTAAAACAATTAATCATATAATTAAATGATTAAATTGCGCAATTCATAAACAAATACGCCACGTTAGTTTAACTGAAAAACCGGGGCGTTACAATGACTCCCTCAGATCGGAGCCCCATCTCCCACCAAACCTCCTGGTGGGTATCCGGGTAGTCCAACAGGATGGGACCTATGCAAGAGTTCACCGTCGGCCCGATGCCTCGCTGGTTCCCTCAATACACAAGCCCCTGGGCCCCAGGAACAGGTACAAGATCCACACCGGCTAGCCCAGCGCTAGGAAAGCCGGGGGCAATCAGGAATATCTCGTAAAACAGGCCAGGATTAACACTATGCAGTTTATAAATCAATTCCAGTACATAGCCGGTATAAAAGATATGGTTAACTTTAATATGAAAACCATTTGACATACTTTTAATTCATGCAAGGTTATAGGTCGTTTATAAAGAAAACCCTCACCTCCAAGTGTGCAAGAAGGACCAAGAAAGAAAGACCACGAACCACAAACATCTCCACCGAGGAGAACACTATACAAGAAAGGAAACACGGTGTACTTGTGAGACACGACTCAATAATGACACCAAGTAGGACGCACGACGATGTTCATGAAGTGGTGCTTCATGTTATGGCATGATTCAATAAGCATTAAATCATAATTATGTCATGAAATGGTGTGATCGTGTTCATGAGCACAAGTAATGTCATTTAGACACATAAATAATTTAATCATTCAATTAGGCATGTAAACAATGCATGCAAGTCAAATAAGAGGTCGAGGAGGTGAAAGGAAAGCGATAAGACGGGTTTTGGCAAAGTTTGGCAAAAGCTAACAATTTTCGAAAATGTGTAAGTGGAAGGAAAACTGGAATATCTTGAGTTCTAGATGTAAGCAAGGTAGTGAACAAGAGAAGTCGAGTCAATCTCTATACTTAACAACTGTTAGGGACAAACTCGAGTAGCCGAGGAAGGGCGTATGTGATTCATGGTGAAGAATGAGTTAATTGGATTAAGATCAAGAGACTTCTAAGATCGGGACTTCGGACCATGGTATTTAATGAGGATAAGAGAATTAATTGCGGGACTGCGGATCGTAAAGTTTGGTAGAGAAAGGAAATGGATCAAAGATGGGACCGGGTGGTTATTCTAATATCGACACATCGTGCAATCTTAAAACTGCCACTACGAGCAAAGAAACCTTCAACAAAGAAATCAAGTAGATATCAGATTCATTACAACGAAGAACCTCCAAACAATGGTGAACGGTACATTAACCATACATATCACGTACATCATGCATTCCTTAATTCCTGTTCTGTGTGTAATTGCTTGTTAGTTGCTTTTGGAGTTAACGAGTGCCTTAGTAACACGGTAAGACGAGGGTCGTGCCGTGCAACAGACTTTACAACGGGTCTTTGGAGACCCTATTTAGAAGCTAATAGCTGTTCAAGAAACCAACTTCAATCCGTGAAGTTGATGAGTTGATAGAAGACCCATTTCGGGTTGGAGAACGAGTGGTGGGAGTTCGTTAACTACTCCACTTGTGATACCGAGTTGTGGGATGGTTAGGATGGATTCAAACAGTGGGAGTTGAATCTCGTTTAGACCCTCCTATCGTGTGAGACGTCCGGACTACTCATGGTCGGATCTAGTTCGTGAGCAGCTTGAAGCCCCTTCGTGCTTGAAGACCCTTCTCTGAACTAATTCCTGTGGGGAGGTCGCGAACCCCACGTGGGATGAATACGGAGAGGTTTGCTTAGAGTCCAGTACTCGAGGCAGTGGACCTGAGGACAGGTCCTTCTTAAGGGGGAGAGGTTGTGACACCCTAGTTTTCCAGCAAGCCAGGTACGAGGTTACGTGAGAGTTTAATTCAGTAATTATATGATTTATGTGACGTCACATGCCAACGTGTCAACGTGTAATTTTATTATGTGCGCATTAGAATTTGTTAAATGTACTTGAACTCAATTATCCAATAATTTCTCGTTAGGGACCTAATTTCAATTAGGGTATTTTGGGCCTTCATAGCTACCTCGAGCTCGGGAATTCGAATTCGAATTCTAACCTTACCATTGAGTTTGTTTCGGTGATTCGAATTCAATGAATTAACCTTTTTAATTTTCTAAAGCCCTTTGATACCCCTACCGTTTTAAAATCCGATCCGAGTAGACCGGATCCCTTTTGACTCGACCCGTTTAACTCAGCCCCAAAAAGGAGCCAAGTTCATCTCTCTCCCCCATTTTCACGTTGGAAACAAGGCAACAAAGGAGAAGAAGAAACCCTCCCCATTTGGCCCTTCAAGCTTTGGCTCAAGCTTGTGAGATCCGACCAACCGATTGAAGATTCAAGGTAAGATATGTGATCCTCTGATTACGTGCTCGTTTTCTCCTGATTGAATATCATTTCTCTTGCTTCCTTCCATCAATATGAAGAAGATGATGAATAGTGCTAACATGTCAAAATTTGAGAATTTGCTTTGTGCTTTGATTCCCTTGCTTCAAGCTTGATATATGTTGTTCCTATGAGCTTATATGATGAATAATTGTTGGATTTTGAGTTGTGGCTTGAAGCATGAGTGTTCCACCATATTTGGAGCTTGAATGTGTGAAAATGGTAACTTGTATTATGCTTGAATTCATGCCTTAAGATTTGGATATGTGATAGATTGTGTGTATATGAATTTATGCCTTCAATTTGGAGTGTTTTAGTTGAGTTTTGGTGTGGTTGTTGCTTCCTTTTCTTCCCTCCACGCACAACCCCTGTTGCTGTCCCTTTTTCCTGCTCTGGAGGACTACCCGGCCGGGTAGTTTTTGCCCACAAAAGTACCCGGGCGGGTAGTTTGGTACCGAGGAGTTTCTGTACCTGCTCTACCTGGCCGGGTAAATTTCTGCCTTGTTTTTACCCGGCCGGTTACTCCCTCATCCAAACTCCGATTGACCTAATTTTTAAACCGTTGGAAACCTCTTGAAGTATAATAAAACCTCCAATTGGAATTATCTTAATATAATTTTTCAATTGTGAGATATAATCAATTATTTTTGGTGTCGCCACTTCGCCGAAAATCTGCTTTCACCCAACTTTAAGCTTACGCCATTTTCACCTCGCTTTGAACCACAAGTTGAGCCACATACCATTTTAAAGGTCTATCTGTCTAGTTTCATCTCCCACAAAAAATAACTCAATTCCTACATCTAGAACTCAAGATATTCCAGTTTTCCTTCCACTTGCACATATTCGAAATTTGTTAGCTTTTGCCAAACTTTGCCAAAACCCGTCTGATCGCTTTCCTTTCACCTCCTCGACCTCTTATTTGACTTACATGCATTGTTTAAATGCCTAATTGAATGATTAAATTATTTATGTGTCTAAATGAAATTACTTGTGCTAATGAACACGATCACACCATTTCATGACATAATTATGATTTAATGTTTATTGAATCATGCTATAACATAATGCACCACTTCATGAACATCGTTGTGCGTCCTACTTGGTGTCATTATTGAGTCGTGTCTCACAAGTACACCGTGTTTCCTTGCTTGTACAGTGTTCTCCTCGGTGGAGATGTTTGTGGTTCGTGGTCTTTCTTTCTTGGTCCTTCTTGCACACTTCGAGGTGAGGGTTTTCTTTATAAACGACCTATAACCTTGCATGAATTAAAAGTATGCCAAATGGTTTTCATATTAAAGTTGACCATATCTTTTATACCGGCTATGTACCGGAAATGATTTATAAACTGCATAGTGTTAATCCTGGCCTGTTTTGCGAGATATTCCTGATTGCCCCCGGCTTTCGTAGTGCTGGGCTAGCCGGTGTGGATCTTGTACCTGTTCCTGTGGCCCAGGGGCTTGTGTATTGAGGGAACCGGGGAGGCATCGGGCCGACGGTGAACTCTTGCACAGGTCCCATCCTGTTGGACTACCCTGATACCCACCAGGAGGTTTGGTGGGAGATGGGGCTCCGATCTGAGGGAGTCATGAACCCGAAGATCACCCTGATGCGCGGATGTGGAGGTTAGCTACCGGCCACATTGCACCCGGAGAAAGGAGATTAATTTGTACTTGTTTTTCCCCCCTGATAATTAATTATAACTCTTGTTTCCTGATTACCTGCTTGTACCTATCATTTAATAGGTGAAAAGAGGAGTCCAGGATGGATTAATTACCCGTTCTCACCGGGTCCCCTAAAATGTTAAGCATAGATATCCGTAACCTCTGGTATGTCTCAGTCCCTGTTCATCACTGGAGCTCGTGGATCGTATAGGTAAAGTGGGCATCAACAGAGGCGTACGGATATCGACACATGCATATTATATCTCGTTTACGTGACTTGCATGCCCTGACATAATTCCACCCGTACGTATTGATTTAATCTTGATTCCTGTCTCCTGTTTATTTAATCCTAAAACGTATAGTGGAATTATGCCTGCCTGATTTCCTGATTATATATGTATATGCATGTGTACCCCCTTCACTCAGTCAATTGGTTGACCCTTCCCTCTCGTTGTTTTTAGTGTCTATCTTGCAGGCTCTGTGGTCGTTAGGCGGGAGTCTTTTGAAGTCTTTGTTTGAGTCTTGGTCCTTTTTGCACTGCATCGTACCGTACCTTTATTTCCTACTTGTAACTGGGCTATGTAAGCCACTCTGTGTTGTTATTACTTTATTGAATTCCGGACAGGTTAGGACAGGTTTACCTGATTAGTTGAACCCGTATTTACATTCTTGTATGAATTGAAATTTTATACTGGATAGTGATTGCATGACTACATTGCTTCCGTATTCTTTATTTCGTTGAATTGATTGGTACAGGGTCTAGTCCCGCCTAACAGGTTGTTTTTTTTTTTATTCTGTCTCCGTTCGCCGTGAGCTTGGTTCATGTATGGACTCCCATTTCATTGGTGGACCGGGCTCTCGGTGCGGGGGATGTGGTGCCATCCGTTCGGGGTGTCACAGTGAAGTTGGCGCTTGGTGAAGGTGCATATCGGATCCGCTCACCTTGATCCGTGTGGCAGTTAGCTTTGGATTTCAAGGGGGGATTAGTTAGCAAGTTACGAAGTACGATTTGTACAAAACTTTCTTGTCTAAAAGTAGCAAATCCCTTTGTTTTCTATCCTCAATAAAAGATTACATTGAGCCCGAAATTGGGATTTTACAAGATTTGTAACAAAGTACTTAAACATAAAACCGTCGAGGGTTAGATGCATTCCAGGGCCGAAGGAGGCGCTCACCTTGAAGCATTTCCAGCATGTAGGTGTTATTGGATCTTACTCGGGTGATCTTGAATGGTCCTTCCCAATTTGGATCGAACTTACCCATATGCCTTGAAACTTCCACCTTTTTTAGCACCAAGTCTCCTAGTTGGAACGTTCTCTCTTTAAAACGCTTGTTGTACTGCCGAGCCACTGAGGCTTTGTATTTGTGGATACGCACCCAAGCGTTATTCCTTCTCTCGTCCAGGAGGTCCAATTTGAGCACCCTATTTTCCCCGTTGGTATTGGGCTTGAAGCATGAAACGCGTGCGGACTCTTGCTCGAGTTCCGTAGGTATGATGGCTTCTGAACCATATACAAGGGAATAGGGGGTTTCCCCCGTGGCAGCCCGAGGAGTCGTGCGGTAAGCCCATAGGGCTCCTTGTAAGTGCTCAGCCCATTCGCCTTTCTTGCTCTCAAGCATTGTTTTCATATGATGCAAGATAATTCTGTTGGTGACTTCAGCCTGTCCGTTGGCCTGAGGGTGCCCCACAGAGATAAACCTTTGCTCGATCCCCAACTCCGAACACCACTCTCGTGTGTCGGCGGTGGTAAATTGGGACCCATTGTCTGAAATCAACACTCTTGGAATTCCATATCTACAAATGATGTTCTTCTATATGAAATCTCTGACCACTCGGAATGTAATTTTGGAGACTGTTCTGCCTCTGCCCATTTTGTGAAGTAATCTACTGCCAAGATGACAAATTTCTTCTGTCTGACTGCAATGGGCAATGGCCCCACGATATCAATACCCCACTGATCAAAAGACCATGCCACATCTATAGGGGTCATTTGAGCCACGGGCAACTGTGGGATGTTGGAATGAAACTGACACTTGGGGCATTTTCTGGAGAAAGTGATTGCGTCCTGTAGAACCATGGGCCAATAGAAGCCACTTCTCAAGGCCTTTTTGGCGAGAATGCGCCCCCTAGAATGGTTCCCACAACTTCCACTGTGAATATGCTCAAGGACTTCTTTGGCCTGCGATGGTTCCCACAACTTCCACTGTGAATATGCTCAAGGACTTATTTGGCCTGCGAGGGCCTCAAACATTTCATCGGAGGGCCCTGAAAGGACCGATTGAAAAGTCTCCCTTCCTAGTCCAGAGAAAACCGAGAGGCATTGTTTCTAATTTTCCTTGCTTCCACTTTGTTTGTAGGGCAGACGCCATCTTTGATGAATCTTACAATATCATCGAGCCAGCAAGGTTCAGATGGGTCGATCATTGCTACCTCCTGAGGGCGAACCCTCTCCTTTATCAACGGCTCTTCTACTCTTAGAAAAGTAACGGAGTGTTTATAGGATCCTTCGAGGACTGAGGCGAATTTAGATAAGGCATCTGCTCGCTCATTTTCAGCTCGTGGGACCTGCACCAAGTGAAACTCTTTAAACTTATTGATGACTTCGTTCGCCTTCTTCAAATACTACACCATGGTGGCTTCTCGAGCCTTATAGGTTCCTTCTATCTGACTTGCGATCAGCTCAGAATCAACGTAGGTAGTAATCCGCAATGCTCCATTTTGAAGGGTGATCTTTAGTCCCTGGATGAGAGCTTCATATTACGCCTCATTGTTGGTGACCTGGAAGTCCAACCTGATCGTAAAATCTATTTCTGCTCTGTCGTGGTCCCTGAGGGTCACCCCTGCTCCCCCTCTCCCCCCCCCTCCCCCGAGAGGTCGAGGAGCCATCTGTGTGCAGGAGCCACAAGCCATTGTTCTCTGTAGGTGTGGGCTCCAAGCCAAAGCGCTCGACTAACAAGTCAACGAGCACCTGTGCTTATATGCCTACCCTGGGCTCGTAGTTAATGTCAAATTGGCCTAGTTCAATAGCCCATTTGATTAACCTCCATGAGACATCAGGCTTTGCCAAGACCTGCCGTAATGGAATGAGCCTGGAAATATGGTCTCAACCTTCGTGACGCATTTACTAGGGAGAAAGCAAACTTCTTAATCTCCAAATACTTCTTCTCTACACCCTGCAGGGGTTTACTCTAATAGTAAACGGGCAGGTGCTTGCTGTAACACCCCCAGAGCGAAGGGTGCCACATCCCCCGCACTAAGGTCCAACACGAGTAGCGAAATGGAAGTCCGCACCCGTATCAGACCATAGCGAACGGGAGACACACAAAACTCACACCCACGCTAGGCGGCCTAGACCCTCAAGAACTGCAAGAGTTAAAAATCAGAGTAGCGGAAGCAATTTAAAGCAATTCTCAAGCTAAACATATCTCCCAAGATCACATATACATTTCAAAAGTGGGGAAGGGTCAACCATTCACGCCAGTTCATATACAGAATATACAATGCCATCAAGGCCCAAAAGCGAAAGTGTAATCATAAATACATAATCTCCAAGTACATATGCAAAAGAGGAAGTAAACCACTACGAATGCATGAAGACCCAAGCTAAACCCAAAAGACACTTGCCGCCTAGCTTGACTCGGAAGAACCTGCAAGCTCAAAAGAAAGGAAAAAGGGGAAAACAACAACGAGGGTTAGTCCTAGCGACTAGTGAGGGGGCTAACTCACGCACCCGATATGTATATAGAGCAAAGCACTTAATCAAAAGGAAAGATCCTTGAACCGAGAGTGGTTTTTGCAAACCAAATTAATTCCCGTGATATAGATATATATAAGTTAAAGGAAAGGGAAAAGGGCAAAACAAGACTCCAAGTTTTAGGTGAATTAAGAATCCACTCTCGTTCCGTAGATCATACAAAGCTTAACCAACTCGGCGAGTACAAGTCACACACATCCCCAACTTCCAAATACGAAGAACAAAGCAAAGCAAAACAGATCAGAATCCATCCCCAACACCGGTTGATAGAAGGGTTGATCGGCCCTAACTATCCACATACACAAACGAGACAAGGTTTAATTACTTCCTTGAAACCTTCGGCGGTTGCCTCCGCCGGCTCAAGAGAAACACCCTTCCTCAACCTCCTAAGGTTGGGCGAGACTCTCAAATGGAGGTGTTGATAGAAGAGCTCGGCGACCCCTCGGCCGTCCCGAGATTACCATACCACACTCCGGGGCCCAAACTTATCACGAAAGTCACACAAACATACCTCAAAGCTTATCTTTCAAAGCCACATCTCGCTTACACACACACACTTGCTCAAAACTAAACCTTTGTAAACGAAAGCAAAATAGCTTATATACTTATACAAACGTTTTCAAACTCTTATAACAAATGGGATAAATCCCGCAACATATGTACCATACACTTATTTACCATATATTATACGTATCCGCATGCGAGGTTTCAAATCAAATAGGGTTGTAGGTCGAGTAACTAAAAGAACAAAAACCTCACCTTGGCAACGAACGTAGCGGAGTCAAAAGAGGAAACCGGGCACCTACGGAGCAAGCTCGTCCCCTACAGAAAGATCCTCTGAACAAGGCAAACAACAAGAGACACTCTTAGACTCAATATGAACCACATTGACGCTCGGTACATGTGTATGTATGGTTATGATGCAAATGATATGAAATGAATCCACATTTAGATCATTTATGAGCATTCAAAGCATAATCGGGCATATATCATAAACGAGGCAAGAATAAACAACAAGAAACAACGGAAAGGAAGCAAAACGAACGAAACTAGAGTTCTTAGGAGACACGCCCGTGTCCCCCGGGAAAGGCAAGCTGAGACACCCCTGTGTCTCAGTACAGAACTAAACAACGGAAACTAGGAGGTGACACGCCCGTGTCACCGAAACAAGGCAAGCCGAGACACCCCCGTGTCTCGGTACAGAAAAGCGAAAACGAAAACAAAAGGTGACACGCCCGTGTTACCAATAAAAGGGCAAACCGTGACAGCCCCGTGTCACGGTACAGAAAAACGCAGACGGCACTACAGTAACTCAGCAACCCCAAAACAAAAACCCAACACTCATGCTCTAATTACCAAGCAAGGAAATGCAACAATTGCTAAGAAACAAGTCCTAGGAGCATACTAACAACAACAAATCTCAAGGAAACATGAAAGGAGCAAGAATCAATCAAATTCTACCAACACTACTATTCACATGCTTGCTATATCTCAACAACCAACCAAAGAATTGAACTCAAAATCACATAAAAGAGAGAAGAGTAAGTGAAGATGACAACCATGAACTTACCTTTCAATTTGGAGAAGTTTTGATGAAGATTTGAGCTCAAAATCACAAGGTTGGACAAAAGGCTTCTTCTTCTTCCTTGCTTCCTTGTACCGATCAGTTTTTGGGAGAGAGAGAGAAGGATTGGCTCGGTTTCAAGGGGATTTGGGGCTGAAATGGTTAGCTAACTCAAGTGTAATCCAAGGTTAAGGCTTGGTTGGGTTAAGGTGGGGTCCACAAGGTCTCATGAGGTCAAAAGGTAGCTTCCAAGCTTAAGGGGCTCGTTACGGGTGAAATACGGAGGTCTTAACGAGCTTAGAAAAATGTGAGGCTTGTCCCATCGAACCCGAATCGTCGAAACGAGTTCAATGGAGGTGAAGGAATTCGAATCCGAATTCCCGAGCTCAAGATACGCGTCCCGGAACCCAAGGTGCGCTAAGTGCTCTTTAGCCTCCTTTAGGTCCCGTCTCCAAAACGAACCCAAAAAGGCAACCAAAACAAATACCAAAACATATAACGAGCATGTAAATGAGTTCATAAAACATATAATTAATACATATCACGAATTCACAAAAATTAGAATTAAATACGAACCCGAAACGAATAAAATACCCAACAAGAAAAGTTAGACGTTCAAGGGTAACCAAATTCATATTAAAGCAAATAAGTTCAAATAACTTCAATAATTCACGTTAGAAATGAAATATCACATAAGGAAATAATTGAATAGCGCACATAAGAGGTTGCCTGAAAAGTCTGATCAGTCGGGATGTTACAAACCTCCCTCCTTCAAAAGGACCTGTCCTCAGGTCCGAGGCGAGGTCTTGAAAAGATCCGGATACAACTGTTTCATCTTATCCTCAGTCTCCCAAGTAGCTTTTCGGATTCTTGATCACGCCACAAGACTTTCACAAGAGGGATCTGTCTATTCCTCAACTCTTGCATCTTTCGATCCAACACCTGAACTGGATATCTCTTAATGGTCAAGTCCGGTTCCAACTGAACTTTCTCAATTGGAAGAATAGAAGACTCATCGGGATAATGTTTCCGAAGCTGCGAGACATGGAACACATTGTGAATCCCGGTCAAACTCGGCGGTAAATCAAGTTTGTAAGCTACTTCCCCAACTCGATCAAGGATCTCAAAGGGGCCTAAGTAGCGAGGGTTAAGCTTCCCGCCTTTACCAATCCGAGCATACCCTTTTCTAGGAGATGCCTTTAAAAAGACCTTATCTCCTTTCTCGAACTCTAAGGGTCGTCTTCTCCTATCTGCATAACTCTTTTGTCGGTCTTGAGCCACTTTCAACCTCTGTTTAATCACTTTCACCCTCTCGATGGTATCCTGAATTTCCTTAGGTTTCTTAGCTCTCTCGAGCTTTCCATCTTTAGTCCATCTCCACTCATCAATATCCCAAAAGAGAGGGGATCGGCACTTTCTCCCATATAAAGCCTCATACGGTGCCATGCCAATAAAAGACTGAAAGCTGTTGTTGTAGGCATACTCAATCAAATCCAACTGTTCATCCCACGAATTCGGATAATCTAAGGCACAAGCACGAAGCATGTCCTCGAGATACCTTATTAGCCTTTCTGACTGGCCATCCGTCTGTGGGTGGAATGCAGTACTAAAGTGGAGCTTCATCAAGTACCAACTGCTTAAAATCTTCCGGAACACAAACCCGAGCCTTAAATCGAAACAATCCCGAATCATCAAATCCAAACTTGGTTTCAGGATCAACCCTTGACTTAGCTACCAAATTCTGAATCTCCGGATCCACAGATTGAGCTTCTATCAGTCTCTGCTTCAAAACCGGTTGAACCGAAATATTAGCCAATCGAGCCTCTGAAACCAGAACCACTGAACCCTGTCTACTAGAACCTGCTTCCAAACCTGAAACATTCACTTTCCTACTTAAAGCATCCGCCACCACAGTGGCTTTACCCGGATGGTACTGAATCTTACAATCATAGTCCTCGAGTGTCTCCATCCACCTTCTCTGTCTCACGTTCAAATCCTTCTGGGTAAACAGATACTTAAGACTCTGGTGGTCGGTGAACACTTCAAAAGTAACTCCATAAAGGTAATGCCGCCATTTCATCAAAGCAAACACCACTGCGGCGAGTTCCAAGTCATGAGTGGGATAGTTCTTCTCATGATCCTTTAACTTCCTTGAGGCGTAGGCTACAACCTTACCATTCTGCATTAACACACAACCGAGACCTTCCTTCGAAGCATCGGTGTAAACTGAGTAGCCTTCCGAACCTTCGGGTAGGGTTAAAACCGGTGCAGTAGTCAACCTCTCCTTAAGGGTTTGGAAACTCTTCTCACACGCCTCATCCCACTCAAACTTCACCTCTTTCTTAGTTAACCGGGTCAACGGGGAAGCAACCTTCGAGAAATCTTTCACAAAGCGCCTATAATACCCTGCCAACCCGAGAAAACTTCTCACTTCCGAGGCATTCTTCGGTGGTTTCCAAAGCATCACCGTTTCGATCTTCGCAGGATCCACTTCTATACCATTCCCCGAAATGAAGTGACCCAAAAAGGAAACTCGATCCAACCAAAACTCGCACTTACTGAACTTGGCGAACAATCTGTGCTCCCGAAGTGTAGACAAGATAATACTCAAATGCCGCGCGTGCTCTTCTTCGGACCTCGAATACACCAGAATATCATCTATAAAGATGACCACGAATTTATCGAGGTAAGGCCGGAATATTCGGTGCATCATATCCATAAACGCGGCTGGGGCATTGGTCAGACCAAAAGGCATGACCACAAACTCAAAATGCCCATATCTCGTGTTGAAACCCGTCTTCGGTATATCTCCCTCCCGGATACGCAACTGGTAATACCCTTGCCTTAAGTCCAACTTGGAATAAACCCTCGAACCTTGCAGGAGGTCGAACAACTCTTCAATGTGAGGAAGCGGGTATTTGTTCTTAACCGTTAACCGGTTCAGCTCACGGTAGTCAATACACATTCGCAAAGTCCCGTCTTTCTTCTTTACAAACAGGATCGGAGCACCCCACGGAGAAGTGCTCGGGCGAATGTAACCACACTCTAAGAGCTCGTCCAATTGCGTCTTCAACTCCTTCAACTCGGCTGGAGCCATCCTATAGGGAGATTTCGCATACGGTTCTGCTCCGGGATAGAGATCTATATTACAAACTCGACGTCCCGATCCGGAGGTAAAGATCCCAAGTTCTCCGGAAACACATCGGGGAATTCCTTCACGATCTCCGTCTCTTCGAGCTTGGCCTGATCCTTTGGCTTATTCAAAAGGTAGGCCACATAGCCCGTCGCACCGTCCCGAAACAATCTACTTGCTTCCATGAAGGAAATAAACGGGCAGGTCTTCAACCTCTGACCCGCAAAGACCGTAGAACCCAAAGTCACTCTCTTAGCAAAACAATCCATCATGGCTCGGTAACGGTACAACCAGTCCATTCCCAGAATTACCTCATACTTCTTGATAGGCATCTTGATCAGATCTGCCGGATACTCATGATCTTCCACAACCACCGGACAACCTCGGTAAACACAATTCGTAGCCAAAGTAGCACCAAGGGGGGAAGAAACAATAAAAGAATCATCTAGGCAAGCAACAGGCAATGGAAGAGTAGCAACAAGCCGGGAAGCAATAAATGAATGCGTTGCTCCCGGATCAAACAATGCATGCAATGGAATGCCATGAATGTGGATGGTACCTTCAACAACGGCGTTGGCATCCACCTCTACATTCTCTTCCTCGCCCTCCAAAGCATAGGCTCTCGCTTGGATCGGTGCCCTCGGAGGCATCACATTCAACGGCGGAGGAACTCGAGGCTGAGGTGCTCTCACTTGAGGACAAGTACTGATCATATGGCCGGGTTCTCCACATTTATAACATCTTCTCAATTTCTTCCTGCAATTCTCCTCGGTGTGGTTGGGACCCTTGCAATAGCTACACTGAATCGGGGCCGGTAAAGCTAGTGCCGTCGGTACCAGAGGTCGAGCTTTCTTGACTGAAGTAGGAGGACTTTGGGGTTTGAAGACCGGAGGCCCACTATAGGATACAGGCCTCTTCCCCAAATTAGAGCTCGAACCTTGGCCCGAAGAGTAAGTCGGCCTCAATCTCTTGTTGTTGGCTTCCACCTTAATTGCCTTCCTCGTAGCCTTCTCCCATGTATCCACTGTAGCTGCCTTAAGAGCATCCTGGACTTCATATCTTAAACCATGAATAAAGTTCCGGGCCTTCTGGGTATCATCATTGGTGATGTGCGGGGCGTACGGTGCAAGTCTCTCAAATTCCATGATATACTCTTCAACCGAACGGTTCCCTTGTCTCAGTTCTGTAAATTGTTGGAATCTTTTCTCACGAGCACTTGACGGAACATACTTATGACGAAACTCTCTCACAAAGCTTTCCCAATCGAATTCCTCTCCATTCCTCTTCAATCGAGCTCTCATAGCTTTGAGCCAATTGGATGCGGGACTTTGAACAAACCGAGTCGTACAAACAGCTTTCTCATGCGAAGGAGCGGGGCAAATTTCCCAAATTCCCGCAACTTCTGACAACCACTCTTCGGCTTCGATGTCATCTCCTCCATACCACTTCGGCGGATTGTTGTTTCTGAACTCCTTAAAGGCCGGAGTTACTTGCCCACCTTGTCCTTCCCATGGTGGATTATTCCTTTGGTTCTGCTGAAGCTGGTTCAGAAGGGCCTGCACAATATTCTCAGCATTCATCGGAGGAGGTGGAGGTGCTTGTGGAGGGGGTTGATTAAGATCAGGAGTCTGTTCCCTATCTGCTCTCCTTCTTGGAGGCATCCTGAAAATACACAAATCAAGAAGATATCGATGCATGGGGTTCAGTTCATGATCATGAAGTCAATTATCACAAATTTAAGCAAATAAGTCACGTAGAGATGCGAATGAATGTAAAAAGTCACATACTCCTATACCGAACGACCTAGACAGACTCAACACGACTCCAGAGCTCTGGTTTTGCAACCGAGAGCTCTGATACCACGCAAGGATGTAACACCCCCAGAGCGAAGGGTGCCACATCCCCCGCACTAAGGTCCAACACGAGTAGCGAAATGGAAGTCCGCACCCGTATCAGACCATAGCGAACGGGAGACACACAAAACTCACACCCACGCTAGGCGGCCTAGACCCTCAAGAACTGCAAGAGTTAAAAATCAGAGTAGCGGAAGCAATTTAAAGCAATTCTCAAGCTAAACATATCTCCCAAGATCACATATACATTTCAAAAGTGGGGAAGGGTCAACCATTCACGCCAGTTCATATACAGAATATACAATGCCATCAAGGCCCAAAAGCGAAAGTGTAATCATAAATACATAATCTCCAAGTACATATGCAAAAGAGGAAGTAAACCACTACGAATGCATGAAGACCCAAGCTAAACCCAAAAGACACTTGCCGCCTAGCTTGACTCGGAAGAACCTGCAAGCTCAAAAGAAAGGAAAAAGGGGAAAACAACAACGAGGGTTAGTCCTAGCGACTAGTGAGGGGGCTAACTCACGCACCCGATATGTATATAGAGCAAAGCACTTAATCAAAAGGAAAGATCCTTGAACCGAGAGTGGTTTTTGCAAACCAAATTAATTCCCGTGATATAGATATATATAAGTTAAAGGAAAGGGAAAAGGGCAAAACAAGACTCCAAGTTTTAGGTGAATTAAGAATCCACTCTCGTTCCGTAGATCATACAAAGCTTAACCAACTCGGCGAGTACAAGTCACACACATCCCCAACTTCCAAATACGAAGAACAAAGCAAAGCAAAACAGATCAGAATCCATCCCCAACACCGGTTGATAGAAGGGTTGATCGGCCCTAACTATCCACATACACAAACGAGACAAGGTTTAATTACTTCCTTGAAACCTTCGGCGGTTGCCTCCGCCGGCTCAAGAGAAACACCCTTCCTCAACCTCCTAAGGTTGGGCGAGACTCTCAAATGGAGGTGTTGATGGAGGAGCTCGGCGACCCCTCGGCCGTCCCGAGATTACCATACCACACTCCGGGGCCCAAACTTATCACGAAAGTCACACAAACATACCTCAAAGCTTATCTTTCAAAGCCACATCTCGCTTACACACACACACTTGCTCAAAACTAAACCTTTGTAAACGAAAGCAAAATAGCTTATATACTTATACAAACGTTTTCAAACTCTTATAACAAATGGGATAAATCCCGCAACATATGTACCATACACTTATTTACCATATATTATACGTATCCGCATGCGAGGTTTCAAATCAAATAGGGTTGTAGGTCGAGTAACTAAAAGAACAAAAACCTCACCTTGGCAACGAACGTAGCGGAGTCAAAAGAGGAAACCGGGCACCTACGGAGCAAGCTCGTCCCCTACAGAAAGATCCTCTGAACAAGGCAAACAACAAGAGACACTCTTAGACTCAATATGAACCACATTGACGCTCGGTACATGTGTATGTATGGTTATGATGCAAATGATATGAAATGAATCCACATTTAGATCATTTATGAGCATTCAAAGCATAATCGGGCATATATCATAAACGAGGCAAGAATAAACAACAAGAAACAACGGAAAGGAAGCAAAACGAACGAAACTAGAGTTCCTAGGAGACACGCCCGTGTCCCCCGGGAAAGGCAAGCTGAGACACCCCCGTGTCTCAGTACAGAACTAAACAACGGAAACTAGGAGGTGACACGCCCGTGTCACCGAAACAAGGCAAGCCGAGACACCCCCGTGTCTCGGTACAGAAAAGCGAAAACGAAAACAAAAGGTGACACGCCCGTGTTACCAATAAAAGGGCAAACCGTGACACCCCCGTGTCACGGTACAGAAAAACGCAGACGGCACTACAGTAACTCAGCAACCCCAAAACAAAAACCCAACACTCATGCTCTAATTACCAAGCAAGGAAATGCAACAATTGCTAAGAAACAAGTCCTAGGAGCATACTAACAACAACAAATCTCAAGGAAACATGAAAGGAGCAAGAATCAATCAAATTCTACCAACACTACTATTCACATGCTTGCTATATCTCAACAACCAACCAAAGAATTGAACTCAAAATCACATAAAAGAGAGAAGAGTAAGTGAAGATGACAACCATGAACTTACCTTTCAATTTGGAGAAGTTTTGATGAAGATTTGAGCTCAAAATCACAAGGTTGGACAAAAGGCTTCTTCTTCTTCCTTGCTTCCTTGTACCGATCAGTTTTTGGGAGAGAGAGAGAAGGATTGGCTCGGTTTCAAGGGGATTTGGGGCTGAAATGGTTAGCTAACTCAAGTGTAATCCAAGGTTAAGGCTTGGTTGGGTTAAGGTGGGGTCCACAAGGTCTCATGAGGTCAAAAGGTAGCTTCCAAGCTTAAGGGGCTCGTTACGGGTGAAATACGGAGGTCTTAACGAGCTTAGAAAAATGTGAGGCTTGTCCCATCGAACCCGAATCGTCGAAACGAGTTCAATGGAGGTGAAGGAATTCGAATCCGAATTCCCGAGTTCAAGATACGCGTCCCGGAACCCAAGGTGCGCTAAGTGCTCTTTAGCCTCCTTTAGGTCCCGTCTCCAAAACGAACCCAAAAAGGCAACCAAAACAAATACCAAAACATATAACGAGCATGTAAATGAGTTCATAAAACATATAATTAATACATATCACGAATTCACAAAAATTAGAATTAAATACGAACCCGAAACGAATAAAATACCCAACAAGAAAAGTTAGACGTTCAAGGGTAACCAAATTCATATTAAAGCAAATAAGTTCAAATAACTTCAATAATTCACGTTAGAAATGAAATATCACATAAGGAAATAATTGAATAGCGCACATAAGAGGTTACCTGAAAAGTCTGATCAGTCGGGATGTTACAAACCTCCCTCCTTCAAAAGGACCTGTCCTCAGGTCCGAGGCGAGGTCTTGAAAAGATCCGGATACAACTGTTTCATCTTATCCTCAGTCTCCCAAGTAGCTTCTTCGGATTCTTGATCACGCCACAAGACTTTCACAAGAGGGATCTGTCTATTCCTCAACTCTTGCATCTTTCGATCCAACACCTGAACTGGATATCTCTTAATGGTCAAGTCCGGTTCCAACTGAACTTTCTCAATTGGAAGAATAGAAGACTCATCGGGATAATGTTTCCGAAGCTGCGAGACATGGAACACATTGTGAATCCCGGTCAAACTCGGCGGTAAATCAAGTTTGTAAGCTACTTCCCCAACTCGATCAAGGATCTCAAAGGGGCCTAAGTAGCGAGGGTTAAGCTTCCCGCCTTTACCAATCCGAGCATACCCTTTTCTAGGAGATGCCTTTAAAAAGACCTTATCTCCTTTCTCGAACTCTAAGGGTCGTCTTCTCCTATCTGCATAACTCTTTTGTCGGTCTTGAGCCACTTTCAACCTCTGTTTAATCACTTTCACCCTCTCGATGGTATCCTGAATTTCCTTAGGTTTCTTAGCTCTCTCGAGCTTTCCATCTTTAGTCCATCTCCACTCATCAATATCCCAAAAGAGAGGGGATCGGCACTTTCTCCCATATAAAGCCTCATACGGTGCCATGCCAATAAAAGACTGAAAGCTGTTGTTGTAGGCATACTCAATCAAATCCAACTGTTCATCCCACGAATTCGGATAATCTAAAGCACAAGCACGAAGCATGTCCTCGAGATACCTTATTAGCCTTTCTGACTGGCCATCCGTCTGTGGGTGGAATGCAGTACTAAAGTGGAGCTTCATCAAGTACCAACTGCTTAAAATCTTCCGGAACACAAACCCGAGCCTTAAATCGAAACAATCCCGAATCATCAAATCCAAACTTGGTTTCAGGATCAACCCTTGACTTAGCTACCAAATTCTGAATCTCCGGATCCACAGATTGAGCTTCTATCAGTCTCTGCTTCAAAACCGGTTGAACCGAAATATTAGCCAATCGAGCCTCTGAAACCAGAACCACTGAACCCTGTCTACTAGAACCTGCTTCCAAACCTGAAACATTCACTTTCCTACTTAAAGCATCCGCCACCACATTGGCTTTACCCGGATGGTACTGAATCTTACAATCATAGTCCTCGAGTGTCTCCATCCACCTTCTCTGTCTCACGTTCAAATCCTTCTGGGTAAACAGATACTTAAGACTCTGGTGGTCGGTGAACACTTCAAAAGTAATTCCATAAAGGTAATGCCGCCATTTCATCAAAGCAAACACCACTGCGGTGAGTTCCAAGTCATGAGTGGGATAGTTCTTCTCATGATCCTTTAACTTCCTTGAGGCGTAGGCTACAACCTTACCATTCTGCATTAACACACAACCGAGACCTTCCTTCGAAGCATCGGTGTAAACTGAGTAGCCTTCCGAACCTTCGGGTAGGGTTAAAACCGGTGCAGTAGTCAACCTCTCCTTAAGGGTTTGGAAACTCTTCTCACACGCCTCATCCCACTCAAACTTCACCTCTTTCTTAGTTAACCGGGTCAACGGGGAAGCAACCTTCGAGAAATCTTTCACAAAGCGCCTATAATACCCTGCCAACCCGAGAAAACTTCTCACTTCCGAGGCATTCTTCGGTGGTTTCCAAAGCATCACCGTTTCGATCTTCGCAGGATCCACTTCTATACCATTCCCCGAAATGAAGTGACCCAAAAAGGAAACTCGATCCAACCAAAACTCGCACTTACTGAACTTGGCGAACAATCTGTGCTCCCGAAGTGTAGACAAGACAATACTCAAATGCCGCGCGTGCTCTTCTTCGGACCTCGAATACACCAGAATATCATCTATAAAGATGACCACGAATTTATCGAGGTAAGGCCGGAATATTCGGTGCATCATATCCATAAACGCGGCTGGGGCATTGGTCAGACCAAAAGGCATGACCACAAACTCAAAATGCCCATATCTCGTGTTGAAACCCGTCTTCGGTATATCTCCCTCCCGGATACGCAACTGGTAATACCCTTGCCTTAAGTCCAACTTGGAATAAACCCTCGAACCTTGCAGGAGGTCGAACAACTCTTCAATGTGAGGAAGCGGGTATTTGTTCTTAACCGTTAACCGGTTCAGCTCACGGTAGTCAATACACATTCGCAAAGTCCCGTCTTTCTTCTTTACAAACAGGATCGGAGCACCCCACGGAGAAGTGCTCGGGCGAATGTAACCACACTCTAAGAGCTCGTCCAATTGCGTCTTCAACTCCTTCAACTCGGCTGGAGCCATCCTATAGGGAGATTTCGCATACGGTTCTGCTCCGGGATAGAGATCTATTACAAACTCGACGTCCCGATCCGGAGGTAAAGATCCCAAGTTCTCCGGAAACACATCGGGGAATTCCTTCACGATCTCCGTCTCTTCGAGCTTGGCCTGATCCTTTGGCTTATTCAAAAGGTAGGCCACATAGCCCGTCGCACCGTCCCGAAACAATCTACTTGCTTCCATGAAGGAAATAAACGGGCAGGTCTTCAACCTCTGACCCGCAAAGACCGTAGAACCCAAAGTCACTCTCTTAGCAAAACAATCCATCATGGCTCGGTAACGGTACAACCAGTCCATTCCCAGAATTACCTCATACTTCTTGATAGGCATCTTGATCAGATCTGCCGGATACTCATGATCTTCCACAACCACCGGACAACCTCGGTAAACACAATTCGTAGCCAAAGTAGCACCAAGGGGGGAAGAAACAATAAAAGAATCATCTAGGCAAGCAACAGGCAATGGAAGAGTAGCAACAAGCCGGGAAGCAATAAATGAATGCGTTGCTCCCGGATCAAACAATGCATGCAATGGAATGCCATGAATGTGGATGGTACCTTCAACAACGGCGTTGGCATCCACCTCTACATTCTCTTCCTTGCCCTCCAAAGCATAGGCTCTCGCTTGGATCGGTGCCCTCGGAGGCATCACATTCAACGGCGGAGGAACTCGAGGCTGAGGTGCTCTCACTTGAGGACAAGTACTGATCATATGGCCGGGTTCTCCACATTTATAACATCTTCTCAATTTCTTCCTGCAATTCTCCTCGGTGTGGTTGGGACCCTTGCAATAGCTACACTGAATCGGGGCCGGTAAAGCTAGTGCCGTCGGTACCAGAGGTCGAGCTTTCTTGACTGAAGTAGGAGGACTTTGGGGTTTGAAGACCGGAGGCCCACTATAGGATACAGGCCTCTTCCCAAAATTAGAGCTCGAACCTTGGCCCGAAGAGTAAGTCGGCCTCAATCTCTTGTTGTTGGCTTCCACCTTAATTGCCTTCCTCGTAGCCTTCTCCCATGTATCCACTGTAGCTGCCTTAAGAGCATCCTGGACTTCATATCTTAAACCATGAATAAAGTTCCGGGCCTTCTGGGTATCATCATTGGTGATGTGCGGGGCGTACGGTGCAAGTCTCTCAAATTCCATGATATACTCTTCAACCGAACGGTTCCCTTGTCTCAGTTCTGTAAATTGTTGGAATCTTTTCTCACGAGCACTTGACGGAACATACTTATGACGAAACTCTCTCACAAAGCTTTCCCAATCGAATTCCTCTCCATTCCTCTCCAATCGAGCTCTCATAGCTTTGAGCCAATTGGATGCGGGACTTTGAACAAACCGAGTCGTACAAACAGCTTTCTCATGCGAAGGAGCGGGGCAAATTTCCCAAATTCCCGCAACTTCTGACAACCACTCTTCGGCTTCGATGTCATCTCCTCCATACCACTTCGGCGGATTGTTGTTTCTGAACTCCTTAAAGGCCGGAGTTACTTGCCCACCTTGTCCTTCCCATGGTGGATTATTCCTTTGGTTCTGCTGAAGCTGGTTCAGAAGGGCCTGCACAATATTCTCAGCATTCATCGGAGGAGGTGGAGGTGCTTGTGGAGGGGGTTGATTAAGATCAGGAGTCTGTTCCCTATCTGCTCTCCTTCTTGGAGGCATCCTGAAAATACACAAATCAAGAAGATTCGATGCATGGGGTTCAGTTCATGATCATGAAGTCAATTATCACAAATTTAAGCAAATAAGTCACGTAGAGATGCGAATGAATGTAAAAAGTCACATACTCCTATACCGAACGACCTAGACAGACTCAACACGACTCCAGAGCTCTGGTTTTGCAACCGAGAGCTCTGATACCACGCAAGGATGTAACACCCCCAGAGCGAAGGGTGCCACATCCCCCGCACTAAGGTCCAACACGAGTAGCGAAATGGAAGTCCGCACCCGTATCAGACCATAGCGAACGGGAGACACACAAAACTCACACCCACGCTAGGCGGCCTAGACCCTCAAGAACTGCAAGAGTTAAAAATCAGAGTAGCGGAAGCAATTTAAAGCAATTCTCAAGCTAAACATATCTCCCAAGATCACATATACATTTCAAAAGTGGGGAAGGGTCAACCATTCACGCCAGTTCATATACAGAATATACAATGCCATCAAGGCCCAAAAGCGAAAGTGTAATCATAAATACATAATCTCCAAGTACATATGCAAAAGAGGAAGTAAACCACTACGAATGCATGAAGACCCAAGCTAAACCCAAAAGACACTTGCCGCCTAGCTTGACTCGGAAGAACCTGCAAGCTCAAAAGAAAGGAAAAAGGGGAAAACAACAACGAGGGTTAGTCCTAGCGACTAGTGAGGGGGCTAACTCACGCACCCGATATGTATATAGAGCAAAGCACTTAATCAAAAGGAAAGATCCTTGAACCGAGAGTGGTTTTTGCAAACCAAATTAATTCCCTTGATATAGATATATATAAGTTAAAGGAAAGGGAAAAGGGCAAAACAAGACTCCAAGTTTTAGGTGAATTAAGAATCCACTCTCGTTCCGTAGATCATACAAAGCTTAACCAACTCGGCGAGTACGAGTCACACACATCCCCAACTTCCAAATACGAAGAACAAAGCAAAGCAAAACAAATCAGAATCCATCCCCAACACCGGTTGATAGAAGGGTTGATCGGCCCTAACTATCCACATACACAAAGGAGACAAGGTTTAATTACTTCCTTGAAACCTTCGGCGGTTGCCTCCGCCGGCTCAAGAGAAACACCCTTCCTCAACCTCCTAAGGTTGGGCGAGACTCTCAAATGGAGGTGTTGATGGAAGAGCTCGGCGACCCCTCGGCCGTCCCGAGATTACCATACCACACTCCGGGGCCCAAACTTATCACGAAAGTCACACAAACATACCTCAAAGCTTATCTTTCAAAGCCACATCTCGCTTACACACACACACTTGCTCAAAACTAAACCTTTGTAAACGAAAGCAAAATAGCTTATATACTTATACAAACGTTTTCAAACTCTTATAACAAATGGGATAAATCCCGCAACATATGTACCATAAACTTATTTACCATATATTATACGTATCCGCATGCGAGGTTTCAAATCAAATAGGGTTGTAGGTCGAGTAACTAAAAGAACAAAAACCTCACCTTGGCAACGAACGTAGCGGAGTCAAAAGAGGAAACCGGGCACCTACGGAGCAAGCTCGTCCCCTACAGAAAGATCCTCTGAACAAGGCAAACAACAAGAGACACTCTTAGACTCAATATGAACCACATTGACGCTCGGTACATGTGTATGTATGGTTATGATGCAAATGATATGAAATGAATCCACATTTAGATCATTTATGAGCATTCAAAGCATAATCGGGCATATATCATAAACGAGGCAAGAATAAACAACAAGAAACAACGGAAAGGAAGCAAAACGAACGAAACTAGAGTTCCTAGGAGACACGCCCGTGTCCCCCGGGAAAGGCAAGCTGAGACACCCCCGTGTCTCAGTACAGAACTAAACAACGGAAACTAGGAGGTGACACGCCCGTGTCACCGAAACAAGGCAAGCCGAGACACCCCGTGTCTCGGTACAGAAAAGCGAAAACGAAAACAAAAGGTGACACGCCCGTGTTACCAACAAAAGGGCAAACCGTGACACCCCCGTGTCACGGTACAGAAAAACGCAGACGGCACTACAGTAACTCAGCAACCCCAAAACAAAAACCCAACACTCATGCTCTAATTACCAAGCAAGGAAATGCAACAATTGCTAAGAAACAAGTCCTAGGAGCATACTAACAACAACAAATCTCAAGGAAACATGAAAGGAGCAAGAATCAATCAAATTCTACCAACACTACTATTCACATGCTTGCTATATCTCAACAACCAACCAAAGAATTGAACTCAAAATCACATAAAAGAGAGAAGAGTAAGTGAAGATGACAACCATGAACTTACCTTTCAATTTGGAGAAGTTTTGATGAAGATTTGAGCTCAAAATCACAAGGTTGGACAAAAGGCTTCTTCTTCTTCCTTGCTTCCTTGTACCGATCAGTTTTTGGGAGAGAGAGAGAAGGATTGGCTCGGTTTCAAGGGGATTTGGGGCTGAAATGGTTAGCTAACTCAAGTGTAATCCAAGGTTAAGGCTTGGTTGGGTTAAGGTGGGGTCCACAAGGTCTCATGAGGTCAAAAGGTAGCTTCCAAGCTTAAGGGGCTCGTTACGGGTGAAATACGGAGGTCTTAACGAGCTTAGAAAATGTGAGGCTTGTCCCATCGAACCCGAATCGTCGAAACGAGTTCAATGGAGGTGACGGAATTTGAATCCGAATTCCCGAGCTCAAGATACGCATCCCGGAACCCAAGGTGCGCTAAGTGCTCTTTAGCCTCCTTTAGGTCCCGTCCCCAAAACGAACCCAAAAAGGCAACCAAAAAAAATACCAAAACATATAACGAGCATGTAAATGAGTTCATAAAACATATAATTAATACATATCACGAATTCACAAAAATTAGAATTAAATACGAACCCGAAACGAATAAAATACCCAACAAGAAATGTTAGACGTTCAAGGGTAACCAAATTCATATTAAAGCAAATAAGTTCAAATAACTTCAATAATTCACGTTAGAAATGAAATATCACATAAGGAAATAATTGAATAGCGCACATAAGAGGTTACCTGAAAAGTCTGATCAGTCGGGATGTTACACTTGCGCTCGCGAACAGCTACAAGGACCGCGCTCGTTGCTTCTGGGGAAACCAAGAGGTAAATGAAGCAACTTTCATTCTCGATCGGTTTCGTTAGTAGTGGCGCACGAGAGATATTCTTTCATATCTTGTAACGCCTTCTCACACTCCTTCGTCCAGACAAAGTTCCGAGCATTGCATAATATTTGGAAAAATGGCAAATTCCTATCCGCCCAGCGTGATACGAAACTGTTCAAAGAGATGATCTGTCCCACCAACACTTGCACTTCTCTAACGTTCCGAGGGGAGGGGATCTCCAAAATGGCTCTGATATTTTCGGGATTAGCTTCAATTCCATGCTGAATGACCACATATCCCAGAAATTTGCCCCCTCGAACTCCAAATGTACACTTGGAGGGGTTCAACTTCATGCCATACTGGCATAATATACTGAAGGTTTGCCTGAAGTCCTCTAGGTGGGAGTGCTCATGCTCGCTTTTAACGATCATATCATCAACGTAGACCTCCATGGATCCGCCAATCTCGCACTCGAACATCTTATTAACAAGGCGTTGATATGTGGCTCCGACATTCTTTAATCCAAACGACATGACTAAGTGTTGTGATTTTAAGTTAAACCAATCGTGCAAGTGTACACTTAAGATATACGTGTAGCACAACAGGATCATACCTACAGGGAAGGAAAATCAATCACTACTCTATATCTCTTTCTAATCTAAAAACCGAACGAAAATCAATTGGTTTATTACTCTACTAAAATATAATTGAAATAACTAACTAGAATAGAACACAATTAACAGAACTAAACACACGTGAATTAACTCAATAAACCAATTAGGTTCGGAAGTAATAATTCATACATTGAAGATTCAACATAATACTCATTTGACAAGTGTAATTCTACAACCTAGTCACTTAAGTTTGTATTATCCTCTCTCGAGGTATAACCAAATGCTCAATTAAGCTCAACGTTGCTCTCGCAATCATCAATAATTAATTAAACCATGCGATCAAGACTAGTGCAAATCTAGTTCTAGCGGCTTGGCATGGAATAAGATTTATTGTTGCATAGACGAAGAACTAAATCTCTTTGCATTCCTAACATCTAGTAGTTATGAAAACCATCTCAATTACCATTAATCTCTCGATTCTCCGGTAATTCTAGATTATGCTAAGTGTGATCAGTCCATCGCAATTCAATTCAAATCAGTTTTCAAACTAAGAATTAGCATAAGTCATTCAAGCATTATATCAAACACTTATCATGCATTCATCAACACTCCCCTAGCCCTAGGGGTTTAGCTACTCATAATTAACTCAAAACTCACAAAAATAATGTAAATTGCATTCAAGAAATTCATGTTTATCAACTCTGAACAAAGTCTCATAAAAAAGCTTAAACATTCAATAAAATTTGGAAAGACGAAAGTAACATGAAAACTAATTACACTAAGCTTAAAGGAATTAGTTTAATAAATAACGCGATAATAAAATCGGAAAAACTGAAATCATTTAAGAACTCGATCATTTCGTCTTCTCAAAATTCTCGGAATAACTCTTTCAAAGCTCTGTGTCTTCCTCTCCAAGCTAGGTCACTAACTGAAGACGAATTGGAAGAGGCCCTCTTAAAAAGAGACTCCTAAACACACTTAAATAGCAGCCCTAATCCTGTCTCGCCGACTCTAGTCACGGGCGTTACCCACTCATGTATAATTCCTGTTAACGCCCATTACTGGCTGAAATCGCCATAACACTTTTATAAGTGGTAACGGGTGTTACCATTTTCCTTCTGCCCAGGGGTAACGGGCATTACCCCTCGTGCGTCAAAAATCTCCTCCTACTGCCTCAGGTAACGGGCATTACCAGAGTTGTTCTGACAGGGAGTAACGAGGGTTACTCATTTTTCCTCCAAAAATGCGTGAATTCGCCTCGAAACGCCGTTTCTTATCTCTAACTTATAAAACACCTAAATGGAGCAAAATAAACACATAAACGCATCAAGCGACATAAAAATATGCTATAATCAACGCTTAAATCCATGCGAATTCTACACTCAACAAATTCCCCTGCACTTGCCTATTGCTCTTCCTCGAGTAATACGAAAATAAAGAAAACACATCTCCATCAAACCTCCTCCTCAAAAGCAATCATCACACCCTTCGCCTAACAAGTCTAGCTTATCAAACCAAGTACTTATAAACACAAGATCATCAAACATAGTATGAAAAGCTTACCCTTGTGTCGTGTGTGAATTCGAACGAAACAATGTACAAAGACTAGAATGACAAATTCACAATTTTCGCTTAAGTTCCAATCATCAACTTCGGAATACACTCTTCGAACCTATCTCCACTAATGGAATTAAGTCAAGACTTAGGATCGGTAGGTCTTTCGAGCTTGTAATGTAGGTTTTGGGTAAGGTTATGGAAATTTTGGATCAAGTGACTACTTACCAAGCTTACATCGTTTAATCTATAACAAACACGACACTTTCATTCGCCATTAAGCACTTCCCCCACACTTGGACATTTGTATCCCACACTTTCAATTTCACACTTTGCATAATTTTTCTTTTCTTTTTCTTTTTGCTCTCTCTTTTGTTGTTCATATCTTTTCTTTTTCACACTTTTTCTAATTCTTTCTCTTTCTTTCTTTTATATATATCTCTCAATTTCACTCACAAGAATAATAAAAAAGAATCCAAAGATAGATATCCACTATAAGATCAAATGAGCAAGCCTTGGTGTAAAATTAACAAGGTGGTTATTTTTGTTGTGCGTTAGGCTTATAATGTGGCTACAAAAATCTTTACACAACAATTAGGCTCAGCAGGGTCAACAAGATCACTTTATTTAGTGAAAAATTGCTAAAAGAAAGGCTTATAAATCTCAGATGACGAATGTAACGCCCGAGCGCAAGACGTCACATCCCCCGCACCATGACCCGACCCGTATATGAAATTAATTTTCATACACGTGCCGAATCATAGCGAACGGAGACATACACACTCGCTAAGCCAGGCGGGACTAGCCTATCACTTAAACCCCAACATCAACAACAACAATCAGAGTAACAGAAAGGCGGAAGCAATCATTCATATAGTATATACTGAGCTAGATGCTCTAGGTACCAACATGTATTCCATATATTGAGCTATACACTCTATGTACCAATATATAATGTTCGAGTAAGATACATATAGGTACCGAATACATGTACGCTCGCAATCATATACAATAATCCAAAATGATCAAAAGAGTAAGCATATGCGTGTAAAAGAAAGAAAGGCTAGACACCATGCAAGACTCTCCCAGACTTGTATCCCGCCTAGCATCCCTTCCTGCAAAAAGAACTGAAACAACTTCCGGGTTCAGTCTTAGACAGACTGGTGGGTATAAAAAGATAGGCATAATATCATAATATGACAGGATTTAAACACATACATGCAAGTTATAATCCTTATTCGAGGTTTAGAAGCATTTTTCCCAAGTGGGAAATAAAATACAACGAATAGGATTATAACAATTCATTTCATTCATTAGGTCATTTGTGGCCCGGCGAGAGGGCGTGCATTATCTCCAACCACCACCTCGTGTAATTCATTAATCAATCATTCATTCATTCGTTCATGCATTCATTCTTTCGTGCACATTCATTAGATCATTCATTCGATCAATCATATACTCCTTTTTCCTCCGGGTAGGGAACGGGTTTGCAAGACCCGAACCCTCATTCATTAATGCTAGAGGGGTACATGAATCCCCAAAAGCGCGGGTCCCCTTTCATTCACCAATCTCCTAGTGAAATCCAGGTTGCCGAAGTTGTTGGAACTAGTATAAATGGATTCCCGTCAGCCCAAGCTTCCCCGGTTCACCACTACACTAAGTCCCGGGCCCCCATTCATTGTGATCACTCATTCATTACTCGCCAAACTTTTTGGTAGGATAACATAATAAAGGCTTTCGTTTGAAAACATTTGTTCGTTAAAACTTGATATATACATATATATACTTTTGGCTCAAAACTTACACATTAGGTGGTTTGGGGTCATATTTTAACTAATAGAAGAAAAACCCACCTTTCATCTCTTACCGAACAATACCAAAAGGGAAAAGAGACTTGAGATAGCCTATGAACCCGGCACGTCTCCACCCTGGAGAAACTGTACAAAAGACAACACCGTGTGATCATGAGACTCGATACTCAAAATGAACCATATAAGACGCACGACAATGCATTAACATATGACGACATGCATGATCAATAACAATGTACTAATAAGATGTTCATGTCACCATTAATGCCACTTATTCATATAAACAAGCCTTTCATTCATTACACGAGTAAATCGTGTTTGTTCATTATCGTTCGTTCATTAGCATTCATTCGTTTAATATCCAATTCATTATACATTATTACACATCTCAACCATGCATGTGAATCATTTAGAAGTGTGAGGAATTCACTAAACATATAGGGAATGCATTGATTACACAAAGAGTCATATTATAGCACTTAAACGTTTATACATACATGCCACGTTTGTCCAATGCAAATCAAGCCATAATACTCATAACCATCATCCAATAATCCATTAATATCATAAATGTAAGTTTGAAGCACAAGAGATCAATTAAAACACATACGGATGTCAAGGGGGTGAAAGGAATGCAAGAAGATGGATGTTGGCGAAAGTTAACAGTTTTTCGGAAATGAACAAACTGTAAAGAATTGATCATATCTTAAGTTGTAGAAGTTGAAATTAAGTTTTGTTTGTTGGATAAGAAAGTAGACAAATAGGCCTTTAAAATGGTAGGTGGCTCGAATCTTGGTTCAAAGTGACGTGAAAATGGCGTAGGTTTGAATTTCGACTAATGCAGACTTTCGACGAAGTGGCGACACCATTTTCAAATGATCATATCTCACAAATGGATAAAGATAATGAAGTGATTCTAATTGGAAGATGTTCTAGACTTCAAGAGGTTTCCGTGGGTTCAAAACTCAGGTCAAACGGAGTTCAAACGAAGTCAGCACGGCCGTGTCAATATTGGCCTGAAAGCTGACACGGCCGTGTCGGAATAAAAAAATTCCAACTCGAGAGCTTGACACGGCCGTGTTGGGTCATCTTCTCCGAAAATCCATGGCTAAGGAGCAAGGGTTCGAGTAGAAATGTTCCAAAACCACCCCAAGACATATCCGGACCAAATCAATCACTAATATACATCAAAATACACCATAATTCATACATATATGCACATATTGCCATCAAATCCTCAATTATCCAACACATCAATATTATATCTATATACATATATATACACATATACACATATATACATATATGCACACAACTTTGTAAAAGATGGGGGAAAAGAATGATTAGAGCTCAAGATTACAACAACAACAACACTTATTTCACCAATCAATCCAAGTTTCATTCAAAATATCAAAATTACACAAATCCACCATATATACATATATACACATAATACTTTGGAGAATAAGGGAGATGAAGAAGGAGTTTGATTCTTGAGCTTGAGGGAAGAAAATTAGAGCTTGAAATCATTGTCTTCCTTGGCTTGGAGAGTGGCTCGATTGGAAGGAGAGAATGGATGGTTCTTGCCTTTGTGTTGAGAATGAAAATGAAGAACAAAGGGGTGTGTGTATATATCGTATAATTAAGGGGAGAAAAGAAGGGAAATTGCACTTTGGTCCTTCAAAACTTTAAGTATTCCATTAGGTCCTAAGTTTTGATTGGTGAGTAATTGGGGTCCGATTCAAAATTCGATTAAGTCCAAGGATTTCATATAATATCAAATACGTACACATTCAAAATAAGACATCCATATTACAAGTAAATGTATTAAAACAAGTTTAATTAACATAATCACTTGAGTCTTCTAAGTCACATAATAGCAATTAGTTCACGAATTAATAATTTAAACATTCACTGAGCAAATAAAACACATATAAGTCACAAAACTCTCGGTCTAAACCCACTCGTGACATCATACCTGTACGGCCAAAAAGTCGGGGCATTACAACGAATTCCTACTTCACTTCCTTAATCTTCATTAACTCAAAATTTCGCCTCAATAGGACTAAAGTGCCTCCTAATCAAATCTTAGACTTATTTGAAAATCATGAATTCACCTATCTAAGCAAAGTACATCATTACGTTAAAAATGCTCAAAATATAAGGGCATACTAACAGACTAAATTATCTAATCTCATGCAAATTTTCCTCAATCCAAATAGCCTAACTCATTCTAGCAAAGGCTTAACAATCATACCTCGAAGAAAAAGTTCAAAATGGAGAAAATTTTTCAAAATTCTCGCAATTTCTCAATTCCTAACAATTGAGAAGGTTAACAAGACATCTATTCAAGCAAATATCCAACTAAATCTCATAATCATAACCATATCTCCCCCCACACTCATTCTTTGCAATGTCCTCATGCAAATAAAGAGTTAAAGATTAAAAAGACTCCCTTATAATTTAAGACCCGACAACGTGCTATAAAGCTTCCAAATCCTAAGATAAGTGACTGGAAAACACGGAGCAAGTGCAAGGGCAATTGATAATCAACATGCATCCAACAAGTATCACACAAGTCACAAATTCCAGGTGACGAAAGGGCACATTGCATAAAAATAATTCATGGAGTTCAAAACATAAGCAAAGAACTAAGACTAGTAAGAGTATCACAAAATCAAGACTACATGAGCAAAATAGAATGTCAATAAAGCAAGGGAAACAAAATTGCAAAGCCATCGAGGCTCAGGGGACTGTTGGGGTCCTTTGAAATACTCGTCAAGACGAGCATAAAACCTCTCAAACTTGATATCAGCATAAGCTTGCCAATCATCAAATCTCTCATCCACATAATGAGCTAAATCTTCAATCCTCGCGATTATGGCAGTCACATCAGATCTCAATCCAGCCAACTCCGTTCTAAGACTCCTCACACTAATTGAAGCATCTTCATCAACATCATCAACAACAACCGGTGAAACATTACGGAGGACCTCAAACTCAGTGTCAGGCCTATCAGGAATCTGATCCAACAGCTCCTTCTACACATCAGACAACTCCTTAAAGTGAGCTTTGCCCCAACTATACATCTGCCAGAATCTATCTCTATCCCGGATTGTCCACAATGGCAATATTTTATCCTTGAGTTGTCCACTTTCCCATGCTAAAGCCAAACCCACATTCTCTAGATACTGTGGACCAAGATCATAACCAAAATGAACGGGCAACAAACCTCTAGGTCTCCAATCTATCTCACGAGCACCATGGTCACATATGCACCGTGGGCTATAGTCCCGGTAGCTCTCCCCGCAACTTCTTGAAGCAACCAGAGGAACTCAGTCGTACCATCGAATTTGATGCCTTCCTTCATCATATACATGATTCCCAACTCCTTCTCAGTTATGTGGCTATCACTCCCATAACGGGCACCGAATCCTGTAGCTAAGATCCTATGCACTATCGCCCAAGCCAACGAATCAAAGTAACTGTCCTTCATATTCCGGAGGAATAATTCGGGACACCCTTACGCAGAGGAAAGGATCTCCACGCTGCCTCTCTCTGAATCTCATCCCATTCAGGCAATGAAGAAGTAGTATGAGCTGGAAAATGAAGGATTTCCCTTATCCGATCCATACTCCAAATCTGAGTTTCCCGGTCATCTAAAGTGAAAGTCAATGTGTTGTCCACCGGGTTGAAGTTCATCGTGGTGAAGAAGGTGGCGGTCATCTCAGCATAAAATCCTTCTTAGTAAGGAAAGGTAACCAACCGAGGTTGTTAAACATTCTCTTCACCTCTGGCCAAAACTCAAACTTCTCCATCCAAGCATCCTTGAAGAACCGAGTGGAAACAATGTTCCTTATCAAAGTCCTTTGAAACGGATTGCCCATAGTATCCACAGTTATATTGACCGAATCCCGCGGTTGATGATCCACGGGGGATGAGGTAGTGAAGGGTTCAACGGCTCGGGGACGCTTAGTACGTCCCATGGTACCTGGAATAAACAAGTATAGCCAAGCAAAGGACACAAATATGAAACACAATTCACTTAGACAATTTATCAAACACCTTATGTGCAAAGGCCTAGGATGTGAGTTTTAGCCAAAATTTCTTCAATTTACCCAACTAAAATCAAACCATTCTATCGAAGAACAACTAAGCTTGATATTCTCTACATCCACCCAAAAATTCGGATCAAAAGCTAATTAGAAACTAGGATTCTTCAACAATTTACTAAATTCAAGTTCAATTCCACTTCCTATCGTTATCCCTAACTCTAGCATGCATGCTCTCTTAATATTCAACAATCCCTTCCAAAATTCATCCTAACATGCAATTTTAATTCTAGGGTTCAATACCTAGATTGGAAGAATTAAATCCATATTCATACTAAGAGAGGGAGATTAACTTACCAAAACTCAAAAAGAAAGAAAGTGTGTTCTTAGTGGCAATTTGATGATAGTTGGCCAAGGGGAGTTATTGGAGCTCTTGTAAGGAGGAATGAGTGTGTGCATGTGTATTTATAGGTTTGGGGGAGAAAAATCCGAATTTGGGGAGGATTTGGGAATTAACTCTCAAAAACGTATTTCCTAACCCGCAAGGGATTTGCGATTTCGCCCTGGTAACGGGCGTTACTGGATTTCGCCTTGCAAGGAGTAACGTCCGTTACTCCTAATGTCCTAGACGCCTGCCTCTGTTAACGGACGTTACCTGAAAATGCCTACCAGAGGGGTAACGCCTGTTACAACTCATACCCAAGGCACCTGACCTCCTTAACGGGCATTACTAGAAAATACCTACTAGAGGGTAACGCCTGTTAACACCAATCTCGCCCCAAAAAGAATAAGTTTGGCGCAAGCTCAATTCGGACGGTGCTTACTCATGTTAATTAATACCAAATTAACTCATAAAAATTCAATCAAACCATAGGGCACCATTCTCTAAAACACATAAACATCTCAAAACACATATCGCATCAATGCATCCTCCTCACAAACAAAACAATCTCAAGCACAAACAACGTAAAAAAATAAATGGACCTCAATGTTGTCATTAAAATTCAAACCACGGTCCTTGCATCCATTCTCAATCCCCAACTCCACAAAGCGCAAAAACTAACCTACAAACGAGAGAGAGACATAAAATTACACAAGAAAGATGAGAACGAAAGGAAAGGAAACAAAGAAAAGGAAAAAGAGAGGGAGAGAAAAATTAGTTCTAAGTTATAGTCGTTAGCTTGACTTTGAAAATCGAATTAGGGATTAACAATCCCCATATGACGAGTCACATGGAGTAACTTCGTTCTTGCTATCAACCCTGAATTCCATTCTTTCATCCCATATGTTGAACGTGAGTCGTCCATTCTGAACATCGACATCCGCTCCGGCCGTGGCCAGAAACGGTCTCCCAAGAATCAAGGGCGTATACTCATCATTCTCGACATCAAGAACTACAAAATCATTAGGGATGCAGAATTTTCCAACTTTTATCAACACATCTTCAAGAATTCCTATCGGGTATTTCACCGATCCATCAGCTAGTTGGATTGTAATATTGGTCGGTTTGAGCTCCTTCGCTCCTAATTTTCTGCAAGTGGATAAAGGGATTAGACTCACACTAGCTCCTAAATCACATAAAACATCATGAAATTGTAAGGAACCAATAGTTAAATGGATAAAAAAACTCCCGGGATCCTTGAGCTTCGAGGGAAGCTTATGCTGAATAATAGCACTGCACTCCTCAGTAAATGCAATCGTGGTGAAGTCTTCAGACTTCCCTATTCTCAAAACAAATTCCTTCAGAAACTTCAAGTGCCTGGGCATTTTAGCTAACCCCTCCCAAAAGGGAATATTAATGTGGAGTTGCTTAAAGATACTCAAGAACTTCTCAATTTGTTTCTCTAATTTCTACTTCTGTAATCTTTGAGGAAAAAGAACCGATGGCACGTGTTCCTTGGTGCCACACTCACCTTTGGGTTTGAAGTGAACTCTTCCTTTTTCTCCTCTATGCTCACCTTTTCAATATCAACTACCTCCTCAACCTTTCCACAGACACAATTGTCAACATCAGGTTCTGCATGTAACCTTGGACCTTCATACTCTCCACCGCTTCGTACAAATATGGCTTTACACTTCTCCTTAGGATTGTTTTCGGTTTGACTTGGCAGCATTCCTGGCCCTCTCATATTCAAGGATTGGGCTATCTGACCAATCTGAGTTTCCAAATTCTTGTTCTGATTCACCACCTGTTCTACTTGAGTTTTCAACTTCTGATATCGATCCGTAGACATGGCTATGAATTTCTCAAGTGCATCCTTCCATCCTTGCTTTTGTACCTGTTGAGGTTGATTTTGGGGAGGGGGTGGTAGATATTGCTATTGGCCATGAAATTGGCCTTGTTGTCTCGGAGGGAATTGTGGCTTAGGCTGAAATTGTGGTCTAGGCTGAGGTGGTGGTTGTTGGACATTCTGATTTTTAGACCAAGAAAAATGAGGATGGTTCTTCCATCCTCGGTTGTAAGTTTTAGTAGGGATCATTCATTGATTTGGAATTGTTTGCATAATTCACCTGCTCTTGTACCTGTTCTCCTGCATTGGTATGAGGACACATGTTAAACGAATGTGGACCACTACAAATTTCACAAGTTACCTGAACTGGTTGGGCTAGAGTTCCAATTGTGTTCACAGAAAGTTAGTCCAATCTCTTGTTTAGAGCTTCAAATTGGGCATTAATGGCGGTTAGGCCATCTAACTCTGAGACTCCTGCTGCCACCTTAATTGGTTGGGAGTGGCTCCTCTCATGCACAAACACATCATTTTGGGACATGTTATCTAACAATTTAGTAGCTACTGCTTCAGATTTTGACAAAAACGCTCCGTCAGCTGCGGCATCCATTGCCCCTCTGAAGGTTGGGGACATCCCATTGTAGAATGTCTAAATCAGTAACCAACCAAGAATACCATGATGCGGACACTTCTTCTGCAAATCTTTAAATCTCTCCCAAGCTTCAAAGAAAGATTCCCCATCTAATTGTCTGAAACCTTCAATATCATTACTGTACTTCGTGGTCCTGCTCAATGGGAAAAACTTAGCTAAGAAAGCCTGAGACAGTGCCTCCCAAGTCTGGAAGGATTCATTTGGTACAGTACTCAACCATGCTTTCGCTCGTTCCCTTAGTGAAAAGGGAAAAAGCCTCACTAAGATAGCATCAGTGGTGACATTGTGGGTCTTGAAGGTGTCACAAACTTCGAGAAAGAACTCAAGATGTGATGTCGGATCCTCCAATGATAGTCCTAAAAACCGATTGTTCTGCAGCAAATTGATGATAGCTGGTTTGATTTTCAAAATTGTTTGCTGCTATCGGGGGACGGGTTGCGGTTTGAATTGCCCCTGGATTCGGTATATTGTAATCTCTTATAGCTGGTGGTGGTGGATCTTGAGGTGTATCAACCATTGGTATGGGAGTTGGGTTCTTATCTTTCTTTGGCTTTCTCCTAATAGCACTAATGTTCTCTGACTTTCCGAATCGTAAGGTACTAGTTCCAGATCTTGAGATCATCACATGCACCGCGAACCTGCACAAAGGAAAAGAAAATCCTTAGCTCAATTCCACAATGATAGAAAACTAAGAACACAAAGTAAGTAATGGTCTAAAGCACTAGATCAAAATATTTAAGCAATATTGATTTAAAATGCCTTCCCCGGCAATGGCGCCAAAAACTTGTTTTGATTTTAAGTTAAACCAATCGTGTAAGTGTACACTTAAGATATACATGTAGCATAACAGGATCGTACCCACAGGGAAGGCAAATCAATCACTAATCTATATCTCTTTCTAATCTAAAGACCGAACGAAAATCAATTAGTTTATTACTCTACTAAAACAGAATTGAAATAACTAACTAGAATAAAACACAATTAACAAAACTAAACACACGTGAATTAACTCAATAAACTAATTAGGCTGGGGAGTAATAATTCATACATTCAAGATTCAGCATAATACTCATTTGACAAGTGTAATTCTATAACCTAGTCACTTAAGTTTGTATTATCCTCTCTTGAGGTATAACCAACTGCTCAATTAAGCTCAAAGTTGCTCTCGCAATCATCAATAATTAATTAAACCATACGATCAAGACTAGTGCAAATCTAGTTCTAGCGGCTTGGCATGGAATAATATTTACTGTTGTATAGACGAAGAACCAAATCCCTTTGCATTCCTAACATCTACTAGTTATGAAAACCATCTCAATTACCATTAATATCTCGATTCTCCGGTAATTCTAGGTTATGCCAAGGGTGATCAGGCCATCACAATTCAATTCAAATCAGTTTTCAAACTAAGAATTAGCACAAGTCATTCAAGCATTATATCAAACACTTATCATGCATTCATCATCACTCCCGTAGACCTAGGGGTTTAGCTACTCATAATTAACTCAAAACTCATAAAAATAAAGTAAATTGCATTCAAGAAATTCATGTTTATCAACTCTGAACAAAGTCTCATAAATAAAACCCTAAACATTCAATAAAATCTGGAAAAACGAAACTAACATGAAAACTAATTACGCTAAGCTTAAAAGAATTAGTTTAATAAATAACGCGATAATAAAACTGGAAAAACTAAAATCGTTTAAGAACTCGATCCTTTCGTATTCTCAAATTCTCGGAACAACTCTTTCAAAGCTCTGTATCTTCCTCTCCAAGCTAGGTCACCAACTGAAGAAGAATTGGAAGAGGCTCTCTTAAAAAGAGACTCCTAAACACTATTAAATAGTAGCCCTAATCCTCTCTTGCCGACTTTGGTAACGGGCGTTACCTACTCATGTGCAATTCCTGTTAACGCCCGTTACTGGCTGAAATCGCCATAACGCTTTTATAAGTGGTAACGGGCGTTACCACTTTCCTTCTGCCCAGGGGTAACGGGCGTTACCCTTCCTGCGCCAAAAATCTCGTCCTACTGCCTCAGGTAACGGGCGTTACCAGAGTTATTCTGACAAGAAGTAATGGGGGTTACTCCTTTTTCCTTCAAAAATGCGTGAATTCGCTTCGAAACGCCGTTTCTTATCTCCAACTTATGAAACACCTAAATGGAGTAAAATAAACACATAAACGCATCAAACGACACAAAAATATGCTCTAATAAACGTTTAAATCCATGCAAATTCTACACTCAACACTAAGAAACAGTATACCCCCATATGCACCACGAAAGAAGTCTTTGGGCGATGCTTGGGGGCCATAAAAATTTGGTAATACCGCTGGAAAGCGTCCACCATGCTCATTAATTCGTAACCAGCCGTTGAATCCACTAAATGGTCGATCCAAGGTAAAGGATATGGATCTTTAGGGCAGGTCTTGTTAAGATCTGTAAAATCGTTGCACATACGCGACTTGTTGGAACTCTTTGGCACGAGAACAACATTGCATAGCCATTCGGGATACAAGATTGGCTCAATGTACTGTGCTTCGAGGAGCTTGTTCACTTCTTCCTTAATAATCTTTCGCCGGAATCCACTGGCATCTCTCTTTTTCTGTTTGATGGGCTTGAAGGCAGGGTCTATGTTGAGCCTGTGGACGATGATGCTGGGATCAATCCCAGTGAGATCTGAGGCTTTCTATGCTAAAACATCGTTGTTTTCCCTCAAAAATTCGATCATCATGATCTGCGAGGGTCCAGTTAGGCCCGAGCCAATCTGTGTTGTTTTCTCCTTGTTGCCTGGCTCCAATTCAACGGTCAAAAATTGCTCAGTGGGTTGTATCTGTACCTCAGGACGAGGGGCTTCGAGCGTCCTTTTCTTTCCTGTGAGGCGATTATCCATACCCTCGGGTTCTTCCCCGCACGTCTCTTCTTCTGAGGAAGGAGCTTCCACCGTCCCTGGGGGCCTCTTTCCCTCAGATTGAATTTCTTCGTTTTGACCCTTTTTCTTGTTCTTCTTTTTTGTAAAGCTTCAACCTCTTTCGTGTTGGTGTAACGCCCCGAATTTCAGACAGTCAGGTACACTCGACACGTGTGAGTTTCGAGCGCTAGGATTCTATTTTATTCTTTTTATTTATTCAATTTATACGTATTATATTAATTTTATAAATTGTGTTCCAACATGATTACGTGAAAATATATGAAATGTATGCCAACTTGGGAATTATGTTACATATGGAATTTAATTGTTACAGGAATTAATTGTCCAATTTGTATTACTTGCTTAATTGTCCTTAATTGCTCATCTCCTTTTCTTTTATGATTTAATTGCATGAAAACATTATTTATATGAATTATGTGAATACATATCATCGAAATATTATTTCATGACACGGAAAAATATTTATTACGAAAAACCATTACCGAGAGTGTTTTAATTACCAAATTGTCCCTAAGCGTTCATTTCTTTAAATTTAGGGACTCAATTGCATAGCTTTGCAAGGACTTAATTGAGCATATTTCAAATCGTTGCATACTTAATTGCATGAGTTCATAAAACAAAGGATCAAATTGCAATTTGAACATTTCACCAAAATCAAGGATGGTGAATCACGTAATATGGTTTCCATATGCTTCCTTGATCTCATTTCAATCCAAAACCGTCCACATACTTGCTCCTTTGCTCTCGGTTTCATCAAGGAAGAAAAGGGAAGAGATTTTCATCCTTTACCTCAAGAATTTCCAAGAATTGAAGCTTGATCAACATCATCCATTTCCTCCATTTCTTTCATTTCAAGGTTGGTAATCGCATGAATTCATGATCTTGATCATATTTGAAGTAGTTAGGGTTTATGAATTTATGAATTTGTGGATTAGAGATTAATTGAAGCATGAATATATGATTATATCTTGATTTAGAGCATGAATCCTTGCCAAAATTTAATAGTTTGTAAAGATTGATGCATGAACTTGAAAGCTTGAATTCTTGATGATTTTTCATGAAATATGTGTTTAAATGATATATTATCATATCTTGAGTATGTATGCATGTATATTACCTGAAATCATTGCATTTGTTGATCAAACTTGGAGTTTTGGGTGTTTGGTTGTTGTTGCCGTAGCCATGCTCTGTTTTCTACTCTGTTTTTCTCCAGAATTTGAAGGTCGCGCCCGCGACCAAAAATATGCGTAAAATTGGTCGCGCCCGCGACCCCATTTTGGTCAACTTTCGACTTTTGGAAAATTGGATGAAAATTTCGGAAAAATACGCGACCATTTTATGAAGGATTTTGGTCGTGCCCGCGACCCCCGCCAGAAACTGCATTTTGTCCAATTTCAAACCAACGCCATTTTCACCTCGGTTTGAATTAGAAAACGTGCCATATAGCGTTGGAAAGGTCTTTGTGTCTAGTTTCAAATCCAATAAACAAAACTCAATTCCCACTTCTGGAATTAAAGATATTCCAGTTTTCCCTCAACATGTACATTTTCTAAAATTGTCCGTTTTTGCCAAACTTCACCAAAACCTCTACTATTGCATTCCTTTCACTCTCTTAGCTCCCATATGTCAATTATATGATTGATTACAGGCCAAAACGTGATATTTAGGTGCTACATTGTTTATTGAGCGATGTCTCGTACTTGATCACGCCGTGCGTCTTATATGAAGTAATATTCCTGAATTGAGGTCTCATGCACGTACATTGTCCCGTTTCTTGTCCAGTTATTCTCCAGGGCGGAGATTGTCGAGCATGAGCACGTTCACGCATTCACGAGTCATGTGTCGCCTGTCAGGTGAGGTTTCATTTCTAGTTATATACAACCCTGTATAACCTTTACGTGATTTTTGGCCAAAGGTATTTATATTATAATTTCATGAAAGCACTTATCCTTTCAAGTTATGTTATTGTTCATGAATCAAGCAAGTAGGTTATGTTAGTGTGCATGAATCAAGCAAGTCATGTCATGAAAGCCCTGTCGTGGGAATGCGTTCTCCTGGCCAGGTCCTCCTTAGTGAGGGCGCTGGGCTGGTCTTCGGGCTGGTGGTTGTCCGTCCAACCATAGGAAGAACAATGCCCTATCTAGTAATTGTGTTCTCCTGGCTAGGTCCTCCCTAGTGAGGGTGCTGGGCTGGTCTTAGAGCTGGTGGTTGTCCGTCCAATCACAGGAAGAACAAGCCCATCGTGTACATGTGTTCTCCTGGCCAGGTTCTCCTTGGTGAGGGCGCTGGGCTGGTCTTAGAGCTGGTGGTTGTCCGTCCAACCACAGGAGGAACAAAACCTTATCATGAGCCGAAAGAGACGGGGGATGAATCCGGCACCGCGGATTGCCCTCGGGTTATTGCATGATTTCCATTCCATGAACGTGCTATATGATTACACATGCACGATTGCACGATAACTGAATTGCATGATCACTTATTGTTTAGTAATCAAGCAAGCATGTTCATGTACAGTTGGAGTTCGCCATGTATTGATTGCGTGAAAAGGAACAAAGTGTTTATTATGGATAGTTGTATTCTCGGGCGAAGCTATATTATAGTTGAACTCATATATTTATCTTTTATAAATATTTACCCGAGAATATAACTTGCATGTTATCTGCACTAATATGTAGGTAAACCCCTCACTCGGTCTTCACAGACTGACGCCTCCACCTTTCAGGTTGTTGCAGGTGCACGCTAGGCGGGAAGTGAGTCGAGTCCAGTCTTTGTAATCGAGTCAAGCACGGTGCATGATATTCACTTGTCTATTTTCTTGTTCAAGGAATTACGTTTAATGTTAATTGTTTTATATTTGGAGGTGATAATGTATTGATATGGAAGGCTAGAACATATTTTAGTTGGTAAACGAGAAATGTCATGATTTGATAGATGGAAATATTTCATGGAAACCAGTTTATGCTTTCGCTTTATTTTTTTGCATGTATAAGTAATCCCGCCTAGCTTGTCGTGTATTGCATTGTCACCCGTTCGCTATAGGTTGGTTCATGTACGGATTGGCCGTTTCATATGTGGATTGACCTATAGTGCGTGGGTGTGGCACCTCCACGTGTTAAGGGTTGCTACATTTAAGGTGGTATCAGAGCCCGGTTGCAAAACCGAGGTTCTAGTATCGTGTCGAGTCAAGTCTAGGTCGTACGGCATAGGAATTATTTGATGATTTGAGGGTCTTGCATACTATTTGAAATTTCTGATCTATTTGAACTTCTTGGAATACTTGGATTGTGTGATAATTTGAGCATTACATTGCTTCTTGTCCATAATTGCCAATTAGATGATCTTGAATTGCTTGAAATCTATGTAAACAACGTGTTTTGTTCGAACATTTATTAATGATTTGTTGCATGTTATATTAAATTCTCATTATTGGCATCAACTATGTGACAATTATATGACATGAGCACGTCTTACCCACACACATTTATTTTCAAAGTAAGTTGTAAGTGACAGGTTATGGAAACGGTATCAAACCACGGCCATTTGTTCGGCAATTGCAGTTTGCTATAAAGCACCCTCCAACTTTGGAACGAATAAGAAAGTGTGCCGGAAAGTTCATAGAAGGATTCGGGAGTCAATATTCTTTCTATTGGGGTTGAAGATTAAAGTGATGGGATCCGGAAGAGAAGAATCAAGTGTGGGAACCATTTACCAGACTCGAGAGGTTGGAAAATCGACGATGCTTAGGCCGGGAATTCTTGTAACAAGAAGGAGGTATTCTCGAAGAATTGACAAGAAAGCGACTCAAAAAAAAAAAAAAAAAGAAAATTTACCAATTAGGATATGGTTGAATTGGAAGATATGGAGCAACAAATGGAAACTATAAAGAGGAGTTGAGTTCAAGGAAACCTAAAATTGAGTCCACGAAAGGTTTAAGGCAAGGTCAGAGAAATTGGAAATTTAGAAGATCGCAGGGAAACCAAGAACTCATCAACCATTCGAGACAAGGTTATATTACAACAATCAAGGCAAGGTGCCGGGATGAAATTTCCCCTACCACGGTGATAGGTTATTCAATGCATTCATAAACACGTGCATCACATTTACTAATTAATTGTTCTCATTTATAAATGTTGTTCTAATTGTATTTGAAATTTCCTACTTGATGCCTTGAGTACATGTTGAAATTATTTATGTTATTTACATTTCTTTATTTATAAGTATATCTTTAAAGTGAAATAATTGTCCCAACCTGATACATTTAAAAATTGATGGTAGGTATACTAATTACATGGACACTTTAACCATCATGCATTATGTAGTGTTTGTTGTTAATAGGCTCTTCCTATGCTCTGCACAATTCTTGCTCCTATTCTTACCAACTTGAATTTAAAGAAAAAATTGTTGAATCACCGGTTATCATGTTTGTAATGGGGTTATCCGATTCTGCTTGAAAATATAGCAATGCTTTGGGACTGTGAGAATTTATTGATCCAGGATTTAGTAGGAGCAGGGGGATGAAATAAATATTGGAAAAATTTTGGAAACTGGGAAATGATGATAAGTTCAAGCAGATAAAGGTTCAGTAGGCTCTTCAACCTTCAGAAATTAATCAGTATTCCGGAGATGCAATGGAAGTAAAAGAATTAACTTTTCTTGCTTCAGATTATGGTGGTGATCTTGTAAATGTCGACTCTCTGGAAAGAATTAGGTGATTGCAGGATGTTGGAGATTTTAGTATCAGATTAAAGGGGTGACAGTTGGTGAGCTTCAAGTTGAGCATGTCATTAACAGAAAGTATTAGAAAGAACCATCAATTAAAATTGTGATTGACAGCATGTAGGATGAGAAAAGATTACGGGATTGGAACCAGCAGAGAAGCTTGCGAGTAGGAAAGGACAGAATTAATTTGAGGAATTAGAAAATTTCTATTTTCTTAAGGGGGAGAGCCGGTCTGGGAATAAATTTAAATCGGAAGCTAGACAGTATTTGGGAGAGTTGGAAATTTAAGTAAACCGATTCTTCTTGGAGACCTCTATCAGAACCATGTGAAAGAAGTTTTCAATAATTTAAACTTCTTCCCTCCTACACAAAGAAAAGTCCTATCATCGACAGTACTTTGTTCTATTACCGTTTTCAAGAATGTGGGTACACCGTCTGCAGTTCTCCGATAGTCTCAGGATATCAATTGACTCAGTAAATAGGAAATGGATTCAATTTGGGTAATACTTGGAATCAAGCTCAAGTTTTAGTAAGTTAACTTCGACAAGAGTTTTCTTACGAAGTTGTTACTTATACCCTAGAGATGCCTGTGAATGCACACCGCCCTTTTTATCCGTACTGTTGGCATCGTTTCATGAATATAACAGTTGCCGTGAACATGTTTGAGAGCATTAAAGCCAATCGATCGTTCCTTCCAAGGTCTTTTGCCGAGTTGTTAAGTATGTTATCGGTTTCAGGGATCAAATGAAAGATGTTCCATTAAGACTTGAGTTCTTCAGTGCTATGTCAGTGTGCTTGCTAAATTACTCTCACGGGATGACAACTTTGATTCTTTTACGTATTAAATATCCGCCATGTTTTTAACCAAGGGAATAGGAACTCAAATTTCGGATTTCAAATAAGAAGTTACGATCTTTGCTTCGGGGAAAAATGTTTTACTTTGATTACGAAAGGTTGAGGAGATGGGGAACATACAACCACTCCATGACCAGAAACTCAGAGTTACTTTCAATTTCAAAATTAGAAAATGAATGTGGGAATCGGCCTAAGAATGGTTCAACCGGAAAATCTAGAATTAACATGGGTCTGAAGATATGATGGTTAGTGATGATTTACGGATTATGTTAGAGATAGCACAAGGGCAGAGATGATTATCAAGAATGGGAACTTTGAACCATAGTGGTACAAAACAAGAAGAAACCTCAACTAAAGAAACAAGTATTCCCCTGAATTGCTACAACGCAAGAACTTAAACACTCGGTGAACGGTACACCCAATCATGCATACCACGTGCATCATTATTTTATTATCATTTGTTATTATTATTTGTTATTTTCATATATGATTCCTTGTTTATTATTATTAATTGTTTCATATGAGCAATAAGCTGCACAAATGATAATTTTACATGCTCCTTATATGTGAATTGTAAATAATTGTCTAAGTGCTCGCTTGAATTTTATTTCGTGTTCGTGAGAGACGGGGATTCTCTCAGGGTTGTCAAGAGACGGGGTTCTCTTCTTACCAGTTCAAGAAACGGGGTTTTCTCGTTAATTGTTGGAGAGACAGGGCACTCTCAATATTTCAACTACTTGTCAACTTGTTCTAGTGGGAGATTAGATTTTCGTTCAAGTGTTTAGGCTCCGGAAAGTTGAGGGTCGTGATTTCACACATTGGAAGGCCTCTTTCGAACTAATCCCTGACGGGGAGTAGCTAACCCGCGTGGGATGAAAACGTAAGAGCCACTTAAATTTCAAGAATTCAGGACATGGAATCCGAGGACGGATTCTCTTAAGGGGGAGAGAATTGTAACGCCCCGAATTTCAGACAGTCAGGTACGCTCGACACGTGTGAGTTTCGAGCGCTAGGATTCTATTTTATTATTTTTATTTATTCAATTTATACGTGTTATATTAATTTTATAAACTGTGTTCCAACATGATTACGTGAAAATATATGAAATGTATGCCAACTTGGGAATTATGTTACATATGGAATTTAATTGTTACATGAATTAATTGTCCAATTTGTATTACTTGCTTAATTGTCCTTAATTGCTCATCTCCTTTTCTTTGATGATTTAATTGCATGAAAACATTATTTATATGAATTATGTGAATACATATCATCGAAATATTATTTCATGACACGGAAAAATATTTATTACGAAAAACCGTTACCGAGAGTGTTTTAATTACCGAATTGTCCCTAAGCATTCATTTCTTTAAATTTAGGGACTCAATTGCATAGCTTTGCAAGGACTTAATTGAGCATATTTCAAATCGTTGCATACTTGATTGCATGAGTTCATAAAACAAAGGATCAAATTGCAATTTGAACATTTCACCAAAATTAAGGATGGTGAATCACGTAATATGGTTTCCATATGCTTCCTTGATCTCATTTCAATCCAAAACCTTCCACATACTTGCTCCTTTGCTCTCGGTTTCATCAAGGAAGAAAGGGGAAGAGATTTTCATCCTTTACCTCAATAATTTCCAAGAATTGAAGCTTGATCATCATCTTCATCCATTTCCTCCATTTCTTTCATTTCAAGGTTGGTAATTGCATGAATTCATGATCTTGATCATATTTGAAGTAGTTAGGGTTTATGAATTTATGAATTTGTGGATTAGAGATTAATTGAAGCATGAATATATGATTATATCTTGATTTAGATCATGAATCCTTGCCAAAATTTAAAAGTTTGTAAAGATTGATGCATGAACTTGAAAGCTTGAATTCTTGATGATTTTTCATGAAATATGTGTTTAAATGATATATTATCATATCTTGAGTATGTATGCATGTATATTACCTGAAATCATTGCATTTGTTGATCAAACTTGGAGTTTTGGGTGTTTGGTTGTTGTTGCCGTAGCCATGCTCTGTTTTCTACACTGTTTTTCTCCAGAATTTGAAGGTTGCGCCCGCGACCAAAAATATGCATAAAACTGGTCGCGCCCGCGACCCCATTTTGGTCAAATTTCGACTTTTGGAAAATTGGATGAAAATTTCGGAAAAATATGCGACCATTTTATGAATGATTTTGGTCGTGCCCGCGACCCCCGCCAGAAACTGCATTTTGTCCAACTTCAAACCAACGCCATTTTCACCTCGGTTTGAATTAGAAAACGTGCCATATAGCGTTGGAAAGGTCTTTGTGTCTAGTTTCATATCCAATAAACAAAACTCAATTCCCAATTCTAGAATTAAAGATATTCCAGTTTTCCCTCAACATGTACATTTTCTAAAATTGTCCGTTTTTGCCAAACTTCACCAAAACCTCTACTATTGCATTCCTTTCACTCTCTTAGCTCCCATATGTCAATTATATGATTGATTACAGGACAAAACGTGATATTTAGATGCTACATTGTTTATTGCGCGATATCTCGTACTTGATCACGCCGTGCGTCTTATATGAAGTAATATTCCTGAATTGAGGTCTCATGCACGTACATTGTCCCGTTTCTTGTCCAGTTATTCTCCAGGGCAGAGATTGTCGAGCATGAGCACGTTCACGCATTCACGAGTCGTGTGTCGCCTGTCAGGTGAGGTTTCATTTCTAGTTATATACAACCCGTATAACCTTTACGTGATTTTTGGCCAAAGGTATTTATATTATAATTTCATGAAAGCACTTATTCTTTCAAGTTATGTTATTGTTCATGAATCAAGCAAGTAGTTTATGTTAGTGTGCATGAATCAAGCAAGTCATGTCATGAAAGCCCTGTCGTGGGAATGCGTTCTCCTGGCCAGGTCCTCCTTAGTGAGGGCGCTGAGCTGGTCTTCGGGCTGCTGGTTGTCCATCCAACCACAGGAAGAACAATGCCCTATCTAGTAATTGTGTTCTCCTGGCCAGGTCCTCCCTAGTGAGGGTGCTGGGCTGGTCTTAGAGCTGGTGGTTGTCCGTCCAATCACAGGAAGAACAAGCCCATCGTGTACATGTGTTCTCCTGGCCAGGTTCTCCTTGGTGAGGGCGCTGGGCTAGTCTTAGAGCTGGTGGTTGTCCGTCCCACCACAGGAGGAACAAAACCTTATCATGAGCCCTCACATAACCGCCGGGAACAAAACCTTATCATGAGCTGGTGGTTGTCCGTCTAATCCACACATAACCGCTGGGCCCAAACTGTAAACTGTATGCTTGCATTTAAGATTAGCAGTGACCAGAGTATCACTCCAGTATGCTAACTATAACATGTGAAACTGTAACTGTAACATATGATGCTGTCTTTAAAACATATGATTCTGTCTGAAAACATGTGAAACTGTCTGTAAACTGTACTTTGAAAACATATGCAAAACATGTAACTGTCTTTGAACAAGAATGCAGAACTTTGGAAAACATGTACTGTAGATCAAGGTATACTATTAAAGTATGAATGATCCTTTCAAGAGAACGTCCCGATAAAAGGGATAGTTCAAAACAAGGTTTAGCTTTGAATTTCAAAACATATGATACGATAGTATAATCGTGGTTCCAGTTGGAAAACATTTATAACTTCACCTCACCTAATAGTACCAAAAGGTAGGTAGACGGATTAAGCGGTGCCCTGGGGATCCCAGTGCTCAACTTTAACTCCTGTAGGTGGTGTACTAGAGTGAGCTTAACAACTAAGACCCACTACTAACCAAGATGCATATGAAATGCATGAAACAATGAACAAGGAACATGTAACACAAGAGAGTAATACCATTTAAGGTATTCAAGAAAAGTAACACACAAAGGAATACGTCAAAGTGAGTTACTCTCAACGTTAGACTATGATCTTACTATAACCAAGTAAGCTTTAGTCAAATTATGAATCCTATCGCAAACCTTAGGTTAAGAAACAAGTCCACGAAAGAAAACACATTTTGAAAACACATTTTAGACCCTGGATATGGAAACCCTAGGTGCAAATGTCTATTAAGAAGGCACAAGTTTTAATTCATTTTTACTATTCAAAAGCACTATTAAAAAGTACTATTCCAGATTACTATTCACGATTACTATTCACATGTCGGGTCAAACCCTTACTATACACACACCCACACACACACGGTACACACACACACCATGCACGAACACACACACACACGGCATGCACACACACACACACACCCTAATCAAATTATGATCTTGATTATAACCTATAGTTACAAGTTCATGTTAATATAATCAAGTGTGATCTAGGTTAAAGGTATAACCTATAGTTAAGAGATCCAATTAAGGCATAAGATCAAGTTATGAAACACTAATCTATCTTAGGTTATAACATGTGACACTATTAAAGTGTATAACATTATCAAGGCACTAATCCATTAATCCAAATCATATCATAAGCTCAATTCATAATTCAAGAATCATATAACAATGTGACAACATGTCACAACATATCTCATATCATATCATATCATATATCATGAACCTTTAGGCATGTAACATGTAACAATTTAATTCAATACCAACATGTAACAAGTTGTGACATAATAAATTGTAAATCACTAATCCATTAGCGAGCATGCATGAACATAATTCAAATTCCATAATCATGCATCAATCCTCATAATATAACAATCATATCACATGATCATAGCATATACTAGAGCAATTCATAACATATTCAAGCATATACTAAACAATTAAAACATATAAACAACTATCAAAATATATCATGAAAACTATATAATAAATGCATAAAATAAAATCCTATATGGCTTAGGGAAGACGCTAAGACCCAACCTAAACATAATATAAACATACCATAACATAAAAACATAAACTAAACTAACATAACATAAAAACAAAACAAACTAACCTAGCTACAAAAGGGGGGTGCCGACGGCAAGAGGGGGAAGAGAGGGAGAGAAAGGGTGTTGTTAACACAACTTTGAGCAAGGATTCAAATGCCTCTTGGCCTCTATTTATATTTGAAGAGAAGCCCCTCACCTTGGAAATAAAATGTGGAGAAGGGTATGAGAGCAAAAGTGGAATAACTTCTCTTGGAAGCTTTAGGCATGTTGAAGCTAAAATGGGGCTGCTGGGGGTATTTCTGTAATTTCGTCCCCCAAGACTCAACGATAAGTGGCTGGAAGTATAACCATTCCGACGGCAAGAAAATTAGCTTCGAAACACATATTCATTCATCGAAATCGGATTTACCGCTTGAAAGATACATTAGTTTTAGTGAATAAAAGTTTTGAGCTCGAAACTCGACATGAGTGAAAAACGACTTTCTAGAATGATTTTCAAGTCCGGATTGCTTCCAAAATTCAAGAAATAAATCGAGAAGCGTTTTGAGTCCAAAATCGACTATAAAACGTTTTACCGTTAAAAAGTTGAAAACGTAGAGTGAATAGAGAATTCTCACGTACGAATGTACGCTTCAAAATTTCAAGCTAGGGTTTGAATCAAGAGTTGTAAAACATCTCAAAAATCTTGAAATAGCTCAAGTAATGCAAATCCGAAGAGAAAACATTTTCCGAATGAAAACCGTTCGTAGAAGGAATAGTGAACTAGGGTTTTCGAAAACATTTTCAATAAAACAAAGTTCCAGAATAGATTTCCAAGCCAAGAATGATATCAAAAGACTCGTCTTGACTCAAGGATCGATTCGACTGTAAACTTGGGTAGGAAAGGTATCAGAATCAAAAGCTCATTTTTGGATGAATAGTAACTTTGGTCGGTAAGTTCCAAAAATACTCTTATGGTTCAAGAAAGACTTTCTGAGCTCGGGAAACAAGTTCGAATGATTGGGAAACATGTATGACGAACCTCTAGGGTCCGAGTAGCAATATGAACAAGGTAGGCTCGGGTTATGAATAGTAAACTATATCAAAGGTCAAGAATTCCCCCTTAAAACATGTCAGATCATATACGAGCACAAAGTTCATGTAAGAATGCAATGCATGATGATTCAAAAAGTTGGATCACGGTCTATAAACGCTTTACCACTGCCTTAACTTACTGTTTTCATCCAGGCCCTGTTTTGGGCTGTTACAATTTGTAAACACACGATTTCTCTTTCTCTAATTTATTTAATGGAAAATTCCAAGGAAATTTCGAGGGATTTCCGTGGGAAAATGCAAATTCCCTCGAAAATACCTAGGAATTCACAATAACTATTTTTAAAATTAAAGAATTATAATAATTTATTGACATTAACTACAATTCACGATGACTTTATGCATGATTAGTGAATAGAGTAAGCAAATGAAAGTTTTTAAATTAATAATTTCTAATTATACTCATCTAATCAAACATTCAATTATTATTTCAAACTATATAAATGTAGATGTTCGTTTTCTTCCAAATAGAATATGAATTTTGTTTTCATATACTTGTGCGACATCAATTTATTTTTATTTAATTCATTAATAAATAAAACTTTATGTTATTAACTTGATTCATTAAACACACGATTTCTCTTTTTCTAATTTATTTAATGGCAAATTCCATGGAAATTTCGAGGGATTTCCTAGGGAAATGCAAATTCCCTCGAAAATCCCTCGGAATTCACCATAACTATTTTTAAAATTAAAGAATTATAATAATTTATTCACTTTAACTACAATTCATAACGATTATATGCATTATTAGTGAATAGAGTGAGCTAATGAAAAATTTTCAATTAATCATTGCTATTTATACTCATGTAATCAAACATTCAATTAGTATTTCTAACCATATAAAAGTAGATGTTCGTGTTCTTCCAAATAGAATACGAATTTTATTTTCAAATACTTGTGCGATATCAATTTTTTCTTATTTAATTTATTAATGAATAAAACTTTATGTTATTAACTTGAATCTTTAAACATACGATTTCTCTTTTTTTAATTTATTTAATGATAAATTCCGAGGGAATTCCGAGGAAAAATACAAATTCCCTCGGAAATCCCTAGGAATTCACATAACTATTTTTAAAATTAAACAATTACAATAATTTTTTCGCTTGAACTACAATTCATGATGATTATATGCATTATTAGTGAATCGAGTAAGCTAATGAAAAATTTTAAATTAATAATTGCTATTTATACTCATGTAATCAAACATTCAATTAGTATTTCAAACCATATAAATGTAGATGTTTGTGTTCTTCCAAATAGAAATCGAATTTCGTTTTCTTATACTTGTGCGACATCAATTTTTTCTTATTTAATTCATTAATGATCAAAACTTTATGTTATTAACTTGAATTTTGAAACGCACGATTTGTATTTTTTTAAATTTATTTAATGGAAAATTTCGAGGGATTTCCAAGGGAAAATATAAATTCCCTCGAAAATCACTTGAAATTCACCATAACTATTTTTAAAATTAAAGAATTATATTAATTTGTTCACTTTAACTACAATTCACGACGATTATACACATTATTAGTGAATAGAGTAAGCTAATGAAAATTTTTATATTAATGATTGCTACTTATACTCATGTAATCAAACATTCAATTAATATTTCAAGCCATATAGATGTAGATGTTCGTGTCCTTCCATCTAGAAATTGAATTTCGTTTTCATATACTTGTGTGAAATCAATTTTTTCTTATTTAATTCATTAATGAACAAAACTTTATGTTATTAACTTGAATCTTTAAACATACGATTTTTCTTTTTTTAATTTATTTAATGGAAAATTCCAGGGAAATTCAGACGGACTTCCGGGGGGAAAAGCAAATTACCTCGAAAACCCCTCGGAACTCCCTCGGAATTCACCATAAATATTTTTAAAATTAAAGAATTATAATAATTTATTTACTTTAACTACAATTCACGACGATTATATGCATTATTAGTGAATAGTGTAAGCAAATGAAAATTTTTAATTAATAATTGCTACTTATACTCATGTAATCAAACATTCAATTAGTATTTCAAACCATATAAATGCAGATGTTAGTGTTCTTCCAAATAGAATACGAATTTTGTTTTCATATACTTGTGCGACATCAATTTTTTCTTATTTAATTCATTAATAAACAAAAGTTTATGTTATTTACTTGATTCTTGAAACACACGATTTCTCTTTTTCTAATTTATTTAATGGCAAATTCCAAGGAAATTTTGAGGGATTTCCGAGGGAAATGCAAATTCCCTCGGAATTCACCATAACTATTTTTAAAATTAAAGAATTATAATAATTTGTTCACTTTAACTACATTTCATGTAGCACCCGAAAATGCTAGGTAGCCACATCCCCCGTATTATAGTTCAATCCACATATGGAACAAGCACCCATACATGAATTAAGCCTATAGCGAATGGGAGACAATAAGAAAAATGACTTACTAGCTAGGCGGGACTAACCCTCAGTTATAACAACATGCATAAACCATAAACAGAAGCATAATCTATACATACATATATACATTATCCATCTATGAGTCCATAGTCAACATTTCAATATTTACAGCCCAACTCTCGAGAACAAAACATAATAACATAATTATCAATAATGTACATGAAATGAAAATGACAAGTGCTAGACTCAAAACAATAAAAGACCTGACTCGATCCCACCTAGCACTCAATCCTGCAAAATTGAAAATGTGAGGTGTCAGTCTATGAAAGACTGAGTGAGGGGTTTATAATTATAAGCGCAATTACCATACATATCATTGTCTCGGGTAAGTCTTTATGAGAGAAAACATTATAAGTTCAAAATAGAATAAATTCTCGCCCGAGGCTACAACTAAGCCAATTTAACATTACAATTGACTCAATTCCAATCAATCAGTGGCCCGGCGAGTGAGGGCAATTCTCCAACCTTTCTCCGACTATGTACAATAATCCAATTATTAATCAATTAGGTGATCAAGCAATCCATTTACAGTGCACAATTAGCAATTTCAATAAACCCTTTTTCTTCCGGGTGATGGTAGGATTGCAAGGCCCCACCATCCAATCAATCTGGGCAGAGGGTACATGAATCCCTAAGCCCGGAACTCCTTACCCTACTAATCTCCTAGTAGGTTCAGGGGTCATCCCAAGTTGTGAGGATTGTGCAAGAGTTACCCGCCAGCCCCAAGTTTTCCCGGTTGGCTCAATACACTACCCTCGGGCCCACATGCAATATAATAAATCGCCAAAACAATCAATCAATACAATACGGTTCGGTAATTTAGTTGAAATCCATAAGTTTTGAAAAACTATAAATATATAGATAAATTTTGGCTTAAACATCACTTAGGGTTATATGGGTTCTATATATCTAGAATTTAAACCTCACCTTAACTTAACAAACCAAAAGAAACAAGATAGCACCCTAAAGCGGGTGCTCCTCGTCTCCGGGACCGTGATCTGTGTAACAAGGATAAGTATACGTAAGACTCGACTCTTATGAACCAATTATGACGAACGAAAAAGTCATGCAATGTCAATCATGCTCTTACAATCATTAAAGGTCATAAATGAGTCCAATTTATCAAATAGATAAGAAGAATTAAGCATGCAATTCATAATTCAAAGTTTCCCAAAATTACACAAACCTCTCTGTCATAGAAAATCCCAAAATAAAATATCATACAAGGTCAATTATGAAATGTCGTAAACATGATTGAAACAATCATAATTTATCACAAATTTAGCAATTAAGAACATATGAGGCATAATAGAATTAATTGGAGAACGGATAATTTTTTACACACAAATGTACTGTTCACCCAGAGAGAGATCCCGGCCGGGATTGATTTTCAGTTTAAAAGTGTCCCGGCTGGGACACAATTAACGATAGCAACCTGTTGGACAGTCCCGGCCGGGATATGTTTTACACTGAAAAGGATCCCGGCCGGGATCCAATACTCGAGAAACAGGGCAGCAGCAGGGGAGTTTTAAACTCATGCAAAACCAACCAAAACTCCAACTTCAATCCATGAGAAATGATCAAACATAGCATATACACATAATACTTCAATTATACCACAATCAAACCATCAAAACATGCTTAAATCATCAAGAATCAATCAACAAAACCCCATAAAATCTCATGATACCAACTTCTCATATTCATCAAGAATTCACGCAAGCTTTGAAGTAAAATGGTCCTAAACATGCTTCTAACCATAAATAAACAAGAAGGCTTCACATAATCATCAAACCCTACATCATCATGTGTTCAAGAGATCAAACAAATTCTCATTCTACCTTAAACTAGAAGAAGGAAGGGATGAAATGATGAGATGAGGATGATGCTTCCAATTATGTAATTATCTTCCTTGAATTAAGCTTGTTTGATGAAATCCTCCTTGCCCTTTCCTTGGTGTAAAAATCGGTATTTAGTGTGTGAGTGTGTGTGACTTTTGATGAAAAAATGAATGTATGAAAGGTAGGAGAGATAGATATATTCATGCTTCTTTCAAGAATATGTATGAGTCACCCCTTTTTGCAATTAAGTCCCTCCAATATTTAAACTAATGTAAAAAAGTTCATTCCATGGAAAATGATCATTTAACTCCAGATCATGTCATGCAATTAAGTCCACGTATTTACGAAATGGTCAAGTAAGGTCACATGGTAACAATTAGGCACGTTATCACTTATTTCATGTAAATTCCACGTCAAAGATAATTTCATATAAAGGCATAGAGATGTAATGCATATTGAAGTGATGAAACTATAATTAAATGAACGAAATAATTAAAATAAACTCCCAACTTCAGAAGCCCCGCACGTGGCGTGCTTACCTGAACTTCCGGAAAATTGGGGCGTTACAATTTACGACGATTATATGCATTATTAGTGAATAGAGTAAGCTAATGAAAAATTTTAAATTAATCATTGCTATTTATACTCATGTAATCAAACATTCAATTAGTATTTCTAACCATATAAAAGTAGACGTTCGTGTTCTTCCAAATAGAATACGACTTTTATTTTCATAAACTTGTGCGATATCAATTTTTTCTTATTTAATTCATTGATAAATAAAACTTTATGTTATTAACTTGAATCTTAAAACAGACGATTTCTCTTTTTTTAATAATAAATTTCGAGGGAATTTCGATAAAAAATGAAAATCCCCTCGGAAATCCCTAGGAATTCACATAACTATTTTTAAAATTAAAGAATTACAATAGTTTTTTTCACTTTAACTACAATTCATGACGATTATATGTATTATTACTGAATCGAGTAAGCTAATGAAAAATTTTAAATTAATAATTGCTATTTATACTCATGTAATCGAACATTCGATTAGTATTTCAAACCATATAAATGTAGATGTTCGTGTTCTTCCAAATAGAATACGAATTTTGTTTAATTTTCTTATACTTGTACGAAATCAATTTTTTCTTATTTAATTCAATAATGAACAAAACTTTATGTTATTAACTTGAATTTTTAAAAACACGGTTTGTCTTTTTTTAATTTATTTAATGGAAAATTTCGAGAAAATTTCGAGGGATTTCCAAGGGAAAATGCAAATTCCCTCGAAAATCACTCGAAATTCACCATAACTATTTTTAAAATTAAAGAATTATATTAATTTGTTCACTTTAACTGTAATTCCCGACGACTGTAGGCATTATTAGTGAATAGAGTAAGCTAATGAAAATTTTTATATTAATAATTGCTACTTATACTTATGTATTCAAACATTCAATTAGTATTTCAAACCATATAGATGTACATGTTCGTGTCCTTCCAAGTAGAAATCGAATTTCGTTTTCATATACTTGTGTGAAAACAATTTTTTTCTTATTTAATACATTATTGAACAAAACTTTATTTTATTAACTTGAATCTTTAAACACACGATTTCTCTATTTTTAATTTATTTAATGGCAAATTCCTAGGAAATTCCGAGGGATTTCATGGGGAAAAAGCAAATTCCCTCGAAAACCCCTCGGAACTCCCTCGGAATTCACCATAACTATTTTTAAAATTAAAAAATTCTAATAATTTGTTCACTTTAACTTCAATTCACGACGATTAAGCTAATGAAAAATTTTAAATTAATAATTGCTACTTATACTCATGTAATCAAACATTCAATTAGTATTTCAAACCATATAAATGTAGATGTTTGTGTTATTCCAAATAGAATACGAATTTTGTTTTCATATACTTGTGCGACATCAATTTTTTCTTATTTAATTTATTAATGAACAAAACTTTGTGTTATTAACTTGAATCTTTAAACACACGATTTCTCTTTTTCTAATTCATTTATTGGCAAATTCAAAGGAAATTTCGAGGGATTTCCGAGGGAAAATGCAAATTCCCTCGAAAATCCCTCGGAATTCACCATAACTATTTTTAAAATTAATGAATTATAATAATTTGTTCACATTAACTACAAGTCATGACGATTATAAGCATTATTAGTGAATAGAGTAAGAAAATGAAAAATTTTAAATTAATAATTGCTACTTATTCTCATGTAATCAAATTAAACATTCAATTAGTATTTCGAACCATATAAATGTAGATGTTCGTGTTCTTCCAAATAGAATATGAATTTTGTTTTCATATACCTGTACGACATCAATTTTTTCTTATTTAATTCAGTAATAAACAAAACTTTATGTTATTAACTTGAATCTTTAAACACACGATTTCTCTATTTCTAATTTATTTAATGGTAAATTCCAACGAAATTTCGAGGGATTTCCGAGGGAAAATGCAAATTCCCTCGAAAATTCCTCTGAATTCACCATAACTGATGAGACCAAATTACGTTCGGATCAGCAGCGCACACGTGTCGCGATTTGAAGGACCCAGAGCTCTAACGATCGCGGTAATGCGCTCGTGGAATTGACCCGGCCCACTTCCTCATCTCCTATACATTCAAGACTTGTGCGCTTCGGCCCAAGTCACGAGCGCATGATCGGTCCACCAATTCCCTTGGACGCTCGCACTACGGTCCCAAGGGACGATCCGCACCCGGATTTTCCCTCTTCTGTGTTAGGGACACCAGCTGTAATTGCACTCGGGCTATACACCCTCTACGCTCGTGGTCACCTTGCAGGGGAACCTCCCCCGAACGTGGCCAATGCTCGAGTCCAGTACCACAGGGCGCTTTTCGCCTTGAGGACCAACCCCATCGTAGTAAGGAATCCTTCTAGAGGGCACTTTCTGAGGTACGGGGAGCGTAGTGGGGAAGAATTACATGCTTGCCACTCGCCAACAACCTCTGACACAGTGGTAGTGCGCACCTCGTACCTGGCACCCCACAGGCTTTTCAGGGCCATCCCTTTCACGCCATCACATCATGCCCCGTGTGTAACGCCCTGATTTCCAGACGTTCAGGTACGCGTGTCACACGTGTGATTTTGAGAGTTAGGATTTATTTTAATCCTTTCATTTATTAAATTCTTACATTTCATAAAAATTATATGGATTATATTTCCATGCGTTCACGAGAAAATACTTGTTACGTGAAATAATGGCCGGAAGTAATTTAATTACCAAATTGTCCTTAAGTGATCATTCTTTTAAATTCAAGGACTAAATTGCATAAACAATTCTTGGACCAAAGTGAGTAAAATTGTAGGAATGGAACTTGATTGCATAACTTACACAAGTGAGGGACTAAATTGCAAATTGTGGATTTTCATCAAATTCAAAAAGGGGTGAGTCATTAACTTAGTTCTTCCATTATCTACCAAGATCATTTTCATCCAAAATTCCATCACATTTGCTTCCTCCATAACCGAACCACACCACCAAGAGGAGAAAAGAGACTTTCTTGATTTTGATCAAGTTTTCCAAGGAAATTTTAAGCTTTGAAGCACAAACCTCCATTTTCATCATCATCCTCTATCTATTATCATTTAAGGTAGGTGTGTGCATGAATATGAGATTTCTTGATGAATTTGGTTGAAGCTAGGGTTAGTAATCTATAGAAGATAAGGAGTATTTATTGTTTGATGCATGAATATGTAATCATAAATTGGATTGACACATGAATTCTTGGGAAATTTGAGTTTAGATCATGGAAACATATATGAGCTTGAAGTTGATGAATCTTGATGATCATGTGTGCTTTGGGTGTTTAAATGAAACTTTATTGTATTTTAAGCATGTATTCATATTGGTTTCCAGAAATATGATACTTAGGTGTATAAAAATTGCTAATTTGGGTGATATGGGGTTTTGTTCGTGTATTTTTCCCCTGTTTTTGCTCTGTTTTTCTGCAGAACTTGAACGTCGCGACCGCGACCAAAAATAGCACAAAATTGGTCACGCCCGCGACCCACTCACATTTCTGGCAAAAATGTATGTCGTGCCCGCGACTGAAAATACATACAAAACCAGTCGCGGCCGCAACCAGAATTTGGCCATATTTCGACTTCTTGAAAACTGCCCGAAAATTCCTAAAATTATTAGGGCGCGACCGCGACAAAAAATGAAGTAAAAATGGTCGCGACCGCGACCCCTGCATAATCTGCATAAAATTGAGTTTTCCAAATCCTTTTTTAATCCCTTAGTTGATACCAACATGCAATTATATGATCAATATCATGCCATAATATGATTATTAAGTGTTACATTTGATAATGCATGTCATCTCGTTGCATGATTACGTCGTGCGTCACATTTTGGTATCATTATTGAGTCCTGTCTCACGAGTGCACAAATGTTTCCATTTCTTGTCCAGTTCTTCTCCAGGGCGGAGATTGTTGATCATGAGCACGTTCACGAATCCATGAGTCATCGTGTCGCCTGTCAGGTGAGGTTTAATTCTAGTTACATAGAACCTATTCAACCCTTACGTGAGCTTTCGGCCAAAAGGTATTTATATTTATAGTTTTCCATGAAAATACTCATGATTACAAGCAAGTTATTTTTATGCAAGCAAGTCATGTTCATGAAAAGCAAGCAAGCCATGTATCGTGCATGTTTTAGGCGAGTAAGCATGACCGTTCATGTTGGGACCGAGGGTAGTGGCTGGAGCCAACCGGGAAAGCATGGGCTGACGGGTAACTCTGGCGCTATCCTCACCACATTGGGATGACCCCTGAATCCACTAGGAGATTAGTGGAGGAAGGAGTTTCGGGCTTAGGGATCCATGTACCCTCTGCTCAACATGTCGTGGATGGTGAAGGCTAGCTACCTTCCCATCATTGGAGGGAGAAGGAGACTAGGGACAGGTCCGGCACCACGGATTGTCCTCGGGTTATTGTATGATTTCCATTCCTTGATTGTGTTACCTTAATACACTATCGCACCTATACACTGTAACTGAATTGCATGATCACTTGTTAAATAATCAAGCAAGCTTGTTTCTTGTACATTTGGAGCAAGGTTGGAGACTGCCCTCACTCGCCGGGCCATGTACTGAATGCATGAAAATGATCAAGTGCTTAATATTGACCGTTGTATTCTCGGGCGAAGATATCTTCGTATTGAACTTATATATTTATCTTTCTAAGTCTTTACCCGAGGATATAGCTTGCATGTTATCTGCGCTAATATTATTTAAACCCCTCACTCGGTCTTCACAGACTGACGCCTCCACTTTTTAGGTTATTGCAGGTGCATGCTAGGCGGGAATAGAGTCGAGTCCAGTCCATGTAATCGAGTCAAGCACGGTGCATATTATTTATTGTTGCATTAGACTGATTATTATGATTATTCGTTATGAATTCGGAGATGATAATGTATTCATATGTGAACTAGTATACGAGTTATTTTACAAATGACCGATGTTATAGCCTGTTTTAATAGTTATATTTGATAGTGAATAGATTATGCTTCCGTGTTATCCTGTTGCGTGTATGAGTTAGTCCCGCCTAGCTTATCGATTTATTGCATTGTCACCCGTTCGTTATAGGTTAATTCATATACGGATTACCCGTTTCGTATGTGGAGCGACCTATAGTGCGGGGGTGTGGAATCTCCACGTGTAGGGGTGCTACATCTTAAGTAGTATCAGAGCCCGGCTTCAAAACCGAGATTCTAGTGTCGTGTCATGTCAAGTCTAGGTCGTATGACAAAGGAATTGATTGCTAATTGAAGGGTCTTGCATTTTATTTGAATTCCTTGATCTACTTGAATTCTTTGAATTAATTGACTTACTTGATGTTTTGGGCAATGCATCAAATTATGCTGTTAATTTTTGATTACTTGATCTTGAATTGTTGAAAATTTATATGTTCAATGTGGTTATTTTGAAACTTTGCTGAATTAGTTGTAATCTTACGCGTCAAATTCATGTCCTTGGTATCAATTGTGTGACACGAGTATGCCTTACCCACATTCATTTATTTCAAAAGAAAGTTGTGAGTTACAGGTATGAAAATGATATCAAACCACGACCAATCGTTCGACAACTTCAGTTTACTACAAGATTTCTTCTTTACCTTCGGGACGGGTAAGAAAGTGTGCGGGAAATTCATACAAGGACTTGAGAGTCATTATCATTTTATCGGGTAGGATTCAAGTAGTGGAACCCGGAATAGAAAATAAAACCAATTGTGGGAACTTATACTACCGAAGAAGTAGATCAATCGGGTTAGGAGGTTTATTTTCATCCAAGGAAGATTTGGGGCTACTGACGATCCAAGGTTCAGAATTTTGTGTAAGTTGAGGATTTTTAGCTAGTGGGAGCCGAAATTTAGACATGAGAAGAAAGCAATTCAAACAATTCGGGTCAAAGAAAAATTTTGGGAATTAAATGCGGAAGAAATCAATTAAATTAGGATTCAAGACTCAACAATTAGAAGAAGTGAACAACCGGTTTATGGGAAACCAAGATACTGGAGATTCTATATCCGGGTGGATTTAGCCTATTGTCTCGATCCAAACTGAATTGGCGTGTTGTGGGGTTGAATCGGAAGATATGAAGCAACGAGCAGAAACAATAAATAAAGGCAAAGTAACCACTAGGGTGAATACTTGGACTACCGTTGGAGATTAATTCTTGAGAAATGTCGAGACCTCAACGCTAAGGAGAAAGATCGAAAATACTTACACATTGATAATCGGGAAAGAGTTGCGGTCAAGAGAATTCAAAATCAAGTCATGAAAATGTATGAGTCGAGGTCGGTGAATTTTGAAGATTAGGAGACCGTGGGTAAACAAGAAACAATCAACAACCCGAGACAAGTTTATGATACAACAATCAAGGGAAGGTGTCGGGATAAAATTTCTCCTACTACGGTGACAGGTTCAATGCATTCATAAACACGTGCATTATATATTGCACTAATTTAACTTGCTTCTTATTTGTGTATGTTACTATAATTGTTATTCAAGATTTCATGCTTGATGTACTAAATACGTTGTTTAAACTATTTGAATTTCTTTACTTATATGCATATCTTTAAATTAATATAATTGTTCCAACGTGTTGCATTCTAAATTGTCTTTAAGTGTAATGTGTACATTAACATTTTAACCGCATGCATTATTCAGTGTTCATTGTAATAGGCTCTCTCGAATTTTACTCCAACTACCGCCTCAACCAAAGTTATATTGAATCAAGAAATTGGAAGAAATTTACGTTTGGGTAATATTGGGATTACTCGCTTGGAACAAGGATCATTAAATAGGTGACTTAATTAAAAACGTGGGTTTCCAGATAAGTGAGTTTTAGAAATGGAGAAGTGGTAAACTAGATCAAGGAATTAGAAAAAAAAAAATATATTTTCTTAAGGGGAAGAGCCAGCCGGAAACAAAATAAGCCGAAAGTTAAACCTTACTCGGGAGAATTGAAACTTCAAGAAAAATTGGTGTATTCGGGCAACCTCTATCAGAACCATGTGAAAGAAGTTTTCAATGCCTTAAATCTTTTCTTTTTCGTACATGAAGAAAAATCTCATCATCGATAAGCACCTTTGCTTTATTACTGTTCTCAGAATATGGATTCGTTCGTATTATGATCCTCGTGGAATTTCGGGAGGTCAGCTGACTCAGTAAATAGAAAAGGATTCAACTTGATTAATGTTGGGGTCCCTTCCAGGTTAAAGATTGTTTTAGCTATACATAGGGTAACCATGATGATCTAGAACTTTATGCAAACCACTTTCCATGCGTGCTGCTCCCGTCACCTCTTGTCGGGAAATTTATGTTTTCTTCCCTGCCAACACATCTTAGGAGATTGAAGTCTTGGAAATTATCGATCGAAGATTAATCCTCTTCTTCGAGATAATTCGCTGAGATGTTGGAGATGTCATCAAATTTCAGGGGTCAAAGGAAAGTATAAATGATAATCGAATCTGAGTCTATTGTTGGTAATGAGAATGGGAGAGACAAGGATTTCTATGAGTTGGTCGAGTATATTTGATCAAGGATGAGAATCCTACACGGGAAATATTTCAATAGGATCTATTCCTTTAGCTCTATGCGCGTGTACCGGCTAAATTATTCTCGCGGGATGGTATGATAAATTCGTTCTTTTATTTTGGATAAAGAGTTGCTTGGAACACAAAGCCGGTCTTTTAAGCTTGAAGACTCAACCGCTCTGTAATCAGAAACTCAAAGGTTGGGAAGTAACGCTGGGCTAAGGTAGCTCTCAAGAATTAAAACTTCGGGTTGTGGTGACAGAAGAGATAAAGAATGGGATCACGGGATAAAGATCAAGTGGTTGTTGAAGTATAGGTACAAATGGGATGATTAAGGATTGGCATTTTGGGTTAGAGGAAAATTTAATCGAAGAATGGTACATTTGAACATGCATATCACGAGCCTCATTTACTTTATTAATTGTCGTATATGATTCTTTGTTATTTATTCACTTACTCTTATGTGAACAATAAATTGTGTAAATTGCTATTTTCTATCTGTTCCTTATGTGATAAGTGTATAAATGTTCATATAATTGTTCGCCTAAATTTTATTTGTTGTGCGTGAGAGACGGGGATTCTCTTAGGGTTGCCAAGAGACGGGGTTCTCTTGTTACTTGCTCGAGAAACGGGGTTTTCTCATTGTTTGTTCGAGAGACGGGGCACTCTCATTATTACGTACTACTTGTCAACTTGTTCTAGTGGAAGGTTAGATTTTCTTTTGAGTGTTTAGGTTTCGGGAAGTTGAGGGTCGTGACTTGATAGCATTGAAGGAACCTTGTTGATTGAAGGCCTCTTTCGAACTAATCCCTGATGGGGAATGGCCAACCCGCATGGGATAGACACGAAAGGGTGAATCCGAGGACAGATTCTATCAACGCCCCAATTTCCAGACGTTCAGGTACGCGTGTGTCACGTGTGATTTTGAGAGTTAGGATTTATTTTAATCCTTTCGTTTATTAAATTCTTACATTTCATGAAAATTATATGGATTATATTTCAATGTGTTCACGTGAAAATACTTGTTACGTGAAATAATTGCCGGAAGTGATTTAATTGCCAAATTGTCCTTAGGTGATGATTCTTTTAAATTCAACGACTAAATTGCATAAACAATTCTTGGACCAAAGTGAATAAAATTGTAGGAATGGAACTTGATTGCATAACTTACACAAGTAAGGGACTAAATTGCAAATTGTAGATTTTCATCAAATTCAAAAAGGGGTGAGTCATGAACTTAGTTATTCCATTATCTACCAAGATCATTTCCATCCAAAATTCCATCACATTTGCTTCCTCCATAACTGAACCACACCACCAAGAAGAGAAAAGAGACTTTGTTGATTTTGATCAAGTTTTTCAAGGAAATTTCAAGCTTTGAAGCACAAACCTCCATTTTCATCATCTTCCTCTATCTATTATCATTTAAGGTAGGTGTGTGCATGAATATGGGATTTCTTGATGAATTTAGTTGAAGCTAGGGTTAGTAATCCATAGAAGATATGGAGTATTTATTGTTTGATGCATGAATATGTAATCATAACTTGGATTGATACATGAATTCTTGGGAAATTTGAGTTTAGATCATGGAAACATATATGAGCTTGAAGTTGATGAATCTTGATGATCATGTGTGCTTTGGGTGTGTAAATGAAACTTTATTGTATTTTAAGCATGTATGCATATTGGTTTCCAGAAATATGATACTTTGGTGTATAAAAATTGCTATTTTGGGTGGTATGGGGTTTTGTTCGTGCATTTTTCCCCTGTTTCTGCTCTGTTTTTCTACAGAACTTGAAGGTCGCGCCCGCGACCCACTCACATTTTTGGCAAAAATGCATGTCGCACCCGTGACTGAAAATACATACAAAACCAGTCCCGACCGCGACCAGAATTTGGCCATATTTCGACTTCTTGAAAATTGCCCGAAAATTCCTAAAAAAGGTCGTGACTGCGACCAAAAATGAAGTAAAAATGGTCGCGACCGCGACCCCTGCATAATCTGCATAAAATTGAGTTTTCCAAATCCTTTTTTAATCCCTTAGTTGATACCAACATCCTATTATATGATCAATATCATGCCATAATATGATTATTAAGTGTTACATTTCATAATGCATGTCATCTCGTTGGATGATTACGCCGTGCATCACATTTTGGTATCATTATTGAGTCCTGTCTCACGAGTGCACAAATGTTTCCATTTCTTGTCCAGTTCTTCTCCAGGACGGAGATTGTTGATCATGAGCACGTTCACGCATCCATGAGTCATCGTGTCGCCTGTCAGGTGAGGTTTAATTCTAGTTACATAGAACCTATGCAACCCTTACGTGAGCTTTCGGCCAAAAGGTATTTATATTTATAGTTTTCCATGAAAATACTCATGATTACAAGCAAGTCATTTTTATGCAAGCAAGTCATGTTCATGAAAAGCAAGCAAGCCAAGTATCGTGCATGTTTTAGGCGAGTAAGCATGACCGTTCACGTTGGGCCCGAGGCTAATGGGTGGAGCCCACCGGGAAAGCATGGGCTGACGGGTAACTCTGGTGCTATCCTCACCACATTGGGATGACCCCTGAATCCGCTAGGAGGTTAGTGGAGGAAGGAGTTCCGGGCTTAGGGATTCATGTACCCTCTGCTCAACACGTCGTGGATGGTGAAAGCTAGCTACTTTCCCATCATTGGAGGGAGAAGGAGATTGGGGACAGGTCCGGCACCACGGATTGTCCTCGGGTTATTGCATGATTTCCATTCCTTGATTGTGTTACCTTAATACACTATCGCACCTATACACTGTAACTAAATTGCATGATCACTTGTTAAATAATCAAGCAAGCATGTTTCATGTACATTTGGAGTAAGGTTGGAGACTGCCCTCACTGGCCGAGCCATGTACTGAATGCATGAAAATGATCAAGTACTTAATATTGACCGTTGTATTCTCGGGCGAAGATATCTCCTTATTGAACTTATATATTTATCTTTCTAAGTCTTTACCCGAGGATATAGCTTACATGCTATTTGCGCTAATATTATTTAAACCCCTCACTCGGTCTTCATAGACTGACGCCTCCACCTTTCTGGTTATTGCAGGTGCATGCTAGGCGGGAATCGAGTCGAGTCCAGTCCATGTAATCTAGTCAAGCACGGTGCATATTATTTATTGTTGCATTAGACTGATTATTATGATTATTCGTTATGAATTCGGAGATGATAATGTATTGATATGTGAACTAGTATACGAATTATTTGACAAATGACTGATGTTATAGCCTATTTTAATAGTTATATTTGATAGTGAATAGATTATGCTTCCGCGTTATCCTATTGCGTGTAAGAGTTAGTCCTGCCTAGCTTGTCGATTTATTGCATTGTCACCCGTTCGCTATAGGTTAATTCATGTACGGATTACCCGTTTCGTATGTGGAGCGACCTATAGTGCGGGGGTGTGACATCTCTACGTGTAGGGGTGGTACAACGTGTCTAGGGTAGCACAGGGTTTGGGACCACAAGGTCAAATTACCCATGATACCCTTGCCCCTAACATATAAATAGGGGATTCGTACACACATCCCCCAAGTCATCTTCCCCACATACACTATACAACATAAACTGGGCATTTCCTCTGCATTTCGTCTTCCCCAAGCTCCCTGCATTTCACCATTTTCGTCGCTTCCCTAGTGCACTTTCTGGTGTTGTCCTAGCTGGAAGAACCCACGCTTACTTAGAAACCCAGGTCTTGAGGCTCAACGCCTGTGATGGTCTTCCCTCTCACAAACAAATCTTAAAGTATTGGTGTATTAGCACACTTCCAGTTTCTGCACCATCATTTTTGACGCCGTCTGTAGGAAACCATCATCATCTTCTTCATCTTCATCAATTTATTCCTCTTTGAGCTAGTGAGAAGTAACACCAGTAGCACTAATCATGGTGACAACTACAAGATCAGGTTTGGTTGACAACAGGGGAGTCCTTCCCCCAGTGAATGAAGAGAACCCCGATGGCGGAGCCAATGCCGCCGCTGCACATACCGGCAACACTCCTGTAGGTGGGAGCACTCCTCTAGTTGTAGAAGGGGGGAAAGGGGAAAGAAGTTGTGCCGAGATCTCACCCGGATGGAGGAAACGGAGCAGGAGGAAATAATTCTGCTCTTCCCCCCGCAGCACTCATTCCCGCTGCCACTGCTACCAACCCCGCCGCCTACTCCATGGCTATGCCGCCGCCAGGATACACCTATGTACAGCCAGGTGTGACGCATGGAGTGTTGCCGGGCATGGTGCCCATTATACAGCCTTACCAGGTGGGCAATTTGCAGCTTCCAATCTCCCTACCCAGAGAAATTCAAGGGGTGGAAATGCCCCAGTGCATGGTCCAAGCCGCACAAAACGCGTGGAATCACTTTACCGCCGTGTATTTCCCCTCGAGGGCGGGTGCTCAGGCGGCTCCTCTAATGGGTGGATGGCAGACTCACCCCTTAGCTGCAGCCCAGAACGTGCTGAGGGCCCAGCCACCGCCACCACCTCCAGCACAAGGAAAAGATGCACCCCCGAGGGTGGATCCAGAGGTACGCCCAGTGGAAAAGGAGAAAGCCCCTCTCACGAGGGGAGATGCTGAAGAAGAGGTCCAATCCAGGGCCACGGGAAGAGCTGATAGAAGGGAAGGAAACAACCCTCGGATAGCTGCAGGCCTAAATCAACTGGAGGACCTGCAGCACATCGTGGAGCAGCTCTCTCCAGCGCGGTCTCAATTCCCCCATGAGGGGGACGAGAGGTCCACGGCCAGAGACGTTCGTAACCCACGTAACCTGGTCCCACGCCGTTGGAGGGAGGGAGATTACAAGGAACACGACTGCGAGGGCGGGAACTGTAGGCCTTTGACAGGCGGTTCGCCCCTCAGTGATGAAGTTTTGATGGCCCGTGCGGGGATGGGAAAAATCCCCACATCCATCAACCGTTACGAAGGGACCATCGATCCGACCAAGCACTTGGATCACTTCGTGAACCTGATGCACCTGTATGAGAACTCCAGTCATTACTGGACAAAACTCTTTATCACTTCCCTCGTGGGAATGACACAAGAGTGGTACAAAAAGCTTCCCCCGCGCTCCATCCGAGGATATGGAGATCTGACTGAGGCCTTCATGAGCCATTTCAATTCTCTAAAGGCACCAGCGCCTGCTGCCATGGCCCTCTACAGCCTGGTGCAAGGACCGAATGAGACGCTCAGATCTTTCATGGGTAGATTCAATAAGGAGATCCTGCTGGTGGAAAAACCCTCAATGGACTTCTTGATGCATGTACTCTTTGGGACAATTAACATGAAGAACTACGTCAGCAAGAAGTTCGTGGAGGAGGTGGCAAAGAAAAAGCCTTGCTCACTAATGGAAATCAGAGATATAGTTGACTCCTTTTTCACCCTCGAGGATATGTACATCGCGAGGGATCAGAAACTCGCCAATTCCCCTCGAACCAATAGAGGCCCGGAGGATCGGGGGGGGGGGGCCCAAGAATTGCCGTCGCAGCCCAGTACCCGCTCGTAGAAACTCACCACCCCCAGATTCGAGCGCATCCCCCTCAACAGACCCATCGCCGAGCTCTATCCCATGGTGGACAAGAAATTATTCAAGAGGCCGCCGAAGATGAGGGAAACCGAGGCTCAGAAACGCTCGGGAAAGTATTGCGCCTTCCACAAGCAGAAGGGGCACGACATAAATAAATGCTGCCAACTTGAGAGCGAGATCCAAAGGCTTATCGCCGGGGGGCACCTCAAAGAGTTTGTGAAGGTGCTGGAAAGGTACGACGAACATTGCTCCGAGCGCGCGAGAGCTAGGGGGAGAAGCCGTTCGCTACCACCTCCCAGAAACCAGCGAGCGCGCCAAGCAGAAGGCCGCCAAAATGGAGAACCAACCCTTCACTGTCATCAATATGATCGCAGGAGGACCCTCGGGGGGCGATTCCAATGCCTCCCACCTTCGCCACGTCCGCAGCTATGATCAGAGATCCTCAATGCCCAAACCAGTATACTCGTTAGAAGGATCCTCATGCTCAAAGGAGGACGAGATTGTAGGGTTCACTGAAAAGGATCTAGAGCACATTGTAACACCCCATGGGGTCAGTGAAACCTCTTATTGGTGGTTAGTTTAGACGTTCATGATCATGTTGTAAAGAGGGTTCTGATTGATAGTGCAAGCTCAGTGAACGTTCTCCCGTACTCAACGTTTCAAAGGATGAATATAACAAACATTCCCCTCGAGCCCCTCAAAACAGCCCTCGTTCGCTTTGGGGGTTCCGAGATCGTCCCCCGCGGACAGATTCACTTGGCCACCTCTTTTGGTCGCACCCCACAGCGGAAGACTTTGAGCGTCCTTTTTGCGGTGGTTGAGGTGGATCTCCCATATAACATCATTATTGGCCGCCCAGCCCTCGTTGACTTCAAGGCAGTACTATCAACGTACCACTAGAAAGTCAAGTTCCCCACACCCGAGGGAACGGGTAAGGTGCTCTGCAACGTCAAAGAAGCTTGGGAATGCTACATCCTTTCACTTCGTAGCCACAAACCCAAGCAAACCATACAAGCAGGTTCCATCAAGAAGTCGGTCGATTTCCCCAAGTTAGATGAAGACGGTCCCGAGCGTAACTTTATAAAAAGAAGAACAAAAAGATAACTTCGGGCGAGATCAAGGATACTGAGGATGGCCCTCCCGGAGCAGTCGAGGGCTCCTCTTCAGAAAACGAGGGCAGTGACCCCTTGTAACAGCCCAAAACAGGGCCTGGATGAAAACAGTAAGTTAAGGCAGTGGTAAAGCGTTTATAGACCGTGATCCAACTTTTTGAATCATCATGCATTGCATTCTTACATGAACTTGGTGCTCGTATATGTTCTGACATGTTTTAAGGGGAATTCTTGACCTTTGATTCAGTTTACTATTCATAACCCGAGCCTACCTTGTTCATATTGCTACTCGAACCTTAGAGGTTCATCACACATGTTTCCCAATCGTTTGAACTTGTTTCCCGAACTCAGAAAGTCTTTCTTGAGCCATAAGGGTATTTTTGGAACTTACCGACCAAAGTTACTATTCATCAGAAAATGATCTTTTGATTCTGATACCTTTTTCTACCCAAGTTACAGTCGAATCGATCCTTGAATCGAGACGAGTCTTTTGAAATCATTCTTGGCTTGGAAATCCATTCCGGAACTTTGTTTTATTGAAAACGTTTTTGAAAACCCTAGTTTACTATTCCTTTTACGAACGGTTTTCATTCGGAAAATGTTTTCTCTTCGGATTTGCACTACTTGAGCTATTTCAAGATTTTTGAGATGTTTTACAACTCTTGATTCAAGTCCTAGCTTGAAAATTTGAAGCGTACGTTCGTACGTGAGAATTCACTATTCATCCTACGTTTTCAACTTTTTAACGGTAAAACGTTTTATAGTCGATTTTGGACTCAAAACGCTTCTCGATTTATTTCTTGAATTTTAGAAGCAATCCGGACTTGAAAATCATTCTAGAAAGTCGTTTTTCACTCATGTCGAGTTTCGAGCTCAAAACTTTTATTCACTAAAACGAATGTATCTTTCAAACGGTAAATCCGATTTCGACGAATGAATATGCGTTTCGAAGCTAATTTTCTTGCCGTCGGAATGGTTAAACTTCCAGCCACTTATCCTTGAGTCTTGGGGGACGAAATTACAGAAATACCCCCAGCAGTCCCATTTTAGCTTCATGATGCCTAAAGCTTCCAAGAGAATCTATCCAATTTTGCTCTCCTACCCTTCTCCACATTTTATTTCCAAGGTGAGGGGCTTATCTTCAGCTATAAATAGAGGGTTCATGGCATTTCATTCCTTGCTCAAAGTCTTGTGTTAACAAGCACTCCTCTCTCCCTCCTTTCCCTCATTGCCGTCGGCATCCCCTCCCCTTAGCTAGGTTAGTTTGTTTTGTTTATGTTATGTTAGTTTAGTTTATGTTTTTATGTTATGGTATGTTTATATTATGTTTAGGTTGGGTCTTAGGGTCTTCCCTAAGCCATATAGGATTTTATTTTATGCATTTATTATATAGTTTTTATGATATGTTTATGTAGTTGTTTATATGTTTTAATTGTTTAGTATATGCTTGAATATGTTATCAATTGCTCTAGTATATGCTATGATCATGTGATATGATTGTTATATTATGAGAATTGATGCATGATTATGGAATTTAAATTATGTTCATGCATGTTTGCTAATGGAATAGTGATTTACAATTTATTATGTCACAACTTGTTACATGTTGATATGGAATTAAATTGTTACATGTTACATGCCCAAAGGTTCATGATATATGATATGATATGATATGATATATGTTGTGACATGTTGTCACATTGTTATATGACTCTTGAATTATGAATTGAGCTTATGGTATGATTTGGATTAATGGATTAGTGCCTTGATCATGTTGTACACTTTAATAGTGTCACATGTTATAACCTAAGATAAAATAGTGTTTCATAACTTGATCTTATGCCTTAATTGGATCTCTTAACTATAGGTTATACCTTTAACCTAGATCACACTTGATTATATTAACTTGAACTTGAAACTATAGGTTATAATCAAGATCATAATTTGATTAGGGTGTGTGTGTGTGTACATGCCGTGTGTGTGTGTGTGTTCGTGCATGGTGTGTGTGTGTACCGTGTGTGTGTGGGTGTGTGTATAGTAAGGGTTTGACCCGACCCTTTGACCCGACATGTGAATAGTAACCTGTGAATAGTAATCGTGAATAGTAATCTGGAATAGTACTTTTGAATAGTGCTTTTGAATAGTAAAAAAAAAAAATGAATTAAAACTTGTGCTTTCTCTATAGACATTTGCACCTAGGGTTTCCATATCCAGGGTCTAAAATGTGTTTTCTTTCGTGGACTTGTTTCATAACCTAAGGTTTGCGATAGGATTCATAATTTGACTAAAGCTTACTCGGTTATAGTAAGATCATAGTCTAACGTTAAGAGTAACTCACTTTGATGTATTCCTTTGTGTGTTACCTTTCTTGAATACCTTAAATGGTATTACTCTCTTGTGTTACATGTTCTTTACATGTTCCTTGTTCATTGTTTCTTGCATTTCATATGCATCTTGGTTAGTAGTGGGTCTTAGTTGTTAAGCTCACTCTAGTACACCACCTACAGGAGTTAAAGTTGAGCACTGGGATCCCCAGGGCACCGCATAATCTGTCTACCTACCTTTGTTACTGATAGGTGAGGTGAAGTTATAAATGTTTTCCAACTGGAACCACGATTATACTATCGTATCATATGTTTTGAAATTCAAAGCTAAACCTTGTTTTGAACTATCCCTTTTATCGGGACATTCTCTTGAAAGGATCATTCATACTTTAATAGTATACCTTGATCAACAGTACATGTTTTCCAAAGTTCTGCATTCTTGTTCAAAGACAGTTACATGTTTTGCATATGTTTTCAAAGTACAGTTTACAGACAGTTTCACATGTTTTCAGACAGAATCATATGTTTTACAGACAGCATCATATGTTACAGTTTCAGTTTCACATGTTATAAGTTAGTATACTGGAGTGTTACTCTGGTCACTGCTAATCTTAAATGCAAGCATACAGTTTACAGTTTGGGCCCGGCGGTTATGTGTGGAGGTGATGCTCGGGAGGTGAGCGCCAACGACATCACCAATACCGGCCGCCACACTTAGACAATTGACACCGACTTTTAACAGGAGGTTTGTTAAGTCAGGACAATCTGTCTGGGAACGGACAGCAAATCTGTTCCCATTACATGTTTACAGGTCGCCTAGGGCTAGCTACCCGAAGTGACAACCGGTGGAGGATGGTGCATGTTTGTATGTGTTGGTAAGAGTTGTTGTTGACCTTGGTCCAATAGTCTACTGTGTACGGAGTTGTTGTTGACCTTGGTCCAATGCTCTACTTTATGTGGGGTTATTGTTGATCCTGGTCCGATACTCTACTATATGTGGAATTATTGTTGATCCTGGTCCGATGCTCAACCAAATCATGTTTTCTGGAGTAAGGGTGGAGGAGCCTAGCTTGCGGGCAAAATTCTGTTTTATAAAGGATGGTTCATATATGAAAAGTTCGCTTTACCCTTATCCCGTTTTATGAAAGAACTATGAACCATCAACAGCATATGTGTGCGCGTGTGATAGCATTCATGAAAATGTTTTATAACGTGCATTCTTTTACAGCATCGCATTCAAAGAGTTTTATCAACCGAACTTGTTTCAAGTTCTTCTTCAAAGCATTGCACTTAACAGTTTCGAACGTTACTCCAAGTTCTTTAATTCAGTACTTTCTTTAAAGTATTCCCTCACTTAGTCCTTTTGACTAATACCTCTCCCGTTTTCTTGCCTCGTGGTTTCAGGTCTTGCAGCCGCAGTCTAGAGGTATCTTGAAGCTCTAGATTGTCATTTTTGTTTCTGTCAGGACTTAGTATTACTTCCTTTTGTGTCCTGCATATGTTTTATGGCTGCATCACTTTATACTTCTGTATATGTTTCTGAATACTTGAGTATCTTTGTTATACTCTTTCTGCTACTCGGTTACCGATATTTTGAACTCTACTGTATCGGTACTTATATGTTTATCTGTTACATGTTCTGATATGCCGAGTCTCTCTTACACGATCAATATGTTCTTGCTTGTTACATGCCATCACGCACATGTTTTGAAAAGTTTTAAAATACTCTGATTTTCCGCTGCATAGCCACATCGTTGTACATGTATAGTTCTGATAGACAGCCGTTCGCTGGAGTATTTCTTGAGTGATGGCTCACACCATTACTTGAGGGGTGCTTCAGTGCGGGGGTTGAGACGCCGCTCTCCTCTTGTTCTGGTACGGGTGGGGGCGTTACAGCCCTGAGGTGGTATCAGAGCATCGGGTTAAGTAAGAAGAGACTTAACCTAGATTGCTCTCATGATTGCATCATGGATTGTTCACGCATTGCATCCAGGATCATTCTCATATTGCATCGAGACAGGATATTTGGGATTGTATGGTTCTGTTATCTGGATTTCATATCTGTGGTATCTTCTGTATAGCTATGGCAGTTCAGCCACACCAGGATCCTAATCAGCAGATGGATGAGGCTTTCTTTGAGCAGTTTGAGGCCCCGCGTACTGTGGCAGTTTCTCGCCGTGGAGGCACTCGTTTCTACACCTGGCGTAGGTCTAGGAACAGTGGCAGACCTGGGTATTCCTATCCTAACAAAGTTGTGCACTATCTCGAGTCTGAGAGAGATGGTTACTTTCAGGAGTATCAGAGGACCCGTGAGGTCAGGTTGGAGTCTCTGCGCTATCAGGATCAGTCACTGCAGTACCAGATTGACAGGGACATCGCTCGTGAGCATGCTGCAGAGATGACTCATATTGCTGATCAGAGGGCTGCTCGTATTTCTGAGCTGGAGGCAGATCTTATGCAGATGACTATTGATCGCGACACCTCTATGGAGCGTCACCAGCACTACCGTGCCCGTGTGAGAGCTCGCCTGTATGATACCTATCACTTATCCGATGAGCAGGCAGTTGAGGAGGTCGAGGGTCAGGATGTCAGTCAGGCTTCTCTGGAGCCCGAGCCCATGCAGGAGCAGTCTGATGGAGGCGATGGAGGATCTGATGATGATGATGATGGCGGAGATGATCCAGCAGGACACGGACAGGGTGAGGTCGTTGCCGTTTCTGATGACACCACCAGGGGTTCTTTGGACCACAGTTATCAGGGTTGATTGCTGATGGGAGATTTCTGTATATAGTACTGATGCATATATATCTATCTATGGATGGCGGACGTATAGCCGGGACAGTTCAGGACTGACTTTTGGATGAGGGGACGTATAGCTCTGGTAGATGATCCCCGACTTTTGGCACCACAGATGACGGTTCAGATGACTTGGTACCTACTAGGTTATTTTCAGCAGGGTTGGACGGATTGGTAAGGCCTGTAAGGGAGTCAACTCGATAGTATCGGGTCCTCCCCATTTTGAATTAATACTGTTAACATGTGGCCTGTAGTAAATTTTACCAAACCTTGCACAGTTATAACACTTTCGGCTTTATGATTGGATATCTGTTTACTGCTTTCCATAACTGTCATTGCATGAGTCTTAGAGTTGCTTCAAGATACCATTAGGACCGTTGATAGGATCATGCCATTTCATTTATTGTTAGCATGCTATTATCCTTGATATGTTGATACGCTTCTGGATATGTTGATCATGTTACAGTTCTTGTTGATATGACAGTACACGTTCTGTTCCCGTTTTACATGTTGATCATGTTTTGGGATATGTTATACATGTTTCTGATATGTTGATATGTTGCCCGAGCTTCTGTTCTCGTTTACATGATATTTGACAATTGTTTCTGATTATATGATATGTTTGGAGATCTTGAATCTTTGCTGACATGTTGTTATGGGAATGTGTTGTTCTCATACTTATATGTGACTACGTGAGAATGTGAATACGTGGTTACGGATTCTGTGAATCATTATATGTCATGCATCGAATATATGTATCTGAATGCTTATGAATTCAGTAACAATATGCCACCGAGAAGAGCACCCCGGAATCGTGTACCACCACTGCCACCCCAAAGAGATGTCACGCCACCCCCTGAAAGAGAAAGAACTCCGGAATTAAGGGATGTGCTACGACAATTTATGAGGGCTTGTGCACCAAGAGATAATCCTCCTAATGAAAGGTCATTGGAGAAGTTTCTGAGGATGAATCCACCTAAGTTCTATGGAGAACCGAACGACATAAAGGCTGAGAATTGGATTACCAGTCTTGAGAAAATTTTCGAGGCTATGGAGATCTACCCAGAGGATCGTGAACGAGTTCGGTATGCTACTTTTCTTATGGAAGGAGCTGCATACAATTGGTGGAAGCACGTTCAGCATATGTGGATTGAAAATAACGTTGAAGGAAGTTGGGATGAGTTTATCAGAGAATTTCAGCAGAAGTATACGCCTCAAGTGACTCGTGATGCACGAGAGGCTGAGTTTATGAGTCTGGTTCAGGGAACTATGAATGTGATGGAGTATGAAGCTAGGTTTGTGAGGCTGATCAAGTATGCGCCTCATATTCTGAATGATGAGCGTCGCAAGACGAAGAGGTTTATCGATGGACTGAAGCCTGAAATTCGGTTGGCACTTGCTTCTTTGGTTATGGAGACCTACAACGAAGCTGTTGATAGAGCGCTAAGGGTTGAGGCTGCACACAAGGAGATCAAGATAACTACTGCACGTCAAGGACCTTCTAACCCTAAGCCTTATCAAGGGAATAAGCGACCTTCCGGATCTTTTCCCCAAGGAACTGGAAAGAGGCCAATGGTAACACCACAGCGTCAGCAGCAGAATGCTCCACCAAAACAGCAAGCACAGAAGCAGAAAGCGCCACAGCAGTACCAGAGGGCGCCACAACAGCAGAGAGCACCTCAGCCAGGACCAGAGGAAATTGTTTGCCGATACTGTCGTCGAACGGGACACACTGAGGAGATATGTCGCAAGAAAGCTGGACAGTGTTTCGCGTGTGGTTCCCCTGAGCACCAGATGGATAGTTGCCCGCACAAGATCATGAGATTTGGGGTCCAGGATAAAGGGAAAGGAGTGGTGGGTACGACGAACAAACCGGTGGTCAGAGGCAGAGCTTATGCTTTGGATGGTAAGGAGGAGGTTGATCCTTCGTCTGTTGTGGAAGGTATTGTGCACATTCTTAACACGCCAGTTAAGGTCTTGTATGACCCTGGTGCTACGCATTCATTTGTTGCTTCTGAATTATGTGCGCATTTACAGTTTCCGCTTGAATACTTGCCATATAAATTTGAAGTGAGTTCTCCTTTGGGAACTTGCCTTGTTACGGATCAAGTATATAAACGCTGCCCTATATGTATTGGTACCCGTTGTTACCCGACGGATCTTATTGAGTTACCGATGATGAGATACGAGGTTATACTTGGTATGGATTGGTTGTCTAAGTACCGAGCTAAGTTAGATTGTTACAAGAAAGAGATCATCTTGGAAGAAGATGAAAGTGGGACATCAGAAGGTAAAGTTGAGGAGTTATCAGTGATTTCTTCGATGGAAGCTAAGAAGTTGATTCAGAAAGGAGCTAGTGGATTTGTGGCTTATCTTCTGAATAGACCGAAAGATCAACTTAAGATCGAAGAAGTAGAGGTGGTGAACGAGTTCCTAGATGTGTTTCCTGAGCATTTGGATTCGTTACCTCCTGACCGAGAGTTGGAATTTACAATCGAGACGATATCAGGAGCTGAGCCGTACTCCAAGACACCTTATAGAATGGCTCCAGCAGAATTGGATGAACTGAGAAAGCAATTGGACGAGTTGATTGAGTCAGGATATGTTCGACCGAGCATATCGCCGTGGGGAGCGCCTGTACTTTTCGTTAAGAAAAAGGATGGATCATTGCGTTTATGCATTGACTATCGGGAGCTGAACAGGATGACAATCAAGAATAAGTATCCTCTCCCTCATATCGAAGAGCTGTTCGACATACTTCAAGGATCGAAGGTCTACTCCAAGTTAGATCTAAGACAAGGGTATTATCAGTTGAAGATCAGGGAAGCAGATATTCCGAAGACTGCTTTCAACAGCCGATACGGACATTATGAGTTTGTGGTAATGTCGTTTGGTTTGACGAACGCACCAGCTGCATTCATGGATATGATGCACCGTATATTCAAGCCGTTTCTCGACAAGTTTGTAGTAATCTTCATCGACGATATTTTGGTATTTTCGAAGACACCGGAGGAACATGCTGAGCATCTTCGAATCGTGTTACGCACTTTGCTGGATCACAAGCTATATGCAAAGTTCAGTAAATGTGAGTTCTGGCTTGAGAGAGTTACATTTCTCGGACACATCATATCAGGATCTGGAATCGAAGTAGATCCCTCGAAGATCGAGACGATTATGGATTGGAAGTCACCGAAGAATCCTTCAGAAGTGAGGAGTTTTCTGGGATTAGCTGGTTACTACCGGAGGTTTGTCCAAGATTTCTCGAAGATAGCTACACCTCTCACTAAGTTGACAAAGAAAGAAGGGAAGTTTGAATGGACTGAGAAGTGTGAGCAAAGTTTTCAAAGATTGAAGGAGATGCTAACAACTGCACCCGTGTTAGCGTTACCAGAAGGAAAAGAAGGATATACAGTTTACACCGATGCTTCGAAAGAAGGACTAGGAGGAGTTTTGATGCAGAATGGAAAAGTGATTGCGTATGCATCAAGGAAACTCAAAACGCATGAAGTCAACTACCCGACACATGATTTGGAATTAGCAGCGATAATTTTTGCTCTGGGAAAATGGAGACATTACCTGTATGGAGTTACGTTTGAGATCTTTACTGATCATAAGAGCCTGCGATATCTATTCACTCAGAAGGAGTTGAATATGCGACAGAGGAGATGGATGGAATTTCTGGAGGACTACGATTGCATTATTCAGTACCATCCAGGAAAGGCGAATGTTGTAGCAGATGCTCTAAGCAGGAAAGTTCGTTTGGCACAGATTTCTGCCAATCCCGAGGTTGAACGAAGAGAGAGAATGGAGGTGATAACCAAAGCTCGAATCGCGAACGTTGTGATGATATCACCTTTGAAAGAACAAGTGCTGGAGGCACAGAAGAACGACGAGTGGATTAAGAAATGTCTCGAATCTAAGGAGAAGGATGATGAGACTAAGTTCAGGGTTGATGAACATGGAATATTGAGGTACAAAGGTCGAGTATGCGTACCAACTGTTTTGAGGAAAGAGATTCTCGATGAAGCGCATAAGACTAAGTACACGATACATCCCGGAGGTACTAAGATGTATCAAGATGTTAAGACGCATTTCTGGTGGAATGGAATGAAGAGAGACATAGCCAACTATGTCAAGAAGTGCTTAACTTGTCAGAAAGTTAAAGCTGAGCACCAGAAACCGAGTGGGAAGTTGCAACCATTACCGATTCCGACTTGGAAGTGGGAGCAAATCACGATGGATTTTGTCACTGGATTACCCAAAGTCAGAGGAGGACAAGATAGTATCTGGGTGATCATTGATCGATTGACCAAGTCAGCGCACTTTTTGCCAGTTAAGACGACGGATAAGGTCAGCACGTTGGCAAAGCTGTATCAACAAGAGATTGTTAGACTACATGGAGTTCCGAACAGTATAGTCTCGGACAGAGATCCGAAATTCACGTCGCACTTATGGAAAGAAATTCAAACTTTGATGGGAACGAAGTTGAACTTCAGTACCGCAGCGCATCCTCAGACGGATGGACAATCAGAAAGGATGATCAAATACTTGGAAGATATGCTAAGAGCTTGTGCTTTGGACTTCCAGGAAAGTTGGAAAGATTGTTTACCTCTTGTGGAGTTTACATACAATAATAGTTATCAAGCTTCTATTAAAGCTGCTCCGTATGAAGCTCTGTATGGAAGGAAATGTAGATCCCCGTTATACTGGGATTTGGATGAAGCGAGATGTACTGAGGAAGGACCGATCAGAGTGAATTCAGTTAAATGGATAAGAGAAGCGACAGAAAAGATTCAGATCATTCGCCAAAGAATGAAAGCTGCCCAGGACAGGCAGAAGAGTTACGCTGATCGACGAAGAAGGGATTTGGAATTCGCAGTGGGCGAAAAGGTATTTTTGAAGGCATCGCCAAGGAAAGGGTTTTCCCGAATTGGGAAAGGTGGAAAGTTAAACCCGAGATATGTTGGACCGTATGAGATACTAGAGAGAGTCGGACCGACTGCTTATAGATTGGATTTGCCTGTAGGTCTTACAGGAATCCACAACGTATTTCATGTATCTCAGCTTCGCAAGTGTTTCTCGGATGAGACAGAGGTTGTGCCGGTAGAGGAGATACCGTTGGAACCGAATTTGACTTATGTTTTGAAGCCCGTTAAGATTCTTGATAAGAAGTTTCAAGAGCTGAGGAATAGGAAGATTCCTTTGGTTAAAGTCCTTTGGAAAGGACATGGGACAGAAGAGGCAACCTGGGAGACAGAAGAGAAAATGCAGAAACATCACCCTGAGTTGTTTGCAGTTACAGCGGAAGAATCTGAGGACAGATTCTCTTTAAGGAGGGGTGATTGTAACAGCCCAAAACAGGGCCTGGATGAAAACAGTAAGTTAAGGCAGTGGTAAAGCGTTTATAGACCGTGATCCAACTTTTTGAATCATCATGCATTGCATTCTTACATGAACTTGGTGCTCGTATATGTTCTGACATGTTTTAAGGGGAATTCTTGACCTTTGATTCAGTTTACTATTCATAACCCGAGCCTACCTTGTTCATATTGCTACTCGAACCTTAGAGGTTCATTACACATGTTTCCCAATCGTTTGAACTTGTTTCCCGAACTCAGAAAGTCTTTCTTGAGCAATAAGGGTATTTTTGGAACTTACCGACCAAAGTTACTATTCATCAGAAAATGATCTTTTGATTCTGATACCTTTTTCTACCCAAGTTACAGTCGAATCGATCCTTGAATCGAGACGAGTCTTTTGAAATCATTCTTGGCTTGGAAATCCATTCCGGAACTTTGTTTTATTGAAAACGTTTTTGAAAACCCTAGTTTACTATTCCTTTTACGAACGGTTTTCATTCGGAAAATGTTTTCTCTTCGGATTTGCACTACTTGAGCTATTTCAAGATTTTTGAGATGTTTTACAACTCTTGATTCAAGTCCTAGCTTGAAAATTTGAAGCGTACGTTCGTACGTGAGAATTCACTATTCATCCTACGTTTTCAACTTTTTAACGGTAAAACGTTTTATAGTCGATTTTGGACTCAAAACGCTTCTCGATTTATTTCTTGAATTTTAGAAGCAATCCGGACTTGAAAATCATTCTAGAAAGTCGTTTTTCACTCATGTCGAGTTTCGAGCTCAAAACTTTTATTCACCAAAACGAATGTATCTTTCAAACGGTAAATCCGATTTCGACGAATGAATATGCGTTTCGAAGCTAATTTTCTTGCCGTCGGAATGGTTAAACTTCCAGCCACTTATCCTTGAGTCTTGGGGGACGAAATTACAGAAATACCCCCAGCAGTCCCATTTTAGCTTCATGATGCCTAAAGCTTCCAAGAGAATCTATCCAATTTTGCTCTCCTACCCTTCTCCACATTTTATTTCCAAGGTGAGGGGCTTATCTTCAGCTATAAATAGAGGGTTCATGGCATTTCATTCCTTGCTCAAAGTCTTGTGTTAACAAGCACTCCTCTCTCCCTCCTTTCCCTCATTGCCGTCGGCATCCCCTCCCCTTAGCTAGGTTAGTTTGTTTTGTTTATGTTATGTTAGTTTAGTTTATGTTTTTATGTTATGGTATGTTTATATTATGTTTAGGTTGGGTCTTAGGGTCTTCCCTAAGCCATATAGGATTTTATTTTATGCATTTATTATATAGTTTTTATGATATGTTTGTGTAGTTGTTTATATGTTTTAATTGTTTAGTATATGCTTGAATATGTTATCAATTGCTCTAGTATATGCTATGATCATGTGATATGATTGTTATATTATGAGAATTGATGCATGATTATGGAATTTAAATTATGTTCATGCATGTTTGCTAATGGAATAGTGATTTACAATTTATTATGTCACAACTTGTTACATGTTGATATGGAATTAAATTGTTACATGTTACATGCCCAAAGGTTCATGATATATGATATGATATGATATGATATATGTTGTGACATGTTGTCACATTGTTATATGACTCTTGAATTATGAATTGAGCTTATGGTATGATTTGGATTAATGGATTAGTGCCTTGATCATGTTGTACACTTTAATAGTGTCACATGTTATAACCTAAGATAAAATAGTGTTTCATAACTTGATCTTATGCCTTAATTGGATCTCTTAACTATAGGTTATACCTTTAACCTAGATCACACTTGATTATATTAACTTGAACTTGAAACTATAGGTTATAATCAAGATCATAATTTGATTAGGGTGTGTGTGTGTGTGCATGCCGTGTGTGTGTGTGTGTTCGTGCATGGTGTGTGTGTGTACCGTGTGTGTGTGGGTGTGTGTATAGTAAGGGTTTGACCCGACCCTTTGACCCGACATGTGAATAGTAACCTGTGAATAGTAATCGTGAATAGTAATCTGGAATAGTACTTTTGAATAGTGCTTTTGAATAGTAAAAAAAAAAAATGAATTAAAACTTGTGCTTTCTCTATAGACATTTGCACCTAGGGTTTCCATATCCAGGGTCTAAAATGTTTTTTCAAAATGTGTTTTCTTTCGTGGACTTGTTTCATAACCTAAGGTTTGCGATAGGATTCATAATTTGACTAAAGCTTACTCGGTTATAGTAAGATCATAGTCTAACGTTAAGAGTAACTCACTTTGATGTATTCCTTTGTGTGTTACCTTTCTTGGATACCTTAAATGGTATTACTCTCTTGTGTTACATGTTCTTTACATGTTCCTTGTTCATTGTTTCTTGCATTTCATATGCATCTTGGTTAGTAGTGGGTCTTAGTTGTTAAGCTCACTCTAGTACACCACCTACAGGAGTTAAAGTTGAGCACTGGGATCCCCAGGGCACCGCATAATCTGTCTACCTACCTTTGTTACTGATAGGTGAGGTGAAGTTATAAATGTTTTCCAACTGGAACCACGATTATACTATCGTATCATATGTTTTGAAATTCAAAGCTAAACCTTGTTTTGAACTATCCCTTTTATCGGGACATTCTCTTGAAAGGATCATTCATACTTTAATAGTATACCTTGATCAACAGTACATGTTTTCCAAAGTTCTGCATTCTTGTTCAAAGACAGTTACATGTTTTGCATATGTTTTCAAAGTACAGTTTACAGACAGTTTCACATGTTTTCAGACAGAATCATATGTTTTACAGACAGCATCATATGTTACAGTTTCAGTTTCACATGTTATAAGTTAGTATACTGGAGTGTTACTCTGGTCACTGCTAATCTTAAATGCAAGCATACAGTTTACAGTTTGGGCCCGGCGGTTATGTGTGGAGTTGATGCTCGGGAGGTGAGCGCCAACGACATCACCAATACCGGCCGCCACACTTAGACAATTGACACCGACTTTTAACAGGAGGTTTGTTAAGTCAGGACAATCTGTCTGGGAACGGACAGCAAATCTGTTCCCATTACATGTTTACAGGTCGCCTAGGGCTAGCTACCCGAAGTGACAACCGGTGGAGGATGGTGCATGTTTGTATGTGTTGGTAAGAGTTGTTGTTGACCTTGGTCCAATAGTCTACTGTGTACGGAGTTGTTGTTGACCTTGGTCCAATGCTCTACTTTATGTGGGGTTATTGTTGATCCTGGTCCGATACTCTACTATACGTGGAATTATTGTTGATCCTGGTCCGATGCTCAACCAAATCATGTTTTCTGGAGTAAGGGTGGAGGAGCCTAGCTTGCGGGCAAAATTCTGTTTCATAAAGGATGGTTCATATCTAAAAAGTTCACTTTACCCTTATCCCGTTTTATGAAAGAACTATGAACCATCAACAGCATATGTGTGCGCGTGTGATAGCATTCATGAAAATGTTTTATAACGTGCATTCTTTTACAGCATCGCATTCAAAGAGTTTTATCAACCGAACTTGTTTCAAGTTCTTCTTCAAAGCATTGCACTTAACAGTTTCGAACGTTACTCCAAGTTCTTTAATTCAGTACTTTCTTTAAAGTATTCCCTCACTTAGTCCTTTTGACTAATACCTCTCCCGTTTTCTTGCCTCGTGGTTTCAGGTCTTGCAGCCGCAGTCTAGAGGTATCTTGAAGCTCTAGATTGTCATTTTTGTTTCTGTTAGGACTTAGTATTACTTCCTTTTGTGTCCTGCATATGTTTTATGGCTGCATCACTTTATACTTCTGTATATGTTTCTGAATATTTGAGTATCTTTGTTATACTCTTTCTGCTACTCGGTTACCGATATTTTGAACTCTACTGTATCGGTACTTATATGTTTATCTGTTACATGTTCTGATATGCCGAGTCTCTCTTACACGATCAATATGTTCTTGCTTGTTACATGCCATCACGCACATGTTTTGAAAAGTTTTAAAATACTCTGATTTTCCGCTGCATAGCCACATCGTTGTACATGTATAGTTCTGATAGACAGCCGTTCGCTGGAGTATTTCTTGAGTGATGGCTCACACCATTACTTGAGGGGTGCTTCAGTGCGGGGGTTGAGACGCCGCTCTCCTCTTGTTCTGGTACGGGTGGGGGCGTTACACCCCTCGAAGGAAACCAATGAGAGGCTCACAGGGAAAACGCGGGCGCTCGAAGCCCCTCGTCCTGACGTTCGCATTGAGCCTAATGAGAAATTCCTGACCAGAGTTGGAACCGGGGAATCCAGAAAAGACCACCCAGATTGGCTCAAACCTCGATGGTCCATCTCAAATTATGATGATTGACTTTCTCCGAGAAAACCTTGATGCGTTCGCATGGAAGGCTTCTGACCTTACTGGTATAGATCCGAGCGTCATTGTTCACAAGCTCAACGTGGATCCAGCCTTCAAACCAGTCAAACAGAAGAAGAGGGATGTTCAAGGGTTCAGAAGGGAAGTTATTGAAGAGGAGGTCAACAAACTCCTTAAGGCCCAGTACATAGAGAAAATCCTATATCCTGAATGGCTCTGCAATGTGGTTCTCGTGCCCAAGAGCGCTAACAAATGGCGAATGTGCAATGACTTCACGGACCTCAACAAGGCGTGTCCCAAGGATCCTTACCCTCTACCAAGGATTGATTAGCTAGTGGATTTGACGGCGGGATGCGAACTTATGAGTATGATGGATGCCTTTTAGGGCTTTTATCAGATCTTCATGGCACTTGAGGATCACCCCAAGATATCCTTTGTGGTCCACGTAGGAATTTACTGTTTTATGGTCATGGCATTTGGGCTCAAGAATGCCGGAGCCACTTATTAACGTCTCGTCAATAGGATGTTCGAGCTCAAAATTGGAAAATCCATGGAGGTTTACGTGGATGACATGATCATCAAGAGTGAGGGCCAACACTCCCACTTGGGTGATCTCGAGCGAGCCTTTGACATTCTACGCCATTACGGTATGAAACTAATGTTGGAAAACAGGAATCAGAAAGCAGCGGAAATTTAAAAATTTTCCAACAAAAGGATTTGGACTCGCAATCGTATAACCAAATTCGTAGAGATAGAAAACTTACTTTTCTTTTATTCTTTCTTGAAGCGTTTCAAGCCACCCAAGAACGCTCTTCTCGCGGCTTGACCACCCGTTCCTCGAAAGTCTCTTTCTACTTCAGAATCCATTGTAGGGATAGCAATCCACACCAACCTAGATTCAAATCATGTTATGGGAGTTCTTAACAATATAACATAAAGAAAGAAAGATAAAACGAGAAAGAGATGATTGAAACTCCCTTCGAAAAACCAGTTTTACGAAAGTAGAAAACTGCCAGTCACAAAACCCTCGTGAAAAAATTCATCCTTCAGGATATGGACGAACGGTTTTCGCCATCTTCTTTGGTTCGATTTTTTCATTCGTTTCATGTCGGGTTCAGAATCGTTTCATCATCCCTTCTGATCGTTTTGCTTGATCCCCACTTTTTGGTAAAGCTCGAATCTTCAAAACTTCTAACTTGAAGCTCTCTAGAGATAGTCCACCAACTTGGCTACAATCTAACTAGTAAGGATGTTAGTTCTCTAGTTAGTGTTTAGGCTTAACCTAGGGTTTCGTTTATCTTGGAGAAAGGATGGTGTTCAACACATGAACCAAAAGAATTGTCAATTAGCTCTAAGGGGAGCTCGAGCTCCCCTATTTATAAGAGGGGAGGACCGAAAATTCCTAGTCCTTTATGGGCTAGGATTTTGGTCTCTCTCTCTCCTATTACTTGATCATCAAGTAATTTGACTTTGACTTTGAATTCTAATCCAAATCAACTTTCAAGAGAGCTAAAAATATCCAAACTATTTTTGGATAATTTTATACTTTATTTATTTAAAATAAATAACTTATTTTATCTAATTAATTAATTCATAATTAATTAACTAGATTATTTTTCTCCAAAATAAGACTTTCCTTTTAATTCAAAATTAAACCAAAGTCTATTAAATAATTAACACATTTAATTATTTAATATATATCACATATATACATATACACGTGTGAGGCACGTGTCCCAAGGACATGTGCTCCTCATGTGACCCACACGTGTGATTTCACACGTGTGGAACCCTCTAGGCCCGATTAACTCGTTTAATCATTTTCAAGCCTCAACTCATGTAACCAAGTTGTTGTGTGTGACCCTCTAGGTTCTCAATTCAATTAGCAGTGACCCTAATTAATTAATTCACTAATTAATTAATCAGTCCACAGATTAAACGACCATAGTCTAGCAACAGGTGTTTAACCCCTAGCTGAAATGGAATGTTCGGATTCGACAGAACCTTTAAGTCATTGATTCATGTGAGATACAATCCTCCTACTTACTATCTCTCAACCAAGATCTAGGGCAAGGGAATAATCAGAACCCTAATAATCCGGTCTTAAAGCTAAGCGCATTTCATATCCATTTGATCTCAATCCAAGAAACCCTTTTCTTGATGTCTTGATCTACTGCCTTGGCCAAGGACTCCATATGGCATATGAATGACTTACACAATAAGAGATCACCTTGCAAATGCAAGTGTAGGTCCTGTCTTGATTCTCATTCACTTTCATGAATCACTTGTGTAGCCCCAGCATAAGCCTTGAATCAGTTGTCTAAGGCGACACCCTTTAAAGCTTATACCTAAGACTACAGAGTTAACTCATAAAGTGACAAGGAACCTAAAGTCTAAGGATCACTTAATCACATCAATGACTCGTGAGATATTTCCTAATCTGGAAGTTTCCATTTCCTGAAATAGAAACTTCCTTTCCCATTTAGGAATGTTCTCACACGGGGCACCTCAGTGAACTTACTTATTAAAGTAAGCACCCTCATGTATCACGCACGTATCAACTATACACTTTGCACCTCCATGAAACAAGGTGGTCCTTCTTAAGGGCGTGATCCCACAAGCAAGCCTTAGAGGAGTCAGGTTGACACTCCCACTGTCTGTAGGACTCATCGGCTTGGAGTATTTTTACTAATCATGACTTATGTGATATAGGGCTCGTTTCATGAACTATTTCACCTAAATGGTAGAGTCCTAAAGTTATCAGGATTAGGGGAGTTCTCATACATGCGCACATAATGGAAACACTCAAAACACGTATTGGCATATAAAGAAGTGTTTGCCTATGATCAATCGTATATTATTCAAAGATTGTCTGTGATACAAGAAAAGTCCCAAAGCAGATTACGTCGAATCGGCTTTCTAGGGCACTATTCCTAACAATCTCCCACTTGCCCGTAAAAGCCATTTAGGTACTCTAAGTCCCATCTTCTCAAGATGCACTTTGAGAGCCTATTGACTTTGGGCGTTTCCAAAGTGGATCTCCTATATTCTCTTCTGATGTGACCCTCTTGTTTACACATCTCTTAGGAAACACCTTTTCCTTATAAAGTGATTCGTAATCACGTGTTCAGTCTCTTGGTGAGGTCTTGGTTCCCTTACTTGAGCAACCATCCATTTTATCATACAATATGATAAAGGAGTTGTTTCATGCTAGGAACTTCATCTAACCAGTTAGATGGAGTTTCTTACCCAAACACTTAACTTAGCGTTATATAATACGACTAAGTTCTCAACTACGATAGTCGAGTTTTGTAATGTCCGTCCTTGGAACCCCTTTCCAACACATTTCATTACCATTCTGGTAGAAGTTATATCCTTCTAATGATTTCATAATCATCTATGTTTGATGAATGTTTACATCAAATATCCTTCTAACAACAAGATCTTTTGGGCTCTGTAAACTAATACATATCCTCATTTCTTCTCAAGTACTCTGAGGACATCCTTTACATAAATCTAATGACCTTCTCTGAGGTCATATTAGATTCGACGCACTACGCCTAGGTTGCGCCATATCAAATCTAGTACATAACTTTTCATACATTATACACCCTTTCACTTAAAGGGATTTTGGACATTCTAACTTTCTTAAAGTTATCTTAGGACACATACTCTTCAAAAGAGATGCTCCATTGTCCATACTAAACTCCTTTTAGTACCGCGGTTATGTACTTATTTTGTGATAATCCATTTATGCTCTTAGATCTATCTTCTATAGATCTCAATGTCGAGAATTTAGGATAATCACTAAGATCTTTCATGTCAAATTGTTTCTTAAACAAGAATTGGTAACTTTCACATTATCCTTGACATTCCTAATGAGAAGGACATCGTCTTCTAAAGAACCAAAATTGACTCTTACATCACTAACTAGCATATGTACACTTTTGAGACTTATTTGACTTCCATCTGTGTCAAACGATTTGACTATCCTAAGGAATCGAATTGTCTAACTCCTAGAAGCCTTTATCAATCCACAGATTGACTTTAGGGATTTGTATACCTTATGCATACTCCCACTGAATATGAGATTTATAGAAATACCTTATTTCAGTCTCTTTCAATCTCATATTGAACAAGATAGTGTTGGAAAACACGAATCAGAAAGCAGCGGAATTTAAAAAAATTTTCCAACAAAAGGATCTAGGACTCGCAATCGTGTAACCAAATTCGTAAAGATAGAAAACTTACTTTTCTTTTTGTTCTTTCTTGAAGCGTTTCAAGCCACCCAAGAACGCTCTTCTCGCGGCTTGATCCCCTCTCCTTGGTAAAGCTCGAATCTTCAAACTTCTAACTTGAAGTCTCTAGAGAAAGTCCACCAACTTGATCACAATCTAACTAGTAAGGATGCTAGTTCTCTAGTTAGTGTTTAGGCTTAACCTAGGGTTTAATTTAATCTTGGAGAAAGGAAGGTGTTCAACACATGAACCAAGAATTGTCAATTAGCTCTAAAGGGGAGCATGAGCTCCCCTATGTATAGGAAAGGGGAGGGGCGGCCGAACCTAGTCCTAATGGACAAAGGATTTGGTCCCTCTCTCTCCTATTACTTGATCATCAAGTATTTTCCAACTTTGACTTTGAATTCTAATTCTAGTCAACTTTTAAGAGAGCTAAAAAATATCCAAACTATTTTTGGATAATTTTTATACTTTATTTATTATAAAATAAATAACTTATTTTATCTAATTAATTAATTCATAATTAATTAACTAGATTATTTTCTCCAAAATTAGACTTTCTTTTTAATTCAAAATTAAACCAAAGTCTATTAAATAATTAACTAATTAATTATTTAATATATATATATAATATATATATATATATATATACACACGTGTGTGACACGTGTCACAGTGGCACGTGTCACTCACGTGAGCCACACGTGTGAATTCACACGTGTGGAACCCTCTTGGCCCGATTAACTCGTTTAATCATTTTCAAGCCTCAACTCATGTAACCAAGTTGTTGTGTGTGACCCTCTAGGTTCTCAATTCAATTAGCAGTGACCCTAATTAATTAATTCACTAATTAATTAATCAGTCCACAGATTAAACGACCATAGTCTAGCAGCAGGTGTTTAACCCCTAGCTGAATTGGAATGTTCGGATTCGACAGAACCTTTAAGTCATTGATTCATGTGAGATACAATCCTCCTACTTACTATCTCTCAACCAAGATCTAGGGCAAGGGAATAATCAGAACCCTAATAATCCGGTCTTAAAGCTAAGTGCATTTCATATCCATTTGATCTCAATCCAAGAAACACTTTTCTTGATGTCTTGATCTACTGCCTTGGCCAAGGACTCCATATGGCATATGAATGACTTACACAATAAGAGATCACCTTGCAAATGCAAGTGTAGGTCCTTTCTTGATTCTCATTCACTTTCATGAATCACTTGTGCAGCCCCAGCATAAGCCTTGAATCAGTTGTCTAAGGCGACACCCTTTAAAGCTTATACCTAAGACTACAGAGTTAACTCATAAAGTGACAAGGAACCTCAAGTCTAAGGATCAATTAATCACATCAATGACTCGTGAGATATTTCCTAATCTGGAAGTTTCCATTTCCTGAAATAGAAACTTCCTTTCCCATTTAGGAATGTTCTCACACGGGGCACCTCAGTGAACTTACTTATTAAAGTAAGCACCCTCATGTATCACGCACGTATCGACTATACACTTTGCACCTCCATGAAACAAGGTGGTCCTTCTTAAGGGCGTGATCCCATAAGCAAGCCTTAGAGGAGTCAGGTTGACACTCCCACTGTCTGTAGGACTCATCGGGTTGGAGTATTTTACTAATCATGACTTATGTGATATAGGGCTCGTTTCATGAACCATTTCACCCAAATGGTAGAGTCCTAAAGTCATCAGGATTAGGGGAGTTCTCATACATGCACAGCTAAAGTAAACGCATACCAAACAAGAGCATATAAAGAAGTGTTGCCTCAATTCGTTATTTTATTCAAAGATTGTCTGTGATTACAATAAGGAAAAGCACAAAGCGGATATACAATCGGCTTTCTAGGGCACTATTCCTAACAATCTCCCACTTGCCCGTCAAAGCCATTCTAAAGCTACTCTAAGTCCCATCTTCTGAAGATGACCTTGGAAAGCTTCTCGACTAAGGGGTTTAGTAAGTGGATCTGCCACGTTCTCTGCTGATGTGACCCTCTCAATTTGCACATCTCCTCTTTTGATAATATCACGGATTAGGTGATACTTCCTAATAATGTGCTTGGTCCGTTGGTGAGATCTTGGTTCTCTTGCTTGAGCAACCGCCCCAGTGTTGTCACAAAACACAGTAATGGGGTCTTTCATGCTAGGAACAACATTCAACTCTTGAATGAAGTTTCTAATCCAAACACCTTCCTTAGCTGCATCATTTGCAGCTAAGTATTCGGCCTCAGTGGTCGAATCAGCAGTGGTAGTTTGCTTGGAACTCTTCCAACTCACTGCTCCGCCGTTTAGGCAGAAAATGTATCCTGACATTGACTTAAAATCATCTAAGTCAGATGCAAAGCTTGCATCGCAGTATCCTTCGACAGTAAGATCTTTCTGACCTCCGTAAACTAAGAATAAATCTTTAGTACTTTTCAAGTACTTAAGAATATTCTTCACGGCAGCCCAGTGACCATCTCCAGGGTCAGATTGGAAACGACTCGTTACACTAAGTGCATAAGCCACATCCGGTCGAGTACACAACATTGCATACATTATGCTACCTATTGCTGATGCATAAGGTGTATGAGTCATTCTTTCCTTCTCAAGGTTAGTCTTAGGACACATCTTCTTTGAAAGACATGTTCCTACACTCATAGGAAGGTTCTTAACCTTTGCTGACTCCATATTGAATCTCTTCAATACTTTGTCAATGTACATCGACTGTGATAGTCCTATTAACCTTCTAGATCTATCTCTATAGATTTTAATTCCAAGGATATAGGACGCATCACCAAGATCTTTCATCTCGAATTGGTTCGATAACCATAACTTAGTAACTTTCATGTCATCTTTCGAATTCCCAATAAGAAGGATGTCATCAACATAAAGTACTAAGAATTGCACTGAGGTCTCCAATTCCTTTCTATACACACATGATTCATTCGAAATTTGGATGAAGCCAAACGCTTTGACTGATTCATCAAATCGAATGTTCCAATTCCTAGAAGCCTGTTTCAATCCATAGATTGATCTTTGGAGTTTGCAAACCTTTTGCTCACTCCCACTGAATGTGAAACCTATGGGTTGCTCCATATAAATGTCTTTGTCAATGTCACCATTGAGAAAGGCAGTTTTCACATCCATTTGCCATATCTCATAGTCATAATATGCAGCAATGGCAAGCATGATCCGAATAGACTTTTGCATTGCAACTGGTGAAAAGGTTTCATCAAAATCCACGCCGGGTCTCTGAGTGAATCCTTTTGCAACCAGTCTTGCTTTGTAGGCTGCAATGCTTCCATCAACTCCAAGCTTTCTCTTAAAGATCCATTTGCAACCTATGGGTTTGACCCCATCAGGCAAATCTACCAAGGTCCAAACTTGGTTGGAGTTCATGGAATCCATTTCGGATTTCATGGCTTCTATCCACTGTTCAGAGTCAGAATATGAAAGTGCATCCTCATATGTTAACGGATCATTATCCTTTTGAGAGATTTCATGGAAGAATCCATACCATCTCTCCGGCTGTCTAGGAGTACGTTCAGAACGCCTTAGAGGAGGATTTTCGTGTGTATCGAAATTCGTGATTGGTTGTGGTTGATCAGAGTGGGACGTTTCTTTAGTGGGTGGTGTGGGGTCATTTTGTACTTCTTCTAATTCTATGATCTTGCCCTTCTTTTCTTTAAGGAACGGTTCCTCAAGAAAAGTGGCATTTCGAGAAACAAACACCTTTTGTTCAGATTGATCATAGAAGTAGTATCCTATGGATTCCTTAGGATAACCTACAAAGTAGCATAAGTTAGAACGAGATTCTTACTTATCTCCCACTGTCCTCTTCACGTAAGCAGGACAACCCCAAATTCTTAAGTAAGAATAACTAGGGATTTTACCATGCCACATTTCATAGGGCGTTTTAGGGACTGACTTACAGGGAACAAGATTCAAAATCTTTGCTGCACTTTCTAGGGCATAACCCCAGAAAGAAGGTGGTAAGTCAGTGAAACTCATCATGGAACGAACCATATCAAGTAGGGTTCGATTCCTTCTCTCAGAAACTCCATTAAGTTGAGGAGTTCCCGGAGGAGTCCACTGAGAGATAATCCCATTATCTTTGAGATGATTAAGGAATTCTTCACTAAGATATTCGCCTCCTCGATCAGATCGAAGTGCTTTAATCTTGTGACCAGTTTGGTTCTCAACCTCCTTTTGAAATTCTAAGAATTTCTCAAAAGCTTCAGATTTATACTTCATTAAGTATACATAACCATACCGACTAAAGTCGTCAGTGAAGGTTATGAAATACTGATGATTGTTTCTTGTGCTTATACTAAGCGGTCCACAAACATCAGTATGGATCAAATCCAAAACCTCAGTGGCACGTTCCACAGTTCCTTTAAAAGGAACTTTGGACATTTTTCCTTTGAGACAGGATTCGCAGGAAGTTAACTCTTTGAGATCATTTTCAGAGAATGATCCTAAAGTGTTTATCTTGCTAATTCTGTTCTTGGAAATGTGTCCTAATCTAGCGTGCCATAAGGGAGCTGAAACTTTGTCATCTCTCTTACGCTTTGTTTCTCGTTGTATATTCATAATATTGATATTTTGAGTTAGGTAAAGTCCATTACTTAGAGTACCGATATGAACGGAAGAGTTGTTCCGTTTGATAAAATATTTACCATTCTTAATATAAGTTTCATAACCTTCACAATCTAATATTGGAACTGAAATTATATTACGAATAATGCTCGGTACATAAAGGACTTTGTTTAATACTAACTCAAAACTACCTAAATCTAATCTAATTGTGCCTAAAGCTCGAGCTTCAACGTTTGAGCCATCGCCGATCTTCAAGACACATTCTCCTTCTTTGAGTTGTTGGACTTCACTTAGCATCTGTACATCATTACAGATATGAGTCCCACAACCGGTATCAAGTACCCAAGAACTAGAATTAATAGAAAGATTTACTTCAACGAGAAAGATACCTTTCTTTAGAGTAGCCTTGTACTCTGGGCAGTTTCTCCTCCAATGTCCCGCTTTGCCACAATGGAAGCAAACATCCTCTTTCTGATCACGCTTCTTCTTTTGGGCCTTCCCCTTCGAAATGCCACCAGTGGGCCTAAGGGGTTTCTTCTTCTTCTTTTGGGCTTTCTTGCCCTTACCTTTAGAAGGCCCAGAAGAGGAAGATGGAGTATTCACCATCAAAACCTTATTGTCCTTCTTCATCGTGCTTTCAGCAGTCACAAGCTGACTAATCAGCTCAGCTACAGTAGCACCAGCATGATTCATGTTGAAGTTAAGGACAATTGGGTTGAATGATGGTGGGAGCGAAGCTAGCAACAAATCCACTGAAAGCTCATCTTTCAGCGGCATGTCCATGGAAGCAAGTTTCTCAGTAAGGGCAAGAAACTTGAGTCCATATTCATGGACACTTGAACCTTCCCTCATTCTCAAGTGGAATAATTCCTTTGAAGTGTTATACCTTGTAACACGTTCATGAGGGCGGTAAAGTTGCTCTAAGTGGTCGTAAATCTCCCAAGCAAATTCCATGGCCTCATGTTGCCTTTGCAAGTCCGGAGACATGTTAGCCAACATAAGGCAACGGGCTTGGAGATTATCATCCTTCCACTTCTGAATCGCGTCCCGCTCAGCCCGAGTGGGAGCCTCCCCTTCGGGACTAGGCTCCCCTTCGAAGAGAACATAAGTTCTCTTCTCAGAATCTAAAATGATTTTTAGATTCCTCAGCCAATCAGAATAGTTGGGACCAGTCAACTTGTTTGACTCGAGGATCGATACAAGAGGGTTTTTGGTTGCCATTTCAAAACACGTAGAGAATCACAGAATCTACGACCTAAATGGTAAAACAGAGAACTAGTGAGCATGCTGAATTATAACGATATACAAAAGATAAGGTCTTTAATCTATTGTAGCTCCCACTGTTTTTCAAAGATCTATAATTCCCAAAGATCTAAGAGGAACACGTTTCCCAATGGGTACTAAGATCCTAGGCATTTTACCTCGAACCCACGACTCGCGGACATTCTAAGTAAGAACCCTAGGTAGGTACAACTTACCAATTCTAACACCTTTAGAACTCTTAGTAATTGTTTTTTGCATCACCTATCTTTCAATATGGACCCACGACTCGTGCGACAGCCATATTTACTTAGGCGTTAAGCTAGACCCATCAATCATAAGATCATGACCAAAACTTAGTTTGAACGACCCACGACTCGCGGACATCGCCCTTGCTAAAATTGACCACGAAATATTGATCATTTAAAATGATTAATCAGGTAACTAAGAACTAATAAGCTCCACTAGCTATCCCACGACTCGCGGACAATAACTAGCTTTACTTACTAAACTTAAAACCTATTGATGGAATGCTAGGAATTTAATTCAAAACTTGCATCTCGAATTAAACACCTATTTGTTCGAAATTAGCTTAATATCTAATGGGAATTTTCGAAACAACCGGAGAGTTGTCCGGTTGGACCTCACCAACATATATGTTATCCAATTTTATTAGTCTTGATTAATGCAAGTACACTTAAATGCATTTCAAACAAGCACATAAACAGATAACATGTCCTAGCATGATACTAACATGTAATGATCATGGGTTCTACCTATCTTATGCGTGATATGTGGGAGCCACTCCACAATCACAAGTTCTAACATACATGCCACACAAACAGTTCAAATCGCATAAGGGAAAGCAGTAACAAAATACGAGCCCTATCTCTATTACATTTAACAATTGAGATTCCCCTCCCTAACATTTTGAGGGGTCTTCACTTATGGCCTCCTTGTTACTTGAATGTGGTCCATCTTACTCCATGGGTGCATTGTCTCCAAAATGAAAATAAAACCTCACCACCTATCTCTACTCTCAAATTACAATAAAAAGAAAAAGACATAAAGTAATAAGGCTCAATCTTCATATTGGCCTTAGACAATTACACGGGGCATACCCCGGCCTCAAAAACAGTAATATGGAAAGCCACATAATAAATCACATAACAGTACGCACATAAGTGAGGCTCCAACCTCAATTGAAAAACGCAACTATAGGGCTCCAACCCCAATTTAAACCATCCATGTGCATAAATTAAAACCATACATAGATCTAAACCCATGATCACCTAACATGCTTTTGCAAGAATTTAAATTTAACCAATAAATTAAAATTCTCGCTTTAAGCTCTAATAGCTTAAAACACGACTTGATACGAGTCTTATTTATAAAAGTTTTCAATAAATCCCAAATTACCAAAACAAATAAAATTCCAATTAATTTCTGAAAATTAATAATTTTATCAAAGATGTATTTTCCCAAAATATAAACCGCTTCAATTTCTCAAAAAATCCCAATTTTAAGTTTTATTCAAAAATTAAAATAAATATTCAAAATAAAATTTTAAAATTTAAAATAAAAAATTGGGACTGGATTGCACGAAACACGAAAGGGGCCGGATCACGAAAACGGGGCCCGTGCGCGAAACGGGGCACAGCGTCGCAAGCTCGCGCGGACGCGCACGGCAGGCGCGCCCTGCTGGGCGGTGGGCGGCCAGTCTCGGCCGCCCTGGGCGGGCGCGCCTAGGCGCGCCCGGGAGGCTCCCGCACAGGCGTGCGGGAGGAGCTGGGCGGCTGGCCGGTCTGTCCCGGCCAGGCCTGGGCGGCGACGGGCGGACGGCGTGCGGGAGGGCCTCCCGCGCGATTGCGGGAGGGTGGCGCACGAAGCCCGCGCGCGCGACTCCTTCGCGCGCGGGGTTTCGCGTGTTCATCGTGTTCCGGGCTTTCGTTTCGTGTTTTCGTTCAAAAGCAAAACCAATCCAAGAAATCCAAAAACAGTTTATACAGTTTCAAATCTAAAATTGTTTTTCAAAATTAAATTTTATAAAAACCAATTTTCAGAAACTTTCAGGAAAAAATACAGTTTCGTAATTCAGGCTTTCTAAAACAATTACAAATACTCAATCGCATCAAGCCTAAGAATTTCTACCAAATTCAGTATAATTGAGACGAATCAGAAACACGATTAACGAGGTGGCTCTGATACCACTTGTTGCAAAACACGAATCAGAAAGCAGCGGAATTTAAAAAATTTTTCCAACAAAAGGATCTAGGACTCGCAATCGTGTAACCAAATTCGTAAAGATAGAAAACTTACTTTTCTTTTTGTTCTTTCTTGAAGCGTTTCAAGCCACCCAAGAACGCTCTTCTCGCGGCTTGATCCCCTCTTCTTGGTAAAGCTCGAATCTTCAAACTTCTAACTTGAAGTCTCTAGAGAAAGTCCACCAACTTGATCACAATCTAACTAGTAAGGATGCTAGTTCTCTAGTTAGTGTTTAGGCTTAACCTAGGGTTTAATTTAATCTTGGAGAAAGGAAGGTGTTCAACACATGAACCAAGAATTGTCAATTAGCTCTAAAGGGGAGCATGAGCTCCCCTATATATAGGAAAGGGGAGGGGCGGCCGAACCTAGTCCTAATGGACAAAGGATTTGGTCCCTCTCTCTCCTATTACTTGATCATCAAGTATTTTCCAACTTTGACTTTGTATTCTAATTCTAGTCAACTTTTAAGAGAGCTAAAAAATATCCAAACTATTTTTGGATAATTTTTATACTTTATTTATTATAAAATAAATAACTTATTTTATCTAATTAATTAATTCATAATTAATTAACTAGATTATTTTCTCCAAAATTAGACTTTCTTTTTAATTCAAAATTAAACCAAAGTCTATTAAATAATTAACTAATTAATTATTTAATATATATATATAATATATATATATATATATACACACGTGTGTGACACGTGTCACAGTGACACGTGTCACTCACGTGAGCCACACGTGTGAATTCACACGTGTGGAACCCTCTTGGCCCGATTAACTCGTTTAATCATTTTCAAGCCTCAACTCATGTAACCAAGTTGTTGTGTGTGACCCTCTAGGTTCTCAATTCAATTAGCAGTGACCCTAATTAATTAATTCACTAATTAATTAATCAGTCCACAGATTAAACGACCATAGTCTAGCAACAGGTGTTTAACCCCTAGCTGAATTGGAATGTTCGGATTCGACAGAACCTTTAAGTCATTGATTCATGTGAGATACAATCCTCCTACTTACTATCTCTCAACCAAGATCTAGGGCAAGGGAATAATCAGAACCCTAATAATCCGGTCTTAAAGCTAAGTGCATTTCATATCCATTTGATCTCAATCCAAGAAACACTTTTCTTGATGTCTTGATCTACTGTCTTGGCCAAGGACTCCATATGGCATATGAATGACTTACACAATAAGAGATCACCTTGCAAATGCAAGTGTAGGTCCTTTCTTGATTCTCATTCACTTTCATGAATCACTTGTGCAGCCCCAGCATAAGCCTTGAATCAGTTGTCTAAGGCGACACCCTTTAAAGCTTATACCTAAGACTACAGAGTTAACTCATAAAGTGACAAGGAACCTCAAGTCTAAGGATCAATTAATCACATCAATGACTCGTGAGATATTTCCTAATCTGGAAGTTTCCATTTCCTGAAATAGAAACTTCCTTTCCCATTTAGGAATGTTCTCACACGGGGCACCTTAGTGAACTTACTTATTAAAGTAAGCACCCTCATGTATCACGCACGTATCAACTATACACTTTGCACCTCCATGAAACAAGGTGGTCCTTCTTAAGGGCGTGATCCCACAAGCAAGCCTTAGAGGAGTCAGGTTGACACTCCCACTGTCTGTAGGACTCATCGGCTTGGAGTATTTTGCTAATCATGACTTATGTGATATAGGGCTCGTTTCATGAACCATTTCACCCAAATGGTAGAGTCCTAAAGTCATCAGGATTAGGGGAGTTCTCATACATGCACAGCTAAAGTAAACGCATACCAAACAAGAGCATATAAAGAAGTGTTGCCTCAATTCGTTATTTTATTCAAAGATTGTCTGTGATTACAATAAGGAAAAGCACAAAGCGGATATACAATCGGCTTTCTAGGGCACTATTCCTAACAGATAGTTCTCATATTCATTTATCATATCTCATAGTCAGAATATGAGGATGTGATAAACACAATCCAAATGGACTTTTGCATTTCAACCGTCAAGAAGGTTGTAATGTATTCATTCACTCGAAGCTCCACGAGCTTGATCCTATCAGGTGGATCAACCAAGGTCAAAACTTGGTTCGAGTATATGGAATCCATATTGGATTTTAAGGCTTGCTTACACTACTCAGATTCCAAATTTGACAGTGTCTCCTCTTCAAGTAATTCCTTGGCTATCTAGGAACGCGTTCTAAACACGTCTTAAGAGAAGGGTTTCACACGTGTACATGCTCTAAAATTTGGCTAAGTTTTATCAGATGGGCTCGTTTCTTCTATATGTGGCGTGGATATTTATTCTCAAATTTCTTTGAGGTCTGCTTGCTTGTCTTTCTTCTTCTATAGGAACGATTCCTTAAGAAAGATACATTCCTTGAGACAAACAACCTTTGTCTAAGGGAATCGTAGAAATGATATCCAATATTGTTTGTATAAACTTGAACTCATTTCAAGCCTATCTCCCACTATCCTGTTCACTTAAGAGGATTCCACTAAATTCTTGGACAAGAATAATTAGGGAATTTAGTGTGCCACATTGCATAGTGCATCTAAAGGACTGATTTTGGAAGGTGCAAAATTCAAAATCTCTAACTGCATATTCTGGGAGTTTATTCCTAGAATGATTATAAGTCAGTAAAGTTTGCTATGGAATGAACCATATCCTATAAGGTTTCATTCCCTCATTCGGAAACACTAGGTGTTCTCGAATTAGTTTACTGAGAGATAATCCTATTATTTCTAAGATGACTAAGGAATTAGTTGATAAGATATTGGCTATCTCGATCATATCGATTTGCCTATAACTTATGACTACTTTGGTTCCTAACCTCCTTTTGAAATTCTAAGAATTTCATATAAGTTTCGAATTTGTACTTTAACAAGCACATTCATTCATAATGATTAAACTGACGATTGTATCTAGTGCTTACATTAAGCATCTTACACTCATCAGCATGGATCGAAATCCAGTATAATTTTGGAACGTTCCACGTTTCTTATAAACGGGATTCAGGAACGCTTCCCTCAGGACAGGATTCACAGGAAGTCAACTCTATAGGTTCATTTTCATAGAATGATCTTAAGGTGTCTGACTTGCTAATCCTTTTGTATCTCAACGTTCCAAAGTAATTCGAAGCTTTGTCATCTTACTTACTTTTGTTATCTCGTTGTATGTTCAGAACATTAGTGCCTTGAGTCTTTGCACAACAGATTATGTAGAACTGACTCAAGACTAGTGAATTCTATTCCTAGTAGAATTACTAAACGAGGTAACATTTCAGAGTACTCATACTCTTTGCAGTTCCCTTTCAAAGTCCTTATTTGCTACCATAGAAGCAAACATCCAATTTGATCTCTAGTGTCTTTTGGGCATACCCCTTACATGCACCTCCATTGGGCTCTTAAGGGTTTCTTCTTCTTAGGCCTTCAAGCCTTTAACTTAGTAAGTTTAGAAGAAGAATCAACCATCACAACCTTTTATTCCTTCTTAAGGATGCTCTCAACCATTATCAGCTTAAATGATCAACTATGCTACAATGGCATCATTCTAGTTGAGCATGAAGGGTTTAAATGATGGTGGAAGCAATGTAAGTAATCAATGCATTGAGAACTCTTTTCTCAGTTGACGATCGAGACCACAAGATCTTCAAATAAGATCTTTAGACCTTGTTCGTGTGCACTTGTTTCCTCATTTGGAATATTGAAAAATTCCATAATGTTATACCTTGTAACATTTTTATGAGGTGGTTCAATTACTCTTAAGTGGTGGGAAAAATCCTTTCACCTTAGATTGCTTCTCTTTTGGCCCGGGTCGAATTTTCACAATTGAAAATCTCGCCTTATAGAGAACAATTTCTCTTTTCGGATTCTAAAAAGAATTTTAGGATCCGAAGCCATTTTAGAGTTAGTTAGGACTTAGTCAACTTGTTTGACTTAAGGATGAATACGAATGGGTTTGCATTTCATATTGTAGAGAATCACAGAACTACAACCTAAATGCTAAGCAGAGAAAATAGGTGAGCATGCTGAATAATAACGATATACATAAGATAAGGTCTTTAATCTAAAGTAGCTCCCACTGTTTTTCAAAGATCTATAATTCCCAAAGATCTAAGAGGAACTCCTTTCCCAATGGGTACTAAGATCCTAAGCATTTTACCTTGAACCCACGACTCGCGGACATTCTAAGTAAAACCCTAGGTAGGTACAACTTACCAATTCTAACATCTTTAGAACTCTTAGTAATTGTTTTGCATCACCTATCTTTCAATATGGACCCACGACTCGTGCGACATCAATATTTACTTAGGCGTTAAGCTAGACCCATCAATCATAAGATCATGATCAAAACTTAGTTCGAACGACCCACGACTCGCGGACATCACCCTTGCCAAAATTAACCACGAAATATCGATCATTTAAAATGATCAATCAGGTGACTAAGAACTAATAAGCTCCACTAGCTATCCCACGACTCGCGGACAATAACTAGCTTTACTTACTAAACTTAAAACCTATTGATGGAATGCTAGGAATTTAATTCAAAATTTGCATCTCGAATTAAATACCTATTATTCGAAATGAGCTTAATATTTAATGGGAATTTTCGAATCAGCCGAAGAGTTGTTCGGTTCGACCTCACCAACATATATGTTATCCAATTTTATTAGTCTTGATTAATGCAAGTACACTTAAATACATTTCAAACAAGCACATAAACAGATAACATGTCCTAGCATGATACTAACAGGTAATGATCATGGGTTCTACCTATCTTATGCGTGATATGTGGGAGCCACTCCACAATCACAAGTTCTAACATACATGCCACATAAACAATTTAAATCACATAAGGGAAAGCGGTAACAAAATACGAGCCCTATCTCTATTACATTTAACAATTGAGATTCCCTTCCCTAACATTTTGAGGGGTCTTCACTTATGGCCTCCTTGTTACTTGAATGTGGTCCATCTTACTCCATGGGTGCATTGTCTCCAAAATGAAAATAAAACCTCACCACCTATCTCTACTCCCAAATTACAATAAAAAGAAAAAGACATAAAGTAATAAGGCTCAATCTTCATATTGGCCTTAGACAAATACACGGGGCATACCCCGGCCTCAAAAATAGTAACATGGAAAGCCACATAATAAATCACATAACAGTACGCACATAAGTGAGGCTCCGACCTCAATTGAAAAACGCAACTATAGGGCTCCAACCCCAATTTAAACCATCCATGTGCATCAATTAAAACCATACATAAGTCTAAACCCATGATCACCTAACATGCTTAAATTGCAAGAATTTAAATTTAACCAATAAATTAAAATTCTCGCTTTAAGTTCTAATAGCTTAAAACACGACTTAGATGCAATTCTTGTTCAAGAGCCTTTTCAATAAAACCCGAATGACTATCAACCAATAAAATTCCAATTAATTTCTGAAAATTAATAATTTTATTCTTTCAATATTTTCATAAAATAAAGTTTGTAATTTTTCCAAAATTTAACTCGCTTAAATTTTAAAAATCCCAATTTATACAATTATTTCAAAAATAATTTTAATACAATAAAACAAAATTTTTCAAAAAAATTAAATCGGGATTTTAAGGACCGAAAATACGAAAAACACGAAAACACGAAAAACGGCCCGGAACCCCGGAATGCGAAGCACCGCCGCGCGGCAGCGCGCACGCACAGCGTGCGGCAGTTGCCGCATGCGTACGCGGGCTGGGCACGCGTCGTGCGCGCACCACGCGCAGCAGCGCTCGCGCAGCTTGGGGGGGGTTCCGCCTGGGCGTCCCGCGCGGTTGCGGGACGGTGCGTGCGGGACGTCCCGCGCGGTTGCGGGACGCCTGTGCGGGTTGGTCTGGGCGGCCCCCGCGCGGTTACAGGAGGTGCTCGCGGGGTTAGGGCGTGCTACACATTGGCACGTCCTAATCTCGCGTGTTCGTTTCGCGTTTCGTTTTTCGTATCACAGGTTTCTCCAAAACCCAATTCAATCCAAAATTAAAATTACGATTTAAACGAATTTCAACTAAAACAGCTTTTCAAAAACAGATTTAAGAAAACAGTTTTCAGAAATTCAAGAAAAATTACAGTTTCGTATTTCAGGCTTTCTAAAAGGACTCATGAATACCTAATTCGCATCTAAGCCTAAGAATTTCTACCAAATTCAGAATAATTGAGACGAATCAGAAACACGATTAACGAGGTGGCTCTGATACCACTTGTTGGAAAACAGGAATCAGAAAGCAGCGGAAATTTAAAAATTTTCCAACAAAAGGATCTTGGACTCGCAATCGTGTAACCAAATTCGTAGAGATAGAAAACTTACTTTTCTTTTATTCTTTCTTGAAGCGTTTCAAGCCACCCAAGAACGCTCTTCTCGCGGCTTGACCACCCGTCCCTCGAAAGTCTCTTTCTACTTCAGAATCCATTGTAGGGATAGCAATCCACACCAACCTAGATTCAAATAATGTTATGGGAGTTCTTAACAATATAACATAAAGAAAGAAACATAAAACGAGAAAGAGATGATTGAAACTCCCTTCGAAAAACCAGTTTTGCGAAAGTAGAAAACTGCCAGTCACAAAACCCTCGTGAAAAAATTCATCCTTCAGGATATGGACGAACGGTTTTCGCCATCTTCTTTGGTTCGATTTTTTCATTCGTTTCATGTCGGGTTCAGAATCGTTTCATCATCCCTTTTGATCGTTTTGCTTGATCCCCACTTTTTGGTAAAGCTCGAATCTTCAAAACTTCTAACTTGAAGCTCTCTAGAGATAGTCCACCAACTTGGCTACAATCTAACTAGTAAGGATGCTAGTTCTCTAGTTAGTGTTTAGGCTTAACCTAGGGTTTCGTTTATCTTGGAGAAAGGATGGTGTTCAACACATGAACCAAAAGAATTGTCAATTAGCTCTAAGGGGAGCTCGAGCTCCCCTATTTATAAGAGGGGAGGACCGAAAATTCCTAGTCCTTTATGGGCTAGGATTTTGGTCTCTCTCTCTCCTATTACTTGATCATCAAGTAATTTGACTTTGACTTTGAATTCTAATCTAAATCAACTTTCAAGAGAGCTAAAAATATCCAAACTATTTTTGGATAATTTTATACTTTATTTATTTAAAATAAATAACTTATTTTATCTAATTAATTAATTCATAATTAATTAACTAGATTATTTTTCTCCAAAATAAGAGTTTCCTTTTAATTCAAAATTAAACCAAAGTCTATTAAATAATTAACACATTTAATTATTTAATATATATCATATATATACATATACACGTGTGAGGCACGTGTCCCAAGGACACGTGCTCCTCACGTGACCCACACGTGTGATTTCACACGTGTGGAACCCTCTAGGCCCGATTAACTCGTTTAATCATTTTCAAGCCTCAACTCATGTAACCAAGTTGTTGTGTGTGACCCTCTAGGTTCTCAATTCAATTAGCAGTGACCCTAATTAATTAATTCACTAATTAATTAATCAGTCCACAGATTAAACGACCATAGTCTAGCAACAGGTGTTTAACCCCTAGCTGAATTGGAATGTTCGGATTCGACAGAACCTTTAAGTCATTGATTCATGTGAGATACAATCCTCCTACTTACTATCTCTCAACCAAGATCTAGGGCAAGGGAATAATCAGAACCCTAATAATCCGGTCTTAAAGCTAAGTGCATTTCATATCCATTTGATCTCAATCCAAGAAACACTTTTCTTGATGTCTTGATCTACTGTCTTGGCCAAGGACTCCATATGGCATATGAATGACTTACACAATAAGAGATCACCTTGCAAATGCAAGTGTAGGTCCTGTCTTGATTCTCATTCACTTTCAGGAATCACTTGTGCAGCCCCAGCATAAGCCTTGAATCAGTTGTCTAAGGCGACACCCTTTAAAGCTTATACCTAAGACTACAGAGTTAACTCATAAAGTGACAAGGAACCTAAAGTCTAAGGATCACTTAATCACATCAATGACTCGTGAGATATTTCCTAATCTGGAAGTTTCCATTTCCTGAAATAGAAACTTCCTTTCACATTTAGGAATGTTCTCACACGGGGCACCTCAGTGAACTTACTTATTAAAGTAAGCACCCTCATGTATCACGAACGTATCAACTATACACTTTGCACCTCCATGAAACAAGGTGGTCCTTCTTAAGTGCCTGATCCCACAAGCAAGCCTTAGAGGAGTCAGGTTGACACTCCCACTGTCTGTAGGACTCATCGGCTTGGAGTATTTTTACTAATCATGACTTATGTGATATGGGGCTCGTTTCATGAACCATTTCACCTAAATGGTAGAGTCCTAAAGTCATCAGGATTAGGGGAGTTCTCATACATGCGCACATAATGGAAACACTCAAAACACGTATTGGCATATAAAGAAGTGTTTGCCTATGATCAATCGTATATTATTCAAAGATTGTCTGTGATACAAGAAAAGTCCCAAAGCAGATTACGTCGAATCGGCTTTCTAGGGCACTATTCCTAACAACTAAACCCCTCGAAGTGCACATTTGGAGTTCGAGGGGGAAAATTTTTGGGGTACGTGGTCAATTAAAGAGGTATTGAGGCTAACTCGGAGAAAATCAAGGCAATTCTGGACATACCCTCCCCTTGAAATGTTAGGGAGGTTCAAGTGTTAGTGGGTAAGATCATCTCTCTCAATAGGTTTATCTCCCGCTCCACTGACAGAAACTTGTCCTTCTTCAAGATCCTGCGTAACGCTCACAATTTTTCTTGGACCGGAGAGTACGAAAAGGCATTACAAGCTATGAAGTAGTATCTCTCGTGCACGCCATTGTTAATGAAACCGATCCCAAGAGAGAATCTGTTCGTTTATCTCCCCGTCTCCTCAGAGGCTACGAGCGCAGTCTTCATTACCGTCCGCGAGCGTAAGCATCTGCCTATGTATTATCTGAGCAAAACTTTGCTGGGCGCTGAAAAAAGATATATAGAAATAGAGAAGTTCGCGTTCGCCCTCGGCAATGCCTTCCAGAGGTTGATACCTTATCTCCAAGCTCATACTATCACAGTGATTATGGATCAACCCCTCAGGCAGGTGCCAGCGAATCCGGACATCTCAGGGAGGTTAATCAAAAGGTCAATTGAACTCAGTCAGTTTGACATCAAGTTCGAGCCCAGGATAGCTATACAAGCCCAGGCAGTCGTAGACCGATTGGTCGAGCGGTTTGGATTGGAACCCTCACCCTCTCAGGATGACGGTCTCTGGCTCTTGCACACCGATGGTTCCTCGACCTCACAAGGGGGAGGTGTCGGGGTAACCCTCTGAGACCCTCGTGGAATTGAAATAGATTACGCGATCAAATTAGCCTTTCAGGTCACCAACAATGAGGCTGAGTACCAAGCCCTCATTCAAGGGATCAGAATTGCCTTCCGAAATGGAGCCTCTCGGGTCACAGCTTACGTTGACTCTCAACTAATTGCTAGTCAGGTAGATGGCACTTATGAAGCTCGAGAAACCACCATGGTGCAGTGTCTGGCAAAGGCTAAAGAGATGAACGCTAAATTCAAGGAGTTTCATTTGCTGCAAGTTCCACGAGCGGAAAACGAGCGCGCTGATGCCCTCTCTAAATTTGCATCTACCTTGGAGGGCTCCTGTGAGCTTTCTGTCACATTCCTTAGAACTGAGGAACCATTGATAAGCGAGGGGAAACCCTCGGGTCAAGTGAACATGATCGACCCATCCGAGCCCTGTTGGCTTGATGGCATCATCAAATTCCTACAGAATGGAAATTATGTAACGCCCCGTCTTTTCGTCGTACAGGTACGCGCGCCACACGTGTGATTTTCTGAGAGTTAGGTTAATTATTTATTTAATCTCGTACTCGCATGTGTTATTATTTGTTAATCTTACCTGAATTATTTGACTTAATTGAATTATGTGAAATATATGAATTTTGTTCGCAAGCCACTTCATACCATATAAGTATTTCATATTATTCATTCATAATCATCTCATTAATTTTCTTCTAACTTATACATATTCTATTTCATTTCATAAGCATATCATATTTCTATATACTTATATATATATACTTGAAACTAATTTCATAAAATAAGTGATATCATATATATGCATTTCATGCCTACATTGTGAAACATGCATATTTATATATATACCATATATTTGCATACTCACACAATCACCATATATAACCATAAGTAATACCTTTATATATATATCATAGACATAATATCTAACTTTTACTTTATACATATAACTATTATATCTATACATTATATACATATTATATATCAAATATCTTCATTTCACTTTATGTGTATATATCATATATCTATACACACTACAAAAAAAAACAATTTTTCGTGATAAAATATTTTGTCGCAAGACATGAACATTTTGTCACAATAGATCTATTGTGACAAATTTTTTTTGTCACAGTTACTGTCGCGATAGGCCCGTCGTATAAAGTCACGGGCGACAGTTTCTATGTTTGTCACAATAGGTTTGTGACAAAAGTGTATTTGTCACGCTATTGTGACAACAATTTTGTCACAATAGGTTTGTGACAAAAGTGTATTTGTCACGAAAACTCTGTTCTTGTGACAAAATTGTTGTCACAATAGCGTATACATATTGTCACTGCAATTTGATTTGTCAAGAAAGGCTCAACCAAATGACACCTTATTATGATAAATATTTTTGTCACAACAATATGTTCTAATTTGACAAACATTTTGTCATATATCTGGATACTTTTTGTTATCATAGCCAAAAATTTGTCACTACAACAACGTTAGTTGGGCATCTCTTGTGACAAATATATTTGTCACCACATCACGTTTTGTCGTGACAAATATATTTATCACTACAACGTGTTTATCGTGACAAGCATCTTTGTCACCAGATCATATTATATCGTGACAAATATATTTGTCACTAGAACATATTTATCGTGACAACCAATTTATCACAAAATGTTATTTTTTTTGTCAAATAAAGAAAACCACTTATGTTAAGTGACAAAATAATTTATCGCTAAAATTATCAAATTTAATTTTTAGTGACAAATTATTTTTTGTCAATAAGTTAATATGTTGCCTGTAGTGACAAACTATTTTGTCGCACAAAGTTTGTACTAATTTTCTATTGCAATAAAACTTCATCTGTCATCGAAATAATTAACTCTCATACAATACGAAGATACCAACTCAACCAAACAAAGATATTGAATTATATAATATTGTTCGATAATATTCATGTTAACATTAAATTAGAAGATCCAAAAGTACATGTAGTGCATTAATAACAAAATTATCAACTAAATGTCTCAAAACTTATTATAGTCAAAACATTATTTATCAACTCAGTTTTTCTTCTTCTCTATTCTTTCCAAAATGACAATCATGTGATGGAATCATTCCCTACATTCAAGAAATTTAAATTATTATGAAAAAGAAAACCCAAATCACAATTGTCCAGATAAATAAACTCTACACAGGACATTAGTCCAAGAATACACAATTAACCATATAAATAAAATGCAGAAAAGACATTAAGCCCAACCGACCAAAACAAATTAAGTTATTTTATAGGAAAACCCTTTTCAAATTACAAAAAACTTTAAAATATCACTCACTTGTTGTTCATGGCTTGCATCTTCGACTATAATTCTTGCATTTGTTGCATTTGCACTTGTAGGGCCTCAATCTTGTCTTCATTACTTTTGTTTATTTCTTTCTGCTCCTCCAAATCTTGACTGAGGGTATCAATTTTTTGATTGGCCACATCAAGTTCATTCTTAGTCGTCGCCAACTCCTCAACAAGTTTGGGATCTTTTTGAGCACTTAATGAACTTCCATGAGGTACCTCTATAGCACCTCCCATTCCTTTTCGACCAAGTGTAGAAACAAGAATTTCTTCTTCAGACATAGGGTCTCCTCCTTCCTCCATAACTTCCTCCTCTAACCGACTCATTTGAACCTACAATGAGTATCAAATTTTCGTATGTTATTTCACTATAGCATACTAACGAGATATAAAGTATTATGATAAGACATAGATAGCTAAAAGTCTATTTTGATGTACTATATTACATATCAATGATGAGATGTAAACAAACTTACAAATTTCACTTTGGCTACAGGACTCACGAATTGTCCATCTTTTTTAATGTGAATATTCTTCCACAACTGGATTTTTCAAGGATTGGCCTACAAGAAGCATTAACAGTGATTGTCCAAGTTTATTTCAGATCCAAATCAATTGAAATGTAAAATAACAATTGTAATTAGAAGAGCATAATATACCATTTTCCTATAATGAGTAAGATATCGAACTTTTCCTGAAGTATGGGTGAAGGGTAATGATTTACGATTTGCTGAATTGGTTTTGGACCGATCCTGCAACAACAACAACAAAAAAAAAAAAAAACTAACAATCATAACATCAAGTGTATGTATTAAACCTATAAACATTATGTGAAAACATTGTTCAAATTCTTATCATTTTGTGTTACCTTAAATTTATCATTTTCAACCCAATCGCATATCGATTGCCATTGTGGAAGTGTTACCTCCAAACATGGACTTTGTTCCCGTGGATTGAACCCTCAGGACGTGCTTTGTTACGAACAAAGCCTTTTAATTTTCCTAAATACCTATTCAAAATAAATTAAAACAAAATAATAAAATATATATAAACTATTCGATGAAAAAAGTAAGGGAAAAGTTGTTTGTTAATATATGTACCTTTCGATCGGATATATCCATCAAAACTGTACTGGTCCAGCAATCTTTGCCTCTTGAGGCAAGTGAACAGCAAGGTGCACCATGAGAGTAAAGAAATACGGTGGAAATATCTTTTCCAACTTGTGTAAATAAGTGGGATATTTTTTTATCAATTACTTAATATTCTCATCCTCTGGTGTCCTTGAACACAATTCCTTAAAAGTTTAGCCAATTCTTCAAGGATTAGTGGGAAAGGTGCTAATAAAGTTGTGGCTGTTGTTGATGAAGAGAGTTTGGAGAGCTCTGAAACCGATGAGGAATTGTGAATTGTTTTTAATCTTTGGTTGAGTTTTTTTGTACATATGAAAGACAGATACTGGTCTGGTGCTAGTGATGCACAAGATTGGAAATGTTTTGTAATTTCGTAGTCGGTTTGGAAATGTTTTGTAATTTCGTAGTCGGTTTGATGTGGCCAGAATTCTGAGTCGTTTGATACTCTTCTTGTAACATCAGATCCATGATTTTAATTTAGGAATAATTGCAATAATCTTTTAAAATTTAATACAACTATAGAAAAAGAATCTGTAATAACTGAAATATTATGAAAATATAATGATCAGAATGTTATTGAACCTGGTTACACATCCCCTCCACCTAAGCAGAAACAGCTAATTGATGCAACAGTGACGATAAGGTATTTAATTTTGTCCTTTTCCGCTCAAATTCTCCCTCACCTTAATGTAGATACATGCATATTATATATATATATATTTAATTTATTATATAAAATTAATTTATTCTTAACCAAATATTTAACGGTTCTAATTTTAAGTATGATGCAATTTAAATTTATTGATTAGTTGCTTTTGGGATTTATAATTCAACGAGATAATGAGATAGTTGACGTGAATGTTATATTTTAAATACTAAAAAGTAAAAAATATATATACATACATGTATATCTATATAGAGAGAGAGTAAGGGAAACAAGATCAAAATATTAACACAAGCGCGTATTTGCAACGTTTATATGCTTGTTTATAAAGAAACTGAGAAATATAAATTTTCCAAAGAATGCACAAAGAAAATTTTGAAAACTAACCTTCAATTATAATACTCAATTCGAATCCAACCTCCACAGAGTATTCCCTTTCTTCAACTTTGAGTATCCGTTTCCAAGAGGAGACAACTACACGTCAAACTATAAAGGAGTTACAATTTTCTTTTTTCCCATAGGAAATTTCGATCATATAATACCCTTTTATTACATGAATTAAATGGAAAGGAATATAGAGTCCAAAACAGATTGTTCAATTTACGATAGTAATACTGACAACCGCAAGAACTAGTCTATTTTTGCATCAAATAAAAAAAACCTTTTCCCATCTATAAATAAATACTTAGCTTATGTTTAAAACATCAAATTCTATGCAAAAATAGAAATGTAAAAATCAAAATAAGAAGACATCCTACACACACCATATCCTAATCAATAATCTCACCTTCTTTTTTATCTTTCCACTTAGTAAGTGTTTGGCTTCTTCCTTGAGTTTCGAGAAACTTACTACAACCATAAACAATTTGTTTATGATAACGGGAAAGCATAATCTAATGTTAAGGTATAGATTAATAACATGAATACGATGCCCCAAACATTAAAATTCAAATTCTAAGCTACCCACCTATCAATATTCAACCCATAACATAAAGAAGCAACCAAATTAAAGGAAATTCGAAAAAGGCGACGAAAGGGTTGATTTGATTTTTTGTACAGAGAAAGGACGCGAATTGCTACTGTAACATTTTGTGCACACACATAGGCATATACATAATTACATACACACATAATGTGCCTGACTATAGCTTAATTGACAGAAGTTCATATTTATAGTTAACAATGTCCTACAAGAAGAAACACATCTTACACACACACACACATATGTTCCTACAAAAATATATTTAAAAATTGGTGCAGCAAATACATAAACCCAGCTTGCAATTGAAATAAATTCCTCATAATTCACATATATGTCTAGCGGCCTTGATAATATTTGTGTTACTTTGTGAGATAAGTTGGCATGTCAAATTTTACGGATAATTATTACACGTAAGTATACTCAAAAGCCATATCCAAATCAAATAGAATGGGCAAACCATTACCTGCTTTATGTACAAGATGGTGCTCCAGGATATTTACTAACCCCTTTTCAATTCTAGGGAAGAAAACAAGACCAAAGGTTCATCTCTAGGACCTATGACTAGAACACTTATTTTGACATCTCACAAAACTGAACAAATAAAAAAATCAAAAAAAAAAAAACATAACACGCACTTCTATTCAGTGAAACCAAGTAAAAAGGAAGATAAATACAAAAGCATAGACACTACAAACGCCATAAGAGGGGCAGTTGAATTAAAACCAAACAAAATCCTAACAGAGGTTGAACAAACATTCAAAACAATAGATAGAATGCATGGTGAGATACCGTGCACAAACTTTTCAGCAAACACAAAAATTGAAGCCATACTTGTACTCACGCTGCAAAACTCATGAGATAGAAGAGGTTGAAGTACTGGAGTCTAGACATGACAAGAAACTTCACTTTCATGATATGATAATAGGAACTATAATAATGGATGCTCTAAGGATATGCAGACACCCATACTACTTTCCATTTCCTAAATTCAGCCTTCAATTTCAAAGCAACACATTTTTCACATTCTTGAACATCCATTAGTCGATGCTCTAGATTATGCATGTAAAGTTTGAATTCAATTCTTAAACATCCAAGTGAACAGATTATTCATGCACTTTGCTCAATTCAGCACAGGCCCACAGGGTAAACAAACTGATGAAAATCGACTGATTTCTAATCTACTGCCATTGGACTCACTAACCGCAGCTAAGACAACAGCTTGAATGATACTTCTATGATCGCAAGAGAATTTAAATAATAAGGCTAATTGGTAAATATAGTAGGCGTAGATCCTCTACTCTCCCCTAATTCTGGCCCAACAAACCCAATTCATCTCTAATCTCTTCACAACACCATAAGCCCCAATTTAATTGTCTCTCTCTGCTTCTAGTTTTTAGACTACAACCCTAATGCAGACCTACGGATGCTCGGATAATTGAGTTTCAAAACTGAGTCTTAAATTCAACAGACTCATGTATATAAATATTCAAATTTCAAAACACGCACAAGAGCACCATACGTGACATCCCACCGATCAAACCCTCCGATTTCCCACACAACCCCAGAGACTCAACACATCCCTCAAAATTCTCAGAAAATACAAAACCAACTTTTTGTGGGATACGGTGGGATATCGTGGGATATGCGGTGCTTGTCGGTCGGGCACTGAAATCCGATTTGGAATTACCTTGTGCACGATTAGATCGAGTTCGAGTACCTATCAACTTTTGCATTTTCTTTCCGATTTTTTGGGGTTCTCAGCTTTTTTTTTTACTTCTATTTTTTCCAAAATTATACGATTAAGTTCTTACCTTGATATGCGGTGGCTGAGACCGCGAGTCAGGCTAGACTTCGAGGAGACGACCGACAACCCGAGACGATGGAGAGTCGAGAGTCTGAGGGCGTGAGTGGTGGGAGAGTCTGAGGTGTTCGTGGGTTAATTTTCTGAGTTAACAGAGAAGTGTTAGAGAAAGGGTTTAAAGATAATGGTATAGAGAAAGGGCGTGAAATTGGTTTTTTGAAGGGGCACTTGGGATTGAAGACACGATTCAATTATGTCTTCATTCATTCTTATTAACTAATTTTGTTTTTTAAGAAGGAAAATTATTGAAATGGATTTTTATTGAGAAAATATTTTAATAATTAATAATATTTTGGTAAAAATATGAGGAAAAAGAAAACTAATTCTTTTTTTTTAATTAATTTATTTTTTTTCATTCTCTTGAATTTGGTTTTTCATTCTTTTTTTTTTAATTGATTTATTTTTTTCCATCACATACAGAACATACTTATTTATTAATCCCACTGTTCTTTAAACTCGATTTCATTCTATTTTTTATATTCTTTTTAGTTTTCTTTCTCAGAGTGATGTTACCAAAAGACCCCTGGATGGTAGAATCATGGAAGATAACTAAAAGGTTATTTTGGGTATACATATTTTGGTATGATAATTATCAAAATCATTAATGAATTTCTATTTTATCCCAAATTTTTTAAATTCCGTAGAGCTTTTATGAATAATTAAGAGGGTAACTTTGTAATTTAAGTGAAAATTTTTCAATTTGTGAGGTACTTTTTTTTATTATAGAATAGATGACAATACGAATTAATGTGTCATAAAAAATTTATTTATAATAATCTATGTTTTAAAACCCGGACCGGACGTAACCGGAAGCCTTACTGGTTACTGGTTTTACTGGTTCGACCGATTCGACCACCGGTCGAACCGGTCTGATGTCATAATTAGGTCATAATTATATTTAATTATATATATTAATTAAAAATAATAAAAATAAGTTAAATAATGTAAAAATAGATATAATTCTAAATTTTTTATATATAATTCTAAATTACTTACAACTATTCATTAATTTTCAAATAACATTCTCCAACAATAAGTTTTCAAAATTATAAATCTACAGACAATTTAGATAAAAGAATTAAAAAAATATCATCCTATTTATTGTGAAATAAAAAATAAAAAGTATCATACATACATTTACATTTCTATAAATACATATTATTCAAAAAAATATTTCACAATTTTGTTCATATTTAAATTTATTTTATACTATGTAATTGTAATTAATATTTTCTTGACACTCAATATTTAAATGTAATTAGAGAGTTTATTATTTCAGATTATAATAAATATATTACTTACGAAACATTTGTCAACTTGGGCAATAGCTCAATTGGTTTGGGCTCACTTGTAGGTCATGTGTTCAATTCCCAACTAGACCATATTTATTGTTTTTACAGTTTAAAAAAAAGGAACATAAATTCGGGCCAATTGGCCCGCTAGACGGGCCGGTCCATTCCGGGTTTTAAAACATATCATTAATACTTTATATGACGATATTACATTTTGTCACGACAAAATAATCTACTGTGGCAAACTTCAATTTGTCATTATATTGTGTTTCTATAGTGACAATGAGGATCTGTCACAACAAAAAATTTATATAAAATAAAAATATTTTATATGACAAAATTTGATTTCGTCACCACAAACAACCTATTGTGATACAAGTAATGTTTCTCCTTATATTGTGTTTCTATAGTGACAATGAGGATCTGTCACAACAAAAAATTTATATAAAATAAAAATGTTTTGTATGACAAAATTTGATTTCGTCACCACAAACAACCTATTGTGATACAAGTAATATTGTCATGTTATCGTATCAGTATAATGACTATTACAATTTATCACAATTAAATAATTTATAGAATAATAAAATATTATGTGAATCTCTTGTGACAAAAGAGCAATTTGTCACATATATGGCATTTATATGACAAAGTGCTCGTCACATGAGCTCAAGAAGTTTGTCACCATACATTGTCCTATTTTGCGTGACATACATCTCATCCTTCTGTGACAAATATTATATTTTGTCACATAAAATAAAGTTTTATGCGACATTTAAAATATTTGTCACACAAAATTTATATGTTGGCGACAAAAATATATATTGTCGCTATAATGTAATCTATTATGACAATGTTATTTTTCGTCACTAAAAATTGTCACTAAAAATGATTTTTTTTGTAGTGACATTATATCATATATACACAAGAACTCACACACAAACACACACCAAATCTCTACCACACACACACATACACCCTTTCTCTCATTTTCATCACATCTTGGATCTCCAAACAAGAAGAAGAAGAAGTAGTAGAGAAGGGAGAACCAAGCATCATCATCATCTTCATTATCTTCTTCCATTCATTCCAAGGTTGGTTTTGATCTTTCATGAGATTGATTGATGAATAGTTAGGGCTTTATGATTTGAATGTGTTTTCTTGTTTCCTAGCATGAATATGTGATCATATATGTGGGTACCTTTGCATTATTGCACGAATACTTTGATCTCTTGGCTATTTGATCTCATGGAAATTATGGAAGGTTTATATGATTGCTTGGATGGATATAATTGCCCAAACTTGTGTTTTATGTGTTGTAATTGAGGTATAAGAGGTATATTGGTGTTATATGTTAGTTTGGAGGTGTGTAATTGTTGTTGTTTGGTGTTGGTGTGGATTGGGAGCCATATCTTGAGCCTTACCATGTTTTTCCCTCGTATTCAGTTGCTGGAGAAGATCCACGGGCGTGGATTTTGACCCACGACCGTGGATTTGAGTCCAGAAAACTTGGTTTTTCGGCATAAGAATCCACGGGAGTGGATTTTTGTCCACGGGCGTGGATCAGCCCCTGTTTTCTGTCCGAGTTTGTTTTGCTTCATTCTCCCTCATACGAACTCCGATTGACCTGATTTTTGAACCGACGGAAACCTCTTGAAGTCTAGAACAACCTCCGGTTGGAATCTTCACAATATATTTTGCCATTTGTGAGATATAATCAATCCTTTTTTGTGTCGCCACTTCACCGATAATCTGCATTCCTTCAACTTCGGACCTATGCCATTTACTCCTCGTTTTGAACTAGAATACGAGACATATATCGTTTTAAAGGTCTATGTGTCTACTTTCATTTATAACAAGCAAAAATCAATTCTAACTTCTATCATATCGAGTCTTATCTCACGAGTACACATCGCTTCTTTCTCTTGTACAGTTCATCTCCAGGGCGGAGATATTGTGATCAATAGGCACCCAGCGTAGCTTATATCCTTGTATCGTCATCTTCCAGGTGAGGGTGTTTTCGTTCTAGTTATGTATTAAATCCGTACCACCTTTGTGTGATATGTTTTGGCAAAAAACCTAAAGTATATATATATTGATTTTAAAGTGGAGTCATTGAGTAAATCTTTCCTCATGAATTACGAAATGAATTATGATAATTACGATCATGACTTGAATGTTTTGGTGAGATCATGCACATGTTATTGGGCCCCGAGGAAATGTGCGAATGGAGACCGGTTCGGCATCGGGCCGACGTATAGCTAAGCCATTGCACAAAGTACTTATTGAGAATCTCTCATGCGACCGTGTAGTGTGGAAGGTGAGTTATTCTTGAGCCGATGGTTAACCCATCGAAGGAACGGGTAGGAGTCATGAGGCCCCGTCTCAATATTGTTATTATTAAATGGTTCGGGGTCTGCAGGCCCGACCATTTCGGAGGGAGAAGGTTGGAACTTATTTCATGATTACGTTATTGTTATTATGCACCGTGCGGGAAGGCCGGGACACGGATTGCCCAAACGCTCATGTCTCATGTTATGGCTTGCATGTATTATTATGTAATGCATGGTCACGTATTCAAAATATATTAATCATGTTCATTGTACACGGTTGGAGTTTGGATGGAGATAATGCACGCTCACTCGCCGAGCCATAACGATTATTCATGCATTATGAACTTAATGAATTTAATATGAATTAGTCGTAAAGTTCGAGCACTGCTTATCTATTTTCTTGCCCTTCGGGAACTAAATTCATTTAAAACATTACCCGGGATTTTTGACTTGCCGGTGCATGTTTCTATATATATGTTTAGCTCCTGCTCACTCAGTCTTCTAGAGACTGACCCCCTCTTTTCCCCACTTCTTAGTTCTTTGCAGGTTTTACTAGGCGGGAGTCAAGTCTTAGTGGTTGTCTCGAGTCTCACTCGTACATTGGAGTCACATTTTACATTTGTTATGTTTAATCGTATGATGTATTTAATAGACCTGTGTGCCAATGTATGATTTATGAATTATTTAATTATGTTATGGAATTATTGGGCTTGTAGCCATTATTGAAATTCATGTTAATGATTATTGCTTCCGGATTGCACTCGTCAGGTTGTTGATTTAATTGGTACAGGGTTAGATTTCCGCCTAGCTAGGAAAGTTTTTATTTTGTCACCGTTCGTTATGAGTTCGGTTCATGCTGGATCATCCATTTCACATGTGGACTAAACTTGTAGTGCGGGAGATGTGGTGCCTATCGTCATAGGTGCTACTTCTTAAGGTGGTATCAGAGCCCGGTTGCAAAACCGAGGTCTCTTGCGTCGTGTAGTGTCAAGTATAGGTCGAACGGCTTAGGAACAACGTGTCAACGTGCGCATCGCATTGATCATGAGCATGTGTTATTGGAAAATTTGATGAATTATATGTTGAAATTTAAATTTTGTTGAATTAGTTGTTGCATTTTGCATCAATATGTGCTTTGGTGCGAAATATGTGTCATTTGCATTTACTAACCGACATGCATTTATATTTAAGTTGAGTTGTGACTGTAGGATAATATTACCACAACGACCCACGGCCAATCTTTATGGTCACAACAACTTGTCATGAGTTTTTCTTCCCAGTATGAGAAATTGAAGAAGACTTTGGGGATTTAGAAGGATTCGGGTGATTGATGAAGACCACACTCTAGGTTGGGAGCTTGGGCTTGAGATGGAAACTACATTTTTGGGAGAAGACTTGGCATGGATAGGAAATCATGCTCATCAAGGCAAGGGAACTGATTGGAGAATTGAAGGTTAAGATCCGGATTAGAAGACCCTATATACAATAGGGTCAATGGACGGTAAGCAAGGTAAATTATCGAAGGAGGACTTTCGAATAAATCAAGCCTCTGGAAGTTGAATTTGGAAGAGTTAGAGAAAGCCCATTAACGCGGTAGATATGATACAACTTCATGGAAGATATAGAGCAGCCAAGGGAAACGATAAAGAAAGGCAAAGGGCCTTTGGAGGGAAATTATACGCTCAAGTGTAAGCAATTGGGGATGAGTCGTCTAACCAATTTGAACTCCTAAGAGATAAGTCAAGGGGTCTTGATCAAGAAGAATTCGGGTTCAAGAATCACAAAAATTTTGGACATTGAAGAAGATTTTAACAAAGGAATCAACATGGGAAAAGACTCAAAGGGCCAGTTCCGGGAATGTAGAAGGATTGGGCTTAAATGACAACTTCGGATTGAGGGAATCTTATCCCTCAACTTAGTGGGAAATTAAGAATCAAATTCGAAGTAAGGAGATTTTAAAATTTGGAATGAGCGAGATCGGGAAGAAAGAAATAGGTGGAGACACCTCGAGTTCTAAGAGAATGAAAAGTTTGAGAGCTTAGAGGTTCAAGGTTCAAGGTTCAAGGTTGTAAGTAAAGTAGAGTTTTTGGATATTGGGAATACGGAAGGATGCAAGAAGAATTAAAGAAGTTAGAAGACCGTGGGTATACAAGAAGTAGGCGATGAATTTGATGATCGGAGATCAAGTAATTGAGCTAAAGGTTTTCCTCTACGGTGAACGGTACTTGCATTCATAGCACGTGCATCATAAAATATATTAATTATTTTAATTTCGTCTTATATTCGTTTAATTGAAGTAATTGGTCAAATGTGATGCATATTTTGATTGCTGAAATATGCTACATGCATCGAACATTCTTACCCATAGGAGGTCTTCTTCGCTTTAAGCTTCATGTGCCATTTTGTACGAGTCATATTTGGGTCAAGAATGGATCTCGGATTGTGAACCAAACGAGGGTGTAAACAAAATTTGGAAGTTGGGGAGATCGAAGTAGAAACTGGAAAAGCGAGAACTATGGGTGCCACCCTAACCAAATCCCTTCAAAGTGAATGTGAGCAAGAGTACCGAGCACACCACATAACGGGAATCAATCATTCTGTGAAAAGAGGAATTTAAGAAGTCAAGAATTGCGGGTTGAAGAAATGATAGACTAAGTTTAGCGAGCCAGGAAAGAAATTCTTAAGGGGGAGAGAACGACGAAGGCGCAAATCTAAATCTTCGGTTGAGGATGAAGGAGTACATCTAGCGAGAACAATAGAAATGCAAGAATTGATAATTAAGGAATCCTATCAAAGTTGCAAGGAATAATTTGGAAATTTTAGTAATCGAGGAACGAATAAGACCGAGAGAATTAAAGCTTCAAAAGTTGTTGGAGGCCGTGTGGAACCGAAGGAAAAGTGTGATCGATGGGAACAAACCAAAGTCATCGATCTCTTATGTTGGTGGCGTATGAACTCAATCTCCCAAGGGTAGAAAAGGATGAGTTATATTGTGAATTTTAATTTCCGAGTTAATGGAGACGAAGGAATTACGAAAATGATGAATAGGAATGGATAAAGAAGGCGATCGGATCACCATATTCCGTGATGGAAAGTGAGAGTCAATTCAACCGAGCACTGAAAAGTAGATGTCTATGAGGTTAGATAGCGTGAATGAGTCGGGTTCCGGTTCGTTGGTCGTTTCTTCATGAAGAGCCGAGGACATTCCAAGGAAATAAACCATAACCTGAGTTAGTAGAAATGACCTCAAGTTTTTGACATTGAGGGGATACAAATCGCCATGGAGAGTTAGAGATTGTAATTTGAATTTCCTGCAAGAGTGGTTCGAACAACTGGGAACGAAAAACATGACTCATCAGGAAAAAACGAGCTGATCGGGGTTAGACAAAGAGAACACTTAAGAATTTGGAAGTGTAAAGAGAGGAAAAGGAATTGAGACCGGGTTACTTGAAAGATGGGATGGATTGATGACCGGGCATGTGTATAAGGATAAAAAGAAGGAACTCAAGAAAACAACCCAACGGATGCATTGGCACGGGCAATGAGAGCATAATCATCAATTTTATTACTTCGGTGAACGGTACATCGAACATTCATGGCATATGCATACATGCAACTTTAATTTAAACAATTTCATGATGGTATATGCCTTAATCACTAATTGTATTAATTGCTTTTCTATGATACTCGGTGTTTTTGATGTTCTTACCTGTTCCTTGTGTGATTGCTTTGTTTAATTTTGTTTTGGGGTTTTTCCCTTTTCGTGTTTGAGAGACGGGGTTCTCTCGTTGTTGTTTGAGAGACATGGTTCTCTCATTGCTTGGTTGAGAGACGGGGCTCACTCGTTGTTGCTTTCTACTTGTTTAGCTGCTCTGGCGGCAGTTTAGTTTTGCGAGTGTTTAGGCTTCTCGGTGAGTTAAGGGTCGTGGATGATTCAAGAGATGAGTTTCAACGATCGTACCGGAGTAGTAGATTGAGGATGGTTCGATCTTCTTAACATCGAACCCGAGCTTGGAAGCATGAAGAGTCGGTTAGGCTCATGGTTGTTAGTTAGTGGTTATCTAAGGCACCGTACTCATTTCAAACCGAGCCCCAAGGGTTAGGTCGTAATGGACTTAAGTGATAGGAGATGAATCCGTTGGACCCACTTGTTGTACAAGTCCTACCGGACCACTCGCTTAACACCGGATCTAGTTCGAGGACAAGCTTTCTCCCCATATCTTGAGCCTTGCCCTGTTTTCCCTCGTATTCCGCTATGGATAAGATCCACGGGTTTGGATTTTGACCCACGGCCGTGGATTTGAGTCCAGAAAACTTGGTTTTTCGGCATAGGAATCCATGGGCGTGGATTTTTGTCCACGGCCGTGGATCCGCCCCTATTTTCTGTCCGAGTTTGTTTTGCTTCGTTCTCCCTCATACGAACTCCGATTGACCTGATTTTTTACCACCAAAAACCTGTTGAAGTCTAGAACAAACTCCGATTGGAATCTTCTCAATATATTTTGCCATTTGTGAGATATAATCAATCCTTTTTGGTGTCGCCACTTCACCGACAATCGCATTCCTTCAACTTCGGACCTACGCCATTTACTCCTCGTTTTGAAATAGAATACGAACCATTTATTATTTTAAAGGTCTATGTGTCTAGTTTCATTTATAACAAGCAAAACTCAGTTCCAACTTCTACAACTCAAGATATTTCCATTTTCCTACAACTTGTATATTTCCGAAAATTTTCAACTTTTGCCAAACTTCGCCAAAACCCCTCTTATTGCATTCCTTTCGTTTCCTTGGCTCCCATATGTGAATTATATGAATTATATGCTTTCTTAATTGATAATTGTACTCTTATTTGACAATCCTTGGTCTTTACTTGCTTAAGTTTGATTGTTTGAATCCATGCTTGATACGTTGATTGAATTTGTTTGGGTAATTGAGTATATGAATACGATCACACCATTCCATAACATTTCTATGCTTCATTTCATATTGAATTATGTTATGACATAATACACCACTTCATAAGCATTCCCATGCGATGTATTTGGTATCATATCGAGTATTGTCTCACAACTACACGCCTCTTTCTCTTGTACAGTTGATCTCCAGGGAGGAGATATTGTGATCAATAGGCACACGACCTAGCTTATATCCTTGTATCGTCATCTACCAGGTGAGGGTGTTTTTGTTCTAGTTGTGTATTAAATCCCTACCACCTTTATGTGATATGTTTTAGCAAAAAACTTAAAGTATATATATGTTGATTTTAAAGTGGAGTCATCGTTATCGAATAAATCTTTCCTCATGAATTACGAAATGAATTAAGATAATTACGATCATGACTTGAATGTTTTAGCGAGATCATGCACGTGTTATTGGGCCCCGAGGAAATGTGTGAATGGAGACCGGTTCGGCATCTGGCCGACGTATAGCTAAGTCATTGCACAAAATACTCATTGAGAATCTCTCACCCGACCGTGTAGTGTGGAAGGTGAGTTATTCTTAAGCCGATGGTTAACCAATCAAAGGAGCGGGTAGGAGTCATGAGCCCCCGTCTCCATATTGTTATTATTAAATGGTTCAGGTCTATAGGCCCGACCATTTCGAAGGGAGAAAGTTGGAACTTATTTCATTATTATGTTATTGTTATTATGCACCGTGCGGGAAGGCCGGGACACGGATTGCCCAAACGCTCATGTCTCATGTTATGGCTTACATGTATTATTATGTAATGTATGGTCACGTATTCAAAATGTATTAATCATGTTCATTGTATACAGTTGGAGTTTGATTGGAGATAATGCACGCTCACTCGCCGAGCCATAATGATGATTCATGCGTTATGAACTTAATGAATTTAATATGAATTAATCGTAAAGTCCGAGCACTGCTTATCTATTTCCTTGCCCTTCGGGAACTAAATTCAGTTAAAACGTTGCTCGGGATTTATGACTTACCTGCGCATGTTTCTATATATACGTATAGCTCCTGCTCACTCAGTCTTCTAGAGACTGACCCCCTCTTTTCCCCACTTCCAAGTTCTTTACAGGTTTTGCTAGGCGGGAGTCAAGTCTTAGTGGTTGTCTTGAGTCTCACTCGTACACTCGAGTTACATTTTACATTTATTATGTTTAATTGTATCATGTATTTAATAGGCTTGTGTGCCAACATATGATTTATGAATTATTGAATTATGTTATGAAATTATTGGGCTTGTAGCCATTATTGAAATTCATGTTAATGATTATTGCTTCCGCATTGCACTCGTCAGGTTGTTGAATTAATTGGTACAGGGTTAGATTTCCACCTAGCTAGGAAAGTTTTTATTTTGTCACCGTTCGCTATGAGTCTGGTTCATGCTGGATCATCCATTTCACGTGTGGACTAGACTTGCAGTGCGGGGGATGTGGTGCCTATCGTCACGGGTGCTACAACTTGTCCGAGCGACAAAGTGGAAGCACGGAAAGTAAGGAGTAAAGCCCCTCATTTCTCCCCCGATAACGAGGGTAGGCTCTTCAAGCGGTCTTTCCAAGGTCCTCCGATGAGATGCCTAAGACCCTCGCAAGCTAGGGAAGTGTTGGAACATGTGCACAATGGAAGCTGTGGAAATCATTCTGGTGGTCGGATTTTGGCTAAGAAGGTGTTGAGGGGTGGATTCTATTGGCCCTCGTTATTACAGGACGCCATCAATTACTCTAAGAAATGCCCCAAGTGTCAGTTTCACTCCAACACCCCTCAACTGCCAGGGGCCCAAATGATCCCAGTTGACGTTTTGTGGCCCTTTGACCAGTGGGGCATTGATATAGTGGGACCCCTTCCAATGTCGGTTGGACAAAAGAAATTTGTGATCCTCGCTGTGGACTACTTTACCAAATGGGCCGAGGCCGAAGCGGTCGCAAAAATTACGTTCAAGGTTATCAGGGACTTCATTTGGAAAAACATCATCTGCCGGTATGGCATCCCGAGGGTGCTAATCTCAGACAATGGTTCGCAATTTATTGTTGCTGACACTCGAGAGTGGTGCTCAGAACTGGGCATTGAGCCGCACTTCACTTCTGTGGGCCACCCTCAGGCCAACGGACAAGCCGAGGTTACCAACAGAACCATACTCCATCATCTGAAAACGATGCTCTAGAGTAAAAAAGGCGAATGGGCTGAAGAGCTTCAGGGAGCCCTCTGGGCATTCGCAATACCCCTCGAGCCGCAATTGGTGAGGCCCCTTACTCCCTTGTTTACGGCTCTGAGGCCATGATACCTACGAAAATCATTCAAGACTCTGCACGCGTTGCCTATTTCGAGCCTGCAGCAAACGAGAGTAACCGGGCACTCGAATTAGACCTATTAGACGAGAAGAAAGATGCTGCTTGGGCTCGGATCCACAAATACAAAGCGACCGTGGCCCATCAGTACAACAAGCGCGTCAAGGAAATGACCTTCCAGCTAGGGGACCTAGTCCTCAAAAGAGTTGAAGTATCCAGACATGTGGGTAAGTTAGACGCCAATTGGGAAGGCCCCTTCAAAGTCACTTAGGTACGAGCAATCCTTGTGAATGCATGTAACCTCAGAAGATTCTATGTGTACTTGTAATCCTTGTGAACGCCCACTCGAGGCACTTTGTATCTTCTTTTGACAGAAATACAAACACATCAGTGGGTATTTTCCATTCATCACATGTCATTTACTTGATTCAATTAATGTCTTGCATCTTCAATTAATCAGTGCCCACTCCGTGATGAGGGTACTCCACGCCGAACGGCTTGGTACCCACCCGGACAAAACTCTTAGATGGGCGAGCCCAACTCCAGACCAACGCTATCGGTGTGTCGAGGACCCATACATTCACAACATCACAAACATTCAAGCTTCAAAAAGAATCAACGGACAAAGCACAACAACACTGAAGGAAAAAATTTCCATTTATGAAAAGAGGAAAAGAGAATTACAAGTACTGGGATAACAAAAGTAATGAAGCCATTGGGAGAGTTCGACTTGATGTTCATATAATAGAAGCAAAGGAAAATGGGAGCAGAAAGGCATAGTGAGCCGCAGGGACAGATAGGATCTTGAGGGTTGACTTCAGGAAGCTTCTTGAGAGTCACCTCCGGCGTCCGAATTTGGTGCCTGGGAGGTTTCAGGCTTAGGAGGTGCGGTCGCCAAAGGAACTGGAGCCAGGACTTCTGAGTTTGAGGCTTGAGCGTTACCCTGGCCCTCTTCATCAGCATCTTCGTCAACCGTGATGGGCTCTGGACCCGGGGGATTGGCCGCCATAAATTCGTCCTGGAGCATAACAACTAGATCGTTATACTCCGGCTCTGTTAAGTCCTCGGCCGGATCCCTATCCTGCTCGACCGGTTCCAGGTTCTCATCCAGATCCATGCGCAAGCGAGCGTCATTGCGAGTGCTGGGGGGCACCACTCCTAGCTTGACCAACTGACCCAAAGACTTCCAGAAGAACCACTTAGTGTTGGTGAAACAATGGAGGTTGGCTGTGAATGCGAAGGCCTTTGAGTGCAAGAATCTGAGGACCGCATCCCAAGATACCTTCCATTCCAAGTCCACCGTCTTACTTTGAAGGTCAGCAAGCTCTTCTCTCACCGAACCCAGTTGTTGGTCGCGATCGTTTAGTGCTTCGGTGAGATGCTCGTTATCCTCCCTCAGCCGGTTCCTTTCCTTCTTCAGATCCTTGTGCTTTTTGTCCAATCTCTGCCAGGTATCCTCTCGTTCCTCGAGTGTTTTCTTCACCGTATCATGCTCTAATTTGACAGCCGTGAGCTCAACAGAGACTTGATCGTAATCCTCTTGCAGCTGGCCAGGGTCGGAGACTCGCAGCAGCTTCTTGTATTTGGCCTTGTGCTCAGAATAGGTTTTCGAGAGTCTCTGCAGGTTTTTGAACCTGGGAACCACCTCCTACAAATAGTAAAAACTATATTACGTACAAAGTTTACTTAAGAAAGGCTAAAGCTGGGGGAAGAAACTTGATACACTTACCCTCAAGAGAACTTGACAGGCATCGTCAGAGACTTGAGCGACATCCTGTTCATTCAATTTCTGATGGTCACCGGAGAATTAGAGCTGGTGGATGATTCCCATGACCAAATTTCGGGTGGATGAACTTCTCCTTAAGAGCACATGGCCCTCCTCCATCGAACTTCCAGAAGCTCTCATCTTCCGAGGAGGAAGTGTCGCCTTCCTCCCCTCGCACGCCAACCATCACCTCCTTTCCCCTGCCGATGATGGGGATTGAATCCGCCATTCTCTTCCTCTTCCTTGGTTGTTGGTCCCTCTCTACATCTAGGGCCCTCATTACTACCCCCGAGCGGTTACAGGGAACAACAGGAGCTACTAATACTTGCTCCTGGCTGGGAGGGGTGGCTCTGCGAGCGTCCCCAATGGTCAAGTCCTCGACGTGGCCATCTCCGCCGCCACCACGTCCTTCTCCGCGGCCTTCCCCTCGGCTGCTGGATCCTCGTCTCATGCCCCGGCCCCCTTGTGGTGCAATTGGGGGTCGTTGCTGTTGTTGTTGCTGGTTTTCGCCCGCGTGGCGAGAGCGCATCATCGCCGCAATGATCTCTGCGCTTAATCCCGCCATCAGAATGTATACGTCTGCATGTCAAGGAGTGAGCGAGCATCAGAGAAACATATTAGAAACACTCAGCATTGACAAAACAGAAGTGAAAGAGTTAAATGTTTCTATTCTAGAAGTTAGCAGAGTTAGTCCCTAGAATCTAATCGACGAGGTCCATGATTCGAGCGGTAGGGTTGGTTATCATCTCGGGGGGGCTTACGAGTCCGTAGCGGAATAAGATTTCCTGATTCCGCATTAGCTCTCTGACCTTAATCAACTTCTTCTCATTCTTCATAACTTGGGCCAGACACTTTGCCCAGTGCTCGAAATCCTTGTTCCCTGATCTGTGTTTGACTATGGGCCCTTCCCCGTGCGTCACCCACTCTTGGGGTACCCTATGAAGAAGAATTTTTCCTTCCAATTCTCTCGGTAAGAAGTTGAGGGCGAGTCTATCATTTTTACCCCAGATTTGGCCTGGGCATAGTAGAAACCGTCTCTTGGGGACGAGCGTGGAGAACGGGCCACTTGAATCAAACTGTTGAAGTTCTCAATGGAGGGTTCTTGACCTGTGGCCCTCACCAACATCACGAAGGCATTCAACAGAGCTATCCCATTGGGCAGAATCTAGGAAGGACACAGATGTAAGGAATTCAACAGGTTGACGATGGGGGCAGGGATTGGAAATCTCAACCCTCCGGCAAGCACAGCGCCCCAGTAAAATGTCATCATCCCTGGAGGTGGACGATTGGCTCTCCCTTTGTCCGCAGGGAGGCGAGTCCAATATACGTTGTCCCAATAAACCTTGGACTTCAACTTGGCCAACTCCGCGAGCGTCAGAGTACTCTCTATCTCATCTGGGGATTTATCTGTTTGGTGAGGGTTGTTCTTCCTCACTTGAGTGGTTGGCTCCTTCCCTTTCCTTTGACGTTTTCGGGGAGGCTCTTCATATGCTTGGCGGCCCGAGGGTCCCACCACCTCTTGAGGGCCGGCAATCGCCACCGTGACCTGGTGCTCTTGGGGCCTCAAAACACTGTTCAACAAGGGAAAAACCCTTTCCCCTTGCCTTTGTATCTGGATTGCTAGATCCATCTCTTCCAAAAGGTGATTCACACCTTCAGGACAGTGCTCGTTCATCCCTTGAACGACGGCATCAAGTTCCTTATCCCCAACCTCTTCTGGGGCTCTCGCTATCGGAATAGCAGTCGAAATTTTACTGTGAGGAGAAGAGCTTCCTACAGACATCTCATCTATCTCCCTCACCATTTGATCTATGATGTTTTCCGCCATTACTGCTCTTTGATTTTGAAGATGGAGCTCTCAACAGAAATACAGCTGAGGAGAAGAGTTCTAGTGCAGATTTAATGGCTAAGAAGACCGTCCCACACAAGAACCACTCTCAACACAACCTAAATCTAGGGTTAGTGCGGAAATTACAGAGGATTACCTAAGGTAGAAGAAGAAGTTCACTGGAGAAGTCGTCGGAAATTGCAAGAAAAGGCAGAGAGCTTGCTGTTGATTTGCTCTAAGAAGGTTTGAATGCTTAAAGAACGAAGAGAGGCTTCCAAATCCCTATTTTTAGGGAGAAAAGCTGGCATTAATTAGGGTTGGGATTCAAACCGAAATCATTTCCCGCTTTGAAAATCCTCCCACTTTTGGTAACCGTTGCACGTCTCCCAACAGACACTCGCCCACTCCGCGGAACACGCGCCTACGTCGCCACTCAGCATTAAATGCGGACTTGAATTGATTTATTGCTGTGTCAGAAGATATCCATTACAGAAGGTGGGCAGTCATTTCCCTCCAAAAGCTTGACCCTCGAATATTCAAAGCCATGGCTCGGTTTTTAAAATTCTACAATACACTAAAGCATAACTACAGAATTTAGGGGGCAAATGATGAGGCCAAATTACGCTCGGATCAGCACCGCACACGTACCGCGATCTGAAGGACCCAGAGCTCTAACGCTCGCGGTAATGGGCTCGTGGAATTGACTCGACCCACTTCCTCATCTCCTATACGTTCTAGAATTGCGCGCTTCGGCCAAAGTCACGAGCACAGGATCGGTCCACCAATTCCCTTGGACGCACGCACTACGGTCCCAAGGGACGATCCGCACCTGGATTTTCCCTCTTCTATGCTAGGGACCCCAGCTGTAATTGCGTTCGGGCTATACACGCTCTACGCTCGTGCCCCTACCGTTCGTAGTCACCTCGTAGGGGAACCTCCCCCGAGCGTGGCCAACGCTCGAGTCCAGTACCAAAGGGCACTTTTTGCCTTGAGGACCAACCCTAACACAGTAAGGAGTCCTTCTAGAGGGCACTTTCAGAGGTACGGGGAGAGTAGCGGGGAAGAATTACACGCCACAGGCTTTTCAGGGCACCTTGTACTTGGCACCTCTGACACAGTGGTAGTGTGCACCTCGTACTTGGCACCCCACAGGCTTTTCAGGGCCGTCCCTTTCACGCCGTCACATGACGCCATGTGTCTAGGGCAGCACGGGGTTTGGGACCACAAGGCCAAATTACCCATGATACCCTTGCCCCTAACATATAAATAGGGGATTCATACACACATCCCCCAAGTCATCTTCCCCACATACACTACACAGCATAAACTGGGCATTTCCTCTGCATTTCGTCTTCCCCAACCTCCCTGCATTTCACCATTTTCGTCGCTTCCCTACTACACTTTCTGGTGTTATCCTAGCTGGAAGAACCCACGCTTACTTGGAAACCTAGTTCCTGAGGCTCAACGCCTGTGATGGTCTTCCCTCTCACAAAAAAATCTTAACGTGTTGGTGTATTAACACACTTCCAGTTTCTGCACCATCAATAACTATTTTTAAAATTAAAGAATTATAATAATTTATTCACTTTAACTACAATTCACGACGATTATATGCACTATTAGTGAATAGAGCAAGCTAATGAAAAATTTTAAATTAATAATTGCTACTTATACTTATGTAATCAAACATTCAATTAGGATTTCAAACCATATAAATGTAGATGTTCGTGTTCTTCCAAATAGAATACGAATTTTGTTTTCATATACTTGTGCGACATCAATATTTTCTTATTTAATTCATTAATAAAAAAAACTTTATCTTATTTACTTGATTCTTTAAACACACGATTTCTCTTTTTCTAATTTATTTAATGGCAAATTCCAAGGAAATTTCGAGGGATTTCAGAGGGAAAATGCAAATTCCCTCGAAAATCCCTCGGAATTCACCATAACTATTTTTAAAATTAAAGAATCATAATAATTTGTTCACTTTAACTACAATTCACGATGATCATATACATTATTAGTGAATAGGGTAAGCTAATGAAAATATTTAAATTAATAATCGCTATTTATACACATGTAATCAAACATTCAATTAGTATTTCTAACAATATAAAGGTCGATGTTCGTGTTCGTACAAATAGAATACGAATTTTGTTTTCATATACTTGTGCGATATCAATTTTTTCTTATTTAATTGATTCATGAATAAAACTTTATGTTATTAACTTGAATCTTTAAACATACGATTTCTATTTTTCTAATTTATTTAATGACAAACTCCGAGGTAATTCCGAGGAAAAATGCAAATTCCCTCAGAAATCTCTAGGAATTCACATAACTATTTTTAAAATTAAAGAATTACAATAAATTTTTTCACTTTAACAACAATTCATGACGATTATATGCATTATTAGTGAATCGAGTAAGCTAATGAAAATTTTTAAATTAATAATTGTTATTTATACTCATGTAATCAAACATTCATTTAGTATTTTAAACCATATAAATGTAGATGTTCGTGTTCTTCCAAATAAAAATCGAATCTCATTTTCATATACTTGTGCGTCATCCATTTTTACTTATTTAATTCATTAGTGAACAAAACTTTATGTTATTAACTTGCATTTTTAAACACACGATTTCTCTTTTTTTAATTTATTTAATGGCAAATTTCGAGGAAATTTGGAGGGTTTTCCAAGGGAAAATACAAATTCCCTCGAAAATCCCTCGAAATTCACCATAACTATTTTTAAAATTAAGAATTACAATAATTTAATGACTTTAACTACAATTCACGACGATTATAGGCATTAGTAGTGAATAAAGTAAGCTAATGAAAAATTTTATATTAATAATTGTTACTTATACTCATGTAATCAAACATTCATTAGTACTTCAAACCAAATAGATGTAGATGTTCGTGACTTTCCAACTAGAAATCGAATTTCATTTTCAGATAATTGTGTGAAATCAAGTTTTTCTTATTTAATTCATTAATGAACAAAACTTTTTGTTAAAACAAGAATCTTTAAACACACGATTTCTCTTTTTTTTATTTATTTAATGGCAAATTCCGAGGAAATTCCGAGGGACTTCCGGGGGAAGATACAAATTCCCTTGAAAATCCCTCGGAACTCCCTTGGAATTCACCATAACTATTTCTTAAATCAAAGAATTAAAATAATTTGTTCACTTTAACTACAATTCACGTCAATTATATGCATTATTAGTGAATAGAGTAAGCTAATGAAAAAATTTAAATTAATAATTGCTACTTATACTCATGTAATCAAACATTCAATTAGTATTTCAAACCATATAAATGTAGATGTTCGTGTTCTTCCAAATAGAATAGGAATTTTGTTTTCATTTACTTGTGCGACATCAATTTTTTTTTATTTAATTTATTAATGAACAAAACTTTGTGTTATTAACTTGAATCTTTAAACACACGATTTCTCTTTTTCTAATTTATTTAAAGGCAAATTTCAAGGATATTTCGAGTGATTTCCGAGGGAAAATTTAAATTCCCTCCAAAATCCCTCGAATTCACAATAACTATTTTTAAAATTAAAGAATTATAATAATTTGTTCACTTTAACTACAATTCACGACGATTATATGTATTAATAGTAAATAGATTAAGCTAATGAAAATTTTCATATTAATAATTCCTACTTATACTCATGTAATCAAACTTTCGATTAGTATTTCAAACCATATAGATGCAGATGTTCTTGTTCTTCCAACTAGAAATCGAAATTCGTTTTCATATATTTGTGTGAAATCAATTTTTCTTATTTAATTCATTAACGAACAGAACATTATGTTATTAACTTGAATCTTTTAACACACGATTTCTCTTTTTTTAATTTATTTAATGACAAATTTTGAGGAAATTCCGAGGGATTTCCGGGAAAAATACAAATACCCTCAAAAATATAGTTCAATTCACACATGAAATGGATAATCTATATATGAACTAAAGCTATAGCGAACGGGAGACAATAAAAATAACCACTAGCTAGGCGGGGACAACCCTCAATTAATACCACAATGAAAAGTCATAAGCGGAAGCATATCAATATACATGCAATTCATTATCCAATGTTAATTCCAAAACATACTCCATGTATATATTAATATAATATCATCCCTAAAAAATTCCATACTTATGCTAATATTTTCCAAGTATATGTCCTAATATATACATAGATACCAAAACATTTCATAAGATCTATAAGTATCCATAATGTACATAAACATGAGAGTGACAATGCTAGACCCCAAAATAAGCAAAACTCGACTCAATCCCGCCTAACACTCAACCTGCAATACCTGAAAATGTGAGGTGTCAGTCTATGAAAGACTGAGTGAGGGTTTATAATTTAAAAGCCCAATTACCATGCAAGTTATAATTCTCGGGTAAGATTTTATAAAGGAAAGCAATATAGGTTCATTAATAATACAATACTCGCCCGAGATTACAACTACTCAATTTACAATTCAATCAATTCGGTACAATTCAGTTCAATCAATCAGTGGCCCGACAAGTGAGGACAATTCTCCAACCTTTCTCCGACAGTGTACAATAATTCAGTTTTAATAGATTAAGTGATCAAGCAATACATTTCGGTGCACAATTAGCAATTTCAATAGTCCATCTTTCTTCCTCCGGGAGATGGGGGATTGCAAGGCCCCGTCATCCAATCAGTGTGAGTATAGGGTTCATGATTCCCTATACCCGGAACTCCTTCTTCCACTAATATCCTAGTGGATTCAGGTGTCATCCCAACAATGTGAGGATAGTGCAAGAGTTGTGTGACGCCCCGATTCTTCGGCCGTACAGGTTTGACATCACATGTGTGTTTCGTGAGCTTTACGTTATTTATTTCATGCTTTTATATGTTATTATGATTGATTAATTGCTACTTAGTTATTTGAATTACTTGAAATTTGTTTGAATTTGGATATTTTCCCTAATTGCTCGTTTACTTGTATCTTGCTCGTTTCTTATCCGTTTCGAGTTTCGTTTCTTGTGTATTTTTGCCGTGTATGAAATATGTGAGTTATTTACCTGTTAGCATGCTTATGTGTTAATTTGATGGTCGTTTGATTCAGTTTTGAGTTCGGTTTTTTTTAAAACCGGGACAATTAGGGTTTTTAAGCACTTTGTGCGCACCTTGTATTCCGGGCAGCGTATCTTGAGCTAGGGAACTCGGATTCGAGTTCCATCACCTACGTTGACTTCGTATCGACGATTCGGAGCCAATGGAACAAGCCTCATGCCTTTTTGAATTCATTTAGACCTCTGAACCTCACCCGTAACGAGCAGCTTATGTAAATTCGTACCTTTGGGTTGACTAGTCTTGGTGGGACCCTTCTTAACCTAACCTTAACTTGACCCATACTTTGTAGCTTGAGTTAACACACTCCCTAACCCTCCTATCTGCTGAATTTCGAGCCATACCCCTCCATCCTCATCCATTTTCTGCTCCAAAATCAGATCCAAGAGAGAAGAGAAGAGGAAGAAGAGAGACCTTTGCCATCCTTGTTAATTTCTAGCTCAAATCAACTCCTTTCTTCTTCTAATCTTCAAGGTAAGTATATTTTGTTATTCTCTACTCTTTTAGATGTGTTTTGATGCTTTTTATCCATGCTTTGATTGGTATTTGATTAGGGTTTGATATGAGCAAGTTTGTGAGTTTTGATCAATTTCTTGTTAAATGGCATGCTTGAAGTTTGGGGCAGAGTTAGGGACTTTAACTTGACATTTTGGTCCGATTTCTTCTTGTATTAGATGTCTAACATGTTGTAGTAGAACTAGGGTTCATGTGCCTTTGATGTTCTTTGGGAAATTTATGAGTTATTTGGCATGAAAGTTGAATTTAGAACAGCCCCCCTGTTTTGGTTAATTGCCCCAGCTTTTGCTTGCTTTGGTTGATCATTTGTGCTTAATTTTGTGCCAAATTGCATATACATGTAGCATTTTAGTCCCTTTGCATGTTGGGATTAAGTTTCCAAGAGTTTTGATTCATTCTCAGCCCCTAGAGCCTTCATCATGGCATGAATGTATTGATTTCTCAATTTTGGCTCTAATTGCATTGCTTGTTTGATGAACCTTTTTGGATGCATTCTTGAATCTTTTTGTGTGATTCTTTGGTGTGTACTTGATGCTTGTTTTCTGTGTTTGATGCTTGAGTAGTTCCCTTTCTTTCAACCCTTGTGTTGCTCTTTCCTTTCCCCTTTTTAAACAGCAGCTGTCTGCTCTTTCTCCCCTTTTTGCCTCTATACCGAGACACCCCCGTGTCTCGGTTTGTTCTTCTGGAGTGACACGGGCGTGTCACCCCCTTTTCGTAGCCTTGTTTCCCTCCTGCACTGAGACACGGGGGTGTCTTAGTTTAGGCTTCTGGGATGACACGGGCATGTCATTCCCCTCGTTTTGATTTTAAGTGTAACTCTTTTCCGTTACCTTGCTTTTCATTGCTTCTCTTTGCCTCGTTTCGACTTATATGTGTTATTATATTTGAGTTATGAGCTTTTTACATCCCACACTTCATTTATAGTATGATTTACGTGCGTATATTCAAGCTAGGGTTTAATAGAACTTACGTGATAACTTGTCTCTTTCCTTTTCCGTCATAAGCATTCATATGCATTGCCGAGCGTCTAAATGGTTCATGTTGGAGTCTAAGTTCGTATTCCTTTGTTTATTTTGTTTAGAGAACCCTCCCGTGGACGAGGAAGTCGCTCCTTAGACACTCTTTTCCCTCATTTGTTTCGTCTTCGGTGTAAGGTGAGGTTTATTTCTTTTAGTTATTCGACCTACAACCTTATGTGCTTTTGAAACCCGCATGCGAGGATTATATACGTATATTTATGGTAAATATGTGTGAGATATGTATGCTAAGGGCTTGCCCATTTCTTATACGACTTTGAAACGGATTTGTATACGTATATAAACTATTTTCCGCTTGTTTTGAAAACCTTGGTAAGGGTGTGTGTGTTAGCTTTGTTTCGTTTGTATCGGATTCAAGCAAGTCTCCAATTTCTGTTGGTTTTGATCTGTTGGGCCCCGGAGAGTGGCATGGCAACTCGGGACGATCATGGGGTCGCCGAGCTCTCCCGTCAACACTTTCCATTGAGAGTTTCTCCCGACCTTAGGAGGTTGGGGAAGGGCGGTGCTCTTGAGCCGGCGTAGGCAAACATCGAAGGATTCAAGGAAGTAATTAAGCCTTGTATAGTTGGTTCTGAGTTCGTAAGCTCGTTAGATAGTTAGGGCCGTACACCCTACTGTCACCGGTGTGAAGGATGGTTTATGATTTCTGTTTGATTTGTTCGTTTTGATTTGGAGTTGGGGATTTACTTTTGTATGAACCGTGAAACGAGATTGGCCTTGTGATTAACTAAAAGTTGGCATTTTGGCACTTGCCCTTCTGTTTTCTTTTCAACCTATATATCTAATATCACGGGAAACGTTTTAGTTTGCAAAACCCATTCTCGGTTCAAGGTTCTTTACTTTTGCTACGTGCTTTGCTTTATACGTATTAGTGTGAGTGTCTTAGCCCCCTCACTAGTCATTAGGACTAACCCTCGCTGTTTCTTTTCTCTTCCCCTTTTCTTTTAAGTTGCAGGTAGTTGCTTTTGGAGTCTTGAGCTAGGCGGCAAGTTTGTCGAGTCGTCTTACTTGTGGATAGCTCGAGTTTCACGCATTTTAATTATGTTTTGTACTTACTTTACCGCACTTTTGGATACGTTATGTATGGATTATGATTATTCTTTTGGCCCGTAAGGGGTTTGTGTATAAATATTATGAAATGTTGGTACCTATATGTATTATAAGTAGATAGTCGGTATCTATAATTATACTTTATGTGTTGGTACCTATACGTAAATATATAATATGTCTCTTATGTATCGCTTCCGCATTCATGTTTTATTTGTGCACTCTGATGTAAGGGTCTAGTCCGCCTGGCTTAGGTTGGTTTTCGTTTGGGCACCCGTTCGCTAGAGTTGGGCATGTGTGCGGAGTCCGTTTCGTTACATGTGCTTGGCTTTGGTGCGGGGGATGTGGTGCCCACCGCTCCGGGGTGCTACAAGTTGCCCGTCAGCCCACGCTTTCCTAGTTGCCTCAATACACTACCCTCGGGCCAACAATGAACAATATACTCGCCAAAACAATGAAGTGAAACGATCAATCGGTCAATCAATCAGTCGATACAATTCGATAATTCAGTTGAAGATCGATAAAGTTTTGGAAACTATAACTATATACATAGATACATTTTGGTCCAAAATTCACATAGAGTTGTAGGGTTCTTTTGTTTAGAAATAACCTCACCTTTACCAACTAAAAGCAATAAAGATACACCCTACAGACATGCTCCTCGTCACCCGGTACGTGATTTGTGTAACAAGGACACGTGTACATAAGACTCGACTTGTATGAATCATTTAAGACGAACGGCATGTTCCAATAGTGTCAATCATGCAATTACAATCAATAAATATTATTAAAATATTCACTTTATGAATTAAGGTAGCAAGAATCAAGTATTGTAGGTGTAAATCAAGGTATGAAAATATTACACAAACCTCCCCTATGGAACTTAAACATGAAATCCATAACACAAATGATACACATAATATCATGCATTATATGATATATTAATGAAGTGTTCATGCCAGAAACAAGTTAAGAAAACCATGTAAAATAAGTTTGAAATTCACATTTTCAAGCAGAAAAGGCAGGGGTCGCGGGCGCCACCCATTTCCTTCATAAAACGGTCGCGGGCGCGACCTAATTTTTCAGGTATTTTTCGTCAAATTTTTTGAAATCTTGAAACTTGGCCAAAAATGGGTATCGGCCGCTACTGAAAAACAACTAATTCAGGTCGCGGACGTGACCTAAAATTCCGCCAAAGCTCTGAGTGGGTTGCGGGCGCGACCAAATTTGTTCTGTTTTCGGTCGTGGCAGCGACCTGCTACGCAGCAGCAGAAAAACAGGGGAAAACAGGGGAAATCCGAGCCAAAACACCAAAAACCAACAACAAATAAAATTCTAATCCATAACAATTACTTAGCTACATCATTTACACATTATACCTCACTTATCCATCAATCAAACAATAAAACTCAAATTTCATGCAAGTTCTTCACTTCTAATTATCCTAACATGCTTCCAATCCATCAATAATCATGAATTCATAAGATATTCATCAAACCCTACTCATATACAAATTCAAGAAATACATAAAATCTCCAAGTTATACCTTGAATTAAAGAAAGAGACGATGAAATGAAGAGATGGTTATGATGATCCAATTATGCAATTCTCTTCCTTAAATCAAGCTTGAATTTTGAAGAAATCCCTCCCTTCTCTTCCTTTGGTGTTTGGATCGGTGTTTAGTGTGTGTGAGTGTGTATATCTTTCAATAAAATGGAAGAGATACATGATATACACTAATGTCTTGCATGAATATGTGTGTTTCATTACATTTTGGATAAGTCCTCCTAATATATGAATTTATGCAAACAAGTTCTATCTCTACACAAAAGGTCACTTAAATCCAATTCATGTTATGCAATTAAGTTCATAAATTTACACTAAGGATCAATTAAGGACACATAGTGCAATTGAGTAACATATATCAATTAGTTCATATAATTCATATTAATGACAATTCATATAAGTGCATGGAGATATAATGCATTTATAATATGATGTAAGTTGTAAATAAACGAATGAAATATTTAAATTAATCCTCCCAACTCCCGAAGACCCGCTCGTGGCGTGCTTACCTGAACTTTGGGACGTTACAACTCTTCCCCCTTAGAAGAATCTGCTCCCCAGATTCACTGATCGGAAATAAATAACTCCGGGTGGAACCTTTTCATTTTATCTTCTGTCTCCCAAGTCATCTCTTTTGTTTTATGACTTCGCCATAATACTTTAACCATAGGAATACTACGGTTTCTCAACTCTTGACACTTTCTGTCTAAAATTCTAACCGGCAGCTGAACAAATGATAAATTCGGTTCCAATTCAACTTCTTCAACGGGGAGAATTTCAGTTTCAGCCGGATAATACTTTCTTAGTTGGGATATGTGAAAAACATTGTGAATTCCAGTAAGATTAGGCGGTAGATCCAATCTGTAAGCTACTTCCCCAATTCTCTCAAGAATTTCAAACGGACCCAAATAACGAGGATTTAACTTTCCTCCCTTTCCAATCCGAGAAAACCCTTTCCGTGGAGATACTTTTAAGAAAACCCGGTCTCCCACTTCAAATTTAAGATCCCTCCGGTGGATATCGGCATAGCTTTTCTGTCTATCTTGTGCAACTTTCATCCGTTGTTGTATCTGTTGAACTTTCTCGATCATAACTCTCACGGCCTTGGAAGGTTTTTCAAGTTTGTCACCTTTCTTTACCCCTTCTTGTTTTGTCCATTTCCATTCTTTTAAATCAAAGAATAATGGTGACCGACATTTACGCCCATAAAGCACTTCATATGGAGCCATACCGATAGAAGCTTGATAACTATTATTATACGTGAACTCAATCAACGGAAGGTGCTCATGCCATGATGTTTGAAAATTCAATGCACATGCCCGAAGCAAATCTTCCGAATAGCGAATAACCCTCTCGGATTGACCATCTGTTTGAGGATGAAAAGCCGTGCTAAATTGAAGCTTCGTGCCCAAAATACTTTGTAGCTCTTACCATAACTTGGAAGTAAAACGAGGATCTCTATCCGAAACAATACTCACTGGAATCCCATGAAGTCGAACAATCTCTCTATTATAGATCTCGGCCAATTTATGAATCTTATATGTCATTCGGACAAGTAGAAAATGTGCAGACTTAGTTAACCGATCCACAATTACCCAAATACCATCATAACAGCCTTTCACTCTTGGTAATCCGGATATAAAATCCATCGTCACTTGTTCCCACTTCCACTCGGGAATAGGTAACGGTTGTAGAAGACCTCCCGGCTTTTGATGCTCGGACTTAACTTTCTGACATGTCAAACAATGTTTCACAAACTCGGCTACATCCCTCTTTAATCCATACCACCAATAATATTGTTTCAAATCATTATACATTTAATTTCCTCCCGAATGTACCGAATATGCCGATTTATGAGCTTCTTCAAGCAATACCCTTTTTAATTCATCGGGTACTACCACTCGGTTCTTGAAATGAAGAAAACCGGTTTCATCGAACCCGATGGACTTTCCTGATCCTCTCTTGCCTTAGCAACCAAGTTTTGAACCTCCAGATCCTTATATTGAGCCTCAAATAATTTTTGTTTCAATTCCGGTTGAATAGAGATATTAGGAACCCGAGCTTTTACCACAATAGGCTCAATTCCATTACTTTCTTCAACTTCCAAATTAGCTACACCAACCTTTCTACTTAAAGCATCGGGAACCATGTTAACTTTTTCGGGATGATATTTAATAACAGAATCATAGTCTTCTAACCGTTCCATCCATCTTCGTTGCCTCATATTGAGATCCTTTTGTGTAAACAAATTTTGGAGGCTCTTATGATCGGTGAAAATCTCAAAAGTCACCCCGTATAAATAATGTCTCCATTTTCTGAGTGCGAATATTACGACGGTAAGTTCAAGATCCTGTGTAGGATAGTTCTTTTCATGCTCTTTCAATTTTCGGTATGCATAAGCAATCACTTTCCCCTTCTGAGGTAAAACACAACCCAAACCTTCCTTTGACGCATCTGTATAAACAATATAACCTTCAGAACCCTCTGGAAGAGTTAAAACTGGGGCTGAAACTAATCTTTCCTTCAAGGTGTTAAAACTCTTATCATAATTATCATCTCACACAAATTTAACATCCTTCTTTGTTAACTAAGTTAAAGAAGTGGTAATTTTTGAAAAATCTTGCACAAATCTTCTATAATATCCTGCCAATCCCAAGAAACTTCTAACTTCGGAGGTGTTCTTTGGCTTCTCCCATTTCAACACCACTTCAATCTTAGAAGGATCGACTTCTAATCCAGGACCCGAAATAATATGACCCAAGAAAGAAACCCGATCGATCCAAAACTCACATTTGCTGAACTTTACAAATAATTGATGTTCCTTCAAAGTTTTCAAAACGAGTTCAAGATGTATTGCATGTTTCTCAACCAACTTGGAGAAAACCAAATTATCATCAATGAATATCACAACAAACTTATCAAGGAATGGTCGAAAAATTCTATGCATCATATCCATAAAAGCGGTGGGAGCATTTGTCAAACCAAACGGCATAACCACAAATTCATAATGCCCATATCTCATGTTGAAACCTGTTTTCGGAATATCCTCGACTCGGATCCGTAATTGATAATAACCTTGTCGTACATCAAGTTTCGAATACATTTTGGATCCTTGGAGTATATCAAATAATTCTTCAGTGTGTGGAAGAGGATATTTATTCTTGATAGTCATCCGATTTAGCTCCCGATAATCAATACACATCCGTAAAGTACCGTCTTTCTTTTTCACACACAACACCGGTGCACCCCACGGCGACGAGCTCGGTCTAATATACCTAATTTCCAACAGAGTATCAAGTTGAATCTTTAATTCGTTCAATTCTGCCGGAGCCATCCGATACAGAGTCTTAGAATACGATTCTACATTCGGATACAAATCAATTACAAATTCTATTTCTTTATCTGGCGGCAACGAATCAAATTTTTCCCAAAATACCTCGGGAAACTCCTTAACCACTTTTGTCTCTTCTAATTTCGCCTGATCCTTAGGCTGATTAAGAATATAGGCTATGAATCCTGTAGCCCCATCACGAACTAATTTCTGAGCTTCGGAGAAGGATAATAGAGGCACTGATTTAGAACTCCAACCCGTAGTAATTTCTGAACCCAACTGAACTCTTTTAGCCCGACAATCCACGGTGGCACATTGCTCGAATAACCAATCCATTCCCAATATAGAACCATAGCGAGACATTGGCAATTCAATGAAATCCGTCGAGAAAACCCGACCCTCAATACTCATCGGCACCTCTCTAAAAACCCGATTAGTTTCTACACTACCACCAAAAGGAGTACTAACAACATAGCATGCAGAAGAGAAAGTAACACACAAGGGCAGTTTCATAGATATATTGCGAGAAATAAAAGAGTGGGTAGCTCTCGGATCAAATAGAGTATGTATGTCTATGCCATGAATGCAAATGGTACCTTCAACAACCGCTGTAGGGTCCACATCAGCATCCACTTCTTCTCCTTCCAGAGCATAAGCACGGGCTCTAATCAAAGGCCTTTGACCCCCGGAAGGCTGATCCCGACGATCCGGACAGGTATCCACCTTGTGATCGGCATTTCCACATATCAAACATAACCCGAGACGTTTTCTGCAATTATCATAATGATGAGTAGGTTGTCCACATAATGAACACTTAGGTTTCTCGGGTGGTGGTGGCAAAGTAGGAGGCTAAGGAGCCTTCTGGACCGATCCTTGTTGCTTGAATTTCTTTACCGGACCCTTCGATTGTAGAGGAGCTGTCTCATAAGTAACCGGCCTCTTGCCCGGATTGTAACCTGCTCATGATCCCGATCCTGAACTTTGTCCCGACCGATAGGTAGATCTCCGTGCATTAACCGAGTCTTCAACCTTTAAAGCCTTTGAATTAGCTTTCTTCCAAGTACTGGTATTGACGGCTTCAATTGCTACTTGAATATCCGGCCTCAAACCTTGAACAAATTGCATAGCTTTGTAAAAATTATCTCCGGCAATATTAGGTGCATACTTAGATAACCTCTCAAACTCAGCGATATACTCGGCAACCGATCTACCCCCTTGTTTAAGTTTCGTCAATTCCTTAAGTCTTCGGGTACGAGAAGAAGGTGGAATAAATTTATTCTTGAATTCCCTTATAAATACTTCCCACATGACTTCCTCCCCGGCGGCGTCCAGAACAATTTTAGTACTTTCCCACCAAGAATAAGCTTCCCCTTGGATTAAGGTAAGTGTACACCGAGCCTTTTCTCTCGATTCACAATGGATGAGATTCCAAATCCTTTCAACTTCTTTAAGCTATTGCTCGGCTTGCATATCATTTCCTTTGAAAAATCTCGGTGGATGTTGATTCTGAAATTCCCGTAGAATAGCTAAAATTGGTGCCTGTTGTGGTGGAGGAACTGGTGGTGCTGGAGGCGCATAATCTTGCAACCTCTGATCTATTGACTGAACCATAGAATTCAAGAAATCCTGAGGTTGAGTTTGAGGGGGTGGAGGTGGAGGAGAATGGTCATGGCGATGATGCCTATGTCCCGAAGAATGCTCTCCACGAGGGCGACCACGTGGCAACCTGAAATTCAAACAATGTACATGCGTGTTTGATTAACAAGTGCAAATGAGTGCAATAAAGCTCATACTACACATAAATCACATAATTCACTTAATTCAAGTAGGTTCAAATAATTCCAAGTAAATTCAAATAGAATGCAAAACTTGCAATTCATCAAATAATCCTAAGCTGTAAGACTTAGACTCGCAAGACACGACACCAGAACCGCGGTTTCGTAACCGGGCTCTGATAGCACCTTAAGATGTAGCACCCGGAATGCTGGGCACTACATCCCCCACACTATAGTTCAATTTACAAATGAAATGGATAATCCATATATGAACCAAAGCTATAGCGAACGGGAGACAATAAAAATAACCACTAGCTAGGCGGGACAACCCTAAATTAATACCACAATGAAAATTCATAACCGGAAGCATATCAATATACATGCAATTCATTATCCAATGTTGATTCCAAAACATACTCCATGTACATATCAATACATTATCATCCCTAAAAAATTCCACACTTATGCCAATATTTTCCAAGTATATGTCCTAATATATACATAGATACCAAAACATTTCATAAGATCTACAAGTATCCATAATGTACATAAACATGAGAATGACAATGCTAGACCCCAAAAGAAGCAAAACTCGACTCAATCCCGCCTAGCACTCAACCTGCAATACCTGAAAATGTTAGGTGTTAGTCTATGAAAGTCTGAGTGAGGGTTTATAATTTAAAAGCCCAATTACCATGCAAGTTATAATTCTCAGGTAAGATTTTATAAATGCAAGCAATATAGGTTCATTAATAATACAATACTAGCCCGAGATTACAACTACTCAATTTACAATTCAATCAATCCGGTACAATTCAGTTCAATCAATCAGTGGCCCAGCGAGTGAGGACAATTCTCCAACCTTTCTCTGACAGTGTACAATAATTCAGTTTTAATAGATTAAGTGATCAAGCAATACATTTCGGTGCACAATTAGCAATTTCAATAGTCCATCCTTCTTCCTCCGGGAGATGGGGGATTGCAAGGCCCCGCCATCCAATCACTGTGAGTATAGGGTTCATGATTCCCTATACCCGGAACTCCTTCTTCCACTAATCTCCTAGTGGATTCAGGGGTCATCCCAACAATGTGAGGATAGTGCAAGAGTTGCCCGTCAGCGCACGCTTTCCCGGTTGGCTCAATATACTCGGGCCCACAGTGAACAATATACTCGCCAAAACAATCAATTCAATCGATCAATCGGTCAATCAATCAGTCGGTACAATTCGATAATTCAGTTAAAGATCAATAAAGTTTTGGAAACTATAACTATACATATACATACACTTTGGTCCAAAATTCACATAGAGTTGTAGGATTCTTTTGTTTAGAAATAACCTCACCTTTACCAACCAAAAGCAATAAAGATACGCCCTACAGAGCGTGCTCCTCGTCACCCGGTATGTGATATGTGTAACAAGGACAAGTGTACATAAGACTTGACTCGCATGAATCATTTAAGACGAACGCATGTTCCAATAGTGTCAATCATGCAATTACAATCAATAAATATAATATTTTCACTTTACAAATTAAGGTAGCAAGAATTAAGTATTCTAGGTGTAAATCAAGGTATGAAAATATTACACAAACCTCCCCTAAGGAACTTAAACATGAAATTCCATAACACAAATGATACACATAATATCATGCATTATATGACATATTAATGAAGTGTTCATGCCGAAAACGAGTCAAGAAAACCATGTAAAATAAGTTTAAAATTCACATTTTCATGCAGAAAAGGCAGGGGTCGCGGGCGCGACCCATTTCCTTCATAAAACGGTCGTGGGCGCGACCTAATTTTTCAGGTATTTTTCGTCTAATTTTTTAAAATCTCGAAACTTGGCCAAAAACGGGTTGTGGCCGCTAACAACTAATTCAGGTCGCGGGCGCGACCTGAAATTCCACCAAAGCTGTGAGAGGGTCGTGGGCGCGACCAAATTTGTTCTGTTTTCGATCGCGGCCACGACTTGCTACACTGCAGCAGAAAAACAAGGGAAAACTGGGGAAATCCGAGCCAAAACACCAAAAACCAGCAACAAATAAAATTCTAATCCATAACAATTACTTAGCTGCATCATTTACACATTATACCTCACTTATCCATCAATCCAACCATGAGATATACATCAAAGCACTAAAATCAGTCATGAAAACCCCCTATATATTCATGCTTCCAATTTCCATAAAACTCAAATTTCATGCAAGTTCTTCACTTCTAATTATCCTAACATGCTTCCAATCCATCAATAATCATGAATTCATAAGATATTCATCAAACCCTACTCATATACAAATTCAAGAAATCCATAAAATCTCCAAGTTTTTCCTTGAATTAAAGAAAGAGATGATGAAATGAAGAGATGGTGATGATGATCCAATTATGCAACTCTCTTCCTTAAATCAAGCTTGAATTTTGAAGAAATCCCTCCCTTCTCTTCCTTTGGTGTTTGGATCGGTGTTTAGTGTGTGTGAGTGTGTATATCTTTGAGTGAAATGGAATGAAATGGAAGAGATATATGATATACACTAAAGTCTTGCATGAATATGTATATTTCATTACATTTTGCATCTAAGTCCTCCTAATATGTGAATTTATACAAACAAGTTCTATCTCTACACAAAAGGTCATTTAAATCCAATTCATGTTGTGCAATTAAGTCCATAAATTTACACTAAGGATCAATTCAGGACACGTAGTGCAATTGGGTCACATATATCAATTTGTTCATATAATTCATATTAATGACAATTCATAAGTGCATGGAGATGTAATACATATATAATATGATGTAAGTTGTAAATAAACGAATGAAATATTTAAATTAATTCTCCCAACTCCCGAAGACCCGCTCGTGGCGTGCTTACTTGAACTTCCGGAAATTGGGATGTTACAGTAAAAATGGGTATTTAGTGTATGAGTGTGTGTGACTTTTGATGAACAAATGAATGTATGAAATATGGGAGAGATAGATATATTCATGTTTCTTTCAAGAATGTGCATGAGTCACCCCTTTTTGCAATTAAGTCCCTCGAATATTTAAACTAATGCAAACAAGTTCATTCGATGGAAAATGATCATTTAACTCCAAATCATGTTATGCAATTAAGTCCACGTATTTATGAAATGGTCAAGTAAGGTAACATGGTAACAATTAGGCACGTTATCACTTATTTCACGTAAATTCCACGTTAAAGATAATTTCATATAACGGCATAGAGATGTAATGCATATTGAAGTGATAAAACTATAATTAAATGAACGAAATAATTAAAATAAACTCCCAAATCCCGAAGACCCGCACGTGGCGTGCTTACCTGAACTTCCGGAAAATTGGGGCGTTACAACACTCCCCCCCTTAGAAGAATCTGATCCCCAGATTCACTAATTGGAAGAAAACAACTCTGGGTGAAACCGTTTCATCTTCTCGTCTGGATCCCGTGTCATTTCTTCAGTCTTATCACTTCGCCACAATACCTTGACCATAAGAATGCTCGAATTTCTCAACTCTTGATACTTTCGGTCTAAAATTCTAACCGATTTCTGAATAAACGACAGATTCGGTTCCAATTCTACTTCTTCAATGGGGAGAATCTCGGTTTCATTAGGATAATACTTCGTTAGTTGAGATACGTGGAAAACATTATGAATTCCGGTAAGATTTGGCGGTAGATCCAATCTATAAGCCACTTCCCCAATTCTCTCAAGAACTTCAAACAGACCCAGATAATGAGGATTCAGCTTTCCCCCCTTTCCAATTCGATAAACCCCTTTATGTGGAGATACCTTCAAGAAAACCTGATCCCCCACATCAAACTTAAGATCTCTCCGGCGACGAACGGCGTAACTTTTCTGCCTATCTTGTGCAGCTTTCTTCCGCCGTTGTATCTGTTGGACTTTCTTGATCATAGCCCTCACTGCCTTAGAAGGTTTCTCTGGTTTCTCACCCTTCTTCGCACCTTCCTGCTTCGTCCATTTCCACTCTTGCAAATCGAAAAACAACGGAGACCGACATTTTCGACCATAGAGTAATTCATAAGGAGCCATTCCAATCGACGCTTGATAACAATTGTTGTACGCGAACTCAACCAATGGAAGTTGCTCATGCTAAGAAGTTTGGAAATCCAATGCACAAGCTCGAAGCAAGTCCTCCAAATACCATATGACTCTCTCAGATTGACCATCAGTTTGGGGATGAAAAGCCGTACTGAATTGAAGTCCCGTACCCAAAATTCCTTGCAATTCTTGCCACAACTTTGATGTAAATCGGGGATCTCTATCTGAAACAATACTCACCGGAATACCATGAAGTCGAACAATCTCCTTATTATAAATCTCAGCCAACTTTCGAATCTTATAAGATACTCGGATCGGTATAAAATGTGAAGACTTGGTTAATCGATCCACAATCACCCAAATACTATCATATCCACCCTTCACACTCGGTAACCCGGATATAAAATCCATTGTCACATGTTCCCACTTCCACTCGGGAATAGGTAACGGTTGTAGGAGTCCTCCGGGCCTTTGATGCTTGGCTTTAACCTTCTGACACGTCAAACAATGCTTTCAAAACTCAGCCACATCCTTCTTCAACCCTTACAACCAATAATATTGCTTGAGATCCTTGTACATTTTATTCCCTCTAGGATGGACCGAATAAGCCGACCTATGTGCTTATTCAAGCAATACCCTTTTTTACTCATCGGGTACTACCACTCGGTTCTTGAAACGAAGAAGACCAGTTTCATCGAACCCAAATGGACTTTCCGGATCCTCTCTTGCCTTGGCAACCAATCTCTAAACTTCCGGATCCTTATTCTGAGCCTCAAACATTCTATGCTTCAATTGCGGTTGAATAGAGATATTGAAAACCCGAGCTCTAATCACAATAGGCTCAACTCCACTACTTACACCAACTTCCAAATTCGAAACACCAACCTTCCTACTTAGAGCGTCAGCAACTACATTAGCCTTTCCAGGATGATACTTAATAACACAATCATAATCTTCTAGTCGCTCCATCCATCGCCTTTGCCTCATATTAAGATCCTTCTGAGTAAACAAGTATTGGAGGCTCTTATGGTCGGTGAAAATCTCAAAATTCACCCCGTATAAATAATGTCTCCACTTCCCGAGTGCAAATACCATCGCTGCGAGTTCAAAGTCATATGTCGGTAGTTCTTTTCATATTCCTTCAGCTTTCGGGAAGCATAGGCAATCACCTTTCCATTCTGAGTTAAAACACACCCTAATCCTTCCTTCGACGCGTCCGTATAAATTGCGCAGCCTTCATTACCTTCTGGTAAAGTTAGAATTGGAGCTGAAACTAATTTCTCCTTCAAGCAATTGAAACCCTTCTCACAATCCTCGTCCCATATAAACTTTACATCTTTCTTCATTAACCGGGCTAAGGGAGCGGCGATCTTTGAGAAATCTTGCACGAACCTCCTATAATAACCCGCCAATCCCAAGAAACTTCTAATCTCGAATGCATTCCTTGGCTTCTCCCACTTTAACACCGCTTCAATCTTTGAAGGATCAACCTCCAATCCATTACCCGAAATTATATGACCCAAGAAAGAAACCCGATCGATCCAAAACTCACATTTGCTAAACTTGGAAAATAATCGATGTTCCTTCAAAGTTCTTAGCACAAGTTTAAGATGTCTTGCATGTTCCTCGACTGACTTGGAGAAAACCAAAATATCATCAATGAAGATCACAACGAATTTATCAAGAAACGGTCGAAAGATTCTATGCATCATATCCATAAAAGCAGCCGGAGCATTCGTTAAACCAAAAGGCATAACCACAAATTCATAATGCCCATATCTTGTATTGAAGCCCGTCTTCGGAATATCCTCCGCTCGGATCCGTAGTTGATAATACCCTTGCCGTAGATCAAGTTTTGAATACACTTTGGACCCTTGGAGCATGTCAAACAACTCCTCAATGTGTGGAAGAGGATATTTATTCTTGATGGTCATCCAATTTAACTCCTGGTAATCAATACACATCCATACAGTACCATCCTTCTTCTTTACAAATAATACCGGCGCACCCCACGGCGAAGAACTTAGTCTTATATACCCAACTTCTAATAGAACATCCAATTGAATTTTTAACTCTTCCAATTCTACCGGAGCCATCCGATACGGAGTCTTAGAATATGGCTCTGCATTCGGATATAAATCAATCACGAACTCTATCTCTCTATCCGGCGGTAATGAATCCAATTTCTCTGGAAATACCTTGGGAAATTCTTTCACCACGTTCGTTTATTCTAACTTTATCTGATCTTTAGGCTGATTAAGAGTATAGGCTATGAATCCCATAGCCCCATCTCGAACTAATTTCTGAGCTTCGGAGAAAGATAATAAAGGCACTGTTTTAGAACTCCAACCCGTACCAACTTCTGAACCCAACTGAACTTTCTTGGCCCGACAATCCATGGTAGCACAATGTTTGAATAACCAGTCCATTCCCAAGATAGAACCATAGCGGGACATCGGCAATTCAATGAAATTCGTGGAGAAAACCTGACCCTCAATACTCACTTACACCTCTCTAAAAACCCGGTTAGTTTCTATACTACCACCAAAAGGAGTACTAACAACATAGCAGGCAGGAGAGAAAGTAACACATAAAGGCAATTTCACCGAAATATTACGAGAAATAAAGGAGTGAGTAGCTCCCGGATCAAATAAAGTATGTATGCCTATGCTATGAATGCAAATGGTACCTTCAATGACTACTGTAGGGTCCACATCTGCATCCACTTCCTCTCCTTCCAATGCATAAGCACGAGCTCGAATTAATAGCCTCTGACCCCAGGCAGGTGGTCCTCGACGATCTGGGCACGAATCCACTATGTGATCAGCACTCCCACATAACAAACACAAACCCAAACGTCTCCTACAATTATCATAGTAGTGTGTAGGTTGCCCACAGAAGGAACACTTAGGTTTCTCCGCTGGTGGTGGTATAAAAGGTGGCTGAGGAGCCTTCTGAACCGGTCCTTGTGGTTTAAACTTCTTCCACGGGCCTTTAAACTGTGTAGGAGTTGTATCATATGCAATAGGCCTCTTTCTAGGGTTATAATTTAACCTCGTCCCTGAACCAGAACCCTGTCCCGATCTATAGGTAGATCTTCAAGCATTAACTGAATCCTTGACCTTAAGAGCTTTTATAGTGGCCTTCTTCCATGTATTAGTATTAACAGCTTCAATTGCAGCTTGAATTTCTGGTCTAAGCCCTTGTACAAATTGCATAGCCTTATGGAAGTCATCACTTGCAATGTTGGGTGCATACTTAGACAATCTCTCAAACTCGGCTCCATATTCCGTAACCGATCTTCCTCCTTATTTAAGCTCTGTGAATTCCTTAAGTCTTTTAGTGCGAGAGGATGGAGGAATGAACTTGTTCTTGAATTCCCTAACAAAAACTTCCCAGGTAACATCCTCCTCGGCGGCATCAAGAACAATTTTGGTGCTCTCCCACCAAGAGTAGGCTTCTCCTTGAATCAACGTAAGAGTGCACCGTGATTTCTCTCGAGACTCACATGGGATGAGCTCCCAAAATCTTTCCACTTCCTTAAGCTATTGCTCGGCTTGTATATCATTTCCTTTGAAGAACCTTGGTGGATGTTGATTTTGAAATTCCCGAAGGATAGCTGAAATAGGTGCCGGTTGTGATGGTGGAGGAGCTGGTGGTGCTGGAGGCACATAATCTCTCAACCTTTGATCAATCAACTGAACCATAGAATTCAAGAAATCCTGCGGTTGAACTTGAGGGGGTGGAGGTGGAGGAGAATGATCATGATGATGGCGCCTATGACCGGGAGAATGCTCTCTATGAGGTCTGCCACGAGCCATCCTGAAAATCAACCATTGTACATGCATGTTTGATTAACAAGTGCAAATGAGTGTAATTAAGACACATACTACGGTAAATCACATAGATCACATCATCAAGTAGTTTCAAATAGGTCCAAGTAAAATGCAAGACTCCTAATTAATCAAATAATCCTATGTCGTACGACTTAGACTCACAAGACGTGGCACTAGAACCGCGGTTTTACAACCGAGCTCTGATACCACCTTGGGATGCAGCACCCGAAACGCTGGGTAGCCACATCCCTCGTACTATAGTTCAATCCACATATGGAACGAACACCCATATATGAATCAAGCCTATAGCGAACGGGAGACAATAAAAAAAACGACTCACTAGCTAGGCAGGACTAACCCTCAATGAATACCAATATGCAAAACAATAAAGCGGAAGCAAAATAATATACATTCATTCCATTATCAATTGATGAGTACCTATCCAATATTTTCATATTTACAGTCCCAAACTTTCCAGGAACAATTCATAATATAAATATGCATCATCAAGATTCAAAAGTAATACATAATTATCTACATGAGAGTGCAATGCTTGACCCAACAAAAGACTCAAACCCCACCTAGCACTCAACCTGCAAAACCTGAAAATGTGAGGTGTTAGTCTATGAAAGACTGAGTGAGGGGTTTATAATTATAAGCGCAATTACCATGCAAGCTATAATTTTGGGTAAGGTTTTATAAAAGAAATAATATAAGTTCAAGAATAGAATAATTCCTCGCCTGAGATTACAACAAAATCAATTTATCAATACAATCAATTCAACTCAATCAATCAGTGGCCCGGCGAGTGAGGGCAATTCCCCAACCTTTCTCCGACAGTGTACAATAATTCAGTCTTTATATGTTAGGTGATCAAGCAATCAATTACAGTGCACAAGTAGCAGTTTCAATAATCCCTTTTTCCTCCGGGTGATGGTGGGATTGCAAGGCCCCACCATCCAATCAATCTGGACAGAGGGTATATGAATCCTTAAGCCCGGAACTCCTTCCCCCACTAATCTCCTAGTATGTTCAGGGGTCATCCCAAGTTGTAAGGATAGTGCAAGAGTTACCCATGTAACACCCTGGAGCAAAAGGTGTCACATCCCCCACACTATGGTCCAACCCGAGTAACGAAATTTGGGGGAGGGAGGGTTCGCACCCGAATCCAACCGTAGCGAACGGGAGACACACAAAACTCACACCCTCGCTAGGCGGCCTAGACCCTCAAGAACCGAGCAAAATTAAAACAAGAGTAGCGGAAGCGTAAAACATTCATACTTAAATTCCCAAGATCACAAAACATAAAATAAGAGGGTTCAAGTTGTCATGCTAAGTCATAACCGAACATATACAACATATACGACGCCCACCGGGGCCAAAATATCAAAAGTGTTCGAATTACATAAATCAAAAGTGCATAAAGGTAAGCTACAAAAGCCACTACGTATGCATGGGACCCGAGCTACACCACAAGTAAACTCGACAGACACTTGTCGCCTAGCTCGACTCAGAAGGTACCTGCAAACTCAAAAGAAAAGAGAAAAGGGAAAAAGAGGAAAACAATGAGGATTAGTCCTACAGACTAGTGAGAGGGGGTTAACTCACACACCCAATATACATATAGAGCATAACACTTAATCAAAATCGAAAGGATCCATGAACTAAGAGTGGTTGTTGCAAGCCAAAGATTTTATCCGTGGTATACATATACTTACTAGGATTTTAGGCCAAAGGCCAAACATCAAGTTTTAGATCATACACAACCAACCAACTCGGCGAGTACGAGTTACACCTCCAAACTTCTATAAACGAAAGGCATAACAAAGCAAAACAAAGCATAATCCAACCTTAACACCGGGTGATAGAAAGGTTGATCGACCCTAGCTATCCAAAAATCACGAGAGACAAGGTTTAATCACGACCTTGAAACCTTCGACGGTTACACCGGCGGCTCAAGAGAAACACCTTTCCCCAAACCTCCCGAGGTTGGGTGAGACTCTCAAATGGAGAATGTTGATGGAAGAGCTCGACGAGCCCACGGCCGACCCGAGATTACCACTCCACTCTCCGGGGCCCAAAACTTATAACAGAAATCATACTTAGCAAAGCTTATCTTTCAAAGCCACATATCTCTCTCACACACGCACACACTCACAGTTAACCAAACTTTTCCAAAACAAAAGCAAAATAGCCTATATACGCATACAAAGCGTTTTCGAAGTCTTAAAACAAACGGGACAAGCCCACAACATATATATCATACACGTATCTATCATATAATATACGTAATTCGCATGCGAGGCTTCAAACCATATAAGGGTTGTAGGCCAAATAACTAAAAGAAACAAAACCTCACCTTATTACGGGTAGCGGAGACAAAAGAGTGAGAACCGAACACTTAAGGGGTAACCACGTCGTCCACGGGAAGCTCCTCTGTGCAAAACAAATAATAAAGGGGTACTCTTAGACTCAAACTAAACTAAATATACGCTCGACAAATGTTTATGAATGCGAATGAAGTCACGCTTTGATCATACTAGTTCACATTTTTGCATGTAAGCATATATTACACTTTTGGAGGTTAAAACCTAAATTATAACACATCAATTAACATGCTAGCAATGAACTTAAGAGAGGAAAAGAACATACAAACCATATAAATCAAGCAACAAGAATCAACAAAGCAACACAACACACAAACACTGTAAGAAAGGGGGAGGGGTAACAGGAGTTACCCTTTTGGTTTGCAAAAGGGGTGACTCCCGTTAAGAGCCGTAGTAGCAAAAGGGGCAGTAGGTAACGGGTGTTACCAAAAGCCAATACAAAGGCTACAACGCCCGTTAAAGGTAACAGACCCGCAACCATGGAGAGTAACGGGCGTTACTCTCTCGCAGCACAACCTGGGTAACGGGCGTTACCCCGTGCAGGCAACAGCTTCGAGCAATAGCTAAAGCCATTCTTCCCCTGTTCCAAACCAAGAAGCAGCGTCAACAAGGAAGGAAGGAGCAACAAACAACCCAGAGAAAGCCACAAAATAAGTTACACAATCAACCCTCAAGTTAAACATGCTCAAGCTCATGAATCCAAGCAAAAATCCCAATTACTTCCAAGCTTATTCCAAGTCCAATGATGGCGTATTGATTATCTCTCATTTACCAAGTATTAAATGTCAAGAATTGAAGTTAGCAAGTTCATATATGTCATAAATATACATCAAGTTCAAAGGAAGCACAAAGGATCAAAAGAATTCATCATCTAGCTTCATACCCTAACTAATCATCATTCAAGCACAAACTCATGCAATCCATGGTGAAAACTCATCATATTAGACTTAAAAGAACCATATAAACATGGAGAACTCAAAAATAAACTTACCTTTTAAATTTGATGACAAATGGTAGGGCTAAGAGTTCAAAATCTTCAAATTTGGAATAGTGTCACCTTCTTCTCTTGTTTCTTCTTTGGGAGCTGAAGTTGGGGAACTTTTCTCCCTTCTTTTTGGTATGGGCACGAAATGGGGGTTTTGGGAGTGGGTATAGCTGAGTTAGGGATCATATACTCAAGGTTAGAGCTCATTTAGGGGTAAAAGGGGGCCCACATGAAGACTAGTCAACAAAAGAGGCTATTCTTGTCACAAAGGCTCATTCCCGGTCGGTTTTCAGGGGTCTAAAACGGCTTAGAAAAGTGTGAGGTTAGGCTCCAAATCTTTGAAATCTCATCACGAGTCCAACACCTCTTCCAGAATTCGAATCCGAATTCCCTAGCTCAAGATACGCCGCCCGGAACCCGAGTTGGGCTAAATGCCCTTTAACCGTCCTCTAGGTTCCGAAAAACAAAATGAACACAAAACTCAAACAAGAAAACCCAAAACCACATAACGAGCATGCCAACACTTACATAACTCACATAGTTCACGTATATCAAGAATTCACAAAAATCAGAATCAAATTCGAGCACGTAGGGAGCAAAACACAAGCAAAAGAACACAAACGTTCAAGAAATTCAAAAAGGAACTAAACAAGTAAATTCCAAATTAACAAATAAGCATTAAAAGTAATTCAAACAGTATACTTAAATAAATAATTGCACACTTAACACCCCGTAAAAGCATACCTGTAGATCTAGATGATCGGGATGTTACAACCTCCCCTCCTTCAAAAGGACCTGCCCTCATGTCCGAAGCGAGGGTCTTGAAAGGATCCGGATACAACTGTACCATCTTAGCCTCTGTCTCCCACGTGGCTTCCTTGGATTTCTGATCTCGCCACAACACCTTAACAAGAGGTATTTACCGGTTTCTCAATTCTTGCATCTTTCGGTCCAAAATCTTAATCGGGTGCCTCTTGATTGTCAAATCCGGCTCAAGTTGTACCTCTTCAACGGGTAGAATAGAAGACTCATCGGGATAATGCTTCCGGAGTTGAGAGACATGGAAAACATTATGAATTCCGATTAAGCTCAGTGGTAAATCAAGTCGGTACGCTACTTCCCCAACTCGATCAAGGATCTCAAAGGGGCCTGAGTAGCGTGGGTTAAGCTTCCCACCTTTAGCAATCCGAGCAATCCCTTTTCTTTGAGATGCCTTTAAAAAGACGTTATCTCCGACTTCAAACTCTAAGGGACGTCTGCATAACTCTTCTATCGATCTTGTGCTACTTTCAACCTCTATTTAATCACCTTAACTTTCTCAATGGTATCCTAAATTTTCTTTAGTTTCTTAGCTCTCTCGAGCTTTCTGTCTTTAGACCATCTCCACACATCAATATCCCAAAAGAGAGGGGATCGACACTTTCTTCCATAGAGAGCTTCATACGGGGCCATACTAATTGAGGACTGAAAACTGTTATTGTAGGCGTACTCGACCAAATCCAACTGCCCATCCCATGAATCCTGAAAATCTAAGGCACAAGCACAAAGCATGTCCTCAAGATATCTTATTAACCTCTTCGATTGACTATCCGTTTATGGGTGAAAAACAGTGCTAAACTAAAGTTTCGTTCCCAAACATTTCTGCAACTCTTGCCAAAAATTTGATGTAAACCGAGGATCCCTATCTAAAAAAATACTGACCGATGCACCATGTAACCTGAAAATCTCTTTCCGATACAACCGGGCGAGCTTAGGCACCTTATCAGACATTCGGACTTAGAGAAAATGGGCAGACTTCATCAACCGATCAATAATAACCCATATCCCGTCGAAACCTCCTCTGGTCCTTGGCAACCTGGACACAAAGTCCATTGTCACTTGCTCCCACTTCCATTCGGGAATTGGAAGTGGTTGGAGAGTTCCCCCCGGCTTTTGGTGTTCGGCTTTCACCACTTGGCACGTTTGACATCTCCTCACGTAATTAGCGACATCTCTCTTCATGCCATTCCACCAATATAGAGTCCTGAAATCTCTATACATTTTGGGGGTACCGGGATGTACCGTATAGGCCGACTTATATGCCTCGTCCATAACTAACCTCTTCAACTCTTCCGGAACACAATCTCGTGCCTTAAACCGAAACAAACCCGAATCATCGAACCCAAACTAAGTCTCAGGATCAATCCTTGCTTTCGCCACCAATTTCTGTATTTTCGGATCATTAGATTGAGCTTTGATCAACCTTTGCCTCAAAACCGGTTGAACAGAGAGATTTGCTAGGCGAGCTTCTGAAACTAGAGTTACCGAAACCTTCTTGCTCAAACTCGATTCCAAACCCGAAATACTAGCTTTGCGGCTAAAAGCATCCTCAACTATATTGGCTTTACCAGGATGGTATTGAATTCGAAAATCATAATCCTCAAGAAGATCCACCCAACGTCGTTGTCTTACATTCAAATCCTTTTGGGTGAACAAATACTTCAAACTTTGGTGATCGGTAAATACATCAAAAGTAGCTCCGTAGAGATAGTGACGCCACTTCAACAAAGCGAACACTACCACCCCGAGTTCCAAATCATGGGTGGGATAATTTCTCTCGTGATCCTTTAACTTCCTTGAGGCGTAGGCTACTACTTTATCCATTTTGCATCAACACACAACCGAGCCCTTCCTTCGAAGCATCGGTGTAGACTGAATAGCCTTCTGAACCTTCGGGTAAGGTTAAAACTGGTGCCGTAGTCAACTTTTCCTTAAGAGTTTGAAAACTTTTCTCGCACGCCTCATCCCACTCGTATTTAGCCTCTTTCGTGGTTAACCGAGTCAACGGGGAAGCAATCTTTAAGAAATCTTTCACAAAGCGCCTATAATACCCCGCTAATCCAAGAAAACTTCTCACTTCCGAGGCATTCTTGGGTTGCTTCCAAAGCATAACCGTCTCAATCTTCGCCGGATCCACTTTAATACCAATCCTCGAAATGAAGTGACCTAAAAAGGAAACCCGATCCAACCAGAAGTCGCACTTACTGAACTTGGCAAATAATCGGTGCTCTCGAAGTACCAACAAAACCGTCCTCAAGTGCTGCGCATGCTCTTCCACGGACCTTGAATACACCAAAATATCATCTATAAAGATGACCACGAATTTATCGAGGTAAGGCCGAAATATCCGGTGCATCATGTCCATAAACGTAGCTGGGGCATTAGTAAGACCAAAGGGCATGACTACGAACTCGAAAGAAGCAGCAGCAACAAGGAAGGAAGGAGCAACAAACAACCCAAAGAAAGCCACAAAATAAGTCACACAATCAACCCTCAAGTTAAACATGGTCAAGCTCATGAATCCAAGCAAAAATCCCAATTCCTTCCAAGCTTATTCCAAGTCCAATGATGACATATTGATTATCTCTCATTTACCAAGTATTAAATGTCAAGAATTGAAGTTAGCAAGTTCATATATGTCATAAATATACATCAAGTTCAAAGGAAGCACAAAGGATCCAAAGAATTCATCATCTAGCTTCATACCCTAACTATTCATCATTCAAGCTCAAACTCATGCAATCCACGGTGAAAACTCATCATATTAGACTTAAAAGAACCATATAAACATGGAGAACTCAAAAATCAACTTACCTTTTAAATTTGATGACAAATGGTAGGGCTAAGAGTTCAAAATCTTCAAATTTGGAATAGTGTCACCTTCTTCTCTTGTTTCTTCTTTGGGAGCTAGAGTTGGGGAACTTTTCTCCCTTCTTTTTGGTATGGGCACGAAATGGGGGGTGTAGGAGTGGGTATAACAGAGTTAGCGATCATATAGTCAAGGTTAGAGCTCATTTAGGGGTAAAAGGGGGCCCACATGAATACTAGTCAACAAAAAAGGCTATTCTTGTCACAAAGGCTCGTTCCCGGTCGGTTTTCGGGGGTCTAAAAGGGCTTGGAAAAGTGTGAGGTTAGGATCCACAGCTTGAAAATCTCATCGCGAGTCCAACGCCTCTTCCGGAATTCGAATCCGAATTCCCTAGCTCAAGATACGCCGCCCGGAACTCGAGGTGCGCTAAATGCCCTTTAACCGTCCTCTAGGTTCCGAAAAACAAAATGAACACAAAACTCAAACAAGCAAACCCAAAACCATATAATGAACATGCTAACACATACATAACTCACATAGTTCATGTGTATCAAGAATTCACAAAAATCAGAATCAAATTCGAGCACGTAGAGAGCAAAACTCAAGCAAAAGAACACAAACGTTCAAGAAATTCAAAAAGGAACTAAACAAAGTAAATTCCAAATTAACAAATAAGCATTAAAAGTAATTCAAATGGTATACTTAAATAAATAAATTGCTCACGTAACACCCCGTAAAAGCATACCTATAGATCCAGATGATCGGGATGTTACAACCCGTCATCCTCAAGCTTTCCCGGTTGGCTCAATACACTACCCTCGGGCCCACAGTGTAATACAATAACTCGCCAAAACAATCAATCAATACAATTCGGTTCGGTAATTTAGTTGAAATCCATAAGGTTTGGAAAACTATAAATAGATAGATACATTTTGGCTTAAGCATCACTTAGGGTTATATGGATTCTATATAGCTAGAATTTAAACCTCACCTTAACTTAACCAACCAAAAGAAACAAGATAACACCCTAAAGCGCGTGGTCCTCGTCTCCGGGACTGTGATCTGTGTAGCAAGGACAAGTGTACGTGAGACTCGACACTTATGAACCAATTATGATGAACGGAAAACTCATGCAATGTCAATCATGCTCTTACAATCATTAAAGATCATAAATGAGTCCAATTTATCAAATATATAACAAGAATTAGGCATGCAATTCAAAATTCAAAGTTTCCCAAAATTACATAAACCTCCCCCGTCATAGAAAATCCCGAAATAAAATGTCGTACAAGGTCAATTATGAAATGTCATAAACATGATTGAAACAATCATAATTTATCACAAATTTAGCAATTAAGAACATACGAGGCATAATAGAATTAATTGGAGAACGGATAATTTTTTCACACAAAAGTACAGTTCACCCAGAGAGAGATCCCGGTCGGGATTGATTTTCAGTTCAAAAGTGTCCCGGCCGGGACACAATTAACGAGAGCAACCTGTTGGACAATCCCGACCGGGACATGTTTTACACTGAAAAGGATCCCGACCGGGATCCAATACTCGAGAAACAGGGCAGCAGCAGGGGAGTTTTAAACTCATGGAAAACCAACAAAACATGCTTAAATCATCAAGAATCAATCAACAAAACCCCATAAAATCTCATGATACCAACTTCTCATATTCTTCAAGAATTCGTGCAAGCTTTGAAGTAAAATGGTCCTAAACATTCTCCTAACCATAAATAAACAAGAAGGCTTCACATAACCATCAAACCCTACATCATCATGTGTTCAAGAGATCAAACAAATTCTCATTCTACCTTCAACTAGAAGAAGGAAGGGATGAAATGATGAGATGAGGATGATGCTTCCAATTATGTAATTATCTTCCTTGAATTAAACTTGAAATTTGATGAAATCCTCCTTGCCCTTTTTCGTGGTATAAAAATCAGTATTTAGTGTGTGAGTGTGTGTGACTTTTGATGAAAAAATGAATGTATGAAATATGGGAGAGATAGATATATTCATGCTTCTTTCAAGAATATGCATGAGTCACCCCTTTTTGCAATTTAGTCCCTCCAATATTTAAACTAATGCAAACAAGTTCATTCCATGGAAAATGATCATTTAACTCCAAATTATGTTATGCAATTAAGTCCACGTATATATGAAATGGTCAAGTAAGGTAGCATGGTAACATCGCTCGTGTTCTTCCAAACAGAAATCGAATTTTGTTTTCACATACTTGTGCGACATCAATTTTTTCTTATTTAATTTATTAATGAACAAAACTTTGTGTTATTAACTTGAATCTTTAAACATATGATTTCTCTTTTTCTAATTTATTTAATGGCAAATTCCTAGGAAATGTCGAGGGATTTCCGAGGGAAAATGCAAATTCCCTCGAAAATACCTCGAAATTCACCATAACTATTTTCAAAATTAAAGAATTATAATAATTTGTTCACTTTAACTACAATCCACGTCGATTATATGCATTATTAGTTGATAGAGTAAGCTAATGAATATTTTTAAATTAATAATATTCTTCTTATAATCATGTAATCAAGCATTCAATTAGTATTTCAAATCCATATAAACGTAGATGTTCGTGTTGTTCCAAATAGAAATCGAATTTCATTTTCATATACTTGTTCGACATCAATTTTTTTTAATTCATTAATGAACAAAGCTTTATGTTATTAACTTGAATCTTTAAACACACGATTTCTCTTTTTCTAATTTATTTAATGGCAAATTTCAAGGAAATTTCGAGGGATTTCCAAGGGAAAATACAAAATCCCTCGGAATTACTATAACTATTTTTAAAATTAAAGAATTACAAAAATTTATCTCTTTAACTACAATTCATGACGATTATATGGATTATTAGTGAATAGAGTAAGTTAATGAAAAATTTTAAAATAATAATTGCTACTTATACTCATGCAATCAAACATTAAATTAGCATTTCAAACCATATAAATGTAGATGTTCGTGTTCTTCCAAATAGAAACCGAATTTCATTTTCATATACTTGTGCGACATCATTTTTTTTTAATTCATTAATGAACAAAGCTTTATGTTATTAATTTGAATCTTTAAACACACGATTTCTCTTTTTTTAATTTATTTAATGGCAAATTCCGAGGGAATTCCGAGGGAAAATGTAAATTCCCTTGAAAATCACTCGAAATTCCCTCGGAATTCACCATAACTATTTTTAAAATTAAACAATTACAATAATTTTTTCACTTTAACTACAATTCATGACGATTATATGCATTATTAGTGAATCGAGTAAGCTAATGAAAAATTTTAAATTAATAATTGTTATTTATACTCATGTAATCAAACATTCAATTAGTATTACAATCCATATAAATGTAGATGTTCGTGTTCTTCCAAATGGAAATCGAATTTCGTTTTCATAACATGTGTGGCATCAATTTTTTCTTATTTAATTCATAAATGAACAAAACTTTATGTTATTAACTTGAATTTTTAAACACACGATTTCTCTTTTTTTAATATATTTAATGGCAAAGTTTGAGGAAATTTCGAGGGATTTCCAAGGAAAAATGCAAATTCCCTCGAAATTCCCTCGAAATTCACCATAACTATTTTTAAAATTAAAGAATTACAATAATTTGTTCACTTTAACTACAATTCACGACGATTATAGGCATTAGTAGTGAATAAAGTAAGCTAATGAAAATTTTTATATTAATAATTGCTACTTATACTCATGTAATCAAACATTCATTAGTATTTCAAACCATATAGATGTAGATGTTCGTGTCCTTCCAACTAGAAATCGAATTTCGTTTTTATATAATTGTGTGAAATCAATTTTTTTTTATTTAATTCATTAACGAACAAGACTTTATGTTAAAAACTTGAATCTTTAAACACACGATTTATCTTTTTTTAATTTATTTAATGGCAAATTCCGAGGAAATTCCAAGGGACTTCCAGGGGAAAATGCAAATTCCCTCGAAAATCCCTCGGAACTCCCTCGGAATTCACCATAACTATTTTTAAAATTAAAGAATTATAATAATTTGTTCACTTTAACTACAATTACACGACGATTATATGTATTATTAGTGAATAGAGTAAGCTAATGAAAAATTTTAAATTAATAATTGCTACTTATACTCACCTAATCAAACATTCAATTAGTATTGCAAACCATATAAACGTAGATGTTCGTGTTCTTCCAACTAGAAATCGAATTTCATTTTCATATACTTGTGTGAAATCAATTTTTTCTTATTTAATTAATTATTGAACAAAACTTTATGTTATTAACTTGAATCTTTAAACATACAATTTCTCTATTTTTAATTTATTTAATGGCAAATTCCATGGAAATTCTGAGGGACTTCCGGGGGAAAAAGCAAATTTCCTCGAAAACCCCTCGGAACTCCATCAGAATTCACCATAACTGTTTTTAAAATTAAAAAATTCTAATAATTTGTTAACTTTAACTACAATTCACGACGATTATATGCATTATTAGTGAATAGAGTAAGCTAACGAAAAATTTTAAATTAATAATTGCTACTTATACTCATGTAATCAAACATTCAATTACTATTTCAAACCATATAAATGTACATGTTCGTGTTCTTCCAAATAGAATACGAATTTTTTTTTTGTAACGCCCCAATTCCGGAAGTTCAGGTAAACACACCACGAGCGGGTCTTCGCGAGTTGGGAGGTTCAATTTAACTATTTCATTCATTTATTTATAATTTTCATCATATTATGTGCATTATATCTTCTTGCATTTACATGAATCATCGTTAACGTGAAACTTACGCGAATTAAGTGATAACGTGATTAATTCATATAAGTGACCAAATTGTATTACATGTCCTTAATTGATCCTTTGTGTAAATTATGGACTTAATTACATAACATGAAATGGATTTAATTGATCTTTTAGAGATCGAACTTATTTGCATTAGTTCAAATATTAGGAGGACTTATATGCAAAATATGATGAATCACACATATTCATGCAAGACTTTGGTGGATATCATGTATTTCTTCCATTTTATTCTATTACATTCCAAGATATACAAGAAATCTCACACACATACACACACCATATATCGATCATTACACCAAGGAAGAAAAGGAAGATTCATCTCAAATTTCAAGCTAGATTTTGGAGGAATTATGGAGCTATGATCGTCATCATCATCATAGCACCATTTCATCTCATCTCTTATACATACCAAGGTATAATATGGAAATTTTATGAATCTCGTGAATTGTGTGTGAGTAGGGTTTGAGGTTAAGGGATGAATTGTTGTGTGTTTATGATTAGAAGCATGTTTACGATCAAAAGGATTGAATTATATGGAAGTTGGAAGCATGGATATATATGGTGTTTTCATGATTGATTTTTGGTGCTTTGATGCATATTTCATGGTTTATATGATGGATAAGTGAACTATAACGTGTACTTGAGGTGTTTGAGAATTTGTTATGGATTGAAATTGTTTTTGTTGTGGGTTAGAGGTTTTGGTTCGGGTTTCCCCTGTTTTTCCTCTGTTTTACTGTTGCTACGTAGCAGGTCGCAGCCGCGACCGAAAATAGAACAAAAATTGTCGCGCCCGCGACCCGTTTTTGGCCATGTTTCGAGATTTAAAAATTGGAGGAAAATTCGAGAAAAAAATAGGTTGCGCCCGCAACCCCTGCTGTTTCTGCATGAAAATCAGATTTTATAACTTTGCTTGCATGATTTTCTTGGCTCATTTCCGGCATGTACGCATCATTGATATGTCATATAATGTGTTATATTGTGTGTTACTATATGTGTTAAGGGATTTCATGCTTAAGCTCCATAGGGGAGGTTTGTGTAATATTTCCATACTTTGATGAATACATTGAGTACTTGATCCTTGCTACATTACTTGATAAATTGAATATGTTTGATTGTAGTTGCATGATTGATATTGTATGAATACGCCGTTTGTCTTATTTGGTTCATAAGAGTCGACTCTTACGTACACTTGTCCTTGTTACACAGATCACGGTCCCGGATCGAGATGAGGAGCACACGTTTTAGGGTGTTTTCTTTATTCTTTTTGGTTGGTAAAGGTGAGGTTTAATTCTAGATACATAGAACCCTTACAACCCTATGTGATGTTTTCGGCCAAAAAGTATTTATATATATATATATAGTTTTCAAACCTTAATGATTTATAACTGATTTCGTGAAACGGATCGATTGATCGATTGATTGATTGGCGAGTAAGCATGTTCACTGTGGGCCCGAAGGTAGTGTATTGAGTCAACCAGGAAAGCAAGGGCTGACGGGTAACTCTTGCACTATGCTCACCATTGTTGGGATCACCTCTGAATCCATCAGGAGGTTTGGTGGAGGAAGAAATCCCGTATGTGGGAGTCATGTTCCCAACGTACAACATGATTGTATGGTTGGGCCTTGCAAGCCCACCATCACCCGGAGGAAGAAGGGTTCATGAAACTGCTAATTAATCGCACGTAATGACTTGCATGATCACTTAATAAATTAAAACACTCATGATTGTTCACTTTTGGAGAAAGGTTGGAGATTGCCCTCACTCGTCGGGCCACGGATTGAATTGATAATGATTATATTGTTAATTGATTTAGTTGTAATTTCGGGTGAGAATTGATTCTATTTTTGAAATTTATATTGTTTCTTTATAAAATCTTACCCGAAATTATGGCTTGCATGGTATTTGCGCGTATATTTACAAACCCCTTACTCAGTCTCCCATAGACTGACCCGTTACATTTTCAGTTTTGCAGGTTGAGTGCTAGGCGGGATCGAGTTGGTCTTATTTTGGGTCTTTCATGTCGAGTCTAGCATTCCCTTTTTATGTGAATATGTGTATGACTTATGAATTGTTTCGATACCTATGTATATCATAACTTGTTATGGAAGATAGATGTATATATTGAAGTGAATGATCTGTGTATGATAATGAATGAATGAATGTACATTATTTTGCTTCCGCTTTATTGTTATGCATGTTGATTTATTTGAGGGTTAGTCCCGCCTAGCTAGTGAGTTATTTTTTTTTTATTGTCTCCCGTTCGCTATACGCTTGATTCATGTATGGATCGTCCATTCCATATGTGGATTGAACTATAGTGCGGGGGATGTGGCTACATAGTGTTCCGGGTGCTACATCCCAAGGTGATATCAGAGCCCGGTTGCAAAACCGCGGTTCTAGTGTCGTGTCTTGTGAGTTTAAGTCATACGGCATAGGATTATTTGATTAATTGTGAGTCTTCCATTTTATTTCAACCTACTTGAACATATTTGAAACTACTTGAATAAATTGGATTATGTGATTTAGGTGTTTTATGAATTTAATTACATTCATTTGCACTTGATAGTCCAATATGCATGTACAGTGATTGTATCTCAGGATGCCACATGGAGGACCTCGTAGAGAGCATTCTCCCGGGCATAGGCATCATCGCCATGATCATTCTCCTACACCTCCGCCCCCTCAAGCTCAACCGCAGGATTTCGTGAACTCCATGGTTCAGCTTATTGATCAAAGGTTGAGAGATTATATGCCTCCGGCACCGCCAGCTCCTCCTCCACCACCACCTGCACCTATTTCAACTATATTACAGGAATTTCAGAATCAACACCCACCAAGATTCTTCAAAGGAAATGATATGCAAGCCGAGCAATGGCTTAAGGAAGTTAAAAGGATTTGGAATCTTATTCCGTCTGAAACTAGAGAGAAGGCTCGGTGTATACTTACTTTAATTCAGGGAGAAGCTCATTCATGGTGGGAGAGTACCAAGATCATCTTAGATGCCACCGAGGAAGAAGTTACATGGGAGGTTTTCGTAAGGGAATTCAAGAACAAGTTCATTCCTCCCTCATCTCGCACCAGAAGGCTTAAGGAATTCACGGAGCTCAAGCAAGGGGGTAGATCGGTTACTGAGTATATAGCCGAGTTTGAGAGGCTATCCAAATATGCACCTAATATCGCAAGCGATGATTTTCACTAGGCCATGCAATTTGTACAAGGGCTTAGACCGGACATTTAAGTTGCAATTGAGGCGGTCAACACGAGCACGTGGAAGAAGGCCACTACAAAGGCCTTAAAAGTTGAAGATTCAGTTAATGCTCAGAGATCCAAATACAGATCAGGTCAGGGTTCCGGTTTACGGTCGAGGTCAAATTATAATTCCGAGAAAAGGCCAATCAATTACGATACAGCTCCACCGCAGTCTAAGGGTCCGGTGAAGAGATTTAAGCTACACGTGCCACAAGTGCCGGTTCAGAAAGCTCCCCGTGTTACACCTGCAGCACCACCACCTACCGGCAAGCCTGATTGTTCTTATTGCGGGTTACCTACTCATACTTATGAGGGTTGCCGACGTCATCTTAGACTTTGTTTGATTTACAGGAGTGTTGATCATTTGGTTGATGGATGTCCGGATAAACGGGATCCGCCACTTGGGGGTCAGAGGCCGCTCATCCCATGCATATGCCTTGGAAGGTGAAGAACAGGATGTCGAGGTAGACCCGGCAGCAGTTGTTGAAGGTACCATTTGCATTCATGACACAAACATACATACCTTGTTTGATCCGGGGGCTACCTATTCTTTTATTTCTTGTGATGTTTCTATTAAATTACCTTTACGTGTTACTTATTCTGATGCATGCTACATGGTTAGTACTCCTTTTGGTGGTAGTATAGAAACTAATCGGGTTTTTAGAGAGGTGCCAGTGAGTATTAAGGGCCGGGTTTTCTCAACAGATTTCATTGAATTGCCGATGTCATATTATGGATCTATCTTGGGTATAGATTGGTTATACAAGCATTGTGCCACCGTTGATTGTCGGGCTAAGAGAGTTCAGTTGGGTTCAGATGTTATTACAGGGCTGGAGTTCTAAAACTGTACCTTTATTATCTTTCTCCGAAGCTCAGAAATTGGTTCGTGATGGGGCTACGGGGTTCATAGCCTATATTCTTAATTATTCTAAAGATCAGATGAAGTTAGAGGAAACAAAAGTGGTTAAAGAATTTCCCGAGGTTTTTCCCGAGAAGTTAGATTCATTGCCGCCGGATAGGGAGATAGACTTTGTTATTGATTTGTATCCGAATGCAGAGCCATATTCTAAGACTCCGTATCGGATGGCTCTGGCAGGATTGAAAGAGTTGAAGGTGCAACTTGATGGTCTTTTGGAAGTCGGGTATATTAGACCAAGCTCATCGTCGTGGGGTGCGCCGGTATTGTTTGTAAAGAAGAAAGACGGTACTTTAATAATGTGTATTGATAACCGGGAATTGAATAGGATGACCATCAAGAATAAATACCCTCTACCACATATTGAGGAGTTGTTTGACATACTCCAAGGGTCCAAAGTTTATTCCAAACTAGATTTACGACAAGGGTTTTATCAACTAAGGATCCGAGCCGAAGATATCCCAAAGACGGGTTTCAATACGAGATATGGGTATTATGAATTTATAGTTCTGCCTTTTGGTTTGACGAATGCACAAGCTGCTTTTTTGGACATGATGCATAGAATTTTCCGACCGTTTCTTCATAAATTTGTTGTAATTTTCATTAACGATATTTTAGTTTTCTCCAAGTCGGTCGAGGAACATGCAAAGCATCTCAAGTTGGTGTTGAAAACTTTGAAAGAACATCAGTTATTCGTGAAGTTTAGTAAATGCGAATTTTCGATCGACCGGGTTTCTTTCTTGGGTCATATTATTTCGGGTCATGTATTGGAAGTCGATCCCTCAAAGATTGAAGCGGTGTTGAAGTGGGAGAAGCCAAAGAATGCGTCCGAGATTTGAAGTTTCTTGGGATTGGTGGGATATTATAGGAGGTTCATGCAAGATTTCTCTAAGATAGCTGCTCCTTTAACCTGATTAACAAAGAAGGAGGTTAAGTATGCGTGGGATGAAGAATGTGAAAAGAGTTTCAATATCTTGAAAGAGATGTTGGTTTTAGCTTCGGTTTTAACTCTTCCGGAGGGTTCGGAAGGATATGTTGTGTATACGGACGCGTCGAAGGAAGGTTTGGGGTGTGTTCTAACTCAGAATGGAAAGGTGATTGCTTATGCATCCCGGAAATTAAAAGAGTATGAGAAGAATTACCCGACATATGATCTTGAACTTGCAGCGGTGATATTTGCACTTGGGAAATGGAGACATTACTTGTATGGGGTGTCGTTTGAGATTTTCACCGATCATAGGAGTCTCCAATATCTATTCACACAAAAGGACCTCAATATGAGACAACGGAGATGGATGGAACGACTAGAAGCTTATGATTATGTTATCAAGTATCATCCCGGGAAAGCTAATGTGGTTGCCGATGCTTAAAGTAGGAAGGTTGATGTTTCAAATTTGGATGTTGGAGAAAGTAATGGAATTAAGCCTATAGTGTTGAAACCCCAGGTTTCTAATATCTCAGTTCAGCCGGATTTGAAGTATAGAATGTCTGAGGCTTAGAATAATGATCCTGAGGTTCAGAAGTTGGTTGCTAAAGCAAGGGAGGATCCGGAAAGTCCATTCGGGTTCGATGAAACTGGTTTTCTTCGTTTCAAGAATCGAGTGGTAGTACCCGATGAATTGAAAAGGGTATTGCTCGAAGAAGCACACAAGTCGGCCTATTCAGTACATCCTGGAGGGAACAAGATGTATAAGGACCTCAAGCAATATTATTGGTGGCGGGGATTAAAGAAGGATGTGGCCGAGTTCGTGAAACATTGCTTAGCATGTCAGAAAGTTAAAGCCAAGCATCAAAAGCCCGGAGGACTTCTACAGCCGTTACCTATTCCCGAATGGATGTGGGAACAGGTGACAATGGATTTTATATCCGGGTTACCGAAGGTGAGGGGTGGATATGATGGTATTTGGGTGATTGTGGATAGGTTAACGAAGTCTGTGCATTTTCTACCGGTCCGAATGACATACAAGATCCATAAGTTAGCCGAGATCTATAATAGAGAAATTATTCGACTTCATGGGATTCCGGTGAGTATTGTTTCTGATAGGGATCCCCGATTTACTTCAAAGCTATGGCAAGAACTGCAAGGGATTTTGGGTACGAAACTCCAATTTACCACGACATTTCATCCCCAAACTGATGGTCAGTCAGAGAGGGTTATTCGTTATTTGGAAGATTTACTTCGAGCTTGTGCTTTAGATTTTCAAAATTCTTGGCATGATCAACTTCTGTTAGTGGAGTTCGCATATAACAATAGTTATCAAGCCTCAATTGGTATGGCTCCTTACGAGTTGTTGTATGGGTGGAAATGTCGGTCACCGTTATTCTTTGATTTGGAGGAATGGAAATGGACAAAACAAGGAGTAAAGAAGGGTGAGAAACTTGAGAAACCTTCCAAAGTCGTGGAGGCTATGATCGAAAAAGTTCGACAGATACAACAACAAATGAAAGCTGCACAAGATAGACAGAAAAGTTATGCCGATATTTGCCGAAGGGATCTTAAATTTGAAATGGGGGACCGAGTTTTCTTGAAGGTATCTCCGCGGAAAGGGGTTTCTCGTATTGGCAAAGGAGGTAAATTAAATCCTCATTACTTGGGTCCGTTTGATATTATCGAGAGGATTGGGGAAGTAGCTTACAGATTGGATTTGCCACCTAATCTTACCGGGATTCACAATGTCTTCCATTTATATTAGTTAAGAAAGTACTATCCGGATGAAACTGAAATTCTCCCCATTGAAGAAGTGGAATTGGAACCGAATTTGTCATTTGTTCAGAAGCCGATTAGAATTTTGAACATAAAGTATCAAGAATTAAGGAATCGGAGCATTCCTATGGTCAACGTATTATGGCGAAGTGATAAAACCGAAGATATGACTTGGGAACCGGAAGAGAAGATGAAGAGGTTCCGCCCGGAGTTGTTTACTTCCAATCAATGAATCTGGCAACCAGATTCTTCTGGGGGGGGGGGGGGGGAGAGAATTGTAATGTAACACCCCAAGAGGTAGGGCATCACACCCCCACACTATGACCCGACACGTGTACGAAATGGAAGGTCCGCACACGCACCATGTCACATCGGATGGGTGACAAACAAAAAACAACCTAAGCTAGGCGGTACCTAAACCCTGTACAGAAATAGATATCGAGAATCTGAATGCGGAAGTAATGCAAAAATACGAATTTTCAAAAACTTAAATCAGCAATCATAAATTCATATATCCAGAAAGTAAAACAGCATCAACCTAAACGGGTTCAACTAAACAAGGTAACCTGTCCTAGCCTGTCCCGAATAACTATACAACAAAACGGGTTCAACTAATCCGAGCACCTGTCCTAACCTGTCCCGAATTCTATACATTCAAATCATAAGTACGAACCTGCATAAAATATATCATAGCTTGTACAAAATTAACAAACGTAATTCGAATAAAACACTTATCAAACTCAGACAAACTGACACCGACTCGATAGACACTAACAGCGGCCTAGCTCCAACAAACTCCAAGGCAAAACCTGCAAACTAAAACATAAAAGGGGAGGGGTCAGTCCAAAGACTGAGAGAGGGGTTAACACACGCACGCTATACATATATATAGAGCACAGCACAAAGTAGAAGTAATATTCATGAACCCGGAGTTAGTTTTTGCACGCCAAAACATTTTCCCGTGATAATATACATATAGGGAGAATATCAAAACATAACGAACAAAACTTAGCTTATGCATATCTCAAAACATACGTTCAACTCATGCAGACTTAAAACACGTATCAAAACATAACTTATTAGTTTAATAGCAAAAATCCAATTTTTATCTTAATTTAAGAATCTACCCCCGTTTCACGAACTTATGACAGACGGACAGACAGAACACTCGGCGGGTACGAATTTAATCCAACCAAACTCCTCAGATCACACACAGGTATAAACAAACGGAATCAAATCAAACGTCCCTTTCTTCACACCGTTTGGGGAAGAGAGTTGCCCCTCTCAACCCCCACACAGAAATGTAATGAGATGGGGGATCCACCCGCTCCTTCGATGGGTCACGTAGCACGCCGCCGGCTCAAGAAGACCCGCTTTCCCCTCGACCTCCCGAGGATGAGCTAAGTCTCCCTTTCGTGGAGAAGTGCACAAGGGTCGTAACCGGCGACCCCATGGTCGTCCCGGGTCTCCCTTACCCACAACTCCGGGGGCCATCACACAGATAACACACATATATCGGAAACTTAACCCGCCACACACAAACAGACAAACTTATCTCATGCATATCGTACTTATCATATCGTACGTACATATCACGCAGACTGACCTCGGAATCATAACATACCAAAACTAAGCATACATAGGCTCATACATAGCGTTTCTTACTTTTCATATCAAATCATATGACAAAACCATCAAAATACGTACTTTGCACATATCTACATATACATAAGGCTTATAAACCACATGTATTGGAAAATGAGCACATTGTAATAGGGTATAACTATATCCTAACCTCACCTGGAACCAAACACAGCCGAAGATACAGCAAACGGTCCACCCCGGAACCTACACGACCACTTGTCACCACCCCGGGTGCACCTGAACCAACTGAACACACAAAATACCACACAGAGCTCAGACTCGGACTCAGACAACCACACAGAGACGCACGACAATGCTCAAGCACTTAAGGAATGCAATCACATAAGCAGAGTTCAAAGTCATATTAATTACATTCAAACAAAACATTAAGGCATGTTCATGTGCACAATTAATGCAAATAAGAGAGCTGAAAGGCAAGGCAAATCATATCATTTCATTTATCACACAAACAATTCATTTATTACATAACAAATTCAATTAACGGGGTTTAATTAATTCAATCATGCAAATTTTACACATTTCAGAAAAATTACACTAACCTCCCCTCTAGGCTAAACAATTAACAAATTTAACATGTTGGGACTCACACTGCAAATCAAAACATACCATATTTCATATAGAAGCACGTAGTACAAGAACAATCAAATCACATAATAGCATGCTTCGAGTTTCATATAAATCACATGAGCTTACCTATCAATTCCCAACCATACTAAGTTCATATAATTCAGGTATAGCATATCCAATTCGTATATCACAGAACGGATTCAATTGCCAAGGTTTACCTAATTAAATCAAACAAATTCATATCTTTTCCCAAAATTACACATACATTCTTTCAAGTTAAACAATTAGCTCAATTAGACAAAACGGGATTCAAATTGCAAATCAAAGCATCCACATATATCATAATTCATTTCATACATGATTTCATATACAATGGAGTTCATATAGATCAACAAATCAAGCAATTAACAATTTATTGCAATTAAGACAATTAATTTCAAATATTCAAATTACACAAAATAAATCACAATAAATCATTCGGACATCCGATTGACGAACGGAAAGTGGCGTTGAACTCACCACAACGAGAAGAACATTCTGATCTGACGCCGCCGGAATGCCACCACTGTAGCTCCCGGAATTTGGCCGGACCGCCGGAAAAATCCCGAAAAACCAGTCCTGAATGAAGTCTTCGTGCCCGTTCCGAATCATCGATCAATTTCTGAAAATTCCAAGTCAATCTCCTCCAATTACAGATCTAAGAACACGAAAACCCCAAAAATCTTCAAATCCAAATTACTTCCAAACCGGTGAACCAAAATGAGATCCGAAAGAGGCATCGACTTACCCGTGACGAGCTCTTCGAAAGCCCTAAGGTAGCTCGCCGAAAAAATCCTCAGAGCTAGCGCCGCCGTTGCATCACCACTGTACTTCCGCGATCCGCCGCGAATTGGCCAAATTAGGAGACGTGTGATCAAAGGCCACTAGTTCTTGTCGTTCCGAACAACTTTCGTGAAGGGTCCGAGGCCAAAAGATAGCCGGAAAAGGCCCCGTTGGCTGTTGAAGTTTCTGCCACCGCACGCCTCCCCGGAACCACCACCTACGGCCAAAATTCGGTGAAAACGATGCCGAAAATGGACTCAGGTGGTCGGAAAACCTTTGAAAACACTAACCTTCGCCAGAAAAAGCCGCCGAAACGGCGAAAACCGCCACTGCTACAGTAGCACCGCCGCCTGCCGCCCGGTTCAGGTGGCGCGTGCGCCTTCCTCGCCGCCCCAATGGCGGCGTCGCCTACACAGAAAATTACGGCGAGGAGCCCTCTTGCCATCCTAGGGGCGCGTGTCAACCAAATCTCACCGGAAACCGCCGCGAGGAGGCGGTGAAGTGGCGGTGGTCCGCCCCTCCTCCAGCCGCGTCTGAAAATGGCGGAAAAAGACCTCCATCGCTGGTCGGTTGGTCGAGTTCTTGGTACGGTTGTGACCGCGTCGTCAAGCTCATCGAAAAGCACTATTGGATCGTCGAATTCCATAGAGAAACGAGCGAGTTCCGGGTTGTGCATGTTTTCACACCGTGACTGAGTGTGCACAGTGAAAAACGCGGGACAGAGGGAGAGAACTGAAGTCTGCAGCATTTGGCACGAAATACGGGGATCCGGGTATATATCTCGGGTCCTCGTACGCAAAAACGATCAGGAGGGAGGGCTAACGACGTCAGAATAGGGTAAACTCAGAGTCTACGGACTCGTCTCGATGCCCCAAACACGTTGAAGGGGTTGAAAACTCGATCGAACGAGAAATGACCAAAAAAACCCTAAAAAGAGAAAATTACATAGGGGCCCCTAAACTCTGAAAGAGTTCATAATAGGGCCACGAAAAACATAAAATCACATAATTAAACACATAAAAAGGTAGAAACGTGGCGTACCTTATAAATCGGACGAGTGGGATGTTACAAACACCCCTCCTTCAAAAGGACCTGTCCTCAGGTCCTAAGGTCGAATCTTGAACGACGCTGAAACGAATTCCACTTCAAGCTTCCACTGTGAAACTCTGATCTAGGCGAGCTGCAATCTCTGCAGGATACTTCTCCCTTCATAGAGACTCGTTGCCATTGAGGTCCCACTAAGCACTTGACCGTTGGTCACTTCAAGCTCATTTGATCACCACTAGGCCACTGTACCCAAAGCTTGATACCGTCACGTCCTCGTTGCTTGCAAACTGTCTGGCCAGAAGTAACGCAACCGCAACAAACAAGAGAGAGAATCCCATCTCTCGACACGCAAGCGAAGGAACCCCGTCCCTCGGCACACAAAAGAGAAAACCCCGTTTCTCAACACACAAAAGAGAGAACCCCGTCTCTCAGGCACACAATTGAGAGAACCCCGTGTCTCAACCTAAGTCTGATTGATTCCACATCTCTCAGACAATCTAGTTTGAGAAAATCCGGCATTTCTCAAACCCTCATTCCAAGGGAATCCAGCATCCCTCGAAAACCTAAGTATAAAAGAATCCAACATCTCTCGCGCGCAGAACTCAGAAAGACTCCAACATCTTTCTGTCACGTAATATAGAGAGAATCCAGCATCTCTCCAACACACAAGTAGGAAGAATCAACATCCCCCTAGCACGTAAATAGAGAGAATCAAATCTCTCACTCAAGCACAAAAGCAGAATCAAAATTACAACAATCAACAAATATCACAATTGACAGATATAACACCTAATAATAAGAATTAATCAAATAAAGAATACATGGATGCTCGTGCCATGAATGCTTAGTGTACCGTTCACCGTGGTATTTGAAATCTTGACCATAATATTGCAGCGGTGTCATGGAAGCTGGTTAAATTGTTGGTATTGCAACCCTGTAATTAAAACACTAGAGTGGGTGCATGAGGGTTAGACGTGCAAATGAAATGCGGCACTTAAGTCAGGTAAGCACAACAATAAAAGCAATTAAGGGCACATTGATAAAATGTTGCACAATCATAATCATATTGCACACTTAGTCACATAACTCAATACAATTCAAACTGAGGAAGCAAAATTACAAGTCAAACGGATGCAATGCGCACATATTCCTATGTCGTACGACCTAGACTGACGCGACACGACTCCAGAGCACCGGTTTTGAACCTGGTAGCTCTGACACCACTCAAGAAGTAACACCCCAAGCGGTGGGGCATCACACCCCCCGCACTATGACCCGACACGTGTACGAAATGGAAGGTCCGCACACGCACCAAGTCACAGCGAACGGGTGACAAACGAAAAACAGCCTAAGCTAGGCGGTACCTAAACCCTGTACAGAAACAGACATGGAGAACCTGAATGCGGAAGCAATGCAAAAATACGAATTTTCAAAAACTTAAATCAGCAATCATAAATTCATATGTCTAGAAAGTAAAACAACATCAACCTAAACGGGTTCAACTAAACAAGGCAACCTATCCTAGCCTGTCCCGAATACCTATACAACAAAACGGGTTCAACTAATCCAAGCACCTGTCCTAACCTGTCCCGAATTCTATACATTCAAATCATAAGTACGAACCTGCATAAAATATATCATAGCTTGTACAAAATTAACAAACGTAATTCGAATAAAACACTTATCAAACTCAGACAAACTGACACCGACTCGATAGACACTAACAGCCGCCTAGCTCCAACAAACTCCAAGGTAAAACCTGCAAACTAAAACATAAAAAGGGGAGGGGTCAGTCCAAAGACTGAGCGAGGGGTTAACACATGCACGCTATACATATATATAGAGCACAACCAAAGTAGAAGTAATATTCGTGAACCCGGGGTTAGTTTTTGCACGCCAAAACATTTTCCCATGATAATATACATATAGGGAGACTTATCAAAACATAACGAACAAAACTTAGCTTATGCATATCTCAAAACATACGTTCAACTCACGCAGACTTAGCACGCATATCAAAACATAACTTATTAGTTTAATACCAAAAATCCAATTTTTATCTCAATTTAAGAATCTACCCCCGTTTCACGAACTTATGACAGACGGACAGACAGAACACTCGGCGGGTACGAATTTAATCCAACCAAACTCCTCAGATCACACACAGGCATAAACAAACGGAATCAAATCAAACGTCGCTTCCTTCACACCGTTTGGGGAAGAGAGGTGCCCCTCTCAACCCCCACACAGAAATCTAATGAGACGGGGGATCCACCCGCTCCTTGAATGGGTCACGTAGCACGCCGCCGGCTCAAGAAGACCCGCTTTCCCCTCGACCTCCCAAGGATGAGCTAAGTCTCCCTTTTGTGGAGAAGTGCACAAGGGTCGTAACCGGCGACCCTATGGTCGTCCCGGGTCTCCCTTACCCACAACTCCGGGGCCCATCACACAGATAACACACATATATCGAAAACTTAACCCACCACACACAAACAGACAAACTTATCTCATGCATATCGTACTTATCATATCGTACGTACATATCACGCAGACTGACCTCGGAATCATAAAATACCAAAACTAAGCATACATAGGCTCATACATAGCGTTTCTTCCTTTTCATATCAAATCATATGACAAAACCATCAAAATACGTACTTCGCACATATCTACATATACATAAGGCTTATAAACCGCATGCATTGGAAAACGAGCACATTGCAATAGGGTATAACTATATCCTAACCTCCCCTGGAACCAAACACAGCCGAAGACACAGCAAACGGTCCACCCCGGAACCTGCACGACCACTTGTCACCACCCCGGGTGCACCTGAACCAACTGAACACACAAAATACCACACAGAGCTCAGACTCGGACTCAGACAACCACACAGAGACGCACAGCAATGCTCAAGCACTTAAGGAATGCAATCACATAAGCAGAGTTCAAAGTCATATTAATTACATTCAAACAAAACATTAAGGCATGTTCATGTGCACAATTAATGCAAATAAGAGAGCTGAAAGGCAAGGCAAATCATATCATTTCATTTATCACACAAACAATTCATTTATTACATAACAAATTCAATTAACGGGGTTTAATTAATTCAATCATGCAAATTTTACACATTTCAGAAAAATTACACTAACCTCCCCTCTAGGCTAAACAATTAACAAATTTAACATGCTGGGACTCACACTGCAAATCAAAACATATCACATTTCATATAGAAGCACGTAGTACAAGAACAACCAAATCACATAATAGCATGCTTCGAGTTTCATATAAATCACATGAGCTTACCTATCAATTCCCAACCATACTAAGTTCATATAATTCAGGTATAGCATATCCAATTCCTATATCACAAAATGGATTCAATTGAAAAGGTTTACCTAATTAAATCAAACAAATTCATATCTTTTCCCAAAATTACACATACATTCTTTCAAGTTAAACAATTAGCTCAATTAGACAAAAAAGGATTCAAATTGCAAATCAAAGCATCCACATATATCATAATTCATTTCATACATGATTTCATATACAATGGAGTTCATATAGATCGACAAATCAAGCAATTAACAATTTATTGCAATTAAGATAATTAATTTCAAATATTCAAATTACACAAAATAAATCATAATAAATCAACCGGACATCCGATTGACGAACGGAAAGTGGCGTTGAACTCACCACAACGAGAAGAACATTCTGATCGGACGCCGCCAGAATGCCACCACTGTAGCTCCCGGAATTTGGCCGGACCGCCGCCGAAGGTCGCCGAAAAAATCCCGGAAAATCAGTCCTTAATGAAGTCTTCGTGCCCGTTCCGAATCATCGATCAATTTCAAAAAATCCCAAGTCAATCTCCTCCAATTTCAGATCTAAGAACACGAAAACCCCAAAAATCTTCAAATCCAAATTACTTCCAAACCGGTGAACCAAAATGAGATCCGAAAGAGGCATCGTGTAGTACCCCGCACGTGAGGCACCACATCCCCCGCACTATGGCTCAACACGAGTAACGAAATGGGAAGTCCGCACCCGTATCAAACCGTACCGAATGGGAGACAAATAAAATAACCTTCCTAAGCTAGGCGGAACTTAGACCCTACAATTATAACCAACCAATAAAACATAACGTATCGGGAAACTAAAATCCAAACACATGCATTGGCCAAAGGCCTACTAAAATTAAACACACGAACCATAAGCACACTTGGGTTCCTCAGGCCTCTTTTAAAACATCACGAAATCCGGCAAGGTAATTTAATAACAAATACATAAAGATTCAAATTCATAATCTTACAAAGCCGAATCAAGTACAATTCACTGCGAGTGCAGAGACTCTTCTAGATTAACCTAACTCAACCTAAATCCGCCTAGCTCGAACTCCAAAGCCAAACCTGCGCACTAAAAGGTTGGGGAGGGAGAGGGTCTGTCTCTAGAAGACTGAGTGAGCAGGAGCGATATACGTATATATAAAAACATGCACATGCAAGTCGTAAATCCCGAGCAAGGTTTTATTTAAAATTGGTTCCCAAAAGGGCAAGAGAATAACTAAGCAATGCTCAGATTTTACGACTAACCATATTAATTCATTACGTTCATAATTCATACATAAACATAAAGGCTCGGCGAGTGAGCGTGCATCATCTCCAACCAAACTCCGACTGTGTACGACAAATATCATTAATACTTTAAATAAGTGATCATGAAATATATCATAATACACACAGATCATATATCATATCATAAGACATATTCGTTTAGGCAATCCGTGTCCCGGTCTTCCCCCACGGTGCATATCAATCATACATAAACATAATCACAAAAGAAGTTCCAACCTTCTTCCTCCGGGTGGTGGACGGGATTGCAAGGCCCAGCCACCTAATCATATCAATGTGGCTATGAGGTTCATGAGTCCTCAAAGCCCGGTTAGCGTTTCCTCGTCAAAAACTCCTTGACGAGGTCCGTTTCGCCGTTAAACATAAATGGAATCAGCACATGGGATCACCGTCGGCCCTTGCCTCCCCGGATAACCACATGTACTAAATTCCTAGGCCCGTGAACATAACATACATGCATAATCTCGCCAAAACATTTCAATTCCTAAGAAACATAACATAATCCATAGTTCACTAGAAAAGGGTTTATTCGATCATAATTTACTCGATAAATTCATTTGAAAACCATATATATAAATATATTAGGTTTTTGGCAAAAATCGTCACATAAGGTCGTAGGGTTTAATATGTAACTAGAACGAAAACACCCTCACCTGGAACATGGCTATACAAGGATACGAGTTACCGGGTGCCTAGTTGATCAAGATTTCTCCATCCTAGAGATAAACTGTACAAGAGACAACGTAACGTGTTCGTGAGACTCAAGACTCCAAATGAACCATATATGACGCACGGCAATGTATGATCATGATTTGAATCCATAAAAATGATATTATGTAACGAAGACGTTCATGTGCACGATTAACGTATTTAAATCACATAGGGTCAAGTCATTCATTCATTCATTTTCATTAAAATTCATAAATTCATATTTTATATCAATTCAATCCAAGGATTTCATATCCCAATTATAACACGTACTATTTCACGTTCAAAAAATAACAATTAAACCAATAGAAGTATTCAAGTCATGAACGAAAATTAAATAACAAGAAATAGAAAACAATTAAATTCTATAATTCAATTAAATCAAATAATAATGAAAATATAATAATATATATATATATAATATACGTACGTACATGACATGCAAAATATTCATGCATGCAAATATATATATCATGCAATAAGATATCTAACATATACCTTTATTTCCCATGCATGCAAGCATGAATAATCAACCATATGCATGTATTTAACACCTAACTATATAAATACATGCATCTACACGTAACACACAATTCATGCATGCGTATGTTCTAACACACATACACACAGGTTTTACATATATATATCTACACACATGACAACAGACAGGGAAAGCAGCAACTGAATCTGCATAAGGAGGTACCCGGCCGGGTACTTTCAGGTATAAAATCTCCCCGGCCGGGGAGTTATGTTACAGACGCGCAGCAGCAGATTAAGGAAGCTATCCCCTGTTTGGCATGAAAATACAGCAGCAAAAGCAGCGACGAAAGGGTAGATACAACAACAAAAATTTACCTCCCCATGACTGCTAAAGCACAGCAACTAAGCAAGGGAAAAAGAACAGCAATTGACAGCAATAATTCGCAGCAAAATGATGCAGCAACTGACCGAAAAACAGGGCAAGAGCAACGTAGAAACAGAGCAGCAACAACTTCCATCTATAACCAACAATTAGACACATATAGATGAATGAAAGAGCAACAAAACAACATCAATTCAGGCCCCATAACAGCTCCAAGTCACGCAGCAGCAACAGCACAAACGCAAGGAGGAAAACGAAGTCTTTTCATACAAGGTTCAATAATGGTATCTCATGAAATCTTCAACTACCACATAATCAATTATCAGAAACGAAAAGAGGAAGTTAAGCCAACCATTCTCATGCTTCGAATCAACCAATTCCGTCAAGACATTAAAGAAATCAACATATTTCTCCAAACCTAACTATTTAATCATTCAGCCCTAACCCTTGAAAGCATACTCAAAATTGGGGATGCATAGCTTAAAATGACACATATTGAATATATATCACAACCCTAAACTCACCTTGTGAATTGGATGCAAGATGAAAGAGATTTGAGCTTGAATCTCCAAGGTTGATCATGGTTACAGGACTGGAATTAGAGCAGAGACTTGGGACTGATATTTCTCTTGTTTGTGAAGATTATTTTCGATTTGGGGGATAAGGGCCAGATAGTGGCCTTAACTAGGGTTCCATAGCCTCCAACCATGGTTAATTTGGTCAAGGCTTGAATGAGTTATGGCATTTTTAGTAAAGGGTGGCAGATTTGCATCCGTTTTGGTTTTCGGTTGAATTTCGGAGGTTCAAATGGTCTTAGAAAAATAGGAGGCTAAGTTTATTAAACTCAAATTTTCGTTACGTGTTCAGCGAAGTTGACGAAACTCGAATCCGAGTTTCCTAGCTCAAGATATCACATACGGAACCAAGGGTACGCTAATTGCTCGTTAGCCCCCAATTTGGTTCCACAATTTAAAATAAATTCGTTACCACATGAAACGAAGTCGAAAACATAAAACGAGCATATAAACATGTTCAGAACACATAAATCTATCACATACTAAATTTTCATGAATTTTCGATATCAAATCATATAAGAACTACGCACGTTTACCACACTCATGAGCAATACATAAATATATTCAAAGAATTTCATAATATAAAATAAAATTTAAAAATCATTATTAAATATAAATCAAGGTGGACGAATAAAATATATATTAATATTAATAACATTAAAATATGAGTTTAATATTATTAAAATATATTTTAAAAAAATAATTTTAACATTTAATTATCAATTAAAATTTTTTAATTAACTTAATAAAATAAAATAATAAAGCGAAATAAAATAAACTCATAACAAGTTATATTAAAATTTAATATTTAAAACACTTATAAACAATTAATCACATAATTAAATAATTTAATTGCGTAATTTATAAACAAATACGACATATTAGTATAAATGAAAAGTCGGGGCATTACAATCTCTCCCCCTTAAAAAGAATCCGTCCTCGGATTCACTGCACGCCTAAAAACAACCAACGAGAGATTCCCCGTCTCTCACAAGCAATCAAGAGAGAGAGCCCCGTCTCTCGAGCAGCAATGAGAGAACCCTCAAGCAACAATGAGAGAACCCCGTCTCTCGCAAGCAAAGAGAGCACCCCGTCTCTCAAACAAAATAAAGCAAGGAACTTTCCAATACTCCCAAGCAACACACGCAAAACCATATTTAAAATCATGTAAGACATCCCAAAACAGGTAATAGATGTCATCCACGTTGATTATCAATTACTCCAAGTAATTTAACATGAAAGGAATCAAAGCACCTAACATAGAAATTATTTATGTTAAATTTGCATGGATGCATGTATCATGGATGTTTCATGTACCGTTCACCATAGTTGCATAATTTAGAACTGTGAGTTCGGTTGTCCAATGCATGATCTATCCCGAAAGTGAGTTCAGTGCTTGATTTGTCTTTAAACTCTTCAGGATACCCCAAAACAATTAATAGATCCTCTAAGGATTTTATTCTTTATTCTTTTCCGACTTGTATTACACCCAGTCCTCTTCAATCCTTCACCATTTCCCCTAATCTTCATTCAACCAACCAACTCTTTTAATTAACCGATCTTGACCTCCCCAACTACCCTTAAATCGTCCGTCCCAAAATCAGCTCCATAGTTACTATCTTTACCCATATCGGAGTCTAACATATCCTCGAGGATAACTACTCTTGACAACCTTGACGATTCAATCCCGACCTTGAGATATTTATCATTAGGGTCTATCTTAACACGAATCCTTTCCCATCTTCCGTTCATGTTATCCATTCATTCTCTTTAACCCCCTTAAGGTTATATTCGGTATCTGGCCCCACATTTCTTGAATCGAAGATAGAATGTTCTTGATGATTCTTAAAGTTTGATTTAAATTTCCTCCATGTTCATCCTTGCCGGTTTTGTCTCTTCTTAAATCTCTTTCCGAACTCATCGAACCAAACTTTATTGACAGCATCCCTTCCCATGATAACATGAATCGGTTCTTTCTTGACAACTTTACTAAGGAGTTTCCTTAACTCCCTCATAACTCCCTTATTTCCAAGGCAAGCTGATCTACATAGAAATATTCGACAAACTATCTTTTCTAGACCTTATGATAATCTTCAACCCGAATTTAGTGACTTAGCCCTCACTTTAATGATTAACCTTTAAGGTTGTATTATTCCTCTTAGCTCACCACCCTAAAACTCCCCGATCTTCCTTAATTACATTTCTATTATTTCTACTAATTATTTCTTTGGCACGACCTCTAATTTCCAATTCGTCTCTTGTTAGCTCTCCCCCTCAAAAATTTTCTGCCGTTACATGTTGAACTCCGCCGATCCTTCTTTCGTCAAAATTTTTTATGGAAATTTCATTGGGGAGGGTTTTAAATAACATAGCAACCCAAAGACTTGTCTTTTCCGTTTCCCCCTAACTCTATTAATATTCGACCCGAACACCCCGAAGCCAAATCTAATCTCACTTTCCTTCGGAGTTCCTTTCCACCGACCTATCCCCTACCTGAAGTTCTTTATTTTCCGAAGTCATCTTCCTTAAAACGCTCCATCCCATTAATTCTTTTTCTCTTAACTAAAATGCAGCCTTTTACAGAGTTACTTGATGAGTGAGGTGAAAGAGCTTCCTATCAAGTAAACACTAAAATACATGTCGAGTTAAAATGGCAGTGCACGTGACACACTTACGACAATTAAATATGCAGCACATTAGAGCAACGAAATCAGATAGAAATATGCGCACGAACCAAAGTAAAGAGAATAAATACTTGATGCAAAATATGATGCACATGCCATGAATGTTTTGAACCTGTCACCAACGTAGTAACCCGTTAGCTCAATAGCTTTTCCTTGTTCCTCAAACCATAAGATTACTTTGACTTGGTGATTATTACTTGTCTTTCCCACGGTCTTCTAGATTTCCATGAATCTTTGTAAATTAACTTGTATCTTCCACTATCTGAGATTGCAGTTTTTTGATCCCTAGTCCTTCCACGTCCACAGAGTTAGCATTCAAACTTCTCCTCGAAATTTGACCCGTACTTCTAGTCGTCACCTCGCTCAAGAATCCCGTGGTTATCCTTTATGAGTTTAATTCACTTCCAATTGCTTACACTTGAGCGCATAATTTCCTTGCAAAGAGTCTTTGCCTTTCTTTACTATTTCCATTTGTTGCTCTATATTTCCTAAGTCGACCTCACAACATGCCAATTCAGCTTGGATTTGGAGAATGAACTCAAATACTGTCCTTAGCATTATCACCCTCCAAGAATTGTAGTTATCATATTACTTATCTTTGTTTAACCCCTTCTCAACTTGCTTCCCATCTTAATCAAAATCCGGAACAGCCGTATCCAACCTTTTCCCGATCTTGACTTCTAAAACTCGATTTCTAGTTACCAGGTTTATTTAGAATCCTTTGACAATCCTTGGGCTTAATTCTCACCAGATCCATTTTACCTGAATCCTGAACTAAAATACCTTCAAGGTTCATATACTCCATCCCTTAGGTTGAGCAATCCCTTGAATCTGATTAAAACACCCCAAATAGTGGATTTACATAGATTGATCTTCTGAGTCACAACCATCCCGCGATTAACTCCTATTTCACCAAATGTCCCTCTACTCTCGCATCTTCAAAGTCAAACCTCCCATTCTGAATCCTAACCATTAAGTCTAACTCTGTCTATGAAGCCACGCATCTAGCATTCTCCACATTCCTCCCCGAGGCATTCTTCCTGTCTTTCGTGCCTCAGAAGCAATTTGAAAAAGATTATTGTAATCGCAGAACTTGATCGTGGTTTGAGATCATCGTTATAACCTAAAAATCATAACTCATTTCGAGAGTATATGCATGCGATTAGTGCATGCTCATGACACATATTCAACACTAAATGCAAGGATCCAAATAATAATGCAGCAGATAGTCCAACAAAATTCAAAAGGAAATCCAAATTTCATGTTCAAGATCAATGCAATACACACATTGTCATATAGTTCCTAAGCCGTACCACCTAGACTGACTCAGACACGACTCGAGAACACCGGGTTTGCAACCGGGCTCTGATACCACTTAAGGATGTAGCACCCCGCACGTGAGGCGCCACATCCCCCACACTATGGCTCAACACGAGTAACGAAATGGGAAATGCGCACCCGTATCAAACCGTAGCGAACGGGAGACAAATAAAATAACCTTCCTAAGCTAGGCGGAACTTAGACCCTGCAATTATAACCAACCAATAAAACATAACGTATCGGGAAACTAAAATCCAAACACATGCATTGGCCACAGGCCTGCCGAAATTAAACACACGAACCATAAGCAGACTTGGGTTCCTCAGGCATCTTTTAAAACATCACGAAGTCCGGCAAGGAAATTTAATAACAAATACATAAAGATTCAAGTTCATAATCTTACAAAGCCGAATCAACTACAATTCAAATGCATATGCGAGTGCAGAGACTCTTGTAGATTAACCTAACCGACTCAAAGACTCAACACAAATCCGCCTAGCTCAAACTCCAAAGCCAAACTTGCACACTAAAAGGTTGGGGAGGGAGAGGATCAGTCTCTAGAAGACTGGGTGAGCAGGAGCGATATACGTATATATAAAAAGACGCATATGCAAGTCGTAAATCCCGAGCAAGGTTTTATTTAAAATTAGTTCCCAAAAGGGCAAGAGAATAACTAAGCAATGCTCAGATTTTACGACTAATCATATTAATTCATTACGTTCATAATTCATACATAAATATAAAGGTTCGGCGAGTGAGCGTGCATCATCTCCAACCAAACTCCGACTGTGTACGACAAATATCATTAATACTTTAAATAAGTGATCACGCAATATATCATAATACACACAGATCATATATCATATCATAAGATATATTCGTTTGGGCAATCCATGCCCCGGTCTTTCCACACGGTGCATATCAATCATACATAAACATAATCATAAAAGAAGTTCCAACCTTCTTCCTCCGGGTGGTGGACGGGATTGCAAGGCCCGGCCACCTAATCATATCAATGTGGCTATGAGGTTCATGAGTCCTCAAAGCCCGGTTACCGTTTCCTCATCAATAACTCCTTGACGAGGTCCGTTTCGCCGTTAAACATAAATGGAATTAGCACATGGGATCACCGTCGGCCTTTGCCTCCCCGGATAACCACATGTACTAAATTCGTGGGCCCGTGAACATAACATACATGCATAATCTCGCCAAGACATTTCAATTCATAAGAAACATAACATAATCCATAGTTCACTAGAAAAGGGTTTACTCGATAAATTCATTTGAAAACCATATATATAAATATATTAGGTTTTTGGCAAAAATCGTCACATAAGGTCGTAGGGTTTAATATGTAACTAGAACGAAAACACCCTCACCTGGAACATGGCTATACAAGGATACGAGTTACCGGGTGCCTAGTTGATCAAGATTTCTCCATCCTAGAGATAAACTGTACAAGAGACAACGTAACGTGTTCGTGAGACTCAAGACTCCAAATGAACCATATATGACGCACGGCAATGTATGATCATGATTTGAATCCATAAAAATGATATTATGTAACGAAGACGTTCATGTGCACGATTAACGTATTTAAATCACATAGGGTCAAGTCATTCATTCATTCATTTTCATTAAAATTCATAAATTCATATTTCATATCAATTCAATCCAAGGATTTCATATCCCAATTATAACACGTACTATTTCACGTTCAAAAAATAGCAATTAAACCAATAGAAGTATTCAAGTCATGAACGAAAATTAAATAACAAGAAATATAAAACAATTAAATTCTATAATTCAATTAAATCAAATAATAATGAAAATATAATAATAATATATATATATATATATATATATATATATATATATATATAATATACGTAAGTACATGACATGCAAAATATTCATGCATGCAAATATATATATCATGCAATAAGATATCTAACATATACCTTTATTTACCATGTATGCAAACATGAATAATCAACCATATGTGTAACAGCCCTACTCAGGGCCAAGTTGAGAAAGGTAAGTAAAGGGCAACTCAGGAAGCGTTTATAACCTCGATCCCTATTAACTCACTTCATGCATTGCATTTTATGTGACTTATGTGTTTTTATGTGTTACATTTTACTAAATGTTCATAGATTTAACTCTTTTAACTCGTGCCTTGAAACTCTTCTCATAAAATCCTAGAATTCTAGTAATCATTCCTTTCTAGCACTTAAAAACCCCTCATATGCTTCAAAACCCATTCCTACAGTTTTAGGTTGGAAATTACGAAAATACCCCTACAGCCCAAAAATATTCCTACATCTCCCGAAACACTTTCACTACCCAATATTTTAACCAAAATAATCCTCACATTATTTCGAGGATCGTGATACTCTCCTTACACCATAATTCCCATCCTAACTCCCGTAGTATCAAAAACCGGCAAAAACCCTAGCTTATGATTCGATCATCAATAAAACCTTATTCATCTACCTTTTGATATTCAAAATTATAACCAAAACGATCCTCAAATTATTTCATGAATTTTCATGCATTTACCAAAAACTCGATTTCACCTATAGCATATTTATAAATATTTTCCTATCTAAAAATCATCATTTTATTTTCAAATAATTAGCTTTTATTCAATAGTCGAAATTATACTTAAAACGATCCTTGAATTTTTCTCTACAATATAGGGATTTTTCCAAACTTTAAACTTTATCATGGCTTCGTTTATATAATTTTTCCTATGATTTTCATCATCTTCAATGTTCATAATTTATAAACAAAAACTCCAAATATTTCATGTTTATAACTAAAACGAAGCTCATTTTTCACTCATTCTTCCATTAATTCACTACATCAAAATTTTACCTCTCGACTCTTGAATAAATTTTATATTATTTTTACATTTATTTTTATTCCAAATGACATCATCCATGACCTCATGCTCTTCTAGAAGAATTGAACAAATGAGCATAATTTCTCCACATTTCTTAGTTAATAACCTAGCATTTGTTCATCATGAAATTAAACCACATCTCCAATTTAATTACCAAGCATTTGTTGAAACCTTAGGCAACCACATCTCCCATAAACTCTCATTTATTGCTTAGAAACCCCTCATGACTACCTATAAATACCCCCTTAAGCCTCATTTATACCTCACATTCAACACACAAAAATCACTCTCTCCCTCTCCCCATTCTCACGCCACTTTCCCTCTTCTCTCTCTAAGGTATGTTTTCTTCTATTATCTCATGTTTTATATAATGTTCTTAGTATAGAAATAATAGTAGCATGCCTAGGATTATTTAAATTATGCTTTAGGAATTTATTTTATGAAATATGTGCATAGTTGATAGTTTAAATATAATGTGAGCACATTATGGAATTTTATTTAATTATATGCATGAATTATGATATGATATAATGTGATTATGTATTTAAATGTTTATGATCTTGTTCATGCCAAGAATAATTTATTTAGAATTATTTTTCATAGAAAGTTCATATATTTTGCTATATTATGCTTTAATCTTATGTTATGAATATGAATGTGATAGAACATGTTACACACCCTCTTTGAATATTCAAATAAGCTCAAGAACATGTTCATAATGTTCTTGGATGTGTGTGTGTGCATGTGTGTGCCGTGATCAATGTGTGTGTGTGTGTGAATTTGATTTTGTGTTATAAAGTGTTTAATTCACATGAAATTGAATAGTAAATGTTTTTAATAGTAATTTTGACTTTTTGGTCAACCAAAATACTTATAATTTCGAAATTATTACAAAAATAATTATAAAATAAGTTTTGGAATTTTTAAAGAAATATTTTTCCTAAATTTTCCAAAAATCAATAAACTATGTAATATTTTTCAAAAGATAACCTACATTGTCAAATTAAACCTTAAATTTCATTTCAAATCTTACAATTAGAATTATAGTATGGTTGATAAATATTTGATTAGTTAAAGATCCCATAAACCCTAATTTGTTAATCAAATTCCCTTAAACGGGTAAATTTAGGGTTTACCGGGAAATCTTTAACGCATTACATAACGCGTATCTTCTCTAATTATTTCATTATAGTATTGTGTGTAATTAGTTAGTTAGGAACTAAGAACCTAGTTCTAAGCCGGTAGTAGTTATTACTTTCAGGCGAACATAGGATCGAAGAGTGGAATCCTCACAGTTCCACTTAAATCTCGGTACCGGTGAGGGTTTAAATCTTTTCAACTGAAATCATGATAAACTACTTTACTTTATTTTCTTGAATCTCCTCTCAAGTTATTCTTCCCTTTATGGGAAAATAATTCTTGTTAATTATTGAAAACATACATTTACCCGAAAAGTACTTAGTACTTTCTTACGGGTAAATATTCTCGTCTTGCAAGCAAAGTTATTGTTTTTCCTATGGGCCCGGTGGTCTTGGTAGAAGTAGTAGTCCGGGAGGCACGGGCCGAGGTCTACTATTATACCAGCCGCCAACTAGATCTTGGTGGTGGTCTAACTGGAGGTTAGTTATTCCACACCAAGTGACGGGAAAAGGTACGTCCCTCCCAAATTCATGTATATCGTCACTAGGGGTAGCTCCCTGAGGTGACACCGGAGGAAGAAGGATGGTATTGTATTGTTGTATTTCTTTTTACTGAGTAACGACATCTTGATCAATGTCGTTACGAATATTCTTGGTTTTTAAGGAGTTAAGGTTGGAGACGCCTAGCTTGCGGGCATAAAATCATTTTCAAAACGGTTCATAGATTTTCTAAAGTATAACCTATATTCCCCCTACTCCTATTGTTTCAAAACAATATGAACCGGATATTATTGTCATATATTTATTTGTTACTATATAGTATCTACATTTCAAACCAAGACTTTCTTGGTCAAAACATTTCAAAAATCTTACTTATAATCCTAAATCCCAAACCCCCCGTCACTTAGTCATTTTGACTAACCCTCCTGTTCTTTCAATTCATGATTTCAGGAATCTATATAGCGACGCCTTAGAGGTATCTTGAAGCTTTAAGGTGTCAAATTCCAGTCAATTAGAGTAATCACGAGTGCATGTACATCTTACAATAAGCACTCTTCTCTAAAGTCAGAACTTTTGTTGTAAACACTTATCCAACTTAATAATATGTGCTTTGTTATGTATTGTCCCCTTTTATTTGCTCAAGTTTATTTTCCGTTGCCTTTAAATTTCATACTTTGGTATTGCATAGTCTTGTCCGTTCGCCGGAGTATTTCTCGAGTGCTAGGTCTCACATCCACTCGGGAAGTACTACGGTGCGGGGTTGTAGTGTTAAGGGGCGCTACAGCTAAGGTGGTATCAGAGCATCAGGTTTAGATAGAGAGAAGCATACTAACCATGATGCATATATATATATATATGACACATTTTGATCATCTTACACTGTTATTTCATGTTGCTTTACATTTTGCATCATGAGTCTTAGAGTCGCTTCAAGATACCAGCAGGACCGTGAGTATTAATGTTATTTCTTTCTGCACTTTATGTCTGATGATTGATGTTACTTGGTGATTGTTGTTCTGTGATGATCGTTGAAACATTCTTAACCCCACATGCATTATATTTCCTATATAATTGTGATTTCAGTATTCACAATGCCTCTACGAAGAACACCACGAAATAACTCCCCATCGCCACAAGATCTGCCCGGACACCCCGAACTTGTAGAAGCTTTAAGGCAGTTCGTTCGAACATGTACACCTGGGAATAACCCTACCAACGAGCGATCCTTAGAGAGGTTTCTCCGAATGAATCCTCCAAAATTCTTTGGAGAACCTAACGACCTGAAGGCTGAAAATTGGATAGCTAGTTTAGAAAAGATTTACGAGGCTATGGATATATTTCCCGAGGAACGGGAACGAGTGCAGTATGCAGCCTTCCTCCTAGAAGGACCTGCTTTGAGTTGGTGGAAGCACGTTAAGTTGACCTGGATAGAAGATCGAACTGATTACAGTTGGGTGGAGTTTGTGAAGGAATTTCAGAATAAATATATTCCTCAAGTGGTAAGAGATACTCGAGAGGCTGAGTTTATGACTTTAACTCAGGGTTATACGTCAGTGGCTGAGTACGAGGCAAAGTTCGTGAGACTTATTCAGTATGCTCCACACATTCTGAATGATGAACGGAGAAAGACCAAGCGATTCATTGATGGATTAAAGCCAGACCTTCGATGGGCTTTAGCATCATTGGATATTGAAACTTATAACAAGGCAGTCGATAAAGCCCTGAAAACTGAAGCAGCTCACAAGAATATTCGCCAGGCAGCTAATCGCCCTGTTCCCCCTCAAAATAAGCCCTCTCAAGGAATGAAACGTCCTGCTGGACCATCTAACCAGAACTTTGGGAAGAAACCCACACCAGCCCAGCAAAAGCCTAAGTCAGTCCCGTCTAATTCACAAGAAGAGATCACTTGTGAATATTGTCACAAACCGGGACATACTGAACAAGATTGTCGAAAGAAAGCTGGCACTTGTTTGTGGTGTGGAGACCCTAACCATCAGTTTAATACATGCCCAAAGAGACCGGGATTTAAGGAAAAGGAGAAAGCCGTGGGAAAGTCCGGAAAACCACTTGTCAAGGGAAAAGCTTACGCGTTGGAAGGAAACGACGATCCAGACCCTTCAGACGTTGTTGAAGGTACGGTACACATTCTAAACACGCCAGTTCAGGTCCTATATGACCCTGGTGCCACGCATTCATTCATTGCATCAAATTTATGTGCGCATTTAAATTTTCCCCTTGAATGTTCATCATATAATTTCGAGATAAGTTCCCCTTTGGGAGCTTGTTTAATAACGGATCGAGTATATAAACGCTGCCCTATACAAATCGGTGACCGTTACTACCCAATGGACCTCATCGAACTTCCGATAACAAGATATGGAATCATTCTGGGAATGGATTGGCTCTACAAATACCATGCTAAGTTGGATTGTTTCCAGAAAGAAATCATCTTAGGACAAGATGAAAGTTGGATTCCTGAAGATAAGAGATCAGTAGCAATGATTTCTATGACAGAGGCTAAGAAGTTGATTCAGAAGGGAGCCACAGGATTCATTGCCTATCTCCTAAATACGCCAAATGATCAACTTAAGGTTGAGGAGGTAGAAGTGGTAAATGAGTTTCTCGACGTTTTCCCAGAACATCTAAAATCGTTACCTCCAAACCGCGAGTTGGAATTTGTAATCGATACAATCCCTGGGGCAGAGCCTTTCTCTAAAACCCCTTATCGGATGGCCCCAGCTGAACTTCAGGAGTTGAGAAAACAACTTGATGACTTGATCGAATCAAGATATATCCGTCCCAGTACCTCACCTTGGGGAGCACCAGTATTGTTTGTAAAGAAGAAAGATGGGTCATTACGGATGTGCATCGACTACCGAGAACTTAACCGAATGACCATAAAGAATAAATACCCTCTTCCCCATATAGAGGAGTTATTCGATGTCCTTCAAGGATCTCGAGTCTATTCAAAGTTAGACTTAAGGCAAGGGTATTATCAATTAAAGATTAGGGAGGAGGATATCCCTAAAACAGCTTTCAATACCCGCTATGGACACTTTGAGTTCATAGTAATGCCTTTTGGATTGACCAATGCACCTGCTGCATTCATGGACATGATGCATCGGATATTCCGACCATGTCTGGATAAATTTGTGGTCATTTTCATCGATGACATTCTGGTATTTTCCAAAACACCTGAGGAACATGCTGAACATCTTCGCATAGTGTTGAGTACTTTGCGAGATCATAAGCTATATGCTAAGTTCAGCAAATGTGAGTTCTGGATAGAAAAAGTTGCATTCCTTGGACACGTAATTTCGGGATCAGGTGTTGAAGTAGATCCTTAAAAAATTGAAGCAATTACAAATTGGAAAGTACCAAGGAACCCATCAGAGGTGAGAAGTTTCCTAGGACTTGCAGGCTATTATCGTAGGTTCATAAAGGACTTCTCCAAGATAGCTGCACCTCTCACAAAGCTAACAAAGAAGGAAAGAAAATTTGAATGGACCAAACAATGCGAACAAAGTTTTCAAGAATTAAAGCGACGATTGACTTCTGCACCAGTACTAACCTTACCTGAAGGGAAGGAAGGTTATACAGTTTATACCGATGCCTCTAAAGAAGGGCTAGGTTGTGTATTGATGCAGCACGGAAAAGTTATAGCCTATGCCTCAAGAAAGCTCAAACCCCACGAAGAAAACTACCCTACTCATGACTGGGAATTAGCAGCAATTGTGTTTGCTCTTACCAAGTGGAGACATTATCTTTACGGGGTAACTTTTGAAGTTTTCACTGACCATAAGAGCCTACGATATCTTTTTACCCAAAAAGAGTTGAATATGAGGCAAAGGAGATGGATGGAATTCCTGGAAGATTACGACTGTGTAATCCAGTACCATCCAGGAAAAGCTAACGTAGTGGCTGATGCTTTAAGTCGGAAGTCAAGCTTAGCATCACTCTCAAGAAAGCCTTCAAGTAACCCACGAAAAGCTGTGAAAGTAATCTCAAGAGCTCGATTAGCAAATTTAGTGGTACTACCACCACTAAAGGAAAAGATAAAAGAAGCTTAGGCTCAGGATGAGTGGATTCAGAAATGTCTCAAATCCAAAGTAAAAGGAGGATTTGATGGTATTTGGGTTATCATCGATAGATTAACAAAATCCGCACATTTCTTACCTGTCAAAGCAACTGATAATGTTAACTCGTTAGCCAAGCTTTATCAAAAAGAAATTATTCGGTTGCATGGAGTACCTCTTGGAATAGTTTCAGACAGGGACCCAAAGTTCACCTCACAACTTTGGCAGAATATTCAAGAAATGATGGGTACTAAGTTAAACTTCAGCACAGCAGCACATCCTCAAACTGATGGGCAGTCTGAAAGAACCATCAGATACCTAGAAGATATGTTAAGGGCTTGCGCCTTAGATTTCCAAGATAATTGGAAGGATTGCCTACCCCTTGTGGAGTTTGCATACAATAACAGTTATCAAGCCTCAATCCAAGCTGCACCTTATGAGGCCCTATATGGAAGAAAATGCAGATCCCCATTATACTGGGATATGGATGAAACCAAGGAAATTAAAAGGAAATCCCAAGGGAATATTGCTAAGAGTTGGGTAGAAGAAGCAACAGAGAAAGTTGAAATCATCAAGCAAAGAATGAAAGCTGCCCAAGATCGGCAGAAAAGTTATGCTGATAATCGAAGAAGGGACATAGAATTTGCAATAGGCGAAAAGGTATTCTTGAAAGCATCTCCAAGAAAAGGGTTTATACGAATTGGGAAAGGAGGAAAGCTAAACCCTCGATATATTGGACCTTTTGAAATACTGGAACGTATCGGTCCAACAGCCTATCGCCTAGACCTACCAGCAAGTCTTACTGGAGTACATAACGTATTCCATGTGTCCCAACTCCGCAAGTACTTTGCTGATGATTCACATATCCTACCTGTTGAAGAAGTACCACTGGAACCCGACCTTACTTATGAAGTAAAGCCAGTCAGAATCTTGGATAGGAAATTCCAAGAGTTGAGAAAATTCCCCTCGTTAGAATCTTGTGGAAAAGAAATGGTACAGAAGAACAGCCTTGGGAGACAGAGGAAAAGATGTTGAAACATTACCCAGGACTGTTCAAGGACAGTAATAGAATCTGAGGACAGATTCTTTTAAAGGGGGGAAGATTGTAACAGCCCTACTCAGGGCCAAGTTGAGAAAGGTAAGTAAAGGGCAACTCAGGAAGCGTTTATAACCTCGATCCCTATTAACTCACTTCATGCATTGCTTTTTATGTGACTTATGTGTTTTTATGTGTTACATTTTACTAAATGTTCATAGATTTAACTCTTTTAACTCGTGCCTTGAAACTCTTCTCATAAAATCCTAGAATTCTAGTAATCATTCCTTTCTAGCACCTAAAAACCCCTCATATGCTTCAAAACCCATTCCTACAGTTTTAGGTTGGAAATTACGAAAATACCCCTACAGCCCAAAAATATTCCTACATCTCCCGAAACACTTTCACTACCCAATATTTTAACCAAAATAATCCTCACATTATTTCGAGGATCGTGATACTCTCCTTACACCATAATTCCCATCCTAACTCCCGTAGTATCAAAAACCGGCAAAAACCCTAGCTTATGATTCGATCATCAATAAAACCTTATTCATCTACCTTTTGATATTCAAAATTATAACCAAAACGATCCTCAAATTATTTCATGAATTTTCATGCATTTACCAAAAACTCGATTTCACCTATAGCATATTTATAAATATTTTCCTATCTAAAAATCATCATTTTATTTTCAAATAATTAGCTTTTATTCAATAGTCGAAATTATACTTAAAACGATCCTTGAATTTTTCTCTACAATATAGGGATTTTTCCAAACTTTAAACTTTATCATGGCTTCGTTTATATAATTTTTCCTATGATTTTCATCATCTTCAATGTTCATAATTTATAAACAAAAACTCCAAATATTTCATGTTTATAACTAAAACGAAGCTCATTTTTCACTCATTCTTCCATTAATTCACTACATCAAAATTTTACCTCTCGACTCTTGAACAAATGAGCATAATTTCTCCACATTTCTTAGTTAATAACCTAGCATTTGTTCATCATGAAATTAAACCACATCTCCAATTTAATTACCAAGCATCTGTTGAAACCTTAGGCAACCACATCTCCCATAAACTCTCATTTATTGCTTAGAAACCCCTCATGACTACCTATAAATACCCCCTTAAGCCTCATTTATACCTCACATTCAACACACAAAAATCACTCTCTCCCTCTCCCCATTCTCACGCCACTTTCCCTCTTCTCTCTCTAAGGTATGTTTTCTTCTATTATCTCATGTTTTATATAATGTTCTTAGTATAGAAATAATAGTAGCATGCCTAGGATTATTTAAATTATGCTTTAGGAATTTATTTTATGAAATATGTGCATAGTTGATAGTTTAAATATAATGTGAGCACATTATGGAATTTTATTTAATTATATGCATGAATTATGATATGATATAATGTTATTATGTATTTAAATGTTTATGATCTTGTTCATGCCAAGAATAATTTATTTAGAATTATTTTTCATAGAAAGTTCATATATTTTGCTATATTATGCTTTAATCTTATGTTATGAATATGAATGTGATAGAACATGTTACACACCCTCTTTGAATATTCAAATAAGCTCAAGAACATGTTCATAATGTTCTTGGATGTGTGTGTGTGCATGTGTGTGCCGTGATCAATGTGTGTGTGTGTGAATTTGATTTTGTGTTATAAAGTGTTTAATTCACATGAAATTGAATAGTAAATGTTTTTAATAGTAATTTTGACTTTTTGGTCAACCAAAATACTTATAATTTCGAAATTATTACAAAAATAATTATAAAATAAGTTTTGGAATTTTTAAAGACATATTTTTCCTAAATTTTCCAAAAATCAATAAACTATGTAATATTTTTCAAAAGATAACCTACATTGTCAAATTAAACCTTAAATTTCATTTCAAATCTTACAATTAGAATTATAGTATGGTTGATAAATATTTGATTAGTTAAAGATCCCATAAACCCTAATTTGTTAATCAAATTCCCTTAAACGGGTAAATTTAGGGTTTACCGGGAAATCTTTAACGCATTACATAACGCGTATCTTCTCTAATTATTTCATTATAGTATTGTGTGTAATTAGTTAGTTAGGAACTAAGAACCTAGTTCTAAGCCGGTAGTAGTTATTACTTTCAGGCGAACATAGGATCGAAGAGTGGAATCCTCACAGTTCCACTTAAATCTCGGTACCGGTGAGGGTTTAAATCTTTTCAACTGAAATCATGATAAACTACTTTACTTTATTTTCTTGAATCTCCTCTCAAGTTATTCTTCCCTTTATGGGAAAATAATTCTTGTTAATTATTGAAAACATACATTTACCCGAAAAGTACTTAGTACTTTCTTACGGGTAAATATTCTCGTCTTGCAAGCAAAGTTATTGTTTTTCCTATGGGCCCGGTGGTCTTGGTAGAAGTAGTAGTCCGGGAGGCACGGGCCGAGGTCTACTATTATACCAGCCGCCAACTAGATCTTGGTGGTGGTCTAACTGGAGGTTAGTTATTCCACACCAAGTGACGGGAAAAGGTACGTCCCTCCCAAATTCATGTATATCGTCACTAGGGGTAGCTCCCTGAGGTGACACCGGAGGAAGAAGGATGGTATTGTATTGTTGTATTTCTTTTTACTGAGTAACGACATCTTGATCAATGTCGTTACGAATATTCTTGGTTTTTAAGGAGTTAAGGTTGGAGACGCCTAGCTTGCGGGCATAAAATCATTTTCAAAACGGTTCATAGATTTTCTAAAGTATAGCCTATATTCCCCCTACTCCTATTGTTTCAAAACAATATGAACCGGATATTATTGTCATATATTTATTTGTTACTATATAGTATCTACATTTCAAACCAAGACTTTCTTGGTCAAAACATTTCAAAAATCTTACTTATAATCCTAAATCCCAAACCCCCCGTCACTTAGTCATTTTGACTAACCCTCCTGTTCTTTCAATTCATGATTTCAGGAATCTATACAGCGACGCCTTAGAGGTATCTTGAAGCTTTAAGGTGTCAAATTCCAATCAATTAGAGTAATCACGAGTGCATGTACATCTTACAATAAGCACTCTTCTCTAAAGTCAGAACTTTTGTTGTAAACACTTATCCAACTTAATAATATGTGCTTTGTTATGTATTGTCCCCTTTTATTTGCTCAAGTTTATTTTCCGTTGCCTTTAAATTTCATACTCTGGTATTGGATAGTCTTGTCCGTTCGCCGGAGTATTTCTCGAGTGCTAGGTCTCACATCCACTCGGGAAGTACTACGGTGCGGGGTTGTAGTGTTAAGGGGCGCTACAATATGCATGCATTTAACACCTAACTATATAAATACATGCATCTACATGTAAGACACAATTCATGCATGCGTATGTTCTAACACACATACACACAGATTTTATATATATATATATATATATCTACACACATGACAACAGGCAGGGAAAGCAGCAGCTGAATCTGCATAAGGAGGTACCCGACTGGGTACTTTCAGGTATAAAATCTCCCCAGCCAGGGAGTTATGTTACAGACGTGCAGCAGCAGATTAAGGAAGCTATCCCCTGTTTGGCATGAAAATATAGCTGCAAAAGCAGCGACGAAAGGGTAGATACAGCAACAAAAATTTACATCCCCGTGACTGCTAAAACACAGCAACTAAGCAAGGGAAAAAGAACAGCAATTGACAGCAATAATTCGCAGTAAAATGATGCAACAACTGACCGAAAAACAGGCAAGAGCAACGTAGAAACAGAGCAGCAACAACTTCCATCTATAACCAACAATTAGACACATAAAGATGCATTAAAGAGCAACAAAACAACATCAATTCAGGCCCCATAATAGCTCCAAGTCACGCAGCAGCAACAGCACAAACGCAAGGAGGAAAACGAAGTCTTTTCAGACAAGGTTCAATAATGGTATCTCATGAAATCTTCAACTACCACATAATCAATGATCAGAAATGAAAAGAGGAAGTTAAGCTAACCATTCTCATGCTTTGAATCAACCAATTCCGTCAAGACATGAAAGAAATCAACATATTTCTCCAAACCTAACTATTTAATCATTCAGCCCTAACCCATGAAAGCATGCTCAAAATTGGGGATGCATAGCTTAAAATGACACATATTGAATATATATCACAACCCTAAACTCACCTTGTGAATTGGATGCAAGATGAAAGAGATTTGAGCTCCAAGGTTGAGCATGGTTACGAGACTGGAATTGGAGCAGAGACTTGGGACTGATATTTCTCTTGTTTGTGAGGATTATTTCGGATTTGGGGGATAAGAGTCAGATAGTGGCCTTAACTAGGGTTCCATAGCCTCCAACCATGGTTAATTTGGTCAAGGCTTGAATGAGTTATGGCATTTCTAGTAAAGGGTCGCAGATTTGCATCCGTTTTGGTTTTCGGTTGAATTTCGGAGGTTCAAATGGTCTTAGAAAAATAGGAGGCTAAGTTTATTAAACTCGAATTTTCGTTACATGTTCAGCGAAGTTGACGAAACTCGAATCCGAGTTTCCTAGCTCAAGATATCACATACGGAACCAAGGGTGCGCTAATTGCTCGTTAGCCCCCGATTTGGTTCCACAATTTAAAATAAATTCGTTACCACATGAAACGAAGTCAAAAACATAAAACGAGCATATAAACATGTTCATCACACATAAACCTATCACATACTAAATTTTCATGAATTTTCGATATCAAATCATATAAGAACTACGCACGTTTATCACACTCATGAGCAATACATAAATATATTCAAAGAATTTCATATTATAAAATAAAATTTAAAAATCATTATTAAAAATAAATCAAGGTGGACGAATAAAATATAAATTAATATTAATAACATTAAAATATGAGTTTAATATTATTAAAATATATTTTAAAAAAATAATATTAACATTTAATTATCAATTAAAATTTTTTAATTAACTTAATAAAATAAAATAATAAAGCGAAATAAAATAAACTCATAACAAGTTATATTAAAATTTAATATTTAAAACACTTATAAACAATTAATCACATAATTAAATAATTTAATTGCATAATTTATAAACAAATACGACATATTAGTATAAATGAAAAGCTGGGGCGTTACACATCGGCTTACCCGTGACGAGCTCTTCGAAAGCCTTAAGGTAGCTCGCCGGAAAAATCCTCGGAGCTAGCTCCACCGTTGCACCTCCACTGTGCCGCCGCGATCCGCGCCAATTTGCCGAATCAGGAGTCGTGTGATCAAAGACCACTAGTTCTCGTCGTTCTGAACAACTTTCGTAAAGGGTCCGAGGCCAAAAGATCGCCGGAAAAGGCCCCCGCTGGCCGCCAATGTTTCTGCCGCCGCACGCCTCCCCGGAACCACCACCTACGGCCAAAATTTGGTGAAAACGATGCCGAAAATGGACTCAGGGGGTCGGAAAACCTTGGTAAACACTAACCTTCGCCGGAAAAAGCCGCGGAAATGGCTGAAACCGCCACTGCTACAGTAGCGCCGCCGCCTGCCGCCCGCTTCAGGTGGCGCGTGCGCCTTCCTTGCCGCCCCAATGGCGGAACCGCCTACACAGAAAATTGCGCCGACGAGCCCTCTTGCCATCCTTGGGGCGCGTGTCAACCAAATCCCACCGGAAACCGCCGCGAGGAGGCGGCGAAGTCGCAGTGGTCCGCCCCTCCTCCAGCCGCGTCTAAAAATGGCGGAAAAGTCCTCCATCGCTCGTCGGTTGGTCGAGTTCTTGGTACGGTTGTGACCGCGTCATCGAGCTCATCGAAAAGCACTATTGGATCGTTGAATTCTGTCGAGAAACGAGCGAGTTCCGGGTTGTGTATGTTTTCACACCTTGACTGTGTGTGCACAGTGAAAAACGCGGGAGAGAGGGAGAGAACTGAGGTCTGCTGCGTTTGGCACGAAATACGGGGATTCGGGTATATATCTCGGGTCCTTGTACGCAAAAACGTTCTCGAGAAAGGGCTAACGACGTCAGAATAGGGCAAACTCAGAGTCTACGGACTCGTCTCGATGCCCCGACCGCGTTGAAGGGGTCGAAAAGGTCAAAAACTCGATCGAATGAGAAATGACCAAAAAACCCCTAAAAAGAGAAAATTACAAAGGGGCCCCTAAACTCTAAAAGTGTTCAAAATAGGGCCACGAAAAACATAAAATCACATAATTAAACACATAAAAAGGTTGACACGTGGCGTACCTTATAAATCGGATGAGCGGGGTGTTACATGTAACGCCCCAATTTTCGAAAGTTCAGGTAAACACACCACGAGCTGGTCTTAGGGAGTTAGGAGGTTCAATTTAACTATTTCATTCAATTATTTATAATTTTCATCATATTATATGCATTATATCTTCATACATTTACATGAATCATCATTAACGTGAAACTTACGTGAATTAAGTGATAACGTGATTAATTGATATAAGTGACCAAATTGCATTACATTTTAGAGATGGAACTTGTTTTCATTAATTCAAATATTAGGAGGACTTATATGCAAAATGTGATGAATCACACATATTCATGCAAGACTTTGGTGGATATCATATATTTCTTCCATTTTATTCCATTACATTCCAAGATACACAAGAAATCTCACACACATACACACACCATATATCGATCAATACACCAAGGAAGAAAAGGGAGATTCATCTCAAATTTCAAGCTAGATTTTGGAGGAATTGTGGAGCTAGGATCATCATCATCATCATACCACCATTTCATCTCATCTCTTATACATATCAAGGTATAATATGGAAATTGTATGAATCTCTTGAATTGTGTATGAGTAGGGTTTGAGGTTAAGGGATGAATTCTTGTGTGTTTATGATTAGAAGCATATCCATCTTGTGTGTTTATACATATCCCCTGTGTTTATGAATTCTTGTGTGTTTATACATATCCCCTGTTTTGCTGCTGCTGCGTAGCAGGTCGCGACCACGACCGAAAATAGAACAAAAATTATCGCGCCCGCGACCCGCGACCCGTTTTTGGCCATGCTTCGAGATTTGAAAATTGGAGGAAAATTCGAGAAAAAAAAATAGGTCGCGCCCGCGACCCGTTTTTTGCCATGTTTTGAGATTTGAAAATTGGAGGAAAATTCGAGAAAAAAATAGGTCGCGCCCGCGACCCCTGTTGTTTCTGCATGAAAATCCGATTTTATAACTTTGCTTGCATGATTTTCTTGGCTCGTTTCCGTCATGTACACATCATTGATATGTCATATAATGTGTTATATTGTGTGTTACTATATATGCTAAGGGATTTCATGCTTAAGCTCCATAGGGGAGGTTTGTGTAATATTTCCATACTTTGATGAATACATTGAGTACTTGATCCTTGCTACATTAGTTGATAAATTGAATATGTTTGATTGTAGTTGCATGATTGATATTGTATGAATACGTCGTTCGTCTTATTTGGTTCATAAGAGTCGAGTCTTACGTACACTTGCCCTTGTTACATAGATCACGATCCCGGAGACGAGGAGCACGCGCTTTAGGGTGTTTCCTTTCTTCTTTTTGGTTGGTAAAGGTGAGATTTAATTCTAGATACATAGAACCTTTACAACCCTATGTGATGTTTTCGGCCAAAAAGTATTTATATATATATATAGTTTTCAAACCTTAATGATTTATAACTGATTTCCTGAAAAGGATCGATTGATCGATTGATTAATTGGCGAATAAGCACGTTCACTGTGGGCCCGTGGGTAGTATATTGAGCCAACCAAGAAAGCAAGGGCTGACGCGTAACTCTTGCACTATCCTCACCATTGTTGGGATCACCTCTGAATCCATCAGGAGGTTTGGTGGAGGAAGAAATCCCGCACGTGGGAGTCATGTTCCCGACGTACAACATGATTGGATGGTTGGGTCATGCAAGCCCACCATCACCCGGAGGAAGAAGGGTTCATGAAACTGCTAATTGATCGCACCTAATAACTTGCGTGATCACTTAATAAATTGAAACGCTCATGATTGTTTGTAGCACCCAGAAAGCCGAGATGCCACACCCCCGCACTATCGCTCAGTCCACATACGAAATGGATGATCCGTACATGAACTAAGACTATAGCGAACGGGTAACAAAAGAAAATAAACTTCTAGCTAGGCGGGACTAACCCTCAATTAAATACAAAAAAGTATAACAATCAAAGAAAAACATACTATAAGTTTATATCATTATCATTCAAGTGCATTTTCCATGATTCCATATACACAATCTCAAGGATACCAAGCTCTAGTTATAAAATACATATGCATCAATAATGTACATGAACCGTGCTAGACTCGAAAGTAAAGACCAGACTCGACCCCGCCTAGCACTTAACCTGCAAAACTGAAAATGTGAGGTATCAGTCTATGAAAGACTGAGTGAGGGGTATAAATAAATATTAGCGTAGTTAACATGCAAGCTATAATCTCGGGTAAGGTTTTAAAAAGGGGAAGCCATATAAGTTTGATGATAAAATACAACTCGCCCGAGATTACAACTAAATCCATTTAACAATACAAATGTTATCAATTCAATTCAATTCAATCAGTGGCCCGGCGAGTGAGGGCAATTCTCCAACCTTACTCCAATTAGTGAACATTACCAATAATTAAATTATTAACGAGTTAAGTGATCATGCAATCAATTACGGTGCGCAAGTAGCAGTTTCTGTTAGGAATAGTGCCCTAGAAAGCCGATTGTATATCCGCTTTGTACTTTTCCTTATTGTAATCACAGACAATCTTTGAATAAAATAACGAATTGAGGCAACACTTCTTTATATGCTCTTGTTTGGTATGCGTTTACTTTAGCTGCGCATGTATGAGAACTCCCCTAATCCTGATGACTTTAGGACTCTACCATTTAGGTGAAATGGTTCATGAAACGAGCCCTATATCACATAAGTCATGATTAGTAAAATACTCCAAGCCGATGAGTCCTACAGACAGTGGGAGTGTCAACCTGACTCCTCTAAGGCTTGCTTGTGGGATCACGCCCTTAAGAAGGACCACCTTGTTTCATGGAGGTGCAAAGTGTATAGTTGATACGTGCGTGATACATGAGGGTGCTTACTTTAATAAGTAAGTTCACTGAGGTGCCCCGTGTGAGAACATTCCTAAATGGGAAAGGAAGTTTCTATTTCAGGAAATGGAAACTTCCAGATTAGGAAATATCTCACGAGTCATTGATGTGATTAATTGATCCTTAGACTTGAGGTTCCTTGTCACTTTATGAGTTAACTCTGTAGTCTTTGGCATGAGCTTTAAAGGGTGTCGCCTTAGACAACTGATTCAAGGCTTATGCTGGGGCTGCACAAGTGATTCATGAAAGTGAATGAGAATCAAGATAGGACCTACACTTGCATTTGCAAGGTGATCTCTTATTGTATAAGTCATTCATATGCCATATGGAGTCCTTGGCCAAGGCAGTAGATCAAGACATCAAGAAAAGTGTTTCTTGGATTGAGATCAAATGGATATGAAATGCACTTAGCTTTAAGACCGGATTATTAGGGGTCTGATTATTCCCTTGCCCTAGATCTTGGTTGAGAGATAGTAAGTAGGAGGATTGTATCTCACATGAATCAATGACTTAAAGGTTCTGTCGAATCCGAACATTCCAATTCAGCTAGGGGTTAAACACCTGTTGCTAGACTATGGTCGTTTAATCTGTGGACTGATTAATTAATTAGTGAATTAATTAATTAGGGTCACTGTTAATTGAATTGAGAACCTAGAGGGTCACACACAACAACTTGGTTACATGAGTTGAGGCTTAAAAATGATTAAACGAGTTAATCGAGCCTAAGGGGTTCCACACGTGTGAAATCACACGTGTGGCTCACGTGATTGGACACGTGTCATTAAGACACGTGTGCCACACGTGATTATGTGATGTTAAATAATTAATGTGTTAATTATTTAATAGACTTTGGTTTAATTTTGAATTAAAAAGAAAGTCTAATTTTGGAGAAAATAATCTAGTTAATTAATTATGAATTAATTAATTAGATAAAAATAAGTTATTTATTTTATAATAAATAAAGTATAAAATTATCCAAAAATAGTTTGGATATTTTTAGCTCTCTTAAAAGTTGACTAGAATTAGAATTCAAAGTCAAAGTTGGAAAATACTTGATGATCAAGTAATAGGAGAGAGAGGGACCAAATCCTTTGTCCATTAGGACTAGGTTCGGCCGCCCCTCCCCTTTCCTATATATAGGGGAGCTCATGCTCCCCTTTAGAGCTAATTGACAATTCTTAGTTCATGTGTTGAACACCTTCCTTTCTCCAAGATTAAATTAAACCCTAGGTTAAGCCTAAACACTAACTAGAGAACTAGCATCCTTACTAGTTAGATTGTGATCAAGTTGGTGGACTTTCTCTAGAGACTTCAAGTTAGAAGTTTGAAGATTCGAGCTTTACCAAGGAGAGGGGATCAAGCCGCGAGAAGAGCGTTCTTGGGTGGCTTGAAACGCTTCAAGAAAGAATAAAAGAAAAGTAAGTTTTCTATCTTTACGAATTTGGTTACACGATTGCGAGTTCAAGGTCCTTTTGTTGGGAAAATTTTTTAAATTCCGCTGCTTTCTGATTCGTGTTTTCCAACAAGTGGTATCAGAGCCACCTCGTTAATCGTGTTTCTGATTCGTCTCAATTATACTGAATTTGGTAGAAATTCTTAGGCTTGATGCGATTGAGTATTTGTAATTGTTTTAGAAAGCCTGAATTACGAAACTGTATTTTTTTCCTGAAAGTTTCTGAAAATTGGTTTTTATAAAATTTAATTTTGAAAAACAATTTTAGATTTGAAACTGTATAAACTGTTTTTGGATTTCTTGGATTGGTTTTGCTTTTGAACGAAAACACGAAACGAAAGCCCGGAACACGATGAACACGCGAAACCCCGCGCGCGAAGGAGTCGCGCGCGCGGGCTTCGCGCGCCACCCTCCCGCAACCGCGCGGGAGGCTCTCCCGCACGCCGTCCGCCCGTCGCCGCCCAGGCCTGGCCGGGACAGACCGGCCAGCCGCCCAGCTCCTCCCGCACGCCTGTGCGGGAGCCTAGGCGCGCCCGCCCAGGGCGGCCGAGACTGGCCGCCCACCGCCCAGCAGGGCGCGCGCGCGCGAGGCGGGCGGTATGCGCGCGCACTCGCCTGGCCTTGGCCGGGCGCTGTGCGCGCCTGCCGTGCGCGTCCGCGCGAGCTTGCGACGCTGTGCCCCGTTTCGCGCACGGGCCCCGTTTTCGTGATCCGGCCCCTTTCGTGTTTCGTGCAATCCAGTCCCAATTTTTATTTTAATTTTAAAAATTTTATTTTTGAATATTTATTTTTAATTTTTGAATAAAACTTAAAATTGGGATTTTGAGAAATTGAAGCGGTTTGTATTTTTGGGAAAATACATCTTTGATAAAATTATTAATTTTCAGAAATTAATTGGAATTTTATTTGTTTTGGTAATTTGGGATTTATTGAAAACTTTTATAAATAAGACTCGCATCAAGTCGTGTTTTAAGCTATTAGAGCTTAAAGAGAGAATTTTAATTTATTGGTTAAATTTAAATTCTTGCAAAAGCATGTTAGGTGATCATGGGTTTAGATCTATGTATGGTTTTAATTTATGCACATGGATGGTTTAAATTGGGGTTGGAGCCCTATAGTTGCGTTTTTCAATTGAGGTTGGAGCCTCACTTATGTGCGTACTGTTATGTGATTTATTATGTGGCTTTCCATATTACTGTTTTTGAGGCCGGGGTATGCCCCGAGTAATTGTCTAAGGCCAATATGAAGATTGAGCCTTATTACTTTATGTCTTTTTCTTTTTATTGTAATTTGAGAGTAGAGATAGGTGGTGAGGTTTTATTTTCATTTTGGAGACAATGCACCCATGGAGTAAGACGGACCACATTCAAGTAACAAGGAGGCCATAAGTGAAGACCCCTCAAAATGTTAGGGAGGGGAATCTCAATTGTTAAATGTAATAGAGATAGGGCTCGTATTTTGTTACTGCTTTCCCTTATGTGATTTGAACTGTTTGTGTGGCATGTATGTTAGAACTTGTGATTGTGGAGTGGCTCCCACATATCACGCATAAGATAGGTAGAACCCATGATCATTACATGTTAGTATCATGCTAGGACATGTTATCTGTTTATGTGCTTGTTTGAAATGCATTTAAGTGTACTTGCATTAATCAAGACTAATAAAATTGGATAACATATATGTTGGTGAGGTCGAACCGGACAACTCTCCGGTTGATTCGAAAATTCCCATTAGATATTAAGCTAATTTCGAACAAATAGGTGTTTAATTCGAGATGCAAGTTTTGAATTAAATTCCTAGCATTCCATCAATAGGTTTTAAGTTTAGTAAGTAAAGCTAGTTATTGTCCGCGAGTCGTGGGATAGCTAGTGGAGCTTATTAGTTCTTAGTTACCTGATTAATCATTTTAAATGATCAATATTTCGTGGTCAATTTTAGCAAGGGCGATGTCCGCGAGTCGTGGGTCGTTCAAACTAAGTTTTGGTCATGATCTTATGATTGATGGGTCTAGCTTAACGCCTAAGTAAATATGGATGTCGCACGAGTCGTGGGTCCATATTGAAAGATAGGTGATGCAAAAAACAATTACTAAGAGTTCTAAAGGTGTTAGAATTGGTAAGTTGTACCTACCTAGGGTTCTTACTTAGAATGTCCGCGAGTCGTGGGTTCGAGGTAAAATGCCTAGGATCTTAGTACCCATTGGGAAACGTGTTCCTCTTAGATCTTTGGGAATTATAGATCTTTGAAAAACAGTGGGAGCTACAATAGATTAAAGACCTTATCTTTTGTATATCGTTATAATTCAGCATGCTCACTAGTTCTCTGTTTTAGCATTTAGGTCGTAGATTATGTGATTCTCTACGTGTTTTGAAATGGCAACCAAAAACCCTCTTGTATCGATCCTCGAGTCAAACAAGTTGACTGGTCCCAACTATTCTGATTGGCTGAGGAATCTAAAAATCATTTTAGATTCTGAGAAGAGAACTTATGTTATCTTCGAAGGGGAGCCTAGTCCCGAAGGGGAGGCTCCCACTCGGGCTGAGCGGGACGCGATTCAGAAGTGGAAGGATGATAATCTCCAAGCCCGTTGCCTTATGTTGGCTAACATGTCTCCGGACTTGCAAAGGCAACATGAGGCCATGGAATTTGCTTGGGAGATTTACGACCACTTAGAGCAACTTTACCGCCCTCATGAACGTGTTACAAGGTATAACACTTCAAAGGAATTATTCCACTTGAGAATGAGGGAAGGTTCAAGGGTCCATGAATATGGACTCAAGTTTCTTGCCCTTACTGAGAAACTTGCTTCCATGGACATGCCGCTGAAAGATGAGCTTTCAGTGGATTTGTTGCTAGCTTCGCTCCCACCATCATTCAACCCATTTGTCCTTAACTTCAACATGAATCATGCTGGTGCTACTGTAGCTGAGCTGATTAGTCAGCTTGTGACTGCTGAAAGCACGATCAAGAAGGACAATAAGGTTTTAATGGTGAATGCTCCATCTTCCTCTTCTGGGCCTTCTAAAGGTAAGGGCAAGAAAGCCCAAAAGAAGAAGAAGAAACCCCTTAGGCCCACTGGTGGCATTTCGAAGGGGAAGGCCCAAAAGAAGAAGCGTGATCAGAAAGAGGATGTTTGCTTCCATTGTGGCAAAGCGGGACATTGGAGGAGAAACTGCCCAGAGTACAAGGCTACTCTAAAGAAAGGTATCTTTCTCGTTGAAGTAAATCTTTCTATTAATTCTAGTTCTTGGGTACTTGATACCGGTTGTGGAACTCATATCTGTAATGATGTACAGATGTTAAGTGAAATCCAACAACTCAAAGAAGGAGAATGTGTCTTGAAGATCGGCGATGGCTCAAACGTTGAAGCTCGAGCTTTAGGCACAATTAGATTAGATTTAGTTAGTTTTGAGTTAGTATTAAACAAAGTCCTTTATGTACCGAAAATTATTCGTAATATAATTTCAGTTCCAATATTAGATTGTGAAGGTTATGAAACTTATATTAAGAATGGTAAATACTTTATCAAACGGAACAACTCTTCCGTTCATATCGGTACTCTAAGTAATGGACTTTACCTAACTCAAAATATCAATATTATGAATATACAACGAGAAACAAAGCGTAAGAGAGATGACAAAGTTTCAGCTCCCTTATGGCACGCTAGATTAGGACACATTTCCAAGAACAGAATTAGCAAGATAAACACTTTAGGATCATTCTCTGAAAATGATCTCAAAGAGTTAACTTCCTGCGAATCCTGTCTCAAAGGAAAAATGTCCAAAGTTCCTTTTAAAGGAACTGTGGAACGTGCCACTGAGGTTCTGGATTTGATCCATACTGATGTTTGTGGACCGCTTAATGTAAGCACAAGAAACAATCATCAGTATTTCATAACCTTCACTGACGACTTTAGTCGGTATGGTTATGTATACTTAATGAAGTATAAATCTGAAGCTTTTGAGAAATTCTTAGAATTTCAAAAAGAGGTTGAGAACCAAACTGGTCACAAGATCAAAGCACTTCGATCTGATCGAGGAGGCGAGTATCTTAGTGAAGAATTCCTTAATCATCTCAAAGATAATGGGATTATCTCTCAGTGGACTCCTCCGGGAACTCCTCAACTTAATGGAGTTTCTGAGAGAAGGAATCGAACCCTACTTGATATGGTTCGTTCCATGATGAGTTTTACTGACTTACCACCTTCTTTCTGGGGCTATGCCCTAGAAAGTGCAGCAAAGATTTTGAATCTAGTTCCCTCTAAGTCAGTCCCTAAAACGCCCTATGAAATGTGGCATGGTAAAATCCCTAGTTATTCTTACTTAAGAATTTGGGGTTGTCCTGCTTACGTGAAGAGGACAGTGGGAGATAAGTTAGAATCTCGTTCTAACTTATGCTACTTTGTAGGTTATCCTAAGGAATCCATAGGATACTATTTCTATGATCAATCTGAACAAAAGGTGTTTGTTTCCAGAAATGCTACTTTTCTGGAGGAACCGTTCCTTAAAGAAAAGAAAGGCAAGATCATAGAATTAGAAGAAGTACAAAATGACCCCACACCACCCACTGAAGAAACGTCCCACTCTGATCAACCACAACCAATCACGAATTTCGATACACACGAAAATCCTCCTCTAAGGCGTTCTGAACGCAATCCTAGACAGCCGGAGAGATGGTATGGATTCTTCCATGAAATCTCTCAAAAGGATAATGATCCTTTAACATATGAGGAGGCACTTTCAGATTCTGACTCTGAACAGTGGATAGAAGCCATGAAATCCGAAATGGATTCCATGAACTCCAACCAAGTTTGGACCTTGGTAGATTTGCCTGATGGGGTAAACCCATAGGTTGCAAATGGAACTTTAAGAGAAAGCTTGGAGTTGATGGAAGCATTGCAGCCTACAAAGCAAGACTGGTTGCAAAAGGATTCACTCAGAGACCCGGCGTGGATTTTGATGAAACCTTTTCACCAGTTGCAATGCAAAAGTCTATTCGGATCATGCTTGCCATTGCTGCATATTATGACTATGAGATATGGCAAATGGATGTGAAAACTGCCTTTCTCAATGGTGACATTGACAAAGACATTTATATGGAGCAACCCATAGGTTTCACATTCAGTGGGAGTGAGCAAAAGGTTTGCAAACTCCAAAGATCAATCTATGGATTGAAACAGGCTTCTAGGAATTGGAACATTCGATTTGATGAATCAGTCAAAGCTTTTGGCTTCATCCAAATTTCGAATGAATCATGTGTGTATAGAAAGGAATTGGTGACCTCAGTGCAATTCTTAGTACTTTATGTTGATGACATCCTTCTTAGTGAGAATTCGAAAGATGACATGAAAGTGACTAAGTTATGGTTATCAAACCAATTCGAGATGAAAGATCTTGGTGATGCGTCCTATATCCTTGGAATTAAAATCTATAGAGATAGATCTAGAAGGTTAATAGGACTATCACAGTCGATGTACATTGACAAAGTATTGAAGAGATTCAATATGGAGTCAGCAAAGGTTAAGAACCTTCCTATGAGTGTAGGAACATGTCTTTCAAAGAAGATGTGTCCTAAGACTAACCTTGAGAAGGAAAGAATGACTCATACACCTTATGCATCAGCAATAGGTAGCATAATGTATGCAATGTTATGTACTCGACCGGATGTGTCTTATGCACTTAGTGTAACGAGTCGTTTCCAATCTGACCCTGGAGATGGTCACTGGGCTGCCGTGAAGAATATTCTTAAGTACTTGAAAAGTACTAAAGATTTATTCTTAGTTTACGGAGGTCAGAAAGATCTTACTATCGAAGGATACTGCGATGCAAGCTTTGCATCTAACTTAGATGATTTTAAGTCAATGTCAGGATACATTTTCTGCCTAAACGGCGGAGCAGTGAGTTGGAAGAGTTCCAAGCAAACAACCACTGCAGATTCGACCACTGAGGCCGAATACTTAGCTGCAAATGATGCAGCTAAGGAAGGTGTTTGGATTAGAAACTTCATTCAAGAGTTGAATGTTGTTCCTAGCATGAAAGACCCCATTACTGTGTTTTGTGACAACACTGGGGCGGTTGCTCAAGCAAGAGAACCAAGATCTCACCAACGGACCAAGCACATTATGAGGAAGTATCACCTAATCCGTGATATTATCAAAAGAGGAGATGTGCAAATTGAGAGGGTCACATCAACAGAGAACGTGGCAGATCCACTTACTAAACCCCTTAGTCGAGAAGCTTTCCAAGGTCATCTTCAGAAGATGGGACTTAGAGTAGCTTTAGAATGGCTTTGACGGGCAAGTGGGAGATTGTTAGGAATAGTGCCCTAGAAAGCCGATTGTATATCCGCTTTGTACTTTTCCTTATTGTAATCACAGACAATCTTTGAATAAAATAACGAATTGAGGCAACACTTCTTTATATGCTCTTGTTTGGTATGCGTTTACTTTAGCTGTGCATGTATGAGAACTCCCCTAATCCTGATGACTTTAGGACTCTACCATTTAGGTGAAATGGTTCATGAAACGAGCCCTATATCACATAAGTCATGATTAGTAAAATACTCCAAGCCGATGAGTCCTACAGACAGTGGGAGTGTCAACCTGACTCCTCTAAGGCTTGCTTGTGGGATCACGCCCTTAAGAAGGACCACCTTGTTTCATGGAGGTGTAAAGTGTATAGTTGATACGTGCGTGATACATGAGGGTGCTTACTTTAATAAGTAAGTTCACTGAGGTGCCCCGTGTGAGAACATTCCTAAATGGGAAAGGAAGTTTCTATTTCAGGAAATGGAAACTTCCAGATTAGGAAATATCTCACGAGTCATTGATGTGATTAATTGATCCTTAGACTTGAGGTTCCTTGTCACTTTATGAGTTAACTCTGTAGTCTTTGGCATGAGCTTTAAAGGGTGTCGCCTTAGACAACTGATTCAAGGCTTATGCTGGGGCTGCACAAGTGATTCATGAAAGTGAATGAGAATCAAGATAGGAACTACACTTGCATTTGCAAGGTGATCTCTTATTGTATAAGTCATTCATATGCCATATGGAGTCCTTGGCCAAGGCAGTAGATCAAGACATCAAGAAAAGTGTTTCTTGGATTGAGATCAAATGGATATGAAATGCACTTAGCTTTAAGACCGGATTATTAGGGTTCTGATTATTCCCTTGCCCTAGATCTTGGTTGAGAGATAGTAAGTAGGAGGATTGTATCTCACATGAATCAATGACTTAAAGGTTCTGTCGAATCCGAACATTCCAATTCAGCTAGGGGTTAAACACCTGTTGCTAGACTATGGTCGTTTAATCTGTGGACTGATTCATTAATTAGTGAATTAATTAATTAGGGTCACTGTTAATTGAATTGAGAACCTAGAGGGTCACACACAACAACTTGGTTACATGAGTTGAGGCTTAAAAATGATTAAACGAGTTAATCGAGCCTAAGGGGTTCCACACGTGTGAAATCACACGTGTAGCTCACGTGATTGGACACGTGTCATTAAGACACGTGTGCCACACGTGATTATGTGATGTTAAATAATTAATGTGTTAATTATTTAATAGACTTTGGTTTAATTTTGAATTAAAAAGAAAGTCTAATTTTGGAGAAAATAATCTAGTTAATTAATTATGAATTAATTAATTAGATAAAAATAAGTTATTTATTTTATAATAAATAAAGTATAAAATTATCCAAAAATAGTTTGGATATTTTTAGCTCTCTTAAAAGTTGACTAGAATTAGAATTCAAAGTCAAAGTTGGAAAATACTTGATGATCAAGTAATAGGAGAGAGAGGGACCAAATCCTTTGTCCATTAGGACTAGGTTTGGCCGCCCCTCCCCTTTCCTATATATAGGGGAGCTCATGCTCCCCTTTAGAGCTAATTGACAATTCTTGGTTCATGTGTTGAACACCTTCCTTTCTCCAAGATTAAATTAAACCCTAGGTTAAGCCTAAACACTAACTAGAGAACTAGCATCCTTACTAGTTAGATTGTGATCAAGTTGGTGGACTTTCTCTAGAGACTTCAAGTTAGAAGTTTGAAGATTCGAGCTTTACCAAGGAGAGGGGATCAAGCCGCGAGAAGAGCGTTCTTGGGTGGCTTGAAACGCTTCAAGAAAGAATAAAAGAAAAGTAAGTTTTCTATCTTTACGAATTTGGTTACACGATTGCGAGTTCAAGGTCCTTTTGTTGGGAAAATTTTTTAAATTCCGCTGCTTTCTGATTCGTGTTTTCCAACAGTTTCATTACCCTTCTTCCTCCAGGTGATGGTGGGATTGCAAGGCCCCACCACCCAATCAATCTGGGCATAGGGTTCATGAGTCCCTATGCCCGGTGGGCTCCTTCCTCCACCAAACCTCCTGGTGGATTCAGGGGTGACCCCAACAATAGGTGAGGATAGTGCAAGAGATCACCGTCGGCCCGATGCCTCCCCGGATTACTCAATACACTACCCTCGGGCCCAAAGTGAACATGTTTTACTCACCAAAACAATCAATCAATCAATCACGGTAAGTTCAATATGTCACGAGAAATCATTTGCAATTGATAAAGGTTTTGAGAAAGATATATATATATATATATATATACATTTTGGCTGAAAGAGCACATAGGGTTGTAAGGGTTCTATATATCTAGAACTTAAACCTCACCTGTGCCGACAATACAACTAGGATACAATTATGAAGCTTGCTCCTCATCAACAGAAAGAAGATCTGTGTAAAAAGGGATAAGTGTTCGTGAGACACGACTCGCATGAACCATTTACGACGCACGGCAAAGTCATGATCAATATGTCATGCAATCACAATTAAGGAATATCAAACAAAAGCATAATTATCAATAATCCATGTATATATATATCATATAATTCACATACGGGAGCCAAGGAAGTGAAAGGAATGCAATAAGAGAGGTTTTGGTGAAGTTTGGTAAAAACGGACAATTTTAGGAAACGTACATGCTGAGGAAAAAATGGAATATATTTAATTCTAGAAGTGGGAATTTAGTTTTGTTTATTGGTAATGAAACTAGACTCAAAGACCTTTCTGTGGATATATGGCTCGTATTCTAGTTCCAAGTGAGGAGAAAATGGCGTAAGCTTGAAGTTAGGCGAGTGCAGTTTGTTGGGAAAATAGCGACACCTAAAATAATAGATTATATCTCACAAACTAGAAAATATATTGAGGTTATTCCAATTGGAGGTTGTTCTAGACTTCAAGAGGTTTCCAACGGTTCAAAAATCAGGTCAATCGGAGTTTGTATGAGGGAGAAACACCCATTTGAAAATTGACCAGGAAACCCAAACGGGCGTTTGGAAAGGCTCGGGGAAGGCAGTAGGTTCCCACACGGGCGTTTGGTGTTATAACTAGGACCCCAAACGGCTGTTTGGAAGAGATCTGGGCGAAAAACAGGGGAAAAATAGGGGCTAGGCACGGGATTTGGCTCCCAATCCACTCCAACACCATATCAATGCAAGGATCAACTCAAAACCAACATATAACATGCATATAACTCATATATATCATTTAAGCCACATTTAATCCAAGGGAATATGGTTAGATCATCATCAAACCCCATATATTTTCATGTCATAAACTTTCATATAACTCAAGGTTTCATGCAAGATTCCAACTTCAAAGGCCCTAAGCATGCTTCTAATCCACAATTCATCAAGGGATCATAATATACTCAACAAACCCTACATCAAACATCTCAAGAGATCCAACAAATTGTCCATTTATACCTTGAAATGAAGAAGGAAATGGATGCAAAGATGATGAAGTGATGATGCTTCAACTTGTGCAATTATCTTCCTTGAATTAAAGCTTGGAATTATGATGAAATCTTCCATCCTTCTCTTGGTGTAAATATCATGTTTTAGTGTGTGTATATGTGTGAGATTTGGATGATATTTGATGAATGAATGGAATATAGGAGATGACTTAGATATTTTACAAGTCTTCCACTAATATGCATGAGTCATCACTTTTTGCACTTTAGTCATTGGAATATATGAGTGTATGCAATCAAGTTTTAATCCATGTAAAATGATCATGTAACTCCAAATCATAGTATGCAATTAAATCCACATATTAAGATAAATGAGCAATTAGGGTCATATATGAACAATTATTCATATTAACAATTAATTCATATAATTTTATAAGAATATATTACATAAAATGTTATGAAATTTAATATAATGTAACGTAATGCATAAATGAAAAATGGGGCATTACATTGTTCACTTTTGGAGAAAGGTTGGAGATTGCCCTCACTCGCCGAGCCACGGATTGAATTGATAATGGTTGTATTGTTAATTGATTTAGTTGTAATTTCGGGCGAGAATTGATTCTATTCTTGAAATTTATATTGTTTCTTTATAAAATCTTACCCGAAATTATGGCTTGTATGGTATTTGTGCGTATATTTACAAACCCCTCACTCATTCTTCCATAGACTGACGCCTCACATTTTCAGTTTGGTAGGTTGAGTGCTAGGCCGGATCGAATTTGTAACGCCTCGTATATTCAAATATTTAGGTACGCGTGCCATACGTGAGAGTTTGAGCGTTAGGAACTTTCTTTTCGTTTATACGTGTGTTTTAATTTTGATTTCAACTATATGACTTATATGATTTAATTGATTATGTTATTTAAATTCGTTTATTATATGCTTACTTGCTAACTAAGTGTTTTATTTCGTTCATTTACTTATTCGAAATTATATGAAATCCTTGGACTCAATTGGACTTTGATTTGGACTCAATTTCTCATCCTATCAAACCTTGAGGGCCTATTTGAATCACTTAAATTCTCAAAGGGCTTGATGGTAATTTTTCCTCCTTTTCCTTCTTGCTTTCACGAGATACATGTATATGCATATACATCTCCTCCTTTTCTTTATTTCATGAACTCAAACACAAGGCAAGCTCTTCCATTTCCTCTCCTCTCCATTCGGTCCAAGCAAGGAAGCAAGAGGCCAAGTGTTTTCTCCCATTTTCTTCAAGGAATCAAGCTCAAGAGTCCCTCTTCTCTCCTTTCCCTTCATTTCTTCTTTCTTCCAAGGTAAGTTGCTGAATATATGTTTGATGAATTCATGAATTGATACTAGGGTTTTATGAATTATATGAACTCCATGAACTAAGATGTATTATTTGTGAAGTATATGAGTTGATTGATGTATATATATCAACATTTACATGGAACTTGAAACATACATGATCATTCATTTTGAGGGTTTTCTTGACATACTTGCTTGAATCAAAGCATGTTTCTTTGGTTTATATGTTGCCTAATTGATGTATATGAGTCTTATACATGTTATGTGATTGTTTTTAGTGTGTTTGATGCTTTGGTTTGGTGTTGGAGTGTGCTCGGGAACTATTTCCGTGAACCACCCTGTTTTTCCCCTATTTTTCTCGACCAGCGGCTTCCCAAACGGGAGTTTGGCCATTTAGTTCATTCACCAAACGCCCATTTCACTTCCCAAAATTTTGACCCGAGAGATCCCAAACGCCCGTTTGGGTTTTCAGACAATTTTTCAAACAGGCGTTTCTCCCTCATACGAACTCCGATTGACTTGATTTTTAAACCGTTTGAAACCTATTGAAGTCTAGAATAACCTCAAATTGGAATCATCTCAATATATTTTTCCATTTGTGAGTTAAAATCAATTATTTTAGGTATCGCCACTTTCCCAGAAAACTGCACTCGCCTAACTTCAAGCTTACTCCATTTTCTCTTCGCTTTGAACTGGAAAACGAGCCATATACCATCGGAAAGTTCTTTGTGTCTAGTTTCGTATCCAAGAAGAAAAACTCAATTCCACCTTATAGAACTTAATATATTCCAGTTTTCCTTCAGCATGCGTATTTCCAAAAACTGTCACCTTTTGCCAAACTTTGCCAAAACCTCTTTTCTTGCGTTCCTTTCACTTTCTTGGCTCCCGTATGTAACTTGTATGGAGTATATACTTGCTTAATTGATAATTATGCTCTTATTTGACACTCTTTGGTTCTTACTTGCTTAAGTTTGATTGTTTGAATTGTGCTTGATATGTGAATTGAATTCGTGTGAGTAATTGAGCATATGAAGATGATCACACCCTTCCACGACATACTTATACTTTATTCCATATTGAATCATCTCATGACACATTACATCATCTCATAAGCATGTCGTGCCTCTTATGTGGCTTCATATTGAGTCGTGTCTCACGAGTACACGTTATGCCTTCTCTTGTACAGTTCTTCTCCAGGGTGGACACTTCTGAATCGAATAGGCACCCATATTATTCATGTTCCTTGTCTCGTGGTATTCCAGGTGAGGGTGTTTTTGTTCTAGTTATGTATTAAATTCCTATCACCCTTATGTGAAGTGTTTTGGCCAAATTCCTATGTATATATTTATATATCATTTGCAAGCAAAATCATCGAGTAAATTCTTATCGAGTAAATGTTTTCAAGGATTGAATCATTTGAAATGAAATGTATTGAAATGTTCTAACGAATTGAAATGTTTTGGCGAGATAACGCACTTCACATTCACGTTATTGGGCCCAGGGAAATGTGGTCTTGGATACCGGTACGGCATCGGGCCGTCGGGCAATCCCTTATCACATAGTACCTTTTGAGATTATCCTCGCACGACTTTGGTGGCAGGAAGGTGGGATATTCTTGAGCCGGTGGTTAATCCACTTGAAAGGAGCGGGTAGGAGTCATGAGCCCCCGTCTCGACACGTTAACATTAAATGTTTGGGTCTGCAGGCCCGACAATTTTGGAGGGAGAAGGTTGGTATGTTTTACGATCATGTTCATGTTTACGTTACGCACCATGCGGGAAGGCCGGGACACGGATTGCCCAAACGACTATGTTTTACGCCCGCATGTATTATTATTTATTGTATGATCACGTATTCAAATCATTAAATCTTGTTCATTATACACGGTCGGAGTTTGGTTGGAGATAATGCACACTCACTCGCCGAGCTATAACGATTATTCATGCATTACGAACTTAACGAATTTAATATGAATTAGTCGTAAAGTCCGAGCATTGCTAATCTATTTCTTGCCCTTCTCGGGAACTATCTTTAAATAAAACTTTACTCGGGATTTATGACTTGCATGTGCATGTTTTATATATACGTAGAGCTCCTGCTCACTCAGTCTTCTAGAGACTGATACCTCTTTTCCCCACTTCTCAGTTTTCTTGTAGGTTGTGCTAGGTAGGAGTCAAGTTTTAGTATTTGTTCAAGTCTTCCACGTACACTCGAGTCATATTTCACCTTTATTATATTTATTACTATCATGTAATTAAATGGGTCTGTGTGCCAATGTAGATTTATGATTTATAATTTATGGATTTTGAATATTGATTCGGGACAGGTTGCATGAGTAGTTGAACCCGTCGTTAGGTTGCTTGTTGAATTTATTTTATGCTTTGATTTGATCTGGCTTGAAGCCATTATTGAATCCGTTCACGTTAACTTTATTGCTTCCGCATCATGTTTTGGTTATTGAGTTAATTTGTTCAGGGTTAGTTCGGCCTGGCTAGGAAAGTTCTTTTTTTATTTGTCACCCGTTCGCTATGAGTCCGGTTCATGCTGGATCATCCGTTTCATGTGTGGACTAGACTTGTAGTGCGGGGGATGTGGTGCCTATCGTCACAGGTGCTACATCCTAAGGTGTTATCAGAGCCCGGTTGCAAAACCGGGGTCTCTAGCATCGTGTCGCGTCAAGTTTAGGTCGAACGGCTTAGGAACAACGTGTCAACGTGCGCATCGCATTGATCATGAGCATGTATTATTGGAAAATTTTAATGAATTATATGCTGAAATTTAAATTTTTTTGAATTGTGTGTTGCATTTTGCATCCCTGCGTGTTTTTGGTGTTAATTATATGACATATACATTCAATAACTAGCATGCATTTATATTTGAATTGAGTTGGGATTTATAGGTTACTATCACAACATCAAACCACGGCCAAATTTCCAAAGTAACCGCCATATACTACAAGTATTCCTTATGGATATGGGTGGTTTGAAGAAGGTTCCGAATGTTTACAATAGTTCGGGTAATTGGTGGTTCCTATGGCGGGGCTGTAGCTGAGGAATTCAAGACTGAGGTGAGAATTAAATTGGGCAAGAAGATGGTTATGGTTGAGGAATGGTACGAGAGTGTGATGTTATGACTCCCAAATAAACACATACTCCTACCCCGCAAACTAAGTTGATCAACCGGGTTTAAGAGGTCGTTTAACTCAAGAAAGAAGTGAAGGAAAGACCTTGAAGATATTAAGATTCAAGATTCAAAATTATAATCTAGATGAAGACCTTTAAGTAGTTTGAGTTAAGGTCAAGTTGTGGGAGTGAAGAGCTAAGTCAAGATAATTCGGGTTGAGATAGGATCAAAACTTGGGTTCGGGGTAAGAAAGAAGAGGATTACTCGAGATTGAACTTATAATCAGGAATTTAGTTCAGGGTGAGGAATAAAAAGGCTTTTGATATTGGAAGTCGGATCAAGGTGAACTAAGAGACCACCCAACTTTTGGACTCATGAAGGGGACAAGCAAGATATTTGGATCGACAATGAAATCCAAGGTTCGGTGGAAGGGATCGGGTCACTCGGATATGGAAGACTTGGGATCAAATGACAACCTTGGGTTGTGAGAAGATATTCCTTATTGTTAGAGGAATAAAGAATTCGGAGATTGATAATGTAGTGCAAGAGATACAAGGAAGAGAAGAGTTAGAGAAAACCAATTAATACGGTGAGTACAACCTCATGGAAGATATGGAACAAAAAACAGAAACAATAAAGAAAGACAAAGAGCTTTTGGAAGGAAATTATGTGCTCAAGTGTAAACTAATAGAGGACGATTCATTCAACTAAATTCAATTCACAAGAGAAAAGTTAAAGGGATTTGATTAAAGAGAAAATTAGGTTCAAGAATTACGAGATCTCGGATCATGGAGACATGTAAGTCAATATAAGGAACTTCAAAGATTTGGAAGCCATGGGGAGGCAAGATAACCCAATTGACGTTTAAGTTGGCATATGGAAAGGCTTAAGAGACTAGTTTCGTGAAAATAGAAGGCTTGGGTTTATGACAACTTTAGATCTTGGGAGTTCTCACGAGGTACAAGGAAGCATGGGAATTTAGAGTCAATTTTGGGCAGAAGTAATGCACTGAGAAGTTCGGGTATAGAAGAATTGGAACTCAACAAGGCATTTGGATTTTGGGAAATGGGGAATTATAAGAGGAATTAAAGAAGCTAGAAGACCGTGGGCATACAAGAAGTGATCGATGAAGTTGAGCACAAAGGACTAAATTGCCGAGTTAAAGAGTTCCACTAAGGTGAAAGGTATTTGCATTCATGGCACGTGCATCATACATCGTGTTAATTTTTAATCCTGCTTTATATTCATTTAACTGAGATAATTTCCCTAATATGATGCATACCTTAATTGTCCTAAATGTGTTACATGTATCGAGCATTCTTACCCGACATGCTTAACTTGATGTTTGATTGATAGGAAATCTTCTTCATCTCATTTTCCATGTGCAATATTCAACAAGTTGAGTTTAGGTCGAGGGATGAGTCTTGGGTTGCAAAGTAGACAAGGATATAATAGAAGACTTTGAAAAGTTTGGGAATTGAATCGAAGTAGGTGTTGAAAGGGATGTAATTGCTATTCTAACCAATCACCTCAAGTGAATGGGGACAAGAACACCGCAAACATAACATAGTAAGGACTATTCATTTCAAGTGAAATGATTCTTGAAGAAGTCGAAGAGTTCGGATAAAGAAGTAGTGAATCAAGATAACAAGGAAAGGCGGAGAAAGTCTTAAGGGGAAGAGCACGACCTAGGAATAAATTTAAATTTTGGAGGATGATAAGGAAGTTACTTCAAGTGGGAGCAACGAAGGTGCAAGGTTTAGCAAGCAATAGGACTTTACGAAAATAATACGGAGTAAGTTGGAAAAATCTTAGAAATTGATGAAATTTAAGGTCAAGATGATAATAGCTTTGGGGGGAACATTGGAAGGGATTGATATCTCAAGTAGTGAAGATGCAAGCTCGAGAATGTTTAAGGATTTGTCTATGAGTGTGGGAAAAGTATGAAAGATGGTTGCTTACGCCAACCCCTTGCAATAGGAGAAGTGAGAACTCAATCTCCCGGATTTCGAAGGATTTAATTTAGTATAATGGGTATTGGATGTCGAAGATAATGGGACGATGAGAAAATAGAGTAAGGAGAATCAGATCAAATCAACATATTCTGTAGAGGTAATCCTGTAAGTTAATTCAACCAAGTCTTAAAGATGGGATATTTGAAGAAGGGAGATACAACGTGCATGAAGGAAATTACCGGTCCATCAATTGTTTTTCATGATGATCCAGAGATACCTCTAGGATTTAAAACCATAATATGAGCTAGTAGTCGTTTAACTCGAGCATCGGGGTTGTCAAATATAACGCATTAGGAAAAATGGGTTGATTCGATTATAGTCGAGAGAACCCTCCAAACTTGAGAAAAGTGATTAAGAATCGAGTCATTCGGAAGATGGAATTAATTAAGGACCGGGCACGTGCCAAGGGTATAAGAAAGAAGCCAAGAAACAACTTAATCATAGGATAAAGCATTCACACAAGCAACGAGATCATCATCATCAATTTTAATTCAACGGTGAAAGGTACATCAAGCATTCATGGCATACGTATACACATAACATGACTTTATATATTTATGATTATTAGTGCCTTGATCGTTGTTGTATTAATTGCTTCTTGGGTGCTTGTATGTAACGTGACTGTATTTTGTATGTTGGTGCTTACTTTGTGCTGAGGGGTGTTGAGCCCTTTCGTGTTGTGTTTGGAGTTTCTCTTTCTTTGTTTTGAGAGACGGGGTACTCTCGTTGTTTGTTCGGGGGACGGGGTTCTCTCGTGCTTGTTTTGAGAGATGGGGTTCTCTCATTGTTTGTTGAGGGACGGGGCTCTCTCGTTGTTGCTTGCTACTTGTTTAACTTGCTTTAGTGATAGTTTAGTTTTTCGAGTGGGTAAGTTCCGGTGAGTTAAGGGCCGTGATCAAGACTTTTTCCGAACTAATTCCTGACGGGGAGTTGCTAACCCGTGTGGGATGAATACGGGAGAGTTGCTTAAGAGTCCAGAACTCGAGGCGGTGGACCTGAGGACAGGTCCATTTTAAGGGGGAGAGGTTGTAACGCCCCGTATATTCAAATATTCAGGTACGCGTGCCATACATGAGAGTTTGAGCGTTGGGAACTTTCTTTTCCTTTATATGTGTGTTTTAATTTTGATTTCAACTATATGACTTATATGATTTAATTGATTATGTTATTTAAATTTGTTTATTATAGGCTTACTTGCTAACAAAGTGTTTTATTTCGTTCATGTACTTATTTGAAATTATATGAAATCCTTGGACTCTATTGGACTTTGATTTGGACTCAATTTCTCAACCTATCAAACCTTGAGGGCCTATTTGAATCACTTAAATTCTCAAAGGGCTTGATGGTAATTTTTCCTCGTTTTTCTTCTTGCTTTCACGAGATACATGTATATACATATACATCTCTTCCTTTTCCTCATTTCATGAACTCAAACACAAGGCAAGCTCTTCCATTTCCTCTGCTCTCCATTCGGTCCAAGCAAGGAAGCAAGAGGCCAAGTGTTTTCTCCCATTTTCTTCAAGGAATCAAGCTCAAGAGTCCCTCTTCTCTCCTTTCCCTTCATTTCTTCTTTCTTCCAAGGTAAGTTGGTGAATATATGTTTGATGAATTCATGAATTGATATTAGGGTTTTATGAATTATATGAACTTCATGAACCAAGATGTATTATTTGTGAAGTATGTGAGTTGATTGATGTATATATATCAACATTTACATGGAACTTGAAGCATACATGATCATCTTCATTTTGAGGGTTTTCTTGACAAACTTGCTTGAATCAAAGCATTTTTCTTTGGTTTATATGTTGCCTAATTGATGTATATGAGTCTTATACATGTTATGTGATTGTTTTTAGTGTGTTTGATGCTTTGGTTTGGTGTTGGAGTGTGCTTGGGAGCTATTTCCGCGAACCACCCTATTTTTCCACTGTTTTCCTCGACCAGCGGCTTCCCAAACGGGAGTTTGGCCATTTAGTTCATTCACCAAACGCCCGTTTCACTTTCCAGAATTTTGACCCGAGAGCTACCAAACGCCCATTTAGGTTTTCAGACAATTTTTCAAACAGGCGTTTCTCCCTCATACAAACCCCGATTGACTTCATTTTTAAACCGTTTGAAACCTATTGAAGTCTAGAATAACCTCCAATTGGAATCATCTCAATATCATTTTCCATTTGTGAGTTATAATTAATTCTTTTAGGTATTACCACTTTCCCGAAAAACTGCACTCGGCTAACTTCAAGCTTACGCCATTTTCTTCTCACTTTGAACTAGAAAACGAGCCATATACCATCGGAAAGTTCTTTGTGTCTAGTTTCATATCAAGAAAAACTCAATTCCTTTAACACCCCAAACGGAGAAGTGCCACATCCCCCGCACTATCACCCAGACCCGGAACATGAAATGAAAGTCCATGCCCGAATCCGAATCAGAGCGAACGGGAGACCAACTCACACACTAGGCTAGGCAGATCTAACTTGACTAAAACTCAGAGTGCGGAAGCAATTAAAACCAACAACAATAGATAGCGGAAGCATTTAAAACAAAACATGCAAAGCAGGTGACGGGTTCAACTAGCATAGATCCCTAGTCCCGAATATCAACAAAAAGTAATAATCATCAAGTGCCACAAGGGCCGAATGAGAGTGCCACGCAGGGCTACCGAAATAGTAAAGTATAATCTCAAGTCTGCAAATCAAAGCATAAGTAAAGTGCATGAAAAGACAAATGCAAATAGAAAGACTAGACCGACGAAGTGGAACTCAAAGGACTCACTTCCGCCTAGCAAATGCCAACAACCTGCAACTAAAAGTGTAAATGAGGGGTCAGTCAACTTGACCGAGTGAGGGGGCTAATGCACACCCACAATATATATATATAAGGAGCATACCACAGAATAAAAAGGATGGACTCATGAACCGGGGATAGGTGTTACATACCAAAACGTTTTGAAAGAACCCGAATAAGATATAGATATAAATTTAGAAACCATTTTCTAGAAAGACTCTATCCCGATTCATAATTCCATAACATAACATAATCAACTGCTCGGCGAGTACGAGCTTCCCAACTTTACTCCTCATAACATAAATCACAATCAATCCAACCGCTACACCAATGATGGAGGGGATGGACAGTCCCCAAAACCATCTATAATAACACCGTCTAAAATAGACTCGATCTCAAGAGGGTAGCGAACCCACAAGAGTCATCCCCGGATAAAACACCGAAGGCTCAAGATATCACGCCTCCCTGATCACCCTAAGGTCGCTCGATGATATCTCAAATGGAAACTAGCACAGTGGCTTATCCGACGGCCCTATGCCATACCGGTCTCCACTCGTACCAGCTCCTGGATCCACATACAGAACAGTACAGAATAGAACAGATACCTTATATCATGGCTAACTCGCTACAGAATCATAACACCACTAAATTTTCCAAAATAGCTTACATATGCCTCAAAAACTGGTTTTATATTTACACCCTTCCTACGCGATGGAACTTTAAGCCTCATGACCTCCATCCACGCAGGACTCACACAAGATCATCAACATATCATATTCAGCACATACATATCTATAATAGAGTATACTCGTATGCAAGGGTAGAAATCAACATGTAAAGGCCATAGGTCACATAACTATACAAAATCCTAAACCTCACCTCGTGAAAGTAAAGTCTGAGAGTGTGAAGGTCCAAACACTCTAAACCTCGGGCCCACCGGCACCACCAAACTCTGTGACAAGACATACAGAAGCCCAGACTTAGACTCTATATGAACCAAACAAGACGCACGGCGTTGCTCAACATGATCGTGGTTATGCATAAGTGTTCATGTTGTGCTTGGATAAGGTGTCGTGGTCATTCAAGGCATATCAATGCTCAACAAGGCCATATTTACAAGCAACCGACACGTAATTCCATATCCAAAGATGCAAGATCAATCTAGGAAGTCAATGTATTCACAAAATGCATATTAGATCATCCAATGTCACAGGGTTCAATTATAGTATTAGAATTAAGCATCAAGTTTATGTCGAGTTATAAAGTGCATAAGTAAGAGCAACTTGATCATATAAACATAAAAAGTCGTTGTACGTGGATGGCATGCTTGATACAAATAAAGAGTGCATTTAATTCACTTAAGATCATACTTTACAACTTCACAACATGTTTGGTACACAAGCTCAAGTCACATTCATAGTTTCATAAATATTACACTTACATCCCCTAAGTCATTTATAAAAGTTTAGAATTATTACACATACATCCCCTTAGTTTAGAATTATTTATAAAAGTGTTTATACAATTATTCAACTAGGAATTAATTACTTACAAACATGACAATTATCAATTTATTGTAATTCATAATATATCATTTTCAAGTAGTAAGAGTAAATCAAGATATTACAATTATAACTCCTATCATGTATCAAGTCTTAAGTTGTTCAAGCATCCTTCATGTATCTAAATTTATATTTGAAACACAATTTACAACAAACATAACATTGAGAACGTCTCAAATCCATATAGAGAAATCACAACATGTTCGTTCTTCTAAAACATCATTCAAGTTCATTTAGTCACATAAGAGATTAGTTTCTAAATATTACACTAACACCCCTTCATATCTAAACACATAGTATAAATTCATCACATCGGGATTCAAATTGTAAATCGAAACATTTATGCATATCACAATCCATTCAATACATGTTTTCATATACGATTGGAATACATCTCGATCAACAAACCAACAATAACCAATTTATTTGCACTTAAAACAATTAATTCAAATAATCACAATTACGCAAAATAATTCGTAATAAATAGATCGAGTGTCCGATTAACGAACGGAAAGTGGCGTTGAACTCACCACAACGAGACGAACATTCTGACCAGACGCCGCCGGAACGCCACCACTGTAGCTGCCGGAATTTGGCCGGAACGCCGCCGGGCCGCCGCCGAATATACCCTGAAAAATCCCAAAAAATCATTCCTGAATGAAGTTTTCGTGCCCGTTCCGAATCCTCAATCAATTTCTGGAAATTCCAAGCCGATTGTCCTAGATCTGAAATCTAAGAGCACGAAAACCCTAAATCTTCAAACTCAAATTACTTCCAAACCGGTGAACCAAAATGCGATCCGTAAAAGCCATTGTCTTACCCATGACGAGCTCTTCGAAAGCCCTAAGGTAGCTCGCTGGAAAAATCCTCGGAGCTAACGCCGCCGTTGCACCGCCACTTTGCCGCCGCGATCCACCGCCAAACTACAGAATCTGGAGTCGCCTGATCACAGGCCACTAGTTCTTGTCGTTCCGAACAACTTTCGTGAAGAGCCCGAGACCAAAGGATGGCCGGAAAAGGCCCCCGTTGGCCGCCGAAGTTTCTGCCGCTGCCCACGTCGCTGGAAACACCACCTACGGCCAAGATCTAGTAAAATTGATGCCGGAAATGGACTCAGGAGGTCGAAAAACCTTGGGAACCATCAAGCCCCGTCGAAAAACCCCACCGGAAGGCGGCGAAACCCTCCGCTACAGTAACGGCCGCCGCCGCCGCGATCTTCAGGCGCCGCGTACGGCGCCGTCTCTGCTCCGATGGCCGCGCCGCCGATGTCAACAGCTGCTTCGGGAAGTCCTCTTTCTAGGTCTTCGGCGTGTGCATCGAGGAGGTGGCTGGAAACCGCCGCGAAAGGCCGGCGAAGTGGCGGAGGTACACTGAAATCCAGCCATAACTCCGCCGCCCTTCGTTTTTAGGCCGTGAAATTCATACTCTTGCATCGGTCTCGCCGAGATAATCGAAATGGACTATTCGTTTGTTGAATTCCGTCGAGAAACGATCGAGTTATGGGCTCGTAACCGAAGCCGCGCATAGTGACCCCCGGGAGAGAGAGAGTGGGAGAGGAGAGAGAGAGAGAGAAAAGGGATTGGGAGAAATGTGTCTTGTGCACAAGCTATATACAACCGGGTATCCTTATCGCGTAGCAAAGAGAAATATCGCGTACAAATAATCGTAAATAAAATTGGTAAAGTTACGAATAAACATTCAAACTCCGAATTAATTTTACAAATTAAAATGAAATAGAGATTTACCAATTAGAGTTTAATTCAATTTAATTTTAGAAACTTTTTTGTATAATTTAACGGCACTTTGTAAACACATGATTGACAATTAATCTCAAGGAATTCAAGTAAACCGAAATTAAATAAGTTAAGTAACATTACGGATTTAAAATCAACTTGACAATTATTTCATGGAATAAATTTGAATTAAATCAAATTAGACAGTTAGGGTTACATATTCGCGTAATTAATCAAGTTGGCAATTAATCTTAGAATAATTCGAATGAACACATATTAAATTGAATTTACATTAAATCATATAATTCAAGAACTCTTAAATTAAACACACACGAGTGTAGAGACTTACTTGTTAATATCGTCAGGACGCCCTTCGAGAATACGGGGCGTCACTATTCCACCTTATAGAACTTAATATATTCCAGTTTTCCTTCAGCATGCGTATTTCCAAAAACTGTCACCTTTTGCCAAACTTTGCCAAAACCTCTTTTCTTGCGTTCCTTTCACTTTCTTGGCTCCCGTATGTAACTTGTATGGAGTATATACTTGCTTAATTGATAATTATGCTCTTATTTGACACTCTTTGGTTCTTACTTGCTTAAGTTTGATTGTTTGAATTGTGCTTGATATGTGAATTGAATTCGTGTGAGTAATTGAGCATATGAAGATGATCACACCCTTCCACGACATACTTATGCTTTATTCCATATTGAATCATCTCATGACACATTACATCATCTCATAAGCATGTCGTGCCTCTTATGTGGCTTCATATTGAGTCGTGTCTCACGAGTACACGTTATGCCTTCTCTTGTACAGTTCTTCTCCAGGGTGGACACTTCTGAATCGAATAGGCACCCATATTATTCATGTTCCTTGTCTCGTGGTATTCCAGGTGAGGGTGTTTTTGTTCTAGTTATGTATTAAATCCCTATAACCCTTATGTGAAATGTTTTGGCCAAATTCCTATGTATATATTTATATATCGTTTGCAAGCAAAATCATCGAGTAAATTCTTATCGATTAAATGTTTTCAAGGATTGAATCATTTGAAATGAAATGTATTGAAATGTTCTAACGAATTGAAATGTTTTGGTGAGATAACGCACTTCACGTTCACGTTATTGGGCCCAGGGAAATGTGGTCTTGCATACCAGTACAGCATCGGGCCGTCGGGCAATCCCTTATCACATAGTACCCTTTGAGATTATCCTCGCGCGACTTTGGTGGCAGGAAGGCGGGATATTCTGGAGCCGGTGGTTAATCCACTTGAAAGGAGCGGGTAGGAGTCATGAGCCCCCGTCTCGACACGTTAACATTAAATGTTTGGGTCTGCAGGCCCGACCATTTTGGAGGGAGAAGGTTGGAATGTTTTACAATCATGTTCATGTTTACGTTATGCACCGTGCGGAAGGCCGGGACACGGATTGCCCAAACGACTATGTTTTACGCCCGCATGTATTATTATGTATTGTATGATCACGTATTCAAATAATTAAATCATGTTCATTGTACACGGTCGGAGATTGGTTGGAGATAATGCACGCTCACTCGCCGAGCTATAATGATTATTCATGCATTACGAACTTAACGAATTTAATATGAATTAGTCGTAAAGTCCGAGCATTGCTAATCTATTTCTTGCCCTTCACGGGAACTATGTTTAAATAAAACTTTCCTTGGGATTTATGACTTGCATGTGCATGTTTTATAAATACGTAGAACTCCTGCTCACTCAGTCTTCTAGAGACTGATACCTCTTTTCCCCACTTCTCAGTTTTCTTGCAGGTTGTGCTAGGCAGGAGTCAAGTTTTAGTATCTGTTCAAGTCTTTCACATACACTCGAGTCACATTTCACCTTTATTATGTTTATTAGTATCATGTAATTAAATGGTCCTGTGTGCCAACGTAGATTTATGATTTATAATTTATGGATTTTGAATATTGATTCGGGACATGTTGCATGAGTAGTTGAACCCGTCGTTAGGTTGTATGTTGAATTTATTTTATGCTTTGATTTGATCTGGCTTGAAGCCATCATTGAATTCGTTCACGTTACCTTTATTGCTTCCGTATCACGTTTTGGTTATTAAGTTAATTGGTTCAGGGTTAGTTCCGCCTAGCTAGGAAAGTTTTTTTTTTAATTTGTCACCCGTTCGCTATGAGTCTGGTTCATGCTGGATCATCCGTTTCACGTGTGGACTAGACTTGTAGTGCGGGGGATGTGGTGCCTATCGTCACAGGTGCTACAGAATTGGCCTTATTTTGTGTCTTTCATGTCGAGTCTAGCATTCCCTTTTTATGTGAATATGTGTATGACTTATGAATTGTTTCGGTACCTATGTATATCATAACTTGTTATGGAAGATAGATATATATATTGAAGTGAACGATCTGAAATTGATAATGAATGAATGAATGTACATTATTTTGCTTCCGCTTTATTGTTATGCATGTTGATTTATTTGAGGGTTAGTCCCGCCTAACTAGTGAGTTGTTTTTTTGTATTGTCTTCCGTTTGCTATACGCTTGATTCATGTATGGATCGTCCATTCTATAGGTAGATTGAACTATAGTGCGGGGGGATGTGGCTACCTAGCGTTCCGGGTGCTACAGTTTTCATATACTTGTGCGACATCAATTTTTTCTTATTTAATTTATTAATGAACAAAACTTTGTGTTATGAACTTGAAAATCCATCGGAACACCCTCGGAATTCACCATGACTATTTTTAAAATTAAAGAATTATAATAAATTGTTAACTTTAACTACAATTACACAACGATTATAGGCATTATTAGTGAATAGAGTAAGCTAATGAAAATTTTTATATTAATAATTGCTACTTATACTCATGTAATCAAACATTCAATTAGTATTTCAAACCATATAGATGTAGATGTTCGTGTCCTTCCAACTGGAAATCGAATTTCGTTTTCATATACTTGTGTGAAATCAATTTTTTCTTATTTAATTCATTATTGAAGAAAACTTTATGTTATTAACTTGAACCTTTAAACACACGATTTTTCTATTTTTAATTTATTTAATGGCAAATTCCAAGGAAATTCCGAGGGACTTCCGGGGGGAAAAGCAAATTCCCTCAAAAACCCCTCGGAACTCCCTTGGAATTCACCATAACTATTTTTAAAATTAAAAAATTCTAATAATTTGTTCAATTTAACAACAATTCACGACGATTATATGCATTATTAGTGAATAGAGTAAGCTAATGAAAATTTTTAAATTAATAATTGCTACTTATACATATGTAATCAAACATTCAATTAGTATTTCAAACCATATAAACGTAGATGTTCGTCTTCTTCCAAATAGAATACGAATTTTGTTCTCATATACTTGTGCGACATCAATTTTTTCTTATTTAATTTATTAATGAACAAAATTTTGTGTTATTAACTTGAATCTTTAAACACACAATTTCTCTTTTTCTAATTTATTTAATGGCAAAATCAAAGGAAATTTTGAGGGATTTCCGAGGAGAAATGCAAATTCCCTCGAAAATCCCTCGGAATTCACCATAACTATTTTTAAAATTAAAGAATTCTAATACTTTGTTAACATTAACTTCAAGTCACGACGATTATATGCATTATTAGTGAATAGAGTAAGCTAATGAAAATTTTTAAATTAAAAATTGCTACTTATTCTCATGTAATCAAACATTCAATTAGTATTTCAAACCATATAAATGCAGAAGTTCGTGTTCTTCCAAATAGAATAAGAATTTTGTTTTCATATACTTGTACGACAACAATTTTTTCTTATTTAATTCATTAATAAACAAAACTTTATGTTATTAATTTGAATCTTTAAACACACGATTTTTCTATTTCTAATTTATTTAACGGTAAATTCCAAGGAAATTTCGAGGGATTTCCGAGGGAAAATGCAAATTCCCTCGAAAATTCCTCGGAATTCACCATAACTATTTTTAAAATTAAAGAATTATAATAATTTATTCACTTTAAGTACAATTCACGACGATTATAGGCATTAGTAGTGAATAATGTAAGCTAATGAAAATTTTTATATTAATAATTGTTACTTATACTCATGTAATCAAACATTCATTAGTATTTCAAACCATATAGATGTAGATGTTCTTGTCCTTCCAACTAGAAATCGAATTTCGTTTTCATATAATTGTGTGAAATCAATTTTTTCTTATTTAATTCATTAATGAACAAAACTTTATGTTAAAAACTTGAATCTTTAAACACACGATTTCTCTTTTTTTAATTTATTTAATGGCAAATTCCGAGGGACTTCCGAGGGAAAATGCAAATTCCCTCGAAAATCCCTCGGAATTCACCATAACTATTTTTAAGATTAAAGAATTCTAATACTTTGTTCACATTAACTTCAAGTCACGATGATTATATGCATTATTAGTGAATAGAGTAAGCTAATGAAAAATTTTAAATTAAAAATTGCTACTTATTCTCCTGTAATCAAACATTCAATTAGTATTTCAAACCATACAAATGTAGATGTTCGTGTTCTTCCAAATAGAATACGATTTTTGTTTTCATATACTTGTACGACAATAATTTTTTCTTATTTAATTCATTAATAAACAAAACTTTATGTTATTAACTGGAATCTTTAAACACACGATTTCTCTATTTCTAATTATTTAATAGCAAATTCCAAGGAAATTTCGAGGGATTTCCGAGGGAAAATGCAAATTCCCTCGAAAATTCCTCGGAATTCACCATAACTATTTTTAAAATTAAAGAATTATAATAATTTATTCACTTTAACTACAATTCACGATGATTATAGGGATTAGTAGTGAATAAAGTAAGCTAATGAAAATTTTTATATTAATAATTGCTACTTATACTCATGTAATCAAACATTCATTAGTATTTCAAACCATATAGATGTAGATGTTTGTGTCATTTCTACTAGAAATCGAATTTCGTTTTCACATAATTATGTGAAATCTATTTTTTCTTATTTAATTCATTAATGAACAAAACTTTGTGTTAAAAACTTGAATCTTTAAACACACGATTTCTCTTTTTTTAATTTATTTAATGGGAAATTCCGAGGGACTTCCGGGGGAAAATGCAAATTCCTTCGAAAATCCCTCGGAACTCCCTCGGAATTCATCATAACTATTTTTAAAATTAAATGTGACGCCCCGTCCGATAGATCGTACAGGTATGCGCCACGAGGGAGTTTACCTTACGCACTTATGTGATTTAATTTCCTTTCTATGTGTTTAATTCCAACTTTTACTGAAAATGTAACTTAATTAACTAAATTGCAAAATTATAAAATATGAATTATTGCCTGAAAACTTAAGAATGGAACTTGGGTGAATTCAAATTAATTGTTGGAGTTGGATTTAAATAGGGCTTGGACCCATTGATGTGTTTGGGCCTAACTTGAGTTAGGTGAGTTTGGGTCATTCGGGACCAATATGAGCTTGGGAATTCGAATTCGAATTCCGACACCACCATTGGACTTGATTCGGTGATTCGGGGTCCAACGGAAATTTACTTTATATTTTTCGGAAACCGTTTAGACCTTAAACCTTTTAATTTTGACTTATTGGGCCGAAAGTCATTTATTTGAGCCCAAATCCTATTAACACATTTAGCCTCATATTATATCTTGGAAACCCTAACCTTGACCTAAAACTATTAGCCACCATATAAATAGCTTTATCCCTTCTCATTTCATTTCAAACCATTCAAGTTCGCCTCAAAGAGAATCATGGAGAAACTTCAAGAGAAGATCAAGACTTGAACCATCTTTCATTCTAAGAGCTCATATTCTTTGATTCCTTATTCCTTCACAAGACAAGGTAAGCTTTGGATCTCTTTTGATGAGTATTTCATTTCTATTCTTGGATTGGAGCATGAAATTGTTAGTATGAACTTGAATGATGAGATCTTGAATTCCTTAAGCAAGCCTTGATGATTTGAATGCTCCTTATGTGTCTTAGTTGCTAGAAATTCGTGTAGGAAGGCTAGGAATTCATATCTTCATGTTTAAGCTTGAAATTCATGAAAATGGGTCTTTGAGATTTTGGGCAAAAACATTCCTAAACTTGAATTAATTCATATTTTGATGCTAAGCATGATTTGTATGATGTTATACCTGAATTTCGTGATACTTTATGGTGGATTTTGTGTTGGATTGATGATTTTTGGTGTTCCCCTTCTTCTTCTCGAAACTGTCAAGTTTTTGCTCCAGATTCATGGCCGAAATGGCTGTTCCCGTTTGTGCTTTAAGCCTGGAACGGCCCTTCCGAGCTAGGGTTTGGTTTTGGCGGCCGAACATGGGAACAACCGTTCCCATGTGTGCTTGGACTGGGAATGGCCGTTCCCAGTCTCGCTTGACCTTGGCGTGGGAAGGACCGTTCCCATGCTATGTTGTACATGGGAATGGCCATTCCCATGCGTCTGTGACCCTTTTTACTTGCTTTTTCGTGCGTATTTGATTCGTTTGAGTTGCTACTTGACTTGTATGCTCCGATAAGACTTGGAATGCAATCTCTGAACCTTTATACTTCCTTACTTGAATATTTAAATTATCCCTTGTGACCAATTTGATAAACATCATTCCATTTCGCATGTCATTCATACTTTGTACGCCGTGCGTCTTACTTGGTTCATGTAGAGTTTAAGTTGGGCTTCTGTATGTCCTGTCACAGAGTTTGGTGGTGCCGGTGAGCCCGAGGTTTAGAGTGTTTGGCCCTTCACACTCTCAGACTCTATTACCACAAGGTGAGGTTTAGGATTTTGTATAGCTATGCGACCTAGGGCCTTTATATGCTGATTTCTACCCTTGCAAAGCCTATTATAAATACGTATGTGTTGGATATGATATGTTTAAGACCTTGTGAATCAGCTCTGTTTTGGAAAATTAGATATGAAAGCATATGTAAGTTGTTTTGAAAAGTTATGTTATGTTATGATCTGTTCTGTAGTGAGTTAGCCATGATATATTGTATCTGTTCTGTTCTGTTTTGTTATGGATCCGAGGAGCTATGGGTAAGGAATCCCTGGGACGGTATAGGGCCGTCAGGGCTCGGCCTGTGGATAGTCTCCATTTGAGATATCATTGCGCGACTCAAGGAGATAGGGGAGGCGTGATATCTTAAGCCTTCAGTATACAGCCGGAGATGACTCCTGTGGGTTAGCTACCCCTTGAGGGTTTGTCTGTTCTGGATGGTTTGGGGAGGGTATATCTCCTCCATCAGTGGTGAGACGGTTGGATTTGGTTTTGTATTCTATGTTTTGATATGTTCTGAGGAGTAAAGGTTGGAAGTCCGTACTCACCGAGCATGTGATCTGTTCTTTCTGGGAATCATGAATCGAGATAGAGTTTCTGAAATGTTTTCTAAAAACTTACATATCTATATTTTGGGGTACTTTGGAAATGTCTTTGGTATGCAACACCTATCTCCGGTTCATGAGTCCACCCTTCTGATATGTGATGTGCACTATATATATATTGTGGGTGTGCGTTAGCCCCCTCACTTGGTCAAGTTGACTAATCCCTCATTTAACTTTTAGTTGCAGATCTGTTGGCGTTTGCTAGGCGGGAGTGAGTCCTTTGAGTTGCACTTCGTCGGTCTAGCCTTTCTAGTTGCATTTGTCTTTCATACACTTTACTTATGTCATGACTTGTAGACTTGAGATTATACTTTACCTTTCTGTAGCCCTGTGTGGCATTCGTATTCAGCCCTGTGTGGCACTTGATGATTATTACATTATGTTGATCGGATATTCGGGACTAGGTATCTATGCTAGTTAAACCCGTCATTTGTTTTGAATGTTAATTTAAATGCTGCCGCTATCTTGTTTTGAATGTTTGAGTTGCTTCCGCGCTCTGAGTTTTGTCGACTTAGATTCGGGCATGGACTTCCATTTCATGACCGGGTTTTGGGTCACAATGCGGGGGATGTGGCATCCTCCGTTTGGGGTGTTACATTAAAGAATTATAATAATTTGTTCACTTTAACTACAATTGCACGACGATTATATGCATTATTAGTGAATAGAGTAAGCTAATGAAAAATTTTAAATTAATAATTTGCTACTTATACTCACGTAATCAAACATTCAATTAGCATTTCAAACCATATAAACGTAGATGTTCGTGTTCTTCCAAATAGAATACGAATTTTGTTTTCATAACTTGCGTGACACCAATTTTTTCTGATTTGATTTTTTAATGAACAAAACTTTGTGTTATTAACTTTAATCTTTAAACACACGATTTCTCTTTTTCTAATTTATTTAATGGCAAATTCCAAGGAAATTTCGAGGGATTTCCAAGGGAAAATGTAAATTCCCTCGAAAATACCTCGGAATTCACCATAACTATTTTTAAAACATCACACAGGGTTGTAAGGGTTCTAGGTATCTAGAATTAAACATCACCTTTACCAACCAAAAAGAAGAAAGGAAACACCCTAAGACGCGTGCTCCTCGTCTCCGGGACCGTGATCTGTGTAACAAGGACAAGTGTATGTAAGACTCGACTCTTATTGTGACACCCCGACTTTCAGACCGTACAGGTATGACGTATGTGCGCATTTAAATTTATTATTTACGCATTTTATATTTATTCTAATTGTTTATTTGAATTATTTAATTCTAATTCTTATAAGAATTATTTGGATTTATATGAAATATTTGAATTATATGTCAAAAATTTGCCTTAAGTGATTTATGATATGTGAATTTAATTCTCAAGCATGCTAATTTCGTGAATTATGTGATTTATTTGAGTTAAGGACTAAATTGTACAATTTTATTTATTTTTGGACTTAATTGGAAAGTTGAAGTGGACTTATTTGACACTTTTTAAAAGTGTTGGACTTAATTGAAAATAGCCTTTTTAATAAAATTTTAATTATTTTTAATTCGTTAAAAATTGATTTTATTTTATTTATCTTATTTATTAATTCTTGAATTTGAATTTTATTAATGGAATGACATGCTCTTTTGTTGAAATGTGATGCGTTCGTGTTCGATTTGAGATCGAAATTTCGTGCCTTTTTAATATGTTGGAGTTTTATGAGTCGTGAACTTGAATACGTGCTCGGTACATGTTTTCGGGTTTATTTGTTGGGTTTTCGGGACTCGTTTTGTTGGGGTAACCTAAAGGAGGCTAACATGTACTTAGCGCACCTTGGGTTCCGGGTAGTGTAACTTGAGCTAGGGAATTCGGATTCGAATTCCGTCACCTCCGCTGAACTCGTTTCGATGATTCGAGTGCAATGGATCAGGCCTTGTAATTTTTCTACCTCGTTTGAAACCCCGAAATCAGCCCGTAACTTCATCTCGCGCTCATATGACCACCTTTCACCATTTTGCATATAAGTCCCTCATCTTTTGAGCTTTTCACATGAAACCTGGACCCACACTCCACTAACTCAGCCTATTATCACCTCCCATACCTCTCATACCGATCCATACACAAGAAAGGAGAGGAAAATCTGAGTTTTTGAGCAGCAACAGTGAAATCCCGTAACTTTCACCCTAGAGGAGATTTTGAGCTCCAATCTCCATTTTCTTCCAACATCTTCAAGGGGTAAGCTTATATTTGATATGTACATGCTTATATGATCATTTGCATCTGTTAAATTCAGAATTTGAACCACTTTTGATTGAGTTTTAGAACCTTGAATTGAATAGTTAGGTTTTGCTCCATAATTTGAATTCTATGACTTTCCTTGAGTTATGGCTTGAATTGATGCATGAAAGGTGATCTATTATGCTTCATTTATTGCTATTTATACCTGACTTTGGTGGTAGTTGTGATATGGGTGAGATACCATTAATATACTTGAGTTTTGTTGAGATATATGCATGAATTGGTGATATTTCTTCTCCTTTGTTGCTGCTATTCGTTTCCAGCTGATTTAAGGAAGTTGTTGTGCTGTTTTGCTGCTGATTTTGCTACCTTTTCTTGTCCCTTTGAGTTGGTATGTGGTTTGGTTTGGAGAACAGGGCTGAACAGGGGGTGGATGATCTTTTTCCCGTCTCTGAACTGTCTCCCCGGCCGGGGAGATTTTCCTCAAGAAAAGTACCCGTCCGGGTACGTGATTTTGCATCAAAGTACCCGGGAGGGTACTTCTGTGAAGAAAATCTCCCCTGGGCGGGGAGATGGATCTGTAGCAGCCATGTTTTACATTTCCCTTTTTCATGTTTAATCCTTTTCCATCCTATTTTTGCATGTTAAATTGTGGACTTTGCATGATTCCTTACGTGAGTTGCATGGTTGTTACATGACTTTGCATGGTAATTATATGATGAATGCATGGTGGCTGCCTAATTATTTGCTTCCTTCTTTATTTCATGTTGAATGCATTTGGTTTAAGTTGTTATGTGGGCTGCGTGAGTTGTGCATGGAATTTGCATGATTTTGCTTGCCTTTTACGTGAGAAATGCATCTCTTATCATTATTTGGAGCTGCAGCAATATGCGTACTTAGTTGATATGAAGTTAGTTATTGGTTGAGAGCTTTGCATGCATGCTGCATAACATTCCTTTTTCATGCAGTTATTTCCTAAGTGTTATGCATTTGGTGCAGGTGTGTGTATTTATGTTAATATATATATATATATATATATATATATATATGTTAAATTAAAATGAATTTAATTGCTGTAAAGTTGATGATTTAATTTTTAAATGTGGTCTTATGATTTTATATGAATTCTTATGCATGAAATATGTGATTTAAATTATTTGTTATATTTTATGAATTAATGAAGTGATATGATACGTTTTGTACGAGTTTTGAATTTGAATGACTTAAGTGATGCATCCTTGCATTTCATTTGCATCATTTGCATTCATGAGCATTGCCGGACGTCTAATTGGTACATTACTGAGTCTAAGTCTCGGGTCTTGTCTTCTTTTGTTTCAGAGCCTCTTCCGGACGTTCAAGACCCCGAAGTTTAGGTGGTTGTTCGCTCTTTTGACCCGGTTTTCCGCTCTTTTGTAAAGGTGAGGTTAGGATCCTTTATATTAGATAAGCGACCTAAGACCTATTACGTGTTGTTTTCTTACCCCGTATGCGAATATATACCTTATGTATATATATATTAAATACGAATGCTTAAGCTATGTTATGATTTTGTGAAATAAGCTTTACGTTTTCGAAATTGGTATAAGTATTGGCATAAGTAAGCTATGTTTTGAAATTCGTTATTCGTATATGTTATGTATGAGCGAGTTGTACCCTGAAAGATGGGAGTTTGGTTTGATTTGGTTTGTTGGGCCCGGAGACGTGGGTAAGGGAGACCCGGGACGACCACGGGGTCGCCGGTTATGACCCCTGTACACGTTCTCATTTGAGGTATTCACGTGCGACCTATGGAGGTTGGGAAGGAGTGGTATCTTGAGCCCTCGGTGGATAACCGGGGAAGGCATATCGTGGGTTAGCTGCCCCGTATGTGTTTGGTAGTGTAGGTGTTAGGGTTTGATTCCCGATGCACCATGGATGTGAGGTTGGAATTGTGATTTGAATTCGATTTTATGTTATGTTTGAGGGAGTAAGGGATAGTCCATTCTCGCCGGACTTATGTTTATGTTATGCTTGATAGATTATGGATCGAGATAGGTTTTCCTTTATATTATATGCTATCTTTGGAAAATGATTTGGTATGTAAAACCCTAGCCTCGATTCATGACTATCACCTTTGTAATATGCTCTGCTCTATACGTATTTAGGTGTGGGTGTGCGTTTAGCCCCCTCACTCAGTCGAGTTTTGACTGACACCTCTCTTTTCCCACCTTCAGTGCAGGTTGTTTCGAGCTAGGCCGGGAAGTGCGAGTCTTGGTCTTGTACTTGTGTGTCTAGGTCGAGTTGCATTCATACTTCTTGCATTTTGGATACTCTTATTATGTGTTTGATGTTAGAATTATATTTTGCTGAATTATGGGCTTTTGATGTATATACTAGATCTTTTGGGTCGTGAGGCCATTGTAAATGATGTAAATGTTAGTTATAGAGCTCTTTTCGCTCCTTATGTTGTTGCTTCCGCATTTATATGTTTGTTTTGCGCGCTCTGTCCGAGTTTTAGCCCCGCTTAGCCTAAGGAGTGAGTGTAGGTTCCGTTCGCTTAGACTTGGACTCATGTATGGAAATCCATTTCATATGTGGGTTCGGGTTTAGGTGCGGGGGATGTGGTGGCCCACCGCTCCGGGCGTCACACTTATGAACCAAGCAAGACGAACGGCAATGTCATGTAATGCCAATCATGCATATTTAATCATTAAAGCTCATAAATGAGTCCAATTAATCAATTAGATGTCAAGAAATAAGCATACAATACATAATTCAACTTTCACAAAATTATACAAACCGCCCCTGTCATAGGAAATCCCGAAATAACGAGTCGTACATGAAAAATTATGAAATGTCGTGAACATGATTAAAACAAGCCTAATTTTTCACAAATTTAACAATTAAGAACACACGGGGCATATTGGAATTAATCGGAGAAAGGATAATTTTTACACACAAAAGTACTGTTCACCCAGAAAGAGATCCCGGTCGGGATTGATTCTCAGTTCAAAAGTGTCCCGGCCGGGACACAGTCCAGTGGCAAAAAATGTGAGAGATAATCCCGGCCGAGACTGGATTCAGTTCAAATTGGATCCCGGCCGGGACCCTCTGCTCGAAAACAAAACAGCAACAGGGCATTTTTCAAAACTCATGAAAAACATCTCCAACTCAAATTCCAACCATAACAATTGCCCAACAACATCAAATAAACATAATACTTCACTTAGGCATCAAACAAACCATTAAATCATGTCTAGATCATCAAAATTCATCAATAAAAACCCATATATTTCCATGCATTCCAACTTCTACATAATTCATAACTTCATGCGAGCTTTGAAATAAAATGATCCTAACACGCTTCTAATCATTAAATAAACAAGGAATCCTAACATAACCACCAAACCCTACTCAATCATAAATTCAAGAGATTCATTAAATCCAATTTCTACCTTAGAATGAAAGAAAGATAGGATGATATGATGGTATGGTGATGATGCTCCACTTGTGCAATTCTCTCCTTGAATTCTAGCTTGAAAATGAGATGAAATTCTTCTTTCTCTTCCTTAGTGTTTGGATCGGTGTTTAGTGTGTGTGAGTGTGTGTCTCTTGTATGAAAATGGAACGAATTGGAAGAAATGAGATGATATACACAAAGTCTTGCAAGAATATGTGTGATTTACCACATTTTGCACATAAGTCCTCAAGTTATTTGAATTCATTCAATCAAGTGTCATTCCATGAAATATGATCAAGTAGTTTCAATTCATTTAATGCAATTAAATCCATAAATTTACACAAAAGATCAATCAAGGACATATATTGCAATTAACTCACATATAGCACTTAGTTCATATAATTCACGTTGATGAAAATCATACAATTGCATAAAGGTGTAATGTACATAATATGATGAAAATTATAAATAATTGAAGAAAATAATTAAGTTAAACCTCCCAACTCCCGAAGACCCGCACATTGCGCGCTTACCTGAACTTCCGGAAATTGGGGCGTTACAATTTCGTTTTCATATACTTGTGTGAAATCAATTTTTTCTTATTTAATTCATTAATGAACAAAACTTCATGTTATTAACTTGAATCTTTAAACACACGATTTCTCTTTTTTTAATTTATTTAATGGTAAATTCCGAGGAAATTTCGAGGGATTTCCGGGGGGAAAATACAAATACCCTCGAAAATTCCTCAGAACTCCCTCAGAATTCACCATAACTATTTTTAAAATTAAAGAATTATAATAATTTGTTCACTTTAACTAAAATTCACGACGATTATATACATTATAAGTGAATAGAGTAAGCTAATGAAAAATTTTATATAAATAATTGTTACTTATACTCATGTAATCAAACATTCAATTAGTATTTCAAACCATATAGATGAAGGTGTTCGTGTTCTTCCAACTAGAAATCGAATTTCGTTTTCATAGACTTAAGTGAAATCAATTTTTTCTCATTTAATTCATTAATGAACAAAAATTTATGTTATTAACTTGAATCTATAAACACACGGTTTCTATTTTTTTAATTTATTTATTGTCAAATTCAAAGGAGATTTTGAGGGATTTCCAATAGAAAATGCAAATTCTCTCGAAAATCCCTCGTAATTCACTGTAACTATTTTTAAAATTAAAGAATTATAATAATTTGTTCACTTTAACTACAATTCACGACGATTATATACATTATAAGTGAATAGAGTAAGCTAATGAAAATTTTTAAATTAATAATTGCTACTTATACTCATGTAATCAAACATTCAATTAGTATTTCTAACCATATAAATGTAGATGCTCGTGTTCTTCCAAATAGAAATCGAATTTTGTTTTCATATACTTGTGCGACATCAATTTTTTCATATTTTATTTATTAATGAACAAAACTTTGTGATATTAACTTGAATCTTTAAACATACGATTTCTCTTTTTCTAATTTATTTAATGGCAAATTCCAAGGAAATTTCGAGGGATTTCCGAGGGAAAATGCAAATTTCCTCGAAAATACCTCGGAATTCTCCATAACTATTTTTAAAATTAAAGAATTATAATAATTTGTTGACTTTAACTAAAATTCACGACGATTATATACATTATAAGTGAATAGAGTAAGCTAATGAAAATTTTTATATTAATAATTGTTACTTATGTAATCAAACATTCAATTAGTATTTCAAACCATATAGATGTAGGTGTTCATGTTCTTCCAACTAGAAATCGAATTTCGTTTTCATATATGTAACGCCCCAGTTCTGTGATTTAAGCTTGACGTATGTGGTTACTAAAGTGCGTAATTTAATTAATTATATATTAATTAAAGTGGTTACTAAAGCTTGACGTATGTGGTTACTAAAGTGCGTAATTTTATTATTTAATTATGAATACTTGATCGTATTTGCCTATATGCTCTTGTTTGAGTGTCGTTCTTATTCGATTTGATTTCTGTTTTTCGTGGATTCTTGGCATGAGTGAATTATGTGCTTTAAGATCATGTTTATTTGCTCGTTGCATGATTTTGTTCTTGCATGTTTGAGTTTTGTGTTCGTTTGTGTGATCGGAACCGAAAAGTGGGCGAAAGAGCATTTAGCGTACCTTGTGTTCCGGGCGGCATATCTTGAGCTCGGGAACTCGGAATCGAGTTCCGTCACCTCCATTGGATCTGAATCGACGAATCGGAGACAATGGGATAAGCCTCATATTTTTGTAAGACCAATTGGATCCTCAAATTTCAACCGGAACTAGCAATTCGAGCTTAAATTGACCGATCAAGACTATACCTAAGTCACGGACCTATTATTACGCACCTAGACCCTATCCATTGACCCTAGCCCACTTGCACACTCTCTCCCTCACCCTTTTCTGCCCCAAACCGACACCCTAACCCCCCCCCCCCCCCCCCCACTTAGATATTTTCAGTTTTATGGGGAGAGAAGGAGAAGAAGGAAGAAAAGAAGAAGAAGAAGAAACCCTTTTTGGCCATGGGAGTTTTGAGCTCATCTCCCCACCTTCTCTTCTCCAAATTGAAAGGTAAACTCATATTTGTGTTGTGTATCCCTTGGTAATCATTTTAAGTTCCATATTTCATGATTTCTCCAAGATTTGAGCATGTTTGGGCATATGGAATGAATAGTGACGGGTTGGGAGAAATGGATGATTCTAGCTTGCTTTCTTGTGAATTCTTTTGGTATGAAGCATGTATTTTATTCCTAACACATCATATGTGATAGGTATGAACTTAGTTTGGGTAGTGGATTAGGATCCATGACTTTGCCATTTGTGAAAAGTGAAGAGTTTGCATGAACTTGTTCCATATTCTTTCCTTGCTTGATTTGTTGCATCTTTAGTTGTCTTAATGGATTGAAATGCATGAATATTTGCTACCCTAACTTACCTATGTGTGTTAATTTGATGTTTATATGGTTTAGCATGAGTTTTGCCCTGCTTGTTGGGTGTTTTTTCGCCACTGACCTGAATCCACGAGGGTGGATTTTGCCTTTGGAAAAAATCCGCGGGGATAGATTTGAGGCAGTGGGACTGGACCAGATCTATGGGGGTGGATTTTTTCCCCATGGGGGTGGATTTTGTCCAGCCTGTTTTTGTTACTCCGATTCCTTTTTTCTTCGTTTGTTTGATCTTCCTCCACCTCTTTTATGACTTCTACACTATGCTAACATGTGTTATTATGTGTTATGATTATGAAATGGAATTCATGACTTGAATTGATATGTTTTGGTCGAGCAACAAACTACTATGATATTATATGACTTAAGTGCTAATGCGTGAAATGTTTAAGTACCTTCTTAAGATATTTTGATATCTTAAATGATTTTTTTTGCTTCTATATTTATTATATACATTGTAAACTTGTTTATGTAGCTTCTATGAATACTATATGGAAGTTATGAACGAAGGAACTTGATAACTCCATGTATTGAAGGTACTTGAATGAATTATGTGATAAAGTGCCTTCATGACATGATTTTTACTTCATATACATTTCTAACATGTATTATCTTGGGTATTATGAAATTTTATGATTTTTCATGGAATATTTTACGAGTTATGCCTCAACGTGACTTAATTGCTCCTAATATGCGCATGCATGGATCTTGACTCTCAATGTACACCCTAATTGCTTATGTAACTCTTAGTTTATCACTTGTATGATATGTATACATGTTATATCACGTGTTATGATTATTATTTGAATTTCTCGGATTTATTGGGTATGAAATATGGAAGTTATGAACTCGAACGGATATGAACGTCTCTTGGAATGAATGAATGACTTGTTTACATGACTTTAAGTAATGAATTGTGCATATGAATGTTTCCATGATACCATATCATCTCTTATGCTTTCATATCATATTCATAACATTGTCGTGTGTCGTATTTGGTTCATTTGGAGTGTTGAGTCTTACATTGTACAGTTTTCTCCAGGGCGGAGACTTGCCGGGTTCATAGGACACTTTCAAGTCCTCTTGTTTTCTTCTTGGTTTTGGTCGGTAAGGTGTAAAGGTGGGTTTCTCTTCTATTAGTTAACTGACCCTATATACTCCCAATGTGTAAAGATTTCGGCCAAAACTATTATACGTATATAGAGTCACTTTTCAAGAGTAAATATTTGCAACTTAAAGCCCTTATTTTATGAACCCTACCAAATGTTTTGGCAAGAATGAAAGAATGAATGTTATGCACAGAATGGGGCCCAGGGACTTGGTGTGAGTGGTGACCCGAGGAGGCATGGGCTGACGGTGAACCCTCACACTAGTCCCACCAATGAACGGCGTAACCGGACCTCGTTAGGAGTTAGCGAGTAATGGACGCTGAGTGCCATCTGGGGAGTTATGTTCCCCTTTTGGTCAATGAATGGATGGTTCGGGCCGATCACCCGGCCATCACCCGGAGGAAGAAGGTGTAAATGTTCATGAATGTGCACAAAAGAATGTTATGCATGAATGAAAGAAAGAAAGAATGTTTAATAAACTACACGAGGTTTTGGTTGGAGATAATGCACGCCTACTCGCTAGGCCACAAAAGACCTAAAGAATGAAAATGAACGTTATAATCCCTTTTGATGACTTCTTTATCTTACCCACTTGGAAAAATGCTCAAAAACCTCATTTGGGATTATAACTTGCATGTGAATGTTAAATATTGTTGTATATGCTATTTATGCCTCATTTTATACCCACCAGTCTCCTATAGACTGAACCCGGTTTGTTTTCAGTTTTCTTGCAGGTTTGGGGTGCTAGGTGGGAAGTCGAGTTTGTTAAGTCTTTCGGTCAAGTCAAAGCCTGTTCTTATGCATAGTGTATCATGAATTGTTTAAATTATAAAGAATATATGATTTGTATTGATTATTGCTACCATCATGATTCTGAATAAGCTTATAGGAACAGAAAGAATCCGTAATTGAAGTTTTATGATTTTATTGATTTTCGGGATTAGGTACCTATGCTAGTTGAACCCGTTGCTCTTGGCTTATCTTGTTATATATGTATGTACATTGCTTCCGCATTGGTATTCTTTCTGTTTTACTCTATCTTTGGTTGCGAAAGTTAGTTCCCGCCTAGCTTAGTGAGTGTGTATGTCCCCGTTCGCCGTGATCTAGCTCGGGTATGGATTGTCCATTTCATATTCGGGTTGGGTCTCGGTGCGGGGGATGAGGTACCTTGCGCTCGGGTGCTACAATATACTTGTGTGCTATCAATTTTTTCTAATTTAATTCATTAATGAACAAAAATTTATGTTATTAACTTGAATCTTTAAACACACGATTTCTCTTTTTTTAATTTATTTAATGTCATATTCAAAGGAAATTTCGAGGGATTTCCAAGGGAAAATGCAAATTCTCTCGAAAATCCCTCGGAATTCACCATAACTATTTTTAAAATTAAAGAATTATAATAATTTGTTCACTTTCACAACAATTCACGACGATTATATACATTATAAGTGAATAGAGTAAGCTAATGAAAATTTTTAAATTAATAATTGCTACTTATACTCATGTAATCAAACATTCAATTAGTATTTCAAACCATATATATGTAGATGTTTGTGTTCTTCCAACTAGAAATCGAATTTCGTTTTCATATATTTGTGTGAAATCAATTTTTTCTTATTTAATTCATTAACGAACAAAACATTATGTTATTAACTTGAATCTTTCAACACATGATTTCTCTTTTTTTAATTTATTTAATGGCAAATTCCGAGGAAATTCCGAGGGATTTCCGGGGAAAAATGTAAATACCCTAAAAAATCTCTCGGAACTCCCTTGGAATTCACCACAATTATTTTTAAAATTAAAAAATTATAATAATTTGTTCACTTGAACTACAATTCACGACGATTATATGCATTATTAGTGAATAGAGTAAGCTAATGAAAATTTTTAAATTAATAATTGCTAATTATACTCAAGTAGTCAAACATTGAATTAGTATTTCAAGCCATATAAATGTAGATGTTCGTGTTCTTCCAAATATAATACGAATTTGGTTTTCATATACTTGTGCGACATCAAATTTTTCTTATTTAATTTATTAATGAACAAAACTTTGTGTTGTTAACTTGAATCTTTAAACACACGATTTCTCTTTTTCTAATCTATTTAATGGCAAATTCCAAGGAAATTTCGAGAGATTTCGGAGGAAAAATGCAAATTCCCTCGAAAATACCTCGGAATTTACCATAACTATTTTTAAAATTAAAGAATTATAATAATTTTTTCACTTTAACTACAATTCACGACGATTATATGCATTATTAGTGAATATAGTATGCATTATTATATGCATTATGAGTATATCAAACATTCAATTAGTATTTCAAACCATATAAATGTAGATGTTCGTGTTCTTCCAAATAGAATACAAATTTTGTTTTCATATACTTGTGCGACATCAATTTTTTCTTATTTAATTTTTTAATGAACAAAACTTTGTGTTATTAACTTGAATCTTTAAACACACGATTTCTCTTTTTCTAATTTATTTAATGGCAAATTCCAAGGATATTTCGAGGGATTTCCGAGGGAAAATGCAAATTCCCTCCAAAATCTCTCGAATTCACAATAACTATTTTTAAAATTAAAGAATTATAAAAATTTGTTCACTTTAACTACAATTCATGACGATTATATCCATTATTAGTGAATAGAGTAAGCTAATGAAAAATTTTAAATTAATAATTGCTAATTATACGCAAGTAATCAAACATTCAATTAGTATTTCAAGCCATATAAATGTAGATGTTCGTGTTCTTCCAAATATAATACGAATTTGGTTTTCATATACTTGTGCGACATCAATTTTTTCTTATTTAATTTATTAATGAACAAATCTTTGTGTTGTTAACTTGAATCTTTAAACACACGATTTCTCTTTTTCTAATTTATTTAATGGCAAATTCCAAGGAAATTTTGGGAGATTTCCGAGGAAAAATACAAATTCCCTTGAAAATACCTCGGAATTCCCCATAACTATTTTAAAATTAAAGAATTATAATAATTTGTTCATTTTAACTACTATTCACGATATTTATATGCATTATTAGTGAATAGTATAAGGTAATGAAAAATTTTAAATTAATAATTACTACTTATACTCACGTAATCAAACATTCAATTAGTAATTCAAACCATATAGATGTAAATGTTCGTGTTCTTCCAAATAGAAATCGAATTTTGTTTTCATATACTTGTGTAACAATAATTTTTTCTTATTTAATTCATTAATGAACAAAACTTTATGTTATTAACTTGAACCTTTAAACACACGATTTCTCTTTTTTTAATTTATTTAATGGCAAATTCAGAGGAAATTCTGTAATGCCCCGTTTTCCTGGCAATCCAGGTATGACGTCACGAGTGAGGTCAGACCGAGTGTTACATGTTTTAAATGTTTAACTATGTGACTTAATTGCTTTTATGTGTTTAAATTATCTAATTGTGTGATTAATTGCAAATACTAGGAGTTGTCTTCAATTTATATTGTTACTACGTGCGTGTGAATTGCAATTTAATTTCCGAGCATGATCTAAGTGCCTAAGTTTATTCTAATTGTTTTTTAATTGAAATCCTTGGACCCAATCGAACCTTGAAGTGGGATCCAATTGCTCAATTACCGAATCTTGGAGGCCTAATTGAATCACTTAAACTTCCAAAGGACTTGATGGTAATTTCCCTTCTTTTCTTCCTTGTTTTCACGATATTTATGTGTATACCCATACATCTCTTCTTTCTCATTTCTTACACACAAGAACAAGAGATAAACTTCCATCTCTCTCCCTCTCTAATTTGATCCCACCATGAAGCAAGAAGGCAAGATTCCAAGCTCTATCCTCCTCCCTTAAGCTCAAGGCTCAAGCTTCCACATCTTCTTTCATCTTCACCTCCATTCTCCAAGGTATATATGTGTTTGTGTGTGATTGAATAATTTGAGCTAGGTTTTGTGATTTAAGCTTGATAACTTGAATCCTTATGTGCATATGCATGATTGTGTGATAATCTTTAAATTTTATGCTTGGATCTTGAATGGTTGAGGCAATAATGTGTGTTTATATATATATATATATATATATATATATATATATATATATATATATGTGGGTTTGATGAAATTATGGGTTGAAACTTGAGTTTTGATGATTTCTTGCTCCTAGATGCTTGAATACATGTTTATTTGTTGTATTTGTGAGTTATTTTGGTTGGGAGGATGATTTGGGGTGATTTTGGAACCACCCCTTCGAGCCATATTTAATCCCTTGCTCTTTTTTTGGACAGAACATACCCAAACGGGTGTTTGGGTTCTCAGTTCATTCACCAAACGCCCGTGTAGAAAGCTACTGCCTCATCCGAGCCTTTTCAAATGCCCATTTCTGCTTTCAGACTAATTTCGGGCGTTTCTCCCTCATACGAACTATGATTGACCTAATTTTTGAACCCACGGAAACCTCTTCAAGTCTAAAACACTCTCCAATTGTAATCACCCCAATATCATTTCTAGTTTGTTAGTTACCATCAATTCTTTTTGGTGTCGCCACTTTATCGGAAATCTGCACTCTTTCAACTTCCGACCTACGCCATTTACTCCTCGCTTTGAGACACGATCCGAACCATATATCATTTTAAAGGTATGTCTGCTAATTTCATATCCAATAAACAAAACTCCATTTCAATCTCTAGAACTCAAGATATTCCTGTGTTTCCACAGCTTGTAAATTTCCGAAAATTGTCAACTTTTGCTAAATCTCACCAAAACTCTTCTTCTTGCGTTTCTTTCACCCCTTGGACTCACGTATGTAACTTATATGAATTGATATGCTTACTTAATTCGTATTTATGCTCTTATTTGATACTCTTTGGTTCTTACTTTCTTAAGTTTGATTGTTTGAATTCGTGCTTGATATATGAATTGAATTCATGTGAGTAATTGAGCATATGAACATGATCACACCCTTCCATGACATGCTTGTAGCACCCGGGACAATAGGCGTCACATCCGCTACACTACAAGTCTAGTCCACACGTGAAATGGAATCTAACCCTGTACCAAATAAATCATAATAGACAAAAGTGCAATGCGGAAGCAATAACGTATAATTCATAATTTTCAACAATGGCTACACGCCCAACAATTCAAATTTATAGGATAAATCCACCATGCATCCTAACAACGGGTTCAACTAGGCATGCAACCTGTCCCGAATCCATAATCAAGAATTATAAATGGCACACAGGCCCGAATACATAAAGAGATACAATTAATCATAACAATTTACAATGTGACTCAAGTGTACAAGTGTGACTCGATCAGAGAATTAAAACATGACCTCCGCCTAGCCAAACCTGCAAGAACTGAAAGGTGGGAAAGAGGGGTCAGTCTCTAGAAAACTGAGTGAACATGAGCGATACATATATAAAAACATGCACATTCAAGTCATAAAGCCCAAGCAAAGTTTTATTTAAAGTTAGTTCCCAAGAGGGCAAGAGAATAACTATTCAATGCTCGGACTTTACGACTAATCATATGAAATTCATCAAGTTCGTAATTCATACATAATCAATAAGGCTCGGCGAGTGAGCGTGCATAATCTCCAACCAAACTTCGACCGTGTATGATAAATATCATTATTATATTGAATACGCGATCACACAATACATTATAATACATGCAAGCCATAAAACATAACATAACACATAGTCGTTTGGGCAATCCGTATCCCGACCTTCCCGCACGGTGCATAACAATCATAACATAATCATAATCATAAAATAAGTTCCAACCTTCTTCCTCCGAGTGGTGGACGGGTTCGCAAGACCTGACCACCTCATGCATAATGGCTAGAGGGGTTCATGAGGCCCCAAAATCCCGACTAGCCTTTTCTCGTCAAAGCTCCTAACGAGATCGGTATTCATCGTAAAACATAGTTGGAATTAGCATATAGGATCACCGTCGGCCCTTGCCTCCCCGGATAGCCGTATGTACTAAGTTCCTGGGCTCGTGAACATAACATAATCTCGCCAAAACATTTAATTCATAAGAATCGTTCAGGTATGAATTATGTGATAATTACATGCGCAGTTAATTTATTTTAATTTCGTTAGTAATTGATTTATTTCATTTTATATTAAATTAGTGAGATATTTCATTAATTGAAAATAATTGAATTTGAATTTATATGAATTTTGAACTATTTGCGCTTGAATGAATTGTTTGCTTGCCATTTCTACGTGAATTGAATTCGAAACTTCTTGGAAATTTAATATGTTGGACTTATATGTGTTATGAATATGGTTTTGTGCTCGTTTCATGTTTTCAGATTCGTTTGATTGAGTTTTGGAATTAATTTTGATTGTGGAATCCAAAACGGGGGCTAACGAGCAATTAGCGTACTATTGGTTCCTTATTTGCTAACTTGAGCTAGGAAACTCGGATTCGAATTTCGTCAACTTCGTTGAATTCGCATCGAAAATTCAAGTTTGATGAACTTAGCCTTATTTTTTTTCAAATTTATTTGAACCTCCGAAATTCAACCAAAACACGCCACGGAAGCCAAAACTGTCACTTTGTACTAAATGAGCCATAACTCTTTCACCTCTTGACGAAATTAACTATGGCTTAAGCCTATGGAACCCTAACTCAACCATCTAGCTGCCCATACTCCCCCTTAACCGAACCAAGGCCTTTCACTTAGAGAAATTCAGCCATTTTTCCTCTGCATTCCAGTTTTCCCGTAGCTCAAGCCAACCCTTGGAGATTCAAGCATCAAATTCAAGTTTGAAACCTAGAATCATGCTTCCACCAACTAAAACACAAATTATCAAGATTTCATCAATTCATCTCAAGAAATCACACATATATCTCATATATACCTTGAAAGAAAAGGGAAAGGAAAGAGATGAAAATATGAAGATGATTGAGCTTCAAAGTCCTAAATATTTTTCGGAAAATAGCTTGAAGATGATGAAATCTCTTCTTCCTCCTTACTTGGCGTTTGATAGACAAAAATGAAAGCAAGGAAGCAAAGTGTTTATGTATGTATGAGTGTTACGTGATTGCAACAATAAAAGGATGAAGATGTCTCAAATTTGCAATTAAATCCTCCAAGTGTATAAGTTCATGAAATTGACTCCTAGCTCATGAAATGTGATCAATTAATTCCAATTCAAGTTCATGTAATTAAGTCTTCTAATTTAAAGAGATGACCATCTAAGGACATGTAGGCAACTAGATCATATTCGGTAATTAATTCACGTGTGTAACACCCCAAACGGAGGATGCCACATCACCACACTGTGACCCAGACCCGGTAATGAAATGAAAGTCCATGCCCGAATCCGGATCAGAGCGAACGGGAGACAAACACACACGCTATCCTAGGCGGATCTAACTCGACAAAACTCAGAGCGCGGAAGCAATTCAAACATTCAAACAAGATAGCGGAAGCATTTAAATCAACATTCAAAACAAGTGACGGGTTCAACTAGCATAGATACCTAGTCCCGAATATCAACAAGCATAACAGGTGACGGGATCAACTAGCATAGATACCTAGTCCCGAATATCCGATCAACATAACGTAATAATCATCAAGTGCCACACAGGGCCGAATACGAATGCCATGCAGGGCTATAGAAAGGTAAAGTATAATCTCAAGTCTACAAGTCATGACATAAGTAAAGTGTATGAAAGACAAATGCAACTAGAAAGACTAGACCGACGAAGTGCAACTCAAAGGACTCACTCCCGCCTAGCAAACGCTAACAAACCTGCAACTAAAAGTTAAATGAGGGGTCAGTAAACTTGACCGAGCGAGGGGCTAACGCACACCCACAATATATATATAGAGCATAGCACATATCAGAAGGGTAGACTCATGAACCGGAGATAGGTGTTGCATACCAAAGACATTTTCAAAGTACCCCAAAATATAGATATAGAAGTTTTAGAAAACATTTCAGAAACTCTATCTCGATTCATGATTCCCAGACATAACAGATCACATGCTCGGCGAGTATGAGCTTCCAACCTTTACTCCTCAGAACATATCAAAACATAAAATACAGAATCAAATCCAACCGTCACACCAATGATGGAGGAGATGTACCGTCCCCAAACCATCCAAAACAGACAAACCCTCAAGGGGTAGCGAACCCACAAGAGTCCTCCCCGCCCTTAGCCGAAGGCTCAAGATACCACACCTTCCCTACAGTGCGGGTCGCGTGAAGATATCTCAAATGGAGACTATGGACAGGCCGAGCCCTGATGGCCCTATACCGTCCCAGGGATTCCTTACCCATAGCTCCTCGGATCCACAGACAGAACAGAACAGAACAGATACCTTATATCATGGCTAACTCACTACAAAACAGATCATAGCATAACATAACTTCTCAAAACGGCTTACATATGCCTTCATACCTAATTTTCCAAAACAGAGTTGATTCACAAGGTCATAAACATATCATATACAACACATACGTATTTATAATAAGGTATACTCGCATTCAAGGGTAGAAATCAGCATGTAAAGGCTATAGGTCGTATAACTATACAAAATCCTAAACCTCACCTCGTGAAAGTAGAGTCTGAGAGTGTGAAGGACAAACAATCCTAAACCTCGGGCACACCACTGCCACCAAACTCTGAAACAGAACATACAGAAGCCCGGATTTAGACTCTATATGAACCAAACAAGATGCACGACATTGCTCAACATGGTCGTGGTTATGCATAAGTGTTCATGTTGTGCTTTGATAGGGTGTCGTGGTCATTCAAGGCATATCAATGCTCAACATGATCATATTTACAAGCAACCATCATGCAATTCCATACCCAAAGATGCAAGATTAATTTTAGAAAGTCAATGTCTTCACAAAATGCATATTAAATCATCCAATGTCATAGGGTTCAATTATAATATTACAATTAAGCATCAAGTTCATGTCGAGTCATAAAGTGCATAAGTAATGGCAACTTGATCACATAAACATACAAAGTTGTTATACGTAGATGGCATGCTTGATACAATTAAAGAGTGCATCTAATGTTAGGAATAGTGCCCTAGAAAGCTGATTGTATATCCTCTTTGTGCTTTTCCTTATTGTAATCACAGACAATCTTTGAATGAAATAACGAATTGAGGCAACACTTCTTTATATGCTCTTGTTTGGTATGCGTTTACTTTATCTGTGCATGTATGAGAACTCCCCTAATCCTGATGATTTTAGGACTCTACCATTTAGGTGAAATGTTCATGAAATGAGCCGTATATCACATAAGTCATGATTAGTAAAATACTCCAAGTCGATGAGTCCTACCGACAGTGGGAGTGTCAACCTGACTCCTCTAAGGCTTGCTTGTGGGATCACGCCCTTAAGAAGGACCACCTTGTTTCATGGAGGTGCAAAGTGTATAGTTGATACGTGCGTGATACATGAGGGTGCTTACTTCAATAAGTAAGTTCACTGAGGTGCCCCGTGTGAGAACATTCCTAAATGGGAAAGGAAGTTTCTATTTCAGGAAATAGAAACTTGCAGATTAGGAAATATCTCACGAGTCATTGATGTGATTAATTGATCCTTAGACTTGAGGTTCCTTATCAATTTATGAATTAACTCTGTAGTCTTAGGTATAAGCTTTAAAGGGTGTTGCCTTAGACAACTGATTCAAGGCTTATGCTGGGGCTGCACAAGTGATTCATGAACGTGAATGATAATCAAGAAAGGACCTACACTTGCATTGGCAAGGTGATCTCTTATTGTGTAAGTCATTCATATGCCATATGGAGTCCTTGGCCAAGGCAGTAGATCAAGACATCAAGAAAAGGGTTTCTTGGATTGAGATCAAATGGATATGAAATACACTTAGCTTTAAGACCGGATTATTAGGGTTCTAATTATTCCCTTACCCTAGATCTTGGTTGAGTGATAGTAAGTAGGAGGATTGTATCTCACATTAATCAATGACTTAAAGGTTCTGTCGAATCCGAACATTCCAATTCAGCTAGGGGTTAAACACCTGTTGGTAGACTATGGTCGTTTAATCTGTGGACTGATTAATTTATTAGTGAATTAATTAATTGGGGTCACTGCTAATTGAATTGAGAACCTAGAGGGTCACACACAACAACTTGGTTACATGACTTAAGGCTTTAAAATGATTAAACGAGTTAATCGGGCCAAGAGGGTTCCATACGTGTGAACCACACGTGTGGCTCACGTGAGTGACACATGTCCTTGTGACACGTGTGTAAATATATATGTGTATATTTATTTATGTGTTAAATAATTAATGTGATTAATTATTTAATAAACTTTGGTTTAATTTTGAATTAAAACGAAAGTCTTATTGTGGAGAAAAATAATCTAGTTAATTAATTGTGAATTAATTAATTAGATAAAAATAAGTTATTTATTTTAAATAAATAAAGTATAAAATTATCCAAAAATAGTTTGGATATTTTAGCTCTCTTGAAAGTTGATTTGAATTTGAATTCAAAGTCAAAGTCAAAATTACTTGATGATCAAGTAATAGGAGAGAGGGACCAAAATCCTTAGCCCATAAGGACTAGGATTTTCGGTCCTCCCCCTCCTATAAATAGGGGAGCTCGAGCTCCTCTTGGAGCTAATCGAGAATTCTTTTGGTTCATGTGTTGAACACCATCCTTTCTCCAAGAAAAGCGAAACCCTAGGTTAAGCCTAAACACTAACTAGAGAACTAGCATCCTTACTAGTTAGATTGTAGTCAAGTTGGTGGACTATCTCTAGAGAGCTTCAAGTTAGAAGTTTGAAGATTCGAGCTTTACCAAGAAGAGGGGATCAAGTCGCGAGAAGAGCGTTCTTGGGTGGCTTGAAACGCTTCAAGAAAGTTAATTAAGAAAGTAAGTTTCTAATCCCTATGAATTTGGTTACACGATTGCGAGTCCAAGATCTTTTTTTTGGAAAATTTTTAAATTTCCGCTGCTTTTCTGATTCCATTTTCCAACAAGTGGTATCAGAGCCACCTCGTTAATCGTGTTTCTGATTCGTCTCAATTATTCTGAATTTGGTAGAAATTTTAGGCTTGTTGCGATTGAGTATTTGTCATTGTTTTAGAAAGCCTGAATTAAGAAACTGTATTTTTTCCTGAAAGTTTCTGAAAACTGTTTTGTAAAATTCGTTTTAAAAACTGTTTTAGATTTGAAACTGTATAAACTGTTTTTGGATTTCTTGGATTGGTTTTGCTTTTGAACGAAAACACGAAACGAAAAGCCTGGATTACGAACACGAGAAACCCCGCGCGCGAAGGCATCGCTCGTGCGGGCTTCACGCGCAGCCGCCCGCCTCTCCTAGGCGCACGCAGGGCAACCGCCCAGCACCTCCCGTACCCCTGTGCGGGAGCCTCCCGGCGCGCCCGCTCGTCACCACCCAGGCTTGGCCGGGACAGACCGCCCAGCCTCTAGCCATCCTGTCGAGAAGGGCACGCCTGCGACGTGCAGCCCTTTTTCGTGCACGGGCCCCGTTTTCGTGATTCGTTTTCGTATTTCTTGTAATCCGGTCCCAATTTTTTATTTTTTAATTTTAAAATTTAATTTTTGAATATTTATTTTAATTTTTGAATAAAACTTAAAATTGGGATTTTTGAGAAATACAAACGGTTTATATTTTGGGAAATTGCATCTTTGATAAAATTATTAATTTTCAGAAATTAATTGAAATTTTATTAGTTTTTGCTAATTTGGGATTTATTGAAAGCTTTTATAAATAAGACTCGCATCAAGTCGTGTTTTAAGTCATTAGGACTTGAAACGGGAATTTTAATTTATTGGGTAAATTTAAATTCTCGCAAAAGCATGTTAGGTGATCATGGGTTTAGACTTATGTATGGTTTTAATTTATGCACATGGATGGTTTAAATTGGGGTTGGAGCCCTATAGTTGCGTTTTTCAATTGAGATTGGAGCCTCACTTATGTGCATACTGTTATGTGATTTATTATGTGGCTTTCCATATTACTGTTTTTTAGGCCGGGGTATGCTCCGTGTAATTGTCTAAGGCCATTATGAAGATTGAGCCTTATTACTTTATGTCTTTTTCTTTTTATTGTAATTTGAGAGTAGAGATAGGTGGTGAGGTTTTTTATTTTCATTTTGGAGACAATGCACCCATGGAGTAAGATGGACCACATTCAAGTAACAAGGAGGCCATAAGTGAAGACCCCTCAAAATGTTAGGGAGGGGAATCTCAATTGTAAAAATGTAATAGAGATAGGGCTCGTATTTTGTTACCGCTTTCCCTTATGTGATTTAAACTGTTTATGTGGCATGTATGTTAGAACTTGTGATTGTGGAGTGGCTCCCACATATCACGCATAAGATAGGTAGAACCCATGATCATTACATGTTAGTATCATGCTAGGACATGTTATCTGTTTATGTGCTTGTTTGAAATGCATTTAAGTTGTACTTGCATTAATCAAGACTAATGAAATTGGATAACATATATGTTGGTGAGGTCGAACCGGACAACTCTCCGGTTAATTCGAAAATTCCCATTAAATACTAAGCTAATTTCGAATAAATTGGTGTTTAATTCGAGGTGCAAATTTTGAATTAAATTCATAGCATTCCATCAATAGGTTTTAAGTTTAGTAAGTGAAACTAGTTATTGTCCGCGAGTCGTGGGATAGCTAGTGGAGCTTATTAGTTCTTAGTTACCTAATTGATCATTTTAAATGGTCAATATTTCGTGGTCAATTTTGGCAAGGGCGATGTCCACGAGTCGTGGGTCGTTCGAACTAAGGTTTGATCATGATCTTATGATTGATGGGTCTAGCTTAACGCCTAAGTAAATATGGATGTCGCACGAGTCGTGGGTCCATATTGAAAGATAGGTGATGCAAAAACAATTACTAAGAGTTCTAAAGGTGTTACAATTGGTAAGTTGTACCTACCTAGGGTTCTTATTTAGAATGTCCGCGAGTCGTGGGTTCGAGGTAAAATGCCTAGGATCTTAGTACCCATTGGGAAACGTGTTCCTCTTAGATCTTTGGGAATTATAGATCTTTGAAAAACAGTGGGAGCTACATTAGATTAAAGACCTTATCTTTTGTATATCGTTATAATTCAGCATGCTCACTAGTTCTCTGTTTTACCATTTAGGTCATAAATTCTGTGATTCTCTACGTGTTTTGAAATGGCAACCAAAAACCCTTTTGTATCGATCCTCGAGTCAAACAAGTTGACTGGTCCCAACTATTCTGATTGACTGAGGAATCTAAAAATCATTTTAGATTCTGAGAAGAGAACTTATGTTCTTTTCGAAGGGGAGCCTAGTCCCGAAGGGGACGCTTCCACTCAGGCCGAGCGGGACGCGATCCAGAAGGGAAGGATGATAATTTCCAAGCCCGTTGCCTTATGTTGGCTAACATGTCTCTGTACTTGCAAAGGCAACATGAGGCCATGGAATTCGCTTGGGAGATTTACGACCACTTAGAGCAACTTTACCGCCCTCATGAACGTGTTACAAGGTATAACACCTCAAAAGAATTGTTCCACTTGAGAATGAGGGAAGGTTCAAGTGTCCATGAGTATGGACTCAAGTTTCTCGCCCTTACTGAGAAACTTGCTTCCATGGACATGCCACTGAAAGATGAGCTTTCAGTGGATTTGTCGCTATCTTCGCTCCCACCATCATTCAACCCATTTGTCCTTAACTTCAATATGAATCATGCTGGTGCTACTGTAGCTGAGCTGATTAGTCAGCTTGTGACTGCTGAAAGCACGATCAAGAAGGACAATAAGGTTTTGATGGTGAATGCTCCATCTTCATCTTCTGGGCCTTCTAAAGGTAAGGGCAAGAAAGCCCAAAAGAAGAAGAAGAAACCGCTTAGGCCCCCTGGTGGCGTTTCGAAGGGGAAGGCCAAAAAGAAGAAGCATGATCAGAAAGAGGATGTTTGCTTCCATTGTGGCAAAGCGGGACATTGGAGGAGAAACTGCCCAGAGTACAAGGCTACTATAAAGAAAGGTATGCTTCTCGTTGAAATAAATCTTCCTATTAATTCTAGTTCTTGGGTACTTGATACCGGTTGTGGAACTCATATCTGTAATGATGTACAGATGCTAAATGAGGTTCAACAACTCAAAGAAGGAGAATGTGTCTTGAAGATCGGCGATGGCTCAAATGTTGAAGCTCGAGCTTTAGGCACAATTAGATTAGATTTAGGTAGTTTTGAGTTAGTTTTAAACAAAGTCGTTTATGTACCGAGTATTATTCATAATATAATTTCAGTTCCAATTTTAGATTGTGAAGGTTATGAAACTTATATTAAGAATGGTAAATACTTTATCAAACGGAACAACTCTTCCGTTCACATCGGTACTCTAAGTAACGGACTTTATCTAACTCAGAATATCAATATTATGAATGTACAACGAGAAACTAAACGTAAGAGAGATGACAAAGTTTCAGCTCCCTTATGGCACGCTAGATTAGGACACATTTCCAAGAACAGAATTAGCAAGATAAACACTTTAGGATCATTCTCTGAAAATGATCTCAAAGAGTTGACTTCTTGCGAATCCTGTCTCAAAGGAAAAATGTCCAAAGTTCCTTTTAAAGGAACTGTGGAACGTGCCACTAAGGTCTTGGATTTGATCCATACTGATGTTTGTGGACCGCTTAGTATAAGCACAAGAAACAATCATCAGTATTTCATAACCTTTACTGACGACTTTAGTCGGTATGGTTATGTATACTTAATGAAGTATAAATCTGAAGCTTTTGAGAAATTCTTAGAATTTCAAAAGGAGGTTGAGAACCAAACTGGTCACAAGATTAAAGCACTTCGATCTGATCGAGGAGGCGAATATCTTAGTGAAGAATTCCTTAATCATCTCAAAGATAATGGGATTATCTCTCAGTGGACTCCTCCGGGAACTCCTCAACTTAATGGAGTTTCTGAGAGAAGGAATCGAACCCTACTTGATATGGTTCGTTCCATGATGAGTTTCACTGACTTACCACCTTCTTTCTGGGGTTATGCCCTAGAAAGTGCAGCAAAGATTTTGAATCTTGTTCCCTGTAAGTCAGTCCCTAAAACGCCCTATGAAATGTGGCATGGTAAAATCCCTAGTTATTCTTACTTAAGAATTTGGGGTTGTCCTGCTTACGTGAAGAGGACAGTGGGAGATAAGTAAGAATCTCGTTCTAACTTATGCTACTTTGTAGGTTATCCTACGGAATCCATAGGATATTACTTCTATGATCAATCTGAGCAAAAGGTGTTTGTTTCCAAAAATGCCACTTTTATGGAGGAACCGATCCTTAAAGAAAAGAAAGGCAACATCATAGAATTAGAGGAAGTACAAAGTGACCACACGCCACCCACTGAAGAAATGTCCCCTTCTGATCAACTGTAACCGATCACGAATTTCGATACACAGGTAAATCCTCCTCTAAGGCATTCTGAACGCACTCCTAGACAGCTGGAGAGATGGTATGGATTCTTCCATGAAATCTCTCAAAAGGATAATGATCCTTTAACATATGAGGAGGCACTTTCAGATTCTGACTCTGAACAGTGGATAGAAGCCATGAAATCCGAAATGGATTCCATGAACTCCAACCAAGTTTGGACCTTGGTAGATTTGCCTGATGGGGTCAAACCCATAGGTTGCAAATGGATCTTTAAGAGAAAGCTTGGAGTTGATGGAAGCATTGCAACTTACAAAGCAAGACTGGTTGCCAAAGGATTCACTCAAAGACCCGGCGTGGACTTTGATGAAACTTTTTCACCAGTTGCAATGCAAAAATCTATTCGGATCTTGCTTGCCATTGCTGCATATTATGACTATGAGATATGGCAAATGGATGTGAAAACTGCCTTTCTCAATGGTGACATTGATAAGGACATTTATATGGAGCAGCCCATAGGTTTCACATTCAGTGGGAGTGAGCAAAAGGTTTGGAAACTCCAAAGATCAATCTATGGATTGAAACAGGCTTCTAGGAATTGGAACATTTGATTTGATGAATCAGTCAAAGCGTTTAGCTTCATTCAAATTTCGAATGAATCATGTGTGTATAGAAAGGAATTGGAGACCTCAGTGCAATTCTTAGTACTTTATGTAGATGACATCCTTCTTATTGCGAATTCGAAGGATGACATGAAAGTGACTAAGTTATGGTTATCGAACCAATTCGAGATGAAAGATCTTGGTGATGCGTCCTATATCCTTGGAATTAAAATCTATCGAGATAGATCTAGAAGGTTAATAGGACTATCACAATCGATGTACATTGACAAAGTATTGAAGAGATTCAATATGGAGTCAACAAAGGTTAAGAACCTTCCTATGAGGGTAGGAACATGTCTTTCTAAGAAGATGTGTCCTAAGACTAACCTTGAGAAGGAAAGAATGACTCATACACCTTATGTATCAGCAATAAGTAGCATAATGTATGCAATGTTATGTACTCGACCGGATGTGGCTTATTCACTTAGTGTAACAAGTTGTTGCCAATCTGACCCTGGAGATGGTCATTGGGCTGCCGTGAAGAATATTCTAAAGTACTTGAAAAGTACCGAAGACTTATTCTTAGTTTACGGAGGTCAGAAAGATCTTACTGTCAAAGGATACTGCGATGCAAGCTTTGCATCTGACTTAGATGATTTTAAGTCAATGTCTGGATACATTTTCTGCCAAAACGGCGGAGCAGTGAGTTGGAAGAGTTCCAAGCAAACGACCACTGCAGATTCGACAGCTGAAGCCGAATACTTAGCTGCAAATGATGCAGCTAAGGAAGGTGTTTGGATTAGAAACTTCATTCAAGAGTTGAATGTTGTTCCTAGCATGAAAGACCCCATTACTGTGTTTTGTGACAACACTGGGGCGGTTGCTCAAGCAAGAGAACCAATATCTCACCAACGGACCAAGCATATTATGAGGAAGTATCACCTAATCCGTGATATTATCAAAAGAGGAGATGTGCAAATTGAGAGGGTCACATCAGCAGAGAACGTGGCAGATCCACTTACTAAACCCCTTAGCTGAGAAGCTTTCCAAGGTCATCTTCAGAAGATGGGACTTAGAGTAGCTTTAGAATGGCTTTGATGGTCAAGTGGGAGATTGTTAGGAATAGTTCCCTAGAAAGCCGATTGTATATCCGCTTTGTGCTTTTCCTTATTGTAATCACAGACAATCTTTGAATGAAATAACGAATTGAGGCAACACTTCGTTATATGCTCTTGTTTGGTATGCGTTTACTTTATCTGTGCATGTATGAGAACTCCCCTAATCCTGATGATTTTAGGACTCTACTATTTAGGTGAAATGGTTCATGAAACGAGCCCTATATCACATAAGTCATGATTAGTAAAATACTCCAAGCCGATGAGTCCTACCGACAGTGGGAGTGTCAACCTGACTCCTCTAAGGCTTGCTTGTGGGATCACGCCCTCAAGAAGGACCATCTTGTTTCATGGAGGTGCAAAGTGTATAGTTGATACGTGCCTGATACATGAGGGTGCTTACTTCAATAAGTAAGTTCACTGAGGTGCCCCGTGTGAGAACATTCCTAAATGGGAAAGGAAGTTTCTATTCCAGGAAATAGAAACTTGCAGATTAGGAAATATCTCACGAGTCATTGATGTGATTAATTGATCCTTAGACTTGAGGTTCCTTGTCACTTTATGAATTAACTTTGTAGTCTTAGGTATAAGCTTTAAAGGGTGTCGCCTTAGACAATTGATTCAAGGCTTATTCTGGGGTTGCACAAGTGATTCATGAAAGTGAATGAGAATCAAGAAAGGACCTACACTTGCATTTGCAAGGTGATCTCTTATTGTGTAAGTCATTCATATGCCATATGGAGTCCTTAGCCAAGGCAGTAGATCAAGACATCAAGAAAAGGGTTTCTTGGATTGAGATCAAATGGATATGAAATACACTTAGCTTTAAGACCAGATTATTAGGGTTCTAATTATTCTCTTACCCTAGATCTTGGTTGAGAGATAGTAATGTAACGCCCCCACCCGTACTGGAACAAGAGGAGAGCGGCGTCTCAACCCCCCGCACTGAAGCACCTCTCAAGTAATGGTGTGAGCCATCACTCAAGAAATACTCCAGCGAACGGCTATCTAACAGAACTATACATGTACAACGATGTGGCTATGCAGCGGAAAATCAGAGTATTTTAAAACTTTTCAAAACATGTGCGTGATGGCATGTAACAAGCAAGAACATATCGATCGTGTAAGAGAGACTCGGCATATCAAAACATGTAACATAATCACATATAAATACCGATACAGCAGAGTTCAAAATACCGATAACAGAGTAGCAGAAAGAGTATAAAAAAGATACTCAAGTATTCAGAAACATAAAGTAATGCAGCCATAAAACATATGCAAGACGCAAAAGAGGAAGTAATACTAAGTCCTGACTGAAACAAAAAAGACAATCTAGAGCTTCAAGATACCTCTAGACTGCGGCTGCAAGACCTGAAACCACGAGGCATGAAAACGGGAGAGGTATTAGTCAAAAGGAATAAGTGAGGGAATACTTTAAAGAAAGTACTGAATTAAAGAACTTGAAGTGTAATTCAAAACTGTTAAATGCAATGCTTTAAAGAAGAACTTGAAACAAGTTCGGTTGATAAAACTCTTTGAATGTGATGCTGTAAAAGAATGCACATTATAAAACATTCTCATGAATGCTATCACACGCGCACACATATGCTGTTGATGGTTCATAGTTCTTTCATAAAACGGGATAAGGGTAAAGTGAACTTTTCCAAATATGAACCATCTTATATGAAACAGAATTTTGCCCGCAAGTTAGGCTCCTCCATCCTTACTCCAGAAAAACATGATTTCGTAGAGTATCGGACCGAGGTCAACAATAACTCCACACACAGTAGAGTATCAGACCAAGGTCAACAATACCCTACTAACGCATACAAACATGCACCATCCTCCACCGGTTGTCACTTCGGGTAGCTAGCCCTAGGCGACCTGTAAACATGTAATGGGAATAGATTTGCTGTCCGTTCCCAGACAGATTGTCCTGACTTAACAAACCTCATGTTAAAAGTTGGTGTCAATTGTCTAAGTGTGGCGGCCGGTATTGGTGATGTCGTTGGCGCTCACCTCCCGAGCATCACCTCCACACATAACCGCCGGGCCCAAACTGTAAACTGTATGATTGCATTTAAGAATTAGCAGTGACCAAAGTACCACTCCAGTATGCTAACAATAACATGTGAAACTGTAATTGTAACATATGATGCTGTCTATAAAAATATGATTCTGTCTGTAAACTGTACTTTGACAACATATGCAAAACATGTAACTGTCTTTGAACAAGAATGCAGAACTTTGGAAAACATGTGCTGTAGATCAAGGTATACTATTAAAGTATGAATGATCCTTTCAAAATAATGTCCCGATAAAAGGGATAGTTCAAAACGAGGTTTAGCTTTGAATTTCAAAACATATGATACGATAGTATAATCGTGGTTCCAGTTGGAAAACATTTATAACTTCACCTCACCTAATAGTACCAAAAGGCAGGTAGACAGATTATGCGGTGCCCTGGGGATCCCAGTGCTCAACTTTAACTCCTGTAGGTGGTGTACTAGAGTGAGCTTAAGAACTAAGACCCACTACTAACCAAGATGCATATGAAATGCATGAAACAATGAACAAGGAACATGTAAAGAACATGTAACACAAGAGAGTAATACCATTTAAGGTATTCAAGAAAGGTAACACACAAAGGAATACGTCAAAGTGAGTTACTCTCAACGTGAGACTATGATCTTACTATAACCGAGTAAGCTTTAGTCAAATTATGAATCCTATCGCAAACCTTAGGTTATAAAAGAAGTCCACGAAAGAAAACACATTTTGAAAACACATTTTAGACCCTGGATATGGAAACCCTAGGTGCAAATATCTATCAGGAAAGCACAAGTTTTATTTCATTTTTACTATTCAAAAGCACTATTCAAAAGTACTATTCAAGATTACTATTGACAGGTTACTATTCACATATCGGGTCAAAGGGTCGGGTCAAACCCTTACTATACACACACACACCCACACACACGGTACACACACACACCATGCACGAACACACACACACACACGGCATGCACACACACACACACGCTAATTAAATTATGATCTTGATTATAACCTATAGTTTCAAGTTCATGTTAATATAATCAAGTGTGATCTAGGTTAAAGGTATAACCTATGGTTAAGAGATCCAATTAAGGCATAAGATCAAGTTATGAAACAATATTCTATCTTAGGTTATAACATGTGACACTATTAAAGTGAGTAACATATGATCAAGGCACTATTCCAATAATCCATATCATATCATAAGCTCAATTCATAATTCAAGAATCATATAACAATGTGACAACATGTCACAACATATATCATATCATATCATATATCATGAACCTTTGGGCATGTAACATGTAACAATTTAATTCCATATCAACATGAAACAAGTTGTGGCATAATTAATTGTAAATCACTATTCCATTAGCTAGCATGCATGAACATAATTCAAATTCCATAATCATGCATCAATTCTCATAATATAACAACCATATCACATGATCATAGCATATACTAGAGCAATTCATAACATATTCAAGCATATACTAAACAATTAAAGCATATAAACATATACACAAACATATCATGAAAACTATATAATAAATGCATAAAATAAAATCCTATATGGCTTAGGGAAGACCCTAAGACCCAACCTAAACATAATATAAACATACCATAACATAAAAACATAAACTAAACTAAAACATAACATAAACTAAAGCATAAAAAATAAAACAAACCTAGCTAATGGAGGGGGGTGGCCGACGGCAAGAGGGGGGAGGAGAGGGAGAGAAAGGGTGTTGTTAACACAACATTGAGCAAGGAATGAAATGCCTCTTGGCCTCTATTTATAGTTGAAGAGAAGCCCCTCACCTTGGAAATAAAATGTGGAGAAGGGTATGAGAGCAAAATGGAATAGCTTCTCTTGGAAGCATTAGGCATATGAAGCTAAAAATGGGGCTGCTGGGGGTATTTCTGTAATTTCGTTGCCCAAGACTCGAGGATAAGTGGCTGGAAGTATAACCATTCCGACGGCAAGAAAATTAGCTTCGAAATGCATATTCATTCGTCGAAATCGGATTTACCGTTTGAAAGATACATTAGTTTTATTGAATAAAAGTTTTGAGCTCGAAACTCAACACGAGTGAAAAACGACTTTCTAGAATGATTTTCAAGTCCGGATTGTTTCCAAAATTCAAGAAATAAATCGAGAAGCGTTTCGAGTCCAAAATCGACTATAAAACATTTTACCGTTAAAAAGTTGAAAACGTAGAGTGAATAGTGAATTCTTACGTACGAACGTACGCTTCAAAATTTCAAGCTAGGGTTCGAATCAAGAGTTGTAAAACATCTCAAAAATCTTGAAATAGCTCAAGTAATGCAAATCCGAAGAGAAAACATTTTCCGAATGAAAACCGTTCGTAGAAGAAATAGTGAACTAGGGTTTTCGAAAACATTTTCAATAAAACAAAGTTCCGGAATAGATTTTCAAGCCAAGAATGATTTCAAAAGACTCGTCTCGACTCAAGGATCGATTCGACTGCAAACTTGGGTAGGAAAGGTATCAGAATCAAAAGCTCATTTTTAGATGAATAGTAACTTTGGTCGGTAAGTTCCAAAAATACCCTTATGGTTCAAGAAAGACTCTCTGAGCTTGGGAAACAAGTTCAAACGATTGGGAAACATGTGTGATGAACCTCTAGGGTTCGAGTAGCAATATGAACAAGGTAGACTCGGGTTATGAATAGTAAACTGTATCAAAGGTCAAGAATTCCCCCTTAAAACATGTCAGATCATATACGAGCACAAAGTTCATGTAAGAATGCAATGCATGATGATTCAAAAAGTTGGATCACGGTCTATAAACGCTTTACCAATGCCCTTAACTTACTGTTTTCATCTAGGCCCTGTTTTGGGCTGTTACAATCACCCCTCCTTAAAGAGAATCTGTCCTCAGATTCTTCCGCTGTAACTGCAAACAACTCAGGGTGATGCTTCTGCATTTTCTCTTCTGTCTCCCAGGTTGCCTCTTCTGTCCCATGTCCCTTCCAAAGGACTTTAACCAAAGGAATCTTCCTATTCCTTAACTCTTGAAACTTCCTGTCTAGAATCTAAGCGGGCTTCAAAACATAAGTCAGATCCGGTTCCAACGGTATCTCCTCTACCGGCACAACCTCTGTCTCATCCGAGAAACACTTGCGAAGCTGAGATACATGAAATACGTTGTGGATTCCTGTTAGACCTATAGGCAAATCCAATCTATAAGCAGTTGGTCCGACTCTCTCTAGTATCTCATACGATCCAACATATCTTGGGTTTAACTTTCCACCTTTCCCAATTCGGGAAAACCTTTTCCTTGGCGATGCCTTCAGAAATACCTTTTCGCCCACTGCGAATTCCAAATCCCTTCTTTGTCGATCAGCATAACTCTTCTGCCTGTCCTGGGCAGCTTTCATTCTCTGGCGAATGATCTGAATCTTTTCTGTCGCTTCTCTTATCCATTTAGCAGAATTCACTCTGATAGGTCCTTCCTCAGTACATCTTGCTTCATCCAAATCCCAGTATAACGGGGATCTACATCTCCTTCCATACAGAGCTTCATATGGAGCAGCTTTAATAGAAGCTTGATAACTATTGTTGTATGCAAACTCCATAAGAGATAAACACTCTTTCCAACTTTCCTGGAAGTCCAAAGCGCAAGCTCTTAGCATATCTTCCAAGTACTTAATCATCCTTTCTGATTGTCCATCCGTCTGAGGATGCGCTGCAGTACTGAAGTTCAACTTCGTTCCCATCAAAGTCTGAATTTCTTTCCACAAGTGCGACGTGAATTTCGGATCTCTATCCGAGACTATACTGTTCGGGACTCCATGTAATCTGACAATCTCTTGCTGATACAGCTTTGCCAACGTGCTGACCTTATCCGTTGTCTTTACTGGCAAAAAGTGTGCTGACTTTGTCAATCGATCAATGATCACCCAGATACTATCTTGTCCTCCTCCAACATTGGGTAATCCAGTGACAAAATCCATCGTAATTTGCTCCCATTTCCATGTCGGAATCGGTAATGGTTACAACTTCCCACTCGGCTTCTAGTGCTCAGCTTTAACTTTCTGACAAGTTAAGCACTTCTTGACATAGTTGGCTATGTCTCTCTTCATTCCATTCCACCAGAAATGCGTCTTAACATCTTGATACATCTTAGTGCCTCTGGGATGTATCGTGTACTTAGTCTTGTGCGCTTCGTCGAGAATCTCTTTCCTCAAAACAGTTGGTACGCATACTCGACCTTTGTACCTCAATATTCCATGTTCATCAACCTTGAACTTGGTCTCATCATCTTTCTCCTTAGATTCGAGACATTTCTTGATCCACTCGTCGTTCTTCTGAGCTTCCAACACTTGTTCTTTCAAAGGTGATATCATTACAACGTTCGCGACTCGAGCTTTAGTTTTCACCTCCATTCCCTCTCTTCTATCAGTCTCGGGGTTGGCAGAAATCTATGCCAAATGAACTTCCCTGCTTAGAGCATCTGCTACAACATTTGCCTTTCCTGGATGGTACTGAATAATGCAATCGTACTCCTCCAGAAATTCCATCCATCTCCTCTGTCGTATATTCAACTCCTTCTGAGTGAATAGATATCGCAGGCTCTTATGATCAGTAAAGATCTCAAACGTAACTCCATACAGGTAATGTCTCCACTTTCCAAGAGCAAAAATTATCGCGGCTAATTCCAAATCATGTGTCGGGTAGTTAACTTCATGCGTTTTGAGTTTCCTTGATGCATACGCAATCACCTTTCCATTCTGCATCAAAACTCCTCCTAGTCCTTCTTTCGAAGCATCGGTGTAGACTGTGTATCCTTCTTTTCCTTCTGGTAACGCTAACACGGGTGTAGTGGTTAGCATCTCCTTCAGTCTTTGAAAACTTTGCTCACACTTCTCAGTCCATTCAAACTTCCCTTCTTTCTTTGTCAACTTAGTGAGAGGTGTAGCTATCTTCGAGAAATCTTTAACAAACCTCCGGTAGTAACCAACTAATCCCAGAAAACTCCTCACTTCTGAAGGATTCTTCAGTGATTTCCAATCCATAATCGTCTCGATCTTCGAGGGATCTACTTCGATTCCAGATCCTGATATGATGTGTCCGAGAAACGTAACTCTCTCAAGCCAGAACTCACATTTACTGTGAACTTTGCATATAGCTTGTGATCCAGCAAAGTGCGTAACACGATTCGAAGATGTTCAGCATGTTCCTGGGGATCCCAGTGCTCAACTTTAACTCCTGTAGGTGGTGTACTAGAGTGAGTTTAAGAACTAAGACCCACTACTAACCAAGATGCATATGAAATGCATGAAACAATGAACAAGGAACATGTAAAGAACATGTAACACAAGAGAGTAATACCATTTAAGGTATTCAAGAAAGGTAACACACAAAGGAATATGTCAAAGTGAGTTACTCTCAACGTGAGACTATGATCTTACTATAACCGAGTAAGCTTTAGTCAAATTATGAATCCTATCGCAAACCTTAGGTTATAAAAGAAGTCCACGAAAGAAAACACATTTTAGACCCTGGATATGGAAACCCTAGGTGCAAATGTCTATTAGGAAAGCACAAGTTTTATTTCATTTTTACTATTCAGAAGCACTATTTAAAAGTACTATTCAAGATTACTATTCATAGGTTACTATTCACATGTCGGGTCAAAGGGTCGGGTCAAACCCTTACTATACACACACACCCACACACACGGTACACACACACGGCATGCACGAACACACACACACACACGGCATGCACACACACACACACACACACGGCATGCACACACACACACACTCTAATTAAATTATGATCTTGATTATAACCTATAGTTTCAAGTTCATGTTAATATAATCAAGTGTGATCTAGGTTAAAGGTATAACCTATGGTCAAGAGATCCAATTAAGGCATAAGATCAAGTTATGAAACACTATTCTATCTTAGGTTATAACATGTGACACTATTAAATTGTGTAACATACACTACTAGAAAAACGCCCTATAGCAACGGATTTAGCAACGAATTTTGGCCCTATTAGCAACGGATTTAGCAACGAAAATTTTCCGTTGCTATAACCCTCGTGGCTAATCTGTAGCAACGAATTTAGCAGCGAATTATTAGCAACGGATATTAGCAACGGAATTAGCAACGAACTTATAGCAACGGAATTAGCAACGAACTTATAGCAACGGATTTAGCAACGAATTACTACCCACGGAAATTAGCAACGGTTTTAGCAACGATTTTTTTAGCAACAGATTTAGCAACGTATTTTCCGTTGCAAACCAACCAATAATTAATTAATTTTCTGCCTTGCAAAATCCGTCGCAAAAACCAATAATTCAAATTAATAAATTAAAAATTCATTTGCGGGCCCCAGATCACCCCACCTAACCGAGCTGAGCCCCAACCGAACGAGTGAGAGACGAGCCCCAACCGAGCCCCACGCGAGCCAACACATTAATTCCACACATTCGCGTTGGGTAGGAATTGAACCCTGGACCACATGTGAAGAAGGTTGAACCCCAAACTAGCTGGGCTAACTCCATTGTTGTTATTGTTATGTAATTTTTTATATTTAACCACTATCAAATATTCATATACTAATTTAAATAATTAAATACTTGTTATCATATATTTTAAATATATAATTATTTATAGTATAATACATATTCCGTTAAAAATTTAAATATTTATTAATTAAGTACATATCTCAAGTTTTAGTTATGAGATAAAAATATAATGTATATCAACTTAAGTATAACTTTTTATGACATACAAAAAAAAGGATGAAAGTTTTACATAACTAAATAATTAGATTTAATTGTTTTTTGAATAAAGAACTTTTATATTATATGAAGTGTTCACTTATACATTTGTATTATTTAGCAATCGTAATTGACTAACTTAATGAAGAATTATTTTGATAATATGAAGCATTTATATTTGAATTTGTAGAATTATATCTAAATATTGAAGAATTATTGTGTTAAATTCGATATAAACCCCAAACATGTATATATATAATAATAATAATACTGTATATCAACTTAAGTATAAATTTTTATGACCTATAAAAAAAAATGAAAGTTTACATAATTAAATAATTAGATTTAGTTGGTAATTGAATAAAGAACTAATTTTATGTCAATATGAAGTATTCACTTATACATCAGTAAAATAATATCTGCATTTTGAGAAACTATTGTATTATTTAGCAATCGTAGTTGAATAACTTAATGAAGAATTATTTTATTAATATGAAACATTTATATTTGAATTTGTAGAATTATATCTAAATATTGAAGAATTATTGTGTTAAATTCTATATAAACCCCAAGCATGTATATATATGTATATATATAATAGTAATGTATATCAACTTAAGTATAAGTTTTTATGTCATATAAAAAAAAGATGAAAGTTTACATAATTAAATAATTAGATTTAGTTGGTAGTTGAATAAAGAACTAATTTTATGTCAATATGAAGTATTCAATTATACATATGTAGAACAATATCTGCATTTTGAGGAACTATTGTATTATTTAGCAATCGTAGTTGAATAACTTAATATAAAGAATTATTTTCTTAATATCAAACATTTATATTTGAATTTATAGAATTATATCTATACACTGAGGAATTATTGTGTTTCGCAACCGTACATTAGATGTTAAATTAAGAAGTTTTCTTTTAATATAATGAATTTATATTAAAATTTGTAGAATTAAATCTAAATATTAAGAAATTATTGTGTTATGCTACCGTTACACGTTAAATGAAAAACTTTTCTCTTAATATTAATGATTTATAATGTATATTATACACACATATTATATATATGTACGTATATTATATATAAACATATAATATTAATTATTATTTAATATTTAAGATATAAGATATATATGTCTATATATTAAATATTAAATAATATATTTACATATATATAAATAACATTGTGTGTGAGTGTATATGTAGATGTGTATATATATATATATATAAACGTATATATATTATAAATATTTTATATTTAATTATACATAATATACGTTTGTATATAATGTTATATGTATTATAAATATTATATCTTTATATTTAATATACATATGTAAATATTATATGTATTATAGATTATATAATATTATATAATATATAATATATATACGATATATATAATATCAATATATTAAATATTATAATAATAATATATATTGTATAATAAATATATATATATACATATATAAAAAAGAGAGAGCCTAGGATTGAACCCAGGACCTCATGAAAAAAAAAATGAGCATCCAACCAACTTGGATACAATCTGTTAGTGTTTTATTTCAGTGAAATTTTATTTGACTTTTAAATGCACTTAATGGTTCCGTCCAAAATTTAACGGTTGGGACAAAAAATGTAACAAAATAAAACTAACTGGACTATTTTTGTCTAATTCTAAAAGAATAGGACCAAAATTGAAAACTGCACAATCCTATGGGACCAAAAATGTAATTTGCTCTATTTTTTATTATTCATTTATTTTTATTCCATATAGCAACGAAAAATCCGTCACTAAATTATAAATATTTTAATTTTTTTTATTCATATGTTTATAGCAACGGATTTTCCGTTGCTAATCCTTTTTATATTTATTTTTTTTATTTCTTCCTTATAGCAACGAAAAATCCGTTGCTAAATAGCAATGGATTTTCCGTTGCTAATATTTTAAATATTTGTTTATTTTTATTTCCCTTTTTCCTTCCATATAGCAACGGATTTTTCGTTGCTAATATTTTTTATATTTATTTCTTTTTTTTTTCTTTCATATAGCAACGAAAAATCCGTTGCTAAATAGCAACGGATTTTTCGTTGCAAATATTTATAAATATTATATTATTTTTTATTAGGTTTTTATTTTAATAGCAACGGAATTTCCGTCGCAATATATACCAATTTATTTATTTTTTGTATTATTTAATTTTAGCAACAAAAAATCCGTTGCTATTTTTTTTCATAAATAGCAACGGATTTAGCAACGAAAAATCCGTTGCTAAAGCATTTTGCCACGATTTTTTTTTTCGTTGCTATATCCGTTGCTAAATAGCAACGAATAATTTCCGTTGCTAAATTTCCGTTGCTATCGGGCGTTTTTCTAGTAGTGATATGATCAAGGCACTATTCCAATAATCCATATCATATCATAAGCTCAATTCATAATTCAAGAATCATATAACAATGTGACAACATGTCACAACATATATCATATCATATCATATATCATGAACCTTTGGGCATGTAACATGTAACAATTTAATTCCATATCAACATGTAACAAGTTGTGGCATAATTAATTGTAAATCATTATTCCATTAGCTAGCATGCATGAACATAATTCAAATTCCATAATCATGCATCAATTCTCATAATATAACAACCATATCACATGATCATAGCATATACTAGAGCAATTCATAACATATTCAAGCATATACTAAACAATTAAAGCATATAAACATATACACAAACATATCATGAAAACTATATAATAAATGCATAAAATAAAATCCTATATGGCTTAGGGAAGACCCTAAGACCCAACCTAAACATAATATAAACATACCATAACATAAAAACATAAACTAAACTAAAACATAACATAAACTAAAGCATAAAAAATAAAACAAACCTAGCTAATGGAGGGGGGTGGCCGACGGCAAGAGGGGGGAGGAGAGGGAGAGAAAGGGTGTTGTTAACACAACATTGAGCAAGGAATGAAATTCCTCTTGGCCTATATTTATAGTTGAAGAGAAGCCCCTCACCTTGGAAATAAAATGTGGAGAAGGGTATGAGAGCAAAATGGAATAGCTTCTCTTGGAAGCTTTAGGCATATGAAGCTAAAAATGGGGCTGCTGGGGGTATTTCTGTAATTTCGTTGCCCAAGACTAGAGGATAAGTGGCTGGAAGTATAACCATTCCGACGGCAACAAAATTAGCTTCGAAACGCATGTTCATTCGTCGAAATCGGATTTACCGTTTGAAAGATACATTAGTTTTAGTGAATAAAAGTTTTGAGCTCGAAACTCAACACGAGTGAAAAACGACTTTCTAGAATGATTTTCAAGTCCGGATTGTTTCCAAAATTCAAGAAATAAATCGAGAAGCGTTTCGAGTCCAAAATCGACTATAAAACATTTTACCGTTAAAAAGTTGAAAACGTAGAGTGAATAGTGAATTCTTACGTACGAACGTACGCTTCAAAATTTCAAGCTAGGGTTTGAATCAAGAGTTGTAAAACATCTCAAAAATCTTGAAATAGCTCAAGTAATGCAAATCTGAAGAGAAAACATTTTCCGAATGAAAACCGTTCGTAGAAGAAATAGTGAACTAGGGTTTTCGAAAACATTTTCAATAAAACAAAGTTCCGGAATAGATTTCCAAGCCAAGAATGATTTCAAAAGACTCGTCTCGACTCAAGGATCGATTCGACTGTAAACTTTGGTAGGAAAGGTATCAGAATCAAAAGCTCATTTTTAGATGAATAGTAACTTTGGTCGGTAAGTTCCAAAAATACCCTTATGGTTCAAGAAAGACTCTCTGAGCTCGGGAAACAAGTTCAAACGATTGGGAAACATGTGTGATGAACCTCTAGGGTTCGAGTAGCAAGATGAACAAGGTAGACTCGGGTTATGAATAGTAAACTGTATCAAAGGTCAAGAATTCCCCCTTAAAACATGTCAGATCATATACGAGCACAAAGTTCATGTAAGAATGCAATGCATGATGATTCAAAAAGTTGGATCACGGTCTATAAACGCTTTACCAATGCCCTTAACTTACTGTTTTCATCCAGGCCCTGTTTTGGGCTGTTACAAGTAAGTAGGAGGATTGTATCTCACATGAATCAATGACTTAAAGGTTTTGTCGAATCCGAACATTCCAATTCAGCTAGGGGTTAAACACCTATTGCTAGACTATGGTCGTTTAATCTATGGACTGATTAATTAATTAGTGAATTAATTAATTGAGGTCACTACTAATTGAATTGAGAACCTAGAGGGTCACACACAACAACTTGGTTACATGAGTTAAGGCTTTAAAATGATTAAACGAGTTAATCGGGCCAAGAGGGTTCCACACGTGTGAACCACACGTGTGGCTCACGTGAGTGACACGTGTCCTTGTGACACGTGTCTCACACATGTGTAAATATATATGTGTATATTTATTTATGTGTTAAAGAATTAATGTGATTAATTATTTAATAAACTTTGGTTTAATTTTGAATTAAAAAGAAAGTCTTATTTTGGAGAAAAATAATCTAGTTAATTAATTGTGAATTAATTAATTAGATAAAAATAAGTTATTTATTTTAAATAAATAAAGTATAAAATTATCCAAAAATAGTTTGGATATTTTAGCTCTCTTGAAAGTTGATTTGAATTTGAATTCAAAGTCAAAGTCAAAATTACTTGATGATCAAGTAATAGGAGAGAGGGACCAAAAATCCTTAGCCCATAAGGACTAGGATTTTCGGTCCTCCCGCTCCTATAAATAGGAGAGCTCGAGCTCCTCTTGGAGCTAATCGAGAATTCTTTTGGTTCATGTGTTGAACACCATCCTTTCTCCAAGAAAAGCGAAACCCTAGGTTAAGCCTAAACACCAACTAGAGAACTAGCATCCTTACTAGTTAGATTGCAGTCAAGTTGGTAGACTATCTCTAGAGAGCTTCAAGTTAGAAGTTTGAAGATTCAAGCTTTACCAAGAAGAGGGGATCAAGCCGCGAGAAAAGCGTTCTTGGGTGGATTGAAACGCTTCAAGAAAGTTAATTAAGAAAGTAAGTTTCTAATCCCTACGTATTTGGTTACACGATTGCGAGTCCAAGATCCTTTTGTTGGAAAAATTTTAAATTTCTGCTGTTTTTCTGATTCTGTTTTCCAACATCTAATTCACTTAAGATCATACTTTACAACTTCACAACATGTTTGTTACACAAGCTCAAGTCACATTCATAGTTTCATAAATGTTACACTTACATCCCCTAAGTCGTTTATAAAAGTTTAGAATTATTACACATACATCTCCTTAGTTGATTGCTAAGCATAATTGTTCATTTAAAGTGTTTATACAATTATTCAACTAGGAATTAATTACTTACAAACATGACAATTATCAATTTATCGTAATTCATAATATACCATTTTCGAGTAGTAAGGGTAAATCAAGATATTACAATTCTAACTCCTATCATGCATCAAGTCTCAAGTTGTTCATGCGTCCTTCATGTATCTAAATTTTATATTTGAAACACAATTTACAACAAACATACCATTGAGAACGTCTCAAATTCATATAGAGAAATCACAACATGTTCGTTCTTCTAAAATATCATTCAATTTCATTTAGTCACATAAAAGATTAGTTTCTAAATATTACACTAACACCCCTTCGTACTTAACAAATAGCGTAAATTCATCACATCAGAATTCAAATTGTAAATCAAAATATTCATGCATATCACAATTCATTCAATACATATTTTTGACTATGATTGGAATATATCTCGATCAACAAACCAACAATAAATAATTTATTTGCACTTAAACAATCAATTCAAATAATTATAATTATGCAAAATAATTCGTAATAAATAAACCGAGTATCCGATTGACGAACGAAAAGCGGCGTTGGACTCACCGCGTCGAGACCGATATTCTGTCCGAAATTCGCCGTAGTGCCGCCACCGGAGCCGCCGGAAAGTCGCCGGGCCGCCGCCGAAAGTCGCCGGAAAAATCCCGAAAAATTACCCAAGAAAGTAGTCCTCGTGCTCGTTCCAAATCCTTGATCAATTTCTGAAAATTCCAAGCCAATCGCTCTAGATCTTAAATCCAAGAATACGAAAACCCCAAAAACTTCAAAATCAAATTACTTCCAATCCGGTGAACGAAAACGAAATCCATAAAAGGCATCGACTTACCCATGACGTGCTCTTCGAAACCCCCATGTTGGTCGCCGGAGAAAGCGGCCGGAAAGTCAAGAATTCGGCCGCTACTGTAATAAGCCGCCGCCGCCGCGACTTCAGACGGCTCGTGCACCGCCACCTCCACTCCGATGGTTGTGCCACCAACCTAGAATTCATCCCCCATGAGAATAGCTTCAGATCGGTATCTGATCCCCCCAAAACCGCCACCAGAATCGCCGAAAATGGCCAGCGAAAGTTGCGCCCAGTTTTTGTCTCCGCCGACGAGACTTTGGATGGCGCGTGTAGCGCCATCACCACCTCGATTACCATGCCACCATCCCGAAACGACTCGCCAAGAAGTCTCCCAGCTAGCCTTGGGTCGCGTGTCTAAGATAGGCTGCCGGAAAGGGCCGAAAACGGTCGGCAAAGTCACGCGGCTCAAACCCTTCCGTTGCTGTGTCTGAAAATCAAAGATTTCTCCTCCACCGTTGGTCGTTTGGCTGGGATATTTGTACCATCGTGATCCTCTCGTCGAGCTCTTCGAAATGGACTACTCATTCGTCGAATTCCGTCGAGAAACAACCAAGTTGCAACTAGTGTATGTTTTAGGTGTAGTGTGTGTGCGGGAATGGGAGAGAGAGAAGAGGAGATTGGGAGAAATGTGTCTTGTGCACAAGCTATATAGAACCGGATATCCTTATCGCGTAGCAAAATGAAATATCGCGTACAAATAATCGTAAATAAAAGTGGAGTAATTTTACATTTAAGCTCCAAATTAATTTTATAAATTAAATGAAAGAGAGATTTACCAATTAGAGTTTAATTCAATTTAATTTTAGACAACATTTCGTATAATTCAACGGCACTTCGCAAACACATGATTGATAATTAATCTCAAGGAATTCAAGTAAACCGAAATTAAACAAGTTAAGTAACATGATGGATTTAAAATCAACATGATAATTATTTCATGGAATAAATTCGAATTAAATCAAATTAGACGGTTAGGGTTACATATGCGCGTAATTAATCAAGTTGAAAATTAATCTTAGAATAATTTGAATGATCACATATTAAATTGGATTTACATTCAATCACATAACTAAAGAACTCTTAAATTAAACACACACAAGTGTAGAGACTTACTTGTTAATATCGTCAGGACGCCCATCGAGATTACGGGGCGTCACAACGTGACAATTAAATACAATCATGCGATAATTCTCAAGTTGATAATAATTTCATATAAACACTTAGAAATATAATTCATAAAAATATCATGTAATGCATAACTTGAAAATTGGGGCGTTACAATCTCTCCCCCTTAAGAGGACCTGGTCCCCAGGTCCATTCTTCGAGTTCTGGACTCTAAAATAAGCGACGAGAGAGCCTCGTCTCTCAAACAACAACGAGAGAATCCCTGTCTGTCAAACAAGCAATGAGAGAACCCCGACTCTCAAACAACTAATGACCCAAAAGAACAATTAAATAAACACTCAAGTAACTCTCATACAATGAACAGGTAGGAAACTATTAAATACCTCAATTATCATTTATGCAAAAACAATTAATAAGTAATAAGGAACCATATACGATAATAGTAAAATGCATGATGGACGTGATATGTATGTTTAGATGTACCGTTCACCGTGGTAATGAAATTTGAACCTGGTAACTTTCTGACACAGTTGTATGGTTTGATCCTTAGCTAGCTCGGTTCTGAACTGAATTTTCCTTCTACAGGGTGTGCTTGATAGAAAAATAGACGAATCCTGGTTTGACCAAATTCTCGATTTCCATTCTGATCCTCTCCTACGGTTTTCTTCTTTAATTTGGTGAAGTTCTGGGAATTCAATTAGACCTTTTGAATATAACGGTCTCTGTCTTCTCTGATCTCTTACCACCAACTTATAACTCCTCTGTAGCACGAACAACTCCTCAGTCTGCCGAGCTCCCACTTATACTATATCCCTTTAGAACATTCATCCCTGTACCAAGTTTAATTCTACTATCTTTGACCATATCGAACTCTACCATGTACTAGGCACTAGGAACGACTAATGATACCCCAAGAATTTTGTGAAATATATATAAATTTTCCTTTTCCTGAATAGTTAAGAAATCTAATGTTGACCTAATCTCCCAGACAACCTGGTTTATTTCGTTGCTGAGGACTTGGTTAAATGAAATTTGTTGGCGTCATCTTTAAAGATGATAACTGCATCAAGCTTCTCTTTTCAAATTAATTTAGAAATCTATCAGAAGTTCCCTGATAATACCATTATCTTCTATATTTGAATCACGTGCGTCAAATGAATCAAATCTCTTCGATGTGCTAAGGAAATCTTTAACCCATTGTGGTAACTTAACTTCCACCTTGAAGGTTTAACTCGATAAAGCCGTCTTATGCTTTTCCTGTCACCATTACTAGGCCTTTCATGCTTATCCAGACTTGCATTTCCATTGTTCCTATTAAAAATGACTCGTAAATTCTCGTTCCTCCTAATAGAAGTGACCCGTTTGAACAAACCGTAATTTTTAAGTCATTTCCCTGGCTGGCTCTCCCCCTTAAGAAAAAATATTTTTCTAAATACTTGAACTTGTTCTACCCCTTCTCGGATCCAAGATCTCGATTTCTTCAACTTAACTCTCTCGATGTAAACGGTTCTAGCTAAACCATGTATCCAATGATCCTTGCTCTAAGTAAAAGAAGCATAATAAACCCAAATGCTAAATTTCTCCAGTATCTGTACAACCCCAAATTATACAAAACTCATGGATCACATGTAACCACGGCTTCTTAGAATATCGTTGGACTTCGAGTAGATTTGGATGACTCAACTGCAAAAACTGATGCCTGATGATGTAGAAATATTCTTCTTCACCTTGATTCAATATAACCTGGGTTGAGGCAATAGTTGAAGCAGAAAATGGAGATAGCCTACTAACAGTAAACACCAAATAATGCATGTCGGTTAAAATGTCAATGCAAGCATCACACTTATAAGTAATCAAAGATGCAACACATTGGAACAATTACATTAATTAGAGATGCGCATATAAAATAAAGAAATTTAAATAATTTAAAGCGACGTATGATGCATATGCTTATGAATGTATTGAACCTGTCACCTTAGTAGTGGTAAGCTTTAACCCGATACTTAGTCCTTGCTGTTGAATTAAAAGCTTCTCTCGAACTTGTTGAATATTTCTTGTTTACCCAAGGTCTTCTAAATCTTCAAAATTCTCTGGTATCAACTTGTAGATTTTCGTAACTCGAGATTGCAATTTCTTAAACCTAATTCTTTTCCAATTATTGATCTCTATGTGTTGCTCGAACCTTCATCATAGTTATCTCCTTGATCAAGATTTCCTTGTATCAACTTATATAACTTTATGCTCCGAGATTGGGATTCTTGAATTCAAATTCTTCTAACCCCATGAAGTGGGTATCTTCACTTTTCTCAATAATTAATCCTCAAATATTATCCTAATCTTCGCCATAATAGTTACTTTGACCCAAACTTTCTCGGTTTAATTCTTATAAATTCAAATAGTCGAACAAACTAACCCTCCAATTGCTTACACTTGAGCACATAAATTTCCCTCTACAAGCTCTTTGCCTTTCATTATCGTTTTCATTTGTTGCTCCATATTTCCCAATTTGCGCTCACCGCACGATAATTCAGCTTGGATAAAAATAAAAATAAACTCCAACACGTCCGAAGATAGAACCTTTAGCATCTTGACTTTCCATGAACTTGGAATCATTATATGGATCGGTTCCCTTTTACTCCTTCCGATCCACTTCTTTTTTTTCCCGACATCCAAAGTGTCTCAATTCGCTTCCTCTTCTTCTGCGTGACCAACTTGACTTCTAATGGATCAATTTACTTAGAAGTTCTTTCTCGATAGTCCATATTGCCCATCATCTACTCATCCTACTCTATTCGAACCTTCTTTGATAACCTTTATCGCTTATCACCTAACAACCATATTTTACCTTGAAGTCCCTTGAAAATCATCACCTCTATCTTGAATGAGATGATCCTACGAAATTCGGTTGAAATGACTTTTGTTATATAGGCGTGTGAATGTTGATCTTGCAAGTCATAAGCATCACACCTTACCACTACCTCGTCAAGTTTACCAACTTCAATAGAACTTGCAAATTACTCCCACCGTTGGTCCTTCTATTCCGGATCTTATCACATGAATCATAACCCAATTAGAAGAAAATCATGCATCTTAAATTGTCGTATGAATTTCCCCAATGCATTCCTTACGACTTTCGAGCTAGAGGAAGGAACTTGTGATAGATTGGGGTTACCATAGAGATTGGTCGTGGTTTGATATTATCTTCATAACCTATAAAGCATAAGTCACTCCAAGGATAAAGGCATGCGGTTAGTGCATGCTCATGTCACATAATTAACACCAAAGCCACAAATTTGATGCAAAATGCAACAATTAATTCAACAAAGTTTGAAAGAATTAAAATTCCGTGTTCAAGAATGATACAATGCACACGTTGATAGGTAGTTCTTACGCCATACGACCTAGACTTAACACGACATGACACTATAACTACGATTTTGCAACCTGGAGCTCTGATACCACCTTAAGATGTAGCACCCGCGATGAGAGCACCACATCCCCCGCACTATGAGCTCGATCCACATATGAAATGGCTAGTCCATACATAAACCAAACTCACAGCGAACCGGAGACAATGAAAAGGACTGTCCTAGCTAGGCGGAATCTAACCCTGGAATAATTCAGTAATATCAAGATGTGGAAGCAAGGCAATTATTTGTTCCATGTCAGGTCAATAAATGTAACTTCAATGGGAACGTAAATACGGGTTCCACTAAGTGAAGTACCTGTCCTAACCTCTCCCGAATTCAATGCAGTTCAATAAATAGATCAATACAATGAATAAATACAATATGTGGTGAGTGTACACGTGTCAGACTCGAATAAAGACCGATAACTCAATTCCGCCTAGCAACCACCTGAAGGAACCTGGAAGAAAAGGGGAAAGAGGGATCAGTCTCTAGAAGGCTGAGTGAGCAGGAGGTATATGTATATATAGAAACATGCACATGCAAGTTGTAAATCCCGAGTAAAGTTTAGGTAAAGTAGTTCCCGTGAAGGCAAGAGATCAGTGGTTCAATGCTCGGACTTTACAACTATCCATTTATACAATTTGTTGCAATTTAGGCTATCAGTGGCCTGGCGAGTGAGCGTGCACTATCTCCAGCCAAAATCCGACCGTGTACAATAATTAGGTTTCAATTTAATAAAGGCGATCATGCAATCATTATGTTTCAATCATTACAACACAGTCAATTCAGTAATAGTGCACGATCAGTTCCATTCCATCCTTCTTCCTCCGAGTGATGGTTCGGGTAGCTAGCCCTTGCTATCCAATCAATATGGTCAATGGGTGCATGAATCCCCAAGAACCGAACTCCATCCTCTACTAACCTCCTACTGGATTCCGGGTTCATATCAACAATGTGGGGAGTGCAAGAGATCACCGTCGGCCCGATACCTCCCCGGATTACTCAATACACTCAACCTTGGGCCCCGATCAATGTGCAGTACAGTAACTCGCCAAAACATGAGAAGTTAGTAAGTAACAATAACACTGGATTCAGTTTCAGTAAATGTTTCCTCGATTACCATTTTGGAAACAATAATAGTATAAATATGGTTTTAGGCCGAATTCCATTCATGCAGGTTTTAGGGTTATGTACGTAACTAGAACAAAAACACCCTCACCTGACAAGCGAAGGGATAGGACAAGTGTGCAAGATAGTGCCTATTCGATCGATGATCTCCGCCCTGGAGAAGAACTGAACAAGAAAGGGAATAATATGTAGTCGTGAGAGAAGACTCAGTAATGAAACCAATTATGACGCACGACGTAGTCATGAACATAATCACATATAAAATGAACATATAATAGCATATATCGATCATTTAAAGGCTTAGAAACGGAATTGAATTGCATAAGTTTTGCAGAAAATCTCAAACACCCTCTGGAGCATGGGAACGGCCGTTCCGGGTTTCAATGTAAAATGGGAATGGCCGTTTCGGGCTCCCCGAACTGATCCCGCGCGTCTGTAAGAAAATGGCATTTTTGGCACATAGGAACGGCTGTAGGCCAAAATTGGGAATGGCCGTTCCCTGTCTTGCGCTAGATCATTCAAAAAGGGTAGGAACGGCCGTTCCGGGAAATGAACTGGGACGGGAATGGTCGTTCCCGTTATGCAGATGATGCAGAAACAGAGCAGCAAAACAGGGGAGCTTCGAACCATAATAAAAAATCACCAAACTCCAACAAAACTCTCCCAAATGCAATTAAATGATGAAAGAAACATGCTAGCATACTTAAAGTGCAATAAAATCCAACATAAACACTTATTTCATGCTTTAATTCTCAAGAATCATCAATATAAAACCCATATACCATCTTATCTTCAAACTCCATAACCACCATAATTCAAACATCAAATTCAAGTTTGAAACCAGAATCATGCTTCCACCAACTAAAACACAAATTATCAAGCTTAAATTATAACCCTAGTTTCATCAATTCATCTCAAGAAATCACACATATATCTCATATATACCTTGAAAGAAAAGGGAAAGGAAAGAGATGAAGATATGAAGATGATTGAGCTTCAAAGTCCTAAATATTTTTTGGAAAATAGCTTGAAGATGATGAAATCTCATCTTCCTCCTTACTTGGTGTTTGATCGAGAAAAATGGAAGCAAGGAAGCAACGTGTTTGTGTATGTATGTGTGTTACGTGATTGCAGCAATAAAAGGATGAAGATGTCTCAAATTTATATTAAATCCTCCAAGTATATAAGTTCATGTAATTGACTCCCAGCTCATGAAATGTGATCAATTAATTCCAATTCAAGTTCATGCAATTAAGTCCTCTAATTTAAAGAGATGACCATCTAAGGACATGTAGGCAATTAGATCATATTCGGCAATTAATTCACGTGACAATTAAATACAATATGCGATAATTCTCAAGTTGATAATAATTTCATATAAACACTTAGAAATATAATTCATAAAAATATCAGGAAATGCATAACTTGAAAACTGGGGCGTTACATGTACTATGTAGTAATGACAATAATTGTCAATCGAATGATTTGAGAATTAAGCGCCCCACTGTTAATCCTGTTAATTTTAGCTTGTCCAACCTTTTAGTATTTTTATTAATCTAAAATTTTTGCATGAGCTTTGTATATGGGTAGAAATTTTTTGCTTGACCTTTATTATTTTGGCAGGAATTCAATTCAAGAAGCAGAGGACTTGTATGCTCTCAGTAATAAAAATTTCCAGAGAATCAACAATTAAGATGAAGAAGGCAACTGTAATTATATGTTAGTTATTGGACGACTTTGAATTTGTATGTGGATTATTTTATTGTTTTGATGAATAATTTGTGTGCTTGTAAGAATAGACAACTCTTTGTTTTGTCATTTTGTATAATCGACATTGTATATTTAATAAATTTATATTTTCAGAAGTGATATTCGATATATAGTTATATTCGAATTATAAATATATATTTTTTACAATACTTATTTCAAATTAAAAAATATAATAAATTTTATTTATAGAATTTCAATTGGAAAATAAAATTCCACAAAATGAATGAAAAGATAATGATGGATATTTCCCTCAAAATTCCCACGGAAAGAATAAAATCCACAAAAATAGAAATTAAAATTGCAAGAGAAAAATCCCTCGAAATTCCCTCGGAAAGAATAAGATCCACAAAAATAAAAATTAACTCGGAATTATATTTCAGAGGGAATTCCCTCAGAGTCAATTTCGAGGAAGCTTTTTCCGAGCGAATGATTTCCCTCGGAATTCCCTCGGAAATTTCCCTCAGAATTCACCTTTTTTCTTACCTTGGTCTCGAACTTCTTCGAGTTATGCAATCTTGCCTTTCTTTTCTTAAAGAAACGATTCCTCAAGAAAAGTAGCGTTTCTTGACATAAAGACCTTTTGTTTAAGAGGATCGTAGAAATAATATTCTATTGACTCCTTAGGATATCCTACGAAGTTATATAAGCTTGATCTAGATTCAAACTTATCTCCCACTATCCTCTTCATGTAAGCAGGATAACCCCAAATTCTTAAGTAAGAATAATTAGAGATTTTGCCAAACCACATTTCAAATGAGGTTTTAGGTACAGATTTGAGGGAACAAGATTCAAAATCTTAACTGCTGATTCTAGTGCATAACCCTAGAATGAAGATGGTAATTCAATGAAGCACATCATGGAACGAACCATATCAATTAAGTTTCTGTTCCTTCTATCCAAAACTTCATTTAATTGAGGAGTTCCCAGAGGAGTCCACTGAGCGATAATTCCATTATCTCTAAGATGACTAAGAAATTCCACTTCGCTGCCCCTCGTGGCGGTTTCCAGTGGGATTCCGCGACACGCGCCCCAGACCCATGATGAGGACGTCCCGGCGCAGCCTTGGATGTTGGCGGCGCGGCCATCCGGGCCGCGGTTGAGCCCCACGTGCCGCCTGAAGCTCGCGGCGGCGCGCGGCACTGTAGCGGCGGCGATTTCGCCGCTCTGGCGGTCTTTTTCGACAAAGGTTAGTGTTTTCCAAGGTTTTCGACTATCCCGAGTTCATTTCGGCATCGATTTCACCCAATTTTGGCCGTAGGTGGTGGTTCCGGCGATGGGAGTGCTGGCAGAAACTTCGGCGGCCCACGGGGCCCTTTTCCGGCGATCTTTTGGCCTCAGGCTCTTCACGAAAGTTGTTCAGAATGGCGAGAACTATCAGCCATTGATCACGCGACTCCTGATTTGGCCGTTTGGTGGCTAATCGCGGCGGCACGGCGGCGGTTCAACGACGGCGCCACCTCCGGGGATATTTCCGGCGAGAAAGCTTAGGGCTTTCGTAAAGCTCGTCACGGGTAAGCCGATACCTCTTTTGGATCTCATTTTGGTTCACCGGTTTGGAAGTAATTGAAGTTTGAAAATTTTAGGGTTTTCGTATTCTTGGATTTGAAATTGGAGATAATTGGCTTGGAATTTGCAGAAATTGGTTGAGGAATTGGAACGAGCACGAGGAGTAGTTGCACGGATGATTTTTCGAGATTTTTCCGGCACGCCCCGGCGGCGGCAGAGCTGTCGCCCGCCACTGTTCCGGCGTCTCCAGTGGCGGCGATCCGGCGGGCTTCGGACAGAATGTCCGTCTCGTTATGGTGAGTCCGTTGCCGCTTTCCGTTCGTTAATCGGACACTCGGTTTATTTTTTGTGAATTTATTTGTATAATTGTGAATATTTAATATTTGTTCTAATTGTGATTTTAACGCGATATACTTGATTTGCCGATCGAATTGTACTTCAATGTATATGAAATGATTGTATGAAATATAATTTGATATATTTGAACGTCTTGATTTGCAATTTGATTCTGGTTTGTTGAATTTGTTAACTGTTTAATTTAAGATGGGGTGTTTGTGTAATTTCTGGAAAAGTATGAATTGTTTAATTTGAATTGGTAAACCTTAGTAATTAAATCTAATATGTAATACATGAATTGAATATGTAAAATATGAATTGTATGAATTGAGTAGGGTTATAATTTGATTTGTAACCTCGTGACATTTGTATGAATTAGGAAGCATACTATTATGATTTATTTGATTTATTAATATGTGTCAATTGGTATGATAGGTGCTACGTGAAATTGCATGAAATGAATTAAGTAAACTTCGTTAATTAAATTTGTTATACAATCCATGAATTGTTTATGTGATAAATGAATAATATGATTTGATTAAATTATGTAATGTTTCTTCTGCAAATAATTGCTAGCCATTTGATCCCTGCTTGTGTGATTGCATTTGCCGTGCATCTCTATGGGGTTGGTTAAGTCTGAGTCTGAGTCGTGTGTTGTGTTTTGTGTGTCCAGTTGGTACAGGTGCACCAGGGGTGGTGACTTGTGGTCGTGCAGGTTCCGGGGTGAACCATCTGCTGTGTCTTCGGCTGTGTTTGGTGTCAGGTGAGGTTAGGATATAGTTATACCCTAATGAAATGTGCCGGTTTTCGAATGCATGCGACTTATAAGCCTTTATGTATATGTAGATATGTGTAAGATACGTATTTTGTTGGCTTTGCTATAAGTTTGAAAGTATGAAGTTATGTATAAGCCTATGTAAGCTTAGCTTTGATTTTGTTATGATTTTGAGGTCATTCTGCGTGATATGTACGTACGATAGCTAAGTATGATATGTATGAAATATATCTGTCTGTCTATCTGTCTGTTTGTTGCGGGTTAAGCTTCCGATTTTCGTGATCAGTGTAAGTTTGGGCCCTGGAGTTGTGTGTAGTGGGAAGGCCCGGGACGAGCAACGGGGTCGCCAGTTGTAACCCCTGTGCACTTCTCCATTTCGATAGGATCAACCTGAAACCCACTCGGAGGGAGGTGGGGGACGGAGTCCTTGGGAAGTGAGTGTCGCGAAACTCATTACCCTGACGTATCAGTGGGGATGGCTTGGGTATGTTTAGCCCACTCATCAACCGGAGTAAGTGAAGGTAAGTGTATTTTTGATTTCGTCTGCTTAAGTCTATGTGTGATAAGAAGGAGTTGGTTGGATGTGCGCTCGTTCCCGCCGAGCTTTTCGTTTGTCTGTCATAAGTTCGTGAAACGGGGGTAGATTCTTAAATTAAGATAAAATTTAACGTACTTTTAAGTTAATAAAATATGCTCCGATATGTATGCCAAGTCTGCATGAATTTGAGTTTATACTTTAAGAAACGTTTCAGTTAAGATTTGTTTGTTTGGTTTTCAGTCACCCTATATATATTTACTATCACGGGAAACTGTTTTGGCGTGCAAAAACTAACCCCGGGTTCACGAACGTTGCTTCGGCTACGTGCTGTGCTCTATATATATGTAGGTGTGTGTGGGTAGCTCCTCGCTCAGTCTTTGGACTGACCCCTCCCCGTTTATGTTTTTAGTGTGCAGGTTTTGGTTTGGGTTCACGTTGGAGTTCGTGCTAGGCGGCGGTGTGTCGTGTCTTTTGAGTCTGTGTCTGCACGTTTCAGTTTGTTAAGTATTTTGTTCTGATTTATAATTCGTAAATTCTGTATAAGATATGTTCTGTGCAGGTTTGGATTTATGAATTGAATGTTTGGAATTTCGGGACAGGTTAGGACAGGTGCTTGGATTAGTAGAACCCGTCTTGATTGTATGATTATTCGGGACAGGTTTCTAGGGCCAGTTGAACCCGTTTTATTGTGTAATTGTTCGGGACAGGATAGGACAGGTTTGCTAGATTAGTTGAACCCGTGTAGTTGATTTTATACTTATAATGTGCGGTATGTTTAAAGTATGAAAAGTTTTTGGAAAGTTGGCTTTTCGCATTGCTTCCGCTGTCATGTTTTGCATCTTTTCATTCGTACAGGGTTAGGTACCGCCTAGCTAGTGGGTGCGTTCTTCCTTTGTCACCCGTTCGCTATGACTAGGTGCGTGTGCGGACTCTCCATTTCGTACACGTGTTAGGTCATAGTACGGGGGTGTGATGCCCCACCGCTTGGGGTGTTACATCTTAAATGGTATCAGAGCTACCAGGTTCAGAGCCGGTGCTCTGGAGTCGTGTCGTGTCAGTCTAGGTCGTACGGCATAGGAATATGTGCGCATTGCATCCGTTTGGCATGAAATTTGGCTTTTTCAGTGTGAATCGCATGGAGTTATGAGACTATGTGCGCGTTATGACTATGAGTGTGCATCATTTTATCAATATGCTCTTAATTTTTTTTCATTGTTGCACTTAGATGACTTAAATGCCACATTACATTTGCATTCTTAACCCTCATGCACCAACTTAGTGTTTTAACTACAGGGCTGCTTCAACAACAATTTAATCACCTTCCATGGTCTCACCACAACTTTATGGTCAAGACTTCCAATACTACGGTGAACGCTACGCTAAGCATCCATGACACGAGCATACATGCATTCTTTATTTGATTAATTCTTGATGATGCGTGATATATCTGACAATTGTGATACTTGTTGATTGTTATAATTTCTGACTCTGCTTGTGTGCTTGAGTGAAAGGGAGATTTGATTCTCTCTATTTATGTGCTAGGGGGGATGTTGATTCTTCCAACTTGTGTGTTAGAGAGATGCTGGATTCTCTCTATATTGCGTCATAGAAAGATGTTAGATTCTTTCTGAGTTTTGTGAACGAGAGATGTTGGATTCTCTTGTACTTAGGTATTCGAGGGATGCTGGATTACCTCGGATTTAGGGTTTGAGAAATGTCGGTTTTTTGTCAAACTAGATTGTCTGGGAGGTGTGGAATCTGTCAGACTTAGGTTGAGAGACGAGGTTCTCCCAATTCTGTGCTTAACAGACGGGGCTCTCTCTTTTGTGTTTTGAGAAACGGGGTTTTCTCTTTTGTGTGCCGAGAGACGGGGTTCTCTCTCTTGTGTGTTGAGAGATGGGATTCTCTCTTGTTTGTCGTAGTTGTGTTACGCGTGGCCTGCCGACAGTCTGCAAGCAACGAGGATGCGACAGTATCGAGCTTCGGGTGCAGTGGTCTAGTGGTGACCGAATGAATTTGAAGTGACCAACGGTCAAGTGCTCAACGGAACCTCAGTGACAACGAGGCACTATGAAGGGAGTTGATACTAACTAAGGGAGAAGTATCTTGAGGAGTTTGCAGTTCGCCTAGATCAGAGTTGCGCAGCGGAAGATTAAAGTGGAACTCGTTTCAGCCTCGTTCAAGATCCGACCTTAGGGCCTGAGGACAAGTCCTTTTGAAGGAGGGGAGTTTGTAACATCCCGCTCGTCCGATTTATAAGGTACGTCACGTTTCAACCTTTTACGTGTTTAATTATGTGATTTTGTGTTTTGCGTGGCTCTATTTTGAACTCCTTTAGAGTTTAGGGGCCCATTTGTAATTTTCTCTTTCGAGGGGTTTTTCGGTCATTTGTCGTTTGAACGAGATTTTGACCATTTTGACCCGTTCAACGCGTTCGGGGCATCGAGACGAGTCCGTAGACTCTGAGTGTGCCCAATTCTGACGTCGTTAACCCCTTCTTCCGACCGTTTTCGTGTACGAAGACCCAGCTCTCTCTCTCTTCTCCCGTGATTCAGTCACTATTCATATACACTCACGGTGTGTTTTCACACACTACTCAAACTCGCTCGTTTCTCGACGGAATTCGACGATCCAATAGTCCATTTCGGAAAGCTTGACGACGCGGTCAAAACCATACCAAGATCTCGACCAACCGACGAGCGGAGGAGGCCCGTTTCAGCGATTTGCAGTCGCGACAGAAAAGGGGGCGGACCATCGCCACTTCGCCGCCCCTCGCGGCGGTTTCCGATGGGATTCCGGCGACACGCGCCCCTCGCAGCCTTGGAAGTTGGCGGCGCGGCCATCCGGGCCGCGGTTGAGCCCCATGCGCCGCTTGAAGCTCGCGTCGGCGGTGCACGGAACTGTAGCGGTGGCGATTCCGCCGCTCCGGCGGTCTTTTTCGACGAAGGTTAGTGTTTTCCAAGGTTTTCGACTATCCCGAGTTCATTTCAGGCATTGATTTCACCCAATTTTGTCCGTAGGTGGTGGTTCCGGCGATGGGAGTGGCGGTAAAAACTTCAGCGGCCAACGGGGCCCTTTTCCGGCATTCTTTTGGCCTCGAGCTCTTCACAAAAGTTGTTTGAAACGGCGAGAACTATCGGCCATTGATCACGCGACTCCTGATTTGGCCGTTTGGTGGCGGATCACGGCGGTTCAACGGTGGCGCCACCTCCGGGGAAGGCCCGGGACGACCAGCGGGGTCGCCGGTTGCAACCCCTGTGCACTTCTCCATTTTGATAGGATCAACCTAAAACCCACTCGGAGTGAGGTGGGGGACGGAGTCCTTGGGAATTGAGTGTCGCGAAACTCACTACCCTGACCTATCAATGGGGATGGCTTGGGTATGTACAGCCCACCCATCAACCGGAGTAAGTGGAGGTATGTGTATTTTTGATTTCGTCTGCTTAAGTCTATGTATGATAAGAAGGAGTTGGTTAGATGTGTGCTCGTTCCCGCCGAGCTTTTCGTTTCTCTGTCATAAGTTCGTGAAACGGGGGTAGATTCTTAAATTAAGATAAAATTTGACGTACTTTTAAGTTAATAAAATATGCTCCGATATGTATGCCAAGTCTGCATGAATTTGAGTTTATACTTTAAGAAACGTTTGAGTTAAGATTTGTTTGTTTGGTTTTAAGTCACCCTATATATATTTACTATCACGGGAAACTGTTTTGGCATGCAAAAACTAACCCCGGGTTCACGAGCGTTGCTTCTGCTACGTGCTGTTCTCTATATATATGTAGGTGTGTGTGGGTAGCCCCTCGCTCAGTCTTTGGACTGACCCCTCCCCGTTTATGTTTTTAGTGTGCAGGTTTCGGTTTGGGTTCGCATTGGAGTTCGTGCTAGGCGGCGGTATGTCGTGTCTTTTGAGTCTGTGTCTACACGTTTCAGTTTGTTAAGTATTTTGTTCTGATTTATAATTCGTAAATTCTGTATAAGATATGTTCTGTGCAGGTTTGGATTTATGAATTGAATGTTTGGAATTTCGGGACAGGTTAGGATAGGTGCTTAGGTTAGTTGAACCCGTCTTGATTGTATGATTATTCGGGACAGGTTTCTAGGGCCAGTTGAACCCGTTTTATTGTGTAATTGTTCGGGACAGGATAGCACAGGTTTGCTAGATTAGTTGAACCCGTGTAGTTGATTTTATACTTATAATGTGCGGTATGTTTAAAGTATGAAAAGTTTTTGGAAAGTTGGCTTTTCGCATTGTTTCCGCTGTTATGTTTTGCATCTTTTCATTCATACAGGGTTAGGTACCGCCTAGCTATTGGGTGCTTTCTTCGTTTGTCACCCGTTCGCTATGACCTGGTGCATGTGTGGACTCTCCATTTCGTACACGTGTTGGGTCATAGTGCGGGGGTGTGATGCCCCGCCGCTTGGGGTGTTACATCTTAACTGGCATCAGAGCTACCAGGTTCAGAGCCGGTGCTCTGGAGTCGTGTCGTGTCAGTCTAGGTCGTACGACATAGGAATATGTGCGCATTGCATCCGTTTGGCATGAAATTTGGCTTTTTCAGTGTGAATCGCATGGAGTTATGTGACTATGTGCACGTTATGACTATGAGTGTGCAACATTTTATCAATATGCTCATGATTGCTTTTCATTGTTGCACTTAGATGACTTAAATGCCACATTACATTTGCATTCTTAACCCTCATGCACCAACTTAGTGTTTTAACTACAGGGCTGCTTCAACAACAATTTAATCACCTTCCATGGTCTCACCACAACTTTATGGTCAAGACTTCCAATACTACGGTGAACGCTACGCTAAGCATCCATGACACGAGCATACATGCATTCTTTATTTGATTAATTCTTGATGATGCGTGATATATCTGACAATTGTGATACTTGTTGATTGTTATAATTTCTGACTCTGCTTGTGTGCTTGAGTGAAAGGGAGATTTGATTCTCTCTATTTATGTGCTAGGGGGGATGTTGATTCTTCCTACTTGTGTGTTAGAGAGATGCTGGATTCTCTCTATATTGTGTGATAGAAAGATGTTGGTTTCTTTCTGAGTTTTGTGAACGAGAGATGTTGGATTCTCTTGTACTTAGGTATTCGAGGGATACTGGATTCCCTTGGATTTAGGATTTGAGAAATGTAGGTTTTTTCTCAAACTAGATTGTCTGGGAGGTGTGGAATCTGTCAGACTTAGGTTGAGAGACGGGGTTCTCCCAGTTCTGTGCTTGACAGACGGGGCTCTCTCTTTTGTGTTTGGAGAAACGGGGTTTTCTCTTTTATGTGCGGAGAGACGGGGTTCTCTCTCTTGTGTGTTGAGATATGGGATTCTCTCTTGTTTGTCGTAGTTGTGTTACGCGTGGCCTGCCGACAGTCTGCAAGCAACGAGGATGCGACAGTATCGAGCTTCGGGTGCAGTGGCCTAGTGGTGACCGAATGAGTTTGAAGTGACCAACGGTCAAGTGCTCAGCGGAACCTCAGTGACAACGAGGTACTATGAAGGGAGTTGATACTAACTGAGGGAGAAGTATCCTGAGGAGCTTGCAGTTCGCCTAGATCAGAGTTGCGCAGCGGAAGATTAAAGTGGAACTCGTTTCAGCCTCATTCAAGATCCGACCTTAAGGCCTGAGGACAGGTCCTTTTGAAGGAGGGGAGTTTGTAACATCCCACTCGTTCGATTTATAAGGTATGTCATGTTTCATCCTTTTACGTGTTTAATTATGTGATTTTGTGTTTTGCGTGACCCTATTTTGAACTCTTTTAGAGTTTAGGGGCCCCTTTTGTAATTTTCTCTTTCGAGGGGTTTTTCGGTCATTTGTCGTTCGAACGTGTTCGGGGCAATGAGACGAGTCCGTAGACTCTGAGTTTGCCCAATTATGACGTCGTTAACCCCTTCTTCCGACCGTTTTCGTGTACGAGGACCCAAGATATATACCTGGATTCTCGCTTTTCGTGCCAAAAATGCAGCAGACCCAGCTCTCTCTCTCTTCTCCCGCGATTCAATCACCATTCACACACACTCACGGTGTGTTTTCACACACTACTCAAACTCGCTCGTTTCTCGACGGAATTCGACGATCCAATAGTCCATTTCGGAAAGCTCGACGACGCGGTCACAACCATACCAAGATCTCGACCAACCGACCAGTGGAGGAGGCCCGTTTCAGCGATTTGGAGTCGCGATAGAAAAGGGGACAGACCAACCGACCAGCGGAGGAGGCCCGTTTCAGCTTTTTTCAGTCGCGACAGAAAAGGGGGCAGACCACCGCCACTTCGCCGCCACTCGCGGCGGTTTCCGGAGGGATTCCGGCGACACGCGCCCCAGACCCATGATGAGGACGTCCCAGCGCAGCCTTGGACGTTGGCGGTGCGGCCATCCGGGCCACGGTTGAGCCCCACGCGCCACCTGAAGCTCTCGGCGGCGGCGCACGGCACTGTGGCGCCAGCCATTCCGCCGCTCCGGCGGTCTTTTTCGATGAAGGTTAGTGTTTTCCAAGGTTTTCGACTATCCCGAGTTCATTTCCGGCATCGATTTCACCCAATTTTAGCCGTAGGTGGTGGTTCCGGCGATGGGAGTGGCGGAAGAAACTTCGGCGGCCAACGGGGCTCTTTTCGGGTGATCTTTTGGCATCGGGCTCTTCACGAAAGTTGTTGGGAACGGCGAGAACTATCTAGCACTGATCACGCAACTCCTGATTTGGCCGTTTGGTGGCGGATCGCGGCTGCACAGCGGTGGCTCAATGGCGCGCCACCTCCGGGGATTTTTCTGGCGAGAAAGCTTAGGGCTTTCGTAAAGTTTAGGGCTTTCGTAAAGCTCGTCACGGGTAAGTCGATGCCTCTTTCGGATCTCATTTTGGTTCACCGATTTGGAAGTGATTGAAGTTTGAAGGTTTTAGGGTTTTCGTATTCTTGGATTTGAAATTGGAGACAATTGGCTTGGAATTTACAGAAATTGGTTGAGGAATTGGAACGAGCACGAGGAGTACTTGCACGGATGATTTTTCGGGATTTTTCCGGCACGCTCCGGCGGCGGCCGAGCGGCGGCCCGCCACTGTTCCGGCGTCTCCGATGGCGGTGATCCGGCGGGCTTCGACAGAATGTCCGTCTCGTTATGGTGAGTCCGTTGTCGCTTTCCGTTTGTTAATCGGACACTCGGTTTATTTTCTATGAATTTATTTGTATAATTGTGAATATTTAATTATTTGTTCTAATTGTGATTTTAACGCGATATACTTGATTTGCCGATCGAATTGTACTTCAATGTATATGAAATGATTGTATGAAATATAATTTGATATATTTGAACGTCTTGATTTGCAATTTGATTCTGGTTTGTTGAATTTTTTAACTGTTTAATTTAAGAGGGGGTGTTTGTGTAATTTCTGGAAAAGTATGAATTGTTTAATTTGAATTGGTAAACCTTAGTAATTAAATCTAATATGTAATACATGAATTGAATATGTAAAATATGAATTGTATGAATTGAGTAGGGTTAGAATTTGATTTGCAACCTCGTCACATTTGTATGAATTAGGAAGCATACTATTATGATTTATTTGATTTATTAATATGTGTCAATTGGTATGATAGGTGCTACGTGAATTTGCATGAAATAAATTTAGTAAACTTCGTTAATTAAATTTGTTATACAATCCATGAATTATTTATGTGATAAATGAATAATATAATTTGATTAAATTATGTAATTTTTCTTCTGCAAATAATTTCTAGGCATTTGATCCCTGCTTGTGTGATTGCATTTGTCGTGCGTCTCTATGGGGCTGTTTAAGTCTGAGTCTGAGTCGTATGTTGTGTTTTGTGTGTCCAGTTGGTACAGGTGCACCCGGGGTGGTGACTTGTGGTCGTGCAGGTTCCGGGGTGAACCATCTGCTGTGTCTTCGGCTGTGTATGGTACCAGGTGAGGTTAGGATATAGTTATACCCTAATGAAATGTGCCGGTTTTCGAATGCATGCGACTTATAAGCCTTTATGTATATGTAGATATGTGTAAGATACGTATTTTGTTGGCTTTGCTATAAGTTTGAAAGTATGAAGTTATATATAAGCCTATGTAAGCTTAGCTTTGATTTTGTTATGATTTTGAGGTCAGTCTGCGTGATATGTACGTACGATAGCTAAGTACGATATGCATGAAATATATTTGTCTGTCTGTCTGTCTGTTTGTTGCGGGTTAAGCTTCTGATTTTCGCGATCAGTGTAAGTTTGGGCCCTGGAGTTGTGTGTAGTGGGAGGCCCGGGACGACCAGCGGGGTCGCCGGTTGCAACCCCTATGCACTTCTCCATTTCGATAGGATCAACCCGAAACCCACTCGGAGGGAGGTGGGGGACGGAGTCCTTGGGAAGTGAGTGTCGTGAAACTCACTACCCTGACGTATCAGTGGGGATGGGTTGGGTATGTACAGCCCACCCATCAACCGGAGTAAGTGGAGGTACGTGTATTTTTGATTTCATCTGCTTAAGTCTATGTGTGATAAGAAGGAGTTGGTTGGATGTGTGCTCGTTCCCGCCGAGCTTTTCGTTTGTCTATCATAAGTTCGTGAAACGGGGGTAGATTCTTAAATTAAGATAAAATTTGACGTACTTTTAAGTTAATAAAATATGCTCCGATATGTATGCCAAGTCTGCATGTATTTGAGTTTATACTTTAAGAAACGTTTGAGTTAAGATTTGTTTGTTTGGTTTTAAGTCACCCTATATATATTTACTATCACGGGAAACTGTTTTGGCGTGCAAAAACTAACCCCGGGTTCACGAACGTTGCTTCTGCTATGTGTTGTGCTCTATATATATGGAGGTGTTTGTGGGGTAGCCCCTCGCTCAGTCTTTGGACTGACCCCTCCCCGTTTATGTTTTTAGTGTGCAGGTTTCGGTTTGGGTTCACGTTGGAGTTCGTGTTAGGCGGCGGTGCGTCGTGTCTTTTGAGTCTGTGTCTGCACGTTTCAGTTTGTTAAGTATTTTGTTCTGATTTATAATTCGTAAATTCTGTATAAGATATGTTCTGTGCAGGTTTGGATTTATGAATTGAATGTTTGGAATTTCGGGACAGGTTAGGACAGGTGCTTGGATTAGTTGAACCCGTCTTGATTGTATGCTTTTTCGGGACAGGTTTCTAGGGCCAGTTGAACCCGTTTTATTGTGTAATTGTTCGGGACAGGATAGGACAGGTTTGCTGGATTAGTTGAACCCGTGTAGTTGATTTTATACTTGTAATGTGCGGTATGTTTAAAGTATGAAAAGTTTTTGGAAAGTCGGCTTTTCGCATTGCTTCCGCTGTTATGTTTTGGATCTTTTCATTCGTATAGGGTTAGGTACCGCCTAGCTAGTGTGTGCGTTCTTCGTTTGTCACCCGTTCGCTATGACTTGGTGCGTGTGTGGACACTGCATTTCGTACACGTGTTGGGTCATAGTGCGGGGGTGTGATGCCCCACTGCTTGGAGTGTTACAGAGACTATGATATCTATGGTAATTACGCTTATAATTATAAACCCCTCGCTCAGTCTTTCATAGACTGACACCACACATTTTCAGTTTTGCATGATTGAGTGCTAGGTGGGATCGAGTCAGGTCTTTTATTGTTTTGAGTCTAGCGCTTGTCATTTTCATTTCATGTATATTATTGATGCAAATATGTATGGTTATATCTCTTGGTATCTATGTATTACATATGACTTATTTTGGTACTTATGGAAGATTGTATATATGGTTGATGATAATGAAACTACTTGAATGATGAAATGAAATGAATGTATAGTATACTTCCGTTTTATTGTTTACGCATGCTGGTATTTAATTGAGGGTTAGTCCCGCCTAGCTAGAGAATCGTTTCTTTATTGTCTCCCATTCGCTATAGTTTAGTTCATGTATGGGTTGTCCATCTCATATGTTAATTGGGCTATAGTGTGGGGGATGTGGCTTCTTTGCGCTTCGGGTGCTACATCCCAAGTTGGTATCAGAGCTCGGTTGCAAAACCGCGGTTCTAGTGTCGTGTCTTGTGCGTCTAAGTCGTACGGAATAGGACTATTTGATTAATTGGGAGTCTTGCATTTTACTTGGACCTATTTGAATTTATTTGAAACTACTTGATGATGTGATCTGTGTGATTTACTTCTAGTATGTGTTTTAATTACACTCATTTGCACTTGTTAATCATATATATATGTACAGTGGTTGATTTTCAGGATGTCTCGTGCCAGACCTCTTAGAGAGCATTCTCCCGGTCATAGGCGCCATCATCATGATCATTCTCCTCCACCTCCACCCCCTCAAGCTCAACCGCGGGGTTTCTTGAATCCTATGGTTCAACTCATCGATCAAAGACTGATGGATTATGTGCCTCCAGCACCACCAACTCCTCCACCACCACAACCGGCACCTATTTCAGCTTATCCTTTGGGAATTTCAGAATCAACATCCACCGAGGTTCTCCAAAGAAAATGATATACAAGCCGAGCAATAGCTTAAGGAAGTGGGAAGAGTTTGGGAGCTTATCCCATGTGAGTCTCGAGAGAAAGTTCGGTGCACTCTTGCGTTGATTCAAGGAGAAGCCTACTTTTGGTGGGAGAGCACCAAAATCGTTCTTGATGCTGCCGAGGAGGAAGTTACATGGGAAGTTTTTGTAAGGGAATTTAAGAACAAGTTCATTCCTCCTTCATCTCGCACTAAGAGACTTAAGGAATTCACAGAGCTTAAACAAGGAGGAAGATCTGTTGCGGAGTATATAGCCGAGTTTGAGAGGTTGTCCAAATATGCACCTAACATTGCAAGTGATGACTTCCATAAGGTTATGCAATTTGTGCAAGGTTTGAGATAGGACATTCAAGCCGCAATCGAAGCCCTGAACACTAGTACTTGGAAGAAGGCTACTGCAAAGGCATTAAAGGTCGAGGATTCAGTTAATGTACGAAGGTCTACTTATAGATTGGGACAGGGGTCTGGTTCAGGGTCAAGGTCGAATTATAACCCCGACAAGAGGCCTATTGTGTATGATACAGTGCCACCATCTACTAAGGGCCCCACGAAGAAATTTAAACTACTAGGACCGGTCCAGAAGGCTCCTCAGCCACCTGCTATGCCACCACCACCGGAGAAACCAAAGTGCTCCTTCTGTGGGCGACCTACACACCATTTTGACAATTGCAGAAGGCGCCTCGGGTTGTGTTTGTTATGCGGGAGTGCAGATCATATGGTGGATTCTTGTCCAAATCGCTGGGAACAGCCTGTTGGGGTTGGAGACCATTAATTAGAGTACGTGCTTATGCTCTAGAAGGAGAGGAAGTGGATGCAGATGTAGATCCTGCAACAGTTGTAGAAGATACCATATGCATTTATGGCACAAACATATATACTTTATTTGATCCGGGAGCCACTCACTCCTTCATTTCTTGTGATGTTTCTGTTAAATTGCCTTTGTGTCTTATTTATTCTGATACATGTTACATGGTTACTACTCCTTTTGGTGGTAGTGTAGAAACTCACCGGGTTTTTAGAGAGGTGCCGGTGAGTATTGAGGGTCAGGTTTTCTCAACGGATTTCATTGAACTACCGATGTCTTGTTATGGATCTATCTTGGGAACGGACTGGCTTTACAAGCACTGTACCACCGTTGATTCTCGGGCAAAGAGAGTTCGGTTGGGTTCGGAAGTTGTTACGGGTTGGAGTTCTAAAACGGTGCCTTTGTTAGAAATTGGTCTGTGATGGGGCTACGGGATTCATAGCCTTCATAGTCAATCAACCTAAGGACAAGATGAAGTTAGAAGAAACTGAAGTGAATAAAGAATTTCCCAAAGTGTTTCCTGAGAAGTTAGATTCGTTGCCACCGGAGAGAGAGATAGAGTTTGTTATTGATTTATATCCAAATGCAGAGCCGTATTCTAAGACTCTGTATCGGATGGCTCCGGCAGAATTAAAAGAGTTGAAAGTTCAACTAGAGGCTTTATTGGAAGTTGGGTGTATTAAACCCAGTTCATCGTCGTGGGGTGCGCCGGTATTATTTGTGAAGAAGAAAGATGGAACCCTAAGAATGTGTATTGACTACCGGGAGTTAAATCGGATGACCATCAAGAATAAATATCCTTTTCCACATATTTTGGAGTTATTTGACATACTTCAGGGATCTAAAGTGTACTCGAAACTTGATCTACGACAAGGGTATTATCAGTTAAGGATCCGAGCCGAGGATATTCCAAAGACGGGCTTTAATACGAGATATGGGCATTATGAATTTGTGGTTATGCCTTTTGGTTTGACAAATGCTCCTGCCGCTTTTATGGATATGATGCATATAATCGTTCGCCCATTTCTTGATAACTTTGTTGTGATCTTTATAGATGATATTTTGGTTTTCTCAAAGTCGGCCGAGGAACATGCAAGGCATCTTGAGTTGGTATTAAAAACATTGAAGGAGCATCAATTGTTTGTGAAATTTAGCAAGTGTGAATTTGGATCGACCGGGTTTCTTTCTTGGGTCATATCATTTCGGGGAATGGACTAGAGGTTGATCCTTCGAAGATTGAAGCGGTGTTGAAGTGGGAGAAACCAAAGAATGCATCCGAGATAAGAAGTTTCTTAGGTTCGTGCAAGATTTTTCAAAAATCGCCGCCCCCTTAACTCGGTTAACAAAGAAAGATGTGAAGTATGTGTGGGATGAAGATTGTGATAAGAGCTTTAATGTCTTGAAGGAGAAATTGGTTTCAGCTCCGGTATTAACTCTTCCGGAGGGTTCGGAGGGATATGCTATGTATACTGACACGTCGAAGGAAGGATTGGGGTGTGTTCTAACTTAAAATAGAAAAGTCATTGCTTATGCCTACCGGATGTTGAAAGATTATGAAAAGAACTACCCGACACATGATTTAGAGTTTGCAGCGGTGGTATTTGCACTTGGAAAGTGGAGACATTACTTGTACGGAGTATCATTTGAGATTTTCACCGATCATAAGAGTCTCCAATACCTATTCACACAAAAGGATCTCAATATGAGGCAATAGAGATGGATGGAACGGTTGGAGGAGGATTGTGTTATCAAGTATCATCCCGGGAAGGCTAATGTAGTTGTCGACACTGTAAGTAGGAAGGTTGGTGTTTCGAATTTGGAAGTTGGTGCAAGTAATGGAGTTGAGCCTATTGTGATTAGAGTTTAGGTTTTCAATATCTCCATTCAACCAGAATTGAAGCATAGAATGTTTGAGACTCAGAGTAAGGATCCGGGACTTTAGAAGATGGTTGTTAAGGCAAGAGAGGATCCAAAAAGTCCATTCGGGTTCGATGAAACCGGTCTTCTTCGTTTCAAGAACCGAGTGGTAGTACCTGATGAGATGAAAAGGGTATTGCTTGAAGAAGCACATAAGTCGGCTTATTCGCCCGGAGGGAATAAAATGTACAAGGACTTAAAACAATATTATTGGTGGTATGGGTTGAAGAAGGATGTGGCCGAGTTTGTGAAGCATTGTTTGACGTGTCAGAAGGTTAAAGCCGAGCATCAAAAGCCTGGTGGACTCCTATAGCCGTTACCTATTCCCAAGTGGAAGTGGGAACAATTGACAATGGATTTCATATCCGGGTTACCGAAGGTGAAAGGTGGGTTGGATGGCATTTGGGTGATAGTGGATAGATTAACAAAGTCTGCACATTTTCTACCGGTCAGGATGTCTTACAAGATCCGAAAATTGGCTGAGATTTATAATAGAGAAATTGTTCGACTTCACGGGATTGCGGTGAGTATCATTTCAGATAGAGATCCCCGATTTACATCAAAATTATGGTAGGAATTGCAAGGGATTCTTAGTACGAGGCTTCAATTCAGCATGGCGTTTCATCCCCAAACTGATGGTCAATCTGAGAGAGTCATACGATATTTGGAGGATTTATTTCGAGCATGTGCCTTGGATTTTCAAACTTCTTGGCATGAACAACTTCCGTTGATTGAGTTCACTTATAATAATAGTTACCAAGCTTCAATCGGTATGGCTCCTTATGAATTGCTATATGGTCGGAAGTGTCGATCTCTATTGTTCTTAGACTTGGAAGAGTGGAAGTGGACAAAGCAGGAAGGAGTGAAAAAGGGTGAGAAGTTAGAAAAACCTTCTAAGGTCATGAGAGCTATGATTGAGAAAGTCCAACAGATACAACAACGGATGAAAGCTGCTCAAGATAGACAGAAAAGCTATGCGGATCGTCGTAGGAGAGATCTTAAATTGAAGTGGGGGACCGGGTTTTCTTGAAGGTGTCCCCACGTAAAGGGTTTTCTCGAATTGGCAAGGGAGGAAAGCTGAAACCCCCTTTCTTGGGTCCATTTGAAATTCTTGAGAGAATTAGGGAAGTAGCTTATCGTTTGGATTTACCATCGAATCTTACCGGAATTCATAATGTGTTTCATGTATCTCAGCTAAGGAAGTATTATCCAGATGAAACTAAAATTCTCGCCATTGAAGAAGTAGAGTTCGAACCGAATCTGTTATTCGTTCAGAAGCCAGTTAGAATTTTTGATCGAAAGTATCACGAATTGAGGAACCGGAGTATTCCTATGGTTAAGGTGTTGTGGAGAAGTGACAAGACCGAGGAGATGACTTGGGAGACAGAAGATAAGATGAAACGGTTCCACCCGGAGTTATTTTTTTTCCAATCAGTGAATCTGGGGACCAGATTCTTGTAGGGGGGGGGGGGGGAGAGTTGTAATGCCCCAATTTCCGGAAGTTCATGTAAGCATGCCACGTGCGGGTCTTCGGGAGTTAGGGGTTTAATTTAATTATCTTACTTGTTTATTTATAACTTTCATGATATTATATGCATTATATTCTTATGCATTTATATGAATTTATATGAAATTATCATTAGCGTGAATCAATGTGAATTACTTGCTAATATGACTAAGTGATTCATACGTGACCTTAATTGACCATTACTTTAAATATGTGAACTTAATTACATATATGAATTGGTAGGTATTTGGTCATATTCCATGGAATGAAATTTGAATGCATGAATTTGAATATGACAAGGACTAACATGCAAAATGTGATGGCTCATATGTTTTAGTGGAAGACTTCTAATATATCTTGTATATTTCATCTCTCACAATTTTGTTCATCACATTGCATACAAAATTTACACACACTGACACACACTTAGCTCGATCTAAACACCAAGGAAGGAAGGAGAATTTCATCTTTCATTTCAAGCTAGAATTCAAGGAGAAAGTGTACAAGTTAAAGCATCATCATCATCTCCTCATTTCATCCATTTTATTTTCCATTTCAAGGTATAATATGAAAGTATATGAATCTCTTGATCCATGCGTGAGAAGGGTTTGATGATCTTGGTGGGATTCCTTGAATATATGAGTTTAGAAGCATGTTTAGGACCTTTATACTTGGAAGCTTTGCATGAAACCTTGAATTTATATGAAAGTTGGAGGCATGAATATAAACCGGTTTTGATGATGAATTCTTAATGATTTAAGCATGTTTTGATGGTTTGATTGTGGTATAATTGAAGTATTATGTGTATATGCTATGTTTGATCATTTCTCATGGATTGAAGTTGGATTTTCGGTTGGTTTCGCATGAGTTTAAAACTCCCCTGCTGTTGCCATGTTTCTCGAGTAATGGATCCCGATCGGGATCCTTTTCCTTATAAAAACTGTCCCGGCCGGGACTGTCCAGCCGGTTGCTCTTGTTAATTGTGTCCCGACCGGGACACTTTTGAACTGAAAATCAATCCCGGCCAGGACCTCTCTCTGGGTGAATAGTGGTTTTTTCTGTAAAAATTATCCGTTCTCCAATTAACTCTATTATGCCTCGTATGTTCTTAATTGCTAAATTTGTGATAAATTATGATTGTTTCAGTCATGTTTGCGACATTTCATAATTGACCTTGTACGATATTTTATTTCGGGATTTGCTATGACGGGGGAGGTTTGTGTAATTTTGTGAAGCTTTGAATTATGAATTGCGTGCTTAATTCTTGCTATCTATTTGATAAATTGGACTCATTTATGACCTTTAATGATTGTAAGAGCATGATTGACATTGCATGACTTTGCCGTTCGTCATAATTGGATCATAAGAGTCGAGTCTTACGTACACTTGTCCTTGTTACACAAATCACGGTCCCGAAGACGAGTAGAACGCGCTTTAGGGTGTTATCTTATTTATTTTGGTTGGTTAAGTTAAGGTGAGGTTTAAATTCTAGATATATAGAACCCATATAACCCTATGTGATGTTTAAGCCAAAATGTGTCTATATATTTATAGTTTTCAAAACCTTATGGATTTCAACTAAATTACCGAACCGTATTGTATTGATTGATTGATTGTTTTGGCGAGTTATTGTATTGCACTGTGGGTCCAAGGGTAGTGTACTAAGCCAACCGGGAACTCTTATACTATCCTCACAACTTGGGTGGACCCCTGAACCTACTAGCAGATTAGTGGGGGAAGGAGTTCCAGGCATAGGGATTAATGTACCCTCTGCCCAGATTGATTGGATGGTGGGGCCTTGCAATCCCACCATCACCCGGAGGAAAAAGGGCTTATTGAAATTGCTAATTATGCACTGTAAATGGATTGCTTGATCACCTCATTGATTAATAATTGGATTATTGTACACAGTCGGAGAAAGGTTGGAGAATTTCCCTCACTGTCGGGCCACTGAGTGATTAAATTAAGTCGATTGTATTGTTAAATTGGATTAGTTGTAGCCTCGGGAGAGAATTTATTCTATTTTGAACTTATAATGTTTTCTCTGGTAAAAACTTACCCGAGACTATGATATGTATGGTAATTGTGCTTATAATTACAAACCCCTCACTCAGTCTTTCATAGACTGATGCCTCACATTTTCAGTTTTGCAGGATTAAGTGCTAGGTGGGATTGAGTCAGGTCTTTTATTGTTCTGAGTCTAGCACTTGTCATTTTCATTTCATGTATATTATTGATGCAAATATGTATGGTTATATCTCTTGGTATCTATGTATTACACATGACTTATTTTGGTACTTTTGGAAGATTGTATATGTGGTTGATGATAATGAAACTACTTGTATGATGAAATGAAATGAATGTACAGTATGCTTCCGTTTTATTGTTTACGCATGCTGGTATTTAATTGAGGGTTAGTCCCGCCTAGCTAGAGAGTCGTTTTTTTATTGTCTCCCGTTCGCTATAGTTTAGTTCATCTATGGGTTGTCCATCTCATATGTGAATTGAGCTATAGTGCGGGGGATGTGGCATCTATGTGCTTCGGGTGCTACATGTGCGTTGTTTCATTCGGTTTTATTTCGTACATTTATTTTATGCTTTTATCCCTCCCCAAGTATGGTCCTAACTTGATTTATGATATGATATATATATGAATCAATGTGATATGATGTTTTTTGTAATCTTATGATACGTTTTAAGCGTTTAAATACGTTAAGTGTTCATAAACGATTAAGTGCTACCATAAGCATTTCATTTGCACTTGTTTGCATTAATTGTGCACATGAACAACTCATAACGTATTTTATGATTATGTTAACCTATGAAATTACTCTTGCATGAAATTGATTTTAATATGAGCTTTGCCCACTTGTTTGCATCCCTTACGTGCATACGTATACGCCATGCATTTATGTGGTTCATCCTTGAGTCTAAGTCTTGCACTTTGTCTTCAGTTTGTCCAGTGCACCCGGGCTGGTGTTTCGTTAGCTGTGTTAATTTTGGGGTGGATCATTCGTCATCGTGTTATGGCTTCGTCGGTGTAAGGTGGGTTAGGATATAGTTAAACCATATTGAAACGTGCTTGTTTTCTATACATACGAACTATATCCCTAAGTATAAGTAAATATGTGCGAGATATGTAATTTTATGACTTCGCCATTCATTTGCAAGTGTGATACGCTACGTACAAGCCTAGGTATGCTTATTATGATTTGATATGATTTGTTATGTTTTACAACATTAAACCACGCTTCAAACTGTGTGCCTCTTATGAGCCGGGAGATACGAACTAAGGAATATGTTAAGGCTATGACACGGAGAGGTATAAATAGCGTGGTTGTTGCAAGGTAAGGTATGGTACTTAAGTTAAGATATGATATGATATGTAATGGGTTTAGCATGTTATGTTATGTAATGATATGATCTGTATGGTATAATGGGCCCCAGAGTCTACCAATCAGGATGCCCGGGATGGCAGCGGGTTATCGGGGATTAGCTTGAGTGTAGTCTCCATTTGATAGGATTGCTCCTGAACCTGCCAGGAGGTTTGGTGGGGGCATGGATATCCTGAGGGTTTGGAGTAGCTTACACTTCCCTCGCCCGTAATGGATGGTTAGGGGGTATACACCCTTCCATAACCAAAGAAGGAGATATGTTATAGTAACGCCCCGGTTTTTCCATTCATGCATTATGTGTTATTGTTATAACTTTCATATCATGATATTCATTTTAATTTCATTTCAATGCATTTCCTATTATATGCATAATTTATACTTTTCATCTTATAACATATTTTCATTTACATGTATATATATGTACCTATTTATATATTTAGACTTATTTTATGAGATTGTTATTTTTTCTAATCTCATTCACTCATGCAATTAATTATCAACATGCATTATATACATATATACATTCATGTATTCATGTTACCCTAATACACTCACACATTCATTATATATATATATATAATAATAAGAGCACTAAAGATTTATATACATATAATATACATAATATCTCCACTTTATTACTTTATACATATATACATTATATCTATAATTATATTACATACATTCATATCTCCCACATTTTCATTTCATCACATTTCATCAAACCTCACACACACACACACTAATACACGATCAAAACACCATGGAAGAGAAGAAGGAGATTTCATCATTTCAAGCTTGAATCAAGGAAGTTAATTGCATAAGTTGGAGCATCTTCATCATCCCATCATATCATCCCTTCTTTCCTTCACTTTAAGGTATAGATGGAGTATTTATATGAATCTCTTGAACTTATTTGAAGTAGGGTTTGTTGATTATGATATGATTTCTTGTGTATAAGTGATTAGAAGCATGCTTAGGATCATTAATCTTGGAAGCTTGCTTGATTTCTTGAATAATATGGAAGTTGGAGTTCATGATTTTATATGGGTTTTGATTGATGATTCCTTGATGATTTGAGCATGGTTTAATGGACTACTTGATTCCTAATTGATATATATGAGTTATATACATGTTATATGATTGTTTGAAGCTTTTTGGTTGAGTTTGCTTTGCGTTATCATCCCTTTTCTTCCTCCCCCGAAGCTTCCCCTGTTTTGCCCTTTTTTTCACCTCTAGAACAGTACCCGGCCGGGTACTTTTTGTGCATAAAAAGTACCCGGGCGGGTAGTTTTCCCCCCACGAGAGCTTCTGTAATGCCTACCCGGTCGGGGAACTTTTCCCTTGAATTTTACACGGCCGGTTACTCCCTCATCCGAACTCCAAATGACCTGATTTTTGATTCTTTGGAAAGATCTTGAAGTCTATAACAACTACAATTGGAATCACCTCAATATATTTTCCCATTTCTGAGTTATGATCAATTCTTTTTGGTGTCGCTGCTTTCCCGACAAACTATACTCGCCTAACTTCAACCGTCCGCCATTTTCTCCTCGCTTTGAACCAGAAAATGAGCCTTATATGCTCGGAAATCTCTTTGTGTCTAGTTTCATATCCAACAAGAAAAACTCAATTCACACTTCTAGAATTAAAGATATTCAAGTTTTCCCTCAACATGTACATTTCTAAAAATTGCCGGTTTTGGCCAAACTTCACAAAAACCTTTCTTATTGCATTTCTTTCATTTCCTTGGCTCCCATATGTGAGTTATATGATATATATACTTGTTTAATTGATAATCATGCTCCTACTTGACACTCCTTGATTGTTATTACATGATATCTTGATTATGACTTCGCCGTGCGTCTTAATTGGTTCATAAGAGTCGAGTTTCATGTACACTTGTCCTTGTTACACAGATCACGGTCCCAGTTTCGAGGAGCCCACTCCGTAGGGTGCTCTCTTGCTTTCTTTTTGGTTGGTTTGTCAAGGTGAGGTTTAAATTCTAGCTACTTAGAACCTTTACAACCCTACGTGTGTTTTCGGCCAAAAGTGAACGTATATTTATAGTTTTCAAATATTATTGATTTACAATGGATTTCATGAATTGAACGAATTGATTGATTGAATGTTTTGGCGAGTAAAGCATGTTCACGTTGGGCCCCGAGGGTAGTGTATTGAGCCAACCGAGGAAGCAAGGGCTGACGGGTAACTCTTGCACTATCCTCACCAATTTTGGGATCACCTCTGAATCCACCAGGAGGTTTGGTGGAGGAAAGAAATCCCGTACGTGGGAGTCATGTTCCTGACATACACCATGCATGGATAGCCGGGTCTTAGAAGCCCACCATCACCCGGAGGGAGAAGGAGACTGGGGATGGGTCCGGCACTACGGGCCATCCTCGGGTTATTACGTTGATTGCACTTATTTATTGAATTGATTGAATACACTACTGCACTACTACACTATAACTGAATCGCATGATCACCTGATAATTAAATCAAGCATGAATTGTACACTTTTGGAGAAAGGTTGGAGAATTGCCCTCACTCGCTGGGCCACGTATTGAATTGATAATGATTGAATTATTAAATTGATTAGTTGTAATCTCGGGCGAGTTATCCTTTACTATTAAACTTTTATTGTCTCTATTTTATAAACCCTTACCCGAGATTATGGCTTGCATGTTACTTGTGCGAATATTTATTTATAAACCCCTCACTCAGTCTATGGTAGACTGACACCTCACACTTTTCAGGTATTGTCAGTGGCGTGCTAGGCGGGAGTCCGAGTCGTGTCCAGTTGTCGAGTTGAGTCTAGCATTGCATTTTCATGTTATGGATATGTTGGAGATGATAATGTATTGATAAGTGTTGGTACCTACTACTATATATATATACTTTTGATGTAAATATGGTACCTATATGTATTGATATACAGTTGTAAGTTAATTCTTTTGAGATATTTGATATATGTTAATGGAATTATTATGCTTACGCTTTAAATTCCTAGATTTGAACTTGATTGGTTTGAGGGTTAGTCCCGCCTAGCTAGTGAGTTTTTTTTTATTGTCACCCGTTCGCCATGAGTCCGGTTCATATATGGACTACCCATTTAATGTGTGAGCTAGACTTATAGTGCGGGGGTGTGGCATCTCGACGTTCCGGGTGCTACATCTTAGGTGGTATCAGAGCCCGGTTGCAAAACCGCGGTTCTAGCGTCGTGTCATGTCGAGTCTAGGTCGAACGGCATAGAAATTAATTGCTAATTTGAGGGTTTTGCTTCTTGTTTGAAATTATTTGACTACTTGGATCTTTTGAAAATTTTGAGTTATTGAATAATTTGAGCATTGTGTTCAATTATGTTGTTAATTGCCAATTAATTGATCTTGAATTATTTGAAATATTTGCTTAACATGTTTTCTTTCAAACATTGATGAATTACCTGTTGCATTTTATATTAAATTCTTGACATTAATTATGTGACAATTTTGTGACATGAGCATATCTTACCCATATGCATTTATTTTCAAAGGAAGTTGTGAATACAGGTTGTAAAAATAATGTCCAACCACGGCCAACCTTTAGACAACCTCGTATATTACAAGTGCTACTTCTCGAGCTGGAAAGGATTAGATAATGGGCCAGGGACTTCATAAGCGGAGCTGAGGGGAATTAACCTCTTCCATCGGGTTATGATTTAAAGGATAAAATCCGAAATGAAAGAACCAACTATAGGAATTCATATTACCACAAAGGGTGCATCAACCGGGCGAGGAAGTCTATTTTATTCAAGGATGAGGTGAAGGAAGAATCGAGGGAAACTAATTATTCAAGACTTGGAAGTGTGGCCAAGGTAAGGAACTTGGTTGGTTGGAAGCGAAATCTAAACAAGAGAAGGAAACAACTCCGGCAATCCTGATTGAGCTAGGGGAATCAAGTAATCCGCTATGGGAAGTTAGGATGCTAGAGTTCTATAATCGTGTGGTTTGAGTTCATTTTCCAGAATCAAGTTGAATGGTCGTGTTGGGACCGCGAAGTAGGGAATAAGGAGTTAATGCAACAAATGAGAATGGTAAAAGAGGATAGAGAACTTTTGGGTGGAAATTATATGCTCAAGGCGTAGGCAAGTAAGAAGACAAACCACATAATTGATTCAATTACTAAGGAATAGATTTAAGAAATTTCAATCAAGGTGGTACTTAGAAGAACCGGGACAATACTTGGAGATTGGTTCGTCGAGGGAAGTTGGGAAATTAACTCCATAAGTAGAGAAGAATTTGAGTTCAAGAGTTCCGAATTAGGGACCATACCATTATTCAAGCTAATGCAAGAAAATCTTGATGAAGGAGGTAATTATGGTAATAAGCAACAAAGCTTAACTTCCATGGAAATGAAGCAAGGAAAATATGGGAAATGGTATGGTTTAGGATTTCAACTAAGGAAGGAATAAAGGAAGTTTTGAGTAAACTGATAACTATGAAGAAGACTCGGGCAATAATTGGAGAGCGATTATTAAAGACAGGGCAAGATGCTAATTTCATGAGTGTAGAGGACTTCGGATTCAAGCAATTGTAATCTCAAGCCATGAGAATGTTCAAGTTGATGCTAGCAAATTCTGGAGAATTAGAAGATCGTGGGTAACAAGAAATGATTAATAGACGCAAGACAAATTTATAACCCAGCAAACATGAAATGTAACTACGGTGACAGGTTTAATGCATCCACAAGCACGTGCATCATACGCTATGTTAAATTTTTAAATTTCTTTACTCATGTGTGTTTTCACGATTGAACTTAATTGTTTCAATATGTTGATTCTATTATTTTCAAGTGCGTTACTTGCATTGGCATATTAATCCAACATGCATATCTAGTGTCTTGATTACAGGATGTCTCAAGGTCACCCTCATCGTGCACGAGTGTTCAGAGTTTCCCCGCATTTACCCCCTCCGGTTCAACCTCAGGAGTTTTTCGAGTCTTTAGTTTGTTTGGTTGATCAGAAGATAAGAGAATATGTTTCCTTGGTGCCGCTAGCTTCAGCACAACAACCGGGCCAAATTTCGATAGCTTTTAAGGAGTTTCAGAACCAACAAACCTCAAAGTTCTTTGAAAGGAGTGATAATTAAGCTAAGTCACCACTTAAGAAAATTAAAAGGATGTGGGAATTAGTCCCAGGTGACTCCCAAGAGAAGATCCGAGACACTACCTCTTTGGAGGCAAGAAGGTCTAATCCTCAACCCGGGCAGGCTTCAGGTTCAAAATTAGGACAGACTTCCAACAAAGGGAAGCAGCCTATCTCTCACCCTATCCCAACACCTCAAGGGAGGTCTCGAGAGAGAAAGAATCGGTTATTTGAGTCAGGTTTACGAACTTCACGTACCCCGGCTTCAACAACATCTTCGGGAAAGCTTCTTTGTGCTTATTGTCGAGGCGACAACCACACTTATGAGAATTGTAGATGGTGTTTGGGCTTATGCTTGTGATGTGGAAGTAATGAACACCGATTTGACACGTGCTCGAAGCGAAAGGGGTTATCCTCCGGGAGACCAAGGCCACTTGTTCAAGTCCGTTCTTGTATGCTAGAGAGAGAGGTGCAAGATGTAAACGCGGGTCTAAACGCGATAGCAGAAGGTATCCATTACACGCATGACACAATCAGAAGTGAACGGTACACCTAACCATGCATATCACGTGCATCATGGATTTTATTGTTGTTATACTTACTTTCTTGTTAGCGGTAACTTGGTTATATATGAGTGAGGAGTATGTGATTAACATGATGCTACTTGCCTTATGTGACATATACGTGAATGTTTCTACAATTTGCTTTCTTGAATCGTTGTTTTTTTTTTTTCGTGTGTGTTTGAGAGACGGGGTTCTCTCATTTCTTGCTGAAAGACGGGGTTCTCTCATTTCCTGCTGAGAGACGGGGTTCTCTCATTTCTTGTTGAGAGATGGGGTTCTCTCATTTCTTGTTGAAAGACGGGGTTCTTTCATTTCGTGTTTAGGAGACGGGGTTCTCTTATTGCTTGTGCATCATTTTTAAACTCGACAGTGAATCTGGAGACCAGATTCTTCTAGGGGGGGGAGAGTTGTAACGCCCTGGTTTTTCCATTCATGCATTATGTGTTATTGTTATAACTTTCATATCATGATATTCATTTTAATTTCATTTCAATGCATTTCCTATTATATGCATAATTTATACTTTTCATCTTATAACATATTTTCATTTACATGTATATATATGTACCTATTTATATATTTAGACTTATTTTATGAGATTGTTATTTTTTCTAATCTCATTCACTCATGCAATTAATTATCAACATGCATTATATACATATATACATTCATGTATTCATGTTACCCTAATACACTCACACATTCATTATATATGTATATAATAATAAGAGCACTAAAGATTTATATACATATAAGATACATAATATCTCCACTTTATTACTTTATACATATATACATTATATCTATAATTATATTACATACATTCATCTCTCCCACATTTTCATTTCATCACATTTCATCAAACCTCACACACACACACACTAATACACGATCAAAACACCATGGAAGAGAAGAAGGAGATTTCATCATTTCAAGCTTGAATCAAGGAAGTTAATTGCATAAGTTGGAGCATCTTCATCATCCCATCATATCATCCCTTCTTTCCTTCACTTTAAGGTATAGATGGAGTATTTATATGAATCTCTTGAACTTATTTGAAGTAGGGTTTGTTGATTATGATATGATTTCTTGTGTATAAGTGATTAGAAGCATGCTTAGGATCATTAATCTTGGAAGCTTGCTTGATTTCTTGAATAATATGGAAGTTGGAGTTCATGATTTTATATGGGTTTTGATTGATGATTCGTTGATGATTTGAGCATGGTTTAATGGACTACTTGATTCCAAATTGATATATATGAGTTATATACATGTTATATGATTGTTTGGAGCTTTTTGGTTGAGTTTGCTTTAGGTTTTCATCCCTTTTCTTCCTCCCCCGAAGCTTCCCCTGTTTTGCCCTTTTTTCCACCTCTAGAACAGTACCCGTCCGGGTACTTTTTGTGCATAAAAAGTACCCGGGCGGGTAGTTTCCCCCCCCCCCCCCGACAGCTTCTGTAATGCCTATCCGGTCGGGGAACTTTTCCCTTGAATTTTACCCGGCCGGGTACTCCCTCATCCGAACTCCAAATGACCTGATTTTTGATTCTTTGGAAAGATCTTGAAGTCTATAACAACCTCCAATTGGAATCACCTCAATAGATTTTCCCATTTCTAAGTTATGATCAATTCTTTTTGGTATCGCTGCTTTCCCGACAAACTACACTCGCCGAACTTCAACCGTCCGCCATTTTCTCCTCGCTTTGAACTAGAAAACGGGCCTTATATGCTCAGAAAGGTCTTTGTGTCTCGTTTCATATCCAACAAGAAAAACTCAATTCCCACTTCTATAATTAAAGATATTGAAGTTTTCCCTCAACATGTACATTTCTAAAAATTGTCGGTTTTGGCCAAACTTCACCAAAACCTTTCTTATTGCATTTCTTTCACTTCCTTGGCTCCCATATGTGAGTTATATGATATATATACTTGTTTAATTGATAATCATGCTCCTACTTGACACTCCTTGATTGTTATTGCATGATATCTTGATTATGACTTCGTCGTGCGTCTTAATTGGTTCATAAGAGTCGAGTTTCATGTACACTTGTCCTTGTTACACAGATCACGGTCCCGGTTTCGAGGAGCCCGCTCCGTAGGGTGCTCTCTTGCTTCCTTTTTGGTTGGTTTGTCAAGGTGAGGTTTAAATTCTAGCTACTTAGAACCTTTACAACCCTACGTGTGTTTTCGGCCAAAAGTGAACGTATATTTATAGTTTTCAAATATTATTGATTTACAATGGATTTCATGAATTGAACGAATTGATTGATTGAATGTTTTGGCGAGTAAAGCATGTTCACGTTGGGCCCCGAGGGTAGTGTATTGAGCCAACCGAGGAAGCAAGGGCTGACGGGTAACTCTTGCACTATCCTCACCAATTTTGGGATCACCTCTGAATCCACCAGGAGGTTTGGTGGAGGAAAGAAATCCCGTACGTGGGAGTCATTGTAACGCCCCAAATTTTATTAATCATAAATTTCGGTTATTATAGTACCATTCGGATTTATTTTATAGTACGGAAAATATTTATTACATGAAACCAATACCAAGAGCATTTCAAATTACTAAATTGTCCCTAGTTAAATATTTTCTAAAATTCTAGGGACTTAATTGCCAATTCTTAAGGACTTAATTGATCTTATTTTAAAACCTTGTATACTCAATTATATAGATTGAGTTCTTGGAGGATTTATTGGCAATTAGTCTATTTTACACAAAAATCAAGAATGGAATGTATAAGCTTCTTCAAGCTTCCTTGATTCATTCTAGCATATATTTCCCAACATATTCATCTCTCTCGGTTCTAAAGAAGAAAAAGGGAAGAGTGATCTTTGTATCAATCATCAAGATTTCAAGAAAAATCTTTCAAGAAATTGGGAGTTATCATCATCATCATCCTTCTTTCATCCATTTCTTAGCTTCAAGGTTGGTTGTGCATGAATGGATGATTTTTGATCATGTTAGAAATGGTTAGGGTTTGGGATTTGTATGATAAATGAATTCTTGGTAGATGAAAGCATGATTGTGTGACCATAGCATGAATTATAACATGATTTCCTTATGAATTCTTGAATAAATGAGTTTGAATGATCAAGTATGATCATGAGCATAAAACATGAATTCTTGATAATATTTCATAGTTTAAGTGTTTAAGTGTTATCTTAGCATTTATTGAAGATATATGCATGTATATTTCCAGAATTTCATGTCTTTATTGATCAAACTTGGGTTTTGTTGTTGTCTTGGTGCCATTGCCGAGAGCTTCCCCTGTTTCTGCTCTGTTTTCAGTTGCAGGAACTGGGAACGACCGTTCCCAGCCTCAAGGCTTTGTGGGAACGGGCGTTCCCATTCCTTTTCAAATAAAAAGGGCGGCCGAGCATGGGAACGGCCGTTCCCATTTTGGCCTTGCGCCGGAAGGGCCGTTCCCAGCTCAAAGGCGCGTTTAAATGGGGAAAACGTTGGTGCGCTTTTGGGGAGAAACGGGAACGACCGTTCCCATTTTACAAAGGGACCCGGAACGGCCGTTCCCACCTGTGATGCAGAACAAAATATTCTGCATAAAATTACGAAAATGACCCCTCGATCCAACGACTTCTTTGACCCCGAATTGCTATAATATGTGTTAATATGATGTGAAACGAAAAGTTATCATGCCACATTGTAATTTCGTGGTCGTCTCGTTACATTTTGGCCGTTCGTCATATTTGGTCCATTTTAGGTCATATCTCATGTACACACGTCGTGTTTGCACAGGTCACGAGGTCGTGAACGAGGGACAAGCTCCCTAGAACGTATCCTTATCGCGTTTCTCAAGAAAAGGTGAGGTTTAGTTAATAATTGTATAACACCCTATAACCTTACGTGAACTTTCAAAGCCAAAAAGGTATTTACATATTTTATTAAAAATCATTTCCAATGTTTAAAACAATTTCAAGCAAATTGGACTCATGCAAAGCAATGCATGTGGTTCGAGTAATAGCAGTATCATGCAAAGCAATGCATGTATTATACTAGTCATGATTGTTAGTGGCGAGTAGCATGATAACACATTGGGCCCGAGGGTATGTGTACGAGTCAACCGGGAAAGCGTTGGGCTGACGGGTAGCTCTATACACACCCCTCAACACTGGGATGACCCCTGAATCCACCAGGAGGTTGGTGGAGGAAGGAATCCCGCACGTGGGAGTCATGTTCCTGACGTGCGTAGCATGGATGGATAGGGCTTTGCAAACCCGCCATCAACCGGAGTGAAGGAGTTCATGAAATGAATACGTGTACACCGTAATTGAATTGCTTGATCACATGATACCTCTACTAGTCGGTAATGATTCACTTGGTGTAAGGTTGGAAGAGCCCTCACTCGCCAGGGCCACGTCTCAATAATATGAACTTTAATTAATAAACTTGATGGTTGTAATCTCGGGCGATGGGTATTATATTTTAAACTTCTATTACTTTTACAATTAAAACATTACCCGAGGTCACAACGTGCATGTTACTTGTGTTATACACATGTTGACTACTTCACTCAGTCTTCCATGGACTGACACCCCACCTTTCAGGTACTTGAGAGCGGTCGTGGGCTAGGCGGGAGTCGAGTCAGGTCGCACATTCCACAAAGTCTAGCATTTCATTTCATGTACAGAACTAATGTAATTATGTTATGATCGTTACTATTACATGTTAGATATTTCGATATGAAGAGATGATAATGTATTGAAAGTGATATGTGTATTACCTATACTGATGAATTATTTGCTGTTTTCACTTCATTTTATCGCATGAACAGTTTAGTTCCCGCCTAGCTTGTTGGTATTGCATTGTCACCCGTTCGCTATAGTTTCGATTTATGTATGGACATTCCATTTCATACGTGGATCGAGGCTATAGTGCGGGGGTGTGGCACCTCCACGTGTAAGGGGTGTTACATCTAAGGTGGTATCAGAGCCCGGTTGCAAAACCGAGGTTCTAGTGTCGTGTCGTGTCAAGTCTAGGTCGAACGGCATAGGATTACTTGTTACGTGAGAAGTCGGTGTTTAATGAAATTACGTGAATTGCTTGAATTCTTGAATTAGTTGAATTTCTGAGATTCTTTGAAATGTGTGTTGCATTAACTTATGAAATTATTTGCACACATTTTGCATCTATTAACCAAACCATGCATGTATAGTGATCTCATTTCAGGATGGATCATGGTAAACATCAGCGTGACCGGTCCCCGAGACATAGACATCATCATCATCGTCGCCACCCTCGCCATGAGGAGTCATCCCCTTCTCCACCTCCTCAAGCCCAGCCTCAGGATTTTATGAACGCTGTGGTAGGGTTAATTGATCAGAGGATACAGGAAAGGGTTCCTCCCATACCACCTGCGCAGATAGCACCTCCGGGTAACCCTATTTCTGCTATACTTCAGGAATTTCAAAACCAACAACCCCCAAAGTTCTACAAGGGTGATGATATTCAGGCTGAAATGTGGCTCAAGGAGATTGATAGGGTTTGGCAACTCATTCCTTGTGACTCCCAGGAAAAAGCCCGCTGCACTCTCACTTTGATTCAGGGCGAAGCCTACTCCTGGTGGGAAAGTATTCAGATCGTATTAGAAGCTGCCGGAGAAACTATCAATTGGGAAGTATTTGTTAGAGAATTCAGGAACAAATTTATTCCTCCAGCTTCACGTACTCGGAGGCTGAGGGAATTTACCGAATTAAAGCAAGAAGGAAGATCTGTGGGTGAGTACATAGCGGAGTTTGAACGCTTATCTCGCTATGCACCCAACATCGCGAGTGACGATTTCCACAAAGCAATGCAATTTGTGCAAGGACTCAGACCGGAAATACAGGATGCTCTGAAGGCCGCTAATACAAGTACTTGGGCCAAAGCTACTGCGAAGGCGTTGAAGGTTGAGGATTCGGATAACGCATTAAGGCCTGTTCCTCCTCTCGAACGGGACTTAGCCTCAGGAACGAGACCAGATTCTAATATAATGAAAAGACCCGTTAGTGATTTGGTTTTACCACCTCCGGAAAGACCTAAAAAGAAGAAGTCCCAGAATAATAAATCAATTTCAGGGAGTGCTTCTACTATGACTTCGCCATCACAGTCAGGAAAGATTCTTTGCACCTATTGTGGACGCTATAATCATACCTACGAGAATTGTCGGGAACGGTTAAATATATGTATGAGATGCGGGAGCAAAGAGCATCAAGCAAATATGTGTCCGAGGCGAAGAGAAAGAACAAGAATAGCCCGAGGTATCAACTACATTCATAGCCACTTCGACGGTGAACGGTATCATTAAACATGCATGTCACGAGCATCATGAATTTTATTATTAATGAAATTATTGCTAGCAACAATGTGCTTCGGTGTAAAAGACGAACCGATGTGGTTGATGTGCTTTTACTTGCCTCTTTTGTGATAAATGTTTCAGCATTGTTTTGAAGTATTACTTGAGCCTATTAGAGAGACGGGGTTCTCTCACAACTTGTTTGAGAGACGGGGCACTCTCATCCTTTCTGAGAAATGGGGTTTTCTCACTTATTGTTGAAAGACGGGGATCTTTCATTCCTTGTTCAAGAGACGGGGTTCTCTCATAACTCGTGCATGATTTGAACTCGAAAGTGGACCTGGGGACCAGGTCCTTTTAAGGGGGGAAGAATTGTAACGCCCCAAATTTTATTAATCATAAATTTCGGTTATTATAGTACCATTCGGATTTATTTTATAGTACGGAAAATATTTATTACATGAAACCAATACCAAGAGCATTTCAAATTACTAAATTGTCCCTAGTTAAATATTTTCTAAAATTCTAGGGACTTAATTGCCAATTCTTAAGGACTTAATTGATCTTATTTTAAAACCTTGTATACTCAATTATATAGATTGAGTTCTTGGAGGATTTATTGGCAATTAGTCTATTTTACACAAAAATCAAGAATGGAATGTATAAGCTTCTTCAAGCTTCCTTGATTCATTCTAGCATATATTTCCCAACATATTCATCTCTCTTGGTTCTAAAGAAGAAAAAGGGAAGAGTGATCTTTGTATCAATCATCAAGATTTCAAGAAAAATCTTTCAAGAAATTGGGAGTTATCATCATCATCATCCTTCTTTCATCCATTTCTTAGCTTCAAGGTTGGTTGTGCATGAATGGATGATTTTTGATCATGTTAGAAATGGTTAGGGTTTGGGATTTGTATGATAAATGAATTCTTGGTAGATGAAAGCATGATTGTGTGACCATAGCATGAATTATAACATGATTTCCTTATGAATTCTTGAATAAATGAGTTTGAATGATCAAGTATGATCATGAGCATAAAACATGAATTCTTGATAATATTTCATAGTTTAAGTGTTTAAGTGTTATCTTAGCATTTATTGAAGATATATGCATGTATATTTCCAGAATTTCATGTCTTTATTGATCAAACTTGGGTTTTGTTGTTGTCTTGGTGCCATTGCCGAGAGCTTCCCCTGTTTCTGCTCTGTTTTCAGTTGCAGGAACTGGGAACGACCGTTCCCAGCCTCAAGGCTTTGTGGGAACGGGCGTTCCCATTCCTTTTCAAATAAAAAGGGCGGCCGAGCATGGGAACGGCCGTTCCCATTTTGGCCTTGCGCCGGAAGGGCCGTTCCCAGCTCAAAGGCGCGTTTAAATGGGGAAAACGTTGGTGCGCTTTTGGGGAGAAACGGGAACGACCGTTCCCATTTTACAAAGGGACCCGGAACGACCGTTCCCACCTGTGATGCAGAACAAAATATTCTGCATAAAATTACGAAAATGACCCCTCGATCCAACGACTTCTTTGACCCCGAATTGCTATAATATGTGTTAATATGATGTGAAACGAAAAGTTATCATGCCACATTGTAATTTCGTGGTCGTCTCGTTACATTTTGGCCGTTCGTCATATTTGGTCCATTTTAGGTCATATCTCATGTACACACGTCGTGTTTGCACAGGTCACGAGGTCGTGAACGAGGGACAAGCTCCCTAGAACGTATCCTTATCGCGTTTCTCAAGAAAAAGTGAGGTTTAGTTAATAATTGTATAACACCCTATAACCTTACGTGAACTTTCAAAGCCAAAAAGGTATTTACATATTTTATTAAAAATCATTTCCAATGTTTAAAACAATTTCAAGCAAATTGGACTCATGCAAAGCAATGCATGTGGTTCGAGTAATAGCAGTATCATGCAAAGCAATGCATGTATTATACTAGTCATGATTGTTAGTGGCGAGTAGCATGATAACACATTGGGCCCGAGGGTATGTGTACGAGTCAACCGGGAAAGCGTTGGGCTGACGGGTAGCTCTATACACACCCCTCAACACTGGGATGACCCCTGAATCCACCAGGAGGTTGGTGGAGGAAGGAATCCCGCACGTGGGAGTCATGTTCCTGACGTGCGTAGCATGGATGGATAGGGCTTTGCAAACCCGCCATCAACCGGAGTGAAGGAGTTCATGAAATGAATACGTGTACACCGTAATTGAATTGCTTGATCACATGATACCTCTACTAGTCGGTAATGATTCACTTGGTGTAAGGTTGGAAGAGCCCTCACTCGCCAGGGCCACGTCTCAATAATATGAACTTTAATTAATAAACTTGATGGTTGTAATCTCGGGCGATGGGTATTATATTTTAAACTTCTATTACTTTTACAATTAAAACATTACCCGAGGTCACAACGTGCATGTTACTTGTGTTATACACATGTTGACTACTTCACTCAGTCTTCCATGGACTGACACCCCACCTTTCAGGTACTTGAGAGCGGTCGTGGGCTAGGCGGGAGTCGAGTCAGGTCGCACATTCCACAAAGTCTAGCATTTCATTTCATGTACAGAACTAATGTAATTATGTTATGATCGTTACTATTACATCTTAGATATTTTGATATGAAGAGATGATAATGTATTGAAAGTGATATGTGTATTACCTATACTGATGAATTATTTGCTGCTTTCACTTCATTTTATCGCATGAACAGTTTAGTTCCCGCCTAGCTTGTTGGTATTGCATTGTCACCCGTTCGCTATAGTTTCGATTTATGTATGGACATTCCATTTCATACGTGGATCGAGGCTATAGTGCGGGGGTGTGGCACCTCCACGTGTAAGGGGTGTTACAGTCATGTTCCTGACGTACACCATGCATGGATGGCCGGGTCTTGCAAGCCCACCATCACCCGGAGGGAGAAGGAGACTGGGGATGGGTCCGGAACCACGGGCCATCCTCGGGTTATTACATTGATTGCACTTATTTATTGAATTGATTGAATACACTACTGCACTACTACACTATAATTGAATCGCATGATCACCTGATAATTAAATCAAGCATGAATTGTACACTTTTGGAGAAAGGTTGGAGAATTGCCCTCACTCGCCGGGCCACGTATTGAATTGATAATGATTGAATTATTAAATTGATTAGTTGTAATCTCGGGCGAGTTATCCTTTACTATTAAACTTTTATTGTCTCTATTTTATAAACCCTTACCCGAGATTATGGCTTGCATGTTACTTGTGCGAATATTTATTTATAAACCCCTCACTCAGTCTGTGGTAGACTGACACCTCACACTTTTCAGGTATTGTCAGTGGCGTGCTAGGCGGGAGTCCGAGTCGTGTCCAGTTGTCGAGTTGAGTCTAGCATTGCATTTTCATGTTATGGATATGTTGGAGATGATAATGTATTGATAAGTGTTGGTACCTACTACTATATATATATACTTTTGATGTAAATATGGTACCTATATGTATTGATATACAGTTGTAAGTTAATTCTTTTGAGATATTTGATATATGTTAATGGAATTATTATGCTTACGCTTTAAATTCCTAGATTTGAACTTGATTGGTTTGAGGGTTAGTCCCGCCTAGCTAGTGAGTTTTTTTTTATTGTCACCTGTTCGCCATGAGTCCGGTTCATATATGGACTACCCATTTCATGTGTGAGCTAGACTTATGGTGCGGGGGTGTGGCATCTCGACGTTCCGGGTGCTACAGTTATATAATTTTGATATGTTTGTTTTGTTTTGATATGTTATGATACGTTGACAAGTCCAGGATGGATTATGATACTCGTACCCGCCGAGTTATGTATGTATGATATGTTAAAGTTCGTGAAATGGGAATAAACTTATTAGTAAGATAAAATATAGATATTTTGAAAGGATAAGATAATATATGAAATGATTTGTTATGATATGAATTTTTACGATACATTTGTATATGTTAAGTTACGATTTGCTCTATCTTGTTAAGAAATCCCTATATGCATGTATCACGGGCAAAGATTATTGTGATTTGAACATGCTATGCTCTTTACTTATATGTAGCGTGTGTGGGTAGCCCCTCACTCAGTTAGTGTGATTGACCCTCTCCCTTCCCAACGTTTTCAGTGTGCGGGTGTAGCTTTGGAATTCGAGTTAGACGGCTTGAGTCGAGTCCCTTGAGTTTGTCAAGTCTTTGTTTTAGTTCGAATTGTTACATACGCATTTTGTATTCCGATTAAGTTTTTATGTAAGATTCGAATAAATATATGTAAACTTTATTTATGATAAGTTATGTTTTCAGGACAAGCTTCTAGGGATAGATTGAACCCGTTTACTTTTATGATTTATGTTGATTTCGGGATTAGATATCTATGCTAGTTGAACCTATCACCTAGTGCTTATATTTTATGTTTAAACGTATGAATTGCTTCTGCATGTGCTTATGTTTTAGTGTTTTGGTTTTGCAGTCAAGGTCTACATCCCGCCTAGCTTAGGTGTATGTCTATCTGTCTCCCGTTCACCTTTGCTTGATTCATGTACGTGTTTCCATCTCGTATGTGGATTGGCCTTTGGTGCGGGGGATGTGGTGACCCACTGTGAGGGTTGATACACCATGTTCATGGACACTTGTACCTTCTTTCATTCTAAGATGAAAGAGCTCCCTAGATGTGTTGTACCTTAAAACACGTTCTTTGGGGCTGTACAATTTGCTCAAGGTGGTCATAAATCTCCCAAGTGTTTTCCAATGACTCGTGTAGCCTTCGCATACCCGAAGATATGTTGGCCAACATGAGGCAACGGGTTTGAAAATTATCTTCATTTCACTTTGCAATTGCATCTCTTTCGGCCGATTTGGAGCCTCGCTTTCAGTGATAGGTTCTACCCCCAAGAGAACATATCCTCTCTTTTTAGAATCTAAAATTATCTTTAGATTTCGAAGCCAATCAGAGTAATTGGGCCCCGTCAACTTGTTTGATTTGAGGATGGATACTAAAGGGTTTTTAGTTGCCATTTCAATTGTAGAGAATCACAGAACTATAACCTAAATGAAAAATAGAGAAATCACGGCATGCTGAATAATAACGATTATATATATTATCAAGGTCTTTAGAAATTTGTTCTCCCTCTACTTTTAGAAGGTCTATATATCCCAAACGACCTTAGAGGAAACTTATTTTCTCAATGGGTACTACGATCCCAAGTATACTTAGTTTTGGTGTAACACCCCAATTTCCGGAAGTTCGGGTAAGCACGCCACATGCGGGTCTTCGGGAGTTGGGAGGTTTAACTTAATTATTTTCTTCAATTATTCATAATTTTCATCATATTATGTCCATTACACCTTTATGCATTTGTATGATTTTCATCAACGTGAATTATATGAACTAAGTGCTATATGTGAGCTAATTGCAATATATGTCCTTGATTGATCTTTTGTGTAAATTTATGGATTTAATTGCATTAAATGAATTGAAACTACTTGATCATATTTCATGGAATGACACTTGATTGAATGAATTCAAATAAGGTGAGGACCTATTTGCAAAATGTGGTAAATCACACATATTCTTGCAAGACTTTAAGTATATCATTTCATTTCTTCCAATTCATTCCATTTCATTCCATTTTCATACAAGAGACACACACTCACACACACTAAACATCGATCAATACACTAAGGAAGAGAAGAAGAATTTCATCTCATATTTCAAGCTAGATTTTGGAGGAATGGTGGAGCTAGGATCATCATCATCATTATATTACCATTTCATCTCATCTTTGAAGGTATAGTATGGAAATTGTATGAATCTCTTGAAGTTATGATTGAGTAGGGTTTGGTAATTATGTTAGGACTCTTTGTTTATTTAATTACTAGAAGCATGTTAGGATCTTTTTATTTCAAATCTTGCATGAAGTTATCAATTATGTGGAAGTTGGAATGCATAGAAATATATGGGTCTTTATTGAAGAATTCTGATGATCTAGTCATGATTTAATGGTTTGTTTGATTCCTAAGTGAAGTATTATGTTTATTTGATGTTGTTGGGCAATTGTTATGGTTGGAATTTGATTCGGAGATGGTTTGCATGAGTTTTCAAAAATGCCCTGCTGCTGTTCTGTTTCGAGCAGAGGGTCCCAGTCGGGATCCTTTCTGAACTAAAAACCATCCCGGTCGGGACAGTCAAGAAGGGTGGCTACGTTATTTATGTCCCGACCGGGACACTTTTGAACTGAAAGTCAATCCTGGCCGGGATCTCTCTCTGAGTGAACATTATTTTTGTGTGTAAAAATTATCCGTTTTCCAATTAATTCTATTATGCCTCGTATGTTCTTAATTTCTAAATTTGGGATAAATTATGATTGTTTCAATCATGTTTACGACATTGCATAATTGACCTTGTACGACATTTTATTTCGGGATTTTCTATGATAGGGGAGGTTGGTGTAATTTTCCCAAACTTTGAATATGTATTGCATGCTTAATTCTTGTTGCATTAATTCACAAATTGAACCCGTTTACGATAATTATTGATTGTAAGAGCTTGATTGACATCACATGGCCTTGTCATTCGTCTTGCTTGGTTCAAGAGTGGAGTCTTATGTACACTTGTCCTTGTTACACAAATCACGGTCTCGGAGACGAGGAGCACGCTCCGTAGGGTGTTTCTTTACTTCTTTTGTCGGTAAAGGTGAGGTTTAATTTCAAGATACATAGAACCCCTACCACCCTATGTGAATTTGGGCCAACAATGTATCTATATATCTATAGTTTTCCAAACCTTATCGATTTACAACTGATTTACTGAACTAAACTGATTGATTGTTTTGGGATACTGTACTGCACTGCAGGCCCGAGGGTAGTGTATTGAGCCAACCGGGAAAGCTTGGGCTGACGGGTAACTCTTGCACTATCCTCACAACTTTTGGGATGACCGCTGAACCCACTAGGAGATTAGTGGAGGAAGGAGTTCCGGGCACAAGGAATCATGAACCCTATACTCACACTGACTGGATGGTGGGACCTTGCAATCCCACCATCACCCGAAAAAGAAGGGGTTACTGAAACTGCTAATTGCACACTGTAATTGATTGCCTGATCACCTAATCACTTAATAACTGAATTATTGTACACTGTCAGAGAAATGTTGGAGAATTACCCTCACTCGCCGTGTCACTGGTTGATTGAAACTGATTGTATTGTTAAATTGATTAGTTGTAATCTCGGGTGAGGAATTATTCTATTCTTGAACTTATATTCTTTCTTTTATAAAATCTTACCCGAGATTAGAGCTTGCATGGTAGTTGCGCTTATAGTTATTGAATGTAACATCCCGCTCGTCCCATAAATAAGGTACGCCACTTTTCAACCTCTTTATGTGTGTAATTATGTGATTTCGTACTTTGCACGACCCTATTTTGAACTCTTTAAGAGTTTAGGGGCTTGTTTGTAATTTTCTCCTTTTAGGGGTTTTTCGGTCATTCCTCGTTCGATCGAGATTTCGACCTCTTTGACCCCTTTAACGCGTTCGGGGCATCGAATTGAGTCCGTAGACTCTAAGTTTGCCCAATTCTGACGTCGTTAGCCCTTTCTACCGATCGTTTCTTCGCGCGAGGACCGGGTTAAATATCTATCTTCATCGTTTTGCATGCCAAAAGCTCCAGCAGCTCTCTCTCTCTTCTCCCGCTGCTTCTCTCTCCTCTCTCACGACACACTCACACACACTTGAGGTGTGTTTTCACACACACGTCCAACTTGCCCGTTTCTCGACGGATTTCGACGAACCACTAGTCCATTTCGACGGGCTCGACGACGCGGTCACAACCGTACCAAGAAATCGGCCATCCGGCGACCGACGGCGGAGAAACCGCCGGATTTCAGACGCGGCGGAAGAGGAGTGGTGGAGCCGTCACTTCGCCGGCGTCCCGCGGCGGCTTCCGGCCACTCTCCGGCGACACGCACCACCAACCCAGGTAAAGGAGCTCCCGGCGTAATTTTCTGGACAGACGGCGCCGCCATCGGGGCGGCGAGGAGGCCGCACGCGCCGCCTGAAGCTCGCGGCGGCGGCGGCGGTTACTGTAGCGGCGTGTTTCGCCGCTTTCCGGCGACTTTCTCCGACGGGGTTTGGTGGTTTCCGGACGTTTTCGACCTCCTGAACCCATTTCCGGCATCAGATTGGGACGAATCGCGGCGTAGGTGGCGGTTCCGGCGAGTGGCGCACCGGCGGACGTTTGGCGGCGGATTTGGCCCTCTTCCGGTGGGCTTTTGGGGGTGGTTCCTTCACGGAAGTTGCTCAGAATATTGGAATGTAGCGGATAACGTTGGCCCCGACTCGAGAACCGGCCTGCGGCGGCGAACCGGTCTGGACCGGCGGTCTGATTTTTCCGGCGACTTTTTCCGGGTTTTGGCTTGGGGCTTTCGTAGGGCTCGTTACGGGCTTTCCAACGGTATGTCCGGATTTTATTTTCGTTTGGCGGTTTGCGTTTAATTTCAGTTTTCGTTCTAGGGTTTTGGTTCGGTTTTTCTTTAACGAAGTCCTGTGTGTTTGGTATTTTCTGAAATTGGTTGAGGGCTTTTGTCGAGCAGGCCGAGGCGCACATTTCTGTCCTTCCGGGGAATTTTCCGACCACCAGAGGTGGTGGTCCGGCGGCTGTACGTGGCGGTCCGGCAAGCTGCGGTGGCGGCATTCCGGTGACTTTTGGTCAGCGGGTTCCTTTCGTCGTGGTGAGTCCAACGCCACTTTCCGTTCGTCAATCGGATGTCCGGTTGATTTTATGTGAATTTTTGAAGTTGTTGTATTTATTTTCGTTAATTGTTTTAATTGTAATTTCGGCCTTGTATGAACTATGAAATGGAAATTGTGAATTGTATGATATGTGAAAATATATTGTGTTGTATGAAAGCTTAATTCGTGATTTAGTGAATTTAAATTGCCTCGTTATTTGCCTACTTATTTGAGAATAATTCTTGTTTAAGGGGTGTTAGTGTAATTTTAGAAAACTAATTGATTATGAATTTTATGAAATGTAAGAAATGAATTATGATAGGCTAAGTTATATTTAATTTGAATAAATTGATCAAGTATGCTAATTGTTAGAATATCGTGAGAATTGTCAATGTATAATTTATATATATTGCTATGTAATTCATGTTTAATTTCGTGAGACTTTGTGCATAGTATGATTTGAATTCTTTATGTCATAATTTATTTTATGCAATTAATGTTAGGAATTTTATAAGCTATGCATCTCTTGATATGTAATATGAATTGTAAAATGCTCTGAATAACTTGATTGTCTAAAAATGGATTATATGTTGCATCATTTGTATTTGTGAGCTTGGCCGTGCGTCTGTTTGGTTGTTTTTGGAGTCTGAGTCTGTGTTGTGTGTTCAGTTGTTTAGGGGTTATCCAGGGAGTGTGTGTCAGCTGTCTGGGTTTCAGTGGGACTTCTTGGCCATTGTTTTCCGTGCTCGTCGGTGTACGGTGAGGTTTCTTTCTTTTAGTTAAAGCGACCTAAAACCCTACGTGTATTTTGAAGCCCGCATGTGAACTATATATATATATATGTATATAGATATGTGTTCGGATATGTATTTTGTGGGAATTGGTCCCTTTTGTTATGAAAGAATTGGAAAATGTTTTGTATATGTATATAAGCTATTTTACGTTTGTTTGGAAAAGCTTCGACAAGTGTGAGTGTGCGTGAATGTGTGTGTGTGTGACAGCCCGGTTCGGGATCGGATCAATAAAGGTAAGCTAAGGGCAACGTAAGGGCATTTATAGAACTTGATCCGTATTTAAAACAATTTATATCATGCACCCCTACATGAAATAAGTGCTCATATGTGATATTAGGTGACCAAAAGGGGGAAAACTACCTTTAAACCCTAAGAGCACTATTTATTTCCGAACCAGCATTATACCGTTTTATTCAGGAGACCTTAAAGAACCTATACCTATCTTCTTAGAATATTTCAACTCTCTTTTCAATGCTTTGAGGTTTCGTTTATGTGTCCAGAGCAATTTAAGAATTTATTTTCAAATAAAAATTTCCGTCGGTAAGAAATATTTCCTTCGTTAGAATGATTTAGCCCTTGAGATCATCACCATAACGTTCCTCGTTTTTTTCTACATTTTTGGAAAGCCTTTTGGACCTTCAAATCTTATCCTAGTATTTATTTCATAATTTAACTAATTTTCGAAATTCAAGAAAATCAAATCTTCCGAAGCTTATAACTTTTAAACCGTACGTCCGATTTTGACCCGTGAGTAACCGTTTCGAAGCTAATTTTATTTCCTAGCTCTTGGGCACTTTTCCAACATCAAAAATACGCAGGAGAAAGGTGGAATTACCAGAATACCCCTTCTGTGACAATTATGTAAAGAAGGAAACCTATTTTTGGAAATTTCATAAAATACCCCAACTTAAGTCCCTAAAATAAATATTATTTGCACTTTGGTCCTTCCCAACAACTATAAATAAGTGTGTTGGGGTCTCATTTTGTGCTCACTCCATTCTCTTCTTCTCCCCCTAGTGGCCGAATTTCCTCCCCCTTTTAAGGTTAGTTTTCTTATTTTTTTTATGTTTTAATTAGTTTAATTTATGTTTTAATTTATGTTTTATTTTATGTTTTAATTTATTTATTAATTATGCTAGATTTAGGATTTAATTTATGTTTTATTTTATGCATGAATTATGTGATTTAATTTATGTTTTTTTTAAATATTCATGAATTTATGAATTATATTCTTATAGTATAGTTTATTATGAAATGTGTTACAATTTAATTTTGTGACAAATTAATTATGTGACAATTATGCTAGCATGTTATATGTTACATTTTAATTATTTTATGATCATACTTAGGTAATTTAATTTATTTCATGATTTAATTAAATGTTACATGTTATTTAATGTTACATAATTAAAGTATAACCTATAGTTTTAAATGTTACATGTTTAATTAATTGTTACATAATTACTTGACCAATTGATATATGTTATGGTATACATGTATAATATACGTATACGTATTTGATTCCAATATGTATAAATACGTGTGTACTTTCGTATAAATACTATGTGTATTTCCTTAATAAATACGTATGTACTTTTGTATAAATACCGTATGTATTCTAGTATAAATACCGCATGTATTCTTGTATAAATATTGTATGTACCTTGTATAAATACTGTATAAATACGGTAGGTATCCCCGTATAAATACCGTATACATACAGTATAAATACCGTATACATACTATATAAATACACGTATACATACAGTATAAGTACAGTATATATACCGTATACTTGAATAGTGACCTTTGACATTTGACTTTGACCTTTGACCCTTGACCTTTGACTTTGACTTTTGACTTTGACCTTGACCAAGAATTTTGACTTTCAACCTAATTGATCATTTCAAAGAGACGAATTAAACGGTCAAAGCCTTTTTCGAAAATTCTCAAAAACAAGGGATCAAAGTAGGTTTCAAAGTTCACATTAGGGTTGTTCTAAGACCTTAAGAACATATCCCTAAGTTTTTGATACGAGCTTTCTAATGAGACTAATCGTTTGCTCGAATTCTTTCTTCGGGAAAGATTATTCCTTGTTTAAGTGTGCCGCATTCTTTTCAATCTTATACTCTAATACTTGACTTTCCGCACTCAATCATGCATCATTAATCATGTGTGGGACTTAGATCCTTAAGCTCATGGTAGTCTGTCACTTACAGGAGATAATACCGAGTTCTGGGATCCGCAGGGTACCGTGTGAACCCTGTCTTCTACCAACTACCAATTTATCTAAATAAATAGGTGAGGTTAAACTATTTCAACTGGAACCATGAATATTCCTTCATTTTCAAATGATTTCAAAATCAACGCCTTCGGGTGCAAAGACTCCTATCTTTCAAGTTAACGTTTTCCCGTTTGGGACAATGCTTCGAATTTAAAGTCAATGATCTCTGATATACGTTCTGTTCACTGTTATACTGCTTTGATTAAAGGTTCAGTCATCTGAACTCTGTATGCTTATGCACCTTTGTTATTCTGAAAGCAAGCTTTGGAAACTTTGTTATGTTGGGCCCTGGCGGTATGGTTAGTAGTAGACCGGGAGGCGTGCGCCAATGGCTACTATGATACTGGCCGCCGTACTGACCTTGGTGATGGTTTAATCGGAGGTTGGTTACTCCACATCGAAGGTCGGGAGAGGTGGTAAATTCCTCCCGTTTCGCACGTCACCGCGGGGTAGCTCCCTGGGCGCGACAATAAGGGGAGAAGGGGTGGTGCATGTGATTATGGGTGTTGGGATCCTAATGGATCTCGATACCAACTTTGTAAATGTTTTTGAGGAGTAAAGGATGGATATGGCCTAGCTTGCGGGCAAACTTTGGTTTTAAAGTCTGGTTCATATTTTTGAAAATATCCCGTATCCTGTTCCCCGTTTATATAAAGTATGTATGAACCAGAACCTCTGATATGTGTGCTTGTGTGTGCTTGTGAAAAATCCCATTTCAAGATAAAAGAGTTATCTTTCCGGTTTGAGAAAAGTTACTAAGAAAACCTTTCAAAATCCCACAAGTTCAACTATTCTTTATTTCTACGAATTATCTCACTTAGTCCCTTTGACTAATACCTCCGCCCTGTTTTTCTGACCTCATGGTTTCAGGTAGGCAGCCCGGCGCTTCCTAGAGGTATCTTGAAGCTGTAGGAGGTCTTTTGTTAAGTCAGGATTGCTAGTTACTTTTCCTTTGTCCTGCATAGTCGTGGTTACCTCTACCTTTACGTTACATGTTTTACTTTGAGAACCTATTCAGGCTACAACCTGAATTGCTAGGACTCCGTTTTTGTTATGTTCCTCTATTTTCTTTTTGGACTAATGTTTAAGATAATATTATGGCTACTTGTCTCTATGGTTATGCATATACTACTGTGTTGCATTCATGTTTTCAAAAGTTTAAAATTATTCTGAAATTCCGCTGCGTGGGCAACACTGGTTACTCTGATCTTTGTTATGTTCTGTCCGTTCGTCGAAGTATCTCTCTAGTAATAAAGCTTCCTAGTTACTTGGGTGATACAACGGTGCGGGGTTGTGGCGTTGGGGCGCTACAGCTAAGGTGGTATCAGAGCCTCAGGTTGAGTAAGAAGAGACTTAACCTGGGAGCTCGGAGCATAGAGGATGTTATGGGTTTACTTGCTCTACATCTTGGTATTCATATCTGTACTTACTCTGTAGTTATGAACAGTGCGAGCCAGCTTGCTTTCACTATAGTTATGGATAGCCTGAGTCAGCGAGAGCTGGATGAGGCATATTTTGAGGAGCTTGAGTCCCCTCGTACAGTAGCAGTAGTTCGCCGTGGCAGGGCCCGTTACTATACCTGGCAGCGAGCGCAGGAGAGAGGACACCCGGGGTATTCATACCCCAATAGGGTTGTTCATCAGCTGGAGGCTGAGCGGGACGAGTACCTACAGGATAGCTTAAGATTGAGAGAGGTTCGGCTAGAGGCCATTCGCTACCATGATTTAGCAGCACAGCACCGGACTGACCGGGATATTGCTCGGGAGCATGCCAGGGAGATGGAGGCTCGACTGACAGCGGAGCGCCAGGCCAGAGCCCAGCAGGCATCCCGTATTGCACAGTTATGTTAGGAATAGTGCCCTAGAAAGCCGATTGTATATCCGCTTTGTACTTTTCCTTATTGTAATCACAGACAATCTTTGAATAAAATAACGAATTGAGGCAACACTTCTTTATATGCTCTTGTTTGGTATGCGTTTACTTTAGCTGTGCATGTATGAGAACTCCCCTAATCCTGATGACTTTAGGACTCTACCATTTAGGTGAAATGGTTCATGAAACGAGCCCTATATCACATGAGTCATGATTAGTAAAATACTCCAAGCCGATGAGTCCTACAGACAGTGGGAGTGTCAACCTGACTCATCTAAGGCTTGCTTGTGGGATCACGCCCTTAAGAAGGACCACCTTGTTTCATGGAGGTGCAAAGTGTATAGTTGATACGTGCGTGATACATGAGGGTGCTTACTTTAATAAGTAAGTTCACTGAGGTGCCCCGTGTGAGAACATTCCTAAATGGGAAAGGAAGTTTCTATTTCAGGAAATGGAAACTTCCAGATTAGGAAATATCTCACGAGTCATTGATGTGATTAATTGATCCTTAGACTTGAGGTTCCTTGTCACTTTATGGGTTAACTCTGTAGTCTTAGGTATAAGCTTTAAAGGGTGTCGCCTTAGACAACTGATTCAAGGCTTATGCTGGGGCTGCACAAGTGATTCATGAAAGTGAATGAGAATCAAGAAAGGACCTACACTTGCAGTTGCAAGGTGATCTCTTATTGTGTAAGTCATTCATATGCCATATGGAGTCCTTGGCCAAGGCAGTAGATCAAGACATCAAGAAAAGGGTTTCTTGGATTGAGATCAAATGGATATGAAATGCACTTAGCTTTAAGACCGGATTATTAGGGTTCTGATTATTCCCTTGCCCTAGATCTTGGTTGAGAGATAGTAAGTAGGAGGATTGTATCTCACATGATTCAATGACTTAAAGGTTCTGTCGAATCCGAACATTCCAATTCAGCTAGGGGTTAAACACCTGTTGCTAGACTATGGTCGTTTAATCTGTGGACTGATTAATTAATTAGTGAATTAATTAATTAGGGTCACTGCTAATTGAATTGAGAACCTAGAGGGTCACACACAACAACTTGGTTACATGAGTTGAGGCTTGAAAATGATTAAACGAGTTAATCGAGCCTAGAGGGTTCCACACGTGTGAAGCCACACGTGTGGGTCACGTGAATGACACGTGTCCTTGTGACACGTGTCACACACGTGAATTTATATATATATTAAATGATTAATTTAGTTAATTATTTAATAGACTTTGGTTTAATTTTGAATTAAAAAGAAAGTCTAATTTTGGAGAAAATAATCTAGTTAATTAATTACGAATTAATTAATTAGATAAAAATAAGTTATTTATTTTATAATAAATAAAGTATAAAATTATCCAAAAATAGTTTGGATATTTTTAGCTCTCTTAAAAGTTGACTAGAATTAGAATTCAAAGTCAAAGTTGGAAAATACTTGATGATCAAGTAATAGGAGAGAGAGGGACCAAATCCTTTGTCCATTAGGACTAGGTTCGGCCGCCCCTCCCCTTTCCTATATATAGGGGAGCTCATGCTCCCCTTTAGAGCTAATTGACAATTCTTGGTTCATGTGTTGAACACCTTCCTTTCTCCAAGATTAAATTAAACCCTAGGTTAAGCCTAAACACTAATTAGAGAACTAGCATCCTTACTAGTTAGATTGTAATCAAGTTGGTGGACTTTCTCTAGAGACTTCAAGTTAGAAGTTTGAAGATTCGAGCTTTACCAAGGAGAGGGGATCAAGCCGCGAGAAGAGCGTTCTTGGGTGGCTTGAAACGCTTCAAGAAAGAATAAAAGAAAAGTAAGTTTTCTATCTTTACGAATTTGGTTACACGATTGCGAGTCCATGGTCCTTTTGTTGGGAAAATTTTTTAAATTCCGCTGCTTTCTGATTCTGTTTTCCAACAAGTGGTATCAGAGCCACCTCGTTAATCGTGTTTCTGATTCGTCTCAATTATTCTGAATTTGGTAGAAATTCTTAGGCTTAGATGCGAATTAGGTATTCTTGAGTTCTTTTAGAAAGCCTGAATTACGAAACTGTAATTTTTCTTGAATTTCTGAAACTGTTTTCTTAAATTGTGTTTCTTGAAAACCGTTTTGATAGAAATTAATTTAAATCGTATTTTTGAATTCTGGTTTTTGAACTAAAAGTACGAAACACGAAATCGCGTTACGAAAACGCGAGCCTGACATGCTAAAGCGTAGCACGCCAGGCCCGCGACCTCCCGCCCAGCAGTCCCGCAACCGCGCGGGACTGCCCGCCACTGACGCCCGCCAGCGCCTAGGCCCCCGCCTAGGCGCGCCCGCCCTCCTGTCCCGCAACCGCGCGGGACAGCCGCCCGCACGCTCCCGCAACCGCGCGGGAGCACCCGCCCGGCATCGCCCGCACGCGAGCAGCAGCAAGCTGCGCGCATCGCGCGCAGGGCGTGCGCCTAGCGCGCGCGCCTGGCGCGCGACGCTGCGCGGCGAGCCTGTGCTCGTTCCGGGCAGTTCCGGGCACGGTTTTGGCGTTTTTCGTGTTTTCGTGTTTTCAGTCCTTGAAATCCCGATTTTAATTTTTCTGAAAAATTTTATTTATTAAATTTGAATTATTTTTGAAATAATTGTTTAAATTGGGATTTTGAAAATTTGAGCGATTTGAATTTTGAAAAATTACGATCTTTATTTTCTGAAAATATTGAAAGAATAAAATTATTAATTTTCAGAAATTAATTGGAATTTTATTAGTTTATTGTTTTTCGGGTTTTATTGAAAAGGCTCTTGAACAAGAATTGCATCTAAGTCGTGTTTTAAGCTATTAGAGCTTAAAGCGAGAATTTTAATTTATTGGTTAAATTTAAATTCTTGCAAAAGCATGTTAGGTGATCATGGGTTTAGATCTATGTATGGTTTTAATTTATGCACATGGATGGTTTAAATTGGGGTTGGAGCCCTATAGTTGCGTTTTTTCAATTGAGGTTGGAGCCTCACTTATGTGCGTACTGTTATGTGATTTATTATGTGGCTTTCCATATTACTGTTTTTGAGGCCGGGGTATGCCCCGTGTAATTGTCTAAGGCCAATATGAAGATTGAGCCTTATTACTTTATGTCTTTTTCTTTTTATTGTAATTTGAGAGTAGAGATAGGTGGTGAGGTTTTATTTTCATTTTGGAGACAATGCACCCATGGAGTAAGATGGACCACATTCAAGTAACAAGGAGGCCATAAGTGAAGACCCCTCAAAATGTTAGGGAGGGGAATCTCAATTGTTAAATGTAATAGAGATAGGGCTCGTATTTTGTTACTGCTTTCCCTTATGTGATTTGAACTGTTTATGTGGCATGTATGTTAGAACTTGTGATTGTGGAGTGGCTCCCACATATCACGCATAAGATAGGTAGAACCCATGATCATTACATGTTAGTATCATGCTAGGATATGTTATCTGTTTATGTGCTTGTTTGAAATGCATTTAAGTGTACTTGCATTAATCAAGACTAATAAAATTGGATAACATATATGTTGTTGAGGTCGAACCGGACAACTCTCCGGTTGATTCGAAAATTCCCATTAAATATTAAGCAAATTTCGAACAAATAGGTATTTAATTCGAGATGCAAATTTTGAATTAAATTCCTAGCATTCCATCAATAGGTTTTAAGTTTAGTAAGTGAAGCTAGTTATTGTTCGCGAGTCGTGGGATAGCTAGTGGAGCTTATTAGTTCTTAGTTACCTAATTGATCATTTTAAATGATCAATATTTCATAATCAATTTTAGCAAGGGCGATGCCCGTGAGTTGTGGGTCGTTCGAACTAAGTTTTGGTCATGATCTTATGATTGATGGGTCTAGCTTAACGCCTAAGTAAATATGGATGTCGCACGAGTCGTGGGTCCATATTGAAAGATAGGTGATGCAAAAACAATTACTAAGAGTTCTAAAGGTGTTAGAATTGGTAAGTTGTACCTACCTGGGGTTCTTACTTAGAATGTCCGCGAGTCGTGGGTTCGAGGTAAAATGCCTGGGATCTTAGTACCCATTGGGAAACATGTTCCTCTTAGATCTTTGGGAATTATAGATCTTTGAAAAACAGTGGGAGCTACATTAGATTAAAGACCTTATCTTTTGTATATCGTTATAATTCAGCATGCTCACTAGTTCTCTGTTTTACCATTTAGGTCGTAGATTCTGTGATTCTCTACGTGTTTTGAAATGGCAACCAAAAACCCTCTTGTATCGATCCTCGAGTCAAACAAGTTGACTGGTCCCAACTATTCTGATTGGCTGAGGAATCTAAAAATCATTTTAGATTCTGAGAAGAGAACTTATGTTCTCTTCGAAGGGGAGCCCACTCCTGAAGGGGAGGCTCCCACTCGGGCCGAGCGGGATGCGATTCAGAAGTGGAAGGATGATAATCTCCAAGCCCGTTGCCTTATGTTGGCTAACATGTCTCCGGACTTGCAAAGACAACATGAGGCCATGGAATTTGCTTGGGAGATTTACGACCACTTAGAGCAACTTTACCGCCCTCATGAACGTGTTACAAGGTATAACACTTCAAAGGAATTATTCCACTTGAGAATGAGGGAAGGTTCAAGTGTCCATGAATATGGACTCAAGTTTCTTGCCCTTACTGAGAAACTTGCCTCCATGGACATGCCGCTGAAAGATGAGCTTTCAGTGGATTTGTTGCTGGCTTCGCTCCCACCATCATTCAACCCATTTGTCCTTAACTTCAACATGAATCATGCTGGTGCTACTGTAGCTGAGCTGATTAGTCAGCTTGTGACTGCTGAAAGCACGATCAAGAAGGACAATAAGGTTTTGATGGTGAATGCTCCATCTTCCTCTTCTGGGCCTTCTAAAGGTAAGGGCAAGAAAGCCCAAAAGAAGAAGAAGAAACCCCTTAGGCCCACTGGTGGCATTTCGAAGGGGAAGGCCCAAAAGAAGAAGCGTGATCAGAAAGAGGATGTTTGCTTCCATTGTGGCAAAGCGGGACATTGGAGGAGAAACTGCCCAGAGTACAAGGCTACTCTAAAGAAAGGTATCTTTCTCGTTGAAGTAAATCTTTCTATTAATTCTAGTTCTTGGGTACTTGATACCGGTTGTGGAACTCATATCTGTAATGATGTACAGATGCTAAGTGAAGTCCAACAACTCAAAGAAGGAGAATGTGTCTTGAAGATCGGCGATGGCTCAAACGTTGAAGCTCGAGCTTTAGGCACAATTAGATTAGATTTAGGTAGTTTTGAGTTAGTATTAAACAAAGTCCTTTATGTACCGAAAATTATTCGTAATATAATTTCAGTTCCAATATTAGATTGTGAAGGTTATGAAACTTATATTAAGAATGGTAAATACTTTATCAAACGGAACAACTCTTCCGTTCATATCGGTACTCTAAGTAATGGACTTTACCTAACTCAAAATATCAATATTATGAATATACAACGAGAAACAAAGCGTAAGAGAGATGACAAAGTTTCAGCTCCCTTATGGCACGCTAGATTAGGACACATTTCCAAGAACAGAATTAGCAAGATAAACACTTTAGGATCATTCTCTGAAAATGATCTCAAAGAGTTAACTTCTTGCGAATCCTGTCTCAAAGGAAAGATGTCCAAAGTTCCTTTTAAAGGAACTGTGGAACGTGCCACTAAGGTTCTGGATTTGATCCATACTGATGTTTGTGGACCGCTTAGTGTAAGCACTAGAAGCAATCATCAGTATTTCATAACCTTTACTGATGACTTTAGTCGGTATGGTTATGTATACTTAATGAAGTATAAATCTGAAGCTTTTGAGAAATTCTTAGAATTTCAAAAGGAGGTTGAGAACAAAACTGGTCACAAGATCAAAACACTTCGATCTGATCGAGGAGGCGAGTATCTTAGTGAAGAATTCCTTAATCATCTCAAAGATAATGGGATTATCTCTCAGTGGACTCCTCCGGGAACTCCTCAACTCAATGGAGTTTCTGAGAGAAGGAATCGAACCCTACTTGATATGGTTCGTTCCATGATGAGTTTTACTGACTTACCACCTTCTTTCTGGGGTTATGCCCTAGAAAGTGCAGCAAAGATTTTGAATCTAGTTCCCTCTAAGTCAGTCCCTAAAACGCCCTATGAAATGTGGCATGGTAAAATCCCTAGTTATTCTTACTTAAGAATTTGGGATTGTCCTGCTTACGTGAAGAGGACAGTGGGAGATAAGTTAGAATCTCGTTCTAACTTATGCTACTTTGTAGGTTATCCTAAGGAATCCATAGGATACTACTTCTATGATCAATCTGAACAAAAGGTGTTTGTTTCTAGAAATGCCACTTTTCTTGAGGAACCGTTCCTTAAAGAAAAGAAGGGCAAGATCATAGAATTAGAAGAAGTACAAAATGACCCCACACCACCCACTGAAGAAACGTCCCACTCTGATCAACCACAACCAATCACGAATTTCGATACACACGAAAATCCTCCTCTAAGGCGTTCTGAACGTACTCCTAGACAGCCGGAGAGATGGTATGGATTCTTCCATGAAATCTCTCAAAAGGATAATGATCCTTTAACATATGAGGAGGCACTTTCAGATTCTGACTCTGAACAGTGGATAGAAGCCATGAAATCCGAAATGGATTCCATGAACTCCAACCAAGTTTGGACCTTGGTAGATTTGCCTGATGGGTCAAACCCATAGGTTGCAAATGGATCTTTAAGAGAAAGCTTGGAGTTGATGGAAGCATTGCAGCCTACAAAGCAAGACTGGTTGCAAAAGGATTCACTCAGAGACCCGGCGTGGATTTTGATGAAACCTTTTCACCAGTTGCAATGCAAAAGTCTATTCGGATCATGCTTGCCATTGCTGCATATTATGACTATGAGATATGGCAAATGGATGTGAAAACTGCCTTTCTCAATGGTGACATTGACAAAGACATTTATATGGAGCAACCCATAGGTTTCACATTCAGTGGGAGTGAGCAAAAGGTTTGCAAACTCCAAAGATCAATCTATGGATTGAAACAGGCTTCTAGGAATTGGAACATTCGATTTGATGAATCGGTCAAAGCTTTTGGCTTCATCCAAATTTCGAATGAATCATGTGTGTATAGAAAGGAATTGGAGACCTCAGTGCAATTCTTAGTACTTTATGTTGATGACATCCTTCTTATTGGGAATTCGAAAGATGACATGAAAGTGACTAAGTTATGGTTATCGAACTAATTCGAGATGAAAGATCTTGGTGATGCGTCCTATATCCTTGGAATTAAAATCTATAGAGATAGATCTAGAAGGTTAATAGGACTATCACAGTCGATGTACATTGACAAAGTATTGAAGAGATTCAATATGGAGTCAGCAAAGGTTAAGAACCTTCCTATGAGTGTAGGAACATGTCTTTCAAAGAAGATGTGTCCTAAGACTAACCTTGAGAAGGAAAGAATGACTCATACACCTTATGCATCAGCAATAGGTAGCATAATGTATGCAATGTTATGTACTCGACCGGATGTGGCTTATGCACTTAGTGTAACAAGTCGTTTCCAATCTGACCCTGGAGATGGTCACTGGGCTGCCGTGAAGAATATTCTTAAGTACTTGAAGAGTACTAAAGATTTATTCTTAGTTTACGGAGGTCAGAAAGATCTTACTGTCGAAGGATACTGCGATGCAAGCTTTGCATCTGACTTAGATGATTTTAAGTCAATGTCAGGATACATTTTCTGCCTAAACGGCGGAGCAGTGAGTTGGAAGAGTTCCAAGCAAACAACCACTGCAGATTCGACCACTGAGGCCGAATACTTAGCTGCAAATGATGCAGCTAAGGAAGGTGTTTGGATTAGAAACTTCATTCAAGAGTTGAATGTTGTTCCTAGCATGAAAGACCCCATTACTGTGTTTTGTGACAACACTGGGGCGGTTGCTCAAGCAAGAGAACCAAGATCTCACCAACGGACCAAGCACATTATGAGGAAGTATCACCTAATCCGTGATATTATCAAAGGAGGAGATGTGCAAATTGAGAGGGTCACATCAGCAGAGAACGTGGCAGATCCACTTACTAAACCCCTTAGTCGAGAAGCTTTCCAAGGTCATCTTCAGAAGATGGGACTTAGAGTAGCTTTAGAATGGCTTTGACGGGCAAGTGGGAGATTGTTAGGAATAGTGCCCTAGAAAGCCGATTGTATATCCGCTTTGTACTTTTCCTTATTGTAATCACAGACAATCTTTGAATAAAATAACGAATTGAGGCAACACTTCTTTATATGCTCTTGTTTGGTATGCGTTTACTTTAGCTGTGCATGTATGAGAACTCCCCTAATCCTGATGACTTTAGGACTCTACCATTTAGGTGAAATGGTTCATGAAACGAGCCCTATATCACATGAGTCATGATTAGTAAAATACTCCAAGCCGATGAGTCCTACAGACAGTGGGAGTGTCAACCTGACTCCTCTAAGGCTTGCTTGTGGGATCACGCCCTTAAGAAGGACCACCTTGTTTCATGGAGGTGCAAAGTGTATAGTTGATACGTGCGTGATACATGAGGGTGCTTACTTTAATAAGTAAGTTCACTGAGGTGCCCCGTGTGAGAACATTCCTAAATGGGAAAGGAAGTTTCTATTTCAGGAAATGGAAACTTCCAGATTAGGAAATATCTCACGAGTCATTGATGTGATTAATTGATCCTTAGACTTGAGGTTCCTTGTCACTTTATGGGTTAACTCTGTAGTCTTAGGTATAAGCTTTAAAGGGTGTCGCCTTAGACAACTGATTCAAGGCTTATGCTGGGGCTGCACAAGTGATTCATGAAAGTGAATGAGAATCAAGAAAGGACCTACACTTGCAGTTGCAAGGTGATCTCTTATTGTGTAAGTCATTCATATGCCATATGGAGTCCTTGGCCAAGGCAGTAGATCAAGACATCAAGAAAAGGGTTTCTTGGATTGAGATCAAATGGATATGAAATGCACTTAGCTTTAAGACCGGATTATTAGGGTTCTGATTATTCCCTTGCCCTAGATCTTGGTTGAGAGATAGTAAGTAGGAGGATTGTATCTCACATGATTCAATGACTTAAAGGTTCTGTCGAATCCGAACATTCCAATTCAGCTAGGGGTTAAACACCTGTTGCTAGACTATGGTCGTTTAATCTGTGGACTGATTAATTAATTAGTGAATTAATTAATTAGGGTCACTGCTAATTGAATTGAGAACCTAGAGGGTCACACACAACAACTTGGTTACATGAGTTGAGGCTTGAAAATGATTAAACGAGTTAATCGAGCCTAGAGGGTTCCACACGTGTGAAGCCACACGTGTGGGTCACGTGAATGACACGTGTCCTTGTGACACGTGTCACACACGTGAATTTATATATATATTAAATGATTAATTTAGTTAATTATTTAATAGACTTTGGTTTAATTTTGAATTAAAAAGAAAGTCTAATTTTGGAGAAAATAATCTAGTTAATTAATTACGAATTAATTAATTAGATAAAAATAAGTTATTTATTTTATAATAAATAAAGTATAAAATTATCCAAAAATAGTTTGGATATTTTTAGCTCTCTTAAAAGTTGACTAGAATTAGAATTCAAAGTCAAAGTTGGAAAATACTTGATGATCAAGTAATAGGAGAGAGAGGGACCAAATCCTTTGTCCATTAGGACTAGGTTCGGCCGCCCCTCCCCTTTCCTATATATAGGGGAGCTCATGCTCCCCTTTAGAGCTAATTGACAATTCTTGGTTCATGTGTTGAACACCTTCCTTTCTCCAAGATTAAATTAAACCCTAGGTTAAGCCTAAACACTAATTAGAGAACTAGCATCCTTACTAGTTAGATTGTAATCAAGTTGGTGGACTTTCTCTAGAGACTTCAAGTTAGAAGTTTGAAGATTCGAGCTTTACCAAGGAGAGGGGATCAAGCCGCGAGAAGAGCGTTCTTGGGTGGCTTGAAACGCTTCAAGAAAGAATAAAAGAAAAGTAAGTTTTCTATCTTTACGAATTTGGTTACACGATTGCGAGTCCATGGTCCTTTTGTTGGGAAAATTTTTTAAATTCCGCTGCTTTCTGATTCTGTTTTCCAACAAGTTAGAGGCAGACTTGGCATATATGACTGCTGATAGAGATTTTGCTATGGAGATGCACCATCGATATCAGAGCCGGATTAGGGCCAGACTTTGTGAGACTTTCTACCTTACCGATGAGCAGGCAGCTTTAGAGTACGAGGGACCAGTACACAGTGAGCCAGCTGCTCCAGAGGACCCTATGGACACACATGCAGGAGAGGATCAGGAGACAGAGGGATCATCTGAGGAGGAGAGCCCATCTCCAGCACGATAGGGAGATTATGTTGCTGTGTCTGATGATAGCGATGGAGCCAGTCATAGCCAGCAGTAGAGGAGCTGAGACCGGACCGTTGGGACTTGTATATAGAGGCAGATAGCAGTAGCATATATACTCAGCAGGTATGCAGCATATTATGACAGATAGGGTGACTTCCGACAGGTGCAGAGGGGATTATATATACCCCAGAGATCCCCGCTTTTTGGCAGATTATGACAGTTGACAGATGATGTTTTGGAGAACTTAGGCAGCACGGGAGCAACTCGACTTAGCATCGGGTCCTCCCCCTTTTTGTCTTTTTGGTCAGATATAGCCTTTGTATAAAAGCTTTTCCAAAATTTTGCATATATGACATCATCTTTTGCGGCTTTACTTGTATCACTGCATGTTACTGTTTTCTATATTTATCATGTCATGAGTCTTAGAAGTGCTTCAAGATACCATTAGGGCCGTGCATGGATCATACCATTTTATTTTGTGCATCTATATATGTGACTATTTTCTGTTACTTGTGGATAATGATTGCTTAATTGATCAAATTGTGATACTTTGAACTGATGACTACGTGCCTAAGTGCAAATCTTGATGATTGATTGTTATATTACTGCTGTGGAATAATGAGCATATGGACCATTCTTATCGCCATGCATTATATCTGTTTGGGTGATATTATGAATACAGTGACACTATGCCCCCGAGAAGAGCTCCACGTGAACGCATTCCACCGCCACCGCCACCACCGGAAGAATTTCCCCGTCCTCCACCGATGCCGCAAGAACAACCAGAATTTGGGGAGGCCTTGAGGCAATTTGCACGGGCTTACAACTTAACTAATGAAAAGACACTTGAAAAGTTTCTCCGAATGAACCCCCAGAAGTTCTTCGGAGAGCCCAATGACCTTAAAGCTGAAAACTGGATTGCGAGCTTAGTAAAGATCTTCGAAGCTATGAATATCTTTCCGGAGGATAGAGAGCGAGTTCAATTTGCGACCTTCCTCCTGGAAGGAGCAGCGCTGAACTGGTGGAATCATACGAAGAATGTGTGGATTGAGAATGGGATAAGGTACGGCTGGACTGAGTTTGTAAGGGCATTCGAGGACAAGTTTATTCCGCAAGTCGCTCGAGATGCCCGGGAGTCTGAGTTTATGAATCTTAACCAAGGGACGCTACCTGTGGCAGAGTACGAAGCCAAGTTTGTGAGGCTGATACAATATGCACCGCATATTCTGTACGATGAGCGTAGAAAGACCAAACGCTTCATTAATGGACTTAAGTCAGAATTACGATAGGCTTTAGCACCTCTGAATCTTGAAGAATACACTCAGGCAGTTGAAACTGCTTTGAGTACTGAAGCAGCCCATAGAGAGATCAGGATGACCGCCAACCATGCGAAGCCATATCAGTCGAAACCACTACAGGGATTCCAACGCTTAGCCAATCAGTCAAATTTTAGATCAGGAAAGAGACCAATGATGGCACCCCCGCAAGCACCGTTTGCCCCTCAGAACGAGATTGAATGTGAATTCTGCCATAGGCCAGGGCATACCGAAGCAACCTGCAGAAAGAAAACTGGTCAGTGCTTCTATTGTGGAAGTCCTGACCATAAGCTCGGGAATTGTCCAAAAGTAAAGGATAGGCAGGGACAACAAGGGTATCAAGGCAAGGGTAAGGCGGTGGCGGGAAATGCAAACAAGCCAATGGTCAGAGGAAGGGCTTATGCTCTGGATAGATGCGACGAGCCAGACCCTACAACTGTTGTGGAAGGTACGGTAAATGTTCTTGACACGCCAGTTAAGGTCCTATACGACCCTGGTGCCACGCATTCATTCATTGCATCCAAATTATGTGCACGTTTACATTTTCCACTCGAACAATTGCCATATTTTTTCGAAGTAAGTTCTCCTTTAGGAACTTGCCTTATAACGGATCAAGTATATAAATGCTGCCCCATAAGAATCAATGGTCAGCTTTACCCCATGGATCTTATTACACTACCGATGACAAAGTATGGGATTATTTTGGGAATGAATTGGCTTCATAAGTACCGAGCCAAGCTGGATTGTTTCAAGAAGGAAGTTATCTTAGGAAGGGATGAAAGTCCCACATCAGATGAACAAGGAGGACAAACACGGATGATTTCGGCAATGGAAGCAAAAAGGATGATTCAGAAGGGAGCTACAGGGTTCGTTGCTTACCTCTTAAATAGACCAAAGGATCAGAGTAAAATAGAAGAAGTGGAGGTTGTTAACGAGTTCCTAGAAGTGTTTCCCGAACACTTAAACACCTTACCACCAGACCGTGAGCTAGAATTTGTGATTGAGACAGTTCCAGGAGCCGAGCCATACTCTAAGGCACCCTACCGGATGGCACCGGCTGAACTTCAGGAGTTAAGGAAACAACTTGATGAATTGCTAGAAGCAGGTTATATCCGCCCTAGTACTTCTCCTTGGGGAGCACCTGTGTTATTTGTTAAGAAGAAAGATGGGTCGTTACGACTTTGCATCGACTACCGAGAGCTCAACAGGATGACGGTGAAAAATAAGTACCCTCTTCCCCACATCGAGGAGTTATTCGATGTACTTCAAGGATCTCAAATATACTCCAAGCTAGATTTGAGGCAAGGGTACTATCAATTGAAAATTAGAGAAGAGGATATTCCCAAGACAGCGTTCAATAGTCGTTACGGGCACTTTGAGTTCGTAGTAATGCCCTTTGGGCTAACGAACGCCCCAGCTGCATTTATGGATATGATGCATCGCATTTTTCGACCGTTTCTTGACAAGTTCGTGGTGATCTTTATTGATGATATTTTGGTCTTTTCCAAGACACCAGAGGATCACGGCAAACATCTCCGGTCAGTGCTGAGAACTTTGCTGGATCACAAGCTTTATGCAAAATTCAGCAAATGTGAGTTTTGGTTGGAAAAGATCTCGTTCTTAGGACATATCATATCTGGTTCAGGAGTTGAAGTGGATCCCTCGAAAATTAAAACGATTTTGAATTGGAAACAACCAAGGAATCCTTCTGAGGTAAGAAGCTTTTTGGGACTTGCAGGATACTATCGAAGATTCGTGCAAGATTTTTCAAAGATAGCCGCACCACTTACTTAGTTAACCAAGAAGGAAGGAAAGTTCGTATGGACAGAGAAATGCGAACAGAGTTTTCAGGAATTAAAGAAAAGATTAACTACCGCACCTATATTAACATTACCAGAAGGGAAGGAAGGTTACACCGTTTACACCGATGCTTCAAAAGAAGGGTTAGGATGCGTTCTGATGCAGCATGGAAAGGTGATAGCATATGCATCAAGAAAGCTTAAACCACATGAAGCCAACTACCCCACCCATGATTTAGAGCTAGCAGCGATCGTCTTTGCCCTTGCAAAATGGAGACATTACTTGTATGGGGTAACCTTTGAAGTGTTCACAGATCATAAAAGTTTGCGGTACTTGTTCACTCAAAAGGAACTAAATATGAGACAGAGAAGGTGGATGGAGTTTCTGGAAGATTATGATTGTACAATTCAATACCATCCTGGAAAGGCTAACGTGGTAGCTGATGCATTGAGTCGAAAGGCTAGTATAGCGCATGTCGAAGGACACCCAATAGAATGTGGAAGAAAACCAGCTCAAGTGATTCCTAGAGCTAAGTTGGCAAATCTAATAATTTCGTCACCGCTGAAGGATCGATTGATAAAGACGCAAGCTATTGACGAATGGATTAAGAAGTGTCTCAATTCCAAGGAGAAGGATGATGAGACAAAATTCAGTAAAAGTGAAGATGGAATCTTGAGATATAAGAACAGAGTCTGTGTGCCTTCAGCTATATGAAAGGAAATACTTGATGAAGCACACAAGACACGTTATACAGTACACCCTGGAGGAACGAAGATGTACCAAGATCTTAAGAAGCAGTTTTGGTGGAACGGAATGAAAAGAGACATTGCTGATTATGTTAAGAAATGCTTAACGTGTCAGAAAGTTAAAGCAGAACACCAAAAACCAGCAGGGAAGTTACAACCACTACCAATTCCTACATGGAAGTGGGAGCAAATAACCATGGATTTTGTTACTGGGTTACCTAAAGTCAAAGGAGGACAAGACAGTATATGGGTCATAGTTGCCAGATTGACAAAATCAGCACACTTCCTACCAGTCAAGACTACGGATAAAGTTAAATCCTTAGCAAAACTGTATCAGCAGGAAATTGTGAGATTACATGGAGTGCCGGTGAGTGTAGTGTCTGACAGAGACCCAAAGTTTACATCACAACTTTGGCAAAATGTACAAAGTCTGATGGGAACTAAGTTACATTTCAGTACAGCGGCACACCCGCAAACAGACGGACAGTCAGAAAGGTTGATTAAATATTTGGAGGATATGTTGAGAGCATGTGCTTTGGACTTTTCAGACAGTTGGAAAGATTGTTTACCCCTCGTGGAATTTGCATACAATAACAGTTATCAAGCTTCAATTCAAGCAACCCCATATGAAGCCTTGTATGGAAGAAAATGCAGATCTCCATTATATTGGGATATGGATGAGACAAGGGATACCTCTGGGGGAACTCCCAGGGCCAAAGTACTCGAATGGATTGAAGGGGCTACAGAAAAGATTCGGATAATCAGGCAAAGAATGAAAGCCGCCCAGGACCGACAGAAGAGCTATGCCGATAAAAGAAGAAGGGATTTAGAGTTTGATGTGGGTGAGAAAGTGTTTCTGAAAGCATCGCCAAGGAAAGGGTTCACAAGGATTGGAAAAGGTGGAAAATTGAACCCTAGGTACATAGGACCTTTTGAGATACTTGAACGCGTGGGTCCAACAGCGTATCGTCTAGATCTACCAGCAAGCTTAACAGGAATCCATAATGTATTTCATGTATCCCAACTTCGTAAATACTTTGCTGATGAGGCACAGGTGCTGCCAGTAGAAGAAGTTCCGTTAGAACCTAATCTAACTTACGAGTTGAAGGCGGTTAAGATCCTAGATAAGAAATTCCAGGAATTAAGAAATAAAAAGATCCCATTGGTTAAAGTTTTATGGAAAAGGAACGGTACAGAGGAGGTCACCTGGGAAACTGAAGAAAAGATGCAAAAACACTATCCCGAATTGTTCAGAGATCACGAAGAGAATCTGAGGACAGATTCTTCTTAAGGAAGGGAGGTTGTGACAGCCCGGTTCGGGATCGGATCAATAAAGGTAAGCTAAGGGCAACGTAAGGGCATTTATAGAACTTGATCCGTATTTAAAACAATTTATATCATGCACCCCTACATGAAATAAGTGCTCATATGTGATATTAGGTGACCAAAAGGGGGAAAACTACCTTTAAACCCTAAGAGCACTATTTATTTCCGAACCAGCATTATACCGTTTTATTCAGGAGACCTTAAAGAACCTATACCTATCTTCTTAGAATATTTCAACTCTCTTTTCAATGCTTTGAGGTTTCATTTATGTGTCCAGAGCAATTTAAGAATTTATTTTCAAATAAAAATTTCCGTCGGTAAGAAATATTTCCTTCGTTAGAATGATTTAGCCCTTGAGATCATCACCATAACGTTCCTCGTTTTTTTCTACATTTTTGGAAAGCCTTTTGGACCTTCAAATCTTATCCTAGTATTTATTTCATAATTTAACTAATTTTCGAAATTCAAGAAAATCAAATCTTCCGAAGCTTATAACTTTTAAACCGTACGTCCGATTTTGACCCGTGAGTAACCGTTTCGAAGCTAATTTTATTTCCTAGCTCTTGGGCACTTTTCCAACATCAAAAATACGCAGGAGAAAGGTGGAATTACCAGAATACCCCTTCTGTGACAATTATGTAAAGAAGGAAACCTATTTTTGGAAATTTCATAAAATACCCCACCTTAAGTCCCTAAAATAAATATTATTTGCACTTTGGTCCTTCCCAACAACTATAAATAAGTGTGTTGGGGTCTCATTTTGTGCTCACTCCATTCTCTTCTTCTCCCCCTAGTGGCCGAATTTCCTCCCCCTTTTAAGGTTAGTTTTCTTATTTTTTTTATGTTTTAATTAGTTTAATTTATGTTTTAATTTATGTTTTATTTTATGTTTTAATTTATTTATTAATTATGCTAGATTTAGGATTTAATTTATGTTTTATTTTATGCATGAATTATGTGATTTAATTTATGTTTTTTTTAAATATTCATGAATTTATGAATTATATTCTTATAGTATAGTTTATTATGAAATGTGTTACAATTTAATTTTGTGACAAATTAATTATGTGACAATTATGCTAGCATGTTATATGTTACATTTTAATTATTTTATGATCATACTTAGGTAATTTAATTTATTTCATGATTTAATTAAATGTTACATGTTATTTAATGTTACATAATTAAAGTATAACCTATAGTTTTAAATGTTACATGTTTAATTAATTGTTACATAATTACTTGACCAATTGATATATGTTATGGTATACATGTATAATATACGTATACGTATTTGATTCCAATATGTATAAATACGTGTGTACTTTCGTATAAATACTATGTGTATTTCCTTAATAAATACGTATGTACTTTTGTATAAATACCGTATGTATTCTAGTATAAATACCGCATGTATTCTTGTATAAATACTGTATGTACCTTGTATAAATACTGTATAAATACGGTAGGTATCCCCGTATAAATACCGTATACATACAGTATAAATACCGTATACATACTATATAAATACACGTATACATACAGTATAAGTACAGTATACATACAGTATATATACCGTATACTTGAATAGTGACCCTTGACCTTTGACTTTGACTTTTGACTTTGACCTTGATCAAGAATTTTGACTTTCAACCTAATTGATCATTTCAAAGAGACGAATTAAACGGTCAAAGCCTTTTTCGAAAATTCTCAAAAACAAGGGATCAAAGTAGGTTTCAAAGTTCACATTAGGGTTTTTCTAAGACCTTAAGAACATATCCCTAAGTTTTTGATACGAGCTTTCTAATGAGACTAATCGTTTGCTCGAATTCTTTCTTCGGGAAAGATTATTCCTTGTTTAAGTGTGCCGCATTCTTTTCAATCTTATACTCCAATACTTGACTTTCCGCACTCAATCATGCATCATTAATCATGTGTGGGACTTAGATCCTTAAGCTCATGGTAGTCTGTCACTTACAGGAGATAATACCGAGTTCTGGGATCCGCAGGGTACCGTGTGAACCCTGTCTTCTACCAACTACCAATTTATCTAAATAAATAGGTGAGGTTAAACTATTTCAACTGGAACCATGAATATTCCTTCGTTTTCAAATGATTTCAAAATCAACGCCTTCGGGTGCAAAGACTCCTATCTTTCAAGTTAACGTTTTCCCGTTTGGGACAATGCTTCGAATTTAAAGTCAATGATCTCTGATATACGTTCTGTTCACTGTTATACTGCTTTGATTAAAGGTTCAGTCATCTGAACTCTGTATGCTTATGCACCTTTGTTATTCTGAAAGCAAGCTTTGGAAACTTTGTTATGTTGGGCCCTGGCGGTATGGTTAGTAGTAGACCGGGAGGCGTGCGCCAATGGCTACTATGATACTGGCCGCCGTACTGACCTTGGTGATGGTTTAATCGGAGGTTGGTTACTCCACATCGAAGGTCGGGAGAGGTGGTAAATTCCTCCCGTTTCGCACGTCACCGCGGGGTAGCTCCCTCGGCGCGACAATAAGGGGAGAAGGGGTGGTGCATGTGATTATGGTTGTTGGGATCCTAATGGATCTCGATACCAACTTTGTAAATGTTTTTGAGGAGTAAAGGATGGATATGGCCTAGCTTGCGGGCAAACTTTGGTTTTAAAGTCTGGTTCATATTTTTGAAAATATCCCGTATCCTGTTCCCCGTTTATATAAAGTATGTATGAACCAGAACCTCTGATATGTGTGCTTGTGTGTGCTTGTGAAAAATCCCATTTCAAGATAAAAGAGTTATCTTTCCGGTTTGAGAAAAGTTACTAAGAAAACCTTTCAAAATCCCACAAGTTCAACTATTCTTTATTTCTACGAATTATCTCACTTAGTCCCTTTGACTAATACCTCCGCCCTGTTTTTCTGACCTCATGGTTTCAGGTAGGCAGCCCGGCGCTTCCTAGAGGTATCTTGAAGCTGTAGGAGGTCTTTTGTTAAGTCAGGATTGCTAGTTACTTTTCCTTTGTCCTGCATAGTCGTGGTTACCTCTACCTTTACGTTACATGTTTTACTTTGAGAACCTATTCAAGCTACAACCTGAATTGCTAGGACTCCGTTTTTGTTATGTTCCTCTGTTTTCTTTTTGGACTAATGTTTAAGATAATATTATGGCTACTTGTCTCTATGGTTATGCATATACTACTGTGTTGCATTCATGTTTTCAAAAGTTTAAAATTATTCTGAAATTCCGCTGCGTGGGCAACACTGGTTACTCTGATCTTTGTTATGTTCTGTCCGTTCGCCGAAGTATCTCTCTAGTAATAAAGCTTCCTAGTTACTTGGGTGATACAACGGTGCGGGGTTGTGGCGTTGGGGCGCTACAGTGTGAGTTTAAGCAGGGCATGATTTGCGGATAAGCTTCATATAGTAAGTGTGATATGTGTAAGTGTGTGTGTATCTGTGTGATGGGCCCCGGAGATTGTGGGTAAGGGAGACCCGGGACGACCATTGGGGTCGCCGGTTACGACCCCTGTGCACTTCTCCACCAATGGGAGACTTAGTTCTTCTATGCCGACGGAGCGCATTTTGGCTGGCCGTCGAAGGAACCGGGCGGGATCCTCCGGTTCACATGTTTCGTTCTGTGGAGGGTTGAGAGGGGCACCTCTCTTCCCCAATGGTGTGGCGGTGGGATTGTTTATTGGATTTGCTTCTGTTTATGCTTTGAGCAAGTGTGAGTTAAGCGTGAACTCTCCGAGTTAGTTTGATTTCGATTCTGAATTTGGTTCGTGAAACGGGAATGGATTAATAATTAATAAAATTTGGTTGATTTTGGCCTTTGGGCCTTAAACTCTTTTATATATTTACTATCACGGGAAAATGTTTTAGATTGCAAAAACCGTGCCCCGGTTCATGAACTTTTTAAATTTGTTATATGCTCTGCTCGTATATATATGTATGGGTGCGTGTGTTAGCCCCCTCACCAGTCGTTAGGACTGACCCCTCCTCGTTGTTTTCTTTTTCCCCCTTCTTTTGCTTGAGTTGCAGGTTTGCTTTGGAGCTCGTTGGTGCTAGGCGGTTGAGTCGAGTCTTTCGTTTTGTTCGGGTTGAGTCGGTCTTTGTATTTGTATAGGTTTTGCATTCGTTTGAATTTGATTTAATTTGCTTAATGTATAAGTTTAATTTATTCGTTTTGTTATGCCACTATGAACAGATTTATGTTTAAGTTTTGAATATATGAATTTTCGGGACAGGTTAGGACAGGGCTTGGATTAGTTGAACCCGTTTTGATTGTATGCACTCGGGACAGGTTAGGACAGGTAAGTGGAACTAGTTGAACCCGTTTAGTTGATGTTTATTTATTTTATGGATTGTATGAATTCGGTTCGTTGCATGAAGTATTTTGAAAGTTCATATTTTGAAATGCTTCCGCATTCTGCTTTTGTTTTCTCTTGCGTACTCTATACAGGGTCTAGACCGCCTAGCCTTAGGTCGGATTTTGGTTTGTCACCCGTTCGCTGTGACTTGGTGCGTGTGCGGATTTCCCATTTCGTACACGTGTCGGGTCATAGTGCGGGGGTGTGGCGCCCCACCGCTCGGGGTGTTACATCTTAAGTGGTATCAGAGCTACCAGGTTCAAAACCGGTGCTCTGGAGTCGGGTCGTGTCAGTTTAGGTCGTACGGCATAGGAGTACTTGTGCATTGCGTTCGTTTAATGTGAAATATTGACTTCTCTGTATGAATTTGTCTGAGCTTATGTGATTATGTGTACACTATGATTACGATTTTTACAACATTATCATTGTTATGCTTTAAAATTTTTTAAATTATGTGTTGCATCTGCATTTAGTTGGTGCTCTTAATTGCTTTCATTACTTGACATATCCACTTACTAACTCCCATGCATAAATATTTATTCAAATTGTGAATTGTAGGGTGACTCCTTGGCACCAAAATTGTAATTGATCGTGACAACACTTCCCACTTCTACCAATTGATGAAAGAGGATTTGAGACTTCCATCTTCTGACTACTTGGAGTAAACGAATCTCTACAAGAATTCAGTCAGGGATCGATGCTAATATAATGGAAACAGGTATCATGCATTCATAGCACGTGCATCATGCATTGGATTAAATTGTAATTATTCTGATCTTTTTGTTCTACGTGCTCGATTGTTTTCTTGCTGATTAATGAGTATATGCCATTCACATCCCTAACCCCACATGCATTAGATTCGTGATTGTATTTTAGGTGGTCATCTATCTGATTCACCAAGTGCTGTCTTAGTTGAAGCCTTATTGGAATCCGAACAGGGGTTGATCAGAAGTGTACGATTGATCCAACAAGCTCAGAGTATAGGAAGGATGAAAGAAGATATTTGTCTACGATGGAGATATTAGATCTTTTGATTATCGAGGTGCCTTTGGGATTTGTACCTAACTATTTGGAGGTGCTCGGGAGTAACACGTTTTACAAGGACACCATTTAACTCTGGATGGAGTGAGGTAGCAACGAAGAAATTGAAGCATTTGTACCATTCAGAGTCATTCAAGTGAGGGTCAGACTATTTTAAAGACATCAACAAGAGTAGTTACACTTGTACTAAGGAAAAAGGGGAAAACTTTAAAATAAGGAATTTTGTGGCAATGTTTTTGAAAGCCAACTTCACCAAATTACGAGGACGGGAGCATCAGTTAAAATGACGGTGGCAAAGTGGGATTGATTAAGGATTCTCCATTGATCCCTTCACGAACGTTATAAGAAACCTTACCGATGATGGAGGCAGCAAATTCTATTTCTCGCGAATTTTATCGGGACTTCGGGAACCCTACGGATCACTTGGCTCCGACAACTAATTGAAACGGTTCGAGACCCTTTTGAACCAGAGGATGCGAGGAAACATCAAAGAATGTAAAATGGAAAGTTGGAACTACGGTCAGTTAAGGAATTGATTATTCATTCAAGTTAAAGAAATTGTCAACCACGACTTCACTGCCACGGTGAACGGTACATTAAACATTCACGGCATTTGCACACATGTATTGCATAAGTAATTATATTTATTTTGTTTGACGTTGTCATGTGTGACAACGTGTGTAATAACGTGGATAATTGATTTAATTTCGTAACTTAAAGTTTTCTGTTGTTTGTGAACTCTTGCCAACTGATTTGATTGCAGGCTCGTGTAAATTATTCGTGCCTCTAGGGTTAATGTTCTTGATTGCTCATAACCCCTTCATGCATATACATATATATTGTAATCTTATTTTACAGAGATTCCATCGCGATATCCCCCTTGAGTCAAGGTATGGATGATGTAGGTATACTCTAGGGACACCGATATCAGTTGTGATAAGGTACACTAAACATGCATCACATGTTTTGCATCCAGTGTTTGCTCTGATGTATGTCTGTTTGATTGTTGAGTAAGTGAACTTGTGTGCTAGAGAGTTGTTGAGATCTCTCTCTATTTATGTGTTAGGGAGATGCGGGATTCTCCCTATTTGTGTGAGCGAGAGATGCTGGATTCTCTTGGAGCTAGATATTCGAAGATGTTGGATTCTTTCGAATTTAGGGGTTTGAGAAGTGCTGGATTTTCTCAAACTAGAATGTCTGGGAGGTGTGAAATCTGCCAGACTTAGGTTGAGAGACGGGGGTTCTCTCAATTCTGTGCTGGAGAGACGGGGTTCTCTCCCTTGTGTGCTGAGAAACGGGGTTTTCTCTTTTGTGTGCCGAGAGACGGGGTGCTCTCATTTGCGTGTTGAGAGACGGGATTCTCTCTTGTTTGTTGCCGTTGCGTAGTGGGTGGTCTGACTTCAGCCAATAAGCGATGAGGATGCGACGGTGTCGAGCTTGGAGTGCCGTGACCTAGGGGTGATTGAATGAAGTGTTCAGACAGATCTCTGTGGCTACCAAACCCTGAAGGAATATGATGCCATCAAAGGGGTAAACTTCACAGCCAGGGCTATGACTATACAATTTTGGGAGATTGATGCAGGTAGTCCAGATCGAAGCTCTTCGACTCAGCAGTAGGACCTGAGGACAGGTCCTTCTGAAGGAGGGAAGTTTGTAACATCCCGCTCGTCCCATAAGTAAGGTACGTCACTTTTCAACCTTTTTATGTGTGTAATTATGTGATTTCGTACTTTGCACGGCCCTATTTTGAACTCTTTAAGAGTTTAGGGGCTTGTTTGCAATTTTCTCCTTTTAGGGGTTTTTCGGTCATTCCTCGTTCGATCGAGATTTCGACCTCTTTGACCCCTTTAACGCGTTCGGGGCATCGAATTGAGTCCGTAGACTCTAAGTTTGCGCAATTCTGACGTCGTTAGCCCTTTCTACCGATTGTTTCTTCGCGCGAGGACCGGGTTAAATATCTATCTTCATCGTTTTACGTGCCAAAAGCTCCAGCAGCTCTCTCTCTCTTCTCCCGCTGCTTCTCTCTCCTCTCTCACGACACACTCACACACACTTGAGGTATGTTTTCACACACACGTCCAACTTGCCCGTTTCTCGATGGATTTCGGCGAACCCCTAGTCCATTTCGATGGGCTCGACGACGCGGTCACAACCGTACCAAGAAATCGGCCATCCGGCGACCGACGGCGGAGAAACCGCCGGATTTCAGACGCGGCGGAAGAGGAGTGGTGGAGCCGTCACTTCGCCGGCGTCCCGCGGCGGCTTCTGGCCACTCTCCGGCGACACGCGCCACCAACCCAGGTAAAGGAGCTCCCGGCGTAATTTTCTGGACAGACGGCGCCGCCATCGGGGCGGCGAGGAGGCCGCACGCGCCGCCTGAAGCTCGCGGCGGCGGCGGCGGTTACTGTAGCGGCGTGTTTCGCCGCTTTCCGGCGACTTTCTCCGACGGGGTTTGGTGGTTTCCGGACGTTTTCGACCTCCTGAACCCATTTCCGGCATCAGATTGGGACGAATCGCGGCGTAGGTGGCGGTTCCGGCGAGTGGCGCACCGGCGGACGTTTGGCGGCGGATTTGGCCCTCTTCCGGTGGGCTTTTGGGGGTGGTTCCTTCACGGAAGTTGCTCAGAATATTGGAATGTAGCGAATAGCGTTGGCCCCGACTCGAGAACCGGCCGGCGGCGGCGAACCGGTGGCGGACCGGTCTGGACCGGCGGTCCGATTTTTTCGGCGACTTTTTCCGGGTTTTGGCTTGGGGCTTTCGTAGGGCTCGTTACGGGCTTTCCAACGGTATGTCCGGATTTTATTTTCATTTGGCGGTTTGCGTTTAATTTCAGTTTTCGTTCTAGGGTTTTGGTTCGGTTTTTCTTTAACGAAGTCCTGTGTGTTTGGTATTTTCTGAAATTGGTTGAGGGCTTTTGTCGAGCAGGCCGAGGCGCACATTTCTGTCCTTCCGGGGAATTTTCCGACCACCAGAGGTGGTGGTCCGGCGGCTGTACGTGGCGGTCCGGCAAGCTGCGGTGGCGGCATTCCGGTGACTTTCGGTCAGCGGGTTCCTTTCGTCGTGGTGAGTCCAACGCCACTTTCCGTTCGTCAATCGGATGTCCGGTTGATTTAATGTGAATTTTTGAAGTTGTTGTATTTATTTTCGTTAATTGTTTTAATTGTAATTTCGGCCTTGTATGAACTATGAAATGGAAATTGTGAATTGTATGATATGTGAAAATATATTGTGTTGTATGAAAGCTTAATTCGTGATTTAGTGAATTTAAATTGCCTCGTTATTTGCCTACTTATTTGAGAATAATTCTTGTTTAAGGGGTGTTAGTGTAATTTTAGAAAACTAATTGATTATGAATTTTATGAAATGTAAGAAATGAATTATGATAGGCTAAGTTATATTTAATTTGAATAAATTGATCAAGTATGCTAATTGTTAGAATATCGTGAGAATTGTCAATGTATAATTTATATATATTGCTATGTAATTCATGTTTAATTTCGTGAGACTTTGTGCATAGTATGATTTGAATTCTTTATGTCATAATTTATTTTATGCAATTAATGTTAGGAATTTTATAAGCTATGCATCTCTTGATATGTAATATGAATTGTAAAATGCTCTGAATAACTTGATTGTATAAAAATGGATTATATGTTGCATCATTTGTATTTGTGAGCTTGGCCGTGCGTCTGTTTGGTTGTTTTTGGAGTCTGAGTCTGTGTTGTGTGTTCAGTTGTTCAGGGGTTATCCAGGGAGTGTGTGTCAGCTGTCTGGGTTTCAGTGGGACTTCTTGGCCATTGTTTTCCGTGCTCGTCGGTGTACGGTGAGGTTTCTTTCTTTTAGTTAAAGCGACCTAAAACCCTACGTGTATTTTGAAGCCCGCATGTGAACTATATATATATATTTATATAGATATGTGTTCGGATATGTATTTTGTGGGAATTGGTCCCTTTTGTTATGAAAGAATTGGAAAATGTTTTGTATATGTATATAAGCTATTTTACGTTTGTTTGGAAAAGCTTCGAGAAGTGTGAGTGTGCGTGAATGTGTGTGTGAGTTTAAGCAGGGCATGATTTGCGGATAAGCTTCATATGGTAAGTGTGATATGTGTAAGTGTGTGTGTATCTGTGTGATGGGCCCCGGAGATTGTGGGTAAGGGAGACCCGGGACGACCATTGGGGTCGCCGGTTACGACCCCTGTGCACTTCTCCACCAACGGGAGACTTAGTTCTTCTATGCCGACGGAGCGCATTTTGGCTGGCCGTCGAAGGAACCGGGCGGGATCCTCCGGTTCACATGTTTCGTTCTGTGGAGGGTTGAGAGGGGCACCTCTCTTCCCCAATGGTGTGGCGGTGGGATTGTTTATTGGATTTGCTTCTGTTTATGCTTTGAGCAAGTGTGAGTTAAGCGTGAACTCTCCGAGTTAGTTTGATTTCGATTCTGAATTTGGTTCGTGAAACGGGAATGGATTAATAATTAATAAAATTTGGTTGATTTTGGCCTTTGGGCCTTAAACTCTTTTATATATTTACTATCACGGGAAAATGTTTTAGATTGCAAAAACCGTGCCCCGATTCATGAACTTTTTAAATTTGTTATATGCTCTGCTCGTATGTATATGTATGGGTGCGTGTGTTAGCCCCCTCACCAGTCGTTAGGACTGACCCCTCCTCATTGTTTTCTTTTTCCCCCTTCTTTTGCTTGAGTTGCAGGTTTGCTTTGGAGCTCGTTGGTGCTAGGCGGTTGAGTCGAGTCTTTCGTTTTGTTCGGGTTGAGTCGGTCTTTGTATTTGTATAGGTTTTGCATTCGTTTGAATTTGATTTAATTTGCTTAATGTATAAGTTTAATTTATTCGTTTTGTTATGCCACTATGAACAGATTTATGTTTAAGTTTTGAATATATGAATTTTCGGGACAGGTTAGGACAGGGCTTGGATTAGTTGAACCCGTTTTGATTGTATGCACTCGGGACAGGTTAGGACAGGTAAGTGGAACTAGTTGAACCCGTTTAGTTGATGTTTATTTATTTTATGGATTGTATGAATTCGGTTCGTTGCATGAAGTATTTTGAAAGTTCATATTTTGAAATGCTTCCGCATTCTGCTTTTGTTTTCTCTTGCGTACTCTATACAGGGTCTAGACCGCCTAGCCTTAGGTCGGATTTTGGTTTGTCACCCGTTCGCTGTGACTTGGTGCGTGTGCGGATTTCCCATTTCGTACACGTGTCGGGTCATAGTGCGGGGGTGTGGCGCCCCACCGCTCGGGGTGTTACATTAAACCCCTCACTCAGTCTTTCGTAGACTGACACCTCACATTTTCAAGTTTGCAGGTTGCGTGCTAGGCAGGATTGAGTCGGTCTTTATTTTGGATCCAGCACTTGTCATTCTCTTTTTCTTGAACTTTAGTGATGTTTTACTTTTGCTATGGATATTGGTACCTATTTATATTATGAATTGCTCTTGGAATTTTGGGAGGTTTGTAAATATTGATGATTGATATTAATATGATAATGTATGTATGTATGTATATCACTATGCTTCAGTTTATTGTTATGCATATTGGTAATTGCTGAGGGTTAGTCCCGCCTAGCTAGGAAGTTGTTTTTTTTTTGTCTCCCGTTCGCTATAGTCTTGATTCATGTATGGGTGGTTGTTCCATATGTGGATTGAACTATAGTGCGGGGGATGTGGCTACCTAGCGTTCCGGGTGCTACATTTGGACCCACGACTCGTGAGACATCCAAAGGTTTAAGAATCTTTAGGTAGGTACGAGTTGCCAATTCCATCCCCATGGAATTCCTTGTAATGTTTTTGCATCAATGATCTTTCAATCATGGACCCACGACTCGTGAGACATCCATATCTACTCCAATGTTGAGCATGACCTATCAATCATAAGATCTCAACCAAACTTAGATCGGAACGACCCACGACTCGTGAGACATTGCCCATTCCAAAATGGTCAAGAAATATTAATCACTTAAGGTGATCAATCAAGAAACTAAGATTTAATAGGTTGCACTAATTATCCCACGACTCATGAGATAACAATTAGCTTACCTATTAACTTGTAAATCCTATTGATGGAATGCTAGGAATCTTATTACCGTAATAGAAGACCTATTTATTCGAATTGTTCAATATTTAATTAGGGATTTTCGAATTAGCCGGAGAGTTGTCCGGATTGTCCTCACAAACATATAATGTTATCCAATTTTAATTGTCTTGATTAATGGAGTTTCATATAAAATGCATCATAAAAGCCATTAGCAGATAACATGTCCTAGCATGATACTAATTATGAGATGATCATGGGTATCCTATCTTATACGTAATTACGGGAGCCACTCCATAATCACTAGTTCAAAACATTCATCCCACATAAACAGATATTTCACATCAGGGTGCGAAATTTAATGGAAAAGCCCTACCTATTACATTAATAGAAAAATAATCCTCTCTAACATTTTGAGGGGTCTTCAATTATAGGTCCTTTCTCCTTGGCTAGTGGATGCATCTTGCTCCATGGGTGCTTGTCTTCAAAATGAAAAGAAAAACCTCACTTCCTAAGTTCTACTCTCTTTACATAAAATAATATGGCTCAATCTGCATATTAACCATAGACAAATACACGGGGCATACCCCGACCCAAAAATAATAATATGGAAAGCCACATAATAAATCAAGTAAAGCGCGCACATAAGTAGGGCTCCAACCCCAATTGAGAAACGCAACTATGGGGCTCCGACCCCAATTGAAATCATCCATATGTAGAAATTTAAAACATCCATAAGACTAACCCATGATCACCTAAACTAGCATAATCCGCATGAAATTTAAATTTACTGATTCAATTTAAAATTCCATTAACTTCAAGTTCTAATAACTTAAGTAATTTGAATATAGTTCACTATTCAAGGATTTATTCAAAAATCGAATTCGGATCATGACAAAATATCAATTAATTTAAGAATTAAATTTTTGTCAAAATATCATTCAAAGTTATATTTATTAATTTTTCTCGAAAATAATTTAATTTTAATTCATAAAATCCCAATTTGATATTTATTTCAAAAATAAATAATTTTACAATAAAATTAGGTTTCAAAATATGAGATTTTACAAAACCGAAAACGAAACGAAAAATGACCTCGGAACAGCCCGCACGGGGCGCGCGAGCCGCCCACAAGTGCACCCGCAAGGCGCGTGCGAGCAGGTAGGCTTACGCACACAACCCACATGGCTGTCTAGACGGAAGCAAGCATCACCCGCGCGGCTGCGTGCCGGGACCCCACGTGCATGCGGGCTACGCGGCTGTGCACCGGGACGAGGCAAAGCTGGTTGCAAGCGGACGGTGCTAGGCTGCCGGGGGCATGCCTTGTTGCCATGCCCATGCAAGTGCAGACTGGGCGGGGCAACGAGCGCGTTACGCGCGGCTGTGCACTCGTTCTGAATTTTTATTTCATAATTTTAGATCCGATAGATTCGTAATTCAAATAAATTCAAGAATACATAACTATCATCCAAATTCAAGAATTTTCAATCAAAGTTCGAAACAGTACGTTTCGAAACGAAAGTTGCAAGGTGGATCTGATACCACTTGTTGGAAAATATAGAGTTTGTACAGCGAAATTTTAAAATTTTTTCCAGAAGCGAATTGAAAACTTGCAATGTTTGTTTCAATACTAAGAAATTTCAAGAAACTTACGAAGATATAAGCTTTCTTGTGATGTTGATATCGCCTATCAAATACCTTTCGTGCAGATTGTCCCTCGAACGGTTGTCGAAAAGATCCCAAAGTAGGTAATCTTCCAAAGTGTATCCACACCAGTCATATATCCCGATCAAGCTATTGAGAATGCTAGTGTTGTGGCTAGAAATTTTTTTTGAAAATTTTTCTTTTGATTTTCTCAAAAACAATTAACGCTTCAAGATTGTTGGTCTAAGGCCTAAGAGAAGTCCCACCCTAGTATAAATACTAGTAGGTTTTGAACCCCTCTCTAGGTTCCTTAACCTAGTGGGCTTTGATTTCTTTCTCAATAGTTCACTAATTAATTACTATCTTTTAATTGAAAATAAGATCTTATTTTACTCTCCAAGATAATCCAAGAAATCTTTCTCTCCTACTTTAGGAAGTTTCACTATTCAACTTTATCTTGCATAAAATTAAATATCAAGATTCAATAAATAATTTAATTCATTATTAATTATTTATTGGGTTAATTATTTTTGAGATTGGACTTAACAATTAATTCATAATTAAGTAAAAGATCAAAATTAATTAATTAACAATTTAATTAATTAAAATGAGAAAAGCATTCACACGTGTGGAACGAGCCACACTTGTGCAATCATGTATGCATGACACATGTAGCGCCCCAACGAAAGGCCCCACATCCCCTGCACCGAGACCCGACCCGCATATGAAATGGAGAGTCCATACACGAGCCGAATCACGGCGAACGGGGACTCACTTAGACACTAGGTTAAGCGGGAGCTAGAACCTCGAAACCAAATAAACAAGCTCATGAATTAAATGCGGGTGCGGAAGCAGGGTATAAAATCAATCACGAGGTTTATCATAAAAGACGGGTTCCACTAGCATGAGTACCTAGACCCGAAAATTTAAAACATAAATCATAAACCACACATTTACGGGTTCAACTATCCCTAGAAGCCTGTCCGGAGTCAATATAACATAATCATAACAATTCATACATAATTCTATAACTTATTCAATTTGCAAAATGCATATGAACAGACTCCAACTCGATCAAGAGACTCGACAGACTCGACTTCCCGCCTAGCACTGCAAAACCTGTAAAAGCACTGAAAACAAAGCCGGGTTCAGTCTATAGGAGACTGGTGGGTAAAAAAAACGGGGTATATAATAATATTATTGCAGAATTTAAACACACACACATGCGAGCTATAATCCCGTGCGAGATTTTTGAAATATTTCCCAAGTGGGTAAAAACAAGGAAAACAACGTGCGGGATTACAACAATCAATTTCATAATTCATATTCATTGATGCGGTCAATACGTGGGCCCTGGCGTGTGGGCGAATATCTCCAACCTACTCCTCGTGTGTGCATATCGATTCAATCTTTACATTAGCGATCATACACATTCATACATAACTGTTCATATTCATTCATAATCAATCATAATCATTATCATTCATAAACATAAACACGTACACCTTTTTCCTCCGGGTGGTGGACGGGTTAGCAAGACCCGACCACCGGTCCATACATAGGCCAATGGGGGCACATGAATCCCCCAAGGGCATTCAGCTCCCATTCCTCGCTAATCTCCTAGCGAGGGCCGGTATCACCGTAAATGTGGTGGGACTAGTACAAGGGATCACCGCCGGCCCTTGCCTCCCCGGATCGCCACTTGCACTAAGTCCCGGGGCCCGTGTGTTCAATCATGTCCACGCCAAAAATCATAAGGTGGGAACACATAAAAGAAAGGCTTTACGTTGGAAGTCATTGACTTTTTTTAAAAGACTCGATATATATAATTATAATATTTTGGCTCAAATCCTTCACATAAGGAATATATCGGGTCATCGTAACTAATAGGAGAGAAACCCACCTGTTACACCTTACCGACCAATACCAAGAAGAAAACAAGAGGACTTAAAAGCATCCTATGAACCCGGTAGGTCTCCTCCCTATAGAAAATTGTACAAAGGACAATACAATGCACTCGTGAGACTCAAGACTCCAAATGAACCAAATATGACGCACGACAATGCAATGAATATGATATGAATGCACAAGAGATAATATTATGTCATGGAGACGTTCATGTGCACGATAAATGCATTCAAGACACATAAACGAGTCATTCGAACAATTACAATCAATAAATAAAGGTTTCACGTTTATTCATTTCGTAATTCATAACAATTTAAGTCAAGAATTCCAAATAACAATTTATAACTCAAATACAACAAATTATATATTAAACGAATTATAGGAATTCAAATCATTTAAATATGTAAAATGTGAAATAAATAACAATATAATTCCAAAATTCAAATAATTTAAACAATACTTAATATATATATATATAATATACATAGGCATATACATATATAGTATTATATAACACACACAGAATATATATACGTATATCTCACACACGCACTCATGCATGCATTAGATGTATTACACAATACACACACACACACACACACATATATATATATATATATTATATGTGTGTGTACGATGTGTACGTGTATATATAAAATTATACATGTGAAGTGTGTATATATATTATATATGTACGTAATATATGTATTATATATAATCCCTACGTACAGTACATGCACACATGCACTAATTAATACATATATTACGTACATATATAATATATATACACACTTCACATGTATAATTTTATATATACACGTACACATCGTACACACACAAATAATATATATATATATATATATATATATATATATATATATATATATATATATATATATATATATAAAAGTGCCCTAGAAAGCCGATTGTATATCCGCTTTGTGCTTTTCCTTTTGTAATCACAGACAATCTTTGAATGAAATAACGAATTGAGGCAACACTTCTTTATATGCTCTTGTTTGGTATGCATTTACTTTATCTGTGCATGTATGAGAACTCTCCTAATCCTGATGATTTTAGGACTCTACCATTTAGGTGAAATGGTTCATGAAACGAGTTATATATCACATAAGTCATGATTAGTAAAATACTCCAAGCCGATGAGTCCTACCGACAATGGGAGTGTCAACCTGACTCCTCTAAGGCTTGCTTGTGGGATCACGCCCTTAAGAAGGACCACCTTGTTTCATGGAGGTGCAAAGTGTATAGTTGATACGTGCATGATACATGACGGTGCTTACTTCAATAAGTAAGTTCACTGAGGTGCCCGGTGTGAGAACATTCCTAAATGGGAAAGGAAGTTTCTATTTCAGGAAATAGAAACTTTCAGATTAGGAAATATCTCATGAGTCATTGATGTGATTAATTGATCCTTAGACTTGAGGTTCCTTGTCACTTTATGAATTAACTCTGTAGTCTTAGGTATAAGCTTTAAAGGGTGTCGCCTTAGACAACTGATTCAAGGCTTATGTTGGGGCTGCACAAGTGATTCATGAAAGTGAATGAGAATCAAGAAAGGACCTACACTTGCATTTGCAAGGTGATCTCTTATTGTGTAAGTCATTCATATTCCATATGGAGTCCTTGGCCAAGGCAGTAGATCAAGACATCAAGAAAAGTGTTTCTTGGATTGAGATCAAATGGATATGAAATGCACTTAGCTTTAAGACCGGATTATTAGGGTTCTAATTATTCCCTTACCCTAGATCTTGGTTGAGAGATAGTAAGTAGGAGGATTGTATCTCACATGAATCAATGACTTAAAGGTTTTGTCGAATCCGAACATTCCAATTTAGCTAGGGCTTAAACACCTGTTGCTAGACTATGGTCGTTTAATCTGTGGACTGATTAATTAATTAGTGAATTAATTAATTAGGGTCACTGCTAATTGAATTGAGAACCTAGAGGGTCACACACAACAATTTGGTTACATGAGTTAAGGCTTTAAAATGATTAAACGAGTTAATCGGGCCAAGAGGGTTCCACACGTGTGAACCACACATGTGGCTCACGTGAGTGACACGTGTGTAAATATATATGTGTATATTTATTTATGTGTTAAATAATTAATGTTATTAATTATTTAATAGACTTTGGTTTAATTTTGAATTAAAAAGAAAGTCTTATTTTGGAGAAAAATAATCTAGTTAATTAATTGTGAATTAATTAATTAGATAAAAATAAGTTATTTATTTTAAATAAATAAAGTACAAAATTATCCAAAAATAGTTTGGATATTTTAGCTCTCTTGAAAGTTGATTTGAATTTGAATTCAAAGTCAAAGTCAAAATTACTTGATGATCAAGTAATAGGAGAGAGGGACCAAAATCCTTAGTCCATAAGGACTAGGATTTTCGGTCCTCCCCCTCCTATAAATAGGGGAGCTCGAGCTCCTCTTGGAGCTAATCGAGAATTCTTTTGGTTCATGTGTTGAACACCATCCTTTCTCCAAGAAAAGCGAAACCCTAGGTTAAGCCTAAACACTAACTAGAGAACTAGCATCCTTACTAGTTAGATTGTAGTCAAGTTGGTGGACTATCTCTAGAGAGCTTCAAGTTAGAAGTTTGAAGATTCGAGCTTTACCAAGAAGAGGGGATCAAGCCGCGAGAAGAGCGTTCTTGGGTATCTTGAAACGCTTCAAGAAAGTTAATTAAGAAAGTAAGTTTCTAATCCCTACGAATTTGGTTACACGATTGCGAGTCCAAGATCCTTTTGTTGGAAAAATTTTAAATTTTCGCTGCTTTTCTGATTCCGTTTTCCAACAAGTGGTATCAGAGCCACCTCGTTAATCGTGTTTCTGATTCGTCTCAATCATTCTGAATTTGCTAGAAATTCTTAAGCTTGATGCGATTGAGTATTTGTAATTGTTTTAGAAAGCCTGAATTACGAAACTGTATTTTTTCCTGAAAGTTTCTGAAAACTGTTTTGTAAAATTCGTTTTAAAAATTATTTTATATTTGAAACTGTATAAACTGTTTTTGGATTTCTTGGATTGGTTTTGCTTTTGAACGAAAACACGAAACGAAAAGCCTGGATTACGAACACGTGAAACCCCACACGCGAAGGCGTCGTGCGTGCGGGCTTCGCGGGCCGCCCGTCTCTCCTAGGCGCGTGCAGGGCAACCGCCCAGCACCTCCCGTACGCCTGTGCGGGAGCCTCCCGGCGCGCCCTCCCATCGCCGCCCAGGCCTGGCCGGGACAGACTGCCCAGCCGCCCGCCATCCTGCCGAGAAGGGCCACGCGTAGGAGTGCGCGGCGTGCATGCCCAGCGAGCGCACTCTCGCGGCCTTGGCCGCGCGCGCGCTGTGACACCCCGACTTCCAGAACGTACAGGTATGACGTATGTGCGCGATTTACATTATTTAAATTCATATTCTTTATTCTTTTAATTCCTATTTTAGATATTTCCTATGAATTTGAATGATTCTTATTTGAGTATGTACGGAATTTGTTATGGATTGATTCGTTTATGCTTGAATTGAATTCGGAATTTTTCGTTGTTTTAGTATGTTGGAGAATTACGTGTTATGAACTTTGATTTATATTCGTTTTATGTTTTCGAATCTATTAGTTGAGCTTTTGAATTATTTGTTTCGTTCGGAACCTAAAGGAGGCTAAAACGCTTTTAGCACAACTTAGGTTCCAATGTGTGTATTTTGAGCTCGGGAATTCGGATTCGAATTCCGTCCCTACCGTTGAGCTCGTTTCGACGATTCGGGTTCGATGGACTAAGCCTCATAACCTTTTAAGATCATTCGATACTCCGAAATCCAACCAGAAACTTACCTCACTCCTATATGACTACCTTTCACCTATTTGCACTTTAGTCCCTCAATTCTTGACATATTACCCTCAAGCTTCGGCTCACACTCCACCAAAAAAATGTATATTCATCCCTCCCTCTCCTCTATCTCTGTACATATAAGGAAGAGAGGAGAAGTGCAGCAACTTTGGAGCTAAACCCTTCAAACCCGTCACTATTCGCACCAAGGAGAATTTGAGCTCTAATCTCCATTTTCTTCCATCTTCTTCAAGGGGTAAGTTAGTATTTGATATGTACATCATTATATGATCATTTTGAGCTATTAATTCGATGCTTTGAGCTAGGTTTGGTGTATTTATGGAGCATGGCATGTATCTTGAGGGTTTGATGATCTCTTGTGCTTCTTAGAGTTAAGCTTTGATTTGAAGTTATATATTTGATCTCTTATGACTCTAAATTGATTATATGAATCCCCTTTTCCTGATGGTTGAGCTTGGTGAAGGTTACCATTAATGGAATTCAAATTCTTGCTTGGATGAACTTGAGATATATGATGATTCTTGAACTTTTGTGATAGTTGGGAGATTATATATTGATCATGAAGTGATTTACTTTGGTTTGTATGAGTTTTGTAGCTTGATATGGTTGCTTGATGGTGCTGAGTGTTTGTTGTGCCTCTTCCCCTGTTTTTCTTAGCGCAGAGTTACTGTAGCTGCTGTATTTTTTTTCGAAGACGAAGGGCCAACACGGCCGTGTCAGCTTTGTACATGTTTTGGACACGGCCGTGTCAGCCTCTCGACTTGGGGTAAATTATTTTTATAAAATCGGACACGGCCGTGTCCATTTTGAACTAAAACTCAACACGGCCGTGTCAGCGTCTCGGATTAAGCTCCTGAATTAATTTTAATCGGACACGGCCATGTCCATTTTGAGCTAAAACCCAACACGGCCGTGTCATTTGAAAATATGGCGGCTGCACTTGCTCGTTTTATCGCTTCGTTGTTTTTCTTTGTATTTTCTTTCTTCATTTATGACTTATATGCAATGCTAGCTTGTTATATTATGCGTTATGTGCCTTGTTTCGAACTTATGACCTTCTTTGATATAAATTGTGTGAATAAGAATTGGTAGGATTTATTTGACATATTTATGCATTTCAATTGCATTCCTTGCATTCACAAGCATTGCCGAGCGTCTATCTGGTTCATAATTGAGTCTAAGTCTCGGGTCTTGTTCTCTTTTGCATTTCAGAGCCTTTTCCGGTCGCGCAAGAGCCCGAAGCTTAGGTGGTTGGTTGCCGTTCAATCCTACCTTTTGTCTCTTTTGTTAAGGTGAGGTTAGGAATTATTAGCTATTAACCTATGGCCTACAATGTGATGATTTCTCACTCGCATGCGGATATGTTATACATATTTAAATATGAGTGCTTAAATTATGTTTATGATCTTGTGGAACATTTGAATTTTATGGAAATGATATAAGTAAGAGCATATATAAGCTTGAGTTTTGAATCTCTTTTAGTATGTTTATTTATGTTAAGCGAGTTGTGCCCTGAAAGATGTGAATTTGGTCCGTTTTGTTATGTGGGCCCTGGAGACGTGGGTAAGGAAGACTCGGGGCGACCACGGGGTCGCCGGGTTTGACCCCTGTGTACGCTCTCATTTGAGATATTCACGTGCGACCTAGGGGGGTTGGGAAGGCGTGATATCTTGAGCCCTCGGTGGATAACCGGGGAAGGTATATCGTGGGTTAGCTACCCCGTATGTTTTTTGGTAATGTAGGTGCTAGGGTTTGATTCCCGATACACCATGGATGCAAGGGTGAAATTGTGATTTGATATGTATGTTTAAAGGAGTAAGGGATAGTCCGTTCTCGCCGGGCTTTTGTTTTTGTTTCACTGATAGATTATGGATCGAGATAGGTGCTTTTCTTACTATATGTTAGCTTCGGGAAATGGTTTTGGTGTGCAAAACCCTAGCCTCGATTCATGACTATCACTTTTGATTTATGATATGCTCTATACGTATTTAAGGTGTGGGTGTGTTAAACCCCTCACTCAGTCGAGTTGTGAGACTGACCCTCTCCTTTCCCTTTTAGGTGTACCGAGCTAGGCGGTGAAGTGCGAGTCTTGGTCTTGTACTTGTGTGTCTAGGTCGAGTTGCATTCGTACTTCTTGCATTTTGGATACTCTTATTATGTATTTGATGCCAGAATTGTATTTTGAAGAATTATGGACTTTTGATGTACATACTCGATCTTTTGGGCCGTGAGGCCATTGTATATGACGTATAAGTTCGTTATAGAGCTCTTTTAGATCATGTTTACTGCTTCCGCATATTTGTTTTGTTTATTTGCGCGCTCTGTTCGAGTTTAGCCCCGCTTAGCCTCGCGTGTGAGTGTAGGTTCCTGTTCGCTTGAACTCGGACTCATGTATGGAAATCCATTTCATATGTGGGTTCGGGTTTAGGTGCGGGGGATGTGGTGGCCCACCGTTCCGGGCGCTGCATCTTAAGGTGGTATCAGAGCTCTCGGTTGCAAAATCGGAGCTCTAGAGTCGAGTCGGGTGAGTCTAGGTCGTACGGCTTAGGATAGCGTGGTTATGAGGATTTATGTGATTATATGCTTATTTCTTGTTAATAGTGCACATGAACATATACTGACCCGCACGCATATGAATTGGAATCTTCTTATTTACAGAGAATATGCCTCCACAACGACACCATCGTCGACATAGATCTCCGGAACATCGACATCACCGGGATCATTCTCCACAACATGAAAATAACCCTCCACCACCACCGCAAATGGACCCCGAAAATTTTATGGAGAGATTAGCAGTATATTTGGATCAAAGAGCTCAGGAAAGGAATAATGCACCTCAGACTGGGAATCATGGAGGGAATGCTATTACTGCTCTTCTTCGGGAGTTTAAAAACCAGAATCCACCGGTTTTCATTGGTGGAAATGACGTTCAAGCGGAAGAATGGCTCGTGCAAACCAACCGGGTGTGGAATCTCATTCCGTGTGGGCCTATGGAGAAGCTACAATGCACACTTACCATGATCCAGGGTCAGGCCTACAGTTGGTGGTCGAGTGTGCAAGGGAAGTTGGAAGCCTCCGAACAAGAGATAACGTGGAAGGTATTTGTTCAGGAATTCAAGACCAAATATCTTCCCAAAGCTACAAGGAATCGGCGCTCAAGGGAATTTATAGATCTCAAACAAGCGAGTATGTCTGTGACTGAGTATATCAACGAATTTGAGAGACTCTCCCGCTATGCCCCTAATATAGCCAATGACGATAAAGCGAAGGCCCTTCAGTTCCTCCAAGGATTACGTGAAGATATGAAAGATGCTTTGGAAGCAGCCAATACGAGCACATGGGCGAAAGTAGTTGATAAGGCTCTAAGGGTCGAAGATAGAGTGGTTTTGAGGAGAAAGACTGTACATTCAGGGCAAGGGTCCAGCTCAGGGACTTTGAATAAATTTGGGAAGAGGCCAGCTTTTCAAACTTTTCAACAGGCTAAGCCTCAGAACAAACCATTCAGACCAGCGGGACCAACTCAAACCAAGAAACCTTTAGAACTTCCGGCGCCACCTAAAGTGCAATGTACCTATTGCAAGGGTCCTCACCACGTGGATAATTGCTTCAGACTTCATAAAAGGTGTTTCATTTGTGGAGCACCGGATCATACGGTGAGCACGTGCCCGAAAAATAAAGATAATCCGAGGCCTGCAATTCTAGCTGGGGCATATGCGTTGGGAGCTGAGGAGGAGCAAGCTGTGGATATCGACCCAAACGCTATGATCGAAGGTACTATAAGCATCCATGGCACTACATTACATGCATTATTCGATCCTGGGGCTACTCATTCATTTATTTCTCGGGACATTGCTGCTACTATGTGCTTGCCTGTTTCTTTATGTGAGCATTATTACGTGGTTAGTTCCCCTCTTGGTGGTAGCTTGGTTTCTTGCAGGGTTTTTCGGGGTTGTCCAATTAGCTTTGAAGGCCGAGTCTTTCTTGCAGAATTGATTGAGATGCCTATGTAGAGGTATGATGTTATTTTGGGGATGGATTGGTTGTATAAGTATGGGGCTCAGATGGATTGTCGGGAGAAGAAAGTTTCCTTCGGTTCAGTGGTGTTTGAGGGCAAGAAGGTTAAGTCAAGCCCGTTTATTTCTTTTGTCGAGGCTAGTAGATTGGTCCGGGACGGTGCAATAGGTTTTGTGGCCTATCTTTTGAATAGACCGAAGGATCAGGCCAAACTTGAAGAGACGGAGGTCGTTCGAGAGTATACTGATGTTTTCCCTGAGACTCTGGGTTCTTTACCGCCTGACAGGGAAATTGAGTTTGTAATTGACCTCTATCCCGGAGCAGAGCCTTTTTCGAAGACCCCCTACAGAATGGCTCCTGCAGAGTTAAAGGAATTGAAGTCGCAGCTTGATGAACTTCTAGGTTGTGGGTACATTCGTCCGAGCACTTCTCCGTGGGGTGCTCCCGTTCTATTTGTAAAGAACAAAGATGGAACGTTATGGATGTGTTTAGATTATCGCGTGCTGAATCGGATGACGGTGAAGAATAAGTATCCGTTACCTCACATTGAGGAGTTGTTTGATATCTTACAAGGTTCTAAGGTCTATTCTAAGTTAGATTTGAGGTAAGGTTACTACCAGCTGCGGATTAGAGAGGAGGATATTCCTAAGACTGGATTCAACACTCGCTATGGTCATTTCGAGTTCGTTGTAATGCCTTTCGGGTTAACTAATGCTCCAGCCGTATTCATGGATATGATGCACCGAGTGTTCAGGCAGTTCCTTGACAAGTTTATGGTAATTTTTATAGACGACATTCTGGTGTATTCTAAGTCGGTTGAAGAGCACGCTCAGCATCTTCGGATTGTTTTGGAAACCTTAAGGGAGCATAAGTTATATGACAAGTTTAGCAAATGCGAGTTTTGGATCGAACGGGTTATATTTCTGGGTCATATTATTTCGGGTAATGGAATTGAAGAGGATCCGTCTAAGATTGAATCCGTACTTCGTTGGGAAAGACCAAAGAATGCATCTGAAATTCAAAGTTTTCTCGGGTTGGCCGGTTACTACAGAAGATTTGTTAAAGATTTTTCTAAGATTGCTGCTCCGTTGACTCATATGACTAAGAAGGAAGTGAAGTTCGAGTGGAATGATAAGTGTGAAGCAAGTTTTCAGACTCTGAAGGTGAAATTGACTTCAGCACCAGTTCTCACCCTACCTGAGGGCACCGAGGGTTATGCAGTTTACACAGATGCATCTAAGGAAGGTCTAGGTTGTGTTTTAATGCAGCATGGTAGAGTGGTAGCTTATGCTTCGAGAAAATTGAAGGAGCATGAGAAGAATTACCCTACCCATGACTTGGAATTAGCTGCGGTTGTGTTCGCTGTGATGAAGTGGCGACACTATCTTTACGGTACCACGTTCGAAGTATTTACGGATCATCAGAGTCTCAAATATCTTTTTTCTCAGAAGGATTTAAATGTTAGGCAGAGGCGTTGGATGGAATTACTCGAGGATTATGACTGTAAGATCCAATATCATCTGGGTAAAGCAAACGTGGTAGCTGATGCCTTGAGTAGAAAGGCGGGGTTGACCAGTTTGGGGACAAGTTCTTCAAATTCGGGTTCAGAGATTCTGGTTTCAGGGACTTGGTTAGCTAATCTCACAATTATACCGGATTTGAAACAGCAGTTACTAGAAGCTCAGGCCTCAGATGTTGAGATTCAGAAATTGTTATCTCATTCGCAAGAGAATCAGGATTCTAAGTTTGGATTAGATGATTCAGGTTTGTTAAGGTTCGAATCAAGAGTTTGTGTTCCAACCGAGCTTAGGAGGTTGATTTTGGAAGAAGCACATCGCTCGGGGTACTCGATTCTTCCGGGAGGTACTAAGATGTATCGAGACCTGAAAGAGAAGTTCTGGTGGAATGGTATGAAAAGGGACGTCGCGAACTTCGTAAAGCGATGTCTAACGTGTCAAAAGGTGAAGGCAGAACATCAGAAACCGGGAGGAACTCTCCAACCACTTCCTATTCCCGAGTGGAAGTGGGAGCAAGTGACCATGGACTTCGTGTCCGGCTTGCCTAGAGCTAAAGGAGGGTTCGATGGAATTTGGGTGATCATCGACAGATTGACTAAGTCTGCCCATTTTCTTAAAGTTCGGATGTCGGATAAGGTACCGAAACTAGCAGAGTTGTATGTGCGGGAAATTGTAAGATTACACGGAATTCCAGTCAGTATAGTTTCGGATCGGGATCCGAGGTTCACTTCGATCTTTTGGCAGAATCTTCAGAGATGTTTGGGCACTATGCTCAAGTTTAGTACTGCTTCGCATCCTCAGACAGACGGTCAGTCGGAGAGGTTAATTCAGTATTTGGAGGATATGCTTAGGGCGTGTGTTTTGGATTTTCAAGATAAGTAGGACGAGCATCTGGCTCTGGTTGAATTTTCTTATAATAACAGCTATCAGGGTTCAATTGGAATGGCTCCTTACGAGGCTTTATATGGGAGGAAATGTAGATCTTCTCTATTTTGGGATATTGAGGATTGGAGATGGACTGAAGAGCATAAACTCGAGAGAGCCGAACCTAAGGAAAATATTACTGCTACTATTGAGAAGGTTCACAAGATTAGGCAAAGAATGAAAGCGGCTCAGTCTCGTCAGAAGAGTTACGCTGACAGAAGAAGAAGGCCTTTACAATTCGAGGTGGGAGATAGAGTCTTTTTAAAAGCATCTCCGAGAAAGGGTTTCTGTGACACCCCGACTTTCAGACTGTACAGGTATGACGTATGTGCGCGATTTATATTATTTAAATTCATATTCTTTATTCTTTTAAGTCTTATTTTAAATATTTCTTATGAATTCTATATGATTTTGAATGCTATTTGTTAAGATTTGATTCGTTGGTGCTTAATTTGATTTCGGAATTTCTTGTTGTTTGAATATGTTGGAGAATTACGTGTTATGAACTTTGATTACGCTCGTTATATGTTTTCGAATTTGTTTGTTGAGCTTTTCAATTTGATTGTTCATTCGGAACCTAAAGAAGGTTAAAACGCTTTTAGCGTACCTTGGGTTCCAATGTGTGTATTTTTGAGCTCGGGAATTCGGATTCGAATTCCGTCACCTCCGTTGAACTCGTTTCGATGATTCGGGTTCGATGGACTAAGCCTCATAACCTTTTAAGCTCATTTGGTAAACCGAAGTCCGACCGGAAACTTACCTCGTTCTTATATGACCACCTTTCGCCTAATTGCAATTTAACCCTTCAATTTTTAACCTTTTCATATGAGACTTGGCCCCACCTTACACCACAAATCAGCATATCTATCTCTCTCTTTCATTATCGGTATAAGCAAGGAAAAAGAGAGAAAGAGCAGGAAATTTGGGAGCTAAACCCTTCAACCCGTCACTATTCACACCAAGGAGTATTTGAGCTCTAAACTCCATTTTCTTCCACCTTCTTCAAGAGGTAAGTTAGTATTTGATATGTACATGAATATATGGTCATTTTGAGCTATTAATTCCATGCTTGGAGCTAGGTTTGATATAGTTATGGAGCATAACATGAGTTATAAGGGTTTGTTGATCTCTTGTGTTTCTTGGACTTAAGCTTTGATTTGAATAGATATATGTGATCTCTTATGCTCCTAACATGATAATATGGTCTTGCTTGTGAATATGGTTGAGCATGGTGGAAGTTGCCATTGATGAAATTCAAATTCTTGCATAAGAATTCTTGTGATATATAATGATTCTTGAGCTTTTGTGATAGTTGGGAGATTGTAAGATGAATATGAAGTTGTTTGTCATGGTTTGCATGAGTTTTGAGGCTTGGGATGGTTGGTTGTTGTTGCTGCGTGCTTGCCCTGCTCCCTCCCCTATTTTTTCCCGCAGAAACACTGTTGCTGCTGTTATTTTTTTTCGAAGACGAAGGGCCAACACGGCCGTGTCACCTTTGTGCATGTTTTGGACACGGCCGTGTCAGCCTCTCGACTTGGGGTAATTTATTTTTATAACACCGGACACGGCCGTGTCCATTTTGAACTGAAACATAACACGGCCGTGTCAACCCCTCGAATTAAACTTCTGAATTTATTTTAACCGGACACGGCCGTGTCCATTTTGTACTAAAACCCAACACGGCCGTGTCATTTGAAAATATGGCTGCGGCAATTGCTCGTTTTGTTGCTTCGGTGTTTTTCTTTGCGATTTCTTTCTTTGTTTATGACGTGTATGCAATGTTAGCTGGTTATATTATGCGTTATGTGCTTTGTTTTAAACTTATGACTTTATTTTCTATGGATTGCGTGTATACGAATTGGTAGGAATTAATGGACATACACATTTATTTCAATTGCATTCTTTGCATTCATAGGCATTGCCGAGCGTCTATTTGGTTCATAATTGAGTCTAAGTCTCGGGTCTTGCTTTCTTTTGTGTTTCAGAGCCTCTTCCGGTTGCGCAAGAGCCCGAAGCTTAGGTGGTTGGTTGCCGTTCGATCCTACCTTTTGTCTCTTTTGCAAGGTGAGGCTAGGAATTATTAGTTAAAATACCCTACGGCCTATAATATGATGAATTTTTCCCTTGAATGCGGATATGGTACATATATCTAGATACGAGTGCTTTAATTATGTTTATGATCTTGTGGAATAACTTTGATCTTTTTGAAACGATATATGTACGAGTATATATAAGCTTGAGTTTTGAATCACTTTTGGTTTATTTTGTTCTGCTGAGCGAGTGTGCCCTGAAAGATGGGATTTTGGTTTGATTTGGTTTGTGGGCCCTAGAGACGTGGGTAACGGCCCGGGGCGACCACGGGGTCGCCGGGTTTACCCCTGTGCATGTTCTCATTTGAGATATTCACGTGCGACCTTGGGAGGTTGGGAAGGCGTGGTATCTTGAGCCTTCGGTGGATAACCGGAGAAGGCATAACGTGGGTTAGCTACCCCGTATGTTTTTGGTATTGTAGGTGCTAGGGTTTGATTCCCGACACACCATGGATGTAAGGGTGGATTTGTGATTTGATATTTATGGTTAGAGGTGTAAGGGATAGTCCGTTCTCGCCTGGCTTTTAGCATACTTTGATTGATAGATTATGAATCGAGATAGATGCTTTTCTTACTATATGTTAATTTCGGGAAACGGTTCGGTGTGCAAATCTCTAGCCTCGATTCATGACTATCACTTTTGTTTTGTGCTGTGCTATATACGTATTTAAGGTGTGGGTGTGTTAAGCCCCTCACTCAGTCGAGTTGTGAGACTGACCCTCTCCTTTCCCTTTCAGGTGTGCCGAGCTAGGCGAGGAAGTGCGTCGAGTCGAGTCGTACTTAGCCGTTTAGGTCGAGTAGCATTGCATCTCTTTTATTTTTTTTAGCTTCTTGTATGAATTATAACCTTGGCACATGAATTCTTATCTATTTTGGGCTGTGAAGCCATGTATATGATACGTATGATTATGCTTATTTGTTGAGCTCTTTTGGATCCTATTTTTGGCTTCCGCGTATTTGTTTGGTGTTTGCGTACTCTGGTGTGGTTTAGCCCCGCTTAGCCTAGTGTGTGTGTGTAGGTCACCGTTCGCTTAGACTTGGATTCATGTATGGAAATCCATTTCATATGTGGATTCGGGTTTAAGTGCGGGGGATGTGGTGGCCCACCGCTTCGGGCGTCACATCCTTAAAGTGGTATCAGAGCTCTCGGTTACAAAACCGGAACTCTTGAGTCGAGTCTGGTGAGTCTAGGTCGTTCGGCTTAGGACAACGTGGTTATATGCATTTATGTGATTATTTGTTTACCTTCTCGTTAATAGTGCACATGAACATGCACTAACCCCCACGCATATGAATTGGAATCTCTTGTTTTGTAGAAATATGCCTCCTCGACGACACCATCGCTGAGATAGATCTCCGGAACATCGTCATCACCGAGATCATTCTCCACAACATGAAAACAACAATCCACCACCCCACCTCAAATGGATCCCGGAAACTTTATGGAAAGATTGGCCGTATTATTGGAGCAAAGGGCTCAGGAAATTAATAATGTACCTCCGGTAGGGAATCATGGAGGAAATGCTATCACTGCTCTTCTTTGGGAATTTAAAAATCAGAATCCACCGATTTTCGTTGGTGGGAATGATGTGCAAGCCGAGGAGTGGCTAATTCAGACAAATCGAGTATGGCGCCTCATTCCTTGTGACCCGATGGACAAGCTACAGTGCACTCTTAGCATGATACAGGGACAGGCCTACAGTTGGTGGACTAGCACGCAGATTAAGTTGGAAGCTTCCGGGGAAGAGATTACATGGGATATCTTTGAGCAAGAATTCAAGAACAAATACATCCCCAAAGCTACGAGAAACCGAAGGTTGAGAGAATTTATGGATTTGAAACAAGGGAGTATGTCTGTTACTGATTATATCGACGAGTTTGAGAGACTCTCTCGTTATGCCCCTAATATCGCCAATGACGATGAAGCGAAGGCCTCTCAGTTTCTCCAAGGACTACGGGAGGATATGAAAGATGCTTTGGAAGCAGCCAACACGAGCACGTGGGCGAAAGTAGTTGATAAGGCTCTAAGGGTCGAAGAGAGAGTGGTTCTGAGGAGGAGGACTTCACATTCAGGGCAAGGGTCCGGTTCAGGGACTATGAATAAATTTGGAAAGAGGCCAGCCTTTCAAACTTTTCAACAGGCTAAACCTCAGAACAAATCATTCAAACCAGCGGGACCAATTCAAGCCAAGCAACCACTAGCACTTCCGGCACCACCTAAAGTGCAATGTACCTTTTGCAAAGGATCCCACCACGTGGACAATTGCTTCAGACTCCATAAAAGGTGTTTCCTTTGTGGCGCACCGGATCATATGATGAACACGTGCCCTAAGAAGAAAGACAACCCGAGGCCTGCAATTCCAGCTAGGGCATATGCGTTGGGAGCTGAGGAGGAGCAAGCTGTAGATGTCGACCCAAACGCAGTGATTGAAGGTACTATAAGCATCCATGGCACTACATTCCATGCATTGTTCGATCTCGGGGCTACTCATTCATTTATTTCCCGGGATATTGCTGCTTCTATGTGCTTGCCTGTTTCTTTATGTGCGCATGACTACGTGGTTAGTTCCCCTCTTGGTGGTAGTTTAGTATCTTGCAGGGTTTTTCGGGGATGGATTGGTTGTATGAGTATGGGGCTCAGATGGATTGCAGGGAGAAGAAGGTTTCCTTTGGTTCAGTGGTGTTTAAGGGCGAGAAGGTTAAGTCAAGCCCATTTATTTCTTTCATGGAGGCTAGTAAACTGGTCCGGGACGAAGCAACAGGTTTTGTGGCCTATCTTTTGAATAGACCAAAGGATCAGGCCAAACTTGAAGAGACGGAGGTCGTGCGAGAGTATATCGATGTTTTCCCTGAGACTTTGGGTTCTCTTCCGCCTGATAGGGACATCGAGTTCGTAATTGACCTTTATCCCGGAGCAGAGCCTTTCTCGAAGACTCCCTACAGAATGGCTCCTGTAGAGTTGAAGGAATTGAAGTCGCAGCTTGATGAACTGTTAGCTTGCGGGTACATCCGTCCGAGCACTTCTCCGTGGGGTGCTCACGTGCTATTTGTAAAGAAGAAGGATGGAACGTTACGCATGTGTATAGATTACCGTGAGCTGAATCGGATGACCGTGAAGAATAAGTATCCGTTGCCTCACATCGAGGAGCTATTTGATATTTTGCAAGGGTCTAAGGTTTATTCTAAGTTGGATTTGAGGCAAGGTTATTACCAGCTGCGGATAAAGGAGGAAGATATCTCTAAGACTGGTTTCAACACTCGCTATGGGCACTTTGAATTCGTTGTTATGCCCTTTGGGTTAACTAATGCTCCAGCCGTGTTCATGGACATGATGCACCGAGTGTTCAGGCAGTTCCTTGACAAGTTTGTGGTAATTTTTATAGACGACATTTTGGTGTACTCTAAGTCGGCTGAAGAGCATGCTCAGCATCTCCGGATTGTTATGGAAACCCTAAGGGAGCATAAGTTGTACGCCAAGTTTAGTAAATGCGAGTTTTGGATCGACAGAGTTGTATTTTTGGGTCATATCATCTCGGGTAATGGAATTGAAGTGGATCCGTTTAAGATTGAATCCGTGCTTCGTTGGGAGAGACCGAGGAATGTATCAGAACTTCGGAGTTTTCTGGGATTGGCCGGTTATTACAGAAGGTTTGTTAAAGATTTTTCTAAGATTGCGGGTCCGTTGACTCAGTTGACTAAGAAAGAAGTGAAGTTTGAGTGGGATGACAAGTGTGAAGCAAGTTTTCAGACTTTGAAAGTGAAATTGACTTCAGCACCAGTTCTCACCCTACCCGAGGGCACCGAGGGTTATGCAGTTTACACGGATGCTTCTAAGGAAGGTCTGGGTTGTGTTTTAATGCAGCGTGGTAGAGTGGTAGCTTATGCTTTGAGAAAATTGAAGGGGCATGAGAAGAATTACCCTACCCATGATTTGGAATTAGCTGTTGTTGTGTTCGCTTTGATGAAGTGGCGACACTATCTTTATGGTACTACATTCGAGGTGTTTACGGATCATCAAAGCCTCAAGTATCTATTTTCTCAGAAGGATCTGAATGTAAGACAGAGGCGCTGGATGGAGTTACTAGAGGATTACGATTACAAGATTCAGTACCATCCGGGTAAAGCGAACGTGGTAGCCGATGCCTGAAGTAGAAAGGCGAGTGTGGTTAATTTAGAAGTAGGTTCTTCAAGTTCGGGTTCAGAGATTCTGGCTTCAAGGACTTGGTTGGCTAACCTCACAATTATACCAGATTTGAAACAGCAGTTATTGGAAGCTCAAGTCTTGGACGCCGAGATTCAGAAGTTGATAGCTCGTTCCAGAATTGATCCGAATTCTAAGTTTGGGTTGGATGATTCAGGTTTGTTAAGGTTTGGATCGAGAGTTTGTGTTCCAACCGAGCTCAGGAGGTTGATTTTAGAAGAACCACATCGCTCGGGATACTCGATTCATCCGGGAGGTACTAAGATGTATCGAGACTTGAAAGAGAGATTCTGGTGGAATGGCATGAAAAGGGACGTCGCGAACTTCGTGAAGCGATGTCTGACATGTCAAAAGGTGAAAGCAGAGCACCAGAAACCGGGAGGAACTCTCCAACCACTTCCTATTCTCGAATGGAAGTGGGAGCAAGTGACAATGGACTTTGTGGGCCGCTTGCCTAGAGTCAAAGGAGGGTTTGATGGAATTTGGGTGGTTATCGACAGGCTGACTAAGTCTGCCCATTTTCTTAAGGTTCGGATGTCTGATAAGGTACCAAGACTAGCAGAGTTGTATGTGCGGGAAATTGTAAGGTTACACGGAATTCCAGTCAGCATAGTTTCAGATCGAGATCCGAGGTTCACTTCGATCTTTTGGCAGAATCTTCAGAGATGTTTGGGTACCAAGCTCAAGTTCAGCACCGCTTCGCATCCTCAGACAGACGGTCAGTCGGAAAGGTTAATTCAGTATCTGGAGGATATGCTTAGGGCGTGTGTTTTGGATTTTCAAGACAAGTGGGACGAACATCTGGCCTTGGTTGAGTTTGCGTATAATAACAGCTATCAGGGTTCAATTGGAATGGCTCCATATGAGGCACTTTATGGAAGGAAGTGCAGATCCCCTTTATTTTGGGATATTGAGGATTGGAGATGGACTGAAGAGTATAAATTCGAGAGAGCCGAACCTAAGGAAAATATTACTGCTACTATTGAGAAAGTTCATCAGATTAGGCAGAGAATGAAAGCGGCTCAGTCTCGTCAGAAGAGTTATGCTGATAAGAGAAGAAGGCCTTTACAGTTTGAGGTAGGAGATAAGGTCTTTCTAAAAGCATCTCCAAGGAAGGGGTTCACTCGGATTGGCAAAGGTGGGACACTCAGTCCCCGATATCTTGGACCATTTGAGATTTTAGAAAGAATTGGGGAAGCGGCGTATAGGTTGGATTTACCACCGAATTTGACCGGGATACACAACGTGTTTCACGTTTCTCAACTCCGTAAATATTATCCCGATGAGGCCACAATTCTCCCAGATGAAGAAGTTCAGTTAGAACCGGATTTGACGATTGAGAAACATCCAGTTGCAATTCAGGATCGAAAAATGCAAGAGTTAAGAAACCGACAGATTCCTTTGGTCAGGGTACTTTGGAGAGATCGGAAATCAGAGGAATCCACCTGGGAAACTGAGGAAAAGATGAGAACTTTATATCCAGAGTTGTTTGAGAACTCGGTTCGGACTTGAGGACAAGTCCTTTTTAAGGGGGAAGGATTGTGACACCCCGACTTTCAGACTGTACAGGTATGACGTATGTGCGCGATTTATATTATTTAAATTCATATTCTTTATTCTTTTAAGTCTTATTTTAAATATTTCTTATGAATTTTATATGATTTTGAATGCTATTTGTTAAGATTTGATTCGTTTGTGCTTAATTTGATTTCGGAATTTCTTGTTGTTTGAATATGTTGGAGAATTACGTGTTATGAACTTTGATTACGCTCGTTATATGTTTTCGAATTTGTTTGTTGAGCTTTTGAATTTGATTGTTCGTTCGGAACCTAAAGAAGGTTAAAACGCTTTTCGCGTACCTTGGGTTCCAATGTGTGTATTTTTGAGCTCGGGAATTCGGATTCGAATTCCGTCACCTCCGTTGAACTCGTTTCGATGATTCGGGTTCGATGGACTAAGCTCATAACCTTTTAAGCTCATTTGGTAAACCGAAGTCCGACCGGAAACTTACCTCGTTCTTATATGACCACCTTTCGCCTAATTGCAATTTAACCCTTCAATTTTTAACCTTTTCATATGAGACTTGGCCCCACCTTACACCACAAATCAGCATATCTATCTCTCTCCCTCTCATTATCGATATAAGCAAGGAAAAAGAGAGAAAGAGCAGGAAATTTGGGAGCTAAACCCTTCAACCCGTCACTATTCACACCAAGGAGTATTTGAGCTCTAAACTCCATTTTCTTCCACCTTCTTCAAGAGGTAAGTTAGTATTTGATATGTACATGAATATATGGTCATTTTGAGCTATTAATTCCATGCTTGGAGCTAGGTTTGATATAGTTATGGAGCATAACATGAGTTATAAGGGTTTGTTGATCTCTTATGTTTCTTGGACTTAAGCTTTGATTTGAATAGATATATGTGATCTCTTATGCTCCTAACATGATAATATGGTCTTGCTTGTGAATATGGTTGAGCATGGTGGAAGTTGCCATTGATGAAATTCAAATTCTTGCATAAGAATTCTTGTGATATATAATGATTCTTGAGCTTTTGTGATAGTTGGGAGATTGTAAGATGAATATGAAGTTGTTTGTCATGGTTTGCATGAGTTTTGAGGCTTGGGATGGTTGGTTGTTGTTGCTGCGTGCTTGCCCTGCTCCCTCCCCTGTTTTTTCCCGCAGAAACACTGTTGCTGCTGTTATTTTTTTTCGAAGACGAAGGGCCAACACGGCCTTGTCAGCTTTGTGCATGTTTTGGACACGGCCGTGTCAGCCTCTCGACTTGGGGTAATTTATTTTTATAACACCGGACACGGCCGTGTCCATTTTGAACAGAAACGTAACACGGCCGTGTCAACCCCTCGAATTAAACTTCTGAATTTATTTTAACCGGACACGGTCGTGTCCATTTTGTACTAAAACCCAACACGGCCGTGTCATTTGAAAATATGGCGGCGGCAATTGCTCGTTTTGTTGCTTCGGTGTTTTTCTTTGCGATTTCTTTCTTTGTTTATGACGTGTATGCAATGTTAGCTGGTTATATTATGCGTTATGTGCTTTGTTTTGAACTTATGACTTTATTTTCTATGGATTGCGTGTATAAGAATTGGTAGGAATTAATGGTAGGAATTAATGGACATACACATTTATTTCAATTGCATTCTTTGCATTCATAGGCATTGCCGAGCGTGTATTTGGTTCATAATTGAGTCTAAGTCTCGGGTCTTGCTTTCTTTTGTGTTTCAGAGCCTCTTCCGGTTGCGCAAGAGCCCAAAGCTTAGGTGGTTGGTTGCCGTTCGATCCTACCTTTTGTCTCTTTTGCAAGGTGAGGTTAGGAATTATTAGTTAAAATACCCTACGGCCTATAATATGATGAATTTTTCCCTTGAATGCGGATATGGTACATATATCTAGATACGAGTGCTTTAATTATGTTTATGATCTTGTGGAATAACTTTGATCTTTTTGAAACGATATATGTACGAGTATATATAAGCTTGAGTTTTGAATCACTTTTGGTTTATTTTGTTCTGCTGAGCGAGTGTGCCCTGAAAGATGGGATTTTGGTTTGATTTGGTTTATGGGCCCTAGAGACGTGGGTAAGGACGGCCCGGGGCGACCACGGGGTTGCCGGGTTTACCCCTGTGCACGTTCTCATTTGAGATATTCACGTGCAACCTTGGGAGGTTGGGAAGGCGTGGTATCTTGAGCCTTCGGTGGATAACCGGAGAAGGCATAACATGGGTTAGCTACCCCGTATGTTTTTGGTATTGTAGGTGCCAGGGTTTGATTCCCGACACACCATGGATGTAAGGGTGGATTTGTGATTTGATATTTATGGTTAGAGGTGTAAGGGATAGTCCGTTCTCGCCTGGCTTTTAGCATACTTTGATTGATAGATTATGAATCGAGATAGATGCTTTTCTTACTATATGTTAATTTCGGGAAACGGTTCGGTGTGCAAAACTCTAGCCTCGATTCATGACTATCACTTTTGTTTTGTGCTGTGCTATATACGTATTTAAGGTGTGGGTGTGTTAAGCCCCTCACTCAGTCGAGTTGTGAGACTGACCCTCTCCTTTCCCTTTCAGGTGTGCCGAGCTAGGCGGGGAAGTGCGTCGAGTCGAGTCGTACTTAGTCGTTTAGGTCGAGTAGCATTGCATCTCTTTTATTTTTTTTAGCTTCTTGTATGAATTATAACCTTGGCACATGAATTCTTATCTATTTTGGGCTGTGAAGCTATGTATATGATACGTATGATTACAAACACCTGTTGAGCTCTTTTGGATCCTGTTTTTGGCTTCCGCGTATTTGTTTGGTGTTTGCGTACTCTGGTGTGGTTTAGCCCCGCTTAGCCTAGTGTGTGTGTGTAGGTCACCGTTCGCTTAGACTTGGATTCATGTATGGAAATCCATTTCATATGTGGATTCGGGTTTAAGTGCGGGGGATGTGGTGGCCCACCGCTCCGAGCGTCACAGTTTCACTCGAATAGGTAAAGGTGGGAAACTCAGTCCTCGATACCTTGGACCGTTTGAGATTTTAGAAAGAATGGAGAAGCGGCGTATAGATTGGATTTACCACCAAATTTGACCGGGATACACAACGTGTTTCACGTTTCTCAGCTCCGTAAGTATTATCCCGATGAGGCAACAATTCTCCCAGTTGAAGAGGTTCAGTTAGAGCCGGATTTGACAATTGAGAAACATCCAGTTGCAATTCAGGATCGAAAAATGCAAGAATTGAGAAACCGGCAGATTCCTTTAGTCAGGGTACTTTGGAGGGATCAGAAATTAGAGGAGTCCACGTGGGAAACCGAGGAAAAGATGAAGAGTTTGTATCCAGATTTGTTTGAGAACTCGGTTCGGACTTGAGGACAAGTCCTTTTTAAGGGGGGAAGGATTGTGACACCCCGACTTCCAGACCGTACATGTATGACGTATGTGTGCGATTTACATTATTTAAATTCATATTCTTTATTCTTTTAATTCCTATTTTTAGATATTTCTTATGAATTTGAATGATTCTTATTTGAGTATGTACAGAATTTGTTATGGATTGATTCGTTTATGCTTGAATTGAAATCGGAATTTTTCGTTGTTTTAGTATGTTGGAGAATTACGTGTTATGAACTTTGATTTATATTCGCTTTATGTTTTCGAATCTATTTGTTGAGCTTTTGAATTATTTGTTTCGTTCAGAACCTAAAGGAGGCTAAAACGCTTTTAGCGCAACTTAGGTTCCAATGTGTGTATTTTGAGCTTGGGAATTCGGATTCGAATTCCATCCCAACCGTTGAGCTCGTTTCGACGGTTCGGGTTCGATGGACTAAGCCTCATAACCTTTTAAGATCATTCGATACTCCGAAATCCGACCGGAAACTTACCTCGCTCCTATATGACTACCTTTCACCTATTTGCACTTTAGTCCCTCAATTATTGACATATTACCCTCAAGCTTGGGACCACACTCCACCAACACAATGTATATTCATCCCTCCCTCTCCTCTATCTCGGTACATACAAGGAAGAGAGGAGAAGTGCAGCAACTTTGGAGCTAAACCCTTCAAACCCGTCACTATTCACACCAAGGAGAATTTGAGCTCTAATCTCCATTTTCTTCCATCTTCTTCAAGGGGTAAGTTAGTATTTGATATGTACATGGTTATATGATCATTTTGAGCTATTAATTCCATGCTTGGATCTAGGTTTGGTGTATTTATGGAGCATGGCATGTATCTTGAGGGTTTGATGATCTCTTGTGCTTCTTAGAGTTAAGCTTTGATTTGAAGTTATATATTTGATCTCTTATGACTCTAAATTGATTATATGAATCCCCTTTTGCTGGTGGTTGAGCTTGGTGAAGGTTACCATTAATGGAATTCAAATTCTTGCTTGGATGAACTTGAGATATATGATAATTGTTGAACTTTTGTGATAGTTGGGAGATTATATATTGATCATGAAGTGATTTACTTTGGTTTGTATGAGTTTTGTAGCTTGATATGGTTGCTTGATGGTGCTGCGTGTTTGCTCTACCTCTTCCCCTGTTTTTCTTGGCGCAGAGTTACAGTAGCTGCTGTATTTTTTTTCGAAGACGAAGGGCCAACACGGCCGTGTCCATTTTGAACTAAAATTCAACACGGCCGTGTCAGCGTCTCGGATTAAGCTCCTGAATTAATTTTAATCGGACACGGCCGTGTCCATTTTCAACTAAAACCCAACACGGCCGTGTCATTTGAAAATATGGTGGCGGCACTTGCTCGTTTTATCGCTTCATTGTTTTTCTTTGTATTTTCTTTCTTCATTTATGACTTGTATGCAATATTAGCTTGTTATATTATGCGTTATGTGCCTTGTTTTGAACTTATGACCTTATTTGATATGAATTGTGCGAATAAGAATTGGTAGGATTTATTTGGCATATTTATGCATTTCAATTGCATTCCTTGCATTCACAAGCATTGCCGAGCGTCTATCTGGTTCATAATTGAGTCTAAGTCTCGGGTCTTGTTCTCTTTTGCGTTTCAGAGCCTCTTCCGGTCGCGCAAGAGCCCAAAGCTTAGTGGTTGGTTGCCGTTGGATCCTACCTTTTATCACTTTTGTTAAGCTGAGGTTAGGAATTTTTAGCTGTTAACCTATGGCCTACAATGTGATGATTTCTCACTCGCATGCGGATATGTTATACATATTTAAATATGAGTGCTTAAATTATGTTTATGATCTTGTGGAAGATTTGAATTTTATGGAAATGATATAAGTAAGAGCATATATAAGCTTTTGTTATGTTGAGCGAGTTGTGCCCTTAAAGATGGGAATTTGGTCCGTTTTGTTATGTGGGCCATGGAGACGTGGGTAAGGAAGACCCGGGGCGACCACGGGGTCGCCGGGTTTGACCCCTGTGCACGCTCTCATTTGAGATATTCACGTGCGACCTTGGGAGGTTGGGAAGGCGTGATATCTTGAGCCCTCGGTGGATAACCAGGGAAGGCATATCGTGGGTTAGCTACCCCGTATGTTTTTGGTAATGTAGGTGCTAGGGTTTGATTCCCAATACACCATGGATGCGAGGGTGGAATTGTGATTTGATATGTATGTTTAAAGGAGTAAGGGATAGTCCGTTCTCGCCGGGCTTTTGTTTTTGTTTGACTGATAGATTATAGATCGAGATGGGTGCTTTTCTTACTATATGTTAGCTTCGGGAAATGGTTTTGGTGTGCAAAACCCTAGCCTCGATTCATGACTATCACTTTTGATTTATGCTATGCTCTATACGTATTTAAGGTGTGGGTGTGTTAAGCCCCTCACTCAGTCGAGTTGTGAGACTGACCCTCTCCTTTCCCTTTTAGGTGTACCGAGCTAGGCGGGGAAGTGCGAGTCTTGGTCTTGTACTTGTGTGTCTAGGTCGAGTTGCATTCGTACTTCTTGCATTTTGGATACTCTTATTATGTATTTGATGTCAGAATTGTATTTTGAAGAATTATGGACTTTTGATGTACATACTCGATCTTTTGGGCCGTGAGGCCATTGTATATGATGTATATGTTCGTTATAGAGCTCTTTTCGATCCTGTTTACTGCTTCCGCATATCTGTTTTGTTTATTTGCGCGCTCTGTTCGAGCTTCGCCCCGCTTAGCCTAGCGTGTGAGTGTAGGTTCCTGTTCGCTTGAACTCGGACTAATGTATGGAAATCCATTTCATATGTGGGTTCGGGTTTAGGTGCGGGGGAGGTGGTGGCCCACCGTTCCGGGCGCTACACTTTTTCGTGCACGGGTCCCGTTTTCATGATTAGTTTTCGTATTTCGTGCAATCCGGTCCCAATTTTTTATTTTTTAAGGAATCGAACTCTACTTGATATGGTTCGTTCCATGATGAGTTTCATTGACTTACCACCTTCTTTTTGGGGATATGCCCTAGAAAGTGCAGCAAAGATTTTGAATCTAGTTCCTACTAAATCAGTGCCTAAAACGCCCTATGAAATGTGGCATGGTAAAATCCCTAGTTATTCTTACTTAAGAATTTGGGGTTGTCCTGCTTACGTGAAGAGGATAGTGGGAGATAAGTTGGAATCTGGTTCTAACTTATGCTACTTTGTAGGTTATCCTAAGGAATCCATAGGATACTACTTCTATGATCAATCTGAGCAAAAGGTGTTTGTTTACAGAAATGCCACTTTTCTGGAGGAACCGTTCCTTAAAGAAAAGAAAGGTAACATCATAGAATTAGAGGAAGTACAAAGTGACCACATGCCACCCACTGAAGAAACTTCCCCTTCTGATCAACTGCAACCGATCACGAATTTCGATACACACGTAAATCCTCCTCTAAGGCGTTCTAAACGCACTCCTAGGCAGCCGGAGAGATAGTATGGATTCTTCCATGAAATCTCTCAAAAGGATAATGATCATTTAACATATGAAGAGGCACTTTCAGATTCTGACTCTGAACAGTGGATAGAAGCCATGAAATCCGAAATGGATTCCATGAACTCCAACCAAGTTTGGACCTTGGTAAATTTGCCTGATAGGGTCAAACCCATAGGTTGCAAATGGATCTTTAAGAGAAAGCTTGGAGTTAATGGAAGCATTGCAGCTTACAAAGCAAGACTGGTTGCAAAAGGATTCACTCAAAGACCCGGCGTGGACTTTGATGAAACTTTTTCACCAGTTGCAATGCAAAAATCTATTCGGATCATGCTTGCCATTGCTGCATATTATGACTATGAGATATGGCAAATGGATGTGAAAACTGTCTTTCTCAATGGTGACATTGATAAGGACATTTATATGGAGCAACCCATAGGTTTCACATTCAGTGGGAGTGAGCAAAAGGTTTGCAAACTCCAAAGATCAATCTATGGATTGAAACAGGCTTCTAGGAATTGGAACATTCGATTTGATGAATCAGTCAAAGCGTTTAGCTTCATTCAAATTTCGAATGAAACATGTGTGTATAGAAAGGAATTGGAGACCTCAGTGCAATTCTTAGTAATTTATGTAGATGACATCCTTCTTATTGGGAATTCGAAGAATGACATGAAAGTGACTAAGTTATGGTTATCGAACCAATTCGAGATGAAAGATCTTGGTGATGCGTCTTATATCCTTGGAATTAAAATCTATCGAGATAGATCTAGAAGGTTAATAGGACTATCACAATCGATGTACATTGACAAAGTATTGAAGAGATTCAATATGGAGTCAGCAAAGGTTAAGAACCTTCCTATGAGTGTAGGAACATGTCTTTCTAAGAAGATGTGTCCTAAGACTAACCTTGAGAAGGAAAGAATGACTGATACACCTTATGCATCAGCAATAGGTAGCATAATGTATGCAATGTTATGTACTCGACCGGATGTGGCTTATGCACTTAGTGTAACAAGTGGTTTCCAATCTGACCCTGGAGATGGTCACTGGGCTGCCGTGAAGAATATTCTTAAGTACTTGAAAAGTACTAAAGACTTATTCTTAGTTTACGGAGGTCAGAAAGATCTTACTATCGAAGGATACTGCGATGCAAGCTTTGTATCTGACTTAGATGATTTTAAGTCAATGTCAGGATACATTTTCTGCCTAAACGGCGGAGCAGTGAGTTGTAAGAGTTCCAAGCAAACGACCACTACAGATTCGACCGCTGAGGCCGAATACTTAGCTACAAATGATGCAGCTAAGGAAGGTGTTTGGATTAGAAGCTTCATTCAAGAGTTGAATGTTGTTCCTAGCATGAAAGACCCCATTACTGTGTTTTGAGACAACTCTGGGGCGGTTGCTCAAGCAAGGGAACCAAGATCTCACCAACGGACCAAGCACATTATGAGGAAGTATCACCTAATCCGTGATATTATCAAAAGAGGAGATGTGCAAATTGAGAGGGTCACATCAGCAGAGAACGTGGCAGATCCACTTACTAAACCCCTTAGCCGAGAAGCTTTCCAAGGTCACCTTCAGAAGATGGGACATAGAGTAGCTTTAGAATGGCTTTGATGGGCAAGTGGGAGATTGTTAGGAATAGTGCCCTAGAAAGCAGATTGTATATCCGCTTTGTGCTTTTCCTTATTGTAATCACAAACAATCTTTGAATGAAATAACGAATTGAGGTAACACTTCTTTATATGCTCTTATTTGGTATGCGTTTACTTTATCTGTGCATGTATGAGAACTCCCATAATCCTGATGATTTTAGGACTCTACCATTTAGGTGAAATGGTCCATGAAACGAGCCCTATATCACATAAGTCATGATTAGTAAAATACTCCAAGCCGATGAGTCCTACCGACAGTGGGAGTGTCAACCTGACTCCTCTAAGGCTTGCTTGTGGGATCACGCCCTTAAGAAGGACCACCTTGTTTCATGGAGGTGCAAAGTGTATAGTTGATACGTGCGTGATACATGAGGGTGCTTACTTCAATAAGTAAGTTCACTGAGGTGCCCCGTGCGAGAACATTCCTAAATGGGAAAGGAAGTTTCTATTTCACGAAATAGAAACTTCCAGATTAGGAAATGTCTCACGAGTCATTGATGTGATTAATTGATCCTTAGACTTGAGGTTCCTTGTCACTTTATGAATTAACTCTGTAGTCTTAGGTATAAGCTTTAAAGGGTGTCGCCTTAGACAACTGATTCAAGGCTTATGCTGGGGCTGCACAAGTGATTAATGAAAGTGAATGAGAATCAAGAAAGGACCTACACTTGCATTTGCAAGGTGATCTTTTATTGTATAAGCCATTCATATGCCATATGGAGTCCTTGGCCAAGGCAGTAGATCAAGACATCAAGAAAAGGGTTTCTTGGATTGAGATCAAACGGATATGAAATGCACTTAGCTTTAAGACCGGATTATTAGGGTTCTAATTATTCCCTTACCCTAGATCTTGGTTGAGAGATAGTAAGTAGGAGGATTGTATCTCACATGAATCAATGACTTAAAGGTTCTGTCGAATCCGAACATTCCAATCCAGCTAGGGGTTAAACACCTGTTGCTAGACTATGGTCGTTTAATCTGTGGACTGATTAATTAATTAGTGAATTAATTAATTGGGGTCACTGCTAATTGAATTGAGAACCTAGAGGGTCACACACAACAACTTGGTTACATGAGTTAAGGCTTTAAAATGATTAAACGAGTTAATCGGGCCAAGACGTGTACTTGTGACACTTGTCTCACACGTGTGTAAATATATATGTGTATATTTATTTATGTGTTAAATAATTAATGTGATTAATTATTTAATAGACTTTGGTTTAATTTTGAATTAAAAAGAAAGTCTTATTTTGGAGAAAAATAAACTATTTAATTAATTGTGAATTAATTAATTAGATAAAACTAAGTTATTTATTTTAAATAAATAAAGTATAAAATTATCCAAAAATAGTTTGGATATTTTAGCTCTCTTGAAAGTTGATTCGAATTTGAATTCAAAGTCAAAATTACTTGATGATCAAGTAATAGGAGAGAGGGACCAAAATCCTTAGCCCATAAGGACTAGGATTTTCGGTCCTCCCCCTCCTATAAATAGGGGAGCTCGAGCTCCTCTTGGAGCTAATCGAGAATTCTTTTGGTTCATGTGTTGAACACCATCCTTTCTCCAAGAAAAGCGAAACCCTAGGTTAAGCCTAAACACTAACTAGAGAACTAGCATCCTTACTAGTTAGATTGTAGTCAAGTTGGTGGACTTTCTCTAGAGAGCATCAAGTTAGAAGTTTGAAGATTCGAGCTTTACCAAGAAGAGGGGATCAAGCCGCGAGAAGAGCGTTCTTGGGTATCTTGAAACGCTTCAAGAAAGTTAATTAAGAAAGTAAGTTTCTAATCCCTATGAATTTGGTTACACGATTGCGAGTCTAAGATCCTTTTGTTGGAAAATTTTTAAATTTCCGCTGCTTTTCTGATTCCGTTTTCCAACAATATCATGCACAAATATATAATAAACACATACACAAATATATATATATATATATATACATAATGTGATGCACACATATAAATATACTACACAGCACACACAACAGAAAGAAGCAGCAGTTAAAAACACACAGGAGCTCTCCTCGCCCGGTGAACTAATCAACACGGACTTTCCCCGTCCGGGGAAGGAGATGCAGAAGGTGTCTGCACAAGTGTCCCCGCCCGGGGAGATTGTTATAGTGGCAAAGAGTCACAGCAGTACGTCTTCCTTCCCCTGTTTCACACCTCATTACACAGCAGTAAACAGCAAGGCAATACACAGCAACAAACTCAAAAAAATCCCAGCCACAACACAGCTATTAATCACACACAGCAGCCATGGAATGAAAAAGGGTAAAGGTCAACATCAAATCTCCAAGTTCTTTCATGAAGGCAGCCATGGTGGTTCGAGATGCAAGCAAAACCCACGAAATTCATGCATAAAATGAGTCAAGCAACCCACATAGCTCCTATATTCAGCTTCCTATCAAGATTTAAACCAAAGAATTCCAAGAAATCTCATATTCTTCAAAATGACCTAACTATTCATCTCAAGGATCAAAACTCAATCAAACATGGCTTAGATTCTGAATTTCTTGGATGAAAATGATCACATAAGCATGTAGATATCAAATATGTACTTACCCCTTGAAGATTGTAACGCCCCGGTTTTTCATTCGTACAAATATGCCATATGTGTTTATAAATTGCGCGAATTAATTGTTTTTACGTGTTTTATATTTAATCTTATTATAAATTGTTATTATATTATTTTATTTTATTTTATGTCAAATTAATATTAATTTATATATATATATTACGTTATTTTAAGTGATTATTTTAAATTATTATTAATTTAATGATTAATGTAAATTAAGTGGGTTATGCTAATTAATCATGCTTTAATCATATTTATTAATTAAATTTTATAATACGTTGATTTAAATTATGTTTAATATTAGAATTTAATTTATTTGGTTTAATTTTCATTATGCATGAATTGTATGAAAATGTGCATGGTTGTCTAATTTGTGCATCGTTCTTATATGAAATGATATCGAAATGTCGTGAAATTGTAGTATGTCGTAAATATATGTGTTATGAACATGCATATATGCTCTTTTTGTGTTTTCGAACTCGTTTTATGCATTAACGAATTTAATTTGATTTGTGGAACCAAATCGGGGGCTAATGAGCAATTAGCGCACCTTTGGTTCCGTACGTGATATCTTGAGCTCGGGAACTCGGATTCGAGTTCCGTCAACTTCGTTGAACTCGTATCGAAGATTCGAGTTTAATAAACTAAGCCATATATTTTTCTGAAATCATTTGAACCTCCGAAATCCAACCGAAAAACAAAACGGCATCCAAATGACCACCTTTCACTAAAATGCCCATAACTTGTTCAAAACTTAACCAAATTAACTATGGTTGGTGGAATTTTAACCCTAGTTAAACCCTCTATCAGCCCTCAACTACCCCATCTCGAACCAATCTTCACAATAGCAAGAAATTCAGCCACAAACCCTCCTCTTCCAGTTTCCCGTAACTGTGCAAATCCTTGAGATTTTGGAGCTCAAATCACAATCAAATTTCATCCAATCAACAAGGTGAGTTAGGATTATGTTGTACATGCATCTCTGGTTATTTTCATCCTTTCATCACTAATTTTAACTCAGATTTCATGTGGATTTTAAAGATGGGAATGAATAGTTAGGTTTTAATGTATTTTGATGAATTCTTTACTTCCCTTGAGCTATGACTTGCTTTGATGATATATATATGATCCTTTTCCCTCATTTATGACTGAGTATGCTGGTATTGAATGATGGTTAAGAGTTGGTTGAGATATCATTAATGGAATGGTCATGTATTGGTTGAACCTTTTAACTGAATTTCTCCCTCCTTCACGTACCATTCTGCTGCTAGCTTTTGGGAGTTGCTTTGATGTTATATGTTGTCTCTTTTTACCTCATATGCTGGAGGAGGATTGGTTGATTGATCATTTTTGGGATGGCTCTGTTCTTTTTCCAGTTTGCTCTGTTTTTCCCTCACCGAAACTGCTGCCTTTTTCTTGTGGATTGCTGCGTGTTGTGAGGTTTCTTTCTGGCCTGTTTTGCTGAGTATTGGTAGTCCTTTATGACCTTATTTGTTGGCTTGAATGGATTGTAGTTTGTGTGTGTGTTTTGCCAAGCTCTTTTCCAACCTTTTCCTCCCCTGTTTTCGTTCCTTGCCGCGATGCTTCTGTAACTGCCGCACACTCTCCCCGGTCGGGGAGAGTTTCCTCTTGGAAAGTGCCCGGTCGGGTACTTCTGCTGCAAAAGCTTCTGTACTCCCTACCCGGCCGGGGAGTTTGGTGAAGGGTTGGCTACCCGGGCGGGTGCAGCCTCTGTTCTTCGTTCTTCTTCTTCATCTTTCTCCTGCTGCTTTGTTTTTCTTCTTCTTTCCTTTCTTTGTTGTATTGCTGCTTCTCTTCCTTCTCGTTGCTCTTAGGTTGCTGCGTGTGTGTGTTTATTTTTCCTTCATGTAAACTGCTGCTGCTATTTTCTAACTGTGCAGAGTGTGTGCGTGAGTGTATACATATATGTATTTAGGGTAATTGTGTGTGCATGGGAGGTGTTTTGCATGCATATATATATTTGTGTATATAATATATACATTTGTGTGTAAATGCATGCATGGTTATATATATATATGTATATATTATATATGTTAAATGTAAATTGTGCATGCATGTTACCCTACGTGCATATATATATATATTATATATATATATATATATATATATATATATATATATATATATATATGTTTATTGTATATTCATTATATATTTATTATGTATTTATTATATATTTTAAGTATTAAATGATTATTTTTATGGAATTTAATTGTTATTTATTTTATGTTTTATTTAATTTCGATCTTCAATTGAATGTAATTAATTATCTATTTTCTAATTATAAATGCGATATATTACGTGTTATGATTATCAAATGAATTCTTAGATTAATTGATATGAATTATGAATTTATGAATTTGAATGGAAGGAATGAACGAATGGTTTGGCTATATGCTTTAATTTCCTTAATAGCACATGAACATTTTCATGACATACTACCATCCTTTATGAATTCACATCTTGATCATACATTGTCGTGCGTCATATATGGTTCTTTTGGAGTCTTGAGTCTCACGAACACGTCATGCTGTCTTTTGTATAGTTTATCTCCAGGATGGAGAAATCTTGATCAACTAGGCACTCGGTAACTCGTATCCTTGTTTCTCCATGTTCCAGGTGAGGGTGTTTTCGTTCTAGTTACATATTAAACCCTACAACCTTATGTGACAAGCTTTGGCCAAAACCTTATGTATATATATATATGTTACTTTTAAAGTAAAGCTATCGAGTAAATATTGATCGAGTAAACCCTTTCTAATGAATTATGAAATATGTTATGTTTCTTATGAATTGATATGTTTTGGCGAGATTATACATGTATGTTATGTTCACGGGCCTAGGAATTTAGTACATGTGGCTATCCGGGGAGGCAAGGGCCGACGGTGATCCCATGTGCTGATTCCATTTATGTTTAATAGAGGAACCGGATGTTGCCAGGAGATTGGCGGGGAAAGGGAGCTGAGTGCCATCTGGGGAGTCATATAACCCCTTTTGGTCCCCAATTCATAAATACATATAGGTACCATATTTACATCAACGATATAAATACTAATAGATACCAACAGATATCAATACATTATCATCTCCTATCTATCATACAAGCAAAAGTCCCCAATTATACCAAGAACTATAACGTACTAACTCAGAACATGACAAAACCAAGATCATGGAAATATGTGCAATGCTAGACCCGGCTGGATGACAAGACACGACTCAGACTCCCGCCTAGCACACGACCGTGATAACCTGAAAGGTGGGGTGTCAGTCCATGGAAGACTGAGTGAGGGGCATAAATATATATAATAGCGCAATTAACATGCAAGTTATAACCTCGGGTAAGGTTTTACAATTAAAAGTAATATAAGTTCCCAATCACATAAACTCGCCCGAGATTACAACTACCGATATTAAGTAATTTAATCATTTTCATGTTTCAATGCGTGCAATACGTGGCCCGGCGAGTGAGGGCAATCTCCAACCTTACTCCAACTGTGTACAATACATGCTTGCTTTATCTTTTAATAAGTGATCATGCAATTAAGCTATCGTGCAGTCGTGCAGGTGTATTCAGGCAGAACAATCAATACATGCAATCATGACAATAACCCGAGGACAATCTGTGGTGCCGGACCCGTCCCCAGTCTCCTTCTTCCTCCGGTGATGGTGGGATTGCAAGGCCCCACCATCCAATCTCATTGAGCAGAGGGTACATGAATCCCTAAGCCCGGAGCTCCTTCCTCCACTAATCTCCTAGCGGATTCAGGGGTGACCCCAAATGTGGTGAGGATAATGTTCGAGTTACCCGTCAGCCCATGCTTTCCCGGTTGGCTCAAACCACTACCCTCGGGCCCAACGTGACATGCTTTACTCGCTAAAACACGATCAATCAATCAATCATGATACATGACTTGCTTGCAATTGTGTATAAGTTTAGAAAATGTTAGAAATAAGTATATATATACCTTTTGGCTTGAAATCAACATAAAGGTTATACGGGTTCTATATACTAACAATTAAACCTCACCTTTACCGACAAAAGACAAGTAGGGCACGGCCTACGGGACTTGCTCCTCGTCCCTACGAAGCTGGTCTGTGCAAAATAGACGTGTACACATGAGACTTGACTCTAAATAGACCAAATATGACGAACGGCGAAAATGCAACGAGATGACGAGGAAAATGCAATGTGGCATGATAACATCTTGTTTCAGTACATATTCAATCATATAATAGCAATTCGGGGTCAAAGAAGTCGTCGGATCATGGGGCTAAAAACGTAATTTTATGCAGAAACTTTTGTTCTGCAAGTCGGGTGGGAACGGCCGTTCTGGACCCCTTTGCAAAATGGGAACGGTCGTTCCCGTAATCCCAAAAATCGCGCCAACATTTTTAGTTTTAAAAATGCGCCTAGCTGGGAACGGCCCTTCCGGAACCAAGGCCAAAATGGGAACGGTCGTTCCCAGGCTCGGCCGTCTAATTTCATTTGAAAGAGTGGGAACGCCCGTTCCCACAATGCCTTGAGGCTGGGAACGGTCGTTTCCAGTTTCTGCAACTGAAGAAACAGAGCAGAACAGGGGAAAGCTACGGGAAACAACAAACAAGCAACCAAGTTCCAACTTTGATCCTCAAACGCTATTAATTCTGGAAATATGCATGTATATATGTTCAAAGGATGGCAATATAACACTTAAACAAATCAAACATGAAAAACCATCAAGAATTCAAGATTTCATGTTCAAGCTCATATTGATCATTGAAGCTCAACTTTTCCAAGAATTTCATGAATTAATCATGCTATGACCACATATTCATGCCTTGATCACCAAATAATCCATTTAGCACATAGTTCTCAAACCCTAGCTCACATATATTTGATCAAGAATCAAGTAGCAAACCATATACCCACCTTGAAAGAACAAGAAATGGATGAAGAAGATCATGATGGATGATAGACTTCAAAGCTTGGGATTTTCCTTGGAAACTTGGATGATTTTCATGAAATCTCTTCTTCCTTGCTTGAGGTTTATGGTTCGGTGCAAAAGAAAGCAAGATAACAATGATTTTTGGATGAAAATGGATAAGGAAGCTTGGAGATGGTTATACCGTGATTCATCAAGTTTGAAATATGTGAAATGTATAAATTGCAATTTAGTCCCCCGAATATTTAAGTCATGCGATTAAGGATGAGGGGCTTTGAAGATTGATCAATTAAATCCTTGAAAATGTTACGCGATTTGGTCCCTAAATTTAAAAGAATGAACATATAGGGCAAGTTGACAATTAAATCATATTCGTAATTATTTCACGAAATAAATATTTTCAAGTTATGAGATAAATTATAAGTTTAATATGAATTTCATGAAATTTTGATAAAATATAATTTATAAAATTATAATAAACATAAGAATGTAATTAATGAAATTTGGGGCGTTACAATTCTCCCCCCCCTTAAAAGGACCTAATCCCCAGGTCCACTGTCAAGTTTCGGATGATACGCAAGCCATAAGAGAACCCCGTCTCTTGAACAAGAATGAAAGAACCCCGTCTTTCAACAAGGAATGAGAAAACCCCGTTTCTCAGCAAGAAGTGAGAGAACCCCGTCTCTCAACAAGAGAGGAGAGAGAGCCCCGTCTCTCAACATGCATGAAAGTAATTCAAAAAGCCGATTGAAGAAACAATGGCATGGATGTTACATAGACCAATGGAGTCATATTCTTTTCATAATATCATGTAGACAAATACAACCATTTTAATCACATACTTACCATTCATAATTAACTAATTTGCAACGAATAAGAAATTAAATACGATAATAATAAGATCCGTGATGTATGTGGTATGCATGGTTGAATGTACCGTTCACCATTGGTTGTGTCATGCATATAATTGGTACCTTCTTCTTCCCGAACTAGATTTACAGTTGTACTTCGCGCCCCCTTCGCATAAACACCTTCCCGGGCTCGAACAAGCAATCTTTCATTCCTAATAGACTTTTCTTGCCGCTTTGAGCATGTATCTATTTGATGCTCATCACTCCCACAGTAGAGACACAATCCCAACCGTGTCCTACAACCATCATAAGTGTGGTTATCGCGTCCACAATAATCACAAAGGAGTTTCCCGGAAGATGTTATTGAAGCTGGGATACGTGGGGCTCCTTAACTCGATCCAAGTGACTGTTTCTTTTTCTTACGAGATCTTTCTTGGGATGCCGGAGTAGGATAAGAGATAGGCCGCTTTCCTTTGTTGAGAGTTTGTCCTGATTTTGAACTTAAGGTCTACCCGGGTTGAGGATTAGACCTTCTTGCCTCCAACGAGGTTGAGCCTCCAACCTTCTCTTGGGAGCCACGTGGAGTTAGTTCCCACACTCTTTTAACTTTCTTAAATTGCGGCTCAACTGGAACATTATTTCCTTCAAAGACCTTTGAGGCTTGTTGATTTTGGAATTCCTTGAAGGCTATCGAAATTTGGCCCGGCGGTGGTGATGAAGTTAGTGGCGTTGAAGAAATATACTCTCTTATCCTCTGATCCACTAAACAAACCAAGGACTCGAAAAACTCCTGAGGCTGAACCGGAGGGGGTAGATGCGGGAAAACCCTAGGCACTTGCTTACAATGAGGGTGATCTTGAGACATCCTGCAATTAAAACACTAGATATGCATGTTGAATTAATATGCCAATGCAGGTAGCACACTTGGAAATGATAAAGTTCAACATATTGGGATAATTAAGCTCAAACGAGAAAACATGTATATGTATAGAAATTTAAAATTTTAAATAGCGTATGATGCACGTGCTTATGGATGCAATGAACCTGTCATCGGAGTAATGGAAAATTTTATCTTGACATGTAATTCCTTGTTCATTGAATTATAAGCTTGTATTGATCTGGTAATCATTTCTTGTTTTCCCACGGTCTTCTATTCTTCAGATTTATCTAACATCCACTTGAACATTCCCACGGCTCAGTATTATGATTTCTGAAACCCGAAGTCTTCTATGCTCACGGAATTAACATCTAGCTTACTCTTTAATAGTTACTCCCCGATTGTTGCCCGAATCCTCTTCATGGTTGCCACTTTGATCCAAACTTCCTTGTTTACTCTTTAAGAGTTTGAATAATTGAATGAATTCCCTTTTCCATTGTTTGCACTCGATCACCCGACCTTTACCTAGCAATTCGTTGCCTTTCTTTATCGTTTCCATTTGTTGCTTAATATCTTTTAATATTACCCCACAAACGATAATTCAACTTGGATCTTGAAATGTCCCCACTAAATAAAACCTTTAGCATGATTGTCTTTCAACTTCGTATCCACTGGCGTGCTGAGCTTCCTTTATTCCTTTCTTAATTGAAATCCCAAACCATACTATTTTCCCATCTCTTCTCTCACTTTATTTCCATGAAAGTTAATCTTTGATGCCTCTTACTATACTTACCTCCTTAATCCCAAAATTTTCCTTACGTTAACTTGGGTAATTATATGATCCCCAAACAAGAACTCTTGAATTCAATTTATGTTCCACTTATGGAATTAATTTCCTGACTCCTCTCGAACAATAAGTCTCCAGTTATTATCCTGATTCACCAAGTTACCGCCGTGGTTGAAATCCTTCAAGTCTACTCTTTACAATTTGAATCGGTTATAAAACTTATCTTCTTACTTGCCTACTTTTGAGCATATAATTTCCTTTCCTTTGTTCTTCATCATTCTTTGCCGTTTTCATTTGTTACTCCAAATCTCCCAATTCGCACTCTTACACGACCATCCAAATTGAATCCGGAAAATAAACTCATTCCACCCGATTATAGAGTCCCTAGCATCTTTACCTTTCATGAATAGATCATCCAAAGCTACTAGCTCGATTTGAATTATCGAAATCATCTTCTTCTCTTACTTGAATTTGCTTCCCAATTAACTAGGTCTCAATTTAACAACACACCTGAATCTTGAATAATTAGTAGCCCAATCTCCCTTTTCCTGGCTTTCGAATGGAATATAAATGTCCACGATTGATTCTTTTATTCCGGATCTCATCCTTTGAATCATAAATCTATGAACTTGCCTTCAAACCTTTTTCCATACTTGATTCTTAATCTAAAATTCCTGGGTAGCACTCTATGTGAATTGGTGATCCAAGTTGGTAATTCTCAAATTTAAGTGCTTCTACTTGTTGCTCCATATCTTCCAATTCAACCACATCATAGTCGACAATCTTTAAAGCCCTTTCCCGAGAATACCCCTTTTCCTTATTATTACACTCCCAGTTTAGGCATCTTCGAAATTTTCTTCTTTTTTTTTTTTTTTTTTTTTCCCTCTCGAATTAATCTCCAACAGTAATCCAGGTATTCTCTCTCTAATTAATACTTTGCCTCTCTTGAGTGCTTTCATTTACCGTTCCCCATATCCTTCAATGTATTCCCTCAACACGACAATTTATCTTGAATCAGAAAATAAACTCGTCTTACCCGAATGTAGAATCCCGAACATGTTGGTTTTCCATAACTGGTTGTTTGATCTTTCTGGCTATCGTGTTAGAAATTTGAATCCAATTGATTTGAACCCAAATGTAATTCCCAACTTGTACTTCGATCGGGGATACTTAATTGACTTTCCTTCCACGCCCTGATTTTGGCCTCAACTTACACACCCTTCTCAAATCCTATAGTAGCCCAAAATTACCGAGCAATTGGCCGTGGTTTAATATCATTTCCACAACCTGTAACTCACAACCTTCTTTGAAATAAATGCATGTGGGTAAGGCGTGCTTATGTCACAAAATGGTCACATAATTAAGGCTCACGACTAAAATTTAATATAAATGCAGCAGGCAATTTATCAATATTTAAAGTAAAACACGTTAAGCACATAATTTCAAATAATTCAAGATCAATTAATTAACAATAAATAGCAGAAATCAATGAAAAGTACAGGTTGTCAAGTAATCGAATTAATTCAGAGAATTCAAATAGATTCAAATAATATGCAAGACTCTCAAATTACCAATTAGTTCCTATGCCGTTCGACCTAGACTTGACACGACACGACACTAGAACCTCAGTTTTGCAATCGGGCTCTGATACCACTTAAGATGTAGCACCCCAATACGTAGAGATACTACACCCCCGCACTATAGGCCGGTCCACATACGAAATGGACAATCCATATATGAACTAACCTATAGTGAACGGGTGACAAATAAAAGAAAGGACGAGCTAGGCGGGACTATACCCCAAAGCAATACAAAACCACGACATAAAATTTAAAAGCGGAAGCATTAATTCATAAATACATATAGGTACCATATTTACATCAACGATATAAATACTAATAGATACCAGCAGATATCAATACATTATCATCTCCTATCTATCATACAAGCAAAAGTCCCCAATTATACCAAGAACTATAACGTACTAACTCAGAACATGACAAAACCAAGATCATGGAAATATGTGCAATGCTAGACCCGGCTGGATGACAAGACACGACTCAGACTCCCGCCTAGCACACGACCGTGATAACCTGAAAGGTGGGGTGTCAGTCCATGGAAGACTGAGTGAGGGGCATAAATATATATAATAGCGCAATTAACATGCAAGTTATAACCTCGGGTAAGGTTTTACAATTAAAAGTAATATAAGTTCCCAATCACATAAACTCGCCCGAGATTACAACTACCGATATTAAGTAATTTAATCATTTTCATGTTTCAATGCGTGCAATACGTGGCCCGGCGAGTGAGGGCAATCTCCAACCTTACTCCAACTGTGTACAATACATGGTTGCTTTATCTTTTAATAAGTGATCATGCAATTAAGCTATCGTGCAGTCGTGCAGGTGTATTCAGGCAGAACAATCAATACATGCAATCATGACAATAACCCAAGGACAATCCGTAGTGCCCGACCCGTCCCCAGTCTCCTTCTTCCTCCGGTGATGGTGGGATTGCAAGGCCCCACCATCCAATCTCATTGAGCAGAGGGTACATGAATCCCTAAGCCCGGAGCTCCTTCCTCCACTAATCTCCTAGCGGATTCAGGGGTGACCCCAAATGTGGTGAGGATAATGTTCGAGTTACCCGTCAGCCCATGCTTTCCCGGTTGGCTCAAACCACTACCCTCGGGCCCAACGTGACATGCTTTACTCGCTAAAACACGATCAATCAATCAATCATGATACATGACTTGCTTGCAATTGTGTATAAGTTTAGAAAATGTTAGAAATAAGTATATATATACCTTTTGGCTTGAAATCAACATAAAGGTTATACGGGTTCTATATACTAACAATTAAACCTCACCTTTACCGACAAAAGACAAGTAGGGCACGGCCTACGGGACTTGCTCCTCATCCCTACGAAGCTGGTCTGTGCAAAATAGACGTGTACACATGAGACTTGACTCTAAATAGACCAAATATGACGAACGGCGAAAATGCAACGAGATGACGAGGAAAATGCAATGTGGCATGATAACATCTTATTTCAGTACATATTCAATCATATAATAGCAATTCGGGGTCAAAGAAGTCGTCGGATCATGGGGCTAAAAACGTAATTTTATGCAGAAACTTTTATTCTGCAAGTCAGGTGGGAACGACCGTTCTGGACCCCTTTGCAAAATGGGAACGGTCGTTCCCGTAATCCCCAAAATCGCGCCAACGTTTTTAGTTTTAAAAAATGCGCCTAGCTGGGAACGGCCCTTCCGGCACCAAGGCCAAAATGGGAACGAACGTTCCCAAGCTCGGCCGCCTAATTTCATTTGAAAGAGTGGGAACACCCGTTCCCACAATGCCTTGAGGCTGGGAACGGTCGTTCCCAGTTTCTGCAACTGAAGAAACAGAGCAAAACAGGGGAAAGCTACGGGAAACAACAAACAAGCAACCAAGTTCCAACTTTGATCCTCAAACGCTATTAATTCTGGAAATATGCATGTATATATGTTCAAAGGATGGCAATATAACACTTAAACACATCAAACATGAAAAACCATCAAGAATTCAAGATTTCATGTTCAAGCTCATATTGATCATTCAAGCTCAACTTTTCCAAGAATTTCATGAATTAATCATGCTATGATCACAAATTCATGCCTTGATCACCAAATAATCCATTTAGCACATAGTTCTCAAACCCTAGCTCACATATATTTGATCAAGAATCAAGTAGCAAACCATGTACCCACCTTGAAAGAACAAGAAATCGATGAAGAAGATTATGATGGATGATAGACTTCAAAGCTTGGGATTTTCCTTGGAAACTTGGATGATTTTCATGAAATCTCTTCTTCCTTGCTTGAGGTTTATGGTTCGGTGCAAAAGGAAGCAAGATGACGATGATTTTTGGATAAAAATGGATAAGGAAGCTTGGAGATGGTTATACCGTGATTCATCAAGTTTTGAAATATGTGAAATGTATAAATTGCAATTTAGTCCCCCAAATATTTAAGTCATGCGATTAAGGATGAGGGGCTTTGAAGATTGATCAATTAAATCCTTGAAAATGTTATGCGATTTGGTCCCTAAATTTAAAAGAATGAACATATAGGGCAAGTTGACAATTAAATCATATTCGTAATTATTTCACGAAATAAATATTTTCAAGTTATGAGATAAATTATAAGTTTAATTTGAATTTCATGAAATTTTGATAAAATATAATTTATAAAATTATAATAAACATAAGAATGTAATTAATGAAATTCGGGGCGTTACAAGCATTGTTTATCTATTTTCTTACACTTCGTGGGAACTAACTTCCAATAAAACCTTTGCTCGGGATTTATGACTTGCATGTGCATGTTTCTTATATATATGTATCCCTCCTGCTCACTCAGTCTTCTAGAGACTGACCCTCTCCTTTCCCCAACACTTTAGCGTGCAGGTTTGGCTTTGGAGTTTCGAGCTAGGCGGAGTTATGTGTTTGGAAAACAGAATCAGAAAGCAGCGGAATTTAAAAAATTTTCCCAACAAAAGGACCATGGACTCGCAATCGTGTAACCAAATTCGTAAAGATAGAAAACTTACTTTTCTTTTATTCTTTCTTGAAGCGTTTCAAGCCACCCAAGAACGCTCTTCTCGCGGCTTGATCCCCTCTCCTTGGTAAAGCTCGAATCTTCAAACTTCTAACTTGAAGTCTCTAGAGAAAGTCCACCAACTTGATCACAATCTAACTAGTAAGGATGCTAGTTCTCTAGTTAGTGTTTAGGCTTAACCTAGGGTTTTAATTTAATCTTGGAGAAAGAAAGGTGTTCAACACATGAACCAAGAATTGTCTATTAGCTCTAAAGGGGAGCATGAGCTCCCCTATATATAGGAAAGGGGAGGGACGGCCGAACCTAGTCCTTATTGGACTAGGATTTGGTTTCTCTCTCTCCTATTACTTGATCATCAAGTATTTTCCAACTTTGACTTTGAATTCTAATTCTAGTCAACTTTTAAGAGAGCTTAAAAATATCCAAACTATTTTTGGATAATTTTATACTTTATTTATTATAAAATAAATAACTTAATTTTATCTAATTAATTAATTCGTAATTAATTAACTAGATTATTTTCTCCAAAATTAGACTTTCCTTTTAATTCAAAATTAAACCAAAGTCTATTAAATAATTAACTAATTAATTATTTAATATATATATATAATATATATATACACACGTGTGTGACACGTGTCACAGTGACACGTGTCACTCACGCGAGCCACACGTGTGAATTCACACGTGTGGAACCCTCTTGGCCCGATTAACTCGTTTAATCATTTTCAAGCCTCAACTCATGTAACCAAGTTGTTGTGTGTGACCCTCTAGGTTCTCAATTCAATTAGCAGTGACCCCAATTAATTAATTCACTAATTAATTAATCAGTCCACAGATTAAACGACCATAGTCTAGCAACAGGTGTTTAACCCCTAGCTGAATTGGAATGTTCGGATTCGACAGAACCTTTAAGTCATCGATCCATGTGAGATACAATCCTCCTACTTACTATCTCTCAACCAAGATCTAGGGCAAGGGAATAATCAGAACCCTAATAATCCGGTCTTAAAGCTAAGTGCATTTCATATCCATTTGATCTCAATCCAAGAAACACTTTTCTTGATGTCTTGATCTACTGCCTTGGCCAAGGACTCCATATGGCATATGAATGACTTACACAATAAGAGATCACCTTGCAACTGCAAGTGTAGGTCCTTTCTTGATTCTCATTCACTTTCATGAATCACTTGTGCAGCCCCAGCATAAGCCTTGAATCAGTTGTCTAAGGCGACACCCTTTAAAGCTTATACCTAAGACTACAGAGTTAACCCATAAAGTGACAAGGAACCTCAAGTCTAAGGATCAATTAATCACATCAATGACTCGTGAGATATTTCCTAATCTGGAAGTTTCCATTTCCTGAAATAGAAACTTCCTTTCCCATTTAGGAATGTTCTCACACGGGGCACCTCAGTGAACTTACTTATTAAAGTAAGCACCCTCATGTATCATGCACGTATCAACTATACACTTTGCACCTCCATGAAACAAGGTGGTCCTTCTTAAGGGCGTGATCCCACAAGCAAGCCTTAGAGGAGTCAGGTTGACACTCCCACTGTCTGTAGGACTCATCGGCTTGGAGTATTTTACTAATCATGACTTATGTGATATAGGGCTCGTTTCATGAACCATTTCACCTAAATGGCAGAGTCCTAAAGTCATCAGGATTAGGGGAGTTCTCATACATGCACAGCTAAAGTAAACGCATACCAAACAAGAGCATATAAAGAAGTGTTGCCTCAATCCGTTATTTTATTCAAAGATTGTCTGTGATTACAATAAGGAAAAGTACAAAGCGGATATACAATCGGCTTTCTAGGGCACTATTCCTAACAATCTCCCACTTGCCCGTCAAAGCCATTCTAAAGCTACTCTAAGTCCCATCTTCTGAAGATGACCTTGGAAAGCTTTCTCGACTAAGGGGTTTAGTAAGTGGATCTGCCACGTTCTCTGCTGATGTGACCCTCTCAATTTGCACATCTCCTCTTTTGATAATATCACGGATTAGGTGATACTTCCTCATAATGTGCTTGGTCCGGTGGTGAGATCTTGGTTCTCTTGCTTGAGCAACCGCCCCAGTGTTGTCACAAAATACAGTAATGGGGTCTTTCATGCTAGGAACAACATTCAACTCTTGAATGAAGTTTCTAATCCAAACACCTTCCTTAGCTGCATCATTTGCAGCTAAGTATTCGGCCTCAGTGGTCGAATCTGCAGTGGTTGTTTGCTTGGAACTCTTCCAACTCACTGCTCCGCCGTTTAGGCAGAAAATGTATCCTGACATTGACTTAAAATCATCTAAGTCAGATGCAAAGCTTGCATCGCAGTATCCTTCGACAGTAAGATCTTTCTGACCTCCGTAAACTAAGAATAAATCTTTAGTACTTTTCAAGTACTTAAGAATATTCTTCACGGCAGCCCAGTGACCATCTCCAGGGTCAGATTGGAAACGACTTGTTACACTAAGTGCATAAGCCACATCAGGTCGAGTACATAACATTGCATACATTATGCTACCTATTGCTGATGCATAAGGTGTATGAGTCATTCTTTCCTTCTCAAGGTTAGTCTTAGGACACATCTTCTTTGAAAGACATGTTCCTACACTCATAGGAAGGTTCTTAACCTTTGCTGACTCCATATTGAATCTCTTCAATACTTTGTCAATGTACATCGACTGTGATAGTCCTATTAACCTTTTAGATCTATCTCTATAGATTTTAATTCCAAGGATATAGGACGCATCACCAAGATCTTTCATCTCGAATTGGTTCGATAACCATAACTTAGTCACTTTCATGTCATCCTTCGAATTCCCAATAAGAAGGATGTCATCAACATAAAGTACTAAGAATTGCACTGAGGTCTCCAATTCTTTTCTATACACACATGATTCATTCGAAATTTGGATGAAGCCAAACGCTTTGACTGATTCATCAAATCGAATGTTCCAATTCCTAGAAGCCTGTTTCAATCCATAGATTGATCTTTGGAGTTTGCAAACCTTTTGCTCACTCCCACTGAATGTGAAACCTATGGGTTGCTCCATATAAATGTCTTTGTCAATGTCACCATTGAGAAAGGCAGTTTTCACATCCATTTGCCATATCTCATAGTCATAATATGCAGCAATGGCAAGCATGATCCGAATAGACTTTTGCATTGCAACTGGTGAAAAGGTTTCATCAAAATCCACGCCGGGTCTCTGAGTGAATCCTTTTGCAACCAGTCTTGCTTTGTAGGCTGCAATGCTTCCATCAACTCCAAGCTTTCTCTTAAAGATCCATTTGCAACCTATGGGTTTGACCCCATCAGGCAAATCTACCAAGGTCCAAACTTGGTTGGAGTTCATGGAATCCATTTCGGATTTCATGGCTTCTATCCACTGTTCAGAGTCAGAATCTGAAAGTGCCTCCTCATATGTTAAAGGATCATTATCCTTTTGAGAGATTTCATGGAAGAATCCATACCATCTCTCCGGCTGTCTAGGAGTACGTTCAGAACGCCTTAGAGGAGGATTTTCGTGTGTATCGAAATTCGTGATTGGTTGTGGTTGATCAGAGTGGGACGTTTCTTCAGTGGGTGGTGTGGGGTCATTTTGTACTTCTTCTAATTCTATGATCTTGCCTTTCTTTTCTTTAAGGAACGGTTCCTCAAGAAAAGTGGCATTTCTGGAAACAAACACCTTTTGTTCAGATTGATCATAGAAGTAGTATCCTATGGATTCCTTAGGATAACCTACAAAGTAGCATAAGTTAGAACGAGATTCTAACTTATCTCCCACTGTCCTCTTCACGTAAGCAGGACAACCCCAAAATTCTTAAGTAAGAATAACTAGGGATTTTACCATGCCACATTTCATAGGGCGTTTTAGGGACTGACTTAGAGGGAACTAGATTCAAAATCTTTGCTGCACTTTCTAGGGCATAACCCCAGAAAGAAGGTGGTAAGTCAGTGAAACTCATCATGGAACGAACCATATCAAGTAGGGTTCGATTCCTTCTCTCAGAAACTCCATTGAGTTGAGGAGTTCCCGAAGGAGTCCACTGAGAGATAATCCCATTATCTTTGAGATGATTAAGGAATTCTTCACTAAGATACTCGCCTCCTCGATCAGATCGAAGTGTTTTGATCTTGTGACCAGTTTGGTTCTCAACCTCCTTTTGAAATTCTAAGAATTTCTCAATAGCTTCAGATTTATACTTCATTAAGTATACATAACCATACCGACTATAGTCATCAGTAAAGGTTATGAAATACTGATGATTGCTTCTAGTGCTTACACTAAGCGGTCCACAAACATCAGTATGGATCAAATCCAGAACCTTAGTGGCACGTTCCACAGTTCCTTTAAAAGGAACTTTGGACATCTTTCCTTTGAGACAGGATTCGCAAGAAGTTAACTCTTTGAGATCATTTTCAGAGAATGATCCTAAAGTGTTTATCTTGCTAATTCTGTTCTTGGAAATGTGTCCTAATCTAGCGTGCCATAAGGGAGCTGAAACTTTGTCATCTCTCTTACGCTTTGTTTCTCGTTGTATATTCATAATATTGATATTTTGAGTTAGGTAAAGTCCATTACTTAGAGTACCGATATGTACGGAAGAGTTGTTCCGTTTGATAAAGTATTTACCATTCTTAATATAAGTTTCATAACCTTCACAATCTAATATTGGAACTGAAATTATATTACGAATAATTTTCGGTACATAAAGGACTTTGTTTAATACTAACTCAAAACTACCTAAATCTAATCTAATTGTGCCTAAAGCTCGAGCTTCAACGTTTGAGCCATCGCCGATCTTCAAGACACATTCTCCTTCTTTGAGTTGTTGGACTTCACTTAGCATCTGTACATCATTACAGATATGAGTCCCACAACCGGTATCAAGTACCCAAGAATTAGAATTAATAGAAAGATTTACTTCAACGAGAAAGATACCTTTCTTTAGAGTAGCCTTGTACTCTGGGCAGTTTCTCCTCCAATGTCCCGCTTTGCCACAATGGAAGCAAACATCCTCTTTCTGATCACGCTTCTTCTTTTGGGCCTTCCCCTTCGAAATGCCTCCAGTGGGCCTAAGGGGTTTCTTCTTCTTCTTTTGGGCTTTCTTGCCCTTACCTTTAGAAGGCCCAGAAGAGGAAGATGGAGCATTCACCATCAAAACCTTATTGTCCTTCTTGATCGTGCTTTCAGCAGTCACAAGCTGACTAATCAGCTCAGCTACAGTAGCACCAGCATGATTCATGTTGAAGTTAAGGACAAATGGGTTGAATGATGGTGGGAGCGAAGCTAGCAACAAATCCACTGAAAGCTCATCTTTCAGCGGCATGTCCATGGAAGCAAGTTTCTCAGTAAGGGCAAGAAACTTGAGTCCATATTCATGGACACTTGAACCTTCCCTCATTCTCAAGTGGAACAATTCCTTTGAAGTGTTATACCTTGTAACACGTTCATGAGGGCGGTAAAGTTGCTCTAAGTGGTCGTAAATCTCCCAAGCAAATTCCATGGCCTCATGTTGTCTTTGCAAGTCCGGAGACATGTTAGCCAACATAAGGCAACGGGCTTGGAGATTATCATCCTTCCACTTCTGAATCGCATCCCGCTCGGCCCGAGTGGGAGCCTCCCCTTCAGGAGTGGGCTCCCCTTCGAAGAGAACATAAGTTCTCTTCTCAGAATCTAAAATGATTTTTAGATTCCTCAGCCAATCAGAATAGTTGGGACCAGTCAACTTGTTTGACTCGAGGATCGATACAAGAGGGTTTTTGGTTGCCATTTCAAAACACGTAGAGAATCACAGAATCTACGACCTAAATGGTAAAACAGAGAACTAGTGAGCATGCTGAATTATAACGATATACAAAAGATAAGGTCTTTAATCTAATGTAGCTCCCACTGTTTTTCAAAGATCTATAATTCCCAAAGATCTAAGAGGAACACGTTTCCCAATGGGTACTAAGATCCTAGGCATTTTACCTCGAACCCACGACTCGCGGACATTCTAAGTAAGAACCCTAGGTAGGTACAACTTACCAATTCTAACACCTTTAGAACTCTTAGTAATTGTTTTTGCATCACCTATCTTTCAATATGGACCCACGACTCGTGCGACATCCATATCTACTTAGGCGTTAAGCTAGACCCATCAATCATAAGATCATGACCAAAACTTAGTTTGAACGACCCACGACTCGCGGACATCGCCCTTACTAAAATCGATCATGAAATATTGATCATTTAAAATGATCAATCAGGTAACTAAGAACTAATAAGCTCCACTAGCTATCCCACGACTCGCGGACAATAACTAGCTTTACTTACTAAACTTAAAACCTATTGATGGAATGCTAGGAATTTAATTCAAAACTTGCATCTCGAATTAAACACCTATTTGTTCGAAATTAGCTTAATATTTAATGGGAATTTTCGAATCAACCGGAGAGTTGTCCGGTTCGACCTCACCAACATATATGTTATCCAATTTTATTAGTCTTGATTAATGCAAGTACACTTAAATGCATATCAAACAAGCACATAAACAGATAACATGTCCTAGCATGATACTAACATGTAATGATCATGGGTTCTACCTATCTTATGCGTGATATGTGGGAGCCACTCCACAATCACAAGTTCTAACATACATGCCACATAAACAGTTTAAATCACATAAGGGAAAGCGGTAACAAAATACGAGCCCTATCTCTATTACATTTAACAATTGAGATTCCCCTCCCTAACATTTTGAGGGGTCTTCACTTATGGCCTCCTTGTTACTTGAATGTGGTCCATCTTACTCCATGGGTGCATTGTCTCCAAAATGAAAATAAAACCTCACCACCTATCTCTACTCTCAAATTACAATAAAAAGAAAAAGACATAAAGTAATAAGGCTCAATCTTCATATTGGCCTTAGACAATTACACGGGGCATACCCCGGCCTCAAAAACAGTAATATGGAAAGCCACATAATAAATCACATAACAGTACGCACATAAGTGAGGCTCCAACCTCAATTGAAAAACGCAACTATAGGGCTCCAACCCCAATTTAAACCATCCATGTGCATAAATTAAAACCATACATAGATCTAAACCCATGATCACCTAACATGCTTTTGCAAGAATTTAAATTTACCAATAAATTAAAATTCTCGCTTTAAGCTCTAATAGCTTAAAACACGACTTAGATGCAATTCTTGTTCAAGAGCCTTTTCAATAAAACCCAAAAACAATAAACTAATAAAATTCCAATTAATTTCTGAAAATTAATAATTTTATTCTTTCAATATTTTCAGAAAATAAAGATCGTAATTTTTCAAAATTTAAATCGCTCAAATTTTCAAAATCCCAATTTAAACAATTATTTCAAAAATAATTCAAATTTAATAAATAAAATTTTTCAGAAAAATTAAATCGGGATTTCAAGGACCGAAAACACGAAAACACGAGAAACGCCAAAACCGTGCCCGGAACCGCCCGGAACGAGCACAGGCTCGCCGCGCAGCGTCGCGCGCTAGGCGCACGCCCTGCGCGCGATGCGCGCAGTTTGCTGTTGCTCGCGTGCGGGCGATGCCGGGCGGGTGCTCCCGCGCGGTTGCGGGAGCGTGCGGGCGGCTGTCCCGCGCGGTTGCGGGACAGGCGGGCGGGCGCGCCTAGGCGGGGGCCTAGGCGCTGGCGGGCGTCAGTGGCGGGCAGTCCCGCGCGGTTGCGGGACTGCTGGGCGGGAGGTCGCGGGCCTGGCGTGCTACGCCTTAGCATGTCAGGCTCGCGTTTTCGTAACGCGATTTCGTGTTTCGTGCTTTTAGTTCAAAAACCAGAATTCAAAAATACGATTTAAATTAATTTCTATCAAAACGGTTTTCAAGAAACACAATTTAAGAAAACAGTTTCAGAAATTCAAGAAAAATTACAGTTTCGTAATTCAGGCTTTCTAAAAGAACTCAAGAATACCTAATTCGCATCTAAGCCTAAGAATTTCTACCAAATTCAGAATAATTGAGACGAATCAGAAACACGATTAACGAGGTGGCTCTGATACCACTTGTTTGGAAAACAGAATCAGAAAGCAGCGGAATTTAAAAAATTTTCCCAACAAAAGGACCATGGACTCGCAATCGTGTAACCAAATTCGTAAAGATAGAAAACTTACTTTTCTTTTATTCTTTCTTGAAGCGTTTCAAGCCACCCAAGAACGCTCTTCTCGCGGCTTGATCCCCTCTCCTTGGTAAAGCTCGAATCTTCAAACTTCTAACTTGAAGTCTCTAGAGAAAGTCCACCAACTTGATCACAATCTAACTAGTAAGGATGCTAGTTCTCTAGTTAGTGTTTAGGCTTAACCTAGGGTTTTAATTTAATCTTGGAGAAAGAAAGGTGTTCAACACATGAACCAAGAATTGTCTATTAGCTCTAAAGGGGAGCATGAGCTCCCCTATATATAGGAAAGGGGAGGGACGGCCGAACCTAGTCCTTATTGGACTAGGATTTGGTTCCTCTCTCTCCTATTACTTGATCATCAAGTATTTTCCAACTTTGACTTTGAATTCTAATTCTAGTCAACTTTTAAGAGAGCTTAAAAATATCCAAACTATTTTTGGATAATTTTATACTTTATTTATTATAAAATAAATAACTTAATTTTATCTAATTAATTAATTCGTAATTAATTAACTAGATTATTTTCTCCAAAATTAGACTTTCCTTTTAATTCAAAATTAAACCAAAGTCTATTAAATAATTAACTAATTAATTATTTAATATATATATATAATATATATATACACACGTGTGTGACACGTGTCACAGTGACACGTGTCACTCACGCGAGCCACACGTGTGAATTCACACGTGTGGAACCCTCTTGGCCCGATTAACTCGTTTAATCATTTTCAAGCCTCAACTCATGTAACCAAGTTGTTGTGTGTGACCCTCTAGGTTCTCAATTCAATTAGCAGTGACCCCAATTAATTAATTCACTAATTAATTAATCAGTCCACAGATTAAACGAACATAGTCTAGCAACAGGTGTTTAACCCCTAGCTGAATTGGAATGTTCGGATTCGACAGAACCTTTAAGTCATCGATCCATGTGAGATACAATCCTCCTACTTACTATCTCTCAACCAAGATCTAGGGCAAGGGAATAATCAGAACCCTAATAATCCGGTCTTAAAGCTAAGTGCATTTCATATCCATTTGATCTCAATCCAAGAAACACTTTTCTTGATGTCTTGATCTACTGCCTTGGCCAAGGACTCCATATGGCATATGAATGACTTACACAATAAGAGATCACCTTGCAACTGCAAGTGTAGGTCCTTTCTTGATTCTCATTCACTTTCATGAATCACTTGTGCAGCCCCAGCATAAGCCTTGAATCAGTTGTCTAAGGCGACACCCTTTAAAGCTTATACCTAAGACTACAGAGTTAACCCATAAAGTGACAAGGAACCTCAAGTCTAAGGATCAATTAATCACATCAATGACTCGTGAGATATTTCCTAATCTGGAAGTTTCCATTTCCTGAAATAGAAACTTCCTTTCCCATTTAGGAATGTTCTCACACGGGGCACCTCAGTGAACTTACTTATTAAAGTAAGCACCCTCATGTATCATGCACGTATCAACTATACACTTTGCACCTCCATGAAACAAGGTGGTCCTTCTTAAGGGCGTGATCCCACAAGCAAGCCTTAGAGGAGTCAGGTTGACACTCCCACTGTCTGTAGGACTCATCGGCTTGGAGTATTTTACTAATCATGACTTATGTGATATAGGGCTCGTTTCATGAACCATTTCACCTAAATGGCAGAGTCCTAAAGTCATCAGGATTAGGGGAGTTCTCATACATGCACAGCTAAAGTAAACGCATACCAAACAAGAGCATATAAAGAAGTGTTGCCTCAATCCGTTATTTTATTCAAAGATTGTCTGTGATTACAATAAGGAAAAGTACAAAGCGGATATACAATCGGCTTTCTAGGGCACTATTCCTAACATTATGTTGAGTTGAGTCGGTCAAGTTAAGTTAGAAGCGTCTCTGCATTCACTTATGTATTTAAATTGTGAATGATTTAACCTTGTAAGATTATGAATTTGAATCTTGTATATTTGCTATTGAATTGCTCTTGTTGGGCTTTGATTATGAGTTTAAAAGAGTCCTGAAGAGCCCAAGTCTGCTTGTGGTTTGTGTGTTTGAATTTTAGTTTTCCGATTTATTATATTTTGTTGATTGGTTATTATTGCAGGGTCTAAGTTCCGCCTAGCTTAGGAGGGTTTTCTATTTGTCTCCCGTTCGCTATGGTTTAATACGGGTGCGGATTTACGATTTCGTTACTCGTGTTAAACTATAGTGCGGGGGATGTGGTGCCTCTCGTGCGGGGTGCTACATCCTTAAGTGGTATCAGAGCCCGGTTGCAAAACCGGTGTTCTCGAGTCGTGTTTGAGTCAGTCTAGGTCATACGGCTTAGGAACTATGTGATAATGTGTGCATTGCATCAATCTTGAACATGAAATTTGGCTTTCCTTTTGAATTCTGTTGAACTATCTACTGCATTATTATATAGATCCTTGCCTTTAGTGTTGATTACGTGCCATGAGCATGCACTAATCGCATGCATATATTCTCGAAATGAGTTATGATTTCCAGGTTATAAAGATAATATCAAATCACGGCCAAGTTCTATGATCACAACAATCTATTACAAATTCTTTCGGAGGCACGGAAGATAGGAAGGATGCCCCGGGGAGGAATGTGGAGAATGCTAGATGCGTGGCTTCATAGACGGAATTAGAATTAATGGTTACGATTCAAAATGGGAGGTTTGACTTTGGAGATACGAGGGTAGAGGGACATTTGGTGAAATAGGAGTTAATCACGGGATGGTTGTAACTCAGAAGATCAATCTATATGAATCCACGACTTAGGGTGCTTTACTTGGATTCAAGGGATTGCTCAACCTAAGGAGTGGAGTATATTAACCTTGAAGGTATTTTAGTTCAGGGTTCAGGTAAAATGGATCTGGAGGGAATTAAGCCCAAGGGTTGTCAAAAGGCTTCTAAATAAACCTGGTAATTAGAAATCGAGTTTTAGAAGTCAAGATTGGGAAGAGGTTGGATTCGGCTGCTCGGAATTTTGACTAAGATGGGAAGCAAGTCGAGAAGGGGTTAAAGAAAGATAAGTAATATGATACACATAATTGATGGAGGGTGATAATGCTAAGGCAGGATTTGAGTTCATTCTCCAAATCCAAGCTGAATTGGCATGTTGTGAGGTTGAATTGGAAGATATGGAGCAACAAATGGGAATGATAAAGAAAGGCGAAGCCTGGTTGAAGGATGATTCTCGGGGAGAAATTCAGATACTAACTCAAGGGATGTAGAAGAAATTAGGGATCGTGAAATTTCAACTCCGGATGGTGGAAGGTACAAGTTGATATACAAGAATTCTTGGAAATCTTGAAGACCGTGGGGAAAGGCAAGGAATAATCAGCAAGTCAAAGTAACTCTGGGATTTGGAGGAACGAAGAAAAGTTACCGAGTTAACAGCTTACTATATTGGTGACAGGTTCCAAAGCATTCATAGCACGTGCATTATACTTCGCATCAAAATATTTATTTTCCTTTACTTATATACGTGTGCACATTTTATTGATTTCGTTGCTCTAATGTGCTGCATACTTAATTGTCGCAAGTGTGCAATATCCATCGTCATTTTTAACCCGATATGCATTCTAGTGTTTAATTAATAGGAAGTTCTTTCGTCTCACTATCAAGTATCAGTTCAATCAAGCCGCATCTGAGTTATGAGGAAGAGAAATAATAGGATGACACGTTATAAGGAAGGTGACTTTGGGAAATAAGAACTTCAAGTAAGGGATAGGTTAACGGAAACAAGAATTCAGAAGGAGAAGTGAGACTAGAGTTGGCTTCGGGGTTTTCGAATTGGACAAGAATAAGAAAGGAGTTTCGGACATCAAGAGAATTGGAGAAGGAGTTGAAAGGCCAAATCCTTGATTTCTATGTCAGTTAAAACTTCGCCTAATGGGAATTACTCATCAAGAATTTCGACAAAAGAAGAATCAATGGAGTTCAACACGTGACAACAGAAATTTATGGGGGAGAGCACGACCGAGGAACAAATTGGACGATTGAAGGGGTGTTCGAAGAAATATTTTAGTAGGAATAACGAAATTGTAAATTAAGGAAGACCTGCAAGTCTTATTAGTGATGATCAGAAATAAATAAGACGGCTTGAATGGTTAAGTTGTTAAGAGGAGAGCTAAGTTACTAAATCTGGGTTGAAGTCCATCACTAGGAATAAAGGAAATGGTTTGGAGAATATTCTTATGTATAGAATATGGATCTGGGGATGACCCAAAATTATAAGCGAGCTTTAGTGAACTCCTAAGTCAGAAGTGACCAGAGAGAGAGTCGAATCAAGTTAGCATATAATGGAATGATGACAATCAAGATTAATCCAACGGAGTACAAAAGGGGGTTCAATAATGACAATACTGTTAAGTCATCGGTTATTCCCATGATAATTCGGAAGGAAATTTAAGAAGAAACCAAACCGAAAAGGATGATCATTGGAGGATTTACATCAAACCTCAAGCATCATCAAGAACATTCTATCTTCGATTCAAGAAATGTGGGGCCAGATACCGAATATAACCTTAAGGGGTTAAAAGGAATGAACGGATAACAGGAACGGAAAATGGGAAAGGATTTGTGTTGAGAGAGACCATAAGGACAAACATCTTAAGGTCGGGATTGAATCATCAAGGTTGCCCAGAGTGGTAATCCTCGGGGATATGTTAAGCACCGATATGGGTAAGGATGGAAGATATGGACTGGACATCGGAACAAATATTCTAAAGGCAAAAGTGAATGTCAATTGGATTACTTGGAAGAGTTAGTCCGACTGAAAGAATATAATAGGGGTTGAGGAAGGATTGAAGAAGTTGTGTAGCAATAAACGTCAGAAGGGATCTAAGAGTATAATCCTTAAAGGATTCATCAATTGCTTCACCGGGATACCCTGTAGAGGTTAAAGGCAAGCTGAGCAATGAGCCTATCTTCGGAACAGATCATACACTGGACAACGACAACTTAGCTACGGTGAACGGTACATAAAACATTCATGGCATAAGCATACATACAATTTGATTTAATTGATTCTTAATATTCTATACCTTACTAATTGATTATTTTCGTTGTACTTGGTTAGGTTGTAATTGAGGTTTATTACATGTGTAACGCCCCAGTTCTTTTATTAGTACAGCATGATGTATGTTTACTTAATTGCACAAATTAATTGGTCTTAGTGTTTTCTATAATTAAATTTCATTGTTTAATTGTTAAATAAGTGACTAATTGAAATATATGCAATATTTGAATTTGAATTTATGTGAATAACTTGTGTGCTCCTTAATTACGCGAATAATTATTTTTTCTATATATTTCATTTTATTTCTATATGTATTAAATGTTAATTATTTTATTTAATGTTATTAATATTAATTACATTTATATAATATATAAATATATAATTAGGGTGTACGTGTGCATGAATTTGTAATGCATGCATTTATATTTATAACCTATATATTGCATGCATGTATTTATTATTATATATTATATACGTATGCATGCATGTATATTTATAAATTAATATTTCATGCATGTATTTATAATATATTATATAAGTATGTAAATGTTACATTTTTGTTAATATTTTGGATTTATTTGTTACTTTGCGTATGAGTGACATTTACGTGCTTCGTTTCTACTTGAATTGATACCGGAATTTGGTGCCAATTTAATATGTTGAACTTATACGTGTCTTGTACATGAATATTTGTTCGTTTCGTATTTTCGAATTCATTTGCTTGTGTTTCGGATTTAATTTGAATTTTGGAATCCAAGTCGGGGGCTAACGAGCACTTAGCGCACCCTTGGTTCCGTATTTAATATCTTGAGCTCAGGAACTCGGATTCGAGTTCCGTCAACTTCGCTTAACTCGTAACAAAAATTCGAGTTTAGTAAACTTAGCCTTATATTTTTCTAACGCAATTTGAACCTCCGAATTTCAACCGAAATATGAAGCGGCGACGAAACTGACCTTGTTACACTAAAATGGCCATAACTTATTCAATTGTTGACCAAATTAACCATGGTTTGAGGCTATAGAACCCTAACTCAACCACCTAATCTGCTGTACCTTGCCCTAACCGAACCAACCCTCTCACAATTCACAAATCTCAGCTAAAGTCACTGCCCTCCAGTTTCCATCCCGTAACCCTTGTTCCTTGGAGATTTTGGAGCTCAAATCTCATCCAATCCTCATCCAATCAACAAGGTAAGCTTAGGGTTGTATTATACGTTCATTCCTGGTCATTTTCATTCATTCATCCCCAAATTTGATCATGGTTTCATGCATTTTTCGGCTGATCTTGAATAGACGCGTTTTTGGGCATTTCTTTCTATCTCACCCAATTCTTGATGGATTTGAATGATTCCAAGCTTGGGAATGATTGTTTTGATATATTCTTTTCATTTATGATCATTAATTTCATGGTAGTTGAAGTATTTATGAGATATCAACTTTGAAACATTGAGAAAACTTTGAAGAAATGGTCACGTATGACAGCTTTCATGTTTGAACGGTTGTGGGACTGATTTATAGGTTGAAATTGTGGTGTTTTGCTGCATATTTGTTAGCCTAACTTATATGAATGTGTTGGGATTAATGGAGATCAACCATACCCTGTTTTGCGTGAGTTTTTGCCCTGTTTTGGGCCTGGATTGTTGCTGTCACAGCTGCTGTTTTTCTTGCTCTTTTGCTGTCAGAATTGGGGTGGTTTTGAGCTGATTTCTTGCTGCAATTCATGTCCTTTATAGCTACATATATGTTGTCTATTTGTTGCTTGAGTTGTGCTGCGTTTGAGCAAGGAAACAGGGGTTGTATGCGTGTTTGTTGCTGCTGCGTTCGCTGCGACACAGGTGTGTCTTTTTCCTTCATTTTCAGCTGGAACGGGGGTGTGTTTTTGGTCTGAACTTCTGTACCGAGACACGGGGGTGTCTCGGTTTGCTCCTTGAAGGTGATACGGGGGTGTCACCTTGTTTTTCATGCCTGTTTCTGCTGTTACGCGAGCTGCTGCTGCTGCTGTTGTTCATTTCCATTTCTTCCTGCATGAGTTGGTTGATAAATGTTTTCATGCATGTTTGCATGCATATATGTATAAATATAATTACACTTTTGCATGCATGGGTTGTAAGGTTTGCATGTATATAGTATACGTATATAGGTATATATATAATATAGTATATGTATATGTATGTATATATATTTAATATTATATATATATATTTATTAAATATTAATTGTTATTTGATTTAATTGAAATATAGAATTTAATTGTTACCTATTTCATGTTTTATTCAATTTTCGAAATTTAATTGAATGTATTTAATTGTTTAATTTCTAATTGTAAATGCAATTGAATATGTTAAATTGTTTATGTTCTAATTTAAATGTGATTTAACTTGTACTTGGATTATATTTGAATTTCTTGAATTAATTTGATTGAAATTATGAATTCGAATGAACGTGAACGATTGATTGAATGACTTGATTATATGATTTAAATGTATTAATAGTGCACATGAACATTTTCATATCATAATTTTATCTTTTACGCATTCATACCATAATCATTTCATTGTCGAGCGTCTTATATGGTCATATTGAGTCTCACTTCACCTTTCTTGCACAGATTTTGAGTCCGTTGCAGACGAGGCCGGTCAGTGAGGCTTGTGTTTGCTCTTTTTTGCGGTTTAAGGTGGGTTTCTCTTCTACTTAGACAAAACGACCCGATATATCTCCCTATGTGAAAAGTTTAAGCCAAAGTAATATGATATATATATTGAGTCTTTTATCGAGTAAATGATTGCAAACGTAAAGCCCTTGTTTCTTGAACCTACCAAATGTTTTGGCGAGAATGAATGAATGTTCACAATGAATGGGGCCCAGGGGCTTGGTGTGAGTGGGGAACCGAGGAGGCATGCGCTGACGGGAAACCCTCACACTAGTCCCACCAATGAACGGCGTAACCGGACCTCGTTAGGAGTTAGCGAGGAATGGACGCTGAGTGCCATCTGGGGAGTCATGTTCCCCTTTTGCTCAATGAATGGGTGGATGGGCCTTGCAAACCCGCCACCAACCCGGAGGAAGAAGGTGTAAATGTTATTGAATGCGGACGAAAGAATGTTATGCATGAAAAGAAAGAAAGAATGAATGAATGAATGTTAATGAATTACACGAGGTGTTGGTTGGAGATAATGCACGCCCACTCGCCGGGCCACTAATGACCTTGACCTAATGTAAATGAATCGTTATAATCCCTTTTGATGATTTCTTTTCACCCACTTAGGAAATTCTTTAAAAACCTCATTTGGGATTATAACTTGCATGTGAATGTTTAATTACAGTCATATATTATTATGCCCTGCTTTTATACCCACCAGTCCCTTTTGGACTGAACCCGTTTGGCTTTCAGTTGTTTTGTGCAGGTGTCAGGGGAGCTAGGCGGGATTCCGAGTCTTAGGTCTTGTTTTCGTTTCTAGTCCTTTTGTTTATTGGTCTTACACTCGCATTTTGCACTTATGATCATTGTATATGAATGTTGCTATTGGGGCGTACTTGTTTGTTAAGCCGTGACGGCATTTGATAATGTATATGGATCATTTTTGGATTTTGTTTACTCATTGTTTATGTGATGGATAGTTATTGCTTCCGTATTTGCAATTACTCTGATGTTATGGTTCAAGGGTTAGTCCCGCCTAGCATAGAGTGTGTGTATGTCCCCGTTCGCCGTGATTTGGCTCGGGTATGGATCGTCCATTTCATATTCGGGCCGGGTCTCGGTGCGGGGGATGTGACACCTTGCGCTCGGGTGTTACATCCTTAAGTGGTATCAGAGCCTAGGGTTGCAAAACCCGGGCTCTCGTGTCGTGTGGGTCTGTCTAAGTCGTTCGGCATAGGAACTAAGTGATAATGTGTGCATTGCATCGATTTTGAACATGAAATTATCTTTCTTTTTAATCTTGTCGAATTGCCTGTTGCATTTTATACCGGATCCATGTCTTTCGTGTTGAATATGTGCCATATGCATGCCCTAATCGCATGCATGTACCTTCGAAATGAGTTATGATCCACAGGTTATGAAAATAATATCAAACCACGGCCAAGCTCCACGATAAAGACGATCTATTGCTAGTTCGTCCTGAGGCATGGAAGCTAGGAGGGATACAACCGGGAAGAATGTAGAGAATTCGAGATGTGAGGTTTTCTAGAGGGAGCTAGAGTTCAAGGATTACGATTCGGAATGGGAGGTTTGAATTAAGAGATGCGGTGGTAGAAGGATACTTGGTGAAATGGGGATTGATTATGAGATGGTTACGACTTAGAAGATTGACATATACGGCTTTGCCATACAAGGTGCTTTTGATTGGAAGCAACGGGATTTTCAACCTAATGAGTGAAGTGAACAAACCTTGAAAGTATTTTGATTTCCGGATTTGGAGTATTGAAGAGGTATTAATCATTAAAAGTGGTTAAGACAAAATGGGTCTGGTAGGAGTTGTACACCAAGGATTGACCAAGAAGGATTTCTAACTAAGTCCAGTGATTTGAAATCAAGTTTGTCAAAGTTAAGACTGCGAAGAGTTGGATTTGAGTGCTTTGGATTTCGATTAAGATGGGAAACGAGTCTGGAAGGGAGTAGAGAGAGGCAAGTACCTGGAAAAATACAAATATATGGGAGGAGGCGATATGGAGAACGAGATTTGAGTTTGTTTTTCCAAATCCAAGATGAATTGTCATATTGAGAAGTCGAATTGGAAGATATGGAGCAACAAATGGGAACGATAAAGGAAAGCAAAGACTGGTTGAAGGATTGTTTTCGGGGAGAGACACTTTGCAAGAAAATCCTACGCTCAAGTATAAGCAATTGGAGGTGAATTAAACTCATAAAGGATAAGCGCGGGAGATTTGATCGCGGTGATGGCGAGAAGTAGGGTTCAAAATCATATTGGGGATTCATTTTGTAAGAAAGAGGAGTAAGGTTGAAGGGCGATCCTTGGGGGTAAATGCAGAGGCTAACTCAGTGGATGTCGAAGGAATCAGGGATAGTGAAATTTCAATTCCGGATAGTGGAAGATACAAGTGATGCACAGGATCCTTGGAAATCTTGAAGACCGTGGGAAAGACGAAGCATGATCAACAAGTCAAAGTAACCTCGTGTTTGGAGGAACGAGAGAGAGCTACCGAGCTAACAACTTACCCCATTGGAGACAGGTTCCAAAGCATTCATAGCACGTGCATCATATTTCGCATTAATTATTATTCTTCTGGCCTTATGATTATCCGAGCATTTTTTTTTACTTGGTTTCGTTGCGCAAATGTGATGCATAGTTGCTTGATGTAAACGTGACACATGCATCGTCAATCTTAACCCGACATGCATTTTAGTGTTTATTTGATAGGAAGTTCCTTCATCTCACCCATCAAGTATCATTTTAACCGAGCCACCTCAGAATTCAGATGAAAGGAAATAATGGAGTTGCATAGGTAGGTAACGTTGGAGAAAATAAAGAACCTTAAATAAGGGGCAGGTTGATGGAAATGAGATTCAGAAAAGAAGCGAAACTAGAGTTGGCTTTAGGGTGTTGGATCGAACAAGAATAGAGAAGTGGATTGCTATGTTCGTTAAATTCCTCCCTTCCCCCCCAAATGAAATTGTTTTATCAAGAATTTCGGTGAAAGATGGATTGATGGAGTTCAAGGTATAACGATAGAAAATTTAAGGGGGAGAGCGTAACCAAGAAGCAAAAAAAAAAAAAATAATAATAATAATAAAATTAAAACTTGAAGTTGTGGCTGAAGAAATAAATAATATAGATAACGGAAGTGCAATTAGGAAGATCCGGGGTTATGTTAGTGAGCGGAAATGAATAAGACGACTTTAACGATTGGCCATTAAAATGAAGGTTAGACCACTAAATTCGGGCTGAAGATTTCCACGAGGAATTGGGAAGATAGTTCATTGAATTTTCTACATGTGTAAGTCGATTTGAAGATGGAGGAGTTACAGAGAAGTTAAGGAAACTCTCTAGTTGATTTATCGAGAGGGAATCAATTTGAATTAACACAGAAAGAGATGCTGTCAATAAAGTTTGGTCCAATGAGTTGGAAGGAGTTAAGAAGAAACAAAACCAAAGAGGATGAACATTGAGAAATCTAAATCAAAACCTAGGAATTGTCAAGAACCTTCTGTCTTTGATTTAAGAAATATGGGTCTAATTATCGAATATAACCTTCAGGGGGTCAAAGGGAATGAACGGATCATAGGAACGGAAGATGGGAAAGGATTTGTATTGAGAGAGACCATAAGAATAAACATCTTAAGGTCGGGATTGAATCATCAAGGTTGTTCAGAGTGGTTATCCTCGGGGATATGTTAGACTTTGATAGGTAAAGGTAATAACTACAGACCTGAGTTCGGGACAAATGATTTAGGGGTATTCGGGGAACTCAAGCTCGGTCAATTAAAAAGAATTGGTTGGTCGAACAAAGATTATGGGAAATCGTAAAAACTGGAAACAGTACAATTCAGAAGGGATTCAAGAGTATAATCCTTAAAGGATTCATCAATTGCTTCACCGGGGTACCCTGAAGAGGTTAAAGCCAAGTTGAGCACTAAGTTTATCTTCAGGACAGATCATGCACTGGACAACGACAACTTACAATTCTAAATTTCGCAACTACGGTGAATGGTACTTATAGCATCCATGATACATGCATCCATACAAACTTAACTCCAATAATTTTTATATTATGTGCTTTGATATCTTATCATGTTAAATTACATGGAGCAATTGATGACCAACGTGGACAATGTCTGTTACTTGCTTTGAGGTGTCTTACATGTTTTTAATTTTGGTTTCGCGTGTGTGGCTTGGGAGTATTTGGAGACTTCCTTGCTCTTATTTTTGTTCGAGAGACGGGGTGCTCTCGTTGTTTGTAAGAGACGGGGATGCTCTTATTTTTGTTCGAGAGACGGGGTGCTCTCGTTGTTTGTAAGAGACGGGGATGCTCTTATTTTTGTTCGAGAGACGGGGTGCTCTCTTTGCTTGCGAGAGACGGGGTTCTCTCCTTGTTGTTTGAGAGACGGGGATTCTCTCCTTGTTGTTTGTGAGGAACGGGGTTCCTTCATTAATTGTTTTCAGGCAGATAGTGAATCCGAGGACGGATTCTTTTAAGGGGGAAAGGTTGTAACGCCCCAGTTCTTTTATTAGTACAGCATGATGTATGTTTACTTAATTGCGCAAATTAATTGGTCTTAGTGTTTTCTATAATTAAATTTCATTGTTTAATTGTTAAATAAGTGACTAATTGAAATATATGCAATATTTGAATTTGAATTTATGTGAATAACTTGTGTGCTCCTTAATTGCGCGAATAATTATTTTTACGTGTTCTATATATTTCATTTTATTTTTATATGTATTAAATGTTAATTATTTTATTTAATGTTATTAATATTAATTACATTTATATTATATATAAATATATAATTAGGGTGTACGTGTGCATGAATTTGTAATGCATGCATTTATATTTATAACCTATATATTGCATGCATGTATTTATTATTATATATTATATACGTATGCATGCATGTATATTTATAAATTAATATTTCATGCATGTATTTATAATATATTATATAAGTATGTAAATGTTACATTTTTGTTAATATTTTGGATTTATTTGTTACTTTGCGTATGAGTGACATTTACGTGCTTCGTTTCTACTTGAATTGATACCGGAATTTGGTGCGAATTTAATATGTTGAACTTATACGTGTCTTGTACATGAATATTTGTTCGTTTTGTATTTTCGAATTCATTTGCTTGTGTTTCGGATTTAATTTGAATTTTGGAATCCAAGTCGGGGGCTAACGAGCACTTAGCGCACCCTTGTTACACTAAAATGGCCATAACTTATTCAATTGTTGACCAAATTAGCCATGTTTTGAGGTTATAGAACCCTAACTCAACCACCTAATCTGCTGAACCTTGCCCTAACCGAACCAACCCTCTCACAATTCACAAATCTCAGCTAAAGTCACTGCCCTCCAGTTTCCATCCCGTAACCCTTGTTCCTTGGAGATTTTGGAGCTCAAATCTCATCCAATCCTCATCTAATCAACAAGGTAAGCTTAGGGTTGTATTATATGTTCATTCCATGTCATTTTCATTCATTCATCCCCAAATTTGATCATGGTTTCATGCATTTTTCGGCTGATCTTGAATAGAGGCGTTTTTTGGCATTTCTTTCGATCTCACGCAATTCTTGATGGATTTGAATGATTCCAAGCTTGAGAATGATTGTTTTGATATCTTCTTTTCATTTATGATCATTAATTTCATGGTAGTTGAAGTATTTATGACATATCAACTTTGAAACATTGAGAAAACTTTGAAGAAATGGTCACGTATGACAGCTTTCATGTTTGAACGGTTGTGGGACTGATTTATAGGTTGAAATTGTGGTGTTTTGCTGCATATTTGTTAGCCTAACTTATATGAATGTGTTGGGATTGATGGAGATCAACCATACCCTGTTTTGCGTGAGTTTTTGCCCTGTTTTGGGCCTGGATTGTTGCTGTCACAGCTGCTGTTTTTCTTGCTCTTTTGCTGTCAGAATTGGGGTGGTTTTGAGCTGATTTCTTGCTGCAATTCATGTCCTTTATAGCTACATATATTTTGTCTATTTGTTGCTTGAGTTATGCTGCGTTTGAGCAAGGAAACAGGGGTTGTATGCGTGTTTGTTGCTGCTGCGTTCGCTGTGACACGGGTGTGTCTTTTTCCTTCATTTTCAGCTGGAAAGGGGGTGTGTTTTTGGTCTGAACTTCTGTACCGAGACACGGGGGTGTCTCGGTTTGCTCCTTGAAGGTGACACGGGGGTGTCACCTTGTTTTTCATGCCTGTTTCTGCTGTTACGCGAGCTGCTGCTGCTGCTGTTGTTCATTTCCATTTCTTCCTGCATGAGTTGGTTGATAAATGTTTTCATGCATGTTTGCATGCATATATGTATAAATATAATTACACTTTTGCATGCATGGGTTGTAAGGTTTGCATGTATATAGTATACGTATATAGGTATATATATAATATAGTATATGTATATGTATGTATATATATTTAATATATTATATATATATATTTATTAAATATTAATTGTTATTTGATTTAATTGAAATATAGAATTTAATTGTTACCTATTTCATGTTTTATTCAATTTTCGAAATTTAATTGAATGTATTTAATTGTTTAATTTCTAATTGTAAATGCAATTGAATATGTTAAATTGTTTATGTTCTAATTTAAATGTGATTTAACTTGTACTTAGATTATATTTGAATTTCTTGAATTAATTTGATTGAAATTATGAATTCGAATGAACGTGAACAATTGATTGAATGACTTGATTATATGATTTAAATGTATTAATAGTGCACATGAACATTTTCATTACATAATTTTATCTTTTACGCATTCATACCATAATCATTTCATTGCCGAGCGTCTTATATGGTCATATTGAGTCTCACTTCACCTTTCTTGCACAGATTTTGAGTCCGTTGGAGACGAGGCCGGTCAGTGAGGCTTGTGTTTGCTCCTTTTTGCGGTTTAAGGTGGGTTTCTCTTCTACTTAGATAAAACGACCCGATATATCTCCCTATGTGAAAAGTTTAAGCCAAAGTAATATGATATATATATTGAGTCTTTTATCGAGTAAATGATTGCAAACGTAAAGCCCTTGTTTCTTGAACCTACCAAATGTTTTGGCGAGAATGAATGAATGTTCACAATGAATGGGGCCCAGGGGCTTGGTGTGAGTGGGGAACCGAGGAGGCATGGGCTGACGGGAAACCCTCACACTAGTCCCACCAATGAACGGCGTAACCGGACCTCGTTAGGAGTTAGCGAGGAATGGACGCTGAGTGCCATCTGGGGAGTCATGTTCCCCTTTTGGTCAATGAATGGGTGGATGGGCCTTGCAAACCCGCCACCAACCCGGAGGAAGAAGGTATAAATGTTATTGAATGCGCACGAAAGAATGTTATGCATGAAAAGAAAGAAAGAATGAATGAATGAATGTTAATGAATTACACGAGGTGTTGGTTGGAGATAATGCACGCCCACTCGCCGGGCCACTAATGACCTTGACCTAATGTAAATGAATCGTTATAATCCCTTTTGATGATTTCTATTCACCCACTTGGGAAATTCTTTAAAAACCTCATTTGGGATTATAACTTGCATGTGAATGTTTAATTACAGTCATATATTATTATGCCCTGCTTTTATACCCACCAGTCCCTTTTGGACTGAACCCTTTTGGCTTTCAGTTGTTTTGTGCAGGTGTCAGGGGAGCTAGGCGGGATTTCGAGTCTTAGGTCTTGTTTTCGTTTCTAGTCCTTTTGTTTATTGGTCTTACACTCGCATTTTGCACTTGTGATAATTGTATATGAATGTTGCTATTGGAGCGTACTTGTTTGTTAAGCCGTGACGGCATTTGATAATGTATATGGATCATTTTTGGATTTTTTTTACTCATTGTTTATGTAATGGATAGTTATTGCTTCCGTATTTGCAATTACTCTGATGTTATGGTTCAAAGGTTAGTCCCGCCTAGCATAGAGTGTGTGTATGTCCCCGTTCGCCGTGATTTGGCTCGGGTATGGATCGTCCATTTCATATTCGGGCCGGGTCTCGGTGCGGGGGATGTGACACCTTACGCTCGGTGTTACAACATGTCTCTATGTGATTTACGTGATTATTCATTATTGGAATTCACGTTTTGAAATATTTTCTTCTTGGTGTTTATTCTTTGATGTAATTCCTGTTTTTGAGAGACGGGGTTCTCTCTCTGTTGTTTTTGAGAGACGGGTTTCTCTCTTTGTTGTTTTTGAGAGATGGGGTTCTCTCTCTTTGCTTCTTTTGAGAGACGGGGTTCTCTCTCTTTGCTTCTTTTGACAGACGGGGTTCTCTCTCTGTTGTTTTTGAGAGACGGGGTTCTCTCTTTGTTGTTTTTTAGAGACGGGGTTCTCTCTCTTTGCTTCTTTTGAGAAACGGGGTTCTCTCTCTGTTGTTTTTGAGAGACGGGGTTCTCACTTTGCTGCTTTCGAGAGACGGGGTTCTCTCCTTGTTTCTTGAGAGGGGCGGGGTCCCCTCATTAATTGTTTTAGACGTGCAGTGAATCCGAGGACGGATTCTTTTAAGGGGGAGAGATTGTAACGCCCTGGTTTTTCATTCGTACAAATATGCCATATGTGTTTATAAATTGCGCGAATTAATTGTTTTTACGTGTTTTATATTTAATCTTATTATAAATTGTTATTATATTATTTTATTTTATTTTATTTCAAATTAATATTATTATTATATATATATATATATATATATATTACGTTATTTTAAGTGATTATTTTAAATTATTATTAATTTAATGATTAATGTAAATTAAGTGGGTTATGCTAATTAATCAAGCTTTAACCATATTTATTAATTAAATTTTATAATACGTTGATTTAAATTATGTTTAATATTAGAATTTAATTTATTTGGTTTAATTTTCATTATGCATGAATTGTATGAAAATGTGCATGGTTGTCTAATTTGTGCATCGTTCTTATATGAAATGATATCGAAATGTCGTGAAATTGTAGTATGTCGTAAATATATGTGTTATGAACATGCATATATGCTCGTTTTGTGTTTTCGAACTCGTTTGATGCATTAACGAATTTAATTTGATTTGTGGAACCAAATCGGGGGCTAATGAGCAATTAGCGCACCTTTGGTTCCGTACGTGATATCTTGAGCTCGGGAACTCGGATTCGAGTTCCGTCAACTTCGTTGAACTCGTATCAAAGATTCGAGTTTAATAAACTAATCCATATATTTTTCCGAAATCATTTGAACCTCCGAAATCCAACCGAAAAATGAAACGGCATCCGAAGGACCACCTTTCACTAAAATGCCCATAACATGTTCACAACTTAACCAAATTAACTATGGTTGGTGGACTTTTAACCCTAGTTCAACCCTCTATCAGCCCTCAACTGCCCCATCTTGAACCAATCTTCACATCAGCAAGAAATTCAGCCACAAACCCTCCTCTTCCAGTTTCCCGTAACTGTGCAAATCCTTGAGATTTTGGAGCTCAAATCTCAATCAACTTTCATCCAATCAACAAGGTGAGTTAGGATTATGTTGTACATGCATCTCTGGTTATTTTCATCCTTTCATCACTAATTTTAACTCAGATTTCATGTGGATTTTAAAGATGGGAATGAATAGTTAGGTTTTAATGTATTTTGATGAATTCTTGACTTCCCTTGAGCTATGACTTGCTTTGATGATATATATATGATCCTTTTCCCTCATTTATGACTGAGTATGCTGGTATTGAATGATGGTTAAGAGTTGGTTGAGATATCATTAATGGAATGGTCATGTATTGGTTGAACCTTTTAACTGAATTTCTCCCTCCTTCACGTACCATTCTGCTGCTAGCTTTTGGGAGTTGCTTTGATGTTATATGTTGTCTCTTTTTACCTCATATGCTGGAGGAGGATTGGTTGATTGATCATTTTTGGGATGGCTCTGTTCTTTTTCCAGTTTGCTCTGTTTTTCCCTCACCGAAACTGCTGCCTTTTTCTTGTGGATTGCTGCGTGTTGTTAGGTTTCTTTCTGGCCTGTTTTGCTGAGTATTGGTAGTCCTTTATGACCTTATTTGTTGGCTTGAATGGATTGTAGTTTGTGTGTGTGTTTTGCCAAGCTCTTTTCCAACCTTTTCCTCCCCTGTTTTCGTTCCTTGCCGCGATGCTTCTGTAACTGCCGCACACTCTCCCCGGTCGGGGAGAGTTTCCTCTTGGAAAGTGCCCGGTCGGGTACTTCTGCTGCAAAAGCTTCTGTACTCCCTACCCGGCCGGGGAGTTTGGTGAAGGGTTGGCTACCCGGGCGGGTGCAGTCTCTGTTCTTCGTTCTTCTTCTTCATCTTTCTCCTGTTGCTTCGTTTTTCTTCTTCTTTCCTTTCTTTGTTGTATTGCTGCTTCTCTTCCTTCTCGTTGCTCTTAGGTTGCTGCGTGTGTGTGTTTGTTTTTCCTTCATGTAAACTGCTGCTGCTGTTTTCTAACTGTGCAGAGTGTGTGCGTGAGTGTATACATATATGTATTTAGGGTGATTGTGTGTGCATGGGAGGTGTTTTGCATGCATATATATTTGTGTATATAATATATACATTTGTGTGTGAATACATGCATGGTTATGTATATATATATATATATATGTATTATATATGTTAAATGTAAATTGTGCATGCTTGTTACCCTACGTGCATATATATATATATATATTATATATATATATATATATATATATATAGATATATATGTTTATTGTATATATATATATGTTTATTGTATATTCATTATATATTTATTATATATTATAAGTATTAAAGGATTATTTTTATGGAATTTAATTGTTATTTATTTCATGTTTTATTTAATTTCGATCTTCAATTGAATGTAATTAATTGTCTATTTTCTAATTGTAAATGCAATATATTACGTGTTATGATTATCAAATGAATTCTTAGATTAATTGATATGAATTATGAATTTATGAATTTGAATGGAAGGAATGAACGAATGGTTTGGTTATATGCTTTAATTTCCTTAATAGTGCACATGAACATTTTCATGACATACTACCATCCTTTACGCATTCACATCTTGATCATACATTGCCGTGCGCGTCATATATGGTTCTTTTGGAGTCTTGAGTCTCACGAACACGTCATGTTGTCTTTTGTACAGTTTATCTCCAGGACGGAGAAATCTTGATCAACTAGGCACTCGGTAACTCGTATCCTTGTTTCGCCATATTCCAGGTGAGGGTGTTTTCGTTCTAGTTATATATTAAAACATACAACCTTATGTGACAAGCTTTGGCCAAAACCTTATGTATATATATATGTTACTTTTAAAGTAAAGTTATCGAGTAAATATTGATCGAGTAAACCCTTTCTAATGAATTATGAAATATGTTATGTTTCTTATGAATTGATATGTTTTGGCGAGATTATACATGTATGTTATGTTCACGGGCCCAGGAATTTAGTACATGTGGCTATCCGGGGAGGCAAGGGCCGACGGCTATGATGCACGGACACTTCTAAAAATATCATTTTACCGTGTCGTGTCATGCCGTGTCGTGTCGGACACTCGTGTCTGACACCGTGTCCGACACTCCTTATGTGGGAAATTCAAGAAAAAATATGTGTCGCCGTATACGTGTCGTGTCGTTCCGTGTCGTCGTGTCCGTATCCGTGCATCATAGGCCGACGGTGATCCCATGTGCTGATTCCATTTATGTTTAACAGCGGTACCGGACCTCGCTAGGAGATTAGCGGGGAAAGGGAGCTGAGTGCCATCTGGGGAGTCATATAACCCTTTTTGGTCAATGTATGAGGTGGCCGGGTCTTGCAAGCCCGTCCACCACCCGGAGGAAGAAGGTTGGAACCTATTTTATAATTATGATTATGTTATGATTGATATGCACCGTGCGGGAAGGCCGGGACATGGATTGCCCAAACGAATATGTCTTATGATATGATATATGGTCTGAGTGTATTATGATATATTGAATGATCACCTACTTAATGTATTAATGATATTTGTCGTACACAGTCGGAGTTTGGTTGGAGATAATGCACGCTCACTCGCCGAGCCTTAATGATTAGGTATGAATTATGGACCTAATGAATTTAATATGAATTTGTCGTAAAGTTCGAACATTGTTTATCTAATTTCTTACCCTTCGTGGGAACTAACTTCTAATAAAACCTTTGCTCGGGATTTATGACTTGCATGTGCATGTTTCTTATATATATGTATCCCTCCTGCTCACTCAGTCTTCTAGAGACTGACCCTCTCCTTTCCCCAACACTTTAGCGTGCAGGTTTGGCTTTGGAGTTTCGAGCTAGGCGGAGTTATGTTGAGTTGAGTCGGTCAAGTTAAGTTAGAAACATCTCTGCATTCACTTATGTATTTAAATTGTGAATGATTCAACCTTGTAAGATTATGAATTTGAATCTTGTATATTTGCTATTGAATTGCTCTTGTTGGGTGTTGATTATGAGTTTAAAAGAGGCCTGAAGAGCCCAAGTCTGCTTATGGTTTGTGTGTTTGAATTTTAGTTTTCCGATGTATTATATTTTGTTGATTGGTTATTATTGCAGGGGTCTTGTAGCGCCCCAACGCCACAACCCCGCACCGTTGTATCACCCAAGTAACTAGGAAGCTTTATTACTAGAGAGATACTTCGGCGAACGGACAGAACATAACAAAGATCAGAGTAACCAGTGTTGCCCACGCAGCGGAATTTCAGAATAATTTTAAACTTTTGAAAACATGAATGCAACACAGTAGTATATGCATAACCATAGAGACAAGTAGCCATAATATTATCTTAAACATTAGTCCAAAAAGAAAACAGAGGAACATAACAAAAACGGAGTCCTAGCAATTCAGGTTGTAGCCTGAATAGGTTCTCAAAGTAAAACATGTAACGTAAAGGTAGAGGTAACCACGACTATGCAGGACAAAGGAAAAGTAACTAGCAATCCTGACTTAACAAAAGACCTCCTACAGCTTCAAGATACCTCTAGGAAGCGCCGGGCTGCCTACCTGAAACCATGAGGTCAGAAAAACAGGGTGGAGGTATTAGTCAAAGGGACTAAGTGAGATAATTCGTAGAAATAAAGAATAGTTGAACTTGTGGGATTTTGAAAGGTTTTCTTAGTAACTTTTCTCAAACCGGAAAGATAACTCTTTTATCTTGAAATGGGATTTTTCACAAGCACACACAAGCACACATATCAGAGGTTCTGGTTCATACATACTTTATATAAACGGGGAACAGCATACGGGATATTTTCAAAAAATATGAACCAGACTTTAAAACCAAAGTTTGCCCGCAAGCTAGGCCATATCCATCCTTTACTCCTCAAAAACATTTACAAAGTTGGTATCGAGATCCATTAGGATCCCAACACCCATAATCACATGCACCACCCCTTCTCCCCTTATTGTCGCGCCCAGGGAGCTACCCCGTGGTGACGTGCGAAACGGGAGGAATTTACCACCTCTCCCGACCTTCGATGTGGAGTAACCAACCTCCGATTAAACCATCACCAAGGTCAGTACGGCGGCCAGTATCATAGTAGCCATTGGCGCACGCCTCCCGGTCTACTACTAACCATACCGCCAGGGCCCAACATAACAAAGTTTCCAAAGCTTGCTTTCAGAATAACAAAGGTACATAAGCACACAGAGTTCAGATGACTGAACCTTTAATCAAAGTAGTATAACAGTGAACAGAACGTATATCAGAGATCATTGACTTTAAACTCGAAGCATTGCCCCAAACGGGAAAACGTTAACTTGAAAGATAGGAGTCTTTGCACCCGAAGGCGTTGATTTTGAAATCATTTGAAAACGAAGGAATATTCATGGTTCCAGTTGAAATAGTTTAACCTCACCTATTTATTTAGATAAATTGGTAGTTGGTAGAAGACAGGGTTCACACGGTACCCTGCGGATCCCAGAACTCGGTATTATCTCCTGTAAGTGACAGACTACCATGAGCTTAAGGATCTAAGTCCCACACATGATTAATGATGCATGATTGAGTGCGGATAGTCAAGTATTGGAGTATAAGATTGAAAAGAATGCGGCACATTTAAACAAGGAATAATCTTTCCCGAAGAAAGAATTCGAGCAAACGATTAGTCTCATTAGAAAGCTCGTATCAAAAACTTAGGGATATGTTCTTAAGGTCTTAGAACAACCCTAATGTGAACTTTGAAACCTACTTTGATCCCTTGTTTTTGAGAATTTTCGAAAAACGCTTTTACCGTTGAATTCGTCTCTTTGAAATGATCAATTAGGTTGAAAGTCAAAATTCTTGGTCAAGGTCAAAGTCAAAAGTCAAAGTCAAAGGTCAAGGGTCAAAGGTCAAAGTCAAAGGTCAAAGGTCACTATTCAAGTATACGGTATATATACTGTATGTATACTGTACTTATACTGTATGTATACGGTATTTATACTGTATGTATACGGTATTTATACGGGGATACCTACCGTATTTATACAGTATTTATACAAGGTACATACAGTATTTATACAAGAATACATGCGGTATTTATACTAGAATACATACGGTATTTATACAAAAGTACATACGTATTTATTAAGGAAATACACATAGTATTTATACGAAAGTACACACGTATTTATACATATTGGAATCAAATACGTATACGTATTTTATACATGTATACCATAACATATATCAATTGGTCAAGTAATTATGTAACAATTAATTAAACATGTAACATTTAAAACTATAGGTTATACTTTAATTATGTAACATTAAATAACATGTAACATTTAATTAAATCATGAAATAAATTAAATTACCTAAGTATGATCATAAAATAATTAAAATGTAACATATAACATGCTAGCATAATTGTCACATAATTAATTTGTCACAAAACTAAATTGTAACACATTTCATAATAAACTATACTATAAGAATATAATTCATAAATTCATGAATATTTAAAAAAAAACATAAATTAAATCACATAATTCATGCATAAAATAAAACATAAATTAAATCCTAAATCTAGCATAATTAATAAATAAATTAAAACATAAAATAAAACATAAATTAAAACATAAATTAAACTAATTAAAACATAAAAAAAATAAGAAAACTAACCTTAAAAGGGGGAGGAAATTCGGCCACTAGGGGGAGAAGAAGAGAATGGAGTGAGCACAAAATGAGACCCCAACACACTTATTTATAGTTGTTGGGAAGGACCAAAGTGCAAATAATATTTATTTTAGGGACTTAAGGTGGGGTATTTTATGAAATTTCCAAAAATAGGTTTCCTTCTTTACATAATTGTCACAGCAGGGGTATTCTTTACATAGATGTTGGAAAAGTTCCCAAGAGCTAGGAAATAAAATTAGCTTCGAAACGGTTACTCACGGGTCAAAATCGGACGTACGGTTTAAAAGTTATAAGCTTCGGAAGATTTGATTTTCTTGAATTTCGAAAATTAGTTAAATTATGAAATAAATACTAGGATAAGATTTGAAGGTCCAAAAGGCTTTCCAAAAATGTAGAAAAAAACGAGGAACGTTATGGTGATGATCTCAAGGGCTAAATCATTCTAACGAAGGAAATATTTCTTACCGACGGAAATTTTTATTTGAAAATAAATTCTTAAATTGCTCTAGACACATAAACGAACCTCAAAGCATTGAAAAGAGAGTTGAAATATTCTAAGAAGATAGGTATAGGTTCTTTAAGGTCTCCTGAATAAAACGGTATAATGCTGGTTCGGAAATAAATAGTGCTCTTAGGGTTTAAAGATAGTTTTCCCCCTTTTGGTCACCTAATATCACATATGAGCACTTATTTCATGTAGGGGTGCATGATATAAATTGTTTTAAATACGGATCAAGTTCTATAAATGCCCTTACGTTGCCCTTAGCTTACCTTTATTGATCCGATCCCGAACCGGGCTGTCACAACCTCCCTTCCTTAAGAAGAATCTGTCCTCAGATTCTCTTCGTGATCTCTGAACAATTCGGGATAGTGTTTTTGCATCTTTTCTTCAGTTTCCCAGGTGACCTCCTCTGTACCGTTCCTTTTCCATAAAACTTTAACCAATGGGATCTTTTTATTTCTTAATTCCTGGAATTTCTTATCTAGGATCTTAACCGCCTTCAACTCGTAGGTTAGATTAGGTTCTAACGGAACTTCTTCTACTGGCAGCACCTGTGCCTCATCAGCAAAGTATTTACGAAGTTGGGATACATGAAATACATTATGGATTCCTGTTAAGCTTGCTGGTAGATCTAGACGATACGCTGTTGGACCCACGCGTTCAAGTATCTCAAAAGGTCCTATGTACCTAGGGTTCAATTTTCCACCTTTTCCAATCCTTGTGAACCTTTTCCTTGGCGATGCTTTCAGAAACACTTTCTCACCCACATCAAACTCTAAATCCCTTCTTCTTTTATCGGCATAGCTCTTCTGTCGGTCCTGGGCGGCTTTCATTCTTTGCCTGATTATCCGAATCTTTTCTGTAGCCCTTTCAATCCATTCGAGTACTTTGGCCCTGGGAGTTCCCCCAGAGGTATCCCTTGTCTCATCCATATCCCAATATAATGGAGATCTGCATTTTCTTCCATACAAGGCTTCATATGGGGCTGCTTGAATTGAAGCTTGATAACTGTTATTGTATGCAAATTCCACGAGGGGTAAACAATCTTTCCAACTGTCTGAAAAGTCCAAAGCACATGCTCTCAACATATCCTCCAAATATTTAATCAACCTTTCTGACTGTCCGTCTGTTTGCGGGTGTGCCGCTGTACTGGAATGTAACTTAGTTCCCATCAGACTTTGTACATTTTGCCAAAGTTGTGATGTAAACTTTGGGTCTCTGTCAGACACTACACTCACCGGCACTCCATGTAATCTCACAATTTCCTGCTGATACAGTTTTGCTAAGGATTTAACTTTATCCGTAGTCTTGACTGGTAGGAAGTGTGCTGATTTTGTCAATCTGGCAACTATGACCCATATACTGTCTTGTCCTCCTTTGACTTTAGGTAACCCAGTAACAAAATCCATGGTTATTTGCTCCCACTTCCATGTAGGAATTGGTAGTGGTTGTAACTTCCCTGCTGGTTTTTGGTGTTCTGCTTTAACTTTCTGACACGTTAAGCATTTCTTAACATAATCAGCAATGTCTCTTTTCATTCCGTTCCACCAAAACTGCTTCTTAAGATCTTGGTACATCTTCGTTCCTCCAGGGTGTACTGTATAACGTGTCTTGTGTGCTTCATCAAGTATTTCCTTTCGTATAGCTGAAGGCACACAGACTCTGTTCTTATATCTCAAGATTCCATCTTCACTTTTACTGAATTTTGTCTCATCATCCTTCTCCTTGGAATTGAGACACTTCTTAATCCATTCGTCAATAGCTTGCGTCTTTATCAATCGATCCTTCAGCGGTGACGAAATTATTAGATTTGCCAACTTAGCTCTAGGAATCACTTGAGCTGGTTTTCTTCCACATTCTATTGGGTGTCCTTCGACATGCGCTATACTAGCCTTTCGACTCAATGCATCAGCCACCACGTTAGCCTTTCCAGGATGGTATTGAATTGTACAATCATAATCTTCCAGAAACTCCATCCACCTTCTCTGTCTCATATTTAGTTCCTTTTGAGTGAACAAGTACCGCAAACTTTTATGATCTGTGAACACTTCAAAGGTTACCCCATACAAGTAATGTCTCCATTTTGCAAGGGCAAAGACGATCGCTGCTAGCTCTAAATCATGGGTGGGGTAGTTGGCTTCATGTGGTTTAAGCTTTCTTGATGCATATGCTATCACCTTTCCATGCTGCATCAGAACGCATCCTAACCCTTCTTTTGAAGCATCGGTGTAAACGGTGTAACCTTCCTTCCCTTCTGGTAATGTTAATATAGGTGCGGTAGTTAATCTTTTCTTTAATCCTGAAAACTCTGTTCGCATTTCTCTGTCCATACGAACTTTCCTTCCTTCTTGGTTAACTGAGTAAGTGGTGCAGCTATCTTTGAAAAATCTTGCACGAATCTTCGATAGTATCCTGCGAGTCCCAAAAAGCTTCTTACCTCAGAAGGATTCCTTGGTTGTTTCCAATCCAAAATCGTTTCAATTTTCGAGGGATCCACTTCAACTCCTGAACCAGATATGATATGTCCTAAGAACGAGATCTTTTCCAACCAAAACTCACATTTGCTGAATTTTGCATAAAGCTTGTGATCCAGCAAAGTTCTCAGCACTGACCGGAGATGTTTGCCGTGATCCTCTGGTGTCTTGGAAAAGACCAAAATATCATCAATAAAGATCACCACGAACTTGTCAAGAAACGGTCGAAAAATGCGATGCATCATATCCATAAATGCAGCTGGGGCGTTCGTTAGCCCAAAGGGCATTACTACGAACTCAAAATACCCGTAACGACTATTGAACGCTGTCTTGGGAATATCCTCTTCTCTAATTTTCAATTGATAGTACCCTTGCCTCAAATCTAGCTTGGAGTATATTTGAGATCCTTGAAGTATATCGAATAACTCCTCGATGTGGGGAAGAGGGTACTTATTTTTCACCGTCATCCTGTTGAGCTCTCGGTAGTCGATGCAAAGTCGTAACGACCCATCTTTCTTCTTAACAAATAACACAGGTGCTCCCCAAGGAGAAGTACTAGGGCGGATATAACCTGCTTCTAGTAATTCATCAAGTTGTTTCCTTAACTCCTGAAGTTCAGCCGGTGCCATCCGGTAGGGTACCTTAGAGTATGGCTCGGCTCCTGGAACTGTCTCAATCACAAATTCTAGCTCACGGTCTGGTGGTAAGGTGTTTAAGTGTTCGGGAAACACTTCTAGGAACTCGTTAACAACCTCCACTTCTTCTATTTTACTCTGATCCTTTGGTCTATTTAAGAGGTAAGCAACGAACCCTGTAGCTCCCTTCTGAATCATCCTTTTTGCTTCCATTGCCGAAATCATCCGTGTTTGTCCTCCTTGTTCATCTGATGTGGGACTTTCATCCCTTCCTAAGATAACTTCCTTCTTGAAACAATCCAGCTTGGCTCGGTACTTATGAAGCCAATTCATTCCCAAAATAATCCCATACTTTGTCATCGGTAGTGTAATAAGATCCACGGGGTAAAGCTGACCATTGATTCTTATGGGGCAGCATTTATATACTTGATCCGTTATAAGGCAAGTTCCTAAAGGAGAACTTACTTCGAAAAAATATGGCAATTGTTCGAGTGGAAAATGTAAACGTGCACATAATTTGGATGCAATGAATGAATGCGTGGCACCAGGGTCGTATAGGACCTTAACTGGCGTGTCAAGAACATTTACCGTACCTTCCACAACAGCTGTAGGGTCTGGCTCGTCGCATCCATCCAGAGCATAAGCCCTTCCTCTGACCATTGGCTTGTTTGCATTTCCTGCCACCGCCTTACCCTTGCCTTGATACCCTTGTTGTCCCTGCCTATCCTTTACTTTTGGACAATTCCCGAGCTTATGGTCAGGACTTCCACAATAGAAGCACTGACCAGTTTTCTTTCTGCAGGTTGCTTCGGTATGCCCTGGCCTATGGCAGAATTCACATTCAATCTCATTCTGAGGGGCAAACGGTGCTTGCGGGGGTGCCATCATTGGTCTCTTTCCTGATCTAAAATTTGACTGATTGGCTAAGCGTTTGAATCCCTGTAGTGGTTTCGACTGATATGGCTTCGCATGGTTGGCGGTCATCCTGATCTCTCTATGGGCTGCTTCAGTACTCAAAGCAGTTTCAACTGCCTGAGTGTATTCTTCAAGATTCAGAGGTGCTAAAGCCCATCGTAATTCTGACTTAAGTCCATTAATGAAGCGTTTGGTCTTTCTACGCTCATCGTACAGAATATACGGTGCATATTGTATCAGCCTCACAAACTTGGCCTCGTACTCTGCCACAGGTAGCGTCCCTTGGTTAAGATTCATAAACTCAGACTCCCGGGCATCTCGAGCGACTTGCGGAATAAACTTGTCCTCGAATGCCCTTACAAACTCAGTCCAGCCGTACCTTATCCCATTCTCAATCCACACATTCTTCGTATGATTCCACCAGTTCAGCGCTGCTCCTTCCAGGAGGAAGGTCGCAAATTGAACTCGCTCTCTATCCTCCGGAAAGATATTCATAGCTTCGAAGATCTTTACTAAGCTCGCAATCCAGTTTTCAGCTTTAAGGTCATTGGGCTCTCCGAAGAACTTCTGGGGGTTCATTCGGAGAAACTTTTCAAGTGTCTTTTCATTAGTTAAGTTGTAAGCCCGTGCAAATTGCCTCAAGGCCTCCCCAAATTCTGGTTGTTCTTGCGGCATTGGTGGAGGACGGGGAAATTCTTCCGGTGGTGGCGGTGGGGGTGGAATGCGTTCACGTGGAGCTCTTCTCGGGGGCATAGTGTCACTGTATTCATAATATCACCCAAACAGATATAATGCATGGCGATAAGAATGGTCCATATGCTCATTATTCCACAGCAGTAATATAACAATCAATCATCAAGATTTGCACTTAGGCACGTAGTCATCAGTTCAAAGTATCACAATTTGATCAATTAAGCAATCATTATCCACAAGTAACAGAAAATAGTCACATATATAGATGCACAAAATAAAATGGTATGATCCATGCACGGCCCTAATGGTATCTTGAAGCACTTCTAAGACTCATGACATGGTAAATATAGAAAACAGTAACATGCAATGATATGAGTAAAGCCGCAAAAGATGATGTCATATATGTAAAATTTTGGAAAAGCTTTTATACAAAGGCTATATCTGACCAAAAAGACAAAAAGGGGGAGGACCCGATGCTAAGTCGAGTTGCTCCCGTGCTGCCTAAGCTCTCCAAAACATCATCTGTCAACTGTCATAATCTGCCAAAAAGCGGGGATCTCTGGGGTATATATAATCCCCTCTGCACCTGTCGGAAGTCACCCTATCTGTCATAATATGCTGCATACCTGCTGAGTATATATGCTACTGCTATCTGCCTCTATATACAAGTCCCAACGGTCCGGACTCAGCTCCTCTACTGCTGGCTATGACTGGCTCCATCGCTATCATCAGACACAGCAACATAATTTCCCTGTCGTGCTGGAGATGGGCTCTCCTCCTCAGATGATCCCTCTGTCTCCTGATCCTCTCCTGCATGTGTGTCCATAGGGTCCTCTGGAGCAGCTGGCTCACTGTGTACTGGTCCCTCGTACTCTAAAGCTGCCTGCTCATCGGTAAGGTAGAAAGTCTCACAAAGTCTGGCCCTAATCCGGCTCTGATATCGATGGTGCATCTCCATAGAAAAATCTCTATCAGCCGTCATACATGCCAAGTCTGCCTCTAACTGTGCAATACGGGATGCCTGCTGGGCTCTGGCCTGGCGCTCCGCTGTCAGTCGAGCCTCCATCTCCCTGGCATGCTCCCGAGCAATATCCCTGTCAGTCCGGTGCTGTGCTGCTAAATCATGGTAGCGAATGGCCTCTAGCCGAACCTCTCTCAATCTTAAGCTATCCTGTAGGTACTCGTCCCGCTCAGCCTCCAGCTGATGAACAACCCAATTGGGGTATGAATACCCCGGGTGTCCTCTCTCCTGCGCTCGCTGCCAGGTATAGTAACGGGCCCTGCCACGGCGAACTACTGCTACTGTACGAGGGGACTCAAGCTCCTCAAAATATGCCTCATCCAGCTCTCGCTGACTCAGGCTATCCATAACTATAGTGAAAGCAAGCTGGCTCGCACTGTTCATAACTACAGAGTAAGTACAGATATGAATACCAAGATGTAGAGCAAGTAAACCCATAACATCCTCTATGCTCCGAGCTCCCAGGTTAAGTCTCTTCTTACTCAACCTGAGGCTCTGATACCACCTTAGCTGTAGCGCCCCAACGCCACAACCCCGCACCGTTGTATCACCCAAGTAACTAGGAAGCTTTATTACTAGAGAGATACTTCGGCGAACGGACAGAACATAACAAAGATCAGAGTAACCAGTGTTGCCCACGCAGCGGAATTTCAGAATAATTTTAAACTTTTGAAAACATGAATGCAACACAGTAGTATATGCATAACCATAGAGACAAGTAGCCATAATATTATCTTAAACATTAGTCCAAAAAGAAAACAGAGGAACATAACAAAAACGGAGTCCTAGCAATTCAGGTTGTAGCCTGAATAGGTTCTCAAAGTAAAACATGTAACGTAAAGGTAGAGGTAACCACGACTATGCAGGACAAAGGAAAAGTAACTAGCAATCCTGAGTTAACAAAAGACCTCCTACAGCTTCAAGATACCTCTAGGAAGCGCCGGGCTGCCTACCTGAAACCATGAGGTCAGAAAAACAGGGTGGAGGTATTAGTCAAAGGGACTAAGTGAGATAATTCGTAGAAATAAAGAATAGTTGAACTTGTGGGATTTTGAAAGGTTTTCTTAGTAACTTTTCTCAAACCGGAAAGATAACTCTTTTATCTTGAAATGGGATTTTTCACAAGCACACACAAGCACACATATCAGAGGTTCTGGTTCATACATACTTTATATAAACGGGGAACAGCATACGGGATATTTTCAAAAAATATGAACCAGACTTTAAAACCAAAGTTTGCCCGCAAGCTAGGCCATATCCATCCTTTACTCCTCAAAAACATTTACAAAGTTGGTATCGAGATCCATTAGGATCCCAACACCCATAATCACATGCACCACCCCTTCTCCCCTTATTGTCGCGCCCAGGGAGCTACCCCGTGGTGACGTGCGAAACGGGAGGAATTTACCACCTCTCCCGACCTTCGATGTGGAGTAACCAACCTCCGATTAAACCATCACCAAGGTCAGTACGGCGGCCAGTATCATAGTAGCCATTGGCGCACGCCTCCCGGTCTACTACTAACCATACCGCCAGGGCCCAACATAACAAAGTTTCCAAAGCTTGCTTTCAGAATAACAAAGGTACATAAGCACACAGAGTTCAGATGACTGAACCTTTAATCAAAGCAGTATAACAGTGAACAGAACGTATATCAGAGATCATTGACTTTAAACTCGAAGCATTGCCCCAAACGGGAAAACGTTAACTTGAAAGATAGGAGTCTTTGCACCCGAAGGCGTTGATTTTGAAATCATTTGAAAACGAAGGAATATTCATGGTTCCAGTTGAAATAGTTTAACCTCACCTATTTATTTAGATAAATTGGTAGTTGGTAGAAGACAGGGTTCACACGGTACCCTGCGGATCCCAGAACTCGGTATTATCTCCTGTAAGTGACAGACTACCATGAGCTTAAGGATCTAAGTCCCACACATGATTAATGATGCATGATTGAGTGCGGATAGTCAAGTATTGGAGTATAAGATTGAAAAGAATGCGGCACATTTAAACAAGGAATAATCTTTCCCGAAGAAAGAATTCGAGCAAACGATTAGTCTCATTAGAAAGCTCGTATCAAAAACTTAGGGATATGTTCTTAAGGTCTTAGAACAACCCTAATGTGAACTTTGAAACCTACTTTGATCCCTTGTTTTTGAGAATTTTCGAAAAAGGCTTTGACCGTTGAATTCGTCTCTTTGAAATGATCAATTAGGTTGAAAGTCAAAATTCTTGGTCAAGGTCAAAGTCAAAAGTCAAAGTCAAAGGTCAAGGGTCAAAGGTCAAAGTCAAAGGTCAAAGGTCACTATTCAAGTATACGGTATATATACTGTATGTATACTGTACTTATACTGTATGTATACGGTATTTATACTGTATGTATACGGTATTTATACGGGGATACCTACCGTATTTATACAGTATTTATACAAGGTACATACAGTATTTATACAAGAATACATGCGGTATTTATACTAGAATACATACGGTATTTATACAAAAGTACATACGTATTTATTAAGGAAATACACATAGTATTTATACGAAAGTACACACGTATTTATACATATTGGAATCAAATACGTATACGTATTTTATACATGTATACCATAACATATATCAATTGGTCAAGTAATTATGTAACAATTAATTAAACATGTAACATTTAAAACTATAGGTTATACTTTAATTATGTAACATTAAATAACATGTAACATTTAATTAAATCATGAAATAAATTAAATTACCTAAGTATGATCATAAAATAATTAAAATGTAACATATAACATGCTAGCATAATTGTCACATAATTAATTTGTCACAAAACTAAATTGTAACACATTTCATAATAAACTATACTATAAGAATATAATTCATAAATTCATGAATATTTAAAAAAAAACATAAATTAAATCACATAATTCATGCATAAAATAAAACATAAATTAAATCCTAAATCTAGCATAATTAATAAATAAATTAAAACATAAAATAAAACATAAATTAAACTAATTAAAACATAAAAAAAAATAAGAAAACTAACCTTAAAAGGGGGAGGAAATTCGGCCACTAGGGGGAGAAGAAGAGAATGGAGTGAGCACAAAATGAGACCCCAACACACTTATTTATAGTTGTTGGGAAGGACCAAAGTGCAAATAATATTTGTTTTAGGGACTTAAGGTGGGGTATTTTATGAAATTTCCAAAAATAGGTTTCCTTCTTTACATAATTGTCACAGCAGGGGTATTCTGGTAATTCCACCTTTCTCCTGCGTATTTTTGATGTTGGAAAAGTGCCCAAGAGCTAGGAAATAAAATTAGCTTCGAAACGGTTACTCACGGGTCAAAATCGGACGTACGGTTTAAAAGTTATAAGCTTCGGAAGATTTGATTTTCTTGAATTTCGAAAATTAGTTAAATTATGAAATAAATACTAGGATAAGATTTGAAGGTCCAAAAGGCTTTCCAAAAATGTAGAAAAAAACGAGGAACGTTATGGTGATGATCTCAAGGGCTAAATCATTCTAACGAAGGAAATATTTCTTACCGACGGAAATTTTTATTTGAAAATAAATTCTTAAATTGCTCTGGACACATAAACGAAACCTCAAAGCATTGAAAAGAGAGTTGAAATATTCTAAGAAGATAGGTATAGGTTCTTTAAGGTCTCCTGAATAAAACGGTATAATGCTGGTTCGGAAATAAATAGTGCTCTTAGGGTTTAAAGATAGTTTTCCCCCTTTTGGTCACCTAATATCACATATGAGCACTTATTTCATGTAGGGGTGCATGATATAAATTGTTTTAAATACGGATCAAGTTCTATAAATGCCCTTACGTTGCCCTTAGCTTACCTTTATTGATCCGATCCCGAACCGGGCTGTCACAGGTCTAAGTTCCGCCTAGCTTAGGAGGGTTTTCTATTTGTCTCCCGTTCGCTATGGTTTGATACGGGTGCGGATTTACCATTTCGTTACTCATGTTGAACTATAGTGCGGGGGATGTGGTGCCTCTCGTGCGGGGTGCTACAAAGATGATGGAAGAAAATGGAGATTGGAGCTCAAAATCTCTCTTGGGTGAATAGTGATGGCATTGTTATTATTTCTCCAAAATGGCTGAATTTCTTCTCCTTGCCTTATGTGGATCGATTTGAGGGAGAGAGGGATGATAGAGTATTAAGTTAGGGTCATGTGGTCATTTCTCCAGTAGTAGCTTCTTTCGGTTGAATTTCGGAGTATCAAACGAGCTTGGAAAAATATGAGGCTTAGTCCATTGAACCCAAATCGTTGAAACGAGTCCCACGAAAGTGACGAAACTCGAATCCGGGTTCCCGAGCTCAAGATATGGCGCCCGGAACCAAAGGTGCGCTACATGCTCTTTAGCCCCAATTTGGTCCCGTTCAATCAATTAAAATTCGTTACCACCTCAAACAAGATCGAAAACATGAAACGAGCATATAAACATGTTTATGACACATAAATCTACAACATATTAATTTTCACGAAATTTCGGTTTCAAATCATACAAAAACGAAGAGTGATTAAAACACTCATATGCAATGCATCCACAAATTCAATTAGAATTCCAAACTTAATAACAAAAATTAGATTCCATTTTAAATTGAATTTAAAAGTCAACGAATTAAATTTGAAATTAATAATAATGTAATTAAAATATATAATTAATTAACATTTAACATTTAATTATAAAATTAAATACACTATCTTAACAAAAATAAAATAAAATAAAATAAAATAATAACAAATGATAATAAAATTAAATATATAAACCACTTATAAATAATTAATTCGCGCAAATTGGTAAACACATACGTCATACCTGTACGACTGAAAAGTCGGGGCGTTACAACACATGGCAGTCACGTACTTGCTGCGTGACACGTGGCATGGGGTCTACGTACACGTGTGCCCATTTTGATCAATAATTTGATCCTTCGTTAATCCAATTAACTTCCTACCAAATCCCTCGTTACCTGGTATTTGTGTGTGATCCTTTAGGTTCATTATTCGATTAGCAGTGACACTAATTAATTAATTAGTTCACATATCACACTACCGTAATATAGCAATGGGTGTGTGAACCCTAGCCGAATAACGAAATGAATCGAAGAACCTTCCAGTCAATGATCATCAGTGAAATACGAGATCCTACAACTCCATCTATCACCCAAGAACTAAGGTATGGGAATAAACTCAGAGCCTTATTATTCTTAATCTTTCAAGTTAAGTTCATTTCATATTTGTTAGTGTGTATTTTGTGCTTTATTTGCTTTGATTTTCCCCCTATATTTGACTGGAAATCTACTTCATTATGCTTAAATATGGCTTTGCAGGTCTAATTATGTTGGAATGAAGGATTATGCAAACTCTGGATCAAAAGAAGTTACAAGTGAAGAAAAAGGCCTAAGCTATGATCATTCCTTAAGCCAAAGGTGACGTAACAAACACCTCACCAAAGTCAAATGTTGCGGCTGACTTTTACCTTTTGACAAATTGAGCTACTTGCTACAGCTTTAGCCAGTATTTTGCGTCTCAAGGCTGGAACTCATGATACTTGGGGATTCTAAAAGAATATTTGCCTAGAAGTGTGTGATCAAGTTGAGATTACCAACCATATAAGCAAGGTTTATGAGAGAGCAAAGGATATTCAGTTTCTCTTGAAAGAGGAAGGCACGCTGCAGCTATAGTAGCTGAAAGAACAGCAAGAAAACAGAGGATTTCTCCTGTTATGATCAACAAGCATTTCTTTTCCCTTTTGTTCTCTTTTTAGTTAATGTTTATGCATAGAATTGTGTAGTTTATGAATGCACTTGTGTAGATAAGCTTAGTCTGCTTAAATTCAGTTCTCAAACAGTTTATTATCTGATCCTTTTGGAAGAATGTATAGTAGCTAAATCTCTTGGTATATGCATGTATCTTGGTTGTATGGTTTGAACTCATTTTTTAGATGATTTTCTGATCAACTATTGTCTTGATGCTTGTTCTATTTGACTGCACAAATACTTGATCCGTAATTGTCATGTTAGATGTGCTTAAGAGTTACACATCATTGAAGGCTTACCTCTATGTTTGCTTGATAGTGATGAGATGCATGCATAATAGCTTAAACATTCCAAGCTTTTTGAGTTTGTTGGTTAGGATCGGTATCCTTTTCATGATTAATGCTATCACGAGGTTAAATCTTAGGATTGTATCTTAGGACTGCTTTGTGATAAGAAGATGGTTAGTGATCGTATCTTAATCATTGTAAAAATAATAAAGAATCAGGTGTGTAGAGCTTGTTACCACTATAGTCGGTCTATCAAGAATTTAAAGTTGATTTGTGACACCCCTGTCCCACATCGGGAAAGTATAAGGATTAAGTTCAGTATATAAGTTAAAGAGTCCAAGTATAACCAATGGATATCCCTTTGGGGCAGTGGTTTAGGCCTAATTTCAGGTTATACTCGGTGGGCTTGGAGACTTGTGCTCGCGTCCAATGGGCCCGCGGACCCGGGCGTGACATGATTATTGTATCAATGATCGAATCAATGGTATGAATTATATGAACAACTTGGCTAGGATAACCTATCTCTTAATCAGTTTATTTCAATCTTTTAATCTCAGCTTTCACTTGCTTGTTATCTCTGATTTTAGTGTTTTAACTTGTAGTTTGTTAAATTACTCAAACCCCCTCGTTTCAAACCGTTCTTGTGGATTATTTACTTGGTTGTGTGTGGAATATAAAACCTGCTAGTCCTTTGGGTTCGACCCTTTGCTGCTATACTCTATTTATTGCGTATTGGAAAGTGAAGGTTTTTATTTGGTGATTTGGCAACCATCAATATCCATTTACATCTCAATCCAAGAAAACCCCATTTTCTTGATGTCTTAATCTTTTATCCACCTTGGCCAAGGGTTTAACATTTAATAGACTACGAACAACTTAATCAATAGGAGATATTCTTGTTCTTAACAAGTGTAGGTCCTTTATTGATTCTACTAATTCTACATATGCCACTAGTGTAATCCCAACATAGGCAGTGGTTCAGGTGTCTACATAGCGACACCCTTTTGAGCCTATATCAAATATTGGAGAGTTAGCTCATATGAGACATTATAGAACCTTAAGTCAAAGGATTATTAATCACGTCACTGACCTTTGAGATATTTCCTATTCTGGAAGTTTCTAGGAGACTTCCTTTCCCATTTAGGAATGTTCTCACGCGGGACATCTCAGAGATGTAGTTCTAGTAACAATCACCCTTATATATTATGAACGCATCATCGTATGCACATATTACTCTATGAAACTGACTGATCCTTCAAAAGGACAAAATCACATAAGCAAGTCTCAACGGAGTCAAGGTCGACACTCCCACTGTCTTTCGGACTCATCGGCTTGGAAAAGTTTCTAATCTTCACCTATGGAGTTAAGAACTTGTTTCATGTGTTGTTCTCATAAGGGCAAAGTTCTTAACGGCCTTATCGGATTAGGGGAGTTCAAAACATGCAAAACACAGGTAAACCCAAACAGACATAAATAAGCACATAAAATCATCTCGTTTATGATTCAAAGACTGTTTGTGATTTTACAAGGAAATAGTAAAGCATAAATGCTGCTTTAAGGGTACTATTCCTTACAGTTTCATGAGATGACATAAGGCATGGTAAATGCTTACGCAACACATGAGGGTGCTCATTGATAAAATGAGTTCACTGAGATGTCTAGCGTGAGAACATTCCTAAATGAGAAATAAAGTATCAACTTCTAGAAGTAGAGCCTTCCAAATTAGGAAATATCTCATAGGTCAATGTTGTGATTAAGTAGTCCTTAGACTTGAGATTCCATGGTTACCTTATGTAAGTTAACTAGGCAATCTTAAATATAGGTCTAAATGCGTATCGCTCGAGACACCTGAACTATTACTTATGTTGGGGTTGCAAAAATGGCATGTGAAGACATATGAGAATCGATAATGGAACTACACTTGCTTAAAGCTGAAAGATCTCTTATTACATAAGTCTTTCGTACTCCATCTCGCATCCTTGGCCAAGGCAGTTAGATCGAGATCAAGAAATGAGTTTCTTGAATTGAGATCGAATGGATATAAAGCAAACTTAGCTTTAAGATTAAGATAATTAGAGTTCTATTTATTTTCATACCTTAGGTCTTGATCAAGAGATGGCTTGGTAGGAGGATCATATTTATGGTATGACATTCACTAAAAAGGTTCTTCGATTTAATTCGCTATTCGGTTAGGGGTCACACTCCTATTGCTAGACTATGGTTGCGTTATATGTGGACTAGTTAATTAATAATTTATTAATTAATTAGGGTCACTTCTATTCAAATAATAAACCTAAAGTGTCAGACATAAATGTCAAGTCACGAGGGTTTTGATAGGGGTTAATTTGATTAACCAACACAGTTAAAAAATTGACTAAGTGGATCCCACATGTGCACGTGGCAGGTGTGGGACGTGTGACACATGTGGCTCATGCCACACATGTTGTGCGTGTGAGTGTTCTTATTTTAATTATATTGTATAATTGAATTTTGGGGGTTTAGTTAATTAAGAATTAATAAAAGGCCCGTTCCAGAAAATAAAACCAATAAATTATTAATTATTAATTAGAATATTAGTTTATTTATATATAAAATAAATAAAAGAAAATATCCTACTTTATTTATTTATGAAATAAATAAGTAAAGGATGATATCCTAATTTGTGTATGAAATAAATATATGATAATATCCTAGTTTATTTATTTGTGAAATAAATAAAGGATAATATTCTAATTTATTTATTTATGAAATAAATTAGTAATGGATAAATATCCTACTTTTATTCATGATATAAATAAAGGATAATATCCTAACTTATTTATTTATGAAATAAATAAGTAAAGGCTAATATCATATTTTATTTATTAATGAAATAAATAAAGGATAATATCTTAACTTATTTATTTATGAAATAAATAAGTCAAAGATAATATCCTGTGTATTTATATAGGATAATATTCCTAAACTACGTTTGATAAAGAAATCCTAAATTAGTTAGGATAATGTTTTCTTGGTTATATTTAGTTGCGATAAGTACTTAATTAAATTAACTAGTGATTTTATCATTAGGAAAACAGAATTAGAGAAGAAAAGAAAATGTGTTTCTCTCTCCTATGATGGAACATTTCCCACCTAAAAAAGAGAAAAGGTTTTCTCTTTTATTTTTTAGACCGATGTTCTTAAAACATCATAGTATTTTGGAAAAATACGATAAGAAAAACACTCATATTATACTAGCCAAAACCATAGCTAGCATTCTCACTGGCATGATCATGATCTAGGATTGGTGTGGGTCTCTTTGGAGGTCTTCTACTTTGGAGTCTAGAAGGAATAACCGTTCGAAGGATTCTTGTCGCTTGAAGAGTGTTTGAGGTCGGCTCATAACACTATGAAAGATTAAATTAAAGTAAGTTTATGAAACTTTCTTGTTTCATTTATGAATAAATATTTCAAGCCAACGATTCCTTGTTGAAAAATTTTAATATTCTGTTGGGTTTCAAACTCATTTTCCAACATAAACTGTTTAAAATCAAAATCAAGTACACTCCTTAAAAATGAGTATAAACTGCTGAAAATTAAAGTCAAGTGTACTCCTTGACACGATTATAAAATGTGTATAAGTTTAAAAAGGAAATAAATTGAACTACGTCATGACTTGATCCTCTTGATTTGGTACATAGTCAACTTGAATTAAATTTCAAGCTCAGTCATATCTTAACAAGGAAAATAAAAATGATCTCCTCCAATAAGAGAATGAATTTGAGTACTTTAATTCTCGCGTTCGTACAAATATTTGACACGTTCTTCGCGAAACCTTGAAGTGGGGGCTGTTGGGAATAGTGCTCTAGAAAGCCGATTTGTTAAAATCCGCTTTGGGACTTTTCTTGTATCACGAATAATCTTTGCATAATAAATGTAGGATTATTATCATCGACAAACACTTCTTTATGTGCAATTGCGTGTTTTTTGTGTTTCCTATTACGTGCGCATGTATTAGAACTCCCCTAATCCATCAAGCTTTTAGGACTTCATCATTCAGGGTAATGACTCATGAAACAAGCCCTAATCTAAACTACATTAGAAGCTACTCCAAGTCGAATGAGCCCAACGAATAGTGGGAGTGCCAACTAGGCTCACTTGAGACTTGCTTGTAACGCCCCAACTTTCCAGCCGTTCAGGTACGCGCGCCACACGTGTGAGTTTGAGAGTTAGGATTTATCTTAATTCTTTCATTTATTAATTTATATATTTCATGATAACTTTATGAATTATATTCTAAGTGTTTATATGACATTCGTATCAACTTGAGAAGTATTGTATACACGGAATTCGATTGATACGTGATTTAATTGTTGAATATGATCTAATTGCCTAAATGTCCTTAGATGATCATTTCTTTAAATTAGAGGACTTAATTGCATGAACTTGAATTGGAGTTAATTGATCACATTTTATGAGTTAGAACTTAATTGTGTTACCTAATAAACTTGGGGGCTTAATTGCAATTTGTGCTGAGTCATCTAATTTCTTGGAAGCATCACGTAATATATGCATCACTCCCACACTCCATACAACATTTTTCCATACAAACACTTTGCTTCCTTTGCTCATTTTTCTCGATCCAAAACCTCCAAGAAGAAGGAGAAGGATTCCATCATTTTTCAAGTTAATTTCTAGAAAATTAGAACTTTGAAGCTCAATCATCACAACTCCATCTCTTTTCTTCTCTCTTTCATTCAATTTTTCTCCAGAAGGGAGATCATCGATCGAATAGGCACTGTCTTGCATCCTTGTATTGTCTTGTCGCTTATCAAGTGAGGGTGTTTTCATTCTAGCTATATATATAACCCTAAAACCTGCATGAATGGAATTCGGCCTAAAACCATAGTTATAATTATACTGTTTCTAAAATGGTAATCGAGTAAACATTTACTGAAACTGAACCTATTGTTATTGTTATTGTTATTTACTGACCGTCCTGTTTTGGCAAGATACTGTATTGCACATTGATCGCGGGCCCTGAAGCTTGTGTATTGAGTGAGCCGGGGAGGCATCGGACCGACGGTAAACTCTTGCATAGTTCCAAATTATTGGGATGACCCCTGAATCCTCTAGGAGGATTGGTGGAGGAAGGAATCCCGGGCATAGGAGTTATGTTCCTGATGCTCACCATGACTGGATGGTTGAAGGCTAGCTACCTTCCCATCACCGGAGGGAAAAGGGGATCGTGTGGGTGAATCCGGCACCACGGGTTGCTTCACGGATTAATGTCTTGACTATACTGACGGATTGTACCGATTGATTACACTATTGCACTAATTGCATTGTACTGTATCGACTGAATTGCATGATCGCCCTTTTTAGAGAAACTAAAACCTAATCATTGTACACGATCGGAGTTTGGTTGGAGATTGTGCACGCTCACTCACCGAGCCACTGGTAGCCGTAACTTGTAATTAATAGTATAAACTGATAGTTGTAAAGTCCGAGCATTGATCATTTGATTCTTACCTTTACAGAAACTACGTTACCTAAAACTTTGCTCGGGATTTACAGCTTGCATGTGCATGTTTCTATATATACGTATATCTCCTGCTTACTCAGTCTTCTAGAGACTGACCCCTCTCACCCTTTTTCTCCAGGTTCTTTACAGGTTGTTGCTAGGCGGGAGTCGAGTCTTTGTTCGAATCCTACACGTGTACACACATTGCATATTGTATTTATTTACCAAATTGATCTATTTCTATTGAATTGAAATTGAACTGAATTCGGGACAGGTTAGGGCAGGTGCATTGTTTAGTGGAACCCGTATCTATTTTCTTATTGAAGTTGCATTTATTGACTTCATATTGGATAGATAATTGCCTTGCTTCTGCACTTTTGGTATTGTTAAATTGCTCCTGGGTTAGATTCCGCCTAGCTAGGACAGTCCTTTTTATTGTCTTTCGTTAGCTGTGAGTTTTGTTCATATATGGACTAGTCATTTCATATGTGGATCGAGCTCATAGTGCGGGGGATGTGGTGCTCTCGTCGCGGGTGCTACATTGCTTGTGGGATTACGTCCTTAAGAAGGAATCATTCTATTTCATGAAATGTAAAGTATATGGTTATGATCAATGCATATGCAATACACAAGGGCTCTCACTACATAGAACAAGTACACTGAGGTGTCCCGCATGAGAAGATTCCTAACGGGAAAGGAAGTAACTACGTTGAGACGTATAGACTTCCAGATTAGGAAATATCTCACAGGTTAATGACGTGATTCATTAATCCTTAGACTGAGATTCCATTGATGTCTTGTGTGAGCTTACTAGGTAATCTTAGACATGGGTCTAAAAGGATGTTGCCCGAGACACCTGAATTATGACTTATGTTGGGATTACAAAAGTGGCACATGGAGAGGCATGTGAGGATTAATAAAGGACCTACACTTGCTTGAAGTAAGAAGATCCTTATTGCATGAGTTGTTCATATGCCATGATGAAAGCCCTTAGCCAAGGTGGTGGATCAAGACATCAAGAGGAGAGTTTTAGATTGAGATTAAATAGATATGAAACAAACTTAGCTTTAAGATTAAGATTATTAGGACTCTCATTATTCTCATGCCCTAGGTCTTAATCGAGAGATGGGATGGTAGGAGGATCATATCTCACAGATATCATTGACTGAAAGGTTCTTCCGATTTGATTCGTTATTCGGGGTAGGGGTTACACATGTGTTGCTAGACTACGGTCATCTGTGGACTAATTAATTAATAAGAGCATTAATTAATTAGGGTCACTGTTAACTAAATAATGAACCTATAGGTCACACACAAATGTTAGGATGAGAGGGTATTGCTAGAAAGGTAAAAAGAATTGATCGAAATGAGACCACACGTGTAAGGTACACGTGTGGCGCCTGAGAGAGATTATGGTCACATGGTCCATCTAGTTGAATGAGTCATGTATTAATTAATTGGATAATTAATTATAAAGTCCAAGTACAATTAATTGGAGAATTAATTGTAAGGTCCAAATATAATTAATTAGAGAATTAATTTTAATGGCCCATTAGAATTAATTAGAGAATTAATTCTAAAGCTCAAAATAAAAATCCCAATAAATAATTAATTATTAATTGAAACATTAATTTATTTATGTATAAAAGAAATAAATAGAAGATAATATCCTAGTGTGTAGCACCCGGAACGCTAGGCGCCACATCCCCCGCACTATAGCCTCAATCCACATATGAAACGGACAATTCATACATGAACCGAAACTATAGCGAACGGGAGACAATAAAAACTCAAAAGCTAGGCGGGTACCCTCAATTAATACCACTAAAAAAATTGTATCAAAAAAAGCGGAAGCAATAACATTCAATACTTATAGGTACCATATTTACATCAAAAGTATATATATAGTAGTAGGTACCAACACTTATCAATACATTATCATCTCCTATACATCACACATGTATAAATATCCAAAAACCACTAACATGAAACTCCAAAATCCATACATGAAATGAAATGCTAGACTCAAAGGTAAAGACCTGACTCGACCCCACCTAGCACTCAACCTGCAGAACTGAAAATGTGAGGTGTCAGTCTATGAAAGACTGAGTGAGGGGTTTAAGAATAAATATTAACGCAATTAACATGCAAGTTATAATCCCGGGTAAAGCTTTTACAAATGAAACAATATAGGTTGAATAAGGAATAATCTTCGCCCGAGATTACAACTATTCAATTTAACAATTCAATCATTTATCAATTTAATCCGTGGCCCGGGCGAGTGAGGGCAATTCTCCAACCTTACACCAATAGTGAACATTACATGCTTGTGTAATTATCATGTGATCATGCAATTTAATTAAAGTGCACACGTATCAATTTCAGGAACTCCTTTACTCCGGGTGATGGTGGGTTTGCAAGGCCCTAACCATCCATGCTACGTACGTCGGGAACATGACTCCCACGTACGGGATTTCTTCCTCCACCAAACCTCCTGGTGGATTCAGAGGTGATCGCAAAATTGGTGAGGATAGTGCAAGAGTTACCCGTCAGCCCTTGCTTCCTCGGTTGGCTCAATACACTACCCTCGGGGCCCAACGTGAACATGCTTACTCGCCCAAAATAATTAATCGATCCGTTTAGTTCAATCAATAAATTCCATGAAATCAGTTGAAAATCAATAAGGTCACGATCTAATCACGATACATGCATTGCTTTGCATGATCATGGTGCTAATCACACTACATGCATTGCTTTGCATAAGTGTGACTTGCTTCCAATCGTTAGGTTCGGAAAACTCTAGATATATATATATACATTTTGGCCGAAAACATCACATAAGGGTTGTACGGGTTCTATATAACTAGAAATTAAACGTCACCTTTACTTTACCAACCAAAACAAGCAAGGAAACACCCTAAGGAGCGTGCTCCTCGTCACCGGGAATGTGATATGTATAACAAGGACAAGTGTTCGTGAGACACGGCTCTTATGAACCATTTACGACGCACGGCAAAGTCATGATCAATATATAATGCAATAACAATCCAGGAATGTCAATTAGGAGCATACTTATCAATTAGTCAAGTACATTTATCATATAAGTCCCATAGGGGAGCCAAGGAAGTGAAAAGGATGCGATAAGAAGGGTTTTGGTGAAGTTTGGCCAAAACCGACAATTTTTGGAAATGTTCATGCTGAGGGAAAACTGAAATATCTTGAGATATAGAAGTTGGAATTAAGTTTTTCATGTTGGAAATGAAACTAGACAAGTATACCTTTAAAATGGTATATGGCTCGTTTTCTAGTTCAAAGCGAGGAGAAAATGGCGTAAGCTTGAAGTTAGGTGAGTGCAGTTTGTCGGGAAAGCAGCGATACCAAAAAGAATTGATAATATCTCACAAATGGGAAAAGATATTTAGGTAATTCCAATTGGAGGTTGTTCTAGACTTCAATATCTTTCCAACGAATCAAAAATCAGGTCATTTGGAGTTCGGATGAGGGAGTACCCCGCTGGGTAAAATTCAAGGGAAAAGTTCCCCGACAGGGTAAGCAGTCCAGAAGCTTTTCGGGGTAAAACTACCCGCCCGGGTACTTTTTATGCACAAAAAGTACCCGGCTGGGTACTGTTCCAGAGGTGGAAAAAGGGGCAAAACAGGGGAAGCTTCGGGGGAGGAAGAAAAGGGATGAAAACCCAAAGCAAACTCAACCAAAATGCCCCAAACAATCATATATCTTGCATATAACTCATATATATCAATTAGGAATCAAGTAATCCATTAAACCATGCTCAAATCATCAAGGAATCATCAATCAAAAACCCATATAAAATCATGAACTCCAACTTCCATATTATTTAAGAAATCATGCAAGCTTTCAAGATTAATGATCCTAAGCATGCTTCTAATCATAAATAAACAAGGATTTACATTCAAATCAACAAACCCTACTTCAATCAAGAAATCATGTACTTCTCAATCTACCTTATTTATGAAGAAAGAAAGGATGAAGGTGATGAAGATGATGATGTTTCAACTTGTGCAATTCCCTCCTTGAATTAAAGCTTGAAATATGGTGAAATCCTCCTTCCTCCTCCCTTGGTGTTTGGATCGGTGTTTAGTAGGTGTGAGTGTGTGAACTTTGATGAAATGTGATGAAATGAAAATGTGGGGAATATGATATACATAAGATATATTATGTATGTAATGTATAGATATACATAAATGTCTTCCACTAACTCATATGACTCATCACAACTTGCAACTAAGTCCTTCTCTAATTTAAATTCATGCAATTAAGTACCATCTCTACACAAAAGACCACTTAGCTCCAATCCATATTATGCAATTAAGTCCATAAATTTACACAAAGAAGCAATAAATGTCATGTAATACAATTAAATCACTTACCTCATATAATTAACATAAATGATAATTCATATAAATGCATAGAAATGTGATGTATATAATATGATGAAACTTATAATAAATGAATGAAATAATTGAATTTAATCACATTAGTAATTAATTCACGTAGATTTCACGTTAAAAGAAATTTCACATAAGTTTATGAAAATAAAATGAATATAATGATATGAAAATTATAATAATAACACATAGTGCATAAATGGAAAACCGGGGCCGTTACAACTCTCCCCCCCCTTGGAAGAATCTGGTCCCCAGATTCACTGTCGAGTTTAAAAATGATGCACAAGCAATAAGAGAGCCCCGTCTCTTAGACAAGTAATGGGAGAGCCCCGTCTCCCTACCACGAAATGAGAGCACCCCGTCTCTCCAACAAGAAATGAGAGAACCCCGTCTCTCACATACGCAATGAGAGAACCCCGTCTCTCAAACAAGCAATGAGAGAACCCCGTCTCTCACACACACGCCAAAACAACGATTCAAGAAAGCAAATTGTAGAAACATTCACGTATATGTCACATATACATACTCCTCACTCATATATAACCAAGTTACCACTAACAAGAAAGTAAGTATAACAACAATAAAATCCATGATGCACGTGATATGCATGGTTAGGTGTACCGTTCACCGTTGGTTTTGCTATGAAGGTAATTGATACCTCTGGTTGCCGCATTCGGATTTCTTCGTCCACCTTGCACCTCGCCTGCCAAATTGTATGCACGAGCCTGAACTAGCGGCCTCTCACCCCCAGCCGGCCTTTCTCTTCGCCTTGGGCACGTGTCCGCTTGATGTTCATTGCTTCCACATCGCATACATAAGTTCAAACGTTTCCTACAAGCCTCAAAAGTATGGTTATCACGTCCACAATAGGCGCAAAGAGGTTTTCCCGAAGATGATGTTGAAGTTGGTGCACTTGGAGCTTTCGAGGCCGATCCTATTGATTGAGCCTTTTTCTGAGATCCTTCCTGAGGTGGCGAGGATTGATAAGAAATAGGCCTCTTTCCATTTTTAGAATTTTGTCCGGAGCAAGGTACAGGCCTTCTCGCATTCACCGAGTCTTCAACTTTCAAAGCTTTTGTAGTAGCCTTAATCCAAGTACTCGTGTTAACTGCTTCCAAGGCTCTCTGTATGTCCGGTCGAAGTCCTTGTATGAACTGCATAGCTTTGTGAAAATCATCACTCGCTATATTGGGTGCATAGTGAGACAACCTTTCATACTCGGATATGTACTCAGAAACGGACATTTCTCCTTGCTTTAGCTTAGTAAATTCCTTCAACCGCCGAGTCCGAGAAGATGGAGGGATAAACTTGTTCTTGAACTCTCTCTCAAAAACCTCCCATGTAACCTGCTCCTCGGTGGCATCAAGGACAATTTTGGTACTCTCCCACTAAGAATATGCTTCTCCTTGGACTAGAGTGAGGGTACACCTAGCCTTTTCCCGAGTCTCACAAGGAATAAGTTCCCAAATTCGTTCAACCTCTTTAAGCCATTGCTCAGCTTGCATGTCATTTCCCTTGAAGAATCTAGGTGGATGTTGGTTCTGGAATTCTCTCAAAATAGCTGAAATTGGGGCCGGTGGTACTGGTGGTGCAGGAGGCACATAATCTCTTAATCTTTGATCAATAAGTTGAACCATAGAGTTTAAGAAGTCCTGAGGTTGAGCTTGAGGGGGTGAAGGTGGAGTTCGATCACGACGATGATGCCGATGATCGGGAGAATGCTCTCTGCGAGGCCTTCCACGAGGCATCCTGAAATTCAACACTAGATATGCGTGTTGGATTAGTGGATGCAAATGATTACAATTAAGGTCATAAGATGCAAATAAAACACAATTCAAAGAATTCAAGTAAGGTCAAATAAGTGCAAGTAAGTTTTTAAGATGCAAGACTCTCAAATTAGCAAATAATCCTATGCCGCACGACTTAGACTTGACACGACACGACGCTAGAACCGCGGTTTTGCAACCGGGCTCTGATACTACCTAAGATGTAGCACCCGGAACGCTAGGCGCCACATCCCCCGCACTATAGCCTCAATCCACATATGAAACGGACAATTCATACATGAACCGAAACTATAGTGAACGGGAGACAATAAAAACTCAAAAGCTAGGCGGGTACCCTCAATTAATACCACTAAAAAAATTGTATCAATAAAAGCGGAAGCAATAACATTCAATACTTATAGGTACCACATTTACATCAAAAGTATATATATAATAGTAGGTACCAACACTTATCAATACATTATCATCTCCTATACATCACACATGTATAAATATCCAAAAACCACTAACATGAAACTCCAAAATCCATAAATGAAATGAAATGCTAGACTCAAAGGTAAAGACCTGACTCGACCCCGCCTAGCACTCAACCTGCAGAACTGAAAATGTGAGGTGTCAGTCTATGAAAGACTGAGTGAGGGGTTTAAGAATAAATATTAACGCAATTAACATGCAAGTTATAATCCCGGGTAAAGCTTTTACAAATGAAACAATATAGGTTGAATAAGGAATAATCTTCGCCCGAGATTACAACTATTCAATTTAACAATTCAATCATTTATCAATTTAATCCGTGGCCCGGGCAAGTGAGGGCAATTCTCCAACCTTACACCAATAGTGAACATTACATGCTTGTGTAATTATCATGTGATCATGCAATTTAATTAAAGTGCACACGTATCAATTTCAGGAACTCCTTTACTCCGGGTGATGGTGGGTTTGCAAGGCCCTAACCATCCATGCTACGTACGTCGGGAACATGACTCCCACGTACGGGATTTCTTCCTCCACCAAACCTCCTGGTGGATTCAGAGGTGATCGCAAAATTGGTGAGGATAGTGCAAGAGTTACCCGTCAGCCCTTGCTTCCTCGGTTGGCTCAATACACTACCCTCGGGGGCCAACGTGATCATGCTTACTCGCCCAAAATAATTAATCAATCCGTTTAGTTCAATCAATAAATTCCATGAAATCAGTTGAAAATCAATAAGGTCACGATCTAATCACGATACATGCATTGATTTGCATGATCATGGTGCTAATCACACTACATGCATTGCTTTGCATAAGTGTGACTTGCTTGCAATCGTTAGGTTCGGAAAACTCTAGATATATATATATACATTTTGGCTGAAAACATCACATAAGGGTTGTACGGGTTCTATACAACTAGAAATTAAACCTCACATTTACTTTACCAACCAAAACAATCAAGGAAACACCCTAAGGAGCGTGCTCCTCGTCACCGGGAACGTGATTTGTATAACAAGGACAAGTGTTCGTGAGACACGGCTCTTATGAACCATTTACGACGCACGGCAAAGTCATGATCAATATATAATGCAATAACAATCCAGGAATGTCAATTAGGAGCATAATTATCAATTATTCAAGTACATTTATCATATAAGTCACATAGGGGAGCCAAGGAAGTGAAAAGGATGCGATAAGAAGGGTTTTGGTGAAGTTTGGCCAAAACCGAAAATTTTTGGAAATGTTCATGCTGAGGGAAAACTGAAATATCTTGAGATATAGAAGTTGGAATTAAGTTTTTCATGTTGGAAATGAAACTAGACAAGTATACCTTTAAAATGGTATATGGCTCGTTTTCTAGTTCAAAGCGAGGAGAAAATGGCGTAAGCTTGAAGTTAGGCGAGTGCAGTTTGTCGGGAAAGCAGCGATACCAAAATGAATTGATAATATCTCACAAATGGGAAAATATATTTAGGTGATTCCAATTGGAGATTGTTCTAGACTTCAAGATCTTTCCAACGAATCAAAAATGAGGTCATTTGGAGTTCGGATGAGGGAGTACCCCTCCGGGTAAAATTCAAGGGAAAAGTTCCCCGACCGGGTAAGCAGTCCAGAAGCTTTTCGGGGTAAAACTACCCGCCCGGGTACTTTTTATGCACAAAAAGTACCTGGCTGGGTACTGTTCCAGAGGTGGAAAAAGGGGCAAAACAGGGGAAGCTTCGGGGGAGGAAGAAAAGGGATGAAAACCCAAAGCAAACTCAACCAAAATGCTCCAAACAATCATATATCTTGCATATAACTCATATATATCAATTAGGAATCAAGTAATCCATTAAACCATGCTCAAATCATCAAGGAATCATCAATCAAAAACCCATATAAAATCATGAACTCCAACTTCCATATTATTTAAGAAATCATGCAAGCTTTCAAGATTAATGATCCTAAGCATGCTTCTAATCATAAATAAACAAGGATTTACATTCAAATCAACAAACCCTACTTCAATCAAGAAATCATGTACTTCTCAATCTACCTTATTTATGAAGAAAGAAAGGATGAAGGTGATGAAGATGATGATGTTTCAACTTGTGCAATTCTCTCCTTGAATTAAAGCTTAAAATATGGTGAAATCCTCCTTCCTCCTCCCTTGGTGTTTGGATCGGTGTTTAGTAGGTGTGAGTGTGTGAACTTTGATGAAATGTGATGAAATGAAAATGTGGGGAATATGATATACATAAGATATATTATGTATGTAATGTATAGATATACACAAATGTCTTCCACTAACTCATATGACTCATCACAACTTGCAACTAAGTCCTTCTCTAATTTAAATTCATGCAATTAAGTACCATCTCTACACAAAAGACCACTTAGCTCCAATCCATATTATGCAATTAAGTCCATAAATTTACACAAAGAAGCAATAAATGTCATGTAATACAATTAAATCACTTACCTCATATAATTAACATAAATGATAATTCATATAAATGCATAGAAATGTGATGTATATAATATGACGAAACTTATAATAAATGAATGAAATAATTGAATTTAATCACATTAGTAATTAATTCACGTAGTTTTCACGTTAAAACAAATTTCACATAAGTTTATGAAAATAAAATGAATATAATGATATGAAAATTATAATAATAACACATAGTGCATAAATGGAAAACCGGGCCGTTACAACTCTCCCCCCCTTGGAAGAATCTGGTCCCCAGATTCACTGTCGAGTTTAAAAATGATGCACAAGCAATAAGAGAGCCCCGTCTCTTAGACAAGTAATGGGAGAGCCCCGTCTCCCTACCACGAAATGAGAGCACCCCGTCTCTCCAACAAGAAATGAGAGAACCCCGTCTCTCACATACGCAATGAGAGAACCCCGTCTCTCAAACAAGCAATGAGAGAACCCCGTCTCTCACACACACGCCAAAACAACGATTCAAGAAAGCAAATTGTAGAAACATTCACGTATATGTCACATATACATACTCCTCACTCATATATAACCAAGTTACCGCTAACAAGAAAGTAAGTATAACAACAATAAAATCCATGATGCACGTGATATGCATGGTTAGGTGTACCGTTCACCGTTGGTTTTACTATGAAGGTAATTGATACCTCTGGTTGCCGCATTCGGATTTCTTCGTCCACCTTGCACCTCGCCTGCTAAATTATATGCGCGAGCCTGAACTAGCGGCCTCTCACCCCCAGCCGACCTTTCTCTTCGCCTTGGGCACGTGTCCGCTTGATGTTCATTGCTTCCACATCGTATACATAAGTTCAAACGTTTCCTACAAGCATCAAAAGTATGGTTATCACGTCCACAATAGGCGCAAAGAGGTTTTTCCGAAGATGATGTTGAAGTTGGTACACTTGGAGCTTTCGAGGCCGATCCTATTGATTGAGCCTTTTTCTGAGATCCTTCCTGAGGTGGCGAGGATTGATAAGAAATAGGCCTCTTTCCATTTTTAGAATTTTGTCCGGAGCGAGGTACAGGCCTTCTCGCATTCACCGAGTCTTCAACTTTCAAAGCTTTTGTAGTAGCCTTAATCCAAGTACACGTGTTAACTGCTTCCAAGGCTCTCTGTATGTCCGGTCGAAGTCCTTGTACGAACTGCATAGCTTTGTGAAAATCATCACTCGCTATATTGGGTGCATAGTGAGACAACCTTTCATACTCGGATATGTACTCAGAAACGGACATTTCTCCTTGCTTTAGCTTAGTAAATTCCTTCAACCTCCGAGTCCTTGTTTTGTAATAAATATTGCAAGCTATCAGTTCTCTTGTCAGAAAAATTTTAATTTTCCACTACTTATGACTCATGTTTCCAACAGGGCATTTATTGACACAATTTATTTTATTAAAAATATTTATATTAATAGAATAACATCGAATATGTAATATTCCAAAATCAAGTTTAAAATTTGATATTATTTTATTAATTGGATATATTAAGAAATAAACTCATCAAACTTTGATTATAACTCTTGCACGCTGGTGATGTGTTTCAACCTATAAAATTAAGTCTTAATCAAGTGGTGACACGTGACGTACTGCATCGCACAAACCAATCCAATTCACTATATCTATTTTATTTTTATTTTTTTTAAACCGTGAGGTGTTTAACGAGGCCCCCACCTCATATATAACATCCAAAACCAAGGAATATACAATGATTCATGATCCAAGTATCATCTATACTAGACATGCTCGAATGCTCACTGAACTGGAAAAAGATACAGTTTGTAACGTCATCATAAAACACATTGTATTCATTATTAAGATTATCGCCCCTCATACTCAACGACAGCATCAGTTCCTCCGCTGGCCTCCAAATGAGGCACCCAGGCTTCCAGGCGGAATGGATGATCATCAAAATAATGTACATCTGGCAACGGCGGATCTCATTCAAGTCGTTAGCATCCTCAGGGCTAATCATTTAGGTATTTGGATGTTGTCGTCCATTGTGCACAATATATCCGTCAATTCTCAAGTAATTATCTTGGTATGACAAGCACACCTCGTCCAGCCTCCAGCTTGTAACCTGCAACCAAAGTTTACCCTTTCTCACCTTAAACCAAGCATCAGTAGCATTATTATCAATATACTCAATGATCCAATAAGTATTATTGCAAAAGTTAAGTTCTGTAATAAAATCATACCACATATGTAACGCCCCGATTTTCATTCATATATTAAGTGACATTATATTAAATTTCATAACATTAAATGTAATATATTCATATGTAATACTCTGACTTATCCTTAATGTGGAATTTACGTGAATTAATTGATAACGTGTTTAATTGATATTATGTGACCTTATTTGGCCATTTCATAAACTTGATGACTTAATTCCATAACACGAATTGGAGTTAAATGATCATTTTCCATGGAACTAAACTTGTTAGCTTGCATTCAAATAGCTTAGGGACTTGTATGCAAATTATGGTGAGTCATAGGAGTTAGTGGAAGACTTTTGTATATATCTATACATTACATACATATTATATCATATACATCCATCTCCCAAAATATCATTCATCAAATATCATCCAAATCTCACACACATACACACACTAATACACGATTAAACACACCAAGAAAGGAAGGAAGAATTCATCTCTTTTTCAAGCAAGATTCTTGGAGGATTTGTGAAGCTAGAAGCATCATCTTCATCATCTCATCATTTCATCCATTTCTTCTTGCATCTTGAGGTATATGGAGAATTTGATTAAATCCCTTGACATATATTTGATGTAGGGCTTGATGATTATTTGGAGCTTTCTTGTTTACTTATGGTTAGGAGCATGTTTAGGACCATTTTGCTTCAAAGCTTGCATGAATTCTTGAAGAATATGAGAGTTGGAAGACATGAGATTATATAGGGTTTTGTTGATTGATTCTTGACGATCTATACAAGTTTCCATGGATTATATGATGCCTAATTGATATATATGAATTATATGCATGATATATGTCGGTTTAGAGTGATTTAATTAACTTGGTTTGGTGTTGTATTGATTTGGGAGCCAAATTTCGAGCCTTGCCCTATTTTCCCTTCGCATTGCTGCTGTAGCATGATCCACGGGCGTGGATTTTTGTCCACGGCCGTGGATTTGAATCCAGAAAACTTGGATTTTCGGTATAGAGAATCCACGGCCGTGGATTTTTGTGCATGGAAAAATCCACGGCCGTGGATCTTCCTCTGTTTTCATCCTGAGTTTGTTTTGTCCAATTTACCCCTCAAAAGAACTCCGATTGACCTGATTCTTGAACCGACGGAAAGCGCTTGAAGTCTAGAATAACCTCCAATTGGAATCACCTCATTATCGTTTCCCATTTGTTAGATATTATCAATTCTTTTTGGTGTCACTTCTTTACCGACAAACTGCAATCATTCAATTTCAATTTATCCTCGCCTTGAACTAGGAAACGAGCCATATATCATTTTAAAGGTCTACTTGTCTAGTTTCGTTCCAAGTAAACAAAGCTCAATTCCAACTTCTTCAACTCAAGATATTCCAGTTTTCCTACATCATGTGCATTTCTGGAAATTGTCAACTTTTGCCCAACTTTGCCAAAACCTCTCTTATTGCATTTCTTTCACTCCCTTGGCTCCCGTATGTGACTTATATGAGTTATAAACTTGGTTTATTGATAATTATGCTCCTACTTGACATTCCTTAATTGTGATTGCATGACATATTGATCATGACTTTGTCGTGCGTCGTAAATGGTTCATGCGAGTCGTGTCTCACGATCACTTGTCCCTTTTTACACAGATTGCCTTTCTGTAGACGAGGAGCAAGCTCCATAGTTGTATCCTTGATTAATTTTCGACACAGGTGAGGTTTAATTACTAGATATATAGAACCCATACAACTCCTACGTGATGCTTTCAGCCAAAATATAAATATAGATATATATATATATCTTTCTCAAAACCTTATGGATTGCAAATGGTTTTCGTGACATTGAACTTATCATGATTGATAGTGTTTTGGTGAGTAAAGCATGTTCACGTTAGGCCCGAGGGTAGTGTATTGAGCCAACCGGGGAGACAAGGGCTGACGGGCAACTCTTACACCACCCTCACTCTTTTGGGATCAACTCTAAATCCACCAGGAGGTTTGGTGGAGGAAGAAATCCCATACATAGGAGTCATGCTCCTAACATACATAGTGCATGGATGGTTGGGTCTTACAAACCCACTATCACCAGAGGGAAAAGGGTTCATGAAACTGCTAATTGTGCACTGTAATCACTTACATGATAATTATTGAATTGAAACATAATTCTTGACTGTTCACTATTGGTGTAAGGTTGGAGAATTGCCCTCACTCACCGGGCCACAGAATGAATTGATAATGACTGTAATGTTAAATGGATTTAGTTGTAATCTCGGGCGGGATCTATTTTATTATTGAACTTATATTGTTTTCTTTATTAAAACCCTACCCGAGATTATAACTTGCATGTTAATTACGCTAATATTTATTTATAAACCCCTCACTCAGTCATTGGTAGACTGACACCTCAACATTTTCAGGTCTGCGAGTTGCATGCTAGGCGGGATCGAGTCAGGTATTTGTTCTTTGGGTCTAGCGCTTGTCTTCCTCATTTTCGTGTACATTAATGATGCATATATAGATTGTTACTACTCTTGGTATCTGTGTATTAAGTCCAACTTATTTTGATATCTTTAGGGAATTGGATTTATGTAAATGTTGGGAAAGATTTTCTTAATGAAGTGAATGTAACTTATGCTTCCGTTTTATTATTTATGCATGTTGGTATTAATTGAGGGTTAGTCCCGCCTAGCTAGTGAGTCGTTTTTTTTATTGTCGCCTGTTCGCTATAGGTTGGTTCATGTACGGACTATCCATTTCGTATGTGGATCGACTTATAGTGCGGGGGTGTGGCATCTCGGCGTTCCGGGTGCTACATCTAAGGTGGTATCAGAGCCCGGTTGCAAAACCGCAGTTCTAGTGTCGTGTCGTGACATGTCTAGGTCGAACGGTATAGGATTAATTGATAATTGCGAGTTTTGCATCTTATTTGTTACTACTTGAACCTATTTGAATTTATTTGAACTTGCTTGAATATCCTTGAGCTACTTGATGACTTGTGCATGGTAGTGAATTATGTTACTACTTGGCGATTAATTGACCTTCTATGGCTTGGAATTTGTATGTTTAATATGTTTTACTTTAACTTAGTTGGATTAATTGTTGCATTTTCCATCAAAAATGTGTTTAAATGCTAATTATGTGTCATATACACTCACTAACCCCATGCATTTATAATTGAGACAAGTGGTGATTATAGGCTATAAAGATCATGTCAACCCACGGCCAATTTTTACGACAACCTCGATTTACCGCAAGCTCCTTTCACTTGCTTTGAAGTTGTAAGGAATGCACCGGGGAACTTCATACAAGAATTCAAGAGTCATGGATCGTTCTAATTGGGTTATACTTTAAGTGTTAAGATTCTGGAATAGAAGGACCAAAGGTGGGAGTAACTTACAAGCTCTAATGAAGTTGGTAGATATTTAACGGGATAGTGGTAGGGTGTGATGTCTACAACTTGCAAGATTAACACTCACACGCCTATATTGCAAAAGTCTTTTCAACGGGAATCCGTAGGATCATTTCATTCAAGAGCGAAGTGAAGAAAATCTCGAAAGTGTTTTAAGATTCGAGGTTTCTATCAACGGGGAGGCAATGATTTTAGGAGACTTATTTAACTCAAGGAAGGAGACTTTGAGGGCACTAATGATTCGAGGTTCAGATGTGTAAACAAGTGAGGATCTTCAACTAGTTGGAACCAAAATCAAAGTGTGAGAAGATGGTAACCCAAATGATTCGGGTCGAGGTTAAATTTGGGAATTAAGTTTGAGATGAATCGAGACACTTTGGATTTTGGGAAGAAGGTTTGGATTGATCGAGAAGGATTTGAGGAATCGACTAATCTTGGGTTCAGTGAAATAAAAGTAGAAGAATAGAACATGGAAGTAGTCAATGTAGCTCTACAAGGAATTAAGATAATTTGAATTTCGGGTTAAAAGAAGTTGGATAGGAAGAAGTAAAGAGGATCAATCAATATAGTGGGTTCAAGTTCACAGAAAGCCAAGATACTCAAGATTTTATCTTGGGTTAGATTAAGTTTATTTCCGGATCCAAGATGAATTGCCATGCGGTGGGATTAAATTGGTAGCTATGGAACAACAAATGGAAACGGTAAAGTAAGACAAGGAACTTTTGGAGGTAATTATATGCTCAAGGTGTAGGCAAGTAAGAAGACAAGTCGTATAACCGATTCGAATTCACAAAGAGAAGATTTAGAGGATTTCAATCGAGGTGGCAACTAGACAATATTGGGACCATAATTGGAGTCTAGCTTTCAAGAGAAGTAGGATATTAACTTCATTGGTGCAGAAGGATTTACGTTCAAGAGTCATCATTTCGGTTTATAAGGTTATATTAGTTGGTACAAGGAAACTTTGATCAAGGAGATACTTATGGGAAAGATTCGGGCAATGCTTAAAGATCGATACTTGGGAAAGAATTGGGTTCAAGAACTTTCAATCCCGAGCCATGGAGAGGTACAAGTTGATGTCAGAGAATTCTTAGGATTTAGAAGACTGTGAGTAACGAGAAATGACCAACAAATTCAAGGCAAGCCTATAATTCAAAAAAAAAGGAACAAGTGCCAAGCTAAAGGATGTATCTACGGTGACAGGTTCAACGCATACATGAGCACGTGCATCATATGCTACTTTAAATTGTTTAAATTTCTTTATTTATATGCACATTCCTAATTAAGCTTAATTGTTCCAATGTGTGGAATTTTATTATTTACAAGTGTGTGACGTGCGTTGGCATATTAATCCAACATGCATATTCAGTGTCTTGATTACAGGTTGCCTCGAGGTCACCCTCATCATGATTGTTCTCCTAGGGTTCCTCCAGAACCACCCCTTCCGGCACATCCTCAAGATTTTCTTAACTCTATAGTTCGACTTGTTGACCAGAGGATAAGAGATTTTGTTCCTCCAACACCACCGCCAGCACCACCGCCACCACCGCCACAACCAACACAGATTCCGGTGGTACTTAGAGAATTCCAAAACCAGTAACCCCCAAAGTTCTACAAAGGAAATGACATCCAGGCAGAACAGTGGCTTAAGGAGGTTGAAAGGATTTGGTAGGTGATTCTGTGTGAGTCGCAAGAGAAGGCTCGGTGTACTATTTCTTTAATTCAAGGTGAGGCTTACACTTGGTGGGAGAGTACGAAGATTGTTTTAGATGTCGTCGGTGAAGAGGTAACATGGGAAGTATTCGTTCGAGAATTCAAGAATAAGTTCATTCCTCCATCTTCTCGGACTCGTAGACTGAAGGAGTTCACGGAACTTAAACAAGGAGGAAGGTCTGTAGCAGAGTATATAGCCGAGTTTGAGAGGTTATCCAAGTTTGTGCCCAACATTGCAAGTGACGACTTCCATAAAGCCATGCAATTTGTGCAAGGATTGAGGCCTGACATATAAGTAGCAATTGAAGTCGTCAATACTAGTACTTAGAGGAAGGCCACCTCAAAGGCTCTTAATGTTGAGGATTCGGTGAATGCAAGGAGGCCTATTGCTTACCCCGTACAGGCTGCAAGTTTAGAAATAGAACAGGACTTCAACAATGGAAAGAGGTATATCCAATATCATGCTCCGTTACATCAAGAAGAGTCTCATAAGAAGAAGAAGAAGAAGAAGAAGAATCGAGCCATTGGAACGGGTTTGAGAGTTTCACATACCTCGTCCTTAATATTACCTTCAAGGAAGCCTCTTTGCGCTTATTGTGGACAGGACAACCATACTTTTGAGGGTTGTAGATGGCGGTTGTGTTTATGTATGCGTTGTGGGAGCAAAGAGCATCAAGTAGACACATGCCCAAAGCGACGAGGGAAGCCTATCGGGGGTGAGAGACCGTTTGTTCGGGATCGGGCATATGCTCTTGAGAGAGAGGTGCAAAATGTAAATGTGGATCTGGTCATGGGAGAAGAAGGTACCAATTATATGCATGACACACTCAACGGTGGACGATACACCTAATCATGCATATGACATGCATCACGGATCTTATTTTTGTCATATTTAATTTCTTGTTAGTTGCAATGGGTTGTGTATGAGTGGTACTTATGTGATTAGTATGATTCTACTTACCTATGTGACATTCACAAATGTTTCTACAATTTGTTCCCTTAAATTGCTTTGGTGTGTGTGTGTTTGAGAGACGGGGTTCTCTCATTTCTTGTTTGAGAGACGGGGTTCTCTCATTTCTTCTTTGAGAGACGGGGTTCTCTCATTTCTCGTTGAGAGACGGGGTTCTCTCATTTCTTGTTTAAGAGACGGGGTTCTCTTATTGCTTGTGCATCATTTTGAAAACTCGACAGTGGAACTGGGGACCAGGTCCTTCTAATGGGGGAAGAATTGTAACGCCCCGATTTTCATTCATATATTAAGTGACATTATATTAAATTTCATAACATTATATATAATATATTCATATGTAATACTCTGAATTATCCTTGATGCGGAATTTACGTGAATTAATTGATAACGTGTTTAATTAATATTATGTGACCTTATTTGGCCATTTCATAAACTTGATGACTTAATTGCATAACACGAATTGGAGTTAAATGATCATTTTTCATGGAACTAAACTTGCTAGCTTGCATTCAAATAGCTTAGGGACTTGTATGCAAATTATGGTGAGTCATAGGAGTTATTGGAAGACTTTTGTATATATCTATACATTACATACATATTATATCATATACATCTATCTCCCAAAATATCATTCATCAAATATCATCCAAATCTCACACACATACACACACTAATACACGATTAAACACACCAAGAAAGGAAGGAAGAATTCATCTCTTTTTCAAGCAAGATTCTTGGAGGATTTGTGAAGCTAGAAGCATCATCTTCATCATCTCATCATTTCATCCATTTCTTCTTGCATCTTGAGGTATATGGAGAATTTGATTAAATCCCTTGAGATATATTTGATGTAGGGCTTGATGATTATTTGGAGCCTTCTTGTTTATTTATGGTTAGAAGCATGTTTAGGACCATTTTGCTTCAAAGCTTGCATGAATTCTTGAAGAATATGAGAGTTGGAAGACATGAGATTATATAGGGTTTTGTTGATTGATTCTTGATGATCTATACAAGTTTCCATGGATTATATGATGTTTAATTGATATATATGAATTATATGCATGATATATGTCGGTTTAGAGTGATTTAATTGACTTGGTCTGGTGTTGTATTGATTTGGGAGCCAAATTTCGAGCCTTGCCTTGTTTTCCCTTCGTACTGCTGCTGTATCATGATCCACGGGAGTGGATTTTTGTCCGCGGCCGTGGATTTGAGTCCAGAAAACTTGGATTTTCGGTATAGAGAAACCACGGGCATGGAATTTTGTGCATGGAAAAATCCACGGCCGTGGATCTTCCTCTGTTTTCATCCTGAGTTTGTTTTGTCCAATTTACCCCTCAAAAGAACTACGATTGACCTGATTCTTGAACCGACGGAAAGCGCTTGAAGTCTAAAATAACCTCCAATTGGAATCACCTCATTATCGTTTCCCATTTGTGAGATATTATCAATTCTTTTTGGTGTCACTTCTTTACCGACAAACTGCAATCATTCAATTTCAATTTATCCTCGACTTGAACTAGAAAACGAGCCATATATCATTTTAAAGGTCTGCTTGTCTAGTTTCGTTCCAAGTAAACAAAACTCAATTCCAACTTCTTCAACTCAAGATATTCCAGTTTTCCTACATCATGTGCATTTCTGGAAATTGTCAACTTTTGCCCAACTTTGCCAAAACCTCTCTTATTGCATTTCTTTCACTCCTTTGGCTCCCGTATGTGACTTATATGAGTTATAAACTTGGTTTATTGATAATTATGCTCCTACTTGACATTCCTTAATTGTGATTGCATGACATATTGATCATGACTTTGTCATGCGTCGTAAATGGTTCATGCGAGTCGTGTCTCACGATCACTTGTCCCTTTTTACACAGATTGTCTTTCCGTAGACGAGGAGCAAGCTCCATAGTTGTATCCTTGATTAATTTTCGACACAGGTGAGGTTTAATTACTAGATATATAGAACCCATACAACTCCTACGTGATGCTTTCAGCCAAAATATAAACGTAGATATATATATATCTTTCTCAAAACCTTATGGATTGCAAATGGTTTTCGTGACATTGAACTTATCATGATTGATGTGTTTTGGTGAGTAAAGCATGTTCACGTTGGGTCCGAGGGTAGTGTATTGAGCAAACCGGGGAGGCAAGGGCTGACGGGCAACTCTTACACCACCCTCACTCTTTTGGGATCAACTCTAAATCCACCAGGAGGTTTGGTGGAGGAAGAAATCCCGTAAGTAGGAGTCATGCTCCTAACGTACATAGTGCATGGATGGTTGGGTCTTACAAACCCACTATCACCGGTGGGAAAAGGGTTCATGAAACTGCTAATTGTGCACTGTAATCACTTGCATGATAATTATTGAATTGAAACCTAATTCTTGATTGTTCACTGTTGGTGTAAGTGTGACGCCCCGACTTTTCAGACGTAAAGGTATGACGTATGTGTTTACAAATTGCGCAAAATAATTGTCTTTATGTGTTTTATATTTAATTTTATTATAAATTGTTATTATTTTATTTTATTATAATTTATTTTAATTCAATAATTCTTTTTAAAATAATTTGTATTTTATATATATATAAATATATATATATATATATATATACATTTATAATTCGTTAATGGTTGATTAATTTAATGAATAAGGTTAATTAAGTATTATGTTAATTAATCATGTTTAATCATATTAATTAAATTATTCTAATTGCATCGTTGACTTTGATATATAGGTTTGAATTTGATTTCATTTATTTAGTTAATTCATGAATTCGTTGAAAATGTGCATCGTTCTCATATGAAATGATATCGAAATATCGTGCTATTGTAATATGACGTAAATATGTGTGTTATGAACATGCTTATATTCTCGGTTTATGTTTTCGAATTCATTTGACATGTTAACGAATTAAATTTGAATCGTGGAACCAAGACGGGGGCTAACGAGCACTTAGCGCACCCTTGGTTCCGAATTTAATATCTTGAGCTAGGAAACTCGGATTCGAGTTTTGTCAACTTCGCTGAACTCGCAACGAAAATTCGAGTTTAGTAAACTTAGCCACATATTTTTCCCAACTCATTTCAACCTCCGAAATTCAACCGAAAAACCTACACGGTGCCAAAACTGCCACATTTCGCTAAAATAGCCATATCTCTTACCATACTTGACCAAATTAACCATGGTTTGAACCCATGAGACCCTAACTCAACCATCTAGCTGATCATTATCCTCCCCAACCGAAATAGTCTCTCATACCTAGAGAAAATCAGCCCTCTTTCCTCTGTTTTCCAGAAATCCCGTAGCCAAGCCAACCTCTTGAGATTCAAGCTCAAATCTCTTCCAAACCTCCATTAATCCACAAGGTAAGCTTGGTTATGTTATGTACATCCATCATGAGTCATTTTCATTCATTCATCCCTAAATTTGAGCATGAATTCGTGAGCTTTTGACAGAAATAAACATATAGAGATTTAGGTTTGAAATTGGTTGATCTCTTTCCATACTTGAGCTTTTTGGATGATTCCAAGCTTGAAAATGATTGTCTTGATCTCTTCTTGGCATTTATGTAATGTTTTAGCTGGTAGATGAAGCTTTCATAAGCTATCATTCATGAGATATTGAAGGTTGTTGTGTTGCTCTGTTTTTCGCTGCTACCTGCGTCAGTTTCTGCTGCTGCTTTGAGAGGGGTTTGAGGCTTGTTTGTGCTGAGTTTTATTGTTCTTTTCATGTCCATACTTACCTGATATTGTTGGGAGAAAATTGGATTTGGTTATGCTCTGTTTCGCTTGGTTGCTGCGTCAGTTTTGTTGCAGTCGCGCCGGTCGCACCCGCGACCTTGTTTGCCTGCAAATTGGGTCGCGCCCGCGACTGCACAGTACGCTGCCCTCGTATTCCTTAATTTGGAGAAAATTGCTGGAAATTAAGGGTAGCGGCCGCTACCATTTTGTGAAGAAAATGGGTCGCGGCCGTGACCCCTGTTTTCTGAAAAAATTCCAGTCGAGTTGCTGTGTAATGTGTTTGAACTGTAACTTGTTTCTTTTCTTTACTTGCATGCATGATTGTGAACGTGTGAATATATATATGTATATGCATGGTATTTCATGCATGAAATGTGATTTAAGTGATGAAGTGCATGCATGGATTAATTGTAAAATCTCTTTTTTTTAATATTGCATGCATGCATAAATGGTGATATTTCAGTTTAATAGTTGCATGCATGATTCTCATGCATACGTGTATATATATATATATGTATAAATATATCTATTTAAATAATGATAATATTAATATTAAGTTAAATAATATTAAGTTACATATATATATATATGTATATATATATTAATTATGGTTTAATTTGTTTAAATTTTAGAATTTAATTGTTATTTATTTCATGTTTTATTTAATTTCCTAAATTTAATTGAATGTATTTACTTGTTTATTTTCTAATTGTAAATGTGATTGAATGTATTTAATTATCGAATTCCTAATTTTATATGTAATTTACTTTATGCTAAGATTTAATTGAAATTCTTGCATTAAGTGATTGAAAATGTGAATTATGATTTGAACGAACGTGAATGAATGATGGAATGACTTGATTATATGAATTAAATTTCTTAATCGTGCACATGAACATTTCATAACATAATTTTATCTGTTATACGCTCATGTCATAATCATTTCATTGTCGAGCGTCTTAATTGGTCATTTTGAGTCTCACCTTACCTTTCTTGCACAGATTTTGATCCCGTTGGAGACGAGGCCAATCCTTGAGGCTTTTGTATCTTCTTTTGTCAGTACAAGATGGGTTTCTCTTCTACTTAGATAAAACGACCCGATATATCTCCCTATGTGAAAAGCTTTAAGCCAAAGTAATAATATATATATATTGAGTCTTTTATCGAGTAAATGATTGCAAACGTACAATCCCTTTTCTTTTAATATCCTACCAATGTTTTGGCGAGTATTGATTAATTGATTGCACTGATTGGGGCCCGGGGTTCTTGGTGTGAGTGGCTATCCGAGGAAGCATGGGCTAACGGTGATCCCTCACACTAGTTCCCACTATTGAATGGCGGTACCGGACCTCGCCGGGAGATTGGCGGGGAAAGGGAGCTGAGTGCCATCTGGGGAGTCATGTAACCCCTTTTGGCCAATGATTGGGTGGCTGGGTCTTGCAAGCCCGCCCACCAACCCGGAGGAAGAAGGTGTATATGACCGATTGAATAGAATCGATTGATTGAGCACAAAAGAATGATATGCATGAAAGACTTAATGAATGAATGATTGTTGAATCACACGTGGTGTTGGTTGGAGTTGATGCACGCCCACTCGCCGGGCCACTAATGACCTATTGTAAAATTGATCATTATAATCCCTTCCGATGATTCCTCTATTTTTCCTACTTGGGAACCGTTTCTAAAACCTCGCTTGGGATTATAATCTGCATGTGAGTGGTTAAATTCAGTTATATATTATATTACGCCAATGTTTTATACCCACCAGTCCCTTTTGGACTGAACCCGTTTGGTTTTCAGCTGTTTGGTGCAGGTGTTGAGAGAGCTAGGCGGGAATACGAGTCCTAGGTCTTGCATTCGTCTCTAGCTCTGTATTTCGGTCTTACACTTGCATCTCACACTTTTGATTATTGTATATGGATATGTTATTGGAGCGTACACATGTTTTGGGCCGTGATGGCTTGCATTGATGTATATGAATTATATTTTGGAGCTTGGATGCTCATGATATATATATGATATGCTTTGCTCGTTTATTGCTTCCGCTTTATTGATTTTCTCTTATTCGTATGGTTAAGGGTTAGCCCGCCTAGCACAGAGTGTGTGTTTGTCCCCGTTCGCCGTGATTTAGCTCGGGTATGGATCGTTCATTTCATATTCGGGTCGGGTCTCGGTGCGGGGGATGTGACACCTTACGCTCGGGTGTTACATCCTTAAGTGGTATCAGAGCCTAGGGTTGCAAAACCCGAGCTCTAGTGTCGGGTCCGTTCGGCTTTAGGGACTACTTGACAATGTGATTGCATATGCATCCTTTTAGTGCTTCTGTGCTCTAATTGTTGAAGTTTGAGTGAATTAGTTGCATTTTCATGCATGGACTAAGAGAAGCATGCATTTCAGTGTTTCTTGATCAGGATGCCTCCCCGTAGACATCGTGAGAGATCACCGGGACGACAAGGACACCGTGATCGTTCTCCTATACCACCAGAACAACAACCACAGCCGCCGCCGATGGATATGGGAAATTTTATGGAAGCCGTTTTCAATTATATTGAGCATAGGAGAGCTCAAGCTCCACCACCACAACCTGTTGAGCAACCGGCTCTACCAAATAATAATCATAGGGATCCTCATGGGGTGTTCTTGAGTTACAATCCCCCTAGGTTTTCTGGTTCTATTGATGACACGGTCTCCGAGGGGTGATTGACTCGATTGGAAAGGATTTATGGGGTTCGGCAGTTCACTACCCAAGAACAGGCTCAGTTTGCTATATTCCAGTTGGATGGAGAGGAGTATGATTGGTGGGAGAGAACAAAGGAAAAGTTGGAGGCGGATGAAGAGGAGATTACATGGGATGTATTTAAGCGGGAATTTCGGGAGTGCTTTGTACCCGAGGTTGTCCGAGAGAGGAAAGAGCAGGAATTTATGGATCTGAAGCAAGGAAATCGTTCTGTAGCTCAGTACCTTGCAGTTTTTAACCGACTTGGGAAGTATGCTTCACATATTACCCGGGATGAGAAGAGGAAGGCGAAAAAGTTTATTGCTGGGTTGAGGCAGGATATGAGGCACGGTCAAGCGGGCCATAATTTTATATCTTTCTCAGATACGGTGCAAAGGGCCTTAGGGTAAGAAGAGGAGTATAAAAAGAGGGATCCAATCTTCAAAGCACCAATGGGACAAGGTAGAGGCTCATCTTCGGGATCGAGCATGAGATTCAATCCGGGGAAAAGGCCAATGACTTCGGCAGCTCCTTCTCAGAAAGAATATTTCAAGAAGCCACGAACTGGAGGTCAGCATGCTCCTCAGGTTGCTCGAGTACCTCAGGCATTACCGGCTCCCCCGGGAGATCGACGAGATGTACCTCCGTGTACTCATTGTGGAGGACCGACCCACTCTTATGCCAATTGCAGAATAAGATTGAAGTTGTGCTTGATTTGTGGGAAGGGAGATCATATGGCTTTCGCATGTCCTGATAAAAGACCGGGGTTCCAAGCTGGGGTACAAAGACCGATGATCCAGGCCCATGCTTATGCCCTTGAGGGCGAGGAACAAAATGTGGAAGCTGATCCGAATGCAGTGGTGGAAGGTACCGTTTGCATTCATAACACGAGCATTCACGCATTATTTGATCCGGGTGCCACGCATACTTTTATATCTTCTGATCTATGTGCTTCTCTGTGCCTACCTATTATTTGCTCAAATTCTTGTTATTATGTGAGTTCGCCTCTTGGAGGTAATTTGCAGACAGACCGGGTTGTTAGAGGTTGTTCAGTTTTGTTAGAGGGGAAAGATTATCCGGCAGATTTCATTGTTATGCCTATGAAGAAGTATGGGGTAATCTTCGGGATGGATTGGTTGTATCGGCACCGAGCCGAGGTTGATTGTTTTAAAAAGAAGATAAAATTGGGAGCAGAGTTGATTGGAGAAGTGGGGTCGAAGAATGTACCTCTCTTATCATTTATGGAAGCTCGCAAGTTAGTGAAAGATGGAGCCACGGGATTTATTGCCTATCTTCTTAACAAACCAAAGGATCAATTAAGTTTTGAGGATACGGACGTGGTAAAGGCATATCCCGACGTATTTCCGAAAAATTTAGGTTCTTTACCACCGGATCGGGAGATCGAATTTGTTATTGATTTATATCCGGGATCAGAACCTTATTCTAAGACGCCGTATAGAATGGCTCCGGCAGAGTGGAAGGAGTTGAAGATTCAACTCTAAGAGTTACTCAAGATTGGATATATTCGACCGAGTTCATCTCTGTGGGGTGCTCTGGTTCTCTTTGTCAAGAAGAAAGATGGATCGTTGAGAATGTGTATAGATTACCGGGAGCTTAATCGGAAGACTATCAAGAATAAGTACCCGTTGCCCCACATTGAGGATTTATTTGATATGTTGCAAGGTTCAGGGGTTTATTCGAAATTGGATCTAAGGCAAGGCTACTACCAATTGAAAATCCGGGAAGAGGATATACCTAAGATAGGATTTAATACCCGGTATGGGCATTATGAGTTCGTAGTGATGCCCTTTGGTTTGACAAATGCCCCTGCAGCGTTTATGGATATGATGCATCGGATTTTTCGGCCGTATTTGGATAAATTCGTCGTAATCTTCATTGATGACATTGTCGTGTATTCCAAGACTCCGGAAGATCATGCTAGGCATCTCGAATTAGTATTGGAGACGTTGAGAGAGCACCGGTTGTATGCGAAGTTTAGTAAGTGTGAGTTTTGGATCGACCGGGTTGCTTTTCTAGGTCATATTGTCTCAAGTAAAGGTTTGGAAGTAGATCCTTCAAAGATCGAGACAGTTATTCAGTGGCAGAGTCCGAAAAATGCTTCCGAGGTCAGAAGTTTCTTGGGTTTGGCTGGGTATTATCGGAGATTTGTTAAGGACTTTTCTACGATTGCAGCTCCTTTGACTCGGTTGACAAAGAAGGAAGTCAAGTTTGTTTGGGATGAGGCGTGTGAGGCAAGTTTCCAACTTTTAAAGGAAGTTGACCACTGCCCCGATATTAGCACTCCCTGAAGGCACTGAAGGATACATGGTTTATACGGATGCCTCGAAAGAGGGACTGGGATGTGTTTTGATGCAGAAGGGTAGGGTGATAGCCTACGCCTCGAGGAAACTGAAGGATCATGAACATAATTATCCCACTCACGATCTCGAACTAGCGGCAGTGATCTTTGCTTTGGGGAAGTGGAGACACTACTTATATGGAATTCCTTTCGAGATCTTTTCTGACCACAAAAGTCTTCAATACTTGTTTTCTCAGAAGGAGTTAAATAAGAGACAAAGGCGATGGATGGACACTTTAGCGGATTACGAGTGCACAATCCGATACTATCCCGGAAAAGCTAATGTGGTCGCGGATGCACTTAGCAGGAAGGCTAGTATGTCTAGTGTGAAAGTGGAAGTTGGATATGAATCCGAGTCTTTCAAGTTAAGAGCAAGTATTCGGAATATTACAGTACAACCGGATCTTCAACCAAGATTATTTGAAACTCAGAGAAGAGATCCCGAAGTTCAGAAATTAGCTCAGAAAGCTAGAGATGATCCCGAATGTCCATTTGGGTTCGATGACACCGGACTCTTAAGGTTTAAGAACAGGATTGTGGTTCCGGATGAATTGAAAAGAATTATTTTGGAAGAAGCTCACAGATCAGGGTATTCGATACATCCCGGAGGTAATAAGATGTACAAGGATTTGAAGCAGTTCTATTGGTGGAATGGACTTAAAAGGGATGTAACTAATTTCGTGAGACATTATCTGACTTGTCAAACCGTGAAAGCCGAGCATCAGAAGCCATCAGGGCTACTTCAACCGCTACCTATCCCAGAATGGAAATGGCAACAGGTGGCGATGGATTTCGTTTCGGGTCTTCCTAGAGTGAAGGGTGGTCTTGATGGGATTTGGGTGATCGTGGATAGACTAACGAAATCAGCACATTTTCTGGCTGTTCGGATGTCGGATAAGGTACCTAAGTTAGCCAAGAAGTATGTTGATGAAATTGTTCGACTTCATGGTGTGCCTACCAGTATTGTTTCAGATCGAGATCCGAGGTTCACTTCTAGGTTTTGGCAAGAATTGCAAAGAAATCTGGGAACAAGGCTCCAATTCAGCACAGCTTTCCATCCTCAGACAGATGGCCAGTCGGAAAGATTAATCAAATATTTGGAGGATATGTTGAGGGCGTGTGCATTGGATTTCTCGAGTTAGTGGAATGAGCAGTTATCCCTGATTGAGTTCGCCTATAATAACAGTTTTCAGGCTTCGATAGGAATGGCGCCTTATGAAGCCCTTTACGGACGGAAGTGTAGATCCCCCTTATTTTTCGACCTTGAAGAGTGGAATTGGACGAAACAAGAGGGAGTGAAACGAGGAGAACTGAAGGAGAAGCCTTCTAAAGCCGTACAAGCTGCAATTGATAAGGTTCAAATCATTCAACAAAGAATGAAAGCGGCTCAAGATAGACAGAAAAGCTATGCGGATCGACGGAGAAAGGATCTTCAGTTCGAAGTTGGTGATAGGGTGTTCCTGAAAGCCTCGCCACGAAAAGGATTTTCGAGGATTGGAAAAGGAGGTAAGTTGAATCCTCGTTATTTGGGTCCGTATGAGATTCTGGAGAAAGTTGGAGATACTGCTTACCGCTTGAATCTACCCCCGAGTTTGACGGGAATCCACAACGTATTTCATGTCTCCCAGCTTCGCAAGTATTATCCGGATGAGCCCGAAATCCTACCCGAGGAAGAGGTAGAAATTAAGCCTAATCTCACCTTCGTTCAGAAACCGGTTAAGATTTTGGATCGGAAATTTCAAGAATTAAGAAACCGGCAAATCCCACTAGTTAAAGTGTTATGGAGAAGTGATAAAACAGAAGAGGCTACGTGGGAGACGGAGGATAAAATGAGGAAGTTTCATCCCGATTATTTCCAGGCGATCAGTGAATCCGAGGACGGATTCTTTTAAGGGGGAGAGGTTGTGACGCCCCGACTTTTCAGACGTAAAGGTATGACGTATGTGTTTACAAATTGCGCAAAATAATTGTCTTTATGTGTTTTATATTTAATTTTATTATAAATTGTTATTATTTTATTTTATTATAATTTATTTTAATTCAATAATTCTTTTTAAAATAATTTGTATTTTATATATATATTTATAATTCGTTAATGGTTGATTAATTTAATGATTAAGGTTAATTAAGTATTATGTTAATTAATCATGTTTAATCATATTAATTAAATTATTCTAATTGCATCGTTGACTTGGATATATAGGTTTGAATTTGATTTCATTTATTTAGTTAATTCATGAATTCGTTGAAAATGTGCATCGTTCTCATATGAAATGATATCGAAATATCGTGCTATTGTAATATGACGTAAATATGTGTGTTATGAACATGCTTATATTCTCGGTTTATGTTTTCGAATTCATTTGACATGTTAACGAATTAAATTTGAATCGTGGAACCAAGACGGGGGCTAACGAGCACTTAGCGTACCCTTGGTTCCGAATTTAATATCTTGAGCTAGGAAACTCGGATTTGAGTTTCGTCAACTTCGCTGAACTCGCAACGAAAATTCGAGTTTAGTAAACTTAGCCAAATATTTTTCCCAACTCATTTCAACCTCCGAAATTCAACCGAAAAACCTACACGGCGCCAAAACTGCCACATTTCGCTAAAATAGCCATATCTCTTACCATACTTGACCAAATTAACCATGGTTTGAACCCATGAGACCCTAACTCAACCATCTAGCTGATCATTATCCTCCCCAACCGAAATAGTCTCTCATACCTAGAGAAAATCAGCCCTCTTTCCTCTGTTTTCCAGAAATCCCGTAGCCAAGCCAACCTCTTGAGATTCAAGCTCAAATCTCTTCCAAACCTCCATTAATCCACAAGGTAAGCTTGGTTATGTTATGTACATCCATCATGAGTCATTTTCATTCATTCATCCCTAAATTTGAGCATGAATTCGTGAGCTTTTGACAGAAATAAACATATAGAGATTTAGGTTTGAAATTGGTTGATCTCTTTCCATACTTGAGCTTTTTGGATGATTCCAAGCTTGAAAATGATTGTCTTGATCTCTTCTTGGCATTTATGGTAATGTTTTAGCTGGTAGATGAAGCTTTCATAAGCTATCATTCATGAGATATTGAAGGTTGTTGTTTTGCTCTGTTTTTCGTTGCTACCTGCGTCAGTTTCTGTTGCTGCTTTGAGAGGGGTTTGAGGCTTGTTTGTGCTGAGTTTTATTGTTATTTTCATGTCCATACTTACCTGATATTGTTGGGAGAAAATTGGATTTGGTTATGCTCTGTTTCGCTTGGTTGCTGCGTCAGTTTTGTTGCAGTCGCGCCGGTCGCGCCCGAGACCTTGTTTGCCTGCAAATTGGGTCGCGCCCGCGACTGCACAGTACGCTGCCCTCGTATTCCTTAATTTGGAGAAAATTGCTGGAAATTAAGGGTAGCGGCCGCTACCATTTTGTGAAGAAAATGGGTCGCGGCCGCGACCCCTGTTTTCTGAAAAAATTCCAGTCGAGTTGCTGTGTAATGTGTTTGAACTGTAACTTGTTTCTTTTCTTTACTTGCATGCATGATTGTGAACGTGTGAATATATATATGTATATGCATGGTATTTCATGCATGAAATGTGATTTAAGTGATGAAGTGCATGCATGGATTAATTGTAAAATCTCTTTTTTTAAATATTGCATGGATGCATAAATGGTGATATTTCATTTTAATAGTTGCATGCATGATTCTCATGCATACGTGTATATATATATATGTATAAATATATATATATATATATATATATATTAATTATGGTTTAATTTGTTTAAATTTTGGAATTTAATTGTTATTTATTTCATGTTTTATTTAATTTCCTAAATTTAATTGAATGTATTTACTTGTTTATTTTCTAATTGTAAATGTGATTGAATGTATTTAATTATCGAATTCCTAATTTTATATGTAATTTACTTTATGCTAAGATTTAATTGAAATTCTTGCATTAAGTGATTGAAAATGTGAATTATGATTTGAACGAACGTGAATGAATGATGGAATGACTTGATTATATGAATTAAATTTCTTAATCGTGCACATGAACATTTCATAACATAATTTTATCTGTTATACGCTCATGTCATAATCATTTCATTGTCGAGCGTCTTAATTGGTCATTTTGAGTCTCACCTTACCTTTCTTGCACAGATTTTGATCCCGTTGGAGACGAGGCCAATCCTTGAGGCTTTTGTATCTTCTTTTGTCAGTACAAGATGGGTTTCTCTTCTACTTAGATAAAACGACCCGATATATCTCCCTATGTGAAAAGCTTTAAGCCAAAGTAATAATATATATATATTGAGTCTTTTATCGAGTAAATGATTGCAAACGTACAATCCCTTTTCTTTTAATATCCTACCAATGTTTTGGCGAGTATTGATTAATTGATTGCACTGATTGGGGCCCGGGGTTCTTGGTGTGAGTGGCTATCCGAGGAAGCATGGGCTAACGGTGATCCCTCACACTAGTTCCCACTATTGAATGGCGGTACCGGACCTCGCCGGGAGATTGGCGGGGAAAGGGAGCTGAGTGCCATCTGGGGAGTCATGTAACCCCTTTTGGCTAATGATTGGGTGGCTGGGTCTTGCAAGCCCGCCCACCAACCCGGAGGAAGAAGGTGTATATGACCGATTGAATAGAATCGATTGATTGAGCACAAAAGAATGATATGCATGAAAGACTTAATGAATGAATGATTGTTGAATCACACGTGGTGTTGGTTGGAGTTGATGCACGCCCACTCGCCGGGCCACTAATGACCTATTGTAAAATTGATCATTATAATCCCTTCCGATGATTCCTCTATTTTTCCTACTTGGGAACCGTTTCTAAAACCTCGCTTGGGATTATAATCTGCATGTGAGTGGTTAAATTCAGTTATATATTATATTACGCCAATGTTTTATACCCACCAGTCCCTTTTGGACTGAACCCGTTTGGTTTTCAGCTGTTTGGTGCAGGTGTTGAGAGAGCTAGGCGGGAATACGAGTCCTAGGTCTTGCATTCGTCTCTAGCTCTGTATTTCGGTCTTACACTTGCATCTCACACTTTTGATTATTGTATATGGATATGTTATTGGAGCGTACACATGTTTTGGGCCGTGATGGCTTGCATTGATGTATATGAATTATATTTTGGAGCTTGGATGCTCATGATATATATATGATATGCTTTGCTCGTTTATTGCTTCCGCTTTATTGATTTTCTCTTATTCGTATGGTTAAGGGTTAGCCCGCCTAGCATAGAGTGTGTGTTTGTCCCCGTTCGCCGTGATTTAGCTCGGGTATGGATCGTTCATTTCATATTCGGATCGGGTCTCGGTGCGGGGGATGTGACACCTTACGCTCGGGTGTTACAGTGAGGTTGGAGAATTGCCCTCACTCACCGGGCCACAGAATGAATTGATAATGACTGTAATGTTAAATGGATTTAGTTGTAATCTCGGGCGGGATCTATTTTATTATTGAACTTATATTGTTTTCTTTATTAAAACCCTACCCGAGATTATAACTTGCATGTTAATTGAGCTAATATTTATTTATAAACCCCTCACTCAGTCGTTGGTAGACTGACACCTCAACATTTTCAGGTCTGCGGGTTGCATGCTAGGCGGGATCGAGTCAGGTCTTTTGTTCTTTGGGTCTAGCGCTTGTCTTCCTCATTTTCTTGTACATTAATGATGCATATATAGATTGTTACTACTCTTGGTATCTATGTATTAAGTCCGACTTATTTTGATATCTTTGGGGAATTGGATTTATGTAAATGTTGGGAAAGATTTTCTTAATGAAGTGAATGTAACTTATGCTTCCGTTTTATTATTTATGCATGTTGGTATTAATTGAGGGTTAGTCCCGCCTAGCTAGTGAGTCATTTTTTTTATTGTCACCCGTTCACTATAGGTTGGTTCATGTACGGACTATCCATTTCGTATGTGGATCGACTTATAGTGCGGGGGTGTGGCATCTCGGCGTTCCGGGTGCTACAACATCTTAGGTCCCACTCTAGTAGCAGCAACAGTTTTGGAAATCCCCTGCAAGTGTCTATAAACATGCCAACTACTCTGATCAGGCAGGGCATTATTAACATCAGCAAAAATAAGACAATGCAAATCACCAACAACATGATTCAAATTTAAAAAAATAATCAGTAAGGCAATATTAAGATTTTGCTTGAAAACCCCAGTGCAATCCAAACACCAAACAAATATTCCTGGTCCTGAATTTTCAACCCAAAAGAGCGGTGGATTAGTCATAAACACAATTATCTACGCCGTAAGTTTGGGACACCCCACTTGTCCAATTTAACCATTCCTATGATGTCCTTAGGAGGCGGAGATTTCGGATAATACCAAACGTTCTGTTGGTCAGCTCCACGAGCGGCGAGGTAATCTGTTGCCATGTTTCCTTCCCTATATATATGGGAGATCTTAACATTCATTTTAGCTGCATTTTTCTAGAAGAATGTAACTGCTTCTTGGCTCGCCACATTCCCGGTTTTTCATTGTTTCAGAATGGTGATGGCCACTTCAGCATCAAGCTCAATCCAAAGGTTGAAACAACCCTTGTCATCTGCAATCTAGACACCACAAGTAATTGCTCTAAGCTCTGCTTCGATATTAGTTGCTTGGCCAATGCCAAGACTAAAAGCGTGAAGAACCACCCCTTCATGGTCTCTTAAAATCCAACCAATTCCTGCGAGCCCCGGATTCCCTCGAGACGCCCCATCAGTGTTTACCTTCACCCATTGTTGTGGAGGTTTCATCCATTTAACAATACGGCATGCCTCACTCTGTTGCGTTGCTTCCACCACAATGCCAAATGTCTTGCCACATGAATGTCTCCTACCCACCATGACCTGCGCAAACGACCAATCAAATTTAGCCGGTAAACATGGGTCTTAACTCGAGTTAAAATATTAATGTAAGAAAAGGTACTCCATTGATGTTTACTCTTATTACGCTCCAACCAAGTGTACCAAAGAACTAAGATGACATGGGTTGTTTCTGTTGGGAAAACGAAACAGAAACGTAGCGGAAATTTAAAATTTTTCCCAATAAGTTAGAATCGAATCTTGCAATTCCCATTCCCAAATTCGTAAGGATCAAGAACTTACTTAGATAGAAGCTTTCTTGACACGTTCTAGCCGCCCAAGAACGATCTTCACGCGGCTTATCCCCAAAAGCTCCTTCGAATCTTTCAAGATTTTACGATAGTAGCCCTCTAGAGAATTAGACCACCAACCTCGACCACGATCCGAATAGGGAGGATTCTATTTCTATATTTGGTGTTTAGGCTATAGGGTTTAGTGAACAATATTTGGAGAAGGAGAATTTGTATATCAATCTCTAAGGGGTTCGAACCCATTGTATTTATAGCTATGGGGTTCGAACCCCATCTCCTTTTCGAGATAGGATTTTGACCCACTAGCTAGTCTATTCTTTGCTTGGAGAGAAAGACTCTTACTTTGACCAAAACTCTCCTTTTGACCAATTTGTCAAGCAAGAATAATATCTAACTCTTTTATAAATATTATATTTTACTTTATTTATTTTATAATAAATAACTTGAAGCTAATAATTAATTCATTCATAATTAATTATTTATTAGACATTATTTCTCCAAATTAGAACTTAATATTAATACGTAATTAAATTAAAGTCCATTAAATTAATCAATATTAATTATCTAACCTACACCAAATAGTGGCACGTGTCACACGAGACACGTGTCCCACACGTGTGGCCCCAACCAATCACTTATTGGTTCGATCAACTTATTTAATCGATTCAAACCTTAACCTACGTGACCAGGTTGTTGTGTGTGACCCTCTAGGTTCTTAATTCAATTAGTAGTGACCCTAATTAATTAATTTCTAATTAATTAATCAGTTCACAGATCATACGACCATAGTCTAGCAACAGGTGTATGACCCCTAGCTGAATAAGAATGTCTCGATTCGGAAGAACCTTTACGTCATTGATTCATGTAAGATACAATCCTCCTATGTCCCATCTCTCAATCAAGATCTAGGGTAAAGGAATAATTAGAACCCTAATAATCTCGATCCTAAAGTCAAGTGCATTTCATATCCATTTGTTCTCGATCCAAGAAACCCATTTCTTGATCTCGATCCACTGCCTTGGCCAAGGACTCCATTATGGCATATGAATAACTTATACAATAAGAGATCAACTTGCTAATGCAAGTGTAGGTCCTCTATCGATTCTCATATACTTTCATGTGCCACTTGTACAGCCACAGTACAAGCTTTGAATTAGTTCTCTAAGCCGACACCCTTTAAAGCTTATACCTAAGAATAAAGAGTTAGCCCACAAAGCATCGATGGAATCTCAAGTTTAAGGATCACTTAATCACATCAATAACTCGTGAGATATTTCCTAATCTGGAAGTTTCTATTTCCAGAAATATAAACTTCCTTTCTCATTTATGAATCTTCTCACACGGGACACCTCAGTGTACATACTTAGAATAAGTAAGCAACCCTATGTATCACGCACGTATCAACAATACACTTTGCACCCCATGAAATAAAGTGGTCCTTCTTAAGGGCGTGATCACACGAGCAAGCCTCGAACGAGTCAAGTTGACACTCCCACTGTCTTTAGGAGTCATCGGCTTGGATTGATTTCTAATCATGACTTAGGTGATATAGGACTCGTTCCATGAACCACTTCACCTAAATGGTTGAGTCCTATAAGTCATATTGATTAGGGGAGTTCTTATATATGCACAACCAAAGTAATCAAACAATCAAACAAGAGCATATAAAGAAGTGTTGCCAAAGTTCGTTATATCATCCAAAGATTGTCTGTGATTTACAAAAGGAAAGTACTAAAGCAGACATACAATTGGCTTTAAGGGCACTATTCCTAACAATCTCCCACTTTACCATCAAAGCCACTCATGAGCTAATCTAAGTCCCATCTTCGCAAGATGACCTTCGAAAGCTTCTCGACTAAGGGGTTTAGTAAGTGGATCTGTTACGTTCTCTGCTGATGCGACCCCTTCTATTTGCACATCACCTCGTTTGATGATATCAAGGATTAAGTGATACTTCCTCATAATGTGCTTGGTCCGTTAGTGAGATCTTAGTTCTCTTGCTTGAGCAACCGCCCCAGTGTTGTCACAAAACACAGTAATGGGGTCTTTTATGATAGGAACGACATTCAAGTCTTGAATGAAGTTTCTAATCCAAACACCTTCCTTAGCTGCATCATTTACAGCTAAATATTCTGCCTCAGTGGTCGAATCTGCAGTGGTTGTTTGCTTGGAAATTTTCCAGCTCATTGCTCTGTCGTTAAGGTAGAAAATGTATCCTAACATTGACTTAAAATCATCTAAGTCAGATGCAAAGCTTGCATCACAGTATCCTTCGATAACTAGATCTTTCTGTCCGTCGTACACTAAGAACAAATCCTTAGTACTTCGTAAGTACTTTAAGATGTTCTTCATGGCAGTCCAGTGACCGTCTTCAGGGTCAGATTGGAAATGGCTTGTTACAAGCCACATCCAGTCGAGTACATAACATTGCATACGTCATGCTACCTATTGTCGAGGCATAAGGCACATGAGTCATTCTTTCCTTCTCAAGGTTTGTCTTAGGACACATCTTCTTAGAACGACATGTTCCTACACTCATGGGAAGAGCCTTGTCCTTTAAATCTTCCATGCTAAACCGTTTCAGCACTTTATCTATGTATATCGATTGTGATAGTCCTATCAATCTCTTAGATCTATCCCTATAGATCTTTATGCTGAGAATGTATGATGTATCACCAAGATCTTTCATCTCGAATTGGTTCGATAACCAAGACTTGGTAACATTCATGCCATCCTTCGAATTCCCAATTGGAAGGATGTCATCAACATAAAGTACCAAGAATTGCACTGAAGTCTCCAATTCCTTTCTATACACGCAGGACTCATTCGAATTTTGAACGAAGCCACGCTTTGGCTGCTTCATCAAAACGAATGTTCCAATTCCTAGAAGCCTGTTTCAGTCCGTAGATTGATCTTTAGAGTTTGCAAACCTTTTGCTCACTCCCACTGAATGTAAAACCTATGGGTTGATCCATATAAATGTTTTTATCAATGTCTCCATTGAGAAAGTCTGTTTTCACATCCATTTGCCATATCTCATAGTCTTAATATGCAGTTATGCCAAGCATGATCCGAATAGACTTTTACATTGCAACCGGTGAGAAGGTTTCATCAAAGTCCATGTCGGGCCTTTGAGTGAAGCCCTTTGGCAACGAGCCTTGCCTTAGAAGCTGCAACGTTTCCATCTACTTCCGAGTTTTCTCTTAAAGATCCATTTGCACCCTATGGGTTTTACCCCATCAGGTAAATCAACCAAGGTCCAAACTTGGTTGGAGTACATGGAATCCATTTCAGATTTCATGGCTTGTTTCCACTGTTCAGAATCCAAGTCTGACAGTGCCTCCTCATATGTTAGAGGATCATTATCCTCTTGAGAGATTTCGTGGAGAAATCCATACCATCTCTCAGGCTGTCTAGGAATGCATTCAGAATGCCTTGGAGGAGGATTTTCATGTGTATCGAAGTTCGTGATTGGTTGTGCGATGTCAGAATGGGACGTGTCTTCTAAATGTAGCGTGGGAGTGTCTCAAATTTCTTCGAGTTCTGTGATCTTGTCTTTCCTTTCTTCTAGGAATGGCTCCTCAAGAAAAGTTACATTTCTTGAAACAAACACCTTTTGTTCAGTTTGATCATAGAAGTAGTATCCTATGGATTCCTTAGGATAGCCAACAAAGTAGCACATGTTAGAACGAGCTTCTAACTTGTCTCCCACTATCCTCTTCACATAAGCAGGACAACTCCAAATTCTTAAGTAAGAATAACTAGGGATTTTACCATGCCACATTTCATAGGGCGTTTTAGGGACTGATTTAGAAGGAACAAGATTCAAAATGTTGGCTGCACTTTCTAAGGCATAAACCCAGAAAGAAGGTGGTAAGTCAGTGAAACTCATCATGGAACGAACAATATCAAGTAGGGTTCGATTCCTTCTCTCAGAAACTCAATTAAGCTTAGGAGTTCCCGGAGGGGCTCACCGATAGATAATTCCATTATCCCTGAGGGGTTCACTAAGATACTCGCTACCTTGATCAGATCGAAGTGCCTTAATCTTGTGACCAGTTTACTTCTCAACCTCCTTTTGAAATTCTAAGAATTTCTCAAAAGCCTCGGATTTGTACTTCATTAAGTACATATAACCATAACGACTAAAGTCGTCAGTAAAAGTTATGAAGTACTGATGGTTGTTTCGAGTACTTATACTAAGCGGTCCACAAACATAAAAATAGATCAAATCCAAGATCTTAGTGGCTCGTTCCACACTCCCTTTGAAAGGAGTTTTGGACATCTTTCCTTTGAGACAGGATTCACAGGAAGTTAACCTTTTAAGGTCATTTTCAGAGAATCTCCCTAAGGTAGTTAACTCGCTAATTCTGTTCTTGGAAATATGTCCTAATCTAGCGTGCCATAAAGATGCTGAGACTTCTTCATCACTCTTACGTTTTGTTTCTCGTTGTATATTCAAAATATTACTGTTTTGAGTCAAATAAAGTTCATTGTTTAATGTACTAAGATGTGTTGAAAAATCATTCTTTTGAAGGAAAAAAGGTGTTATTCTTAATATTAATTTCATAACCTTCACAATCAAGTATTGGAATCTAAATTATATTCTGAATAATGTTTGGTACATAAAGGATCTTATTCAAAACTAAAACAGAATGACCTAAATCTAATCTAATTGTGCCTAAAGCTTGAGCTTCGACCATCGAACCGTCCCCAATCTTCAAGACACATTCTCCTCTCTTCAGCTGCCGAATCTCACTTAGCATTTGTACATCATCACAGATATGAGATCCACAACCGGTATCAAGTACCCAAGAGTTAGAATTAATAGAAAGATTTACTTCAACGAGAAACATACCTTTCTTTAGAGTAGCCTTGTACTCCTGGTAGTTTCTCCTCCAATGCCCCAGTTTGCCACAATGGAAGTAAACGTCCTCTTTTTTATCACGTTTCTTCTTTTGGGCTTTTCCTTTCATGATGCCTCTATTGGGCCTAAGGGACTTCTTCTTCTTTTGGGCTTTCTTGCCCTTGCCTTTAGAAGGCTTAGAAGAAGATGAAGCAGTGACCATCATTACCTTATTGTCCTTTTTTATCGTGCTTTCAGCAGTCACAAGCTGACTAATCAGCTCAGCTACACTAGCATTTGCATGATTCATATTAAAGTTAAGGACAAAAGGGTTGAATGATGGTGGGAGCGAGGCTAGCAGCAGATCCACTGAAAGTCCATCTCTCAGTGGCATGTCCATGGAAGCAAGTTTCTCAGTAAGAGCAAGAAACTTGAGTCCATATTCGTGGACACTTGTACCTTCCCTCATTCTCAAATGGAACAATTCTTTTGAGGTGTTATACCTTGTAACACGCTCATGAGGGCGGTAAAGTTGCTCTAAGTGGTCGTAAATCTCCCAAGCGAATTCCATGAACTCATGTTGTCTTTGTATATCCGGAGACATGTTAGCAAGCATGAGATAACGGGCTCGGAGATTATCATCCTTCCACTTCTAGATCGCATCCCGCTCAGCCCGGGTGGGAGCTTCTCCTTGGGGAACGGGCTCCGCCTCGTAGAGAACATAAGTTCTCTTCTCGGAATCTAGAACAATTTTTAGATTCCTAAGCCAATCAGAATAGTTGGGACCAGTCAACTTGTTTGACTCGAGGATCGATACTAGAGGGGTTTTGGTTGCCATTTCAAAACATGTAGAGAATCACAGAATCTACAACCTAAATGGAAAAACAGAGAACTCAGTGAGCATGCTGAATAATAACGATATACATGAGATTAGGTCTTTAATCTATGTAGCTCCCACTATTTTTAGAAGATCTATAATTCCCAAAGATCTTAGAGGATACTTATTATCCCAATGGGTACTAAGAACCTAAGCACTTTATCTCGAACCCACGACTCGTGGACATTCTTAATAAAGCCTAAGGTAGGTACAACTTACCAATTCCAACTCGGTGGAATTCTTAGCAATATTTTTGCATCACCTATCTTTCAATATGGAACCACGACTCGTGCGAATTCCATATTTACTTAGGTGTTTAAGCTAGACCCGTCAATCATAAGATCAAGATCAAAAATTAGTTCGAACGACCCACGACTTGTAGACATCGCCCTCCCCAAAATTGATCTCGAAATATTAATCATTAAAATGATTAATTAGGAAACTAAGAACTAATAGGTTGCAGATAGCCACCCTACGACTCATGGAGAGCAACTAGCTTAACCTATTAAACTTAAGTCCTATTGATGGAATGCTAGGAATTTAATTCAAAGTTTGCACCTCGAATTAAACACCTATTTTCGAAATTAGCTTAATATTTTTTAAGGGAATTTTTCGATTTAACCGAAGAGTTGTCCAGTTCGACCTCACCAACATATATGTTATACAATTTAATTAGTCTTAATTAATGCAAGTACAACTTAAATGCATTTCACACAAGCACATAGAAGATAACATGTCCTAGCATGATACTAACATGTGATGATCATGGGTTCTACCTATCTTATGTGTGATTGTGGGAGCCACTCCATAATCACAAGTTCTAACATATATTCCACATAAAACAGTTTAAATCACATAAGGGGAATTGAAAATAAAACCGATGCCTTATCTATTACAATAATAGAAACCCTCCTAACATTTTGAGGTGTCTTCACTTCATGGCCTCCATTTTTACGTGTCATGTGGATCCATCTTACTCCATGGGTGCATTGTCTCCAAAATGTAAGAAAAAGACCTCACCACCTAAATATACTCTCAAATTACAATAAAAAGAAAAAAAATAAAGTAATAAGGCTCATTCTTCATATTGGCCTTAGACAAATACACGGGACATACCCCGGCCTCAAAACAGTAATATGGAAAGACACATAATAACACATAACAGTATGCACATAAGTGGGGCACAGACCCAATTGAAAAAACGCAACTATGGGGCTCCAACCCCAAATTTAAACCATCCATGTGCATAAATTAAAACCATTCACAAGACTAAAACCCATGATCACCTAACATGCTTAAATTGCAAGAATTTAAATTTAATCAATAAATTAAAATTCTCGCTTCAAGTTCTAGTAACTTGAAACTCGACCTAGATGCAATTCTTGTTCATGAGTCTTTTCAAATAAAACCAAGAAATATTAAATCAATAAAATTCCAATTAATTTCTGAAAATTAATAATTTTATTCTCCATTATTTCAAAAATAACAAGTGTAATTTTCCAAAAATTAAATCAGTTTTAATTCCATAAAAATCCCAATTTTAAAATTATTTTAAAATAAAACTAATTTTAATAAAACAAATTTTACTGAAATTAAATCGGGATCGGATTGAAGTAAACACGAAAAATCACGAAAACCACGCCGAGACAAAGAACGCCCGCAAGCTGCGCGGCATCGCACGCTACGTGTGCGCGGCATGCGCGCAAGCTGTGCAGCGAGCAGGTGCTCGCGGAAGGCATCCCGCGCAACTGCGGAAGGGATCGGACAGGTCTCCCGTGCGGTTTCACGAGTGCTATGCAGGCGCACCTAGAGGCGGGCGGACGCAATGGGCGGGCAGTCCCGCGCAGCTGCGGGACTACTGGGCGGTAGTGGCACGCGGGCCTAGGCGTGCTACGCCTTAGCACGTCTAGGCTGGCGTTTTCGTAGCGCGATTTCGTGTTTCGTATTTACAGTTCAAAAACCAAAATAATCCATAAAATTAAAACACAATTTAATTCAATTTTTATTCAAAAACAGTTCTAATAAAAATCTTCGAAAATGCTTTTATTCAATTTTTTCTTAGATTTCTAAAAGACCCATGAATACTCAATCGCATCTAAATCTAAGAATTTCTACCAAATTCAGAATAAAAGAGACGAATCAGAAATAAGCCTTGCAAGGTGGCTCTCATACCACTTGTTGGGAAAACGAAACAGAAACACAGCGGAAATTTAAAATTTTTCCCAATAAGTTAGAATCGAATCTTGCAATTCCTATTCCTAAATTCGTAAGGATCAAGAACTTACATATATAGAAGCTTTCTTGACACGTTCTAGCCGCCCAAGAACGCTCTTCACGCGGCTTGTCCCCAAAAGCTCCTTCGAATCTTTCAAGATTTCACGATAGTAGCCCTCTAGAGAATTAGTCCACCAACCTCGACCACGATCCGAATAGGGAGGATGCTAGTTCTATATTCGGTGTTTAGGCTATAGGGTTTATTGAACAATATTTGGAGAAGGAGAATTTGTATATCAATCTCTAAGGGGTTCGATGTAACACCCGCGACGACAGGCACCACATCCCCCGCACTATAAGTCTAGTCCACACGTGAAATTAAAAATCCAGCATGAACCGGACTCATAGCGAACGGGTGACAAAATAAAAACAACTCCCTGGCTAGGCGGAATCCAACCGTGTACCAATTAATTCAACAACTTGACGAGTACAATGCGGAAGCAATTAATAATAATTTATCATAACCAAAGCTCAAAAGCTCAACATAAACAACAATAGCTTCAAGCCTTAAATCCAAAAACATAATTAACTTCAGCATGCACCTAACGACGGGTTCAACTAAGCATGCAACATGTCCCGAATCAATATTTAACAGTAATTCATAATTGGCACACAGGCCCAAATACATAATAAAATAAAAATAGTATACAATGCGACTCAAGTGTACATGTGAGACTTGAACGAGTACTAAGACTTGACTCCCGCCTAGCACAACCTGCAAGAAAATTAAGAAGTGAGGAAAAGAGGGATCAATCTCTAGAAGACTGAGTGACCAGGAGCTATACATATATAAAACATGCACATGCAAGTCATAAATCCCGAGCAAAGTTTTATTTAAAGATAGTTCCCGAGAAGGGCAAGAAATAGATTAGCAATGCTCGGACTTTACGACTAATTCATATTTAATTCATTAAGTTCATAAATCATGAATAATCATAATAGCTTGGCTAGTGAGCGTGCATAATTCTCCAACCAAACTCCGACTGTGTACAATGAACATGATTTAATATTTTTAAATACGTGATCATGCAATACATAATAATACAGGCGAGACATAAAAATGAGACATGAGCGTTTGGGCAATCCGTGTACCGGCCTTCCCGCACTGTGCATAATCATAACAGCATAATCATAAAATGATTTCCAACCTTCTCCCTCCATGATGGTCGGGCTTGCAGACCCGAACCATCTAATAATATACTATATCGAGACGGGGGCTCATAACTCCTACCCGCTCCTTCGATGGGGTAACACCATCGGCTCAAGAATAACTCACCTTCCATACTACACGGCCGCATGAGAGATTCTCAATGAGTACTTTGTGCAATGGCTTAACTATACGTCAGCCCGATGCTGAACCGGTCTCCATTCACACATTTCGTCGGGGCCCAATACATGTGCATGATCAATGTGCATAATCTCGCCAAAACATTTAAAGTCATGAGAATCATAATATGTTTCATTTCATAAATCTTGAGAAAAGGTTTACTCGATAAAGATTTACTCGATGACTTTATTTTGAAATCAATATATATATATATATACTTTAGGTTTTTGGCCAAAACTTATCACATAAAGGTTGTAGGGTTTATTACTTATCTAGAACGAAAACACCCTCACCTGGAATACCATAAGACAAGGAACATGCGGAATATGGGTGCCTATTCGATCCGGAAGTCTCTACCCTGGAGAAGAACTGTACAAGAGAAGGCATAACGTGTACTCGTGAGAAAAGACTCGATATGATACCAAATAGGAAGCACGGAAATGCTTATGAAGTGGTGTATCGTGTCATAACATAATTCAAAATGAAATGAAGCATAGGAATGTCATGGAATGGTGTGATCGTGTTCATATGCTCAATTACTCAAACAAATTCAATTCATGTATCAAGTACGGATTCAAACAATCAAACTTAAGCAAGTAAAGACCAAAGAGTGTCAAATAAGAGCATAATTATCAATTAAGAAAGCATATAATTCATATAAATCGCATACGGGAGCCAAGGAAGTAAAAGGAATACAATATGAGGGGTTTTGGTGAAGATTGGCAAAAACGGACAATTTTTGAAAATGCGAGTTGTCGTAAAACAAGAATATCTTAAGTTCTAGAAGTTGAAATTGGATTTTGTTTGTTGGATATGAAAGTAGACATGTATACCTGAAAAATGATATATGGCTCGTATTCAAGTTCCAAACAAGGAGGAAATGGCGTAGGCCCGAAGTTGAAGGAGTGCAGATTTCCGGTAAAGTGGCGACACCAAAATGGATTGATTATAACTCACAAACTAGAAATTATTTTGAGGTGATTACAATTGGATAGTGTTCTAGAGTTCAAGGGGTTTCCGTGGGTTCAAAAATCAGGTCAAACGGAGTTCGTATGAGGGAGAAACGTCCGTTTGAAAAATGTACTGAAAGCAGAAACGGGCGTTTGAAAGGCGCGGATGAGGCAGTAGCTTTCTACACGGGGGTTTGGTGAATGAACTAAGAACCCAAAAGCCCGTTTGGGTATGCTCTGTTCGAAAAAAGGGCAGGGGATCAGATATGGCTCGAAGGAAAGGCTCCCAATCCATCCCAAAACAACATCCCAACCAAAAGAACTCACAATTACCACAAAACACAAGATATAGAACAAGTTTTAATTCAAGAATTCATCCATCCCATATATATATATATATATATATATATATATATATATATATACACATACAATATATATATACAAGCTTGCTCCAAGAACACCAACAATCAAGCATAGAATTCATAAATCAACATATATTCATGTATAAACATACAATGATTCAAGTTATTAGGCAAAGATCACAAAACCCTATCTTAAATCATTCAAATTCATACATGAGTAGACACATATATACCTTGGATGGAAGAAAAGAAAAGGATGAAGAAGAAGAGGTCTTGACTTGATTCCTTGAGGAAAAAGTGCTTGAATCCTTATCTCCTAGCTTCTTTGTTTGATCGAGAGAGAAGTGGAAGAAATTGAGGGTGTGTGTCTTGTGTTTGTTCTTGAAGAAATGAAGAAAGAAGTGAGGTGTGTGTGTGTATATATCGTTTAGATAGGGGAAAAGAAGGAGAAAAAATTGCCAATAAGTCCTCCAAGAATATAAGTATTTCGATTATGGCCCAAAAGTTTAGTTGGTCAGCAAATTGATCTAAATTCTAGGAATGAAATGAGTCCAAGGATTTCAATTAGAAAGTAATTAAAATAAAATAAGGCACTTAGATCATGCTCGAAAATTAAATTGAAATTCACACGCACGTAGTAATAATATAAATCGAAGACAACTCCCAATAATCGCAATTAATCACACAATTAGATAATTTAACCACGTAAAAGCAATTAAGTCACATAGTTAAACATTTAAAACATATAACACTCGGTCTGACCTCACTCGTGACGTCATACCTGGATTATCGGGAAAACGGAGCGTTACATTCGAACCCCTTATATTTATAGCTATGGGGTTCGAACCCCATCTCCTTTTAGAGATAGGATTTTGACCCACTAGCTAGTCTATTCTTTGCTTGGAAAGAAAGACTCTTACTTTGACCAAAACTCTTCTTTTGACCAACTTGTCAAGCAAGAACAATATCTAACTCTTTTAGATATATTATATTTTACTTTATTTATTTTATAATAAATAACTTGAAGCTAATAATTAATTAATTCATAATTAATTATTTATTAGACATTATTTCTTCAAATTAGAACTTTAATATTAATACGTAATTAAATTAAAATCCATTAAATAATTAATCAATATTAATTATCTAGCCTACACCGAATAGTGACACGTGTCACACGAGACACGTGTGGCCCCAACCAATCACTTATTGGTTCGATCAACTCGTTTAATCGATTCAAGCCTTAACCCACGTGACCGGGTTGTTGTGTGTGACCCTCTAGGTTCTTAATTCAATTAGTAGTGACCCTAATTAATTAATTCCTAATTAATTAATCAGTTCACAGATCATACGACCATAGTCTAGCAATAGGTGTATGACCCCTAGCTTGATAAGAATGTCTCGATTCGAAAGAACCTTTTAAGTCATTGATGCATGTGAGATACAATCCTCCTACGTCCCATCTCTCAATCAAGATCTAGGGCAAGGGAATAATTGGAACCCTAATAATCTCGATCCTAAAGTCAAGTGCATTTCATATCCATTTGATCTCGATCCAAGAAACCCATTTCTTGATCTCGATCCACTGTCTTGGCCAAGGACTCCATTATAGCATATGAATGACTTATACAATAAGAGATCAACTTGCTAATGCAAGTGTAGGTCCTCTATCGATTCTCATATACTTTCATGTGCCACTTGTACAGTCCCAGTACAAGCTTTGAATCAGTTGTCTAAGGCGACACCCTTTAAAGCTTATACCTAAGACTGCAGAGTTAGCCCACAAAGCATCGATGGAATCTCAAGTCTAAGGATCACTTAATCACATCAATGACTCGTGAGATGTTTCCTAATCTGGAAGTTCCTTTCCCATTTAGGAATCTTCTCACACGGGACACCTCATGTACCTACTTAGAATAAGTAAGCACCCCCATGTATCACGCACGTATCAACTATACACTTTGCACCCCATGAAACAAGGTGGTCCTTCTTAAGGGCGTGATCACACGAGCAAGCTCGAACGAGTCAAGTTGACACTCCCACTGTCTTTAGGACTCATCGGCTTGGAGTGATTTCTAATCATGACTTAGGTGATATAGGGCTCGTTCCATGAACCACTTCACCTAAATGGTTGAGTCCTATAAGTCATATTGATCTGGGGAGTTCTTATACATGCACAGCTAAAGTAATCAAACAATCAAACAAGAGCAAATAAAGAAGTGTTGCCAAAGTTCGTTATTTCATTCAAAGATTGTCTGTGATTTACAAAAGGAAAGTACTAAAGCGGACATACAATCGGCTTTAAAGGCACTATTCCTAACAGTTTCAACCTCGAGTCCAATTCAAATTCTAGTTGAACTCTAACTCTCAAATCTCACCACTATATAAAGGGGTCATGGGTAGTTCGTTCAGCACATTACAAGAAGAAGAAAGAGAAAAAGAAGATCAAAGTTCTCTCTACACACTCATGAAGGAATTCCAAGGCTAATATCAAGGTGTTCTTCCTCGATACGTTTATTCTCGAGTCAAATCCACGATGTTACCAGCAAGTTTATCGGCATTCTTCGTAGTGTTCACCGAAATCTTACGTTTTATTTGTAAATAAGTCAAAACTCTACGAATTAATGTTATTCAAGTCCAACTGAAGTTTGAAAAAGATCGAACCATTAAATCCATCACGGAGTGTTAGAGTATTACAACGACTTTAAATTTGAAGGAAGAAAAGAAGGAAAAGATAATCAAGTTGCAAGTTAAAAACTACTTTTTATTTTAAATTTTCAAATCATCTGTACTATCTATCTTATGTTTACCAAAAATCAATAAAAGCAATTTTTTTGTTACAAACAACAATAATTCACAATAAAAAATTTGCAGAAAGAATTACACTATTTCAAACACTCAAGTGACAATCAATAAGCAACAAGTGAACCACAAAAATACATTAACCCTTTCAATTCTACGAAAGAAAACAAAACTAATCCTTTCAACATCCAAACAAATTCCTTATTGACCTAAAGAAGAATATATCTTGATCTTTTCAGCCCTCCAGCCTCTGTTAATTTTCTCAATAAATTCTTCAGCTCTTTTTCTCAACTCATCATCATCTTCATCTGAGCCATTTTCTTCTTCATTGCCAGTCACCATATCTATGCTCACAGATGATATCTTTTCTTCCTTCTTTCCAATCAACTCATCGCAAGAATAAGCTGCATTTTTCTTGAAACTTGCAACATCGCCAACAACTATAGGAAAAGCATGGTTTCTCGCTTCACCGGAATGCGAGCTTGTTTTCAAGCTTCCGATGAGTACAATGGCGGCAATGATCAGATTGCATAAACAGAAAACTGCCCATGAGTTCGAAGCAGCGAAGATGATCAACTCAATGGTGGAATCCAACATTTTTATTTCTTTTATGAAGATATTTTTTGTGGTTGTGTCAGAAAATATAGAGTATAATTAAGTTGAAGAAGTGATAGTTAGAACAATGAGATTAGAAATTAAGGCCTTACGAAAGGGTTTGTTCAGAGGAAAAAGTGTTGAAGAAGCGGCTTTCTTTGTGCACATGTTGAGGATTGGATGATGAGGTGGTGTGAAAGCTATATTGTGTGGATTATCTTAATCAGTGTTAGATTAATCACATTAATCAGTTTTTCTTTACCTTTAAAAGGTCCTTCTAACTAAAGTGTGATTCTTGGGTTTCCTGAATAGATTATTATAAACCTTCCAAGGCCCACATGGCCAAATATCATTTTTTTCTTAAAGTCCTAATTAAGATTCTAATTATATGGCTAATGTTGGTTTTGGAAACTTAATTCATTGAAAACTCGCAGCCAAGCCTTAAAAACAAAGGGTTAAAACTCAATTAAATTCAACTCATCTACATTCCTATGTTAATCATATCTAAATCCAGTTCACTTCATATACAATCCTATGTCAATTATTCAGTAAATAAACTGAGTACCTATCAAACCCCCAAAATAGCCCAACCCCAACTCCTTCATTATGATGAAAACTTTACATTAACGACAGTTGACTCAAGTGGAAAATGTCTTGAATTCACTTAAACAAAATTTCGTTTCGAACCTTGTGGATGTTAAAAATTACGCTGGAAGAAATTCCAACGAAAAACACCTTCAATACTCTGAGAGATTAATCCCTCACGCAATTGGAAAAAATACACTCTAAAATAAAAAAAAAATTTGCAATAAAAACTTTATAATGCAAGCAAAAAACCTGACTTTAGTGCCAAATATTTTGATGATCCGATCCAGATAAGATTTCTAGACCATCAAATAATACATAAAATCAGGAAGAACCAGAATCGGGATTTGTTGTCCAGATAACCTAACCTAACGCACATATTTTAACAGATTTTTGCTGAGGTCGGAACTCCCGAGACCCAACTCATTAAACGCATCAAAAAGAATCGACAAGACAATATCATGATCTTTAATCTGGTCGAAATCAAAACCCTAAAGCACATTTTAATTAAAATTAACAATTTCGAGTCCGCCTAGTTTTCGTTACTTTTCTGTACATTTTAAAAGGAATCTTCATTCCAAGCATTTCCATTTATTTTTATTACACCATCTTAATCTGCTGTCACATTATTAGCATCATATCTAGGGTGAAAAAAGATGCATCTTTTCACTATTACATATAGTACACGTACCAAATGAGAATAGCTGGGATTAACCAAATCATTCGCTCAATTCAAATTGACGTGAACAAGGCGAATTTTGGTTACACTTTGGCAAAAAAGACTTCACAAGAAAGCTCAGTTCTTACATAACCGATGTATATGCATTTTCGGACATCTCATTTGGCCAGATAAGTTTGCCGTTACCAGATACAAAACCAGAACACACCCCAAAAATGAAGCAGCACAGCTGCTTCGACAAAGAAGACAAGAACTTTGGCGTAACCTCAAGAATTGCGACAAAAAGAGCAATCATTAATAATGTTTTTAGCAATCAGTTAACATCTACCAACTCAACATCAAAGACCAGCCATGAGTTTGGAGGTATGGCTGGACCAGCACCTTTCGCCCCATAACTGCATTTTGAAATCAAACAGTGAATTTACCAGAAAAGGTAAAGAAAAATATAAACTAATTACCAAAGAATTTGCATAACCACATAAATTGTTGAAAGCTGTGGCAAGTTATGTTGATTGCTATTATTTGGCTTATTACCACCACCACAATCATCAATTTATGCGCTTATCTTTTCTTGGTTTAGTTTACTGTTCATATATGGAGTTCTTGATTAGTTACAATAATAATAAATGACTCTTTAATAGAGGAATATTACTACAGTTAATAGTAAATATATGTGCTCTATTTGATCAGAATGTAATATCCTAGATTACTTATTTCACCCTTTTACGATTTTTTTTTTTTTTTAAACCCACCTCCCCCAAGTGGTTAGGGGGATTCGAACCCAGGTCATTGCCCTGGAGAAAGAACGCCTTTTACGAACTTGGTTGTCTTAATGCTTGCATAGTTCTCTGCTTGAACAACAATATACTTATACTGAGATGTTTTTAATCATTAGAGATGTTTTAACATTTAGTTTGCTTCCCTGCAGTTCCTGCACTCTCGATTTCATTACCAGAAACACAGAAAGCATAAAAGAGAAACAAGAAATGTCATACCCCATAGCTGGAGGAATCGTGAGTCGTCGTTTGTCCCCAATGCGCATGCCTGCTCATTAAATGGATTTCAACTTAAATGTCAAACTATCAGAGAATCAGAAAAATAATTCTTAAAACTGCACTTGCATATAGCTTAGAATAATTACCGTTAACTCCAACATCCCATCCCTTAATAACTTGGCCTATACCTGTCACCATTAAAAACACAATTAACAAGGAAAAAGGCAAAATTATTCAACAATCATACCAAATACGCGTTGCAGATATTGTACCTAAACGGAATTTAAAGGGTGATCTTCCAACATTTGAGTCAAAAATTTTGCCGTTCTTCTTCAGCTTGCCAATGTAGTGAACACTGACCTGTATATGAGAAAAAAATAGAATTATTTTGCATCATTTGCAAGTTAAGTTCCAATAAGATTTGTGAGGTAAAAAGGCATTTTAGGGAACAGAGGATATTGTAGCAAAACTAAAGGAGAAATTTTTACCTTTTTCCCAGGCGAAGCTCTTTTCCCAGCTGGTTTACCCATAACCAACTCCTCTATTACCAAACCATTTGGAAATGTCCTAACTTGTGATGATTTAGATTCCTTCTCTTTTTTCTCCGAGGCAGGTGTCTTTTTACCTGTTTGTTTTTCCTCTGCATTTGGAGTTGGCTCACTTTCTTCTTGTTTGTTCTTTTTCTTCTTTTTTTTCTCCTTCTTCCTGCAACGGGATAGAGGATATCAAAACAAATGTTTTTTTGATGCATCAGAAAAAATTTGTCTAAGTCTAAGAGAAGACAAGAAGCCTAACAAACAAGAATGCATTATGAGCAACAAGTGGAAGCCAAGTACAAGTTAACTGGGTGTAAACAGTGCCTACTTTCATCATATGGTGCAAATTCAAAAGGCTAGAGTGGCATATGATTTTGATCATTCACAAAAATACATGCATCAGTATGTTAAAGGAATCATGCCATAATCATTTGAAATACGTCATGAATTAACTAGTAAGGATAACAACACAGAAACGGAAACTTACTTTTCAGAAGATGGTGTGACATCATTTCCAAGTTCAAATCCTGGAGATACTTCTCTACAATTGGAGGTTGGCTTCATATTTTCCTGAGCACTTTCTACTTTCTCTCCTATCTTTTTCTTCTTGCTCTTCTTCTTTTGTTTAACTTCAGTTTCAGGTATACTGTCTGGTTGGACTGAAGAGCCATGTGGCTCAATATTTTCACTGAACATATAGAAGGAAACAAATTAGATTCATAAAGCAGCAATTGTGCTTTGGGCCACAAAGATACAAAGGCATTATATCAATCCGAAATCTAGACAAGTGCACGTTTTCGGTATTTTGGTGCTTAAGTAAATTGAAAATTTCATCACCTTTCAGGTTCCCCATCTTGTCCAACAGCATCAATCTTTCTTTTCAAGTTTTTTCCAAGTTGATCTTTTTCATTTTTCTTCTGGGTTTTCCCACCATTTTTCTCAATGTTAGTTTCCTCTAATTTGCGTTCAGATTTTGAAATATCAGATTTCTTTTCATGTGCGGGTATAGGAAAACCATCTTCATCTTCACTCTCCAATATAGGTACACTTGATCCCGCCTTGACAACAATCTGTTGGTCAGAGTTTCCATTGCCATCAGACGTGCTTGGCGGAGTTTTCTTCTTTTTTGCACCTTTAGACTTGCTGTTCTCATTGGTAGGCTTGTCGTCATCCATTATTTCTTCAATTCTCACTATCACGAGAAAAAAATTGAAAACGTTAACGAGTGGCTTCATAATATAATACAAACTAATCTGACGAACAACATAAGGCCTCCAAACATGATGAATTTAGAACTTTCAGAAAGCAATTGTCAAACATTTGCAATCAGCCATAAGTAACAATTTCCTTAAATGTTCAAAAAAATAAATTGAATTCAAATAGCATGAAAACCTAAGTCACAAATGACCTTCTTCCTAGGTGAAGTTTATCCTTCAGGAAAAAGTATTAAATGTTAGTCTTGCATCCTTTTAAAACTTTGTGGTTCAAGAAATAACAATAGGAGAACTTTGAGCTTTTCAGTCCCCTTTTACTTTCAAATGGATTTAATAAAACAGTTTGGCACAACATTCTTGTTACACTCAATGCAATAACCAGGACTATTCAAAGTCAACAAAATTGTGAATATCATCATGCTGTACACAAAAACAACAGCAGGTACCACTCTTGTAAATCTTCCTCAAATATGAACACATAAGCTGTTAGGACCCTGTGATGTTGAATACAGGGCAGAGTTGTCTAAAACATCACAAATCTAAATTGACTGAAAATATATGATATTGCAAAAGTGTTCTGAATAACTAGCTTGAGGTAAAAATTTAATGAGGAACATACCTCCACTGTTGTGAACAGGTGAAGGGGGAAACATGCCAAACTCGTCATCCATATACTCGTCATCGTCTTCTTCATCTTCAGAATCATAGTCAATAGAATCATCCTCGCCTTCAGAATCAGTCATCAGAATACCCCCATCATATGGGTCACTTCAAGTATGAGTTAAGGAAAATAGCACCAAACAAACATATAAAAAGGTCTAGCTCAACACAATACTGGAATATGTCAATCATGTTTTTCACACGTTCCACAAGTTGCAAAAAGAATTCGAAGTAAGTAGACATAATTGCACAAGGATACGACCCATAATCATCCCCCATATTATACTGATCTTCATTATCACCATAGAAGAAGCCAGAAAGATGGACACTGTGAGAGCCAATAATTGAGAAGACAACTTCATTGTCCTCCTCGAACTCAAGGTTCAGCGCACAAGTCTCAAGTTTTTCTGGCAACAGTGAACACAAGTATATGGGCTTCTTATCTCCTACCTTACACTGCACTATACTCTTCTTATCCGATGCCCCAGTGCCCAGTGTCGCCTGCAAAACACAGTTATATTTCAAAATCTTAAGCTACGATTTCTATGTACACAATACTTTAGCTGCGAGCATAAATAAATCAATATACAAACAAATGAGCCAAGCTTTCATCCTGCCAAACAAACCTGGGACACATGAAGCCTTCCCCTCTCATCATCGGACCGATGAACGTAAAATTTGCCAGGCTTTACTTCAATACCTGAATTTTTCGACAAAAAAAAAAGAAAAAAAATCATCGGAAAAAGCGTTACAATTCGTAAACTACCTGATAAAAGAAACAAAGAATGGCGTTCAATAAATCAAAATAGGATAAATCAGATTACCCCAGAAAGCCATTGCCGAGCTTCAATCGCCGTGTTCTCTAAAACCCTAATGCAGGGCAAAACGATGCGTTGTGGCGGTATTAAACCCTAAAGACGAATGAGAAATGGTATATCAGCGTTGATACTCCTGTAGATTTACGACACGTGGAAATACGGCGATTATTTATTTCTTTTGTTTCTAGGATGGGAGGGGTTGCGGGGATTTGGGGTTGGGCCTTGAAATTTGAATTTAGGGGAAATTGCATATTTGGCCCCATTCTTATGTTTATATTCAATTTTCGGCTTACTTTTTTGAAATTATCGATCTTGGTCCCATATTTTAGAAACAGTTGCAATTTTACTTTTTTCGCTATGTCACACGTCAAAAACTAATGGACCAACAATTACAATTCCCCGCTTCGGTATATATAAAATCTTCAAAGAGTTAATTACATTTAGTACTCTTTGAATTTTAAATATTACAATTTGGATATTTATTGGTTATTTTATTATATTATGATTCATTTTAAAAATTATAAATTATATCAAATTAGTTTTTCGTTAAAGTAAGTAGGTTGTCTTTATAATTTATTTAACTTATATATAAGAGCGGTAAAGTCCAAATTGAGGAAAGACTGGGCTCGCAATTGCAGTTTTTCTTCCTGCCACAGCTGATTGGCACCTTTTAATTAATATTTTTATGACGACGTAGTTGTTCCATCTTCATCGAAGATTCTTGCTTCCGTTTTCGTATCTACCACAGGCTATCCCGTTCACCGTCACCAGCGCCGCTACACTGGATTTTTGTAGTGCCCCCTAACACTACAACTCCCGCACCGTACTACCCTCGAGCGGATGTGAGACCTAGCACTCGAGAAATACTATGGCGAACGGTATAGACGGTACTTAAGTAGAGCGTAGGATAAAATGCAGCGGAAGATAAAAGAATTTAAAACTTGCAACAAGCAACACGATAACACATAGGATAGTGCATGATATAGTAAGGGGGTAATATGCTAGCGTAGTGTACGGAGTTAATGTATAAGAGCAATTTATTAGCAATATATACATGATCAGGATTAAATGCTCTTAATCTAAACCTGATCTAATAAGTATGACACCTATAGCTTCAAGATACCTCTAGGTGTCGTTGTCCTCGCTCCCTGAAATCATGTGTTTGAAACAGGCGAGGAATTAGTCAAAGTGACTAAGTGAAGGAAGATTAGTGTAATGCCCCCACCCGTACCAGAACAAGAGGAGAGCGGCGTCTCAACCCCCGCACTGAAGCACCCCTCAAGTAATGGTGTGAGCCATCACTCAAGAAATACTCCAGCGAACGGCTGTCTATCAGAACTATACATGTACAACGATGTGGCTATGCAGCGGAAAATCAGAGTATTTTAAAACTTTTCAAAACATGTGCGTGATGGCATGTAACAAGCAAGAACATATTGATCGTGTAAGAGAGACTCGGCATATCAGAACATATAACAGATTCACATATAAGTACCGATACAGCAGAGTTCAAAATATCGGTAACAGAGTAGCAGAAAGAGTATAACAAAGATACTCAAGAATTCAGAAACATATACAGAAGTATAAAGTGATGCAGCCATAAAACATATGCAGGACACAAAAGGAAGTAATACTAAGTCCTGACAGAAACAAAAATGACAATCTAGAGCTTCAAGATACCTCTAGACTGCGGCTGCAAGACCTGAAACCACGAGGCAAGAAAACGGGAGAGGTATTAGTCAAAAGGACTAAGTGAGGGAATACTTTAAAGAAAGTACTGAATTAAAGAACTTGAAGTAAAGTTCGAAACTGTTAAATGCAATGCTTTGAAGAAGAACTTGAAACAAGTTCGATTGATAAAACTCTTTGAATGCGATGCTGTAAAAGAATGCACGTTATAAAACATTTTCATGAATGCTATCACACGCGCACACATATGCTGTTGATGGTTCATAGTTCTTTCATAAAACGGGATAAGGGTAAAGTGAACTTTTCCAGATATGAACCATCCTTTATGAAACAGAATTTTGCCCGCAAGCTAGGCTCCTCCATCCTTACTCCAGAAAACATGATTTGGTTGAGCATCGGACCAGGATCAACAATAATTCCACGTATAGTAGAGTATCGGACCAGGATCAACAATAACCCCACATAAAGTAGAGCATTGGACCAAGGTCAACAACAACTCCGTACACAGTAGACTATTGGACCAAGGTCAACAACAACTCTTACCAACACATACAAACATGCACCATCCTCCACCGGTTGTCACTTCGGGTAGCTAGCCCTAGGCGACCTGTAAACATGTAATGGGAACAGATTTGCTGTCCGTTCCCAGACAAATTGTCCTGACTTAACAAACCTCCTGTTAAAAGTCGGTGTCAATAGTCTAAGTGTGGCGGCCGGTATTGGTGATGTCGTTGGCGCTCACCTCCCGAGCATCACCTCCACACATAACCGCCGGGCCCAAACTGTAAACTGTATGCTTGCATTTAAGATTAGCAGTGACCAGAGTATCACTCCAGTATGCTAACTAACATGTGAAACTGTAACTGTAACATATGATGCTGTCTGTAAAACATATGATTCTGTCTGAAAACATGTGAAACTGTCTGTAAACTGTACTTTGAAAACATATGCAAAACATGTACTGTCTTTGAACAAGAATGCAGAACTTTGGAAAACATGTGCTGTAGATCAAGATATACTATTAAAGTATGATGATCCTTTCAAGAGAATGTCCCGATAAAAGGGATAGTTCAAAACAAGGTTTAGCTTTGAATTTCAAAACATATGATACGATAGTATAATCGTGGTTCCAGTTGGAAAACATTTATAACTTCACCTCACCTAATAGTACCAAAAGGTAGGTAGACAGATTATGCGGTGCCCTGGGGATCCCAGTGCTCAACTTTAACTCCTGTAGGTGGTGTACTAGAGTGAGCTTAACAACTAAGACCCACTACTAACCAAGATGCATATGAAATGCAAGAAACAATGAACAAGGAACATGTAAAGAACATGTAACACAAGAGAGTAATACCATTTAAGGTATTCAAGAAAGGTAACACACAAAGGAATACATCAAAGTGAGTTACTCTTAACGTTAGACTATGATCTTACTATAACCGAGTAAGCTTTAGTCAAATTATGAATCCTATCGCAAACCTTAAGTTAAGAAACAAGTCCACGAAAGAAAACACATTTTGAAAACACATTTTAGACCCTGGATATGGAAACCCTAGGTGCAAATGTCTATAGAGAAAGCACAAGTTTTAATTCATTTTTACTATTCAAAAGCACTATTCAAAAGTACTATTCTAGATTACTATTCACGATTACTATTCACATGTCGGGTCAAAGGGTCGGGTCAAACCCTTACTATACACACACCCACACACACACGGTACACACACACACCATGCACGAACACACACACACACACGGCATGCACACACACACACACCCTAATCAAATTATGATCTTGATTATAACCTATAGTTTCAAGTTCAAGTTAATATAATCAAATGTGATCTAGGTTAAAGGTATAACCTATAGTTAAGAGATCCAATTAAGGCATAAGATCAAGTTATGAAACACTATTCTATCTTAGGTTATAACATGTGACACTAATAAAGTGTACAACATGAACAAGGCACTAATCCATTAATCCAAATCATAACATAAACTCAATTCATAAATCAAGAGTCATATAACAATGTGACAACATGTCACAACATATATCATATCATATCATAAACCTTTAGGCATGTAACATGTAACAATTTAATTCCATATCAACATGTAACAAGTTGTGACATAATAAATTGTAAATCACTATTCCATTAGCAAACATGCATAAACATAATTCAAATTCCATAATCATGCATCAATTCTCATAATATAACAATCATATCACATGATCATAGCATATACTAGAGCAATTCATAACATATTCAAGCATATACTAAACAATTAAAACATATAAACAACTATACAAACATATCATAAAAACTATATAATAAATGCATAAAATAAAATCCTATATGGCTTAGGGAAGACCCTAAGACCCAACCTAAACATAATATAAACATATCATAACATAAAAACATAAACTAAACTAACATAACATAAAACAAAACAAACTAACCTAGCTACCAAAGGGGGGAAGCCGACGGCAATGAGGGGGAGAGGGAGAGAAAGAAAGGGTTTTGTTAACACAACTTTGAGCAAGGATTCAAATGCCTCTTGGCCTCTATTTATAGTTGAAGAGAAGCCCCTCACCTTGGAAATAAAATGTGGAGAAGGGTAGGAGAGCAAAATTTGGATAGATTCTCTTGGAAGCTTTAGGCATGTTGAAGCTAAAATGGGACTGCTGGGGGTATTTCTGTAATTTCGTCCCCCAAGACTCAAGGATAAGTGACTGGAAGTTTAACCATTCCGACGGCAAGAAAATTAGCTTCGAAACGCATATTCATTCGTCGAAATCGGATTTACCGTTTGAAAGATACATTCGTTTTAGTGAATAAAAGTTTTGAGCTCGAAACTCGACATGAGTGAAAAACGACTTTCTAGAATGATTTTCAAGTCCGGATTGCTTCTAAAATTCAAGAAATAAATCGAGAAGCGTTTTGAGTCCAAAATCGACTATAAAACGTTTTACCGTTAAAAAGTTGAAAACGTAGGATGAATAGTGAATTCTCACGTACGAACGTACGCTTCAAATTTTCAAGCTAGGACTTGAATCAAGAGTTGTAAAACATCTCAAAAATCTTGAAATAGCTCAAGTAGTGCAAATCCGAAGAGAAAACATTTTCCGAATGAAACCGTTCGTAAAAGGAATAGTAAACTAGGGTTTTCAAAAACGTTTTCAATAAAACAAAGTTCCGGAATGGATTTCCAAGCCAAGAATGATTTCAAAAGACTCGTCTCGATTCAAGGATCGATTCGACTGTAACTTGGGTAGAAAAAGGTGTCAGAATCAAAAGATCATTTTCTGATGAATAGTAACTTTGGTCGGTAAGTTCCAAAAATACCCTTATGGCTCAAGAAAGACTTTCTGAGTTCGGGAAACAAGTTCAAACGATTGGGAAACATATGTGATGAACCTCTAGGGTTCGAGTAGCAATATGAACAAGGTAGGCTCGGGTTATGAATAGTAAACTGAATCAAAGGTCAAGAATTCCCCTTTAAAACATGTCAGAACATATACGAGCACAAAGTTCATGTAAGAATGCAATGCATGATGATTCAAAAAGTTGGATCACGGTCTATAAACGCTTTACCACTGCCTTAACTTACTGTTTTCATCCAGGCCCTGTTTTGGGCTGTTACAATCACCCCTCCTTAAAGAGAATCTGTCCTCAGATTCTTCCGCTGTAACTGCAAACAACTCAGGGTGATGTTTCTGCATTTTCTCTTCTGTCTCCCAGGTTGCCTCTTCTGTCCCATGTCCTTTCCAAAGGACTTTAACCAAAGGAATCTTCCTATTCCTCAGCTCTTGAAACTTCCTGTCTAGAATCTTAGCGGGCTTCAAAACATAAGTCAGATCCGGTTCTAACGGTATCTCCTCTACCGGCACAACCTCTGTCTCATCCGAGAAACACTTGCGAAGCTGAGATACATGAAATACGTTGTGGATTCCTGTTAGACCTACAGGCAAATCCAATCTATAAGCAGTCGGTCCGACTCTCTCTAGTATCTCATACGGTCCAACATATCTCGGGTTTAACTTTCCACCTTTCCCAATTCGGGAAAACCCTTTCCTTGGTGATGCCTTCAGAAATACCTTTTCGCCCACTGCGAATTCCAAATCCCTTCTTCGTCGATCAGCGTAACTCTTCTGCCTGTCCTGGGCAGCTTTCATTCTTTGGCGAATGATCTGAATCTTTTCTGTCGCTTCTCTTATCCATTTTGCTGAATTCACTCTGATCGGTCCTTCCTCAGTACATCTCGCTTCATCCAAATCCCAGTATAACGGGGATCTACATTTCCTTCCATACAGAGCTTCATACGTAGCAGCTTTAGTAGAAGCTTGATAACTATTATTGTATGCAAACTCCACAAGAGGTAAACAATCTTTCCAACTTTCCTGGAAGTCCAAAGCACAAGCTCTTAGCATATCTTCCAAGTATTTGATCATCCTTTCTGATTGTCCATCCGTCTGAGGATGCGCTGCAGTACTGAAGTTTAACTTCGTTCCCATCAAAGTTTGAATTTCTTTCCATAAGTGCGACGTGAATTTCGGATCTCTGTCCGAGACTATACTGTTCGGAACTCCATGTAGTCTAACAATCTCTTGTTGATACAGCTTTGCCAACGTGCTAACCTTATCCGTCGTCTTTACCGGCAAAAAGTGCGCTGACTTGGTCAATCGATCAATGATCACCCAGATACTATCTTGTCCTCCTCTGACTTTGGGTAATCCAGTGACAAAATCCATCGTGATTTGCTCCCACTTCCAAGTCGGAATCGGTAATGGTTGCAACTTCCCACTCGGTTTCTGGTGCTCAGCCTTAACTTTCTGACAAGTTAAGCACTTCTTGACATAGTTGGCTATGTCTCTCTTCATTCCATTCCACCAGAAATGCGTCTTAACATCTTGATACATCTTAGTGCCTCCGAGATGTATCGTGTACTTAGTCTTATGCGCTTCATCGAGAATCTCTTTTCTCAAAACAGTTGGTACGCATACTCGACCTTTGTACCTCAATATTCCATGTTCATCAACCCTGAACTTAGTCTCATCATCCTTCTCCTTAGATTCGAGACATTTCTTAATCCACTCGTCGTTCTTCTGTGCCTCCAGCACTTGTTCTTTCAAAGGTGATATCATCACAACGTTCGCGACTCGAGCTTTGGTTATCACCTCCATTCTCTCTCTTCGTTCAACCTCGGGATTGGCAGAAATCTGTGCCAAACGAACTTTCCTGCTTAGAGCATCTGCTACAACATTCGCCTTTCCTGGATGGTACTGAATAATGCAATCGTAGTCCTCCAGAAATTCCATCCATCTCCTCTGTCGCATATTCAACTCCTTCTGAGTGAATAGATATCGCAGGCTCTTATGATCAGTAAAGATCTCAAACGTAACTCCATACAGGTAATGTCTCCATTTTCCCAGAGCAAAAATTATCGCTGCTAACTCCAAATCATGTGTCGGGTAGTTGACTTCATGCGTTTTGAGTTTCCTTGATGCATACGCAATCACTTTGCCATTCTGCATCAAAACTCCTCCTAGTCCTTCTTTCGAAGCATCGGTGTAAACTGTGTATCCTTCCTTTCCTTCTGGTAACGCTAACACGGGTGCAGTTGTTAGCATCTCCTTCAATCTTTGAAAACTTTGCTCACACTTCTCCGTCCATTCAAACTTCCCTTCTTTCTTTGTCAACTTAGTGAGAGGTGTAGCTATCTTCGAGAAATCTTGGACAAACCTCCGGTAGTAACCAGCTAATCCCAGAAAACTCCTCACTTCTGAAGGATTCTTCGGTGACTTCCAATCCATAATCGTCTCGATCTTCGAGGGATCTACTTCAATTCCAGATCCTGATATGATGTGTCCGAGAAACGTAACTCTCTCAAGCCAGAACTCACATTTACTGAACTTTGCATATAGCTTGTGATCCAGCAAAGTGCGTAACACGATTCGAAGATGCTCAGCATGTTCCTCCGGTGTCTTCGAAAATACCAATATATCGTCGATGAAGATCACTACAAACTTGTCAAGAAACGGCTTGAATATACGGTGCATCATATCCATGAATGCAGCTGGTGCGTTCGTCAAACCAAACGGCATTACTACAAACTCATAATGTCCGTATCGGCTGTTGAAAGCAGTCTTCGGAATATCTGCTTCCCTGATCTTCAACTGATAATACCCTTGTCTAAGATCTAACTTGGAGTAGACCTTCGATCCTTGTAGTATGTCGAACAGCTCTTCGATATGAGGGAGAGGATACTTATTCTTGATTGTCATCCTGTTCAGCTCCCGATAGTCAATGCATAAACGCAATGATCCATCCTTTTTCTTAACGAAAAGCACAGGCGCTCCCCACGGCGATGTGCTCGGTCGAACATATCCTGACTATCAACTCGTCCAATTGCTTTCTCAGTTCATCTAATTCAGCTGGAGCCATTCTATAAGGTGTCTTGGAATATGGCTCAGCTCCTGATATCGTCTCGATCGTAAACTCCAACTCTCGGTCAGGAGGTAACGAATCTAAATGCTCAGGAAACACATCTAGGAACTCGTTCACCACCTCTACTTCTTCGATCTTAAGTTGATCTTTCGGTCTATTCAGAAGATAAGCCACAAATCCACTAGCTCCTTTCTGAATCAACTTCTTAGCTTCCATCGAACAAATCACTGATAACTTCTCAACTTTCCCTTCTGATGTCCCACTTTCATCTTCTTCCAAGATGATCTCTTTCTTGTAACAATCTAACTTAGCTCGGTACTTAGACAACCAATCCATACCAAGTATAACCTCGTATCTCGTCATCGGTAACTCAATAAGATCCGTCGGGTAACAACGGGTACCAATACATATAGGGCAGCGTTTATATACTTGATCCGTAACAAGGCAAGTTCCCAAAGGAGAACTCACTTCAAATTTATATGGCAAGTATTCAAGCGGAAACTGTAAATGCGCACATAATTCAGAAGCAACAAAAGAATGCGTGGCACCAGGGTCATACAAGACCTTAACTGGCGTGTTAAGAATGTGCACAATACCTTCCACAACAGACGAAGGATCAACCTCCTCCTTACCATCCAAAGCATAAGCTCTGCCTCTGACCACCGGTTTGTTCGTCGTACCCACCACTCCTTTTCCTTTATCCTGGACCCCAAATCTCCTGATCTTATGCGGGCAACTATCCATCTGGTGCTCAGGGGAACCACACGCGAAACACTGTCCAGCTTTCTTGCGACAGTTCTCCTCAGTGTGTCCCGTTCGGCGACAATATCGGCAAACAATTTCCTCTGGACCTGGCTGAGGTGCTCTCTGCTGTTGTGGCACCCTCTGGTACTGCTGTGGCGCTTTCTGCTTCTGTGCTTGCTGTTTCGGTGGAGCATTCTGCTGCTGACGCTGTGGTGTTACCATTGGCCTCTTTCCCGTTCCTTGGGGAAAAGATCCGGAAGGTCGCTTATTACCTTGATAAGGCTTAGGGTTAGAAGGTCCTTGACGTGCACTAGTTATCTTGATCTCCTTGTGTGCAGCCTCAACCCTTAGCGCTCTATCAACAGCTTGGTTGTAGGTCTCAATAACCAAAGAAGCAAGTGCCAACCGAATTTCAGGCTTCAGTCCATCGATAAACCTCTTCGTCTTGCGACGCTCATCATTCAGAATATGAGGCGCATACTTGATCAGCCTCACAAACCTAGCTTCATACTCCATCACATTCATAGTTCCCTGAACCAGACTCATAAACTCAGCCTCTCGTGCATCACGAGTCACTTGAGGCGTATACTTCTGCTGAAACTCTCTGATGAACTCATCCCAACTTCCTTCAACGTTATTCTCAATCCACATATGCTGAACGTGCTTCCACCAATTGTATGCAGCTCCTTCCATAAGAAAAGTAGCATACCGAACTCGTTCACGATCCTCTGGGTAGATCTCCATAGCCTCGAAAATTTTCTCAAGACTGGTAATCCAATTCTCAGCCTTTATGTCGTTCGGTTCTCCATAGAACTTAGGCGGATTCATCCTCAGAAACTTCTCCAATGACCTTTCATTAGGAGGATTATCTCTCGGTGCATAAGCCCTCATAAATTGTCGTAGCACATCCCTTAATTCCGGAGTTCTTTCTCTTTCAGGGGGTGGCGTGACATCTCTTTGGGGTGGCAGTGGTGGTACACGATTCCGGGGTGCTCTTCTCGGTGGCATAATGTTACTGAATTCATAAGCATTCAGATACATATATTCGATGCATGACATATAATGATTCACAGAATCCGTAACCACGTATTCACATTCTCACGTAGTCACACATAAGTATGAGAACAACACATTCCCATAACAACATTGACGCAAAGATTCAAGATCTCCAAACATATCATATAATCAGAAACAATTGTCAGATAACATGTAAACGAGAACAGAAGCTCGGGCAACATATCAACATATCAGAAACATGTATAACATATCCCAAAACATGATCAACATGTAAAACGGGAACAGAACGTGTACTGTCATATCAACAAGAACTGTAACATGATCAACATATCCAGAAGCGTATCAACATAACAAGAACAATAGCATGCTAACAATAAATGAAATGGCATGATCCTATCAACGGTCCTAATGGTATCTTGAAGCAACTCTAAGACTCATGCAATGACAGTTATGGAAAGCAGTAAACAGATATTCAACATAAAGCCGAAAGTGTTATAACTGTGCAAGGTTTGGTAAAATTTACTACAGGCCACATGTTAACAGTATTAATTCAAAATGGGGAGGACCCGATACTATCGAGTTGACTCCCTTACAGGCCTTACCAATCCGTCCAACCCTGCTGAAAATAACCTAGTAGGTACCAAGTCATCTGAACCGTCATCCGTGGTGCCAAAAGTCGGGGATCATCTACCAGAGCTATACATCCCCTCATCCAAAAGTCAGTCCTGAACTGTCCTGGCTATACGTCCGCCATCCATAGATAGATATATATGCATCAGTACTATATACAGAAATCTCCCATCAGCAATCAACCCTGATAACTGTGGTCCAAAGAACCCCTGGTGGTGTCATCAGAAACGGCAACGACCTCACCCTGTCCATGTCCTGCTGGATCATCTCCGCCATCATCATCATCATCAGATCCTCCATCGCCTCCATCAGACTGATCCTGCATAGGCTCGGGCTCCTGAGAAGCCTGACTGACATCCTGACCCTCGACCTCCTCAACTGCCTGCTCATCGGATAAGTGATAGGTATCATACAGGCGAGCTCTCACACGGGCACGGTAGTGCTGGTGACGCTCCATAGAGGTGTCGCGATCAATAGTCATCTGCATAAGATCTGCCTCCAGCTCAGCAATACGAGCAGCCCTCTGATCAGCAATATGAGTCATCTCTGCAGCATGCTCACGAGCGATGTCCCTGTCAATCTGGTACTGCATTGACTGATCCTGATAGCGCAGAGACTCCAACCTGACCTCACGGGTCCTCTGATACTCCTGAAAGTAACCATCTCTCTCAGACTCGAGATAGTGCACAACTCTGTTAGGATAGGAATACCCAGGTCTGCCACTGTTCCTAGACCTACGCCAGGTGTAGAAACGAGTGCCTCCACGGCGAGAAACTGCCACAGTACGCGGGCCTCAAACTGCTCAAAGAAAGCCTCATCCATCTGCTGATTAGGATCCTGGTGTGGCTGAACTGCCATAGCTATACAGAAGATACCACAGATATGAAATCCAGATAACAGAACCATGCAATTCCCAAATATCCTGTCTCGATGCAATATGAGAATGATCCTGGATGCAATGCGTGAACAATCCATGATGCAACATGAGAGCAATCTAGGTTAAGTCTCTTCTTACTTAACCCGATGCTCTGATACCACCTCAGGCTGTAACGCCCCCACCCGTACCAGAACAAGAGGAGAGCGGCGTCTCAACCCCCGCACTGAAGCACCCCTCAAGTAATGGTGTGAGCCATAACTCAAGAAATACTCCAGCGAACGGCTGTCTATCAGAACTATACATGTACAACGATGTGGCTATGCAGCGGAAAATCAGAGTATTTTAAAACTTTTCAAAACATGTGCGTGATGGCATGTAACAAGCAAGAACATATTGATCGTGTAAGAGAGACTCGGCATATCAGAACATATAACAGATTCACATATAAGTACCGATACAGCAGAGTTCAAAATATCGGTAACAGAGTAGCAGAAAGAGTATAACAAAGATACTCAAGAATTCAGAAACATATACAGAAGTATAAAGTGATGCAGCCATAAAACATATGCAGGACACAAAAGGAAGTAATACTAAGTCCTGACAGAAACAAAAATGACAATCTAGAGCTTCAAGATACCTCTAGACTGCGGCTGCAAGACCTGAAACCACGAGGCAAGAAAACGGGAGAGGTATTAGTCAAAAGGACTAAGTGAGGGAATACTTTAAAGAAAGTACTGAATTAAAGAACTTGAAGTAAAGTTCGAAACTGTTAAATGCAATGCTTTGAAGAAGAACTTGAAACAAGTTCGATTGATAAAACTCTTTGAATGCGATGCTGTAAAAGAATGCACGTTATAAAACATTTTCATGAATGCTATCACACGCGCACACATATGCTGTTGATGGTTCATAGTTCTTTCATAAAACGGGATAAGGGTAAAGTGAACTTTTCCAGATATGAACCATCCTTTATGAAACAGAATTTTGCCCGCAAGCTAGGCTCCTCCATCCTTACTCCAGAAAACATGATTTGGTTGAGCATCGGACCAGGATCAACAATAATTCCACGTATAGTAGAGTATCGGACCAGGATCAACAATAACCCCACATAAAGTAGAGCATTGGACCAAGGTCAACAACAACTCCGTACACAGTAGACTATTGGACCAAGGTCAACAACAACTCTTACCAACACATACAAACATGCACCATCCTCCACCGGTTGTCACTTCGGGTAGCTAGCCCTAGGCGACCTGTAAACATGTAATGGGAACAGATTTGCTGTCCGTTCCCAGACAAATTGTCCTGACTTAACAAACCTCCTGTTAAAAGTCGGTGTCAATAGTCTAAGTGTGGCGGCCGGTATTGGTGATGTCGTTGGCGCTCACCTCCCGAGCATCACCTCCACACATAACCGCCGGGCCCAAACTGTAAACTGTATGCTTGCATTTAAGATTAGCAGTGACCAGAGTATCACTCCAGTATGCTAACTAACATGTGAAACTGTAACTGTAACATATGATGCTGTCTGTAAAACATATGATTCTGTCTGAAAACATGTGAAACTGTCTGTAAACTGTACTTTGAAAACATATGCAAAACATGTACTGTCTTTGAACAAGAATGCAGAACTTTGGAAAACATGTGCTGTAGATCAAGATATACTATTAAAGTATGATGATCCTTTCAAGAGAATGTCCCGATAAAAGGGATAGTTCAAAACAAGGTTTAGCTTTGAATTTCAAAACATATGATACGATAGTATAATCGTGGTTCCAGTTGGAAAACATTTATAACTTCACCTCACCTAATAGTACCAAAAGGTAGGTAGACAGATTATGCGGTGCCCTGGGGATCCCAGTGCTCAACTTTAACTCCTGTAGGTGGTGTACTAGAGTGAGCTTAACAACTAAGACCCACTACTAACCAAGATGCATATGAAATGCAAGAAACAATGAACAAGGAACATGTAAAGAACATGTAACACAAGAGAGTAATACCATTTAAGGTATTCAAGAAAGGTAACACACAAAGGAATACATCAAAGTGAGTTACTCTTAACGTTAGACTATGATCTTACTATAACCGAGTAAGCTTTAGTCAAATTATGAATCCTATCGCAAACCTTAAGTTAAGAAACAAGTCCACGAAAGAAAACACATTTTGAAAACACATTTTAGACCCTGGATATGGAAACCCTAGGTGCAAATGTCTATAGAGAAAGCACAAGTTTTAATTCATTTTTACTATTCAAAAGCACTATTCAAAAGTACTATTCTAGATTACTATTCACGATTACTATTCACATGTCGGGTCAAAGGGTCGGGTCAAACCCTTACTATACACACACCCACACACACACGGTACACACACACACCATGCACGAACACACACACACACACGGCATGCACACACACACACACCCTAATCAAATTATGATCTTGATTATAACCTATAGTTTCAAGTTCAAGTTAATATAATCAAATGTGATCTAGGTTAAAGGTATAACCTATAGTTAAGAGATCCAATTAAGGCATAAGATCAAGTTATGAAACACTATTCTATCTTAGGTTATAACATGTGACACTAATAAAGTGTACAACATGAACAAGGCACTAATCCATTAATCCAAATCATAACATAAACTCAATTCATAAATCAAGAGTCATATAACAATGTGACAACATGTCACAACATATATCATATCATATCATAAACCTTTAGGCATGTAACATGTAACAATTTAATTCCATTTCAACATGTAACAAGTTGTGACATAATAAATTGTAAATCACTATTCCATTAGCAAACATGCATAAACATAATTCAAATTCCATAATCATGCATCAATTCTCATAATATAACAATCATATCACATGATCATAGCATATACTAGAGCAATTCATAACATATTCAAGCATATACTAAACAATTAAAACATATAAACAACTATACAAACATATCATAAAAACTATATAATAAATGCATAAAATAAAATCCTATATGGCTTAGGGAAGACCCTAAGACCCAACCTAAACATAATATAAACATACCATAACATAAAAACATAAACTAAACTAACATAACATAAAACAAAACAAACTAACCTAGCTACCAAAGGGGGGAAGCCGACGGCAATGAGGGGGAGAGGGAGAGAAAGAAAGGGTGTTGTTAACACAACTTTGAGCAAGGATTCAAATGCCTCTTGACCTCTATTTATAGTTGAAGAGAAGCCCCTCACCTTGGAAATAAAATGTGGAGAAGGGTAGGAGAGCAAAATTTGGATAGATTCTCTTGGAAGCTTTAGGCATGTTGAAGCTAAAATGGGACTGCTGGGGGTATTTCTGTAATTTTGTCCCCCAAGACTCAAGGATAAGTGGCTGGAAGTTTAACCATTCCGAAGGCAAGAAAATGAGCTTCGAAACGCATATTCATTCGTCGAAATCGGATTTACCGTTTGAAAGATACATTCGTTTTAGTGAATAAAAGTTTTGAGCTCGAAACTCGACATGAGTGAAAAACGACTTTCTAGAATGATTTTCAAGTCCGGATTGCTTCTAAAATTCAAGAAATAAATCGAGAAGCGTTTTGAGTCCAAAATCGACTATAAAACGTTTTACCGTTAAAAAGTTGAAAACGTAGGATGAATAGTGAATTCTCACGTACGAACGTACGCTTCAAATTTTCAAGCTAGGACTTGAATCAAGAGTTGTAAAACATCTCAAAAATCTTGAAATAGCTCAAGTAGTGCAAATCCGAAGAGAAAACATTTTCCGAATGAAACCGTTCGTAAAAGGAATAGTAAACTAGGGTTTTCAAAAACGTTTTCAATAAAACAAAGTTCCGGAATGGATTTCCAAGCCAAGAATGATTTCAAAAGACTCGTCTCGATTCATGGATCGATTCGACTGTAACTTGGGTAGAAAAAGGTGTCAGAATCAAAAGATCATTTTCTGATGAATAGTAACTTTGGTCGGTAAGTTCCAAAAATACCCTTATGGCTCAAGAAAGACTTTCTGAGTTCGGGAAACAAGTTCAAACGATTGGGAAACATATGTGATGAACCTCTAGGGTTCGAGTAGCAATATGAACAAGGTAGGCTCGGGTTATGAATAGTAAACTGAATCAAAGGTCAAGAATTCCCCTTTAAAACATGTCAGAACATATACGAGCACAAAGTTCATGTAAGAATGCAATGCATGATGATTCAAAAAGTTGGATCACGGTCTATAAACGCTTTACCACTGCCTTAACTTACTGTTTTCATCCAGGCCCTGTTTTGGGCTGTTACAATTAGATATAGATTTATATAGATATATATTTATATAGGACCAAGAAATTCTTTGGTCTAAAATAATAGCAATAAGATATAACAAATAAGATACGGTTCATAAGTTTGAAATAGGGATAGGGGTATTTGGAGTTTATTTATAACTGATGAACCGTTTGATAAAATATTTGTACCGCCTGCAAGTAAGGCGTCTCCCTCCGAACTCCTTAAAATGTTTGTAAAATAGTACCGGGCTGATCAAGGCACTGGTACTTTAATAAAACTAAATATGATAATAACTCCACAACACCGTAGTGTCAGTAGGGGAGCAAACCCTACCGACGATATGTAATATGTGGGAGGAAGCTATCTCTCCCAGGGAGGTTGTCTCCCTTGTAAGTCTCTTGGTGTGGAGTAACTAACCTCCAGTTAAACCACTACCGAGTTGGTGGCGGTCTATGGCACCAACAATACCTTCGCCCCGATGCCTTCCAGGTATTGCTCGACACAGCTGCGTGCCGGGCCCATTTTGATAGGTAATAATGATTTACTTGCTTAGTCGGGAATCAGTTCTTAGTATTAATAGGACTGAAGTGTATGATGTCCGGATAAGATCCTGATTCCGACTTAATGGTATTTTCCTCATAAAGAGGAATATCGTACTATATTAATATGTATAGATAGAAAATCAAATAATAGGTATGTTTGGAAATCATTTTATAATTAGATATAGGTATATATATGATTCCAGTTGAAAATGTTTTAATCCTCACCTAGTATCGAAATTCAAACAGGTTGGAACGGATCCCATTGTTCAATGCAATTGTTGCCTGAAAGTAATTACTACTGACTTAGAACTAGGTTCTTATTATTCTAATCAAATAATCACATAAGGTTTAGGAAATATAACATATTAGAAAATTCTTATAACATTTAGAGATTTTTCCGGTAAAATTTGATTTTAATTGTTTAAGGAAATATAATTAATTAATTAGGTTTCATGAATTCTTTAATCACTTAAATATTTATTAATCATGTTGTGACCTTAATTAGAGTATTAGGAATTAAATTTAGAATTTAATTCAACAATGTAGGTTGATTTTGAAATTATTTTATAATTTTATTAATTTCTGAATTAATTTGGAAAAATCTTTATTTAAAATTCCAAAATCCTATTTTATAATTAATTTTAAATTAATTTCGAAATTAATTAATTAAATGTTGACCAAAAAGTCAAAATTACTATTGAAAACATTCACTATTCAATTTCTTATGAATTAAACACTTTATAACATAAAATTAAACACACACACACACACTATCACACGTGCACATGATTTTGATTCAAGAACATTATGAATGTTGTTCTTAAGCTTATGAAGATGTTCATACTAGTTCATGATCGCATTTAATAAATTTTGAATTCATAACATATAATTAAATTCAAATGTAACACTTTAATCATAAAATTAAATTTAAATAAATTATTCTAAGCATAAATTTAATCCAAAAAGAACATAATTATTTAAATACATATTCATGTTATATCATATCATAAATCATGCATCTAATTAAATAAAATTCCATAATGTAGGCACATTGCACATAAAACTAACAATTATGCATATATTTCATAAAAATAAATTCCTAAAGCATAATTTAATTAAACCTAAGCATGCTACTAATATTATTATATTAAAAACATAATATAAAGCATGAAATAATAAAATAAAATTGCACCTTATGAGAGAGAGAGAGGGGGTCACGAGAGGGAGAGAGAGATTGGGAGATTTTTGGTGTGAATTTTATGTTATGCTTCCTAGGGTATTTATAGGTATGTCTTGGGGGCTTATGTTGCAATTTTGAAGACTTAATCAAGTGAGTCATGTAGTGAATAAGCTTGGTTCATTTATTAGGGGGATTAAGGTGTATACTTAGGTGTATAATTAGGATATAATTAATTTACCTAGTAATCATGACAAAATAAAAATAATTATAAAATAGGATGAAAATGATAGTAAATTCGTAGAATAATGTCTAGGTTTTAGTTTGAAATGAGAGAACTTTCAAAAGAAAGAGAATCGAAAGAGCTTTCTAATGGTTATAAACACTTAACGTTTGAACGTCTACATTTAAAGTAGTAGTCGTTCGGGAATTTTGAAAAATACGATAAAATTCATGAACGAAGCTAGAATGTGAATTGATTTCCGAGAAAGTGTCCATGATTCTTAAAATAATTCAAGGATCGTTTTGACTATAATATTGGATACCAAATGTTGCCCGGTTTGAAAATTAGTTTTTACGGTGGAAATAGTACTTTGGGAAAAATAGGAAAAATTTATAAAACAAGTTAGGTTTTGAACTAGAGTTTGGAAAAGATCTTAAAATTAATAAAATAATCCAAGGTTCGTAATGGTTATAATATTGTATAGGAAAAACGTTGAAATTCGGAAATTTCCAAATTAGGGCAAAACTAGGGTTTTTCGGCCGGTTTTGATTTCTACGAAAGCTACGTTAAGAATTAGGATTTGGGAATCATACCATAATTCATAAAATTTTGCAAGGATTCTATCGAACCCAATATTAGATAGGTAAAAGTGTAACGCCTCGTTTTTCTTATGTGCGATATGTGATAATTTATATACATTGTATAACCTTAGATGCATTATGTTTTCTATGAACTTATATGAAATAATTGTTAACATGAGAAATTACGTGAATTATTTGACGAACGTGATTTAATTGTCTAATTGCCCTTAAGTGATCATTTCTTGAATTGGTGAACTTAATTACCTATAACTCCTTGGATTTAATTGAACACATTCCATGAACTAGAACTTCTTTGCATTAACTTAAACAACTTAGGGACTTAAGTGCAAATTGTGCCTTGTCATTCCTTTTCTTGGAAGACTTTGATAAATATCTATGCATCTTGTATCTCTCATTTCATTCATCAAATATTCCACACACACACACACTAAAAAACGGGAGAAACACCATGGAGAAGAAGGAAGGATTTCATCCATTTTCAAGCCATATTTCAAGGAAGGAAGTTGCATAAATTGGAGCATCACCATCTTCATTCATTTCATCTCTTCTTTCTTGCATCCAAGATTGTCTTCCCGTTGACAAGGAGCAAGCTTCATAATTATATCCTTGTTGTATTGTCGGCACAGGTGAGGTTTAATTACTAGATATATATAGAACCCGTATAACCCTACGTGATGTTTCGGCCGAAATGTATATATATGTATATATCTTTCTCAAACCCTTTATTGATTGCAAGTGATTTCTCGTGACATATTGAACTTATCATGATTGATTGATTTTTGGCGAGTAAAGCATGTTCACTTGGGCCCGAGGGTAGTGTATTGAGCCAACCGAGGAAGCAAGGGCTGACGGGTAACTCTTGCACTATCCTCACCAATTTTGGGATCACCTCTGAATCCACCAGGAGGTTTGGTGGGGGAAGAAATCCCGTGCGTGGGAGTCATGTTCCCGACGTACACCGTTCATGGATGGTTGGGCCTTGCAATCCCACCATCACCCGGAGGAAAAAGGGTTCATGAAACTGCTAGTTGTGCACTGTAATAACTTGCATGATAACCATTGAATTGAAACCTAAATATTGATTATTCACTGTTGGTGTAAAGGTTGGAGAATTGCCCTCACTCGCCGGGCCACGAATTGAATTGATAATGATTGAATTATTAAATTGATTAGTTGTAATCTCGGGCGAGGATTACTTTAATATTTGAACTTATATTGTCTCTTTCATGAAAACTTACCCGAGATTATAGCTTGCATGGTAATTGCGCTTATATTTATTTAAACCCATCACTCAGTCTTCGGTTGACTGACACCCTCACATTTTCAGGTCTGCAGGTTGCATGCTAGGCGGGATAGAGTCAAGTCTTTAATTTTGGGTCTAGCATAATGTCATATATTATTGATGCATATGAGTTATCTTGATAATCTAGTATATTATGATTTGTCTTTGGAAATTGATATTGTATATATGAAGATAATGGAAATGACCTTGAAAGATGTTAAAGACATGAATGTATAGTATGCTTCTGTTTTATTGATTAGGCATGATCGTATTTAATTGAGGGTTAGTCCCGCCTAGCTAGTGTGTCATTTTTTTTTATTTACTGTCACCCGTTCGCCATGAGTCCGGTTCATATATGGACTACCCATTTCATGTGTGAGCTAGACTTATGGTGCGGGGGTGTGGCATCTCGGCGTTCCGGGTGCTACAAAGAGTGTCTCGAAAATTTCCTACAATTATGAGTGAATAGTAACTAGGGACCTAAATGGAATTTTTGACAAACAATTTTCAAAACGTATTTCGGGATGATGAAAGCTATGATATGAATTTGGAAAATATGGAAACCAACTTTCTAAGGTTTCTTAAGGTTTAGGTAAAGGTCTAGGGTTCGGTGAATGAATAGTGATATGGTTCTCTAAAAAAGGCACAAATCATAAATCAGGACATAAGTGCACATAATTCACGTAAAATGGAATGTGTAATGGACTAAGGCTATAAACGCTTTCCTCTTAACCTTTCACTTACCCGTGCTATCCTGATCTCGAAAATCCTGGCTGTTACAATCCTCCCCCCTTAAAGAGAATCTGTCCTCAGATTCTATTCCTGTTTCAGAACAACTCTGGGTAGTGTTTTTGCATCTTTTCCTCGGTTTCCCAGGTCTGTTCTTCTATTCCATGTCATTTCCATAATACTTTAACAAGGGGGATTTTCTGATTTCTTAGTTCTTGGAATTTCCTATCCAAGATTTCGGTTGGTCTTACTGTATAAATCAAGTCGAGCTTTAGAGGAACTTTTTCTACCGGCAAAATATGGGATTCATCCGCAAAGTATTTACGGAGCTGAGATACATGGAATACGTTATGTATTCCAATGAGGTTTGCTGGTAAATCTAGGCGATAGGCTACTGGTCCAACACGCTCTATGATTTCAAAAGGTCCTATGTATTTGGGATTCAGTTTTCCACCTTTCCCAATACGTGTGAAACCTTTCCTTGGTGATACTTTTAAAAACACCTTGTCGCCAATGGTGAATTCTATATCCTTCCTTCGAGTATCGGCGTAACTCTTTTTGCCTATCTTGAGCCTCTTCCATTCTTTGGCGGATAATTTCAATCTTTTCTGTAGACTCCGCTATCCACTTTCTAATGGTTTTCCTGGTATCCCCTCTTTCAGTTGCTTTAGTTTCTTCCATATCCCAGTATAACGGAGATCTACATTTCCTTCCATATAAGGCTTCATAGGGTGCTGCTTGGATCGATGTCTGATAACTATTGTTCTATGCAAATTCCACAAGAGGTAAACATTCTTTCCAGTCCTCTTGGAAATCCAAGGCACAAACTCGCAACATATCCTCTAGATATTTGATCGTCCTTTCTGTTTGACCATCGGTCTGAGGATATGCGGCTGAACTGAAATGTAGCTTAGTCCCCATCGTTTCTTGAAGACTTTGCCATAATTGTGAAGTGAATTTCGGATCCCTATCAGAGACTATACTAGTGGGTACACTATGTAACCTTAAAATCTCTTTCTGATACAGCTTTGCCAGAGAACCGACCTTATCAGTAGTCTTGACCGGTAAGAAATGTGCAGACTTAGTCAACCGATCAATGATAACCCATATACTATCATATCCTCCTTTGACTTTTGGCAAGCCTGTGATAAAATCCATAGTGACTTGTTCCCATTTCCAAGTAGGGATTGGTAGTGGCTGTAACTTTCCTGCCGGGTTTCTGGTGGTCTGCTTTGACTTGCTGGCACGTCAAACACTTTTTGACATAACCGGCAATATCTCGTTTCATTCCATTCCACCAAAAATGTTTCTTGAGATCATGATACATCTTTGTTCCTCCTGGATGTATCGTATATCGAGTCTTATGTGCCTCATCTAAAATTTCTTTTCGAATTGTAGGAGGTACACAGACTCGGCCTTTATATCTCAAAATCCCATGATCGTCTGTTGTGAATTTGGTCTCAATATCCTTTTCCTTAGAATTGAGACATTTCTTGATCCACTCATCTTGAGCTTGGGTTTCAAAATGACAGTTATAGGTTTGCTTTTTCCATCTAATGCTGATAGACGGGATTTTCGGCTCAAAGCGTCTACCACTACTTTGGTTTTTCCTGGATGGTACTGGATTTTACAATCAGAAATTCCATCTATCTTCTCTGTCTCATACTCAACTCCTTTTGAGTGAATAAATATCTCAAACTTTTATGATCAGTAAAGACTTCAAAAGTTACCCCGTACAGATAATGCCTCCATTTTGTTAAGGCGAATACAATCACAGCTAATTCTAAATCGTGTGGGTGGTAATTCTCTTCATAAGGTTTAAGTTTCCTTGAGGCATAGGCTATAACCTTACCATTTTGCATTAGGACACACCCTAATCCTTCTTTGGATGCATCCGTATAAACTACATAACCTTCTTTTCCTTCAGGTAAGGCTAATACTGGGGTAAACGTTAATCTTTGCTTCAGTTCTTGAAAACTCCGTTCACACTTTTCTGTCCATTCAAATTTTCCTTGTTTCTTGGTTAACTGAGTAAGAGGCGCTGCTACGCTGGAGAAATCTTTTACAAACCTCCTATAATATCCGTCAAGTCCTAGAAAACTTCTCACTTCTGATGGATTCTTTGGCGTTTGCCAATTCATCACAGTTTCAACTTTTGAGGGATCTACTTCTATTCCAGAACCGGATATTATATGTCCAAGGAAGGACACTCTTTCCAACCAAAATTCACACTTGCTGAACTTCGTGTATAACTTATGATCTTTTAAAGCTCGTAACACTTTATGAAGGTGTTCAGCATGTTCTTCTGGGGTTCTTGAGAATACTAGAATATCATCAACAAAGATGACCACGAACTGATCCAAATATGGTCGAAATGTTCGGTGTATTAAATCCATGAATACAACCGGGGCATTAATTAACCCAAAAGGCATTACTACAAATTCGAAGTTTCCGTAGCGGGTATTAAAAGCAGTCTTTGGAATGTCCTCCTTTTTACTCCTTAGCTGATAATACCCTTGCCTTAAATCCAACTTAGAGTACACTCGTGATCCTTGAAGAATATCAAACAGCTCTTAAATATGGGGAAGAGGGTATTTGTTCTTGATGGTCATACGATTTAGTTCTCGATAATCGATACACAATCGCAATGATCCGTCTTTCTTTTTGACAAATAGCACAGGCGCTCCCCATGGGGATGTGCTAGGACGGATGTATCCTGAAGCTAACAACTCATCAATGTTGTTTTCTCAACTCTTGGAGCTCGGCTGGAGCCATTCGATAAGGTGTTTTAGAGAATGGCTCAGCTCCAGGGACTAAGTCGATTACAAATTCTAGTTCTCTGTCAGGAGGTAATGAATTCAGATGTTCAGGAAAGACATCAATGAATTCTTTTACCACCTCTACTTCCTCAATCTTTAGTTGATCCTTGGGTCTATTCAACAGATAGGCAATGAATCCGGTAGCTCCTTCACCCACTAATCTCTTAGCTTCTGCTGCTGTAACCAGTGGTACCGACTCAAATTTTTCTTCCGATCCAAAGTTATCACTTTTCCCTAAGGTGACCTCTTTCTTGAAACAATCCAACTTAGCATGGTATCTACTAAGCCAATCCATTCCCAGAATAATTCCATATCTTGACATTGGTAATTCTATAAGATCTATCGGGTAGTATTGGGTACCAATCCGTATAGGACAGCGTTTATATCCCCTATCCGTAGTAAAACAAGCTCCCAAAGGAGAACTTATTTCGAGCATATAAGGCAACGATTCAAGTGGAAAATTGAAATGTGCACATAATCGAGATGCAATAAATGAATGTGTGGCGCCAGGGTCATATAAAGCAGTAACTGGCGTGTTTAGAATGTCTACCGTACCTTCAACGACCTTGGTGGGATCGGGATCCTCACTACCCTCTATAGCATAAGCATGTCCTTTAACCACTGGTCTTCCAGGAGTCTTAGCTGGAACCTTTCCTCTACCCCATTGCTTCGGTCCTTTTGGACAGTCAGGAAATTGATGATCAGGATTTCCACACCAAGTACATACACCAGCCTTCTTACGACAATCCTTCTCAGTATGTCCACGCCTTTGACAATATCAGCAGACGATTTCCTCTTGGGGTTTTGAGAACGTCGGCTGTGGTCGGGACCAGGATTGCATTGGTCTCTTTCCTGGATTTGGTTTTGCTGGCCCAGCCGGCCTCTTGGATCCTTGAGGTGATTTATAAAAAGATCCAGGACGATTAGCCACTACACGGACTTCTTTATGAGTTACCTCAGTCTTCATAGCCTTTTCCACAGCTGCAGTATATAATTCCAGTTCGAATGTAGCCAATGCCCACTTAAGATCAGGCTTAAGTCCATTGATGAATCGCTGGGTTTTTCGACGTTCATCATGAAGGATGTGTGCGGCATATTAGATCAATTGGATGAACTTAGCTTCATACTTAGCTACCGACATGTTGCCTTGTACTGATTCCATGAATTTTGCCTCTCGAGCATCCCTAATTACTTGAGGGATATATTTGTTTTGAAACACTCTCACAAAGTCTACCCACCTATAATTAACTTGACTTTCTGCCCAGACACGCTTGATATAATTCCACCAACTTAATGCTGCTCCTTCTAACATGAAAACTGCAAACTGAATCCTTTCAGGTTCTTCAAGAGAAATACCCATAGACTCAAAGATCTTTTCGATATTAGCTATCCAATTCTCAGCTCTTACATCGCTGGGCTCTCCAAAGAACTTTGGTGGGTTCATTCTTAGAAACTTCTCTAAAGTCTTCTCATTATTTCCCTTCGATCCATTAACACAAGTCTGAACTATCTCTTTCAAGGCATCTACTAATTCGGAGTTTCCTCCTGTTGAGGATGTATCTTCTCTAGGGGAAGTGGGGTCTTGGGCAGCTCTTCGAGGAGACATACTGATTTGTAGTTGCTTTATAAGGAATATAATGCATGATGGTTAAGAATGTGTTGCATATAATCACATAAATACATGTTTCAAATAATATCAAGCAATAAGTATCATATTACAAAGATTTAACAAAGTAAAGCACAAAATTGAATCATAATAGCAAATAAAAGATGCAGGAAAGTAAAATACTCACTCGCGGTCCTGCTGGTATCTTGAACCAATTCTAACTTATAATGCAATAAATGTGAAAGCAGTAAATGTGAAACAAGAATATAACTGCAAAATGGGTTATATATATATGCATCAAGTTTGAGAGCTATAGCTACAACTACAAAAACTAAAATGGGGTGGACCTGATCTATGTCAAGTTACACCCTACAAAGCTCTCAACTTACTCCTATCTGTCAAGCTAGCTGTGTCAACTACTACGTCAAAAAGGAAGGTCCTCTACTGACTGACCTGTACAACCTCCCACTGATACTACTCCTATATGTACCAAGCTCCATAAAACCCTCTGTCTAATCATGCTGATCACCATCCACGACCTCGCCCCGAATAGGACTCCATCCATCACCCTGCTGCTCCTCCTCGGAACCCTTCTCATCCTCCTCAACCTTTGCATCATCTCCGGGCTCCTCCTCCTTAAGCTCAGCTGCTGCTGCCTCCTCCTGACCCTTTATCTCCTCAACAGCCTGTACACCAGTCAGATGGTAGACACCAGCAAGGCGGTCCCGAATGCAAGAACGGTAGGGCTGATATAGAGTCTGGGCGGCATTCATAGCAAGAGTCATAGAAGCTAGGTCCTGCTGTAAAGTCGCCAACTGCGCTACAAGATCGGCATTCTCCTGCTCTAATGTGGATGTCTGCTGCTAGGCAAAGTTCCTACTCACAGCATTCTGTAGAGCTAACTCAAGGTGCCTAGTAGACTCCAACTGATACTCACACGCCATCTGAGCCTCCATATAATATGCATCTCGCTCTGACTCAAGTATGTGCACTAAACGGTTCTGATAAGCATGGCCAACTCTACCTGCCCTACCTCCACGAACTACATGTCTCGCCCGCTGCCAAGTGTAATAACGAGTAGGGTTCTCATGACGAGATACTGCTATAGTGTGTGGGGCCTCGTACTCCTTAAGCCAGATATGATGTGGGTTCCCGTGTTCCTGATTCTCCATTGCTATATAAAGAAACACTTAGAGCGAATTCTAAAGTTCAAGTACAAAATGAGCATTCTCCCAGCATTTATAGGTTAAGTCTCTTCTTAACCCAACCTGATGCTCTGATACCACCTCAACCTGTAGTGCCCCCTAACACTACAACTCCCAAACCGTACTACCCTCGGGGTGGATGTGAGACCTAGCTCTCGAGAAATACTACGGCAAACGGTATAGACGATACTTAAGTAGAGCGTAGGATAAAATGCAGCGGAAGATAAAAGAATTCAAAACTTGCAACAAGCAACACGATAACACATAGGATAGTGCATGATATTATAAGGGGGTAATATGATAGCATAGTGTACGGAGTTAATGTATAAGAGCAATTTATTAGCAATATATACATGATCAGGATTAAATGCTCTTAATCTAAACCTGATCTAATAAGTATGACACCTATAGCTTCAAGATACCTCTAGGTGTCGTTGTCCTCACTCCCTGAAATCATGTATTTGAAACAGGCGAGGAATTAGTCAAGTGACTAAGTGAAGGAAGATTAGATATAGATTTATATAGATATATATTTATATAGGACCAATGTGACAGCCCGGTTCGGGATCGGATCAATAAAGGTAAGCTAAGGGCAACGTAAGGGCATTTATAGAACTTGATCCGTATTTAAAACAATTTATATCATGCACCCCTACATGAAATAAGTGCTCATATGTGATATTAGGTGACCAAGAGGGGGAAAACTACCTTTAAACCCTAAGAGCACTATTTATTTCCGAACCAGCATTATACCGTTTTATTCAGGAGATCTTAAAGAACCTATACCTATCTTCTTAGAATATTTCAACTCTCTTTTCAATGCTTTGAGGTTTCGTTTATGTGTCCAGATCAATTTAAGAATTTATTTTCAAATAAAAATTTCCGTCGGTAAGAAATATTTCCTTCGTTAGAATGATTTAGCCCTTGAGATCATCACCATAACGTTCCTCGTTTTTTTCTACATTTTTGGAGAGCCTTTTTGAACCTTCAAATCTTATCCTAGTATTTATTTCATAATTTAACTAATTTTCGAAATTCAAGAAAATCAAATCTTCCGAAGCTTATAACTTTTAAACCGTACGTCCGATTTTGACCCGTGAGTAACCGTTTCGAAGCTAATTTTATTTCCTAGCTCTTGGGCACTTTTCCAACATCAAAAATACGCAGGAGAAAGGTGGAATTACCAGAATACCCCTGCTGTGACAATTATGTAAAGAAGGAAACCTATTTTTGGAAATTTCACAAAATACCCCACCTTAAGTCCCTAAAATAAATATTATTTGCACTTTGGTCCTTCCCAACAACTATAAATAAGTGTGTTGGGGTCTCATTTTGTGCTCACTCCATTCTCTTCTTCTCCCCCTAGTGGCCGAATTTCCTCCCCCTTTTAAGGTTAGTTTTCTTATTTTTTTTTATGTTTTAATTAGTTTAATTTATATTTTAATTTATGTTTTATTTTATGTTTTAATTTATTTATTAATTATGCTAGATTTAGGATTTAATTTATGTTTTATTTTATGCATGAATTATGTGATTTAATTTATGTTTTTAAATATTCATGAATTTATGAATTATATTCTTATAGTATAGTTTATTATGAAATGTGTTACAATTTAATTTTGTGACAAATTAATTATGTGACAATTATGCTAGCATGTTATATGTTACATTTTAATTATTTTATGATCATACTTAGGTAATTTAATTTATTTCATGATTTAATTAAATGTTACATGTTATTTAATGTAACATAATTAAAATATAACCTATAGTTTTAAATGTTACATGTTTAATTAATTGTTACATAATTACTTGACCAATTGATATATGTTATGGTATACATGTATAAAATACGTATACGTATTTGATTCCAATATGTATAAATATGTGTGTACTTTCGTATAAATACTATGTGTATTTCCTTAATAAATACGTATGTACTTTTGTATAAATACCGTATGTATTCTAGTATAAATACCGTATGTATTCTTGTATAAATACTGTATGTACCTTGTATAAATACTGTATAAATACGGTAGGTATCCCCGTATAAATACCGTATACATACAGTATAAATACCGTATACATACTATATAAATACACGTATACATACAGTATAAGTACAGTATACATACAGTATATATACCGTATACTTGAATAGTGACCTTTGACCTTTGACTTTGACTTTTGACTTTGACCTTGACCAAGAATTTTGACTTTCAACCGAATTGATCATTTCAAAGAGACGAATTCAACGGTTAAAGCCTTTTTCGAAAATTCTCAAAAACAAGGGATCAAAGTAGGTTTCAAAGTTCACATTAGGGTTGTTCTAAGACCTTAAGAACATATCCCTAAGTTTTTGATACGAGCTTTCTAATGAGACTAATCGTTTGCTCGAATTCTTTCTTCGGGAGAGATTATTCCTTGTTTAAGTGTGCCGCATTCTTTTCAATCTTATACTCCAATACTTGACTTTCCGCACTCAATCATGCATCATTAATCATGTGTGGGACTTAGATCCTTAAGCTCATGGTAGTCTGTCACTTACAAGAGATAATACCGAGTTCTGGGATCCGCAGGGTACCGTGTGAACCCTGTCTTCTACCAACTACCAATTTATCTAAATAAATAGGTGAGGTTAAACTATTTCAACTGGAACCATGAATATTCCTTCGTTTTCAAATGATTTCAAAATCAACGCCTTCGGGTGCAAAGATTCCTATTTTTCAAGTTAACGTTTTCCCGTTTGGGGCAATGCTTCGAGTTTAAAGTCAATGATCTCTGATATACGTTCTGTTCACTGTTATACTGCTTTGATTAAAGGTTCAGTCATCTGAACTCTGTGTGCTTATGTACCTTTGTTATTCTGAAAGCAAGCTTTGGAAACTTTGTTATGTTGGGCCCTGGCGGTACGGTTAGTAGTAGACCGGGAGGCGTGCGCCAATGGCTACTATGATACTGGCCGCCGTACTGACCTTGGTGATGGTTTAATCGGAGGTTGGTTACTCCACATCGAAGGTCGGGAGAGGTGGTAAATTCCTCCCGTTTCGCACGTCACCGCGGGGTAGCTCCCTGGGCGCGACAATAAGGGGAGAAGGGGTGGTGCATGTGATTATGGGTGTTGGGATCCTAATGGATCTCGATACCAACTTTGTAAATGTTTTTGAGGAGTAAAGGATGGATATGGCCTAGCTTGCGGGCAAACTTTGGTTTTAAAGTCTGGTTCATATTTTTGAAAATATCCCGTATCCTGTTCCCCGTTTATATAAAGTATGTATGAACCAGAACCTCTGATATGTGTGCTTGTGTGTGCTTGTGAAAAATCCCATTTCAAGATAAAAGAGTTATCTTTCCGGTTTGAGAAAAGTTACTAAGAAAACCTTTCAAAATCCCACAAGTTCAACTATTCTTTATTTCTACGAATTATCTCACTTAGTCCCTTTGACTAATACCTCCACCCTGTTTTTCTGGCCTCATGGTTTCAGGTAGGCAGCCCGGCGCTTCCTAGAGGTATCTTGAAGCTCTAGGAGGTCTTTTGTTAAGTCAGGATTGCTAGTTACTTTTCCTTTGTCCTGCATAGTCGTGGTTACCTCTACCTTTACGTTACATGTTTGACTTTGAGAACCTATTCAGGCTACAACCTGAATTGCTAGGACTCCGTTTTTGTTATGTTCCTCTGTTTTCTTTTTGGACTAATGTTTAAGATAATATTATGGCTACTTGTCTCTATGGTTATGCATATACTACTGTGTTGCATTCATGTTTTCAAAAGTTTAAAATTATTCTGAAATTCCGCTGCGTGGGCAACACTGGTTACTCTGATCTTTGTTATGTTCTGTCCGTTCGCCGAAGTATCTCTCTAGTAATAAAGCTTCCTAGTTACTTGGGTGATACAACGGTGCGGGGTTGTGGCGTTGGGGCGCTACAGCTAAGGTGGTATCAGAGCCTCAGGTTGAGTAAGAAGAGACTTAACCTGGGAGCTCGGAGCATAGAGGATGTTATGGGTTTACTTGCTCTACATCTTGGTATTCATATCTGTACTTACTCTGTAGTTATGAACAGTGCGAGCCAGCTTGCTTTCACTATAGTTATGGATAGCCTGAGTCAGCGAGAGCTGGATGAGGCATATTTTGAGGAGCTTGAGTCCCCTCGTACAGTAGCAGTAGTTCGCCGTGGCAGGGCCCGTTACTATACCTGGCAGCGAGCGCAGGAGAGAGGACACCCGGGGTATTCATACCCCAATAGGGTTGTTCATCAGCTGGAGGCTGAGCGGGACGAGTACCTACAGGATAGCTTAAGATTGAGAGAGGTTCGGCTAGAGGCCATTCGCTACCATGATTTAGCAGCACAGCACCGGACTGACCGGGATATTGCTCGGGAGCATGCCAGGGAGATGGAGGCTCGACTGACAGCGGAGCGCCAGGCCAGAGCCCAGCAGGCATCCCGTATTACACAGTTAGAGGCAGACTTTGCATATATGACTGCTGATAGAGATTTTGCTATGGAGATGCACCATCGATATCAGAGCCGGATTAGGGCCAGACTTTGTGAGACTTTCTACCTTACCGATGAGCAGGCAGCTTTAGAGTACGAGGGACCAGTACACAGTGAGCCAGCTGCTCCAGAGGACCCTATGGACACACATGCAGGAGAGGATCAGGAGACAGAGGGATCATCTGAGGAGGAGAGCCCATCTCCAGCACGACAGGGAGATTATGTTGCTGTGTCTGATGATAGCGATGGAGCCAGTCATAGCCAGCAGTAGAGGAGCTGAGTCCGGACCGTTGGGACTTGTATATAGAGGCAGATAGCAGTAGCATATATACTCAGCAGGTATGCAGCATATTATGACAGATAGGGTGACTTCCGACAGGTGCAGAGGGGATTATATATACCCCAGAGATCCCCGCTTTTTGGCAGATTATGACAGTTGACAGATGATGTTTTGGAGAGCTTAGGCAGCACGGGAGCAACTCGACTTAGCATCGGGTCCTCCCCCTTTTTGTCTTTTTGGTCAGATATAGCCTTTGTATAAAAGCTTTTCCAAAATTTTGCATATATGACATCATCTTTTGCGGCTTTACTCGTATCACTGCATGTTACTGTTTTCTATATTTATCATGTCATGAGTCTTAGAAGTGCTTCAAGATACCATTAGGGCCGTGCATGGATCATACCATTTTATTTTGTGCATCTATATATGTGACTATTTTCTGTTACTTGTGGATAATGATTGCTTAATTGATCAAATTGTGATACTTTGAACTGATGACTACGTGCCTAAGTGCAAATCTTGATGATTGATTGTTATATTACTGCTGTGGAATAATGAGCATATGGACCATTCTCATCGCCATGCATTATATCTGTTTGGGTGATATTATGAATACAGTGACACTATGCCCCCGAGAAGAGCTCCACGTGAACGCATTCCACCGCCACCGCCACCACCGGAAGAATTTCCCCGTCCTCCACCGATGCCGCAAGAACAACCAGAATTTGGGGAGGCCTTGAGGCAATTTGCACGGGCTTACAACTTAACTAATGAAAAGACACTTGAAAAGTTTCTCCGAATGAACCCCCAGAAGTTCTTCGGAGAGCCCAATGACCTTAAAGCTGAAAACTGGATTGCGAGCTTAGTAAAGATCTTCGAAGCTATGAATATCTTTCCGGAGGATAGAGAGCGAGTTCAATTTGCGACCTTCCTCCTGGAAGGAGCAGCGCTGAACTGGTGGAATCATACGAAGAATGTGTGGATTGAGAATGGGATAAGGTATGGCTGGACTGAGTTTGTAAGGGCATTCGAGGACAAGTTTATTCCGCAAGTCGCTCGAGATGCCCGGGAGTCTGAGTTTATGAATCTTAACCAAGGGACGCTACCTGTGGCAGAGTACGAGGCCAAGTTTGTGAGGCTGATACAATATGCACCGCATATTCTGTACGATGAGCGTAGAAAGACCAAACGCTTCATTAATGGACTTAAGTCAGAATTACGATGGGCTTTAGCACCTCTGAATCTTGAAGAATACACTCAGGCAGTTGAAACTGCTTTGAGTACTGAAGCAGCCCATAGAGAGATCAGGATGACCGCCAACCATGCAAAGCCATATCAGTCGAAACCACTACAGGGATTCAAACGCTTAGCCAATCAGTCAAATTTTAGATCAGGAAAGAGACCAATGATGGCACCCCCGCAAGCACCGTTTGCCCCTCAGAACGAGATTGAATGTGAATTCTGCCACAGGCCAGGGCATACCGAAGCAACCTGCAGAAAGAAAACTGGTCAGTGCTTCTATTGTGGAAGTCCTGACCATAAGCTCGGGAATTGTCCAAAAGTAAAGGATAGGCAGGGACAACAAGGGTATCAAGGCAAGGGTAAGGCGGTGGCGGGAAATGCAAACAAGCCAATGGTCAGAGGAAGGGCTTATGCTCTGGATGGATGCGACGAGCCAGACCCTACAGCTGTTGTGGAAGGTACGATAAATGTTCTTGACACGCCAGTTAAGGTCCTATACGACCCTGGTGCCACGCATTCATTCATTGTATCCAAATTATGTGCACGTTTACATTTTCCACTCGAACAATTGCCATATTTTTTCGAAGTAAGTTCTCCTTTAGGAACTTGCCTTATAACGGATCAAGTATATAAATGCTGCCCCATAAGAATCAATGGTCAGCTTTACCCCGTGGATCTTATTACACTACCGATGACAAAGTATGGGATTATTTTGGGAATGAATTGGCTTCATAAGTACCGAGCCAAGCTGGATTGTTTCAAGAAGGAAGTTATCTTAGGAAGGGATGAAAGTCCCACATCAGATGAACAAGGAGGACAAACACGGATGATTTCGGCAATGGAAGCAAAAAGGATGATTCAGAAGGGAGCTACAGGGTTCGTTGCTTACCTCTTAAATAGACCAAAGGATCAGAGTAAAATAGAAGAAGTGGAGGTTGTTAACGAGTTCCTAGAAGTGTTTCCCGAACACTTAAACACCTTACCACCAGACCGTGAGCTAGAATTTGTGATTGAGACAGTTCCAGGAGCCGAGCCATACTCTAAGGCACCCTACCGGATGGCACCGGCTGAACTTCAGGAGTTAAGGAAACAACTTGATGAATTGCTAGAAGCAGGTTATATCCGCCCTAGTACTTCTCCTTGGGGAGCACCTGTGTTATTTGTTAAGAAGAAAGATGGGTCGTTACGACTTTGCATCGACTACCGAGAGCTCAACAGGATGACGGTGAAAAATAAGTACCCTCTTCCTCACATCGAGGAGTTATTCGATGTACTTCAAGGATCTCAAATATACTCCAAGCTAGATTTGAGGCAAGGGTACTATCAATTGAAAATTAGAGAAGAGGATATTCCCAAGACAGCGTTCAATAGTCGTTACGGGCATTTTGAGTTCGTAGTAATGCCCTTTGGGCTAACGAACGCCCCAGCTGCATTTATGGATATGATGCATCGCATTTTTCGACCGTTTCTTGACAAGTTCGTGGTGATCTTTATTGATGATATTTTGGTCTTTTCCAAGACACCAGAGGATCACGGCAAACATCTCCGGTCAGTGCTGAGAACTTTGCTGGATCACAAGCTTTATGCAAAATTCAGCAAATGTGAGTTTTGGTTGGAAAAGATCTCGTTCTTAGGACATATCATATCTGGTTCAGGAGTTGAAGTGGATCCCTCGAAAATTGAAACGATTCTGAATTGGAAACAACCATGGAATCCTTCTGAGGTAAGAAGCTTTTTGGGACTCGCAGGATACTATCGAAGATTCGTGCAAGATTTTTCAAAGATAGCTGCACCACTTACTCAGTTAACCAAGAAGGAAAGAAAGTTCGTATGGACAGAGAAATGCGAACAGAGTTTTCAGGAATTAAAGAAAAGATTAACTACCGCACCTATATTAACATTACCAGAAGGGAAGGAAGGTTACACCGTTTACACCGATGCTTCAAAAGAAGGGTTAGGATGCGTTCTGATGCAGCATGGAAAGGTGATAGCATATGCATCAAGAAAGCTTAAACCACATGAAGCCAACTACCCCACCCATGATTTAGAGCTAGCAGCGATCGTCTTTGCCCTAGCAAAATGGAGACATTACTTGTATGGGGTAACCTTTGAAGTGTTCACAGATCATAAAAGTTTGCGGTACTTGTTCACTCAAAAGGAACTAAATATGAGACAGAGAAGGTGGATGGAGTTTCTGGAAGATTATGATTGTACAACTCAATACCATCCTGGAAAGGCTAACGTGGTGGCTGATGCATTGAGTCGAAAGGCTAGTATAGCGCATGTCGAAGGACACCCAATAGAATGTGGAAGAAAACCAGCTCAAGTGATTCCTAGAGCTAAGTTGGCAAATCTAATAATTTCGTCACCGCTGAAGGATCGATTGATAAAGACGCAAGCTATTGACGAATGGATTAAGAAGTGTCTCAATTCCAAGGAGAAGGATGATGAGACAAAATTCAGTAAAAGTGAAGATGGAATCTTGAGATATAAGAACAGAGTCTGTGTGCCTTCAGCTATACGAAAGGAAATACTTGATGAAGCACACAAGACACGTTATACGGTACACCCTGGAGGAACGAAGATGTACCAAGATCTTAAGAAGCAGTTTTGGTGGAACGGAATGAAAAGAGACATTGCTGATTATGTTAAGAAATGCTTAACGTGTCAGAAAGTTAAAGCAGAACACCAAAAACCAGCAGGGAAGTTACAACCACTACCAATTCCTACATGGAAGTGGGAGCAAATAACCATGGATTTTGTTACTGGGTTACCTAAAGTCAAAGGAGGACAAGACAGTATATGGGTCATAGTTGACAGATTGACAAAATCAGCACACTTCCTACCAGTCAAGACTACGGATAAAGTTAAATCCTTAGCAAAACTGTATCAGCAGGAAATTGTGAGATTACATGGAGTGCCGGTGAGTGTAGTGTCTGACAGAGACCCAAAGTTTACATCACAACTTTGGCAAAATGTACAAAGTCTGATGGGAACTAAGTTACATTTCAGTACAGCGGCACACCCGCAAACAGACGGACAGTCAGAAAGGTTGATTAAATATTTGGAGGATATGTTAAGAGCATGTGCTTTGGACTTTTCAGACAGTTGGAAAGATTGTTTACCCCTCGTGGAATTTGCATACAATAACAGTTATCAAGCTTCAATTCAAGCAGCCCCATATGAAGCCTTGTATGGAAGAAAATGCAGATCTCCATTATATTGGGATATGGATGAGACAAGGGATACCTCTGGGGGAACTCCCAGGGCCAAAGTACTCGAATGGATTGAAGGAGCTACAGAAAAGATTCGGATAATCAGGCAAAGAATGAAAGCCGCCCAGGACCGACAGAAGAGCTATGCCGATAAAAGAAGAAGGGATTTAGAGTTTGATGTGGGTGAGAAAGTGTTTCTGAAAGCATCGCCAAGGAAAGGGTTCACAAGGATTGGAAAAGGTGGAAAATTGAACCCTAGGTACATAGGACCTTTTGAGATACTTGAACGCGTAGGTCCAACAGCGTATCGTCTAGATCTACCAGCAAGCTTAACAGGAATCCATAATGTATTTCATGTATCCCAACTTCGTAAATACTTTGCTGATGAGGCACAGGTGCTGCCAGTAGAAGAAGTTCCGTTAGAACCTAATCTAACCTACGAGTTGAAGGCGGTTAAGATCCTAGATAAGAAATTCCAGGAATTAAGAAATAAAAAGATTCCATTGGTTAAAGTTTTATGGAAAAGGAACGGTACAGAGGAGGTCACCTGGGAAACTGAAGAAAAGATGCAAAAACACTATCCCAAATTGTTCAGAGATCACGAAGAGAATCTGAGGACAGATTCTTCTTAAGGAGGGGAGGTTGTGACAGCCCGGTTCGGGATCGGATCAATAAAGGTAAGCTAAGGGCAACGTAAGGGCATTTATAGAACTTGATCCGTATTTAAAACAATTTATATCATGCACCCCTACATGAAATAAGTGCTCATATGTGATATTAGGTGACCAAGAGGGGGAAAACTACCTTTAAACCCTAAGAGCACTATTTATTTCCGAACCAGCATTATACCGTTTTATTCAGGAGATCTTAAAGAACCTATACCTATCTTCTTAGAATATTTCAACTCTCTTTTCAATGCTTTGAGGTTTCGTTTATGTGTCCAGAGCAATTTAAGAATTTATTTTCAAATAAAAATTTCCGTCGGTAAGAAATATTTCCTTCGTTAGAATGATTTAGCCCTTGAGATCATCACCATAACGTTCCTCGTTTTTTTCTACATTTTTGGAGAGCCTTTTTGAACCTTCAAATCTTATCCTAGTATTTATTTCATAATTTAACTAATTTTCGAAATTCAAGAAAATCAAATCTTCCGAAGCTGATAACTTTTAAACCGTACGTCCGATTTTGACCCGTGAGTAACCGTTTCGAAGCTAATTTTATTTCCTAGCTCTTGGGCACTTTTCCAACATCAAAAATACGCAGGAGAAAGGTGGAATTACCAGAATACCCCTGCTGTGACAATTATGTAAAGAAGGAAACCTATTTTTGGAAATTTCACAAAATACCCCACCTTAAGTCCCTAAAATAAATATTATTTGCACTTTGGTCCTTCCCGACAACTATAAATAAGTGTGTTGGGGTCTCATTTTGTGCTCACTCCATTCTCTTCTTCTTCCCCTAGTGGCCGAATTTCCTCCCCCTTTTAAGGTTAGTTTTCTTATTTTTTTTTATGTTTTAATTAGTTTAATTTATGTTTTAATTTATGTTTTAATTTATGTTTTAATTTATTTATTAATTATGCTAGATTTAGGATTTAATTTATGTTTTATTTTATGCATGAATTATGTGATTTAATTTATGTTTTTAAATATTCATGAATTTATGAATTATATTCTTATAGTATAGTTTATTATGAAATGTGTTACAATTTAATTTTGTGACAAATTAATTATGTGACAATTATGCTAGCATGTTATATGTTACATTTTAATTATTTTATGATCATACTTAGGTAATTTAATTTATTTCATGATTTAATTAAATGTTACATGTTATTTAATGTAACATAATTAAAGTATAACCTATAGTTTTAAATGTTACATGTTTAATTAATTGTTACATAATTACTTGACCAATTGATATATGTTATGGTATACATGTATAAAATACGTATACGTATTTGATTCCAATATGTATAAATACGTGTGTACTTTCGTATAAATACTATGTGTATTTCCTTAATAAATACGTATGTACTTTTGTATAAATACCGTATGTATTCTAGTATAAATACCGCATGTATTCTTGTATAAATACTGTATGTACCTTGTATAAATACTGTATAAATACGGTAGGTATCCCCGTATAAATACCGTATACATACAGTATAAATACTGTATACATACTATATAAATACACGTATACATACAGTATAAGTACAGTATACATACAGTATATATACCGTATACTTGAATAGTGACCTTTGACCTTTGACTTTGACTTTTGACTTTGACCTTGACCAAGAATTTTGACTTTCAACCGAATTGATCATTTCAAAGAGACGAATTCAACGGTCAAAGCCTTTTTCGAAAATTCTCAAAAACAAGGGATCAAAGTAGGTTTCAAAGTTCACATTAGGGTTGTTCTAAGACCTTAAGAACATATCCCTAAGTTTTTGATACGAGCTTTCTAATTAGACTAATCGTTTGCTCAAATTCTTTCTTCGGGAGAGATTATTCCTTGTTTAAGTGTGCCGTATTCTTTTCAATCTTATACTCCAATACTTGACTTTCCGCACTCAATCATGCATCATTAATCATGTGTGGGACTTAGATCCTTAAGCTCATGGTAGTCTGTCACTTACAGGAGATAATACCGAGTTCTGGGATCCGCAGGGTACCGTGTGAACCCTGTCTTCTACCAACTACCAATTTATCTAAATAAATAGGTGAGGTTAAACTATTTCAACTGGAACCATGAATATTCCTTCGTTTTCAAATGATTTCAAAATCAACGCCTTCGGGTGCAAAGATTCCTATTTTTCAAGTTAACGTTTTCCCGTTTGGGGCAATGCTTCGAGTTTAAAGTCAATGATCTCTGATATACGTTCTGTTCACTGTTATACTGTTTTGATTAAAGGTTCAGTCATCTGAACTCTGTGTGCTTATGTACCTTTGTTATTCTGAAAGCAAGCTTTGGAAACTTTGTTATGTTGGGCCCTGGCGGTACGGTTAGTAGTAGACCGGGAGGCGTGCGCCAATGGCTACTATGATACTGGCCGCCGTACTGACCTTGGTGATGGTTTAATCGGAGGTTGGTTACTCCACATCGAAGGTCGGGAGAGGTGGTAAATTCCTCCCGTTTCGCACGTCACCGGGGGGTAGCTCCCTGGGCGCGACAATAAGGGGAGAAGGGGTGGTGCATGTGATTATGGGTGTTGGGATCCTAATGGATCTCGATACCAACTTTGTAAATGTTTTTGAGGAGTAAAGGATGGATATGGCCTAGCTTGCGGGCAAACTTTGGTTTTAAAGTCTGGTTCATATTTTTGAAAATATCCCGTATCCTGTTCCCCGTTTATATAAAGTATGTATGAACCAGAACCTCTGATATGTGTGCTTGTGTGTGCTTGTGAAAAATCCCATTTCAAGATAAAAGAGTTATCTTTCCGGTTTGAGAAAAGTTACTAAGAAAACCTTTCAAAATCCCACAAGTTCAACTATTCTTTATTTCTACGAATTATCTCACTTAGTCCCTTTGACTAATACCTCCACCCTGTTTTTCTGGCCTCATGGTTTCAGGTAGGCAGCCCGGCGCTTCCTAGAGGTATCTTGAAGCTCTAGGAGGTCTTTTGTTAAGTCAGGATTGCTAGTTACTTTTCCTTTGTCCTGCATAGTCGTGGTTACCTCTACCTTTACGTTACATGTTTGACTTTGAGAACCTATTCAGGCTACAACCTGAATTGCTAGGACTCCGTTTTTGTTATGTTCCTCTGTTTTCTTTTTGGACTAATGTTTAAGATAATATTATGGCTACTTGTCTCTACGGTTATGCATATACTACTGTGTTGCATTCATGTTTTCAAAAGTTTAAAATTATTCTGAAATTCCGCTGCGTGGGCAACACTGGTTACTCTGATCTTTGTTATGTTCTGTCCGTTCGCCGAAGTATCTCTCTAGTAATAAAGCTTCCTAGTTACTTGGGTGATACAACGGTGCGGGGTTGTGGTGTTGGGGCGCTACAACCAAGAAATTCTTTGGTCTAAAATAATAGCAATAAGATATAACAAATAAGATACGGTTCATAAGTTTGAAATAGGGATAGGGGTATTTGGAGTTTATTTATAAGTGATGAACCGTTTGATAAATTATTTGTACCGCCTGCAAGTAAGGTGTCTCCCTCCGAACTCCTTAAAATGTTTGTAAAATAGTACCGGGCTGATCAAGGCGCTGGTACTTTAATAAAACTAAATATGATAATAACTCCGCAACACCGTGGTGTCAGTAGGGGAGCAAACCCAACCGACGATATGTAATATGCGGGAGGAAGCTATCTCTCCCAGGGAGGTTGTCTCCCTTGTAAGTCTCTTGGCGTGGAGTAACTAACCTCCAGTTAAACCACTACCAAGAGTTGGTGGCAGTCTGTGGCACTAACAATACCTTCGGCCCGATGCCTTCCAGGTATTGCTCGACACAGCTGCGCGCCGGGCCCATTTTGATAGGTAATAATGATTTACTTGCTTAGTCGGGAATCAGTTCTTAGTATTAATAGGACTGAAGTGTATGATGTCCGGATAAGATCCTGATTCCGACTTAATGGTATTTTCCTCATAAAGAGGAATATCGTACTATATTAATATGTGTAGATAGAAAATCAAATAATAGGTATGTTTGGAAATCATTTTATAATTAGATATAGGTATATACATGATTCCAGTTGAAAATGTTTTAATCCTCACCTAGTATCGAAATTCAAACAGGTTGGAACGAATCCCACTGTTCAATGCAATTGTTGCCTGAAAGTAATTACTACTGACTTAGAACTAGGTTCTTATTATTCTAATCAAATAATCACATAAGGTTTAGGAAATATAACATATTAGAAAATTCTTATAACATTTACAGATTTTCCAGGTAAAATTTGATTTTAATTGTTTAAGGAAATATAATTAATTAATTAGGTTTCATGAATTCTTTAATCACTTAAATATTTATTAATCATGTAGTGACCTTAATTAGAGTATTAGGAATTAAATTTAGAATTTAATTCAACAATGTAGGTTGATTTTGAAATTATTTTATAATTTTATTAATTTCTGAACTAATTTGGAAAAATCTTTATTTAAAATTCCAAAATCCTATTTTATAATTAATTTTAAATTAATTTCGAAATTAATTAATTAAATGTTGACCAAAAAGTCAAAATTACTATTGAAAACATTTACTATTCAATTTCTTATGAATTAAACACTTTATAACATAAAATAAAAAAAAACACACACACACACACTATCACACGTGCACATGATTTTGATTCAAGAACATTATGAATGTGTTCTTAAGCTTATGAAGATGTTCATACTAGTTCATGATCACATTTAATAAATTTTGAATTCATAACATATAATTAAATTAAAATGTAACACTTTAATCATAAAATTAAATTTAAATAAATTATTCTAAGCATAAATTTAATCCAACAAGAACATAATTATTTAAATACATATTCATGTTATATCATATCATAAATCATGCATCTAATTTGTAACGCCCCGACTTTTCGGTCGTACAGGTATGACGTCACGATTGGGTTTAGACCGAGCGATTTGTGGCTATATATGTTTTAATTGATAAGTGCTAGTTTAATTTAATAATTTTGTGAACTAATTGTTACTATGTGACTTAAGTGATTATGCTACTCAAACTCGTTTAATATGTTTAATTGTTAGTGGAATGTTTTATTTCGAATATGCATGTATTTGAACTTATATGAAATCCTTGGACTCAACCGAACATTTAATTAGACCCCAATTACCCACCTATCAAACCTTGGGGTCCTAGTTGAAACACTTAAATTGCTCAAGGACTAAAGTGCAATTTTCCCTTTTCTTCCACCCTTTTTACACGATGAAACCCCCTCCCCTTGCTTGATGCTTCTTCTTCCAATTTCTCTCCCAACATCAAGGCTTTCCAAACCCTTCCCTTCTCTTCCAAATTGAATCCCAAGCAAGAGAGCAAGAGACAAGGTTATATCTTCCAACTCCAAGCAAGATTTCAAGCTCCATCCCCTTCCTCCATCTTCTCTCCCTTCTTCCTTCCAAGGTATATGTGGTTTGTGTATATATATATTAATTATGATGGGCTTGGTGATTCTTGCATGATAAATTGGGTTTTGGTGTGTAGATGCTTGAATACATGATAATCTATGAATTCTATGTTTAATTGGTTGAATTCTTGGAGCATATATGTGTAGATATGTGTATGTGTATATATATATATATATATATCTATATAAATGTGGGTTTATGTAATTTGATGGGGTGATTGAAGATTGATGAATGATATGAGCATATACATGTGTATTGGGTCGTTTTATGGTGCTTTCTTGGGGTATTTTGCTTGGAATCGGAGTTGGAGGTGTTTGGGTCATTCCCCTTCACGTTATACCATTGAAATGCCCTATTATTCGACCCAGAACACTCCGAACGGTCGTTCGGTTCCTTTGAATGGCCGTTCAACCAAACAGAACCATTCTGCCCTCCGAACGGTCGTTCCTTATTTTGTGCATGGAATTCAAACGACCGTTCACTATTTAAATGGACTCGGATTAACCTGATTTTTGAACTCACGGAAAAATCTTGAAGTCTAGAACATCCTAAAATTGGAATCACCTCAATATCTTTTCTCATTTGTGAGTTATGATCGTTTGAAAATTATGTCGCCACTTTGTTGGAATTCTACTTTGACCCAACTTCAAACCTACGCCATTTTCACCTCGATTTGAACCAAGATTCGTGCCATATACCATTGAAAAGATCTATGTGTGTAGTTTCATCTCCAACAAACAAAACCTAATTCCAACTTCTAGAACTTGAGATATATCCAATTTTCTACATCTTGTTCATTTCCGAAAAACTGTCAACTTTCGTCAAAATCCATCTTCTTGCGTTCCTTTCACCCCCTTGACTTCTGTATGTGTTCTAATTGATTCTTATGCTTATTTAACATGTTATATTATGTGATAGGTTGTATATTTCAAATTTATGGCTTAATTGGAATGTCCGTTTTTGAATTATGGACTCATATGCTTTTATGTGTTACCTTGTATCGCTTCCTTTGTATTCGTTGTCCTTATAAGAACTTTAACTTTATGAATTCCCAATTTATGCTATTATATGCATTGTAAACATGTTTAAATATGTGCTATGAATACTATATGAACTTTTTGGCTTAATTTGATATGAATCTTGAAAGATATTAAACGCATGAATATGAAACCACCAAGTATTGAACATTTTGAATGAATTACTTGATTATACGACATCATAACATGATTTATGCTCTTGATGCATCTCATATCATGTACACAACATGCCGTGCGTCTATGTGGTTTCATGTTGAGTCAATTCTCACGAGTACACGTTGTTCCTTTTCTTATACAGTTTGTTTCCTAGGCAGAGACTTCCGAATTAAATAGGCACCCGTTCTACTCTTGACTCTTATCTCGTGGTATTCCAGGTGAGGGTGTTTTCGTTCTAGTTACATAACAATCCCTACGACCCTTATGTGATGAGTTTTGGCCAAAAACCTTATGTATATATATATGTATGATATTTTCAAAGTAGAGTCATTTAGTAAATTGTGATCGAGTAAACCTTTTCTCATGAATTATGAAATATGTTATGTTTCTTATGAATTGAAATGTTTTGGCGAGATTATGCATGTATGTTATGTTCACGGGCCCCGGAACTTAGTACATGTGGCTATCCGGGGAGGCAAGGGCCGACGGTGATCCCATGTGCTAATTCCAACTATGTTTAACGACGGAACGGATCTCGTTAGGAGTTTTGACGAGAAAACGCTAGTTGGGCAATGAGGACTCATGAACCTCATTGCCACTATGTATGAGGTGTCGGGTCTTGCAAGCCCGTCCACCACCCGGAGGAGGAAGGCTGGACTTAATTTATGATTATGATTTTGTTATGATTGTTATGCACCGTGCTGGAAGGCCGGGTTAATGATTGCCCAAACGACTATGTCTTATGTTATGTTTATGGCTTGCACGTATTATAAGATATTGTGTGATCGCATATTCAATATATTAATAATATTTATCGTACACGGTCGGAGTTTGGTTGGAGATGATGCACGCTCACTCGCCGAGCCTTTATGTTTATGTATGATTTATGAACTTAATGAATTTAATATGACTTAATCGTAAAGTCCGATCATTGCTTAATTATTCTCTTGCCCCCTGGGGAACTAACTTTAAATAAAACTTTGCTCGGGATTTATGACTTGCATGTGCCTGTTTTTATATATATGTATCGCTCCTGCTCACTCAGTCTTCTAGAGACTGACCCTCTCCCTCCCCAACCTTTTAGTGCGCAGGTTTGGCATTGGAGTTTCGAGCTAGGCGGAGTTGTGTTGAGTCTTTGAGTCGGTCAGGTTAAGTTAGAAGAGTCTCTGCACTCAGATATGTATTTAAATTGTGTATGATTCGACTTTGGAAGATTATGAATTTGAATCTTTATGTATTTGTTATTGAATTACCTTGCCGGGCTTTGCTATGAGTTAAAAAGAGGCCTGAGGAGCCCAAGTCTGCTTGTGGTTCATGTGTTTAATTTCTGCAGGCTCGTGGCCAATGCATGTGTTTGGATTTTAGTTTTCCGCTGCATTATGTTTTGTTGGTTGGTTATAATTGCAGGGTCTAAGTTCCGCCTAGCTTAGGAGGTTTGTTTTGTTTGTCTCCCTTCGCTATGATTTGATACGGGTGCGGACTTCCCATTTCGTTACTCGTGTTGAGCCATAGTGCGGGGGATGTGGTGCCTCACGTGCGGGGTGCTACATCCTTAAGTGGTATCAGAGCCCAAGGTTGCAAAACCGGGGTTCCTTGTGTCGTGTTATGTCAAGTGTAGGTCGAACGGCATAGGACCAACATGTCAACGTGTGCACCGCATCAATCATGAGCATTGTTATTGAAATTGACATGGAAAATTTATTATTAAATGTGTTCAACTTAAATTTTGATAATTTACGTGTTGCATTTTGCATTAAGGGGTGCTTTTAATTTTAATTATGTGTCATATGTACTCACTAACCGGCATGCATTTATATTGGAGATGAGTTGTGATTGTAGGATATTCTTACAACATCAAACCAAGGCCAAATTCTCACAACCACAACAAATTGCTATGTGCTTTCTTTCAAGTGTGGGTGATTGAAGAAAACTTCGGAGATTTAGAAGAACTCCGGTAATTGGTGATCCTTATGACAAGGTGATAGGTTGGGAGTTCAAGCTCGAGATGGGAATTAAATCGTGCAAGAAAGTTAGGATCCGGAATAGAAGACTCGGTATGTGGCTACAATTTATGGATTTTATTGTAGTTGGCATATACTTGATGAGACGATGGAGGGGCGTATAATGTTTGCAAATTCATATCATCCACATGCCCACCTACTATAGGAAGCTTATATAACCGGATTCAATGGGATCGTCTAATTCACGAAAGAAGTAAAGGAAAACCTTGAAGGTGCTTTAGTTTAGGGTTCGGATCAACCAAAAAGGTGATGATAATTAAGAGGACTCGAAGTAAAATTGAATGTCTAAAGATAAGCAACAAAGGCCATCGAAGATGAGTTTCCAAGTGAATCAAGCTAATTAGTTTCAAGTTCGGGGTAGAAGGTTCGGAATATGCTAGGATTTGTGAATGGCGACCGAGGCAAATCGGCGAAGCAGAACTTCCGAATAAATCAAGTTTCAGAAGCCGAGTTGGGAAGAAGTTGAATTTGAAAAGAGTTAAAGAAAATCGATCCAACACGGTGAATGCAAAGCTATGGGAGGTAACAATGTCAACGGTTTTATCTTTGGCCGTATTGGAGTTTAACTTCCAGATCCAAGATGAATTGTCATGTTGTGAGGTTGAATTGGAAGATATGGAATAGCAAATGGAAACGGCAAAGACAGGCAAAGAGTTTTTGGAGGAAATTGTGAAATCAAGTTTAAAGCAATTGGAGGATGAGTTTATTCCACCAATCTGAACTCATAAAGTATAAGTCAACGAAACGTTGGTCAAGGTCATAATCAAGATGAAGATTCGGACAACTTTTGGAGATCGATACTTGGGAATAAGTCGAGATATCGATTCCACACTTGTAGAAGACTTTGGTTTAAAGAAATTGCAATCTCGGGCTATGGAGACACACAAATTGATCCAAGGAAAACTTTTGAAGACTTCGTAGATCGTGGGAAAAACGAGAGATGATCAACAAGCTCAAATCAAATCCGTAATTAAGGAGATGAAGAACAAGTTCCCGGGCTAAAGTTTACCACTACGGTGACAGGTGTATTGCATTCATGGCACGTGCATCATATATCGTTTTAAATCATTTAATCTTCTTTATCTATATGTGCGTGCATCCTTAATTGATATGATTGCCCCAATGTGTTGCATCTAAAATTGCTTGCCACGTGCATTGACATCTTAATCCCACATGCATGGCTTAGTGTTTATTTGATAGGAAATTTCTTCCATTTCGTTCATCGAGTGTTACTCCAACCGGGTCTTACTTGAATCAAGAAAAGAAGAAATATTTGGGTTGCAAAGTGTGTATCATAGAAAAGAGGGACTTTGAGGCTCCGAAAAGTAGAACTGAAGGTTAGAATAGATGAAGGAGGTGGTTATCCCTACCAAATCATTTCAACATAAGTGTGACCAATATCTCCGGACACGTGGCTTGGCTAGGACCTTGATACTAAGGAAGCTAAGATGAAGAAGTTGGGAGTCTCATATTCCATGAGTGATAGAACAAGTTCAAAAGTTTGGGATATAAACTTTTAAGGGGGAGAGCCGACCGAGAAATAAATTGAATTCACGGTTGTGCTCGGATGAATTACTCTTAATAGGGACAATGGTAATTCAATATCCCAAGCAACGAGATTCTACAAGGAATGACAAGAGATGAAGTAGAAGATTATGACAATTGATGAATTTTAAGATCAAAGTGGAAAACTTCAAGACCGCTATGAGGAAATTTCGAGAACAGTTTTGAGAAGGGTAAGTGTTTCAAGGGTTGAAAATGGGTATGTGAGAAATAATGGGAATTGAAGTGATAAGACAAGGCAAAGGAATGATTGATGGTAACTGCGGTTGAAGAAGTAACCTTGTTGGTTTCTTAACCTGAGAAGTACAAGCTAAATCTCCCCAGGTTGGAAAAGATCGTATATGGTATAACGTGTTTCATGCTTAGGAACATGGGACCGTGAAGGAATTTCATGAATTGGCAAGGAAAGTATTGGGTAAAAGAAAAAGCCGACCAGGTCATCATATTCCGTGATGGGCAAAGTGAAAGTCAATTCATTAGGGCGTTGGAAGTGGATGGTCTAGGAGAGACCACAACTTAAACAACATGGGAATCCTGGCTCGTCAGTCATTTTTCCATGATGAGCTGGGGATGCTACTAGAATGGAAAATAGAAATTCGGGCTGCTAAAACCTAGCTCGGGCATTCAATAAGGGTTGAGTTTAATTCGTAGGGAATGATGAATTAATTGGGTTGAGTTCAAGTACACACTCAAGATTAGAAGATTGACCGTGGATCGAAAACCGGGTGATCATTGAAGCCTTGAACACATCGTGCATTTTAAGCCATGACACTAGGGATGAAAAAGGAATCTCTAAGAAGAATTCTGCTTTGAATCGAATCACTATAATGGAAGATTCCCGAACAACGGTGAACGGTACATCAAGCATCCATGGCATATGCATACATGCGACTTTTAGTTTGAATAATTTTATGACGCTAAGTGCTTTGATTGCTTGTTGTATTAACTGCTTTTGCATGATTGATACTTGACGTATTTGATATCTCCTACTTATTTCTTGTGTGGTCGTTGTGTGATTATTTATTTAATTGTTGTTTTGAGAGCTTGAGAGTTTCTTTTTCTTTGTGTTTGAGAGACGGGGTTCTCTCATTGTCTGTTTGAGAGACGGGGTGCTCTCACTAGTTGTTTGAGAGACGGGGTGCTCTCTTTGCTGTTTGTGAGAGATGGGGTTCTCTCCTTCTTGCTTGAAAGACGGGGTTCTTTTGTTGCCTGCTACCTGTTAGACTTGCGAGTGCCTAGGTTTCAGTGAGTTGAGGGTCGTGACGTAACAATAATTGAAGACCCGTTGTGCTTGAAGACCTTTTCCGAACTAATTCCTGAACGGGAGTTGCTAACCCACGTGGGATGAACTCGGGAAAGTTTACTCAGAGTTCAAAATACAAGGCAGTGGACCTGGGGACCAGGTCCTCTGATAGGAATCAGGATGATGTGAATCATAAGACAAGGCCACACTTTGGTCCAACAAGGCCACACTTTGATCCAAATGATGATATGATCACAACTCAAGATGAACCAAGTTATGTTGGACCTATCACAAGGTCACGGTCCAAAAGAATGCAAGAAGAAGTTCAATCTCTTTTGATCCAAATAACTCAAGATTAGCTCCAAGAAGAAAAGTATTCAGCTGGACCCAATCCACCTTGTTTCAATGTCTTAGTGATAGAATTTTAAGCCCAAATTGTGTTAAGTTTATTGTAATTTGGCCCTGAACTATTATATTATACTTTGGGCCATATTTTTATTTATTTTGCATGCATTTAGATTAGGTTAAGCCCATTTTATTCAGCCTACAAGAAAAGTGACGGGATTAGCTTGTCTCTTTGAATTCTGAATTGTCTCTTAGAATTCCCATGCATGCATCTTTATATTCCAGTCTTGTAGTTCGAAATATTCAGTCAAAAAATGAATGAATTGTGATTCAAGTGAGTTATACTCACAAGTTCTTAGTTGAACGACACCGGAGTTTCAAACCTCCACCGGATAATGTCATTTCCCGACTCATTATAGTCGACGGGGTGTATTACTTATCAAATCTGATAGTGTTGGTTCCTTGCTCATTATAGCAAACGGGTCACACTCCTATAATTCAAATCTGATAGTGTTGGTTCCTTGCTCATTATAGCAAACGGGTCACACTCCTCTATTTTAACCTTGAAGTGGACGATCGAAAATCAAGAACTCCAAGTATTGGTATAGGGTTTCACGGCAAGTACGTTGAGTTCGTATCATCCTCTTAAGGGGGAGAGGTTGTGACACCCCGACTTTTTGGCTGTACTGGTATAACGTCACGAGTGGGTTTAGACCGAGCGATCTGTGGCTATATACATTTTAATTGCTAAGTGCTTGTTTAATTTAATAATTTTGTGAATTAATTGTTATTATATGACTTAAGTGATTATGCTACTCAAACTCGTTTAATATGTTTAATTGTTAGTGGAATGTTTTATTTCGAATATGCATGTATTTGAACTTATATGAAATCCTTGGACTCAACCGAACATTTAATTAGACCCCAATTACCCACCTATCAAACCTTGGGGTCCTAGTTGAAACACTTAAATTGCTCAAGGACTAAAGTGCAATTTTCCCTTTTCTTCCACCCTTTTTACACGATGAAACCCCCTCCCCTTGCTTGATGCTTCTTCTTCCAATTTCTCTCCCAACATCAAGGCTTTCCAAACCCTTCCCTTCTCTTCCAAATTGAATCCCAAGCAAGAGAGCAAGAGACAAGGTTATATCTTCCAACTCCAAGCAAGATTTCAAGCTCCATCCCCTTCCTCCATCTTCTCTCCCTTCTTCCTTCCAAGGTATATGTGGTTTGTGTATATATATATTAATTATGATGGGCTTGGTGATTCTTGCATGATAAATTGGGTTTTGGTGTGTAGATGCTTGAATACATGATAATCTATGAATTCTATGTTTAATTGGTTGAATTCTTGGAGCATATATGTGTAGATATGTGTATGTGTATATATATATATATATCTATATAAATGTGGGTTTATGTAATTTGATGGGGTGATTGAAGATTGATGAATGATATGAGCATATACATGTGTATTGGGTCGTTTTATGGTGTTTTCTTGGTGTATTTTGCTTGGCATCGGAGTTGGAGGTGTTTGGGACCTTCCCCTTCACGTTATACCATTGAAATGCCCTGTTTTTCGACCTAGAACACTCCGAACGGTCGTTCGGTTCCTTTAAACGACCGTTCAACCGAACAGAATCATTCTGCCCTCCGAACGGTCGTTCCTGGTTTTGTACATGGAATTCAAACGACCGTTCATTATTCAAATGGACTCGGATTGACCTAATTTTTGAACTCAAGGAAACCTATTGAAGCCTAAAACATCCTCAAATTGGAATCACCTCAATATATTTTCTTATTTGTGAGTTATGGTCGTTTAAAAATTGTGTCGCCACTTTACCGGAATTCTGCTTTGACCCAACTTCAAACCTACTCCATTTTCACCTTGATTTGAACCAAGATTCGTGCCACATACCATTGAAAATCTCTATGTGTGTAGTTTCATTTCCAACAAACAAAACCTAATTCCAAATTATAGAACTTGAGATATATCCAATTTTCTACAGCTTGTTCATTTCCGAAAAACTGTCAACTTTCGTCAAAATCCATCTTCTTGCGTTCCTTTCACCCCCTTGTCTTCTGTATGTGTTCTAATTGATTCTTATGCTTATTTAACATGTTATATTATGTGATAGATTGTATATTTCAAATTTATGGCTTAATTGGAATGCCCGTTTTTGAATTATGGACTCATATGCTTTTATGTGTTACCTTGTATCGCTTCCTTTGTATTCGTTGTCCTTATACGAACTTTAACTTTATGAATTCCCAATGTATCCTATTATATGCATTGTAAACATGTTTAAATATGTGCTCTGAATACTATATAAACTTTATGGCCCAATTTGATATGAATCTTGAAATATATGAAAGACATAAATATGAAACCACCATGTATTGAACGTTTTGAATGAATTACTTGATTATATGACATCATAACATGATTTATGCTCTTGATGCATCTCATATCATGTACACAACATGCCGTGCATCTATGTGGTTTCATGTTGAGTCAATTCTCACGAGTACACGTTGTTCCTTTTCTTGTACAGTTTGTTTCCAGGGGGGAGACTTCCGAATTAAATAGGCACCCGTTCTACTCTTGACTCTTATCTCGTGGTATTCCAGGTGAGGGTGTTTTTGTTCTAGTTACATAACAATCCCTACCACCCTTATGTGATGAGTTTTGGCCAAAAACCTTATGTATATATATATATATATATATATATATATATATATATATATATCATGTATGTATGATATTTTCAAAGTAGAGTCATTGAGTAAAATGTGATCGAGTAAACCTTTTCTAATGAATTATGAAATATGTTATGTTTCTTATGAATTGAAATGTTTTGGCGAGATTATGCATGTATTTTATGTTCACGGGCCCAGGAACTTAGTACATGTGGCTTTCCGGGGAGGCAAGGGCCGACGGTGATCCCATGTGCTAATTCCAACTATGTTTAACGACGGAACGGATCTCGTTAGGAGTTTTGACGAGAAAACGCTAGTCGGGCAATGAGGACTCATGAACCTCATTGCCACTATGTATGAGGTGTCGGGTCTTGCAAGCCCGTCCACCACCCGGAGGAAGAAGGTTGGACTTAATTTATGATTATGATTATTTGTGATTGTTATGCACCGTGCGGGAAGGCCGGGATACGGATTGCCCAAACGACTATGTCTTATGTTATGTTTATGGCTTGCATGTATTATAAGATATTGTGTGATCGCGTATTCATTATATTAATGATATTTATCGTACACGGTCGGAGTTTGGTTGGAGATGATGCACGCTCACTCGCCGAGCCTTTATGTTTATGTATGATTTATGAACTTAATGAATTTAATATGACTTAGTCGTAAAGTCCGAGCATTGCTTAATTATTCTCTTGTCCCCTGGGGAACTAACTTTAAATAAAACTTTGCTCGGGATTTATGATTTGCATGTGCATGTTTTTATATATATGTATCACTCCTGCTCACTCAGTGTTCTAGAGACTGACCCTCTTCCTCCCCAACCTTTTAGTGCGCAGGTTTGGCATTGGAGTTTCGAGCTAGGCGGAGTTGTGTTGAGTCTTTGAGTCGGTCAGGTTAAGTTAGAAGAGTCTCTGCACTCGCATATGTATTTAAATTGTGTATGATTCGACTTTGGAAGATTATGAATTTGAATCTTTATGTATTTGTTATTGAATTACCTTGCCGGGCTTTGTTATGAGTTAAAAAGAGGCCTGAGGAGCCCAAGTCTGCTTGTGGGTCGTGTGTTTAATTTCTGCAGGCCCGTGGCCAATGCATGTGTTTGGATTTTAGTTTTCCGCTGCATTATGTTTTGTTGGTTGGTTATAATTGCAGGGTCTAAGTTCCGCCTAGCTTAGGAGGTTTGTTTTGTTTGTCTCTCGTTCGCTATGATTTGATACGGGTGCGGACTTCCCATTTCTTTACTCGTGTTGAGCCATAGTGCGGGGGATGTGGTGCCTCACGTGCGGGGTGCTACATAATTAAATAAAATTCCATAATGTAGGCACATTGCACATAAAACTAACAATTATGCATATATTTCATAAAAATAAATTCCTAAAGCATAATTTAATTAAACCTAAGCATGCTACTAATATTATTATATTAAAAACATAATATAAATCATGAAATAATAAAAGAAAATTGCACCTTATGAGAGAGAGAGAGGGGGTCACGAGAGGGAGAGAGAGATTGGGAGATTTTTTGTGTGAATTTTATGTTATGCTTCCTAGGGTATTTATAGGTATGTCTTGGGGGCTTATGTTGCAATTTTGAAGACTTAATCAAGTGAGTCATGTAGTGAATAAGCTAGGTTCATTTATTAGGGGGATTAAGGTGTATACTTAGGTGTATAATTAGGATATAATTAATTTACCTAGTAATCATGACAAAATAAAAATAATTCTAAAATAGGATGAAAATGATAGTAAATTCGTAGAAGAATGTCTAGGTTTTAGTTTGAAATGAGAGAACTTTCAAAAGAAAGAGAATCGAAAGAGCTTTCTAATGGTTATAAACACTTAACGTTTGAACGTCTACATTTAAAGTAGTAGTCATTCGGGAATTTTGAAAAATACGATAAAATTCATAAACGAAGCTAGAATGTGAATTGATTTCCGAGGAAGTGTCAATGATTCTTAAAATAATTCAAGGATCGTTTTGACTGTAATATTCGATACCAAATGTTGTATAGTTTGAAAATTAGTTTTTACGGTGGAAATAGTACTTTGGGAAAAATAGGAAAAATTTATAAAACAAGTTAGGTTTTGAACTAGAGTTTGGAAAAGATCTTAAAATTCATAAAATAATCCAAGGGTCGTAATGGTTATAATATTGTATAGGAAAAACGTTGAAATTCTGAAAACTAGGGGTTTTCGGCCGGTTTTGATTTCTACGGAAGCTACGTTAAGAATTAGGGTTTGGGAATCATATCATAATTCATAAAATTTTGCAAGGATTCTATCGAACCCAATATTGGATAGGTAAAAGCGTCTCGAAAATTTCCTACAATTATGAGTGAATAGTAACTTGGGACCTAAATGGAATTTTTGACAAACAATTTTCAAAACGTATTTCGGGATGATGAAAGCTATGATATGAATTTGAAAAATATGGAAACCAACTTTCTAAGGTTTCTTAAGGTTTAGGTAAAGGTCTAGGGTTCGGTGAATGAATAGTGATATGGTTCTCTAAAAAAGGCACAAATCATAAATTAGAACATAAGTGCACATAATTCACGTATAATGGAATGTGTAATGGACTAAGGCTATAAATGCTTTCCTCTTAACCCTTTACTTACCCGTGCTATCCTGATCTCGAAAATCCGGGCTGTTACAATTTTTCTGCTCGAGTTCAACAGACTTAAGACACATCATATCTCATCCGCACCTTCGCCCTGATTCCTTCTCTTCTTTCTTCCAAATCTGATTGAACCGACTCTGTCCATGGCCACTCCCTCCCACACAAGCTTTTGTTCACGTGGTCTTCTTAGTATATCTTCTGTTGTTTGTTCATAGGGAATATAGGACTAATGAAAATATAATTTTCTTTTCACTCTAAAAGAATGCGTCCTATTTTTCTTAAAATTTAGAGAGCATCGTATTTGCATTTTAATTAACTAGAAATTTTGAATAGCGTTTGGTTTTCATCAAACTGTGTGAGCTTTCACCAATTTCAATTATTCTTTCCTTTTGGGTCTATAGTTTTTTGTTGGCTGTTTAGTAATTGGAATTTTGGTAAACTTTTGGCGTGTTAATTTCTAAATAATCCTTTTTTTAAGGTTACGAGTTTTGATGATTTTGAAGTACAGACCTTGCCTTAACTGTTCTGTTTCTATATGAGTTTTATTTATAGTAGAATGGAAGATATTACTCCACTCCTTACACTTGTTGTATTGTATTGTAGAAGAGCTTTTACTTATTATTATTTTTTCATATTTTTTGTATGGACACAACATTTCTTGAAACATGCAAAAATTATTTTAATCAAAGATTATGCATGATACTTCAAATTAAAAACTTATGTAGGTGGCACTTGTGTCTTTTTTTATTAAATATCAGAACATGAATCTATTTTGTTGTGTTAAAATATCACCAACCGTTATTATATATGTTGTCCCATTGTGGCATGGTCTAATTAATATTGAAATGCATATATTTTATTCAGTGTGTGTAGGTGCCTGTGTGGCGAGATTAGGGGAAGCATATTTGATTTTTTTATGCTTCTCCGATCAGTTGTTTTTGTAACAGCCCTAAACAGGGCCTAGTTGGAATTGGTAAGCCTTGAAAGAAAGTGAAAGCATTTATAGACTTTGATCCGTCAAATGTTCTTCATGCATCACATTTTTATGTGTTTTAAGTTGTTCTTACGTGCTATTATGTGTCTTTGGGAGAGATCTCAACTAAAACCCCATATTACTATTCATTTTCGAGCCTCCATTCCCTCAATAGAATACTAAAAACTCAAATCTGTATTTCTTGAATACCTTAACTCACATCTCTTGTTTTAAAATCATTTTCGGAAATTTAACATCAGAGTTACGATTTTATCCCCATGTCATTGTTTATCTACTAAACTATATCCTCTTATCTCATTCGTAGAACCTTAGAGACATGAAACTTATATTTTTCTGTCACTTACATATGCTTTCCATGACCCGAAACTCTTTACAAAAATTGTTGATCAAAATTACCATTAGGTCCCTTGATCACTATTCATTCCATACAATTAAGAATTTCTCGGAACACTTTTTCCTATCAAATATTATAGTCAAATGAATCCTTGAATCATTTCGAGAATTTTGATATCATCCACAAACCCTAATTCCTATTCTAACTCAAGTAGAATCGAAAATCACTTCAAAAACCTAATTACTATTCTTACCGTAAACGACTTTTTATCCGTACACTTTTTGATATTCAATATTATAGTTAAAACGATCCTTGAATTATTTTATGAATTTTCATACATTTACCAAAACTTTATTCCAACCGTAGCATATTTTATAAACATTTTCCTTTTTAGAAATTATCATTTTATTTTAAATAATTAGCTTTCATTCAATATTCAAAATTATATGTAAAACGTTTCTTGAATTTTTCTCTAAACTATCATAAATTTTCCAACCTTTAAACTTCATCATATCTTCGTTTATATAATTTTCTCATGATTTTCATCATCTTTAACGTTCATAATTTATAAACGAAAACTCTAAATATTTCATATTTATAATCATAACGAAGATTTTTCACTCGTTCTTTCATTAATTTACTACTTCAAGTTTTTACCTCTCGACTCTTGAATAAATTTTATGTAGCACCCCAATACGTAAGGATGCCACACCCCCGCACTATAGGTCGATCCACATACGAAACTGGTAATCCGTACACGAACGACCTATAGCGAACGGGTGACAATACAAATAAAATGACAAGCTAAGCGGAACTAAATTTATACATGCGATAGAATAAAGCGGAAGCATACTCTATTTACTATCAAATATAACTATTAAAACATGCTATAACATTGATCATTCGTTAAATAACTTGTATAGTAGTTCACCTATCAATACATTATCATCTCCTAAATTACATAACAAATAACATTAACAATAATTCCTTTGAAATGATAAGTAAATAAATGGACCGTGTGGAGCTCGAATGCAAGGACTCGACTCAGCTCAATTCCAGCCTAGCGTGTACCTGCAAGAACACTGCATGTATATCGATTTCCCGAATAACTCCATCACTCCCACAAACCCCATCACTCCAATAAACACCATCACTCCCATAAACTCCATCACTCCAATCACTCCATCACTCCATCACTCCAATAATGGGAAGGTTGCGAGCCTTCACCATTCACAATAACATGATACCCGCAGCGTTAGGATTCTAGAGGTGGCTCCTACGGGTTCAGGAGGTGGCTCCTACACATGTAGCATTTTACCCTGCAGGTTCAAGAGGTGGCTCCCATGTGCATAGCACGCTGTCCCGTATAGTACTTAGCTCCTGCGGCTGACGAGCGGTACACGATAACACGGTAATCATGATACTCGCATTGCTTTACATGATCACGATATTAGCACATAATCACGGTACGCGCATTGCTTTGCAAGACTATGACATTAATCAAGCTACACGCATTGCTTTGCATGGGCCTGATTTGCTTGCTGACAGGTGACATGACGTCCCATGAATGCGTGAACGTGCTTATTGATCCCAATTTCCGCCCTGGAGAACAACTGGATAAGAAACAGAAACATTTGTGCACTCATGAGACTATAATTCGATAATGTTACAAGATAGAGCCCACGACATGAACAAGTAACAAAGTGGCATGCAACGAACGATGTAGCATAATATATTCATATTATAACATGTAATCGATCATATAATAGCATATTATGGTCAATTAAATGATTAGAGAAGGAATTGGAATTGTTACATTTATGCAGAAGCATTCTGCCTCTCCAGGGGTCTGGGAATGGTCGTTCCGGTCCTTAGTTCAAAATGGGAAGGGCCATTCCCATCTCCCCGAAGTTACTCCCCGAAGATGGGAACAGCCGTTCCTGCTGGTAAGCCAAAACGAGAAGGGTCGTTCCCGTCCTCGCCACCATGCTGGTGATTCACATATGGGAACGACCGTTTCCCCAAATAACTAGGAACGGGAAGGGTCGTTCCCATTACACAGGAGATGCAGAAACAGGGGATGCACGAACCAATCTCCAATTCATCATAACTCATATAATTCAATCTCCAAAGGCCTGAATTCATGAAAAGGGAAGAAACAGGGGATGCACGAACCAATCTCCAATTCATCATAACTCATATAATTCAATCTCCAAAGGCCTGAATTCATGAAAAGGGATATGTATACATGCTTAAGGCACAATAAAACTAATATAAACACTTAGTTCAAGCCTAAATCATCAAGAATTCAAGATCAACTCTCATGAACATGTATACCATAAAACTCCATAATTCTCAAGATATGAGCATGAAATTCAGGTTACAAGCACATGATCATACTTCTAACATAAAAAATCCAATTATTTCATGAATTCATAAACCCTAGCCTCATAGACTTCAAGAATTCATATAATAACTCACGTATTCCTTGGAATGAAAACTAGAAGAAAAGAGATAAAGACAGATGATGATGATGCCCCAAAATTCATAATTCCTCCAAAATAATTGCTTGACATGATGGCATTCTTCTTCCCTAGTTGGAGGCTTTGGTTCGGTGGAGAAGGAAGAAATATGGGGTGTGAGTTTTTGAAAAATGAATGGTCATGGAAGGAGCAAGAAGGATATTACGTGATATATCTCCTCAATTTTGATGAAATGTATTAATTGTAATTAAATCCCCCAAGATGTAAGTTCATGCAATTAAGTAAGGAAAGTTTGGAAAAGGATCAATTAGGTCCAAGAATTGTTTATGCAATTTGGTCCTAGGATTATAGTGAATGAGCATTTAAGGACAATTAAGCATTTAAAACGCATTCGACAATTAATTCACATAATGCATATTTCCAAGTCATGAAATAAATACTCAAATTGTCACGGATTTCACTTGTACATGTTGAAATATAATTCATATAGTTTATCATAAAGTGTAGGTATTTAAGAAATGAAGGAATTAAAATTAAATCCTAACCCTCAAAATCACACGTGTCATGCGTACCTGGAAAGCCGAAAAATGGGGCGTTACATTTTATATCATTTTATATTTATTTTCATTCAACATGACATCATCCATGACAACATAGGCCTTCTAGAAAATTTAAATAAATGAATATAATTCACCCACATTTCTTATATAGCTTCCAGGCATTAGTTTAAAGTGTGAGACAACCACATTTCCTACATAGCTACCAAGCATTTGTTTAGGTTATGAAGCATCCACATCTCCCCTAAACTCTTAGGAATTGCAACATAAGCCCCTAAATCCCAAGTATAAATACCCCTCCAAGCTCATTTCCAAGACTACACAAAATTCACTCGATCTCTCTCCCTCTCACGCCACTCCTCTCTCTCCCTATGCTAAGGTGTGTTTTATTTTATTATTTCATGCTTTATATTATGTTCATAGTATAATAATAATAGTAGCATGCTTAGATTTAATTAAATTATGCTTTAGGAATTTATTTTATGAAATATATGCTATTTATGCTAGTTTAGGAAAAATATGATAATATATGTGAATTTTATTTAATTAAATGCATGAATTATGATATGATATAGTATGTTCATATGTTTAAGTATTCATGATCTTGTTTGATTAAATTCATCCCTAGAATAATTTATTTAGAATTATTTTTCATAGAAAATTTGTATATCTTGCTATATTATGTTTCAAATTCTATGTTATAAATATGAATATCATCAAGCATGTTACACACCCTCTTTGAATATTCAAATGGACTTAATAACATGTTCTTAATGTTCTTGGACATGTGTGTGTGTGTGTGGCGTGTGAATTTGATTTTATGTTATAAAGTGTTTAATTTATAAGAAGTTGAATAGTAAATATTTTCAATAGTAATTTTGACTTTTTGGTCAACCCATATTCTGATAATTTCGAAATTTATATTAAATTAATTATAAAATTAGTTTTGGAATTTTTTAAATAAGGATTTTATCCGAATTTTCCAAAAATCGATAATAGTGAAACATTTTCCAAATATAACCTACATTGTCAAATTAAATCCTAATTTCACTTCAAATCTTATAATTAGGATCATGATGTGATTGATAAATATTTAATTAGTTAAAGATTTCATAAAACCTAATTAATTAAAGAAATTCACTTAAACGGTGAAAATAAGGGTTTACCGGGTAAAAATTAAAGTTTACCGGATTTTTCTAACATATTACCCTTTTAGGTGTAAATATTATATGATTAAAATAAATAAGATTTCCTTATTAAAAATTTATGAACTTATTTTATAATATAAAAGTTTACTAAGATTCATAATTTAATAACCGCTTGTTTTATAAGTTTTGTTTGAATGTTAAAGTTTATTTATTAGAATATTATTATGTGATCTCATTCCATGATTATAACATGTTTTGTGATAACTTGTCTATGTGAGTAGTTTTGGTTATGAAATAGAAACTTATAGTTGATCACCACTCATAGGTGAAGATCTGGACGGACTAGGACTCCGGTATTATTACATAATACCTAGTTACTGTAGGTGAGGCTAAACGTTTTCAACTGGGATCATGAGAATATATATATATATATATATATATATATATATATATATTTATACATGAAACATTTTATGACCTACCATAATACCATTCAATTTTTATTCTTTTATAAATGATACTGCCCTTTTGAGAATACTTTGATATCAGCTTATATTGTTCCAGTATACACAATCAACTATTTTAAAGTATTCATAACATATTGTCATAAACAATTAAAAGTATCTCCTGCTAAATTATCTCGGTACTATGCTACCATTTATCGGGTATCGTTAAATGCAAGCAAAATATATTTTCTTATTGTGGGCCCGGTGGTCTTGGTAGAAGTAGTAGCCCGGGAGGCATGAGCCGAGGTTTACTATTATACTAGCCGCCAACTAGATCTTGGTGGTGGTCTAACTGGAGGTTAGTTATTCCACATCAAGTGAAGGGAAAAGGTACGTCCCTCCCAAGTTCATGTATATCAACACTAGGGGTAGCTCCCTGAGGTGACACCGGAGGAAGAAGGATGGTATCGTTGTATTTCTTTTTATTAAGTAACGACATCTTGATCAATGTTGTTACGAATATTCTTGGTTTTTATGGAGTTAAGGTTGGAGAACGCCTAGCTTGCGGGCACCATATTGTTTCACAAAGGGGTTCATATTTTTCTTAAAAAGTATTGCACATAATCCCCTTACCCCTTTATCTTCAAATAAATATGAACCCAATATTGATATTGTTGTAAGTATTTTCCTATTATCGGGTACTAACCAAGGAGTTTCTTGGTTAATCCCACTATGGATATTGATTTCACATTACTCTCAAAATTATTACTTCATTCTTATTCGATCACTATTAAAGATCCTTTTGGAATAAAAGTTTCTTGGTAAAAATCCTAAAATTTTATAGTATCACTCAACCACCCCTCACTTAGTCAATTTGACTAACCCCTCGCTCTTTTAAAATTCATGATTTCAGGTACTGCCATCGCTCATTAGCTGCTATCTTGAAGCATAGAGAGCCCATTATCTTGTGCATATTAGATCAGGTTTATTAACTAAGCCAAGATAGACTATAATCTTGTATAGTTATTATATTACTCCAATATGATACTCTTAGATCATGAACAACTTTAACCCTACGGTATTGCTTCTAAGTTTCATGAGTTTCAAATTATTCCAAATTCTTTTATTTACTACCCCAAACATAAGTTGTTGTTTTCAATGTTTCAAATTCCGCTACCATGTTTTCTTACTCTGATATCGTATAGCATCGTCCGTTCGCCGGCGTGCCTCTCAGGTGCTAGGTCTCACATCCGCCTGGGAAGTGCGAGGTGCGGGGTTGTAGCGTATTTGGGGGCGCTACAGTTTTGGAATTCTAAAAGATCCTATTGTCTGAGAAACCTTGGGAAATGTGGCTCAAATATTTTTCTTAATTATGGATATAATGAAGTAGAACAAAACGTTTTCTTTGTAAGTAGCTGTAATTGTGTATCTTTTCGTTGCAGATTTTTTCTTTGGCATTCAACTGTTTTTTAGAACAATTGATCTGTTATTTGTCAATCCTTAGTCTCGAAACAGAGAAGAGCATTCTTCTCCTAGTGTTCCCAGCATGAATTTGGTATATTGGTTTTGTAACGCCCCGCTCATTCGATAAGTAAGGTACGTCACCTTCTAACCTTTTTATGTATTTAATTATGTGTTTGGTGCGTTGTGTGGCCCACTTTTGAACTCTTTTAGAGTTAGGGCCCCTTTTTGTAATTTTCTTCTTTTAGGGGGGTTTTCCGGCCACTTCTCGTTCGGTAGAGATTTTGACTTCTTTGACCCCTCCTTTGCGTCCGGGGCATCGAGACGAGTCCGTAGACTCTAAGTTTGCCCCATTCTGACTTCGTTAGCCCGTCCTTCCGATTGCTTTTGCGTACGAGGACCAGAGATATATACTCGGGTTTCCTCGTTTTGCGTGCAAAGATCAGATCAACCTCCTGCATCGTCTTCTCCAGCGACAGGCACTATTCATGCAGTGAAGGTGCAATTACACACACATGCTCGTTCTCCCTCGTTTCTCGACGGAATTCGACGAATCAATAGTGGAAATTTATCAGCTCGACGAGCCCATCACAACCGTACCAGTTTCGTGGCCTGAAAGTGACCAGCGGCGGCGCAGCGGTGGTCCGACAGTGGCGGGTGATGCCACCTCCACGCCGGCGGCGTTCCGGCGACTCTCGCCGTCCAACAACCACCCTACCCTATGTTTTTGGACCTTCCCGTTCCATTTCCAGCCTCGGTTTTGAGCGAATCGCAGCGTAGATGGTGGTTCCGGCGGTGACGCAGCGGCGCAACTTCGGCAGCGATTTCGGCCTTTTTCCCGGCCGGTTTTGGTGGTGGAGCCTTTACAAAAGTTGCTTAGAATGACGAAACGTAGTGGATGGCATAGGCGGCGTTCCGAGAACCGGCCATTGGCGGCGGACCGGCGCTGAACCGGCGGGTCTGAACCGGTTACTGTTCCGGTGATTTTTCCGGCGATTTGACTTGGGGCTTTCGTAGGGCTTGTTACAAGCTTTCCAACGGTATGCTCGGATTTCATTTTGGTTTTACGGTTTACGTTTAATTGCAGTTTTCGTCCTTGGATTTAAGTTCGGTTTTTCGTCAACGAAGTCCGGTGTGTTTGGCATTTTCTGCAATTGATTGAGGGCTTTTGTTGACCAGGCCGAGACGTACGTTTCTGTCCTTCCGGGGATTTTTCCGACCACCGGAGACGGTATTCCGGTGGCGGCCGGTGACTGTTCCGGCGGCTCCGGTAGCGGCATTCCGGTGACTTTCGGACAGAAAGTCCCTTTCGTTGTGGTGAGTCCAACGCCACTTTCCGTTCATCAATCGGATGCCCGGTTGATTTGTTGTGATTTATTTTGTGTATTTCTATTTATTTGGAATTAATTGTTGTAATTGCAATAAATTGTCAATTGCTTGATTTGTCGATCAATATGAATTCCAATGTGTACGAAAGCATGAATTAAATGAACTATGATATATGTTGATGCTTTGATTTGCAATTTGAACTCCGATATGCCGTATTTGAGCCATTTGTCTAACTTGAAGGGGTGTTTGTGTAATTTTGTAAACAATATGAATATTGTTTGATTTAATTAGGTAACCTTGTAATTGAATCCGTTTAGTGATATATGAATTGACTATGCCAAGTGTGAATTATATAGAATTGATATGCGACCTTGTGAGATTTAAGTGATTTGAATGACTCTATTTTGTCTATTTTATAATTGTATACTTGAGTTATAAATATTATATGAAGTTCATGACTCGATTGCAAGGAATTATGAAAGATATGAAATGATTGGGCTTGAAACCCTCATGTATGGAAGGTACTTGAAAGAATTACTTGATTATGTAACTCCATAACATCATTTTACTTCTTATACCTATCATATCATGTGTTTAGCATTGCCGTGCGTCTATGTGGTTTCATATTGAGTCAATTCTCACAAGTACACATTGTTCCTTCTCTTGTACAGTTTGTTTCCAGGGCGGAGACTTCCAAATTGAATAGGCACCCGTATTGCTCTTGTTTCTTGTCTCGTGGAATTCCAGGTGAGGGTGTTTTCGTTCTAGTTACATATCAAACCCTACAACCCTTATGTGAAAAGCTTTGGCCTAAACCTTATGATTATATATATGTTACTTTTAAAAGGAGAGTTATCGAGTAAATACTGATTGATTGAGTAAATTATTGATCGAGTAAATACCGATTGATCGAGTAAACCCTTTTCAAATGGATTATGGATATGGTATGATTCTTATGAATCAAATGATTTTGGCGAGAATATGATTATGGATATGATTATGACTGCACGGGCCCAGGGACTTAGTGCAAGCGGCTATCCGGGGAGGCAAGGGCCGACGGTGATCCCTTGTACTAGTCCCACCACATTTACGGTGATACCGGCCCTCGCTAGGAGGTTTAGCGGGGAATGGGAGCTGAGTGCCCTTGGGGGATTCATGTAACCCCATTGGCCTATGTATGGACCGGTGTTCGGGTCTTGCTAACCCGTCCACCACCCGGAGGAAGAAGGTTGGAACTTATTTTATGACTTATGATTATAACTATGATTATGTTTATGATTGATAGGCACCGTGCGGGAAGGCCGGGACACGGATTGCCCAAACGAATATGTTTTAGGATATGATATATGATTTGTGTGTATTATGATATATTGCATGATCACCTATTTAATGTATTATTGATATTTGTCGTACACAGTCGGAGTTTGGTTGGAGGTTGTGCACGCTCACTCGCCAAGCCTTATTGATTATGTATGATTTATGAATTTAATGAATTTAATATGAATAGTCGTAAAGTCTGAGCATTGCTTAGTCTTTCTTTTGCCCTTTTTGGGAACTAACTTTAAATAAAACCTTGCTCAGGATTTATGACTTGCATGTGCATGTTTCTATATTATATGTATCGCTCCTGCTCACTCAGTCTTCTAGAGACTGACCCCTCTTTCCCCCTTTTTCCAGTTTCTTTTGCAGGTGTTGGTTACTAGGCGGAGTTAGAGTGTCGAGTCATTGTTCTAGTCTCACTCGTTTACACTCACGGCATATTATATTGTCTTTAATTACTGTATTGATTTATTATTGCTGGCCGGTGTGCCTTATTGAATTGTATTGATTCGGGACAGGTTAGGACAGGTGTACTGATTAGTGGAGCCCGTATTTATATTCGTTTTGGATTTCATTTGTTTCATGGATATTACATACATGATTTCCTTGCTTCCGCATTTTGGGTTTTGTTGATGGTTCCAGGGTTAGCTTCCGCCTAGTCAGGACTGTACTTTTGATTGTCACCCGTTCGCTGTGAGTTCAATTCATGTGTGGACTGCCTATTTCATATGTGGATTAGACTCATAGTGCGGGGGATGTGGTGCCTATCGTCCCGGGTGCTACATCTTTAGGTGGTATCAGAGCTACCAGGTTCAGAACCGGTGCTCTGGGTCGTGTTGTCTCGAGTATAGGTCGCACGGCATAGGAACTAATTGTCAATGTGTGCATTGCATCATTCTTGAACACAGAATTGTGATTTTTTTTTCAAACTTTATTCGATTATTTGTTGCATTTTGCATTGAATCCATTCTTTTGGTGTTAATTATGTGGCCTGAGCATATACTAAGCGCATGCATTTATTTTCAAAATGAGTTGTGATTCATAGGATATGAAGACAATATCAAACCACGACCAATCTTTACGACAACCACAGGTTACCACAAGCTCTTCTTTCTAGCTCGGAAGTTGTAAGGAATGCCTTGGGAATTCTACAGAAATTTAAGAGTCAAACCTTTTCTAAAATGAGGTTAGGGCTCGAGTGATAAAGTCCAGAATAAGAGGTCAGTTCGAAGGAGAAGTTTGCAAGCTCTATTACCGATGGTGAATCCATGATGAGACGGGATTTGTGGTGTATAATGATTTGGTTTCACGAGATCAACATGTTTGTTTACACTACGAAGATTTGTCAACCAGATTCCAAAGAAGAGAGATCTTGAAGATGTTTTAAATTTGAGGTTTCTATCAACGTGGAGGCGATGACCTTCAAGGGAATTAAAGTAAAGTAGGTTCGTGGTTGAGATATGAAGAGGGGAGAGGAAATATGAAGAATAATATAGCTTGGGATTTAGATCGATGAAAAAGGATGAGGAGACTACGAAGAGGGAATTCACATACTTCAGAATCGAGACGAGATAGGAGTTGAATTGAGAAGAATTAAAGAAAATTAGTCGACGTGATAAGTATAAGTTCATGGAAAATGACAATGCTAAGGATTTTATCTTCGGCCGGATATGAGTTCATCTTCCAAATTCAAGATGAAGTGTCGAGTTGTGAGATTGAATTAAAAGCTCTGGAGCAACAAATGGAAACGATAAAGAAAGATAAAGAACTATTGGAGGGAAATTATGTACTCAAATGTAAACAATTGGAGATTTATTCTTCAAGAGAAGTCAAGATGCCAATTTCATGGGTGTTGAAGAATTTGGGTTCAAGAGATTTCAATCTCGGACTTGGGAGATCCATAAGTTGATACACGGGAACTTTGAAGATTTGAAAGACCGTGGGTAAAGAAAAGGGGAACAATTAATTCAAGACAAACCTGCAATTTGAGAAGCAAAGAAATATGCCAAGTTAAAGTTTACAACTACGGTGACAGGTTCTATGCATTCATAAGCACGTGCATCATACGTCGCTTTAATTATTTAAATTTCTCTATTTATATGCGCATCTCTAATTTGTATAATTGTTCCAATGTGTTGCATCTTTAATTGTTTACAAGTGTGATACGGCATTGGCACCCTAACCCGACATGCATTTTAGTGTTTACTTGATAGGAATTTCCCACATCTTATTTATCAAGTGGTACTCCGACTGATTCTTGCTGGAATCAAGAAAAGAAGAAATTATGGGTTGCACTGGTTGGTTAAAAAAAATAATAATAATAAAAAAAAAAAAAAGGAAATGGAAAATTCTGAGGTTTGGAAAATAGAATCGAAAGTGGGAACGAGAGAAGCAGGTTGTCATTCCTACTAATTGCTTCAAAGGAAATGTGAGGACTATCACTAGACAAGTGGCGTGATTAGAACCACTTATACCGAGGAAGCTAAGTTGAAGAAATTGAGGTGTGTTGATCCGAGAAGCGGTAGAAAAAGTTTAAGGAGTTGAGATAGAATTTCTTGGGGGAGAGCACGACCGGACATGAAACTTAAATTCACAGTGGTGCTCGAGGAAGATACTTCTCACGGACATGAATGACCCAATGATAGTAACAGGAAAAGAATAAGGCGGCGCTATCAGTTTAAACCTTCAAAGTTTGAGTTAAGTTAATATAACCGGGATGAAGATCTTCATAAGGCATCGAAGAGAGTGGTTCGTTTGGGAATTTATAAGCACGTGATTCAGACAGCGAGGATGATGATATTATCAGGGAACTTCTGATGGATTCCTAAATTAGTTTCAAGAAAGGAAAATTGGTCAAATTTATCACCTTTAAGAAGGATGTCCACTAGTTCCAGATGACCAAATCTTCAACAAAGAATTAAACTAGTTGGTGACAAGGTATGAAGTGGGAGTTAAAGTTTAAGATTCTTGTACGGCCAAAGAGAATATAATGAACCTGGTACAAAGATAAATGTTCTGATCGTAGGCGGAATAAATTAGTGCCCGGTTAATTGCAGAAGATAATTGTGAGTAAGGATCCGAATGGAATCGAGAATAGGATCAACCAAGGGCCTGACTTTCTCAGTCAAACATCTACTAAATATATGAAAGACAAGTTGGGAATCAAGCCAGCTAGAGATCAGACTATCCAAATCGTAGAAGTAAAGTCACAACCTCAATTCCATTGCTACGGTGAACGGTACACTAAGCATCCATCGCACGAGCATACATGCATCGTTTACATATTTAAATTTTGTGATTATGTGATATCCTAGCCAGTGGAGTGTGTGTTGATTATTGTGAACCTTGCTTTTGTTTGTGTGCTTGAGTGAAAGGGAGATTTGATTCTCTCTATTTACGTGCCAGGAAGATGTGGATTCTCCCTGTTTATGTGCTAGAAAGATGCTGGATTCTTTCTGTTTTCTGTGCACGAGAGATGCTGGATTCTCTTGTACTTAGGTATTCGAGGGATGTTGGATTCTCTTGGATTTAGGAGTTTCAGAAATGCTGGATTTTCTCAAACTAGAATGTCTGGATGGATGTGGAATCTGACAGATTTAGGCTGGGAGATGGGGTTCTCTCAACTCTGTGCCGAGAGACGGGGTTCTCTCTTTTGTGTGTGCTGAGGGACGGGGTTTCCTCACTTGTGTGTTGAGAGATGGGATTCTCTCTCGGTTGTCGTGTTTGTGTTACGCCTGGATAGACAAGAGGTTAACCAGTGACGAGGCAATGGACTAGTAGCGGTCGAACGAGTTTTGAAGTGACTAATGGCCAAGTGTTCGAGTAGATTTTTGTGACTACCAGACTCTGAAGAGGTTGATACAAATAAGGGGAGTAAACTTCACAACCAGGGTTAAGATGCTAAGCAATTTCGGGAAATAGATCGATACAATTCCAGTTTGAAACTTTTTCGGTCCAACAGTAGGACCTGAGGACAGGTCCTTTTGAAGGAGGGAAGATTGTAACGCCCCGCTCATTCGATAAGTAAGGTACGTCACCTTCTAACCTTTTTATGTATTTAATTATGTGTTTGGTGCGTTGTGTGGCCCACTTTTGAACTCTTTTAGAGTTAGGGCCCCTTTTTGTAATTTTCTTCTTTTAGGGGGGTTTTCCGGTCACTTCTCGTTTGGTAGAGATTTTGACTTCTTTGCGTCCGGGGCATCGAGACGAGTCCGTAGACTCTAAGTTTACCCCGTTCTGACTTCGTTAGCCCGTCCTTCCGATTGCTTTTGCGTACGAGGACCAGAGATATATACTCGGGTTTCCTCGTTTTGCGTGCAAAGATCAGATCAACCTCCTGCATCGTCTTCTCCAGCGACAGGCACTATTCACGCAGTGAAGGTGCAATTACACACACATGCTCGTTCTCCCTCGTTTCTCGACGGAATTCGATGAATCAATAGTGGAAATTTATCAGCTCGACGAGCCCGTCACAACCGTACCAGTTTCGTGGCCTGAAAGTGACCAGCGGCGGTGCAGCGGTGGTCCGACAGTGGCGGGTGACGCCACCTCCACGCCGGCGGCGTTCCGGCGACTCTCGCCGTCCAACAACCACCCTACCCTATGTTTTTGGACCTTCCCGTTCCATTTCCAGCCTCGGTTTTTAGCGAATCGCAGCGTAGGTGGTGGTTCCGGTGGTGACGCAGCGGCGCAACTTCGACAGCGATTTCGGCCTTTTTCCCGGCCGGTTTTGGTGGTGGAGCCTTTACAAAAGTTGCTTAGAATGACGAAACGTAGTGGATGGCATAGGCGGCGTTCCGAGAACCGGCCATTGGCGGCGGACCGGCGGTGAACCGGTGGTGAACCGGCGGGTCTGAACCGGTTACTGTTCCGGTGATTTTTCCGGCGATTTGACTTGGGGCTTTCGTAGGGCTTGTTACAAGCTTTCCAACGGTATGCTCGGATTTCATTTTGGTTTTACGGTTTACGTTTAATTGCAGTTTTCGTCCTTGGATTTAAGTTCGGTTTTTCGTCAACGAAGTCCGGCGTGTTTGACATTTTCTGCAATTGATTGAGGGCTTTTGTTGACCAGGCCGAGACGTACGTTTCTGTCCTTCCGGGGATTTTTCCGACCACCAGAGACGGTATTCCGGTGGCGGCCGGTGACTGTTCCGGCGGCTCCGGTAGCGGCATTCCGGTGACTTTCGGACAGAAAGTCCCTTTCGTTGTGGTGAGTCCAACGCCACTTTCCGTTCGTCAATCGGATGCCCGGTTGATTTGTTGTGATTTATTTTGTGTATTTCTATTTATTTGGAATTAATTGTTGTAATTGCAATAAATTGTCAATTGCTTGATTTGTCGATCAATATGAATTCCAATGTGTACGAAAGCATGAATTAAATGAACTATGATATATGTTGATGCTTTGATTTGCAATTTGAACTCCGATATGCCGTATTTGAGCCATTTGTCTAACTTGAAGGGGTGTTTGTGTAATTTTGTAAACAATATGAATATTGTTTGATTTAATTAGGTAACCTTGTAATTGAATCCGTTTAGTGATATATGAATTGACTATGCCAAGTGTGAATTATATAGAATTGATATGCGACCTTGTGAGATTTAAGTGATTTGAATGACTCTATTTTGTCTATTTTATAATTGTATACTTGAGTTATAAATATTATATGAAGTTCATGACTCGATTGCAAGGAATTATGAAAGATATGAAATGATTGGGCTTGAAACCCTCATGTATGGAAGGTACTTGAAAGAATTACTTGATTATGTAACTCCATAACATCATTTTACTTCTTATACCTATCATATCATGTGTTTAGCATTGCCGTGCGTCTATGTGGTTTCATATTGAGTCAATTCTCACAAGTACACATTGTTCCTTCTCTTGTACAGTTTGTTTCCAGGGCGGAGACTTCCAAATTGAATAGGCACCCGTATTGCTCTTGTTTCTTGTCTCGTGGAATTCCAGGTGAGGGTATTTTCGTTCTAGTTACATATCAAACCCTACAACCCTTATGTGAAAAGCTTTGGCCAAAACCTTATGATTATATATATGTTACTTTTAAAAGGAGAGTTATCGAGTAAATACTGATTGATTGAGTAAATTATTGATCGAGTAAATACCGATTGATCGAGTAAACCCTTTTCAAATGGATTATGGATATGGTATGATTCTTATGAATCAAATGATTTTGGCGAGAATATGATTATGGATATGATTATGACTGCACGGGCCCAGGGACTTAGTGCAAGCGGCTATCCGGGGAGGCAAGGGCCGACGGTGATCCCTTGTACTAGTCCCACCACATTTACGGTGATACTGGCCCTCGCTAGGAGGTTTAGCGGGGAATGGGAGCTGAGTGCCCTTGGGGGATTTATGTAACCCCATTGGCCTATGTATGGACCGGTGTTCGGGTCTTGCTAACCCGTCCACCACCCGGAGGAAGAACGTTGGAACTTATTTTATGACTTATGATTATGACTATGATTATGTTTATGATTGATAGGCACCGTGCGGGAAGGCCGGGACACGGATTGCCCAAACGAATATGTTTTAGGATATGATATATGATTTGTGTGTATTATGATATATTGCATGATCACCTATTTAATGTATTATTGATATTTGTCGTACACGGTCGGAGTTTGGTTGGAGGTTGTGCACGCTCACTCGCCGAGCCTTATTGATTATGTATGATTTATGAATTTAATGAATTTAATATGAATAGTCGTAAAGTCTGAGCATTGCTTAGTCTTTCTTTTGCCCTTTTTGGGAACTAACTTTAAATAAAACCTTGCTCAGGATTTATGACTTGCATGTGCATGTTTCTATATTATATGTATCACTCCTGCTCACTCAGTCTTCTAGAGACTGACCCCTCTTTCCCCCTTTTTCCAGTTTCTTTTGCAGGTGTTGGTTACTAGGCGGAGTTAGAGTGTCGAGTCATTGTTCTAGTCTCACTCGTTTACACTCACGGCATATTATATTGTCTTTAATTACTGTATTGATTTATTATTGCTGGCCGGTGGCCTTATTGAATTGTATTGATTCGGGACAGGTTAGGACAGGTGTACTGATTAGTGGAACCCGTATTTATATTCGTTTTGGATTTCATTTGTTTCATGGATATTACATACATGATTTCCTTGCTTCCGCATTTTGGGTTTTGTTGATGGTTCCAGGGTTAGCTTCCGCCTAGTCAGGACTGTACTTTTGATTGTCACCCGTTCGCTGTGAGTTCAATTCATGTGTGGACTGCCTATTTCATATGTGGATTAGACTCATAGTGCGGGGGATGTGGTGCCTATCGTCCCGGGTGCTACAGGTTTTCTTGTGCTTTCTTCTTGATGTTCTTTTATGTCCAACTGTCATGCAATTATGAGTATTTTCGTGGCACATCTGATAGGATTATCATTGTCTCTCTAACAACTAATGAGATTGTAAAGACACTTGATCTCATTGTCTCTAAATTCTTGGATGAGGTGACTAATGACTTTAAATATCTTTGATGGAAATTGAAAAAAATTTGATTTCATTCATAAAGAGATAATTCTTTTTTATTTGTTCTGGTCAGTTTTATATTGATGATGGAGGTTAGGCCGACCCAGAATCAAAGATTAGACCGGTTGTGCCCAACTGCTCATGTGTTGGAATAATTGGGAAGGGTGGAGCCACCATAAGGTGAACCTGCTCCCTGTTGTCGCAGAAAATTTAGATGTTCTTAAATTATTGTTTGGTGAATTTCTAATGTTTGCTTGAACTGTTCTAATGCTCTCATGTTAAATGTTGTAGTAACTAGAAGTTAAAAAACGAAATAATTGATGTTGTTACTATTGGTTCTCTATCTGCAACCGTGGCTTTGCAAGAATCATGTTCTCCTATACATAAGTACAGAAGTATGATTGAACATGTTATTTGACTCAGATGTTTATTCAACCATATATATTTTGACAAGTCCTTTAACTTTATTCAAATGTAGTAACATGCCATTGATTGAAGAGTCGAAAGCTGATATTAAGATATCTTGTAGCACCCGGAATGCCGAGATGCCACACCCCCGCACTATAGCTCAGTCCACATATGAAATGAAAAAATCCGAACATGAACTAAGACTATAGCGAACGGGTGACAAGAGAAAAGAAACGCTAGCTAGGCGGGACTAACCCTCAATTATATACAACAATGCATAACAATCAAAGAAAAGCATAATATAAGTCTATTCCATTATCCTTCAAGTTCATTTCCCATGATTCAATATACACAATTTGAAGTATACCAAGCTCTAGTTATAAAATACATATGCGTCAATAATGTACATGAACCGTGCTAGACTCGAAATAAAGACCACTTGACTTAACTCGACTCCCGCCTAGCGCCAACCCTGAAAACCTGAAAAGTTGAGGTGTCAGTCTACCAACGACTGAGTGAGGGGTTTATAAATAAATATTAGCGCAATTAACATGCAAGTTATAATCTCGGGTAAAGTTTTAATAAAGGAAACAATATAAGTTCAAATAAAGTAGCTCTTGCCCGAGATTACAACTATCCAATTTAACAATACAATCAATTACAATTCACTTCAATCAGTGGCCCGGCGACTGAGGGCAATTCTCCAACCTTACACCAATAGTGAACAATCAATGTTTGGGTTTCATTTCAATGGTGAGCATGCAAGTTATTACAGTGCACAATTAGCAGTTTCAATACCCTTTTTCCTCCGGTTGATGGTGGGATTGCAAGGCCCCACTACCCAATCAATCTGGGCATAGGGTTCATGAGTCCCTATGCCCGGCGGGCTCCTTCCTCCACTAAATCTCCTGGTGGATTCAGGGGTGACCCCAACATTTGGTGAGGATAGTGCAAGAGATCACCGTCGGCCCGATGCCTCCCCGGATAACTCAATACCCTACCCTCGGGCCCAAAGTGAACATGCTTTACTCGCCAAAACACGATCAATCAATCACGATAAGTTCAATATGTCATGATAAATCATTTTCAATCGATAAAGGTTTTGAGAAAGATATATATATATATAGATATATATAGATATATATATATAGATATATACATTTTGGCTGAAAACATCACGTAGGGGTCGTACGGGTTCCATATATCTAGTAATTAAACCTCACCTGTGCTGACAAAATAACAAGGATACGGCTATAGAGCATGCTCCTCGTCAACAGAAGACAATTTGTGCAACAAGGACAAGTGTTCATGAGACACGACGCATATGAACCATTTACGACGCATGACAAAGTCATGATCAATGTGTCATGCAATAACAATTAAGGAATATCAAATAAAAGCATAATTATCAATAAACCAAGTATATATATCATATAATTCACATACGGGAGCCAAGGAAGTGAGAGGAATGCAATAAGAGAGGTTTTGGTGAAGTTTGGTAAAAATGGACAATTTTGCAAAACGTGCATGTTGTAGGAAAACTGGACTATCTTAAGTTCTAGAAGTTGGAATTGAGTTTTGTTTATTGCATATGAAACTAGACATAAAGACCTTTCCGATGATATACGGATCGTTTTCTAATTCAAAGTGAGGAGAAAATGGCGTAAGCTTGAAGTTAGGCAAGTGCAGTTTTTCGGGAAAGTGGCGACACCTAAAATAATTAATTATAACTCTCAAATGACAAAAGACATTGAGATGATTCTAATTGGAGGTTGTTCTAAACTTCAATAGGTTTCCGTGGCTTAAAAAATTAGGTCAATCGGAGTTCGTATGAGGGAGAAATGCCCGTTTGAAAATTGGTCTGAAAGCAGAAACGGGCGTGTGAAAACCTCATGTAACAGTGCCACACAGGCGTTTGGTGCATGAACTGGGAAGCCACATGGGTGTTTGGGAGGCCGCTGGGTGAAAAATAACAAGGGAAAAAGAGGGGATTCGCGGGAAATGGCTCCCAAGCCATTTAAACACCAAATCAATGCGAGAAATCAACTCAAAACTATCATATAACATGTATATAACTCATATACTTCATTTAGGCATCAAACAAACCATTAAATATGCATCAATCATCAAGGAATCATCATTCAAAACCCGTATAATATCATGTCTTCAAACTTCTCATTTAAACCAAGAATTCATGCAAGCTTGCAAATATAAAGAGCCTAAGCATGCTTCTAATCATATACACACAAGAAATCATAACAAGAGCATCAAACCCTGCTCAATCAACACTTCAAGAATTCATACAAATCTCAATTCTAACTTGAATGAAAGAAGAGATGGAAGAGATGATGGTATGATGATGAAGCTTCAACTTATGCAATATTCCTCCTTGAATTTTAGCTTGAAATGATGAAATCCCTTCCCTTTCCTTCCTTGGTGTTTAGATTGTGGTTTAGTGTGTGTAGTGTGTGTGAAGATTGGATGAAAGATGATAAAATGAAATGGAAGAGATTAGATGCCTAAGATATTTACAAAGTCTTCCACTAACAAAGATGAATCATCATATTTTGCAATTAGGTCCTCCAATTTATAAATTAATGCAAACAAGTTTCATCTCATGGATATATGATCCTTTAACCCCATTTCATATTATGCAATTAAATCCATATATTTATGTAATGATGAAGTAATGTCACATAATAGCAGTTAGAGACGTTAACAATTAATTCACGTAAAGTTCCACGTTAATGATAATTCATATAAATGCATAAGAATATATTACATAAAATGTTATGAAATTTAATATAATGTAACATAATGCATAAATGAAAAACGGGGCGTTACATATCTCCCCAGGATAACTATTTCTCTGGCTTGCATGATAGATTAGTGAAGGTAACTGGTACCTAAGGCAAACAAATGCATGCGACTGGGCAAATCCTTCAGAAATTGATGAAGGACTCATATTATCAGCAGTCTACAAATGCTTCATTCTCTTATATAGGTATTAATTTCTACATGCAATTTTTTCTTCTCTTTCTCATTCAACTGCACTTAGTTATATATTTTGTCCACTTCTAAATGTTGAAGGATGTTAGCTTAACTAAGATATTTGTTCCTCTTTTCACCATGTGTGATTCCAGATATGGATGAGCGCTGGTCTGTGGTATTATTATCTTTACATTTGTTCTATTTGTGACATTACTGCAACCTGAAAACTTTTATTAGGTGGCAATAGGGTTTATATACATTGTATTAAACAATTAAATTGGGAACTATGCCTTGTATATATATATATATATATATATATATATATATATATATATATATTTGTATGTCTGTGTGTTTAGGATGAGCATTGAAGCATCTAAACATAATCACGGACAGAGTTAAGTTATAGATGAAGAAGAACGTGAAAATAGAAAAAGAATCTTAGCCATTGCACCATTCGTCGGGGCATGAGTGTACGTCAAGTTCAAGATAAAGCCCTATATTTACTCGAGTAAGCACCACAATTTTAAAATTGGATCAAAGATGATCACAATATAACTATATACAACAATTGTGGTGTATGATGTTTTGAGGAACATATACTTCAAACAAAGTAGTTTTGATCTATGCCATATTTGGAATATACAGAGTATGTGTAAATATCTGTGCATAATTGAAATGTTCATCAAATGTATTTAATTTATATTACATAACTCAGAAAATATCCATGATAATTGAAATGTTTATCAAATGTATTTAGTTTATATCATATATTTATGCAGTTCCAAAAATGTGGCAATGACATACGACCGCAGTATGAACATTGTTGGTGAAGATAGTACAATCCATCTAGAAATGATATCTAAACTCCGAGTATGAAGTTAAAAGCATTTTACCTCCCTGTGTAATACATAATTTTCAAATCACCCCCTTGTGTAAAATTAAATAGCACCTAACCTACTTATATTATTTTTTAAACACCACATTACCTCCTTTCTAATTTTTCTGTATTGATTAATAGGTTTTTTTACTAAAATGCATCAAATCCATTTAGAAAATTATTTTCTGAACACTTCATTTTTCCTCTCTCAGTCGAAAACCCTAACTAAAACACTTGACGAAACAATCGATTAAAGACAAAAATATGCAGAAGGGGTAAAATAGACTTTAAACTCATTTATTTAACATGAAGGAGGGTAAAATAGATTTCAAACTTAGAAAATAAGTAAAAAATAATGAAAGAAATGAAGCAGTTAACGAGAATGTGTTACAAACCCCTCTGTAAGGGGTAAATATGCTTCTTTTTTAAAAACTTGAGGGGGCTTTATGCTATTTGATTTTTCAGGAGGAGGTAATTTAATAATTGTTTTTTTCATGGGGGGTTGTGATGTTTTTTCCCCCGAGTATGTCAACAACTTTGGAAGATATTCTTTAAGTTTATGGATGATGAAGTTTCTGATATACCACCTGCATGAAGGGACAAGGATTGCTTTGCCACAATATATGAGATATTGAAGGAAGCATGTATAGCAAATAACGTTTTATCCAAAAGCTAGGTTGATTAAAATTTATGTAAAATTTTCATTTCTTAGTATTTGATCCTGATTAGACAGCCAATGATGTAACTGTAACGCCCCAAAAAATTTGAACTAAAGAAAATAAGATAAGTTTATCAAAATATCATGACACGTCTAGATATTTGATCAGGTTACCTATTTGCTCAAGTGTCATTCTGTGTCTAAAATAAATTAAATACTATGTGTTACTATATGAATTAATCGTTAAACATGCACTTGATTGATTTAATTAATTATTTAAAGAGACATAATAGAATCTCCAGTTATACCCAAATTTTTATGTCTAAAATAAATTAAATACTATGTGTTACTATATGAATTAATCGTTAAGCATGCGCTTAATTGATTTAATTAATTATTTAAAGAGACATAATAGAATTTCCAATTAAACCCAAATTTTCATTTAGTGTAACATGTTTATTGTGATTAAACTTTTGAGAATTTATTTCCTACATGAAATATTATATATCATTGATATTAAATATTGGTAGATCTAAATATATATGACATACACATAGGACCAACAAAAGTACTCACACACGTGTATAAATGCATGGTAATTGTGAGGTTACTATGTAATGTGTGGTGTCTACTAAAGTATTTAACATTTTTTTATTTATTGCATCATGGTTACATCTAAACAAGTTTATATTTGAATAATGTTATTCCTATCCTATATAGTTACGTATGTATATTACTTGTACATGCAAACTTAATGACTAAGTTTTGAATATTAAAACAAAGGTTTGTTATACCTTAGGCAAGTTGAATTATTACCTTAGAGTTGATAGGCAAGCCTAATCACCCACCCTAGTCTCTGCACGTGTTTAGTAAATTTGGAGTCCAGCCCAAATTTTATCTTAGCCTTACACCTAAGCATAATTATCAAGATCAGGTGTTGTTCTTAGCCAACCGTCACATTTCACCAATGACATGAGATTGTCAAATTAAAATTGGCCTATATCATTACTATTTAAGTGGAGGAGCCATTTATTTTAGAAACATAGAAATAAATACGTATGTAGGAACAGAGACGCTGAGCAACAAAGAAGAAAAGGATTTCAGCAAACACTAAAAGATTTTCTTTTGTCTCGATTAGACTAAAACCTTCCGAATTTCAGCCTAACATTCATAGTGAGTATTTCAATCTATTTAGTCGGTTAAAATTTTATGATGTGCATTAGTCTATGCTATTACTTATTTAATAAAAGATTGTTGTCTGGTTTAGCGAAGTCTTTGGGCATGTATTACAGAAATTTTCTGTGAACCTATAATTGTGATTTTAGAAATTGTATGTCTACTTAAGTAGACCATGTTCGAATTTTGAACCTCGATCTAGAAAATAAACTCATATTTGGACTTTTTGATATATTTTATATTCAATATGAAATCGAAGAATATCAAACTAACTAAATTAAGTGACTTATTTTCTTTTTGAGCAAAGTGACTTATTTTCTAAATTTATAAGTTTTGCTTTAAATATGTTATTTTAAAGTAGACACGGTTCTAAATTCTATGAATGTTGTCTATTTAAAATCTTAATTCCTATTAGTTTGGACAAATATTATAACTTAAAGTGTATCTCTGTATGTCAATTCACTAAATTCAAACACTTTATGAATAAGGGACTTTGATATTCATAAAAAAAAAAAAAATTCAAATCTTATAATCTTATTATTTGAATTTTGTCGTTGTGTTTAACTGCCTGGTCTTAAGGTGATTTATGTGATAGCCGTACATGTCAATTGTGTTATTTGATTATCAGTCGAGTCATAATTTGTAGTCATATGTGTGTAACAGGTGTTCCTAAGGAGGAGCCCTGACCGTGTTGGTCGTGTCTCGTTACAACTTTTGAAGAAGTGGGATTAAAATGTTTTCAACTGGGGGTCAAAACATATATTATGTAAATATATATATTCTTAAAACCTAACCCTTATTTATTGAGTTTGATTTTGACCCGTTGATACTATATATATTATTAGCTGTTTTGTAATATTTTATTATTCTATTGAAAAATCTGATTTTCTTATAAAAATGGGTTCTTGTTATATTATATATATGCGTGAGTGAACGAAAAGTTTGATTTTTGAACTGTGAAACAGTTAAGAGAAAAAAAGTGTTTGAAACTGTGAAAGTGTTTTGAAAAGCGAGTTGTGATCGAATGATAGAATCCTTGGGGACGCCCTTGGGGAATATGGGTACGGAGTATCTAGTGGGTGAAGCCCGGAGGTGTGCACCAAAGGCTGATCTTACTATGTACTTCTGTGAAGCTCTATGCGGGGCGTAGCCGGAGGTTGACTACAACACGTATAGAGTGAGGTTATTGGTACCAGGGCATATTGCCCCTATATATGTGATCGTGTGGTTAGTTGGGGGGTACCTCGACTAACAATTGGAGGGAGAAGACTGGTTTATGTTTTGTATTTCTTTTGATTATTGGTTCACAAGTGTGTTTTTGGACAATCTTAAAGCTATCCCTTCTTATTCGTTTACACCTTGTTTTTGAAAATAATGAAAATGTGAACCAAGCTTGTGATTTTGTTTATGTATATGTATAAACCCCCTCACTTAATCACTTTGACTAACGTCCTTCTCTTCTGGTTTTAGCTTCAGGTAGGTGTGGCTAAGCAGCATGTCAGGTCTAGGTTGTTAGGTACCGTTTAGATAGTTTGTTTTGAAGTTAGGCGTTTTGGAATTTCTCCTTTGTGGGAAACTCAGTATGTATAATCTATGTACCTATACCTAATACTGTTGCCGTTTGTAATTGTCGTTTGTCGTCGGCCATATTGGCCTTGTAATTATATTTGAAGTTTGATGTTGATTGGCGTTGTTTGATGCTTCCGCTATGCTTGGTTTGTTTGTTCGTCGCCGTTCGCTGGGAAAGATCTCGAGGGAAGGTCCAAAACTAACACTTGGAGTATTTCTCAATGCGGAATGTGGCAAGGGCGCCACAGTAACAATTTACTTGTAAGGTGTATTTTGCTATATTTTAATATGTAATATATCTCATATTACATGTGCAGCTTTTGTATGACAAGCATTATCCTGTCATGTTTGCTTAATAATGATAATTGATATGTTATTCAAAGATAATATTATTTTAGACTCAATATTAATTAAATATATTCTTTCAATAATTTAGCTAAACACAATTTAGCCGGGCACGAGTACCGCGCCTCGTGCGGTTGCCAGCTTTCTAGTATTTATACAAATGCTTGAAAAGATTTGTACTTTATAAATTTTTATTAATATTGTATGCAATAATTAATATAAGGTGTTATTTGTCGTATTCTAAAAACTTCAATCAGGTAAAGCTGTAATATGAAAAAACTTTGTAGATATGAAGTTTCTAGAATAGTCTTAACATTAGTGAGGCAATAGAGACAAGGATAATCATCAATAGAAGAGAAATATGAAGCTTTTAAGATGATGGTAGCTTATTTCATATCATGCCGAAAATAAGGCATTGCAGGTACCCCTCACATTTGAAAAACTGACATTTTATCCTGTGTAATGGGTAGAATAAATATAAATATTTATTTTATAAATTATTATATAATAAATCAATAAATAATATTTTTTATTTTAAAAAAAATAATAATACTTTTACATGTTTTTTCCAAAGATTCTTATCATATTAAGTATACCCTTTTTCATTTAGAAGAGCTTTTACATTTTATTCTTACTTCAAAGAAAGAGAAATGTTTCTTAAATAATATAATTATATTTTAATTTTATTAAATAGATTTTTAACTATGAAATATATTTTCGTGATTATAATTCTAATAGTTATATCTAAAAGTTACGCAAAGTAAATCATCCTAAAATATGTGATAATGTTGTTCAGAACAAATAAAAGTAGATTGATGAAATTAATTAGTTATATATAAGTTGATTGAGACGAGAACACTCATGTACGATACACGTGTTGATTCCACCAAAAATAAAAATAAAAATGATGGGGTCAAAATGCGCTCGTCCCATGTTTGGACACGTGGCACTTCCAAGATGACGACACCTGTCCTGTGATTACGGCAGTCATACACGAGCGCTGAAACCCTCAAAGCGCCAGTATCCTCCAAGAACACGTGCCGTCTCTGTCACCTTCGCACGTGATCATTGTTACCGCTCTCCCGCGAGCGCCATTCACGCTACATGGTTAACGTTCCAATCAATCAAGGGAAGCCCTCTTCGAGTGCTACATTCCCTCAGAGAGGCTTCCACTCCAATTCGTTACACAAGCCTTGGCCTTCATCCCCCAGCGGATTCCTTGGCCACCAAGGCTTTAGTTGACAACGAGCGTGCTCTCAAGCCCTCGTTACCAACTCCCCCAAACGGCTCTCTGACACATCGTACATGCCCGCACACCTACCATTGTTGCCCACACCACCTTTCACCAGCTTTTGCAGAGAAGATTCCTCCTAGGTTTCTCTCGCAATGCCACATGTTAGGGCAACATTCGGCCAGGACCACATGGCACAAATGACCAAAGGGTCCCTGACCCTCAACTATAAATACACAAGTTCATCTTCTCCACTGTAAGCACTTTTCATTACAGCAACTTCATACTGAGCATATTTTCTCTTTCAGATCTTCATCTGACTTGAGCGTCGGAAAGCCAAACTGGGTATCACCCCCAGTTCCCCCAGCTTGGCCTTCTGATTTTGTTTGTGTGTTTGTCCTAGCAGGTAGAACCCCCATCTTTTCCGGCGATCTTCCAGTGGTTTCCTCACTTAAACAAATGCTAAAGTGATTGGATTCTGTACCCATATTCAGTCCCATCATTTTTGGCGCCGTCTGTGGGAAACCAGTTCTCAACTCATTTCCTCTTTTCTGCTAGTCGAAGAGCAAACACCCAGAATCTTCTCAACCATGGTAGCTACAAGATCAGGAGCTGTGGGAGGAGGTTCTCAGGATGCCAACCATGTTGTTTCCTCTGCCGCAGCTGGCGGCACACAGCCTCCCTCCGTCGCCGTTAGTGGAGCACCGCTGGAGGTGTTTCTCTCCCCACTCTTCCACAGCCTCCCCAGACTCAATGGGTTCCTACCCATGCGAATCCAGGAGGTCAGAACTACATGATGCCACCGCCTGGATATACGCTCACTCCCACCGTCATGCTGCCGCAGATCCAGCCCTACCACGCCGGCCAGATCCAGCTCCCGGTGGTGATTCCTAGGGAAATTGAAGGAGTAGAGTTACGTCCTCTAACTCCTCAGCAACTGAGGGCTCTTTACGCCCAATGTGAGGTTCAGGCGGCCCAGGGGGCATGGGAAAGATTCCATTCCATGTACTTCCCCTCTGGACAGGCCACTCAAGCTGTCGCTCCTTTGGGCGGACTGCAGACTTACCCACTTAGGGAGGCTCAGGCCGTCCTAAGGGCACAACCGCCACAACCGCTAGCCAAAGAGATGCCCTGCCAAGGCGACAACGAGCGTCCCCCTGTGGATAGGAACAAGGAGCCCACGGAAAGAGTCAATGAAAATGAAGGGGACTCTCATGCCTCCAAAAGGGCTTCCCGAGCCACCAAACAAGGGGACAAAGAAGGAGATGTAAATCCTAATATCCTCGCGGCTGTGCAAGACTAGCTGCAGGGTTTAAAGGACATGGTTGGACAGCTCTCTCGAGTGCGGTCTCAGATCTCCCACAGCAGGGATGAACGTGCCGATGCCAGAGACGCTCGTCACAAGGACCACCAGCCACTGGTCCCCCACCGCAAGGAGCAGGAGGAGAACTTCTGCACGTATGAATACCATCCACTGGCAAGGGGCTCCCCCCTCGTGGAAGAAGTTTTGATGGCCCAAGCAGGAATGACCAAAATCCCCACCTCCGTCAATCGCTACGACGGAACAACTGATCCAGCTGAACACTTGGATCATTTTCTACACTTGATGCACCTCTACGAGCACTTGAGCAACTACTGGGCCAAAGTTTTTGTCACTTCCCTGGTGGGAATGGCTCAGGAATGGTACAAGCGACTGCCGGCTCGATACATTCATATCAGGAGTAGACCGACGCTTTTCTCAACCACTTTAATTCTCTGAAGGCTCCAGTCACTGCGCCCACTGCCCTTTACAACATAGTGTAAGGCAAGAATGAGTCTATTCGCTCATTCTTCGCCCGCTTCAACAAGGAGATTTTGTAGGTGGAGAGGCCTTCTATGGATTTCTTGATCCCAGTGCTCTTTCTGGCTGTGGATCACAAGCAGTATGTGAGCAAGAAGTTCGCTGATGCCATTGTGGAGAGAAGGCCAGGAACCCTCATGGCCTTAAGGGAAGTTGTCGAGCCGTTCTTCGCGCTCGAAGATATGTATGGGACGAATGGGCCCCGGCATCACAGCCCAGTAAGAAACGAGCCCCACCAAGAGCGGGGCCGGGAAGTCATTGTAAAAAAGGAGCGTCACCAGGAACGCAAGAGATCGTCCCCGCCCCCTCGACGTTTCGAGCGCATCCCACTCACCAGGCCGAACTCAGAGGTTTATAACCTCTCTGATAAGAAACTCTTCAAAAGGCCCGTCAAGATGAGGGAAACAGAGGCCTTGAGACGCTCGAACAAATATTGTGCTTTCCACAAACAAAAGGGGCACGACACGGATGAATGGCGCCAGCTGGAGGCGGAAATTCAAAGACTCATCGCTGGGGGCCACCTGAAGGAATTTGTCAGGATATTGGAGCGTTATGATGAGCGCTGTAAGAGCGCACCGGGGAAAGAAGGAGGAGCCCGTCGCGCTCTAGAAGCTCACGGAGGCGAGGCCCCACGGAGAGTAGCCATCGGGGCAAAGGAAAGGCTCCTGAGCAAGAAAATACCCCTTTCGCGGTCATCAACAAGATAGCAGGGGGTTCCTCTGGTGGAGACTCTAACGCTGCCCACCGACGTTACGTCCGTAGTTATGACCAACGCCCATCAATGCCCAAATCCGTCTACGCCATCCAGGAGGCAATTGATCAACGCTCGAAAGAGAACGATGTAATCAGATTTGATGATAGAGACATAGGGCATATTGTAACGCCCCATGGGGACAGTGTAACCTCTGACTGCCCCATGGTGGTTAGCGTAGATGTCCACAATCACGTTGTAAAGAGAGTGTTAGTGGATAGTGGAAGCTCTGTTAATGTTTTGCCCTACTCCACGTTCTTGAAGATGAATGTTACCAACATCCCGCTCGAACCTCTCAAAACAACCCTCATTGGCTTTGGAGGTTCGGAGGTCGTCCCACGAGGGCAAATCCATCTGGCTACTTCGTTCGGCCGAGCCCCACAGCACAAAACGCTCATGGTCACATATGCAGTGGTGGAGATTGATATTCCTTATAACATCATAATTGGACGTCCAGCCCTCGTTGATTTCAAAGCTATCATCTCCACCTACCACCAAAAAATCAAGTTCCCCACCCCCGAGGGAGTGGGAGAAGTATTGTGCAACTTGCGAGATGTTAGGAATAGTGCCCTAGAAAGCCGATTGTATATCCGCTTTGTACTTTTCCTTATTGTAATCACAGACAATCTTTGAATAAAATAACGAATTGAGGCAACACTTCTTTATATGCTCTTGTTTGGTATGCGTTTACTTTAGTTGTGCATGTATGAGAACTCCCCTAATCCTGATGACTTTAGGACTCTACCATTTAGGTGAAATGGTTCATGAAACGAGCCCTATATCACATGAGTCATGATTAGTAAAATACTCCAAGCCGATGAGTCCTACAGACAGTGGGAGTGTCAACCTGACTCCTCTAAGGCTTGCTTGTGGGATCACGCCCTTAAGAAGGACCACCTTGTTTCATGGAGGTGAAAAGTGTATAGTTGATACGTGCGTGATACATGAGGGTGCTTACTTTAATAAGTAAGTTCACTGAGGTGCCCCGTGTGAGAACATTCCTAAATGGGAAAGGAAGTTTCTATTTCAGGAAATGGAAACTTCCAGATTAGGAAATATCTCACGAGTCATTGATGTGATTAATTGATCCTTAGACTTGAGGTTCCTTGTCACTTTATGGGTTAACTCTGTAGTCTTAGGTATAAGCTTTAAAGGGTGTCGCCTTAGACAACTGATTCAAGGCTTATGCTGGGGCTGCACAAGTGATTCATGAAAGTGAATGAGAATCAAGAAAGGACCTACACTTGCAGTTGCAAGGTGATCTCTTATTGTGTAAGTCATTCATATGCCATATGGAGTCCTTGGCCAAGGCAGTAGATCAAGACATCAAGAAAAGTGTTTCTTGGATTGAGATCAAATGGATATGAAATGCACTTAGCTTTAAGACCGGATTATTAGGGTTCTGATTATTCCCTTGCCCTAGATCTTGGTTGAGAGATAGTAAGTAGGAGGATTGTATCTCACATGATTCAATGACTTAAAGGTTCTGTCGAATCCGAACATTCCAATTCAGCTAGGGGTTAAACACCTGTTGCTAGACTATGGTCGTTTAATCTGTGGACTGATTAATTAATTAGTGAATTAATTAATTAGGGTCACTGCTAATTGAATTGAGAACCTAGAGGGTCACACACAACAACTTGGTTACATGAGTTGAGGCTTGAAAATGATTAAACGAGTTAATCGGACCAAGAGGGTTCCACACGTGTGAATTCACACGTGTGGCTCACGTGAGTGACACGTGTCACTGTGACACGTGTCACACACGTGTATATATATATATATTAAATAATTAAATTGGTTAATTATTTAATAGACTTTGGTTTAATTTTGAATTAAAAGGAAAGTCTAATTTTGGAGAAAATAATCTAGTTAATTAATTACGAATTAATTAATTAGATAAAAATAAGTTATTTATTTTATAATAAATAAAGTATAAAATTATCCAAAAATAGTTTGGATATTTTTAAGCTCTCTTAAAAGTTGACTAGAAATAGAATTCAAAGTCAAAGTTGGAAGATACTTGATGATCAAGTAATAGGAGAGAGAGGAACCAAATCCTAGTCCAAAAGGGACTAGTTTCGGCCGCCCCTCCCCTTCCTATATATAGGGGAGCTCATGCTCCCCTTTAGAGCTAATTGACAATTCTTGGTTCATGTGTTGAACACCTTCCTTTCTCCAAGATTAAATTAAACCCTAGGTTAAGCCTAAACACTAACTAGAGAACTAGCATCCTTACTAGTTAGATTGTAATCAAGTTGGTGGACTTTCTCTAGAGACTTCAAGTTAGAAGTTTGAAGATTCGAGCTTTACCAAGGAGAGGGGATCAAGCCGCGAGAAGAGCGTTCTTGGGTGGCTTGAAACGCTTCAAGAAAGAATAAAAGAAAAGTAAGTTTTCTATCTTTACGAATTTGGTTACACGATTGCGAGTCCATGGTCCTTTTGTTGGGAAAATTTTTTAAATTCCGCTGCTTTCTGATTCTGTTTTCCAACAAGTGGTATCAGAGCCACCTCGTTAATCGTGTTTCTGATTCGTCTCAATTATTCTGAATTTGGTAGAAATTCTTAGGCTTAGATGCGAATTAGGTATTCTTGAGTTCTTTTAGAAAGCCTGAATTACGAAACTGTAATTTTTCTTGAATTTCTGAAACTGTTTTCTTAAATTGTGTTTCTTGAAAACCGTTTTGATAGAAATTAATTTAAATCGTATTTTTGAATTCTGGTTTTTGAACTAAAAGCACGAAACACGAAATCGCGTTACGAAAACGCGAGCCTGACATGCTAAGGCGTAGCACGCCAGGCCCGCGACCTCCCGCCCAGCAGTCCCGCAACCGCGCGGGACTGCCCGCCACTGACGCCCGCCAGCGCCTAGGCCCCCGCCTAGGCGCGCCCGCCCGCCTGTCCCGCAACCGCGCGGGACAGCCGCCCGCACGCTCCCGCAACCGCGCGGGAGCACCCGCCCGGCATCGCCCGCACGCGAGCAGCAGCAAGCTGCGCGCATCGCGCGCAGGGCGTGCGCCTAGCGCGCGTGCCTGGCGCGCGACGCTGCGCGGCGAGCCTGTGCTCGTTCCGGGCGGTTCCGGGCACGGTTTTGGCGTTTTTCGTGTTTTCGTGTTTTCGGTCCTTGAAATCCCGATTTAATTTTTCTGAAAAATTTTATTTATTAAATTTGAATTATTTTTGAAATAATTGTTTAAATTGGGATTTTGAAAATTTGAGCGATTTAAATTTTGAAAAATTACGATCTTTATTTTCTGAAAATATTGAAAGAATAAAATTATTAATTTTCAGAAATTAATTGGAATTTTATTAGTTTATTGTTTTTCGGGTTTTATTGAAAAGGCTCTTGAACAAGAATTGCATCTAAGTCGTGTTTTAAGCTATTAGAGCTTAAAGCGAGAATTTTAATTTATTGGTTAAATTTAAATTCTTGCAAAAGCATGTTAGGTGATCATGGGTTTAGATCTATGTATGGTTTTAATTTATGCACATGAATGGTTTAAATTGGGGTTGGAGCCCTATAGTTGCGTTTTTTCAATTGAGGTTGGAGCCTCACTTATGTGCGTACTGTTATGTGATTTATTATGTGGCTTTCCATATTACTGTTTTTGAGGCCGGGGTATGCCCCGTGTAATTGTCTAAGGCCAATATGAAGATTGAGCCTTATTACTTTATGTCTTTTTCTTTTTATTGTAATTTGAGAGTAGAGATAGGTGGTGAGGTTTTATTTTCATTTTGGAGACAATGCACCCATGGAGTAAGATGGACCACATTCAAGTAACAAGGAGGCCATAAGTGAAGACCCCTCAAAATGTTAGGGAGGGGAATCTCAATTGTTAAATGTAATAGAGATAGGGCTCGTATTTTGTTACCGCTTTCCCTTATGTGATTTAAACTGTTTATGTGGCATGTATGTTAGAACTTGTGATTGTGGAGTGGCTCCCACATATCACGCATAAGATAGGTAGAACCCATGATCATTACATGTTAGTATCATGCTAGGACATGTTATCTGTTTATGTGCTTGTTTGATATGCATTTAAGTGTACTTGCATTAATCAAGACTAATAAAATTGGATAACATATATGTTGGTGAGGTCGAACCGGACAACTCTCCGGTTGATTCGAAAATTCCCATTAAATATTAAGCTAATTTCGAACAAATAGGTGTTTAATTTGAGATGCAAGTTTTGAATTAAATTCCTAGCATTCCATCAATAGGTTTTAAGTTTAGTAAGTAAAGCTAGTTATTGTCCGCGAGTCGTGGGATAGCTAGTGGAGCTTATTAGTTCTTAGTTACCTAATTGATCATTTTAAATGATCAATATTTCGTGGTCAATTTTAGCAAGGGCGATGTCCGCGAGTCGTGGGTCGTTCAAACTAAGTTTTGGTCATGATCTTATGATTGATGGGTCTAGCTTAACGCCTAAGTAAATATGGATGTCGCACGAGTCGTGGGTCCATATTGAAAGATAGGTGATGCAAAAACAATTACTGAGAGTTCTAAAGGTGTTAGAATTGGTAAGTTGTACCTACCTAGGGTTCTTACTTAGAATGTCCGCGAGTCGTGGGTTCGAGGCAAAATGCCTAGGATCTTAGTACCCATTGGGAAACGTGTTCCTCTTAGATCTTTGGGAATTATAGATCTTTGAAAAACAGTGGGAGCTACAATAGATTAAAGACCTTATCTTTTGTATATCGTTATAATTCAGCATGCTCACTAGTTCTCTGTTTTACCATTTAGGTCGTAGATTCTGGGATTCTCTACGTGTTTTGAAATGGCAACCAAAAACCCTCTTGTATCGATCCTCGAGTCAAACAAGTTGACTGGTCCCAACTATTCTGATTGGCTGAGGAATCTAAAAATCATTTTAGATTCTGAGAAGAGAACTTATGTTCTCTTCGAAGGGGTGCCCAGTCCCGAAGGGGAGGCTCCCACTCGGGCCGAGCGGGATGCGATTCAGAAGTGGAAGGATGATAATCTCCAAGCCCGTTGCCTTATGTTGGCTAACATGTCTCCGGACTTGCAAAGACAACATGAGGCCATGGAATTTGCTTGGGAGATTTACGACCACTTAGAGCAACTTTACCGCCCTCATGAACGTGTTACAAGGTATAACACTTCAAAGGAATTATTCCACTTGAGAATGAGGGAAGGTTCAAGTGTCCATGAATATGGACTCAAGTTTCTTGCCCTTACTGAGAAACTTGCTTCCATGGACATGCCGCTGAAAGATGAACTTTCAGTGGATTTGTTGCTAGCTTCGCTCCCACCATCATTCAACCCATTTGTCCTTAACTTCAACATGAATCATGCTGGTGCTACTGTAGCTGAGCTGATTAGTCAGCTTGTGACTGCTGAAAGCACGATCAAGAAGGACAATAAGGTTTTGATGGTGAATGCTCCATCTTCCTCTTCTGGGCCTTCTAAAGGTAAGGGCAAGAAAGCCCAAAAGAAGAAGAAGAAACCCCTTAGGCCCACTGGTGGCATTTCGAAGGGGAAGGCCCAAAAAAAAGAAGCGTGATCAGAAAGAGGATGTTTGCTTCCATTGTGGCAAAGCGGGACGTTGGAGGAGAAACTGCCCAGAGTACAAGGCTACTCTAAAGAAAGGTATCTTTCTCGTTGAAGTAAATCTTTTAATTCTAATTCTTGGGTACTTGATACCGGTTGTGGGACTCATATCTGTAATGATGTACAGATGCTAAGTGAAGTCCAACAACTCAAAGAAGGAGAATGTGTCTTGAAGATCGGCGATGGCTCAAACGTTGAAGCTCGAGCTTTAGGCACAATTAGATTAGATTTAGGTAGTTTTGAGTTAGTATTAAACAAAGTCCTTTATGTACCGAAAATTATTCGTAATATAATTTCAGTTCCAATATTAGATTGTGAAGGTTATGAAACTTATATTAAGAATGGTAAATACTTTATCAAACGGAACAACTCTTCCGTACATATCGGTACTCTAAGTAATGGACTTTACCTAACTCAAAATATCAATATTATGAATATACAACGAGAAACAAAGCGTAAGAGAGATGACAAGGTTTCAGCTCCCTTATGGCACGCTAGATTAGGACACATTTCCAAGAACAGAATTAGCAAGATAAACACTTTAGGATCATTCTCTGAAAATGATCTCAAAGAGTTAACTTCTTGCGAATCCTGTCTCAAAGGAAAGATGTCCAAAGTTCCTTTTAAAGGAACTGTGGAACGTGCCACTAAGGTTCTGGATTTGATCCATACTGATGTTTGTGGACCGCTTAGTGTAAGCACTAGAAGCAATCATCAGTATTTCATAACCTTTACTGATGACTTTAGTCGGTATGGTTATGTATACTTAATGAAGTATAAATCTGAAGCTTTTGAGAAATTCTTAGAATTTCAAAAGGAGGTTGAGAACCAAACTGGTCACAAGATCAAAACACTTCGATCTGATCGAGGAGGCGAGTATCTTAGTGAAGAATTCCTTAATCATCTCAAAGATAATGGGATTATCTCTCAGTGGACTCCTCCGGGAACTCCTCAACTCAATGGAGTTTCTGAGAGAAGGAATCGAACCCTACTTGATATGGTTCGTTCCATGATGAGTTTCACTGACTTACCACCTTCTTTCTGGGGTTATGCCCTAGAAAGTGCAGCAAAGATTTTGAATCAAGTTCCCTCTAAGTCAGTCCCTAAAACGCCCTATGAAATGTGGCATGGTAAAATCCCTAGTTATTCTTACTTAAGAATTTGGGGTTGTCCTGCTTACGTGAAGAGGACAGTGGGAGATAAGTTAGAATCTCGTTCTAACTTATGCTACTTTGTAGGTTATCCTAAGGAATCCATAGGATACTATTTCTATGATCAATCTGAACAAAAGGTGTTTGTTTCCAGAAATGCTACTTTTCTGGAGGAACCGTTCCTTAAAGAAAAGAAGGGCAAGATCATAGAATTAGAAGAAGTACAAAATGACCCCACACCACCCACTGAAGAAACGTCCCACTCTGATCAACCACAACCAATCACGAATTTCGATACACACGAAAATCCTCCTCTAAGGCGTTCTGAACGTACTCCTAGACAGCCGGAGAGATGGTATGGATTCTTCCATGAAATCTCTCAAAAGGATAATGATCCTTTAACATATGAGGAGGCACTTTCAGATTCTGACTCTGAACAGTGGATAGAAGCCATGAAATCCGAAATGGATTCCATGAACTCCAACCAAATTTGGACCTTGGTAGATTTGCCTGATGGGGTCAAACCCATAGGTTGCAAATGGATCTTTAAGAGAAAGCTTGGAGTTGATGGAAGCATTGCAGCCTACAAAGCAAGACTGGTTGCAAAAGGATTCACTCAGAGACCCGGCGTAGATTTTGATGAAACCTTTTCACCAGTTGCAATGCAAAAGTCTATTCGGATCATGCTTGCCATTGCTGCATATTATGACTATGAGATATGGCAAATGGATGTGAAAACTGCCTTTCTCAATGGTGACATTGACAAAGACATTTATATGGAGCAACCCGTAGGTTTCACATTCAGTGGGAGTGAGCAAAAGGTTTGCAAACTCCAAAGATCAATCTATGGATTGAAACAGGCTTCTAGGAATTGGAACATTCGATTTGATGAATCGGTCAAAGCTTTTGGCTTCATCCAAATTTCGAATGAATCATGTGTGTATAGAAAGGAATTGGAGACCTCAGTACAATTCTTAGTACTTTATGTTGATGACATCCTTCTTATTGGGAATTCGAAAGATGACATGAAAGTGACTAAGTTATGGTTATCGAACCAATTCGAGATGAAAGATCTTGGTGATGCGTCCTATATCCTTGGAATTAAAATCTATAGAGATAGATCTAGAAGGTTAATAGGACTGTCACAGTCGATGTACATTGACAAAGTATTGAAGAGATTCAATATGGAGTCAGCAAAGGTTAAGAACCTTCCTATGAGTGTAGGAACATGTCTTTCAAAGAAGATGTGTCCTAAGACTAACCTTGAGAAGGAAAGAATGACTCATACACCTTATGCATCAGCAATAGGTAGCATAATGTATGCAATGTTATGTACTCGACCGGATGTGGCTTATGCACTTAGTGTGACAAGTCGTTTCCAATCTGACCCTGGAGATGGTCACTGGGCTGCCGTGAAGAATATTCTTAAGTACTTGAAAAGTACTAAAGATTTATTCTTAGTTTACGGAGGTCAGAAAGATCTTACTGTCGAAGGATACTGCGATGCAAGCTTTGCATCTGACTTAGATGATTTTAAGTCAATGTCAGGATACATTTTCTGCCTAAACGGCGGAGCAGTGAGTTGGAAGAGTTCCAAGCAAACAACCACTGCAGATTCGACCACTGAGGCCGAATACTTAGCTGCAAATGATGCAGCTAAGGAAGGTGTTTGGATTAGAAACTTCATTCAAGAGTTGAATGTTGTTCCTAGCATGAAAGACCCCATTACTGTGTTTTGTGACAACACTGGGGCGGTTGCTCAAGCAAGAGAACCAAGATCTCACCAACGGACCAAGCACATTATGAGGAAGTATCACCTAATCCGTGATATTATCAAAAGAGGAGATGTGCAAATTGAGAGGGTCACATCAACAGAGAACGTGGCAGATCCACTTACTAAACCCCTTAGTCGAGAAGCTTTCCAAGGTCATCTTCAGAAGATGGGACTTAGAGTAGCTTTAGAATGGCTTTGACGGGCAAGTGGGAGATTGTTAGGAATAGTGCCCTAGAAAGCCGATTGTATATCCGCTTTGTACTTTTCCTTATTGTAATCACAGACAATCTTTGAATAAAATAACGAATTGAGGCAACACTTCTTTATATGCTCTTGTTTGGTATGCGTTTACTTTAGTTGTGCATGTATGAGAACTCCCCTAATCCTGATGACTTTAGGACTCTACCATTTAGGTGAAATGGTTCATGAAACGAGCCCTATATCACATGAGTCATGATTAGTAAAATACTCCAAGCCGATGAGTCCTACAGACAGTGGGAGTGTCAACCTGACTCCTCTAAGGCTTGCTTGTGGGATCACGCCCTTAAGAAGGACCACCTTGTTTCATGGAGGTGAAAAGTGTATAGTTGATACGTGCGTGATACATGAGGGTGCTTACTTTAATAAGTAAGTTCACTGAGGTGCCCCGTGTGAGAACATTCCTAAATGGGAAAGGAAGTTTCTATTTCAGGAAATGGAAACTTCCAGATTAGGAAATATCTCACGAGTCATTGATGTGATTAATTGATCCTTAGACTTGAGGTTCCTTGTCACTTTATGGGTTAACTCTGTAGTCTTAGGTATAAGCTTTAAAGGGTGTCGCCTTAGACAACTGATTCAAGGCTTATGCTGGGGCTGCACAAGTGATTCATGAAAGTGAATGAGAATCAAGAAAGGACCTACACTTGCAGTTGCAAGGTGATCTCTTATTGTGTAAGTCATTCATATGCCATATGGAGTCCTTGGCCAAGGCAGTAGATCAAGACATCAAGAAAAGTGTTTCTTGGATTGAGATCAAATGGATATGAAATGCACTTAGCTTTAAGACCGGATTATTAGGGTTCTGATTATTCCCTTGCCCTAGATCTTGGTTGAGAGATAGTAAGTAGGAGGATTGTATCTCACATGATTCAATGACTTAAAGGTTCTGTCGAATCCGAACATTCCAATTCAGCTAGGGGTTAAACACCTGTTGCTAGACTATGGTCGTTTAATCTGTGGACTGATTAATTAATTAGTGAATTAATTAATTAGGGTCACTGCTAATTGAATTGAGAACCTAGAGGGTCACACACAACAACTTGGTTACATGAGTTGAGGCTTGAAAATGATTAAACGAGTTAATCGGACCAAGAGGGTTCCACACGTGTGAATTCACACGTGTGGCTCACGTGAGTGACACGTGTCACTGTGACACGTGTCACACACGTGTATATATATATATATTAAATAATTAAATTGGTTAATTATTTAATAGACTTTGGTTTAATTTTGAATTAAAAGGAAAGTCTAATTTTGGAGAAAATAATCTAGTTAATTAATTACGAATTAATTAATTAGATAAAAATAAGTTATTTATTTTATAATAAATAAAGTATAAAATTATCCAAAAATAGTTTGGATATTTTTAAGCTCTCTTAAAAGTTGACTAGAAATAGAATTCAAAGTCAAAGTTGGAAGATACTTGATGATCAAGTAATAGGAGAGAGAGGAACCAAATCCTAGTCCAAAAGGGACTAGTTTCGGCCGCCCCTCCCCTTCCTATATATAGGGGAGCTCATGCTCCCCTTTAGAGCTAATTGACAATTCTTGGTTCATGTGTTGAACACCTTCCTTTCTCCAAGATTAAATTAAACCCTAGGTTAAGCCTAAACACTAACTAGAGAACTAGCATCCTTACTAGTTAGATTGTAATCAAGTTGGTGGACTTTCTCTAGAGACTTCAAGTTAGAAGTTTGAAGATTCGAGCTTTACCAAGGAGAGGGGATCAAGCCGCGAGAAGAGCGTTCTTGGGTGGCTTGAAACGCTTCAAGAAAGAATAAAAGAAAAGTAAGTTTTCTATCTTTACGAATTTGGTTACACGATTGCGAGTCCATGGTCCTTTTGTTGGGAAAATTTTTTAAATTCCGCTGCTTTCTGATTCTGTTTTCCAACACGAGAGACCTGGGAATGTTACATGCTGTCCCTCAGAAAGCCTAAGGCTGAGAAAACTTTCCAAATCGGGTCCACCAAGAAATCCATTGACTTTCCTAATCTAGATGAGGATGGTCCCGTGCGCAAGAGGGCCAAGTTGAACAAGAAAAAGAACAAGAAGAAAGATCCCAGCGCCAAAAGCTCCCTCGAAAATGCTCTACCAGGAACAGTGGAAGAATCCTCCTCAGAGGAAGACGAGCGTCAGGGTGACGAGCCCCTTAAGGATGGGCGCTTGACAGGAAAAAAGAGGGCGCTCAAGCTTCCTCGTCCAGAAGTAAGGATTGAGCCCTCAGAAAAATTCTTTACTATTGAGCTAGAACCAGGAAATAAGGATAAAGCTACTCAGATTGGGTCCAACCTCTCTGGGCCCTCGCAGATTATGATGATTGACTTTCTCAGAGAAAACATTGACGTCTTTGCATGGAAGGCATCTGACCTTACAGGGATTGACCCGAGCCTCAAAGTCCACAGGCTCAACGTGGATCCCTCGTTCAAGCCCATAAAGCAAAAGAAGCGGGATGTACATGGTTTTTGGAAGAGAGTTATTGAGGAAGAAGTTAACAAGCTTCTGGAGGCTCAGTACATTGAGCCCATCTTGTACCCAGAATGGCTATGCAACGTGGTGTTGGTGCCCAAGAGCGCAAACAAATGGCGCATGTGCAATGATTTTACTGATCTGAATAAAGCTTGGCCTAAGGATCGTTACCCATTGCCCAGAATAGACCAATTGGTGGATTCGACCGCTGGCTGTGAACTCATGAGCATGATGGACGCCTTCCAGGGGTACTATCAAATCTTTATGGCGCCAGAGGATTGCCCCAAAAATTCATTTGTTGTCCACTTGGGGATTTATTGTTTCCTAGTCATGCCTTTTGGGCTCAAGAAAGCTGGAGCCACTTATCAGCGCCTTGTTAATAAGATGTTTGAGAAAGAAATTGGGGGATCCATGGAGGTTTAGGTTGACGACATGATTGTCAAGAGCGAGCGCCAGGGCTCACACCTGGACGATCTCAAGCACACTTTTTCCATTTTGCGCCAGTATGGGATGAAGTTAAATCCTTCAAAGTGTACTTTTGGAGTACGAGAGGGAAAGTTTTTAAGCTACATGGTCAGTCAGAGAGGAATTGAAGCCAACCCTGAGAAAATCAAGGCTATCTTGGAAATCCCCTCCCCTCGAAACCTCCGAGAGGTGCAAGTGCTAGTGGGAAAAATCATTTCCCTGAATAGGTTCATTTCACGCTCGGCAGACAGAAACCTTCCTTTTTTCAAGATTTTGAGAAACGCGCGAAATTTTGCTTGGACTGAGGAGTGTGAAAGAGCACTACAAGACATGAAGGCTTACCTTTCGAGCGCTCCACTTCTAACCAAACCTGTTGAAGGCGAAAGGCTATTTATGTACCTCTCCATTTCGAGCCCAGAACCGCTATACAAGCGCAGGTAGTAGCGGATCTGCTGGTTGAACGCTTTGGTTTAGAATCTGTTGCTCAGGAGAACGAGGGGTTATGGGTCCTGCACACGGATGGTTCCTCGACCTCTCAAGGGGGAGGAGCAGGGGTAGCCCTTAGAGACCCCAATGGGATTGAGCTAGAATTTGCAATCAGATTGGATTTTCAACTCACCAATAACGAGGCAGAATATGAAGCCCTTGTGCAAGGATTGGAAATTGCTTTTCAGAACGGAGCTTCCAGAATTACTGCTTATGTTGATTCACAGTTAATTACGAGCCAGATTGAAGGAACTTATAAGGCTCGAGAAACCACCATGGTGCTGTACTTGAGCAAAGCCAGGGAAATCATTGGGAAGTTCAAAGAATTCCATCTACTCCAAGTCCCACGAGCGGAGAACGAGCGTACTGACGCTCTATCTAAATTTACTTCGGCGTTGGAAGGCACTTCTGAGCGTTCGGTCACATTCCTTAGAACGGAAGCACCTCTGATCAGGGAGAGAATTACTAGGGAGGTGGTCGCTATGATCGATCCACACGAGCCATGTTGGCTTGATGATATCATCAAATTTCTTAAAGATGGTGTTTGCCCCACTGACAAGGTGGAGGCTCGGAAAATTAGAAACAAGGCCCCTCGGTTTTCTATTGACTCTGAAGGAAGGCTGTTCATAAAGTCATTTCAAGGACCTCCGATGAGATGTCTAAGGCCCTCGCAGGCAAAGGAAACGCTCGAACTTATTCACAGTGGGAGCTGTGGGAATCATTCAGGAGGGCGTATCCTGGCTAAGAAAATTCTGAGAAGTAGGTTTTATTGGGCCACAATTCTCCAAGACGCCATTGAGTTTTCCAGAAAGTGCCCTAAGTGCCAGTTCCATTCCAATCTCCCTCAACTGCCAGCCGCTCAGATGATCCCTATAGATGTCTCCTAACCCTTTGACCAGTGGGGAATTGACATTGTTGGCCCCTTGCCCATCGCGGTCGGACAGAAGAAGTTTGTCATTTTAGCTGTCGATTATTTTACCAAATGGGCCGAGGCTGAAGCCGTAGCCAAAATCACCTTCAGGGTGGTAAGGGACTTCATTTGGAAGAACATCATCTGCAGATATGGCATTCCGAGGGTGCTTATTTCAGACAATGGATCCCAATTCATAGCAGCTGACACACGGGAGTGGTGTTCAGAGTTGGGGATTGAATAGCGCTTTACCTCCGTGGGCCACCCCTAAGCCAATGGACAGGCAGAAGTTACCAACAGGGTCATTTTGCAACATCTGAAAACAATGCTAGAGAGCAAAAAGAGTGAATGGGCAGAAGAATTGCAAGGGGCACTCTGGGCTTATCGCACTACTCCACGAGCGGCCACTGGCGAGACGCCTTTCGCGCTCGTATATGGGTCTGATGCAATGATACCAGCCGAGATTGTAAATGAATATGCTCGTATAGCCTATTTCGAGCCTCAGCTTAATGAAGATAACAGGAGCCTGGAGTTGGACCTATTGGAGGAAAGAAGAGACAAGGCCTGGGCCAAAATACATAGATATAAGGCAACCGTGGCACAACAATACAACAAACGTGTGCGAGAAAGAACTTTCCAGCTAGGAGACCTGGTTTTGAAGAAAGTGGAAGTATCCAAGCATGTGGGGAAGTTGGACCCCAACTGGGAGGGTCCATTCAAAGTTATACAAGTCAGAGCTAACAACACTTACACCCTGGAGACACTTCAAGGTGAGCGTTTGCCTCGCCCTTGGAACGCATGTAACCTCCGACGGTTTTATGTTTAAAAGCTCTTTAGAAACGATGATGTAACCACCTCGTTAATGGGTTCTATGTACTTCAAATCTCAAGTAAGTTACAATACATTCTCTTCAGTATCTCTGTACTTCTACTTTTTTAATTACATAAATGGATAAGACCCACGTCCCTCGTCTCTACGAGCGTGGTTAGTAGTCCATTCCAAGACGAACGTTGTTATTGCACATGGGTTACGCTTGCCAGCACTCTACTCCACGTGGGGGGATGCCCTCATAAGGATAGACTGGTAACGCTCACAACCAACTTGACGAATCGGAAGGAAAATACGAAGGAAATCCTAGTAGGCCTTGGCCGTTTGTTACAACGCCTTGCGCTCGAAAATGGGATCGCTGGCAAACTCTGAAAGGTGAACAGGAACAAGAGCGCTCGATTAATGGCCGTATTGTTCCGAAGAAATTTCACAAGTCTTGAACGAGGGCAGTCTCTCAGTAAGACCCTCGTGACCACTCAAGACTTAGCAAAATTTCCCAAGATTAAGAAGAAATTTCACAAGTCATGAACGAGGGCATTCTCTCAGTAAGACCCTCGTAATTACTCAAGACTTAGCAAAATTTCCCAAGCTTAAGAGGAAATTTCACAAGTCTTGAATTAGGGCAATCTCCCAGTAAGACCCTCGTAGTTACTCAAGACTTAGAAAAGTTTTCTAAGTATAAAAGCAAAAATTTACACAAGTCTTGAATGGGGGCAGCCTCACAATAAGACCCTCATGATTACTCAAGACTTAGAAACATTTTTCAAGTTTACAAGATTTAACAAAATCTTTCAAGTGTCAAAAGCCTATCTGAGTAATGCAATTTTTACTAAGCGTGTTACACACAATCTTATTACTACAAGATTTGTTTACAACAAGCGCAAGATAGAACTTCACAATCAAGGAAAAGAGAGACAACATTGTGAAAAGAAGGAATTTTATTGATTAAGGCTTTCGCCAAAAGTTACAGAGTAAAGGCTCAAAGGCCCAAAACACTATTACAAGAAGGGAGACGCTAAGTTGGAAAAGGAAGAATAGCAATGCAAGATGGTGAGGAAGAACTTCAAGCGGCAGGAGCAATGTCTTCATCCAGAACCACCAAAATGTTCTGTGCCACAGGGCCATGAGCGGGGCCTTTCGGCTCTTGGTGCGGGGCAGCTGAAGGCTCTGGCTCGCTGTTTTCGGGCGCTTGAGGATTGTTAGGGCTCATTGGCGTTGGGCTCATTGGCAGGAGCATGGATATTTTCGACAGCAGGGACGAGGGCATTCTCTATGGCAGGCGCTTGAGACTCGTTTACAGGAGGGTCATTATGTGCTGCTTGGGAGGCATCTTCTGGAGGATGGGCCTCCATGTACTCATCCTGGATAAGCTTGACCAGGAAGTCGTATTCCGGTTTAGAAATATTGACCGACGGATCATCATGGTTGTCGTCATCCTCCTCGCAGCGCTCATTGAACATGAGCCCCATACCTTCTGCCCCACGAATGGCCGAATCCATCAACCCTTTGTGGATACCTTGCTCGAGGGCTAAGTTGAAGGCCTTTTGAGCCTCGTCCAAGCAATGCAAGGAAGCAACAAAGTTGAAGGCCTTAGAGTGATAGAACTTGATGAGCGCCTCCTTGTTGGACCGCTCGAGACTTCGAGGCCATTGGTTCATGGTATCAGTGAATTTCCTTCTGCCTCCAGAGCCCTCATTTTCCAGCCATCACGCTCGACCTCGAGCTTCTTATAGTTCTCACCAAGTTGGGAAAACTTGTCGCTCAAACTGTTCCGAGCATTCTCCGTGCTCGCGAAGTCACCCTGCAGCTTCTTCATCTCCTCCTCCATCTTTATGTACTCTTCCTTGAGGGAAGTGTACTTAGCCACCTCAGTGTCCAGCTCCACCTGGATTGGAGCGGGATCATTCGAGCGTGCCATTTTCTTGTACTTGGCCTTTCGATCAGCATAAACTGAGGCGCGCATCGGAATATTTTTGGCCCTCCGGAGTACTTGCTGCACGGGCTAGAAAGAATGAAAGTGTTAGTAAGAATATGGGAAAATAATACCTTCCAGAGATAGTGAAATTACAAGGGAATGAGAACTTACGGAGATTATAGCGTGCACCATGTCATAGGTCACCGTCTCAACGGACTCAGTGTACAAGTGCCTGTGGTCCGCGGTAAATTGGGCCCTATCGTACAAATTCTCGCTGACAGTCTGAGCGAGCGTCCCGGGACTCAACAGAACCGCACCTCCATCTGCGGAGCCGGTGAAGTGCCTATCCCCTCGACGGGTAAAACCCCACAGATGCTCTTCCTCTGAAGAGGAAGTTTCTCCGTCGCCCTTGGGGCCTTCCACCACCTGCTTACCCTTGCCCGTTATTGCGAGGGTGTCGGGCATCCTCTTCCTCTTGCGGGAAGTCCGGTCAGCCCTCGATTGAGCCCCGCTTGACACCACGTTGGTTGGGGGCCTCACTTGATTAATATCGCGAGGATCGGCCACCCTCGCATCTGTCGCAGGAGGTGGCCGCACCACTATCCTGTTCTCCAGGTTGGCCACTCTGTTATCCCCTCGGCCTCGTTCCATTTGAGCGCCAGGAGCCGTACTTGAGCTGGCGCCGTGCTGACCGCCACGACTGTCCCCCCTACCCGCTCCACGGCCTCGGGGGTTTTGTTGTTCCTCTTGTTGGCCTTGGCGCCTGTTGTGGCTGGCGAAGCGAGTAGCTTGTCTGATTCCTCCGGCCATCTCTAAAATTGCTACTCCTGCAAGGAAGGCGGAAACGAGGGTTAGAAACCCTTAAACAAATCTCTCAAAAGGCAAGTTACAAAGGGAAAAATACTGTTAGTATTCCTAGCTAAAAGTTAGTGCCCTAAAAATCTAACGTCTCTTTCCAAATCACGAGCGGGAGGGTTGTCAAGATAATGCGGGTCGTTAGTAAGCCCACAAAGAAACATGAGCTCATCATCGTCAATCCAATCCTTGCCGCGGATCAAACGACCCTCTTCCCTCAACGCCCTAGACAAGCTCTTGGCCCAATCCTTTGGGAAGGCAGGTTCTACGAGATTTTGTACAAGGGATCCCTTCCCGTGGGTTATCCACTCTCGGACCACCCCGAAACCGTCATCTTCTGGCGCTTTGGCGAAAATATATTTCTCCTTCCAATTTGGGTCGTAAGTGGATGAGGGAGAATTAATCAGCTTCAAGTGGGCCTTCGCTTGGATGTAATAGAAGTAACCCGCCTCAGGTGACGAGCGTGGTGAGCTCACTACCTGGAAAAGAGCGTTGAAATTCCGCATAAAGGGCTCGTAAACGGCGCATCTCATGAGGATCACGAAGCTCGTTATCAGCGCGAGGCCGTTGGGCATGATTTGTGAGGGGCAGAGGCCCAGATTGTTCAAAATATGGGCCACGGGGACTGGAATTGGGAACCTCAAGCCCCTAGAGCTGACCGCATCCATATAGACCGCCATCTCACCGGGCGGCGGGCGGTTGGCGCGCTCGTGGTCAGCAGGAATCCTCCATGTGAAGCTGTCATCCCAGTAAATCGGTGCCAACATAGTCTTCACCTCTCCCAAAGTGATTTTGCTGGGAGTCTCATCTGGAGTTCGCTCGGTCGCTTGCATACCCGAGCCTTCACCCTCGTTGGGCCCCTTGGCTTTCTTAGTTTTTTTGGTTTTCTTGCCCTTGCCTTTATCACGGGATCTTTCAGAGGGCCTTGCTACTTCCTCAGTTTCCGGTGCCGGAGCTGCGATGGCCACTGTCACTGTATGGCGATGAGGGTGAGTCGCACTCTCAGTTATCAGGAGAGTCACCCCCTGCCTCTCCGCCTCCATTATCAAGGTCATCTCTTCGAAGAGATGTTCAACCCCACCTGGGTTCCTTTCATCCATGGCCATCACGGCCACGCCCAACTCCTCATCCCTAGGGGAACCCAGCGGAGACGAATTCTGGGTAGCCATGTCCTCCACTTCGCGGGCAAATTCTTCTACATGATCTTCGGCCATGACTATGGTGGATTCTAGGAAAGATAGGGGGATTTCGAAAGTGGGGGATTTTCGAAGAAATTTAGGGATTTCTAGAAGGAGTAAAGGCTGAGGAAATACTAAATCTTAATTTGGTCCTAAGGTTAGTGAAGTTAGAAAGTTTCACCGGAGATTACCTTGAAATTTCTGAAAAAGCTTGAAGGAGAAGTTGGAGTGCTCTGAAACTGTTTTGCAAGGAATTTCTCTGCAATAGGATGCTCTGGATATGTGTTTGCGTAAAAGATGGAATGGATGCAGAATCCCTTATTTACAGGGATGGAAGTTGGTACGTTTCTGGCAAAAATTCAAAATCGTAATCATTACTCGCCTAGGAAACCGTTCACTTTATTGAACCGCCACGTACTTCCCAAGACTCACGCGCCCCGCGCGCATCAGCATTTAATGCTTAAACGCTCCAAATGGTCAGAAGAAAGGACTGCATTTAATGCTTGGACGTTGCAAACGGTCAGTTGAAGAGACCGCATTTATGGCGTAATCAGAAGGAGGATTGCCCAACACGCCAAACCTCATACGAGCGTCACGCTCGATGGATTGCATTAGGAGAAATTCTATAGCCCTTATCACTAAGGACTACAGAATTGGGGGGCAAAATGATGGGGTCAAAATGCGCTCGTCCCACGTTTGGATACGGGGCACTTTCAGGATGACGACACCTGTCCTGTGATTACGGCAGTCATACACGAGCGCTGAAACCCTCAAAGCGCCAGTATCCTCCAAGAACACGTGCCGTCTCTGTCACCTTCGCACGTGATCATTGTTACAGCTCTCCCGCGAGCGCCATTCACGCTACATGGTTAACGTTCCAATCAATCAAGGGAAGCCCTCTTCGAGCGCTACATTCCCTCAGAGAGGCTTCCACTCCAATTCGTTACACAAGCCTTGGCCTTCATCCCCCAGCGGATTCCTTGGCCACCAAGGCTTTAGTTGACAACGAGCGTGCTCTCAAGCCCTCGTTACCAACTCCCCCAAACGGCTTTCTGACACATCGTACATGCCCGCGCACCTACCACTGTTGCCCACACCACCTTTCACCAGCTTTTGTAGAGAAGATTCCTCCTAGGTTTCTCTCGCAACGCCACGTGTTAGGGCAACATTCGGCCAGCACCACACAACGCAAATGACCAAAGGGTCCCTGACCCTCAACTATAAATACACAAGTTCATCTTCTCCACTGTAAGCACTTTTCATTACAGCAACTTCATACTGAGCATATTTTCTCTTTCAGATCTTCATCTGACTTGAGCGTCGGAGAGCCAAACTGGGTATCACCCCTAGTTCCCCCAGCTTGGCCTTCTGATTTTGTTTGTGTGTTTGTCCTAGCAGGTAGAACCCCCATCTTTTCCGGCGATCTTCCAGTGGTTTCCTCACTTAAACAAATTCTAAAGTGATTGAATTCTGTACCCATATTCAGTCCCATCAAAAAATACACGTGTTGAGTGCGAGGATGAGTTTAGGCGCGTAGTCTAATTAAGCAATTGAACCGTGCATTCATTAATAAAATTAATTAATTATAAAAACAAAAATAAAATTAATTTTAGTGCCCGTTAGAAAATTAATTTTAGTACATTTTAGAATTAATTCTAAAATCCATTATAGAATTAAGCGGCAATTAATTTTAAGTAACTATTATTTTAGGGAATTCTAGTTTGCTCCCCCCAAATAACTAGTCTTAGTACTAACTTCCCATTCTTAAATTTTAATTTGTATTAACTCCTTAAACATATAAAGTCTTAGATTTAAATTTTTATTCACTTCTCAAACACCTAAATTCGCTGTAATGCCTTTCATTATTTATTTTTCTTTTCTTTTTTCTTTCTCATCTATTTTTCTTTTTCCATAGAAGTTATACCTTATAGAAGACCTTTGCTATTTCTCTCTTTTTTTGTCGTTCAAGTGAATTAATGTGTCATTATACAATAAAAACAAAGAGTTTTTGTGTTTTCACTATGTGACTAAACAAACAATAGGTGATTCACCTTCCTTCATAGTACCTCATTTTGAAATTTGTTGTACTAGAACCTTATGTTCTCACTTCAATACCTTATTTTGAAAACTAATTACCTTAATATTCATATGTTATACTTTTTTTTTTCCTTAATGTAGGTACGAAATTGATGATGGGTCATACTAGTACCTTATGTTCTCAATTCAGTACCTTATTTTAAAACTTGAGTACCTTAATATTCATATGTTATACCCAATACCTTGCTCTCTGGGAAAATCATACTTTAGTTTATACATATTGATAACTTAATTTTTCCAAAATCATACTTTGCTCTCGTCAATTTCTCTCTTCTCTATCTTTATGTCGTTGCTTCTCTTTATCTTCTCCCTTTCTCCACTAATGGTTCTTTCTTTTATCTCTGTAGCACTCGAGCGCAAGGTACCACATTCCCCGCACCTAGACCCGACCCAAATATGAAATGGACACTCTACACCCAAGCTAAATCACGGCGAACGGGGACATACACACTCGCTAGGCTAGGCGGGAGCTAACTTTCGCAACCAAAGAGACAATAAAACAGAAATATTACCAATGCGGAAGCAAAGTACTTTCATGAATAACAAGGTAAGCAGAGAGTAACGGGTTCGACTAGCATAGATACCTCATCCCAAAATTCAATAAAATCATAAAACATCAATAACATATTCTCTCTGTTCCTTTACACTTATTCAGAATTCCTGATAGTAGTAACAATTAATACCAATCATACATTCTCCATAAATTAAACAAATCATAGTTCAATATGCATATGGACAGACTCTGACTAAACCGAAAGACGTAATAGACTTGACTTCCCGCCTAGCACTCCAAACCTGCAAGAACACTGAAAACAATCCGGGTTCAGTCTATAGGAGACTGGTAGGTATAAAACTGTGGCATAAGTAGCATATCCAACAATATTTAAACATTCACATGCAGGTTATAATCCTAAATGAAGTTTTTTGAGCATTTCCCAAGTGGGTAAAATAAAGAAGTCATCAAAAGGGATTATAACGTTCAATTTTCATTCTTTAGGTCTTTTGTGGCCCAGCGAGTAGGCGTGCATTATCTCCAACCAACACCTCGTGTAATTCATTAAACATTCTTTCTTTCTTTCTTTCTTTCATGCATTACATTCTTTTGTGCACATTCATGAACATTTACACCTTCTTCCTCCGGGTGATGGCCGGGTGATCGGCCCGAACCATCCATTCATTGACCAAGAGGGGAACATGACTCCCCAGATGGCACTCAGCGTCCATTCCTCGCTAACTCCTAACGAGGTCCGGTTACGCCATTCATTGGTGGAACTAGTGTGAGGGATCACCGTCGGCCCATGCCTCCCCGGGTCACCACTCACACCAAGTCCCTGGGCCCCATTCTGTGCATTCATTCATTCTTTCTCGCCAAAACATTTGGTGGGTTCATAAAAGAAGGACTTTACTTATAAAATCATTGACCCTTGAAAATGACTCTCTATATATATATACTTTTGGCAGAAATCTTTACACATTGGGAGTATATAGGGCCATTTAACTAAATAGTAGAGAAACCCACCTGTCCTTAGCTTACCAACCAAAACTAAGAAGAAACAAGAGGACCCGAAAGTGTCCTAAGAACCCGGCAAGTCTCCGCCCTGGAGAAAACTGTACAAAGGACAATAGAAGGTATACGTAAGACTCAAGACTCCAAATGAACCATATATGACGCACGACAATGCAATGAATATGATATGAAGGTATAAGATATGATATCATGTCATAGAAACATTCTTGTGCACAATTAATATCTTAAAGACATGTATACAAACCATTCATTCCTTTCAAGAAGCGTTCAAATCCATATGAGTTCATGACTTTCATATCTATACCCCATAAGTATAAGAAATTCAGTTAACGAACATCACACGTAGTATAACATGTAAACACTTCATTTCATTCATTAAAAAGAAGCATAACATCATTTAGGATTCAAACATTAAGCATCAATGCATGCATGTACCATATTGGAGCAAGGAAGACATATTGAGCCATAAACTATATACAACAAGTATCACATAGGTTATAAAGGCACAAGAGGTGATAATATGTGAAGGGATCGTTCATGTGCACGATTAACATCTTAAAGACATATAAACTTTCACTTCATTCATTTCAAGAATCAATCAAATTCATTTAAGTTCATTACTTCCATGTACCATACCAAATTACTTCAAGGAATTCAAATAACGAACATAACACGTAGTCTAACATATTTACAATTAGAAAATAGGTAAATAGAGACATTCAAGTCATGTTTAGAAATTAATTAACATGAAATAGATAACAATTAAATTCTAAAATTTAAATAAATTAAACAAGACTTAAATATATATATCATGAACCATGAATGTAAATAATATATATAAAAAACTATACTTATATATATATATATATATCTATACGTACATCAACATGCAGACATATAGATATACACACTTAGCCGTGCATGTATGGAAACATTGGGCATTGGAAAACAGTTATAAACCCATGCAATCACGTTTAAATTCTGAAATTCCATGCAGATTAAGTGAGGGTCGCGGCCGCCGCAACCCATGAAATTCCTGATTTTTGAACAATAATTCCATGAATACGTGAGGAAGCTAAATTCAGGTCGCGGGGGCGACCTGAAATGCATGAAGTTCAGGTCGCGGGCGCGACTTGAGAGAGCAACCAATGCACACACACACACCAGTCGTGGCAGCGACCAAGATTGTTCTTGGTCCGATCGCGGCCACGACCTGCTCAAATCTGGAGCAGAACGCAGCAAAACAGAATATTCATCCACGCCAAAACTCAACCAATGAGATCAGGTAAGTAAAGGCAGCAAATACACATCAAAATCAACCTAAAACAACACTTGATCATGCTCTTAAGGTAAACAAACGTGAGATGAAGGTATGGTGATCATTTCATGAGTTTTCTTCAAAACTTCATTAATGGCAACTCATGAATACTTCAATTACCATGTAACACATCACCATAAATGCAAAGAAGGAGTCAAGACATTCATATTCATGCTTGGAATCAACCTAAATCATCAAGGAATGCATGAGGTTAAGATTTGGACATTAAACCTAACTATTCATCATCTTCCCCAAAACCCCATCAATACATGCTCAAAATTGGGGATGTATGGCTTAAAATGACACATATTGAATGTATATTACAACCCTAAGCTCACCTTGTGAATTGGATGGAAGATGGAAGAGATTTGAGCCTTAAATCTCCAAGCTTTGGCAAGGTTACGGGAATGGACTGGAGCAGGGGATTTTGGGCTGATTTTCTCTTGTGTGTGGGGGTTGGTTCGGTTGAGGGAGATAGGGATCAGATAGTGGGCTTAACTAGGGTTCCATATCCTCCAACCATAGTTAATTTTGGTCAAGATTTGAAGGAGATATGAGGAAAATGGCTAAGTGTGGCAATTTAACGGCCGTCTCTTTTTTCGGTTGAATTTCGGCGGTCCAAATGGTCTTGGAAAAATATGAGGTTAAGTTTATTGAACTCAAATTTTCGTTATGAGTTCAGCGAAGTTGATGGAACTCGATTTCGAGTTCCCGAGCTCAAGATATCACATACGGAACCAAGGGTGCGCTAAGTGCTCGTTAGCCCCCGATTTGGTTCCAATCACACGAAATAAATTTAAAACGCAATCAAATGAATCCGAAAACATGGAACGAGCATATGTACACATTCATGACACACATATCTTCAACATATTAAAGTTCCACAAAATTTCGAATTCATTTCGTATAGCAACGGCACGCAACTTGTTACGTAAATGCATATCGTTCAAGAATTCATATAATTTCAAAATTCAAAAGAAATTTAAGAATCCATTTTAAATATTTATAAAAAAAAATAACGAATTACATATAATTAAAAGATTAATTAAAATACAAATAGTAATTGTCATAAATGATTAATTAGGCAATTAAATAATTTAAACGCGTAATTAAGGAGCACACAAGTTATTCATATCAATTCCAATTCAAAGCATATATTTCAATTAATCCCATATTCAACAATTAAATTATGAAATATAAATATAGAAATAACTTATAGCCAATTAATTTGCGCAATTTAGTAAACACATATGTCATATTAGAATACGGAAAAGTTGGGGCGTTACAATCTCTCTCCCTTAAAAGAATCCGTCCTCGGATTCACTACTCGACCACACAAACAATGAGAGATTCCCCGTCTCTCACAAGCAACAAGGAGAGAGCCCCGTCTCTCGAGCAACAATGAGAGAACCCCGTCTCTCGCAAGCAAGGAGAGCACCCCGTCTCTCAAACAAAGATAAGGGAATCCCCGTCTCTTACAAACAACGAGAGCACCCCGTCTCTCAAACAAAAATAAAGCAAGGAAGTCTCCAATACTCCCGAGCAACATAACGCGAAACCATAATTAAAGTCACGTAAGACACTCAACTAGGTAACATACATCATCCATGTTGATTATCAATTACACCAAGTAATTTAACATGATAAGGAATCAAAGCACATAACATAAAATTATTTAAATTAAATTTGCATGGATGCATGTATCATGGATGCTTCAGGTACCGTTCACCGTAGGGGCATAATTTAGAACTGTGAGTTTTGTTGTCTAATGCCTGATCTGCCCCAAAAGTGAGCTCATTGCTTGTCTTGTCTTTAAACTCTTTAGGGTACCCCATCGAAGCAATGATAGATCCTCTAAGGGTTCTATTCCTTATTCCCTTTTGACTTGTACTGCTTCAAGTCTTCTTCGGTCTTTTATCATTTTCCGTAATCTTCATTCGACTAAGCCAACTTTTTTTAAGTAACCGAGCTAGACATCCCCAAATACCCGTAGACCATCTGTCCTGAAGTCAGATCCATAGCTATTTTCCTTACTCAAATCAAAGCCCAACATACCATTGAAAATAACTACCCTTGGTGCCCTTAAAAGTCATTCCCAACCTCAATATATATATATATATATATATATATATATATATATATATATATTACACAATCTCCTTCTATCTTCCCTTCAATTTACCATTTTCACTCTCTTTAAGTCTCTAAAGTGAAATTTGGTATTCGACCCCTACAATTCCTTAATCGAAGATAGGATGTTCTTGATGACTCTTGAAGTTTGATTTGGATTTCCCAATGTTCATCCCTGCCGGTTTTGTCTTTTCTTAAATCTCTTTCCAAACTCATTGAACCAAACTTTATTGACAACATCGCTTTCTATGATAACTTGAATCGGTTCCCTCTTGACAACTCAACTTAGAAGTTTCCTTAAACTCCTCGTAGCTCCTTTCTCCAAATCGAACTTACGTACGTAGAAAGATTCAACGAGCTATCTTCTCTCTTCTCCGTGAAACCTTCGACCCGAATTTAGTGGCTTAGCTTTCATTTTAATGGTCAACCCTTAAAGTCATCTTATTCATCTCCACTTCCCACCATAAAATTCCCGTATCTTTCCTAATTGTATTTTCGTTATCTTTATTAATTATTTCTTCGGCCACAACTTCCATTTCAATTTTACCTCTTGGTTATGCTCTCCCGCTTAAATTTCTATCGTTACACTTTGAACTCCATCGATCCTTCTTTCAACGAAATTCTTGATGGAAAGATTTCATTTTGGGGGGGGGGGGGGGGCGAATTTTAATGAACATAACAACCCAAAGATTATTTTTCAACTTCCTTTTCAATGCCCTTGATAATCGAAACCCCCTTCTCTATTCTTGTTCTATCCGAACACCCCAAAACCAACTCCTGTTGCACTTTTCCTTCTGAAATTTCCTTTCCACCAACCTATCCCTTACTTGAAGTTCTTTATTTCCCGAAATCACCTTCCTTGAAACGTGCCATCCCATTGTTTCTTTTCCTCTTAACTCAGATGTGGTCCGATCGAAGAAATACTTGATAAGTGAGATGAAAGAACTTCCTATCAAACAAACACTAGAATGCATGTCGGGTTAAAATGACAATGCACGTGACACATTTGCAACAATTAAATATGCAGCACATTAGAGCCGTAACATCAAATAGAAATACGTACACGAACATAAGTAAAGAAGTTAAAGTAACTTCGTGATTGGAGGAACGAGGAAAAGCTACCGAGCTAACCGCTAACCATTTTGGTGACAGGTTCCAAAGCATTCATGGCACGTGCATCATGCTTCGCATCAACTTATTTATTATTCTTTACTTATGTTCGTGCGCGCATTTCTATTTGATGTTCCGACTCTAATGTGCTGCATATTTAATTGTTGCAAATGTGTCACGTGCATTGTCATTTTAACCCGACATGCATTCTAGTGTTTGTTTGATAGGAAGTTCTTTCATCTCACTTATCAAGAATCTCTTCGATCGGACCACATCTGAGTTGATGCGAAGCATGATGTACGTGCCATGAATGCTTTAGAACCTGTCACCAAAATGGTAAGCGGTTAGCTCGGTAGCTTTTCCTCGTTCCTCCAATCACGAAGTTACTTTAACTTGCTAATCATGCCTTGTCTTTCCCACGGTCTTCGAGTTTTCCATGAATCTTTGTGCATCACTTGTATCTTCCACGGTTCAAAATTGCAATTTCTCGATCCCTAACTTCTTCTACATCCACGGAATTAGCATCCGAATTTCTCCCCGAGGATCACCCTTCAATCTTGCCCAAACTCTCTTATAAAATTACCCCGACTGTGTTTCCGAATCCTACTTCGATTCATCACCCTGATCAAGATTCCCGGGCTTATCCTTTATGAGTTTAGATTGGGGAATCGAATGTATTTTCCAATTGCTTCCAATTGAGTGCATGATTTTCCTTCCAAAAATTCTTTGCCTTTCTTTATCATTTCCATTCGTTGATCAATATTTCCCAATTCAACCTCACAACACGAAAATTCAGCTTGGATTTGAAAGATGAACTCAAATCTCATCCGTAGTATTGTCACCTTCCTTGAATTTGTATTTTCCACGTTACTTGGCTCCTTCCAAACCCTTCCTAACTCGTTTTCCATATTAATTGAAATTTAGGGCTCCCGGACTCACTTATTCCAAATCTTGACCTCTGTAGCACCCGGAACGCCGAGATGCCACACCCCCGCACTATAAGTCTAGCTCACACATGAAATGGGTAGTCCATGTATGAACCGGACTCATGGCGAACGGGTGACAATAATAAAAAAAAAACTCAAAAGCTAGGAGGGTACCCTCAAATACTACCAATAAACAATTCAGAACAATAAAAGCGGAAGCAATAGCAATCAATACTTATAGGTACCATATTTACATATTTACTTATAGATACCAACATTCATCAATACATTATCATCTCCAACATATCCATAACATGAAAATGCAAGATAGACTCAACTCGACAACTGGACACAACTCAGACTCCCGCCTAGCACGCCACTGACAGTACCTGAAAAGTGTGAGGTGTCAGTCTACCACAGACTGAGTGAGGGGTTTATAAATAAATATTCGCGCAAGTAACATGCAAGCCATAATCTCGGGTAAGGGTTTATAAAATAGAAACCATATAAGTTTAATAGTAAAGATAACTCGCCCGAGATTACCACTAATCAAGTTAACAATACAATCAATTTAATTCAATTCAATCAGTGGCCCGACGAGTGAGGGCAAATCTCCAACCTTTCTCCGACAGTGTACAATAATTCAGTTGTAATTAATTAAGTGATCAAGCAATAGAAATTAGAGCACACTTAGCAATTTCCGTCCATCCTTCTTCCTCCGGGTGATGGGGGATTGCAAGGCCCCGCCATCCAATCTCATTGAGTATAGGGTTCCTGATTCCCTATACCCGGAACTCCTTCCTCCACTAATCTCCTAGTGGATTCAGGGGTCATCCCGCAATTTGGTGAGGATAGTGCAAGAGTTGCCCGTCGGCCCTTGCTTTCCCGGTTGGCTCAATACACTACCCTCGGGCCCAATGTGAACATGTTTTACTCGCCAAAACAATCAATCAATCAATCGGTACAATTCGGTAATTCATTTGAAAACAATAAGGTTTTGGCAAAATATAGATATATAGATATATTTTGGCCGAAAGATCACATAGGGTTGTAAAGGTTCTATATATCTAGAAATTAAACCTCACCTGACGAGCGACGGAACAAGTCAAAGATACAAGAAAGTGCCCAACGATCACTAATCTCCGCCCTGGAGAAAAACTGGACAAGAAAGGAAATAACTTGAACTCGTGGGACAAGACTCAATATGAAACCAAGTATGACGCACGACAATGCTCATGTAAATAAGTAGAACTAGCAATCAAGTGACACTTAGCATGTAAGAGAACCAATCAATATCTAAGAGATGAAATAAATCTCAAGGAGTCACATATTCATATCATTCAATCATTTCAAGTTCAATTCCTATATTGCATGGAATTACACAATAAAGTTTGAGCAATTACGTACCAAGAAGTGTCAAGTAAGAGCATGCTTATCAATTAATCAAGTATATACAACATATCATTCACATATGGGAGCCAAGAGAGTGAAAGGAAAGCAATAAGAAAGGTTTTGGTGAAGTTTGGCCAAATCGACAATTTTTGGAAATGTACATGTTGTGGGAAAACTGTAATATCTTAAATTCTAGATGTGGGAATTGAGTTTTGCTTGTTGGATATGAAAGTAGACACATAGACCTTTCCAACGCTATATGTCACGTTTTCTAATTCAAACTGAGGTGAAAATGGCGTTCGTCCGAAGTTGGACAAAATGCAGGAAAGTGACACGCCCGTGTCACCATTTCAAGGCAAACCGTGACACCCCCGTGTCACGGTACAGAAAATCCCAACTCTCCAACATGCACCCCCGTGTCACCCAACACAAAGCAAAGATGACACGCCCGTGTCATCTGTGCGTGACAGAAAAACAGGGCAAAAACAGGGGTTTCCATGCACAAACCAACTCCAAACCAACATAATCCGAACTCCTACCATAACAAATGTTGAAACACCTCATATATACATCATACTTCAAGTATTCAACATTTCATCCAAGAAATAAACATCTAAGCATCAAGAATTCCTCATGAAAACCCCAAAAATATACATGCTTTCCAAACTTCACATAACTTCATGTTTTATGCAAGAAATGAAGGGAATATGAGCTAAACATGCTTCTAATCATGAACACACATGAAAGCATCAAGCTAACATCAAACCCTACTCATATAGTCAATCAATAGATTCAATCCATTCTCATGTCATACCTTGAAATGAAAAAAGAATGAGATGAGGATGAAGAGATGAAGATGTTGATGCTTCTATCTTCAAAGTTCCTCAAAATAGCTTGGATGATGAGATGAATTCTTCTCCTTCTCTTGAGGTGTAAATATCGATCCTCACTAGGTGTGTGTGTGTTCTCTTGTATGAAAATGTATGTATGAGCAAGTGATGGAAGAGATGCATATATGATATATAATATCATCCACTAACATAACAAATGCACCCAATTTGCAAACAAGTCCCTATGTTATTTAAATGAATGCAATCAAGTATCATCTCTAACAATTAGACATTTACCCCCAGTTCATGAAATGCAATTAAGTCCATAAATTTAATGAAATGTTCAATTAAAGTCACATAAGACACTTAAGCACATTATCACTTAATTCACAAATTTCACATTAAGGATAATTCATATAAAGCATGAACTTATAATACATATAATATTATGAAATGTAGATAAATCTTCACATAATGTGTAAATTGAAAACGGGGCGTTACAACTCTCTCCCTCTTAAGAGGACCTGGTCCCCAGGTCCATACTCAAGTTCTAAATCTCTAAAGCAAGCGGTGAGAGAGCCCCGTCTCTCAAACAAGCAAGGAGAGTACCCCGACTCTCACCAAAGCAAGAATTACAAGAGAACCCCGTCTCTTAAACACGCCAAAAGAGAACCCCGTCTCTTAAACACGAAATGAAAGAACCCCGTCTCTCAACAAGAAATGAGAGAACCCCGTCTCTCAACAAGAAATGAGAGAACCCCGTCTCCCAAATACTCAAGAAAGCAAAACAAGAGCGCAAATTGTAAACACATTCATATAAGTGTCACATAGGCAAGTGGAATCTTATTAATCACATGAGTATCACTCATAGACAACCAATTTGCAACTAACAAGAAATTAAACACACAATAAATAAGATCCGTGATGCACGTGATATGCATGGTTAGGTGTACCGTTCACTTCTGATTAGGTCATGCGTGTAATGGATACCTTCTGCTATCACGTTTAGATCCGCGTTTACATCCTGCACCTCTCTCTCTAGCATACAAGAACGGACTTGAACAAGTGGCCTTGGCCTCCCGGAGGATAACCCCTTTCGCTTCGAGCACGTGTCAACTCGGTGTTCATTGCTTCCACATCGCAAGCATAAGCCCAAACGCCATCTACAATTCTCATAAGTGTGGTTGTCGCCTCGACAATAAGCACAAAGAAGCTTTCTCGAAGATGTTGTTAAAGCCGGGGTACATGAAGTTCCTAAACCTGACTCAAATGACCGATTCTTTTTCTTTCGAGACCTCCCTTGAGGTGTTGGGATAGGGTGAGAGATAGGCCGCTTCCCTTTGTTGGAAGTCTGTCCTAATTTTGAACCTGAAGCCTGCCCGGGTTGAGGATTAGACCTTCTTGCCTCCAAAGAGGTGGTGTCTCGGATCTTCTCTTGGGAGTCACCTGGGACTAATTCCCACATCCTTTTAATTTTCTTAAGTGGTGACTTAGCTTGATTATCACTTCTTTCAAAGAACTTTGAGGTTTGTTGGTTCTGAAACTCCTTAAAAGCTATCGAAATTTGGCCCGGCTGCTGTGATGAAGCTAGCGGCACCGAGGAAACATATTCTCTTATCTTCTGATCAACCAAACAAACTAAAGACTCGAAAAACTCCTGAGGTTGAACCGGAGGGGGTAAATGCGGGGAAACTCTAAACACTCGTGCACGATGAGGGTGACCTTGAGACATCCTGTAATCAAGACACTAGATATGCATGTTGGATTAATATGCCGATGCAAGTAACGCACTTGAAAATAATAGAATTGACATATTGAAACAATTAAGTTCAATCGGAAAACACATATGAGTAAAGAAATTTAAAAAGATTAACATAACGTATGATGCACGTGCTTGTGGATGCATTGAACCTGTCACCGTAGTTACATTTCATGTTTGCTGGGTTATAAATTTGTCTTGCGTCTGTTAATCATTTCTTGTTACCCACGGTCTTCTAATTCTTCAGAATTTGCTAGCATCAACTTGAACATTCCCATGGCTTGAGATTACAATGGCTTGAATCTGAAGTCCTCTACGCTCATGAAATTAGCATCTTGCCCTGTCTTTAATAATCGCTCTCCAATTATTGCCTGAGTCTTCTTCATAGTTGTCAGTTTACTCAAAACTTCCTTGGTTTCCTCTTTAGGAGTTCGAATAATTAATGAACTCTCTTTCCAATTGTTTTTACTTGGTCACCCGAAATCCACCCAGAATTCTTCACCTTTCGTTATTGTTCCTATTCGTTGCTTCATGTCTGTTAACATGACCTCACCACACGACAATTCAGCTTGGATCTAGAAAATATCCAACTCGATAAAACCTTTAGCCTAATTGTCTTTCCAACTTTATCTCTGCTGTAATGCTGAACTTCCTTTATTCCTTCCTTAGTCGAAATCCTAAACCATACCATTTCCCATATTTTCCTTGCTTCATTTCCATGGAAGTTAAGCTTTGTTGCTTATTACCATAATTACCTCCTTGATCAAGATTTTCTTGCATTAGCTTGAATAATGGTAGGGTCCCTAATTCGGAACTCTTGAACTCACATTCTTCTCTACTTATGGAGTTAATTTCCCAACTTCCCTCAACGAACTAACCTCCAAGTATTGTCCCGGTTCTTCTAAGTACCACCTTGATTGAAATTTCTTGAATCTATTCCTTAGTAATTGAATCAATTATGTGGTTTGTCTTCTTACTTGCCTACGCCTTGAGCATATAATTTCCACCGAAAAGTTCTCTATCCTCTTTTACCATTCTCATTTGTTGCATTAACTCCTTATTCCCTACTTCGCGGTCCCAACGTGACCATTCAACTTGATTCTGGAAAATGAACTCAATCCACCCGATTATAGAACTCTAGCATCCTAACTTCCCATAACGGATTACTTGATTCCCCTAACTCAATCAGGATTACCGGAGTTGTTTTCTTCTCTTGTTTAGATTTCGCTTCCAACCAACCAAGTTCCTTATCTTGGCCACACTTCCAAGTCTTGAATAATTAGTTTCCCTCGATTCTTCCTTCACCTCATCCTTGAATAAAATAGACTTCCTCGCCCGGTTGATGCACCCTTTGTGGTAATATGAATTCCTATAGTTGGTTCTTTCATTCCGGATCTTATCCTTTAAATCATAACCCGATGGAAGAGGTTAATTCCCCTCAGCTCCGCTTATGAAGTCCCTGGCCCATTATCTAACCCTTTCAAGCTCGAGAAGTAGCACTTGTAATATACGAGGTTGTCTAAAGGTTGGCCGTGGTTGGATATTATTTCTACAACCTGTATTCACAACTTCCTTTGAAAATAAATGCATGTGGGTAAGACATGCTCATGTCACAAAATTGTCACATAATTAATGTCAAGAATTTAATATAAAATGCAACAGGTAATTCATCAATGTTTAAAATAAAACATGTTGAGCAAATATTTCAAATAATTCAAGATCAATTAATTGGCAATTAACAACATAGTTCAACACAATGCTCAAATTATTCAATAACTCAAAATTTTCAAAAGATCCAAGTAGTCAAATAATTTCAAACAAGATGCAAAACCCTCAAATTATGCAAAAGTTTAAATAAACACATTGGATATAAAATTTTCCAAACCATAGAAAATCAATTAATCATCAAGTAGTAACATAAATCAATGCCATGCACAAGTCATCAAGTAGCTCAAAGATGTTCAGGTAAGTTCAAATAAGTACAACTAGTTCCAAATAAGATGCAAGACTCACAATTTATCAATTAATCCTATGCCGTTCGACCTAGACATGACACGACTCGACGCAAGAACCGCGGTTTTGCAACCGGGCTCTGATACCACCTAGGATGTAGCACCCGGAACGCCGAGATGCCACACCCCCGCACCATAAGTCTAGCTCACACATGAAATGGGTAGTCCATGTATGAACCGGACTCATGGCGAACGGGTGACAATAATAAAAAAAAAAACTCAAAAGCTAGGCGGGTACCCTCAAATACTACCAATAAACAATTCAAAACAATAAAAGCGGAAGCAATAGCAATCAATACTTATAGGTACCATATTTACATATTTACTTATAGATACCAACATTCATCAATACATTATCATCTCCAACATATCCATAACATGAAAATGCAAGATAGACTCAACTCGACAACTGGACACAACTCAGACTCCCGCCTAGCACGCCACTGACAGTACCTGAAAAGTGTGAGGTGTCAGTCTACCACAGACTGAGTGAGGGGTTTATAAATAAATATTCGCGCAAGTAACATGCAAGCTATAATCTCGGGTAAGGGTTTATAAAATAGAAACCATATAAGTTTAATAGTAAAGATAACTCGCCCGAGATTACCACTAATCAAGTTAACAATACAATCAATTTAATTCAATTCAATCAGTGGCCCGGCGAGTGAGGGCAAATCTCCAACCTTTCTCCGACAGTGTACAATAATTCAGTTGTAATTAATTAAGTGATCAAGCAATAGAAATTAGTGCACACTTAGCAATTTCCGTCCATCCTTCTTCCTCCGGGTGATGGGGGATTGCAAGGCCCCGCCATCCAATCTCATTGAGTATAGGGTTCATGATTCCCTATACCCGGAACTCCTTCCTCCACTAATCTCCTAGTGGATTCAGGGGTCATCCCGCAATTTGGTGAGGATAGTGCAAGAGTTGCCCGTCGGCCCTTGCTTTCCCGGTTGGCTCAATACACTACCCTCGGGCCCAATGTGAACATGTTTTACTCGCCAAAACAATCAACCAATCAATCGGTACAATTCGGTAATTCATTTGAAAACAATAAGGTTTTGGCAAAATATAGATATATAGATATATTTTGGCCGAAAGATCACATAGGGTTGTAAAGGTTCTATATATCTAGAAATTAAACCTCACCTGACGAGCGACGGAACAAGACAAAGATACAAGAAAGTGCCCAACGATCACTGATCTCCGCCCTGGAGAAAAACTGGACAAGAAAGGAAATAACGTGAACTCGTGGGACAAGACTCAATATGAAACCAAGTATGACGCACGACAATGCTCATGTAAATAAGTAGAACTAGCAATCAAGTGACACTTAGCATGTAAGAGAACCAATCAATATCTAAGAGATGAAATAAATCTCAAGGAGTCACATATTCATATCATTCAATCATTTCAAGTTCAATTCCTATAGTGCATGGAATTACACAATAAAGTTTGAGCAATTACGTACCAAGAAGTGTCAAGTAAGAGCATGCTTATCAATTAATCAAGTATATACAACATATCATTCACATATGGGAGCCAAGAGAGTGAAAGGAAAGCAATAAGAAAGGTTTTGGTGAAGTTTGGCCAAAATCGACAATTTTTGGAAATGTACATGTTGTGGGAAAACTGTAATATCTTAAATTCTAGAAGTGGGAATTGAGTTTTTCTTGTTGGATATGAAAGTAGACACATAGACCTTTCCAACGCTATATGGCACGTTTTCTAATTCAAACCGAGGTGAAAATGGCGTTCGTCCGAAGTTGGACAAAATGCAGGAAAGTGACACGCCCGTGTCACCATTTCAAGGCAAACCGTGACACCCCCGTGTCACGGTACAGAAAATCCCAACTCTCCAACATGCACCCCCGTGTCACCCAACACAAAGCAAAGATGACACGCCCGTGTCATCTGTGCGTGACAGAAAAACAGGGCAAAAACAGGGGTTTCCATGCACAAACCAACTCCAAACCAACATAATCCGAACTCCTACCATAACAAATGTTGAAACACCTCATATATACATCATACTTCAAGTATTCAACATTTCATCCAAGAAATAAACATCTAAGCATCAAGAATTCCTCATGAAAACCCCAAAAATATACATGCTTTCCAAACTTCACATAACTTCATGTTTTATGCAAGAAATGAAGGGAATATGAGCTAAACATGCTTCTAATCATGAACACACATGAAAGCATCAAGCTAACATCAAACCCTACTCAGATAGTCAATCAATAGATTCAATCCATTCTCATGTCATACCTTGAAATGAAAAAAGAATGAGATGAGGATGAAGAGATGAAGATGTTGATGCTTCTATCTTCAAAGTTCCTCAAAATAGCTTGGATGATGAGATGAATTCTTCTCCTTCTCTTGAGGTGTAAATATCGATCCTCACTAGGTGTGTGTGTGTTCTCTTGTATGAAAATGTATGTATGAGCAAGTGATGGAAGAGATGCATATATGATATATAATATCATCCACTAACATAACAAATGCACCCAATTTGCAAACAAGTCCCTATGTTATTTAAATGAATGCAATCAAGTATCATCTCTAACAATTAGACATTTACCCCCAGTTCATGAAATGCAATTAAGTCCATAAATTTAATGAAATGTTCAATTAAAGTCACATAAGACACTTAAGCACATTATCACTTAATTCACAAATTTCACATTAAGGATAATTCATATAAAGCATGAACTTATAATACATATAATATTATGAAATGTAGATAAATCTACACATAATGTGTAAATTGAAAACGGGGCGTTACAACCTCTGCCACCTCTTTCTTAACCATTAGGTTTAGTTAGAAATTCCTCTTTGACCACTCTTGATGCTTAATTCCAGCCGAATGTGTTTTAGCTTGAATCTTCACAATCATTGCTATCTCTTCCATAGTCCGAACCCTGAGTTAGTACCCTCAGGGTTCATTCACTCCATTCCTTAAGTTGAATGACCCCGTTGAATCCAATTACCGCATCCTATGTAGGAGAGCTACATATATCAATCTTCAGAGTCAGAAACATTCCCCGAACAACTCTCATTTCATCAAGTGCCTCTTTACCCTTGCATCTCCAAAGCGGACTTCCATTCCGACTCCTAAGCCTTGAACTCTAGCTCTGTCTATGAAGATCACGCCTCTCGAATTCTATATATCCTTCCCTGGTGCATCCTTCCTATCTTCCATGCCTTAGAAAGAACTTGCAATAGGGCATTGTTAGCGTGATACTTGGCCGTGGTTTGATAGTATCTTCATAACCTGTAATTCATAACTCATTTCAAGGAGATATGCATGCAATTAGTGCAAGCTCATGTCACGTATTCAACACGAAAGACACGGATTCAATGTAAGAATGCAACACGTAATTCATCAAAATTCAAAAGAGAAGGCAATTTCAGGCTCAAAATCGATGCGATGCATACATTATCATGTAGTTCCTAAGCCGTACGACCTAGACTGACTTAATCACGACACGAGAACACCGGCTTTGTAACCGGGCTCTGATACCACTTAAGGATGTAGCACCCGAGCGCAAGGTACCACATCCCCCGCACCGAGACCAGACCCGAATATGAAATGGACACTCCATACCCGAGCTAAATCACAGCGAACGGGGACATACACACTCGCTGGGCTAGGCGGGAGCTAACTTTCGGAACCAAAGAGACAATAAAACAGAAATATTACCAATGCGGAAGCAAAGTACTTTCATGAATAACAAGGTAAGCAGAGAGTAACGGGTTCGACTAGCATAGATACCTAATCCTGAAATTCAATAAAATCATAAAACATCAATAACATATTCTCTCTGTTCCTATAAACTTATTCAGGATTCCTGATAGTAGTAATAATCAATACCAATCATACATTCTCCATAACTTAACCAAATCATAGTTCAATATGCATATGGACAGACTCAGACTTAACCGAAAGACTTAATAGACTTGACTTCCCGCCTAGCACTCCAAACCTGCAAGAACACTGAAAACAATCCGGGTTCAGTCTATAGGAGACTGGTAGGTATAAAAATGAGACATAAGTAGCATATACAACAATATTTAAACATTCACATGCAGGTTATAATCCCAAATGAAGTTTTTTGAGCATTTCCCAAGTGGGTAAAATAAAAAAGTCATCAAAAGGGACTATAACGTTCAATTTTCATTCTTTAGGTCTTTTATGGCCCGGCGAGTAGGCGTGCATTATCTCCAACCAACACCTCGTGTAATTCATTAAACATTCTTTCTTTCTTTCTTTCTTTCATGCATTACATTCTTTTGTGCACATTCATGAACATTTACACCTTCTTCCTTCGGGTGATGGTCGGGTGATCGGCCCGAACCATCCATTCATTGACCAAAAGGGGAACATGACTCCCTAGATGGCACTCAGCGTCCATTCCTCGCTAACTCCTAATAAGGTCCGGTTACGCCGTTCATTGGTGGAACTAGTGTGAGGGATCACCGTCTGCCCATGCCTCCCCGGGTCACCACTCACACCAAGTCCCTGGGCCCCATTCTGTGCATTTATTCATTCTTTCTTGCCAAAACATTTGGTGAGTTCATAAAAGAAGGGTTTTACTTATAAAATCATTGACCCTTGAAAATGACTCTATATACATATACACTTTTGGCTGAAATCTTTACACATTGGGAGTATATAGGGTCATTTAACTAAATAGTAGAGAAACCCACCTGTCCTTAGCTTACCAACCAAAACTAAGAAGAAATAACAGGACCCGAAAGTGTCCTAAGAACCCGCCAAGTCTCCGCCCTGGAAAAAACTGTACAAAGGACAATAGAAAGCATACATAAGACTCAAGACTCCAAATTAACCATATATGACGCACGACAATGCAATGAATACGATATGAAGGTATAAGATATGATATCATGTCATAGAAACATTCTTGTGCACAATTAACGTCTTAAAGACATGTATACAAACCATTCATTCCTTTCAAGAAGCGTTCAAATCCATATGAGTTCATGACTTTCATATCTATACCCCATAAGTACAAGAAATTCAGTTAACGATCATCACACGTCGTATAACATGTAAACACTTCATATCATTCATTAAAAAGAAGCATAACATCATTTAGGGTTAAAACATTAAGCATTAATGAATGCATGTACCATATTGGAGCAAGGAAGACATATTGAGCCATAAACTATATACAACAAGTATCACATAGGTTATAAAGGCACAAGAGGTGATAATATGTCAAGGGATCGTTCATGAGCACGATTAACATCTTAAAGACATATAAACTTCCACTTCATTCATTTCAAGAATCAATCAAATTTATTTAAGTTCATTATTTCCATGTACCATACCAAATTAATTCAAGGAATTCAAATAACGAACATAACATGTAGTCTAACATATTTACAATTAGAAAATAGGTAAATATAGACATTCAAGTTATGTTTAGAAATTAATTAACATGAAATAGATAACAATTAAATTCTAAAATTTAAATAAATTAAACAAGACTTAAATATATATATGATTAACCATGAATATAAATAATATATATAAAAAATCATACTTAATTTATATATATATATATATATACGTACAGCAACATGCATCAATTAACAAAACAAATGAAATTAAATTCTCATTGCATGCAGACATATAGATATACACACTTACCCGTGCATGTATGCAAACATTGGGCATTAGAAAACAATTATAAACGCATGCAATCACGTTTAAATTCTGAAATTCCATGCAGATTGAGTGAGGGTCACGACCGCGACCCGTTTCCTTCATGAAATGGTAGTGGCCGCTACCTATGAAATTCCTGATTTTTGAACAATAATTCCATGAATATGTGAGCAAGCTAAATTCAGGTCGTGGGGGTGACCTGAAATGCATGAATTTTAGGTCGCGGGCGCGACCTGAGAGAGCAACCAATGCACGCACACACCAGTTACGGCCGCGACCAAGATTGTTCTTGGTCCGATCGCGGCCGCGACTTTCTCAAATCTGGAGCAGAACGCAGCAAAACAAAACATTCATCCACACCAAAACTCAACCAACGAGATCAGGTAAGTAAAGGCAGCAAATACACATCAAAATCAACCTAAAACAACACTTGATCATGCTCTCAAGGTAAACAAACGTGAGATGAAGGTATGGTGATCATTTCATGACTTTTCTTCAAAACTCCATTAATGACAACTCATGAATATTTGAATTACCATGTAACACATCACCATAAATGCAATGAAGGAGTCAAGTCATTCATATTCATGCTTGGAATCAACCTACATCATCAAGGAATGCATGAGATTAAGATTTGGACATTAAACCTAACTATTCATCATCTTCCCCAAAACCCCATCAATACATGCTCAAAATTGGGGATGTATGGCTTAAAATGACACATATTGAATGTATATTACAACCCTAAGCTCACCTTGTGAATTGGATGGAAGATGGAAGAGATTTGAGCCTTGAATCTCCAAGCTTTGGCAAGGTTACGGGAATGGACTGGAGTAGGGGATTTTGGGCTGATTTTCTCTTGTGTGTGGGGGTTGGTTCGGTTGAGGAAGATAGGGATCAGATAGTGGGCTTAACTAGGGTTCCATAGCCTCCAACCATAGTTAATTTGGTCAAGATTTGAAGGAGATATGAGGAAAATGGCTAAGTGGGGCAATTTAACTGCCGTCTCGTTTTTCGGTTAAATTTCGGGGGTCCAAATAGTCTTGGAATGTAGCACCCGAGAGCAAGGTACCACATCCCCCGCACCGAGGCCCGACCCAAAAATGAAATGGATAATCCATACCCAAGCTAAATCACGGCGAACGGGGATATACACACACTCTATGCTAGGCGGGCTAACCCCTAAACCATACGAATCAAAGTTAAACATTAAAGTGGAAGCAATAACTAAACATATATCATATATATATACCATGAGCATCAATGCTCCAAAAGTAATTCATATACATTATCACATGCCATCAAGGCTCAAAACATGTACGCTCTATAACAATGCTCATATACAATAATCATAATTAGAGTATGCAAGTGTAAGACCAAAATACAAGAGCTAGAAACGAATGCAAGACCTAATGACCCGAATTCCCGCCTAGCTCCCTGACACCTGCATAAAACAACTGAAAACCAAATGAGTTCAGTCCAAAAGGGACTGGTGGGTATAAAAACAGGGCAAAAATATAATATATGACGGTATTTAAACATTCACATGCAAGCTATAATCCCAAATGAGGTTTTTAAAGAATTTCCCAAGTGGGTGAAATAGAGAAATCATCAAAAGGGATTATAAGGATTCATTTACATTAGGTCATTCTTGGCCCAGTGAGTGGGCTTTGCGTTATCTCCAACCAACACCTTGTGTAGTTCACTAAACATTCATTCATTCATTCTTTTCATGTATATCATTCTTTCGTGCACATTCATTAACATTTACACCTTCTTCCTCTGGGTTGGTGGCGGGTTTGCAAGGCCCGACCACCCATTCATTGACCAAAAGGGGTAACATGACTCCCCAGATGGCACTCAACGTCCATTCCTCGCCAACTCCTAACGAGGTCCGGTTACGCCGTTTATTGGTGGAACTAATGTGAGGGATCCCCGTCGGCCCATGCCTCCCCGGATAGCCACTCACACTAAGTCCCTGGGTCCCATTCGTGCATTCATTCATTTCTCGCCAAAACATTGGGTAAGATTCTTAAAATAAAGGCTTTACGTTGCAAACATTTACTCTTTGAAACAACTCTACATACATATATTAATTTTTGGTCAAAAACTTTTCACATTGAAGGTATATAGGGTCATATAACTAGATAGAAGAGAAACCCACCTTAAAACGACAAAAAGAAGCACAAGAGCCTCACGGACCGGCCTCGTCTCCAACAGGATCAAAATCTGTGCAAGGAAGGTGAAGTGAGACTCAAAATGACCAAATAAGACGCTCGACAATGAGATGATCATGCTATGAATGCATCAAAGATGATATTATGTAATGAACACGTTCATGTGCACGATTAATGTCTTAAAGACATATAAAAGTTCATTCCATTCATTCCAAGTATCATTCAAATACATTAAAGTTGATCATATCCATAAATCATACCAAATTAATTCAAAGAATTCAAATAACGACCATAACACGTAGTATAGCATGTGTACTTATCATACAAGTCATAAAACAAAGAATACATAACACTTACGGTTCAAATATAAGATCTAAATCCATGCATGTACACATTATGATCAAAGAAGACACATTGAAGCGTATCTGTTCAATAAAAGTGACATGGAGAAATAATCGAACAAATTGCACATTCAAGTATCAAGGCAATTCATAAATGAGTGTTCACATATGAATAATTAAGTAATTTACACATTAAGTATGTAATTAAGGTTCCAACAAAACATAAACGAAAGTATTGAAAATTACACAAACATCCCTTAAATAACTCCATTCTGCGACGTTAATGGGGGTTAACAGATTTCAGGCTAAAAGTGGTAATGGGGGTTAACGGCAACAAGAGCGGTTAATGGGAGTTAACGATTTTTAGGCAAAAAGGGGGTAATGGGCGTTAACAAGCTCAGGTCTTCAAATTTTTGGGTTGAAAGGGGGGGGGGGGGGTAACGGGTGTTACCTCCTTTAGTTCAAAAATTGTTAACGGGCATTAATAGCGTCAGGCGAAAACCCCTGTTTTTCTTCTTCTTCCCTGCAACACACATACACTACACACACCCTTGTTCAAGTTCCGTGATCAACAACCAACACTCCAAGGCAACCAATGATCACATAATCAAGGCAAATTCAATATACAATCATGTACGATCGAGAATTCAAGAAAAAGAAAGGAAAAGGAATGATCAAGAAATTCATCTTCAAGCTCAAGAGACAAGTTCATTAATGGTGGATCATTCAATGCTCAACTACCTTAAAAACTAAGTTCATAAATGCAATAAGGAAGTTAAAACGATCACTTTCATGCTTTAAATCAATCAAAAGCTCCAAGGAATCAAAGAGATCAAGAAATCTATTCATAACCTAACTATTCATTTATCTCTTCCAAAAACCCATGAAAGCATGCTCAAAATTGGGGATGAATGGATCAAAATGACTCATAATGAATTTATATTACAACCCTAAGCTTACCTTGTGGATTGATGGAGGTTTGGAAGAGATTCGAGCTTGAATCTCCAAGGTTTGGCAAGAGCTACGGGATTTCTGGAAAACAGGGGGTGTTTGGCTGATTTTCTCCAAGTGATGAAGGTTATCTCGGTTTGGGGAGAGTAAGAACAGCTAGGGGGGGTGAGTCAGGGTTCCAAGGGATCTAACCATGGTTAATTTGGTCAAGATTTGAATAAGTTATGGCTCTTTTAATAAAATGTGGCAGTTTTGGGCTTCCGCTGCGTGTTTCGGTTGAATTTCGGAGGTCCAAATAACTTTGTAAAAATATAAGGCTAAGTTCATCAAAATTGAATTTTCGATATGAGTTCAACGAAGTTGATGAAACTCGAATCCGAGTTTCCTAGGGAGCCAATGGTGCGCTAATTGCTCATTAGCCCCCGTTTTGGATTCCATAATCAAAATAAATTCCAAAACTCATTCAAACGAATCCGAAAACATGAAACGAGCATATAAACATGTTCATAACACATATAAATCCAACATATTAAATTTCCACAAAATTCCGAATTCATTTCACGTAGAAACGACAAGCAAACAATTCATTCAAGCGCAAATAGTTCAAAATTCATATAAATTCAAATTCAAACATTTTCAAATAATTCAATTATTCAATAATTTCATATAATATAAAATAAAACAATTAATAACGTAATTAAAATAAATTAAATGCGCATATAATTATCATATAATTCATACCTGAACGACTTGAAAAGTCGGGGCGTTACAACCTCTCCCCCTTAAAAAGAATCCGTCCTCGGATTCACTGATTGCTCGGAAACAACTCAGGATGAAATCTTCTCATCTTATCCTCCGTTTCCCACGTAGCCTCTTCTGTCTTATCACTTCTCCATAACACCTTAACTAGTGGGATTTTCCAGTTTCTTAATTCTTGAAATTTTCGATCCAAAATCTTAACCGGTTTCTGGACGAATGTGAGATTAGGCTCAATTTCCACCTTTTCTTCGGGTAGGATTTCGGATTCATCCGGATAATATTTGCAAAGTTGAGAGACATGAAATACGTTGTGGATTCCGGTCAAACTCGAAGGTAGATTCAAGCGATAAGCCGTATCTCCAATTTTCTCAAGAATTTCGTATGGACCCAGATAATGAGGATTCAACTTACCTTTTTTTCCAATCCTCGAAAATCCCTTTCGTAGCGAAGCTTTCAAGAATACCCTATCACCAACTTCAAACTTAACATCCTTTCTTCGCCGATCCGCATAACTCTTCTGTCTATCTTGAGCTGCTTTCATCCTTTGTTGAATTAATTGAACCTTATCAATTGTTGGCTACACGGCCTTAGAAGCCTTCTCTTTCTGTTCCCCTCATTTCACTCCTTCTTGTTTGGTCCAGTTCCATTCCTCAAGGTCGAAAAATAATGGAGATCTACACTTTTGTCTGTAGAGAGTTTCATAAGGCGCCATTCCTATCGAAGCCTGAAAACTGTTATTATAAGCAAATTAAATCAGAGACAATTGCTCTTTCCACGAACTGGAGAAATCTAACGCACATGCTCTCAACATATCCTCTAAATATTTGATTAACCTCTCCGACTGCCCATCTGTCTGAGGATGGAAAGCTGTGCTGAATTGAAGCCTTGTTCCCAGATTTCTTTACAATTCTTGCCAAAACCTAGAAGTAAACCTCGGATCTCGATCTGATACAATGCTGACCGGCACACCATGAAGTCGGACAATTTTGTCAACATACTTCTTAGCTAACTTCGTCACCTTATCCGACATCCGAATAGCTAAAAAATGTGCCGATTTCGTCAATCGATCCACGATCACCCATATTCCATCAAGACCACCCTTCACTCTAGGAAGACCCAAAACAAAATCCATTGCCACTTGTTGCCATTTCTATTCCGGAATAGGTACCGGTTGAAGTAGCCCCGATGGCTTCTGATGTTCTGCTTTCACGATTTGGCAAGTCAAACAATGCTTTACGAAATTAATTACATCCCTTTTAAGACCGTTCCACCAATAGAACTGCTTCAAATCCTTATACATTTTATTACCTCCGGGATGTATCGAATACCCTGATCTGTGAGCTTCTTCCAAAATAATTCTCCTCAACTCATTCGGTACAACAACCCTGTTCTTGAACCTTAAGAGTCCCATATCATCAAATCCAAATGAGCATTCGGGATCCTCCCTAGCTTTCTCAGCTAATTTTTGAACCTCGGGATCCTTTCTCTGAGCCTCAAATACCCGTTGTTGAATGTAACATCCCGCTCGTCCGATTTATAAGGTACGCCACGTTTCAACCTTTTAATGTATTTAATTATGTTATTTTATATTTTTCGTGGCCCTATTTTGAACTCTTTTAGAGTTTAGGGGCCCCTTTATAATTTTCTCTTTTTAGGGGTTTTTCGGTCATTTATCGTTCGAAAGATATTTTGACCATTTTGACCCATTCTTCACGTTCGGGGCATCGAGACGAGTCCGTAGACTCTAAGTTTGCCCAATTCTGACGTCGTTTGCCCCTTCTACCGTTCGTTTTTTCGCACGAGGACCGGGGATAAAACACCTGGATCCTCGTTTAACGTGTCATAACTCAGCAGCTCTCTCTCTCTCTCCCTCCCCAAACGAAACACGACACACACACACACACTCGAAGGTATATTTTCACAAATAACTCAAACTTGCCCGTTTCTCGACTGATTTCGACGAACCACTAGTCCATTTCGACGAGCTCGACGATGCGGTCACAACCGTACCAAGATCTTGACCAAACGACAACCGACGACGGAGATATCGGCCATTTTTAGGCACGGCTGGAGAGAGGTGGCGGAGCCGCCACTTCGCCGCCCTTCCGGGCCGGCTTCCGGCGACAAGCGCCCCACAACCGGCAAGAGGAGATCCCGGCGCATCGAATGACGTTGGCGGCGCGGCCAATGACCGCTGGATGGTGGCGAATGCGCCGTCTGAAGCTCACGCCACCGCCGCGTGAACAGTGTTACGGCGGCGCTCCGGCGCCCTTTTTCGACGAAGGTTAGTGTTTTCCAAGGTTTTTCGACCTCCCGAGTCCATTTCAGGCATCGTTTTCACTGAATTTTGGCCGTAGGTGGTGGTTCCGGGGAGGCGTGCGGCGGCAGAAACTTCGGAGCCCAACGGGGCCCTTTTTCGGCCATCTTTTGGCCTCGGGCCCTGCACGAAAGTTGTTCGGAATGACGAGAACTAGTGGCATTTGATCACACGACTCCTGATTCGGCCAATTGGCGGCGGATCGCAGCGGCACAGTGGCGGTGCAACGGCGGCACCAACTCCGGGGATTTTTCAGGCGAGAAAGCTTAGGGCTTTCGTAAAGCTCGTCACAGGGTAAGCCGATGCCTCTTTCGGATCTCATTTTGGTTCACCGGTTTGAAAGTAATTGAAGTTTGAAGATTTTAGGGTTTTCGTGTTCTTGGATTTTAAATTGGAGACAATTGGCTTGGAATTTGCAGAAATTGATCGAGGAATTGGATTGAGCACGACGAATCCTTGCACGGGTGGTTTTTCGGGATTTTTTCGGCACGCTCCGGTGGCGGCGATCCGGCGGGCTTTGGACAGATTGTCCTTCTCGTTATGGTGAGTCCGTTGCCACTTTCCGTTCCTTAATCGGACACTCGGTTTATTTTCTACGTATTTATTTGTATATTTGTGATTATTTGATTTAATTGTTTTAAATGCAAATTAATTGTTAATTGCTTGAATTGTCGATCGAAATGAATTCCATTGTATATGAAATCATGTATTAAATGCAATGTGATATGTATGGACATTTTGGTTTACAAATTGAATCCCGACATATTGAAATTTCGCTATTTGCTTAACTTTAAGGGGTGTATGTGTAATTTTCATAAACATGTAAATTTGTATGATTTGTTCTAATTAAACCTTAGTATTTGACAAACGATTATACCAACCTTGGCTAAGTAAAAGAGGAATTATTATGTCAATAATGACTTAATTAGAAACTTTGAAAGTTAGAAATAATTTATCATACGATGTATGAATTAATTGGCCACTCTTGGAAGTAAGAAATGATTTATTCGCATAAATATGAATTGGTTATGCATTGTATGATTTATATGGGACCTTGTATGGTCGAATGATTATGCTATCCTCTGTTTATGCATTTCATGACTTGAATGAGATTCGTTACATGTTTCGTTGACTAATTTCATCTATTGGGAAATGTTGTAAGATATAACTTGATTTCTTAGGATAATTAGTTAAGTACATGACCCATTTCACCTTGCAATGTGTGAATTTCGTATGAAGCTTAGTATATGATTATAAATCGTTGTTTTGCTAATGTGTACCATGTGCATTTTGTTCTGTGCATTGATGAGCATTGTCGTGCATCTCTGTGTGGTTGTTTGAGTCTAAGTCTGAGTTTTGTGTTGTGTTTTGTGTGCTCAGTTGGTACAGGTGCACCCGGGATGGTGTCAAGTGAGTTGTGCAGGTTCCGGGGTGAACTATTTGCTGTGTCTTCGGCTGTGTTTGGTTCCAGGTGAGGTTAGGATATAGTTATACCCTATTGCAACGTGCCCGTTTTCGAATGCATGCGGTTTATAAGCCTTATGTATATGTAGATATGTGCGAAGTACCTATTTTGCTGGTTTTGTCATATGATTTGATTTGAAAAGTACGAATCGCTATGTATAAGCCTATGTATGCTTTGTCTCAGTTCTGTTATGAATTCGAGGTCAGTCTGCGTGATATGTACGTACGATATGATAAGTGCGATATGCATGAGATATGTTAGTTTGTCTGTGTGTGTGAGTATAAGTTTCGTCTGGTAAGTGTGATAAGTTTAGGCTTTGTTTCGTTTGTATCGGATTCAAACAAGTCTCCGATTTTCTGTTGGTTTTGATCTGTTTGGGCCCCGGAGTTGTGGGTAAGGGAGACCCGGGACGACCATCGGGGTCGCCGGTTACGACCCCTGTGCACTTCTCCACCAACAGGAGACTTAGTTCTCCTATGCCGATGGAGCGCATTTTGGCTGGCCGTCGAAGGAACCGGGCGGGATCCTCCGGTTTACATGTTTCGTTCTGTGGTGGGTTGAGAGGGGCACCTCTCTTCCCCAAACGGTGTGGAGGTGGGATTGATTTGTGATTCGTTTTGTGTTTCGCTTCGTCTTTGTTTCTGGAGTAAGTGTGTTCTGTCTGTCGGTCTGTCATAAGTTCGTGAAACTGGGGTAGATTGTTAAATTAAGATAAAAATTGATATACTTTTAAGTTAATAAGATATGCTCCGATATGTGTGTTAAGTCTGCATGAATCTGAGTTGTGCCTTAAGAAACTTTTGATTTAAGATTTGTTTGGTCTGTCTGATAAGTCTCCCTATATATATATTATCACGGGAAAATGTTTTGGCATGCAAAAACTAACCCCGGGTTCGCGAACGTCGCTTCTTCTTTGTGCTGTGCTCTATATATATGTATAGTGTGCGTGTGTCAGCCCCTCGCCCAGTCTTTGGACTGACCCCTCCCCTTTTATGTTTTAGTTCGTAGGCTTTGCTTTGGAGGTCGTTGGAGTTCGTGCTATGCGGCTGTGTGTCGAGTCTGTGTTCGTCTGTTTAAGTTTATTAAGTTCTGGCTCTCGTTTATGATTTGTAAATGTTATATAAGATATGTTTGTGCAGGTTTACATTTATGATTTGAATTTATGGAATTCAGGACAGGTTAGGACAGGTGCTCGGATTAGTTGAACCCGTTGTGAATATATGATTGCTCGGGACAGGTTAGGACAGGTTTGCTGGATTAGTCGAACCCGTTTAGTTGATTTTGATGTTTGTATGGTACTGTGTGTATAAGATATGAAAGTTTTTGTAAGTTGGCATTTCGTACTACTTCCGCTGTCATGTTTTGCATATTTTCTTTTGTACAGGGTTAGATACCGCCTAGCTAGTGCGTGTGTTTTTGTTTGTCACCCGTTCGCTGTGACTTGGTGCGTGTGCGGACCTTCCATTTCGTACACGTGTCGAGTCATAGTGCGGGGGTGTGGTGCCTCACCGCTTGGGGCGTTACATCTTGAGTGGTATCAGAGCTACCAGGTTCAAAACCGGTGCTCTGGAGTCGTGTCGCGTCAGTCTAGGTCGTACGGCATAGGAATATGTGTACATTGCATCCGTTTGACAAGGAATTTTGATTCTGAGCATGAATTGTTTTGAGCTTTTGTGATTATGTATACGTTGTGATTATGATTGTGCAATATTTTATCAATGTGACCTTAATTGCTTTTATTGTTGTGCCTACATGACTTAAATGCCGCATTTCATTTGCAAATGTAACCCTCATGCACGAACTCCAGTGTTTTAATTGCAGGGCTGCAATACCAACAATTTAACCAGCTTCCGTGACACCATCGCAACATTATTGTCAAGATTTCAAACACCACGGTGAACGGTATACTAAGCATTCATGGCACGAGCATACATGCATTCTTTAGTTGGACCACTTCCTGTTATTACGTGATATAGTTGTCAATTCTGCTACGTGTTAATTGTTGTGATTTTTGACTCTGCCTATGTGCTTGAGTGAGAGAGATTTGATTCTCTCTATTTTTGTGCTAGGGGGATGTTAGTTCTTCCTACTTGTGTGTTAGAGAGATGCTGGATTCTCTCTATATTATGTGACAGAAAGATGCTGGAGTCTTTCTGGGTTCTGTGCACAAGAGATGCTGGATTCTCTTGTATTTAGGCATTCGAGGGATGCTAGATTCCCTTGGATTTAGGGTTTGAGAAATGCTGGATTTTCTCAAACTAGATTGTCTGGGAGATGTGGAATCAATCAGACTTAGGTTGAGAGACGGGGTTCTCTCAATTGTGTGCCTGAGAGATGGGGTTCTCTCTTTTGTGTGTTGAGAAACGGGGTTTTCTCTTTTGTGTGCCGAGGGACGGGGTTCCTTCGCTTGCGTGTCGAGAGATGGGATTCTCTCTCTTGTTTGTTGCGGTTGCGTTACTTCTGGCCAGACGGCAGTTTGCAAGCAACGAGGGCGTGACCGTATCAAGCTTCGGGTGCAGTGGCCTAGTGGTGATCGAATGAGCTTGAAGTGACCAACGGTCAAGAGCTCAGTGGGACCTCTATGACAACGAGTCGATATGAAGGGAGTTGATGCCAACTAAGGGCGAACTATCTTGCAGAGATTGCAGTTCGCCTAGATCAGAGTTGCGCAGCGGAAGTTTGAAGTGGAATTCGTTTCAGTGTCGTTCAAGATCCGACCTTAGGACCTTAGGATAGGTCCTTTTGAAGGAGGGGAGTTTGTAACATCCCGCTCGTCCAATTTATAAGGTACACCACGTTTCAACCTTTTAATGTATTTAATTATGTGATTTTATATTTTTTGTGGCCCTATTTTGAACTCTTTTAGAGTTTAAGGGCCCCTTTGTAATTTTCTCTTTTTAGGGGGTTTTCGGTCATTTATCGTTCGAAAGAGATTTTGACCTTTATGACCCATTCTTCGCGCTCGGGGCATCGAGACGAGTCCGTAGACTCTAAGTTTGCCCAATTCTGACGTCGTTTGCCACTTCTACCGTTCGTTTTTCGCGCGAGGACCCTAGATAAAACACCCGGATCCTCGTTTAACGTGTCATAACTCAGCAGCTCTATCTCTCTCTCCCTCCCCAGACGAAACACAACACACACACACTCTCGAAGGTGTATTTTCACACACAACTCAAACTTACCCGTTTCTCGACGGATTTCGACGAACCACTAGTCCATTTCGACGAGCACGACGACGCGGTCACAACCGTGCCAAGATCTTGACCAAACGACAACCGACGACGGAGATATCGGCCATTTTCAGGCGCGGCTGGAGAGAGGTGGCGGAGCCGCCACTTCGCCGCCCTTCCGGGCTGGCTTTCGGTGACCCTCCGGCGACATGCGCCCCACAGCCGGCAAGAGGAGGTCCCGGCGCATCGAATGACGTTGGCGGCGCGGCCAATGACCGCCGGATGGCGGCGCACGCGCCGCCTGAAGCTCACGCCGCCGCCGCGTGAACAGTGTCACGGCGGCGCTCCGACGCCCTTTTTCGACGAAGGTTAGTGTTTTCCAAGGTTTTCCGACCTCCCGAGTCCATTTCCGGCATCGTTTTCATTGAATTTTGGCCGTAGGTGGTGGTTCCGGGGAGGCGTGCGGCGGCAGAAACTTCGGAGCCGAACGGGGGCCTTTTTCGGCCATCTTTTGGCCTCGGGCCCTGCACGAAAGTTGTTCGGAACGACGAGAATTAGTGGCCAGTGATCACGCGACTCCAGATTCGGAGGATTGACGGCGGTTCACGGCGGTGCAGCGGCGGTTCGCGGCGGCGGAGGTCTCCGAGGATTTTTCCGCGAGAAAGCTTAGGGCTTTCGTAAAGCTCGTCACGGGTAAGCCGATGCCTCTTTCGGATCTCATTTTGGTTCACCGGTTTGAAAGTAATTGAAGTTTGAAGATTTTAGGGTTTTCGTGTTTTTGGATTTTAAATTGGAGACAATTGGCTTGGAATTTGCAGAAATTGATCGAGGAATTGGATTGAGCACGACGAATCCTTACACGGGTGGTTTTTCGGGATTTTTTGGGCACGCTCCGACGGCGGCCGAGCGGCGGTTCCGGCGGCTCCGATGGCGGCGAACCGGCGGGCTTCGGATAGAATGTCCGTCTCGTTATAGTGAGTCCTTTGCCGCTTTTCGTTCGTTAATCGGACACTCGGTTTATTTTCTACATATTTATTTGTGTATTTGTGATTATTTGATTTAATTGTTTTAAATGCAAATTAATTGTTAATTGCTTGAATTGTCGATCGAAATGAATTCCATTGTATATGAAATCATGTATTAAATGCAATATGATATGTATGGACGTTTTGGTTTACAAATTGAATCCCGACATATTGAAATTTCGCTATTTCCTTAACTTTAAGGGGTGTATGTGTAATTTTCATAAACATGTAAATTTGTTTGATTTGTTCTAATTAAACCTTAGTATTTGACAAACGATTATACCAACCTTGGCTAAGTAAAAGAGGAATTATTATGTCTATAATGACTTAATTAGAAACTTTGAAAGTTAGAAATAATTTATCGTACGATGTATGAATTAATTGGCCACTCTTAGAAGTAAGAAATGATTTATTCGCATAAATATGAGTTGGTTATGCATTGTATGATTTATATGGGACCTTGTAGGGTCGAATGATTATGCTATCATCTGTTTATGCATTTCATGACTTGAATGAGATTCGTTACATGTTTCGTTGACAAATTTCATCTATTGGGAAATGTTGTAAGATATAGCTTGATTTCTTGGGATAATTAGTTAAGTACATGACCCATTTCACCTTGCAATGTGTGAATTTCGTATGAAGCTTAGTATACGATTATAAATCGTTGTTTTGCTAATGTGTACCATGTGCATTTTGTTCTGTGCATTCATGAGCATTGCCGTGCGTCTCTGTGTGGTTGTTTGAGTCTAAGCCTGAGTTTTGTGTGCTGAGTTGGTACAGGTGCACCCGGGGTGGTGTCAAGTGAGTCGTGCAGGTTCCGGGGTGAACTATTTGCTGTGTCTTCGGCTGTGTTTGGTTCCAGGTGAGGTTAGGATATAGTTATACCCTATTGCAACGTGCCCGTTTTCGAATGCATGCGGTTTATAAGCCTTATGTATATGTAGATATGTGCGAAGTACGTATTTTGCTAGTTTTGTTATATGATTTGATTTGAAAAGTACAAATCGCTATGTATAAGCCTATGTATGCTTTGTCTCAGTTCTGTTATGATTTCGAGGTCAGTCTGCGTGATATGTACGTACGATATGATAAGTGCGATATGCATGAGATATGTTCGTCTGTCTGTGTGTGTGAGTATAAGTTTCATCTGGTAAGTGTGATAAGTTTAGGCTTTGTTTCGTTTGTATCGGATTCAAGCAAGTCTCCGATTTTCTGTCGGTTTTGATCTGTTTGGGCCCCGAAGTTGTGGGTAAGGGAGACCCGGGACGACCATCGGGGTCGCCGGTTACGACCCCTGTGCACTTCTGCACCAATGGGAGACTTAGTTCTCCTATGCCGACGGAGCGCATTTTGGCTGGCCGTCGAAGGAACCGGGCGGGATCCTCCGGTTTACATGTTTCGTTCTGTGGTGGGTTGAGAGGGGCACCTCTCTTCCCCAAACGGTGAGGAGGTGGGATTGATTTATGATTCGTTTTGTGTTTCGCTTCGTCTTTGTTTCTGGAGTAAGTGTGTTCTGTCTGTCGGTCTGTCATAAGTTCGTGAAACGGGGGTAGATTGTTAAATTAAGATAAAAATTGATATACTTTTAAGTTAATAAGATATGCTCCGATATGTGTGTTAAGTCTGCATGAATCTGAGTTGTGCCTTAAGAAACTTTTGATTTAAGATTTGTTTGGTCTGTCTGATAAGTCTCCCTATATGTATATTATGACGGGAAAATGTTTTGGCGTGCAAAAACTAACCCCGGGTTCACGAACATCGCTTCTTCTTTGTGCTGTGCTCTAAATACATGTATAGTGTGCGTGTGTCAGCCCCTCGCCCAGTCTTTGGACTGACCCTTCCCCTTTTATGTTTTAGTTCGTAGGCTTTGCTTTGGAGGTCGTTGGAGTTCGTGCTATGCGGCTGTGTGTCGAGTCTGTGTTCGTCTGTGTTCGTCTGTTTAAGTTTATTAAGTTCTGGCTCTGGTTTATGATTTGTAAATGTTATATAAGATATGTTTGTGCAGGTTTGCATTTATGATTTGAATTTATGGAATTCGGGACAGGTTAGGACAGGTGCTCGGATTAGTTGAACCCGTTGTGAATATATGATTGCTCGGGACAGGTTAGGACAGGTTTGCTGGATTAGTCGAACCCGTTTAGTTGATTTTGATGTTTAGATGGTACTGTGTGTATAAGATATGAAAGTTTTTGTAAGTTGGCATTTCGTACTACTTCCGCTGTCATGTTTTGCATATTTTCTTTTGTACAGGGTTAGATACCGCCTAGCTAGTGCGTGTGTTTTTGTTTGTCACCCATTCGCTGTGACTTGGTGCGTGTGCGGACCTTCCATTTCGTACACGTGTCGAGTCATAATGCGGGGGTGTGGTGCCTCACCGCTTGGGGCGTTACATCTTGAGTGGTATCAGAGCTACCAGGTTCAAAACCGGTGCTCTGGAGTCGTGTCGCGTCAGTCTAGGTCGTACGGCATAGGAATATGTGTACATTGCATCCGTTTGACAAGGAATTTTGATTCTGAGCATGAATTGTTTTGAGCTTATGTGATTATGTATACGTTCTGATTATGATTGTGCAACATTTTATCAATGTGATCTTAATTGCATTTATTGTTTTGCCTACATGACTTAAATGCCGCATTTCATTTGCACATGTAACCCTCATGCACGAACTCCAGTGTTTTAATTGCAGGGCTGCAATACCAACAATTTAACCAGCTTCCGTGACACCATCGCAACATTATTGTCAAGATTTCAAACACCACGGTGAACGGTATACTAAGCATTCATGGCACGAGCATACATGCATTCTTTAGTTGGACCACTTCCTGTTATTACGTGATATAGTTGTCAATTCTGCTACGTGTTAATTGTTGTGAGTTTTTACTCTGTCTATGTGCTTGAGTGAGAGGGATTTGATTCTCTCTATTTTTGTGCTAGGGGGATGTTAGTTCTTCCTACTTGTGTGTTAGAGAGATGCTGGATTCTCTCTATATTATGTGACAGAAAGATGCTGGAGTCTTTCTGAGTTCTGAGCACAAGAGATGCTGGATTCTCTTGTATTTAGGCATTCGAGGGATGCTAGATTCCCTTGGATTTAGGGTTTGAGAAATGCTGGATTTTCTCAAACTAGATTGTCTGGGAGATGTGGAATCAATCAGACTTAGGTTGAGAGACGGGGTTCTCTCAATTGTGTGCCTGAGAGACGGGGTTCTCTCTTTTGTGTGTTGAGAAACGGGGTTTTCTCTTTTGTGTGCCGAGGGACGGGGTTCCTTCGCTTGCGTGTCGAGAGATGGGATTCTCTCTCTTGTTTGTTGCGGTTGCGTTACTTCTGGCAAGACGGCAGTTTGCAAGCAACGAGGGCGTGACCGTATCAAGCTTCGGGTGCAGTGGCCTAGTGGTGATCGAATGAGCTTGAAGTGACCAACGGTCAAGAGCTCAGTGGGACCTCTATGACAACGAGTCGATATGAAGGGAGTTGATGCCAACTAAGGGCGAAGTATCTTGCAGAGATTGCAGTTCGCCTAGATCAGAGTTGCGCAGCGGAAGTTTGAAGTGGAATTCGTTTCAGCGTCGTTCAAGATCCGACCTTAGGACCTTAGGACAGGTCCTTTTGAAGGAGGGGAGTTTGTAACATCCCGCTCGTCCAATTTATAAGGTACACCACGTTTCAACCTTTTAATTTATTTAATTATGTGATTTTATATTTTTTGTGGCCCTATTTTGAACTCTTTTAGAGTTTAAGGGCCCCTTTGTAATTTTCTCTTTTTAGGGGTTTTTCGGTCATTTATCGTTCGAAAGAGATTTTGACCTTTATGACCTATTCTTCGCGTTCGGGGCATCGAGACGAGTCCGTAGACTCTAAGTTTGCCCAATTCTGACGTCGTTTGCCACTTCTACCGTTCGTTTTTCGCGCGAGGACCCTAGATAAAACACCCGGATCCTCGTTTAACGTGTCATAACTCAGCAGCTCTATCTCTCTCTCCCTCCCCAGACGAAACACAACACACACACACTCTCGAAGGTGTATTTTCACACACAACTCAAACTTACCCGTTTCTCGACGGATTTCGACGAACCACTAGTCCATTTCGACGAGCTCAACGATGCGGTCACAACCGTACCAAGATCTTGACCAAACGACAACCGACGACGGAGGTATCGGCCATTTTCAGGCGCGGCTGGAGAGAGGTGGCGGAGCCGCCACTTCGCCGCCCTTCCGGGCTGGCTTTCGGCGACCCTCCGGCGACACGCGCCCCACAGCCGGCAAGAGGAGGTCCCGGCGCATCGAATGACGTTGGCGGTGCGGCCAATGACCGCCGGATGGCGGCGCACGCGCCGCCGCCGCGTGAATCGTGTCACGGCGGCGCTCCGTCGCCCTTTTTCGACGAAGGTTAGTGTTTTCCAAGGTTTTCCGACCTCCCCAGTCCATTTCCGGCATCGTTTTCATTGAATTTTGGCCGTAGGTGGTGGTTCTGGGGAGGCGTGCGGCGGCAGAAACTTCGGAGCCCAACGGGGGCCTTTTTCGGCCATCTTTTGGCCTCGGGCCCTGCACGAAAGTTGTTCGGAACGACGAGAATTAGTGGCCTGTGATCACGCGATTCCAGATTCAGAGGATTGACGGCGGTTCGCGGCGGTGCAGCGGCGGTTCGCGGCGGCGGAGGTCTCCGAGGATTTTTCCGACGAGAAAGCTTAGGGCTTTCGTAAAGCTCGTCACGGGTAAGCCGATGCCTCTTTCGGATCTCATTTTGGTTCACCGGTTTGAAAGTAATTGAAGTTTGAAGATTTTAGGATTTTCGTGTTTTTGGATTTTAAATTGGAGATAATTGGCTTGGAATTTGCAGAAATTGATCGAGGAATTGGATTGAGCACGATGAATCCTTACACGGGTGGTTTTTCGGGATTTTTTCGGCACGCTCCGGCGGCGGCCGAGCGTCGGTTCCGGCGGCTCCGATGGCGGCGAACCGGCGGGCTTCGGATAGAATGTCCGTCTCGTTATAGTGAGTCCTTTGCCGCTTTTCGTTCGTTAATCGGACACTCGGTTTATTTTCTACGTATTTATTTGTGTATTTGTGATTATTTGATTTAATTGTTTTAAATGCAAATTAATTGTTAATTGCTTGAATTGTCGATCGAAATGAATTCCATTGTATATGAAATCATGTATTAAATGCAATATGATATGTATGGACGTTTTGGTTTACAAATTGAATCCCGACATATTAAAATTTCGCTATTTGCGTAACTTTAAGGGGTGTATGTGTAATTTTCATAAACATGTAAATTTGTTTGATTTGTTCTAATTAAACCTTAGTATTTGACAAACGATTGTACTAACCTTGGCTAAGTAAAAGAGGAATTATTATGTCTATAATGACTTAATTAGAAACTTTGAAAGTTAGAAATAATTTATCGTACGATGTATGAATTAATTGGCCACTCTTAGAAGTAAGAAATGATTTATTCGCATAAATATGAGTTGGTTATGTATTGTATGATTTATATGGGAACTTGTAGGGTCGAATGATTATGCTATCCTCTGTTTATGCATTTCATGACTTGAATGAGATTCGTTACATGTTTCGTTGACTAATTTCATCTATTGGGAAATGTTGTAAGATATAGCTTGATTTCTTGGGATAATTAGTTAAGTACATGACCCATTTCACCTTGCAATGTGTGAATTTCGTATGAAGCTTAGTATATGATTATAAATCGTTGTTTTGCTAATGTGTACCACGTGCATTTTGTTCTGTGCATTCATGAGCATTGCCGTGCGTCTCTGTGTGGTTGTTTGTGTCTAAGTCTGAGTTTTGTGTGCTCAGTTGGTACAGGTGCACCCGGGGTGGTGTCAAGTGAGTCGTGCAGGTTCCGGGGTGACCTATTTGCTGTGTCTTCGGCTGTGTTTGGTCCCAGGTGAGGTTAGGATATAGTTATACCCTATTGCAACGTGCCCGTTTTCGAATGCATGCGGTTTATAAGCCTTATGTATATGTAGATATGTGCGAAGTACGTATTTTGCTAGTTTTTTCATATGATTTGATTTGAAAAGTACGAATCGCTATGTATAAGCCTATGTATGCTTTGTCTCAGTTCTGTTATGATTTCGAGGTGAGTCTGCGTGATATGTACGTACGATATGATAAGTGCGTTATGCATGAGATATGTTCGTCTGTCTGTGTGTGTGAGTATAAGTTTCGTCTGGTAAGTGTGATAAGTTTAGGCTTTGTTTCGTTTGTATCGGATTCAAGCAAGTCTCCGATTTTCTGTTGGTTTTGATCTGTTCGGGCCCCGGAGTTGTGGGTAAGGGAGACCCGGGACGACCATCGGGGTCGCCGGTTACGACCCCTGTGCACTTCTGCACCAATGGGAGACTTAGTTCTCCTATGCCGACAGAGCGCATTTTGGCTGGCCGTCGAAGGAACCGGGCGAGATCCTCCGGTTTACATGTTTCGTTCTGTGGTGGGTTGAGAGGGGTACCTCTCTTCCCCAAACGGTGTGGAGGTGGGATTGATTTATGATTCGTTTTGTGTTTCGCTTCGTCTTTGTTTCTGGAGTAAGTGTGTTCTGTCTGTCGGTCTGTCATAAGTTCGTGAAACGGGGGTAGATTGTTAAATTAAGATAAAAATTGATATACTTTTAAGTTAATAATATATGCTCCGATATGTGTGTTAAGTCTGCATGAATCTGAGTTGTGCCTTAAGAAACTTTTGATTTAAGATTTGTTTGGTCTGTCTGATAAGTCTCCCTATATGTATATTATCACGGGAAAATGTTTTGGCGTGCAAAAACTAACCCCGGGTTCACGAACATCGCTTCTTCTTTGTGCTGTGCTCTAAATACATGTATAGTGTGCGTGTGTTAGCCCCTCGCTCAGTCTTTCGAATGACCCCTCCCCTTTTATGTTCTAGTTCGCAGGCTTTGTTTTGGAGGTTGTTGGAGTTCGTGCTAGGCGGCTGTGTGTCGAGTCTGTGTCTGTCTATTTAAGTTTATTATGTTCTGGCTCTGGTTTATGATTTGTAAATGTTATATTAGATATCTTTGTACAGGTTTGCATTTATTATTTGAATTTATGGAATTCGGGACAGGTTAGGACAGTTGCTCGGATTAGTTGAACCCGTTGTGAATATATGATTGCTCGGGACAGGTTAGGACAGGTTTGCTGGATTAGTCGAACCCGTTTAGCTGATTTTGATATTTGTATGGTACTGTGTGTTTAAGATATGAAAGTTTTTGTAAGTTGGCATTTCGTACTACTTCCGCTGTCATGTTTTGCATATTTTCTTTTGTACAGGGTTAGATACCGCCTAGCTAGTGCGTGTGTTTTTGTTTGTCACCCGTTCGCTGTGACTTGGTGCGTGTGCGGACCTTCCATTTCGTACACGTGTCGAGTCATAGTGCGGGGGTGTGGTGCCTCACCGCTTGGGGCGTTACATCTTGAGTGGTATCAGAGCTACCAGGTTCAGAAACGGTGCTCTGGAGTCGTGTCGCGTCAGTCTAGGTCGTACGGCATAGGAATATGTGTGCATTGCATCCGTTTGACAAGGAATTTTGATTCTGAGCATGAATTGTTTTGAGCTTATGTGATTATGTGTACGTTGTGATTATGATTGTGTAACATTTTATCAATGTGACCTTACTTGCTTTTGTTGTTGTGCTTACATGACTTAAGTGCCGCATTTCATTTGCACATCTAACCCTCATGCACCAACTCCAGTGTTTTAATTGCAGGGCTGCAATACCAACAATTTAACCAGCTTCCAAGACACCATCGCAACATTATTGTCAAGATTTCAAACACCACGGTGAACGGTATACTAAGCATTCATGGCACGAGCATACATGCATTCTTTAGTTAGACCACTTCCTGTTATTACGTGATATAGTTGTCAATTCTGCTATGTGTTAATTGTTGTGATTTTTGAATCTGTCTAGGTGCTTGAGTGAGAGAGATTTGATTCTCTCTATTTTTGTGCTAGGGGGATGTTAATTCTTCCTACTTGTGTGTTAGAGAGATGCTGGATTCTCTCTATATTATGTGATAGAAAGATGCTGGAGTCTTTCTGAGTTCTGTGCACAAGAGATGCTGGATTCTCTTGTACTTAGGCATTCGAGGGATGCTGGATTCCCTTGGATTTAGGGTTTGAGAAATACCGGATTTTCTCAAACTAGATTGTCTGGGAGATGTGGAGTCAATCAAACTTAGGTTGAGAGACGGGGTTCTCTCAATTGTGTGCCTGAGAGACGAGGTTCTCTCTCTTGTGTGTTGAGAAACGGGGTTTTCTCTTTTGTGTGCCGAGGGACGGGGTTCCTTCGCTTGCGCGTCGAGAGATGGGATTCTCTCTCTTGCTTGTTGCGGTTGCGTTACTTCTGGCCAGACGGCAGTTTGCAAGCAATGAGGGCGTGACCGTATCAAGCTTCGGATGCAGTGGCCTAGTGGTGATCGAATGAGCTTGAAGTGACCAACGATCAAGAGCTCAGTGGGACCTCTATGACTCGAGAGATGGGATTCTCTCTCTTGTTTGTTGCGGTTGTGTTACTTCTGGCCAGACGGCAGTTTGCAAGAAACGAGGGCGTGACCGTATCAAGCTTCGGGTGCAGTGGCCTAGTGGTGATCGAATGAGCTTGAAGTGACCAACGGTCAAGAGCTCAGTGGGACCTCTATGACAACGAGTCGATATGAAGGGAGTTGAAGCCAACTAAGGGAGAAGTATCTTGCAGAGATTGCAGTTCGCCTAGATCAGAGTTGCGCAGCGGAAGTTTCAAGTGGAATTCGTTTCAGCGTCGTTCAACATCCGACCTTAGGACCTGAGGACAGGTCCTTTTGAAGGAGGGGAGTTTGTAGCATCCCGCTCGTCCGATTTATAAGGTACGCCACGTTTCAACCTTTTAATGTATTTAATTATGTGATTTTATATTTTTCGTGGCCCTATTTTGAACTCTTTTAGAGTTTAGGGGCCCCTTTGTGATTTTTTCTTTTTAGGGGTTTTCCGGTCATTTATCGTTCGAAAGATATTTTGACTATTTTGACCCATTCTTCGCGTTCGGGGCATCGAGAAGAGTCCATAGACTCTAAGTTTTCCCAATTCTGACGTCGTTTGCCCCTTCTACCCTTCGTTTTTCGCGCGAGGACCCGGGATAAAACACGCGGATCCTCGTTTAACGTGTCATAACTCAGCAGCTCTCTCTCTCTCTCCCTCCCCAGACGAAACACGACACACACATACACTCGAAGGTGTATTTTCACACGCAACTCAAACTTGCCCGTTTCTCGACGGATTTCGCAGGACCACTAGTCCATTTCGACGAGCTCGACGACGCGGTCACAACCGTACGAAGATCTCAACTAAACGAAGATCGACGACGGAGATATCGGCCATTTTCAGGCACGGCTGGAGAGAGGTGGCAGAGCCACCACTTCGCCGCCCTTCCGCGGCGGCTTCCGGCGACACGCGCCCCACAGCCGGCAAGAGGAGGTCCCGGCGCATCGAATGACGTTGGCGGCGCGGCCAATGACTGCCGAATGGCGGCGCACGCGCCGCCTGAAGCTCACGCCGCCGCCGCCGCGTGAACAGTGTCACGACGGCGCTCCGACGCCCTTTTTCGATGAAGGTTAGTGTTTTCCAAGGTTTTCCGACATCCCGAGTCCATTTCCGGCATCGTTTTCACTGAATTTTGGCCGTAGGTGGTGGTTCCGGGGAGGCGTGTGGCGGCAGAAACTTCAGAGCCCAACGGGGGCCTTTTCCGGCCATCTTTTGGCCTCGGGCCCTTCACGAAAGTTGTTCGGAACGACGAGAACTAGTGGCCTGTGATCACGCGACTCCAGATTCGGAGGATTGGTGGCGGTTCACGGCGGTGCAGCGGTGGTTCGCGGTGGCGGAGGTCTCCGAGGATTTTTCCGGCGAGAAAGCTTAGGGCTTTCATAAAGCTCGTCACGGGTAAGTCGATGCCTCTTTCGGATCTCATTTTGGTTCATCGGTTTGAAAGTAATTGAAGTTTGAAGATTTTAGGGTTTTCGTGTTCTTGGATTTTAAATTGGAGACAATTGGCTTGGAATTTGCAGAAATTGATCGAGGAATTGGATTGAGCACGACGAATCCTTGCACGGGTGGTTTTTCGGGATTTTTTCGGCACGCTCCGGCTGCTCCGGTGGCGGCGATCCGCCGGGCTTCGGATAGAATGTCCGTCTCGTTATGGTGAGTCCGTTGCCGTTTTCCGTTCGTTAATCGGACACTCGGTTTATTTTCTACGTATTTATTTGTGTATTTGTGATTATTTGATTTAATTGTTTTAAATGCAAATCAATTGTTAATTGCTTGAATTGTCGATCGAAATGAATTCCATTGTATATGAAATCATGTATTAAATGCAATGTGATATGTATTGACGTTTTGGTTTACAAATTGAATCCCGACATATTGAAATTTCGCTATTTGCTTAACTTTAAGGGGTGTATGTGTAATTTTCATAAACATGTAAATTTGTATGATTTGTTCTAATTAAACCTTAGTATTTGACAAACGATTATACCAACCTTGGCTAAGTAAAAGAGGAATTATTATGTCTATAATGACTTAATTAGAAACTTTGAAAGTTAGAAATAATTTATCTTACGATGTATGAATTAATTGGCCACTCTTAGAAGTAAGAAATGATTTATTCGCATAAATATGAGTTGGTTATGTATTGTATGATTTATATGGGACCTTGTAGGGTCGAATGATTATGCTATCCTCTGTTTATGCATTTCATGACTTGAATGAGATTCGTTACATGTTTCGTTGACTAATTTCATCTATTGGGAAATGTTGTAAGATATAGCTTGATTTCTTGGGATAATTAGTTAAGTACATGACCCATTTCACCTTGCAATGTGTGAATTTCGTATGAAGCTTAGTATATGATTATAAATCGTTGTTTTGCTAATGTGTACCATGTGCATTTTGTTCTGTGCATTCATGAGCATTGCCGTGCGTCTCTGTGTGGTTGTTTGTGTCTAAGTCTGAGTTTTATGTGCTCAGTTGGTACAGGTGCACCCGGGGTGGTGTGAAGTGAGTCGTGCAGGTTCCGGGGTGACCTATTTGCTGTGTCTTCGGCTGTGTTTGGTCCCAGGTGAGGTTAGGATATAGTTATACCCTATTGCAACGTGCCCGTTTTCGAATGCATGCGGTTTATAAGCCTTATGTATATGTAGATATGTGCGAAGTACGTATTTTGCTAGTTTTTTCATATGATTTGATTTGAAAAGTACGAATCGCTATGTATAAGCCTATGTATGCTTTGTCTCAGTTCTGTTATGATTTCGAGGTGAGTCTGCGTGATATGTACGTACGATATGATAAGTGCGTTATGCATGAGTTATGTTCGTCTGTCTGTGTGTGTGAGTATAAGTTTCGTCTGGTAAGTGTGATAAGTTTAGGCTTTGTTTCGTTTGTATCGGATTCAAGCAAGTCTCCGATTTTCTGTTGGTTTTGATCTGTTCGGGCCCCGGAGTTGTGGGTAAGGGAGACCCGGGACGACCATCGGGGTCGCCGGTTACGACCCCTGTGCACTTCTCCACCATTGGGAGACTTAGTTCTCCTATGCCGACGGAGCGCATTTTGGCTGGCCGTCGAAGGAACCGGGCGGGATCCTCCGGTTTACATGTTTCGTTCTGGGGTGGGTTGAGAGGGGCACCTCTCTTCCCCAAACGGTGTGGAGGTGGGATTGATTTATGATTCGTTTTGTGTTTCGCTTCGTCTTTGTTTCTGGAGTAAGTGTGTTCTGTCTGTCGGTCTGTCATAAGTTCGTGAAACGGGGGTAGATTGTTAAATTAAGATAAAAATTGATATACTTTTAGGTTAATAAGATATGCTCCGATATGTGTGTTAAGTCTGCATGAATCTGAGTTGTGCCTTAAGAAACTTTTGATTTAAGATTTGTTTGGTCTGTCTGATAAGTCTCCCTGTATGTATATTATCACGGGAAAATGTTTTGGAGTACAAAAACTAACCCCGGGTTCACGAACGTCGCTTCTTCTTTGTGCTGTGCTCTATATATATGTATAGTGTGCGTGTGTCAGCCCCTCGCTTAGTCTTTGGACTGACCCCTCCCCTTTCATGTTTTAGTTCACAGGCTTTGCTTTGGAGGTCGTTGGAGTTCGTGCTAGGTGGCTGTGTGTCGAGTCTGTGTCCGTCTGTTTAAGTTTATTAAGTTCTGGCTCTGGTTTATGATTTGTAAATGTTGTATAAGATATGTTTGTGCAGGTTTGCATTTATGATTTGAATTTATGGAATTCGGGACAGGTTAGGACAGGTGCTCGGATTAGTTGAACCCGTTGTGAATATATGATTGCTCGGGTCAGGTTAGGACAGGTTTGCTGGATTAGTCGAACCCATTTAGTTGATTTTGATGTTTGTATGGTACTGTGTGTTGAAGATATGAAAGTTTTTGTAAGTTGGCATTTCGTACTACTTCCGCTGTCATGTTTTGCATATTTTCTTTTGTACAGGGTTAGATACCGCCTAGCTAGTGCGTGTGTTTTTGTTTGTCACCCGTTCACTGTGACTTGGTGCGTGTGCGGACCTTCCATTTCGTACACGTGTCGAGTCATAGTGCGGGGGTGTGGTGCCTCACCGCTTGGGGCATACATTGAAGATCTGGTTGCACCTTGATATTCCAAATACTCGCTCTTAACTTGAAAGACTCTGATTCATCCTCAATTTCCACTTTCACACTAGACACGCTAGCCTTCCTACTAAGCACATCCGCGACCACATTGGCTTTCCCGGGATGGTATCGGATTGTACACTCATAATCCGCTAAAATCTCCATCCATGGTCTTTGTCTTTTGTTCAACTCCTTATGAGAAAACAAGTACTGAAGACTCTTGTGGTCGGAAAAGATCTCGAAGGAAATACCATATATGTAGTGTCTCCACTTCCCCAAAGCAAAAATCACTGCCGCTAGCTCGAGATCATAAGTGGGATAATTCTGTTCATGATCCTTCAACTTCCTTGAGGCATAGGCTATCACCTTACCGTTCTACATCAAAACACATCCCAACCCTTCTTTCGAGGCATCCGTATAAACCATGTATCCTTTAGTGTCCTCGGGTAGTGCTAATACCGGTGCAGTGGTTAATTTTTCCTTTATGAGTTGGAAACTCGCCTCACATGCCTCGTCCCACTTGAACATAACTTCCTTCTTAGTTAACCGAGTTAAAGGAGCCGCAATCTTTGAGAAATCTTTGACAGACCTTCGGTAATACCCTACAAAACCTAAGAAACTTCTGACCTTGGAGGTATTCTTCAGAACTCTTCCACTGAATAATCGTCTCGATCTTTGAAGGATCCATTTCCCAACCCTTACTTGAGACAATATAACCTAGAAAAACAACCCGATCAATCCAAAACTCACACTTATTAAACTTCGCATACAACCGGTGCTCTCTCAATGTTTCCAATACCAATCTGAGATGTCTGGCATGATCTTCCGGAGTCCTCGAATACACAAGAATGTCATCAATGAATATTACCACGAATTTATCCAAGTAAGGCCGAAAAATCCGATGCATCATGTCCATGAATGCTGCAGGGGCATAAGTCAAACCAAAAGGCATCACTACGAATTCATAATGTCCATACCGACTATTAAATCCTATCTTTGGTATATCCTCTTCTCGAATTTTCAACTGGTAGTAACCTTGCCTTAAATCCAATTTCGAATAAACCCCCGAACCTTGCAACATATGAAATAGATCCTCGTTGTGGGACAACGGGTACTTGTTCTTGATAGTCATCCGATTAAGCTCCCGGTAATCTATACATATCCCCAACGTTCCATCTTTCTTCTTGACAAAGAGAACCGGAGCACCCCACGGAGATGAACTCTGTCGGATGTACCCAATCTTAAGTAATTCCTCGAGTTGAATCTTCAACTCCTTCAACTCTGCCGGAGCCATCCTATAAGAGGTCTTAGAGTACGGTTCTGATCCCGGATATAAGTCCATAACAAACTCAATCTCCCGATCCGGCGGTAGAGAACCCAAATTTTCTGGAAATACAACGGGATATTCCTTTACCACAGCCGTTTCCTCAAAACTTGATTGATCCTTTGGTTTATTAAGGAGATAGGCAATAAATCCCGTGGCTCCATCCTTCACCAATTTGTGAGCTTCCATAAACGATAAGAGTGGTATATTCTTCGATCCCACTTCTCCAATCAACTCTTGACCCAGCTTAATCTTCTTCTTAAAACAATTAACTTCGGCCCGGTGCCGGTATAACCAATCCATCCCAAAGATTACCCCGTACTTCTTCATAGGCATCACGATGAAATCTGCCGGATAATCTTTTCCTTCTATCAATACTGAACAACCCCGGACAACCCGATCCGTCTGCAAATTTCCTCCAAGAGGAGAACTCACAAAATAGCAAGAATTTGAACAAGTAACAGATAGGCACATAGATCACAAGATATGAAAGAATGAGTGTCGCTCGAATCGAATAATGCATGGATGCTCGTGTTATAAAATGCAAACGGTACCTTCCACCACGGCGTTTGGATTGGCCTCAACATTCTGCTCCTCGCCCTCGAGGGTAGAAGCTCGTGCCTGAATTATCGGTCTCTGAGCTCCAGCTTGATATCCTGGAGTCTTGTCCGGGCATGCAAAAGCCATATGATCCCCTTTTCCACAAATCAAGCACAACCTCAATCTCTTTCGGTAATTATTGTAAGAATGGGTTGGCCATCCACAAAAAGTACATGGAGGTTGATCGTTGCGGGATCCCTTAGGAGTTGGTGGAGCCTGAGGTGCTCGTGGAATGGGTGCAATCTGACCTCCTCCTCTAGGCTTCTTGAAAGGTCTTTTTGATGGTGGAGCTGATAAATTCATCGGCCTCTTTCCCATATTAAATCCTGAGCCTGATCCTGACCCTTGCCCCTGGTGATAAGCTAGCCTCCTAGCATTCACAGAATCTTCAACTTTCATAGCCTTCAAAGTAGCCTTAGCCCAAGTGTTCGTGTTGACCGCCTCAAGAGCTGCCTGAATATCCGGTCAAAGCCCCTGAACAAACTGCATGTCCTTATGGAAGTCATCACTCATTATATTAGGTGCATAGCAAGACAACCTCTCATACTCTGAAATATACTTGGCCACAGACCTCGATCCCTGCTTCAATTCAGTGAATTCCCTAAGCCTTCGAGTACGGGATGAAGGAGGAATAAACTTGTTCTTAAATTCCCTTGAAAAGACTTCCCAGTTGATCTCCTCTCCAGCTGCTTCCAATACAATCCGGGTACTCTCCCACCAAGAGTAAACCTCCCCTTGTATCAAAGTGATGGTGCAAAGAGCTTTCTCTCGGGACTCACATGGTATGAGCTCCCAGATCCTCTCTACTTCTTTCAGCCACATTTCGGCCTGCATATCATTTCCCTTGAAAAACTTAGGAGGTCTTTGGTTCTGAAACTCCCTAAGTATAACTGAAATTGGTGCCTCGGGTGGTACAGTAGGTGCAGGTGGTGCTGGAGGTGCCGGTGCTACATAATCGAAGCCTCTGATCTATGATGTTGATAACTGAATTAACAAAGGCCTCTGCCGGCAGTGGTTGTGGAGGTTGAGGTGTAGGAGTACGATCACGATGATGACGTCGTCCAGATGATCTATCACGGTGTCTACGTGGAGGCATCCTGTCAATAAACACAGAAAATGCGTGCTAGGTTTAGTTTATGCATGATAGTGCAATCAATTCCATCAAAATTTGAAATTTAAATCAATTAAGCACAAAAGAGATGCATATGCAACACATTATCAATTAGTTCCTAAGCCAAACGACCTAGACAGACTCACACGACACGAGAGCCCGGGTTTTGCAACCCTAAGCTCTGATACCACTTAAGGATGTAGCACCCGAGCGCAAGGTACCACATTCCCCGCACCGAGACCTGACCCGAATATGAAATGGATAATCTATACCCGAGCTAAATCATGACGAACGGGGATATACACACACTCTATGCTAGGTAGGCTAACCCTTAAACCATACGAATCAGAGTTAAACATTAATGCGGAAGCAATAACTAAACATATATCATATATATATACCATGAGCATTAAAGCTCCAAAAGTAATTCATATACATCATCACATGCCATCACGGCTTAAAGCATGTACGCTCTATAACAATGCTCATATACAATAATCATAATTAGAGTATGCAAGTGTAAGACCAAAATACAAGAACTAGAATCGAATGCAAGACCTAATGACCCGAATTCCCGCCTAGCTCCCTGACACCTGCATAAAATAACTGAAAACTAAACGGGTTCAGTCCAAAAGGGACTGGTGGGTATAAAAACAGGGCATAAATATAATATATGACGGTATTTAAACATTCACATGCAAGCTATAATCCCCAATGAGGATTTTAAAGAATTTCCCAAGTGGGTGAAATAGAGAAATCATCAAAAGGGATTATAACGATTCATTTACATTAGGTCATTCTTGGCCCGGCGAGTGGGCTTGCGTTTTCTCCAACCAACACCTTGTGTAGTTTATTAAACATTCATTCATTCATTCTTTTCATGCATATCATTCTTTCGTGCACATTCATTAACATTTTCACCTTCTTCCTCCGGGTCGATGGCGGGTTTGCAAGGGCCGACCACCCATTCATTGACCAAAAGGGGTAACATGACTCCCCAGATGGCGCTCAGCGTCCATTCCTCGCTAACTCCTAACAATGTCCGGTTACGCCGTTTATTGGTGGAATTAATATAAGGGATCACCGTCGGCCCATGCCTCACTGGATAGCCACTCACACTAAGTGCCTGGGTCCCATTCGTGCATTCATTCATTTCTCGCCAAAACACTGGGTAGGATTCATAAAATAAAGGCTTTACGTTGCAAACATTTACTCTTTGAAACTACTCTATATACATATATTAATTTTTGGTCGAAAACATTTTACATTGAAGGTATATAGGGTCATATAACTAGATAGAAGAGAAACCCACCTTAAAACGACAAAAAGAAGCACAAGAGCCTCACGGACCGGCCTCGTCTCCAACGGGATCAAAATCTGTGCAAGGAAGGTGAAGTGAGACTCAAAATGACCAAATAAGACGCTCGACAATGAGATGATCAAACTATGAATGCATCAAAGATGATATTATGTAATGAACACGTTCATGTGCACGATTAATGTCTTAGAGACATATAAAAGTTCATTCCATTCATTCCAAGTATCATTCAAATACATTAAAGTTTATCATATCCATAAAATATACCAAATTAATTCAAAGAATTCAAATAACGACCATAACACGTAGTATAGCATGTGTACTTATCATACAAGTCATAAAACAAAGAATACATAGTACTTAGGTTTCAAATATAAGATCTAAATCCATGCATGTACACATTTTATGATCAAAGAAGACACATTGAAGCATATCTCTTCAATAAAAGTGACATGGAGAAATAATCGAATGAATTACACATTCAAGTACCAAGGCAATTCATAATGAGTGTTCACATATGAATAATTAAGTAATTTACACATTAAGTATGTAATTAAGGTTCAAACAAAAATAAACGAAAGTATTGAAAATTACACAAACATCCCTTGAATAACTCCATTCTGCGACGTTAATGGGGGTTAACGGCAACACGAGCGGTTAACGGGAGTTAACGATTTTTAGGCACAAGCCTTCAAATTTTCGGGTTGAAAGGGGGGGTAATGGGGCGTTACCTCCTTTAGTTCAAAAATTGTTAACAGCATCAGGCGAAAACCCCTGTTTTTCTTCTTCTTCCCCGCAACACACATACACAACACACACCCTTGTTCAAGTTCAATGATCAACAACCAACACTCCAAGGCAACCAATGATCACATAATCAAGGGAAATTCAATATACAATCATATATGATCAAGAATTCAAGAAAAAGAAAGGAAAAGGAATGATCAAGAAATTCATCTTCAAGCTGAAGAGACAAGTTCATTAATGGTGGATCATTCAATGCTCAACTACCCTAAAAACTAAGTTCATAAATGCAATAAGGAAGTTAAAATGATCACTTTCATGCTTTAAATCAATCAAAAGCTCCAAGGAATCAAAGAGATCAAGAAATCCATTCATAACCTAACTATTCATTTATCTCTTCCAAAAACCCATTAAAGCATGCTCAAAATTGGGGATGAATAGATCAAAATGACTCATAATGAATGTATATTACAACCCTAAGCTTACCTTGTGGATTGATGGAGGTTTGGAAGAGATTTGAGCTTGAATCTCCAAGGTTTGGCAAGAGCTACGCGATTTCTGGAAAACAGGGGGAGTTTGGCTGATTTTCTCCAAGTGATGAAGGTTATCTCGGTTTGGGGAGAGTAAGAACAGCTAGGCGGGTGAGTTAGGGTTCCAAGGGATCTAACCATGGTTAATTTGGTCAAGATTTGAATAAGTTATGGCTCTTTTAATAAAATGTGGCAGTTTTGGGCTTCCGCTGCGTGTTTCGGTTGAATATCGGAGGTTCAAATAACTTTGGAAAAATATAAGGCTAAGTTTATCTCGAATTTTCAATACGAGTTTAACGAAGTTGACAAAACTCGAATCTGAGTTTCCTAGCTCAAGTTATCACATAAGGAACCAATGGTGCGCTAATTGCTCATTAGCTCCCGGTTTGGATTCCACAATCAAAATAAATTCCAAAACTCATTCAAACGAATCTGAAAACATGAAACGAGCCTATAACCATATTCATAACACATATAAATCCAATATATTAAATTTCCACGAAATTCTTATTTCATTTCACGTAGAACCGGCAAGCAAACAATTCATTCAATCGCAAATAGTTCAAAATTCATATAAATTCAAATTCAAACATTTTCAAATAATTCAATTAATAACATAATTAAAATAAATTAAATGCGCATGTAATTATCACATAATTCATACCTGAACGACTTGAAAAGTCGGGGCGTTACATGGAAAAATATGAGGCTAAGTTTATTGAACCCGAATTTTCGTTACGAGTTCAATGAAGTTGACGGAACTCAATTTCGAGTTTCTGAGCTCAAGATATCACATACGGAACCAAGGGTACACTAAGTGCTCGTTAGCCACCGATTTGGTTCCAATCACACGAAATAAATTTAAAACGCAATCAAACGAATCCGAAAACATGGAACGAGCATACGTACACATTCATGACACACATATCTTCAACATATTAAATTTTCACAAAATTTCGAATTCATTTCGTATAGCAACGACACGCAACTTGTCACGTAAATGCATATCGTTCAAGAATTCATATAATTTCCTAATTCAAAAGAAATTTAAGAATCCATTTTAAATATTTATTAAAAAAAATAACGAATTACATATAATTAAAAGATTAATTAAAATACAAATAGTAATTGTCATAAACGATTAATTAGGCAATTAAATAATTTAAACGCGTAATTAAGGAGCACACAAGTTATTCATATCAATTCCAATTCAACTATTGCATATATTTCAATTAATCCCATATTCAAAAATTAAATTATGAAATATAAATATAGAAATCACTTATAGCCAATTAATTCGCGCAATTTAGGAAACACATATGTCATATTAGAATACGGAAAAGTTGGGGCGTTACAATCTCTTTCTCCCTTTGTCGTTGTCGTCTTTCTCTTTCGAAAGTTTCTATCTGTGAACTTTTGTTTCTTTTTTTTTTTGGTGGTTGGGGGGGGGGGGGGGGTGCAGAACTTCTCTTCCTTTATGTTGGGAGCGAAACCTCAATAATGAGGAGACGTGGGTCTTTATTTTTCTTTCTTATGGATAGTAGAGTAATTTTGTGCAAAATAGGGTATGAATAAAAATTCAAGTTGTAATTAGTATTAAAAGATTTCTGATATGAGAGCTAACTAAAATTGGTTGTGGATAGTTGGTATTTATCAGTAATTATCCCTAGAATTAATTAGGGAATTAATTTTATTATCTTCTATTTAATGATTCTAATATGATTATAATAAATAAATAAATCTAATTTTGATTAGGATTTCTTTTCCAAGAAGATAAGATCTTTAAGTAACTTAGAAAATAAGTCATTAATTCTCGGATAATAAAAAAAGGAGTTCGAACGCTAGCTGTAGAAGGCTAAAATTTATGCCCAATAAAAATATGACACATGTAAATTAAATATATATTGAATATCAAAATTATATATTTTATATTTAGTTTTAGGGGTTTAATCAATAAGTTCCTAAAATAAATAGTCAATTAATTGATATTTTAATATATATTTTAAACGTGTCAAATTCGAATTTTGTAATGAAATTCAACCTTGCCAAATAAGAGAAACTCAAAGATAATATTTTTCAATTCAAATCACATCTTTGGATTTATGGAAGATATTACAAAATCAAGGAAGGACCAATTAGATTGAAGTCTTCCTTCATTAATTTTGACAAGAATTGTCCCTCTTATACCTATAGATATGGGGGTCCTTCACAAGTCAAATACATAGGCCAACAACTCACAGGACAAGAAGAACGAGGGGCAAGCAACAAAGATGAGTTCGAGAAAACCCACAAAACAAGAACAATGAAGTTCTAAGGTCTCTCAAGCAGGTTCTTTGACGTTCTTTGTGGAAGTCAACAAATTGAGGTATTCAATCCGAAATCGAAGCACCAACTCGTGTTTCAGCATTGCTCTCCTCAACAAATCCAAATCAAATTTAAGACTATCGAAGAGAGACTCAAGCAGTTCTTCATGGAGATTAGCAAATCGAGGCATTCAATCCAACAAGGTATCAAACCCTGAAAATCTAGTGTTATCCTCATATCAACCTCAAGTTAACTTGAAATGTGTCCAAAACGCTTTCTTCGACGTTTATCAAAGTTAAGGTGTTTAATTCGTGATTAATTCGAAAATCCATAAATTAACGTTTTCATAAAGTAAACCAAATTCAAAGAAAGATTGAAGCTCTGAAGTCAACTAAGGGGTTTCAAACTCCCAAACTCCGATAAATCTTATAAGAAGAATCAAAGGAAGAATTAGAGATTGTAACCCACAAGTTTGATCAATAAATAAAAATTCATTTGTGAATATTTTTTATGTTCAATTATTTAATTAACACAGATTACGTTATAAATTTCTGGCACACTCGGTGGGACCTCTCTACCTCTCGTCTTCCTACTTAATGAAACTTGAAGTATTAAATGTCTATCAACAAGATCGTAGTATTCGAGACCACCATTTCCAACATCGTTGTCGAAAGCCCAGTTATGACAAGAAGCATATCAAGAAAAGGGTAAACGTCTTTTGAGGAAGCGCTCTCTCTATCGAGCAACTGGAAGAACATGCCAGTTCTCGCCTACAAAGATGAAAATGAAGAAGATGGCTCAGTATCATCCATTCCTTGTTTGACTTCAAGCTCTTCAGGCTTGCGTCCGCCATAATGACAAGTGAAACAACTTAGGAGGAGCAACTTTCGACTTTAACAAAGGCTATCGGACTTACCAAGAAAGTTCACAAGCAAGACTCTCGAATTGCCAAGTTGATGAACAAAGAAGAGAACGATGACGCCACGTGATGAAAAAATATTTTGAGGATCGAGAAGACTTTGAAATCTACACAAAATGACAATCGAGTGGAGTTGAGAAGTTTTCTATCAAGGAACTTCAAGTGTCATCTGATGAGCTCATCCTGGTGGATCAACTAATTGTTGGAATTTTGATAAATAATATTTATATTTTGTTTATTTATCAAAATCTAATAATTATTAAATGAGAAAATTGAATTGAGTTATAATTAATAAAGACACAATTATATCTATTATATATATATATATATATATATGGATGGATGTATGTTTGGACATTAGATAAGTTAAATTAAGAGTTAACTGCACCTAACCCCCTGTGTTAGTTTTAATTTGCAGAAAAGACCCTCAGTTATGAAAATTAGCTAAAAAAACCCTGCGTTATTTTAAATTTTGCACACCGCCCCTCGAACTCATTTGGTCAAATGTAAAATGTGATAACCCTAAAACACCCTTACTTCATATATTAAAATAATATTAAAAATGTAAATATTTAATGTATTAAGAATAAAAATATTATAACTACATTATTTTTAAAATATACATATTTAATAAATACATATTATATTAAAAAATAAAAAAAATATAAATATTAAAAATCATTTTTAATAGTTTTAAATATTTATTAAAATATAGATATAAATGAATATTTATTTTTTAAAATATTATTAATAAATAAAAATATACATAGATATTATTTATATATTTTCATTAAAAAATATTTTATATATATATATATATATATATATATATACACATACAATTACTTATACATATATATACTAAATAAATATATACATAATATAAATATTTTATATTTATATATTATATTATATGTGTATAATGTACTTCTACTATTTAAAAATATTATTTATAAATAAAAATATACATCGATATTATTTATATATTTCCATTAAAAATATTATATATATATTTATATAATATATTATATGTGTATAATGTATTTCTAATATTTAAAAATATTATTAATAAAAAAAAATATACATAGATAATTATTTATATATTTTCATTAAAAAATATATTATTTATATATATGTATATAAAATATCTAATATTAAAAACTTTCCCCTACTACCCCTGGCCCCCTCCCCCCCCCCCCCCCCCCCCCCCCCCTCTCTTCTTCTTCCCCAATAACCTGCGCAGAACCACCAGCCACACCAATCCACCATCTCCTTCCCCTTAGCCTCGCCCCACCCCACCACTCGCTTCCTTCCCCGTCCAACACCAAACAACCGCCGTCATTCTCCTCCCCCGATCCACCGCCGTTGCCGCCGCCCCCCTTCACCTTACCTGATTCACCGTCGCCGCCCCTGTCCCACTCTTCTCCTTCCCCGATTTGCCGGAGGCGGCGGCCACTCACTCTTCTCCTTCCCCGATCAACAGCCGCCGGAGCCCTGCCACCCCCACACAGACACACACAGAGACATATATATATATATATATATATATATATATATATATATATATCATTAAGGGCATAAGTGACTTTTCACTCCCAAAAATCCTTCCACACACCCAGTCAATGCGCGTGAGGGCCACGCAACGCGCTCAGGTTTTTTTTTTGCAAACTTTTAGAAAACACAGGGTTTTCTGAATGATATTCCATATGACGGGGCTTTTCTGCTCTTTTCGCCTAACACGAGGTAGTTTCCTGCATTTTTCTCGTTAAATTAATTGAGATAATCTTTTTATCTTAATTATGAAGGGACGCCTTCAAATACAAAAAGGCATGTTGGAACCTCTTCATAGGCTTGTATTCAAATAAATTAGATGGATTTCCAAAGCGTTGCCTATACCTGCCTAGCAACCATTAATATTGAATGCTGATCCGAAAAGATGCAACTTTTGTCCGTAACCATTCGGATACTTGAGGTGTTAATTGTCCGCAACTTTTGTCCGTAACCTTTAATACATGAAGGATACGAGCAAGACATTTGGATCGACATTTAAATCTAAGGTTCGGTGAAGGATGAAGCTGCTTGACCCTTGGAACCCTTCAAGGTTAGAACAAGGAAGCTTTAGTCGGGATAGTTAGTACGGTAAGGAATTGGTCAAATGAAGATTTGTTCTAGAGAAGATTGGAGGGAAAATCGGCAGAGATGGATTTAACATTATTCTTTGGGGCATAATATATAGTCGATTGGCCATGGAGACTTCTTCCCTTTGTTTGGTTTGGCAAAGGCTTTTGGTTTTACAACTAACATCGTTGCTACTTCACTTGATACCACGATGAAGTATTTAGTAAACGCACTCATGTAATGGCCAATTTGGATGTTTTGAGGGCTAGGAGCAAACGTTTCACATGGAGTGGATGCAAACAAAATAAAGGACATTCCTTATCTCTAGTGGAAGACTTGTGATCAAATGAAAACCTTGGTTCGCGAGAAGCTACATTTTACTGATAAAGGATTAAAGCATTTGGAGATTTGTAATGTGGAGCAAGAGATAAGTCAAGGGGATTTGATCAAGAAGAATTGAGGTTCAAGAATCACGAAATTTCGGATCATGGAGACATGTAAGTCGATACAAGGAACTTCGAAGATTTGGAAGCCATGGGAGGTCAAAGTACCCAAATTGGTACTTAAGTTTGATGGTCGGATCGAAGGGGAACAAATGAGATTATGTAATCATAGAAGGTGAGTTCATTCACCCTTATGAGCCCACAAAGAAGGAAACGGGAAAACTACATTCAAGGTGACAACTCCGGCATAAGGGTGAATAGAAAGATGGGGTCGGCATATAGAAAGATTCAAGAGGCCAGTTTCGCAGAAGTAGAAGGATTGGGTCTTATGACAACTCCGGATCAGGAACTAAAAGGAAACTTGGGACCGGCTTAGGACAGAATTTAAACCTTGATATGTATGGGGTAAAAGAATTGGAGCTCAACAAGGCATTTGGATTTTGGGCATACGTGTGGATGCAAGAAGAATCAAGGAAGTTTAGAAGACCGTGGGTAAACAAGAGTTAATTAACGAATTCGAGAACGAAAGATCGATTACCGAGCTAAAGATTCTCACTACGGTGAAAGTTACTCTCATTCATGACACGTGCATCATACATTATATTAATTATTTTAAATCTCGTTTTATATTCATTTAATTGAGGTAATCGCTCAAATATGATGCATACTTTGATTGTGTAAATGTGCTACATGCATCGAACATTCTTACCCGATATGCATAGTTTAGTGTTTACTTTATAGGAGGTCTTTTTCACCCTATGCTTCATGTGCCATTTTGTACGAGTTATATTTGGGTCAAGAATGGATCCCGGATTGTGAATCATACGAAGATGCAAAGAAAATTTTGGGAAAGTCTGAGAATTGGAGTGGAAATCGGAAAAGATAGGAGTATGGATTCTATCCTAATCTATCACCTCAAATTGAATGTGGACAAGAGTACCAAACACCTCACACAATGAGAATCAATCATTTCGAGGAAGATGATCCTGAAGAAGTTGGGAATCAGGGTTAAAGAAACGGTGGATCAAGTTCAACAAGCCAAGTGAAAATTTTAAGGGGGAGAGCACACCTAGGGAATAAATTTTAAGCTTTTAGTAGGAACGGCGGAAATGCAAGATTTTATAAGTCACGGGACCATACCAAAGTCACAAGGAATAAGTTGGAATATTTTGGCACTTGAAGACCGTTAAGGTTAAGGAAGACTTCGAGAAATGAAGGAGGATGGGTATCTAAGTGAATAAGGAGGCAAGTTCGAGAAATAATTAAGAATTAAATCTATAAGATGAAATAAGGATAATCAATAAACGGAGACAACACCCTCGATATCTAGTTCAAGGACACGTATTAATTCAACCTTCCAAGTTTTCTAAAAGAGTTGAGTTTGTATTGTAAGTTTGAATACCGAGGTTTATGGAAGCATGAAGAAATTATGGAAAGGGTGGAAGAAAATACTGGGCAAAGAAACCGATCGGATTACCACATATCGTGATGGTGAAAGTGAGATGACAAGAATAAGTCGACATAACGGTTTGTTAGTCGACTTGCCATAATAAGGCGGAGGTACTTCCAAGGCGACAAATGGTAACTTAAATTAATAAAAGATTAGCTCGAACACCCGAGACAGTAATATACAATTGTTGGGACAAACGAGTTAATTGGGTCAAGGTCAAGTGAAAACATTGGGCATTTCAAGGCATGACGTTATGATTAGAGGAATCTCCAACAAAGAATCAAGTGTCAAATCGAATCATTACAATAGAAGATTCCCAAACACAACGGTCAACGGTACACTAAACATTCTTGACACATGCATGCATGCTACTTTAATTCTAGTAATTCCAGGATGCTACGTGCTTTGATTATTTGTTGTATTAATGGCTTTCCTATGCATGATAATTGATGTATTTGATTTTCCTACCTGTTTCTGTGTGATTGTTTATTTAATTGTCGTTTTAGGAGTTTTAGAGTTTCTCATTCTTTGTGTTTGAGAGACGGGGTTCTCTCGTTGCTTGTTAAGAGACGGGGTTCTCTCGTTGCTTGTTTGAGAGACGGGGCTCTCTCGTTGTTGCTTGCTACTTATTTACTTTGCAATAGTGATAGTTTAGATTTTCGAGTGGGTAAGTTCCGGTGAGATAAGGGTCGTGGCTGAACAGCAATTGAGGACCCTTTGTTGCTTCAAGACCTTTTTCGAACTAATTCCTGACGAGGAGTTGCTAACCCGTGTGGGATGAACACGGGAGAGTTGCTTAAGGGTCCAGAACTCGAGGCGGTGGACCTGAGGACAGGTCCATTTTAAGGGGGAGAGGTTGTAACGCCCCGTATTTTCAATTATTCAGGTACGCGCGACACACGTGTGAGTTTGAGAGTTGGTCTTGTTAAGCATGCTTAATTGAATTATGTGACTAAGTGAATGATGTGAATAATTGCCTAATTGCTTATGTGATCATTTTAATTTCAATTCCATTTCTTAACATTTACATAATTTATACATTTCATCTCATAACATATCTTCATATATATACATATGTATATCTATACACTTAAACTAATTTTACAAGAATAATATTTCCATTACTTCATGCATTTATTCATGAAGCATGCACTTATATATATATATATATATATATATATATATATATATATATATATATATTAATTGAGCACTATGGAAATTATATACATATAATATACATAATATCTCAACCTTTTTACTTTATGCATATATATCATATATCTATACATTATATCTTATATTCACAAGAACACACACACACAACACACACAAAATCTTCACACACACACAAACCCCTTTCTCTCAACTCTTCACACACACACCTCATTTGATCCAAGCAAGAAGATGAAGGTGAAGAAGTAATTCAGAAAGGATCATCATCTTCACCATCTCATCATTTCCATTTCATCCTTTTCTTCCAAGGTTGGTTCATATGTTGGTATATAAATATATATGTAGGTCTGTGTATGTATGAGGGTTTGTTAAGAGTTTTGGATTTTGGACTTTAATATTGATGATCAAGCATGAATTCTTGAGCAATATATTTGAATTCATGAATTCCTAGCCTTATTTCCTTGTTATTTGGATGATTGATACATATATGAATTTTGGATGAGTATATGTGATTGTTTGGTTTGATTCTTGGTCCCAACTTGAATGATATGTGTTGGAATTGAAGTATTTGATGTGTATTGGTGTTATGTGCTAGTTTTGAGATGTTTAATTGTTGTCGTTTGGTGTTGGAGAGGTTTGGGAGCCATTTCCGAGTCTTGCCCTGCTTTTTCTGCATTTTTTAGGGCCTGTAACGAATCCACGGTCATGGATTTTTTATGTCTTGAGAATCCACGGTTGTGGATTTGAGGTAGGAGCTCCGGACCTGATCCACAGGGGTGGATTTTTATGCCTTATGAAATCTACGGCCGTGGATCCTCCCCTGTTTTCTGCCTGAGTTTGTTTTGTTCCATTTACCCCTCAAACGAGATCCGTTTGACCTGAATTTTGAACCGATGGAACCTCTTGAAGTCTAGAACAATCTCCAATTGCAATAATCTCAATGTCTTTTGCCATTTTGTGAGATATTATCAATCCTTTTTGGTGTCGCCACTTCACCAATAATCTGTATTCTTCCAACTTCGGACCTACGCCATTCCCTCCTCGCTTTGAATCACAATTCGAGCCATATATAATTTTAAAGGTCTATTTGTCTATTTTCATATACAACAAACAAAACTCCATTTCAACTTCTAGAACTCAAGATATTCCCAATTTTCCACAGCTTGCGTATTTCCATAAATTGTAAACTTTTGCCAAACTTCGTCAAAACCCCTCATATTGCATTCCTTTCACTTCCTTGGCTCCCGTATGTGACTTGTATGAATTATATGCTTACTTAATTGATAATTATGCTCCTATTTGACACTTCTTAGTCCTTACTTGCTTAAGTATGATTGTTTGAATCCGTGCTTGATACCTTGATTGAATTTGTTTGAGTAATTGAGCATAGGAACATGATCACACGATTCCATGACCTTCTTATGCTTTATTTCATATTCAATCATGTTATGACATGATACACCACTTCATGAACATTGTCGTGCGTCCTATTTGGTATCATATCAAGTCTTATCTCATGAGTACACATTGTTCTCTTTCTTGTACAACTCATATCCAGGGTGGAGATATCGTGATCCAATAGGCACCGGCATAGCTCATGTTCTTGTATTGTCGCTTGTCAGGTGAGGTTGTTTTCTTTCTAGATAAGTATCAACCCTACAACCTTTATGTGAAAAGTTTTGACCGAAAACCTAAAGTATATATATATATTGATTTCAAAGTAAAGTCATCGAGTAAATATTTCCTCATGAATTATGAAATGAATTATGATTACTCATGACTTGAATGTTTTGGAGAGATTATGCACATTGATCATGTTCATGTATTGGGCCCTGGGGAAATGTGTGAATGGAGACCGGTTCAGCATCGGGCCGACGTATAGCTAATCCATTGCACAAAGTACCCTTTGAGAATATCCTCGCGCGACCAAGGAGGTAGGAAGGTGGGATATTCTTGAGCCGATGGTCAACCCATCGAAGGAGCGGGTAGGAGTCATGAGCCCCTGTCTCGATATTGTTATTATGGGATGGTTCGGGACTGCAGAACCGACCATCATATGGAGGGAGAAGGTTGGAAATATTTTCATGATTATGATATGTACATGGTTATTAATGTTATGCACTGTACGGGAAGGCCGGGACACGGATTACCCAAACGATCAAGTCTCATGTTTATTGCTCGCATGTATTATTATGTATTGCATGATCACGTATTCAAAGTATTAAGTCATGTTCATTGTATATGGTCGGGGTTTGGTTGGAGAATTATGCACTCTCACTCACCGAGCTATTATGATTATCATGAATTATGAACTTAAAGGATTTAATATGAATTAGTCGTAAAGTCCGAGCATTGCTTATCTATCTTCTTGCCCCTCATGGGAACTAACTTTACATAAAACTTTGCTCGGGATTTATGGCTTGCCTGTGCATGTTCTATATATATGTATCGCTCTTGCTCACTCAGTCTTCTAGAGACTGACCCTCTTTCCCACACTTTCAGGTTCTTGTAGGTTTTGCTAGGCGGGAGTCGAGGCTTAGCTTTCTTCAAGTCACTTGTACACTCGAGTCATATTCCATCTTGGTATGATTTAATTGTATCACATTGTGTATATTGGGGCCTGTGTGCCAATTATTGATTATTGATTATTGATTTGGGACAGGTTGTGTGATTAGCTGAACCCGTTGCTAGGATGCATGATCGAATTTAATTATATAGGAAATTGTTGGGCTTGTAGCAATTATTTGAATTTATGCATGGTATTATTGCTTCCGCACCGCATTTTGGGTATACTTGATTAACTGGTACAGGGTTACTTTTTGCCTAGCCAGGTTCTTTTTATTTTGTCAACCGTTCGCTTTGAGTCCGGTTCATGCTTGGATTATCCATTTCATGGCTGGACTAGACTTATAGTGCGGGGGATGTGGTGCCTTTCGTTGCGGGTGCTACAGTCCAAGTGGGAGAAACCAAAGAATACCTCGGAAGTTTGAAGTTTCTTGGGTTTAGCGGGATATTATAGAAGATTTGTGAAGAACTTCTCGAAGGTTGCCACTCCATTAACCCGATTGGCTAAGAAAGAGGTGATATTTGTGTGGGATAAGGCATGCGACGTGAGCTTCAATCTCTTGAAGGAGAAATTAACTACCGCCCTGGTCTTGACACTTCCCAAAGGCTCCAAGGGTTATGCCGTGTATACGGATGCATCAAAGGAGGGATTGGGATGTGTATTGATGCAAAACGGGAAAGTTATAGCATATGCCTCTAGAAAGTCAAAGGATCATGAGAAGAACTATCCTACACACGACTTGGAACTCGCCGCCCTAATTTTTGCTCTTAGCAAGTTGAGGCATTACTTGTATAGGGACTAGACCCAAAAAAAAAAGAAAAAAAATTTACTTGTGTAGGGTTTCTTTTGAGATATTCACCTACCACAAGAGCCTCCAATATTTGTTCACATAAAAAGAATTAAATATGAGGCAAAGGCGTTAGTTGGAGTTTCTTAAAGATTATGAGTGCACAATCAAGTACCATCCCGGCAAAGCTAATGTGCTCGCCGATGCACTTAGTAGGAAGGCTAGTGTATAGAGTTTGGAAATGGGTGAAGGAAGTGGAATTAAACTTATTGTTTTGAAGGCTCATGTTACCAACATCACCGTGCAACCGAAGTTGAAGGACCGTTTGTTTGAGGCTCAAACTAGTGACCCGGGAGTTCAGAATTTTATTGCCAAGGTGAGAGCCGGTCCAGAATGTCCATTTGGGTATGATGAGATGGAATTGTTTCTATTCAAGAATCGTGTGGTTGTACCTGAAGAGTTGAAACAGGTGTTGCTTGAAGAGGCTCACAAATCGGCTTATTCTATCCACCCTGGAGGTAATAAGATGTATAAGGATTTGAAACAATATTATTGGTGGAATGGTTTGGAAAAGGATGTGGCCGAGTATGTGAGACATTGCAAGACTTGTCAAATGGTGAAAGCCGAGCATTAGAAACCCAGAGGTTTTTTGCAGTCGTTACCTATTCCCAAGTGGAAGTGGGAGCAAGTGACGATGGATTTTGTGTCCGAGTTGCTGAAAGTAAAGGGTGGTTATGATGGAATTTGTGTAATTATCGACCGCCTGACTAAGTCGGTTCATTTTCTACCTGTTTGGTTGTTCGATAAAATCAACAAGCTAGCCGAGCCTTATAACCGAGAGATTGTTCGACTTCATGGGATTCTAGTTAGCATTGTGTCAGATAGGGATCCGAGGTTCACTTCGAGACTGTGGCAAGAGTTGCAAGGTACTTTGGGTACAAGACTAAAGTTTAGCACCACTTCACACCCGCAGAAGGATGGTCAATCCGAGAGGTTGATTAAGTATCTTGAGGATTTGCTACGGGCTTGTGCTTTGGATTATCAGACTTCTTGGGATAAACAGTTGCACTTGATTGAGTTCTCCTACAACAACAGTTATCAAGTCTCGATTGGTATGACCCCATATGAAGTACTCTATGGTCAGAAGTGTAGATCTCCGTTGTTCTTTGATCTCGAGGAGTGGAAATAGACTAAGAAAGAGGGGATTAAAAAGGGTAAGAAGAAGGAGAAACCCTCTAAGGCCATGTTAGATATGGTTGAGAAAGTCCAATTGGTACAACAATGGATGAAAGCGGCTCAAGATAGATAAAAGAGCTATGTCAAACATCAAAGAATAGATCTTAAGTTTGAAATTGGGGATCGGCTGTTCTTGAAGGCGTCCACTCGCAAGGGATTTACTTGGATTGGTAAGGGAGGGAAGCTTAACCCTCAATATTTGGGTCCATTTGAGATTCTTGGAAGGATTGGTGAAGTGGCTTATTGTTTGGACCTACCGCCGAGCTTAATCGGGTTTCATAATGTCTTTCATGTCTCTCAAGTAAGAAAGTACTATCCCGATGAGTCCGGGATTCTCCCCGTTGAAGATGTTAAAGAGGCCAAGTTGCAAACAGATTTAACTTTTATCCAAAAGCCGGTAAAGATTTTAGATTGCAAGTTTCAAGTGTTAAGAAACTGAAAAATCCCATTGGTAAAGGTTTTATGGAGGAGTGATAAAATCGAGAAAGCCACGTGGGAAACCGAGGACAAAATGAAGAAGTTTCAGCCATAGTTGTTCCCGTTCGAGCAGTGAATCTGGGGACCAGATCGTTTTGGGGGAAGGTTGTGACACCCCGTGTTTTCATCGTACAGGTACGCACGCCACCCGTGTGAGTTCTTGAGAGTTAGAATTATTTGCATGTTTTATTTGAATTGTATGTCTACGTGAATTATGTGAATATGTGATTTAATTGATTTATGTGAGCACTTTAAATATATTTTCTTTCATTTCATTTCACAACATTTACATATTTCGTAAAACTCATTCATTAGATAAGTATTGCATATTTTCTAACTTATATAAATATATGTATACATACTAAAACTATTTTATAAAATAGTAACATTTTTATAATTCATGCTCATGCATACTTATATATATATATACACACACACTTATATAAATATACATACTTATATATGTACTTATATATATATACATTTTATACACACATTTCGTTTATAGCATAAAGTATATGTACTTATATACATATTATATATCATATTATCTTCCACTACATTTTATACATACATATCATACAAATATATTATATCATATGATACTTATATACATTACACAACCACTATACACACACTTCATCTCTAACACACCTAAAACATACACTCTCCTGTCAATCTCTTCACACACACACACCTATTCTCGATTTAAGCAAGGAAGAAGGGAAGAAGGAGCCAAGCCATATTCATCATCATCTCCATCATCTCATTCTTCCATTTCTTCGTTTTATTCCAAGGTGTGTATGTGTGTATATATATATATATACACATATATGTGTGTGTGTGTGTATATATATATATATATATATACATATATATGTGTGTGTGTGTATATATGTGTGTGTGAGGGTGCGTTTTGTTAGAAATCTTATGATTTGAGTTTAAATTCTTGTTTCTAAGCATAACAATGTGTATATATATATGAGAATCCTTGAATTTATGCTAAAATGCCTTGGTTGTTGAAGCATTTTGTTGGAAATCAGCTTTGTGGTAGTACCAGATTATCAAATATAATAGATAATCAGATTTTGCAATATACATACTGTAACACCCGAGCGCAAGGTGTCACATCCCCCGCACCCAGACTCGAACCGAATATGAAATGGACAATCCATATCCGGGCTAAGTCATGGCGAACGGGGACAAACACACACGCTATGCTAGGCAGGCTAACCCTTAAACCATACGAATCAGAGTAAATCATTTAAGCGGAAGCATTAATTTAACAAAGCATATCATATCTATACCATGAGCATGCAAGCTCCAAAAATAATTCATATACAATATAAGAGTATCCAAAAGAGCCATCACGGCTAAACTATCAAGAATGCTCCCAACATACAATAATCATAATTAAAAGTATGCAAGTGTAAAGACAACTACAAGAGCTAGAAGCAAATGCCAGACCTATAGACTCGAATTCCCGCCTAGCTCCAAGACACCTGCACAACACAACTGAAAACGAAACGGGTTCAGTCCAAAAGGGACTGGTGGGTATAAAACATTGGCATAAATATAATATACAACAGAATTTAAACAATCACTTGCAAATTATAATCCCAAGCGAGGTTTTAGAAGCGTTTCCCAAATAGGTAAAATAGAGAAATCATCGGAAGGGATTACAATAATCAATTTTACAATAGGTCATTAGTGGCCCGGCGAGTGGGCGTGCATCAACTCCAACCAACACCATGTGTAATTAAATGATCATTCATTCATTAAGTCTTTCATGCATATCATTCTTTTGTGCGCAATCAATCGATTCTATTCAATCGGTCATATACACCTTCTTCCTCCGGGTTGGTGGACGGGTTTGCAAGACCCGGCCACCCAATCATTGACCAAAAGGGGTTACATGACTCCCCAGATGGCACTCAACTCCCTTTCCCCGCCAATCTCCTGACGAGGTCCGGTACCGCCGTAGTTTGGTGGGAACTAGTGTGAGGGATCACCGTCAGCCCATGCTTCCTCGGATAGCCACTCACACCAAGAACCCCGGGCCCCCAATCAGTGCAATCAATCAATACTCGCCAAAACAATCGGTAGGATATTAAAAGAAAAAGGGATTATACGTTCGAAATCATTTACCCGAAAGTGACTCATTATATAAGTAAGTAATTCTATCTTTGGCTAAAACTTTGCACATAAGGATATATTGGGTCATTTTATCTAAATAGAAGAACAACCCACCTTGAACTGACAAAAGGAGACACGAAAGCCTCAAAGACCGGCCTCGCCTCCAACGGGATCAAAATCTATGCAATAAAGGTGAAGTGAGACTCAATATGACCATATAAGACGCTCGGCAATGTAATGATTATGACATGAACGTATACAAGATAAAATTAGGTCATGAAAATGTTCATGTACACTATTAAGGAATTTAAATCATATAATCAAGTTATTCAAACATTCGTTCACTTTCATTCGAATTCATAATTTCACGTTTCCAATTAATTTAATTCAAAAATTCAAATAGGAGCATAGCACGTATTCAATCATATTTACAATTAGAAAATAAACAATTAAATACATTCAATTTAAAATTGGAATTTAAATAAAACGTAATATAGGTAACAATTAAATTCTATAATCAATTAATTCAAACAATATTGAAATTTACTAAACATGTATAAATATATAAATATATATAAGTATATATATATAATATATATATATATATATATATATATATATATATATATATAACACATGCATGCAAATTCTATTTAATTACATATATATATATATATATACATGCATACGTACATCACATGCATGCAATTATTTAAAAATGCATGCAAGCTCATGTATGGAAACATATGCATATATATATTTTACATGTACGCATGCAGCATGAGGAAAAAGTAATGCAATAACAAATTAACTCATGCACTACTACTAACAGACCTACATCTAACAAACATGCAAGAAAAAGAAAAGTTCACAGCAGCAAGCAGCAACCAACAGCAAAAGAAGCAGCAACAAAAAAAGGAAATGAAGCAACAGCAGCAGTCTTCCAGACGTAATCTCCCCGCCCGGGGATTGCCATGCCATGGACCTTCTGTAATGAGGCTCCCCGGCCGGGTACTTCCATGCACAAAATCTCCCCGGCCGGGGAGAGGCAACAAAAACTATCGCAGCAGCAGCTCAATGAACAAAGCAAAACTCCCATGTTTTCTTTTATGAAATGCAACAGCAAGAAGCAGCAACAAAAGGCCATATGATGCAGCAACAAAAAGGCAAGAGATGCAACAATAAACCAGCCCTAACAACTCCCACAAAGCCATGAAAACTTATAGCAACAACAAGGAAGAAACACAGCAGAAAATCAGTTCAAAAACAGGGCAAGAAATCCACGAAAAACAGGGCATGACTAATCCTCTTCATCCAAACATATTCAGGTCACTTAAGTCATCCAATACGCAGCAAAATCACACCATTTCAACGTATATATCAGTCCTAAAATAGTTCAAACATGAAAGGCAGTCATACGTGGCCATTTTATGAAATTTTCTCAAAGAGCCATAAGTGATATCTCATAAATACTCCAACTACCATGTAATCAATGATCATAAATGAGAAGAAGATATCAAAATAATCATTTTCAGGCTTGGAGTCATTCAAATCCATCAAGAATCGAAGAAGATCAACATAATTGCTCTAAACCTACTATTTTTCAAGATCAGCCAAAACCTCATGAAACCATGATCAAATTTAGGGATGAATAGATGAAAATGACTCATATTGAATATACAGAACCTGTCTAAGCTTACCTTGTGGATTAATGAAGGTTGGGAAGAGATTTGAGCTTGAATCTCTTGGTAGGGCTTGAGGTACGGGAAAACTGGGAAGCAGATGATGTTTGGGGAATTTTCAGCAAGTGGGAAGGGTTGGTTCGGTTTAGGGGGTTTATGGCAGGTTAGAGGGTTGACTTAGGGTTCTATAGAGTCTAACCATGGTTAATTTGGTCCACAAATGAATGAGTTATGATTTATTTGGTAAAAGGTGGCAGTTTTGTTCTCGTTCTGTTTTTCGGTTGAGTTTCGGTGGTTCAAATGACTTTGGAAAATTATAAGGCTAAGCTCACTAAACTCGAATCTTCGTTACGAGTTCAGCGAAGTTGACGGAACTCGAATCCGAGTTCCCGAGCTCAAGATATTAAATACGGAACCAAGGGTGCGCTAATTGCTCGTTAGCCCCGAATTGGATTCCAAAAATCAAATTAAATCCGAAACACATGCAAATGAACCCGAAAATACGAAACGAACATATATTCATATACAAGACACGTATAAATCCAACATATTAAATTTGCACGAAATTTCGGTATCAATTTATATAGAAACGAAGCACGTAAATGTGACTCATGAGCAATGGAACAATGAAATCCATAATATTACAAATAATATCAAATTAAATACGTAAATACTTTATAAATACATGCATGCATAACTTATGATTTTAATAACAATTTTCCTTAATTAAATTCAATTAACTTAAGTGGACGAAATAATGAAATATTTAATATTAACCAACTTAGGTTATAATAATTAATATAATTAACATTTAATATAATTAAAGTAAAATGAAATATATATAAAACACATATAAATAATTATTTCGCGCAATTTGGTAAACACTTACGTCATACCTGTACGGCCGAAATATCGAGGCGTCACAACCTCTCCCCCTTAAAAGAATCCGTCCTCGGATTCATTGATGGCCCGAAAATAACTCGGGATGAAATCTTTTCATCTTATCCTCCGTCTCCCACGTAGCCTCTTCCGTTTTATCACTTCCCCATAAGACTTTAACTAGTGGGATACGCCGATTTCAAAGCTCCTGAAATTTACGATCCAATATCTTAATCGGCTTCTGAACGAAGGTGAGATTTGGTTCTAACTCCACTTCCTCGACCGGTATGACTTCGGATTCATCCGGATAATATTTTCGAAGCTGAGACACATGAAATACATTATGGATTCTGGTCAAACTCGGGGGTAGGTCCAAACGGTAGGCCGTATCTCCAATTTTCTCCAAAACCTCGTACGGTCCTAAATACCGAGGATTCAATTTCCCTCATTTTCCAATCCTCGAGAATCCCTTACGAGGTGAGGCTTTCAAGAATACCCTATCACCAACCTCAAACTTAAGATCTTTCCTTTGGTGATCGGCATAGCTTTTCTGTCGGTCCTGGGCTGCTTTCATCCGCTGTTTGATTATTTGGACCTTATCAATTGCCTCTTGCATCTCTCCTCGTTTCACACCCTCTTGCTTAGTCCAATTCCATTCCTCTAAATCAAAGAAAAACGGTGACCTGTATTTCCGTCCGTAGAGAGCTTCATATGGAGCCATTTCTATCGACACTTGAAAGCTGTTATTATAGGCAAATTCAATCAAAGGCAATTGCTCGTTCCACGAACTCAAAAAATCCAATACACATGCTCTCAACATATCCTCCAAATATTTAATTAATCTCTCGGATTGCCCGTCCGTCTGAGGATGGAAAGTTGTGCTGAATTGAAGCCTTGTGCCCAGATTCCTTTGCAATTCTTACCACAATCTAGAAGTAAATCTCGGATCCCGATCTGATACAATGCTAACCGGCACACCATAAAGTCGGACAATTTCATCAACATATCTCTTAGCTAACTTATTCACCTTATCCGACATCCGAATAGCAGGAAAATGCGCTGATTTCGTCAATCGATCCACTATCACCCAAATTCCGTCTAAACCACCTTTCACTTTAGGAAGGCCCATAACAAAATCCATCGCCACTTGTTGCCATTTCCATTCTGGAATCGGTAACGGTTAAAGTAGTCCCGATGGCTTCTGATGCTCTGCCTTCACCACTTGGCAAGTCAAACAATGTCTCACGAAGTTGATTACATCCTGCTTAAGTCCCTTCCACCAATAAAATTTCTTTAAATCCTTATACATCTTATTTCCCCCGGGATGTATCGAATACCCTGACCGATGATCTTCTTCCAATATCAACCGTTTCAACTCTTCCGGAACCACCACTCTGTTTTTAAACCTTAGAAGCCCGGTGTCATCAAATCCGAACGGACTCTCTGAATCATTTCTAGCTTTCTGCACTAACCTCTGAACCTCGGAATCCACTCTTTGAGCTTCAAACAATCTCTGTTGAAGATCCGGTTGAACAGTAATATTCCGAATACTAGCTTTCAGCTTAAAAGATTCAACTTCATCCTTAACTTCCACCTTAACACTTGACACGCTCGCTTTCCTACTAAGCGCATCCGCGACCACATTGGCCTTTCCGGGATGGTATCGAATCGTACACTCATAATCCGCCAACATCTCCATCCAACGCCTTTGTCTCTTGTTTAATTCTTTCTGAGAAAACAAATACTGGAGGCTCTTGTGGTCGGAAAAGATCTCGAAAGAAATTCCATAAAGATAGTGTCTCCACTTTCCCAAAGCAAAGATCACTGCTGCAAGCTCGAGATCGTAAGTGGGATAATTCTGTTCATCTTAATTCAATTTTCTCGAGGCGTAGGCTATTACTTTACCATTCTGCATCAAAACACATCCCAATCCTTCTTTCGAGGCGTCCGTATAAACCATGTATCCTTCTGCCCTCGGGAAGTGCTAATACCGGTGCAGTGGTTAATTTTTCCTTCAAAAGTTGAAAACTCGCTTCGCATGCCTCGTCCCACTCAAAGTTAGCTTCCTTCTTAGTTAACCGAGTTAAAGGACCGGCTATCTTTGAAAAATCCTTCACAAACCTTCGGTAATAACCTGCCAATCCCAAGAAACTTCTAGCCTCGGAAGCATTTTTCGGACTCTGCTACTGAATAACTGTCTCGATCTTAGAAGAATCAACTTCCAAACCCTTACTTGAAATAATATGGCCTAGAAAAGCAACCCGGTCGATCTAAAACTCACACTTACTAAACTTCGCATACAACCGGTGCTCTCTCAACATCTCCAATACCAATCTGAGATGCCTAGCATGAACTTCCGGAGTCTTTGAATACACAAGAATGTCATCAATGAAGATTACGACGAATTTATCCAAATACGGCCGAAAAATCCGATGCATCATATCCATGAATGTTGTAGGGGTATTTGTTAAACCAAAAGGCATCACTACGAACTCATAATGCCCATACCGGGTATTAAATCCTGTCTTTGGTATATCCTCTTCCCGAATTTTCAATTGGTAGTAGCCTTGCCCTAAATCCAATTTCGAATAAACTCCTGAACCTTGCAGCATATCGAATAAATCCTCAATGTGGGGCAACGGGTACTTATTCTTGATAGTCATCCGATTAAGCTCCCGGTAATCTATACACATTCTCAACGATCCATCTTTCTTCTTGACAAAGAGAATCGGAGCACCCCACGGAGATGAACTCAGTCGAATATATCCAATCTTGAGTAATTCCTCGAGTTGAATCTTTAACTCCTTCAACTCTGCCGGAGCCATTCTATAAGGCGTCTTAGAATAAGGTTCTGATCCCGGATATAAATCAATAACAAATTCGATCTCCCGATCCGGCGGTAGAGAACCCAAATTTTCCGAAAATACGTCGGGATATTCCTTTACCACGGTCATCTCCTCAAAACTTGATTGATCCTTTGGTTTATTAAGGAGATAGGCAATAAATCCCGTGGCTCCATCTTTTACTAACTTGCGAGCTTCCATAAACGATAAGAGAGGTACATTCTTCTACCCAACTTCTCCAATCAACTCTTCACCCAATTTAATCTTCTTTTTAAAAAAATCAACTTCGGCCCGGTGCCGGTATAACCAATCCATCCCGAAGATTACCTCATACTTCTTTATAGGCATAACAATGAAATCTGCTGGATAATCTTTCCCTTCTATCAAAACTGGACAACCTCTAACAACCCGATCTGTCTGCAAACTACCTCCAAGAGGCGAACGCACAAAATAACAAGAATTTGAACAAGTAACAGGTAGGCACAAAGAGGCACATAGATCAGAAGATATAAAAGTATGCGTGGTACCCGGATCAAATAATGCATGAATGCTCGTGTTATGAATGCAAACGGTACCTTCCACCATGGCATTTGGATCAGCTTCCACATTTTGTTCCTCGCCCTCAAGGGCATAAGCACGAGCCTGGATCATTGGTCTTTGTATCCCAGCTTGAAACCCCGGTTTCTTGTCAGGACATGTCTCAGCCATATGATCCGCTTTCCCACAAATCAGACATAACCTTAATCTCTTTCTACAATTGGTATAAGAGTGGGTCGGTCCTCCACAATAAGTACACGGGGGTACATCTCGTCGATTTCCCGTAGGAGCTGGTAAAGCCTGAGGTGCTCGAGTAGCCTGAGGAGCATGCTGACCTCCAGTTCGTGGCTTCTTGAAATATTCTTTCTGAGGAGGAGCTGCTGAAGTCATAGGCCTTTTTCCCGGATTGAATCTCATGCTCGATCCTGATGCTGAGCCTCTACCTTGTCCCATTGGTGCTTTGAAGATTGGATCCTTCTTTTTATACTCCTCTTCTTGCTCCAAGGCCCTTTGCACCGTGTCCGAGAAAGATATAAAATTATGGCCTGCCTGACCATGTCTCAAATCCTGTCTCAACCCGGCAAAAAACTTCTTCGCCTTCCTCTTCTCATCACGAGTAATATGTGGAGCATACTTTCCAAGTCGATTAAAAACTGCAATGTATTGAGCCACAGAACGATTGCCTTGCTTTAGATCCATAAATTCTTGCTCTTTTCTCTCCCGGACAACCTCGGGTACAAAGCACCCTCGAAATTCCCGTTTAAATACTTCCCATGTAATCTCCTCTCCATCAACCTCCAACTTTTCCCTTGTTCTCTCCCACCAATCATACGCCTCCCCGTCCAGTTGGAATATAGCAAACTGAGCCCTTTCTTGCGTAGTGAACTGCCGAACCCCATAGATCCTCTCCAATCGAGTCAACCACCCCTCTGAAACCGCGTCATCAATGGAAACAAAAAACCTAGGGGGATTGTAGCTCAAAAACACTCCATGAGGATCCCTATTATTGTTGTTTGGTGGAGCCGGTTGCTCAACGGGTTGTGGTGGTGGAGCTTGAGCTCTCCTATGCTCAACGTAATTGAAAACTGCTTCCATAAAGTTTCCCATATCCATCGGCGGCGGCTGTGGTTGTTCTTGTGGTGTAGGAGAACGATCACGATGTCCTTGTTTTCTCGGTGATCTCTCACGATGTCTACGTGGAGGCATCCTGATCAATGATCAAGGAACACTGAAATGCATGCTTCTTTTAGTCCATGCATGAAAGTGCAATTAATTCAATCAAACTTCAACAATTAGAGCACACAGCATGTAAGGGATGCATATGCAATCACATTGTCAAGTAGTTCCTAAAGCCGAACGACCTAAACTGGCTCATAAGACACGAGAGCCCGGGTTTTGCAACGCGAGGCTCTAATACCACTTAAGGATGTAACACCCGAGCGCAAGGTGTCACATCCCCCGCACCGAGACTCGAACCGAATATGAAATGGACAATCCATATCTGGGCTAAGTCATGGCGAACGGGGACAAACACACACGCTATGCTAGGCGGGCTAACCCTTAAACCATACGAATCAGAGTAAATCATTCAAGCGGAAGCATTAATTTAACAAAGCATATCATATCTATACCATGAGCATGCAAGCTCCAAAAATAATTCATATACAATATAAGAGAATCCAAAAGAGCCATCACGGCTAAACTATCAAGAACGCTCCCAACATACAATAATCATAATTAAAAGTATGCAAGTGTAAAGACAACTACAAGAGCTAGAAGCAAATGCAAGACCTATAGACTCGAATTCCCGCCTAGCTCCCAGACACCTATACAACACAACTGAACACGAAACGGGTTCAGTCCAAAAGGGACTGGTGGGTATACAACATTGGCATAAATATAATATACAACATAATTTAAACAATCACTTGCAAATTATAATCCCAAGCGAGGTTTTAGAAGCGTTTCCCAAATAGGTAAAATACAGAAATCATCGGAAGGGATTATAATAATCAATTTTACAATAGGTCATTAGTGGCCCGGCGAGTGGGAGTGCATCAACTCCAACCAACACCATGTGTAATTAAATGATCATTCATTCATTAAGTCTTTCATGCATATCATTCTTTTGTGCGCAATCAATCGATTCTATTCAATCGGTCATATACACCTTCTTCCTCCGGGTTGGTGGACGGATTTGCAAGACCCGGCCACCCAATCATTGACCAAAAGGGGTTACATGACTCCCCAGATGGCACTCAGCTCCCTTTCCCCGCCAATCTCCTGACGAGGTCCGGTACTGCCGTAGTTTGGTGGGAACTAGTGTGAGGGATCACCGTCAGCCCATGCTTCCTCGGATAGCCACTCACACCAAGAACCCCGGGCCCCCAATCAGTGCAATCAATCAATACTCGCCAAAACAATCGATAGGATATTAAAAGAAAAAGGGATTATATGTTCGAAATCATTTACCCGAAAGTGACTCATTATATAAATAAGTAATTCTATCTTTGGCTAAAACTTTGCACATAAGGATATATTGGGTCATTTTATCTAAATAGAAGAAAAACCTACCTTGAACTGACAAACAAAGACACGAAAGCCTCAAAGACCGGCCTCGCCTCTAACGGGATCAAAATCTGTGCAATAAAGGTGAAGTGAGACTCAAGATGACCATATAAGACGCTCGGCAATGTAATGATTATGACATGAACGTATAAAAGATAAAATTAGGTCATGAAAATGTTCATGTGCACTATTAAGGAATTTAAATCATATAATCAAGTTATTCAATCATTCGTTCACTTTCATTCGAATTCATAATTTCACGTTTCCAATTAATTTAATTCAAAAATTCAAATAGGAGCATAGCACGTATTCAATCGTATTTACAATTAGAAAATAAACAATTAAATACATTCAATTTAAAATTGGAATTTAAATAAAACGTAATATAGGTAACAATTAAATTCTATAATCAATTAATTCAAACAATATTGAATATTTACTAAACATGTATAAATATATAAATATATATTAGTATATATATATAATATATACATATAATATATATATATATATAACACATGCATGCAAATTCTATTTAATTACATATATATATATATATATATATATATATATATATATATATATATATATATATACACACATGCATACGTACATCACATGCATGCAATTATTTAAAAATGCATGCAAGCTCATGCATGGAAACATATGCATATATATATTTTACATGTACGCATGCAGCATGAGGAAAAAGGAATGCAATAACAAATTAACTCATGCACTACTACTAACAGACCTACATCTAACAAACATGCAAGAAAAAGAAAAGTTCACAGCAGCAAGCAGCAACCAACAGCAAAAGAAGCAGCAACAAAAAAAGAAAATGAAGCAACAGGAGCAGTCTTCCAGACGTAATCTCCTCGCTCGGGGAGATTTTCAAGACCAAAAGTCTCCACCCGGGGACTGCCATGCAATGGACCTTCTGTAACGAGGCTCCCCGGCCGGGTACTTCCATGCACAAAATCTCCCCGGCCGGGGAGATGCAACAGAAACTATCGCAACAACAGCTCAATGAACAAAGCAAAACTCCCCTGTTTTCTTTCATGAAATGCAACAGCAAGAAGCAGCAACAAAAGGCCATATGATGCAGCAACAAAAAGGCAAGAGATGCAACAATAAACCAGCCCTATCAACTCCCACAAAGCCATGAAAACTGATAGCAACAACAAGGAAGAAACACATCAGAAAATCATTTCAAAAACAGGGCAAGAAATCCACGAAAAACAGGGCATGACTGATCCTCTTCATCCAAACATATTCAGGTCACTTAAGCCATCCAATACGCAGAAAAACCACACCATTTCAACGTATATATCAGTCCTAAAATAGTTCAAACATGAAAGGCAGTCATACGTGGCCATTTTATGAAATTTTCTCAAAGAGCCATAAGTGATATCTCATAAATACTCCAACTACCATGTAATCATTCATCATAAATGAGACGAAGATGTCAAAATAATCATTTTCAGGCTTGGATTCATTCAAATCCATCAAGAATCGAAGAAGATCAACATAATTGCTCTAAACCTACTATATTTCAAGATCAGCCAAAACCTCATGAAACCATGATCAAATTTAGGGATGAATAGATGAAAATGACTCATATTGAATGTACAGAACATGTCTAAGCTTACCGTGTGAATTAATGAAGGTTGGGAAGATATTTGAGCTTGAATCTCTTGGTAGGGCTTGAGCTACGGGAAAACTGGGATCAGATGATGTTTGGGGAATTTTCAGCAAGTGGGAAGGGTTGGTTCGGTTTAGGGGGTTTATGGTAGGTTAGAGGGTTGAGTTAGGGTTCTATAGAGTCTAACCATGGTTAATTTGGTCCACAAATGAATGAGTTATGATTTATTTGGTAAAAGGTGGCAGTTTTGTTCTCGTTCCATTTTTCGGTTGAGTTTCGGTGGTTCAAATAACTTTGGAAAATTATAAGGCTAAGTTCACTAAACTCGAATCTTCATTACGAGTTCAGCGAAGTTGACAGAACTCGAATCCGAGTTCCCGAGCTCAAGATATTAAATACAGAACCAAGGGTGCGCTAATTGCTCGTTAGCCCCCGACTTGGATTCCAAAAATCAAATTAAATCCGAAACACATGCAAATGAACCCGAAAATACGAAACGAACATATATTCATATACAAGACACGTATAAATCCAACATATTAAATTTGCACGTAATTTCGGTATCAATTTATATAGAAACGAAGCACGTAAATGTGACTCATGAGCAATGGAACAATGAAATCCGTAATATTACAAATAATATCAAATTAAATACGTAAATACTTTATAAAGACATCCATGCATAACTTATGATTTTAATAACAATTTTCCTTAATTAAATTCAATTAACTTAAGTGGACGAAATAATGAAATATTTAATATTAACCAACTTAGGTTATAATAATTAATATAATTAACATTTAATATAATTAAAGTAAAATTAAATATATATAAAACACATATAAATAATTATTTCGCGCAATTTGGTAAACACTTACGTCATACCTGTACGGCCGAAATATCGGGGCGTCACACATACGATGCACAACATGGATAAGTGATTCAAAACATAAGTACTAAAATCATGTTAAAACGTACCAATATAAGTACCAATAACATATAGATCCAACTTATCAATTGTGACATGAGTTCCTTTAGCCAATAGATCCAACACATTCATTAGGATATTAGTACCATCTTTATCTATATTCATATGAATACAAGGACCAGAATCTAATAGAACAAAATCTGCATAAATACCAGATAAGATATTAGCCATAGTATGGGTACCATCAGTATGCAGAATCTTATGAAGATAAGTACCAGTAATGTACCAGAAACATACTCATATGAGAATGAAAATTAGAACAATACTATAAAATAAATAGAGAGACTTATCGTTTGTTATGACTGAATCGAAGGTAAAAGTCGTCTTTCCTTAAAGAAGTATTCACCCCACTACCAGTGCCTTGGGTTACCGCGAAGCTCCTTCCAGGATTAGACAGTCCTGAGATTTCCGAATCACAGATACGCACGATCTCAGGAGAATCTCACTTAAACAACGTGTTATGTGTGTGGAAGTATGTTTTCCTGATTGAACTCACAAGTACCAGTACATGTGTGTTTCATACCAGAGTGTATTTTTCAGCACCAAACTAGAAATCTAACTAAACTCCTAACACTTCCTAATTCACCACATTTTACATACCTATCTCTCTATTTCACTCTCATTTTCTGATGTCTGAAACTTAGTATTTATAGGGGAGAAGCCATGACACAAATGACCATTAATTGTCTTGTTTATGGCATGCCATAAACCTTACAATTAAGATAGTCATAATGCTGAAATAAGGTTACAAAAACGTCTGGAACGTTTTGTAACAAATGCCAACACATGAACAAGGCCTTTAATGCCATACAATTAACATTGTAACTGCCTGGTACCAACTTTATTTCAAATTCAAAATAAATGTCCAGCAATAAAACTCATGTTTATACTTATTAATATGCAATCCTTAGTGTATAGCATAATACACAATACTTAATTGCATATAAAGTACAAACTTCTTGATATATCATGTGGACTATAACACACCACAAAGTTCCAGTTTTTATTGCTTTCAATTTATTTATTATTAGTTTATGGACTTTATTCTATGGATTCCTACCAAGGAATTTGGTAACACTCCAAGAATAAAGCTATCCATCACGTCAAATTCCAACACATTTATTGAAATTCAATTTAAATGAGGGTTTTTTTAATAGTTGTGGCTGATTTGAATGTGTAAATATATTTTATATGTTGTATAATTGAGATATTTCATGTGTACAAGTGTTGTGAACATGTTGTGGTTTGAACTTGCAACTTTGATCTTGCTTCACTACAAAAAAACCACTGAAAACCGATGGGCGAATACCGACGGGATTTTCTTAAATTCCGTCGGGTTTTCGTCGGTACATTGGTATTCCCACGGGTATCCGATTGATTTTCGACGGTAGGACACCCATCGGTAAAACAATCGTCGGAATATCACTTCCGACGACCCGTTTCATAGGAAAACCGTCGGATTAAATATTCCGACGGCACACCGACGACCGTTTGACGTGATGTCTCATTAATATTACCAACAGGATGTTTCGTCGGTTATCCGTCGGAACAAATTTGCGATGGAATCTGCATAAATTTCCGACGGACATGTCCGTAGGACCATTCCAACTGCTTCTTCATTCCCGGCAATACCGATGGACACGGGACCATCAGATAAACGTTGAAAAATGCTGACCGACAACAGTCCGATGGCGTTCTGGCCGTCGATAATTTTAGCTGGCAAAATTGTTGGGCTAAGTAACCGATGGATATCACCACCAGTATTCCGTGGGAAAAATACTAACGAGGTTTTATCTCGTTGCTTTCCCACCAGTTTCTTAGCCAAAACTTTCCGACGGAATACCAACGGGAGGCCGTCGTTATTCCGTCGAAAATCTGGTAAAATTTTTTGTACTTTTTTTTGTTTTTCTGTGCTAAACCTGGCGGATTTATTTAATTTTACAATAACCAAAGCCAAAGCTAAACCGTGTTTATCAATATAACAACACAACTCAATAAATACATCCAAAAACTGATCAATATTACAACAAACAAAACAAACAAGTCATTAAAACCCAAAAACGTACCAAATCACTGTCCTTAATTCGTAAATGTAAACCAAATTTTAAATTTAAACAATAGTGTCGCTAGAAAGTCACCAAATGTATAGAAGGCAGCCAGAAAATCTCCCAGCACTTGTGCATTTATACAAATATTAAGATGAATTTTGTACCTAAGCCAAACACACATTGTAGCTCCCATTAATCTCGTTGCAACTTGCACTCACATGCATAAACATCAGGTCGAATTCACGTAGGAGCTGCCAATTAAACAAGACGAATGTATTATCACTCAAGAAAGAAATAAATACCAATCTGAAGCAACATATTGAAGACAAATTTTTAAACAAAAAATGATTCTTAATAGCAAAAATACACTTAACTGACTACAAGATCTAATAACCACTTATTTTATCTCTATTTTACCTTTTCAGTAAGAATAGAAATTAAACAAGCATACTTTCATAGTACAATTCCTTTACAACGTATATAGAATCTAATAAATGAATATTGGTAGCACATATATTCACTTACCTCAGTTATCATCCTCTGCCGCCTCATTGTCGTCATCCTCTGTCGGGTCATGCACACGTTTCCCATGCTTTGCGATGTAGCAGCTCGAACATCTACTGCATGGTAGATATCATCTGTTGCTGGGAAACTTTGAGCTGGGAAATTTCTTCCTTCATTTGTTTCATCTCATTATCTCCGTGTGTCCCTTCCGAACGTGGGTTATAAGATGACGACCCTGCACTAGAAGGTCTGACTGGAGAGGTTTTTGGCAAGTGGTTCAAAGAAGTCAATCGCCCTTTGTTGTTTCGACCCCCTTGCGCCGTGGACCACACTGAGATATCATCCGGTACAACGTAGTCGGGATTCTCAAGCACTCGCCTCTGATGCTCTTCAAGGGCCTTCTGGTATCGCACCTATGTATATATTCGTGTATATATATATATATATATATATATATATATATATATATGTAAATATGAAAGTTAGGTGGAATTCGTAACTTAAATATTAATGATTGCATAGTTATAACCTGAAAAGAAAAGATCAGAGCAAGCCTTGTACTGTAGACGCTCATTTTCACCGGGAAGATTCTCAAGTAATTTTTCCTATCTTCAAGCGTAACAAAGATCATGCCGTATAAGGTTTCTGTGTTCAAACTTTGGCCCGTAGCAATTTCCTATACATGATTATGTATAATGATATTAAAGTCAAACATTGTAATAACCATTTGTGACTAATAAATTACTCTCATGCTTCTTAATGATTGTGTGGACACTTTGAGAAACCCCCCGCATATGTCGGTGCCCCCGCTGCGGATAATCTGTTTGCTTTGTTCCTTTGGCGAACTGTTTGGTAATCTTCACGTGCCCACAACTCACACAGCTCATTATGAACTCCATCTAGCATCCACCCGGGCTTACGACCACTTTCCCTAATGTCGTGGAAGATACCTCTCATTCTTTCACCCATCTTCTCCATGAAAGCGGCGTACATATGTCTTTCCGCTTGAGGCTCCCAATAAACGGATTTCTCTAAAAATACCCATGTTATTATACGTTTTATAGTTACAAATAAATTAACAAAATCACGGTTACCTTCCACTTTTGGAACCAATTGTCCCCCACTGGCTGAGGAACGTTACTCCACTTATCATATACGGTGGTCAGCCTACTTTTCATCACATTCATAATGGCGTTCATGCCATCTTTGTTGTCGTGATACCTGCAAGAATTTCATTGAATAATTATAAACATTAATATGTTGCATAAAAAAAAGAAATTAAAATAAAAACAAGAATTTCAAAGGTATCACTTGCTCTCTCTTTTCAACAGGAAGTAAAAACTTTTTGCCAACTGGAGGGGCGTCGGTATCACTAGGGTTGTGCTGGTCTGATCCAATCACACCATGACTAGACTCGCTAGGCATGGATCCCGAAGCGTTTGGTTCGTCCGTTTCGGGTACATTTGACGGTGTAGTGGATGGGGATGGTGTATGTACCGTAGATGGGACAAGTGGCTGTGTAGGAGAGGCATCTAGTGAGACTTCTAGTGAGGGCATTGGTAGAATACCTCGGCCTCTACCCTTGGAACCGCCACTCCTAGCACGCAATGCTTTATTGGGAATCCTCGGTTGGTCCATCTGCAATTAAAATACCGATTTACATTAATAGACAATATATTCATTTGCTAACATAAAATAGAAATCAAGTTAGGAAAATTTGCAAGGATATGTAAATTAAATTGTAAGATGCAAACCATTTGTTACTTATGAAGCTAATGCAATAGAAATATGGATGTACGAAAAAAGCTAGTGCAACAGAAGAAGTTTAGGTAAAACATATTACCAAATCAATTACTAAGGGTGTTTTCCACATCCTCGTCTGCCGAATCATCTATTAATTTATCGTCCGCTACATATTCACCAAATATGTTAATTTCAAGATCTACAAAGTCATCTAAGTTAGCGTTCGTGTCGACTAAAGGCCAACTACATCATCTGTTTGTACCATATTGATAATTGTTGTCTCATCGTTTTGATATGCAATCTCAAGCGATTCCTCTATTTCTACTCTTCCTCTTGGCTTGATTTTAATTACTGCCCACCAATTTTGCTTATCTTTGATTCGACCAGGGTACGGAACATAATAAACCTGCTGGGCTAGCTGTGCCTGGATAAAAGGATTATACCTTTTGTATCTACCAGTATGTTTTACCTCAATGATTGTGCTTTCTGCATTACCAATACAGGTCCCCCGGCATGGTGTGGGATCAAACCAATCACATTTGAATAAAACAACCTTCTTTGTTGGAGAACCTGGGTAATCAAGTTCGATGATTTCTTCTAATATCCCGTAATAGTCAACTGTTATATCTCCTTTATTCGCAGTTCCTTTTACCCAAACTCCGAAATTCATTGTTTTTGCCCTTGACCCCATGACCTCGTATGGAATTTGAAACCATTGAAAAAGTACTTCTGAAATGTCCTAACCTTTGTATTCGGTCCCCAAGACAAATGTTCTAATAAAGGATCATCAATTCCATTGTTGGGGTTTTGAACCTAAGCAATATAAGTTTCGTTGTTATTTATGACTTTCATAATTGAATTTTGTTAGTGTTACAAACTTTATTAAAACTTACATGATGCTGGAACCAGCTTACAAAGTTTCTTTCAATGTGGCTGCTATTATCTCCCTCGTCCGTGCCCGTCTGTGCGATGAATTCACTAAAATTTTTATTGTCATTTATAAAAACATTAGCCACTAACTTAATGGAAATAAACTATTTGTAACCCTATTTACTTACTTGTAATATTTTTGAACTTCGTCGCAGTTTAGCAAAATATGAACCGAGATTGCATTGAACTCCTTCGAAGATGTAATATGGCGTTCTTTAATTGCACCAGAGGCACGACCCGGTGTGTTGAAAATAGATATTGCAGGTGCTGTCAAATCATCATTGTCACCCCTATCATTATTTCTATGTGACGCCCCCGACTTTTCGGCCGTACAGGAACGCCGTATGTGTTTACCAAATTGCGCGAATTAATTGTTTATAAGTGTTTTGTGGATTTAATTTTATATTAAATGTTAAAATGTTAATTATTTATATCTTAAGTTTTATTAATGTTAAATCTATATGGAATGCGTTGACTTATCTTTGCTTAAATATGAAATTCAATTTTGTTAATTAATATGAAATTCTTTGAATTTATTTTTTGTCATTTATTATGGGATATTATGAATTTGTAAATGCATTGTTCATGAGTGTTGAAATCGCGCTTCGTTCTTATATGATTTGATACCGAAATTTCGTGAAAATTTAATATGTCGGAGATATACATGTTATGAATATGAATATATGTTCGTTTCATGTTTTCGGGTTCATTTGCATTAGTTTCGAATTTATTTTGATTTCGGAATCCAAAACGGGGGCTAATGAGCAATTAGAGCACCTTTGGTTCCGTATGTGATATCTTGAGCTCGGGAACTCGGAATCGAGTTCCGTCAACTTCGTTGAACTTATAACGAAAATTTAAGTTTAATAAACTTAGCCTTATATTTTTCCAAAGTTATTGGACCTCCGAAATTCAACCGAAACATGTTACGTTCGCCAAAACTACCACCTTTTACTAAAAGAGCCATATCTTCCACAAACCTTGACCAAATTAACCATGGTTCGATTCCTTGGAACCCTAACTCAACCCTCTAACTGGCCTTAATCATCCCAAACTGAACTAACCCTCATCACTTAGAGAAAACTCAGCCAAAATCCCCTGCTTCCAGTCATTCCCGTAACCCTTGCCAACCTTGGAGATTCAAGGCTCAAATCTCTTCCAAACTTCATCCAACCCACAAGGTAAGCTTAGGGTTGTAATATACATTCATTATGGGTCATTTTAAACCATTCATCCCCAATTTTGAGAATGTTTGCATGAGGATTTGGAGAAGATGATTGAATAGTATATTTGGAGCCAAAATTGAGGTCTCACCCATTCCTTGATGTTTTTGCTTATTTTATGGCATGAATGTGATCATCTAAGCTTCCTCCTTTCATTTATGATCATTGATTATATGGTAGTTGAGGAATTTATGAGATTCCATTAATGGAACTTTGAAGAAATAACATGAAATGATCACCTAACTCTCCTCCTCACGTTTGAGCACTCTGGGAGCTTGATTGAGTATTGTTATGGAGATGTTTTGTTGCATATTTGATGCCTTACCTTACCTGATTATGTTGGATTGAAGTACGCATAGCTGCTGCTATGTTTTTCTTCAGTTTGCGGCATCATTTTGCTGGTGCAAACAGAGTTGCGCCCGCTACCTGAATTGCATGTAATTAGTGTCGCGCCCGCGACTAAATTTGGGGCTGCTCACGTATTCTTGATTTTGGAGAAAAATTCTGAAATTATGGGGTAGCGGCCGCTACCATTTTATGAAGAAAATGGGTCGCGGCCCCGACCCTTACCTTTTCTGCATGAAATTCAGTTTTTCAAATTCAAATGCATGGTTTCATATTTGTTTTCTAATTTCCATTGTTGCATTCATGCATGGCTACATATACCTATATATATATTTGCATGAATAGGTATTAATTTCATTTGTTTTGTATTAAATGCAGGCTACGGTATGAACATATTTAAGTGCATGCATAATTGTTTCATTTTGTTCTAAATTGCATGCATGCATGTTGTGATTTTAATTTGTTTGTTGTAGTATATGCATGCTATGTATATATATATTTGCATGCATATTTATTATTATTTTTTAAATTGTTTTGTTCCTTAATATATGCACAGATGTGCGTAGAATATATATATATATATATGAGGCATGAATAATGATATATATTAAGTGTTGTTTAATTTATTTAAATTTTAGAATTTAATTGTTATCTATTTTGTGTTATTTAATTTCCAAACATAACTTGAATGTTTCTATTTACCTATTTTCTAATTGTAAACATGTTATACTACGTGTTATGATCGTTATTTGAAATTCTTGGATCAATTTGATTTAAATGTGAAGGTTATGAACTTGAACGGCTTTAAATGCTTCATGAAGGGAATGGAATGAATGTTTATATGTCTTTAAGACATTAATAGTGCACATGAAAGTGTTCATTACATAATATGATCTTTTATACATTCATATCATGATGTTTACATTACCGAGTGTCTTATTTGGTCATTTTGAGTCTCACTTCACCTTCCTTGCACAGATTTTGATCCTATTGGAGACGAGGCCCGTCCGTGAGGCTCTTGTGCTCCCTTTTGTCGTTCTAAGGTGGGTTTTCCTACTATCTAGCTAAATGACCCTATATACCTTCAATGTGTAAAGTTTTCGGCCAAAATTAATATATGTATATAGAGTCGTTTCAAGAGTACATGTTTACAACGTAAAGCCTTTATTTTATGAATCATACCAAATGTTTTGGTGAGAATGAATGAATGAATCCACAGAATGGGGCCCAGGAACTTAGTGTGAGTGGCTATCCGGGGAGGCATGGGCCGACGGTGATCCCTTACATTAGTTCCACTAATGAACGGCGTAATCGAACCTCGTTGGAGTTAGCGAGGAATGGACGCTGAGTGCCATCTGGGGAGTCATGTTACCCCTTTTAGTCAATGAATGGGTGGTTGGGCCTTGCAAACCCACCACCAACCTGGAGGAAGAAGGAGTAAATGATCTTGAATGTGCAAAACAGAATGTAATGTATGAAAAGAAAGAAAGAATGAATGTTTAATGAACTACACAAGGTGTTGGTTGGAGATAAAGCACGCCCACTCGCCGGGCTACGAAAGACCTAATGTAAATTGATTGTTATAAAACTGCAATGTATTGAGCCACAGAACGATTGCCTTGCTTTAGATCCATAAATTCTTGCTCTTTTCTCTCCCGGACAACCTCGGGTACAAAGCACCCTCGAAATTCCCGTTTAAATACTTCCCATGTAATCTCCTCTCCATCAACCTCCAACTTTTCCCTTGTTCTCTCCCACCAATCATACGCCTCCCCGTCCAGTTGGAATATAGCAAACTGAGCCCTTTCTTGCGTAGTGAACTGCCGAACCCCATAGATCCTCTCCAATCGAGTCAACCACCCCTCTGAAACCGCGTCATCAATGGAAACAGAAAACCTAGGGGGATTGTAGCTCAAAAACACTCCATGAGGATCCCTATTATTGTTGTTTGGTGGAGCCGGTTGCTCAACAGGTTGTGGTGGTAGAGCTTGAGCTCTCCTATGCTCAACGTAATTGAAAACTGCTTCCATAAAGTTTCCCAATCCATCGGCGGCGGCTGTGGTTGTTCTTGTGGTGTAGGAGAACGATCACGATGTCCTTGTTTTCTCGGTGATCTCTCACGATGTCTACGTGGAGGCATCCTGATCAATGATCAAGAAACACTGAAATGCATGCTTCTTTTAGTCCATGCATGAAAGTGCAATTAATTCAATCAAACTTCAACAATTAGAGCACACAGCATGTAAGGGATGCATATGCAATCACATTGTCAAGTAGTTCCTAAAGCCGAACGACCTAAACTGACTCATAAGACACGAGAGCCCGGGTTTTGCAACGCGAGGCTCTAATACCACTTAAGGATGTAACACCCGAGCGCAAGGTGTCACATCCCCCGCACCGAGACTCGAACCGAATATGAAATGGACAATCCATATCTGGGCTAAGTCATGGCGAATGGGGACAAACACACACGCTATGCTAGGCGGGCTAACCCTTAAACCATACGAATCAGAGTAAATCATTCAAGCGGAAGCATTAATTTAACAAAGCATATCATATCTATACCATGAGCATGCAAGCTCCAAAAATAATTCATATACAATATAAGAGAATCTAAAAGAGCCATCACGGCTAAACTATCAAGAACGCTCCCAACATACAATAATCATAATTAAAAGTATGCAAGTGTAAAGACAACTACAAGAGCTAGAAGCAAATGCAAGACCTATAGACTCGAATTCCCGCCTAGCTCCCAGACACCTATACAACACAACTGAACACGAAACGGGTTCAGTCCAAAAGGGACTGGTGGGTATAAAACATTGGCATAAATATAATATACAACATAATTTAAACAATCACTTGCAAATTATAATCCCAAGCGAGGTTTTAGAAGCGTTTCCCAAATAGGTAAAATACAGAAATCATCGGAAGGGATTATAATAATCAATTTTACAATAGGTCATTAGTGGCCCGGCGAGTGGGCGTGCATCAACTCCAACCAACACCATGTGTAATTAAATGATCATTCATTCATTAAGTCTTTCATGCATATCATTCTTTTGTGCGCAATCAATCGATTCTATTCAATCGGTCATATACACCTTCTTCCTCCGGGTTGGTGGACGGGTTTGCAAGACCCGGCCACCCAATCATTGACCAAAAGGGGTTACATGACTCAGATGGCACTCAGCTCCCTTTCCCCGCCAATCTCCTGACGAGGTCCGGTACTGCCGTAGTTTGGTGGGAACTAGTGTGAGGGATCACCGTCAGCCCATGCTTCCTCGGATAGCCACTCACACCAAGAACCCCGGGCCCCCAATCAGTGCAATCAATCAATACTCGCCAAAACAATCGATAGGATATTAAAAGAAAAAGGGATTATATGTTCGAAATCATTTACCCGAAAGTGACTCATTATATAAATAAGTAATTCTATCTTTGGCTAAAACTTTGCACATAAGGATATATTGGGTCATTTTATCTAAATAGAAGAAAAACCCACCTTGAACTGACAAACAAAGACACGAAAGCCTCAAAGACCGGCCTCGCCTCTAACGGGATCAAAATCTGTGCAATAAAGGTGAAGTGAGACTCAAGATTACCATATAAGACGCTCGGCAATGTAATGATTATGACATGAACGTATAAAAGATAAAATTAGGTCATGAAAATGTTCATGTGCACTATTAAGGAATTTAAATCATATAATCAAGTTATTCAATCATTCGTTCACTTTCATTCGAATTCATAATTTCACGTTTCCAATTAATTTAATTCAAAAATTCAAATAGGAGCATAGCACGTATTCAATCGTATTTACAATTAGAAAATAAACAATTAAATACATTCAATTTAGAATTGGAATTTAAATAAAACGTAATATAGGTAACAATTAAATTTTATAATCAATTAATTCAAACAATATTGAATATTTACTAAACATGTATAAATATATAAATATATATAAGTATATATATATAATATATATATACATATAATATATATATATATAACACATGCATGCAAATTCTATTTAATTACATATATATATATATATATATATATATATATATATATATATATATATATATATATACACATGCATACGTACATCACATGCATGCAATTATTTAAAAATGCATGCAAGCTCATGCATGGAAACATATGCATATATATATTTTACATGTACGCATGCAGCATGAGGAAAAAGGAATGCAATAACAAATTAACTCATGCACTACTACTAACAGACCTACATCTAACAAACATGCAAGAAAAAGAAAAGTTCACAGCAGCAAGCAGTAACCAACAGCAAAAGAAGCAGCAACAAAAAAAGAAAATGAAGCAACAGGAGCAGTCTTCCAGACGTAATCTCCCCGCTCGGGGAGATTTTCAAGACCAAAAGTCCCTGCCCGGGGACTGCCATCCAATGGACCTTCTGTAACGAGGCTCCCCGGCCGGGTACTTCCATGCACAAAATCTCCCCGGCCGGGGAGATGCAACAGAAACTATCGCAACAACAGCTCAATGAACAAAGCAAAACTCCCCTGTTTTCTTTCATGAAATGCAACAGCAAGAAGCAGCAACAAAAGGCCATATGATGCAGCAACAAAAAGGCAAGAGATGCAACAATAAACCAGCCCTAACAACTCCCACAAAGCCATGAAAACTGATAGCAACAACAAGGAAGAAACACATCAGAAAATCATTTCAAAAACAGGGCAAGAAATCCACGAAAAACAGGGCATGACTGATCCTCTTCATCCAAACATATTCAGGTCACTTAAGCCATCCAATACGCAGAAAAACCACACCATTTCAACGTATATATCAGTCCTAAAATAGTTCAAACATGAAAGGCAGTCATACGTGGCCATTTTATGAAATTTTCTCAAAGAGCCATAAGTGATATCTCATAAATACTCCAACTACCATGTAATCATTGATCATAAATGAGAAGAAGATGTCAAAATAATCATTTTCAGGCTTGGATTCATTCAAATCCATCAAGAATCGAAGAAGATCAACATAATTGCTCTAAACCTACTATATTTCAAGATCAGCCAAAACCTCATGAAACCATGATCAAATTTAGGGATGAATAGATGAAAATGACTCATATTGAATGTACAGAACATGTCTAAGCTTACCTTGTGGATTAATGAAGGTTGGGAAGATATTTGAGCTTGAATCTCTTGGTAGGGCTTGAGCTACGGGAAAACTGGGATCAGATGATGTTTGGGGAATTTTCAGCAAGTGGGAAGGGTTGGTTCGGTTTAGGGGGTTTATGGTAGGTTAGAGGGTTGAGTTGGGGTTCTATAGAGTCTAACCATGGTTAATTTGGTCCACAAATGAATGAGTTATGATTTATTTGGTAAAAGGTGGCAGTTTTGTTCTCGTTCCATTTTTCGGTTGAGTTTCGGTGGTTCAAATGACTTTGGAAAATTATAAGGCTAAGTTCACTAAACTCGAATCTTCGTTACGAGTTCAGCGAAGTTGACAGAACTCGAATCCGAGTTCCCGAGCTCAAGATATTAAATACAGAACCAAGGGTGCGCTAATTGCTCGTTAGCCCCCGACTTGGATTCCAAAAATCAAATTAAATCCGAAACACATGCAAATGAACCCGAAAATACGAAACGAACATATATTCATATACAAGACACGTATAAATCCAACATATTAAATTTGCACGAAATTTCGGTATCAATTTATATAGAAACGAAGCACGTAAATGTGACTCATGAGCAATGGAACAATGAAATCCGTAATATTACAAATAATATCAAATTAAATACGTAAATACTTTATAAAGACATGCATGCATAACTTATGATTTTAATAACAATTTTCCTTAATTAAATTCAATTAACTTAAGTGGACGAAATAATGAAATATTTAATATTAACCAACTTAGGTTATAATAATTAATATAATTAACATTTAATATAATTAAAGTAAAATTAAATATATATAAAACACATATAAATAATTATTTCGCGCAATTTGGTAAACACTTACGTCATAACTGTACGGCCGAAATATCGGGGCGTCACACATACGATGCACAACATGGATAAGTGATTCAAAACATAAGTACTAAAATCATGTTAAAACGTACCAATATAAGTACCAATAACATATAGATCCAACTTATCAATTGTGACATGAGTTCCTTTAGCCAATAGATCCAACACATTCATTAGGATATTAGTACCATCTTTATCTATATTCATATGAATACAAGGACCAGAATCTAATAGAACAAAATCTGCATAAATACCAGATAAGATATTAGCCATAGTATGGGTACCATCAGTATGCAGAATCTTATGAAGATAAGTACCAGTAATGTACCAGAAACATACTCATATGAGAATGAAAATTAGAACAATACTATAAAATAAATAGAGAGACTTATCGTTTGTTATGACTGAATCGAAGGTAAAAGTCGTCTTTCCTTAAAGAAGTATTCACCCCACTACTAGTGCCTTGGGTTACCGCGAAGCTCCTTCCAGGATTAGACAGTCCTGAGATTTCCGAATCACAGATACGCACGATCTCAGGAGAATCTCACTTAAAAAACGTGTTATGTGTGTGGAAGTATGTTTTCCTGATTGAACTCACAAGTACCAGTACATGTGTGTTTCATACCAGAGTGTATTTTTTAGCACCAAACTAGAAATCTAACTAAACTCCTAACACTTCCTAATTCACCACATTTTACATACCTGTCTCTCTATTTCACTCTCATTTTCTGATGTCTGAAACTTAGTATTTATAGGGGAGAAGCCATGACACAAATGACCATTAATTGTCTTGTTTATGGCATGCCATAAACCTTACAATTAAGATAGTCATAATGCTGAAATAAGATTACAAAAACGTCTGGAACGTTTTGTAACAAATGCCAACACATGAACAACGCCTTTAATGCCATACAATTAACATTGTAACTGCCTGGTACCAACTTTATTTCAAATTCAAAATAAATGTCCAGCAATAAAACTCATGTTTATACTTATTAATATGCAATCATTAGTGTATAGCATAATACACAATACTTAATTGCATATAAAGTACAAACATCTTGATATATCATGTAGACTATAACACACCACAAAGTTCCAGTTTTTATTGCTTTCAATTTATTTATTATTAGTTTATGGACTTTATTCTATGGATTCCTACCAAGGAATTTGGTATCACTCCAAGAATAAAGCCATCCATCACGTCAAATTCCAACACATTTATTGAAATTCAATTTAAATGAGGGTTTTTTGAATAGTTGTGGCTGATTTGAATGTGTAAATATATTTTATATGTTGTATAATTGAGATATTTCATGTGTATAAGTGTTGTGAACATGTTGTGGTTTGAACTTGCAACTTTGATCTTGCTTCACTACAAAAAAACCACTGAAAACCGACGGGCGAATACCGACGGGATTTTCTTAAATTCCGTCGGGTTTTCGTCGGTATATTGGTATTCCCACGGGTATCCGATTGATTTTCGATGGTAGGACACCCATCGGTAAAACAATCGACGGAATATCACTTCCGACGACCCGTTTCATAGGAAAACCGTCGGATTAAATATTCCGACGGCACACCGACGACCGTTTGACGTGATGTCTCATTAATATTACCAACAGGATGTTTCGTCGGTTATCCATCGGAACAAATTTGCGATGGAATCTGCATAAATTTCCGACGGACATGTCCGTAGGACCATTCCAACTGCTTCTTCATTCCCGGCAATACCGATGGACACGGGACCATTAGATAAACGTTGAAAAATGCTGACCGACAACAGTCCGATGGCGTTCTGGCCGTCGATAATTTTAGCTGGCAAAATTGTTGGGCTAAGTAACCGATGGATATCACCACCGGTATTCCGTGGGAAAAATACTAACGAGGTTTTATCTCGTTGCTTTCCCACCAGTTTCTTAGCCAAAACTTTCCGACGGAATACCAACGGGAGGCCGTCGTTATTCCGTCGAAAATCTGGTAAAATTTTTTGTACTTTTTTTTGTTTTTCTGTGCTAAACCTGGCGGATTTATTTAATTTTACAATAACCAAAGCCAAAGCTAAACCGTGCTTATCAATATAACAACACAACTCAATAAATACATCCAAAAACTGATCAATATTACAACAAACAAAACAAACATGTCATTAAAACCCAAAAACGTACCAAATCAATGTCCTTAATTCGTAAATGTAAACCAAATTTTAAATTTAAACAATAGTGTCGCTAGAAAGTCACCAAATGTGTAGAAGGCAGCCAGAAAATCTCCCAGCACTTGTGCATTTATACAAATATTAAGATGAATTTCGTACCTAAGCCAAACACACATTGTAGCTCCCATTAATCTCGTTGCAACTTGCACTCACATGCATAAACATCAGGCCGAATTCACGTAGGAGCTGCCAATTAAATAAGACGAATGTATTATCACTCAAGAAAGAAATAAATACCAATCTGAAGCAACATATTGAAGACAGATTTTTAAACAAAAAATGATTCTTAATAGCAAAAATACACTTAACTGACTACAAGATCTAATAACCACTTATTTTATCTCTATTTTACCTTTTCAGTAAGAATAGAAATTAAACAAGCATACTTTCATAGTACAATTCCTTTACAACGTATATAGAATCTAATAAATGAATATTGGTAGCACATATATTCACTTACCTCAGTTATCATCCTCTGTCGGGTCATGCACACGTTTTCCCGTGCTTTGCGATGTAGCAGCTCGAACATCTACTGCATGGTAGATATCATCTGTTGCTGGGAAACTTTGAGCTGGGAAATTTCTTCCTTCATTTGTTTCATCTCATTATCTCCGTGTGTCCCTTCCGAACGTGGGTTATAAGATGACGACCCTGCACTAGAAGGTCTGACTGGAGAGGTTTTTGGCAAGTGGTTCAAAGAAGTCAATCGCCCTTTGTTGTTTCGACCCCCTTGCGCCGTGGACCACAGTGAGATATCATCCGGTACAATGTAGTCGGGATTCTCAAGCACTCGCCTCTGATGCTCTTCAAGGGCCTTCTGGTGTCGCACCTATGTATATATTCGTATATATATATATATGTAAATATGAAAGTTAGGTGGAATTCGTAACTTAAATATTAATGATTGCATAGTTATAACCTGAAAAGAAAAGATCAGAGCAAGCCTTGTACTGTAGACACTCATTTTCACCGGGAAGATTCTCAAGTGTAACAAAGATCATGCCGTATAAGGTTTCTGTGTTCAAACTTTGGCCCGTAGCAACTTCCTATACATGATTATATATAATGATATTAAAGTCAAACATTGTAATAACCATTTGTGACTAATAAATTACTCTCATGCTTCTTAATGATTGTGTGGACACTTTGAGAAACCCCCCGCATATGTCGGTGCCCCCGCTGCGGATAATCTGTTTGCTTTGTTCCTTTGGCGAACTGTTTGGTAATCTTCACGTGCCCACAACTCACACAACTCATTATGAACTCCATCTAGCATCCACCCGGGCTTACGACCACTTTCCCTAATGTCGTGGAAGATACCTCTCATTCTTTCACCCATCTTCTCCATGAAAGCGGCGTACATATGTCTTTCCGCTTGAGGCTCCCAATAAACGGATTTCTCTAAAAATACCCATGTTATTATACGTTTTATAGTTACAAATAAATTAACAAAATCACGGTTACCTTCCACTTTTGGAACCAATTGTCCCCCACTGGCTGAGGAACGTTACTCCACTTATCATATACGGTGGTCAGCCTACTTTTCAACACATTCATAATAGCGTTCATACCATCTTTGTTGTCGTGATACCTGCAAGAATTTCATTGAATAATTATAAACATTAATATGTTGCATAACAAAAAGAAATTAAAATAAAAACAAGAATTTCAAAGGTATCACTTGCTCTCTCTTTTCAACAGGAAGTAAAAACTTTTTGCCAACTGGAGGGGCGTCGGTATCACTAGGGTTGTGCTGGTCTGATCCAATCACACCATGACTAGACTCGCTAGGCGTGGATCCCGAAGCGTTTGGTTCGTCCGTTTCGGGTACATTTGACGGTGTAGTGGATGGGGACGGTGTATGTACCGTAGATGGGACAAGTGGCTGTGTAGGAGAGGCATCTAGTGAGACTTCTAGTGAGGGCATTGGTAGAATACCTCGGCCTCTACCCTTGGAACCGCCACTCCTAGCACGCAATGCTTTATTGGGAATCCTCGGTTGGTCCATCTACAATTAAAAAACCGATTTACATTAATAGACAATATATTCATTTGCTAACATAAAATAGAAATCAAGTTAGGAAAATTTGCAAGGATATGTAAATTAAATTGTAAGATGCAAACCATTTGTTACTTATGAAGCTAATGCAATAGAAATATGGATGTACGAAAAAAGCTAGTGCAACAGAAGAAGTTTAGGTAAAACATATTACCAAATCAATCACTAAGGGTGTTTTCCACATCCTCGTCTGCCGAATCATCTATTAATTTATCGTCCGCTACATATTCACCAAATATGTTAATTTCAAGATCTACAAAGTCATCTAAGTTAGCGTTCGTGTCGACTAAAGGCCAACTACATCATCTGTTTGTACCATATTGATAATTGTTGTCTCATCGTTTTGATATGCAATCTCAAGCGATTCCTTTATTTCTACTCTTCCTCTTGGCTTGATTTTAATTACTGCCCACCAATTTTGCTTATCTTTGATTCGACCAGGGTACGGAACATAATAAACCTGTTGGGCTAGCTGTGCCTGGATAAAAGGATTATACCTTTTGTATCTACCCGTATGTTTTACCTCAATGATTGTGCTTTCTGCATTACCAATACAGGTCCCCCGGCATGGTGTGGGATCAAACCAATCACATTTGAATAAAACAACCTTCTTTGTTGGAGAACCTGGGTAATCAAGTTCGATGATTTCTTCTAATATCCTGTAATAGTCAACTGTTATATCTCCTTTATTCGCAGTTCCTTTTACCCAAACTCCGAAATTCATTGTGTTTGCCCTTGACCCCATGACCTCTTATGGAATTTGAAACCATTGAAAAAGTACTTCTGAAATGTCCTAACCTTTGTATTCGGTCCCCAAGACAAATGTTCCAATAAAGGATCATCAATTCCATTGTTGGGGTTTTGAACCTAAGCAATATAAGTTTCGTTGTTATTTATGACTTTCATAATTGAATTTTGTTAGTGTTACAAACTTTATTAAAACTTACATGATGCTGGAACCAGCTTACAAAGTTTCTTTCAATGTGGCTGCTATTATCTCCCTCGTCCGTGCCCGTCTGTGCGATGAATTCACTAAAATTTTTATTGTCATTTATAAAAACATTAGCCACTAACTTAATGGAAATAAACTATTTGTAACCCTATTTACTTACTTGTAATATTTTTGAACTTCGTCGCAGTTTAGCAAAATATGAACCGAGATTGCATTGAACTCCTTCGAAGATGTAATATGGCGTTCTTTAATTGCACCAGAGGCACGACCCGGTGTGTTGAAAATAGATATTGCAGGTGCTGTCAAATCATCATTGTCACCCTTATCATTATTTCTATGTGACGCCCCCGACTTTTCGGCCGTACAGGAACGCCGTATGTGTTTACCAAATTGCGCGAATTAATTGTTTATAAGTGTTTTGTGGATTTAATTTTATATTAAATATTAAAATGTTAATTATTTATATCTTAAGTTTTATTAATGTTAAATCTATATGGAATGCGTTGACTTATCTTTGCTTAAATATGAAATTCAATTTTGTTAATTAATATGAAATTCTTTGAATTTATTTTTTGTCATTTATTATGGGATATTATGAATTTGTAAATGCATTGTTCATGAGTGTTGAAATCGCGCTTCGTTCTTATATGATTTGATACCGAAATTTCGTGAAAATTTAATATGTCGGAGATATACATGTTATGAATATGAATATATGTTTGTTTCATGTTTTCGGGTTCATTTGCATTAGTTTCGAATTTATTTTGATTTCGGAATCCAAAACGAGGGCTAATGAGCAATTAGAGCACCTTTGGTTCCGTATGTGATATCTTGAGCTCGGGAACTCGGAATCGAGTTCCGTCAACTTCGTTGAACTTATAAAGAAAATTTAAGTTTAATAAACTTAGCCTTATATTTTTCCAAAGTTATTGGACCTCCGAAATTCAACCGAAACATGTTACGTTCGCCAAAACTACCACCTTTTACTAAAAGAGCCATATCTTCCACAAACCTTGACCAAATTAACCATGGTTCGATTCCTTGGAACCCTAACTCAACCCTCTAACTGGCCTTAATCATCCCAAACTGAACTAACCCTCATCACTTAGAGAAAACTCAGCCAAAATCCCCTGCTTCCAGTCATTCCCGTAACCCTTGCCAACCTTGGAGATTCAAGGCTCAAATCTCTTCCAAACTTCATCCAACCCACAAGGTAAGCTTAGGGTTGTAATATACATTCATTATGGGTCATTTTAAACCATTCATCCCCAATTTTGAGCATGTTTGCATGAGGATTTGGAGAAGATGATTGAATAGTATATTTGGAGCCAAAATTGAGGTCTCACCCATTCCTTGATGTTTTTGCTTATTTTATGGCATGAATGTGATCATCTAAGCTTCCTCCTTTCATTTATGATCATTGATTATATGGTAGTTGAGGAATTTATGAGATTCCATTAATGGAACTTTGAAGAAATAACATGAAATGATCACCTAACTCTCCTCACGTTTGAGCACTCTGGGAGCTTGATTGAGTATTGTTATGGAGATGTTTTGTTGCATATTTGATGCCTTACCTTACCTGATTATGTTGGATTGAAGTACGCATAGCTGCTGCTATGTTTTTCTTCAGTTTGCGGCATCATTTTGCTGGTGCAAACAGAGTTGCGCCCGCTACCTGAATTGCATGTAATTAGTGTCGCGCCCGCGACTAAATTTGGGGCTGCTCACGTATTCTTGATTTTGGAGAAAAATTCTGAAATTATAGGGTAGCGGCCGCTACCATTTTATGAAGAAAATGGGTCGCGGCCCCGACCCTTACCTTTTCTGCATGAAATTCAGTTTTTCAAATTCAAATGCATGGTTTCATATTTGTTTTCTAATTTCCATTGTTGCATTCATGCATGGCTACATATACCTATATATATATTTGCATGAATAGGTATTAATTTCATTTGTTTTGTATTAAATGCAGGCTACGGTATGAACATGTTTAAGTGCATGCATAATTGTTTCATTTTGTTCTAAATTGCATGCATGCATGTTGTGATTTTAATTTGTTTGTTGTAGTATATGCATGCTATGTATATATATATTTGCATGCATATTTATTATTATTTTTTAAATTGTTTTGTTCCTTAATATATGCACAGATGTGCGTAGAATATATATATATATATATGAGGCATGAATAATGATATATATTAAGTGTTGTTTAATTTATTTAAATTTTAGAATTTAATTGTTATCTATTTTGTGTTATTTAATTTCCAAACATAACTTGAATGTTTCTATTTACCTATTTTCTAATTGTAAACATGTTATACTACGTGTTATGATCGTTATTTGAAATTCTTGGATCAATTTGATTTAAATGTGAAGGTTATGAACTTGAACGGCTTTAAATGCTTCATGAAGGGAATGGAATGAATGTTTATATGTCTTTAAGACATTAATAGTGCACATGAAAGTGTTCATTACATAATATGATCTTTTATACATTCATATCATGATGTTTACATTACCGAGTGTCTTATTTGGTCATTTTGAGTCTCACTTCACCTTCCTTGCACAGATTTTGATCCTATTGGAGACGAGGCCCGTCCGTGAGGCTCTTGTGCTCCCTTTTGTCGTTCTAAGGTGGGTTTTCCTACTATCTAGCTAAATGACCCTATATACCTTCAATGTGTAAAGTTTTCGGCCAAAATTAATATATGTATATAGAGTCGTTTCAAGAGTACATGTTTACAATGTAAAGCCTTTATTTTATGAATCCTACCAAATGTTTTGGTGAGAATGAATGAATGAATCCATAGAATGGGGCTCAGGAACTTAGTGTGAGTGGCTATCCGGGGAGGCATGGGCCGACGGTGATCCCTTACATTAGTTCCACTAATGAACGGCGTAATCGAACCTCGTTGGAGTTAGCGAGGAATGGACGCTGAGTGCCATCTGGGGAGTCATGTTACCCCTTTTGGTCAATGAATGGGTGGTCGGGCCTTGCAAACCCACCACCAACCTGGAGGAAGAAGGAGTAAATGATCTTGAATGTGCAAAACAGAATGTAATGTATGAAAAGAAAGAAAGAATGAATGTTTAATGAACTACACAAGGTGTTGGTTGGAGATAATGCACGCCCACTCGCCGGGCTACGAAAGACCTAATGTAAATTGATTGTTATAATCCCTTTTGATGATTTCTCTATTTCACCCACTTGGGAAATTCTTTAAAAACTTCACTTGGGATTATAGCTTACATGTGAATGTTTAAATACTATCGTATATTATATTTATGCCCTATTTTTATACCCACCAGTCCCTTTTGGACTGAACCTGTTTGGTTTTCAGTTGTTTATGCAGGTGTCAGGGAGCTAGGCGGGAATTCGAGTCGTTAGGTCTTGCATTCATCTCTAGCTCTTGTATTTTGGTCTTACACTTGCATACTGATATTTCTGATTATTGTATATACCTTATGACTATAGCGTATATCATTTGAGCCGTGATGGCATGTGAATATTGTATATGAATTATTTTTGGAGCTTGAACGCTCATGGTATATATATGATATATGATCAGTTATTGCTTCCTCTTTAATGTTTACTCTGATTCTTATGATTTAAGGGTTAGTCCCACCTAACCTAGAGTGTGTGTTTGTCCCCGTTCGCCGTGATTTAGCTCGGGTATGGAGTGTCCATTTCATATGCGGGTCGGGTCTCGGTGCGGGGGATATGGTACCTTGCACTCGGGTGCTACGTTCCACCTACCCTATTCCTCATGGAACGAACTTCAGATTCAAAGTAGTATGAGCAAAAGCTCGCAGTCTCACGGCGTAAATACGCCTGACAAATTGAGCCCTCCACCTTCGCCTAATTTTTAATGATCCTTTTAATTTTCCCTAGAAACCTATATTTATGGCAAAAGAAGTACTGTAAGTTTGGTTAAAGATGCAAAAATTATAAAAATATAAGAATATATTTGATCTGGGGCATTACCTTTCAAATAGGTACATCCATCTGAATTGTACAGGGCTTTCATTACGAGCCTCCTCGATCAAATGAATTGGCAAATGTTCCATTACGTCAAAAAAAGACGGTGGAAATACCCGCTCAAGTTTGCAAAGTATAATAGGAATGTTTTTTTCCATTTTGTCAAGATCTTCGTATCTTAGGGTACTTGAACACAAGTCCTTGAAAAATTGCTCAATTCAGCTACAGGCTTCCAAACATCGTCAGACAATTCTTTGAATGCAATCGGTAACAATTGCTCCATAAAAATATGATAATCATGACTCTTCATTCCATGTATCTTGGCTACTTGAACGTCAACACACCTTGCCAAATTTGATGAATATCCATCAGGCATAATGAGTTGTTTTATCCACTCACAAATTATACGTTTTTGCGCTAACGTAAAGTCATACTTAGCTTTTGGCTTTGCCCATCGCCCATTCCCTGTAGCCTGTAGGCACCAAATTTAACTCTGGCCGCCTACACAACTCCTGCATATCCAACCGTGCGTTTGCATTATCTTTTGTTTTCGTAGGCATGTCCATGACCATGTTGAAAATATTATTGAACACATTTTCCTCGATGTGCATCACGTCTAAATTATACCGATTTAAATTATTCTCGGGTACCAAACGGACTCGGATGAACGTAAAATTTGGCAGACACAAACCTCGACATGCTAGGAATATACAGTTAAAATAGTTTTCAAAACGGGTTTCGTATGGACTCAAAATTTGAGTCTAAAGTTGCTGCATAAAACCTGTGAGTTTTTGTGTTATGCATTCGTTAACTACAAGCATGCAAGAACTCAGCCAAAACAATCAAAACTCATGAAAAAACATCTTATAATATTCCCTAACCTTTAAAATTAATCGCACACTCAATAGCACAAGAATTCAGACAGCAACACTCATCGAAATCAACCAAAACGGAAATGTTACCTCCAATAGCACCAGATGAAGGCCTGGAATATTTACTTTGGCTTTAACTTGTCTCCCGTCCTATACCCTCAACCAAATTCTCGACTCCATAAAAATATACATTCAGACTCGGAATAGAAATATCCATTGGACAAAAACTCCAAATGCAGTAATATGAAAATGCAGAGATTAGTGATTATTGATAAAATTTCCCCTGATTAGTGATTATTGATAAAATTACAAATACTTACCCTGTCAAAGATTTACATTACATCTGGATTCATCCATGTTGATGGTTTCATGTTCAATATTTTACTAAAACCCTATTTCACGATTGGCACTTACTGATTGATATTGAACTTCGATCCATGATTATAATAACATGTGTTAGGCCATATCAGAGAATATAACAGGGGAAGCTTTATAAACTCTTAAACCTCAGGGGAAGTTTTTGTAAGTAGGACAACCCTCATGGTATGTCACTGTAAGTATCCCGATATTAAAATAAAAACTGCAAATGATGGAGAATACCTGTGAAAATCTTGTGTTTGCTAATCAATATCCTTTATATTCTGCCTAGACAAGAATAATCTTGATTCCCTTCCTAGGTAAGCAAATATAGCCGATGTAGCCAAACTGTTTCCTTGAATTTGCAAACACTAAAAGTATCGACCATTCAAAAGAATTGATTTTGCCAAAAAAAAAAAAGAAAAAAGGTTGAAAAGTGAAGGGCAGACTCAATTTATAGTCTAACTTTTAAGGGCAGAAGATAGATAAATAGTTGATTGTTTTTTGTACCAAATTAAAGAAAGGAAGGATAGACAGTTGATTTGTGTGGAAATTTCCCTTAAAATACTAATAAAGAATTTGGAAGTAAGTAAGAAGTGAATATCAAGATTAAAGGTTGACAATTGAAACTTAGAGAGTCATCACAAGATTAATGAATCTTTACACCATCCCAAACCTAATTAATAATACTAATATTAGTAGCCGCCTATCACTTTCCCCACATTTTCATATTAATCATGCATGCCATGCCACCTAAACCATTATATTTTAGTTTCTAATATACTTTTTCATTTCAATTGTAGCTATAGTTACACATGGTTCCATCAAAAAATATGGGAGCTGAAGAAAAACAGAGACGCTTACCGGTTCCTTCCTGGCTTCCACTCTTCTCTCTTGACAGGTTACTTCCTCGACGACAAGACCCTTACAAGACCGTCGAACCATCGATTCACAATCCTGAACAAACCCGTCGAACCACAACTAATTTTCAGCTAAAACGGATCCACAGCTGCAATGCGTTGGTTAAATTGAGGACCACCTCCTCTTCCTTTGCTGAAATCTGAGTGACACTCCGTTCAACTAACACCCAAGCCCAAATGCCTCCATAAGAACACAAAATCGAACAAAATGCCTCCATAAGAACACAAAATCGAACAAAACCAACAACATTTGACCAAAAAACTGGAAGAAACTCATCACCCTCAAACTACAAAATCGAGAGGAGTAAAGAGGTTACCTTCAGTACTGCTAACCACCTAAATGCCTTTTTCACCTCTGATTCAGACGCACCCAGTTTGAACCTCAAAATCTGGCACCCGATTCTTACACAAACGAACCCACAAAAGCCCCAAACACTACCCTATCGTTCAATACCGAGAACCCTAATCCCTTCTACGCTATAGAGATTAAAATTGCAAGTGATTTGGGGAGCAATCGTGCGTGCTTCTGTTCAACTTTTCGAGAACCCTTTTCGATTTCAAGTCAGCTCCTTCATCTTTTCGATTTCAAAGTGAAATGGATTGGGGGAAAAAAATATCAGGCTCGTTATTATTGCTTTAATAATTTTCGAGGGGGACGTTCGGTCGTAATACCGTCGTAAAACAAATGCGAGGAAACAAGCGACGAAAATCTCACGACAAAAGCCGTCGAAATAAGTGAAAAAGGCCAATATATCCACACCAACGAAAATATCCCGTCGAAAATCCGTTGGTGAAGTAAGTTAGTGTAAATCGACAAACACTTCCGACGGATCACATCCGTGGGTTATCCGTGGGATTATTATTAATCAATGCAATACCAACGGGAAAACGACAGACATATATCCGTCGGGTATCCAATAACTTACATGTAAATCTACAGATGGCTTTACCGTCGGAAACCCGTTGCAAACATTTCAGCGCAAAAAGTCTGCCAAAAGTTTCGACGGATATTCGATGCAAGTTCGACGACGACGCCATCGCAATGTTTTGCCGTACTTTTTTTTAAGTCCCGCCATTATTTCCGACGGATTTACGACGGGAAACCGACGGCTCTTGTTGTAACGGATTTTACTATAGTTAAAAACCAATCGTGCAAGTGTACACTAACATACGCGTAGCACAATAGGATCGAACCCACAGGGAAGGAAAATCAATCACTACTCTCTATTTCTCTCTAATCTAAAGACTTAACGGAATCAAAGGTTATTTCTATTAATCTACTGATGCAGAAATTAACAAATAACTAAACTAAAATTGCAATTAACAACTTAACACACGCGAATTAACTTCAGTAAACTAAACATGCAGGGGAAAAAGCTTTGAATCATACAATCAAGAGCTGACGTGATACTCATTTAAAATGTGATTCTACAACCTAGTCACTTATATTTCAATTACCCTCTCTCGAGGTATAACCAAGTGCTTAATTATTGTTCAATGTTGCTCTCACAATCACCAATAGTTAATTAAACCATAGGAACAAGACTAGTGTAATTCAGTATTCTAGCGGCTCGGCATGGAATAAGATTACTGTTGTATAAGCTAGGACCAAATCTCTTTGTACCCTACCACTTACAAGTATTGAAAACCCTCTAAATTACCATCACTCTTTCGATCTATAGGTAATTGCGACACATGCTACGGGTGATCAAGCCATCGCAAGTCAGTTCAAACCAGTTTTCAAACTAAGAATTAACACAAGTCATTCAAGCATCTCATCAAACTAAAGGAAATTGCATTAAAATAAATCATCGTCAAGGAATTTAAACAAGGTCTAACAATTAAACTCATAAACATTCAGCAATACTAAAAAATGAAACTAGCATATGAAACCAAAACTAAAATTAAAGGAATTAGTTTGGAAATTAAAGCAACAATAAAACCAAAGATTGTTCTCGGAATTCAATCCTGTCGTCTTCTCGAATTCTCTGAAAATCTTCTGAACTTCTCAGTCTTCTTCAAAACCCTAGGTCTTGACTTGGAAAAGAAACTCTTTTTCTCTGTCTAACTCTCTCTGAACCTCCTCCTGTTCTCTCTTCTCTTTCGTAAATCTTCTAAAGACTCCAAAACGCACATATATAGCAGCCCCAGGAGATTTCTCGCTGCCCTAGGTAACGGGCATTACCTATATTTGCCTTGCTCCGGTTAACGCCCGTTAATGACCTGAAATTGCCATAACGCTTTTACTGGTAACGGGCGTTACCAATTTTCTTCTATATAGGGGTAACGGGCGTTACCCCTATGTTCTCGCCAAAACCTCTCCTCCTGTGGCCAATAACGGGAGTTACTCCTTGTGTACTGCTAAATGGTAACGGGAGTTACCACTTTTTCTCCAAAAATACATGAAATCGCTCTGCTTCGCCGTTTCGTAGCTCCAACTCTATTAACACCTGAACAGAGTCAAATAAACTTATAAACGCATCAAACGGCACCAGAATATAATCTATTTAACGCTTAAAATCATGTAATTTCTACACACAACAAAATCTCCCACACTTGAACATTGCTCGTCCAAAGTAATACAGAAATTAAGAAAACACATCCTCATCAAACCCTCTCCTTAACCAATCATCAAACCTTCGCCTAAACAAGTCTAGCCAATCAAATCAAATACTCATCGACATGAAATCCTCAAAATTTAGTATGAAAAGTAAACCCTTGTGTAGTGTGTGAGTCAAACGATACAATGTACAAAAATTAGAGTGACATCTTCACAATTTCCTCCTAAGCTCTAATCATCAACTTCGGAACACACTCTTCGCACCTATCTCCACTAATGGAATTAAATCAAAACATCGGATCGACAGGTCTTTCGGGCTTGTAATGTAGGCTTAGGGTAAGGTTATGGAAATTTGGATCAAGTGACTACTCACCAAGCTTACATCATTTAATCTAGTCAAAACATGGACACTTCTATTCACCGTTAACACGAAAAAATTCGCCCCACCTCTTCAATTGAATCCCACACTTTCAAATTCAAACTTTGCATAATCTTATTTTTCTCTTCTTTGCTCTTTCTCTTTTCATATCTTTTCTTTTCACTCTTTTCTTTGTTTCTTTTTTCTTCTCTTTTCTTTTTTTTTTTTCTCTTATAATAACTCCTCATTCTCAATCACAAGAACAAATAAAAAGGAGTCTAAGAATAGATACTCATCATACAAATTCAAATGAGCAAGCCTTGGTGAACTACATTATCAAGGTAGGTATTTCTATGTTGTGCCTGGACTTATAATGTGGCTACAAAAATCTTTGCACAACAATTAGGCTCAGTGGGGTTAATAAGATTACGTTATTTAATGAAAAACGGCTAAATAGGAAAAGCTTAAAGTCCTCCGACAACGAATGCCTACTTCACTTCCTTAGTCTTTCATTAACTCGAAATTTCGCCTCGATAGGACTAAAGTGTATCCTAATCAAATTGTAGACTCATTTGGAAATTATCAACTCATCTCTCTTAGTTAAGTACATTATTTCGTTTAAAGGTGCTCAAAATAGAAGGGCTTACTAACACGCTAAATCATCAAATCTCATGCAACTTTCCTCAATTCAAAAAGCCTAACTCATTCTAGCAAAAGCTCAACAATCAAACTTCCAAGAAAAAGTTCAAAATGAGGGAAAATTTTCAAAAATTTTCAAAATTACTCGCATTTCAGCAATTTGCAAGTGAAGCTACATCTAATCATGCAAATATTCAATAAAGCTCATAGCAAGCATGCACATTCCTCCCCCACACTTAAACGTTGCAATGTCCTCATGCAATTTGAAAGAATTAAAGGATTAGAAAACTTCCTGATTACTGACGAACCGGAAATGTACTTGCAATACTTCCGAAACCTGAACAAGTGATTAGTAAACACGGATCAAACGCACGGGCAATTGATAATCAACATGCATCCAACAAGTATAATAATAGGCACAAATTCACGAAAATAAAAGCACCATTGCATAAACCAAATCAGAAAACCGAACATAGCAAAAAAATTCAAGTGTAACCAAATATCCAAACATAGTAAAGCATAAACGAAACAAATGTCTAGACTCTGGGGGAAAAATATCAAGATAACAAAATCAGGGCGATGGGGGTCCTCCAAAATACTGATCCAAGCGAGCACTGAACCCGTCAAACTTGGCCTCCAACTCGGCCTCCCACGCGTCGAATCGCTCATCTACATAATGTGCCAAATCTTCAACTCTAGCGATAACGATGGTCAAATTAACCCTCAATGCTGCTAGTTCTGCCTCTCAAAGTTATGGGAGTGTCATCACTAGCCTCGTCAAGAACAGGTGCGGCATTGCGAAGAACCGTAAACTCATCATCAGGCCGGTCAGGAATCCGAGCCAAGAGCTCCTTCTGCCTCGCAGAAAGCTCATCGAACCGGGCTATCCCCAGCTGTACATCTACCAGAAACGATCTCTCTGACGGATACGCCACCATGGAAAAATCCTATTCTTCAACTCTCCACTCTCCCAAGGTATAGTTGAGCCTACGGTCTCCAAGTACTCCGAACCAATATGTCCAAAACTAATAGGCAAAGCCCCTCTCGGTCTCCAGTTCATCTCTCTAGCAAACATCGTCACAAAGCCTCCATGAGCAATCGTACCCGTCACACTCCCAGCACTCTCCTGCAGCTTCCAAAGGAACTCGATCGTACCATTGAACTTAATACCTGCCTTCATCAAATACATGATGCCCAACTCAGTTTCTGTAATATGGCTATCTCTCCCGTATCTGGCACGGAATCCCAAGGCTAAAATCCTATGGATTAATACCCATGTCAACGAATCAAAATAGCTGTCATGCGTGCACCGGGAGGAATAACTAGGGACACCCTCTCTCAATGGAAAGGATCTCCACACCTCCTCTCGCTAAGTCTCGCTCCATCTGGGTAAAGAAGTGGTGGCTTAGCCGAAAATCGAAGAATATCTCTTATCCTGCTCACACTCCAAGTCCGAGTTTCCATATCATCAAGAGTGAAGGTCAAAGTGTTCTCCACCGGATCAAAATTCATTGTATGGAAGAAAGCAACGGCCATATCTCCATAGGTCATATCCCTCCTCTCAAGGAAAGGTAGCCAACCTATGTTATCAAATAGCCTCTTCACTTCATCCCAAACCTCTATTCTCTCCATACGTTCGAAGAACTTAGTACCCACAATATTCCTTTTTGGTTTCCTTTGGAAAGGGTTCCCAATGACATTAACTTTTACGTTATCCGACCATGTGGTTGGTGGTCTAGTCTGGACGAGGTAGTGAAAGGTTCTGGGACTTTAGAGCCCTTAGTGCGACCCATTGTACCTAAATCAAACAATGATAGTAAAGCAAAGCACAAAGAAATCAATCACAATTCACATAGACAATTCATCAAACACCCTGTGCGCTTAAGCCTAGTGAGTGAGTCATAACTCAATTTCTTCACTCTATCCAATCTCAAATTCACACTAGCTTAATTACTACAATTTAAGCTCACAATTCTCTACCTTCAACTCCTAAATTCAAAAAACAAGGCTACCTAGAACTTTAGGATTCTTCAAAAATTTAACCCAACTCAAGTTGACTTCGATTTAAACCATCAATCCTAATTCTAGCATAGTTAATCTCTCAAAATTCATCAATTTAATCTCATGGTGATCTCTAGCATGCAAATCAATCGTAATTCTCATCCATTAGATTGGAAAATTTTGGCTCCAATAAATACTCTAAGACAAAGGAATGGTGACTTACTTTGATTTACAAGAGAGTAAGAATGTAACTTGGAGGGGAAGCTTCTTGCTTGTTAATTTAAGATGATTGGCCCAAGGGAACAATTGAATCTCTAGTAAGGTGGGATAAGTGGGTGCAAGTGTATTTATAGGTTTGGGGGAAAGAAAACCGAAATTGGGTAGGACAAGACTTAGATTAACCCTAAAAACGTGTGCCTAAAATCCAATTTACGCCAGTCGGACCGGTAACGGGCGTTACCGGTCTTCCTAAAAAAAAGGGTAACGGGCGTTAATCCCCGTTGGCCAAGACGCCTGTATCCATTAACGGGCGTTACCAAAAAATAACAGCAATGGTGTAACGCCAGTTACCTTTAGTACTCGGTGCGTCTGATCTCATCAACCGGCATTACCAAAAAATAACAGCAATGGTGTAACGCCCGTTACTTATAATTTCGCCCAAAACTTATTTAAAACACAAACACACAACTAATAGTTCTCAATCACGACAATTAACTGAAATTAACTCATAGTATTCAATCAAATCACAGTGCACCTATAACAATTCATATCAACAATTCATTCTCCTCAAGAAAGACAATCAAACCATGCACAAGTATATGAACAAATTAAATGGACCTCGCTATTGACAATGACGCTCAAATCACGACCCTCGTACCATCAAGATCTTGGCTACCTAGTAAACCATTACGTGACCTGCAACGAGAGAGACAACTCAATTATTACGAGAAAACGAGGATGACAGAAACGAAAACAACGAAAACAAAAACAAAAGAAAAGAAAAGAAAAAGGGAAAAGTTAGTTCTAAGTTATAATCGTTAGCTTGACTGCAGGAACCAATTTGGGATTAGCAATTCCCAAGCAACGAGTCACAAGGAGTGACCTCGTTCTTGTTACTCACAAACCCAGAGCTTGATCTCCAAGTATCTAAATCCAGAACATCCTTCATTCTCGCGCTCTGAAACTTCTTTTCTCTCTGGCAATCAACTACATCTCTTTGCTCCGTAAACAGAGTCTCTCCGACTGGTGTATCATTGACAACCTTAATCATGCAACACTTATCTAGAATTACGGGTGGTGTCGTGGAACCAAAGTTCCTGAACTCCATTCTTTCATCTCCTATTTTGAACGTGAGCCATCCATTCTGAACATCAATATCTGCTCTAGCCATAGCTAGAAACGGTCTTCCACGTATCAATGGCATCCTCTCATCGCTCTCAATATCAAGAACTACAAAATCAGTAGGAATGTGAAAATTTCCAACTTTTACCAAAATGTCTTCCAAAATTCCTGTCGGATATTTCACCGATCTATCTGCTAGTTGGAGTGTCATATTCGTCGGCGTGAGCTCCTTCACTCCTAATTTCCTGCAAGTAGACAATGGAATTAAACTCACACTAGCTCCTAAATCACATAGAACATTATGAAATTGCAAAGAACCAATAGTAAGGGGAATTGAAAAACTCTCTGGATCTTTAAGCTTCGGAGGAAGCTTATGCTGAATAATAGCACAACATTCCTCAGTAAGTATCACAGTAGTGGAGTTCTCAGGCTTCTCCATGCTTGGAATCACCTCTTGAATCACTTCTTCCTCAAAATTCTCATTCTTAAAATCAATTTTCTCTTCAGCCTTCTCAAGTACTCCTTTTTCAAGCACAACCTCCTTAACATCCAGACTTACACACTTGTTCGGACCTTCTTTATCTCTATTGTCTCCTGCAAATATGGCCTGGCATTGCTCCTTCGGATTGTTTTTAGTTTAGCTTGGTAGCATTCCTGGGCCCCCCAAATTCAAAGATTGGTCTGATTTACCACTTGATCTACTTGGGCTTCCAACTTCTGATGTCGACCCGTAGACACGGTTATGAACTTTTCAAGCGCGACCTCCCAACCCTGCTTTTGCTCCTGCTGAGGTGGTGCAACATTAAATTGGGCTGGTGGTCGTGGTTGAAATTGCTACCTAGGTTGGAACTGTGGTCTAGGTTGGGGTAGTTGTTGAACATTCTGATTATTGGACCACGACAAATGAGGGTGGTTCTTCCATCCTGGATTGTAGGTGTTTGAGTAGGAATCATTTGCTGGTTTGAAGTTATTTGCGTAGTTTACCTTCTCTTGCACCTGTTCTCCTGCATTGGTATGAGGACACATATTAAAATCATGTGGACCATTACAGATTTCACAAGTTACCTGAACTGGTTGGGAGTGTATCCCAACTTCATTGACAGTTAGTTGGTCCAATTTCTTGTTAAGCGCTTCAAATTTAGCATTGATGACGGTTAAGCCATCTAACTCTATGACTCCTGTTTGCACCTTTACTGGTTGCGAATGGCTCTTTTCATGCACAAAAACATCGGTCTGCGACATATTATCCAATAACTCAGTAGCAACTGCTTCAGATTTGGCTAAGAATGCTCCGCCAGGTGCGGCACCCAGCGCTCCTCTAAAGGTAGGGGACATCCCATTGTAAAAAGTCTGAATCAATAACCAACCGGGAATTTCGTGATGTGGAAACTTCTTCTGCAAATCCTTAAATCTCTCCCAAGCTTCATAGAAAGACTCTCCATCCAACTGCCTGAAACCTTGGATATCATTCCTGTACTTCGTGGTTTTGCTAAGTGGAAAGAACTTTGCTAGAAAAGCCTGAGATAATGTTGCCCATGTCTGAAAGGATTCATTTGGGACAGTACTCAGCCATGCTTTAGCTCGATCCCTAAGTGAAAAGGGAAAAAGCCTAACTCGGATAGCATCAGTAGTGACATTATGGATTTTGAAGATGTCACAAACTTCCAAAAAATACTCCAAGTGTGAAGTTGGATCCTCCAAAGATAATCCTGAAAATAGATTATTCTGCAACAAATTTATGATAGCTGGTTTGATCTCAAAGTTGTTTGCTCCAATCGGGGGACGAGTTGCAGTCTGAATTGCTCCAGCTTGTAGTATATTATAATCTCTTATAGCAGGTGCTGGTGGTGGGTCTGCGTCAGCCATCGGTAAAGCAATTGGTTTCTTCTCCTTCTTATGTCTTCTCCTAATAGCACTCAGTGCTCTCTCAATTTCCAGATCGTATGGAACTAACTCAGGATCTTCTGATCTTCGCATGCACTGTAAACCTGCACAAGGAAAAGAATTCCTCAATCCAATTCCACAGTAACAAGGATAATGAACACAAAGTAAACTAATTGTATAAAGCACTAAATCAAAATAATTGTGTAATATTGACTTAAAACGCCTTCCCCGGCAACGGTGCCAAAAACTTATTGTAACGGATTTTACTACCATTAAAAACCAATCGTGCAAGTGTACACTAACATACGTGTAGCACAATAGGATCGAACCCACAGGGAAGGAAAATCAATCACTACTCTCTATTTCTCTCTAATCTAAAGACTTAACGGAATCAAAGGTTATTTCTATTAATCTACTGATGCAGAAATTAACAAATAACTAAACTAAAATTGTAATTAACAACTTAACACACGCGAATTAACTTCAGTAAACTAAACATGCAGGGGAAAAAGCTTTGAATCATACAATCAAGAGCTGACGTGATACTCATTTAAAATGTGATTCTACAACCTAGTCACTTATATTTGAATTACCCTCTCTCGACGTATAGCCAAGTGCTTAATTAGTGTTCAATGTTGCTCTCGCAATCACCAATAGTTAATTAAACCATAGGAACAAGACTAGTGTAATTCAGTATTCTAGCGGCTCGGCATGGAATAAGGTTACTGTTGTATAAGCTAGGACCAAATCTCTTTGTACCCTACAACTTACAAGTATTGAAAACCCTCTAAATTACCATCACTCTTTCGATCTATAGGTAATTGCGACACATGCTACGGGTGATCAAGCTATCGCAAGTCAGTTCAAACCAGTTTTCAAACTAAGAATTAACACAAGTCATTCAAGCATCTCGTCAAACATCCATCATGCAATCATCATCGCTTCCCCCTAACCCTAGATACTCAGCTACTCATAATTGAAGCAAAGATCATAAAACTAAAGGAAATTGCATTAAAATAAATCATCGTCAAGGAATTTAAACAAGGTCTAACAATTAAACTCATAAACATTCAGCAATACTCAAAAATGAAACTAGCATATGAAACTAAAACTAAAATCAAAGGAATTAGTTTGGAAATTAAAGCAGCAATAAAACCAAAGATTGTTCTCGGAATTCAATCTTGTCGTCTTCTCGAATTCTCTGAAAATCTTCTGAACTTCTCAGTCTTCTTCCAAACCCTAGGTCTTGACTTGGAAAAGAAACTCTTTTTCTCTGTCTAACTCTCTCTGAACCTCCTCCTGTTCTCTCTTCTCTTTCGTAAATCTTCTAAAGACTCCAAAATGCATATATATAGCAACCCTAGGAGATTTCTCGCCGCTCTAGGTAACGGGTGTTACCTATATTTGCCTTGCTTCGGTTAACGCCCGTTAATGACCTGAAATCGCCATAACGCTTTTACTGGTAACGGGCGTTACCAATTTTCTTGTATATAGGGGTAACGGCCGTTACCCCTCTATTTTCGCCGAAACCTCTCCTCCTGTGGCCAGTAACGGGAGTTACTCCTTGTGTACTGCTAAATGGTAACGGGAGTTACCACTTTTTCTCCAAAAAATACGTGAAATTGCTCTGCTTCGCCATTTCGTAACTCAAACTCTATTAACACCTAAATAGAGTCAAATAAACACATAAACTCATCAAACGGCACCAGAATATAATCTATTTAACGCTTAAAACCATGTAATTTCTACACACAACAGTTCTTCTCATGGGTTTTTTTAGCAATGAGTCATTACAATTCCGTTGGTTCGACGTGGCTTTTTCATCGGATATTCCGATGGAAAACTGACAGCTTTCTCCCGTCGTTTTTACCCGTTGGAATTCGCTGATTTTTTTGTAGTCCTTTGAGTAAATTTTGGTGTTTTATTCCGAGCCCCACCCTTGTTTCTTCCCTGTTTTTCGTCACAGGCACTCTCCAAATGCCTGTTTGGAGCCCCAGTTCACTCTGGAAATGGCCGTTTGGAAGGCTACTAACTCATTCTTCAACGAGCCTCGAAATGGCCATTCCGAAAGGTTATGTCACGTTTTCGAGTTTTATTCGTTTCGCGTGCTTTCTCGTGCTTTCTCTTTTTTATCATTTCCTCGACTCTTTTAAGTGATTTAACTTACTTGCATGATAAATTTACACGTGTGCATGAGTGAATACTTGAACTCGAATTTTCGATTTATGCTTTAAGTTCGTTTATTCAATATGTGAGATATTAATTATGCGCATGAACATTTTCATAAATTATTAACATCAACATCTCATATCATTTCATCTCATAAGCATGTCGCTCGTTGATTATTTGGTTCATAAGTCTAGAGTTTTATGTACATTTGTATTTCTTGCACAGAGTTCGATCCCGTGGTTGAGGAGCAAGGTCCGCAGGCTTCTCTCTCTACTATATCTCTTGTCAAGGTATGGTTTTAATTCTAGTTATTAGAACTCGTAATACCTTGTGTGACTATTTAAGCCAAAATGTAATACTTATACATATATTTTGGAAAATGATTACTTATGCAAATGTTTTCAAATACTTTCACGAAAATTATTTTGGTGAGAATTATTCACGTATTATTAGGCCCGGGAAAATGTGTGAATGGACCTGGTACGGCTTCGGGCCGTCAGATAATCCATTTTATATAAAGTGCCCCTGGAGAATATCTTCGCGCGACTTGGGTAGCCGGAAGGCAAGATATTCTTGAGCTGGTGGTGTTACCCCATCGAAGGAGCGGGTAGGAATCATGATCCCCCGACTCGATACGGACCAACGAGGTAGCAGGGCCTTGCAAACCCTTCCACCGCCTCGGAGGAAGAAGGATGGAAAATTATGTTTACTATTATGATTATGATCAAGATTACGATTATGTATAAGATTATGAATGTGCATAAACGCCCTGTAACTTAAACTTAATGCACACACCATGGGAGTAAGGTTGGAGAATCGCCCTCTTGTTGGGCCACGTATTTTATTATGAAACTGTAACATAATTAATTGATATTCGTAATTTCGAGCGATGTATTTCTTAACTTTCCCACTTGGGATTTTATAAACTTTACTCGGAGTTATGATGTGCATATGCATGCGATATATTTATTTATGCCCCTCACTCAGTCTTTCGACTGACCCCCACATTGTTTTTAGGTCCTTTGCAGGTATGCTAGGCGGGAAATAAGGTCATCGTGGAGTCTTTATTTCGGTCCTAGCATGTCTCTAATCTTAGCATTTATATACTCATACTTTTGGATTATGTATTATTCTACTTTTAGAGTTTGATGTATTTGGGCCTTGTAGGCCATTGATGCTATTTTGAATTATATGATGGAGTTGCACTCCTTTATTATGCTAGTGTAAGGGTATTTATGCTTCTGCTTTAATTTTTGCATCGTAATATGATTGGTTTAAGGGTTAGCCCCCCTTAGCTAGGTTGAGTTATTTTATTTTGTCACCCGTTTGCCACGTGTTGGATTCATGTATGAACTCCCATTTCATGCATGGATTGGACTCATGGTGGGAAGGATGTGGCGCCTATCGATGCAAGTGCTACAGTTGTGGGGATAATCAAAAATAAAATCAAAGGAGACTCTAAGTCATCCTTAGTCTACTCAAAGCCCTGTACTCGAAAGATTGATAACTTGAAGATACCTATGGGCTACCAACCTCCAAATTTCAGCAATTCTGTAGCACCCCTACACGTAGAGATGCCACACTCCCGCACCATAAGTTGATCCCCATATGAAATGGATAGTCTGTACATGAACCAACCTATAGCGAACAGGTGACAGTAAAAGAAACAAACTAGCTAGGCGGGACTAGACCTTAAATGAATTAAATCCAACATGTGAAAATTCAAACCGGAAGCATAACACTATCATTTCATCATATATCAAATATCCAAAAGCTCATCATATTTTAGCTAACATATCAATACATTATCATCTTCAACATACTATACATGCATAAGTCTCCAAATGCTAACAATAACAATAACATACTAATCCAAAATTATCAATATCATGAAAATGAATGAAGTAATAGACTCGGCTGGACGACACGACCCGATTCCCGCCTAGCACGCTGCGGTGAAAACCTGAAAGGTGGAGGAGTCAGTCTATGGAAGACTGAGTGAGGGGTTTAAATAGATATTAGCGTACGTATCATGCAAGTTATAATCTCGGGTAATTTTTTATAAGAGAAAGTAATATAAGTTAATAGTAAAACAGAACTTCTCACCTGAGATTACAACAATCCAATTTTAACAATATAATCAATTTCAATTCAATTCAATCTGTGGCCCGACGAGTGAGGGCAATCTCCAACCTTTACACCGATAGTGAACAATACAATCTTTAGGTTTTATTTCAATAATTATCATACAATTATTATAGTGCACACTTAGCAGTTTTACGAACTTCTTCTTCCTCCGGTGATGGTGGGATTGCAAGGCCCCACCACCCAATCACGATGTACGTCAGGTTCATGACTCCCATGTACGGGGTTCCTTCCTCCACCAAACCTCCTGGTGGATTCAGGGTTCATCCCCATGATGTGAGGGGAGTGCAGAGTTACCCATCAGCCCATGATTTCCCGGTAGGCTCATACACTAACCCTCGGGCCCACAGTGCACGATTCACAATTACTCGCCAAACACGATCAGTTCATGATATCACGGTTGCTCAATATATCACGAAATCATTTGCAATCAATAGAGATTTTAGAAAGATTATAGATATATATACGTTTTGGCCAAAATATCACATAGGGTTATACGGGTGCTATATATATCTAGAAGTTAAACCTCACCTGTGACCAAAACAAGGATATAACTACGGTGCGTGCTCCTCGTCAACGGGAAGGAAATATGTGCAACAAGGACAAGGTTCGTGAGACTCGACTCGCATGGACCACTTTAGACGGACCACTTAAGACGAACGACATGTTCAAATAATGTCAATCATGCAATTACAATCAATAGATATCATAAACTTATTCACTTTATCAAATAAGGTAGCAAGGATCAAGAAACCAAGGTATAAATCAAAGTATAAGATATTACACAAACCTCACCTATGGGGCTTAAGCATGAAAAATCACAATATAATTGATACACATAATATCATGCATCATATGACATGTCAATGAAGTGTTCATTCCAGAAACGAACTAAGAAAACCATGAAATTATACTTTGAAAATTACATTTTTATGCAGAAAAAGCATGGGTCGTGGTCGTGACCCTTTTCCTTCATAAAATGTTCGGGGTCGCGACCACCTATTTTTGCAGAATTTTCCTCCAATTTTTCAAAATCTCGAAACTTGGCTAAAATTGGGTCGTGGGCGCGACCAATTTTGTTCTGTTTTCGGTTGTCGCGACCTGCTGCGCGGTAGGAGAAAAACAGGGGATTCGAGCCAAAACAACACAAAACCAACAATCCTAGCAAATTCACTCCATAACAATCACTTAGTTACATCAAATACACATTATACTTCAAGCATATAACAAATAAACTATGAAATATGTATCAAAGTACTAAAATCAATCATGAAAACCCCATTTATACTCCAACTTTCATATACACCAAGATATTCATACAAGTTAAATCCCTTATGATCCTAAACATGCTTCTAGCACCAGACATGCAAGAATTCATCAATTACTCCATAAACCCTACTCAATCACAACTCAAGAGATTCATCAAATTCCCAAGTTGCACCTTCAATCCAAGAAGAAAGGATAAGATGAAGATATGATGATGTTGATGATCCTAGCTCCACAATTCCTTAAAATCTAGCTTAAATTATGGTGAAATCCTCCTTCTCTTCCTTGGTGTAAATACCGATATTGAGTGTGTGAAAGTATGTGTGATTTTATCTCTTGAATGAAATGGAATGTAATGGAAGAAATGAGATGATACAAGATATACACCAAGGTCTTGCATGAATATGTGTGATTCATTACATATTGCACATAAATCCCTAAACTATTTAAATTCATGTAATCAAGTTCCATTCCTACAATTTTACTCACTTTGGTCCAAGAAATGCTTATGCAATTTGGTCTTTAAATTTAGAAGAACGATCACATAAGGACAATTTGGCAATTAATTCACGTAATAATTATTTCCAAGTCGTGCAAGAAATTCTCAAGATGATATGAATTCACAGATTTCCATGTAAATATGTGGAAATATAATTTTATAAAATTATAATGAACACAAGAAATTAGTAAATTAAAACCGGGGAGTTACAAATTCTATGGCAAAGGCAACCCAAGCAACACATGGCTCACTTCATCGTGTTGTTCAAAGATGCTGGAACTTATAAGGATCAACTAGTTAAACAATTGTACTATCACTAAAAGGAAACACTTTTGATTGGTTTTCCGACTTTGGGACAAACTCAATTGATAGTTAGGGGCAACTCAAGTATGAATTCCTCAATCACTTTTATAGTACTCGATGAACGGTTAGTATTATTGAACTTGTTAATTTTGTTAGTGTGAAGAAGAGTTAGTCATCGACTCATCAATCGTTGGAGAAATTTAAGTCTCCATTGCAAAGATCGATTATCCGAGGCTTCAACTATTGAAATGCGTATTTAAGGAATGCAATGGATTTTTTCTTATATTCTTCAAGGAATCAAACCAAAAATTCTTCGGAAAAGTAGCAACGCATGCCTATAACATTGAGATAAGCTTAAATCTGGATGAACAAACAACTGATGGCAGTGATGCTAAAAGCGAATAAGTTATCTAAAATGTCATAACCGTTGATTTTGAATCTCAATTGCTCCTAAATAAGAGCATAAACTATCTAAACTTTTCAAATTAAATCATCATCAAATTCCCCTGGATAAGAAAATAAACTACCATCAAATCTCCAAATCAAAACTCCTTCATACGAGTATAAAATATCCATAAATCCAAATCAAGGCTCCTTGATAGGAGCATAAACTATCTACAAATCCAAATCAAAACTCCTTGATACGAGTATAAACTATCTACAAGTCCAAATCAAAACTCCTTGATATGAGCATAAACTATCTACAAATTGAAATTAAGGCTCCTTGACACGAGCATAAAATATATGCAAGGCCAAATCAAGGCTCTTTGATACGAGCAAAAATTATCTGTCAGTTCAAATCAAGTCTCCTGATACGAGCATAAACTATCTACAAGTCCAAATCAAGGCTCCTTGATACGAGTATAAACCATCTAAACTTCCAAATCAAAACTCCTTGGTACGAGCATAAACTATTCATCAAGTTCAATTTAACACTCCTTGATATTAGTTTAAACTATCAATCTTCTCGATATTTAACTTTGAGACTTGTTCGTTAATTAAAGTAATTGAACATGAACAAGTCTCGAGGGGGCATTTGTAGAAGGCTAAAATTTATGCCCAATAAAAATAAAACACGTGTAAATTAAGTATATATTAAATATCAAAATTATATTTTTAATTTTTAATTTTAGGGATTTAACTAATAAATTCCTAAAATAAATATCCAATTAATCGATATTTTAATATTTATTCTAAATGGATCAAAATTCAAATTTGGTAATGAAATTCAATCTTGCCAAATAAGAGAAAATCAAAGATAATATTTTTTAAATCAAATCACATCTTTTGATTTATGGAAGATATTGCAAAATCAAGGAATGACCTTTTTTTCTTTTTTTTTTTTTTTTTTTTTTGGTACTCGAAATTTTAGGTTGAGGGGATGGCCCCCAGTCCAAGGCATGGAATGCCTTGAGGCTCAAGGGGCACTTACAAAGGTTCTTACATATACCTCACCCCATGGAGACAAGGGGGGTTTGAACCTGTGACCTTGTCAAGATCAAACCCTGTCATGCTCCACTTAGCCAACCCCATAAGGTTAGGAATGACCAATCAGATTGAATTCTTCTTTCAGTAATTTTGACAAGAATTGTCCCTCTTACACCTATAAATACGAGGGTCCTTCACAAGCCAAATACACAGATCAACGACTCAAACTCCACGAAGAATGAGGAGGCAAGAAACAAAGAAGAGCCCGAGAAAAGTCACAAAGAAAGAAAAAGGAAGTTTGAAGATCTCCCAAGCGAATTCTTTGACGTTTTTCCTAGAAGTCAACAAATTAAGGCGTTCAATCCGGAATCAAAGCATCAACTCTTGTTTCGGCATTACTCTCCTCAAAAAATCCAAATCAAATTCAAGACGATCGAAGCGAGACTCAAGGCGTTCTTGAGATCAGCAAATTAAGGTGTTTAATCCGTAACAAGGTGTCAGACCCGCGAATTCGCCGTTATCCTCATCTCAAGCTCAAGCAACTTCATAGATATTCAAAGCATGTTCTTCGGTGTTCACCAAAGTCAAGGCGTTTAATTCATGATTAAGTCGAAAGACCTGCTAATTAACGTTTTCAAAAATCAAACCAAATTCAAAGAAAGATTGAAGCTCCAAAGTCAACTAAGGCGTTTCAAACTCCTAAACTCCGATAAATCCTGTAGGAAGAATCAAAGGAAGGATTACAGATTGTAACCCACAAGTTTGATCAATAAATAAAAATTCATTTGTGATTATTTTTCATGTTTGATTATTTGATTAATATGGAAGTTGTATTACACTAGCCTTTAAAAGGGCAGGGGCTCAAAATCCTAGGCCTTAGGCGTGATATTTTTCAAGCAACAAACACGGCGTGATACAAGGATAAGCTATTCCTTTCTTTCTCTTTTCTTTCAATTCACAATCTATAGTACCAGCATACTCACTGAATTGATCTAAATCTAGGATTGGTGTGGATACATTCTAAAGGGTTCCTACTTTGGATTTTTAAATAAAGAACCGTTTCAACAAAGGGATGCATATTCACATCCACACGATAAACGTGTGAGGACGACTCAAACGTTTCTAGAAAAACATCAATTAAAGTGAGTTCCTTGACTTTCTTGCTAACTGATTTAGCATAAAATCAAGGCTAATGACACGGCTCCTTAAGACGTTGCCGCAGCTATCTAATAACAACTCGATGGCATAAGAGATTTGGTTGGACAATTCTCAAGAGTTGGGTCCCTTCCTCCCCCCTCCCCCCCCCCAAAAGTAAGGGGTAACCAACCTTGAGCCCGAGATGATTTTATCCAACTGGAGAAAGTCCCTCGGTATCAGAGGGATGAGGAAGTTATGATGACTAGGAGGATGAAGAGTATTACCACCCTCTGTTGAGAGATTGGCTCCTGGTCAACAAAGTCCTAAGGCCCAAGTAAGGCGCGGAAAGATCCCACCTCCATCAACTGCTACGATGAAACTACCGACCCATAAAGCACTTAGACCATTTCCAGCAGTTGATGCATTTGTATGAACATTCTAGTCATTACTAGACCAATGTCTATGTGACCTCAGTATTAGGGTTAGCCCATGATTGATAAAAACGATTGCCTCCATGGTCGATCAAAAGGTATAAGCACTTAACTCAAGCTTTTGCCAGCCATTTCAACTTACTTAAAGCATCCCTTACAACTACTGTTGGAAAACACGAATCAGAAAGCAGCGGAATTTAAAAAAATTTCCCAACAAAAGGACCTTGGACTCGCAATCGTGTATCCAAATTCGTAGAGTTAAGAAACTTACTTTTCTTTTATTCTTTCTTGAAGCGTTTCAAGCCACCCAAGAACGCTCTTCTCGCGGCTTGATCCCCTCTCCTTGGTAAAGCTCGAATCTTTAAACTTCTAACTTGAAGCTCTCTAGAGATAGTCCACCAACTTGATCACAATCTAACTAGTAAGGATGCTAGTTCTCTAGTTAGTGTTTAGGCTTAACCTAGGGTTTCGTTTATCTTGGAGAAAGGATGGTGTTCAACACATGAACCAAAAGAATTTCCAATTCGCTCTAAGGGGAGCTTGAGCTCCCCTATATATAGGAGTGGGAGAGGGACGCCGAACCTAGTCCTTATGGGGCAAGGATTTGGTCCCTCGATCCTATTACTTGTTCATCAAATAATTTCCAACTTTGACTTTGAATTCAAATTCAAATCAACTCTCAAGAGAGCTAAAATATCCAAACTATTTTTGGATAATTTTATACTTTATTTATTTAAAATAAATAACTTTTTTTTATCTAATCAATTAATTCATAATTAATTAACTAGATTATTTTTCTCCAAAACAAGACTTTCTTTTTAATTCAAAATTAAACCAAAGTCTATTAAATAATTAACACATTTAATTATTTAATATATATATACAATATATATATTTTACATGTGTGGGACACGTGTCACAAGGACACGTGTCACTCACGTGACCCACACGTGTGGTTTCACACGTGTGGAACCCTCTTGACCCGATTAACTCGTTTAATCATTTTAAAGCCTCAACTCATGTAACCAAGATGTTGTGTGTGACCCTCTAGGTTCTCAATTCAATTAGCAGTGACCCTAATTAATTAATTCACTAATTAATTAATCAGTCCACAGATTAAACGACCATAGTCTAGCAACATGTGTTTAACCCCTAGCTGAATTGGAATGTTCGGATTCGACAGAACCTTTAAGTCATTGATTCATGTGAGGTACAATCCTCCTACTTACTATCTCTCAACCAAGATCTAGGGCAAGGGAATAATCAGAACCCTAATAATCCGGTCTTAAAGCTAAGTGCATTTCATATCCATTTGATCTCAATCCAAGAAACCCTTTTCTTGATGTCTTGATCTACTGCCTTGGCCAAAGACTATATATGGCATATGAATAACTTACACAATAAGAGATCACCTTGCAAATGCAAGTGTAGGTCCTTTCTTGATTCTCATTCACTTTCATAAATCACTTGTGCAGCCCCAGCATAAGCCTTGAATCAGTTGTCTAAGGCGACACCCTTTAAAGCTTATACCTAAGACTACAGAGTTAACTCATAAAGTGACAAGGAACCTCAAGTCTAAGGATCAATTAATCACATCAATGACTCGTGAGATATTTCCTAATCTGGAAGTTTCCATTTCCTGAAATAGAAACTTCCTTTCCCATTTAGGAATGTTCTCACACGGGGCACCTCAGTGAAATTACTTATTAAAGTAAGCACCCTCATGTATCACGCACGTATCAACTATACACTTTGCACCTCCATGAAACAAGGTGGTCCTTCTTAAGGGCGTGATCCCACAAGCAAGCCTTAGAGGAGTTAGGTTGACACTCCCACTGTCTGTAGGACTCATCGGCTTGGAGCATTTTACTAATCATGACTTATGTGATATAGGGCTCGTTTCATGAACCATTTCACCTAAATGGTAGAGTCCTAAAGTCATCAGGATTAGGGGAGTTCTCATACATGCACAACTAAAGTAAACGCATACCAAACAAGAGCATATAAAGAAGTGTTGCCTCAATACGTTATTTCATTCAAAGATTGTCTGTGATTACAATAAGGAAAAGCACAAAGCGGATATACAATCGGCTTTCTAGGGCACTATTCCTAACAATCTCCCACTTGCCCGTCAAAGCCATTCTAAAGCTACTCAAAGTCCCATCTTCTGAAGATGTCCTTGGAAAGCTTCTCGACTAAGGGGTTTAGTATGTGGATCTGCCACGTTCTCTGCTAATATGACCCTCTCAATTAGCACATCTCCTCTTTTGATAATATCACGGATTAGGTGATACTTCCTCATAATGTGCTTGGTCCGTTGGTGAGATCTTGGTTCTCTTGCTTGAGCAACCGCCCAAGTGTTGTCACAAAACACAGAAATGGGGTCTTTCATGCTAGGAACAACATTCAACTCTTGAATGAAGTTTCTAATCCAAACACCTTCCTTAGCTGCATCATTTGCAGCTAAGTATTCGGCCTCGGTAGTCGAATCTGCAGTGGTAGTTTGCTTGGAACTCTTCCAACTCACTGCTCCGTCGTTTAGGTAGAAAATGTATCCTGACATTGACTTAAAATCATCTAAGTCAGATGCAAAGCTTGCATCGCAGTATCCTTCGACAGTAAGATCTTTCTGACCTCCGTAAACTAAGAATAAATCTTTAGTACTTTTCAAGTACTTGAGAATATTCTTCACGGCAGCCCAGTGACCATCTCCAAGGTCAGATTGGAAACGACTTGTTACACTAAGTGCATAAGCCACATCCGGTCGAGTATATAACATTGCATACATTATGCTACCTATTGCTGATGCATAAGGTGTATGAGTCATTCTTTCCTTCTCAAGGTTAGTCTTAGGACACATCTTCTTTAAAAGACATGTTCCTACACTCATAGGAAGGTTCTTAACCTTTGCTGACTCCATATGGAATCTCTTCAATACTTTGTCAATGTACATCGACTGTGATAGTCCTATTAACCTTCTAGATCTATCTCTATAGATTTTAATTCCAAGGATATAGGACGCATCACCCAGATCTTTCATCTCAAATTGGTTTGATAACCATAACTTAGTCACTTTCATATCATCCTTCGAATTCCCAATAAGAAGGATGTCATCAATATAAAGTACTAAGAATTGCACTGAGGTCTCCAATTCCTTTCTATACACACATGATTCATTCGAAATTTGAATGAAGCCAAACGCTTTGACTGATTCATCAAATCGAATGTTCCAATTCCTAGAAGCCTGTTTCAATCCATAGATTGATCTTTGGAGTTTGCAAACCTTTTGCTCACTCCCACTGAATGTGAAACCTATGGGTTGCTCCATATAAATGTCTTTATCAATGTTACCATTGAGAAAGGTAGTTTTCACATCCATTTGCCATATCTCGTAGTCATAATACGCATCAATGGAAAGCATGATCCGAATAGACTTTTGCATTGCAACTGGTGAAAAGGTTTCATCAAAGTCCACGCCGGGTCTTCGAGTGAATCCTTTTGCAACCAGTCTTGCTTTGTAGGTTGCAATGCTTCCATCAACTCCAAGCTTTCTCTTAAAGATCCATTTGCAACCTATGGGTTTGACCCCATCAGGCAAATCTACCAAGGTCCAAACTTGGTTAGAGTTCATGGAATCCATTTCGGATTTCATGGCTTCTATCCACTGTTCAGAGTCAGAATCTGAAAGTGCCTCCTCATATGTTAAACGATCATTATCCTTTTGAGAGATTTCATGGAAGAATCCATACCATCTCTCCGACTGTCTAGGAGTGCGTTCAGAACGCCTTAGAGGAGGATTTACGTGTGTATCGAAATTCGTGATTGGTTGTAGTTGATCAGAAGGAGAAGTTTCTTCAGTGGGAAGCGTGGGCTCACTTTGTACTTCCTCTAATTCTATGATCTTGCCTTTCTTTTCTTTAAGGAACGGTTCCTCAAGAAAAGTGGCATTTCTGGAAACAAACACCTTTTGTTCAGATTGATCATAGAAGTAATATCCTATGGATTCCTTAGGATAACCTACAAAGTAGCATAAGTTAGAACGAGATTCTAACTTATCTCCCACTGTCCTCTTCACGTAAGCAGGACAACCCCAAATTCTTAAGTAAGAATAACTAGGGATTTTACCATGCCACATTTCATAGGGTGTTTTAGGGACTGACTTAGAGGGAACTAGATTCAAAATCTTTGATGCACTTTCTAGGGCATAACCCCAAAAAGAAGGTGGTAAGTCAGTGAAACTCATCATGGAACGAACCATATCTAGTAGGGTTCGATTCCTTCTCTCAAAAACTCCATTAAGCTGAGGAGTTCCCCGAGGAGTCCACTGAGAGATAATCCCATTATCTTTGAGATGATTAAGGAATTCTTCACTAAGATATTCGCCTCCTCGATCAGATCGAAGTGCTTTGATCTTGTGACCAGTTTGGTTCTCAACCTCGTTTTTTAAATTCTAAGAATTTCTCAAAAGCTTCAGATTTATACTTCATTAAGTATACATAACCATATCGACTAAAGTCATCGGTAAAGGTTATGAAATACTGATGATTGTTTCTTGTGCTTACACTAAGCGGTCCACAAACATCAGTATGGATCAAATCCAAAACCTTAATGGCACGTTCCACAGTTCCTTTAAAAGGAACTTTGGACATTTTTCCTTTGAGACAGGATTCGCAAGAAGTTAACTCCTTAAGATCATTTTCAGAGAATGATCCTAAAGTGTTTATCTTGCTAATTCTGTTCTTGGAAATGTGTCCTAATCTAGCGTGCCATAAGGGAGCTGAAACTTTGCCATCTCTCTTATGCTTCGTTTCTCGTTGTATATTCATAATATTGATATTTTGAGTTAGATAAAGTCCATTACTTAGAGTACCGATGTGAACGGAAGAGTTGTTCCGTTTGATAAAGTATTTACCATTCTTAATATAAGTTTCATAACCTTCACAATCTAAAATTAGAACAGAAATTATATTACGAATAATGCTCGGTACATAAAGGACTTTATTTAAGACTAACTCAAAACTACCTAAATCTAATCTAATTGTGCCTAAAGCTCAAGCTTCAACGTTTGAGCCATCGCCGATCTTCAAAACACATTCTCCTTCTTTGAGTTGTTGGACTTCACTTAGCATCTGTACATCATTACAGATATGAGTTCCACAACCGGTATCAAGTACCCAAGAACTAGAATTAATAGAAAGATTTACTTCAACGAGAAAGATACCTTTCTTTAGAGTAGCCTTGTACTCTGGGCAGTTTCTCCTCCAATGTCCCGCTTTGCCACAATGGAAGCAAACATCCTCTTTTTGATCACGCTTCTTCTTTTGGACCTTCCCCTTCGAAATGCCACCAGTGGGCCTAAGGGGTTTCTTTTTCTTCTTTTGGGCTTTCTTGCCCTTGCCTTTAGAAGGCCCAGAAGAGGAAGATGGAGCATTCACCATCAAAACCTTAGTGTCCTTCTTGATCGTGATTTCAGCAGTCACAAGCTGACTAATCAGCTCAACTACAGTAGCACCAGCATGATTCATGTTGAAATTAAGGACAAATGGGTTGAATGATGGTGGGAGCGAAGCTAGCAACAAATCCACTGAAAGCTCATCTTTCAGTGGAATGTCCATGGAGGCAAGTTTCTCAGTAAGGGCGAGAAACTTGAGTCCATATTCATGGACACTTGAACCTTCCCTCATTCTTAAGTGGAACAATTCCTTTGAAGTGTTATACCTTGTAACACGTTCATGAGGGCGGTAAAGTTGCTCTAAGTGGTCGTAAATCTCCCAAACGAATTCCATGGCCTCATGTTGCCTTTGCAAGTTCGGAGACATGTTAGCCAACATAAGGCAACGGGCTTGGAGATTATCATCCTTCCACTTCTGAATCGCTTCCCACTCGCCCCGAGTGGGAGCCTCCCCTTCAGGACTAGGCTCCCCTTCGAAGAGAGCATAAGTTCTCTTCTCAGAATCTAAAATGATTTTTAGATTCCTCAGCCAATTAGAATAGTTGGGACCAGTCAACTTGTTTGACTCGAGGATCGATACAAGAGGGTTTTTGGTTGCTAATTCAAAACACGTAGAGAATCACAGAATCTACGACCTAAATGGTAAAACAGAGAACTAGTGAGCAATCTGAATTATAACGATATACAAAAGATAAGGTCTTTAATCTAATGTAGCTCCCACTGTTTTTCAAAGATCTAGAATTCCCAAAGATCTAAGAGGAACACTTTTCCCAATGGGTACTAAGATCCTAGGCATTTTACCTCGAACCCACGACTCGCAGACATTCTAAGTAAGAACCCCAGGTAGGTACAACTTACCAATTCTAACACCTTTAGAACTCTTAGTAATTGTTTTTGCATCACCTATCTTTCAATATGGACCCACGACTCGTGCGACATCCATATTTACTTAGGCGTTAAGCTAGACCCATCAATCATAAGATCATGACCAAAACTTAGTTCGAACGACCCACAACTCACGGGCATCGCCCTTGCTAAAATTGATTATGAAATATTGATCATTTAAAATGATCAATTAGGTAACTAAGAACTAATAAGCTCCACTAGCTATCCCACGACTCGCGAACAATAACTAGCTTCACTTACTAAACTTAAAACCTATTGATGGAATGCTAGGAATTTAATTCAAAATTTGCATCTCGAATTAAATACCTATTTGTTCGAAATTTGCTTAATATTTAATGGGAATTTTCGAATCAACCGGAGAGTTGTCCGGTTCGACCTCAACAACATATATGTTATCCAATTTTATTAGTCTTGATTAATGCAAGTACACTTAAATGCATTTCAAACAAGCACATAAACAGATAACATGCCCTAGCATGATACTAACATGTAATGATCATGGGTTCTACCTATCTTATGCGTGATATGTGGGAGCCACTCCATAATCACAAGTTCTAACATACATGCCACATAAACAGTTTAAATCACATAAGGGAAAGCGGTAACAAAATACGAGCCCTATTTCTACTACATTTTTACAATTGAGATTCCCCTCCCTAACATTTTGGGGGGTCTTCACTTATGGCCTCCTTGTTACTTGAATGTGGTCCATCTTACTCCATGGGTGCATTGTCTCCAAAATGAAAATAAAACCTCACCACCTATCTCTACTCTCAAATTACAATAAAAAGAAAAAGACATAAAGTAATAAGGCTCAATCTTCATATTGGCCTTAGACAATTACACGGGGCATACCCCGGCCTAAAAAACAGTAATATGGAAAGCCACATAATAAATCACATAACAGTACGCACATAAGTGAGGCTCCAACCTCAATTGAAAAAACGCAACTATAGGGCTCCAACCCCAATTTAAACCATCCATGTGCATAAATTAAAACCATACATAGATCTAAACCCATGATCACCTAACATGCTTTTGCGAGAATTTAAATTTAGCCAATAAATTAAAATTCCCATTTCAAGTCCTAATGACTTAAAACACGACTTGATGCGAGTCTTATTTATAAAAGTTTTCAATAAATCCCAAATTAGCAAAACAAATAAAATTCCAATTAATTTCTGAAAATTAATAATTTTATCAAAGATGTATTTTCCCAAAATATAAACCGTTTCTATTTCTCAAAAATCCCAATTTTAAGTTTTATTCAAAAATTAAAATAAATATTCAAAAATAAAATTTTAAAATTAAAAAAAAAATTGGGACTGGATTGTACGAAATACGAAAACACGGATTACGAAAAACGGGGCCCTTGCACGAGAAGGGTCGCACGTTGCAGGCGTGCGCGCGAGCGCTCTTACGCGGGGCCCTTCTCGGCAATGATGGAGGGCGGCCTGGGTGAGCTATCCCGCACCCCTTGTGGGATTCTCGCCCATCCTGGGCAAGACGGCGGGCGGCCATTCCCGGCAGCCCTAGGCGGGCGCGACTAGAAGGCCTCCCGCACGCTTACGGGAGGGTGATGGCGGTGATGCCTGCGCATGCCTAGGACAGGCGGGCGGTGTACGCGAAGCCCTCGCGCGGGGTTTCGCCTGTTCGTAATCCAGGCTTTTCGTTTCGTGTTTTCGTTCAAAAGCAAAACCAATCCAAAAGCCCAAAAACAGTTTATACAGTTTGAAATCTAAAATAGTTTTCAAAAATTAAATTTTGCAAAAACCAATTTTCAGAAACTTTCAGGAAAAAATACAGTTTCGTAATTCAGGCTTTCTAAAACAATTACAAATACTCAATCGCATCAAGACTAAGAATTTCTACCAAATTCAGTATAATTGAGACGAATCAGAAACACAATTAACGAGGTGGCTCTGATACCACTTGTTGGAAAACACGAATCAGAAAACAGCGGAATTTAAAAAAATTTCCCAACAAAAGGACCTTGGACTCGCAATCGTGTATCCTAATTCGTAGAGTTAAGAAACTTACTTTTCTTTTATTCTTTCTTGAAGCATTTCAAGCCACCCAAGAACGCTCTTCTCGCGGCTTGATCCCCTCTCCTTAGTAAAGCTCGAATCTTCAAACTTCTAACTTGAAGCTCTCTAGAGATAGTCCACCAACTTGATCACAATCTAACTAGTAAGGATGCTAGTTCTCTAGTTAGTGTTTAGGCTTAACCTAGGGTTTCGTTTATCTTGGAGAAAGGATGGTGTTCAACACATGAACCAAAAGAATTTCCAATTCTCTCTAAGGGGAGCTTGAGCTCCCCTATATATAGGAGTGGGAGAGGGACGATAGGCACCACTTATGGGGCAAGGATTTGGTCCCTCTCTGTAGCACCCGGGACGATAGGCACCACATCCCCCGCACTATGAGTCTAATCCACATATGAAATAGGCAGTCCACACATGAATCGGACTCACAGCGAACGGGTGACAATCAAAAGAACAACCCTGACTAGGCGGTAGCTAACCCTGGAACAATCAACAAAAACCAAAATGCGGAAGCAAGGAAATCATTTATGTAATATCCATGAAATAAATGAAATCCAATACGAATATAAATAAGGGTTCCACTAATCAGTACACCTGTCCTAACCTGTCCCGAATCAATACAAGGAAACAACATAACAACGGGTTTAACTGGCTCCAGAACCTGTCCCGAAATAATATCAATTCAATAAGGCACACCGGCCAACAATAATAAATCAATAATATAGTATGCAGTGAGTGTAAATGAGTGAGACTAGAACAATGACTCGACACTCTAACTCCACCTAGTAACCAACACCTGGAAAAGAAACTGGAAAAGTGGGAAAGAGGGGTCAGTCTCTAGAAGACTGAGCGAGCAGGAGCGATACATATCATATAGAAACATGCACATGCAAGTCATAAATCCCGAGCAAGGTTTTATTTAAAGTTAGTTCCCAAAAAGGGCAAAAGAATGACTAAGCAATGCTCAGACTTTACGACTATTCATATTAAATTCAATAAGTTCATGTATCATACTTAATCAATAAGGCTCGGCGAGTGAGCGTGCACAATCTCCAACCAAACTCCGAACGTGTACGACAAATATCATTAATACATTAAATAGGTGATCATGTAATATATCATAATACACACAGATCACATATCATGTCCTGAACATATTCGTTTGGGCAATCCGTTTCCCGGCCTTCCCGTACAGTGCTTATCAATCAATAATCAATCATATTCAATCATAAATAAGTTCCAACCTTCTTCCTCCGGGTTGGTGGTGGGTTTGCAAGGCCCGACCACCCAATCATTGACCAAAAGGGGAACATGACTCCCCAGATGGCACTCAGCTCCCTTTCCCCGCCAATCTCCTGACGAGGTCCGGTACCGCCCGTTCAATAGTGGGACTAGTGTGAGGGTTTACCGTCAGCCCTTGCCTCCTCGGGTCCCCACTCACACCAGCCCCTGGGCCCCATTCAGTGCAATCAATCATTCTTTCTTTTCTCGCCAAAACATTTGATCCATGAGTAACATAACATATCCATAATCCATTTGAAAAGGGGTTTACTCGATCAATATTTACTCGATAACTCTACTTTGAAAATGGTATATGTATATATATATGATGGGGCCCTACCCACCTAGGACACGTGTGTAACACCCCAAACGGAGAAGTGCCACATCCCCCGCACTATGACCCAGACCCGGAACATGAAATGAAAGTCCATGCCCGAATCCGAATCAGAGCGAACGGGAGACCAACTCACACACTAGGCTAGGCGGATCTAACTTGACCAAAACTCAGAGTGCGGAAGCAATTAAAACCAACAACAATAGATAGCGGAAGCATTTAAAACAAAACATACAAAGCGGGTGACGGGTTCAACTAGCATAGATACCTAATCCCGTATATCAACATAAAGTAATAATCATCAAGTGCCACAAGGGCCAAATGAGAGTGCCACGCAGGGCTACCGAATAGTAAAGTATAATCTCAAGTCTACAAATCAAAGCATAAGTAAAGTGGGTGAAACGACAAATGCAAATAGAAAGACTAGACCGACGAAGTGCAACTCAAAGGACTCACTTCCGCCTAGCAAACGCCAACAATCCTGCAACTAAAAGTGTAAATGAGGGGTCAGTCAACTTGACCGAGTGAGGGGGCTAACGCACACCCACAATATATATATATAAGGAGCATAGCACAGAATAAAAATGATGGACTCATGAACCGGGAGTAGGTGTTACATACCAAAACATTTTGAAAGAACCCAAATAAGATATAGATATAAGTTTGGAAATCATTTTCCAGAAAGACTCTATCCCGATTCATAATTCCATAACATAACATAATCAACTGCTCGGCGAGTACGAGCTTCCCACCTTTACTCCTCAGAACATAAATCACAATCAATCCAACCGCTACACCAATGATGGAGGAGATGTACCGTCCCCATACCATCAAGAATAAACCGTCTAAAATAGACTCACCCTCAAGGGGTTGCGAACCCACAAGAGTCCTCCCCGGCCTTAGCCGAAGGCTCAAGATATCACGCCTCCCTCATCGCCCTAAGGTCGCACAATGATATCTCAAATGGAACTAGCACAGTGGCTTATCCGACGGCCCTATGCCGTGCCGGTCTCCACTCGTACGCAGCTCACCAGGATCGATCCACACACAGATCACAACGGATCACAACATAACAGATCACGACGGATCACATATACCAACTTTCATGGCAATCTCGCTACAGAACATAACGTAAAGTACTTTTCAAAACAGCTTATATATGCTTTCATATTTACTTTTCCAAACAGAGTTGATTCCGAAGGTCATAAACATATCATATCCAACACATACGTATTTATAATAGATATACTCGCATGCAAGGGTTGAAATCAGCATATTAAGGCCATAGGTCGCGTAACTATACAAAATCCTAAACCTCACCTTGTAGTAGTAGAGTCTGAGAGTGTGAAGGGCCAAACACTCTAAACCTCGGACCCATCGGCACCACCAAACTCTGTGACAAGACATACAGAAGCCCAGACTTAGACTCTATATGAACCAAACAAGACGCACGGCGTTGCTCAACATGATCGTGGTTATGCATAAGTGTTCATGTTGTGCTTGGATGAGGTGTCGTGGTCATTCAAGGCAAATCAATGCTCAACAAGGTCATATTTACAAGCAACCATCATGCAATTCCATATCCAAAGATGCAAGATCAATTTAGGAAGTCAATGTATTCAGAAAATGCATATTAAATCATCCAATATCACAGGGTTCAATTATAATATTAGAATTAAGCATCAAGTTCATGTCGAGTTATAAAGTGCATAAGTAAGAGCAACTTGATTATATAAACATACAAAGTTGTTGTACGTAGATGGCATGCTTGATACAAATAAAGAGTGCATTTAATTCACTTAAAGTCATACTTTACAACTTTCACAAAATGTTTGGTACACAAGCTCAAGTCACATTCATAGTTTCATAAATATTACACTAGCACCCCTTCATATCTAAACACATAGCATAAATTCATCACATCGGGATTCAAATTGTAAATCGAAACATTCATGCATATCACAATCCATTCAATACATGTTTTCATATACGATTGGAATACATCTCGATCAACAAACCAACAATAACCAATTTATTTGCACTTAAAACAATTAATTCAAATAATCACAATTACGCAAAATAATTCGTAATAAATAAACCGAGTGTCCGATTAACGAATGGAAAGTGGCGTTGAACTCACCACAACGAGACGAACATTCTGACCAAACGCCGCCAGAACGCCACCACTGTAGCTACCGGAATTTGGCCGGACCGCCGACGGGCCGCCGTCAAAAGTCGCCGGAAAAATCCCGAAAAATCATTCCTGAATGAAGTCTTCGTGCCCGTTCCGAATCCTCGATCAATTTCTGGAAATTCCAAGCCGATTGTCCTAGATCTGAAATCTAAGAGCACGAAAACCCTAAATCTTCAAACTCAAATTACTTCCAAACCGGTGAACCAAAATGCGATCCAAAAGAGGTGTTGACTTACCCATGATGAGCTCTTCGAAAGCCCTAAGGTAGCTTTCCGGAAAAATCCTCGGAGCTAGTGCCGCCGTTGCACCGCCACTTTGCCGCCGCCTATCCACCGCCAAACCACCGAATCTGGAGTCGCCTGATCACAGGTCACTAGTTCTCGTCGTTCCGAACAACTTTCGTGAAGAGCCCGAGACCAAAAGATGGCCGGAAAAGGCCCCCGTTGGCCGCCGAAGTTTCTGCCGCTGCTGCTACAGTAACTCGCGCCGCCGCCGCGAGCTTTGGGCGGCGCGTGCGCCGCCGTCGCTGCTCCGATTGCCACGAATCCGACGTCAACCGAAGCGGCTGGAAGTCTACTTTCTGGGTCCAAGGCGCGTGTACCAAGAAAATGGCCGGAAAACGCCCCGAAACGCCGGCGAAGTGGCGGCGGTCTGACAGCTCCGCCGCTGCTACTGAAATCCGGCCATAACTCCGCCACCGTTCATCTTTAGGCCGTAAAATTGGTACTCTTACGTCGGTCTCGCCGAGATAATCGAAATGGACTATTCGTTTGTTGAATTCCGTCGAGAAACGATCGAGTTATGGGCTCGTAACCAAAGCCGCGATAGTAACCCGCGGGAGAGAGAAAGTGGGAGAGGAGAGAGAGAGAGAGAAAAGGGATTGGGAGAAATGTGTCTTGTGCACAAGCTATATACAACCGGGTATCCTTATCGCGTAGCAAAGATAAATATCGCGTACAATTAATCGTAAATAAAATTGGTAAAGTTACGAATAAACAATCAAGCTCCGAATTAATTTTACAAATAAAAGCGAAATAGAGATTTATCAATTAGAGTTTAATTCAATTTAATTTTAGAAACTTTTCGTATAATTTAGCGGCACTTTGTAAACACATGATTGACAATTAATCTCAAGGAATTCAAGTAAACCGAAATTAAACAAGTTAAATAACATGATGAATTTGAAATCAACTTGACAATTATTTCATGGAATAAATTTGAATTAAATCAAATTAGATAGTTAGGGTTAAATAGGCGCGTAATTAATCAAGTTGCAATTAATCTTAGAATAATTCGAATGAACACATATTAAATTGGATTTACATTAAATCACATAATTCAAGAACTCTTAAATTAAACACACATAAGTGTAGAGACTTACTTGTTGATGTCGTAAGAACGCCCTTCGAGAAAACGGGGCGTCACAACGTGGCCAGCCATAGAGGAGTTAGAACGATAAGCAACTAAATGATGACGAGCTAAGGAAGGAGCTCGCTGGGTGAGCTCGCTCTGTTAGAGTTGTATAAGCAGCAAGTGCTGCTCTCTGGACGATCTCAAATATAACGAGCTGTATTAGGAGCTCGCTTGATTCGTTCGCTCCGCGGACTCTATTTACGGAAGGACACTTAGGTAATTACGGATAGTGGGGATGACTTGATGGAGAAGGGAAGGAGTCTTGAGGATAGAGACGAAGGAAGACGAAACGATAAGATAGAATCCAATACGGAATCGGAAACGTAGTAAACCCTAGGGGGACTCTGGGTCTATATAAGGAGAAGTTTAGTCGCTAGGAAAACAGAACACACAATACGAGAGAAAAGAAGAGAGACGTAGATAGATTCGGCGAGTACTCATCAATATATATATAAGGTTTTGGCCCAAAACTTATCACATAAGGGTTGTAGGGATTGATATGTAACTAGAACGAAAATACCCTCACCTGGAATATCACGAGACAAGAAACAAGAGCAATACGGGTGCCTATTCAATTTGGAAGTCTCCGCCCTGGAAACAAACTGTACAAGAGAAGGAACAATGTGTACTTGTGAGAATTGACTCAATCTGAAGCCACATAGACGCACGGCAATGCTAAACACATGATATGAGCTGTATAAGAAGTAAAATGATGTTATGGAGTTACATAATCAAGTAATTCGTTCAAGTACATTCCATACATGAGGGTTTCAAGCCCAATCATTTCATATCTTTCATAATTCCTAGCAATCAAGTCATGAACTTCATATAATATTTATAACTCAAGTATATCAAGTTTACAATTATAAAATAGACAAAATAGAGACATTCAAATCACTTAAATCTCACAAAGTCACATATCAATTCCAACTATATCAATTTTATATATTTCACACATAGCGTACTCAATTCATATATCACTAAACGGATTCAATTAACAAGGTTACCTAATTAAATCAAACAATATTCATATTGTTTACAAAATTACACATACACCCCTTCAAGTTAGACAAATAGCTCAAATACGGCATATCGGAGTTCAAATTGCAAATCAAAGCATCAACATATATCATAGTTCATTTAATACATGCTTTCGTACACAGTGGAATTCATATTGATCGACAAATCAAGCAATTGACAATTCATTGCAATTAAAACAATTAATTTCAAATAAATAGAAATACACAAAATAAATCACAACAAATCAACCGGGCATCCAATTGACGAACGGAAAGTGGCGTTGGACTCACCACAACGAAAGGGACCTTCTGTCCGAAAGTCACCGGAATGCTGCTACCGTAGCCAGCCGAACAGCCACCGGCCGCCACCGGAACACCGTCTCCGGTGGTCGGAAAAATCCCCGGAAGGACAGAAACGTGCGTCTCGGCCTGCTCAACAAAAGCCCTCAATCAATTTCAGAAAATGCCAGACACGCCGGACTTCGTTGACGAAAAACCGAACCAAATTCCAAGGACGAAAACTGAAATTAAACGTAAACCGTAAAACAAAAATGAAATCCGGACATACCGTTGAAAAGCTTGTAACGAGCCCTACAAAAGCCCCCAGTCAAATCGCCGGAAAAATCGACGGAGAGAGAAGCCGCCGGTCCGCCGCCAACGGCCGGTTCCTGGAACGCCGCCAATGCCATCCGCTAAGTTTCGTCATTTCAAGCAACTTTTGTGAAGGCTCCACCACCAAAACCGGCCGGGAAAAGGGCCCACATCGCCGCCGAAATACCGCCGCTGCGCCACCGCCGATTCAGCCATCTCCAGTCACCGGTTGCTTGATTTGAGGTCGGAAATGGAACGGGAAGGGTCATAAAAGTAGGGTAGGGTAGAGCTTGGCTGGCGAAAGTCGCCGGATCGCCGGCGGCTAAGTGGTGGCGCCACCCGCCACCTTCAGACCACCGATGCGCCGCCGTCGGTCTTCGGTTGGCCACGATCTTTGTACGGTTGTGACGGGCTCGTCGAGTTGATAAATTTCCAGTAATGGTTCGTCGAATTCCGTCGAGAAATGAGGGAGAACGGGTATGTGTGTGAAATTACACCTCCATTGTGTGTGAACAGTATGGATCGCTGGAGGAAGACGATGCAGGAAGCTGATCTGATTTGGCACGCAAAACGAGGAAATCCGAGTATATATCTCGGGTCCTCGTACTAAAAAACGATCGGAAGAACGTGTTAACGAAGTCAGAATTGGGCAAACTTAGAGTCTACGGACTCGTTTCGCTGCCCCGGACGTGTTAAAGGGATCGAAGAAGTCAAAATCTCTACCGAACGAGAAGTGACCGGAAAAACCCCCTAAAAGCAGAAAATTACAAAAAGGGCCCTAACTCTAAAAGAGTTCAAAAGAGGGCCACACAACACACCAATCACATAATTAAACACATAAAAAGGTTAGAAGGTGACGTACCTTATTTATCGGATGAGCGGGGCGTTACAATCTTCCCTCCTTCAAAAGGACCTGTCCTCAGGTCCTACTGTTGGACCGAAGAGTTTCAAACTGAAATTGTATCGATCTATTTCCCAAAATTGTTTAGCATCTTAGCCCTGGTTGTGAAGTTTACGCCCCTTATTTGTATCAACCCCTTCAGAGTCTGGTAGTCACAAAGATCTACTCGAACACTTGGCCGTTAGTCACTTCAAAACTCGTTCGACCGCTACTAGTCCATTACCTCGTCACTTGGTAACCCTTGTCTATCCAGGTGTAACGTAAACACGACAAACAAGAGAGAATCCTATCTCTCAACACACAAGTGAGGAAACCCCGTCCCTCAGCACACACAAAAGAGAGAACCCCGTCTCTCAGGCACAGAATTGAGAGAACCCCGTCTCCCAGCCTAAGTCTGTCAGATTCCACATCCTTCCAGACATTCTAGTTTGAGAAAATCCAGCATTTCTCAAACTCCTAAATCCAAGAGAATCCAACATCCCTCGAATATCTAAGTACAAGAGAATCTAGCATCTCTCGTGCACAGAAAACAGAAAGAATCCAGCATCTTTCTAACACATAGACAGGGAGAATCCACATCTTCCTGGCACATAATAAGAGAGAATCAAATCTCCCTTTCACTTAAGCACACAAGCAGAAGCAAGGTTCACAATAATCAACACACACCCCACTGGCCAGGGTATCACATAATAACAAAAATTTAAATATGTAAACGATGCATGTATGCTCGTGCGATGGATGCTTAGTGTACCGTTCACCGTAGTAATGGAATTGATGTTGTGACTTTACTTCTACGATTTGGATAGTCTGATCTCTAGCTGGCTTGATTCCCAACTTGTCTTTCCTATCTTTAGTATATGTTTGACTGAGAAAGTCAGACCCTTGGTTGATCCTATTCTCGATTCCATTCGGATCCTTACTCACAGTTATCTTCTGCAATTAACCGAGCACTAGTTTATTCCGCCTACGATCAGAACATTTATCTTTGTACCAGGTTCATTATATTATCTTTGGCCGTACAAGAATCTTAAACTTTAACTCCCAATTCGTGCATTGTCACCATCTGGTTTAATTCTTTGTTGAAGATTTGGTCATCTGAAGCTAGTTGACATCCTTCTTAAAGGTGATAAATTTTGACCAATTTTCCTTTCTTGAAACTAATTTAGGAATCCATCAGAAGTTCTCTGATAGTATCATCATCCTCACTGTCTGATTCACGTACTTATAAATTTCCAAACGAACCACTCTCTTCGATGCCTTATGAAGATCTTCATCCCGGGTATATTAACTTAACTCAACTTTGAAGGTTTAAACTGATAACGCCGCCTTATTCTTTTCCTGTTACTATCATTGGGTCATTCATGTCCGTCATGGTTTGCATTTTTTTTTTCTCTGCTACGAGAAGTAACTTCCTCGAGCACAACTGTGAATTTAAGTTTCATGTCTAGTCGTGCTCTCCCCCATAAGAAATTTTATCTCAACTCCTTAGACTTTTTCTACCACTTCTCGGATCAAAACACCTCAATTTCTTCAACTTAACTTCCTCGGTATAAGTGGTTCTAATCACGCCACTTGTCTAGTGATAGTCCTCACATTTCCTTTGAAGCAATTAGTAGGAATGACAACCTGCTTCTTTCGTTCCCACTTTCGATTCTATTTTCCCAAACCTCAGAATTTTCCATTTCCTTTTTAACCAACAAGTGCAACCCAGAATTTCTTCTTTTCTTGATTCCAGCAAGAATCAGTCGGAGTATCACTTGATAAATAAGATGTGGGGAATTCCTATCAAGTAAACACTAAAATGCATGTCGGGTTAGGGTGCCAATGCAGTATCACACTTGTAAACAATTAAAGATGCAACACATTGGAACAATTATACAAATTAGAGATGCGCATATAAATAGAGAAATTTAAATAATTAAAGCGATGTATGATGCACGTGCTTATGAATGCATAGAACCTGTCACCGTAGTTGTGAACTTTAACTGGCATTTTCTTGGTTTCTCAAATTGCAGGTTTGTCTTGAATTAATTGTTCACCTCTTCTTTACCCACGGTCTTCCAAATCTTCAAAGTTCCCGTGTATCAACTTATGGATCTCCCAAGTCCGAGATTGAAATCTCTTGAACCCAAATTCTTCAACACCCATGAAGTTGGTATCTTGACTTCTCTTGAAGAATCAATCTCCAATTGTTTACATTTGAATACATAATTTCCCTCCAATAGTTCTTTGTCTTTCTTTATCGTTTCCATTTGCTGCTCCAAAGCTCTTAATTCAATCTCACAACTAGACACTTCCTCTTGAATTTGGAAGATGAACTCATATCCGACCGAAGATAAAATCCTTAGCATTGTCATTTTCCATGAACTTATACTTACCACGTCGACTAATTTTCTTTAATTCTTCTCAATTCAACTCCTATCTCATCTCAATTCTGAAGTATGTGAATTCCCTTTTCGTAGTCTCTTCATCCTTTTTCATCGATCTAAATCCCAAGCTATATTATTCTTCATATTTCCTCTCTTTCTCAAGTTAGATGGTCTTTACTGCTTCTCAACCACGAACCTACTTTACTTTAATTCTCTTGAAGGTCATCGCCTCCACGTTGGTAGAAACCTCGAATCTAAAACATCTTCGAGATTTCTCTTCTTTGGAATCTGGTTGACAAATCTTCGTAGTGTAAACAAACATGTTGATCTCGTGAAACCAAATCATTACACACCACAAATCCCGTCTCATCATGGATTCACCATCGGTAATAGAGCTTGCAAACTTCTCCTTCGAACTGACCTCTTATTCTGGACTTTATCACTCGAGCCCTAACCTCATTTTAGAAAAGGTTTGACTCTTAAATTTCTGTAGAAATCCCCAAGGCATTCCTTACAGCTTCCGAGCTAGAAAGAAGAGCTTGTGGTAGCCTGTGGTTGTCGTAAAGATTGACCGTGGTTTGATATTGTCTCCATATCCTATGAATCACAGCTCATTTTGAAAATAAATGCATGCGATCAGTATATGCTCATGCCACATAATTAACACCAAAAGAATGGATTCAATGCAAAATGCAACAAATAATCTAATAAAGTTTGAAAAAAAACACAACTTAGTGTTCAAGAATGATGCAATGCACACATTGACAATTAGTTCCTATGTCGTGCGACCTATACTCGAGACAACACGACCCAGAGCTCCGGTTCTGAACCTGGTAGCTCTGATACCACTTAAAGATGTAGCACCCGGGACGATAGGCACCACATCCCCCGCACTATGAGTCTAATCCACGTATGAAATAGGCAGTCCACACATGAATCGGACTCACAGCGAACGGGTGACAATCAAAAGAACAACCCTGACTAGGCGGTAGCTAAGCCTAGAACAATCAACAAAAACCAAAATACGGAAGCAAGGAAATCATTTATGTAATATCCATGAAATAAATGAAATCCAATACGAATATAAATAAGGGTTCCACTAATCAGTACACCTGTCCTAACCTGTCCCGAATCAATACAAGGAAACAACATAACAACGGGTTCAACTGGCTCCAGAACCTGTCCCGAAATAATATCAATTCAATAAGGCACACCGGCCAACAATAATAAATCAATAATATAGTATGCAGTGAGTGTAAATGAGTGAGACTAGAACAATGACTCGACACTCTAACTCCGCCTAGTAACCAACACCTGCAAAAGAAACTGGAAAAGTGGGAAAGAGGGGTCAGTCTCTAGAAGACTGAGCGAGCAGGAGCGATACATATCATATAGAAACATGCACATGCAAGTCATAAATCCCGAGCAAGGTTTTATTTAAAGTTAGTTCCCAAAAAGGGCAAAAGAATGACTAAGCAATGCTCAGACTTTACGACTATTCATATTAAATTCAATAAGTTCATATATCATACTTAATCAATAAGGCTCGGCGAGTGAGCGTGCACAATCTCCAACCAAACTCCGACCGTGTACGACAAATATCATTAATACATTAAATAGGTGATCATGCAATATATCATAATACACACAGATCACATATCATGTCCTGAACATATTCGTTTGGGCAATCCATTTCCCGGCCTTCCCGCACCGTGCTTATCAATCAATAATCAATCATATTCAATCATAAATAAGTTCCAACCTTCTTCCTCCGGGTTGGTGGTGGGTTTGCAAGGCCCGACCACCCAATCATTGACGAAAAGGGGAACATGACTCCCCAGATGGCAGTCAGCTCCCTTTCCCCGCCAATCTCCTGACGAGGTCCGGTACCGCCGTTCAATAGTGGGACTAGTGTGAGGGTTTACCGTCAGCCCTTTCCTCCTCGGGTCCCCACTCACACCAGCCCCTGGGCCCCATTCAGTGCAATCAATCATTCTTTCTTTTCTCGCCAAAACATTTGATCCATGAGTAACATAACATATCCATAATCCATTTGAAAAGGGGTTTACTCGATCAATATTTACTCGATAACTCTACTTTGAAAATGGTATATGTATATATATATATATATAAGGTTTAGGCCCAAAACTTATCACATAAGGGTTGTAGGGATTGATATGTAACTAGAACGAAAACACCCTCACCTGAAATACCACGAGACAAGAAACAAGAGCAATACGGGTGCCTATTCAATTTGGAAGTCTCCGCCCTGGAAACAAACTGTACCAGAGAAGGAACAATGTGTACTTGTGAGAATTGACTCAATATGAAACCACATACACGCACGGCAATGCTAAACACATGATATGAGCTGTATAAGAAGTAAAATGATGTTATGGAGTTACATAATCAAGTAATTCGTTCAAGTACATTCCAAACATGAGGGTTTCAAGCCCAATCATTTCATATCTTTCATAATTCCTAGCAATCAAGTCATGAACTTCATATAACATTTATAACTCAAGTATATCAAGTTTACAATTATAAAATAGACAAAATAGAGACATTCAAATCACTTAAATCTCACAAAGTCACATATCAATTCTAACTATATCAATTTTATATATTTCACACATAGCGTACTCAATTCATATATCACTAAACGGATTCAATTAACAAGGTTACCTAATTAAATCAAACAATATTCATATTGTTTACAAAATTACACATACACCCCTTCAAGTTAGACAAATAGCTCAAATACGGCATATCGGAGTTCAAATTGCAAATCAAAGCATCAACATATATCATAGTTCATTTAATACATGCTTTCGTACACATTGGAATTCATATTGATCGACAAATCAAGTAATTGACAATTCATTGCAATTAAAACAATTAATTTCAAATAAATAGAAATACACAAAATAAATCACAACAAATCAACCGGGCATCCGATTGACGAACGAAAAGTGGCGTTGGACTCACCACAACGAAAGGGACCTTCTGTCCGAAAGTCACCGGAATGCCGCTACCGTAGCCGGCCGAACAGCCACTGGCCGCCACCGGAACACCGTCTCCGGTGGTCGGAAAAATCCCCGGAAGGACAGAAACGTGCGTCTCGGCCTGCTCAACAAAAGCCCTCAATCAATTTCAGAAAATGCCAAACACGCCGGACTTCGTTGACGAAAAACCGAACCAAATTCCAAGGACGAAAACTGAAATTAAACGTAAACCGTAAAACGAAAATGAAATTCGGACATACCGTTGAAAAGCTTGTAACGAGCCCTACAAAAGCCTCCAGTCAAATCGCCGAAAAAATCGCCGGAGAGAGAAGCCGCCGGTCCACCACCGGTCCGCCGCCAACGGCCGGTTCCTGGAACGCCGCCGATGCCATCCGCTAAGTTTCGTCATTCCAAGCAACTTTTGTGAAGGCTCCACCACCAAAACCGGCCGGGAAAAGGGCCCACATCGCCGTCGAAGTACCGCCGCTGCGCCACCGCCGATTCAGCCATCTCCAGTCACCGGTTGCTTGATTTGAGGTCGGAAATGGAACGGGAAGGGTCAAAAACGTAGGGTAGGGTAGAGCTTGGCTGGCGAAAGTCGTCGGATCGCCGGTGGCGAAGTGGTGGCTCCACCCGCCACCTTCAGGCCACCGATCCGCCGCCGTCGGTCTTCGGTTGGCCACGATCTTGGTACGGTTGTGACGGGCTCGTCGAGTTGATAAATTTCCACTAATGGTTCGTCGAATTCCGTCGAGAAACGAGGGAGAACGGGTATGTGTGTGAAATTACACCTCCACTGTGTGTGAACAGTATGGATCGCTGGAGGAAGACGATGCAGGAAGCTGATCTGATTTGGCACGCAAAACGAGGAAATCCGAGTATATATCTCGGGTCCTCGTACTAAAAAACGATCGGAAGAACGGGCTAACGAAGTCAGAATTGGGCAAACTTGGAGTCTACGGACTCGTTTCGCTGCCCCGGACGCGTTAAAGGGATCAAAGAAGTCAAAATCTCTACCGAACGAGAAGTGACCGGAAAAACCCCCTAAAAAAAAAAATTACAAAATGGGCCCTAACTCTAAAAGAGTTCAAAAGAGGGCCACACAACACACCAATCACATAATTAAACACATAAAAAGCTTAGAAGGTGACGTACCTTATTTATCGGATGAGCGGGGCCTTACACTCTCTCCTATTACTTGATCATCAAGTAATTTCCAACTTTGACTTTGAATTCAAATTCAAATCAACTTTCAAGAGAGCTAAAATATCCAAACTATTTTTGAATAATTTTATACTTTATTTATTTAAAATAAATAACTTATTTTTATCTAATCAATTAATTCATAATTAATTAACTAGATTATTTTTCTCCAAAATAAGATTTTCTTTTTAATTCAAAATTAAACCAAAGTCTATTAAATAATTAACACATTTAATTATTTAATATATATATACAATATATATATTTTACAAGTGTGGGACACGTGTCACAAGGACACGTGTCACTCACGTGACCCACACGTGTGGTTTCACACGTGTGGAACCCTCTTGGCCCGATTAACTCGTTTAATCATTTTAAAGCCTCAACTCATGTAACCAAGTTGTTGTGTGTGACCCTCTAGGTTCTCAATTCAATTAGCATTGACCCTAATTAATTAATTCACTGATTAATTAATCAATCCACAGATTAAACAACCATAGTCTAGCAACAGGTGTTTAACCCCTAGCTGAATTGGAATGTTCGGATTCGACAGAACCTTTAAGTCATTGATTCATGTGAGATACAATCCTCCTACTTACTATCTCTCAACCAAGATCTAGGGCAAGGGAATAATCAGAACCCTAATAATCCGGTCTTAAAGCTAAGTGCATTTCATATCCATTTGATCTCAATCCAAGAAACCCTTTTCTTGATGTCTTGATCTACTGCCTTGGCCAAGGACTCCATATGGCATAGGAATGACTTACACAATAAGAGATCACCTTGAAAATGCAAGTGTAGGTCCTTTCTTGATTCTCATTCACTTTCATGAATCACTTGTGTAGCCCCAGCATAAGCCTTGAATCAGTTGTCTAAGGCGACACCCTTTAAAGCTTATACCTAAGACTACATAGTTAACTCATAAAGTGACAAGGAACCTCAAGTCTAATGATTAATTAATCACATCAATGACTCGTGAGATATTTCCTAATCTGGAAGTTTCCATTTCCTGAAATAGAAACTTCCTTTCCCATTTAGGAATGTTTTCACACGGGGCACCTCAGTGAACTTACTTATTAAAGTAAGCACCCTCATGTATCATGCACGTATCAACTATACACTTTGCACCTCCATGAAACAAGGTGGTCCTTCTTAAGGGTGTGATCCCACAAGCAAGCCTTAGAGGAGTCAGGTTGACACTCCCACTATCTGTAGGACTCATCGGCTTGGAGCATTTTACTAATCATGACTTATGTGATATAGGGCTCGTTTCATGAACCATTTCACCTAAATGGTAGAGTCCTAAAGTCATCAGGATTAGGGGAGTTCTCATACATGCACAGCTAAAGTAAACGCATACCAAACAAGAGCATATAAAGAAGTGTTGCCTCAATACGTTATTTCATTCAAAGATTGTCTGTGATTACAATAAGGAAGAGCACAAAGCGGATATACAATCGGCTTTCTAGGGCACTATTCCTGACAACTACTACAACCTATCTACGGGCTCATGCAAAATGAGGGCAAATCACTTCGAGACTTCTCTAGTCGTTTCAACATAGAAGTTTTACAAGTAGAATGCTATTTTATCGATTTCCTAGTTCATGTGTTGTTTAAAGAACTAAACCATAAATATTCCATCAACAAGAAGTTTGCAGAAGCCATGATACTGCAAGTCATATTTCCTTATAGAAATTGATGGTTTTCTTGAGCATGAGTCATTGTACATTGATGTTAAAAGTTTATTCTAAATGTGTTCTAGCATGTACTAATGTGTTTTCGGAGCGTATTTTGGGGTGTTTGGGGGCTTTTCCTCATCAAATGACTACATTTCCGCCATGATTTTAGCTCCAGGTGAGGTGTAATAGCCGTTACCCCTTGATGTACAAAATCAATAACGACCGTTACTCACTACAGAGCTTCCGGGGGAGTTGACAACTGCCATTACTCTTTCATATGTTAATTTTTGTAACGGTCGTTACCCATTCAAACAAACTCTGATTGGCCTAAAATTTTGACCACAAAAACCTCTTTGAGTGTAGAGTATTCTTTTGGATAACGTCAAAATTGTTATTGAGTAGTGAGATATAACCGTTTCAATTTTGTGTCGCCATATTTTTGAGATCCTGAGTTCATTCAACTTCAAACCTATGCCATTTTCGGATCACTTTGAACCAAAATTTGAGCCATATTACCGTCGAAAATTCCTATTTGTCTAGTTTCATATCCAACAAACAAGGAATCCAATTTCAACTTCTCAAACTCTAGATATTTCTATTTCTCTACAGCCTACGTGTTTCGAAAAACTCTAAACCTTGTTCATTCTTGTCCTAAACTCGTTCTCGTGTTTTTATTTTGTTCTCTGACTTCTATGCATGTCATACATGTTTAATTATTGTTCTATCATGTGCTATAATGTGATTAAACGTGAACTCTTGATTAGATATACCTCCTTATGTTGTTGAATGCCTGCCGAAGGTGACTAAATGTTCTTATATGCTATGATATCCTTATGTGCTATTATGTTAAGTCAATTGACTGTTAAATGTGTTAGAAGGTGTCTTATTAAGCTCATATGTATATGATTGATCTTTTTTATGTTATGTTTTGTCTTTGTTTGAATTGGAGACATGCTTGTACGTGCTCAAATGTCTTCAATCATGCAAGTATGATATGTATACGACTTCAATATTAGATTCTTGTTTACGTGGGACATTAATGGTGGACATGAATATCTTCATATCGTCTCATGCTTATAACTTAATGTCATATCATATCATACCATCCGTGATCATTGCCAGTATTAAATGTAATATTTATATCTCTAACAATTTTTTTATACACTAATTCAATGGAGTAAATTAAATAACCTAATTTTTTCTATGTCTCCGTTGGTGGTGGTTTTTTTATGTTGCCGATGGTCCTTTGTTGTTTAGGAAGAAAAAATATGTGGGTAGAATATGAAGTGTCATTCTTAAATTTTTTAAGGGTATTATGGTATTTTTATGGGGTTTAGGAAATTAAAAAAAAAATTAAAAGTATTAGAGAGAATTAATAGTAGCATTTTTAAATTTGATGAACAAGAAGATATTTGGGGGACTAGGATCACTGGAAGCTCGTAAGACAAACATTGCCTTACTTTCTAAATCTGGGTGGAAACTTATCTCGCGAAATGACAGAGTTTGGAGTTGCATGTTCGAGGCCAAGTACTTGAGAGGGGTGGAAACCTGGGACCACAAACCTAAGATAAACGTTTCTATGTGCTGGAATCATAATTCGGTTGGCAGATCGGTGATGGCGGTATGATTTTGCTATGGGATGACGATTAGCTTCCCAATTGCAAAATTCAAAACTGACTTGGTAGCGAAGTTCATGAGGAGGAATACCTACGCACCGTCGCGTCCATTAACAAGATGGGTACATGGTTTCTTGACAGCTTGAAAACCCTTTTACCCATGGATATCAAGAAGAAGAATATGGATGTAGCACCCCGAACGGGAGGCACCACATCCCCCGCACTAAGATCCAAACCCAATCACGAAATGGAATATCCGTACCCGAGTCCGAATCAAAACGAGCGGGAGACCAACTCACACACTAGGCTAGGCGGATCTAACTCGACAAACTCAGAGCTCGGAAGCAATTTAAACAATCATCAACCGATAGCGAAAGCGATTAAATTGACATACAAAACAAATGATGGGTTCAACTAGCATAGATACCTAGTCCCCGAATATCATTTAGTAAATAAATAATTGAAACTGATATAATTTTCAATGTAAATGAATCCGAGATGAATGCAAAGCTTAAAACAAACAACAAAGACATAACTCGACTCAGACAAAACGTAAGACTCGACTCGAAACCGCCTAGCTCCAACGAACTCCAAAAGCTGAACCTGAAACTAAAAATTGTAAAGAGAGGGGTCAGTCCGCTGACTGAGTGAGAGGGCTAATGCACACCCGCACACTATATATAGAGTATAGCACATAACAAAAGGGTGGAGTCATGAACCGGATATAAGGGGTTGCATACCAAAACATTTGAAAACAAAGATATACTTATACTTAGAAAGCATTTCCAGAAAAACCTTATTCCGATTCATGATTCCCAGAACAGATCATATCATATGCTCGGCGAGTACGAGCTTCCAACCTTTACTCCACATAACAGAACAAAAAGGAAATACAGAAATAAATCCCTCCTCAACTCCAGCGATTGAAGAGCCTCGCGTTAGCCCTAACCATCCTGAACAGACATACCACAAGGGGTTGCGAACCCACAAGTGTCCTCCCCGGATGTACACCGAAGGCTCAAGATATCACGCCTCCCCTATCTCCCTGAGTCGCGCAATGATATCTCAAATGGAACTACGCACATGGTCAAACTCTGACGGCCCTAACCGTCCCGGGGGATCCATTACCCGTAGCTCCTCGGATCTATAAACAAACAGACAGACAGATGCCAATATTTCATGGCCAACTCGCTACAGAACATAACATAACTGAATTTTCCAAAAGTAGCTTACATATACCTTAATAATTAATTTTTCCAAAACCAAGGATGATCCACAAGGTCATAATCATATCATATTCAACACATATCTAATCATATATAGTATATAACCGCATGCAGGGATTGAAATCATCATATGAAGGTCATAAGTCGCTTAACTATGCAAAATCCTAAACCTCACCTGAGAAGCGACAAGATACGAGAACTGACAAGACGGGTGCGTACTCGACCAGGTTGTCTCCACCCTGGAGATCACTGTACAGAAAAGGAAAATGTAGTATACTCATGAGACAAGACTCATACATGAACCACATAGACGCACGGCAATGATTATGAGTCGATGTGAAGTAATATGAAATGGTATGTTATATAATTAAGATCATAAAATACCATATAGCTGAAAACACTAATTTCATACATACACTAATCTATATACATATCCAGCATTCACGCATACCCAAACCATTTATTACATGCATACACTCATATACATATATATACATACATTATATATGCACGGACCTACATCCACATTACACTTAATATACTCAAAAGTCACCCATTACATTAACAGGTGGTACACAACATCTAATTGTTACGATTAAAGCACCCCACAATTAACAACTAAACAATACGCACACACTCCCACAAATAAAAGGTTCATTTTAATATACATATATAATTAGCAACGTACTGAATATATTTATATATACACCTGTGTGACTTATATATATATATATATATATTTATATACACTCATGGAATACACATATGCTCACACACCTCTAACATATTAAATCAAATAGTCCTAACCACAAAATCTGATATGACATTAGCTAATAGAAATCACATCTTCAACATTTGCATAGATTAATTCATAGGCATATTAGTTGATAATTCCATACCCCAATTCAAATTAGCCAACCCACTTAAACACACCAATTAGTCACTATGCATGTTTTCATTAAACTAACTCATAGACTTACACCATTAGGACAGATTATATATTTCACAATTTAACAATTAATCACACTTAGTATATATATATATATATACACCAGACGCATACACACACGGATAACACATTAAACCCAAGAGTATATACACTTAGCATACACACACAAGTTAACCAACTCAACTTATGGTACAACCAAATTTGCAATTCAGCATTATCAAGCTCCAACATTTTACAGCAGTTCAGTTTATATCCTTAACAACTCCATTTATTCATAAATTAAATCAATTTAACTACATGATTAACAACCATTAATTTAAACATCTAATTATGTTCAAATAACTTAAATAATTAAACTAATGTATTGTTTACCATTAAGTATGAAATAATTTATGCAGAGATTCGAAATTACAAATTAAAAAGAGCAGCAGGGGCGTTGGTGGTGATGAATCCGGAGGTGGCGGCTGGCGTTTGAGGAAACGATTGTCACAATGGATAGACCAGGGCTGAATCCGACCAACGGCGGCTCTACTGGGTCCCTTTCTTGGCAGAAAGACTGGAGGATGCGGTCTTAGGGTCTACCTCTGGAACGGAAGAGAGAAGATTGAGGGTAGTGGTGAAGGGCTGAGATGGAGAACAGAGAGGTGTACCGACTGCGGCTCAGTGGCGGAGCTGTCGGATCTGGGACGGAGAGGCATGATGGTGGTTGTTCATCGTGGAGGAGCAGAGGTGGAAGGTGGATGAAGGGCGGCGCGTGAGGCGCCGGATCTGCTATTGTTGTTGTGTCGTTGTTGCTGAGTTCGTAATGGGGGGGTACGTGTCGCGGCTGAATCTTGGAGTGAAAGGGCGGTGGCTCGACGGGAATGGTGGTCGGCGGCGGAGCAAGGGTGTTGGCTGGGTCGCGAACAGACCCGCTGCTGGTGGTAGAGTGTTGGCCGGCGAAAGTGGTGGGGCGCAGATTGGCCTCCTTCCTCGCAACAGGTGGCGAGATGATGGTGGAGGGCTGAGTCGTGGTGGTGGCAGAAATGCGGAGATGGAGCTGCTGTTGTGCCGCCTCTTGAAACCGAAAGGGGTAGGAGTGAGAGGAGAGAAGGCGATGGTGGTTGGCTAACAATAGTGGCGGCGGCACTCTCGGTGGAGATGGCTTGTAGTGTCGCTACTGATATTGAAGATGAAGGGAAGAAGAATGTGTAGCACCCCAGACGGAGGATACCACATCCCCCGCACTAGGATCCAAACCCAGTCGTGAAATGGGAAGTCCATGCCCGAATACGAATCATAGCGAACGGGAGACCAACTCACACACTAGGCTAGGCGGAGCTAACTCAACAAACTCAGAGCGCGGAAGCAAATAATACCACCAACAACAGATAGCGGAAGCATTTAAAACAAAACATAAAAAGCAGGTGACAGGTTCAACTATCCCTAGAAGCCTGTCCCAAAAAGTCCATATTAATAAATGATATGATTCAGAATTAAACATTCATATATAACTTGTACAAATCCGAACGTAATGCAAGACAACCTTAAACGAAGACAACAGACTCAACACGACAACTAAACACAAAGATCGACTCACGCCGCCTAGCTCGAACTCCAAAGCAAATCCTGCAAACTAAAAGATAAATTAAGGGGGGTCAGTCAACTGACTGAGTGAGGGGGCTAACGCACACCTACAATATATATATATAGCACAACACATATCAAAAGGGGTGGACTCATGAACCGGGAATAGGTGTTGCACACCAAAACATTTCAAAACAACCCAAATAGATATAAGTTTAGAAAACATTTTCAGAAAGACTCTACCCCGATTCATAATTCCCATAACAGATCATAACATATGCTCGGCGAGTACGAGCTTCCAACCCCAACTCCTCATATCATAACAAAATAGAAATAACATACCAACCTCAACTCCGGGTGATGGTAGGGTTGCGCGACCCTAACCATCCAGACAGACGAGGAGAGTGCTAATGCTACTCAAACCCTCAGGACTCCGTTTCCCAACCAAAACTCCTGGTGGGTCCCGGTACATCCTCTTCATACAGATGGAGACTACGCATAGGTTTAACCCCGATGGCCCGATACCGTCCCGGGGGCTCCTTACCTGTAGCTCCTGGGCCCCAGAACAAAACAGAACAGAACAGAACATACGCCAATCTTTCATGGCAATCTCGCTACAGAATCAGAACAGAACAGATTTTCCCAAAAGGCTTACATATACCTTCATAATAGTTTTCCAAAACCAAAGGTGGTTCATAAGATCATACCCATATCATATCCAACATATACTAGATCATAAGTATAAGATATACTCGCATGCGGGGATTGAAATCATCACATTAAGGCCTTAGCTCAATAACTATACAAAATCCTAAACCTCACCTGAGACTGACAAGATGGGTGCGTGCTCGAGCAGGTTGTCTCCGCCCTGGAGATCACTGTACAGAGAAGGAAATAAAGTGTACTCATGAGACGAGACTCAAACATGAACCACAGAGACGCACGGTGACATGGAATGATATGATATGTACATAGAAATTACAAGGATTCCATGAAAGTATTCATGCACACAATTAATATCCCATAATAAATATACAAGTAACGAGATCATGTACGAGGCATAAATGCATGATCGATGGCAATAAAATGTTCTAGCAATTTAAGGATCAATCAAATCATATTATATTAAGTAAACTCATGCTCAACCACTCGGTTTAATTTAGTTTAATACATGTATGTTGTCCAATTTCTCAAGAGTGGAACATTATGATACATACTAATCCCAACATACAATTCATACTTGATCACAATTCCAAACGAATAAATAATTAATTCAAGAGTTTCTTAAATGAAGTTTGAATCCAATAACTAACAATATTACTCAAGTCCTGTACTAAATGCAATTTAAATATTAGATGCATTAGTAGCTTACATTATATAACTATGTATATATATATATATACACCACAGTATGCAAGTACCTATGCACAACAGGCTAAATTAATAACACTCCCATTAATAATTTACACACGTGCATTCAATAAACATTATCATAATTAAATCTTAAGTCTACTATACTAATTGATTTCATAAATTTATACACATGCACACTTACAAGGCACGGTTAGTATTAATTTCAATTTGTTTGTAACTTATACTCAACATACACGCACACACACAATATCACGCTCAAAATATATTTACACCCTAAAGAATTACACATGAAGCAAGCCAATTTACACCCATTTGTATTCATGAAACCAATTTCTCAATGTCTGCAATTATAGACCCCAATTCAAATTATAATGAAATGATAATAAGCATCCACAATTACGAACCCAAATGATTATAGATTCAAATATAACACTTGCACTCAAACAATATCTCCATGGACAGAATTACAAACTGTATGATGAATCGGATTTGCTATACTAAATTTACATGATATCAACATAGTCACACTATATTCTCATGATAACATTAAACAACCAAATTCCGGATATGAATATACTTATTTCATTAGAGTTTCCGAGAATCGAACCTACAAATATATAGTTGGTTTATAAGTGAAATACATCCAATATAAGGTAAAAGATTGGTAGCTCACAATCGCAGAAAAAGAAAGAAGAGTAGTCGGCTGGGATTGGGGCTCCGGCAGTCGCGTGGTGAATAGGCGCCACTGTTGTTGTTCTGTACCTCAGCTGCGGAAAGGAGAGAATGGTAACTGAAGCTGGAGGCTGGCGAGGAAAGATGATGGCGGTCGTAGCTGATCTGCAGAGGACCGATGGTGCGAGTTTAGCTGCCTTTCTAGATCTGGGCAAGAGATAGAGATGGTTGAAGGTGGTGGTGGAGGGCTTAGTCACGGTGGTAAAGAGAGAAGGGTTGGCCGTATCTCGCCGGCAAAAATGGTGGAGGCGACTGGCTAGAACGGCGGAGGTAGGGCTGAATCGCCGCCGTGGTGAGGAGATCTCGAGAGAACAAATTGCTGCGCCACTGCTGAAGCTTATCGAAGATAAAGGGGAAAGAAGAAGAAGGGTGGTGGTGTGGTGGCGGAGGGTTGTGGTTGTGCCGCTGCTACTGAGTTCGTGAGGGGAGAAGAAGAAATGGAAAATGAGAAAATGAAGAAAGTTGCTAGGGTTTGGGTATAAAAGGTCTCTCTCCAGAAATGCAAACAAGTTCCCCGAAAATATAAGTCATGCAATCGAGTCCTCCAGTTTCCAATAAGATCAATCAAGTCCAATTAACGTTTCTAAAATTATAAAAGCACCCCCAGAATTAAAAATAAGGTCCAATTAAGCCCAAATTCGAAATTAATAAATTAGGAAGAGAGTCCCAAACGATTAGGCAAAGTTCAATTAAGTCCTTAACTTTATAAAACTACAAATTAACACACAAAATTATAAAGTAAAGTACAATTAGGTCCTAAACCTAATTCAATTAAGCCCACAAGTTGCATGGATTTACATTTAAGGGCACTTGAATAAATTTAAATACGTTTGTCTTATAATTATAATTAATTTATGAAATTAAAGAGGGGTTAAACATAAAAATTAATGCGTAAAACAGTCGAGGTACATAATTCACATAGTTAAATATAATTAAGCACTTTAAACATAATTAAAGATACAACACTGAGCCTAAGCTCCCTCGTGACGTCATGTCGGACCTGTCTTGAAAATACGGGGCGTTACAGAATGAAAGAGGAGAAGAGAATAAAATAGCAGCTAGGGTTTCTCTAGGCATAAGGAGACCCATTTCTTCGAAATTGCACATTAGTCCCTCGAGAGTTAAAGTCAAGCGATTAAGTTCACAAATTTAAGTATGATTTAAATCAAGCCCAATTAGACATTTGATAATTATAAAAGCACCCACAGATTTAAAATAAGGTCCAATTAAGCCCAATTTGGAAATTAATAAATTAGGAAGAGAGTCCCCAGACAATTAGACAAAGTTCAATCAAGTCCTTAACTTTATAAAACTACAAATTAACCCACATAATTATAAATTAAAGTGTAATTAGGTCCTAAACCTAATTCAATTAAGTCCACAAATTGCATGGATTGACATTTCAGGGCAATTAAATAAATTTAAATATGCTTGTCTCATAATTGTAATTAATTTATGAAACTAAAGAGGGGTTAAACATAAAAATTAATGTGTAAAACACAGTCGAGGTACATCATTCACATAATTAAATATAATTAAGCACTTTAAACATAATTAAACATATAACACTGAGCCTAAGCTCGCTCGTGACGTCATACCGGACCTGTCTTGAAAATACGGGCCGTCACGATGCAGGCCCCGTTACCGATGAATAGAACTGCACATGACAACCAAATTTGGAAGAGGGCAAGCTGTGGTAAATTTTCGTGCAAGTCAACTTACGAGTACCTTCATAGGAAAGTTAGTATCAGTAACAAAAACTGGCAGTGGATTTGGGGCAACCAACTTCCTCCGAAGCTCAAAACCTTTTTATGCTGATTGAACACCAAAGTTTGATGGCGAACGAGAAATCGACACCTGGCCAAAAACTCTGAATGCAACTGGTGTAGCGGCACTCGTGAAGATATCATTCACCTTTTGAAGCTATACCCGTTGGCATGCAGGGTTTGGAAGCTGTTGGTGGATGACAGAGATTGGGTGTTATTTCAGTATAGTTTGAGAAGACTTTTAAAGCGAATATTCGCATTAAAGAATGGTGCCTTCTTCATGGCGAGCAGTCTTTATAGCAGCTCTTTGGCATGTTTGGAAGGCTCGATACAATTGGGTATACCAATATAAATCAGAGGGAGCACGCCCAACGGCCAACAAGGCCTTAATCATGGTTCAAGAACTGGGACTAAAGCTCAAAGGCAAGAATATGAAGAGAAGGCAAGAAAATTCGTTTGAATGGTCTAACCTATAGGAGAGGTGGTATAAATATAATGCAAATAGAAGTGTGTATAAACATAGTGGATCAGCGGCAATGAGGGGGCATGATCCGGGATAAGATGGTGATTGGGTTTATGGTTTCTCCATCAAGATGGGATCAATTCTGATCAACAGGGTGGAGCTATTAGGTGTTCGGGAGGGTTTAAATTGGCTTGGGATCCGCATATACCAGAGCTTGAAGTTGAATGTAATCCAGAGGTGGTTACGATGTAAGATATTTTTGCCAAGATCAACACCATGAATTTAGAATACCAATATAATCGAGAGTGTAGACATACCTGATTTTCGACTATTGAATTGAATCTGATATTTACCGATTTCACTGGGCAATTTCACGTGGTATTCCATTGACTCCTCTGGCTAGATCTTCCTCTCCTTCTCTCACCAATAGTTGACAGCTTAATGGGAAAGCAAATATCAAGAACAAGGAGTGGAGAGGGAATCTAGCCATCAATAAATATAACCCTAGGAGCCCTCCCATCACAGGCTTTCTAGAGTGGGCCTACACCAGCTGTCAGACCACGTCTGCTAACATCAAGGCTTTAACAATAGTAGGTCAAACAAATATGCCTGATAAGTCTTATCCCATTAATCGGATTAATTTAGCCCGTTTTATTATTAATAAAATCATCAATTAATAAAATTCCAATAAGAAATGTTCTTACAGTCTCCCACTGGAAAATATTAATTGAAGTTTTGACTCCAAAAACAAAAAAGGACATTTTTTTTTATCAAAATGACTCTCGGGCTAAACTACACAAGGAATTTTGACTGTGGCCACAGATTTTGAAAAACAATACGATAATAGACAAGACTTTCAACAATCCAGTTTGGTGAAAGCACTAAATATCAGATCATGGAGGTGATTGCATCATTTATTGATACAAGACCTTCCATGGTCACAATACGAACAACTTCCACTGACATGGATTCAGACGGGGTGGTGTAGCAAGAAATAACATTCAAAATAAGACCCAAATATGCTATTTCATTATCGGTCCTTCGATTTTCTTGTATGATATGGATTTCTACGCAATATGAAATCTCTAGAAAATCTAATTTCCTTATCATATACGGGTCTCAAAAGCAATAGGAAACCCAAAGGAAATTCTAGTTCTCTTGTAAGATATGGATTTCTAAAACAACATGAAACCCCAAGAAAACTCAACAACTTCTCAGGAAGTTATGCATGTCTCATTCAATGCTCAATATACGATATGGTGTGTTTATGAGACATTGACACCCTTGAGGGGTGGACTGGTACTTCGAACAATTTCTAGTATGTGATAAAACAAAGTACTAGTGCACAAGAAACGAAGATAAAATGGAATAAATACTGAAAAGAAAAAGCACAAGCGATTTATACAGGTTCAGCAAGCCTACTCATATCCCCAAGTTGTGAGCTTGGGAGTTTAGCAAATAAAATCTATTAAGTTCCACGATTGCAAGAAAAACCTTGTAATCTCGTACAACCCAACACTTGTGGGATAAGTAAGTCTCACTCACTTACTTATCTCACAAACACACACTAATGAAATATTACCTCAACTCTGGTATCAACACACTGAAGTACCAGATGTTACCTGACCACACGTGAGAACTACCGTCTCCACAATACAATGGAAGATTATCACAAATCTTTAAAACACTCAAGAAAAACACTTATCTTGCACTTACAGTCTTACGGACTTTGTCTTGCACTTACGGACTTACAGACACCACACTCAAAGTCTTGCTCTTATGGACTTATATACTCTTTCTCCTTTTTCATATGTGCATGACTTTATATGACTGAAACTTGTGCTGTGAATGGAAGGAGCCGTTGGTAACAATCAATTAGGATCAATAATGATTCCTTTCCTTAATCTTCCTGCTGGTATTTGGTTAAAAATCCTTTCCATACTTGATCTTTGTCAATCAATTCCCTTGAATGCAAGAATCATGATTTGCTAGGATATGGTCAATAACTTTCTTTTTCACTTGGAGAAAATCCAGCAAAATAACATTCTCAAAATATATGCAAAATATAAACTTTCCAAAGAAAATATATTCCAACAAATCATCAACAAAACAAAGTCCAACAATCTCCCCCTTTTTGTTGATGATGAAACCGAGCCAATCCTGAAAAACAATTTGTTAGATAAGAAGATAAAACTAGTTGGCTCCCCCTGTCAATATGAAATAGGTGACTCCCCTTGTCGATAATAAATGGATTGGTGTTGTTTTCTCCCCCCTTCAGCAACAAAAAATACCTGCAAAATCAATTAGTTTTTGGTACCCAATGTGCTTTGGGTCCTTCATTATTAGAAACCAAGTCATATTTTCTCACTGGTTCTTCTTGATAATTCGTTTTTGGTACCCTCATCCACTTGGTTTTTCTGAATCTTGCCTCATAACAATAATATTGAATATGCCCTAATTTACAACAGTTATAACATCTTTTCTTTTTATAAGAATTTCGAGTTTCTTGTTTTTCTTTCTTCTTATCATAGATAAGTTAAATAATTTTGATTGTTCTTCAGAAATATGTTCATTTTCCTTCTCGAGAATATCTTTTTCAACTTTTAAATGATCAATAACTTGAAGGAGTTTATTTTCCATATCTTGCATTACTTTAATAATCTTTAAAAGATTTTCTTCCAATTTCTTATTCTTAGAAAGCAATTTTTCAATTCTGGAAGAACAAGTTTCAAGCAGATCGTACATATCAACATTCCTATATTCATTTTCATTGTATTCTTGAAAAGATTGGTCTAATGTTACCTCTTTGTCGGCCATAAGTGCGATGCAATCTGTCTCGTAGTCAAATAACTCATGATTGGCCTCCGGCTTCCTATCATATTCCAGGTTCTTTCTGAGAAGGGGACAATTTGTTCTGATGTGTCCTGGTTTTTTACATTCATGGCATCTGACTAGACCATCCCTTTGATGTTGCTGGAACTTCCGGTTTCTGTTTCTATTATATAAAACTTCTTTTATTCTTTTTGGCAGAAGTACCATTTCTTCCTCAGTTTTATCCTCCACACAGGTATCAGGTTTAACATCAAATTCAGTGTTCTTCTTTTTGTCTGTTATTTCTTCTTTTGGCAGGATAGTGAGCTCATGTAATATTAGAGAGCCAATAAGTTCTGCCATGGAAAGGGAGCTCAGATTTTTGGCTTCAATTATGGCGGGGACCTTGGGAGTCCACTCCTTAGGAAGAGACCTCAATATTTTTCTGGCTTGTTGCCCCTCAGTTAATGGATCTCCAAGCGCGCTCATTTGATTTGCAAAAGCAATGATTCTAGTATGCATTTAGCTAATTGTCTCCCTCGGGTTCATTTGGAATACCTCATATTGAGTGGTTAAAATTGCAACCCGTTCCTCATAGAATTGTGGTCTACCTTCGTGGGTGACTTGGAGCGTATCCCACATTTCTTTTGCACTTTTGCATATTGATACTTGATTATATTCTTCATTCACAAGTGAACATGATAGAATGTGCTTGGCTTTAGCATTCATGGAAAGTAATTGTTTGTCTTTGCTACTAAATTCTCCTTTCACTTTCGGTATCTCTTGTCCTTCTTTCTTTTTCATTGGCACTTTTTCTCCTTCGGTCACAATTTCCCATAGATCGTAAATTATGGAGATGAAATAATCCTCGATTCTGTTCTTCCATATAGTATAGTTAGTACCATAAATTATAAAGGTGTATGTGCGTGTGATGGTGTTTCAGTGAAATATTCCATTTTAGCAGCAGATTTGGATCGAAAAACATGTGATTAAACCTTTTTGTTTTTGAAAAACCTGCTCTGATACCAATTGACACCCTTGAGGGGTGGACTGGTACTTCGAACAATTTCTGGTATGTGATAAAACAAAGTACCAGTGCATAAGAAACGAAAATAAAATGGAATAAATACTGAAAAGAAAAAGCACAAGCGATTTATACAGGTTCGGCAAGCCTACTCCTGTCCCCAAGTTGTGAGCTTGGGAGTTTAGCAAATAAAATCTATTAAGTTCCACGATTACAAGAAAAACCTTGTAATCCCGTACAACCCAACACTTGTGGGATAAGTAAGTCTCACTCACTTACTTATCTCACAAACACACACTAATGAAATATTACCTCAACTCTGGTATCAACACACTGAAGTACCAGATATTACCTGACCACACGTGAGAACTACCGTCTCCACAATACAACGGAAGATTATCATAAATCTTTAAAACACTCAAGAAAAACACTTATCCTGCACTTACGCTCGTACGGACTTTGTCTTACACTTACGGACTTACAGGCACCACACTCAAAGTCTTGCTCTTATGAACTTATATACTCTGTCTCCTTCTTCATATGTGCATGACTTTATAAGGCTGAAACTTGTGCTGTGAATGGAAGGAGCCGTTGGAAACAATCAATTAGGATCAATAGTGGTTCCTTTCCTTAATCTTCCTGCTGGTATTTGGTTAAAAATCCTTTCCATACTTGATCTTTATCAATCAATTCCCTTGAATGCAGGAATCATGATTTTCTAGGATATGGTCAATAACTTTCTTTTTCACTTGGAGAAAATCCTGCAAAATAATATTCTCAAAATATATGCAAAATATGAAACTTTCCAAAGAAAATATATTCCAACAAATCATCAACAAAACAAAGTCCAACAGACATACCCAGCATTTATTAAGAACAACACCAAATCTTAAGACAAATATACACGCGAGATACACAACTCAATCATGTGCAAATAAAATAATCATTAATGAGTCACAAATAGTCTCGGCTTGAGTACACATAAGATATTCAAAATACATATTCCTTTCGCATTATGAATGTAAACAAATCATCTAGTGCAATACGCACATTATAAAGCTAAGTTTCACTCATGTGTTCTCTTGTCAAGATATCAAGAGATTTACATACTAACACAAGTAATGTGCCATGTCAAAACAATGTTGCATCAGTTTCACAGAGTAACATTATCACTACTAACAAGTAGTATATCATCATCATAAAATCTAAGAAATATAGATATACTCCCACTAATTCAATAATCATCACATATCTACAATTAGCAACTAGAGCCAAATATAATATGCTCCTCAATAATTCAATAATATGTGTCATTAACCAAATGATTGTTCTCATCAAGTTTCTTTAGTAAGAAACCACTTATTTAGACAAGACCATATCAATACGGAAACTGGGAGAGTTAATCACCAAACACAAGCTCTCCTATTTTGTGACGTGTGTTTTTCTACTAAGTAAAACTTAGAAAAAGCCACAGTGAATTAATCAATGTTCCAAAATTCACTTTTAATATATTTCCTTTCTCAAACCTACTAACCAATATGCATATGTAGGTTATATAAAGTACCGATCTATATCTCAAATTTTAGTGAAATAATGGTAATAATAATGAAACCTATTATTTTCAAGGTATTTCACTAAATCAACAAGGCATTCTAACAATCGATATATGAGTGTCTCAATACTTGATCGGCTAGCTAATGGTCACCACCGATTGAGAAAAGATCGTGTTTCACAAAAGTTATGGGGTACTCCATTTATTCCATATACCAAAAATTCTATCTTTCACAATTTTGCAAGAAATTATTAAAAACTAATATATCCACATCCACCACGTTTTTAAATAATTTCTTTGAAATCAAAATTTTATAGAAACAATTGTGAAAGAACTCTCACATATCTAGATGAGTTAAAAATTGAACCAAGATCAATTGGATAACAGAATAATGCAAGATATCTATATCCAAATAAATTTTAAAAAATTTGCTAAATAGAATATCAAAATGAAAAATCTCATCATATCAAGACTAAATTGTTATAAAAGAGTTTATCTCTTCCACATTCCTATCACATATGGGGAATCAAATCAATAATGGAGATTAAAATTTAAAGTTCATCAATTATATGCAATATTTTTTTGTTATTTCAGATTTAACCAATATCAGTATGCATATGACAATAATCAGATATTTGAATCAAGCAATAGTCAAATAAAGTGCAAGATCAAATAATTTCAAATATTGCATACTGACCCAAACTGACAATTTTACACATATTTGGTGAAGATTTATGTTCAAGTTTGAAGACAAGAACTTCCTTTTGTTTACAAGGACTTCTTTTTGTTTCCAAATACAAGAGTTCAAACATATTTTCTCAAAGTACTAAAAGTACATGTCGAATGTAACCCGTGTCAAATTATTTGGAATCAAACATGACATATATAATAACAGTTTAAGGTGAAACTCATAGTCAAATTCTTACAATCAATGCGGAATTTTAGAATTTGACATTTTCTTCAATATCATTATAGCTTCCACCCATTTATATCCAAAAACCTAACTCATCTATTGTGAAATCACTTTGAAAAATAATTTTCTTTATATCTCAAGAAAAGTATCTTGAAAACAAGACTAAAAATTGAGCTAAAGTCATCATTAGAGTATAGAAAAATCTCTAACTCATAATGTAAGAAATATTGCCGAACAATTTGCACGAAAAATACATAGTCAGAGAATATGGTTCACGAATGTAAAAGTTTAAGTAATCTAAGAACATAAAATATTAAGATAGATTCTTGTTAATGTGACACAAGTATTTTACTCAAGTAACTAAAACTTCACATTAGAAAAGAAAATCCTATATTGATCATATAAATAAAAATATCAATTTTAGGAATTTTCAAGAGCAATTTTAAGTGTATCATTAGACTACAATTAACAGCACATTGTGTCAAATTTTATATTTAGGCTTAAAATTTACTTGTTCCAAGTAAATTCTCATATAGCCTACAATCAAAACAATAAATAAATATTGTGTTCCAAATACCACAACAGGAAGACAACCTCAACCAAGGAGTATTAGCCTACTATTTATGCTAATACACAATAAGTATCTAATCACATGCACAATTTATATAAATGCAATGTAATTATGTAACAAGAACACTTATTTAAAATAAGCTGGAACCAACATAGGTTATTTATGAGAAAAATAACACTTTTCATGACGAAATCCCCTTTGGACAGAGTTTATCACACAAAACATATTTTCTCCATGCAAGAGCGGTACAAGAATATCTTAATTTTCGAAAAGTTGACTCCTTTGGGAGAACAAACCCTCTAAATTAGTAAATTTAGTCAATATGTTTTGCATCAATAGTTCAAAAATATCTATGTATATAAACTCCATTTAAACAAGTGAGGATATATAATGCATCATAAGAATTCCTCAATCTTCATATGATAAATCATACACATTTGAATATAGGACACTTAATCACATAACATCATATAACATACACATGATGGAGTTCAACACATTATTGTGTATACTTCAAACTATGTATACAAAAATATTACTATTCAAACTCATAGTAATAATATGGGAGACCATGAATGAAACATATTATGATCAACATACAATCAATAAGAATAAATCTAGAAAATATAGATTTATTCTATAGAGAGTCCAGTGTGTCATGAAAAACTCTCCTTTGTGCAGAGTATGTCATACGTAATAGGCCCCTCATTGCAAAACGGTATAGGAATACCTCAATGTTCAAAAATCACTTCCTTTGGGCAGGTAAGAATGCATAATAATTCATTCACTTGAAAATATGCATGTTACGAATTTTACAAGTCTTCATAAATAGAACACTTTGGTGTAACTATCTAGTTAAACTTAATAAATTAAGAACATAGCCGAGTTCAAATAAATTGTCCAATTTGCACACGCACGATATGTATGCAAATACTCCCAAGAAATAAAGTACGAAAACTATGTACTTTTGGAGGTTATCTCTAATATGATATGTTACATGCAAATTATTCCCAAGATCTAATTTGTGTGAATACGCATGTAATGCAGTCAATCAAAATAATTCGATTCCAATCAATATGACCAAATATGTGATTTTAAATCATATTCACCTTTTATGAAAACTTAGTGATGAATAATGAACAATTTAATCCCAATATAATTCTCACTCAATATAAATTATTCGATCATAAATCTCTCAAGTTGAACCGAACAATATTTGAGAGCCAAGGGACAACTAACCTTACAAAGTATGCTCCTCACTCAAAAGGCTCAGTGTCAGAAAACACATGCAGCTGTAAAACTCGTTGAATGAAGGTCGTCTGATCACAAATTTCTTCTAGACATGTCAAAACTGAGGTAAACACCTGCGTTTTCTTCATTCTAGACCCCTTGACAAAATGAATCTTTTAAGTGTATTATTGTTAGGAATTTGATACATAAACTCAAGGAAATAAATGTAAATTTACTTCACTCATAAGCTAAAGTTGGCATTGTGGATCAAAGTTTTCGTACATCATGTATGAGCGATTAAATATATGCCGAGATCAAGACTTAATCTCTCTTTTCAAAGTGCAGTCTTGTTATATTGGGGAAAATTCACATAACCGATATATGCACGGTAAACTACACAATTAACATTACATATTAGCATTAAAATTGATTGAACAGGGTATAGCCAAAACGCTAATTTTCACATAAAGTTAAAAGAATGAAGAAAGATGAAAAACTAGCTGAGAGTCCACATATGACACAATAATTCTGAGTTAGGACTCCAATATCAATTTTATACTAAACTAATATGTTATACAATATAATTGAAAGTAATACAGTACTACTAAGCAACTTCACAAAATTTGGTGCCCCACCGCTTGGGGGGCGGGACTAACCCTTAAACCATAAATCAGAGCAAAACATTAATAAAGCGGAAGCAATAACAATCATATATACCATGAGCCCTTAAGCTCCAAAATAGAGTTCATATACAAAGTCTAACCAAGTGTTCCAAGTCCTATCACATAACGCTCCATAATCAAATTCATATACAAAATGATAACATGAGTGCGAGTGTAACAAAATAAGAGTGCTAAACACTAATGCAAGACCTAGACGACTTGTGTTCCTGCCTAGCCTAGATGTGTGTGTGTGTGTGTGTGTGTTCTCGTTCGTCGTGACTTAGCTCGGGTGTGGATTATCTATTTCACATGCGGGTCGGATCTCGGTGCGGGGGATGTGGCACCTTACGCTCAGGTGTTACAAAATTTACATCTCCTAAATATATAGCATTGAAATAGTAATTATGACCAGCAATAGCATAATTCATGATTTGTATAAGGTGATGATGAAATCTCTTTAATTTGGCCCCCAAACATTATGTAGGTTATATCAAAACATAATTCATGATAACATGTTATATAAGCTACAAATTTGAATGCCTGCATCCATTAGGGAAAAATTGCAAAATTGGTATATCATCTCCCCCATTTTAGCCGATCTGGTACACTAACTTTTTCGGTAGCAAAAAAACCCCACGACTTATTAAACAATGCAAATTAGTGCACTTTTTACCCGAATAAGCCGAAACCCGCCGGAAATCCAACCTATTTGTACAGGGTCCACCAAGAAATGGGTCGGATTTTCGACGGGTTTTGGCTTATTCGGTTAAAAAGTGCACTAATTTGCTTATTCTAGATAGTTGTGGGGTCTTTTTGCTGTCGAAAAAGTTAATGTACCAGAACGGCTAAATTGGAGGAAATGGTATACCAATTTTGCAATTTTCCCCATCCATTATTGCAAGGCAATGTATAAATACACCATATATCCACATAATACTTTATATATCTAATATCAATATATTTCACAACTATAATACATATTGTGGAGAGCAATATATGTGTTCCAACCAATAACTAATGTGTCGGCAAAATTACGATTAGCGTCTTCGACCGACAATTCAATAATTATACACAATTTCAATTGCGTTCAGAGCTAACTATAGACATCCATCTATAAAATTAAATATATACAAACACAATTAATTGTATACAAATATGTGATTGGTTATATATTAATTTGGAATGATGTATATTTCCTACTTTTCACATATATATCTGAGGAAACAACCATCTCTATTTTTATCCAGTTGTAACCTAATTTTAAAGTCCCAACAAATAAAGGAGCCGGAACAACAACAGTGATTGAACAGATTTCATATTGAAAACACAGCAGAAATCTGAATAATTATTTGTATTTATAGAATATATATCGAAATCACATACAACCAAATTTAATAACAGAATAGATGCACTTTGATGATATAACATGAATGATTATATAGAGTCTAACGGCCCCATAACCAAATTCATAAACAAAATAATATGAGTTTTTTTTTTAATTTTTTAAATGAAAAACGCATCGACACATATCATATAATCTTGTAACTATAGATTCATTCTTGCATAACAACAAAAATAATAAACACAACATGTGAAACTGAACTTCATAGATTTATAAAACACGATAATGAATCAGAGATTTGAGATAATAGAATTTTAAATCAGACATTTGATATTCATATCAGTTGAATATTTAAAATTCAGGTGTAGCACCCGCACGGTGGGTCACCACATCCCCGGCACCAAAGTCCGATCCACATACGAAATGGAGAGTCCGTACATGAACCAAACAGTGGCGAACGGGAGATTGACTGACTTACACCTAAGCTAGGCGGAACTTAGACCCTGACCAACCAAAACAAGAATGCGAAAGCGAGAAAGTAAGCCATGCAACATTTCAAACAAACAAACAGGTGACAGGTTCAACTAGCATAAATACCTAATCCCGAATCAAACAATAAACATAAATTCAACGGGTTCGTCTATCCCTAGAAGCCTTTCCCAAAATTTTATATCAATACATATCAGAATTTCTAAACATAATCTTTATACATATCTTATACATAAGCCGAAGTAAAAGGAATGAGAATGCAAGACAACCTACTAAACAAAAGACTCGAAGACAGACTCCAAAGGATTGACACACTCCGCCGAACTCCAAGCCAAACCTACAAACTAAAAACATAAAAAGGGGAGGGGTCAGTCTTAACTCGACTGAGTGAAGGGTTAACACACTCACACTATATATATAAGAGAGCAAAGCAGGTACAAAAGAAATCGTAATGTTCATGAACTCAGGGATAGGTTTTTCACACCAAAGCATTTTCCCGTGATACATACATATAGGGTACTTAAACAATTTCAAACAAAACAACATAACTTGTAAAGCCTACAACTTTTAACTTAAGTTAGAATCTATCCCTGTTTCACGAACGTCAACAGAACATATACTTAATATAGAACTCGGCGGGTACGAGCTCAGACTCCCCCAATCATCTCAGAACATATCATAACAGAAATAAAGCAGAAAACTTACATACATAAAATATCATAACTGACCAACCTCAACTCTGGTGGTGGAAGTGTGTATACGCCCTAACCATCCATAATTTAACCAACTCATGCGGGGTAGCTAACCCCGACGTGTCCTCCCCGGTTTTTACACCGAAGGCATCAAAATACCACGCCTTTCCTAGCTCCCGGGGTCGCGGATGATACTTTGGATGGAGACTATGGACAGGCCGAACCCCGACGACCCAATACCGTCCCGGGGCATGATTCCTTACCCATAGCTCCTTGGATCCACACACACAGATACATAACTTTCAAATAACCCGCTACAATAGAGACAGATGGACATAACTTATACATATACCTATACTTATATATACCCCTCTCCATGTCATTCATAATTAACTCATTCCTTGCCAAACTTGGCTCATGAGATATACGGTTAGGGACATAGCTCAACGGGGAAAAACATGTCAAATCAAACCAAAGGGCCATACATAGGCCCGTACATTGCTTAACATACTTGTAAGCTCCTGGCATATCCGAGCAAATACGTATTTCACACTTATTTACATACATATAAGGTTTATGAAACCACACGCAATCAAAACTGAGCACATTACGTTAAGGTTTACCTATATCCTAGCCTCACCTTACACCGAAGAAACCGAAGAAACAACGTTTGATCCACCTTGGAATCAACACGACCGACAAAACACCACCCCGGGTGTACCTGGGCAAACTGAACAGAAGAACAAGACATAGACATATGAATGAACCAAATAGACGCACGACATATGCTTATCAAGTGGTTTAGTATGTCATGGCATGATTCAATATGACATAAATCATATATATGTCATGAATTGGAGTGATTATGTTCATGCCATTTAATCAATCAATTCAATTCACATAAAACACGGATTCAAGCAATCACATTTAAGCAAGTAAGGACCAACGAGTGTCAAATAAGAACTTAACTACCAAACAATTAATCATACAATTCATATAAGTCACATACATGAGTCAAAGGGGTGAAAGGAACGCAAGAAGAAGAGTTTTGGCAAAGTTTAGCAAAAGTTGACAATTTTCGGAAATGTATAGGCCGTGGAAAAAGTGGAATATCTTGAGTTCTAGAAGATCGAATTGAGATTTGTTTGTTGTATAGGAAAGTAGACAAACAGACCTTTCCGGTAATATATGGTTCGTATTCTAGTTCAAAACGAGGAGGAAATGGCGTAAGCCCGAAGTTGAGTGAATGCAGATTTTCGGTAAAGTGGCGACACCAAAAATAACTGATTATATCTCACAAATGATAAAAGATATTGAGGTAATTCTAATTGGAGGTTGTTCTAAATTTCAAAAGGTTTCCAACGGTTTAAAAAGCAGGTCAATCAGAGCTCGTTTGAGGGGTAAATGGGTATTTGAAAAATAGCCTGGAAACCCAAATGGGCGTTTGGAATTTGAACTGGGCGGCCACACGGGCGTTTGGGAAGGCTCAGGCTGAGGTAGTAGGTTTGTAAACGGGCGTTTGGGAAGCCGCTGGGCAACAAAACAGGGGAAAAACAGGGGATACACACGAAACCATTCCCACTCCCAACCACAACACATGTAACACTCCAAAACCAACATATCACATGCACATGATCATAATATCTCATTTAGGACCCATATAATCCATGAAAACATGATTTGATCCAACTTAATATGCCATGAAACCCTCAAAATGGAAAAAGATCATACATTCTCCAAGTTCTATAAAAGCCATGTTATATATGCATTAATCAACTTATACACTTCACATATATCTCAAATATGCTCAAGGATTTCATATAAATCACAAAACCCTATAAACTCTCATGGATTCATCAATATATATACATATTTACCCAACTCACCTTGTAGAAGAAATAAGAAATGGAAGGGATGAAGTCTTGAGATGATTTCCTTGAGTGAGAAGAAATAAGAAATGGAAGGCATGGAATATCTAATTCAATTTATATTTATAGATAAAACATAAAATATTAAATTAAATAACAACTTTTTAAATACAAAAAATTTAAAATTTACTAATATTACAATTATATCATTGAACTCTTAGTAAAATTACAATATACCCCCTATGGATGTTTTTGGAATATAAATATGAGTTTAAATGATGTGATTAATGGTGGGTGAAGTTTGTGAGGAGAGTGTAAAGGTCAGAGAGGAGTTTATAATTTTTCAAATTTCAGGGAGTAATTTGTAATTTCATCAAACCTCAGGGGTATTAATTATTCCTAATTAAATACAAGTATATGAGAACATTACATAATTAACTAATTAGCTTTAGACTTAATTTCAAGTTTTAATAACCAAAATCTTGCCCCACTAAGTAACCGGAGGTCATTTAGCGTCAATAACAATTTTAATAAATCGCAAATTTGTATCAGAGTGGTTGACAGTTGTGGAATAGGACACATGGCACATGCACATGACTAATTACTCCACTTAACTATAAATAATAATATTAATAATGATTTTGATTGCCATTATGAATTGTTCTTATCCCAAAATCCAGATATAACGTCACAATCTTTTATAAAGGTTTGCACTGATTGTGTATTTGTTGCCATTACAAATGTTCAATAAATCTTGAAAAAAAAAAAAAAGAAGGGAAATCGACCCCAAATACAAGAAAAACAAAAAGGAAACGTTAAATAAAAACAAATTAAAAAGAGTAGTTGGTATAAGTACTTGTATATATATGGGAATTCCTAATTTCACTTCTAAATTGTTGTTACTAATTACTATTCAAAACTCTACAACTTATTCTTATTTTATTTGTTCCACACATTTCTTATTTAATTTATATATAATCTGTTTTTCTTCTCTAAAAAGTTCTTTGTGATTTTATCCAATTTTAGTTAGTGATCGGGCTCGAAATATATCAGACGATAGAGTCGATTCCGGAAGCTCGAATTACTTAGAATTTGTAAAGGAGAACCCTTGAGTGAGAGTTGTAAGAGAATAGCAAACGTGAGCTAAAGGCCAAACTGGGGGAATGAGAGTTTATCCCAGATTTGGTACTCCGGCACTCAAGTCAGTTACTTACCCAGAGAAAGCTAGAGAAAGTATTCACGGTTGAATGAACAGTGAATTTGCTTACCAATGCCATAAATGCGGTGGATATTTATAGGCCCAAGAAGAGTGTGTGACAACTGTTCACACACTGGATATGCATTTAATGTTTTACCCAGTTTGTTAGGGAACAGTAAGTACATAAAAGTATCGTGGTGTCAAACTTTGTTCCCTTGTATTTTATAGCTCCTCGAGCCCTTATGTAGCGCCCGGAACGCTAGGCCACCACATTCCCCGCACTAAAGCCCAATCCGCATACGAAATGAAAAATCCATACACGAACCAAGCAGTAGCGAACGGGAGACACTACAGGAAAAAGAACATTTTGTGACGCTGAAATTCGTCACAAGAAGCAACTATTGTGACGTTTTCGCTTTTGCGACGCCGACCAAAAGTCTCACCTATTCCGGCGTTGCAATATCTTGTAGTGACAGTGTTCGGCGTCTCAATATTTGCTCTGTTCTGACGACAAAAATCGTCACTAAATCGGTGATTTTGCGACGCTTTTGTGTGTCTCATTTTAAATCCTAACTACCAAAACTAACCGTTTTTTAGACGCGTTATAGCGTCTTAAAATCCAGATATTATGACGCTTGTGGACATTATATTAAGTCGGGATATTGTGACGCTTTTATGTGTCTCATTTTAAATTCTAACTACCAAAACTAATTGTTTTTGGGATGCGTTAACGCGTCTCAAAATCCAACTATTATGACGCTTATGAACCTCATAATAAAGTCTGGATATTATGGCGCTCTTGTGTGTCTCATTTTAAACCCGAAATACCGAAGCTAAATATATATATATATATATATATATATATATGATATATTAAAGCCTCTCAAAATCCAACTATTATGGCGCTTCTAATCCTCATAATAAGTCGGGATATGGTAACGCTCCTGTGCATCTCAAAAAGTTATAACTGTTGTGACACTGGTTATCGTCTAAAAAGAGTTATTTTGTGACACATAAATTCATCACCTTACAATAACACATTTATTTAGAATGTTTTAGTGACGATGATAGGCGCCACAAGATGTTGATATTGTAACGATTCATATGCGACAATACTTTTAAAATTATAATTAAATTTCTACTTTGCAATGATAATTATTATATGAAAGTAAATATTTAAAACGTCCATGAAATTAAATACCGAAACACAAGTAAGGAAATATTCTTCTTTAATACCGTCAAGGTGCCAACAAAATTCATATATTCCACAACGAGTTACAAAAATTAAAATCACAATATCCAATATCTTTTGACGGTTATCCAAAAATAAGAACACCATTGTCATAGTATTAAATTCTAACCAAAATATATACTAACCTTAATAGATAAGTCATAATGGGCGAACCTGAAATTTAATTACTAATTATAGATCCGATCATTCAAGTGAAACTCCTTTATAACTCTCCATCCCCAACCACCTATATTAAAAAAAATATAGTTATTTAGCACATAAGAATAAGTAAGATTACTCTTATGAAGATTTTAATGTGAAAATTATCAAGTTTTTGGGCCATGTAGTCATCTCCCCAATGGAATCACCAATAGTTTTCACATTGGACATAGGTCGAACCAAATCCTCGTCAGATTCTACAGCGACACTTACAACAACTTCATACCAATTGTTTCCCAATTGTACTTGTCCAATGTGCTCCGATGGTTCTGTGCTTTGAAGATAACCAATTGCAACAGTTTTCCTCGAATGAAACACACTCTTCAACAAGACCTTTCCACCAATCATAACTCAAGAACATACAAGTATTAGTTAAACCTGATAGAAGCACATACAATAAATATGCAAATACTGATATTCATGTACCATCACTTTGACATTTTAGGTAAGTTGATGAATTTATAAGAAGCACAACCAATTCTAGGAAAAGTAACATCAATAAATGTGGCAAAGTAGCCTTTTGCAATTTCTACAGCAGAGATTGGGGTTTAAATGTGGCGAACAAAGAGTATATTATATAATGCATATTTACAGCAGATACAAGTTGTATACATCCATTTGTTTTACCCACACTAACATTCTGATTCTGATATATATACATACAATATATAATGATACCAACATTCAGGTAGTAAATTCAATTATCTCGCCAACTTATAACTTAAAACAAAATACATAACCTACAATATTTTGAATCGCAACTAGAATGTATACAACAATACCTATAACGCCCCAAACGGAAGGCACCAAATCCCCCGCACCGAGACCTGACCGGCATAAGAAATGGGAAGGACATACACGTGCCAAATCAAGGCGAACGGGGACCACTCACTCGCTATGCTAGGCGGGAGCTAACCTCGAAACCAAATAAACAATTCAAAAGAATAAAATGCATGTACGGAAGCAAAACATATAATCAATCATAAATACACTTAGCAATTGACGGGTTCGACTAACAGAGATTCCTAGTTCCGAAATAACCTAATTCATATATCATAATATTATAACCGTAGTATGCATACATGCTATACATAACTTATTCAATTTACAAAATGCGTGAAGTGAGCCAAACTTGACCACGCGACACGACCGACTAGAAAACCCGCCTAGCACACCAACATCTGCAAGGGAAAAACTGAAAACAAAGCCGGGTTCAGTCTATAGGAGACTGGTGGGTATAAAACAGGGTATATCATAGTAATAACGTAGAATTTAAACACCCACACATGCAAGCTATAATCCCGTGCGAGGTTTTGAGATATTTCCCAAGTGGGTGAAAACAAAGAAAAACAACGCTCCGGATTACAACGATCAATTTAATTCATTCATTCAATCATGCGGTCATTACGTGATCCCGAAGAGAGGGCGAATTCTCCAACCTTCTCCTCGTGTGTACATTTATTCATTCATTCGTTCATTCATTAGTGATTGTACCACAATCATTCTTTCATTCATTCATTCGTTCATTAACAATCATTCATAATCATTGACATTCATAATCATAAACACTTACACCTTTTTCCTCCGGGCGGTGGACGGGGTTAGCAAGACCCGGCCACCTCATTCATTGACCAAAGGGGGTTACATGAATTCCCCCAAAGGCACTCAACTCCCATTCCTCTCTAATCTCCTAGCGAGGTCCGGTATCACCGTCATTGTTTGTTGGGACTAGTGCACGAGGATCACCGTCATCCCGAGCTTCCCCAGATAGCCACGTACACATAGTCCCGGGCCTACATAAACATTGTGTCCACTGATCTCGCCAAAAAATTGGGTAAGGGTTCATGAAAGAAAGGCTTACATTTGAAATCATTTACTTATTTGAAATGACTCGATATACGTAAAATATAAATTTTGACTTAAAACTTTGCACATTGGATGTATATAGGGTCATTTTAGCTAATAGAAGAGAAACCCACCTTTACACCTTACCGAACGAAACCAAGAAGACAAGAATACTTGAGAAGAATCTATGAACCCGGCATCTCTGCCCTGGAGAAACTGTACAAAGGACAATGTAATATACTCGTGAGACTCAAGACTCCAAATGAATCACATATGACGCATGACAATGCAATGAACATGATATGAGACATGCATGAGCAATAACAATATTCCAATATGATGTTCATGTATACAATTAATGTCATTTAGTCACCAAATCAAGCTATTCATTCATTACACGAATAAATCGTGTCCGTTCATAACAAATCTTTCATTTAATATCAATCGTTCATTGAATATTCAAACTCTAACACGTTATAATACATGTTAACAATGTATATGAAGTAAAAATCATGTCATGAAGCCACATTATCATGTAATTCATTCAATTACATTCAATAAATGGAGTTATCAAGTTCATTCATTCATAACTTTCATATTTCATAGCAATTCAAGTCATAAGCTTCATACATTAATCAAAACACCTCATAAAGCATAGGAGTCATAAAAGAAGTGGAGAAAGATCAAACAAGCGAAGAAAAATAAGAAAAACGGAACCGGAGTAACAAAAAACCAGCAAGACAGAATCCACCCCCATGGATTTTTTATGTAGCACCCCGCACGTGAGGCACCACATCCCCCGCACTACAGTTCAACACGAGTAACGAAACAGCTAATCCGCACTCATATCAAACCATAGCGAACGGGAGACAAACATAAAAACCTTCCTAAGCCAGGCGGAGCTAGACCCTGCAATGAAAACCAATCCACAAAGTATAATGCATTGCAAAGCCAAAGTTCAAGTATACCAACCATAAGCCGAATTTGGGCTCTTCAGGCCTCTTTAAATTCAATAGCAAAACTCAGTAACAGCAATTCAATAACAATTACATAATTATTCGAGTTCATGGTATAATAGAATGAATCATACATAATTCCAATACAGATATGAGTGTAGAGACTCTCCTAACCTAACTTGACCAACACAAAGACTCCAACACCTCCGCCTAGCTCGAAACTTTGAAGCCAAACCTGCACGCTAAAGTGTTGGGGAGGGAGAGGGTCAGTCTCTAGAAGACTGAGTGAGCAGGAGCGATAAATATATATATAAAACATGCACATGCAAGTCATAAATTCAAGGTTTTATTTGGAATTAGTTCCCAAAAAGGGCAAGAAAATAGGTAAACAATGCTCGACTTTTACGACTAATTCATATTAAATTCATTACTCTCATAAATCATACATAAATATAAGGCTCGGCGAGTGAGCGTGCACAATCTCCAACCAAACTCCGACCGTGTACGACAAATATCATTAGTATGTTGATTAGGTGTTCATGCGATATATCATAATACATGCAGACCATATATCATAAATCATAATCGTTTGGGCAATCCGTGTCCCGGCCTTCCCGCACGGTGCATAAACATAACATAACATATACATAAGCATAATCAGAAATCATAACCAACCTTCTTCCTTCGGGTGGTGGACGGGCTTGCAAGACCCGGCCACCTAACATATTAATGTGGCAATGAGGTTCATGAGGCCTCAAAGCCCGGTTGGCGTTTCCCCGTCAAGAACCTCCCTTGACGAAGTCCGTTTCGCCGTAAGTTGGAACTAGTATATGGGATCCCCGTCAGCCCTTGCTTCCGCGGTTAGCCACATATACTAAGTCCCGGGGCCCGTGCAATCATGACATGCATAACATGATCTCGCCAAAACATAACAATACATACATATGATACATACTATAAGAAATCATACCTTACCGTGTAATTCGGCATATGCTATATACGTACCTCTCCGTGTCATCCTAATCCATAGCTAGCATGAAGACACACGGTTTGGAGCATAGCCTCATTACAAAACCATTTTTTTAAGCTTATATATGCTCGTACGTATAATTCAGAAGAATTTACTCGATAGCTTCATTTGAAAACCATATATATATATAATCATAAGGTTTTGGCCAAAGCTTTTCACATAAGGGTTGTAGGTTTTATTACATAGCTAAAACGAAAACCACCCTCACCTGAACCGTGACGAAACAAGGAACGGGTACCAAGTGCCCGAAGGATCAAGATCTCTCCACCCTGGAGATAAACTGTACAAAAGACCACAAGACGTGTTCGTGAGACTCGAGACTCTAAATGAACCATATATGCCGTACGACAATGCTCAAGCATGATATGAAGGCATAAAGATCATGTTATATCATAGAAACGTTCACGTGCACTATTAACGCAATTAAAGCATATAAGCAAGCCATTCATTCAAATACTTTCAAGAAATGAAGGTATCATACTCATTTATTTCATATCCTTCATAATTCATAGCAATATCTTACAAAATCTTAGAACCATAATCATATTATACCTTCAAACATGTTTACATTGAGTATGATACACAAAAAGGCAAAGAACATCACTTAAGACATCAAAAGAATACAAGAATGTACTTAATATTTCATATAGAAGCATTTAAGCCACGTCATAGAAATTCACTAAAAGCATACTTTAAACCTCATCCAAATATCATGAAATTGCACCATAATGCTCCCAACATATAGCAAAAGAAGTTCATAGTTCAACACGAAAGGAGATAAAATCATTAAGGAGGTGAAATAAATGAAAAACCGAAAAGGAAGTAACACGGACTGCGGAGGGGAAGGGACACGGGGGTGTCACCTTCCTTAGCCAAACTGAGCCACGACCGTGGCTCAGTACAGAGCTGCCCAGAAGGTGTGACACGCCCGTGTCTCTCACTTATGTGTAAATGAGACCCGGGGGTGTCACGGTACAGAACTTGAGGCGTTCACAGTGTTTTCCGGCAAAAGTGATCTCATACCAAATCAATCCAAAAGCATACCAAATCAACTCCAAATGCTATGAAACTTAATATACAACAGATTTGGCATGTTATGAACATTTTTCATTTAGAGTGCAAAGGCTAAATCACACGTTAAGGCCATCGAATCCATGCAACAAAACTGGGTCGCCAAAATCGCACATATGAGCCCTAATGATTCCTTCATGCCTTGATCAAGTACTTAGGGGTAGAATTTGGATCTGAAACTTTGGGGAAAGCATGCTAACATACTAAAAAACTAATATACATCATATATATGCAAAATGGTACAATTTAAAGCACATTAGAATGACCCACAAGTTACAAAACGCAACAGCAACAAGTCTGTCAAAGATCATGCATAAGAACAGGCCATGTCTTGCGGTTTTGAGGCTTCAAATGGATCCAAATACTTGAAAAATGAATGCTAACATATAGAACAATGATTTTACAACAACTCCATGCAATTTCACACGAAATGGAGACCATTTGATCAAGCAACAACACAAAATTTCACACAGCAGTTCGAAAAACAGGGGAATCAATTTGATCATCAAGTTTGGAGCTCCATATCTCATAATTTCACCAAAGGGTCAAGAGATAAAATCCTCCTAATATCATATACTATCAGTTAGGAAAGAAATGGGTCAAGAAACAAGTTCATATGATCATGTATAAGCAAGAAAATCAGCTACACAAGCAAACAAGATCATAAGAGCAAATTTCCCCAAAAACCCTATTCATGCTCTTAACCCAAACCCTAACCAAACTGATCCAAATCATGATGTAAGGAGATGAAATCAAGTATAATAGAGTAGAGAGGACATAAACATTCATACCTTGAAGATTTGGTGAAGAAAAATGGTGATTTGAGCTCAAAATCACAAAAGGGCCAAGGTTTTCCTCTCCTTTCTTCTCTCTTTCTCTCTCGATCAGAAGCAGCAGAAATGAGGGATGTTTGGTTCGGTTTTGCTGCTAAAAGGGTAGGAGAAAGGCTTAACCCAAGGTGTAAAAGTCATGGTTAAGTTAAGAGGTGTTATGGGGTCCCACCATGAAGACTAGTCAACAAAAGGAGTTCTTCTTGCACGAGTTGCTCGTTACGGTTGAATTTCGGAGGTCTTAATGATCTCAAAAAGGTATGAGGCTTGTTCCATTGTCTCCGGATCGTCGATACGAAGGCAACGGAGGTGTCGGAATCCGAATCCGAATTCCCGAGCTCAAGATATCACGTACGGAACCAAGGGTGCGCTAATTGCTCGTTAGCCCCCGACTTGGTTCCACAAATCAAATTAAATTCATAAACACGTCAAATGAATCCGAAAACATAAACCGAGCATATAGGCATGTTCATAACACACATATTTACGACATATTAAATTTCCATACCAATCCGATATCATTACATAGAAGAACGAAGCACAAATAGAACACTCATGCGCAAGAACGAATTCATAACGTTAAAATTTAGTTACTAAAACTTAAATTCCATTTTAATTAAATTATAACCAACTAATAACATGTTGAAATTAATTAACAGAACTACCGAAATAGTTAAGGTAACATGAAACCTTAATTAAGAAATTAAACACTAAATATCAAAGTAAAATAAAATGAATTACTTAAAATAACCATAGTCTATAGTTTAAATCAAATGTAAACATTTATAAACAATTAATCATATAATTAAATAATTAGTTTGCGCAATTTATGAACAAATACGCCACATTATTTAAAACTGAAAAACTGGGGCGTTACAATCTCTCCCCCTTAAAAGGAATCCGTCCTCGGATTCAAAGTATGCTTGAAATCCAACAATGAGAGATTCCCCGTCTCTCACAAGCAACAAGGAGAGAGCCCCATCTCTCGAGCAACAATGAGAGAACCCCGTCTCTCCAACAACAATGAGAGAACCCCGTCTCTCCAACAACAATGAGAGAACCCCGTCTCTCGCAAGCAAAAAGAGTACCCCGTCTCTTAACCGAAAATAAAGCAAGGAAGTCTCCAATACTCCCAAGCAACTCACGCAAAACCAAATTTAAAAAAATCACGTAAGGCACCCAAAGCAAGTAATAAATGTCGCCCCCATTGATCTTCAATTACTCCAAGTAATTTAACATAGTACGAGATCAAAACACTTAACATAAAATTTATGTAGGTTAAATTTGCATGGATGCATGTATCATGAATGCTATAAGTACCGTTCACCGTAGTTGCAAAATTCAGATTTGTGAGTTGTCGTTGTCTAAGGTATGATATGTCCCGAAAGTAACTCAATGCCCAGCTTGTTTTGAACCTCTTCAGGGTTCCCCAGTGAAGCGATTGATGAATTCTTTAAGGAGTATATTCTTAAATCCTTTCTCACTTGTACTGCTACCCAACTTCTTCAATCCTTATCCAACTCAGTGCTCAACATATCCCCGAGGATAACCACTCTGAGCAACCTGATAATTCGATCCCAACCTTACGACGTTTATTCTTGTAGTCTCTCTCATCACAAGTCTTTTCCCACCTTCCGTTCCAATGGTCCGTTCATTCCCTTGTTACCCCCTCAATGTTATATTCGATAACTGGTCCCATATTTCCTTAACCGAAGACAGAAGGTTCTTGATGAATCTTGAAGTTTGAGACCAATCCTTCAATTATCACCCTTTTTATTGGGTCTCTACTTAAGCTTCCTTCTGGCTTATCGTTGATATAACTAATAACTAAATAATATTGTCTCGGACCCCCCATTCATACTTTATAGAATAAATTTTGATCGACACCGTCCCCTTATATAATAGCTTGATTCGGTTTTCCCCTTGTTAAATCTAACTTAGAAATCCATAGAAACTCTCTTATAATTCCATCACCTCCAGATCAGAATTCCATACGTAGCTTCCCTCTTAATAGCTGAACCATAACCGCCGTCTTAATCATTCCTAATCACCACCCTTAGGACTCCCAGATTCTCCTTAATTTGCATCCTCGTTATTACTCCTAACATATTCATTCAAGCACCACTCCCATCCTCCAATTCACCTCTCGGTCGTGCTCTTCCCCTTAAAATTTTTCGCTCTTACATGTCTAACTCCATGAATCCTTCTTTCAATGAAATTTTTGCTGAGCCACTTCTACTTCTTTAATTCACTCCTAAGGTTTAATTCAAACCCTTCAATAATTACTTCCTTCCAATCACCAACTCTTCTCTTTCTTTCTCTTATTGAAATCTAGACCAATTTAATCCCCTCTCGTATTTCCATTCTTCAACTAAAGGTAATCTTTTCAAGGATCAAAAGGGACTTACATTATTTCCTACTCAACGCTCCCTTATTTGGAAGTTTAGTTGGATTTGTTACTACGCCTCTGAGATTAAGGTTTCTCCAAAACTCTTCAACTTAGTTTCTTCGGTGTAGATTGTGCTAGCTAAGCTACATACCCGGAATTCCCAAGATATAACCCAACTATTCTTCTCGTCTTGATTCGAGTAAGCCTTGATTAAAGATTCACATGATGAACAAGGTGGAGCCATTCCCTATCAATTAAACACTAAGCCATGCATATTGGATTAACATGCCAATGCACATAGTAAACAATTAAAGATGCAACGATGCAACACGTTGGAGCAATTACATTAATTAAACATAAACGTACATATAGGTAAAGAAAGCAACTAATTTAAATCGATGCATGATGCTCTTGCCATGAATATGCAGAACCTGTCACCGAAGTGGTAAGCTTTTAGCTTGATGACGTGTTCCTCATCCCCATAATTGTAACTTTCTTTGAAGACATTGATAACTCCTTAGCTTTTCATGGTTTTCGAATCTCCCTAATCTTCTTCATCCATTTGTATATCCCATGGCCCGAACGTGCTATTCTTAAACCCAAGGTCTTCTTTGTCAATAGAGTTTACATCTCAACGTACTTCCAAGCATCGACCTCCAAAGGTTGTCCGAATCTTCATCTTGATGTCCTCTCCGGTTCAGTTCCTTTAGCTTATCCTTTGTTTCCAATCTACGCGCATAATTCACCCCTGATAACGCTTTCCATTCTTGCTTGCTTCTTGATGTCTCCATAAAGTTCTGAGAAGATGACACGATTTGTATTCCTCGATGCTCATAAGTCCCTTTGCCTCGCGTCCATTGGTTGTCCCACGCATCCCTCAAGTTAGAACTTGAGTCTGCAATTCTTGCATGTTGAGAACCTTCAAGGTTCGTAGGTAGGGCATGTTTGATGAACCTTCCCGTGATCCAAGCTTCCTCCCATGATACGAGCCATGATAGGTAGTCCCATTGTGCACGCCATGAAATTTGAACACTCGGCCTTCAAGTCACTTTGTCAATCGTAGTTGGTGTGAATGGTAGCTTTGTTTGCATGATAGTAGCCGATATAAGAAGGATCAACTCAAGTATGGATGCATGAAGATTAGTGCATGCTTATGGCACATAGTTAACTGAATCAATGCACATAGAATGCAAATTGCAACATTTAAAACAACTAAATAAGAGAGTAGAATGTATACTTGTATTAAGCAATTTCGAACAATTAGTATCAAAGATTCATGCCAAATCGATGCAATGCACACATTAACAAGTTGTTCCTATGCCGTGCGACCTAACTGACTCAAACACGACTCAAGAACACCGGTTTTGCAACCGGGCTCTGATACCACTTAAGGATGTAGCACCCCGCACGTGAGGCACCACATCCCCCGTACTATGGTTCAACACGAGTAACGAAACAGCTAATCCGCACCCATATCAAACCATTGCGAACGGGAGACAAACATAAAAACCTTCCTAAGCCAGGCGGAGCTAGACCCTGCAATGAAAACCAACCCACAAAGTATAATGCATTGCAAAGCCAAAGTTCAAGTATACCAACCATAAGCAGAATTTGGGCTCTTCAGGCCTCTTTTAATTCAATAGCAAAACTCAGTAACAGCAATTCAATAACAATTACATAATTATTCGAGTTCATGGTATAATAGAACGAATCATACATAATTCCAATACAGATATGAGTGTAGAGACTCTCCTAACCTAACTTGACCAACACAAAAACTCCAACACCTCCGTCTAGCTCGAAACTCTGAAGCCAAACCTGCACGCTAAAGTGTTGGGGAGGGAGAGGGTCAGTCTCTAGAAGACTGAGTGAGCAGGAGCGATAAATATATATATAAAACATGCACATGCAAGTCATAAATTCCGAACAAGGTTTTATTTGGAATTAGTTCCCAAAAAGGGCAAGAAAATAGGTAAACAATGCTCGACTTATACGACTAATTCATATTAAATTCATTACTCTCATAAATCATACATAAATATAAGGCTCGGCGAGTGAGCGTGCACAATCTCCAACCAAACTCCGACCGTGTACGACAAATATCATTAATATGTTCATTAGGTGTTCATGCGATATATCATAATACATGCAGACCATATATCATAAATCATAATCGTTTGGGCAATCCGTGTCCCGGCCTTCCCACACGGTGCATAAACATAACATAAAATATACATAAGCATAATCAGAAATCATAACCAACCTTCTTCCTCCGGGTGGTGGACGGGCTTGCAAGACCCGGCCACCTAACATATCAATGTGGCAATGAGGTTCATGAGGCTTCAAAGCCCGGTTGGCGTTTCCCCGTCAAGAACCTTCTTTGACGAAGTCCGTTTCGCCGTAAGTTGGAACTAGTATATGGGATCCCCGTCAGCCCTTGCTTCCTCGGTTAGCCACATATACTAAGTCCCGGGGCCTGTGCAATCATGACATGCATAACATGATCTCGCCAAAACATAACAATACATACATATGATACATACTATAAGAAATCATACCTTACCGTGTAATTCGGCATATGCTATATACGTACCTCTCCGTGTCATCCTAATCCATAGCTAGCATGAAAACACACGGTTTGGAGCATAGCCTCATTAAAAAACCATTTTTTTAAGCTTATATATGCTCGTACGTATAATTCAGAAGAATTTACTCGATAGCTTCATTTGAAAACCATATATATATATAATCATAAGGTTTTGGCCAAAGCTTTTCACATAAGGGTTGTAGGGTTTGTTACATAGCTAAAATGAAAACCACCCTCACCTGAACCGTGACGAAACAAGGAACGGGTACCAAGTGCCCGAAGGATCAAGATCTCTCCACCCTGGAGATAAACTGTACAAAAGACCACAAGACGTGTTCGTGAGACTCGAGACTCTAAATGAACCATATATGACGTACGACAATGCTCAAGCATGATATGAAGGCATAAAGATCATGTTATATCATAGAAACGTTCACGTGCACTATTAACGCAATTAAAGCATATAAGCAAGCCATTCATTCAAATACTTTCAAGAAATGAAGGTATCATACTCATTTATTTCATATCCTTCATAATTCATAGCAATATCTTACAAAATCTTAGAACCATAATCATATTACACCTTCAAACATGTTTAGATTGAGTATGATACACAAAAACTCAAAGAACATCACTTAAGACATCAAAAGAATGCAAGAATGTACTTAATATTTCATATAGAAGCATTTAAGCCACGTCATAGAAATTCACTAAAAGCATACTTTAAACCTCATCCAAATATCTTGAAATTGCACCATAATGCTCCCAACATATAGCAAAACAAGTTCATAGTTCAACACGAAAGGAGATAAAATCATTAAGGAGGTGAAATAAATCAAAAACCGAAAATGAAGTAACACGGACTGCGCAGGGGAAGGGACACGGGGGTGTCACCTTCCTTAGCCAAACTGAGCCACGACCGTGGCTCAGTACAGATCTTCCCAGAAGGTGTGACACGCCCGTGTCTCTCACTTATGTGTAAATGAGACACGGGGGTGTCACGGTACAGAACTTGAGCCGTTCATAGAGTTTTCCGGCAAAAGTGATCTCATACCAAATCAATCCAAAAGCATACCAAATCAACTCCAAATGCTATGAAACTTAATATACAACAGATTTGGCATGTTATGAACATTTTTCATTTAGAGTGCAAAGGCTAAATCACACGTTAAGGCCATCGAATCCATGCAACAAAACTGGGTCGCCAAAATCGCACATATGAGCCCTAATGATTCCTTCATGCCTTGATCAAGTACTTAGGGGTAGAATTTGGATCTGAAACTTTGGGGAAAGCATGCTAACATACTAAAAAACTAATATACATCATATATATGCAAAATGGTACAATTTAAAGCACATTAGAATGACCCACAAGTTACAAAACGCAACAACAACAAGTCTGTCAAAGATCATGCATAAGAACAGGCCATGTCTTGCGGTTTTGAGGCTTCAAATGGATCCAAATACTTGAAACATGAATGCTAACATATAGAAAAATGAGTGTACAACAACTCCATGCAATTTCACACGAAATGGAGACCATTTGATCAAGCAACAACACAAAATTTCACACAGCAGTTCGAAAAACAGGGGAATCAATTTGATCATCAAGTTTGGAGCTCCATATCTCATAATTTCACCAAAGGGTCAAGAGATAAAATCCTCCTAATATCATATACTATCAGTTAGGAAAGAAATGGGTCAAGAAACAAGTTCATATGATCATGTATAAGCAAGAAAATCAGCTACACAAGCAAACAAGATCATAAGAGCAAATTTCCCCAAAAACCCTATTCATGCTCTTAACCCAAACCCTAACCAAACTGATCCAAATCATGATGTAAGGAGATGAAATCAAGTATAATAGAGTAGAGAGGACATAAACATTCATACCTTGAAGATTTGGTGAAGAAAAATGGTGATTTGAGCTCAAAATCACAAAAGGGCCAAGGTTTTCCTCTCCTTTCTTCTCTCTTTCTCTCTCGATCAGAAGCAGCAGAAATGAGGGATGTTTGGTTCGGTTTTGCTGCTAAAAGGGTAGGAGAAAGGCTTAACCCAAGGTGTAAAAGTCATGGTTAAGTTAAGAGGTGTTATGGGGTCCCACCATGAAGACTAGTCAACAAAAGGAGTTCTTCTTGCACGAGTTGCTCGTTACGGTTGAATTTCGGAGGTCTTAATGATCTCAAAAAGGTATGAGGCTTGTTCCATTGTCTCCGGATCGTCGATACGAAGGCAACGGAGGTGTCGGAATCCGAATCCGAATTCCCGAGCTCAAGATATCACGTACGGAACCAAGGGTGCGCTAATTGCTCGTTAGCCCCCGACTTGGTTCCACAAATCAAATTAAATTCATAAACACGTCAAATGAATCCGAAAACATAAACCGAGCATATAGGCATGTTCATAACACACATATTTACGACATATTAAATTTCCATACCAATCCGATATCATTACATAGAAGAACGAAGCACAAATAGAACACTCATGCGCAAGAACGAATTCATAACGTTAAAATTTAGTTACTAAAACTTAAATTCCATTTTAATTAAATTATAACCAACTAATAACATGTTGAAATTAATTAACAGAACTATCGAAATAGTTAAGGTAACATGAAACCTTAATTAAGAAATTAAACACTAAATATCAAAGTAAAATAAAATGAATTACTTAAAATAACCATAGTCTATAGTTTAAATCAAATGTAAACATTTATAAACAATTAATCATATAATTAAATAATTAGTTTGCGCAATTTATGAACAAATACGCCACATTATTTAAAACTGAAAAACTGGGGCGTTATATTTTCAGAGGAAAAATCCACCCCATGGATTCTGGTCAGAGACTCTACTGACTCAAATCCACCCCTGTGGATTTGGGTTAGTAGCAACAAAAAAAAAAAAAAAAAAAAAACAAATAGGGCATGCACGAAAGGGAAAGGGAGAGAAGCATGATACCAACTTATAACTCAATTAAAAGCATACAAATATACAAAGATTCATGTCCTAATTCATACAAAAACCGAAGCTAAATCATGAGAGTGGAAGAGATGCTCACAGAGGTGCATAGTCTTCAAGTTTCATGAGAATCCATTAATGGTAACTTGCAAATAACTCATCTATCATGCAATATAAGTCCAAGGAAACACAAATGGAAGTCTTAGAATCGTATACCGTGCTTCATACTAAAAGAAACCACAAGAACTTATGCAAGAATCATCAAATTTCCCCAAACCCTTACTATTCATCATCTTCATCAATCCTAAATTAAAACTTGGTGAAATCATGCATGATCTACCTTAAAATGACCACAAGTAGATACACATAGCAAATATGAGCTTACCTTCAAGAAATGATGAGAAATAGTGAAGAGATGAGCTCAAATCTCAAGGGTTTGAATAGTTTTCTTCTTCCTTCTCTCTTCTTCTTCTTCTCTCTCTTTTGGCTGAATTTGGGGGCTTGTGAGGGGGTATGGTTCGGTTAGGGACTGACTAGGGAGAGAGAGGAGTATGCCAAGTGGGCTAGGTCATGAGTTTAGGGTCTAGGGGTGTTATTTAGGTCCGAAACTTAGGAAAAGTCAATGGTTTGTCGTTTTAGGTACAAAGTGTTCGTTTCGGTTGAAATTTGGGAATCCAAATGGTTTTATAAAAATATGAGGTTTGTCCCATCGGATCTGAATCATCGATACGAGTCCAATGGAGGTGACAAAACTCAATTCCGAGTTCCCGAGCTCAAGATATGCCGCCCGGAACACAAGGTGCGCTAAATGCTCTTTAGCCCTCTTTTCGGTTCCGATCACACAAACGATTCCAAAATTCAAACAAACGAAAATAAAATCATGCAGCGAGTATAAAGGCATGTTCATAATACATGTAATTCACTCATACCAAGTTTCCACAAAAAACGGAAATCAAACAAAGCTCATTCAAAGTCATATAAGCAAGTACTTTAAAAAATTCAAAGAATTACCAAGTAAAATAAGATTAAAATATATAGTTACATAATTAAAATAATTTAAATGCACAATTAATTATCACATACGTCATACCTGTATGGCTGAAAAGCTGGGGAATTATAACCTCTCCCTCTTAAAGGAATCTATCCTCGGATTCACTATTCGCCTGAAAATAAACAATGAGAGAACCCCGTCTCTCGCAAGCAATAATGAGAGAACCCCGTCTCTCAAAAGAAACAAAGAGAGAACCCCGTCTCTCGAACAACAAGGAGAGAACCCCGTCTCTCACAAACAATAAAGAGAGAACCCCATCTCTCGAACAACAACAAAAGAACCCCCTCTCCTGAACAACAAGGTAAGAGAGCCTCCAATAATCCCGAGCACCAAAACACAAAATGCAAACACACCACAAAATAATACAAACAGAAAGTAGCAAAACATCAAACACCACGGCCACACAAGAATCAAGTATCAAGTATTAGTCACATCAAGTATCAACCGATCAAAACAACTAATACAACCGATGATCAAGGCACATAGCGTCAAATTTTACTTGAAGTTAAAATTACATGTATGCATATGCCATGAATGTTTGATGTACCGTTCACCGTGGTGAGGAATTTGGAGAGGAAAATTTTAGGGCCAGATTGCACGGTTGAATGCAAAAGCTAGCTCGATTCTTGACTTGTCATTAATGCCTTAGTGTGTGTCTAGTTGAAGAGAAGATAGACTCTTAGTTAGTTTTATTCTGACTCGTGCCCCCTAATTACCTTTTTTAATCCCTCATCTTTCACCCATGATCTTGTTTTAGCAAGACTAACTCTTTTAAGTAACGAAGCTTTGACCTTCTCGTATATTATTAGAACATTCATCCCGGGGTCAAGTCCATAACTACTATCTTTACCCATATAAGAGTCTACCATATCCTCAAAGACAACTACTCTTGGCCACCTTGATAGTTCAATCCTGATCTTGAGAAAGTCATCATTTTGGTCTATCTCAACATGAATCCTTTCCCATCTTCTTCTTAGGTTATCCCTTCATCCTCTTAAAGCCTTTAAGGGTGCATCGGTTTCTGGCCCATTCAATTCCCTAATCGAAGATAAAACATTCTTAATGATTCTTGAAGTTTGATCCAAGTCCTTTAATGATCACCCTTTTCGATTCGTCTCTTCTCAAATTTCCTTCCGAATTTTCATGGAAAGACAACTAACGACTTAATAACATTAGCTTTGTTATGCATCGTCCGAACCCCTGTAATACATAATTGAATCAACCTCTATTGACACCATCCTATTATATGGTAGTTTGATCCAATTTCTTTTTGTTAACGTTGAGTTAGGAGGTCATGGAAGCTCCCTCATAATTCCATCATCTTCAAAGTCCAAATCCCGTACCATGGATACCCTTTAGCAATCTTCAACCCAAATTTGGTAGCTTAACTTCCAATTTGAAGGTTTAACTCATAAGACCATTTCATTCCTTTCCTATCCTCATCATTAGAACTTTCATATCTTCCATGGTTTGCATTTCCATTTGTCCTACTAAAATACTTCTTTGAGTGAAACCTTGCATTTCAAGTTTGTCTCTTAGTCATGCTCTCTCCCTTAAAAGTTTCCATCTTCTTATGTCAAGCTTTATCCCCCATCTTATAATCGAATTTCTTGATCCACTCGAAATGAGCAATCCTTGTTAGGGATGGTGTTCGATGTGTTACTCACCTCCACTTAAAGTGATGAGTTGAAAGAACATCCTAAATCCTTTGCTTTCCAAATTCTCTTCTAATTCTCTCGAAGCCCGGTATCCCAATCTCTTTTCTCGTTCGATCCGAACATCTCTGAGTCGACCCAAACTCTTAATCTCCAAATTAAAATTATCCTCTCCGTCTTAGCCTTATCACTAAAATATTCTCCTCCTTCAATTTGGTTTGGCAAAACTTTGATTGAAGTAGTAATAGTTGAAGTATCATGTGGGGAAGGCATCCTAACAAGTAAACACTAAGGTAATGCATGTCTCGTTAAAATGCCAATGTTATGAAGCACGTAGTACACTTGCAAACAATTAAAGATGCAACATGTTGGAGCAATTATATCAATTAGAAATGTGCATATAAATAGAGAAATTTGAATAACATAAAGTGATGTATGATGCACGTGCCATGAATATGTTAAACCTGTCACCGTGGTGGTAAGCTTTTAGCTCGGCAACTTGTTCTTCATTTCCTTAATTACGGCTTGCTTTGAACTCGTTGGTCATTTCTTATTTTTTCCACGGTGTTCAAATTTCCATAATCTTCTTGCATCAACTTGCATATATCCAAGACCCGAAATCGCAATTTCTTGAACCCAAGGTCTTCTACATCTATAGAATCGGTATTTCGACTTACTCCCAAGTATCGACCTCTAAAGGTTGTCCGAATCTTCACCTTGATTTTCACCCTGTTCGAAGTTCTCTTGGCTTATCCCTTATGAGTTCGAATCGGTGGAATGCACTCGCCCTCTAATTGCTTACACTTGGTTTCACAATCTACTCCAAAAGCTCTTTGTCTTTCTTTATCGTTGCCATTTGTTGCTCCATATCTTTGTGTTGTTTGACTTTCTTTAACTTCTCCAAGTTTGATTTCTACCTTGTCCGGAATTCAAGTATCCCAAGTCACCACTTCTTTTCCTTGTTCCCCGGACTCAACTTCTAATGTATTGGTTAATTCAAAAATTCTTCCTTGATAGTTAGTATCATTCACCATTCATTGGCCCTATTATTCTTTGAACTTGATTTACTTGGAAGCTCATCCTCGACGATCTTCGTTGCTCACTTCTCAGCAGCCTATTTTACCTTGAGTCCTCATGGTTATCATCACCCCTTTGTCGATCCAAACCTCGAAATAAAGTACCTTTGAGGTTTTCCTTTGCTTCTTTCTTGAATTAAGTAATCCTAAGGAATCCGATTGATTAACCCCGGCAGTGTAGGTGTATGTGTTGATCTTGTGAATGGTAGACATCGCACACCCACTACTATCCTTTCGAATACTTATCAACCTTGGTAGAACTTGTCGATTATTCCTACAAGTTGAATTTTCCATCTCGGATTCCATCACTCGAATCATGGCCCAATTAAGGAAAGCCATGACTCTTGAATTCTTGTATAAAATCCCAGTGCATTCCTTACATCCTCCATGCTTGAATGTAGGGCTCATGGCGAGTTGTTGTGATCATGAGAATTGGCCGTGGTTTGATGCTATAAGAATACCCTACAATCATAACTCATCTCAAATATCAATACATGCCGATTAGTAAGTGCATATGACACATAATTAACACCAAGAGCACGTATTTGATGCAAAATACAACACATAAGTCAACAAAATTTAAATTAAGCACATTTAACAATGTATTTCCACATCAAGTTTCAATAACAATGCTCATGATCAATGTGGTGCACACGCTGACAAGTTGTTCCTAAGCCGTACGACCTAGACTTGATATGACACGATGCTAGAAACCCTGGTTTTACAACCGGGGCTCTGATATCACTTAAGGATGTAGCGCCCCAAACGGAATGAACCACATCCCATCGCACCGAGACCCGACCCGCATATGAAATGGGAAGTCCATACATGTATCAAGTCACGACGAACGGGGACCACTCACTCGCTATACTAGGCGGGAGCTAACCTCGAAACCAAATAAACAATTCAAAAGAATAAAATGCATGTGCGGAAGCAAAACGTATAATTAATCAGAAATACAGTTAGCAATTGACAGGTTTGACTAACAGAGATTCCTAGTCCCGAAATTCAAACCTAACTCATATATCATAATATTATAACCGTAGTATCCATACATGCTATACATAACTTATTCAATTTACAAAATACGTGAAGTGAACCAAACTTGACCAAGCGATATGACCGACTAGAAAACCCACCTAGCACACCAACACCTGCAAGGGCAAAACTAAAAACGAAGTCGGGTTCAGTCTATAGGAGACTGGTGGGTATAAAACAGGGTATATCATAGTAATATCGCAGAATTTAAACACCCACACATGCAAGCTATAATCCCGTGCGAGGTTTTGAGATATTTCCCAAGTGGGTGAAAACAAAGAAAAACAACGCTCGGGATTACAACGATCAATTTCATTCATTCATTCAATCACGCGGTCATTACGTGAGCCCGGCGAGAGGGCGAATTCTCCAACCTTCTCCTCATGTGTGCATTTATTCATTCATTCGTTAGTGATCATACCACAATCATTCATTCGTTCATTCATTCATTAACAATCATTCATAATCATTAACATTCATAATCATAAACACTTACACCTTTTTCCTCCAGGCGGTGGACGGGTTAGCAGGACCCGACCACCTCATTCATTGATCAAAGGGGCTTACATGAATTCCCCCAAAGGCACTCAGCTCCCATACCTCGCTAATCTCCTAGCGAGTTCCGGTATCACCATCATTATTTGTTGGGACTAGTGTACGAGGATCACCGTCAGCCCGAGCTTCCCCGGATAGCCACGTACACATAGTCCCGGGCCCACATAAACATTGTGTTCACTGATCTCGCCAAAACATTGTGTAAGGGTTCAAGAAAGAAAGACTTACGTTTGAAATCATTTACTCATTTGAAACAACTCGATATACGTATAATATAAATTTTGGCTTAAAACTTTGCACATTGGATGCATATTGGGTCGTTTTAGCTAATAGAAGAGAAACCCACCTTTACACCTCACCGAACATGTAGCACCCCAACGGTGAGGCATCACACCCCCGCACTATGACCCGACACGTGGTACGAAATGGAAAGTCCGCACACGCACCAATTCACAGCGAACGGGTGACAAACGAAAAAAAACCAACCAAAGCTAGGCGGTTCCTAAACCCTGTACAAGCCAAATATGCAAAAACCCGAATGCGGAAGCGATGCAAAATACGAACTAACAAAAACTTTAATCAACAAACATAAATAAAAGGGTTCGACTAATCCAAGCCCTGTCCTAACCTGTCCCGAAAATAAATAAAATCAAAGCATAAGTATCATCTTGTACAGAACATACTATATACCTAATTTCGTAAATAAATCAGAACAAAATACTTAACAAAATCAAACGGACCGACACAGACTCGATAGACCAGACTCAAAGCCGCCTAGCTCGAACTCCAACAACTTGAACCTGCAAACTAAAACGTAGGTGGGGCGAGGGTTAGTCCACTGACTGAGCGAGGGGGCTGAACACACACCAACACATATATACATATAGAGCAAAGCATGTATCAAAAGAAAGATTATGAACCGGGAATAGGGTTTTGCATACCAAAACCATTTTCGAAACATACTTATACATATATTTTCAAATCAAACTTATACATATCTTTTCTTATCTTATCTTATTCAAAACTTAACAAACTGAGCATACTCATACCAAATTTATACTTAAACAAATCATATCAGACAGAACAAACTCGTAACATGTCGAAAGAGAAAGCTCCTATCCCGTTTCATAATCAACATAACATAGCATAATCATATACCCGGCGAGTACGGGTCTCCCACCTTACTTCCATATCGAATCATACGTATCAAATCAGAAAACAAACAAATATCAAAATAATCCAACCCCAACACCATGTAGTTCGGGGAGCAAACCCTCACTACTCATACAGATACAAACACACACGGGGTAGCGAACCCACACTGTGCCTTCCCCGGTTATCCACCGAGGGCTCAAGATACCACGCCTTCCCAACCTCCATAGGTCGCACGTGAATATCTCAAATGAGAACGTGCACAGTGGTCACAACCGGCGACCCCATGGTCGTCCTGGGTCTCCCTTACCCACGTCTCGGGGCCCAACACACCAGAACATAGCAAATCAGAACATATCATAACTCGCTACATACCAAACTTATCATATCGAATCCAAATCAATACTTACGTACCTTAACGGAGCATACCAAATCTTGCAACTTAGCATATGCTATAAACGTACCTCTCCGTGTCATCCTAATCCGCAGCTGGTATGAAGACACACGGTTTGGAGCATAGCCTCGTTACAAAACATTTCAAGCTTACATATGCTCGTACATATACAGTTCGAAAACCTTTAATCGTATGACAAATTCATAAACATATCATATAAACACATATCTATTATATAAATATAATAGAATAATCGCATGCAGGCTTGAAAACGAGCACAGAAGGTGGTAGGTCGCTGTAACTAATACAAAAATCCTAAAACCTCACCTTACACCGACAGAAACGGAAAACCTTAGCCAAGAAGTCCCACTGGAACCCAAACAGCTGACAGACACTCCCTGGAAAAACCCTGAACAACTGAACACACGGAACACAAGACTCAGACTCAAATCAACCACAAAGACGCACGGCTATGCTCACGAATACAAATGATGCAACATATAATCCATATCTTTTCATTCAAGTCATTCAGAGCATATTATAATTCATATTCTATGTCAAGAGATGCATAGCTCATAAAATTCATAACATCAAGTATATAAAACAACTCAAAACGTTATAAATTTATTTCTTATCAAGTACTAGTTCTCGAGGCAAATAAACACGAATTGCATATATATTCGAATAGAGCAATTAAATCAAACAAGGGTCAAGCTTAATTAATTACACAAAACAAATTAGGATATTAAGAATTTCATGATTCGTTTCCTATGTTTCATACAACTTCATAATCAATTATTCTCAAATAGATAGGCGTAAAACGAGACAAATAAATTCGATAAATCACGAATCAAATTTTCATACATCATAGCATACTTCCACGTATCATACAACTCATAATTTCAATTTATAGCACATACGGGATCGAATTGCACAATTAAAATCAATTAACGAATAAAATACAATAGCTTCAAAAATTCATATAAATTCAACCGGACATCCGATTGACGAACGGGAAGTGGCGTTGGACTCACCACAACGAAACGGACCTACTGTCCGAAAGTCGCCGGAATGCCGCCACCGTGGCCGGCCGAACAGCCACCGGCCGCCACCGGAACACCGCCTCCGGTGGTCGGAAAAATCCCCGGAAGGATAGAAACGTGTGCGTCGGCCTGCTTGACAAAAGCCCTCAATCAATTTCAGAAAATACCAAACATACCGGACTTCGTTGACGAAAAACCGAACCAAAATCCTAATACGAAAAATGAAATTAAATACAAACCGCTAAACAAAAATAAAATCCGGACATACCGTTGGAAAGCCCGTAACGAGCTCTACGAAAGCCCCTAGCCAAAACCCAGAAAAAGTCGCCGGAAAATCGGACCGCCGGAAAATCGGACCGCCGGTACATTAAACACATTAAAAGGTTGGAACGCGGCGTACCTTATACGTCGGACGAGTGGGGTGTCACAGAACGAAACCAAGAAGACAAGAATACTTGAGAAGAACCTATGAACCCGTCATCTCCGCCCTGTAGAAACTGTACAAAGGACAATCTAATGTACTCGTGAGACTCAAGACTCCAAATGAACCACATATGGTGCACGACAATGCAATGAGCATGATATGAGACATGCATGAGCAATAACAATATGCCAATATGATGTTGATGTATACAATTAATGTCATTTAGTCACCAAATCAAGATATTCATTCATTACACGAATAAATCGTGTCCGTTCGTAACAAATCTTTCATTTAATATCAATCGTTCATTGAATATTGAAACTCTAACATGTTATAATACATGTTAACAATGTATATGAAGTAAAAATCATGTTATGAAGCCTCATTATCATGTAATTCATTCAAGTACATCCAATACATGGAGTTATCAAGTTCATTCGTTCATAACATTTATATTTCATAACAATTCAAGTCATAAGCTTCATATATTAATCAAAACACCTCATAAAGCATATTAGTATAACATAGGAGTCAGAAAAGAGGTGGAGAAAGATCAAACAAGAGAAGAAAAATAAGAAAAATGAAACCGGAGTAACAAAAAAACCAGCAGGACAGAATCCACGGAAAAATCCACGCCCATGGATTCTGGTCAGAAACTCTACTCACTCAAATCTACCCCCGTGGATTTGGGTTAGTAGCCAAAAAAAAAAAAACAAAGCAAACAGGGCATGCACGAAAGGGAAAGGGAAAGAAGCATGATACCAACTTATAACTCAATTAAAAGCATACTAATATACAAAGATTCATGTCCTAATTCATACAAGAACCGAAGCTAAATCATGAGAGTGGAAGAGATGCTCACAAAGGTGCATAGTCTTCAAGTTTCATGAGAATCCATTAATGGTAACTTGCAAATAACTCATCTATCATGCAATATAAGTTCAAGGAAACACAAATGGAAGTCTTAGAATCATATACCATGCTTCATACTAAAAGAAACCACAAGAACTCATGCAAGAATCATCAAATTTCCCCAAACCCTTACTATTCATCATCTTTATCAATCCCAAATTAAAACTTGGTGAAATCATGCATGATCTAACTTAAAATGACGACAAGTAGATACACATAACAAATATGAGCTTACCTGCAACAAATGATGAGAAATAGTGAAGAGATGAGCACAAATCTCAAGGGTTTGAATAGTTTTCTTCTTCCTTCTCTCTTCTTCTTCTTCTCTCTTCTTTCTCTCTCTTGGCTGAATTTGGGGGGCTTGTGAGGGGGTATGTTCGGTTAAGGTCCGATTAGGGAGAGAGAATGTTGCACCCCGCACGTGAGGCACCACATCCCCCGCACTATGGCTCAACACGAGTAACGAAATAGTAAATCCGCACCCGTATCAAACCCTAGCGAACGGGAGACAAACATAAAAAAAAACCTTCCTAAGCTAGGCGGAACTAGACCCTGCAATGATAACCAGTTGACGAAATATAATGCAACGCAAAGCCAAAGTTCAAACATACAAACCATAACCAGAATTGGGCTCTTCAGGCCTCTTTTAATCAATAGTAAAACCCAGAAACAACAATTCAATAACAATTACATAAATATTCAAGTTCATGATACTATAGAATCGGATCATGCATAATTCCAATACATATGTGAGTGCAGAGACTCTCTTAACCTAACTTGACCAACTTAAAGACTCCAACCACCTCCGCCTAGCTCGAAACTCCAAAGACAAACCTGCACACTAAAAGGTTGGGGAGGGAGAGGGTCAGTCTCTAGAAGACTGAGTGAGCAGGAGCGATACATATATATATAAAACAAGCACATGCAAGTCATAAATCCCGAGCAAGGTTTTATTTGAAATTAGTTCCCAAAAGGGCAAGAGAATGACCAAGCATTACCCGGATTTTACGACTAATCACATTAATTCATTACGTTAATAAATCATACATATACATAAGGCTCGACGAGTGAGCGTGCACAATCTCCAACCAAACTCCGACCGTGTACGACAAATATCATTAACACGTTGATTAGGCGATCATGCGATATATCATAATACATGCAAATCATATATCATAAATCATATTCGTTTGGGCAATCCGTGTCCCGGCCTTCCCGCACGGTGTATAACAATCATAACATAACATAATCATATTCATAAAAATCAGTTCCAACCTTCTTCCTCCGGCGGTGGACGGGTTTGCAAGGCCCGACTACCCAATCATATTAATGCGACTATGAGGTTCATGAGGCCTCAAAGCCCGGTTAGCGTTTCCCCGTCAAAAACTCCTTGACGAAGTCCGTTTCGCCGTAATTGGTTGGAACTAGTATATGGGATCCCCGTCAGCCCTTGCTTCCTCGGTTAGCCACATATACTAAGTCCCGGGGCTGTACAATCATAAATCATAAATGTGTCTCGCCAAACATATCAATTCATAAGAGACATAACATAATCATAAATCATTTGAAAAGGATTTACTCGATCAATAATTACTAGGTAAGTTCATTTGAAAACTATACATAACTATATTAGGTTTTTGGCTAAAGCTTGTCACATACGGTTGTAGGGTTTAATACGTAGCTAAAATGAAAACACCCTCACCTGGTACAAGACAAAACAAGGATACGAGTTACCGAGTGCCTGAAAGATCAAGATCTCTCCACCCTGGAGATAACTGTACAAAAGACAGCATGACGTGTTCGTGAGACTCAAGACTCTTAATAAACCATATATGACGCACGACAATGCATAAGCATGATATGAATGCATAAAAGATGATAATATGTCATGAAAATGTTCATGTGCACTATTAAGGAATTTAACTCATATAACCAAGTCATTCATTTGATATTCTAAACGTTCATATACATTCAAGTTCCATCTTTTCATATCCTTCATAATTCATAGCAATATCTAACAAAATCTTGGAACCATAGTCACATTATACCTTTCAACATGTTGACATTGAGTATAATAAATAAAAAGGTAAAGAGCATCACTTAAGACATCAAAAGAATGCAAGAAGGTACTTAATATTCCATATAGAAGCACTCAAACCACGTTATAGCAATTCACCAAAAGAATGATTTAAACCTCATCCAAATGCTATGAAATCAAACCACAATATTCCTAAGACATAACAAAACAAGTTCATAGTTCAACACAAAAGGAGATAAAGTCATTAAAGAGGTGAAACAAATCAAAAACCGAAAAGGAAGCAACAAGGACCGCGCAGGGGAAGGGACACGGGGGTGTCACCAACCCTAGCTAAACTGAGCCACGACCGTGGCTCAGTACAGACATACCCAGAAGGTGTGACACGCCCGTGTCTCACATTTTAGTGTAAATGAGACACGGGGGGTGTCACGGTAAAGAACCAAAACGCACACAAGACTTTACGGGCAAAACTGAACCCATACAAAATCAATTCAAAAGCATACCAAATCAACTCCAAATGCTATGAAACTTAATATACAACACATTTACCATGTAAGGAACATATTTCATTTAGAGTGCAAAGGCTAAAACACACATTAAGAGCATCTAAATCATGTAGCAAAACTGGGTCGCCAAAATCGTACATAAGAGCCCTATTGTTTCAATCAAGCCATGATCAAGTACTTAGGAGCTGAATTTGGAACTGAAACCTTGGGGAATGCATGCTAACATACTAAAAAACTAATGTACATCATATATATGAAAAATGACACGAATTAAAGCACATTAGAATGACCAACAAGTCACCAAACGCAACAGCAGCAAGTCTGTCATAGATCATGCATAAGAACAGGCCATGTCTTTCGGTTTTGGGGCTTAAAATGGATCCAAATACTTGCAACATGAATGCTAACATATAGATCAATGAGTGTACATCATATCCATGCAAATTCATACGAAAATAAGGTCATTTGATCAAGCAACAAACCATACTTCACACGGCAGTCATGAAACAGAGGAGGCAGTTTTGAACATCAAGTTTGAAGCTCCACATCTCATAATTTTATCAAAGGTTCAAGAGATAAAATCCTCCTAACATCATATATTATCATTTAGGAAAGAAATAGGCCAAGAAACAAGCTCATATAATCATGTTTGCAAGAAAATCAGCTACACAAGTAAATAGGTCACAAGAACAAAAATCCCTAAAAGTTCATATCAAACTCATCACTCAAACCCTAACCAAATCTGATCCAATTCATGTATTAAGTAGATGAAATCAAGTATAATAGAGTATAGAAGACATAAATATTCATACCTTGAAGATTGGAAGAAGAAGGGAGGTGATTTGAGCTCAAAATCACAAGAATGGCCAAGGGTTTTTCTTCCTTTTCTTCTCTTCCTCTACCTCGATCAGTTGCAGTAGCAAGGGAAGATATTTGGCTCGGTTTTTGCTGCTAAAAGGAGGAAGAAAGGCTTAACTCAAGGTACAAAATTCATGGTTTAAGGTATGGTTAGATTAGAGGAGTGTTAAGGGTCCCACCATGAAGACTAATCAACAAAAAGGAGCTCTTTTTGCACGAGTTGCTCGTTACGGTTGGATTTCGGAGGTCTTAATGATCTCAAAAAGGTATGAGGCTTGTTCCATTGTCTTGGAATCGTCGATACGAAGGCAACGGAGGTGTCGGAATTGGAATCCGAATTCCCGAGCTCAAGATATCACGTAGGGAACCAAGGGTGCGCTAATTGCTCGTTAGCCCCCGATTTGGTTCCACAATTCAAAATAATTTCGTTAACACGTCAAAATGAATCCGAAAACATAAACCGAGCATATAGACATGTTCATAACACACACATTTACGACATACTAAATTTCCACGACATTTCGATATCATTACATATAAGAACGAAGCACAAATAAAACACTCATGCGCAAGAATGAATTCATAATGTTATAAATTAATTACTAAAACTTAAATTCCATTTTAATTATGATCCAAGGTCAAAGGATTTGAATAAATTAATGAAATTGATTAATGCATAATTGATTAACAATTTATAATAAAATTGAATAATAAAATTAAATACGAAACACTTATAAACAATTAATCACATAGTTAGCTAATCTAATTGCGCAATTTATAAGCAAATACGGCACATCAGTTTAAACGAAAAACCGGGGCATTACAGAGAGGAGTATTTCAAGTGGGCTAGGTCATGAGTTTAGGGTCTAGGGGTGTTATTTACGTCCGAAACTTAGGAAGAGTCAATGGTTTTGTCGTTTTAGGTACAAAGTGCTCGTTTCAGTTGAAATTCGGGAATAAAAAAGGTCTTATAAAAATATGAGGTTTGTCCCATCAGATCCAAATCGTAGATACGAGTCTAATGGGGGTGACAGAACTTGATTCCGAGTTCCCGAGCTCAAGATATGCCGCCCGGAACACAAGGTGCGCTAAATGCTCTTTAGCCCCCTTTTCGGTTCCGATCACACAAACGATTCCAAAATTCAAACAAACGAAAATAAAATCATGCAACGAGTATAAAGACATGTTCATAATACACATAATTTACTCATACCAAGTTTCCACGAAAAACGGAAATGAAACAAAGCTCATTCAAAGTCATATAAGCAAATACGTTCAAAAATTCAAAGATTTAACAAGTAAAATAAGATTAAAATATATAATTACATAATTTAAATAATTTAAATGCGTAATTAATTATAACATACGTCATACCTGTACGGCTGAAAAGCCAGGGCGTTACAACACCAGAATATACAAATGCAGCAACAAACATAAAGAACAATAACAGTGATACTTTCGAAGTTCCACAAAGGTGATACTTTCAAAAATAGGAGAATACACCAGTTATGGTTAATGGCAAATCCATTGCACTAGGTCATTATCTTATCATTTTGGTTTAATCATTATAGTAAGATCAACATACTTCAATGTCTTCTCGCCATTCTGTACACACATTGTTCTCATTAATCGACAATTTGAAATGTTAAAACAGTAACAAGAAAGAATCAGTAATAAAGTAACTCCTTCAACTCATGTCTGATAAACTCTTTTTGCCTGTCACATGAATCATTTGCCTCTTTGCTCTATTTTCTTTATTTGGTGCACTTATTTTCTAACAGAAAACAAAAAGATTACTTAAGATATAATAAGGAGCAGTATCATCTAAATACCATAAGAATAAAATGAATGAATTTGATACCCGGATTTTGTCACTACTCCAAGAAAGAACTAAATTCTTCCATTGGTCTGGAAGAGCTCTTTCATCCTCTGTATCAGGCCGCCTGCGTAAATTTTCTTCCAATGAGGAATTAAGGTCAAAATATTTACTCTTGACCCTATTTTTCCAAGTTCTCCAGCTCTTTGATAAAGTTATCCACGATACATCCTGAAAGTCAAGTGTGCCTGTAAACTTCTCCTACATCACATGAAATTAATTGTTTTTGCATTAATATAAGCAATAATAACTGTAAGGTGAGGCAATACCAAGCAAAATAAGAGAAGTTATATGTATCCTTAATCAACTCCAGCAGATTATTTTTGATAGACATTGGGACTTTATGCCAATCTTCGTAGTCAAGTGGAAGTAGTTTTCTATTTCTGACCAAAGTACCAATGAACTCGACATATTCACTTTTCTTTGGACCAATAGGCTTTCCAAACTCATCAAATTCCACTTGAACTGGTGCTCTTCTAGCCCAAACACACGGTATGTTGGTAGCTCCTCGTGTTATCCTCTGAACATTACACCTTATTTAGAAATAGATATTTTACTCCGTAAACCTTCTTTGATACTGTAAAAGTAAATATGTATATATATATATATATAGCATACTAACCAATACTTGAAGTATCAAGATTGCCATCATTGATATCATTTAAATGCATTCCATATGTAGAATCGCCGTTGACATTTCTTGTATGTTTAGCTTGTCTATGATCAGTCTCTGGAACTACAAACAAACATCATTCACATAAAATACTAAAATAAAATAGATTTGTAATGATTAAAGAACCTTCTATGATACTATAAAAAATAAATATGTATATATATATAGCATACTAACCAATACTTGGAAGTATCAGGATTGCCATCAATGATATCATTTAAATGCATTCCAGATGAAGAATCCCTGTTGACATTTCTTGTACGATTAGCTTGTCTATGATCAGCCTCTGGAACTAGAAACAAGCAGCATTCACTTAAATTACTAAAATGAAATAGATTTGTAATGAGTAAAGAACCTTCTATGATACTATAAAAAATAAATATGTATATATATATAGCATACTAACCAATACTTGAAGTATCAGGATTGACATCAATGATATCATTTAAATGCATTCCAGATGAAGAATCGCCATTGACATTTCTTGTACGATTAGATTGTCTATGATCAGCCTCTAGAACTAGAAACAAGCAGCATTCACTTAAATTACTAAAATGAAATAGATTTGTAATGATTCACGTAAACATACCGGTGTTTTCATGTTGTCCACGGACCACTCCTGTTGAATCTGGCCCACTCCCCCAACTAACAGGCTTCTTGTATCTGTTCTGCCTTGTCCTTGCCATAACTATAGCAAAGTTTTCAGTTAAATGAAATAACAAAGATCGTGTATGTACAATATATAAAACTACTACTGACAAAAAAAAAAAAAAAAAAAAAAAACTACTACTAAAATTGAAGTTTCTACAGTTTATCCTCTTAATTGATTAAACATATCCTGGATCTTCCAAATCATTAGTACTTAAACTTTCTAAGCTATCAACAGGAATTATGGTGGCCCCATCACGAATCCACATAACATCTTCATTTTCATTGATTTGAACCTCGCTGCAAGTTTCGCTTTGTAAAAGGGTGTCAAAATCATCATCGATCTTCTCTCTAGCCTTAGTTGTAATCACAACTTGCCAATCCTTTTTCGTGGCATCTTCAACATAAAATACTTGTTCAGCTTAGGATGTAAGAACATAAGGCTCATTTTGACGCCTAATATTTGAAAAATTGGTCAGTACTAACCCATCTTCATCCTCTTTAAGCCTGCTGCCCTTCGATACCCAGTCACAATCAAACAATACAACCTTTTTACAGCGTGTGTAATCTAATTCTATTACATCCCTTAACACTCCATAATATACCATTTCTTGTAAGAAAGGTCTCCTGTCCTTTTTGCTTGCAAAACTCGTCGTAGTTGCACTAACCATAACTCCACAATTTTGTTTTTTCCTTTTCCTCTCCACTTCTTTTGTATGAAAACAAAATCCATTTACTTTAAAACCTTTATATCTTCTACCAACAGGAGTCTTATCATATCATTTAACATTGATTCATCTTCACTTCCATTTAATACTTCAATCTGTGTTAAAAATATTAATAAATGTCAAAAAGAAACTAAAGAACAGAGACAAGTGCAGTGAAACTGTAAATGTTATAAATAATTCTGTTAACTTACACGATCCTTAAACCAACTAGCAAAGGAATCAACATGTAGTCTTTTGATTTCGTGCTCCGTAGAACGGCGTTTTTTATGCCTAATTTGAGTTTCATGTTCGCTGCATACAAGTATACAAAAATTATAAGTATTTGGTAAGCCGTATATGGAAAAGAAATTAGTTAATGATGCTTACTCTCTGTACTGTTGAGTTTAATCGCAATTGAATAACACATATCGGTGAGCCCTTGTTAATTGGTTATTATCCAAAACAATTCGCTTCCCATTCCCTAGGGGATTCCAAGACATTGAGAAAATATCAGCACCTTTTTCAGTTGATACACACCCAATATCGCCATTTCGGCTTGCTCAGTTAAGCCTAGTTTCTACTTTTTCATCAAAATATAGCGCACAAAAGGATAAACATTCCTCTGCCAAGTACCCTTCAGTAATTGTACCTTCTGGTCGTCCTCTATTCCGTACGTGTAATAGCCTAAGTTGCTTGTCCCACATCGGTTGGAGAGGGGAACAAAACCTCATTTATAAGGGGGTGGGTACCTTTCCCTTGTTGAGGCCTTTTCCTGGGTGGGCGCCTTTGGGTTTAAATTCCACTGGGAAGAACAAAACTGTGAGGGTGGTGTCGCTTAGCCCACCAAAGCGGACAATATCGACAGGCGGGTTCTGGCTGGTACAAGTGGTATCAGAGTCGGAGCCCGGGCCCTCGCTGGCCCTGTTAGGGGGGTGGACTGTAATAGCCTAAGGTGCTTGTCCCACATCGGTTGGAGAGGGGAACAAAACCTCCTTTATAAGGGGGTGGATACCTTTCCCTTGTTGAGGCCTTTTCCTGGGTGGGCGCCTTCGGGTTTAAATTCCACCGGGAAGAACAAAACCGTGAGGGTGGTGTCGCTTAGCCCACCAAAGCGGACAATATCGACAGGCGGGTTTTCGGGCTGTTACAGTACGTATGCTTTCAAAGTACTTAAATACCTACAAGGTGATAAAATTTGATCATCAATACAATATGAAGTAATAAAATATAATCATAAATTAAATTATAGATATTTATGTCTACACTTACCTTTCAATAGGGTACATATAACGGTAATAAACAAGACCAACTAACTTTGCCTCCGTAACCAAATGCACAGTTAAATGAACCATGATATCAAAAAAAGATGATGGAAATATTTTGTCCAACTTACACAGTATGACAACAATATCTTTTTCTAATCGAGCCAACTCCTTGTGATGGAGTGTTTTAGAACACAGGTCTCTAAAGTAACAACTTAGTTGAATAAGTGAAGAACGTATTGGCTTTGGCAAAAGTCTACGCAAAGATAAAGGTAGTAATTATTGCATTAACACATGGCTGTCATGACTCTTAAGACCGAAAATCTTTGGTGGTTTTAAATGTACACACTGAGAAATATTTGATGCATAGCCATCAGGAACTTTAACATTTTTCAACAGTTTACAGAAACTTTCCTTCTCTTTTTTGTCCAATGCAAATGATGCTGATGGAAACCATTCTCGCCCAGACTCATCTACAAAAGGATGGAGTCTTGTTCGTATTCCCATCTTCTTCATGTCCAAATGAGCATTGTAGTTATCCTTTGACTTATCGGAATCAAGTAATGTATGCAAGATCTTATCACATACATTCTTTTCAATATGCATAACATCCAGATTGTGTCTCACTAAGTTCGTTTCCTAATACGACAAATCAAACAAAATGCTTTTCTTCTTTCGGTTAAAAGGTAGATTCCTATCACCAACCTTTTTCCCAAACACATTTTCAATGTCCTTTACATCATTATATGCTGTAGATCCTCTCAAATATTACCCCGCTTTTCGATGCTCCTCTGATCCATCAAATGATCCTTTATCACTTCGATAAGGATGATCCTCGGGCAAGAAGATACGATGGCACATGTAGCAAAATTTGCTAGAGTGATCTAGCCAAACAGAGTTAGTATCCGTGTAACACACTGGATATGCTAATTGTCCCTTAGTACTCCACCCCGATATGGCAGTAAGACCTGGAAAATCACTTATAGTCCATGACAATGCTGCTCGCATTTGAAAATTCTCTTTAGAAGAAGCATCATATGTACGTACCCCAGTTTCCCATAACTGTTTCACATCAGCGATGGCTAGTTGTAAAAAAACATCGAGATTATTATCTGGTCCAGTAGGTCCCAGTATAAGCAATGACAACAAAAAGTACGATTTCTTCATACAATCGCCAGGGGGCAAATTATATGGAATGAAAATGACTGGCCATGTACTATGCGCAACATGCATTGTTCTGAAAGGACTAAAACCATTTGTAGCCAAACCCAACCATATGTTACGTGAGTCTTTAGAAAACTCAGGATGCTTAAAATCGAATGTACTCCAAGCTGGAGAATCTGCTGGATGTCTCATTACACCATCCTTAGTGCGTCCTTCATCATGCCACCTCATAAGGGATGTTGTTTCCTTATTTATAAAGAGTCTTTGTAGCCTTGGAATTAATGGAAAATGCCAAATAAGCTTCGCAGGATTTTTTTTGCCACCTTTATGATCACTTGATTCAGCTGAATTTGATTCAGGTTCATGCGTTATCCATCAGGGTTCGCCACAGGTGTCACAACTATTTTTGCTTTCATTGTCCCCCAAATATAACATACAATCATTGCGACAAGCATCTATCTTATTGTAATTCAAGACTAAATCCCTTAGAATCTTTTTCGATTCATAGTAATTCTTAGGCAACTGAACACCTTCTGGAAATGATTCACGTAACAAATAAAGTACCAAAGTAAATGATTTATCACTCTAGTTAATGAGATACTTGATTTGGAGCAATCGAACAATAAAATACAGTTTGGAAAACTTGTGGCAACCCGGGTAAAGTTCCTGTTCTGCATCCTCCATAAGCTTATAAAATTTTTCAGGTTCTTCGCAAGGTTTCTGTGCTCTACTCCTGGAATTCCCTCTACATCGTTAACTTGATTTTGCCTCCCAAACACATCATTCAACATCTCTGGCATATTATCTGAAGTATTTCCAGCACCATAATCATAAGTCATATGTTCTCCATTACATGCTAACTCTCCATGTAGTATCCACTTAGTGTACCCACACAAAAATGGATTCCAAAGAAGATGTTCTTCTACTACATTCCTCTTTTTACATAAGGTATTCATACACTTTTTACACGAGCATAAAATCATCTCCCCATTTGAATTTGAACAGGCGAAATTCAAAAAATATTTCAATCCATTCTGATATTCACTACTTATCCTCGAGAAATCCCTCCATCATTTACCCATAAAAACAATAGAGTCTGTTTTTAATGAAGTAAATGTATAGGGATAAATATGCTATCATACTATCAGATTTGATCCAAAAATACACTAACTTCTCTTTAGATTTCAGAAAACACAAAAAATTTTCCATGCCAAAGAATTTACTTATATACGGATCCATGCCAGAGAATTTCATTAAATGATGTAAATAAAACAACCTCAAAAATCCTCAAAAGTCTCTTATAAAGCCAGTAATATGTCTTCAGCTAATTACAGAAACCTCCCCCTAAGTTTTGAAATATTACAAAAATAATTATCTTATCTTCACAATAACAGATTACAAAAATTTACCCCAAAACATAAGCAATTATGCATAACATCCTAACTTCACATTATGAATTTTCTTCAAAATATCTCTAATTTCAGGAAAAGTTTGTGTGATTAGACTCAATGTCGAGATATAAGTTCAAGAAGATCCAAATAACTAAGTTGGACAACCTCTTTGGATTTAGTCAGATTAATAAGACAATAGTAACCATCGTGATGGTAAAGGGTTAATAATTCCTAACAATTACAAATTAGAATCATGTCACATATAAAGTCAGAATTAAAACACCACAATTAAAAGAGGTTCTTGTGAAAGAAAGAAAACCTTTTCTTTTACGTTGTTCCAACAGTCAGTTCTCTTGGTGTGGGATGAAACGTCGGCTTCCGTATAAACTTTGGATGCCTAATGAAACAACAATTAGCATGTACAGAAAAAGGATTTGAAAAGTTTGGATCTGATATTAAAAAATGTTCTTCAATAAATCAGCTAGTTTCATAAAATGTAAACAAAGGTACTTCAACAACAAGCAACTAAGACCCAATTTCTAGGTTCTATATTATTTTTCGTGCACAAATGAAAGTTTGTTTGGTCTAATAAAGGTGTTTCAAAAATTATATATGTCAGACATTCAACACATTCAAATTTATCTTCTCCTTGAAACCGTATTAATTCATTTAACATACAACAAACAATGCTCGATCAACATACAAAACAACCTGCAACATTTTCAGATTATAACTGATAATTTCCAGATTATGGTTTGAAGTAACTAACTCTGACTTATATATAACATCAACACTACAACAAAAATTAAATCAAGTCAGACAGAAAACAGACTAAAATAATAAAAATGCACTCCAACACAGAAGAAACAAAAAATAATATGGTGTTGGGATAAGAAACCTCTAAGGCCTTCAGCCCTTGCTCTGGTGCAGTTGTTCTTTACACTTCCTTGTTACAGACTTCACTGGATTCTAATTAAATGAGAATAATAAATTCTGTAAGATAAAGATATAAATGAGCACATTTTCAACAAGTCCAAGACTAAAAAACCAAATCATGTCAGTGTTATATGTGTAGTTTAGCAGGTTTAATTGAGCACACATACACATACACCTCAACAATCCAGGAGAATGAGATGAACCTTCTACACATTAAATCAACACCAAACAATGGGTATACCATTAAAACATACCAAGTTATGTACACAAACACTACATGCTTAGTTAAGCAGTCTCTTCGGGGTCAATTAGCTCAAGATATCAAGAATCAAGCAATAAATCTTGTAACTCATCTTCAATTTTACACATATATAATTGGGGGAAAGATCATATAATCATCACACTCTGGAAAAAGAAGACAACAATCATGATCAAGGGAAGACATTTACTCATACAGGTACTTTGAAAGAAATTGCTATGAGCAGTGTACGTCAACATCTCCATTTGCAGGCTAAGGCCATAATGAGTTGCTTCTCAAATTAACCATGTATAATTAAATTGCTCAAACACAAAGGCAAGCAGACAAGACAACCCCAAAATAAGGTACGCATTTTGAACATAGTGAAAACACATTAAACAATTGTAATGGAATCCATCGAACTCCTATTTGATTGGTTGATGGTAGATTTAGATGGGGAAAAAAAGAGAACTTCAAACATTAAATCTGGATAGCAATTTTGAAGTCCAGAACACTAAACCGGCCATCTGAATTACACTAGCTTCAAGCTCAATTAATCAATTACCTCCACACAAATACTAAGAAACTCATTCAGTAAACTACACTTTCTTTTTATGCCGTACCTTAACTTAACACCCAAACAAGTACGATAAAAAACAGAGTAAAGTTGAGATACTAGGAGATAGGACTTATAGCGTCGGAGGTAACAACGACAGGCGTAACCAACCACAAGTACGATCAAGACCTCTTATAGTAGCTAAATATCTGACAAACGAAGCATTGCCAATGTTAGTTTCTGTAATCTTCTATGGTGAGAATCCAAGCTCAAAGTTGATTATAGGCACAACACTCAAACTAAACTAGAAATTCCAAATTGGATTCTCTACCTTCAAGAAGAGCAACAAATTTCAGCTTACACATACAGATTTGACAAAATAGCTTTAAGATTCCAAGCACATAAATTAAATCCCTAGAATCGAAACACTGAAAATTTGAGTTGAAAATTTCTAAACCCACATACACAAAATCTTAGACAAAGTTAGGTTACCTGAAACCCACCGTAGCTATTTCAGCTGAAGTTAGCGTAAATTTCTCGTTAACACAAAATTTCAGCTGAAACCCAGATTGTGGTCTTCAAATCGCATTCCGTCGTCTTCCCCTCCGATTCCCGTTTGACCTTCTGCAGTCCGATCCCCGTCGAGCTTCTTTAGTTTGATTCCAACCGAGATTCATTGTCTGAAAAGTTCAGCACTTGATTTTTGTTGTGAAAATAGGAAGGGGGCACTTCATTTTTTTGTTCCCTTTTTCCAGCAAACTGAAATGTTCAAGAATGGGAAGCAGAGCCCCTTTTTTCATTGATTTCAGCTGCAATTTTGTTCCCTCGTTTTTTTTTTGGGAAACCGCCAACTTTTCCCTCCTATTAAATTGCAACATATAGGTTGTATAAATAATAACAATACTATGTTGTGACATTTGTTTAAAAATGTCATAACACATATACCATATTAAGACCCTTTATTAAAAGTGTCACATTAAATTTATTATATTGTGACACCTTATGTAAAATGGTCTTATTATTATTAATTTAGTTAATAAATTAGTTGATACATAAAGTAAATTAAATTTAATAAGACAAATCTACAAAATGCGTCTCAACAGGTGGTATATTAGGACGCATTTTAAAAGGCGTCTCAACATGTTGTTTTTGCAGTAGTGAGACAGACAAGACATTGCCTAAGCTAGGCGGTATCTAGACCCTGTACAACAGATAAAACAAAACCTGGAACCGGAAGCAAAGTAAAGAATATGAATTTCCAAAAACTTAAATCATCAAACATATCAATTCAATCAATATCAACCACACGGGTTCAACTGGTCCTAAAAGTTAGTCCCGGAAATAATCATAAACAATCCAGTGCATAAGGTAAATACGGGTTCAACTGGCCCTAGAAACCTGTCCCGAATTCCATACATACAATTCATAAGCAGAAACCTGTACAGAGTATATACATTTACAAATTACAAACATAACGGAAATATAACACTTAACAACTTAGCAAACGACATAGACTCAAGTGGCACGACACACCGCCGTCTAGCTCGAACTCCAACAACCTGCATGTAACGCCCCAACTTTCGGCAATTATGATCGACACGTGTGCGTTTGAGAGTTAGATTTTAATTATTAATTACTCATTTCTTTAATTTTTCATAGCATGACATAATTTTATAAAATTATATTCTATGTATTTTATTGAAAATTCATATCATACTATAATTATCGCATAAATTGAATGTGTTTGCAATGTGAATGAATTTTCCCTTATGTGATTTAATTCTTTTATGGCCTTAACTGATCTTTTTCATGAATTTGGGACTTAATTGCATTGGACCACATTGATCAATTGTTATGGAAATGGACTTAATTGCATGACTTACTAAGTGAAAGGACTTAATAGCAAAATTGGTCATTTCTCTCCTCTCATTAGCAGCATTTCACATACCTTGTCTTCACATCACATACAAAACATTTCATCCTTGTTCTTGCTTCCTTCTTCAAACGAGACAAACCCTTGGGTAGGAGAGGGAGATTTCTTCTTGCAAGCATCAATTTTTGTGGGATTTGTGGACATAGAAGCATCATCAACATCATTTGAGGTAATTTTGGAGAATGGATGATTTTCTTGAAAAATATGGCAAAGATAGGGCTTGGTATTGGATTTGTTAAATTGTGTATTTGTTGGTGGATATATGTATGTGATCATTAAGCTTAAGTTTGGTGCATATATCTTGAGTTTTATGGACTTGGAGCATGAGTGTTAATATGGGTTTGGATTGATGGATTATTGATGATCTAACATTGAAATGAGTGTTTAAATGAGTTGTTATTGATCTATATGTATGTTAGCATATGTGTTGCATCAAATTTATGCATTTCGTCTTGGGTTGAAGCCATTTTTGTGGTTGATTGTTGTGGTTCCATTGCTGCTCTGTTCTGTTCTTCTTCTTCAGCTGCTCACGTATTTTGGGAACGGCCATTCCCAACCCCAGTTTAAAACTGGAACGGCCGTTCCCATGATTCTGAGTCAGTAGGGCATCGAGACTGGGAACGGCCGTTCCCATTTTGGCCTTTAAGCCGGAAGGGCCGTTCCCAGCTAAAACGTTTTCCCTTTTTAAAAAACGCTTGCGTGTTTCTGAGGGCCATGGGAATGGCCCTTTCCATTTTCAAAAGGGAAGCCGGAACGGCCGTTCCCAGACTCCAGAAAGTGTTCAAAATTCACTGCATAAAATTGCATTTTTAGCCCCTCGTTCCGACGGCTTCTTTGACCCCTAATTGCTATTATATGACTGAATACTTGTCGAAACGCAATATTTTCATGGTACATTGTATTTTTCCCGTCATCTCGTTGCATTTCCGCCGTTCGTCATATTTGGTACATTTTGAGTCGTGTTTCACGGACATTTGTCTTTCTTGCACAGACCAACTTCCTGGTGACGAGGAGCAGGCCCCGTGAGCTGTTTCCTTGGTTGTTTTTGGGTCGTTCAGGTGAGGTTTAATTTTAGATACATAGGACCCGTATAACCCTATGTGAAATTTTAAGCCAAAACCTATCTATATATTATAGTGTTCAAATGAGATTGGTTTTCAAAGGATTTACCGAACTATTGCTGGATTGATTGATTGTTTTGGCGAGTATTGTATTACACTGTGGGCCCGAGGGTAGTGGCTTGAGCCAACCGGGAAAGCATGGGCTGACGGGTAACTCGAGAGCTATCCTCACCAAATTGGGATGAACCCTGAACCCCCTAGGAGATTAGGGGAGGAAGGAATTCCGGGCTTAGGGATTCATGTACACTCTGCCCAGATTGATTGGATGGTGGGGCCTTGCAATCCCACCATCACCCGGAGGCAGAAGATGCCATTGAAACTGCTAATTGTGCACAATAATAGATTGCTTGATCACTTAATCACCTAATAATTAATTGATTGATTGATTGTACACAGTCGGTGTAAGGTTGGAGAATTGCCCCACTCGCCGGGCCACAAATTGATTGTATTGAATTGGTTAAATTGAAATTGAATTAGTTGTAACCTCGGGCAATAGTATTCCTTTTATTCTATTAAATTGTATGGTTTTCCAAAAATTATTACCCGAGATTATGACTTGCATGTATGTGCGCTTATATTTATTTACACCCCTTGCTCAGTCTGTGTTGGACTGACACCTCAACTTTTCAGTTGTTTTGCAGGGCGTGCTAGGCGGGAATTTAGAGTCTAGTTGTCTTTAAATTTGGGTCTAGCACACTTCATTCCCATATTTTGTTCATGTATAGCTTGGGATATTTTGTATCATGCCTTGTTACCTATTTTGGAGATGATATTGTATTGATAGTGAAATTGTTGGTACCTATTAGTAAATAAATAAATATGGTACCTATAAGTATTTAATGAATGTTATTGCTTCCGCTTTTATTTACTCTGAATGGTTCTACTAGTTGTTGGTTTGGTTTTAATTGAGGGTACCCGCCTAGCCTTGTGTCATTTTATTGTCTCCCGTTCGCTATAGCTTTGATTCATGCACGGATTGTCCATTTCATATGTGGATCGGGTCTATAGTGCGGGGGATGTGGTGCCTAGCGTTCCGGGTGCTACACTGCACCTGCAAACTAAAAACATAGGTGGGTTGAGGATCAGTCCAGTGGCTGAGGGAGGGGGCTGCACACACACACTATACACAATAAAGACCAGAGCACGTTCAAGTCACACGGTTCATGAACTCAGGGATAGTTTTTGCACACCAAATTTTTCCCGGGGTACATACATATAAGATTGCTTATCAAAACGAAACAAATCAAACCTTAGCAAATTCAAACATATCAAACTTATGAAAACATTTCGTAGGTTAACTTATAATTCCAAAAGATCTATATTTTAACTTATTTAAGAGTCTATCCCCGTTTCACGAACTTAACAGAGCATGCATACAGACTCAGCGGGTACGAGTAACAAATCCCATCCCGGGTACAAATCAAACATAGCAAATCAAATCAAAACATAACATACAAATCATACATAGCTCCTTCTCGATGATGGTAGGGTTGCGTGACCCTAACCATCCATACAGAAGAGGGGAGCGCGAACACTCAAACCCTCAGGTTCCCATCCACCTACCAAACCTCCTGGCGAGTTTCGGGTTAGTCCCGTCAAATTGAAAAAGTGTACAGGGGTGATAACCGGCGACCCCATGGCCGTCCCGGGTCTCCCTTACCCACAACTCCGGGGCCCATCAAATCGGAACATATCATACCAGAACATATCGTAACCCGCTACATATCATAACATAATAGAATTACATACCTTATCAGACATACCATACCTTGTAACTTAGCTGATGCTATAAACGTACCTCTCTGTGTCATCCTAATCCATAGCTGACATAAAGACACACGGTTTGGAGCATAGCCTCGTTGCAAAACATTTTTAAGCTTACATATGCTCGTATATATAGTTCAAAAACCTTTAATCGTATGAGAAAATCAAAAACGTATCGTATAAGCACATATCTATTACATAAATATGATAGAATAAAAGCATACAGACTTGAAAACGAGCACAGAGGGTTGTAGGTCGCTTTAACTAAAACAAAAATCATAAAACCTCACCTTACACCGACGAGAACGGAAAACACGAGCAAGGAAGTCCCACTGGAACCCAAACAGCTGACAGACACTCCCTGGAAAACCCCTGAACAACTGAACACACAGAACACAAGACTTAGACTCAAACCACAACCACAAAGACGCATGACCACGCTCACGAATACAAATGGTGTAACATATAACTCACATTTATACGTTCAAGTCATTCATAGCATATTACAATCACTTTACATATCAAGAGATGCATAGCTTATAAAATTCATAACATCAATTACATAAAATAAATCAAGACATTATGAATTTAATTTCTATCATACACCAGGTTTCAAAAAGATCAACGCGAATTACATAACATGTAACACCCCAGTTTTTAGGTAGTACAGCATGACGCATGTCTTTACCAAATTGCGCGAAATAATTATTTATACGTGATTTACATATTTAATTTAATTTTAATTGTATTAAATGTTAATTACTTTATTTTAATAATATTAATATCTAATATATTTATATATATATACATATATATATATATATATATATATATATATATATATATATATATATATATATATACGTATGTGATTTGTATATTATTTGGAAATATTATGAATTTTATTGTTACATTGCGTATGAGTGACATTTACGTGCTTCGTTTCTATTTAAATTGATACCGGAATTTCGTGCGAATTTAATATGTTGAACTTATACGTGTCTTGTATGTGAATATTTGTTCGTTTCGTATTTTCGGATTCATTTGCATGTATTTCGGATTTAATTTGAATTTTGGAATCCAAGTCGGGGGCTAACGAGCACTTAGCGCACCCTTGGTTCCGTATTTAATAACTTGAGCTGGGGAACTCGGATTCGAGTTTCGTCAACTTCGTTGAACTCGTATCAAAGATTCAGGTTTAATAAACTTAGCCTTATATTTTTCTAATGCCGTTTGAACCTCCGAAATTTAACCGAAAAACTGAACGGCGACCAAACTGACCTTGCTGCACTAAAATGACCATAACTTATTCATTTGTTGACCAAATTAACCATGGTTAGACTCTATGGAACCCTAACTCAACCCTTTATTCAGCCATAAACCCCCCAAACCGAGATAACCCTTCCCACTTGCTGAAAATGTTCCAAACATCATCTGCTTTCCAGGAAATCCCGTAGCTCAAGCCCTACCAAGAGATTCAAGCTCAAATCTCCTTCCAAACCTCCATTAATCCCCAAGGTAAACTTGGATATGTTATGTACATTCAATATGAGTCATTTTCATTCATTCATCCCTAATTTTGATCATGGTTTCATGGATATATGGCTGCCTTGAATATATACTTAGGTTATAGGTTCATAGGTTGATATCTTCCAATTCTTGTGGAATTTGATTGATTCCAAGCATGAATATGATTTTTTTGATCTCTTCTTTTCATTTATGGTGATGTTTTAGCTGGTGGCTGAGAATTGGTTGAGTTACCCTTAATGAATTTGAATGAAAATGGAATTTTTCCCCTATTCTTCATTCGTATTGCTGCTGCTGTGTTTAAGCTTGCTTGGGGCTGAGTTTGTATGTGGATTTCGAGTCTTTTGCTGCATATTTGTGGCCTTAACATACGTGAACATGTTGGTTGAAGATTGATTTGGTGTTGCTCTGTTTTTCGTCGAGTTATACCCTGTTTTTGGCCTGAATATGTTGCTGTCAAAACTGCTGCGTTACTCCTTGCTTTTGCTGTTAGTTTTCATGGCTTTGTGGGATTTGTTTTGGCTGAATTCTTGCTGCATTTCATGCCTTGTATTGCCACATATCTTGCTTGCATATCACTTGGGTTGCTGCTGCGTTTAAGCCAAGAAAACAGGGGCTGCTGCATGCATATGACACGGGGGTGTCATCTTTTCCTTTCCAGCATGTAACGGGGGTGCAACTTTTGCCTGACATCTCTGTACCGAGACACGGGGGTGTCCCGGTCTGTTCTATGCCCGTGTCACCTTTTGAATTCATAACCCGCTGCTGCTCTGTTGTTGTTGAACTGCTGCTGATTGTTTTCTTTTCTTTCTTGCATGAATTAGTTGTTGTTGCATGTGAAATAGGGTCCAGGCATGCATTTTGTTAATTCTTAATGTTGCATACATGAGTTTGTGGTGTTTTGTGAAATTGCATGCATGTAAATTTGTATCATGCGTGAACTTGCATGCATTTTAAGCAATGGTTGCATGCATGAATTTAAATTAATAAACTGCATGCATGAATTGTTGTTGCTGTACGTGCATGGGACATATACATATGTACAATATAATGTAATATATATATATATATATATATATATATATATATATATATATGTGTGTGTATATTTATATATTTACTATATATTTATATATGTTTATTAAATATTAAATGTTATTTGATTTAATTGAATTATAGAATTTAATTGTTACCTATTTCATGTTTGATTTAATTTCCAATTTTAAATTGAATGTATTTGATTGTCTAATTTCTAATTTTAAATGTGATTTGATAGGTGCTATGATCATGTTTGAATTCTTTGATTAGAAATGTGATTTAACTTGTGCTTTGATCCTATTTTAAATTCTTGAATTAATTTGAGTAGAAATGTGAATTTATGAATTGAATGAAAGTGAACGAATGATTGAATGACTTGATTATATGGTTTAAATTCCTTAATAGTGCACATGAACATTTTCATGACATAATCGTATCTCTTATACGTTCATATCATGATCATTACATTGTCGAGCGTCTTATATGGTCATATTGAGTCTCACTTCACCTTTCTTGCACAGATTTCGAGTCCGTTGGAGACGAGGCCGGTCTGTGAGGCTCGTGTGTTCTCCTTGTTGCCGTTTAAGGTGGGTTTCTCTACTATTTAGTTAAGTGGCCCTATATACTCCCAATGTGAAATGATTTCGGCCAAAAGTATATATATATGTATATAGAGTCGTTTTCAAGGGTCAATGATTTTAAAAGTAAAGCCTTTCTTTCATGAACCTACCAAATGTTTTGGCGAGAATGAATGAATGTTCACAATGAATGAGGCCCAGGGACTTGGTGTGAGTGGTGACCCGAGGAGGCAAGGGCTGACGGCGATCCCTCACACTAGTCCCACTAATGAACGGCGTAACCGGACCTCGTTAGGAGTTAGCAAGGAATGGACGCTGAGTGCCATCTGGGGAGTCATGTTCCCCTTTTGGTCAATGAATGGGTGGATGGGCCTTGCAAACCGGCCACCAACCCGGAGGAAGAAGGTGTAAATGTTATTGAATGCGCACGAAAGAATGATATGCATGAACAGAGTGAATGAATGAGTGTTAATGAATGTTAATGAATTACACGAGGTGTTGGTTGGAGATAATGCACGCCCACTCGCCGGGCCAATAATGACCTAATGTAAATGAATCGTTATAATCCCTTTTGATGATTTCAATTCGCCCACTTGGGAAATTCTTTAAAAACCTCACTTGGGATTATAGCTTGCATGTGATTGTTAAATACCGTTGTATATTATATTTATGCCCTGTTTTTATACCCACCAGTCCCTTTTTGACTGAACCCGTTTGGCTTTCAGTTGTGTTGTGCAGGTGTCAAGGGAGCTAGGCGGGAATTCGAGTCATAGGTCTTGCTTTCATTTCTAGCCCTTTGTATATTGGTCTTACACTTGCATATTGCACTTTTGATCATTGTATATGAATGTTGTTATGGGGCGTACTTGTTTTGAACAGTGACGGCAATTAGTAATGTATATGACTTACTTTTGAAGCTGTGATGCTCATTGTACGTATATATGATGTATGTTCATTTATTACTTCCGCTTTTATGTTTAACTCTGATTTTATGGTTCAAGGGTTAGTCCCGCCTAGCATAGAGTGTGTGTTTGTCCCTGTTCACCGTGATTTGGCTCGGGTATGGATCATCCATTTCATATTCGGGTCGGGTCTCGGTGCGGGGGATGTGACACCTTGCGCTCCGGTGTTACATCCTTAAGTGGTATCAGAGCCTAGGGTTGTAAAACCCGGGCTTTCGTGTCGTGTGAGTCAGTTTAGGTCGTTCGGCATAGGAACTAAGTGATAATGTGTGCATTGCATCGATCTTGAACATAAAATTTCCTTTCTTTTTAATCTTGTCGAATTACTTGTTGCATTTCATATTGAATCCGTGCCTTTCGTGTTGAATATATGCCATGAGCATGTACTAATCGCATGCATATATCCTTGAAATAAGTTATGAATTACAGGTTATGAAGATACTATCAAACCACGGGCAAGTGTCATGCTAACAACGCCTTACTGCAAGTTCTTTTTGAGGCGTAGAGGATAGGAATGATACATCGGGGAAAGATATAGAGAATTCGAGAGGTGTAGTCCTCATAGATAAAGCTAGAGTTCAAGAAATGGGAGGTTCCACTTTAGGGAGGCAATGGTAGAGAGAGACACTTGATAAGATAAGAATTGATCGGGGGAAAACCATTATGACTCCAAAGGTTGACATATGCGACTGTCTTATATAAGAAGCCATAATTGGAGCCAACGGGACCGTTCAACCTAAGGAATGAAGTGAACACACCTTGAAGGTATTTTGGTCCCAGATTCGGATCATTGAAGAGGTGTTAATAATTACGGAAAGTCAAGATAAAATGGGTTCGGTAGAAGTTATGAACCAAGGGTCGACAAAGAAGGATTTCTAACTACGCCTAGTGATTAGAAATCGAGTTTGTTGAAGTTAAGATTAGGAAGAGTGGGACTTGGGTGCTCTGGATGCCGATTAATGATGGGAAACGAGTTTGGAAGGGAGTAGACAGAGGCAAGTAATTGTGTGAATACAAATTTAGGGAAGGTGGCGATATTGAGGACGGGATTTGAGTTCGTTTTCCAAATCCTGAATTGTCGGGTGGAGAGGTCGAATTGGAAATATAGAGCAACAAATGGAAACGGTAAAGAAAGACAAAGACTCTTTAGAAGGAAATCATGCGCTCAGGTATAAGCAATCGGAAAACAAGGCTAATTCGTCAATATAAGTTCATAAAGGATAAGCACGGGAGTCTTGATCACGGTGATGGCGAGAAGTAGGGTTCAGAATTACATTGGGGTTCATTTTTGTAAGAGAATTTGAGCAAGGTTGAAGGGCGATTCTCGGGGTAAATGCAGAGGCTAATTCAATGGATGTCGAAGAAATCAGGGATCGTGAAATTTCAATTCCGGATAGTGGAAGATACAAGTGATGCAAAAAGATTCATGGAAAACTTGAAGACCGTGGGAAAGGAAAGGAATAATCACCAAGTCAAAGTAACCTCGGGATTGGAGGAACGAAGAAAAGCAACTGAGCTAACAGCTTACCACATTGGTGACAGGTTCCAAAACATTCATAGCACGTGCATCATACTTCGCATTAATTATTTACTCTTTTGGCCTTATGTTTATCTGTGCATTTCTATTTGGTTTCGTTGCGCTAATGTGTTGCATAATTGCTTGATGTAAACGTGACACATGCATCGTCAATTTTAACCGACATGCATTCTAGTGTTTTATTGATAGGAAGTTCTTTCATCTCAACTATCAAGTAATACTTAACCGAGCCACTTTCGAATTCAATGAAGATGGCTTCGGGGAAACAAAGAATTTCAAGTAAAGGATAGGCTAATGGTAACAGGAATTTATAAAGAGAAGCAGATTAGAGTTGATTGTGGGGTGTGTGGATTGGACAAGAATAGGAAAGGGGTTTCGGACATCAAGCGTAGTAGAAGGGAAGCTGAAAGGCAAAACGTTAGGGTGTTCTTTTATTAAAATCCTCTCTAAGGGAAACCATTCATCCAGAGTTTCGATAAAAGAAGAATTGATGGAGTTCAACACGCGACAGTAGAAATTTAAGGGGGAACGAACGACCAAGAAACAGATGGGAAGATTGAATTGGTGCTTGAAGAAATATTTTCGTAGGAGTAACGGAATTGCAAATTAAGGAAGACCTGGAAGCTCTAATGGTGGTGATCGAAAATAAATAAAAGAGCCTCAACGGTTAAACCGCTAAAGTGGGCGTTAAGTATTAAGTTAGTGTTGAAGGCCACCCCGGGATATTGAGGAGATGGTTTGTCGAGCATTTCTATACATGGGAATTAGATTTTGGGAAATAATGGAATGGTGGAAGAGCTTCTGCGAGACCATTACATTGCCTCATGGAATAAAAGCTAAATCAAATTAATGCGTTTGTGATGGCAACCGTAGAAGGTAATTTGGCTAAGGATTGGAGGAATTCGTACATCACTTAACAAAATAAAAACATACTGCATCACTAGTCATTTTTCATAACGAGATAGAAGGAATTTGAGCAGAAAGGAATCAGAAAGAAGTAACTATAGAAGGATTTGAATTGAATCTCAAAAAGGACTAAGGAAGTTTTCCCTTGGTTAGGAATTTGGGTGGACAGAAAATTTAATGCACCCTTAATGGCTCTAAGAGGATGAAGGGATGAGGAAACGATCCACGAAGAGATTAATCCTAAATTTTTGTGAATCGATGATCACAATCCGGTTTGGAAAGAACTCGTCAAGAGGACTGTGACTATTAATCAAAAAGTTTATGGAACTTCAGAGGTTTCACCAAATTATAGAAGGAGACATGAACCGTGAAGAAGACCGATCCGAAATCTTAAGATGTAGGGTAAAACTCGTCTGGAAAAACAGGTTGATTGGATCAGGGTTAAAGTATAACCGAGAAATGGAAGAAGGTGGACACATTGAAGATATTAAAGAGATGCCAAGAGTCAAGCTAGCTTTTGGGTTCAGACCATACCTTGGGACCAGGAAGGCTTTGGGTTTCAAATTCATTTCCACGGTGAACGGTACCTCAGACATCCATGGCATACGCATACACACATTGTTAATTTAAATAATTTTGCTAATTTGCGCTTTAGCTCTTTGATTTATTAATTACGGTTGTACAATCGATATTGGATGTAAGTAAGTGATTATTATTCACTGATTTTATGTGATTGTTTTGACTAAGTTGCCGTAATTGGATATTTGGATGTTTTCTCTTTGGTGTTTGTTCTTTCTTTGTTGCTTTTGAGAGACGGGGTTCTCTCATTGTTGTTTGAGAGACGGGGTTCTCTCTTTGTTACTTTTGAGAGACGGGGTTCTCTCTTTGTTGCTTTTGAGAGACGGGATTCTTTCTTTGTTGCTTCTGAGAGACGGGGTTCCGTCATTAATTGTTTTCAGGCAGATAGTGAATCCGAGGACGGATTCTTTTAAGGGGGAGAGGTTGTAACACCCCAGTTTTTAGGTAGTATAGCATGACGTATGTGTTTACCAAATTGCGCGAAATAATTATTTATACGTGATTTACATATTTAATTTAATTTTAATTATATTAAATGTTAATTACTTTATTTTAATAATTTTAATATCCAATACATTTATATATATATATATATATATGTTAATTGTGTACGTGTTCATGAATATAGTAGTGCATGCATTTTATATTTATAAATTATTTATGCATGCATGTATTATAAATTATATATATATACGTATGTGATTTGTATATTATTTGGAAATATTATGAATTTTATTGTTACATTGCGTATGAGTGACATTTACGTGCTTCGTTTCTATTTAAATTGATACCGGAATTTCGTGCGAATTTAATATATTGAACTTATACATGTGTTGTATGTGAATATTTGTTCGTTTCGTATTTTCGGATTCATTTGCATGTATTTCAGATTTAATTTGAATTTTGGAATCCAAGTCGGGGGCTAACGAGCACTTAGCACATCCTTGGTTCCGTATTTAATAACTTGAGCTAGGGAACTCGGATTCGAGTTTCGTCAAGTATTGAAGATTCGGGTTTAATAAACTTAGCCTTATATTTTTCTAATGCCGTTTGAACCTCCGAAATTTAACCGAAAAACGGAACGGCGACCAAACTGGCCTTGCTGCACTAAAATGACCATAACTTATTCATTTGTTGACCAAATTAACCATGGTTAGACTCTACGGAACCCTAACTCAACCCTTTATTCAGCCATAAACCCCCCAAACCGAGATAACCCTTCCCACTTGCTGAAAATTTTCCAAACATCATCTGCTTTCCAGGAAATCCCGTAGCTCAAGCCCTACCAAGAGATTCAAGCTCAAATCTCCTTCCAAACCTCCATTAATCCACAAGGTAAACTTGGATATGTTATGTACATTCAATATGAGTCATTTTCATTCATTCATCCCTAATTTTGATCATGGTTTCATGGATATATGGCTGCCTTGAATATATACTTAGGTTATAGGTTCATAGGTTGATCTCTTCCAATTCTTGTTGAATTTGATTGATTCCAAGCGTGAGTATGATTGTTTCGATCTCTTCTTTTCATTTATGGTGATGTTTTAGCTGGTCGTTGAGAATTGGTTGAGTTACCCTTAATGAATTTGAATGAAAATGGAATTTTTCCCCTCTTCTTCATTCGTATTGCTGCTGCTGCATTTGAGCTTGCTTGGGGCTGAGTTTGTATGTGGATTTGGAGTCTTTTGCTGCATATTTGTGACCTTAACATACCTGAACATGTTGGTTGAAGATTGATTTGGTGTTGCTCTGTTTTTCGTCAAGTTATACCCTGTTTTTGGCCTGAATATGTTGTTGTCAAAACTGCTGCGTTACTCCTTGCTTTTACTGTCAGTTTTCATGGCTTTGTGGGATTTGTTGTGGCTGAATTCTTGCTGCATTTCATGCCTTGTATTGCCACATATCTTGCTTGCATATCACTTGGGTTGCTGTTGCGTTTAAGCCAAGAAAACAGGGGCTGCTACATCCATATGACACGGGGGTGTCATCTTTTCCTTTCCGACATGTAACGGGGGTGCAACTTTTGCCTGACATCTCTATACCGAGACACGGGGGTGTCCCGGTCTGTTCTATCTTGGTGACACGGGCGTGTCACCTTTGGAATTCATAACCCTCTGCTGCTGTGTTGTTGTTGAACTGCTGCTGATTGTTTTCTTTTCTTTCTTGCATGAATTAGTTGTTGTTGCATGTGAAATAGGGTCCAGGCATGCATTTTGTTAATTCTTAATGTTGCATGCATGAGTTTGTGGTGTTTTGTGAAATTGCATGCATGTAAATTTGTATCATGCTTGAACTTGCATGCATTTTAAGCAATGGTTGCATGCATGAATTTAAATTAATAAACTGCATACATGAATTGTTGTTGCTGTACGTGCATGGGACATATACATATATACAATATAATGTAATATATATATATACATCCCCAAACGGAGGATGCCACATCCCCCGCACTGAGACCCAGACCCGGTCATGAAATGGAAGGTCCATGCCCGAATCTGAATCAGAGCGAACGGGAGACAAACACACACGCAATGCTAGGCGGATCTAACTCGACAGACTCAGAGTGCGGAAACAAATCAAACATTCAAAACAAGATAGCGGAAGCATCTAAATCAACATTCAAAACAAGTGACGGGTTCAACTAACATAGATTCCTAGTCCCGAATATCAACAAGCATAACAGGTGACGGGTTCAACTAGCATAGATACCTAGTCCCGAATATCCGATCAACATAACGCAATAATCATCAAGTGCCACACAGGGCCGAATACGAATGCCACACAGGGCTACAGTAAGGTAAAGTATAATCTCAAGTCTACAAGTCATGACATAAGTAAACTGTGTGAAAGACAAATGCAACTAGAAAGGCCAGACCGACGAAGTATAACTCAAAGGACTCACTTCCGCCTAGCAAACACTAACAGACTTGCAACTAAAAGTTTAAATGAGGGGTCAGTCAACTTGACCGAGTGAGGGGGCTAATGCACACCCACAATATATATATATAGAGAGCATAGCACAGAATAAAAGGATGGACTCATGAACCGAGGATAGGTGTAGCATACCAAAACATTTCGAAATAACCCAAATAAATATAGATATAAGTTTAGAAACCATTTTCCAGAAGGACTCTATCCCGATTCATAATTCCATAACATAATAGAACACATGCTCGGCGAGTACGAGCTTCCCACCTTTAGTCCTCAGAACATAAATCAAAATCAATCCATCCTCTACACCAATGATGGAGGAGATGTACCGTCCCCAAACCATCGAGAATAAACCGTCTAAAATAGACTCACCCTCAAGGGGTAGCGAACCCACAAGAGTCCTTCCCGGCCTTAGCCGAAGGCTCAAGATACCATACCTTCCCTACAACACGGGTCGCGTGAAGATATCTCAAATGGAACTACACACAGACTGATCCCTGACGGTCCTATACCGTTCCAGGGCTGTCTATCCCATAGCTCATTGGATCCACAACAGAACAGAACAGATCATAACAAAACATACGCCAATCTTTCATGGCAATCTCGCTACAGAATTAAAACACAACTGTTTTTCCAAAATAGTTACATATGCTTCAAAAACTGGTTTTTTATAGATATATTCCTACGCGATGGAACTTTAAGCCTCATGACCTCCACCAACGCAGGACGCACGCAAAGTCATAAACATATCATATCCAACACATACGTATTCATAATAAGGTATACTCGCATGCAAGGGTATAAATCAACATGTAAAGGCTATAGGTCGCATAACTATACAAAATCCTAAACCTCACCTCGTGAAAGTAGAGTCTGAGAATGTGAAGGACAAACACTCCTAAACCTAGGGCACACCACCGCCACCAAACTTTGAAACAGAACATACAAAAGCCCGGACTTAGACTCTATATGAACCAAACAAGACGCACGGCGTTGCTCAACATGATCGTGATTATGCATAAGTGTTCATGTTGTGCTTTGATAGGGTGTCGTGGTCATTCAAGGCATATCAATGCTCAACAAGGTCATATTTACAAGCAACCATCATGCAATTCCATATCCAAAGATGCAAGATCAATTTAGGAAGACAATGTATTCACAAAATGCATATTAAATCATCCAATGTCACAGGGTTCAATTATAATATTACAATTAAGCATCAAGTTCATGTCGAGTTATAAAGTGCATAAGTAAGAGCAACTTGATCATATAAACATACAAAGTTGTTGTACGTAGATGGCATGCTTGATACAAATAAAGAGTGCATTTAATTCACTTAAGATCATACTTTACAACTTCACAACATGTTTGGTACACAAGCTCAAGTCACATTCATAGTTTCATTAATATTACACTTACATCCCCTAAGTCATTTATAAAAATTTAGAATTATTACACATACATCTCCTTAGTCGATTGCTAAGCATAATTGTTCATTTAAAGTGTTTATACAATTATTCAACTAGGAATTAATTACTTACAAACTTGACAATTATCAATTTATCGTAATTCATAACCATTTTCGAGTAGTAAGAGTAAATCAAGATATTACAATTCTAACTCCTATCATGCATCAAGTCTCAAGTTGTTCAAGCATTCTTCATGTATCTAAATTTATATTTGAAACATAATTTACAACAAACATAGCATTGAGAACGTCTCAAATTCATATAGAGAAATCACAACATGTTCGTTCTTCTAAAATATCATTCAAGTTCATTGAGTCACATAAAAGATTAGTTTCTAAATATTACACTAACACCCCCTCGTACTTAACAAATAGCGTAAATTCATCACATCGGGATTCAAATTGTAAATCGAACATTCATGCATATCACAATTCAGTCAATAAATATTTTCGTATATGATTGGAATACATCTCGATCAACAAACCAACAATAAACAATTTATTTGCACTTAAAACAATTAATTCAAATAATCACAATTACGTAAAATAATTCATAATAAATAAACCGAGTGTGCGATTAACGAACGGAAAGCGGCGTTGGACTCACCGCGTCGAGACCGACATTCTGTCAGAAAGTCACGGGAGTGCCGCCACCGGAACCGCCGGAAAGTCGCCAGCGACCACCGGGCCGCCGCCGAAAGTCGTCGAAAAAAATCCCGAAAAATTACCCGAGGAAGTAGTCCTCGTGCTCGTTCCAAATCCTTGATTAATTTCTGAAAATTCCAAGCCGATTGTCCTAGATCTTAAATCTAAGAACACAAAAACCCCAAAAACTTCAAAGTCAAATTACTTCCAAACCGGTGACGAGCTCTTCGAAAGCCCTAAGCTATTCGTCGGGAAAAATCCCCGGAGCTAGCGCCCCCGTTGCACCGCCATTGCGCCACCGCGATCCGCCACCAAATGGCCAAATCAGGAGTTGTGTGATCAAAGGCTAATAGTTCTCGTCGTTCCGAACAACTTTCGTGAATGGCTCGAGGCCAAAAGATGGACGGAAAAGCCCCCCGTTGGCCGCCAAAGTTTCTTCCGCCGCACAAGTCACCGGAACCACCACCTACGGCCAAAATCAGATGAATTCGATGCCGGAAATTGACTCAGGGGGTCGAAAAAGGGTAGGAAACACCAACCTTCGTCGAAAAAGATCGCCGGAGAGGCGAAATCGCCGCCGCTGCGAGATTCAGGCTGCGTGTGCGGCGCCGTCGCGGCCCGGATGGCCGCCCCGCCAGCGTCAGATGAAACGCAGGGATGTCCTCTCTATGGGTCTGAGGCGCGTGCCCCGAAATCGCCGCCAGAAGCTGCCCCGAATGGGCGACGAAGCCGCGGTCCTCCACCACCCGCCTGACGTGAATGAAATCCGGCGATATCTCCGCCGTCGGTCATTGTCAAGCTGAGATTTTGGTACGGTTGTGACCGCGTCGTTGAGCTCTCCGAAATGGACTATTTATTCATCAAATTCCGTTGAGAAAGGATCGAGTTACGGGGTCGTAACCGAAGCCGCGCATAGTACCACGGGAGAGAGAGAGAGGGAGAGGAGAGAGAGAGAAGAGAGAGAGAGAGAAAAAGGAGATTGGGAGAAATATGTCTTGTGCACAGGCTATATACAACCGGGTATCCTTATCGCGTAGCAAAGTGAAATAGCGCGTACAAACAATCGTAAATAAAATTGGAGTAATTTTACATTCAAGCTCCAAATTAATTTTATAAATTAAATGAAAGAGAGATTTACCAATTAGAGTTTAATTCAATTTAATTTTAGACAACCTTTTTGTACAATCTAACGACACTTCGTAAACACATGGTTGCCAATTAATCTCAAGGAATTCAAGTAAACCGAAATTAAACAAGTTAAGTAACATGATGGATTTAAATTCAACTTGACAATTATTTCATGGAATAAATTCGAATTATCACATATTAAATTGGATTGACATTCAATCACATAACTCAAGAAAATCTTAAATTAAACACACACAAGTGTAGAGACTTACTTGTTAATGTCGTCAGGACGCCCTTCGAGAACACGGGGCGTCACAACCTTCCCCCTTTAAGAGAACCTGGTCCCCAAGTTCCACTGCTAAAAGTAGATCCTCGAGTTGTAGTACTCCAACACTTCTCCCGAACGCGCGTGAGATCATGACTCTAATGGTGAGGCTTACTCTTGTCATCTACACTGAACCTCTTTTAGGATGTCTTGTTATCGTCGAGGTCCGTGCGAATACTTGATCCGTTAGTTGTTCGAACTCGATCGGTCATTTCCAGGATCGGACAGCTGCAAGTGTACCCAACCTCGTTGTCGTCTCATACTCGCCACTTGCAACCCGTAGTCAGATCAACGCCTAATGCAACCACAACAAACAAGAGAGAATCCCATCTCTCAACACGTAAGTGAGAGAGCCCCGTCCCTCAGCACCCACAAGAGAGAGAACCCTGTCTCTCGAGCACATATAAAAGAGAGAACCCCGTCTCTCAAGCATATAATTGAGAGAACCCCGTCTCTCAATCTAAGTCGGACAGATTCCAACATCTGCCAACATTGTAGTTTGAGAAAATCCAGTATTCCTCAAACTCCTAGATTCAAGAGAATCCAACATCTCCGAATATCTACAAGAGAATCCAACATCTCTCGTGCACAAAACTTAGAGAGATTCCAACATCTTTGTATCACATAAATATAGAGAATCCTACATCTCTCCAACACGTAGAAAGAGAGAACCTAAGGTCTCTCTTGCATATAAATCCACTGATCAGTTATTCATACATACACACATCATAGTAACACTTGACGAAAAGTATACGATGCATGTTTGGTGTACCTTATACAACTGATATCGATGTCCCTTGAGTATAGATTCAACGCTCATACCTCAACTCAAGGGGGATATCGCGATGGAATCCCTATAAAACAAGGTTACAGTATGTATGTATGTTATATGAGAAGTTAGTGAGCAATCAAGAGAGTTTTAAATCACATAGGCACGAATAGTTCACATAAGTACATAACTCATTCATTCCAGCACAGTTCATAACAAGTAGAAAATTCAAGTTACAAATACTAGATCAGGTATCCAAGTTATCACAATTAAAATAGCAATAGTCATCACCCATATCAAGCAAAACAAGGTAAGAGTATTTAAGCGATGCATGTATGCAAATGCCATGAATGCTTGGCGTACTGTTAACCGACGTGTAACAGTCTTGACAAGAAAGTCGAGATGAAGCCGTAGGAGTTGATTAAGCCGATAATTATGCAACCCTCGTCATCTGAACTTCTTTGTCTTGAGTCTTTTCGTAAAGTGGTAACTCAGTAAAGCTCGTTTATCACCAACCCCCTTACTAGACTGTAATCCTTGCTCAACTAGAATCATCCTCAGTTTCTCCCAAGAATTCTCATTTATATGTTAAATCTTAGTCTGCTCATCTTCAAGGAGTTATCCATGATTCGTTTGTCAATCAGATATTTACCTCAGAGTTTCGTTGGATGATCGTGGTTCTAAGCACTTCCCAAAGCAATCCATGGTATATGATTCTGAGACTTGGATAAAGTCTTTTGGCATCTAAGTGTTCTATTCCCACCTCAACAGTGTCTTTCATCTCATCTTGAAGAAACAACCAATCTTGTCTGGTTAACTCTAAACGGCACCAAAACCTTCAACACTCACCGATGGTTTGTAGCTCGTTGCTTAAGTAACATGATTACCTATCCACATCCCTTGAACTTGATCGGATCTTATTTGATCGGATTATTCTACATTAACTCGTTTCCATCAGCAAGGTGACTACTTCCAAATAAACGAATCATCAAGGCGAAAGCTCATCAAACTCCTTCAAAACGGTTCTACTTGATCAGATTCTCCTCCATTGACTTATTTCCTCAACAAGGTGACTACTTTCAGATGAACGAATCCTCAAGGTTAAAATTCGTCAAACTTTATCTTTCAATTGACTTCAAGATAGTAAGTCAATATAGCAAATCTCATTCCTTCAACTCTGAACCTTTTCATGAACATTGATCTTGGTAAGAATCCTTTCATCTTCGAATTATGGTATGTTTTCGTTGTAGTGCCAATAGATAGTGTTGACGAAGGGAAACCTCAGTGTTGACTCATAGGGCACCCTGAAATTCAAACACAAAATTCGATGCATGCGGGTTAAAGATGCAAATGAAATGTAACACGTATATCACGTAAATGCGACAATTAGTTCCAATTTATAAAGCAAATAAAATAAGATGTTGCATAATCAAAGTTATAATGTGCACACAATCATATAATCACGAAATAATTCATGCTGAAGGGTCAAAATATCAAGTCAAACAAATGCAATGCCTAGTTATTCCTATGCCGTACGACCTAGACAGACTTAACACGACTCAAGAGCTCGGTTTTGCAACCTAGAGCTCTGATACCACTTAAGGATGTAACACCCCAAACGGAGGATGCCACATCCCCCGCACTGAGACCCAGACCCTGTCATGAAATGGAAGGTCTATGCCCGAATCCGAATCAGAGCAAACGGGAGACAAACACACACGCTATGCTAGGCGGATCTAACTCGACAGACTCAGAGTGCGGAAACAAATCAAACATTCAAAACAAGATAGCGGAAGCATTTAAATCAACATTCAAAACAAGTGACGGGTTCAACTATTATAGATACCTAGTCCCGAATATCCGATCAACATAACGCAATAATCATCAAGTGCCACACAGAGCCGAATACGAATGCCACACAGGGCTACAGTAAGGTAAAGTATAATCTCAAGTCTACAAGTCATGACATAAGTAAAGTGTATGAAAGACAAATGCAACTAGAAAGGCTAGACCGACGAAGTGTAACTCAAAGGACTCACTCTCGCCTAGCAAACGCCAACAGATCTGCAACTAAAAGTTTAAATGAGGGGTCAGTCAACTTGATCGAGTGAGGGGGCTAACGCACACCCACAATATATATATATAGAGAGCATAGCACAGAATAAAAGGATGGACTCATGAACCGGGGATAGGTGTTGCATACCAAAACATTTCGAAATAACCCAAATAAACATAGATATAAGTTTAGAAACCATTTTCCAGAAGGACTCTATCCCGATTCATAATTCCACAACAGAATAGAACACAAGTTCGGTGAGTACGAGCTTCCCACCTTTACTCCTCAGAACATAAATCAAAATCAATCCATCCCCTACAGCAATGATGGAGGAGATGTACCGTCCCCAAACCATCGAGAATAAACCGTCTAAAATAGACTCACCCTCAAGGGGTAGCGAACCCATAAGAGTCCTCCCCGGCCTTAACCGAAGGCTCAAGATACCATACCTTCCCTACAGCACGGGTCGCGTGAAGATATCTCAAATGGAACTACACAAATACTGATCCCTGACGGTCCTATACCGTTCCCAGGGCTGTCTATCCCATAGCTCCTTGGATCCACAATAAAACAGAACAGATCATAACATAACATACGCTAATCTTTAATGGCAATCTCGCTACAGAATTAAAACATAACTGTTTTTCCAAAATAGCTTACATATGCTTCACAAACTGGTTTTTATAGATATATTCCTACGCGATGGAACTTTAAGCCTCATGACCTCCACCCACACAGGACGCACGCAAAGTCATAAACATATCATATCCAACACTTACGCATTCATAAGAAGGTATACTCGCATGCAAGGGTAGAAATCAGCATGTAAAGGCCATAGGTCGCATAACTATACAAAATCCTAAACCTCACCTTGTGAAAGTAGAGTCTGAGAGTGTGAAGGACAAACACTCCTAAACCTAGGGCACACCACCGCCACCAAACTCTGAAACAGAATATACAGAAGCCCGGACTTAGACTCTATATGAACCAAACAAGACGTACGGCGTTGCTCAACATGATCGTGGTTATGCATAAGTGTTCATGTTGTGCTTTGATAGGGTGTCGTGGTCATTCAAGGCATATCAATGCTCAACAAGGTCATATTTACAAGCAACCATCATGCAATTCCATATCCAAAGATGCAAGATCAATTTAGGAAGACAATGTTTTCACAAAATGCATATTAAATCATCCAATGTCACAGGGTTCAATTATAATATTACAATTAAGCATCAAGTTCATGTCGAGTTATAAAGTGCATAAGTAAGAGAAACTTGATCATATAAACATACAAGTTGTTGTACGTAGATGGCATGCTTGATACAAATAAAGAGTGCATTTAATTCACTTAAGATCGTACTTTACAACTTCACAACATGTTTTGTACATAAGCTCAAGTCACATTCATAAATATTACACTTACATCCCCTAAGTCATTTATAAAAGTTTAGAATTGTTACACATACATCTCCTTAGTCGATTGCTAAGCATAATTGTTCATTTAAAGTGTTTATACAATTATTCAACTAGGAGTTAATTACTTACAAACATGACAATTATCAATTTATCGTAATTCATAACCATTTTCGAGTAGTAAGAGTAAATCAAGATATTACAATTCTAACTCCTATCATGCATCAAGTCTCAAGTTGTTCAAGCATCCTTCATGTATCTAAACTTATATTTGAAACATAATTTACAACAAACATAACATTGAGAACGTCTCAAATTCATATAGAGAAATCACAACATGTTCGTTCTTCTAAAATATCATTCAAGTTCATTGAGTCACATAAAAAATTAGTTTCTAAATATTACACTAACACCCCCTCGTACTTAAAAAATAGCGTAAATTCATCACATCGGGATTCCAATTGTAAATCGAACATTTATGCATATCACAATTCATTCAATACATATTTTCGTATATGATTGGAATACATCTTGATCAACAAACCAACAATAAACAATTTATTTGCACTTAAAACAATTAATTCAAATAATCACAATTACGCAAAATAATTCATAATAAATAAACTGAGTGTGCGATTAACGAATGGAAAGCAGCCGATATTCTGTCCGAAGGTCGCCGTAGTGCCGCCACCGGAGCCGCCGAAAAGTCGTAGGGCCACCATCGGGCCGCCGCCGAAAGTCGCCGAAAAAAATCCCGAAAAATTACCCGAGAAAGTAGTCCTCGTGCTCGTTCCAAATCCTTGATCAATTTCTGAAAATTCTAAGCCGATTGACCTAGATCTTAAATCTAAGAACACGAAAACCCCAAAAACTTCAAAGTCAAATTACTTCCAAACCGGTGAACGAAAATGAGATCCAAAAAAGGCGTTGGCTTACCCGTGAGAGCTCTTCGAAAGCCCTAAGCTATTCGTCGGGAAAAATCCTCGGAGATAGCGCCGCTGTTGCCCCGCCACTGCGCCGCCGCGATCCGCCACCAAACGGACAAATCAGGAGTCCCGTGATCAAGGGCTAATAGTTCTCGTCGTTCTGAACAACATTTGTGAAGGGCCCGAGACCAAAAGATCGACGGAAAAGGCCCGCACAAGTCTCCGGAACCACCACCTACGGCCAAAATCGGATGAAATCGATACCAGAAATGGACTCAGGGGGTCTAAAAAGGGTAGGAAGCACCAACCTTCGTCGAAAAAGACCGCCGGAGAGGCGAAATCGCCGCCGCTACAGTGGCGGGTGCCGCCGCCGTGAGATTCAAGCGGGGCGTGCTGCGCCGTCGCGGCCCGGATGGCCGCGCCACCAACGTCAGATGAAGCGCAGGGATATCCTCTTTCTGGGTCTGAGGAGCGTGCCCCGAAATCGCCGCCGCGAATGGGCGGCGAAGCCGCGGTCCTCCACCACCAGCCTGGCCCGACTGAAATCCTGTGATATCTCCGCCGTCGGTCGTTGTTGGGCCAAGATCTTGGTACGGTTGTGACCGCGTCGTCGACCTCTCCGAAATGGACTATCCATTCATCAAATTCCGTCGAGAAACGATCGAGTTACGGGCTCGTAACCGAAGCCACGCATAGTGCCACGGGAGAGAGAGAGGGAGAGGAGAGAGAGAGAAGAGAGAGAGAGAGAAAAAGGAGATTGGGAGAAATGTGTCTTGTGTAAAAGCTATATACAACCGGGTATCCTTATCGCGTAGCAAATTGAAATAGCATATACAAGCAACCGTAAATAAAATTGGAGTAATTTTACATTCAAGCTCCAAATTAATTTTATAAATTAAATGAAAGAAAGATTGACCAATTAGAGTTTGATTCAATTTAATTTTAGACAACCTTTTTGTACAATTTAACGACACTTCATAAACACATGATTGACAATTACTCTCAAGGAATTCAAGTAAACCGAAATTAAACAAGTTAAGTAACATGATGTATTTAAATTCAACTTGACAATTATTTCATGGAATAAATTCGAATTATCACATATTAAATTGGATTTATATTCAATCACATAACTCAAGAAACTCTTAAATTAAACACACACAAGTGAAGAGACTTACTTGTTAATGTTGTCAGGACGCCCTTCGAGAACACGGGGCGTCACATAACAATTTTATACATAAATTCATATTGGCATATTTCACAGCATTCTACCATTAACATATTTAAACAATTCATTCAAATTAATTACAGCATATCCTTTCATAATTCATTTCTTATGTTTCATAAAATTTCATAATTAATTAGTCTCTAAAAATTACACTAACACCCCTTCAATAAGAAAATTCTCAAGTAAATAGGCATAAAACAAGGCAATTAAATTCAACAAATCACGAATCAAGCTTTCATACATCGTAACATATTTCAATATATCATACAACTCATAATTTCCATTTATCGTTCATACATGATCGAATTTTACAATTAAAAACAATTAACGAAATTAAATATAATAACTTAAAAAATTCATAACAAATGAACCGGGCATCCGATTGACGAACGGAAAGTGGCGTTGGACTCACCAGAATGAAATAGACTTGCTGTCCGAAGGGCGCCAGAACGCTGTCGCCGGAGTTGGCCGAACCACCACCGGTAGCCGCCTGGGGCCACCACCTCCGGTGGCTGAAAAAATCCCCGTGAACGGCGAATAGTACGTCCCAGCTTGCTCGTCAAAAGCCCTCAATTAATTTATGGAAATACGGAACCCATGGGATTTAGATAACGAAAAACCAATCCAATTCAATAATTAAATTCGGAATGCCAGAAAACGAAATTAAATCGAAACCGCTCAACGAAAATGAAATCCAAGCATACCGTTGGGAAGACCTCGTCGAGTACTTCGAAAGCCCTAACTCAATTGCCGAAAAAAGACGCCGAAGCATTGACCGGCGTTGACCCGCCGCGTGCCGCCACCAAACGGCCAAATTTCGAGTCATGTGAACAGGAAAGATCAACGAACATCTCATCGTGCTGAACAACTTTCGTGAAGGGGCCATTACCGAAAGATCAACGAAAGAGGCCCCCGATATCCGTTGAAGTTTTGGCCGCCTTTGTCATACCCAAAACCATCATCTCCGCCACAAATTGGGCCAATTTGAGGCCAAAAATGGATTCAGGAGGGTTGAAAAGGGTAAGAACCACCTCTACCCGTCGAAATGGTCGTCGAAATGAGACCGACGCCGCTTGCTACAGTAACGCGCCGCCGCTACATGATGGTCAGGCGGCGCGTGAGCCACCACCGACGTCCAAAAGGCTGTTCCGCCAACGGGAAAAGAACCGCCACATAAAACTGCTCCGAGCCTAGTCATATTCCATCCAATTCTGCCGCCGTAGGCTGCCGTGAGTCGCCGGTGAAGGTGGCGGTCGAAATCTACCTCTTGCATCTTGCTATAACTCCGCCACCAGACATCGTCGGGTCATGATTTTGGTATCATTATGTCGTGCTTGTCGAGCTGATCAACTTTGACTATTCATTCGTCGAATTTCATCGAGAAATAGCTGAGTTACGGGCTAGTGTATGTTTTAGGTGTGGGGTGTGTGTGAATGTGGAGAGAGAGAGAGAGAGAATCAGGAGAGAGGAGGAAGCTGAAGCTTTGACCCGGTCAAACATGGATTCGGATTGTAACACCCCGATTTTCATTATTTAATTTCTTACGTTTCATTATAATTTTATAAATTAAATTTTAGCACATTTTCATGAAATTACATAGAATCATATTAAATTTAAAATTTATCGCATGACTTGAAAATATTTATTATGTGAAAAATTACCGCGAGTGATTTAATTACAGAATTGTCCCTAGATGTTCATTTCTTTAAATTTAGGGACCAAATTGTATAAACTTTCAAGGACTTAATTGAGCATATTTCAAAACCGTACATACTTGATTGCATGACTTGAACTCTTTGGGGATTAAATGTCAATTTGAGCATTTCACATTTCTCCAAAAATGGTGAATCACATAGGATTATATCTCCAAGCTTCCTTGTCCATTTTTAACCAAGAAATCCATCGGTTGCTTCCTTTCTCTCCACCGAACCATAAACTAAGAAAGAAAGAGGAGATTTCTTCCATTATCATCAAGGTTTTCAAGAAATATTTTAGGATTTGGGAGCTTGATCATCATCATCTTCTTCCTTCTTCTTTTCTTTAACTTCAAGGTGGGTATATGCATGAATACTTGATTCTTGAGCAATTATGTGATAGCTAGGGTTTGGGTTATTATGGGAAACATGGATTAGAGGTGGTATGCTACTTGAATATATGATTATATCTTGAATTGAAGCATGAATTCTTCAGATATTTGAGCTTTTATGGTGGATTTACACATGAACTTGTAAGTGGTGACTCTTGATGATTATGTGTGAATTAGGTGTTTATATGAAATATTATTGCACATTAAACATGTATGCATGCAAATCTCCAGAAATCTTGCAATTATGTAAGTGAAACTTGATAATTGTTGTGGTGGTTTTTGTCCCGAGAACGCTCCCCTGTTCTGCTCTGTTTCTGCAATTGCAGAGGAGCGGGAACGACCCTTCCCGTCCCCAGTTCATTCTGGGAACGACCGTTCCCACTCCTTTGAACTCAAGACGGTGCGCGCACCGGGAACGACCGTTTCCATTTAGGCCTGCAAGCCGGAAGGGCCGTTCCCAGCATAAGTCGCCAGTTTCAAAATAAAAGCGCAGGGGCATTTTCCCGGGGTCATGGGAACGGCCCTTCCCAATTTACACTGAGGGCCGGAACGACCGTTCCCACCTCGTTGACAGAACAAAACCTTCTGCCTAAAATTATGATTTTACCATTTTGCTCCAATCATTTCTGTGATTCCAAATTGTTATTATATGAATGATTACATGCTAAAACAAGATATTTTCATGCTACATTGCTCATTGCTCGTCATCTCGTTACATTTTCGCCGTTCGTCATATTTGGTCCATTTTGAGTCATGTCTCATGTATACACGTATCCCTTGCACAGACCAGCTTCCCGTGACGTGGAGCAGGGCCCGTATGCCCTATCTTGGCTTGTATATTCTCGGTAAAGGTGAGGTTTAATTGCTGGTTATTTGGAACTCATATAATCTTATGTGAATTTTGGGCCAAATGGCATAACTAGATATTTATAATTGTTTGTAAACTCTCAAGTTATGTTTATTGAAAGCAAGCCGAGCCGTGTATCGTGTTGCAAGCCGTGTACCGTGTTACCGTGAGTGAACCGTGACCGTGGTTACCGTGTTATCGTGTATCGCGCACCGAGAACTAGTGTTCGAGCCGCTCCTCAGCCGCAGGAGCTAAGTGCTATACGGGGCAATGTGCTACAAAATGGGAACCACCTCTTGAGCCTGCGGGGCAAAGTGCTACATGTGTGGGGGATACCTCTTGAGCCCGTAGGAGCCACCTCTAGAGTCCTAGCACAGACGAGTCGGTCATGGGCCCCATGTTATACCGTGATGTTCGGGATTATGACACCTCTGTTTCTAGTTTTATGTTATTTGGAACTTATTCCTCTTTAGTTATGACTTGCATGCATGTTATTTGCGCTGATATTTATTTATATTCCCTCACTCAGTCTTCCGTGGACTGACGCCCCACCTTTCCGGTTGTCGCGGTCGTGTGCTAGGCGGGAGTCAGAGTCGTGTCCTGTCATCCAGCTGAGTCTAGTACTTCATACATTTTCATGATATTGATTTTGATGTCTCGGAGTTAGTATAATGTGGTTACTGGTAGCATTCTGAGACTTTTGTATATATAACTTGGGAAATGATAAAGTATTGATATGTAAAAATCAGAATATGGATTTCTTGATAATATAGCATGCTTCCGCTTGTTTATTATACATTGTGATAATTAATTTATGAGTTAGTCTCGCCTAGCTTGTCATTTTATTTGCATTGTCACCCGTTCGCTATAGGTTGGTTCATGTACGGATCACCCGTTTCGTATGTGGATCTACCTTTGGTGCGGGGGTGTGGCATCTCCACGTGTAGGGGTGCTACATCTGAAGTGGTATCAGAGCCCGGTTGCGACACAGAGGTTCTAGTGTCGTGTCTCGTAAGTCTAGGTCGAACGACACAGGATTACTTGTTACTTGAGAATTTGCATTTGACTGAATTACATGATTTACTTTAATTTTTGAATTACTTTAGCTATTTGATTTTCTTTAAATGTGTGCTATATCGATATTATGGAATTATTTGCACACATTTACATTTATTAATCAAACCACACGTGTAGTGATCTGATTGCAGGATGGATCGTGATAGACCTCATCGTGACCGATCCCCGAGACATCGGCATCATCACCATCGCCGCCATCATCGCCGTGAGAGGTCACCCCCTCTTCCACCTCCTCAGGCACAGCCTCAGGATTTCATGAACGCTGTTGTAGGACTAATTGATCAGAGGCTTCAGGACCCGTGCCAGTAGCACCATAGGAGAACCATATTTCTTGTATACTACGTGAGTTTTAGAATCAGCATCCTCCTAAATTTTATAGGGGTGATGATATTCAAGCAGAAATGTGGCTTAAGGAGGTAGAGAGAATTTGGCAGCTTATTCCATGTGACACTCAGGAGAAAGCCCGTTGTACCCTTACTTTGATTCAGGGCGAGGCTTATTCCTGGTGGGAGAGTACTCAGATTATATTAGAGGCTGCCGGGAAACTATTACTTGGGAAGTATTTATCCGGGAGTTCAGAAATAAATTCATCCCACCAGCTTCACGTACCCGTAGATTGAGAGAATTCACTGAATTAAAGCAAGGAGGGAGATCTGTGGGAGAATACATTGCGGAGTTTGAAAGACTATCACGCTATGCACCCAATATAGCAAGTGACGACTTCCACAAGGCGATGCAATTTGTACAGGGACTCAGGCCCGATATACAGGATGCCTTGAAAGATGCTAATACAAACACCTGGGCCAATGCTACTACTAAAGCATTGAGGGTCGAGGATTCGGACAATGCAAGGAGGTCTATTCCTCGCTTCGAACCGGACCCAGTTTCAGGATCAGGACAAGGTTCCAATACGATGAAAAGGTCCAATATTGATTCGATCTCACTCTCGCAGGAAGGGTCTAAAAAGAAGAAATCCCAAATTAATAGATCAACCTCAGAGAATGTTTCTGCTACGGCATTGCCATCACAGTCAGGGAAGCTACTCTGCACTTACTGTGGACGTGACACACATACCTACGAGGGGTGTAGGAAGCGATTGCGTTTATGTTTTCGTTGCGGGAGTTCTGAACATCAAATAGATACATGTCCGGAACGAAAAGAGCTACCAACCGGGGCTCAGAGATCATTTAACAGGTAAGAACAATGGTAAACGGTACATTTGAACATGCATTTCACGTGCATCATGCGCTCCCTTATTTTATATATTTGTAATCCTTGTGGTTGTTATTTGCTCTTATATGAATCATTGAAGTTCTGATCTTTTCCATTTGCTTATTACGTGACAATATATGTAAGTATTCATTTAAGTTGTGCATGGTGTGTTGGAGCAAGAGACGGGGTGCTCTCATGTTTGTTGAGAGACGGGGTGCTCTCAGGATTGTGGAGAGACGGGGTTCTCTCATTCTCTGTGTGAGAAACGGGGTTCTCTCACCATGTGTTTGTGATGCCCCGTTTCTCGAATAAGGTAAGTTTTGGTTACGAGAGTGAACGATTTGTCCTTCAAGCTTGAGTTATGTGAATTTATGCCTTAATTCATTTATCATGTTCGTGCTTTTGTGAAATATATGATTTGCATGCTATATGTGGCTATTTGACCTGATAATTATATGCTCGTATTGTGTTTACTGGGTTTTGAAAGCATGCTTCGTGATTAAAAGAAACAATGTGCTTATATGGACATTAAAGCATAAGTTAGGGACTGAATGGTAAATTTAATTTCCAAGCGTGGAACTGGATAGAACTTAATGAAATTGAGTAGATAATTCTATTATGAGTTCGTGGGTTTTTGAATCGCTCGATTTGGAGTTCGGACGAAGAAGTTATGGCCATTTACGAAAGTCAACCTTTTAAGCCTTTAATTGTTGACCTGTGACCCAATTTCGAAATCAACCCAATTTGAGACCCAATTTCACTCCTAACCCGCTCTAATTAACCCGGTTCGTGACCCATATGGCTGACCCAATTGGCCAATTCAGATTTTAACACCCTAAGCCTCATTTTACGTTATTTCACAATAATCAAACACAAACTCTCTCAAACCTATTCATATTCTCTCAAGAACACCAAGAACACCTTCCAGCTATCTTCAAGAGACAAGAGTGAAGACTAAACCTGGAGATTCAAGACAAAAGAACAAGATTCCCTCTTCGATTTTCAGCTCTTAAGGTAAGAAATGCTTGAATTTTTATGTGGGTCTTCTCCTTTGAACTTGAAGCTTGAATCTGAAATCTAGGGTTCATGTTAGATAAATTAAATCTGAATTTACTGATGGAAATGTGTTTCTTATGTTACTAGGAATTATTTGGTGTAAGAATTTCTCATTTCCATGCTTGTTTGAAGAAACCACCATTGTTGATCTTTGAAGCTTTTATGCAAATTTTTGCATGTTCTTGTTCCAGCTTGTTTTAGGTTGATTTGTTGATGGATTCTTGTTCCTTATGTGTTTTTATGAAGAATGTGATTAATTTCCTTAAGTTTCTTGCATGATTGAAGATTTCACCATTGCTGAGTTTGAGCTTTGAATACATGAAGAAGATGAAGTTCATATGTGCAAACTGTTGGAATTCTTGATGCATATTCTTGCCTAAATGTTCTGGGCATATTATTTGGTGTCAATAATTTCGTTTTGCTACAGTAGCTTGTGACACCCCCGTGTTACTTTTGTTCTTGGAGGTGACATTCCCGCGTCAAGGCCCTCGGGTCAAAAGTTGGATTTTTGTGATCTTGTTCGTTTTGCTTCGTTTTCACCTCCTTTGCACTTCTTACACCCCTATTATGATATATATGACTTGGAATCATGATTTCATGCATTGTAATGTCTTACATGCCTCGATTACGTGTGAAATTGTGCTAAGTATGGTTCACATGTCGTTATTTGCTTACCTTATGACTTGAACGCTTATTATATGACTTATATGATGTTGTTGATCATCATTATTGAACTTACGATATACTGGGGCATTCAGTTACATACCATGAGCATATGTTTACTCTTTCTTGAAGTCGTGCGTCGTCTTAATTGGTTTTGAGTCGTGTCTTACCTTTGTTAGTACGTTGTCTTATTAGGTGGTGAGTCTCCGGTCGAGTAGCTTGTTGCTCGTGGTTGGCCTTCGAAGTTCTTGGTGAAGGTGAGGAGCTATTATGTGAAAATGTTTCCAAAACTGTGGACACCTAAAGCCTTTTATGTTTGATGGTTTTAATCTCTGTTTTCAAAATGTATATATAGGCTCTATAAGCCAAGTTTGTGAGCTTTGCTCGTAGTATTGATATTTGCTTAAGATTAGCGGTTTACAAGTAAAGTATGAGTTTTGGTATATGGGATAGATACCCAAAATGCATTTGGAACTTTATTGGATATTATGTATACGCGTGTGCAGCGAGATGTTTTGGCTCATGCTATGAAAGTGGCATGGAGATTTGGTACCTTGCAGGGACGCTTGCATGGTTGGATTTGGATTTGAGAGCTCGGGGATGGAGTAAGTAGGAATACCGGGAAGGCAAGGGCAGATGGTTACCTCTTACGAAGTTCCCACTTGGAAGAGATATTTTTGGTTCCAACGGAGTGTTGGGGCTGAGGTATACTCGAGGGTGGAATGTGGAGTTTCATTGACTCACTTCCCAATGTTTTGGACCGATGTTCGGGGGCTGCATCCCTCGACATCACGGTGTTGAGGATGGATTGGTTTGTTTTGGTTTGGATTCAGAAGTTTGGTTGTAGTGCTCGTCCTCGCCGAGCCGGGTGTTTTGTAGTTTATGATCCGTATATTTTGAAAACTTGCATTGTTTTGGAAAACTCATTCGGATCATGAACAATCCTTGGTTTAGCATGCATTGAACCCTTTTAATGTATTATGTAAACATCTCCTCACCGGTTCCCTTTGAACTGATCTCCTTTACCTTTCGTGTCCGCAGGTCGCGTTTTAGAGTCGAGCTAGGCGGGGTCTTTTGAGAGTCTTGTCTTGAGTCTAGCTTGTACTTGTTTACGCTTGTAGCGTACTTTACTTTATGAGTTATGTTATGTTCCGAGATTTATGGTTTTATTCCGTATGATGATTTTATGTTAGTTTGGGCCGTGATGGTCATTAGGAGGGATTTACATTTCCGCATTTTGAGCTTTTCTTGCTGGACCGTGATGGTCAATACTTGTTGGATATTACTTTTATGATTATGAACGCATTTTGATTTAAGCTTCCGCATTACTTGTGTTTGTTACTCGCTTTGTGAGTCTAGCACCGCCTAGCTAGGATGTCCGTTTATCACCGCTTGCGTCGCGCTTGGCGGGTATATGGATAGCCATTCTATATACAAGCTAGGTACGTAGCGCGGGATAGGAGTGTTTATGACTCAGTTGGTGTAAGCCGTTCATGCACAACAAGCCGCGCAAGCACCTCCTCCGGCACCTCCTATTGAGAGTGTTTAACCGGTTTAGTAGGCGTCGTCCACTGATCTTTTCGGGTACTACAGACGATTTGAAGGCTGAATATTGGATTACCACCATTGAAAGGATCTTTCGGGTTGTTACTTGCACCGAGATTGAGAAAGCGATGTGTGCCATTGACCTTCTTCGAGATGAGGCATACAATTGGTGGCGTAACATCGTATCCCGTCTTTGGGTAGGTGAGGACAATGTCACTTGGGATTTGCTAGAGAATTTCGGGCACACTGTATCCCGAAGCAAGCAAGGAAGCACCGTGAAAGAGAATTCCTGAATTTGGAGCAAGGAAGCATGTCCGTGACCGAGTACATAGCCGAATTCAACCGATTGTCTCCTTATGCACCTCATATCACCGAGAAGGAAGACCGGAAGTGTGAGAAGTTTGTAGAGGGACTTCGAGTGGAGCTAGCAAGATCCTTAGCTCCGGTACACATTGATACTTGGGCCGATGCTACTGGATTAGCTTTGAAAGTGGAAGCGGAAGAGCAAAGACTTGGGGCTAAGAAGAGTGTTGTTGGTTCCGGTTCGGGGTTCAAGAGGATAACTCCACAATCGTTCTCTAAGTCGCCACAACCATCTTCTAGGGGCCGTATGATGGGCGATAAAGGGAAAGGAAAGCAAGTTCCACAAGTTACCAAGAAACATGATCCGTGTGATCATTGTGGGAGTCTATCACACTTTGGGAATAATTGTTGGAAGAAACAAGGAAAGTGTTTCAATTGTGGCAGCCCTAAGCATTTGGTTAAGGATTTTGATGAACCAAAACCACAACGACCGGGTGATGAGACAAGACCCGTGGCTTATGCTCGAGCTTATGCTTTGGATGGGGAGCAAAAGAACACCGAGATCAACCCTACTGCCATGGTGGAAGGTACACTCCACATACATGATATCCCCATACATGCATTATATGATCCGGGTGCATCTCATTCGTTTATTACTCCTTCTATGGCTACTATGTTGAATTTGAGTGTTGCTAGTGACTCTATGCTTTAATTGTGCGATCTCCTTTGGGTGGTGTGATTAGAACCGATTGTTTTTACCGTAATTATCCGGTGAGTATTGAGGGACGCGTTTACCCGGCGAACTTGATTGCTATCCCGATGAAGAAGTATGACGTGATACTCGGTATGGATTGGTTATTTGCACATCGGGGCGAAGATGGATTGCTTTGGTAAGAAGGTCGAGTTAGGTACCGGTGTTGTTACGGGTTCGGGTGTTCAAGGGAGTCCGTTTGTTTATTTGATGGAAGCTAAGAAGCTTATACGGGTATGTGGCATATGTGTTGAACCGGCCTAAAGATCAAGTTAAGCTTGAAGAGACTAAAGTGGCAAATGAGTTCCCCGATGTCTTTCCGGAAAGTTTGGGGACTTTGCCACCGGAAAGAGAGATCGAATTCGTTATTGATCTATTCCAAGAGGTCGAGCCGTTCTCGAAGACACCGTATAGAATGGCTCCCGCCGAACTCAAAGAACTTAAGACACATCTTGATGAGTTATTGGCGTGCGGGTTTGTACGGCCGAGCACTTCACCTTGGGGTGCTCCGGTGTTGTTCGTGAAGGATGGGACACTTCGCATGTGCATAGACTATCGGGAGTTGAATAGGATGACGGTGAAGAACAAGTATCCCCTTCCGCACATCGAAGAGTTATTCGATTTGTTGCAAGGTTCGAGAGTATATTCGAAGCTCGATCTCCGACAAGGGTACTATCAGTTACGGATTAAGGAGTCGGATATACCGAAGACGGACTTTAACACGAGATACGAACACTATGAGTTCGTTGTGATGCCCTTTGGACTGACTAACGCACCCGCCGCATTTATGGATTTGATGCATCGAGTTTTCAAGGAGTTATTGGATAAGTATGTGGTTATATTCATTGACGACATCTTGGTTTTCTCTAAATCGGTTGAGGATCATGTGTTGCACCTTCGTTTGGTTCTTGAGAAGCTTCGTGAGCACAAGTTGTATGCTAAGTATAGCAAGTGTGACTTCTGGATGGATCGGGTATCATTCTTGGGACATATTATTTCCGGTGATGGAATTTCAGTGGATCCTTCTAAGATAGAAACCGTTTCTCTTTGGGAGCAACCAAAGAATGTGTCAGAAGTAAAGAGTTTTCTTGGCTTAGCAAGTTATTATCGCCGATTCGTGCAGGATTTCTCTATGATCGCAGCACCTCTCACTCGTTTGACGAAGAAGGAAACAAAGTTTGTGTGGGATGAAGCTTGTGAAGAGAGCTTCCGGGTGCTTAAAGAGAAATTGACAACGGCTCCGGTGTTGACACTACCGGAAGGTCCGGACGGATTTTCAATTTATACTGACGCATCCAAGGAAGGATTGGGGTGTGTGCTTATGCAAAATGGTCGGGTGATTGCTTATGCTTCGAGGAAATTGAAGGAGCACGAGCAGAATTACCCAACACATGATCTTGAGTTGGCCACGGTGATATTTGCCTTAGCGAAATGGCGACACTATCTATATGGGATTAAGTTTGAAGTGTTCACCGATCACAAGAGTCTTCGTTACTTGTTCACCCAGAAGGAATTGGACATGAGACAACGTCGTGGAATTTCTAGAAGACTACGATTGTGTCATACAATATCACCCGGGGAAGGCGAATGTAGTAGCGGATGCCTTGAGCCGGAAAGCAAAGATTGCTAATCTTGAGGTTGATTCCGATAAGAGTGAAGCCGAGATCCTTGTTTCACAATCGAGGTTGGCTAGCATCACTATAAGACCGGATTTGAGGCAACAAATCCTAGATGCTCAATCAAAGGATGAGTGGATTCAAAGACAAGTGGTTCGAGCAAGAGCTAATCTGAAGTCCAAGTTTGGATTCGATGATTTGGGGATCTTCAGGTACAAGGGCCGAGTATGTATACCGGGTGGATTGCAAAGGTTAGTACTTGAAGAAGCACATAGGACCGTTTATACGATGCATCCGGGTGGCAAGAAGATGTACCGGGATCTTAAGAAGTACTTTTAGTGGCATGGTATGAAACGCGATGTGGCTAATTTTGTTAAGAGATGTGGGGTTTGTCAACGGGTTAAGGCCGAATATCAACTACTGTCGGGAAAGTTACAACCGATACCTATACCCGAATGGAAATGGGAACAAGTCACCATGGATTTCGTGACCGGACTTCCGAGAGTTCGAAAGGGATTTGATGGAATTTGGGTTGTCGTGGATCGTCTCACCAAATCTGTACACTTTCTACTGATTTGATCAACCGATAAAGTGGAGAAATTAGCGGAGTTGTATCACTGAGAAATTGTAAGATTACATGGGATACCCGCTAGTATCATTTCGGATAGAGATCCTCGTTTCACTTCGAAGTTGTGGAAGTCTCTCAATAGATTGTGGGGTATGAAGTTGAAGTTTAGTACCGCATTTCATCCGCAAATCGATGGACAATCCGAGCGAGTAATTAAGTTTCTTGAAGATCTATTAAGGGCTTGTGTAATGAATTTTTCGGATGAGTGGGATAAGCAATTGGCTTTGATCGAATTCGCCTACAATAACAGCTATCAATCTTCGATCAAGATGGCACCGTATGAAGCATTGTATGGTCGCAAGTGTAGATAACCTCTTTATTGGGATCTTGAGGAATGGAAATGGACCGAGGAAGACGGTTTGGAAAGAGGAACCGAGCCCGATCTAATTAAGGGAGCAATTGAGAAAGTTGAAGAGATTAAGCAACATATGAAAGCGGCACAAGACCGGCAAAAGAGTTATGCCGATCGGAGAAGGAAAAATCTGGAATTCGAAGTGGGTGATCAGGTCTTCTTGAAGGCAACACCTAGGAAAGGCTTCTCACAAATTGGAAAGGGTGGTAAGTTGAATCTGAGATTCATTGGTCCGTTTGAGATTGTGGAACGTATTGGAGAAGTTGCTTATCGCTTGGATTTGCCTCCGAATCTCACGGGAATTCATAATGTGTTCCATGTATCGCAATTGAGGAAGTACTTTCGAGATGAGATGGAAACTTTGCCGATTGATGATGTACAATTGGATTCGGACTTGACGTTTAAGCAACAACCGGTGAAGATCTTGGATAGAAAGGTATAAGAGTTAAGGAATCGACAAATACCATTGGTTAAGGTACTTTGGAAAGATCTTAAGTCCGAAGAAGCAACATGGGAGACGGAAGAGAAGATGCGAAGATTTCATCCTGAGTTGTTTTCCGATGGTGAATCTGGGGACCAGATTTCTTTAAGGAGGGGAGGTTGTGACGCCCCGTTTCTCGAATAAGGTAAGTTTTGGTTACGAGAGTGAACGATTTATCCTTCAAGCTTGAGTTATGTGAATTTATGCCTTAATTCATTTATCATGTTCGTGCTTTTGTGAAATATATGATTTGCATGCTATATGTGGCTATTTGACCTGATAATTATATGCTCATATTGTGTTTACTGGGTTTTAAAAGCATGCTTCGTGATTAAAAGAAACAATGTGCTTATATGGACATTAAAGCATAAGTTAGGGACTGAATGGTAAATTTATTTTCCAAGCCTGGAACTGGATAGAACTTAATGAAATTGAGTAGATAATTCGATTATGAGTTCGTGGGTTTTTGAATCGCCCGATTTGGAGTTCGGACAAAGAAGTTATGGCCATTTTACGAAGGTCAACCTTTTAAGCCTTTAATTGTTGACCTGCGACCCAATTTCGAAATCAACCCAATTTCACTCCCAACCCGCTCCAATTGACCCGGTTGATGACCCATATGGCTGACCCAATTGGCCAATTCATATTTTAACACCCTAAGCCTCATTTTACGTTATTTCACAATAATCAAACACAAACTCTCTCAAACCTATTCATATTCTCTCAAGAACACCAAGAACACCTTCCAGCCATCTTCAAGAGACAAGAGTGAAGACTAAACCTGGAGATTCAAGACAAAAGAACAAGATTCCCTCTTCGATTTTCAGCTCTTAAGGTAAGAAATGCTTGAATTTTTATGTGGGTCTTCTCCTTTGAACTTGAAGCTTGAATCTGAAATCTAGGGTTCATGTTAGATAAATTAAATCTGAATTTACTGATGGAAATGTGTTTCTTATGTTACTAGGAATGATTTGGTGTAAGAATTTCTCATTTTCATGCTTGTTTGAAGAAACCACCATTGTTGATCTTTGAAGCTTTTATGCAGATTTTTGCATGTTCTTGTTCCAGCTTGTTTTAGGTTGATTTGTTGATGGATTCTTGTTCCTTATGTGTTTTTATGAAGAATGTGATTAATTTCCTTAAGTTTCTTGCATGATTGACGATTTCACCATTGCTGAGTTTGAGCTTTGAATACATGAAGAAGATGAAGTTCATATGTGCAAATTGTTAGAATTCTTGATGCATATTCTTGCCTAAATGTTCTGGGCATATTATTTGGTGTCAATAATTTCGTTTTGCTACAGTAGCTTGTGACACCCCCGTGTTACTTTTGTTCTTGGATGTGACATTCCCGCGTCAAGGCCCTCAGGTTAAAAATTGGATTTTTGTGATCTTGTTCGTTTTGCTTCGTTTTCACCTCCTTTGCACTTCGTACACCCCTAATATGATATATATGACTTGGAATCATGTTTTCATGCATTGTAATGTCTTACATGCCTCGATTACGCGAGAAATTGTGCTAAGTATGGTTCACATGTTGTTATTTGCTTACCTTATAACTTGAACGCTTATTATATGACTTGTATGATGTTGTTGATCATCATTATTGAACTTATGATATACTGGGGCATTCAGTTGCATACCATGAGCATATGTTTACTCTTTCTTGAAGCCGTGCGTCGTCTTAATTGGTTTTGAGTCGTGTCTTACCTTTGTTAGTATGTTGTCTTGTTAGGTGGTGAGTCTCCGGTCGAGTAGCTTGTTGCTCGTGGTTGGCCTTCGAAGTTCTTGGTGAAGGTTAGGAGCTATTATGTGAAAATGTTTCCAAAACTGTGGACACCTAAAGCTTTTCATGTTTGATGGTTTTAATCTCTGTTTTCAAAATGTATATATAGGCTCTATAAGCCAAGTTTGTGAGCTTTGCTCGTAGTATTGATATTTGCTTAAGATCAGCGGTTTACAAGTAAAGTATGAGTTTTGGTATATGGGATAGATACCCAAAATGCATTTGACACTTTATTTGATATTATGTATACGCGTGTGCAGCGAGATGATTTGGCTCATGCTATGAATGTGGCATGGAGATTTGGTACCTTGCAGGGACGCTTGCATGGTTGGATTTGGATTTGAGAGCTCGGGGATGGAGTAAGTAGGAATACCGGGAAGGCAAGGGCCGACGGTTACCTCTTACGAAGTTCCCACTTGGAAGAGATATTTTTGGTTCCAACGGAGTGTTGGGGCTGAGGTATACTCGAGGGTGGAATGTGGAGTTTCATGGACTCACTTCCCAATGTTTTGGACCGATGTTCTGGGGCTGCATCCCTCGACATCACGGCGTTGAGGATGGATTGGTTTGTTTTGGTTTGGATTCAGAAGTTTGGTTGTAGTGCTCGTCCTCGTGACCCGAGTGTTTCATAGTTTATGATCCGTATATTTTGAAAACTTGCATTGTTTTGGAAAACTCATTCGGATCATGAACAATCCTTGGTTTAGCATGCAATGAACCCTTTTAATATATTATGTAAACTTCTCCTCACCGGTTCCCTTTGAACTGATCTCCTTTACCTTTTGTATCCGCAGGTTAGGTTCTGGAGTCGAGCTAGGCGGGGTCTTTTGAGAGTCTTGTCTTGAGTCTAGCTTGTACTTGTTTACGCTTGTAGCGTACTTTACTTTATGACTTATGTGATGTTCCGAGATTTATGGTTTTATTCCGTATGATTTTATGTTAGTTTGGGTCGTGATGGTCATTAGGAGGGATTTACATTTCCGCATTTTGAGCATTTCTTGCTGGACCGTGATGGTCAATACTTGTTGGATATTACTTTTATGATTATGAACGCAATTTGATTTAAGCTTCCGCATTACTTGTGTTTGTTACTCGCTTTGTGAGTCTAGCACCGCCTAGCTAGGATGTCCGTTTGTCACCGCTTGCTTCGCGCTTGGCGGGTATATGGATAGCCATTCTATATACAAGCTAGGTACGTAGCGCGGGATAGGCATGGATGCCCTCGTCCGGGCGTTATAGTGTTTGTAATTACAAAGTTAGCGATGGACCTGGGGACCAGGTCCTCTTAAAGGGGGGAGAGTTGTAATGCCCCGATTTTCATTAATTAATTTCTTACGTTTCATTATACTTTTATAAATTAAATTTTAGCACATTTTCATGAAATTATATAGAATCATATTAAATTTAAAATTTATCGCATGACTTGAAAATATTTATTAAGTGAAAAATTACCGGGAGTGATTTAATTATCGAATTGTCCCTAGATGTTCATTTCTTTAAATTTAGGGACCAAATTGTATAAACTTTCAAGGACTTAATTGAGTATATTTCAAAACCATGCATACTTGATTGCATAACTTGAACTCTTGGGGGATTAAATGGGAATTTGAGCATTTCACATTTCTCCAAAAATGGTGAATCACGTAGGATTATATCTCCAAGCTTCCTTGTCCATTTTCATCAAAGAAATCTATCGGTTGCTTCCTTTCTCTCCACCGAACCATAAACTAAGAAAGAAAGAGGAGATTTCTTCCGTTATCATCAAGGTTTTCAAGAAATATTTCAGGATTTGGGCGCTTGATCACCATCATCTTCTTCCTTCTTCATTTTTTTAACTTCAATGTGGGTATATGCATGAATACTTGATTCTTGAGCAATTATGTGATAGTTAGGGTTTGGGATATTATGGGAAACATGGATTAGAGGTGGTATGCTACTTGAATATATGATTATATCTTGAATTGAAGCATGAATTATTGAGATATTTGAGCTTTTATGGTGGATTTACACATGAACTTGTAAGTGGTGACTCTTGATGATTATGTGTGAATTAGGTGTTTATTTGAAATATTATTGCACATTTAACATCTATGCATGCAAATCTCCAGAAATCTTGCAATTATTGAAACTTGATGATTGTTGTGGTGGTTTTTGTCCCGGGAACGCTCCCCTGTTCTGCTATGTTTCTGCAATTGTAGAGGAGCGGGAACGGCCCTTCCCCGTCCCCACTTCATTCTGGGAACGGCCGTTCCCACTCATTTAAACTCAAGACGGCGCGCGCACCGAGAACGACCATTCCCATTTTGGCCTGCGAGCCGGAAGGGCCGTTCCCAGCATAAGTCGCCAGTTTCAAAATAAAAGCGCAGGGGCTTTTTCCTGGGGTCATGGGAACGGCCCTTTCCAATTTACACTAAGGGCCGGAACGGCGGTTCCCACCTCGTTGACTGAACAAAACCTTCTGCCTAAAATCATGAATTTACCATTTTGCTCCAAATTGTTATTATATGAATAATTACATGATAAAACAAAATATTTTCATGCTACATTGCTCATTGCTCGTCATCTCATTGCATTTTCGCCGTTCGTCATATTTGGTCCATTTTGAGTCATGTCTCATGCATACACGTATCCCTTGCACAGACCAGCTTCCCATGACGTGGAGCAGGGCCCCTAGGCCGTATCTTGGCTTGTATATTATCGGTAAAGGTGAGGTTTAATTGCTGGTCATTTGGAACTCATATAATCTTATGTGAATTTATGGCAAAACGGCAAAACTAGATATTTATAATTGTTTCTAAACTCTCAAGTTATGTTTATTGAAAGCAAGCCGAGCCGTGTATCGTGTTGCAAGCCGTGTACCGTGTTACCGTGAGTGAACCGTGACCATGGTTACCGTGTATCGCGCACCGAGAGCTAGTGTTTGAGCCGCTCGTCAGCCGTAGGAGCTAAGTGTTATACGGGGCAAAGTGCTACGCACATGGGAGCCACCTCTTGAGCCTGCGGGGCAAAGTGCTACATGTGTGGGGGCTACCTCTTGAGCCCGTAGGAGCCACCTCTAGAGTCCTAACACAGACGAGTCGGTCATGGGCCCCATGCTATACCGTGACGTTCGGGATTATGACACCTCTGTTTCTAGTTTTACGTTATTTGGAACTTATTCCTCTTTAGTTATGACTTGCATGTTATTTGCGCTGATATTTATTTATATTCCCTCACTCAGTCTTCCGTGGACTGACGCCCCACCTTTCAGGTTGTCGTGGTCGTGTGCTAGGCGGGAGTCAGAGTCGTGTCCTGTCATCCAGCTGAGTCTACTACTTTATATATTTTCATGATATTGATTTTGATGTCTCGGAGTTAGTATAATGTGGTTACTGGCAGCATTCTGAGACTTTTGTATATATAACTTGGGAAATGATAATGTATTGATATGTAAAAATCAGAATATGGATTTCTTGATAATATATCATGCTTCCGATTGTTTATTATACATTGTGATAATTAATTTATGAGTTAGTCCCGCCTAGCTTGTCGTTTTATTTTCATTGTCACCCGTTCGCTATAGGTTGGTTCATGTACGGATTACCCGTTTCGTATGTGGATTGACCTATGGTGCGGGGGTGTGGCATCTCCACGTGTAGGGGTGCTACACGGATATTTATTCAAGGTCCCGAAGCGTGAGAATAACCCGTAGGAAGGGCTAACATTGTCAGAATTGGGTAAACTTAAAGTCTACGGACTCGTTTGAATACCCCGAAAGCATTAAAGAGGTCCGTTAGGTCAAAATCTCGATCAAACAATAAATGACCAAAATACCCCTAAACTCTTAAAGAGCTGAAAAATAGGGCCACGCAATACATGAAATCAACGAATTAAAAACATAAAAAACACGTTAAGCACCAAGTAAAGGTAAATTAAATAATTAAGCACATAAGGCAAATAACACGTGGCATCTGATCGGACGATCGGAAAAGCGGGGTGTCACAACTTAACCTATACCGGATACTTAGCCGTAAAACCCGTGTGGTCGATAAGTTTGGTTATCGAAGTGGCCTAATAGTCGAGAGGTCCTACTCGGTAACGACACTTGAGTGCTTTGCCTGGTCGATATGGCGTCTCAAGAGAGCTCATCGACTGGTTGGGAAGTCCTGGTCGATATCTATTGACCTACCGTTAGGGCTTGCCTTGATGACGTGTCAGCCCTTATGGAGGATAAGGCCTACGTGTCACTTCATAGGAAGTACGCCATGTGGCAACACGTGGCACTCCCGGAAAGTGCCCCCCAGGTGGTCAAGCGCATGATGACATGGCTGGCAACCTTTGATCGAGAGGGGCACGTGTGTACACGCGTCGACCGATGTGTCAGTTGAAATTTTAGCATGCATGGTCGTGTGTCTTTGTGGTTGTGGTTTGAGTCTGAGTCTTGTGTTCTGTGTGCTCAGTTGTTCAAGGTTTCTCCATGGAGTGTCTGTCAGTTGTTTGGGTTACAGTGGGACTTCTTTGCTCGTATTTTCCGTTCTCGTCGGTGTAAGGTGAGGTTTTTAGGATTTTATTTTAGTTAAAATGACCTACAACCCTCTGTGCTCGTTTTCAAGCCTGCATGCGATTAGTTTATTATATTTATATAATAGATATGTGTTTATACGATACGTTTATGACTTTGTCATACGATTAAAGGTTTTCGAACTATATATGAGTGTATGTAAGGTTGAAATGTTTTGCAACGAGGATATGCTCCAAACCGTGTGCCTTTATGCAGCTAAGGATTAAGATGCCACCGAGAGGTATGTTTTTAGCATATGCTAAGTTGCAAGGTAAGGTATGTCTGATAAGGTGCGGAAGATAAGATTATGATATGATAAATATGATTTAAAGCGAGTTATAATATGATATGTTCTATTCGATTTTGTTGGGCTTCGGAGACGTGTGTAAGGAATGCCCGGGACAGCAAGGGCAGTCGGGTTTGTCCTGTGCATGTTCTCTATTTAAAGTACTTACACTCGACTCTTAGAGCTTGAGGAGCCGTGCTGCTTTGAGCCCTTAGTGGATAACCGGGGAAGGCACAATGTGGGTTAGTTACCCCGTGTGTAATGGTATTGAGTAGTGAGGGTTTGCTCCCCGAACTCCCTCGGTGTTGGGGTTGGAATGTTATATGATATTTGTTTGTTTTCGGTTTTGATACGTATGGTGATATGATATGGAAGTAAGGTTGGAACCCCGTATTCGCCGGGTATTAGAATTTGTTCTGTTCTGTTAATTATGAAACGGGATAAGAGCTTTTCTTTTGTTATGATTTGAGTATGTTCAGTCTATTATGTTTCGAATTAGTATAAGTATACGTTTGATTTGAAAATGACTTTGGTATGCAAAACCCTACTCCCGGTTCATAGTCTTTCTTTTGATATGTGCTCTGCTCTATATTATGTATCGTGTATGTGTGTTCAGTCCCCTCACTATGTCAGTGGACTAACCCTCGCCCCATCTATGTTTTAGTTTGCAGGTACAGGTTGTTGGAGTTCGAGCTAGGTGGCGGTGTGTCGTGTCAGTTAAGTCTGTGTCGTTCTGTTTAGTTTGTTTATTATTCTATTTCAGTTATGTTTGTAATTTGTAAACGTATATACTTTGTATAGGTTTATGATTATAGATTGTATGTTTGGAATTCGGGACAGGTTTCTAGGGATAGTTGAACCCGTATTTACTTTATGCACTGGATTGTATATGATTATTTTGGGACAGGCTTCTAAGGCCAGTTGAACCCGTGTAGTTGATAATGATGTAATTGGTATGATTGATGTTTTAAAATTTTTGAAAATTAATATTCTTTACTTTGCTTCTGCTTCCAGGTTTGGTTTTCTCTGCTATACAGGGTCTAGGTACCGCCTAGCTTAGGTCGGGTCTTGTTTGTCTACCGTTCGCTACTGCTTGGTTCGTGTACGAATTTTTCATTTTGTATGTGGATTGGTCTTTAGTGCGGGGGATATGGTGGCCCAGCATTACGGGCGCTACATCCTAAAGTGGTATCAGAGCTACCAGGTTCAGAACCGGTGCTCTGGGTCATGTTGTGTCGAGTATAGGTCGCACGACATAGGAACTAATTGTTAACGTATGCATTGGATTGGAATGTTTGAAATTTCTTGACTTATGTGCTTTAAATTCTAGTAAGTTACTTGTTGCATCTGCATTAACTAGGTTCTCTTAATTACTTTCATTGCTTGACATATTCACGTACTAACCCATATGCATAGATATTTGTTCAACTTGTGAATTGCAGGGCGTCGCCTCGGCGCCAAAATTGTAATTGATCGTGATAACACTTCCCACTTCTACAAAGTGATGAAAGAGGATCTAAAACTACCATGTTTTGACTATTTGGGTAAAGGACAAATGAATCTTTACAAAAATCTAAACAAGGGTTGGATGGTAATATTATAGAAACAGGTATCATGCATTCATAGCACGTGCACCATGCATTGGATTAAATTGTAATTATTTTGAGCCGTTGTCCTACATGTTTGATTGCCTTTCATGCTGATTAATAAGTGTATGCCATTCACATCCCTAACCCCACATGCATTAGATTTGTGGTTATATTTTAGGTGTTCCTCTACCTGATCCACCCAGTACTGTCTTAGTTGAAGCATCATTGGAGTCCGAACAGAGGTTGACTAGAAGATGTACAATCGAGCTAACAGACTCAAGGAATGGGGTGGATTAGAGAAGGCGTTTGTAGAAATTGTCAACCTCGACTCCACTGTCATGGTGAATGGTACATTAAGCATTCATGGCAGTGCACACATACATCACATATCTTGTTTTGCTTAATGTGCATGATGGTGTATATGTTAGATGTTGTATTATTTTAATAACGTGGCTAAATGATTTAATTTTCATAACTTGAAATTTATTGTTGTTTGTGAACTCTTGGTAAACTAAATGAATAACATGCTTGTGTGGATTATTCGTACTTATGTGTTTAGAGATTTCTTAATTGCTCACTACCCCTTCATGCACATACATACATATTGTAATATTATTTTACAAGGATTCCATCACGATATCCCCCCTGAGTTGAGACATGGATGTTGAATCTATACTCTAGGGACACCGATATCAGTTGTGTAAAGGTATACTAAACATGTATCACATGTTTTGCATCAAGAGTTATTCTGATATGGATATGTATGAATGCTGAGTAAGTGGACTTATGTGCTAGAGAGGTGTTAAGATCTCTCTATTTACGTGTTAGGGAGATGTGGGATTCTCTCTATTTATCTGATAGAAAGATGTTGGATTCTTTCTAAATTATGTGAGCAAGAGATGTTGGATTCTCTTGGAGTTAAATATTTGGGAGATGCTGGATTCTCTCGGATCTAGGGGTTTGAGAAATGCTGGATTTTCTCAAACTAGGATGTTTTGGAGATGTGGAGTCTGCCAGACTTAGGTTGAGAGATGGAGTTCTCTCGATTATATGGTTGAGAGACGGGGTTCTCTCAATTAGGTGTTTGAGGGATGGGGTTCTCTCGATTATGTGCTTAGGAGATGGGGCTCTCTCTTTCTCTTATGTCCCGAGAGATGGGATTCTGTCTTTGTGCTGGGTTCGTACTTTTCGTTGGTCCTCCTGAGGATTGGAAGTGGAAGTAACCAATGGCTTCAAGATCGTGTGCAATCATAGCCATCCACTTCGAAGGGAAAATGAAGGAGCTTGAATAACCAGTGATTGGGTCCATAGGCAAACCTCAACTGTATAAAGGACATTTGAATGGGGATCTGAGCCACAAACATCCCTTGGCAAAATGTTAATAAAAGTGTTGAAGTGATCGAAGATGTTCCAAACTCAGCATTTGAACCTGGGGACCAGGTTTATTGAAGGGGAGAAGGGGGGAGGGGTGTGACACCTTGCTTTTCCAATCTTCTGAGCAGGCACCACGTGTTAATTGCCTTGTGTGTTTGATTGTTTAATTTGCTCTTACTTGATGTTTAACGTGTTTTTTATGTTTTTAATTCTATAATTTTGTGCTTTGTGTGGCCCTATTTTCAGCTCGTTAAGAGCTTAGAGGCCTATTTACAATTTTCTCTTCTTAGGGATGGTTTGGTCATTTATCGTTTGATCGAGATTTTGACCTAACGGACCTCTTTAACGCATTTGGGGCACCAAAACGAGTCCGTAGACTCTAAGTTTGCTCAATTCTTATATCGGTAGCCCTTCCTACGGATTATTCATGCGCATTAGGACCCGGAGTAAAATATCCAGATCCATATTTGACCGGGTCAGAACTCAGTCTCTCTCTCCTCTCCCGCATCGTTCTCTCTCGTCCCTCACACGCACAACACACTCAAACACAGACTAAGCCGAAACTCAACCGTTTCTTGACGGAATTCGATGAATGAGTAGTTAAAATTGATCAGCTCGATGAGATGAACACATTGATACAAAAATCGTAGTTTGAAACCCAGCGGTGGCGGAGAAATCGTTAGTTGCAGGCGGCGGCGATGATACCGCAATTTTAGCAATGGTGTGCGGCGGCTTTCGGTGACGCGATTGGATGGAAAATGGTTGGGCTTTGGGTGCCTATCGACGGCGCTTCTTTCCGCATTGGTGGCGCGGCCATCGGACGCCGGACGACCGCACATGTACTGTTGGTGGTACATGTCCGACGACTTTTTCCGAGGTGCATTGGTGATTTCCTAGGTTTTCCGACCCTCTGGTTCCATTTCCGGCCTCAGATTGACCCAAATCGCAGCGTTGGTGGTGGTTTTGGCCATGGTAGCGGCGGCAAAAACTTCAACAGCTATCAGGGGCCTTTTCCGGTAGTCTTTTGGCGATAGGCCTTTCATGAAAGTTGTTCAGCACGAGGAGATCGATCTTTTCCTGTTCACCCGACTCCTAATTTGGTTGATTTGGTGGCGGCGCATGACGGTCAATGTCGGTTAATGCTCTGAAGCCTTTTTCTGGCAATCAAGTTAAGGGTTTCGAAGTACTCGACGATGCCTTTCCAACGGTATGCTCAGATTTTCGTTAAGCGTTTTGGATTTAATTTTGTTTCCTGGCTTTTACGATTTAATTGTTGACTTGGTTCGGTTTTTCCTTATCTAAATCCGGTGGGTTCCGTACTTCCAAAAATTGATTGAGGGCTTTTACTGTGCTTGCTGAGAGGTATGATTCGCCGTTCCCTAGGATTTTTTTAGCCACTAGAGGTGGAGGTCTGGCGACTATTAGTTACAATTCGGCCATCTCCGGTGGTGGCATTCCGTCGCCCTTCCGACAATAGGTCTGTTCCGTTGTGGTGAGTCCAACGCCACTTTTCATTTGTCAATCGAATACCCGGTTGATTTGTTATACATTTTTGAAGTTATTGTATTTTATTCCTTAATTGTTTTTAATTGTGAAATTCGATCATGTATGTACAATAAATGGAAATTATGAGTTGTATGATATTTGGAAATATGTTATGATGTATGAAAGCATGATTTATGATTTACTGAATTTAATTGCCTCGTTTTATGCCTATTTACTTGAGAATATTTCTTGTTTAAGGGGGTTAATGAAATATTTGGGAACTAAATCGATTATGAAATTAAATGAAACATAAGAGATAAATTATGAAAGGATAAGTTATATTTAATTTAAATAAATTGTTTAAGTATGCTAATTGTTAGAATATTGTGAAATATGCCAATATGTATTTATGTATAAAATTGTTATATGATTCGCGTTTATCCTTTAGAGACTTGGTGCATGGTAGGAATTAAATTCATAATGTCCTTATTTATTTTATGTAATTGATGTTATGAATTTTATAAGCTATGCATCTTTTGATAGGTAAAGTGAGTGTAATATGCTATGAATGACTGTTTGTATAAATGTGAATTATATGTTGTCTCTTTTGTGCTCACATGCATGGCCGTACGTCTTTGTGGTTGTGGTTTGAGTCTGAGTCTTATGTTCTGTGTGCTCAGTCGTTCAGGGTTTCTCCAAGGAATGTCTGTCATCTGTTTTGGTTCCAGTGGGACTTCTTTACTCGTGTTTTTTGTTCTTGTTGGTGTAAGGTGAGGTTTTAGGATTTTTATTTTAGTTAAAGCGAGCTACAACTCTCTGTGCTCGTTTTGAAGCCTACTTGCGATTAGTCTATTATATTTATTTAATAGATATTTGTTTATACTATATGTTTATGACTTTGTCATACGAGTAAAGGTTTTCGAACTATATATATGAGCTTATGTAAGCTTGAAATGTTTTACAACAAGGCTATACTCCAAACCGTGTGCCTTCATGCCAGCTAAGGATTAGGATGCTACAGAGAGGTACATTTATAACGTATGCTAAGTTGCAAGGTAAGGTATGTCTGATAAGGTACGCAAGTTATGATTATGACAAGTTATAATATGATATGTTCTGTTCTAATTTGTTGGGCCCCGGAGACATGGGTAAGGAATGCCCGAGACGGCAAGGGCCATCGGGTTTGGCCTGTGCGCGTTCTCCATTTAAAGTACTTACGCACGACTCCTAGAGGTTGAGGAGGTGTGGTGCTTTGAGCCCTCGGTGGATAACCGGGAACGACACAATGGGGTTGGCTACCCCTGTGTAATGGTATTGAGTAGTGAGGGTTTGCTCCCCGAACTACCTTGGTGTTGGGGTTAGATTGTTATATGATATTTGTTTGTTTTTAGTTTTGATACGTATGGTGATATGATATGGACGTAAGGTTGGAAACCAGTACTCGCTGGGTATTAGAATTTGTTCTGTTATTTTGATTATGAAACGATATATGAGCTTTTCTTTTGTTGAGTATGTTCAGTCTGTTATGTTTCGAATTAACATAAGTATACGTTTGATTTGAAAAAAGGCTTTGGTATGCAAAACCCTACTCCCGGTTCATAGTCTTTCTTTGATATGTGCTCTGCTCTATACTATGTATTGTGTGTGTGTTCAGCGTTCTCACTCAGTCCGTGGACTGACCTTCGCCTCACCTATGTTTTAGTTTAGAGGTACAGGTTGTTGGAGTTCAAGCTAGGCGGCGGTGTGTCGTGTCAGTGGAGTCTGTGTCTATCTATTTTGATTGTTTATTGTTCTGTTTCAGTTATGTTTATAATTTGTAAACGTATACACTCTGTACATGTTTATGCTTATGGATTGTATATGTTTGGAATTCGGGATAGGTTTCTAGGGCCAGTTGAACCCGTATTTACTTTATGCATGGGATTATTTATGAATATTTTGGGACAGGCTTCTAGGACCAATTGAACCCGTATAGTAGATATTGATGTAATTGATATGTTTGATGTTTTAAAGTTTTTGAAAATTCGTATTCTTTACTATACTTCTGCTTCTAGGTTTGGTTTTCTCTCCTGTATAGGGTCTAGGTACTGCTTAGCTTAGGCCAGGTTTGTCTGTCTCCTGTTTGCTACTGCTTGGTTCGTGTACGGATTTCCCATTTCATTTGCAGAATGAGCTTTAGTGCGGGGGGATGTGGTGATCCAGCATTACGGGCGCTACAGGCTCTGTTGAGGTCAGTGAAGTCGTTGCACATTCTCCATTTACCCTCGGTCTTAGCCACCAACACCACGTTACAGAGCCAGTCCACATACTTCTCGGGAGTGATGTATCTAGCTTCGAGCAGCTTGTTGACCTCTTGCTCGATGATTTCATTTCCTGCCATGCTCTGATTCCTGCGCTTTTGTTTAATAGGCTTGACATTTAGATGATGCATTATTACGCTGGAGTCGACCCCCTCCAGATCAGAGGCACTCCATACGAAGACATCCGTATTTTCTTGCAAAAATTGGATTAACATACAGTGTTCTACCTCCTTGCCCTCCCCTGACACTCCTACGTTGGTAGTTTTCTAGGGCTGACTAGGGACCAGCACGATCTGTTGGGTCTCATTGGTTTCCTCAATCTTCCCATCGAGCACCTTTCATCTTTTAGTTGCCAGAGCTGAAGTCATTTCACGCGATACTTTTGGGTCGAGAAGGTCTTGATCCACCAAATCCTCGTCATCGAGGTTCGACAGAGAAACCAAAGGCAACATTTGTTTGTTTGGCAATTTTTCTTTCTCCATGGATATTGAGTAACATGCCCAAGTTGTTGTTACATCGCATCTCAATTTCCCTATCCCTTCAGCAGTTGGTAATTTGACAAGCTGGTGGTAGGTCGATATTATTGCTCGAAAATCAATCTGCCCTTGATGTCCCAAAAATGATATTAAAGGCAGAGGGCTGGTCGACCACAAGGTACTCGATTTCTAGCGTCGCCCTCTTAAGGAGTGTTCCTATGGTGGTGATTAGCCGAATTCGACCCTTAGGATAAACCTTTGATCCGCTAAAACCTATCAAGGGAGTTCTATTAGTTTCAAATTGAATGCATTTATGAAGTTTCATCTTTCAAGAGTCGAGTAAAAGATAATGTTTGTTGAGCTTCATTATCAATCAAAGTTTTGGATATAACAAAGTTAGTGTGATGCCCTGTCCGTTCAGCTGTACAGGTATGACATCACGAGTGAGCTATATGCACATTTAAAATTATTTCAATATCCTTTTATGTGTTAATCTTTGAGATATATGTTAAATATGATTGATTTAAATACTTGAACTTTGATTTAGTACTAACTTTGCCCTAATTGCTTCCATGACTCCGTTATGAACCATTTCACTTCGAATTTGACTCCGAGCCTTGTGAATATGTGACATATTTGATACATATGTTTTATAAACTTATCTACGTGTTTATTATGTGATTTGGGACACGTTTGACTAGGTCTTGGACCTATTTTTTAATTTTTGGAACTTAAGGGCTTTAATTGTAAATTAGGGCACCTTGGGTTCCGGTCCACGTAACTTGAGCTTGGGAATTCGAATTCAAATTTTGACACCACCGTTCGACTCATTTTGTTGATCGGATCCAATGGATCAAGGCCCACATTTTTCTAAACCCGCTTGAACCCCCGAAATTTTAAAATTCGATCTAAATGGACCGGATCTTTTAACACAACCCTTTTTGGCTTGTCTTGACCTGCTTTTTACCCTTTTACTCTACCAAATCAGACCCAACACACTCATGTTCTCCTTCACACCTTCATATTTTGAGCCACACTCCTATCCTAGGGCAAGAAGGAAAGGAGAGCAACCAGGGCAAACACCATCTTTGGCCATTTTTGAGCTCAAGAGACCTTCAAACTTCACCATCTCTTGAAGGTAAGTGTACGTTCGGATTCTCCTCATTCTTGTGCATCTTTTGATCCATGAATAACTTGTTTTGAGCTTAGTTTGAATGGTTCTTCAAGAATAGCATGGATAGTTGTGGGTTTTTGTCAAAATTCGAAGAACTTGCACATCCTTGCTTCATTTCTTGATGCGAGACTTGTTTTGTGTTCCCCCTGTTGGGAAAAACACGAAAAGGAACGCATCCGAATTAAAATTTTTTTCCCAAAAGTAAGATCAGACTTGCAATTTCTATTTCCAAATCTTAGGGATTCAAGGACTTACAAGAATCGACGCTTTCTTGACATGTTTTTAGCCTTCCTCAAACGCGCTTCATGTGATAATGGCAACCCGTCCCTCAAATGATTCTTTCTACTAGATTCCACGATAGGTCTCCTCTAGAGTAATAATCCACACCAGTCCTAGATTCAAATCATGTGAATGAGCATGCTAGTACTATGACATTTCTAAAGAAATAAACAAGAAACGAGAAGTGAAAGAGCATAATTAAATCTCCCTTCATAACCCAGTTTTATGAAAACAGAAATCTGCATGCCATAAAACCCTCGTGAAAAAATTCATCGTTCAAGATCTGGACGAACGGTTTTCGCCATCTTCTTTAGTTCGATTTTTTCACTCGTATTCTTTTGGGTTCATAATCGTTCCACCAGCCCTTGTATTATTTATGCGACTTCTTAAATCTTAAGTCTGTTTAGGAACAAGATTCCTACTTTGACTTTTCTTCTATTATTTCTTTTTCTCCAAGTAATAACCTCTTATGTAAATAAGATATTATTCTTCTAGAAAAATAGCTCCTAATCAAATTAGAAATATTTAATTATTCTAATAATAATTAAATACCTTATTCCAATAATATCTATTCTAAACATATTAGAATTAATATTCACTAGAATAATAAATAGAAGATATTTAATATTTATTTATTTATTTATTCTAATAAAATTAGAACAATTAAATAATCAAATATTAAATACTTAGAATTAATTCTCTAATTAATTCCATGAAGGGCTTTAGAATTAATTCTCCTAATTAATTCTAATGGGCTAAAATTAATTCTCTAATTAATTTCTTTGGCCCAAAACCTCTCTCACGTGCCACACGTGTACTTTACACGTGTGGTCTCGTTTTGATCAACTATTTGATCTTTCCTTCAATACCCTTTGAATCTGGCATTTGTGTGTGATGCCCTAGGTTCATTTTCAGTTAGCAGTGAGACTAATACGCTTTATTAGTTCACAGATCACACGACCATAGTCTAGCAACAGGTGTGTGACCCCTACCCGAACAATGAATATATATTCGAAATAACCTTTCAGTCAATGACAACTTGTGAGGTAAGATCCTCCTAGCATCCCATCTGTCAATTAAGATCTAGGGCATCGGAATAACGAGAGCCCCACTAATCTCAATCATAAAGCTAAGCTCATTTTCATATCCATTTGATCTCAATCCAAGAAACCCTTTTCTTGATGTCTTGATCCACTACCTCGGCCGAGGGTTTAGGATAACATATGAACGACTTATGCAATAAGAGATCTTCTTGCGTTAAAGCAAGTGCAGGTCCTTTGTTTATTCTCATATGCTTCCATGTGCCACTTGTGCAACCCCAGCATAAGCCTTGATTCAGTTGTCTCGGGAGACATCCTTTAAAGCTTATACTAAAGACTACAGAGTTAGCCTACAAAGCATCAATAGAATCTCAAGTCGAAGGATTACTTTACTCATGCCATTGACCTGTGAGATATTTCCTAATCTGGAAGTTTCCTCTTCCTGAAGTGGAAACTTCCTTTCCCATTTAGGAATCTTCTCAAGTGGGACACCTCAGTGTACCCGTTCTTATAACGAGCACACTCATGTATTGCGTACGCATCAACTTATGCACTTTACACTACATAACATAGGATGATCCTTCTTAAGGACGTAATCCCACGAGCAAGTCTCAATCGAACCTAATCAACACTCCCACTGTTTTTTGGACTCATTGACTTGGAGTGGTTTCTAATCCGACCTTGAGTTAGGGCTTATTTCATGTTCCATTCACCTAATGACAAAGTTCCTATCAACCTTATGGATTAGGGGAGTTCTAATACATGCACACATAATGGAAACACACAAAACATGTATTGCATATAAAGAAGTGTTTGCCTATGATAATAAGCAATCGTGTATTATTCAAAGATTGTCTACGATATAAGGAAAGTCCCAAAAATAGATTATGACTAATCGGCTTTCTAGGGCACTATTCCTAACACCCCCAACTTCCTTGTTTCATATATGTACATTAATTTCGTGGTGGTTGAGTGTTTGAAAATCTCCCATTAATGAATCTTGAGAAAGTGAATAGTGAATAACATATAAGAATCAATTCTTGGACTTGAACATTGCTACATGTTGCTGCTTGAATTTGTGACTGTTTTAGTATTGTTTTGGCATGAATTAACCTTGATTTTTAGTATGAGAATGTTGTTTATTGCTACCCTAATAATGCCCTGTTCCCTTCCCTTGGTTGGTCTCGGATTACAGCTGGAAAAGATGAAGAAACAGCCTAGCAGTGAGGGCGAACGGGAGCATTTCGGCCAAGAACTGCCGTTCGCGGTGGTAGAAACTCCTTTACCACAGAACGACCATTCGAAAATGATGAAGGAGAGGGGCTGAATGGCCGTTCAGCCCCCATGCAGCCCATGCACACCTTCTGTGCTTAGGAACGGTTGTTCCATTCCCATGCATGGTCGTTCGTCCCTAGACTTGTGGTTATGTGATTTTCTTGCTTTTTTGTGCTTTTATTCCCTCGAACATGATCCTAACATGCTAATAAGTTGTGATTGAATGTGTTGTGTTGTTTATTTAATTTTATGATATTATTTTCTAAGTGTAAAAGTGACTAATATTTAAACGTTTAAGGGCTATGCTTGGCGTCTCCTTGTGTCTATCGTATTCCTTGTATGTTTTAAACTTATGTATGCATATGATTGTTAGGAATAGTGCCCTAGAAAGCCGATTGTATATCCGCTTTGTGCTTTTCCTTATTGTAATCACAGACAATCTTTGAATGAAATAACGAATTGAGGCAACACTTCTTTATATGCTCTTGTTTGGTATGCGTTTACTTTAGCTGTGCATGTATGAAAACTCCCCTAATCCTGATGACTTTAGGACTCTACCATTTAGGTGAAATGGTTCATGAAACGAGCCCTATATCACATAAGTCATGATTAGTAAAATACTCCAAGCCGATGAGTCCTACAGACAGTGGGAGTGTCAACCTGACTCCTCTAAGGCTTGCTTGTGGGATCACGCCCTTAAGAAGGACCACCTTGTTTCATGGAGGTGCAATGTGTATAGTTGATACGTGCATGATACATGAGGGTGCTTACTTTAACAAGTAAGTTCACTGAGGTGCCCCGTGTGAGAACATTCCTAAATGGGAAAGGAAGTTTCTATTTCAGGAAATGGAAACTTGCAGATTAGGAAATATCTCACGAGTCATTGATGTGATTAATTGATCCTTAGACTTGAGGTTCCATGTTACTTTATGAGTTAACTCTGTAGTCTTTGGTATAAGCTTTAAAGGGTGTCGCCTTAGACAACTGATTCAAGGCTTATGCTGGGGCTGCACAAGTGATTCATGAAAGTGAATGAGAATCAAGAAAGGACCTACACTTGCATATGCAAGGTGATCTCTTATTGTGTAAGTCATTCATATGCCATATGGAGTCCTTGGCCAAGGCAGTAGATCAAGACATCAAGAAAAGTGTTTCTTGGATTGAGATCAAATGGATATGAAATGCACTTAGCTTTAAGACCAGATTATTAGGGTTCTGATTATTCCCTTGCCCTAGATCTTGGTTGAGAGATAGTAAGTAGGAGGATTGTATCTCACATGAATCAATGACTTAAAGGTTCTATCGAATCCGAACATTCCAATTCAGCTAGGGGTTAAACACCTGTTGCTAGACTATGGTCGTTTAATCTGTGGACTGATTAATTAATTAGTGAATTAATTAATTAGGGTCACTGCTAATTGAATTGAGAACCTAGAGGGTCACACACAACAACTTGGTTACATGAGTTGAGGCTTGAAAATGATTAAACGAGTTAAATCGGGCCAAGAGGGTTCCACACGTGTGAAGTCACACGTGTGGCTCACGTGAGTGACACGTGTCACTGTGACACGTGTCACACACGTGTGTATATATATATATCATATATATGTTAAATAATTAATTAGTTAATTATTTAATAGACTTTGGTTTAATTTTGAATTAAAAAGAAAGTCTAATTTTGGAGAAAAATAATCTAGTTAATTAATTATGAATTAATTAATTAGATAAAATAAGTTATTTATTTTTATAATAAATAAAGTATAAAATTATCCAAAAATAGTTTGGATATTTTTAGCTCTCTTAAAAGTTGACTTGAAATAGAATTCAAAGTCAAAGTTGGAAAATACTTGATGATCAAGTAATAGGAGAGAGAGGGACCAAATCCTTTGTCCATTAGGACTAGGTTCGGCCGCCCCTCCCCTTTCCTATATATAGGGGAGCTCATGCTCCCCTTTAGAGCTAATTGACAATTCTTGGTTCATGTGTTGAACACCTTCCTTTCTGCAAGATTAAATTAAACCCTAGGTTAAGCCTAAACACTAACTAGAGAACTAGCATCCTTACTAGTTAGATTGTGATCAAGTTGGTGGACTTTCTCTAGAGACTTCAAGTTAGAAGTTTGAAGATTCGAGCTTTACCAAGGAGAGGGGATCAAGCCGCGAGAAGAGCGTTCTTGGGTGGCTTGAAACGCTTCAAGAAAGAATAAAAGAAAAGTAAGTTTTCTATCTTTACGAATTTGGTTACACGATTGCGAGTTCAAGGTCCTTTTGTTGGGAAAATTTTTAAATTCCGCTGCTTTCTGATTCGTGTTTTCCAACAATGATATGATATAATGCGATGTATTATTTATTTAATGTGTTGTGTGTTCAATTTATGTGTTGTTTATGTGATAACGTGGTAAACGCTTCAATATGTCTATGTGTTAAATGTATATGACGTGCATTGCATCATTTGTATCCTTATGCATTTGCCGAGCATCTCTATGGTTCATTTTTGAGTCTAAGTGCTATCTCTCATGTTTAGATTGTCAGTGTGCAGTAGCTTATTGGTGTGGAGCCGCTTCGTAGGTGTGGTTTGGCTTGCTTTGTTCGTTCTGTTTGCTCAGGTGAGGTTTTCTTTCTTTTAGTTACTTCGACCTACAACCCTATGTGTATTTTGAGCACACATGCAACTTATATATATATATATATATATATATATATATATTTAGATACGTGTTTGATATGTATTTTGAGCGATTGTCTCGTTTGCTATGAAACCTTTGAAAACTCTTTTATATATACATAAGCTATGTTTTCTTTTGTTTGGTTTTGAAAAGATTTGAAGAGTATGTGAGTATGTAGCGAGACTTGGACTTGAAAGATAGACCGTTTTAACATGAATTTGAATTCGACTTGATTGGGCCCTTGAGATATGGGTAAGGAGCACCTGGGATGGCCATGGGGTCACCGGACACCCCTCTTGTGCACATTTCCATTTGACAGGATTCGCCCAACCTTAGGAGGTTGAGGAAGGGCGGGTTTTCTTAAGCCGAAGGCGACCACCGTCGAAGTAGTGGGTAGGAGTAATTAGCCCCCATGTCTAGAAGTACATGACATGGGGGTTGAGGGGTCGTACCTCTCTTTCCCAAATGGTGAAGGTTGGAATTAAATTTGATTTGAATTTGAATTTGAATTTGAATTTGAATATGAATCTAAGGAGTTTAGAGGAAAACTCGTACTCTCTGAGTTAGTTTTGAATTTGCTGTGGTTCGCGAAATGGGAGTAGATTTCTAATTACTAAAATTTGGTTGATTTTGGCCTTCGGCCTTAACTCTTTTTCTATATATCTAGTGTCACGGGAGAAAATGTTTTAGATTGCATCACGGGAGAAAATGTTTTAGATTGCAAAAACCACGCCCCCGTTCATGAGCTCTTTAACCTTGAAAATGTCATTAGGACTGACCCCTCCTCATTGTTTTCTTTTTCCCCATTGTTCCTTTGAGTTGCAGGTACATGTTTTGGTTTGAGCTAGGTGGTAGTTGTGTTTAGAGTTTTTCGAGTCTTTTGTATACTTTGCATCTTTATTAACACTTTGACAAATGTATAACTTATAACTTTGAGACTTGGAGATTGTATGATTTATTTAGCCCGTGGCGGGCATGGCTATGTATGATTTATATTAAGTTGATCGTAGTATGTATGTATGTATTGATCCTGTTACTTTCGCATTCGTATTTGTTTTATTGTGCACAGATATTAAGGTCTAGACCGCCTAACTTAGGTGTAGTTTTGTTTGTCTCCCGTTCGCTATGGCTTGATGCGTGTGCGGAGTTCCCATTTTACTACACATGTCGGGCTATAGTGCAGAGGATGTGGTGCCCTCCACTCGGGGTGCTACAGTTAACGGCATCTAGAGTGACCACCATCGGAGAATTGGGTGTTTCGCCCTCCCGATGTGGTTCATCAACTAAGTCCCTGTCGCTAAATGTGATCTCCTTCTCGACCCAGGGCTTTTTTGGTTTGATTACCATTACTTCTCTTGGCCCACTGTAACTTCTTTGGGCCTCCCTCCTAGTTTGCTTTCGAACGGTCTTGGAATCGACTCCAGTAGGTCCTCCTGTTATCATATCAATGCGATCATGGCAAGCTAAGTTGTGTTGATCGCGCTTCATAGGCTGCTTAGCGTTCCTCAAACTTGGGGGGTTGTTCTCGACTCGTTCCTCAGCTCGGAGGGCGAGATCATCGATCTTTTTGATGAATTTCTTCTTTCAGAATGAAACACTTCGACGTGTTATGCCCTGTCCGTCGGTGGAAGTTATAGTACTTTCTAGTATCTCGCATTTTTTGGGTTTGCTTGATGGGTTTTGGATTTTTAACAGTTTCTTGTTAGAGACATTGTAAATCTCCTTAATGGTCCTGTTCAGGGGAGTAAAAGGTTTCTTGGACCCACTCCCCGATCCTTGTTCGACCCTGGGTTAGGGGTCGCGCACTACTTCTGCCCTTGGGGGTCAATGGGATTCCCCTTTCCTTCGTTGCACATTGCACTAATACTGTTCGACGTCTTAGACTCTCATCTAAACCCCCGTAATTTCCAGGATCTTGGCAATCGACTCAGGCTTTTGAACTATGATTTGGTTTGCACAGTCCTTGTTATGGAGTGCAGAGTGTTGGTCAGCATATCCATGCTTGGGGTTTCGACATGGACGGCGACTTGAGAGAATCTACTGACGAATTCTCTCAAGGTCTCGTCCTCTCATTGCACCAGGTTGTACAAATAGGTCGAAGGCAGCTTGTCTCCTTTTACTAAGGAGAAGTGGGCGATGAATTGCTCGACTCAGCATAAGAGTTTATGCTTCGCGGGGGTAGCCTTAAGAACCAGTCCTGGGGAGCCCCTACTAATGTGGTTGCGAAGATCTTGGCCCTTACGTCCAATGAATGGCCAAACATGCTAACCTCAATCTCAAAGCGATTGACATGCCTTTCTAGGTTGGATGTTCCCCATAGGTGGATAGATTTTTGGGCATCTTGTCCTCAGCCATTGCTGAGATAATTTCTTCACAAAAGGGGGACCTCACCTCCCATATACTCCGATACCCCCATTGTGTGGGAATGTGGGTGGTGGAGGTTGGATCGGGCCCTGCAACCTTTCTTGGCACTGCGACTCATCACCCTCATAGTAAGACTGCTCATCATCCTCAACTTCATAGACTGGCATGTTTTGAACCCTAGGCTTTGGACTCTCGAGTGGTGCCCTATCCTAGGTGGAGCTGGTTGATCGTGTGGCGGCAACCTATTCCTGAGATCATCCCTACCGATGGGGAAACCTCTATTTTCTCTCCTTGGAGGATTGGGATCTACCCTGGCTCCAAGGCAGTCGAAAACCCTGAGGGTCTTAGTATCTGGCACTTTTTTGCCACCGGGTGATCGAGCGCTGAACTCACTTGCTGTTTTGGTGACATGGAATGCTCCCTATCGGCCGAATTTTTCTTAGCTGAGCCTTAGCTGCCTTATCTCCTTCTACGGGCCTTTTTTCGGTATCTCGATGCCGTTTTCCTAACTCGGCTACCTCCTCGCGAGGTGGTGCACCCCAAGGGGCTGCCCTCGCCAGTATGAGTAACCTTGAGGAGGTGACGGTGGTGCATAGTGTGGATCTTAGTAATAGCTTGGCGGTTGCGGAGGATACCCCCATGGGCTTGGTGGGGCATATCCATATGGTATAGGGGGCCCATATGTAGGGGTATAATGGGCCTGGGCGGTCGACTGTCCGACCGCGGTTGATCGGGACCTCTTCACAAACACTGGGGCCCATCATTCTGCTACGGCTGCAACGGCTTCCGTCTGGGATCGAGCTAGGTAGTCTTCGATCTCAGGCTCAGAGTAAACCGTTTTGGGGGGGGGGGGGGGGTGTACCCCCATCTGGTTATCTCTTGCCTGAGGCTTGGTTGTACTTGTGCCAGCGGAAACTACAGCATTTGTCAGATCTTGGCCATCAGGGCCAAACATTAGTCCGCTTCTGATTCTCATAATTTTGAAAAATAGCTTTCTGCTTGAGAATTCCCATAGATGACGCCAAAATGATCGGGCTTGATATCTGTTAGATGACTAAGGTCGATTTCGGAACTCGAATCACTTAGAATTTGAAAGGAGAACCCTCAGGTGATAGCTGTACGAGAATAGGAAATGTGAGCTAAAGGCCAAACTGGGGGAATGAGAGTTTATCCCAGATTTGGCACTCTGACGCTCAAGTCAGATACTTACTCAGAGAAAGCTAGAGAAAGTATTGATGGTCAAATAAACAGTGAATTTGTTATCAATGCCATAAATGGTGTGGATATTTATAGGACTAAGAAGAGTGCGTGACAACTGTTCAAGCACTGGATGTGCATTTAATGCTTTAGCCAGTCTGTTAGGGAATATTAAGTACATAAAAGTACCATGGTGTCAGAATTTGTTCCCTTGTACTTTATAGCTCCTCGGGCCCTTAACCCCGTAACGGATACTCAGCCGTACAGCTCGTGTGGTCGATAAGTTGGGTGATCGAGGTGGCCTAGTAGTCGAGAGGTTCTGCTCGGTAACAACACTTGAGTGCTTTGCCCGGTCGATATGGCATGTAAGAGGAGCTCATCGACCGGTTGGGAAGTTCTGGTCGATATTCATCAGCCTGTCGTTAGGGCATTTGAGGACGTGTCAACCCTTATGGAGGATAAGGCCTACGTGTCACTTCCTAGGAAGTACGCCATGTGGCGACATGTGGCGCTCTCGAAAAGTACCTCGTCAGTTAGAATTAAGATTAGATTGATAAGATATTTTTATATAATCATAACTTCTTATTATTTAATTAAAATTTAATGTATTATATTCTAATTTTATTGTAAAATATTAAAGTTATTACATTGATTGTTGTGTTAGTATTTTTATAAGTTGTATACCTAATTGTGTTAGGAGAATCAATATTCAATAAAGTGCTCATCATAATCTATTACAGTTTATTTTTATCAATACTAAAAATATCAATATTAACATTGTAAGATGTACGACCGACATCTAGCGTCATAGTAAACCTTTCAATCTTAGATATGTAGATGAATGGATCCTGTAGTAGCAAATGTATATTGGAAAAGCCGATATTGGAGGATATTTGATACAGATAGGTGTGTTGAACTACGACAGAGTGTCCGATATATAGGTCGGGATCTTCGATCTCTTCAACTTGAAAAAGTACGAAAGATCTACATTTAACGCACCAGATCTCATATATCTTCGAAATCAAATGGCTGTTTAATTAAATCTCATGTCCCATAGATATTGAAATTCTCACATTTAATGCACCTCAAGTGTGTACTGACATACACACAAGTCTCACCATTATAAATATCTCATGTATTTATTACAACAGAGTTCTTCTGGAAAATCTTTCATGTGCAATGAAAAATAAATTTTTTTACAAGTTTGATGGTATGCTTGCAATTTTTATTCCAAAACAATCAAGAAAGTTCTCAGGAACTTATGTTTCTAAAAGCTTTCTTGAAACAATTCAAACGATGGCGTACGCGGCATCAACTAAGGGTAAGGTGGTTTCCTTCAAAAGATCACGAGTAATCTCATCAAATTCTAGATTTAAACCTGAAAGACATTTGAATAGGCGATATTCTTCTTGAATTTGGTGATGTCATTGAGGAATTCCATTGGATTGGGTCTCCGTCTGTCAATTTCTACCCAATTACTCTTACTGATGCTAAAGTATTCTTCCAGAGAGGTTTGTTCTTTTTGGATTCGGTCTTCTTTGGTCATGAGATTGAAGATTTGCTGGCTGTATTCCCCTAATTGATACTTTGTTGATAGTCCTTTTCACAAGTCCCGTGTCGTGGGGTAGTGGATGAATTGAGTCACCAGATTCGACTTGTTGCTTGTGTAATCCAACTGAAAACTTGGAGATCTCTCTATTTTCATGCCCGATATGCCTCATCTTTTTCAGCCGACGGTGCGGGGTGGCCGGTTAGGTGGCTGAGCTGCCCACGTGCACCAATGGCGATGTAGCGCCCCACTTATATATATATGGAGAGGAACGCTCCAACCCCCGCATCATTATACTCATCAAATGATGGTGTAAGCCATCACTTAACAAATACACCAGTGAACGGTTGATGAAAATCATGATGAATGCTCAATGATAATGAAGTGAAAATCAGTAAAATTGGAAATTTTTAAATCCATGCGTGGTGGTGACAAAGTAATGAGCATGTAAGATGAACAACTCAGTAACGTATAAGCAGAATAGACAAGTATTGATATAATATAAGTATTGGACAATATCACAGGAGCATCATAAGAGTACAGTAGCAATGTATCATATTACAAAATAAGGCTACGAATAAATGCAGCCATGTATCATAATGCAGGACAAAAAATAGATTCATAACATATAAATCCTGACTTGCGTAAAATAGACATTCTAGAGCTTCAAGATACCTCTAGAACGCGGCTGCAAGACCTAACGCCATGAGGCTAGAAAATAGGTAGAGGTATTAGTCGAAGCGACTAAGTGAGAGAGTACTTGAAAGATAAACTCTTAAATGAAAGGAGATAGTTGAAATTATAGAGTTTACCTTGAAAAATGATTTGAAAGATAAAAACTTTATGAAAGCATTTGATATGAAAACAATGATGTCACACGCGCACACATATAATATGATTTAGTTCATATGATTTTCATAAAACGGGATAGGGGTAAGGATATCTTTGATAAATATGAACCAATGGTTATAAATGATTTATGCCCACAAGGTAGGCATCTTCCACCCTTACTCTTTGAAAACAATGAATAATTGGAGATGTTGGACCGAGATCAACAACATCTTGAACATACACACATGCACCACCCTTCTCTGGTGCCACTTCAGGTAGCTAGCCCTAGGTGACGGATATAAATGATGAATAGGAAAATATTTACAGTCCTTTCTCTCATAGATTGTCCTGAGTTAACCAGCCTCCGACTAAAGTCGGTGTCAATTATCTAATGGTGACGGCCGGTATTAGTGACGTTCGTTGGTGCTCACCTCCTGAGATCACTTCCACACATAACTGTCGGGACCAATGACGATTGATAATTCTTGCATATGAATGAGCATCCAGAGTAAATCTGAATGTTTAAATATAAGAAGACATTGAATGACTTTGGATAAATGATGCAATGATGTTTGAACGATAAATGAGATAGTTTGAATAAATGAATAAGATAAATGATATGGAAGTAAATGGTCTATGAAAGAGTTGTCCCGATAAGGGAATAGTTCAGAGTATAGCTTTGAAAGAACTAGGTGCTGGGTTTGAAAACGTTTGATACCATAGATGTAGCTTTGAAATAACTAGCCTTGCATCAGTACACCTCCTAAACCTTCTTTCGAGGCATCTGTGTAAACAGTGTAGCTATATGTCCGAAATCTCCATAGTTAAAACATCTTCCTGATTTCCTCCTACAAACCTCTTCCGTATGATTCGGGCCTCGAGAATAAGAACATTGAATGGTTTCCGGTGGAGGAGGCATCAAATCCATCTTTGGTACTCGAAGCTTCTTCTTCTTCTTCTCGGTGTCGTCACTCACTTGAAGTCCTTGAGGTTTCTCTTGTGACACGGGTCTTTTGCTCGAACTTGTTGTGTGTTTTACTTAAGTTTAAAACCAATCGTGCATGTGCACACTTAACATACGCGTAGCACAATAGGATCGTACCCACAGGGAAGGGAAATCAATCGCTACTCAATATCTATTTCTAATCTAAAGACCGAACGAAATTTAAGTGGTTGTTTATTAATCTACTAAAACAAGATTTAAGCAATTGACTAAAAAGAATACAAGTAACAACTAAACTCGCGGATTAAAATCAGTAAACTATGCAGGTAGGGGCAGGTAATGATTCATACAATCAAGAGTCAATATAATACTCGTTTGACAAGTGTAACTCTACAAGGCGTAACCCTCTCTCAAGGCGTAACCAAGTGCTTAATTGGTGTTCAATGTTGCTCTCGCAATCATCAATAATTAATTAAACCATAGGATCAAGACTAGTGCAATTCAATATTCTAGCGGCTTGGCATGGAATAAGATTACCGTTATATAAGCTAGAACCAAAAAATCTCTTTGCATTCTACAACTTACAAGTTATGAAAACAATCTAAATTACCACCAATCTCTCGATGTTTAGGTAATTATAAAACATGCTAAGGGTGGCCAGACCGTTGCAATTCAAATGAAGCCCGTTTTCAAACTAAGAATTAACACGAGTTATTCAAGCATCATATCGAACACCTATCATGCATTCATCATCACTCCCCTAGCCCTAGGGAATTAGTTACTCATAATCAAAGCAAAACTCATAAAACTAGAGGAAATTGCTTTAAAGAAATTCATGTTCATCAAATCTGAACAGAGTCTAAATTCAAAACCATAAACATTCAAGAAATCTGGAAAAACCACCATGAAAACCAATGGAAACTAAATCTTGAGGAATTAATTTGATAAAATAAAACAACAATAAAACCGGAAAAACTAGAATCGTTGAAGAATTCAATCCTTTCGTCCTCTCGAAATCTCTGAAGAACCCTTGGAAATGCTCAGCAACTCCCTGTCCAAAACTAGGTTTCGAACTGAAGGAAGAAGTCCCTTAAAAAGACTTCTACCCGCACTTAAATATCAACCCTAAACTTCTCTCGCCGACGCTGGTGACGGCCGTTACTCATCTACGCACAAAACACCGTAACGCCCGTCACTGGCCTAAGTCGTGGTTGCGTTTTTATAAGTAGTAACGGGCATTACCACTTTTCTTCTGCCCAGGGGTAACGAGTGTTACCACTCCTACGACAAAAATCTCTACCTACTGCCTCTGGTAACGGGCATTACCAGAGTTGCACTGCCAGGGAGTAATGGGCATTACTCCCATACTTCACCAAAAGCGATGCTCCTGTGTCTGTTAACGGGGGTTAACACCTTTGTTCTTCTAAGGGGTAATGGGAGCTACTCCTTTTTTCTCCAAAAACGTGTGAATTCGTCTTGCTTTGTCGTTTCTTATCTCCAACTCAAAAATAACCTAAATGGAGTGACATAAACACGTAAACGCAACAAAATACACAAGAATATACTCTAATATAAGCTCAAATCTATCCAAATTTCACACTCAACAAATTCCCCCACACTTGCCTATTGCTGGTCCTCGAGTAATACGAAAATAAAGAAAACACATCCCCATCGAACCTGTAACACCCCAGAGCGGAGGGAGCCACATCCCCCGTACAAGAGCCCAACACGTGGAACGAAATGGGAACTCCGCCCACTCATCGAACCATGGCGAACGGGTAACAAACGAAACACAACCTCTAGGATAGGCGGTCTACACCCTGAACAGAGAGCGCAAGAAAATCAAAAGCAAATGCGGAAGCACCAGGATAACATAGCATAACAAAATACATGCATTCATACTAAAAGTAATTTAAAACGAATAATATATACCTTCCAAATCCGAATTTCATAGCATAACTTATACATATTTATACATAGTACCAACTCTTATACATAGTACCAAAATGGGAATGTAAAGATGAAAGATGCGAGGAATCCTACAAAAGACTTGAACAACTCGAAAGTAGATGCAAGATGCAAGGAATCCTACAAAAGACTTGAACAACCCGAAAGTAAAAGACCACCGTCTAGCTCGGACTCTCCAAACGGGTACCTGCAACTCAAAAACAGAAGGGGGAAAAAGAAACAACGAAGAGGGGTCAGTCCTAAAGACTGGTGAGGGGGCTAACACACGCACACATACATATAAGTAAGAGCATAGGATATTCAAAACGAAGATGTTCATGAATCAGAACATGGTTTTTACATTCTAAAACGTTTAACCCGTGATACTATATACATAAGAAGAGAGGTTTAGGGCCGAAGGCCAAAATCACCAAGTTTTAGAAACTAGGAATGCAATCCCGATTTACAAACCATAACGGAAACAAAGACTTAAACAAGATGACTTGGCGAGTACTAGTCCCAACCCACTTACTCCATAGCAAAGCGAAGCAAAACGAAGAATACATAAATCAATCCTACCTTAACACAGTTTTGGGGAAAAGAGAGCGCCCTCTCAACCCCCGCACTTACCTTAAAGCAATCGCGTTTATATGTCAGGGTCGTGAGTTTCATGACACTCACGCCCAAGGACTCCGTCCCCCACCTCCCTCCGAGTGGGTTCCGGGTTGATCCTATAAAGTGGAGAAGTGTCCTGGGGTTGCAACCGGCGACCCCGATGGTCGTCCCGGGTCTCCCACTACACACAACTCCGGGGCCCAAACTTACACTTACATTTACACTTATAAGGGCTTATTTTTCAAAGCTTAATCTCGCCAAAACGTATCACATACACATGTCAACCCTTTTTCAAAACAAATAAACAAAACGTAGCTTATATATATATATATATATAAGCGTTTTTAATCGATCTCATAACAAAGGGGCCAAAACCCACAAAATACATATCATAGACGTACTTATATATATATATATATATATAAGTCACATACGGGCTTAAAAACTATGTAGGGTTGTAGGTCGTAATAACTAAAAGAACAAAACCTCACCTCACCGACCACACCGAACAAAATGAACACAAACACTTCTAAGAGACCACCTCTTCAACACGGAACAAACCTAAAAGAAAAAAAAAAGCAAGAGACAAACTTAGACTCAAAATGAACCAATTAGACACTCGGCATATGCATATGGATGCAAATGATGCTTAGAGAATGAAATGCAAGGGTACTTAAGTCATATAAAGTCATATCGAATCATATGAATCATAACTCACGTATCTCACGTAAAACAAGTTCATACAATCCACATAACATGTCATACCACACATTAGCAATGCATATACCTCATATAAGGAGCAAGGAAATCACATGCCAGGCAAAGAAACAAGGTATGAACTTATACAAGAACATAAGAGAGCATAAGCACATTTCACGTCCAACGAATCCATAAATTTAATACAACATGCATAACACATCATTCAGACATAAAAACTATCAAATCCAAGTAATAACAAGTCACAGAACCACATATCATACATATGAACAATTAAACATCACATTGGGAACAAGATCGGGGAGGGAATTGAACAAAACAAGCAAGAAAACAAGGTTCAGGGCCAAGGATGAGTGGATTTGGTCAACAAATGTGGCAAATCTGTCACACGAGCTCGGTTCGGGCAAAATTCGAAAGATCAAACGGGCTAAGAAAAATACCAAAGTGGGTTCTTTGACTTCCTCTCTTCTTCACAAGTCCAACGCATCTTCCGGAATTCGAATCCGAATTCCCGATCTCAAGTTACGGATTCCAGAACACGAGGCACGCTAACTAAATTAGGCCCTCGAGTCTCTCACACTTCCCGTTTGTATAAAACGAGCCAAGAACCAAATAAAACAAACTCTAAAACATGTCACGAGCATGCAACGCATGCATAACTCATGTAATTCACATATATAAAAAATGTGCAAGAAACGAAATCAAATTCGGACACATAAGGAGCAAATCACAAAGTACTTAAAAGTAAACGTTAAAACTCAAGTTACAAGTTAAACATATAATTTCAAATAATCACATTTGTTAGGAATAGTGCCCTAGAAAGCCGATTGTATATCTGCTTTGTGCTTTTCCTTATTGTAATCACAGACAATCTTTGAATGAAATAACGTATTGAGGCAACACTTCTTTATATGCTCTTGTTTGGTATGCGTTTACTTTAGCTGTGCATGTATGAGAACTCCCCTAATCCTGATGACTTTAGGACTCTACCATTTAGGTGAAATGGTTCATGAAACGAGCCCTATATCACATAAGTCATGATTAGTAAAATACTCCAAGCCGATGAGCCCTACAGACAGTGGGAGTGTCAACCTGAATCCTCTAAGGCTTGCTTATGGGATCACGCCCTTAAGAAGGACCACCTTGTGTCATCGAGGTGCAAAGTGTATAGTTGATACGTGCGTGATACATGAGGGTGCTTACTTTAATAAGTAAGTTCACTGAGGTGCCCCGTGTGAGAACATTCCTAAATGGGAAAGGAAGTTTCTATTTCAGGAAATGGAAACTTCCAGATTAGGAAATATCTCACGAGTCATTGATGTGATTAATTGATCCTTAGACTTGAGGTTCCTTGTCACTTTATGAGTTAACTCTGTAGTCTTAGGTATAAGCTTTAAAGGGTGTCGCCTTAGACAACTGATTCAAGGCTTATGCTGGGGCTGCACAAGTGATTCATGAAAGTGAATGAGAATCAAGAAAGGACCTACACTTGCATTTGCAAGGTGATCTCTTATTGTGTAAGTCATTCATATGCCATATGGAGTCCTTGGCCAAGGCAGTAGATCAAGACATCAAGAAAAGGGTTTCTTGGATTGTGATCAAATGGATATGAAATGCACTTAGCTTTAAGACTGGATTATTAGGGTTCTGATTATTCCCTTACCCTAGATCTTGGTTGAGAGATAGTAAGTAGGAGGATTGTATCTCGCATGAATCAATGACTTAAAGGTTCTGTCGAATCCGAACATTCCAATTCAGCTAGGGGTTAAACACCTGTTGCTAGACTATGGTCGTTTAATCTGTGGACTGATTAATGAATTAGTGAATTAATTAATTAGGGTCACTGCTAATTGAATTGAGAACCTAGAGGGTCACACACAACAACTTGGTTACATGAGTTGAGGCTTGAAAATGATTAAACGAGTTAATCGGGCCAAGAGGGTTCCACACGTGTGAAATCACACGTGTGGCTCACGTGAGTGACACGTGTCACTGTGACACGTGTCACACACGTGTGTATATATATATTATATATATATTAAATAATTAATTAGTTAATTATTTAATAGACTTTGGTTTAATTTTGAATTAAAAAGAAAGTCTAATTTTGGAGAAAATAATCTAGTTAATTAATTATGAATTAATTAATTAGATAAAAATAAGTTATTTATTTTATAATAAATAAAGTATAAAATTATCCAAAAATAGTTTGGATATTTTTAGCTCTCTTAAAAGTTGACTTGAATTAGAATTCAAAGTCAAAGTTGGAAAATACTTGATGATCAAGTAATAGGAGAGAGAGGAACCAAATCCTTTCCCAACAAGGATTTGGATCGGCACCCTCTCTCTATAAATAGGAGAGCTCGAGCTCCTTATGGAGCTAATTGGCAATTCTTTTGGTTCATGTTTTGAACACCTTCCTTTCTCCAAGATTAAATTAAACCCTAGGTTAAGCCTAAACACTAACTAGAGAACTAGCATCCTTACTAGTTAGATTGTGATCAAGTTGGTGGACTTTCTCTAGAGACTTCAAGTTAGAAGTTTGAAGATTCGAGCTTTACCAAGGAGAGGGGATCAAGCCGCGAGAAGAGCGTTCTTGGGTGGCTTGAAACACTTCAAGAAAGAATAAAAGAAAAGTAAGTTTTCTATCTTTACGAATTTGGTTACACGATTGCGAGTCCTACATCCTTTTTGTTGGGAAAATTTTTTAAATTCCGCTGCTTTCTGATTCGTGTTTTCCAACAAGTGGTATCAGAGCCACCTCGTTAATTGTGTTTCTGATTCGTCTCAATTATTCTGAATTTGGTAGAAATTCTTAGGCTTAGATGCGAATTAGGTATTCATGAGTTCTTTTAGAAAGCCTGAAATACGAAACTGTAATTTTTCTTGAATTTCTGAAACTGTTTTCTTAAATTGTGATTCTTGAAAACCGTTTTAATCGAAATTAATTTAAATCGTGTTTTTGAATTTTGGATTGTTTTGGTCTTTGAACTAAAAGTACGAAACACGAAATCGCGTTACGAAAACGCGAGCCTGACGTGCTAAGGCGTAGCACGCCAGGCCCGCGACCGCCCGCCCAGCAGTCTCGCAACCGCGCGGGACTGCCCGCCACTGACGCCCACCAGCGCCTAGGCCCCGCCTAGGCGCGCCTGCCCGCCTGTCCCGCAACCGCACGGGACAGCCGCCCGCACGCTCCCGTAACCGCGCGGGAGCACCCGCCCGGCATCGCCCGCACGCGCAGGGCGTGCGCCTAGCGCGCGCGGGCTGGCAGCGCGAGCTGCCGGCACCGTGCGAGGCTAGCGCGCGACGCTGCGCGGCGAGCCTGTGCTCGTTCCGGGCGATTCCGGGCACGGTTTTGGCGTTTTCGTGTTTTTCGTGTTTTCGGTCAGTAAAATCCCGGTTTAATTTTATTTTAATTTTATCTTTTAAAATCAGTTTTGTTAAAATAAAATTTTGATTAAATTGGGATTTTTGAGAAATTATTACTTTATGTCTTTTTCTTTTTATTGTAATTTGAGAGTAGGGATAGGTGGTGAGGTTTTATTTTCATTTTGGAGACAATGCACCCATGGAGTAAGATGGACCGCATTCAAGTAACAAGGAGGCCATAAGTGAAGACCCCTCAAAATGTTAGGGAGGGGAATCTCAATTGTTAAATGTAATAGAGATAGGGCTCGTATTTTGTTACCGCTTTCCCTTATGTGATTTAAACTGTTTATGTGGCATGTATGTTAGAACTTGTGATTGTGGAGTGGCTCCCGCATATCACGCATAAGATAGGTAGAAGCCATGATCATTACATGTTAGTATCATGCTAGGACATGTTATCTGTTTATGTGCTTGTTTGAAATGCATTTAAGTGTACTTGCATTAATCAAGACTAATAAAATTGGATAACATATATGTTGGTGAGGTCGAACCGGACAACTCTCCGGTTGATTCGAAAATTCCCATTAAATATTAAGCTAATTTCGAACAAATAGGTGTTTAATTCGAGATGCAAATTTTGAATTAAATTCCTAGCATTCCATCAATAGGTTTTAAGTTAGTAAGTAAAGCTAGTTATTGTCCGTGAGTCGTGGGATAGCTAGTGGAGCTTATTAGTTCTTAGTTACCTAATTAATCATTTTAAATGATCAATATTTCGTGGTCAATTTTAGCAAGGGTGATGTCCGCGAGTCGTGGGTCGTTCGAACTAAGTTTTGGTCATGATCTTATGATTGATGGGTCTAGCTTAACGCCTAAGTAAATATGGATGTCGCACGAGTCGTGGGTCCATATTGAAAGATAGGTGATGCAAAAAACAATTACTAAGAGTTCTAAAGGTGTTAGAATTGGTAAGTTTTACCTACCTAGGGTTCTTACTTAGAATGTCCGCGAGTCGTGGGTTCGAGGTAAAATGCCTAGGATCTTAGTACCCACTAGGAAACGTGTTCCTCTTAGATCTTTGGGAATTCTAGATCTTTGAAAAACAATGGGAGCTACATTAGATTAAAGACCTTATCTTTTGTATATCGTTATAATTCAGCATGCTCACTAGTTCTCTGTTTTACCATTTAGGTCGTAGATTCTGTGATTCTCTACGTGTTTTGAAATGGCAACCAAAAACCCTCTTGTATCGATCCTCGAGTCAAACAAGTTGACTGGTCCCAACTATTCTGATTGGCTGAGGAATCTAAAAATCATTTTAGATTCTGAGAAGAGAACTTATGTTCTCTTCGAAGGGGAGCCTAGTCCCGAAGGGGAGGCTCCCACTCGGGCCGAGCGTGATGCGATTCAGAAGTGGAAGGATGATAATCTCCAAGCCCGTTGCCTTATGTTGGCTAACATGTCTCCGGACTTGGAAAGACAACATGAGGCCATGGAATTTGCTTGGGAGATTTACGACCACTTAGAGCAACTTTACCGCCCTCATGAACGTGTTACAAGGTATAACACTTCAAAGGAATTGTTCCACTTGAGAATGAGGGAAGGTTCAAGTGTCCATGAATATGTACTCAAGTTTCTTGCCCTTACTGAGAAACTTGCTTCCATGGACATGCCGCTAAAAGATGAGCTTTCTGTGGACTTGTTGCTAGCTTCGCTCCCACCATCGTTCAACCCATTTGTCCTTAACTTCAACATGAATCATGCTGGTGCTACTGTAGCTGAGCTGATTAGTCAGCTTGTGACTGCTGAAAGTACGATCAAGAAGGACAATAAGGTTTTGATGGTGAATGCTCCATCTTCCTCTTCTGGGCCTTCTAAAGGTAAGGGCAAGAAAGCCCAAAAGAAGAAGAAGAAACCCCTTAGGCCCATTGGTGGCATTTCGAAGGGGAAGGCCCTAAACAAGAAGCGTGATCAGAAAGAGGATGTTTGCTTCCATTGTGGCAAAGCGGGACATTGGAGGAGAAACTGCCCAGAGTACAAGGCTACTCTAAAGAAAGGTATTTTTCTCGTTGAAGTAAATCTTTCTATTAATTCTAGTTCTTGGGTACTTGATACCGGTTGTGGAACTCACATCTGTAATGATGTACAGATGCTAAGTGAAGTCCAACAACTCAAAGAAGGAGAATGTGTCTTGAAGATCGGCGATGGCTCAAACGTTGAAGCTCGAGCTTTAGGCACAATTAGATTAGATTTAGGTAGTTTTGAGTTAGTATTAAATAAAGTCCTTTATGTACCGAGCATTATTCGTAATATAATTTCAGTTCCAATATTAGATTGTGAAGGTTATGAAACTTATATTAAGAATGGTAAATATTTTATCAAACGGAACAACTCTTCCGTTCATATTGGTACTCTAAGTAATGGACTTTACCTAACTCAAAATATCAATATTATGAATATACAACGAGAAACAAAGCGTAAGAGAGATGACAAAGTTTCAGCTCCCTTATGGCACGCTAGATTAGGACACATTTCCAAGAACAGAATTAGCAAGATAAACACTTTAGGATCATTCTCTGAAAATGATCTCAAAGAGTTAACTTCTTGCGAATCCTGTCTCAAAGGAAAAATGTCCAAAGTCCCTTTTAGAGAAACTGTGGAACGTGCCACTAAGGTGTTGGATTTGATCCATACTGATGTTTGTGGACCGCTTAGTATAAGCACTAGAAGCAATCATCAGTATTTCATAACCTTTACTGATGACTTTAGTCGGTATGGTTATGTATACTTAATGAAGTATAAATCTGAAGCTTTTGAGAAATTCTTAGAATTTCAAAAGGAGGTTGAGAACCAAACTGGTCACAAGATCAAAGCACTTCGATCTGATCGAGGAGGCGAGTATCTTAGTGAAGAATTCCTTAATCATCTCAAAGATAATGGCATTATCTCTCAGTGGACTCCTCCGGGAACTCCTCAGCTTAATGGAGTTTCTGAGAGAAGGAATCGAACCTTACTTGATATGGTTCGTTCCATGATGAGTTTCACTGACTTACCACCTTCTTTCTGGGGTTATGCCCTAGAAAGTGCAGCAAAGATTCTGAATCTAGTTCCCTCTAAGTCAGTCCCCAAGACGCCCTATGAAATGTGGCATGGTAAAATCCCTAGTTATTCTTACTTAAGAATTTGGGGTTGTCCTGCTTACGTGAAGAGGACAGTGGGAGATAAGTTAGAATCTCGTTCTAACTTATGCTACTTTGTAGGTTATCCTAAGGAATCCATAGGATACTACTTCTATGATCAATCTGAGCAAAAGGTGTTTGTTTCCAGAAATGCCACTTTTCTTGAGGAACCGTTCCTTAAAGAAAAAGAAAGAAAAGATCATAGAATTAGAAGAAGTACAAACTAACCCCACGCCACCCACTGAAGAAACGTCCCCTACTGATCAACCACAACCAATCACGAATTTCGATACACATGTAAATCCTCCTCTAAGGCGTTCTGAACGCACTCCTAGACAGCCGGAGAGATGGTATGGATTCTTCCATGAAATCTCTCAAAAAGATAATGATCCTTCAACATATGAGGAGGCACTTTCAGATTCTGACTCTGAACAGTGGATAGAAGCCATGAAATCCGAAATGGACTCCATGAACTCCAACCAAGTTTGGACCTTGGTAGATTTGCCTGATGGGGTCAAACCCATAGGTTGGAAATGGATCTTTAAGAGAAAGCTTGGAGTTGATGGAAGCATTGCAGCCTACAAAGCAAGACTGGTTGCAAAAGGATTCACTCAAAGACCCGGCGTGGACTTTGATGGAACCTTTTCACCAGTTGCAATGCAAAAGTCCATTAGAATCATGCTTGCCATTGCTGCATATTATGACTAAGAGATATGGCAAATGGATGTGAAAACTGCCTTTCTTAATGGTGACATTGACAAAGACATTTATATGGAGCAACCCATAGGTTTCACATTCAGTGGGAGTGAGCAAAAGGTTTGCAAACTCCAAAGATCAATCTATGGATTGAAACAGGCTTCTAGGAATTGGAACATTCGATTTGATGAATCAGTCAAAGCGTTTGGCTTCATGCAAATTTCGAATGAATCATGTGTGTATAGAAAGGAATTGGAGACCTCAGTGCAATTCTTAGTACTTTATGTTGATGACATCCTTCTTATTGGGAATTCGAAGGATGACATGAAAGTGACTAAGTTATGGTTATCGAACCAATTCGAGATGAAAGATCTTGGTGATGCGTCCTATATCCTTGGAATTAAAATCTATAGAGATAGATCTAGAAGGTTAATAGGACTATCACAGTCGATGTACATTGACAAAGTATTGAAGAGATTCAATATGGAGTCAGCAAAGGTTAAGAACCTTCCTATGAGTGTAGGAATATGTCTTTCAAAGAAGATGTGTCCTAAGACTAACCTTGAGAAGGACAGAATGACTCATACACCTTATGTGTAGCACCCCGTGACGGGAGCACCACATCCCCCGCACTATGAGTTCGGTCCACATATGAAATGGCTAGTCCATACATGAACTAAACTCACAGCGAACGGAAGACAATAAAAAAAAGACAATCCTAGCTAGGCGGAATCTAACCCTGAAACAATTAACAATGACCAAGGTGCGGAAGTAAAGCAATTATTCAATCAATATCAATAAAATGAATGTAAGTTCAAGGAAAGTAAATACGGGTTCCACTAAGATAATACACCTGTCCTAACCTGTCCCGGATCAATTCAATACAATATCATAAAACGGGTTCAACTAAAGCCCTAGAAACCTGTCCCGAGTTCAATTAATTCAGTAAATATCATACTAATTCAATAGCAAATTCAATACAGTAATTAAAATACAATATGCAGTGAGTGTATGTGGTGAGACTGGAACAAGACTCGAAAGGAAAGACAAAACACAACTCTGACTCCCGCCTAGCACACCACCTGCAAAACTGAAAAGTGAGGTGTCAGTCTCCACAAGACTGAGCGAGGGGCAATATATATATAAGCGCAATTAACATGCAAGTTGTAACCTCGGGTAAGGTTTTATAACATAAACAAAATAGGTTCAATAATACTTAGAACTCGCCCGAGATTACAACTATCAGATTAGACACTTCAATCAATTTCAATCAATCAATCAGTGGCCCGGCGAGTGAGGGCAAATCTCCAACCTTACTCCGACAGTGTACAATCAATCAATCAATCAATTATTAGGTGATTAGGTGATCAAGCGATTTATTACTGTGCACAATTAGCAGTTTCAATGACACCTTCTTCCTCCGGGTGATGGTGGGATTGCAAGGCCCCACCATCCAATCAATCTGGGCAGAGGGTACATGAATCCCTAAGCCCGGAACTCCTTCCTCCCCTAATCTCCTAGGGGGTTCAGGGGTCATCCCAATTTAGTGAGGATAGCTCTCGAGTTACCCATCAGCCCATGCTTTCCCGGTTGGCTCAAGTCACTACCCTCGGGCCCACAGTGCTGTACAATATACTCGCCAAAACAATCAATCAATCGATCAATCAATCAATACAGTACAATTCCAATAGAACAATGGAAAATCAATAGGGTTTAGAAAACTATAGATATATAGATACCTTTTGGCCGAAAGTTCACGTAAGGGTTGTAATGGTTCTATGTATCTAGAAATTAAACCTCACCTGGAATACCACGAGACAAGAACAAGAACAAGAGCACTACGGTTGCCTATTCGACCCAGAAGTCTCCACCCTGGAGAAGAACTGTACAATAAAGGGAAGGAACAATGTGTACTTGTGAGAATTGACTCAATATGAAACCACATAGACACACGGCAATGCTAAACACATGATATGAGATGTATAAGAAGTAAAATGATGTTATGAAGTTACATAATCAAGTAATTCGTTCAAGTATATTCCATACATGAGGGTTTCAAGCCCAATCATTTCATATCTTTCATAATTCCTAGCAAATCAAGTCATGAACTTCATATAACCTTTATAACTCAAGTATATCAAGCTTACAATTATAAAATAAATAAAATAGGGTCATTCAAATCACTTAAATCTCACAAAGTCGCATATCAATTCACACATGGCATACTCAATTCATGTATCACTAAACAGATTCAATTAACAAGGTTACCTAATTAAATCAAACAATATCATGAATTCATACATTCATAATTTATTACATGTTTTCAAATGTCATATAATGCATATTCATTAATTATCAAGCATACAAGAACAAATTACATTTTAAAACAATTAACAATTAATACAATTTCGGCATAACGGGATTCAAATTGCAAATCAAAGCATCAACATATATCATAGTTCATTCAATACATGCTTTCGTACACATTGGAATTCATATTGATCGACAAATCAAGCAATTGACAATTTATTGCAATTAAAACAATTAATTTCAATTAAATAGAAATACACAAAATAAATCACAACAAATCAACCGGGCATCCGATTGACGAACGGAAAGTGGCGTTGGACTCACCACAACGAAAGAAACCTTCTGTCCGAAGGTCACCGGAATGCCGCTACCGGAGCCGCCGAAACAGTCACCGGCCACCACCGGAATACCGTCTCCGGTGGTCGGAAAAATCCCCGGAAGGACAGAAACGTGCGTCTCGGCCTGCTTAACAAAAGCCCTCAATCAATTTCAGAAAATACCAAACACACCGGACTTCGTTGACGAAAAACCGAACTAAATTCCAACGACGAAAACTGAAATTAAATACAAACCGCTAAACGAAAATAAAATCCGGATATACCGTTGGAAAGCTTGTAACGAGCCCTACGAAACCCATAACTCAATTGCCGGAAAAAGTCGCCGTAACAGTAACCGGTTCGGACCCGCCGGTTCCCCACCGGTTCACCGCCGGTCCGCCGCCAACGGCCGGTTCTCGGAACGCCACTGATGCCATCCACTACGTTTCGTCATTCCAAGCAACTTTCGTGAAGCGACCACCACCAAAACCGGTCGGGAAAAGGGCCGAAATCGCTGCCGAAGTTTCTGCCATTGTTGCCTCGCCGGAACCACCACTTGCGGTGGTTTTCGTGCTGAACGGAGGCCGGAAATGGAACGAGAAGGTCCAAAAACGTAGGGTAGGGTCAAGCTCCGCTCGCGAAACTCGCCGGAACGCCGCCGGCGAAGTGGTGGCGCCACCCGCCACTTTCAGGCCGCCGATGCGCCGCCGCTGGTCTTCGGTTGGCCACGATATTGGTACGGTTGTGACGGGCTCGTCGAGCTGATAAATTTGCACTATTGATTCGTCGAATTCCGTCGAGAAACGAGGGAGAACGGCAAGTGTGTGTTTTCACACCTTCACTGTGTGAACAGTGACGGGTCGCGGGGAAGAAGACGATGGCTGGAGCTGCTGTGATATGGCACGCAAAACGAGGAAATCCGGGTATATATCTCGGGTCCTCGTACGCAAAAATGGTCGGAAGAACGGGCTAACGAAGTCAGAATTGGGCAAACTTAGAGTCTACGGACTCGTCTCGATGCCCCGGACGCAAAGGAAGGGTCAAAAAAGTCAAAATCTCGACCGAACAAGAAATGACCGAATAACCCCTAAAAAGAGAGAATTACAAACAAGCCCCTAAACTCTAAAAGAGTTCAAAATAGGGCCAGGCAAAGCACAAAATAATATAATTAGACACATAATAAAGTTGGAATGTGGCGTACCTTATTTATCGGATGAGCGGGGCGTTACAATCTTCCCTCCTTCAAAAGGACCTGTCCTCAGGTCCTACTGCTGGACCTGAAAAGTTACAAACTGAAATGTATCGATCTATTCCCCGTAATTGCATAGCATCTTAGCCCTGGTTGTGAAGTTTACTCCCCTTATTTGTATCAACCTCTTCAGAGTCTGGTAGTCACAAGGATCTGCTCGAACGCTTGGCCCTTAGTCACTTCGAACTCGTTCGAACTCCACTAGGCCACTGCAACCAAAGCTCAAAATCGTCGCACCCTCATCGCTTACTAACTGCTGTCTGGCCACCCAAACTAAGCCGCAACAAACAAGAGAGAATCCCATCTCTCAGCACGCAAGAGAGAGAGCCCCGTCTCCCAGCACATCAAGAGAGAGAACCCCATCCCTCAAGCACAGAATTGAGAGCACCCCGTCTCTCAACCACGTAATCGAGAGAGCCCCGTCTCTCAACCTAAGTCTGGCAGACTTCCACATCTTCCAAACATTCTAGTTCGAGAAAATCCAGCATTTCTCAAACTCCTAAATCCAAGAGAATCCAACATCCCTCGAATGCCTAAGTACAAGAGAATCCAGCATCTCTCGTGCACAGAAAACAGAAAGAATCCAGCATCTTTCTAACACATAGACAGGGAGAATCCACATCTTCCTGGCACGTAATCAGAGAGAATCAAATCTCCCTTCCACTCAAGCACACAAGCAGAAGCAAGGTTCACAATAATCAACACACACCCCACTGGTCAGGGTATTACATAATAACAAAAATTTAAATATGTAAACGATGCATGTATGCTCGTGCGATGGATGCTTAGTGTACCGTTCACCGTAGTAATGGAATTGATGTTGTGACTTTACTCTACGATTTGGATAGTCTGATCTCTAGCTGGCTCGATTCCCAACTTGTCTTTCCTATCTTTAGTATAAGTTTGACTGAGAAAGTCAGACCCTTGGTTGATCCTATTCTAGATTCCATTCGGATCCTTACTCACAGTTATCTTCTGTAATCAACCGAGCACTAGTTTATTCCGCCTACGATCAGAACATTTATCTTTGTACCAGGTTCATTATATTCTCTTTGGCCGTACAAGAAACTTAAACTTTAACTCCCACTTCATGCATTGTCACCAACTGGTTTAATTCTTTGTTGAAGATTTGGTCATCTGAAACTAGTTGACATCCTTCTTAAAGGTGATAAATTTTGACCAATTTTCCTTTCTTGAAACTAATTTAGGAATCCATCAGAAGTTCCCTGATAGTATTATCATCCTCACTGTCTGAATCACGCACTTATAAATTCCCAAACCAACCACTCTCTTCAATGCCTTATGAAGATCTTCATCCCAGGTATTAACTTAACTCAAACTTTGAAGGTTTAAACTGATAACGCCGCCTTATTCTTTTCCTGTTACTATCATTGGGTCATTCATGTCCGTGAGAAGTATCTTCCTCGAGCACAGCTGTGAATTTAAGTTTCATGTCTAGTCGTGCTCTCCTCTAAGAAATTTTATCTCAACTCCTTAGACTTTTTCTACCACTTCTCGGATCAACACACCTCAATTTCTTCAACTTAACTCCCTCGGTATAAGTGGTTCTAATCACGCCACTTGTCTAGTGATAGTCCTCACGTTTCCTTTGAAGCAATTAGTAGGAATGACAACCTGCTTCTTTCGTTCCCACTTTGGATTCTATTTTCCCAAACCTCAGAATTTTCCATTTCCTTTTTAACCAACCAGTGCAACCCAGAATTTCTTCTTTTCTTGATTCCAGCGAGAATCAGTCGGAGTACCACTTGATAAATAAGATGTGGGGGATACCTATCAAATAAATACTAAAATGCATGTCGGGTTAGGGTGCCAATGCAATATCACACTTGTAAACAATTAAAGATGCAGCACATTGGAACAATTATACAAATTAGAGATGTGCATATAAATAGAGAAATTTAAATAATTAAAGCGATGTATGATCCACGTGCTTATGAATGCATAGAACCTGTCACCGTAGTTGTAAACTTTAACTTGGCATATTCTTTGCTTCTCAAATTGCAGGTTTGTCTTGAATTAATTGTTCACCTCTTCTTTACCCACGGTCTTTCAAATCTTCAAAGTTCCCGGGTATCAACTTATGGATCTCCCAAGTCCGAGATTGAAATCTCTTGAACCCAAATTCTTCAACACCCATGAAGTTGGTATCTTGACTTCTCTTGAAGAATCAATCTCCAATTGTTGTCCTAGTCCTTACCATAGTTGTTCCTTTGATTAAAGCACCTCTGGTTTATTCCTTATGAGTTCGAATAGTTGTATGAGCTCAACCCCCAATTGTTTACATTTGAGTACATAATTTCCCTCCAATAGTTCTTCGTCTTTCTTTATCGTTTCCATTTGTTGCTCCAAAGCTCCTAATTCAATCTCACAACTCGACATTTCATCTTGAATTTGGAAGATGAACTCATAACCGGCCGAAGATAAAATCCTTAGCATTGTCATTTTCCATGAGCTTATACTTATCACGTCGACTAATTTTCTTTAATTCTTCTCAATTCAACTCCTATCTCGTCTCGATTCTGAAGTATGTGAATTCCCTCTTCGTAGTCGCTTTATCCTTTTCCATCGATCTAAATCCCAAGCTATATTATTCTTCATATTTTCTTTCGCCTCTTTCTCAAGTTAAATGGTCTTTACTGCTTCTCAACCATGAACCTACTTTACTTTAATTCTCTTGAAGGTCATCGCCTCCACGTTGATAGAACCTCGAATCTAAAACATCTTCGAGATTTCTCTTCTTTGGAATCTGGTTGACAAATCTTCATAGTGTAAACAAACATGTTGATCTCGTGAAACCAAATCATTACACACCACAAATCCCGTCTCATCATGGATTCACCATCGGTAATAGAGCTGGCAAACTTCTCCTTCGAACTGACCTCTTATTCTGGACCTTGTCACTCGAGCCCTAACCTCATTTTAGAAAAGATTGGACTCTTAAATTTCTGTAGAAATCCCCCAAGGCACTCCTTACAACTTTCGAGCCAGAAAGAAGAGCTTGTGGTAGCCTGTGGTTGTCGTAAAGATTGGCCGTGGTTTGATATTGTCTTCATATCCTATGAATCACAGCTCATTTTGAAAATAAATGCATGCGATTAGTATATGCTCATGCCACATCATTAACACCAAAAGAATGGATTCAATGCAAAATGCAACAAATAATCTAATAAAGTTTGAAAAACATCACAATTCAGTGTTCAATGATGATGCAATGCACACATTAACAATTAGTTCCTATGCCGTGCGACCTATACTCGAGACAACACAACCCAGAGCACCGGTTCTGAACCTGGTAGCTCTGATACCACCTAAAGATGTAGCACCCCGTGACGGGAGCACCACATCCCCCGCACTATGAGTTCGGTCCACATATGAAATGGCTAGTCCATACATGAACTAAACTCACAGCGAACGGAAGACAATAAAAAAAAGACAATCCTAGCTAGGCGGAATCTAACCCTGAAACAATTAACAATGACCAAGGTGCGGAAGTAAAGCAATTATTCAATCAATATCAATAAAATGAATGTAAGTTCAAGGAAAGTAAATACGGGTTCCACTAAGATAATACACCTGTCCTAACCTGTCCCGGATCAATTCAATACAATATCATAAAACGGGTTCAACTAAAGCCCTAGAAACCTGTCCCGAGTTCAATTAATTCAGTAAATATCATACTAATTCAATAGCAAATTCAATACAGTAATTAAAATACAATATGCAGTGAGTGTATGTGGTGAGACTGGAACAAGACTCGAAAGGAAAGACAAAACACAACTCTGACTCCCGCCTAGCACACCACCTGCAAAACTGAAAAGTGAGGTGTCAGTCTCCACAAGACTGAGCGAGGGGCAATATATATATAAGCGCAATTAACATGCAAGTTGTAACCTCGGGTAAGGTTTTATAACATAAACAAAATAGGTTCAATAATACTTAGAACTCGCCCGAGATTACAACTATCAGATTAGACACTTCAATCAATTTCAATCAATCAATCAGTGGCCCGGCGAGTGAGGGCAAATCTCCAACCTTACTCCGACAGTGTACAATCAATCAATCAATCAATTATTAGGTGATTAGGTGATCAAGCGATTTATTACTGTGCACAATTAGCAGTTTCAATGACACCTTCTTCCTCCGGGTGATGGTGGGATTGCAAGGCCCCACCATCCAATCAATCTGGGCAGAGGGTACATGAATCCCTAAGCCCGGAACTCCTTCCTCCCCTAATCTCCTAGGGGGTTCAGGGGTCATCCCAATTTAGTGAGGATAGCTCTCGAGTTACCCGTCAGCCCATGCTTTCCCGGTTGGCTCAAGTCACTACCCTCGGGCCCACAGTGCTGTACAATATACTCGCCAAAACAATCAATCAATCGATCAATCAATCAATACAGTACAATTCCAATAGAACAATGGAAAATCAATAGGGTTTAGAAAACTATAGATATATAGATACCTTTTGGCCGAAAGTTCACGTAAGGGTTGTAATGGTTCTATGTATCTAGAAATTAAACCTCACCTGGAATACCACGAGACAAGAACAAGAACAAGAGCACTACGGTTGCCTATTCGACCCAGAAGTCTCCACCCTGGAGAAGAACTGTACAATAAAGGGAAGGAACAATGTGTACTTGTGAGAATTGACTCAATATGAAACCACATAGACACACGGCAATGCTAAACACATGATATGAGATGTATAAGAAGTAAAATGATGTTATGAAGTTACATAATCAAGTAATTCGTTCAAGTATATTCCATACATGAGGGTTTCAAGCCCAATCATTTCATATCTTTCATAATTCCTAGCAAATCAAGTCATGAACTTCATATAACCTTTATAACTCAAGTATATCAAGCTTACAATTATAAAATAAATAAAATAGGGTCATTCAAATCACTTAAATCTCAGAAAGTCGCATATCAATTCACACATGGCATACTCAATTCATGTATCACTAAACAGATTCAATTAACAAGGTTACCTAATTAAATCAAACAATATCATGAATTCATACATTCATAATTTATTACATGTTTTCAAATGTCATATAATGCATATTCATTAATTATCAAGCATACAAGAACAAATTACATTTTAAAACAATTAACAATTAATACAATTTCGGCATAACGGGATTCAAATTGCAAATCAAAGCATCAACATATATCATAGTTCATTCAATACATGCTTTCGTACACATTGGAATTCATATTGATCGACAAATCAAGCAATTGACAATTTATTGCAATTAAAACAATTAATTTCAATTAAATAGAAATACACAAAATAAATCACAACAAATCAACCGGGCATCCGATTGACGAACGGAAAGTGGCGTTGGACTCACCACAACGAAAGGAACCTTCTGTCCGAAGGTCACCGGAATGCCGCTACCGGAGCCGCCGAAACAGTCACCGGCCACCACCGGAATACCGTCTCCGGTGGTCGGAAAAATCCCCGGAAGGACAGAAACGTGCGTCTCGGCCTGCTTAACAAAAGCCCTCAATCAATTTCAGAAAATACCAAACACACCGGACTTCGTTGACGAAAAACCGAACTAAATTCCAACGACGAAAACTGAAATTAAATACAAACCGCTAAACGAAAATAAAATCCGGATATACCGTTGGAAAGCTTGTAACGAGCCCTACGAAACCCATAACTCAATTGCCGGAAAAAGTCGCCGTAACAGTAACCGGTTCGGACCCGCCGGTTCCCCACCGGTTCACCGCCGGTCCGCCGCCAACGGCCGGTTCTCGGAACGCCACTGATGCCATCCACTACGTTTCGTCATTCCAAGCAACTTTCGTGAAGCGACCACCACCAAAACCGGTCGGGAAAAGGGCCGAAATCGCTGCCGAAGTTTCTGCCATTGTTGCCTCGCCGGAACCACCACTTGCGGTGGTTTTCGTGCTGAACGGAGGCCGGAAATGGAACGAGAAGGTCCAAAAACGTAGGGTAGGGTCAAGCTCCGCTCGCGAAACTCGCCGGAACGCCGCCGGCGAAGTGGTGGCGCCACCCGCCACTTTCAGGCCGCCGATGCGCCGCCGCTGGTCTTCGGTTGGCCACGATATTGGTACGGTTGTGACGGGCTCGTCGAGCTGATAAATTTGCACTATTGATTCGTCGAATTCCGTCGAGAAACGAGGGAGAACGGCAAGTGTGTGTTTTCACACCTTCACTGTGTGAACAGTGACGGGTCGCGGGGAAGAAGACGATGGCTGGAGCTGCTGTGATATGGCACGCAAAACGAGGAAATCCGGGTATATATCTCGGGTCCTCGTACGCAAAAATGGTCGGAAGAACGGGCTAACGAAGTCAGAATTGGGCAAACTTAGAGTCTACGGACTCGTCTCGATGCCCCGGACGCAAAGGAAGGGTCAAAAAAGTCAAAATCTCGACCGAACAAGAAATGACCGAATAACCCCTAAAAAGAGAGAATTACAAACAAGCCCCTAAACTCTAAAAGAGTTCAAAATAGGGCCAGGCAAAGCACAAAATAATATAATTAGACACATAATAAAGTTGGAATGTGGCGTACCTTATTTATCGGATGAGCGGGGCGTTACAATCTTCCCTCCTTCAAAAGGACCTGTCCTCAGGTCCTACTGCTGGACCTGAAAAGTTACAAACTGAAATGTATCGATCTATTCCCCGTAATTGCATAGCATCTTAGCCCTGGTTGTGAAGTTTACTCCCCTTATTTGTATCAACCTCTTCAGAGTCTGGTAGTCACAAGGATCTGCTCGAACGCTTGGCCCTTAGTCACTTCGAACTCGTTCGAACTCCACTAGGCCACTGCAACCAAAGCTCAAAATCGTCGCACCCTCATCGCTTACTAACTGCTGTCTGGCCACCCAAACTAAGCCGCAACAAACAAGAGAGAATCCCATCTCTCAGCACGCAAGAGAGAGAGCCCCGTCTCCCAGCACATCAAGAGAGAGAACCCCATCCCTCAAGCACAGAATTGAGAGCACCCCGTCTCTCAACCACGTAATCGAGAGAGCCCCGTCTCTCAACCTAAGTCTGGCAGACTTCCACATCTTCCAAACATTCTAGTTCGAGAAAATCCAGCATTTCTCAAACTCCTAAATCCAAGAGAATCCAACATCCCTCGAATGCCTAAGTACAAGAGAATCCAGCATCTCTCGTGCACAGAAAACAGAAAGAATCCAGCATCTTTCTAACACATAGACAGGGAGAATCCACATCTTCCTGGCACGTAATCAGAGAGAATCAAATCTCCCTTCCACTCAAGCACACAAGCAGAAGCAAGGTTCACAATAATCAACACACACCCCACTGGTCAGGGTATTACATAATAACAAAAATTTAAATATGTAAACGATGCATGTATGCTCGTGCGATGGATGCTTAGTGTACCGTTCACCGTAGTAATGGAATTGATGTTGTGACTTTACTCTACGATTTGGATAGTCTGATCTCTAGCTGGCTCGATTCCCAACTTGTCTTTCCTATCTTTAGTATAAGTTTGACTGAGAAAGTCAGACCCTTGGTTGATCCTATTCTAGATTCCATTCGGATCCTTACTCACAGTTATCTTCTGTAATCAACCGAGCACTAGTTTATTCCGCCTACGATCAGAACATTTATCTTTGTACCAGGTTCATTATATTCTCTTTGGCCGTACAAGAAACTTAAACTTTAACTCCCACTTCATGCATTGTCACCAACTGGTTTAATTCTTTGTTGAAGATTTGGTCATCTGAAACTAGTTGACATCCTTCTTAAAGGTGATAAATTTTGACCAATTTTCCTTTCTTGAAACTAATTTAGGAATCCATCAGAAGTTCCCTGATAGTATTATCATCCTCACTGTCTGAATCACGCACTTATAAATTCCCAAACCAACCACTCTCTTCAATGCCTTATGAAGATCTTCATCCCAGGTATTAACTTAACTCAAACTTTGAAGGTTTAAACTGATAACGCCGCCTTATTCTTTTCCTGTTACTATCATTGGGTCATTCATGTCCGTGAGAAGTATCTTCCTCGAGCACAGCTGTGAATTTAAGTTTCATGTCTAGTCGTGCTCTCCTCTAAGAAATTTTATCTCAACTCCTTAGACTTTTTCTACCACTTCTCGGATCAACACACCTCAATTTCTTCAACTTAACTCCCTCGGTATAAGTGGTTCTAATCACGCCACTTGTCTAGTGATAGTCCTCACGTTTCCTTTGAAGCAATTAGTAGGAATGACAACCTGCTTCTTTCGTTCCCACTTTGGATTCTATTTTCCCAAACCTCAGAATTTTCCATTTCCTTTTTAACCAACCAGTGCAACCCAGAATTTCTTCTTTTCTTGATTCCAGCGAGAATCAGTCGGAGTACCACTTGATAAATAAGATGTGGGGGATACCTATCAAATAAATACTAAAATGCATGTCGGGTTAGGGTGCCAATGCAATATCACACTTGTAAACAATTAAAGATGCAACACATTGGAACAATTATACAAATTAGAGATGTGCATATAAATAGAGAAATTTAAATAATTAAAGCGATGTATGATCCACGTGCTTATGAATGCATAGAACCTGTCACCGTAGTTGTAAACTTTAACTTGGCATATTCTTTGCTTCTCAAATTGCAGGTTTGTCTTGAATTAATTGTTCACCTCTTCTTTACCCACGGTCTTTCAAATCTTCAAAGTTCCCGGGTATCAACTTATGGATCTCCCAAGTCCGAGATTGAAATCTCTTGAACCCAAATTCTTCAACACCCATGAAGTTGGTATCTTGACTTCTCTTGAAGAATCAATCTCCAATTGTTGTCCTAGTCCTTACCATAGTTGTTCCTTTGATTAAAGCACCTCTGGTTTATTCCTTATGAGTTCGAATAGTTGTATGAGCTCAACCCCCAATTGTTTACATTTGAGTACATAATTTCCCTCCAATAGTTCTTCGTCTTTCTTTATCATTTCCATTTGTTGCTCCAAAGCTCCTAATTCAATCTCACAACTCGACATTTCATCTTGAATTTGGAAGATGAACTCATAACCGGCCGAAGATAAAATCCTTAGCATTGTCATTTTCCATGAGCTTATACTTATCACGTCGACTAATTTTCTTTAATTCTTCTCAATTCAACTCCTATCTCGTCTCGATTCTGAAGTATGTGAATTCCCTCTTCGTAGTCGCTTTATCCTTTTCCATCGATCTAAATCCCAAGCTATATTATTCTTCATATTTTCTTTCGCCTCTTTCTCAAGTTAAATGGTCTTTACTGCTTCTCAACCATGAACCTACTTTACTTTAATTCTCTTGAAGGTCATCGCCTCCACGTTGATAGAACCTCGAATCTAAAACATCTTCGAGATTTCTCTTCTTTGGAATCTGGTTGACAAATCTTCGTAGTGTAAACAAACATGTTGATCTCGTGAAACCAAATCATTACACACCACAAATCCCGTCTCATCATGGATTCACCATCGGTAATAGAGCTGGCAAACTTCTCCTTCGAACTGACCTCTTATTCTGGACCTTGTCACTCGAGCCCTAACCTCATTTTAGAAAAGATTGGACTCTTAAATTTCTGTAGAAATCCCCCAAGGCACTCCTTACAACTTTCGAGCCAGAAAGAAGAGCTTGTGGTAGCCTGTGGTTGTCGTAATGATTGGCCGTGGTTTGATATTGTCTTCATATCCTATGAATCACAGCTCATTTTGAAAATAAATGCATGCGATTAGTATATGCTCATGCCACATCATTAACACCAAAAGAATGGATTCAATGCAAAATGCAACAAATAATCTAATAAAGTTTGAAAAACATCACAATTCAGTGTTCAATGATGATGCAATGCACACATTAACAATTAGTTCCTATGCCGTGCGACCTATACTCGAGACAACACAACCCAGAGCACCGGTTCTGAACCTGGTAGCTCTGATACCACCTAAAGATGTAGCACCCCGTGACGGGAGCACCACATCCCCCGCACTATGAGTTCGGTCCACATATGAAATGGCTAGTCCATACATGAACTAAACTCACAGCGAACGGAAGACAATAAAAAAAAGACAATCCTAGCTAGGCGGAATCTAACCCTGAAACAATTAACAATGACCAAGGTGCGGAAGTAAAGCAATTATTCAATCAATATCAATAAAATGAATGTAAGTTCAAGGAAAGTAAATACGGGTTCCACTAAGATAATACACCTGTCCTAACCTGTCCCGGATCAATTCAATACAATATCATAAAACGGGTTCAACTAAAGCCCTAGAAACCTGTCCCGAGTTCAATTAATTCAGTAAATATCATACTAATTCAATAGCAAATTCAATACAGTAATTAAAATACAATATGCAGTGAGTGTATGTGGTGAGACTGGAACAAGACTCGAAAGGAAAGACAAAACACAACTCTGACTCCCGCCTAGCACACCACCTGCAAAACTGAAAAGTGAGGTGTCAGTCTCCACAAGACTGAGCGAGGGGCAATATATATATAAGCGCAATTAACATGCAAGTTGTAACCTCGGGTAAGGTTTTATAACATAAACAAAATAGGTTCAATAATACTTAGAACTCGCCCGAGATTACAACTATCAGATTAGACACTTCAATCAATTTCAATCAATCAATCAGTGGCCCGGCGAGTGAGGGCAAATCTCCAACCTTACTCCGACAGTGTACAATCAATCAATCAATCAATTATTAGGTGATTAGGTGATCAAGCGATTTATTACTGTGCACAATTAGCAGTTTCAATGACACCTTCTTCCTCCGGGTGATGGTGGGATTGCAAGGCCCCACCATCCAATCAATCTGGGCAGAGGGTACATGAATCCCTAAGCCCGGAACTCCTTCCTCCCCTAATCTCCTAGGGGGTTCAGGGGTCATCCCAATTTAGTGAGGATAGCTCTCGAGTTACCCGTCAGCCCATGCTTTCCCGGTTGGCTCAAGTCACTACCCTCGGGCCCACAGTGCTGTACAATATACTCGCCAAAACAATCAATCAATCGATCAATCAATCAATACAGTACAATTCCAATAGAACAATGGAAAATCAATAGGGTTTAGAAAACTATAGATATATAGATACCTTTTGGCCGAAAGTTCACGTAAGGGTTGTAATGGTTCTATGTATCTAGAAATTAAACCTCACCTGGAATACCACGAGACAAGAACAAGAACAAGAGCACTACGGTTGCCTATTCGACCCAGAAGTCTCCACCCTGGAGAAGAACTGTACAATAAAGGGAAGGAACAATGTGTACTTGTGAGAATTGACTCAATATGAAACCACATAGACACACGGCAATGCTAAACACATGATATGAGATGTATAAGAAGTAAAATGATGTTATGAAGTTACATAATCAAGTAATTCGTTCAAGTATATTCCATACATGAGGGTTTCAAGCCCAATCATTTCATATCTTTCATAATTCCTAGCAAATCAAGTCATGAACTTCATATAACCTTTATAACTCAAGTATATCAAGCTTACAATTATAAAATAAATAAAATAGGGTCATTCAAATCACTTAAATCTCACAAAGTCGCATATCAATTCACACATGGCATACTCAATTCATGTATCACTAAACAGATTCAATTAACAAGGTTACCTAATTAAATCAAACGATATCATGAATTCATACATTCATAATTTATTACATGTTTTCAAATGTCATATAATGCATATTCATTAATTATCAAGCATACAAGAACAAATTACATTTTAAAACAATTAACAATTAAAACAATTTCGGCATAACGGGATTCAAATTGCAAATCAAAGCATCAACATATATCATAGTTCATTCAATACATGCTTTCGTACACATTGGAATTCATATTGATCGACAAATCAAGCAATTGACAATTTATTGCAATTAAAACAATTAATTTCAATTAAATAGAAATACACAAAATAAATCACAACAAATCAACCGGGCATCCGATTGACGAACGGAAAGTGGCGTTGGACTCACCACAACGAAAGGAACCTTCTGTCCGAAGGTCACCGGAATGCCGCTACCGGAGCCGCCGAAACAGTCACCGGCCACCACCGGAATACCGTCTCCGGTGGTCGGAAAAATCCCCGGAAGGACAGAAACGTGCGTCTCGGCCTGCTTAACAAAAGCCCTCAATCAATTTCAGAAAATACCAAACACACCGGACTTCGTTGACGAAAAACCGAACTAAATTCCAACGACGAAAACTGAAATTAAATACAAACCGCTAAACGAAAATAAAATCCGGATATACCGTTGGAAAGCTTGTAACGAGCCCTACGAAACCCATAACTCAATTGCCGGAAAAAGTCGCCGTAACAGTAACCGGTTCGGACCCGCCGGTTCACCACCGGTTCACCACCGGTTCACCGCCGGTCCGCCGCCAACGGCCGGTTCTCGGAACGCCACTGATGCCATCCACTACGTTTCGTCATTCCAAGCAACTTTCGTGAAGCGACCACCACCAAAACCGGTCGGGAAAAGGGCCGAAATCGCTGTCGAAGTTTCTGCCATTGTTGCCTCGCCGGAACCACCACTTGCGGTGGTTTTCGTGCTGAATGGAGGCCGGAAATGGAACGAGAAGGTCCAAAAACGTAGGGTAGGGTCAAGCTCCGCTCGCGAAACTCGCCGGAACGCCGCCGGCGAAGTGGTGGCGCCACCCGCCACTTTCAGGCCGCCGATGCGCCGCCGCTGGTCTTCGGTTGGCCACGATATTGGTACGGTTGTGACGGGCTCGTCGAGCTGATAAATTTGCACTATTGATTCGTCGAATTCCGTCGAGAAACGAGGGAGAACGGCAAGTGTGTGTTTTCACACCTTCACTGTGTGAACAGTGACGGGTCGCGGGGAAGAAGACGATGGCTGGAGCTGCTGTGATATGGCACGCAAAACGAGGAAATCCGGGTATATATCTCGGGTCCTCGTACGCAAAAATGGTCGGAAGAACGGGCTAACGAAGTCAGAATTGGGCAAACTTAGAGTCTACGGACTCGTCTCGATGCCCCGGACGCAAAGGAAGGGTCAAAAAAGTCAAAATCTCGACCGAACAAGAAATGACCGAATAACCCCTAAAAAGAGAGAATTACAAACAGGCCCCTAAACTCTAAAAGAGTTCAAAATAGGGCCAGGCAAAGCACAAAATAATATAATTAGACACATAATAAAGTTGGAATGTGGCGTACCTTATTTATCGGATGAGCGGGGCGTTACATTATGCGTCAGCAATAGGTAGCATAATGTATGCAATGTTATGTACTCGACCGGATGTGGCTTATGCACTTAGTGTGACAAGTCGTTTCCAAACTGACCCTGGAGATGGTCACTGGGCTGCCGTGAAGAATATTCTTAAGTACTTGAAAAGTACTAAAGATTTATTCTTAGTTTACGGAGGTCAGAAAGATCTTACTGTCGAAGGATACTGCGATGCAAGCTTTGCATCTGACTTAGATGATTTTAAGTCAATGTCAGGATACATTTTCTGCCTAAACGGTGGTGCAGTGAGTTGGAAGAGTTCCAAGCAAACTACCACTGCAGATTCGACCACTGAGGCCGAATACTTAGCTGCAAATGATGCAGCTAAGGAAGGTGTTTGGATTAGAAACTTCATTCAAGAATTGAATGTTGTTCCTAGCATGAAAGACCCCATTACTGTGTTTTGTGACAACACTGGGACGGTTGCTCAAGCAAGAGAACCAAGATCTCACCAACGGACCAAGCACATTATGAGGAAGTATCACCTAATCCATGATATTATCAAAAGAGGAGATGTGCAAATCGAGAGGGTCACATCAGCAGAGAACGTGGCAGATCCACTTACTAAACCCCTTAGTCGAGAAGCTTTCAAAGGTCATCTTCAGAAGATGGGACTTAGAATAGCTTTAGAATGGCTTTGACGGGCAAGTGGGAGATTGTTAGGAATAGTGCCCTAGAAAGCCGATTGTATATCCGCTTTGTGCTTTTCCTTATTGTAATCACAGACAATCTTTGAATGAAATAACGTATTGAGGCAACACTTCTTTATATGCTCTTGTTTGGTATGCGTTTACTTTAGCTGTGCATGTATGAGAACTCCCCTAATCCTGATGACTTTAGGACTCTACCATTTAGGTGAAATGGTTAATGAAACGAGCCCTATATCACATAAGTCATGATTAGTAAAATACTCCAAGCCGATGAGTCCTACAGACAGTGGGAGTGTCAACCTGACTCCTCTAAGGCTTGCTTATGGGATCACGCCCTTAAGAAGGACCACCTTGTTTCATGGAGGTGCAAAGTGTATAGTTGATACGTGCGTGATACATGAGGGTGCTTACTTTAATAAGTAAGTTCACTGAGGTGCCCCGTGTGAGAACATTCCTAAATGGGAAAGGAAGTTTCTATTTCAGGAAATGGAAACTTCCAGATTATGAAATATCTCACGAGTCATTGATGTGATTAATTGATCCTTAGACTTGAGGTTCCTTGTCACTTTATGAGTTAACTCTGTAGTCTTAGGTATAAGCTTTAAACGGTGTCGCCTTAGACAACTGATTCAAGGCTTATGCTGGGGCTGCACAAGTGATTCATGAAAGTGAATGAGAATCAAGAAAGGACCTACACTTGCATTTTCAAGGTGATCTCTTATTGTCTAAGTCATTCATATGCCATATGGAGTCCTTGGCCAAGGCAGTAGATCAAGACATCAAGAAAAGGGTTTCTTGGATTGAGATCAAATGGATATGAAATGCACTTAGCTTTAAGACCGGATTATTAGGGTTCTGATTATTCCCTTGCCCTAGATCTTGGTTGAGAGATAGCAAGTAGGAGGATTGTATCTCGCATGAATCAATGACTTAAAGGTTCTGTCGAATCCGAACATTCCAATTCAGCTAGGGGTTAAACACCTGTTGCTAGACTATGGTCGTTTAATTTGTGGACTGATTAATGAATTAGTGAATTAATTAATTAGGGTCACTGCTAATTGAATTGAGAACCTAGAGGGTCACACACAACAACTTGGTTACATGAGTTGAGGCTTGAAAATGATTAAACGAGTTAATCGGGCCAAGAGGGTTCCACACGTGTGAAATCACACGTGTGGCTCACGTGAGTGACACGTGTCACTGTGACACGTGTCACACACGTGTGTATATATATATTATTTATATATTAAATAATTAATTAGTTAATTATTTAATAGACTTTGGTTTAATTTTGAATTAAAAAGAAAGTCTAATTTTGGAGAAAATAATCTAGTTAATTAATTATGAATTAATTAATTAGATAAAAATAAGTTATTTATTTTATAATAAATAAAGTATAAAATTATCCAAAAATAGTTTGGATATTTTTAGCTCTCTTAAAAGTTGACTTGAATTAGAATTCAAAGTCAAAGTTGGAAAATACTTGATGATCAAGTAATAGGAGAGAGAGGAACCAAATCCTTTCCCAACAAGGATTTGGATCGGCACCCTCTCTCTATAAATAGGAGAGCTCGAGCTCCTTATGGAGCTAATTGGCAATTTTTTTGGTTCATGTGTTGAACACCTTCCTTTCTCCAAGATTAAATTAAACCCTTGGTTAAGCCTAAACACTAACTAGAGAACTAGCATCCTTACTAGTTAGATTGTGATCAAGTTGGTGGACTTTCTCTAGAGACTTCAAGTTAGGAGTTTGAAGATTCGAGCTTTACCAAGGAGAGGGGATCAAGCCGCGAGAAGAGCGTTCTTGGGTGGCTTGAAACGCTTCAAGAAAGAATAAAAGAAACGTAAGTTTTCTATCTTTACGAATTTGGTTACACGATTGCGAGTCCTACATCCTTTTTGTTGGGAAAATTTTTTAAATTCCGCTGCTTTCTGATTCGTGTTTTCCAACAAGATTAGCAATAAAATACCACGTAATTGCATTAATTAAATAATTTTAAATGTATTTACCACACTCTCAAGAAAGCATACCTAAACGGCCAGATGAACAGGATGTTACAAACTCCCCTCCTTCAAAAGGACCTGTCCTCAGGTCCTAAGCGAGACCTTGGACAACTCCCGAGACGAACCCAACACCATACTTCCGTTGCACCACTCTGATCCAAGGGTGTCCTACTTCGGTCTCCATCTCTCCAAGCTTGGCTCGATCCCTCCGTCACCCAAAGGTAAGCTATGTGGCTTGTCGCACCGTCCTGGACTCACTAACTGTAACACCCCAGAGCGAAGGGCGCCACATCCCCCGCACCATAGCCCAACCTGGGTGCCGAAATGGATACTACGTCCCCACGTCAGACTATGGAGAACGGGTGACAAACAAAATCAACTCTAGGCTAGGCGGTCTAGACCCTAAACAGAGTGCGCAACAAAATAAAATCGAAAGTGCGGAAGTCACAGGATCATCTAACATAACTGATTACAGATATAAAAGCTCAGGAAGAGATATACATATTTCAACATGCTATGCCCACCCCGGGCCAAAGAAATATTCAAAGCTTCAAATTACAAAACATAGCTTATAATTATTTGTACATAGTACCAAATATACGTAGTACCAAAGCGGGAAAGTAAATATGCAAATGCAAGGACTCTACGAAGACTCGAACAACTCCCAAGACTCGAAAGACAATAGCCTCCTAGCCAGACTCCCAACCGGGTACCTGCAAAGCTCAAATCAAAGGGGAAAAAGAGAAGAAGCAACGAGGGTCAGTCCTAGAGACTGGTGAGGGGGCTAACACACACACCCCTATATACATATAGAGCAAAGCACTTAGCAATTTGAAGAGAATCCATAAACCGGGGATGGTTTTTGGAAGCCAAATCATTTCCCGTGATAATAAATATATAGGAAAAAAAAAAGGGGTTAAAGCCCAAAGGCCAAAACAACCAATTTTAAGTATTTAAGAGTCCATTCCCGTTTCATAGATTTATACATAATCACACTAACTCGGCGAGTACGAGTTCTCCTTCCAAACTCCATTCATAATCAGAGACATAAATCATAATCAAAACATAATTCGCAATCCAACCTACTCCGGGTGATAGAAGGGTAGCAAGCCCTAGCTATCCATACATAGAAATGTGACAAGGTTTAATTACTACCTTGTATCCTTCGGCGGTTGCCTCCGCCGACTCAAGAGAAACACCCTTCCTCAACCTCCTAAGGTTGGGTGAGACTCTCAAATGGAGGTGTTGATGGAAGAGCTCGGCGACCCCTCGGCCGACCCGAGATTACCATACCACACTCCGGGCCCCAAACAGATTACAAAAGTCACACAAACTTATCTCAAAGCTTATCTTTCAAAGTCAAATCTCGCTACACACTCACACATATTCAAAGCTTTCCAAAAGATTATCAAAATAGAGCTATATACATATAAAACCTTTTTAAAGTCTTATACAAAATGGGACGAGCCCTCAAAATACATATCATACACATATTTATCATATAGTATACATAACTCGCATGCGGGCTTCAAAACACATAGGGTTGTAGGTCATATTATCTAAAAGGAAGAAAACCTCACCTCCGAGAAGCAACGGGAACAAAGGAAGCAAGTCGGACGACTAGAAGACAACCTCGTCAACCAAGGAACGAACCTAAAGTCAAAACAAAGGCAAAAGATAACCTTAGACTCAATATGAACCACATTAGACGCTCGGCACATGTGGATGTATGTTTATGATGCAAGGAATACGAAATGAATGCACATTAGGTCAAATAGAAGCATTCAAGGCATATAAGGTTCTATCTCATAACCGAGAGCAAAGAATATACCATAAATCCACAAGATCAAACTTAACATGTCATACAACAAGTTAATCATACGTACACATTATAAACGAGGCAAGAAGAACCAACGAAAACCAACGAAACGACGAAAGAAACTCCTCCCGGCCAAAACCTACTAGGTGGACACGGCCTCGTCCGGAATGTAAAGGAATCGGACACGGCCGTGTCTGGTTTAAATTAATTCAGGGCCCAAAGTCGAGAGCTTGACACGGCCGTGTCCATTTCCAGTTAAAACATGACACGGCCGTGTCATGCGTTCGGCCTGGAAATATAAACGCAGCAACACTTCGTTTTTTGGCAAGAAAAACAGGGCATTTCGGTTCTTGCCTTGGGGAGTCTGTTATGCCTTAAAAAATACATATAACATGCAAGGAAATAACAGCAATCCAACATATATTCATGCCATAAAAGTAGAAATAAATTCAGCCACAAAACATACAAGAATCAAAGCAAGAAAAGGAGATGAAATGATCAAGATATATCATCCATTTCTCAACCACTCAACAATGGCAAATCACTCATAACTCAACTACAAAGGAAGAAGATGCCATAAACACTTAGAATCATGCTAAAGGAGCAACATATAATCATCGAAACTCAAGGGAATCAAGAAGGAAGTAAGAATCATCAATTCATCCAAACTCTACTATTCACATGCTTGCCCAATCTCATCAAATCCACACATAAGAGAGAAGAGAGAGTGTAGAATACGATCATGAGCTTACCTTTCGAATTTGAGAAGATTTGGTGGAGATTGGAGCTCAAAATCATCAAGAATGGACAAAAGGGTTTCTTCCTTCTTTCCTTGCCTTGGAGCTGATCGATTCTTGAGGGAGAGAGAGAAATGGATCGGTTCTCTACAAAGCTCAATTAAGTCAAAAGATAGCTTAAAGGCGAAAGGGGCTCGGTCCGGTCGAAAAACGGGGAATCAAATGAGCTTAGAAAAATATGAATCTTGATTGTCTGTCTTGCTTACTTCGTTACGAGTCCAACGCATCTTCCGGAATTCGAATCCGAATTCCCGAGCTCAAGTTACGCCTTCCGGAACACAAGGTGCACTAAAGCTCGTTAGGCCCTTATGTCCCTAAAACATAAAACGGTTTCAAAACCGTGTCAAACGAACTCAGAAACAAGTAACAATCACAAAGACGCATACATAACATACATAAGTCACGTATAACACGTAGTCACAAAAATCGAAAACGAAAACAGACACGAATTGAACAAAAACAAAGCAAAGAAGACAAATACGTATAATTAAATCACATAAGGTCAATTAAGTCCAAGTAATTCAAATATATCACATAGAAAGTATAATAAACACATAATTAAATAATTACAAACACACATAGCTCACCCGTGAGGGCGTACCTGGAAAGGTCGAACGGTCGGGATGTTACAAACTCCCCTCCTTCAAAAGGACCTGTCCTCAGGTCCTAAGCGAGACCTAAGAGGACACTTGAACGAGCTCGACTCCAAACTTCCGCTGCGCTACTCTGATCCAAGAGTTGTAACTCCTCGGGACCTTGCTTCCTTAATAAGAAATAAGGAAGACTCCTCATGTCCTGATTGCTCGGTGGTACTCACCAAATCCGAATGAATCCCCTTATTCCTAGCAAACTTTGGTTTGCTCCCACTTCTGATTAAAATTCAAAAGTAGTTGGGGGAAAACTGCTGGTTCTTGATGTTCGGTCTTCTACCGAAAGCACTTTTAGACATTGTTACACTCAGTCTACAATGTCTCTTCTTGTGCCAACACTATTACCGGCTCTTCAAGTCTCGAACCATGAGTGGAATTAGTCTCGTGACTAAGCACTTCTTGAGACATAGGCTCCAACCCTCCGTTAGCTACGCACAACCGAAGTCTTCCTTAGTACCTCGATCGTAACGGAAAAATTTGAGTATCCTTGTGTAATCAAGGTAACTCTCTTCAAAAGCCTCATCCACTCGAACCATGCCTCTTCCTTGTCTTTCATGTCATGGGACGACACTTGAGACTTAATCTCTGAGACAATTCTCGGTTCTTCTACCAAAATGCGTAGTTAACTATACCCTTGTGGAAACCACGCTCAGCAAAACCACGGAACACTGAAGAAGGACTAACGACTCCTCGAAGCAAACTAAAAGGGTATTTATCTTCCACAGTTAACCTGTGCAGCTCACGTTAATATACTCATCCTAAATCCCGCCTTCTTCTTAGATGGGACTAAGTTACTCCACAAAGAAATATTCACAAGGATGAAATTACCTTCTAAGAGCTTGTCAACTACGACTTAACTCCAACAACCTCGCTAGAGTCCGCCGGAAGAGAAACTCCAAACACAAAATAATTCCGGGATAAAGATCACGACAACCTCGATGTCCTCATTAGGTGGAAACGAATTCCATCTCCAAAGAAACACCAAAGGTGGCTTACTTCGACCTCTGTCTCCTTAAGCTTGGCTCGGCCTCTAGGTTAACCCAAAGGAAAGCCACAAAACTTGCCGCACCGTCCCGGAATTACCAACCACTATTACAAAGGATATCAACGGGCTAGCCTTCCATCTAACACTCGTAGATACCGTTGAGCCCCGAATGGACCTCCTAAAAGCAACAACCCACGTCAACGGTAACACCGTTACCTTAACAAAACTAGGCGCCTTCAAGAACAACTGCCGAAAAAGGACCAACCACCGAACAAGCTCGGCCCTCGTAACTCACCAAACACTCGAAACTCTTCTCACCAAGCTCTCTCTAAAGAGAGAACCAACACAAAAGGAAAGAAAAGGGGAAACCACAAGCAAACAAGTAAGAACAAAAACACGCAAGCACCGGGAGCAACTAGAAAAAAGGAAGGTAACGCCAACTAAAATAAAATGCATGTATGTAGTGCCATGAATGTTTAATGTACCTTTCACCATGGAGGTAGTGCCAAGCTTGACAACCCATTCTCCCTCTTCAATCATATCCACTTGGATTGGACTTGGAGTCTTGGAAACACGGCTTCTTGTAATCCTTAGATTCCTAGTCTTCGGGCAACTGTTCACCTTATGTCCTGTTTCTACACATTTGTAACATCTACCAAGCTTCTTTCGGCAAACTTCTTCGGTGTGATTAGGGCCTTGACAATAAGAGCATCGAATTATCTCCAACGAAAGAGGTACCGGATCCGTCTTTAGTAGTTGAAGTTTCTTCTTCTTCTTAATGTGGTTGACATCTTGGAGTTCTTGGGTTTCTTCTCGGAATATAGGCCTCATGCTTGAGCTCGAACTCGATCCTTGATCATGTCCCATATTAAGAGTATGAGACCTCCTCCCTTGGTTATCCATTTCGTCTTGAATCACTCTCCTAACTTCCTCGGACCATTCCTGCACCGGTGAGTCTTGAAAAGCTTGTTGAATCTCGTCTCTACGCCCTTGTATATATTCCCGGACCTTAGGGCAATCTTGGTTAGCTCTCGAGTTTTCTAGCTCCATTACAAGATGTCCATCATCTTCACTTCTTGCTCAAGATCTAGGAATTCTTGAAATCTTCTAATCAATTCATTGGAAGGGATATACTTGTAGCAAAATTCTCGGATAAACCTTTCCCAATGGAGCTCTTCTCTGGCCTTCTTTAGATATGATTTTATTTGCTTGAACCATTTTGAAGCTTCACCTTGTAGTAAGCGGGAAGTGTATCTTACTTTCTCTTGTGAGGTTCCCGGACAACTTCCCCAAATCCACAATATCCCGGATAGCCACTCCTCGGCTTCAATACTATCGCCCCCAAGCCACTTCGGTGGATTAAAGCCTTCAAACTTCTTTGAGACCGAAGAAACTTGTTTCTCTAGTTTTCCTTTTGATGACGTATGTTGGTATGAAGAACTCATCCTGAGATAAGAGAAATGATTCCAAAATATCGATGCGTGCAGGGTTCAGTACATGTTCATGTGAACTATTAACATAATTAAGCCAAATAATTCAAGTAATTCACGTAAGAGATGAGAATCAATGCAAACAATCACAAAATCCTAAGCCGATCGACCTAGACAGACCCAACACGAAGCTAGAGCTCCGGTTTTGCAACCCAGAGCTCTGATACCACTTATAGATGTAACACCCCGGAGCGAAGGGCGCCACATCCCCCGCACCATAGCCCAACCTGGGTGCCGAAATGGATACTCCGTCCCCACGTCGGACTATGGCGAATGGGTGACAAACAAAATCAACTCTATGCTAGGCGGTCTAGACCCTAAACAGAGTGCGCAACAAAATAAAATCGAAAGTGCGGAAGTCACAGGATCATCTAACATAACTGATTACAAATATAAAAGCTCAGGAAGAGATATACATATTTCAACATGCTATGCCCACCCCGGGCCAAAAAAATATTCAAAGCTTCAAATTACAAAACATAGCTTATAATTATTTATACATAGTACCAAATATACGTAGTACCAAAGCGGGAAAGTAAATATGCAAATGCAAGGACTCTACGAAGACTCGAACAACTCCCAAGACTCGAAAGACAACAGCCGCCTAGCCAGACTCCCAACCGGGTACCTGCAAAGCTCAAATTAAAGGGGAAAAAGAGAAGAAGCAACGAGGGTCAGTCCTAGAGACTGGTGAGGGGGCTAACACACGCACCCCTATATACATATAGAGCAAAGCACTTAGCAATTTGAAGAGAATCCATAAACCGGGGATGGTTTTTGGAAGCCAAATCATTTCCCGTGATAATAAATATATAGGAAAAAAAAAGGGGTTAAAGGCCAAAGGCCAAAACAACCAATTTTAAGTATTTAAGAGTCCATTCCCGTTTCATAGATTTATACATAATCACACTAACTCGGCGAGTACGAGTTCTCCTTCCAAACTCTATTCATAATCAGAGACATAAATCATAATCAAAACATAATTCGCAATCCAACCTACTCCGAGTGATAGAAGGGTAGCAAGCCCTAACTATCCATACGCAGAAATGTGACAAGGTTTAATTACTACCTTGTATCCTTCGACGGTTGCCTCCGCCGGCTCAAGAGAAACATCCTTCCTCAACCTCCTAAGGTTGGGTGAGACTTTCAAATGGAGGTGTTGATGGAAGAGCTCGGCGACCCCTCGGCCGACCAGAGATTACCATACCACACTCCGGGCCCCAAACAGATTATAAAAGTCACACAAACTTATCTCAAAGCTTATCTTTCAAAGCCAAATCTCGCTACACACTCACATATATTCAAAGCTTTCCAAAAGAATATCAAAATAGAGCTATATACATATAAAACCTTTTTAAAGTCTTATACAAAATGGGACGAGCCCTCAAAATACATATCATACACATATTTATCATATAGTATACATAACTCGCATGCGGGCTTCAAAACACATAGGGTTGTAGGTCATATGATCTAAAAGGAAGAAAACCTCACCTCCGAGAAGCAACGGGAACAAAGGAAGCAAGTCGGACGACTAGAAGACAACCTCGTCAACCAAGGAACGAACCTAAAGGCAAAACAAAGGCAAAAGATAACCTTAGACTCAATATGAACCACATTAGACGCTCGACACATGTGGATGTATGTTTATGACGCAAGGAATACGAAATGAATGCACATTAGGTCAAATAGAAGCATTCAAGGCATATAAGGTTCTATCTCATAACCGAGAGCAAAGAATATACCATAAATCCACAAGATCAAACTTAACATGTCATACAACAAGTTAATCATACGTAAACATTATAAACGAAGCAAGAAGAACCAATGAAAACCAACGAAACAACGAAAGAAACTCCTCCCGGCCAAAACCTACTAGGTGGACACGGCCTCGTCCGAAATGCAAAGGAATCGGACACGGCCGTGTCCGGTTTAAATTAATTCAGGGCCCAAAGTCGAGAGCTTGACACGGCCGTGTCCTTTTCCTGTTAAAACATGACACGACCGTGTCATGCGTTCGGCCTGGAAATATAAACACAGCAACACTTCGTTTTTTGGCAAGAAAAACAGGGCATTTCGGTTCTTGCCTTGGGGAGTCTCTTATGCCTTCAAAAATACATATAACATGCAAGGAAATAACACCAATCCAACATATATTCATGCCATAAAAGTAGAAATAAATTCAGCCACAAAACATGCAAGAATCAAAGCAAGAAAAGGAGATGAAATGATCAAGATATACCATCCATTTCTCAAGCACTCAACAATGGCAAATCACTCATAACTCAACTACCAAGGAAGAAGATGCCATAAACACTTAGAATCATGCTAAAGGAGCAACATATAATCATCCAAACTCAAGGGAATCAAGAAGGAAGCAAGAATCATCAATTCATCCAAACTCCACTATCCACATGCTTGCCCAATCTCATCAATCCACCCATGGAATCAACTCAAATCCACATATAAGAGAGAAGAGAGAGTGTAGAATACGATCATGAGCTTACCTTTCGAATTTGAGAAGATTTGGTGGAGATTGGAGCTCAAAATCATCAAGAATGGCCAAAAGGGTTTCTTCCTTCTTTCCTTGCCTTGGAGGTGATCGATTCTTGAGGGAGAGAGAGAAATGGATCGGTTATCTTGGGGTTAGGGGCTGAAATGGGTGTTAACCCAAGGTATAAGTCATGGTTAAGGGTTTGGTTAAGGTTAAGTGGGTCCACAAAGCTCAATTAAGTCAAAAGATAGCTTAAGGGCGAAAGGTGCTCGGTCCGGTCGAAAAACGGGGAATCAAATGAGCTTAGAAAAATATGAATCTTGATTTTCTGTCTTGCTTACTTCGTTACGAGTCCAACGCATCTTCCGGAATTCGAATCGGAATTCCCGAGCTCATGTTACGCCTTCCGGAAGACAAGGTGCGCTAAAGCTCGTTAGGCCCTTATGTCCCTAAAACATAAAACGGTTTGAAAATCGTATCAAACGAACTCAAAAACAAGTAACAATCACAAAGACGCATACATAACATACATAAGTCACGTATAGCACGTAGTCACAAAAATCAAAAATGAAAACGGACACGAACGGAACAAGAACAAAGCAAAGAAGACAAATACGTATAATTAAATCACATAAGGTCAATTAAGTCCAAGTAATTCAAATATATCACATAGAAAGTATAATAAACACATAATTAAATAATTAAAAACACACATAGCTCACCCGTGAGGGCGTACTTGGAAAGGTCGAACGGTCGGGATGTTACACTAACCACTTCCACGAAGGATACAACTGCGTTAGCCTTCCATCTAACACCCGAAAATATCGTTGAGCCCTGAATGGACCTCCACAAGCAACCACCAACGCCTACGGTAACACCATACCTTAATTAGGCGCCTTCAAGAAGAACCACTGGGCAAGCTCGGCCCTCACAACTCACCAACCACTCGACACTCGCCTCACCAAACTCTCTCCAAGAAGAGAGTCAACACGAAGGAAAAAGGAAAACCACAAGAAAGCAAGCAAGAACACGCAAGCACTATGGAGTAACAAGGGAAGAAAGTAACACAAATAGAGATTAAAATGCATGTATGATGTGCCATGAATGCATTAGTGTACCGTGCACCTTGGTGGAAGTGCCCAGTTTGGTGTCAACTTCTTGTCTTCCAAAGGGGCCACCTTGAACTTGAACCGGGATCTTGAAGTTACGACATTTGAAGTTCTCTAATTCTTGTTGTTCTTCGAATAAACTCTCACCATGAGCTAAAATTCTCCACGCTTGTAGCATTTCCTCATTTAACTCTTGAGAATCGAATCGTCTCCTTCTTCGTGATATTGTTGATACTTGGAATTCTTGAAGATTTTCTTGAGTTTCGAATCTTCTTCTTGTACTTGTTCTCAAACCGGGACCTTATCTCACAATGGAAGAGTGAGATTCGAACCATTGTTTATTCATACCTATTAGGATCGTATCCTCTATTCTTCGAACCAAGTATACGCCTTTGGGGACTTAGAGAGCGTGTTGAATTCCACCTCTATCCCCTTAAATTAACTTCGAGCATTAGAGCAATCTTCATCGGCAATCTATCTCCCAAACTTTGACCTAAAACCATTTAGTCTCTTCCACCATTACTTAAAATCTAAGGATTTCTTTAAGTCTTCGTGTCGTTGATCTAGAAAGAATGTACTTATGTCAAGATTCCCAAGTAAAACCTCCTAGGTTAAATCTTCCCGAATTCTTCAAATTGCTACTCCATTATGTTGAAGTATTTTGAAACTCGACCTCAAATTCGAATGGAATGCACACTCCGCCTTTTTCTTGGAATATCCCTGAACATCTCTCCCCAAGGCCATATTCTTTAGGACATCTCCTTCTCGATCTTGACATCATCTCTCTTAACCAATTTTGGAGAGTCAAATTTCTCTAACCTCCTTGCATAATAAAGGTACTTGTCTTTCTTGTCATTACCCGGTGTTACTCATTGAGTTTCGAGTGATAACCTGAAATGAAAATTCAATTTCCAAGAAATATCAATGCGTGCAGGGTTTAGTACGTGTTCATGTGAACAATTAATACAAATAAGTCAAATAATTCAAGTAATTCACATAGCATATGAGAGTGAATGAAGACAATCACATAATCCTAAGCCGAACAACCTAGACAGACCTGACACGATGCCAGAGCTCCGGTTTTGCAACCTAGAGCTCTGATACCACGCGAGGATGTAACACCCCAGAGCGGAGGGCGCCACATCCCCCGCACCATAGCCCAACACGTGGAACGAAATGGGAACTCCGCCAACTCATCGAACCATGGCCAACGAGTAACAAACGAAACACAACCTCTAGGCTAGGCGGTCTAGACCCTGAACAGAGCGCGTAAGAAAATCAAAAGCAAATGTGGAAGCACCAGGATCACATAGCATAACAAAATACATGCATTCATACTAAAAGCAATTTAAAACGAATAATACATGCCTTCCAAATCCGAATTTCATAGCATAACTTATATATATTTATACATAATACCAACTCTTATACATAGTACCAAAATGGGAATGTAAAGATGCAAGATGCAAGGAATCCGACAAAAGACTTGAACAACCCGAAAGTAAAAGACCACCACCTAGCTCGGACTCTCCAAACGGGTGCCTACAACTCAAAAACAAAAGGGGGAAAAAGAAACAACGAAGAGGGGTCAGTCCTAAAGACTGGTGAGGGGGCTAACACACGTACACATACATATAAGTAAGAGCATAGGATATTCAAAACGAAGATGTTCATGAATCGAAACATGGTTTTTACATTCTAAAACGTTTAACCCGTGATACTATATATATAAGAAGAGAGGTTTAGGGCCGAAGGCCAAAATCACCAAGTTTTAGAAATTAGGAGTCCAATCCCGATTCACAAACTATAATGGAAACGAAGACTTAAACAAAATGACTCGGCGAGTACGAGTCCCAACCCACTTACTCCAAAGCAAAGCGAAGCAAAACGAAGAATACATAAATCAATCCTACCTTAACACCGTTTTGGGGAAGAGAGAGTGCCCTCTCAACCCCCATGCTTACCTTAAAGCAATCGCACTTATACGTTAGGGTCGTGAGTTTCATGACACTCACGCCCAAGGACTCAGTCCCCTACCTCCCTCCGAGTGTCCAGGGGTTGCAACCGACAACCCCGATGGTCGTCCCGGGTCTCCCACTACAAACAACTCCGGGGCCCAAACTTACACTTACACTTACACTTATAAGGGCTTATTTTTCAAAGCTTAATATCGCCAAATCATATCACATACACACTCCAACCCTTTTTCAAAACAAATAAACAAAACGTAGCTTATATATATATAAAACCGTTTTTAATTGATCTCATAACAAAGGGGCCAAAACCCAAAAAATACATATGAAACACGTACTTATATATATATATATATATATATATATATATATATATATATATATATAAGTCACATGCGGGCTTGAAAACTAAGTAGGGTTGTAGGTCGTAATAACTAAAAGAACAAAACCTCACCTCGCCGACCACACCGAACAAAACGAACCCAAACACTTCAAGAGACCACCTCTTCAACACGGAACGAACCCAAAAGCAAAACAAAAAGCAAGAGACAGACTTAGACTCAAAATGAACCAATTAGACGCTCGGCATATGTATATGGATGCAAATGATGCTTAGAGAATGAAATGCAAGGGTACTTAAGTCATATAAAGTCATATCGAATCATATGAATCATAACTCACGTATCTCACGTAAAACAAGTTCATACTATCCACATAACATGTCATACCACACATTAGCAATGCATATACCTCATATAAGGAGCAAGGAAATCACATGCAAGACAAAGAAACAAGGTATGAACTTATACAAGTACATAAGAGAGCGTAAGGTACATTTCACGTCCAACGAATCCATAAATTTAATACAACATGCATAACACATCATTCAAACATAAAAACTATCAAATCCAAGTAATAATAAGTCATTGAACCACATATCATACATATGAACAAGTAAACATCACATTGGGAACAAGATCGGGGAGGGAATTGAACAAAACAAGCAGGAAAACAAGGTTCGGGGCCAAGGATGAGTTGATTTGGTCAATAAATGCGGGAGTTATGGCTTATATGGCAAAATGTGGCAAATCTGTCACACGAGCTCGTTTCGGGCGAAATTCGAAGGATCAAACAGGTTTAGAAAAATACGAAAGTGGGTTCTTTGGCTTTCTTTCTTCGTCACAAGTCCAACGGATCTTCCAGAATTCGAATCTGAATTCCCGATCTCAAGTTACGGATTCCGGAACATGAGGCGCGCTAACTAAATTAGGCCCTCGAGTCCCTCACACGTCCCGTTTCTACAAAACGAGCCAAGAACCAAATAAAACAAACTCTAAAACACGTAATGAGCATGCAACGCATTCATAACTCATGTAATTCACATATATCAAAAACGTGCAAGAAACGGAATCAAATTCGGACACATACGGAGCAAATCACAAAGTACGTAAAAGTAAACGTTAAAACACAAGTTATAAGTTAAACATATAATTTCAAATAATCACATTAGCACTAAAATACCACGTAATTGCATTAATTAAATAATTTTAACTGTACATACAACATTCTCAAAAAGCGTACCTAAATGACCGGATGAAAGGGATGTTACAGAAGCTCATCCTCAAAGTAATGATCAGACCTTCGCCTAAACAAGTTTAGCTTATCAAACCATGTAGTCATAAACACAAGATCCTCTCACATAGTATGAAAAGTATACTCTTGTGTAGTGTGTGGTTTCGAACGAAAAAATGTACAAAGACTAGAATGACAAATTCACAGTTTCCTCCTAAGTTCTAATCATCAACTTCGGAATACACTCTTCGCACCTGTCTCCACTAATGGAATCAAATCAAGACTTAGGATCGGTAGGTCTTTCGAGCTTTTAATGTAGGCTTTGGGTAAGGTTATGGAAAATTTTGGATCAAGTGACTGCCCACCAAGCTTACATCATTCAATCTTTAACTCACAGCACTTCAATTTCACCATTAAACACATAATCCTTCCCCTTCCAACAATTGAATACCACACTCTCAATTTCACACTTCGCATAATTTTTCTTTTCTTTTCTTTTGCTCTTTCTTCTCTTTTCATATCTTTTCTTTTCCACACTCTTCTCATTCTTTTTCTTTCTTTACATAAATCTCTTAATTCAAACACATGACCAATCTAAAGGGATCAAAAGACAGACATTCACCATAAAAATCAAACGAACAAGCCTTGGTGTAAAATTATCAAGGTGGTAATTCTTTTGTCGTGCATTAGGCTTATAGTATGGCTACAAAAATTTTTGCACAACAATTAGGCTCAGCGGGGTCAATACGATGACGTTATTTAGTGAAAAACGGCTAAAAAGAAAAGCTTATAATTCTCCGACAACGAATGCCTACTTCACTTCCTAATCCTTCACTAACTCAAAATTTCGCCTCAATAGGACTAAAATGCATCCTAATAAACTCTTAGACTCATTCGGAAATCATCAATTCATCTTTCTAAGCAAAGTACATCATCACATACAAAAATGCTCAAAATATAAGGGTATACTGACACTCTAAATCATCAAATCTCATGCAAATTTTCCTCAATTCAAAAATCCTAACTCATTCTCGCAAAAGCTCAACAATCCAACTTTAAAGAAAAAGTTGAAAACGAGGGAAAATTTTCAAAATTTTCAAAATTTCTCAATTCCTAGCAAATCACAGGTGTAACAAGACATCTAATCATGCAAATATTCAATAAAAACCCCTAGCATCCCTAGACTGCTCCACCACACTTAATCTTTGCAATGTCCTCATGAAAATTAAAGAATTAAAGTTCAAGAAAACTCCCTTATCGATTGAAGATCCGGCAACATACTAGCAAAGCTTCCAAAACCTGAAATATGGGACTGGAAAACACGGATCAAGTGCAAAGCAACTGACAATCAACATGCATTCAATACTTCAACACACAAGTCACAAACCCAAGCAATGAGAGGGCACATTGCATAAACAATTAAGGAGTTCAAGATAAGCAAAGAAAAATGTATCAAGAGTAGCAAAAGTAACCAGAAATAACATCAGTACAGACCAAAGAAAATGTCATCAAAACAAGAGAATGAAGGCTGCCGGATCAAGGCTCAGGCGGCTGCTAGGGACCTCGGAAGTACTGATCAAACCGGGTTTAGAGCCCCTCAAACTGGGCGTTGACATGAGTCTGCCAAGCATCGAACCGGTCATCCACATGAGCCTGGAAATCACCCATCTCAGTCCTCCACTCGGTCATTCCCGTCTCAATCCTGGCCAACCTAGCATTGGAGTCTTCCAGATCTATTCTCATTGCCACTATACTGCTATTCAATGCACGCACAGACGTGGGCTCATCACCCTCCTGTTGAGGGACCGGTCTTGGTTCATCTGGACTACCCTTAGGCACATCCGGGATCTCGTCAAAAGAAGCCTTAAGCTCATCGGGCATCTCATCATAAGCTGCATAACCCCAGGTGTACATCTGCTGTAACCTATCGCGCTCCCTCTTAGGCCACCAAGGCAACAACCTTCCTGGGGTATCGACCACCAAGGCATCCATTCAGTGATCAAACCTATATTCTTCCAATTCGTCTCATCGAGAAACGGATACATAGTCAGTGGCTCCGCCTTTCTGGGCCTCCAACCCACGCTTTTGGCAATCAAAGTGACATAAGCTCCGTGGCTTATCGCCCCCGTAGCTTTGTTTGTTACATCCAGCATTCTCTCAATCAAATCCCAAGTAACATCATACCGCCTTCCTTCCTTCGTCATCCACATGATAGCCAATTTTGTAGCTTGTATATTCCCCTCACTAAGATTGCGAGCATAAAAGCTACAACTCAAGATCTTATGCACTATCCTCCACACCACACTATCCAAATAGGTAGCCTTCGTGTTTCGTACATGATAGTTAGGTGTGTTGGGCTTCAATGGAAAGGACCTCTAAATGCCCTCTCTCACCTTAGCGCTCCAAGTGGGGAGGCGGTTATCACCGTCCTCAGGAAAACCAAATGTCTACCTTAAGGAATGGAGGGCCAGCTCGTATGGCCGCGTACCATCGAAAGAAAAAGATAGAGGCTCATCCGTTCCAGGATACTGATTCATTGTTGTGAAGAAGTTGGCGGTGAGTTACGGGTATGTGGACGCGTCTCTGTCCAGAAACGTCAACCAACCAATATTGGCAAATAATGTCCGGATCTCATCCCAAACTTCCATTCTTACCAAAACATCCTTTTTGTAGAACTTTGTGGGGAAGATTGTTCGAGACAAAGTCCGATCATAAGGATTTCTTATGCGTTGTATAACTACAGTCCTAAGCTCACTTTGGGATCGAGCTATAGAAGTCCCTGAGATCGATGTCCCTTCGATACGAGTATGCTATGAACGTCCCATCGTTCCTGAAATACACAAACATACCAAGATAAAGCAACAAAATATCAATCAAAGTTCACTAAGATAATTCATCGAACACCTTTTGGGTGTAGTTCTAGGGTAAGGGTTTTGGCTAAAATACTTCAATCCAACCCAACCCAAAACAACTTTACCCTACAATAACACAATTATAGCTCAAAATCACCCACATTCTACTTCAATCGGACTTAATCACCATTGTAAAGCTAAAAACTAGGGCACCTCTGAATTCACCAAACTCAACTACAGTTCTGTCTAAAGCACAATCCCTACTTCTAGCATACAAGACTTCAATAAATTCATCTATTCATTTCAAAATACTACTTAAGGTTCAACAAAAAGTCCATGGTTCAACTTCTAGATTCGGGTTGAGAGCGAGGTAAACTATCAAGAACAAGGGGTACTTACCAATCAATAGGAGATAGAGAGAGTGTGTGTGCGGTGGTGGTTCCGGGACACGGTCGGCAGCAGTGACTTACGTGGTGATGGTGGCTTGCGGGTGTGAGAGAAACTGCTGCTGCTGCTCTTCGTGCGTGTATATTTGTTGTATTTTGGGGGAGGGAGACTTAGGTTTTCAATTAAAATTTATCCTAAAAAAAATCGTGTTACTAAAGGCTTTAAGGCTTTCGCGATTTCACCCCGGAACGGGTGTTACCTTATTTTAACTACGTGGGAGTAACGGGAGTTACTCCCCCTGTCCTAAGCCCTGTGTCTGTTAACGGTCATTACACATTATAACCTGCGAAAATGTAACGCTCGTTACCTATTCTCCCTACGTCTCCTGAATTCATTAACGGGCGTTACATAATTACACTAAGAAGGGTGTAACGCCCGTTACCAAGAATTTCGTTCCCAAAGCTTAAGTCAGACACAAACACATATTGGAAGGTGCTTAATCACGTTAATTAACACAGATTAACTCATGAGAATTCATTCAAACCATAGTGCGCCTATCTCGAAAACACATAAACATCTCAAAGCATAAATTGTAATAATTCGCATCAATTCATTCTCCACATATGAAAATCAAACTCATGCACACACAAAAACAACACAAAATGAATAAATGGACCTCGACATTGAATTTAATCTCGAATCACGGTTCTCGCATCCAATCTACCTGCAGACTCCGACACTGCCTCAAGTAACCTGCAAGATGAGAGAGGGAACCAAAAATTACTTCGAGAACCACGAGAACGACGAAAAGAAAACAAGAAAGAAAGAAAGAAGGAAAGAAAGAAAGAAGTTCTAAGTTATAGTCGTTAGCTTGACTTTGGTAACGAGGCTAATTCATGGGCTACAGCAACACACACGAAGTGTGTTTTTCGATGGGGTTGCCAACTAGATACGGCTTCAACCTCTGACCATTCACCACGAACGTGTCCGAAGCTTCGTTTCCTATTTCCATAGCCCCACTTGGCATCACCTTAATGACTCGAACCGGGCCGGACCAATGGGACTTCAGCTTCCCGGGAAAAAGCTTTAACCTAGAATTGAACAATAACACCAATTGTCCCACTTCGAACTCCTTAATCCGGATATGCTTATCATGCCATCTCTTAGTTCTCTCCTTATATGGCTTGGCATTCTCGTACGCATTGAGCCGGAACTCACCCAACTCATGTAATTGCAGAGCTCTCTTCTCGTCGGCTTGCTTAAGATCAAAATTTATGGCCTTAATCGCCCAATATGTCTTATGCTCAAACTCAAGCGGAAGATAGCACGCCTTCCCATAAACTAACTTATACGGTGATGTTCCGATAGGTGTCTTATAAGCAGTTCTATACGCCCACAATGTATCATCTAACTTAGATGAGCAATCTTTTCTCGAGCTACTCAGTGTCTTCTCTAAAATCTGCTTGATTTTCCTATTAGAAATTTCAACTTGCCCACTCGATTGGGGATGATATAGAGTCGCCACTCGATGATGAACTCCATACTTCTTTAACAGAACCTACAGAGGTTTATTGTAAAAGTGAGAACCTCCATCGCTAACAAGAGCTCGGGGAACTCCAAATCGACTGAAAATATTCTTCCTCGGAAATTTCATCACCACCTTGGAATCACTTGTTGGTGATGCCTATGGCTTCAACCCACTTAGATACGAAATCAACTCCCACCAAGATGTACTTATTCCCATTGGATGACGGAAAAGGACCCCATGGAATCGATGGCCCAAACGTCGAAAAGCATAATCTCAAGAATGTACCTTAAGGGCATCTCATCTCTCTTTCCAATATTCCCCATCCTTTGACACGAATCACAATTTTTCACGAACTCATGTGCATCCTTAAATAATGATGACCGCCAAAATCCAGTTTGTAAAGCCTTTGCAGCCGTCTTGCTTGCACTAGCATGACCTCCATAAGGACTGGAATGGCAATGATAGAGCACCTACTCAATCTCATCCGGAGGTACACATCTCCATACCAAATCATCAGATCAGTGCTATGATCCACACATGAAATGGAAAATCCATACATGAACCAAGCTCACAGCGAACGGGGACTCACTCACTCGCTATGCTAGGCGGGAGCTAAACTTAAAACCAAAAGAACAAGACTGAAATACATGAAATTTCAAAAACAAATCATACCATTCATAATAAACATAAGAAGCAATGACGGGTTCAACTAGCATAAATACCTAATCCCGAAATTCAAACATAACTGTAACCATAATTCATAATCATAACCATAACCGTGATTCATACATACATTCTTTCATCCCTGAATCAAATACAAAGATGCGTGCAAGTGACTCAAACTAAGACATAGAACTTGACCGACTCGGAACCCCGCCTAGCACACCAAAACCTGCAAAACTGAAAACAAAGCCGGGTTCAGTCTATAGGAGACTGGTGGGTATAAAACAGGGCATAATATAATATAAGACAGTATTTAAACATTCATATGCAAGTTATAATCCCCAAATGAGGTTTTCAAAGCATTTCCCAAGTGGGTGAGATAAAGAAATCATCAAAAGGGATTATAACCATCAAATTCCATTAATTAGGTCATTTGTGGCCCGGCGAGTGGGCGTGCATTATCTCCAACCAACACCTTGTGTAATCCATTAGTCATTCATACATTCGTTCATTCATTCATTCATACATATCATTCTTTTGTTCACAATCATAACATTTACACCTTTTTCCTCCGGGTGATGGCCGGGTGATCGGCCCGAACCATCCATGCATGGACCAAAAGGGTTTCATGACTCCCCAGATGGCACTCAGCGTCCATTCCCCGCTAACTCCTAACGGGGTTCGGTTAGGCCGTTCTATAAATGGAACTGGTAGAAAGGGATCACCGTCGGCCCATGCCTCCCCGGATAGCCTCTAACACCAAGTCCCTGGGCCCCATTGTGCATTCATTCATTCATACATTTCTCGCCAAAACATTCGGTAGGTATTCATAAAAGAAAGGGGTATACGTTCAAAATCATAGACTCGATAAATGACTATATATATATATAATAATTTTGGCCGAAATCTTTACTTGTTGGGATTATATAGGGTCATTAACTAGTAGAAGAGAAACCCACCTATTACACCTTACCGACAATACCAAAAGAAGGAAGACTCATGGTGCTTTATGAACCCGGCAAGTCTCCACCCTGGAGAAACTGAACAGAAGACAATGTAGTGTACTTTGTGAGACTCAAGACTCCAAATGAACCATATAAGACGCACGGCAATGCATTAACGTGGTATGAGATGCATAAGAAGTAATACAATGTCATGGAGACATATAATCAAGCACTCAACCCTTGTACATTCAATACATGAAGGTTTCACGTTCAATCATATCGTATCTTTCATAATTCAAATCAAAATGATCCAACAATTCGATACAATAATCATAAGATAAATATCAACATGTTTACAATGCACATGAATCATTTAGAGGTGAAAGGAATCCATTGAACACATAAGGGATGCGTTAGTTATAAGAAGAATCGCATTGTCACGTAATTCATTCAAGTACATTCGTTCATAACTTTCATAATCCATACCAAATTAATCCAAGAAATTCAATTAACGAGCATAACACGTAATATAACATGTATACACATCATACAAGTCATAAAAGAGGAGATATATAAGCGATTAGGGTTCACATTGGAAGCAATCATCCATGCATGCACATATTAAAAGCAATGAAGATATTTGAATCATAACTCATAAAATATTCCACGAAAAATAATAAAAGTTCATAACACACAAGATAATAAATGTTAGCATAGCATAGAAGTCATAAAAGAGGTGGAGGAAGATCAAACAAACGAAGAAAAATGGAATCGGAGTAACAAAAACAGGCTGGACAAAATCCACCCCCATGGATTTTTCCAAAGGGAAAAATCCACCCCCATGGATTTGGTCCAGAAAACTGCCATAAATCCACCCCCCTCCCCTCGCGGATTTAGGTCAGTGGCGAAAAACACACAACAAACAGGGCAAAACTCATGCTAAACCATATAAACATCAAATTAACACACATAGGTAAGTTAGGATAGCAAGTATTCATGCATGTCAATCCATTAAAACATCCAAAGATGCAACAATTCAAGCAAGGAATGAAATTGGAACAAACTCATGCTATCTCTTCAAATTCCATAAATGGTAAGGCCATGAATTCTAACCTGGAAACCAAACCAAGTTCATACATATCACAAATAACATCTTAGGAGCAATATAAATGCATCATAACAAAAGAATCCACAAGGAGACATGCTAGAATTCATCAATTTACCCCAAACCCTCACTATTCATCATACATGCCATGTCTAACCCAAAGCTTGGAGAAATCATGCAAACCTTAACTTAAAATGACTACAAGAAGATGTACATCATAAATATGGGCTTACCTTTCAATTTGGAGTAGAAATGGTGGGGGTAGGAGCTCAATACCCCAAGGTTTGAATAGTGTCATCCTCTTCCTTCTTCTTTCTCCCTATTTCTTCTTTCTCTCTCCTTTTGGCTGAGTTTGGGGATAAATGGGAGGGGTTGGTTCGGTGGGGGGGCCATATATGGGGGAGAGAGAGAGTGTCCAAGTGGTTATAGGTCAAGGGTTAGGGTCTAGGTTCGTTAGGTTAGGTTCGTGAACGTGAAATAGCTATTATTTGTCATTTTTGGTGCAAGGGGCTTGTTTCGGTTAAAATTTGGCAACCCAAATGATCTTAGAAAAATGTGAGGCTTACCCAATTATCTCCGATTCATCGATCCGGATCCAATGGAGGTGACGGAACTCGATTCCGAGTTCCCGAGCTCAAGATATGCCGCCCGGAACACAAGGTGCGCTAAATGCTCTTTAGCCCCCTTTTCGGTTCCGATCACACGAACGAATCCAAACCACACACATTCGAGAATAAAATCATGCGACGAGCATATAAACATAATCATAAGTCACATAGTTCACTCATGCCAAGTTTTCACGAAAAACAGAAATCAAACCAAATAGCAACGACATCAAACATAAACACACATGCTCAAACGTCTCAAGAATTCACGATCAATTAATAAAATCAATAATGAAGCATATATCATTAATTAAATTGCGCACATTGGTAAACGAATACGTCATGCTCAAACCTCTGAAAAACTGGGGCATTACAACCTCACCCCCTTATAAAGAATCCGTCCTCGGATTCACTACAACCTATTCAAACAAAGAGAGAACTCAGTCTCTCGAAAACAACAAAGAGAGAGCCCCGTCTCTGAGACAACAAGGAGAGAACCCCGTCCCTCAAGTAACAAAGAGAGAGCCCCGTCTCTGAAACAACAAGGAGACAACCCCGTCCCTCAAATAACAAAGAGAGAGCCCCATCTCTGAAACAACAAGGAAAGAACCCCGTCCCTCAAATAACAAAGAGAGAGCCCCGTCTCTGAAACAACAAGGAGAGAACCCCATCTCTCAAAAAAACAAAGAGAGAGCCCCATCTCTGAAACAACAAGGAGAGAACCCCGTCTCTCAAAAAACAAAGCAAGGAAGTCTCCAATACTCCCGAGCCACACAACCCAAACAGAAACATCAAAGAGCAAACATCAAACATGAGGCAACAGAATATATTACAACAGTTGAAATCATGTAAGACACAAAAGACAGAGCAATATTTATAAAGTAAGCACATAAGTCATTGATCATGCAAAGCAATTATCACGACAGAAAAACAAGGTACACGTCATCAAATTTATTTGAATTGTAATTGCATGTATGCATATGCCATGAATGTTTCCTATACCGTTCACCGAAGCAATGAGGTTGAAAGTTGATAATTCATAATGCGGTAGGAGGCTCCGATTTGGCTCTTGATTAATTCTTGGAATTCCCTTTGCTCGTAGTATTAAGCTTTGAAATCCTCGGCGTGTTGACATCGGAAGAACTACCCCATTCCCATTCCATAGCAAGTCCTTATCCACGAATCATACTCGAACTTTTCTCAAATTCTCGAATATATTCTCTCACCGAAATAGCATCCTCAACTTGCCTCGGAAAACATTTGAAAAGCCGGTAACCCATCTTGATTAAATCATAGTATCCCTTCCCACAACCAATTGTATTAATCCTCACTAAATCAATCACCAATTATAGTGATTGGATCGATTCTTGTTATGCACTACCTTTCTTAACCCCTCGTCTTCAAGTCAGGGAACACGGTAATCCAATTATAATCCGTTCCGCGATTAACCTCACAGTTTCTATCACTTAAAATTTTGACATGGTAGCAAGTGCTAATCCTTCTTATGAATCCTTCCTCATCTCTTGCCATGGTAATTCTTCCTTCTCTTTTAACGGTAGTGATACATCCAGTTTTGATCCATTTACTCCTTTACACTTAGTCCACACAATTTCACCATCTCTACTTCCCGATTTCCCTCAACTTAATATCCTTGGAAGTCTTCATAGAAGAATGACCGACAACTCGGTGAAGTTTGTATGTCGTGTTATCCACATTCCTTCAATACTTAGTGATGTCTTTTGCTATTCTCTCGAATTACTTCCTCTTCAATCTTTATACGTACATTTTATCTCTTTTCCTTTTATTCACCCCTAGAATTCTTTTGTTGAGGACTTAGTTAACTTAGGAGTGGTTACCATCATCTTCAAGCATGACGATTCGATCGAGTTTTCCTTTTTACCAAAGCTATTCTTAGAATCCCTTAGAAATTCCCTGATAATATCATCATTTTCAGTATCTGTATCCTATATACACGACTGGCCCAAGAATCTATTTGTAAAGATGCGTTTGGTTCCGACTCCTTTAATTCCTTAGGGTCCAATTCAAGTCCTTCCATAATTGCTCCCTACTATTCCTTTCTCCTTAACTTCTTTCGAGTCATCATGGAAAATCAACCAGTACATCGTTGGATTTTAATTTGTTGGGGGTCATCCGAGCTCCTCCAACACTCGATCGAAATTATCCTCTAGGGGCGCCATCACGAATTGTGCCAATCTGATTCGGTTCCTTTTCTTTTGAGTTGGCATAATGGTCCCACAGAAGCTCCTCTGTAATTCCACCATCTTCATAGTATGATACCCGATTCTATAGAAAACCCCCTATTTCGAACTCTATCCATATCCTTTTCGCCGAAAATCCTAATCTCCTTCAACTGAGTAACTCTAGCTAAGAAATGGTTCGGTCAGTTACTCACATGAAATCAAGACGTTTAAATTGGAATAACATCCACTCTCTTTTATCCCCAACTTCTATCTTTCCGGATCTTATTGCAATCCGGAACTCTCCTCTCTTTTCTCATTTGATTCAAATAATTCCAAATCCATTCCAACCCTTAATCTCTAAAATTTAACTTTCATTTCCAGCATCTCCCTATCACCCAAAAAATTTCCTTTTTGACCCGCTTCGGTAGAGCTTCGGTAAGGATTCGGTTGAATTAATAGTTAAGGCATTACATTGAGAGAGTATCCTGACAAGTAAACATTCAAACAGTGCATGTTGGGTTAGAATGTTCAATGCGTGCAGCACATATTTGAACCAAGGAGATGCAACATCCAATCATTGATTACAATATTAAAACACATAGGTAGGAATTTAAATAAGTAAATTACAATGTATGATGCACGTACTATGAATGCATTGAACCTGTCACCATCATGATGGATTTTAGTACGATATCTCGTCCCTTGATTCCAGTCCACGTGCATATTCAATCATTGATGATGCTTCCCATCCTTGCTTGCTTCTTGATATCACCTTGTTCCAAAATTCCAAGAAGTTGATGCGATTTGAATTCTTCGAGACTCCTGGCTATCTTTGCTTTGCATCCATTTGTTAATCCTCAATTGCAAACGTATCTCCCAAGCTTCTTAACTTGACTCCTTTTTGTAAAATCCTACAATTAACGGCTCTCCACTCTTTTCATCTTAGTTGAGTCGAAGCCTCCAACACATCTTGCATTTGGTCCTTTGAAGCTTCCCAATTTGACCTTCCAATTGCTCAACCATCTCGAACTCGGAGGTCTCAACAGTGGACCTTGGAGATTTTGATCTCGTATTGAACGCCTTTATAATTGGGTGGTAAGAAGTTCTACATCCATCTTGTTGTCTCACAACTCCCTTAAATTAGAAATTTTGAGTCTCCACCATACTTGTACTTTGATAATCTTCAAGGTTTGTAAAAATGATGAAATTGATGAACCTTCCCATGATCCAAGCTTCCTATTACCTTCCTCTCATGATATCGAGCCATGATATGAAATTCCATTTGGCAAGCCGCGAAAATTAAACACCTAGCCTTCAATTCCCTTTTTGCTCCCACAATCCCTCCGTCAATCTAGTAGAAGTAACTTGTAGTTGAAATAGGTTGTAGCTTGATTGACATGATTACAATCTATAATCAAAATTCAACTCAAATATATGTGTATGTCGGTTAGGATATGCTTATGGCACATAGTTGAATCAATGAAAGCACACTAAATGCAAAATGCAATACCAAAGTAATGAGATTAAAATTAAGTTATGTATATCGAACAATCTCAACAATTATCAGCAAATAACAATAAAAGCCAATGCAATGCATACGTTGACAAGTTGTTCCTATACCGCACGACCTAAACTGACTCAATCACGACACTAGAACACCGGTTTTGCAACCGGGCTCTGATACCACTTAAGGATGTAGCATCCGGGACGATAGGCGCCACATCCCCCGCACTATGAGCCCGATCCAAACATGAAATCGAAAATCCATACATGAACCAAGCTCACAGCGAACGGGGACTCACTCACTCGCTATGCTAGGCGGGAGCTAAACTTAAAACCAAAAGAACAAGACTGAAATACATGAAATTTCAAAAACAAATCATACCATTCATAATAAACATAAGAAGCAATGACGGGTTCAACTAGCATAAATACCTAATCCCGAAATTCAAACATAACTGTAACCATAATTCATAATCATAACCATAACCGTGATTCATACATACATTCTTTCATCCCTGAATCAAATACAAAGATGCGTGCAAGTGACTCAAACTAAGACATAGAACTTGACCGACTCGGAACCCCGCCTAGCACACCAAAACCTGCAAAACTGAAAACAAAGCCGGGTTCAGTCTATAGGAGACTGGTGGGTATAAAACAGGGCATAATATAATATAAGACAGTATTTAAACATTCACATGCAAGTTATAATCCCCAAATGAGGTTTTCAAAGCATTTCCCAAGTGGGTGAGATAAAGAAATCATCAAAAGGGATTATAACCATCAAATTCCATTAATTAGGTCATTTGTGGCCCGGCGAGTGGGCGTGCATTATCTCCAACCAACACCTTGTGTAATCCATTAGTCATTCATACATTCGTTCATTCATTCATTCATACATATCATTCTTTTGTGCACAATCATAACATTTACACCTTTTTCCTCCGGGTGATGGCCGGGTGATCGGCCCGAACCATCCATGCATGGACCAAAAGGGTTTCATGACTCCCCAGATGGCACTCAGCGTCCATTCCCCGCTAACTCCTAACGGGGTTCGGTTAGGCCGTTCTATAAATGGAACTGGTAGAAAGGGATCACCGTCGGCCCATGCCTCCCCGGATAGCCTCTAACACCAAGTCCCTGGGCCCCATTGCGCATTCATTCATTCATACATTTCTCGCCAAAACATTCGGTAGGTATTCATAAAAGAAAGGGGTATACGTTCAAAATCATAGACTCGATAAATGACTATATATATATATATAATAATTTTGGCCGAAATCTTTACATGTTGGGATTATATAGGGTCATTAACTAGTAGAAGAGAAACCCACCTGTTACACCTTACCGACAATACCAAAAGAAGGAAGACTCATGGTGCTTTATGACCCCGGCAAGTCTCCACCCTGGAGAAACTGAACAGAAGACAATGTAGTGTACTTTGTGAGACTCAAGACTCCAAATGAACCATATAAGACGCACGGCAATGCATTAACGTGGTATGAGATGCATAAGAAGTAATACAATGTCATGGAGACATATAATCAAGCACTCAACCCTTGTACATTCAATACATGAAGGTTTCACGTTCAATCATATCGTATCTTTCATAATTCAAATCAAAATGATCCAACAATTCGATACAATAATCATAAGATAAATATCAACATGTTTACAATGCACATGAATCATTTAGAGGTGAAAGGAATCCATTGAACACATAAGGGATGCGTTAGTTATAAGAAGAATCGCATTGTCACGTAATTCATTCAAGTACATTCGTTCATAACTTTCATAATCCATACCAAATTAATCCAAGAAATTCAATTAACGAGCATAACACGTAATATAACATGTATACACATCATACAAGCCATAAAAGAGGAGATATATAAGCGATTAGGGTTCACATTGGAAGCAATCATCCATGCATGCACATATTAAAAGCAATGAAGATATTTGAATCATAACTCATAAAATATTCCACGAAAAATAATAAAAGTTCATAACACACAAGGTAATACATGTTAGCATAGCATAGAAGTCATAAAAGAGGTGGAGGAAGATCAAACAAACGAAGAAAAATGGAATCGGAGTAACAAAAACAGGCTGGACAAAATCCACCCCCATGGATTTCGTCCAGAAAACTACCATAAATCCACCCCCGTGGATTTTTCCAAAGGGAAAAATCCACCCTCGCGGATTTAGGTCAGTGGCGAAAAACACACAACAAACAGGGCAAAACTCATGTTAAACCATATAAACATCAAATTAACACACATAGGTAAGTTAGGATAGCAAGTATTCATGCATTTCAATCCATTAAAACATCCAAAGATGCAACAATTCAAGCAAGGAATGAAATTGGAACAAACTCATGTTATCTCTTCAAATTCCGTAAATGGTAAGGCCATGAATTCTAACCTAGAAACCAAAGCAAGTTCATACATATCACAAATAACATCTTAGGAGCAATATAAATGCATCATAACAAAAGAATCCACAAGGAGACATGCTAGAATTCATCAATTTCCCCCAAACCCTCACTATTCATCATACATGCCATGTCTAACCCAAAGCTTGGAGAAATCATGCAAACCTTAACTTAAAATGACTACAAGAAGATGTACATCACAAATATGGGCTTACCTTTCAATTTGGAGTAGAAATGGTGGGGGTAGGAGCTCAATACCCCAAGGTTTGAATAGTGTCATCTTCTTCCTTCTTCTTTCTCCCTATTTCTTCTTTCTCTCTCCTTTTGGCTTAGTTTGGGGATAAATGGGAGGGGTTGGTTCGGTGGGGGGGCCAGATATGGAGGAGAAGAGAGTGTGCAAGTGGTTATAGGTCAAGGGTTAGGGTCTAGGTTCGTTAGGTTAGGTCCGTGAACGTGAAATAGTTATTATTTGTCATTTTTGGCGCAAGGGGCTTGTTTCGGTTAAAATTTGGCAACCCAAATGATCTTAGAAAAATGTGAGGCTTATCTCATTGTCTCCGATTCATCGATCCGGATCCAATGGAGGTGACGGAACTCGATTCCGAGTTCCCGAGCTCAAGATATGCCGCCCGGAACACAAGGTGCGCTAAATGCTCTTTAGCCCCCTTTTCGGTTCCGATCACACAAACGAATCCAAAACACACACATACGAGAATAAAATCATGCGACGAGCATATAAACATAATCATAAGTCACATAGTTCACTCATGCCAAGTTTTCACGAAAAACAGAAATCAAACCAAATAACAACGACATCAAACATAAACACACATGCTCAAACGTCTCAAGAATTCACGATCAATTAATAAAATCAATAATGAAGCATATATCGTTAATTAAATTGCGCACATTGGTAAATGAATACGCCATGCTCAAACCTCTGAAAAACTGGGGCGTTACATGTTAAAAGCATGTACAATAGCTAACAGTTCTTTTTCAGTGGTAGCACAATTAAGTTGTGCATCATTAAGTGTTTTGCTAGAATATGCAATAACATGTAAATGTTTCTCCCTTCTTTGGTTAAGGACAGCTCCTATGGCCAAGTCACTAGCATCACACATGAGCTCAAACGGTAAACTCCAATCCGGTGCCACCATAATGGGTGCTGAAGTAAGTTCTTTCCTCTACCTGTCAAAGGTAATCCAACAATCATTACCGAAGATAAACTCAACATCCTTTTGTAATAGCTTGCAAAGGGGTAAAGTAATCTTGGAAAAGTCCTTGATAAACCGACGATAAAATCCGGCATGACCAAGGAAACTTTTAACTCCCTTAATGTTCGTTGGTGGTGGTAACTTTGCAATTACTTCAATCTTAGCTCTGTCAAACTCAATTTCTTTTTTTGAAACTCTATGCCCTAACACAATCCCTTCTTTCACCATGAAATGGCATTTTTCCCAATTTAACACTAAATTGGTCTCCTCACATCTCTACAAAACTTGGGTTAAATTATGTAAACAAGAATCAAATGAGGAACCAAATACAGAAAAATCATCCATAAAAATTTCCATACTACGGTAAATCAAATCAGAAAAAATAGCCATCATGCATCTCTGAAATGTAGCTGGGGCATTACACAATCCGAATGGCATTCTCCTAAAACCAAAAGTACCATAATGACAAGTAAAAGTGCATTTTTCCTGATCTTCCGGAGCTATAGCAAACTGATTATAACCTGAATGCCCATCTAGAAAACAGTAGTATGCATGCCCAGCTAATCTCTCTAACATCTGATCAATGAATGGAAGGGGAAAGTGATCTTTTCGTGTTCCAGCATTCAACTTCCTATAAACGATGTAAACTCTCCACCCCGTGACTGTCCTAGTAGGAATCAATTCATTATTCTCATTCTTAACCACAGTCTTCCCCCCTTTCTTAGGTACAACCTGAACAGGACTAACCCATTTATTATCTGAGATGGGATAAATGATCCTAGCATCTAACAATTTAATTACCTCAGCTCTAACAACCTCTTTCATATTCAGGTTTAACCTGCGCTGGTGTTCTACGGAGGGTTTAAGTTTATCTTCCATCAGAATTTTATGCATGTAAATGGTTGGGCTAATCCCCTTAATGTCAGAAATAGTCCACCCTATCGATATCTTATGATCTCTCAAAACCCTTAACAAAGCATCTGATTGTCTCTCAGACAATTCAGCAGAAACAACAACAGACAATGTATTAGATTCACCTAAAATTCATATTTCAAATGATTAGCGAGGGGTTTCAACTCCAAACTAGGGGCCTTGACAACTGAAGGAGGAGAAGTGGACTTACCTGTACCCAACTCCTCGTAAACAAACCTTTGCCGGAATGGTACGAATGGGGTTGCCTCAAGTTCCCTTGAATAAGCTGCGATTTCTTCAAGTAGTTCCTCCCCTTCTCTTCTCTCTTCCAATCCCTGCAGATATAATTCAAGAGGGTCATCTCGTAGTATTACAATTGAAGTAGAGGCCTCTACCATAAAACACTGTTATTCCATCCCTGGTCCCTTCATGGTTTCGAACAGGTTAAACTCCACTTGCTCTTCCCCCACTCTTAGAGTTAGCACTCCATTCTTCACACCAATCAATGCCCCAACTGTGGCTAGGACGGGTCTTTCTAGAATTAATGGCACATCTCGGTCTTCTTCCATGTCGAGCATAAGAAAGTCTACCGGGAGATAGAATTTTCCAACCCTTACAAGGGCCTTCTCCAAGATTCCAGTGGGGTATCTGATGGATCAATCAGCTAATTACAATGAGACTATAGTCGGCTTTAGATCCTCCAAACCTAATTTCCTGCAAATAGACAAGGGCATTAAACTCACATTAGCGCCAAGATCACATAAAGCTTTACTGAAAGTCAAATTGCCAATAGTACAAGGGATAGAAAAACTCCCTGGATCTTTAAACTTCAGGGGAAGCTTATGCTGAATAATGGCACTGCACTCCAAGTAAGTGTAATCGTGTGGCGTATTCCTCCAATTTCCTCTTGTTAGAGAGGATCTCCCTCAGAAACTTCACATAAGTGGGCATTTGCGCTAGTGCTTCTGCAAACGGAATGTTGATATGCAACTCCTTAAAAATGCTCAAGAATTTCTCAAACTGTTCCTCTAATTTCTGCTTCTATAATCTTTGAGAAAAGGGGACCGGTGGCACATATTCCTTGGGTGCCATCTTCGTCTTTGGCATTGAAGAGAGCTCTTCCTTTTTCTCCTCTACATTTCCCTTCTTTGTCTCAACTACCTCTTCAGCCTTCTCACCAACTGCTTTGTCTACATCGGAATCTGTAGGCAGCTTTGGTCCTTCGTAATTCTTACCACTTCTCATAGCTATGGCCTTGCACTGTTCCTTAGGATTTTTGTCAGTTTGATTCGGTAACATCCCTTGCCCTCTCATATTTAACTAGTGGGCTATCTGACCGATATGGTTTTCCAAATTCCTATTCTGATTCACCACCTGTTCTACTTGAGTTTCCAATTTCTGATATTTGTCCGAAGACACGGCTATGAACTTCTCAAGTGCAACCTCCCATCCCTGCTTTTGTTCTTGTAGAGGTCGAGTGTTAGGACTGTATGGTGGAGGTTGTGGTTGCATTAGGGATCAACCTGGTTGCTGGAGTAGGTTGTGTGTGTTAGACCAAGAAGAATAATGGTGATTTCTCCAGCTAGGGTTATAGGTGTTTGAGTTGTCTGCGTAGATCACTTGGCCAAGGACAGCTCCTATGGCCAAGTTACTAGCATCACACATGAGCTTAAACTGTAAACTCCAATCTGGTGCCACCATAATGGGCGCTGAACTAAGTTCTTTCTTGAACCTGTCAAAGGCAATCAAACAATCATTACCGAAGATAAACTCAACATCCTTCTGTAATAGCTTAGAAAGGGTAAAGTAATCTTGGAAAAGTCCTTGATAAACCTGCGATAAAATACGGCATGACCAAGGAAACTTTTAACTCCCTTAATGTTCGTTGGTGGTGGTAACTTTGCAATTACTTCAATCTTAGCTCTGTCAAACTCAATTCCTTTCTTTGAAACTCTATGCGCTAACAAAATCCCTTCTTTCACCATGAAATGGCATTTTTCCCAATTTAACACTAAATTGGTCTCCTCACAACTCTACAAAACTTAGGTTAAATTATGCAAACAAGAATCAAATGAGGAACCAAATACATAAAAATCATCCATAAAAATTTCCATACTACGCTAAATGAAATCAGAAAAAATAGCCATCATGCATCTCTGAAATGTAACTGGGGCATTACACAATCCGAATGGCATTCTCCTAAAAGCAAAAGTACCATAATGACATGTAAAAGTGCATTTTTCCTTATCTTCCGGAGCTATAGCAATCTGATTATAAGCTGAATGCCCATCTAGAAAACAGTAGTATGCATGCCCAGCTAATCTCTCTAACATCTGATCAATGAAGGGAAGGGGAAAGTGATCATTTCGTGTTCCAGCATTCAACTTCCTATAATCGATGCAAACTCTCCACCCCGTGACTGTCCTAGTAGGAATCAATTCATTATTCTCATTCTTAACCACAATCATCCCCTATTTCCTAGGTACAACCTGAACAGGACTAACCCATTTACTGTCTGAGATGGGATAAATGATCCGAGCATCTGACAATTTAATTACCTCAGCTCTAACAACTTCTTTCATATTCAGGTTTAACCTGCGCTGGTGTTCTACGGAGGGTCTATGTTCATCTTCCATCAGAGTTTTATGCATGAAAATGTTTGGGCTAATCCCCTTAATGTCAGAAATAGTCCACCCTATCGCTCTCTTATGATCTCTCAAAACCCTTAACAAAGCATCTAATTGTCTCTCAGTCAATTCAGCAGAAACAACAACAGACAATATATCAGATTCACCTAAAAATACATATTTCAAATGATTAGGGAGGGGTTTTAATTCCAAACTAGGGGCCTTAACAACTGAAGGAAGAGAAGTGGACTTACCTGTACCCAACTCCTCGTAAACAAACCTTTGCCGAAAAGGTACGAATGGGGTTGCCTTAAGTTCCCTTAAATAAGCTGCGATTTCTTCAAGCAGTTCCTCCCCTTCTATTCTTTCTTCCAATCCCTGCAGACACAATTCAAGAGGGTCATCTCGTAGTATTACAATTGAAGTAGAGGCCTCTACCATAAAACACTGTTCTTCCATCCCTGGTCCCTTCATGGTTTCGAACAGGTTAAATTTCACTTTCTCTTCCCCCACTCTTAGAGTTAGCACTCCATTCTTCACATCAATCAATGCCCCAGCTGTGGCTAGGACGGGTCTTTCTAGAATTAATGGCACATCTCGGTCTTCTTCCATGTCGAGCATAAGAAAGTCTACCGGGAGATAGAATTTTCCAACCCTTAAAAGGGCCTTCTCCAAGATTCAAGTGGGGTATGTGATGGATCTATCAACTAATTACAATGAGACTGTAGTCGGCTTTAGATCCTCCAAACTGCAAATAGACAAGGGCATTAAACTCACATTAGCGCCAAGATCACATTAAGCTTTACTGAAAGTCAAATTGCCAATTGTACAAGGGATAGAAAAACTCCCTGGATCTTTAAACTTCAGGGGAAGCTTATGCTGAATAATGGCACTGCACTCCTAGTAAGTGTAATCGTGGTGTATTCCTCCAATTTCCTCATGTTAGAGAGGATGTCCTTCAGAAACTTCACATAAGTGGGCATTTGCGCTAGTGCTTCTGCAAACGGAATGTTGATATGCAACTCCTTAAAAATGCTCAAGAATTTCTCAAACTGTTCCTCTAATTTCTGCTTCTGTAATCTTTGAGAAAAGGGGACCGGTGGCACATATTCCTTGGGTGTCATCTTCGTCTTTGGCATTGAAGAGAGCTCTTCCTTTTTCTCCTCTACATTTCCCTTCTTTGTCTCAACTACCTCTTCAGCCTTCTCACCAACTGCTTTGTCTACATCAGAATCTGTAGGCAGCTTTGGTCCTTCGTAATTCTTACCACTTCTCAAAGCTATGGCCTTGCACTGTTCCTTAGGATTTTTGTCAGTTTGATTCGGTAACATCCCTTGCCCTCTCATATTTAACGAGTGGGCTATCTGACCGATATGGTTTACCAAATTCCTATTCTGATTCACCACCTGCTCTACTTGAGTTTCCAATTTATGATATTTGTCCGAAGACACGGCTATGAACTTCTCAAGTGCAACCTCCCATCCCTGCTTCTGTTCTTGTAGAGGTCGAGTGTTAGGAATGTATGGTGGAGGTTGTGGTTACATTAGGGATCAGCCTGGTTGTTGGTGTAGGTTGTGTGCGTTAGACCAAGAAGAATAATGATGATTCCTCCAGCCAGGGTTGTAGGTGTTTGAGTTGTTTGCGTAGATCACTGGGTCTTGCACCTGCTCACCTACATTGGAATAAGGACATATGTTAAATGCATGCGGACCATTGCAAATTTCACAAGTTACCTGCACTGTTTGGGATTGTATCCCAACTGCGTTAACAGAAAGTTGGTTTAATCTGTTGTTGAGAGCTTCATTTTGGGCCCTGATGGCAGTTAGACCATCTAGCTCTTTTATTCCTGCTGCAACCTTGGTTGGGTAGGATTGGCTTTTGTTATGCACAAAAACATCATTCTGTGACATGTTTACTAACATTTCAGCGGCAACTGTTTCTGATTTTGATAAAAATGCTCCGCCAACTACAATATCCATTGCTCCTGTGAAAGTAGGGGGCATCCCATTGTAAAATGTCTGAATCAACAACCAACCGGGAATCCCATGGTGTGGACACTTCTTCTGCAACTCTTTAAATCACTCCCAAGCCTCATAGAATGTCTCTCCATCCAACTGTCGAAAACCTTGAATATCGTTCCTATACTTCGTGGTTTTGCTAAGAGGGAAAAATTTGGCTAGAAAAGCCTGAGAAATTGCCTCCCAACTTAGAAATGATTCATTCGGTACAGTATTCAGCCATGCCTTGGCTCGTTCCCTCATTAAGAATGGGAAAAGTCTAACTCGGATGGCATCGGGTGTGACATTATGGATCTTGAAAGCATCACACACCTCAAGAAAGTACTCAAGATGTGAAGTCAGATCCTCCAGTGGTAATCCTGAAAATGGATTCTTCTGCAGCAAGTTGATTATAGCTGGTTTAATCTCAAAGTTATTTGATGCAATAGGGGGACGGGTTGCAGTCTGAATCGCCCCACATTCGGTAAGTTGTAATCTCTAATCGCTGGAGGAGGTGGGTCTTGAAGTGGATCTTCAACCCCTCCGCCTCTTGTGTTGGTAGGGTCTTCGGCCATCGAATCTGCGCAAGATCAAGGAAAATCCTTAGCTCAATTCCAGAATGACAAAGACCTCGAACACGAAACAAAATAATGGTCTAAAGCACTAGATTAAAATATTTAAGTAATATTGATTTAAAACGCCTTCCCCGGCAACGGCGCCAAAAACTTGTTGTGTGCTTTACTTAAGTTAAAAACCTATCGTGCAAGTGTACACTTAATATACGCGTAGCACAATAGGATCGTACCCACAGGAAAGGAAAATCAATCACTACACAATATCTATTTCTAATCTAAAGACCGAACGAAATTTAAGTGGTTGTTTATTAATCTACTAAAACAAAATTTAAGCAATTAACTAAAAAGAACACAACAACTAAACTCGCGGATTAAAATCAGTAAACTACGCAGGTAGGGGCAGGTAATGATTCATACAATCAAGAGTCAATATAATACTCGTTTGACAAGTGTAACTCTACAACCTAGTCAATTATGTTTGTATTACCCTCTTTCAAGGCATAACTAAGTGCTTAATTAGTGTTCAATGTTGCTCTCGCAATCATCAATAGTTAATTAAACCATAGGGTCAAGACTAGTGCAATTCAATATTCTAGCGGCTTGGCATGGAATAAGATTACCGTTGTATAAGCTAGAACCAAATCTCTTTGCATTCTAAAACTTACAAGTTATGAAAACAATCTAAATTACCATCACTCTCTCGATGTTTAGGAAATTATAAAACATGCAAAGGGTGGCCAGACCGTTGTTGTGACACCCCTATGCCACATCGGGAAAGTATAAGGATTAAATTCAGTATATAAGTTAAAGAGTCCAAGTATAACCAATGGATATCCCTTTTGGGCAGTGGTTTAGGCCCAATTTCAGGTTATACTCGGTGGGCTTGGAGACTTGCGCTAGCGTCCAACGGGCCCACGGACCCGGGCCGTGACAGATGGTATCAGAGCCGCTCGTCAGGCGCAGGAGCTAAGTGCTATAGGGGGCAAAGTGCTACGCACATGGGAGCCACCTCTTCAGCCTGTGGGGCAAAGTGCTACATGTGTGGGAGCCACCTCTTGAGCCCGTAGGAGCCACCTCTAGAGTCCCAATGCAGACGAGTCGGTCATGGGCTATATGTCATGCCGCGACGAGGACGTCGTGATTCTGAAGGAGGGGTGATTGTGACACCCCTATCGCACATTGGGAAAGTATAAGGATTAAGTTTAGTATATAAGTTAAAGAGTCCAACTATAACCAATGGATATCCCTTTTTGGCAGTGGTTTAGGCCCAATTTTAGGTTATACTCGGTGGGCTTGGAGACTTGTGCTTGCGTCCAATGAGCCCACCGACCCGGGGCGTGACAGTTGCAATTGAAATTAAGCCTGTTTTCAAACTAAGAATTAACACGAGTCATTCAAGCATTATATCGAACACCTATCACGCATTCATCATCACTCCCCTAGCCTTAGAGAATTAGTTACTCATAATCAGAGCAAAACTCATAAAACTAAAGGAAATTGCATTAAAGAAATTCATGTACATCAAATCTGAACAGAGTCTAAAATTCAAAACCATAAACATTCAAGAAAATCTAGAAAAACGACTATGAAAACTAATGGAAACTAAATCTTGAGGAATTAGTTTGATAAAATAAAACAACAAAAAAATCGAAAAAACTAGAATCGTTGAAGAATTCGATCCTTTCGTCCTCTCGAAATCTTTGAAGAACCCTTGGAAAAGCTCATCAACTCCTTCTCCAAAACTAGGTTATGAACTGAAGGAAGAAGTCCTTTAAAAAGACTTCTACCCGCACTTAAATATCAACCCTAAGCTTCTCTCGCTGACGCTGGTGACGGGCCTTACTCATCTACGCATAAAACACAGTAATGCCCGTCACTGGCCTAAGTCGTGGTTATGCTTTTAGGTAGTAACGGGCGTTACCACTTTTCTTCTGCCCAGGGGTAACGGGCGTTATCCCTATTACGCCAAAAATCTCTACCTACTGCCTTTGGTAATAGGTGTAACATGTGTTACTCCCATACTTTTCGATAAGCGATGCTCCTGTATCTGTTAACGGGGGTTAACACCTTTGTTCTTCTAAGGGGTAACGGGAGTTACTCCTTTTTCCTCCAAAAAGCGTGAATTTGTCCTGCTTTGTCGTTTCTTATCTCCAACTAAAAAATCACCTAAATGGAGCGACATAAACACGTAAACATAACAAACGGCACAAGAATATACTGTAATTTAAGCTCAAATCTATATGAATTTCACACTCAACAGAACTCGATCCTGAGCTCGGTTCTTGTCCCACATAAGAAGTGTGAGACTCCAACTACGGATTATCCATTTCCACTTGAACCGCCTGTCTTACTTCCTCGGACCATGTATGCACCGGTGAAGCTTGAAAAACTTGGTGAATATTATCCCGATGCCCTTATATATAACTCCACACTTTAGATCAATCTTTATCGGCTCTCGAACTTTCAAATTCCAATATAAGGTCATCAATCATTATCAACTCTTGTTTGAGATCTAAAAATTGTTGAAGTCTTTTTACCATCACACTGAGAAGAATGTATTTGTAACAAAATTCTCGGATGAATTTCTCCCAAGCGAATTCTTCTCCAGATTCTTCCAATCTTGATCTTACTTCCTTTAGCCACTTTGATGCTTAACCTTGCAGTAAACAAGAGGTGCAATTCACCTTTTCTTATAAGGTTCACCGGCAATTTTCCCAACTATATAATCTCTCGGATAACCTTTCCTCAGCCTTGACATCATCACCTCCAAACCACTTCGGTGGATCAAAATCTCTAAACTGCTTGTAGACCAAAGTCACTTGTTTTTTTTGTCCTTCTTTCGATGATACATATTGATGTTGAGATGCCATCCTAAAATAAGAAAGCAATTCCAAGAAATATCGATGTGTATGGGGTTTAGTGCATGTTCATGTGAGCAATTAACACAATTAATACAAATAAATCACTTAAAAGGTGTAAACAAATGCAAACAAACACATAACCCTAAGCCGAATGACCTAGACACACCTGACATGACACTAGAGCTCCGGTTTTCAAACCTAGAGCTCTGATACCACTTTAAGATGTAGCACCCTGGGGCGAAGGTCACTACATCCCTTGCACTATAGCCCGACACGTGTAACAAAATGGAAACTCCGCACACACACCAGGCTACAACGAACAGGAGACAAATAAAATCTCACCTAGTCTAGGCGGTCTAAACCTTAATACAGAGTGCGCAAAATAAAAGAAGATATCAAACGCGAAACCCGCATGATCTCAAACATACCAAAATACGTGCATACATATGAAGAATGTAACGAGTCAAGCTATATACAAGTACTTCCAAATTCGAATTATAGTCATATAGATAGGTTTAAAAGTTCAAAAGTATAGAAGTAAGCTATAAAAGACGTATGAGACTCGCTACAAGAACCAAAGACTCAAAAGACGACCGTCCCCTAGCACAACCTCCCAACGAGCTCCTACAACTAAAAAAACAAAGGGAGAAAAGAAAATAACAAGGAGGGGTCAGTCCTAAAGACTTGTGAGGGGGCTAACATACGCACACATACATATACAAAGGAGCATAGCATTTTCAAATAACAAAATTCATGAACCGGGGCGTGGTTTTTGCAGTCTAAAACATTTTATCCCGTGATACTATATATAAGGAAAAGGTTTAAGGTCGAAGGCTGAAATAAACCAATTTTATAAATTAGAAGTCCACTCCGGTTTTACGAACCATAACCAGAATCAAAGTCACACTAGCTCGGTAAGTACGAATTTCCAACCGAACCTCCTCTCATGATCATATTCAAAGTCAAAGACAAATACAAAGTTCAAAGTCAATCCAACCTTCTCCATTTGAGGGTGAGGGAGTGCTCCTTCAACCCCGGTTCAAAGTTCAAAGAGTTGAGTCGGGGGATCCTACCCGCTCATTCGACGGGGTTACCCTTGACCTCCCAAGGTTGGGCTAAGTCCCTCAAAGGTGGAGTTGTGTTAATGGGAGAGCTCGGCGACCCCACGGCCAACCCGAGTTGCCATACCACTTCTCCGGGGTCCAGTTCAAAGTTCAAAATTCTTATTCATATTCAAAGACTTATTTTTCAAAGCCATATCTCCCTAGTTCAAAAGACACACCAACCCTTTTCTAATCAAATAAATGAAAACATAGCTTAAGTATATATAAACATGTTTTTCAAATGATTTTCAAAACAAAAGGGCCAATTCCCACAAAATACGTACCAGACACGTATCTAAATACATATATATATATATATATATATATATATACACACACACACTTAAGTCGTATGCGGGCTTAAAACTCAGGTAGGGTTTTAGGTCATGTTAACTAAAGGAAAGAAACCTCACCTTGCGACGTAACGGAAACAAAAGAGACCAAAAGGACGCTCACGAGACCTCCTCGTTACCCATGGATGATCCTAAGAACAAAACAAAGAAAGAAAGACATACTTAGATTCAGAATCAGTTAAACACTCGACAAATGCATATGAATGCAAATGATGCATATGAAATGAAATGAGGTAGTACTTAGGTCATGTGAAGCCATATTAAATCATATCAAATCATAACTCACATATGTCACGTCAAACGAATCCATAATCTTCACAAAACAAGCATGACACGACATTTAACATGTTAAGAATGCATCCAAATAACAAAAGGAACAAGAAAATATCATACAAAGCAAATATACAAGACATAGATCCACGCATGCACGTTAGAGAACATATATAGGATATTATGTCATAAATTACGTAAAAATACATCGAAATTACAAAATAAATTCATAACAAAGTACGTAACACATAATATAGCAAGTTAACAATGCATAAGAGGCGTAAAAGAAGCACGAAGATCAAGCAACACATAAACGAAGCAACCAACAACACACCCACGCAGCAGCATGGTCGCGGCCCCGCCCTATTTCAAAGGGAAATGGTAGTGGGCGTGACCACCACCATGAACCACCAGCTGCACTAGGTTGTATCCGTGACTCAGAACAGAAGGAAATGGGTCACGACCACAACCCCAACTCGAAACAAGGTCCAAAAACAGTTGTGGCCGCTACGAAGATTGCTCTTGGTGCTATTGCGGTCGCGACCCTACTCGTACCTGCACTAAAAGAGACTGAAACAGGGAATAAACGAGGGAGGGAGAAGGAGGAATGAATTTAGCACTTAAGCAACACAAAAACACATAAAATGCTGCACAAATAGAGCCTAACAACAACTGCTACATGCAAGAATGAAGCAAGGAAGCCAAAGTGTTCAGATTTGTTCATATTCTTCAAGTTCATGAAAATTCTTTAATGGTGGTCTGGTATGCAGCAAATTTCCATAAAAATTCAGCTCATAATTGCATAGATGAAGGTCTACAGATCATAAATCTTGCATCAATTCAAGATATATGGCAAAGATGGCATGAATTCATCCAAGAAAATGCATATAACCTAACTATTCATGCATATGGCCATAGCATGCCCAAATCTCCAAGAAAATCAGCAAAATGGGACTTAAAAGAAATTCAAGAAGATGGAGAATAAGATTCTAATCTTGCCTTTTGAATTTGACGAAGAATGGAGGTCGAACGAGCTTCAAATTGCATTTGGTGAATAGTCGCTACCCTCTTCTTCTTTTTCTTCTTTCTTGTCTCGGTTCTTGGTTTTTTTTCTTTCCATTTCCTTAGCTGATTCGAAGTGACAGGCTGAAAGAGTCAGAGAGGGTTAAATAAGGGTCATAAGGGTTCAAAAATGGATCGATTTGTTTATAAAATGGGTTGGATATGAGCTAAACGGGTGGGGGTAGCAAATCTATCACATGGGGCTCGATTCGGGCAAAATTCAGAGGTCCAAACGGGCTTAGAAAAATACAAGGTTAGGTTTCTTAGCTCTGTATCTTTGTTAGGAGTCCAACGACACTTCTAGAATTTGAATCCGAATCCCCGAGCTCAAGTTACACCTTCCAAATCCTCAAGTCCCTAACAAATAAAATGGTTTTTAAAACCATAACAAACAAACTAAAAAACATAAAATGAGCATGTAAACAAGTTCGTAACACATATAATTCATGCATATCACGTAGTCACAAAAATTGGAAACAAGTACGGAGTCAAACGACTCAAGAACGAAGCGAATAAGGGCAAAAACGTTTAAAAATCCAAACACATACTTAACAAATAGTTCAAATAAATTCAAGAATATCAATTAAACAATATAATAAACATATAATTGAATAAATAAATAAATTAAAATTTCAAATAATACACCCGTAACGATATACCTGTACGGCCGGAAGAGAGGGGTGTTACAAACTCCCCTCCTTCAAAAGGACCTGTCCTCAGGTCCTAAAGGAGGGTCTTCATCGAACCTGGAAACGAACTTAACTTTACACTTCCACTACGCCACTCTGAACCAGTCTTCATGTGGCTTATCGGATTTGCAAATCCCACTACAAGACTCGGTGGTAGTCTTCGACTCAAGGAATCTTCTCTTCCGAACCACAAAGCTCTCGAACCCTCGTTGAACAACAGAACTATGAGAGAATAGGTTAACTCATTAAAACGAGCAACCACTTGAATCTCATTGAGATCTCCTTAGCCTTAGCAAACCGGACACTAAGTCCTTAACCATTTGCTCCCATTTCCAATTAGAATTAGGAAGTAGTTGAAGAATCTTACTGATTTTTTATGTTCTGTCTTCAACCGATGGCACATTAGACATTGCTACACGAAGTTTGGAGCATCTCTTCTTATGCCAATACATCCTTACTGGTTCTTCAAGTCTTCGAACAAATTCAAACCAAGAGTGGGATAGTTTTTGTGACCTTGCACTTCTATAGGTGTAAACTACACTCTTCCGAAAGCCACACACAACCAAAGCCTTCTTTAGTGCCTCGATTGTAACAGAGTAGTTTTGAGTACCCTCGGATAAACAAAGCCAATAGCGAAGGCAACTCTCTTCAAACAGCTCATCCCACTCAAAACGTGCCTCTTTTTTTCAAAGTGTCAACGCGATGGCTACTTAAAGGAAGATAAATCTTCTCTTCAATCCCGATAATACTAGAGACTTCTTCTCTGAGGCAAATCTCGGTTCTTCTACCCGAACACGTAGTCGATAATACCCTTGTAGAAACCACAATTGGTGCTACCCATGAAACTCTAAAGGGGAACGAGCAACTTCTTCGATGTGAGCAAGCGTATTTATCTTCCACAGTTAACCTGTGCAGCTCACGGTAGTTTATATTCATCCTAACTCCCATTCCCTTCCTTAGATGGGACCAAAGCACTCAACGAGGAAGCACTCGAACGGATGAAACCACGTTCTAAGACCTCATCGAACTACGCCTTGAACTCCAACAACCTTGCAAGAGCTAACCGGAAGAAAGTCTTTGACAAGGTTCAACTACGGGATAAAGATCACGACAATCTCAATGTCCCTAAATTCCAACCTTCAAGGAAACATCAAGAGAGTCTTACTACGAACCTTGTCTCTTCAAGCTTGGCTCGATCCCTCGGTTAACCCAAAGTAAGCCACGTAGCTTGTCGCACTGTCCCGGAATAACCAACCACTTCTACAAAGGATGTAAACAAGCTAGCCTTCAATCTATAACCTAAAAATGTTGTGGAACCCCGAAAGGACCTCTAAAAGAAGCCACTAACTCAACACGATGCTCGAGCAACCAACCCACGGCTAAGGTAGCTTCGTACCTTAACAAGACATCTTTAAGAAGCCCACCGGGAAAACACAGCCCTCACAACTCAACAAACACTCTCGGGCACTCAACCTTACCAAACTCTCTCCAAGAAGAGAGTCTACACAAGAAAGAGAAAACACAACGCAAGTAACAAGAAAACACCAAGAAGCAACGAAGAAAGAAAGTAACACATAAGTGGGTTTCCCCGAGATTAAAATATGCATATATGAAATGCCATGAATGTTTAGTGTACCTTTCACCATGGCGATGGTGTCGATCTCGGCATTGAATTCTTCACTTTCACTTGCACCTACTCGGACTTGACTCGGAGTCTTGGAACCACGGTTCTTCGTAGGCCACGGATTCTTGGTCTTTGGGCAATCGTTTTCTATATGTCCCAAATCTCGACACTTAAAACATCTTCCCGATTTCCTCCTACAAACCTCTTTCGTATGATTTGGGCCTCGATAATAAGAACATTGAATGGTTTCTGGTGGAGAAGGCATCGAATCCATCTTTGGTAGTCGAAGCTTCTTCTTCTTCTCGGTGTCGTCACGCACTTGAAGTCCTTGAGGTTTCTCTTGTGACACGGGTGTCTTGGTCGAACTCGAACTCGATCCTGAGCACTGTTGTTATCCCACATAAGAAATGTGAGACTCTAACGGTGGATTATCCATTTCCACTTGAACCACCTCTCTTACTTCCTCGGACCATGTATGCACCGGTGAAGCTTGAAAAACTTGGTGAATATTATCCCGATGCCCTTGTATACAACTTTGAACTTTAAGGCAATATTTATCGGCTCCCGAACTTTCAAATTCCCCTATAAGGTCATCCATCATTATCAATTCTTGTTCGAGATCTAAAAATTCTTGAAGTCTTTTTACCATCACACTGGGAGGAATGTATTGGTAACGAAATTCTTGGATGAATTTCTCCCAAGCAAATTCTTCTCCGAATTTATCCAATCTTGATCTTACTTCCCTTAGCCACTTTGAAGCTTGACCTTGGAGTAAACAAGAGGTGCAATTCACCTTTTCTTGTGAGGTTCCCGGGTAATTTTCGCAAATCCATAATATCTCGGATAACGATTCCTCGGCCTTGACATCATCACCTCCAAACCACTTCGGTGGATCGAAATCTCTAAACTGCTTGTAGACCAAAGTCACTTGTTTTTGTTGTCCTTCTTTCGATGATACATGCTGATGTTGAGATGCCATCCTAAAATAAGAAAGCAATTCCAAGAAATATAGATGCGTACGGGGTTTAGTGCATGTTCATGTGAGCAATTAACACAATTAATACAAATAAATCACTTAAAAGGTGAAAATGAATGCAAACAAACACATAACCCTAAGTCGAACAACCTATACAAACCTGACACGACACTAGGGCTCCGGTTTTGCAACCTAGAGCTTTGATACCACTTTAGGATGTAGCACCCTGGAGCGAAGGACACTACATCGCCTGCAACATAGCCCGACACGTGTAACGAAATAGAAGCTCCACACACGCACTAAGCTACAGCGAACGGGAGACAAACAAAATCTCGAAGGCTAGGCGGTCCAGACCCTAATACAGAGTGTGCAAAATAAAAGCAGATATCAAATGCGGAAGCCACAGGATCTCAAACATACCAAAATGCGTGCATACATATCAAGAATGTAACGAGTCAAGTTATTTACAAGTAATTCCAAATTCGAGTTATAGTCATATGAGACTCGCTACAAGAACCAAAGACTCAAAAGAGGACCGCCGACAAGCACTACCTCCCAATGAGCACCTACAACTAAAAGAAAACAAAGGGGAAAAAGAAAACAACGAGAAGGTGTCTGTCCTAAAGACTGGTGAGGGGGCTAACACACGCACAAGTACATATACATAAGAGCATAGTATGACACCCCGATTTCCCGACCGTACAGGTACGCACGCCACGCGTGTGAGTTTTGAGATTTAAGTTACTTAATTTCTCGTTCTTGAACCTTAATTGCTCAATTTGATTTATTTTAATTGAATCTTTGTGAAATTTATTACGTAAATTGTATATTTATTTCCGCGAGCATGGTTAAGTGTTTAAATTAATTTCAATTGTGAGAATTCTATGCTTAATTGTCCTTAATTGAAGCTTTGTATAACTTATGGACTTAGTTGATAAATTTCTTGAGGACTTAATTGCCACATTCATATCTTTGGTACCTAATTGCATTCATTTAAATCTTCCAAAGACCAAGTAGCAAATTCTTCCCTTTTCTTCTCTTCTTGGACCGATATAAACTATACACACACATATACATACACTCATTTCTTCATCCTTCGACCAAGAACAAGGCAAGAGCTTTTCCATTTCTCTCTCTCTTCATCCGATCCACCAAGAAAGCAAGAAGGCCAAGATTTTCTTCTGTTTTCAACAAGAATTCAAGCCACACCCTTTCATCTTTTCATCTCCTCCATCTCTTCACTTATTCAAGGTAAGATCATGTATTTTTATTTGATGGATTCTTGGGCTAAGTTAGAGTTTTAAGATTCTTTGCATTGCATGACCCCATATGAAACTTATGTGTTTATTTTGAGTTGGAGCCAGGCATATTTAACTTGAATTCATGAGGGCTTATATATATCAACCATGTAGCACCCCGCACGTGAGGCACCACATCCCCCGCACTATGGCTCAACACGAGTAACGAAATAGTAAATCCGCACCCGTATCAAACCCTAGCGAATGGGAGACAAACATAAAAACCTTCCTAAGCTAGGCGGAACTAGACCCTGCAATGATAACCAGACAACAAAATATAATGCAACGTAAAGCCAGAGTTCAAACATACAAACCATAACCAGAATTGGGCTCTTCAGGCCTCTTTTAATCAATAGCGAAATCCAGTAAAAGCAATTCACTAATAATTACATAAATATTCAACTTCATGATACTATAGAATTGAATCATACATAATTCCAATACATTTGTGAGTTCAGAGACTCTCCTAACCTAACTTGACCAACTGAAACTCAACAAAACTCCGCCTAGCTCGAAACGCCAAAGCCAAACCTGCACACTAAAGTGTTGTGGAGGGAGAGGGTCAGTCTCTAGAAGACTGAGTGAGCAGGAGCGATACATATATATATAAGAAACATGCACATGCAAGTCATAAATCCCGAGCAAAGGTTTTATTTGAAATTAGTTCCCACGAAGGGCAAGAAAATAGATAAACAATGCTCGAACTTTACGACTAATTCATATTAATTAAAACTCCGCCTAGCTCCAAACTCCAAAGCCAAACCTGCACACTAAAGTGTTGGGGAGGGAGAGGGTCAGTCTCTAGAAGACTGAGTGAGCAGGAGCGATACATATATATATAAGAAACATGCACATGCAAGTCATAAATCCCGAGCAAAGGTTTTATTTCAAATTAGTTCCCACGAAGGGCAAGAAAATAGATAAACAATGCTCGAACTTTACGACTAATTCATATTAAATTCATTACATTTATCTCCAACCAAACTCCGACCGTGTACAATCTCCAACCAAACTCGGCGAAGTGATTAGGCTCGGCGAGTGCACAATCTCCAACCAAACTCCGACCGTGTACGACAATTATCATTAATATGTTGATTAGGCGATCATGCAATATATCATAATACACACAGACCATAAATCATATCATAAAACATATTCGTTTGGGCAATCCGTGTCCCGGCCTTCCCGCACGGTGCACAACAACCATAACATAACATAATCATATCATAATCATTCATAAATAAGTCCCAACCTTCTTCCTCCGGTGGTGGACGGGTTTGCAAGGCCCGACCACCCAATCATATCAATGCGGCTATGAAGTTCATGAGACCTCAAAGCCCGGTTAGCGTTTCCCCGTCAAAAACTCCTTGACGAAGTCCGTTTCGCCGTAATTGGTTAGAACTAGTATATGGGATCCCCGTCAGCCCTTGCTTCCTCGGTTAGCCACATATACTAAGTCCCGGGGCCCGTACAATCATAAATCATAAATGTGTCTCGCGAAACATATCAATTCATAAGAGACATAACATAATTCATAAATCATTTGAAAAGGGTTTACTTGATCAATATTTACACGGTACGTTCATTTGAAAACCATATATAACTATATTAGGTTTTTGGCCAAAGCTTGTCACATACGGTTGTAGGGTTTTATACATAACTAGAACGAAAACACCCTCACCTGAAACAAGACGATACAAGGATACGAGTAACCGAGTGCTTGGAAGATCAAGATCTCTCCACCCTGGAGATAAACTGTACAAAAGACAACATGACGTGCTCATGAGACTCAAGACTCTAAATGAACCATATATGACGCACGACAATGCACAAGCATGATATCATGTCATGAAAATGTTCATGTGCATTATTAAGGCATTTAACTCATATATCCAAGTCATTCATTTGATATTATAAACGTTCACATACATTAAAGTTCCATCTTTTCATATCCTTCATAATTCATAGCAATATCTAACAAAATCTTGGAACCATAGTCACATTATACCTTTCAACATGTTTACATTGAATATGACAAATAAAAAAAAACAAAGAGCATCACTTAAGACATCAAAAGGATGCAAGAAGGTACTTAATATTTCATATAGAAGCACTCAAGCCACGTCATAGCAATTCACCAAAAGCATACTTTAAACCTATCCAAAAGCTATGAAATTAAACCACAATACCCTTAACTCATAACAAAACAAGTTCATAGTTCAAAACAAAAGGAGATAAAGTCATTAAAGAGGTGAAACAAATCGAAAACCGAAAAGGAATCAACAAGGACTGCGCAGGGGAAGGGACACGGGGGTGTCACCAACCTTAGCTAAACTGAGCCACAACCGTGGCTCAATACAGACATGCCCAGAAGGTGTGACACGCCCGTGTCTCACATTTTAGTGTAAATGAGACGCGGGGGTGTCACGGTACAGAACCAAAACGCACACAAGACTTTACCGGCAAAACTGATCCCATACAAAATCAATCCAAAAGCATACCAAATCAACTCCAAATGCTATGAAACTTAATATAAAACATATTTAGCATGTAGGGAACATATTTCATTTAGAGTGCAAAGGATAAATCACACATTAAGGGCATCTAAATCATGCAGCAAAACTGGGTCGCCAAAATCGTACATAAGAGCCCTATTGTTGATGATCAAGTACTTAGGAGCTGAATTTGGAACTGAAACCTTAAGGAATGCATGCTAACATACTAAAAAACTAATATACATCATATATACGTAAAATGGCACGAATTAAAGCACATTAGGGTGACCAACAACCACACATACGTAACAGCAGCAGGTCTGTCATGGAGCATGCATAAGAACAGGCCATGTCATTCGGTTTTGGGACTTAAAATGGATCCAAATACTTGAAACATGAATGCTAACATATAGAGCAATGAGTGTACATCAACTCCATGCAATTTCACACGAAATGGAGACTATTTGATCAAGCAACAACACATAATTTCACACAGCAATCACGAAACAGAGGAGGCAGTTTTGAACATCAAGTTTGAAGCTCCATATGTCATAATTTTATCAAAGGGTCAAGAGATAAAATCCTCCTAACATCATATACTAACAGTTAGGAAAGTAATAGGCCAAGAAACAAGCTTATATAATCATGTATAAGCAAGAAAATCAGCTACAAAAGTAAATAGGTCACAAGAACAAAAATCCCTAAAAGTTTATATCAATCTCATCACTCAAACCCTAACCAAATCTGATCCAATTCATGTTGTAAGTAGATGAAATCAAGTATAATAGAGTATAGAAGACATAAATATTCATACCTTGAAGATTGGAAGAAGAAGGGAGGTGATTTGAGCTCCAAAATCACAAGAATGGCCAATGGTTTTTCTTCCTTTCTTCTCTCCCTCTCTCTCGATCAGTTCCAGCAGAAAAGGGAAATGTTTGGATCGGTTTTTGCTGCTAAAAGGGGGAATAAGGGGCTTAACTCAAGGTACAAAAGTCATGGTTTAAGGTATGTTTAGGTTAGAGGAGTGTTAAGGGTCCCACCATGAAGACTAGTCAACAAAAGGAGCTCTTCTTGGACGAGTTGCTCGTTACGGTTCGATTTTGGAGGTCTTAATGATTTCAAAAAGGTATGAGGCTTATTCCATTGTCTCCGAATCGTCGATACAAAGGCAACGGAGGTGACAGAATTTGAATCCGAATTCCCGAGCTCAAGATATCACGTACGGAACCAAGGGTGCGCTAATTGCTCGTTAGCCCCCAACTTGGTTCCACAAATCAAATTAAATGCGTTAACACGTCAAATGAATCCGAAAACATAAACCGAGCATATAGACATGTTCATAACACACATATTTACGGCATACTAAATTTCCATAACATTCCGATATCATTACATATAAGAACGAAGCACAAATAAAACACTCATGCGCATGAATGAATTTATAACGTTATAAATTAATTACTAAAACTTAAATTCCATTTTAAATAAATTAAAGCCAACTAATAACATGTTGAAATTAATTAACGAAATTACTGAAATATTTATGGTAACATGGAACCTTGATTAAGAAATTAAACACTAACTATAAAATTAAAATAAAATGAATTACATTAAAACAACAACAGTCTATAGTTTAAAACAAATATAACACATTTAAAACCTATTACTCATATAATTAAATAATTAAATTGCACAATTTATAAGCAAAAACGACACATTAGTTAAAACGAAAAACCGGGGCGTTACAAACCATATTTCCATGTTAAGGGTTTTCATGAGTAATCTTGAATTAAAGTAGGTTTCCTTGGATTAAATGTTACCTAAATGATGTATTAAGTTATATGCATGATATATGATTGTTTTGGAGTGTTTTGGTTGAGCTGTGAAGTGGTTTTTGCTTCCTCCTGCTTCCCCTTCGAGCAGCCCCTGTTTCTGCCCTTTTTTCCAGCCCAGAATGACTACCCTGACGGGTAGATTTTGTGAAGGAAACTCCCTAGGCGGGTACCCCTTTATGCAGAAAACTTTCTGCCCTATTTTCCCCGGGCGGGTACTTTTTCCTTGTACTTTTACCCGGCCGGGTACCCCCTCATACCACCTCCGATTGAGCTGATTTTCGGACACGATCAACTTTTTTGAGTCTAGAACACTCTCAAATTAGAATCACCACAATATATTTCTCATTTGTGAGATATTATCAATTCTTTTTGGTGTCGCCACTTTACCGACAACCTACGAACTTCGGGCGTACGCCATTTTCACCTCGTTTTGAACCATAATCCGTGCCAAAACCTGTCATCCAACTTCGGGCCTATGCCACTTTTCCTAAAGCTTACGCATTCCCGAAAACTATCAGCTTTTCCTAAACTTTGCCAAAACCTCTCTTCTTGTATTCTTTTCACCCCTTTGGCTCCCGTATGTGACTTACATGAATTATATGCTTGCTTAATTGTTAAATATACTCTTGTTTGACATTCCTTGGTTATTATTTGCTTAAATTTATTATCTAGCTTCGTGATAAACACGAAATGAATTAATTTGGTTGAATGGCATGAATACATGACCTCCTTGAGTTTAATTGTATCTCTTAAGAGTTAATCTAATGTCATACTTGTTTAAGTGCTACTTTCTTGCTAAGTGATTTACTTATGAAGGTGTTGATATATGTTGAGGTGTTGGTATTGTCTTATCTATTTACGTGAACACGGCCACAATATTTCTATGCCTTTTATGCTTTCATTGGGTATCGTATCATCTCATAACATGTCACACCACTTCATGATCATTCGCCGTGCGTCCTACTTGGTTCCATTATTGAGTCATGTCTCAGAAGTACACCATGTTTCCTTTCTTGTACAGTGTTCTCCTCGGTGGAGACTTTCAAGCCTGTGGTTCTTCTCCTGCTTCTTTCTTACACTTGGAGGTGAGGGTTTTTCTTTATAAACGACCTATGACCTTGCATGAAGTAAAAGTACGCCAAATGGTTTTCATACTAAAATTAATCATATCTTTTATACCGGCTAGGTACCAAAAATGTTTTATAACTTGTGTAAGTGTTAACCATGAGCCTGTTTTGCGAGATCCTGTTTGTGCCCCGAGCTCTTCTAGCGCTGGATTAGCCGGAGTGGCTCCTGTTCCTTTTCCTGGGGCCCAAGGGTTTGTGTATTGAGTGAACCTAGGAGGTATTGGGCCGACGATGACCACTTACACGAGTCTCATCCTGTTGGATTACTCAGATACCCACCAGGAGGATTGGTGGGAGATGGGGCTCCGATCTAAGGGAGTCATGAACCCAAAGATCACCCTGATGCGCGGATGTGGAGGTTAGCTAACGGCCACATTGCACCCGGAGAAAGGAGATTACTTTGTACTTGTTTTTCCCGCCTGATAATTAATTATAACTCCTGTTTCCTGCTTGTTTCCTAATTACCTGTGTAACACCCCCAGAGCGAAGGGTGCCACATCCCCCGCACTAAGGTCCAACACGAGTAGCGAAAAGGAAGTCCGCACCCGTACCAGACCATAGCGAACGGGAGACACACAGAACTCACACCCTCGCTAGGTGGCCTAGACCCCCAAGAACTGCAAGAATTAAAATCAGAGTAGCGAAAGCAATTTATAATCAACATATTTCCCAAGATCACATATACATTTCAAAAGTGGGGAAGGGTCAACCATTCACGCCAGTTTATAAACAGAATAAACAATGCCATCTCGGCCCAAAATAGAGTAAGTGTAATCATAAATACATAATCTCCAAGTACATATGCAAAAGAGGAAGTAAACCACTACGAATGCATGAAGACCCAAGCTAAACCACAAGTAAACCCAAAAGACACTTGCCGCCTAGCTTGACTCGGAAGAACCTGCAAACTCAAAAGAAAGGAAAAAGGGGAAAACAACACCAAGGGTTAGTCCTAGCGACTAGTGAGGGGGCTAACTCACGCACCCGATAAATATATAGAGCAAAGCACTTAATCAAAAGGAAAGATCCTTGAACCGAGAGTGGTTTTTGCAAGCCAAATTAATTCCCGTGATATAGATATATATAAGTTAAAGGAAAGGGAAAAGGGCAAAACAAGACTCCAAGTTTTAGGTGAATTAAGAATCCACTCTCGTTTCGTAGATCATACAAAGCTTAACCAACTCGGCGAGTACGAGTCACACACATCCCCAACTTCCAAATACGAAGAACAAAGCAAAGCAAAACAAATCAGAATCCATCCCCAACACCGGTTGATAGAAGGGTTGATCGGCCCTAACTATCCACACAAAGAAACGAGACAAGGTTTAATTACTACCTTGAAACCTTCGGCGGTTGCCTCCGCCGGCTCAAGAGAAACACCCTTCCTCAACCTCCTAAGGTTGGGCGAGACTCTCAAATGGAGGTGTTGATGGAAGAGCTCGGCGACCCCTCGGCCGTCCCGAGATTACCATACCACACTCCGGGGCCCAAACATATCACGAAAGTCACACAAACATACCTCAAAGCTTATCTTTCAAAGCCACATCTCGCTTACGCACACACACTTGCTCAAAACTAAACCTTTGTAAACGAAAGCAAAATAGCTTATATACTTATACAAACGTTTTCAAACTCTTATAACAAATGGGATAAATCCCGCAACATATGTACCATACACTTATTTACCATATATTATACGTATCCGCATGCGAGGTTTCAAATCAAATAGGGTTGTAGGTCGAGTAACTAAAAGAACAAAAACCTCACCTTGGCAACGAACGTAGCGGAGTCAAAAGAGGAAACCGGACACCTACGGAGCAAGCTCGTCCTCAACAGGAAGAACCTCTGAACAAGGTAAACAACAAGAGACACTCTTAGACTCAATATGAACCACATTGACGCTCGGTACATGTGTATGTATGGTTATGATGCAAATGAAATGAAATGTATTCACATTAAGGCCATTTATGAGCATTCAAAGCATAATCGGACATATATCATAAACGAGGTAAGAATAAACAACAAGAAACAACGGAAAGGAAACAAAACGAATGAAACTAGAGTTACAAGGAGGCACGCCCGTGTCCCCCCGGAAGGGTAAACTGAGACACCCCCGTGTCTCAGTACAGAACTAAACAACAGAAACCTGGAGGTGACACGCCCGTGTCACCAAGAAAAGGCAAGCCGAGACACCCCCGTGTCTCGGTACAGAAAAGCGAAAACGAAAACAAAAGGTGACATGCCCGTGTCACCAACAAAGGGCAAACCGTGATACCCCCGTATCACGGTACAGAAAAACACAGACGGCACTATAGTAACTCAGCAACCCCAAAACAGAAACCCAACACTCATGCTCTAATTACCAAGCAAGGAAAAGTAATAAATGCTAGGAAACAAGTCCTAGGAGCATACTATCAACAACAAATCTCAAGGAAACAAGAAAGGAGCAAGAATCAAACCAATCTCCCAACTACAACTATTCACATGCTTGCTATAACTCAACAATCAACCAAAGAATTGAACTCAAAATCACATAAAAGAGAGAAGAGTAAGTGTAGAAGACAACCATGAACTCACCTTTCAAATTGGAGAAGCTAAGGTGAAGATTTGAGCCCAAAAATCTGAAAATGAACAAAGGGGTTCTTCTTCTTCCTTCCTTCTTGCTTTGCTGATCGATTCTAGGGAGAGAGAGAGGGGTTTGGCTCGGTTTAGGGGGGTTTTAGGGGCTGAAATGGTTAGCTAACTCAAGTATAACCCAAGGTTTAGGCTTAGATAAGGTTCAAGTGGGGTCCACAAGGTCTCATGAGGTCAAAAAGGTAGCTTCCAAGCTTAAGGGGCTCGTTACGGGTGAAATACGGAGGTCTTAACGAGCTTAGAAAAATGTGAGGCTTGTCCCATCGAACCCGAATCGTCGAAACGAGTTCAATGGAGGTGACGGAAATCGAATCCGAATTCCCGAGCTCAAGATACGCGTCCCGGAACCCAAGGTGCGCTAAGTGCTCTTTAGCCTCCTTTAGGTCCCGTCTCCAAAACGAACCCAAAAAGCAACCAAAACATATAACGAGCATGTAAATGAGTTCATAAAACATATAATTAACAAATATCACGAATTCACCAAAAATAAATTAGAATTAAATACGAACCCGAAACGAATAAAATACCCAACAAAAAAAAAAGTTAAACGTTCAAGGGTAACCAAATTCATGTTAAAGCAAATAAGTTCAAATAACTTCAATAATTTAAGTTAGAAATGAAATATCACATAAGGAAATAATTGAATAGCGCACATAAGAGGTTACCTGAAAAGTCTGATCAGTCGGGATGTTACAACCTGCTTGTGCTTGTCATTTAGTAAGTGAAAAGAGGAGTCCAGGATGGATTAAATACCCGTTCTCGTCGGGTCCCCCTAAAATGTTAAGCATAGATTTCCGTAACCTCTGATATGTCTCAGTCCCTATTCAGCACCGGAGCTCGTGGATCGTAAAGGTAAAGTGGGTTTCAACAGAGGCGTACGAATATCGACACATGCATATTGCATCCCATTTACGTGACTTGTATGCCCTGACATAATTCCACCCGTACGTATTAATTTGCTCCTGATTCCTGTCTCCTGTTTATTTTATGCTAAAACGTATAGTGGAATTATGCCTGCCTGATTGCCTGATTATATATATATACGTGTGTACCCCCTTAACTCAGTCAGTTGGCTGACCCCTCCTTCTCGTTGTTTTGTTAGTGTTGTCTTGCAGGTTCAGTGGTCATTAGGCGAGAGTCTTGTGAAGTCTTTGTGCGAGTCTTGGTCCTGCATACTGCATTATACCGTTTACGTGTTTCCTACTTTGTATTCGGGCCTTTGTAGGCCATTTTGTATCTTAAATATTTTATTAAACTCGGGACAGGTTTCTAGGGCCCTAGTCAAACCCGTTTGTATATATTTGATGATATTGATTCGGGACAGGTTAGGACAGGATCTTGAACTAGTGGAACCCATATTTACCTTCCATTTTGATTATTTTTGTTCCATTGAATTAAATGATTGCCTTGCTTCCACATTCCTGTTTCATTGATTTGTTGGTACAGAGTGTATTCCCTCCTAACACAGGTTTGGTTTTGTTCTGTCTCCGTTCGCTGTGAGCTTGGTTCATATATGGACTCTCCATTTCATATGTGGACCGGGTTTACAGTGTGGGGGATGTGGGGCCCTCCGTTCAGGGTGTCACATCCTAAGGTGGTATCAGAGCTCCAGGTTGCAAAACCGGAGTTCTAGTGTCGTGTCCTGTCGAGTCTAGGTCGTACGGCTTAGGAACTACCTGTCAACGTACGCATTGCATTGCACTTGAACCTTGAATTACATTCCTTTCAGGACCTTTTGGATTATATGTTATATTTTGCATCAATTTGTGTCCTTGGTGTTGATTATGTGTCATGAGCATGCTCTAATCTAATGCATTTATTCTCAAATTGAGTTGTAAATTATAGGTTATGAAGATAATATCAAACCACGGCCAATCTCTATGACAACAACGAGCTATCACAAGCTCTACTTTCAAACATGGAAGATGTAGGAATGTACCGGGGAATTTCATACAAGAATTTGAGGATCGTGACTATTCCTCAATGGAGTTACGGTTTGAAAGGTGGAATCCGAAATAGAAGGTCGATTGTGGGAAAATTCACAAGTTTTGCGGTAGTTGGTGAACGTTCAATGAAAGATTAGTGGGGCGTATGATGATTACGACTTACTCCAACACATACATCTACATTACAATAATTAATCAACCGGATTCAATGGGATTGCTTAACCCAAGGAATGGAGTGAAGAAAATCTCAAAAGTACTTTAGTTTAAAGTTCGGATCAACGAAGAGGCGATGGTGATCAAGAGGACTAGAGGCAAAATCGATTGTCGAGAGATAAGCAACAAAGATCTTTAAGGATGAGTCTCCAAGTGAATCAAGCTAATTGGTTTCAAGTTTGGAGTAGAAGATTCAGGATATACCCAGATTTGTGAATGACGAGCAAAGTGAATCGATAAAGTAGAACTTCCAAATAAATCAAGTTTTAGAAGCCGAGTACGGGAAGAAGGAAAAGAAGAGGAAATAGAGATACTTCGAGTTTTGAGTAAGGAAGAAGTTGGATTTGGAAGGAGTTAAAGAAAATTAATCCAACATGGTGAATTCAAACGTATGGAAAGCAACAATGTAGCGCCCCCACTTTGCTGGTAGAGAGCGGCGCCCCAACCCCCGCACTGAAGCACCCCTCAAGTAATGGTGTGAGCCATCACTCAAGAAATACCCCAGCGAACGGCATATCCATTAACGATTAACAAATAGTGTTTAACTATGTGGCTTATGCAGCGGAAAATCAGAGTATTTTAAAACTTTTCAAAACATGTGTGTGATGGCATATAAACAAGCAAGTACTGATCGTTCAGCAGAAGAGACTATTAACATTGCTGTATCAATTGAACGTTGCCACGGGAGCATAAGATAGCAATTGCAGCAGTATCCAAGTAGCAGAAGGATTATTACAAAAGCATAAGGTAAAGTATCAATGCAGCCATATAACATATGCAGGACACAAAATAGATTAATAAAGTAAAGTCCTGACTCAACAAAATGAACACTCTAGAGCTTCAAGATACCTCTAGACTGCGGCTGCAAGACCTGAAACCATGAGGCCAGAAAACAGGTAGAGGTGTTAGTCAAAGTGACTAAGTGAGGGATAACTTTAAAAGAAAGTACTTAAAGTAAACGTTTGAAGTGAAGTTCATAAGGTAAAACCTTTAATGCAAAGCTTTAATGAAGAACTTAAGAATAAGTTCAAGTGATAAAACCCTTTGATGCAATGCTATAAGAAATGAGAGTTTTCAAAACACTTTCATGAATGCTGTCACACGCGCACACATATGCTATGATTTGGTTCATATGATTTTCATAAAACGGGATAAGGGTAGGGAACAACTTTGCAAGATATGAACCAACTTTATGAAAACATTGATGCCCGCAAGCTAGGCTTCTCCATCCTTACTCCAGAAAACATGACCATTAATAGGGTGTCGGACCGAGATCAACAACACCCTAACACATACACACATGCACCATCCTCCACCAAGTTTCACTTCGGGGACCGACCCCTAGGTGACCATTAACCATTGATTTGGGAATAGATTTGAGGTCCATTCCCGACAATTGTCCTGACTTAACCAAACCTCCTGACTAAAGTCGGTATCAATCGCCTAGTGTGGCGGCCGGTATTAGTGATGTCGTTGGCGCTCACCTCCCGAGCATCACCTCTACACATAACCGCCGGGCCCATACCATTAACCATTGATTGCTTGCACCATTGATGACATCCAGAATAAATCCGAATGTATGAACCATTGAACATATGCATTGAACCATTGATGCAATACTTTGAAAACATGAACCATTGATGCATTACTTTGAAAACATTGAACCATTGATGCTATACTTTGAAAACATGAACCATTGATGCATTACTTTGAAAACATTGAACCATTGATGCATTACTTTGAAAACATTGAACCATTGATGCATTACTTTGAAAACATGTGCCTTTGATCAATGAATATGGATAGGTCTGGGTTCTTTGAAGAATCATCCCTTATAAAGGATATTTCAAAACAAGAATGTAAAGCACTAGGCTTAGAGTTTCAAAATGATTGAATCATTAAGTATTCATGGTTCCAGTTGAAATAGATTAACCTCACCTCACCTATTAGTAACAGTAGGTAGGATAGATTATGCAGTGCCCTGGGGATTCCAGTGCTCAACCTTAACTCCTGTAAGTGTGTACTAAGGTGAGCTAAGACACACTTCTATCATGATGCACATAAACATATAAAACAAATACAGAACATGTAATGACAAGAGAGTAATACCATTTAAGGTATTAGAGAAGGATAACACACAAAGGAATCCTTAAAGTGAGTTATCATTAATGTGGGACTATGATCTTACTATAATCGATTAGGAATTAATCAAATTATGAATCCTATCGCAAAACCATAGGTTATGAAACAAGTCCTCGAAAGAAAACACATTTTGAAATCACATTTTAGACCCCAGATTTGAAAACCCTAAGTACAAATGTCTATTAAGAAAGCACAAGTTTTAATTCACTTTTACTATTCAAAAGTACTATTCACAGTTACTATTCTAGATTACTATTCACGGATTACTATTCACAGGTTACTATTCACTTGTCGGGTCAAAGGGTCGGGTCAAACCCACACACTAAACACACACTCATGCACACACACGAGCACACTCACACACACACGGCATGCACACACACACCCTAATCCAATTATGATCTCGATTATAACCTATAGTTTCAAGTTCATGTTATTATAAGCAAGTGTGATCTAGGTTAAAGGCATAACCTATGGTTAAGATGTCTAATTAAAGCATAACATCAAGTTATGAAGCATTATTCTATCGTAGGTTATAACATGTGACACTATCAAAGTGTATAACATATGATCAAGGCACAATTCCATTAATCCATATCATATCATAAGCTCAAGTCATAACATATGAGTCATGTAACATTGTAACAATGTAATAACATATCATAGACATAAGTCATAGCATATCAAGACCATTAATCATGTAATATTTATCAATTGAGACCATATAGTAACATGTAACAAGTTATAATATAATTGATCATAGGTTACTATTCCATTGCATAACATGCTTGAACATAAATTAAATATCATAATCATGCATCAATTATCATCATATAATAGCTCCATAACATGATCATACCATATACTAAAGCAATTCATAACATCTCATAGCATATACTAAACAATTAAATCATAATTCACTACTAACAAACATATCATAAAAACTATATAATAAATGCATAAAATAAAATCCTATATGGCTTAGGGAAGACCCTAAGACCCAACCTAAACATAATATAAACATACCATAACATAAAAACATAAACTAAACTAGAACATAACATAAAAACATAACATAAAATAAAACAACATCTAACCTAGCAAGGGGGAGCCTCACGGCAAGAGGGGGAAAGAGGGAGGAAGAAAGGGAGTTGTTAACACAACATATGAGCAAGGAATTCAATGGCATGAGGGGGGTATTTATAGGTGTTGGGAAGCCCCTCACCTTGGAAATAAAATGTAGAGAAGGGTAGGAGAGCAAAATGGAATAGCTTCTCTTGGAAGCTTCATCATCTTGAAGCTAAAAAATGGGGCTGCTGGGGGGTAATTCAGTAATTTCGTAGCCAAGACTCGAGGATAAGTGGCTGGAAGTATAACCATTCCGTCCAGCCAAAAATTAGCTTCGAAACGCATATTCATACGTCGAAATCGGATTTACCGTTTGAAAGATACATTAGTTTTAGTGAATAAAAGTTTTGAGCTCGAAACTCGACATGAGTGAAAAACGACTTTCTAGAATGATTTTCAAGTCCTGATTGTTTCCAAAATTCAAGAAATAAATCGAGAAGCGTTTTGAATCCAATATCGACTATAAAACGTTTTATCGATAGAAAGTTGAAAACGTAGAATGAATAGTGAAGTCTTACGTACAAGCGTATGCTTCAAAATTTCGAGTTAGGGTTTGAATCAAGAGTTGTAAAACATTTCAAATATCTTGAAATAGCTCAAGTAGTGCAAATCCAAAGAGAAAACATTTTCCGAATGAAAACCGTTCGTAGAAGGAATAGTGAACTAGGGTTTTCGTAAACGTTTTCAAATAAAACAAAGCTCGGAATAGATTTTCAAGTCAAGAATGATTTCAATAGACTCGTTTCGACTCAAGGATCGATTTGACTGTAAACTTGGGTAGGAAAGATATCAGAATCAAAAGCTCATTTTCATATGAATAGTAACTTTGGTCGGTAAGTTCCCAAAATGCCCTTAGGTTCAAGGAAGGTTTCCGGAGCTTGGAAAGCAAGTTCAAAGGACAGGAAAACATGTGATATGAACCTATAGGGTTCCATTGAAGCATTGGGTAATATAGGCTTGGGAAATGAATAGTAAACTGCATCGAAGGTCAAGAATTCCCCCTTAAAACATGTCAGATCACATATGAGCACAAAGTTCATGTAAGAATGCAATGCATGAAGGTTTATAAAGTTGGATCACGGTCTATAAACGCTTTACCAATGCCCTTAATTTACCATTTTCATCCAGGCCTTGTTTTGGGCTGTTAAAAACAATGCTAAGTTTTTATCTACGTTCACATTAGAATTTATTTTTCTAGATCCAAGATGAATTATCGTGTTGCGAGGTTGAATTGGGAGATATAGAACCACAAGTGGAAATGATAAAGAAAGGAAAAGAGTTTTTGGAGGAAATTGTGATGTCAGGTTTAGGCAATTGGAGGATTAGTTCATTCCACCAATTTGAACTCATAAAGTATAAGTAAAGGGAAGTTGATCAAGGTGTTAATCAAGGTGAAGATTCGCAACATCTTTGGAGGTCGATACTTGGGAATAAGTCGAAATACCGATTCTATGGGTTTAGATGACTTTGGTTTCAAGAAGTTATAATCTCGAGGTATAGAGATACACAAATTGATATAAGCAAACCTTATGAAGATTTTAAAGACCATGGGAAAAACGAGAGATGATTAACGAGATCAAATCGAACTGTAATTTAGGAGATGAAGAACAAGTTACCGAGCTAAAGTTGACCACTACGGTGATAGATGTATTGCATTCATGGCACGTGCATCATAAGTCGTATTAAATTATCCAATCTCCTTTATTTATACGTGTGCGTGAATTTCTACCTGATAATTTCTCCAATGTGTTGCATCCTTAATTGTTTGCTACGTGCATTAGCATCTTAATCCAACATGCATTATTTAGTATTTACTTTGTAGGAAATTTCTCCCATTTCGTTCATCAAGTGTTACTCCGAAGGGTTCTTACTCGAATCAAGACAAGAAAAATGTTGGATTGCAAGGTATATGGAATGAAAGGGAAAGGAAAATAAGGACGCCTGGAAAGTAGAACTGGAGCTTGGAATGAAGGAAATAGGTTGTTGTCCCTACCAAACATTTCAAAGTGATCATGAGCGAGATCACCAGATACGTAGCTTGGATAGAACAACTAGTACCGAGAAAGCTAAATTAGAGAATGGAAAATCTTCAATTGATAAGCGATGTGACGACCTCAATGGTTGGGGATATGAATCCTTAAGGGGGAGAGCCGATCGGGAGATAGCTAAATTCACGATGGTACTCGGATGAACTACCTCTAGTGGGAACAACGGAAAATGAAAGAAGCAACAAGTAACCGGATTCGACGCCAATGGCAAGAGATGAAATGGGATGTTTAGCATTCAAGAGAATTTCAAGATCGAAATGAATGAAGCTTTGAGAATAATATTGGAAGAGATAAGTGCTTAGAAAGATGAAGCTATGAATTGAAGGAATGCTTGGGATTTGGAACTATAAGATAGGGTAAAAGATTGATCGTTGGTAACTTCAGTTAGAGAATCAGCCTCGCTAATTTCTTACTATGGGATTTACAAACTAAATCTAGAAGGTTGAAAAGATCGTATACGGCATAACATATCTCATACATTGGAGACGAGGGGACCGTGAAGGAATTACGAGAATTGGTAAAGAGGGCATCGTATAATAAAAGCTGATCCAATCATCATATTCCATGATGATGAAGTGAGAGTCAATTCAACGAGAGATAGAAGTGGAAAATCTAGGAGAGATCACAACATGAGCAAGAGAAGTTGCCAATTTGTCAATCATTTTTCCGTGATGAACCGGGGATGATACAAAGACTTGAAGGCTAGGATTTGAGCCATTAAAGATTAGCTCAAGCATCTGAGGAGGTTGAGTATAATTCATGGAGAAGGATAAATTAATTGGGTTAAGTTCAAACACACACTCAAGATTAAAAACTTTGGACCGTGATGTTTATTAAAGATAAGAGGATCGACCGTGGACCGAAGACCGGGTGATCATTAAAGCCTTGAACACATCATGCATTTTAAGCCATGGCACTAGGGATTAAAGTAATCTCTAACAGAGAATCCAGTGTTGAATCGGATCACTACAATGGAAGAATTCCGAAGAACGGTGAATGGTACATCAAGTAACAATGGCATATGCATACATGCAACTTTATCCATGGCATTTTATGATTGATACTCGATGTATTTGATACCTCCTACTTGTTTCTTGTGTGGTTGTTGCGTGATTGTTTATTTAAGTGTTGTTTTGAGAGATTGAGAGTTTCTCTTTCTTTGTGTTTGATAGACGGGGGGCGCTTACTAGTTGTTCGAGAGACGGGGTACTCTCGTTATTTGTTTGAGAGACGGGGTTCTCTCACTCTTTGTTGCACTACCTGCTTTGTTAGCTAGAATTCCGAGTGTTTAGGCTTCGGTCAGTTAAGGGTCGTGACTTAACAACAACTGGAGACCCCTTGTTGCTTGAAGACCTTTTCCGAACTAATTCCTGATGGGGAGTTGCTAACCAACGTGGGATGAACACGGGACAACTGCTTAAGAGTCCAGAATTCGAGGCAGTGGACTTGGGGACCAGGTCCTCTTAAGGGGGAGAGGTTATGACACCCCGATTTCCCGACCATATAGGTACGCGCGCCACGTGTGTGAGTTTTGAGATTTAAGTTACTTAATTTCTCGTTCTTGAACCTTAATTGCTCAATTTGATTTATTTTAATTGAATCTTTGTGAAATTTATTACGTGAATTGTATATTTATTTCCCCGAGCATGGTTAAGTGTTTAAATTAATTTCAATTGCGAGAATTCTATGCTTAATTGTCCTTAATTGAAGCTTTGTATAACTTAAGGACTTAGTTGATAAATTTCTTGAGGACTTAATTACCACATTCATATCTTTGGTACCTAATTGCATTCATTTAAATCTTCCAAGGACCAAGTAGCAAATTCTTCCCTTTTATTCTCTTCTTGGGCCGATATAAACTATACACACACATATACATACACTCATTTCTTCATCCTTCAACCAAGAACAAGGCAAGAGCTTTTCCATTTCTCCTTATCTTCATCCGATCCACCAAGAAAGCAAGGACGCCAAGATTTTCTTCTGTTTTCAACAAGAATTCAAGCCACACCCTTTCATCTCTTCATCTCATCCATCTCTTCACTATTCAAGGTAAGATCATGTACTTTTATTTAACGGATTCTTGAGCTAAGTTAGGGTTTTAAGATTCTTTGCATTTCATGACCCCATATGAAACTTATGTGATGATTTTGAGTTGGATCCATGCATATTTAACTTGAATTCATGAAGGCTTATACATATGAACCATATTTCCATGTTAAGGGTTTTCATGAGTAATCTTGAATCAAAGCATGTTTCCTTGGATTAAATGTTACCTAAATGATGTATTAAGTTATATGCATGATATATGATTGTTTTGGAGTCTTTTGGCTGAGCTTTGAAGGGGTTTTTGCTTCCTCCTCCTTCCCCTTCGAGCAACCCCTATTTCTGCCCTTTTTTCCAGCCCAGAGTGACTACCCGGGCGGGTAGATGTTGTGAAGGAAACTCCCCGGGCGGGTACCCCTTTATGCAGAAAACTTTCTGCCTTGTTTTCCCCGGGTGGGTACTTTTACCTTGTACTTTTACCCGGCCGTGTACCCCCTCATACGGCCTCCGATTGAGCTGATTTTGGGAAACAATCAACTTCTTTGAGTCTAAAACAATTTCCAATTAGAATCACCTCAATATCGTTTCCCATTTGTGATATATTATCAATTCTTTTTGGTGTCGCCACTTTACCGACAACATGCGTTCATCCAACTTCGGACCTATGCCATTTTCAATTCGTTTTGAACCATAATCCGTGCCATATATCATTGGAAGTCCCTGTGTGTCGACTTTCATTTCCAACAAACAAAACCCAATTTCAATTTATATAACTCAAGATATTCCCATTTTCCTAAAGCTTGCGCATTCCCGAACACTGTCAGCTTTTCCTAAACTTTGCCAAAACCTCTCTTCTTGCATTCCTTTCACCCCTTTGGCCCCCGTATGTGACTTATATGAATTATATGCTTGCTTAATTGATAAATATACTCTTGTTTGACATTACTTGGTTCTTATTTGCTTCACTTTATTGTTTAGCTTCGTGATAAACATGAAATGAATTAATTTGGTTGAATGGCACGAATACATGACCTCCATGAGTTTAATTATATCTCTTAAGAGTTAATCTAATTTCATACTTGTTTAAGTGCTACTTTCTTGCTAAGTGATTTATTTATGAAGGTGTTGATATGTGTTGAGGTGTTGGTATTGTCTTATCTATTTACGTGAACACGACCACAATATTTCCATTCCTTTTATGCTTTCATTGGGTATCGTATCATCTCATGACATGTCGCAACACTTCATGATCATTCGTCGTGCGTCCTAATTGGTTCCATTATTGAGTCGTGTCTCACAAGTACACCATGTTTCCTTTCTTGTACAGTGTTCTCCTCGGTGGAGACTTTTAAGCCTGTGGTTCTTCTCCTGCTTCTTTCTTACACTTGGAGGTGAGGGTTTTTATTTATAAACGACCTATGACCTTGCCTGAAGTAAAAGTGCGCCAAATGGTTTTCATACTAAAGCTAACCATATCTTTTATACCGGCTAGGTGCCGGAAATGTTTTATAACTTGTGTAAGTGTTAACCATGAGCCTGTTTTGCTAGATCCTGTCTGTGCCCCCGGCTCTTCTAGCGCTGGATTAGTCGGAGTGGTTCCTGTTCCTGTTCCTGGGGCCCAGGGGCTTGTGTGTTGAGTGAACCGGGGAGGTATTGGGCCAACGATAACCTCTTACACGAGTCCCATCCTTTTGGACTACCCGGATACCCACCAATAGGTTTGGTGGAAGATGGGGCTCCGATCTGAGGGAGTCATGAACCCGAAGATCACCCTGATGCGTGGATGTGGAGGTTAGCTACCGGCCACATTACACCCGGAGAAAGGAGACTAATTTGTACTTGTTTTTCCCGCCTGATAATTAATTATAACTCCTGTTTCCTGCTTGTTTCCTGATTACCTGCTTGTACTTGTCATTTAATAAGTGAAAAGAGGAGTCGAGGATGGATGAAATACCCATTCTCGTCGGGTCCCCCTAAAATGTTAAGTATATATATCCGTAACCTCTGGTATTCTCAGTCCCGGTTCAGCACCGGGGCTCGTGGATCGTAAAGGTAAAGTGGGCATCAACAGAGGCGTACGGATATCGACACATGCATATTCTATCCCGTTTACGTGACCTGCTTGCCTTGACATAATTCCACCCGTACGTATTAATTTGCTCCTGAGTCCTGTCTCCAGTTTATTTAATACTAAAACGTATAGTGGAATTATGCTTGCCTGATTGCCTGATTATATATATGTATATATATATGCGTGTGTACCCTCTTCACTCAGTCAGTTGGCTGACCCCTCCGTCTTGCTGTTTTTTTAGTGTTGTCTTGCAGGTTCAGTGGTCGTTATGCGGGAGCCTTGTGAAGTCTTTGTTCGAGTCTTGGTCCTGCATACTGCATTGTACCGTTTACGTGTTTCCTGCTTTGTATTCGGGCCTTTGTAGGCCATTTTGTATCTTAAATACTTTATTGAACTCGGGACAGGTTTTTAGGGCCCTAGTTGAACCCGTTTGCATATATTTGATGGTATTGATTCGGGATAGGTTAGGACAAGATCTTGAACTAGTGGAACCCGTATTTACCTTCCGTTTTGATTGCTTTTGTTCCATTGAATTGAATGATTGCCTTGCTTCCGCATTCCTGTTTCATTGATTTGTTGGTACAGGGTCTAGTCCCGGCTAACACAGGTTTGGTTTTGTTCTGTCTCCGTTCGCTGTGAGCTTGGTATGTATGGACATATGTGGACCGGGTTTACAGTGCGGGGGATGTGGGGCCCTCCGTTCAGGGTGTCACACATAGCATATTCAAATAAGAAAATTCAGGAACCGGGGCATAGCCTTTGCATTCTAAAACATTTTATCTTGTGATACTATATATAAGGAAAAGGTTTAAGGCCGAAGGCCAAAATCAACCAATTTTATAAATTAGAACTCTACTCCCGTTTCATGAACCATAACAAGAATCAAAATTACACTAACTCGGCGAGTACGAGTTTCCAACCGAACCTCCTCTCATAATCATATTCAAAGTCAAAGACAAATGCAAAGTTCAAAGTCAATCCAACCTTCTCCATTTGGGGATGAGGGAGCGCTCCCTTAACCCCGGTTCAAAGTTTAAAGAGTTGAGTCGGGGGATCCTACGCGCTCCTTCGATGGGGTTATCATCGGCTCAAGAAAACCCGCCTCCCCCTCGACCTCCCGAGGTTGGGCTAAGTCCCTCAAAGGTGGAGTTGTGTTGATGGGAGACCTCGGTGACCCCACGGCCGACCAGAGTTGCCATACCACTTCTCCGAGGCCCAGTACAAAGTTCAAAACTCAAATTCATATTCAAAGACTTATTTTTCAAAGCCATATCTTACTAGTTCATAACACACACCAACCCTTTTCAAATCAAACAAATGAAAATATAGCTTACATATATATAAAAGCGTTTTTCAAATGATTTTCATAAGAAAAGGTCCAATTCCCACAAAATACGTACGAAACATGTATCTAAATACATATATATATATATATATATATATATATATATATATATATATACGTAAGTTGCAAGGGGGCTTAAAACTCTGGTAGGGTTTTAGGTCATGTTAACTAAAGGAAAGAAACCTCACCTTGTGACTTAACGGAAATAAAAGAGACCAAAAGGACGCTCAAGGGCCCTCCTCGTTACCCACAGGACGATCCTAAGAACAAAACAAAGAACAAAAGACATACTTAGACCCAATATGAACCACTTAAACGCTCGGCAAGTTCATATGAATGCAAATAATGCATATGAAATGAAATAAGATAGTACTTAAGTCATGTGAAGCCATATTAAATCATGTCGAATCTTAACTCACATATTTCATGTTAAACGAATCCATAAACTTCACACAACAAGCATGACACATCATTAGAGAACATATATATCATATTATGTCATAAATTACATAAAAAGACATCGAAATTACAAAATAAATTCATAACAAAGCACGTAACACATAATATAGCAAGTTAATAATGCATAAGACTCGTCAAAGAAGCACGAAGCTCAAGCAACACGCAAATGAAGCAACCAACAATGCACATACGTAGTAGCGTAGATGAGGCCACGACCCCATTTCAAAGGGACATGGTAGTGTTGGGAAAACGAGAAAAAGAAACGCAACAAAATTTAAAAATGTTTCCCAAAATAAGATTGAATCTTGCAATTCTTGTTCCCAATCCGTAGGGTTCTTAGAAACTCACTTAGATCGATGCTTTCTTGACATGTTTGAGCCGTCCACAAATGCTCTTCAAGAGGCAAGTCCCCAAAGCTCCTTCAAATCTTTCAAGACTCCATGAAAGCAGTACTCTAGAGAAATAGTCCACACCAACCTCGATCACAATCTAAACAGGGAGGATGCTAGTTCTATGTTTATTATTTTGGCTCTAGGGTTTATTTGAAGTAATTAGAAGAAGGAGATTGTGTATTCCTCTACAAGAGGTTCGAACCCCTTGTATTTATAGCTAAGGAGTTCGAACCCCTAATCCTTAATGGAGTAGGATTCTTATCTCTTTTGCTATTTGATACTTTGCTTGGAGAGAAAGACTCCCTACTTTGACCAAAAGTCTCATTTTGACCAACTTGTTTAGCAAGAATAAATATCTAACCCTTTTATATATTATATTTTATTATTTATTTATTCATAATAAATAACTTGAAACTAATAATTAATTAATTCACAATTAATTATTTATTAGATATAATATCTCCAAATTATGACTTTAATTATAATTCATAATTAAATTAAAGTCCATTAAATAATTAATCAATATTAATTATTTAATAACTACATTCACGTGACACGTGTCCTACATGTGTGGTCCCCAACCAATCTCTTATTGGTTCGATCAACTCGTTTAATCGATTCAAGCCTTAACCCTCATGACCAGGCATTTGTGTGTGACCCTCTAGGTTCTTAAGTTAATTAGCAGTAGCCCTAATTAATTAATTCCTATTTAATTAATCAGTCCACAGATTACACTACCATAATCGAGCAACAGGTGTGTGACCCCTAGCTGAATAAGAATATCTCAATTCGAAAGAACCTTTAAGTCATTGGCATATGTGATATAAAGTCCTCCTACATCCCATCTCTCAATCAAGATCTAGGGCAAGGGAATAATTAGAACCCTAATAATCTCGATCTTAAAGTTAAGTGTTAGGAATAGTGCCCTAGAAAGCCGATTGTATATCCGCTTTGTGCTTTTCCTTATTGTAATCACAGACAATCTTTGAATGAAATAACGAATTGAGGCAACACTTCTTTATATGCTCTTGTTTGGTATGCGTTTACTTTAGCTGTGCATGTATGAGAACTCCCCTAATCCTGATGACTTTAGGACTCTACCATTTGGGTGAAATGGTTCATGAAACGAGCCCTATATCACATAAGTCATGATTAGTAAAATACTCCAAGCCGATGAGTCCTACAGACAGTGGGAGTGTCAACCTGACTCCTCTAAGGCTTGCTTGTGGGATCACGCCCTTAAGAAGGACCACCTTGTTTCATGGAGGTGCAAAGTGTATAGTTGATACGTGCGTGATACATGAGGGTGCTTACTTTAATAAGTAAGTTCACTGAGGTGCCCCGTGGGAGAATATTCCTAAATGGGAAAGGAAGTTTCTATTTCAGGAAATGGAAACTTCCAGATTAGGAAATATCTCACGAGTCATTGATGTGATTAATTGATCCTTAGACTTGAGGTTCCATGTTACTTTATGAATTAACTCTGTAGTCTTTGGTATAAGATTTAAAGGGTGTCGCCTTAGACAACTGATTCAAGGCTTATGCTGGGGCTGCACAAGTGATTCATGAAAGTGAATGAGAATCAAGAAAGGACCTACACTTGCATTTGCAAGGTGATCTCTTATTGTGTAAGTCATTCATATGCCATATGGAGTCCTTGGCCAAGGCAGTAGATCAAGACATCAAGAAAAGGGTTTCTTGGATTGAGATCAAATGGATATGAAATGCACTTAGCTTTAAGACCGGATTATTAGGGTTCTGATTATTCCCTTGCCCTAGATCTTGGTTGAGAGATAGTAAGTAGGAGGATTGTATCTCACATGAATCAATGACTTAAAGGTTCTGTCGAATCTGAACATTCCAATTCAGCTAGGGGTTAAACACCTGTTGCTAGACTATGGTCGTTTAATCTGTGGACTGATTAATTAATTAGTGAATTAATTAATTGGGGTCACTGCTAATTGAATTGAGAACCTAGAGGGTCACACACAACAACTTGGTTACATGAGTTGAGGCTTAAAAATGATTAAACGAGTTAATCGAGCCTAAGGGGTTCCACACGTGTGAAATCACACGTGTGGCTCACGTGATTGGACACGTGTCATTAAGACACGTGTGCCACACGTGATTATGTGATGTTAAATAATTAATGTGTTAATTATTTAATAGACTTTGGTTTAATTTTGAATTAAAAAGAAAGTCTAATTTTGGAGAAAATAATCTAGTTAATTAATTACGAATTAATTAATTAGATAAAAATAAGTTATTTATTTTATAATAAATAAAGTATAAAATTATCCAAAAATAGTTTGGATATTTTTGGCTCTCTTAAAAGTTGACTAGAATTAGAATTCAAAGTCAAAGTTGGAAAAAACTTGATGATCAAGTAATAGGAGAGAGAGGGACCAAATCCTTTGTCCATTAGGACTAGGTTCGGCCACCCCTCCCCTTTCCTATATATAGGGGAGCTCATGCTCCCCTTTAGAGCTAATTGACAATTCTTGGTTCATGTGTTGAACACCTTCCTTTCTCCAAGATTAAATTAAACCCTAGGTTAAGCCTAAACACTAACTAGAGAACTAGCATCCTTACTAGTTAGATTGTGATCAAGTTGGTGGACTTTCTCTAGAGACTTCAAGTTAGAAGTTTGAAGATTCGAGCTTTACCAAAGGAGAGGGGATCAAGCCGCGAGAAGAGCGTTCTTGGGTGGCTTGAAACGCTTCAAGAAAGAATAAAAGAAAAGTAAGTTTTCTATCTATACGAATTTGGTTACACGATTGCGAGTTCAAGGTCCTTTTGTTGGAAAAATTTTTAAATTCCGCTGCTTTCTGATTCGTGTTTTCCAACATTAAGTACATTTCATACCCATTTGATCTCGATCCAACAAACCCATTTCTTGATCTCGATCCACTGCCTTGGCCAAGTACTCCATTATGGCCTATGAATGACATACACAATAAGAGATCAACTTGCTTACACAAGAGTAGATCCTTTATCAATTCTCATATGCTTCCATGTGCCACTTATGCGGCCCCAGCATAAGCTTTGAGTCAGTTGTCTCGAGAGACACCCTTTAAAGCTTATACCTAAGACTACAGAGTTAACCCACAAAGTATCGATGGAATCTCAAGTCTAAGGAGTACTTAATCACATCAATAACTCGTGAGATCTTTCCTAATCTGGAAGTTTCCATTTTTAGAAATAGAAACTTCCTTTCCCATTTAGGAATCTTCTCACACGGGACATCTCAGTGTACGTACATGGAATAAGTAAGCACCCCCATGTGTCACGCATGTATCAATCAATACACTTTGCACCCCATGAAACAAGGTGGTCTTCTTAAGGGTGCGATCACACGAGCAAGCCTCAAACGAGTCATATGACACTCCTACTGTCTTTTGGACTCATCTGCTTGGAGTGATTCTAATCATGACCTAAGTGATTTAGGGCTCGTCTCATAAACCACTTCACCTAAATAGTTGAGTCCTATAGGTCATATTGATTAGGGGAGCTCTTATACATGCATAGCTAAAGTAAACATACAATCAACCAAGAGCATATAAAGAAGTGTAGCCTTGGTTCGTTTATTATTCAAAGACTGTCTGTGACTTACAAAAGGAAAAGTACTGAGTAGACTATTACATCGGCCTTCAGGGCACTAATCCTAACAATCTCCCACTTTCCCGTCAAAGCCACTGAAAAGCTAATCTAAGTCCCATCTTCACAAGATGACCTTCGAATGCTTCTCGACTAAGGGGTTTAGTCAGTGGATCTGCCATGTTCTCTGCTAATGCGACCCTCTCTATTTGCAAATCACCTCGTTTGATGATATCACGGATTAGGTGATACTTCTTCATAATGAGCTTGGCCCGTTAGTGAGATCTTGGTTCTCTTGCTTGAGCAACCTGCTGGGTGGTGGGCCCACAACAGTAGCGGTCTAGGACCACATTTAAAATTTTATTTATAATACAAGTATTAAAATATTTCCAAAATATTTTAATACAATAGCGGAAGACTAGCCGGATCTACTCAAGTATATACATGCAATTGATAATAAATTTTAAATCACTTAAGCAGATAAATATCTAACATGCAATTAACACTTAAGAGCATATAAGTTATAATGCTTAAAATATTATAACTGTAAAATATTACCGTACTGCAAATATGGCTATCTAACAAAAATTTTCCAGTTTCTTTCCCTTTCGTGAGACCAGCAGAGCTTCCCTACAATATCCCCGACTTGACCCTCGGAGTGTGGGCTCTGCGAGTATTTTGCTAAATACTCGAGAAAATATTTTCTAGAAAAACTCATTTTTCTAAGACTAGAAAATTTCCGAATTTTCTAATAATTAAGTGATTTATATATTAATTATATAATCACTTAATTATGTATTTATTAATCCCTTAATTAGGGATTAATTAAATTGAGAGATAAGAGCTCTCAACTAGGCGAAATTGGTTGAAAATAATGTGTGAGGAATGAGGTTGTGATCAGCCTATTTATAGGCAAATATATGAGGGCAAAACGGTCATTTTAGGCATAAATAAAAGGGCAAAATGGTTATTTTACAATATAGCGTTCAAACCGTGTCTACTCCCGCTAATCAAATTATGCCACGTTGTAGAACTCTCCGCCGTGGACACAACGCAGCCAACCACGCGCCGACACGCTGACACGTGCCCGGGTCCGGTCCGGGTAACCCTCTCCGTAGACCGGCCCGTTAACTCGGTTCTATGACCCGTTTGACCGGATTATCCGGCCCGTTGACTGACCCACCCAGATCCAATCTGGACCTTTCTTGACGCTGACGTGGCACGATCTGCACCGTCCACTTGTCGCGCCACGCGGCGCGGCGTCAGCGCCAACTGGGGCCCAACCCGCTGACGTGGTGTGACACGTCAGATGCCACGTCAGTATTGAAAAATTAATTTATTTTTTCGAAAAATTTTATTTTCTCCAAAATAAAATTTTGGGTATTTTCAACTCTTCCGAACTTTGATTTATTTCTTAAAATAAATCCCTTGGTTATTTTCAAACACTTTGAAAATTCATTTCTCTTTCTCCTTTTAATATTTTCTCTTCGAGCTTTCAATTGGGGCTTGCAGGGGGCCTTGCAGGACTAATTAATTTTAGCTCCAAACGGATTAATATATTATCATCTCATGACAATAATTAATTACTGTTTAACAACATTTAATTCCACTAAATAAATATTGTTGTACTCTAAAATTAATTAAATTATTCACGAATTTCTCGATCTAGAATAATTTCGCATTTCACTCCTCCGTGTAGATATCCATGAAAAATAAATTGCAACTACTACCATTTATTTTTCATCTCTAATTTGAATTTTATTGATTCGTCTTAAGTTCAAATTCTCTGTATGTGAAACACATTCAACATACAACTTCGGGGACATATCACGTAAAGTGCTTTGGCCAAAGTCCTAATTCGAACATTTGCAAATCTGTTTCAGGGATAACTTTTACCTTCCAGCAAGGCCACAGATTCCTCGATCAATATAACTCTTTAGCACATTTCATGTTGTCACCGAATGTACAATGTATTTTGGCCACCGTTACCGAGACCTCACTTCGAGTATATTACAATGACTAACACTACATGCCTAAAGCCTAAATATTGTCAGGATTAAGAGTACAATGCTTCCTGAGATTTTATTCATTTTAGATAGCAGTATAGAATGAATAGTCTTAGTGGTCCAGTTCGATGTTTCCAATCCTATTGAAAATCATCAACGTGTTATAATTGGAATCACCATTCCCTATGACGAAAGACTAATCATCTTATATAACCAAGTTATAGTCTTGATAAGAACATATTCTTATTTTACCGACTAGAACTTTAATGACACGTGATTTCGGCATTCCAAGTCTTTTCCTATGAAACACATTTCGTATAAGAATACCATCACACGCCATTAATTATCAATATGTGAAATACTCACAACTCGTTGTAAATTCAGTTTAATTAATTCAACAAATTGAATTTTCAGGGCGCTATTCCCAACAATCTCCCACTTGCTCTAAATTCAATTTGGATATACATCTAAGTCTTATTCTTTTCACATGAGTGTCAAAACTTGTTTTGCACTATTTTGCGCCAATAGTTTAGTGAAGGGATATATTAGATGTTTCTCTGAGCCAACAAGTAGGAAATGATGAATCCAATACATCTAACTGGCTGCTTCTTAAGCTACCATGTATTTAATTTCTATGGCAGTGTAAGCAATACAAGTCTGCTTAACATTCCCCAATTAACGGTTGCTCTTTCCAGAGTAAACACGTATTTTGATGTCAAACATCTAGAATACAAATCAGACTGTAAATCCAAATCTATGTACTCTATTGAAATGATCTCACTACTGTGGTAAACAAGCATATAATCTCAAGTCCTTCTCAAGTACTCAAATATATGCTTTCACTACTACCCAGTGTCAGATTCTAGGGTTTGACTAATATCTACTGACTTAGACCTATTTCATAATAGACATCTAGTTTTGTACATAATATGACACACATAAAGCTTACTCTTCAGAACTATAATCATGTCTTCTATCTCTTCAGTTGTCTCAGGACACTGAACCCCGAGATAGATAAATTCCATATCCAAAAGGTAACGAACCTTTCTTGAAATTTATCATATTATACCTTACCAACATCTTATCTATATATGCTTCTTGTGATAAACCAATCTCCTTATTCCTATGATCACGAAAAAAGTTTGATCCTTGGAATATTATTGGTCTCACTTAGGTCTTTATTTGTCAAATTGATTTGACAATTGAATATTGAACATTGACAAAATTCTTGCATCATTTCCAATGAGCATAACATCGTTTAAGTACAAAACTAAAGTGTTACAACATTATCATGATGTTATTTTTTACACTCATGATTCATCGGGCAATTGCTCAAATCGAAAAGAATTTAAACTGTCTCTTTAATTCTGATGTCTCTCATAAATGATTTCTTCTTTTCTGAGAGTCTCTCCTTTTTCGTCCATTTCTCCTTTTATTTTCTTGTAGAACCCAATTGCATCTAATGGGTTTATTTCCTTCAGGGGCCTCCACAAGTTCAAGAGTTTGTTAGAATACTAGGATTCTAACTAAGATTCCATGGATTTCGACCAAATGGTCAGCGTCTGTATCTTCTACAGCTTCGTTACATATGACATGATCAGATATGTCAGATTCTACCACTTGGGTTAATCTTACGTGTCTTGTCAGGTGTCCTGACAATCCTCCCACTACAATGATGCTCTACGTCTCGATGTCAAGCGTTGTATTTGGTACATCACATGTATCTAATACATTTTCAGTTATCACGGGTTTATGAAAATTAGTATCAAATACTGTTATTTTCTTTTAACACTATTTTGCTTCCACCCTTTGTGGTTATTTATGTAATCATCATTGAAATATTCACAAACATCTTTTGTGATATCTCAAATTACCAAATATACCACCTCTTGTTCTTCTAGGATAACCTTAGAACAAGTAAACCTTTATTCTTTGTTCCAACTCGTCAGGATCCATCCTTAACGCATGGACCAAGCTACCTCAAATCCGAAAATAAGAGATACAGGGATGTCATCCTAACTACAGATCCATCAGTGTTTTAGGAACTGACTTAGATAGAACTAGGTTCAATGTGCATTGTTGTTTTGAGCACAAGACTCCAAAACAAACTTCGTAGGGTAGCATGACTCTTCATGAATCTTACCATCATTATCAAAGTTCTATTTCTCCTTTCTACAATACATCCTTGGTAAGACGTATCTCATACAGATAGTTGAGATCTAATCTCATTTGAGAAATTATATTTATCTCTAAACATAGATACAAACCACTACTTCGATCTAATCGAAGTGCCTTGATATGTTTTCCAATTTGACTGTTGGCTTAAGTCTCATCAAATAAACGTATCTGTATTTAGAGTAATAATTCAAATGAATTATAAAGCACCCAAAACATTCTCTTGCTTGAACATTCATAGGATCACATATCCGTATAAATTGGCACAAGAAACTTCATGGCTTAAATTCCTTTTATCTTAAAAAAGGCTTCTTGGTCAATTTAACTTTCTAAATAGGATTCGCAGATTTACACTATTTTCAAGTCAATAGGACTCAACAATCAATTTTTGGATCCTATTTAGATTCAATTGACCAATACATAGGTGCTATATATAAGTTTTTCTTCTTAGATGGTGACAAGTGTCGAATTTGCCAAAATAAATAAATATCTGGTTCACAGCTAAACAGAGTATAGAGCAAACAGGTCGAATCCACAGAGACTGGTCGAAAATAATTCTAATTACCTGCAGGAAAAACGTGTAATAAACTAGCCGACTAAATTAGGAGGGGGGTTTTGGATTTAATCTTTACTAACTAACTAAGAAACAATTAAATTAAACTAGATTAAAAGAAATAACTAATCACGTTGGAAATAGGTTTTAAACAATCAGATGGAAAACAATACATAGCTAGGAATTATAATTCAGTTCAGACATCAATCACGGACTCAATAATAAATTCAATTCCTTCAAATAGGTTAGGTATAGCAGATAGAGACACTCGACTCCGCCTCATTTTCTCCAGGAAAGCATGGACATGCCTAAAAATGTGTCCGTGCAGTGTCCGACACGTGTCGGACACGGACACAGCTCGGACACGGCTCGGACACCGTCGGACACGGTTGAAGGAGTGTCCGAAAAAAAAAAAAATTGGGACACGGTGTCGGACACGGCGAGGTGGAGTGTCGGACACGGCTCGGCAAATTTGATCATTTTTTTATGCTTTTTTTAATATTTTTTGAATTTTTTGGAGAGAAAATTGAAATAACAAAACTTATTTTAGTTTTTAATATTATATATTTTTATAAATATTTTATGTTACATAGATTACACTTATAAAATATTTTTATTTCTATATAAAATATTTTTATTTATATATAAAATATATTTATTTGTATAAAATATAGCCGTGTCGGAGCCGTGTCGTGTCCTAAAATTTTGAAAAAATCCGTGTCGCCGTGTCCGTGTCGTGTCGTGTCCGTATCGTGTCGTGTCCGTGTCGCCGTGTCCGTGTCCGTGCAACATAGGTTTTCTCTTAAATATTAGAACAACCTAGAGACGCTTAACAGTTATTCCCTAATCGATTCACAACCCCTAGAGACACTCGACAGGATTTAATGAATCAACAACATTAAGAATTAAGAAAACACTAACCCTAACCAACCTAGTCACGACACGTGCTAAGTTTAAATTAGATTATTAATCCCCTAATAAGTTGAGAACTGCAACCAATCCTTGTTATGAACGCGCCACTAATTATCTATCAAGCATTACATAAAACTTCATGCAATCAAGATTGGCAATACGTAACAAACTTACTTAGAAAATCGGGCCCTAATCAACTAAGTAAATAAATTACGATAAAAACTGCTTGCGAAGAACTAATAAATATTTGAACTTGAATTGAATTATGAAAAACACTTAGGTCTCATGATGTCATAAACTAAACTATAATATCCTAGCTAAGTATTAATAAAATTAGGTACTCATATCCATATTGTTCGAAAGCAAAAAACAAAGTAAAAACATGAATCTAACTAAAGGAAAGATTGAAGAGGAAAGATTGTCTCGGATGAATGTTCAAGCTCTCGCCTCCAAGGCCTTCTCGCCAACTGCTGCTCTAAATCTCGAAAGAAATGTGTATGTCCCCTCCCAAAGTTCTCGCCCAAAACATGAATATATAGCCACAAAGCCTTGGGCGTCAAGCTAGATTGTTTCTCCAAATCCTAGGCAAATTAGGAGTCAATCTTCTGTGAACAAACTTGCTGCCAAATTTGGATTAAGTTGGACTTCTCAATAAAATAGCTCCACGCTGCAACAACTACCCAAATGGGCCCACACGTACAGGCCCACTTCGCCATTGAATTCCAAAGCAATTCCACTATTCAGTTTGGGCCTCTTCCATGAGCATAACGACGTGGCCCAACAGCAACAATCCACCAAAGGGAAAGGTTCTGCTCCAAAAATTCCCCTTAATCAGCCCATACAGTCTCCAATTAGATGAAATTAGCTCCTCTGCATTAGAAACAGAGAACACATCACACGCACCAATATATATCCCATTTAAGAACTAAAAGTCAGCCACTAACATATGAAAAATACAAGGATTAGACATGTTATCAAATCCCCCCACACTTATTCATTCACTCGTCCTCAAGGGAAATAGAAATCAATGAAACCTCACTCACATCAAACACATCCACAAAGGCGAACTCCGAACTTTTCGCCTAAACGAATCTAGCAAACTGAACACCTTAGCCAATCATATGGAATTAAATTAATAAGTACAAACATCATACCCTCGTGTGTAGTGTGAAATTTAACGAAGAATGTACAAAGATTAGATCAATAAGTTAACATTTTTGTTTGCATGAAAACCAATCATCAATTTCGAGTGCACCGTCACCCCAATCTCCACTAATTTGATCAACTAATGACACAAAATCGATAGGTCTTTTCGAGATTGTAACGTAGGCTCGGGTACAGGTAGGAAAAAGTAGCTCAAAGGCTAATCACCAAGCTTACACATTTCAAATAAACCCTCAAGTGTTTCCCTTTATTTCATCCCAATAGACTCCCTTTCCATAACTTTCTCACTACCCATTTTTCGATATTCAGCAAGGGACAATTCTCTCTCTCTTTTTTTTTTTTTTTACTTTCACTTTTTTCGCACTTGTTTTTTTTTTCTTTTCGTTTCTTTTTTTTCCCTTCTGACACTTTTTTCTAGACATAATCAACGCAATCCCAAAATGTAGCACCCCAAATGGAGAATGCCACATCCCCCGCGCTATGACCCAGGCCCGGTCATGAAATGGGAATCCATGCCCGAATCCGAATCAGAGTGAACGGGAGACAAACGCAAACGCTATGATAGGAGGATCTAACTTGACAAACTCAGAGTGCGGAAGCAAAACAACATTCATACAAGATAGCGGAAGCATTTAAATCAACATTCAAAAAACAAGTGACGGGTTCAACTAGCATAGATACCTAGTCCCGAATATCAACAATAAACATAACAGGTGACGGGTTCAACTAGCATAGGTACCTAGTCCCGAAAAGTCAGATCAACATAACATAATAATCATCAAGTGCCACAAGGGGCCGAATACGAATGCCACGCAGGGCTACCGAATAGTAAAGTATAATCACAAGTCTATAAGCCGAAACATAAGTAAAGTGTATGAAAGACAAATGAAACTAGAGAAGCTAGACCGACGAAGTGCAACTCAAAGGACTCACTTCCGCCTAGCAAATGCCAACAACCTGCAACTAAAAGTGTAAATGAGGGGTCAGTCAACTTGACCGAGTGAGGGGGCTAACGCACACCCACAATATATATATAAGGAGCATAGCTCAGAATAAAAGGATGGACTTATGAACCGGGGATAGGTGTTGCATGCCAAAGATATTCCGGAAAAACCCAAATAAATATAAGTGTAAGTTTAGAAACCATTTTCAGAAAGACTCTATCCCGATTCATAATTTCATAACATAACATAATCAACTGCTCGGCGAGTACGAGCTTCCAACCTCAACTCCTCAAAACATAAATCAAAAACAATCCCTCCGCTACACCGGTGATCGAGGGGATTTGCGGTCCCCTAACCATCAAATAATAAACCGTCTAAAAACAGACTCACCCTCAAGGGGTAGCGAACCCACAAGAGTCCTCCCCGGCCTTAGCCGAAAGCTTAAGATACCACACCTTCCCTACAGCACAGGTCGCGTGAAGATATCTCAAATGGAACTACGAAATAGATGAATTACCCCGACGGCCCTAACCGTTCCAGGGGATCCATTACCCGCAGCTCACCAGGATCAGATCCACACACAGATCACAACGGATCGCAGCAGAACAGATCACAACGGATCACAAACGCCAATCTTTCATGGCAATCTCGCTACATAATTAAAACACAACAGTTTTCCAAAATAGCTTACATATGCTTCGAAAACTGGTTTTTATATGCCCACGCAAGATCATAAACATACCGTATTCAACACATATGTATTTATAGTAGGGTATACTCGCATGCAAGGATAGGAATCAGCATATAAAGGCCATAGGTCGCATAACTATACAAAACCTAAACCTCACCTCGTAGTAGCAGAGTCTAAGAGTGTGAAGGGCCAAACACTCTAAACCTCGGGCTCACCGGCACCACCAAACTCTGTAACGAGACATACAGAAGCCCAGACTTAAACTCTATATGAACCAAGTAAGACGCACGGCAACATAGAACATCATGTATGAAATGCATTATGGAATGATATGTATCACATAGGTCACGTAACATAGCATAAGACATGTATTTAATCATAAATTACACAATTAACATGAAGTACTAGAGTTTAGAACATAATTAAAGTAATATCATAAGATATAACATATCAAGCAACCCAAAGGCTATGATAAACAATCTCAGTTCATATCATTCTTAAGGTTAAAAGCGCATTTATAACATATAGGATATTCTAACACTTTCGATAATTAACCAAGTCAGATTATAATAACAATTACTCTAAAATAGAAAATGGATACAACACATTTATGCCGTCAAAGAAAGAAAGCGGGGTTACCTTGAAATCTCATTTCCATTTTAATACCTAGAATTAATAATTACACTAACACCTAAATATATATACATCATTAATATTTAAAATAATGCATTTTAATATTAAAAATTAATATTTTTATTTGAAGAATGAAATTAATAATAAAAGAGGGGATCGAATTTCATTACCCGTTTCAAATCATAAACTTACTCCTATACAAATTGAATGTACACACATATTGAATTCATTAATATTAGTATAATCTGGTGGCGTGTATGACATTGAAATACAAGAATTCATACCCAATTTTAAATGAATGGAACACAACGAGGTGGACACAAGGACGCAGGGGGTTCAGGCTATCCAAATTTTCATTTCAAGCAATCAATGCATCTCTTATATTTGATTTGAGGAAATGTTGACTTTAATTCCAACTTTTGTTAAAGAATAAACACCACCAAACTTAAATAATTCCAAGCAAAATGTCACGGTTCCCGAGGCACCCTCACGCAGCAAATATTTCAACTTTAGTACCCTATCAAATATTATTAAATTCAAAAGCACAAGAATTGAAGGTTGAAATTTGTGGTATTTCGTCCAGATCTCTAAGTCCATTTTTCCAAGTAATCATCACGGTACCCAAGTGTAAGCAATACAAAATTTGACAAAAGAGATCCAAAGCTTACCTTGTCTTGTGAAGGAGTGAGAAATCAAGGAATATGGGCTCTTAGAATGAAAGATGGTTCAAGTCTTGATCTTCTCTTGAAATTTCTCCATGACTCTCTGTTGGAAAACACGAATCAGAAAGCAGCGGAATTAAAAAATTTTTCCCAACAAAAGGACCTTGAACTCGCAATCGTGTAACCAAATTCGTAAAGATAGAAAACTTACTTTTCTTTTATTCTTTCTTGAAGCGTTTCAAGCCACCCAAGAACGCTCTTCTCGCGGCTTGATCCCCTCGTCTTGGTAAAGCTCGAATCTTCAAACTTCTAACTTGAAGTCTCTAGAGAAAGTCCACCAACTTGATCACAATCTAACTAGTAAGGATGCTAGTTCTCTAGTTAGTGTTTAGGCTTAACCTAGGGTTTAATTTAATCTTGGAGAAAGGAAGGTGTTCAACACATGAACCAAGAATTGTCAATTAGCTCTAAAGGGGAGCATGAGCTCCCCTATATATAGGAAAGGGGAGGGGCGGCCGAACCTAGTCCTTATTGGACAAGGATTTGGTTCCTCTCTCTCCTATTACTTGATCATCAAGTATTTTCCAACTTTGACTTTGAATTCTATTTCTAGTCAACTTTTAAGAGAGCTTAAAAATATCCAAACTATTTTTGGATAATTTTATACTTTATTTATTATAAAATAAATAACTTATTTTTATCTAATTAATTAATTCATAATTAATTAACTAGATTATTTTCTCCAAAATTAGACTTTCCTTTTAATTCAAAATTAAACCAAAGTCTATTAAATAATTAACTAATTAATTATTTAATATATATATATATAATATATATACACACACGTGTGTGACACGTGTCACAGTGACACGTGTCACTCACGCGAGCCACACGTGTGAATTCACACGTGTGGAACCCTCTTGGCTCGATTAACTCGTTTAATCATTTTCAAGCCTCAACTCATGTAACCAAGTTGTTGTGTGTGACCCTCTAGGTTCTCAATTCAATTAGCAGTGACCCTAATTAATTAATTCACTAATTAATTAATCAGTCCACAGATTAAACGACCATAGTCTAGCAACAGGTGTTTAACCCCTAGCTGAATTGGAATGTTCAGATTCGACAGAACCTTTAAGTCATTGATTCATGTGAGATACAATCCTCCTACTTACTATCTCTCAACCAAGATCTAGGGCAAGGGAATAATCAGAACCCTAATAATCCGGTCTTAAAGCTAAGTGCATTTCATATCCATTTGATCTCAATCCAAGAAACACTTTTCTTGATGTCTTGATCTACTGCCTTGGCCAAGGACTCCATATGGCATATGAATGACTTACACAATAAGAGATCACCTTGCTAATGCAAGTGTAGGTCCTTTCTTGATTCTCTTTCACTTTCATGAGTCACTTGTGCAGCCCCAGCATAAGCCTTGAATCAGTTGTCTAAGGCGACACCCTTTAAAGCTTATACCTAAGACTACAGAGTTAACTCATAAAGTGACAAGGAACCTCAAGTCTAAGGATCAATTAATCACATCAATGACTCGTGAGATATTTCCTAATCTGGAAGTTTCCATTTCCTGAAATAGAAACTTCCTTTCCCATTTAGGAATGTTCTCACACGGGGCACCTCAGTGAACTTACTTATTAAAGTAAGCACCCTCATGTATCACGCACGTATCAACTATACACTTTGCACCTCCATGAAACAAGGTGGTCCTTCTTAAGGGCGTGATCCCACAAGCAAGCCTTAGAGGAGTCAGGTTGACACTCCCACTGTCTGTAGGACTCATCGGCTTGGAGTATTTTACTAATCATGACTCATGTGATATAGGGCTCGTTTCATGAACCATTTCACCTAAATGGTAGAGTCCTAAAGTCATCAGGATTAGGGGAGTTCTCATACATGCACAGCTAAAGTAAACGCATACCAAACAAGAGCATATAAAGAAGTGTTGCCTCAATTCGTTATTTTATTCAAAGATTGTCTGTGATTACAATAAGGAAAAGTACAAAGCGGATATACAATCGGCTTTCTAGGGCACTATTCCTAACAATCTCCCACTTGCCCGTCAAAGCCATTCTAAAGCTACTCTAAGTCCCATCTTCTGAAGATGACCTTGGAAAGCTTCTCGACTAAGGGGTTTAGTAAGTGGATCTGCCACGTTCTCTGCTGATGTGACCCTCTCAATTTGCACATCTCCTCTTTTGATAATATCACGGATTAGGTGATACTTCCTCATAATGTGCTTGGTCCGTTGGTGAGATCTTGGTTCTCTTGCTTGAGCAACCGCCCCAGTGTTGTCACAAAACACAGTAATGGGGTCTTTCAAGCTAGGAACAACATTCAACTCTTGAATGAAGTTTCTAATCCAAACACCTTCCTTAGCTGCATCATTTGCAGCTAAGTATTCGGCCTCAGTGGTCGAAACTGCAGTGGTTGTTTGCTTAGAACTCTTCCAACTCACTGCTCCGCCGTTTAGGCAGAAAATGTATCCTGACATTGACTTAAAATCATCTAAGTCAGATGCAAAGCTTGCATCGCAGTATCCTTCGACAGTAAGATCTTTCTGACCTCCGTAAACTAAGAATAAATCTTTAGTACTTTTCAAGTACTTAAGAATATTCTTCACGGCAGCCCAGTGACCATCTCCAGGGTCAGATTGGAAACGACTTGTTACACTAAGTGCATAAGCCACATCCGGTCGAGTACATAACATTGCATACATTATGCTACCTATTGCTGATGCATAAGGTGTATGAGTCATTCTTTCCTTCTCAAGGTTAGTCTTAGGACACATCTTCTTTGAAAGACATATTCCTACACTCATAGGAAGGTTCTTAACCTTTGCTGACTCCATATTGAATCTCTTCAATACTTTGTCAATGTACATCGACTGTGATAGTCCTATTAACCTTCTAGATCTATCTCTATAGATTTTAATTCCAAGGATATAGGACGCATCACCAAGATCTTTCATCTCGAATTGGTTCGATAACCATAACTTAGTCACTTTCATGTCATCTTTCGAATTCCCAATAAGAAGGATGTCATCAACATAAAGTACTAAGAATTGCACTGAGGTCTCCAATTCCTTTCTATACACACATGATTCATTCGAAATTTGGATGAAGCCAAAAGCTTTGACCGATTCATCAAATCGAATGTTCCAATTCCTAGAAGCCTGTTTCAATCCATAGATTGATCTTTGGAGTTTGCAAACCTTTTGCTCACTCCCACTGAATGTGAAACCTATGGGTTGCTCCATATAAATGTCTTTGTCAATGTCACCATTGAGAAAGGCAGTTTTCACATCCATTTGCCATATCTCATAGTCATAATATGCAGCAATGGCAAGCATGATCCGAATAAACTTTTGCATTGCAACTGGTGAAAAGGTTTCATCAAAATCCACGCCGGGTCTCTGAGTGAATCTGTAGCACCCGGAACGCCAGGCACCACATCCCCCGCACTATAACTCCAATCCACATATGAAACGGACAATCCATACATGAATCAAAGCTATAGCGAACGGGAGACAATAAAATGACTCAAGGCTAGGCGGGTACCCTCAATTTTAAAACCAACCAATATGCAAGACAGAGTATTAAAAGCGGAAGCAATAACAATCATTCGATAGATATAGGTACCATATTTATTTATTTACGTATAGATACCAACATTTACAATATCAATACAATATCATCCTTCGACAATAGAGATATCAGGGCTAGATACAAAATATTCCAAACTAACTGTACATAAACAAAATGTGGAATGAAGTGTGCTAGACCCAAATTAAAGACTCTCTAGACTCTAATTCCCGCCTAGCACGCCCTGCAAAACAACTGAAAAGTTGAGGTGTCAGTCCAACACAGACTGAGCGAGGGGTATAAATAAATATAAGAGCACAGACATGCAAGTTATAACCTCGGGTAATAATTTTGGAAACAAAACAATTTCAATTCAATAAAAGAGTTGCTATCGCCCGAGATTACAACTATTCCAATTTCAATTCAATCAATTCAATACAATCAATTCGTGGCCCGGCGAGTGGGCAATTCTCCAACCTTACACCGACTGTGTACAATCAATCAATCAATTATTAGGTGATTAGGCGATCAAGCAATTCATTAATGTGCACAATTAGCAATTTCAATGACACCTTCTTCCTCCGGGTGATGGTGGGATTGCAAGGCCCCACCATCCAATCAATCTGGGCAGAGGGTATATGAATCCCTAAGCCCGGAACTCCTTTCCCGCCCTAATCTCCTAGGGGGTTCAGGGGTCATCCCAATTTGGTGAGGATAGCTCTCGAGTTACCCGTCAGCCCATGCTTTCCCGGTTGGCTCGAGTCACTACCCTCGGGCCCATAGTGCAATACAATTCTCGCCAAATCAATCAATCAATCAATCAATTCTTTCAATAGTTCGATAAAACATTTGAAAACCAATCCATTTGAAAACTATAAGTATATAAATAGGTTTTGGCTTAAAACGTCACATATGGTTGTACGGGTCCTATGTATCTAAAATTAAACCTCACCTGAACGACCCAAAAACAATCAAGGAAACAGCTCACGGGGCCTGCTCCTCGTCACCAGGAAGCTGGTCTGTGCAAGAAAGACAATTGTCCGTGAAACACGACTCAAAATGTACCAAATATGACGAACGGCGGAAATGCAACGAGACGACGAGAAAAATACAATGTACCATAAAAATATTGCGTTTCAACATGTAATCAGTCATATAATAGCAATTAGGGGTCAAAGAAGCCGTCGGAACGGGGTGCTAAAATTTTAATTTTATGCAGTGAATTTTGCCCACATTCTGGACTACGGGAACGGCCGTTCCGGCTTCCCTTTGAAAATGGGAAGGGCCGTTCCGATGGCTCAGAAAACGCGCCAACGTTTTTAATATATAAATGCGTTTTGGGCTGGGAAGGGCCGTTCCGGCTCACAGGCCAAAGTGGGAACGGCCGTTCCCAGTCTCGCTGGCCTAAAGTATCAGCATCATGGGAACGGCCGTTCCAGTTTTGAACTGGGGTTGGGAAGGGCCGTTCCCAGAATACGTGAGCTTCAGTATGCAGAGCAGAAACAGAGCAGCCATGGCAATCACCACAAATAACCACAAAAATGGCTTCAAGCCAAGTTCCAATGCAAATATTAGATGCAATAAATATGCTAACATACATTTTGATCAATAACAATTCATAAAAACACTTAACTCCATGTTAGATCATCAATAATTACTCATATGAAACCCATAAACTCCATCATGCTTCAAGCTCATACAACCCAAGATATATGCATCAAACTGAAGCTTATAGTTCACAAATCATTTTCCAACAACCAATACACAATTCATTCAATGTATAACAAAGCCCTATCAATGCCATATTTACAAGAAAATCATTCAAACTCCATAATTACCTCAAATGAGAGAGATGAGAGACAAGAAGAAGAAGTGATGTTGATGATGCTTGTATGATCCCAAAACCCACAAATATGAGGCTTAAGTGATGAAATCTCCCAACTCCAAGCAAGGGTTTTGATCGGTTGAGCAAGGGAAGAAATAGAACAAGGATGATATTTTGGTATGAAGAAAGAAGCAAAATGGTACGTGATGTTGCTGCTATGAAACAAGGAGAAATGGCCAATTTGCAATTTAAATCCCTCCATTTAATAAGTTATGCAATGAGGTCCAAATCCCATTTTAAATGATCAATTAGATCCAATGCAATTAGATCCCATAATCATGCAAATGAGCAATTAAGGACATAAAAGAAATAAATCACATTCGGGAAAATAAGTCACGTAGCAATCACGTTCAATAAATCCGAAAATATGATATGATATGAATTTTCAATAAAATAATAAGAATATAATTTTATAAAATTTATGTCATGCTATGGAAATTAAAGAAATGAACAATTAGAATATAAAAATATATCCCTCAAACGCACACGTGTCGTTCATACCTGAATTGCCGAAAGCTGGGGCGTTACAATCCTCCCTCCTTATAAGAATCTGGTCCCCAGATTCACTGATCGGAAGGGAACAACTCTGGATAGAACCGTCTCATTTTGTCTTCGGTCTCCCACGTGGCTTCTTCGGTCTTATCACTTCTCCAAAGAACCTTAACCATGGGAATCCTCCGGTTTCTTAATTCCTGAAACTTCTTATCCAATATCTTAACCGGTTTCTGAACAAAGGTAAGACTCGGTTCCAATTCCACTTCATCAACAGGAATGATCTCGGTTTCATCGGGGTAGTATTTCCTCAGCTGAGACACGTGAAATACATTATGAATCCCCGTGAGGCTCGGTGGTAGGTCCAATCTGTAAGCAACTTCTCCAATTCTTTCTAGAATCTCATAAGGAACTAAATAACGAGGTTTAAGTTTACCTCCTTTCCCAATCCGAGCAAATCCTTTACGTGGAGACGCCTTCAAGAATACCCGGTCTCCAACCTCAAACTCGAGATCCCTTCTGCGACGATCGGCGTAGCTCTTCTGTCTGTCCTGAGCTGATTTCATCCGTTGTTTTATTAGCTGAACTTTCTCAATCATAGCTTCAACGGCCATGGAAGGTTTCTCCAATTTCTCACCTTTCTTAACACCTTCCTGCTTAGTCCATTTCCACTCTTCCAAGTCAAAGAACAACGGAGAACGACACTTCCGTCCATAAAGTAGCTCATACGGTGCCATTCCAATCGAGGCTTGAAAACTGTTGTTGTACGCAAACTCAATCAAAGGTAGTTGATCATGCCAAGAAGATTGAAAATCCAAAGAACAAGCTCGTAGCAAATCCTCGAGATACCTTATTAATCTCTCGGACTGACCATCCGTCTGAGGATGAAAAGCTGTACTAAACTGGAGCTTCGTACCCAAAACCTCTTGCAATTCACGCCACAACCTCGAAGTGAACCGTGGATCTCTGTCAGAAACTATACTAATCGGAATCCCGTGAAGCCTAACAATCTCCCGGTTATAAAGCTCGGCTAGCTTGCGAATCTTATACGACATCCGAACCGGCAGAAAATGTGCAGACTTCGTCAAACGGTCCACAATCACCCAAATCCCATCAAATCCACCTTTCACTTTAGGTAATCCGGACACGAAATCCATCGTTACCTGTTCCCACTTCCACTCAGGAATAGGTAATGGCTGAAGAAGACCTCCTGGTTTCTGATGCTCGGCTTTCACTTTCTGGCAAGTGAGACAATGCTTCACAAACTCGGCCACATCTCTCTTCAATCCACGCCACCAATAATATTGCCTTAGATCCTTATACATCTTGTTTCCTCCGGGGTGGATAGAATAAGCCGATCTGTGAGCTTCCTCGAGCAACACCCGTTTCAACTCTTCGGGTACAACCACTCGGTTCTTGAAACGAAGAAGACCGGTTTCATCGAACCCGAATGGACACTCTGGATCAGCTCTTGCCTTAGCTACCAATCTCTGAACTTCCAAATCTGTACTCTGAGCCTCAAACAACTTGTGCTTCAATTCTGGCTGGACCGAAATATTAGAAACTCGAGCCCTTAAAGTAATTGGCTCGATTCCACTACTCTCACCCACTTCCAAGCTCGACACACTAGCCTTCCTACTAAGTGCATCGGCGACCACGTTGGCTTTGCCGGGATGGTACTTAATCGTGCAATCATAATCTTCCAACCTTTCCATCCAACGCCGTTGCCTCATATTCAAATCCTTCTGAGTGAATAAATACTGGAGGCTTTTGTGGTCAGTGAAAATCTCGAAGGACACCCCGTACAAATAATGTCTCCACTTTCCAAGTGCAAAGACTACGGCAGCAAGCTCAAGATCATGTGTCGGATAATTCTTCTCATGCTCTTTCAGCTTCCGGGATGCATAAGCAATTACTTTACCCTTCTGAGTCAACACACATCCCAAGCCTTCCTTAGAAGCATCCGTATAAACAGCATATCCTTCAGAACCTTCCGGAAGGGCTAACACTGGAGCAGACACTAACTTCTCCTTCAAGAAAGTGAAACTCTTCTCACAATCTTCATTCCAGTCGAATTTCACATTCTTCTTTGTCAACCGGGTTAAAGGAGCTGCTAACTTGGAGAAATCCTTAACAAATCTTCGGTAATAACCTGACAAACCCAAGAAACTCCTAATCTCAGAGGCATTCCTAGGTTTCTCCCACTTCAGAACCGCCTCAATCTTGGAAGGATCGACTTCCAAACCGTTGCCCGAAATCACGTGACCCAAGAATGACACCCTGTCAATCCAGAACTCACACTTGCTGAATTTGGCAAACAACTGATGCTCCTTCAAAGTCCTCAATACCAACTGAAGGTGTCTTGCATGCTCCTCGGCAGACTTCGAGAAAACCAGGATATCATCAATAAAGATAACCACAAACTTATCCAGAAAAGGCCTGAAGATCCTGTGCATCATATCCATAAAAGCTGCTGGGGCATTAGTCAAACCAAACGGCATCACAACGAATTCATAATGCCCATACCGAGTGTTAAATCCTGTCTTAGAAACATCCTCTGCTCGGATACGCAGCTGGTAGTAACCTTGTCTCAAATCCAACTTCGAATATACTTTCGATCCCTGAAGTATATCAAACAACTCCTCGATGTGTGGAAGAGGATACTTATTCTTGATCGTCATCCGGTTCAACTCCCTATAGTCTATGCACATTCTCAAGGTTCCGTCCTTCTTCTTTACAAACAAAACCGGTGCACCCCAAGGAGAAGAACTCGGTCTGATATACCCAATCTCCAACAACGCATCAAGTTGAGTCTTCAACTCTTTCAACTCGGCCGGAGCCATACGATACGGAGTCTTGGAGTACGGCTCTGCGTTAGGGTATAAGTCGATCACAAACTCAATTTCCCGTTCTGGAGGTAAAGAATCCAATTCCTCAGGAAAAACCTCGGGAAAGTCCTTTACTACTTCCGTTTCTTCCAGCTTACTCTGATCCTTAGGTTTATTAAGGATATAAGCAATGAAACCCGTGGCTCCCTCTCGAACCAACTTGTGAGCTTCAGAAAAAGAAAGTAGTGGTACAGTCTTGGAACTCCAACCCACTATCAAATCTGATCCCAACTGAACCTTCTTCGCTCTGCAATCAACTGTGGCAGAATGTCTGTACAACCAGTCCATGCCCAGAATAGATCCATAGCAAGTCATCGGCAGCTCAATGAAGTCTGACAAGAAAACTCGGCCCTCGATACTCACTGGAACCTCTCTAAACACCCGATCAGATTCTAAACTACCACCAAAAGGAGTACTAACCACATAACATGCAGAAGAGCGAGTAACAGGCAAAGACAGAGAAACAGATATAGCACTCGAAAGAAAGGAGTGAGTAGCTCCTAGATCAAACAAGGTATGTATGTTCGTGCCATGTATGCAAATGGTACCTTCAACTACCGCGGCTGGATCAACATCAGCATCCGGCTGCTCTCCGTCCAAAGCATAAGCACGAGCCCTAATCAGTGGTCTCTGTGCTCCCTGTGGTAGCATCCTGTTATCCGGACATCCATCTACCATATGCTCGGCGCTCCCACAAAGCAAACATAAACCCAGACGCCTCCTGCAGTTATCATAAGTATGCGTCCTCCGACCACAGAAGGTACAAGCAGGCCTCTCGGGTAGTGGTGGTAAAGCTGGAGCAACTGGAGCAACTGGAGCTCTAATCACTGGTCCTGCAGGTCGGGGCTTCTTCCCTGGGCCCTGTGGAACTGGTGGTGGAGAAGTATAAACCATCGGCCTCTTGCCCAAAGCAGAACCCGATCCAGAACCCTTAAACCCTGGTCCGGCACCTCTGAAACCCGATCCAGTACCTCTAAATCCCGATCCTGATCCTGAGCCCGAACCTGAGCCTGAACGGTAAGAAGACCGCCTCGCATTCACTGAATCCTCAACCAATAGAGCCTTCTTGGTAGCCTTCGCCCAGGTGCTCGTGTTGACCGCCTCAATCGCTGCCTGAATGTCCGGTCTAAGGCCCTGAACAAACTGCATCGCCTTATGGAAATCATCACTCGCTATATTAGGAGCATAGCGGGACAATCTCTCAAACTCGGCGATATACTCTGAAACTGACCGGCTTCCCTGCTTGAGCTCTGTAAATTCCTTCAATCTTCTAGTGCGAGAAGATGGAGGAATGAACTTGTTTCCGAATTCCCTGACAAATACTTCCCAGTTCACTTCCTCGCCTGCTGCCTCTAGTACTATCCGGGCACTCTCCCACCAGGAATAGGCCTCACCCTGAATCAAAGAAAGCGTACAACGGGCCTTCTGCTGAGACTCACAAGGAATGAGCTCCCAAACCCTCTCGATGTCCCTGAGCCACTGCTCGGCCTGAATATCATTACCCTTATAAAACTTGGGAGGATGCTGGTTCTGGAACTCCCTGAAAACAGCTGAAATCTGGCCTCCAGGCTGTGGTGGTGGAACTGGTGGTCCTGGAGGAATATGATCCCGAACTCTCTGATCAATAAGACCCACCACTGCATTCATAAAGTCCTGTGGCTGAGCCTGAGGAGGTGGAGGAGGAGGTGGTGATCTCTCCCTGCGATGATGTCGATGATGTCGATGCCTAGGAGAACGATCACGATGATGTCTATCGCGAGCCATCCTGAAATCAAATCACTATGGTGCATGTTTGGTTAATAATGCCAATGTGTGCAAATAGGTAAAGATTGCACATAATTTCAGAAATTTAACAAGTCACCCCAAAATTCAATTAAGCCAAGTAGGTTCAAGTATCAAATAACAATGCAAGACTCTCAAATTTGACAATTAGTTCCTATGCCGTACGACCTAGACTCTCAAGACACGACACTAGAGACCCGGTTTTGCAACCGAGCTCTGATACCACCGTAGGATGTAGCACCCGGAACGCCAGGCACCACATCCCCCGCACTATAACTCCAATCCACATATGAAACGGACAATCCATACATGAATCAAAGCTATAGCGAACGGGAGACAATAAAATGACTCAAGGCTAGGCGGGTACCCTCAATTTTAAAACCAACCAATATGCAAGACAGAGTATTAAAAGCGGAAGCAATAACAATCATTCGATAGATATAGGTACCATATTTATTTATTTACGTATAGATACCAACATTTACAATATCAATACAATATCATCCTTCGACAATAGAGATATCAGGGCTAGATACAAAATATTCCAAACTAACTGTACATAAACAAAATGTGGAATGAAGTGTGCTAGACCCAAATTAAAGACTCTCTAGACTCTAATTCCCGCCTAGCACGCCCTGCAAAACAACTGAAAAGTTGAGGTGTCAGTCCAACACAGACTGAGCGAGGGGTATAAATAAATATAAGAGCACAGACATGCAAGTTATAACCTCGGGTAATAATTTTGGAAACAAAACAATTTCAATTCAATAAAAGAGTTGCTATCGCCCGAGATTACAACTATTCCAATTTCAATTCAATCAATTCAATACAATCAATTCGTGGCCCGGCGAGTGGGCAATTCTCCAACCTTACACCGACTGTGTACAATCAATCAATCAATTATTAGGTGATTAGGCGATCAAGCAATTCATTAATGTGCACAATTAGCAATTTCAATGACACCTTCTTCCTCCGGGTGATGGTGGGATTGCAAGGCCCCACCATCCAATCAATCTGGGCAGAGGGTATATGAATCCCTAAGCCCGGAACTCCTTTCCCGCCCTAATCTCCTAGGGGGTTCAGGGGTCATCCCAATTTGGTGAGGATAGCTCTCGAGTTACCCGTCAGCCCATGCTTTCCCGGTTGGCTCGAGTCACTACCCTCGGGCCCATAGTGCAATACAATTCTCGCCAAATCAATCAATCAATCAATCAATTCTTTCAATAGTTCGATAAAACATTTGAAAACCAATCCATTTGAAAACTATAAGTATATAAATAGGTTTTGGCTTAAAACGTCACATATGGTTGTACGGGTCCTATGTATCTAAAATTAAACCTCACCTGAACGACCCAAAAACAATCAAGGAAACAGCTCACGGGGCCTGCTCCTCGTCACCAGGAAGCTGGTCTGTGCAAGAAAGACAATTGTCCGTGAAACACGACTCAAAATGTACCAAATATGACGAACGGCGGAAATGCAACGAGACGACGAGAAAAATACAATGTACCATAAAAATATTGCGTTTCAACATGTAATCAGTCATATAATAGCAATTAGGGGTCAAAGAAGCCGTCGGAACGGGGTGCTAAAATTTTAATTTTATGCAGTGAATTTTGCCCACATTCTGGACTACGGGAACGGCCGTTCCGGCTTCCCTTTGAAAATGGGAAGGGCCGTTCCGATGGCTCAGAAAACGCGCCAACGTTTTTAATATATAAATGCGTTTTGGGCTGGGAAGGGCCGTTCCGGCTCACAGGCCAAAGTGGGAACGGCCGTTCCCAGTCTCGCTGGCCTAAAGTATCAGCATCATGGGAACGGCCGTTCCAGTTTTGAACTGGGGTTGGGAAGGGCCGTTCCCAGAATACGTGAGCTTCAGTATGCAGAGCAGAAACAGAGCAGCCATGGCAATCACCACAAATAACCACAAAAATGGCTTCAAGCCAAGTTCCAATGCAAATATTAGATGCAATAAATATGCTAACATACATTTTGATCAATAACAATTCATAAAAACACTTAACTCCATGTTAGATCATCAATAATTACTCATATGAAACCCATAAACTCCATCATGCTTCAAGCTCATACAACCCAAGATATATGCATCAAACTCAAGCTTATAGTTCACAAATCATTTTCCAACAACCAATACACAATTCATTCAATGTATAACAAAGCCCTATCAATGCCATATTTACAAGAAAATCATTCAAACTCCATAATTACCTCAAATGAGAGAGATGAGAGACAAGAAGAAGAAGTGATGTTGATGATGCTTGTATGATCCCAAAACCCACAAATATGAGGCTTAAGTGATGAAATCTCCCAACTCCAAGCAAGGGTTTTGATCGGTTGAGCAAGGGAAGAAATAGAACAAGGATGATATTTTGGTATGAAGAAAGAAGCAAAATGGTACGTGATGTTGCTGCTATGAAACAAGGAGAAATGGCCAATTTGCAATTTAAATCCCTCCATTTAATAAGTTATGCAATGAGGTCCAAATCCCATTTTAAATGATCAATTAGATCCAATGCAACTAGATCCCATAATCATGCAAATGAGCAATTAAGGACATAAAAGAAATAAATCACATTCGGGAAAATAAGTCACGTAGCAATCACGTTCAATAAATCCGAAAATATGATATGATATGAATTTTCAATAAAATAATAAGAATATAATTTTATAAAATTTATGTCATGCTATGGAAATTAAAGAAATGAACAATTAGAATATAAAAATATATCCCTCAAACGCACACGTGTCGTTCATACCTGAATTGCCGAAAGCTGGGGCGTTACAGAATCCTTTTGCAACCAGTCTTGCTTTGTAGGCTGCAATGCTTCCATCAAATCCAAGCTTTCTCTTAAAGATCCATTTGCAACCTATGGGTTTGACCCCATCAGGCAAATCTACCAAGGTCCAAACTTGGTTGGAGTTCATGGAATCCATTTCGGATTTCATGGCTTCTATCCACTGTTCAGAGTCAGAATCTGAAAGTGCCTCCTCATATGTTAAAGGATCATTATCCTTTTGAGAGATTTCATGGAAGAATCCATACCATCTCTCCGGCTGTCTAGGAGTACGTTCAGAACGCCTTAGAGGAGGATTTTCGTGTGTATCGAAATTCGTGATTGGTTGTGGTTGATCAGAGTGGGACGTTTCTTCAGTGGGTGGTGTGGGGTCATTTTGTACTTCTTCTAATTCTATGATCTTGCCCTTCTTTTCTTTAAGGAACGGTTCCTCAAGAAAAGTGGCATTTCTAGAAACAAACACCTTTTGTTCAGATTGATCATAGAAGTAGTATCCTATGGATTCCTTAGGATAACCTACAAAGTAGCATAAGTTAGAACGAGATTCTAATTTATCTCCCACTGTCCTCTTCACGTAAGCAGGACAACCCCAAATTCTTAAGTAAGAATAACTAGGGATTTTACCATGCCACATTTCATAGGGCGTTTTAGGGACTGACTTAGAGGGAACTAGATTCAAAATCTTTGCTGCACTTTCTAGGGCATAACCCCAGAAAGAAGGTGGTAAGTCAGTAAAACTCATCATGGAACGAACCATATCAAGTAGGGTTCGATTCCTTCTCTCAGAAACTCCATTGAGTTGAGGAGTTCCCGGAGGAGTCCACTGAGAGATAATCCCATTATCTTTGAGATGATTAAGGAATTCTTCACTAAGATACTCGCCTCCTCGATCAGATCGAAGTGTTTTGATCTTGTGACCAGTTTGGTTCTCAACCTCCTTTTGAAATTCTAAGAATTTCTCAAAAGCTTCAGATTTATACTTCATTAAGTATACATAACCATACCGACTAAAGTCATCAGTAAAGGTTATGAAATACTGATGATTGCTTCTAGTGCTTTACACTAAGCGGTCCACAAACATCAGTATGGATCAAATCCAAAACCTCAGTGGCACGTTCCACAGTTCCTTTAAAAGGGACTTTGGACATTTTTCCTTTGAGACAGGATTCGCAAGAAGTTAACTCTTTGAGATCATTTTCAGAGAATGATCCTAAAGTGTTTATCTTGCTAATTCTGTTCTTGGAAATGTGTCCTAATCTAGCGTGCCATAAGGGAGCTGAAACTTTGTCATCTCTCTTACGCTTTGTTTCTCGTTGTATATTCATAATATTGATATTTTGAGTTAGGTAAAGTCCATTACTTAGAGTACCGATATGAACGGAAGAGTTTTTCCGTTTGATAAAATATTTACCATTCTTAATATAAGTTTCATAACCTTCACAATCTAATATTGGAACTGAAATTATATTACGAATAATGCTCGGTACATAAAGGACTTTATTTAATACTAACTCAAAACTACCTAAATCTAATCTAATTGTGCCTAAAGCTCGAGCTTCAACGTTTGAGCCATCGCCGATCTTCAAGACACATTCTCCTTCTTTGAGTTGTTGGACTTCACTTAGCATCTGTACATCATTACAGATATGAGTCCCACAACCGGTATCAAGTACCCAAGAACTAGAATTAATAGAAAGATTTACTTCAACGAGAAAGATACCTTTCTTTAGAGTAGCCTTGTACTCTGGGCAATTTCTCCTCCAATGTCCCGCTTTGCCACAATGGAAGCAAACATCCTCTTTCTGATCACGCTTCTTCTTTTGGGCCTTCCCCTTCGAAATGCCACCAGTGGGCCTAAGGGGTTTCTTCTTCTTCTTTTGAGCTTTCTTGCCCTTACCTTTAGAAGGCCCAGAAGAGGAAGATGGAGCATTCACCATCAAAACCTTATTGTCCTTCTTGATCGTGCTTTCAGCAGTCACAAGCTGACTAATCAGCTCAGCTACAGTAGCACCAGCATGATTCATGTTGAAGTTAAGGACAAATGGGTTGAATGATGGTGGGAGCGAAGCTAGCAACAAATCCACTGAAAGCTCATCTTTCAGCGGCATGTCCATGGAAGCAAGTTTCTCAGTAAGGGCAAGAAACTTGAGTCCATATTCATGGACACTTGAACCTTCCCTCATTCTCAAGTGGAATAATTCCTTTGAAGTGTTATACCTTGTAACACGTTCATGAGGGCGGTAAAGTTGCTCTAAGTGGTCGTAAATCTCCCAAGCAAATTCCATGGCCTCATGTTGTCTTTGCAAGTCCGGAGACATGTTAGCCAACATAAGGCAACGGGCTTGGAGATTATCATCCTTCCACTTCTGAATCGCATCCCGCTCGGCCCGAGTGGGAGCCTCCCCTTCAGGAGTAGGCTCCCCTTCGAAGAGAACATAAGTTCTCTTCTCAGAATCTAAAATGATTTTCAGATTCCTCAGCCAATCAGAATAGTTGGGACCAGTCAACTTATTTGACTCGAGGATCGATACAAGAGGGTTTTTGGTTGCCATTTCAAAACACGTAGAGAATCACAGAATCTACGACCTAAATGGTAAAACAGAGAACTAGTGAGCATGCTGAATTATAACGATATACAAAAGATAAGGTCTTTAATCTATTGTAGCTCCCACTGTTTTTCAAAGATCTAGAATTCCCAAAGATCTAAGAGGAACACGTTTCCCAATGGGTACTAAGATCCTAGGCATTTTACCTCGAACCCACGACTCGCGGACATTCTAAGTAAGAACCCTAGGTAGGTACAACTTACCAATTCTAACACCTTTAGAACTCTTAGTAATTGTTTTTTGCATCACCTATCTTTCAATATGGACCCACGACTCGTGCGACATCCATATTTACTTAGGCGTTAAGCTAGACCCACCAATCATAAGATCATGACCAAAACTTAGTTTGAACGACCCACGACTCGCGGACATCGCCCTCGCTAAAATTGACCACGAAATATTGATCATTTAAAATGATTAATCAGGTAACTAAGAACTAATAAGCTCCACTAGCTATCCCACGACTCGCGGACAATAACTAGTTTTACTTACTAAACTTAAAACCTATTGATGGAATGCTAGGAATTTAATTCAAAACTTGCATCTCGAATTAAACACCTATTTGTTCGAAATTAGCTTAATATTTAATGGGAATTTTCGAATCAACCGGAGAGTTGTCCGGTTCGACCTCACCAACATATATGTTATCCAATTTTATTAGTCTTGATTAATGCAAGTACACTTAAATGCATTTCAAACAAGCACATAAACAGATAACATGTCCTAGCATGATACTAACATGTAATGATCATGGGTTCTACCTATCTTATGCGTGATATGTGGGAGCCACTCCACAATCACAAGTTCTAACATACATGCCACATAAACAGTTCAAATCACATAAGGGAAAGCAGTAACAAAATACGAGCCCTATCTCTATTACATTTAACAATTGAGATTCCCCTCCCTAACATGTTGAGGGGTCTTCACTTATGGCCTCCTTGTTACTTGAATGTGGTCCATCTTACTCCATGGGTGCATTGTCTCCAAAATGAAAATAAAACCTCACCACCTATCTCTACTCTCAAATTACAATAAAAAGAAAAAGACATAAAGTAATAAGGCTCAATCTTCATATTGGCCTTAGACAATTACACGGGGCATACCCCGGCCTCAAAAACAGTAATATGGAAAGCCACATAATAAATCACATAACAGTACGCACATAAGTGAGGCTCCAACCTCAATTGAAAAACGCAACTATAGGGCTCCAACCCCAATTTAAACCATCCATGTGCATAAATTAAAACCATACATAGATCTAAACCCATGATCACCTAACATGCTTTTGCGAGAATTTAAATTTAGCCAATAAATTAAAATTCTCGTTTCAAGTCCTAATGACTCAAAACACGACTTAGATGCAATTCTTGTTCAAGAGCCTTTTCAATAAAACCCGAAAAACATTAAACTAATAAAATTCCAATTAATTTCCAAAATTAATAATTTTATTCTTTCATTATTTTCAGAAAATAATATTCATAATTTTCCCAAAAACCAAATCGCTTTAATTTCTCAAAAATCCCAATTTAATCAAAATTTTAAAATAATTTTATTTTAACAAAACTGATTTTAAAAGGATAAAATTAAAATAAAATTAAATCGGGATTTTATGGACCGAAAAACACGAAACACGAAAACACGAAAACGAGCCCGGAAAAAGGGCCCAGCCGTGCGAGGCACCGCCGCGCAGCCGCGCGCGCAGACGCGCGCCAGCCGCGCGCACAGCGGGCGGGATGAGCCGCTCTTTCGTGCGCACGCTGGGCGTGCATCATGCGCGCGCCTGCGCGCAGCAGCGCCCGGCATGGACTGGGTAGGCGTCCCGCGCGGTTGCGGGACGGACTGGGCGGGCGTGCCTAGGCGCGCCCGGGACGGCTCCCGCGCTGTTGCGGGAGGAGCTGGGCGGCGGCGACGGGCCTGGGCGTGCGACGTGCTAGCACGCCTAGGCTCGTTGCTTTTCGTGTTCGTTTCGTGTTTCTGGGTTTCTCGAAAAACCAGTTCAATCCAAAAATTAAAAAATTCGATTTAAACAAATTTCAACTAAAACAATTTTCAAAAACACGATTTGAGAAAACAGTTTTAGAAATTCAGGAAAAATTACAGTTTCGTAATTCAGGCTTTCTAAAAGAACTCATGAATACCTAATTCGCATCTAAGCCTAAGAATTTCTACCAAATTCAGAAATAATGGAGACGAATCAGAAACACGATTAACGAGGTGGCTCTGATACCACTTGTTGGAAAACACGAATCAGAAAGCAGCGGAATTTAAAAATTTTTCCCAACAAAAGGACCTTGAACTCGCAATCGTGTAACCAAATTCGTAAAGATAGAAAACTTACTTTTCTTTTATTCTTTCTTGAAGCGTTTCAAGCCACCCAAGAACGCTCTTCTCGCGGCTTGATCCCCTCTCCTTGGTAAAGCTCGAATCTTCAAACTTCTAACTTGAAGTCTCTAGAGAAAGTCCACCAACTTGATCACAATCTAACTAGTAAGGATGCTAGTTCTCTAGTTAGTGTTTAGGCTTAACCTAGGGTTTAATTTAATCTTGGAGAAAGGAAGGTGTTCAACACATGAACCAAGAATTGTCAATTAGCTCTAAAGGGGAGCATGAGCTCCCCTATATATAGGAAAGGGGAGGGGCGGCCGAACCTAGTCCTTATTGGACAAGGATTTGGTACCTCTCTCTCCTATTACTTGATCATCAAGTATTTTCCAACTTTGACTTTGAATTCTATTTCTAGTCAACTTTTAAGAGAGCTTAAAAATATCCAAACTATTTTTGGATAATTTTACACTTTATTTATTATAAAATAAATAACTTATTTTTATCTAATTAATTAATTCATAATTAATTAACTAGATTATTTTCTCCAAAATTAGACTTTCCTTTTAATTCAAAATTAAACCAAAGTCTATTAAATAATTAACTAATTAATTATTTAATATATATATATAATATATATACACACACGTGTGTGACACGTGTCACAGTGACACGTGTCACTCACGCGAGCCACACGTGTGAATTCACACGTGTGGAACCCTCTTGGCTCGATTAACTCGTTTAATCATTTTCAAGCCTCAACTCATGTAACCAATTTGTTGTGTGTGACCCTCTAGGTTCTCAATTCAATTAGCAGTGACCCTAATTAATTAATTCACTAATTAATTAATCAGTCCACAGATTAAACGACCATAGTCTAGCAACAGGTGTTTAACCCCTAGCTGAATTGGAATGTTCAGATTCGACAGAACCTTTAAGTCATTGATTCATGTGAGATACAATCCTCCTACTTACTATCTCTCATCCAAGATCTAGGGCAAGGGAATAATCAGAACCCTAATAATCCGGTCTTAAAGCTAAGTGTATTTCATATCCATTTGATCTCAATCCAAGAAACACTTTTCTTGATGTCTTGATCTACTGCCTTGGCCAAGGACTCCATATGGCATATGAATGACTTACACAATAAGAGATCACCTTGCTAATGCAAGTGTAGGTCCTTTCTTGATTCTCTTTCACTTTCATGAGTCACTTGTGCAGCCCCAGCATAAGCCTTGAATCAGTTGTCTAAGGCGACACCCTTTAAAGCTTATACCTAAGACTACAGAGTTAACTCATAAAGTGACAAGGAACCTCAAGTCTAAGGATCAATTAATCACATCAATGACTCGTGAGATATTTCCTAATCTGGAAGTTTCCATTTCCTGAAATAGAAACTTCCTTTCCCATTTAGGAATGTTCTCACACGGGGCACCTCAGTGAACTTACTTATTAAAGTAAGCACCCTCATGTATCACGCACGTATCAACTATACACTTTGCACCTCCATGAAACAAGGTGGTCCTTCTTAAGGGCGTGATCCCACAAGCAAGCCTTAGAGGAGTCAGGTTGACACTCCCACTGTCTGTAGGACTCATCGGCTTGGAGTATTTTACTAATCATGACTCATGTGATATAGGGCTCGTTTCATGAACCATTTCACCTAAATGGTAGAGTCCTAAAGTCATCAGGATTAGGGGAGTTCTCATACATGCACAGCTAAAGTAAACGCATACCAAACAAGAGCATATAAAGAAGTGTTGCCTCAATTCGTTATTTTATTCAAAGATTGTCTATGATTACAATTAGGAAAAGTACAAAGCGGATATACAATCGGCTTTCTAGGGCACTATTCCTAACACTCTCTTGGTAGCTAACTTGTGTGGTTTGAAATGAAATGAAAAGGGGATAAAGCTATTTGTATGGTGGCTAATAGTTTTAGGTCAAGGTTAGGGTTTCCAATATAAAATGTGGGGCTAAAGGCTTGAATAGGATTTGGGCTCCAATAAATGACCTTCGGCCCAATAAGTCACAATTAAAAGGTTTAAAGTCTAAATGGTTTCCGAAAAATATAAAATAAATTCCGTTGGACCCGAATCACTGATTTAAGTCCAATGGTGGTGTCGGAATTCGAATTCGAATTCCCGAGCCCATATTGGTCCCGAATGACCTTAACTCACCTAATTCAAGTTAGGCCCAAAACACACAAATAGGTCCAAGTCCTATTTAAATCCAAATCCAACAATTAATTTAAATTCATCCAAGTTCCATTCCCAAGTTGTCATGCAAGAATTCATATTTTACCATTTTAGGTTTTTAGTCAATTATGTCACATTTTCAATCAAAGTTGGATTTATACTCAAAAAAGGAAATTAAATCACATACGTGCATAATATAAACTCTCTCCTGGCGCCTACCTGTATGATTTATTGGACGGGGCGTCACAACCTCCCCCCCTTAGGAGAACCTGTCCTCAGGTTCGCTGCTTGAAACAACTCCGGATACAACTTCCTCATCTTCTCCTTAGTCTCCCAAGTCGATTCCTCAGATTTCTGATCTCTCCACAACACTCTGACCAAGGGAATCTGCTTGTTCCTCAACACTTGCACTTTCCGGTCCTGAATCTCAACTGGTTGCTTCACAATCATCAAATCGGACTCAAGCTGTACCTCTTCAACCGGTAAAACCGTCGACTCATCGGGGTAGAATTTCCGAAGCTGTGAAACGTGGAACACATTATGAATCCCAGTGAAACTCGGCGGTAGGTCCAACCTATACGCCACCTCTCCAATCCTCTCTAGAATCTCAAACGGTCCAAGATACCGAGGGCTAAGCTTTCCACCTCTACCAATACGAGAAAAGCCCTTCCTAGGAGATGCCTTCAAGAAGACACGATCTCCGACCTCAAACTCAAGGGGCCTTCTCCTCTTATCCGCATAACACTTCTGTCTATCCTGAGCTGCTTTCATTCTCTGCTGAATCAACTTAACCTTCTCAACCATCTTCTCAATCTCAGACGAGACCTTAGCTCTTGTGAACTTACCATCCTTAGTCCATCGTCAATCCTCAATATCCCAATATAGTGGCGACCTACAATTCCTCCCATAAAGTGCCTCGTAAGGAGCCATACCAATCGAAGCCTAGTAATTGTTGTTGTAAGAGAACTCAACCAATGTCAAGTGTTTATCCCATTTATCCTTAAAATCCAATGTACATGCCCTTAACATATCCTCGAGATACTTAATCAGCCGTTCTGATTGTCCATCAGTCTGTGGATGTGATGCGGTGCTAAACTTAAGCTTTGTACCCAAGCACTTCTGAAGATCCTGCCAAAAACTAGCTGTAAACCGAGGATCCCGATCTGACACGATACTAGCTGGAACTCCATGTAGTCTTACTATCTCATTACAATACAATTCAGCCAACTTAGGTACCTTATCCGTCATCCGAATCTTAAGGAAATGGGCAGACTTCGTCAAACGGTCTATCACTACCCAAATCCCATCGAATCCTCTCCTAGACCTCGGCAGGCCGGACACAAAGTCCATAGTCACCTGCTCCCACTTCCACTCCGGTATCGGAATCAGTTGGAGAGTACCTCCCGGTTTCTGATGTTCTACCTTAACCATTTGGCATGTCAGACATCGCTTCACAAAGAATGCGACATCCCTCTTCATGCCACTCCACCAATATAACTCTTTCAAGTCCCGGTACATCTTCGTACCTCCTGGGTGAATGGAATAGCCGGAGCGGTGCGCCTCCTCAAGTATTACCCTCTTGAGCTGGTTAGGCACACACTGTAACACTCGAGCGCAAGGTGTCACATCCCCCGCACCGAGACCCGACCCGAATATGAAATGAACGATCCATACCCAAGCTAAATCACGGCGAACGGGGACAAACACACACTCTATGCTAGGCGGGCTAACCCTTAACCATACGAATCAGAGAAAATCCATAAAGCGGAAGCAATAAACGAACAAAGCATATCTTATAAATACCATGAGCATGCAAGCTCCAAAAGATAATTCATATACATCAAGGCAAGCCATCACGGCCCAAAACATGTGTACGCTCCAATAACATATCCATATACAATAATCAAAAGTGTGAGATGTAAGTGTAAGACCAAAGTATAGAGCTAGAGACGAATGCAAGACCTAGGACTCGTATTCCCGCCTAGCTCTCTTGACACCTGCACCAAACAGCTGAAAACCAAACGGGTTCAGTCCAAAAGGGACTGGTGGGTATAAAACATTGGCATAAATATAATATATAACTGAATTTAAACAATCACATGCAGATTATAATCCCAAGCGAGGTTTTAGAAACGGTTCCCAAGTGGGAAAATAGAGGAATCATCGGAAGGGATTATAATGGTCAATTTTACAATAGGTCATTAGTGGCCCGGCGAGTGGGCGTGCATCAACTCCAACCAACACCATGTGTAATTCAATAATCATTCATTCATTAAGTCTTTCATGCATATCCTTCTTTTGTGCACAATCAATCGATTCTATTCAATCGGTCATATACACCTTCTTCCTCCGGGTTGGTAGGCGGGCTTGCAAGACCCGGCCACCCAATCATTGGCCAAAAGGGGTTACATGATTCCCCAGATGGCACTCAGCTCCCTTTCCCCGCCAATCTCCTGACGAGGTCCGGTACCGCTGTTCAATAATGGGAACTAGTGTGAGGGATCACCGTCAGCCCATGCTTCCTCGGATAGCCACTCACACCAAGAACCCCGGGCCCCAATCAGTGCAATCAATCAATCAATACTCGCCAAAACATTTGGTAGGGTTCAAGAAATAAGGGTTTTACGTTGGCAATCATTTACTCGATAAAAGACTCAATATATATATATACCGTATCACTTTGGCTTAAAGCTTTTCACATAGGGGGATATATCGGGTCGTTTTATCTAAGTAGTAGAGAAACCCACCTTGTACCGACAAAAGAAGATACGAAAGCCTCAAGGATTGGCCTCGTCACCCACGGAATCAAAATCTGTGCAAGAAAGTTAAAGTGAGACTCAATATGACCAAACAAGACGCTCGGCAATGCAATGATCGTGATATGAATGTATAAAAGATTAAATTATGTTATGGAAATGTTCATGTGCACTATTAATACATTTTATTTGAATCATATAATCAAAGTATACAAATTAAATCATATTCAAGTTGGAACAAACAATTACATATACTTAATTAAATCAATAACACTTAATACATAACCAAAGTATACAACCACATGCATGTACAGTAGCATGCAAACGAAGTGCATGAGAAACAGAGTGTGACACGCCCGTGTCACAGAAATGCACTAAGCCGTGACACCCCCGTGTCACGGTACAGCAGGAAAATCATGCATGAAAATAAGGTGACACGCCCGTGTCACAAGAACAAAGCAAACCGTGACACCCCCGTGTCACGGTACAGAAAATCAGCCCAACCATGCATGCACCCCCGTGTCACGCCAAGCAAGGTAAAAGTGACACGCCCGTGTCACTGTGCGTAGCAGAGAAAAACAGAGCAATTTTCGGACAACAACAAAACCAACCAAAACACCAAATTTTCAATCAACAAATGTAACCAAAACTTGAAGAAACATGTGACCATACTTAAAGCACAATAAAATCTAGCATATATACTCATATCATGCATTGATCAACAAGATTTCATCAATTAAAACCCATATTCTCACTCATGCTTCCAAGTCCAAACTTCACAAGATAAATGCATACAACTTGAGCTCAAAGTTCCTAAACATATTTCTAATAACGATTACACAAATCAACCAATACATGCCAAAGCCCTAGCTTCACATATTTTCAAGAAAATCAACAAAGTTCCAAGAATACCTCAAATAAAAGAAATAGAAGAAGAGGTGAAGAGATGATGTTGATGATGCTTGATTGATCATAAAACTCACAATTATGATGCTTGAAAGATGAAATTTTCCTCCACTTTGGCAAGGGTTTTGATCGGTTGGCTTGGGAGCAAAAGAAGAGATGGAACAAGGTATGCTAATGTATGTATGAAGGAAAGAAAGAAAGAAACATAATATGCTGCTATGTAAGGAGAAAGAATTGGCCAAATTGCTATTAAATCCCTCCATTATTTAAGTCATGCAAGTGAAACCCCAAGCTTTTGAAATGTAATCAATCAAATCCATGCAATTAAGTCCTCAAAGTTCATGAAATGCTCAATTAAGGCCATAACGAAATTAAGTCAAGTTCGGGAAAATAATTCACATTGCAAGCAAGTTCAAATGAAGCAATAAGTATCAAGTTGTAAAGAATTCACAAAATTCTTAACATTAAATACGTAAACAATTAACAAATATATATATGTATATAAAATAGTAAAATAAAATAAAGGAGATAACATCTAATACATTTAAAATAAAATCAACTATATAAACACGTAAAATAATTATTTTGCGCAATTAGGTAAACAATTACGTCATACCTGTACGGCCGAAATATCGGGGCGTCACAATCTCTCCCCCTTAAAAGAATCCGTCCTCGGATTCATTGATCACTCGGAAACAGTTCGGGATGAAACTTCCTCATTTTATCCTCCGTCTCCCACGTAGCCTCTTCTGTTTTATCACTTCTCCATAACACTTTAACTAGTGGGATTTGCCGGTTTCTTAATTCTTGAAATTTCCGATCCAAAATCTTAACCGGTTTCTGAACGAAGGTGAGATTAGGCTCAATTTCTACCTCTTCCTCAGGTAGGATTTCGGACTCATCCGGATAATACTTGCGAAGCTCGGAGACATGAAATACGTTGTGGATTCCCGTCAAACTCGGGGGTAGATTCAAGCGATAAGCAGTATCTCCAACTTTCTCCAGAATCTCATACGGACCCAGATAGCGAGGATTCAACTTACCTCCTTTTCCAATTCTCGAAAATCCTTTTCGCGGCGAAGCTTTCAAGAACACCCTATCACCCACTTCGAACTGAAGATCCTTTCTCCGTCGATCCGCATAGCTTTTCTGTCTATCTTGAGCCGCTTTCATTCTTTGTTGAATGATTTGAACCTTATCAATTGCAGCTTGTACGGTTTTGGAAGGCTTCTCCTTCATTTCACCACGTTTCACTCCCTCTTGTTTCGTCCAATTCCACTCTTCAAGGTCGAAAAATAAGGGGGATCTACACTTTCGTCCGTAAAGGGCTTCATAAGGTGCCATTCCTATCGAAGCCTGAAAACTGTTATTATAGGCGAACTCAATTAGGGATAACTGCTCATTCCACGAACTCGAGAAATCCAATGCACAAGCCCTCAACATATCCTCCAAATATTTGATTAATCTTTCCGACTGACCATCTGTCTGAGGATGGAAAGCTGTGCTGAATTGGAGCCTTGTTCCCAGATTTCTTTGCAATTCTTGCCAAAACCTAGAAGTGAACCTCGGATCTCGATCTGATACAATACTGGTAGGCACACCATGAAGTCGAACAATCTCATCAACATACTTCTTGGCTAACTTAGGTACCTTATCCGACATCCGAACAGCCAGAAAATGTGCTGATTTCGTTAGTCTATCCACGATCACCCAAATCCCATCAAGACCACCCTTCACTCTAGGAAGACCCGAAACGAAATCCATCGCCACCTGTTGCCATTTCCATTCTGGGATAGGTAGCGGTTGAAGTAGCCCTGATGGCTTCTGATGTTCGGCTTTCACGGTTTGACAAGTCAGACAATGTCTCACAAAATTAGTTACATCCCTCTTAAGTCCATTCCACCAATAAAACTGCTTCAAATCCTTGTACATCTTATTACCTCCGGGATGTATCGAATACCCTGATCGGTGAGCTTCTTCCAAAATAATCCTCTTCAATTCGTCCGGAACTACAATCCTGTTCTTAAACCTTAAGAGTCCCGTGTCATCGAACCCAAATGGACATTCGGGATCATCTCTAGCTTTCTGAGCTAATTTCTGCACTTCGGGATCTCTTCTCTGAGTTCCAAATAATCTTGGTTGAAGATCCGGTTGTACTGTAATATTCCGAATACTTGCTCTTAACTTGAAAGACTCGGGTTCATATCCAACTTCCACTTTCACACTAGATACACTAGCCTTCCTGCTAAGTGCATCCGCGACCACATTAGCTTTTCCAGGATGGTATCGGATTGTGCACTCGTAATCCGCTAAAGTCTCCATCCATCGCCTTTGTCTCTTATTTAACTCCTTCTGAGAAAACAAGTATTGAAGACTTTTGTGGTCAGAAAAGATCTCGAAAGGAATTCCATACCAGTAGTGTCTCCACTTCCCCAAAGCAAAGATCACTGCCGCTAGCTCGAGATCGTGAGTGGGATAATTCTGTTCATGATCCTTCAGTTTTCTCGAGGCGTAGGCTATTACCTTACCATTCTGCATCAAAACACACCCCAACCCTTCTTTCGAGGCGTCCGTATAAACCATGTATCCTTCAGTGCCCTCGGGAAGTGCTAATATTGGTGCAGTGGTCAATTTCTCCTTTAAAAATTGGAAACTTGCCTCACAAGCCTCATCCCAAGCAAACTTGACTTCCTTCTTTGTCAAACGAGTCAAAGGAGCTGCAATCTTAGAGAAGTCCTTAACGAATCTCCGATAATACCCAGCCAAACCCAAGAAACTTCTGACCTCGGAAGCGTTTTTCGGACTCTGCCACTGAATAACTGTCTCGATCTTTGAAGGATCTACTTCCAAACCCTTACTTGAGACAATATGACCTAGAAAAGCAACCTGGTCGATCCAAAACTCACACTTACTAAACTTCGCATACAACCGGTGCTCTCTCAATATCTCCAATACCAATTCGAGATGCCTAGCATGATCTTCCGGAGTCTTGGAATACACGAGAATGTCATCAATGAAAATTACGACGAATTTATCCAAATATGGCCGAAAAATCCGATGCATCATATCCATAAATGCTGCAGGGGCATTCATCAAACCAAAGGGTATCACTACAAACTCATAATGCCCATACCGGGTATTGAATCCTGTCTTAGGTATATCCTCTTCCCGGATTTTCAATTGGTAGTAGCCCTGTCTTAGATCCAATTTCGAATAAACCCCTGAACCTTGCAACATATCAAATAAATCCTCAATGTGGGGCAACGGGTACTTATTCTTGCTAGTCATCCGATTAAGCTCCCGGTAATCTATACACATTCTCAACGATCCATCTTTCTTCTTGACAAAGAGAACCGGAGCACCCCACGGAGATGAACTCGGTCGAATATATCCAATCTCAAGTAACTCTTCGAGTTGAATCTTCAACTCCTTTAACTCTGCCGGAGCCATTCTATATGGCGTCTTAGAATAAGGTTCTGATCCCGGATATAAATCAATAACAAATTCAATCTCCCGATCCGGTGGTAAAGAACCTAAATTTTCCGGAAATACGTCGGGATATGCCTTTACCACATCCGTATCCTAAAAACTTAAGTGATCCTTTGGTTTGTTAAGAAGATAGGCAATAAATCCCGTGGCTCCATCTTTCACTAACTTGCGAACTTCCATAAATGATAAGAGAGGTACAATCTTCGACCCCACTTCTCCAATCAACTCTGCTCCCAATTTTATCTTCTTTCTAAAACAATCAACCTCGGCCCGGTGCCGATATAACCAATCCATCCCGAAGATTACCCCGTACTTCTTCATAGGCATAACAATGAAGTCTGCCGGATAATCTTTCCCCTCTAACAAAACTGAACAACCTCTAACAACCCGGTTTGTCTGCAAATTACCTCCAATAGGCGAACTCACATAATAACAAGAATTTGAGCAAATAACAGGTAGGCATAGAGAAGCACATAGATCAGAAGATATAAAAGTATGCGTGGCACCCGGATCAAATAATGCGTGAATGCTCGTGTTATGAATGCAAACGGTACCTTCCACCACGGCATTCGGATCAGCTTCCACATTTTGTTCCTCGCCCTCAAGAGCATAAGCACGGGCCTGAATCATCGGTCTTTGTACCCCAGCTTGAAACCCCGGTCTCTTATCAGGACATGCGAAAGCCATATGATCTCCCTTCCCACAAATCAAGCACAACTTTAATCTTATTCTGCAATTGGCATAAGAGTGGGTCGGTCCTCCACAATGAGTACACGGAGGTACATCTCGTCGATCTCTCGGGGGAGCCGGTAATGCCTGAGGTACTCGAGCAACTTGAGGAGCATGCTGACCTCCAGTTCGTGGCTTCTTGAAATATTCTTTCTGAGAAGGATCTGCCGAAGTCATAGGCCTTTTCCCCGGATTGAATCTCATGCTCGATCCCGAAGCTGAGCCTCTACCTTGTCCCATTGGTGCTTTGAAGATTGGATCCCTCTTTTTATACTCCTCTTCTTGCCCTAAGGCCCTTTGCACCGTATCTGAGAAAGATATAAAATTATGGCCCGCTTGACCGTGCCTCAAATCCTGTCTCAACCCAGCGATAAACTTCTTCGCCTTCCTCTTCTCATCCCGGGTAATATGTGAAGCATACTTCCCCAGTCGGTTAAAAACTGCAAGGTACTGAGCCACAGACCGATTTCCTTGCTTCAGATCCATAAATTCCTGCTCTTTCCTCTCCCGGACAACCTCGGGTACACAGCACTCCCGAAATTCCCGTTTAAGTACATCCCATGTAATCTCCTCTTCATCCGCCTCCAACTTTTCCTTTGTTCTCTCCCACCAATCATACGCCTCTCCGTCCAAGTGGAATATAGCAAACTGAGCCTGTTCTTGGGTAGTGAACTGCCGAACCCCATAAATCCTCTCCAATCGAGTCAACCACCCCTCTGAAACCGCGTCATCAATAGAACCAGAAAATCTAGGGGGATGGTAACTCAAAAACACCCCATGAGGATCTCTATGATTGTTATTTGGTGGAGCCGGTTGCTCAACGGGTTGTGGTGGTGGAGCTTGAGCTCTCCTATGCTCAACATAATTGAAAACGGCTTCTATAAAATTTCCCATATCCATCGGCGGCGACTGTGGTTGTTGTTCTGGTGGTATAGGAGAACGATCACGATGTCCTTGTCGTCCCGGTGATCTCTCACAATGTCTACGGGGAGGCATCCTGATCAAGAAACACTGAAATGCATGCTTCTCTTAGTCCATGCATGAAAATGCAATTAATTCACCCAAATTTCAACAATTAGAGCACAGAAGCACTAAAAGGATGCATATGCAATCACATTGTCAAGTAGTCTCTAAAGCCGAACGACCTAACTGACTCACCCGACACTAGAGCCCGGGTTTTGCAACCCTAGGCTCTGATACCACTTAAGGATGTAACACCCGAGCGCAAGGTGTCACATCCCCCGCACCGAGACCCGACCCGAATATGAAATGAACGATCCATACCCGAGCTAAATCACGGCGAACGGGGACAAACACACACTCTATGCTAGGTGGGCTAACCCTTAACCATACGAATCAGAGAAAATCCATAAAGCGGAAGCAATAAACGAACAAAGCATATCATATAAATACCATGAGCATGCAAGCTCCAAAAGATAATTCATATACATCAAGGCAAGCCATCACGGCCCAAAACATGTGTACGCTCCAATAACATATCCATATACAATAATCAAAAGTGTGAGATGTAAGTGTAAGACCAAAGTATAGAGCTAGAGACGAATGCAAGACCTAGGACTCGTATTCCCGCCTAGCTCTCTCGACACCTGCACCAAACAGCTGAAAACCAAACGGGTTCAGTCCAAAAGGGACTGGTGGGTATAAAACATTGGCATAAATATAATATATAACTGAATTTAAACAATCACATGCAGATTATAATCCCAAGCGAGGTTTTAGAAACGGTTCCCAAGTGGGAAAATAGAGGAATCATCGGAAGGGATTATAATGGTCAATTTTACAATAGGTCATTAGTGGCCCGGCGAGTGGGCGTGCATCAACTCCAACCAACACCATGTGTAATTCAATAATCATTCATTCATTAAGTCTTTCATGCATATCCTTCTTTTGTGCACAATCAATCGATTCTATTCAATCGGTCATATACACCTTCTTCCTCCGGGTTGGTGGGCGGGCTTGCAAGACCCGGCCACCCAATCATTGGCCAAAAGGGGTTACATAATTCCCCAGATGGCACTCAGCTCCCTTTCCCCGCCAATCTCCTGACGAGGCCCGGTACCGCTGTTCAATAATGGGAACTAGTGTGAGGGATCACCGTCAGCCCATGCTTCCTCGGATAGCCACTCACACCAAGAACCCCGGGCCCCAATCAGTGCAATCAATCAATCAATACTCGCCAAAACATTTGGTAGGGTTCAAGAAATAAGGGCTTTACGTTTGCAATCATTTACTCGATAAAAGACTCAATATATATATATACCGTATCACTTTGGCTTAAAGCTTTTCACATAGGGGGATATATCGGGTCGTTTTATCTAAGTAGTAGAGAAACCCACCTTGTACCGACAAAAGAAGATACGAAAGCCTCAAGGATTGGCCTCGTCACCCACGAAATCAAAATCTGTGCAAGAAAGTTAAAGTGAGACTCAATATGACCAAACAAGACGCTCGGCAATGCAATGATCGTGATATGAATGTATAAAAGATTAAATTATGTTATGGAAATGTTCATGTGCACTATTAATACATTTTATTTGAATCATATAATCAAAGTATACAAATTAAATCATATTCAAGTTGGAACAAACAATTACATATACTTAATTAAATCAATAACACTTAATACATAACCAAAGTATACAACCACATGCATGTACAGTAGCATGCAAACGAAGTGCATGAGAAACAGAGTGTGACACGCCCGTGTCACAGAAATGCACTAAGCCGTGACACCCCCGTGTCACGGTACAGCGGGAAAATCATGCATGAAAATAAGGTGACACGCCCGTGTCACAAGAACAAAGCAAACCGTGACACCCCCGTGTCAATGTACAGAAAATCAGCCCAACCATGCATGCACCCCCGTGTCACGCCAAGCAAGGTAAAAGTGACACGCCCGTGTCACTGTGCGTAGCAGAGAAAAACAGAGCAATTTTCGGACAGCAACAAAACCAACCAAAACACCAAATTTTCAATCAACAAATGCAACCAAAACTTGAAGAAACATGTGACCATACTTAAAGCACAATAAAATCTAGCATATATACTCATATCATGCATTGATCAACAAGATTTCATCAATTAAAACCCATATTCTCACTCATGCTTCCAAGTCCAAACTTCACAAGATAAATGCATACAACTTGAGCTCAAAGTTCCTAAGCATATTTCTAATAACGATTACACAAATCAACCAATACATGCCAAAGCCCTAGCTTCACATATTTTCAAGAAAATCAACAAAGTTCCAAGAATACCTCAAATAAAAGAAATAGAAGAAGAGGTGAAGAGATGATGTTGATGACGCTTGATTGATCATAAAACTCACAATTATGATGCTTGAAAGATGAAATTTTCCTCCACTTTGGCAAGGGTTTTGATCGGTTGGCTTGGGAGCAAAAGAAGAGATGGAACAAGGTATGCTAATGTATGTATGAAGGAAAGAAAGAAAGGAACATAATATGCTGCTAAGTAAGGAGAAAGAATTGGCCAAATTGCTATTAAATCCCTCCATTATTTAAGTCATGCAAGTGAAACCCCAAGCTTTTGAAATGTAATCAATCAAATCCATGCAATTAAGTCCTCAAAGTTCATGAAATGCTCAATTAAGGCCATAACGAAATTAAGTCAAGTTCGGGAAAATAATTCACATTGCAAGCAAGTTCAGATGAAGCAATAAGTATCAAGTTGGAAAGAATTCACAAAATTCTTAACATTAAATACGTAAACAATTAACAAATATATATATGTATATAAAATAGTAAAATAAAATAAAGGAGATAACATCTAATACATTTAAAATAAAATCAACTATATAAACACGTAAAATAATTATTTTGCGCAATTAGGTAAACAATTACGTCATACCTGTACGGCCGAAATATCGGGGCGTCACACACACACTCTTGCCTTAAACCTGAACAAACCAGAATCATCAAATCCAAACTTAGTCTCTGGATCTCCCTAGAACGAGCAATCAACCTCTGAATCTCGGGATCCGTAGACTGAGCCTCCAACACTCTCTGCCTCAAATCTGGCTGAACCGTGATGTCGGCTAACCTAGCCACTGAAACCAAAACAGTCGAACTCTGCTAAGAAAACTCAGCCACTAAACTCGAAATACTGACTTTAATGCTCAACGCGTCAGCAACGACATTTGCCTTACCCGAATGGTAGTGAATCGTACAATCATAGTCCTCTAAGAACTCAACCCATCTCCTCTGTCTCAAGTTAAGCTCTTTCTGTGTGAACAAGTACTGAAGACTCTTATGATCCGAGAATACCTCAAATGTAGCACCATAGAGGTAGTGGCGCCACTTAGCCAAAGCAAACACGACTGCTGCAAGCTCTAGATCATGGGTGGGGTAATACTGCTCATGCACCTTCAACTTCCTAGAGGCATAAGCTACAACCCGACTGTTCTGCATCAACACACAACCCAGTCCTTCTTTAGAAGCATCTGCATAAACTACATATCCATCAACTCCCTCGTGTAGGGTAAGAACCGGTGCAGTAGTCAACCTTTCCTTTAAAATCTAAAAACTCCTCTCACAACTATCATCCCATTCAAACATGGTTTCCTTCTTGGTCAACTTAGTTAACGGGGCTGCAATCTTAGAGAAATCCATCACAAACCTCCTATAATAGCCTGCCAAGCCCAGAAAACTCCGTATCTCAGAGGCATTCCTAAGCCTCTCCCAATGTAGCACCGTCTCAATCTTAGAGGGGTCGACCTCAATTCCCTTGCCTGAGATGATGTGACCTAGAAAAGTGACTCGATCAATCCAAAACTCGCACTTACTGAACTTAGCATACAACTTATGCTCTGTAATTCCAACACAATCCGAAGATGCTGCGCATGCTCCTCAACCGATCTCGAATACACCAAGATGTCGTCTATAAAGATCACCACGAACTTATCAAGGAACGGTCTAAACACTCGGTGCATCATGTTCATAAACACTGCAGGAGCATTCGTCAATCCAAACGGCATGACCACAAACTCAAAATGTCCATATCTCGTGTTGAATCCAGTCTTAGAGATATCCTTCTCTCTAATCCTCAACTGATAGTATCCCTGTCTCAAATCCAACTTGGAGTACACTCTCGAACCCTGCAAGCTATCAAACAACTCCTCAATATGGGGCAATGGATACTTGTTCTTAACTATCATCCTGTTCAGCTCACGGTAGTCTATACACATTCTTAACGTCCCATCTTTCTTCTTAACAAATAGAACGGGAGCACCCCACGGAGAAGTGCTCAGACGAATGTATCCACTAACCAAAAGCTCATCCAACTGTTTCTTCAACTCCTTCAACTCAACAGGAGCCATCCTGTATGGGGTCTTCGAATAGGGCTCAGCTCCGGGATAGAGGTCCACTACAAACTCAATATCCCTGTCTGGTGGTAAAGACCCCAAACTCTCAGGGAACACATCCAGATACTCCCGTCCGACCTCTGTCTCCTCAAGCTTGACCTGATCCTTCGGTTTGTTCAGAAGGTAAGCCACGAAACCTGTAGCACCATCCCGGACTAACTTACTAGCCTCAACAAAGGATATAAACGGTCTGAACCCCGAACTCTCTCCTGAAAACACCGCAGAATCAAAAGAAATCCTCTTCAAACGGCAATCCATAACTGCACCATGTCGGGAAAGCCAATCCATCCCAAGAATCACTTTAAACCTCCCCATCGGCATCACAATCAGATCAGCAGGAAAAACTCGACCCTCAAAACTCACCGGGCACTCACGAAACACTCTGTCCGTCTCCAAGCTCCCCCCCAAGGGAGAACTCACCATAAACACATGCGCAGATTTCTCAGCAAGCAAAGGCAAAGAAGCAATAATATCCCGGGCAATAAAAGAATGTGTAGCCCCTGGATCAAACAATGCATGTAATGATATGCCATGAATATGTATTGTACCTTCCACTACCGCATTCTGATCAATCTCTACTGTCTCCTCCTCGCCCTCCAGAGCGTAAGCACGAGCCTGAACTGCCGGCCTCTTCCTCGGACAAGTCTCCCTCTTGTGATCAGCCGAACCACACACCAAACATCTACCCAAATACCACCAACACCTCTCCGACTGATGAGTACCCTGACAGTGAGAGCAACGAGGTAGAGCCGGTACCGGTAATGCTGGTGGTCCTGTAGGAGTAGCGGGACGAGGCTTCTTGTTAATGAAGCCCTGTGGACGGAAAGCTGGTGTAGCAGTAGCAGAAGTATGAGTAACGGGCTTCTTGCCCGATCCAGAACCTGAACCACGCCCCAAAAAGAATGATGGGGGCCCCAATCTCCGTCTCTGAGCCTCGACCTGAATAGCCCTCTTGGTAACCTCATCCCAAGTGCTAACATCGACAGCCTGAAGGGCTCTCTGAATATCCTCTCGAAGCCTATGAAGGAAGTGACGGGCTCTGTGTGCATCAATATCAGTGATGTGGGTAGCATAGTGAGCAAGCCTCTCAAACTCCAGAATATAGCCCTCGACAGATCTGGATCCCTGCTTCAACTCAGAAAACTCCTGAAGTCTGCGCTCTCGCGCACTATAAGGTATATACTTCAATTGGCTGCCTGTCCCTGAATGAATCGAGCAGTACAAACAGCCCTATCCTGAGAACTCCCTGGGCAAATCTCCCAAATACCACTGATCTCAGCTAACCACTCCTCAGCCTTGATGTCATCTCCTCCAAACCACTTAGGAGGGTTGTTGTTCCGAAACTCCCTATACACAGCTGAGATAGTACCATCCTGACCATCAACTGGTGGTGTATGCTGTCTCTGATTCTGCTGTAACTGATTGAGAAGTGCCTGAACAATGTTCTCCGTATTCAGTGGTGGTGGCGGAGGCGGATTAGGCACATCCGGTGAAGCCTCTCGGTCACGGCGTCTAGGAGGCATCCTGAAATTCAAAGATTCAAACAATATTGATGCATGTGGATTAGTACGTGTGTATGTATACAAGTATTAGAATTAAACAAGTATTCAAGTAAATGAGTCACATAACCATATTGTCCTATGCCCTACCAACTAGACAGACACGGCACGACACTAGAGCTCGGTTTTGCAACCTAGAGCTCTGATACCACTTAAGGATGTAGCACCCCAAACGGAGAATGCCACATCCCCGGCGCTATGACCCAGGCCCGGTCATGAAATGGGAATCCATGCCCGAATCCGAATCAGAGTGAACGGGAGACAAACACACACGCTATGCTAGGCGGATCTAACTTGACAAACTCAGAGTGCGGAAGCAAAACAACATTCATACAAGATAGCGGAAGCATTTAAATCAACATTCAAAAAACAAGTGACGGGTTCAACTAGCATAGATACCTAGTCCCGAATATCAACAATAAACATAACAGGTGACGGGTTCAACTAGCATAGGTACCTAGTCCCGAAAAGTCAGATCAACATAACATAATAATCATCAAGTGCCACAAGGGGCCGAATACGAATGCCACGTAGGGCTACCGAATAGTAAAGTATAATCACAACTCTGTAAGCCGAAATATAAGTAAAGTGTATGAAAGACAAATGAAACTAGAAAAGCTAGACCGACGAAGTGCAACTCAAAAGACTCACTTCCGCATAGCAAACGCCAACAACCTGCAACTAAAAGTGCAAATGAGGGGTCAGTCAACTTGACCGAGTGAGGGGGCTAACGCACACCCACAATATATATATAAGGAGCATAGCACAGAATAAAAGGATGGACTTACGAACCGGGGATAGGTGTTGCATACCAAAGATATTCCGGAAAAACCCAAATAAATATAAGTGTAAGTTTAGAAACCATTTTCAGAAAGACTCTATCCCGATTCATAATTTCATAACATAACGTAATCAACTGCTCGGCGAGTACAAGCTTCCAACCTCAACTCTTCAAAACATAAATAAAAAACAATCCCTCCGCTACACCGATGATGGAGGGGATTTGCGGTCCCCTAACCATCCAATAATAAACCGTCTAAAAATAGACTCACCGTCAAGGGGTAGCGAACCCACAAAAGTCCTCCCCGGCCTTAGCCGAAGGCTCAAGATACCACACCTTCCCTACAGCACAGGTCGCGCGAAGATATCTCAAATGGAACTAAGAAATAGATGAATTACCCCGACGGCCCTAACCGTTCCAGGGGATCCATTACCCGCAGCTCACCAGGATCAGATCCACACACAGATCACAACGGATCGCAGCAGAACAGATCACAACGGATCACAAACGCCAATCTTTCATGGCAATCCCGCTACATAATTAAAACACAACTGTTTTCCAAATTAGCTTACATATGCTTCGAAAATTGGTTTTTATATATATTTCTACGCTGCAAGGATAGCCCGCCCAAGCAGGACTCACGCAAGATCATAAACATACCGTATTCAACACATATGTATTTATAGTAGGGTATACTCGCATGCAAGGATAGGAATCAGCATATAAAGGCCATAGGTCGCATAACTATACAAAACCTAAACCTCACCTCGTAGTAGTAGAGTCTGAGAGTGTGAAGGGCCAAACACTCTAAACCTCGGGCTCACCGGCACCACCAAACTCTGTAAAGAGACATACAGAAGCCCAGACTTAAACTCCATATGAACCAAGTAAGACGCACGACAACATAGAACATCATGTATGGAATGCATTATGGAATGATATGTATCACATAGGTCACGTAACATAGCATAAGACATGTATTTAATAATAAATTACACAATTAACGTATAACATATCAAGTAACCCAAAGGCTAAGATAGACAATCTCAGTTCATATCATTGTTAAGGTTAAAAGCGCATTTATAACATATAGCATATTCTAACACTTTCGATAATTAACCAAGTCAGATTATAATAACAATTACTCTAAAATAGAAAATGAATACAACACATTTATGCCGTCAAAGAAAGAAAGCGGGTTACCTTGAAATCTCATTTCCATTTTAATACCTAGAATTAATAATTACACTAACACCTAAATATATATACACCATTAATATTTAAAATAATGTATTTTAATATTAAAAATTAATATTTGTATTTGAAGAATGAAATTGATAATAAAAGAGGGGATCGAATTTCCTTACCCATTTCGAATCATAAACTTACACCTAAATAATTTGAATGTACACACATTGAATTCATTAATATTAGTATAATCTGGTGGCGTGCATGACATTGAAATACAAGAATTCATACCCAATTTTAAATGAATGGAACACAGCGAGGTGGGGACAAGGACGCAGGGGGTTCAGGCTATCCAAATTTTCATTTCAAGCAACCAATGTATCTCTTATATTTGATTTGAGGAAATGTTAACTTTAATTTCAACTTTTGTTAAAGAATAAACACCACCAAACTTAAATAATTCCAAGCAAAATGTCACGGTTCCCTAGGCACCCTCACGCAGCAAATATTTCAACTTTAGTACCCTATCAAATATTATTAAATTGAAAAGCACAAGAATTGAAGGTTGAAATTTGTGGTATTTCGTCCAGATCTCCAAGTCCATTTTTCCAAGTAATCATCACGGTACCCAAGTGTAAGCAATACAAAATTTGACAAAAGAGATCCAAAGCTTACCTTGTCTTGTGAAGGAGTGAGAAATCAAGGAATATGGGCTCTTAGAATGAAAGATGGTTCAAGTCTTGATCTTCTCTTGAAATTTCTCCATGACTCTCTTGGTAGCTAACTTGTGTGGTTTGAAATGAAATGAAAAGGGGATAAAGCTATTTATATGGTGGCTAATAGTTTTAGGTCAAGGTTAGGGTTTCCAAGGTAAAATGTTGGGCCAAAGGCTTGAATAGGATTTGGGCTCCAATAAATGACCTTCGGCCCAATAAGTCACAATTAAAAGGTTTAAAGTCTAAATGGTTTCCGAAAAATATAAAATAAATTCTGTTGGACCCGAATCACTGATTCGAGTCCAATGGTGGTGTCGGAATTCGAATTTGAATTCCCGAGCCCATATTGGTCCCTAATGACCCGAACTCACCTAATTCAAGTTAGGCCCAAAACACACAAATAGGTCCAAGTCCTATTTAAATCCAAATCCAACAATTAATTTAAATTCATCCAAATTCCATTCCCAAGTTGTTATGCAAGAATTCATATTTTACCATTTTAGGTTTTTAGTCAATTATGTCACATTTTCAATAAAAGTTGGATTTATACACAAAAAAGGAAATTAAATCACATACGTGCATAAGATAAACTCTCTCGTGGCGCACACCTGTACGATTTGTTGGATGGGGCGTCACACAAAACGAAAAAGAAAATGAGTAAGCATGGTGTAACAAAGATAAGGGTAGGAAATGGTATTGTGCACTCGGCTTGTAGCGTAGCTAAGAAAGAAATAATTGCACAATACTAAGGCGCAGCAGGGTCAATCGGGGGATGTTATTTAGTGAAATTCAATAAAAAGGCCAAAAACACCGACAACGAAAGCCTAAGTCATTTTCCAAGTCACTAGTCAATCAATCTATTTCGCCTCGAAGGGGGTTAAGTGAACTCTAATCGACTTTCGGAGCTCATTTGAAAAAGATGACCAATTCATCTAAGCAATGTACATAACTTGTTCACAAATGTGCGCGAGCAAGAAGGGCATGAAGTTATACTAATTAATAAAATTCCACACAACGGTTCACGCATTCAATCGCCTAACAAGTTCTAGCCAAATCCAGAGTTCAAGCCTAAGCAAACATACTCAAAATGGGGCAAATTATCCATGACTTCTAACATCCTCGTATTCAAGCAAATTGGCATATAAAATCAGTTAAAACCAGCCCCAAAATTCACCCGAGAGATATCCCAATTAATCATATATATTTACCCCAGTTAATCCCAGCAAAACAGTCCAGTTTATGTACATTTTCTGCCACTAAAACAACCCTAAAATCTGAAAATAACGACTGTACAAAAATAAACACCGCAAAACACCGCAAAAAAGATACCACAAGGCTACAAAGTGAGCTCGGCTCGTCTAATCCCCCCCCCCCCACACTTATTCATGCATAGTCCTCTAGGCAAAAAAAAAAAAAACGAAAATAAAGAACAAGGACTTCCCTGAAAAGCGCGGGGCGCGAAGGCGTCAAGGCGGGGGCTGTATGTGACCTATCACAACGAGAAGGACATCGAGCTTCTTGTTCGTGGACTCTCGGAGCTCAACAAGTTCTTGCTCAACGCACGCTAACCGTGTTCGCACATCGTTATCAGCCTCGTCGGGCTACTACTCAACGGGTGGTCCATCCTTCCTCGGAAAAACCCTCTTCACTCTCTTTGGCTTTAAACCTGCACGAGAAAGGGAATACCCTTCACCAGTTTTGAGTAACATATTCATATTATCTAAACTATACAAGTCAAGACTCGTCATGTGGAATGCAACAGTCAAAGTAGGGGTATCGGGGACTAGTAATTCATTACATCGTGCAAAATGTGTGATCACGTGTCCTAAACTCAAATCACGACTGTCACACTTCACATCTCTAAAAGCAATGGCTAACCAAAAACCCAAATTAATTTTTCGCTTTTGCATCATTCCCCATAAAAAGAACAACTCGATTTTTGTAATTACCCCAAACGCGTGTGTACGGCTAGAGAATGTAGAAGAGATAAACCGATGCAAATAACGCAACATGGGATCAACTAAATCAAAATCCTTGGAAGTATGTGAATCATAAGTATGCGCACCCCAAACAGCAAAATCTCGAAAGACACTCTTATCAACAAAATCAGGCACATTCTTATAATCACATAACATGCTTAAGTACTCATCACTGTCCAACTCATCCTCACATACAAACCGAATAGCCACATTAGATTCATTAATTGACATGCTAAAATGTTTGCCCAAAAGGGAGAAATTAACTGTGCCCGGTGTATCTAAATGAAAATCTCTAGGTGCAGTGAACCGGTAGGTATGATAGAACTCACGCACAAGCTCGGAATAAATAGGATCATCAAGCACAAAAAGCTCATACCAACCAATTGATTTCATATAGTCACACGCATCATCATATAATCCAAGGGTGCGAAGGCTCTGAAAATCCGGAAACTTACCTGCCACAATGGGCTGTGTACGGGCATCAAACTTCCGCCGCTTGGGGGCTATTTCCTCCTCTGGATCGGAGGCCAAATCTTTGGTTGGAAGAAGAGTAGGCTGCTGTATGTTCCTGCCCAACCGCGAACGAGTCGGAATGCGACGGGGCTGTGGGGGCTCTACTTCTTCGCCGGTGAAGACAAAGTCTGAATCACTATTGGACTCCTCTGAATCGCGATCTCTATCGGAGCTGGGAGAAGGAGAAATTCTCTCGAAAGGTCCGGCATCCTCTGCAATCGAATCTTCTGAGGCCTCTGGGAAAGAAGGAAGGAGGCTAACCAGTGCTTGAGGGATAACTGGGGGTGCAAGAGGTTTGGCCAGTGGCGGAGATGGGGCTATCGAAAGCCGACGGGATCTCTTCGGTGGCAAATGGCTCAGATCTATGAGCACCGGGGCTTGGGGAGGTGCGTGACACACGGCGGCATCACTGATCCTTGAGGAGCGCCTAACTTCGCATTTCGGTGGCTGAAATTTTGGAGGAATGGGAATCGGAATGGCGGAAGAGGCTGTTGTGACATTCATCTGCCGACGCTTAGATCTAGGATTAGTGGGGTTCTGAACCGAGACGGAGGCATTTGGTGATGGAGATGCGGCGGTTTTTTCGGCCCTTGCTTTGGCATCTAGGAAGGCGTAGACATCCGCCGCTGTGCGAAGGATGGGGAAAGGAGTGGCGGCGGAAGATTGTGGTGGTTTGGTCGTGGTGATGTCCAAGGGATCGAAAACTGGCGCAGGTGGGGGGTTCGCCTTAGGTGGTTGTTCAGAGGGATTTTGCTTCCTCTTTTGGGCCATGGTACCTAGATGGTGGTGAAGTGTTTAATGGTGGACTTACGGTGGCAAACAACGGAAGTTGGGTGATGCATTGGTGGTTAGCGGCTGCTGTAAAAAGGAATGGCGGTGAGGGTAATGGTGAATAATGCGTATGGACGGGTGAATTGGGGGGGGGGGGAGGGGTTAATTGTGTGTACGGTTTGGTTGGATTGTGAATTAGGATTAGGGTTTGGTATTGGGATGTGGGCCGAGGTGGTTCACGAGTCCGGTTTGAAGCGGCGGGTCGGTTCGATCCGTGGGCAGGGGTACGGGTAAGGTTATTTTAAGTGGGTATTTATTTTAAGGCTCAGGTATTATTTCCCCACATAAAAAAAAAATTAGTACGAGTTATAGATACGGTCACACCCCCACTCGCCATTGCTGAAACAATCCAGAACCTGGGTATCCGTCGGAATCCTGCAGAAAATGAGAGCTCAAATTAACTTGAGAAGCGAACAAAGAAGAGAAAGAAAAATAAAATAAAAGCAAAACGGGACTACGGTGGCACCTGAATCACCACAACTTGGGTTGCCTCCCAAGGGCGCCCTTGTTTATTGTCTCGGACTCGACGAGATATTTGGGAAGTGCTCAAACGGATGGAGGCGGGGCCTCCAAGCGAATCTCCTCAATTGCAGACGGTTGCGAAAACTCGTAGAAAGGTTTCAACCGATGCCCGTTTACTTTCAAGATATTTCCACTCTTCATTTCCTTGATATCAATTGCTCCATGTGCAGCGATGTTCGTGACCACGAAGGGACCTGTCCATCGTGACTTCAACTTACTTGGAAAGAGACGCAAACGAGAATTAAAAAGTAAGACCTTCTGCCCCACTAAGAAATTTTTTCTAGAAATCATCATATCATGGAATTTCTTAGTCTTAGATTTATAGATCATTGAATTCTCGTAAGCATCATTCCGTAATTCCTCTAATTCCTGAAGTTGGAGTTTTCGTATTGCTCCTGCTGCATCCAATTGCATATTGCATGCCTTGATTGCCCAAAAAGCCTTATGCTCTGACTCCAATCCATCCTATTAGGATTCACTAGCTTCTCCAAAATAGATTTAATCTCCCTGTTAGAAACCTCGGCCTGGCCATTCGTCGGAAGATGAGAAGTTGTAGAAGTCCGATGCGTGACGTGGTACTTAGCCAAAAGTGCTTCCACGAACTGGTCGTAAAAATGTGTGCCTCGATCGTTAATAATAGCGCGAGGTGTTCCAAACCTAGAGAAAATATGAGACCTGACAAAATCTACAACCACTTTTGAATCATTAGTTCGGGTGGCTTTGGCCTCTACGCACTTAGAAACATAATCAACAGCCAAAAGTATGTAAGTATTGCCAAAAGAGGAGGGGAACGGACCCATAAAATCAATTCCCCAAACATAGAAAATTTCGCAAGGTTGAATAGGATTCAAAGGCATTTGATTTTTAGGGCCTATATTACCCGTCTTCTGACAATTCTCACAACTTTTACAAAATAAGTATGCATCTCGAAACAAGCTAGGCCAAAAGAAACCACTTTCAAGCACTTTTAAGGCTGTTCATTTTGACCAAAAATGACCCCCACATGCATAAGAATGACTGAATTTCAAAATTGACTCGAACTCACTCTCAGGAACACAAAGCCGAATAATTTGATCCGAACAATTTTTCCACAAAAAGGGATCATCCCAAATAAAATACTTCGCATCGCTTTTTATCTTATCCTTTTCAGAACGAGACAGGGTATTAGGCAAGATACCTGATGCTAAGTAATTAGTGATGTCTGCATACCAGGGTGTGGATTTATGAGATGGTCCTATCTTACGGTCATATACTAAAAACAACTGCTCGTCCGAAAACTCATCACGAATCGGTCCGGAGTCTGTAGTTTCAACTGGAATTCTGCTCAAATGGTCGGCGATGAGATTTTCGGAGCCTTTCTTGTCGCGTTCTATATCGAACTCTTGAAGGAGTAAGATCCAACGGATCAGCCTTGGCTTCGCATCTTTTTTCGTCAAGAGGTACTTCAACGCTGCATGATCAGAGAAAACAACCACTTTAGTACCCAAAAGATATGATCTAAACTTATCTAAAGCAAAAACAACTGCTAAGAGTTCTTTTTCCGTAGTGGTATAATTGATTTGCGCGTTGTCAAGCATCTTGGATGCGTAGTAAATGACATGCGAGTTCTTATCAATTCGTTGGCCTAAAACAGCTCCAACCACATAGTCACTTGCGTCACACATGATCTCGAAGGGGTGGTTCCAATCCGGAGGTTGCATGATGGGAGTTAAGACTAGCTTATCCTTCAATAAATCGAAGGCTTGTTTGTATTGTTCATTGAAGTCGAACTCCACATCTTTTTGCAAAAGTTGGCAAAGAGGCCTCGTGATCTTTGAGAAATCCTGTATAAAACGCCTATAGAAACCTGCATGGCCAAGAAAAGATCGAATCTCCCACACACTGACGGGGTAAGGCAAGGATTTCACAACATTAATTTTCGACTTATCAACCTCTATTCCCTTATGAGAAACCACGTGACTAAGAATAATTCCCTTATCCACCATAAAGTGGCATTTTTCAAAGTTTAAAACCAAGTCATTTTCAGAACACCTTTCCAAAACCTTAGCCAAATTTTCAAGATATTCGTCAAAAGAATTACCGTAAACCGTAAAGTCGTCCATAAATATCTCAATTATTTGCTCTACAAAATTAGAGAATATGCTCACCATACATTGCTGAAAAGTTGCCGGAGCATTATGGAGTCTGAACGACATCCTTCTGAACGCGAAAGTTCCAAATTGGCAAGTGAAAGTGGTATTACTTTGATCCTCAGGTGCTACGGGAATTTGGTAGAAACCTGAATTGCCATCAAGACAACAATTATGAGATTTACCGGCTAAACGTTCTAACATTTGATCAATAAAGGGGAGGGGAAAGTGATCTTTCCTAGTTAAAGAATTTAAGCCTCTATAATCCATACAAACCCTCCACCCGTTTTGAACACAGGTGGGCACCATGTCACCTTCATCGTTTTCAACTACCGTGATGCTTGTCTTCTTCGGAAATACCCGTACCGGACTTACCCACTCACTGTCTGCAACTGGAAATATCACTCCTGCATCTAAAAGTTTTAAAATCTCCTTTTTGACTACTTCCATCATGGGTGGGTTAAGCCGGCGTTGAGCTTGTCGTTCCGGCTTGGCATCATCGGTAAGAATTATCTTGTGTATGCAGGTTGATGGACTTATCCCTTTAATATCGGCTATGGTCCAACCGATTGCCCCCTTGAATTTCCTAAGCACTCTAATCAATTTCTCTTCTTCTGAATGGCTTAGTGTATTGGAAATTATCATAGGCAAGTTCTCCAAGAAAGGCGTACTTGAGATGCTCGGGTAACTTCTTTAATTCCAATTCGGGAGCCTGCACAATCGAAGGAAGCAATTTAGTTTGTGAAACAGGTAAATCCAGTTTAGACACGTTACCATTAACTGTTTTGCAGCTTCCAACTTATACACCATATCAAGAAGTTCATCTGGCAACTTAAACAATTTCTCAAGTTCTGTTACATTATTAACATGCAGATTATTAGAAAGTGTATAATGCAAAGCTTCCAAATTAGTTAACTCAAAGACCCTATCCGTTAAATCATACACAACATCAATGCTAAACACGCTAGAAAGTTCATCGGGTCTTTTCATCGCATCGTACATATTGAATTTGACCACATCACCATCAAACTCAAGAGTAAGTAACCCATCGTGAACATCTATCTTAGCCCTGGCAGTACTAAAAAATGGGCGACCCAAAAGGATATCAAAAGAATTTTCAGAGTTTTTGTCCTCCATATCTAATACGAAGAAGTCAACTGAAAAGGCCAACTCGTTTATTTGGACAAGGACATCTTCTAGAACACCCTCCGGATACACAATAGAACGATCAGCCAGTTGAATGATGACACCTGTACCTTTCAGAGGGCCAAGATTAAGTGCATTATGTTAGGAATAGTGCCCTAGAAAGCCGATTAGTCATAATCCGTTTTGGGACTTTCCTGGTATCACAGACAATCTTTGAATGAAATAACAAATTTAGGCAACACTTCCTTATATGCTCTTGTTTGGTATGCGTTTACTTTAGCTGTGCATGTATGCGAACTCCCCTAATCCTGATGACTTTAGGACTCTACCATTTAGGTGAAATGGTTCATGAAACGAGCCCTATATCACATAAGTCATGATTAGTAAAATACTCCAAGCCGATGAGTCCTACAGACAGTGGGAGTGTCAACCTGACTCCTCTAAGGCTTGCTTGTGGGATCACGCCCTTAAGAAGGACCACCTTGTTTCATGGAGGTGCAAAGTGTATAGTTGATACGTGCGTGATACATGAGGGTGCTTACTTCAATAAGTAAGTTCACTGAGGTGCCCCGTGTGAGAGCATTCCTAAATGGTAAAGGAAGTTTCTATTTCAGGAAATGGAAACTTCCAGATTAGGAAATATCTCACGAGTCATTGATGTGATTAATTGATCCTTAGACTTGAGGTTCCTTGTCACTTTATGAGTTAACTCTGTAGTCTCAGGTATAAGCTTTAAAGGGTGTCGCCTTAGACAACTGATTCAAGGCTTATGCTGGGGTTGCACAAGTGATTCATGAAAGTGAATGAGAATCAAGAAAGGACCTACACTTGCGTTTGCAAGGTGATCTCTTATTGTGTAAGTCATTCATATGCCATATGGAGTCCTTGGCCAAGGCAGTAGATCAAGATATCAAGAAAAGGGTTTCTTGGATTGAGATCAAATGGATATGAAATGCACTTAGCTTTAAGACCGGATTATTAGGGTTCTGATTATTCCCTTGCCCTAGATCTTGGTTGAGAGATAGTAAGTAGGAGGATTGTATCTCACATGAATCAATGACTTAAAGGTTCTGTCGAATCCGAATATTCCAATTCAGCTAGGGGTTAAACACCTGTTGCTAGACTATGGTCGTTTAATCTGTGGACTGATTAATTAATTAGTGAATTAATTAATTAGGGTCACTGCTAATTGAATTGAGAACCTAGAGGGTCACACACAACAACTTGGTTACATGAGTTGAGGCTTGAAAATGATTAAACGAGTTAATCGGGCCTAGAGGGTTCCACACGTGTGAAATCACACGTGTGGGTCACGTGAGGAGCACGTGTCCCTAGGACACGTGCTTCAAACGTGTATATGTATATATATATTAAATAATTAAATGTGTTAATTATGTAATAGACTTTGGTTTAATTTTGAATTAAAAGGAAAGTCTTATTTTGGAGAAAAATAATCTAGTTAATTAATTATGAATTAATTAATTAGATAAAATAAGTTATTTATTTTAAATAAATAAAGTATAAAATTATCCAAAAATAGTTTGGATATTTTTAGCTCTCTTGGAAGTTGATTTGAATTAGAATTCAAAGTCAAAGTCAAATTACTTGATGATCAAGTAATAGGAGAGAGAGAGACCAAAATCCTAGCCCATAAAGGACTAGGAATTTTCGGCCACTTCCCTCCTATATATAGGGGAGCTCGAGCTCCCCTTAGAGCTAATCGAGAATTCTTTTGGTTCATGTGTTGAACACCATCCTTTCTCCAAGATAAACGAAACCCTAGGTTAAGCCTAAACACTAACTAGAGAACTAGCATCCTTACTAGTTAGATTGTAGCCAAGTTGGTGGACTATCTCTAGAGAGCTTTAAGTTAGAAGTGTTGAAGATTCGAGTTTTACCAAAAAGTGGGGATCAAGCAAAACGATCAGAAGGGATGATGAAACGATTCTGAACCCGACATGAAACGAATGAAAAAATCGAACCAAAGAAGATGGCGAAAACCGTTCGTCCATATCCTGAAGGATGAATTTTTTCACGAGGGTTTTGTGACTGGCAGTTTTCTACTTTCGCAATACTGGTTTTCAAAGGGAGTTTCAATCCTGCTTTTCTCGTTTCATGTTTCTTTCTTTATCTTATATTGTTAAGAACTTCCCTAACATGAATTGAATCTAGGTTGGTTTGGATTGCTATCCCGACAATGGATTCTGAAGTAGAAAGAGACTTTCGAGGGACGGGTTGTCAAGCCGCGAGAAGAGCGTTCTTGGGTAGCTTGAAACGCTTCAAGAAAGAATAAAAGAAAAGTAAGTTTTCTATCTTTAAGAATTTGGTTACACGATTGCGAGTCCTAGATCCTTTTGTTGGGAAAATTTTTTAAATTCCGCTGCTTTCTGATTCGTGTTTTCCAACAAGTGGTATCAGAGCCACCTCGTTAATCGTGTTTCTGATTCGTCTCAATTAAACTGAATTTTGAGAAATTCTTGAATCTGAGTTACAGTTAGTTATTCTTGAATTTGTATCGTAATCTGAGCTTTTGAATCTGAGAGGTTTCCTGATAAATTGAGAAAATCGTTTTCTGAAAAAAAAAAAAAAAAAAAGGGTTTTATTTTAGATTTATTAAAATCGCGATTTTGATTCCCGAATCAAGACGAAAATTTTTCTGAAAATTTTGTACGGAAAACGGTGCGGGACGACGAGGACCAAGCGAGTTTATCGCTCGTCGTCGCCGCACGCGGACGGGTCCGGAATAGCCTGTGCGGGACTGCCCGCACCGTCCGCCCAGCCCTGCGGGATCGCCCGCACACCCCTGTGCAGGACTGCCCGCACGCGTCCGGAACAGCCTGTGCGGGATCGCCCGCACACCCCTGTGCGGGACTGCCCGCACGCGTCCGGAACAGCCTGTGCGGGATCGCCCGCACACCCCTGTGCGGGACTGCCCGCACGCGTCCGGAACAGCCTGTGCGGGATCGCCCGCACACTCCTGTGCGGGACTGCCCGCACGCGTCTGCGCGGGGCTGTGCGGGATCGCCCGCACGCCCCTGTGCGGGACTGCCCACACACCCCTGTGACGCGATGCGACTTTTCGTGTTTTTGGCCCAAATTTTATTTTAAAATTATTTTAAAAATCTTTTTTTCTGGAAAAATTTTAATTTTGAAATAAAATTATAATTTGGGAATTTCGGGAATCAAAGTCAATTTTAATTTTTCGGGAAAAGTATAATTATTATTTTTTGAAATAATGATTTTAATAAAATTGTTAATTTTTGAATTAACTTGAATTTTATCAGATTCTAGCTTTTGATTTTGAAATTATTCTTGAACAAGGAACTGTTTTTCAGATTACTTTGAGTTAGTCGAACTTAAAGTTAAAGGAATTTTAAATTTATTGGTAAATTTAAATTCTTGCAATTTATGCATGTTAGGTGATCATGGGTTTAGATTTATGTATGGTTTTAATTTATGCACATGGATGGTTTAAATTGGGGTTGGAGCCCTATAGTTGCGTTTTTCAATTGAGGTTGGAGCCTCACTTATGTGCGTACTGTTATGTGATTTATTATGTGGCTTTCCATATTACTGTTTTTGAGGCCGGGGTATGCCCCGTGTAATTGTCTAAGGCCAATATGAAGATTGAGCCTTATTACTTTATGTCTTTTTCTTTTTATTGTAATTTGAGAGTAGAGATAGGTGGTGAGGTTTTATTTTCATTTTGGAGACAATGCACCCATGGAGTAAGATGGACCACATTCAAGTAACAAGGAGGCCATAAGTGAAGACCCCTCAAAATGTTAGGGAGGGGAATCTCAATTGTTAAATGTAATAGAGATAGGGCTCGTATTTTGTTACCGCTTTCCCTTATGTGATTTGAACTGTTTATGTGGCATGTATGTTAGAACTTGTGATTGTGGAGTGGCTCCCACATATCACGCATAAGATACGTAGAACCCATGATCATTACATGTTAGTATCATGCTAGGACATGTTATCTGTTTATGTGCTTGTTTGAAATGCATTTAAGTGTACTTACATTAATCAAGACTAATAAAATTGGATAACATATATGTTGGTGAGGTCGAACCGGACAACTCTCCGGTTGATTCGAAAATTCCCCTTAAATATTAAGCTAATTTCGAACAAATAGGTGTTTAATTCGAGATGTAAATTTTGAATTAAATTCCTAGCATTCCATCAATAGGTTTTAAGTTTAGTAAGTAAAGCGAGTTATTGTCCGCGAGTCGTGGGATAGCTAGTGGAGCTTATTAGTTCTTAGTGACCTAATTGATCATTTTAAATGATCAATATTTCATGGTCGATTTTAGCAAGGGCGATGTCCGCGAGTCGTGGGTCGTTCGAACTAAGTTTTGGTCATGATCTTATGATTGATGGGTCTAGCTTAACGCCTAAGTAAATATGGATGTCGCACGAGTCGTGGGTCCATATTGAAAGATAGGTGATGCAAAAACAATTACTAAGAGTTCTAAAGGTGTTAGAATTGGTAAGTTGTACCTACCTAGGGTTCTTACTTAGAATGTCCGCGAGTCATGGGTTCGAGGTAAAATGCTTGGGATCTTAGTACCCATTGGGAAACGTGTTCCTCTTAGATCTTTGGGAATTATAGATCTTTGAAAAACAGTGGGAGCTACATTAGATTAAAGACCTTATCTTTTGTATATCGTTATAATTCAGCATGCTCACCTAGTTCTCTGCTTAGCATTTAGGTTGTAGTTCTGTGATTCTCTACAATATGAAATGCAAACCCATTCGTATCCATCCTTAAGTCAAAAGAGTTGACTAAGTCCTAACTAACTCTAAATTGGCTTTGGATCCTAAAATTCGTTTTAGATTCCGAATAGAGAAAGGTGTTCTCTAAAGGGCGACGTTTTCAATTATGAAAATTCGACCCGGGCCAAAAGAGAAGCAATCTGACGTGAATGAATTTCTCCAAACCACTTAAGAGCAATTGAACCACCTCATAAAAATGTTACAAGGTATAACATTGTGGAATCATTCAATATTCCAAACGAGGAAACAAGTGCACATGAACAAGGTCTAAAGATCTTATTTGAAGATCTTGTGGTCTCGATCATTAACTGAGAAAAGAGTTCTCAATGCACTGATTGCTTACATTGCTTCCACCATCATTCAAACCCTTTATGCTCAACTAGAATGATGCTAATGTAGCATAGTTAATCATTTAGTTGATAATGGTTGAGAGCATCCTTAAGAAGGAATAAAAGGTTGAGATGGTTAATTCTTCTTCTAAACTCCCTAAGTTAAAGGCTTGAACGCCTAAAGAAGAAAAAAACCCTTAAGAGCCCAATGGAGGGGCATGTAAGGGGTGTGCCCAAAAGACACTAGAGATCAAATAGGACGTTTGCTTCTATGATAGCAAATAAGGACTTTGAAAGGGAACTGCATAGAGTATGAGTACTCTGAAATGTTACCTCATTTAGTAATTCTACTAGGAATAGAATTCACTAGTCTTGAGTCAATTCTGCATAATCCGTTGTGCAAAGACTCAAGGCACTAATGTTCTGAACATACAACGAGATAACAAAAGTAAGTGAGATGACAAAGCTTCGAATTACTTTGGAACGTTGAGATATAAAAGGATTAGCAAGTTAGACATCTTAGGATCATTTTTCGAAAATGAACCTATAGAGTTGACTTCCTGTGAATCCTATCTCAAAGGGAAAACGTGTTAGGAATAGTGCCCTAGAAAGCCGATTGTATATCCGCTTTGTACTTTTCCTTATTATAATCACAGACAATCTTTGAATAAAATAACGAATTGAGGCAACACTTCTTTATATGCTCTTGTTTGGTATGCGTTTACTTTAGCTGTGCATGTATGAGAACTCCCCTAATCCTGATGACTTTAGGACTCTACCATTTAGGTGAAATGGTTCATGAAACGAGCCCTATATCACATGAGTCATGATTAGTAAAATACTCCAAGCCGATGAGTCCTACAGACAGTGGGAGTGTCAACCTGACTCCTCTAAGGCTTGCTTGTGGGATCACGCCCTTAAGAAGGACCACCTTGTTTCATGGAGGTGCCAAGTGTATAGTTGATACGTGCGTGATACATGAGGGTGCTTACTTTAATAAGTAAGTTCACTGAGGTGCCCCATGTGAGAACATTCCTAAATGGGAAAGGAAGTTTCTATTTCAGGAAATGGAAACTTCCAGATTAGGAAATATCTCACGAGTCATTGATGTGATTAATTGATCCTTAGACTTGAGGTTCCTTGTCACTTTATGAGTTAACTCTGTAGTCTTAGGTATAAGCTTTAAAGGGTGTCGCCTTAGACAACTGATTCAAGGCTTATGCTGGGGCTGCACAAGTGATTCATGAAAGTGAATGAGAATCAAGAAAGGACCTACACTTGCATTTGCAAGGTGATCTCTTATTGTGTAAGTCATTCATATGCCATATGGAGTCCTTGGCCAAGGCAGTAGATCAAGACATCAAGAAAAGTGTTTCTTGGATTGAGATCAAATGGATATGAAATGCACTTAGCTTTAAGACCGGATTATTAGGGTTCTGATTATTCCCTTGCCCTAGATCTTGGTTGAGAGATAGTAAGTAGGAGGATTGTATCTCACATGAATCAATGACTTAAAGGTTCTGTCGAATCTGAACATTCCAATTCAGCTAGGGGTTAAACACCTGTTGCTAGACTATGGTCGTTTAATCTGTGGACTGATTAATTAATTAGTGAATTAATTAATTAGGGTCACTGCTAATTGAATTGAGAACCTAGAGGGTCACACACAACAACTTGGTTACATGAGTTGAGGCTTGAAAATGATTAAACGAGTTAATCGAGCCAAGAGGGTTCCACACGTGTGAATTCACACGTGTGGCTCGCGTGAGTGACACGTGTCACTGTGACACGTGTCACACACGTGTGTGTATATATATTATATATATATATTAAATAATTAATTAGTTAATTATTTAATAGACTTTGGTTTAATTTTGAATTAAAAGGAAAGTCTAATTTTGGAGAAAATAATCTAGTTAATTAATTATGAATTAATTAATTAGATAAAAATAAGTTATTTATTTTATAATAAATAAAGTATAAAATTATCCAAAAATAGTTTGGATATTTTTAAGCTCTCTTAAAAGTTGACTAGAAATAGAATTCAAAGTCAAAGTTGGAAAATACTTGATGATCAAGTAATAGGAGAGAGAGGAACCAAATCCTTGTCCAATAAGGACAAGGTTCGGCCGCCCCTCCCCTTTCCTATATATAGGGGAGCTCATGCTCCCCTTTAGAGCTAATTGACAATTCTTGGTTCATGTGTTGAACACCTTCCTTTCTCCAAGATTAAATTAAACCCTAGGTTAAGCCTAAACACTAACTAGAGAACTAGCATCCTTACTAGTTAGATTGTGATCAAGTTGGTGGACTTTCTCTAGAGACTTCAAGTTAGAAGTTCGAAGATTCGAGCTTTACCAAGGAGAGGGGATCAAGCCGCGAGAAGAGCGTTCTTGGGTGGCTTGAAACGCTTCAAGAAAGAATAAAAGAAAAGTAAGTTTTCTATCTTTACGAATTTGGTTACACGATTGCGAGTTCAAGGTCCTTTTGTTGGGAAAAATTTTTAAATTCCGCTGCTTTCTGATTCGTGTTTTCCAACAAAACGTTCCCGGAACATTGTTTAGGTGAAACATGGAACGTTCCAAGATTATAGTGGATTTCGATCCATGCTGATGAGTGTAAGATGCTTAATGTAAGCACTAGATACAATCGTCAGTTTAATCATTATGAATGAATGTACTTATTAAAGTACAAATTCGAAACTTATATTAAATTCTTGGAATTTCAAAAGGAGGTTAGGAACCGAAGTAGTCATAAGTTATAGGTAAATCGATATGATCGAGATAGCCAATATCTTAGTAACTAATTCCTTAGTCATCTTAGAGATAATAGGATTATCTCTCAGTAAACTAATTCGAGAACACCTTAGTGTTTCCGAATGAGGGAATGAAACCTAATGCAACATGGTCCATTCCATAGCAAGCTTTACTGACTTATAATCATTCTAGGAATAAACTCCCAGAATATGCAGTTAGAGATTTTGAATTTAGTACCTTCCAAATTCAGTCCTTTAGATGCACTATGCAATGTGGCACACTAAATTCCCTAATTATTCTTGTCCAAGAATTTAGTGGAATCCTCTTAAGTGAAGAGGATAGTGGGAGATAGGCTTGAAATGAGTTCAAGTTTATACAAACAATATTGGATATCATTTCTGCGATTCCCTTAGACAAAGGTTGTTTGTCTCAATGAATGTATCTTTCTTAAGGAATCGTTCCTATAGAAGAAGAAAGACAAGCAAGCAGACCTCAAAGAAATTTGAGAATAAATATCCACGCCACATATAGAAGAAACGAGCCCATCTGATAAAACTTAGCCAAATTTTAGAGCATGTACACGTGTGAAACCCTTCTCTTAAGACGTGTTTAGAACGCGTTCCTAGATAGCCAAGGAATTACTTGAAGAGGAGACACTGTCGGATTTGGAATCTGAGTAGTGTAAGCAAGCCTTGAAATCCAATATGGATTCCATATACTCAAACCAAGTTTTGACCTTGGTTGATCCACCTGATAGGATCAAGCTCGTGGAGCTTCGAGTAAATGGAAAGCATTACAACCTTCTTGACGATTGAAATGCAAAAGTCCATTTGGATTATGTTTACCACGTCCTCATATTCTGACTATGAGATATGATAAATGAATATGAGAACTATCTTGTTCATTATGAGATTGAAAGAGACTGAAATAAGGTATTTCTGTAAATCTCATATTCAATGAGAGTATGCATAAGGTATGCAAATCCCTAAAGTCAATCTGTGGATTGATAAAGGCTTCTAGGAGTTAGACAATTCGAATCCATAGCATAGTCAAAACGTTTGACACAGATGGAAGTCGAATAAGTCTCAAAAGTGTACATAAGAAAGTTAGTGATGTAAGAGTCAATTTTGGTTCTTTAGAAAATGACATCCTTCTCATTAGGAATGTCAAGGATGACGTGAAAGTTACCAATTCTTGTTTAAGAAACAAATTGACATGAAAGATCTTAGTGATTATCCTATATTCTCGACATTCAGATCTATAGAAGATAGATCTAAGAGAATAAAAGGATTATCACAAAACGAGTACATAACCATAATACTAAAAGGAGTTTAGTATGGACAATGGAACATCTCTTTTGAAGAGTATGTGTCCTAAGATAACTTTAAGAAAGTTAGAATGTCCAAAATCCCTTTAAGTGAAAGGGTGCATAATGTATGAAAAGATATGTACTAAATTAGATATGGCGCAACACTAAGCGTAGTAGGCCGAATCTAATATGACCTCATAGAAGGTCATTAGATTTCTGTAAAGGATGTCCTCAGAGTACTTGAGAAGAAATGAGGATATGTATTAATTTACAGAGCCCAAAAGATCTTGTTGTTAGAAGGATATTTGATGTAACCGTTCATCAAACATAGATGATTATGAAATCATTGAAAGGATACGACTTCTACCAAAATGGTAATGCAATGTGTTGGAAAGGGGTTCCAAGGACGGACATTGCAAAACTCGACTATCGTAGTTGAGAACTTAGTCGTATTATATAACGCTAAGTTAAGTGTTTGGGTAAGAAACTCCATCTAACTGGTTAGATGAAGTTCCTAGCATGAAACAACTCCTTTATCATATTGTATGATAAAATGGATGGTTGCTCAAGTAAGAGAACCAAGACCTCACCAAGAGACTGAACACATGATTACGAATCACTTTATAAGGAAAAGGTGTTTCCTAAGAGATGTGTAAACAAGAGGGTCACATCAGCAGAGAATATAGCAGATCCACTTTGGAAACGCCCAAAGTCAATAGGCTCTCAAAGTACATCTTGAGAAGATGGGACTTAGAGTACCTAAATGGCTTTTACGGGCAAGTGGGAGATTGTTAGGAATAGTGCCCTAGAAAGCCGATTAGTCATAATCCGTTTTGGGACTTTCCTGGTATCACAGACAATCTTTGAATGAAATAACAAATTTAGGCAACACTTCTTTATATGCTCTTGTTTGGTATGCGTTTACTTTAGCTGTGCATGTATGAGAACTCCCCTAATCCTGATGACTTTAGGACTCTACCATTTAGGTGAAATGGTTCATAAAACAAGCCCTATATCACATAAGTCATGATTAGTAAAATACTCCAAGCCGATGAGTCCTACAGACAGTGGGAGTGTCAACCTGACTCCTCTAAGGCTTGCTTGTGGGATCACGCCCTTAAGAAGGACCACCTTGTTTCATGGAGGTGCAAAGTGTATAGTTGATACGTGCGTGATACATGAGGGTGCTTACTTCAATAAGTAAGTTCACTGAGGTGCCCCGTGTGAGAGCATTCCTAAATGGGAAAGGAAGTTTCTATTTCAGGAAATGGAAACTTCCAGATTAGGAAATATCTCACGAGTCATTGATGTGATTAATTGATCCTTAGACTTGAGGTTCCTTGTCACTTTATGAGTTAACTCTGTAGTCTTAGGTATAAGCTTTAAAGGGTGTCGCCTTAGACAACTGATTCAAGGCTTATGCTGGGGCTGCACAAGTGATTCATGAAAGTGAATGAGAATCAAGAAAGGACCTACACTTGCGTTTGCAAGGTGATCTCTTATTGTGTAAGTCATTCATATGCCATATGGAGTCCTTGGCCAAGGCAGTAGATCAAGATATCAAGAAAAGGGTTTCTTGGATTGAGATCAAATGGATATGAAATGCACTTAGCTTTAAGACCGGATTATTAGGGTTCTGATTATTCCCTTGCCCTAGATCTTGGTTGAGAGATAGTAAGTAGGAGGATTGTATCTCACATGAATCAATGACTTAAAAGTTCTGTCGAATCCGAATATTCCAATTCAGCTAGGGGTTAAACACCTGTTGCTAGACTATGGTCGTTTAATCTGTGGACTGATTAATTAATTAGTGAATTAATTAATTAGGGTCACTGCTAATTGAATTGAGAACCTAGAGGGTCACACACAACAACTTGGTTACATGAGTTGAGGCTTGAAAATGATTAAACGAGTTAATCGGGCCTAGAGGGTTCCACACGTGTGAAATCACACGTGTGGTTCACGTGAGGAGCACGTGTCCTTGGGACACGTGCCTCACACGTGTATATGTATATATATATGATATATATATTAAATAATTAAATGTGTTAATTATGTAATAGACTTTGGTTTAATTTTGAATTAAAAGGAAAGTCTTATTTTGGAGAAAAATAATCTAGTTAATTAATTATGAATTAATTAATTAGATAAAATAAGTTATTTATTTTAAATAAATAAAGTATAAAATTATCCAAAAATAGTTTGGATATTTTTAGCTCTCTTGGAAGTTGATTTGAATTAGAATTCAAAGTCAAAGTCAAATTACTTGATGATCAAGTAATAGGAGAGAGAGAGACCAAAATCCTAGCCCATAAAGGACTAGGAATTTTCGGCCACTTCCCTCTTATATATAGGGGAGCTCGAGCTCCCCTTAGAGCTAATCGAGAATTCTTTTGGTTCATATGTTGAACACCATCCTTTCTCCAAGATAAACGAAACCCTAGGTTAAGCCTAAACACTAACTAGAGAACTAGCATCCTTACTAGTTAGATTGTAGCCAAGTTGGTGGACTATCTCTAGAGAGCTTCAAGTTAGAAGTTTTGAAGATTCGAGCTTTACCAAAAAGTGGGGATCAAGCAAAACGATCAGAAGGGATGATGAAACGATTCTGAACCCGACATGAAACGAATGAAAAAATCGAACCAAAGAAGATGGCGAAAACCGTTCGTCCATATCCTGAAGGATGAATTTTTTCACGAGGGTTTTGTGACTGGCAGTTTTCTACTTTCGCAAAACTGGTTTTCGAAGGGAGTTTCAATCCTGCTTTTCTCGTTTCATGTTTCTTTCTTTATCTTATATTGTTAAGAACTTCCCTAACATGAATTGAATCTAGGTTGGTTTGGATTGCTATCCCGACAATGGATTCTGAAGTAGAAAGAGACTTTCGAGGGACGGGTTGTCAAGCCGCGAGAAGAGCGTTCTTGGGTGGCTTGAAACGCTTCAAGAAAGAATAAAAGAAAAGTAAGTTTTCTATCTTTACGAATTTGGTTACACGATTGCGAGTCCTAGATCCTTTTGTTGGGAAAATTTTTTAAATTCCGCTGCTTTCTGATTCGTGTTTTCCAACACATTATATACAAAAAGTGGCATAACATTAATACTTGCACCTAAATCACACATCGCATTTTTAATTCCCAAATTTTGAATCTTGCACGGAATGGAAAACATACCTTGATCACGGTATTTTGGGGGAAGTTTCTTTTGTAGAACTGCAGACACGTTTTCCCCCACACTTACCTTTTCATTGCCTAACAGTTTTCTCTTATTCGTGCAGAGCTCTTTGAGGAATTTCGCATACCTGGGAATCTGTTGGATTGCATCCAACAATGGAATATTTACCTCAACTTTGCGAAACGTGTCGAGTATACTCTTCTCTTCTTTCTGTTTCTTTGTTTCTGTTAAACGTTGAGTGAATGGAGGCGGGACCACCAGGGGTTTGGGTTTTACGACAAGTTCCGCCTCTCTATCGTGGTGTGAGTCTAAGGTATGGTCATACTTAGAAGTCACACCACCTGTCTGATCGCCTTTGGACCCAGATTTCCGTCCCTGATCTTTTTCCACTAGTGGAGGCAGTTCCTTGCCGCTTCGAAGCGTGATGGCGCTGACATTCTTCCTAGGGTCTTCCGTTTATGAGGGTAGTTTACCTTGGTTCTGTTAGGAATAGTGCCCTAGAAAGTCGATTAGTCATAATCCGTTTTGGGACTTTCCTAGTATCACAGACAATCTTTGAATAATATACGATTGATTAATATCATAGGCAAACACTTCTTTATATGCTCTTGTTTGGTATGCGTTTACTTTAGCTGTGCATGTATGAGAACTCCCCTAATCCTGATAATTTTAGGACTCTACCATTTAGGTGAAATGGTTCATGAAACGAGCCCTATATCACATAAGTCATGATTAGTAAAATACTCCAAGCCGATGAGTCCTACAGACAGTGGGAGTGTCAACCTGACTCCTCTAAGGCTTGCTTGTGTGATCACGCCCTTAAGAAGGACGACCTTGTTTCATGAAGGTGTAAAGTGTATAGTTGATACGTGCGTGATACATGAGGGTGCCTACTTTAACAAGTAAGTTCACTGAGGTGCCCCGTGTGAGAAGATTCCTAAATGGGAAAGGAAGTTTCTATTTCAGGAAATGGAAACTTCCAGATTAGGAAATATCTCATGAGTCATTGATGTGATTAATTGATCCTTAGACTTGAGGTTCCATGTCACTTTATGAGTTAACTCTGTAGTCTTTGGTATAAGCTTTAAAGGGTGTCGCCTTAGACAACTGATTCAAGGCTTATCCTGGGGCTGCACAAGTGACTCATGAAAGTGAATGAGAATCAAGAAAGGACCTACACTTTGCATATGCAAGGTGATCTCTTATTGTGTAAGTCATTCATATGCCATATGGAGTCCTTGGCCAAGGCAGTAGATCAAGACATCAAGAAAAGGGTTTCTTGGATTGAGATCAAATGGATATGAAATGCACTTAGCTTTAAGACCGGATTATTAGGGTTCTGATTATTCCCTTGCCCTAGATCTTGGTTGAGAGATAGTAAGTAGGAGGATTGTATCTCACATGAATCAATGACTTAAAGGTTCTGTCGAATCCGAACATTCCAATTCAGCTAGGGGTTAAACACCTGTTGCTAGACTATGGTCGTTTAATCTGTGGACTGATTAATTAATTAGTGAATTAATTAATTAGGGTCACTGCTAATTGAATTGAGAACCTAGAGGGTCACACACAACAACTTGGTTACATGAGTTGAGGCTTAAAAATGATTAAACGAGTTAATCGGGCCAAGAGGGTTCCACACGTGTGAAATCACACGTGTGGCTCACGTGAGTGACACGTGTCACTGTGACACGTGTCACACACGTGTGAATATATATATATTGTATATATATGTATTAAATAATTAAATGTGTTAATTATTTAATAGACTTTGGTTTAATTTTGAATTAAAAAGAAAGTCTTATTTTGGAGAAAATAATCTAGTTAATTAATTATGAATTAATTAATTAGATAAAAATAAGTTATTTATTTTATAATAAATAAAGTATAAAATTATCCAAAAATAGTTTGGATATTTTTAGCTCTCTTGAAAGTTGATTTGAATTAGAATTCAAAGTCAAAGTTGGAGAATACTTGATGATCAAGTAATAGGAGAGAGACAAACCGAATCCTTGCCCAACAAGGAATAGGATCGGCGCCCCTCTCCCTATCCTATATATAGGGGAGCTCATGCTCCCCTTTAAAGCTAATAATTGAATTCTTTTGGTTCATGTGTTGAACACCATCCTTTCTCCAAGATAAACGAAACCCTAGGTTAAGCCTAAACACTAACTAGAGAACTAGCATCCTTACAAGTTAGATTGTAGCCAAGTTGGTGGACTATCTCTAGAGAGCTTCAAGTTAGAAGTTTTGAAGATTCGAGCTTTACCAAAAAGTTGGGATCAAGCAAAACGATCAGAAGGGATGATGTAACGATTCTGAACCCGACGTGAAGCGAATGAAAAAATCGAACCAAAGAAGATGGCAAAAGTCGTTCGTCCATATCCTGAAGGATGAATTTTTTCACGAGGGTTTTGTGACTGGCAGTTTTCTACTTTCGCAAAACTGGTTTTCGAAGGGAGTTTCAATCCTGCTTTTCTCGTTTCATGTTTCTTTCTTTATGTTATATTGTTAAGAACATCTCTAACATGAATTGAATCTAGGTTGGTATGGATTGCTATCCCGACAATGGATTCTGAAGTAGAAAGACACTTTCGAGGGACGGGTTGTCAAGCCGCGAGAAGAGTGTTCTCGGGTGGCTTGAAACGCTTCAAGAAAGAATAAAAGAAAAGTAAGTTTTCTATCTCTACGAATTTGGTTACACGATTGCGAGTCCTAGATCCTTTTGTTGAAAAAATTTTTAAATTCCGCTGGTTTCTGATTCGTGTTTTCCAACAAGTGGTATCAGAGCCACCTCGCTAATCGTGTTTCTGATTCATCTCAATTATTCTGAATTTGGTAGAAATTCTTAGGCTTAGATGCGAATTAGGTATTCTTGAGTTCTTTTAGAAAGCCTGAATTACGAAACTGTAATTTTTCTTGAATTTCTGAAATTGTTTTCTTAAATTGTGTTTCTTGAAAACCGTTTTGATATAAATTAATTTAAATCGTTTTTGAATTTTGGATTGTTTTGGTTTTTGAACTAAAAGTACGAAACACGAAATCGCGTTACGAAAACGCGAGCCTGACGTGCTAAGGCGTAGCACGCCAGGCCCGCGACCGCACGCCCAGCAGTCCCGCAACCGCGCGGGACTGCCCGCCACTGACGCCCGCCAGCGCCTAGGCCCCCGCCTAGGCACGCCCGCCCGCCTGTCCCGCAACCGCGCGGGACAGCCGCCCGGCATCACCTGCACCCGAGCAGCAGCAAGCTGCGCGCGTTGCGCAGGGCGTGCGCCTAGCGCGCGACACTACGCGGCGAGCCTGTGCTCGTTCCGGGCGGTTCCGGACACGATTTTGGCGTTTTCGTGTTTTCGGTCCTTGAAATCCCGATTTAATTTTTCTGAAAAATTTTATTTATTAAATTTGAATTATTTTTGAAATAATTGTTTGAATTGGGATTTTGAAAATTTAAGCGATTTAAATTTTGGAAAAATTACAATCTCCATTTTCTGAAAATATTGAAAGAATAAAATTATTAATTTTTAGAAATTAATTGGAATTTTATTAGTTTAATGTTTTTCGGGTTTTATTGAAAAGGCTCTTGAACAAGAATTGCATCTAAGTCGTGTTTTAAGCTATTAGAGCTTAAAGCGAGAATTTTAATTTATTGGTTAAATTTAAATTCTTGCTAAAGCAGGTTAGGTGATCATGGGTTTAGATCTATGTATGGTTTTAATTTACGCACATGGATGGTTTAAATTGGGGTTGGAGCCCTATAGTTGCGTTTTTTCAATTGAGGTTGGAGCCTCACTTATGTGCGTACTGTTATGTGATTTATTATGTGGCTTTCCATATTACTGTTTTTTAGGCCGGGGTATGCCCCGTGTAATTGTCTAAGGCCAATATGAAGATTGAGCCTTATTACTTTATGTCTTTTTCTTTTTATTGTAATTTGAGAGTAGAGATAGGTGGTGAGGTTTTATTTTCATTTTGGAGACAATGCACCCATGGAGTAAGATGGACCACATTCAAGTAACAAGGAGGCCATAAGTGAAGACCCCTCAAAATGTTAGGGAGGGGAATCTCAATTGTTAAATGTAATAGAGATAGGCCATGTATTTTGTTACCGTTTTCCCTTATGTGATTTAAACTGTTTATGTGGCATGTATGTTAGAACTTGTGATTGTGGAGTGGCTCCCACATATCACGCATAAGATAGGTAGAACCCATGATCATTACATGTTAGTATCTTGCTAGGACATGTTATCTGTTTATGTGCTTGTTTGAAATGCATTTAAGTGTACTTGCATTAATCAAGACTAATAAAATTGGATAACATATATGTTGGTGAGGTCGAACCGAACAACTCTTCGGTTGATTCGAAAATTCCCATTAAATATTAAGCTCATTTCGAATAATAGGTATTTAATTCGAGATGCAAATTTTGAATTAAATTCCTAGCATTCCATCAATAGGTTTTAAGTTTAGTAAGTAAAGCTAGTTATTGTCCGCGAGTCGTGGGATAGCTAGTGGAGCTTATTAGTTCTTAGTTACCTAATTGATCATTTTAAATGATTAATATTTCGTGGTTAATTTTGGCAAGGGCGATGTCCGCGAGTCGTGGGTCGTTCGAACTAAGTTTTGGTCATGATCTTATGATTGATGGGTCTAGCTTAACGCCTAAGTAAATATGGATGTCGCACGAGTCGTGGGTCCATATTGAAAGGTAGGTGATGCAAAAACAATTACTAAGAGTTCTAAAGGTGTTAGAATTGGTAAGTTGTACCTACCTAGGATTTTGCTTAGAATGTCCGCGAGTCGTGGGTTCGAGGTAAAATGCTTAGGATCTTAGTACCCGTTGGGAAACGTGTTCCTCTTAGATCTTTGGGAATTATAGATCTTTAAAAAACAGTGGGAGCTACATTAGATTAAAGACCTTATCTTATGTATATCGTTATTATTCAGCATGCCCACATTTTCTCTGCTTAGCATTTAGGTTGTAGTTCTGTGATTCTCTACAATATGAAATACAAACCCATTTGTATCCATCCTTAAGTCAAAAGAGTTGACTAAGTCCTAACTAACTCTGATTGGCTTCGGACCCTAAAATTCGTTTTAGATTCCGAATGGAGAAAGGCGTTCTCTAATGGGCGAAGTTTTTCAATTGTGAAAATTCGACCCGGGCCAAAAGAGAAGCAACCTGAGGTGATGGGATTTTTCCAAACCACTTAAGAGCAATTGAACCACCTCATAAAATGTTACAATGTATAACATTATGGAATTATTCAATATTCCAAATGAGGAAACTAGTGCACACGAACAAGGTCTAAAGATCTTATTTGAAGATCTTATGGTCTCGATCATCAACCGAGAAAAGAGTTCTATATGCACTGATTGCTTACATTGCTTCCACCATCATTCGAACCCTTTATGCTCAACTAGAATGATGCTAATGCAGCATAGTTAATCATTTAGTTGATAATGGTTGAGAGTATCCTTAAGAAGGAATAAAAAGGTTGTGATGGTTAATTCTTGTTCTAAACTCACTAAGTTAAAGGCCTGAAGGCCTAAAGAAGAAGAAACCCTTAAGAGCCGAATGGAGGGGCATGTAAGGGGTGCGCCCAAAAGACACTAGAGATCAAATAGGACGTTTGCTTCTATGGTAGCAAATAAGGACTTTGAAAGGGAACTGCAAAGAGTAAGAGTACTCTGAAATGTTACCTCGTTTAGTAATTCTACTAGGAATAGAATTCACTAGTCTTAAGTCAATTCTGCATAATCCGTTGTGCAAAGACTCAAGGCACTAATGTTCTGAACATACAACGAGATAACAAAAGTAAGTGAGATGACTAAGCTTCGAATTACTTTGGAACGTTGAGATATAAAAGGATTAGCAAGTCAGACACCTTAGGATCATTCTATGAAAATGAACCTATAGTGTTGACTTCCTGTGAATCCTGTCATGAGGGAAACGTTCCTGAATCCCATTTATAAGAAACATGGAACGTTCCAAAATTATAGTGGATTTCGATCCATGCTGATGAGTGTAAGATGCTTAATGTAAGCACTAGATACAATCGTCAGTTTAATCATTATGAATGAATGTACTTGTTAAAGTACAAATTCGAAACTTATATGAAATTCTTAGAATTTCGAAAGGAGGTTAGGAACCGAAGTAGTCATAAGTTATAGGTGAATCGATATGATCGAGATAGTCCATATCTTAGCAACTAATTCCTTACTCATCTTAGAGATAATAAGATTATCTCTCAGTAAACTAATTCGAGAACACCTTAGTGTTTCCGAATGAGGGAATGAAACCTTATAGGATATGGTCCATTCCATAGCAAGCTTTACTGACTTATAATCATTCTAGGAATAAACTCCTAGAATATGCAGTTAGAGATTTTGAATTTTGCACCTTCCAAAATCAGTCCTTTAGTTGCACTATGCAATGTGGCATACTAAATTCCCTAATTATTCTTGTCCAAGAATATAGTGGAATCCTCTTAAGTGAAGAGGATAGTGGGAGACAAGCTTGAAACGAGTTCAAGTTTATACAATGATATTGGATATCAGTTTTGCGATTCCCTTGCACAAAGATTGTTTGTCTCAAAGGAATGTACCTTTCTTAAGGAATCATTCCTATAGAAGAAGAAAGGCAAGCAAGCAGACCTCAAAGAAATTTGAGGAAAAATATCCATGCCACATATAGAAGAAACGAGCCCATCTGATAAAACTTAGCCAAATTTTAGAGTATGTACACGTGTGAAACCCTTCTCTTAAGATGCGTTTAGAACGCGTTCCTAGATAGCCAAGGAATTACTTGAAGAGGAGACACTGTCAGATTTGGAATCTGAGTAGTGTAAGCAAGCCTTGAAATCCAATATGGATTCCATATACTTAAACCGAGTTTTAACCTTGGTTGATCCACCTGATAGGATCAAGCTCCTAGAGCTTCGAGTAAAAGGAAAGCATTACAACCTTCTTGACGGTTGAAATGCAAAAGTCCATTTGGATTATGTTTACCATATCCTCATATTCTGACTATGAGATATGATAAATGAATATGAGAACTATCTTGTTCAATATGAGATTGAAAGAGACTGAAATAAGGTATTTCTATAAATCTCATATTCAGTGGGAGTATGCATAAGGTATGCAAATCCCTAAAGTCAATCTGTGGATTGATAAAGGCTTCTAGGATTAGACAATTCGATTCCATAGGATAGTCAAATCGTTTGACACAGATGGAAGTCGAATAAGTCTCAAAAGTGTACATAGGAAAGTTAGTGATGTAAGAGTCAATTTTTGGTTCTTTAGAAAACGACATCCTTCTCATTAGGAATGTCAAGGAAGACGTGAAAGTTACCAATTCTTGTTTAAGAAACAATTTGACATGAAAGATCTTAGTGATTATCCTATATTCTCGACATTCAGATCTATAGAAGATAGATCTAAGAGAATAAAAGGATTATCACAAAATGAGTACATAACTGAGATATGGACAATGGAACATCTCTTTTGAAGAGTATGTGTCCTAAGATAAACTTTGAGAAAGTTAGAATGTCCAAAATCCCTTTAAGTGAAAGGGTGCATAATGTATGAAAAGTTATGTACTAAATTAGATATGGCGCAACACTAAGGGTAGTAGGCCGAATCTAATATGACCTCAGAGAAGGTCATTAGATCTCTGTAAAGGATGTCCTCAGAGTACTTGAGAAGAAATGAGGATATGTATTAGTTTACAGAGCCCAAAACATCTTGTTGTTAGAAGGATATTTGATGTAACCGTTCATCAAACATGGATGATTATGAAATCATTGAAAGGATACAACTTCTACCAGAATGGTAATGCAATGTGTTGGAAAGGGGTTCCAAGGATGGACATTGCAAAACTCGACTGTCGTAGTTGAGAACTTAGTCGTATTATATAACGCTAAGTTAAGTGTTTGGGTAAGAAACTCCATCTAACCAGTTAGATGAAGTTCATAGCATGAAACAACTCCTTTATCATATTGTATGATAAAATGGATGGTTGCTCAAGTAAGAGAACCAAGACCTCACCAAGAGACTGAACACGTGATTACGAATCACTTTATAAGGAAAAGGTGTTTCCTAATAGATGTGTAAACAAGAGGGTCACATCAGCAGAGAATATAGCAGATCCACTTTGGAAACGCCCAAAGTCAATAAGGTCTCAAAGTGCATCTTGAGAAGATGGGACTTAGAATACCTAAATGGCTTTTACGGGCAAGTGGGAGATTGTTAGGAATAGTGCCCTAGAAAGCCGATTAGTCATAATCCGTTTTGGGACTTTCCTAGTATCACAGACAATCTTTGAATAATATACGATTGATTAATATCATAGGCAAACACTTCTTTATATGCTCTTGTTTGGTATGCGTTTACTTTAGCTATACATGTATGAGAACTCCCCTAATCCTGATGACTTTAGGACTCTACCATTTAGGTGAAATGGTTCATGAAACGAGCCCTATATCACACAAGTCATGATTAGTAAAATACTCCAAGCCGATGAGTCCTACAGACAGTGGGAGTGTCAACCTGACTCCTCTAAGGCTTGCTTGTGTGATCACGCCCTTAAGAAGGACCACCTTGTTTCATGAAGGTGTAAAGTGTATAGTTGATACGTGCGTGATACATGAGGGTGCCTACTTTAACAAGTAAGTTCACTGAGGTGCCCCGTGTGAGAAGATTCCTAAATGGGAAAGGAAGTTTCTATTTCAGGAAATGGAAACTTCCAGATTAGGAAATATCTCATGAGTCATTGATGTAATTAATTGATCCTTAGACTTGAGGTTCCATGTCACTTTATGAGTTAACTCTGTAGTCTTTGGTATAAGCTTTAAAGGGTGTCGCCTTAGACAACTGATTCAAGGCTTATGCTGGGGCTGCACAAGTGACTCATGAAAGTGAATGAGAATCAAGAAAGGACCTACACTTGCATATGCAAGGTGATCTCTTATTGTGTAAGTCATTTATATGCCATATGGAGTCCTTGGCCAAGGCAGTAGATCAAGACATCAAGAAAAGGGTTTCTTGGATTGAGATCAAATGGATATGAAATGCACTTAGCTTTAAGACCGGATTATTAGGGTTCTGATTATTCCCTTGCCCTAGATCTTGGTTGAGAGATAGTAAGTAGGAGGATTGTATCTCACATGAATCAATGACTTAAAGGTTCTGTCGAATCCGAACATTCCAATTCAGCTAGGGGTTAAACACCTGTTGCTAGACTATGGTCGTTTAATCTGTGGACTGATTAATTAATTAGTGAATTAATTAATTAGGGTCACTGCTAATTGAATTGAGAACCTAGAGGGTCACACACAACAACTTGGTTACATGAGTTGAGGCTTAAAAATAATTAAACGAGTTAATCGGGCCAAGAGGGTTCCACACGTGTGAAATCACACGTGTGGCTCACGTGAGTGACACGTGTCACACACGGGTGAATATATATATATATTGTATATATATGTATTAAATAATTAAATGTGTTAATTATTTAATAGACTTTGGTTTAATTTTGAATTAAAAAGAAAGTTTTATTTTGGAGAAAATAATCTAGTTAATTAATTATGAATTAATTAATTAGATAAAAATAAGTTATTTATTTTATAATAAATAAAGTATAAAATTATCCAAAAATAGTTTGGATATTTTTAGCTCTCTTGAAAGTTGATTTGAATTAGAATTCAAAGTCAAAGTTGGAGAATACTTGATGATCAAGTAATAGGAGAGAGACAAACCGAATCCTTGCCCAACAAGGAATAGGATCGGCGCCCCTCTCCCTATCCTATATATAGGGGAGCTCATGCTCCCCTTTAAAGCTAATAATTGAATTCTTTTGGTTCATGTGTTGAACACCATCCTTTCTCCAAGATAAACGAAACCCTAGGTTAAGCCTAAACACTAACTAGAGAACTAGCATCCTTACTAGTTAGATTGTAGCCAAGTTGGTGGACTATCTCTAGAGGGCTTCAAGTTAGAAGTTTTGAAGATTCGAGCTTTACCAAAAAGTGGGGATCAAGCAAAACGATCAGAAGGGATGATGTAACGATTCTGAACCCGACGTGAAGCGAATGAAAAAATCGAACCAAAGAAGATGGCAAAAACCGTTCGTCCATATCCTGAAGGATGAATTTTTTCACGAGGGTTTTGTGACTGGCAGTTTTCTACTTTCGCAAAACTGGTTTTCGAAGGGAGTTTCAATCCTGCTTTTCTCGTTTCATGTTTCTTTCTTTATGTTATATTGTTAAGAACATCTCTAACATGAATTGAATCTAGGTTGGTATGGATTGCTATCCCGACAATGGATTCTGAAGTAGAAAGAGACTTTCGAGGGACGGGTTGTGAAGCCGCGAGAAGAGCGTTCTTGGGTGGCTTGAAACGCTTCATGAAAGAATAAAAGAAAAGTAAGTTTTCTATCTCTACGAATTTGGTTACACGATTGCGAGTCCTAGATCCTTTTGTTGAAAAAATTTTTAAATTCCGCTGCTTTCTGATTCGTGTTTTCCAACAGGTTCTCCATCCTACTCAAGGCTGCAGCAATCTGCTCTAGCTGGGTTTCTAAGTTCTTAACCGTAGAGCCTAGGTTCTGAACGGTGGACTCGAGCTTGTTGAAACGGATAGCTTGGGGATTAAGGTTTTGTTGTGAGTTTTGTTGCTGAGGCTGCGAGGGTCTGGGTACAAAATTTTGGAAGTTTGGTGGAGGTTTTTGGGTGTAGCTAAGGCTAGGATGATTCTTCCATCCGGGGTTGTAAGTGTTAGAGTAAGGGTTGTTTTGTGGATGGAAGCCTGCAGCGTTCGCGTTCTCTATAGTTTCCTCTTGGAGGAATGGGCATGCATCGGTTGGGTGAGATGGACTTGCACATAGTTGGCAAACTGTCGCCGCTTGTGGTATTCCTACACTAATGTTAGATGCTAAAGCAGATATCATAATCCTGAGTTCATCAAACTGGGAAGAACTTACCTCTTTTACCTGTGTCGTCATGTCGAACTTGGCGTAGTATTTTTGTGAGGCCCTAGAAATTCTGCTAATTAGTTCCGTGAGTTCAGCAGGTGTTTTGATCATAATGGAACCACCACTCGAAGCATCCAACTGCTTTTTATCGGCAGGCATCAGGCCTCTGTAAAAGTTATGAACAACTGAATATTCCGGCAGGTTGTGATGTGGGCACATTGCAAGCAAATTCCGGTATCGCTCCAACTACTCGTGCAAGGCTTCATGTTCCTTTTCCTTAATGGTAATTATCTCCTGAAGGAGATCCAGGTATCGCTCAGTTGGGAAAAACCTATCCAAGAATTTGTCGTGCATCTGCTGCCAAGTAGTAATGGTTGCTGAAGGTAGAGAATACAACCATTTTTCTGCTGCATCTTGTAGGGAGAACGGGAAGGCACGGAGCTTGATTTGGTCCTCGGTAACTCCATGAGGCTTTGTTGAGCAGCAGACTGTGTGGAACTTGCTCAGATGTTGGTGAGGGTTTTCGTTTTCCAGACCACGAAAGACGGGGAGTAGGTGAATTGTTCCCGTCTTTAGCTCAAAGCCAGCACCCACCTCCGGAAAAGTTATACAGAGGGGCTGCTTCGCGTTATCGGGGCGTACCAAATCCTCCATGGTACGACGTTCCGTTCTGCCATCATTGAGGTACGGTCAAACCCTTCTGTTTGTCTTCTGGATGTTCCGACTCAGTGCTGGACTCTTCAGATTGGTTCAGATTGGATTTTTCCGTAGCTTCATACGTGTTTTCATCTATTTCCTTAACGATTTTACGGTTCTTTTGATCTTGGGATCGAAAAGCGGTTCGTCAACTCCACGTATGCTCCTGTTCATAAAAAGAATTAATTTCGATTACCACCAGTCCCCGACAACGGTGCCAAAATTTGACAAGTGTCGAATTTGCCAAAATAAATAAAGATCCGGTTCACAGCTAAACAGAGTATAGTGCAAATGGGTCGAATCCACAGAGACTGGTTGGAAATAATTCTAATTACTTACAGGAAAAACGTGTAATAAACTAGCCGACTAAATTAGGAGGGGGTTTTGGATTTAATCTCTACTAACTAACTAAGAAACAATTAAATTAAACTAGATTATAAGAAATAACTAATCACGTTGGAAATAGGTTTTAAACAATCAGATGGAAAACAATACCTAGCTAGGAATTATAATTCAGTTCAGACATCAATCACGGACTCAATAATAAATTCAATTCCTTCAAATAGGTTAGCTATAGCAGATAGAGACACTCGACTCCGCCTTGTTTTCTCTTAAATATTAGAACAACCTAGAGACACTCGACAGTTATTCCCTAATCGATTCACAACCCCTAGAGACACTCGACAGGATTTAATGAATCAACAACATTAAGAATTAAGAAAACACTAACCCTAACCAACCTAGTCATGACACGTGCTAAGTTTAAATTAGATTATTAATCCCCTTAATAAGTTGAGAACTGCAACCAATCCTTCTTATTAACGCGCCACTAATTATCTATCAAGCATTACATAAAACTTCATGCAATCAAGATTGGCAATACGCAACAACCTTACTTAGAAAATTGGGCCCTAATCAACTAAGTAAATAAATCACAATAAACACTGCTCGCGGAGAACTATTAAATACTTGAACTTGAATTGAATTATGAAAAACACTTAGGTCTCATGATGTCATAAACTAAACTATAATATCTTAGCTAAGTATTAAGAAAATTAGCTACTCATATTGTAGCACCCCGCACATGAGGCACTACATCCCCCGCACCATAGCTCAACACGAGTAACGAAATGGGAAGTCCGCCCCCATATCAAACCATAGCGAACGGGAGATAAACAAAATAACCTTCCTAAGCTAGGCGGAACTTAGACCCTGCAAGTATAACCAGTCAACAAACCTAATGCATCGGGAAACTAAAATTCCAAACACATGCATTGGCCACAGGCCTGCAGAAATTTAACACACGAATCACAAGCAGACTTGGGCTCCTCAGGCCTCTTTTAATTCATAATAAATCCCAGCAAGGCAGTTCAATAACAAATACATAAAGATTCAAATTCATAATGTTATAGGGTCGAATCATACGTAATTTAAATACATATGCGAGTGCAGAGACGCTTCTAACTTAACTTGACCGACTCAAAGACTCAATCAAAACTCCGCCTAGCCCGAAACTCCAAAGCCAAACCTGCGCACTAAAAGGTTGGGGAAGGGAGAGGGTCAGTCTCTAGAAGACTAAGTGAGCAGGAGCGAAATACATAAATATAGAATATGCACATGCCAGCCATAAATCCCGAGCAAGGTTTTATTAAAAATTAGTTCCCAAAAGGGCAAGAGAATAACCAAACAATACTCGGATTTTACGACTAATCATATTAATTCATTACATTTATAATTCATACATAAACATAAGGGCTCGGCGAGTGAGTGTGCATTATCTCCAACCAAACTCCGACTGTGTACGACACATATCATTAATACTTTAAATAGGTGATCATGTAATATATCATAATACACGCAGATCATATATCATAACATAAAACATATTCGTTTGGGCAATCCGTGTCCCGGCCTTCCCGCACGGTGCATATCAATCATAAACATAAAATAAGTTCCAACCTTCTTCCTCCGGGTGGTGGGCGGGTTAGCAAGACCCGACCACCTCATACATAGGCCAATGGGGTTTCATGACTCCCCCAAGGGCACTCAGCTCCCATTCCCCGCTAAACCTCCTAGCGAGGGCCGGTATCGCCGTAACATAGTGGAACTAGCACATGGGATCACCGTCGGCCCGTGCCTCCCCAGATAGCCACATGTACTAAATTCCTGGGCCCGTGAGCATAACATACATACAGAATCTCGCCAAAACATTTGCTTCATACTTAGGATACATACTATAAGAAAACATACCTTACCGTGCAACTCGGCATATGCTATACACGTACCTCTCCGTGTCATCCTAATTCGTAGCTAGCATGAAGACACACAGTTTGGAGCATAGCCTCGTTGCAAAACCATTTTAAGCTTATATACGCCCATACGTATAATTTTAGAAGAATTTACTGAATGACTCCACTTTGTAAAGATAACATATATATCATAAGGTTTTAGGCCAAAACTTGTCACATAAGGTTATAGGGTTTAATATGTAACTAAAACGAAAACACCCTCACCTGAAACATGACGATACAAGGAGACGAGTTACAGAGTGCCTGAAAGATCAAGATTTCTCCGCCCTGGAGATAACTGTTCAACAGACAATATAACGTGTTCGTGAGACTCAAGACTCCAAATGAACCATATACGACGCACGGCGTGTTATGCACATGATAGCAGATGCATACGGGGTATAAATCATGTTAAGAAGTCACACTACCAAGTATTGCATTCAACATGTTTCATACATGAGAGTTTCATATTCCACGTTTCATAATTCATAGCAATTCAAGTCATGAATTTCATATAACAATTAAAACTTAAATATATCAAGTTAATAATTATAAATTAAACAAAACACAGGCATTCAAATCATTTAAATATGCAGAATATAAAATAGATAACAATCAATTCCATAAATTAAGGCCATGAGTCATAACATAAAATTCCACAATTAAAAGGGCACATTTCAGAAGTAATATTAATATTTTAGTTTCATAAATTCATTCCAATTCATATCTTCACATTTTATCTCAAATAAATCAAAGAATTTCATATAATGACCATAGTATGTACTATTTCACGTTGACAAATATAAAATAGAGAAATAGAAACGTTCAAGTCATGATCGGAAATTAAATCACGGGAAATAGGTAACAATGAAATTCTATACTTCAATTAAACCAAATAATTCATAAATATTTAGACATACATATCGAAACAAATTAGAGAAATATATGTATATATACATGCGTATTGCATATTAGTATTCACACATTACATATAATATATATATATATATATATATATATATATATATATATATATATTAATGATCCTTTAACATATGAGGAGGCACTTTCAGATTCTGACTCTGAACAGTGGATAGAAGCCATGAAATCCGAAATGGACTCCATGAACTCCAACCAAGTTTGGACCTTGGTAGATTTGCCTGATGGGGTCAAACCCATAGGTTGCAAATGGATCTTTAAGAGAAAGCTTGGAGTTGATGGAAGCATTGCAGCCTAGAAAGCAAGACTGGTTGCAAAAGGATTCACTCAAAGACCCGGCGTGGATTTTGATGAAACCTTTTCACCAGTTGCAATGCAAAAGTCTATTCGGATCATGCTTGCCATTGCTGCATATTATGACTATGAGATATGGCAAATGGATGTGAAAACTGCCTTTCTCAATGGTGACATTGATAAAGACATTTATATGGAGCAACCCATAGGTTTCACATTCAGTGGGAGTGAGCAAAAGGTTTGCAAACTCCAAAGATCAATCTATGGATTGAAACAAGCTTCTAGGAATTGGAACATTCGATTTGATGAATCAGTCAAAGCGTTTGGCTTCATTCAAATTTCGAATGAATCATGTGTGTATAGAAAGGAATTGGAGACCTCAGTGCAATTCTTAGTACTTTTTGTTGATGACATCCTTCTTATTGGGAATTCGAAGGATGACATGAAAGTGACTAAGTTATGGTTATCGAACCAATTCGAGATGAAAGATCTTGGTGATGCGTCCTATATCCTTGGAATTAAAATCTATAGAGATAGATCTAGAAGGTTAATAGGACTATCACGGTCGATGTACATTAACAAAATATTGAAGAGATTCAATATGGAGTCAGCAAAGGTTAAGAACCTTCCTATGAGTGTAGGAACATGTCTTTCAAAGAAGATGTGTCCTAAGACTAACCTTGAGAAGGAGAGAATGACTCATACACCTTATGCGTCAGCAATAGGTAGCATAATGTATGCAATGTTATGTACTCGACCGGATGTGGCTTATGCACTTAGTGTAACAAGTCGTTTGCAATCTGACCCTGGAGATGGTCATTGGGCTGCCGTGAAGAATATTCTTAAGTACTTGAAAAGTACTAAAGATTTATTCTTAGTTTACGGAGTTCAGAAAGATCTTACTGTCGAAGGATACTGCGATGCAAGCTTTGCATCAGACTTAGATGATTTTAAGTCAATGTCAGGATACATTTTCTGCCTAAACGGCGGAGCAGTGAGTTGGAAGAGTTCCAAGCAAACAACCACTGCAGATTCGACCACTGAGGCCGAATACTTAGCCGCAAATGATGCAGCTAAGGAAGGTGTTTGGATTAGAAACTTCATTCAAGAGTTGAATGTTGTTCCTAGCATGAAAGACCCCATTACTGTGTTTTGTGACAACACTGGGGCGGTTGCTCAAGCAAGAGAACCAAGATCTCACCAACGGACAAAGCACATTATGAGGAAGTATCACCTAATCCGTGATATTATCAAAAGAGGAGATGTGCTAATTGAGAGGGTCACATCAGCAGAGAACGTGGCAGATCCACTTACTAAACCCCTTAGTCGAGAAGCTTTCCAAGGTCATCTTCAGAAGATGGGACTTAGAGTAGCTTTAGAATGGCTTTGACGGGCAAGTGGGAGATTGTTAGGAATAGTGCCCTAGAAAGCCGATTGTATATCCGCTTTGTGCTTTTCCTTATTGTAATCACAGACAATCTTTGAATGAAATAACGAATTGAGGCAACACTTCTTTATATGCTCTTGTTTGGTATGCGTTTACTTTAGCTGTGCATGTATGAGAACTCCCCTAATCCTGATGACTTTAGGACTCTACCATTTAGGTGAAATGGTTCATGAAACGAGCCCTATATCACATAAGTCATGATTAGTAAAATACTCCAAGCCGATGAGTCCTACAGACAGTGGGAGTGTCAACCTGACTCCTCTAAGGCTTGCTTGTGGGATCACGCCCTTAAGAAGGACCACCTTGTTTCATGGAGGTGCAAAGTGTATAGTTGATACGTGCGTGAGACATGAGGGTGCTTACTTTAACAAGTAAGTTCACTGAGGTGCCCCGTGTGAGAACATTCCTAAATGGGAAAGGAAGTTTCTATTTCAGGAAATGGAAACTTCCAGATTAGAAAATATCTCACGAGTCATTGATGTGATTAATTGATCCTTAGACTTGAGGTTCCATGTTACTTTATGAGTTAACTCTGTAGTCTTTGGTATAAGCTTTAAAGGGTGTCGCCTTAGACAACTGATTCAAGGCTTATGCTGGGGCTGCACAAGTGATTCATGAAAGTGAATGAGAATCAAGAAAGGACCTACACTTGCATATGCAAGGTGATCTCTTATTGTGTAAGTCATTCATATGCCATATGGAGTCCTTGGCCAAGGCAGTAGATCAAGACATCGAGAAAAGGGTTTCTTGGATTGAGATCAAATGGATATGAAATGCACTTAGCTTTAAGACCAGATTATTAGGGTTCTGATTATTCCCTTGCCCTAGATCTTGGTTGAGAGATAGTAAGTAGGAGGATTGTATCTCACATGAATCAATGACTTAAAGGTTCTATCGAATCCGAACATTCCAATTCAGCTAGGGGTTAAACACCTGTTGCTAGACTATGGTCGTTTAATCTGTGGTCTGATTAATTAGTTAGTGAATTAATTAATTAGGGTCACTGCTAATTGAATTGAGAACCTAGAGGGTCACACACAACAACTTGGTTACATGAGTTGAGGCTTGAAAATGATTAAACGAGTTAAATCGGGCCAAGAGGGTTCCACACATGTGAAGTCACACGTGTGGCTCACGTGAGTGACACGTGTCACACACGTGTGTATATATATATATCATATATATGTTAAATAATTAATTAGTTAATTATTTAATAGACTTTGGTTTAATTTTGAATTTAAAAGAAAGTCTAATTTTGGAGAAAATAATCTAGTTAATTAATTATGAATTAATTAATTAGATAAAATAAGTTATTTATTTTTATAATAAATAAAGTATAAAATTATCCAAAAATAGTTTGGATATTTTTAGCTCTCTTAAAAGTTGACTTGAAATAGAATTCAAAGTCAAAGTTGGAAAATACTTGATGATCAAGTAATAGGAGAGAGAGGGACCAAATCCTTTGTCCTTTAGGACTAGGTTCGGCCGCCCCTCCCCTTTCCTATATATAGGGGAGCTCATGCTCCCCTTTAGAGCTAATTGACAATTCTTGGTTCATGTGTTGAACACCTTCCTTTCTCCAAGATTAAATTAAACCCTAGGTTAAGCCTAAACACTAACTAGAGAACTAGCATCCTTACTAGTTAGATTGTGATCAAGTTGGTGGACTTTCTCTAGAGACTTCAAGTTAAAAGTTTGAAGATTCGAGCTTTACCAAGGAGACGGGATCAAGCCGCGAGAAGAGCGTTCTTGGGTGGCTTGAAACGCTTCAAGAAAGAATAAAAGAAAAGTAAGTTTTCTATCTTTACGAATTTGGTTACACGATTGCGAGTTCCAGGTCCTTTTGTTGGGAAAATTTTTTAAATTCCGCTGTTTTCTGATTCGTGTTTTCCAACAGGGTCGTAGTGCCGGGGTGTGGTGCCCCACCGCTTGGGGTGCTACATATTAAGTTGTATCAGAGCTACCAGGTTCAGAACCGGTGCTCTAGAGTCGTGTCGTGTCAGTTTAGGTCGTACGACATAGGAATACTTGTGCATTGCATTTGTCAGACATGAAATTTTGACTTCTTTGCGTGAATTTGTCTGAGCTTATGTGATTATGTGCAAACTATGATTATGATTTTTGGCAAAATTAACATTTTATGCCTTAAATTTTAATAAATTACTTGTTGCATCTGTAATAATTAGGTGCTCTTAATTGCTTTCATTACTTACATACTCACGTACTAACCGACATGCATAGATATTTGCTTAATTTGTGATTTACAGGGTAAATGCATGTAAGATAGAACGTTGGGCTATGGTCAACTTCTCTGCACGATGTGGTGTTCGTTGGAACTTTGACTCTATTGCTACGGTGAACGGTACACTACGTATTCCTTGCATGAACATACATGCATAAGTTATTTAATTAGCTTATTATTTTGTGAATTACTTGCTGAGTGAGATATATGTTAATTGCTGAACTTTCTACTTCTGTTTCTACTTCTGCTTATGTGCTTGAGTGGAAGGGAGATTTGATTCTCTCTAATTACGTGACAGAAAGATGCTGGGTTCTTTCTGATTTCTGTGCACGAGAGATGTTGGATTCTCTTGTAATAGGTATTCGATGGATTCTGGATTCCCTCGGATTTAGGGTTTGAGAAATGCTGGATTTTCTCAAACTAGAATGTCTGAGAGTTGCGGAATCTGTCAGACTTAGGTTGAGAGACGGGGTACTCTCAGTTCTGTGTTTGAGAGACGGGGTTCTCTCACTTCTGTGCCTGAGAGACGGGGTTCTCTCTCTTGTGTGTGCTGAGGGACGGGGTTCCCTTACTTACGTGTTGAGAGATGGGATTCTCTGTTGTTTGTCGTGGTTGATCTAAGCGTGACCAGACAATGGTTAGCAAGCAACGAGACCAAGGACTTGTAGCAGTCAAACAAGTTTAAAGTAACCAACGGTCAAGAGTTCGAGCAGGTCTTTGTAATTATGGATTTCTGAAGGAAGTCGATGTAGACGAAAGAAGTAAACTTCACAGCTAGGGCTAAATTCTACACGATTCATGAGAGACGGATTGAGTCAAGATTGAAGAGGCAAAGATCGTAGAAAGACCCTTTTGAGATTTCCTTAGGGGTTGGAATTTGTTACCACCCGATAGGAACGTCGAGGTTATCGTGATCTTTATTCTGAAGTGGAGCTTTAATTGAAGATTTCCTACTGGATAACTCTGACATGGTTGTTAGAGTTGGAAACGTGGATGAGTAGTTCTAAGAAGGTAGTTTCAGTCGTTTGAGTACTTCTTCGTGGAGTGCCTAGTCCTATCTAAGAAGAAGACTGGACTTAGGATGAATATAAGCTACCATGAGCTGCACAGGTTAACTGTGGGTGAGATAAATTGCCTTGTGCTCGCTTCGAGGGATGTTCGTTTCATTTCAAAGTTCGTGGGTGATGCGAAGCACAGTTTTCTACAGGAGTATTTTCGACTAAGTGTTCGAGTAGAAGAATCGAGAAATGCCTCAGAGAAGACGTCCCTTCTCTTATTGGAAGCGGGAGCAAACGACTGTGGACTTCGTGTCCGGTTTGCTAAGACTAAGGAGAATTCTATAAGATTTGAGTGATAGCTCTTTTTAACGAGTTGATCCATTTACTTATGGCCTCGTTCTTTGACGAGACTTCGAGACCTTCGTGCTTTGAGGGAGAAGGCTCCTACAGTTAAAGTGAGAGGTCGAGACTTCGTTAGAAATTTCTCTTCTAAGGGACTTACTTGGACTCGGAAAGTACCACCGAGTTATCGGGATACGTGAAATCTTCCTTATTTTAAATTAAGGGAAGTAGTATCCTGAGGGGTTCACAAGTTTCCGAGATCAGAGTGGCGCAGTGGAAGCGTGAAGTGGAGTTCATTTCAGGATCGTTCAAAATTCTACGCGATTTCGTGAGATAGATCGAAGCCTTCCAGTTCGAATCTACTCAGTTCAGCAGTAGGACCTGAGGACAGGTCCTTTTGAAGGGGGGAAGATTGTAACATCCCGATCGTCCGAATTATAAGGTACGTCACCTTTTAACTTTTATGTGCTTAATTAAGTGATTTTATGTTCTTCGTGGCCCTATTTTAGACTCTTTTAGAGTTTAGGGCCCTTTTTGTAATTTCATCTTTTAGGGGTTTTCCGGTCACTTCTTGTTCGGTTGAGATTTTGACCTCTTTGACCCATTCAACGCGTCCAGGGCGGCGAAACGAGTCCGTAGACTCTAGGTTTGCCCAATTCGGATGTCGTTAGCTCGTTCGTTCGATCGGTTTTGCGTACGAGGACCCGAGATATATACTCGGATTTCCTTGTTTCGCGTGCCAAAAATCAGATCAGCCTTCCTGCATCATCTTCCTCCCGTGGCGGTACTGTTCACATAGTGAAGGTGTGATTTCACACACATGCCCGTTCTCCCTCGTTTCTCGACGGAATTCGACGAATCAATAGTCGAAATTTATCTATTCGACGAGCCCGTCACAACCGTACCAAGATCGTGGCCAACCGAAGACAAACTGCGGCGCAAAGGCGGCCTGAAATTGGCTGGTGGCGCCACCATTTCGCCGGCGGCTTTCGCCGGCCAATCTCTACCCTACCCTACGTTTTTTACCCTTCCCGTTCCATTTCCGACCTCAGATCGAGCAACCGGGGCCTGTAGATGGCGGAATCGGCGGTGGCGCGGCGGAAATCCTTCGGCGGCGGCGTAGGGCCCTTTTCCGGCCGGTTTTGGTGGTGGAGCCTTTACAAAAGTTGCTTAGAACGACGAAAACTAGCGGATGGCGTTGGCCCCGACTCGAGAACCGGCCGCCGGTGGCGAACCGGCTCTGGACCGGCAGTCCGATTATCCGGCGACTTTTCCGGCGTTTGGCTAGGGGACTTTCGTAAGGCTCGTTACGGGCTTTCCAACGGTATGTCCGGATTTTATTTTCGTTTAGCGGTTTGTATTTAATTTCAGTTTTCGTACTAGGATTTTAGTTCGGTTTTTCGTCAACGAAATCCGGTGTGCTTGGTGTTTTCTGAAATTGGTTGAGGGCTTTTGTCAAGCAGGCCGAGGCGTACGTTTCTTTCCTTCCGGGGAATTTTTCGACCACCGGAGGAGGTGGTCCGACGGCTGCACGTGGCGGTCCGACGGGTTCCGGAGGCGGCGTTCCGACGCCCTTTGTACAACGAGTTCCTTTCGTCGTGGTGAGTTCAACGCCACTTTTCGTATGTCAATCGGATGTCCGGTAAATTTTATATGAATTTTTGAAGTTATTGTATTAATTTTCGTTAATTGTTTTTAATTGTATAATGTGATCATGTATGAGCGATAAGTGGAAATTATGAATTGTATGATATAGGAGAATATGTTATGTTGTATGAAAGCATGATTCGTAATTTATTGAATTTAATTATCTCGTTTTATGCCTACATGCTTAAGAATATTTTATTTATGGGGTGTTAGTGTAATATTTGAAAACTAAATTGATAATGAGATTATGTGAAACTTGAGAAATAAATTATGAAATGATATGTTATATTTAATTTTGAATGAATCGATCAAGTATGTTATTTGTTGGAATATTAAACATTAGGGCGATTTACATCTGACTACCCTGCTATTTGGGGTAATTACAATGTAGTCCATCTGTTTTAAGAAATTACAATATAGTCCCTGATGTTTATGTTCCGTTAGAGATCCCTGGAGACCGTTAGGGTTCCATTAATATTTTGGTCTGTTCTTCCAAAAATGCCCCCAGGACTGTATTGTAAAATTCGTAAAAGTTAGGGATCGTTTTTTTATGGAAAGAAAACACCAGGGACTTATTTGTAATATTGTAAAATATTTACAATATTTTCCATATTTTCCATATGAGACTAGTTAAGTTTTGGGGCCTTTCTTTGCTTGGGTTTCTCGAAGAGAATGTAATTTTTATTGGTGATTTTGGGTTTTGAGAGCTGATTTTCTGACCAATTTGTTGTCAAGAGTTTCGATTCAGAGGTTTGAAGCTGTAATTAGTTTTAATTTCAGCGAGGACCGCTAGGTTTATTCCAAGAAAATTGATTTTTTTATGGAATTTTTTTAGTTTTCATCTCCCTCTTCTTAGTTCTTATGCTTCAGCTTAGAACAAATTTTTTGGGATTCCTACAAAGGCAATGTATATTAATTACATATGAAGGTAGTCTGAATTCATTTTTATTTGGGCTTTCTACTCTATTCGGCCGCTCAACTGCATTCAAGAGTTTTATTTTGCAAATCTATATCGCATTTGAGGCATCAAATCTTTGGGATGTTGTTTTTTGTGTTTTACCTTAATCTCTCATTTTGTTTTTTAATTTGAAAATTAAGAGAACTTTCGATAAATCCCGCCGGATTTGGGTGATGGTGAGCAAAATGATAAATCCTGCCGGCCGCCAGTGGGGTTTCAATGGAACAAAGAAATAATAATAAAAAAAAAGATGCTAAGATGCTAAGATAATTAGTTTTTTTAAATTTTTAATTAGATTTTTTGAATTTGTATTTTTAATTTGAATTATGAATTTAATTAATTTAATTTTTTAAATTTGAATAGGAATTTAATTAATTTGAATAGAAATGTAAATAGTTAGGGTTTTTTGATTAAATTAAAAATTTTCCTTTTATTAATAAACAAATTATATTTAATGATTCATTAAAAATATTTAAATAATAATTAGCAATATTATATTTATTAAATTAATAAATAATTTATATTTAACGATTAATTGTAAATATTGTATAATATTATAAATAAGTCCCTGGTGTTTTTTTCCCATAACAAAACGATCCCTAACTTTTACAAATTTTACAATACAGTCCTGGGGGCATTTTTGGAAGAACAGGTCAAAATATTAACGGAACCCTAACGGTCTCCAGGGATCTCTAACGGAACATAAACATCAGGGACTATATTGTAATTTCTTGAAACAGATGGACTACGTTGTAATTACCCCAAATAGCAGGGTAGTCAGATGTAAATCACCCTAAACATTATGCATTATGTATTTATTTATCAAATTTGTTATATGATCAATGTTTTAACTTCACGAGATTTGGACCATGATGAGACTAAATTATTATGCTTCGAATTATATCCCCTATGGGATGATATGAATTCTATAAGTTATGCATCCTCTAAGGTGTGAAATGATTGTGATTCGATATGAATGACTTAAATTGGATAAATGTGAACTAACTGTGCATCATTGTATTCGTGAGCATGGTCGTGCATCTTTGTGGTTGTGTTTGGAGTCTGAGTCTTGTGTTCTGTGTGTGTTCAGTTGTTCAGGGGTTTTCCAGGGAGTGTCTGTCAGCTGTTTGGGTTCCAGTGGGACTTCTTGGCTCATGTTTTCCGTTTCCGTCGGTGTAAGGTGAGGTTTTAGGATTTTGTTTTAGTTACAGCGACCTACAACCCTTTGTGCTCGTTTTCAAGCCTGCATGTGATTATTCTATTATATTTATATAATAGATATGTGTTTATATGATATGTTTATGAATTTATCATACGATTAAAGGTTTTCGAATTATATATACGAGCATATGTAAGCTTGAAATGTTTTGCAACGAGGCTATGCTCCAAACCGTGTGTCTTCAACCTAGCTACGGATTAGGATGACACAGAGAGGTACGTCTATAGGATATGCTAAGTTGCAAGGTAAGGTATGCTTCGATAAGGTACATAGGTATGATTTTGATACGATATGATAAGTTTGGTGTGTAGCGAGTTATGATCTGTTCTGTTATGCTATGTTCTGGTGTGTTGGGCCCCGAGACGTGGGTAAGGGAGACCCGGGATGACCATGGGGTCGCCGGTTATGACCCCTGTGCACGTTCTCATTTGAGATATTCACGTGCGACCTATGGAGTTTGGGAAGGCGTGGTATCTTGAGCCCTCGGTGGATAACCGGTGAAGGCACAGTGTGGGTTAGCTACCCCATGTGTGTTTGTATCTATATGAGTAGTGAGGGTTTGCTCCCCGAACTACATGGTGTTGGGGTTGGATTGTTTATGATATTTGTTGGTTTCTGATTTGATACGTATGATTCGATATGGAAGTAAGGTGGGAGACCCGTACTCGCCGGGTATATGAATATGATATGTTATGTTGATTATGAAACGGGATAGGAGCTTTCTGTTTTGATATGATTAAGCTAAGTATGTTATAGTTTGGATAAGATAAGATATGTATAATGTGGTTTGAAAATTGTACAAGTATGATTTGAAAATGGTTTTGGTATGCAAAACCCTAGTCCCGGTTCATAAACTTTCTTTTGATACGTGCTCTGCTCCTTATTATGTATAGTGTGTGTGAGTTCAGCCCCCCCTCACTCAGTCAGTGGACTGACCCTCGCCCCACCTATGTTTTTAGTTTGCAGGTGCAAGTTGTTGGAGTTCGAGCTAGGCGGCTTTGAGTCGGGTCTGTCGAGTCTGTGTCAGTCCGTTTGATTTTTGTTAAGTACTTTGTTCTGAATTATGTATGAAAATTATGTATATAGTATGTTCTGTACAAGATGATGTTTATGATTTGATTATATGAATTTTCAGGACAGGTTAGGACAGGGCTTGGATTAGTTGAACCCGTCTTTGTTGTATGTTTGAATTCGGGACAGGTTAGGACAGGTTCGTGGAATTAGTTGAACCCGTTTATTTATGTTTGTTGATTAAAGTTTTTGTTAGTTCATATTTTGTATCGCTTCCGCATTCGGGTTTTTGCATATTTTACTTGTACCGGGTTAGGTACCGCCTAGCTTAGGTTGGATTTTTCGTTTGTCACCCGTTCGCTGTGACTTGGTGCGTGTGCGGACTTTCCATTTCGTATCACGTTTTGGGTCATAGTGCGGGGGTGTGGTGCCCCACCCCTTGGGGTGCTACAAGTATGGATCATGAATCACACACATAACCGGCTCGGCGAGAATGAGCACTCCATCCAAACTTCCCAAACCAAGAAATCAAATCAAACCATCCACCACGCCATTGACGCCGAGGGTGTACGGCCCCCAATCATCCATAAGTTAGAGAATTCGGTCCATGAAACCTAGCTCTCTCCAAGAAAACCTCAACCCCGAAACCTTCTCAGAATCTTAGTAGTCTTGTCCATAGTGGGAACTTCGTATGAGGACATCCGTCGGCCCTTGCCTTCCCGGAATATCACTCTCCTCCATCCCCGAGCTCAAATAAGGATTTCCCCAAGCAAGCATCCTTGCAAGGTACATCATAACCTTGCTACACAACTCTTACATACATAATATCCAAATGAATGTTCCGAAACCATTTTGGATATCTATCCCATATACCAAAACTTAAGCTTTACTTGTAAACCGTTTTCCATAAGCAAATATCCATAATACGAGCAAAGCTCACAAGACTTGGCTTATAATGCCTACATATACGTTTTGAAAACGGGAGTTTAAATCATTAAATATGATAGGCCATATGTGTCCACAGTTTTGAAAATATTTATATATATATAACTCCTACCCTTTACCAAGAACTCCAAAAGCCAACCACGAGCAAACAAGCTACTCGTCCGGAGACTCACCACCTTAGGAGCTGAGAATCAAAGAGAATAGCTTGGTCTTGAGTCTTGAATCTCTATCTTCAATCTGCAATCTTGTCTCTTTGAAATGGTTGAAGTGCTCTTGGGAGAATGTGAATGGTTTGAGAGAAAATGTGAGGGAGTGTGTGTTTCAATCTTTGAAATAACGTAATGTAAGCTTTGGAATGTTAAAATCTGATTTGGTATATTGGGTCAGCAATACGGGTCGCGAACCGGGTCAATTGGAGCGGGTTATAAATGAAATTGGGTCTCAAATTGGGTTAAATTCGAAACTGGGTCGTGGTCAACTGATTTGGGTTAAAATGGTTGACTTACCGTAAAGTGGCCATAACTTCTTCGTCCGAACTCCAAATTGAGCGATTCAAGAACCCACGAACTCGTAATCAAATTATGTACTCAATTTCATTAAATTCTAACCAGTTCCAGGCTCATAAAATAAATTTACCATTTAGTCCCTAAATTTTGCTTTAATATCCAAATAAGCACATAGTTTCGATTAATCACGAAGCATGCTATCAAAGCTCAATAAGAACAATACGAACACATAATTAACACATCAAATAGTCACATATTTCATGTAAACCATATATCTCACATAAACACGAAATGGTTATCAATTAAGGTATAATCTCACATAATTCATGCATAAAAGGTAAATCGTTCGCTCTCATAGCAAAACTTACCTTGATCGAGAAACGGAGCATCACATGGGCTCTGTAAATATTCTCATGCCTTAGTTCTTGATTGAGAGATGGAGTTGTAGGAGGATCGTATTTCATTGATTGTCATTGACTGAAAAGTTCTTCGATTCATTTCGTTATTCGGCTAGGAGTTACGCACCCACTGCTATACGGTAGTGTGATCTGTTAAGTGATTAATTAATTAGGGAATTAATTAATTACTTTCACTACTAATCGAATAATAAACATAATGGGTCACACACAAATGCCAGAACACTAGGGTTATGGTAGGATGTTAATATGATAAACGATGGATCAAAATAGTTGATCGAAATGGGCATAGAACGAGGCTGATGCCACGTGTAATGTACACGTAGTTGCCACGTGTCACGCAGCCAATATGGCTGCCACATGTCACTTACACGTGGCTTCATGCGTGTCCTATTTCGTGTGATTTATTTCACACGAGAATTCTTTTGTAGAATTAATAAATTAAATTGTAATTAATTAATTTTAGTTTTTTAATTAATTTTGAATTAATTGTTAAGACTATTCTCAAATAAACTTAACCCAATAAATAATTAATTACGAATTAATTGATTTATTAAATATTGACTTTTAACTTTAGGAAAGTTGAAAAGTCTAACTTCCTATTGTAGGAGAGAGAAGTCTTCTCTTCCTAAACTTGGAGAATAAGTTAGAAACTTATTATTCCAATTAAATTAAATAATTAAACGAGTTAATTAGTGAGCAAGAAAAGAAGCCCACTAGGGTTAGGAGAACCCTAGTAGGTTCGAACCCCCTTGTATAATTACGAGGGTGGGTGTTTCTCTTATTCTTTAGACCAACACTTACGAAGTGTCAAGTTTTTGAGAAAAATAAAAGAAAAGTTTTCAAAGCAAAATCCTAGCCTTAACACAAGCCATAGAACTAGCATTCACACTCACTTGATCGTGTTCTAGGTCTGGTGTGGATACGCTTTGGAGGGCTTCTACTTTGGAATCTAATTCGAAGGCCGTTCGAGGGATTCCGCTTGAAGGGTGTTCGTTACGCGGTAACGACATCACTAGAAAGCTTCTAACTTTGTAAGTTTCTAAAACACCCAACGTTACAGTACGAAAATTGCAAGACAACGATTAAACTTTTGCAAAATTTTAAACTTCCGATGCTCAACTTTTTCGTGTTTTTCCAACAAGTGGTATCAGAGCCACCTTGCAACGTTCGTATCGTATCTTTACTTCATTTGGAATTTTGATGAAAATTCTTGAATTTGTGTATATGTTGTGTATTCATAGTTTTTGTTTGAAATACGAAGTTGCCGGATCAAAACTGTTTCTTAAAAATTTACAAAAATTGTTTCTCGAATAAATCTGGTTTTAAAGTGTTTTAACTTAGATTGATTTGAACTGTTTTAATTTGGAATTTGAATTGATGAATTTATCGAAATTTCGAAACGAAAATGGAACGGGATCACCCGCACGCATTGTGATGCCCCGTCCGATAAACCGCACAGGTATGCGTCACGAGAGAGTTACCTTACGCATTTATGTTAGTTAATTCCCTTCCCATACGTTTAATTCCAACTTTGATTGAAATGAGATTTAATTCACTAAAATGTAAAATGATAAAATATGAATTCTTGCATGACTACCTAAGAACGGAACTTATGTGAATTTGAATTAATAGTTAGAGTTAGAATTTAAATAGGACTCGGACCTATTGGTGTGTTTGAGGCCTAACTTGAGTTAGGTGGGTTTGGGTCGTTCGGGACCAATATGAGCTCGGGAATTCGAATTCGAATTTCGACACCACCATTGGACTTGATTCGGTGATTCGGATCCAATGGAATTTACTTTATATTTTTCGAAAACCGTTTAGACCTTAAACCTTTTAAATTTGACCTATTGGGCCGAAAGTCATTTATTTGAGCCCAAATCCTAATAAAGCCTTTAGCATCATGTTATATCTTGGAAACCCTAATGAAATCTTTAGCCACCATATATATACCATAAAACCCTAACCTAGCTTCATTTTAATATTCACTTCACACAAATCATATCATCCATGGAAGAACTTCAAGAGAGGATAAGCTACGGATTTCTCTTGATGTGTATTTCATTTCTATCCATGAATCTAAGCATGAAATTGAATGTATGAGCTTATATGAGGAAGTCTTGTGAAAATGGTGATTTATGCCCAACTTGAAGATTATGCCTTATATGACGAACCCTTGAGATCTTGAGCTTGAATATGTGTTAAACATGATTTATGTGATGATCTATATGATTTTTGTGGAATTTTGTTGGTTGTTTTTGGGTGAAATCTGCCATTTTTGGCCTTAGAAGTATTCTTCTCGAAGCTGTCACGTTTCTGCACTAGACAGACGCCCAGATCTGGCCGGAACGGCCGTTCCCATTCAGGCCATGAGGCCGGAACGGCCCTTCCCAGCCAGGGCTAATGTCAGCACCGAAGACGGGAAGGACTGTTCCCATTTATGCCTTGTGCTGCGAACGGCCGTTCCCAGCTTCGCTGGGGAGATCCGCGGGGAAGACCGTTCCCATACAAGACTATGCATGGGAATGGCCGTTCCCAACCCCCTGTTCCCCTTTTATGCATGTTCTTTTGTGTTTACTCGATCCGTTTGAAATGCTTTATCAATTATATGTTATGATATGACTTCGATTCCATTCTTAGATGATAATACATCATTTTAATTGAATAACTTCGTATGAAAGTTTGTCCTATGTCATGATACTTGACCTATGTGATTCATATCATTCCATAATGCATCGTTAAACCTTAATACTTCGTTAATTGCATGATTTGGTGGAATATGTGAACTATGCTATGTGATCCATGTGTACACTTCCTTCCATATTACATATCATTCATCTCTCAGTACGCCGTACGTCTTACTTGGTTCATATAGAGTTTAAGTCATGGGCTTTTGTACATTTGTTACAGAGTTCGGTGGTATCGGTGGGCCCGTGGTTTAGAGTGTTTGGCCCTTCACACTCTCAGACTCTACCATCACCCGGAGTTGAGGTTGGTATGTTATTTCTATTTTATGAGGAGTCCAGGTTGGAAGCTCATACTCGCTGAGCAGTTGATTATGTTATGTTATGGAATTATGAATCGGGATAGACTCTTTCTGAAAAATGGTTTCTAAACTTATATCTATATCTATTTGGGTTCTTTCAAAATGTTTTGGTATGCAACACCTATCCTCGGTTCATGAGTCTATCCTTTTATTCTGTGCTATGCTCTGTATATATATATTGTGGGTGTGCGTTAGCCCCCTCACTCAGTCACTTGACTGACACCTCATTTTATCTTCAAGTTTGCAGGATTCCTTTTGGCTTGAGCTAGGCGGAAGTGAGTCTTCGGAGTCACACTTGTCAGTCTAGTTGGTGTTAGGTTGCATTCGTTGCATACTTTACTTATGTTATGTATTTATGTTTCACCCTTGAAGGCTATGTTTATGTTCTACGTAGACTTAAACCCGTGTGGGGTTAGTAAGCTAGTATTTGGATATTATTAGATATTGATGATACTTATGTTGTTTATTATGTTGGATTATGAATTGATATTCGGGATTAGGTATCTGTGCTAGTTGAACCCGTCAATTGTTTGATATGTTGATTTAATTGCTTCCGCTATCTGATGATGATCGTTTTAAATTGCTTCCGCACTCTGAGTTTGTCAAGTTAGATCTGCCTAGCCTAGTGTGTGAGTTGGTCTCCCGTTCGCTATGATTCGGATTCGGGCATGGACTTCCTATTTCATGACCGAGTCTGAGTCCTAGTGCGGGGGATGTGGTATCCTTCGTCTGGGGTGCTACATCCTTAAGTGGTATCAGAGCTCTAGGTTGCAAAACCGAGCTCTAGTGTCGTGTTGTGTTTGTCTAGGTCGAACGGCGTAGGACAATTTGGTTATGTGCGCACCTGCATTATGATTTGAAGAGCTATGCGATCGAATTTTCATCACTTTGCTGAATTTATACTACTTGATGCATTGCATTTCTTGGTAGTTTATGATTAATTTATTACTTGGCATGAGCATTTAATAATCGACATGCATATTTCGACATTGAAGTTGTGAGATTTTTAGGATGCCATCGCGTCAACAATACAACAGTCAACCGTCTCATCCAAATCTGAGCGACCATGGACAATCTTGGACTGGAGTACCACGAATGAATTTGATGGCGATGATGTATCGAGAATTTAGGACACTTAATCCTCCTCAATTTCGGGAAGGGAATAATATAAGGGCCGAAGAGTGGCTTTTGGAAATAGAGGGTCTTTTTGAGATATGGTCATGCAACTCTCGAGATATGGTTCGCCTTGCTACGTTTCTTCTACCAGGTCAAGCAAGGCAATGGTGGAAAATAGTTTCCCAACAGTTAGAGACAACGGGCGATGAGCTGACGTGGGATGTGTTTGTTCGAGAATTCCGAAAGAGGTTTGCACGGGTCATAATACAAGACCGAAGATTTGAAGAATTTCTCGCTTTAAAACAAGGAAAAAGAACCGTTGTGGACTACATAGAGGAATTCGAGAGGTTGGGCGTGTATGTGCCCCACATTACGGGTAACGATCGGGTGAAGGCTAGATACTTCAGGGAAGGCCTTCGGGATGAGTTCAAGGAATCCTTAATTGTAGAGGATACAAGCACTTGGGATAAAGCCACAGAGAAAGCATTACAAGTTGAAAATAGGTCGTTGATAAAAAGTAAGGAAAGAAATGTGTCGGGGCCTAGACCTGAGCTGGGTTTATGCTCAAATTTATACGTGAGAGGGAGACCCGATCAATAGGGAACTCGAACCAAGAAGATTCGTGGAAAGAAGCGTAAGAACAGAAACCCTCGAAAGCTGAAGAAAAAAATCCAACCGTGTACCCATTGTGGAGGAATCAACCATATATAGAAGAGGTGCTATGCTTGCGGGTCAAAGGATCACAAGGTTTCTGACTGTGACCGATCGAGAGCTAATAAGCAACGAATATGAGACCAACGACTTCAGATTGGAGATCAAGATAAACTCGAACATTGAGGTATTAACATTCATGGTACCTGCATCCATACCACATTTCAATTTTGCAATTGTTTAATTGTTATGACATAATTGCTAATCATTACTAATTGTTACTTCATTGTCGTTGTGTGCTCGACTGATAACTATGTGATGCATCTCATTGCAATGTGACCCAACACGCATATCTAGTGTTTACTTTTAGGATTTTGCTTCATCTATTCAGCCAAGTTTTGTTCGACGAATCTAGGAAAGACGGGTAGAGTAACAGGTCACTTTGGGAAAGTCCACATACAACATTAAAAGTCTGGGAATTGGTACACACTTTGAAGGAGGATTAACTCTCCAAAAGAAATTTTGTTGTCAAGCATAAAGCGAACAGAGGGAAGATTGGACTTGAAACATAATGGAAGTGTCGGGATTAGCTCGTGGGAATGTGATTAAGGAAAACAACGAGGAGTCCCACTATTGGAGCAATTTGAACCAATATAACTACTGTTGAAATAAGAGTGTGAGTCAAAGATTTGGGGATAAGTGTGACGAATTATAATGTGAAGGTTTAGAGACCGATTTACTACAGATGAAAGATAGTGGCGCTATGGGTAAACAAGGAGCAACTCAACAACAAAGGAAGGTACTCGGAGGTATAGAAATTATGGATTGAATCAATGTGAGAGCTGAACCTTAGAATTATTGCACTACCTAACAATACAGGTAACACCAAAAACTACATATGGATTAGAAAGAAGACCACAAGGATCGTCCAAAGACTCTCTACGCATTCTCATTTGACTTCCGGAGAAGGTGGGTGTATACCGTGATAAGATCAATGTCATACTCGGTGGATCTTATCAGGAAAGAACTACGACTGCGAGATGAGGCTTGTTTTTGGTTTCTGTAAGGAGACGTACGGATGGAAGAAACTTGATTTTTGGATTACCAACGGACAACCAGACACGTAGATCGTACAGGAGGACTCCAATGGCAAACCGGAGTCCGAGGAGATTAATCCATGGGAATGAGAAACAAGATTCGGGAAAAACTTAAGAGCGAAAGATTGGGTTAAAAAGGAGAATTGGCGGGAATAGTAAATGGCTATGGCTATGAATTGAAGACCGAAATGATTATTGAAGTATCGGACACATTGACAACTTCACAGAATGATAGCAGACAAGAAACTTCAGCATCGATCACCTTACCATCGCAGAGACTTCAATACATCGGTGAACAGTACATTAAAACATGCATATCATGTGCATCATGCAGTTTCATTTTGTTGTGTGTGCTTTGATTTGATTGTTGGTTGCCTTTCGGGGTAACCTGAGCGTACGAGAGATCTAGTTGCGCGGTTAGATGAGGGTCGTGCCTTGCAACGGACTTCAACTGATGACTACGGTGATTAGGACACCTTGGGTTCCGTGGTATCTGTGTACGAGAGAGTTGTAAGATTTCCTCTACTTATGTGAAAGGAAGATGTTGGATTCTTTCTAAGCTTTGTGCACAGGAGATGTTGGATTCTCTTGTACTTAGATATTCGGGAGATGCTGGATTCTCTTGAATTTAGGGGTTTGAGAAATGCTAGAATTTCTTGAACTAGATCGTTGGAAGATGCTGGAATCTGTCCAACTTAGCCTGAGAGACGGGGTTCCCTCAATTGTCTGCTCGAGAGATGGGGTTCTCTCTTGTGTGATCGAAAGACGGGGTTCTCTCGCTCTCTGTGTTCGAGAGACGGGGTTCTCTCACCTTTTGTGCTGAGAGATGGGACTCTCTCTGTATGTCTCGGTTACAATACACGTCGATGACAACGGACTACAAGAAGCAAGAACGCGATGTCCTCGAAGAGACGTTGGTCCTACATCGAAGAGATGACTGTTTTTACGACAGAAGAATTACAATTTGCTTCGGACTTGATGATTGTGAAGTATCCAGTTGAGATCCAAATCGGGAGATACAAGTCTAGGGGAAACAAACAAATTCCTATGGTCAGGGCACTGTGGAAAGGACAGAAATCAGAGAAATCAACTTGGGAGACTAAGGCGGAGATGAAGAAGTTGTGTCCGGGTTGTTTGAAGCCGAAGAGTGAACCTGGGGACCAGGTTCTCCTAAGGAGGGGAGATTGTGACGCCCCGTCCGATAAATCGCACAGGTATGCGTCACGAGAGAGTTACCTTACGCATTTATGTGAGTTAATTCCCTTCCTATGCATTTAATTCCAACTTTGATTGAAATGAGATTTAATTGACTAAAATGCAAAATGATAAAATATGAATTCTTGCATGACAACCTAAGAACGGAACTTATGTGAATTTAAATTAATTGTTAGAGTTGGAATTTAAATAGGACTTGGACCTATTGGTGTGTTTGGGGCCTAAGTTGAGTTAGGTGGGTTTAGGTCGTTCGGGACCAATATGAGCTCGGGAATTCGAATTCGAATTCCGACACCACCATTGGACTTGATTCGGTGATTCGGATCCAATGGAATTTACTTCATAATTTTCGGAAACCGTTTAGACCTTGAACCTTTTAAATTTGACCTATTGGGCCGAAAGTCATTTATTTGAGCCCAAATCCTAATAAAGCCTTTAGCCTCATGTTATATCTTGGAAACCCTAATGAAATCTTCAGCCACAATATATATACAATAAAACCCTAACCTAGCTTCATTTTAATCTTCACTTCACACAAATCATATCATCTATGGAAGAACTTCAAGAGAGGATGAAGATCTAAGACTTTCCTACACTTTCAAGAGCTCATATCTCCCTCGTTTCTTCATCATTTCGCAAGCCGAGGTAAGCTACGGATTTCTCTTGATGTGTATTTCGTTTCTATCCATGAATCTAAGCATGAAATTAAATGTATGAGCTTATATGAGGAAGTCTTGTGAAAATGATGATTTATGCCCAACTTGAAGATTATGCCTTATATGATGAACCCTTGAGATCTTGAGCTTGAATATGTGTTAAACATGATTTATGTGATGATCTATATGATTTTCGTGGCATTTTGTTGGTTGTTTTTGGGTGAAATCCGCCATTTTTGGCCTTAGAAGTCTTCTTCCCGAAGCTGTCACGTTTCTGCACTGGACAGACACCCAGATCTAGCCGGAACGGCCGTTCCCATTCAGGCCATGAGCCCGGAATGGCCGTTCCCAGCCAGGGCTGATGTCAGCACCGAAGACAGGAAGGATCGTTCCCATTTATGCCTTGTGCTGGGAACAGCCATTCCCAGCTTCGTTGGGGAGATCCGCGGGAAGGACCGTTCCCAACTCCCTGTTCCCCTTTTATGCATGTTCTTTTGTGTTTACTCGATCCGTTTGAAATGCTTTATGAATTATATGTTATGATATGACTTCGATTCCATTCTTAGATGATAATACGTCATTTTAATTGAATAGCTTCTTATGAAAGTTTGTCCTATGTTTTGCTACTTGACCTATGTGATTCATATCATTCCATAATGCATTGTTAAACCTTAATACTTCGTTAATTGCATGATTTGGTTGAATATGGGAACTATGTTATGTGATCCATATGTACACTTCCTTCCATATTACATATCATTCATCTCTCGGTATGCCGTGCATCTTACTTGGTTCATATAGAGTTTAAGTCATGGGCTTTTGTACGTTTGTTACAGAGTTTGGTGGTACCGGTGGGCCCGTGGTTTAGAATGTTTGGCGCTTCACACTCTCAGACTCTACCATCACCCGGAGTTGAGGTTGGTATGTTATTTCTATTTTATGAGGAGTTGAGGTTGGAAGCTCGTACTCGCCGAGCAGTTGATTATGTTATGTTAAGGAATTATGAATCGGGATAGAGTCTTTCTGAAAAATGGTTTCTAAACTTGTATCTATATCTATTTGGGTTCTTTCAAAATGTTTTGGTATGCAACACCTATCCTCGGTTCATGAGTCCATCCTTTTATTCTGTGCTATGCTCTGTATATATATATTGTGGGTGTGCGTTAGCCCCCTCACTCAGTCAGTTGACTGACACCTCATTTTATCTTTTAGTTTGTAGGATTCCTTTTGGCTTGAGCTAAGCAGAAGTGAGTCTTCGGAGTCACACTTGTCAGTCTAGTTGGTGTTAGGTTGCATTCGTTGCATACTTTACTTATGTTATGTATTTATGTTTCACCCTTGAAGGCTATGTTTATGTTCTACCTAGACTTAAACCCGTGTGGGGTTAGTAAGCTAGTATTTGGATATTATTAGATATTGATGATACTTGTGACACCCCAGCTTTCCAGGAAGCCAGGTACTAGGTCACGTGAGAGTTTAATTCGGTAATTACATGATTTAAGTGAATCACATGCCTACGTGTCAACGTGTAACTTTATTTAATTACGTGCGCTTTAGAATTTATTTAAATTGTTCTTAGACTCAATTGTCTAATAATTGCTTGTTAGGGACCTAATTTTAATTAGGGTGTTTTGGGCCTTCGTAGCTACCTTGAGCTCAGGAATTCGGATTCGAATTCCAACCTTAACATTGAGTTCGTTTCAATGATTCGGATTCAATGAATTAACCTTTTAATTTCTAAGCCATTTGATGACCCTACCATTTTAAAATCCGATCCGAATGGACCGGATACCGCGTGACCCTACCTGTTCAACTCAGCCCCAAAAAGGAGCCAAGTTCATCTCTCTCCCTCATTTCACGTACAAGCAAGGAAGAAGAGAGAAGAGAAGGATTTTCCCCCTTTTGGCCATGACCTTGAGCTCGGGTTTTCGAGATCCAACCGTCCGATCAACGACCTAAGGTAACCATTGTATTCCTCTCGTTACATACTTCTTTTCCTCCCGATTGTATCTTGTTTTTCTTGCTCAGATTCACACCTTTCATGAAGATGATGAATAGTGATTATATATGAGAATTTGCTCCTAATGTGTTTATATGTGATCTATTTGAGCTAGAATTTTAGTATGTTGCTCTCGTGAGTGTGCTTGTCGTTTATTTGCTAGATTTGTGCCCGTTTCTTGCCCCGAACTTGAAACACCATTGTTGCATCTTGCATGAGCTTTAATGGCAACTTGTTATATACTTGGTTTCATGGCTTGAATTTGAGATATATGATAGAGCATGTTTACATGAACTTATGCCTTCAATTTGGAGTGTTTTGGTTGAGCTTTGAGGTGGTTTTTGCTTTCTTCTCCTTCCCCTTCGAGTAACCCCTGTTTCTGTCTCTTTTTCTCGTCCAGAAGGTCTACCCGGGCGGGTAGATTTTTGCCCACAAAACTACCCGGGCGGGTAGTTTATTACAGAAGATTTCTGCACCTGCTCTCCCCGACCGGGTAAATTTCCGCCTTGTTTTTCCCCGGCCGGGTACTCCCTCATAAGACCTCCGATTGATCTGATTTTTGAGACGTTGGAAACCTCTTGAAGTCTAGAACAACCTCCAATTGGAATCAACTCAATATATTGTCTCATTTCTGAGATATAATCAATTCTTTTTGGAGTCGTGACGTTACCGACAATCTGCTTTCACCCAACTTCGAGCCTACTCCATTTTCACCTCGCTTTGAACCACAAGTCGAGCCACATACCATTTTAAAGGTCTATGTGTCTAGTTTCATTTCCCCTCTTCAATTCCTAATGAACAACATGTCGATTCGTTTTCCGCCCCCAATGAGATGGGGGATTTTGAACTCAATTCCAACTTTTATAACTCAAGATATATTCAATTCTTTACCGCTTGCGCATTCCCGAACACTGTCAGCTTTTCCAAACCTTTGCAAAAAACCGTTTTATCGCCTTCCTTTCACCTTCTCGACCTCTTATTCGACTTACATGCATTGTATACATGTCTAATTGAATGATTAAATCATTTATGTGTCTAAATGACATTACTTGTGCTCATGAACTGGATCACACCATTTCATGACATAATTATGATTTAATAATTATTGAATTATGCCATAACATGATGCACCACTTCATGAGCATCATCGTGCGTCCTACTTGGTGTCATTATTGAGTCGTGTCTCACAAGTACACCGTGTTTCCTTTCTTGTACAGCGTTCTCCTCGGTGGAGATGTTTGTGGTTGATGGTCTTTCTTTCTTGGACCTTCTTGTACAGTTGGAGGTGAGGGTTTTCATTATAAACGACCTATAACCTTGCATGAATTAAAAGTATGCCAAATGGATTTCATATTAAAGTTTACCATATCTTTTATACAGGCTATGTACCGGAAATGATTTATAAACTGCATAGTGTTAATCCTGGCCTATTTTGCGAGATATTCCTGATTGCCCACGGCTTTCCTAGCGCTGGGCTAGCCGGTGTGGATCTTGTACCTGTTCCTAGGGCCCAGCGGCTTGTGTATTGAGGGAACCGGGGATGCATCGGGCCGACGGTGAACTCTTGCACAGGTCCCATCCTGTTGGACTACCCGGATACCCACCATGAGGTTTGGTGGGAGATGGGGCTCCGATCTGAGGGAGTCATGAACCCGAAGATCACCCTGATGCGCGGATGTGGAGGTTAGCTACTGGCCACATTGCACCCGGAGAAAAGAGATTAATCTGTACTTGTTTTTCCGGCCTGATAATTAATTATAACTCTTGTTTCCAGCTTGTTTCCTGATTACCTACTTGTACCTGTCATTTAATAAGTGAAAAGAGGAGTCCAGGATGGATTAATTACCCGTTCTCGCCGGGTCCCCTAAAATGTTAAGCAAAGATATCCGTAACCTCTGGTATGTCTCAGTCCCTGTTCAGCAAAGGAGCTCATGGATCGTATAGGTAAAGTGGGCATCAACAGAGGCGTACGGATATCGACACATGCATATTATATCTCGTTTACGTGACTTGCATACCCTGACATAATTCCACCCGTACGTATTGATTTAATCTTGATTCCTGTCTCCTGTTTATTTAATCCTAAAACGTATAGTGGAATTATGCCTGCCTGATTTCCTGATTATATATGTATATGCGTGTGTACCCCCTTCACTCAGTCAGTTGGCTGACCCCTCCCTCTCGTTGTTTTTAGTGTCTGTCTTGCAGGCTCTATGGTCGTTAGGCGGGAGTTTTTTGAAGTCTTTGATTGAGTCTTGGTCCTGTTTGCATTGCATCGTACCGTACCTTTATTTCCTGCTTGTAACTGGGCTATGTAAGCCACTCTGTATAGTTATTACTTTATTGAACTCGGGACAGGTTTCTAGGGCCCTAGTTGAACCCGTTTATATGTTATTGCATTGTATTGATTCGGGACAGGTTAGGACAAGATCTTGAACTAGTTGAACCCGTATTTACATTCTTGTATGAATTGAAATTTTATATTGGATTGTGATTGCATGATTACATTGCTTCCGCATTCTTGGTTTTGTTGAATTGATTGGTACAGGGTCTAGTCCCGCCTAACAAGTTGTTTCTTTTTTCTGTCTCCGTTCACCGTAAGCTTGGCTCATGTATGGACTTCCATTTCATGTGTGGATCGGGGTCTCGGTGTGGGGGATGTGGGGCCCTCCGTTCGGGGTGTCAAATCCTAAGGTGGTATCAGAGCTCCAGGTTGCAAAATCGGAGTTCTAGTGTCGTGTCCTGTCGAGTCTAGGTCGTACGGCTTAGGAACTACTTGATATCGTGAGCATTGTATTGACCTTAAGTACGAAGTTGCATTTCTTTCTGAACCTTGTTGAATTAATTCATACTTATTGCATTGGATTTATGCCTTTCATGTTGAAAATGTGGCATGAGCATGCACTAATTACATGCATATATTCTTGAAATGAGTTACGATTTACAGTTTACGAAGATAATATCAAACCACAGCCAATTTCTACAACTACGACAAGTGCCACAGATTCTACATTCAAACCGAATGAGGTGAGGAATATGCCGAGAAGTCCTATACCGGAATTCGGGAACCATGACCTTCCCTCGAGGGTGCTATGTTTCAAGTATTTGGATCCGGGATAGAAGGATCGAATTTGGGTGGATTGATAAGTTCTACCTTGATAGAGGGATATTTAATGAAATAAGGGTTGATCGTGGAATGTTTGTGACTTAGAAGATTGACATATATGTCTCTACTACATAGGATGCCTTATTCGGATTCCACAGGGTGATCTAACTCAAGAAAGAAACAAAGGAAAGTTGTGGAGGTGTTTGAAATTGAGGTGTAGATCAACAAAGAAGCGAGAAAACTCAAGGAAACATAGATCCATGGGATGACAAGCAACGGAGAATGTTTAACCGGCTTAACGGGACCATCTAATCCAGAATGTGAGTGTTATTACCGGATATATGACTTGATTGGAACTACTTATATGAGGAGACTAGGTCGTACAAGTTGGAAGTCTTCGGTCCAAGAAGCGAAGGATGAGTTCGATGGATGAGAATCGAAATTTCTAAGTCAGAGAAGAAGAGATGAATTGAGATGCTTCGGATTTCGAATAGGAGAGAAGTTTGATTCGAAAGGGATCAAAGAAAATCAATCAATGAGGTAAATACATATTCATGGAAGGTGACAATGCTATGGAATCTATCTTCGGCCGAATTTGAGTTCATCTTCCCGATCCAAGCTGAATTGTCGTATTGTGAGGTCGAAGTGGGAAATATAGAACAACAAATGGAAACGATAAAGAAAGGCAAAGAATCCTTAGAAGGAGATTACGTACTCAAATGTAAGCAAGTAAATGACAAGTTATACTATCGATTCGAATTCATAACAGAAATCAAGAGGACTCATTCGAGGTGACATTTGGAGAAAGATTCGGGACAACGAGTGGAAGAACGATTATTAGGATGAAGTGAAGACACTAAACCCATGGACATAGAAGAATTTGGGTTCAAGAGGTCGTGATCTCGGACCATGGAGATATATAAGTTGATGCAAGAAGGTTCATAGAAATCTTGAAGACCGTGGGAAAACAAGAAATGATCGACATGTCCAAGCAAGCCGTGACTAGAGAAATGAGGATAAGCTGCTGAGTTCAAAACTTACCATAACGGTGACAGGTTTAATACATTCATTGCATGTGCATCATACATCTCTTTAAATTATTTAAATACGTTTATCTATGTGTACGTGCATCTTTAATTGATATAGTTGCTCCAATGTGTTGCATCTTTAATAGTTTGTTACGTGCATTGGCATCTTAATCCGACATGCATGGTTTAGTGTTTATTTGATAGGGAATTTTCCCCCACTTCGTTCATCGAATGCTACTTTAACCGAACCATATTCGAATCGAGCTAAGGAGGAATTTTGGATCGTAAAGTGTGGATTATTCTTAGAGGGAGCAATGGAAATGAAATGAAAGGGTTAACAAGTAATCGGATCTTTATAAAAGATGCGTGATGAAGAGAAGATAGAGCACTCGATAAGACCCCAAGACTGAATTGGGAAGATCAAGCGGGTTATGGAGTACAATAAACAAGCAATGGAAACGTGGTAGTGAAAATGAATGTCAAGGTTGGAAAAGAGACATGGGCTTCAAGGGACGAAGATAGGCATTTGGGGAATGCTTGGGAAATGAAGTAACAAGACCGAATCCTCATGTCGCGTCGTTACATCTTGCTATGGGAGATATGCAAACTTAAGTCTGCCATGATTGGACATATTGTATCTGGATTATCGTGTCTCATAATTTAAAGATGATGGGACCGTGAAAATTTACAAAGTTGATAAGAAAGGATAGATCGAGGATAATCTTGATTGCCAACTCAAGTTAATTTATAATGGATTCGTGTAAAGAGTTTGCAAGAAGCGGTAAGGAAGGTAGTGAATAAGTGAAGCCGAGTCAATCACTATACTTGGCGACCGACATAGGGAGAGCAAATTCAACCGTGGGCTTTCGAAGCATAATAACGTTTGACATGGGCGTCCGAACTATTTGGGAAAAGCTAGAGCATCCAAGGAAGGGCGAATGAGATTGTGGTAAAGAATGAATTGAATGGATTAAGATCATGAGACTTCCAAGATTGGAACTTTGGACCATGGTATTTAATAAAGGTAAGAGAATTAAATGCGGAACTTCGAATCGTGGGGGCTAGCAAGGGTAAAAGAATAAATTGTGGGTAAAGACCAAGTGATCATCGAAGAATCAAATACATCGGGGATTATGAAAACAAGACTCTATGAGCAAAGGAACCATCAACAAAGAAATAAAGTAGCTTTCGGATTCACTACAATGAAAACCTCCAAACAATGGTGAACGGTACATTAACCATACATATCACGTGCATCATGCATTTCTTAATTCCTGTTGTGTGTAATTGCTTGTTAAATGCTTTTGGAGTGAGCGAGTGCCTTAGTAACACGGTGAGACGAGGGTCGTGCCGTGTAACGAACTTTACAATGGGTCTTTGGAGACCCCATTTAGAAGCTGGTGGCGGCTCAAGAAACCAACTTCAAACCATGAAGTTGATGTGGTGATTGAAGACCCATTTGGGGATTGGAGAACGAATGGTGGAAGTTTGTTAACTACTCCATTTGTGATACCGAGTTGTGGGATGGTTAGGATGGATTCAAACGGTGGGAGTTGAATCTCGTTTAGACCCTCCTATCGTGCGAGACGTCCGGCTTACTCATGGTCGGATCTAGTTCGTGAGCAGCTTGAAGCCCCTTCGTGCTTGAAGACGCTTCTCTGAACTAATTCCTGTGGGGAGGTCGCGAACCCCGCATGGGATGAATACGGAGAGGTTTGCTTATAGTCCAGTACTCGAGGCAGTGGACCTGAGGACAGGTCCTTCTTAAGGGGGAGAGGTTGTGACACCCCAATTTTCCAGCAAGCCAGGCACGAGGTCACGTGAGAGTTTAATTCGGTAATTACATGATTTCAGTGAATCACATGCCTACGTGTCAACGTGTAACTTTATTTAATTACGTGCGCTTTAGAATTTATTTAAATTGTTCTTATACTCAATTGTCTAATAATTGCTCGTTAGGGACCTAATTTTAATTGGGCCTTCGTAGCTACCTTGAGCTCGGGAATTCGGATTCGAATTCCAACCTTAACATTGAGTTCGTTTCAATGATTCGGATTCAATGAATTAACCTTTTAATTTCTAAGCCATTTGATCACCCTACCATTTTAAAATCCGATCCGAATGGACCGGATACCGCGTGACCCTACCCGTTCAACTCAGCCCCAAAAAGGAGCCAAGTTCATCTCTCTCCCTCATTTCACGTACAAGCAACGAAGAAGAGAGAAGAGAAGGATTTTCCCCCTTTTGGCCAAGAACCCTTGAGCTCGGGTTTTCGAGATCCAACCGTCCAATCAACGACCTAAGGTAACCATTGTATTCTTCTCGTTACGTACTTCTTTTCCTCCCGATTGTATCTTGTTTTTCTTGCTCAGATTCATACCTTTCATGAAGATGATGAATAGTGATTATATATGAGAATTTGCTCCTAATGTGTTTATATGTGATCTATTTGAGCTAGAATTTTAGTATGTTGCTCCCGTGAGTGTGCTTGTCGTTTATTTGCTAGATTTGTGCCCGTTTCTTGCCCCGAACTTGAAACACCATTGTTGCATCTTGCTTGACCTTTAATGGCAACTTTTTATATACTTGGTTTCATGGCTTGAATTTGAGATATATGATAGAGCATGTTTATATGAACTTACGCATTCAATTTGGAGTGTTTTGGTTGAGCATTGAGGTGGTTTTAGCTTCCTTCTCCTTCCCCTTCGAGCAACCCCTGTTTCTGTCTCTTTTTCTCGCCCAGAAGGTCTACCCGGGCGGGTAGATTTTTGCCCACAAAACTACCCGGGCGGGTAGTTTAGTACAGAAGGTTTCTGCAACTGCTCTCCCTGGCCGGGTAAATTTCCGCCTTGTTTTTCCCCGGCCGGGTACTCCCTCATAAGACCTCCGATTGACTTGATTTTTAAGCCGTTGGAAACCTCTTGAAGTCTAAAACAACCTCCAATTGGAATCAACTCAATATATTGTCTCATTTGTGAGATATAATCAATTCGTTTTGGTGTCGCCACGTTACCGACAATCTGCTTTCACCCAACTTCGAGCCTACGCCATTTTCACCTCGCTTTGAACCACAAGTCGAGCCACATACCATTTTAAAGGTCTATGTTTATAGTTTCATTTCAAATAAACAAAACTCAATTCCAACTACTATAACTCAAGATATATTCAATTCTTTACAGCTTGCGCATTCCCGAAAACTGTCAGCTTTTCCAAACCTTTGCCAAAAACCCTTTTATCGCCTTCCTTTCACCTCCTCGACCTCGTAGTCGACTTACATGAATTGTATACATGTCTAATCGAATGATTAAATCATTTATGTGTCTAAATGACATTACTTGTGCTCATGAACGAGATCACACCATTTCATGACCTAATTATGATTTAATACTTATTGAATCATGCCATAACATAATGCAGCACTTCATGAACATCGCCGTGCGTCCTACTTGGTGTCATTATTGAGTCGTGTCTCACAAGTACACCGTGTTTCCTTTCTTGTATAGTGTTATCATCGGTGGAGATGTTTGTGGTTCGTGGTCTTTCTTTCTTGGTCCTTCTTGCACACATGGAGGTGAGGGTTTTCTTTATAAACGACCTATAACCTTGCATGAATTAAAAGTATGCCAAATGGTTTTCATATTAAAGTTTACCATATCTTTTATACAGGCTATGTACTGGAAATGATTTATAAACTGCATAGTGTTAATCCTGGCCTATTTTGTGAGATATTCTTGATTGCCCCCAGCTTTCCTAGCGCTGGGCTAGCCGGTGTGGATCTTGTACCTGTTCCTGGGGCCCAGGGGCTTGTGTATTGAGGGAACCGGGGAGGCATCGGGCCGACGGTGAACTCTTGCATAGGTCCCATCCTGTTGGACTACCCGGATACCCACCAGGAGGTTTGGTGGGAGATGGGGCTCCGATCTGAGGGAGTCATGAACCCGAAGATCACCCTGATGCGCGGATGTGGAGGTTAGCTACCGGCCACATTGCACCCGGAGAAAAGAGATTAATCTGTACTTGTTTTTCCCGCCTGATAATTAATTATAACTCTTGTTTCCTGCTTGTTTCCTGATTACCTGCTTGTACCTATCATTTAATAAGTGAAAAGAGGAGTCCAGAATGGATTAATTACCCGTTCTTGCTGGGTCCCCTAAAATGTTAAGCATAGATATCTGTAACCTCTGGTATGTCTCAGTCCCTGTTCAGCACCGGCGCTCGTGGATCGTATAGGTAAAGTGGGCATCAACAGAGGCGTACGAATATCGACACATGCATATTATATCTCGTTTACGTGACTTGCATTCCCTGACATAATTCCACCCGTACGTATTGATTTAATCTTGATTTCTGTCTCCTGTTTATTTAATCCTAAAACGTATAGTGGAATTATGCCTGCCTGATTTCCTGATTATGTATGTATATGCGTGTGTACCCCCTTCACTCAGTCAGTTGGCTGACCCCTCCCTCTCGTTGTTTTTAGTGTCTGTCTTGCAGGCTCTGTGGTCGTTAGGCGGGAGTCTTTTGAAGTCTTTGATTGAGTCTTGGTCCTGTTTGCATTGCATCGTACCGTACCTTTATTTCCTGCTTGTAACTGGGCTATGTAAGCCACTCTGTATAGTTATTACTTTATTGAACTCGGGACAGGTTTCTAGGGCCCTAGTTGAACCCGTTTATATGTTATTGAATTGTATTGATTCGGGACAGGTTAGGACAAGATATTGAACCAGTTGAACCCGTATTTGCATTCTTGTATGAATTGAAATTTTATATTGGATTGTGATTGCATGATTACATTGCTTCCGCATTCTTGGTTTTGTTGAATTGATTGGTACAAGGTCTAGTCCCGCCTAACAAGTTGTTTCTTTTTTCTGTCTCCGTTCACCGTGAGCTTGGTTCATGTATGGACTTCCATTTCATGTGTGGACCGGGGTCTCGGTGTGGGGGATTTGGGGCCCTCCGTTCGGTGTGTCACAATACTTATGTTGTTTATTATGTTGGATTATGAATTGATATTCGGGATTAGGTATCTATACTAGTTGAACCCGTCAATTGTTTGGTATGTTGATTTAATTGCTTCCGCTATCTGATGATGATCGTTTAAAATTGCTTCCGCACTCTGAGTTTGTCAGGTTAGATCCGTCAAGCCTAGTGTGTGAGTTGGTCTCCCGTTCGCTATGATTCGGATTCGCGCATGGACTTCCCATTTCATGACCGAGTATGAGTCCTAGTGCGGGGGATGTGGTATCCTCCATCTGGGGTGCTACACGCATAGCGTGCGCGTTCGCGCCTGCGCGCATCGGGCTGCATGTCACAGCCCCACAGAGCTGCACCCGGCCGTGCGATAATCGCCCGGACGCGCCTAGGCGGTGCCGCGCGGATGTTCTGCATCGTCGCTGAGAGCTCCTGCTCGCAGGCGCGCGCAGCTTTGCTGCGGATTGTGCGCGGCCGCTTGCGGAGCTCTCCTGCCTTGTCCCGACACTGCTGCGCGGGCAGTGTGCATGAGACTACTGCTTGCGCGAGCCTCGCACGGCCATCCAGGGATGCCTATTTTCGTTTTGTTTTTCCAATTTCGAAAATCCTGAATTACGAAATTTTGATCTTGTTTTAAAATTCGATTTTAAAATTATAAAATTATTTATTTGAAATAAATATAAAATTTGGGATTTTATGAATTCAAGTCAAGTTCCTATTTTTCGAGAAAAATATGAATATCACTTTTAATGATATTTTAGACAGAAATTTAATTTTGAATTAATTGTTGTTTTGTCTAGATCTGGTGATTCGATTTTGAATAAATTCTTAAATTATGAACTATATTCAAATTACTTAAGTTAGTTGTAACTTGAAGTCAATGGAATTTTAAATTTAGTTGGTAATTTTAAATTCAAGCGGAATCATGCTAGTTTAGGTGATCATGGGTTAGTCTTATGTATGTTTTAAATTTTCCGCATGGATGATTTCAATTGGGGTTGGAGCCCCATAGTTGCGCGTTTTCAATTGGGGTTGGAGCCATACTTATGTGTGTACTGTTATGTGCTTATTATGTGGCTTTCCTTATTATTGTTTTTGGGTCGGGGTATGCCCCGTGTACTTGTCTATGGCCAATATGAAAATTGAACCATATTACTTTATGTAAAGAGACTATAACTTAGGAAGTGAGGTTTTTATTTTCATTTTGGAGACAAGTACCCATGGAATAAGAAGGATCCACAAGGAGCACTTGATGAGCGGTGACCATAAGAAGACCCCTCGAAATGTTTAAGAGGGTTTCTATTAAATGTAATAGATAGGGCGTTTTTCCATTAAACTCTGTACCCCTATGTGATATGAATTATCTTATGTGGCATGAATGTTAGAACTAGTGATTATGGAGTGGCTCCCATAATTGCATATAAGATAGGATACCCATGATGTGGCACCCTATACGCCTAGATGCCACATCCCCCACACTATAGGTCGATCCACATATGAAATGGGTAATCCGTACTTGAACCAACCTATAGCGAACGGGTGACAATAAAATAAACCAACTAGCTATGCGGGACTAATCCCAAACCACGTCAGTCAATGCATAACAACATAACCGAAAACATAAGTAAATATGTCACTAAGCAGGTACGATTTATGACCAAACATATACAATTCTCCAATAATACCACAATGATTACAACAATTCATATGCAACAAATAAATGAACTGTGCTCGACTCGACTCGAATGCAAAGACTGGACTTGACTCAATTCCCGCCTAGCATGCACCTGCAAGAACCTGAAAGGTGGAGGCGTCAGTCTATGGAAGACTGAGTGAGGGGCATAAATAAATATTAGCGCAAATAACATGCAAGTTATCATCTCGGTGAAGTTTTAGGAAAGGGAAAACAATATAAATTCAATTATAAGGTAACATCGCCCGAGATTACAACTATCATATTTACACTTTAATCACTTTCAATCAATCAATCAGTGGCCCGGCGAGTGAGGGCAATTCTCCAACCTTTACTCGGACAGTGTACAATCACGATACTTTCAATTAATTAAGTGGTCATGCAAGTAATTACAGTGCACAAGTAACAGTTTCATAAACTCCTTCTTCCTCCAATGATAGGAAGGTTAGCTAGCCTTCAACTATCCACGATCACGGTGTACGTCAGGTTCATGACTCCCACGTACGGGACTCCTTCCTCCACCAAACCTCCTGGTGGATTCAGGGTTCATCCCCACGGTATGAGAGGAGTGCAGAGTTACCCGTTAGCCCATGCTTTCCCGGTTGGCTCATGCACTAACTCCCAGGCCCACAGTGCACGATACATGATTACTCGCCAATACATGGTCACGGTTCAATCACGGTAACACGACTTGCTTTTAATTAACACGGCTTATTTCAGTCACTTGAGAGTGTGGAAAAGATTATATATATATATATATATATATATATATATATATATATACCTTTTGGCCCAAAATTCCACATAAAGGTTATATGGGTTCTAAATAACTAGCAATTAAACCTCACCTGACAGGCGACAGGATGACTCGAGGATTCATGAACGTGCTCAGTTGATCAATAATCTCCGCCCTGGAGAAGAACTGGACAAGAAAAGGAAACATTGTGCACTCGTGAGACATGACTCAATGATGGAACCAAATATGACGCACGGTATAATCATGTAACGAGATGACAAGCATTGGCAAATATAGCATGATATAATCATATTAGTGCATGATATTGATCATATAATAGCATGTTGGGGTTAATTAAGGGTACAGGAAAGAAAATGGAAATTTCAAGTTTTATAGATAAACTTACTGCCTCTCTAGGGGCCTGGGAACGGCCGTTCCGGCCTTAGTTCAAAATGGGAAGGGTCGTTTCCAGTTCCCCGAAGTTGCTCCCCGAAAATGGGAAAGGACGTTCCCGGCTGTAAGCCAAAGTGGAACGGTCGTTCCCGTTCTCGCCAGCACACACTCACATTCAAACATGGGAACGGCCGTTCCCAATTACAAAGGAAACGGGAAAGGCTATTCCCGCTATGCAGAAGATGCAGAAACAGGGCATGAAATAGGGGATGCTCTCGGATCACCACAAAACCCCGTCAAATACCATCAAAACTTCCTCCAAATGCAATAAAACATGAAGGAAACATGCTAGCATACTTAAAGTGCAATAAAATCCAACATAAACACATGTTTCTTGCTTTAATTCTCAAGAATCATCAATAGCAAGCTTATACAAGTTCATGAATTCTAACACAATAACTCCAAGAATTCTAAATAACCGGAAATTGGGGCGTTACATATGATCATCACATAATTAGTATCATGCTAGGACATGTTATCTGCTAATTGCTTCTATGATGCACTTTATGTCAAACTGCATTAACAAGACAATTAATATTTGGATAAAATTACATGTTGGTGAGGTCATTCGAAAATCCCATTTAAATATTGAGCAAAATTCGAATGAATAAGTGTTCTATCACGGTAATAAAATTCTTAGCATTCCATCAATAGGATTTAGGACTTAATAAGTGAAACTAATTGTTGTCTCATGAGTCGTGGGGTAATTAGTGTAGCTTATTAACTCTTAGTTTCCTGATTAATTTATTTTAAATAATTAATATTTCTTGACCATTTTAGAATGGGCGATGTCTCACGAGTTGTGGGTCGTTCCAGACTAAGTTTGATTGAGATCTTATGATTCATGGGTCCTGCTCAACCCTAAATGATGTGAATCATAAGACAAGGCCACACTTTGATCCAAATGTTGATATGATCATAACTCAAGATGAACCAAGTTATGTTGGACCTATCACAAGGTCACGGTCCAAAAGAATGCAAGAAGAAATTCAATCTCTTTTGATCCAAATAACTCAAGATGAGCTCCAAAAAGACAAGTATTCAGCTGGATGCAACCCACGTTGTTTCAACGTCTTAGTGATTGAATTTTAAGCCCAAATTGTGTTAAGTTTATTGTAATTTGGCCCTGAACTATTATATTATACCTTGGGCCATCTTTTTATTTATTTTCCATGCATTTAGATTAGGTTAAGCCCATTTTTATTCAGCCTCATTATAGTCATTTCCCGACTCATTATAGTCGACGGGGTGCATTACTTTTCAAATCTGATAGTGTTTAGTTCCTTGCTCATTATAGCAAACAGGTCACACTCCTCAATTTTAACCTTGAAGTGGATGGTCGAAAATCAAGAACTCCAAGTATTGGTATAGGATTTCACGGCAAGTACATGGAGTTCGTATCATTTGGTATCAAGAGCTTAGGTTTCCATACAAGGTTACTTATCCTTATCTTTATTTTTTGTGTAATTTCGTTTCTCTTGTTATTTTGGCTGCACAAAAAAAAAAAAAGTGGACAGGTTTGTTTCGGTAATATTCAAATCACATAGTTACGTTTGTTTGCATCATTTAAACGGTTCATTTGTGTCAGTTTTTCGCACCCTTTTTAATTCATCTTAAGGGATTATTTGGTTGAGGAATTTGAAACTTCTTGTGGCTTTCTTCAAAGAATTGAGAGTAAAGAGTGGAAAAAGGCATGAGATTGTGAGCCTAGTAGAGGGAAAAAAAGCCATAATTTGAGTGATACACGAGGGGAGTGAACACCAAAAGAGTGTAAACACGTAAGGGAGAGTTTGTGAGGTGTTTTTGCTAACCTTTGTTTTGCAGGTACAATATGGCCGAAAATCAACCTCCAATGGACCTAGCTTTTACATTACAAGCTATGCAACAACAATTTGAACGAATGAATTTGCAATTCAATGAGATCCGAGACCGTTTGGATCAAAATGATGACAGGATGACTCAAATTCAAAACGGAAGGACAGATCAAAGGCAACCTAACCCATGGAATGAGTTTGAGGATGATTCCTTTGATGAGGCAGCCTCAACTGCATCCTTAAGAAGGGAACGAAGACGACCAAGGCACCATCAGCCACGTAGGGGAAGAGAGGGAATTGATAACAATCTTGGTTCTATTAACGTCTCTATTCCTTCATTTAAAGGATAAATTGATCTAGAGGCCTATATTGAATGGGAGAGAAAAGTTGAAATGGTGTTTGAGTGTCATAACTACTCGGAGGAAAAGAAGGTTAAACTTGCAGCCGTGTCCTTCACAGAATATGCCATTGTATGGTGGGATCAATTGATGCTAAATAGGAGGAGAAGTGGTGAGTATCCTATTGATAATTGGAATGATATGAAAGTGGCATTAAGGAAACGTTTTGTACCTCCTCATTACTACCGTGACTTACACCTCAAATTACAAAGTTTGAGGCAAGGATTCAAGACCGTAGAGGAATACCACAAAGAAATGGAGATGGCCATGATTAGGGCAAATGTGGAGGAAGACCGAGAGGTAACTATGGCTCGGTTCATATGTGGTCTCTGTAACACCCGAGCGTAAGGTGTCACATCCCCCGTACCGAGACCCGACCCGAATATGAAATGAACGATCCATACCCGAGCTAAATCACGGCGAACGGGGACAAACACACACTCTATGCTTGGCGGGACTAACCCTTGAACCATAAAATCAGAATTACACATTAAAGCGGAAGAAATAAACGAACAAAGCATATCATATATATACGATGAGCATCCAAGCTCCAAAATATAATTCATATACATCAATGCAAGCCATCACGGCCCAAAACATGTGTATGCTCCATTATAATATCCATATACAATAATCAAAAGTGTAAGATGCAAGTGTAAGACCAAAATACAGACCTAGAGATGAATGCAAGACCTAGGACTCATATTCCCGCCTAGCTCTCTCGACACCTGCACCAAACAGCTGAAAACCAAACGGGTTCAGTCCAAAAGGGACTGGTGGGTATAAAACATTGGCGTAAATATAATATATAACTGAATTTAAACAATCACATGCAGATTATAATCCCAAGCGAGGTTTTAGAAACGGTTCCCAAGTAGGAAAAATAGAGGAATCATCGGAAGGGATTATAATGATCAATTTTACAATAGGTCATTAGTGGCCCGGCGAGTGGGCGTGCATCAACTCCAACCAACACCATGTGTGATTCAACAATCATTCATTCATTAAGTCTTTCATGCATATCGTTCTTTTGTGCACAATCAATCGATTCTATTCAATAGGTCATATACACCTTTTTCCTCCGGGTTGGTGGGCGGGCTTGCAAGACCCGGCCACCCAATCATTGGCCAAAAGGGGTTACATGACTCCCCAGATGGCACTCATCTCCCTTTCCCCGCCAATCTCCTGACGAGGTCCGGTACCGCCGTTCATTAGTGGGAACTAGTGTGAGGGATCACCGTCAGCCCATGCTTCCTCGGATAGCCACTCACACCAAGAACCCCGGGCCCCAATCAGTGCAATCAATCAATCAATACTCGCCAAAACATTTGGTAGGGTTCAAGAAATAAGGGCTTTACGTTTGTAATCATTTACTCGATAAAAGACTCAATATATATATATATATCGTATCACTTTGGCTTAAAGCTTTTCACATAGGGAGATATATCGGGTCGTTTTATCTAAGTAGAAGAGAAACCCACCTTGTACTGACAAAAGAAGATACGAAAGCCTCAAGGATTGGCCTCGTCTCCCACGGGATCAAAATCTGTGTAAGAAAGGTAAAGTGAGACTCAAAATGACCAATTAAGACGCTCGGCAATGAAATGATTATGACATGAGCGTATAAAAGATAAAATTATGTTATGAAATGTTCATGTGCACGATTAAGAAATTTAATTCATATAATCAAGTCATTCCATCATTCATTCGCATTCGTTCAAATCATAATTCACATTTTCATTCAACTTAATTCAAGAATTTCAATTAAATCTTAGCACAAAGTAAATCACATATAAAATTAGGAATTCGATAATTACATACATTCAATCACATTTACAATTAGAAAATAAACAAGTAAATACATTCAATTAAATTTAGGAAATTAAATAAAATATGAATTAGATAACAATTAAATTCTAAAATTTAAACAAATTAAACTATAATTAATATATATATATATACCGTTATTTAAACTTAATATTAATATATATATAGATATATATATATGTATACATATATATATACACGTATGGATGAATATCATGCATGCAAATTATTAAAATGAGAATTCACAACTTATGCATGCACGTATTAAAATGGAAATTTACAATTGATGCATGCATGCATTCCATCAATTAAAATTATATTTCATGCATGAAATGTTATATCTATACATATATATATACACGTCCCACTCCATGCATGCAAGTAAAGAAAGGAAACAAAGTTACAGTTTAAACATTACACAGCAAGTCGAAGACTGGAATTTTTTCAGAAAAACAGGGGTCGTGGCTGCGACCCATTTTCTTCATGAAATGGTAGCGGCCGCTACCCTTAATTTCCAGCATTTTTCTCCAATTTTCAGAATACGAGGGCAGCGAACTGTACAGTCGCGGGCGCGACCCAATTTACAGGCAACCAAGGTCGCGGGCGCGACCTGCGCGAGAGCAACAACAAAAAAACAGCAGCCATGGCGAAACAGAGCAGAACCAAATCCAATTTTCTCCCAACAAGATCAGTTAAATAAGGATATGAAATAGACAATAAAACTCAGCAAAAACAAGCCTCAAACACCTCTCAAGCGCAGCCACAAAACTGACGCAGGTAGCTTAGCCGAAAACAGAGCAACACAACGACCTTCAATATCTCATTAATGATAGCTCATGAATGCTTCAACTACCAGCTAAAACATTACCATAAATGCCAAGAAGAGATCAAGACAATCATTTTCATGCTTGGAATCATCCAAAAAGCTCAAGGATTGAAAGAGATCAACCAAACTCAAACCTAAATCTATATATATCCATTTCTGCCCAAAACCTCACGAAATCATGCTCAAATTTAGGGATGAATGAATGAAAATGACTCATAATGGATGTACATAACATAACCAAGCTTACCTTGTGGATTAATGGAGGTTTGGAAGAGATTTGAGCTTGAATCTCAAGAGGTTTGCTTGAGCTACGGGATTTCTGGAAAACAGGGGAAAGAGGGCTGAATTTCTCTAAGTAAGAGAGACTATTTCTGTTGGGGAGGATAATGATCAGCTAGATGGTTGAGTTAGGGTCCCATAGGTTCAAACCATGGTTAATTTGGTCAAGTATGGTAAGAGATATGACTATTTTGGTGAAATGTGGCAGTTTTGGCGCCGTGTAGGTTTTTCGGTTAGATTTCGGAGGTTCAAATGGGTTGGGAAAAATATGTGGCTAAGTTTACTAAACTCAAATTTTCGTTGCGATTTCAGCGAGGTTGACGAAACTTGAATCCGAGTTTCCTAGCTCAAGATATTAAATTCGGAACCAAGGGTGCGCTAAGTGCTCGTTAGCCCCCGGCTTGGTTCCACGATTCAAATTTAATTCGTTAACATGTCAAATGAATTCGAAAACATAAACCGAGATTATAATCATGTTCATAACACACATATTTACGCCATATTACAATTGCACGCAATTTCGAGATCATTTCATATAAGAACGATGCACATTTTCAACGAATTCATGAATTAATCAAATAAATGCAATTAATTTCGAACATATATATCAAAGTCAACGATTAAATTTGAATAAATTAATTAATATGATTAAACATGATTAATTAACATAATACTTAATTAACATTAATCATTAAATTAATCAACAATTAACGAATTATAAATACATATATATTTATATATATATATATATATATATATATATATATATATATATATATATTTAAAATACAAATTATTTTAAAATAATATTGAATTAAAATAAATTATAATAAAATAAAATAATAACAATTTATAATAAAATTTAATATAAAACAGGTAAAGACAATTATTTTGCGCAATTTTGTAAACACATACGTCATACCTTTACGTCTGAAAAGTCGGGGCGTCACAACCTCTCCCCCTTAAAAGAATCCGTCCTCGGATTCACTGATCGCCCGGAAATAATTCGGGATGAAACTTCCTCATTTTATCCTCCGTCTCCCACGTAGCCTCTTCTGTCTTATCACTTCTCCATAACACTTTAACTAGTGGGATTTTCCGGTTTCTTAATTCTTGAAATTTCCGATCCAAAATCTTAACCGGTTTATGAACGAAGGTGAGATTAGGCTCAATTTCTACCTCTTCCTCGGGTAGGATTTCGGACTCATCCGGATAATACTTGCGAAGCTGGGAGACATGAAATACGTTGTGGATTCCCGTCAAACTCGGAGGTAGGTTCAAGCGATAAGCAGTATCTCCAACTTTCTCCAGAATCTCATACGGACCCAGATAACGAGGATTCAACTTACCTCATTTTCCAATCCTCGAAAATCCTTTTCGCGGCGAAGCTTTTAAGAACACCCTATCACCAAATTCGAACTGAAGATCCTTTCTCCGTCGGTCCACATAGCTTTTCTGTCTATCTTGAGCCGCTTTCATTCTTTGTTGAATGATTTGAACCTTATCAATTGCAGCTTGTACGGCTCTAGAAGGCTTCTCCTTTAGTTCTCCTCGTTTCACTCCCTCTTGTTTCGTCCAATTCCATTCTTCAAGGTCGAAAAATAAGGGGGATCTACATTTCCGTCCGTAAAGGGCTTCATAAGGCGCCATTCCTATCGAAGCCTGAAAACTGTTATTATAGGCGAACTCAATCAGGGATAACTGCTCATTCCACGAACTCGAGAAATCCAATGCACAAGCCCTCAACATATCCTCCAAATATTTGATTAATCTTTCCGACTGGCCATCTGTCTGAGGATGGAAAGCTGTCCTGAATTGGAGCCTTGTTCCCAGAATTCTTTGCAATTCTTGCCAAAACCTAGAAGTGAACCTGGGATCCCGATCTGACACAATACTGGTAGGCACACCATAAAGTCGAACAATTTCATCAACATACTTCTTAGCTAACTTGTCTGAGGATGGAAAGCTGTCCTGAATTGGAGCCTTGTTCCCAGATTTCTTTGCAATTCTTGCCAAAACCTAGAAGTGAACCTGGGATCCCGATCTGACACAATACTGGTAGGCACACCATAAAGTCGAACAATTTCATCAACATACTTCTTAGCTAACTTAGGTACCTTATCTGACATCCGAACCACCAGAAAATGTGCCGATTTTGTTAGTTTATCCACGATCACCCAGATCCCATCAAGACCACCCTTCATTCTAGGAAGACCCGAAACGAAATCCATCGCCACCTGTTGCCATTTCCATTCTGGGATAGGTAGCGGTTGAAGTAGCCCCGATGGCTTCTGATGCTCGGCTTTCACGGTTTGACAAGTCAGACAATGTCTCACGAATTTAATTACATCCCTTTTAAGTCCATTCCACCAATAGAACTGCTTCAAATCCTTGTACATCTTATTACCTCCGGGATGTATCGAATACCCTGATCTGTGAGCTTCTTCCAAAATAATCCTCTTCAGTTCATCCGGAACCACAATCCTGTTCTTAAACCTTAAGAGTCCCGTGTCATCGAACCCAAATGGACATTCGGGATCATCTCTAGCTTTCTGGGCTAATTTCCGCACTTCGGGATCTTTTCTCTGAGTTTCAAATAATCTTGGTTGAAGATCCGGTTGTACTGTAATATTCCGAATACTTGCTCTTAACTTGAAAGACTCGGATTCATATCCCACTTCCACTTTCACACTAGACACACTAGCCTTCCTGCTAAGTGCGTCCGCGACCACATTAGCTTTTCCGGGATGCTATCGGATTGTGCACTCGTAATCCGCTAAAGTCTCCATCCATCGCCTTTGTCTCTTATTTAACTCCTTCTGAGAAAACAAGTATTGAAGACTTTTGTGGTCAGCAAAGATCTGGAAAGAAATTTCATATAAGTAGTGTCTCCACTTCCCCAAAGCAAAGATCACTGCCGCTAGCTCGAGATCGTGAGTGGGATAATTCTGTTCATGATCCTTCAGTTTCCTCGAGGTGAAGGCTATCACCCTACCCTTCTGCATCAAAACACATCACAGTCCCTCTTTCGAGGCATCCGTATAAACCATGTATCCTTCAGTTCCTTCGGGGAGTGCTAATATTGGTGCAGTGGTCAACTTCTCCTTTAAAAGTTGGAAACTTGCCTCCAACGCCTCATCCCAAGCAAACTTGACTTCCTTCTTTGTCAAACGAGTCAAAGGAGCTACAATCTTAGAGAAGTCCTTAACAAATCTCCGATAATACCCAGCCAAACCCAAGAAACTTCTGATCTCGGAAGCATTTTTCGGACTCTGCCACTGAATAACTATCTCGATCGTTGAAGGATCTACCTCCAAACCCTTACTTGAGACAATATGACCTAGAAAAGCAACCCGGTCGATCCAAAACTCACACTTACTAAACTTCGCATACAACCGGTGCTCTCTCAATGTCTCCAATACCAATTCGAGATGCTTAGCATGATCTTCCGGAGTCTTGGAATACACGAGAATGTCATCAATGAAGATTATGACGAATTTATCCAAATACGGTCGAAAAATCCGATGCATCATATCCATAAATGTTGCAGGGGCATTTGTTAAACCAAAGGGCATCACTACAAACTCATAATGCCCATACCGGGTATTAAATCCTATCTTAGGTATATCCTCTTCCCGGATTTTCAATTGGTAGTAGCCTTGCCTTAAATCCAATTTCGAATAAACCCCTGAACCTTGCAACATATCAAATAAATCCTCAATGTGGGGCAACGGGTACTTATTCTTGATAGTCATCCGATTAAGCTCCCGGTAATCTATACACATTCTCAACGATCCATCTTTCTTCTTGACAAAGAGAACCGGAGCACCCCACGGAGATGAACTCGGTCGAATATATCCAATCTTGAGTAACTCTTCGAGTTGAATCTTCAACTCCTTCAACTCTGCCGGAGCCATTCTATACGGCGTCTTAGAATAAGGTTCTGATCCCGGATATAAATCAATGACAAATTCGATCTCCCCATCCAGTGGTAAAGAACCTAAATTTTCTGGAAATACGTCGGGATATGCCTTTACCACGTCCGTATCCTCAAAACTTAATTGATCCTTTGGTTTGTTAAGGAGATAGGCAATAAATCCCTTGGCTCCATCTTTCACTAACTTGCGAGCTTCCATAAACGATAAGAGAGGTACATTCTTCGACCCCACTTCTCCAATCAACTCTGCTCCCAATTTTATCTTCTTTTTAAAACAATCAACCTCGGCCCGATGCTGATATAACCAATCCATCCCGAAGATTACCCCATACTTCTTCATAGGCATAACAATGAAGTCTGCCGGATAATCTTTCCCTTCAATCAAAACTGAACAACCTCTAACAACCCGGTCTGTCTGTAAATTACCTCCAAGAGGCGAACTCACATAATAACACGAATTTGAGCAAATAACAGGTAGGTACAGAGAAGCACATAGATCAGAAGATATAAAAGTATGCCTGGCACCCGGATCAAATAATGCGTGAATGCTCGTGTTATGAATGCAAACGGTACCTTCCACCACAGCATTCGGATCAGCTTCCACATTTTGTTCCTCACCCTCAAGGGCATAAGCACGGGTCTGGATCATTGGTCTTTGTACCCCAGCTTGAAACCCCGGTCTCTTATCAGGACATGCGAAAGCCATATGATCTCCCTTCCCACAAATCAAGCACAACTTCAATCTTATTCTGTAATTGGTATAAGAGTGGGTCGGTCCTCCACAATGAGTACACGGAGGTACATCTCGTCGATCTCTCGTGGGAGCTGGTAATGCCTGAGGTGCTCGAGTAGCCTGAGGAGTATGCTGACCTCCAGGTCGTGGCTTCTTGAAATATTCTTTCTGAGGAGGAGCTGCCGAAGTCATAGGCCTTTTCCCCGGATTGAATCTCATGCTCGATCCCGAAGCTGAACCTCTACCTTGTCCCATTGGTGCTTTGAAGATTGGATCCCTCTTTTTATTCTCCTCTTCTTGCCCTAAGGCCCTTTGCACTGTATCTGAGAAAGATATAAAATTATGGCCCGCTTGACCGTGTCTCAAATCCTGCCTCAACCCAGCAATAAACTTCTTCGCCTTCCTTTTCTCATCCCGGGTAATATGTGAAGCATACTTCCCAAGTCGGTTAAAAACTGCAAGGTACTGAGCCACAGAACGATTTCCTTGCTTCAGATCCATAAATTCTTGCTCTTTCCTCTCCCGGATAACCTCGGGTACAAAGCACTCCCGAAATTCCCGTTTAAATACATCCCATGTAATCTCCTCTTCATCCGCCTCCAACTTTTCCTTTGTTCTCTCCCACCAATCATACGCCTCTCCGTCTAACTGGAATATAGCAAACTGAGCCCTTTCTTGAGTAGTGAACTGCTGAACCCCATAAATCCTTTCCAATCGAGTCAACCACCCCTCTGAAACCGCATCATCAATAGAACCAGAAAACCTAGGGGGATTGTAACTCAAAAACACCCCATGAGGATCCCTATGATTGTTATTTGGTGGAGCCGGTTGCTCAACAGGTTGTGGTGGAGGAGCTTGAGCTCTCCTATGCTCAACATAATTGAAAACGGCTTCCATAAAATTTCCCATGTCCATTGGCGGCGGCTGTGGTTGTTGTTCTGGTGGTATAGGAGAACGATCACGGTGTCCTTGTTGTCCCGGTGATCTCTCACGATGTCTACGTGGAGGCATCCTGATCAAGAAACACTGAAATGCATGCTTCTCTTAGTCCATGCATGAAAGTGCAATTAATTCACTCAAACTTCAACAATTAGAGCACAGAAGCACTGAAAGGATGCATATGCAATCACATTGTCAAGTAGTCCCTAAAGCCGAACGACCTGAACTGACTCACTCGACACTAGAGCCCGGGTTTTGCAACCCTAAGCTCTGATACCACTTAAGGATGTAACACCCGAGCGTAAGGTGTCACATCCCCCGCACCGAGACCCGACCCGAATATGAAATGAACGATCCATACCCGAGCTAAATAACGATGAACGGGGACAAACACACACTCTATGCTAGGCGGGACTAACCCTTGAACCATAAAATCCGAATTACACATTAAAACGGAAGCAATAAACGAACAAAGCATATCATATATATACCATGAGCATCCAAGCTCCAAAATATAATTCATATACATCAATGCAAGCCATCACGGCCCAAAACATGTGTACGCTCCAATATAATATCCATATACAATAATCAAAAGTGTGAGATGCAAGTGTAAGACCAAAATACAGAGCTAGAGATGAATGCAAGACCTAGGACTCGTATTCCCGCCTAGCTCTCTCGACACCTGCACCAAACAGCTGAAAACCAAATGGGTTCAGTCCAAAAGGGACTGGTGGGTATAAAACATTGGCGTAAATATAATATATAACTGAATTTAAACAATCACATGCAGATTATAATCACAAGCGAGGTTTTAGAAACGGTTCCCAAGTAGGAAAAATAGAGGAATCATCGGAAGGGATTATAATGATCAATTTTACAATAGGTCATTAGTGGCCCGGCGAGTGGGCGTGCATCAACTCCAACCAACACCATGTGTGATTCAACAATCATTCATTCATTAAGTCTTTCATGCATATCGTTCTTTTGTGCACAATCAATCGATTCTATTCAATCGGTCATATACACCTTCTTCCTCCGGGTTGGTGGGCGGGCTTGCAAGACCCGGCCACCCAATCATTGGCCAAAAGGGGTTACATGACTCCCCAGATGGCACTCAGCTCCCTTTCCCCGCCAATCTCCTGACGAGGTCTGGTACCGCCGTTCATTAGTGGGAACTAGTGTGAGGGATCACCGTCAGCCCATGCTTCCTCGGATAGCCACTCACACCAAGAACCCCGGGCCCCAATCAGTGCAATCAATCAATCAATACTCGCCAAAACATTTGGTAGGGTTCAAGAAATAAGGGCTTTACGTTTGTAATCATTTACTCGATAAAAGACTCAATATATATATATATCGTATCACTTTGGCTTAAAGCTTTTCACATAGGAAGATATATCGGGTCGTTTTATCTAAGTAGAAGAGAAACCCACCTTGTACTGACAAAAGAAGATACGAAAGCCTCAAGGATTGGCCTCGTCTCCCACGGGATCAAAATCTGTGCAAGAAAGGTAAAGTGAGACTCAAAATGACCAATTAAGACGCTCGGCAATGAAATGATTATGACATGAGCGTATAAAAGATAAAATTATGTTATGAAATGTTCATGTGCACGATTAAGAAATTTAATTCATATAATCAAGTCATTCCATCATTCATTCACGTTCGTTCAAATCATAATTCACATTTTCAATCAACTTAATTCAAGAATTTCAATTAAATCTTAGCACAAAATAAATCACATATAAAATTAGGAATTCGATAATTACATACATTCAATCACATTTACAATTAGAAAATAAACAAGTAAATACATTCAATTAAATTTAGGAAATTAAATAAAACATGAATTAGATAACAATTAAATTCTAAAATTTAAACAAATTAAACTGTAATTAATATATATATATATATACCGTTATTTAAACTTAATATTAATATATATATATATATATATATATATATATATATATATATACACGTATGCATGAATATCATGCATGCAAATTATAAAATGAGAATTCACAACTTATGCATGCATGTATTACAATGGAAATTTACAATTGATGCATGCATGCATTCCATCAATTAAAATTATATTTCATGCATGAAATGTTATATCTATACATATATATATATATATACACGTCCCACTCCATGCATGCAAGTAAAGAAAGGAAACAAAGTTACAGTTTAAACATTACACAGCAAGTCGAAGATTGGAATTTTTTCAGAAAAACAGGGGTCGCGGCGGCGACCCATTTTCTTCATGAAATGGTAGCGGCCGCTACCCTTAATTTCCAGCATTTTTCTCCAATTTTCAGAATACGAGGGCAGCGAACTGTACAGTCACGGGCACGACCCAATTTACGGGCAACCAAGGTCGCGGGCGCGACCTGCGCGATAGCAACAACAAAAAAACAGCAGCCATGGCGAAACAGAGCAGAACCAAATCCAATTTTCTTCCAACAAGATCAGTTAAATAAGGACATGAAATAGACAATAAAACTCAGCAAAAACAAGCCTCAAACACCTCTCAAGCGCAGCCACAAAACTGACGTAGGTAGCTTAGCCGAAAACAGAGCAACACAACAACCTTCAATATCTCATTAATGATAGCTCATGAATGCTTCAACTACCAGCTAAAACATTACCATAAATGCCAGGAAGAGATCAAGACAATCATTTTCATGCTTGGAATCATCCAAAAAGCTCAAGGATTGAAAGAGATCAACCAAACTCAAACCTAAATCTATATATATCCATTTCTGCCCAAAAGCTCACGAAATCATGCTCAAATTTAGGGATGAATGAATGAAAATGACTCATAATGGATGTACATAACATAACCAAGCTTACCTTGTGGATTAATGGAGGTTTGGAAGAGATTTGAGCTTGAATCTCAAGAGGTTTGCTTGAGCTACGGGATTTCTGGAAAACAGAAGAAAGAGGGCTGAATTTCTCTAAGTAAGAGAGACTATTTCGGTTGGGGAGGATAATGATCAGCTAGATGGTTGAGTTAGGGTCCCATAGGTTCAAACCATGGTTAATTTGGTCAAGTATGGTAAGAGATATGACTATTTTGGTGAAATGTGGCAGTTTTGGCGCCATGTAGGTTTTTCGGTTAGATTTCGGAGGTTCAAATGGGTTGGGAAAAATATGTGGCTAAGTTTACTAAACTCGAATTTTCGTTGCGAGTTCAGCGAAGTTGACGAAACTTGAATCCGAGTTTCCTAGCTCAAGATATTAAATTCGGAACCAAGGGTGCGCTAAGTGCTCGTTAGCCCCCGGCTTGGTTCCACGATTCTAATTTAATTCGTTAACATGTCAAATGAATTCGAAAACATAAACTGAGAATATAAGCATGTTCATAACACACATATTTACACCATATTACAATTGCAAGCTATTTCAAGATCATTTCATATAAGAACGATGCACATTTTCAACGAATTCATGAATTAATCAAATAAATTCAATTAAATTCGAACATATATATCAAAGTCAACGATTAAATTTGAATAAATTAATTAATATGATTAAACATGATTAATTATCATAATACTTAATTAACATTAATCATTAAATTAATCAACAATTAACGAATTATAAATACATATATTTATATATATATATATATATATATATTTAAAATACAAATTATTTTAAAATAATATTGAATTAAAATAAATTATAATAAAATAAAATAATAACAATTTATAATAAAATTTAATATAAAACATGTAAAGATAATTATTTTGCGCAATTTTGTAAACACATACGTCATACCTTTAGGTCTGAAAAGTCGGGCCGTCACAGTCTCAACCGAGAGATTGCAAACATAGTGGAGCTTTATCACTATGTTGAACTTGATGAAGTGGTTCGTATGGCTATCAAAGTTGAAAGGCAACTCAAGAAGGGGCGTACGGTTACTAAATGTTATGAACAAAACCCTTCTAAAGCTAAGTGGACTTCTACTTCAAAAGCACCCGAAAAACAGCCCAAACCTAAAGAGGATCCACCCGTGGCTAAGGGATCATTTGAGAAAGGTAATACTTCTACTCAACGCTCTCGTGATATGAAATGTTTCAAGTGTCATGGATCAGGCCATATTATATCCCAATGTCCAAATAAGAAGGCCATGATCATGTTGGATAATGGAGAGATTGAAACTGAAAGTGAGGGCCATGAAGTAGACCATGATTCACCGGATGAGGAGAGTGATTTTCAGCATGCGGTTGTAGGGCAATGTTTGGTGATCCTTAGGGCTTTACACATGCAAACCCTAGAGGACAAGGATGAACAACAACGAGAGAACATCTTTTACACTCGGTGTCATGTCAGGGAACGAGTGTGTGGATTGATCATTGATGGAGGGAGTTGTGTGAATGTTGCTAGCAAATTGTTGGTAGAGAGGCTCGGACTCAAAACCTTGAAGCATCCGAAACCCTACAAGCTCCAAGGGCTCAATGAACTTGGTGAGTTGATGGTAACAAAACAAGTTCTCATTTCTTTTTCCATTAGTAAATACACAGATGAAGTACTTTGTGATGTGGTACCTATGCATGCCAGATATATTTTGCTTGGGAGGCCGTGGCAATTTGATAGGAGGACATTGCATGATGGATATAAAAACAGGTATAGTTTTACCAAAGACGGCCGAAACATCATTTTGGCACCTCTACCACCCAATCAAGTGTACAAAGAACAATGCCAATTGAAAGAGTCTATTTCAGCCTATTCCAAACGAAATGATTGTAATAGTGAATGTGAAAAAGAAGGAGAAAAAAAAAAGTAGTTGAAAAGAAAGAATGTAAGAAAGGAGGAAACAAAATAGTTGAAAAGAAAGAATGTGAGAAGGGAGGAAAAAAAGAAGTTGAAAAGAAAGAAAGTGAAAAGGGAGGGAAAAAAGAAGTTGAAAAGAAAGAAAAGAAGAAAATGAGTTTCCTCACAAAAGAAAAAGAAATTGAGAGTGTTTTTAAAAAAGAAAAGATGGTGATGATAATGATGTATAAGAAGACCTTCTTATTTTCTAATGACATACCTCCCCTACCTAGTATTGCTTCCTATTTTTTGCAGGAGTTCAAAGATGTGTTTCCGGAGGAGATTCCACCAGGATTGCCTCCAATTCGTGGGATAGAGCACCAAATTGACCTAATTCCGGGGGCTGCAATTCCAAATCGACCAGCCTATAGAAGTACCCCTCAAGAAGCTAAGGAACTCCAAAAACAAGTCGAGGAATTGCTTGAGAAAGGGTACGTGCGTGAGAGCATGAGTTCATGTGTTGTTCCGGTTCTTTTGGTGCCTAAAAAGGATGGTACTTGGCGAATGTGCGTGGATTGTAGGACTGTCAACAAGATCACGGTAAAGTATCGTTATCCCACACCTCGCCTTGATGATATGATTGATGAATTGCATGGTTCTACAATTTTCTCTACGATTGATTTGAAAAGTGGATATCATCAAATACGTATGCAAGAAGGTGATGAATGGAAAACGACATTTAAAACAAAGCATGGATTGTATGAATGGTTATTAGTGCCCTTTGGTTTAACTAATGCACCTAGTACATTTATGGGATTGATGAATCATGTGTTACGTGCTTATAATGGCAAGTTTGTAGTCGTTTATTTTGATGATATATTAATTTACAGCCATAACTTGCATGAACATGTTGAGCATTTGAAAATGGTAGTTGAGGTGTTAAGAAAAGAGAAATTGTATGCTAACCTCAAAAAGTGTAATTTTTGCATGGATAGAATTGTGTTTCTTGGATTTGTTGTAAGTGCAGGTGGTATTGAAGTAGATGAAGAGAAGGTGAAGGCAATTAAAGAGTGGCCTACACCTATGTCCATTACGGAAGTTCGAAGCTTTCATGGCTTAGCCGGATTTTATAGGAGATTTGTGCCCAATTTCAGCACCATTGCAGGTCCTTTGACGGAAGTTATCAAGAAGAGTGTTGGATTCAAGTGGGGGGAAGCTCAAGAAAAGGCGTTTCAAACGTTGAAGTCAAAGCTAAGTTCAGGTCCTCTTTTACTTTTACCGAATTTCTCTAAAACCTTTGAAATCTAATTTGATGCTTCCGGTATTGGTATAGGTGACGTGCTTATGCAAGAAAGGAGGCCAATTGCTTACTTTAGTGAGAAATTAAATGGAGCAACCTTGAACTATTCCACCTATGACAAAGCTCTTTCAACATGCTGGAAGAAAGTCCTACAACAATAGAAATAAAGTACCACTAGTATCCATACTCATTTATCACATCAAAAAGCCGGAGATGAACTTCATCAGGCATAATATGATCCACTTGGTTTAGCAGAATATCATCAGTTGCCCACCAGTCATACCAAAGCAGAATTTGAGACCCATCACAACTTCTTCACTTGAAGCCATTCTGGATAGCAGCAAGACCCTTGATAATTGACTTCATATATGGGGATGGGGGAAGCATGCCCAGGAGCTGGTAATTTTACCTGATTACTTCTCATCTATCTACCCCGCAGCACTTCTACTCAACACTTATCCGACCCTTTAATGAGATCCCATCCAAGTTTGCCGATGAGAGACACATTCAACTCTCTTGCTTTTCGAATTCCTAGGCCACCCTCTTTGGTTCGAGCCCTAGAAACATGGCAGCACTATTTGTGGTCAAAAGAATTCATCATTTACTCGGATCATGAGTCCTTGAAGCACTTGAAGGGGCAAGGGAGCTTGAACCGGAGGCATGCTCGTTGGGTTGAGTTCATAGAGATGTTTCCTTATGTGATTGAATACAAAAAGGGTAAGGACAATGTTGTAGCAGATGCACTATCACGTAGGTACACTCTTCTCTCTACCCTTAGTACTAAATTCATGGGATTTGATCACATTAAGGAATTATATGTGACTGATTTTGATTTTACTGAAGTCTTTGCATCTTGTGAATTGAAACCTTGTGATAAATATTTTGTTCAAGATGGCTATCTCTTTCGAGAAAACAAGTTGTGTATACCTAATTGTTCCTTACGTCAATTACTTGTGCGTGAGTCTCATGGGGGTGGTTTGATGGGCCATTTTGGTGTTTTAAAAACTTTGAACATGATTAAAGAACACTTCTTTTGGCCTCACATGAAACGAGATTTTGAAAGATTTTGTAACAAATGCATAACCTGTAGGAAGGTAAAATCACCTTTGCCTTTGCCGGTTCCAACTCATCCTTGGGTAGATTTGTCTATGGATTTTGTGTTAGGAATGCCAAGAACACAAAACGGAAAGGATTCAATTTTTGTTGTTGTTGACCGTTTCTCTAAAATGGCACATTTTATCCCTTGTAATAAAACGGATGATGCAACAAATGTGGCAGGTTTATTCTTTAAAGAGGTGGTAAGACTTCATGGAATTCCAAAGTCTATTGTAAGTGATCGAGTTGTGAAGTTCTTAAGTCATTTTTGGAGGGTTTTGTGGGGAAAATTGGGAACTAAGTTGTTGTTTTCAACCACTTGTCATCCTCAAACGGATGGACAAACAGAAGTTGTAAATAGAACCTTGGGAACTCTTTTAAGGGCCGTTTTTAAAACATATTCAAAGAATTGGGTTGAATGTATTCCGTTTGTTGAATTTGCTTATAATCTACTTCCTTTTCACCTTTTGAAGTTGTGTATGGATTTAACCCTTTAACCCCTCTCGATTTACTTCCTTTACCTATGAATGAGCTTCTGAGTTTAGATGGAAAAGAGAAGGCTGAACGAGTGAAGAAAATGCATGAAGATGCACGACTTCATATCCTCAAGAGAAACAATCAAGCTATAATCCTTGTTTACAAAGGACGAAGGAAGGTTGTTTTCAAGAAAGGTGATTTAGTTTGGGTACATTTTAGGAAGGAGAGATTCAATAACCAACGGAAGTCCAAGCTTGATCCAAGGGGAGATGGACCATTCAAAGTGTTGGAAAGGATTAATGATAATGCATACAAGATTGATCTTCCGGGTAAGTATAGTGTAAGTGCAACTTTTAATGTGGTTGATTTAACTCCTTTTGATGCAGATTTTGATTCGAGGTCGAATCCTTTTCAAGAAGGGGAGGATGATGTGAATCATAAGACAAGGCCACATTTTGATCCAAATGTTGATATGATCACGACTCAAGATGAACCAAGTTATGTTGGACCTATCATAAGGTCACGGTCCAAAAGAATGCAAGAAGAAATTCAATCTCTTTTGATCCAAATAACTCAAGATGAGCTCCAAGAAGACAAGTATTCAGCTAGATCCAACCCACCTTGTTTCAACGTCTTAGTGATTGAATTTTAAGCCCAAATTGTGTTAAGTTTATTGTAATTTGGCCCTGAACTATTATATTATACTTTGGGCCATCTTTTTATTTATTTTCCATGCATTTAGATTAGGTTAAGCCCATTTTTATTCCGCCGACAAGGAAGATGATGGGATTAGCTTGTCTCATTGAATTATGAATTGTCTCTTAGAATTCCTATGCATGCATCTTTATATTTCAGCCTTGTATTTCATTTTTTCAGTCAACTCTCAATGAATTTGTGATTCAAGTGAGTTCAACTCTCTAGTTCTTCGCTGAACGTCATTAGGGTTTCAAACCCTCCACCGGATAATGTCATTTCCCGACTCATTATAGTCGACGGGGTGCATTACTTTTCAAATCTGATAGTGTTTGGTTCCTTGCTGATTATAGAAAACGGGTCACACTCCTCAATTTTAACCTTGAAGTGGACGATCGAAAATAAGAACTCCAAGTATTGGTATAGGGTTTCACGGCAAGTACATGGAGTTCGTATCACTATAGTACATATGGATGTCTCACGAGTCGTGGGTCCATAATTGAAAGATTAGTGATGCAAAAATATTACTAGGAATTCAATGGGGATGGAATCGACAATTCGTACCCACCTAAAGATTCTTAGAACTTTGGATGTCTCATGAGTCGTGGGTCCAAAACTAAGAATGCTTGGGATCCTAGTACCCATTGAGAAAATAAGTTTCTTCTAAAGTCGTTGGGATTTTTAGACTTTCTAAAAACAGTGGGAGAATATATTTCTAAAGACCTTCATAATATGTAATCGTTATTATTCAGCATGCTCATGATTTCTCTGTTTTTCCATTTAGGTTGTAGTTCTGTGATTCTCTACAATTGAAATGGCAACCAAAAACCCTTTGGTATCCATCCTCGAATCAAACAAGTTGACGGTGCCCAATTACTCTGATTAGCTTTGGAATCTAAAGATAGTTTTAGATTATAAAAAGAGAAGATATGTTCACTTCGAGGCAGAGCCTTTCGCTGAAGGCGAGGCTCTAACTAGGGCCGAAAGAGAGGCGATCGCGAAATGTTCTGAAGATAATCTTCAAGCCCGTTGCCTCATGTTGGCTAACATGTCTCCGGATATGCAAAGGCAACATGAATCTATGGAAAACGGTTGGGAGATTTATGACCATCTCGAGCAATTGTATCGCCCCAAAGAGCGTGTTCTAAGGTACAACACCCCTAAGGAGCTCTTTCATCTAAGAATGAAATAAGGTACCAGTGTCGATGAGCACGGTCTCAAGTTTCTTGCTTTGAACGAGCAACTGACCTTCATGGAAATGCCACTGAGTGAAGAACTCGCTATGGATTTGTTGCTCCCAACACTTCCACCATCATTCAATCCTCTCGTGTTAAACTTCAACATGAATCATCCTCATTATACTGTAGCTGAGTTGATTAGTCAACTTGTGACTGCTGAAGACACGATAAAGAAGGACCGCAAAGTAATGATGGTCACCGCCTGTTCTAGGCCTTCTAAAGGCAAAGGGAAGAAAGTTCCCAAGAAGAAGGGATCTCTTAAACCCGAAGGAGGGTTAAAAAGAGAAAGGTGAGGAAGAGAAAAGATGAGACAGAGGACGTTTGCCACCATTGTAGCAAGAAAGGGCATTGGAAGAGGAACTGCCAAGAGTACAAGGATACTCTAAAGAAAGGTGCGTTTATTGTTGAAGTAAACCTATCTGTAATGAAGTACAGATGCTAAATGAGATCCGATAGCTTGAAGAAGGAGAATGCATCTTGAAGGTTGGGAAGCGTTCAAGCCCAAGCCATTGGGACATGTAGATTAGATTTAGGTGTCTTTACTTTAGTTTTGAACAAAGTCCTTTATGTGTCTTCTATTATTCGTAATATAATTTCCATTCCAATATTAGATTGTGAAGGATATGAGACTTTCTCTAGAAATGGAAACTTTTATCTTAAGAAGAATAAAACTTCCGTTTTGCTTGGTACATTATCTAATGGACTTTATACAACTAAAGACACAAATATTCTGAATATACAACAATTAATCAAACGCAAAAGAGATGACAAGATCTCGGGTTCTTTATGGTATGCACGTTTAGGCCACATTTCTAAAGACAGAATTGCTAAGTTAACTAATTTAGGATCATTCTATGATAATGAACTTAAAGAGTTAACTCATTGTGAATTATGTCTTAAAGGAAAGATGGCCAAAACTCCCTTTAATGGTGTGACACCCCGGTTTTTCGGCAAGCCAGGTACGACGTCAAGAAAGGGTTTAATTCAGTTTTTATGTGATCTATGTGACGTCGCATGCTATACTTGTCAACATGAAGATTATTTTAATTACGTGCGCCTTAGAATTCATTTAAATGGTACTTGGACTCAATTGTCCAATACTTGCAAGTTAGGGACCTAATTTTAATTAGGGTGATTTGGGGCTTTCATGTCTATCTTGAGCTTGAGAATTCCGATTCGAATTCCAAGATTACCATTGAGTTCGTTTCGGTGATTCGGATTCAATGAATTAACCTTTTAATTGTCTAAAGCCATTTGATTGCCTTACGGTTTTAAAATCCGATCCTAATGGACGGGATATCGTTGACCCTACCCGTTTCTCAATAACCGACCCATTTTCAACCCTTTAAGGACTGAACCCCTTTTCTTCATTGCCCATTTTCACTTGAAACACATGAGAGAGAGGAGGAGAAAAGAAAAAAAAACCCCTTTTGGTGTCCAAGCTTCAAGCCTTGAGATAGCAAGATCCGACCGTCCGATCAATGACCCAAGGTAAGATTTGTGCTCTATTCGTTAAGTGCTTCGATTTAATATCTCTTTCGTGTCTTAGATTTTTGCCTATGTGCTACGTGGGGAAGATAATGAATAGTGTTGGGTTCGGGATTTATGTGTTTAAGCTTGTTTCGTGAGTTCTAACATGCTTATATATGTATATCTGGGTGTTTTGAGTGTTTTGTTGCATTTTTGGATCATACGGGAGCTCGAGAGGAACCCCTGTGTTCTGCCTTGGAAACATGAAGTTTCTCGCCCGATACAGGGTCGCGCCAGCGACCGTTTTTGCCTATAAATGTGCCTCGACTGCGACCACCTTGCAGAGAAGTTTCTGACATACCTTCGCGGGCGCGACTATTTTCCAGTGTAACTTTGTCACGGTCGTGACCCCCTCTAATGTGCTCCGATTGACCTGAATTTTGGACCACAAAAACCTTTTGAAGTCTAGAGTATTCTCCAATTAGAATCACCTCAATATATTCTCTGGTTTGTGAGATATATCCATTTTAACTTGTTGTTGCCACTTCGCCAACAATCTGCTTTCGCCCAACTTCAAGCCTACGCCATTTTCACCTCGCTTTAAACCACAAGCCGAGCCATATATAATTGGAAATCCCTATGTGTCTAGTTTCTTTTCCAAGAAGCAAAACCTTATTCCCATTTCTAAAACTCAAGTTTTGCCGGATTTCCTACAGCTTGTTCATTTCTGTAAAACTGTCAGCTTTGGCCTATTTTCACTCGGAGGCCTATTTTGCTATTCTATTCCGTTTTTCCCATATCTTCTCACCCTGATTGTGATCCTAATATGTTAATATATTGTAATATGTTATGTTTCATTAATTTTTTTAAGTTTATGACCTTGTTTGCTAAGTGTAATTTTGAAGTGAATTCATAATCGATATATGAATGTTTAACGCTTTCTTGCACCTCTTGATTTCTTGTTGCACTTTAAGATTATGAATGCATATGGTATGCTATAATATGATATGTTATGAGTTATTTGATATGTTATGAGTTTAATTCTTGAATTCGTTATGTGATATCTCGTTATTTGCTCCAATATGCCTAAGTATGAATCTATATGATATGCATTGCATCCATTTGCATTTGTATGCATCGCCGTGTGTCTAATTGGTTCATGATCGAGTCAACATCTTGATTATGTGTTTGTTTGTCTCAGATTTGAGTTCGAGAGGTGTCGGATCCACCATTTAGCTTCTTTTTGGTCGTCAACGCTCTTTCGGGAGCACTTTTGGTAATAGATATGTGTATATATGATATGTTTATGACTTTGTCATACGATTAAATGTTTTCAATTATATTTACGAGCATATGTAAGCTTAAAAATGTTTTGCAACGAGGCTATGCTCCAAACCGTGTACTTTCAAGCTAGCTAAGGATTAGGATGACACCAAGTTGCAAGGTAAGGTATGTCTGATAATGTAGCACCCCAAACAGAAGGTGCCACATCCCCCGCACTCAGACCCGACCCGTATATGAAGTGGAAAATCCATACACGTGCCAAATCAGAGCAAACAGGGACTCACACACTCCCTATGCTAGGCTGGAACTAAACATTCGAAACCAAATAAATAAGTTCAAAGAGAAATCATTAGGCGGAAGCAGAGCATGAAAACAATTACCAATACAAGCATTAAATGATGGGTTCAACTAGCATAGATACCTAGTCCCGGAAATTTATACATAAACATAAATCATAATCATAATTCATAGTGTACGGGTTCAAACTATCCCTAGAAGCCTGTCCCGGATCAATAGCATAAAATCAATACAATTCATGACATTTAAATGAATTTACAATATGCAATGAAGGGACTCGAAATAAACCACGAGACTCGACAGACTCGAAATCCCGCCTAGCGCTCCAAACCTGCAACACCTGAAAACAAAGCCGGGTTCAGTCTATAGGAGACTAGTGGGTATAAAACAGGGCAAATTATATTAATATAGCAAAATTTAAACACCCACACGTGCAAGCTATAATCCCGTGCGAGGTTTTGGATAATTCCCAAGTGGGTGAAAACAGGGTAAACAATGCTCGGGATTACAACATTAATTTCATTCATTCCTTACATTCATACGGTCATTACGTGAGCCCGACGAGAGGGCGAATTCTCCAACCTCCACATCGTGTGTACATTTATTAATTTATTCGTTCATTAGTGATCACACAATCATTCATTCAGTCACAATCATTCATTTAGTCAATCGTTCATTCATTCAATTATTCATGCGATCATTCAATACACTTCCACCTTTTTCCTCCGACGGTGGACAGGTTAGCAAGACCCGACCACCTCATTTATTGACCAAAGGGGGTTCATGAGTTCCCCAAAGGCACTCAGCTTCCTTTCCTCGCTAATCTCCTAGAGAGTTCCGGACTCTGTGGTTTGGTGAAACTAGTGTACGGGTTCACTGTCAGCCCGTGCTTCCCCGGTTAGCCACGTACACTAAGTCTTGGGCCCCAATCAGTGCAATCAATTAATACTAGCTAAAAAATTTAGGTAGGGTGTTCAATAAAAAAAAAAAAAAAAAGCTTAACGTTAAAACCGATAACTCATTTTTAAATGACTCGATATAATTATATACATATTTTGGCTTAAAACTTACATGTTCAGGTATATTGGGTCATTATTTAACTAATAGAAGAAAAACCCACATGTTACACCTTACCGAACAATACCAAGAAGAAAAGACAACTTGGGAGTAACCTATGAACCCGGCACGTCTCCGCCCTGGAGAAAACTGTACAAAAGACAACACAGTGCATTCGTGAGACTCAAGACTCTAAATGAACCACATATGATGCACGACAATGCTATGCACTTGATATGAGATGTATAAGAAGTAAAACGATGTCATGAAGTCATATAATCAAGTAATTCGTTCAAGTATATTTAATGCTTGAAGGTTTCATGTTCATTTGTTTCCATAACTTTCACAATTCCTAGCAATTCAAGTCATGAATTTCATATAACAATTGTAACTCCAATATATCACGTTTACAATTATAAATTAAACGAAACAAACGTATTCAAATCATACAAACATGTAAAACATGAAATATGTAGCGCCCGGAACGGTGGGCCACCACATCCCCCGCACCTAAAGCCGAACCCCCATATGAAATGGATTTCCATACATGAGCCCAAGTCTAAGCGAACGGGAACCTACACTCACACGCTAGGCTAAGCGGGGCTAAAACTCGGACAGAGCGCGCAAAACAAACAAACAAGAATGCGGAAGCAATAACTTAAGGATCGAAAAGAGCTCTAAACTAACATTTACATCATATACTGTAGCGCCCCAAGCGGTGGGGTACCACACCCCCGCACTATGACCCGACACGCGTACGAAATAGAGAGTCCGCACACGCACCTAGTCATAGTAAATGGGTGACAAACGAAAACACACACACTAGCTAGGCGGTACCTAACCCTGTGCAAAAGAAAAATATGCGAAACATGACAGCAGAAGTAGTACGAAATGCCAACTTTCAAAAAAACTTTTCATACAAAAAGAATGACAGCAACCAGCAGAAATCAAAATCAACTACACGGGTTCAGCTAAATGATAGAACCTGTCCTATACTGTCCCAGACAATCATACACAAAACGGGTTCAACTAATCCAAGCACCTGTCCTAACCTGTCCCGAATTCCAAATATTCAAATCATAGATTACAACCTGCACAGAACATATCTTATACAGAATTTACGAATCATAAATCAGAATAAAATACTTAACAAACTTAAACGAACAGACACAGACTCAACAGACACGACACACCGCCGCCTAGCACGAACTCCGATGACCTGAACCTGCAACTAAAAACATAAACGGGGAGGGGTCAGTCCAAAGACTGAGAGAGGGGCTACCCAAGCACACCTACATATATATAGAGCACAACACGTAGAAGAAGCAACGTTGGTGAACCCAGGGTTAGTTTTTGCACGCCAAATAAGTTTCCCGTGATAGTAAATATATAGGGTGACTTATCAAAACATAACGAACAAAACATAGCTTATGCATATCTCAAAACATACGTTCAACTCATGCAGACTTAGCACACGTATCAAAACATAACTTATTAGTTTAATAACAAAAATCCAATTTTATCTTGACTTAAGAGTCTACCCCCGTTTCACGAACTTATAACCGACAGACATAACAAAACTCGGCGGGTACGAATCACATCTCCAGACTTCCAGAAATAAAGGGACAAAGCAAAGCAAAACAAAACAAGCTCCAACCTTCACATCGGGTGATAGAATGGTTGACGACCCTAACTATCCAAAAATCACATGAGACAAGGCTTAATTACGACCTTGAAACCTTCGACGGTTGCTTCCGCCGGCTCAAGAGAAACACCCTTCCCCAAACCTCTCGAGGTTAGGTGAGACTCTCAAAAGGAAAATATTGATGGAAGAGCTCGGCGACCCCACGGCCGACCCGAACACAGATAAACAGACATATATCGAAAACTTAACCCGCCATACACAGACAGACATATCTCATGCATATCGTACTTATCATATCTTACGTACATATCACGCAGACTGACCTCGAAATCATAACATATCAAAACTAAGCATACATAGGCTCGTACATAGCGTTTCTTACTTTCAAACTTATGATAAAACCATCAAAGTACATATTTCACACATATCTACGTATATACAAGGCTTATAAATCGCACACATTCGAAAACGAGCACATTGCAATAGGGTATAACTATATCGTAACCTCACCTGGTACCAAATAGAGCCAAAAACACAGCAAATGGTCCACCCCGGAACCTGCACGACACACTTGTCACCACCCCGGGTGCACTTGAACCAACTGAACACACAAAACACAACACAAGGCTCAGACAGACTCAAGCAACCACACAGAGACGCACTACACATGCTCAAAGACTTAAGAAATGCAACAACATAAGCAGGGTTCAAATTCATATCAATTACTTACAAAACAAATCATTATATAGTTCAACGAAATCATATTAACTCATATATTCCATAACAAATCTATATCCGTGCAATTAAACCACTCTTACGTGTAAAGGTTTCTAATTTAATCATATAAGTCTCATTCAATTCATATATCGTATAAAAGATCCATATATTGCACCTTTACAAAGTAATCAAATCGGAATTCAAATCGCAAATTACAAGTCCAAGCTTATCATATTTCATATCATACATGATTTCGTACACATAGGAGTACATTTCGATCGACAATTCAAAGATATAGTAATTAATTTGCATTAAAACAATTAATTCAAATATGTCCCAAATACACAAATAAAATCGTAGAAAATGAACCGAGTGTCCAATTGACGAACGGAAAGTGGTGTTAGACTCACCACGACGAAACGGACAAGCTGTCGAAAGGTCGTCAGAGAGCCACCGCCGGAGCTGCCGGAACAGTGGTCGGCCGTCGTCGGAACGTGCCGGAAAAATCCTGAAAATTCACCTGTGCAAGGATTCCTCATGCTCATTCCAATTCCTCGATCAATTTTTGAAAATTCCAAGCCAAATGTCTTCAATTCCAAATCCAAGAACACGAAAACCCTAAAATCTTCAAACTCAAATTACTTCCAAACCGGTGAACCAAAATGCGATCCGTAAAAGGCATTGTCTTACCCATGACGAGCTCTTTGAAAGCCCCAATGTAGCTCGCCGGAAAAATCCTCAGAGACCTCCGCCACCGCGAACCGCCGCTGTACCTCCGCGAACCACCGCCAATCGGTTGAATCAAGAATCGTGTGATCAAAGGCTACTAGTTCTTGCCGTTCCGAACAACTTTCGTGAATGGCCCGAGGCCAAAAGATCGCCGGAAAAGGCCCCCGTTGGCCGCCGAAGTTTCTGCCGCCGCACACCTCCCCGGAACCACCAACTACGGCCAAAATTCACTCAAAATGATACCGCAAATGGACTCAGGGGGTCGGAAAAGGGTAGGAAACACCATCCTTCGTCGAAAACGATCGCAGGAGCGGCGAAATCGCCGCTGCTACAGTGACGGGTGTCGCCGCCGCGAGCTTCAGGCGGCGCGTTCGGTCCCCTTGCCGCCCCGATGGCGGTGCCGCCTGCACAGAAAGAAATGCCGGGAAGTCCTCTTTCCGGGCCTGGGGCGCGTGTCGCTGGAAGATGGCCGGAAGCCGCCGCGAATGGGCGACGAAGTCGCGGCCCCGCCACCCTCCAACTGCGTGACTGACATTCCACCATATCTCCACCACCGCTCGTCGGTTGGTCGAGATCTTGGTACGGTTGTGACCGCGTCATCGAGCTCTTCGAAATGGACTAATGGTTTGTCGAATTCTGTCGAGAAACGGGCAAGTTTGAGTTGTGTGTGAAATCACACCTTGGGTTTATGTGTATAACGTAGAGAGAGAGAGAGAGCGGGAGAAGAGAGAGAGAGAGAGAGCAGCTGATCCATTTGCTCTAAAAACGAGGGTCCGGGTGTTTTATCCCGGGTCCTTGCGCGAAAAACGTACGGTAGAAGGGGCAAACGACGTCAGAATAGGGCAAACTCAGAGTCTACGGACTCGTCTCGATGCCCTGAACGCTTTGAAGGGGTCAAAATGGTCAAAATCTTGTTCGAACGATAAATAACCGAAAACCCCTAAAAAGAGAAAATTATAAACGGGCCCCGAAACTCTAAAAGAGTTCAAAATAGGGCCACGAAAAAAAATACAAAATCACATAATTAAACACATAAAAAGGTTGAAACGTGGCGTACCTTATAAATCGGACGAGCGGGATGTTACAAACGCCCCTCCTTCAAAAGGACCTGTCCTCAAGTCCTAAGGTCGGATCTTGAACGACGCTAAAATGAATTCCACTTCAAGCTTCCGCTGCGCAACTCTGATCTAGGCGAACTGCAAACTCTGCACGATACTTCTCCCTTAGTTGGCGTCAACTCCCTTCATAGTGTCTCGTTGTCGCTGAAGTCCTACTGAACACTTGACCGTTGGTCACTTCAAACTGATTCGGTCGCCATTAGGCCACTGCACCCAAAGCTCGATACTGTCGCATCCTCGTTGCTTGCTGCCTGTCGTCAGGCTACGCGTAACGCAACTACAACAACCAAGAGAGAATCCCATCTCTGAACATGCAATTGAGAGAACCCCGTCCCTCAGCACACATAAAAGAGAGCAACCCCGTCTCTCAGGCACATAATTGAGAGAGCCCCGTCTCTCAAACACAGAATCGAGAGAACCCCGTCTCTCAACCTAAGTCTGACAGATTCCACATCTCCCAGATATTCTAGTTTGAGAAAATCCGACATTTCTCAAACCCTAAATCCAAGGGAATCCAGCATCCCTCGAATACCTAAATACAAGAGAATCCAGCATCTCTCGTGCACAGAACTCAGAAGGACTCCAGTATCTTTCTGTCACAAAATTAGAGAGAATCCAACATCTCTCTAGCACACAAATAGGAAGAGTCAACATCTCCCTAACACTTAAACAGAGAGAATTAAATCTCCCTTTCACTCAAGCACACAAGCAAAGTCAGAAATCATAACAATTAACACATAGCACACTTGGCAAATAAATCTCAAAATAACAAGTTTAATTAAGTAAACAATGCATGTATGCTCGTGCCATGGATGCTTAGTGTACCGTTCACCGTGGTGTTGATAATCTTGACTATAAAGTTGTAATGATGCCAAGGAAGGTGGTTAAATTGTTGAAGAAGCAGCCCTGCAGTTCAAACGCTACAGTTGATGCATGAGGGTTAGGGATGCAAATGAAATGTAACAGTTAAGTCACATAATTGCAACAATGAAAAGCAATTAAGAGCACATTGATAAAATGTTGCACAATCATAATCACAACGTACACATAATCACATAAGCTCAAAACAATTCATGCTCAAAATCAAAATTCCATGTCAAACGGATGCAATGCACACATATTCCTATGCCGTACGGCCTAGACTGACACGACACGACTCTAGAGCACCGATTCTGAACCTGGTAGCTCCGATACCACTCAAGATGTAGCGCCCCAAGCGGTGGGGTACCACACCCCCGCACTATGACCCGACACGCGTACGAAATAGAGAGTCCGCACACACACCTAGTCATAGTAAACGGGTGACAAACGAAAACACACACACTAGCTAGGCGGTACCTAACCCTGTGCAAAAGAAAAATATGCGAAACATGACAGCGGAAGTAGTACGAAATGCCAACTTTCAAAAAAACTTTTCATACAAAAAGAATGACAGCAACCAGCACACATCAAAATCAACTACACGGGTTCAACTAAATGATAGAACCTATCCTATCCTGTCCCGAACAATCATACACGAAACGGGTTCAACTAATCCAAGCACCTGTACTAACCTGTCCCGAATTCCAAACATTCAAATCATAGATTCAAACCTACACAGAACATATCTTATACAGAATTTACGAATCATAAATCAGAATAAAATACTTAACAAACTTAAACGAACAGACACGACATGTAACGCCCCAGTTTTTCATTCGTTCGAATATGTCGTATGTGTTTATAAATTGCGCAATTAATTATTTATTTATGTGATTAATTTTTTATAAGTGTTTTAAATATTTAATTTTAATATAAATTGCTATTAGTTTATTTTATTTTATTTTATAATTTTATTTCGTTAATTAATTTATTTAATTGATAACTAAGAGTTAAGGTTAATTAATTTTGTTTTTAATTATACTAATTAATTTTATCATTTAAAATCGTGGACTTTTATTTAATTTGAAATAGAATTTAATTTTATTATTTAATTTGAAATGTTATGAAATTGTTACGTTTGCGCATGACTGTTTTAATCGCGCTTCGTTCTTATATGATTTGATATCGAAAATTCATGAAAATTTCGTATGTTGTAGATTTATGTGTTATGAACATGTTTATATGATCGTTTTATATTTTTGACTTCTTTTGACGTGGTAACGAATTTATTTTGAATTGTGGAACCAAATCGGGGGCTAATGAGCAATTAGCGCACCCTTGGTTACGTATGTGATATCTTGAGCTAGGAAACTCGGATTCGAGTTTCGTCACCTTTGCTGAACTCGCAACGAAAATTCGGGTTTAATGAACTTAGCCTCATATTTTTCTAAGACCATTTGAATCTCCGAAATTCAACCGAAACATGCAACGGACGCCAAAACTGCCACAGCTCAATAAAATGGCCATATCTTCCACAAAACTTGACCAAACTAACCATGGTTTGATTCCTTGGAACCCTAGCACAACCCTCTATCAGCCTTAATTAACCCTAAACCGAGATAACCCTCATTACTTGGAGAAAACTCAGCCAAAATCCCCTGCTTCCAGTCATTCCCGTAACTCATGCCAACCTTGGAGATTCAAGCTCAAATCTCTTCCATCTTCCATCCAATCAACAAGGTGAGTTTAGGGTTGTGTTATACATTCATTTAGAGTCATTTTGATCTATTCATCCCCAATTTTGAGCATGCTTTCATGGATTTATGGCTGAAGATACGAAATGGTAGGTTATGGGTACATATGTTGATATATCTTTCATTCCTTGATGAATTTGGTTGATTCCAAGCATGAGTATGATTGTATTAACTCTCTCTTTTCATCTATGATCATGTATTTTGTGGTAGTTGGCTATTAAGTGAGTTACCATTAATGAACTTGCTATGAAAGACATGAAATGGGACTGAATTTTTTTCCTCTCTCTCGATGTACTGCTGCTGTTGCGTTTTGGGGTCTTATATTCTGTCAATTGCTGCTTTTGTTTATCTTGTTCATGGCTGAATATTGGGTTGAAGAGTGCTTAAGCTTGCTGCCCTGTTTTGTGGTGGTTTTGCTCTATTTTTCGTTCATTTTACTGCGTCAGTTTGCTGCGTACATTACTGTGTTGCTGCTGTGCTTTATTGTTTTATGGAATGCCTATGTTATTGCTGTTGCTTTATTGATGCTTTATTATATGCTGCTGCTGCTGTGTTTTCATGACCAAGAAACAGGGGAAAAGCTTTGTTTTGTTGCTGCCTCTACGTCTGTAATGTATCTCCCCGGGCGGGGAGATATTTGGGCTTCATAGTGCCCGCCCGGGGAGAAGCTATGCAGTTACTGCTGCTTCTTTTCTTTCTTTCTTCCATGGTTGTGCTGAATATATATATATATATATATATATATATATATATATGTATGTTTGTTGCATTAATTCTGGCTTGTAATATAGTGTGTGTTGTGTAACGTACTTATGCATACTGGACGTGTATTACTTATGTTGCATGCATGAGGTGAGTTCTATGTTGAATTGTAATGCATGTAAGGTATGCATGTATACCTACGTACATATATAAATATATGTATAGGATTATGTTTGAATGCATATATTATAAAGTTGAGTTATTAATGATATTTGCATGCATGGGAATTAATTATTTTATGCATGATAATGAACGTATCTATATATATATATATATATATATATCTATATATATATATATATATATATATATTTAATACATATTAAATTCTATTTAATTTAATTGAATTACGGAAATTAAATTGTTACCTATTTCATGTTCCTTTCTAATTTTCAATCTTGAATTGAATGTAATTGTTTGCCTATCCTCTAATTGTAAATGTGATTTAGTACGTGATATGATCATTTTATGAAATTCTTGAATTAGTTTGGTATGCAATGTGAAAGTTATGAACTTAATGAATATGAACGTTTCCTTGAACGAATGAATGGCTCGTTTATATAATTTAAATGCGTTAATCGTACACATGAACATGTTCATGACATAACATCATCTCTTATGTATTCATATCATGTTCATTGCATGTCGTGCGTCATATATGGTTCATTGAGTCTTGAGTCTCACGAATACATTGTTATCATTGTACAGTTTCTCCAGGGCGGAGATGCCGGGTTCTTAGGCTTCTTAAAGTCTTCTTTTCTTCTTGGTATTGTTCGGTAAGAAGTGGTCAGGTGGGTTTCTCTACTATTTAGTTATATGCTCCTATATACTCCCAATGTGTAAGGTTTTCAGCCAAAAGTATATATGTATATAGAGTCATTTTAAGAGTAAATGATTTCAAGGTAAAGCCCTTCTTTTTATGAACCTGCCAAATGTTTTGGCGAGAAAAGAATGAATGTTATGCACAGTATGGGGCCCAGGGACTTGGTGTAAGTGGTGACCCGAGGAGGCATGGGCTGACGGTGAACCCTCACACTAGTCACACCAATGAACGGCGTAACCTGACCTCGTTAGGAGTTAGCGAGGAATGGACGCTGAGTGCCATCTGCGGAGTCATGTTCCCCCTTTGGTCAATGAATGGATGGTTCGGGCCGATCACCCGGCCATCACCCGGAGGTAGAAGGTGTAAATGTTCGTGATTGTGCACAAAAGAATGTTATGCGTGAATGAAAGAAAGAAAGAAAGAATGTTTTAACGAACTACACGAGGTGTTGGTTGGAGATAATGCACGCCCACTCTTCGGGCCACAAACAACCTAATGAAAATGAACGTTATAATCCCTTTTGACGACCTACTTATTTCACCCGCTTAGGAAATGTTCTAAAACCTCATTTGGGATTATAACTTGCATGTGAATGTTTAAATATTGTCTTATATAATATATATGCCCTGTTTTATACCCACCAGTCTCTTAAAGACTGAACCCGGATTGTTTTCAGTTTTCTTGCAGGTTTGGAGTGCTAGGCGGGAAGTCTTGTTTATTCAGTTATTCGGTTAGGTCAGAGTCGGTCCATGTGCATCATGAGTTATGATTTGTTTATGTTACAGAAAATGTATGATTTGTATTGATTATTACTACCCTCATGAATTCAAGATAAGCTTTCAGGAATAGAATGATGCTTTATGATTTTATTGAATTTCGGGATTAGGTATCTATGCTAGTTGAACCCGTTACTCCTTGCTTATCTTATTATTGATGTATGTTAGTTGCTTCTGCTTTGGTAATATTTCTATTTTATGGTCTCTTTGGTTGCGATGGTTAGCTCCCGCCTAGCTTAGCGACTGTGTATGTCCCCGTTCGCCATGATCTAGCTCGGGTATGGATTGTCCATTTCATATTCGGGTCGGGTCTCGGTGCGGGGTATGTGGTACCTTGCGCTCGGGTGCTACACGACACACCGCCACCTAGCACGAACTCCAACGACCTGAACCTGCAACTAAAAACAAAAACGGGGAGGGGTCAGTCCAAAGACTGAGCGAGGGGCTACCCACACACACCTACATATATATAAAGCACAACACGTAGAAGAAGCAACATTCGTGAACCCGGGGTTAGTTTTTGCACGCCAAAACAGTTTCCCGTGATAGTAAATATATAGGGTGACTTATCAAAACATAACGAACAAACTTAGCTTATGCATATCTCAAAACATACGTTCAACTCATGCAGACTTAGCACACGTATCAAAACATAACTTATTAGTTTAATAACAAAAATCCAATTTTATCTTGACTTAAGAGTCTACCCCCGTTTCACGAACTTATAACCGACAGACATAACAAAACTCGGCGGGTACGAATCACATCTCCAAACTTCCAGAAACAAAGGGATAAAACAAAGCAAAACAAAACAAGCTCCAACCTTCACACCGGGTGATAGAAGGGCTGACGGCCCTAACTATCCAAAAATCACAGGAGACAAGGCTTAATTACGACCTTGAAACCTTCGACGGTTGCTTCCGCCGGCTCAAGAGAGACACCCTTCCCCAAACCTCCCGAGGTTAGGTGAGACTCTCAAAAGGAAAATGTTGATGGAAGAGCTCGGCGACCCCACGGCCGACCCGAGATTACCATACCATTCTCCGGGGCCCAAACACAGATAAACAGACATATATCGGAAACTTAACCCGCCACAGACAGACAGACAGACATATCTCATGCATATCGTACTTAGCATATCGTACGTACATATCACGCAGACTGGCCTCGAAATCATAACATATCAAAACTAAGCATACTTAGGCTCGTACGTAGCGTTTCTTACTTTCAAACTTATGACAAAACCATCAAAGTACATATTTCACACATATCTACATATATACAAGGCTTATAAATCGCACACATTCGATTCATATAAGTCTCATTCAATTCATATATCGTATAAAAGATCCATATATTGCACCTTTACAAAGCAATCAAATCAACTCAAATTCACATTTCATAAAATTTGCACGTATTACCAAGCCAAAGAAATCATATATTAGCATGCTACGAATTTCATTTAAAGCTCATGAAATTACATACTAAATTCTAACTATGCTAAGTTCAGATAATTCATTCAAGGCATACCCAATTCATATATCACATAACGGATTCAATTATCAAGGTTGAACTAATCAAATCAAACAAATTCATCCTGTTTCAAAAATTACACAAACACCCCCTCTAATCTAATCAATTAGTATAAATTCAATAAATCGGAATTCAAATCGCAAATTACAGGTCCAAGCTTATTATATTTCATATCATACATGATTTCGTACACATAGGAGTACATTTCGATCGACAATTCAAACATATAGTAATTAATTTGCATTTAAACAATTAATTCAAATATGTCCCAAATACACAAATAAAATCGTAGAAAATAAACCGAGTGTCCGATTGACGAACGGAGAGTGGTGTTAGACTCACCACGACGAAACGGACAAGCTGTCCAAAGGTCGTCGGAGCGCCGTCGCCGGAGCTTCCGGAACAGTGGCCGGCCGCCGTCGGAACGTGCCGGAAAAATCCCAAAAATTCACCCGTGCAAGGATTGGTCGTGCTCATTTAAATTCCTCGATCAATTTTTTAAAATTCCAAGCCAATTGTCTTCAATTCTAAATCCAAGAACACGAAAACCCTAAAATATTCAAACTCAAATTACTTCCAAACTGGTGAACCAAAATGCGATCCGTAAAAGGCATTTTCTTACCCGTAACGAGCTCTTCGAAAGCCCCAATGTAGCTCGCCGGAAAAATCCTCGGAGACCTCCGCCACCGCGAACCGCCGCCAATCGGTTGAATCAAGAGTCGTGTGATCAAAGGCTACTAGTTCTCGCCGATACGAACAACTTTCGTGAAGGGCCTGAGGCCAAAAGATCTCCGGAAAAGGCCCCCGTTGGCCGCCGAAGTTTCTGCCGCCGCACACCTCCCCAGAACCACCACCTACGACCAAAATTCACCCAAAATGATGCCGGAAATGGACTCAGGGGGTCGGAAAAGGGTAGGAAACACCAACCTTCGTCGAAAAAGATTGCCGGAGCGGCGAGCTTCAGGTGGCGCTTGCGGTCCCCTCGCCGCCCCGATGGCGGCGCCGCCTACACAGAAAGAAACACCGGGAAGTCCCCTTGCCGGGCCTGGGGCGCGTGTCTCCGGAAGATGGCCGGAAGCCGCCGCAAATGGGCAGCGAAGTGGCGGCTCCACCACCCTCCACCTGCGCGACTGAAATTCCGCCATATCTCCGCCACCGCTCGTCGGTTGGTCGAGATCTTGGTACGGTTGTGACCACTTCGTCGAGCTCTCCGAAATAGACTAATGGTTCGTCGAATTCCGTCGAGAAACGGGCAAGTCTGAGTTATGTGTGAAATCACACCTTGGGTGTGTCTGTATAACGTAGAGAGAGAGAGCGGGAGAAGAGAGAGAGAGAGAGAGAGCAGCTGATCCGTTTGCTCGAAAAACGAGGGTCCGGGTGTTTTATCCCGGGTCCTCATGCGAAAAACGAACGGTAGACGGGGCAAACGACGTCAGAATAGGGCAAACTCAGAGTCTACGGACTCGTCTCGATGCCCCGAACGCGTTGACGGGGCCAAAATGGTCAAAATCTCGTTCGAACGATAAATGACCGAAAACCCCTAAAAAGAGAAAATTACAAACAGGCCCCTAAACTCTAAAAGAGTTCAAAATAGGGCCACGAAAAAAAAATAAAAAATCACATAATTAAACACATAAAAAGTTTGAAACGTGGCATACCTTATAAATCGGACGAGCGGGATGTTACATATACAATGGCCACACGGCCCAAAAATAGGTCAAGTATATACATCAAGAGTTCATAATCCTTCTAAAAATATAATTCTAATATCAAATACATAAGATGAATGTCCAAAAGCAGGAATTATGAATGCAACTCGACCTAGACACACAAGTACAAGACCACGACTCGCACTTCCCCCGCCTAGCTCGAAACAACCTACACTGAAGGTGGGAAAAGAGAGGGGGTCAGTCAACAACTCGACTGAGTGAGGGGGGCTAAACGCACACCCACACCTAAATAAATATAAAGCAGAGCATATAACAAAGGTGATAGCCATGAATCGAGATTAGCGTTTTACATACCAAAACCTTTTCTAAAGATAGCATATAATACAAGAGAAAACCTATCTCGATCTATTATGTATCGAACATAACATAACATAAACATAAGGCCGGTGAGAACGGACTATCCCAAACTCCTCCATACAGAAACTGAAACCGTAAATCATAAATCAATCCAACCCCAACGATATGGTGATCAGCAATCAAACCCTTTCCACCTACTTACGTATGTACGAGGGGTAGCTAACCCACAACGTACTCGGAGCATCACGCCTCATCAATCTCCAAGAATCGCGCGTAACACTACGTATGGGAATCATGCACAGGCTTAACCTGACGGCCCTTGCCGTCCCGGACGTCCTTACCCACAATTCCCGGGGCCCAAGATACCTTACCAAATACTAATTCCTATCTTTCAGGGCATACTCGCTCAAACATAACGTAAACAAATTCAAAATCATAGCTTACATATGCTCATATTTATACCATTTTTATAAACGTAAAACTTATTCACAAGTTCATAACATAGCTTAAACACTCGTATTTAAAAATATATATATATATATATATATATATTCGCATACGGGGTGAGAAAACAACACATATTCGGCCATAGGTCGTTTAACTTGTATGAAAGATCCTAACCTCACCTTATAACAAAAGAAGGGTGGATCAAGGCAAAAAGAACAAAGAGACACCTAAACTTCGGGCTTGGCAACGTCCCGAAGGGGCTCTGAAACAAAAGAACATAAAACCAGGGACTTAGACTCAAATATGAACCAATTAGACGCTCGGGAATGCTCATGCATGAAATGGATGATATTTAAGTGCATATACGTATCACTTAAAGCATATAATTCATAACTTGGAACCTTATATCAAATCGAACCACAAATAATTCAAACTAATCATGTTAGTTCAAACAAAGACATAGAAATTCAAGTTCATGCATAAAAAGGGACACGGAAAGAACGAAACATGAAAGTAGCAAATTAACACTCAAAAGGACATATAAAAGTATTTCGGAAGTAAAGGAATCGAACCACAAAAGTTGAAAAATCACATTTCTTACAGCAACCTACGAAACCCCCATTTCGTGTTTTCAAGGTATGGCCAAACGCCCGTGTCAAAACCTTCTGTGACGATTTTTTGCTTCCCAAACGGGCTTTTGCAAAGTACACTTAGGCACCAAACGCCCGTTTGGATGGCGTCTGGAGCGAAAAACTGGCGAGAAACAGGGGTTCGAACCAAAACTTCCAAAACGCAAAAATTTGTCCAATAAATACAACAAGCTCAACACTTAACATGCTAAATACACTAATAAATGCATATATAATCAAGAATGCAAGTGTTGAAGCTTCAAAACACAAATCCACAAGAACGAAATCATACTCATTTATGGCCAAAATGAAATAAATGCAAGTCCCAACCAAAACCAAGAAATAAATGCAACTTACTTGATATATAGCACACATGAATGAAGTCATACAACAAATAAATTCAACCAAGAATTCAAATATTACAAATTTGGCATGAACCCTTACTATTCACATATATCACAAACTCAAACAAAAACTCCAACCTAAGAGAAGACAATCGGTAGAAAGATAGAGGATGTCGCGGAGAGTTCGGAACTTACTTCGGATCGGAAATTGATCAAGAAATGGTGGAGATATAAAGATTCAAACTTGAACAAAGCTTGGAGCAAAGTTGAGAGCTTCTCTTCTTCTTCCTTGGTGAAATAACGTAATGAGGGAAATAAGAGGGTTCAAGGCTTTAAGTCTTGGACCGGTTTGGTTGAAGGGGGTTCAGTTTGGTTCAAGGTTTCCCGGTTCAATTGGTTTGGTTCAAAAGGTGTTGGGTTCAAATCCCAAATTATCATAAATTCCAATATAATCAAAATTCACATAAGCTCAAATAGATTCAAATAAGACAAGTAAGAAAATTATAAGAAATAAAACGACAGTTAAATCATATATTACATAATTAATGAATTTAAATCGCGCACGTATATCACACCTGTACGGTTGAACATTCGGGGTGTCACAATCTTCCCCCCTTAAAAAGGACTTGTCCTCATGTCCGACCCGACTTCTCAAATAAACCCTGGTATAACCTTCTCATCTTTTCCTCGGTTTCCCAAGTTGACTCCTCGGACTTTTGATCTCTCCAAAGCACCCTGACCAACGGAATTTGCTTATTCCTTAATTCTTGCAACTTTCGATCTTGAATGGCAACATGATGCATTTCTATTGTCAAGTCCGGCTCTAAGTGAACTTCTTTAACGGGAAGGATAGTTGCCTCGTCGGGATAATACTTCCTAAGCTGTGAAACGTGAAACACGTTGTGTATCCCTGTTAAACTTGGCGGTAAATCCACTCTGTACGCCATGGCTCCAATTCTTTCTAAGATCTCAAACGGCCCAAGGTAGCGTGGATTAAGCTTTCCACCTTTACCTATTCGAGTGAAGCCCTTCCTAGGAGATGCTTTCAGAAAAACTCTATCTCCGACCTCAAACTCTAAGGGTCTTCTTCTCGTATCGGTGTAGCTCTTCTGACGAGCCTGAGCTGCTCTCATCCTTTGTCTAATCATATGAACCTTCTCAATAGTAGCAACAATATTCTCCTTAGGCTTGGCTCTCTCGAGTTTATCCTCTTCAGTCCATCTCCAATCCTCAATATCCCAAAATAGAGGAGACCTGCACTTCCTTCCATAAAGTGCCTCGTAAGGAGCCATGTTAATCGAACCTTGATAACTATTGTTATAAGCAAACTCAACCAAATCCGAGTGCTCGTCCCACTTATCCTGGAAATCCAAAACACAAGCTCTAAGCATATCTTCCAAGTACTGAATCAACCTTTCAGATTGACAGTCCGTCTGAGGATGCGAAGCTGTGCTCAACTTGAGCCTAGTACCCAAACATCTCTGAAGATTCTGCTAGAAAATCGAAGTAAACCGTGGATCTCTGTCCGAAACAATACTAGCCGGAACCCCATGTAACCTTATAATCTCCCGAACATACAACTCGGCTAGTTTTGGTACCTTCTCGGACATTCTAACCTTGAGAAAATGGGTGGATTTAGTCAATCTATCGACAATTACCCATATTCCATCAAACCCTCCTTTAACTCTAGGCAAGCCGGACACGAAGTCCATAGTCACTTGCTCTCACTTCCACTCGGGAATAGGAAGCGTTTGGAGAGTTCCTCTGGGTTTCTGGTGTTCTGCCTTCACCTTTTGACACGTTAGACATCGCTTCACAAAGTTCACGACGTCCCTTTTCATGCCATTCCACCAGAATTTCTCTCTCAGGTCCCGATACATCTTAGTACCTCCCGGATGAATCGAGTACCTCGAACGATGTGCCTCCTCAAGTATAATCCTCTTGAGCTCTTCTGGGACACATATTCTCGCTTCATACCTTAACAAACCGAAGTCATCGAATCCAAACTTACAATTCGGGTCATCTCTCGAACGAGTTGCTAACTTCTGAATCTTTGCATCCGAGGCTTGAGCTTCTAACAACTGCTGTCTTAAATCTGGTATTGCCGTAATATTAGTTAACCAAGTCCCTGAAACCAAGATCTCTGAACCCAAACTCGAAGAACCTGCTTCCAAATTAGCCACACTCGCCTTTCTACTCAAGGCATCGGCTACCACATTTGCTTTACGCGGATGGTACTGAACGGTACAATCATAATCCTCGAGTAGTTCCATCCAACGCCTCTGTCTTACATTTAAATCCTTCTGAGAGAAAAGATACTTGAGGCTTTGGTGATCCGTAAACACTTCAAAAGTTGCACCATAAAGATGGTGTCGCCACTTCTTCAAAGCAAACACAACGGCAGCCGATTCAAGGTCATGGGTAGGGTAATTCTTCTCATGCTCCTTCAACTTTCTTGAAGCATAAGCTACCACTCTACCATTTTGCATTAGAACGCATCCAAGCCTCTTTGGAAGCATCCGTATAATCTGCATAACCTTCGGTAGCTTCGGGTAAGGTAAGAATCGGTGCAGAAGTTAACTTCACCTTCAAAGTCTGAAAACTCGCCCCACACTTATCATCCCATTCAAATTTCACTTCTTTCTTAGTTAGACGAGTCATCGGAGCGGTAATCTTAGAAAAATCCTTAAAAAAACCTTCGGTAGTAACCGGCCAATCCAAGAAAACTTCGGATTTCTGAAACATTTCTCGGCCTTTCCCATCGAAGTACACACTCAACCATAGAAGGATCCACTTCAATTCCGTTACCCGAAATAATATGGCCAAGAAACATAACCCTGTCAATCCAAAATTCACACTTACTGAACTTAGCAAATAACTTGTGTTCCTTCAAAGTTTCCAAAAAAATCCAAAGGTGTTGTGCATGCTCTTCAGCCGACTTAGAGTACACCAGAATGTCGTCTATAAATATTACCACGAACTTGTCAAGAAAAGGCCTGAACACTCGGTGCATCAAATCCATAAACGCACCTAGGGAATTAGTTAATCCAAACGGCATAACAGCGAATTCAAAATGCCCATATCTCGTATTAAACCCAGTCTTCGGAATATCTTCCTCCCTAATTCGCAGCTGATAGTAACCCTGCCTCAAATCCAACGTGGAGTAAACTTTAGAACCCTGCAGAATATCGAACAACTCCTCGATGTGAGGCAAAGGGTATTTGTTCTTCACGGTCATCCTATTCAACTCGCGGTAATCTATGCACATCCGTAGCGTTCCATCTTTCTTCTTTACAAATAGAACGGGAGCACCCCACGGAGAAGTGCTCGGACGAATGTACCCGCAAGCCAAAAGTTCATCAAGCTGCGCCTTTAACTCCTTTAACTCAGCAGGAGCCATTCTATAGGGAGTCTTCGAAAAAAGGCTCTTCTCTAGGATGAAGGTCGATTACAAATTGTCCCTATCGGGTGGCAAAGAACCCAATGTCTCAGGGAAAACATCGGTATACTCTTGCACGACCTCTGTCTCCTCAAGTTTGGCCTGATCCTTAGGTCTATTCAAAAGATAGGCCACAAAACCTATTGCACCGTCCCAGATCAGTTTACTCGCCTCAACAAAAGAAACAAACGGGCTTGACTTCACCTTCTCGCCCTTAAAAACCACTGAACCAAAGGAAACTTTCTTCTTCCGACAATCCATCTAAGCCCCATGTTCAAATAACCAATCCATTCCAAGGATTACATCATATCTTTACATCGGCATCTCAATCAAATCAGCAAGGAAAACCTGATCTTCAAAGATTACCGGACAACCCCGAAATACCCTGCAAGTAATTAAACTACCACCAAGGGGAGAACTAACCATGTAATCGTGCGCACATAAAGAAACAGGCAAGGACAAGGAAGCAGCAATATCCCGGGAAATAAAGGAATGAGTAGCCCCGGGATCAAACAATGCATGCAATGTAGTGCCATGAATGCTAATAGTATCTTCAATCACGGCATTGGGATCAATATCGGCGGCTTCCTCCTCCTCAACCCCGAGTGCATAAGCCCTAGCTTGAACAGCGGGCCTCTGATTGCCTCTCGTAGCATGTCCCGGTCTCTTTTTCGGGCAAGTACTCAACATGTGATCCGTTGCCCCACAACCATAGCACCTCTTGTGTAACTTGAAACAATTCTCCACGCTGTGATTCCCCTGACAATGAGAGCATTGAACTTTAGGTGGAGCTAGAAGTGCCAAGGGTCGATTTGGTTGATTAGGTACCGCTGGTCGGGGTTGCTTGTTTTGAGGCCCAGCTTGTGGAAAAGCTTGGAATGTCGGCCTCTTCCCAAATTTGTTGAAAGTCCTCGAGCTAGACCCTTGCCCAACATGTGAAGTCTCCCTCCTCAAGACCACTCTATCCTCGGCCCTCAAAGCCTTATCGGTCACTTTTCCCCATGTGCTTGTGTTGGAAGCCTCCAAAGCTTCCTTCATATCTTCACGTAGACCTTGGAGAAACTGAGAGGCCTTTGCTTCATCATCGTTAGCAATATTCGGGGCATAATGGGAGAGCCTCTCAAACTCATTGATATACTCAGTCACGGACATGCTTCCCTGTTTAAGGTCCATAAATTCCCCCAAACGCCGGTTACTTATAGCTTTGGGAACATATTTGTTCATGAATTCCCGAACAAATACCTCCCATGTGATCTCATCTCCTGAAACTTCCAACTTTCCTTGCATGCTCAACCACCAACTATAAGCTTGGCCCTGAATCATGGTAAGTGTACATTGCAGCTTTTCCATATCTCCACAAGGTATAAGGCCCCAAATTCGATTGGTCTGAACCAACCATTCCTCCGCTTGCACGTCATTTCCACCCACGAAAATCGGTGGATTTTGGTTCTTGAACTCCCAGCGAGTAGCTGTAATTACATTTCCTCCATGATTTCCAGCTGGAGGTGCATTATTCCTTTCCTGAGCCCTTTATTCCAAATTTACCGCAAGCCTCTCCATGAAGTTACCCGGATCCATTTGGGGTGGTGGTGGCGGATTGTTATTTTCATGTTGTGGAGAATGATCCCGGTGGTGACAGTGTTCCGAAGATCTATCTCGGTGGTGGTGTCTTCGTGGAGGCATATTCTGTAAAATCAAGGAATTACAATTCATATGCGTGAGGTTCAGTACATGTTCATGTGCACGATTAACAAGAAAATAAACAAATAATGATATGAATGAACATAACCACGTTGTCCTAAGCCGTACGACCTAGACTCACCCGACTTGACTCTAGAGCTCCGGTTTTGCAACCGAGGGCTCTGATACCACTTTAAGATGTAGCGCCCGGAACAGTGGGCCACCACATCCCCCGCACCTAAACCCGAACCCACATATGAAAAGGATTTCCATACATGAGCCCAAGTCTAAGCGAACGGGAACCTACACTCACACGCTAGGCTAAGCGGGGCTAAAACTCGGACAGAGCACGCAAAACAAACAAACAAGAATGCGGAAGCAATAACGTAAGGATAGAAAAGAGCTCTAAACTAACATTTACATCATATATAATGGCCTCACGGCCCAAAAATAGGTCAAGTATATACATCAAGAGTTCATAATCCTTCAAAAATATAATTCTAATATCAAATACATAAGATGAATGTCCAAAAGCAGGAATTATGAATGCAACTCGACCTAGACACACAAGTACAAGACCACGACTCGTACTTCCCCCGCCTAGCTCGAAACAACCTGCACTGAAGGTGGGAAAAGAGAGGGGGTCAGTCAACAACTCGACTGAGAGAGGGGGCTAAACGCACACCCACACCTAAATATATATAAAGCAGAGCATATAACAAAGGTGATAGCGACGAATCGAGACTAGGGTTTTACATACTAAAACCTTTTCTAAAGATAGCATGTAATACAAGAGACAACCTGTAGCGCCCCCTAACACTACAACTCCCGCACCGTACTACCCTCGAGTGGATGTGAGACCTAGCACCCGAGAAATACTACGGCGAACGGTATAGATAGTACTTAAGCAGAGTGTAGGGTAAAACGCAGCGGAAAATGAAAGGATTTAAAATTTGCAACAAGCAACGTGATAACACACAGAAAAGTGCATGATATTGTAAGGGGGTGATATAATAGCATAGTGTACGGAGTTAATGTATAAGAGCAATTTATCAGTAATATATACATGATCAGGATTAAATGCTCTTAATCTAAGCCTGATCTAATAAATATGACACCTATAGCTTCAAGATACCTCTAGGTGTCGTTTATCCTCGCTCCCTTAAATCATGTATTTAAAAACAGGCGAGGTATTAGTCAAAGTGACTAAGTGAAGGAAGTATTAGATTTAGATATATATATGGTTATATATATATAGATATATATGTATATATAAAATCATAGCAATAGGATATAGCAAATATGATACGGTTCATAAGTGAGAAACCGGGATAGGGGTATTTGGAGTGTATTTATAAATGATGAACCGTTTAATAAAAGATTTGTACCGCCTGCAAGTAAGGCGTCTCCCTCCGATCTCCTTAAAATATTTGTAAAGCAGTACCGGGCTGATCAAGGCACCAGTACTTTAATAAAACTAAATATGATAATAACTCCGCAACACCGTAGTGTCAGTAGGGGAGCAAACCCTACCGACGATATGTATATATGTGGGAGGAAGCTATCTCTCCCAGGGAGGTTATTCTCCCTTGTAAGTCTCTTGGCGTGGAGTAACTAACCTCCAGCTAAACCACTACCAAGAGTTGGTGGCGGTCTGTGGCACCAACAATACTCTCGGCCCGTTACCTTCCGAGTATTGCTCGACACAGCTGCACACCGGGCCCATTTTGATAAATAATAATGATAATTGACTTGCTTAGTCGGGAATCAGTTCTTAGTATTAATAGGACTGAAATATATAATGTCCGGATAAGATCCTGATTCCGACTTAATTGTATTTTCCTCATAAAGAGGAATATGTATAGTAATGATATATATATATATAGATAGGAAATCAAATAATAGGTAGGTTTGGAAATCAATTTGTAATTAGATATAGGTATAGACATGATTCCAGTTGAAAACATTTTAACCCTCACCTAGTATGGAAATTCGGATAGTGTGGAACGGATCCCACTTTTCAGTGTAATTGTCGCCTGAAAATAATTACTACCAACTTAGAGCTAGGTTCTTATTATTCTAATCACATAATCACATAAGCTTTAAGAAATATAACATATTAGGAAATTCTTATAACATTTAGAAATTATTTTCCCGGTAAAATTTAATTTTAACTGTTTAAGGAAAATTAATAAATTAATTAAGTTTCAAAAACTCTTTAACCATTTAAATATTTATTAATCATGTTGTGACCTTAATTATAGCATTAGGAATTAAATTTAGAATTTAATTCAACAATGTAGGTTGATTTTGAAATTATTTTACAATTTTATTAATTTTTGAATTAATTTGGAAAAATAATTATTTAAAATTCCAAAATCATATTTTATAATTAAAATTAAATTAATTTCGAAATTAAGTAATTAAATGTTGACCAAAAAGTCAAAATTACTATTAAAAACATCTACTATTCAATTTCTTGTGAATTAAACACTTAATAACACAAAATTAAACACACACATACAGACACTATCACACGAGCACATGAATTTGGTTCAAGAACATTATGAATGTGTTCTTGAGCTCATAAAGATGTTCATACTAGTTCATGATCACATTCAACAAAATTTTGAATTCATATCATATAATTAAATTCATATGTAACACTTTAATAATAAATTAAATCCAATTAAATTATTCTAAGCATAAATTTAATCAAATAAGAACATAATTATTTAAATGCATAATCATGCTACAACATATCATAATTCATGCAATTAATTAAATAAAACTCCATAATGTAGGCACATTATAATTAAAACTAACAATTAAGCATATATTTCATAAAATAAAATACCTAAAGCATAATTTTATTATTCCTAAGCATGCTACTAATATTATAATATTAAAAACATAATATAAAGCATGAAATAATAAAAGAAAATTGCACCTTATGAGAGAGAGGGAGAGGGTCACGAGAGGGAGAGAGAGATGTGGGAGATTTGTGTGATTTTTTTGTGCTATGCTTCTAAGGGTATTTATAGGTATGTCTTGGGGGCTTATGTTGCAATTATGAAGAGTTAATTAGGTGAATCATGGGGTGAGTAAGCTAAGTTCATTTATTAGGGGGGGTTAAGTGTATACTTATGTGTATATTTGAGATATAATTAATTAATCTAATAATCATGACACAATAAAAATAATTCTAAAATAGGATGAAAATGGTAATAAATTCGTAGAAGAACGTCTAGGGTTTAGTTTGAAATGAGAGAAATTGCAAAAGAAAGAGAATCGAAAGAGCTTTCTAATGGTTATAAATACTTAACATTTGAACGTCTACATTTAAAGTAGTAGTCGTTCGGGAATTTTGAAAAATACAATAAAATTCATAAACGAAGCTAGAATGTGAATTGATTTCCGAGAAAATGTCCATGATTCTTGAAATAATTCAAGGATCATTTTGACTGTAATATTGTATACCAAATGTTGGACGGTTTGAAAATTAGTTTTTACGGTAAAAATAGTACTTCGGGAAAATAAAGAGAAATTTATAAATCGAGTTAGGATTTGAACTAGAGTTTGGAAAAGATCCTAAAATTCATAAAATAATCCAAGAATCGTAATGGTTATAATATTGTATAGGAAAAACGTTGAAATTCAGAAATTTCTAATTTAGGCCAAAACTAGGGTTTTTGGGCCGGTTTTGATTTCTATGGAAGCTACGTTAAGAATTAGGGTTTGGAAATCATACCAAAATTCATAAAATTTTGCAAGGATTCTATCGAGCCCAATATTGAATAGGTAAAAGTGTTTCGAAAATTCCTACAATTAAAGATGAATAGTATCTAGGGACCTAAATGGAATTTTCAACAAACAATTTTAAAAATATATTTTGGAACAATGAAAGCTATGATATGAGTTTGGAAAATATAGAAATCAGCTTTCTAAGGGTTTTCAAGGTTTAGGTAAAGGTTTAGGGTTCGGTGAATGAATAGTGATGTGATTCTCTCAAAAAGGCACAAATCAAAAATCAGAACATAAATGCACATAATTCACATAAAATGGAATGTGTAATGGACTAAGGCTATAAACGCTTTCCTCTTAACCCTTTACTTACCCGTACTATCCTGATCTTGAAAATCCGGGCTGTTACAATCCTCCCCCCTTAAAGAGAATCTGTCCTCAGATTCTATTCCTGTTTCGGAACAACTCTGGGTAATGTTTCTGCATCTTTTCCTCAGTTTCCCAGGTTTGTTCTTCTGTCCCATGTCCTTTCCATAACACTTTAACAAGGGGGATTTTCCGATTCCTTAGTTCTTGGAATTTCCTATCCAAGATTTCGGTTGGTCTTACTGTATAAGTCAAGTCGGGCTTTAGAGGAACTTCTTCTATTGGCAAGATGTGGGATTCATCCGCAAAATATTTACGGAGCTGTGACACATGGAATACGTTATGTATTCCAGTGAGGTTTGCTGGTAAATCCAAGCGATAGGCTGTCGGTCCAACACGTTCTATGATCTCAAAAGGTCCTATGTATTTGGGATTCAGTTTTCTACCTTTCCCAATACGTGTGAAACCTTTTCTTGGTGATGCCTTTAAAAACACTTTATCGCCTACTGTAAATTCTATATCCTTTCTCCGGGTATCGGCATAACTCTTTTGCCTATCTTGAGCTGCTTTCATTCTTTGACGGATAATTTCAATCTTTTCTGTAGACTCCGCTATCCATTTTCTAATGGTTTTCTTGGTATCCCCTCTTTCAGTTGTTTTAGTCTCTTCTATGTCCCAGTATAACGGAGACCTACATTTCCTTCCATATAAGGCTTCATAAGGTGCTGCCTTGATCGATGCCTGATAACTATTGTTGTACGCAAATTCCACAAGAGGCAAACATTCTTTCCAGTCCTCTTGAAAATCCAAGGCACAAGCTCGCAACATATCCTCTAGATATTTGATTGTTCTTTCTGATTGACCATCGGTCTGAGGATGTGCGGCTGAACTGAAATGTAGTTTAGTCCCCATTGTTCCTTGAAGACTTTGCCATAATTGTGAAGTGAATTTCGGATCTCTATCGGAGACTATACTAATGGGTACACCATGTAACCTTATAATCTCTTTCTGATATAACTTTGCTAAAGAACCGACTTTATCAGTAGTTTTGACCGGTAAGAAGTGTGCAGATTTACTCAACCGATCAATGATAACCCATATGCTATCATATCCTCCCCTGACTTTTGGTAAGCCCGTGATAAAGTCCATGGTGATTTGTTCCCATTTCCAAGTAGGAACTGGTAGTGGCTGTAACTTTCCTCCGGGTTTCTGGTGGTCCACTTTGACTTGCTGGCACGTTAAGCATCTTTTGACATAGCTAGCAACATCTCGTTTCATTCCATTCCACCAGAAATGTTTCTTGAGATCATGATACATTTTTGTTCCTCCTGGATGTATCGTATATCGAGTCTTATGTGCTTCATCCAGTATTTCTTTTCGAGTTGTAGAAGGTACACAGACTCGGTCTTTATATCTCAAGATCCCATGATCGTCTGTTGTAAATTTTGTCTCAATATCCTTTTCCTTGGAATTGAGACACTTCTTGATCCATTCATCCTGTGCTTGGGCTTCCCTAAGTTTTTCTTTTAATGGCGAGGATATCACTAGATTGGCCAGTCGGGATTTCGAAAGGACAGTTATGGGTTTGCTTTTTCCGTCTAATGCTGATAGACTAGATTTTCAGCTCAAAGCGTCTGCCACTACGTTGGCTTTTCCTGGATGGTACTGTATTTTACAATCGTAGTCTTCCAGAAATTCCATCCATCTTCTCTGCCTCATATTCAACTCCTTTTGAGTGAATAAATATCTCAAACTTTTATGATCAGTAAAGACTTCAAAAGTTACCCTGTACAGATAATGCCTCCATTTAGCTAAGGCGAATACAATCGCAGCTAATTCTAAATCATGTGTGGGGTAATTTTCTTCATAAGGTTTAAGTTTCCTTGAGGCATAGGCTATAACCTTACCATTTTGCATTAGGACACACCCTAATCCTTCTTTGGATGCATCCGTATATACTACATAACCTTCTTTTCCTTCGGGTAAGGCTAATACTGGGGCAGTCGTTAATCTTTGCTTTAATTCTTGAAAACTCCGTTCACACTTTCCTGTCCATTCAAATTTTCCTTGTTTCTTGGTTAACTGCATAAGAGGCGCTGCTATCTTGGAGAAATCTTTTACAAACCTCGTGTAATATCCGGCAAGTCCTAGAAAACTTCTCACTTCTGATGGGTTCTTTGGCGCCTGCCAACTCATTACTGTTTCAACCTTTGAAGGGTCTACTTCTATTCCAGAACCGGATATTATATGTCCAAGAAAGGACACTCTTTCTAACCAAAATTCACACTTGCTGAACTTCGCGTATAACTTATGATCCTTTAAAGCTCTTAACACTTTACGAAGGTGTTCAGCATGTTCTTCTGGGGTTCTTGAGAATACCAGAATGTCGTCAATAAAGATGACCACAAACTGATCCAAATATGGTCGAAACGTTCGGTGCATTAAATCCATGAATGCAGCTGGGGCATTGGTTAACCCAAAAGGCATTACGACGAATTCGAAGTGGTCGTAGCGAGTATTAAAAGCAGTCTTTGGAATATCCTCCTTTTTAATCCTCAGCTGATAATACCCTTGCCTTAAATCCAACTTGGAGTACACTCGCGATCCTTGAAGAATATCGAACAGTTCTTCAATATGGGGAAGAGGGTATTTGTTCTTGACAGTCATACGATTGAGTTCTCGATAATCAATACACAATCGTAATGATCCGTCTTTCTTTTTGACAAATAGCACAGGCGCTCCCCATGGGGATGTGCTAGGACGGATGTATCCTGAGGCTAACAACTCATCAAGTTGTTTTCTCAACTCTTGGAGCTCGGCTGGAGCCATTCGATAAGGTGTTTTTGAGAATGGCTCAGCTCCAGGGACTAAATCAATTACAAATTCTAGTTCCCTGTCAGGAGGTAATGAATTCAGATGCTCAGGGAAAACATCAGTAAATTCTTTTACCACCTCTACTTCCTCAATCTTCAGCTGATCTTTAGGCCTATTTAACAGATAGGCAATGAATCCAGTAGCTCCATTACTCACTAACTTCTTAGCTTCAGCAGCGGTAACCAATGGCATTGACTCATATTTTCCTTTTGACCCAGAGCTATCACCTTTTCCTAAGGTGACCTCTTTCTTGAAACAATCCAACTTAGCATGGTACTTACTAAGCCAATCCATTCCCAAAATAATCCCATATCTTGTCATTGGTAATTCTATAAGATCTATCGGGTAGTATTGGGTATCAATCCTTATAGGACAGCGTTTATATCCTCTATCCGTAGTAAAACAAGCTCCCAAAGGAGAACTTATTTCGAGCATATAAGGTAATGATTCAAGTGGAAAATTGAAATGCGCACATAATTGAGATGCAATAAATGAATGCGTGGCGCCAGGGTCATATAAAGCAATAACTGGCGTGTTTACAATGTGTACCGTACCATCAACAACCTTGGTAGGATCGGGATCCTCACTGCCGTCTATAGCATAAGCACGTCCCTTAACCACTTGTCTTCCAGGAGCCTTAGCTGGAACCTTTCCTTTACCCCATTGCTTTGGTCCTTTTGGACATTCTGGGTACTGATGTTCAGGGCTTCCACACCATGTACAGACTCCAGCTTTCTTACGACAATCCTTCTCAGTGTGCCCACGCTTCTGGCAATATTCACAGACAATCTCTTCTTGAGGTTTTGGGAATGTTTGTTGGGGTCGGGACCATGATTGCATCGGTTTCTTTCCTGGATTTGGCTTTGCTGGTCCAGCAGGTCGTTTAGATCCTTGAATTGGCTTGTAGAAGGATCCAGGACGGCTATTAGCTATACGAACCTCTTTATGTGTAGCCTCTGTCTTCATAGCCGTTTCCACAGCCTTAGTATAGATTTCCAACTCAAATGGAGCTAAAGCCCACCTAAGATCCGACTTAAGTCCCTTAATGAATCGCTGAGTCTTCCGACGTTCATCATGAAGGATGTGTGGTGCATATTGGATCAATCGGATGAACTTGGCCTCATACTCAGCTACAGACATATTGCCTTGTACTAATTCCATGAATTCTGCCTCTCGAGCATCCCTAACTATCTGAGGGATATATTTGTCTTGAAACACTTTGACAAAGTCTACCCACCTATAATTAACTTGATCTTCTGCCCACACACGCTTGATATAATTCCACCAACTTAATGCTGCTCCTTCTAACATAAAAACTGCAAATTGGATTCTTTCTGGTTCTCCTGGGGAAATACCCATGGCTTCGAAGATCTTTTCTATGCTAGCTATCCAATTTTCTGCTTTTACATCACTGGGTTCTCCAAAGAACTTTGGCGGGTTCATTCGTAGAAATTTCTCCAGAGTCTTTTCATTATTTCCCTTTGTTCCATTAGCACAAGTTTGCACTATCTCTTTCAAAGCATCTACTAATTCAGAGTTTCCTCCTGCCGAGGATGCGCCTTCGTGTGGGGAAGTGTTGTCTTGAGCAACTCTTCGAGGAGACATATTGATTTGCAGTTGCTTTATGAAGAATATAATGCATGATGGTTAAGAATGTGTTGCATATAATCACATAAATACATGTTTCAGATAATATCAAGCAATAGATATCATATCACACAGATTTGGTAAAGTAATGTGCAAAATTAAACAGGACAACATTTAAAAGAGTGCAAAAATATAATAACAAGTAAAGGTGCAGGAAAATAAAATACTCACTCACGATCCTGCTGGTATCTTGAAGCAATTCTAACTCGTAATGCAATAAGTATGAAAGCAGTAAATGTGGGATATGAATATAACTGCAAAAGTGGGTTATATATATATGCATCAAGTTTGAGAGCTATAGCTACAACTACAAAAAGGCAAAATGGGGTGGACCTGATCTAAGTCAAGTTACACCCTACAAAGCTCTCAACTCTGTCATCTCCGTCAGGCTAGCTGCATCAGCTGCTATGTCAAAAAGGGAAGGTCCTCTACTGACTGATCTGTACAACCTCCCACTGATACTACTCCTATATATACCCAGCTCCAGAATAATCTCTGCCTAATCATGCTGATCACTGTCCACAACCTCACCTCGAATAGGGCTCCATCCGTCACCCTGCTGCTCCTCAGAACCCTGCTCCTCCTCCTCGGATCCCTGCTCAACCTCTGCATCACCTCCGGGCTCCTCCTCCTCGGGCTCAGCTGCTGCATCCTCTCCCTGATCCATCATCTCCTCAACAGCCTGTACACCAGACATGTGATAGGCACCGGCCAGGCGGCTCGGAATACAAGAGCGGTAACGCTGATATAGAGTCCGGGCGGCATTCCTGGAAAGAGTCATAGTAGCTAGATCCTACTGTAAGGTCGCCACCTGCGTGACAAGATCGGCGTTCTCTTGCTCTAATGTGGCTGTCTGCTGCTGAGAAAAATTCCTACTCACAGCATTCTGTAAGGCTAAATCAAGATGTCTAGCAGACTCCAGCTGATACTCATGAGCCATCTGTGCCTCCATATAATATGCATCTCGCTCCGACTCAAGTATATGCACTAAGCGGTTCGGATAAGCATGCCCAACTCTACCTGCTCTACCTCCCCGAACTACATGTCTCGCCCTCTGCCAAGTGTAATAACGTATAGGACTCTCACGACGAGATACTGCTATAGTGTGTGGGACCTTGTACTCCTCAAGCCAGGTATGATGTGCGTTCCCGGGTTCCTGATTCTCCATTGCTATATAAAGAAACACTTAGAGTGAATTCTAAAGTTCATGTACAAAACGAACATTTTCCCAGCATTTATAGGTTAAGTCTCTTCTTAACCAAACCTAATGCTCTGATACCACCTTAAGCTGTAGCGCCCCCTAACACTACAACTCCCGCACCGTACTACCCTCGAGTGGATGTGAGACCTAGCACCCGAGAAATACTACGGCGAACGGTATAGATAGTACTTAAGCAGAGTGTAGGGTAAAATGCAGCGGAAAATGAAAGGATTTAAAATTTGCAACAAGCAACGTGATAACACACAGAAAAGTGCATGATATTGTAAGGGGGTGATATAATAGCATAGTGTACGGAGTTAATGTATAAGAGCAATTTATCAGTAATATATACATGATCAGGATTAAATGCTCTTAATCTAAGCCTGATCTAATAAATATGACACCTATAGCTTCAAGATACCTCTAGGTGTCGTTTATCCTCGCTCCCTGAAATCATGTATTTAAAAACAGGCGAGGTATTAGTCAAAGTGACTAAGTGAAGGAAGTATTAGATTTAGATATATATATGGTTATATATATATAGATATATATGTATATATAAAATCATAGCAATAGGATATAGCAAATATGATACGGTTCATAAGTGAGAAACCGGGATAGGGGTATTTGGAGTGTATTTATAAATGATGAACCGTTTAATAAAAGATTTGTACCGCCTGCAAGTAAGGCGTCTCCCTCCGATCTCCTTAAAATATTTGTAAAGCAGTACCGGGCTGATCAAGGCACCAGTACTTTAATAAAACTAAATATGATAATAACTCCGCAACACCGTAGTGTTAGTAGGGGAGCAAACCCTACCGACGATATGTATATATGTGGGAGGAAGCTATCTCTCCCAGGGAGGTTATTCTCCCTTGTAAGTCTCTTGGCGTGGAGTAACTAACCTCCAGCTAAACCACTACCAAGAGTTGGTGGCGGTCTGTGGCACCAACAATACTCTCGGCCCGTTACCTTCCGAGTATTGCTCGACACAGCTGCACACCGGGCACATTTTGATAAATAATAATGACAATTGACTTGCTTAGTTGGGAATCAGTTCTTAGTATTAATAGGACTGAAATATATAATGTCCGGATAAGATCCTGATTCCGACTTAATTGTATTTTCCTCATAAAGAGGAATATGTATAGTAATGATATATATATATATAGATAGGAAATCAAATAATAGGTAGGTTTGGAAATCAATTTGTAATTAGATATAGGTATAGACATGATTCCAGTTGAAAACATTTTAACCCTCACCTAGTATGGAAATTCAGATAGTGTGGAACGGATCCCACTTTTCAGTGTAATTGTCTCCTGAAAATAATTACTACCAACTTAGAACTAGGTTCTTGTTATTCTAATCACATAATCACATAAGGTTTAAGAAATATAACATATTAGGAAATTCTTATAACATTTAGAAATTATTTTCCCGGTAAAATTTAATTTTAACTGTTTAAGGAAAATTCATAAATTAATTAAGTTTCAAAAACTCTTTAACCATTTAAATATTTATTAATCATGTTGTGACCTTAATTATAGCATTAGGAATTAAATTTAGAATTTAATTCAACAATGTAGGTTGATTTTGAAATTATTTTACAATTTTATTAATTTTTGAATTAATTTGGAAAAATAATTATTTAAAATTCCAAAATCATATTTTATAATTAAAATTAAATTAATTTCGAAATTAAGTAATTAAATGTTGACCAAAAAGTCAAAATTACTATTAAAAACATTTACTATTCAATTTCTTGTGAATTAAACACTTAATAACACAAAATTAAACACACACATACACACACTATCACACGAGCACATGAATTTGGTTCAAGAACATTATGAATTTGTTCTTGAGCTCATGAAGATGTTCATACTAGTTCATGATCACATTCAACAAAATTTTGAATTCATATCATATAATTAAATTCATATGTAACACTTTAATAATAAATTAAATCCAATTAAATTATTCTAAGCATAAATTTAATCAAATAAGAACATAATTATTTAAATGCATAATCATGCTACAACATATCATAATTCATGCAATTAATTAAATAAAACTCCATAATGTAGGCACATTATAATTAAAACTAACAATTAAGCATATATTTCATAAAATAAAATACCTAAAGCATAATTTTATTATTCCTAAGCATGCTACTAATATTATAATATTAAAAACATAATATAAAGCATGAAATAATAAAAGAAAATTGCACCTTATGAGAGAGAGGGAGAGGGTCACGAGAGGGAGAGAGAGATGTGGGAGATTTGTGTGATTTTTTTGTGCTATGCTTCTAAGGGTATTTATAGGTATGTCTTGGGGGCTTATGTTGCAATTATGAAGAGTTAATTAGGTGAATCATGGGGTGAGTAAGCTAAGTTCATTTATTAGGGGGGGTTAAGTGTATACTTATGTGTATAATTGAGATATAATTAATTAATCTAATAATCATGACACAATAAAAATAATTCTAAAATAGGATGAAAATGGTAATAAATTCGTAGAAGAACGTCTAGGGTTTAGTTTGAAATGAGAGAAATTGCAAAAGAAAGAGAATCGAAAGAGCTTTCTAATGGTTATAAACACTTAACATTTGAACGTCTACATTTAAAGTAGTAGTCGTTCGGGAATTTTGAAAAATACAATAAAATTCATAAACGAAGCTAGAATGTGAATTGATTTCCGAGAAAATGTCCATAATTCTTGAAATAATTCAAGGATCATTTTGACTGTAATATTGTATACCAAATGTTGGATGGTTTGAAAATTAGTTTTTACGGTAAAAATAGTACTTCGGGAAAATAAAGAGAAATTTATAAATCGAGTTAGGATTTGAACTAGAGTTTGGAAAAGATCCTAAAATTCATAAAATAATCCAAGAATCGTAATGGTTATAATATTGTATAGGAAAAACGTTGAAATTCAGAAATTTCTAATTTAGGCCAAAACTAGGGTTTTTGGGCCGGTTTTGATTTCTATGGAAGCTACGTTAAGAATTAGGGTTTGGAAATCATACCAAAATTCATAAAATTTTGCAAGGATTCTATCGAGCCCAATATTGAATAGGTAAAAGTGTTTCGAAAAGTCCTACAATTAAAGATGAATAGTATCTAGGGACCTAAATGGAATTTTCAACAAACAATTTTAAAAATATATTTTGGAACAATGAAAGCTATGATATGAGTTTGGAAAATATAGAAATCAGCTTTCTAAGGGTTTTCAAGGTTTAGGTAAAGGTTTAGGGTTCGGTGAATGAATAGTGATGTGATTCTCTCAAAAAGGCACAAATCAAAAATCAGAACATAAATGCACATAATTCACATAAAATGGAATGTGTAATGGACTAAGGCTATAAACGCTTTCCTCTTAACCCTTTACTTACCCGTACTATCCTGATCTTGAAAATCCGGGCTATTACACAACCTATCTCAATGCATGATCTATCGAACATAACATAACATAAACATAAGCCCGGCGTGAACGGACTATCCCAAACTCCTCCATACAGAAACTAAAACCGTAAATCATAAATCAATCCAACCCCAACGACATGGTGATCAGCAATCAAACCCTTTCCACCTACTTACGTATGTACGAGGGGTAGCTAACCCACAACGTACTCGGAGCATCACGCCTCATCAATCTCCAAGAATCGCGCGTAACACTACGTATGGGAATCATGCACAGGCTTAACCCGATGGCCCTTGCCGTCCCGGGCATCCTTACCCACAATTCCCGGGGCCCAAGATACCTTACCAAATAGCAATTCCCATCTTTCAGGGCATACTCGATCAAACATAACGTAAACAAATTCAAAATCATAGCTTACATATGCTCATATTTATACCATTTTCATAAACGTAAAACTTATTCACAAGATCATAACATAGCTTAAACACCGTATTTAAAATAAATATATATATATATATATATATATTCGCATACGGGGTGAGAAAACAACACATATTCAACCATAGGTCGTTTAACTAGTATAAAAGATCCTAACCTCACCTTATAACAAAATAAGGGTGGATCAAGGCAAAACGAACAAAGAGACACCTAAACTTCGGGCTTGGCAACGTCCGGAAGGGGCTCTAAAACAAAAGAACATAAAACCCGGAACTTAGACTCAAATATGAACCAATTAGATGCTCGGCAATGCTCATGCATGAAATGGATGATATTTAAGTGCATATACGTATCACTTAAAGCATATAATTCATAACTTGGAACCTTATATCAAATCGAACAACAAATAATTCAAACTAATCATGTTAGTTCAAACAAAGGCATAGAAATTCAAGTTCATGCATAAAAAGGGACACGGCAAGAACGAAACATGAAAGTAGCAAATTAACACTAAAAAAGACATATAAAAGTATTTCAGAAGTAAAGGAATCGAACCAAAAAAGTTAAAAAATCACATTTCTTACAGCAACCTACGAAATGCCCGTTTCTTGTTTTCAAGGTATGGCCAAATGCCCCTGTCAAAACCTTCTATGACGATTTTTTGCTTCCCAAACGGGCGTTCGCAAAATACACTTAGGCACCAAACGCCCGTTTGGATCGCGACTGGAGCGAAAAACTGGCGAGAAACAGGGGTTCGAACCAAAACTTCCAAAACACCAAAATTTGTCCAATAAATGCAACAAGCTCAACATTTAACATGCTAAATACACTAATGAATGCATATATAATCAAGAATGCAAGTGTTGAAGCTTCAAAACACAAACCCACAAGAATGAAATCATACTCATTTATGGCCAAAATGAAATAAATGCAAGTCCCAACCAAACCCAAGAGATAAATGCAACTTACTTGACATATAGCACACATGAATGAAGTCATACGACAAATAAATTCAACCAAGAATTCAAATATTACAAATTTGGCATGAACCCTTACTATTCACATATATCACAAACTCAAACAAAAACTCCAACCTAAGAGAAGATAATCGGTAGAAAGATAGAGGATGTCGTGGTGAGTTCTGAACTTACTTCGGATCGGAAATTGATCAAGAAATGGTGCAGATATAATTATTCAAAGTTGAACAAAGCTTGGAGCAAAGTTGAGAGCTTCTCTTCTTCTTCCTTGGTGAAATAACGTAATGAGGGAAATAAGAGGGTTCAAGGCTTTCAGTTTTGGACCGGTTCGGTTCAAGGGGGTTCGGTTTGGTTCAAGGTTTTCCGGTTCAATTGGTTTAGTTCAAAAGGTGTTGGATTCAAATCTAAAATTATCATAAATTCCAATATAATAAAAATTCACATAAGCTCAAATAGATTCAAATAAGACAAATAAGAAAATTATAAAAAATAAAACGACAGTTAAATCATATATTACATAATTAATGAATTTAAATCGCGCACGTATATCATACCTGTACGGTTGAACAGTCGGGGTGTCACAAAATAGATAACAATTAATTCCAATATTCCAATTAAATCAAATATATATACATGCCTATATAATATATCACATATAATATATATATATATATATATACACCTAACAGCCATGCATAATTTTACATATATAAATATTCTCACACATGCATACACATACACACACTCATACACAAATACATTAAATATGCATACATGCACACAACACCTAATTTATATATATATACACATGCACACATTAAGAGTAATATATTTATATATAGACACTACATATGCACAACACATGCATGTATTAAAATCCTCCAACAGTCATACAATTCATACACACATTATACAATATATACTCACCATATTCACACACACCACTTAATACACATATATACATGATATACAATAATTTAGGGACATATAATAAACATTCATAAGCAAGGAAAGCCATGCAAACAAGGTTAAAATGAAAGAGAAACCATTCATGCAGCAGCAGTCCAGAAGGTTAGATACAGTCCCAAAAAGAGGTCACGGCCGCGACCGAAATCAGTTCAAAACTGGTCGCGGTCGCGACCAACGTCACCAGCAGCAATTCCAGCAGGTATAAGTCGAAGCCGCGACCGAAAATGAACGTCATCAAGTCGCAGTCATGATTGCATGCAGAAACGCCCCTGTTTCTGATCTCCCTTGAAGTAGCAGTAGCTCAGGACGAAAGGCCACACAAAGGACAATAATAAAGCTACACAAACACATTAAAATCTGGCCTAAAGCATGCTCAACAACAACAACAATTCACTTGGAAGTCTTAAGATCATACTTCATGCATTAATTCAAGATATAAGGTGGAGAAGGCATGAATTCACCCAAAAATGACATATGACCTAACTATTCATCAATCTAGCCATTACATGATCAATTCTCCATGAAAATCAGAAAATAAGGAGTCCAAAGAAAGAGAAAAGGATATAGATTACATTCATAAACATACCTTCCAAATTTGGGGCAAATCGTATGAGTATTGAACTCAAAACTTGGAAATTGAATAGTATTTGCTTCCTTCTCTCTTCGATTTCGGGTTGCAGCTGAGAGAGCCCTATTTTCCATCTCTCTTGGGGCGGAACAAAATAAGGGATAAAATTGGGTGAAATATAAGTGAATAAGGTTTAATTTGATATAAGGTAGGGGCATTTTGGTCAAGTAATGAGTAAGTTACGGCAAAACGGTAAGATGTGGCGAATCTGTCACTCAGCCACATTTCGGGCAAAATTTGGAGTAACGATTGGGCTTAAAAAATATTAATTTAGGTTCCTTGGTTTCCTTTCTTCGTTACGAGTCCGGCGCCTCTTCCGGAGTTTGAATCCGAATTCTCGAGCTCAAGTTACGGACTCCGGAACCAAAGGTGCGCATAATTCTCTTAATCTCCCGACTTGGTCTCGTCTCCAAAATAAAATTCATTATCGCAACAAACAAGATCAAAAACATGAAACGAGCACATAGACATGCTCATAACACATAAAACTACAACATTCTAAATTTTCACAAAATTTCGAAATCAAATTAAGTAGGAACGGCACGCGATCAAAACATATAAGTTCATAACATTCAAGAATTCAATTAAATTTCAAATATTTTCAATTATAAAATTAAATTCCATTTTAAATATTCTTTAAAGTATAACGAAATTATTATATTTAAAATGATTGATTAAAATTATAATTTATAATAAACAATCAATTACATAATTAAAGAATTTAAACGCGCAATTATGTAAACACATACGTTATACTATACGACTGAAAAGGCGGGGCGTTACAATCTCTCCCCCTTAAAAGAATCCGTCCTCGGATTCACTGTTCGCCCAAAACAACCAATGAGAGAGCCCCGTTTATCACAAACAACAAGGAGAGAACCCCGTCTCTCGAACAACAATGAGAGAACCCCGTCTCTCGCAAACAAAGAGAGCACCCCGTCTCTCACAAACAGCAAAGAGAGAGAACCCCGTCTCTTGAACAGCAATAAGAGAATCCCCGTCTCTTACAAGCAACGAGAGCACCCCGTCTCTCACAAACACGAGAAGAAAACCGCACTAAGGCATAAAATATAACACACCAAGGAACAAACATCATGAAGAAGGCCTCAAAACATCCAATTACGGTAATTTATAATTAAAACAATCACACAAAACCAGGTAATAATTATCACTTACATGCAACATCGATCATATAAAAGTACTTAACACACCAAGGGATCAAAGCACATATTACCAAAATTATTTGAATTAATAATGCGTGTATGCATATGTTATGAATGTCCCGTTCACCGTGGAACGAATTTGAAGTTAAAGCTTCCATGGTCCCAAGATATGGTCCGAACCCAAAAGCTAGCTCGACTCTTGGCTTGTCTTAAATATCTTCAACATGTCCACTTGAGAAGCTGATAAGACCTTAGAATGGTCCTATTCTTGATTCAACTCTGATTCTTATCCCTTCTTACCTTCTCTTCTTCTATCTCTCAGTTATGTGTTGACCTTGATCCACTCAACTTGCCCTTCCAGAACGAGTCTCCAAATTTTGGATCATTCTTGTCTCCTTCTAAAATTTGGTGAAGCTTTTGAAATTCGAATAACCTTCCTAATTAACGGTCACCGTCCTATTCACGAGTTCTTCCAAGTTGAGTTGTGATCACCGGTTCCCCAAAATTTGGAACAATCACTTTGTGGATCTTTCTTTGTCCTTTCACACCCTTGGAGTCATTAAGCGTGCATTCAGTTCCGGTCCACTCAAATCTCTAATCAAGGGGGAAAACTTCCTTGATAAACCTTGAGGTTTAATTCAACTTCTTTCACAGTCACTTCTTTCTGATTCCTCCATTTTTAAATTCCTTTTTAAGCCATCATAGAAATCGACGACTGATTGAGTGGACTTTTATTTTGTTGTGTTGTTCGAATCCTTTTTATACTTATCTGAAATAATTTCCATGTTCAACATCAGCGAGACATGATGGTTCTCTTAAGGGGGGAAGGTTGTGACGCCCCATTTTCTCGAAGGGTGTCCTTACGACATCAACAAGTAAGTCTTTACACTTATGTGTGTTTAATTTAAGAGTTCTTGAATTATGTGATTTAATGTAAATCCAATTTAATATGTGTTCATTCGAATTATTCTAAGATTAATTGCAACTTGATTAATTACGCACATATTTAACCCTAACTATCTAATTTGTTTTAATTCAAATTTATTCCATGAAATAATTGTCAAGTTGATTTTAAATCCATCATGTTACTTAACTTGTTTAATTTCGGTTTACTTGAATTCCTTGAGATTAATTGTCAATCATGTTTTTACAAAGTGCCGTTAAATTATACGAAAAGTTTCTAAAATTAAATTGAATTAAACTCTAATTGGTAAATCTCTCTCTTTCATTGTAATTTATAAAATTTATGCGGAGCTTGAATGTTTAGTCGTAACTTTACCGATTTTATTCACGATTATTTGTACGCGATATTACTCTTTGCTACGCGATAAGGATACCCGGTTGTATATAGCTTGTGCACAAGACACATTTATCCCAATCCCTTTTTCTCTCTCTCTCTCCCCTCTCCCACTTTCTCTCTCCCGCGGGTTACTATCGCGGCTTCGGTTATGAGCCCATAACTCGATCGTTTCTCAACGGAATTCAACAAACTAATAGTCCATTTCGATTATCTCGGTGAGACCGACGCAAGAGTACCAATTTCACGGCCTAACGACGAACGGTGGCGGAGTTATGGCCGGATTTCAGTAGCAGCGGTGGAGCTGTCAGACCGCCGCCACTTCGCCGGAGTTTCGCGGTATTTTCCGGCCACCTCCTTGGTGCACGCGCCGAAGACCCAGCAAGAGGACATCCCGGCGCTTCGTTTGACATCAGCGGAGCGGCCATCGGAGCAGCGACGGCGCCGCACGCACCGCCCAAAGCTCGCGGTGGCGGCGCGAGTTACTGTAGCGGCGGCGGAAGAAACTTCGGCAACCAACGGGGGCCTTTTCCGGCCATCTTTTGGTCTTGGGCTCTTCACGAAAGTTGTTCGGAACGACGAGAACTAGTGGCCTGTGATCAGGCGACTCCAGATTCGGTGGTTTGGTGGCGGATCGGCGGCGGCAAAGTAGCGGTGCAACGGCGGCACTAGCTCCGAGGATTTTTCCGGAAAGCTACCTTAGGGCTTTCGAAGAGCTCGTCATGGGTAAGAGAACGCTTTCAGATCGCATTTTGGTTCACCGGTTTGGAAGTAATTTGAGTTCGAAGATTTAGGGTTTTCGTGTTCGTAGATTTCAGATCTAGGACAATCGGCTTGGAATTTCCAGAAATTGATCAAGGATTCGGAACGGGCACGAAGACTTCATTCAGGACTGATTTTTCGGGATTTTTCCGGCGACTTTTGACGGCGGCCCGGTGGCGGCCCGGCGACTTTCCGCCGGCTCCAGTGGTGGCAATCCGGCGACTTTCGGACAGAATGTTCGTCTCGTTGTGGTGAGTTCAAAACCACTTTCTGTTCGCTAATCGGACACTCGATCTATTTATTACGAATTATTTTACGTAATTGTGATTATTTGAATTAATTGTTTTAAGTGCAAATAAATTGGTTATTGTTGGTCTGTTGATCGAGATATATTCCAATCGTATATGAAAACATGTATTGAATGGATTGTGATATGCATGAATGTTTTAATTTACAATTTGAATCCCGATGTGATGAATTTGTGCTATGTGTTTAGATATGAAGGGGTGTTAGTGTAATATTTAGAAACTAATCTTTTATGTGACTAAATGAACTTGAATGATATTTTAGAAGAACGAAAATGTTGTGATTTCTCTATATGAATTTGAGACGTTCTCAATGTTATGTTTATTGTAAATTGTGTTTCAAATATAAATTTAGATACATGAAAGATGCTTGAACAACTTGAGACTTTATGCATGATAGGAGTTAGAATTGTAATATTTTGATTTACTCTTACTACTTGAAAATGGTATATTATGAATTACTATAAATTGAAAATTGTCATGCTTGTAAGTAATTAATTCCTAGTTGAATAATTATATAAACACTTTAAACGAACAATTATGCTTAATAATCAACTAAGGGGATGTATGTGTGATAATTCTAAACTTTTATAAATAACTTAGGGGATGTAAGTGTAATATTTATGAAACTATGAAAGTGACTTGAGCTTATGTACCAAACATGTTGTGAAGTTGTAAAGTATGATCTTAATTGAATTAAATGCACTCTTTATTTGTATCAAGTATGCCATCTACGTACGACAACCTTGTATGTTTCTATGATCAAGATGCTCTTACTTATGCACTTTATAACTCGTCATGAACTTGATGCTTAATTCTAATATTATAATTGAACCCTGTGACATTGGATAATTTAATATGCATTTTGTGAATACATTGACTTCCTAAATTGATCTTGCATCTTTGGATATGGAATTACGTGTCGGTTGCTTGTAAATATGACCTTGTTGAGCATTGATATGCCTTGAATGACCACGACACCTTATCCAAGCACAACATGAACACTTATGCATAACCACGATCATGTTGAGCAACGCCGTGCGTCTTGTTTGGTTCATATAGAGTCTAAGTCTGGGCTTCTGTATGTCTTGTCACAGAGTTTGGTGGTGCCGGTGGGCCCGAGGTTTAGAGTGTTTTGCCCTTCACACTCTCAAACTCTACTTTCACGAGGTGAGGTGTAGGATTTTGTATAGTTACGAGACCTATGGCCTTAATATGCTGATTTCAACCCTTGCATGCGAGTATATCTATTATAAATACGTATGTGTTGGATATGATATGTTTATGACCTTCTGAATCAAATCTGTTTGGAAAAGTAAATATGAAAGCATATATAAGCTGTTTTGAAAAGTACTTTACGTTATGTTCTGTAGCGAGATTGCCATAAAAGATTGGCGTATGTGATCCGTTGTGATCTGTTATGTTGTGATCCGTTGTGATCTGTGTGTGGATCGATCCTAGTGAGCTGCCGAATGGGTACCCCCGGGACGGTTAGGGCCGTCGGGGCATTTATCCTTTGCGTAGTTCCATTTGAGATATCATTGTGCGACCTTAGGGTGATGAGGGAGGCGTGGCATCTTGAGCCTTCGGCTAAGGCCGGGGAGGACTCTTGTGGGTTCGCAACCCCTTGAGGGTGAGTCTATTTTAGACGGTTTATTCTCGATGGTATGGGGACGGTACATCTCCTCCATCATTGGTGTAGAGGTTGGATTGATTTTGATTTACGTTATGAGGAGTTCAGGTTGGGAGCTCGTACTCGCCGAGCAGTTGATTATGTTATGTTATGGAATTATGAATCGGGATAGAGTCTTTCTGGAAAATGATTTCCAAACTTATATCCATATCTTATTCGGGTTCTTTCAAAACGTTTTGGTATGTAACACCTATCCCCGGTTGATGAGTCCATCCTTTTTATTCTGTGCTATGCTCCTTATATATATTGTGGGTGTGCGTTAGCCCCCTCACTCGGTCAAGTTGACTGACCCCTCATTTACACTTTTAGTTGCAGGATTGTTGGCGTTTGCTAGGCGGAAGTGAGTCCTTTGAGTTGCACTTCGTCGGTCTAGTCTTTCTATTTGCATTTGTCTTTTCATACACTTTACTTATGCTTTGACTTGTAGACTTGAGATTATACTTTGCTATTCGGTAGCCCTGCGTGGCACTCTCATTCGGCCCTTGTGGCACTTGATGATTATTACTTTATGTTGATATTCGGGACTAGGGATTTATGCTAGTTGAACCCGTCAATTGTTATGTTTGTTGATCTATTATTCCGGATCAGGTATCTATGCTAGTTGAACCCGTCACCTGCTTTGTATGTTTTGTTTTAAATGCTTCCGCTATCTATTGTTGTTGGTTTTAATTGCTTCCGCACTCTGAGTTTTGGTCAAGTTAGATCCGCCTAGCCTAGTGTGTGAGTTGGTCTCCCGTTCGCTCTGATTCGGATTCGGGCATGGACTTTCATTTAATCTTCCGAGTCTGGGTCATAGTGCGGGGGATGTGGCACTTCTCCGTTTGGGGTGTTACATCCTTAAGTGGTATCAGAGCTCTAGGTTGCAAAACCGAGCTCTTGAGTCGTGTTGAGTCTGTCTAGGTCGTACGGCATAGGAATAACTGCGCATTGCATTTGTTTGACTTGATATTTTGATCATTCGGCATGAATTGTTTCGTGATTATATGATTGTGTGCACATTGTGACTTTGATTATGCAACATCTTATTTTATGTGCTTTATAAATTACAACAAATTGTTGCATTTACGTGATATACTTGTTACATTTCATTTGCATCCTAATTCGCATGCATCGAATTTAGTGTTTGAATTTCAGGGTGGTCTATGAGTCAACACTAAGATTTCCCTCCGTCAACACTACCTATTAGCACTACAACAAAAACACCCCATGATTCAAAGATGAAAGGATTCTTCACCAAGATGAATGGTCATGAAAAGGTTCAGAGTTGAAGGAATGAGATTTGCTATGTTGACTTACTATCTTAAAGTCAATTGAAAGATGGAGTTTGATGAATTTTCACCTTGATTATTCGTTTATTTGGAAGTAGTCACCTTGCTGAGGAAATGAGTCAATGGAGGAGAATCTGACCAAGTAGAACCGTTTCGAAGGAGTTTGATGAGCTTTCGCCTTGATGGTTCGTTTATTTGGAAGTAGTCACCTTGTTGATGGAAACGAGTTAATGTAGAAGAATCCGATCAAATAAGATCCGAGCAAGTTCAAGGAATGTGGATAGGTAACCATGTTACTTAAACGACGAGCTACAAACCATCGGTGAGTGTTGGAGGTTTTGGTGCCGTTTAGAGTTAACGAACGACAAGACAAGATTGATTGTTAGCTCTTTGGGTGTTTCTTCAAGATGAGATGGAAGACATTGTTGATGTGGGAATGGAATACCTAAATGAAGAAAGACTTTATCCAAGTTTCAGAATTATATACCTTGGATTGCTTTGGGAAGTACTTAGCACCACAATCATCCAACGAAACTCTGAGGTAAATATCTAATTGACAAACGAATCATGAACAACTCCTTGAAGATGAGCAGACTAAGATTTAACACATGAATGAGAATTCTTGGGAGAAACTGAAGATGATTCTAGTTGAGCAAGGATTACGGTCTAGTAAGGGCTTTGGTGATAAACGAGTTTTGCTGAGTTACCAATTTATGAAAAGACTCAAGAAAAGAGGTTCAGATGACAAGGGTTGCATTACTGTCGGCTTAAACAACTCCTACTGCTTCATCTCGACTTTCTTGTCAAGATTTTTACACTTTGGTTAACGGTACGCCAAGCATTCATGGCATTTGCATACATGCATCGTTTAAATACTCTTACCTTGTTTTGCTTAATGTGGGTGATGACTACTGCTATTTTAATTGTGATAACTTGGATACCAGATCTAGTATTTGTAACTTGAAATTTCTACTTGTTATGAACTGTGCTGGAATGAATGAGTTATGTACTTGTGTGAACTATTCACGCTTATGTGATTTAAAACTCTTTTGATTGCTCACTAACTTCTCATATAACATACATACATACTGTAACGCTGTTTTATAGGGATTCCATCGCGATATCCCCCTTGAGTTGAGGTACGAGCGTTGAATCTATACTCAAGGGACACCGATATCAGTTGTATAAGGTACACCAAACATGCATCGCATACTTTTCGTCAAGTGTTACTATGATTTGTGTATGAATGAATAACTGATCAGTGGATTTATGTGCAAGAGAGACCTTAGGTTCCCTCTTTTTACGTGTTGGAGATATGTAGGATTCTCTCTATTTATGTGGTAGAAAGATGTTGGAATCTTTCTAAGTTTTGTGCGCGAGAGATGTTGGATTCTCTTGTATTTACATATTCGGAGATGCTGGATTCTCTTGAATCTAAGAGTTTGAGGAATGCTGGATTTTCTCAAACTAGAATGTTGGCAGATGCTGGAATCTGTCCGACTTAGGTTGAGAGACGGGGTTCTCTCAATTATGTGCTTGAGAGACGGGGTTCTCTCTTTTGTGTGTGCTCGAGAGACAGGGTTCTCTCTCTTGTGGGTGCTGAGGGACGGGGCTCTCTCACTTACGTACTGGGAGATGGGATTCTCTCTTGTTTGTTGTGGTTGCGTTACACGTTGATTGGACTACGGGTAGCAAGTGGCGAGTCTGAGACGACATCGAGGTTGGGTGCAGTTGTAGCTATCCGATCATGGGAATGACCGATCGAGTTCGAACAACTAGCGGATCAAGTACTCGCATGGACCTCGACGATAACAAGACATCCTAAAGGAGGTTCGGTGTAGATGACAGGAGTAAGCCTCACCATTAGAGTTATGATCTCACACGAGTTCGGGAGAAGGGTTGGAGCACTACAACTCGAGGATCTACATTTTTGCAGTGGAACCTGGGGACCAGGTTCTCTTAAGGGGGGAAGGTTGTGACGCCCCATTTTCTCGAAGGGTGTCCTTACGACATCAACAAGTAAGTCTCTACACTTATGTGTGTTTAATTTAAGAGTTCTTGAATTATGTGATTTAATGTAAATCCAATTTAATATGTGTTCATTCGAATTATTCTAAGATTAATTGCAACTTGATTAATTACGCACATATTTAACCCTAACTATCTAATTTGTTTTAATTGAAATTTATTCCATGAAATAATTATCAAGCTGATTTTAAATCCATCATGTTACTTAACTTGTTTAATTTCAGTTTACTTGAATTCCTTGAGATTAATTGTCAATCATGTTTTTACAAAGTGCCGTTAAATTATACGAAAAGTTTCTAAAATTAAATTGAATTAAACTCTAATTGGTAAATCTCTCTCTTTCATTGTAATTTATAAAATTTATGCGGAGCTTGAATGTTTAGTCGTAACTTTACCGATTTTATTCACGATTATTTGTACGCGATATTACTCTTTGCTATGCGATAAGGATACCCGGTTGTATATAGCTTGTGCACAAGACACATTTATCCCAATCCCTTTTTTTCTCTCTCTCTCCCCTCTCCCACTTTCTCTCTCCCGCGGGTTACTATCGCGGCTTCGGTTACGAGCCCATAACTCGATCGTTTCAACAAACTAATAGTCCATTTCGATTATCTCGGCGAGACTGACGCAAGAGTACCAATTTCATGGCCTAACGACGAACGGTGGCGGAGTTATGGCCGGATTTCAGTAGCAGCGGCGGAGCTGTCAGACCGCCGCCACTTCGCCGGCGTTTAACGACATTTTCCGGCCACCTCCTTGGTGCACGCGCCGAAGACCCAGCAAGAGGACATCCCGGCGCTTCGTTTGACGTCGGCGGTGCGGCCATCGGAGCAGCGATGGCGCCGCACGCGCCGCCCAAAGCTCGCGGCGGCGGCGCGAGTTACTATAGCGGCGGCGGCAGAAACTTCGGCAACCAACGGGGGCCTTTTCCGGCCATCTTTTGGTCTTAGGCTCTTCACGAAAGTTGTTCGGAACGACGAGAACTAGTGGCCTGTGATCAGGCGACTCCAGATTCGGTGGTTTGGTGGCGGATCGGCGGCGGCAAAGTAGCGGTGCAACGGCGGCACTAGCTCCGAGGATTTTTCCGGAAAGCTACCTTAGGGCTTTCGAAGAGCTCGTCATGGGTAAGACAACGCCTCTTTCAGATCGCATTTTGGTTCACCGGTTTGGAAGTAATTTGAGTTCGAAGATTTAGGGTTTTCGTGTTCTTAGATTTCAGATCTAGGACAATCGGCTTGGAATTTCCTGAAATTGATCGAGGATTCGGAACGGGCACGAAGACTTCATTCAGGACTGATTTTTCGGGATTTTTCCGGCGACTTTTGACGGCGGACCGGTGGCGGCCCGGCGACTTTCCGGCGGCTCCAGTGGCGGCAATCCGGCGACTTTCGGACAGAATGTTCGTCTCGTTGTGGTGAGTTCAACGCCACTTTCCGTTCGCTAATCGGACACCCGATCTATTTATTACGAATTATTTTGCGTAATTGTGATTATTTGAATTAATTGTTTTAAGTGCAAATAAATTGGTTATTGTTGGTCTGTTGATCGAGATATATTCCAATCGTATATGAAAACATGTATTGAATGGATTGTGATATGCATGAATGTTTTAATTTACAATTTGAATCCCGATGTGATGAATTTGTGCTATGTGTTTAGATATGAAGGGGTGTTAGTGTAATATTTAGAAACTAATCTTTTATGTGACTAAATGAACTTGAATGATATTTTAGAAGAACGAAAATGTTGTGATTTCTCTATATGAAATTGAGACGTTCTCAATGTTATGTTTATTGTAAATTGTGTTTCAAATATAAATTTAGATACATGAAAGATGCTTGAACAACTTGAGACTTTATGCATGATGGGAGTTAGAATTGTAATATCTTGATTTACTCTTACTACTTGAAAATGGTATATTATGAATTACTACAAATTGATAATTGTCATGCTTGTAAGTAATTAATTCCTAGTTGAATAATTATATAAACACTTTAAACGAACAATTATGCTTAATAATCAACTAAGGGGATGTATGTGTGATAATTCTAAACTTTTATAAATAACTTAGGGGATGTAAGTGTAATATTTATGAAACTATGAAAGTGACTTGAGCTTATGTACCAAACATGTTGTGAAGTTGTAAAGTATGATCTTAAGTGAATTAAATGCACTCTTTATTTGTATCAAGTATGCCATCTACGTACGACAACCTTGTGTGTTTCTATGATCAAGATGCTCTTACTTATGCACTTTATAACTCGTCATGAAGTTGATGCTTAATTCTAATATTATAATTGAACCCTGTGACATTGGATAATTTAATATGCATTTTGTGAATACATTGACTTCCTAAATTGATCTTGCATCTTTGGATATGGAATTACGTGTCGGTTGCTTGTAAATATGACCTTGTTGAGCATTGATATGCCTTAAATGACCACGACACCTTATCCAAGCACAACATGAACACTTATGCATAACCACGATCATGTTGAGCAACGCCGTGCGTCTTGTTTGGTTCATATAGAGTCTAAGTCTGGGCTTCTGTATGTCTTGTCACAGAGTTTGGTGGTGCCGGTGGGCCCTAGGTTTAGAGTGTTTGGCCCTTCACACTCTCAGACTCTACTTTCACGAGGTGGGGTGTAGGATTTTGTATAGTTATGAGACCTATGGCCTTAATATGCTGATTTCAACCCTTGCATGCGAGTATATCTATTATAAATACGTATGTGTTGGATATGATATGTTTATGACCTTCTGAATCAAATCAGTTTGGAAAAGTAAATATGAAAGCATATATAAGCTGTTTTGAAAAGTACTTTACGTTATGTTCTGTAGCGAGATTGCCATGAAAGATTGGCGTATGTGATCCGTCGTGATCTGTTATGTTGTGATCCGTTGTGATCTGTGTGTGGATCGATCCTGGTGAGCTGCCGAATGGGTACCCCCGGGACGGTTAGGGCCGTCGGGGCATTTATCCTTTGCGTAGTTCCATTTGAGATATCATTGTGCGACCTTAGGGTGATGAGGGAGGCGTGGTATCTTGAGCCTTCGGCTAAGGCCGGGGAGGACTCTTGTGGGTTCGCAACCCCTTGAGGGTGAGTCTATTTTAGACAGTTTATTCTCGATGGTATGGGGACGGTACATCTCCTCCATCATTGGTGTAGAGGTTGGATTGATTTTGATTTACGTTATGAGGAGTTCAGGTTGGAAGCTCGTACTCGCCGAGCAGTTGATTATGTTATGTTATGGAATTATGAATCGGGATAGAGTCTTTCTGGAAAATGATTTCCAAACTTATATCCATATCTTATTCGGGTTCTTTCAAAACGTTTTGGTATGTAACACCTATCCCCGGTTCATGAGTCCATCCTTTTTATTCTGTGCTATGCTCCTTATATATATATTGTGGGTGTGCGTTAGCCCCCTCACTCGGTCAAGTTGACTGACCCCTCATTTACACTTTTAGTTGCAGGATTGTTGGCGTTTGCTAGGTGGAAGTGAGTCCTTTGAGTTGCATTTCGTCGGTCTAGTCTTTCTGTTTGCATTTGTCTTTTCATACACTTTACTTATGCTTTGACTTGTAGACTTGAGATTATACTTTACTATTCGGTAGCCCTGCGTGGCACTCTCATTCGGCCCTTGTGGCACTTGATGATTATTACTTTATGTTGATATTCGGGACTAGGGATTTATGCTAGTTGAACCCGTCACTTGTTATGTTTGTTGATCTATTATTCCGGATTAGGTATCTATGCTAGTTGAACCCGTCACCTGCTTTGTATGTTTTGTTTTAAATGCTTCCGCTATCTATTGCTGTTGGTTTTAATTGCTTCCGCACTCTGAGTTTTGGTCAAGTTAGATCCGCCTAGCCTAGTGTGTGAGTTGGTCTCCCGTTCGGTCTGATTCGGATTCGGGCATGGACTTTCATTTCATCTTCCGGGTCTGGGTCATAGTGCGGGGGATGTGGCACTTCTCCATTTGGGGTGTTACATCCTTAAGTGGTATCAGAGCTCTAGGTTGCAAAACCTAGCTCTTGAGTCGTGTTGAGTCTGTCTAGGTCGTACGGCATAGGAATAACTGCGCATTGCATTTGTTTGACTTGATATTTTGATCATTCGGCATGAATTATTTCGTGATTACATGATTGTGTGCACATTGTGACTTTGATTATGCAACATCTTATTTTATGTGCTTTATAAATTACAACAAATTGTTGCATTTACGTGATATACTTGTTACATTTCATTTGCATCCTAATTCGCATGCATCGAATTTAGTGTTTGAATTTCAGGGTGCTCTATGAGTCAACACTAAGATTTCCCTCCGTCAACACTACCTATTATCACTACAACAAAAACACACCATGATTCAAAGATGAAAGGATTCTTCACCAAGATGAATGGTCATGAAAAGGTTCAGAGTTGAAGGAATGAGATTTGCTATGTTGACTTACTATCTTAAAGTCAATTGAAAGATGGAGTTTGATGAATTTTCACCTTGATGATTCGTTTATTTGGAAGTAGTCACCTTGCTGAGGAAATGAGTCAATGGAGGAGAATCTGACCAAGTAGATCCGTTTTGAAGGAGTTTGATGAGCTTTCGCCTTGATGGTTCGTTTATTTGGAAGTAGTCACCTTGTTGATGGAAACGAGTTAATGTAGAAGAATCCGATCAAATAAGATCCGAGCAAGTTCAAGGAATGTGGATAGGTAACCATGTTACTTAAACGACGAGCTACAAACCATCGGTGAGTGTTGAAGGTTTTGGTGCCGTTTAGAGTTAACGAACGACAAGACAAGATTGATTGTTAGCTCTTTGGGTGTTTCTTCAAGATGAGATGGAAGACATTGTTGATGTGGGAATGGAATACCTAAATGAAGAAAGACCTTATCCAAGTTTCAGAATTATATACCTTGGATTGCTTTGGGAAGTACTTAGCACCACAATCATCCAACGAAACTCTGAGGTAAATATCTAATTGACAAACGAATTATGAACAACTCCTTGAAGATGAGCAGACTAAGATTTAACACATGAATGAGAATTCTTGGGAGAAACTGAAGATGATTCTAGTTGAGCAAGCATTACGGTCTAGTAAGGGCTTTGGTGATAAACGGGTTTTGCTGAGTTACCAATTTATGAAAAGACTCAAGAAAAGAGGTTCAGATGACAAGGGTTGCATTACTGTCGGCTTAAACAACTCCTACTGCTTCATGTCGACTTTCTTGTCAAGATTTTTACACTTTGGTTAACGGTACGCCAAGCATTCATGGCATTTGCATACATGCATCGTTTAAATACTCTTACCTTGTTTTGCTTAATGTGGGTGATGACTACTGCTATTTTAATTGTGATAACTTGGATACCAGATCTAGTATTTGTAACTTGAAATTTCTACTTGTTATGAACTGTGCTGGAATGAACGAGTTATGTACTTGTGTGAACTATTCACGCTTATGTGATTTAAAACTCTTTTGATTGCTCACTAACTTCTCATATAACATACATACATACTGTAACGCTGTTTTATAGGGATTCCATCGCGATATCCCCCTTGAGTTGAGGTACGAGCGTTGAATCTATACTCAAGGGACACCGATATCAGTTGTATAAGGTACACCAAACATGCATCACATACTTTTCGTCAAGTGTTACTATGATTTGTGTATGAATGAATAACTGATCAGTGGATTTATGTGCAAGAGAGACCTTAGGTTCCCTCTTTTTACGTGTTGGAGATTTGTAGGATTTCTCTATTTATGTGGTAGAAAGATGTTGGAATCTTTCTAAGTTTTGTGCGTGAGAGATGTTGGATTCTCTTGTATTTAGATATTCGGAGATGCTGGATTCTCTTGAATCTAAGAGTTTGAGGAATGCTGGATTTTCTCAAACTAGAATGTTGGCAGATGCTGGAATCTGTCCGACTTAGGTTGAGAGACGGGGTTCTCTCAATTATGTGCTTGAGAGACGGGGTTCTCTCTTTTTTGTGTGCTCGAGAGACGGGGTTCTCTCTCTTGTGGGTGCTGAGGGACGGGGCTCTCTCACTTACGTACTGGGAGATGGGATTCTCTCTTGTTTGTTGTGGTTGCGTTACGCGTTGATTGGACTACGGGTAGCAAGTGGCGAGTCTGAGACGACATCGAGGTTGGGTGCAGTTGTAGCTATCCGATCATGGGAATGACCGATCGAGTTCGAACAACTAGCGGATCAAGTACTCGCATGGACCTCGACGATAACAAGACATCCTAAAGGAGGTTCGGTGTAGATGACAGGAGTAAGCCTCACCATTAGAGTTATGATCTCACACGAGTTCGGGAGAAGGGTTGGAGCACTACAACTCGAGGATCTACATTTTTGCAGTGGAACCTGGGGACCAGGTTCTCTTAAGGGGGGAAGGTTGTGACGCCCCATTTTCTCGAAGGGTGTCCTTACGACATCAACAAGTAAGTCTCTACACTTATGTGTGTTTAATTTAAGAGTTCTTGAATTATGTGATTTAATGTAAATCCAATTTAATATGTGTTCATTCGAATTATTCTAAGATTAATTGCAACTTGATTAATTACGCACATATTTAACCCTAACTATCTAATTTGTTTTAATTGAAATTTATTCCATGAAATAATTATCAAGTTGATTTTAAATCCATCATGTTACTTAACTTGTTTAATTTCAGTTTACTTGAATTCCTTGAGATTAATTGTCAATCATGTTTTTACAAAGTGCCGTTAAATTATACGAAAAGTTTCTAAAATTAAATTGAATTAAACTCTAATTGGTAAATCTCTCTCTTTCATTGTAATTTATAAAATTTATGTGGACCTTGAATGTTTAGTCGTAACTTTACCGATTTTATTCACGATTATTTGTACGCGATATTACTCTTTGCTACGCGATAAGGATACCCGGTTGTATATAGCTTGTGCACAAGACACATTTATCCCAATCCCTTTTTCTCTCTCTCTCTCCCCTATCCCACTTTCTCTCTCCTGCGGGTTACTATCGCGGCTTCGGTTACGAGTCTATAACTCGATTATTTCTCGACGGAATTCAACAAACTAATAGTCCATTTCGATTATCTCGGTGAGACCGACGCAAGAGTACCAATTTCACTGCCTAACGACGAACGGTGGCGGAGTTATGGCCGGATTTCAGTAGCAGCAGCGGAGCTGTCATACCGCCACCATTTCGTCGGCGTTTCGCGGCATTTTCCGGCCACCTCCTTGGTGCACGCGCCGAAGACCCAGCAAGAGGACATCCCGGTGCTTCGTTTGACGTCGGCAGCGCGGCCATCGGAGCAGCGACGGCGCCGCACGCGCCGCCCAAAGCTCGCGGCGGTGGCGCGAGTTACTGTAGCGACGGCGGCAGAAACTTCGGCAACCAACGGGGGCCTTTTCCGGCCATCTTTTGCTCTCGGGCTCTTCACGAAAGTTGTTCGGAACGACGAGAACTAGTGGCCTGTGATCAGGCGACTCCAGATTACGTGGTTTGGCGGCGGATCGGCGGCGGCAAAGTAGCGGTGCAACGGCGGCACTAGCTCCGAGGATTTTTTCGGAAAGCTACCTTAGGGCTTTCGAAGAGCTCGTCATGGGTAAGAGAACGCTTTCAGATCGCATTTTGGTTCACCGGTTTGGAAGTAATTTGAGTTCGAAGATTTAGGGTTTTCGTGTTCGTAGATTTCAGATCTAGGACAATCGGCTTGGAATTTCCAGAAATTGATCGAGGATTCGGAACGGGCACGAAGACTTCATTCAGGACTGATTTTTCGGGATTTTTCCGGCGACTTTTGACGGCGGCCCGATGGCGGCCCGGCGACTTTCCGGCGGCTCCAGTGGCGGCAATCCGGCGACTTTCGGACAGAATGTTCGTCTCGTTGTGGTGAGTTCAACGCCACTTTCTGTTCGCTAATCGGACACTCGATCTATTTATTACGAATTATTTTGCGTAATTGTGATTATTTGAATTAATTGTTTTAAGTGCAAATAAATTGGTTATTGTTGGTCTGTTGATCGAGATATATTCCAATCGTATATGAAAACATGTATTGAATGGATTGTGATATGCATGAATGTTTTAATTTACAATTTGAATCCCGATGTGATGAATTTGTGCTATGTGTTTAGATATGAAGGGGTGTTAGTGTAATATTTAGAAACTAATCTTTTATGTGACTAAATGAACTTGAATGATATTTTAGAAGAACGAAAATGTTGTGATTTCTCTATATGAATTTGAGACGTTCTCAATGTTATGTTTATTGTAAATTGTGTTTCAAATATAAATTTAGATACATGAAAGATGCTTGAACAACTTGAGACTTTATGCATGATAGGAGTTAGAATTGTAATATCTTGATTTACTCTTACTACTTGAAAATGGTATATTATGAATTACTATAAATTGATAATTGTCATGCTTGTAAGTAATTAATTCCTAGTTGAATAATTATATAAACACTTTAAACGAACAATTATGCTTAATAATCAACTAAGGGGATGTATGTGTGATAATTCTAAACTTTTATAAATAACTTAGGGGATGTAAGTGTAATATTTATGAAACTATGAAAGTGACTTGAGCTTATATACCAAACATGTTGTGAAGTTGTAAAGTATGATCTTAAGTGAATTAAATGCACTCTTTATTTGTATCAAGTATGCCATCTACGTACGACAACCTTGTATGTTTCTATGATCAAGATGCTCTTACTTATGCACTTTATAACTCGTCATGAACTTGATGCTTAATTCTAATATTATAATTGAACCCTGTGACATTGGATAATTTAATATGCATTTTGTGAATACATTGACTTCCTAAATTGATCTTGCATCTTTGGATATGGAATTACGTGTCGGTTGCTTGTAAATATGACCTTGTTGAGCATTGATATGCCTTGAATGACCACGACACCTTATCCAAGCACAACATGAACACTTATTCATAACCACGATCATGTTGAGCAACGCCGTGCGTCTTGTTTGGTTCATATAGAGTCTAAGTCTGGGCTTCTGTATGTCTTGTCACAGAGTTTGGTGGTGCCCGTGGGCCCGAGGTTTAGAGTGTTTGGCCCTTTACACTCTCAGACTCTACTTTCACGAGGTGAGGTGTAGGATTTTGTATAGTTACGCGACCTATGGCCTTAATATGCTGATTTCAACCCTTGCATGCGAGTATATCTATTATAAATACGTATGTGTTGGATATGATATGTTTATGACCTTCTGAATCAAATCTGTTTGGAAAAGTAAATATGAAAGAATATATAAGCTGTTTTGAAAAGTACTTTACGTTATGTTCTGTAGTGAGATTGCCATGAAAGATTGGCGTATGTGACCCATCGTGATCTGTTATGTTGTGATCCGTTGTGATCTGTGTGTGGATCGATCCTGGTGAGCTGCCGAATGGGTACCCCCGGGACGGTTAGGGCCGTCGGGGCATTTATCCTTTGCGTAGTTCCATTTGAGATATCATTGTGCGACCTTAGGGTGATGAGGGAGGCGTGGTATCTTGAGCCTTCGGCTAAGGCCGGGGAGGACTCTTGTGGGTTCGCAACCTCTTGAGGGTGAGTCTATTTTAGACGGTTTATTCTCGACGGTATGGGGACGGTACATCTCCTCCATCATTGGTGTAGAGGTTGGATTGATTTTGATTTACGTTATGAGGAGTTGAGGTTGGAAGCTCGTACTCACCGAGCAGTTGATTATGTTATGTTATGGAATTATGAATCGGGATAGAGTGTTTCTGGAAAATGATTTCCAAACTTATATCCATATCTTATTCGGGTTCTTTCAAAACGTTTTGGTATGTAACACCTATCCCCGGTTCATGAGTCCATCCTTTTTATTCTGTGCTATGCTCCTTATATATATATTGTGGGTGTGCGTTAGCCCCCTCACTCGGTCAAGTTGACTGACCCCTCATTTACACTTTTAGTTGCAGGATTGTTGGCGTTTGCTAGGCGGAAGTGAGTCCTTTGAGTTGCACTTCGTCGGTCTAGTCTTTCTATTTGCATTTGTCTTTTCATACACTTTACTTATGCCTTGACTTGTAGACTTGAGATTATACTTTACTATTCGGTAGCCCTGCGTGGCACTCTCATTCGGCCCTTGTGGCACTTGATGATTATTACTTTATGTTGATATTCGGGACTAGGGATTTATGCTAGTTGAACCCGTCACTTGTTATGTTTGTTGATCTATTATTCCGGATTAGGTATCTATGCTAGTTGAACCCGTCACCTGCTTTGTATGTTTTGTTTTAAATGCTTCCGCTATCTATTGTTGTTGGTTTTAATTGCTTCCGCACTCTGAGTTTTGGTCAAGTTAGATCCGCCTAGCCTAGTGTGTGAGTTGGTCTCCCGTTCGCTCTGATTCGGATTCGGGCATGGACTTTCATTTCATCTTCCGGGTCTAGGTCATAGTGCGGGGGATGTGGCACTTCTCCGTTTGGGGTGTTACATGATGGTCCGATTTAACTTCCTTTCCTCATAACTGACGTAAAAGTCCAACAGAAGTTCCCTCGTAATTCCATCATCCTCAAAACCCGAGATACGATTATGTAGAGAACCAATCATTTCAAACTTGAGAGAATGAGGTTGTGCGTGTCTCCTAACAAGGGTACAGTAGCATTATATATCTTGGTGTTTCCTCTGTAAAACTTATCTCCACTTTGAAGGTCTTAGACTAATAGCTCATCTCATTCCTTTTCCATCACTATCGTTAAAATTTCCATAGCTACGAAGATTTGTACTTCTGTCGTTCATAGTAAAATACTTCTCCAAGCGCAACCTCAGGTTTTAAGTGACATTTAAATCAATTTACAATATGCAATGAAGTGACTCGGACTAAACCACGAGACTCGACAGACTCGAAATCCCGCCTAGCGCTCCAAAACTGCAACACCTGAAAACAAAGCCGGGTTCAATCTATAGGAGACTGGTGGGTATAAAACAGGGCATATTATATTAATATCGCAGAATTTAAACACCCACACATGCAAGCTATAATCCCGTGCGAGGTTTTGAGATAATTCCAAAGTGGGTGAAAACAGGGTAAACAACGCTCGGGATTATAACATTAATTTCCTTAATTCCTTACATTCATATGGTCATTACGTGAGCCCCGCGAGGGGGCGAATTCTCCAACCTCCACCTCGTGCGTGCATTTATTCATTTATTCGTTCATTAGTGATCACAATCATTCATTCATTCATTCATGTGATCATTCAATACACTTACACCTTTTTGCTTCGGGCAGTGGACGGGTTAGCAAGACCCGACCACCTCGTTTATTGACCAAAGGGGGTTCATGTGTTCCCCAGAGGCACTCAGCTTCCTTTCCTCGTTAATCTCCTAGAGGGTTTCGGACTTTGTGGTTTGGGGAAACTGGAGTACGGGTTTACCTCAGCCCGTGCTTTCCCGGTTAGCCACGGACACTAAGTCTTGGGTCCCAATCATTGCAATCAATTAATACTCGCCAAAACATTTAGGTAGGGTGTTCAATAAAAAAAAAAAGCTTCACATTAAAATCGATGACTCATTTCTAAATGACTCGATATAATTATATAAATATTTTGGCTTAAGACTTACACGTTGAGGTATATTGCGTCATTATTTAACTAATAGAAGAAAAACCCACCTATTACACCTTACCGAACAATACCAAGAAGAAAAGAAGACTTGGAAGTAACCTATGAATCTGGCACGTCTCCGTCCTGGAGAAAACTGTACAAAAGACAACAAAGTGCATTCGGGATGTAGCGCCCGGAACGCTAGGCCACCGTATCCCCCATACTAAAGCTCAATCCGCATACGAAATGGAAAATCCGTACACGAACTAAGCAGTAGCGAACGGGTGACAGGCAAAACCCTACCTAAGCTAGGCTGTACCTAAACCCTGTACAGCAGATAAAACAAAATTAGGAAGTGGAAGCAAAGCAAAGAATACGAATTTTTCAAAAACTTTAAATCATCAAACATGTCAATTCAAGCAGTAATAGCTACACGGGTTCAACTGGTCCTAGAAGCCTGTCCCGAAATAAATCACAATAAAGACGGGTTCAACTAATCCAAGAACCTGTCCTAACCTGTCCCGAATTCCATACACACGGTTAATAGGTATAACCTGTACAGAGTATATACAATTATAAATTACAAACATAACTGAAATAGAAACTTAACAAACTAAACAAACGACGTTGACTCGATAGACATGACACACGGCCGCCTAGCTCGAACTCCAACAACCTGCACCTGCAAACTGAAAACATAGATGGGGCAAGGATCAGTCCACTGACTGGGTGAGGGTGCTGAATACACGCACACTATACATAATAAAGAGCAGAGCACATATCAAAAGAAAGACTATGAACCGGGAGTAGGTTTTTGCATACCAAAACCGTTTTTCAAATCAAACAGATACATAACTTATCTTATCTTATTCAAAACTTAACGAACTTAGCATAAACATATCATATCGAAAGAAAAAGCTCCTATCCCGTTTCATAATCAACATAACAAATCATATTCATATATCTGACGAGTACGGGTCTCCCATCTTACTTCCATATCTTATCATACGTATCATAACGGAAAATAAACAAATACCATAAACTATCCAACCCCAACACCATGCAGTTCGGGGAGCAAACCCTCACTACTCATACAGATACAAACACACACGGGGTAGCTAACCCACACTGTGCCTTTCCCGGCTATCCACCGAGGGCTCAAAGCACCATGTCTCCTCAACCTTTCGTACGTGAGTACTTCAAATGAGAACGTCCACAGAGGTCATAACCGGCGACCCCATGGTCGTCCTGGTTCTCCCTTACCCATGTCTCGGGGCCCAACACATTAGAACATAGCATATCAAATCATAACTCGCTACATGTCATACTTATCAAATGATAACAAACTTACGTACCTGATCAGACATACCATATGTAGCTCCCGGGACGATAGGCACCACATCCCCCGCACTATGAGTCTAATCCACATATGAAATAGGCAGTCCATACATGAATCGGACTCAGAGCGAACGGTTGACAAACAAAACAACAGTCCTGACTAGGCGGAAGCTAACCCTGGAACAATCAACAATAACCAAAATGCGGAAGCAAGGAAATCATTCATGTAATACCAAAGAAATAAATGAAATCCAACAAGAATATGAATACGGGTTCCACTAATTAATGTACCTGTCCTACCCTGTCCCGAAACAATACAAGGCAACAACATAACAACGGGTTCAACTAGCTCCAGAACCTGTCCCGAAATAATATCAGTTCAATAAGGGCACATCGGCGAACAATAAAAGGTCAATATAATACTTAGAAATCATATAGTATGCAGTGAGCGTAAGTGAGTGGGACTAGAACAAAGACTCGACACTCTAACTCCGCCTAGTAACCAACACCTGCAAAAGAAACTGGAAATGTGGGAAAGAGGGGTCAGTCTCTAGAAGACTTAGTGAGCAGGAGCGATACATATATATAGAAACATGCGCATGCAAGTCATAAATCCCGAGCAAAGTTTTATTTAAAGTTAGTTCCCAAGAGGGCAAGAAAATAACGAAGCAATGCTCGGACTTTACGACTAATCATATTATATTCATTAAGTTCATAATTCATACATAAACATAAAGGCTCGGCGAGTGAGCGTGCATTATCTCCAACCAAACTCCGACCGTGTCGACAAATATCATTGATACATTAAATAGGTGATCATGCAATATATCATAATACACACAAATCATATATCATATCCTAAAACATATTCGTTTGGGCAATCCGTGTCCCGGCCTTCCCGCACGGTGCCTATCAATCATAACATAATCATAATCATAATCATAAAATAAGTTCCAACCTTCTTCCTCCGGGTGGTGGAAGGGTTAGCAAGACCCGTCCACCTCATACATAATGGCTAGTGAGGTACATGAATCCTCAAAAGCCCGACTAGCGTTTTCTCGTCAAAACTCCTGACGAGATCCGTTTCGACGTAAAGCATAAATGGAATCAGCACATGGGATCACCGTCGACCCTTGCCTCCCCGGATGGCCACATGTACTAAATTCCTGGGCCCGTGAACATAACATACATGCATAATCTCGCCAAAACATATCAATTCAAAAGAAACATAACATATTTCATAATTCATTAGAAAAGGGTTACTCGATAATAATTTACTCGATGACTCCACTTTGAAAATAACAAGTATATATATATATATATACATAAGGTTTTGTCCAAAACTTGTCACATAAGGTTTTTAGGGTTTAGTACGTAACTAGAACGAAAACACCCTCACCTGGTATACCACAAGACATAAAGCATGAGCAATACGGGTGCCTATTCACTTCGGAAGTCTCCGCCCTGGAAACGAACTGTACAAGAGAAGGAACAGTGTGTACCAGTGAGAGGAGACTCAATATGAACCAAATAGGACGCTCGGCAATGTCATATGGGTGCATATGATGTAAATTCAAAGCACAAGATCCGACATTTAGGTAAATAAGAGCATTGAAGTAGATTAAGTTCAATCCTCATTCAAACGTGTTCAATCTTTCACAACACCCTACTATATACATCATATTACATAATATAACATATTTCCAAAGTTTGAAAACAAGAAGAAATCATATGATATGGGAAATGGGTTACGGAATTCACAAACGACACAAAACGCACATAAACGGCATTCACCAAAATCATGCCTAAATCTCATCCAAATGTTATGAAATTAAACCACAATACTCCCAACACATAGCAAAACAAGTTCATAGTTCATCACAAATGAAGATAAAGGCATTAAAGAGGTGAAACAAACCAAAAACCGAAAAGGAAAAGACAAGAGCTGCGCAGGGGCGTGTCCCTCAATTTGAATAGACTGAGACACGGGGGTGTCTCAGTACAGACCTGCCAAAAGGGCATGACACGGGGGTGTCTCACATTTCAAAGCAAATGATACACGGGGGTGTCACGGTACAGACTCAAAAACGCAAACAAAGCTTACCGGCAAAACAGACCCTAAACAAAATCAGTCCCAAAAGCATACCAAATCAACTCCAAATCTCATGAAACTTGATATAAAACATATTTAGCATTTTAGGAGAATATTTCATTTAGAATTCAAAGGCCAAATCACACGTTAAGAGTACCGAAACCATGCAGCAAGTCTGGGGCGCCAAAACCGCCCATACGAGCCCGATTGTTCGATCGTGCCATGATCAAGTACTTAGGGGCTGAATTATAAGCTGAAACTTTAGGGAATGAATACTAACATGATAAACAACTAATATAATCCATGTATGTGCAAATTGACACAAATTGGAGCACATTAGGATGACCAACAAACCACAACAAAAATGCAACAGCAGCTGTCATGGATCATGCCTAAGAACAGGTCATGTATTTCGGTTTTGGGGCTCAAAATGGATCCAAAGGCTTGCAATATGAATCCTAACATATAAAAAAATGAGTTTACATCAACTCCATGCAATTTCACACGAAATGAGGGCCATTAGATCAAGCAACAACACATAATTCCGCACAGCAGTCCCAAAACAGGGGAAGCAGTTTGATCTAAGTTTGGAGCTCCATATCTCATAATTTCATCAAAGGGTCTAAAGAGAAAATCATCCTAACATCATATACTATCAGTTAGGAAACAAATAGGCCAAGAAACAAGCTCATATGATCATTTATAAGCAAGGAAATCAGCTGCACAACCAAGCAAGGTCTCAAGAGCAATTACCCCCAAAAATTCATATCAAGCTCATATCTCAAACCTTAACCAAATCTGATCCAAAATCAGAAATAAATGGATGAAAATAAGTATAAGAGAGTATAGAATACATAAATATTCATACCTTGAAGATTTGGTGAAGAAGGGAATTGATTTGAGCAAAATCACAAAGGTAGCCAAGATTCTCTTATCCTCTTCTTCTCTCCACTCTCTCGATCTGTACTGCAGAAAAATGAGGGGGGGTTTGGCTCGGTTTTGCTGCTCAAAAGGGGGAAGAAAGGCTTAAATCAAGTACACAAGTCATGGGTTAAGGTATGGTTAGGTTAGAGTGGTGTTAAGGGGTCCCACCATGAAGACTAGTCAACAAAAGGGGTTCTTCTTGCACGAGTTGCTCGTTACGGTTGGATTTCGGAGGTCTTAATGATCTCAAAAAGGTATGAGGATTGTTCCATTGTCTCCGAATCGTCGATACGAAGGCAACAGAGGTGACGGAATTCGAATCCGAATTCCCGAGCTCAAGATATCAATTACGGAACCAAGGGTGCGCTAATTGCTCGTTAGCCCCCGACTTGGATTCCAAAATTAAAATAAATCCGAAACACATGCAAATGAATCCGAAAATACGAAACAAACATATAATCACATACAAGACACTTATAAATCCAACATATTAAATTTGTACGAAATTTCGATATCAATTCATATAGAAACGAAGCTCGTAAATGTCACTCATACACAATGTAACATTAAAATTCATAATATTAACAAATAATATAAAGTTAAATGCGTATAGTTAATTTATAAATATAAATGCATGCATCAATTATGAAACAATGTATTGCATGAGTTCATGCAAATATATAATACAATACGTACCACAATTAACATATATATATATATATTATGTAAATATATTTGATATTAGTATCATTAAAATATAGTAATTAACATTTAATACATTTAAAATTAAATTAAATATGTAAATCACGTATAAATAATTATTTCGCGCAATTTGATAAACACATACGTCATGCTGTACTACCTAAAAACTGGGGCGTTACAACCTCTCCCCCTTAAAAGAATCCATCCTCGGATTCACTATCTGCCTGAAAACAATTAATGAAGGAACCCCGTTCCTCACAAGCAACTAGGAGAGAACCCCGTATCTCAAACAACAACGAGAGAACCCCGTCTCTCAAAGGCAGCAAAGGGAGAACCCCGTCTGTAGCACCCGGAACGCTAGGCGCCACTATAGGCTCAATCCACATATGAAACGGGCAATTCATACATGAACCGAAACTATAGCGAACGGGAGACAATAAAAAAAAACACAAGGCTAGGCGCGTACCCTCAATTAAAACCAAAACAACTCAGACCAATAAAATAGCGGAAGCAAAAGCATTCAATACCTATAGATACCATATTTACATATTTACTTATAGGTACCGACAAAACATACCATTACAATATCCATCCAAGTAATTCAAGATTCATTACAACATAACAAGTATCAACACAAGTACAATGTATGAAGGTGCAGTGCTAGACCCGAATAAAAGACACGAGACCCTAATTCCCGCCTAGCACGAACCTGCAAAACTGAGAAATTGAGGTGTCAGTCCAAACGGACTGAGCGAGGGGTATAAATAAATATATGCGCACATACATGCAAGTTATAATCTCGGGTAATAATTTTTGGAAAAACAACACCAATAGTAAGAGGAAAAGGTACTACCGCACGAGATTACCACTAATTCAGTTTATCAATTAATTCAGTTCAATACAATCAATATGTGGCCCGGCGAGTGAGGGCAATTCTCCAACCTTGCTCCGACCGTGTACAATCAATCAATTTATTAGGTGATTAGGTGATCAAGCAATTGTCTACTGTGCACAATTAGCAGTTTCAGTCCATCCTTCTTCCTCCGGGTGATGGTGGGATTGCAAGGCCCCACCATCCAATCAGTCTGGGCAGAGGGTACATGAATCCCTAAGCCCGGAACTCCTTCCTCCCCTAATCTTCTAGGGGGTTCAGGGGTCATCCCATTTGGTGAGGATAACACTCGAGTTACCCGTCAGCCCATGCTTTCCCGGTTGGCTCGAGCCACTATCCTCGGGCCCACAGTGCAATTCAATACTCGCCCAATACAATCAATCCGTCAATCAATCAATCCATTTTATCAAATCATTTGAAAGTGATAAGGTTCGCAAACTATAGATATATATATACATTTTGGCCGAAATAGTCACATAGGGGTTGTAAGGGTTCTATTTATCTAGAATTTAAACCTCACCTGACCAGACGACCAAAAGAAAGCAAGAGAGCACCCTACTGAGCGGGCTCCTCAAAACCGGGACCGTGATCTGTGCAACAAGGACAAGTGTGAAGTAAGACTCGACTCGAATGAACCAATTATGACGAACGGCAAAATCATGCACCAATATGTTATGCAATAATTATTTAATGAATGTCAAATACGAGCATGATGTCAATAAACCAAGTATATAACACATACATGTACATCCAAGCATGCAAAACAATATGCAAGAAAACAGGGAGTGACACGCCCGTGTCATAAAATTACACTAAGCCGTGACACCCCCGTGTCACGGTACAACGGACCAAAAGCTTGCAAAACAAGGTGACACGCCCGTGTCACCAAAACAAGGCAAACCGTGACACCCCCGTGTCACGGTACAGAAAAACCGCCCCAGCCAACCCGCACCCCCGTGTCACGCAAAACAAAGCAAAGGTGACACGCCCGTGTCACCTGTGCGTGACAGAAAAACAGGGGAGAAAACAGGGGTTTCCATGCAAAACCAACTCCAAACCAAATAAATCCCAAACACCAACCAAAACAATTGTTAAAACACCTCATACATGCATCATACTACAAGTATTCAACAATCAAACCAATAAATATGCATCAAATCTCCAAGAATCAAGCCCCAAAACCCCATAATTATTCATATACACCAACCATCACATAACCTCATGTATTATGCAAGAATGAAGGGAAAAAGGACCTAAACATGCTTCTATACAAGAATAACCATGAAAGCATCAAGCTAACATCAAACCCTACCCATGTAGCCAATCAAGAAATTCAATCCATTCTCATTTATACCTTGAAATGAAAGAAGAATGAAATGAGATGAAGAGATGAAGATGTTGATGCTTCTAGCTCCAAAGTTCTTCAAAGTAGCTTGGGATTATGAGATGAATTCTTCTCCTCCGCTCTAGAAGGTGTTTTGATCGATCCTTAGTGTGTGTATATGTGAGGTTCTTGTGTGTATGTAATGTATGAGAGTGTTGGAAGAGATGCATATACTAGATATATTTATATCATCCACTATCTTAACATATGTCCCCAAATTGCAAACAAGTCCCTAGGTTATTTAAATGAATGCAATCAAGTATTATCCCTACCTAAAAGATCCATTAGCTCCAAACCAAGTTATGCAATTAAGTCCATAATTTCATGAAATGATCAATTAAAGTCACATAATACAATTAAGCACACTATCACTTAATTCATGAATTTCACATTAAAATTAATTCATATAAATATAGAGAATTGTATAATGCACACAGTATTATAATGAAATCATAATAAGCAAGTAAATGTATAAACTTAAACTCCCAACTCCCGAAGACCCGCACGTGGCGTGCTTACCTGAACTTCCGGAATTTGGGGCGTTACACCGTCTCTCGAACAACAATGAGAGAACCCCGTCTCTCGAAAGCAGCAATGAGAGAACCCCGTCTCTCGAACAACAATGAGAGAACCCCGTCTCTCAAAAGAAGCTATGAGAGAACCCCGTCTCTCGAGCAACAATGAAATAACCCGGTCTCTTGCAAACAGGTAATGAAGTTCAAAATACCAAATACAACCACAACGAAGAGCAAACATCAAGGAGAAAGCATTAAAACATCCAATTACGACAACTTAATCAAAACAACCACATAAGCCAGGGAACAATTATCACTTATTTACATCCAACATCGATTACTCAACAAAAGTTAACACATCAAAGAATCAAAGCACAGATTATCAAAATTATTTAAATTAACAATGCATGTATGCATATGCCATGGATGTTTAGTGTACCCTTCACCAATGTTTTGGGAATCTTCCATAGTAGTGATCCGATTTGACACTCGATTCTTTGTCAGAAATTCTTTCAACTAACCATGCCTCAAAATCCTGATATGTTCGATACTTGAATGACCAAACACTCTCCCATCCACGATTAGTTTTCTCTTCTTTACTAGACACCAGGGTCCAAGGTTGCACTTTCAAATGTGCGCTTGATTTTAGATCCACTTAATTCATTCTCCACCACAATGTCTACCCGGCCTTCTCGGATACTCAAACTAGTCATGTGGTAGCTCGACTGCTAATTCCCAATCCTCGGATGAATTAACTTCTCTTATCCCATACTTTCGTTACTAATTCCTTGTAATTTCTTTCTCGGTCCTATTGTTTCCAAGGTATGAGATACGTTACAACACAACCCCTTTTAACCTTGGAATATTTGAGTTCATGTGTGTCCGGTAATAAGAAAATAACGGCGTTGATCTTGTAATCAAGGTTTCCATCGATCATCCTTTACCCCGTCCTGTCCATTGAATTTTCAGGCTCTCTTTGAATCCGTATCTTCATCTCCAGAAGCATTTGTCCGTTCCGATATTATTCCCAAAATCCTTTACCACATTGATCTCAAAGTCCACCGGTGTTAAAATCTCCCAATTCGTCCCTTGTCCTTGCTTTGTGGAGTCTCGTTACTTGTTAATTCTTGCATTTCCATTATTCCTTTTGAAGTGACCCATTCTGGCACAACTGCGAATTTGATCTTTCTCAGTCGGCTCTCCCCCTTAAAATTTTCTATTCTTATCCGATGAACTCATTCCATTACTTCTTGGGTCCAAAATTCTCAACCTCTTCGGCTTAGCTTCCTTGGACTAGGAACTTCTAGTCATGCCACGTTTGATGATCTCACTCGCCTTCACTTTGAAGTGGTTAAGTAAGGAGAGCAACTCACTTCTTTCCTTCCTATTTCCGGCCCTATTTTTCTCGAGCCTTGGAATTCCCACTTTCCTTTTTAATCAACCGGTGCAACCCGAAAATTCTCCTTTTCTTGATTCGAATATGGCTCGGTTGAAAACAATTTGATGAGTGAGGTGAAAGAAACTTCCTATCAAGTAAACACTTAATAATGCATGTCGGGTCAAAATGATGATGCACATGGCATACTTGCAACAATTAAATATGCCGCACATTAAAGCAACAAAATCAAATAGAAATACGCGCACAAACATAAGTAAAGAAAAATAATAATAATGCGAAATATGATGCACGTACCATGAATGTTTTGGAACCTGTCACCAATCTAGTAAGTTGTTAGCTCGGTAGCTTTTTCTCGTTCCTCAAATCAAGTGGTTACTTTGACTTGCTAATCATGCCTTGTCTTTCCCACGGTCTTCAAGTTTTCCATGAATCTCTTTGCATCACTCGTATCTTCTACTGTCTGGAATTGAAATTTCACGATCCCCGATTTCTTCGACATCCACTGAATTGGCCTCTGCATTTCTTCCCCGAGAATCACTCTTCAACATTGCCCAAACTCTCTTACAAAATTGAACCCTAATGTAATTCTGAACCCTACTTCTCGCGATCACCGTGATCAAGACTCCCGTGCTTATCCTTTATGAACTTAGATTGACGAATTAACATTGTTTAGCGAGTGTGTATGTCCCCGTTTGCCATGATCTAGCTCGGGTATGGATTGTCCATTTCATATTCGGGTCGGGTCTCGGTGCGGGGGATGTGGTACCTTGCGCTCGGGTGCAACACGACACACCGCCGCCTAGCACGAACTCCAACGACCTGAACGTGCAACTAAAAACATAAACGGGGAGGGGTCAGTCCGAAGACTGAGCGAGGGGCTACCCACACACACCTACATATATATAAAGCACGGCACGTAGAAGAAGCAACATTCGTGAACCCGGGGTAAGTGTTTGCACGCCAAAATAGTTTCCCGTGATAGTAAATATATAGGGTGACTTATCAAAACATAACGAACAAAACTTAGCTTATGCATATCTCAAAACATACGTTCAACTCATGCAGACTTAGCACACGTATCAAAACATAACTTATTAGTTTAATAACAAAAATCCAATTTTATCTTGACTTAAGAGTCTACCCCCGTTTCACGAACTTATAACTGACAGACATAACAAAACTCAGCGGGTGAATCACATCTCCAAACTTCCAGAAACAAAGGGACAAAACGAAGCAAAACAAAACAAGCTCCAACCTTCACACCGGGTGATAGAACGGCTGACGGCCCTAACTATCCAAAAATCACACGAGACAAGGCTTAATTACGACCGTGAAACCTTCGACGGTTGCTTCCGCCGGCTCAAGAGAAACACCCTCCCCCAAAACTCCCGAGGTTAGGTGAGACTCTCAAAAGGAAAATGTTGATGGAAGAGCTCGGCGACCCCACGGACGACCCGAGATTACCATACCATTCTCCTGGGCCCAAACACAGATAAACAGACATATATCGGAAACTTAACCCGCCACACACAGACAGACAAACATATCTTATGCATATCGTACTTATCATATCGTACGTACATATCACGCAGACTGACCTCGAAATCATAACATATCAAAACTAAGCATACATAGGCTCGTACATAGCGTTTCTTACTTTCAAACTTATGACAAAACCATCAAAGTAGATATATTTCACACATATCTACGTATATACAAGGCTTATAAATCGCACACATTCGAAAACGAGCACATTGCAATAGGGTATAACTATATCCTAACCTCACCTGGTACCAAACAGAGCCAAAACACAGCAAATGGTCCACCTTGGAACCTGCACGACCCACTTGTCACCACCCCGGGTGCACTTGAACAAACTGAACACACAAAACACAACACAAGGCTCAGACAGACTCAAGCAACCACACGGAGACGCACGTCACATGCTCAAACACTTAAGAAATGCAACGACATAAGCAGGGTTCAAATTCATATCAATTACTTACAAAACAAATCATTATATAGTTCAACGAAATCATATTAACTCATATATTGCATAACAAATCTATATCCGTGCAATTAAACCATTCTTACGTGCACAGGTTTCTAATTTAATCATATAAGTCTCATTCAATTCATATATCGTATAAAAGATCCATATATTGCACCTTTACAAAGCAATCAAATCAACTCAAATTCACATTTCATAAAATTGCACGTATTACCAAGCCAAATAAATCATATATTAGCATGCTACGAATTTTATTTAAAGCTCACGAAATTACATATTAAATTCTAACCATGATAATTCATTCAAGGCATACCCAATTCATATATCACATAACGGATTCAATTATCAAGGTTGAACTAATCAAATCAAACAAATTCATCCTGTTTCAAAAATTACACAAACACCCCCTCTAATCTAATCAATTAGCATAAATTCAATAAATCGGAATTCAAATCGCAAATTACAGGTCCAAGCTTATTATATTTCGTATCATACATGATTTCGTACACATAGGAGTAATTTCGATCGATAATTCAAACATATAGTAATTAATTTGCATTTAAACAATTAATTCAAATATGTCCCAAATACACAAATAAAATCGTAGAAAATAAACCGAGTGTCCGATTGATGAACGAACAGTGGTGTTAGACTCACCACGACAAAACGGACAAGCTGTCCAAAGGTCGTCGGAGCGCCGTCGCCGGAGCTGCCGGAACAAGGGCCGGCCGCCGTCGGAACGTGCCGAAAAAATCCCCGAAAATTCACCCGTGCAAGGATTCGTCGTGCTCATTCCAATTCCTCGATCAATTTTTGAAAATTCCAAGCCAATTGTCTTCAATTCCAAATCCAAGAACACGAAAACCCTAAAATCTTCAAACTCAAATTACTTCCAAACCGGTGAACTAAAATGCGATCCGTAAAAGGCATTGTCTTACTTGTGACGAGCTCTTTGAAAGCCCCAACGTAGTTCGCCGGAAAAATCCTCGGAGACCTCCGCCACCGCGAACCGCCGCCAATCGGTTGAATCAAGAGTCGTGTGATCAAAGGCTACTAGTTCTCGCCGTTGCGAACAACTTTCGTGAAGGGCCCAAGGCCAAAAGATCGCCGAAAAAGGCCCCCGTTAGCCGCCGAAGTTTCTGCCGCCGCACACCTCCCCAGAACCACCACCTACGACCAAAATTCACCCAAAATGATGCCGGAAATGGACTCAGGGGGTCGGAAAAGGGTAGGAAACACCAACCTTCGTCGAAAAAGTTTGCCGGAGCGGCGAGCTTCAGGCGGCGCTTGCGGTCCCCTCGCCGCCCCGATGGCGGCGCCGCTTACACAGAAAGAAACACCGGGAAGTCCCCTTGTCGGGCCTCGGAAGATGGCCGGAAGCCGCCGCGAATGGGCGGCGAAGTGGCGGCTCCACCACCCTCCACCTGCGCGACTGAAATTCCGCCATATCTCTGCCACCGCTCGTCGGTTGGTCGAGATCTTGGTACGGTTGTGACCGCTTCGTCGAGCTCTCCGAAATAGACTAATGGTTCGTCGAATTCCGTCGAGAAACGGGCAAGTCTGAGTTATGTGTGAAATCACACCTTGGGTGTGTCTGTATAACGTAGAGAGAGAGAGCGGGAGAAGAGAGAGAGAGAGAGCAGCTGATCCGTTTGCTCGAAAAACGAGGGTCCGGGTGTTTTATCCCGGGTCCTGGCGCGAAAAACAAACGGTAGAAGGGGCAAACTCAGAGTCTACGGACTCGTCTCGATGCCCCGAACGCGTTGAAGGGGTCAAAATGGTCAAAATCTCGTTCGAATGATAAATGACCGAAAACCCCTAAAAAGAGAAAATTACAAACAGGCCCCTAAACTCTAAAAGAGTTCAAAATAGGGCCACGAAAAAAAATACAAAATCACATAATTAAACACATAAAAAGGTTGAAACGTGGCATACCTTATAAATCGGACGAGCAGGATGTTACATATACAAGGGCCTCACGGACAGAGCACGCAAAACAAACAAACAAGAATGCGGAAGCAATAACGTAAGGATCGAAAAGAGCTCTAAACTAACATTTACATCATATATAATGGCCTCACGGCCCAAAAATAGGTCAAGTATATACATCAAGAGTTCATATTCCTTCGAAAATATAATTCTAATACGAAATACATAAGATGAATGTCCAAAAGCAGGAATTATGAATGCAACTCGACCTAGACACACAAGTACATGACCACGACTCGCACTTCCCCCGCCTAGCTCGAAACAACCTGGACTGAAGGTGGGAAAAGAGAGGGGGTTAGTCAACAACTCGACTGAGTGAGAGGGCTAAACGCACACCCACACCTAAATAAATAAAAACCAGAGCATATAACAAAGGTGATAGCCATGACTCGAGATTAGGGTTTTACATACCAAAACCTTTTCTAAAGATAGCATATAATACAAGAGAAAACCTATCTCGATCCATTATCTATCGAACATAACATAACATAAACATAAGCCCGGTGAGAACGGACTATCCCAAACTCCTCCATACAGAAACTGAAAGCGTAAATCATAAATCAATCCAACCCCAACGACATGGTGATTGGGAATCAAACCCTTTCCACCTACAAGAATCGCGCGTAACACTACGTATGGGAATCATGCACAGGCTTAACCTGACGGCCCTTGCCGTCCCGGGCGTCCTTACCCACAATTCCCGGGGCCCAAGATACCTTACCAAATACTAATTCCCATCTTTCAGGGCATACTCGCTCAAACATAACGTAAACAAATTCAAAATCATAGCTTACATATGCTCATATTTATACCATTTTTATAAACGTAAAACTTATTCACAAGATCATAACATAGCTTAAACACTCGTATTTAAAATATATATATATATTCGCATATGGGGTGAGAAAACAACACATATTCGGCCATAGGTCGTTTAACTTGTATGAAAGATCCTAACCTCACCTTATAACAAAAGAAGGGTGGATCAAGCAAAAAGAACAAAGAGACACCTAAACTTCGGGCTCGACAACGTCCGGAAGGGGCTCTGAAATAAAAAAAAAATAAAACCTGGGACTTAGACTCAAATATGAACCAATTAGACGCTCGACAATGCTCATGCATGAAATGGATGATATTTAAGTGCATATACGTATCACTTAAAGCATATAATTCATAACTTGGAACCTTATATCAAATCGAACCACAAATAATTCAAACTAATCATGTTAGTTCAAACAAAGACATAGAAATTCAAGTTCATGCATAAAAAGGGACACGGAAAGAACGAAACATGAAAGTAGCAAATTAACACTCAAAAGGACATATAAAAGTATTTCGGAAGTAAAGGAATCGAACCACAAAAGTTGAAAAATCACATTTCTTACAGCAACCTACAAAACCCCCATTTCGTGTTTTCAAGGTATGGCCAAACGCCCGTATCAAAACCTTCTGTGACGATTTTTTGCTTCCCAAACGGGCGTTTGCAAAGTACACTTAGGCACCAAACGCCCGTTTGGATGGCGTCTGGAGCGAAAAACTGGCGAGAAACAGGGGTTCGAACCAAAACTTCCAAAACACCAAAATTTGTCCAATAAATACAACAAGCTCAACACTTAACATGCTAAATACACTAATGAATGCATATATAATCAAGAATGCAAGTGTTGAAGCTTCAAAACACAAATCCACAAGAAGGAAATCATACTCATTTATGGCCAAAATGAAATAAATGCAAGTCCCAACCAAAACCAAGAAATAAATGAAACTTACTTGACATATAGCACACATGAATGAAGTCATACAACAAATAAATTCAACCAAGAATTCAAATATTACAAATTTGGCATGAACCCTTACTATTCACATATATCACAAACTCAAACAAAAACTCCAACCTAAGAGAAGACAATCGGTAGAAAGATAGAGGATGTCGTGGAGAGTTCGGAACTTACTTCGGATCGGAAATTGATCAAGAAATGGTGGAGATATAAAGATTCAAAGTTGAACAAAGCTTGGAGCAAAGTTGAGAGCTTCTCTTCTTCTTCCTTGGTGAAATAACGTAATGAGGGAAATAAGAGGGTTCAAGGCTTTAAGTCTTGGACCGGTTTGGTTGAAGGGGGTTCGATTTGGTTCAAGGTTTCCCGGTTCAATTGGTTTGGTTCAAAAGGTGTTGGGTTCAAATCCAAAATTATCATAAATTCCAATATAATCAAAATTCACATAAGCTCAAATAGATTCAAATAAGACAAGTAAGAAAATTATAAGAAATAAAACGACAGTTAAATCATATATTACATAATTAATGAATTTAAATCGCGCACGTATATCATACCTGTACGGTTGAACAGTCGGGGTGTCACAATCTTCCCCCCTTAAAAAGGACTTGTCCTCATGTCCGATCCGACTTCTCCAACAAACCCTGGTATAAGCTTCTCATCTTTTTCTCGGTTTCCCAAGTTGACTCCTCGGACTTTTGATCTCTCCAAAGCACCCTGACCAATGAAATTTTCTTATTCCTTAATTCTTGTAACTTTCGATCTTGAATGGCAACAGGATGCTTTTCTATTGTCAAGTCCAGATCTAAGTGAACTTCTTCAACGGGAAGGATAGTTGCCTCGTCGGGATAATACTTCCTAAGCTGTGAAACGTGAAACACGTTGTGTATCCCGGTTAAACTTGGCGGTAAATCCAATCTTTATGCCGTGGCTCTAATTCTTTCCAAGATCTCAAACGGCCCAAGGTAGCGTGGATTAAGCTTTCCACCTTTACCTATTCGAGTGAAGCCCTTCCTAGGAGATGCTTTCAGAAAAACTCTATCTCCGACCTCAAACTCTAAGGGTCTTCTTCTCTTATCGGCGTAGCTCTTCTGACGAGCCTGGGCTGCTCTCATCCTTTGTCTAATCATATGAACCTTCTCAATAGTAGCAGCAATATTCTCCTTAGGCTTGGCTCTCTCGAGTTTATCCTCTTTAGTCCATCTCCAATCCTCAATATCCCAAAATAGAGGAGACCTGCACTTCCTTCCATAAAGTGCCTCGTAAGGAGCCATCTTAATCGAACCATGATAACTATTGTTATAAGCAAACTCAACCAAAGCCAAGTGCTCGTCCCACTTATCCTTGAAATCCAAAACACAAGCTCTAAGCATATCTTCCAAGTACTGAATCAACCTTTCAGATTGACCGTCCGTCTGAGGATGCGAAGCTGTGCTCAACTTGAGCCTAGTACCCAAACATCTCTGAAGATTCTGCTAGAAAATTGAAGTAAACCGTGGATCTCTGTCCAAAACAATACTAGCCTGAACCCCATGTAACCTTACAATCTCCCGAACATACAACTCGGCTAGTTTTGGTACCTTCTCGGACATTCTAACCTTGAGAAAATGGGTGGATTTAGTCAATCTATCGACAATTACCCATATTCCATCAAACCCTCCTTTAACTCTAGGCAAGCCGGACACGAAGTCCATAGTCACTTGCTCCCACTTCCACTCGGGAATAGGAAGCGTTTGGAGAGTTCCTCCGGGTTTCTGGTGTTATGCCTTCACCTTTTGACACGTTAGACATCGCTTCACAAAGTTCGCGACGTCCCTTTTCATGCCATTCCACCAGAATTTCTCTCTCAGGTCCCGATACATCTTAGTACCTCCCGGATGAATCGAGTACCTCGAACGATGTGCCTCCTCAAGTGTAATCCTCTTGAGCTCTTCTGGGACACATATTCTCGCTTCATACCTTAACAAACCGAAGTCATCGAATCCAAACTTACAATTCGGGTCATCTCTCGAACGAGTTGCTAACTTCTGAATCTTTGCATCCGAGGCTTGAGCTTCTAACAACTGCTGTCTTAAATCTGGTATTGCCGTAATATTAGTTAACCAAGTCCCTGAAACCAAGATCTCTGAACCCGAACTCGAAGAACCTGCTTCCAAATTAGCCACACTCGCCTTTCTACTCAAGGCATCGGCTACCACATTTGCTTTACGCGGATGGTACTGAACGGTACAATCATAATCCTCGAGTAGTTCCATCCAACGCCTCTGTCTTATATTTAAATCCTTCTGAGAGAAAAGATACTTGAGGCTTTGGTGATCCGTAAACACTTCAAAAGTTGCACCATAAAGATGGTGTCGCCACTTCTTCAAAGCAAACACAACGACAGCCGATTTAAGGTCATGGGTAGGGTAATTCTTCTCATGCTCCTTCAACTTTCTTGAAGCATAAGCTACCACTCTACCATTTTGCATTAGAACGCATCCAAGACCCTCTTTGGAAGCATCCGTATAATCTGCATAACCTTCGGTAGCTTCGGGTAAGGTAAGAATCGGTGCGGAAGTTAACTTCACCTTCAAAGTCTGAAAACTCGCCCCACACTTATCATCCCATTCAAATTTCACTTCTTTCTTAGTTAGACGAGTCATCGGAGCGGCAATCTTAGAAAAATCCTTAACAAACCTTTGGTAGTAACCGGCCAATCCAAGAAAACTTCTGATTTCTGAAACATTTCTCGGCCTTTCCCATCGAAGTACACACTCAACCATAGAAGGATCCACTTCAATTCCGTTACCCGAAATAATATGGCCAAGAAACATAACCCTGTCAATCCAAAATTCACACTTACTGAACTTAGCAAATAACTTGTGTTCCTTCAAAGTTTCCAAAATAATCCGAAGGTGTTGCGCATGCTTTTCAGCCGACTTAGAGTACACCAGAATGTCGTCTATAAATATTACCACGAACTTGTCAAGAAAAGGCCTGAACACTCGGTGCATTAAATCCATAAACGCAGCTGGGGCATTAGTTAATCCAAACGGCATAACAACGAATTCAAAATGCCCATATCTCGTATTAAACCCAGTCTTCGGAATATCCTCCTCCCTAATTCGCAGCTGATAGTAACCCTGCCTCAAATCCAACTTGGAGTAAACTTTAGAACCCTGCAGAATATCGAACGACTCCTCGATGTGAGGCAAAGGGTATTTGTTCTTCACGGTCATCCTATTCAACTCGCGGTAATCTATGCACATCCGTAGCGTTCCATCTTTCTTCTTTACAAATAGAACGGGAGCACCCCACGGAGAAGTGCTCGGACGAATGTACCAGCAAGCCAAAAGTTCATCAAGCTGCGCCTTTAACTCCTTTAACTCAGCAGGAGCCATTCTATAGGGAGTCTTCGAAAAAGGCTCTGCTCTGGGATGAAGGTCGATTACAAATTCGATGTCCCTATCGGGTGGCAAAGAACCCAATGTCTCAGGGAAAACATCGGTATACTCTTGCACGACCTCTGTCTCCTCAAGTTTGGCCTGATCCTTAGGTCTATTCAAAAGATAGGCCACAAAACCTATTGCACCGTCCCGGATCAGTTTACTCGCCTCAACAAAAGAAACAAACGGGCATGACTTCACCTTCTCGCCCTTAAAAACCACTGAACCAAAGGAAACTTTCTTCTTCCGACAATCCATCTGAACCCCATGTTCAAATAACCAATCCATTCCAAGGATTACATCATATCTTTACATCGGCATCTCAATCAAATCAGGAAGGAAAACCTGATCTTCAAAGATTACCGGACAACCCCGAAATACCCTGCAAGTAATTAAACTACCACCAAGGGGAGAACTAACCATGTAATCGTGCGCACATAAAGAAACAGGCAAAGACATGGAAGCAGCAATATCCCGGGAAATAAAGGAATGAGTAGCCCCGGGATCAAACAATGCATGCAATGTAGTGCCATGAATGCTAATAGTATCTTCAATCACGGCATTGGGATCAATATCGGCGGCTTCCTCCTCCTCAACCCCGAGTGCATAAGCCCTAGCTTGAACAGCGGGCCTCTGATTGCCTCCCGTAGCATGTCCCGGTCTCTTTTTCGGGCAAGTACTCAACATGTGATCCGTTGCCCCACAACCATAGCACCTCTTGTGTAACTTGAAACAATTCTCCACGCTGTGATTCCCCTGACAATGAGAGCATTGAACTTTAGGTGGAGCTAGAAGTGCCAAGGGTCGATTTGGTTGATTAGGTACCGCGGGTCGGGGTTGCTTGTTTTGAGGCCCAGCTTGTGGAAAAGCTTGGAATGCCGGCGTCTTCCCAAATTTGTTGAAAGTCCTCGAGCTAGACCCTTGCCCGACATGTGTAGTCTTCCTCCTCAAGACCACTCTATCCTCGGCCCTCAAAGCCTTATCGGTCACTTTTCCCCATGTGCTTGTGTTGGAAGCCTCCAAAGCGTCCTTCATATCTTCACGTAGACCTCGGAGAAACTGAGAGGCCTTTGCTTCATCATCGTTAGCAATATTCGGGGCATAATGGGAGAGCCTCTCAAACTCATTGATATACTCAGTCACGAACATCCTTCCCTGTTTAAGGTCTATAAATTCCCCCAAACGCCGGTTACTTATAGCTTTGGGAACATATTTGTTCTTGAATTCCCGAACAAATACCTCCCATGTGATCTCATCTCATGAAACTTCCAACTTTCCTTGCATGCTCAACCACCAACTATAGGCTTGGCCCTCAATCATGGTAAGTGTACATTGCAGCTTTTCCATATCTCCACAAGGTATAAGGCCCCAAATTCGATTGGTCTGAACCAACCATTCCTCCGCTTGCACGTCTTTTCCACCCACGAAAACCGGTGGATTTTGGTTCTTGAACTCCCAGAGAGTAGCTGTAATTAGATTTCCTCCTTGATTTCCAGCTGGAGGTGCATTATTCCTTTCCTGAGCCCTTTGTTCCAAATATACCGCAAGCCTATCCATGAAATTACCCGGATCCATTTGGGGTGGTGGTGGCGGATAGTTATTTTCATGTTGTGGAGAATGATCCCGGTGGTGACGGTATTCCGGAGATCTATCTCAGTGGTGGTGTCTTCGTGGAGGCATACTCTGTAAAACCAAGGAATTACAATTCATATGCGTGAGGGTCAGTACATGTTCATGTGCACGATTAACAAGAAAATAAACAAATAATCATATGAATGCACATAACCACGTTGTCCTAAGCCGTACGACCTAGACTCACTCGACTTGACTCTAGAGCTCCGGTTTTGCAACCGAGGGCTCTGATACCACTTTAAGATGTAGCGCCCGGAACGGTGGACCACCACATCCCCCCACTACAAGAAATCCTACGAAATTCGACGGCATTTCCCGTCGGAATTCCCTCAGATTTTCGTCGGAAATAATTAATTCCGACGGAATTCCGACGGGGCATAGTCCGTAGGAAAAACCCTTCTCGGAATTTAAAAACCGACGGAAAACCGACGGAATACCGAGGGAAAATAAAGTCAGAAAATTAAAATAAAATAAATTATTTCCGACGGAATTTCGAGGGGAATCCCGTCGGATTTATCAAAATCGAAAAAATAAATTAGACATTTCCGACGGAGTTCCCCTCGGAATCCCGTCGGATTTGATAAAAAAATTAAATTAAATTAAACTATTCCAACGGGATTCCCGTCGGAATTCCGTCGGATTTTATTAAAAATTATAATAAAATTAAACAATTCCGACGGGATTCCCCTCGGAATTCCGTCGGAATTTATTAGAAAAAATTAAAAAAATTTTTTTTTTCCACATCCAAAAGTATTTATTCAGAACCAATTAATCAAATAACATTACAAATACACACATTAATTCTACAAAAATCATCTATCCATAATCTATTACATATTTACTCGTGGAGCATATAGCCGAACATTCAAACCCCTGGAGCATATAACATCATCAATCCACCTGCAAAATTACAAAGCATGTTGTATTAGCGTTTAGAAGGTATGATCATAGACAAATGAGACAATTAGACATACATTGATAGCATAAGGCATCACACAAAACAATTTTGAAAGACAACACACATATTTAGACCATGCTTTAGGATAAATATTAACATACTTTAGTTTGGCATATCAAACAAAGTTTAAGAAAGCTTACACTAGTTTTCCACACATTCAACTTACACCCCCTTAAGTTTAAGTGTCTAAACTATTATGAAAGCCGAACTAAACGAAATAAGCACAATTAAATTCAAGCATTCATGCTTTGTATTACATATAGAGCGCATGTATGACACAGGCAACCAAATCCATATGCTCTAGTGCTGATTCATCTCCTAACAAATTACACAAGCTATGAATACAAAAGATTCCCGGAAGATTTTCAGAATCACTCTGTACCTTTGAGCCAAATTTACACAATCATCATTCTCATCCGAGTATCCCATTGAAAACATCTATGCTTTATTTTCACTCAACTTCAATTAAAAATCACAAACTAAAACTTTGAGATCATTGACAAACACTTATCTCCAGTTTTCCGTGGTTCTATAAATCTGAAATGTATATATAGTTTTAGACATTCTTATGAATAACATGAATTATGCAGACATGAGATTGGACCCTCAGGAAAATTGGAGCCGAATCTACTACCATAAGCAAAAGTTTTATATCATACAAAATAAATTAATTCCTCCCAATATGCATTTTGAAAGGACAAACTTACAGGACAAAGAGGTTACATGAAGCAGCTTAATTCCTCCCAATATAGCATTCACGCTTTGTATTACATATAGAGCGCATGTATGACACTTACAAATGGCATAGACCTTAATTCCTAGATCTTTTTGTATAAATTCATTAAATTCAAAAACAGCAACTTAGCTGCAACGACATATTTCAAAGAAAAATTCATTTACCATATCGAACGGAGTCGGAAAATTCTGAAAATTTACAGGTATACTCCCAACACATGTATGTACTCCTCTGTAAAACAGTTTTTTAAAATTCAAAGGTTTAGCCCCCTCTGCTCAGGCTACTATTTCAGATCAGAAAACAGGGTGAAAACAGGGGTGTCATTCGAAATTCCTTTCGGGTAACAAACGAACTCGGATGGACACCAAATTTAACGGAGATAAACTTTAATATGTTGAGAACTTCCCGTTAAAACAGTTCTAGAAAACGACATCGCACGAATTCAGAATTTAAATTCAAACCCACTGCATACATGCTGTCAATATCTCATTATATGCATAATTACAATTCCACTTTTCTAATTCAATTAACCATGCTTATGAACCAATCAAAATCATAAAGTCGATCTAATTCTTCAATATCCAGGTTTCCAGAAGCACAATATAGCTTGTCTTGTTTAACTTTAACGCACAAATTTCCAATTGCAATATGTCTTTTATAATCATAATTCATATGTGTGTAATGAACTCATTTTAACTGATTATGAATGAAAACAGAACCACAAAGCTTGAATTCAATCTAAGGCAGGAAAAGGAACTATAAAATCACGAAAATGGACCAGATATTATCCCAATTTTGTAGAGATGCTAGGTGATGTGCTTAGAATTGTAGCATGACTGAAATCTTTCAAATTGACAACCATGAGATTATAAAGGCATTACTGACATTGGTATAATCATAGAAATAAAGATGACATTGGTATAATTGACAACCATGAGATTATAAAGACATTACTGAAATCTCATTGCTGTATAGATGGTATGTGATGTGCTCGACTTGGGAATAACAAGAAAGTAAATGCGATACTAACATTCCTATAATCACATAACTCAGTTTTTCCTTTCAATAAACTGCATACATCGTAAAACTCATCCAGGAGAATGTTAACAATGGTAGACAGCCACAATGATTCAAACAACAAGGTTCAATTATTAAAGGTTCAATTCCTCCCTCACCTGATGTCAAACTGAAGCTGCTAAAGGAAATTGCTGCAGGGCATGAGCTTGATTGGGATCCAAGTGCTTCTGAAAGTGAATTATTGAAGCCAATTGAAGACTTACTGGTAGCAATTGAATAGGAAGAGTGAGTCCAGTATATAATGGAATATATATATATATATATAATGGAAATACTTGCTGAAGGGTAATTGAATAGCAGCAAACCGATATGATAGAAACAAGAACCAAAAGAATATATATATAATGGAAACAGAAATTACTGAGGAAAATCGGAAGAGTGAGTCAAGTGGCTTTTCCTGCAAACTAATCGAGTTCAACAAAGATATTTCTTTTAGCATCAATTCTTTAATCTCCAATAAAACATTATATGTATCGTAGTGCTTCTGTGTTTGGCGATGTTTTTTCTACAAAACAACAAAAGGTTGAGCCGGATATAAGCAAATAATAGTGAAGGTATAAATCATGCAAATAACCAATGCTTGAAAATATTACCTGAATTGAGTATTCAGTTCAGAAAATCGGAGTTCATACCTGCATTGTTGGTTGCAAAATCAAAACTAATCTATAAAATTTAAAGCAAGAAAGGGTTTTCTGGGTTTTGTTTCTACAGCAAAGTAAGTTTCATCGAGCTGCCTCTTCACGGACACAATTGATCTTAGCTTTGAGCAAGTTCCTTTCATCAAAGAGAGTAATTGAAAACTGCAATCAGATTCTGAACAAGACTATGACATCATAGATTTTCCAGAAGTTCCTACGCAGCAGCCATTACCGTCAAATAAAAACCCAGTCTCAGTATCAGTGATGCTTCCTTTTCCAGAATCTGCACTCTCTGATGAAGATGAATCAAACCCTTCACCTCGTCCCATGGAAGATAAACAGTTTGTCCCCTTCATATCTCCCCCATCACAACCACCAGTTACATTTCTAGTGAAAGAACAAAATCAGAATCTGTCTAGCAGCTTCAGTTTGACATCAGTTAGAGGCAACACATTTCCAACAACAAGGTTCAATTATTAATCTATGGAAAAACAGAACCAGAAACTCTCTAACTATGAGAAATATAATAAGCTAACAAAACTAAAACATATTAGCGAAAATAACAGAAAACACGACAACCATACCATTGGGAAAGGAACTTCATAAGAATTCACAACATTAAACATCAATAATTCTCAGCCGGCAATATCAATTTTATAATACATTGCAAATCCCAGAACCAATTTTACTATCTCGAAAATAAAAATGGTTCTTACGCGAGTCAAAGAGAAGACATTGGAGGTTGAGAGGCAGTGAAGGCGGAGGAGAGTGGCGACGGTACAGGAAGAGGCAAGCAGCGGCAGTGCGGGCGGAGGTACGCGCAAACACAGACGGAGATGCGGGAGAGAAAAGGGGCTTTAAACGCGGCCTGCTCAGGCGGGAACGAGCGTCGGCGTCCTGCTCAAGCGATGACGAGCGGCGGCGACGCGGGCACAGGCGGACGGCGGCGGCGGCGGCGGCGACGAGGGCACAGGCCGAAGGCAGCGGGGAAGGGTTTTTTACGCGGCTTAAAGAAATTGCAAATGGGGTGACCTGATTCAAATAAATTTAACCCTCAGCTTTAGTATTTTTAATTTTTAAAAACCGACGGGATTCCCCTCGGAATCCCGTCGGAAATATTAAATCTTATTTCAAATTTTATATTTTAATAAACCGACGGGATTCCGATGGAACTCCCGTCGGAAATATTTAATTTCTATTTTTCATATTTTTCCTTAAATTTTAATTTTAATTTTTATTTAATAGAAAATTATATTATTTACAATTTATTTCAATTTTTATTTATAAATTTTATGTTTTAAAACACCGACGGGATTTCCCTCGGATTCCCGTCGGAATTATTTACTATAAATTTTAAACTTTTATGTTTTAAAAAACCGACGGAAATCCGAGGGAAATCCCGTCGGAAATATTTAATTTCTATTTTTATATTTTATATTTAAAAAAAACCGACGGGATTTCTCTCGGAATCCCGTCGGAATTATTTTTTTTAATTTTTTTTAAAAAATCGAATTCCGTTAGAATTCCGACGGAGTGTTTCCCTCGGAATTTTCCGTCGGATTTCGGCGAATTTCTTGTAGTGCCCGCACCTAAACCCGAACCCACATATGAAAAGGATTTCCATACATGAACCCAAGTCTAAGCGAACGGGAACCTACACTCACACGCTAGTCTAAGCGGGGCTAAAACTCAGACAGAGCGCGCAAAACAAACAAACAAGAATGCGGAAGCAATAACTTAAGGATCGAAAAGAGCTCTAAACTAACATTTACATCATATATAATGGCCTCACGGCCCAAAAATAGGTCAAGTATATACATCAAGAGTTCATAATCCTTCAAAAATATAATTCTAATATCAAGTACATAAGATGAATGTCCAAAAGCAGGAATTATGAATGCAACTCGACCTAGACACACAAGTACAAGACCACGACTCGTACTTCCCCCGCCTAGCTCGAAACAACCTGCACTGAAGGTGGGAAAAGAGAGGGGGTCAGTCAACAACTCGACTGAGTGAGGGGGCTAAACGCACACCCACACCTAAATATATATAAAGCAGAGCATATAACAAAGGTGATAGCGACGAATCGAGACAAGGGTTTTACATACCAAAACCTTTTCTAAAGATAGCATGTAATACAAGAGACAACCTATCTCGATGCATGATCTATCGAACATAACATAACATAAACATAAGCCCGGCGAGAACGGACTATCCCAAACTCCTCCATACAGAAACTGAAAGCGCAAATCATAAATCAATCCAACCCCAACAACATGGTGATCGGGAATCAAACCCTTTGCACCTACTTACGTATGTACGAGGGGTAGCTAACCCACAACGTACTCGGAGCATCACGCCTCATCAACCTCCAACAATCGCGCGTAACACTACGAATGGGAATCATACACAAGCTTAACCCGATGGCCCTTGTCGTCCCGGGCATCCTTACCCACAATTCCCGGGGCCCAAGATACCTTACCAAATAGCAATTCCCATCTTTCAGGGCATACTCGCTCAAACATAACGTAAACAAATTCAAAATCATAGCTTACATATGCTCATATTTATACCATTTTCATAAACGTAAAACTTATTCACAAGATCATAACATAGCTTAAACACTCGTATTTAAAATATATATATATATATATATATATATATATATATATATATATATATATATTCGCATACGGGGAGAGAAAACAACACATATTCAGCCATAGGTCGTTTAACTAGTATAAAAGATCCTAACCTCACCTTATAACAAAAGAAGGGTGGATCAAGGCAAAACGAACAAAGAGACACCTAAACTTCGGGCTCGGCAACGTCCGGAAGGGGCTCTAAAACAAAAGAAAATAAAACCCGGAACTTAGACTCAAATATGAACCAATTAGACGCTCGGGAATGCTTATGCATGAAATGGATGATATTTAAGTGCATATACGTATCGCTTAAAGCATATAATTCATAACTTGGAACCTTATATCAAATCGAACAACAAATAATTCAAACTAATCATGTTAGTTCACACAAAGACATAGAAATTCAAGTTCATGCATAAAAAGGGACACGGAAAGAACGAAACATGAAAATAGCAAATTAACACTCAAAAGGACATATAAAAGTATTTCGGAAGTAAAGGAATCGAAGCACAAAAGTTGAAAAATCACATTTCTTACAGCAACCTACAAAACCCCCATTTCGTGTTTTCAAGGTATGGCCAAACGCCCGTGTCAAAACCTTCTGTGACGATTTTTTGCTTCCCAAACGGGCGTTTGCAAAGTACACTTAGGCACCAAACGCCCGTTTGGATGGCGTCTGGAGCGAAAAACTGGCGAGAAACAGGGGTTCGAACCAAAACTTCCAAAACACCAAAATTTGTCCAATAAATGCAACAAGATCAACACTTAACATGCTAAATACACTAATGAATGCATATATAATCAAGAATGCAAGTGTTGAAGCTTCAAAACACAAACCCACAAGAATGAAATCATACTCATTTATGGCCAAAATGAAATAAATGCAAGTCCCAACCAAACCCAAGAGATAAATGCAACTTACTTGACATATAGCACACATGAATGAAGTCATACGACAAATAAATTCAACCAAGAATTTAAATATTACAAATTTGGCATGAACCCTTACTATTCACATATATCACAAACTCAAACAAAAACTCCAACCTAAGAGAAGATAATCGGTAGAAAGATATAGGATGTCGTGGTGAGTTCAGAACTTACTTCGGATCGGAAATTGATCAAGAAATGGTGGAGATATAATTATTCAAAGTTGAACAAAGCTTGGAGCAAAGTTGAGAGCTTCTCTTCTTCTTCCTTGGTGAAATAACGTAATGAGGGAAATAAGAGGGTTCAAGGCTTTAAGTCTTGGACCGGTTCGGTTGAAGGGGGTTCGGTTTGGTTCAAGGTTTCCCGGTTCAATTGGTTTGGTTCAAAAGGTGTTGGGTTCAAATCCAAAATTATCATAAATTCCAATATAATAAAAATTCACATAAGCTCAAATAGATTCAAATAAGACAAATAAGAAAATTATAAGAAATAAAACGCTAGTTAAATCATATACTACATAATTAATGAATTTAAATCGCGCACGTATATCATACCTGTACGGTTGAACAGTCGGGGTGTCACAAAATAGATAACAATTAATTCCAATATTCCAATTAAATCAAATATATATATACATGCCTATATAATATATCACATATAATATATATATATTTATATATATATATATATATATATATATACACCTAACAGCCATGCATAATTTTACATATATAAATATTCTCACACATGCATACACATACACACACTCATGCACAAATACATTAAATATGCATACGTGCACACAACACCTAATTTATATATATATACACATGCACACTTTAAGAGTAATATACTTATATATACACACTACATATGCACAACGCATGCATGCATTAAAATCCTCCAACAGTCATACAATTCATACACACATTATACAATATATACTCATCATATTCACACACACCACTTAATACACATATATACATGATATACAATAATTTAGGGACATATAATAAACATTCATAAGCAAGGAAAGCCATGCAAACAAGGTTAAAATGAAAGAGAAACCATTCATGCAACAGCAGTCCAGAAGGTTAGATACAGTCCCAAAAAGAGGTCACGGCCGCGGCCGAAATCAGTTCAAAACTGGTCGCGGTCGCGACCAACATCACCAGCAGCAATTCCAGCAGGTATAAGTCGAAGCCGCGACCGAAAATGAACGTCATCAAGTCGCAGTCGTGATTGCATGCAGAAACGCCCCTGTTTCTGATCTCCCTTGAAGTAGCAGTAGTTCAGGACGAAAGGCCACACAAAGGACAATAATAAGGCTACACAAACACATTAAAATCTGGCCTAAAGCATGCTCAACAACAACAACAATTCACTTGGAAGTCTTAAGATCATACTTCATGCATTAATTCAACATATAAGGTGGAGAAGGCATGAATTCACCCAAAAAAGACATACGACCTAACTATTCATCAATCTAGCCATTACAAGATCAATTCTCCATGAAAATCAGAAAATAAGGAGTCCAAAGAAAGAGAAAAGGATATAGATTACATTCATAAACATACCTTCCAAATTTGGGGCGAATCGTATGAGTATTGAACTCAAAACTTGGAAATTGAATAGTATTTGCTTCCTTCTCCCTTCCATTTCGGGTTGCAGCTGAGAGAGCCCTATTTTCCATCTCTCTTGGGGCTGACCAAAATAAGGGATAAAATTGGGTGAAATATAAGTGAATAAGGTTTAATTTGATATAAGGTAGGGGTATTTTGGTCAAGTAATGAGTAAGTTACGGCAAAACGGTAAGATGTGGCGAATCTGTCACTCTGCCACATTTCGGGCAAAATTTGGAGTAACGATTGGGCTTAAAAAATATTAATTTAGGTTCCTTGGTTTCCTTTCTTTGTTACGAGTCCGGCGCCTCTTCCGGAGTTTGAATCCGAATTCTCGAGCTCAAGTTTACGGACTCCCGAACCAAAGGTGCGCATAATTCTCTTAATCTTCCGACTTGGTCTCGTCTCCAAAATAAAATTCATTATCACAACAAACAAGATCAAAAACATGAAACGAGCGCATAGACATGCTCATAACACATAAAACTACAACATACTAAATTTTCACAAAATTTTGAAATCAAATTAAGTAGGAACGGCATGCGATCAAAACATATAAGTTCATAACATTCAAGAATTCAATTAAATTTCAAATATTTTCAATTATAAAATTAAATTCCATTTTAAATATTCTTTAAAGTATAATGAAATTATTATATTTAAAATGATTAATTAAAATTATAATTTATAATAAACAATCAATTACATAATTAAAGAATTTAAACGCGCAATTATGTAAACACATACATTATACTATACGACTGAAAAGGCGGGGCATTACAATCTCTCCCCCTTGAAAGAATCCGTCCTCGGATTCACTGTTCGCCCAAAACAACCAATGAGAGAGCCCCGTTTCTCACAAACAACAAGGAGAGAACCCCGTCTCTCGAACAACAATGAGAGAACCCAGTCTCTCGCAAACAAAGAGAGCACCCCGTCTCTCATAAACAGCAAAGAGAGAGAACCCCGTCTCTTGAACAGCAATAAGAGAATCCCCGTCTCTTACAAGCAACGAGAGCACCCCGTCTCTCACAAACACGAGAAGAAAACCGCACTAAGGCATAAAATATAACACACCAAGGAACAAACATCATGAAGAAGGCCTCAAAACATCCAATTACGGTAATTTATAATTAAAACAATCACACAAAACCAGGTAATAATTATCACTTACATCCAACATCGATCATATAAAAGTAGTTAACACACCAAGGGATCAAAGCACATATTATCAAAATTATTTGAATTAATAATGCGTGTATACATATGTTATGAATGTCTCGTTCACCGTGGAACGAATTTGAAGTTAAAGCTTCCATGGTCCCAAGATATGGTCCGAACCCAAAAGCTAGCTCGACTCTTGGGTTGTCTTTAATATCTTCAACATGTCCACTTGAGAAGCTGATAAGACCTTAGAATGGTCCTATTCTTGATTCCACTCTGATTCTTATCCCTTCTTACCTTCTCTTCTTCTATCTCTCAATTATGTGTTGACCTTGATCCACTCAACTTGCCCTTCCAGAACGAGTCTCCAAATTTTGGATCATTCTTGTCTCCTTCTAAAATTTGGTGAAGCTTTTGAAATTCGAATAACCTTCCTAACTAACGGTCACCGTCCTATTCACGAGTTCTTCCAAGTTGAGTTGTGGTCACCGGTTCCCCAAAATTTGGATCAATCTCTTTGTGGATCTTTCTTTGTCCTTTCACACCCTTGGAGTCATTAGGCGTGCATTCAGTTCCGGTCCACTCAAATCTCTAATCAAGGGGGAAAACTTCCTTGATAAACCTTGAGGTTTAATTCAAGTTCTTTCACAGTCACTTCTTTCTGATTCCTCCCTTTTTAAATTCCTTTTTAAGTCATCATAGAAATCGACGACTGATTGAGTGGAGTTTTATTTTGTTGTGTTGTCCGAATCCTTTTTGTACTTATCTGAAATAATTTCCATGTTCAACATCAGCGAGACATGATGGTCCGATTTAACTTCCTTTCCTCATAACTGACATAAAAGTCCAACAGAAGTTCCCTCGTAATTCCATCATCCTCAAAACCCGAGATACGATTATGTAGAGAACCAATCATTTCAAACTTGGGAGAATGAGGCTGTGCGTGTCTCCTAACAAGAGTACAGTAGCATTATATATCTTGGTGTTTCCTCAGTAAAACTTATCTCCACTTTGAAGGTCTTAGACTAATAGCTCATCTCATTCCTTTTCCATCACTATCGTTAAAATTTCCATAGCTACGAAGATTTGTACTTCTGTCGTTCATAGTAAAATACTTCTCCAAGCGCAACCTTAGGTTTTAAGTGACATTTAAATCAATTTACAATATGCAATGAAGTGACTCGGACTAAACCACGAGACTCGACAGACTCGAAATCCCGCCTAGCGCTTCAAAACTGCAACACCTGAAAACAAAGCCGGGTTCAATCTATAGGAGACTGGTGGGTATAAAACAGGGCATATTATATTAATATCGCAGAATTTAAACACCCACACATGCAAGCTATAATCCCGTACGAGGTTTTGAGATAATTCCCAAGTGGGTGAAAACAGGGTAAACAACGCTCGGGACTACAACATTAATTTCCTTCATTCCTTACATTCATATGGTCATTACGTGAGCCCCGCGAGGGGGCGAATTCTCCAACCTCCACCTCGTGTGTGCATTTATTCATTTATTCGTTCATTAGTGATCACAATCATTCATTCATTCATTCATGTGATCATTCAATACACTTACACCTTTTTCCTCCGGGCGGTGGACGGGTTAGCAAGACCCGACCACCTCATTTATTGACCAAAGGGGGTTCATGTGTTCCCCAAAGGCACTCAACTTCCTTTCCTCGTTAATCTCCTAGAGAGTTTCGGACTTTGTGGTTTGGGGAAACTGGAGTACGGGTTCACCTCGGCCCGTGCTTTCCCGGTTAACCACGTACACTAAGTCTTGGGTCCCAATCATTGCAATCAATTAATACTCGCCAAAACATTTAGGTAGGGTGTTCAATAAAAGAAAAAAAGCTTCACATTAAAATCGATGATTCATTTTTAAATGACTCGATATAATTATATACATATTTTCGCTTAAAACTTACACGTTGAGGTATATTGCGTCATTATTTAACTAATAGAAGAAAAACCCACCTATTACACCTTACCAAACAATACCAAGAAGAAAAAAAGACTTGGAAGTAACCTATGAATCCGGCACGTCTCCGTCCTGGAGAAAACTGTACAAAAGATAACAAAGTGCATTCGTGATGTAGCGCCCGGAACGCTAGGCCACCCTATCCCCCGTACTAAAGCTCAATCCGTATACGAAATGGAAAATCCGTACACGAACTAAGCAGTAGCGAACGGGTGACAGACAAAACCCTACCTAAGCTAGGCGGTACCTAAACCCTGTACAGCAGATAAAACAAAATTAGGAAGCGGAAGCAAAGCAAAGAATACGAATTTTTCAAAAACTTTAAATCATCAAACATGTCAATTCAAGCAGTAATAGCTACACGGGTTCAACTGGTCCTAGAAGCCTGTCCCGAAATAAATCACAATAAAGACGAGTTCAACTAATCCAAGAACCTGTCCTAACTTGTCCCGAATTCCATACACACGGTTAATAGGTATAAGCTGTACAGAGTATATACAATTATAAATTACAAACATAACTGAAATAGGAACTTAACAAACTAAACAAACGACGTTGACTCGATAGACATGACACACGGCCGCCTAGCTCGAACTCCAACAACCTACACCTGCAAACTGAAAACATAGATGGGGCAAGGATCAATCCACTGACTGAGTGAGGGGGCTGAACACACACACACTATACATAATAAAGAGCAGAGCACATATCAAAAGAAAGACTATGAACCGGGAGTAGGTTTTTGCATACCAAAACCGTTTTTCAAATCAAACAGATACATAACTTATCTTATCTTATTCAAAACTTAACGAACTTAGCATAAACATATCATATCGAAAGAAAAAGCTCCTATCCCGTTTCATAATCAACATAACAAATCATATTCATATACCCGACGAGTACGGGTCTCCCATCTTACTTCCATATCTTATCATACGTATCATAACGGAAAACAAACAAATATCATAAACTATCCAACCCCAACACCATGCAGTTCAGGGAGCAAACCCTCACTACTCATACAGATACAAACACACACGGGGTAGCTAACTCACACTGTGCCTTCCCCGGCTATCCACCGAGGGCTCAAAGCACCACGTCTCCTCAACCTTTCGCACGTGAGTACTTCAAATGAGAACGTCCACAGAGGTCATAACCGGCGACCCCATGGTCGTCCTGGTTGTCCCTTACCCATGTCTCGGGGCCCAACACATTAGAACATATCATATCAAATCATAACTCGCTACATATCATACTTATCAAATGATAACAGACTTACGTACCTGATCAGACATACCATATGTAGCACCCGGGACGATAGGCACCATATCCCCCGCACTATGAGTCTAATCCACATATGAAATAGGCAGTCCATAATTGAATCGGACTCAGAGCGAACGGTTGACAAACAAAACAACAATCCTGACTAGGCGGAAGCTAACCCTGGAACAATCAACAATAACCAAAATGCGGAAGCAAGGAAATCATTCATGTAATACCAAAGAAATAAATGAAATCCAACAAGAATATGAATACGGGTTCCACTAATCAATGTACCTGTCCTACCCTGTCCCGAAACAATACAAGGCAACAACATAACAACGGGTTCAACTAGCTCCAGAACCTGTCCCGAAATAATATCAGTTCAATAAGGGCACATCGGCCAACAATAAAAGGTCAATACAATACTTAGAAATCATATAGTATGCAGTGAGTGTAAGTGGGTGTTAGGAATAGTGCCCTAGAAAGCCGATTGTATATCCGCTTTGTACTTTTCCTTATTGTAATCACAGACAATCTTTGAATAAAATAACGAATTGAGGCAACACTTCTTTATATGCTCTTGTTTGGTATGCGTTTACTTTAGCTGTGCATGTATGAGAACTCCCCTAATCCTGATGACTTTAGGACTCTACCATTTAGGTGAAATGGTTCATGAAACGAGCCCTATATCACATGAGTCATGATTAGTAAAATACTCCAAGCCGATGAGTCCTACAGACAGTGGGAGTGTCAACCTGACTCCTCTAAGGCTTGCTTGTGGGATCACGCCCTTAAGAAGGACCACCTTGTTTCATGGAGGTGCAAAGTGTATAGTTGATACGTGCGTGATACATGAGGGTGCTTACTTTAATAAGTAAGTTCACTGAGGTGCCCCGTGTGAGAACATTCCTAAATGGGAAAGGAAGTTTCTATTTCAGGAAATGGAAACTTCCAGATTAGGAAATATCTCACGAGTCATTGATGTGATTAATTGATCCTTAGACTTGAGGTTCCTTGTCACTTTATGGGTTAACTCTGTAGTCTTAGGTATAAGCTTTAAAGGGTGTCGCCTTAGACAACTGATTCAAGGCTTATGCTGGGGCTGCACAAGTGATTCATGAAAGTGAATGAGAATCAAGAAAGGACCTACACTTGCAGTTGCAAGGTGATCTCTTATTGTGTAAGTCATTCATATGCCATATGGAGTCCTTGGCCAAGGCAGTAGATCAAGACATCAAGAAAAGTGTTTCTTGGATTGAGATCAAATGGATATGAAATGCACTTAGCTTTAAGACCGGATTATTAGGGTTCTGATTATTCCCTTGCCCTAGATCTTGGTTGAGAGATAGTAAGTAGGAGGATTGTATCTCACATGATTCAATGACTTAAAGGTTCTGTCGAATCCGAACATTCCAATTCAGCTAGGGGTTAAACACCTGTTGCTAGACTATGGTCGTTTAATCTGTGGACTGATTAATTAATTAGTGAATTAATTAATTAGGGTCACTGCTAATTGAATTGAGAACCTAGAGGGTCACACACAACAACTTGGTTACATGAGTTGAGGCTTGAAAATGATTAAACGAGTTAATCGGACCAAGAGGGTTCCACACGTGTGAATTCACACGTGTGGCTCACGTGAGTGACACGTGTCACTGTGACACGTGTCACACACGTGTATATATATATATATTAAATAATTAAATTAGTTAATTATTTAATAGACTTTGGTTTAATTTTGAATTAAAAAGAAAGTCTAATTTTGGAGAAAATAATCTAGTTAATTAATTACGAATTAATTAATTAGATAAAAATAAGTTATTTATTTTATAATAAATAAAGTATAAAATTATCCAAAAATAGTTTGGATATTTTTAAGCTCTCTTAAAAGTTGACTAGAAATAGAATTCAAAGTCAAAGTTTGAAAATACTTGATGATCAAGTAATAGGAGAGAGAGGAACCAAATCCTAGTCCAATAAGGACTAGGTTCAGCCGTCCCTCCCCTTTCCTATATATAGGGGAGCTCATGCTCCCCTTTAGAGCTAATTGACAATTCTTGGTTCATGTGTTGAACACCTTCCTTTCTCCAAGATTAAATTAAACCCTAGGTTAAGCCTAAACACTAACTAGAGAACTAGCATCCTTACTAGTTAGATTGTGATCAAGTTGGTGGACTTTCTCTAGAGACTTCAAGTTAGAAGTTTGAAGATTCGAGCTTTACCAAGGAGAGGGGATCAAGCCGCGAGAAGAGCGTTCTTGGGTGGCTTGAAACGCTTCAAGAAAGAATAAAAGAAAAGTAAGTTTTCTGTCCTTACGAATTTGGATACACGATTGCGAGTCAAAGATCCTTTTGTTGGGAAAATTTTTTTAAATTCCGCTGCTTTCTGATTCTGTTTTCCAACAGTGGGTGGGACTAGAACAAAGACTCGACACTCTAACTCCGCCTAGTAACCAGTACCTGCAAAAGAAACTGGAAAAGTGGGAAAGAGGGGTCAGTCTCTAGAAGACTGAGAGAGCAGGAGCGATACATATATATAGAAACATGCGCATGCAAGTCAAAAATCCCGAGCAAAGTTTTATTCAAAGTTAGTTCCCAAGAGGGAAAGAAAATAACGAAGCAATGCTCGGACTTTACGACTAATCATATTATATTCATTAAGTTCATAATTCATACATAAACATAAAGGCTCGGTGAGTGAGCGTGCATTCGTGATTGGAATTTTATTTGTTTTGGTAATTTGGGATTTATTGAAAACTTTTATAAATAAGACTCGCATCAAGTCGTGTTTTAAGCTATTAGAGCTTAAAGAGAGAATTTTAATTTATTGGTTAAATTTAAATTCTTGCAAAAGCATGTTAGGTGATCATGGGTTTAGATCTATGTATGGTTTTAATTTATGCACATGGATGGTTTAAATTGGGGTTGGAGCCCTATAGTTGCGTTTTTCAATTGAGGTTGGAGCCTCACTTATGTGCGTACTGTTATGTGATTTATTATGTGGCTTTCCATATTACTGTTTTTGAGGCCGGGGTATGCCCCGTGTAATTGTCTAAGGCCAATATGAAGATTGAGCCTTATTACTTTATGTCTTTTTCCTTTTATTGTAATTTGAGAGTAGAGATAGGTGGTGAGGTTTTATTTTCATTTTGGAGACAATGCACCCATGGAGTAAGATGGACCACATTCAAGTAACAAGGAGGCCATAGGTGAAGACCCCTCAAAATGTTAGGGAGGGGAATCTCAATTGTTAAATGTAATAGAGATAGGGCTCGTATTTTGTTACCGCTTTCCCTTATGTGATTTGAACTGTTTATGTGGCATGTATGTTAGAACTTGTGATTGTGGAGTGGCTCCCACATATCACGCATAAGATAGGTAGAACCCATGATCATTACATGTTAGTATCATGCTAGGACATGTTATCTGTTTATGTGCTTGTTTGATATGCATTTAAGTGTACTTGCATTAATCAAGACTAATAAAATTGGATAACATATATGTTGGTGAGGTCGAACCGGACAACTCTCCGGTTGATTCGAAAATTCCCATTAAATATTAAGCTAATTTCGAACAAATAGGTGTTTAATTCGAGATGCAAATTTTGAATTAAATTCCTAGCATTCCATCAATAGGTTTTAAGTTTAGTAAGTAAAGCTAGTTATTGTCCGCGAGTCGTGGGATAGCTAGTGGAGCTTATTAGTTCTTAGTTACCTAATTAATCATTTTAAATGATCAATATTTCGTGGTCAATTTTAGCAAGGGCGATGTCCGCGAGTCGTGGGTCGTTCAAACTAAGTTTTGGTCATGATCTTATGATTGATGGGTCTAGCTTAACGCCTAAGTAAATATGGATGTCGCACGAGTCGTGGGTCCATATTGAAAGATAGGTGATGCAAAAACAATTACTAAGAGTTCTAAAGGTGTTAGAATTGGTAAGTTGTACCTACCTAGGGTTCTTACTGAGAATGTCCGCGAGTCGTGGGTTCGGGGTAAAATGCCTAGGATCTTAGTACCCATTGGGAAACGTGTTCCTCTTAGATCTTTGGGAATTCTAGATCTTTGAAAAACAGTGGGAGCTACAATAGATTAAAGACCTTATCTTTTGTATATCGTTATAATTCAGCATGCTCACTAATTCTCTGTTTTACCATTTAGGTCGTAGATTCTGTGATTCTCTACGTGTTTTGAAATGGCAACCAAAAACCCTCTTGTATCGATCCTCGAGTCAAATAAGTTGACTGGTCCCAACTATTCTGATTGGCTGAGGAATCTAAAAATCATTTTAGATTCTGAGAAGAGAACTTATGTTCTCTTCGAAGGGGAGCCTACTCCTGAAGGGGAGGCTCCCACTCGGGCCGAGCGGGATGCGATTCAGAAGTGGAAGGATGATAATCTCCAAGCCCGTTGCCTTATGTTGGCTAACATGTCTCCGGACTTGCAAAGGCAACATGAGGCCATGGAATTTGCTTGGGAGATTTACGACCACTTAGAGCAACTTTACCGCCCTCATGAACGTGTTACAAGGTATAACACATCAAAGGAATTGTTCCACTTGAGAATGAGGGAAGGTTCAAGTGTTCATGAATATGGACTCAAGTTTCTTGCCCTTGCTGAGAAACTTGCTTCCATGGACATGCCGCTGAAAGATGAACTTTCAGTGGATTTGTTGCTAGCTTCGCTCCCACCATCATTCAACCCATTTGTCCTTAACTTCAACATGAATCATGCTGGTGCTACTGTAGCTGAGCTGATTAGTCAGCTTGTGACTGCTGAAAGCACGATCAAGAAGGACAATAAGGTTTTGATGGTGAATGCTCCATCTTCCTCTTCTGGGCCTTCTAAAGGTAAGGGCAAGAAAGCCCAAAAGAAGAAGAAGAAACCCCTTAGGCCCACTGGTGGCATTTCGAAGGGGAAGGCCCAAAAGAAGAAGCGTGATCAGAAAGAGGATGTTTGCTTCCATTGTGGCAAAGCGGGACATTGGAGGAGAAACTGCCCAGAGTACAAGGCTACTCTAAAGAAAGGTATCTTTCTCGTTGAAGTAAATCTTTCTATTAATTCTAGTTCTTGGGTACTTGATACCGGTTGTGGGACTCATATCTGTAATGATGTACAGATGCTAAGTGAAGTCCAACAACTCAAAGAAGGAGAATGTGTCTTGAAGATCGGCGATGGCTCAAACGTTGAAGCTCGAGCTTTAGGCACAATTAGATTAGATTTAGGTAGTTTTGAGTTAGTATTAAATAAAGTCCTTTATGTACCGAACATTATTCGTAATATAATTTCAGTTCCAATATTAGATTGTGAAGGTTATGAAACTTATATTAAGAATGGTAAATACTTTATCAAACGGAACAACTCTTCCGTTCATATCGGTACTCTAAGTAATGGACTTTACCTAACTCAAAATATTAATATTATGAATATACAACGAGAAACAAAGCGTAAGAGAGATGACAAAGTTTCAGCTCCCTTATGGCACGCTAGATTAGGACACATTTCCAAGAACAGAATTAGCAAGATAAACACTTTAGGATCATTCTCTGAAAGTGATCTCAAAGAGTTAACTTCTTGCGAATCCTGTCTCAAAGGAAAGATGTCCAAAGTTCCTTTTAAAGGAACTGTGGAACGTGCCACTAAGGTTCTAGATTTGATCCATACTGATGTTTGTGGACCGCTTAGTGTAAGCACTAGAAGCAATCATCAGTATTTCATAACCTTTACTGATGACTTTAGTCGGTATGGTTATGTATACTTAATGAAGTATAAATCTGAAGCTTTTGAGAAATTCTTAGAATTTCAAAAGGAGGTTGAGAACCAAACTGGTCACAAGATCAAAGCACTTCGATCTGATCGAGGAGGCGAGTATCTTAGTGAAGAATTCCTTAATCATCTCAAAGATAATGGGATTATCTCTCAGTGGACTCCTCCGGGAACTCCTCAACTTAATGGAGTTTCTGAGAGAAGGAATCGAACCCTACTTGATATGGTTCGTTCCATGATGAGTTTCACTGACTTACCACCTTCTTTCTGGGGTTATGCCCTAGAAAGTGCAGCAAAGATTTTGAATCTAGTTCCCTCTGAGTCAGTCCCTAAAACGCCCTATGAAATGTGGCATGGTAAAATCCCTAGTTATTCTTACTTAAGAATTTGGGGTTGTCCTGCTTACGTGAAGAGGACAGTGGGAGATAAGTTAGAATCTCGTTCTAACTTATGCTACTTTGTAGGTTATCCTAAGGAATCCATAGGATACTACTTCTATGATCAATCTGAACAAAAGGTGTTTGTTTCTAGAAATGCCACTTTTCTTGAGGAACCGTTCCTTAAAGAAAAGAAGGGCAAGATCATAGAATTAGAAGAAGTACAAAATGACCCCACACCACCCACTGAAGGAACGTCCCACTCTGATCAACCACAACCAATCACGAATTTCGATACACACGAAAATCCTCCTCTAAGGCGTTCTGAACGCACTCCTAGACAGCCGGAGAGATGGTATGGATTCTTCCATGAAATCTCTCAAAAGGATAATGATCCTTTAACATATGAGGAGGCACTTTCAGATTCTGACTCTGAACAGTGGATAGAAGCCATGAAATCCGAAATGGATTCCATGAACTCCAACCAAGTTTGGACCTTGGTAGATTTGCCTGATGGGGTCAAACCCATAGGTTGCAAATGGATCTTTAAGAGAAAGCTTGGAGTTGATGGAAGCATTGCAGCCTACAAAGCAAGACTGGTTGCAAAAGGATTCACTCAGAGACCCGGCGTGGATTTTGATGAAACCTTTTCACCAGTTACAATGCAAAAGTCTATTCGGATCATGCTTGCCATTGCTGCATATTATGACTATGAGATATGGCAAATGGATGTGAAAACTGCCTTTCTCAATGGTGACATTGACAAAGACATTTATATGGAGCAACCCATAGGTTTCACATTCAGTGGGAGTGAGCAAAAGGTTTGCAAACTCCAAAGATCAATCTATGGATTGAAACAGGCTTCTAGGAATTGGAACATTCGATTTGATGAATCAGTCAAAGCGTTTGGCTTCATCCAAATTTCGAATGAATCATGTGTGTATAGAAAGGAATTGGAGACCTCAGTGCAATTCTTAGTACTTTATGTTGATGACATCCTTCTTATTGGGAATTCGAAGGATGACATGAAAGTGACTAAGTTATGGTTATCGAACCAATTCGAGATGAAAGATCTTGGTGATGCGTCCTATATCCTTGGAATTAAAATCTATAGAGATAGATCTAGAAGGTTAATAGGACTATCACAGTCGATGTACATTGACAAAGTATTGAAGAGATTCAATAGGGAGTCAGCAAAGGTTAAGAACCTTCCTATGAGTGTAGGAACATGTCTTTCAAAGAAGATGTGTCCTAAGACTAACCTTGAGAAGGAAAGAATGACTCATACACCTTATGCATCAGCAATAGGTAGCATAATGTATGCAATGTTGTGTACTCGACCGGATGTGGCTTATGCACTTAGTGTAACGAGTCGTTTCCAATCTGACCCTGGAGATGGTCACTGGGCTGCCGTGAAGAATATTCTTAAGTACTTGAAAAGTACTAAAGATTTATTCTTAGTTTACGGAGGTCAGAAAGATCTTACTGTCGAAGGATACTGCGATGCAAGCTTCGCATCTGACTTAGATGATTTTAAGTCAATGTCAGGATACATTTTCTGCCTAAACGGCGGAGCAGTGAGTTGGAAGAGTTCCAAGCAAACAACCACTGCAGATTCGACCACTGAGGCCGAATACTTAGCTGCAAATGATGCAGCTAAGGAAGGTGTTTGGATTAGAAACTTCATTCAAGAGTTGAATGTTGTTCCTAGCATGAAAGACCCCATTACTGTGTTTTGTGACAACACTGGGGCGGTTGCTCAAGCAAGAGAACCAAGATCTCACCAACGGACCAAGCACATTATGAGGAAGTATCACCTAATCCGTGATATTATCAAAAGAGGAGATGTGCAAATTGAGAGGGTCACATCAGCAGAGAACGTGGCAGATCCACTTACTAAACCCCTTAGTCGAGAAGCTTTCCAAGGTCATCTTCAGAAGATGGGACTTAGAGTAGCTTTAGAATGGCTTTGACGGGCAAGTGGGAGATTGTTAGGAATAGTGCCCTAGAAAGCCGATTGTATATCCGCTTTGTACTTTTCCTTATTGTAATCACAGACAATCTTTGAATAAAATAACGAATTGAGGCAACACTTCTTTATATGCTCTTGTTTGGTATGCGTTTACTTTAGCTGTGCATGTATGAGAACTCCCCTAATCCTGATGACTTTAGGACTCTACCATTTAGGTGAAATGGTTCATGAAACGAGCCCTATATCACATGAGTCATGATTAGTAAAATACTCCAAGCCGATGAGTCCTACAGACAGTGGGAGTGTCAACCTGACTCCTCTAAGGCTTGCTTGTGGGATCACGCCCTTAAGAAGGACCACCTTGTTTCATGGAGGTGCAAAGTGTATAGTTGATACGTGCGTGATACATGAGGGTGCTTACTTTAATAAGTAAGTTCACTGAGGTGCCCCGTGTGAGAACATTCCTAAATGGGAAAGGAAGTTTCTATTTCAGGAAATGGAAACTTCCAGATTAGGAAATATCTCACGAGTCATTGATGTGATTAATTGATCCTTAGACTTGAGGTTCCTTGTCACTTTATGGGTTAACTCTGTAGTCTTAGGTATAAGCTTTAAAGGGTGTCGCCTTAGACAACTGATTCAAGGCTTATGCTGGGGCTGCACAAGTGATTCATGAAAGTGAATGAGAATCAAGAAAGGACCTACACTTGCAGTTGCAAGGTGATCTCTTATTGTGTAAGTCATTCATATGCCATATGGAGTCCTTGGCCAAGGCAGTAGATCAAGACATCAAGAAAAGTGTTTCTTGGATTGAGATCAAATGGATATGAAATGCACTTAGCTTTAAGACCGGATTATTAGGGTTCTGATTATTCCCTTGCCCTAGATCTTGGTTGAGAGATAGTAAGTAGGAGGATTGTATCTCACATGATTCAATGACTTAAAGGTTCTGTCGAATCCGAACATTCCAATTCAGCTAGGGGTTAAACACCTGTTGCTAGACTATGGTCGTTTAATCTGTGGACTGATTAATTAATTAGTGAATTAATTAATTAGGGTCACTGCTAATTGAATTGAGAACCTAGAGGGTCACACACAACAACTTGGTTACATGAGTTGAGGCTTGAAAATGATTAAACGAGTTAATCGGACCAAGAGGGTTCCACACGTGTGAATTCACACGTGTGGCTCACGTGAGTGACACGTGTCACTGTGACACGTGTCACACACGTGTATATATATATATATTAAATAATTAAATTAGTTAATTATTTAATAGACTTTGGTTTAATTTTGAATTAAAAAGAAAGTCTAATTTTGGAGAAAATAATCTAGTTAATTAATTACGAATTAATTAATTAGATAAAAATAAGTTATTTATTTTATAATAAATAAAGTATAAAATTATCCAAAAATAGTTTGGATATTTTTAAGCTCTCTTAAAAGTTGACTAGAAATAGAATTCAAAGTCAAAGTTTGAAAATACTTGATGATCAAGTAATAGGAGAGAGAGGAACCAAATCCTAGTCCAATAAGGACTAGGTTCGGCCGTCCCTCCCCTTTCCTATATATAGGGGAGCTCATGCTCCCCTTTAGAGCTAATTGACAATTCTTGGTTCATGTGTTGAACACCTTCCTTTCTCCAAGATTAAATTAAACCCTAGGTTAAGCCTAAACACTAACTAGAGAACTAGCATCCTTACTAGTTAGATTGTGATCAAGTTGGTGGACTTTCTCTAGAGACTTCAAGTTAGAAGTTTGAAGATTCGAGCTTTACCAAGGAGAGGGGATCAAGCCGCGAGAAGAGCGTTCTTGGGTGGCTTGAAACGCTTCAAGAAAGAATAAAAGAAAAGTAAGTTTTCTGTCCTTACGAATTTGGATACACGATTGCGAGTCAAAGATCCTTTTGTTGGGAAAATTTTTTTAAATTCCGCTGCTTTCTGATTCTGTTTTCCAACAGTGGGTGGGACTAGAACAAAGACTCGACACTCTAACTCCGCCTAGTAACCAGTACCTGCAAAAGAAACTGGAAAAGTGGGAAAGAGGGGTCAGTCTCTAGAAGACTGAGAGAGCAGGAGCGATACATATATATAGAAACATGCGCATGCAAGTCAAAAATCCCGAGCAAAGTTTTATTCAAAGTTAGTTCCCAAGAGGGAAAGAAAATAACGAAGCAATGCTCGGACTTTACGACTAATCATATTATATTCATTAAGTTCATAATTCATACATAAACATAAAGGCTCGGTGAGTGAGCGTGCATTATCTCCAACCAAACTCCGACCGTGTCGACAAATATCATTGATGCATTAAATAGGTGATCATGCAATATATCATAATACACAAAAATCATATATCATATCCTAAAACATATTCGTTTGGGCAATCCGTGTCCCGGCCTTCCCACACGGTGCCTATCAATCATAACATAATCATAAGCATAATCATAAAATAAGTTCCAACCTTCTTCCTGCGGGTGGTGGAAGGGTTAGCAAGACCCGTCCACCTCATACATAATGGCTAGTGAGGTACATGAATCCTCAAAAGCCTGACTAGCGTTTTCTCGTCAAAACTCCTGACGAGATCCGTTTCGACGTAAAACATAAATGGAATCAGCACATAGGATCACCGTCGACCCTTGCCTCCCCGGATGGCCACATGTACTAAATTCCTGGGCCCGTGAACATAACATACATGCATAATCTCGCCAAAACATATCAATTTATAAGAAACATAACATATTTCATAATTCATTAGAAAAGGGTTACTCGATAATAATTTACTCGATGACTCCACTTTGAAAATATATATATATATATATATATATATATATATATATATATATATAAGGTTTTGGCCAAAACTTGTCACATAAGGGTTGTAGGGTTTAGTACGTAACTAGAACGAAAACACCCTCACCTGGTATACCACAAGACATAAAGCATGAGCAATACGGGTGCCTATTCACTTCGGAAGTCTCCGCCCTGGAAACGAACTGTACAAGAGAAGGAACAGTGTGTACCAGTGAGAGGAGACTCAATATGAACAAAATAGGACGCTCCGCAATGTCATATGGGTGCATATGATGCAAATTCAAAGCACAAGATCCGACATCTAGGCAAATAAGAGCATTGAAGTAAATTAAGTTCAATCCTCATTCAAACGTGTTCAATCTTTCACAACACCCTACTACATACATCATATTACCTAATATAACATATTTCCAAAGTTTGAAAACAAGAAGAAATCATATGATAGGGGAAATGGGTTACGGAATTCACAAACGACACAAAACGCACATAAACGGCATTCAGCAAAAGCATGCCTAAATCTCATCCAAATGTTATGAAATTAAACCACAATACTCCCAACACATAGAAAAACAAGTTCATAGTTCATCACAAATGAATATAAAGGCATTAAAGAGGTGAAACAAACCAAAAACCGAAAAGGAAAAGACAAGATCTGCGCAGGGGGAGGGACACGCCCGTGTTCCTCAATTTGAATAGACTGAGACACGGGGGTGTCTCAGTACAGACCTGCCAAAAGGGAATGACACGGGGGTGTCTCACATTTCAAAGAAAATGAGGCACGGGGGTGTCACGGTACAGACTCAAAAACGCAAACAAAGCTTACCGGCAAAACAGACCCTAAACAAAATCAGTCCCAAAAGCATACCAAATCAACTCCAAATCTCATGAAACTTGATATACAACATATTTAGCATGTTAGGAGACTATTGCATTTAGAATACAAAGGCCAAATCACACGTTAAGAGTACCGAAACCATGCAGCAAGTCTGGGGCGCCAAAACCGCACATATGAGCCCGATTATTCGATCGTGCCATGATCAAGTACTTAGGGGCTGAATTATAAGCTGAAACTTTAGGGAATGAATACTAAAATGATAAACAACTAAAATAATCCATGTATATGCAAATTGACACGAATTGGAGCACATTAGGATGACCAACAAACCACAACAAAAATGCAACAGCAGCTGTCATGGATCATGCCTAAGAACAGGTCATGTATTTCGGTTTTGGGGCTCAAAATGGATCCAAAGGCTTGCAATATGAATCCTAATATATAAAAAAATGTGTTTACATCAACTCCATGCAATTTCACACGAAATGAAGGCCATTAGATCAAGCAACAACACATAATTCCGCACAGCAGTCCCAAAACAGGGGAGGCAGTTTGATCTCTAAGTTTGGAGCTCCATATCTCATAATTTCATCAAAGGGTCTAAAGAGAAAATCATCCTAACATCATATACTATCAGTTAGGAAACAAATAGGCCAAGAAATAAGCTCATATGATCATTTATAAGAAAGGAAATCAGCTGCACAACCAAGCAAGGTCGCAAGAGCAATTACCCCCAAAAATTCATATCAAGCTCATATCTCAAACCTTAACCAAATCTGATCCAAAATCAGAAATAAATGGATGAAAATAATTATAAGAGAGTATGAATACATAAATATTCATACCTTAAAGATTTGGTGAAGAAGGGAATTGATTTCAGCTCAAAATCACAAAGGTAGCCAAGGTTCTCTTATCCTCTTCTTCTCTCCATTCTCTCGATTTGTACTGCAGAAAAATGAGGGGGGGGGGGGGGGTTTGGCTTGGTTTTGCTGCTCAAAAGGGGGAAGAAAGGCTTAACTCAAGTACACAAGTCATGGGTTAAGGTATGGTTAGGTTAGAGTGGTGTTAAGGGGTCCCACCATGAAGACTAGTCAACAAAAGGGGTTCTTCTTGCACGAGTTTCTCGTTACGGTTGGATTTCGGAGGTCTTAATGATCTCAAGAAGGTATGAGGCTTGTTCCATTGTCTCCGAATCATCGATACGAAGGCAACGGAGGTGACAGAATTCGAATCCGAATTCCCGAGCTCAAGATATCAATTACGGAACCAAGGGTGCGCTAATTGCTAGTTAGCCCCCGACTTGGATTCCAAAATTAAAATAAATCCGAAACACATGCAAATGAATCCGAAAATACAAAACGAACATATAATCACATACAAGACACGTATAAATCCAACATATTAAATTTGTACGAAATTTCGATATCAATTCATATAGAAACGAAGCTCATAAATGTCACGCATACACAATGTAACATTCAAATTCATAATATTAACAAATAATATAAAGTTAAATGCGTATAATTAATTTATAAATATAAATTCATGCATCAATTATGAAACAATGTATTGTATATATATATATATATTATGTAAATATATTTGATATTAGTATCATTAAAATATAGTAATTAACATTTAATACATTTAAAATAAAATTAAATATGTAAATCACGTATAAATAATTATTTCGCGCAATTTGATAAACACATACGTCATGCTGTACTACCTAAAAACTGGGGCATTACACCATACCTTACAATTTAGCATATGCTATAATCGTACCTCTCCGTGTCATCCTAATCCGTAGCTGGCATGAAGACACACGGTTTGGAGTATAGCCTCGTTGCAAAACATTTGAAGCTTACATATGCACGTACATATATATACAGTTCAAAAACCTTTAACCGTATGATAAAATCATAAATGTATCGTATAAACACAAATCTATTATATAAATATAATAGAATAATCGTATGCATGCCTGAAAACGAGCACTGAAGGTTATAGGTCGCTTTAACTAAAACAAAAATCCTAAAACCTCACTTACACCGACGAGAACGAAAAACACGAGCCAAGAAGTCCCACTGGAACCCAAACAGCCGACAAACACTCCCTGGAAAAACCCTGATCGACTGAACACACAGAACGCAAGACTCAGACTCAAATCACAACCACAAAGACGCACAGCCATGCTCACGAATACAAATGATGCAACATATAATCCATATCTATTCAATCAAGTCATTCAGAGCATATTATAATTCATATTACATATCAAGAGATGCATAGCTTATAAAATTCAGAACATTAATTACATAAAATAAATTAGGACATTAAGAATTCCACACATATCATGCACTAATTCTCGAAATGATAACACAAGTGGTATAATAATTTTATATGTAACTACACATAGGCATATTTCACAGTTTTCTAACAATTAACATACTTAAGCAATTCATTTAAATTAAATATAACTTAGTCTTTCATAATTCATTTCTTACTTTTCATCTAATTACAGAAGCAATTTAGTTCCCATATATCACATAATCACCCCTTAAAAGCACGGAACATGAGCAAGAAATGGCATAAACGAGGCAATTAAATTCAGTAAATCGAGAATCAAACTTTCATAAATCATATCATATTTCCAAATATCATACATCTTATAATTTCAATTCATAGTTCATACAAGATTGAAATTTACAATTAAAACAATTAACGAAAATAAATACAACAACTTCAAAAATTCATACAAAATCAACCGGACATCCGATTGATGAACAAAAAGTGGCGTTGGACTCACCACGATGAAAGAAACCCGCTAACCGAAAGTCACCGGAATGTCGCGACCGCAGCCGGCCGAACAGCCACGGGCCGCCACCGGAATACCGCCTCTGGAGGTCGAAAAAATCCCCGGAAGCACAGAAAACATAAGTCTCGGCCTACTTGACAAAAGCCAACAACCAATTTCAAAAAATACCAAACACACCGGATTTCGTTGGCGAAAAACCAAACTAAATCCCTAGAACGAAAACATGAATTAAACGCAAACCATAAAACGAAAATGAAATCCGAACATACCGTTGGAAAGCCCGTAACGAGGCCTTCAAAAGCCTCTAGGCAAACGCCGGAAAATGGGCCGCCGGTTCACAGCCGGTCCGCCACGGTCCGCCGCCAATGGTCGGTTCTCGAGTTGGGGCTAACGTGAAAAGGTCATCCTCCACCCACTGATCATCTTTTGTAAAGGGACCAACTCCAAAACCCACCGGAAAAAGGCCCCCAATCGCCACCAAAGTCCCGCCGCTACCTCGTCACTAATTCAACCACCTCCGGCCGTTGTTGGCCCGAAGTAACACCAGAAATGGAATCAGGTGGCCGGAGAAGTTAGGGAACCGGCCCCTCTCGCCGGAAAGGATCGTCGGAGCACGGCGGAGTGAGGTGGTACAGTGTAAGCGCTACCGCCGCCGATCTTCAGTCGGCGTGTGAGCCGCCGTCTGGCATCAGATGGTTACGCCACCATAAGCGTCCGCGAGATAAGGGTGAAGTTCGGGCACCACCGCCGCCACCTTAACTTGCCATAGTGTTGTCTCCGTCTGGTTTCAGGCCATGATTTTGGTATCATCGTGTCGGGCTCGTCGAGCTGATCAATTTCCATTATTCACACGTCGAGTTCCATCGAGAAACGAGCAAGTTAGAGACGAGTGTGTATTTACGGTGTTGTATGTATGTTGATCGCGTGAAGGAGGAGAGAGAGAACGAGGAAGCTGAAGTCTGGAGCTAAGGCCCCTGAACTCTAAAAGAGTTCAAAATAGGGCCACACAACGCATAAAATCACAGAATTAAAACATTAAAAAAGCATATAAGCAACAAGTAAAAGTAAATTAAGCAATTAAGCACATAAGGAAATCGACACGTGGCGTTTGCTCGGATGATCGGAAAAGCGGGGTGTCACAATCTCCCCCCTTTCAGAGAACCTGGTCCCCAGGTTCGAGTGCCGAGTTGGACGACTTCAATCACTTCAACACTGCTAAAAACCTTGTTCCAAGGGATGTTCGTGGCTCGGATCCGCATTCGAGTGTCCATGCCGTTGAGGTGTGCATATGGACTCAATCACTGGTTGTTCAAGCTCCTTCAATTCTTCTTCGAAGTAGATGGCTATGGTTGCACACGATCTCGAAGCCATTTCTGTAATTCCACTTACAATCCTCAGGAGTCCCAACGAAAAGTGCGAAACAAGCAAAAAGAGAGAATCCCATCTCTCGTCACAAAAGAGAAAAGAGAGAACCCCGTCTCCCAAGCACATAAACGAGAGAACCCCGTCTCTCAACCACACAATTGAGAGAACCCCATCTCTCGTCCTAAGTCTGGCAGACTCCACATCTCCCAAACATCCTAGTTTGAGAAAATCCAGCATTTCTCAAACCCTAGATTCGAGAGAATCCAGCATCTCCCAAACATCTAAATCCAAGAAAATCCAACATCTCCTGCTCACATAATTTAGAAAGAATCCAACATCTTTCTATCACATAAATAGGGAGAATCCCACATCTCCCTAACACATAAATAGAGAGATCTCAACAACTCTCAAGCAGACAAGTTCACTTACTAAGCATTCATACATACACATACTAAAGTAGCACCGGATACAAAACATGGGATGTATGTGTAGTGTACCTTTACACGACTGATATCGGTGTCCCTATTTTATAGACTCATCATCCATGCTCAACTCAAGGGGGATATCGCGATGGAATCACTGTAAGATAGAATTACAATATGTATGTATGTGCATGAAGGGTTAGTGAGCAATTAAGAAATTTTAAAGACGTACGCATGACTAATTCACACAAGCAGGTTATTCATTCAATTTTGTAGGAATTCACAAACAACAAAAAATTTCAAATTATGAAAATTAAATCACTTAATCAAGTTATTAAAATTAATACAACATCCATCGAAGCAAAATAAAAAAAATAATTACTGATGCGATGCATGTGTGCAAATGCCATGAACGTCTAGCGTACCGTTCACCGTAGCAACAGAGTCAAAGTTCGAATTTTCTTGGATGGCAGATGTCCTAATCCGTAGTGAGCCAGAATCTTGACCTCCGCCTCATAACTACAGTGCTTCTCAAATTCTTAAGTGTTCGCTTGGCCTTATTTGGTCGATCCTGCTTTGGCGTACCATCTTGAATTGATGCCTAACAATTAACACTTGGTTGAATTGACTATCACTGATCCCTTCATGACTATGATAACCGATCTGGCTTTGCTAACTAATACTGATAGATGTCCTCTAGCAGCCTTTCTATAATTCCCTCATCTTTAGTATCTGAGGTATGTTTGCATAGTATCGATCATTTCAACTTTTGTAGATTGCATTCGTAGGCATGCCCCAAAACAAGAGATTAACGATCTTTATCTCGAGTTAACATCAATGACAATTAAGGAGACATCCGATTGTCTAGGCGAGCCATGAGATATATCTGTGTTAAGAATCAAAGCTGGAACCTTAGACACCATCGGAAGTGAAGGAGAACTCTCGTTAATTGACCAGAAGCCCAACCCACCAAGCGTTACATTCATCTTCAGTTAAGAGATTTTTCAGGTACTGATCCTTGCCTCGTTTTGCCCCGAACATTAAGGGACAATTCCAAACCCGAACAAATTCTTACACTTTCGTAACTATTCCCCATCTGTCTACCAACTTCCATCAAGTCATTTATGAGGCTACGAGCATAGCATCGTGCAGAGAAGTTGACCATAGCCCCAACGTTCTATATTACATGCATTCACCTTATATCTTGAAGCTATTAGCTCGATCGTATATTTTCTGGTCAACCTATATTCAGATTCCGAAGTGGCTTCAACTAAACAGCACTCGGTGATACAATTAAAGAAAACACCTAAAAATAGAACCACAAAGCCGTTCCCCTAACACAAGCATCAAGTCCTTGTTGAATTGTGTACATATCCATTTACTTCTTATCCAAGTAGTCAAAACATGGCAGTTTCAGATCCTCTTTCGTCCATTTGTAGAAGTAGGGAATGTTGTCACGATCAATTACAATTTTGGTGCCGAGGTGTCGCCCTGCAATTCACAAATTGAACAAATATCTATGCATGTTGGTTAGTACATGGATATGTCAATTAATGATAGCAAATAAGAGTACATAGTTATGCAGATGCAACACACAATTACAAGAATTTAAAACACATAAGTTAAGAAATTGCAAATATCCCAATGCAATGCACAAATTGATAGTTAGTTCCTATGCCGTGCGACCTATACTTGACACAACATGACCCAGAGCACCGGTTCTGAACCTGGTAGCTCTGATACCACTTTAAGATGTAGCGCCCGGAACGTTAGGCCACCACATCCCCCGCACTAAAGCTCAATCCGCATGCGAAATGGGAAATCCGTACACGAACTAAGCAGTAGCGAACGGGTGACAGACAAAACCCTGCCTAAGCTAGGCGATACCTAAACCCTTTACAACAGATAAAAAAAAAATCTGGAAGCGGAAGCAAAGCAAAGAATACGAATTTTTCAAAAACTTTAAATGATCAAACATGTCAATTCAAGCAGTAATAGCTACACGGTTTCAACTGGTCCTAGAAGCCTGTCCCTAAGTAAATCACAATAAAGACGGGTTCAACTAATCCAAGAACCTGTCCTAACCTGTCCCGAATTCCATACACACGGTCAATAGATATAACCTGTACAGAATATATACAATTATAAATTACAAACATAACTGAAATAGAAACTTAACAAACTAAACAAACGACACTGACTCGACAGACACGACACACTGCCGCCCAGCTCGAACTCCAACAACCTACACCTGCAAACTAAAAACATAGGTGGGGCTAGGATCAGTCCACTGACTGAGTGAGGGGGCTGAACACACACACACACACACTATACATAATAAAGAGCAGAGCACATATCAAAAGAAAAACTATGAACCGGGAGTAGGTTTTAGCATACCAAAACCATTTTTCAAATTGAACAGATACATAACTTATCTTATCTTATTCAAAACTTAACGAACTTAGCATAAACATATCATATCGAAAGAAAAAGCTCCTATCCCGTTTCATAATCAACATAACAAATCATATTCATATATCCGACGAGTACGGGTCTCCCATCTTACTTCCATATCTTATCATACGTATCATAACGGAAAACAAACAAATATCATAAACTATCCAACCCCAACACCATGCAGTTCAGGGAGCAAACCCTCACTACTCATACAGATACAAACACACACGGGGTAGCTAACTCACACTGTGCCTTCCCCGGCTATCCACGGAGGGCTCAAAGAACCACGCCTACTCAATCTCCACGAGTGGCACGTGAGTACTTCAAATGAGAACGAGTACAGGGGTTATAACCGGTGACCCCATGGTCGTCCTGGGTCTCCCTTACCCATGTCGCGGGGCCCAACACATTAGAACAGAGCATATCAGATCATAACTCGCTACATATCATACTTATCAAATCATAACAGACTTACGTACCTGATCAGACATACCATACCTTGCAATTTAGCATATGCTATAAACGTACCTCTCCGTGTCATCCTAATCTGTAGTTGGCATGAAGACACACGGTTTGGAGCATAGCCTCGTTGCAAAACATTTCAAGCTTACATATGCACGTACATATATACAGTTCGAAAACCTTTAACCGTATAACAAAATCATAAACGTATCGTATAAACACATATCTATTATATAAATATAATAGAATAATCGAATGCAGGCTTGAAAACGAGCACAGAAGGTTGTAGGTCGCTTTAACTAAAACAAAAAACCTCACCTTATACCGACGAGAACGAAAAACACGAGCCAAGAAGTCCCACTGGAACCCGAACAACTGACAGACACTCCCTGGAAAAACCCTGATCGACTGAACACACAGAACACAAGACTCAAACTCAAATCACAACCACAAAGACGCACGACCATGCTCACGAATACAAATGATGTAACATATAATCCATATCTATTCAATCAAGTCATTCAGAGCATATTATAATTCATATTACATAACAAGAGATGCATAGCTTATAAAATTCATAACATTAATTACATAAAATAAATTAGGACATTAAGAATTCCGTTCATATCATGCACCAATTCTCGAAAGGATAACACAAATGGTATAATAATTTTATATGTAACTACACATAGACATATTTCACATTTTTCTAACAATTAACATACTTAAGCAATTCATTTAAATTAAATATAACTTAGTCTTTCATAATTCATTTCTTACGTTTCATCTAATTAAGAAACAATTTAGTTCCCAAATAACACATAATCACCCCTTAAAAGCACGGAACATGAGCAAGAAATGGCATAAACGAGGCAATTAAATTCAGCAAATCGAGAATCAAACTTTCATAAATCATATCATATTTCCAAATATCATACAACTTATAATTTCAATTCATAGTTCATACAAGATCGAAATTTACAATTAAAACAATTAACGAAAATAAATACAACAACTTCAAAAATTCATACAAAATCAACCGGACATCCGATTGATGAAAAAAAAGTGGCGTTGGACTCACCACGACGAAAGAAACCCGCTGACCGAAAGTCACCGGAATGCCGCCAATGCAGCCGGCCGAACAGCCACCGGAATACCGCCTCCGGTGGTCGGAAAAATCCCCAGAAGCACAGAAACATACGCCTCGGCCTACTTGACAAAAGCCCTCAACCAATTTCAGAAAATACCAAACACACCGGATTTCATTGGCGAAAAACCGAACCAAATCCCTAGAATGAAAATTGAAATTAAACGCAAACCGTAAAACTAAAATGAAATCCGAACATACCTTTGGAAAGCCCGTAACGAGGCCTTCGAAAGCCCCTAGCCAAACGCCGAAAAAATCGCAAGAAAAATGGGCCGCCGGTTCACAGTCGGTCCCCCACCGGTCCGCCGCCAATGGCTAGTTCTTGAGTTGGGGCTAACGTGAAAAGGTCATCCTCCACCCACTGATCATCTTTTGTAAAGGGACCAATACCAAAACCCGCCGGAAAAAGGCCCCCAATCGCCACTAAAGTCCCGCCGCTGCCTCGTCGCCGGTTCAGCCACCTTCGGCCGTCGTTGGCCCGAAGTAACACCAGAAATGGAATCAGGGGGCCAGAAAAGGTAGGGAACTGGCCCCTTTCGCCGGAACGCGGTAGAGCGAGGTGCTACAGTGCATGCGCCACCGCCGCCGGTCTTCAATCGGCGCGTGAGCCGCCGTCTGGCATCGGATGGTTGCTCCGCCAACGGAATTGGAACCATCGAGAAATTGCACTCCAGGCCTGGCCAAACTCCGGCCGATTACTACGACGTAGGCCGCGAGAGACACGGCTGAAGCTCGCGGCACCACAGTCGTCGCCTGCAACTCGCCATAGCGCCACCTCCATCTGGTTTCAGGGCATGATTTTGGTATCATCGTGTCGGGCTCGTCGAACTGATCAATTTCCATCATTCACAATTCAAATTTCGTCGAGAAACGAGCAAGTTAGGGACGAGTGTATGTTTACGGTGTTGTGTGTGTTGATCGTCTGAAGGAGGAGAGAGAGAACAAGAAAGCTGAAGTCTGGAGCTAAGGCACTAATAACGAGGATCCATATATTTTATCCCGATCCTCAACGCATGAAACGGTCGAAAGAAGGGTTAACAACGTCAGAATTGGGCAAATTTAGAGTCTACGGACTCGTCTCGATGCCCCGAACGAGAAATGACCGGAAAACCCTTTAAAAAGAGAAAATTACGAACAGGGCCCTAAACTCTAAAAGAGTTCAAAATAGGGCCACGCAACGCACAAAATCACAGAATTAAAACATTAAAAAGCACATAAGCAACAAGTAAAAGTAAATTAAGCAATTAAGCACGCAAGGAAATCGACACGTGGCGTCTGCTCGGACGATCGGAAAAGCGGGGTGTCACACGTTAGACTCAAGACACTAAATGAACCACATATGACGCACGACAATTCTATGCACGTGATATGAGATGTATAAAAAGTAAAACGATGTCATGAAGTCATATAATCAAGTAATTCATTCAAGTATATTTAATGCATGAAGGTTTCATGTTCATTTGTTTCCATAACTTTCACAATTTGTAGCAATTCAAGTCATGAATTTCATATAACAATTGTAACTCCAATATATCACGTTTACAATTATAAATTAAACGAAACAATAGGATTCAAATCATTCAAACATGTAAAACATGAAATGGATAACAATTAATTCCAAAATTCCAATTAAATCAAATATATATACATTCCTATATAATATATCACATATAATATATAAATATACATATATATATATATATATATATATATATATATATATATACACCTAACAGCCATGCATAATTTTACATATATAAATATACTCACACATGCGTACACGTACACACACTCATGCACAAATACATTAAATATGCACACATGTACACAACACCTAATTTATTATATATATATATATATATATATATATATACATGCACACATTAAGAGTAATATATATATATATATATATATATGCGCAACACATGCATGCATTAAAATCCTCCAACAGTCATACAATTCATGCACACATTATATAATATATACACGTACATAAGCCTAAAGCTACATGCATTCTATATAATATATACTCATTATATGCACACACAACACTTAATACACACACACACACACACACACACACACATATATATACATGATATACAATAATTGAGGGACATATAATAAACATTCATAAGCAAGGAAAGCCATGCAAACAAGGTTAAAACGAAAGAGAAACCATTCACACAGGTGTAGTCCAAAAGGTCTGAAACAGTCCCAAAAAGAGGTCACGGCCATGACCGAAATCAGTTCAAAATTGGTCGTGGTCGCGACCAACGTCACGAGCAGCAATTCCAGTAGGTATAAGTCGAAGTTGCGTGACCCAAAATGAACGTCTTTAGGTCGCGGTCGCGACTGCTACACGTAGTCGTGAAACTGGAGCAGAAACGCCCCTGTTTCTGATCTCCCTTGAAGCAACAACAGCTCAGGACGAAAGGCCACACAAAGGACAATAATAAGGCTACAAAAACACATTAAAATCTGGCCTAAAGGATGCTCAACAACAACAGCAATTCACACGCAGCGGAAGGGAGCAAATTTTCAGTCACAAAGTTCAAAAATCTCATCTCCAACAATGGTGGTTCGAGTTGCAGCTATTATCCATGAGCATATATATGTATAATTGAAAGTCTTAAGATCATACTTCATGCATTAATCCAAGATATAAGGTGGAGAAGGCATGCATTCGCCAAAAAATGACATATGACCTAACTATTCATCAAGCTAGCCATTACATGATCAATTCTCCATGAAAATCAGCAAATAAGGAGTCCAAAGAAAGAGGAAAGGATAGAGATTACATTCATAAACATACCTTCCAAATTTGGGGCGAATTGGATGAGTATTGAACTCAAAACTTAAAAATTGAATAGTATTTGCTTCATTCTCTCTTCCATTTCGGTTTGCAGCTGAGAGAGCCCTATTTTCCTTCTCTCTTGGGGCTGAATGAAATAAGGGATAAAATGGGGTGAAAGATAAGTGAATAAGGTTTAATTTGATATAAGGTAGGGGTATTTTGGTTAAGTAATGAGTAAGTTAGGGGCAAAACGGTAAGATGTCGCGAATCTGTCACTTGGCCACGATACGGGCTGTAACAGCCCTACTCAGGGCCAAGTTGAGAAAGGTAAGTAAAGGGCAACTCAGGAAGCGTTTATAACCTCGATCCCTATTAACTCACTTCATGCATTGCATTTTATGTGACTTATGTGTTTTTATGTGTTACATTTTACTAAATGTTCATAGATTTAACTCTTTTAACTCGTGCCTTGAAACTCTTCTCATAAAATCCTAGAATTCTAGTAATCATTCCTTTCTAGCACCTAAAAACCCCTCATATGCTTCAAAACTCATTCCTACAGTCTTAGGTTGGAAATTACGAAAATACCCCTACAGCCCAAAAATATTCCTACATCTCCCGAAACACTTTCACTACCCAATATTTTAACCAAAATAATCCTCACATTATTTCGAGGATCGTGATACTCTCCTTACACCATAATTCCCATCCTAACTCCCATAGTATCAAAAACCGGCAAAAACCCTAGCTTATGATTCGATCATCAATAAAACCTTATTCACCTACCTTTTGATATTCAAAATTATAACCAAAACGACCCTCAAACTATTTCATGAATTTTCATGCATTTACCAAAAACTCGATTTCACCTATAGCATATTTATAAATATTTTCCTATTTAAAAATCATTGTTTTATTCTAAAATAATTAGCTTTTATTCAATAGTCGAAATTATACTTAAAACGATCCTTGAATTTTTCTCTACAATATAGGGATTTTTCCAAACTTTAAACTTTATCATGGCTTCGTTTATATAATTTTTCCTATGATTTTCATCATCTTTAATGTTCATAATTTATAAACAAGAACTCCAAATATTTCATGTTTATAACTAAAACGAAGCTCATTTTTCACTCATTCTTCCATTAATTCACTACATCAAAATTTTACCTCTCAACTCTTGAATAAATTTTATATTATTTTTACATTTATTTTTATTCCAAATGACATCATCCATGACCTCATGCTCTTCTAGAAGAATTGAACAAATGAGCATAATTTCTCCACATTTCTTAGTTAATAACCTAGCATTTGTTCATCATGAAATTAAACCACATCCCTAATTTAATTACCAAGCATTTGTTGAAACCTTAGGCAACCACATCTCCCATAAACTCTCATTTATTGCTTAGAAACCCCTCATGACTACCTATAAATACCCCCTTAAGCCTCATTTATACCTCACATTCAACACACAAAAATCACTCTCTCCCTCTCCCCATTCTCACGCCACTTTCCCTCTTCTCTCTCTAAGGTATGTTTTCTTCTATTATCTCATGTTTTATATAATTTTCTTAGTATAGAAATAATAGTAGCATGCCTAGGATTATTTAAATTATGCTTTAGGAATTTATTTTATGAAATATGTGCATAGTTGATAGTTTAAATATAATGTGAGCACATTATGGAATTTTATTTAATTATATGCATGAATTATGATATGATATAATGTGATTATGTATTTAAATGTTTATGATCTTGTTCATGCCAAGAATAATTTATTTAGAATTATTTTTCATAGAAAGTTCATATATTTTGCTATATTATGCTTTAATCTTATGTTATGAATGTGAATGTGATAGAACATGTTACACACCCTCTTTGAATATTCAAATAAGCTCAAGAACATGTTCATAATGTTCTTGGATGTGTGTGTGTGCATGTGTGTGCCGTGATCAATGTGTGTGTGTGTGTGAATTTGATTTTGTGTTATAAAGTGTTTAATTCACATGAAATTGAATAGTAAATGTTTTTAATAGTAATTTTGACTTTTTGGTCAACCAAAATACTTATAATTTCGAAATTATTACAAAAATAATTATAAAATAAGTTTTGGAATTTTTAAAGAAATATTTTTCCTAAATTTTCCAAAAATCAATAAACTATGTAATATTTTTCAAAAGATAACCTACATTGTCAAATTAAACCTTAAATTTCATTTCAAATCTTACAATTAGAATTATAGTATGGTTGATAAATATTTGATTAGTTAAAGATCCCATAAACCCTAATTTGTTAATCAAATTCCCTTAAACGGGTAAATTTAGGGTTTACCGGGAAATCTTTAACGCATTACATAACGCGTATCTTCTCTAATTATTTCATTATAATATTGTGTGTAATTAGTTAGTTAGGAACTAAGAACCTAGTTCTAAGCCGGTAGTAGTTATTACTTTCAGGCGAACATAGGATCGAAGAGTGGAATCCTCACAGTTCCACTTAAATCTCGGTACCGGTGAGGGTCTAAATCTTTTCAACTGAAATCATGATAAAATACTTTACTTTATTTTCTTGAATCTCCTTTCAAGTTATTCTTCCCTTTATGGGAAAATAATTCTTGTTAATTATTGAAAACATATACTTACCCGAAAAGTACTTAGTACTTTCTTACGGGTAAATATTCTCGTCTTGCAAGTAAAAATTATTGTTTTTCCTATGGGCCCGGTGGTATTGGTAGAAGTAGTAGTCCGGGAGGCACGGGCCGAGGTCTACTATTATACCAGCCGCCAACTAGATCTTGGTGGTGGTCTAACTGGAGGTTAGTTATTCCACACCAAGTGACGGGAAAAGGTACGCCCCTCCCACAATCTTGTTCATCGTCACTAGGGCTTGCAACCCTACGTGACACCGGAGGAAGAAGGATGGTACTCTCGTATTTGTTTTATTAAGTACCGACACCTTGATCAGTGTCGTTACTATTTTTCTCGGATTTTAAGGAGTTAAGGTTGGAGACGCCTAACTTGCGGGCATAAAATCATTTTCAAAACGGTTCATAAAGTTTCTAAAGTATAGCCTATATTCCCCCTACTCCTATTTCAACCAAATATGAACCGGATATTATTGTCATATACTTATTTGTTATTATATGATATATACATTTCAAACCAAGACTTTCTTGGTCAAAACATTTCAAAAATCTTACTTATAATCCTAAATCCGAAACCCCCCGTCACTTAGTCATTTTGACTAACCCTCCTGTTCTTTCAATTCATGATTTCAGGAATCTATAAGGCGACGCCTTAGAGGTATCTTGAAGCTTTAAGGTGTCAAATTCCAGTCAATTAGAGTAATCACGAGTGCATGTACATCTTACAATAAGCACTCTTCTCTAAAGTCAGAACTTTTGTTGTAAACACTTATCCAACTTAATAATATGTGCTTTGTTATGTATTGTCCCCTTTTATTTGCTCAAGTTTATTTTCCGTTGCCTTTAAATTTCATACTCTGGTATTGCATAGTCTTGTCCGTTCGCCGGAGTATTTCTCGAGTGCTAGGTCTCACATCCACTCGGGAAGTACTATGGTGCGGGGTTGTAGTGTTAAGGGGCGCTACAGCTAAGGTGGTATCAGAGCATCAGGTTTAGATAGAGAGAAGCATACTAACCATGATGCATATATATATATGACACATTTTGATCATCTTACACTGTTATTTCATGTTGCTTTACATTTTTGCATCATGAGTCTTAGAGTCGCTTCAAGATACCAGCAGGACCGTGAGTATTAATGTTATTTCTTTCTGCACTCTATGTTTGATGATTGATGTTATTTGGTGATTGTTGTTCTGTGATGATCGTTGAGACATTCTTAACCCTGCATGCATTATATTTCCTATATAATTGTGATTTCAGTATTCACAATGCCTCTACGAAGAACACCACGAAATAACTCCCCATCGCCACAAGATCTGCCCGGACACCCCGAACTTGTAGAAGCTTTAAGGCAGTTCGTTCGAACATGTACACCTGGGAATAACCCTACCAACGAGCGATCCTTAGAGAGGTTTCTCCGAATTAATCCTCCAAAATTCTTTGGAGAACCTAACGACCTGAAGGCTGAAAATTGGATAGCTAGTTTAGAAAAGATTTACGAGGCTATGGATATATTTCCCGAGGAACGGGAACGAGTGCAGTATGCAGCCTTTCTCCTAGAAGGACCTGCTTTGAGTTGGTGGAAGCACGTTAAGTTGACCTGGATAGAAGATCGAACTGATTACAGTTGGGTGGAGTTTGTGAAGGAATTTCAGAATAAATATATTCCTCAAGTGGTAAGAGATACTCGAGAGGCTGAGTTTATGACTTTAACTCAGGGTTATACGTCAGTGGCTGAGTACGAGGCAAAGTTCGTGAGACTTATTCAGTATGCTCCACACATTCTGAATGATGAACGGAGAAAGACCAAGCGATTCATTGATGGATTAAAGCCAGACCTTCGACGGGCTTTAGCATCATTGGATATTGAAACTTATAACAAGGCAGTCGATAAAGCCCTGAAAACTGAAGCAGCTCACAAGAATATTCGCCAGGCAGCTAATCGCCCTGTTCCCCCTCAAAATAAGCCCTCTGAAGGAATGAAACGTCCCGCTGGACCATCTAACCAGAACTTTGGGAAGAAACCCACACCAGCCCAGCAAAAGCCTAAGTCAGTCCCGTCTAATTCACAAGAAGAGATCACTTGTGAATATTGTCACAAACCGGGACATACTGAACAAGATTGTCGAAAGAAAGCTGGCACTTGTTTGTGGTGTGGAGACCCTAACCATCAGTTTAATACATGCCCAAAGAGACCGGGATTTAAGGAAAAGGAGAAAGCCGTGGGAAAGTCCGGAAAACCACTTGTCAAGGGAAAAGCTTACGCGTTGGAAGGAAACGAGGATCCAGACCCTTCAGACGTTGTTGAAGGTACGGTACACATTCTAAACACGCCAGTTCAGGTCCTATATGACCCTGGTGCCACGCATTCATTCATTGCATCAAATTTATGTGCGCATTTAAATTTTCCCCTTGAATGTTCATCATATAATTTCGAGATAAGTTCCCCTTTGGGAGCTTGTTTAATAACGGATCGAGTATATAAACGCTGCCCTATACAAATCGGTGACCGTTACTACCCAATGGACCTCATCGAACTTCCGATAACAAGATATGGAATCATTCTGGGAATGGATTGGCTCTACAAATACCATGCTAAGTTGGATTGTTTCTAGAAAGAAATCATCTTAGGACAAGATGAAAGTTGGATTCCTGAAGATAAGAGATCAGTAGCAATGATTTCTATGACAGAGGCTAAGAAGTTGATTCAGAAGGGAGCCACAGGATTCATTGCCTATCTCCTAAATAGGCCAAATGATCAACTTAAGGTTGGGGAGGTAGAAGTGGTAAATGAGTTTCTCGACGTTTTCCCAGAACATCTAAAATCGTTACCTCCAGACCGCGAGTTGGAATTTGTAATCGATACAATCCTTGGGGCAGAGCCTTTCTCTAAAACCCCTTATCGGATGGCCCCAGCTGAACTTCAGGAGTTGAGAAAACAACTTGATGACTTGATCGAATCAAGATATATCCGTCCCAGTACCTCACCTTGGGGAGCACCAGTATTGTTTGTAAAGAAGAAAGATGGGTCATTACGGATGTGCATCGACTACCGAGAACTTAACCGAATGACCATAAAGAATAAATACCCTCTTCCCCATATAGAGGAGTTATTCGATGTCCTTCAAGGATCTCGAGTCTATTCAAAGTTAGACTTAAGGCAAGGGTATTATCAATTAAAGATTAGGGAGGAGGATATCCCTAAAACAGCTTTCAATACCCGCTATGGACACTTTGAGTTCATAGTAATGCCTTTTGGATTGACCAGTGCACCTGCTGCATTCATGGACAAGATGCATCGGATATTCCGACCATGTCTGGATAAATTTGTGGTCATTTTCATCAATGACATACTGGTATTTTCCAAAACGCCTGAGGAACATGCTGAACATCTTCACATAGTGTTGAGTACTTTGCAAGATCATAAGCTATATGCTAAGTTCAGCAAATGTGAGTTCTGGATAGAGAAAGTTGCATTCCTTGGACACATAATTTCGGGATCAGGTGTTGAAGTAGATCCTTCAAAGATTGAAGCAATTACAAATTGGAAGGTACCAAGGAACCCATCAGAGGTGAGAAGTTTCCTAGGACTTGCAGGCTATTATCGCAGGTTCGTAAAGGACTTCTCCAAGATAGCTGCACCTCTCACAAAGCTAAAAAAAAAAGGAAAGAAAATTTGAATGGACCGAACAGTGCGAACAAAGTTTTCAAGAATTAAAGCAACGATTGACTTCTGCACCAGTACTAACCTTACCTGAAGGGAAGGAAGGTTATACAGTTTATACCGATGCCTCTAAAGAAGGGCTAGGTTGTGTATTGATGCAGCACGGAAAAGTTATAGCCTATGCCTCAAGAAAGCTCAAACCCCACGAAGAAAACTACCCTACTCATGACTGGGAATTAGCAGCAATTGTGTTTGCTCTTACCAAATGGAGACATTATCTTTACGGGGTAACTTTTGAAGTTTTCACTGATCATAAGAGCCTACGATATCTTTTTACTCAAAAAGAGTTGAATATGAGGCAAAGGAGATGGATGGAATTCCTGGAAGATTACGACTGTGTAATCCAGTACCATCCAGGAAAAGCTAATGTAGTAGCTGATGCTTTAAGTCGGAAGTCAAGCTTAGCATCACCCTCAAGAAAGCTTTCAAGTAACGTACGCAAATCTGTGAAAGTAATTTCAAGAGCTCGATTAGCAAATTTAGTGGTACTACCACCACTAAAGGAAAAGCTAAAAGAAGCTCAGGCTCAGGATGAGTGGAATCAGAAATGTCTCAAATCCAAAGAAAAGGATCTTGAGGAAAAATTCAAAACCGATGATCAAGGGATTTGGAGATACAAGAGTCGGGTCTGCGTGCCTAGTATCGTTCGAAAGGCAATATTGGACGAGGCACACAAAACTTGTTACTCGATACATCCTGGAGGAACTAAGATGTATCAAGATCTCAAAAAGCATTTCTGGTGGAACGGTATGAAAAGAGACATAGCCAATTACATCAAGAAATGTTTGACTTGTCAACAAGTTAAAGCAGAACATCAAAGACCTGGAGGATTGTTGCAACCATTATCTATCCCTACTTGGAAATGGGATCAGGTAACCATGGATTTTGTTTACGGATTACCCAAAGTAAAAGGAGGATTTGATGGTATTTAGGTTATCATCGATAGATTAACAAAATCCGCACATTTCTTACCTGTCAAAGCAACTGATAATGTTAACTCGTTAGCCAAGCTCTATCAAAAGGAAATTGTTCGGTTGCATGGAGTACCTCTTGGAATAGTTTCAGACAGGGACCCAAAGTTCACCTCACAACTTTGGCAGAATATTCAAGAAATGATGGGTACCAAGTTAAACTTCAGCACAGCAGCACATCCTCAAACCGATGGACAATCTGAAAGAACCATCCGATACCTGGAAGATATGTTAAGGGCTTGTGCCTTGGATTTCCAAGATAATTGGAAGGATTGCCTACCCCTTGTGGAGTTTGCATACAACAACAGTTATCAAGCCTCAATCCAAGCTGCACCTTATGAGGCCCTGTATGGAAGAAAATGCAGATCTCCATTATACTGGGATATGGATGAAACCAAGGAAATTAAAAGGAAATCCCAAGGGAATATTGCTAAGAGTTGGGTAGAAGAAGCAACAGAGAAAGTTAAAATCATCAAACAAAGAATGAAAGCTGCCCAAGATCGGCAGAAAAGTTATGCTGATAATCGAAGAAGGGACATAGAATTCGCAATAGGCGAAAAGGAATTCTTTAAAGCATCTCCAAGAAAAGGGTTTATACGAATTGGGAAAGGAGGAAAGCTAAACCCTCGATATATTGGACCTTTTGAAATACTGGAACGTATCGGTCCAACAGCCTATCGCCTAGACCTACCAGCAAGTCTTACTGGAATACATAACGTATTCCATATGTCCCAACCCCGCAAGTACTTTGCTGATGATTCACATATCCTACCTGTTGAAGAAGTACCACTGGAACCCGACCTTACTTATGAAGTAAAGCCAGTCAGAATCTTGGATAGGAAATTCCAAGAGTTGAGAAACCGAAGAATTCCCCTCGTTAGAATCTTGTGGAAAAGAAATGGTACAGAAGAACAGCCTTGGGAGACAGAGGAAAAGATGTTGAAACATTACCCAGGACTGTTCAAGGACAGTAATAGAATCTGAGGACAGATTCTTTTAAAGGGGGGAAGATTGTAACAGCCCTACTCAGGGCCAAGTTGAGAAAGGTAAGTAAAGGGCAACTCAGGAAGCGTTTATAACCTCGATCCCTATTAACTCACTTCATGCATTGCATTTTATGTGACTTATGTGTTTTTATGTGTTACATTTTACTAAATGTTCATAGATTTAACTCTTTTAACTCGTGCCTTGAAACTCTTCTCATAAAATCCTAGAATTCTAGTAATCATTCCTTTCTAGCACCTAAAAACCCCTCATATGCTTCAAAACCCATTCCTACAGTCTTAGGTTGGAAATTACGAAAATACCCCTACAGCCCAAAAATATTCCTACATCTCCCGAAACACTTTCACTACCCAATATTTTAACCAAAATAATCCTCACATTATTTCGAGGATCGTGATACTCTCCTTACACCATAATTCCCATCCTAACTCCCGTAGTATCAAAAACCGGCAAAAACCCTAGCTTATGATTCGATCATCAATAAAACCTTATTCACCTACCTTTTGATATTCAAAATTATAACCAAAACGACCCTCAAACTATTTCATGAATTTTCATGCATTTACCAAAAACTCGATTTCACCTATAGCATATTTATAAATATTTTCCTATTTAAAAATCATCGTTTTATTCTAAAATAATTAGCTTTTATTCAATAGTCGAAATTATACTTAAAACGTTCCTTGAATTTTTCTCTACAATATAGAGATTTTTCCAAACTTTAAACTTTATCATGGCTTCGTTTATATAATTTTTCCTATGATTTTCATCATCTTTAATGTTCATAATTTATAAACAAGAACTCCAAATATTTCATGTTTATAACTAAAACGAAGCTCATTTTTCACTCATTCTTCCATTAATTCACTACATCAAAATTTTACCTCTCAACTCTTGAATAAATTTTATATTATTTTTACATTTATTTTTATTCCAAATGACATCATCCATGACCTCATGCTCTTCTAGAAGAATTGAACAAATGAGCATAATTTCTCCACATTTCTTAGTTAATAACCTAGCATTTGTTCATCATGAAATTAAACCACATCCTTAATTTAATTACCAAGCATTTGTTGAAACCTTAGGCAACCACATCTCCCATAAACTCTCATTTATTGCTTAGAAACCCCTCATGACTACCTATAAATACCCCCTTAAACCTCATTTATACCTCACATTCAACACACAAAAATCACTCTCTCCCTCTCCCCATTCTCACGCCACTTTCCCTCTTCTCTCTCTAAGGTATGTTTTCTTCTATTATCTCATGTTTTATATAATGTTCTTAGTATAGAAATAATAGTAGCATGCCTAGGATTATTTAAATTATGCTTTAGGAATTTATTTTATGAAAAATGTGCATAGTTGATAGTTTAAATATAATGTGAGCACATTATGGAATTTTATTTAATTATATGCATGAATTATGATATGATATAATGTGATTATGTATTTAAATGTTTATGATCTTGTTCATGCCAAGAATAATTTATTTAGAATTATTTTTCATAGAAAGTTCATATATTTTGCTATATTATGCTTTAATCTTATGTTATGAATATGAATGTGATAGAACATGTTACACACCCTCTTTGAATATTCAAATAAGCTCAAGAACATGTTCATAATGTTCTTGGATGTGTGTGTGTGCATGTGTGTGCCGTGATCAATGTGTGTGTGTGTGTGAATTTGATTTTGTGTTATAAAGTGTTTAATTCACATGAAATTGAATAGTAAATGTTTTTAATAGTAATTTTGACTTTTTGGTCAACCAAAATACTTATAATTTCGAAATTATTACAAAAATAATTATAAAATAAGTTTTGGAATTTTTAAAGAAATATTTTTCCTAAATTTTCCAAAAATCAATAAACTATGTAATATTTTTCAAAAGATAACCTACATTGTCAAATTAAACCTTAAATTTCATTTCAAATCTTACAATTAGAATTATAGTATGGTTGATAAATATTTGATTAGTTAAAGATCCCATAAACCCTAATTTGTTAATCAAATTCCCTTAAACGGGTAAATTTAGGGTTTACCGGGAAATCTTTAACGCATTACATAACGCGTATCTTCTCTAATTATTTCATTATAGTATTGTGTGTAATTAGTTAGTTAGGAACTAAGAACCTAGTTCTAAGCCGGTAGTAGTTATTACTTTCAGGCGAACATAGGATCGAAGAGTGGAATCCTCACAGTTCCACTTAAATCTCGGTACCGGTGAGGGTCTAAATCTTTTCAACTGAAATCATGATAAAATACTTTACTTTATTTTCTTGAATCTCCTTTCAAGTTATTCTTCCCTTTATGGGAAAATAATTCTTGTTAATTATTGAAAACATATACTTACCCGAAAAGTACTTAGTACTTTCTTACGGGTAAATATTCTCGTCTTGCAAGTAAAAATTATTGTTTTTCCTATGGGCCCGGTGGTATTGGTAGAAGTAGTAGTCCGGGAGGCACGGGCCGAGGTCTACTATTATACCAGCCGCCAACTAGATCTTGGTGGTGGTCTAACTGGAGGTTAGTTATTCCACACCAAGTGACGGGAAAAGGTACGCCCCTCCCACAATCTTGTTCATCGTCACTAGGGCTTGCAACCCTACGTGACACCGGAGGAAGAAGGATGGTACTCTCGTATTTGTTTTATTAAGTACCGAAACCTTGATCAGTGTCGTTACTATTTTTCTCGGATTTTAAGGAGTTAAGGTTGGAGACGCCTAACTTGCGGGCATAAAATCATTTTCAAAACGGTTCATAAAGTTTCTAAAGTATAGCCTATATTCCCCCTACTCCTATTTCAACCAAATATGAACCGGATATTATTATCATATACTTATTTGTTATTATATGATATATACATTTCAAACCAAGACTTTCTTGGTCAAAACATTTCAAAAATCTTACTTATAATCCTAAATCCCAAACCCCCCGTCACTTAGTCATTTTGACTAACCCTCCTGTTCTTTCAATTCATGATTTCAGGAATCTATACAGCGACGCCTTAGAGGTATCTTGAAGCTTTAAGGTGTCAAATTCCAGTCAATTAGAGTAATCACGAGTGCATGTACATCTTACAATAAGCACTCTTCTCTAAAGTCAGAACTTTTGTTGTAAACACTTATCCAACTTAATAATATGTGCTTTGTTATGTATTGTCCCCTTTTATTTGCTCAAGTTTATTTTCCGTTGCCTTTAAATTTCATACTCTGGTATTGCATAGTCTTGTCCGTTCGCCGGAGTATTTCTCGAGTGCTAGGTCTCACATCCACTCGGGAAGTACTACGGTGCGGGGTTGTAGTGTTAAGGGGCGCTACACGGGCAAAATTTGGAGTAGCGATTGGGCTTAAAATGTAACACCCCGTTTTACAGTTTAGTCAGGTAAATTATGTGATTTAATTCCTAATTATGTTTAGGATAGAATTATTTGAATTATATGACGTAATTGCGTATTTGATTTTAAATTCGTGTTTTGAGATTTTGGGGATTTTGGAATTGAACCGATACCTTTTGAACCGAAACAATTAAACCGGGTAAACCTTAAACCGAACCGTGACCCAAATAAACCAGACCGAACCACCCCTTATATTCTTGAACCCTTCTCTTCCCTTTCACTTACCCAACATATCAAGCAAAAGAGGAAGAAGAGAGAAAAGCTCCCCAAGCCCTCAAACCTTCACAAGCTCATATCTCTTTCGATTCTCCGTCACTTTTCGATCCAAGGTAAGTTTGGAATCCCCACGATCTCCTCTAACTTTCTACTGATTGTTTTCTTCTTAATATTGGGAATTTGATTGAGTTTGGGGAATTGAATGAATAGTAAGGGTTTCATGCCAATTTTGTAATATTTGATCCTTGGATTGAGTAGCATGATTTGTGGCTTCATTTATATGCTATATATGATTAATGTGTTGCATTTAACTCATGGTTTTAGTTTGGATTGCATTTATTGCTTGGTATCATAAACTAGGTTGGGATGCATTTTGGTGGGTTTGCATATTCTTGAGCTTTGATGCATGATTCTTGGTTGTTTAAGCTACCTTTGATGTTGTTATTGCATATGTTGTTGTTGTGTAGCTTTTTGTTGGACAAAAAGTGGTGTTCTTGCAGTTTGGTTTCGAACCCCTGTTTTTCCCGTAACTCACTGCCCAGAAATTCCAATCGAAAGGGGTATTTGGGCCCTCTTTGTATTTTGCAAACGGCCGTTTCGAGTCAAAATTTGAGGCAGTAGGTTCTGAAACGGTCATTTTGGCCTCTAGTGCATTTTGGAAACGGCCATTTGGATTTTGTGCTTTGTCTGGAAACGGGCATTTGGATGGTGCAAATTCGTTCCAGACGGTTCTGAAATAGCCGTTTGGAAATCCTTTGAAAACTGGAAACGGCCGTTTCAGAGGCCGCTGTAAGAAATGTGATTTTTTGACTTTTGCGGATGTTGTATCCTTTTTATGTTTCAGAGCTGAGTCCGGATACCATCGAGCCCGAGGTTTAGGGGCTCTACTGTTCGTTCGTTTCTGTTTTCGCTCCTTTTGCTGCCAGGTGAGGTTTAGGAACTTTTGTATTAGTCAATGACCTATGGCCTAATATGTGTTGATTTCTCCCCATGCATGTGAATATATCTTATATATCTATTAAATATGGATGTTTAAGATATGATTTTTGGTTTTGTGAAACACCTTTGGGAGTTTGAGAAACTTGATATATGAATAGGCATAAGCTTCGTTTTAAAAATCTTTTGTATTTTTTGGCTCGAGCGAGTTGTGCCTTGAAAGATGGGAAGTTGGTATGATTTAGATTTGTTGGGCCCCGGAATTATGGGTAAGGAGCCCCGGTACGACAGGGGTGGTCGGGTTTGACCTGTGTGTAATTCCATTTGAGGTGAGCACGTGTGAATCTGGAGGTCTGGAAGGCGTGTTTGCTTTGAGCCCTCGGTGAACAACCGGGGAAGGCATATTGTGGGTTTGTAACCCATTATGTTTTTATATTTATGGTAGTGAGGGTTTGATTCCCGAATGCTGAGGAGTTGAGGATGGATTGGTATTCTGATTTGGTATTTGTTTGCTGTGGAGTAGATGGTGGAGTCCATGCTCGCCGGACAGTGATTTATCTTTTGTTTCGATGAATTGTGAATTGAGATAGGAATTTGGTGTATGTATTAGTATACTTTTGGAAATTTCTTAGTTTGTAAAACCCTAGCCTCGATTCGTGATCATCACCTTGTTATCTGCTCTGTTATATTTATTATTGGTGTTGGCGTGCATTAGCCCCCTCACTCATTCGAGTTGTCGACTGACCCTCTCCTTTTTCCCCTTTAGTGCAGGTTTGCTCGAGCTAGGCGGGGAAGTGCATCTTGGAGTCGTACTTAGTGGTCTAGGTCGAGTCTGCATTCACATGTATATACTTTTGGATACTTGTATTATTTTGGCCTTGTTGGCGCTGTGTATAATTGCGTTCGTGCCGAGCTTTGCATGATTGATCCTGTGTGTTGCTTCCGCTCTTTGTTTGTTTTCTTTTGCGCGCTTCGTTACTTTAGCCCCGCTTAGCTTAGTGTGTGAGTGTAGGTCCCCGTTCGCTTAGACTTGGGTTCATGTATGGATTTCTATTTCATATGTGAATTCGGGTTTAGGTACGGGAGATTTGGATGGCCCACGCTATCTTGAAGTGGTATCAGAGTGTCCGGATGCAAAGCCGGACCTCCAGTGTCGTGCTGGGTTGTCTAGGACAATGTGGTTATGTGCATATTAATTGATCACTTATATGTTTTATGTGAACATTTATGTGATTATTTGTTCAATTACTTATTAATCGTACACATGAACATGTACTAACCCTCACGCATGTATATTGGAATTTCTTAATTTTTCTTTTGTAGGATGCCGCCTAGAAGAGAATACCGCCGTGATAGATCTCCGGGTCGCCGACATGGTAGGGATCATTCTCCACAACCGGAACAAAACCCCTAACCTTCAATGGAACCGGAAGGATTTATGCAGAGATTGTGTGCTTTTCTTGATATTCGTTATCGCCAAAATACTCCACCTACCATAAACCAAGTAGGGGGCCAGGTCACACAAGTCTTTAGGGAATTTTGAAACCAAAACCCCCTGAGGTTCGAAGGAGGCGATGATATAAGGGCGGAGGAGTGGCTTATACAAGTGGAACGGATTTGGGAGCTCATTCCTTGTGGCTCCGTGGAGAAAGCAAGATGCACCATCACTATGGTGCAAGGATAAGCATACAATTGGTGGACTAGCGTTCGAGCTCGTATGGATGCCATGGGAGAAGAGGTTACTTGGGAGGCCTTTACTAGGGAGTTCCGGGATAAGTTTATCCCTCAAGTGGTGAGAGATAGGAGGTTCCGGGAATTCATGGACCTCAAACAAGGAAGTAAGACGGTCACCGAGTATATTAATGAATTTGACCGTCTCTCTCGCTATGCCCCTCATATTGCCAACTACGACGGTGGAAAAGCTCTATAATTTTTGCAAGGTTTAAGGGAGGACATGAAGGATGCACTTGAAGCCGTGGAAAGTCAAACTTGGGCTCTTATTACCAAGAAAGCCTTGAAAGTAGAGGATAGAGTGGTAGCTCGGAGAAAGGTTTCTCACACCGGGCAAGTTTCTAGTTCGGGGTTCAACAAGTATGGGAAGAGGCCAGCACAACCATCTTTTACTCCGGCCAAACCTTAATTTAAACAACCCGGACCCGCGGGGCAAGCACCACTTATTGCACTTCCCGCACCTGGCCAATGCACCCATTGCCAAGGAAATCATCGGGTTGAGAATTGCTTCAAGTTGCACAAGCGGTGCTATCATTATGGTTATCGGATCATATGGTGAACAATTACCCGAAGAAGAAGCAAGCGTTCACCGCGGGAGGAAATCAAAGGCCGGCTATACAAGCGAGAGCTTATGCCTTGGGAGGCGAGGAAGAAGAGGCCATTGAGATCGACCCCAATGCCGTGGTGGAAGGTACAATTAGCATTCATGGTGCTACATTTCATGCATTGTTCTATCCCGGGACTACGTATTCATTCAAATCTCGGGATCTTACTTCATCTATGTGCTTGCCTGTCACTCTGCGTGCGCATGATTATGTGGTTAGCTCTCCCCTTGGTGGTAGTTTTGTGACTTGCAGGGTTTTCAAGGGTTGTCCGATGAGTTTTGAAGATCTGGTTTTTCTTGCGGATTTAGTTGAGATGCCGATGAAGAAGTATGGGATTATTCTCGGTATAGATTGGTTGTATGAGCATTGGGCCGTTATGGATTATAGAGAGAAGAAGGTTTTGTTGGGATCGGTGGTTTTCGCGGGCGAGAAGTTGAAGTCAAGTCCTTTTATTTCGTTTGTGGAGGCTAGAGAAATGGTCCGGGACAGTGCAACGGGTTTTGTGGCTTATCTCCTAAACAAGCCTAAGGATCAAGCCAAACTCGAAGAGACGAAGGTTGTGCAAGAATATGCCGATGTATTCCCTGAGAGTTTGGGTTCTTTGCCACCCGATAGGGACATCGAGTTCGTTATCGACCTCTATCCCGAGTCAGAGCCTTTTTCGAAGACTCCCTATAGAATGGCTCCGGTGGAACTTAAGGAGTTAAAGACGCTACTTGATGAGCTTCTCACGTGTGGGTACATTCATCCGAGTATTTCTCCGTGAGGTGCTCCCGTGTTATTTGTGAAGAAGAAGGACGGGACATTACGGATGTGTATAGACTACCGTGAGTTGAATCGGATGACAGTCAAGAACAAACACCCTTTGCCGCATATCGAGGACTTATTTGATCTCTTGCAAGGTTCAAAGGTATATTCCAAGTTAGATTTGAGGCAGGGTTATTATCAGTTGCGGATTAGGGAGGAGGATATTTCCAAGACCGGATTTAACACGCGTTATGGGCACTTTGATTTTGTGGTGATGCCGTTTGGGTTGACGAATGCTCCGGCCGTATTCATGAACATGATGCACCGGGTGCTTAGGCCATTCCTTGATCAATTCGTGGTGATATTTATAGACGACATCTTAGTGTATTCGAGGTCCGTTGAAGAGCACGAACAACATTTGAGGATAGTCCTGGAGACTTTGAGGGAGCACATGCTTTATGCGAAGTTTAGTAAGTGTGAGTTTTGGATCAACAAAGTCACGTTCTTAGGCCATATAATTTCGGGAAAGGGAATTGAAGTCGATCCCTCCAAGATTGAGACGTTGAAGAGTTGGGAGAAACCGAAAAATGCTTTGGAGGTTAGGAGTTTTCTTGGGTTGGTGGGATATTATCGAAGGTTTGTACAAGATTTCTCTAAGATCACCGCCCCATTGATTCAATTAACGAAGAAGAAGGTGCAATTTGAATGGGATAACAATTGTGAAGAGAGTTTCCAGGTTTTGAAAAAGAAATTGACCTCGGCACCGGTTCTTACCCTACCCGAGCACACTAAGGGTTATGCGGCTTACACGGATGCTTCTAAGGAAGGTCTCGGGTGTGTATTAATGCAAAATGGTCGAGTGGTGGCTTATGCTTCAAGGAAGTTGAATAAGCATGAGAAGAATTACCCCGACACATGATCTCGAGTTGACCGCCGTGGTATTTTCTTTGAAGAAGTGGAGGTACTACCTTTACGGGGCAACGTTCGAGGTGTTTACCGACCAAAAGAGCCTCAAGTACTTATTTACTCAGAAGGAGTTAAATGTGAGACAAAGGCATTGGATGGAATTCTTAGAGGATTATGATTGTAAGATCCAACACCACCCCGGAAAGGCTAATGTCGTAGCCGATGCTTTGAGTAGGAAGGCAAGCGTGGCTAACTTTGATGTTGGATTTTCGAGTTCAGATTCGGAGTTGTTGGTTTCGGAGTGTTGGTTGATGAATCTTACGGTGAAGCCGGATTTATTCCAACAATTGTTAGAAGCCCAGAAGATGGATACGGGTATGCAAAAGTTGGTGGCTAAGTTGGAAAGGATTCCGAATCCTAAGTTCAATTTTGATGAATCAGGTTTGTTGAGGTTTAAAACGAGAATATGTGTCCCGGAAGAGCTCAAGAGAATAATGCTTGAGGAGGCATATCGTTCGAGGTATGCAATTCATCCGGGTGGTACAAAGCTTTATCAGGATTTGAAGGAGCGGTTTTGGTGGATGGTATGAAGAGGGATGTCGCGAACTTTGTGAAGCGATGTATAACATGCAAAAGGGTGAAGGCGGAACACCAAAAATCGGGTGGAACTCTCCAACCACTTCCGATTCCCGAGTGGATGTGGGAGCAAGTGACTATGGACTTCGTGTCCGGCTTGCCTAGAGTGAAAGGAGGGTATGATGGAATATGGGTGATTGTGGATAGCTTGATGAAGTCGGCTCACTTTCTCAAGGTTCGAATAACGGACAAGGTACCGAAGTTAGCCAAGTTGTATTGTAGAGAGGTTGTCTGATTGCATGGGGTTCCGGCTAGTATTGTTTCCGATCGGGATCCGAGATTCACGTCGATATTTTGGCAAAATCTTCAAAAGTGCTTGGATACCAAACTTAAATTTAGCACAACATCGCATCCTCAAACGGAAGGACAATCCGAGAGGTTGATACAATATTTGGAAGATATGCTCCGGGCATGAGCTTTAGACTTTCAAGATAAGTGGGATGTGCATTTACCTTGGTCGAGTTTGCATATAACAATAGCTATCAAGACTCAATTAAGATGGCTCCGTATGAGGCTTTGTATGGGAGGAAGTGTAGATCGCCGTTGTATTGGGAAATCGAGGATTGGAAATGGACCGAGGTTGGTAAACTCATAAGAGCAACGCCGAGAGATAATATTGAGATGAAAGTGGCACAACATCGGCAAAAGAGTTACGCCGATAAGAGAAGGAGGCCTTTGGAGTTCGAAGTCGGAGATCGAGTCTTTTGGAAAGCGTCTCCTAGGAAAGGCTTCACTCGTATTGGTAAAGGTGGAAAACTTAATCTACGATACCTCAGGCCTTTTGAGATTTTGGAGAGAATTGGAGAAACGGCGCGTATAGATTGGATTTACCGCCTAACTTGACTGGGATACACAACGTGTTTCATCTTTCGCAACTCCGTAAATATTAACCTGATGAAGATACTATTCTCCTCGTCGAAGATGTACAGTTGGAACCGGACTTGACTATTGTGAAACATCCGGTGGCAATCCAAGACCGGAAAGTTCAAGAGTTGAGGAATAAGAGAATTCCTTTGGTTAGGGTACTTTGGAGAGATCAAAAGTCCGAGGAGTCAACTTGGGTAACCGAGGAGAAGATGCGAAGATTATATGCAGCTTTGTTTGAGGAGTCGGTTTGGACTTAAGGACAAGTCCATTTTAAGGGGGGGGGGGAGGTTGTGACACCCCGTTTTACAGTTCGGTCAGGTAAATTACGTGATTTAATTCCTAATTGTGTTTAGGATAGAATTATTTGAATTATATGATGTAATTGCGTATTTGATTTTAAATTCGTGTTTTGAGATTTTGGAGATTTTGGAATTGAACCGATACCTTTTGAACCGAAAAAATTAAACCGGGAAAACCTCGAACCGAACCGAGACCTAAATAAACCGGAACGAACCACCCCTTATATTCTTGAACCCTTCTCTTCCCTTTCATTTACCCAACATATCAAGTAAAAGAGGAAGAACAGAGAAAAGCTCCCCAAACCCTCTAATCTTCACAAGCTCATATCTCTTTCGATTCTCCGTCACTTTTCGATCCAAGGTAAGTTTGGAATCCCCATGATCTCCTCTAACTTTCTACCGATTGTTTTCTTCTTAATATTGGAATTTGATTGAGTTTAAGGAATTGAATGAATAGTAAGGGTTTCATGCCAATTTTGTAATATTTGATCCTTGGATTGAGTAGCATGATTTGTGACTTCATTTGTATGCTCTATATGATTAATATGTTGTATTTAATTCATTGTTTTGGTTAGGATTGCATTTATTGCTTGGTATCATAAATGAGGTTGGGATGCATTTTTGTGGGTCTGCATATTCTTGAGCTTTGATGCATGATTCTTAGTTGTTTAAGCTACATTTGATGTTGTTATTGCATATGTTGTTGTTATGTAGCTTTGTGTTGGACAAAAAGTGGTGTTTTTAGAGTTTGGGTTTGAACCCCTGTTTTTCCCGTAACTCACTACCCAGAAATTCTAGTCGAAACGGGCATTTGGGCCCTCTTTGCATTTTGCAAACGGTTGTTTCGAGGGTCAAAATTTGAGGCAGTAGGTTCTGAAAATGCCGTTTCGGCCTCTAGTGCATTTTAGAAACGGCCGTTTGGATTTTGTGCTTTGTCTGGAAACGGGCGTTAAGATAGTGAAAATTCGTTCCAGACAGTTCCGAAACGGCCGTTTGGAAATCCTTTGAAAATTGGAAACGATCGTTTCGGAGGCCGCTGTAAGAAATGTTATTTTTCAACTTTTGCGGTTCGATCCCTTTCCCCCCGAAATACCTTTATATGTCCTTTTTGGGTGTTAATATGCTACTTTCATGCTTCGCATTTGTCGTATGCATTATTCGTGCATGAGATTGCATTTTGAGGGTTTATATGTTTGATTACAGATCATTTTGGGCATGTTTTGCATCTCATGCATACGTTGCATACCGTGCATCATATTTGGTACATTTTGAGTCTAAGTCTCGGGTGTTGTATCCTCTTTATGTTTCAGAGCCGAGTCCGGATACCGTCGAGCCCGAGGATTAGGTGCTCCTCTGTTCATTCATTTCTGTTTTCGCTCCTTTTGCTGCCAGGTGAGGTTTAGGAACTTTTGTATTAGTTAATGAACTATGGCCTAATATGTGTTGATTTCTCCCTATGCATGCGAATATATCTTATATATCTATTAAATATGGATGTTTAAGATATGATTTTTGGTTTTGTGAAATACCTTTGGGAGTTTGAGAAACTTGATATATGAATAGGCATATGTAAGCTTTGTTTTGAAAATCTTTTGTATTTTGTTGGCTCGAGCGAGTTGTGCCCTGAAATATGGGAAGTTGGTATGATTTGGATTTGTTGGGCCCTGGAATTATGGGTACGGGTTTGACCTGTGCGTAATTCCATTTGAGGTGAGCACGTGCGACTCTGGAGGTTGGGAAGGCGTGTTTACTTTGAGCCCTCGGTAAACAACCTGGGAAGGCATATTGTGGGTTCGCAACCCCTTATGTTTTTATATTTATGGTAGTGAGGGTTTGATTTCCGAATGTCGAGGAGTTGAGGATGGATTGGTATTCTGATTTGGTATTTGTTTGCTATGGAGTAGGTGGTGGAGTCCGTACTCGCCGGACAGTGATTTATCTTTTGTTTCGATGAATTGTGAATCGAGATAGGAATTTGGTGTATGTATTAGTATAGTTTTGGAAATGTCTTGGTTTGTAAAACCCTAGCCTCGATTCATGATCATCACCTTGTTATCTGCTCTATTACATTTATTATTGGTGTGGGCGTGCGTTAGCCCCCTCACTCAGTCGAGTTGTAGACTGACCCTCTCCTTTTCCCCCTTTAGTGCAGGTTTGCTCAAGGTAGGCGGGGAAGTTCGTCTTGGAGTCGTGCTTAGTGGTTTAGGTCGAGTCGGCATTCATATGTATATACTTTTGGATACTTGTATTATTTTGGCCCCGTGGGCGCTGTGTATAATTGCATTCGTGCCGAGCTTTGCATGATTGATCGTGTTTGTTGCTTCCGCTCTTTGTATCTTTTCTTTTGCATGCTCTGTTGGTTTAGCCCCGCTTAGCTTAGTGTGTGAGTGTAGGTCCCCATTCCTTAGGCTTGGGTTCATGTATAGATTTCTATTTCATTTGTGAATTCGGGTTTAGGTGCGGGAGATATGGATGGCCCACGCTCGGGTGTCACATAAAAAAATATGAATTTAGGTTCCTTGGTTTCCTTTCTTCGTTACGAGTCCGGCCCCTCTTCCGAAATTTGAATTCGAATTCCCGAGCTCAATTTACGACCTCCGGAACCAAAGGTGCACATAATTCTCTTAATCTGCCGACTTGGTCTCGTCTCCAAAATAAAATTCGTTATCAAAACAAACAAGATCAAAAACATAAAACGAGCACATAGACATGTTCATAACACATAAATCTAGAACATACTAGATTTTCACAAAATTTCGAAATCAAATTAAGTAGGAACGGCACGCGATCAAAACATATAAGTGAATAACATTCAAGAATTCAATTAAGTTTCAAATCTTATAAATTATAAAATTAAATTTCGTTTTAAATATTCTTTAAAGTATAATGAAATTATTATATTTGAGATGATTAATTAAAATTATAATTTATAATAAACAATCAATTACTTAATGAAAGAATTTAAACGGGTAATTACGTAAACACATACGTTATACTATACGACTGAAAAGACGGGGCGTTATAGATAAGGTATGTAAGTTATGTTATGTTATGTTCGAGCGAGTTATGTTATGATATGTTCTGGTAGGGTATGTTTTGTTTGGTTTGATGGGCCTCGGAGATGTGGGTAAGGGAGACCCGGGACGGCCATGGGGTCACCGGTATGACCCCTGTGCATATTCTCCATTTGATTGCATCAACCTGGAACCCATTAGGAGGTTTGGTGGGGGATGGAATCCTCGGAACTGAGAGTCATGAAACTTATGACCCATGCATAATGTAATGGACGACTAGGGTCGCGTAACCCTTCCATCATCCGAAGAAGGTTGGTATGTTATGTTATGATTTATGTTTTGATATGTTATGTTTTGAGGAGCCCGGTGATGAGGCATAAAATCACGCTCGTTTCAGAGCCGCCCACGTGTCGTCATAAACCGATTTGGGGATTGAACGCTCGCACTGATGGGCTCGCGGATCAATCCAGCCCACTCTCGAGTTCCTGTACAAGCCCATGAGCCTCGGCCAACTATTCAAGTAAAAGGTTCAAGCTGTCTAACTAACGCCCACGCCACGGCCCTCAGAGCCACCCTTTCCAAGGAGGCACCCACACGAAGGCCCCGCTCATGATGCTCGGGGTTTGAACGCTCGAGGACCATCTACCGTGGGGAACCCATCCGTGCGCCCATCGAGCATCACTAGCGCTCGCATATGATCCTCCCCCCGCGGGGGATCCGAACTCTAGCAAGACGGACCTTGGGCCTTCCTGCGCGCGACCCTCGCCAACAACCTCTGACACAAAGGTGGTGTGCACCTTGCACCTGACACGCCGCCTGCTTTTCAGGGATGTCACTTTCATGCCCTCACAGGCTGCCACGCGTTAGGGCAGCACAGGTTTGGGACCACTCGGTCAATTACCCGATTTACCCTCACCCCTAACATATAAATAGGGGAGAACACTTGTATTCTCCCCCAAGTCATCTTCTTCACAAGACACCACACTACTGAACTGGTCATCATTTTTCCTCTGCATCTTGATCTTCTCCAAAGCTTCATATATTTCACCATTCCCTGCACCCTTGCTGCACGATTTCCTGGTGTTATCCTAGCTGGAAAAACCCACGCTCATTGGAAACCCAGTTCCTGAGGCTCAACGCCTGTGATGGTCTTCCCTTCTACAAACAAATTCTAAAGTGATTGGTGTTTAAATCCTTTACAAGTTTCTGCACCATCATTTTTGGCACCGTCTGTGGGAAACCATCACCACCGTCTTCATCATCATCAGTTTCTTCCTCTAAAAGCTAGTTGAAAAGTAACACCAGCAGCTTTCATCATGGTTACTGCTACAAGATCTAGAGCTCTGGGGAATAGGGGCGTTCTTCCTCCCGTCAATGAGGAAAAAGTTGAGAATCTCACCCCCGCCGGAGGCACGCCTCCATCTATTATCGGAAACACCGAAGCAACCGCTTCTACTCTTCCCCCCGGTGGGAACGAGGCCGGGGGATCTGGCACCATTCCTCCCCCCACCCCCCCAACCTTCACCAACAACGCTCCTGCTTCCCATCCCAGCGTGTACTTCCTTGGCCATGCCACCGCCAAGATACGCTTATATGTAACCCGGAATGATGCCCATGGTCCAGCCATATCAGGTGGGGACACTGAATCTCCCCCTGTCGCTGCCTAGAGAGATACAGGGGGTGGAAATGGCCCAGATCACAACTCAGCAACTTCAAGCGCTTTACACGCAATGTGAGGGGCAGGAGGTACAGAACGCCTGGGAGCACTTCACTGCCTCCTGTTTCCCCTCTTTGGCAGGCGCTCGAGCGGCTCCACCCCTTGGAGGACTCCCGGCTTACCCGTTGACAATGGCGCAAAATGCGTTGAGGTCCCAGCAACCTCCCCCCCCCCCACCGATTCAGGAAAATGAGGCCCCGCCGAGGGTCTAGCAAGGGCAGCAACCCGTTGGAAATGAAAGGGCCCCTCAAAAGGAGAGGGTTGAAAATAATGAAGAGGTCCATTCGAGGGCCACAGAGAGGGCAAGTCGCAGAAATACCGGCGACCCTCAGCTCGCCGCAATGCAGGATCAGATTAAGGGGCTTCAGAATGTGGTGGAGCAGCTCTCTCGAGCACGGACTCAAGCCTCCCATGGCGGGGGCGAGAGATCCAGGGCCAGAGACGCTCCCCGACCACGCAGCCAGGTCTCCCACCACCGGAAAGAAGCGGATCGCGAGGAATACGATCCCGAGGAGAGGGATTATAGGATCTTGATGGGTGACTCCCCTCTCATCGACGAGGTATTGATGACCCGTGCGGGGAAGGGCAAAATCCCCACGTCCGTCAACAGATATGATGGAACCACTGATCTAGCCGAGCATCTGGATCACTTTGTGCACCTGATGCATTTGTACGATCATCCGAGCAACTATTGGGCCAAAGTATTTGTCACTTCCCTCGTTGGAATGGCTCAGGATTGGTATAAGAAGCTTCCTCCGCGTTCGATCCGAGGATATACTGATCTGACAGATGCCTTCATAAGCCACTTCAACTCCTTGAAGGCGCCAGCCCCAGCCGCAACAGCTCTCTATAGCTTAGTCCAGGGGCCAAGTGAAATGCTCAGGGCCTTCATGGGAAGGTTTAACAAGGAAATCCTGCTGGTCGAGAAACCCTCCATGGATTTCTTGAGGCACGTTCTTTTTGGAGCCATCAACATGAAGCACTATGTCAGTAAAGAGTTCGTGGAGGAGATAGCTAAGAAAAAGCCACGCTCGTTGATAGAGATCAGGGACATAGCTGACACGTTCTTCACCCTCGAGGATATGTACATCGCAGTCCTAGCACCGCTCGTCGTAATCCTTCCCCACCGCGTAAGTACGAGCATATCCCCCTCAACTGTCCAATTGCCGAAGTGTATTCTATGGCGGATAAGAAACTTTTCAAGAGACCGTCAAAGCTAAGGGAGACGGAGGCTCAAAAACGCTCAGGCAAGTATTGCGCTTTTCATAAGCAAAAGGGGCATGATACCAACGAGTGCCGCCAACTCGAGAGCGAGATTCAGAGACTTATCACTGGGGGGCACCTCAAGGAGTTTGTGAAGGTGCTGGAAAGGTATGATGAACACTGCGCCGAGCGAGCGCGTATTAGAGGAAGGAGCCGTTCACACTCAGGTAGTCCCCGTCATCATCACACCGAATCGAGCGACCGCGGCAAGGGGAAAGTTACGGGTACGGAGAATCAGCCCTTTGCGGTCATTCACATGATCGCCGGCGGACCTTCGGGGGGTGATTCTAATGCTTCCCGCCGCCGTCACATTCGGAGTTACGACCAGAGGTCATCCTTGCCTAAGCTTGTGCTCTCCATTGACAGCTCCTTACGCTCGAAAGAGAATGACATTATAGGGTTCACAGAGAAAGACTTGGAACACATTGTAACACCCCATGGGATTGGTGAAACCTCTGATTGTCCCATGGTGGTTAGTTTAGACGTTCATAATCATGTTGTAAAGAGGGTTCTGATTGATAGTGGAAGCTCTGTGAACGTTCTCCCCTACTCAACATTTCAAAAAATGAATATAACAAATATTCCGCTCGAACCTCTAAAGACTGCCCTAGTCGGCTTTGGGGGTTCCGAGATTGTCCCTCGTGGATAGATTCGCTTGGCCACCTCTTTTGGTCGCGCCCCACAGCGAAAAACTTTGAGCGTCCTCTACACGGTCGTCGAGGTGGACCTCCCCTATAATATCATCATTGGGCGTTCGACCCTCGTAGACTTCAAGGCAGTAATCTCCACTTATGACCAGAAAGTCAAATTCCCCACTCCCGAGGGCACAGGCGAGGTTCTATGCAATATCAAGGAGGCTTGGGAATGTTACGTCCTTTCCCTACGAAGCCATAAACCCAAACAAACCATTCAGGCGGGATCCACCAAAAAATCAGTAGACTTCCCCAAATTGGACGAGGATGGCCCGGAACGTAAAAGGGCCAAGTTGTACAAAAAGAAGAACAAAAAGAAGACCCCCAATGGAGCCCAGCGCCCGGAGGACGGGCCACTTGGGGCCGTCGAAGGATCTACCTCAGAGAACGAGGGTGATGGGCCCTCGGGTGAGGAAGGGGGTAGGCTTACTTGGAAGAAATGGGCACTCGAGGCTCCTAGGCCTGAAGTTCGAATCGAGCCCGCCGAAAAGTTTTTGACCATCGAGTTGGAACCGGGGAATCCAGATAAAACCACCCAGATTGGCTCAAATCTCGACGGTCCCTCGCAGGTTATGATGATTGATTTTCTCCGAGAGAACCTCGATATATTCACCTGGAAAGCTTCTGATCTCACTGGAATAGATCCGAGTGTCATAGTCCACAGGCTCAACGTGGACCCGGCCTTCAAGCCAGTCAAACAAAAGAAAAGGGACGTCCACGGTTTCAGAAGACAAGTCATTGAAGAAGAAGTGGGTAAGCTCCTGGACGCTCAGTACATTGAGGAAATCTTATACCTAGTATGACTTTGTAATGTGGTACTCATTCCCAAGAGCGCCAACAAATGGCGCATGTGCAATGACTTCACAGACCTCAACAAGGCGTGTCCCAAAGACCCTTACCCCCTGCCGAGGATTGATCAATTGGTAGACTCAACTACAGGGTGCGAACTCATGAGCATGATGGCCGCTTTTCAGGGATATTATCAGATCTTCATGGCGCCCGAGGACCGCCCCAAAACCTCGTTCGTTGTGCACTTAGGCGTTTATTGTTTCAAAGTCATGTCGTTTGGACTCAAAAACGCGGGAGCAACTTATCAGTGCCTCGTCAACAGGATGTTCGAGCGCGAAATAGGAAAATCTATGGAGGTATATGTGGACGACATGATAGTCAAAAGTGAGCGTCAGCACTCCCATCTGGAGGATCTCAAACAAACTTTCAACGTCCTACGCCATTATGGAATGAAATTGAACCCTTCTAAGTGCACATTTGGTGTTCGGGGTGGTAAATTTTTGGGGTACATGGTCAGTCAGTGTGGCATAGAGGCGAATCCGGAAAAGATTAAGGCGATCCTTGATATTCCCTCCCCTCGGAACGTGAGGGAAGTCCAAGTGCTGGTGGGAAAGATCATTTCATTGAACAGATTCATCTCCCGCTAGGCAGACAGGAACCTACCTTTCTTCAGAATTTTGCCCAACGCTCGCAACTTCGCCTGGAGCGAGGAATGTGAGAACGCATTGCAGGATATGAATCAATACCTCACGAGCGCACCACTGTTGAACAAGCCTAGCCCTGGAGAAAGCTTGATTATTTACCTTTCAGTCTCTGCAGAAGCTACGAGCGCCGTCCTAGTGGTGGTCCGTGAGCGTAAACACATGTCGGTCTACTATTTGAGCAAAACTTTGCAAGGGGCAGAGAAGAGATATATGGAGATAGAGAAGTTCGCTTTTGCGCTCATTAATGCGTCCCGAAGGCTAAGGCCTTATTTTCAGGCTCATTCTATCACAGTGCTCACAGACCAACCCCTCAAGAAGGTACTCGCAAAGCCAGATGTATCAGGGAGGTTAATCAAATGGTCCATTGAACTTAGCCAATTCGACATCACTTTCGAGCCTCGCACAGCAATAAAGGCTCAGGTAGTGGCGAACTTATTAGTGGAGCGATTCAATTTAGATATCGGGCCCCCAGTAGAAGAAGGGTTGTGGCTCCTGCACACAGACGGCTCCTCGACCTCACAAGGTGGAGGGGGGAGCCGGGGTGACCCTCAAAGACCCTCACGGTACGGAAGTGGATTATGCTATTAAATTGGCGTTCCAGGTCACCAACAATGAGGCTGAGTATGAGGCTCTAATCCAAGGGCTCTGGATAGCCCTCCGGAATGGTGCCGTTCGGGTCACTGCTTATGTTAACTCCCAGCTGATCGCAAGTTAAATTGATGGCACTTATGAAGCTCGAGTAGCCACTATGGTGCAGTATTAGGAGAAGGCTAAGGATGTGATCGCCAAGTTCAAAGAGTTCCATCTGTTGTAGATCCCACGAACGGAAAACGAGCGTGCTGACGCTCTTTCCAAGTTTGCTTCGGCCCTTGATGGCGCGTGCGAGCATTCAGTCACGTTCCTCAGGACAGAGAAACCGCTAATTAGTGGAACGGAACCCTCGCGAGGGGTAAATACGATTGATCCCTGTGAACCCTATTGGTTGGATGACATCATTAGGTTTATCAGGGATGGAACTTGCCCGAGTGATAAGGTAGAGGCTCGGAAGGTTAGGAGTAAAGCCCCTCGCTTTTCTCTTGACAGCAACGGACGGCTGTTTAAGCGTCTTTCCAAGGTCCGCCGCTGAGGTGCTTGAGGCCCTCGCAAGCCAAGAAGGTATTGGAACATATGCATAACGGAAGCTGTGGGAATCATTCCGGCGGTCGAATCCTGGCAAAGAAAGTCTTGAGGAGTGGGTTCTACTGGCCCTCGCTATTACAGGACGCCATCAGTTACTCTAAGAAATGCCCTAAGTGCCAGTTTCATTCTAACACCCCCCAACTGCTGGCAGCTCAAATGATCCCTATTGATGTCTCTTGGCCCTTCGACCAGTGGGGCATTGACATTGTGGGACCCTTCCAATGGAGGTCGGGTAAAAGAAGTTTGTAATACTCACCGTGGATTATTTCACTAAGTAGGCCGAGGCCGAAGCGGTCGCCAAAATAACGTTCAAGGTTGTGAGGGATTTCATCTGGAGGAACATCATCTGCAGGTATGGCGTCCCGAGGGTTCTCATCCCGGACAATGGTTCCCAATTCATTGCGGCCGACACACGGGATTGGTGTTATGAGCTAGGGATTGAACAACGCTTCACTTCCGTGGGCCATCCTCAAGCCAACGGGCAAGCTGAAGTGACCAACCGAACCATACTCCAGCATTTGAAAACGATGCTCGAGAGTAAGACAGGGGAGTGGGCAGAAGAGCTTCAAGGTGCCCTATGGGCATATCGTACTACCCCACGAGCAGCGACAGGGGAAACCCCTTACTCCCTCGTATATAGCTTCGAGGCTATGATACCTACGGAGATCGCTCAAGAATCCGCACGCGTTGCCTACTTCGAGCCCGCAATTAATGAAGCCAACCGAACATTCGAGTTAGATTTGCTAGATGAGAGGAGGAACATATCTTGGGCTCGCATCCACAAGTACAAGGCGTCCGTAGCCCACCAATATAACAAACGTGTCAAGGAGAGGACCTTCCAGCTAGGGGACTTGGTCCTCAAAAAGGTTGAAGTCTCCAAACATGTGGGTAAATTGGATCCCAACTAGGAAGGCCCCTTCAAAGTGATTCAAGTACGAGCGAACAACACCTACTTGCTAGAGACTTTGCAAGGCGAGCATCTCCCAAGGCCGTGAAACGCGTACAATCTTAGACGGTTCTACGTGTAAGTGTCAACCTTTGTAATCACCCACTCGCGGCATTTTGTACTTTCTTTTGACAGAAACCATGTTGTAATTGTGACGCCCCGACTTTTCAGAAGTAAAGGTATGACGTATGTGTTTACAAATTTGCGCAAAATAATTGTCTTTACGTGTTTTATATTTAATTTTATTATAAATTGTTATTATTTTATTTTATTATAATTTATTTCAATTCAATATTATTTTAAAATAATTTGTATTTTAAATATATATAAATATATATGTATTTATAATTCGTTAATTGTTGATTAATTTAATAATTAATGTTAATCAAGTATTATGCTAATTAATCATGCTTAATCATATTAAGTAATTTATTCAAATTTAATCGTTGACTTTAATATATATATGTTTGAATTTAATTTCATTTATTTGGCTAATTCATGAGTTCTTTGAAAATGTGCATCGTTCTTATATGAAATGATATCGAAATATCGTGCAATTGTAATATGACGTAAATATGTGTGTTATGAACATGTTTATATTCTCGGTTTATGTTTTCGAATTCATTTGACATGTTAACGAATTTAATTTGATTTGGAATCCAAGTCGGGGGGCTAACGAGCACTTAGCGCAACCTTGGTTCCGTATGTAATATCTTGAGCTAGGAAACTCGGATTCGAGTTTCGTCAACTTCGCTGAACTCGCAACAAAAATTCGAGTTTAGTAAACTTAGCCACATATTTTTCCAGAATCATTTGGACCTCCGAAATCCAACCGAAAAACCCACACTGCGCCAAAACTGCCACATTTCACCAAAATAGTCATATCTCTTACCATACTTGACCAAATTAACCATGGTTTGAACCTATGGGACCCTAAATCAACCATCTAGCTGATCATTATCCTCCCCAACCGAACTACTCTCTCTTACTTAGAGAAATTCAGCCCTCTTTCCTCTGTTTTCCAGAAATCCCATAGCTCAAGCCAATTATTGAGATTCAAGCTCAAATCTCTTCCAAAACCTCCAGTAATCCACAAGGTAAGCTTGGTTATGTTATATACATCCATTATGAGTCATTTTCATTCATTCATCCCTAAATTTGAGCATGATTTCGTGAGCTTTTGGCATAAATGGATATATAGATTTAGGTTTTGAGTTTTTGGTGGATCTCTTTCAATCCTTGAGCTTTTTGGATGATTCCAAGCATGAAAATGATTGTCTTAATCTCTCCTTGGCATTTATGGCAATGTTTTAGCTGGTAGTTGAAGCATTCATGAGCTATCATTAATGGTATATTGAAGGTTGATGATGTTGCTCTGTTTTCGGCTAAGCTACCTGCGTCAGTTTTGTTACTGCGTTTGAGAAGTGTTTGAGGCTTGTTTTTGTTGAGTTTTATTGTCTATTTCATGTCCTTATTACCTGATCTTGTTGGGAGAAGATTGAATTGGTTTCTGCTCTGTTTCGCCATGGCTGCTGCGTTAATTTGTTGCTGTCGCGCAGGTCGCGCCCGCGACCTTTATTGCCTGTAATTTGGTCGCGGCCGCGACTGAACAGTACGCTGCTCTCCTATTCTGAAAATTGGAGAAAAATGCTGGAAATTATGGGTAGCAGCCGCTACCATTTTATGAAGAAAATGGGTCGCGGCCGCGACCCCCTGTTTTTTGAAATTTCCAGTTTGAGCTTGGCTGTGCGTGGTTAAAATGTAAGTCTAATTTCCTTCCTTACCTGCATGCATGAGTTGGACGTGAATATATATGTATAGGTATAGCATTTCATGCATAAATCATAATTTAATTGATGGAATGCATGCATGCATTAATTGTAAATTTCCATTTTAATATATGCATGCATGATATTCATGCATACGTGCATTACATATATGTATATATATATATCTATATAAATATTAATATTAAGTTTAAATAATGATATATATATATATATATATATATATATATATATATATATATATATTAATTATGGTTTAATTTGTGTTAAACTTTAGAATTTAATTGTTGTTTATTTCATGTTTTGTTTAATTTCGATCTTTAATTGAAAGTAATTAATTGCCTATTTTCTAATTATAAATGCAATATAGTGCGTGTTATGATTATTAAATGGAATTTTAGATTAATTGATATGCATTATGAATGTTCTGAATTTATGAATTTGAATGAAATATATGAACGAATGGTTTGATTATATGTTCTAAATTCCTTAATAGTGCACATGAACATTTTTATGATATAACATGATCTTTTATGCATTCATATCATGATCATTTCATTGCCGAGCGTCTTAATTGGTCATTTTGAGTCTCACTTTACCTTTCTTGCACATATTTTGATCCCGTTGGAGATGAGGTCAATCCTTGAGGCTTTCGTATCTTCTTTTGTCATTACAAGGTGGGTTTTTCTACTATTTAGATAAAAAGACCCAATATATCCTTTTGTGCAAAGTTTTATCCAAAGTTAGAATTATCTATTTATATAACGAGTCACTTTCGGGTAAATGATTTCAAACGTATAATCCCTTTTAATATCCTACCGATTGTTTTGGCGAGTATTGATTGATTGATTGATTGCACTTAATGGGGCCCAGGGGCTTGGTGTGAGTGGGGACCCGAGGAGGCAAGGGCTGACGGTAAACCCTCACACTAGTCCAACTAATGAACGGCGGTACCGGACCTCGTTAGGAGATTGGCGGGGAAAGGGAGCTGAGTGCCATCTGGGGAGTCATGTTCCCCTTTTGGCCAATGATTGGGTGGCCTGGTCTTGCAAACCCGCCCACCAACCCGGAGGAAGAAGGTGTATATAACCGATTGAATAGAATCGATTGATTGTGCACAAAAGAAGGATATGCATGAAAGACTTAATGAATGAATGATTATTGAATTACACATGGTGTTGGTTGGAGTTGATGCACGCCCACTCGCCGGGCCACTAATGACCTATTGTAAAATTGATCATTATAATCCCTTCCGATGATTCCTCTATTTTACCTACTTGGGAACCGTCTCAAAAACCTCGCTTGGGATTATAATTTGCATGTGATTGTTTAAATTCCGTTATATATTATATTTATGCCAATGTTTTATACCCATCAGTCCCTTTTGGACTGAACCCGTTTGGTTTTCAGATGTTTGGTGCCGGTGTCGAGGGAGCTAGGCGGGAATACGAGGCCTAGGTCTTGCATTCATCTCTAGCTCTGTATTTTGGTCTTACACTTGCATCTCACACTTTTGATTATTGTATATGGATATTATATTGGAGCGTACACTTGTTTTGGGCCGTGATGGCATGCATTGATGTATATGAATTATATTTTGGAGCTTGGATGCTCATGGTATATATATATGGTATATGTTCGTTTATTGCTTCCGCTTTAATGTTTAATTCTGATTTTATGGTTCAAGGGTTAGTCCCGCCTAGCATAGAGTGTGTGTTTGTCCCCGTTCGCCGTGATTTAACTCGGGTATGGATCGTTCATTTCATATTCGGGTCGGGTCTCGGTGCGGGGGATGTGACACCTTACGCTCGGGTGTTACAGTAATCATCTTTAAATTGCAAGCATAACAGTAAGTATCTTATCCATTATTATGTCATTTATTTGCTTTCCCTTTGATTAGTGATCTGGGTAACAAAAAGCCTACTCCGTGTCGAGCATCTTCCATGTCGAACGGCTTAATTAATACCCCAATAATTTCAAATCAACGCTATCTGTGTGTTGAGAACCCTCCACACTTAATAGTTTTGATACTCATAAGTGTGTAAACCCTAAGAATGAGTATGTCGAAAAGGCGGGATGCTAAATGCTTAATTTATACCAACTGGATGCGGATCACACTAGTTGCGCTCGTAAACCCCTGATGACCCTCATTCTCTTGAGTATGGGTACGCTCGTAAAAAGCTATCACTAGGCTAATCCTCTCACGGATACCTAAGTACTAAGCTAACACTACAGCTACGCTCGAATTGATTCCCTACGTAACAAGTCCTACAGTTGTCTCCTAGATTCACCCAAGTTGCTGGAACACTCAAATTATAAGTATGGGTTACACGCTTGAGGCTAATACTTAGTCAAATCCTCATAGGGTTTCTACGTTCAAGTTCGAGCAGCAATATGAATATGGCCAGGGTACCCTCATAAGGAACACCCTCGAGCCCGTACATTCATCTCTTAAATGGCCAGACGTTTCCTAATCCTAAACTTAGAATGCATGGAGATAGGCTCCAGGGAACCCTCAAAGAAAACACCCTCGTGCTCACGCACTCCCATCGCAGATATTCAAATAACAATAAAGCCAAACATGCAAACATCAAATGCAAAGAGACGATAGCACTTAACATTCAATATTGAAGGATCCAAACTTCAGTAGCATAAACAGCATTACAGGAGGAACGAAGGAAAAATTCAAAATTGCCATAAAGGGCATCAAAATTAGAAGTGCAAAAATTAACAATGTTCAAACACTAGAATGGAAATCAAACAAGCAGAATCTTGATACAGCAGTCGATGGGCTTCATTGAGCTGGGCCCTCGGGTTCTGGAAGAGCAGTAGAGATGGGAACTGGGGCCAACACGTTGGCGTTGGAAGTCTCCGCATCACCGAGGTCCTCGCCATCCTGGCTTCTATGGTGACACCCTCGTCGTCTATCAGAAGTGGCCCGGGCTCGATAGGGTTGGCAGCCATAAACTCTTCTTGGAGCATACTCACCAACCCCTGATACTCTGGTTCAGCCAGGTTTTCCGAAGGATCTTTGATAGACAAATTTTGAACCCAAGTGTAAGTTCTAAATTCGGTTGCACACTTAAGGTATCGTATCCACAGGGAAGGGAAATCAACAACCACTCGTATGACTAATTCTAATCTAGAGACCGATGAAGGTCAATAGAGTTGTACTATACTACTATGACAAAATTAAACTAAGCAATAAGTAATGAATCACACAAGCTAATGAATAAAAATCGAGAATAAACCACTTAACTTAAGCAGGTCGGGGAGTAAATCATATGCCCTTCAGTGATCAAATCTATACTCAAGTACGGATGTACAATTCTTCAACCTAATCCCAAATTTACACCTAGCTTCTCTCAAAGACTAGATGTCTAATTAATCGAGCCAAGTGTTGTTCTCACAATCACTTAGTAACCAAATGAATCGAATATAGCAAGATTAGTGTATTTAAAACCTAGCGGCTTGGCATGGAATTCTAAATACGTGTTGTAGAAATTACGGTTAAATTTCTTTAAGCCCAAAAAGTCTAAGTTTTGGAAAACAATCTCAATTATCCTCAATCTCTCGATGATCGGATAATTTTACACTATGTTCATGGATGGCCAATCCACTCCCAATCAATTCAAATCTATTTTCCTAACAAAGAATCATACAATTTAACTCAAGCATTAATTCTAACACCTTAGATGCATAATCCTTAGCCCCTAACCCTAGGGGATTAATTCCTCATAATAGACTCAAAACTCATTAAAATCAAAGGAATTGCATTCAAAACATTCATGTCTAAAATAATCATTAAAACGGAATTAATACTTCTGAAATTCTAACCTAATTATCAAAACTAATCTAAAGCAATAAAACTAACAATGCGAGAAATTAAAAACCAAAGATTGAGGAATTAGTTTGATAGGAAAGCAATAAATAAAACCAAATTGATAAAGTTTTGTGATTGGATCGAATCTTCAACTCTATATCTTCGTATTTCTTCCTTCTCCACGTATTCTTCAACTTCTGGGAAGCTATCCGTCCAAAAAGCTCTCTAATTCCACCTCAAAACCGTGCTTAAATAGAAGTCCTTAACCCAACTCCGCCACGTGACAGGGGCGTGCAGTGCCCATGCACAAAAATGTGACACGCTCGTGTCACATATAAAAAACGTACTCGCGCTTTTCTTCTTGACACGGGGGTGTCAAGAGTTGTTCTTCTGAATGACACGGGGGTGCAGAAACTGTCGGGCCTCTCTGTACCGAGACACGGGGGTGTCAAAGATTGCTCTATGTTGGTCACATGGGCGTGTCACCATCTGAAAATCGTGGTTCACTTCTGTACTGAGACACGGGGGTGTCTCAGTTTACTCTTCCAAGGGGACACGGACGTGTCCCATAGAATTTCTCGTTTGTCGCCCTTTATTGCATGGTTTTGTTGGAAAACACGAATCAGAAAGCAGCGGAATTTAAAAAATTTTCCCAACAAAAGGACCTTGAACTCGCAATCGTGTAACCAAATTCGTAAAGATAGAAAACTTACTTTTCTTTTATTCTTTCTTGAAGCGTTTCAAACCACCCAAGAACGCTCTTCTCGCGGCTTGATCCCCTCTCCTTGGTAAAGCTCGAATCTTCAAACTTCTAACTTGAAGTCTCTAGAGAAAGTCCACCAACTTGATCACAATCTAACTAGTAAGGATGCTAGTTCTCTAGTTAGTGTTTAGGCTTAACCTAGGGTTTAATTTAATCTTGGAGAAAGGAAGGTGTTCAACACATGAACCAAGAATTGTCAATTAGCTCTAAAGGGGAGCATGAGCTCCCCTATATATAGGAAAGGGGAGGGGCGGCCGAACCTAGTCCTAATGGACAAAGGATTTGGTCCCTCTCTCTCCTATTACTTGATCATCAAGTATTTTCCAACTTTGACTTTGAATTCTATTTCAAGTCAACTTTTAAGAGAGCTAAAATTATCCAAACTATTTTTGGATAATTTTATACTTTATTTATTATAAAAATAAATAACTTATTTTATCTAATTAATTAATTCATAATTAATTAACTAGATTATTTTCTCCAAAATTAGACTTTCTTTTTAATTCAAAATTAAACCAAAGTCTATTAAATAATTAACTAATTAATTATTTAACATATATATGATATATATATATACACACGTGTCACTCACGTGAGCCACACGTGTGACTTCACACGTGTGGAACCCTCTTGGCCCGATTTAACTCGTTTAATCATTTTCAAGCCTCAACTCATGTAACCAAGTTGTTGTGTGTGACCCTCTAGGTTCTCAATTCAATTAGCAATGACCCTAATTAATTAATTCACTAATTAATTAATCAGTCCACAGATTAAACGACCATAGTCTAGCAACAGGTGTTTAACCCCTAGCTGAATTGGAATGTTCGGATTCGATAGAACCTTTAAGTCATTGATTCATGTGAGATACAATCCTCCTACTTACTATCTCTCAACCAAGATCTAGGGCAAGGGAATAATCAGAACCCTAATAATCTGGTCTTAAAGCTAAGTGCATTTCATATCCATTTGATCTCAATCCAAGAAACCCTTTTCTTGATGTCTTGATCTACTGCCTTGGCCAAGGACTCTGTATGGCATATGAATGACTTACACAATAAGAGATCACCTTGCATATGCAAGTGTAGGTCCTTTCTTGATTCTCATTCACTTTCATGAATCACTTGTGCAGCCCCAGCATAAGCCTTGAATCAGTTGTCTAAGGCGACACCCTTTAAAGCTTATACCAAAGACTACAGAGTTAACTCATAAAGTAACATGGAACCTCAAGTCTAAGGATCAATTAATCACATCAATGACTCGTGAGATATTTTCTAATCTGGAAGTTTCCATTTCCTGAAATAGAAACTTCCTTTCCCATTTAGGAATGTTCTCACACGGGGCACCTCAGTGAACTTACTTGTTAAAGTAAGCACCCTCATGTATCACGCACGTATCAACTATACACTTTGCACCTCCATGAAACAAGGTGGTCCTTCTTAAGGGCGTGATCCCACAAGCAAGCCTTAGAGGAGTCAGGTTGACACTCCCACTGTCTGTAGGACTCATCGGCTTGGAGTATTTTACTAATCATGACTTATGTGATATAGGGCTCGTTTCATGAACCATTTCACCTAAATGGCAGAGTCCTAAAGTCATCAGGATTAGGGGAGTTCTCATACATGCACAGCTAAAGTAAACGCATACCAAACAAGAGCATATAAAGAAGTGTTGCCTCAATTCGTTATTTCATTCAAAGATTATCTGTGATTACAATAAGGAAAAGCACAAAGCGGATATACAATCGGCTTTCTAGGGCACTATTCCTAACAATCTCCCACTTGCCCGTCAAAGCCATTCTAAAGCTACTCTAAGTCCCATCTTCTGAAGATGACCTTGGAAAGCTTCTCGACTAAGGGGTTTAGTAAGTGGATCTGCCACGTTCTCTGCTGATGTGACCCTCTCAATTAGCACATTTCCTCTTTTGATAATATCACGGATTAGGTGATACTTCCTCATAATGTGCTTGGTCCGTTGGTGAGATCTTGGTTCTCTTGCTTGAGCAACCGCCCCAGTGTTGTCACAAAACACAGTAATGGGGTCTTTCATGCTAGGAACAACATTCAACTCTTGAATGAAGTTTCTAATCCAAACACCTTCTTTTGCTGCATCATTTGCAGCTAAGTATTCGGCCTCAGTGGTCGAATCTGCAGTGGTTGTTTGCTTGGAACTCTTCCAACTCACTGCTCCGCCGTTTAGGCAGAAAATGTATCCTGACATTGACTTAAAATCATCTAAGTCTGATGCAAAGCTTGCATCGCAGTATCCTTCGATAGTAAGATCTTTCTGACCTCCGTAAACTAAGAATAAATCTTTAGTACTCTTCAAGTACTTAAGAATATTCTTCACGGCAGCCCAGTGACCATCTCCAGGGTCAGATTGGAAACGACTTGTTACACTAAGTGCATAAGCCACATCCGGTCGAGTACATAACATTGCATACATTATGCTACCTATTGCTGATGCATAAGGTGTATGAGTCATTCTTTCCTTCTCAAGGTTAGTCTTAGGACACATCTTCTTTGAAAGACATGTTCCTACACTCATAGGAAGGTTCTTAACCTTTGCCGACTCCATATTGAATCTCTTCAATACTTTGTCAATGTACATCGACTGTGATAGTCCTATTAACCTTCTAGATCTATCTCTATAGATTTTAATTCTAAGGATATAGGACGCATCACCAAGATCTTTCATCTCGAATTGGTTCGATAACCATAACTTAGTCACTTTCATGTCATCCTTCGAATTCCCAATAAGAAGGATGTCATCAACATAAAGTACTAAGAATTGCACTGAGGTCTCCAATTCCTTTCTATACACACATGATTCATTCGAAATTTGGATGAAGCCAAAAGCTTTGACCGATTCATCAAATCGAATGTTCCAATTCCTAGAAGCCTGTTTCAATCCATAGATTGATCTTTGGAGTTTGCAAACCTTTTACTCACTCCCACTGAATGTGAAACCTATGGGTTGCTCCATATAAATGTCTTTGTCAATGTCACCATTGAGAAAGGCAGTTTTCACATCCATTTGCCATATCTCATAGTCATAATATGCAGCAATGGCAAGCATGATTCGAATGGACTTTTGCATTGCAACTGGTGAAAAGGTTTCGTCAAAGTCCACGCCGGGTCTTTGAGTGAATCCTTTTGCAACCAGTCTTGCTTTGTAGGCTGCAATGCTTCCATCAAGTCCAAGCTTTCTCTTAAAGATCCATTTGCAACCTATGGGTTTGACCCCATCAGGCAAATCTACCAAGGTCCAAACTTGGTTGGAGTTCATGGAATCCATTTCGGATTTCATGGCTTCTATCCACTGTTCAGAGTCAGAATCTGAAAGTGCCTCCTCATATGTTGAAGGATCATTATCCTTTTGAGAGATTTCATGGAAGAATCCATACCATCTCTCCGGCTATCTAGGAGTGCGTTCAGAACGCCTTAGAGGAGGATTTACATGTGTATCGAAATTCGTGATTGGTTGTGGTTGATCAGTAGGGGACGTTTCTTCAGTAGGTGGCGTGGGGTTACTTTGTACTTCTTCTAATTCTATGATCTTTCCTTTCTTTTCTTTAAGGAACGGTTCCTCAAGAAAAGTGGCATTTCTGGAAACAAACACCTTTTGCTCAGATTGATCATAGAAGTAGTATCCTATGGATTCCTTAGGATAACCTACAAAGTAGCATAAGTTAGAACGAGATTCTAACTTATCTCCCACTGTCCTCTTCACGTAAGCAGGACAACCCCAAATTCTTAAGTAAGAATAACTAGGGATTTTACCATGCCACATTTCATAGGGCGTCTTAGGGACTGACTTAGAGGGAACAAGATTCAAAATCTTTGCTGCACTTTCTAGGGCATAACCCCAGAAAGAAGGTGGTAAGTCAGTGAAACTCATCATGGAACGAACCATATCAAGTAGGGTTCGATTCCTTCTCTCAAAAACTCCATTAAGCTGAGGAGTTCCCGGAGGAGTCCATTGAGAGATAATCCCATTATCTTTGAGATGATTAAGGAATTCTTCACTAAGATATTCGCCTCCTCGATCAGATCGAAGTGCTTTGATCTTGTGACCAGTTTGGTTCTCAACCTCCTTTTGAAATTCTAAGAATTTCTCAAAAGCTTCAGATTTGTACTTCATTAAGTATACATAACCATACCGACTAAAGTCATCAGTAAAGGTTATGAAGTACTGATGATTGTTTCTAGTGCTTACACTAAGCGGTCCACAAACATCAGTATGGATCAAATCCAAAACCTCAGTGGCACGTTCCACAGTTCCTTTAAAAGGAACTTTGGACATCTTTCCTTTGAGACAGGATTCGCAAGAGGTCAACTCTTTGAGATCATTTTCAGAGAATGATCCTAAAGTGTTTATCTTGCTAATTCTGTTCTTGGAAATGTGTCCTAATCTAGCGTGCCATAAGGGAGCTGAAACTTTGTCATCTCTCTTACGCTTTGTTTCTCGTTGAATATTCATAATATTGATATTTTGAGTTAGGTAAAGTCCATTACTTAGAGTACCGATGTGAACGGAAGAGTTGTTCCGTTTGATAAAATATTTACCATTCTTAATATAAGTTTCATAACCTTCACAATCCAATATTGGAACTGAAATTATATTACGAATAATGCTCGGTACATAAAGGACTTTATTTAATACTAACTCAAAACTACCTAAATCTAATCTAATTGTGCCTAAAGCTCGAGCTTCAACGTTTGAGCCATCGCCGATCTTCAAGACACATTCTCCTTCTTTGAGTTGTTGGACTTCACTTAGCATCTGTACATCATTACAGATATGAGTCCCACAACCGGTATCAAGTACCCAAGAACTAGAATTAATAGAAAGATTTACTTCAACGAGAAAGATACCTTTCTTTAGAGTAGCCTTGTACTCTGGGCAGTTTCTCCTCCAATGTCTCGCTTTGCCACAATGGAAGCAAACATCCTCTTTCTGATCACGCTTCTTCTTTTGGGCCTTCCCCTTCGAAATGCCACCAGTGGGCCTAAGGGGTTTCTTCTTCTTCTTTTGGGCTTTCTTGCCCTTACCTTTAGAAGGCCCAGAAGAGGAAGATGGAGCATTCACCATCAAAACCTTATTGTCCTTCTTGATCGTGCTTTCAGCAGTCACAAGCTGACTAATCAGCTCAGCTACAGTAGCACCAGCATGATTCATGTTGAAGTTAAGGACAAATGGGTTGAATGATGGTGGGAGCGAAGCTAGCAACAAATCCACTGAAAGCTCATCTTTCAGTGGCATGTCCATGGAAGCAAGTTTCTCAGTAAGGGCAAGAAACTTGAGTCCATATTCATGGACACTTGAACCTTCCCTCATTCTCAAGTGGAACAATTCCTTTGAAGTGTTATACCTTGTAACACGTTCATGAGGGCGGTAAAGTTGCTCTAAGTGGTCGTAAATCTCCCAAGCAAATTCCATGGCCTCATGTTGCCTTTGCAAGTCCGGAGACATGTTAGCCAACATAAGGCAACGGGCTTGGAGATTATCATCCTTCCACTTCTGAATCGCGTCCCGCTCGGCCCGAGTGGGAGCCTCCCCTTCGGGACTTGGCTCCCCTTCGAAGAGAACATAAGTTCTCTTCTCAGAAACTTAAATGATTTTTAGATTCCTCAGCCAATCAGAATAGTTGGGACCAGTCAACTTGTTTGACTCGAGGATCGATACAAGACGGTTTTTGGTTGCCATTTCAAAACACGTAGAGAATCACAGAATCTACGACCTAAATGGTAAAACAGAGAACTAGTGAGCATGCTGAATTATAACGATATACAAAAGATAAGGTCTTTAATCTAATGTAGCTCCCACTGTTTTTCAAAGATCTATAATTCCCAAAGATCTAAGAGGAACACGTTTCCCAATGGGTACTAAGATCCTAGGCATTTTACCTCGAACCCACGACTCGCGGACATTCTAAGTAAGAACCCTAGGTAGGTACAACTTACCAATTCTAACACCTTTAGAACTCTTAGTAATTGTTTTTGCATCACCTATCTTTCAATATGGACCCACGACTCGTGCGACATCCATATTTACTTAGGCGTTAAGCTAGACCCATCAATCATAAGATCATGACCAAAACTTAGTTCGAACGACCCACGACTCGCGGACATCGCCCTTGCTGAAATTGACCACGAAATATTGACCATTTAAAATGATTAATTAGGTAACTAAGAACTAATAAGCTCCACTAGCTATCCCACGACTCGCGGACAATAACTAGCTTTACTTACTAAACTTAAAACCTATTGATGGAATGCTAGGAATTTAATTCAAAATTTGCATCTCGAATTAAACACCTATTTGTTCGAAATTAGCTTAACATTTAATGGGAATTTTCGAATCAACCGGAGAGTTGTCCGGTTCGACCTCACCAACATATATGTTATCCAATTTTATTAGTCTTGATTAATGCAAGTACACTTAAATGCATATCAAACAAGCACATAAACAGATAACATGTCCTAGCATGATACTAACATGTAATGATCATGGGTTCTACCTATCTTATGCGTGATATGTGGGAGCCACTCCACAATCACAAGTTCTAACATACATGCCACATAAACAGTTCAAATCACATAAGGGAAAGCAGTAACAAAATACGAGCCCTATCTCTATTACATTTAACAATTGAGATTCCCTTCCCTAACATTTTGAGGGGTCTTCACTTATGGCCTCCTTGTTACTTGAATGTGGTCCATCTTACTCCATGGGTGCATTGTCTCCAAAATGAAAATAAAACCTCACCACCTATCTCTACTCTCAAATTACAATAAAAAGAAAAAGACATAAAGTAATAAGGCTCAATCTTCATATTGGCCTTAGACAATTACACGGGGCATACCCCGGCCTCAAAAACAGTAATATGGAAAGCCACATAATAAATCACATAACAGTACGCACATAAGTGAGGCTCCAACCTCAATTGAAAAACGCAACTATAGGGCTCCAACCCCAATTTAAACCATCCATGTGCATAAATTAAAACCATACATAGATCTAAACCCATGATCACCTAACATGCTTTTGCAAGAATTTAAATTTAACCAAAAAATTAAAATTCTCGCTTTAAGCTCTAATAGCTTAAAACACGACTTAGATGCAATTCTTGTTCAAGAGCCTTTTCAATAAAACCCGAAAAACAATAAACTAATAAAATTCCAATTAATTTCTGAAAATTAATAATTTTATTCTTTCAATATTTTCAGAAAATAAAGATTGTAATTTTTCAAAATTTAAATCGCTCAAATTTTCAAAATCCCAATTTAAACAATTATTTCAAAAATAATTCAAATTTAATAAATAAAATTTTTTTAGAAAAAAATTAAATCGGGATTTGAAGGACCGAAAACACGAAAACGCCAAAACCGTGCCCCGAACCGCCCGGAACGAGTACAGGCTCGCCGCGCAGCGTCGCGCGCCAGGCGCGCGCGCTAGGCGCACGCCCTGCGCGCAGCTTGCTGCTGCTCGCGTACGGGCGATGCCGGGCGGGTGCTCCCGCGCGGTTGCGGGAGCGTGCGGGCGGCTGTCCCGCGCGGTTGCGGGACAGGCAGGCGGGCACGCCTAGGCGGGGGCCTAGGCGCTGGCGGGCGGCAGTGGCGGGCAGTCCCGCGCGGTTGCGGGACTGCTCGGCGGGCGGTCGCGCGGGCTTGGCGTGCTACGCCTTAGCACGTCCAGGCTCGCGTTTTCGTAACACGATTTCGTGTTTCGTATTTTTAGTTCAAAAACCAAAACAATCCAAATTCAAAAACACGATTTAAATTAATTTCTATCAAAACGGTTTTTCAAAAACACAATTTAAGAAAACAGTTTCAGAAATTCAAGAAAAATTACAGTTTCGTATTTCAGGCTTTCTAAAAGAACTCATGAATACCTAATTCGCATCTAAGCCTAAGAATTTCTACCAAATTCAGAATAATTGAGACGAATCAGAAACACAATTAACGAGGTGGCTCTGATACCACTTGTTGGAAAACACGAATCAGAAAGCAGCGGAATTTAAAAAATTTTCCCAACAAAAGGACCTTGAACTCGTAATCGTGTAACCAAATTCGTAAAGATAGAAAACTTACTTTTCTTTTATTCTTTCTTGAAGCGTTTCAAGCCACCCAAGAACGCTCTTCTCGCGGCTTGATCCCCTCTCCTTGGTAAAGCTCGAATCTTCAAACTTCTAACTTGAAGTCTCTAGAGAAAGTCTACCAACTTGATCACAATCTAACTAGTAAGGATGCTAGTTCTCTAGTTAGTGTTTAGGCTTAACCTAGGGTTTAATTTAATTTTGGAGAAAGGAAGGTGTTCAACACATGAACCAAGAATTGTCAATTAGCTCTAAAGGGGAGCATGAGCTCCCCTATATATAGGAAAGGGAAGGGGCGGCCGAACCTAGTCCTAATGGACAAAGGATTTAGTCCCTCTCTCTCCTATTACTTGATCATCAAGTATTTTCCAACTTTGACTTTGAATTCTATTTCAAGTCAACTTTTAAGAGAGCTAAAATTATCGAAACTATTTTTGGATAATTTTATACTTTATTTATTATAAAAATAAATAACTTATTTTATCTAATTAATTAATTCATAATTAATTAACTAGATTATTTTCTCCAAAATTAGACTTTCTTTTTAATTCAAAATTAAACCAAAGTCTATTAAATAATTAACTAATTAATTATTTAACATACATATGATATATATATATACACACGTGTCACTCACGTGAGCCACACGTGTGACTTCACACGTGTGGAACCCTCTTGGCCCGATTTAACTCGTTTAATCATTTTCAAGCCTCAACTCATGTAACCAAGTTGTTGTGTGTGACCCTCTAGGTTCTCAATTCAATTAGCAATGACCCTAATTAATTAATTCACTAATTAATTAATCAGTCCACAGATTAAACGACCATAGTCTAGCAACAGGTGTTTAACCCCTAGCTGAATTGGAATGTTCGGATTCGATAGAACCTTTAAGTCATTGATTCATGTGAGATACAATCCTCCTACTTACTATCTCTCAACCAAGATCTAGGGCAAGGGAATAATCAGATCCCTAATAATCTGGTCTTAAAGCTAAGTGCATTTCATATCCATTTGATCTCAATCCAAGAAACCCTTTTCTTGATGTCTTGATCTACTGCCTTGGCCAAGGACTCCATATGGCATATGAATGACTTACACAATAAGAGATCACCTTGCATATGCAAGTGTAGGTCCTTTCTTGATTCTCATTCACTTTCATGAATCACTTGTGCAGCCCCAGCATAAGCCTTGAATCAGTTGTCTAAGGCGACACCCTTTAAAGCTTATACCAAAGACTACAGAGTTAACTCATAAAGTAACATGGAACCTCAAGTCTAAGGATCAATTAATCACATCAATGACTCGTGAGATATTTTCTAATCTGGAAGTTTCCATTTCCTGAAATAGAAACTTCCTTTCCCATTTAGGAATGTTCTCACACGGGGCACCTCAGTGAACTTACTTGTTAAAGTAAGCACCCTCATGTATCACGCACGTATCAACTATACACTTTGCACCTCCATGAAACAAGGTGGTCCTTCTTAAGGGCGTGATCCCACAAGCAAGCCTTAGAGGAGTCAGGTTGACACTCCCACTGTCTGTAGGACTCATCGGCTTGGAGTATTTTACTAATCATGACTTATGTGATATAGGGCTCGTTTCATGAACCATTTCACCTAAATGGCAGAGTCCTAAAGTCATCAGGATTAGGGGAGTTCTCATACATGCACAGCTAAAGTAAACGCATACCAAACAAGAGCATATAAAGAAGTGTTGCCTCAATTCGTTATTTCATTCAAAGATTGTCTGTGATTACAATAAGGAAAAGCACAAAACGGATATACAATCGGCTTTCTAGGGCACTATTCCTAACAGGTTTTGCTTCTAACTTCATTTCTGTGACTCCAAGGTGAAATGTACCTAAAAAGGAGCATAAATCGCATTATAAACTCTTAAAACTACTTGAATTTAACTCAAATTACCCTATAAATCCATGCAAAAACCCGATACATCAAACTCCCCCAAACTTGAATATTGTTCGTCCTCGAGCAATCGAGAAAATTGCATCAACCCAACCTCAAAATCAGTCTCTCAACAGGGCAATTCTCAGAGTTTCACTTAAGCAAGTCTAGCCTATCAAACACATTACAATTAAGCACAAGAATCAATACAATGGTATAAATAGAATATCCTCGTGTAGTGTGTGAATTCGAACAAACTAATGTACAAAGGTTAGAACACCCAGCTAATGATTCCTTCCTGAATACCAATGGTAGACCTCGGAAAACATTCTTCGCACCTATCTCCACTAATGGAATTAACCCAGAATTAAGGATCGGAAGGTCTTTCGAGGCTTGTAATGTGGGCTAAGGGTTAAGGTTATGGAATTTTTAGTATAGTAGTGACTTAACACACATAGCTCACCCATTCAAATCTCCTCGGTCGCCATCTTTGTCTTTCCCCGTCAAACTCCCCCAAACTTAGACCTTGTCTAAGTTTGTCACATGCAGACAGTGTAAGAGTTTCTTCTGTTTCAAATCTACTCAATTCACATTTTTTTTCCACTTATTTCTTTACCAAACTCGTTCTTTTACTACTTCCTTTTCAATTCTTCTTTTCTTTCAGTATTTAAGATTATCTCTTATTTATTCTTTTTGGCTCTTCATCAGGAATTTAGCAACATCTTAAATCGATTTAAACGAGTGAGCAAAGTGTGACTCTAGGGTAGGTTTATGGTGCTGTGCCTGTGGCTTATAATGTGGCTACAAAAATTTAATGGCACAACACTTAGGCTCAGCGGGGTCAACAGGATTTCGTTATTTAGTGAAAATGGCTCAATAGCGAGGCTACCTCCGACATGAATGCCTAAGTCATCTCCCTAATTCTTTGTCAATTCAAAATTTCGCCTCAATAGGACTAAAATGCATCCTAATCCACTTCTCAGTATTATTCAAGAATTACTAACTCAGCATCCTAAACTAGGTACATGACCTTGTTCAAATGTGCACAAAAATAAGGATATCCCATCATACCAAAGTGTCAATACTCGCACCTAACTTCATGTATTCGACTAGCCTAACTTACTTTTGCAAAAGTTCCAACAATCAAACCTCATCGAAAAATTTAAAATTTTGGCCTATTTTCAGCAATTATCTCTTCATTCTCAAGGATATCACAATAACAAGTAAATAATTCCCCAACGCATCTACCTATGCAAGATATTAACAATAAAACCAAAACTTTTTGCCCCTCTCCCCCAAACTTAAAGCATGCAATGTCCTCATGCATAAAAGAAAAAAAAGGCAAAAAGAAAACTCCCTCAACACAGCGAAGAACCCGACAACGAGCTATTCATCAAGCCTAACCTGCACTTAAACGACTAAAACATGGATCATAAGCTAAACAAAGCAAATGATAATCAACATGCAATTAACAAGAAGTCCCTGTCGTCAATTACCTACTATAACCATAACAATAGCTAGCACAATTCGAATAGTTAGGTTAGAGTGGAGAAATATATTATCATACAGACCAAAGCAAGAAAAACAGGAAGCTAGAAAAGAAACCAATCAAGGATAAGGCGGCGGGTAATGTGGGGGCTAGCTTGAGCTCCTCGGTCCGGCAGCTCCAAATTGCTTGGCAAGGTACGCGTGGAGATTCTCGAACTTTCCATCAATGTGAAGCTGCAAGGCATCAAGCCGTGAGTCCACATGCTCTACAAACCTATCCATCCGCGCATTCTGAGATGCTATATAATCCCGCATGTAAGCGGGGATCTCCTCATCGTCATCTTGGACCATTGGCATCGGTGCTCCTCGCCCGGCTTCCTCTCGTTCCGGCATCTGTGCAAGCCTCCTCTACTGATCGAGGGTGAGGTCATCATACTTTGCCACACCCCACCTGTACATCCGCTCAAACCTGTTCCTTTCCCTCTCTGGACACCAGGGTAAAACCCTGTCCTTTAAGCTCCCGGCAGGCCATCGGATGAATAAATCCATCTTGATGAACGTCTGCTCTTCAACATAGGGAAAGTCGGATGAAGGCTCCGCGTCCTCTGGCTGCCACCCTACCTCCTTGGCTAGCTTCGTCACATATGCTCCATGGCCTATAGTTCCCGACGCCCTTCCTGCCACCTCCTTCAACTTGTACATGAACTCGTACGTGGCATCAAACTGCACCCCCTCCTTCATAAAGTACATAATGGCCAACTCAAACCCGTTGATATTTCCATCGCTCTCATGCCTAGCACATATTCCCATAGCCAGGAATCTATGCACCAAGCGCCAAACTAAACTATCAATCCAGGTGGCCTTAGTATTCCGTGGGTTATAAGCCGGGGCACCAGCTTTAAGAGGGAATGATCGCCACACCGCCTGTCTGTCCTCAGTAGACCAATTGGGCAACAGTGACATCTCGCAACAAGGAAACCCTAAGACGTCACGAATTTCGCCATCAGTTAATGATTGGGCGTTCTCCCCGTCCAACGTGAAATTGAGCTTGGTGGTGACCTGATCCCAAGTCATAGTAGTGAAGAATGTTGTCGTCAACTCCGGATATGTGTTGGCCGGAACCATCATAAATGTCTTCCCAAATAAAGCATAACATTTAATCAACCACAACCTAGACTCAACCCTCTTTATTACCAAATTCGTTTAAATATCATAGGGCCTCGATTTCTTCCACAAACATGTAAATAACCACCCACAACAAACCTCCACAATTTGCAAAATTCAAGTCAATATGTAAGAGCAAGGGTCAAATTTTCCACTACATAGTAAACACCTAACTCCCGCATGTGCAAGACTCGACAAAGGAGCCAGAATTCAAGAAATTATATCCAACATGCTTCAAAGATAAATTAGGGTTCATAGTCTAAAAAGGCCAAAAATTTGCAAATTATGCCAATTCCTAATTCTAAACATGCCAAAACTTGAAATAGAATCAAGAATTTTAAAGAAAATACATCATAAGCATGGTTTATAGAACTAGGGTCTAACCTTCCTCAATTAACTCCATGAAATTAAAGTACCCAAGAGAAGAGGAAACTTACCCGATAAATATAGAATGCAAAGTGTGATGTGTGTGTTGTCTTGCCGGAATCTGATCTACAAACAATAGTGGTGGTGCTTGTGCTGTGTGGGAATGGGGGAAGGAGGTAGAAGAGAGACGAGAGGAGGATTCTTGTGTTTGAATTTACAAGACAAGGTGAGGAACCCTCGTTTTATTTCAACCCCGCGAACGTGACATGCCCGTGTCAATAAGTAAACTACATGGACAACACGGGGGTGTCATCCTTTACCTGGTGAACTCTGTACTATGACACGGGGGTGTCGATTTTTATTACGGAACTTGACACGCCCGTGTCGTCTCTCGGCTGGCGAATTCTGTACCGCGACACGGGGGTGTCGCGGCTTACTCCTTGTGGAAGGAATGCCCGTGTCTCCCCCAAACTTAGAAATTCTACACGAAACTCCTCACAATCCGTTCCTTGGTGTTTTCATCCGCTAAATTCGCACCTATTAGCTCAAATTCTGCAAGGTAAGACCTTAGTACACCAAGGTAAGCACCATTCCACTTCATTTTAAAGAGAAAAAAAAAACACACACACACACCATACTCATAAACCCATTCTAAATGAAAACCATAAAAGAACCTCGATACTGATTACCATCCATGACCTTCGTATTCCTTTACTCCATGCGAACCAAAGTACCACAAGAGAAAAGATACCTATCAATCACAAGCTTTACTGACTAAAGAAAGGGAAGAAAAGAGAAGATAAGGGAAAGAAGAATAGTTCTAAGTTATAGTCGTTAGCTTGACTTTACGACTCCGATCTAAGGCGCTGAAGCCATCAACACACACGAGACGTGCTCTCCAATTCGATCACAGGCGAGATATGGCTTGAGTCTTTGTCCATTCACCACAAAAGATGGTGAGCCTTCATTGCCTATCTCCACCGCTCCATTCGTCAAAACTTTTACCACTCTGAACGGACTGGACCACCTTGACTTAAGTGTCCCGGGAAAGCACTTCAATCTAGAATTATACAACAACACCAATTGACCCTCGACAAACTCCTTAACCCGAATATGCTTATCGTGCCACTTCTTCGTTCTCTCCTTATAAATCCGGGCATTTTCATAAGCCTCTAACCTCAATTCCTCCAACTCTTGCAAGTCAAGTATCCTTTTTTCTCCGGCTCTCGTGAGATCAAAATTTATATCCTTAATAGCCCAATATGACTTGTACTCAATCTCGACGGGGAGGTGACACGCCTTACCATAGACAAACTGATATGGCGAAGTTCCTATGGGTGTCTTAAATGCAGTCCTGTAAGCCCATAACGCATCATCCAACTTTGATGACCAATCTTTCCTGGAGGGGCTCACTATCTTCTCTAAAATCCACTTCAACTCCCTATTCGTGACCTCAGCTTGCCCACTTGCCTGGGGATGATACGTCGTCGTTACTCGATGCTGGACCCCGTATTTCTTCAACAAGGCTTCCAAGGGATTGTTGCAAAGGTGCGTACTTCTGTCACTGATTAACGCCCGTGGAACTCCGAACCTATTGAAAATGTTCTTTTGCAAGAACTTAATCACCACCTTCGAATCATTGGTCGGAGTTGCCACAGCTTCGGCCCACTTGGATACGTAATCCACTGCCACCAAGATATATTGATTCCCATTCGACGGTGGGAAGGGTCCCATGAAATCGATTCCCCAAACATCAAACAGTTCAACTTCCAAAATATACTTCATTGGCATCTCATCTCTTTTACTAATGTTCCCGGCTCTATGACAAGCGTCACACTCCTTGGCAAATCTGTAAGCATCCTTAAACAACGTTGGCCACCAAAATCCTGACTGCAATACCTTAGCTGCAGTCTTCCGCCCACTCGAGTGTCCTCCGTATAAGCTCGCATGACATCTACTTAACAGTTCATCTACTTCAACCTCCGGAACACACCTCCTTACTAACCCATCCGAGCAGTGTTTGTATACATATGGCTCTTCCCAATAATAACGCTTCGCTTCTGACAAGAACCTCTGTTTCTGATGGAAATTTATGCCCGGTGGTAAAGCTTTGCACACCATGTGATTCACAATATCTGCGTACCAAGGAATTATCGCATCGGCTGCAAACAGCTCCTCGTTAAGGAAATTCTCAGTAATCTCCTCCATATACTCACCCTCCTTTTCACCAACTTCTAATCTTGACAAGTGATCGGCAACCAAGTTCTCTGTCCCCTTCTTGTCACGAATTTCAAGATCAAACTCCTGAAGCAATAAAATCCATCTAATCAAACGGGGCTTTGAATCCTTCTTCGAAAGGAGATACTTGATTGCTGCGTGGTCCGTGTAGACGATCGTCTTTGAACCTATCAAATAAGAACGAAACTTGTCAAAAGCATGCACAATAGCTAATAATTCTTTCTCAGTAGTAGCATAATTTATTTGTGCATCATTTAGTGTTTTGCTAGAATATGCGATAACGTGTAAACGTTTCTCCCTTCGTTGGCCAAGAACAGCTCCAATGGCCAAGTCGCTCGCATCGCACATTAGCTCAAACGGTAGGGTTCAATCCGGTGCAACCATAATTGGTGCCGAGGTAAGCTCCTTATTCAACCTGTCAAATGCAAGTAAACAATCATTATCAAACACGAATTCAGTATCTTTTTGTAGTAACTTGCATAAAGGTAAGGTAATCTTTGAAAAGTCCTTGATAAATCGGCGATAGAAACCGGTATGACCAAGGAAACTTCTCACTCCCTTTATATTAGTGGGTGGAGGCAATTTCGCTATCACGTCAATCTTGGCTCTATCCACCTCTATGCCTTTTTCTGAAACCTTGTGGCCCAACACTATTCCTTCCTTTACCATGAAGTGGCACTTCTCCCAATTTAAAACGAGGTTAGTTTCTTCACATCGCTGCAAAACTTGAGCAAGATTATGCAAGCATGAATCGAAAGAAGAACCAAACACAGAAAAGTCATCCATAAAGATTTCCATTGTACGTTCTATAAAGTCAGAGAAAATGGCCATCATGCATCGTTGAAAAGTAGCCGGGGCATTACACAACCCAAAAGGCATACGCCTATACGCAAATGTACCATAAAGGCAAGTAAACGTATATTTTTCCTGATCCTCTGGGGCTATAGCAATTTGGTTATACCCTGAATACCCATCCAGAAAGCAGTAATAAGAATGTCCGGCTAACCTTTCTAACATCTGATCAATAAAGAGAAGTGGAAAGTGATCTTTACGAGTGGCATTGTTCAACTTCATATAGTATATGCAAACTCTCCATCCCGTGACTGTCCTAGTTGGTACTAACTCATTCTTCTCATTTTTAATCACGGTCATCCCCCCTTTCTTAGGCACTACCTGCACAGGGCTAACCCACTTGCTATCCGAGATAGGGTAAATTATCCCGGCATCTAACAGTTTTAGTACCTCAGCCCTAACTACCTCCTTCATGTTTGGGTTCAATCTAGGCTGATGTTCTACGGAGGGTTTATGGTCATCTTCCATAAGAATCCTATACATGCAAATGGATGGGCTAATCCCCTTAATGTCAGAAATAGTCCAACCTATTGCTTGTTTGTGTTCTCTCAAAACCCTCAACAAAGCATCAAGATGTGAATCAGTTAAATCAGAGGCAACTATAACAGGCAATGTTTCAAATTCACCCAAATAAGCATATCTCAAATGACCGGGGAGGGGTTTCAGTTCTAAATTAGGAGCTTTCTCAATAGAAGGACGAAGAGTGGGCTTACCTGTACCGAACTCTTCATATACAAACCTCTTTCGGAATGGCACGTATGGGGTGGCTTCGAGTGCCTTCGCGTAGGCGGCCAATTCTTCTAGTATGTCTTCCCCATCAATGTGGTCCGTGAGTCCTCTCAGACAGAGTTCGAGAGGGTCTTCGTTGCTTACAGACATCAGTGTCTGTTCTTTGATTTCCACCATGTTGCATTGTTCTTCGACTACCGGTCCTTTCATTGCCTTGAATAGATTAAACTCCACCTGTTCGTCCCCCACACGAAGAGTTAGAATGCCACTCTTCACATCAATTAAGGCTCCTGCTGTGGCTAGGAAAGGCCTCCCTAAGATGAGCGGCATGTTTTGATCTTCCTCCATCTCCAACACTATGAAGTCTACCGATAGGTAGAACTTCCCAACTCTGACCAAAACATTTTCTAGGACACCCGTGGGGTACTTGACTGATCGATCAGCTAGCTGCAGGGAAACTATAGTCGGCTTCAATGAATTCCATCCAAGTTTCCTGCAAACAGATAATGGCATTAGACTCACACTAACACCAAGATCACATAAAGCTTTATTAAAGGACAAATTGCCAATTGTGCAAGGAATTGAAAAACTCCCTGGATCCTTAAGCTTCGGAGGAAGCTTATGTTGTAGAATGGCGCTGCACTCCTCAGTAAGTGTTATCGTGGTATAGTCCTCCAATTTTCTCTTGTTGGAGAGGATCTCCTTCAAGAATTTGACGTATGTGGGCATCTGGGCTAGGGCCTCGACAAAAGGGATGTTGATATATAGTTCCTTGAAGATATTCAAGAACTTCTCGAACTGTTTATCCAGCCTTTGCTTTTGAAATCTCTGCGGGAAAGGAAGTGGTGGCACATACGGCTTGGGTGCCACTGGTGTCTTTAGCTTGGACGGGAGCTCAGTTGTCTGTGCTTCTTTCTCCTCTTTCGCGGGCTCAACTACTTTATTAGACTCCATCTCGGCTTCCTTTTCTCTCCTTATCTCAGTCTCTACCGGCATTGCAAGCCCTTTGTAGGTTGTGCCACTTCGTAGTGTGATAGCCTTGCAGTGCTCTTTCGGATTCTCCTCAGGTTTGCTTGGAAACATGCCTTGGGCTCTAACATTTGTCGTATTTGCAAGCTGGCCCACCTGTACTTCCAAATTTTTGTTCTGAACCAGCACCTGTTCCACCTGAGACTCGAGTTTCTGATACCTATCATTCGAGACATTGATGAACTTTTCGAGGGCCGCCTCCCACCCCGGTGTCTGTTCTTGTGGTGGTGGCGGAGGGGGCGTGAATCTCTGCTGATTTTGATGTGGTGGATGTGGTCCCTGTTGTCTCGGTTGGAAGTGTGGTATCGGATTTGGGTTTGGGTTTTGAACATTCTGATTGTTTGACCACGAGAAGTGCGGATGATTCTTCCAACCTGAGTTGTAGGTGTTCGAATATGGGTCATTCACCGGCTTTTGATTTTGTACGTAATTCGCTTGCTCCTGACGAACAACAACCTGTGCACCTGCATTGGTAGAAGGACAAACATCAAACGAATGGGGACCACCACAAATTTCACATAATACCTGTAAGGCGTTTGACTGCGCCACTGTGTTACATGCTGCAGAAATTGCAAGTCGGTCTAGCTTCTGATTCAGTGCTTCGTATTTGGCATTAAAAGCTGTCACAGTGTCAGTGGTAAGTATGCCCGCTTCAGGTTTGGGTGGAGGAGGATTGCTCCTCTCTTTTGTCCAACTACTATTTGCTGCCATCTTATTCAGAAGTTGCATTCCTTCTTCTTCTGACAGTGCCATAAATGCTCCTCCTGCTGCTGCATCGACCATGATTTTCATGTTTTCTGTCATTCCGTTGTAAAAGATTTGTACTAATTGCCATCCTGGAACACGGTGATGTGGGCATTTCCTTTGCAAATCCTTATATCTTTCCCATCCTTCGTACAACGTTTCCCCATCAGAGAGCCTGAAGCTCGTTATTTCGTCTCTGTACCTCATGGTCTTGCTAGGAGGGTAGAACTTGGCTAAAAAGGCCTTAGAGAGGTCTGCCCATGTCTGAAGTGTCTCATTTAACAAAGTCGAAATCCATGTCCTGGCTTTATCCCTTAAGGAGAAGGGAAAAAGCCTAACTCTGATCGCGTTATCTAAAGTATTATGGATCTTAAAAGTTGAGCAAACATAAAAAAAGTAGGACAAATGCGATGCGGGGTCTTCATGTGGTAAGCCCCCAAACGGATTCTGTTGTAAGAGGTTGATGAACCTAGTTTTGATCTCAAAGTTGTTCGCCTCCACCGTGGGGCGAACCAAGTTGTTCTGGATTAGGCCAATGTTAGGAATGGCATAATCCTGAAGTGTGGTTGGTGGATCGTTATTGGGTTGAGCCATTGGAATTGGGTCTACTTCCTACTTCTTTTCCTTTCTTCGCCTCGTTCGATTCGCCCGACAAGTCCTCTCAATTTCAGGGTCGTAAGGCAAAGGTTCCAAGCCTTGCGATCGTCCCATACACTAGCTACCTGCAATTGGGAGAAACCCGTGGTCAGATTCAAGGCACTTCAAAAAGAAATCAAGCAGAAAGGGTGGTTTAAAGCACCAGAAAAAGTCAATAAAGTAATATTGATTTAAACGCTTTCCCGGCAACGGTGCCAAAAACTTGATAGACAAATTTTGAACCCAAGTGTAAGTTCGAAATTCGGTTGCACACTTAAGGTATCGTATCCACAGGGAAAGGAAATCAACAACCACTCTTATGACTAATTCTAATCTAGAGACCGATGAAGATCAATAGAGTTGTACTATACTACTATGACAAAATTAAACTAAGCAATAAGTAATGAATCACACAAGCTAATGAATAAAAATCGAGAATAAACCACTTAACTTAAGCAGGTCGGGGAGTAAATCATATGCCCTTCAGTGATCAAATCTATACTCAAGTACGGATGTACGATTCTTCAACCTAATCCCAAATTTACACCTAGCTTCTCTCAAAGACTAGATGTCTAATTAATCGAGCCAAGTGTTGTTCTCACAATCACTTAGTAACCAAATTAATCGAATATAGCAAGATTAGTGTATTTAAAACCTAGCGGCTTGGCATGAAATTCTAAATACGTGTTGTAGAAATTACGGTTAAATTTCTTTAAGCCCAAAAAGTCTAAGTTTTGGAAAACAATCTCAATTATCCTCAATCCCTCGATTATCGGATAATTTTACACTATGTTCATGGATGGCCAGTCCACTCCCAATCAATTCAAATCCGTTTTCCTAACAAAGAATCATACAATTTAACTCAAGCATTAATTCAAACACCTTAGATGCATAATCCTTACCCCCTAACCCTAGGGGATTAGTTCCTCATAATAGACTCAAAACTCATTAAAATCAAAGGAATTGCATTCAAAACATTCATGTCTAAAATAATCATTAAAACGGAATTAATACTTCTGAAATTCTAACCTAATTATCAAAACTAATCTAAAGCAATAAAACTAACAATGCGAGAAATTAAAAACCAAAGATTGAGGAGTTAGTTTGATAGGAAAGCAATAAATAAAACCAAATTGATAAAGTCTTGTGATTGGATCGAATCTTCAACTCTATATCTTCGTATGTCCTCCTTCTCCACGTATTCTTGAACTTCTGGGAAGCTATCCGTCCAAAAAGCTCTCTAATTCCGCCTCAAAACCGTGCTTAAATAGAAGTCCTTAACCCAGCTCCGCCACGACGGGCGTGCAGTGCCCATGCATAAAAATGTGACACGCCCGTGTCACATAGAAAAAACGTACTCGCGCTTTTCTTCTTGACACGGGGGTGTCAAGAGTTGTTCTTCTGAATGACACGGGGGTGCAGAAACTGTCGGGCCTCTCTGTGCCGAGACACGGGGGTGTCAAAGATTGCTCTATATTGGTCACACGGACGTGTCACCATCTGAAAATCGTGGTTCACTTCTGTATTGAGACACGGGGGTGTCTCAGTTTACTCTTCGAAGGGGACACGGGCGTGTCCCATAGAATTTCTCGTTTTTCGCCCTTTATTGCATGGTTTTGCTTCTAACTTCGTTTCTGTGACTCCAAGGTGAAATGTACCTAAAAAGGAGCATAAATCGCATTATAAACTCTTAAAACTACTTAAATTTAACTCAAATTACCCTACAAATCCATGCAAAAACCCGAGACATCAATCTTCATCTTGGACCATAGGCTCGCAGTTATCGTCCAGTTCCATGCGGAGGCGGTCGTCGGTTCGAGCGCTCTCGGGGGCCAACCCCAGCTTCACCATCTGCCCAATCGCCTTGTAAAAGAAGCGACGAGCATTGTCAAAGCAGTGCATATTGGCGGCAAAAGCGAAGGCCTTAGGGCGCACAAATTTCAGCACCAATTCCCATGCCACTTAGCTCCGTCTTAGCTCCGTCTGGCTTAGCGAGTGTGTGTAGGTTCCCGTTCACTTAGTCTTGGGCTCATATATGGATTTCTATTTCATATGTGGGTTCGGGGCTAGGTGACGGGATGTGCTGGCTCGCCGCTCCGGGCGCTACATCTTAAAGTTGTATCAGAGCTTCGGGTTGTAAAACCGGAGTTCTAGTGTCGTATCGTGTCAAGTATAGATCCTACGGCGTAGGAACAACGTGCTAACATGTGCATTGCATCGTTTTTTAACATTGAAATGTGCTTCCTTCAACTATGATGATTTATATGTTGCACCTTGCATCGAACCCACGCCATTGGTGCTAACTGGGTGGCATGTGCACGCATTAATCGCATACATTTATTTTGAAATGAGTTATGATTTACAGGTTATGAAGATGCTATCAAAACACGACCAATCTCTATGACAACCGCAATCTATCACCAACTCTTCTATCTAGTACGAAAGTTGTAAGGATGCCTCGGGGTTACATACAAGGATTCAAGGGTCGTGGCCGTCCTAAATGGAATTATTTTCTTTGGTGTCTTTACAACGATACACCAAAGCTCCCTTATCGTTTCAAAAGCTTCATTGGTAGAGAAGTCAAGACAGAAACCACAAGAGAGGATGTCAGTTCTCAATAACACTTTAGAGATCAACAATTATGATGTAGATCCTATACTTCGCTCTTGTGAGGTTTCTATTGGTGGTAGCTTTATTCGGGTTGAAGGCGGGTTTTGCCAATACCTAAGCTTAAAGTCTGGGGAGAGAAGAAGAGGTGCATTAGAATGCTTCGGGTTTCGGATACAGTGGGAGTTGGATTTGAAAGGAGTTAAAGAAAATCAATCAACAAGGCGAATACTAACCTATGGAAGGTAACAATGCTAAAGGTTCTATTTTCGGTCGAATTGGAGTTATTTTTTTCAAATCCAAGCAAAATTGTCGTGTTGGGAGGCCAAATTGGGAGATATGGAACAATAAATGGAAACGATAAAGAAAGATAATGAATTTTGAAGGAAATTATGTGCTCAAGTGTAAGCAATTGGAGGACGAGTTCCTCCCACCAATTTGAACTCATAAAGGATAAGTCAAGAGAACTTTGAACAGAGTGACCATCATGGAGAAGATTCGGATAATGATTGGAGATCCAATCTCGGGAAGGGATCGGAATACTCAATTCCATGACCATAGAAGACTTTGGCTTCAAGAATCGCAATCTCAGGCCATAGGAACACACAAGTTGATATAAGGAAACTTTGGAGATTTAGAAGACCGTGGGTAAATGTAACGCCCCAGTTTTTCAGTAATAATAATGTGACGTAATTGTTTATAAATTGCGCAATTTAATTATTTAATCATATGATTAATTGTTTATAAAATGTTTATATTTGATTTAAACTATAAACTATTGCTATTTTAATTTATTTCATTTTATTCTACTTTGATAATTAGTCTTTAATTTCTTAATTAAGGTTTCGTGTTACCTTAACTATTTCGGTAATTTCGTTAATTAATTTCAACATGTTATTAGTCGGTTTAAAATTATTTATTATGGAATTAAGTTTTAGTAATTCATTTATAACGTTATGAATTCGTTTATGCGCATGAGTGTTCTATTTGTGCCTTGTTCATATATGTATTGATACCGAAATGTCGTGAAAATTTAATATGTTGTAAATATGTGTGTTATGAACATGTTTCTATGCTCGGTTTATGTTTTCGGATTCATTTGACGTGTTTACGAATTTATTTTGATTTTTGGAACCAAGTCGGGGGCTAACGAGCAATTAGCGCACCCTTGGTTCCGTGCGTGATATCTTGAGCTCGGGAATTCGGATTCGAATTCCGACACCTCCGTTGCCTTCGTATCGACGATTCGGAGATAATGGAACAAGCCTCATACCTTTTTGAAATCATTAAGACCTCCGAAATTCAACCGTAACGGACAACTCGTGCAAGAAAAGCTCCTTTTGTTGACTAGTCTTCATGGTGGGACCCCATAACACCCCTTAACCAAACCATACCTTAACCATGACTTATTTACCTTGAGTTAAGCCCTTTCTCTTCCCTTTTAGCTGCAAAACCGAACCATATCTCCCTCACTTCTGCTGGGCCTGATCGAGAAAGGAAGAAGGAAGAAAGGAGAAGAAACCCTAGGCCATCCTTGTGATTTTGGAGCTCAAATCACCATCTTCCTCCACCAAATCTTCAAGGTATGAATAATTATGTCTTCTCTACTCTATTATACTTGATTTCATCTCCTTACAACATGATTTGGGTCAGAATTGGTTAGGGTTTGAATGATGAGATTGGTATGAACTTTTAGGGATTTTTGTCCTAGTGACCTATTTGCTTGTGTGGCTGAATTCCTTGCTTAAACATGATCATATGAACTTGGTTCTTGGCTTATTTCTTTCCTAACTGATAGTATATGATGTTAGGAGGATTTCATCTCTTGCCCCTTTTATGAAATTATGAGTTATGGAGCTTCAAACTTGATGATCAAACTACTTCCCCTGTTTTGTGACTGCTGTGTCAAATTTGGTGTTGTTGCATGATCATATGGCCTCCATTTCGTGTGAAAATGCATGGATTTGATGTACACTCATTGCTCTATATGTTAGCATTCATGCTTTAAGTATTGGGTTCCATTTGAAGCCTCAAAACCGAAGTACATGGCCTGTTCTTATGCATGATTTTGACAGAATTGTTGCTGTTACATTTTGTAACTTGTTGATCATTCTAATGTGCTTTAAATGGTACCATTTTGCATATATATGATGTATATAAGTTGTTTAGTATGTTAGCATGCATTCCCCAAAGTTTCAGATCCAAATTTAAGCCCTAAGTACTTGATCAAGGCATGATAGAATCATTAGGGCTCATATGTCCGATTGTAGCGACCCAGTTTTGTTTCACGGTTTCGATGATCTTAACGTGTGATTTAGCTTTTTCACTCTAAATGAAAAATGTTCATAACATGCCAAATATGTTGTATATTAAGTTTCAGAGCATTTGGAGTTCATTTGGTATGCCTTTGGATTGAATTTGTATCAGTTCAGTTTTGCCGGTAAAATTTTACGTGTGATTTGGTTCTGTACCGTGACACCCCCGTGTCTCATTTACTCATAAGAGTGAGACACGGGCGTGTCACACCTTCTGGGCAGCTCTGTACTGAGCCACGCCCGTGGCTCAGTTGGGCTAGGGTTGGTGACACCCCCGTGTCACTTCCCATGCGCAGTCTTTGTTACTTCCTCTTCGGTTTTTGATTTGCTTCACCTCCTTAATGACTTTATCTCCTTTTGTGTTAAACTATGAACTTGTTTTGCTATGTGTTAGGAGTATTTTGGTTCAATTTCGTGGCATTTGGATGAGTTATAGGTATGCTTTTGCTTATTGCAGTTTATGTGTGTTTATATGTCGTTTATGAATCGCATAACTTATTTTCCATATCATATGACTTCTTCTTGTTGTCAAACCTTGGATATATGCTATGTTATGTAATATGAAGTATGTGGTAGCATTATGGAAGAGCTTGAACATGTTCTATGCTCCTATTTGAGTTCTTGAAATAAATTGATTGGGAATATGAATTGAATGATAATGAATGAATGAGTGAATGACTTGGATATATGAGTTAAATGCCTTATTAATGCACATGAACATTTCATGACTTAACATGATCCTTATGCCTTCATATCATGCTTGAGCATTGCCGTGCGTCATATATGGTTCATTTAGGGTCTTGAGTCTCACGAACACGTCTTGTGGTCTTTTGTACAGTTTGTCTCCAGGGTGGAGAGCTTTTGATCGTCAGGCACTTGGTGCTCGATCCTTGTTTCATCACGGTTCAGGTGAGGGTGGTTTTTGTTTTAGCTATGTAACAAACCTTACAACCCTTATGTGAAAAGCTTTGGCCAAAACCTTATGACTATACATATATGATTTTCAAATGAAGTTCTCGAGTAAATCCTTCTGAATTATGCGTATGAGCGTATAACTTAAAAATGGTTTTGTAATGAGGCTATGCTCCAAACCGTGTGCCTTCATGCTAGCTACGGAATAGGATGACACGGAGAGGTACGTATATAGCATATGCCGAATTACACGGTAAGGTATGATTTCTTATAGTATGTATTGATCGAGTAAACCCTTTTCAAAAGATTTATGAATTATGATATGTATTTATGGATTATGATATGTATTTATGAATTATGATATGTTTTGGCGAGTCACATTTCTGATTTATGACTTCTGATTTAACGGGCCCCGGGACTTAGTATATGTGGCTAACCGAGGAAGCAAGGGCTGACGGGGATCCCATATACTAGTCCCAACAAATTACGGTGATACCGGCCCTCGCTAGGAGGTTTAGCGGGGAATGGGAGCTGAGTGCCTTTAGGGAATTCATGTACCCCCATTGGCCCATGTATAAACCGGTGGCCGGGTCTTGCAAGCCCGTCCACCACCCGGAGGAAGAAGGTTGGTTAGGATTTATGCCTTTTCTTATGTATATATTTTGATAGAATTATGCACCGTGTGGGAAGGCCGAGACACGGATTGCCCAAACGCATATATTTATGATATGATTTATGGTCCGCATGTATTATGATATATTGCATGATCGCCTAATCAATATATTATTGATATTTATGTACACGGTCGGAGTTTGGATGGAGATTGTGCACGCTCACTCGCTGAGCCTTATATTTATGTATGATTTATGAATGTAATGAATTTAATATGAATTAGTCGTAAAAGTCGAGCATTGTTTATCTATTTTCTTGCCCTTTTTGGGAACTAAATTCAAATAAAACCTTGCTCGGGATTTATGATTTGCATGTGCATGTTTTATATATATATATATCGCTCCTACTCACTCAGTCTTCTAGAGACTGACCCCTTTCCCTCCCCATTCTTTTAGTGTGCAGGGTTGATCTTTGGAGCTTCGGGCTAGGCGGAGGTGTTGGAGTTTTAAGTTGGTCGAGTTAGGTTAGGAGAGTCTTTGCACTCACTCATGTATTGAATTTATGTCTGTATCGATTCTATGGTATTATGAACTTGAACAATTATGTAATCATAATTGAATTGTTTTATTGGACTGTAATTATGAGTTTAAAAGAGGCCTGAAGTGCCCAATTCTGGTTATGGTTGTTATGATTGAACTCTGGCTTTGCTATGCTTTTTACTTTGTGATTTGGTATTCGTTGCAGGGTCTAGCTCCGCCTGGCTTAGGAAAGTTTTTATGTTTGTCTCCCGTTCGCTAGGGTTTGATACGGGTGCGGATTTACTATTTCGTTACTCGTGTTGAGCCTTAGTGCGGGGGATGTGGTGCCTCACGTGCGGGGTGCTACATCCTTAAGTGGTATCAGAGCCCGGTTGCAAAACCGGTGTTCTTGAGTCGTGTTTGAGTCAGTTAGGTTGCACGGCATAGGAACAACTTATTAATATGTGCATTGCATCGTTTGGCATGAATATTTGATATTAATTGTCGGGAATTGTTTAATACTTGGATACCATCTACTCTTTTATTTAGTTGCTTTAAATGTTGCAATTTGCATTTTATGTGCCTTGATTCATTTAACTACGTGTCATAAGCATACGCTAATCTTCATGCATCCATATTTGAGTTGATCTTTCTTATATAGGCTACTATCATGCAAACAAAGCCACAAATCATCCCAACTACAATTGGCAAAGTAACTTGAAGGCCGAATGTTCAAATTCCGCGGCTTGTACAATGAAACCATCTATCATGGCTCGTATCATGGGAGGAAGCTTGGATCACGGGAAGGTTCATCAATCTTACCCTACCTACAAACCTTGAAGGTTCTCAACATACAAGAATTGCAAAGACTCAAGTTCCGACTTAAGGGGATGCGTGAGACAACGAGAGGGGTGTGGAACTCTCCACCACCCCGATTTTGGAGACATCTAATACAAGAGTAAATGCCCAAGGTTCACCTTTGAAGCTCCAAGTTTGGAATGATGAGGGATTGGAGGTCAAATTGGGAAGCTTCAAGGAGTCGGATACATGAGGTGTTAAAAAGGGATTCGACTCAACTCAGATGCAAGAATTGGGAGCCGTTAATCACAAGGCTCATTATGAGGTGAAATATGGAAGCTCACTTGATGCGAATATAAGCATGGAGACATCAAGAAGCAAGCAAGAATGGAAAGTGTTATCATGGGTGAATTATGCGCGTAGATCGGAAACAAAGGATAAGCTGAAGGAACTTTAACCGGAGAGGACATCAAGTTGAGGATTCGGATGACCTTTGGAGGTCGATGCTTGGAAGAACGTGGGGGTGAAAACTCCATGGACAAATAAGACCTTGAGTTCGAGAATAGCACGTTCGGGCCGTAGGATATACAAATGGATGAAGAAGATTAGGGAGATTCGAAAACCAAGGAAGGCTAAGGAATTATCAATGTCTCCAAAGGAAGTTACAATTATGGGAACGAGGAACACGTCATCAAGCTAAAAGCTTACCACCTCGGTGACAGGTTCTGCATATTCATGGCATAAGCATCATGCATCAATTTAAATTAATTGCTTTCTGTATCTATATGTACGTTTATGTTTAATTATTATAACTCCTTCAACGTGTTGCATTGTTGCATCTTTGACTGTTTACTAAGTGCATTGGCATGTTAATCCAACATGCATGGCTTAGTGTTTAATTGATAGGAAATGACTCCACCTTGTTCATCAAGCTATTCATTAATCAAGGCTTACTCGAATCAAGATGAGAAGAATGGTTGGGTTATATTTTGGAGTTCCGGGTATATAGCTTAGCTACCACAATCTACAACGAAGAAACTAAGTTGAAGAGTTTTGGGGAAACCTTAATCTCAGAGGCGAGGATTACCTTTAGTTGAAGAATGGAAATACAAGAAGGGATTAAATTGGTCTAGATTTCAAGAAGAGAAAGAAAGAGAAGAGTTGGTGATTAGAAGGAAGTAATTACTGAAGGGTTTGAATTGAACCTTAGGAGTGAATTAAAGAAACAGAAGTGGCTCAGCAAAAATTTCAATGACGGAAGGATTCATGGAGGTTGATATGTAAGAGCAAAAATTTTAAGGGGGAGAGCACGACCGAGAGGTGAATTGGAGGATGGGAGTGGTGTTCGCATGAATATGCTAGGAGTAATGACGGGGATGCAAACTAAGGAGAATCTGGAAGTCCTGAGGGTGGAGATTAGGAATGAATAAGACGGTGGTTATGGTTAAGTTATTAAGAGGGAAGCTACGTATGGAATTCTGGTCTGGAGATAATGGAATCATAAGAGGGTTTCTATGAATTTCTAAGCTAGCATTAACAAGGGGGAAAATCGAATCAAGCTATTACTCGTGTTGGTCAAGATTTATTCAACGAAGTATGAAGGGGTCCAAGATAATATCATCGAGTTATTAGTTATAAGTTATTAGTTATATCAACGGTAACCCACAAGGAAGCTTAAGTAGAGACCAAATGGAAAAAGGGTTGATAATTGGAGTATTGGTCTCAAATTTCAAGAATCATCAAGAACCTTCTATCTTCGGTGAAGGAAATATAGCACCAGTTATCAAATATAACGTTGAGGGGGATCGAAAGGGAATGAACGGACAATGGGAACGGAAGGTGGAAAGGATTTGTGTTGAGAGAGACTATAAGAATAAATCGTAAGGTTGGGATTGAATCATCAAGTTTGCTCAGAGTGGTGATCCTCGAGGATATGTTAAGCACCGATTTGGATAAGGATTGAAGAAGTTGGGTAGCAGTGCAAGTTAGAAAGGATTTAAGGATATAATCCTTAAGGAATTTATCAATCGTTTCACCGGGGAACCCTGAAGAGGTTCAAGACAAGTTGGGCACCGAGTTACATTGAGGACAGATCATACCTTGGACAACGACAACTCACAAATCTGAATTTTTGCAACTACGGTGAACGGTACTTAAAGCATTCATGATACATGCATCCGTGCAAATTTAGTTTATATAATTTTTTTTATGTTAAGTGTTTTGATCTGCATGGTGTCAAATTACTTGGAATATTTGAAAATCAATGTGGGAGACACTTACTACTTGCGTGGGGTGCCTTAAGTGATTTTAAATTTGGTTTTGCGTGAGTTGCTTGGGAGTATTGGAGACTTCCTTGCTTCATTTTCGGTTAAGAGACGGGGATTCTCTTATTTTTGTTTGAGAGACGGGGTACTCTCTTTGCTTGCGAGAGACGGGGTTCTCTCATTATTGTTGGAGAGACGGGGTTCTCTCATTGCTGTTCGAGAGACGGGGCTCTCTCCTTGTTACTTGTGAGAGACGGGGAATCTCTCATTGTTTGTTTTCAGGCGTGTGTGAATCCGAGGACGGATTCTTTTTAAGGGGGAGAGATTGTAACGCCCCAGTTTTTCAGTAATAATAATGTGACGTAATTGTTTATAAATTGCGCAATTTAATTATTTAATCATATGATTAATTGTTTATAAAATGTTTATATTTGATTTAAACTATAAACTATTGCTATTTTAATTTATTTCATTTTATTCTACTTTGATAATTAGTCTTTAATTTCTTAATTAAGGTTTCGTGTTACCTTAACTATTTCGGTAATTTCGTTAATTAATTTCAACATGTTATTAGTCGGTTTAAAATTATTTATTATGGAATTAAGTTTTAGTAATTCATTTATAACGTTATGAATTCGTTTATGCGCATGAGTGTTCTATTTGTGCCTTGTTCATATATGTATTGATACCGAAATGTCGTGAAAATTTAATATGTTGTAAATATGTGTGTTATGAACATGTTTCTATGCTCGGTTTATGTTTTCGGATTCATTTGACGTGTTTACGAATTTATTTTGATTTTTGGAACCAAGTCGGGGGCTAACGAGCAATTAGCGCACCCTTGGTTCCGTGCGTGATATCTTGAGCTCGGGAATTCGGATTCGAATTCCGACACCTCCGTTGCCTTCGTATCGACGATTCGGAGATAATGGAACAAGCCTCATACCTTTTTGAAATCATTAAGACCTCCGAAATTCAACCGTAACGGACAACTCGTGCAAGAAAAGCTCCTTTTGTTGACTAGTCTTCATGGTGGGACCCCATAACACCCCTTAACCAAACCATACCTTAACCATGACTTATTTACCTTGAGTTAAGCCCTTTCTCTTCCCTTTTAGCTGCAAAACCGAACCATATCTCCCTCACTTCTGCTGGGCCTGATCGAGAAAGGAAGAAGGAAGAAAGGAGAAGAAACCCTAGGCCATCCTTGTGATTTTGGAGCTCAAATCACCATCTTCCTCCACCAAATCTTCAAGGTATGAATAATTATGTCTTCTCTACTCTATTATACTTGATTTCATCTCCTTACAACATGATTTGGGTCAGAATTGGTTAGGGTTTGAATGATGAGATTGGTATGAACTTTTAGGGATTTTTGTCCTAGTGACCTATTTGCTTGTGTGGCTGAATTCCTTGCTTAAACATGATCATATGAACTTGGTTCTTGGCTTATTTCTTTCCTAACTGATAGTATATGATGTTAGGAGGATTTCATCTCTTGCCCCTTTTATGAAATTATGAGTTATGGAGCTTCAAACTTGATGATCAAACTACTTCCCCTGTTTTGTGACTGCTGTGTCAAATTTGGTGTTGTTGCATGATCATATGGCCTCCATTTCGTGTGAAAATGCATGGATTTGATGTACACTCATTGCTCTATATGTTAGCATTCATGCTTTAAGTATTGGGTTCCATTTGAAGCCTCAAAACCGAAGTACATGGCCTGTTCTTATGCATGATTTTGACAGAATTGTTGCTGTTACATTTTGTAACTTGTTGATCATTCTAATGTGCTTTAAATGGTACCATTTTGCATATATATGATGTATATAAGTTTTTTAGTATGTTAGCATGCATTCCCCAAAGTTTCAGATCCAAATTTAAGCCCTAAGTACTTGATCAAGGCATGATAGAATCATTAGGGCTCATATGTCCGATTGTAGCGACCCAGTTTTGTTTCACGGTTTCGATGATCTTAACGTGTGATTTAGCTTTTGCACTCTAAATGAAAAATGTTCATAACATGCCAAATATGTTGTATATTAAGTTTCAGAGCATTTGGAGTTCATTTGGTATGCCTTTGGATTGAATTTGTATGAGTTCAGTTTTGCCGGTAAAATTTTACGTGTGATTTGGTTCTGTACCGTGACACCCCCGTGTCTCATTTACTCATAAGAGTGAGACACGGGCGTGTCACACCTTCTGGGCAGCTCTGTACTGAGCCACGCCCGTGGCTCAGTTGGGCTAGGGTTGGTGACACCCCCGTGTCACTTCCCATGCGCAGTCTTTGTTACTTCCTCTTCGGTTTTTGATTTGCTTCACCTCCTTAATGACTTTATCTCCTTTTGTGTTAAACTATGAACTTGTTTTGCTATGTGTTAGGAGTATTTTGGTTCAATTTCGTTTCATTTGGATGAGTTATAGGTATGCTTTTGCTTATTGCAGTTTATGTGTGTTTATATGTCGTTTATGAATCGCATAACTTATTTTCCATATCATATGACTTCTTCTTGTTGTCAAACCTTGGATATATGCTATGTTATGTAATATGAAGTATGTGGTAGCATTATGGAAGAGCTTGAACATGTTCTATGCTCCTATTTGAGTTCTTGAAATAAATTGATTGGGAATATGAATTGAATGATAATGAATGAATGAGTGAATGACTTGGATATATGAGTTAAATGCCTTATTAATGCACATGAACATTTCATGACTTAACATGATCCTTATGCCTTCATATCATGCTTGAGCATTGCCGTGCGTCATATATGGTTCATTTAGGGTCTTGAGTCTCACGAACACGTCTTGTGGTCTTTTGTATAGTTTGTCTCCAGGGTGGAGAGCTTTTGATCGTCAGGCACTTGGTGCTCGATCCTTGTTTCATCACGGTTCAGGTGAGGGTGGTTTTTGTTTTAGCGATGTAACAAACCTTACAACCCTTATGTGAAAAGCTTTGGCCAAAACCTTATGACTATACATATATGATTTTCAAATGAAGTTATCGAGTAAATCCTTCTGAATTATGCGTATGAGCGTATAACTTAAAAATGGTTTTGTAATGAGGCTATGCTCCAAACCGTGTGCCTTCATGCTAGCTACGGAATAGGATGACACGGAGAGGTACGTATATAGCATATGCCGAATTACACGGTAAGGTATGATTTCTTATAGTATGTATTGATCGAGTAAACCCTTTTCAAAAGATTTATGAATTATGATATGTATTTATAGATTATGATATGTATTTATGAATTATGATATGTTTTGGCGAGTCACATTTCTGATTTATGACTTCTGATTTAACGGGCCCCGGGACTTAGTATATGTGGCTAACCGAGGAAGCAAGGGCTGACGGGGATCCCATATACTAGTCCCAACAAATTACGGTGATACCGGCCCTCGCTAGGAGGTTTAGCGGGGAATGGGAGCTAAGTGCCTTTGGGGAATTCATGTACCCCCATTGGCCCATGTATAAACCGGTGGCCGGGTCTTGCAAGCCCGTCCACCACCCGGAGGAAGAAGGTTGGTTAGGATTTATGCCTTTTCTTATGTATATATTTTGATAGAATTATGCACCGTGCGGGAAGGCCGAGACACGGATTGCCCAAACGCATATATTTATGATATGATTTATGGTCCGCATGTATTATGATATATTGCATGATCGCCTAATCAATATATTATTGATATTTATGTACACGGTCGGAGTTTGGATGGAGATTGTGCACGCTCACTCGCTGAGCCTTATATTTATGTATGATTTATGAATGTAATGAATTTAATATGAATTAGTCGTAAAAGTCGAGCATTGTTTATCTATTTTCTTGCCCTTTTTGGGAACTAAATTCAAATAAAACCTTGCTCGGGATTTATGATTTGCATGTGCATGTTTTATATATATATATATCGCTCCTACTCACTCAGTCTTCTAGAGACTGACCCCTTTCCCTCCCCATTCTTTTAGTGTGCAGGGTTGATCTTTGGAGTTTCGGGCTAGGCGGAGGTGTTGGAGTTTTAAGTTGGTCGAGTTAGGTTAGGAGAGTCTTTGCACTCACTCATGTATTGAATTTATGTCTGTGTCGATTCTATGGTATTATGAACTTGAACAATTATGTAATCATAATTGAATTGTTTTATTGGACTGTAATTATGAGTTTAAAAGAGGCCTGAAGTGCCCAATTCTGGTTATGGTTGTTATGATTGAACTCTGGCTTTGCTATGCTTTTTACTTTGTGATTTGGTATTCGTTGCAGGGTCTAGCTCCGCCTGGCTTAGGAAAGTTTTTATGTTTGTCTCCCGTTCGCTAGGGTTTGATACGGGTGCGGATTTACTATTTCGTTACTCGTGTTGAGCCTTAGTGCGGGGGATGTGGTGCCTCACGTGCGGGGTGCTACAGTAAACAAGCCATGAACAATAAATCCGAGGCAAGCCTGTACTTAAGGAAATGAAGAACAAATTACTGAGCCAAAGTTTACCACTATGGTGTCAGGTGTATTGCATTCATAGCACGTACATCATACATCGCATTAAATTATTAAATTTTATTTTTTATATATGTGTCCGTGCATCTTTATTTGAAATATTGCTCAATGTGTTGTATCTTTATTTGTTTGTTACGTGCATTAGCATCTCAACCCAATATGCAATGTTTAGTGTTTGCTTGATAGGAATTTTCTCCATTTCGTTCATCGAACGTTACTTTAGAGGGTTGCAAAGTGCAGAACAAAAAGGAAGAGGAATTCAGAGGCTCGGGAAAGTAGAGGCGGGGTTTAGAATAAAGAAGTAGGTTGCTATCCTTTTGAATCACTTCAAAGTGATTGTGAGCAGGATCACCGGACATGTGGCATAACAGGGATCGCTTATACGGGGAAGTTAAGTTGCAAAGGTTGGAAGTATTTGATCCAAGAAGTGATAGAACAGGTTCAAGGAATTGGGATAGAAGCTCTTACGGGGGAGAGCCGATCGGGGAAATAAATCAAATTCACGGTTGTGCTTAGACGGGCTACATCTAGTAGGAATAATGGAAATCCAAGAAGCAACAAGTTACCAGATTCTACAAAGGTAGCAAGTGATGAATTGGGAAATCTAGTGCTCTATGAGATTTCAAAACCGAGGTGGATGAATCTTCGCGAATACTATCGGAAGAAATAAGTACTTCAAGAGATGAAGGTTTGGATTCAAGGAACGCTTGGGAATTGAAACGACAAGATTGGTTAAAGGAATCGATGATAACCTCAGACATAGAATCAATGCCATTGGTTTCTAACTATGGGAGGTGTATGAACTTAATCTCCCAAGGTTGAAAGGGATGTGCTATATGACGGGTTTCGTATCTTGAAGACGATGGGACCGTGAAGGAATTTCAAGAATCGGTAAGGAGGGCGTTGGATAGAAAAAGCTGACCAGATCATCATATTCATGATAGACAGTATCAGAGTCAATTCAACCGAGTGTGGGGAGTGAGAGTGAAATTAACAGAACTTTGGAAGTTGAGAGTTTAGGGAAGAATGTACTACATGAACAAGAAAGGCTACCGGCTCGTCAGTTATTCTTCTATGATGAGCCGGGAACACTAATAGGATTTGAAGACTAGGATTCGAGCCACTAACGATTAGCTCAAACATCCGAGAAGGTTGAGTATAATTCATGAAGAAGGATGAATTAATTGCGCTACGACCAAGTTCCACTCAAGACTTGGAACTTTGGGCCGTGATGTTTACTAAGGATAGGAAGATCGACTGTGGAATGGAGACCAGGTGGTCATCAATGTATCGAATACGTCAGGGATTTCAGGACATGACGATATGGGTAGAGGAATCTCCAACGACGAACTAAGTGTTGAAATGGATCGCTACGATGGAAGTTTTCCCAAAACCACGGTGAACGGTACATTCAAACATACATACTACGTGCATCATGCATTCCTCTAATTACAGTTGTATGTGTTTGTTTGTTAATTAACGTTTTGGAGTTCTTTGAGCGAGCGAGTGCCTTAGTTGTACGGTGAGACGAGGGTCGTGCCGTGCAACGAACTTTACAATAAGGTCTTCGGAGACCATATGTAGAAGCTAGTGGCGGTTCAAGAAACCAACTTCAGACCATGAAGTTGATGTGGTAATAGAAGACCCGTTTGGGGTTGGAGAACGAGTGATGGAAGTTCGTTAACTACTCCACTTGTGATACCGAGTTGTGGGATGGTTAGGATGGATTAAAACGGTAGGAGTTGAATCTCGTTTAGACACTCATATCGTGTGAAATGTCCGGACTACTCATGGTCTATGACACCCCGACTTCTCGACTGTACAGGTACGCGCGCACGCGTGAGAGTTTTGAGGATTAGGCTTATTTAATTCCTCTTATTGGTTTAATTGTGTGATTTAAACCTTTCTTTTGCGATTTCTTTTCGTGGTTTATGTTATTTAATTTTCCGAGCATGCCTAAGTGTTTAATTATTTGGTATTTGTAAGAATTTTTCTTAATTGTCTTTAATTGCCCTCTTGGAAAAGTTTGGTACTTGATTGATAATTTGATGAGAATTGATTTGCCATATACATAACATCTCATACTTAATTGTATTCTTTTAAATTATATAAGGACCAAAGTGCAATTTCTTCCTTTTTCTCCCTACTTGATCGATATATCTATATACACATACATTTCTTCATTTCATCTTCATCTTCCAAGAACTAAGAAGAAGGGTAGGACATCTCTTTCATTTCAATTCACAAGACAACAAGAGATTTGAACTTTCTTCCATCTTTTCTTCAAGGAATTCACTCCAAGACCCACCTTCATCCTTTCTCTTCATTCCATCAATCATCAAGGTAAGAGCATGTGTATATATGTTTTGAAACTTGAGGTAAATCTAGGGATTTTTGGTTTATGGTTGTCCTAAATGTATCTGGTGCATGAGAGTTGATTTAGGGAATGTTTTGGTGCAATTATACCTTGGCTTGGATAAGTTAAAGCATGAGCGAACACATTTCATATTCAAGGGTTTTGTTTTGAACTTTGTTGGATTCATACATGTTTCCTTGGATGTTTCCTTGAATTAAATGATGCCTAGTTGAGATATTATGATTGTATTCATGTTGTTTGATGTTTTGGGTGCTTGTGGTTGAGGTTTGGGGTGATTTGGGGGTTCGGTTTTCTTCTCCCGTGAGCTTCCCCTATTTTTCTACGTTTTTACTGTTCTGGAGGACTACCCGGCCGGGTAGTTTTTGCCCACAAAAGTACCCGTGCGGGTAGTTTGTTACAGAAGGTTTTCTGCACCTACTCTCCCCGACCTGGTAAATTTCTTACTTGTTTTTACCCGGCCGGTTACTCCCTCGTCCGAACGCCGATTGACCTGATTTGTGAACCGTTGGAAACCTCTTGAAGTCTAAAATAACCTCCAATTGGAATCATCGCAATATATTTTGTCATTTGTGAGATATAATCAGTTCTTTTTGGTGTCGCCAATTCGCTGGAAATCTGCTTTCACCCAACTTTAAACTTACGCCATTTTCTCCTCGCTTTGAACCAAATTTCGTACCATATATCATTTTAAAGTTCTATGTGTCTAGTTTCATTCCCAAGAAACAAAACTCAATTCACTTTCCTCAAACTCAAGACATTCCAGTTTTACTACAGCTTGTCCGTTTTGGAAATCTGTCAACTTTCGCCCAATTTCACTCGGGAGCTCTTTTTGTGTTTTCATTTCCTTTTTCTCGCATGTTTCCATCTCCAAACTTGTTTATAACTCATTATTTATTGATTATATGCTTATACTTGTTCTTATACGCATTTGTATCGCTTGAATGACGTGAATTAGTTTCACAAATTTCATGTGCGCCTTGTTAGGCATTTAAATGTTATATTATGCATTAAATGGTGCACTTGAACATGTCATTAATATAATATGATTTCATATTCATGCCTTATGTATTTAATTCACTTTCCGTGCGTCATACCTGGTTCATATTGAGTCGAGTTTCAATCGTGTCTTGTTTCCTTTGTCCAGAGAGTTCTCAGGAGGACGTTAAGCACGTCGAGTAGGGTTTGAGGAGTCCTCGTTCTTCTCTTTTTGTCCTGTACAGGTGAGGAATTGTTAGGATATAATATACACCCTACAACCCTCTTATATGTTGATTTGGCCAAAACTTATATTATACTTATATCTTGGTTTCAAATGAACAAATGATTTTGGAAAATGAAACCAATCTTGATCCTGTCCTATTTTGGCGAGACTGTTACACTTCCTGGGGCCCAGGGGCTTATGTATTGAGAGAACTGGGGAAGCATGGGCTGACGGCTATCTCTTGCGTAAGTCCCAACCAAACTCGGACTACCCGGACATTCATCAGGAGGTTTGGTGAATCGAAGGGGCTCCCGGTCAATGGGATTCATGTACCATTGATCATCCTGTCCTGGGTGGTGAGGGTTAGCTACCCGAACCACCAAACCGGAGGAAAAAGGGTACTTGTGCACTTGAAACTGATTCTGTAACAAAGTGAAACTTAAAATATTGCATGATCACTTAACAACTACTCGGTACACTAAAGGAGTAAGGTTGGAGATTGCTCGCTCGCCGAGCCACTGATCACTTGTCCTGAATTTAATTTGATAGTTGTAATTCCATACAATGATAACCTGTGTTTTACTTACCTTCTTAAAAACCTTGTATGGAATTATGGCTTGCATGAACTTTATCGCTTTCTATATTATATATATGCCTTTCACTCGGTCTTGTAGAGATTGACCCCTCCCTTCTTTCTCCCTCAGGTCCCTTGCAGGTGTAGCTAGACGGGAAATTACTTTATTTATTGTAATTTTATGTCTAGCTCGTGTCACACGGTTGTTGTACCACACACTCATATTACCTTTTGTTATGTATATATTTTGTGAGGCCGTGAGGGCCTAATACTTTCACTTGTAAATTATGTAAGCTCTTGATGAGTGATCCTGTTGTTATGGACTACTGGTTTATGTTTATGGTTCATACTCTTGTTTCTGTCGCTTGGTTGCATATATTGTTTGGTACAGGGTTAGCCCGCCTAGCCAGGGTCCGTATCGTGTCCCCATTTGCTAGGATTGGGTTTGTGTGCGGACTATATTCGTTTATGAGCTTGGTCTTAGTGCGGGGGATGTGGGGCCCACGCTAGGGCGTCACATCCTAAGGTGGTATCAGAGCCCGGTTGCAAAATCGGGGTTCTAGTGTCGAGTATGTCTAGGTCATACGGCTTAGGAACAACTTGTCAATGTGTTCTTGCATCTATTTGCTTATTTCTTTGCTATGTGAGTTAATTAAGTGTTGCATTCTCTATTTTCATGAGCTAAATTGACCAACCACGCATTTCAGTGTTTGAATTCGTAGGATGCCTCCTCGAAGAGACCGTGACCGTTCACCGGGTCATCGCCGTCATTGAAATCGTTCCCCTACCCCTCAAGGGGAAAATCCTCGGGCCACTCCAGAGAATTTTATGGAAGCTGTTATGAACTATGTCGAAAGGAGACTCCGGGAGAATCCACCACCACCAACTCCAGCTACGGTCCCTCCCCAGGTTCAAGAGGGGGGTTTATCTGAAGCTCAAAGGGATTTTCGTTCCTACCATCCACCACAATTCCATGGTGGGAATGATGAACTTGCTAAGAATTGGCTCGCGGAGATTCAAGACATATTTCGGGTATGCCGTTGTAGCCCTCAAGAGATGGTTGACCTTGCTATATTTTAACTTCAAGGAGAGGCCCGGAATTGGTGGAGTACGGCGAACATTACACTTCAAGCTAATGGAGATGAACTCACTTGGGTGATTTTTGTGAGGGAGTTTAAGAATAACTATATTCCACCGTCGGCGAGGACTAGAAGACTTCGGGAATTTCGTGACTTGAAGCAAGCAGAAAGGACTGTTGGTGAATACATATTGGAATTCAACCGATTGGCCCCTTATGCTTCTCATATCTCCGGGGATGATGAGTTCAAGGATGGTCTCAGGTATGAGATCAAGGATGTTATTGGCGTTTCTAATGTAAGGACTTGGGCAAAGGAAACCGACAAAGCTCTTAAAGCCGAGGCTAAGATTTCAAAGGGTAAATCAAGGACCTTCCATGCCGGTTCCGGTTCGGGGAATGGGAAAGAGGCTCGCATTTCATCAATTACAAGCTTCCAAGGGTAATGATAAGAAACAAAAGGTCGTGGGGAAAGCTCCGGTACTAACGGCATTACCGGCTCCACCACCACAACAAGAGAGACCCGGTTGCACTTATTGTGGACATCTTTCCCATACATATCGCAATTGTCGCCGCCGGTTGGGCCTATGTTTGAGGTGTGGAAAAGCGGACCATAAGATTGATACTTGTCCAGAGCCGCCACCAAGAGCACAACAAGGGGGTCAAAGGCCGTTGATCCGGGCACGTGCCTATGCTATTGGAGGTGAAGAGCAAGATGCCGATATTGATCCCAATGCCGTGCTGGAAGGTACTATATACATTCATGGCAAAAACATTCATGCATTATTTGATCCGGGTGCTACCCATTCTTTTCTTTCTTGTGGCGTGGTTCCTTCTTTGCCTCTACTTGTTGCTTGTACCTCTTCTTGCTTTGTGATAAGTTCTCCTCTCGGGGGGAGCTTAGAGTCGGACCGTGTGTTTAGGGAGGTTCCGGTGAGTTTTGAGGGCCGTGTTTTTCCAGCAGATTTGATCGTGATGCCCATAGACAGATATGGGGCTATCTTGGGCATGGATTGGCTCTTCCGGCACCGAGCAAAGGTTGATTGTTTTGAGAAGAAGGTTTGTTTGGGTTCGGAAGTGTTTGTTGGGGAAGGATTGAAGACTCCGCCACTACTCTCTTTTACTGAAGCTTATGAGTTAGTTCGAAGAGGGGCTACAGGTTTTCTGGCTTATCTTCTTAACAAGCCTAAGGATCAAGCTAAGATCGAAGAAACCGAGGTTGTTAAGGATTTTCTTGGTGTCTTTCCCGAGACTTTGGATTCTTTACCACCCGAGCGGGAAATTGAATTCGTAATTGATTTATTTCAGGGAGCTGAGCCTTATTCGAAGTCTCCTTACAGAATGGCTCCAGCCGAGTTGAAGGAGTTGAAAACTCAACTCGATGAGCTCCTAGCTAGTGGTTACATCCGCCCGAGTTGTTCGCCATGGGGTGCACCGGTTCTTTTCGTTAAGAAGAAAGATGGAACCTTGAGAATGTGTATCGATTATCTTGAATTGAATAAGATGACAATCAAGAACAAGTACCCTCTCCCTCATATTGAAGAGCTTTTTGATTTGTTACAAGGATCTAAGGTTTATTCTAAGCTTGATCTTCGACAAGGGTACTATCAGCTACGAATTCGAGAAGAGGATATTCCCAAGACGGGATTTAATACTCGGTATGGGCATTTCATAGTGATGCCATTTGGATTAACAAATGCTCCTGCAGCTTTTATGGATATGATGCACAGGATTTTTCGTCCGTACCTTGATAAGTTTGTGGTGATCTTCATTGATGACATCCTAGTGTATTCCAAGTCTCCCGAAGAGCAAGCGCAACATTTGAGGATTATGTTAGAAACTCTTAGAGAGCACCAGCTGTTCGCCAAATTCAGTAAGTGTGAATTTTGGTTAGATCGAGTTACTTTCTTGGGTCATGTGATTTCTAGTAAACGGGTGGAAGTGGATCCCTCTAAGATTGAAACGGTGGTGCAATGGGTGAAACCGAAGAACGCCTCAGAGATAAGAAGTTTCTTGGATCTAGCGGGGTATTACCGGAGATTCGTGAAGGATTTCTCCAAGATTGTTGTCCCTTTGACCCGACTTACTAAGAAAGAGGTGAAATTTGAGTGGGACGAGGCCTGCGAGGCAAGTTTTCAAACCCTGAAAGAGAAGTTGACTTCAGCTCCTGTGTTAGCCCTACCCGAGGGTTCCGAAGGATATACCGTGTTCATTGATGCCTCTAAGGAAGGGCTTGGTTGTGTTCTCATGCAGAACGGTCGTGTAACACCCTGCATTTTCGGAGCAAGATACAATGTCGTTTTCGTACGATTAGAACGTTATTTATTCAACCTTGCACGTAATTGAATTTATTTATTAACTTCTTAATTGTTTATTTGACTCAATTGTATACTTATGAAAATAAGTGTTTAATAACTATTTGCTCTTTAACTTAAATTATGTGGGCTAATTTGTAATTATTGAAATTTGGGGATCATTTTCTAATTATAAGAAATTCAATTGGAGTTAATTGGTCGCTACCTTAAATCTTTGGGGAACTTTCATAAATTCTAAATCTCTAATTGGATCTATTTGAACCCTAATTGAATTTTGGGACTCAATCGCACTACCTAAACTCTTGAGGGGCTTAACTACAATTTTGGGGAAAATGTCTCTTTTTACACCGAGAAACCCTAGCTGCACACCCCATTCTTCAGCTCTTCTTCTTCTCTCTTTGGGTCTTCAGCAGCAGCAGCTGCGCGAGCTTTCCCAACCATCGTTGATCAGCCGCCACCACCACAAGCACACCATGGCTTCGATTCTTTTGGATCCGGTGAGTTCTCTTCACGCCGCCACCCTTTACTGCCATCTCCGCCGCCCATCGAGCTCTTCCGCCACCGCACACCTCACCATCCGCCGGCAACGCCTTCTCCTTCGGCGTTCTCCACAGCGCCGCCATCTTCGCCAGTGAACCACCACCATCGCTCTGATCTCTCCATTCTCGCCGCCGCACACCTCACTTCTGTCTCAACCGAGAAGAGAAGCCATGGAAACTCCAGCGGCGTAACAGCTTCTCCTTCTCCGACGAAAATCGCCACCTCCATCGCCAATTCCGCCACCATCGGTCCCCTGCGAAATAGCCACGACGGCCATCATCTCGCCGCCGAAATTCTCGCTCCACCACCACCCTCAATCTTCTTCTCTCTCTTTCGCTTCTGTCCCAACTGGAAGCAACAGAGTAGCAACACTTCTAAGAAGCCGCTATCTTCTCGGCGAGGCAACCGCCCATCACCACTGCAAGCGTCAACAGTCGTGGCCATCTGGCCATATATCCGGGCACGATTCAGCCGCACAGTCACCACCGCCGGAGTCTGAGATTAGATCCTATAACCACCCTATTTCCTCTTTCCCTCTATTCACCCTCAGAGATAGGACAGGGGAAGAACCCACTCAACAACTGGCGGCCTCCTTCGCTGCTAACTACCACCGGCAACCCAGGTCCAGCAACAGCCACCGGGAATAGACGCACCGTCTTCTCTCGCAGCCACCACAAACCACCACCTGACTTCCACTACCAATCGGTTCTCCTCTTAATTGTAAGCTGTCGAAATCCATCACCCCCTGCGTTTTCTTCGTTTCTTGCTTTTCATAATTCTGTTACTAATATAGACTCCTTGAGTTTGTATCTGTAATCGAGAAACAGGTATTGCTTGTAAGTTTATTATTGAAACTAAGTTGTATATTTTAATTATATCGTTTATTTGGTTTAAGAAAATAAGTGTGTATTTTATTTCAATTGTAAGTCTATACCTTCATTTCTGTATGGAGTTTTGTACCTAATTAAATGTAAAGGTGAGTAATGTATAATTAAATGTATGAATTCGAAATGGGGTTTTTCCGATTTAGAATGAGTTGTATGAATCAAGAATTTTCTAGTATGTAATTAGTTTATTATATGAGGTGTGTTACTGAATTTAAATGGCTTTGATTTTAATCAGTTTTGGTTAATCAGGAGTTTATATATATATATATATATATATACATATATATATATATATATATATATATATTGTTTAGATTGAGAGTCCAATAATTTCAATGAAAGTGGAATGTCAGCATATTCAGTTTATATAATTTGGACTAAACTTTTCACCCTTTAAATTAAAGGATATTTAATACGTGACATTAGTGGAACCTGATCTCTAATATGGAATCTTAAAAATAAAATAAAACAAAATAAAATTTATAATTATGAATATATATATGCATTTGTTAGGACACGTGGTGGTATGGTTCGGTCTCTAAGTTTCCATGTGTTGCAATTATGAGGTAATTGTATTGCCTAATTGTTGGATAATTAGAATAGATTAATCTGGTAAGTTGTAAATGTTATTTAAATTTGGCAATGTGTGTGAAAGTGGTTATACGACACGACTGACTCTTAAAACAGATGTAAGGAGCATGTGCAATTTGTGGATTAGCTCTAATTACTTAAACATATAATTTATTGTTTAATTGGGAATTTTGTAACTAAGCTTGAAGTTTATGTTCTTACCAAGGTGATATGTATGTATATACTTGTATGATTTATATAAATTATATCCAGATTTAATTTGCAATTTACGCTCCGCGACCAATATTCACATAGATTTGATTAAGTGACTTCGTGTCTAATATGAATCAAGTTTGTATATATGTTTCGCTTGCTTATGTGAATCGTTGGGACTAATTACATGACAATTTGTAATATGGGATAGTAATTGTGCACAGGAACTTGCTTATTACAAAATATGGTATTTTATGATCTTAATTATATAACATACCATTTCATATTACTTCACATCGACTTATAATCATTGCCGTACGTCTATGTGGTTCATATTTGAGTCATGTCTCATGAGTACTTCGTGTTTCCTCTTCTGTCAGTGATCTCCCGGGGTGGGGACAATGTGATCAAGTATGCATTCATCTTGTCACTTCTGGTATCTCGTCGCTTCTCAGGTGAGGTTTAGGATTTTGTATAGTTAAACGACCTATGACCCCAATATGATGATTTCAATCCCCGCATGCGATTATATACTATATACGATTAAATATGTGTTGGATATGATATGATTATGACCTTATGATACAACTTCAGTTTTGGAAATTAAGTATGAAGGCATATGTAAGCTATTTCCGAAAGTTAAGTTATGTTATGATTATGTAGCGAGATTGCCATGAAAGTTGGTATATGTTATGTTCTGTTCTGTTATGGGGCCCAGGAGCTACGGGTAAGGAGCCCCTGGGACGGTATCGGGCCGTCGGGGATATACCTGTGCGTAGTCTCCATCTGTATGAAGAGGATCTACCGGGACCCACCAAGAGGTTTGGTTGGGAAACGGAGTCCTGAGGGTTTGAGTAGCATCAGCACTCCCCTCGACTGTATGGATGGTTAGGGTCGCGCAACCCTACCATCACCCGGAGTTGAGGTTGGTATGTTATTTCTGTTTCGTTATGATATGAGGAGTTGAGGTTGGAAGCTCGTACTCGCCGAACATATGTTATGATCTGTTATGGGAATTATGAATCGGGATAGAGTCTTTCTGAAAATGGTTTCTAAACTTATATCTATATCTATTTTGGGTTGTTTTGAAATGTTCTGGTATGCAACACCTATCCCCGGTTCATGAATCCACCCTTTTGATATGTGTTATGCTCTGTATATATAAATTGTGGGTGTGCGTTAGCCCCCTCACTCAGTCAGTTGACTGACACCTCATTTATCTTTTAGTTTGCAGGTTTCCTTTTGGCTTGAGCTAGGCTGAAGTGAGTCCCTTGAGTCACACTTGTCAGTCTAGTTAGTGTTAGGATGCATTTGTCGCATACTTTACTTATGTTATGTATTTATGTTTCACACTTGTAGATTATGTTTATTTTCTACTTAGACCTAGACCCGTGTGGGGTTAGTAAGCTAGTGTTTGGATGTTATTAGATACTGATGATACTTATGATGTTTATTACGTTGGATTATGAATTGATATTCGGGACTAGGTATCTATGCTAGCTGAACCCGTCACCTGCTTTGCATGTTTTGTTATAAATGCTTCCGCTATCTATTGTTATTGGTTTTAATTGCTTCCGCACTCTGAGTTGTCAAGTTAGATCCGCCTAGCCTAGTGTGTGAGTTGGTCTCCCGTTCGCTTTGATTCAGATTCGGTCATGGACTTCCCCTTTCATGATCGGGTCTGGGTCTTAGTGCGGGGGATGTGACATCCTCCGTTTGGGGTGTTACAGGTCGGGTAATAGCTTATGCCTCGAGAAAGTTAAAAGACCAAGAAAAGAATTATCCCACTCACGATCTCGAGTTAGCCGCCGTGGTTTTCGCTTTGGCCAAGTGGCATCATTATCTTTATGGGGTCACTTTTGAGATCTTCTCCGACCACAAGAGCCTCAAGTATTTATTCACACAGAAGGATTTAAATATGAGGCAAAGGCGTTGGATGGAATTTCTTGAAGATTATGATTGTACCATCCATTACCATCCGGGTAAAGCTAATGTGGCCGCAGACGCGTTGAGTAGGAAGGCTAGCGTGTCTATGTTGGAAGTTGATACGGGTGTTAATTTTGAGCTTACGGTGTTGAAGGCCCGTGTGGCTAATATTACGGTACAACCTGAGTTAAGGCAGAGGATGTATGATGCTCAAGCTATAGATCCCGAGATTCAAAAGTTAGTGTTGAAAGCACGAGATGATCCGGAGTGTCCATTTGGGTTGGATGATACAGGATTTTTGAGGTTCAATACCAAAGCTTGTGTGCCCGAAGAGTTGAAACGGGTAATTCTTGAAGAAGCTCACAGATCGGGTCACTACATCCACCCTGGAGGTACAAAGATGTATCGAGATTTGAAGAAGTTCTATTGGTGGAGAGGTATGAAGAAAGATGTGGCTGATTTTGTGAAGCATTGTTTGACATGCCAAAGGGTAAAGGCGGAACACCAAAAGCCCGGAGGCTTGTTACAACCTTTACCTATTCCGGAATGGAAGTGGGAACAAATTACTATGGATTTCGTGTCCGGATTACCCAGAGCTAAGGGTGGACTTGATGGAATTTGGGTGATCATTGACAGATTAACTAAGTCAGCACATTTTCTCGCCGTCCGGATGTCTGATAAGATAAGTAAACTTGCAGATAAGTATGTTCGAGAGATTGTTCGACTCCATGGAACTCCTCTTAGTATTATTTCTGACAGAGACCCGCGGTTTACCTCTAAGTTTTGGCAAGAACTTCAGAAAAGGTTGGGCACTAAGCTTAAGTTCAATACTGCTTCGCACCCTAAGACCGATGGGCAATCAGAGAGGTTGATACAGTATTTAGAAGACATGCTTCGGGCTTGTGCACTGGATTTTCAGACTAAGTGGGATGAACATTTACACTTGCTCGAATTTGCTTATAATAATAGTTACCAAGCGTCGATTAAAGCAGCACCATATGAGATTCTTTATGGACGAAGGTGTCGTTCCCCTTTATTCTTTGATCTCAAAGAGTGGCGTTGGACAAAACAGGAGGGTGTACAAAGGGAAGTTAGAAAGACTAAACTTTCAGCAGCTACTTAAGATGCAGTTGAGAAAGTCCAAATGATAAGGCAACGTATGAAAGCTGCCCAAGATCGACAGAAGAGTTATGCCGATCGTCGTAGACGGAAACTTGAGTTTGAGGTTGTTGATCATGTGTTCTTGAGAGCATCTCCTCGTAAGGGTTTTGTAAGAATTGGCCAAGGAGGGAAGTTGAACCCTCGTTATTTGGGTCCTTTCGAAATTCTGGAGAGAATTGGAGAAGTTGCTTACCGATTGGACCTACCGCTAAATTTAACCGGGATTCATAATGTCTTCCACGCGTCTCAGTTGAGGAAGTACTATCCCGATTATTCAAAGATCCTCCCCCTTGAAGAAGCCGAGGTTGAACCGGATTTAATCTTCGTCCAAAAGCCGGTTAAGATATCCGATAGAAAGTTCCAAGAGTTGAGAAGCCGAAAAATTCCCACGGTTAAGGTTTTATGGAGAAGTGACAAAACCGACGAAGCCACTTGGGAAACAGAGGACAAGATGAGGAGATTTTATCCGGAGTTGTTTCCGAAGGAACAGTGAATCTGGGGACCAGATTCTCTTAAGGGAAGGAGGTTGTGACACCCCGACCTCTCGACTGTACAGGTACGCGCGCCACGCGTGAGAGTTTTGAGGATTAGGCTTATTTAATTCCTTTTATTGATTTAATTGTGTGATTTAAACCTTTCTTTTGCGATTTCTTTTTGTGGTTTATGTTATTTAATTTTCCGAGCATGCCTAAGTGTTTAATTATTTGGTATTTGTAAGAATTTTTCTTAATTGTCTTTAATTGCCCTCTTGGAAAAGTTTGGTACTTGATTGATAATTTGATGAGAATTGATTTGTCATATACATAACATCTCATACTTAATTGTATTCTTTTAAATTATATAAGGACCAAAGTGCAATTTTTTCCTTTTTCTCCTTACTTGATCGATATATCTATATACACATACCTATACATACATTTCTTCATTTCATCTTCATCTTCCAAGAACCAAGAACAAGGGCAAGACATCTCTTTCATTTCAATTCACAAGACAACAAGAGATTTGAACTTTCTTCCATATTTTCTTCAAGGAATTCACTCCAAGACCCATCTTCATCCTTTCTCTTCATTCCATCCATCATAAAGGTAAGAGCATGTGTATATATGTTTTGAAACTTGAGGTAAATCTAGGGATTTTTGGTTTATGGTTGTCCTAAATGTATATGGTGCATGAGAGTTGATTTAGGGAATGTTTTGGTGCAATTATACCTTGGCTTGGATGAGTTAAAGCATGAGGGAACACATTTCGTATTTAAGGGTTTTGTTTTGAACTTTGTTGGATTCACACATGTTTCCTTGAATTAAATGATGCATAGTTGAAATATTATGATTGTATTCATGTTGTTTGATGTTTTGGGTGCTTGTGGTTGAGGTTTGGGGTGATTTAGGGGTTTGGTTTTCTTCTCCCACGAGCTTCCCCTGTTTTTCTACGTTTTTGCTGTTCTGGACGACTACCCGGCCGGGTAGTTTTTGCCCACAAAAGTACCCGGGCAGGTAGTTTGTTACAGAAGGTTTTCTGCACCTGCTCTCCACGGCCGGGTAAATTTCTACGTTGTTTTTACCCGGCCGGTTACAACCTCGTCCGAATGCCGATTGACCTGATTTTTGAACCGTTGGAAACCTCTCGAAGTGTAGAAAAACTTCTAATTGGAATCATTGCAATATCTTTTGTCATTTGTGAGATATAATCAATTCTTTTTGGTGTCGCCACTTTGCCGGAAATCTGCTTTCACCCAATTTTAAGCTTACGCCATTTTCTCCTCGCTTTGAACCAAATTTCGTGCCATATATAATTTTAAAGTTCTATGTGTCTAGTTTCATTCCCAAGAAACAAACTCAATTCCCTTTCCTCAAACTCAAGATATTCCAGTTTTACTACAGCTTGTCCGTTTTGGAAATCTGTCAACTTTCGCCCAATTTCACTCGGGAGCTCTTTTTGTGTTTTAATTTCCTTTTTCTCGCTTGTTTCCATTTCCAAACTTGTTTATAACTCATTATTTATTGATTATATCCTTATAATTGTTCTTATATGCATTTGTATCGCTTGAATAACGAGAATTAGTTTCACAAATTTCATGTGCGCCTTGTTTGGCATTTAAATGTTATATTATGCATTAAATGGTGCACTTGAACATGTCATTAATATAATATGATTTCATATTCATGCCTTATGTATTTAATTCACTTGCCGTGCGTCATACCTGGTTCATATTGAGTCGAGTTTCACTCGTGTCTTGTTTCCTTTGTCTAGAGAGTTCTCAGGAGGACGTTGAGCACGTCGAGTAAAGTTTGAGGAGTCCTCGTTCTTCTCTTTTTGTCCGGTACAGGTGAGGAATTGTTAGGATATAATATACACCCTACAACCCTCTTATATGTTGATTTGGCCAAAACTTATATTATACTTATATCTTGGATTCAAATGATCAAATGATTTTGGAAAATGAAACCAATCTTGATCCTGTCCTGTTTTGGTGAGATTGTTACACTTCCTGGGGCCCAGGGGCTTATGTATTGAGAGAACTGGGGAAGCATGGGATGACGGCTATCTCTTGCATAAGTCCCAACCAAACTCGGACTACCCGGACATTCACCAGGAGGTTTGGTGAATCGAAGGGGCTCCCGGTCAATGGGATTCATGTACCCATTGATCATCCTGTCCTGGGTGGTGAGGGTTAGCTACCCGAACCACCAAACCGGAGCAAAAAGGGTACTTGTGCACTTGAAACTGATTCTGTAACAAAGTGAAACTTAAAATATTGCATGATCACTTAACAACTACCCGGTACACTAAAGAAGTAAGGTTGGAGATTGCTCACTCGCCGAGCCACTGATCACTTGTCCTGAATTTAATTTGATAGTTGTAATTCCATACAATGATAACCTATGTTTTACTTACCTTCTTAAAAACCTTGTATGGAATTATGGCTTGCATGAACTTTATCGCTTTCTATATTATATATATGCCTTTCACTCAGTCTTGTAGAGACTGACCCCTCCCTTCTTTGTCCCTCAAGTCCCTTGCAGGTGTAGCTAGGCGGGAAATTGCTTTATTTATTGTAATTTTGTGTCTAGCTAGTGTCACACGGTTGTTGTACCACACACTCATATTACCTTTTCTTATGTATATATTTTGTGAGGCCGTGAGGGCCAAATACTTTCACTTGTAAATTATGTAAGCTCTTGATGAGCGATCCTGTTGTTATGGACTACTGGTTTATGTTTATGGTTCATACTCTTGTTTCTGTCGCTTGGTTGCTTATATTGTTTGGTACAGGGTTAGCCCGCTTAGCCAGGGTCCGTGTCGTGTCCCCATTCGCTAGGATTGGGTTTGTGTGCGGACTATATTCGTATATGAGCTTGGTCTTAGTGTGGGGGATGTGGGGCCCACACTAGGGCGTCACATGGTCGGATCAAGTTAGTGAGCAGTTTGTAGTGAACGTTGAAGCCCCTTCCTGCGTGAAGACCTCTCTTTGAACTAATTCCCATAGGGATGTCGCGAACCCCGCGTGGGATGAACAAGGAGAGGTTTTTTCTTAGAGTCCAGTACTCGAGGCAGTGGACATGAGGACAGGTCCTTCTTAAGGGAGAGAGATTGTGACACCCCGATTTTTCGGTAAGCTAGGTACGACGTTACGAGTGGGTTTAATTCAATTTTTATGTGATCTATGTGACGTCACATGCTAAACTTGTCAACGTGAATAATATTTTAATTACGTGCGCCTTAGAATTTATTTAAATGGTACTTGGACTCAATTGTCTAATACTTGCAAGTTAGGGACCTAATTTTAATTAGGGTGTTTTGGGGCCTTCATGGGTATCTTGAGCTTGGGAATTCAGATTCGAATTCCAACCTTAACATTGAGTTCGTTTCAATGATTCGGATTCAATGAATTAACCTTTTTACCAAACCCTTACTATTCACTATGTTGATCAAAACATGCTCATTTCTCCACCAAATTCAGCAAACAAAGAGTCCAAACAAAGAAGAGAAGAAGGAGAATATAATTCCCAAGCTTACCTTTCGAATTTGGTGCGATTTGGTGAAGATTTGAGCTCAAAAGGGTGAAAAGTGAATAGTAAAATATTGCTTCCTCTTGTGTCTCGGTTTTGGCAGCCAATTTCTCTTATTTTCTTCAATGTGGAACGAAATGGGAGGCAAATGGCTGAAAGGAGTTATTTTTGGAGAGTGTGGGGCTAAGTCTTGCTTAATTTGGTCAATTATAGCTTAAGTTATGAATAAAGGAGTGATTAAGGGTCGATTTTGCACACGAGGCTCATTTCACTCAATGTTTGAGGATCTAAATAAGCTTATAAAAATATGAGGCTAGGTTTATTGAACCTAAATCGTCGATACGAGTTCAACGGAGGTGACGGAATTTGAATCTGAATTCCTGAGCTCAAGTTATGCTTCCCAAAACCCAAGGTGCGCTGAATGCCGCCCGGCTGGGAGGCATCTACCTCATCCCGATCACAAGGAGAGGTTCACTTCCCGTCTCCCAAAATAAAATCAAAAGACAAGCCAAGCAAGTTCCAAAACATAAAACAAACATACGAAGAAATTCATAATTCATGTAATTCACGTATATCAAAAATTCGCAAAAATCAGAATTAAATTCAGATATAAATAGAGCAAAATTCGAAAACATAAAAACATAAACATTAAAAATCGAAGTCATACTTAATCAAATAAATTCAAATATCTTCAAATACTATCATTAACATTTAAATATCAGGTATTCACATAGTTATTAAATTAAATTGCGCACATTAAGGTATACCTGAAAGTCCGATCGATTGGGATGTTACATTTGGTCTAGAAATGAGAAAGATATGGCTAAAACTAAGGATGCATGATGCACGTGCCATGAATGATTTATATACCGTTCACCATTTATAGGAGTCCTTCACATTAATGAGATTGAGTGAAGAGTCTTGGTTAGTGTCGTAGAGTTCGTAACTCGAATTCCTCGACCTCGGTTTTCTTGAACATATCCTTAGCTTGGAATTTCCCATACCTTCTCCCATCTCCGTCTCTAATTAACGATACTTACCTTTGAGAAATTTCTTTTCCTCTTCTACAATCCCCTAATTATCCTGAGGGATTGTTTCAATTCGTTTTCCTCTGAAGTCTTCCATATCCCATTTAATCTTGAAACTCCCTAAACTCGGTTGACAATTATCATATCATGATCTCCAGTTGTCTTGAAGTCTTTCAATCCACTCCTACCAGGACATCCTTAAACCCTATCTAATTCAAATCCCGACTTCTTGGCCTCTCTCTCTTGTATTTTATGGTCCAGTGAGGAGATACTCCTCGGAGTCATCAAGTAGCACGCCTAGGGTTCACACCTTCACAATCTCCATTGTTCCACAATCCCTTAAAGTTCTTCATTTCCTCTTGATATAATCGCGAATCATTTACCCCCAAATTCTCATGTTCTATCTTATTCCTCTTTTATTTTCGATATCTTTAAGTGATGAGTCGACCATCTCGCTTCTTTTTTTTTTTTTTAATGATATCTATGATAAGCTTCTCGTTGATAAGATAGGTTCTTGTCAAAATAACCTTGGGATCATTGACAAGAAAACCTTCGACTTCCTCCCCTATCATTCACAAGGAAGGAAGTACTATCAATCTCTTTTTCTAGTTCACTATCATTCACTCGGCCTTGACATTCATGGTAACTAGTGAATCAATCGCTTCCTCCCCTAGGAATTGGGTTTAGATACTTGTTTCCGGGTTCCACTTCTTATTTCAATACTCTCTTGATCGCTAATCATTGAATGTCCTTTCTCCTTGAATTCCAAACCAATACATCGAGTATATAAGAATGAGGTTCGCGTGATGTGGTACCAATCTTCTTCCTTTTATTATGGCCTCGATTCCTTGTTATAATCTCAACCGAGTCTTCCAAGTCATCATTTTCTTCTTACCCCTGTTTTCGCCATCATGAAGGAAGACTTCTCTCACTCGCAAGCTATCATGAAAACATTAAACTTATGCATGCCAGGTTAGATTTGCTTATGTTATACATCACATTGTCACCCATTGAACAAGAAAACAACAAATAATAGCAATATAGAATACACATCACGAATAAGTACAAAAATACAATGTGGGATGGATGCTCGTGCAAAGGATGCAATTACCTCCTGGGTGTTTCTTTGGCCTTCGTCGTTCACATTCTTCCAACTTGTGTTTCGGTAATCCACATGCAAAGCATCGCCCCAATCTCTTCCAACAATTCTCATAAGTGTGACAATTTATTCTACAATGAGCAGACAGTGGTTGCTCCAAGGATGGGAGTTCTTTCACTTTCTTCTTTCCTTTCGGCCTCAGTTAAGAGTCCTCTCGATTCCACTTTGATCCCAATCCCGAGCTACTTCCCGATCCAGTTCATCCTAATTGGCTCTTTTCTTTTAGCTTTTGGACTCAACTCGAAGAGCTTCACGGGGTACTCTCGATCTAAGTTTTAGATTCGATGTCGATCTCCATTTCCCGTAGGTTTTCCCTAATTCCATCCATAACTTAGGCCACTCTTTCAGACTCATTTGATTTCCTTAGGTAGATACGAGGGCATACATTGATCTTGTGTTCAGAGGAACCGCATCTAGTACACTTGGCCAACCTTTTCCAACAATTCTTATGACTATGGTTGGGTCCTCTACAATGGATGCATAGGACTTATTCTTCGGGAAACGACGCGCTCGGCAAGAACATAAGATCCCATCCGACAAATCGAGTCATTTTTCCCTTCATCTTGGTGGATTGATTATCGGTGCGATGATTCAGAGGTTGTGAAGAGCCTCATCTCTACTAGATCCAAAATTCAACTTAGGGGCCATGGTCGTTGAGATGAGTGGTAGATCGTTGTAAGATATTAACCTACAATACACAAGGGAGGCAAAAGTACAATGCATGCAGTTAGTGAGTGATTATGGCACGTAAATGGAACAACTAGTGTATGTAAAATATGCAACAACAACAATTAGTAAAGAGAAAGTAGAAATTCTAAAACACATAATGCAAGAAAATTCACATATCTTAATGCAATGTACACATTAAGCACGTTGTTCCTACGTCGTACGACCTATATTAGACACAACACGACACTAGAGCTCCGTTTTTGCAACCCAGAGCTCTGATACCACTTTAGAATGCAGCGCCCGGAGCGGCGAGCCACCACATCGCCCACACCTCGACTCGAACCCACATATGAAATAATAATCCATACATGAGCCAAAACCAAAGCGAACGGGGACCTACACACACTCGCTAGGCCAGCCGGAGCTAAGACAGGACCAGAGCGTGCAAAACAATAAGAAAGTGAAAGCATATATCAATGTTCAAGATGATAAATCCAAAAAACGGGTTCAACTATCCCTAGAAGCCTGTCCCGAAATATAAACAACAAGAGTTCATAAGATTCATACATAATTCATTCAACATATACAAATCTTATACAAAAGTGTGACCGAATGCAAAAGAAAACAACTCAAACTTGGGGACTAGAACCCAACCGAATCACGACTCTGCCTAGCACGAGCCAAAACCTGCAAACTGAAAAGTTGAAAGGAGAGGGTCAGTCCACCGACTGCGTGAGCGGGCTAATGCACACCCACACACATATACATATAGAGCAAAGCACATATTAAAGAGAAGACTATGAGCCAGGATAGGGTTTTGCAAACCAAAAACCATTTTCGAATCAAACTTATACATATTCATATCATAATCAGACATAGCTTAAAAGAAAGGTTCTATCCCATTTCATAATCAACATAACAAGGCATATACAAATACCCGGCAAGTACGGGGTCTCCAACCTACTTCCAAATCAATATCATATTTAAGAAAAATCGAAATAAGCATAAACTATATAAATTACCGAATCCTGTATCCATCCCCACAAATTGGAAGTCTGCACGCGGGGTACGGGCCCACATCGTGCAGCTCTACATACGCGGGATAGCAAGTCCACATCGTACCTTCCCCGGTTATTCCCCGAGGGGTTAAAGCACCACACCTCCTCAACCTCCAAGAGTCGCGCGTATGTACTTCAAATGGAGATCGTGTATAGGATTAACTCGACGACCCAACACTACCTCGAGCGTCCTTACCCATGTCTTCGGGGCCCAATAACGTTACCATTACCAATTACCAGCCTTAACTCGCTACAACTTAAACATAACTTAACGTACCTTAGCATACCTTACCTTGCAACTCGACATATGCTTTTAACGTACCTCTCCGTGTCATCCTAAATCATATCATGTTGAAGAAGAGCATAGCTTGCACGAAGACACACAGTTTGGAGCATAGCCTTATTGCAAAATGTTTTCAAACTTACATATGCTCGTACATATAATTCAAAACATTTAATCGTTTGACAAAGTCATAGACGTATTTTATAACCACGTATTTATCATATAAATATAGTAGTATAGTCACATGCGGGCTTGAAAACGTGCACGTAGTGTTGTAGGTCGTATTAACTAAAAGAAAACAAACCTAAACCTCACCTTTTACCAAAAGTGCTCATAGAGGAGCATTGACGACCAAGAAGATGCTAAATGGTGGATCCGACACCTCTCGAACTCAAATCTGAGACAACAAATAGATACTCAGGACTTAGACTCGATCATGAACTAATTAGACGCACGGTAACGCATACAAATGCAAGTGGATGCAATGCATGTCATATAAATTTATACTTAGGCATATCGGAGCAAATAACGATATATCACATAAGATATTCAAGATTTAAACTCGTTTCATATCAAATAATCCCATAATGTATCGTATTATAGCATAACATAAGAGTTCATAAGTTTAAAATGCATAAAGGAGGCGAACGACACAAGAAAAGATAACACGTGTCACTTATACGGTCATGAATTCACGTCACAATTACACTTATCAACCAAGGCCATGAACTTAAATAAATGATGAAACATACCATATTACCACACATTAACATGTTTGGATCATAATCGGGGTGGGAGAAATCAAATATAATCAAGAACATAGCAAGAAAAACAAGCAAACATCACAAAACATTACAACGGAGCAAGAAAAATAGCTAAACAGAAGCTACCACGTAGAAGCCATTAAATGTATGCCAAAGGGGGTGAAACAGGCGTTTCTGCCTTGTAGACCAAAGGGAGACACGGGGGTGTCTCAGTATAGACACCCCAAACCCAAGGTGACACCCCTAAAATGCCTCGGGACCAACACGGGTTTGTCCTTGGGCGACAACTTCATCTTCTTCGCGAATCAGCTATAAAATTAAAGGGAAAACAAGCAAGAAACAGGGAAGGAGCAATGGAACAACATACACAACATTATCATGCACCAACTTACCAAATTTCTTTCCAAAATAAGCAGCCCCAAAACGAACCGCAATCAAGGAGCAGTCATGGAGATCAAATTCAGTCCAAAAGCTTGAAGAAACTCAAAATTTAACAAGGGTGGAACCTCGTACACTTCTGATACATCAAATATAAGTTCATATATACATAATATCAGTAAGGGAGTTCACACTTCATGCCTCAAATTCCATAAAAACCGAACAACAGCCATGGATTCGAAATTGAAGCTTTAAACATAACTATTCAAGCTCATCTTCATATCATGCTCAAAACATGATGAAAAATCACAAACCATAGATTAAAAGAGCCATAAGGAGATGGAAATCAAGAATATATGCTTACCTCTTGAATTTGTTGAAGAATGACGAAGATTGAGCTCAAAATCTCCGAGGGTATGAATAGTATCTTTTTTTTCCTTCTCTTTTGTTGAGAATTTCCTTCCTTTTTCTACTGAATCTCGAAATGAGGAAATAAGGGATGGTTAGGGGCTTGAGTTAGGTTTAATTGGGTCCAATAATGGGTCCATTTGGTCAAGAAATGAGAGAAATATGGCTAAAACCGTAAAAGGTGGCAAAGCTGCGCGAGCCTCACGTTTCGGGCAAAATACGGGGGTCCAAACGGCCTTAGAAAAATATAAGGCTAGCTTCCTGAGCTTGAAAATCTCGTTATGAGTCCGGTGCCAATTTTAGAATTCGAATCCGAATTCCCGAGCTCGAGTTATGCCATTCGGAATCGAAGGAGCGCTAGAATTCGTTAGGCCCTCAAATCCCAAAAATAAAGAAATGGTCTTCGACCAAAATGAACAAGTAAAAACGAATAAAATAACACATAAACACGTTCATAAATTATATAATTCAATTATATCACGTATTCATGATGGGAATTAAAATCAAGTATTAGAAATTAAATACGGAAGTTAAAACTTAAAACTTACACAATTAGGGAACAAATGACACGTAAACAATTAATTCAACGTATAAATTAAATGAAATGAGAAAATAAAATGTCAGAAACCCTCTCATGACATCATACCTGGCTTGCCGAAGAAACAGGGTGTCACAATTTTCCCCCCTTAAATGAACCTGGTCCACAGGTTCACCGCTCGAGTTTCAAGCTCAAGCAACTTCCCGTATTCATCCTATGTTCGAGGTTCATGACGTCCTGACAAGGATTAGCCCGGTAAGGTCTTCATGGACAAGGGGATTGATTACTTCTTGAAATCTTGATGGAATAAATCCTCACTGGTTGATCCGGGCTAGGAGCAACTAAAATGTTTCGTACGATAGGAGGGTCCAAGTTGATTCATCACGCATCGTTTGATCCATTCTAACTACTCAAGAGCTCGGTGTTATACCAATAGCGTGGTTACTGAACCTCCACCACTTACACCTTCTACTCAAGGAGTTTCTTTGCCAGAGAGCTAAACCACCACTCCTTGCTTGCTCCGGAAGACCGTTGTAAATACGACCCTCGACTTACCGTGAAAACCACACACTCGTACCATGGGGTTGTCTCCCCAAACCACAACTCACTCCCCAACAACAAACACACAGGCACGAGTAGAGCACACGACAATTATATATAGAACAATTAAAGAAGCATGATGCACGTGCCATGAATGATTTATGTACCGTTCAACGTTTGTAGGAGTCCTTCACATTAATGAGATTGAGTGAAGAGTCATGGTTGGTGACATAAAGTTCGTAACCCAAATTCCTCGACCTCGGTTTTCTTGAACGGATCCTTAGCTTGGAATTTCCCATACCTTCTCCCAACTCTATCTCTAATTGACAATACTTACCTTCAAGAAATTTCTTTTTCTGTTCTACAATCCCTTAATTATCCTGAGGGATTGTTTCAATTCTTTTTCCTCCGAAGTCTTCCATATCCCATTTAATCTTGAAACACACTAAACTCGGTTGACAATTATCATATCATGATCTTCGGTTATCTTGGAGTCTTTCAATCCACTCCTATCCTACATCCTTAACCCCTGTCTAATTCAAATCCCGACTTCTTGGCCTCTCTCTCTTGTATTTTATGGTCTGGTGAGGAGATACTCCTCGGAGTCATCAAGTAGCATGCCTAGGGTTCATACCTTCACAAACTCCATTGTTCCATGATCCCTTAAAGTTCTTCATTTCCTATTGATAAAAACGCAAATTATTTACCCCCAAATTCTCATGCTCTATCTTATTCCTCTTGTATTTTCGATATCTTTAAGTGATAACTCGACTATCTCACTTCTTTTGTTTTTTAATGATATCCACAATAAGCTTCTCATTGATAAGATAGGTTTTTATCGAAATAACCTTGGGATCATCGACAAGAAAACCTTCCACTTTTCTTTCAATTCTTCCGGTTAAGTTTTCCAATAAGGTTCTCCTCCTTTGCACATTTGTATACTCAAGGAAAGAAGTACTATCAATCTCTTTCTCTAGTGCACTATCATTCACTCGGCCTTGACATTCACGTTAACTAGTGAATCAATCGCTTCCTCCCCTAGGAATTGGGTTTAGATACTTGTTTCGGGGTTCCACTTCTTATTTCAATACTCTCTTAATCGCTAATCATTGAAGGGCCTTCCTCCTCGAATTCCAAACCGATACATCGAGTATATAAGGATGAGGTTCCCGTGATGTGGTACCAATCTTCTTCCTTTTATTATGTCCTCGATTCCTTGTGATAATCTCAACCGAGTCTTCCAAGTCATCATTTTCTTCTTACCCCGGTTTTTGCCAACATGAAGGAAGACTTCTCTCACTCGCAAGCTATCATGAAAACATTAAACTTATGCATGCCGGGTTAGATTTGCTTATGTTATACATCACATTGTCACCCATTGAACAAGAAAACAACAAATAATAGCAATACAGAATACACATCACGAATAAGTACAAAAATACAATGTGGGATGGATGCTCGTGCAATGGGTGCAATTACGTCCTGGGTGTTTCTTTGCCTTCGCCGTTCACATTCTTCCAACTTGTGTTTCGGTGATCCACATCCAAAGCGTCTCCCCAATTTCTTCCAACAATTTTCATAAGCGTGACAATTTATTCTACAGTGAGCACACGGTGGTTGCTCCAAGGATGGGAGTTCTTTCACTTTCCTCTTTCCTTTCGGCCCCAGTTGAGGGTCCTCTCGATTCCATTTTGATCCCAATCCCGAGCTACGTCCCGATCTTATTCTTCCTACTCGGCTCTTTTCTTTTAGCTTTTTGGACTCAGCTCGAAGAGCTTCTTGGGTACTCTCGATCCAAGCTTTAGATTCGATGTCGATCTCCATTTCCCGTAGGTCTTCCCTAATTCTATCCATAAATTGGGCCACTCTTTCGGACTCGTTCGATCTCCTTAGATTGATACGAGGGTATACATCGATGTTGTGTTTGGAGGAACCGCATCTAGTACACTTACCCAACCATTTCCAACAATTCTTATGACTATGGTTGGGTCCTCCACAATGGGTGTAGGGGATTTATTATTCGGGAAACGAAGCGCTTGGCAAGAACATAAGATCCCTTCCGACAAATCAAGTCATTTTGCCCTTCATCTTGGTGGATTGATTATGGGTGCGATGATTCAATTGTTGTGAAGAGCCTTCATCTCTACTTGATCCAAATTTCAACTTAGGGGCCATGGTCGTTGAGATGAGTGGTTGATCGTTGTAAGATATTAACCTACAATACACAAGGGAGATGAAAATACGATGCATGGGGTTAATGAGTGATTATGGAACGTAAATGGAACAACTAGTGTATGTAAAGTATGCAACAACAACAATTAGTGAAGAGAAAGTAGCAATTTTAAAACACATAATGCAAGAAAATTCACATATCATAATGCAATTCACATATTAGAACGTTGTTCCTATGCCGTACGACCTATACTTGACACAACACGACACTAGAACTCCAGTTTTGCAACCCAGAGCTCAGATACCAATTTAGGATGTAGTGCACGGAGCGGCGAGCCTGTAACATCCCGTTCGTTCGACGTACAAGGTACGACACGTTGTACCCTTTTTATGTGTTTAATTATGTGATTTTGTGTTTTACGTGGCCCTATTTTGAACTCTTTTGGAGTTTAGGGGCCCCTTTTGTAATTTTCCCTTTTTAAGGGGATTTTGGCCACTGCTCGTTTGAATGAGATTTTGACCATTTTGATCCCTTCATCGCATTCGGGGCACCGAGACGACTTCGTAGACTCTGAGTTTGCCCAATTCTGACGTCGTTTGCCCCTTCTACCGTTCGTTTCACGCGCGAGGACCCGGGATAAAACACCCAGACCCTCGTTTTTCGAGCATAACGGATCAGCCCCTTTCTCTCTCTTCTCTACCATTTCTCTTCTCTCTCTCTCTCTCACACTACACCTTAAACATACACTTGACCACAACTCGGCCGTTTCTTGACAGAATTCGACGAACCCATAGTGCTTTTCGAAGATCTCGATGAGCCGCTACAATGATACCAGATTTGTGGCCTAACGACGAGCAGTGGCGGAGATGTGGTGGTTTTTTAGGCTTCCGACCACCCATTTGTGACATGCGCCCCAAGGATGGGAAGAGTACTCCCCGGTGCATTTTTCTGTATAGGCGGCTCCACCATTGGGGCGGCGAGGAAGGCGCACGCGCCACCTGAAGTAGCGGCAGGCGGCAGCGCTACTGTAGCAGCGTCGATTTTCGCCGTTTCGGTGGCATTTTTCGGTGAAGGTTAGTATTTTCCGAGGTTTTTCGACCCCCTGAGTCAATTTCCGGCATCAATTTAAGTGAATTTTGGCCATAGGTGGTGGTTCCGGTGAGGCGATTGGTGGCAGAAACTTCGACGACCAACGGGGGCCTTTTTCGTCGATATTTTGGCCACGGGTTCTTCACGAAAGTTGTTCGGAACGACGAGAACTATCATCCTTTGATCACGCGACTCCAGATTCGGCGATTTGGCGGCGGCGCAACGGCGGTTCACGGTGGTGGGGGCTTCCGGGGATATTTTCCTGCGGCAACTATAGGGTTTTTGAAGAGCTCGTCATGGGTAAGACAATGCCTCTTGCGGATTTGATTTTCGTTCACCGGTTTGGAAGTAATTTGATTTTGAAGATTTGAGGGTTTTCGTGTTCTTAGATCCGAAATTGGAGAACATTGACTTGGAATTTTCAGAAATTGATCTAGGATTTGGAACCAGCACGAGGAGTACTTGCACGGATGATTTTTCAGGATTTTTTTCCGGAACGTTCCGGCGGCCGGCCACTGTTCCGGTAGCTCCAGCAGCGGTGCTCCGGTGACCTTCGGACAGTTTGTCCGCCTCGTCGTGGTGAGTCCAATGTCTCTTTTCGTTCGTCAATCGGACACTCGGTTTAATATCTGCGAATTTATTTGTGCATTTCTGATTTATTTGATTAATTGTACTAAATGTAATTTAATTGCGATTAGATTGATTTATCGATTTATATGAACTCCGATGTATATGAAATCATGCATTTAATGAAATATGATATGCATTGATGCTTTGAATTGTAAATTGAACCCCATTATGTCGAAATTGTATTAGTTGTTAATTGTTTAAAATGTAATTCGTTCTTGTATGTTCGAAAAACTGATGAATATGCATTGCTTGGTATTTGAAAATATATAATGAATTATGAATGTATGAATTCATGATTTATTGTTGATATTAGTCCCATTTCATGCCAATTGTTGTGTGTAATTCTTGTACAAGAGGTGTTTATGTAATTTTATAAAATACAAATTTGTATCACTTGATTTAATTGAATCTTATCATTTGAAAACGATTGTGCTAATTTTGATTAAGTAAAAGTTGAATTATTATGCCTTGGATGATTAAATTTGAGACTTTTGCAATTAAAGTTTAATTACCTAAATTGAATTTGAATCTATTATGCAATGTATGAATTGTATGAACTTTGAATGGTTAAATGACTTAGTCGGAATTTGGTATGTAACCTCGTAGGTCTAAATTAATTCGTCACATGCTATTATATGATTTGGTTGTTCTTGTACTACGTGCTTTTATATGAAATGTGATATGTGTAAATGTTTTGATTTGCAATTTGAGTCCCAGCATGTCGAATTTTGTTAATTGTTTAGCCTAGAGGGGATGTTTGTGTAATTTTATAAAATGTGTAAATTTGCATGATATGAATTAACCAAACCTTGTTAATTGAATCTGTTCTGTATTATGTGAATTGTATGAAACTTATATAATTAATTTTGGAAACTTTTCCACGTAAGAAATAATTTATTCGTAGGAATATGAATTGGTTATTTGATATGGATTAATATGAATAATTTGAATTTGATTTGCCTTTCGATTTCTCTTAATAACATTAATTGTGCATATGAATATGTTCTAATGTGTAATATGACTCCATTAAATTATATAATGTTTTCGTTTGCTTGAAATTAATATGAATTTGAATCCTACTTATGTGATTGCATCCCTTAAGTGTTAGAGCATGTGTCATGCATCTCTGAGTGGTTATTTGAGTCTGAGTCTGAGCCCTGTGTTGGGTTTTGTGTGTCCAGTTGGTTCAGGTGCACCCGGGGTGCTGACAAGTGGGTCGTGCAGGTTCCGGGGTGGACCATTTGCTGGGTCTTTGGCTCCGTTTGGTAACAAGTGAGGTTAGGATATAGTTATACCCTAAAGAAATGTGCCGGTTTTCTAATGCATGTGACTTATAAGCCTCTATGTATATATAGATATGTGTGAGATACGTATTTGTTGACTTTTCCATAAGGTTGAAAGTATGAAGCTATGTATAAGCCTATGTATGCTTAGCTTTGATTTCGTTATGATTTTGAGGTCGGCGTAATATGTACATGCGATATGATAAGTACGATATGCATGTGCTTTGTATAAGTGTAAGTCTAGCAGGTTTAAGCTTCCGATTTTCGTGATAAGTGTAAGTGTAAGTTTGGGCCATGGTGTTGTGTGTAATGGGAGACCCGGGACGACCATGGGGTCGCCGGTTGCAACCCCTGTACACTTCTCCATTTTATAGGATCAACTCGGAACCCACTAGGAGGTTAGTGGGGGATGGAGTCCTTGGGCGTGAGTGTCATGAAACTCACAACCCTGACGTTTAAGCGCGGATGGTTTGGGTATGTACAACCCACCCATCAACCGGTGTAAGTAGAGGTATGTGTATTTTGATTTCTTGTGCTTAAGTCTTTCGTACGCGGATGGTTCTCTTAAGGGAGGAATATTGTAACACCCCGCATTTTTCGGAGCAAGATACGATGTCGTTTTCGTGCGATTAGATTGTTATTTATTTAACTCGGCTTGTGCTTGAATTGCCTTATTCATGTTTTAATAATTTAATTGACTCAATTGCAATCTTATATGAATATGTGAACCTAATTGAGATATGTGTTTAATTCCTAATTGCTCTTTAATTTAAATTATGTGGGCTGATTTGAAATTAATTAAAGTTGGGGATTTATTTCTAATTATGAGAAATTCAATTTGGGTTTAATGGGACACTACTCTAAATCTTGGGGGTACTTTTATAATTATTGAATCTCTAATTGGGCTTGATCTAAGTCTTACTTAAATATGTGGACTTAATCGCTTGACCTAAACTCTTGAGGGACCTATGTGCAATTTCCGAAAAGGAATTCTTCTAATACACCGAGAACCCTAGCTGCTACCTCATTCTTTTCTCTTTGGCTTTAAACAGCAGCAGCAACATTCATCTTCTCCCCTTCACCTCCACAACCAGCGAACTGCCCCCACCACCTCACCATCCGCCGGCAACGCCTTCTCTTTTGGCGTTCTCCTCCGCGCCACCATCATCGCCAGCGAACCACCGCCTTCGCCAACTCAGTCGCGACCGCCCCAGGAAGCTCTCCCGTCGCCGTGCACCAACAGCCATGGCGGTCTGGCTGTAGATCCGGCGCCTTTCCCTATTCAGTTTCTAATAGCGACGTGACAGTCTTCTTCTCCATCGAACCGCCACCGCGACTCAGCCCTTCACCACCGCAAGCGCCGACAACCACCGCCATCTGGCTATAGATCTGACCACGATTTTGGCGAGGAACCACCGCCCTCCATCTTCCTCTCTCGTTCCAGTTCTGAGAAGGGAAGGAACATCAACAAACTCTGCTCTCTTTCTCTCCCATTTCAGTAGACAAGAAGCAGCCCTAACGCCGCCGCCACCTTGCCGTCATATATCTACCCACGCTGTGGCCACCGCACCTTCACAACAGCCAGCACTTCCACCACCACCCGACATCATCACTCCGCTGTTCTTGATGTCAACCGGCCTCTCGCCCTTCTCAACCTTGGGCGTTTCCTGTACCATCACTAAGCCACCAGATCTGCTTAGACAATAGCCTCGCCAACCATCGTTCACTGCTAGGAACCACCACAACGCCATCATCCAGTCTTCACTTCTGCTCCGGCCGTTTTCAGCTAGCGACGCCACCCTTGTAGCCACCGGCAAACTGCACTCCAGCTACCTTAACCTAGCCGTTACACCTCCTCTTCAAGATTTAATGCCTTTTCTTTTAATCTCTAATTAAGCTCTCTGTTTAGTTGGGTTACAGTACTGTGATTGTGTGATTGTAAGAATTCAATTGTATATATCTTGGATTTTATAAGGTAAGAATAATCGATTGATTAAGTTTGTTTTGTGTGATGCAATTTTGTTAAAATGCATTTAGTATTCGTTTTCGTCACTGGATTGGTATATGTAATTGTGAGTTGGTTTGCGTCTCGGGGCAACAAGAACTGAAACCACCTTTTGCTGTTTTCGCTGTGTTACATGTTACAACAACAACAATTCATCTTTTGGTTATTCTGAATTCTGCATATTAAATATAGTGTTTAGGTGACAGTAGTTGTTTTAATGTTTGTATGTTATTAGTTAATTTAAATTGTTTTGTGTGTATACATCATTCTAGGTACATGTTCGGTTGTTTGGTTACTCATGATTTGAGATTCACTTAGCTTTTAACTTGAATTTGTTGCTCGGGTTGTTACATGGTTGACTTAAAATAACTGGATATGCGGGATGATTGATAAACTGTGGGATCAACAGGTTTATGTATATTAATTGGAATCGTGAGTGTTGCGTATAGACAAGCATTTAACAATTCTTGAAATAAGAACTTATGGTTTAATTTAAATAAATTCTTAAATGGATAATAAGGAAAATTCGTGGTTAATTACTCTCTCAATATATGTATGTAGGCATTTACAAGAGGAAATGAGTTTTACATTCAACATATTAAATTCTTATATGGTTGTTTAAGTTGAGTGCGTGTTGCTTATATATATATATATACTGCTCTATGTAAAGGCAAACTTGTATTAATTGCATTGGGGTTATAAAATATTTGATTAATTAATGTACTCTATTATTTTATACACCTATTGAAAATGTGATTCCACTTAGTTGATGCCTGACTTGACCTTGTTGTTTGAATTAATTGATTAAGTGGGTTAATATTGTGTGAGCACTTGTGTATTATATACCTATATATATAAATATATAAATGGATGTTGCATTGTGAAGTATAATGTATGGTGTGTGTGTGTGCGTACTAGTTATATATATATGAGTGTTATTTTGTGAATGGGGCAAAGTGTTGATTCTTGAATTATTTATCTTAATGGAAATATGAACTGGTGTGGTTTCATAATACGTGGTGTGCTTTGTGTTTACTAAATTGCTATATCATATTTTATTTGGTCTTGTACATTAATTATATATATCTTAACACTCATGTTATTCTGCCAATTCCTGTGAACTTGTCATATCAGTCCATGAACATTGTCGTGCGTCTATGTGGTTCATGCTTGTGTCGTGTCTCATGAGTACACTGTGTTTCCTTTATGTACAGTGATCTCCAGGGCAGAGACAACCTGGTCGAGTTTGCATTCGTCTTGTCAGTTCTCGTATCTTGTCGCTTCTCAGATGAGGTTTAGGATTTTGTATAGTTATGCGACCTATGGCCTCTATATGTTGATTTCTACCCTTGCATGCGAGTATACTCTATTATAGGTATGTATGTGTTGAATATGATATGTTGACGATCTTGTGTGAGTCCTGCGTGGATGGAGGTCATGAGGCTTAAAGTTCCATCGCGTGGGAAGGGTGTAAATATAAAACCAGTTTTTGAGGCTTATGTAAGCTATTTTGGAAAAACCCAGTTGTGTTCTGATTCTGTAGCGAGATTGCCATGAAAGTTGGCATATGTTATGTTACGTTCTGTTCTGTTATGGGGCCCAGGAGCTACGGGTAAGGAGCCCTCGGGACGGTATCGGGCCGTCGGGGATATACCTGTGCGTAGTCTCCATCTGTATGATGAGGATGTACCGGGACCCTCCAGGACGTTTGGTTGGGAAACGGAGTCCTGAGGGTTGGAGTAGCATTAGCACTCCCCTCGACTATATGGATGGTTAGGGTCGCGCAACCCTACCATCACCCGGAGTTGAGGTTGGTATGTTATTTCTATTTTGTTATGATATGAGGAGTTGAGGTTGGAAGCTCGTACTCGCCGAGCTTATGTTCTGTTCTGTCTGGGAATTATGAATCGGGATAGAGTCTTTCTGAAAATGGTTTCTAAACTTATATCTATATCTATTTTGGGTTGTTTTGAAATGTTCTGGTATGCAACACCTATCCCCGGTTCATGAATCCACCCTTTTGATACGTGTTGTGCTCTGTATATATATATTGTGGGTGTACGTTAGCCCCCCTCACTCAGTCAGTTGACTGACACCTCATTTATCGTTTAGTTTGCAGGTTTCCTTTTGGCTTGAGCTAGGCGGAAGTGAGTCTCCTGAGTCACACTTGTTAGTCTAGTTGGTATTAGGATGCATTCGTCGCATACTTTATTTATGTTATGTATTTATGTTTCACACTTGTAGGTTATGTTTATGTTCTACTTAGACTTAAACCCATGTGGGGTTAGTAAGCTAGTATTTGGATGTTAGTAGATATTATGATGATGCTTTTGCTGTTTATTACGTTGGATTATGAATTGATTCGGGACTAGGTATTTATGCTAGTTGAACCCGTCACCTGCTTTGCATGTTTTGTTTTAAATGCTTCCGCTATCTATTGTTGTTGGTTTTAATTGCTTCCGCACTCTGAGTTTGTCAAGTTAGATCCGCCTAGCCTAGCGTGTGAGTTGGTCTCCCGTTCGCTATGATTCGGATTCGGGCATGGACTTCCTATTTCATGACCGAGTCTGAGTCCTAGTGCGGGGGATGTGGCATCCTTCGTTTGGGGTGTTACATCCTTAAGTGGTATCAGAGCTTGGTTGCAAAACCGAGCTTTAGTGTCGTGTTGTGTCTGTCTAGGTCGAACGGCGTAGGACAATTTGGCTATGTGCGCATCCGCATTTTGATTTGATGAGCTATGCATTTGAATTTTCATCACTCTACTGAATCTACACTATGTGATGCATTGCATTTCTTGGTAACTCTTGATTGTTTTATTACGTGGCATGAGCATTTACTAATCGACATGCATATTTCGATATTGAAGTTGTTGAGATTTTCAGGATGTCACCGCGTCAACAATACCACAATCAACCATCTCATCTAAATCTGAACGATCGGGGACATTCTTCGGCTGATGTCCCACCAATGAATTTGATGGCAATGATGTACCGAGAATTTAGAACATTTAATCCTCCCCAATTTCGAGAAGGGAATGATATAAGGGCCGAAGAGTGGCTTTTGGAAATAGAGGGCATTTTTGAGATATGGCCATGCAATTCTCAAGATATGGCTCGCCTTGCTACGTTCCTCCTACAAGGACAAGCAAGGCAATGGTGGAAAAGACTTACCCAACAATTAGAGGCAACGAGCGAGGAGTTGACGTGGAATGTGTTTGTTCGAGAATTCCGAAAGAGGTATGCACCGGTCATTTTACAAGAACGAAGATTCGAAGAATTCCTCACTTTAAAACAAGGAGAAAGAACCGTTGTGGACTACCTAGGAGAATTTGAGAGGTTGGGCATTCATGTTCCCCACATTATGAGTAATGATCGGGTCAAGGCTAGATACTTTATGGAAGGTCTTGGGGATGAGTTCAAGGAAGCCTTAATTGCTGAGGACACAAGCACATGGGATAAGGCCACGGAGAAAGCATTACGAGTTGAAAATAGGTGGTTGACAAAAAGTAAGGAACGAAAGGTGTCGGAGCCTAGACCTGAGCTGGGTTTGTCCTCAAATTTATACGTGAGAGGAAGATCCGATCAACAGGGAACTCGAACCAAGAAGATTCGTGGAAAGAAGCATAAGAACAGGAACCCTCCAAAGTCGAAGAAAGAAATCCAACCGTGTACCCATTGTGGAGGAACCAACCATGCTTACGACGCATGTCGAGATCGATTGAAGAGGTGTTATGCTTGCGGGTCAGATGAGCACAAGGTTTCCGATTGTGATCGAGCGAGAGCTAACAAACAACGAATACGAGATCAACGACTTCAAATCAGAGATCAAGATGAACCCGAATATTGAGGTATTAGCATTCATGGCATTTGCATACATGCATTGCTTAAATACTCTTACCTTGTTTAGCTTGATGTGGGTGATGACTATTGTTGTTTTAATTATGATTACTCGGATACTTGATCTAGTATTTGTAACTTGAAATTTCTACTTGTTATGAACTGTTACTATAATAAATGAGTTATGTACTTATGTGAACTATTCATGCTTATGTGATTTAAAATTCTCTTGATTGCACACTAACTTCTCATATAACATACATACATACTGTAACCTTGTTTTACAGGGATTCCATAGCGATATCCCCCTTGAGTTGAGACGTGAGCATTGAATCTATACTCAAGGGACACCGATATCAGATGTACAGGGTACACCAAACACGCATCGCATACTTTTCGTCAAGTGTTACTCTGATTTGCATATGTATGAATGTTGGTCTGTGGATTTATGTGCAAGAGAGACCTTAGGCTCCCTCTTTTTACGTGTTGGAGAGATGTAGGATTCTCTCCACTTATGTGATAGAAAGATGCTGGATTCTTTCTAAGCTTTCTGCACGAGAGATGTTGGATTCTCTTGTACTTAGATATTCGGAAGATGCCAGATTCTCTCGAATTTAGGGGTTTGAGAAATGCTGGATTTTCTCAAACTAGAATGTTTGGGAGATGCTGGAATCTGCCAGACTTAGGTTGAGAAACGGGGTTCTCTCATTGTGTGCTTGAGAGACGGGGTTCTCTCAATTCTGTACCTGAGAGACGGGGTTCTCTCAAATCTGCGCTCGAGAGACGGGGCTCTGTCACCTTTTGTGCTGAGAGATGGGATTCTCTCCTGTTTGTTGTGGTTGCGTAACGCGTTGTCCTGGCAACGGTCTGCAAGTGACGAGTTTGCGACGCCACCGAAGTTGAGTGCAGTGATAACTATTCGTCTTATGGGAATAGTCGCACAACTTGATGAAAGCAACGGTCCAGTACTCAAACGGATCCCAATGACAACGAGACATCGCGAGAAAGGTTCAGTAAAGACAATAAGAGTAAACTTCACAACGGAGGCTATGCTTTACGCAACTTCTCGAGAAGGGTTAAGACACTATCAACTTGAAGCTTATCTAGCTCAAGAGTGGAACCTGGGGACCAGGTTCTCTTAAGAAGGGAAGGTTGTAACACCCCGCATTTTTCGGAGCAAGATACGATGTCGTTTTCGTGCGATTAGATTGTTATTTATTTAACTCGGCTTGTGCTTGAATTGCCTTATTCATGTTTTAATAATTTAATTGACTCAATTGCAATCTTATATGAATATGTGAACCTAATTGAGATATGTGTTTAATCCCTAATTGCTCTTTAATTTAAATTATGTGGGCTGATTTGAAATTAATTAAAGTTGGGGATTTATTTCTAATTATGAGAAATTCAATTTGGGTTTAATGGGACACTACTCTAAATCTTGGGGGTACTTTTATAATTATTGAATCTCTAATTGGGCTTGATCTAAGTCTTACTTAAATATGTGGACTTAATCGCTTGACCTAAACTCTTGAGGGACCTATGTGCAATTTCCGAAAAGGAATTCTTCTAATACACCGAGAACCCTAGCTGCTACCTCATTCTTTTCTCTTTGGCTTTAAACAGCAGCAGCAGCATTCATCTTCTCCCCTTCACCTCCACAACCAGCGAACTGCCGCCACCACCTCACCATCCGCCGGCAACGCCTTCTCTTTTGGCGTTCTCCTCCACGCCACCATCATCGCCAGCGAACCACCGCCTTCGCCAACTCAGTAGCCACCGCCCCAGGAAGCTCTCCCGTCGCCGTGCACCAACAGCCATGGCGGTCTGGCTATAGATCCGGTGCCTTTCCCTATTCGGTTTCTAATAGCGACATGACAGTCTTCTTCTCCATCGAACCGCCGCCGCGACTCAGCCCTTCACCACCGCAAGCGCCGACAACCACCGCCATCTGGCCATAGATCTGACCACAATTTTGGCGAGGAACCACCGCCCTCCATCTTCCTCTCTCGTTCCAGATCTGAGAAGGGAAGGAACATCAACAAACTCTGCTCTCTTTCTCTCCCATTTCAGTTGACAAGAAGTAGCCCTAACGCCGCCGCCACCTTACCGTCAGATATCTACCCGCGCTGTGGTCACCGCACCTTCACAACAGCCAGCACTTCCACCACCACCCGACATCATCACTCCACTGTTCTTGATGTCAACCGGCCTCTCGCCCTTCTCAACCTTGGGCGTTTCCTGTACCATCACTAAGCCACCAGATCTGCTTAGACAATAGCCTCGCCAACCATCGTTCACTGCTAGGAACCACCACAACGCCATCATCCAGTCTTCACTTCTGCTCCGGCCGTTTTCAGCTAGCGACGTCACCCTTTTAACCACCGGCAAACTGCACTCCAGCTACCTTAACCTAGCCGCTGCACCTCCTCTTCAAGATGTAATGCCTTTTCTTTTAATCTCTAATTAAGCTCTCTGTTTAGTTGGGTTACAGTACTGTGATTGTGTGATTGTAAGAATTCAATTGTATATATCTTGGATTTTATAAGGTAAGAATAATCGATTGATTAAGTTTGTTTTGTGTGATGCAATTTTGTTAAAATGCATTTAGTATTCGTTTTCGTCACTGGATTGGTATATGTAATTGTGAGTTGGTTTGCGTCTCGGGGCAACAAGAACTGAAACCACCTTTTGCTGTTTTCGCTGTGTTACATGTTACAACAACAACAATTCATCATGTGGTTATTCTGAATTCTGCATATTAAATATAGTGTTTAGGTGACAGTAGTTGTTTTAATGTTTGTATGTTGTTAGTTAATTTAAATTGTTTTGTGTGTATACATCATTCTAGGTACATGTTCGGTTGTTTGGTTACTCATGATTTGAGATTCACTTAGCTTTTAACTTGAATTTGTTGCTCAGGTCGTTACATGGTTGACTTAAAATAACTGGATATGCGTGATGATTGATAAACTGTGGGATCAACAGGTTTATGTATATTAATTGGAATCGTGAGTGTTGGGTATAGACAAGCATTTAACAATTCTTGAAATAAGAACTTATGGTTTAATTTAAATAAATTCTTAAATGGATAATAAGGAAAATTCGTTGCTAATTACTCTCTCTATATATGTATGTAGGCATTTACAAGAGGAAATGAGTTTTACACTCAACATATTAAATTCTTATATGGTTGTTTAAGTTGAGTGCGTGTTGCTTATATATATATATATATATACTGCTCTATGTAAAGGCAAACTTGTATTAATTGCATTGGGGTTATAAAATATTTGATTAATTAATGTACTCTATTATTTTATACACCTATTGAAAATGTGATTCCACTTAGTTGATGCCTGACTTGACCTTGTTGTTTGAATTAATTGATTAAGTGGGTTAATATTGTGTGAGCACTTGTGTATTATGTACGTATATATATAAATATATATATGGATGTTGCATTATGAAGTATAATGTATGGTGTGTGTGTGTGTGCGTACAAGTTATATATATATGAGTGTTATTTTGTGAATGGGGCAAAGTGTTGATTCTTGAGGTTGGAACCTCGTACTCGCCGAGCATATGTTCTGTTCTGTCTCGGAATTATGAATCGGGATAGAGTCTTTCTGAAAATGGTTTCTAAACTTATATCTATATCTATTTTGGGTTGTTTTGAAATGTTCTGGTATGCAACACCTATCCCCGGTTCATGAATCCACCCTTTTGATACGTGTTGTGCTCTGTATATATATATTGTGGGTGTGCGTTAGCCCCCCTCACTCAGTCAGTTGACTGACACCTCATTTATCTTCTAGTTTGCAGGTTTCCTTTTGGCTTGAGCTAGGCGGAAGTGAGTCTCTTGAGTCACACTTGTCAGTCTAGTTGGTATTAGGATGCATTCGTCGCATACTTTATTTATGTTATGTATTTATGTTTCACACTTGTAGGTTATGTTTATGTTCTACTTAGACTTAAACCCGTGTGGGGTTAGTAAGCTAGTATTTGGATGTTAGTAGATATTATGATGATGCTTTTGCTGTTTATTACGTTGGATTATGAATTGATTCGGGACTAGGTATTTATGCTAGTTGAACCCGTCACCTGCTTTGCATGTTTTGTTTTAAATGCTTCCGCTATCTATTGTTGTTGGTTTTAATTGCTTCCGCACTGTGAGTTTGTCAAGTTAGATCCGCCTAGCCTAGCGTGTGAGTTGGTCTCCCGTTCGCTATGATTCGGATTCGGGCATGGACTTCCTATTTCATGACCGAGTCTGAGTCCTAGTGCGGGGGATGTGGCATCCTTCGTTTAGGGTGTTACAAATATGCATTGCTTGGTATTTGAAAATATGTAATGAATTATGAATGTATGAATTCATGATTTATTGTTGATATTAGTCCCGTTTCATGCCAATTGTTGTGTGTAATTCTTGTACAAGGGGTGTTTATGTAATTTTAGAAAATACAAATTTGTATAACTTGATTTAATTGAATCTTATCATTTGAAAACGATTATGCTAATTTTGATTAAGTAAAAGTTGAATTATTATGCCTTGGATGATTAAATTTGAGACTTTTGCAATTAAAGTTTAATTACCTAAATTGAATTTGAATCTATTATGCAGTGTATGAATTGTATGAACTTTGAATGGTTAAATGACTTAGTCGGAATTTGGTATGTAACCCCGTAGGTCTAAATTAATTCGTCACATGCTATTATATAATCTGGTTGTTCTTGTACTACGTGCTTTTATATGAAATGTGATATGTGTAAATGTTTTGATTTGCAATTTGAGTCCCGGCATGTCGAATTTTGTTAATTGTTTAGCCTAGAGGGGATGTTTGTGTAATTTTCTGAAATGTGTAAATTTGCATGATATGAATTAACCTAACCTTGTTAATTGAATCTGTTATATATTATGTGAATTGTATTAAACTTATATGATTAATTTGGAAACTTTTGCACGTAAGAAATAATTTATTCGTACGAATATGAACTGGTTATTTGATATTGATTAATATGAATAATTTAAATTTGCTTTGTCTTTCGATTTTTCTTAATAGCATTAATTGTGCACATGAATATGTTCTAATGTGTAATATGACTCCATTAAATTATATAATGTTTTCGTTTGCTTGAAATTAATATGAATTTGAATCCTACTTATGTGATTGCATCCCTTAAGTGTTAGAGCATGTGTCATGCATCTCTGAGTGGTTATTTGAGTCTGAGTCTGAGCCCTGTGTTGTGTTTTGTGTGTCCAGTTGGTTCAGGTGCACCCGGGGTGCTGACAAGTGGGTCGTGCAGGTTCCGGGGTGGACCATTTGCTGGGTCTTTGGCTCCGTTTGGTAACAAGTGAGGTTAGGATATAGTTATACCCTAAAGAAATGTGCCGGTTTTCTAATGCATGTGACTTATAAGCCTCTATGTATATATAGATATGTGTGAGATACGCATTTATTGACTTTACCATAAGGTTGAAAGTATAAAGCTATGCATAAGTCTATATACGCTTAACTTTGATTTTGTTATGATTTTGAGGTCGGCGTGATATGTACGTAGGATATGATAAGTACGATATGCATGTGCTTTGTATAAGTGTGAGTCTAGCAGGTTTAAGCTTCCAATTTTCGTGATAAGTGTAAGTGTAAGTTTGGGCCATGGAGTTGTGTGTAATGGGAGACCTGGGACGACCATGGGGTCACCGGTTGCAACCCCTGTACACTTCTCCATTTTATAGGATCAACCCGGAACCCACTAGGACGTTAGTGAGGGGATGGATTCCTTGGGCGTGAGTGTCATGAAACTCACGACCCTGACGTTTAAGAGCGGATGGTTTGGGTATGTACAACCCACCCATCAACCGGTGTAAGTGGAGGTATGTGTATTTTGATTTCGTGTGCTCAAGTCTATGTGTGATAGTAAGGAGTTGGTTGGTTATGTAGTCGTACCCGTCGAGTTTTACGTTTGTCTGTCATAAGTTCGTGAAATGGGGTTAGACTCTTAAGTTAAGATAAAATTTGATATGCTTTCAACCTAAAAAGTTATGTTCCGGTATGTGTGCTAAGTCTGCATGAATCTAAGTTTATGCCTTAAGAAACGTATGACTTAAGATTTGTTTGATAAGTCTCCCCATATGTATATTATCACGGGAAAATGTTTTGGCGTGCAAAAACTAACCCCAGGTTCACGAACATTGCTTCTGCTACATCCTGTGCTCTATATATATCTAGGTGTGTGTGGGTAGCCCCTGGCTCAGTCTTTAGACTGACCCCTCCCCCTTTTATGTTTTTAGTTGCAGGTTCAGGTGGTTGGAGTTCGTGCTAGGCGGCGGTGTGTCGTATCTATTGAGTCTGTGTCTGTTCATTTAAGTTGTCAAGTATTTTGTTCTGATTTATGATTCGTAAATTTTTTGTAAGATTTATTTTGAACATGTTTGCAATTATGATTTGAACGTTTGGAATTTCGGGACATGTTAGGACAGGTGCTTGGATTAGTTGAACTCGTCTTGATTGTATGATTATTCGGGACAGGTATCTAGAGCCAGTTGAACCCGTTTTGTTGTGTAATTGTTCGGGACAAAATAGCACAGGTTGGCCGGATTAGTCGAACCCGTGTAGTTGATTTTATGCATGTACTGCACTGTATGTTTAAAGTATGAAAAGTTTTTGAAAAGTTGGCATTTTGGTACTGTTTCCGCTATCATGTTTCGCTTATTCTCTTTTGTACAGGGTTAGGTACCGCCTAGCTAGTGTGTGTGTTTTCGTTTGTCACCCGTTCACTGTGACTTGGCGCGTGTGCGGACTCTCCATTTCGTACACGTGTCGGGTCATAGTGCGGGGGTGTGGTGCCCCCCCGCTTGGGCCGCTACAGAGCCACCCCATCCCCCGCACCTAGACCCGGACCCACATACGAAATAGAAATCCATATATGAGCCTAAGACTAAGTGAACGGGAACCTACACACACTCTGTAGCACCCGCACGGTGGGTCACCACATCCCCCGCACCAAGGTCCGATCCACATACGAAATGGAGAGTCCGTACATGAACCAAACAGTGGTGAACGGGAGACCGACAGACTCACACCTATACAAGGTGGAACTTAGACCCCGAATAACAAAAATCAAACCAACAACAAGAATGCGGAAGCGAAGTATGACATACAAAATTCAAACATATACAACAGGTGACGGGTTCAACTGGCATAAATTCAAAAATCAAGTCAATCGGATCACGTTTGAGGGGTAAACGGGCTTTTCTAAAATGTACTGAAAGCAGAAACGGGCGTTTGGAAAGGCTCGGGTGAGGTAGTAGGTTTGTAAACGGGCGTTTGGTGATTGAACAAGGGCACGAAACGGGCGTTTGGATACCGTCCGTGAGAAAAATGGTTGAATAGTAATAATGACGGAAAAACAACCAAGCCCGAAGCTCACACGAACCCATGCAACACCGGAAGGCACGAAATTCATATCACGAAGCATGTATAACACGTAGGTCACATATTTGCATATTAGAACTCATGAAATAAGCTTAAACACATAAAACCCGAACCCAGCACTATTTATCATCTTCCCCAACTAGTACATAGGCATAAATTCAAGGCACAAAAGAGATATTAAATCGAAGCACGTAATGAAAGGGTCACAAATCTTACCTTAGGTCGTTGATCAGACGGTCGGATCTCACAAAATCGAGCTCGAGAGCTTTAGGGCCAAAAGGGGAAGTTTTCCTATCCTCTTTCTCTCTTCCCTTACTTGTAACGTGAAAAGTGAGGGAGGAAGGAAGGAAGGCTTAGCCGATTTTGTTAGTTAAGAAACTGGTCGGGCAAAACGGGTAGGGTTAAACAGTATTGGGTCCATTAAGATCGGATTTTAAAACGGTAGGGCTATCAAATGGCTTTAGAAATTAAATGGTTATTCCATTGAATTCAAATCACCGAAACGAACTCAATGATAGGGTCGGAATTCGAATTCGAATTCCCGAGCTCAGATAGCCACGAAGGCTCAAACGTCCTAATTATAATTAGGTCTCTTAATTGCAAATATTGGACAATTGAGTCCAAGTACAATTAATTAAATTCTAAAGCACACTTAATTAAAATAAATCTCAATTTGACACATAAGCATAAAAATCACATAATTCACAAAAATACTGAACTAAACCCTCTCGTGACGCCGTACCTAGAATGCCGAAGAGGCGGGGCGTCACACACTCGCTAGGCCAGGCAGAGATAATAAGACAGGACCAGAGTGTGCAAAACAATAAGAAAGTGGAAGCATACATCAAAGTTCAAGAAGATAAATCCACTAAAAGCGGTTCAACTATCCCTAGAAGCCTGTCTCGAAATTTAAACAACAAGAGTTCATAAGATTCATACATAATTCATTCAACATATACAAATCTTATACAAAAGTGTGACCGAATGCAAAAGAAAACAACTCGAACTAGGCGACTAGAACCCAACAGACTCATGACTCCGCCTAGCACGAGCCAAAACCTACAAACTAAAAACTTAAAAGGAGAGGGTCAGTCCACCGACTAAGTGAGGGGGCTAACGCACACCCACACACATATATATAAAAGACTATGAACCGGGATAGGGTTTTGCATACCAAAAACCATTTTTGATTCAAACTTATACATATTCAAATCATAATCAGACATAGCTTAAAAGAAAGGTCCTATCCCATTTCATAATCAACATAACAAGGCGCATATAAATACGCGTCGAGTACGTGTCTCCAACCAACTTACCAATTAATATCATATTTAAGAAAAACCGAAATAAGCATAAAACATATACATTACCAAATCCCGTATCCATCCCCACAACATGGAAGTCTGCACGCGAGGTACGGGCCCACATCGTGTAGCTCTACATACGCGGGATAGCTAGTCAGCATCGTACCTTCCCCGGTTATTCACCGAGGGCTCAAAGTATTATACCTCCTCAACCTCGAAGAGTTGCACGTAGGTACTTCAAATGGAGATCTTGTCCAGGCTTAACCCGATGGCCCAACACCACCTCAAGCGTCCTTACCCACGTCTCTGGGGCCCAATAACGTTACCATTACCAATTACCAGTCTTAACTCGCTACAACTTAAACATAACTTAACGTACCTTAGCATACCTTACCTTGCAACTCGGTATATGCTTTTAACATACCTCTCTGTGTCATCCTAAACCATATCATGTTGAAGATGAGCATAGCTTGCATGAAGACACATGGTTTGGAGCATAGCCTTATTGCAAAACATTTTCAAGCTCACATATGCTCGTACATATAATTCAAAATATTTAATCTTATGACAAGATCATAAACGTATCTTATAAGCATGTATCTATTATATAAATATAATAATATAGTCACATGCAGGCTTAAAAATGAGCAAGTAGGGTTGTAGGTCTTATTAACTAATAGAAAAAAAGCTAAACCTCACATTTTACCAAAAGTGCTCATGGAGGAGCACTGATGACCAAAAAGAAGCTAAATGGTGGATCCGACGCCTCTCGAACTGAAATCTAAGACAACAAACAAATACTCAAGAATTAGACTCGATCATGAACCAATTAGACACATGACGACGCATACAAATGCAAGTGGATGTAATGTATGTCATATAAATTCTTACTTAGGCATATCGGAGCAAATAACGAAATATCACATACGAAATTCAATATTTAAACTCATATCATATCAAATAATTCCATAACATATCATATTATAGCATAACATAAGAGTTCATAAGTTTAAAATGCATAAAGGAGGCAAACGACACAAGAAAAGATTACACGTATCACATATACGGTCATGAATTCACGTCACAATTACACCTTGCAAACGGGGACATAAACTTAAAATAAATAACAAAACATAACATATTACAACACATTAACATGTTAGGATCATAATCGAGGTGGGGAAATCAAATATAATCAAGAACATAGCAAGAAAAACAAGCAAACATCACATAACATCACAACAGAGCAAGAAAAATGGCTAAACGGAAGCCACCATGTAGCAGCCATTAAATGGCTGCCAAAGGGGGTGACACGGGCGTGTCTCCCTTGTTAAACCAAAGGGATACACAGGGGTGTCTCAGTACAGACACCCCAAACCCAAGGTGACACGGGGGTGTCACCCAAATTGCCTTGGGACCGACACGGGCGTGTCCCTGAGTGACAGCTTCATCTTCTTCACGAATCAACTATAAAACGAAAGGGAAAACAAGCAAGAAATAGGGAAGGAGAAATGGAACAACATACACAACATTATCATAAATCAACCTACCAAATTTCATGCCAGAATCCCACCTGAAGCAGCCCTAAAACGAACAACAATCAAGGGGCAGTCATAGAGATCAAATTCAGTCTAAAAGCTTGAAGAAACTCAAAATTTAACAATGGTGGAACCTCATACACTTCTCATACATCAAATATAAGTTCATATATAAATAATAGAATCAAGGGAGATCACACTTCATGCCTCAAATTCAATAAAAACGGAACAACAACCATGGATTCGAAATTGAAGTTTTAAACCTAACGATTCAAGCTCATCTTCATATCATGCTCAAAACATGATGAAAAATCACGAACCATAGATTAAAAGAACCAAAACGAGATGGACATCAAGAATATATGCTTACCTCTTGAATTGGTTGAAGAATGACAAAGATTGAGCACAAAATCTCCGAGGGTATGAATAGTGATGGGTTCTCTTTTTTCCCCTTCTCTTTTACTGATTATTTCCTTCCTTTTTCTTCTGAATATCGAAATTAGGAGATAAGAGATGGTTAGGGTCTTGATTTAGGTTTAAGTGGGTCCAAGAATGGGTCCATTTGGTCAAGAAATGAGAGAGATATGGCTAAAACCGTAAAAGGTGGCAAAGCTGCGCGAGGCTCACGTTAAGGGCGAAATATGGGGGTCCAAACGGGCTTAGAAAAATTATAAGGCTAGGTTCCTTAGCTTGCAAATCTCGTTATGAGTCCGGCTCCACTTTCGGAATTCGAATCTGAATTCCCGAGCTCGAGTTATGCCATCCGGAATCCAAGGGGCGCTAAAACTCGTTTAGCCCTCAAATCCCAAAAATAAAGAAATGGTCTCCGACCAAAAAGAAAAAGTAAAAACGAATAAAATAAACACATAAACAAGTTCATAAATCATATAATTCATGTATATCACACATTCACAATGTTCGGGAATTAAAATCAAGTATTAGAAATTAACTACTGAAGTTAAAACGTAAAACTTACACAATTAGGGAACAAATGACACGTAAACAATTAATTCAACGTATAAATTAAATCAAACGAGAAAATAAAACATCAAAAACCCTCCCGTGACATCATACCTGACTTGCCGAAGAAACAGGGTGTCACACTCTAACTCTCATTCAAAAATTCACACAATTTCCTCTCATTTCTCTCCCTAAAGTCATGAGCTAGGCTACTCTCTCTAGACAAGGTGTGCTTTTCTTTTATTATTGCATGCTTTATATATTGTTCTTAGTATAATGTAGTTATAACATGCTTAGAATTAATTAAATTATGTTTTAGGAATTTTATTTTATGAAATATATGCATAATTGTTAGTTTTAAGTAAAATGTGCCTACAATATGAATTTTATTTAATTAAATGCATAAATTAGGATATGATACAATGTGACTATGTGTTTAACTATTTATGAACTTATTTGATTAAATTCATGCCTAGAATAATTTATTTTTTCGAATTATTTTTATAATTAAAGTTACCTAAAGTGCCACATTTTAAGTTTAATCATGTGTTATGAACTTAGAATTTATTAAATATGATCATGAACTAATATGAACACCTTCATAAGTCAAAGAACATGTTTATAATGTTCTTGAATCAAGAATTTTACTCGTGTGATAGTGTGTGTATGTGTGTTTAATTTTATGTTATAAAATATTTAATTCTTAGAAATTTGAATAGTAAATGTTTTCAATTGTAATTTTGACTTTTTGGTCAACATTTATGCTTAATATTTCGTAATTATTTAAAAATAATTATAAAATAAGTTTTGGAATTTTTAAAGAAAGATTTATCTGGATTTTTTCAAGAATCGACAGATTGTAAAACATTTTCAAAACATGAACTACATTGTCAAATTAAACCATAAATTTCATTTCTAATCTTATAATTAGGATCACAATGTGATTAATAAATATTTGATTAATTAAAGATTTCATAAAGTCTAATTAATTAAAGAAATTCACTTAAACGGCTAAAATTAGGATTTACCCGATGTTCTTTAACATTTTACACTTTATGAACGGGTTAATTGCCTGTAAAACCCCGTGATATGTCGAAAGTGCAAAATAAACCCTGTATTTTAAAAACTAGCATAAAAAACCCTGAGTTTTATAAAAATACACATAAAAAAACCCCGATGCGTTTTTTGTCAAACACGCGCTAAAAATAGAGACTTTAATATAAAAATAACTGTTTTACCCCTTTTACGAAAATAAATGATAAAAATACGAGATTACACTTATAATTTGAAACTTTCAAGTAAAAGAATTTTTATAAATTGAGAAAATAAAATCAGAAATTAAAAATTTTAATTAACACTTTTCTTTAATAAATTTTTATTCGAAAAATAAGTTGTAAAATATTGTAATGGACAAATCGTCAATACACCCCTTGTATAAATGGTATCAGAGCCTAGAAGACGATGTCTTTTGGGATAAAAAATATAAAACTTTGATAAAATTAATTATAAATACTATGTATAAATTATTTAAAATATGAATTAATATATGGTTTCAAATACTAGACGAAGAAAAAAGATTAAATGATATAGATAATGAATTAAATTATCTAGATCTAGATGGTTATTATACAGATGTATCTTATGATGTTACAGATTGGCAATATCCTTCACCTTAAAATGAGAATATTAAATAGACATGAGTTAGCTATTTCATATAATTTTTATGAAGATATGTTAAAATATTTTCTTAAATTGAACAAGTTAAATCCATGTAACTATTATAAAAAGAAGATAAAGAAATTATTACTCAAACCTACTTTCTATATGAATCACTACTGGAAAAACTGGATAAAAAGTATAAATAAGATTTTAGAATTAGAAACTAAAACAGATAAATTAAGTAAAGAAATTAAAAATTCCGAGGATAAGGAATTTTGTCTTAGAAATAAAAATAAAATCAAAATGTTAAAAGATTTACTTAAAAAGGAAAAGATAAAAGTTTTGTTAAACAGAACAAAAGCAGGAAAAGTATGGAAACTATAGGAGTTAATCTTCAGTCTATAATAGAATTAAAGAAGAAATATTAAATCTTGAAGAATCTATAACAGAAATAAAGAATGAATTCCAACTAAATAGAGTTAATATGAAGCAACTTGAGACAACAATAAAAGAAAAGAATAAATGATCTAAAGCGAAAAAATTAAAAGATATTGAAAAGGAAATAAAAACTCCACTAAAGGTAATAAATTTAGAAAAAACCAAACCATATGAAAAAGGATCTTTTGATGACTATATGCTAAATACAATAGTTCCAAGAATGCTAAAAGAACAAGAAGAGAGTTCAAAAAGAGCTCTTGAAAGGCTAAATGCTAAAGGAATTAATGTAGAAAATGAAAATAAAGAAGAAGAAAATCAAAATCAAACCCAAACCGAAGTAAAATCATGAATGACTTAAATGAATTAATAGATGACTTTGAAAAAATAAATTTAGATGGTTTAGTAGAATATGAAGTAAAAATGAGTAAAACTGGTAGCTGAGGAAGTAAAAGAGAGGATGGATCAACAATAGAACATCCAGACGAATCTATAGGTTAGAATGAACCTAAAAGTTATCCTACCTATTTTAATACAAAGAAAAATAAACAAAATGATAAAAAAACCTAAAGGTTATACTGATAAATATAAACTTAATGACGATTATTCATAACTTATAAATGTAAATGGTAGTAAATTAAGCTTAAATAATAATAGAGATAAAAGAAAAGCCTTAATCAAATGGCAAAACCATATGATTTCCTACTTTCTAAATCAAGATGAAATATGTGCTACAGCTTCTAGAAGAACTGAATATATAATATCTACCTTTGATGGAATAATACATAATTGGTGGAAAGGTGTTTCTTCTGATATACAAGGAATAATGAGAACCTCTATGGAAATGGGTTTTGATAAAGATATCTGAAGCGGAGTCGAAGCTATGGTACACTATATATGAAATGAATTTTTAGGAGAATCTTGGATAAATAATATTGAACAAGAAAAACTAAAAGAAAAAGAAGAAGCTAGAAATGATCTCATAAATCTTTCAACATGCTCTATTAAATTTCTCCTAATTATATAGAAGAATTATGTGATTATTATTATAAACAATATTATAGTGAAGAATCACAAGACATATACCTTAAAATGTTTTACTTGAAACTCCCAAATCCTTGGAATACACATATAAATAAAGTATGGGAAAAGGAAAAAGAAACTATTCCTAATAATTTAGGTAGAAGAGTAAGAGTATTAATAAATGAATTAAGAAGGCTTTGTTATGAGCAACAATTATACAAGAAATCTAGAAAAATTTCTGGACTTTATTGTTCAAATCTAGACATACCTACACAATAGGGTTGTGAAAAGAAAAATAAAAATAGACCCTATAAAAAGAGAAAATTCAAAAAGAACAGATACAAGAAATATAAAAAATTTGATAGAAAACATATAAAAGCTAAAAGAAGGTTTTTTAGAAAAAGGGAAAAAATTAATAAAAAACCTACCAAATGCAGATGCTGTAATTGTGAAGAAGAAGGTCATAAATCACCAGAATGCCCTAAACCTAAAAATCTAAGAACAATAGAAGCCGAATTTATAGAAATTAGAGATGAACTTGAAGAAATCTCTGATATAGAAAACAATATAGGAAATGAAATACATGTAGAAATAAGTGATGAAAATTCTTTAGAAAATTCTGAATTAGAATCTGAATCTGATTAAATGGATTCTGAAATACATAATTATAATGAAGAAGAAATAATAGAAGAAGAGATTACAACAGGATATGCTAAAAGAATAACTTTTAGTCAAGAAACTCTAGATAAAATAAAAAACTTAAAGCTAAATGCAGCAAATCCAACAAATAATATATTTACTGGTTTTGCAAATTTAGTAAAGAGAAATAAGATCAATCTTTATGACTATCATGAGGTAGAAAAAGCTATAAGTATTGAAAATACATCTGGAAAAGTCAAGATAAGTCTTATAACAAGAGGAATAGCTAATAATGCTATAAATAAACTGAAAAAAATCACTTAGGCCAAAAATATAATATATATATTTGGGAAGAATACAATTTCTAGTGAAATCCCTATTCAGAGAATGTATAGATAGTCCATTGGTATTGTCTTTGCATGATCAAAGGTTTAGAGATGCTAAAACTACTCATCTGGGAACTATAGAGGAAATTTGTTTTATAAACAATTTTTATTTGATGTGTTTCCAAAATCCAGTATAAACTTACAAGACGAAAATATAGATGAAGTTTTAAACTTACACTATAAATTTCTAAAAGATATAGGTTTAAAAGATGGTATTAAGGATTTTACCCTTTACTATAGCACCCCAGACGGAGGATGCCACATCCCCCGCACTAAGACCCAGACCCAATCACGAAATGGAAAGTGCATGCCCGGATCCGAATTATAGCGAACGGGAGACCAACTCACACACTAGGCTAGGCGGATCTAACTCGATAAACTTAGAGCGCGGAAGCAAATAAAACTAACAACATCAGGTAGTGGAAGCATTTAAAACAAAACATGCAGAACAGGTGACGGGTTCAACTAGCATAGATACCTAATTTCGAATATCAATTCATAATCCAAAATAATAAAACAGCAATATTATCCTCATAATATCTAATAGCATCCAAGTACTATCTTACTAACCCCACACGAGTTTAAATCTAAGTAGAACATAAACATAATCTTTAAGTGTGAAACATAAATACATAACGTAAATAGAGTATGCGACAATGCATCCTAACACCAACTAGACTGACAAGTGTGACTCAGAAGACTCACTTCCGCCTTGCTCATGCCAAAAGAAAACCTGTAAACTAAAAGATAAAACGAGGGGGTCAGTCAACTGACTGAGTGAGGGGGGGACTAACGCACACCCACTATATATATATAAAGAGCATAGCACAGAGTAAAAGGGTGGACTCATGAACCGAGGATAGGTGTTGCATACCAAAACATTTCGAAATAACCCAAATAGATATAGATATAAGTTTGGAAACCATTTTTCAGAAAGACTCTATCCCGATTCATAATTCCATAAAATAACTTAATCAACTGCTCGGCGAGTACGAGCTTCCAACCTCAACTCCTCATAAAATAGAAATAGCATACCAACCTCAACTCCGGGTGATGGTAGGGTTGCGCGACCCTAACCATCAAGACAGGTGAGGGGAGTGCTAATGCTACTCCAACCCTCAGGACTCCGTTTCCCAACCAAGCCTCCTGGTGGGTCCCGGTACATCCTCTTCATACAGATGGAGACTACGCAATGGATAAATACCCGACGGCCCTAACCGTCCCGGGGGACCCATTACCCGTAGCTCTTGGGCCCCAGAACAGAATAGAACATACGCTAATCTTTCATGGCAATCTCGCTACAGAATCAGAACACAACTGGGTTTTCCAAAATAGCTTACATATGCCTTAAAAACTAGTTTTTATATATATATATTCCTACGCTGCAGGGATATACCCCGAAGGTACCCGCCCACGCAGGACACACGCACGGACATTCCCACGCTGCAGGGATATAGCCCGAAGGCACCCGCCCACGCAGAATACATGCATAAGGTCATAAACATATCATGTGCAACATATACGTATCTATAGTGAGGTATACTCGCATGCAAGGTTAGAAATCAGCATATAAAGGCCATAGGTCGCATAACTATACAAAATCCCAAAGCTCACCTGAGAAATGACGAGACGCAGAAACTGACAAGATGATAAAACTTGATCGGATTGTCTCCGCCCTGGAGATCACGGATAGAAAAACACAAAGTACTTATGAGACAAGACTCAGGCATGAACCACATGGACACACGACAATGATTACGAGATGACAAGGAATGATAGTATATGTACACATAAATTACAAGGATGCCACGAAAGTGTTCATGCACACAATTAATATCCCACAATAAATATACAAGTAACGAGATCATGTACGAGGCATAATTGCAAAATTGATGACAATAAAATGTTCTAGCAAATTTAAGGATCAATCAAGTCATATTATATTAAGTAAGCTCATGCTCAAACACTCGGTTTAATTTAGATTAATACATATGTGTTGACCAATTTCTCAAGACTGGAACCTTATAATACATACTAATCACAACACACACTTCATACTTGATCACAACCCCAAACGGATAATTAATTAGTTCAAGAGTTACTTAATTGAAGTTTGAATTCCTTAATTAACAATATTACTTAAGGTCTGTACTAAATCGAATTTGAATATTTGACGCATTATTAACTACAACAAATACTAATTTAATAATTCAAGTTCGTGGATCCTGTACTTCAACAAAGCTAACATCAGGCTAAATTACATTAAGTATGTTTTAATTCCCAATGTTAAAGAATCCATCCCAAACCTTATAGACAAGCAGATATAGAGATATATACTTTATCTTAACAATTACATATTGGCAACACTCGATTCATGCCAACTCAACCTAAATCATAAATTTCATTGCATCATCATTAATATATAAATACAACAATTCCTGCTAGAAACACTAAACTCATAAGATTCCAAGTAGTTTCAATTCTTAAAGTATTAATCACCTAAAACTGTAATTAAGAAGCAAATTTATTTTAAACAAGAATTCGTAATTTGCAAAGTGTATTATAGAAACCTATTTCCACACTCAACCAACCCATTTACACACGAGAGTTTTACATACAATTATATTCATTCACCACCTGTACATATAAAACCAATTTAGGAGATTTCTCAATGCTCAATACAAAATTCTACTTCTAAATTTTATCCATTAAACCAGTATGCATATAACAGTCATACATTCAATTACACCGAAATGAAAAGGATTTCAAAACCAAAACAAGAGTATCACAGGTCAATTTAAATTCCATAATCAATTTACAGTTTCGAGCTTAGCTAAATTCTAGTCCAGATTATAATTACAAACTAACCACACAACTTAATTAATCCAGGTAAGAATGAGGGTTCTGAAATCTGGTTAACCAACATCCAAGACTACAGCTTACAATTCTTCAACAAAAATTTACAATTGGTAAAATTATCCTAAAAGCGCATAAATTAAAATACACAAATAAGAAGGTTAGGCTCACGTTTCTGGAAACAAGGAAAGGAGAATTCCTGCAACGACGGTGAACAGGGGCTGGAAGAACCGAGTTGGGGTTTCCGGATCTGAACCCTATTGTGGCGGTGGTCAAGCGTCGGACTCGTGCCCGGATCTATGAGAACACCGCGGTTGTCGTCGCGGCCAAGGAATGGGCGCTGGAGTTACTGCGCTCTGTGGCCTCTCTTTCGGTTGAAGCAGAGGCGAGGGAGACAGAAGAAGATTGAGGGTGGTGGTGGGTCGGTGACGTGTCTGTTTCTACAGCCGAGAGGCGGTAGTTGCCGAATCTGGAAGAATCGGAGGTGAGAAAGATGACCAGATATGTGGCGGCGTATGGCGAGACAACTCCGTAGTGGTGACCTTAATAAGGTGGTGTGGAAGATGGTTGTTGTTGTGCTGCTGCTGGGACTTGGCGATGGAGGTGAAATGGTGGAAGTCAAGTGGACATCTTTTCGCCCCTGTTCAGATCTGAGCAAGGGCGGTCGTTCGACGGTGGCCATCTGGTGGTGCTTGGGTGGTGCTGCGAGTTCCACCTCCTTTCCAGAGCTGGTGGGTGGAAGGAAGAGGCGGCGGCGACGTGGTGTCACTGGAGAACTTCTTCGCCCACTGCAATCTGCTGAAATCGAAAGAGGTAGAAGGAACGGGGTGGAGAGAGAGAGGAGGGTGGTGATGGTGGTGTTGGGATGGTGTGGCTGATGAGATAGTGTCGCCGGTGGGCGAAGGTGGCCGACAGCGGTGGCGGATTCTATTGCTGCACCGCTGCTATGGAGAAGAAAGGGGAGAAAGAGAGGTGTTATTGCTCAAAGCCGAGATGAGAAAGAAATGGGCCTGCGCTAGGGTTTCGTATATCAAAGGGTCACCGTTTCGGAAATTGCGATTAGGTGCCTCGAAAAAAATAAGTCAATGCAATTGAGTCCCCATGAATTTCAAACATGCAATTAAGTCCACGGATTTTAGATAGGTTCAATTAAGCCCAAATTATAGATTTTAGAATTATAAATTCAGCCCCAAGATTTAAAGTTGTTTCCATATAAGTCAAATTGAATTTCTTATAATTAGAAATTGATACCCAAAGTTGAGTTATTACAATTTAGCCCACATAATTAAGATTAAAGAGCAAATAGGTATTAAACACTTATTTCAATTAAGTCCACATATTTATATAAGATTGCAATTGAGTCAATTAAACAATTAAAACAGGAATAAGGCAATTCAAGCACAAGCAGAGTTAAATAATTAACAATCTAATAGCACGAAAACGACATCGTATCTTGTTCCGAAAAAGCGGGATGTTACACCCTTCCCCCCTTAAGAGAACTTGGTCCCTAGGTTCCACTGCTAAAAGTAGATCCTCGAGTTGTAGTGCTCCAACACTTCTCCTGAACTCGCGTGAGATCATAACTCGAATGGTGAGGCCTACTTCTGTCATCTACACCAAACCTCCTTTAGGATGTCTTGTTATCGTCGAGGTCCGTGCGAGTACTTGATCCGTTAGTTGTTTCGAACTCAGTCGGTCATTCTCATGATCGGATAGCTGCAACTGCACCCAACCTCGATGTCGTCCCAAACTCGCCACTTGCAACCCGTAGTCAAAACAACGAGTAACGCAACCACAACAAACAAGAGAGAATCCCATCTCTCAGCACGTAAGTGAGAGAGCCCCATCCCTCAGCACCCACAAGAAAGAGAACCCCGTCTCTCGAGCACACATAAAAGAGAGAACCCCGTCTCTCAAGCACAGAATTGATAGAACCCCGTCTCTCGGCCTAAGTCGGACAGATTCCAACATCTCCCAACATTTTAGTTTGAGAAAACCAGCATTTCTCAAACCCCTAAATTCAAGAGAATCCAGCATCTCCAGAATACCTAAGTACAAGAGAATCCAGCATCCCTCGTGCACGAAACTTAGAAAGAATCCAACATCTTTCTATCACATAAATAGAGAGAATCCTGTATCTCTCCAACATATAAAAAGAGGGAACCTAAGGTCTCTCTTGCACATAAATCCACTGATCAGTTATTCATACATACACACATCAGAGTGACACTTAACGAGGAAATATACGATGCATGTTTGATGTACCTTATACAACTGATATCGGTATCCCTTGAGTATGGATGCAACGCTCATACCTCAACTCAAGGGGGATATCGCGATGGAATCCCTGTAAAGCAAGGTTACAGTATGTATGTATGTTATATGAGAAGTCAGTGAGCAATCAAGAGAGTTTTAAATCACGTAGGCATGAATATTTCACATAAGTACATAGCTTATTCATTTCAACAACGATTCATAACAAGTAGAAATTTCAAGTTACAAGTACTAGATCAGGTATCCAAGTTATCACAATTAGAACAACAATAGTCATCACACACATCAAGCGAAGTAGGATACGGACACTTAAGCAATGCATGTATGCAAATGCCATGAATGCTAATACCTCAATGTTCGGGTTCATCTTGATCTCCAATTTGAAGGCGTTGATCTCGTATTCGTTGTTTGTTAGCTCTCGATCGATCACAATCGAAAACCTTGTGCTCTTTTGACCCGCAAGCATAACACCTCTTCAATCGATCCCGACACGCGTCGTAAGCACGGTTGGTTCCTCCACAATGGGTACACGGTTGGATTTCTTTCTTCGGCTTTGGAAAGTTCCTGTTCTTATGCTTCTTTCCACGAATCTTCTTAGTTCGAGTTCCTTGTTGATAGGATTCCCCTCTCACGTATAAATTTGAGCATAAACCCAGCTCAGGTCTAGGCTCTGAAACATTTTCTTCCTTACTTTTTGTCAACCACCTATTTTCAACTCGTAATGCTTTCTCAGTGGCTTTATCCCATGTGCTTGTATTCTCCGCAATTAAGGCTTCCTTGAACATCCCGAAGACCCTCCATGAAGTATCTAGCCTTCACCCGATCATTACCCGTAATGTGAGGCACATACACGCCCAACCTCTCGAATTTCCCTATGTAGTCCACAAAGGTTCTTTCTCCTTGTTTTAAAGTGAGGAATTCTTCGAATCTTCGTTCTTGTAAAATGACCGGTGCAAACCTCTTTCGAAATTCTCGAACAAACACATCCCACGTCAACTCCTCGCTCGTTGCCTCTAATTGTTGGGCAAGTTTTTTCCACCGTTGCCTTGCTTATCCTTGTAGGAGGAACGTAGCAAGGCGAGCCATATCTTGAGAGTTGCATGGCCATATTTCAAAAATGCCCTCTATTTCCGAAAGCCACTCTTCGGCCCTTATATCATTCCCTTCCCGAAATTGAGGAGGATTAAGTGTCCTAAAGTCTCGGTACATTATCGCCATCAAATTCGTTGGCGGTACTTCAGTCGAAGATTCAGATTTGGATGAGAAGGTTGATCGTGGTATTGTTGACGCGGTGGCATCCTGAAAATCTCAACAACTTCAATATCGATGTATGCATGTCGATTAGTAAATGCTCATGCCAAGTAATAAATCAATCAAGAGTTACCAAGAAGTACAATGCATCACGTAGTATAAATTCAGCAGAGTGATGAAAATTCAAATGCATAGCTCTTCAAATCACAATGCGGATGCGCACATAACCAAATTGTCCTACGCCGTTCGACCTAGACAGACACAACACGACACTAGAGCTCAGTTTTGAAACCTAGAGTTCTGATACCACTTAAAGATGTAGCACCCCAGACGGAGGATGCCACATCCCCCCGCATTAAGACCCAGACCCGATCACGAAATGGAAAGTCCATGCCCGGATCCGAATCATAGCGAAAGGGAGACCAACTCACACACTACGCTAGGCAGATCTAACTCGACAAACTCAGAGCGTGGAAGCAAATAAAACCAACAACATCAGGTAGTGGAAGCATTTAAAACAAAACATGCAGAACAGGTGACGGGTTCAACTAGCATAGATACCTAATCCCGAATATCAATTCATAATCCAAAATAATAAAACAACAATATTATCCTCATAATATCTAATAGCATCCAAGTACTATCTTACTAACCCCACACGGGTTTAAATCTAAGTAGAACATAAACTTAATCTTCAAGTGTGAAACATAAATACATAACGTAAATAGAGTATGCGACAATGCATCTTAACACCAACTAGACTGACAAGTGTGCCTCAGAAGACTCACTTCCGCCTAGCTCACGCCAAAAGAAAACCTGCAAACTAAAAGATAAAACGAGGGGGTCAGTCAACTGACTGAGTGAGGGGGGGCTAACGCACACCCACAATATATATATAAAGAGCATGACACAGAGTAAAAGGGTGGACTCATGAACCGAGGATGGGTGTTGCATACCAAAACATTTCGAAATAACCCAAATAGATATTAGATATAAGTTTGGAAACCATTTTTTAGAAAGACTCTATCCCGATTCATAATTCCATAACATAACATAATCAACTGCTCGGCGAGTACGAGCTTCCAACCTCAACTCCTCATAAAATAGAAATAACATACCAACCTCAACTTCGGGTGATGGTAGGGTTGCTCAACCCTAACCATCAAGACAGGTGAGGGGAGTGTTAATGCTACTCCAACCCTCAGGACTCCGTTTCCTAACCAAACCTCCTGGTGGGTCCCGGTACATCCTCTTCATACAGATGGAGACTACGCAATGGATAAATACCCGACGGCCCTAACCGTCCCGGAGGACCCATTACCCGTAGCTCCTGGGCCCCATAACAGAACAGAACATACGCCAATCTTTTATGGCAATCTCGCTACAGAATCAGAACACAACTGGGTTTTCCAAAATAGCTTACATATGCCTTAAAAACTAGTTTTTATATATATATATATTCCTACGCTGCAGGGATATACCCCGAAGGTACCCGCCCACGCAGGACACACGCACGGACATTCCCACGCTGCAGGGATATAGCCCGAAGGCACCCGCCCACGCAGAATACATGCATAAGGTCATAAACATATCATGTGCAACATATACGTATCTATAGTGAGGTATACTCGCATGCAAGGTTAGAAATCAGCATATAAAGGCCATAGGTCGCATAACTATACAAAATCCCAAAGCTCACCTGAGAAATGACGAGACGCAGAAACTGACAAGATGATAAAACTTGATCGGATTGTCTCCGCCCTGGAGATCACAGATAGAAAAACACAAAGTACTTATGAGACAAGACTCAGGCATGAACCACATGGACGCACGACAATGATTACGAGATGACAAGGAATGATAGTATATGTACACATAAATTACAAGGATGCCACGAAAGTGTTCATGTACACAATTAATATCCCACAATAAATATACAAGTAACGAGATCATGTACGAGGCATAATTGCAAAATTGATGGCAATAAAATGTTCTAGCAAATTTAAGGATCAATCAAGTCATATTATATTAAGTAAGCTCATGCTCAAACACTCGGTTTAATTTAGATTAATACATATGTGTTGACCAATTTCTCATGAGTGGAACCTTATAATACATACTAATCACAACACACACTTCATACTTGATCACAACCCAAAACGGATAATTAATTATTTCAAGAGTTTCTTAATTGATGTTTGAATTCCTTAATTAACAATATTACTTAAGGTCTGTACTAAATCGAATTTGAATATTTGACGCATTATTAACTATAACAAATACTAATTTAATAATTCAAGTTCGTGGATCCTGTACTTCAACAAAGCTAACATCAGGCTAAATTACATTAAGTATGTTTTAATTCCCAATGTTAAAGAATCCATCCCAAACCTTATAGACAAGCAGATATAGAGATATATAATTTATCTTAACAACTACATATTGGCAACACTCGATTCATGCCAACTTAACCTAAATCATAAATTTCATTGCATCATCATTAATACACAAGTAAAAAGGTTAGGCTCACGTTTCTGGAAACAAGGAAAACAGAATTCCTGCAACAACGGCGAACAGGAGCTGGCAGAACCGAGTTGAGGTTGCCGAATCTGAACCCTATTGCGGCGGTGGTCAAGCGTAGGATTCGTGCCCGGATCTGTGAGAACACCGCGGTTGTCGTCACGGCCAAGGAATGGGCGCTGGAGTTACTACGCTTTGTGGCCTCTCTTTCGGTTGAACCAGAGGCGAGGGAGAGAGAAGAAGATTGAGGGTGGTGGTGGGTCGGCGACGTGTCTGTTTCTACAGCCGAGAGGCGGTAGTTGCCGGATGTGGAAGAATCGGAGGTGAGAAAGATGACCAGATATGTGGCGGCGGATGGCGAGATAACTCCGTAGTGGTGAGCTTAATACGGTGGCGTGGAAGATGGTTGTTGTTGTGCTGCTGCTGGGACTTGGCGATGGAGGTGAAATGGTGGAAGTCAGGTGGAGATCTTTTTGCCCCTGTTCAGATCTGAGCGAGGGTGGTGGTTCGACGGTGGCCGTCTGGTGGTGGTTGGGTGGTGCTGCGAGTTCCACCTCCTTTCCAGAGCTGGTGGGTGGAAAGAAGAGGCGGCGGCGACGTGGTGTCACTGGAGAACTTCTTTGCCCACTGCAATCTGCTGAAATCGAAAGGGGTAGAAGGAACGGGGTGGAGAGAGAGAGGAGGGTGCTGATGGTGGTGTTGGCATAGTGTGGCTAAGGAGATAGTGTCCCCGGCGGGCGAAGGTGGCCGACAGCGGTGGCGGATTCTATTGCTGCGCCGCTGCTATGGAGAAGAAAGGGGAGAAAGAGAGGTGTTATTGCTCAAAGCCGAGATGAGAAAGAAATGGGGCTGCGCTAGGGTTTCGTATATCAAAGGGTCACCGTTTCGGAAATTGCGATTAGGTCCCTCGAAAAAAATAAGTCAATGCAATTGAGTCCCCATGAATTTCAAACATGCAATTAAGTCCATGGATTTTAGATAGGTTCAATTAAGCCCAAATTATAGATTTTAGAATTATAAATTCAGCCCCAAGATTTAAAGTTGTTTCCATATAAGTCAAATTGAATTTCTTATAATTAGAAATTGACACCCAAAGTTCAGTTATTACAATTTAGCCCACATAATTCAAATTGAAGAGCAAATAGGTATTAAACACTTATTTCAATTAAGTCCACATATTTATATAAGATTGCAATTGAGTCAATTAAACAATTAAAACATGAATAAGGCAATTCAAACACAAGCAGAGTTAAATAATTAACAATCTAATAGCACGAAAACGACATCGTATCTTGTTCCAAAAATGCGGGGTGTTACATTTACTATAAAGCACTGTATGTGTTAAGCATTAGTAATTATGGTAAAACTTACCAAAATGAACCATATTTAAAGATAGATGAAGAATGCAAAGAAATAGCTATAGCTAAATTGCCCTTATTAGAAGAAATACAAGAAATAAAACCTTATGAAATTGAAATTGATAATAAAGCAGAAATGAAAAAGAAATAATTACCCTCTAGACTTAGTCTTCGAGGAAACAGGTTAATTGGAGGAAGTTCTAAATATTCTCTTACTGGAGAAAGTTCTGGTATTAAAATGGATAGAAAAAGAACCGTAAATAGATCTCTAAGATATACAAACACTATGGTTATAGAAGGAGAATATTTTAATGGAACTGATAGAATATTTGGACCTAAAATATTGATAGACACAGGAGCTAGTGTTAATCACTTTGCTCAAGTAAAAAATAGAGGATTAATAGGAATGGTTACAAGTCAACCAATCCAATATACAACCTTTGAAGGATTCAAAGCATCTTGTAATCAAGAACTATATGTTCCGATTATAATACAAGGAGTAAAATTAAAAGTAAAATGTTGTTTAGATTCATACATGAGTGGAGAATTCATTGATATAATTCTAGGTAATGAATTTCTCAATAATTGTGAATATTACAAAATAGAGAAGAATGGAGTTACACTCCAAATTCAAGATAAAAATATATTTTGTCCTAAATATGAAAGGGATTAATTTTCCTTTAAGTGTTTTTGTAGCACCCTAATCCCCAAGGCACTTCATCCCCTGCACTATAGCCCGATCCACATACGAAATGGCCAATCCGTACATAAATCGAAACTACAGCGAACGGGTGACAATCAAGAAATAACGAGCTAGGCGGGACACTCCCCAACAATCACACCAAAACATGCAAATCAAAGCGGAAACATTTAAAACAACAATACATATAGGTACCATATTTATATTGAAAACATATTTAGTAGTAGGTACCAACACGTTATCACTACATTATCATCTCCTACATAATATACATATCAAAATGCCTATAATGTGATATCAATAACCATAACATGAGATACCAAAAGATCTATACATGAAAGTGAAATGCTAGACTCGGAGAATGCAAGACCTGACTCGACTCCCACCTAGCACAACCGTGTACCTGAAAAGTGAGGTATCAGTCTACCGAAGACTGAGTGATGGGCATAGATATATATATATCACACGTCACATGTAAGTCATAGCCTCGGGTGAAGACTTGGAAAATGAAATAAATATAAAGTTCGAGAATGGCTTGTTCTTTGCCCGAGATTACAACTATCCAATTTAACATGTTAACTTGATCATTTTATGAAACATGTGGCCCGCCGAGCAGGGCAATTCTCCAACCTTTACACCAATCGTGAACAATACGTGCTTGCATGATTAATTCAATACGTGATCATACATTTCATTTAGTGCTCAATTAGACATAATCATGATTAAAACATGCAATAACCCGAGGACAATCCGTGTTACCCAATCCGTCCCCAGTCTCCTTCTTCCTCCGGGTGATAGTGGGTTTGCAAGGCCCAACTATCCACGACATGGTGTACGTTGGGAACATGACTCCCACGCACGGAACTCCTTCCACCACCAATCTCCTAGTGGCTTCGGGGGTGATCCCAATGAGGTGAGGATAGCTCAAGAGTTACCCGTCGGCCCTTGCCTTCCCGGTTGGCTCAAGATACTACCCTCGGGCCCGAGTGCAATCATGTACTCGCCAAAACATGCTTGAAATCATGAACAATCATGGCTTGCTTGCTTGAAAATATTTATAGTTTGAAAACGGTTATAGATATAATAAGTTTTGGCCAAAATCAACACATAAGGGTTGTAATGGTTCTAAGTACCTAGAACAAAACCTCACCTTATAATTTCCACAAAAGGTGAGAGTGTGTGCAAGCTACGCGACGTGGCCCTGCTCAACCGGGGAACCACCTGTTCAAACAGGACATAACATGTGAACTTGGACTCAATCATGAACGAGTTACGACGCACGGCGTGAAAATAAATGTAATGATGCGTGTATATAGCCAATGACATGATAGCATGGTATACTTGTGCTCGAAGTATATGATCATGGGTAAAACGGGTAATTATTCATCGATCGGTAGCATATGAGGACACACAAAACATTCTAACCCATAAAGTATCTAAATACATCAGATTTATAACATTAATCTAATGTGTTTCATTTAGTAATTAGGTTTAAGAAAGCTTGTATATAAATTTATGGTAATTACACTTACACCCCCTGAGGTTCAAGTGCTTAACAAGACCTATAATATCCAAACAAATCCAATCGAACATAACTATTTTCAAACCTTTATGCATCACACAACATATAAGGGACATGTATTTGGTTAAAAGTTGGAAGATAACATTCTAAGGGCAAGGTAATGGCTACGTGAAATGCATGAAAACACAGAGTGAACTAATTCTCAAACAGTCACAATGTGTAGAAACTTTCTGCACGTATATGTTGTTGAAAAATCGCGATATCTCATTGCTCAGACACTATTTTAATGATCCGTAAAATTCCTAGTAAACTAGACACACTGAAATTTAACATGGTATAAGCCTCAGATCAAGGATGTTTGTATATAAAGGCAGATTTCAGTGTAAAACTGGAACAAAACAGCAACTCTTGTGCTGTGACACGTTTGAAAGAAAAATTTCGTTACCATATCAAACGAAGTCGAAAACTTCTGAATTTTTGTAGGTATACTCCAGACACATATAAGAATACCCCTGTAAAACAGTTTTGGAAAATTTGAAGGTTTACTTATTCTGCTCGGGCTGCAGTTCCAAATTAGAAAACAGGGTAAAATAGGGGACTGCGGCATTTTTCGGGGTATCAAACGGACTCGGATGAACACGAAATTTTACGGAGAGAGACCTGAATATGTGAGGAATATGCCGTTAAAACAGTTTCGAAAAATAAGGTCGCACGTGTTCGGAATTCACGTTCGAAGTCGCCGTACAAATCGTGACAGCACCATAACTCACACGTATATCATTTCTAAACTTTCAAATTGTACAAACTCACAGAGATGCAGACTCTTTCACATAAAAACCATCAGATTTCCTCATGCTATCCAGCTATGATTCACGTACTTCGCCATGAAAATTGGCAGATTCATTCAAGACAATGGCTGCTTAACTCTAGGATGCAAGGTTCTAAGATTTTATTGTTTTGCTAAATTCCAGCACGTCTTAGATCATTCTCAGCTCATAAAACTCATTTATCATGATCAAATATTATCAATTCTAACATATATTTGCTGGAACTTCATCACTCTATCATGTTTAAATCTATCCGCCCATATATAACATATATACACACCATATAAGCTTTTAAGTGGAAAAAGGAATGCTAAAGTAGATTGCTACCTGTTGTAGCTGCTGAAATTCGAGAGAAGGGAGAGCTAGCTAAGTGCTGCTGCTCGTGGTGTGTGTGATGGAGGGAAGAGAGGAAGATGATGATGAGTTAGGGTGGTTTATTATGGTGCTTTGTGTTTGCCGTGGGAGATGGCGAAATGAGAAATGAAAAAAATGAAATTTTGCTTCTTCTTATGTCTGATATATCAAATACAAGGCTTGGGAAAACATTAAAAAAAAAAGCAAAGAGGCACGTGTAGTGGATTGGAGAGAAGTCAACAAATTATCTTTTTAAATTGCAATTGAATCCTTCTAAAATTAAATTGAAGCAATTCTTACCTTCAATTTTGTGGAAGAATTCACTTATGTCCAATTAGTCTTTCTTCTTTTATTTATTTATTTTCCGAATTATACAAATATTTTCACTTTAGCACATAATCCACCAATTTAAGTTTCGTTAAATAATTAGGGATACGGATTGTAAGTGGTGAAAACAAGAAATTAACTCTCACGTATCGTGTACCTAACTTCAATTGAATTCTTGTTCACTATAATAACATCTATGTCTATTCAAGTACTTATAGAATCTCAAATTACATATGAACATTTTCGTCGATTAAATATGTAATTGTTTCACAACTTTAATTTAATCAAGTTGTATTATAAATAAACAAATAAATTACGTAGTTGATATGCCATATAATATGCATGCATGTTAGGATATGATATGAAATTTATAAATTATTTGATGTCATGTTGGAAAAATAGATAAATAAAAGAATTAAAATAAATCCTACGCTCACAAACTCACACGTGGCGTGCTTACCTGTTTATCCGGAACCGGGGCGTCACAACTCTCCCCCCTTAAAAGAATCTGGTCCCCAGATTCTCTATTCTTGAGAAAACAACTCTGGGTGGAACCGTTTCATCTTATCTTCGGTTTCCCACGTAGCTTCTTTGGTTTTGTCACTTCTCCACAACAGTTTAACTATGGGAATCTTCCGGTTTCTCAATTCCTTAAATTTTCGATCCAAGATCTTAACCGGTCTTTGAACAAATGTCAAATTCGGTTCCAATTCAACTTCTTCAACGGGAAGAATCGTGGTCTCATCGGGGTAATACTTTCTTAATTGCGAAACGTGGAACACATTGTGAATCCCCGTAAGACTCGGTGGTAGGTCCAGTCGATAGGCTACTTCGCCTATTCTTTCAAGAATCTCGAAAGGACCTAAGTAGCGATGATTAAGCTTTCCTCCTTTCCCGATCCGGGTGAAACCTTTCCTTGGTGACGCCTTCAAGAATACCCGATCACCAACTTCAAACTCGAGATCTCTTCGGCAAGTATCGGCATACCTCTTTTGCCTATCTTGAGCAGCTTTCATCCGTTGTTGAATAGTTTGAACTTTCTCAATCATAGCCTGAACATCCTTGGAAGGTTTTTCTAATTTCTAACCTTTCTTTACTTCTTCCTGTTTCGACCATTTCCACTCTTCCAAGTCGAAGAATAACGGAGATCGGCACTTCCTTCCATACAAAGGTTCATACGGAGCCATCCCGATCGAAGCCCGAAAGTTGTTATTGTAGGCAAATTCAATCAAAGGTAACTGCTCCTGCCACGAGTTCTGAAAGTCCATCGTCCAAGCCCGATGAAGATCTTCCAAGTAACGTATTAATCTTTCTGTCTGGCCGTCTGTTTGTGGGTGAAATGCGGTACTGAACTTAAGTCTCGTTCCCAACAGGGCCTGTAACTCCTGCCACAACTTAGATATGAATCTCGGGTCTCTGTCTGAAACTATGCTCACCGGAATGCAGTGAAGTCAAATAATCTCTCTGTTATAGATCTCGGCTAATTTTGGAATCTTGTAAGACATTCGGACCGGTAGAAAGTGAGCAGACTTCGTGAATCTATCCACGATTACCCAAATACCATCAAACCCGCCTTTCACTTTCGGTAACCCCGATACAAAGTCCATCGTTACTTGTTCCCATTTCCATTCGGGAATAGGTAACGGTTGTAGAAGTCCTGCGGGTTTATGGTGCTCAGCTTTCACTTTCTGACAAGTCAAGCAATGTTTCACATACTCGACGACATCTCTTTTCATTCCATTCCACCAATAATATTGTTTCAAGTACTTATACATTTTATTTCCTCCCGGGTGGATTGAGTATGCTGACTTGTGAGCTTCTTCAAGTAGAACTAGTTTCAATTCTTCAGGCACTACCACTCTGTTCTTGAATCGAAGTAAACCGGTCTCATCAAACCCAAAAGAACTCTCCGGATCGGATCTCACTTTGTTTACTAGCTTCTGTACCTCCGGATCATTGTTCTGAGCTTCAAATAACTGATACTTCAATTCCGGCTGAATCGTGATATTGGAAACCCGAGCTTTTAACACTATCGGAGCAATTTCATCATTTTCCTTTACTTCCAAATTCGATACACTCGCCTTCCTGCTAAGTGCATCGGCGACCACGTTGGCTTTTCCCAGATGGTACTTAATCGTGCAATCATAATCTCCAATTTCTCCGTCCAACGCCGTTGCCTCATATTCAAATCCTTCTGCGTGAATAGGTACTGGAGGCTCTTGTGGTCGGTGAAAATCTCAAAGGAAGTCCCGTAGAGATAGTGTCTCCTTTTCCTGAGAGCAAAGATTACCGCTGCAAGCTCCAGGTCGTCTGTAGGATAGTTCTTTTCATAATCCTTTAGCTTTCGGGAAGCATAAGCGATCACCTTTCCCTTCTGAGTCAGTACACAACCTAGGCCTTCTTTAGAAACATCTGTGTAAATTGCATACTCTTCTGAACCCTCGGGAAGTGCTAACACTGGAGCTGACACTAACTTTTCCTTCAAAAAGTTGAAACTTTGATCACATTTCTCGTCCCAAACAAACTTGATATCTTTCTTTGTCAATCGGGTCAACGGTGCAGCAATCTTAGAGAAGTCCTGAATGAACATTCTATAGTATCCGGCCAATCCCAAGAAGCTTCTAACTTCCGAGGCGTTCTTTGGTTTCTCCCACTTAAGCACGGCCTCAATCTTCAAGGGGTCAACTTCCAATCCTTTACCTGAAATTACATGCCCTAAGAAAGCAACCCGATCTATCCAAAATTCGCACTTGCTGAATTTAGAAAATAGCTGATGCTCTTTCAGAGTCTGTAGGACAAGTTGGAGATGCCTCGCGTGCTCCTCGACAGATTTGGAGAATACCAAAATGTCATCGATGAAAATCACCACAAATTTGTCGAGGAAAGGCCTAAAGATCCGGTGCATCATATCCATAAAAGCTGCTGGGGCATTAGTCAATCCAAACGGCATAACTAAGAACTCATAATGCCCATACCGAGTGTTGAATCCTGTCCTCGGAAAATCCTCTGCTCGGATTCGCAGCTGGTAATACCCTTGTCTCAAATCCAATTTTGAGTAGACCTTAGAACCCTGAAGTATATCGAATAACTCCTCGATATGTGGAAGGGGGTACTTATTTTTGATAGTCATCCTGTTCAACTCCCGGTAGTCGATGCACATTCTCAAGGTTCCATCCTTTTTCTTTACAAATAACACCGGTGCTCCCCAGGGTGAAGAACTCGGCCGGATGTACCCAACTTCCAATAATGACTCGAGCTGAACCTTTAACTCCTTTAGCTCTGCTGGAGCCATCCGGTATGGAGTCTTTGAATACGGTTCTGCATTCGAGTAAAGATCAATCACAAACTCGATCTCTCGCTCAAGAGGCAAGGAATCCAACTTTTCTGGGAAAACCTCAGGAAACTCCTTCACTATTTCCGTATCTTCCAATTTCACCTGATCTTTAGGCTTGTTCAAAATATAAGCAATGAACCCTGTAGCCCCGTCTCTAACCAATTTCTGAGCTTCTAAGAATGAAAGTAGGGGTACTGTCTTCGAAGTCCAACCCATAGTGACCTCTGAACCCAATTGTACCTTCTTGGCTCGGCAATCAATTGTAGCACAGTGCCTGTACAACCAATCCATCCCCAAGATAGACCCGTATCTCTCCATCGGCATAACAATGAAATCTGTCAAGAACTCTCGGCCTTCAATCTTCACCGGAACATCCTTGTAAACCTGATCCGTCTCTCGCCTACTACCAAAAGGAGAACTAACTACATAGCTCACAGAAGAGTAGATAGCAGGCAAAGATAGAGTAATAGTAATGGAATGAGCAAGAAAGGAGTGTGTAGCTCCTGGATCAAATAATGTATGGATGTTCGTGCCATGAATGCAAATTGTACCTTCAACTACCGCTGCGGGGTCGATCTCAGCATACTGCTCCTCTCCAGCCAGTGCATAAGCCCGAGCTCTCACAAGTGGCCTCTGGCGCCCAGGTGGCGGATCCTGATGATCCGGACAACCGTATACCCGATGCTCGTTGCTCCCACATATCAAACATAAACCCAAACGTCGTCTGCAATTATCATAAGTATGTGTAGGAAGTCCACCATATTTGCAGCCCGGTCTCTGAGGTGGCTGTGGTGGTGCAGGCGCTCGTGGACCCTTCAGAGGTGGTCCTGCAGCTTTAAACTTCTTCTCGGATCCCTTCGGAGCTGGAGGTGCAGAATAGACCATAGGCCTCTTTCCTGAACTCGATCCTGGTCCTGATCTCGAGCCTGAAGCCTGGCCAGTGCGGGGAATAAGCTTCCTTGCATTGTCTGCTTCCTCGACCTTCAAAGCTTTAGTGGTAGCTTTGGCCCAGGTACTAGTGTTTGCAGCCTTCAGTGCGTCCTGTATGTCCGGCCTGAGTCCTTGCACAAATTGCATTGCCTTGTGAAAGTCATCGTTCGCTATGTTAGGGGCATAGCAAGAAAGTCTCTCGAACTCGGCAATGTACGCACCCACTGATCTCCCTCCTTGCTTCAGCTCGGTAAACTCCCTCAACCTGCGAGTACGGGAAGCTAGAGGAATGAAGTTGTTTCTGAATTCCCGTACGAAGACCTCCCACGTGATATCTGTCCCGGCAGCCTCCAAGACTATCTGTGAGCTCTCCCACCAGGAATAGGCCTCGCCCTGGATCAAAGTAAGGGTGCAGCAAGCCTTCTCCAGAGAATCACATGGAATGAGCTGTCAAATCCTTTCAACTTCTTTCAACCACATTTCAGCTTGAATGTCATCACCCTTATAGAACTTCGGGGGACGCTGATTCTGAAATTCTCGAAGTATAGCAGAAATAGGGTTCTCTTGTGGTGTTACGGGTGCAGGTAGTACTGGAGGAACCCGTTCCTGAAGCCTCTGATCAATCAGCCCTACTACCGCATTCATAAAATCCTGGGGCTGAGCCTGAGGAGGTGGAGGAGGGGGTGATCTCACACGGCGGTGATGGCGGTGATGGTGATGATGTCGATGTCTCGGGGATCGGTCACGGTGATGTCTATCACTATCCATCCTGAAATCAAATCACTACACATGCGTGGTTTGACTAACAAATGTTAATGTGTGCAATTAAGTTCATATTTTCAATAAAACACACATTTCAAAGGATCAAACAACTCAAATAATTCAAGAATTCAAGTAAATCACGTAATTTAATTAAATGCAGAATCTCAAGTAACAATTAATCCTATGCCGTGCGACCTAGACTTACAAGACACGACTCAAGAACCTCGGTTTTGCAACGGGGCTCTGATACCACCTTAGGATGTAGCACCCTAATCCCCAAGGCACTACATCCCCCGCACTATAGCCCGATCCACATACGAAATGGCCAATCCGTACATAAACCGAAACTACAGCGAACGGGTGACAATCAAGAAATAACGAGCTAGGCGGGACACTCCCCAACAATATCACCAAAACATGCAAATCAAAGCGAAAGCATTTAAAAGAACAATACATATAGGTACCATATTTATATTGAAAACATATTTAGTAGTAGGTACCAACACGTTATCACTACATTATCATCTCCTACATAATATACATATCAAAATGTCCATAATGTGATATCAATAACCATAACATGAGATACCAAAAGATCTATACATGAAAGTGAAATGCTAGACTCGGAGAATGCAAGACCTGACTCGACTCCCGCCTAACACGACCGTGTACCTGAAAAGTGAAGTATCAGTCTACCGAAGACTGAGTGAGGGGCATAGATATATATATATATATATATATATATATATATATATATATATATATCACACGTTACATGCAAGTCATAGCCTCGGGTGAAGACTTGGAAAATGAAATAAATATAAATTTCGAGAATGGCTTGTTCTTTGCCCGAGATTACAACTATCCAATTTAACATGTTAACTTGATCATTTCATGAAACATGTGGCCCGCCGAGCAGGGCAATTCTCCAACCTTTACACCAATCGTGAACAATACGCGCTTGCATGATTAATTCAGTACGTGATCATACATTTCATTTAGTGCTCAATTAGACATAATCATGATTAAAACATGCAATAACCCGAGGACAATCCGTGTTACCCAATCCGTCCCCAGTCTCCTTCTTCCTCCGGGTGATAGCGGGTTTGCAAGGCCCAACTATCCACGACATGGTGTACGTCGGGAACATGACTCCCACGCACGGAACTCCTTCCACCACCAATCTCCTAGTGGCTTCGGGGTGATCCCAATGAGGTGAGGATAGCTCAAGAGTTACCCGTCGGCCCTTGCCTTCCCGGTTGGCTCAAGATACTACCCTCGGGCCCAAATGCAATCATGTACTCGCCAAAACATGCTTGAAATCATGAACAATCATGGTTTGCTTGCTTGAAAATATTTATAGTTTGAAAACGGTTATAGATATAATAAGTTTTGGCCGAAATCCACACATAAGGGTTGTAATGGTTCTAATTACCTAGAACAAAACCTCACCTTATAATTTCCACAAAAGGTGAGAGTGTGTGCAACCTACACGACTTGATCCTGCTCAACCAGGGAACCACCTGTTCAAACAGGACATAACATGTGAACTTGGACTCAATCATGAACCAGTTACGACGCACAGCGTGAAAATAAATGTAATGATGCGTGTATATAGCCAATGACATGATAGCATGGTATACTTGTGCTCGAAGTATATGATCATGGGTAAAACGGGTACTTATTCATCGATCAGTAGCATATGAGGACACACAAAACATTCTAACTCATAAAGTATCTAAATACATCAGATTTATAACATTAATCTAATGTGTTTCATTTAGTGATTAGGTTTAAGAAAGCTTGTATATAAATTTATGGTAATTACACTTACACCCCCCTGAGGTTCAAGTGCTTAACAAGACCTATAATATCTAAACAAATCCAATCGAACATAACTATTTTCAAACCTTTATGCATCACACAATATATAAGCGACATGTATTTGGTTAAAAGTTGGAAGATAACATTCTAAGGGTAAGGTAATGGCTACGTGAAATGCATGAAAACACAGCTCGTAAACTAATTCTCAAACAGTCACATTGTGCAGAAACTTTCTGCACGTACATGTTGTTGAAAAATCGCGATATCTCATTGCTCAGACGCTATTTTAATGATCCGTAAAATTCCTAGTAAACTAGACACACTGAAATTTAACATGGTATAAGCCTCAGATCAAGGATGTTTGTATATAAAGGTAGATTTCAGTGTAAAACTGGAACAGAACAGCAACTCTTGTGCTGTGACACGTTTGAAAGAAAAATTTCGTTACCATATCAAACGAAGTCGAAAACTTCTGAATTTTTGTAGGTATACTCCAGACACATATAAGAATACCCCTGCAAAACAGTTTTGGAAAATTCGAAGGTTTACTTATTCTGCTCGGGCTGCAGTTCCAGATCAGAAAACAGGGTAAAACAGGGGACTGCGGTATTTTTCGGGATTTTTTCGGGGTATCAAACGGACTCGGATGAACACGAAGTTTTACGGAGAGAGACCTGAATATGTGAGGAATATGCAGTTAAACAGTTTCGAAAAATAAGGTCGCACGTGTTCGGAATTCACGTTCGAAGTCACCGTACAAATCGTGACAGCACCATAACTCACACGTATATCATTTCTAAACTTTCAAATTGTACAAACTCACAGAGATGCAGACTCTTTCACATAAAAACCATCAGATTTCCTCATGCTATCCAGCTATGATTCACGTACTTCACCATGAAAATTGGTAGATGCATTCAAGACAATGGCTGCTTAACTCTAGGATGCAAGGTTCTAAGATTTTCATGTTTTGCTAAATTCCAGCACGTCTTAGATCATTCTCAGCTCATAAAACTCATTTATCATGATCAAATATTATCAATTCTAACATATATTTGCAGGAACTTCATCACTCTATCATGTTTAAATCTATCCGCACATATATAACATATATACACACCATATCAGCTTTTAAGTGGAAAAAGGAATGCTAAAGTAGATTGCTACCTGTTGTAGCTGCTGAAATTCGAGAGAAGGGAGAGCTAGCTAAGTGCTGCTGCTCGTGGTGTGTGTGATGGAGGGAAGAGAGGAAGATGATGATGAGTTAGGGTGGTTTATTATGGTGCTTTGTGTTTGCCGTGGGAGATGGCGAAATGAGAAATGGAAAAAATGAAATTTTGCTTCTTCTTATGTCTGATATATCAAATACAAGGCTTGGGAAAACATTAAAAAAAAAGCAAAGAGGCACGTGTAGTGCATTGGAGAGAAGTCAACAAATTATCTTTTTAAATTGCAATTGAATCCTTCTAAAATTAAATTGAAGCAATTCTTACCTCCAATTTTGTGGAAGAATTCACTTATGTCCAATTAGTCTTTCTTTCTTTATTTATTTATTTTCCGAATTATACAAACATTTTCACTTTAGCACATAATCCACCAATTTAAGTTTCGTTAAATAATTAGGGATACGGATTGTAAGTGGCGAAAACAAGAAATTAACTCTCACGTATCGTGTACCTAACTTCAATTGAATTCTTGTTCACTATAATAACATCTATGTCTATTCAAGTACTTATAGAGTCTCAAATTACATATGAACATTTTCGTCGATTAAATATGTAATTGTTTCACAACTTTAATTTAATCAAGTTGTATTATAAATAAACAAATAAATTACGTAGTTGATATGCCACATAATATGCATGCATGTTAGGATATGATATGAAATTTATAAATTATTTGATGTCATGTAGGAAAAATAGATAAATAAAAGAATTAAAATAAATCCTACGCTCATAAACTCACACGTGGCGTGCTTACCTGTTTATCCGGAACCGGGCGTCACGGTTTTTATACAATTAACACTTTTTAAAGATAAGATAACAACATGTGCTTTAATAGATACTGGATCAGAAATAACTATCTTTAAAATATTCTTGATTAAAGAAATGAAAACTTATAGTAATATAAGAATTAAAGGAATAACAGGACAATCTCAAGCTATTAATAAAGTTGCTAGAGATGTAGAAATTATACTTGGAAGTAAGATTATTCTTATTAAACAAGTATATGAATACAATTCTTTAGAACCGGATATATTGTTAGGAAATAATTTCCCTGAACAATTTCAATTTTATACACAAAATGTATGTAGCACCCTATACGCCAAGGCACTACATCCCCCGCACTGTAGCCCGGTCCACATACGAAATAGATAATCCGTACATAAACCTAACATATAGCGAACGGGTGACAAGACAAGAGACAAGCTAGCTAGGCGGGACTAGACCCCAATTCATTTAAATCTAAGATATAAAAATTCAAAAGCAGAAGCATAACCCTGTCATTTCACCATCATATATCAAGTATCCAAAAGCTCAACATATTCGAGTTCATATATCAATACATTATGATCTCCACATAACATACATGCATAAGTCTCCAAAAGTTAATAAGAACCAAAACATGATAAATCCGAAAATATCAATAACATGAAAATGTGATGCTAGACTCAGCTGAACAAAAGACACAACTCGGACTCCCGCCTAGCATACGACCGTGAGTACCTGAAAAGTGAGGGTGTCAGTCTACCAAAGACTGAGTGAGGGGCGTAAGTATATATAATCACAAGTAATATGCAAGTTATAGCCTCGGGTAAAGACTTGGAAATAAAAGTAATATAAGTTCAAGAATAGATTATTCTTCGCCCGAGATTATAACTATCAAGTTTAATATTTTAATTAATCAATTACATTCAATACGTGGCCCGACGAGTGAGGGCAAGTGTAAGCCCGAGCGCGAGACGTCACATCCCCCGCACCATGACCCGACCCGTATACGAAATGGATTTCCATACACGTGCCGAATCATAGCGAACGGAGACATACACACTCGCTAAGCCGGGCGGGACTAGCCTATAACTTAAACCCCAACAACAATCAAAGTAACAACAGAGCAATAGAAAAGCGGAAGCAATCATTCATATATTATATATTGAGCTAAATGCTCTAGGTACCAACAGGTAATCCATATATTGAGCTATACGCTCTATGTACCAATACTTAAGCCTAAATAAGATACATATAGGTACCATATACATGTACGCTCCATATATATACAAAATCCCAAACTGAACAAAATGTAATCATATGCGTGTACAGGAAAGGCTAGACACGATGCAAGACTCTCCCTGACTGGTATCCCGCCTAGCATCCCCCTTCCTGCAAAAACGACTAAAACAACTCCGGGTTCAGTCTTAGACAGACTGGTGGGTATAAAAAGATAGGCATAATATCATAATATCGCGGAATTGAAACACGTACATGCAAATTATAATCCTTATTCGAGGTTTTGAATCCTTTTTCCCAAGTGGGAAAATAAATACAACGAATAGGATTATAACCATTCATTTCATTCATTAGGTCATTAATAGCGCGGCGAGAGGGCGTGCATTATCTCCAACCACCACCTCGTGTAATTCATTAATCATTCATTCATTCGTTCATGCATTCTTTCTTTCGTGCACATTCATTAGAACATTCATTCGTTCATTCATATACTCCTTTTTCCTCCGGGTAGGGAACGGGTTTGCAAGGCCCGAGCCCTCATTCATTAAAGCTAGAGGCGTACATGAATCCCCAAAAGCGCGGGACCCCTTTCATTCACCAATCTCCTAGTGAAATCCAGGTTACCGAAATTGTTAGAACTAGTATAAATGAATTCCCGTCAGCCCATGCTTCCCCAGTTCACCACTACACTAAGTCCCGGGCCCTCATTCATTGTGATCATTCAATCATTACTCGCCAAAACATTTGGTAGGATATTCAAGAAAAAGGCTTTCGTTTAAAACATTTTCTCATTCAAAACTTGGTATAAATACCTATATAGGGTTTTGGCCAAAATCTTGCACATTAGGTGTTCGGGGTCATATTGTTATCTAATAGAAGAAAAACCCACCTGGTAGACAAAAAGAACCCGACAAAGCTCTCACTGCCCGACCTCGTCACCCACTGGATCAAGATCTGTGTGACAAAGGTAGTGTGAGACTCAATCATGACCACATTAGACGCTCGGCTAAGAAATGACATGCCATGGAATGCTTAAAATGCGATAATATGTTCAATTATGGTCATGAATGTCATAGAATTCAATTAAACACATTATTCACCAAGTTTCGTTCATTATACGGTAAAACCGTATTCATTCCCGTTCATATCGTTCATACTTTCATACTTTCATTCATATGGTCATCAATATCAAATATCAATCATAAAACATAGCTTTAATATAATCACGTTACATATAATTCACAATTACGAGCAATAAACGCAAAACAAGCAATAAAAGAGTTCCCCCAAAGCTGCCATTTCAAATGACATGGCCGTGTTGAGTTTTCAAAGGAAACGGACACGGCCGTGTCCGAGGTTTAAATCAGAAAAATTCAAAGTCGAGGGCTTGACACGGCCGTGTTGAGTTTTCAAAGTATTTGGACACGGCCGTGTCCAAGATTAAATTCAGAAAAAATCAAAGCCGAGAGCCCAACACGGCCGTGTCCATTTTCAGTTCAAAGCTGACACGGGTTTTGCCAAGAAAAACAGAGCAGAAGCTCGGTTTCTCGAGGGAAAAGCTTGCAAAAACAGGGGCAGCCATAAGGAAGCTCTTATACACTCTTAGACATAATCTCAAACCATATAATTCACATATATCATGCAATCCATTCATATGTGCAAGAATTCACACCCAAAGTTGGCAAAAGATCACCCAAGAAGAAGCTTTCATCCATGGAAGCTTCAAGCTCCATTAATGGCAACTCATACTATACTCTACCAACACCAAATCTTAGCATATAGAAATGATAAGGAAGCTACAAGCAACACCTTCCATGCATCAACTCTCACTCAAAACCAAGGAAAGACATGGAACCAAGAATTCATATCATTTATTCATTTTCAAGAATTCTCTCACAACACATGATTCCCCAACTCATACCAAGATATAATCGGAAGAAAATGGAGAGGAGAAGGAGAGAAAAACAATCCATACCTTACCTTGGAAGAAGATTGGATGAAAGTTGATCCTGTGCTTAGGGTTTTGGATGATCAACTATGGAGGGTTTTGGAGCTTCTCTTTTCTCTCTTGGATGATGAATTGATCGATCAAAATGGCAATCAAGGAGAGAAATGCTGATATTTAGTGGAGAAATGGGTAGGATACGGGTCGGTTCAAGTCCGGTTCGTTTAGTAAACGGTTCAACAAGCTATAAAAAAAACGAGGTCGTGGAAAGATTCGTTGTCGAAGGTTCAAACGGTATCGAAACAATACAAGGTCAAGTTTAATGAATAGGTATCGTCGAAACAAGTTCAACGCCGGTTACGGATCTCGATTTCGAGGTCCGGAGCTCAAGATATCACGAAAACCGCTCAGGGTTGCCTATATACAAATAGGTCCCTAAACTTTCAAAAAGTGGCAATTAAGCCCAAACTCAATTTCGAATTGAGTCCAAAACATTCAAATAAGTTACAATCAAGTCCACGAATTACACGAAACACGTAAATTCATTCAATTAACACCGAATTCACGAAATTCACAATTTCATTCATATATTCGAATCTCACATTGGAATTCATATAAAATTTAAACAATTAAATCAAATTAGAACAAATTCAATTAATAAAACAAGATATAAAATCATATAATTAAATGTAAATGCACACGTAACTCTTACCTGCACGTGTTAAAACACGGGGCGTTACAACCTCTCCCCCTTAAAGAGAATCCGTCCTCGGATTCATTGCTCGTTCGGAAACAATTCGGGATAGAACTTCTTCATCTTCTCTTCCGTTTCCCAAGTGGCTTCTTCCGTCTTATCACTTCGTCATAATACTTTCACTAAGGGAAACCGTCTATTTCGAAGTTCCTGAAATTTCAGATCCAGAATCTTAACTGGTTTCTGAACCAAAGTGAGATTTGGTTCAAGCTCTGCTTCTTCAATCGGTATAATCACTGATTCATCGGGGTAGTACTTCCGAAGTTGTGACACATGGAAGACATTGTGAATACCCGTTAAACTTGGAGGCAACTCCAATCTGTAAGTTGTATCTCCGATTCTCTCTAAAATCTCATAAGGTCCCAAATATCGGGGATTCAACTTTCCTCCTTTTCCAATCCGGGTAAATCCTTTCCGGGGTGAAGCTTTCAGGAATACCCTATCCCCAACTTCAAATTCAAGATCTTTCCTTCGCTTATCTGCATAACTTTTCTGTCGATCTTGAGCTACCTTCATCCGTTGTCGGATAATTTGAACCTTTTCAATAGCATCTTGAATAGCTTTGGCAGGTTTATCTTTCCTTTCACCTCTTTGTACCCCTTCTTGCTTATTCTACTTCCATTCTTCCAAATCGAAAAACAACGGGGATCGACACTTCCTTCCATAAAGAAACTCATACGGTGCCATTTCTATAGAAGCTTGGTAACTTTTATTGTAGGCAAACTCAATTAAGGGCAATTGTTCATTCCATGAACTCGAGAAATCCAATGCACATGCCCTTAACATATCCTCAAGATATCTGATTAACCTTTCAGATTGCCCATCCGTCTGTGGATGAAAAGCTGTACTGAACTGAAGCTTAGTTCCCAAACACTTCTGTAACTCTTGCTAGAACCTGGAAGTAAATCTCGGATCCCTGTGTGAAACAATACTAGCTGGCACTCCATGTAACCGAACAACCTCATCATAATACCTCTTAGCCAACTTACCTATCTTATCTGACATCCGAACTGCAAGAAAATGGGCTGACTTGGTTAACCTGTCCACGATTACCCAAATTCCATCGAATCCACCTTTCACTCTAGGTAAACCCGATACAAAATCCATTGCTATCTGTTCCCATTTCCATTCGGGAATAGGTAGTGGCTGTAACAATCCTGACTGTAGCACCCCGCACGTGAGGCACCACATCCCCCGCACTATGGCTCAACACGTGTAACGAAACAGTAAATCCGCACCCATATCAAACCATAGCGAACGGGAGACAAACATAAAACCTTCATAAGCTAGGCGGATGAGAACCAATCAACAAAGTATAATGCATCGCAAAGCTAAAGTTCAAACATAACAACTATAACCAGAATTGGGCTCTTCAGGCCTCTTTTAATTCATAGCAAAACCCAGTAAAAGCAGTTCAATAACAATAACATAATTTTTCAAGTCCATGATACTAAAGAATCGAATCAGACATAATTCCAATACATAAATGAGTGCAGAGACTCTCCTAACCTAACATAATCAACTTAAAGACTCCAAACACCTCTGCCTAGCTCGAAACTCCAAAGTCAAACCTGCACACTAAAAGATTGGGGAGGGAGAGGGTCAGTCTCTAGAAGACTGAGTGAGCAGGAGCGATATACATATATAAAAACATGCACATGCAAGTCATAAATTCCGAACAAGGTTTTATTTGAATTTAGTTCCCTAAAAGGGCAAGAGAATGATTAATCAATGCTCGGATTTTATGACTAATCATATTAATTCATTACATTCATAAATCATACATAAACATAAGGCTCGGCGAGTGAGCGTGCACAATCTCCAACCAAGCTCCGACCGTGTACGACAAATATCATTAATATGTTGATTAGGTGTTCATGCAATATATCATAATACATGCAGATCATATATCATAAATCAAATTCGTTTGGGCAATCCGTGTCCCGGCCTTCCCGCACGGTGCGTAATCACAACATAACATAATCATAATCATAAATCATAAATCAGTTCCAACCTTCTTCCTCCGGGTGGTGGACGGGTTAGCAAGACCCGGCCACCTCATACATGGGCAAATGGGGTTTCATGACTCCCGCAAGGGCACTCAGCTCCCATTCCCCGCTAAACCTCCTAGCGAGTATCGCCGTACATAAATGTGGTGGGACTAGTACAAGGGATCACAGTCGGCCCTTGCCTCCCCGGATAGCCACTTGCACAAGTCCCGGGGCCCGTACAATCATAAATCATAAATGTGCCTCGCCAAACCTATCAATTCATAAGAACATAACATATTTCATAAGTCATTTGAAAAGGGTTTACTCGATCAATATTTACTCGATGACTTTACTTAAAAAGTACATATATATAATCATAAGGTTTTGGCCAAAGCTTTTCACATAAGGGTTGTAGGGTTCGTTACATAGCTAGAACAAAAACACCCTCACCTGAACCGTGACGATACAAGGAACGAGTACCAAGTGCCTGAACGATCAAGATCTCTCCACCCTGGAGATAAACTGTACAAAAGAAACATGTCGTGTTCGTGAGACTCGAGACTCAAATGAACCATATGAGACGCACGGCATGCCATGAACATGATATGAATGCGTAACAAATGATATTATGTCATAAAATGTTCATGTGCACTATTAAAGAATTTGAAACATATAATCAAATCATTCGTTCATATATTTCATTCAATTTCATAAATTCATAAATTCATAACATTCATAATGCATATCAATTAATCCAAGAATTCATTTAATAATCATAATACATAATATTCATATTCACATTTAGGAATAAAATAAATAAACAAAACGTTCAATCAATAGTCGGTAATTTAAATACGCGAAATAGAAATCAATAAATTTCAAGAATTGAATTAAAATAAAATATAATAAAATAAAATTATAACGATTTATAATAAAATTAAATATGAAACACGTAAAAACAATTAATCACATAATTAAATAATTAAATTGCGCAATTTAGAAACAAATATGACATATTAATAAAATTGAAAAACCGGGGCGTTACAATCTCTCCCCCTTAAAAGAATTCGTCCTCGGATTCAGTGCACGCTTAAACCCACCAATGAGAGATTCCCCGTCTCTCGCAAGCAACAAGGAGAGAGCCCCGTCTCTCGAGCAACAATGAGAGAACCCCGTCTCTCGCAAAGCAAAGAGAGTACCGCGTCTCTCAAACAAAAATTAAGAGAATCCCCGTCTCTTAGAAACAACGAGAGCACCCCGTCTCTCAAACAAAAATTAATAAATCAAGGAAGTTTCCGATACTCCCAAGCAACACACGCAAAACCAAATTCAAAATCACACAAGCCACCCCAAGGCAAGTAACAGATATCGTCCACGTTAATCATCAATTACTTCACGTAGTTTAACTTGGTAAGAAAATAAAGCACATAACAAAGAAATTATTAAATTGAATTTGCATGAATGTATGCTTCATGAATGCTATAAATACCGTTCACCATAGTCACGAAGTTTTAAAATTGTGAGTTGTCGTTGTTCAGTGTATCATCTGTCCCGAAGATAGATTCAGTGCTCAGTTTGTCTTTAACCTCTTCAGGGTACCCCGATGAAACAATTGATGAATCCGTCAGGGGTTATACTTCTTGGATCCCTTCTGCCTGGTACTGCTTCCAGTCTTCATCATTTCTCTTAATCCTCATTCGACCAACCAACTCTTTTTAATTAACCGAGTTTGACTTCCCGAATGCCCTTAGACCATCCGTCTCGAAGTTAGGTCCATAGCTACTATTTTACCCATATCCGGGTTTAAAATACTCACGAGAATAACTACCCCTGACAACCTTGACGATTTAATCCTTACCTTGAGGTATTTGTCATTAGGATCTACCTTAACACGAATCCTTTTCCATCTTCCATTCATGTTATCCATTCATTCCCTTTAACCCCTTAAGGATATATTCGGCATCTAGCTCCACAATTCTTGAATCGAAGATAGAATGTTCTTGATGATTCTTAACGTTGGATGTAAATCCTCCAATGATCATCTTTTCCGGTTTGGTTTCTTCTTAAATTTCCTTCTGAATTATCGTGGAAATAACCGAAGACTTGATAATATTGTCATTATTGAACCCCCTTTTTACTCTATTGGATTACTCTTGATTGCCATCCTTCCATTCTATGCTAGCTTGATTCGACTCTCTCTCTCCCGTCAATTCTGACTTAGGGTTTACAGAAGCTCCCTTATAATTCTGTTATCCACAGATCCACGTTCTATACATAGGAATATTCTCTAAGCCATTTCCGTTATACCTAGTGAGGGACTTCAACCCGAATTTAATAAATTAGTTCTCCTCTTAACAACTTAACCATCCAAGCCGCCTTAGTTATCTCTGATCATCACTAATAGGACTTCCAGATCTTCCTTAATTTGCAATTTCGTTATTCCCACTAAATATTTCTTCGAGCACCCCTTCAATCGTCCAATTTGTTCCTCGATCGTACTCTCCCCCTTAAATTTCTATTGTCACAAGTTGAACTCCATTGATTCTTCTTTTGTCAAAATTCTTGATGAGTAATTCTCATTAGGTGAAGTTTAACTGATATAGAAATCAAGGATTTGGCCTTTCAACTCCTTCCCCAGTTCTCTTGATGTCCGAAACTCCTTTCTTATTCTTGTCCGGAACTCTAGTCTCACTTCTCCTTCTGAATTCTTGTTTCCGTTAACCTATCCCTTAATGGAAGTTCCTAATTCCCAAATTCACCTTCCTTATAACGTGTCATCCTATTATTTCTCTTCCTCGTAACTCAGATACTGCTTGGTTGAACTAATACTTGATAGTTGAGGCGAAAGAACTTCCTATCAAATAAACACTAAAATGTATGTCGAGTGAAAATGACGATGCATGTGTCACGTTTACATCAAGCAATTATAGAACACATTAGCGCAATGAAACCACTTAGAAACGTACGGATAAACAGAAGGTCAAAAGAATAAATAATTAATGCAAAATATGATGCACGTGCTATGAATGTTTTGGGAACCTGTCACCAATGTGGTAAGCTATTAGCTCAGTAGCTTTTCTTCGTTCCTCCAATCCCGAGGTTACTTTGACTTGGTGATTATTCCTTGCCTTTCCCACGGTCTTCAAGTTTTCCATGAGTCTTTTTGCATCACTTGTATCTTCCACTATCCGAAATTGAAATTTCACGATCCCTGATTTCTTCGACATCCACTGAATTAGCCTCTGCATTTACCCCCGAGATTCGCCCTTCAACCAGTCTTTGCCTTTCTTTATAGTTCCCATTTGTTGCTCCACATCTTCCAATTTAACCTCACAACATGACAATTCAGCTTGGATTTGGAAAAATGAACTCAAGTCCTGTCCTTAGCATTATCACCCTCCATGGATTGTAGTTATCCTATTACTTATCTTTATCTAACTCCTTCTCGACTTGTTTCCCATCTTACCTCGACTCCTCTTAATTATTGATACCTCTTTCCAATCTTGACTTCTAAAACTCGATTTCTAATTACCAGTTTTATTTAGAAGCTTTTTCACAACCCTTGGGCTTAATTCCCTCCAGATCCATTTTACCTGAACCCTGAACTAAAATACCTTCAAGGTTGATATACCCCACTCCTCAGGTTAGGCAATCCCCTGAATCCAAGTGAAGTACCCTAAGTCGTGGATTCACATAGATTAATCTTCTGAGTTACAACCATCTCGTGATTAACTCCTATCCTCCATGCCTCCGAAAGAATTGTAATAGATTGTTGTGATCATAGAACTTGGTCGTGGTTTGATATTGTCTTTATAACCTGAAAATCATAACTCCTTTCGAGAATATATGCATGCAATTAGTGCATGCTCATGACAGGTATTCAGTACAAAAGGCAAGAGTCCATATAAAATGCAACAAGTAATTCAACAAAATTCTTAAAGAAACCAAATTCCATATTCAAGATCAATGCAATGCACACAATATCACATAGTCCCTATGTCGTTCGACTTAGACTGACTCCAACACGACTCGAGAACACCGGTTTTGCAACCGGGCTCTGATACCACTTAAGGATGTAGCACCCCGCACGTGAGGCACCACATCCCCCGCACTATGGCTCAACACGAGTAACGAAACAGTAAATCCGCACCCATATCAAACCATAGCGAACAGGAGACAAACATAAAACCTTCCTAAGCCAGGCGGAGCTAGACCCTGCAATGAGAACCAATCAACAAAGTATAATGCATCGCAAAGCTAAAGTTCAAACATATCAACTATAACCAAAATTGGGATCTTCAGGTCTCTTTTAATTCATAGCAAAACCCAGTAAAAGCAGTTCAATAACAATAACATAATTTTTCAAGTCCATGATACTAAAGAATCGAATCAGACATAATTCCAATACATAAATGAGTGCAGAGACTCTCCTAACCTAACATAATCAACTTAAAGACTCCAAACACCTCCGCCTAGCTCGAAACTCCAAAGTCAAACCTGCACACTAAAAGATTGGGGAGGGAGAGGGTCAGTCTCTAGAAGACTGAGTGAGCAGGAGCTATATACATATAGAAAAACATGCACATGCAAGTCATAAATTCCGAACAAGGTTTTATTTGAATTTAGTTCCCTAAAAGGGCAAGAGAATGATTAATCAATGCTCGGATTTTATGACTAATCATATTAATTCATTACATTCATAAATCATACATAAACATAAGGCTCGGCGAGTGAGCGTGCACAATCTCCAACCAAGCTCCGACCGTGTACGACAAATATCATTAATATGTTGATTAGGTGTTCAAGCAATATATCATAATACATGCAGATCATATATCATAAATCAAATTCGTTTGGGCAATCCGTATCCCGGCTTTCCTGCACGGTGCGTAATCATAACATAACATAATCATAATCATAAATTATAAATCAGTTCCAACCTTCTTCCTCCGGGTGGTGGACGGGTTAGCAAGACCCGGCCACCTCATACATGGGCCAATGGGGTTTCATGACTCCCCCAAGGGCACTCAGCTCCCATTCCCCGCTAAACCTCGTAGCGAGGGCCGGTATCGCCGTACATAAATGTGGTGGGACTAGTACAAGGGATCACCGTCGGCCCTTGCCTCCCCGGATAGCCACTTGCACAAGTCCCGGGGCCCGTACAATCATAAATCATAAATGTGTCTCGCCAAACATATCAATTCATAAGAACATAACATATTTCATAAGTCATTTGAAAAGGGTTTACTCGATCAATATTTACTCGATGACTTTACTTAAAAAGTACATATATATAATCATAAGGTTTTGGCCAAAGCTTTTCACATAAGGGTTGTAGGGTTCGTTACATAGCTAGAACAAAAACACCCTCACCTGAACCGTGACGATACAAGGAACGAGTACCAAGTGCCTGAACGATCAAGATCTCTCCACCCTGGAGATAAACTGTACAAAAGACAACATGACGTGTTCGTGAGACTCGAGACTCCAATGAACCATATGAGACGCACGGCATGCCATGAACATGATATGAATGCGTAACAAATGATATTATGTCATAAAATGTTCATGTGCACTATTAAAGAATTTGAAACATATAATCAAATCATTCGTTCATATATTTCATTCAATTTCATAAATTCATAAATTCATAACATTCATAAAGCATATCAATTAATCCAAGAATTCATTTAATAATCATAATACATAATATTCATATTCACATTTCGGAATAAAATTAATAAACAAAACGTTCAATCAATAGTCGATAATTTAAATACGCGAAATAGAAATCAATAAATTTCAAGAATTGAATTAAATCAAATAATATTTAACATATATAATAATTATATATAATATAATAAACATATATAACTATATAATAAACATATAATACATATAATATACATATATACATACGTAAATTAACATGCATGCATGAATTATTAATTAACCTAATTAGTACATATATATATAATCATGCATGCATACACAATATATAATATATACTATATTTTATATACACATGCATACAATATATTATAAAACCATACACACACAAACATATATATTATATATGTACATTCATGCAAACACTCCATGCACACACAACCAAACCATGTATAAATATATATATAATTTACACAGCCACATGCATGCAAGGAACAACAACCAGACACAGAACTAACATACACAGCAGCAACCCAGAAAACGCAGGCAACAGTGCGGAAAAGCGGGGTGACACCCCCGTGTCACCTCCCAAGCCCAGACCGAGACACCCCCGTGTCTCGGTACAGCAATTCCAGGCCAAGACCGCACCCCCGTTCCTCGCTGGAACGAGCAAAAATGACACAACCGTGTCGCACAGCAGCAACCTCCCCTGTTTTGACAGAAACGCAGCAGGAAAAAGGCAGTAACTTCACGCAAGAAATGCAGGCAAGAAGGCAACAAAACCAAGCATGAAATGCTGCAAGAAACTCAGCTAAAACACACACCAAGAAGCCACGAAAATGACAGCAAAAGCATGAAGGTTCACGGCAGTCTTGACAGCAGTTATTCACGCCAGAAAACAGAGCTAAGACTACGGAAAAACAGGGCAAGAACGAACTCCAGCAATCCCAACAAGTTCAGATCATATAGGCTATCAAATTTGCAGCAAAACAACATAAATTCAACACATAATTCAGTTCCAAAAGTGTTCAACCAAGAGGAGAAAGCATGCGTGACATTCATGTGGAATTTCTCAAAGTACCATAAATGATAACTCATTAAAATCTCAATCACCCTGAAATCAATGATCATAAATGATATTAGGATGTCAAAACAATCAATCTCAAGCTTGGAATCAATCAAAACCAACAAGAATCGAATGAGATCAACAAAATACCCAAAATTCTCTATTTTCGGTTGGAGTCCAGAAATTCTCGAATCCTTGCTCAAAATCGTGAATGAAAGGATGAAAATGAACAAAAATGAACATATATCACAACCCTAAGCTTACCTTGTTGATTGGAAGAAGTTTGGATGAGATTTGAGCTCCAAAATCTCTAAGGAATGTAGGGTTACGGGACTGGACTGAAAGGCAGTAACTTTGGCTGAGTTTTGGGGATTGTGTGAGAGTTAGTTTGGTTAGGGCATGATATGTTAGGATAGGTGGTTGAGTTAGGGATCAATAGAATCAAACCATGGTTAATTTGGTTATAGTTTGGATGAGATATGGCTATTTTTGTACAGCAAGGTCAGTTTGGTCGCCGATTCGTTTTTCGGTTGGATTTCAGAGTTTCAAATGACTTAGGAAAAATATAAGGCTAAGTTTACTAAACTCAAATTTTTGTTACGAGTTCAGCGGAGTTGACGAAACTCGAATCCAAGTTCCCGAGCTCAAGATATTAAATTCGGAACCAAGGGTACGCTAAGTGCTCGTTAGCCCCCGATTTGGTTCCTCGAATCAAATTAAATTCATTAACATATCAAATAAATTCGAAAACATAAACCGAGCATATAGGCATGTTCATAACACATATATTTATGACATACTACAAATTCGTGGCATTTCGATATCATTTCTTATAAGAACGATGCATTAAATGAACAACATGCTCATTCATGAAATTCATGCATATATACATTAAAATCCATGCAATAAAATTTAAATGAATAAATTAAGTCTAATATTAAATAAATTATATTAAAGTCACGTAATTAATTAATTAAAGCATGATTAATTAACATAACACTTAATTAGCATAATCATTAAATTATTAATATGGTTAAGCATGATTAATTAACATAATACATAATTAGCAACATAATTAACATTAATCATTAAACTAACAATAATTAAAGAAATATATATATATACATATATACTTAATATACGAAATATTTAAAATAAAATTGAATTAAAATAAAATATAATAAAATAAAATTATAACGATTTATAATAAAATTAAATATGAAACACGTAAAAACAATTAATCACATAATTAAATAATTAAATTGCGCAATTTAGAAACAAATATGACATATTAATAAAATTGAAAAACCGGGGCGTTACACTGACGGCTTCTGATGCTCAGCTTTCACTAGCTGACAAGTCAGACAATGCTTCACATAATTCACTACATCTCTCTTCAACCCGTTCCACCAATAATACTGTTTCAAGTCCCGATACATCTTGTTTCCACCAGGATGTACCGAATAGACAGTTTTATGAGCTTCATCCAAAATAGCTCTTCTCAACTCCGCTGGAACTACTGCTCTGTCCTTAAATCGAAAGATTCCCGTATCATCGAATCCAAACGGACACTCGGAGTCTGATCGAGCCTTCTCAATCAACTTCTGAATCTCAACATCCGTCCGTTGTGCCTCAAATATCTGTTGCCTTAACTCTGGACGTACTGAGATGTTACCAATACGAGCCTTTATCTTAACCAATTCCATTAGTTGTCCAATATTTACCTTCAAATTGGATACACTAGCCTTCTTGCTCAATGCATCCGCTACCACATTAGCTTTGCCTGGGTGATACTTAATCACACAATCATAATCCTCGAGAGTCTCCATCCACCTTCGCTGCCTTCTATTCAACTCCTTCTGAGAGAATAAGTACTGAAGACTCTTATGATCAGTAAAAATCTCAAAAGAAGTTCCATACAAATAATGTCTCCACTTCCCTAAGGCAAAAATCACCGCTGCAAGTTCAAGGTCGTGAGTGGGATAATTCTTCTCATGCTCTTTCAATTTCCTAGAGGCATAAGCAATTACTCTCCCATTCTGAATCAAAACACAACCTAGGCCTTCATGGGAAGCATCCGTATACACCATAAAACCTTCAATACCATCAGGAAGTGCAAGTATCGGTGCAGAAGTTAACTTATCCTTCAAGAGCTGAAAACTAACTTCACACTTCTCATCCCACTTAAACTGACCCTCTTTCTTGGTTAATCGGGTTAACGGAGCCGCAATCTTAGAAAAATCCTTAACAAATCTTCGGTAATAACCGGCTAAACCCAAGAAACTTCGGATCTCAGAAACATTCTTAGGACTCTGCCACTTAGAAACTGCCTCTACTTTCGAAGGATCCACTTCTAATCCTTTGCTCGAAATAATATGTCCCAAGGAACTCACCCTGTCAATCCAAAACTCGCATTTACTGAACTTGTCATAAAGCTGATTATCTCTTAAAGTTTCCAATACCAATCTCAAATGCTGAGCATGATCCTCTTCTGACCTTGAGTACACCAAAATATCATCAATGAAGATCACAACAAACTTATCCAAATACGGTCGGAAAATCCGATGCATCATGTCCATAAAAGCTGCCGGCGCATTAGTTAATCCAAATGGCATCACCACGAATTCATAATGTCCATACCGGGTATTAAATCCTGTCTTAGGAATATCTTCCTCCTTAATCTTTAGCTGATAATATCCCTGCCTTAAATCGAGCTTGGAATACACTCTTGACCCTTGTAGCATATCAAACAAATCCTCAATATTAGGCAATGGATACTTATTCTTTACAATCATCCGATTCAACTCCCGGTAGTCAATACACATCCTCAAGGTTCTATCTTTCTTCTTAACAAAGAGAACCGGCGCGCCCCACGGTGACGAACTTGGCCGAATATAACCATTCTTGAGAACATCTTCCAGCTGAACTTTCAACTCCTGTAACTTTGCCGGTGCCATCCGGTAAGGAGTCTTAGAATAAGGTTCAGATCCCGGATATAAGTCTATTACAAATTCGATCTCTCGATCCGGAGGCAAAGAACCTAAAACTTCGGGAAACACCTCAAGATATTCCTTCACCACTTCTGTCTCTTCGAGTTTCGCTTGATCTTTCGGCTTATTCAAAATATAGGCAATAAATCCCGTTGCCCCATTCCTTATCAACTTGTGATCTTCAGTAAACGACAAAAGAGGTGCAATCTCTGACTCTTTCCCCACTGTCACTTCTTCTCCCAATTTAACTGTCTTGGTGAAACAATCAACCGTGGCGTGGTACCGAAACAACCAATCCATTCCCAGAATAACCTCATATCAGTTCATCGGCATTACCACCAAATCTGCCTGATATACTCTGCCTTCAAACCCAAACAAACAATCTCTGACCACCCGATCCGTCTCAAGACTTCCACCCAACGACGAACTCACCACATAACAAGCATTTACGCACGTAACAGGCAAACACAAGGTATCAATTAATTTACAAGACATAAAAGAATGAGTAGCGCCAGGGTCAAATAATGCATGTATGTTCGTGTTATGGATGCATATCGTACCTTCCACCATAGCATTGGGATTGGCTTCCACATCTTGCTCTTCACCCGCAAGGGCATATGCACGAGCTGGGATCATCGGCCTCTGAGCTCCCGGTTGATATCCCGGAGTCTTATCTGGACAAGTATTAGCCATATGCGTCGTTTTCCCACAAATCAGACACTGTCCCAACCTCCTTCTGCAAGTGTTGTAGGTGTGAGTCGGGCCTCCACAAAATAGGCATGGTGACCTATCATGGCGAGGATCAGACGTAGCCGGAGGTGCTTGTGGCTTCGGCGGTGCAGCTCCTGTAGGTCGAAACCTCTTAGCTTGTCCTTGAAATGGCTAAGGAGGAGATACCATAGGTCTTTTCCCTTTTCCAAGTCCCGATCCTTGTCCCATTTGCATACGAGGTAAGGGGTCCCTTTTCTTATACTCCTCTTCCAACACCAATGCCCTCTGTACCGTGTCAGCAAAAGATTCAAAGTTATGGCCTGCGTGCCCGTGTCTCAGATCCTGTCTCAACCCCGAAATAAACCTCTTTGCCTTTCTCTTTTCATCTCTTGTAATGTGAGGTGCATACTTCCCAAGCCTATTGAAAAGAGAAAAATACTGAGCCACCGTCCGAGTCCCTTGCTTCAAATCCATAAATTCTTGTTATTTCCTTTCTCGAACGACTTCAGGAACAAAGGCTTCTCTAAACTCCCTTACAAACACTTCCCAAGTAACTTCTTCTCCTTCCACTTCGAGCTTCTCTCGGGTGCGTTCCCACCAATCATAGGCCTCTCCATCCAATTGAAAAATAGCAAACTGGGCCTTTTCTTGAGATGTGAATTGTCGAACATTAAAAATCCTCTCAATCCTTGTGAGCCATCCTTCCGATATAGCATCATCAACAGAACCCGAAAACCTTGGAGGGTTATAGCTCAAAAACAACCCATGATGATCTCTCGGGTTATTTGGAGGAGGTGCTTGATGTTCAGCCTGCGGTTGTACTGGAGGATCCTGAGCCCTTCTATGCTCCACGTAGTTATATACCGCCTCCATAAAATGCTCCATATTCATAGGCGGTTGTGGAGGATTAGGAGAACGATCTCTATGATGATGACGATCCGGAGACCTTTCCCGATGTCTTCTAGGAGGCATCCTGTTCACTCAAACACTAACATGCGTGCTAATTTTAGTTCATGCGTGACAATGCATTAAATTCAATCAATCATTCAAGTCAGAGATCGAAACACCTTATCACATAAAAATGCAAATGCTCCAAATTACCAAGTAATTCCTACAGCCGAACGACCTACTGACTCAACACAACACTAGAACCCTGGTTTTGCAACCCTGGGCTCTGATACCACTCAAAGGATGTAACACCCGAGCGCGAGACGTCACATCCCCCGCACCATGACCCGACCCGTATACGAAATGGATTTCCATACACGTGCCGAATCATAGCGAACGGAGACATACACACTCGCTAAACCAGGCGGGACTAGCCTATAACTTAAACCCCAACAACAATCAAAGTAACAACAGAGCAATAGAAAAGCGGAAGCAATCATTCATATATTATATATTGAGCTAAATGCTCTAGGTACTAACAGGTAATCCATATATTGAGCTATACGCTCTATGTACCAATACTTAAGCCTAAATAAGATACATATAGGTACCATATACATGTACGCTCCATACATATACAAAATCCCAAACTGAACAAAATGTAATCATATACGTGTACAGGAAAGGCTAGACACGATGCAAGACTCTCCCTGATTGGTATCCCGCCTAGCATCCCCCTTCCTGCAAAAACGACTGAAACAACTCCGGGTTCAGTCTTAGACAGACTGGTGGGTATAAAAAGATAGGCATAATATCATAATATCGCGGAATTGAAACACGTACATGCAAATTATAATCCTTATTCGAGGTTTTGAATCCTTTTTCCCAAGTGGGAAAATAAATACAACGAATAGGATTATAACCATTCATTTCATTCATTAGGTCATTAATAGCCCGGCGAGAGGGCGTGCATTATCTCCAACCACCACCTCGTGTAATTCATTAATCATTCATTCATTCGTTCATGCATTCTTTCTTTCGTGCACATTCATTAGAACATTCATTCGTTCATTTATATACTCCTTTTTCCTCCGGGTAGGGAACGGGTTTGCAAGGCCCGAGCCCTCATTCATTAATGCTAGAGGGGTACATGAATCCACAAAAGCGCGGGACCCCTTTCATTCACCAATCTCCTAGTGAAATCCAGGTTGCCGAAATTGTTGGAACTAGTATAAATGGATTCCCGTCAGCCCATGCTTCCCCGGTTCACCACTACACTAAGTCCCGGGCCCTCATTCATTGTGATCACTCAATCATTACTCGCCAAAACATTTGGTAGGATATTCAAGAAAAAGGCTTTCGTTTAAAACATTTGCTCATTCAAAACTTGGTATAAATACCTATATAGGGTTTTGGCCAAAATCTTGCACATTAGGTGTTCGGGGTCATATTGTTATCTAATAGAAGAAAAACCCACCTGGTAGACAAAAAGAACCCGACAAAGCTCTCACTGCCCGACCTCGTCACCCACTGGATCAAGATATGTGTGACAAAGGTAGTGTGAGACTCAATCATGACCACATTAGACGCTCGGCTAAGAAATGACATGCCATGGAATGCTTAAAATGCGATAATATGTTCAATTATGGTCATGAATGTCATAGAATTCAATTAAACACATAATTCACCAAGTTTCGTTCATTATACGGTAAAACCGTATTCATTCCCGTTCATATCGTTCATACTTTCATACTTTCATTCATATGGTCATCAATATCAAATATCAATCATAAAACATAGCTTTAATACAATCACGTTACATATAATTCACAATTACGAGCAATAAACGCAAAACAAGCAATAAAAGAGTTCCCCCAAAGCTGCCATTTCAAATGACACGGCCGTGTTGAGTTTTCAAAGGAAACGGACACGGCCGTGTCCGAGGTTTAAATCAGAAAAATTCAAAGTCGAGGGCTTGACACGGCCGTGTTGAGTTTTCAAAGCATTTGGACACGGCTATGTCCGAGATTAAATTCAGAAAAAATCAAAGCCGAGAGCCCAACACGGCCGTGTCCATTTTCAGTTCAAAGCTGACACGGCGTTTTGCCAAGAAAAACAGAGCAGAAGCTCTGTTTCTCGAGGGAAAAGCTTGCAAAAACAGGGGCAGCCACAAGGAAGCTCTTATACACTCTTAGACATAATCTCAAACCATATAATTCACATATATCATGCAATCCATTCATATGTGCAAGAATTCACACCCAAAGTTGGCAAAAGATCACCCAAGAACAAGCTTTCATCCATGGAAGCTTCAAGCTCCATTAATGGCAACTCATGCTATACTCTACCAACACCAAATCTTAGCATATAGAAATGATAAGGAAGCTACAAGCAACACTTCCATGCATCAACTCTCACTCAAAACCAAGGAAAGACATGGAACCAAGAATTCATATCATTTATTCATTTTCAAGAATTCTCTCACAACACATGATTCCCCAACTCATACCAAGATATAATCGGAAGAAAATGGAGAGGAGAAGGAGAGAAAAACAATCCATACCTTACCTTGGAAGAAGATTGGATGAAAGTTGATCTTGAGCTTAGGGTTTTGGATGATCAACTATGGAGGGTTTTGGAGCTTCTCTTTTCTCTCTTGGATGATGAATTGATCGATCAAAATGGCAATCAAGGAGAGAAATGCTGATATTTAGTGGAGAAATGGGTAGGATACGGGTCGGTTCAAGTCCGGTTCTGTAACAGCCCGACTCAAGGCCAAGTTGAGAAAGGTAAGTAAAGGGTAATTCAAGAAGCGTTTATAACCTCGATCCCTATTAACTCATTCATGCATTGCATTTTATGTGACTTATGTGTTTTTATGTGTTACATTTTACTAAATGTTCATAGATTTAACTCTTTTAACTCGTGCCTTGAAACTCTTCTCATAAAATCCTAGAATTCTAGTAATCATTCCTTTCTAGCACCTAAAAACCCCTCATATGCTTCAAAACCCATTCCTACAGTTTTAGGTTGGAAATTACGAAAATACCCCTACAGCTCAAAAATATTCCTACATCTCTCGAAGCACTTTCACTACCCAATATTTTAACCAAAATAATCCTCACATTATTTCGAGGATCGTGATACTCTCCTTACACCATAATTCCCATCCTAACTCCCGTAGTATCAAAAACCGGCAAAAACCCTAGCTTATGATTCGATCATCAATAAAACCTTATTCACCTACCTTTTGATATTCAAAATTATAACCAAAACGACCCTCAAACTATTTCATGAATTTTCATGCATTTACCAAAAACTCGATTTCACCTATAGCATATTTATAAATATTTTCCTATTTAAAAATCATCGTTTTATTTTAAAATAATTAGCTTTTATTCAATAGTCGAAATTATACTTAAAACGATCCTTGAATTTTTCTCTACAATATAGGGATTTTTCCAAACTTTAAACTTTATCATGGCTTCGTTTATATAATTTTTCCTATGATTTTCATCATCTTTAATGTTCATAATTTATAAACAAGAACTCCAAATATTTCATGTTTATAACTAAAACGAAGCTCATTTTTCACTCATTCTTCCATTAATTCACTACATCAAAATTTTACCTCTCGACTCTTGAATAAATTTTATATTATTTTTACATTTATTTTTAATCAAAATGACATCATCCATGACCTCATGGTCTTCTAGAAGGATTAAACAAATGAGCATAATTTTTCCACATTTCCTAGTTAATTACCTAGCATTTGTTCATGAAATAATTTAACCACATCTCCAACTTAATTACCAAGCATTTGTTAAAATCTTAGGCAACCACATCTCCCATAAACTCTCATTTATTGCTTAGAAACCCCTCATGACTACCTATAAATACCCCCTTAAGCCTCATTTATACCTCACATTCAACACACAAAAATCACTCTCTCCCTCTCCCCATTCTCACGCCACTTTCCCTCTTCTCTCTCTAAGGTATGTTTTCTTCTATTATCTCATGTTTTATATAATGTTCTTAGTATAGAAATAATAGTAGCATGCCTAGGATTATTTAAATTATGCTTTAGGAATTTATTTTATGAAATATGTGCATAATTGTTAGTTTAAATAACAATGTGTGTACATTATGGAATTTTATTTAATTATATGCATGAATTATGATATGATATAATGTGATTATGTATTTAAATGTTTATGATCTTGTTCATGCTAAGAGTAATTTATTTAGAATTATTTTTCATAGAAAGTTCATATATTTTGCTATATTGTGCTTTAATCTTATGTTATGAATATGAATGTGATAGAACATGTTACACACCCTCTTTGAATATTCAAATAAGCTCAAGAACATGTTCATAATGTTCTTGGATGTGTGTGTGTGCATGTGTGTGCCGTGATCAATGTGTGTGTGTGTGAATTTGATTTTATGTTATAAAGTGTTTAATTCATACGAAATTGAATAGTAAATGTTTTTAATAGTAATTTTGACTTTTTGGTCAACCAAAATACTTATAATTTCGAAATTATTACAAAAATAATTATAAAATAAGTTTTGGAATTTTTAAAGAAATATTTTTCCTAAATTTTCCAAAAATCAATAAACTATGTAATATTTTTCAAAAGATAACCTACATTGTCAAATTAAACCTTAAATTTCATTTCAAATCTTACAATTAGAATTATAGTATGGTTGATAAATATTTGATTAGTTAAAGATCCCATAAACCCTAATTTGTTAATCAAATTCCCTTAAATGGGTAAATTTAGGGTTTACCGGGAAATCTTTAACGCATTACATAACGCGTATCTTCTCTAATTATTTCATTCTAGTATTGTGTGTAATTAGTTAGTTAGGAACTAAGAACCTAGTTCTAAGCCAGTAGTAGTTATTACTTTCAGGCGAACCTAGGATCGAAGAGTGGAATCCTCACAGTTCCACTTAAATCTCGGTACCGGTGAGGGTTTAAATCTTTTCAACTGAAATCATGATAAACTACTTTACTTTATTTTCTTGAATCTCCTCTCAAGTTATTCTTCCCTTTATGGGAAAATAATTCTTGTTAATTATTGAAAACATACATTTACCCGAAAAGTACTTAGTACTTTCTTACGGGTAAATATTCTCGTCTTGCAAGCAAAGTTATTGTTTTTCCTATGGGCCCGGTGGTCTTGGTAGAAGTAGTAGTCCGGGAGGCACGGGCCGAGGTCTACTATTATACCAGCCGCCAACTAGATCTTGGTGATGGTTTAACTGGAGGTTAGTTATTCCACACCAAGTGACGGGAAAAGGTACGTCCCTCCCAAACTCATGTATATCATCACTAGGGGTAGCTCCCTGAGGTGACACTGGAGGAAGAAGGATGGTATTGTATTGTTGTATTTCTTTTACTGAGTAACGACATCTTGATCAATGTCGTTACGAACATTCTTGGTTTTAAGGAGTTAAGGTTGGAGACGCCTAGCTTGCGGGCATAAAATCATTTTCAAAACGGTTCATAGATTTTCTAAAGTATAGCCTATATTCCCCCTACTCCTATTGTTTCAAAACAATATGAACCGGATATTATTGTCATATATTTATTTGTTACTATATAGTATATACATTTCAAACCAAGACTTTCTTGGTCAAAACATTTCAAAAATCTTACTTATAATCCTAAATCCCAAACCCCCCGTCACTTAGTCATTTTGACTAACCCTCCTACTCTTTCCATTCATGATTTCAGGAATCTATACAGCGACGCCTTAGAGGTATCTTGAAGCTTTAAGGTGTCACATTCCAGTCAATTAGAGTAATCATGAGTGCATGTACATCTTACAATAAGCACTCTTCTCTAAAGTCAGAACTTTTGCTGTAAACACTTATCCAACTTAATAATATGTGCTTTGTTATGTATTGTCCCCTTTTATTTGCTCAAGTTTATTTCCGTTGCATTTAAATTTCATACTCTGGTATTGTATAGTCTTGTCCGTTCGCCGGAGTATTTCTCGAGTGCTAGGTCTCACATCCACTCGGGGAGTACTACGGTGCGGGGTTGTAGTGTTAAGGGGCGCTACAGGTTCGTTTAGTAAACGGTTCAACAAGCTATAAAAAAAAACGAGGTCGTGGAAAGATTCGTTGTCGAAGGTTCAAACGGTATCGAAACAATACAAGGTCAAGTTTAATGAATAGGTATCGTCGAAACAAGTTCAACGCCGGTTACGGATCTCGATTTCGAGGTCCGGAGCTCAAGATATCACAAAAACCGCTCAGGGTTGCCTATATACAAATAGGTCCCTAAACTTTCAAAAAGTGGCAATTAAGCCCAAACTCAATTTCGAATTGAGTCCAAAACATTCAAATAAGTTACAATCAAGTCCACGAATTACACGAAACACGTAAATTCATTCAATTAACACCGAATTCACGAAATTCACAATTTCATTCATATATTCGAATCTCACATTGGAATTCATATAAAATTTAAACAATTAAATCAAATTAGAACGAATTCAATTAATAAAACAAGATATAAAATCATATAATTAAATGTAAATGCACACGTAACTCTTACCTGCACGTGTGAAAACATGGGGCGTTACAGCAAGTCTCCAACCTTTACCCCTATCGTGAACAACACATACCTGCTTTATTAATTATCATGTGATCATGCAACTCATTTAGTGCGATCAGGTAGCAATTTCATGAACCCTTCTTCTTCCGGGTGATGGTGGGTTTGCAAGGCCCAACCATCCATGACATGGTCTACGTTGGGAACATGACTCCCACGCATGGGACTCCTTCGACCACCAAACCTCCTAGTGGCTTCAGGGGTGATCCCAAAATGGTGAGGATAGTGCAAGAGTTACCCGTCAGCCCTTGCTTTCCCGGTTGGCTCAATACATTACCCTCGGGCCCAAAGTGCAATCATGGTACTCGCCAAAACATGATTGAATCATGATCAATCATGACTTGCTTAAAATCATTTATAACTTGGAAAGAATATTTATAGTATAGTACACTTTGGCCGAAAACTGTACATAGGGGTTGTAAAGGTTCTATGTAACTAGAACAAAACCTCACCTGTGTGACAAAATATAACAAGGATACATGCTAAGGTGCCTGATCCTCGTCCATGGCCTCGTGATTTGTGCAATGAAGACGTGTATACGTGAGACTTGACTCAAAATGGACCAAATATAACTAACGGCGAAAATGTAACGAGACGATGTGCAATATCAAGTGCGGCATATAAATATCTTGTTTTGGCATGAAATCAATCATATAATAACAATTTGGGATCAATTAAGGCAAACGGAAAGAAAAAGAAAATTTTAATTTTCATTACAATAGTTTTTGTTCTACCAGAGAGCTGGGAACGGTCGTTCCGGGTTGTAGTGTAAAATGGGAAGGGCCGTTCCCATGCCCTTCCGAAAACTTCCCTGCGTTTTTAGAATTAAAATGGCGCTTTTGTTAGGAACGGCCCTTCCGGCCAAAGGCTAATATGGGAACGGCCGTTCCCATGTTCGCTCGTCAGCTTTTATTGAAAAGCTTGGGAACGACTGTTCCCATAATGCACTGAAGCGGGAAGGGTCATTCCCACGCTTATGCAACTTGAGAAACAGAGCAGAAGCAGTGGAAGGCTTCGGCAACAACAACAAACCAAGAAAAACACCAAGTTTCAATCACCAAAATGCAAGAATTCTAGGAAACAAGATGCATACATGTTCAAAGTATCATAAAACACAAAATAAACCATCAAACCATGCTTGATCATCAAGATTTCCCACTTTCAAGCTCATATACGAATTCAATATATCATCTCAAATTCTTGAAGAATTCATGCATTAATCCAAGTTATAAACACATATTCATGCATCTAACAACTATGAATCTATTTATTCCATAAATTCCTAACCCTAGCTTCCATGAAATTCATTAAAGATCACATACTCATGCATACACCAACCTTAAATGAAAATAAATGGAGGAGGAAGATGTGATCGCTGAGTCTTTGGAAGCGGTTTCACTCCTTTATATTATAGGTCGGAACTCTGGAACCTAAAGACCTGGGGCGATAGAAAGCAAAGAAACTCAGCTTGCCAAGAGTAGGAGTCGGCCTTTGGGAAGGGATGGCCCCTCAGGGCAAGGCAAATCGACATCTTGCTAGCTCTAACTCGGTCGAATAAGAATCATTGATTTCCTCTGCTGTCAATTTCTTATTCATTCATGGCGCTCGGCCGGTGCTCCTTTCTCATCTCAAACCATAAAGACCCCCTCACCAGGTAACGAGTAACGAGTTTTTTTGAATTTAGTTTAATATATAATAAGAATAAGCTAAGGGAGTTGGGAATCGCAATTTTCTTGGAAGACTTGGATGATATTTAACAAAAACCTTTCTTCTCCTTTGATGGTGTGGTTCGGTTATGGAGGAAGCAATTGTGTTGATGAATTTTTGGATGAAAATGAGTATGGAAGCATGAGGAAGAGATATAACATGATTTATCCATTTTTGAAATTGATGACATGCCACAATTTGCAATTTAGTCCCTCAATTATATAAGTCATGCCATCAAGGATGAAGGTTTGGCAATTAGTCCAATTAGGCCCAAGAAGTTTTTATGCAATCTAGTCCTTGAATTTTAAATAATGATCATATAGAGAAAATTTGGCAATTAAATCACTTCGACAATTATTTCACGTAACAATTATTTTCAAGTCATGAAATAAATTCTCAACTTGATATGAATTCATATAATTTCATGCAAATATAATGATATATGATTCATATAATTATGATGAAATGTGAGAAAATAATAATTTAAAGAATTAAAATAAATTCCTAACGCTCACAAACTCACACGTGACGTGCTTACCTGCTAGTCCGGTACCGGGGCGTTACAACTCTCCCCCCCTTAAAAGAATCTGGTCCCCAGATTCTCTACTCCTGAGGGAATAACTCTGGATGGAACTGTTTCATTTTATCCTCAGTTTCCCATGTAGCTTCTTCTGTTTTGTCACTTCTCCACAACACTTTAACCATGGGAATGCTTCGGTTTCTCAACTCCTGAAATTTCCTATCCAAGATCTTAACTGGCTTTTGCACAAAAGTTAAATTCGGTTCCCATTCGACTTCTTCAATGGGGAGAATTGTGGTTTTATCGGGGTAGTATTTTCTTAGTTGAGATACATGGAATACATTATGAATCCCCGTAAGACTCGGCGGTAGATCCAGTCGATAAGCTACTTCTCCAATTCTTTCAAGAACCTCGAAAGGACCTAAATACCGAGGATTAAGACTTCCTCCTTTCCCGATCCGAGCAAAACCTTTCCTTGGTGACACCTTCAAGAATACCCGATCACCAACTTCAAATTCAAGTTGTCTTTGGCGAGTATCGGCATAGCTCTTCTGCCTGTCTTGGGCGGCTTTCATCCGTTGTTGTATCCATTGAACTTTTTCAATCATAGCTTGAACAACCTTAGAAGGTTTTTGTAGCTTTTCACCTTTCTTTACACCTTCCTGTTTCGAACATTTCCATTCCTCCAAGTCGAAAAACAACGGAGACCGACACTTTCTACCATAAAGAAATTCATAGGGAGCCATACCGATCGAAGCCTGATAACTGTTATTGTAGGCAAATTCAATCAAAGGAAGTTGTTCTTGCCAGGAATTCTGAAAATCCATGGCGCAGGCCCGAAGTAGATCTTCCAAATATCTTATTAATCTTTCAGACTGGCCATCGGTTTGCGGGTGGAATGAAGTACTAAGCTTGAGCTTCGTCCCCAAAACTCCTTGTAATTCTTGCCACAGTTTGGATGTAAATCTCGGATCCGTATCTGGAACTATGCTGGCCGGAATCCCATGAAGTCGAATAATTTCTCTGTTGTAAATTCAGCTAACTTGGGGATTTTCTAGGACATCCGGACCGGTAGAAAATGTGCAGACTTCGTCAAACGGTCCACAATTACCCAAATACTATCAAACCCGCCTTTTACCTTTGGTACCCCGGATACAAAATCCATCGTTACTTGTTCCCACTTCCATTCAAGAATAGCTAACGGCCGTAGAAGTCCCGCGGGTTTTTGATGTTCAGCTTTCACTTTCTGGCAAGTCAAGCAGTTCTTCACATACTCGGCGACATCTTTCTTTCACCAATAATATTGTTTCAAGTCCTTATACATTTTATTTCCTCCCGGGTGGATTGAATAAGTCGACTTGTGAGCTTCTTCGAGCAAGACCCGTTTCAATTCTTCGGGCACGACCACTCTATTTTTAAACCGAAGTAACCCGGTTTCATCAAACCCAAAAGGACTCTCCGGATCATCTCTTACCTTGCTTACCAATTTCTGTACTTCCGGATCATTATTTTGAGCTTCAAATAATTGATACCTCAATTCCGGCTGAATGGTAATATTAGAAACCCGAGCCTTTAAAGTAATTAGGGCAATTCCATCACTTTCATTCACTTCCAAATTTGATACACTGGCCTTCTTGCTAAGTGCATCGGCAACCACGTTGGCTTTCCCAGGATGGTATTTGATAGTGCAATCATAATCTTCTAATTTCTCCATCCAACGCCGTTGCCTCATATTCAAATCTTTCTGCGTGAATAAATATTGGAGGCTTTTGTGGTCGGTAAAAATCTCAAAAGATGTCCCGTATAGATAATGTCTCCATTTCCCGAGTGCAAAAATCATGGCTGCAAGTTCCAGATCATATGTAGGATAATTTTTCTCATAATCTTTCAACTTTCAAGAGGCATAAGCAATCACCTTTCCCTTCTGAGTCAACACACAACCTAGACCTTCCTTGGATGCAACGGTATAAACTGCATACTCCTTTGAGCCTTCCGGAAGTGCTAATACTGGAGCCGAGACTAACTTTTCTTTCAAGAAATTGAAACTTTTATCACATTTTTCATCCCAAATAAACTTGACATCTTTCTTTGTCAACCGGGTCAACGAGGCAGCAATCTTTGAAAAATCTTGAACGAACCTTCTATAATACCCGGCCTGTAACACCCGGGAAGATAGGCGCCACATCCTCCGCACTACAAGTCTAGTCCTCACGTGAAATGGATAATCCAAGCATGAACCGGACTCATAGCGAACGGGAGACAAAATAAAAATATCCTAGCTAGGCGGAATCTAACCCAGTACCAAATAAATCATAATGCCCAACATACTCCGGAAGCAATAATCTCATGCATAAATTCCAATAATAGCTCCAAACTTAAAACATCTCATAACATGATTGAGTTCCAACATGCGTCCTAACAACGAGTTCAACTAGGCATGCAACCTGTCCCGAATCCATAATCAAGAATCATAATTGGCACGCAGGCCTTAATACATAAAAGAATTACAATTAAATCATAAAAATGTAAAATGTGACTCGAGTGTACAAGTGACTCGACAAGAGATTTAAAACATGACCTCCGCCTAGCAAAACCTGCAAGAACTGAAAAGTGCGGAAAGAGGGGTCAGTCTCTAGAAGACTGAGTGAGCAGGAGATATACATATATATAAAACATGCACATGCGAGCCATAAATCCGAGCAAGGTTTCATTTGAAGTTAGTTCCCACAAAGGGCAAGAAAATAACTAAACAATGCTCAAACTTTACGACTAATTCATATTACGTTCAGTAGGTTCATAATTCATACATAAACATTAAGGCTCGCGAGTGAGCGTGCATTATCTCCAACCAAACTCCGACCGTGTACAACATACATAGTTAATACATTTAATACGCGATCATGCAATACATTATAATACATGCAAGCCATATAACATAAGACATAATCGTTTGGGCAATCCGTGTCCCGGCCTTCCCGCACGGTGCATAACCATATCATAATCATAATCATAATTATAAAATAAGTTCCAACCTTCTTCCTCCGGGTGGTGGACGGGCTTGCAAGACCCGGCACCTCATATATAGTGGCAATGAGGTTCATGAGTCCTCATTGCCCGACTAGCATTTTTTCGTCAAAACTTCTAACGAGATCCGTTCTGTCGTTAAACATAGTTGGAATTAGCACATGGGATCACCGTCGGCCCTTGCCTCCCCGGATAGCCACATGTACTAAATTCCTGGGCCCGTGAACATAACATATGTAGCACCCGGAACGCCAGGCACCACATCCCCCGCACTATAGCTCCAATCCACATATGAAATGGACAATTCATACATGAATCGAAGCTGTAGCGAACGGGAGACAATAAAATGACTCAAGGCTAGGCGGGTACCCTCAATTTAAAACCAATCAACAATCAAGTCAGAGTATTAAAAAAAAAGCGGAAGCAATAACATTCATTCGATATATATATAGGTACCATATTTATTTATTTATTTATAGGTACCAACAAAATAGATAACAGGGCTTGATACAAAATATCCCCAAAAAGCTATACATGAACAAAATGTGGAATGAAGTGTGCTAGACCCGAATTTAAAACTCTCTAGACTCTAAATTCCCGCCTAGCACGCCCTGCAAAACACTGAAAAGTTGAGGTGTCAGTCCAACTCGGACTGAGCGAGGGGTATAATAAATATAAGCGCACATACATGCAAGTTATAACCTCGGGTAATTATTTTGGAAAACAATACGATTTAATAGGTTAAAAGAGATACTATCGCCCGAGATTACAACTATTTCAATTTCAATTCAATCAATTCAATTCAATCAATAGTGGCCCGGCGAGTGGGGCAATTCTCCAACCTTACACCGACCGTGTACAATAAATCAATCAATTATTAGGTGATTAGGTGATCAAGCGATTCATTAATGTGCACAATTAGCAGTTTCAATAACGCCTTCTTCCTCCGGGTGATGGTGGGATTGCAAGGCGCCACCATCCAATCAATCTGGGCAGAGGGTACATGAATCCCTAAGCCCGGAACTCCTTCCTCCCCTAATCTCCTAGGGGGTTCAGGGGTCATCCCAATTTGGTGAGGATAGCTCTCGAGTTACCCGTCAGCCCGTGCTTTCCCGGTTGGCTCGAGTCACTACCCTCGGGCCCACAGTGCAATACAATACTCGCCAAATCAAACCATCAATCAATCAATTTCTTCCCGATAGTTCAGTAAAACATTTGAAAACCAATTCATTTGAAAACTATAAGTATATAATTAGGTTTTGGCTTAAAACATCACATAGGGTTGTACGGGTCCTATGTATCTAAAATTAAACCTCACCTGAACGACCCAAAACAAACAAAAGAAACAGCTCACGGGGCCTGCTCCTCGTCACCAGGAAGCTGGTCTGTGCAAGAAAGACAACTAACAGTGAGACACGACTCAAAATGTACCAATTAGGACGAACGGCGAAAATGCAACAAGATGACGAGTATGATGGAATGTGCCATGAAAATATCTTGTTCTAGCATGTATTTTATCATATAATAGCAATTAGGGGTCAAAGAAATGATTGGAACAAAATGTAACATTAATGCAGAAAATTTTCAACATGCGCATGTTGTATTCAAATGATCATAACTCCTTCATCGGAATGAATTTTAACGAACCGCAAAATTCCTAGAAAACTAGACAAACATATCTATACAACAATGTAAGGCTCACATTCTAATTCATCCCGAGCAAATACCAGATTTCGTTTCAATATGACCCAAAGCAGAAAATTTCCTGCAGCGCTAGTAGTGAAAAATGATCGTCGTTCCCCTATCAAACGAAGTCGAAACGATCTAAAAATCGGTGGAAATACTTATAACATATCCAGAAATACCCCCGTAAAACAGTTTTAAAAACTTCCACCATTAAGTCTCTCTGATCAAGCCAAAACCGAAATATGAAAACAGGGGACAGCAGGGAATGTTGCTATTTTTCTCGGGGTTCAAATCAACTCGGATTAACACCAATTTTTGCAGAGAACATCTATAATATATCAAGATTATCCCCATAAAACAGTTTTGAAAAACTCCGACTCAACAAGCCACTATTTGATTTTAAATTGGGTTAACGCAGATTCGCGACAGTTTGGCGGCACCAAATTAAAACGGCCATAACTCACAAACGAAAATAGATATTGACGAACCGTAAAAAGGAGAGTACTCTAAACTTCAAATATTTACTACAGTAGAAAAACCAGAGCAATTGGAGCAGGGGAGGGTGTCGGGAAAAACAGGGGAAAACTCGGCCAAAATCAAGATCAACCAAAACAACAATTTCCAAGCTCCAAAATGATATATTTATGTAAGGACTCATGCATATATACTTATACTACCATAAAACTTCATATAAACATTTAAATCCACCAAGATCATCAAGAATCATCAATCCAAACCCTTATACTCATTCATGCTCCAAGTCCAAAATTCACAAGATATATGCATCCAACTTAAGCTCAAAGTTCATAAACATATTTCCAACAACCAATACACAATTTAACCAATCCATTACAAAACCCTATCTATGCCCTATTTCAAGAAATCATCAAAGTTCCAAAATTACCTCAAATGAAAGAAATGAGAGAAAAGATGAAGATATGATGTTGATGATGCTTCTATGATCACAAATCCCACAAAAACTAGCTTGAATGGATGAAATCTCCCACCTAGCTTGAGGAGGGTTGACTCGGTTGGCAAGGGAGAAAGAGCAAATGTGTTTGTATGAAATGGGAAGAAAAGAAACGTGATTGCTGCTAATGAAGGGGAAAGAGATGGCCAAATTGCAATAAAATCCCTCAATTTATTAAGTTATGCAATTAGGTCAAATTCCATTATTAATGATCAATTAGGTCCAATGCAATTAGATCCCTAGTTCATGAAAATGATCACTTAAGGACATAAAGGAAATAAATTACATTCGGGAAAATAATTCACGTAGCAATCGCGTTCAAAATATCCAATAAATATGATATGATATGAATTTTCAATAAAATGTTAAGAATATAATTTTTTTATAAAATTATGTCATGCTAGGAAAATGAATCAAATGATCAATTAACAATTAAATTACAACTCTCAAACGCACACGTGTCGTTCATACCTGAATCGCCGAAAGCTGGGGCGTTACAACATACATGCATAATCTCGCCAAAACATTTAATTCATAACAAACATAGCATATTTCATAATTCATTAGAAAAGGGGTTTACTCGATCATAATTTACTCGATGACTCTACTTTACAAATAACATATATATATACATAAGGTTTTGGCCAAAGCTTGTCACACAAGGTTGTAGGATTTAATACATAGCAAAAACAAAAACACCCTCACCTGGAATACCACGAGACATAAAGCATGAGTAATAAGGTGCCTATTCAATTCGGAAGTCTCCGCCCTGGAAACGAACTGTACAGGAGAAGGAACAATGTGTACTCGTGAGAATTGACTCAATATGAAACCACATAAACGCACGACATGTTATACACATGATATGAGGTGCATAAGAAGCATGAATCATGTTATGAATTCATATAATCAAGTAATTCATTCAATATGTTCAATACATGGTGGTTCCATATTCATGCGTTTCATATCTTTCATATTTTGTATCAAATCGAGTCATAAGCTTTATACAATAATCATAACTCATACTATAACATGTTTACAATACATATGAGTCATAAATGAAGTGAGAATTTATCATATGAGACCAATAAAGGGAGAAACAATTCATGCATACAAGCTAGAGAGCATTTTAAGGCATATTGGATCATAATTCACAAAATGTTTAACAAGATCACATTATGATTTCATAATAAACAAGTTAACACATAATATAACATATTAACAAAATATATAAGTCCTGGAAGAAGCTATACACAACATACAACACAATTAAATGAAGCAAACCATTCATGCATGCATAAAAGTAGCACATAAACGTTTGTGTTGTCATTTCACTTTTATACATTGAATTCCTAGCATAAACCTCATAATCATATCAAGATATGTTATATATCATCAATTAATCAAGCATAAAATTCATATAATTCACATATGGGAGCCAAGAGGGTGAAAGGAAAGCAAGAAAAGAGGTTTTGGTGAGATTTATCAAAAGTTGACAATTTTGGAAATGAACAAGCTGTAAGAAAATGGGAATATCTTGAGTTCTAGAAATTGGAATTAAGTTTTTCTTATTGGTTATGAAACTAGACACAAAGATCTTTCCGGTGATATATGGCATAAATTATGAGTCAAAACGAGATGAAAATGGCGTAGGCCCGAAGTTGGGTGATCGCAGATTGTCGGAAAAGTGGTTACACCAAAAAGAATTGATAATATCTCACAAATGGGAAAAGTTATTGAAGTGATTCCAATTGGAGAATAATCTACACTTCAAGAGGTTTCTGTGGCTTCAAGAATCAGGTCATTTGGAGTTCGTATGAGTGAGTCGCGGCCGTGACAAAATTGTGCTGAAAATCAGTCGGGGCCGCGACTGAAAATTGGCCAATTTTCGAGTTGTTGGTCGCGGCCACGACCAAAAATGGTCACGAAACGGTCGCGGGCGCGACCACCACTCCAGCAGGAGCAAAAGCTTCGGGAAAAACAGAGGGGTGACGAAAAATAGCTTCAAGAAGGCCAAAGGAGCTCCCAATTCACCCAAAATCACATAACAACAATCGAATACAACATACATACACATATCACTCATAAATTCATGGATTAAACCATCAAATTTCATAAACCCACAAACACATTTATATACACACCCATATATATACAACACATATATATACATCTTGCTCCAAGAATTCATAAAACTCATGGGTTAACATGTAGTCATGCATATTCACACAAGATTCCAAGTTATTAAAGAAGAATCATACAATTCTCGATCATATATATATAAAAATATAAATATACACATATATACATTATACCTTGGAGGAAGATGGAGGAAATGAGGAAGAAATGGTTGAAGCTTTAAATTCTTAGAACAAAACTTGAAGAAATTCTCTTGTCTCTTGCTTGCTTGATGGACCGATCAAAGAGGGAGAAGAGGAGAAGTTGGGAACCCTTGTTTGTTAGGAGAAATTGAAAGAAGAAGAATGGGAAGAAAGAGAGTGTTTATGTCGTGTAATTGGAGAGAGAGGAGCAGGGAAATTGCATTTTGGCCCTTGTAGATTTTAAGTGATTCAAACAGGGTGCCGAGGTTTGATAACTTGACAATTGGGTTAAATCTAAAGTCCGATTAAGTCCAAGAATTTCATATAGTTTCAAATAAGTGCATAAGTAAAATAAAACATTTAATTATCAAGCAAACACATTAGAAACGGATTTATATAACACTGACAATTAAATCATCTAAGTCATATACGTCACATAATAGCAATTAATTCACGAAAATATTAAATTAAATAATCACTTAGCAATTAAAGTATAAATAAAATCACATAACACTCGGTCTAACCCACTCGTGACGTTATACCTGTACGGCCGAAAAGTCGGGGTGTTACACGGCCAATCCCAAGAAACTTCTAACTTCCGAGGCATTCTTTGGTTTCTCCCATTTTAACACGGCCTCAATTTTCGAGGGATCAACTTCCAAAGCTTTTCCCAAAATAACATGCACCAAGAAAGAAACCCGATCGATCCAAAATTCACATTTACTGAACTTGGCAAATAACTGATGTTCCTTTAAAGTCTGTAGAACAAGCCCGAGATGTCTCGCGTGTTCCTTGACGGATTTTGAAAATGCCAAAATATCATCAATGAAAATTACCACGAGGAAAGGCCGGAAAATTCTATGCATCATATCCATGAAAGATGCAGGAGCATTAGTTAACCCAAACGGCATAACTACGAACTCATAATGTCTGTACTGAGTATTGAATCCCGTCTTTGGAATATCTTCTGCTCGGATTCGCAGCTGATAATACCCTTGTCTTAAATTGAGTTTTGAATAAACTTTGGAACCCTGAAGTATATCAAATAATTCCTCAATATGTGGAAGGGGATCCTTGTCCTTGATAGTCATCTGATTCAAATCCCGGTAATCAATATACATTCTTAAGGTCCCATCCTTTTTCTTTACAAATAAAACTGGCGCACCCCAGGGAGAAGAACTCGGCCTAATATACCTAACTTCCAATAATGCATCAAGCTGAACCGTTAACTCTTTTAACTCGGCTGGAACCATCCGGTATGGAGTCTTTGAGTAAGGTTCTGCATTCGGATATAAGTCAATCACGAACTCGATCTCTCGTTCAGGAGGTAAGGAATCAAATTTTTCTGGAAAGACCTCGGGAAAATCCTTTACTACTTCTGTATGTTCCAACTTTACTTGATCCTTGGGCTTATTTAGAATATAAGCAATGAATCCTATAGCCCCGTCCCTAAATAATTTCCGAGCCTCAGAGAAGGAAAGTAGGGGTACCATCCTTGAACTCTAACCTGTAATAATTTTTTATCCCAACTGCACTTTCTTTGCCCGACAATCCACTGTAGCACAATGCATGTATAACCAATTCATTCCCAGAATAGACCCATATCTCTCCATCGATATTTCAATGAAATCTGTCAAAAATTCTCGGCCCTCAATCTTCATTGGAACATCCCTGTACACCCGATCCGTTTCTCTACTACTACCGAAGGGAGAACTAACTAAATAGCGCACAGAAGACCATAGCAGGCAAAGATAAAGTAATAGCAACAAAATGCGCAAGAAAGGAGTGTGTAGCTCCTGGATCAAATAAGGTGTGGATGTTCGTGCCATGAATGCATATAGTACCTTCAACAACTACAACGGGGTCAATATCTGCATCCTGCTGCTCACCAATTAAAGCATATGTTCAGGCCCTCACAAGTGGTCTCTGACCCCCACGCGGTGGATCCCGACGATATGGACAACCATCTACCCTGTGCTCGTTGCTCCCACAGATCAAACATAACCCTAACCGGTGCCTGCATCCATCATAGGTATGAGTAGGCAATCCACAGTAGGTGCAGCCCGGTTTTTGAGGTGGCGGTGGTAGAGCAGGTGCACGTGGAACCTTCTGAACTGGTCCTACCGGTTTAAATTTATTCTCAGGCCCTTTCTACGGTGGTGGTGTAGAATAAGAGATAAGCCTCTTCCCGGAGCTAGAACCCTGTCCTGATCCCGAGCCTGAAACCTGTCCAATGCGAGGAATAGGCCTTCGTGCATTAACTGAATCTTCCACTTTCAAAGCCTTAATCGTAGCTTTGGCCCAGGTGCTTGTATTTACTACTTCCAAGGTAACCTGTATGTCCGGTCTAAGTCCCTGCACGAACTGCATCGCCTTGTGAAAATCATCACTCGCTATATTAGGTGCATAGCGAGATAATCTCTCAAACTCTGTGATGTACTCAGCAACAGATCTCCCTCGTTGCTTAAGTTTAGTAAATTCCTTCAGCCTGCGAGTGCGAGAAGCTGGTGGAACGAATTTATTCTTGAACTCTTTGATAAACACCTCCTAAATAATAACTTCCCCGGCAGCCTCTAACACAATCTGAGTACTCTCCCACCAGGAATAAGCCTCGCCCTGAATCAGAGTGATAGTGCAACGAGCTTTCTTCTGGGAATCACATGGAATAAGCTGCCCGATTCTCTCTACTTCCTTAAGCCACATCTCTGCCTGAATATCATTGCCCTTATAGAACTTGGGAGGGTGTTGATTCCGAAACTCCCGAAGTATGGCAGAAATAGGGTTCTCTTGTGTTACTGGTGGCACAGGTGGTGCTGGAGGAACATGCTCCTGGAGCCTTTGATCAATAAGTCCAACCACTACGTTCATAAAGTCTCGGGGCTGAGCCTGAGGAGGTGGAGGAGTAGTTGGTGATCTCTTACGGCGATGATGATGATGTGGATGTCTCAGAGAACGATCACGATGATGTCTATCGCGAGCCATCCTGAAACCAAATCACTGTACATGCATGGTTTATTAATAAATGCAAATGAGTGCAATTAATTTCATAACACCAATAAATCACATAATTCAAGGAATTCAAGTAATCCAATTGATTCAAGAAATCAAGTAAGTCACGTAGTTTAAATAAATGCAAGACTCACAAATAATAATTAGTCCTATGTCGTACGACCTAGACTCACAAGACACGACACTAGAACCTCGGTTTTGCAACTAGGCTCTGATACCACCTTTAGATGTTGCACCATATACGCCAAGGCACTACATCCCCCGAACTATAGCCCGGTCCACACACGAAATAGATAATCCGTACATAAACCCAACATATACCGAACGGGTGACAAGACAAGAGACAAGCTAGCTAGGCGGGACTAGACCCCAATTCATTTAAATCCAAGATATAAAAATTCAAAAGCGGAAGCATAACCCTGTCATTTCATATCATATATCAAGTATCCAAAAGCTCAACATATTCGAGTTCATATATCAATACATTATCATCTGCACATATCATATATGCATAAGTCTCCAAAAGTTAACAAGAACTAAAACATGATGTTAGGAATAGTGCCCTAGAAAGCCGATTGTATATCCGCTTTGTGCTTTTCCTTATTGTAATCACAGACAATCTTTGAATGAAATAACGAATTGAGGCAACACTTCTTTATATGCTCTTGTTTGGTATGCGTTTACTTTATCTGTGCATGTATAAGAACTCCCCTAATCCTGATGACTTTAGGACTCTACCATTTAGGTGAAATGGTTCATGAAACGAGCCCTATATCACATAAGTCATGATTAGTAAATTACTCCAAGCCGATGAGTCCTACAGACAGTGGGAGTGTCAACCTGACTCCTCCAAGGCTTGCTTGTGGGATCACGCCCTTAAGAAGGACCACCTTATTTCATGGAGGTGCAAAGTGTACAGTTGATACGTGCGAGACACATGAGGGTGCTTACTTTAATAAGTAAGTTCACTGAGGTGCCCCATGTGAGAACATTCCTAAATGGGAAAGGAAGTTTCTATTTCAGGAAATAGAAACTTCCAGATTAGGAAATATCTCACGAGTCATTGATGTGATTAATTGATCCTTAGACTTGAGGTTCCTTGTCACTTTATGAGTTAACTCTGTAGTCTTAGGTATAAGCTTTAAAGGGTGTCGCCTTAGACAACTGATTCAAGGCTTATGCTGGGGCTGCACAAGTGATTCATGAAAGTGAATGAGAATCAAGATAGGACCTACACTTGCATTTGCAAGGTGATCTCTTATTGTGTAAGTCATTCATATGCCATATGGAGTCCTTGGCCAAGGCAGTAGATCAAGACATCAAGAAAAGGGTTTCTTGGATTGAGATCAAATGGATATGAAATGCACTTAGCTTTAAGATCGGATTATTAGGGTTCTGATTATTCCCTTACCCTAGATCTTGGTTGAGAGATAGTAAGTAGGAGGATTGTATCTCACATGAATCAATGACTTAAAGGTTCTGTCGAATCCGAACATTCCAATTCAGCTAGGGGTTAAACACCTGTTGCTAGACTATGGTCGTTTAATTTATGGACTGATTAATTAATTATTGAATTAATTAATTGGGGTCACTGCTAATTGAATTGAGAACCTAGAGGGTCACACACAACAACTTGGTTACATGAGTTAAGGCTTAAAAATGATTAAACGAGTTAATCGGGCCTAGAGGGTTCCACACGTGTGAAACCACACGTGTGGCTCACGTGAGTGACACGTGTCCTTGTGACACGTGAGTGACACGTACGTGAGAAAATATGTATATATTGTATATATATTAAATAATTAAATGTGTTAATTATTTAATAGACTTTGGTTTAATTTTGAATTAAAAAGAAAGTCTTATTTTGGAGAAAATAATCTAGTTAAATAATTATGAATTAATTAATTAGATAAAATAAGTTATTTATTTTAAATAAATAAAGTATAAAAATTATCCAAAAATTGTTTGGATATTTTTAGCTCTCTTGAAAGTTGATTTGAATTAGAATTCAAAGTCAAAGTCAAAATTACTTGATGATCAAGTAATAGGAGAGAGAGAGACCAAAATCCTAGCCCATAAAGGACTAGGAATTTCGGCACTCCCTCTATTATATATGGGGGAGCTCGAGCTCCCCTTGGAGCTAATTGGCAATTCTTTTGGTTCATGTGTTGAACACCTTCCTTTCTCCAAGATTAAATAAAACCCTAGGTTAAGCCTAAACACTAACTAGAGAACTAGCATCCTTACTAGTTAGATTGTGATCAAGTTGGTGGACTATCTCTAGAGACTTCAAGTTAGAAGTTTGAAGATTCGAGCTTTACCAAGGAGAGGGGATCAAGTCGCGAGAAGAGCGTTCATAGGTGGCTTGAAACGCTTCAAGAAAGAATAAAAGAAAAGTAAGTTTTCTATCTCTACGAATTTGGTTACACGATTGCGAGTTCAAGATCCTTTTGTTGGGAAAATTTTTGTTAAATTCCGCTGCTTTCTGATTCGTGTTTTCCAACAAGTTGTATCAGAGCCAGGTCGTAAATCGTGTTTCTGATTCGTCTCAATTATACTGAATTTGGTAGAAATTCTTAGGCTTGATGCGATTGAGTATTTGTAATTGTTTTAGAAAGCCTGAATTACGAAACTGTATTTTTTCCTGAAAGTTTCAGAAAATTGGTTTTTGCAAAATTTAATTTTTGAAAACTATTTTAGATTTGAAACTGTATAAACTGTTTTTGGATTTCTTGGATTGGTTTTGGTTTTGAACGAAAACACGAAACGAAAACCCGGATTACGACGAACACACGAAACCCCGCGCGCTAAGTCGTCGCGCGCGCGGGCTTCGGGCGCAGCCGCCCGCCTGCCCAGGTGCGCGCTTGGGCGACGCCGCCCAGCACCCTCCCGCAACCGCGCGGGAGGCCTTACGGGCACGCCTAGGCGTGCCCGCCCACACACGCCTAGGAGTGCGCTCGCTGGGTCGCGAGCTCTGCGCGCCTGTCGCGCGCTCGCCTGCATCGCGCACTGCTCTTCTCGCGTACGGGCCCCATTTTTCCGTAATCCGTGTTTTTCGTGTTTCGTGTTTCGTGCAATCCAGTCCCAATTTTTATTTTAATTTTTAAAATTTTATTTTTCGAATATTTATTTTAATTTTTGAATAAAACTTAAAATTGGGATTTTTGAGAAATTGAAACGGTTTATATTTTGGGAAAATACAATCTTTGATAAAATTATTAATTTTCAGAAATTAATTGGAATTTTATTTGTTTTGGTAATTTGGGATTTATTGAAAACTTTTATAAATAAGACCCGCATCAAGTCGTGTTTTAAGTCATTAGGACTTGAAACGAGAATTTTAATTTATTGGCTAAATTTAAATTCTCGCAAAAGCATGTTAGGTGATCATGGGTTTAGATCTATGTATGGTTTTAATTTATGCACATGGATGGTTGAAATTGGGGTTGGAGCCCTATAGTTGCGTTTTTCAATTGAGGTTGGAGCCTCACTTATGTGCGTACTGTTATGTGATTTTTTATGTGGCTTTCCATATTACTGTTTTTGAGGCCGGGGTATGCCCCGTGTAATTGTCTAAGGCCAATATGAAGATTGAGCCTTATTAATTTATGTCTTTTTCTTTTAATTTGAGAGTAGAGATAGGTGGTGAGGTTTTATTTTCATTTTGGAGACAATGCACCCATGGAGTAAGATGGACCACATTCAAGTAACAAGGAGCCCATAAGTGAAGACCCTCAAAATGTGAGGGAGGGGAATCTCAATTGTTAAATGTAATAGAGATAGGGCTCGTATTTTGTTACCGCTTTTCCTTATGTGATTTAAACTGTTTATGTGGCATGTATGCTAGAACTTGTGACTGTGGAGTGGCTCCCACATATCAGGCATAAGATAGGTAGAACCCATGATCATTACATGTTAGTATCATGCTAGGACATGTTATCTGTTTATGTGCTTGTTTGAAATGCATTTAAGTGTACTTGCATTAATCAAGACTAATAAAATTGGATAACATATATGTTGGTGAGGTCGAACCGGACAACTCTCCGGTTGATTCGAAAATTCCCATTAAATATTAAGCTAATTTCGAACAAATAGGTGTTTAATTCGAGATGCAAATTTTGAATTAAATTCCTAGCATTCCATCAATAGGTTTTAAGTTTAGTAAGTGAAGCTAGTTATTGTCCGCGAGTCGTGGGATAGTTAGTCGACCTTATTAGTTCTTAGTTACCTAATTGATCATTTAAATGATCAATATTTCGTGGTCAATTTTAGCAAGGGCGATGTCTGCGAGTCGTGGGTCGTTCGAACTAAGTTTTGGTCATGATCTTATGATTGATGGGTCTAGCTTAACACCTAAGTAAATATGGATGTCGCACGAGTCGTGGGTCCATATTGAAAGATAGGTGATGCAAAAACAATTACTAAGAGTTCTAAAGGTGTTAGAATTGGTAAGTTGTACCTACCTAGGGTTCTTACTTAGAATGTCCGCGAGTCGTGGGTTCGAGGTAAAATGCCTAGGATCTTAGTACCCATTGGGAAACATGTTCCTCTTAGATCTTTTGGAATTACAGATCTTTGAAAAACAGTGGGAGCTACATTAGATTAAAGACCTTATCTTTTGTATATCGTTATAATTCAGCATGCTCACTAGTTCTCTGTTTTACCATTTAGGTCGTAGATTCTGTGATTCTCTACGTGTTTTGAAATGTCAACCAAAAACCCTCTTGTATCGATCCTCGAGTCAAACAAGTTGACTGGTCCCAACTATTCTGATTGGCTGAGGAATCTAAAAATCATTTTAGATTCTGAGAAGAGAACTTATGTTCTCTTCGAAGGGGAGGCTCCCACTCGGGCCGAGCGGGACGCGATTTAGAAGTGGAAGGATGATAATCTCCAAGCCCGTTGCCTTATGTTGGCTAACATGTCTCCGGACTTGCAAAGGCAACATGAGGCCATGGAATTCGCTTGGGAGATTTACGACCACTTAGAGCAACTTTACCGCCCTCATTAACGTGTTACAAGGTATAACACTTCAAAGGAATTGTTCCACTTGAGAATGAGGGAAGGTACAAGTGTCCATGAATATGGACTCAAGTTTCTTGCCCTTACTGAGAGACTTGCCTTCATGGACATGCCACTGAAAGATGAGCTTTCAGTGGATTTGTTGCTAGCTTCGCTCCCACCATCATTCAACCCATTTGTCCTTAACTTCAACATGAATCATGCTGGTGCTACTGTAGCTGAGCTGATTAGTCAGCTTGTGACTGCTGAAAGCACGATCAAGAAGGACAATAAGGTTTTGATGGTGAATGCTCCATCTTCCTCTTCTGGGCCTTCTAAAGGTAAGGGCAAGAAAGCCCAAAGGAAGAAGAAGAAACCCCTTAGGCCCACTGGTGACGTTTCGAAGGGGAAGGCCCAAAAGAAGAAGCGTGATCAGAAAGAGGATGTCTGCTTCCATTGTGGCAAAGCGGGACATTGGAGGAGAAACTGCCCAGAATACAAGGCTACTCTAAAGAAAGGTATCTTTCTCGTTGAAGTAAATCTTTCTATTAATTCTAGTTCTTGGGTACTTGATACCGGTTGTGGAACTCATATCTGTAATGATGTACAGATGCTAAGTGAAGTCCAACAACTCAAAGAAGGAGAATGTGTCTTGAAGATCGGCAATGGCTCAAACGTTGAAGCTCGAGCTTTAGGCACAATTAGATTAGATTTAGGTAGTTTTGAGTTAGTCTTGAATAAAGTCCTTTATGTACCGAGCATTATTCGTAATATAATTTCAGTTCCAATATTAGATTGTGAAGGTTATGAAACTTATATTAAGAATGGTAAATATTTTATCGAATGGAACAACTCTTCCGTTCACATCGGTACTCTAAGTAATGGATTTTACTTAACTCAAAATATCAATATTATGAATATACAACGAGAAACGAAGCGTAAGAGAGATGACAAAGTTTCAGCTCCCTTATGGCACGCTAGATTAGGACACATTTCCAAGGACAGAATTAGCAAAATAAACACTTTAGGATCATTCTCTGAAAATGATCTTAAGGAGCTAGCTTCTTGCGAATCCTGTCTCAAAGGAAAAATGTCCAAAGTTCCTTTTAAAGGAACTGTGGAACGTGCCACTAAGGTTTTGGATTTGATCCATACTGATGTTTGTGGACCGCTTAGTGTAAACACTAGAAACAATCATCAGTATTTCATAACCTTTAACTGATGACTTTAGTCGGTATGGTTATGTATACTTAATGAAGTATAAATCTGAAGCTTTTGAGAAATTCTTAGAATTTCAAAAGGAGGTTGAGAACCAAACTGGTCACAAGATCAAAGCACTTCGATCTGATCGAGGAGGCAAATATCTTCGTGAAGAATTCCTTAATCATCTCAAAGATAATGGGATTATCTCTCAGTGGACTCCTCCGGGAACTCTTCAGCTTAATGGAGTTTCTGAGAGAAGGAATCGAACCTTACTTGATATGGTTCGTTCCATGATGAGTTTCACGGACTTACCACTTTCTTTCTGGGGTTATGCCCTAGAAAGTGCAGCAAAGATTTTGAATCTAGTTCCCTCTAAGTCAGTCCCTAAAATGCCCTATGAAATGTGGCATGGTAAAATCCCTAGTTATTCTTGCTTAAGAATTTGGGGTTGTCCTGCTTACGTGAAGAGGACAGTGGGAGATAAGTTAGAATCTCGTTCTACCTTATGTTACTTTGTAGGTTATCCTAAGGAATCCATAGGATACTACTTCTATGATCAATCTGAGCAAAAGATGTTTGTTTCCAGAAATGCCACTTTTCTGGAGGAACCGTTCCTTAAAGAAAAGAAAGGCAAGATCATAAAATTAGAAGAAGTACAAAGTAACCCCCACGCCACCCACTGAAGAAACGTCCCCTACTGATCAACCACAGCAAATCACGAATTTCGATACACACGAAAATCCTCCTCTAAGGCGTTCTGAACGCACTCCTAGACAGCCGGAGAGATGGTATGGATTCTTCCATGAAATCTCTCAAAAGGATAATGATCCTTCAACATATGAGGAGGCACTTTCAGATTCTGACTCTGAACAGTGGATAGAAGCCATGAAATCCGAAATGGACTCCATGAACTCCAACCAAGTTTGGACCTTGGTAGATTTGCCTGATGGGGTCAAACCCATAGGTTGCAAATGGATCTTTAAGAGAAAGCTTGGAGTTGATGGAAGCATTGCAGCCTACAAAGCAAGATTGATTGCAAAAGGATTCACTCAAAGACCCGGCATGGACTTTGATGAAACTTTTTTGCCAGTTGCAATGCAAAAGTCTATTCGGATCATACTTGCCATTGCTGCACATTATGACTATGAGATATGGCAAATGGATGTGAAAATTGCGTTTCTCAATGGTGACATTGACAAAGACATTTATATGGAGCAACCCATAGGTTTCACATTCAGTGGGAGTGAGCAAAAGGTTTGCAAACTCCAAAGATCAATCTATGGATTGAAACAGGCTTCTAGGAGTTGGAACATTCGATTTGATGAATCAGTCAAAGCGTTTGGCTTTATTCAAATTTTGAATGAGTCCTGTATGTATAGAAAGGAATTGGAGACCTTAGTGCAATTCTTAGTACTTTATGTTGATGACATCCTTCTTATTGGGAATTCGAAGGATGACATGAAAGTGACTAAGTTATGGTTATCGAACTAATTCGAGATGAAAGATCTTGGTGATGCGTCCTATATCATTTGAATTGAAATCTATAGAGATAGATCTAGAAGGTTAATAGGACTATCACAGTCGATGTACATTGACAAAGTATTGAAGAGATTCAATACAGAGTCGGCAAAGGTTAAGAACCTTCCTATGAGTGTAGGAACATGTCTTTCAAAGAAGATGTGTCCTAAGACTAACCTTGAGAAGGAAAGAATGACTCATACACCTTATGCATCAGCAATAGGTAGCATAATGTATGCAATGTTATGTACTCGACTGGATGTGGCTTATGCACTTAGTGTAACAAGTCGTTTCCAATCTGACCCTGGAGATGGTCACTGAGCTGCCGTGAAGAAAATTCTTAAGTACTTGAAAAGTACTAAAGATTTATTCTTAGTTGACGGAGGTCAGAAAGATCTTAATGTCGAAGGATACTGCGATGCAAGCTTTGCATCTGACTTAGATGATTTTAAGTCAATGTCAGGTTACATTTTCTGCCTAAACGGCGGAGCAGTGAGTTCGAAGAGTTCCAAGCAAACTACCACTGCAGATTCGACCACTGAGGCCGAATACTTAGCTGCAAATGATGCAGCTAAGGAAGGTGTTTGGATTAGAAACTTCATTCAAGAGTTGAATGTTGTTCCTAGCATGAAAGACCCCATTACTGTGTTTTGTGACAACACTGGGGCGGTTGCTCAAGCAAGAGAACCAAGATCTCACCAACGGACCAATCACATTATGAGGAAGTATCACCTAATCCGTGATACTATCAAAAGAGGAGATGTGCTAATTGAGAGGGTCACATCAGCAAAGAACGTGGCAGATCCACTTACTAAACCCCTTAGTTGATAAGCTTTCTAAGGTCATCTTCAGAAGATGGGACTTAGAGTAGCTTTAGAATGGCTTTGACGGGCAAGTGGGAGATTGTTAGGAATAGTGCCCTAGAAAGCCGATTGTATATCCGCTTTGTGCTTTTCCTTATTGTAATCATAGACAATCTTTGAATGAAATAACGAATTGAGGCAACACTTCTTTATATGCTCTTGTTTGGTATGCGTTTACTTTATCTGTGCATGTATAAGAACTCCCCTAATCCTGATGACTTTAGGACTCTACCATTTAGGTGAAATGGTTCATGAAACGAGCCCTATATCACATAAGTCATGATTAGTAAATTACTCCAAGCCGATGAGTCCTACAGACAGTGGGAGTGTCAACCTGACTCCTCCAAGGCTTGCTTGTGGGATCACGCCCTTAAGAAGGACCACCTTGTTTCACGGAGGTGCAAAGTGTACAGTTGATACGTGCGAGACACATGAGGGTGCTTACTTTAATAAGTAAGTTCACTGAGGTGCCCCGTGTGAGAACATTCCTAAATGGGAAAGGAAGTTTCTATTTCAGGAAATAGAAACTTCCAAATTAGGAAATATCTCACGAGTCATTGATGTGATTAATTGATCCTTAGACTTGAGGTTCCTTGTCACTTTATGAGTTAACTCTGTAGTCTTAGGTATAAGCTTTAAAGGGTGTCGCCTTAGACAACTGATTCAAGGCTTATGCTGGGGCTGCACAAGTGATTCATGAAAGTGAATGAGAATCAAGATAGGACCTACACTTGCATTTGCAAGGTGATCTCTTATTGTGTAAGTCATTCATATGCCATATGGAGTCCTTGGCCAAGGCAGTAGATCAAGACATCAAAAAAAGGGTTTCTTGGATTGAGATCAAATGGATATGAAATGCACTTAGCTTTAAGATCGGATTATTAGGGTTCTGATTATTCCCTTACCCTAGATCTTGGTTGAGAGATAGTAAGTAGGAGGATTGTATCTCACATGAATCAATGACTTAAAGGTTCTGTCGAATCCGAACATTCCAATTCAGCTAGGGGTTAAACACCTGTTGCTAGACTATGGTCGTTTAATCTGTGGACTGATTAATTAATTATTGAATTAATTAATTGGGGTCACTGCTAATTGAATTGAGAACCTAGAGGGTCACACACAACAACTTGGTTACATGAGTTAAGGCTTAAAAATGATTAAACGAGTTAATCGGGCCTAGAGGGTTCCACACGTGTGAAACCACACGTGTGGCTCACGTGAGTGACACGTGTCCTTGTGACACGTGAGTGACACGTACGTGAGAAAATATGTATATATTGTATATATATTAAATAATTAAATGTGTTAATTATTTAATAGACTTTGGTTTAATTTTGAATTAAAAAGAAAGTCTTATTTTGGAGAAAATAATCTAGTTAATTAATTATGAATTAATTAATTAGATAAAATAAGTTATTTATTTTAAATAAATAAAGTATAAAAATTATCCAAAAATAGTTTGGATATTTTTAGCTCTCTTGAAAGTTGATTTGAATTAGAATTCAAAGTCAAAGTCAAAATTACTTGATGATCAAGTAATAGGAGAGAGAGAGACCAAAATCCTAGCCCATAAAGGACTAGGAATTTCGGCACTCCCTCTATTATATATGGGGGAGCTCGAGCTCCCCTTGGAGCTAATTGGCAATTCTTTTGGTTCATGTGTTGAACACCTTCCTTTCTCCAAGATTAAATAAAACCCTAGATTAAGCCTAAACACTAACTAGAGAACTAGCATCCTTACTAGTTAGATTGTGATCAAGTTGGTGGACTATCTCTAGAGACTTCAAGTTAGAAGTTTGAAGATTCGAGCTTTACCAAGGAGAGGGGATCAAGTCGCGAGAAGAGCGTTCATAGGTGGCTTGAAACGCTTCAAGAAAGAATAAAAGAAAAGTAAGTTTTCTATCTCTATGAATTTGGTTACACGATTGCGAGTTCAAGATCCTTTTGTTGGGAATTTTTGTTTTAAATTCCGCTGCTTTCTGATTCGTGTTTTCCAACACATGATAAATCCGAAAATATCAATAACATGAAAATGTGATGCTAGACTCAGCTGAACAAAAGAAACAACTCGGACTCCCACCTAGCACACAACCGTGAGTACTTGAAAAGTGAGGGTGTCAGTCTACCAAAGACTGAGTGAGGGGCATAAGTATATATAATCACAAGTAAATGCAAGTTATAGTCTCGGGTAAAGATTTGGAAATAAAAGTAATATAAGTTCAAGAATAGATTATTCTTCACCCGAGATTATAACTATCAAGTTTAATATTTTAATTAATCAATTACATTCAATACGTGGCCCGGCGAGTGAGGACAAGTCTCCAACCTTTACACCAATCATAAACAATACAGGCCTGCTTTATTAATTATCATGTGATCATGCAATTCATTTAGTGCAATCAAGTAGCAATTTCATGAACCCTTCTTCCTCCGGGTGATGCTGGGTTTGCAAAGCCCAAGCATCCATGATATGGTGTACGTCGGGAACATGACTCCCACGCACAGGACTCCTTCCACCACCAAACCTCCTGGTGGCTTCAGGGGTGATCCCAAAATGGTGAGGATAATGCAAGAGTTACCCGTCAGCCCTTGCTTTCCCGGTTGGCTCAATACACTACCCTCGGGCCCAAAGTGCAATCATGGTACTCATCAAAACATTCTTGAATCATGATCAATCATGGCTTGCTTGAAATCGTTTATAATTTGGAAAGAATATTTATAGTATAGTACGCTTTGGCCAAAAACTGTACATAGGGGTTGTAAAGGTTTTATGTAACTAGAACAAAACCTCACTTGTGTGACAAAATATAATAAGGATACACGCTAAGGTGCCTAATCCTCGTCCACGGCCTCGTGATCTGTGTAATGAAGACGTGTATACGTGAGACTTGACTCAAAATGGACCAAATATGACGAACGGCGAAAATGCAACGAGACGACATGTAATACCCAATGCGGCATATAAATATCATGTTTTGGCATGAAGTCAATCATATAATAAAAATTTGGGATCAATTAAGGCAAACGGAAAGAAAATGAAAATATTAATTTTCATTACAGTAGCTTTTGTTCTGCCAGAGAATTGGGAACGACCGTTCCGGGTTGTAGTGTAAAATGGGAAGGGCCGTTCCCATGCCCTTCAGAAAACGTCCCTACGTTTTTAGAATTAAAATTACGCTTTGGTTAGGAACGGCCCTTCCGGCCAAAGGCCAAAATGGGAACGGCCATTCCCATGTTCGCTCGCCAACTTTTATTCAAAAGCATGGGAACGACCGTTCCCATAATGCACTGAAGCGGGAAGGGCCATTCCCATGCTTATGCAACTTGAAAAATAGAGCAAAAGCAGGGGAAGGCTTCGGCAACAACAACAAACCAAGCAAAACACCAATTTCAATCAACAAAATGCAAGAATTCTGGAAAACAATATGCATACATGTTCAAAGTATCATAAAACACAAAATAAACCATCAAACCATACTTGATCATCAAGATTTCCCACTTTCAAGATCATATATGAATTCATTATATCAACTCAAATTCTTCAAGAATTCATGCATTAATCCAAGTTATAATCACATATTCATGCATCTAACAACAATTAATCCATTTATTCCATAAATTCCTAACCCTGGCTTCCATGAAATTCATCGAAGATCACATACTCATGCATACACCCACCTTAAATGAAAATAAATGGAGGAGGAAGATGCTTGAATTTTCTTGGAAGACTTGGATGAAATTTAACAAAATCCTTTCTTCTCCTTTGATGGTGTGGTTCGGTTATGGAGGAAGCAAATGTGTTGATGAATTTTTGGATGAAAATGAGTATGAAAGCATGAAGAAGAGATATAACGTGATTCATCCATTATTTAAATTGATGAAATGCCACAATTTACAATTTAGTCCCTCAATTATATAATTCATGCAATCAAGGATGAAGGATTGGCAATTAGTCCAATTAGGCCCAAGAAGTCTTTATACAATCTAGTCATTGAATTTTAAATAATGATCATATAAAGACAATTTGGCAATTAAATCACTTCCGATAATTATTTCACGTAACAATTATTTTCAAGTCATGAAATAAATTCTCAACTTGATATGAATTCATATAATTTCATGCAAATATAATGATATATGATTCATATAATTATGATAAAATGTGAGAAAATAATAATTTAAAGAAATAAAATAAATTCCTAATGCTCACAAACTCACACGTGGCGTGCTTACCTGCTCGTCCGGCACCGGGGCGTTACAATGTATATATGGTAACATTAAAAACATCATGTGGACATCTTCTTAAAATACCGAGAGTCAATAAACCATTCAGAGTTCAGCCAATTGAACGTGGTGGACTACAGGTGTTTGAAAAAATTCCAATACAAATAAATACTATGTCTATAAAAAGAATAAACTTAGATTCTATTAAAAAAATAATAATAAGAAAACTATAATAATAACCCATTAGCTTTTTGGAAAGAAAGTCATCCCAAGGCTAAAATAGAATTAACAGAAATGTAATTATAAAAAAAAAACCTATATTATAAACTATTGTAGAAAGACAAGAATTCAAAAAACAAATAGAAGAATTACTTGATAAAAAAACTCATTCGAAAAAGCTTCAGTCCTTTCTCTACTCCTGCTTTTATGGTTATGAATGAAGCAGAAAAGAAGAGGAATAAAGCTAGAATGGTAATAAATTATAAAAGGTTAAACTATTTTACTAAAATAGAAAGTTATCCTTTGCTAAATGAAGAAGTTATTATAAACCTAGTCAAAAATAAGTCTTTCTATTCTAAATTTGATTGCACTTAAGGGTTTTGGCAAATAAAAATGGAAGAGGATAGTATTCAATACACTGCATTCAGTGCTCCTCAAGGACATTACGAATGGCTTTTAATGCCTTTTGGGGTAAAAAATGCACCATCAATATACCAAAGAAAAATGGATAATATTTTTTCAAAATACCATAAATTTATGATAGTATATACAGATGATATCTTAATCTCTTCTGATACAGAAGAAGATCATAAAAAACATCTTTTATTATTCGCTAAAATTCGTAAAGAAAATGGAATTGCTCTTTCAGAGAGAAAAGCCATAATAGAGAAAAAGGAAATAGAATTCTTTGGATTAAAATTGAGTGCTGCAGGAATAAAATTGCAACCACATATTTTTTGAAAAATCCTAGAATTTCTAGATAAACTTGACAATAGAAATCAAATTGAAAGGTTTCTTGGATGCTTAAACGATGCTGAAGGATTTATTCCAGAACTAGCAAAGAAAAAGCATGAAATACAAAAATTGCTTTGGAAGAGTAATACAAAAGGTTGGAATTCTTGACATACAGATATAGTTGTTAGTCTTAAAGAGGAATGTAAAACATTACCAGAATTAAGACTACCAGAAGATAAAGACAATCTTACTGTCCAAACTGATGCTTCTGACCTACATTGGTCTGCAGTTTTAAAAACAGATCTAAATGAAATTTGTAGATGTATCAGTGGTACTTTCAGTCAAGCGGAAGTAATATACAACACGTGAAAAAGAATTACTTGGTATAATAAGAGGAATTGAAAAGTTTTCTCTTTTCTTTCTACAAAACACTTTTTTGGTTCATACCGATAATACTCAAATTCAGAGTTTAATTCAAAATAAACTTCCAAATAAACCTCAATATAGAAAACTCCATCATTGGCAGGTTTTCTTATCACATTATAATTTTAAAATTAAACATATTAGAGGAATGAATAGTTTCTTAGCAGATTTCCTTTCTCGAAATATTGAATTTGGTCTTCATTAAAGGCGAGTATATGCGTATACATATACCTAGTCCATCTCAAATGGTAGATGGTAAAAACATTATCAAATCTGTTGATGGCTGGTAATTACCCAAAAATTACTTTGAGAAGAGTATATGCTTATACATATACCTAGTCCATCTCTAACGGTAGATGGTAAAGACAATAACAAATCCGTTGAAGGGTGGTGATTTCAAAAAAATTACTTTAAAACTAATAAAGGATTTAATTTATCTTCATTTTGCAGAATGGAGGACATTCAAGAATTAGCTGAAATAAAAGCTGAAGTTGATACATTGAGAGTAATCTCTCTTGATATAGATGAAGCAATGTAAATCTTTGAAGACTCCATAAAAGAAAGTCTCATGGTTTTATCCGATCTTATTATAGAAAATATCGGAAGAATGGATAAATTATATGAAAGAATTGAAAAATTAGAGAAAAATAAAGAAAAGGTAGGGAGTTCAGTAAGTAAAAAGCCAGAAATACCTACAATAAAAATCGAGAAAGAAAATAAGAAAAAAGAAATAAAATTCGAGGAAACAAAAAAGACATCCTCTACAAGAACGATAAAGATATAACCTCTTCAGAAAGTTGGTTCTTACAAAATAGTGTAAATAAAAGGAGAATATATACCTAAACACTCCTAAGATAAAGAATACAAAAGAAAGTTTGATCTGGCATATGACTACCCAGATTGTGAAGAAATCTTTTATTCAAATGGAAATACAATCTACCCAAGGTTAACTGCAATTTCTGGAGTTGATCCCAATCAAGTTCGAGACCTTGCTGAATATAGCTTCCTATATCTGATATACCTTAGCAAGGATCAAAAGGAAATAAATGGATTTAAGGATACATTCAAGTCTAAAGTTTCCCAATTTGCTAAAGGAAGACAGTGCGTCTTGAAATTCTACACCTTATCTCCAGAATTGGATGGAAATGCATGGTATGAGGCATTACATATTGTCTCAATAAATCATTTATATAGCAACATCAGCTTGGAAGTTGGAAGGAAAAGCTTCAAGGCTGCAATATAATCCCCCGAATGGGTCGTTACAAGAAGAGCTTTAGGAATAAAAGCAATACAAAGTATTTATGAAAATCTTCTCAATAAAGGTTTCCAAACCATTTGTTCAGCTGGTAACTGGATACTGGTTACTAAAGGTTCTGCCAATGATCCAAGATCAGGATTACTAGAGGAATTCTACAATGTCCTTACTACCCATAGAGTTATTTGCTCCTCATCTACAAGACAGGAGGCGTGTAAATTAATTAGGTGCCATACAGACATCAGGACGTGACAACATAAAGTGACATGTCCAATAGAGAGACGTAAGCAATGACGTCTACAACCACTACCCAACTGTCCGAAAAATCTTGTCCGTCAAATAAAATGTTTGATCAAAGGGATATAATCTAAAGTTAGGATTTCCTTATCTCTAGAGATAAGAATCTTGTCTTTTCATGCGGTTTTCTGCTCTATAAATAAACTATGTTTGTAATAGAATAGGGCATCGGAAAAAACAATAGCCATAGTGAGAAAGAGTGTCTGAAGATATTCAGAGTTGTAATTTGAGTTTTTTCTTTGTACTAAGTATGGAAAAATAATCCCATAAAGGGGAAATAAAATCCTTTCTTTCATATATCACAATTTCTATTTTGTTTGAGCTTATTATATCTCTTTACTCCATTATCTTTTCAAAAAATGGTTGTTTGGTTCCTATAAGCCATAGTGAATTTTCTATTGGAGATCGAAGCTTGTTTTCTGTTGATGTCCATATAGGCAAGAGACCGTCAGGACTTTTGGAATGTTGAGCTGATCAAGGAAGAAGAAGACGAGTCTTAGAAAGGAGATGAAGGAGATAAAGAAAGGTAATAAACTTTACTCAAAATATGTTGTGTGATATGATTCTAGAATGGATTTTAGAGTAATATTGTTAAAATCAATATTTGATGAATCTTGATACTAATTTTGATTGTTTCATATATAATTTTTTACAAAAAATCATAAAGCATATATAAAACTGTAGCACCCCAACGCCACAACCCCGCACCGTTGTATCACCCAAGTAACTAGGAAGCCTTATCACTCGAGAGATACTTCGGCGAACGGATAGAACATAACAAAGATCAGAGTAACCAGTGTTGCCAAAGCAGCAGAATTTCAGAATAATTTAAAACTTTTGAAAACATGAATGCAACACAGTAGTATATGCATAAACACAGAAACAAGTAGTCATAGTATAACATAAAACATTAGTCCAAAAGGAAAAGAAAGGAACATAATAAAACTGAGTCCAAGTATTTTAGGTCGTAGCCTAAACAAGTTCTCATAATAAAACATGCAACATAAAGGTAGAGGTAACCACGACTGCACAGGACAAAAGAAGAGTAACTAACAATCCTGACTTAACAAAAGACCTCCTACAGCTTCAAGATACCTCTAGGAAGCATCGGGTTGCCTACCTGAAACCATGAGGTCAGAAAACAGGTTAGAGGTATTAGTCAAAGGGACTAAGTGAGATAATTTGTAGTAAGAAAGAGTAGTTTAACTTTGAGGGGTTTTGAAAGACTTTCTTAGCAACTTTCTTCCAACCGGAAAGAAAACTCTTTTATCTAGAAACAAGATTTTTAACAAGCACACACAAGCTCACGCATCAGAAGTTCTGGTTCAGATATATTTTATAAACGGGGAACAGGATACGGGATATTTTCCAAAAATATGAACCAGACATTAAAACCAAAGTTTGCCCGCAAGCTAGGCAGTCTCCAACCTTTACTCCCAGAAAACATTGAACAGGATTGGTATCGAGATCGGTTAGGATCCCAACACCCATGATCACATGCACCATCCTTCTTCCTCCAGTTGTCGCGCCTAGGGTGCTACCCCGCGGTGACGTAAACATGAATGGGAGGAATTACATCCACCTCTCCCGATCATGGTGTGGTATAACCAACCTCCGATTATAACCATCATCATGATCAACAAGGACAACCAGTATCATAGTAGCCATAGGCGCACGCCTCCCGGTCTACTACTCAACCGTATCGTCAGGGCCCACAAGACATGATTTTAAGGCTTGCATTATTCAAGATATTCAAAGGTGCAAAAGCACACAGAGTTCAAGAACTGGAACTTTGATCAAGACAGTATAGCAGTGAACATAAAGTATATCAGAAACCATTAACTTTAAACTTGAAGCATTGTCTCAAAACGAGAAAACGTTAAACTTGAAAGATAAGAATCTTTACACCCGAAGGCGTTGATTTTGAAATCATTTGAATACGTAGGAATATTCATGGCTCCAGTTGAAATAGTTTAAACCTCACCTATTTATTTAGATAACTTGATAGTTGGTAGAAAACAAGGTTCACACAGTACCCTACGGATCCCAGAACTCGGTATTATCTCCTGTAAGTGACAGACTACCATGAGCTTAAGGGTCTAAGTCCCACACATGATTAATGATGCATGATTGAGTGTGGATAGTCGAGTATTGAAGTATAAGATTGAAAAGAATACGGCACACTTAAACAAGGAATAATCTTTCCCGAAGAAAGAATTCGAGTAAACGATTAGTCTCATTAGAAAGCTCGTGTCAAAAGCTTAGGGGTATGTTCTTAGGGTCTTAGAACAACCCTAATGTGAACTTTGAAACCTACTTTGATCCCTTGTTTTTGAGAATTTTCGAAAAAGACTTTGACCGTTGAATTCGTCTCTTTGAAATGATCAATTAGGTTAAAAGTCAAAATTCTTGGTCAAGGTCAAAGTCAAAGGTCAAAGTCAAAGTCAAAGGTCAAGGGTCAAAGTCAAAGGTCACTATTCAAGTATACGGTATATATACTGTATGTATACTGTACTTATACTGTATGTATACGTGTATTTATATAGTATGCATACTGTATTTATACTGTATGTATACGGTATTTATACGGGGATACCTACCGTATTTATACAGTATTTATACAGGGTACATACAGTATTTATGCAAGAATACATGCGGTATTTATACTAGAATACATACGGTATTTATACAAAAGTACATACGTATTTATTATAGAAATACACATAGTATTTATACGAAAGTATATACGTATTTATACATATTGGAAACAAATACGTATACGTATATTATACATGTATACCATAACATATATCAATTGGTCAAGTAATTATGTAACAATTAATTAAACATGTAACATTTAAAACTATAGGTTATACTTTAATTATGTAATATTAAATAACATGTAACATTTAATTAAATCATGAAATAAATTAAATCACCTAAGTATGATCATAAAATAATTAAAATGTAACATATAACATGGTAGCATAATTTTCACATAATTAATTTGTCGCATAATTAAATTATATAACACATTTAATAATAAACTATACTATAAGAAATATAATTCATAAATTCATGAATATTTAAAACATAAATTAAATCACATAATTCATGCATAAAATAAAGCATAAATTAAATCCTAAACCTAGCATAATTAATAAATAAATTAAAATATAAAATAAAACATAAATTAAACTAATTAAAACATAAAAAAAAAAAAGAAAACTAACCTTACAAAGGGGAGAGAGTGGCGTGGGGTTTGGCTGGTGTAAGGGAGCAAATGAGACCTCAAACCACTTATGTATAGTTGTTGAGAAGGACTAGGGTGTAAATACTATTTATTTTAGGGACTTAAGGTGGGGTATTTTATGAAATTTCCAAAACTAGGTTTCCTTCTTTACATAATTGTCACAGCAGGGGTATTCAGGTAATTCCACCTTTCTCCTGCATATTTTTGGAGTTGGAAAAGTGGCCAAGAGCTAGAAAATAAAATTATCTTCGAAACGGTTACTCACGGGTCAAAATCGGACGTACGGTTTAAAAGTTATAAGCTTCGGAAGATGTGATTTTCTTGAATTTTGAAAATTAATTTAATTATGAAATAAATACTAGGATAAAATTTTAAGGTCCCAAAGGCTTTCCAAAAATGTAGAAAAAATCGAGGAACTTTCTGGTGATGATCTCAAGGGCTAAATCATCCGAACAAAGGAAATATATCTTACCGACGGAAATTCTTATTCGAAAATAAATTCTTAAATTGCTCTGGACACATAAACGAAACCTCAAAGCATTGAAAAGAGAGTTGAAAAATTCTAAGAAGATCGGTATAGGTTCTTCAAGGTCTCTTGAATAAAACGGTATAGTGTTGGTTCGGAAATAAATAGTGTTTTTTAGGGTTTAAAGGTAGTTTTCCCCCTTTGTGTCACCTAATATCACATATGAACACTCATTTCATGTAGGGATGCATGATATAAATTATTTTAAGTACGGATCAAGTTCTATAAATGTCCTTACGGTGCCCTTAGCTTACCTTTATTGATCCGGTCCCCGAACCGGGCTGTCACAAAAACCATGAATGATAATTCGGATGGTGACTTTAGAAAACGATTAAGCCTTACTTATAAATTTTCCAGGTGCTTTGATGAAGATACATCTGATAAACATTTTAGGCATATGATAAAAACAACTTTTGAATTCTAAAATGAGAGCATTAGTATAAGAACTTGCAGATAAACATATATCTGAAGAAGAAGATTGTGATGAAGATTGCAAAAGGACTAATAAAAAGTTAAATTTTATTAATAAAGCTATATTAGCCATAGAGCAAGTTTATGAAAAAGAAAGTTCATCAAGATAAAATGAATTCTAGAAAAATAAAAACAGAGATAAAAAGGTTAGGATTAATATTAAAGGCTATAATAACAAGGTTTCCAAATTTAGGATTAATGATGAAAATTTTTAAAATACTTGATGAAGAAAATAGATTAGCAGAAACTTCGAATGAACAATATAAATAAGTTAAAACAATAAACAAAAAGTTAATAGAAAAATATATCAAAGGGAAATAGATGATTAAAAATGGATCAATATAAAAAACGAGCCTATAGACAAGAGCATAGACTAGTTAGAAAAGTAATAAAAGATCAAATTGAAAAATCAAAAGAAATAAATAATTAGTTTGAATATGAAATGAATGAAAGAATAATGAAAGAATTAAAAACAAAAGAAAAAGATTTAATAAGATATAAAGTATGTTGTAAGAATACTTTATTAAATCTAGAAAAGAGTATTAAAACTATAAAAAAGTGTAATGAATCATTAGAATGGACAATAAAAAATATACCTCGTTATAATATGGAAAATAGAAGATTACTAGAAGATAATAATAAATCCATAAAATTGTATGAAAATAGAAAAAGAGAAATAATTATTCTTATGACAACATAACAAAAGTTAAGGATTTAATTGAAAGGTTAAATAAACTATAGAAACTTGGACTAAAAGGTATTGAAAATAAAGTCAAAAGGATAAAATGGACATTTTGCAACAAAAATTCATAAAAACTCGCACAAGAAGCGCGTATACTACAAATGCTAGCAATAAGGTTTTCTGTGCAACTTTTCTAAAATATAAGGTTTTCTATAGTAGTTTCCAAAACATAAGGTTTTCTGTGCCTATTTCGTATAACTCAAGGTTATATGTGCATATAACTCCTTTATGAACATTATGTACTTTACGTGCTTATTTGATTAAGAATAATAATAAATATAGTCCTAATCCTGTAGTAGTTAATACTTTCAGGCCAAATTAGGATCAAGTAGTGGAATCCACATGACTTTGTCTAACTACCAGTATAGGTGAGGGTCAAAACATTTTCAACTAGAACCATGCCTATATCTATGTACCTATATAAAAATGGTTTTCAAACCTACCCATTATTTCATTTACTACCTATACATACTACTACAGTATAATATCCCTCTCTAAGAGGAAAATACTTTTATATCGGAATTAGGATCTTAACCGGACATTATATACTTTAGTCCTATTATTACTAAGAACTGATTCCCGACTAAGCAAGTAAAATATTTATCTCTTATTATTATGGCCCCCGACTCGTAGCCGTGTCGAGCAATTATCCGGAAGGTATAGGGCTGAGGGTATTGTTGGTTACCCGGACCGCCACCAACTCTTAGTAGTGGTTTAGCTGGAGGTTAGTTACTCCACACCAAGAGATAAGGGAGACAACCTCCCAGGAACGCATTTCCCAATTATTACATATATCATCTCTAGGGTTTGATTCCCTATTGACACTGCGGAGTAGCGAAGGTATTATCATACTTGGTTTTATTAAGGTACCGGCGCCTTGATCAGCCCGGTACAGTTTTAACAACTATTTAAGGAGTATGGTTGGAGAAGCCTTACTTGCGGGCAATACAAATTCTTTTATTAAACGGTTCATATTTTATAAATATTCTCCATATACCCCTATCCATATTTTAAACTTACGACCCGTATCATATTTGTTATATCCTATTGCTATTATTTTGGATCGAGATCCTCTTAGTCCTATATATATACATATATCTAAATACGCCTACCTATAAGCTAATACGCCTTCACTTATTTACTTTGACTAACTCTCTCGCTTGTTTTCAAATGCATGATTTCAGGAATCAGGGGAACGACAACTAGAAGTATTTTGAAGCAGTAGGATGTCATGCCCAGTAGGTCAGGACTGATTCTAAGGACACATAGTTCTGATTAAGTTTATATTTTAAATTAGCTATCCTCAAGTTTTGCTCCAGTCTGCCATTATGTTATACTCCCCTTTATGACAGTTACTTCAATCAACAATAATAGCACTTGTTCTTTGTAGCGCCCAAACGGAGGGCCCCACATCCCCCACACCGAGTCCCGACCCCGCATATGAAATGGAGAGTCCATACACGAGCCTAACCACGGCGAACGGGGACTCACTCACACACTAGGCTAAGCTGGAACTAGAACCTTCGAAACCTATCAAACAAACTCATGAATTAAATGCGAGTGCGGAAGTAAAACATAAGGTCAATCACAACGTAGACAACAAGTGACGGGTTCAAGTAACAAAAATACCTAGTCCCAAAAGTTAAAGCGTAAATCATAACATTTCATACATAATCTATAACTTATTCACTTTACAAAATGCATATGAATAGACTCCAACTCGATTAAGGGACTCGACAGACTCGACTTCCCGCCTAGCACTCGAAAACCTGCAAAAGAACTGAAAACAAAGTCGGGTTCAGTCTATAGGAGACTGGTGGGTAAAAAACAGGGCATAATATAATATTATCGCAGAATTTAAACATTCACGCATCCAAGCTCTAATCCCGTGCGAGGTTTTCGAGAGATTTCCCAAGTGGGTGAAAACAAAGAAAGCAACGCTCGGGATTACAACCTTTAATTTCATTATTCATAATCATAGTCGTTCATAAGGTCAATACGTGAGCCCTGGCAAGTGGTCGAATATCACCAACCTACTCCTCGTGTGTGCATATCAATTTAACCTTTATATTAGCGATCTTACACATTCAGGCATATTCGTTCATAATCAATCATAATCATTATCATTCATAAACATAAACACTTACACCTTCTTCCTCCCGGTGGTGGACGGGTTAGCAAGACCCGGCTACCGGTCCATATATAGGCCAATGGGGGTACATGAATCCCCCAAGGGCACTCAGCTCCCATTCCTCGCTAAACCTCCTAGCGAGGGCTGATATCACCGTAAATGTGGTGGGACTAGTACAAAGGATCCCCGTCGGCCCTTGCCTCCCCGGATAGCCACTTGCACTAAATCCCTGGGTCCGTGCAATCATAATCATGTCCACGCCAAAAAGCATAAGGTAGGGATACATAAGAGTAGGGCTTTACGTTAAAAATCATAGACTCTTTTGAAAAGACTCGATATATATATATTTATAATATTTTGTCTCAAATCTGTCACCAAATGATACGAACTCCACGTACTTGCCGTGAAACCCTATACCAATACTTGGAGTTCTTGATTTTCGATCGTCCACTTCAAGGTTAAAATAGAGGAGTGTGACCCGTTTGCTATAATGAGCAAGGAACCAACACTATCAGATTTGAATTATAGGAGTGTGACCCGTTTGCTATAATGAGCAAGGAACCAACACTATTAGATTTGATAAGTAATGCACCCCGTCGACTATAATGAGTCGGGAAATGACATTATCCGGTGGAGGTTTGAAACTCCGGTGTCGTTCAACTAAGAACTTGTGAGTATAACTCACTTGAATCACAATTCAATCATTTTTTGACTTAATATTTCGAACTACAAGGCTGGAATATAAAGATGCATGCATGGAAACCTAAGAGACACTAGAATACTAAAGGACACAAGCTATTCCCGCCACTTGCCATGAAGGCTTACAAAAGTGGGCTTAAATAAACTAATATGCAGCTAAATAATGATAAAATAAAGGCCGGAATAATACTATAATAGGCTTAGGGCCAAATTACATCATTTCCACACTTTGGACTTCAGAAATTGGACATAAAAACATTGAAGTATTCTGAATTTGGTTCAGCAGCCCATCTTGAAGGTTTGATTCCAGTTTGAGCAAATTGGTTTAAGAGATTTCCAACTTCCTCTTGGATAATTTTGGCCCGAGCTCTTGTAATTGGACCACCATAACTTTGTTCCTTTTGTATGCTATCTTCTTGAGTTGTGGATCGGTCCAGCTCTTCATTTGGGACAAGATATGGCCGCGGTTCATCATGATTCACATCATTCTGATTCCTATCAATAAGGGATATATCAGGTCATCGTAACTAATAGAAGAGAAACCCACCTGTTACACCTTACCGACAATACCAAAAGAAAGAAAGACTTGAGGTGTCCTATGAACCCGGCATCTCCGCCCTGGAGAAACTGTACAAAGACAACATAGTATATACGTGAGACTCAAGACTCCATACGAACCATATACGACGCACGGCATGTCATGTACATGATATGAGATGCATACAAGGTATAAATCATGTTAAGAAGCCAAACTACCAAGTATTTCATTCAACATGTTCCTTACATGAAAGTTTCATATTCAAACATTTCACAATTCATAGCAATTCAAGTCATTAATTTCATATAACAATTAAAACTCAAATATATCAAGTTTACAATTATAAATTAAATATGTAACGCCCCGACTTTTCAGATGTAAACGTATGTCGTACGTGTTTACTAATTTGCACGAATTAATTGTTTATATGTGTTTTATATTTAATTTTATTATAAATTGTTATTATTTTATTTAATTTTATTTTATTTTATTTTATTTCATTTCGTTAATGTAATATTTTCAAATGTTAAGTAAGTGTTTAGTGTTAATTAAACTATAACCTTAATTATTTGAATTAAATTCATTATCCGTTGACTTTGAATTAGAATTTAAAATAGAATTTAAATGTTAGTTTTAATTTATAATGTATGAATTATTAAGGTTATGCGCATGAATGTTTGTTTGTGCTTTGTTCTTATATGAAATGATATCGAAATGTCGTGGAAATTTAGTATGTCGTAAGTTTATGTGTTATGAACATGCCTATATGCTCGGTTTATGCTTTCGAACTCATTTGACGTGTTAACGAATTTAATTTGAATTGTGGAACCAAGTCGGGGGCTAGCGAGCAATTAGCGCACCCTTGGTTCCGTTTGTGATATCTTGAGCTCGGGAACTCGGATTCGAGTTCCATCAACTTAGTTGAACTCATATCGAAGACTCGGGTTTAATGAATTTAACCTCATATTTTTCTGAAATCATTTGAACCTCCGAAATCCCACCGAAAAACGAAACGGCACCAAAACTACCACATTTCATTAAAATGGCCATAACTCTTTCAATTCTTAACCAAATTAACTATGGTTGGAGTCCTTATAACCCTAGTTAAACCCTCTATCATCCCTTCACTACCTCAGCTCGAACCAACCCTCACACAAGCAAGAAAATTCAGCCAAAGCTCCTACATACCAGTTTCCCGTCACTGTGCCAATTCTTGAGATTTTGGAGCTCAAATCTCTATCAACTTTCATCCAATCAACAAGGTGAGTTAAGATTATGTTATACATGCATATCTAGTCATTTTGATCCTTTCATCCCTAATTCTAAGTCAGATTTCATGGAGTTTTGAGGATTTAAGTGAATAGTTAGCTTATAGGGTGTTTTGATGATTTCTTGATTTCCTTTGATCTATGACTGGTTTCGGTGCTACATATATGATTCTTTTACCTCATTTATGACTGAGTACTCTTGTATTAGTTGGTGGTTAAGAATTGGTTGAGATATCATTAATGAGATTGTTATGTATTAAATGAACTTTCAACTGAATTTTTCCCTTCTTCACGTATTGAACTGCTGCTACCTTTTGTGACTTATTTTGATGTCATTTGCTGCCTCTTTTTATCTTATTTGATGAGGGAGTGATGGTTGATTGATCATGGAATACCTTGCTCTGTTCTTTTTCGGTTTGCCCCTGTTTTTCCTCGTATGAACTGCTGTCATTTCCTTGTTTCTGCTGCGTGCTGTGAATGTGATTCCAGGTCTGTTATGCTGCTGCGTTTTTCCTTAAGGGTTGGCATGTATTTGGTTGGGGTTTATATGTTAGTTTTGGCCTGGTTTTCCCTTTTTTTTCCTTCCCCTGTTTTCGGCCTTGTGCTGTTGTCTTCTGTGGCTGCTGTAACACTCTCCCCGGGCGGGGAGAGTTTGTTCTTGGGGAGTACCCAGCCGGGTACTCCTATTACAGAAACCTTTTGCATCGTCTAACCGGCCGGGGAGTTTGGAGCTAGAATATTTACCCGGGCGGGTAGCTGATGCGTGCTGCTTCAGTTTCTTTTCTTCTTGCCCTGCTGCTTCTTTTCTTTTTCTTTGTTCTTGTGCTGCTTCCTTCCTTGTGCTGTTGTGTGTGAGTATCTTTTGGATTAGTGATCTGCAGCTGCTATTTCCTTCCTTTGTTGCAGTGTGTGTGTATAACTATATGTATATATATATTATGTGGTTGTGTGTGCATGGAAGTGGATAAATTAAGAAGTGTTGCATGCATGTGTGTTGCTGTATATATATATATTTCGTGTGTGTGTGTCGTGCATGCATGGGTGTGTGCGTGAACAGTATGTATTGTGTGTGTGCATGCATAACATATATAATACATAGATTTTGTGTATGTAGTTTATATATTTAGTAAATATATTTATGCATGAAGTGTATATGGAGTATATATTTATATTTAAAATGTATTTATGCATGCATGAAACCTATATGTCATATGTGTACGTATATATATATATATATATATATATATATATATTTATTATATATTTTAAGTATTAATTGATTTATTTTAATTATAGAATTTAATTGATTTCTATTTCGCGTATTTAAATTACCAATTATTGCTTGAATATTTTAATTGTCTAATTTCTAATTGTATACGTGAAATAGTATGTGTTATGATTATTATATGAAATTCTTAGATTAAATTGATATGAATTGTGAATTTATGAATTCAAATGAATGAATGAACAAATGGCTTATTTTTATGCCTTAAATTCCTTAATAGTGCACATGAACATTTTCATGACATAATATCATCTTTTACACATTCATATCATATTCATTTCATTACCGAGCGTCATATATGGTCATTATGAGTCTCATACCTTCTCTTTTGCATAGATTCGGGTTTGGTCGGAGACGAGGGCGAGCATTGAGACGCTTATACCTTTCTTTCGCTTTTAAAAGGTGGGTTTCTCTTCTAATAGCTAAAACGACCCGATATATCCCTTACGTGAAATGTTTTGAGCCAAAATAGTATATATTTACATATCGAGTCTTTTAAGAGTAAATGATTTCAAACGTAAATATTCCTTTTATGAAACCACATCCTGTGATTTTGGTAAGATTATGTATGTCTGATAACGGGCCCAGGGACTTAGTGTTTGTGGCTATCCGAGGAAGCATGGGCTGACGGTCATCCCAAACACTAGTTCCAACCATAAACTACGACGTAACCGACCTCGCTAGGAGTTTTAGCGAGGAAGGGGAATCGGGCTCTTGAGGATTCATGTACCTCACTAGCCACTATGTATGAGGTGGTCGGGTCTTGCAAACCCTTCCACCACCCGGAGTAAGAAGGACTATATGTATGATTATGATCATGTTATGTATGAGCACAAAAGAATTATGTGTGATAATGAATAATTAATGTTATGATTACACGAGGTGTTGGTTGGAGATTGCGCACGCCCACTCGCCGGGCCATAAAACCCTATGAACAATTATGAATGAATATGAATGTCGTAATCCCGTTGATGTCTTCTTGGTTTTACCACTTGGGAAATTCTTATCAAACTTCACACGGGATTAGGGCGTGCATGTATGTGTTTAATTTCCCCGATATTATATCTTATGCCTCGTTTTATACCCACCAGTCTCGTTTAGACTGAACCCAGTTTGTTTTTAGTTGTTTTGTGCAGGTTTAGGAGTGCTAGGCGGGAATACAAGTCGTCTAGGTCTTACATTATTGTTTAGCACTTCTTTTCAGTATCTCATACGCTCATACTCTTATTCCTATTTTGTGTATGATCATGGTATGGTGCGTTATGATTTTGTAGGCCGTGTGGCCCTTGAATACATGAATGATTTTGTATATCTATTTTGGAGCTTGGTGGCTCATTGTATATAATGTATGTTGATCTTGCTTCTGCATTTTTATTATTGCTCTGATTTTTATATTGTCTTGTTCTTGAAGGGTTTAAGGGTTAGTCCCGCCTAGCGTAGCGTGTGTGTTGTGTCCCCGTTCACGGTGGTTTGGCACGTGTATGGACTCTCATTTCATATACGGGTCGGGTCTCGGTGCGGGGGATGTGGTACCTTGCGCTCGGGTGCTACATCCTTATGTGGTATTAGAGCTTAGGGTTGCAAAACCTGGGCGCTCGTGTTGTGTGGAGTCAGTTAAGTCATTCGGCTCTAGGAACAACTTGTCAATGTGTTGCATATGCATTCTTTACGTGCTTATCTGCTATAAATTTCGAATTTTGATTCAATTAATTGCACTTGCATACATGGACTAAAGATAGCATGCATTTCAGTGTTTCTTGGACAGGATGCCTCCACGTAGACACCGTGAGAGATTTCCAGGGCGATGCCGTCATCATGACCGATCTCCTACGCCACAACCATAAGAACCACAACCACAAGCGCCTCCAATGGATATGGGGAATTTCATGGAAGCATTTTTTAATTATGTCGAGCATAGGATGGCTCAAGCTCCCCCACCACAACAAGCAGAACAACCGGCTCCTCCACCAAACAATAATAATAGGGATCCTCATGGGGTGTTTTTGAGCTACAACCCCCCTAGGTTTTCTGGTTCTATTGATGACGCGGTTTCAGAGGGGTGGTTGACTCGATTGGAGAGGATTTATAGAGTACGACAGTTGAGAGGGCTCAATTTGCTATATTTCAACTAGATGGCGATGCTTATGAATGGTAGGAAAGAACAAGAGAAAAACTCGAAGTGGACGGAGAGGAAGTTACTTGGGAGGTGTTTAAACGGGAATTCTGGGAGTGCTATATACCTGAGGTGGTCCGGGAACGTAAGGAACAAGAATTTCTGGATTTAAAACAAGGAAACTGAACCGTGGCTCAATACCTTGCTATGTTTAATAGGCTTGGAAGATATGCCCCTCATATCACTAGGGATGAAAAAAGGAAGGCAAGGAAGTTCATTGCGGGTTTAAGGCAGGATCTAAGACATGGGCACGCCGGTCACAACTTCGAGTCATTTGCTGACACCGTGCAAAGGGCCTTGGTCTAAGAGGAAGAGTATAAGATAAAGGATCCGGTCTTTAGGGTACCTTTGGGACGAGGCTCAGGATCAAGCTCGGGGAAAAGGCCCATGATTCCAACTACTCCACCATCTAAGGGTCTTTTCAAGAAACCCCGGATTGGAGGGCAAGCCCCACAAGCTCCAAAAGCTCAAGCTACTGCACCTTTGGATCGACAACCTTTGAGTGCAGCTCGGATGGCTCAACTTCCATGTACACATTGTGGAGGGCCGAATCACAATTACTACAAATGCTGGAAGAGATTGGGTTTATGTATTATATGTGGAAAAGCTGATCACAGGGCGGAGGTGTGTCCTGATAAAACTCCAGGGTTTCAAAAAGGGGTTCAAAGGCCAATGATACCAGCTCGAGCTTATGCCCTTGAGGGTGAAGAGCAAGATGCAGAGATTGATCCTACCGCTGTAGTAGAAGGTACTCTATGCATACATAACATGAACATTCATGCACTCTTTGATCCGGGTGCCACACATTCCTTTATTTCTCGTGATTTAGCTGTTATTCTATGCTTGTCTGTTATCTGTTTATCTTCTTGCTACTTGGTTAGTTCCCCACTCGGGGGAAGTTTGCAGACAGATCAGTTGGTTCGGGAGTGTTTAGTCTGATTGAAGGGAAAGAATATCCGGCCGATTTAATTGTTATGCCTATGAAGAGGTATGGGATTATTTTGGGTATGGATTGGTTGTCCACGCATCGTGCCAATGTTGATTGTTTTGCGAAGAAGGTGTTATTGGGCGATGAATTGGTGATTAGTAGTGCATCAAGATCGGTACCTCTCTTGTCTTACGTGGAAGCTCATAAGTTGATGAGAGAAGGAGCAACGAGATTTATTGCTTATCTTCTCAATAGGCCGAAAGATCAAGTCAAGTTGGAGGATACCGCGGTTGTTAAGGATTTTCCCGATGTGTTTCCGGAGAATTTGAGTTCTTTACCACCAGACCGTGAGATTGAATTTGTTATTTATTTATATCCAGGATCCAAACCGTATTCTAAGACTCCGTACAGAATGACACCGGCCGAGTTAAAGGAATTAAAGATTCAATTAGAGGAATTGCTCAAAGTTGGATATAGTCGGCCAAGTTCATCACCTTAGGGTGCTCCGGTTCTTTTCTTTAAGAAGAAAGATGGAACCTTAAGAATGTGTATAGATTACCGGGAGCTTAATCGGATGACCGTAAAGAATAAGTATCCTTTGCCCCATATTGAGGATTTATTCGACATGTTACAAGGTTCGGGGGTATATTCGAAATTGGACTTGAGACAAGGATAATATCAATTGAAGATTCGGGAAGAGGACATTCCGAAGACGGGATTTAACACCCGGTATGGGCATTATGAGTTCGTAGTGATGCCTTTTGGACTGACTAATGCTCCGGCTGCTTTTATGGATATGATGCATTGAATTTTCTGGCCTTATTTGGATAAGTTTGTGGTGATATTCATCGATGACATCCTGGTTTATTCGAGAACTCCGGGAGATCATGCCAGGCATCACAGAATTGTATTGGACACCTTGAGAGAGCATCGGTTATATGCTAAGTTTAGCAAATGTGAGTTCTGGATTGATCGGGTAGCATTTCTAGGCCACATTATCTCAAGGCAAGGCTTGGAAGTAGATCCTTCTAAGATTGAGACGGTTATTCAGTGAACCCGATTGACTAAGAAAGCGGTTAAGTTTGAGTGGGACGAGGCATGTGAGGGTAGCTTTCAACTTTTAAAGGAAAAGTTGACCACTGCTCCTGTGTTAGCGCTTCCCCAAGGGACAAAAGGATATACAGTTTATACGGACGCCTCAAATGAAGGTTTGGCAAGTGTGTTGATGCAGAATGGAAGGGTAATCGCCTATGCCTCAAGGAAATTGAAGGAACATGAGCAGAACTACCCCACTCATGATTTAGAGTTAGCGGTTGTGATCTTTTCTTTGGGTAAGTGGAGACACTATCTCTATGGAATATTGTTCGAGGTCTTTTCCGATCACAAGAGTCTCCAATACCTATTTTCAGAAAAGGAATTAAACAAGAGACAATGGCGTTGGATGGAACTTCTGGCGGATTATGAGTGTACAATCCGATACCATCCCGGCAAAGCCAACTTGGTCGCGGATGCGCTTAGTAGGAAGGCTAGCGTGTCCAATGTGAAAGTGGAATCTAGAGATGAGAATGAGTCGTTCCAACTGAGGGCTAGTATTCGGAATATCACGGTTCAAACAAATCTCAGGCAGAGAATATTTGATGCCAAGAGAAATGATTCCGAGGTTCAGAAATTGGCTGAGAAAGCTCGAGCTGATCCAGAGTGTCCGTTTGGGTTTGATGATACGGGGCTTCTAAGATTCAAGAATAGAGTTGTGGTGCCGGAAGAGTTAAAAAGGATGATTCTTGAGGAAGCCTATCGGTCAGGGTATTCGATACATCCCGGAGGGAACAAAATGTATAAGGATTTAAAACAGTTCTAATGGTGGAATGGGTTAAAACGGGATGTTATCAACTTCGTGAAACATTGTATGACCTGTTAAGTGGTAAAAGCAGAACATCAAAAGTCATCGGGGCTACTTCAACCATTGCCTATCCGGAGTGGAAGTGGGAACAAATCGCTATGGATTTTGTTGCGGGATTACCAAGAGTGAGATGAGGTATTGATGGAATTTGGGTTATTGTGGACAGGTTGACAAAATCGGCTCATTTTCTTACTATCAGAATGTCCGATAAAGTGAGTAAGCTGGCCAAGAGATATAATGATGAGATTATCAGGCTCCATGGAGTACCTGTTAACATTGTCTCAGATCGGGATCTAAGATTTACTTCACGGTTTTGGCAAGAATTACTGAAGCGTTTGGGAACAAGGCTTCAATTCAGCACAACTTTCCATCCTCAGACCGAAGGACAATCAGAAAGGTTGATTAAGTATCTGGAGGATATATTGAGAGCATGTGCATTGGACTTTCAAACTCATGGAATGAACAGTTGCTGTTAATCGAGTTTGCTTACAATAATAACTATCAAGCCTCGATTGAGATGGCCCCTTACGAAGCTCTATACGGACGTAAATGTCGATCTCCGTTGTTCTTTGACTTGGAGGAATGGAATTGGACCAAACAGGAAGGCGTGAAAAGAGGGGAAAAGAAGGAAAAACCCTCTAAAGCCGTACAAGAGGCTGTTGACAAGGTCCAGATAACTAGACAACGGATGAAGGCCGCTGATGATCGACAAAAGAGTTATGCAGACCTTCGGAGAAAGAATCTTGAGTTTGAGGTTGGTGACAGGGTTTTCTTAAAGGCATCTCCACGAAAAGGGTTCTCAAGGATTGGCCGAGGAGGAAAATTAAACCCTCGGTATATGAGACAGTATGAGATTTTAGAGAAGATTGGGGATACAGCCTATCGATTGGATTTGCCTCCGAGTTTGATCGGAATTCATAATATGTTTCATGTTTCACAACTCTGAAAATATTATCGAGACGAGTCCGAGGTTCTTCCGGTTGAAGAAGTGGAATTAGAACCGAAACTCACCTTCGTTCAAAAGCCGATTAAGATATTGGATCGAAAATTTCAGGAACTTCGAAATCGGAGTATTCCACTAGTCAAGGTTCTTTGGAGAAGTGATAAAACCGAAGAGGCTACGTGGGAGACGGAGGAAAACATGAGAAAGTTTCACCCCGAATTATTTCCGGGCGAGCAGTGAATCCGAGGACGGATTCTTTTAAGGGGGAGAGATTGTAACGCCCCGACTTTTCAGACGTAAAGGTATGGCGTATGTGTTTACCAATTTGCACGAATTAATTTTTTATACGTGTTTTATATTTAATTTTATAATAAATTGTTATTATTTTATTTTATTTTATTTTATTTTATTTCATTTCGTTAATGTAATATTTTAAATTGTTAAGTAAGTGTTTAGTGTTAATTAAACTATAACCTTAATTATTTGAAATAAATTCATTATCCGTTGACTTTGAATTAGAATTTAAAATAGAATTTAAATGTTAGTTTTAATTTATAATGTATGAATTATTAAGGTTATGCGCATGAATGTTTATTTGTGCTTCGTTCTTATATGAAATGATATCGAAATGTCGGGGAAATTTAGTTTGTCGTAAGTTTATGTGTTATGAACATGCCTATATGCTCGGTTAATGTTTTCGAACTCATTTGACGTGTTAACGAATATAATTTGAATTGTGGAACCCAGTCGGGGACTAACTAGCAATTAGCGCACCCTTGGTTCCGTTTGTGATATCTTGAGCTCGGGAACTCGGATTCGAGTTTCGTCAACTTCGTTGAACTCGTATCGAAGACTCGGGTTTAATGAATTTCACCTCATATTTTTCCGAAATCATTTGAACCTCTGAAATCTAACCGAAAAACGAAACGGCATCAAAACTACCACATTTCATTAAAATGGCCATAACTCTTTCAATTCTTAACCAAATTAACTATGGTTGGAGTCCTTATAACCCTATTTAAACCCTCTATCATCCCTTCACTACCTCAGCTCGAACAAACCCTCACACAAGCAAGAAAATTCAGCCAAAGCTCCTACATACCAGTTTCCCGTCACTGTGCCAATTCTTGAGATTTTGGAGCTCAAATCTCTATCAACTTTCATCCAATCAACAAGGTGAGTTAAGATTATGTTATACATGCATCTCTAGTTATTTTGATCCTTTCATCCCTAATTCTAAGTCAGATTTCATGGAGTTTTGAGGATTTAAGTGAATAGTTAGCTTATAAGGTGTTTTTATGATTTCTTGATTTCCTTTAATCTATGACTGGTTTCGGTGCTACATATATGATTCTTTTCCCTCATTTATGACTGAGTATGCTTGTATTAGTTGGTGGTTAAGAATTGGTTGAGATATCATTAATGAGATTGTTATGTATTGAATGAACTTTCAACTGATTTTTTCCCTCCTTCACGTCTTGAACTGCTGCTAGCTTTTGTGACTTATTTTGATGTCATTTGCTGCCTCTTTTTATCTTATTTGATGAGGGAGTGATGGTTGATTGATCATGGAATCTTTTTCGGTTTGCCCCTGTTTTTCCTCGCATGAACTGCTCTCATTTCCTTGTTTTTGCTGCGTGCTGTGAGTGTGATTCCAGGTCTGTTATGCTACTGTGTTTTTCCTTAAGGGTTGGCATGTATTTGGTTGGGGTTTATATGTTAGTTTTGGCCTGGTTTTCCCTTTCTTTTCCTTCCCCTGTTTTCAGCCTTGCTGCTATTGTCGTCTGTGTCTGATGTAACACTCTCCCCGGGCGGGGAGAGTTTGTTCTTGGGGGGTACTGCAGAAACCTTGTGCATCGTCTAACCGGCCGGGGAGTTTGGAGCTGGAATATTTACCCGGGTGGGTAGCTGCTGCGTGCTGCTTCTGTTTCTTTTCTTCTTCCCCTGCTGCTTCTTTTCTTTTTCTTTGTTCTTGTGTTGCTTCCTTCCTTGTGCTGTTGTGTGTGTGTGTCTGTTGGATTAGTGATCTGCAGCTGCTATTTCCTTCCATTGTCGCTGTGTGTGTGCATAACTATATGTATATATATATATATATTATGTGGTTGTGTGTGCATGGAAGTGGATAAATTAAGAAGTGTTGCATGCATGTGTGTTGCTGTATATAAATATATTTCGTGTGTGTGTGTCGTGCATGCATGGGTGTGTGCGTGAACAGTATGTATTGTCTGTTTGCATGCATAACATATATAATACATAGATTTTGTGTATGTAGTTTTTATATACTTAGTATATATATTTATGCATGAAGTATATATTGAGTATATATTTATATTTAAAATGTATTTATGCATGCATGAAACCTATATGTCATATGTGTACGTATATATATATATTTATTATATATTTTAAGTATTAATTGATTTATTTTAATTATAGAATTTAATTGATTTCTATTTCGCGTATTTAAATTACCAATTATTGCTTGAATAATTTAATTGTCTAATTTCTAATTGTATACGTGAAATAGTATGTGTTATGATTATTATATGAAATTCTTATATTAAATTGATATGAATTGTGAAGTTATGAATTCAAATGAATGAATGAACGAATGGCTTATTTTTATGCCTTAAATTCCTTAATAGTTCACATGAACATTTTCACGACATAATATCATCTATTACACATTCATATCATATTCATTTCATTGCCGAGTGTCATATATGGTCATTATGAGTCCCATACATTCTCTTTTGCACAGATTCGGGTTTGGTCGGAGACGAGGGCGAGCATTGAGACGCTTGTACCTTTCTTTCGCTTTTAAAAGGTGGGTTTCTCTTCTAATAGCTAAAACGACCCGATATATCCCTTACGTGAAATGTTTTGAGCCAAAATAGTATATATTTATATATCGAGTCTTTTAAGGGTAGATGATTTCAAACGTAAATATTCCTTTTATGAAACCACATCCTATGATTTTGGCGAGATTATGTATGTATGATCACGGGCCCAGGGACTTAGTGTTTATGTCTATCCGGGGAAGCATGGGCTGACGGTGATCCCAAACACTAGTTCCAACCATAAACTACGACGCAACCGACCTCGCTAGGAGTTTTAGCGAGGAAGGGAAATTGGGCTCTTGAGTATTCATGTACCTCACTAGCCACTATGTATGAGGTGGTCGGGTCTTGCAAACCCTTCCACCACCCGGAGTAAGAAGGACTATATGTATGATTATGATCATGTTATGTATGAGCACAAAAGAATTATGTGTGATAATGAATAATTAATGTTATGATTACACGAGGTGTTGGTTGGAGATTGCGCACGCCCACTCGCCGGGCCATAAAACCCTATGAACAATTATGAATGAATATGAAAGTAGTAATCCCGTTGATGTCTTCTTGGTTTTACCACTTGGGAAATTCTTATCAAACTTCACACGGGATTAGGGCTTGCATGTATGTGTTTAATTTCCGCGATATTATATCTTATGCCCCGTTTTATACCCACCAGTCTCGTTTGTTGGAAAACACGAATCAGAAAGCAGCGGAATTTAAAAACTTTTCCCGACAAAAGGATCTAGGACTCGCAATCGTGTAACCAAATTCGTAAAGATAGAAAACTTACTTTTCTTTTATTCTTTCTTGAAGCGTTTCAAGCCACCCAAGAACGCTCTTCTCGCGGCTTGATCCCCTCTCCTTGGTAAAGCTCGAATCTTCAAACTTCTAACTTGAAGTCTCTAGAGAAAGTCCACCAACTTGATCACAATCTAACTAGTAAGGATGCTAGTTCTCTAGTTAGTGTTTAGGCTTAACCTAGGGTTTAATTTAATCTTGGAGAAAGGAAGGTGTTCAACACATGAACCAAAAGAATTGTAAATTAGCTCTAAAGGGGAGCATGAGCTCCCTATATATAGGAAAGGGAGAGGGACGGCCGAACCTATTCCTTGTTGGACAAGGATTTGGTTCCTCTCTCTCCTATTACTTGATCATCAAGTATTTTCCAACTTTGACTTTGAATTCTAATTCAAGTCAACTTTTAAGAGAGCTAAAAATATCCAAACTATTTTTGGATAATTTTATAATTTATTTATTATAAAATAAATAACTTATTTTTATTTAATTAATTAATTCATAATTAATCAACTAGATTATTTTCTCCAAAATTAGACTTTCTTTTTAATTCAAAATTAAACCAAAGTCTATTAAATAATTAACAAATTAATTATTTAATACATATATATAGAATATATATATATATATTCACATGTGTGTGACACGTGTCACAGTGACACGTGTCACTCACGTGAGCCACACGTGTGATTTCACACGTGTGGAACCCTCTTGGCCCGATTAACTCGTTTAATCATTTTCAACCCTCAACTCATGTAACCAAGTTGTTGTGTGTGACCCTCTAGGTTCTCAATTCAATTAGCAGTGACCCTAATTAATTAATTCACTAATTAATTAATCAGTCCACAGATTAAACGACCATAGTCTAGCAACAGGTGTTTAACCCCTAGCTGAATTGGAATGTTCGGATTCGACAGAATCTTTAAGTCATTGATTCATGTGAGATACAATCCTCCTACTTACTATCTCTCAACCAAGATCTAGGGTAAGGGAATAATTAGAACCCTAATAATCCGGTCTTAAAGCTAAGTGCATTTCATATCCATTTGATCTCAATCCAAGAAACCCTTTTCTTGATGTCTTGATCTACTGCCTTGGCCAAGGACTCCATATGGCATATGAATGACTTACACAATAAGAGATCACCTTGCAAATGCAAGTGTAGTTCCTTTCTTGATTCTCATTCACTTTCATGAATCACTTGTGCAACCCCAGCATAAGCCTTGAATCAGTTGTCTAAGGCGACACCCTTTAAAGCTTATACCTAAGACTACAGAGTTAACTCATAAAGTGACAAGGAACCTCAAGTCTTAAGGATCAATTAATCACATCAATGACTCGTGAGATATTTCCTAATCTGGAAGTTTCCATTTCCTGAAAGAGAAACTTCCTTTCCCATTTAGGAATGTTCTCACACGGGGCACCTCAGTGAACTTACTTATTAAAGTAAGCACCCTCATGTATCACGCACGTATCAACTATACACTTTGCACCTCCATGAAACAAGGTGGTCCTTCTTAAGGGCGTGATCCCACAAGCAAGCCTTAGAGGAGTCAGGTTGACACTCCCACTGTCTGTAGGACTCATCGGCTTGGAGTATTTTACTAATCATGACTTATGTGATATAGGGCTCGTTTCATGAACCATTTCACCTAAATGGTAGAGTCCTAAAGTCAAAAGGATTAGGGGAGTTCTCATACATGCACAGCTAAAGTAAACGCATACCAAACAAGAGCATATAAAGAAGTGTTGCCTCAATTCGTTATTTCATTCAAAGATTGTCTGTGATTACAATAAAGAAAAGCACAAAGCGGATATACAATCGGCTTTCTAGGGCACTATTCCTAACAGTTTAGACTGAACCCGGTTTGTTTTTAGTTGTTTTGTGCAGGTATAGGAGTGCTAGGCGGGAATACAATTCGTCTAGGTCTTGCATTATTGTTTAGCACTTCTTTTCAGTATCTCATACGCTCATACTCTTATTCCTATTTTGTGTATGATCATGGTATGGAGCGTAATGATTTGTTAGGCCGTGTAGCCCTTGAATACATGAATGATATTGTATATCTATTTTGGAGCTTGGTGGCTCATTGTATATAATGTATGTTGATCTTGCTTCCGCATTTTTATTATTGCTCTGATTTTTATATTGTTTTGTTCTTGAATGGCTTAAGGGTTAGTCCCGCCTAGCATAGCGTGTGTGTTGTGTCCCCGTTCGCCGTGGTTTGGCACGTATATGGACTCTCATTTCATATACGGGTCGGGTCTCGGTGCGGGGGATGTGGTACCTTGCGCTCGGGTGCTACAAAATAAAACAAAGGCATTCAAATCATTTAAATATGTAAAACATAAAATAGATAACAATCAATTTCATGAATTAAGGCCATGAGTCATAACATAAAATTCCACAATTAACAGGTCACATTTCATAAATAATATTACTATTTTAGTCTCATAAATTCATTTCAAATTCATATCTTCACATTTTATATCAAATGAATCCAAGAATTTCATAACACGTACTATTTTACGTTTACAATTAGAAATTAGATAAATAGAACATTCAAATAATAATCGGTAATTAAATAACGAGGAATAAATAATAATTAAATTCTAAAAAATTGAATTAGTTAAAATTATAATATAAAAACCAATTAAAATAATTCAATTAATTTCGTAATATAATATAATTTATTTATACATAAACATACAGACATTCATTTACTAAAATAATATATATTTATATAGCCTCACGTATCCAAATAACATTTAAGTACCTAATCAATATATATGTATATATATACGTAACACACAAATCATGCATGCACAACATTTATTATATGCATTCACTTTCATGCATTCAAACCACCATGCACACACAATCTAATTCATGCACAACATAATAAATAAATATATATATATATATATATATATATATATATATATAGTCACATGCACGCACACATAAAACAACAAACATATATATAACTACAAATACCACAGTAGCTATAGATATATATATATATATATATATATATATGTCACAGTACGTGCAGCAACAAGGAATAAAGAAGCAGTCAAAGCAGACTATACCTATATATAAACATACACTACAGCAGCAGCCAAAAAGGAAAAGAAACAATAGCGGCAAAGGGAAGAAAGAAACAGAAGCAGCAAAAGAAGAAACAAAAAGAAGCAGCAGCATATCAGTTCCCCCCCGCCCGGGGACCTTTCTCGCTCAAACTCTCCCCCCCCCCCCCCCCCGGGGATAGGGTTGTTGCAGAACAGGGCAGCAGTTCGGGTAGGAACAAGGTAACGAAATGAAGGCAAATCAGGGGCCAAAATAGGGGCCACACATGCAGGAACATACACACTCAACAACATGAAGAAAACACCAAAAAATCAGCACAAAACAACCACCATATCAGTCACAAAGCTCACGCAGCAGCAAGGTTCAAGGAAGAGCAGTTTTTGCTTGAAATTTCTCCAAGTTCATTAATGGAAACTCAATAAATATTCAACTACCACCAAATACATGACCATAAATGAAACAAGGGAAGTTAAGTCGTCACTTTCATGCTTTGAATCAACTAAAAACTCCAAGTATTCAAAAAGATCAAGAATTTTTAATGAAAACCTAACTATTCACTCATATCATCAAAACACCAAGAAAACTAACTCAAAATTAGGGATGAATGGATCAAAATGACCAGAAATGAATGTATAACACAACCCTAAACTCACCTTGTGGATTGGATGAAGGTTGGAAGAGATTTGAGCTCCAAAATCTCAAAGGAATGCAAGGTTACGGGGAATGAACTGGAAGTTAGGCACTTTAGCTGAGTTTTCTTCTTTGTGTGAGGGTTGGTTCGATCTGGGGTAGTTAAGGGATGATAGAGGGTTGAACTAGGGTTACAAGGACTCCAGCCATGGTTAATTTGGTTAAGGTTTGAAAAAGTTATGGCCATTTTAGTAAAATATAGCAGTTGTGGCGCCGTTTCATTTTTCGGTTGGATTTCGGAGGTTCAAATGATTTCGGGAAAATATGAGGCTAATTTCATTAACCCGAATCTTGGATACGAGTTAATGAAGTTGACGGAACTCGAATCCGAGTTCCCGAACTCAAGATATCACATACGGAACCAATGGTGCGCTAATTGCTCGTTAGGCCCAGATTTGGTTCCACAATTCAAACTAAATTCGTTACCACGCAAACGAGTTCGAATTCATAAACCGAGCATATAAACATGTTCATAACACATAAATCTACGACATACTAAATTTTCACGACATTTCGATATCAAATCATATAAGAACGAAGCGCGATTAAAACACTTATGCGCAAAACATTTAAAATTCATAACATTTCAAATTAAATAATAAACTTTAAATCTATTTTAAAATTAAATATAAAGGTCAACGACTAAAATGTTCAAATTAATTAACATAATTATAGACATATTTAATTAACATTAAACCTTAATTAACAATTTAAAATACTAAAATAACAAATTAAAATAAAATGAAATAAATTAAAAATAATAACCATTTATAACAAAATTAAATATAAGACATTAACACTTAATGATTAAATTAAAAATACTAATTTATATTAAAATTTAATATTTAAAACACTCATAAATACTTAATCACCTAATTAAATAATTTAATTGCGCAATTTATAAACACATACGGCATATTTGAACGAATGAAAAACCGGAGCGTTACATTCTTGATGTGTGTTAACACCGCTTTCAATTTTCAAAGTTTAAATCTCGCTATCTTCCGCTACACTGTGTCATGTGCTTTACTTGAGTATTACCTAGACCGTTTGCCACAGTATTTCTCAAGTGTTAGGTCTAACCTACATTCTAGGAGTATTGCGGTGCGGGGATGGTAGTATTAGGGGAGGCGCTACACTTGTTTTGAGTTATGGGTCACGGGTACGACCTTTTCGTGTATAAAAGGTGGCTCCGCTACCCCTTGTGTGTATATTGTGCATTGCTTCCTTATTTTGTATGCTATGTTAACATGTCATATTATGAGTTAAGTTATATGTTATGAATTTATGGCTTATTTTAGATGCTCGTTCTCGAATTATGGTCTCATATGCTCTCATATGCCTTTATATGACCTAAGTGTTATTTCATTTCATTTCATTTGCATCATTTACATTCATATGCATTTGCTGAGCATTTAATTGATTCATATTTAGTCTAAGGGTGTCTTTTGTTGTTTGTTATGTTCAGTGGACCTTCCCGTTGACGACGAGGTTGCTCCATAGGAGTCCAATTTACACTCTTTTGCCGCCACTGTGTGTATATAAGGTGAGATTTTGTTCTTTTAGTTAAAATGACCTACAACCCTATATGTTTTGAAGCCCGCTTGCAAATTATGTATATTATATGATAGATAAGTGTATGATATGTACTTTGAGAACTTGTCCCGTTTGTCTTAAGACTGTGAAAATGGTTTGTATAGGTATATAAGATATTTTTCGTTTGATTTGAAAACCTTTGATAAGCATGCATCTGTAGCAAGCTTTGAGCTTTGAATGATAAGCTTTTTTGAAAGTAAGACTTCCATTTTTAATTTGATTTGGGCCCCGAAAAGTGGTATGGTATCTCGGGACGGCCATGGGGTCGCGAGCTCTCCCATGAACACTTTCCTTTGAGAATTCTCACCTAACCTTAGGAGGTTGAGTCAAGGTGGATCTCTTAAGCTGGTGGAAGCAACCATCGAAGGATTCAAGGAAGTGATTAAGCCTTGATTCGTGTGATTTTGACCGATAGTTAGGACTTGCTACCCTTCTATCACCTGGAGTGTGGTTGTGTAACGCCCCAGTTCTGTGATTTAAGCTTGACATATGTGGTTACTAAAGTGCACAATTTAATTAATTATATATGATTTTTAATTATGGATTCCTTTGTTAAGTTTTATTGTTTGATTATGAATTCTTGATCGTATTTGCGTATATGCTCTTGTTTGATTGCCGTTTCTATTTGATTTAATTTCCGTTATTTTCGTGGAAACTTAGCATGAGTGAATTATGTGCATTATGATCATGTTTAATTGCTTGTTGCATGATTTTGTTCTTGCATGTTTAAGTTTAGTGTTCGTTGTGTGATCGGAACCAAAAAGGGGGTTAAAGAGCATTTAGCGTACCTTGTGTTTCGGGTGGCATATCTTGAGGTCGGGAACTCGGAATCGAGTTCCGTCACCTCCATTGGATCCGGATCAACGAATCGGAGACAATGGGATAAGCCTCATATTTTTCTAAGACCAATTGGATCCTCAAATTTCAACCGGAACGAGCAACTCGCGCTTAAATTGACCGATCAACACTATACCTAAGTCACGGACCTATTATTACGCACCTAGACCCTATCCATTGACCCTAGCCCACTTGCACACTCTCTCCCTCACCCTTTTTCAGCCCCCTACCGAAACAAACCCCCTCTCACTCACCAAACTCAGCCAAAATGGAGGAGAACTATTCAACCCTTGGGTATTTGAGCTCATACCCCCTCCATTTCTCCTCCAAATTGAAAGGTAAACTCATATTTGTGTTGTGTATCACTTGGTAATCATCTTAAGTTCCATATTCCATGATTTCTCCAAGATTTGAGCATGTTTGGGCCTATGGCATGAATAGTGACGGGTTGAGAGAAAATGGATGATTCTAGCTTGCTTTCTTGTGAATTCTTTTGGTATGAAGCATGTATTTTACTCCTAACACATCATATGTGATATGTATGAACTTAGTTTGGGTAGTGGATTAGGATTCATGACTTTGCCATTTGTGAAAAGTGAAGAGTTTGCATGAACTTGTTCCACATTCTTTCCTTGCTTGATTTGTTGCATCTTTGGTTGTCTTAATGGATTGAAATGCATGAATATTTGCTACCCTAACTTACCTATGTGTGTTAATTTGATGTTTATATGGTTTAGCATGAGTTTGGCCCTGCTTTTTGTGTGTTTTTCGCCAATGACCTAAATCCGCGAGGGTGGATTTTTGGCCTTGAAGAAATCCACGGGGGTGGATTTGAGGCAGAAACTTTGGACCCTCCCCTGTTTCGGCCTGAGATTGTTTTGCTTCGTTATCCCTCATACGAACTCCGATTAACCTGATTGTTGAACCATTGGAAACCTCTTGAACTCTAGAACAACCTCCAATTGGAATCATCTTAATATCGTTTTCCATTTATGAGATATGATCAATTCATTTTGGTGTCGCTATTTCTTCGATTATCTGCATTCGGCCAATTTCAAACCTATGTAATTTACACCTCGCTTTGAACCGTGATTCGTGCCACATATCCTTGAAAACATCTATGTGTCTAGTTTCACCTCCAATAAGAAAAACTTAATTCCAATTTGTCAAACTCAAGATATACCCATTTTTCTACAGCTTGCGCTTTTCCAAAAATTGTCAACTTTTCCTAACTTTTGCTAAACTTTGCCAAAGCTCGTTCTATCGCCTTCCTTGCACCTCCTCGACTCCTTATGTGACTTATATCCATTATATACATGTCTAATTAATTCATATGCATTGTTAACATGTATTGTAATATATTATGAATTGAATGATTGAATCATTTATGTGTTTAAATGGCTTTATTGGTGTGTATGAACATGATCACATCAACTCATGACATTTATGATCCATTGCATATTGAATCATGATATAGCATTTCACGAACACCTCATGTTCATGCCGTGCGTTCTAATTGGTTTCATATTGAGTCATTTCTCACGAGTACACATTATGTCTTTCTCTTATACAGTTCATCTCCAGGGAGGAGATATCGTGATCAATAGGCACACGGCCTAGTTTGTATCCTTATATCGTCACGTTCCAGGTGAGGGTGTTTTCGTTCTAGTTACATGTTAAACCCTACAACCTTATGTGACAAGCTTTGGCCAAAACCTTATGTATATATATATATATGTTACTTTTAAAGTAGAGTCATCGAGTAAACTTTGATCGAGTAAACCCTTTTCTAATAAATTATGAAATATGTTATGTTTTCATAAATGGGAACGTTTTGGCGAGAACATGAATGAATGCACGGGCCCAGGATCTAGCACATGTGGCTACCCGGGGAGACAAGGGCCGACGGTGATCCCATGTGCTAGTCCCAACCATTTAACAGAGACTGGACCTCGCTAGGAGATTAGCGTGGAATGGTAGCTGAGCACCCTTGGGGGATTCATGTACCCCCCTGGGTCAAAGTATGAGGTGGCCGGGTCTTGCAAGCCCGTCCACCACCCGGAGGAAGAAGGTTGGAACTCATTTTATGTCAATGTTTATGTTATGATTGTTATGCACCGTGCGGTCGAAGGCCGGTACACGGATCGCCCAAACGCCTATATCTTCTGTTATATGACTTGCATGTATTATAAGATATTGCATGATCACGTATTCAATATATTATTGATATTTATCGTACACGGTCGGAGTTTGGTTGGAGATTATGCACGCTCACTCGCCGAGCCTTTATGATTATGTATGAATTATAAACATAACGAATTTAATATGAATTAGTCATAAAGTCCGAGCATTGCTTGTTAATTTCTTGCCCTTCGTGGGAACTAACTTTGAATAAAATCTTGCTCGGGATTTAGGGCTTGCATGCGCATGTTTTTATAGTATATGTATCACTCCTGCTCACTCAGTTTTCTAGAGACTGGCCCCTCTTTCCCACTTCTCAGTTTCTTGCAGGTTTTGCCAGGCGGAGGTCAAGTTTTACTTCTTTTGTTAGATCACTTGTACACTCGAGTCACATCTTACATTATTATGTTCTAATTGGATATTCCTATGTAATTGGGCCTTTATGCTAGTTATGAAATTATTGGATATTAATTCGGGACAGGTTGTGTGCTTAGTTGAACCCGTTGTTAGGATGCATGATGGATTTAATTTTATGTATTGGGAATTCGGGCTTGTAGCCTTTGTTGAAATCTATGAATTGCACATTAATGCTTCCACACAGCCTTTTGATTATATGTTACGGGGTTAGTTTCCGCCTAGCAAGGTTGTTTTTGTTTTGTCACCCGTTCGCTATGGGTCCGGTTCATGCTGAACTATCCATTTCATGTGTGGACTAGACTTATTGTGCGGGGGATGTGGCGCCTATCGTCCAGGGTGTTACAGGTTGGTTTATGAATTCTGATTTCGAATTTATGTATGTCTTTGATTATGAGAAGTTTGGAAGGAGGACTCGTACTCGCCGAGTTAGTGTGATTTTGTATGAATCTATGAAATGGGAATGAATTTCTAATTACTTAAAATTGGGTATTTTGGCATATGGCCCTTAATTCTCTTTTAAGTATATATATCTATTACCATGGGAAATGTTATAGTTTACTAAAAACATCCCCGGTTCATGAATCTCTTTGAATTTTGATAAGTTCTTTGCTCTATATGTATTATGGGTGAGTGTGTTAACCCCCTCACTAGTCATTAAGACTAACCCTCGTTGTTATTTCTCTTTTTCCCCTTTCTTTGAGTTGCAGGTACCGTCAGAGTTGAGCTGGGTGGCAAGTCTGTCGTAGTGTCTTACTTGTGGCATCGCTCGAGTCTCATTTGCATATGTAGTGGTCTATTATGTTTTATACTTATGAATTCTTGGGATATATATTATGAATGTTTTGGATACACTTCGATAATTTTGGCCGCGGATGGGCATTGTAGATATATGTATGGATATAGTATACTCACTTCGACTTCTTATGTTATATATATGTTAACCTTGGGTAATATGTTATGAATTGTTTTAATTGCTTCCGCTATTTCTTATTATGTTATGCACTCTGATTGAGGGTCTAGTCCGCCTAACTTAGGTGTGCGTTTTGTTTATCTCCTGTTTGCTATTGTTTGATGCACGTGCGGACTCCCCATTTCGTTATACGTGTCGAAATCTAGTGCGGGGGATCTAGTTCCCATCGTTCGGGGTGCTATTGTTAGGAATAATACCCTAAAAGCCGATGTAATAGTCAGCTTAGTACTTTTCTTTTGTAAATCTCAGACAATCTTTGAATAATACGAATTAATGCAGCACTTCTTTATATGCTCTTGTTAGATTGTGTGTTTACTTTTGACTACGCATGTATAAGAACTCCCCTAATCAATATGACTTATAGGACTCAACCGTTTAGGCGAATTGGTTCATGAGACGAGCCCTATATCACATAAGTCATGGTTAGAAATCACTCCAAGTCAATGACCTATAGACAGCGGGAGTGTCAACCTGACTCGTTTGAGGCTTGCTCGTGTGATCACGCCCTTAAGATGGACCACCTTGTTTCATGGGGTGCAAAGTGTATTGTTGATACGTGCGTGATACATGGGGGTGCTTGCTTATACTAAGTAAGTACAGTGAGGTGTCCCGTGTGAGAAGATTCTTAAATGGGAAAGGAAGTTTCTATATCTAGAAATAGAAACTTCCAGATTAGGAAATATCTCCCGAATCATTGATGTGATTAAGTGATCCTTAGACTTGAGGTTCCATTGAAACTTTATGAGCTAACTCTGTAGTCTTATGTGTAAGCTTTAAAGGGTGTCACCTTAGACAACTGATGCAAGGCTTATGCTGGGGCTGCACAAGTGGCACATGAAAGTATATGAGAATCGATAAAGGACCTATGCTTGCATTGGCAAGATGATGATCTCTTATTGTCTAAGTCATTCATATGCCATCTAGGAGTCCTTGGCCCAGGCAGTGGATCAAAACATCAAGAAATGAGTTTCTTGGATTGAGATCAAATGGATATGAAATGCACTTAACATTGAGATCAAGATTATTAGGGTTATAATTATTCCCTTGCCCCAGATCTTGATTGAGAGATGGGACATAGGAGGATTATATCTCACATATGTCAATGACTTAAAGGTTCTGTCGAATCGAGATTCTCTTATTCAACTAGGGGTCAAACACCTGTTGCTAGACTATGATCGTTGGATCTGTGGACTAATTAATTAATTAGGGAATTAATTAATTAGGGTCACTGGTAATTGAATTAAGAACCCAGAGGGTCACACACAGCAACTCGGACACGTAGGTTAAAGCTTGAATTTATTAAACGAGTTGATCGAACCATTAAGAGAATGGTGGGGCCCACACGTGTGAAACACACATGTGGAACACGTGAATGACACGTGTCCTAAGTGAGACGTGTAGCCACGTGTATATATATGTGTATGCGTTAAATAATTAATGTGTTAATTATTTAATAGACTTTGATTTAACTTTGAATTATTAGTAAAGTCCTAATTTGGAGAATTAAAGTTTAATAAATAATTAATTATGAATTAATTAATTATTAGTCTTCAAGTTATTTATTATTTAATAAATAAAGTAAAATAAAATATCTAAGGGAGTTAGATATTATTCTTGCTTGACAAGTTGGTCAAAAGAAGACTTCTGGTCAAAGTAAGAGTCTTACTCTCGAAGCAAAGAAATCCCTTTCCAAAAGAGTTCGGAATCCTTGTCCAACAAGGAATGAGGTTCGAACCCTAGGCCTATTTATATGAGGGGTTCAAACCTCTAGGAAGATTGATACATAATTTCTCCTTCTGCAAATAATATACACTAAACCCTCGAGCTTAAATACCGAATATAGAACTAGCATTCTCCCTATTCGGATCGTGGTCGTGGTTGGTGGACTAATTCTCTAGAGGGCTACTATCGTGAAGCCTTGAAAGATTCGAATAAGCTTTTGGGGATCAAGCTACGTGAAGAGTGTTCTTGGGCGGCTAGAACGTGCTAAGATAGCTACTATCCAAGTGAGTTTCTTGATCTTTACGAATTTGGGAATAGGAATTGCAAGATTCGATCCTAACATATTGGGAAAATTTTTACATTTTCGCTGCGTTTCTGTTCTGTTTTCTCAACAAGTGGTATCAGAGCCACCTTGCAAGGCCTATTTCTGATTCGTCTCAATTATTCTGAATTTGGTAGAAATTCTTAGGCTTAGATGCGAATTGAGTATTCTTGAGTTCTTTTAGAAATCCTGAAATACGAAACTGTATTTTTCCTAAAAGTTTCCGAAAACTATTTTCTTAAATCGTGTTTTGAAAAACTGTTTTAGTTGAAATCTGTTTAAATCGTATTTTAATTTTAGATTGAGTTGGTTTTTGAGAAACCTGAAATACGAAATGAACCCGCGAGATTGGGACGTGCCAACGTGTAGCAAGCCCTAACCCCGCGCGCGCCACCAATGCCGAGCACCTCCAGCAACCGCGCTGGAGCCATTCTGGGCACGCCCGCACATCGCTCCCGCAACCGCGCAGGAGCGCCCAACCGAGACTATTATATTATACTTTGGGCCATCTTTTTATTTATTTTCCATGCATTTAGAATTAGGTTAAGCCCATTCTTTTTAACCTACTAGGAAAGTGACGAGAATAGCTTATCTCTTTGAATTCTGAATTGTCCCCTAGAATTCCCATGCATGCATCTTTATATTCCAGCCTTGTATTTTGTTTTTTTTCAGTCAACTCTTAATGAAATGTGATTCAAGTGAGTTAAACTCTCTAGTTCTTAGCTGAACGTCATTAGGGTTTCAAACCCTCCACCGGATAATGTCATTTCCCGACTCATTATAGTCGACGGGGTATATTACTTTTCAAATCTGGTAGTGTTGGTTCCTTGGTCATTATAGCAAACGGGTCACACTCCTCAATTTTAACCTTGAAGTGGACGATCGAAAATCAAGAACTCCAAGTAATGGTATAGGGTTTCACGGCAAGTACATGGAGTTCGTATCAGAAACCTTACCTTGCAGACGCGTTTTCCTTGGTGGCCTAACCCATCGGGAAGAACAAATCCATAAGACCGTTTCGATTAAGGGCGTGCAAAGCGGACAATATCTGCATATTGGGCTGGTCCTGTACTGTTACAAATGGTATCAGAGCTGGTGCCAGGAAGGTGGTGTGCCAGCGAGGACGCTGGACCCCTCTGAGGAGGGGGGAGGTGGATGTAATATCCCACATCGCTCGGGTAGGAGAACGAAGTCCTCCTTATAAGGTGTGATGGAAACCTATCCGTGTGGACGCGTTTTCAGTAGACTGGTACACAGTCCCTGCTCAGGAACAAAACCGTGAGGTTGTGGCCAAAGCGGACGATATCCACATACTGGGTCAGTCCTTGGTCCTTTCATTTGAAATGGTATCAGAGCCGGTGCCAGGAAGGTTTTTAAATGAAAGGACCAAGGACCGACTCAGTATGTGGATATTGTCCGCTTTGGCCGCAACCTCACGGTTTTGTTCCTGAGCAGGGACTGTGTACCAGTCTACTCAAAACGCGTCCACACGGATAGGTTTCCATCACACCGTATAAGGAGGACTTCGTTCTCCTACCCGAGCGATGTGGGATATTACATCCCCCCCCCCCCCCCAGAGGGGACCAGCGTCCTCGCTGGCACACCACCTTCCTGGCACCGGCTCTGATACCATTTGTAACAGTACAGGACCAGCCCACTACGTAGATATTGTCCGATTTGCACGCCCTTAATCGAAACGGCCTCACGGATTTGTTCTTCCCGATGGGTTAGGCCACCAAGGAAAACACGTCTGTAAGGTAAGGTTTCCATCCCCCTTATAAGGAGGACTTCGTTCTCCTACCCGAGCGATGTGGGATATTACAGGACTCCTCCGGGAACTCCTCAGCTTAATGGAGTTTCTGAAAGAAGGAATCAAACCCTACTTGATATGGTCCGTTCCATGATGAGTTTCACTGACTTACCATCTTCTTCCTGGGGTTATGCTCTAGAAAGCGCAGCCAAGATTCTGAATCTTGTTTCTTCCAAGTCAGCCCCTAAAACGCCCTATGAAATGTGGCATGGTAAAATCCCTAGTTATTCTTACTTAAGAAATTGGGGTTATCCTGCTTATGTGAAGAGGACAGTGGGAGATAAGATAGAAGCTCGTTCTAACTTATGCTACTTTGTTGGCTATCCTAAGGAATCCATAGGATATTACTTCTATAATCAAACTGAACAAAAGGTGTTTGCTTCAAGAAATGCAACTTTTCTTGAGGAATCGTTCCTAGAAGAAAAGATAGGCTAGATCACAGAACTCGAAGAAATTAGAGACACTCCTATGCCACATTTAGAGGACACGTCCCATTCTGACATCCCACAACTAATCACGAACTTCCATATACGTGAAAATCCTCCTCTAAGGCGTTCCGAACGTACTCTTTGTTGGAAAACACGAATCAGAAAGCAGCGGAATTTAAAAAACTTACTTTTGGACTCGCAATCGTGTAATGAAATTCGTAAAGATAGAAAACTTACTTTTCTTTTGTTCTTTCTTGAAGCGTTTCAAGCCACCCAAGAACGCTCTTCTCGCGGCTTGATCCCCTCTCCTTGGTAAAGCTCGAATCTTCAAACTTCTAACTTGAAGTCTCTAGAGAAAGTCCACCAACTTGATCACAATCTAACTAGTAAGGATGCTAGTTCTCTAGTTAGTGTTTAGGCTTAACCTAGGGTTTAATTTAATCTTGGAGAAAGGAAGGTGTTCAACACATGAACCAAAAGAATTGTCTATTAGCTCTAAAGGGGAGCATGAGCTCCCCTATATATAGGAAAGGGGAGGGGCGGCCGAACCTAGTCCTTATTGGACAAGGATTTGGTTCCTCTCTCTCCTATTACTTGATCATTAAGTATTTTCCAACTTTGACTTTGAATTCTAATTATAGTCAACTTTTAAGAGAGCTAAAAATATCCAAACTATTTTTGGATAATTTTATACTTTATTTATTATAAAATAAATAACTTATTTTTATCTAATTAATTAATTCGTAATTAATCAACTAGATTATTTTCTCCAAAATTAGACTTTCTTTTTAATTCAAAATTAAACCAAATCTATTAAATAATTAACTAATTAATTATTTAATATATATATAATATATATATTCACACGTGTGTGACACGTGTCACAGTGACACGTGTCACTCACGTGAGCCACACGTGTGATTTCACACGTGTGGAACCCTCTTGGTCCGATTAACTCGTTTAATCTTTTTCAAGCCTCAACTCATGTAACCAAGTTGTTGTGTGTGACCCTCTAGGTTCTCAATTCAATTAGCAGTGACCCTAATTAATTAATTCACTAATTAATTAATCAGTCCACAGATTAAACGACCATAGTCTAGCAACAGGTGTTTAACCCCTAGCTGAATTGGAATGTTCGGATTCGGCAGAACCTTTAAGTCATTGATTCATGTGAGATACAATCCTCCTACTTACTATCGCTCAACCAAGATCTAGGGCAAGGGAATAATCAGAACCCTAATAATCCGGTCTTAAAGCTAAGTGCATTTCATATCCATTTGATCTCAATCCAAGAAACCCTTTTCTTGATGTCTTGATCTACTGCCTTGGCCAAGGACTCCATATGGCATATGAATGACTTACACAATAAGAGATCACCTTGCAAATGCAAGTGTAGGTCCTATCTTGATTCTCATTCACTTTCATGAGTCACTTGTGCAGCCCCAGCATAAGCCTTGAATCAGTTGTCTAAGGCGACACCCTTTAAAGCTTATACCTAAGACTACAGAGTTAACTCATAAAGTGACAAGGAAGCTCAAGTCTAAGGATCAATTAATCACATCAATGACTCGTGAGATATTTCCTAATCTGGAAGTTTCCATTTCCTAAAATAGAAACTTCCTTTCCCATTTAGGAATGTTCTCACACGGGGCACCTCAGTGAACTTACTTATTAAAGTAAGCACCCTCATGTATCACGCACGTATCAACTATACACTTTGCACCTCCATGAAACAAGGTGGTCCTTCTTAAGGGCGTGATCCTACAAGCAAGCCTTAGAGGAGTCAGGTTGACACTCCCACTGTCTGTAGGACTCATCGGCTTGGAGTATTTTACTAATCATGACTTATGTGATATAGGGCTCGTTTCATGAACCATTTCACCTAAATGGTAGAGTCCTAAAGTCATCAGGATTAGGGGAGTTCTCATACATGCACAGCTAAAGTAAACGCATACCAAACAAGAGCATATAAAGAAGTGTTGCCTCAATTCGTTATTTCATTCAAAGATTGTCTGTGATTACAATAAGGAAAAGCACAAAGCGGATATACAATCGGCTTTCTAGGGCACTATTCCTAACAATCTCCCACTTGCCCGTCAAAGCCATTCTAAAGCTACTCTAAGTCCCATCTTCTGAAGATGACTTTGGAAAGCTTCTCGACTAAGGGGTTTAGTAAGTGGATCTGCCACGTTCTCTGCTGATGTGACCCTCTCGATTAGCACATCTCCTCTTTTGATAATATCACGGATTAGGTGATACTTCCTCATAATGTGCTTGGTCCGTTGGTGAGATCTTGGTTCTCTTGCTTGAGCAACCGCCCCAGTGTTGTCACAAAACACAGTAATGGGGTCTTTCATGCTAGGAACAACATTCAACTCTTGAATGAAGTTTCTAATCCAAACACCTTCCTTAGCTGCATCATTTGCAGCTAAGTATTCGGCCTCAGTGGTCGAATCTGCAGTGGTAGTTTGCTTGGAACTCTTCCAACTCACTCCTCCGCCTTTTAGGCAGAAAATGTATCCTGACATTGACTTAAAATCATCTAAGTCAGATGCAAAGCTTGCATCGCAGTATCCTTCGACAGTAAGATCTTTCTGACCTCTGTAAACTAAGAATAAATCTTTAGTACTTTTCAAGTACTTAAGAATATTCTTCACGGCAGCCCAGTGACCATCTCCAGGGTCAGTTTGGAAACGACTTGTCACACTAAGTGCATAAGCCACATCCGGTCGAGTACATAACATTGCATACATTATGCTACCTATTGCTGACGCATAAGGTGTATGAGTCATTCTTTCCTTCTCAAGGTTAGTCTTAGGACACATCTTCTTTGAAAGACATGTTCCTACACTCATAGGAAGGTTCTTAACCTTTGCTGACTCCATATTGAATCTCTTCAATACTTTGTCAATGTACATCGACTGTGATAGCCCTATTAACCTTCTAGATCTATCTCTATAGATTTTAATTCCAAGGATATAGGACGCATCACCAAGATCTTTCATCTCGAATTGGTTCGATAACCATAACTTAGTCACTTTCATGTCATCCTTCGAATTCCCAATAAGAAGGATGTCATCAACATAAAGTACTAAGAATTGCACTGAGGTCTCCAATTCCTTTCTATACACACATGATTCATTCGAAATTTGCATGAAGCCAAACGCTTTGACTGATTCATCAAATCGAATGTTCCAATTCCTAGAAGCCTGTTTCAATCCATAGATTGATCTTTGGAGTTTGCAAACCTTTTGCTCACTCCCACTGAATGTGAAACCTATGGGTTGCTCCATATAAATGTCTTTGTCAATGTTACCATTGAGAAAGGCAGTTTTCACATCCATTTGCCATATCTCATAGTCATAATATGCAGTAATGGCAAGCATGATTCGAATGGACTTTTGCATTGCAACTGGTGAAAAGGTTTCATCAAAGTCCACGCCGGGTCTTTGAGTGAATCCTTTTGCAACCAGTCTTGCTTTGTAGGCTGCAATGCTTCCATCAACTCCAAGCTTTCTCTTAAAGATCCATTTGCAACCTATGGGTTTGACCCCATCAGGCAAATCTACCAAGGTCCAAACTTGGTTGGAGTTCATGGAGTCCATTTCGGATTTCATGGCTTCTATCCACTGTTCAGAGTCAGAATCTGAAAGTGCCTCCTCATATGTTGAAGGATCATTATCCTTTTGAGAGATTTCATGGAAGAATCCATACCATCTCTCTGGCTGTCTAGGAGTGCGTTCAGAACGCCTTAGAGGAGGGTTTTCGTATGTATCAAAATTCGTGATTGGTTGTAGTTGATCAGAGTGGGACGTTTCTTCAGTGGGTGGTGTGGGGTCATTTTATACTTCTTCTAATTCTATGATCTTGCCCTTCTTTTCTTTAAGGAACGGTTCCTCAAGAAAAGTGGCATTTCTAGAAACAAACACCTTTTGCTCAGATTGATTATAGAAGTAGTATCCTATGGATTCCTTAGGATAACCTACAAAGTAGTATAAGTTAGAACGAGATTCTAACTTATCTCCCACTGTCCTCTTCACGTAAGCAGGACAACCCCAAATTCTTAAGTAAGAATAACTAGGGATTTTACCATGCCACATTTCATAGGGCGTCTTGGGGACTGACTTAGAGGGAACTAGATTCAGAATCTTTGCTGCACTTTCTAGGGCATAACCCCAGAAAGAAGGTGGTAAGTCAGTGAAACTCATCATGGAACGAACCATATCAAGTAGGGTTCGATTCCTTCTCTCAGAAACTCCATTAAGCTGAGGAGTTCCCGGAGGAGTCCACTGAGAGATAATCCCATTATCTTTGAGATGATTAAGGAATTCTTCACTAAGATACTCGCCTCCTCGATTAGATCGAAGTGCTTTGATCTTGTGACCAGTTTGGTTCTCAACCTCCTTTTGAAATTCTAAGAATTTCTCAAAAGCTTCAGATTTATACTTTATTAAGTATACATAACCATACCGACTAAAGTCATCAGTAAAGGTTATGAAATACTGATGATTGCTTCTAGTGCTTACACTAAGCGGTCCACAAACATCAGTATGGATCAAATCCCAAACCTCAGTGGCACGTTCCACAGTTCCTCTAAAAGGGACTTTGGACATTTTTCCTTTGAGACAGGATTCGCAAGAAGTTAACTCTTTGAGATCATTTTCAGAGAATGATCCTAAAGTGTTTATCTTGCTAATTCTGTTCTTGGAAATGTGTCCTAATCTAGCGTGCCATAAGGGAGTTGAAACTTTGTCATCTCTCTTACGCTTTGTTTCTCGTTGTATATTCATAATATTGATATTTTGAGTTAGGTAAAGTCCATTACTTAGAGTACCGATATGAACGGAAGAGTTGTTCCGTTTGATAAAATATTTACCATTCTTAATATAAGTTTCATAACCTTCACAATCTAATATTGGAACTAAAATTATATTACGAATAATGCTCGGTACATAAAGGACTTTATTTAATGCTAACTCAAAACTACCTAAATCTAATCTAATTGTGCCTAAAGCTCGAGCTTCAACGTTTGAGCCATCGCCGATCTTCAAGACACATTCTCCTTCTTTGAGTTGTTGGACTTCACTTAGCATCTGTACATCATTACAGATATGAGTCCCACAACCGGTATCAAGTACCCAAGAACTAGAATTAATAGAAAGATTTACTTCAATGAGAAAGATACCTTTCTTTAGAGTAGCCTTGTACTCTGGGCAGTTTCTCCTCCAATGTCCCGCTTTGCCACAATGGAAGCAAACATCCTCTTTCTGATCACGCTTCTTCTTTAGGGCCTTCCCCATCGAAATGCCACCAGTGGGCCTAAGGGGTTTCTTCTTCTTCTTTTGGGCTTTCTTGCCCTTACCTTTAGAAGGCCCAGAAGAGGAAGATGGAGCATTCACCATCAAAACCTTATTGTCCTTCTTGATCGTGCTTTCAGCAGTCACAAGCTGACTAATCAGCTCAGCTACAGTAGCACCAGCATGATTCATGTTGAAGTTAAGGACAAATGGGTTGAACGATGGTGGGAGCGAAGCTAGCAACAAGTCCACAGAAAGCTCATCTTTTAGCGGCATGTCCATGGAAGCAAGTTTCTCAGTAAGGTCAAGAAACTTGAGTCCATATTCATGGACACTTGAACCTTCCCTCATTCTCAAGTGGAACAATTCCTTTGAAGTGTTATACCTTGTAACACGTTCATGAGGGCGGTAAAGTTGCTCTAAGTGGTCGTAAATCTCCCAAGCAAATTCCATGGCCTCATGTTGTCTTTGCAAGTCCGAAGACATGTTAGCCAACATAAGGCAACGGGCTTGGAGATTATCATCCTTCCACTTCTGAATCGCATCCCGCTCGGCCCGAGTGGGAGCCTCCCCTTCGGGACTAGGCTCCCCTTCGAAGAGAACATAAGTTCTCTTCTCAGAATCTAAAATGATTTTTAGATTCCTCAGCCAATCAGAATAGTTGGGACCAGTCAACTAGTTTGACTCGAGGATCGATACAAGAGGGTTTTTGGTTGCCATTTCAAAACACGTAGAGAATCACAGAATCTACGACCTAAATGGTAAAACAGAGAACTAGTGAGCATGCTGAATTATAACGATATACAAAAGATAAGGTCTTTAATCTAATGTAGCTCCCACTGTTTTTCAAAGATCTAGAATTCCCAAAGATCTAAGAGGAACACGTTTCCCAGTGGGTACTAAGATCCTAGGCATTTTACCTCAAACCCACGGCTCGCGGACATTTTAAGTAAGAACCATAGGTAGGTACAACTTACCAATTCTAACACCTTTAGAACTCTTAGTAATTGTTTTTTGCATCACCTATCTTTCAATATGGACCCACGACTCGTGCGACATCCATATTTACTTAGGCGTTAACCTAGACCTATCAATCATAAGATCATGACCAAAACTTAGTTCGAACGACCCACGACTCGCGGACATCGCCCCTGCTAAAATTGACCACGAAATATTGATCATTTAAAATGATTAATTAGGTAACTAAGAACTAATAAGCTCCACTAGCTATCCCACGACTCGCGGACAATAACTAGCTTTACTTACTAAACTTAAAACCTATTGATGGAATGCTAGGAATTTAATTCAAAATTTGCATCTCGAATTAAACACCTATTTGTTCGAAATTAGCTTAATATTTAATGGGAATTTTCGAATCAACCGGAGAGTTGTCCGGTTCGACCTCACCAACATATATGTTATCCAATTTTATTAGTCTTGATTAATGCAAGTACACTTAAATGCATATCAAACAAGCACATAAACAGATAACATGTCCTAGCATGATACTAACATGTAATGATCATGGGTTCTACCTATCTTATGCGTGATATGTGGGAGCCACTCCACAATCACAAGTTCTAACATACATGCCACATAAACAGTTTAAATCACATAAGGGAAAGCGGTAACAAAATACGAGCCCTATCTCTATTACATTTAACAATTGAGATTCCCCTCCCTAACATTTTGAGGGGTCTTCACGTATGGCCTCCTTGTTACTTGAATGTGGTCCATCTTACTCCATGGGTGCATTGTCTCCAAAATGAAAATAAAACCTCACCACCTATCTCTACTCTCAAATTACAAAAGAAAAAGACATAAAGTAATAAGGCTCAATCTTCATATTGGCCTTAGACAATTACACGGGGCATACCCCGGCCTCAAAAACAGTAATATGGAAAGCCACATAATAAATCACATAACAGTACGCACATAAGTGAGGCTCCAACCTCAATTGAAAAACGCAACTATAGGGCTCCAACCCCAATTTAAACCATCCATGTGCATAAATTAAAACCATACATAGATCTAAACCCATGATCACCTAACATGCTTTTGCGAGAATTTAAATTTAGCCAATAAATTAAAATTCTCGTTTCAAGTCCTAATTACTTAAAACACGACTTAGATGCAATTCTTGTTCAAGAGCCTTTTCAATAAAACCCGAAAAACAATAAACCAATAAAATTCCAATTAATTTCCAAAATTAATAATTTTATTCTTTCATTATTTTCAGAAAATAAAATTCATAATTTTCCCAAAATCCAAATCGCTTCAATTTCTCAAAAATCCCAATTTAATCAAAATTTTAAAATAATTTTATTTTAACAAAACTGATTTTAAAAGATAAAATTAAAATAAAATTAAATCGGGATTTTACGGACCGAAAACACGAAAAACACGAAACACGAAAAACGAGCCCAAAAAAAAGGGCCCAGCCGCGTGAGGCACCGCCCCGCAGCAGCGCGCGCAGACGCGCGCCAGCAGCGCGCACAGCGCGCGGCAGTTGCCGCTCGCGTGAGCACGCTGGGCGTGCATCATGCTCGCGCCGCGCGCAGCAGCGCCCGCCGCGACTAGGCGGGCTGAGCAGGCGTCCCGCGCGGTTGCGGGACGGACTGGGGGCGCGCCCGGGACGGCTCCCGCGCTGTTGCGGGAGGAGCTGGGCGACGGCGACGGGCCTGGGCGTGCGACGTGCTAGCACGCCTTGGCTCGTTGCTTTTTTTCGTGTTCGTTTCGTATTTCTGGGTTTCTCGAAAACCCGGTTCAATCCAAAAATTAAAAATTCGATTTAAACATATTTCAATCAAAACGGTTTTCAAAATCACAATTTAAGAAAACAGTTTCAGAAATTCAGGAAAAATTACAGTTTCGTATTTCAGGCTTTCTAAAAGAACTCATGAATACCTAATTCGCATCTAAGCCTAAGAATTTCTACCAAATTCAGAATAATTGAGACGAATCAGAAACACGATTAACGAGGTGGCTCTGATACCACTTGTTGGAAAACACGAATCAGAAAGCAGCGGAGTTTAAAAAATTTTCCCAACAAAAGGACCTTGGACTCGCAATCGTGTAACCAAATTCGTAAAGATAGAAAACTTACTTTTCTTTTGTTCTTTCTTGAAGCGTTTCAAGCCACCCAAGAACGCTCTTCTCGCGGCTTGATCCCCTCTCCTTGGTAAAGCTCGAATCTTCAAACTTCTAACTTGAAGTCTCTAGAGAAAGTCCACCAACTTGATCACAATCTAACTAGTAAGGATGCTAGTTCTCTAGTCAGTGTTTAGGCTTAACCTAGGGTTTAATTTAATCTTGGAGAAAGGAAGGTGTTCAACACATGAACCAAAAGAATTGTCTATTAGCTCTAAAGGGGAGCATGAGCTCCCCTATATATAGGAAAGGGGAGGGGCGGCCGAACCTAGTCCTTATTGGACAAGGATTTGGTTCCTCTCTCTCCTATTACTTGATCATCAAGTATTTTCCAACTTTGACTTTGAATTCTAATTCTAGTCAACTTTTAAGAGAGCTAAAAATATCCAAACTATTTTTGGATAATTTTATACTTTATTTATTATAAAATAAATAACTTATTTTTATCTAATTAATTAATTCGTAATTAATCAACTAGATTATTTTCTCCAAAATTAGACTTTCTTTTTAATTCAAAATTAAACCAAAGTCTATTAAATAATTAACTAATTAATTATTTAATATATATATAATATATATATTCACACGTGTGTGACACGTGTCACAGTGACACGTGTCACTCACGTGAGCCACACGTGTGATTTCACACGTGTGGAACCCTCTTGGTCCGATTAACTTGTTTAATCTTTTTCAAGCCTCAACTCATGTAACCAAGTTTTTGTGTGTGACCCTCTAGGTTCTCAATTCAATTAGCAGTGACCCTAATTAATTAATTCACTAATTAATTAATCAGTCCACAGATTAAACGACCATAGTCTAGCAACAGGTGTTTAACCCCTAGCTGAATTGGAATGTTCGGATTCGACAGAACCTTTAAGTCATTGATTCATGTGAGATACAATCCTCCTACTTACTATCTCTCAACCAAGATCTAGGGTAAGGGAATAATCAGAACCCTAATAATCCGGTCTTAGAGCTAAGTGCATTTCATATCCATTTGATCTCAATCCAAGAAACCCTTTTCTTGATGTCTTGATCTACTGCCTTGGCCAAGGACTCCATATGGCATATGAATGACTTACACAATAAGAGATCACCTTGCAAATGCAAGTGTAGGTCCTATCTTGATTCTCATTCACTTTCATGAGTCACTTGTGCAGCCCCAGCATAAGCCTTGAATCAGTTGTCTAAGGCGACACCCTTTAAAGCTTATACCTAAGACTACAGAGTTAACTCATAAAGTGACAAGGAACCTCAAGTCTAAGGATCAATGAATCACATCAATGACTCGTGAGATATTTCCTAATCTGGAAGTTTCCATTTCCTGAAATAGAAACTTCCTTTCCCATTTAGAAATGTTCTCACACGGGGCACCTCAGTGAACTTACTTATTAAAGTAAGCACCCTCATGTACCACGCACGTATCAACTATACACTTTGCACCTCCATGAAACAAGGTGGTCCTTCTTAAGGGCGTGATCCCACAAGCAAGCCTTAGAGGAGTCAGGTTGACACTCCCACTGTCTGTAGGACTCATCGGCTTGGAGTATTTTACTAATCATGACTTATGTGATATAGGGCTCGTTTCATGAACCATTTCACCTAAATGGTAGAGTCCTAAAGTCATCAGGATTAGGGGAGTTCTCATACATGCACAGCTAAAGTAAACGCATACCAAACAAGAGCATATAAAGAAGTGTTGCCTCAATTCGTTATTTCATTCAAAGATTATCTGTGATTACAATAAGGAAAAGCACAAAGCGGATATACAATCGGCTTTCTAGGGCACTATTCCTAACACTCCTAGACAGCCTGAGAGATGGTATGGTTTTCTCCATGAAATCTCTCAAGGGGATAATGATCCCCTAACATATGAAGTGGCACTGTCAGACCCGAATTCTGATCAGTGGATACAAGCTATGAAGTCCGAAATGGATTCCATGTACTCCAACCAAGTTTGGACCTTGGTTGATTGGCCCGATGTGGTAAAACCCATAGGTTGCAAATGGATCTTTAAAAGAAAGCTCGCAGTAGATGGAAACGTTACAGAATATAAGGCAAGGCTCGTTTCCAAAGGCTTCACTCAAAGGCCCGGTGTGGACTTTGATAAAACCTTCTCACCGGTTGCAATGCAAAAGTCCATTCGGATCATGCTTACCATAGCTGCATATTACGACTATGTGATATGGCAAATGGATGTGAAAATTGTCTTTCTCAATGGAGACATTGATAAAGACATTTATATGGATCAACCCATAGGTTTGACATTCAGTGGGAGTGAGCAAAAGGTTTGCAAACTCTAAAGATCAATCTACGGATTGAAACAGGCTTCTAGGAATTGGAATATTCGTTTTGATGAAGCAGTCAAAGCATTTGGCTTCGTTCATTTGAATGAGTCCTGCGTGTATAGAAAGGAATTGGAGACTTCAGTGCAATTCTTGGTGCTTTATGTTGATGACATCCTTCTAATTGGGAATTCGAATGATGACATGAAAGTTACCATGTAACGCCCTGGTTTTTTTTGGCGCATAGGTATGACGTATATGTTTATTAATTGCGTGATTTAATTGTTTAATTGTTCTTAATTTCATTATTTATTTCATTTCTTATCATACTTTGATATATTTTTATTCGTTTTGAATTTATTTGAATATGTGAACGTTTGAATGTGTATGAATATGAATACATGTCGTTTGCATTCGAATGGAATTCTGATTTTTATAAAACCTTGGCATACTTGAGTTATATGAGTTGTGATCATGTTTTAATGCTCGCTATTTGATTTCGGACTTGTTTGATTTGGTTTTGGATTTATTTTGAGTTTTGGAACCAAATCGGGGCTAAAGAGCATTTAGCACACCTTTGGTTCCGGTTGTTGTATCTTGAGCTCGGGAACTCAGAATCGAGTTCCGTCACCTCCATTGGACTCATGTCGATGACTCGAATCCAATGGAACAAACCTTATATTTTTCTAAGACCATTTGAACTCCCGAATCTCAACTGAAACAAGCACCCTAAAACGACAATTCTTGACTTTTTTTAAGCTTCAGACCTATATGAACAAGCCTAAACCCTACCCCATGACCTAAACTCCACTTGCCACACCCCTCTCTCTCTCCCAACTCAACACCAGCGAACCACCCCCCTCTCTCACACCAAAATTTCAGCAAAAAAAGGGAAGAAGAAAGACGAAGAGAGGAATAAGAATAGAACTATTCAAACCTTGGAGAAATTGAGCTCATCTCCTACCAATTCTTATCATTTCTTGAAGGTAAGCCTACTTTTGTTATGAGCTTCTCCTTGTGGTCATTTTATGCTAGCTTTTGCATGATTTCACCAAGTTTTGAGTTTGGATTGTTGCAGATGTTGAATAGTAGAGTTCTTACCCTTCTTGATGATTCAACTTGGATTCCTTTGTTTCTCTTCTAGTTCTTGAGCATTGAATGATCCAAAGGCATGTATTTATGTTGTTATGGACTTATATTACTTGGTTGTTGAGGATTTAATGACTTGCCATTAATGAAGTTTGAAGGAATGGATTTCATGATGAATTCTTGATGCTTCCCTTGAACTTTTGATGTCTTAATATGATATAGCTTGTATGTATGAACTTATGGCCTGAATTGGTATGCTTTTGGGTTGAGTTTTATGTTGGTAACATGTATTTTGTCTTCCCTCTCGAGCATGCTCTGTTTTTTTTACGTTATATTTGCTTCTGGAACTCAATCCACGGCCGTGGATTTCCTTTTGAAAATAAATCCACGGAGTGGATTTAGGGACAGATCTCGAGAAATTTCTAGACTGTTATCCACGGCTGTGGATCTCAAATCCACGGCCATGTATTTTGTCAGTGTAACGCCCCCACCCGTACTGGAACAAGAGGAGAGCGGCGTCTCAACCCCCGCACTGAAGCACCTCTCAAGTAATGGTGTGAGCCATCACTCAAGAAATACTCCAGCGAACGGCTGTCTATCTCAGAACTATACATGTACAACGATGTGGCTATGCAGCGGAAAATCAGAGTATTTAAAACTTTTCAAAACATGTGCGTGATGGCATGTAACAAGCAAGAACATATTGATCGTGTAAGAGAGACTCGGCATATCAAAACATATAACATATTCACATATAATTACCGATACAACAGAATTCAAAATATCGGTAACAGAGTAGCAGGAAGAGTATAACAATGATACTAAGTATTCAAAAACATAAAGTGATGCAGCCATAAAACATATGCAGGACACAACAGAAAGTAAAACTAAGTCCTGATTGAAACAAAATGACAATCTAGAGCTTCAAGATACCTCTAGACTGCGGCTGCAAGACCTGAAACCACGAGGTAAGAAAACGGGAGAGGTATTAGTCAAAAGGACTAAGTGAGGGAAAACTTAAAAGAAAGTACTGAGTGATAAAGAACTTGAAGTAAAGTTCAGAACTGTTAATTGCAATGCTTTAAAGAAGAACTCGAAACAAGTTCGGTTGATAAAACTCCTTGAATGCGATACTGTAAAAGAATGCACGTTATAAAACATTTCATGAATGCTATCACACGCGCACACATATGCTGTAGATGGTTCATAGTTTCTTTCATAAAACGGGATAGGGTAAAGTGAACTTTTCCAGATATGAACCATCTTATATGTAACAGAATTTTGCCCGCAAGCTAGGCTCCTCCATCCTTACTGCAGAAAAACATGATTTGGTAGAGCATTGGACCAGGATCAACAATAATTCCACGTATAGTAGAGTATCGGACAAAGATCAACAATAACCCCACATATAGTAGACTATCGGACCAAGGTCAACAACAACTCCGCACACAGTAGACTATCGGACCAAGGTCAACAACAACTCTCACCAACACATACAAACATGCACCATCCTCCACCGGTTGTCACTTCGGGTAGCTAGCCCTAGGCGACCTGTAAACATGTAATGGGAACAGATTTGCTGTCCGTTCCCAGACAGATTGTCCTGACTTAACAAACCTCTTGTTAAAAGTTGGTGTCAATTGTCTAAGTGTGGCGGCCGGTATTGGTGATGTCGTTGGCGCACACCTCCCGAACATCACCTCCACACATAACCGTCGGGCCCAAACTGTAAACTGTATGCTTGCATTTAAGATTAGCAGTGACCAGAGTACCACTCCAGTATGCTAACTATAACATGTGAAACTGTAACTGTAACATATGATGCTGTCTATCAAACATATGATTCTGTCTGTAAAACATATGATTCTGTCTGTAAGACATATGAAACTGTACTTTGAAAACATATGCAGATCATGTATCTGTCTTTGAACAAGAATGCAGAACTTTGGAAAACTTGTGCTGTAGATCAAGGTATACTATTAAAGTATGAATGATCCTTTCAAGAGAATGTCCCGATAAAAAGGGAGAGTTCAAAACGAGGTTTAGCTTTGAATTTCAAAACATATGATACGATAGTATAATCGTGGTTCCAGTTGGAAAACATTTATAACTTCACCTCACCTATAGTAACAAAAGGTAGGTAGACAGATTATGCGGTGCCCTGGGGATCCCAGTGCTCAACTTTAACTCCTATAGGTGGTGTACTAGAGTGAGCTTAAGAACTAAGACCCACTACTAACCAAGATGCATATGAAATGCATGAAACAATGAACAAGGAACATTTAAAGAACATGTAACACAAGAGAGTAATACCATTTAAGGTATTCAAGAAAGGTAACACACAAAGGGATAACCTAAAGTGAGTTACTCTTAACGTGAGACTATGATCTTACTATAACCGAGTAAGCTTTAGTCAGATTATGAATCCTATCGCAAACCTTAGGTTAAGAAACAAGTCCACGAAAGAAAACACATTTTGAAAACACATTTTAGACTCTGGATATGGAAACCCTAGGTGCAAATGTCTATTAGGAAAGCATAAGTTTTATTTCACTTTTACTATTTAAAAGCACTATTCAAAAGTACTATTCAAGATTACTATTCACAGGTTACTATTCACATGTCGGGTCAAAGGGTCGGGTCAAGCCCTTACTATACACACACACGGTACACACACACACCATGCACGAACACACACACACACGGGGCATGCATACACACACACACCCTAATTAAATTATGATCTTGATTATAACTATAGTTTCAAGTTCATGTTAATATAATTAAGTGTGATCTAGGTTAAAGGTATAACCTATGGTTAAGAGATCCAATTAAGGCATAAGGTCATGTTATGAAACACTATTCTATCTTAGGTTATAACATGTGACATTATTAAAGTGTATAACATATGATCAAGGCACTAATCCATTAATCCATATCATACCATAAGCTCAATTCATAATTGAAGAATCATATAACAATGTGACAACATGTCACAACATATATCATATCATATCATATACCTTTAGGCATGTAACATGTAACAATTTAATTCAATATCAATATGTAACAAGTTGTGACATAATAAATTGTAAATCACTATTCCATTAGCTAGCATGCATGAACATAATTCAAATTCCATAATCATGCATCAATTCTCCTAATATAACAATCATATCACGTGATCATAGCATATACTAGGGTAATTCATAAAATATTCAAGCATATACTAAACAATTAAAACATATAAACAACTATCAAAACATATCATGAAAACTATATAATAAATGCATAAAATAAAATCCTATATGGCTTAGGGAAGACCCTAAGACCCAACCTAAACATAATATAAACATACCATAACATAAAAACATAAACTAAACTAAAACATAACATAAAACAAAACAACTAACCTAGCTAAGGGGAGGGGATGCCGATGGCAATGAGGGAAAGGAGGGAGAGAGGAGTGCTTGTCAACACAAGACTTTGAGCAAGGATTCTAATGCCATGAGAGGGGTATTTATAGTTGTTAAGAAGCCCCTCACCTTGCAAATAAAGATGGCTTAAGGGTAGGAGACCAAAACAAGAGTTCATCCACTTGCATCTTCTAGAAGCTTTAGGCATTATGAAGGTAAAAATGGGACTGCAGAGGATACTTCTGTAATTTCGTTGCCCAAGACTCGAGGATAAGTGGCTGGAAGTGTAACCATTCCGACGGCAAGAAAATTAGCTTCGAAACGCATATTCATTCGTCGAAATCGGATTTACCGTTTGAAAGATACATTAGTTTTAGTGAATAAAAGTTTTGAACTCGAAACTCAACATGAGTGAAAAACGACTTTCTAGAATGATTTTCAAGTCCGGATTGTTTCCAAAATTCAAGAAATAAATCGAGAAGCGTTTTGAGTCCAAAATCGACTATAAAACATTTTACCGTTAAAAAGTTGAAAACGTAAAGTGAATAGTGAATTCTTACGTACGAACGTACGCTTCAAAATTTCAAGCTAGGGTTTGAATCAAGAGTTGTAAAACATCTCAAAAATCTTGAAATAGCTCAAGTAGTGCAAATCCGAAGAGAAAACATTTTCCGAATGAAAACCATTCGTAGAAGGATTAGTGAACTAGGGTTTTCGAAAACATTTTCAATAAAACAAAGTTCCAGAATAGATTTCCAAGCCAAGAATGATTTCAAAAGACTCGTCTCGACTCAAGGATCGATTCGACTGTAGACTTGGGTAGAAAAGGTATCAGAATCAAAAGCTCATTTTTGGATGAATAGTAACTTTGGTCGGTAAGTTCCAAAAATACCCTTCTGGTTCAAGAAAGACTCTCTGAGCTCGGGAAACAAGTTCAAATGATAGAGAAACATGTGTGATGAACCTCTAAGGTTCGAGTAGCAAAATGAACAAGGTAGGCTTGGGTTATGAATACTAAACTGTATCAAAGGTCAAGAATTCCCCCTTAAAACATGTCAGATCATATACGAGCACAAAGTTCATGTAAGAATGCAATGCATGATGATTCAAAAAGTTGGATCACGGTCTATAAACGCTTTACCAATGCCCTTAACTTCTTGTTTTCATCCAGGCCCTGTTTTGGGCTGTTACAGTCAGCATTTTCCCGTTGTTCGTTTTCCATTTTCTAGTGTCTCTTTGCTTGTTTAATCTTTCCCTAACCCCTTTTCATGATTCCTAAGCTTTGTTAACATGCAATTTTACATGTTATGATTGTTATATGAAAATTATAACTTGATTTGATATGAAGTGTGAAAGTTACGAACATTTGAACATGATATCTTCATGTATTGAATGGATTGCTTGATTATGTGACTTCATGATATCATTTTACTTCTTATGCATCTCATATCATGTGCAAAACATTTTCGTGCGTCGTATGTGGTCATTTTTAGTCTCACTTCACCTTGTTTTGCACAGATATGGGTTTGGTCAGAGACAAGAGCGATCCTTGAGGCTCCCGCTTTTCTTTTTGTGCCTTTTACGGTGGGTTTCTCTTCTAGTAGAATATGATGACCATACATATATATCCCTTATGTGAAATGATTTAAGTCAAAATAGTTTAATTATCTATAGAGTCTTTTTTTGAGTAAATGATTGCAAACGTAAGCCTTTCTTTTACTAATCCTACTAATGATTTTGGGGCGAGAACATGTTTATGAATGTACGGGCCCAGGGAAGTAGGTACATATGGCTATCCGGGGTGGCAAGGGCCCACGGTGATCCCATGTACTAGTCCCAACTAACTACGGTGATACCGGACCTCACTAGTAGATTAGCGGGGACTGGAAGCTGAGTGCCCTTGGGGGATTCATGTACCCCCATTGGCCTATGTATGAACCGGTGGCCGGGTCTTGCAAGCCCGTCCACCACCCGGAGGGAAAAGATGTATGTATGATTATGATCATGTATGAGCACGAAAGAATTATGTGTGTATGAATAATTAATGATATGGTTACGCAAGGTGTTGGTTGGAGATAATGCACGCCCACTCGCCAGGGCCATAACCTTATGATTGAATATGGATAAATGTAATAGTCGTAATCTCGTTGATGTCTTCTTTGTTTTGCCCACTTGGAAAATTCTTATCAAACTTCACACGGGATTAGGGTTTGCATGAACATGTTTAAATTCTGCGATATTATATTATATGCCCTATTTTATACCCACCAGTCTCTTTTAGACTAAACCCAGTTTGTCTTCAGTTGTTTTGTGCAGGTGTTAGGAGGAGCTAGGTGGGAATTCGAGTCGTGAGCTTGAGTCTAGTATTTGTGTCTAGCTCTTTTCTTTTGGGGTTGCATACACTCACTTAAATTATATTATGATGATAGTTTTGGGGGTATTATGTTATGTTATGTTTAGGCTAGGATGGCCGTGGTTACTCGATTATTGTATGTATTTTAGATTTTGTAGCTTGAAGGTTTTATTATGATGAATTGCTTCCGCTCATGATTTCGTTGCTCTGATTTACTTATCCCTGCACTTGTATGGTTTAAGGGTTAGTTCCCACCTAGCCTAGAGTGTGTGTAGTGTCCCTGTTCACCGGGATTTGACATGTGTATAGGCTTCCATTTCATATACAGGTCGGGTCTCGGTGCGGGGGATGTGGTGCCTTGCGCTCGGGTGCTACATCCTTAAGTGGTATCAGAGCTTCGGGTTACAAAACTCGGGCTCTCGTGTCAGGTAAAGTCAGTCTAGGTTGCACGGCTTTAGGAATAACTTGTCAATGTGTTGCATATGCATCTCTTATATGTTTATGTAGCACCCGAGCGTAAGGTACCACATCCCCCGCACCGAGACCCAACCCGAATATTAAATGGACAATCCATACCCGAGCTAAATCATGGCGAACGGGGACATACACACTCGCTAGGCTAGGCGGGAGCTAACTTTCGCAACCAAAGCAACAATAAAACAGAGATATTACCACTTTGGAAGCAAAGTACCTTTCATAAGTAGCAAGGTAAACACAGAATAACGGGTTCGACTAGTATAAATACCTTAGCCCGAAATTCAATAAAATCATAAAAAATCAATTACGATTTCTTATAAACTCATTCAGAACTCATGATAGTAGGAACAATCAATACAAATATTATATTCTCCATAACTTAAACAAATCATGGTTCAATATGAAAATGAACAGACTATGACTTAACCGAAAGACTTAATAGACTTGACTTCCGGCCTAGTACACCAAACCTGCAAGAACACTGAAACCAATCCGGGTTCAGTCTATAGGAAACTGGTTGGTATAAAATGAGGCATAAGTATCATATAAGACAATCTTTAAACATTCACATGCAAGTCATAATCCCAAATGAGGTTGTTAGAGCATTTCCCAAGAGGGTGAAATAAAGAATCATCAAAAGAGATTATAACATTCATTTTCATTCTTTAGGTCTTTCGTGGCCCGACAAGTAGGTGTGCATTATCTCCAACCAACACCTCGTGTAGTTCATTAAACATTCTTTCTTTCTTTCTTTCATGCATTACATTCTTTTGTGCACATTCATGAACATTTACACCTTCTTCCTCCGGGTGATGGCCGGGTCATTGGCCCGAACCATCCATTCATTGACCAAAAGGGGAACATGACTCCCCATATCACACTCAGCGTCCATTCCTCGCTAACTCCTAACGAGGTCCGGTTACGCCGTTCATTGGTAGAACTAGTGTGAGGGATCACCGTCGGCCCATGCCTCCCCGGGTCATCACTCACACCAAGTCCCTGTGCCCCATTTTGTGCATTCATTCATTCTTTCTCGCCAAAACATTTAGTGGGTTCATAAAAAGAAAGACTTTACTTTAAAACCATTGACTCTTGAAAACGACTCTATATACATATATACTTTTAGCTGAAATCTTTACACATTGGGGCTATATAGGGTCATTTATCTAAATAGTAGAGAAACCAACCTGTCTTTAGCTTACCAACCAAAACTAAGAAGAGCAAGAGGACCCGGAAGTGCCCTAAGAACCCTGCAAGTCTCCGTCCTGGAGAAAACGGTACAAAGGACAATAAAGCGTACACGTGAAACTCAAGACTCCAAATGAACCATATAAGGCGCACGGCTAGGAAATGAATATGATATGAATGCATAAGAGATGATATCATGTCATGGAAGCGTTCTTGTGCACAATTAATGCTTTAAAATTTGTAAACGATCAATTCATTCATTCAATGAAGCGTTCCTATTCATTCAAGTTCATAATTTTCACATTTCTTATCAAATAAATAAGAATTCCATATGACGGTCATAACAACTACTATATCATGTTTACAATTAAATAATAGATAAATAAAGAAATTCAAGTCATGATCGAAAATTAAATAAAACGAAATAGATAACAATTAGTAATTACTTCTGTACTTTCAATAAATTAAGCACTATTTAAAATATATCATTAGCCATGTAATTTAATTAACATATCAACATATCTCTATATATATATATATATATATGTATATATATATATATATATATATATATATATATATATACGTACAACATGCAATGCATGCATATAATACTATATATATATATATATATATATATATACATATATATCATGCACAAGATATTATATATATACAAGCACACACATTATTTATATAATATCTTGTGCATGATATATATATATATATATATGTAATTTGTGTATATATATATACACATTATATATATATATATATATATATATATATATATATATAAATAATGTGTATAAATGTAGACATACACTCAAACATAAATCATATTCATACATGCACAACAATTTATTTAAGAAGAAAAGCTGTAGTTTACGAACATGGCCCCAAACAAGTTCGCGGCCACGACTGAAATTAAGAACAAAACAGGTCGCGGCCGCTACCACCACCATCACCAGCATTTCCAGCCCACACAAGTCGAAACATAGGAGAAATAGGGTCGCAGGCGCGACCCAAAATGGCCTTCCTGCAGTCGCGTAACAGGGATTCCAGCCCCTTTTTTCTCCGCCATCCCAAAGCAGCAGCAACCAGGCTCGAAAGGCAACGACACAGCAACAAATAGGCACAAGAAGGAAGTAAAACAGGCAGCTAAAACTCCCCAAAACAACATACACACAAACGTAGATGTAACGCCCCCGCCCGTACCAGAACAAGAGGAGAGCGGCGTCTCAACCCCCGCACTGAAGCACCCCTCAAGTAATGGTGTGAGCCATCACTCAAGAAATACTCCAGCGAACGGCTGTCTAACAGAACTATACATGTACAACGATGTGGCTATGCAGCGGAAAATCAGAGTATTTTAAAACTTTTCAAAACATGTGCGTGATGGCATGTAACAAGCAAGAACATATTGATCGTGTAAGAGAGACTCGGCATATCAGAACATATAACAGATTCACATATAAGTACCGATACAACAGAGTTCAAAATATCGGTAACAGAATAGCAGAAAGAGTATAACAGAGATACTCAAGTATTCAGAAACATATACAGAAACATTAAGTGATGCAGCCATAAAACATATGCAGGACACAAAAGGAAGTAATACTAAGTCCTGACAGAAACAAAAATGACAATCTAGAGCTTCAAGATACCTCTAGACTGCGGCTGCAAGACCTGAAACCACGAGGCAAGAAAACGGGAGAGGGATTAGTCAAAAGGACTAAGTGAGGGAATACTTTAAAGAAAGCACTGAATTAAAGAACTTGAAGTAACGTTTGAAACTGTTAAATGCAATGCTTTGAAGAAGAACTTGAAACAAGTTCGGTTGATAAAACTCTTTGAATGCGATGCTGTAAAAGAATGCACGTTATAAAACATTTTCATGAATGCTATCACACGCGCACACATATGCTGTTGATGGTTCATAGTTCTTTCATAAAACGGGATAAGGGTAAAGTGAACTTTTCAGATATGAACCATCCTTTATGAAACAGAATTTTGCCCGCAAGCTAGGCTCCTCCATCCTTACTCCAGAAAACATGATTTGGTTGAGCATCGGACCAGGATCAACAATAATTCCACGTATAGTAGAGTATCGGACCAGGATCAACAATAACCCCACATAAAGTAGAGCATTGGACCAAGGTCAACAACAACTCCGTACACAGTAGACTATTGGACCAAGGTCAACAACAACTCTTACCAACACATACAAACATGCACCATCCTCCACCGGTTGTCACTTCGGGTAGCTAGCCCTAGGCGACCTGTAAACATGTAATGGGAACAGATTTGCTGTCCGTTCCCAGACAGATTGTCCTGACTTAACAAACCTCCTGTTAAAAGTCGGTGTCAATTGTCTAAGTGTGGCGGCCGGTATTGGTGATGTCGTTGGCGCTCACCTCCCGAGCATCACCTCCACACATAACCGCCGGGCCCAAACTGTAAACTGTATGCTTGCATTTAAGATTAGCAGTGACCAGAGTAACACCCCAGTATGCTATCTTATAACATGTGAAATTGAAACTGTAACATATGATGCTGTCTGTAAAACATATGATTCTGTCTGAAAACATGTGAAACTGTCTGTAAACTGTACTTTGAAAACATATGCAAAACATGTAACTGTCTTTGAACAAGAATGCAGAACTTTGGAAAACATGCACTGTAGATCAAGGTATACTATTAAAGTATGAATGATCCTTTCAAGAGAATGTCCCGATAAAAGGGATAGTTCAAAACAAGGTTTAGCTTTGAATTTCAAAACATATGATACGATAGTATAATCGTGGTTCCAGTTGGAAAACATTTATAACTTCACCTCACCTATCAGTAACAAAGGTAGGCAGACAGATTAAGCGGTGCCCTGGGGATCCCAGTGCTCAACTTTAACTCCTGTAGGTGGTGTACTAGAGTGAGTTTAACAACTAAGACCCACTACTAACCACGATGCATATGAAATGCAAGAAACAAGGAACAAGTAACATGTAAAGAACATGTAACACAAGAGAGTAATACCATTTAAGGTATTCAAGAAAGGTAACACACAAAGGAATACATCAAAGTGAGTTACTCTTAACGTTAGACTATGATCTTACTATAACCGAGTAAGCTTTAGTCAAATTATGAATCCTATCGCAAACCTTAGGTTAAGAAACAAGTCCACGAAAGAAAACACATTTTAGACCCTGGATATGGAAACCCTAGGTGCAAATGTCTATAGAGAAAGCACAAGTTTTAATTCATTTTTACTATTCAAAAGCACTATTCAAAAGTACTATTCCAGATTACTATTCACGATTACTATTCACCGGTTACTATTAACATGTCGGGTCAAAGGGTCGGGTCAAACCCTTACTATACACACACCCACACACACACGGTACACACACACACCATGCACGAACACACACACACACACGGCATGCACACACACACACACCCTAATCAAATTATGATCTTGATTATAACCTATAGTTTCAAGTTCAAGTTAATATAATCAAGTGTGATCTAGGTTAAAGGTATAACCTATAGTTAAGAGATCCAATTAAGGCATAAGATCAAGTTATGAAACACTATTCTATCTTAGGTTATAACATGTGACACTATTAAAGTGTACAACATGATCAAGGCACTAATCCATTAATCCAAATCATATCATAAGCTCATTTCATAATTCAAGAGTCATATAACAATGTGACAACATGTCACAACATATATCATATCATATCATATCATATATCATGAACCTTTAGGCATGTAACATGTAACAATTTAATTCCAATATCAACATGTAACAAGTTGTGACATAATAAATTGTAAATCACTATTCCATTAGCAAACATGCATGAACATAATTCAAATTCCATAATCATGCATCAATCCTCATAATATAACAATCATATCACATGATCATAGCATATACTAGAGCAATTCATAACATATTCAAGCATATACTAAACAATTAAAACATATAAACAACTACACAAACATATCATAAAAACTATATAATAAATGCATAAAATAAAATCCTATATGGCTTAGGGAAGACCCTAAGACCCAACATAAACAAAATATAAACATACCATAACATAAAAACATAAACTAAACTAACATAACATAAAACAAAACAAACTAACCTAGCTACCAAAGGGGGGAAGCCGACGGCAATGAGGGGGAGAGGGAGAGAAAGAAAGGGTGTTGTTAACACAACATTGAGCAAGGATTCAAATGCCTCTTGGCCTCTATTTATAGCTGAAGATAAGCCCCTCACCTTGGAAATAAAATGTGGAGAAGGGTAGGAGAGCAAAATTGGATAGATTCTCTTGGAAGCTTTAGGCATCATGAAGCTAAAATGGGACTGCTGGGGGTATTTCTGTAATTTCGTCCCCCAAGACTCAAGGATAAGTGGCTGGAAGTTTAACCATTCCGACGGCAAGAAAATTAGCTTCGAAACGCATATTCATTCGTCGAAATCGGATTTACCGTTTGAAAGATACATTCGTTTTAGTGAATAAAAGTTTTGAGCTCGAAACTCGACATGAGTGAAAAACGACTTTCTAGAATGATTTTCAAGTCCGGATTGCTTCTAAAATTCAAGAAATAAATCGAGAAGCGTTTTGAGTCCAAAATCGACTATAAAACGTTTTACCGTTAAAAAGTTGAAAACGTAGGATGAATAGTGAATTCTCACGTACGAACGTACGCTTCAAATTTTCAAGCTAGGACTTGAATCAAGAGTTGTAAAACATCTCAAAAATCTTGAAATAGCTCAAGTAGTGCAAATCCGAAGAGAAAACATTTTCCGAATGAAAACCGTTCGTAAAAGGAATAGTAAACTAGGGTTTTCAAAAACGTTTTCAATAAAACAAAGTTCCGGAATGGATTTCCAAGCCAAGAATGATTTCAACAGACTCGTCTCGATTCAAGGATCGATTCGACTGTAACTTGGGTAGAAAAAGGTATCAGAATCAAAAGATCATTTTCTGATGAATAGTAACTTTGGTCGGTAAGTTCCAAAAATACCCTTATGGCTCAAGAAAGACTTTCTGAGTTCGGGAAACAAGTTCAAACGATTGGGAAACATGTATGATGAACCTCCAGGGTTCGAGTAGCAATATGAACAAGGTAGGCTCGGGTTATGAATAGTAAACTGAATCAAAGGTCAAGAATTCCCCTTAAAACATGTCAGAACATATACGAGCACAAAGTTCATGTAAGAATGCAATGCATGATGATTCAAAAAGTTGGATCACGGTCTATAAACGCTTTACCACTGCCTTAACTTACTGTTTGCATCCAGGCCCTATTTTGGGCTGTTACAATCACCCCTCCTTAAAGAGAATCTGTCCTCAGATTCTTCCGCTGTAACTGCAAACAACTCAGGGTGATGTTTCTGCATTTTCTCTTCTGTCTCCCAGGTTGCCTCTTCTGTCCCATGTCCTTTCCAAAGGACTTTAACCAAAGGAATCTTCCTATTCCTCAGCTCTTGAAACTTCCTGTCTAGAATCTTAGCGGGCTTCAAAACATAAGTCAGATCCGGTTCCAACGGTATCTCCTCTACCGGCACAACCTCTGTCTCATCCGAGAAACACTTGCGAAGCTGAGATACATGAAATACGTTGTGAATTCCTGTAAGACCTACAGGCAAATCCAATCTATAAGCAGTCGGTCCGACTCTCTCTAGTATCTCATACGGTCCAACATATCTCGGGTTTAACTTTCCACCTTTCCCAATTCGGGAAAACCCTTTCCTTGGCGATGCCTTCAGAAATACCTTTTCGCCCACTGCGAATTCCAAATCCCTTCTTCGTCGATCAGCGTAACTCTTCTGCCTGTCCTGGGCAGCTTTCATTCTTTGGCGAATGATCTGAATCTTTTCTGTCGCTTCTCTTATCCATTTAACTGAATTCACTCTGATCGGTCCTTCCTCAGTACATCTCGCTTCATCCAAATCCCAGTATAACGGGGATCTACATTTCCTTCCATACAGAGCTTCATACGGAGCAGCTTTAATAGAAGCTTGATAACTATTATTGTATGCAAACTCCACAAGAGGTAAACAATCTTTCCAACTTTCCTGGAAGTCCAAAGCACAAGCTCTTAGCATATCTTCCAAGTATTTGATCATCCTTTCTGATTGTCCATCCGTCTGAGGATGCGCTGCGGTACTGAAGTTCAACTTCGTTCCCATCAAAGTTTGAATTTCTTTCCATAAGTGCGACGTGAATTTCGGATCTCTGTCCGAGACTATACTGTTCGGAACTCCATGTAGTCTAACAATCTCTTGTTGATACAGCTTTGCCAACGTGCTGACCTTATCCGTCGTCTTAACTGGCAAAAAGTGCGCTGACTTGGTCAATCGATCAATGATCACCCAGATACTATCTTGTCCTCCTCTGACTTTGGGTAATCCAGTGACAAAATCCATCGTGATTTGCTCCCACTTCGAAGTCGGAATCGGTAATGGTTGCAACTTCCCACTCGGTTTCTGGTGCTCAGCTTTAACTTTCTGACAAGTTAAGCACTTCTTGACATAGTTGGCTATGTCTCTCTTCATTCCATTCCACCAGAAATGCGTCTTAACATCTTGATACATCTTAGTACCTCCGGGATGTATCGTGTACTTAGTCTTATGCGCTTCATCGAGAATCTCTTTCCTCAAAACAGTTGGTACGCATACTCCACCTTTGTACCTCAATATTCCATGTTCATCAACCCTGAACTTAGTCTCATCATCCTTCTCCTTAGATTCGAGACATTTCTTAATCCACTCGTCGTTCTTCTGTGCCTCCAGCACTTGTTCTTTCAAAGGTGATATCATCACAACGTTCGCGATTCGAGCTTTGGTTATCACCTCCATTCTCTCTCTTCGTTCAACCTCGGGGTTGGCAGAAATCTGTGCCAAACGAACTTTCCTGCTTAGAGCATCTGCTACAACATTCGCCTTTCCTGGATGGTACTGAATAATACAATCGTAGTCCTCCAGAAATTCCATCCATCTCCTCTGTCGCATATTCAACTCCTTCTGAGTGAATAGATATCGCAGGCTCTTATGATCAGTAAAGATCTCAAACGTAACTCCATACAGGTAATATCTCCACTTTCCCAGAGCGAAAATTATCGCTGCTAACTTCAAATCATGTGTCGGGTAGTTGACTTCATGCGTTTTAAGTTTCCTTGATGCATACGCAATCACTTTTCCATTCTGTATCAAAACTCCTCCTAGTCCTTCTTTCGAAGCATCGGTGTAAACAGTATATCCTTCTTTTCCTTCTGGTAACGCTAACACGGGTGCAGTTGTTAGCATCTCCTTCAATCTTTGAAAACTCTGCTCACACTTCTCAGTCCATTCAAACTTCCCTTCTTTCTTTGTCAACTTAGTGAGAGGTGTAGCTATCTTCGAGAAATCTTGGACAAACCTCCGGTAGTAACCAGCTAATCCCAGAAAACTCCTCACTTCTGAAGGATTCTTCGGTGACTTCCAATCCATGATCGTCTCGATCTTCGAGGGATCTACTTCGATTCCAGATCCTGATATGATGTGTCCGAGAAATGTAACTCTCTCAAGCCAGAACTCACATTTACTGAACTTTGCATATAGCTTGTGATCCAGCAAAGTGCGTAACACGATTCGAAGATGTTCAGCATGTTCCTCCGGTGTCTTCGAAAATACCAAAATATCGTCGATGAAGATCACTACAAACTTGTCGAGAAACGGCTTGAATATACGGTGCATCATATCCATGAATGCAGCTGGTGCGTTCGTCAAACCAAACGGCATTACTACAAACTCATAATGTCCGTATCGGCTATTGAAAGCAGTCTTCGGAATATCTGCTTCCCTTATCTTCAACTGATAATACCCTTGTCTTAGATCTAACTTGGAGTAGACCTTCGATCCTTGTAGTATGTCGAACAGCTCTTTGATATGAGGGAGAGGATACTTATTCTTGATTGTCATCCTGTTCAACTCCCGATAGTCAATGCATAAACGCAATGATCCATCCTTTTTCTTAACGAAAAGTACAGGCGCTCCCCACGGCGAGGTGCTCGGTCGAACATATCCTGACTCAATCAACTCGTCCAATTGCTTTCTCAGTTCATCCAATTCTGCTGGAGCCATTCTATAAGGTGTCTTGGAGTACGGCTCAGCTCCTGATATCGTCTCGATTGTAAATTCCAACTCTCGGTCAGGAGGTAACGAATCTAAATGCTCAGGAAACACATCTAGGAACTCGTTCACCACCTCTACTTCTTCGATCTTAAGTTGATCTTTCGGTCTATTCAGAAGATAAGCCACAAATCCACTAGCTCCTTTCTGAATCAACTTCTTAGCTTCCATCGAAGAAATCACTGATAACTCCTCAACTTTACCTTCTGATGTCCCACTTTCATCTTCTTCCAAGATGATCTCTTTCTTGTAACAATCTAACTTAGCTCGGTACTTAGACAACCAATCCATACCAAGTATAACCTCGTATCTCATCATCGGTAACTCAATAAGATCCGTCGGGTAACAACGGGTACCAATACATATAGGGCAGCGTTTATATACTTGATCCGTAACAAGGCAAGTTCCCAAAGGAGAACTCACTTCAAATTTATATGGCAAGTATTCAAGCGGAAACTGTAAATGCGCACATAATTCAGAAGCAACAAATGAATGCGTAGCACCAGGGTCATACAAGACCTTAACTGGTGTTTTAAGAATGTGCACAATACCTTCCACAACAGACGAAGGATCAACCTCCTCCTTACCATCCAAAGCATAAGCTCTGCCTCTGACCACCGGTTTGTTCGTCGTACCCACCACTCCTTTTCCTTTATCCTGGACCCCAAATCTCCTGATCTTGTTCGGGCAACTATCCATCTGGTGCTCAGGGGAACCACACGCGAAACACTGTCCAGCTTTCTTGCGACAGTTCTCCTCAGTGTGTCCCGTTCGGCGACAGTATCGGCAAACAATTTCCTCTGAACCTGGCTGAGGTGCTCTCTGCTGTTGTGGCGCCTTCTGGTACTGCTGTGGCGCTTTCTGCTTCTGTGCTTGCTGTTTTGGTGGAGCATTCTGCTGCTGACGCTGTGGTGTTACCATTGGCCTCTTTCCAGTTCCTTGGGGAAAAGATCCGGAAGGTCGCTTATTCCCTTGATAAGGCTTAGGGTTAGAAGGTCCTTGACGGGCAGTAGTTATCTTGATCTCCTTGTGTGCAGCCTCAACCCTTAGCACTCTATCAACAGCTTCGTTGTAGGTCTCCATAACCAAAGAAGCAAGTGCCAACCGAATTTCAGGCTTCAGTCCATCGATAAACCTCTTCGTCTTGCGACGCTCATCATTCAGAATATGAGGCGCATACTTGATCAGCCTCACAAACCTAGCTTCATACTCCATCACATTCATAGTTCCCTGAACCAGACTCATAAACTCAGCCTCTCGTGCATCACGAGTCACTTGAGGCGTATACTTCTGCTGAAATTCTCTGATAAACTCATCCCAACTTCCTTCAACGTTATTTTCAATCCACATATGCTGAACGTGCTTCCACCAATTGTATGCAGCTCCTTCCATAAGAAAAGTAGCATACCGAACTCGTTCACGATCCTCTGGGTAGATCTCCATAGCCTCGAAAATTTTCTCAAGACTGGTAATCCAATTCTCAGCCTTTATGTCGTTCGGTTCTCCATAGAACTTAGGTGGATTCATCCTCAGAAACTTCTCCAATGACCTTTCATTAGGAGGATTATCTCTTGGTGCACAAGCCCTCATAAATTGTCGTAGCACATCCCTTAATTCCGGAGTTCTTTCTCTTTCAGGGGGTGGCGTGACATCTCTTTGGGGTGGCAGTGGTGGTACACGATTCCGGGGTGCTCTTCTCGGTGGCATATTGTTACTGAATTCATAAGCATTCAGATACATATATTCGATGCATGACATATAATGATTCACAGAATCCGTAACCACGTATTCACATTCTCACGTAGTCACATATAAGTATGAGAACAACACATTCCCATAACAACATGTCAGCAAAGATTCAAGATCTCCAAACATATCATATAATCAGAAACAATTGTCAAATATCATGTAAACGAGAACAGAAGCTCGGGTAACATATCAACATATCAGAAACATGTATAACATATCCCAAAACATGATCGACATGTAAAACGGGAACAGAACGTGTACTGTCATAACAACAAGAACTGTAACATGATCAACATATCCAGAAGCGTATCAACATATCAAGGATAATAGCATGCTAACAATAAATGAAATGGCATGATCCTATCAACGGTCCTAATGGTATCTTGAAGCAACTCTAAGACTCATGCAATGACAGTTATGGAAAGCAGTAAACAGATATCCAACATAAAGCCGAAAGTGTTATAACTGTGCAAGGTTTGGTAAAATTTACTACAGGCCACATGTTAACAGTATTAATTCAAAATGGGGAGGACCCGATACTATCGAGTTGACTCCCTTACAGGCCTTACCAACCGTCCAACCCTGCTGAAAATAACCTAGTAGGTACCAAGTCATCTGAACCGTCATCCGTAGTGCCAAAAGTCGGGGATCATCTACCAGAGCTATACATCCCCTCATCCAAAAGTCAGTCCTGAACTGTCCCGGCTATACGTCCGCCATCCATAGATAGATATATATGCATCAGTACTATATACAAAAATCTCCCATCAGCAATCAACCCTGATAACTGTGGTCCAAAGAACCCCTGGTGGTGTCATCAGAAACGGCAACGCCCTCACCCTGTCCGTGTCCTGCTGGATCATCTCCGCCATCATCATCATCATCAGATCCTCCATCGCCTCCATCAGACTGCTCCTGCATGGGCTCGGGCTCCAGAGAAGCCTGACTGACATCCTGACCCTCGACCTCCTCAACTGCCTGCTCATCGGATAAGTGATAGGTATCATACAGGCGAGCTCTCACACGGGCACGGTAGTGCTGGTGACGCTCCATAGAGGTGTCGCGATCAATAGTCATCTGCATAAGATCTGCCTCCAGCTCAGAAATACGAGCAGCCCTCTGATCAGCAATATGAGTCATCTCTGCAGCATGCTCACGAGCGATGTCCCTGTCAATCTGGTACTGCAGTGACTGATCCTGATAGCGCAGAGACTCCAACCTGACCTCACGGGTCCTCTGATACTCCTGAAAGTAACCATCTCTCTCAGACTCGAGATAGTGCACAACTCTGTTAGGATAGGAATACCCAGGTCTGCCACTGTTCGTAGACCTACGCCAGGTGTAGAAACGAGTGCCTCCACGGCGAGCAACTGCCACAGTACGCGGGGCCTCGAACTGCTCAAAGAAAGCCTCATCCATCTGCTGATTAGGATCCTGGTGTGGCTGAACTGCCATAGCTATACAGAAGATACCACAGATATGAAATCCAGATAACAGAACCATGCAATCCCCAAATATCCTGTCTCGATGCAATATGAGAATGATCCTGGATGCAATGCGTGAACAATCTATGATGCAACATGAGAGCAATCTAGGTTAAGTCTCTTCTTACTTAACCCGATGCTCTGATACCACCTCAGGCTGTAACGCCCCCGCCCGTACCAGAACAAGAGGAGAGCGGCGTCTCAACCCCCGCACTGAAGCACCCCTCAAGTAATGGTGTGAGCCATCACTCAAGAAATACTCCAGCGAACGGCTGTCTAACAGAACTATACATGTACAACGATGTGGCTATGCAGCGGAAAATCAGAGTATTTTAAAACTTTTCAAAACATGTGCGTGATGGCATGTAACAAGCAAGAACATATTGATCGTGTAAGAGAGACTCGGTATATCAGAACATATAACAGATTCACATATAAGTACCGATACAACAGAGTTCAAAATATCGGTAACAGAATAGCAGAAAGAGTATAACAGAGATACTCAAGTATTCAGAAACATATACAGAAACATTAAGTGATGCAGCCATAAAACATATGCAGGACACAAAAGGAAGTAATACTAAGTCCTGACAGAAACAAAAATGACAATCTAGAGCTTCAAGATACCTCTAGACTGCGGCTGCAAGACCTGAAACCACGAGGCAAGAAAACGGGAGAGGGATTAGTCAAAAGGACTAAGTGAGGGAATACTTTAAAGAAAGCACTGAATTAAAGAACTTGAAGTAACGTTTGAAACTGTTAAATGCAATGCTTTGAAGAAGAACTTGAAACAAGTTCGGTTGATAAAACTCTTTGAATGCGATGCTGTAAAAGAATGCACGTTATAAAACATTTTCATGAATGCTATCACACGCGCACACATATGCTGTTGATGGTTCATAGTTCTTTCATAAAACGGGATAAGGGCAAAGTGAACTTTTCAGATATGAACCATCCTTTATGAAACAGAATTTTGCCCGCAAGCTAGGCTCCTCCATCCTTACTCCAGAAAACATGATTTGGTTGAGCATCGGACCAGGATCAACAATAATTCCACGTATAGTAGAGTATCGGACCAGGATCAACAATAACCCCACATAAAGTAGAGCATTGGACCAAGGTCAACAACAACTCCGTACACAGTAGACTATTGGACCAAGGTCAACAACAACTCTTACCAACACATACAAACATGCACCATCCTCCACCGGTTGTCACTTCGGGTAGCAAGCCCTAGGCGACCTGTAAACATGTAATGGGAACAGATTTGCTGTCCGTTCCCAGACAGATTGTCCTGACTTAACAAACCTCCTGTTAAAAGTCGGTGTCAATTGTCTAAGTGTGGCGGCCGGTATTGGTGATGTCGTTGGCGCTCACCTCCCGAGCATCACCTCCACACATAACCGCCGGGCCCAAACTGTAAACTGTATGCTTGCATTTAAGATTAGCAGTGACCAGAGTAACACCCCAGTATGCTATCTTATAACATGTGAAACTGAAACTGTAACATATGATGCTGTCTGTAAAACATATGATTCTGTCTGAAAACATGTGAAACTGTCTGTAAACTGTACTTTGAAAACATATGCAAAACATGTAACTGTCTTTGAACAAGAATGCAGAACTTTGGAAAACATGTACTGTAGATCAAGGTATACTATTAAAGTATGAAGATCCTTTCAAGAGAATGTCCCGATAAAAGGGATAGTTCAAAACAAGGTTTAGCTTTGAATTTCAAAACATATGATACGATAGTATAATCGTGGTTCCAGTTGGAAAACATTTATAACTTCACCTCACCTATCAGTAACAAAGGTAGGTAGACAGATTAAGCGGTGCCCTGGGGATCCCAGTGCTCAACTTTAACTCCTGTAGGTGGTGTACTAGAGTGAGCTTAACAACTAAGACCCACTACTAACCACGATGCATATGAAATGCAAGAAACAAGGAACAAGTAACATGTAAAGAACATGTAACACAAGAGAGTAATACCATTTAAGGTATTCAAGAAAGGTAACACACAAAGGAATACATCAAAGTGAGTTACTCTTAACGTTAGACTATGATCTTACTATAACCGAGTAAGCTTTAGTCAAATTATGAATCCTATCGCAAACCTTAGGTTAAGAAACAAGTCCACGAAAGAAAACACATTTTAGACCCTGGATATGGAAACCCTAGGTGCAAATGTCTATAGAGAAACCACAAGTTTTAATTCATTTTTACTATTCAAAAGCACTATTCAAAAGTACTATTCCAGATTACTATTCACGATTACTATTCACCGGTTACTATTCACATGTCGGGTCAAAGGGTCGGGTCAAACCCTTACTATACACACACACGGTACACACACACACCATGCACGAACACACACACACACACGGCATGCACACACACACACACCCTAATCAAATTATGATCTTGATTATAACCTATAGTTTCAAGTTCAAGTTAATATAATCAAGTGTGATCTAGGTTAAAGGTATAACCTATAGTTAAGAGATCCAATTAAGGCATAAGATCAAGTTATGAAACACTATTCTATCTTAGGTTATAACATGTGACACTATTAAAGTGTACAACATGATCAAGGCACTAATCCATTAATCCAAATCATATCATAAGCTCATTTCATAATTCAAGAGTCATATAACAATGTGACAACATGTCACAACATATATCATATCATATCATATCATATATCATGAACCTTTAGGCATGTAACATGTAACAATTTAATTCCAATATCAACATGTAACAAGTTGTGACATAATAAATTGTAAATCACTATTCCATTAGCAAACATGCATGAACATAATTCAAATTCCATAATCATGCATCAATCCTCATAATATAACAATCATATCACATGATCATAGCATATACTAGAGCAATTCATAACATATTCAAGCATATACTAAACAATTAAAACATATAAACAACTACACAAACATATCATAAAAACTATATAATAAATGCATAAAATAAAATCCTATATGGCTTAGGGAAGACCCTAAGACCCAACCTAAACATAATATAAACATACCATAACATAAAAACATAAACTAAACTAACATAACATAAAACAAAACAAACTAACCTAGCTATCAAAGGGGGGAAGCCGACGGCAATGAGGGGGAGAGGGAGAGAAAGAAAGGGTGTTGTTAACACAACATTGTGCAAGGATTCAAATGCCTCTTGGCCTCTATTTATAGCTGAAGATAAGCCCCTCACCTTGGAAATAAAATGTGGAGAAGGGTAGGAGAGCAAAATTGGATAGATTCTCTTGGAAGCTTTAGGCATCATGAAGCTAAAATGGGACTGCTGGGGGTATTTCTGTAATTTCGTCCCCCAAGACTCAAGGATAAGTGGCTGGAAGTTTAACCATTCCGACGGCAAGAAAATTAGCTTTGAAACGCATATTCATTCGTCGAAATCGGATTTACCGTTTGAAAGATACATTCGTTTTAGTGAATAAAAGTTTTGAGCTCGAAACTCGACATGAGTGAAAAACGACTTTCTAGAATGATTTTCAAGTCCGGATTGCTTCTAAAATTCAAGAAATAAATCGAGAAGCGTTTTGAGTCCAAAATCGACTATAAAACGTTTTACCGTTAAAAAGTTGAAAACGTAGGATGAATAGTGAATTCTCACGTACGAACGTACGCTTCAAATTTTCAAGCTAGGACTTGAATCAAGAGTTGTAAAACATCTCAAAAATCTTGAAATAGCTCAAGTAGTGCAAATCCGAAGAGAAAACATTTTCCGAATGAAAACCGTTCGTAAAAGGAATAGTAAACTAGGGTTTTCAAAAACGTTTTCAATAAAACAAAGTTCCGGAATGGATTTCCAAGCCAAGAATGATTTCAACAGACTCGTCTCGATTCAAGGATCGATTCGACTGTAACTTGGGTAGAAAAAGGTATCAGAATCAAAAGATCATTTTCTGATGAATAGTAACTTTGGTCGGTAAGTTCCAAAAATACCCTTATGGCTCAAGAAAGACTTTCTGAGTTCGGGAAACAAGTTCAAACGATTGAGAATCATGTATGATGAACCTCTAGGGTTCGAGTAGCAATATGAACAAGGTAGGCTCGGGTTATGAATAGTAAACTGAATCAAAGGTCAAGAATTCCCCTTAAAACATGTCAGAACATATACGAGCACAAAGTTCATGTAAGAATGCAATGCATGATGATTCAAAAAGTTGGATCACGGTCTATAAACGCTTTACCACTGCCTTAACTTACTGTTTTCATCCAGGCCCTGTTTTGGGCTGTTACAGTAGATAAGGAGGCAAATCAGGAACCTTTCATAAAAAAACTCATTTCATTCATGGTGGTTCAAAGAACAAGTAATTTCCATAAATTTCAAACATAGAAATGAAACATATAAGTTATTTAGATAATATAAATAGCTTCATCTCAAGAAATTCATCCGTATACGATAAGGATTCATCAAATCCTTCATAACCCTTACTAATCACGTATCTCCATATCCTATTCAATACTCCATGAAAATCAGAATTATAGCACTTAAAAGAGATCTAAGAAGATGGAAAACAAGATCATAAACTTACCCCTTTAATTCGGTTGAGTTTGGAAGAGATTTGAGCTCAAAATCTCCAAAATGGCTAAAGTGACGAAATGGAACTGGAGAGCAGGGCTTTAGATGAGATTTTCTTCTTTTCTTTGAGTATGGTTTGAAATAGAGAGGATTAGATCAGATAAAAGCTTAAACTAGGGTTACATAGAATCAAACCATGGTTAGTTTGGTTAAGTGTGGAATAAGTTATGATTAAAATAGCTAAGTGTGGCGAATCTGCGGTCGAGGCTTGTTTCGGTTGAATTTCGGAGGTTCATGTTGGTGTGGCGGGCCCGAGGCAGACTGATGGTATAGCATAATATTCAAAAAATTTCGCCATAACCTCATTATCAAAATATTTCAAAAATATTTTAATAAAGCAGTGGAATAAATCGGGCAGCATAACTCTAATATATACAGGCATCGATAACATAATTTTAAATCACATAGCATATAATCAAAATATGCAAATAATAATTTGAGCAGCACAACGGTATTACCGTACTGCAAAAATGGGTATAAACGACACTTTTCCAGCACCTCGATATTTTCTCGTGAAACCGGCAGAGCTTCCCCGCAATATCCCCGATTAAGAAATTGGAGTGCGGGCTCCGGCAGTATTTCGCTAAATACTTTGAGAAAATATTTTTCTAGAAAAACCCTTTTTTCTAAAACTAGAAAATCCCTATTTTCTATTAATTAAGTGGATTATATATTAATTATATAACCACCTAATTAAATATAATTAATCCTTAATTAAAGGATTAATTGTGAGAGAGAGGGGTTGTTTCAGAGGCTTTTGAACTGGAGAAAAGCTTCTGCAATTCATTGTTATTCCAAAAGAAATGCATGGACTGCATATTTATAGCAAGATATAAGGCCATTTTCGTCCATTAAATGGAAAATTGCCGTGTGCTCCAAGGGCCGACGACGAATCCGGGAATGCCACGTGGAAGCATACGCCGCCACGAGCACGGCGGCGTCGAGCACGCGCCAAAAGCCTGCCTTACGTGCCCGCACGTGCTGCCCGTGTGGCGGCTGTGTGGCTGGCGCGTGTGCTGCTCACGCCAGCACGAGCAGCTGCCACGTGTCGACCCATTCCGGTCCAACCGGGCGGTTCAACACTTAGACCGGTTGAACTGTGAACCGGTCGGTTCAGCTTGGTTCGGTCAGTGACACGTGGCAGGATACCATTCGCCCACGTGTCCGGGTTGGTCAAACCTTGACCGACCCTATCCGACCCGCACCCGAACCCTAGCTCCGACCCGGTCCGTTTCAGATCAAATCTGGGGCGTTGACATGTGCTGATGCGGCGCAATCCTGGCCGTCCATTTGGCGTGCCACTTGGCGCCCAGTCAGCACCACCTGTCGCTGGCCCGCCGATGTGGCATGACACGTCAGCTGACACGTCATCACTGCCACATCAGCAAAAAACTTTTTTTTTTTGGTTATTTTCTCCGAAATAAATTTTTGGGCATTTCCAACTCTTTGGAATTTAATTTATTTTCTCAAAATAAATTCTTTGGCTATTTTCAAACTCTTTGAAAATTCATTTCTCTCTCTCCTTTTAATATTTTCTCATTGATCTTCGTTGGGGCTTGCGAGGGGAGCTGCGGGACTAATTAATCTTAGCTCCAAACGGGTCAATCTATTATCATCCCATGACAATAATTGATTACCGTTTAATAATATTTAATTCCACTAAATAAATATTGTTGAACTCTAAAATTAATTAAATTATTCACGAATTTCTCGATCTAGAATAATTTCGCATTTTACTCCTCTGTACAGATATCCATGAAAAATAAATCAATACTACTATCATTTATTTTTCACTTTCAATCTGAAATTTCTTGATTCGCCTTAAGTCCAAATTCCCTGTATGTGAAACATATTCAACATACAACTTCGGTGACGCACACACGAAGTACTTTGGCGAAAGTTTTATTTGAACTTTTGCAAATCTATTTCAGGGATATCTTTAACCTTCCAGCAAGGCTACAGATTCCTCGATCAATATTTCTCTTTAGCACATTTCATGCAATCACCGAACGTACAAAGTATTTTGGTCACCCGTTATCGAGACCTCACTTCTGAGTACGTCACAGTGATTAACACTACATGCCTAAAGCAAAAACATTATCAGGATTAAGAGTCTAATGCTTCCGAGATTTTATTCATTTTAGATAGCAGTATAAAATGAACGATCTCAATGGTCCACTTCGATGTTTCCAATCTCATTGAAAATCATCAATGTGTTATAATTGGAAACTCCATTTCCCTATGACGAAAGACTAATCATCTTATATAACACATTATAGTCTTGATAAGACCATTTTCTTATCATACCGACTAGAACTTTAACGACACGTGATTCTTGGTATTTAAAGTATTTTCCTATGAAACACATTTCATATAAAAATACCATCACACGCCTTAATTACTAAATTTGTAAAATACTCATAACTTGCGAAAAATTTCAGTTTTATTAATCCAAAATATTTACAATATAATTGGATTTTCAGGGCATTAATCCCAACAAACTCCTACTTGCCCTAAATCCAATTGGCTACATATCTGAGGCCCATCCCTTCTACATGAGTGTCAAAACTCTTTTGCGCCAAAGTCTTAGTGAAGGGATCTGCCAGATTATTTACTGAGCCAATTTTCACTACTGCCACTTCTCCACGTTCCACATAATCTCGTATAATGTGAAACTTCATCTCAATGTGCTTTGCACGTTTAGGACTTCGAGGTTCCTTGGAGTTGGCCACTGCTCCAGCATTGTCACAGTACAATGTGATCGGCATAAGTCCGTCCTTTACGACTTCTAGATCCATTAGGAAATTCCGGAACCAATACGCTTCTTTGGCTGCTTTCGAAGCTGCCACGTATTCGGCTTCCATGGTGGAGTCAGCAATACAAGATTGCTTAATACTCCTCCAACTAACGGCTGCTCCTCCTAGAGTAAACACATATCCAGACGTCGAACTCCTATAATCCAAATCAGATTGAAAATCCGAATCTGTGTACCCTATAGGAATGAGCTTATCACTGCGGTAGACAAGCATATAATCCCGAGTCTTTCTCAAGTACTTTAATATATGCTTTACAACTATCCAGTGTTGGGGTCCAGGGTTTGACTGATATTTGCTGACTAGACCTACAACATAACAGATATCTGGCCTTGTACATAACATGACATATATGAGGCTTCCGACTGTCGAAGCATACAGAACATCTTTCATTTCTTCTGTCTTTTCAGGGTTCTTGGGATACTGATCCCGAGACAGATGAACTCCATGTCTGAAAGGTAATGAACCTTTCTTGGAATTCGCCATATTATATCTTGCCAGCATCTTATCTATATATGCTGCTTGTGATAAACCAATCATTTTATTCTTATGATCACGACAAAGTCTGATCTCTAGAATATAACTGGCTTCACCTAGGTCTTTCATGTCAAACTGATTTGACAACCAAATCTTAACTGTTGACAATATTCCTGTGTCATTCCCAATGAGCAGAATGTCGTCAACATATAGAACTAAAAATGTTACAACACTATCATGATGTCTCTTGTACACACATGGTTCATCAGGCAATTGCATAAATCCAAAGGATTTAATTGCCTCATTAAATCTGATGTTCCATGACCCAGACGCTTGCTTAAGACCATAAATAGATCTATCAAGCTTGCATACCATATGCTCCTGATTTCTGGCTATAAAGCCTTCAGGTTGAGCCATATATATTTCTTTTTGAAGGTGCCCGTTCAAGAAGGCAGTCTTTACATCCATTTGCCAAATCTCATAATTATAATGAGCAGCAGTGGATAGGAGAATTCTTATGGACTTAAGCATTGCTACAGGCGAGAAGGTTTCGTCATAATCGATACCTTCTTTCTAGGTATAACCCTTTGCCACAAGCCTTGCTTTAAAGGTCTCAACCTTTCCGTCCACTCCCCTTTTTCTCTTGTAGACCCATTTGCATCCAATAGGTTTAATGCCCTCAGGCGCCTCTACAAGTTCCCAGACGTTATTGGAATACATTAAATCTAATTCAGATTCCATGGCTCTGACCCAACGGTCAGCGTCTATATCCTTTATAGCTTCATCGTATGTGATAGGATCAGATACGTCAGATTCAACCACTTGGGTTAATCCTAAGTATCTATCAGGTGCCTTGACAATCCTCCCACTACGATGAGGTTGCTGTGTACTCGTCCCTACATCATATGTTGTATCTGGTACATCATATGTATCTAACACATTTTCAGTTACTACGGGTTCTTGGAATTCAGAATCTGATACAGTCATTTCTTCTAACACAATTTTGCTTCTACCCTTGTGGTCATTTACAAAGTCATCTTCGAGATATTTAGCATTAGTGCTCACAAACACTTTGTGATCTCTCGGATAGTAAAATATACCACCTCTTGTTCCTTTAGGATAACCTATGAACAAGCAAACCTCTGTTCTTGATTCCAACTTGTCAGGATCCTTCCTTAACACATGAGCTGGGGTTCCCCATATCCGAAGATAGGAGACACTAGGCTTTCACCCTCGCCACAGTTCCATTGGTGTTTTAGGAACCGACTTGGATGGAACAAGGTTTAATATGTGTGCCGTTGTTTAGAGTGCAAAGCCCCAAAACGAACTTGGTAGGGTAGCATGACTCATCATAGATCTTACCATTTCCATCAGAGTTCTATTTCTCCTTTCTGCAACACCGTTCTGCTGGGGTGTACCCGGTGCAGATAATTGAGATCTAATCCCATTTGTAGTGAGAAATTCTAGAAACTCAGTAGACAGATACTCACCACCACGATCTGATCAAAGTGCCTTGATACGTTTTTCAGTTTGATTTTCAACTTCAGCTTTGAATTCTTTGAACTTTTCAAAACATTCAGACTTATATCTCATCAAATAAACGTATCTGTATCTATAGTAATCATCCGTAAAAGTGATGGAATACTCAAAACCTCCTCTTGCTTGAATACTCATAGGACCACACACATTTGTATGAATTAACTCAAGCAATTCTGTGGCTCGATTACCTTTAGATTTAAAAGATCTCTTGGTCATCTTACCTTCCAAGCAGGATTCACAGACTGGTAGTTCTGTTAAGTCCAAGGGACTCAACAATTCATCTGAAATTAGTCTTTGGATCATTTTTGGATTAATATGACCAAGACGTAAATACCACTTGTATGCCTCATTAGGCACAAGAGTTTTTCTTTTGGATGGTAAGTTAAGCGTAGTAGTGTTAAGTTCGGAATTAGGGTTTTTATCAGGGTATAACAAGAAAAAGACCATCTTTTACCGTGCCAGAGCAAATAAAACTTTTATTTTTCTTAATGGTAAAGTTTTGCTCAAAACAAACACTGAAACCATTATTTATTAAACAACTCACAGAAATTAGATTTCTGCGAACACACGGTATGTACAAAGTGTCTTTTAGTACCAAAACCCTATCACCAAAATACAAATTTATAGTCCCTACTGATAATACAGATATACTTGTATTATCCCCGAGCAGTAGCTGCATCTCGCCATCTTCAAGCTTTCTGGTTAGCTTGAACCCCTGCCACGAATTGCAAATATGATTAGTTGAACCCGAGTCAACACACCAGGAATCTGGTTGACTTCCAACTAAACATAATTCAATTAAACAAGATATCAATATACCTTGTCCAGATGGCTTAGCAGGAAGACTTGCTAAGTATTTTGGACAATTCCTCTTCCAGTGCCCATTCTCTCCGCAGTGGAAACATTTTGCCTTGCTAGGTTTATCCTTCTTCTTCTGAACCTTTTTCTTGGGATTGAGAACCTTTCCCTTTCCTTTTTTCCACTTGTTGGCCTTTGGAGCCGTGGAAGTTGATGCCTGAGCCAGGAGAACATTTCACTTAGCTTTCATTACTCCCTCTGCCACTTTAAGTTCGTTCATCAATTGAGGCAGAGAAAAATCCAATTTGTTCATAGAATAATTTTTCCTGAATGTGTCGAACGACTTTGGCAGAGAATATAGGATCATATCCTATTTGCTAAGATCATCAAATTTAGCACCAAGGCTTTCAATTGCATTAAGGCAAGCCATCATGTTCATAACATGATCCTGAACAGGTGATCCCTCAGACATCTTGGTAACTAACAGCCTCCGCATCAATTCGAGCCTCTTGGCTCGATTCTGTCCTCCAAACATTTGATGGAGATGATCCATCATGTTCCTAGCAGTTGGCATCTCATGCATTTGATGCTTGAGAACATTGGAGACAGATGCCAGGATACAAGACCTAGCCAAATCATTGGACTTGATCCAATTGGCATAAGCATTTCTCATATCCTGATTGGCTGTAGTTTCCGGTACCCCCGGACAAGGTTCAGTGAGCACTTGTTTCAGATTCTCGTGACCAAACACGATGTCAAGATTCATTTTCCAGTCAGCATAGTTAGACCCTTCAAGCCTATTTTCCTTTAGGATCGATTGAAGCGGGCTAGCGGTCATCATTGCTTTAAAACTGAAATATTTTTAAAAAGTGCAAGTTATGATTCTGTATTTTACTTCTTTTGCGTCTAACCAATAAATGAAATCCACGTAAGCATTTTTGGTTTACACAATGGTGACTTATCTAACTGCAGTTGACTCCCCGAAAGCGAGGTCGAAAACTACTTAGAAAAGCAAGTATTAATCTTAATTAACATGCCATCTAGGTAACTCTTACCAAACTATGTTAATCCACCACGTTAACCTTTGGCCTTTAAGTGAATGTAACATAGCTCCGAAGGGAGGTTAATGTTGGAAAACACGAATCAGAAAGCAGCGGAAATTTAAAAATTTTCCCAACAAAAGGACCTTGGACTCGCAATCGTGTATCCAAATTCGTAGAGATAAGAAACTTACTTTTCTTTTATTCTTTCTTGAAGCGTTTCAAGCCACCCAAGAACGCTCTTCTCGCGGCTTGATCCCCTCTCCTTGGTAAAGCTCGAATCTTCAAACTTCTAACTTGAAGCTCTCTAGAGATAGTCCACCAACTTGACTACAATCTAACTAGTAAGGATGCTAGTTCTCTAGTTAGTGTTTAGGCTTAAACTAGGGTTTCGTTTATCTTGGAGAAAGGATGGTGTTCAACACATGAACCAAAAGAATTGCCAATTAGCTCTAAGGGGAGCTCGAGCTCCCCTATTTATAATAAGGGAGTGGCCGAAATTCCTAGTCCTCATGGACTAAGGATTTTGGTCTCTCTCTCTACTATTACTTTATCATCAAGTAATTTTGACTTTGACTTTGAATTCAAATTCAAATCAACTTTCAAGAGAGCTAAAATATCCAAACTATTTTTGGATAATTTTATACTTTATTTATTTCAAATAAATAACTTATTTTATCTAATTAATTAATTCATAATTAATTCACTCGATTATTTTCTCCAAAATTAGACTTTCTTTTTAATTCAAAATTAAACCAAAGTCTATTAAATAATTAAAACATTTAATTATTTAATATATATATATACAATATATATATTTACACGTGTGGAACACATGTCACAAGGACACGTGTCACTCACGTGACCCACACGTGTGGTTTCACACGTGTGGAACCCTCTTGCCCCGATTAACTCGTTTAATCATTTTAAAGCCTCAACTCATGTAACCAAGTTGTTGTGTGTGACCCTCTAGGTTCTCAATTCAATTTGCAGTGACCCTAATTAATTAATCAGTCCACAGATCAAACGACCATAGTCTAGCAACAGGTGTTTAACCCCTAGCTGAATTGGAATGTTCGGATTCGACAGAACCTTTAAGTCATTGATTCATGTGAGATACAATCCTCCTACTTACTATCTCTCAACCAAGATCTAGGGTAAGGGAATAATCAAAACCCTAATAATCCTGTAGCGCCCCCTAACATTACAACTCCCGCGTCGTACTACCCTCGAGCGAATGTGAGACCTAGCACTCGAGAAATACTACGGCGAACGGTATAGACAGTACTTAAGTAGAGCGTAGGGTAAAATGCAGCGGAAAATGGAAGAATTTAAAATTTGCAACAAGCAACATGATAACACACAAAATAGTGCATGATATTGTAAGGGGGTAATATAATAGTGTAGTGTACGAAGTTAATGTGAGAGCAATTTATTAGCAATATATACATGATCAGGATTAAATGCTCTTAATCTAAACCTGATCTAATAAATATGACACCTATAGCTTCAAAGATACCTCTGGGTGTCGTTTATCCTCGCTTCCTGAAATCATGTGTTTGAAACAGGCGAGGAATTAGTCAAAGTGACTAAGTGAAGGAAGATTAGATTTAGATATATATATAGTTATATATATAGATATATAGGTATATATAAAATCATAGCAATAGGATATAGCAAATATGATACGGTTCATAAGTGAGAAACCGGGATAGGGGTATTTGAAATTTATTTATAAATGATGAACCGTTTAATAAAGATTTGTACCGCCTGCAAGTAAGGCGTCTCCCTCCAATCTCCTTAAAATATTTGTAAAATAGTACCGGGCTGATCAAGGCACCAGTACTTTAATAAAACTAAATATGATAATAGATCCGCAACACCGTAGTGTCAGTAGGGGAGCAAACCCTACCGACGATATGTAATATGTGGGAGGAAGCTATCTCTCCCAGGGAGGTTGTCTCCCTTGTAAGTCTCTTGGTGTGGAGTAACTAACCTCCAGCTAAACCACGACCAAGAGTTGGTGGCGGTCTGTGGCACCAACAATACTCTCGGCCCGTTACCTTCCGAGTATTGCTCGACACAGCTGCACGCCGGGCCCATTTTGATAAATAATAATGATTGACTTGCTTAGTCGGGAATCAGTTCTTAGTATTAATAGAACTGAAATATATAATGTCCGGATAAGGTCCTGATTCCGACTTATTGGTATTTTCCTCATAAAGAGAAATATGTATAATATTGATATATATATATATATATAGATAGATAGGAAATCAAATAATAGATAGGTTTGGAAATCCTTTTATAATTAGATATAGATATAAACATGATTCCAGTTGAAAATATTTTAACCCTCACCTGGTACAGAAATTCAAATAGGTTGGAACGGATCCCACTGTTCAGAGCAATTGTCGCCTGAAAGTAATTACTATTGACTTAGAACTAGGTTCTTATGATTCTAATCACATAATCACATAAGGTTTAAGAAATATAACATATTAGAGAATTCTTAAATCATTTAGAAATTATTTTCCCGGTAAAATTTAATTTCATTTGTTTAAGGGAAAATAATTAATTTATTAGGTTTCATAAATTCTTTAACCACTTAAATATTTATTAATCATGTCATAACCTTAAATAGAGTATTAGGAATTAAATTTGGAATTTAATTCAACAATGTAAGTTGATTTTGAAATTATTTTATAATTTTATTAACTTTTGAATTAATTTGGAAAAATAATTATTTAAAATTCCAAAATCATATTTTATAATTAAAATTAAATTAATTTCGAAATTAATTAATTAAATGTTGACCAAAAAGTCAAAATTACTATTGAAAACATTTACTATTCAATTTCTTGTGAATTAAACACTTAATAACATAAAATCGATCACACACACACACACACACACACACACACACTATCACACGTGCACATGAATTTGTTCAAGAACATTATGAATGTGTTCTTGAGCTTATGAAGATGTTCATACTAGTTCATGATCATATTCAACAAGTTCTAAGTCCATAACACATGATTAAATTCAAATGTAGCACTTTAATCATAAAATTAAATCTAAATAATTATTCTAATCATAAATTTAATTAAACAAGAACATAATTATTTAAATATACATTCATATTATATCATATCACATTTCATGCATTTAATTAAATAAAATTTCATAATGTAGGCACATTACACATAAAGTTCCCAATAACGCATATATATTATAAAAATAAATTCCTAAAGCATAATTTTATTATTCCTAAGCATGCTACTAATATTATAATATTAAAAGCATAATATAAAGCATGAAATAATAAAAGAAAATTGCACCTTAGAGAGGGATTGTGGTTGTGCCGTGAGTTTGAGGAGCAAATGTGATGATTTTTGTGTGAATTTTATGTTACAAGTTCTAGGGTATTTATAGCTCGTATTTAGGGGCTTATGTTGCAATTAATTAGATGAATCATGTAGTGAATAAGCTAGGTTCATTTATTAGGGGGGGGTTAAGTGTATACTTAGGTGTAAGTTTAAGAAATAATTAATTATTTTAGTAATCATGACCAAATAAAAATAATTCTAAAATAGGATGAGGATGGTAATAAATTCGTAGAAGAACGTCTAGGGTTTAGTTTGGAATGAGATAAATTGCAAAAGAAAGAGAATCGAAAGAGCTTCCTAATGGTTATAAATACTTAATGTTTGAACGTCTACATTTAAAGTAGTAGTCGTTCGGGAATTTTGAAAAATACGATAAAATTCATAAACGAAGCTAGAATGTGAATTGATTTCCGAGAAAGAGTCCATGATTCTTGAAATAATTCAAGGATCATTTTGACTGTAATATTGTATACCAAATGTTGGACGGTTTGAAAATTAGTTTTTACGGTGGGAATAGTACTTTGGGAAAATAAAGAAAAATTTATAAAACGAGTTAGGGTTTGAACTAGAGTTTGGAAAAGGTCCTAAAATTCATAAAATAATCCAAGGATCGTAATGGTTATAATATTGTATAGGAAAAACGTTGAATTCAGAAATTTCTAATTTAGGCCAAAACTAGGGTTTTTCGGCCGGTTTTGATTTCTACGGAAGCTACGTTAAGAATTAGGGTTTGGAAATCATACCAAAATTCATAAAATTTTGCAAGGATTCTATCGAGCCCAATATTGAATAGGTAAAAGTGTTTCGAAAATTCCTACAATTAAAGATGAATAGTATCTAGGGACCTAAATGGAATTTTCAACAAACAATTTTAAAAATATATTTTGGAACAATGAAAGCTATGATATGAGTTTGGAAAATATAGAAATCAGCTGTCTAAGGTTTTTCAAGTTTTAGGTAAAGGTTTAGGGTTCGATGGATGAATAGTGATGTGATTCTCTCAAAAAGGCACAATTATAAATCAGAACATAAATGCACATAATTCACATAAAATGGAATGTGTGATGGACTAAGGCTATAAACGCTTTCCTCTTAACCCTTTACTTACCCGTGCTATCCTGATCTCAAAAATCCGGGCTGTTACAAATCCGGTCTTAAAGCTAAGTGCATTTCATATCCATTTGATCTCAATCTATCTTCTCTTCCATGGAAAGCTTGGCATGAGTGAAGGATTCTTGTGTTTTGAGTATGAGCATGAATTGGGGTTTGATCTTGAACTTGGGATTTTAATGGTTTTAAGTGATAGTTGATGCATGGAATGTGTTGCTTGTAACTTTCTCATCATTTCTATATCTTTAAATCTCATGTTGGACATGTATTACATGATATGCCATTGTTGAAGCTTGAAGCTTCCATGGATGAGAACTTGGTTTTGAGTGATCTTTTGCCAACTTTGGGTGTGAATTCTTGCACATATGAATGGATTGCATGATATATGTGAATTATATGACTTGGATACATATCTAAGTGGTACAAAAGAGCTTCCTTGTTGCTGCCCTGTTTTGTAAGATTTTCCCTCGAGAAACAGAGCTTTTGCTCTGTTTTTCTTGGCAAAACGATGAGCTGACACGGCCGTGTCAGCTTTGAACTGAAAATGGACATGGCCGTGTTGGGCCCTCGACTTTGATTTTTTCTGAATTTAAATCTCGGACACGGCCGTATCCAAACGCTTTGAAAACTCAACACGGCCGTGTCAAGCCCTCGACTTTGAATTTTTTTGATTTTGAACCTCGGACACGGCCGTGTCCGTTTCCTTTGAAAACTCAACACGGCCGTGTCATTTGTAATGGCAGCTTTGGGGGAACTCTTTTATTGCTTGTTTTGCGTTTATTGCTAGTATTTGTGAATTGTATGCAACGTAAATGTATTAAAGTTATGTTTTATGATCGTTATATGATATTGATGACCATATGAATGAAAATATGAAAGTATGAACGATACGAACGGGAAGGAATACGGTTTTACCGTTTAATGAACGAAACTTGGTGAATTATGTGTTTAATTGAATTCTATGATATTCATGACCATAATTGAACATATTATTGCATTTTAGGCATTCCATAGCATGATATTGCATAGCAGAGCGTCTAATGTGGTCATAATTGAGTCTCACACTACCTTTGTCACATAGATCTTGATCCAGAGGTGAAGAGGTCGGGCAGTGAAAGCTGTGTCCGGTTCTTTTTGTCTATCAGGTGGGTTTTTCTTCTATTAGATAACAATATGACCCCGAACACCTAATGTGCAAGATTTTGGCCAAAACCCTATATAGGTATTTATACTAAGTTTTAATGAGCAAATGTTTTAAACGAAAGCCTTTTTCTTGAATATCCTACCAAATGTTTTGGCGAGTAATGATTGAGTGATCACAATGAATGGGGGCCCGGGACTTAGTATATTGGTGAACCGGGGAAGCATGGGCTGACGGGAATCCACATATACTAGTTCCAACAATTTCGGCAACCTGGATTTCACTAGGAGATTAGTGATTGAAAGGGGACCCGTGCTTTTGGGGATTCATGTACCCCTCCAGCATTAATGAATGAGGGCTCGGGCCTTGCAAACCCGTTCCCTACCCGGAGGAAAAAGGAGTATATGAATGAACGAATGAATGTTCTAATGAATGTGCACGAAAGAAAGAATGCATGAACGAATGAATGAATGAATGGATGATTAATGAATTACACGAGGTGGTGGTTGGAGATAATGCACGCCCTCTCGCCGGGCCACGAATGACCTAATGAACGAAATGAATTGTTATAATCCTATTCGTTATATTTATTTTCCCACTTGGGGAAAAAGGATTCAAAACCTCAAATAAGGATTATAATTTGCATGTACGTGTTTAAATTCCGCAATATTATGATATTATGCCTATCTTTTTATACCCACCAGTCTGTCTAAGACTGAACCCGGAGTTGTTTCAGTTGTTTTTGCAGGAAGGGGGATGCTAGGCGGGATACCAGTCAGGGAGAGTCTTGCATCGTGTCTAGCCTTTCCTTTACACGCATATGATTACATTTTGGGATTTTGTATATGTATGGAGCGTACATGGATGTGGTACCTATATGTATCTTACATGAAATATTGGTACATAGAGCGTATAACTCAATATATGAATTACATGTTGGTACGTAGAGCATTTAGCTCAATATATAATATATGAATGATTGCTTCCGCTTTTCTATTGCTCTGTTGTTACTTTGATTGTTGTTGGGGTTTAAGTTATAGGCTAGTCCCGCCTGGCTTAGCGAGTGTGTATGTCTCCGTTCGCTATGATTCGGCACGTGTATGGAAATCCATTTCGTATACGGGTCGGGTCATGGTGCGGGGGATGTGACGTCTCACGCTCGGGCGTTACATCCTTTGAGTGGTATCAGAGCCCAGGGTTGCAAAACCAGGGTTCTAGTGTCGTGTTGAGTCAGTAGATCGTTCGGCTGTAGGAATTACTTGTAATTTGGAGCATTTGCGTTTTGATATGATAAGGTGTTTTGATTCTTGACTTGAATGATTGAATGAATTTATTGCATTGTCACGTATGAACTAAAATTAGCATGCATGTTAGTGTTTGAATTGATAGGATGCCTCCTAGAAGACAACGGGAAAGGTCTCCGGGACATCATCATCACCACCGTGATCGTTCTCCTAATCCTCCACAGCCGCCTATGAATATGGAGCACTTTATGGAGGCGGTATATAACTATGTGGAACATAGAAGGGCTCAGGATCCTCCAGTACAACCGCAGGCTGAACATCAAGCACCTCCTCCAAATAACCCGAGAGATCATCATGGGTTGTTTTTGAGTTATAATCCTCCAAGATTTTCCAGTTCGGTGGATGATGCGATATTGGAAGGATGGCTCACTCGGATTGAGAGGATTTTCAATGTCAGGCAATTTACCTCTCAAGAGAAAGCTCAATTTGGCATTTTCCAACTGGATGGAGAGGCATATGATTGGTGGGAACGCACCCGAGAGAAGCTCGAAGTGGAAGGGGAAGAAGTCAATTGGGAAGTCTTTGTAAGGGAGTTTAGAGAAGCCTTTGTTCCTGAAGTCGTTCGAGAAAGGAAAGAACAAGAATTTATGGATCTGAAGCAAGGGATGCGGACGGTGGCTCAGTATATTTCTCTTTTCAATCGGCTTGGCAAGTATGCACCTCACATTATAAGGGATGAAAAGAGAAAGGGGAAGAGGTTTATAGCTGGATTGAGACAGGATCTGAGGCACGGGCATGCAGGCCATAATTTTGAGTCTTTTGCTGACACTGTACAAAGGGCTCTGGTGTTGGAAGAAGAGTATAAGAAAAAGGACCCCTTACCTCGCATGCAAATGGGACAAGGATCGGGGTTTGGAAAAGGGAAAAGGCATATGGTATCTCCTCCTCAGCCATTTCAAGGGCAAGCTAAGAGGTTTCGACCTACAGGAGCTGCACCGCTGAAGCCACAAGCACCTCCAGCTACTTCTGATCTTCGGCATGATAGGTCACCATGTCTATTTTGTGGAGGCCCGACTCACACCTACAACACTTGCAGAAGGAGGTTGGGACAGTGTCTGATTTCTGGGAAAACGACGCATATGGCCAATACTTGTCCAGATAAGACTCCGGGATATCAATCGGGAGCTCAGAGGCCGATGATCCCAGCTCGTGCATATGCCCTTGCGGGTGAAGAGCAAGATGTGGAAGCCAATCCTAATTCTATGGTGGAAGGTACGATATGCATCCATAACATGAACATACATGCATTATTTGACCCTGGCGCTACTCATTCTTTTATTTCTTGCAAATTAATTGATACTTTGTGTTTGCCTGTTACGTGCTTAAATGCTTGTTATGTGGTGAGTTCGCCGTTGGGTGGAACTCTTGAGACGGATCGGTTGGTCAGAGATTGTGTGTTTGGGTTTGAAGGCAAAGTATATCGAGCAGATTTGGTGGTAATGCCGATGAACAGATATGGGGTTATTCTGGGAATGGATTGGTTGTTTCGGTACCACGCCATGGTTGATTGTTTCACCAAGACAGTTAAGTTGGGAGAAGAAGTGACAGTGGGGAAAGAATCAGAGATTGCACCTCTCTTGTCGTTTACTGAGGCTCATAAGTTGATAAGGACTGGGGCAACGGGATTCATTGCCTATATCTTGAATAAGCCGAAAGATCAGGTGAAACTCGAAGAGACAGAAGTGGTGAAGGAATATCTTGAGGTGTTTCCCGAAGTTTTAGGTTCTTTGCCTCCGGATCGAGAGATCGAATTTGTAATAGACTTATATCCGGGATCTGAACCTTATTCTAAGACTCCTTACCGGATAGCACCGGCAGAGTTACAGGACTTAAAAGTTCAGCTAGAAGATCTTCTCAAGAATGGTTATATTCGACCAAGTTCATCACCGTGGGGCGTGCCGGTTCTCTTTGTTAAGAAAAAAGATGGAACCTTAAGGATGTGCATTGACTACCGGGAGTTGAATTGGATGACTGTAAAGAATAAATATCCATTGCCTAATATAGAGGATTTATTTGACATGTTACAAGGGTCAAGAGTGTATTCCAAGCTTGATTTAAGGCAAGGATATTATCAGCTAAAGATTAAGGAGGAAGATATTCCTAAGACAGGATTTAATACCCAGTATGGACATTATGAATTCGTGGTGATGCCATTTGGATTAACTAACGCGTCGGCAGCTTTTATGGACATGATGCATCGGATTTTCCGGCCGTATTTGGATAAGTTTGTCGTGATCTTCATCGATGATATTTTGGTGTGCTCAAGGTCAGAAGAGGATCATGCTCGGCATTTGAGATTGGTATTGGAGACTTTAAGAGATAACCAACTTTATGCCAAGTTCAGTAAATGCGAGTTTTGGATTGACAGGGTGAGTTTCTTTGGACATATTATTTCGAGCAAAGGATTAGAAGTGGATCCTTCGAAAATAGAGGCAGTTTCACAGTGGCAGAGTCCTAAGAATGTTTCTGAGATCCGAAGTTTCTTGGGTTTAGCCGGTTATTACCGAAGATTTGTTAAGGATTTTTCTAAGATTGCGGCTCCGTTAACCCGATTAACCAAGAAAGAGGTTCAGTTTAAATGGGATGAGAAGTGTGAAGCTAATTTTCAGCTCTTGAAGGATAAGTTAACTTCTGCACCGATACTTGCACTTCCGGATGGTATTGAAGGGTTTATGGTGTATACGGATGCTTCCCATGAAGGCTTATGTTGTGTTTTGATGCAGAATGGGAAAGTAATTGCTTATGCCTCTAGGAAATTGAAAGAGCATGAGAAGAATTATCCCACTCACGACCTTGAGCTTGCAGCGGTGATTTTTGCCTTAGGGAAGTGGAGACATTATTTGTATGGAACTTCTTTTGAGATTTTCACCGATCATAAGAGTCTTCAGTACTTATTCTCTCAGAAGGAGTTGAATAGAAGGCAACGAAGGTGGATGGAGACTCTCGAGGATTATGATTGTGTGATTAAGTATCACCCGGGTAAATCTAACGTGGTCGCGGATGCATTGAGCAGGAAGGCTAGTGTATCCAATTTGAAGGTAAATATTGGACAACCAATGGAGTTGGTTAAGATAAAGGCTCGTATTGGTAACATCTCAGTACGTCCAGAGTTAAGGCAACAGATATTCGAGGCACAACGGATGGATGTTGAGATTCAGAAGTTGATTGAGAAGGCTCGATCAGACCCCGAGTGTCCGTTTGGATTCGATGATACGGGAATCTTTCGATTTAAGGACAGAGTGGTAGTTCCAATGGAGTTGAGAAGAGCTATTTTGGATGAAGCTCATAAAACTGTCTATTCGGTACATCTTGGTGGAAACAAGATGTATCGGGACTTGAAATAGTATTATTGGTGGAACGGGTTGAAGAGAGACGTAGTGAATTATGTGAAGCATTGTCTGACTTGTCAGCTAGTGAAAGCTGAGCATCAGAAGCCGTCAGGATTGTTACAGCCACTACCTATTCCAGAATGGAAATGGGAACAGATAGCAATGGATTTTGTATCGGGTTTACCTAGAGTGAAGGGTGGATTCGATGGAATTTGGGTAATCGTGGACAGGTTAACCAAGTTAGCCCATTTTCTTGCAGTTCGGATGTCAGATAAGATAGGTAAGTTGGCTAAGAGGTATTGTGATGAGATTGTTCGGTTACATGGAGTGCCAGCTAGTATTGTTTCAGACAGGGATCCGAGATTCACTTCCAAGTTCTGGCAAGCATTACAGAAGTGCTTGGGAACTAAGCTTCAGTTCAGTACAACTTTTCATCCACAGACGGATGGGCAATCTGAAAGGTTAATCAGATATCTTGAGGATATGTTAAGGGCGTGTGCGTTGGATTTCTCGAGTTCATGGAATGAACAATTGCCTTGATTGAGTTTGCCTACAATAACAGTTACCAAGCTTCTATAGAAATGGCACCGTATGAGTTTCTTTATGGAAGAAAGTGTCGATCCCCGTTGTTTTTCGATTTGGAAGAATGGAAGTGGAGTAAGCAAGAAGGGGTACAAAGAGGTGAAAGGAAAGATAAACCTTCCAAAGCTATTCAGGATGCTATTGAAAAAGTTCAGGTTATTCGACAACGGATGAAAGTAGCTCAAGATCGACAGAAAACTTATTCAGATAAGCGAAGGAAAGATCTTGAATTTGAAGTTGGGGATAGGGTATTCCTGAAAGCTTCACCTCGGAAAGGATTTACCCGAATTGGAAAAGGAGGAAAGTTGAATCCCCGATATTTGGGACCTTATGAGATTTTGGAGAGAATCGGAGATACAACTTATAGATTAGATTTGCCTCGAAGTTTAACGGGTATTCACAATGTCTTCCATGTATCAGAACTTCGGAAGTACTATCCCGATGAATCCGTGATCATACCGGTTGAGGAAGCAGAGCTTGAACCGAATCTCACTTTTGTTCAGAAACCAGTTAAGATTTTTGATCAAAAATTTCAGGAACTTCGAAATAGACGGTTTCCCTTGGTGAAAGTGTTGTGGCGAAGTGATAAGACGGAAGAAGCTACGTGGGAAACGGAAGAGAAAATGAAGAAGTTCTATCCCGAGTTGTTTCCGACCGAGCAATGAATCCGAGGACGGATTCTCTTTAAGGGGGAGAGGTTGTAACGCCCCGTGTTTTCACACGTGCAGGTAAGAGTTACGTGCGCATTTACATTTAATTATATGAGTGTATATCTTGTTTTATTAATTGAATTCGTTTCTAATTTGATTTAATTGTTTAATTTTATATATGAATTCCTATTTGAGCTATGAATATATGAACGAATTTGTGAGAATGTGAATTTTGGGAATTCGGTGTTAATTGAATGAAATTATATGTTTCGTGTAATTCGCGGACTTGATTGTAACTTATTTGAATGTTTTGGACTCAATTGGAAATTGAGTTTGGGCTTAATTGCCACTTTTTGAAAGTTTAGGGACCTATTTGTATATAGGCAACCCTGAACGGTTTTCGCGATATCTTGAACTCCGGACCTCGAAATCAAGATCCGTAACCGGCGTTGAACTTGTTTCGATGATACCTATCCATTAAACTTGACCTTGTATTGTTTTGATACCGTTTGAACCTTCGACAACAAATCTTTCCACAACCTCGACCTTATAACTTGTTTTAACCGTTTCCTAAACGAACCGGACTAGAGCCGACCCACCCGTATCCTACCCATTTAGCACTAAATATCAGCATTTTTCCTTCTCCTTGCTCCCACATTTGATCGATCATCATCATCTCAAGAAGCAAAGGAAGAGAGCTCCAAGAAACCCTTGTTTGATCATCCAAACCCTAAGCTCAAGATTAACCAATCTTCCATCTTCTTCCAAGGTATGATATGGATTGATTTTCCCTCATTCTCTTCTATCTTTTCTTCCATGGAAAGCTTGGCATGAGTGAAGGATTCTTGTGTTTTGAGTATGAGCATGAATTGGGGTTTGATCTTGAACTTGGGATTTTAATGGTTTTAAGTGATAGTTGATGCATGGAATGTGTTGCTTGTAACTTCCTCATCATTTCTATAACTCTAAATCTCATGTTGGATATGTATTACATGATGTGCCATTGTTGAAGCTTGAAGCTTCCCTGGATGAGAACTTGGTTTTGAGTGATCTTTTGCCAACTTTGGGTGTGAATTCTTGCACATATGAATGGATTGCATGATATATGTGAATCATATGACTTGAATACATGTCTAAGTGGTACAAAAGAGCTTCCTTGTTGCTGCCCTGTTTCGCAAGCTTTTCCCTCGAGAAACAGAGCTTTTACTCTGTTTTTCTTGGCAAAACGATGAGCTGACACGGCCGTGTTGGGCCCTCAACTTTGATTTTTTCTGAATTTAAATCTCGGACACGGCCGTGTCCAAACGCTTTGAAAACTCAACACGGCCGTGTCAAGCCCTCGACTTTGAATTTTTCTGATTTTAAACCTCGGACACGGCCGTGTCCGTTTCCTTTGAAAACTCAACACGACCATGTCATTTGTAATGGCAGCTTTGGGGGAACTCTTTTATTGCTTGTTTTGCGTTTATTGCTAGTATTTGTGAATTGTATGCAACGTAAATGTATTAAAGTTATGTTTTATGATTGTTATATGATATTGCATAGCCGAGCGTCTAATGTGGTCATAATTGAGTCTCACACTACCTTTGTCACACAGATCTTGATCCAGTGGGTGAAGAGGTCGGGCAGTGAGAGCTGTGTCGGGTTCTTTTTGTCTATCAGGTGGGTTTTTCTTCTATTAGATAACAATATGACCTCGAACACCTAATGTGCAAGATTTTGGCCAAAACCTTATATAGGTATTTATACTAAGTTTTAATGAGCAAATGTTTTAAACGAAAGCCTTTTTCTTGAATATCCTACCAAATGTTTTGGCGAGTAATGATTGAGTGATCAAAATGAATGGGGGCCCGGGACTTAGTGTATTGGTGAACCGGGGAAGCATGGGCTGACGGGAATCCACATATACTAGTTCCAACAATTTCGGCAACCTGGATTTCACTAGGAGATTAGTGATTGAAACGGGACCCACGCTTTTGGGGATTCATGTACCCCTCTAGCATTAATGAATGAGGGCTCGGGCCTTGCAAACCCGTTCCCTACCCGGAGGAAAAAGGAGTATATGAATGAACGAATGAATGTTCTAATGAATGTGCACGAAAGAAAGAATGCATGAACGAATGAATGAATGAATGAATGATTAATGAATTACACGAGGTGGTGGTTGGAGATAATGCACGCCCTCTCGCTGGGCCACGAATGACCTAATGAACGAAATGAATTGTTATAATCCTATTCGTTGTATTTATTTTCCCACTTGGGGAAAAAGGATTCAAAACATGGAATAAGGATTATAATTTGCATGTACGTGTTTAAATTCCGCAATATTATGATATTATGCCTATCTTTTTATACCCACCAGTCTGTCTAAGACTGAACCCGGAGTTGTTTCAGTTGTTTTTGCAGGAAGGGGGATGCTAGGCGGGGTACCAGTCAGGGAGAGTCTTGCATCGTGTATAGCCTTTCCTTTACACGCATATGATTACATTTTGTTCAGTTTGGGATTTTGTATATGTATGGAGCGTACATGGATGTGGTACCTATATGTATCTTACATGAAATATTGGTACATAGAGCGTATAGCTCAATATATGAATTACATGTTGGTACCTAGAGCATTTAGCTCAATATATAATATATGAATGATTGCTTCCGCTTTTCTATTGCTCTGTTGTTACTTTGATTGTTGTTGGGGTTTAAGTTATAGGCTAGTCCCGCCTGGCTTAGCGAGTGTGTATGTCTCCGTTCGCTATGATTCGGCACGTGTATGGAAATCCATTTCGTATACGGGTCGGGTCATGGTGCGGGGGATGTGACGTCTCGCGCTCGGGCGTTACAGTGGTCCTTCTTAAGGGCGTGATCCCACAAGCAAGCCTTAGAGGAGTCAGGTTGACACTCCTACTGTCTGTAGGACTCATCGGCTTGGAGCATTTTACTAATCATGACTTATGTGATATAGGGCTCGTTTTATGAACCATTTCACCTAAATAGTAGAGTCCTAAAGTCATCAGGATTAGGGGAGTTCTTATACATGCACAGATAAAGTAAACGCATACCAAACAAGAGCATATAAAGAAGTGTTGCCTCAATTCGTTATTTCATTCAAAGATTATCTGTGGTTAAAATAAGGAAAAGCACAAAGCGGATATACAATCGGCTTTCTAGGGCACTATTCCTAACAATCTCCCACTTGCCCGTCAAAGCCATTCTAAAGCTACTCTAAGTCCCATCTTCTGAAGATGTCCTTGGAAAGCTTCTCGACTAAGGGGTTTAGTAAGTGGATCTGCCACGTTCTCTGTTGATGTGACCCTCTCAATTAGTACATCTCCTCTTTTGATAATATCACGGATTAAGTGATACTTCCTCATAATGTGCTTGGTCCGTTGGTGAGATATTGGTTCAATTGCTTGAGCAACCGCCCCAGTGTTGTCACAAAACACAGTAATGGGGTCTTTCATACTAGGAACAACATTCAACTCTTGAATGAAGTTTCTAATCCAAACACCTTCCATAGCTGCATCATTTGCAGCCAAGTATTCGGCCTCAGTGGTCGAATCTGCAGTGGTAGTTTGCTTGGAACTCTTCCAACTCACTGCTCCGCCGTTCAGGTAGAAAATGTATCCTGACATTGACTTAAAATCATCTAAGTCAGATGTAAAGCTTGCATCGCAGTATCCTTCGACAGTAAGATCTTTCTGACCTCCGTAAACTAAGAATAAATCTTTAGTACTTTTCAAGTACTTAAGAATATTCTTCACGGCAGCCCAGTCACCATCTCCAGGGTCAGATTGGAAACAACTTGTTACACTAAGTGCATAAGCCACATCCGGTCGAGTACATAACATTGCATACATTATGCTACCTATTGCTGATGCATAAGGTGTATGAGTCATTCTTTCCTTCTCAAGGTTAGTCTTAGGACACATCTTCTTTGAAAGACATGTTCCTACACTCATAGGAAGGTTCTTATCCTTTCCTGACTCCATATTGAATCGCTTCAATACTTTGTCAATATACATCGACTGTGATAGTCCTATTAACCTTCTAGATCTATCTCGATAGATTTTAATTCCAAGGATATAGGACGCATCACCAAGATCTTTCATCTCGAATTGGTTCGATAACCATAACTTAGTCACTTTCATGTCATCCTTCGAATTCCCAATAAGAAGGATGTCATCAACATAAAGTACTTAGAATTGCACTAAGGTCTCCAATTCCTTTCTATACACACATGATTCATTCGAAATTTGAATGAAGCCAAACTCTTTGACTGATTCATCAAATCGAATATTCCAATTCCTAGAAGCCTGTTTCAATCCATAGATTGATCTTTGGAGTTTGCAAACCTTTTGCTCACTCCCACTGAATGTGAAAGCTATGGGTTGCTCCATATAAATGTCTTTATCAATGTCACCATTGAGAAAGGCAGTTTTCACATCCATTTGCCATATCTCGTAGTCATAATACGCAGCAATGGCAAGCATGATCCGAATAGACTTTTGCATTGCCACTGGCGAAAAGGTTTCCTCAAAGTCCACGCCGGGTCTTTGAGTGAATACTTTTGCAACCAGTCTTGCTTTGTAGGCTGCAATGCTTCCATCAACTCCAAGCTTTCTCCTAAAGATCCATTTGCAACATATGGGTTTAACCCCATCAGGCAAATCTACCAAGGTCCAAACTTGGTTGGAGTTCATGGAATCCATTTCGGATTTCATGGCTTCTATCCACTGTTCAGAGTCAGAATCTGAAAGTGCCTCCTCATATGTTAAAGGATCATTATCCTTTTGAGAGATTTCATGGAAGCATCCATACCATCTCTCCGGCTGTCTAGGAGTGCGTTCAGAACGCCTTAGAGGAGGATTTTCGTGTGTATCAAAATTCGTGATTGGTTGTGGTTGATTAGTAGGGGACGTTTCTTCAGTGGTTGGCATGGGGTCACTTTGTACTTCCTCTAATTTTATGATTTTGCCTTTCTTTTCTTTAAGGAACGGTTCCTCCAGAAAAGTGGCATTTCTGGAAAGAAACACCTTTTGCTCAGATTGATCATAGAAGTAGTATCCTATGGATTCCTTAGGATAACCTACAAAGTAGCATAAGTTAGAACGAGATTCTAACTTATCTCCCACTGTCCTCTTCACGTAAGCAGGACAACCCCAAATTTTTAAGTAAGAATAACTAGGGATTTTACCATGCCACATTTCATAGGGCGTTTTAGGGACTGACTTAGAGGGAACTAGATTCAGAATCTTTGTTGCACTTTCTAGGGCATAACCCCAGAAAGAAGGTGGTAAGTCAGTGAAACTCATCATGGAACGAACCATATCAAGTATGGTTCGATTCTTCTCTCAGAAACTCCATTAAGCTGAGGAGTTCCCGAAGGAGTCCACTGAGAGATAATCCCATTATCTTTGAGATGATTAAGGAATTCTTCAGTAAGATACTCGCCTCCTCGATCAGATCGAAGTGCTTTGATCTTGTGACCAGTTTGGTTCTCAACCTCCTTTTGAAATTCTAAGAATTTCTCAAAAGCTTCAGATTTATACTTCATTAAGTATACATAACCATACCGACTAAAGTCATCAGTAAAGGTTATGAAATACTGATGATTGTTTCTTGTGCTTACACTAAGCGGTCCACAAACATCAGTATGGATCAAATCCAAAACCTTAATGGCACGTTCCACAGTTCCTTTAAAAGGAACTTTGGACATTTTTCCTTTGAGATAGGATTCGCAAGAAGTTAACTCCTTAAGATCATTTTCAGAGAATGATCCTAAAGTGTTTATCTTGCTAATTCTGTTCTTGGAAATGTGTCCTAATCTAGCGTGCCATAAGGGAGCTGAAACTTTGTCATCTCTCTTACGCTGGGTTTCTTGTTGTATATTCATAATATTGATATTCTGAGTTAGATAAAGTCCATTAATTAGAGTACCGATGTGAACGGAAGAGTTGTTCCGTTTGATAAAGTATTTACCATTCTTAATATAAGTTTCATAACCTTCACAATCTAATATTGGAACTGAAATTATATTACGAATAATGCTCGGTACATAAAGGACTTTATTTAAGACTAACTCAAAACTACCTAAATCTAATCTAATTGTGCCTAAAGCTCGAGCTTCAACATTTGAGCCATCGCCGATCTTTAAGACGCATTCTCCTTCTTTGAGTTGTTGGACTTCACTTAGCATCTGTACATCATTACAGATATGAGTTCCACAACCGGTATGAAGTGCCCAAGAACTAGAATTAATAGAAAGATTTATTTCAACGAGAAAGATACCTTTCTTTAGAGTAGCCTTGTACTCGGGGCAGTTTCTCCTCCAATGTCCCGCTTTGCCACAATGGAAGCAAACATCCTCTTTCTGATCACGCTTCTTCTTTTGGGCCTTCCCCTTCGAAACGCCACCAGTGGGCCTAAGGGGTTTCTTCTTCTTCTTTTGGGCTTTCTTGCCCTTACCTTTAGAAGGCCCAGAAGAGGAAGATGGAGCATTCACCATCAAAACCTTATTGTCCTTCTTGATCGTTCTTTTCAGCAGTCACAAGCTGACTAATCAGCTCAGCTACAGTAGCACCAGCATGATTCATATTGAAGTTAAGGACAAATGGGTTGAATGATGGTGGGAGCGAAGCTAGCAACAAATCCACTGAAAGCTCATCTTTCAGTGGCATGTCCATGGAAGCAAGTTTCTCAGTAAGGGCGAGAAACTTGAGTCCATATTCATGGACACTTGAACCTTCCCTCATTCTTAAGTGGAACAATTCCTTTGAACTGTTATACCTTGTAACACGTTCATGAGGGCGGTAAAGTTGCTCTAAGTAGTCGTAAATCTCCCAAGCGAATTCCATGGCCTCATGTTGCCTTTGCAAGGCTGGAGACATGTTAGCCAACATAAGGCAACGGGCTTGGAGATTATCATCCTTCCACTTCTGAATCGTGTCCCGCTCGGCCCGAGTGGGAGCCTCCCCTTCGGGACTAGGCTCCCTTCGAAGAGAACATCTCAGAATCTAAAATGATTTTTAGATTCCTCAGCCAATCAGAATAGTTGGGACCAGTCAACTTGTTTGACTCGAGAATCGATACAAGAGGGTTTTTGGTTGCCATTTCAAAACACGTAGAGAATCACAGAATCTACGACCTAAATAGTCAAACAGAGAACTAGTGAGCATGCTGAATTATAACGAAATACAAAAGATAAGGTCTTTAATCTAATGTAGCTCCCACTGTTTTTCAAAGATCTAGAATTCCCAAAGATCTAAGAGGAACACGTTTCCCAATGGGTACTAAGATCCTAGGCATTTTACCTCGAACCCACGACTCGCGGACATTCTAAGTAAGAACCATAGGTAGGTACAACTTACCGATTCTAACACCTTTAGAACTCTTAGTAATTGTTTTTTCATCACCTATCTTTCAATATGTACCCACGACTCGAGCGACATCCATATTTACTTAGGCGTTAAGCTAGACCCATCAATCATAAGATCATGACCAAAACTTAGTTCGAACGACCCACGACTCGCGGACATCGCCCTTGCCAAAATTGACCACGAAATATTGACCATTTAAAAGGATCAATTAGGTAACTAAGAACTAATAAGCTCCACTAGCTATCCCACGACTCGCGGACAATAACTAGTTTCACTTACTAAACTTAAAACATATTGATGGAATGCTAGGAATTTAATTCAAAATTTGCATCTCGAATTAAATACCTATTTGTTCGAAATTAGCTTAATATTTAATGGGAATTTTCGAATCAACCGGAGAGTTGTCCGGTTCGACCTCACCAACATATATGTTATCCAATTTTATTAGTTTTGACTGATGCAAGTACACTTAAATGCATTTCAAACAAGCACATAAACAGTTAACATGTCCTAGCATGATACTAACATGTAATGCTCATGGGTTCTACCTATCTTATGCGTGATATGTGGGAGCCACTCCACAATAACAAGTTCTAACATACATGCCACATAAACAGTTTAAATCACATAAGGGAAAGCGGTAACAAAATACGAGCGCTATCTCTATTACATTTTTACAATTGAGATTCCCCTCCCTAACATTTTGAGGGGTCTTCACTTATGGCATCCTTGTTACTTGAGTGTGGTCCATCTTACTCCTTAGGTGCATTGTCTCCAAAATGAAAATAATACCTCACCACCTATCTCTACTCTCAAATTACAATAAAAAGAAAAAGACATAAAGTAATCAGGCTCAATCTTCATATTAGCCTTAGACAATTACACGGGGCATACCCCGGTCTCAAAAACAGTAATATGGAAAGCCACATAATAAATCACATAACAGTACGCACATAAGTGAGGCTCCAACCTCAATTGAAAAATGCAACTATAGGGCTCCAACCCCAATTTAAACCATCAATGTACATAAATTAAAACCATACATAAGTCTAAACCCATGATCACCTAACATGCATAAATTGCAAGAATTTAAATTTAACCAATAAATCAAAATTCTCGCTTTAAGCTCTAGTAGCTTAAAACACGACTTAGATGCAATTCTTGTTCAAGAGCCTTTTCAATAAAACCCGGAAAACAACAAACTAATAAAATTCCAATTAATTTATGAAAATTAACAATTTTATTCTGTCAATATTTTCAGAAAATAAAGATTGTAATTTTTTCAAAATTTAAATCGCTTAAATTTTCAAAATCCCAATTTAAACAATTATTTCAAAAATAATTCAAATTTAATAAATGAAAAATTTTCAGAAAAATTAAATCGGGATTGGATTGGACTAAACACGAAAATCAAGATTGCGAAACGAAGGGCCCGGAACGGACTGCACGCCCGCCCGAGACCAAACCCGGCAGACGCGCAGCATCGCACGTATGGATGCGCGCAGCCGGCAGCGTGAGCTGCCAGTGCGCGCGCATGGCCCATCCTCGCGCGCATTGCGCGTATCAGCTGGGCGGGGATGGGCGGGCGTGGCCGGCAGGCTCCCGCGCGGTTGCGGGAAGAATGTGCGGCGCGCCTAGGCGCTGGCGGGCGAGCGCTCGGGCCTGGGCGTGCTACGTCTTAGCACGTCCAGGCTCGTGTTTTCGTAACGCGATTTCGTGTTTCGTACTTTTAGTTTAAAACCAACAACAATCCAAAATTCAAAAAACACGATTTAAACAGATTTGAATCCAAACGTTTTTCAAAAACACAATTTAAGAAAACAGTTTCAGAAATTGAAGAAAAATTACAGTTTCGTAATTCAGGCTTTTTAAAAGAACTCATGAATACCTAATTCGCATCTAAGCCTAAGAATTTGTACCAAATTCAGAATAATTGAGATGAATCAGAAACACGATTAACGAGGTAGCTTTGATACCACTTGTTGGAAAACACGAATCAGAAAGCAGCGGAAATTTAAAAAATTTCCCAACAAAAGGACCTTGGACTCGCAATCGTGTATCCAAATTCGTAGAGATAAAAAACTTACTTTTCTTTTATTCTTTCTTGAAGCGTTTCAAGCCACCAAGAACGCTCTTCTCGCGGCTTGATCCCCTTTCCTTGGTAAAGCTCGAATCTTCAAACTTCTAACTTGAAGCTCTCTAGAGATAGTCCACCAACTTGACTACAATCTGACTAGTAAGGATGCTAGTTCTCTAGTTAGTGTTTAGGCTTAGCCTAGGGTTTCGTTTATCTTGGAGAAAGGATGGTGTTCAACACCTGAACCAAAAGAATTGCCAATTAGCTCTAAGGGGAGCTCAAGCTCCCCTATTTATGACTAAGGATTTTGGTCTCTCTCTCTCCTATTACTTGATCATCAAGTAATTTTGACTTTGACTTTGAATTCAAATTCAAATCAACTTTCAAGAAAGCTAAAATATCCAAACTATTTTTGGATAATTTTATACTTTATTTATTTAAAATAAATAACTTATTTTATCTAATTAATTAATTCATAATTAATTAGCTAGATTATTTTCTCCAAAATTAGACTTTCTTTTTAATTCAAAATTAAACCAAGGTCTATTAAATAATTAACACATTTAATTATTTAATATATATATATACAATATATATATTTACACGTGTGGGACACGTGTCACTCACGTGACCCACACGTGTGGTTTCACACGTGTGGAACCCTCTTGGCCCGATTAACTCGTTTAATCATTTTAAAGCCTCAACTCATGTAACCAAGTTGTTGTGTGTGACCCTCTAGGTTCTCAATTCAATTAGCAGTGACCCTAATTAATTAATCAGTCCACAGATCAAACGTCTATAGTCTAGCAACAGGTGTTTAACCCCTAGCTGAATTGGAATGTTCGGATTCGACAGTACCTTTAAGTCATTGATTCATATAAGATACAATCCTCCTACTTACTATCTCTCAACCAAGATCTAGGGTAAGGGAATAATCAGAACCCTAATAATCCGGTCTTAAAGCTAAGTGCATTTCATATCCATTTGATCTCAATCCAAGAAACCCTTTTCTTGATGTCTTGATCTACTGCCTTGGCCAAGGACTCCATATGGCATATGAATGACTTACACAATAAGAGATCACCTTGCAAATGCAAGTGTAGGTCCTTTCTTGATTCTCATTCACTTTCATGAATCACTTGTGCAGCCCCAACATAAGCCTTGAATCAGCTGTCTAAGGCGACACCCTTTAAAGCTTATACCTAAGACTACAGAGTTAACTCATAAAGTGACAAGGAACCTCAAGTCTAAGGATCAATTAATCACATCAATGACTCGTGAGATATTTCCTAATCTGGAAGTTTCTATTTCCTGAAATAGAAACTTCCTTTCCCATTTAGGAATGTTCTCACACGGGGCACCTCAGTGAACTTACTTATTAAAGTAAGCACCCTCATGTATCACGCATGTATCAACTATACACTTTGCACCTCCATGAAACAAGGTAGTCCTTCTTATGGGCGTGATCCCACAAGCAAGCCTTGGAGGAGTCAGGTTGACACTCCCACTGTCTGTAGGACTCATCGGCTTGGAGCATTTTACTAATCATGACTTATGTGATATAGGGCTCGTTTCATGAACCATTTCACCTAAATGGTAGAGTCCTAAAGTCATCAGGATTAGGGGAGTTCTTATACATGCACAGATAAAGTAAACGCATACCAAACAAGAGCATATAAAGAAGTGTTGCCTCAATTCGTTATTTCATTCAAAGATTGTCTGTGATTACAATAAGAAAAAGCACAAAGCGGATATACAATCTGTAACGCCCGAGCGCGAGACGTCACATCCCCCGCACCATGACCCGACCCGTTTATGAAATGGATTTCCACGCACGAGCCAAATCATAGCGAACGGAGACATACACACTCGCTAAGCCAGGCGGGACTAACCTATAACTTAAACCCCAACAACAACAACAAAAAACAGAGCAATAGAAAAGCGGAAGCAATCAATCATATATTATATACTGAGCTAGATGCTCTAGGTACCAACATGTAATTCCTATATTGAGCTATACACTCTATGTACCAATATATAAGCCTGAATAAGATACATATAGGTACCATATACATGTACGCTCCATACAAAAACAAAATCCAAAGTATCCATAAAAGTAAGCGTATGAGTGTAACGAAAGAAAGGCTAGACACCATGTAAGACTCTCTCTCAGACTTGTATCCCGCCTAGCATCCCTTCCTGCAAAAACAACTGAAACAACTCCGGGTTCAGTCTTAGACATACTGGTGGGTATAAAAAGATAGGCATAATATCATATTATTGCGGAATTTAAACACGTACATGCAAATTATAATCCTTATTCGAGGTTTTGAATCCTTTTTCCCAAGTGGGAAATAAATACAACGAATAGGATTATAACAATTCATTTCATTCATTAGGTCATTCGTGGCCCGGCGAGAGGGCGTGCATTATCTCCAACCACCACCTCGTGTAATTCATTAATCATTCATTCATTCATTTGTTCATGCATTCTTTCTTTCGTGCACATTAAATAGACCATTCATTCGATCATTCATATACTCCTTTTTCCTCCGGGTAGGGAACGAGTTTGCAAGGCCCGAACCCTCATTCATTAATGCTAGAGGGGTACATGAATCCCCAAAAGCGCGGGTCCCCTTTCATTCACTAATCTCCTAGTGAAATCCAAGTTGGCGAAATTGTTGGAACTAGTATAAATGGATTCCCGTCAGCCCAAGCTTCCCCGGTTCACCACTACACTAAGTCCCGGGCCCCCATTCATTGTGATCACTCAATCATTACTCGCCAAAACATTTTGGTAGGATATTCAAGAAAAAGGCTTTCGTTTAAAACATTTGCTCATTAAAAACTTGGTATAAATACCTATATAGGGTTTTGGCCAAAATCTTGCACATTAGGTGTTCGGGGTCATATTGTTAACTAATAGAAGAAAAACCCACCTGGTAGACAAAAAGAACCCGACAAAGCTCTCACTGCTCAACCTCGTCACCCACTAGACCAACACCTGTGTGACAAAGGTAGTGTGAGACTCAATCATGACCACATTTGACGCTCGGCTATGCAATCATGTTAAGGAATGCTTAAAATGCAATAATATGTTCAAATATGATCATGAATGTCATAGAATCCAATTAACATATAATTCAACAAGTTTCGTTCAATATACGGTAAAACCATATTCATTCCCGTTCATATCATTCATACTTTCATACTTGCATTCATAAGGTTATCAATATAATAAATCAATCATAAAACATAGCTTTAATATAATCATGTTACATATAATACACCATTACGAGCCATAAACGAGATAAAAGCAAGAAAAGAGGTTCCCCAAAGCTGCCATTTCAAATGACACGGCCGTGTTGAGTTTTCAAAGGAAACGGACACGGCCGTGTCCGAGGTTTAAAATCCAAAGATTCAAAGTCGAGAGCTTGACACGGCCGTGTTGAGTTTTCAAAGGAAATGGACATGGCCGTGTCCGAGGTTAAAATTAGAAAAATTCAAAGTCGAGAGCCCAACACGGCAGTGTCCATTTTCAGTTCAAAGCTGACACGGCCGTGTCAGCTCATCGTTTTGCCAAGAAAAACAGAGCAAAAGCTCTGTTTCTCGAGGGAAAAGCTTTGCAAGACAGGGGAAGCAACAAGGAAGCTCTTACACACTCATAGGCATGCAATTAATTCATATAATTCACATATATCATGCAATCCAATCATAGAAGCAAGAATTCACCCTTAAAGTTGGCAAAAGATCACTCAAAACCAAGTTTTCATCCATGGAAGCTTCAAGCTTCAACAATGGCACATCATGCTATAATCAACCAACACAAAATCCTAGCATATGGAAACGATAAGGAAGCTACGAGCAACTCATTCCATGCATCAACTCTCACTTAAAACCATTAAAATCCCAAGTTCAAGATCAAACCCCAATTCATGCTTTCATTCAAACCATATGGATTCCCCAACTTCTATCATGCTTCACTTAGATGAACATATAGAGGAGAAGATGGAGATTACAAATCACTTATTACCTTGGAGAGAGATGGAGGATTGGTGACTCTTGAGCTCAAAGTTGGTTGATCAAAAACAAGGGTTTCTTGGAGCTCTCTTCCTTTGCTTCTTGTGGAGATGATGATCGATCAAATGAGATGCATAAGGGACAAATGCTGATATTTAGTGATAAAATGGGTAGAATACGGGTCGGTTCAAGTCCCGTTCGTTTAGTAAACGGTTCAAACAAGTTATAAGGTCGAGGTTGAGGAAAGGTTTGTTGTCGAAGGTTCAAATGATATCGAAAAGATACAAGGCCGAGTTTAATGGATAGGTAACGTCGAAACAAGTTCAACGCCGGGTGCGGATCTCGATCTCGAGGTCCGGACTCAAGATATCGCGAAAACCGTTCAGGGTTGCCTATATACAAATAGGTCCCTAAACTTTCAAAAAGTGGCAATTAAGCCCAAACCCAATTTCCAATTGAGTCCAAAACATTCAAATAAGTTACAATCAAGCCCACAGATTACACAAAACATATAATTTCATTCAATTAACACCGAATTCATGAAATTCACATTCTCACAATTTCGTTCATATATTCATAGCATAAATTGGAATTCATATAAAATTTAAACAATTAAATCAAATTAGGAACGAATTCAATTAGTAAATCAATATATAAAATCATATAATTAAATGTAAATGCGTACGTAACTCTTACCTGCACGTGTGAAAACACGGGGCGTTACAACCTCTCCCCCTTAAAGAGAATCCGTCCTCGGATTCATTGCTCGGTCGGAAACAACTCGGGATAGAACTTCTTCATTTTCTCTTCCGTTTCCCACGTTGCTTCTTCCGTCTTATCACTTCGCCACAATACTTTCACCAAGGGAAACCGTCTGTTTCGAAGTTCTTGAAATTTCCGATCCAGAATCTTAACTGGTTTCTGAACAAAAGTGAGATTCGGTTCAAGCTCCGCTTCTTCAATCGGTATGATCACTGATTCATCGGAATAGTACTCCCGAAGTTGTGATACATGGAAGATATTGTGAACACCCATTAAACTTGGAGGTAAATCCAATCTATAAGCTGTATCTCCGATTCTCTCCAAAATCTCATATGGTCCTAAATATCGGGGATTCAACTTTCCTCCTCTTCCAATTCGGGTAAATCCTTTCCGAGGTGAAGCTTTCAGGAATACCCTATCCCCAACTTCAAATTCAAGATCTTTCCTTCGCTTGTCTGCATAACTTTTCCGTCGATCTTGAGCTGCTTCCATCCGTTGTCGAATAATCTGGACCTTTTCAATAGCATCCTGAATAGCCTTCGAAGGTTTATCTTTCCTTTCACCTCTTTGTACCCCTTCTTGCTTACTCCATTTCCATTCTTCCAAATCGAAAAACAACGGGGATCGACACTTTCTTCCATAAAGAAACTCAAACGGTGCCATTTCTATAGAAGCTTGATAACTATTATTGTAGGCGAATTCAATCAGTGGTAATTGTTCATTCCATGAACTCGAGAAGTCCAACGCACACGCCCTTAACATATCCTCAAGATATCTGATTAACCTTTCAGATTGCCCGTCAGTCTGTGGATGAAAAGTTGTACTGAACTGAAGCTTAGTTCCCAAACACTTCTGTAACTCTTGCCAGAACTTGGAAGTGAATCTTGGATCCCTGTCTGAAACAATACTAGCTGGAACTCCATGTAACCGAACAATCTCATCACAATACCTCTTAGCCAACTTACCTATCTTATCTGACATCCGAACTGCAAGAAAATGCGCTGACTTGGTTAACCTGTCCACGGTTACCCAAATTCCATCGAGTCCACCCTTCACTCTAGGTAAACCCGATACAAAATCCATTGCTATCTGTTCCCATTTCCATTCGGGAATAGGTAGTGGCTGTAACAATCCTGACGGCTTCTGATGCTCAGCTTTCACCAGCTGACAAGTCAAACATCGCTTCACATAATTCACCACATCTCTCTTCAACCCATTCCACCAATAATACTGTTTCAAGTCCCGATACATCTTGTTTCCACCAGGATGTACCGAATAGACAGTTTTATGAGCTTCATCCAAAATAGCTCTTCTTAACTCCGTTGGAACTACCACTCTGTCCTTAAATCGAAAGATTCCCATATCATCGAATCCAAACGGACACTCGGAGTCTGATCGAGCCTTCTCAATCAACTTCTGAATCTCAACATCCATCCGTTGTGCCTCAAATATCTTTTGTCTTAACTCTGGACGTCCTGAGATGTTACCAATAGGAGCCTTTATCTTAACCAACTCCATTGGTTGTCCAATATTTACCTTCAAACTGGATACACTAGCCTTCCTACTCAATGCATCCGCGATCACGTTAGCTTTACCCGGGTGATACTTAATCATACAATCATAGTCCTCGAGAGTCTCCATCCAATGACGCTGTCTTCTATTCAACTCCTTCTGAGAGAATAAGTACTGAAGACTCTTGTGATCGGTGAAAATCTCAAAAGAAGTCCCATACAAATAATGTCTCCACTTCCCTAAGGCAAAAATCACCGCTGCAAGCTCAAGGTCGTGAGTGGGATAATTCTTCTCATGATCTTTCAATTTCCTAGAGGCATAAGCAATTACTCTCCCATTTTGCATCAAAACACAACCTAAGCGTTCATGGGAAGTATCCGTATACACCATAAAACCTTCAGTACCATCCGGAAGTGCAAGTATCGGCGCAGAAGTTAACTTATCCTTCAAGAGCTGAAAACTAACTTCACACTTCTCATCCCATTTAAACGGAACCTCTTTCTTGGTTAATCGGGTTAACGGAGCCGCAATCTTAGAGAAATCCTTAGCAAATCTTTGATAATAGCCGGCTAGACCCAAGAAACTTCTGATCTCAGAAACATTCTTAGGACTCTGCCACTTAGAAACTGCCTCTACTTTCGAAGGATCCACTTCTAATCCCTTGCTCGAAATGATATGTCCCAAGAAACTCACCCTGTCAATCCAAAACTCGCATTTACTGAATTTTGCATAGAGCTGGTTATCTCTTAAAGTCTCCAATACCAATCTCAAATGCCGAGCATGATCCTCTTCCGACCTTGAGTACACCATGTAACTCCCGAGCGCGAGACGTCACATCCCCCGCACCATGACCCGACCCGTATATGAAATGGATTTCCATACACGTGTCAAATCATAGCGAACGGAGACATACACACTCGCTAAGCCAGGCGGGACTAACCTATAACTTAAACCCCAACAACAACAACAACAAACAGAGCAATAGAAAAGCGGAAGCAATCATTCATATATTATATATTGAGCTAGATGCTCTAGGTACCAACATGTAATTCATATATTGAGCTATACGCTCTATGTACCAATATTTAAGCCTGAATAAGATACATATAGGTACCATATACATGTACGCTCCATACAAAAACAAAATCCAAAGTATCAATAAAAGTAAGCGTATGGGTGTAACGAAAGAAAGGCTAGACACAATGCAAGACTCTCTCTCAGACTTGTATCCCACCTAGCATCCCTTCCTGCAAGAACAACTGAAACAACTCCGGGTTCAGTCTTAGACAGACTGGTGGGTATAAAAAGATAGGCATAATATCAATATATTGTGGGATTTAAACACGTACATGCAAATTATAATCCTTATTCGAGGTTTTGAATCCTTTTTCCCAAGTGGGAAAATAAATACAACGAATAGGATTATAACAATTCATTTCATTCATTAGGTCATTCGTGGCCCGGCGAGAGGGCATGCATTATCTCCAACCACCACCTCGTGTAATTCATTAATCATTCATTCATTCATTCGTTCATGCATTCTTTCTTTCGTGCACATTCATTAGATCATTCATTCGATCATTCATATACTCCTTTTTCCTCCGGGTAGGGAACGGGTTTGCAAGGCCCGAACCCTCATTCATTATTGCTAGAGGGGTACATGAATCCCCAAAAGCGCGGGTCCCCTTTCATTCACTAATCTCCTAATGAAATCCAGGTTGCCGAAATTGTTGGAACTAGTATAAATGGATTCCCGTCAGCCCAAGCTTCCCCGGTTCACCACTACACTAAGTCCCGGGCCCCCATTCATTGTGATCACTCAATCATTACTCGCCAAAACATTTTGGTAGGATATTCAAGAAAAAGGCTTTCGTTTAAAACATTTGCTCATTAAAAACTTGGTATAAATACCTATATAGGGTTTTGGACAAAATCTTGCACATTAGGTGATCGGGGTCATATTGTTAACTAATAGAAGAAAAACCCACCTTTACATCTTTTACCGAACAATACCAAAAGGAAAAGAGACTTGAGGTAGCCTATGAACCCGGCATGTCTCCACCCTGGAGAAACTGTACAAAAGACAACATCGGGCAATCATGAGAGTCAATACCCAAAATGAACCATATAAGACGCACGGCAATGCATTAACATGTGAATACATGCATGATCAATAACAATGTGCTAACAAGATGTTCATGTCATCATTAATGCCACTTATTCATATAAACAAGCCTTTCATTCATTACACGAGTAAATCGTGTTTGTTCATTATCATTCGTTCAGTAGCATTCATTCGTTCAATATCCAATTCATTATACATTATTACACATCCCAACCATGCATGTGAATCATTTTGAAGTGTGAGGAATTCACTAAACATATACAGATTGCATTGATTACACAAAGAGTCATGTTATAGCACTTAAACGTTTGTACATACATGTCACATTTGTCTAATGCAAATCAAGCTATAACACTCATAACCATCATCCAATAATTCATTAATATCATAAATTAAAGTTTGAAGCACAAGAAATCAATTAAAACACATACGGATTGTCAAGGGGGTGAAAGGAACGCAAGAAGACGGATTTTGGCGAAAGTTGACAGTTTGGGAAATGAGCAAGCTGTAAAGAATAGATCATATCTTAAGTTATAGAATTTGGAATTGCTTTTTTTTGATTGGAAATGAAACTAGGCACATAGAGCTTTTCAATGATATATGGCACGAATCATGATTCAAAGTGAGGTGAAAATGGCGTAGGTTTGAAGTTGGACCAATGCAGACTTTCGACTAAGTAGCGACAGAATTTTCAAACGATCATATCTCACAAATGGATAAATATAATGAGGTGATTCCAATTGGAGGATGTTCTATACTTCAAGAGGTTTCCGTGGCTTCAAAAATCAGGTCAAACGTAGTTCAAACGAAGTCAGCACGGCCGTGTCAATATTGGCCTGAAAGCTGACACGGCCGTGTCGGAATAAAAAAATTCCAACTCGAGAGCTTGACACGGCCGTGTTGAAAATGAACTGAAGTTGGACACGGCCGTGTTGGGTCATCTTCTCCGAAAATCCAAGGCTAAGGAGCAAGGGTTCGAGTACAAATGTTCTAAAACCACCCCAAGACATATCCGGACCAAATCAAGCACTAATATACATCAAAATACACCATAATTCATACATATAAACACATATCATCACCAATTCATCATTTAAACCAATAAACCCACAAGTATATACATACATATATATATATACACATATATATACCTACATATATACACATTCTTGCCTCAAAATTGAAGGTCCAAGTATATCATTCAAAGGTCATCATATATTCAAGCTTATACACACAAAAATTCAAGTAATAAAGCAAGAATCATTCAACCCTTGTCATCACCCAACATATATATATATATACACATATACCTTGGATAGGAAGGAGGAGATGAGAAGAAATGGTTGAGCTTGAATCCTTGTACAAAAGCTTGAAGAAATTCTCTTGTCTCCTTGCTTGCTTGATGAACCGATCATGGAGGAAAGAAATGAGGGGGTGAGTGTCTCTTGCTCTTGTGTGAGAATGAAGAAGAAAGGAATGTAAGTGTATACATATATGTATATATCGTGTAAAGGGGTGGAGAAAAGAGGGGGAATTGCACTTTGGCCCTTTTGGAATTTAAGTGATTCGATTAAGGCCCCAAGGTTTGGTAGATGATCAATTGTGGTCCGATTAAAAGTTCAATTGGATCCAAGGATTTCATAAAAGATCAAATAAGTACATAATCGAAACAAAAATATTAATTAAAGAATACATAAGTAGCAACTAAATTTAAATAACATAGTCAAGGATCACATAAATTATCTAGACCACGTAATAACAATTAATTCATGACAGTGAAATGTATTAGACATCCATTGCACTTAAATCATATAAAAGTCACATAATAGCAATTAGTTCATGAAATTATTAAATTAAACAATCACTTAGCAATTAAAACACATAAAAGTCACATAACTCTCGGTCTAAACCCACTCGTGACGTCATACCTGTACCCCGAAAAGTCGGGGCGTTACAACCTCTCCCCCTTAAGAGGACCTGGTCCCCAGGTCCATCGTCTCGAGATCTGGACTCTGCGTAAACTTTCCCGTGTTCATCCCACGCGGGTTAGCAACTCCCCGTCAGGAATTAGTTTGGAAAAGGTCTTCAAGTAACAAAGGGTCTTCAATTATTGTTAAGTCACGACCCTTAACTCACTGAAACCTAAGCACTCGAAAGCCTAAGCAGGTAGCAAGCAATGAAAGAACCCCGTCTTTCGAACAACAAGGAGAGAACCCCGTCTCACACAAGAAGCAAAGAGAGAACCCCGTCTCTCAAACAACAACGAGAGAACAAATAAACAAACACGAAAATACCATACAAGGAACATAAAAAAAAAATCAAATAAATCAAGTATCAAACGTACAAGAGCAGGTAGTACAACAAGCTAACAACCACACATAGTATCATAAAGTTATTCAAACGGGAGTTATGTGTATGCATATGCCATGAATATTTGGTGTACCGTTCACCGTAGCCATAAGATTGGAAGTTGGTAATTTGTGATGCAATTGGATGATCTGATCCCCTAGGTGGATCGCTTTCTTACTCAATATCTCTCTTTCATTAATGTGTGCTTGAATAGAAGGGTAGATGGACTCTTGGTTGACCCCAATTCTCGATTTCCATTTTGATCCTCTTCCACGGTTATCTTCTTTAATTTGGTGAAGCTCTTAGAATTCAAATAAATCTTCAGAATAACGGTAACCGTCTTTCTCACAATTCCTTCCAAATTGAATTGAGACCATTGGTTCCCCAAATTTTAACTCGATCTTTCCATGGAACCTTCATCCTCTTCAAGCCTTTAAGCGTGCTTTCAGTTCCAACTCATTCAATTCTTTAACCAAAACTAAAACCTCCTTGATGATTCTTGAAGTTTGATCCACATCCCTCAATAATTACCCTTATTCGATTCTTCTCGTCTTAAAACTTTCCAAGTCATTATGGAAAGATGGCTGAGGACTTATTAAGGATTTTATTTTGTTATGTCGTCCGAGTTCTTCCAATACTTAGTTGAATTTACCTTCATTGTCACCATCCCGGAGTATAATACTTTGATCCAGTTTTCTTTCTCCAGAACTAACCTGAAAGTTCAATGGAAACTTCTTCATAATGCCATCATCTTCAGGATCCAATTCCATTCGTATAAATATCGATTGAGCCAATTCCTTCATTACCGCGTAATAATCTTCAACCTGAGTTTGGTAGCTTACGTCCACTTTGAAGGTTTACCAATAAAGCCGTTTCATTTCCTTTTCTATCACTTGTCATAGGACTTTCATGCCTACCGAGACTTACATTTCTGTTGTTTTTAATAAAAGCATCTTCTTCGAACGTAACCTTGAATCTAAGTGTGTTTCTCGGTCATGCTCTCCCCTTTAAAGATTTTCGCTCTTTTATGTGGAATGCTATTCATCATTCTTTAATCAAAATTCTCGATCTCCCCGAAGTTATTCCTTGAAACACGCATCTCCAGTTAGGAAATGTACTCAATAGTCTAGCTCAAGCTCACTTTGGCATTCTTGATAGGAATCACGGCCTTAGGCCTTTACTTCCCAATTTCTCTATTACCCCTTTGGAAATCTGGAACCTCAAATTTCTTTTCTTATCCGATTTGTATAACTCGAAATCAGCTTCAACACCTTTCCCTAAAACTTTACTTTTATCTCTGCCTGAACCCTTGTAACGCCCGAGCGCGAGACGTCACATCCCCCGCACCATGACCCGACCCGTATACGAAATGGATTTCCATACACGTGCTGAATCATAGCGAACTGAGACATACACACTCGCTAAGCCAGGCGGGACTAACCTATAACTTAAACCCCAATAACAACTACAACAATCAGAGTAACAGAAATGCGGAAGCAATCATTCATATATTATATATTGAGCTAAATGCTCTAGGTACCAACATGTAATTCATATATTGAGCAATACGCTCTATGTACCAATATTTCATATACGATACATATAGGTACCATATCCAGTACGCTCCATACATATACAAAATCCCAATGTAACAAAAGTAATCATAAGTGAGTGTAAAGGAAATGCTAGATAGGATGCAACACTCTCCCTGACTGGTATCCCACCTAGCATCCCCCTTCCTGCGAAAACAACTGAAACAACTCCGGGTTCAGTCTTAGACAGACTGGTGGGTATAAAAAGAGAGGCATAATATCATAATATTGCGGAATTGAAACACATACATGCAAGTTATAATCCTTATTCGAGGTTTAGAAACATTTCTCCCAAGTGGGAACATAAAGTACAACGAATAGGATTATAACAATTCATTTCATTCATTAGGTCATTAATAGCCCGGCGAGAGGGCGTGCATTATCTCCAACCACCACTACGTGTAATCCATTAATCATTCATTCATTCGTTCATTCATTCATACATTACATTCTTCCGTGCACATACATTCGATCGTTCATTCAATCGTTCATATACTCCTTTTTCATTAATGCTAGAGGGGTAGATGAATCACCAAAAGTGCGGGACCCCTTTCATTCACTAATCTCCTAGTGAAATCCAGGTTGCCGAAATTGTTGGGACTAGTATATGTGGATTCCCGTCAGCCCATGCTTCCCCGGTTCACCAATACACTAAGTCCCGGGCCGTCATTAATTGTGATCATTCATACATTTCTCGCCAAAACATTTTGGTAGGACATTCATAATAAAGGCTTTCGTTCAAAAACATTTGCTCGTTAAGAACTTGGTATAAATACCTATATAGGGTTTTGGCTAAAATCTTGCAGATTAGGTGTTCGGGTCATATCGTTAACTAATAGAAGAAAAACCCACCTGGTAGACAAAAAGAACCCGACAAGCTCTCACTACCCGACCACGTCACCCACTGGATCAAGATCTGTGTCACAAAGGTAGTGTGTGAGACTCAATCATGACCACATTAGACGCTCGGCAATGCAATAACATGCTATGGAATGCTTAAAATGCAATAATATGTTCAATTATGGTCATGAATATCATAGAATTCAATTAAACACATAATTGACCAAGTTTCGTTCATTATACGGTAAAATATTTTTCGTTCCCGTTCATATCGTTCATACTTTCATACTTTGCATTCATAAGTCATCAATCTCATATACCAATCATAAACCAAAGCTTTAATACAATCACGTTATATATAATTCACAAATACTAGCAATAAACGTAAAACAAGTAATAAAAGAGTTCCCCCAAAGCTGCCATTTCAAATGACACGGCCGTGTTGAGTTTTCAAAGGAAACGGACACGGCCGTGTCCGAGGTTTAAAATCAGAAAAATTCAAAGTCGAGGGCTTGACATGACCGTGTTGAGTTTTCAAAGCATTTGGACACGGCCGTGTCCGAGATTTAAATTCAAAAAAATCAAAGTCGAGAGCCCAACACGGCCGTGTCCATTTTCAGTTCAAAGCTGACACGGCCGTGTCAGCTCATCGTTTTGCCAAGAAAAACAGAGCAGAAGCTCTGTTTCTCGAGGGAAAAGCTTTACAAAACAGGGGCAGCTCTTAGGAAGCTCTTATACACACTTAGACATGCTTATAATTCATAAAACTTATATATATCATGCAATCCATTCATATAAGTAAGAATTCACACCCAAAGTTGGCAAAAGATCACCCAAGAACAAGTTTTCATCCATGGAGGCTTCAAGCTCCATTAATGGCACATCATGCTATACACAACCAACATGAGATTCAATGATATAGAAAAGATGAGGAAGTTATAAGCTTCATATTTCATGCATCAATCCCCAATTAAACCATGAGACAACAAAGTTCAAGATCAAACCCTCTATTCATGCTCATACTCAACACACAAGAATCCTTCACTCATGCCAAGCTTTCCATAGATGAAAAGATAGAGGAGAAGATGGAGATTCTAAATCCTAACTTACCTTGGAAGAAGATGGAGGATTGATCAAGCTTGAGCTCAAAGCTTGGATGAACAAAACAAGGGTTTCTTGAAGCTTTCTCTCCTCTCCCTCTTGGAATGGTAATGATCGATGAATGTGATGACGCAAGGACAAAGGGAATGCTGATATTTAGTGCTAGATGGGTAGAATACGGGTCGGTCAAGTCCGGTTCGTTTAGTAAACGGTTCAACAAGTTATAAAAAATGGGGGTCGTGGAAAGATTCGTTGTCGAGAGTTCAAACGGTAACGAAAAAGTATTATGTCAAGTTTAATGGATAGGTAACGTCGAAGCAAGTTCAACGCCGATTACGGATCTCGATTTCGAGGTCCGGAGCTCAAGATATCGCGAAAACCGTTCAGGGTTGCCTATATTCAAATAGGTCCCTAAACTTTCAAAAAGTGACAATTAAGCCCAAACTCAATTTCCAATTGAGTCCAAAACATTCAAATAAGTTACAATCAAGCCCACGAATCACACGAACCACGTAAATTCATTCAATTAACACCGAATTCACAAAATTCACATTCCCACAATTTCATTCATATATTCATAATTCAAGTTAGAATTCATATAAAATTTAAACAATTAAAACAAAGTAGAAACAAATTCAAATAGCAAATCAACTTATAAAATCACATAATTAAATAAAAATACGCACGTAACACTTACCTACACGTGTGAAAACTCGGGGCGTTACAACCTCTCCCCCTTAAAGAGAATCCGTCCCCGGATTCATTGCTCGGTCGGAAACAACTCTGGATAGAACTTCTTCATTTTCTCTTATGTTTCGCACGTAGCTCCTTCCGTCTTATCACTTCGCCATAACACCTTCACCAAGGGAAACCTTCTGTTCCGAAGTTCTTGAAATTTCTGATCCAGAATCTTAACTGGTTTCTGAACAAAAGTGAGATTCGGTTCAAGCTCAACCTCTTGAACCTGTATAATCACTGATTCATCGGGATAGTACTTCCGAAGTTGTGCTACATGGAAGACATTGTGAATACCCGTTAAACTTGGAGGCAGATCCAATCTCTAAGCTGTATCTCCGATTCTCTCCAAAATCTCATAAGGTCCCAAACATCGGGGATTCAACTTTCCTCCTTTTCCAATTCGGGTAAATCCTTTCCGAGGTGAAGCTTTCAGGAATACCCTATCCCCTACTTCAAATTCAAGATCTTTCCTTCGCCTATCTGCATAACTTTTCTATCGATCTTGAGCTACCTTCATCCGTTGTCGGATAATTTGAACCTTATCAATAGCATCTTGAATAGCTTTGGAAGGTTTATCTTTCCTTTCACCTCTTTGTAGCCCTTCTTGCTTACTCCACTTCCATTCTTCCAAGTCGAAAAACAACGGGGATCGACACTTCCTTCCATAAAGAAACTCATACGGTGCCATTCCTATAGAAGCTTGGTAACTGTTATTGTAGGCAAACTCAATCAAGGGCAATTGTTCATTCCATGAACTCGAGAAATCCAACGCACACGCCCTTAACATATCCTCAAGATATCTAATTAATCTTTCGGATTGCCAGTCAGTCTGTGGATGAAAAGTTGTACTGAATTGAAGCTTAGTTCCCAAACACTTCTGTAACTCTTGCCAGAACTTGGAAGTGAATCTCGGATCCCTGTCTGAAACAATACTAGCTGGCACTCCATGTAACCGAACAATCTCATCACAATACCTCTTAGCCAGCTTACTTATCTTATCTGACATCCGAACTGCAAGAAAATGGGCTAATTTGGTTAACCTGTCCACGATTACCCAAATTCCATCGAATCTACCTTTCACTCTAGGTAAACCCGATACAAAATCCATCGCAATCTGTTCCCACTTCCATTCGGGAATAGGTAGTGGCTGTAACAATCCTGACGGCTTATGATGCTCAGCTTTCACTAGCTGACAAGTCAGACAATGCTTCACATAATTCACTACGTCTCTCCTCAACCCATTCCACCAATAATACTGTTTCAAGTCCCGATACATCTTGTTTACACCAGGATGTACCGAATAGACCGTTTTATGAGCTTCATCCAAAATAGCTCTTCTCAACTCCGTTGGAACTACCACTCTGTCCTTAAATCGAAAGATTCCCGTATCATCGAATCCAAACGGACACTCGGAGTCTGATCGAGCCTTCTCAATCAACTTTTGAATCTCAACATCCGTCCGTTGTGCCTCAAATATCTGTTGCCTTATTTCTGGAGGTACTGAGATATTACCAATACGAGCCTTTATCTTAACCAATTCCATTGGTTGTCCAATATTTACCTTCAAATTGGATACACTAGCCTTCCTGCTCAATGCATCCGCAACCACGTTAGCTTTGCCTGGGTGATACTTAATCACACAATCATAATCCTTGAGAGTCTCCATCCATCTTCGTTGCCTTCTATTCAACTCCTTCTGAGAGAATAAGTACTGAAGACTCTTATGATCGGTGAAAATCTCAAAAGAAGTTCCATACAAGTAATGTCTCCACTTCCCCAAGGCAAATATCACCGCTGCAAGTTCCAAGTCGTGAGTGGGATAATTCTTCTCATGCTCTTTCAATTTCCTAGAGGCATAAGCAATTACTCTCCCATTTTGCATCAAAACACAACCTAAGCCTTCATGGGAAGCATCCGTATACACCATAAAACCTTCAGTACCATCCGGAAGTGCAAGTATCGGTGCAGAAGTTAACTTATCTTTCAAGAGCTGAAAATTAACTTCACACTTCTCATCCCACTTAAACTGAACTTCTTTCTTGGTTAATCGGGTTAACGGAGCTGCAATCTTAGAGAAATCCTTAACAAATCTTCGGTAATAACCGGCTAAACCCAAGAAACTTCGGATCTCAGAAACATTCTTAGGACTCTGCCACTTAGAAACTGCCTCTACTTTCGAAGGATCCACTTGTAATCCTTTGCTCGAAATAATATGTCCCAAGAAACTCACCCTGTCAATCCAAAACTCACATTTACTGAACTTGGCATAGAGCTGGTTATCTCTTAAAGCTTCCAATACCAATCTCAAATGCCGAGCATGATCCTCTTCTGACCTTGAGTATACCAAAATATCATCGATGAAGATCACAACAAACTTATCCAAATACGGCCGAAAAATCCGATGGATCATGTCCATAAAAGCTGCCGGCGCGTTAGTTATTCCAAACGGCATCACCACAAATTCATAATGTCCATACCGGGTATTAAATCCTGTCTTTGGAATATCTTCCTCCTTAATCTTTAGCTGATAATATCCCCGCCTTAAATCGAGCTTGGAATACACTCTTGACCCTTTTAGCATATCAAACAAATCTTCTATATTAGGCAATGGATACTTATTCTTTACAGTCATCCGATTCAACTCCCGGTAGTCAATACACATCCTCAAGGTTCCATCTTTCTTCTTAACAAATAGAACCGGCGCGCCCCACGGTGATGAACTTGGCCGAATATAACCATTCTTGAGAAGATCTTCCAACTGAACTTTTAACTCCTGTAACTCTGCCGGTGCCATCCGGTAAGGAGTTTTAGAATAAGGTTCAGATCCCGGATATAAGTCTATTACAAATTCGATCTCTCGATCCGGAGGCAAAGAACCTAAAACTTCGGGAAACACTTCCAGATATTCCTTCACCACTTCTGTCTCTTCGAGTTTCGCCTGATCTTTCGGCTTATTCAAGATATAGGCAATAAATCCCGTTGCCCCATTCCTTATCAACTTACGAGCCTCAGTGAATGACAAAAGAGGTACAATCTCTGATTCTTTCCCTACTGTCACTTCTTCTCCCAACTTAACTGTCTTGGTGAAACAATCAACCGTGGCGTGGTACCGAAACAACCAATCCATTCCCATGATAACCCCATATCTGTTCATCGGCATTACCACCAAATCTGCATGATATACTCTGCCTTCAAACCCAAACACACAATCTCTGACCACCCGATCCGTCTCAAGGCTTCCACCCAACGACGAACTCACCACATAACAAGCATATAAGCACGTAACAGGCAAACACAAAGTATCAATTAATTTACAAAATATAAAAGAATGAGTAGCGCCAGGGTCAAATAATGCATGTATGTTCGTGTCATGGATGCATATCGTACCTTCCACCATAGCATTGGGATTGGCTTCCACATCTTGCTCTTCACCCGCAAGGGCATATGCACGAGCTGGGATCATCGGCCTCTGAGCTCCCGGTTGATAGCCCGGAGTCTTATCTGGACAAGTATTGGCCATATGCGTCGTTTTCCCGCAAATCAGACACTGTCCCAACCTCCTTCTGCAAGTGTTGTAGGTGTGAGTAGGACCTCCACAATACATACAAGGTGGCCTATCATGTCGAGTATCATTAGCAGCTGGAGGTGCTTGTGGCTTCGGCGGGGCAGCTCCTGTAGGTTTAAATCTCTTGTTTGGCCCTTGTAACGGCTGAGAGGGAACCACCATAGGTCTTTTCCCTTTACCAAACCCCGATCCTTGTCCCATTTGCATACGAGGTATGGGGTCTTTTTTCTTATACTCCTCTTCCAACACCAATGCCCTCTGTACCGTGTCAGCAAAAGATTCAAAGTTATGGCCGGCGTGTCCGTGTCTCAGATCCTGTCTCAATCCTGCAATAAACCTCTTTCCCTTTCTCTTTTCATCCCTTGTAATGTGAGGTGCATACTTGCCAAGCCTGTTGAAAAGAGAAAGATACTGAGCCACCGTTCGAGTTCCTTGCTTTAGATCCATAAACTCTTGTTCTTTCCTTTCTCGAACGACATCCGGCACAAAAGCTTCTCTACACTCCCTTAGAAAGACTTCCCAATTAATTTCTTCTCCTTCCACTTCGAGCTTCTCTCTAGTACGTTCCCACCAATCATATGCCTCCCCATCCAGTTGGAAAATAACAAACTGGGCCTTTTCTTGAGATGTGAATTGTCTAACATTGAAAATCCTCTCAATTCTTGTCAACTATCCCTCCGATATAGCATCATCCACCGAACCGGAAAACCTTGGTGGATTATAACTCAAAAATAACCCATGATGATCTCTCGGCTTATTTGGAGGAGGTGCTTGATGTTCAGCTTGCGGTTGTACTGGAGGATCCTGAGCCCTTCTATGCTCCACGTAGTTATATACCGCTTCCATAAAATGCTCCATATTCATAGGCGGTTGTGGAGGATTAGGAGAACGATCTCTATGATGATGACGATCCGGAGACCTTTCCCGATGTCTTCTAGGAGGCATCCTATTCACTCAAACACTAACATGCGTGCTAGATTTAGTTCATGCGTGACAACGCAATAAATCAATCAATCATTCAAGTCAGAGATCGAAACACCTTATCACATAAAAATGCAAATGCTCCAAATTAACAAGTAATTCCTACAGCCGAACGACCTACTGACTCAACACAACACTAGAACCCTGGTTTCGCAACCTTGGGCTCTGATACCACTCAAAGGATGTAACGCCCGAGCGCGAGACGTCACATCCCCCGCACCATGTAACACCCCAAACGGAGGAAGCCACATCCCCCGCACTAAGACCCAGACCCGGTCACGAAATAGAAAGTCCATGCCCGAATCCGAATCATAGCGAACGGGAGACCAACTCACACACTAGGCTAGGCGGATCTAACTTGACAAACTCAGAGTGCGGAAGCAATTAAAACAAAACATGCAAAGCAGGTGACGGGTTCAACTAGCATAAATACCTAGTCCCGAAACAATTCATAACCCAACATAATAAACAGCATAAGCATCATCATAATATCTACTAACATCCAAATACTAGCTTACTAACCCCACACGGGTTTAAGTCTAAGTAGAACATAAACATAGCCTTCAGTATGAAACATAAATACATAACATAAATAAAGTATGCGACAAATGCATCCTAATACCAACTAGACTGACAAGTGTGACTCAGGAGACTCATTTCCGCCTAGCTCAAGCCAAAAGGAAACCTGCAAACTAAAAGATAAATGAGGTGTCAGTCAACTGACTGAGTGAGGGGGCTAACGCACACCCACAGTATATATATACAGAGCACAGCACATATCAAAAGGGTGGACTCATGAACCGGGAATAGGTGTTGCATACCAAAGCGTTTCAAACAAAACCCAAATATATATATACATATATATACTTAGAAAACATTTTCAGAAACTCTATTCCGATTCATGATTCCCATAACATATCATACCATATGCTCGGCGAGTACGAGCTTCCAACCTCAACTCCTCATATCATAACAAAACCGAAATAACATACCAACCTCAACTCCGGGTGATGGTAGGGTTGCGCGACCCTAACCATCCATACGGTCGAGGGGAGTGCTGATTGCTACTCATACCCTCAGGACTCCGTTTCCCAACCAAACCTCCTGGTGGGTCCCGGTAGATCCTTTTCATACAGATGGAGACTACGCACAGGTATATCCCCGACGGCCCGATACCGTCCCGGGGGCTCCTTACCCGTAGCTCCTGGGCCCCATAACAGAACAGAACATAACATATACCAACTTTCATGGCAATTCTCGCTACATAATCATAACATAACTGGTTTTCCAAAATGGCTTATATATGCCTCAAAAACTGGTTTTTATAACCTAACTTTTCAAAACAGCTTACATATGCTTTCATATCTAATTTTCCAAAACAGAGCTGATTCACAAGGTCATAAACATATCATATCCAACACATACGTATCTATAATACATATACTCGCATGCAAGGGTTGAAATCAGCATATTAAGGCCATAGGTCGCATAACTATACAAAATCCTAAACCTCACCTGAAAAACGACGAGACGTAGAAACTGAGAAGACGATGAAACTTGATCGGATTGTCTCCACCCTGGAGATCACTGTACAGAAAAGGGAATACAATGTACGCATGAGACACGACTCAGATATGAACCACATAGACGCACGGCAATGATTATGAATCGATGTGAAGTAATATGAAATGGCGTATTATATAATTAAGATCATATAATACCATATTATTTAAATACTTAAAACACCAATTTCATATATACGCTAATATACATACATATCCAGCATTCACACATACCCAAACCATTTATTACATGCACACACTCATATGCATCTATATACATACATCATATATGCACGCACCTACATCCACATTACACTTAATATACTCAAAGTCACCCCATTACATTAACAGATGGTACACAACGTCTAATTCTTACAATCCTAGCACCCCACAAATAAGAGGTTCATTTTAATATACTTATCTGATTAGGAGCACACTGAATATATTTATATACACGTATGGAATACCACATGCACACACCCCTCTAACATAATAAATCAAATATTCCTAACCCCCCCAAAATCTGATATGAGATTAGCTAATATAAATCACATCTTTAATTCATAGGCATATTAGTTGATAATTTTCATGACCCAATTTAATTAATTAGCCAACCCACTTAAACACACTAATTAGTCACTATGCAGGTTCTAATTAAATAACTCATAGACGTATATTATATCATCACACAAATAACGAGATTTAAATCTGATTTTACATAACAAATACAACGTCGTTTATATCAATCCATTTCAAATTGTTATACCAATTTTAAAAGAATACCGAGAAAATCCCAAGGATCAAACATTGTATACATTTATAACACATAATTAACAGATTGATCACTAATTTTCAAGAATAAAATTTCCTTAATATTAACAGATAAGCTTAAATATCAAACCCAACACCGAAATAACAGGACAATTAACAGTTCAATTCAGCTACTCAAATTCATCAAATTCTAAATTGTATCATATTTACTTTGAAATGTAGAGATCATACAAATTCAAATCTACCTAATCCCATTCCCAACAATCTAATTTAATATTATTTCGGATACAATACAGAACCTGGTACACATTTAAATCAGTCCATTACAATACATATGAAATTGGTTTACAAAATAATTAAACAGAATTTAATTAAAGGTAAACAATATCCTGACGGTTTACCAAGGAAATTGAGGAAAGGAGAAGCAGAGGTTGGCGACGACTCACGACGGTTGTTGGAGAAAAGGAAACCAGCGGAGGTGAGAAGGGAAGTCGTCGGTGGTCACGGAGTTGTGGTTGTCTGGAAGCAGCTGCTGTCGTCGCTGCTTGGTTCCTTCCTTAGCTGGAGTAAGGTTGTGATTCGCCGGAGATGGAGGCGTCGGGAGAGACGAGACGGTGGTTTGCTGGCCGAGATTGGGGAAGAGAGGCAGTGGTGAAATGGTGGGATCAGGTGTATGGTTTTCAACCCTCTTCAAATCTGGGCGAGAAAGAGAGAAAGGGGTGGTTCCTGATGGTGGCAACCCGAATCTAGCATTGGAGTTGTTGGATCTGGCGATTGCAGAGAGGGAGAGACCAGCGAAGTGGTTCCCGGTGAAGAATAGATGATGTTGGCGGCGGTGGTGGTTTGCCAGAAAAGACGGAGGGGGTCATGAATCTGAGGTGGAGATGGTGGTCGGCTATGGTTTCGCCAACGGGAAGGTGGTTCTGGAATGGTGGTGCTGCGGGTTTAGCCTTCTTTCCAGATCTGGGCAAGAGACAGATGGTCGGGTTGTTGCTGTGCCGCTACTGGAACTTGGTGATGGTGGTGGTTCGACGGTGGTGCAAGGGTGGTGGTTAGGTCGCGGACAGATCCGCTACTCTGTCTCTGACGGAGGGTAAGAAGAAGGGTAGAAGAAAGAGGCAGCGGTGATGCGGTGTCGCCAGGGAAGAGCTGTTGTCGGCGAGCCCAGGTGACCGACGATGATGGCTAGCGGTGGTGGAGGGCGGACTCGCGGCGGTGGTTCGGAGGAGAGCAGGCTGTTACGCCGCTGCTGCTGAAACTCTTGAGGGGAGGAAGAAGAATGGCATTGGGAGAGCTAGGGTTACGGGATAAAAAGGGGTCTCTTCTTTAAAATTTGCAATTAAGCCCCTCGAGAGTGTAAGTCATGCAAATCGAGTCCTCAAGTTCTAATAAGATCAATTAAATCCAAGTAAAGATTAGGATATTATAAAAGTACCTCCCAAAAATAAGAGTAGTGTCCAATTTAGCCCAAAATGAATTTTCATAATTAGAAATAGATCCCCAACTTTTAATAATTATAAATTAGCCCACATGATTTAAGTTAAAGAGCAATTAGGCATAAAACACATATTTCAATTAAGTCCACATATTTTCATAAGGTTGCAATCGAGTCAACTAAACAATTAAAACATAAATAAAGCAATTCAAACACAAGAAGAGTTAAACAGATAACAATCTAATCGCATGTAAACGACATCGTATCTTGCTCCGAAAATGCGGGGTGTTACACACCATGACCCGACCCGTATACGAAATGGATTTCCATACACGTGCCGAATCATAGCGAACGGAGACATACACACTCGCTAAGCCAGGCGGGACTAACCTATAACTTAAACCCCAATAACAACCACAATAATCAGAGTAACAGAAATGCAGAAGCAACCATTCATATATTATATATTGAGCTAAATGCTCTAGGTACCAACATGTAATTTATATATTGAGCTATACGCTCTATGTACCAATATTTCATAAACGATACATATAGGTACCATATCCAGTACGCTCCATACATATACAAAATCCCAATGTAACAAAAGTAATCATAAGTGAGTGTAAAGGAAAGGCTAGACACGATGCAAGACTCTCCCTGACTGGTATCCCGCCTAGCATCCCCCTTCCTGCAAAAACAACTGAAACAACTCCGGGTTCAGTCTTAGACAGACTAGTGGGTATAAAAAGAGAGGCATAATATCATAATATTGCGGAATTGAAACACATACATGCAAGTTATAATCCTTATTCGAGGTTTAGAAGCATTTCTCCCAAGTGGGAACATAAAGTACAACGAATAGGATTATAACAATTCATTTCATTCAATAGGTCATTAATAGCCCGGCGAGAGGGCTTGCATTATCTCCAACCACCACCACGTGTAATCCATTAATCATTCATTCATTCGTTCATTCATTCATACATTACATTCTTCCGTGCACATACATTCGATCGTTCATTCAATCGTTCATACACTCCTTTTTCCTCCGGGTAGGGAACGGGTTTGCAAGGCCCGAGCCCTAATTCATTAATGCTAGAGGGGTACATGAATCCCCAAAAGCGCGGGACCCCTTTCATTCACTAATCTCCTAGTGAAATCCAGGTTGCCGAAATTGTTGGGACTAGTATATGTGGATTCCCGTCAGCCCATGCTTCCCCGGTTCACCAATACACTAAGTCCCGGGCCCTCATTCATTGTGATCATTCATACATTTCTCGCCAAAATATTTTGGTAGGACATTCATAATAAAGGCTTTCGTTCAAAAACATTTGCTCGTTAAGAACTTGGTATAAATATCTATATAGGGTTTTGGCTAAAATCTTGCACATTAGGTGTTCGGGTCATATCGTTAACTAATAGAAGAAAAACCCACCTGGTAGACAAAAAGAACCCGACAAGCTCTCACTGCCCGACCTCGTCACGCACTGGATCAAGATCTGTGTGACAAAGGTAGTGTGAGACTCAATCATGACCACATTAGACGCTCGGCTATGCAATAACATGCTATGGAATGCTTAAAATGTAACAATATGTTCAATTATGGTCATGAATATCATAGAATTCAATTAAACACATAATTCACCAAGTTTCGTTCATTATACGGTAAAACCGTATTCGTTCCCGTTCATATCGTTCATACTTTCATATTTTGCATTCATAAGTCATCAATCTCATATACCAATCATAAACCAAAGCTTTAATACAATCACGTTATATATAATTCACAAATACTAGCAATAAACGCAAAACAAGCAATAAAAGAGTTCCCCCAAAGCTGTCATTTCAAATGACACGGCCGTGTTGAGTTTTCAAAGGAAACGGACACGGCCGTGTCCGAGGTTTAAAATAAAAAAAATTCAAAGTCGAGGGCTTGACACGGCTGTGTTGAGTTTTCAAAGCATTTGGACACGGCCGTGTCCGAGATTTAAATTCAGAAAAATCAAAGTCGAGAGCCCAACACGGCCGTGTCCATTTTCAATTCAAAGTTGACACGGCCGTGTCAGCTCATCGTTTTGCCAAGAAAAACAGAGCAGAAGCTCTGTTTCTCGAGGGAAAAGCTTTGCAAAACAGGGGCAGCTCTAAGGAAGCTCTTATACACACTTAGACATGCTTATAATTCATAAACTCATATATATCATGCAATCCATTCATATAAGTAAGAATTCACACCCAAAGTTGGCAAAAGATCACCCAAGAACAAGCTTTCATCCATGGAGGCTTCAAGCTCCATTAATGGCACATCATGCTATACACAACCAACATGAGATTCATTGATTTAGAAAAGATGAGGAAGTTATAAGGTTTGTAACAGCCCAAAACAGGGCCTGGAAGAAAATGGTAAACTAAGGGCATTGGTAAAGCGTTTATAGACCGTGATTCAACTTTATAAACCTTCATGCATTGCATTCTTACATGAACTTTGTGCTCATATGTGATTTGACATGTTTTAAGGGGGAATTCTTGACCTTCGATACAGTTTACTATTCATTTCCCAAGCCTATATTACCCAATGCTTCAATGGAACCCTATAGGTTCATATTACATGTTTTCCTATCCTTTGAACTTGTTTTCCAAGCTCCGGAAACCTTCCTTGAACCATAAGGGCATTTTGGGAACTTACCGACCAAAGTTACTATTCATCTGAAAATGAGCTTTTGATTCTGATATCTTTTCCTACCCAAGTTTATAGTCAAATCGATCCTTGAGTCGAGACGAGTCTATTGAAATCATTCTGGACTTGAAAATCTATTCCGAGCTTTGTTTTATTTGAAAATGTTTACGAAAACCCTAGTTTACTATTTCTACTACGAACGGTTTTCATTCGGAAAATGTTTTCTCTTTGGATTTGCACTACTTAAGCTATTTCAAGATATTTGAAATGTTTTACAACTCTTGATTCAAACCCTAGCTTGAAATTTTGAAGCGTACGTTTGTACGTAAGAATTCACTATTCATTCTACGTTTTCAACTTTCTATCGATAAAATGTTTTATAGTCGATTTTGGACTCAAAACGCTTCTCGATTTATTTCTTGAATTTTGGAAACAATCCGGACTTGAAAATCATTCTCGAAAGTCGTTTTTCACTCGTGTTGAGTTTCGAGCTCAAAACTTTTATTCATTAAAACTAATGTATCTTTCAAACGGTAAATCCGATTTCGACGAATGAATATGCGTTTCGAAGCTAATTTTTTCCCGGATGGAATGGTTATACTTCCAGCCACTTATCCTCGAGTCTTGGCCACGAAATTACTGAATTACCCCCCCAGCAGCCTCATTTTTTAGCTTCAAGATGATGAAGCTTCCAAGAGAAGCTATTCCATTTTGCTCTCCTACCCTTCTTTACATTTTATTTCCAAGGTGAGGGGCTTCCCAACACCTATAAATACCCCCCTCATGCCATTGAATTCCTTGCTCATTTGTTGTGTTAACAACTCCCTTTCTTTCTCTCCCTCTCCCCCTCTTGCCGTCTCCCCCCCTTTTGTTAGCTAGGTTAGTTGTTTTATTTTTTATGCTTTAGTTTATGTTATGTTTTAGTTTAGTTTATGTTTTTATGTTATGGTATGTTTATATTATGTTTAGGTTGGGTCTTAGGGTCTTCCCTAAGACATATAGGATTTTATTTTATGCATTTATTATATAGTTTTTATGATATGTTTGTTAGTAGTGAATTATGATTTAATTGTTTAGTATATGCTATGAAATGTTGTGAATTGCTTTAGTATATGGTATGATCATGTTATGGAGCTATTATATGATGATAATTGATGCATGATTATGATATTTAAATTATGTTCAAGCATGTTATGCAATGGAATAGTAACCTATGATCAATTATATTATAACTTGTTACATGTTACTATATGGTCTCAATTGATAAATGTTACATGATTAATGGTCTTGATATGCTATGACTTATGTCTATGATATGTTATTACATTGTTACAATGTTACATGACTCATATATTATGACTTGAGCTTATGATATGATGTGGATTAATGGAATAGAACTTGATCATATGTTATACACTTTGATAGTGTCACATGTTATAACCTAAGATAGAATAGTGTTTCATAACTTGATGTTATGCTTTAATTAGACCTCTTAACCATAGGTTATGCCTTTAACCTAGATCACACTTGCTTATAATAACATGAACTTGAAACTATAGGTTATAATCGAGATCATAATTGAATTAGGGTGTGTGTGTGCATGCCGTGTGTGTGTGAGTGTGCTCGTGTGTGTGCATGAGTGTGTGTTTAGTGTGTGGGTTTGACCCGACCGTTTGACCCGACAAGTGAATAGTAACCTGTGAATAGTAACCCGTGAATAGTAATCTGGAATAGTAACTGTGAATAGTACTTTTGAATAGTAAAAGTGAATTAAAACTTGTGCTTTCTTAATAGACATTTGCACTTAGGGTTTTCAAACCCGGGGTCTAAAATGTGATTTCAAAATGTGTTTTCTTTCGAGGACTTGTTTTATAACCTAAGGTTTTGCGATAGGATTCATAATTTGATTAACTCCTAATCGATTATAGTAAGATCGTAGTCCCACATTAATGATAACTCACTTTAAGGATTCCTTTGTGTGTTACCCTTCTCTAATACCTTAAATGGTATTACTCTCTTGTCATTACATGTTCTGTACTTGTTTTATATGTTTATGTGCATCATGATAGAAGTGTGTCTTAGCTCACCTTAGTACACACTTACGGGAGTTAAGGTTGAGCACTAGAATCCCCAGGGCACTGCATAATCTATCCTACCTACTGTTATTAATAGGTGAGGGTATAAATGTTTTCAACTGGAACCATGAATACTTACTGATTCAATTGTTTTGAGACTCTAAGCCTAGTGCTTTACATTCTTGTTTTGAAATACCCTTTATAAGGGATGATTCTTCAAAGAACCCAGTCCTATCCATATTTCTTGATCAAAGGCACATGTTTTCAAAGTAATGCATCAATGGTTCAATGTTTTCAAAGTAATGCATCAATGGTTCATGTTTTCAAAGTATAGCATCAAAGGCACATGTTTTCAAAGTACAGCATCAATGGTTCATGTTTTCAAAGTAGTGCATCAATGGTTCAATGTTTTCAAACTATTGCATCAATGGTTCAATGCATATGTTCAATGGTTCATACATTCGGATTTATTCTGGATGTCACCAATGGTGCAAGCAATCAATGGTTAATGGTATGGGCCCGTCGGTTATGTGTAGAGGTGATGCTCGGGAGGTGAGCGCCAACAACATCACTAATACCGGCCGCCACACTAGGCGATTGATACCGACTTTAATCAGGAGGTTTGGTTAAGTCAGGACAATTGTCGGGAATGGACCGCATATCTATTCCCAAATCAATGGTTAATGGTCACCTAGGGGTCGCTCCCCGAAGTGAAACTTGGTGGAGGATGGTGCATGTGTGTATGTGTTAGGGTGTTGTTGATCTCGGTCCGACACCCTATTAATGGTCATGTTTTCTGGAGTAAGGATGGAGAAGCCTAGCTTGCGGGCATCAATGTTTTCATAAAGTTGGGTCATATCTTGCAAAGTTGTTCCCTACCCTTATCCCGTTTTATGAAAATCATATGAACCAAATCATAGCATATGTGTGCGCGTGTGACAGCATTCATGAAAGTGTTTTGAAAACTCTCATTTCTTATAGCATTGCATCAAAGGGTTTTATCACTTGAACTTATTCTAAAGTTCTTCATCAAAGCTTTGCATTAAAGGTTTTACCTTATGAACTTCACTTCAAACGTTTACTTTAAGTACTTTCTTTTAAAGATATCCCTCACTTAGTCACTTTGACTAATACCTCTACCTGTTTTCTGGCCTCATGGTTTCAGGTCTTGCAGCCGCAGTCTAGAGGTATCTTGAAGCTCTAGAGTGTTCATTTTGTTTGAGTCAGGACTTTACTTTATTAATCTATTTTGTGTCCTGCATATGTTATATGGCTGCATTGATACTTTACCTTATGCTTTTGTAATAATCCTTCTGCTACTTGGATACTACTGCAATTGCTATCTTTTGCTCCTGTGACAATGTTCAATTGATACAGTAATGTTAATAGTCTCTTCTGCTTAACGATCAGTACTTGCTTGTTTTTATGCCATCACGCACATGTTTTGAAAAGTTTTAAAATACTCTGATTTTCCGCTGCATAAGCCACATAGTTAAACACTGTTATTGTTAATGGTTAATGGACATGCCGTTCGCTGGGGTATTTCTTGAGTGATGGCTCACACCATTACTTGAGGGGTGCTTCAGTGCGGGGGTTGGGCGCGCCGCTCTCTACCAGCAAAGTGGGGGCTCTACAAGGTTCATATTTCATGCATCAATCCCCAATTAAACCATGAGACACCAAAGTTCAAGATCAAACCCTCTATTCATGCTCATACTCAACACACAAGAATCCTTCACTCATGCCAAGCTTTCCATAGATGAAAAGATAGAGGAGAAGATGGAGATTCTAAATCCTAACTTACATTGGAAGAAGATGGAGGATTGATCAAGCTTGATCTCAAAGCTTGGATGAACAAAACAAGGGTTTCTTGAAGCTTTCTGTAACGCCCCAAATTTTTAAAACAACAAAAATAAATGGGTTAATCGAGATATTGAAGCATGTCTAAGAACTTAGTTGAGAAACTAATATGTTCAAACATTATTCTATTGAAGAAAAAAAAAATAATGAAACGATTTTATGTAAATAATATGTGCATTCATTATAATTAAGGTATTCAGTACGTGCTTCAAGTATTGATATATATCATAGTATTCATTTTAGTTTAATTACTCAATTAAATGTAACTGTTAATTTGTGATTCAAATTATTAATTGCATTGAAGTTTTTCTTGAATATACGAATGATTACAAGATTTTATAATTATGTGTATACATATTTCTGTTTGTACGATTAATTGTGTTGGATATATAATATATAACTTTCCACTTTAAAACATTTATTAATATGAAACAAATAATGCAATTGACTTTGTTGAATAGTCGGATATTTAATCAAATTATATTTTTGGTATACAACTAGCCGACGAAGAAGCTGTACGTATTTGCAAATTTAAGCATCAAGTGTTCTTATTTTATTAAAGCTATTTGGTATAGCTTAGCCACAATTCTTAATTGGAATGCCACGTACCCTACCATAGAATTAGTAGGCAAGAATAATCATCAACCCACGTGTCTTTATAAAATTGAAAGTAGATGACTGAGTATGTCGCATTTCGGATCAACATATTTTATAATCTTAATGATCAAATTGCCTATTTGAATTTTAGAGATAACACTTGTTTCCTTAGTCGGCAAAAATTATGAACAGCATAGCATCTGTATAAATAGATAGTTTCTCATGAAAATTTCGAAAGTTAAATTCCGCAGTTTGGGTCGGACGAAATTCCAAGACTTTTGCATCTCACCTTTGTAAGTTCTTTAATCTAATTGATCGTTCGAAATTTAATATGGATATTAATTAGTAGACTTTGTTTTCAAGCTGTTGAAAATTTTCTGACTTAATGCAATATTTAGATGTATGTTATAGGACTGGCTTTGCCGTGCCTTATAAGTGTGATTAGCTTAATTTTTTATAATTCATATGTTTGTCTTTGCTAGTTTTCTTTTATCTGAATGATGAGAATATAAATTGTATTTTGAATTAATTTTGATATATTTCGTATTGGAATACGATGATTTTATGCAATAAAATATCAAATAGACTAAACTAGATATAAATTGAAAGATTTGGTTTAGAGACTATTATTTGTTATAATCAAACTTTTAGGAATCTATTATACGATTTATTGATTTTGGATTTATATGTCCAGTTTCGACTTCGGATCATGGAACTAAAACCCATGCTGGATTGTTTTATTCTATAAAGGAATTAATTCCCAAAGTAATATTATAAACGTTCATTTGAGATCTTTTTGGGGAATTGTTATAACATATATTTCTCTCTATGTATTAATTCACTATATTGACACACTTTATGCATAAAAGACTTTGATCTGCATCAAATCTGAATATTATAATAATCCTATAATTTTAATTTTGGTTTTTGTGCTTAACTAACTTGTTTAATCCCCTAGTCTGACCGTGATTATGTTATAGCCGTACAAGCCAGTCGTGTTGTTAAGTTGAGTCATAAATTGCGGTCATATTTGTGTTACAGGTGTTCCTAAGGAGGAGCCCTGATCGTGCCCTTCTTTTGCAGTTTGGAAGCTTCTAAGGTGAGGGATTAAAATGTTTTCAACTGGGGCCAAACATATATTACGTAAATATATATATTCTTAAAACCCAACCCTTATTTATTGAGTTTGATTTTGAACCATTGATACTATGTATTATTAGTTGTTTTATAATATTTTATTATTTTATTGAAAAATTGGATTTCCTTGTAAAAATGGATTTTTTTTATATTTTATATACGCGTGAATGAATGAAAAGTTTGATTCTGAACCGTGAAACGGTTAAGAAAAAGAAAGTGTTTGAAAGTGTGAATCTGTTTTGAAAAGCGAGTAATGATCTGATAGAACCCTTGGGGACTCCCTTGGTGAATATGGGCCCGAAGTATCTAGTGGGTGAAGCCCGGAGGTGTGCGCCAAAGGCTGATCTTTACTACGTACTTCTGTGAAGCTCTGTACGGGGAATAGCCGGAGGTTGACTACGACACGTATAGAGTGAGATTATTGGTACCAGGGCATATTGCCCCTATCTGTGTGATCGTGCGGTTGGTTGCGGGGCACCTCGACTAACAATTGGAGGGAGAAGGCTGGTTTCTGTTTTTGTGTTTCTTGTGTTCAAGGTGTGAAAGGTTGGAGAACTTACCCGTACTCGCCGGGTTACTGTGATTGATCGATCGTTTTGATTATTGGTTCACAAGTGTGTTTTCATACAAACTAAAAGCTAACCCTTCTTGTAAGTTTATGTATATCTATAACCCCCTCACTTAGTCATATTGACTAACGCCCCTTTTCTTCTGGTTTTGGCTTCAGGCAGATGTGAATAAGCGGTACGTTTGGTCTGGGTCGTCAAGTGTCGTTTAGATAGTTGGTTTTGAAGTTATGAGTTTTGGAATTTCTCCTTCGTGGGAAACTCAGTATGTATATTCAATGCACCTATACTTAATACAATTTTCGTTTGTAGTTTGTCTCTTGTCGTTGGCCTTATTGGCCTTCTAAATATTTTTTTGAAGTTTGGTGTTGACTGGCATTATTTTATGCTTCCGCTATGCTAGCTTTTGTCTATTTGTTCACCATTCGCTGGGACAGATCTCGAGTGGAGGCCCAAAGCTAACACTTGGGGTATTTCTCAGTGCGGGATGTGGCAAGGGCGCCACTTTTGGGTGGTATCAGAGCACGGTTTGGAAACCGGAGCTCTTATCGTGTCTAGAACGAGTCTGGGGTGAGTCTTGGAGTGAGTCTAGGTTGTATGGCTATAAGATTTGAGTCGTTATGTGCTTTTATGTGTACCTGTGGTACGTGCGTATGTGATATTTCAGTGCTTTAGATGATTACGCTCTAATGAATCATGCATCATATTGTCAGTAAGTTGTGATTACAGCAATGCCACGCGGAAGACCCCCTCGTGCTAAGATCCCGCCACCAGTCGGAGAACAAGCGCCACCTGAGAATGTTAATGTTAATGATTTTGCAAGACATTTTGCACAAGATTGTGTACAACAAGCAACCCAGCAGGCTCAACAACAGTGTCAAGGACCAGTGCAGGCAGAAGAGAAAGCACTAGATAAGTTCCTCAAGTATAATCCACCCAAGTTCTATGGCCAGACTGATGATCTGAAGGCTGAAGAATGGATATCTGAAATGGAACAAATTTTTCAAGTTACACGAATTAGAGATCCTGATCGGGTAGAATTCGCAGTGTTTCTGCTCAAAGGTCTTGCTCAAGATTGGTGGAAACTCACACAACAAGGATGGCAGGTTATTGGAGGACCAATTACTTGGGGCCGATTCCTAAATGAATTTAGAGACAAGTATATTCCCCAAGTGATTCGTGATCGTAGGGAGAAAGAGTTTATGGAGCTGATTTAAGGAAATGCTAGTGTTACAGAATATGAGGCACGATTTGCTCGTCTAATCAATTATGCACCTCATATTGTGCCAAATCAGAGTAGGAGAACTAAAAGGTTCATCCAAGGGCTTAAGCATGAAATACGATATGCACTGATGGCAGCTAACATCATCGAATATACTGATGCAGTTTCGAGAGCTATGGAAGTGGAGTCTGAAATACGAGATATACAGTCGGTCCCAGCACAGGTGAATCAATCTTCTGGGTTAAAGAGACCGTTTATACAAACAGAACAATCTACTCACAAAAAGCCAGCTACAATTCAGAACAGACCACCAAGGAACAAACCAAATCCAACTCCACGCCCAGAAGGGACCTATGCACCAGAACGTAAGTGTGATTTTTGTGGTGGACCAAACCACGAGGAGAATAATTGCTGGAGAAAGTTGGGTCGTTGTACCCGGTGTGGCTGTGACCAACACTTGATCAGAAATTGCCCAAGAATACAATCACAACATGGTCCGATAACACCATTAAGAAATACTCAACAGGCTGGAGGAGCAGTGAGACCGGTCGTTCGTGCTCGGGCTTATGCATTAGGGGGAGAACAAGGAGAAGAGGAACAAGTGGATCCAATACAAGTCATAGAAGGTACGCTAAACATTATACGCATCCACATTAGGCTATTATATGATTTGAGTGCCCATTTATTGTGAATGATATTATTATGAAATCATTCGTACTTGTTGAGTGTCACGTTATGTGTGTGACGTTAGCTTTCCCCGTAAAGGATTAATAGTAAGAATAATCAAAACTTTTCACAAAATAAAGAGTGGAATCTGGGGACCAGATTCTCTTAAGGAGGGGAGAGTGTAACGCCCCAAAATTTTAAAACAACAAAAATAAATGGGTTAATCGAGATATTGAAGCACGTCTAAGAACTTAGTTGAGAAACTAATATGTTGAAACATTATTCTATTGAAGAAAAAAAAATAATGAAATGATTTTATGTAAATAATATGTGCATTCATTATAATTAAGGTATTCAATACGTGCTTCAAGTATTGATATATATCATAGTATTCATTTTAGTTTAATTACTCAATTAAATGTAACTGTTAATTTGTGATTCAAATTATTAATTGCATTGAAGTTTTTCTTGAATATACGAATGATTACAAGATTTTATAATTATGTGTATACATATTTCGGTTTGTACGATTAATTGTGTTAGATATATAATATATAACTTTCCACTTTAAAACATTTATTAATATGAAACAAATAATGCAATTGACTTTGTTGAATAGTTGGATATTTAATCAAATTATATTTTTGGTATACAACTAGCCGACGAAGAAGCGGTACGTATTTGCAAATTTAAGCATCAAGTGTTCTTATTTTATTAAAGCTATTTGGTATAGCTTAGCCACAATTCTTAATTGGAATGCCACGTACCCTACCATAGAATTAGTAGGCAAGAATAATCATCAACCCACGTGTCTTTATAAAATTGAAAGTAGATGACTGAGTATGTCGCATTTCGGATCAACATATTTTATAATCTTAATGATCAAATTGCCTATTTGAATTTTAGAGATAACTCTTGTTTCCTTAGTCGGCAAAAATTTTGAACAGCATAGCATCTGTATAAATAGATAGTTTCTCATGAAAATTTCGAAAGTTAAATTCCGCAGTTTGGGTCGGACGAAATTCCAAGACTTTTGCATCTCACCTTTGTAAGTTCTTTAATCTAATTGATCGTTCGAAATTTAATATGGATATTAATTAGTAGACTTTGTTTTCAAGCTGTTAAAAATTTTCTGACTTAATGCAATATTTAGATGTATGTTATAGGACTGGCTTTGCCGTGCCTTATAAGTGTGATTAGCTTAATTTTTTATAATTCATATGTTTGTCTTTGCTAGTTTTCTTTTATCTGAATGATGTGAATATAAATTGTATTTTGAATTAATTTTGATATATTTCGTATTGGAATACGATGATTTTATGCAATAAAATATCAAATAGACTAAACTAGATATAAATTGAAAGATTTGGTTTAGAGACTGTTATTTGTTATAATCAAACTTTTAGGAATATATTATACGATTTATTGATTTTGGATTTATATGTCAAGTTTTGACTTCGGATCATGGAACTAAAACCCATGCTGGATTGTTTTATTCTATAAAGGAATTAATTCCTAAAGTAATATTATAAACGTTCATTTGAGATCTTTTTGGGGAATTGTCATAACATATATTTCTCTCTATGTATTAATTCACTCTATTGACACACTTTAAGCACAAAAGACTTTGATCTGCATCAAATCTGAATATTATAATAATCCTATAATTTTAATTTTGGTTTTTGTGCTTAACTAACTTGTTTAATCCCCTAGTCTGACCGTGATTATGTTATAGCCGTACAAGCCAGTCGTGTTGTTAAGTTGAGTCATAAATTGCGGTCATATTTGTGTTACAGGTGTTCCTAAGGAGGAGCCCTTATCGTGTTGATCGTGTCCTTCTTTTGCAGTTTGGAAGCTTCTAAGGTGAGGGATTAAAATGTTTTCAACTGGGGCCAAACATATATTACGTAAATATATATATTCTTAAAACCCAACCCTTATTTATTGAGTTTGATTTTGAACCATTGATACTATATATTATTAGTTGTTTTATAATATTTTATTATTTTATTGAAAAATTGGATTTCCTTATAAAAATGGATTTTTTTTATATTATATATACGCGTGAGTGAATGAAAAGTTTGATTCTGAACCGTGAAACGGTTAAGAAAAAGAAAGTGTTTGAAAGTGTGAATCTGTTTTGAAAAGCGAGTAATGATCTGATAGAACCCTTGGGGACTCCCTTGGGGAATATGGGCCCGAAGTATCTAGTGGGTGAAGCCCGGAGGTGAGCGCCAAAGGCTGATCTTTACTACGTACTTCTGTGAAGCTCTGTATGGGGAGTAGCAAGAGGTTGACTACGACACGTATAGAGTGAGATTATTGGTACCAGGGCATATTGCCCCTATCTGTGTGATCGTGCGGTTGGTTGCGGGGCACCTCGACTAACAATTGGAGGGAGAAGGTTGGTTTCTGTTTTATGTTTCTTGTGTTCAAGGTGTGAAAGGTTGGAGAACTTACCCGTACTCGCCGGGTTACTGTGATTGATCGATCGTTTTGATTATTGGTTCAGAAGTGTGTTTTCATACAAACTAAAAGCTAACCCTTCTTATAAGTTTAAATCTCGTTTTCAAAAATAAGGAAAAATGTGGACCAAGCTTGTGATTTTGTTTATGTATATCTATAACCCCCTCACTTAGTCATATTGACTAACGCCCCTTTTCTTCTGGTTTTGGCTTCAGGCAGATGTGAATAAGCGGTACGTTTGGTCTGGGTCGTGAAGTGTCGTTTAGATAGTTGGTTTTGAAGTTATGAGTTTTGGAATTTCTCCTTCGTGGGAAACTCAGTATGTATATTCAATGCACCTATACTTAATACAGTTGTCGTTTGTAGTTTGTCTCTTGTCGTTGGCCTTACTGTCCTTCTAAATATTTTTTTGAAGTTTGGTGTTGACTGGCATTATTTTATGCTTCCGCTATGCTAGCTTTTGTCTATTTGTTCACCGTTCGCTGGGACAGATCTCGAGTGGAGGCCCAAAGCTAACACTTGGGGTATTTCTCAGTGCGGGATGTGGCAAGGGCGCCACTTTTGGGTGGTATCAGAGCCCGGTTTGGAAACCGGAGCTCTTATCATGTCTAGAACGAGTCTAGGGTGAGTCTTGGAGTGAGTCTAGGTTGTACGGCTGTAAGATTTGAGTCATTATGTGCTTTTATGTGTACCTGTGGTACGTGCGTATGTGATATTTCAGTGCTTTAGATGATTACGCTCTAATCAATCATGCATTATATTGTCAGTAAGTTGTGATTACAGCAATGCCACGCGGAAGACCCCCTCGTGCTAAGATCCCGCCACCAGTCGGAGAACAAGCCCCACCTGAGAATGTTAATGTTAATGATTTTGCAAGACATTTTGCACAAGATTGTGTACAACAAGCGACCCAGCAGGCTCAACAACAGTGTCAAGGACCAGTGCAGGCAGAAGAGAAAGCACTAGATAAGTTCCTCAAGTATAATCCACCCAAGTTCTATGGCCAGACTGATGATCTGAAGGCTGAAGAATGGATATCTAAAATGGAACAAATTTTTCAAGTTACACGAATTAGAGATCCTGATCGGGTAGAATTCGCAGTGTTTCTGCTCAAAGGTCTTGCTCAAGATTGGTGGAAACTCACACAACAAGGATGGCAGGTTATTGGAGGACCAATTACTTGGGGCCGATTCCTAAATGAATTTAGAGACAAGTATATTCCCCAAGTGATTCGTGATCGTAGGGAGAAAGAGTTTATGGAGCTGATTTAAGGAAATGCTAGTGTTACAGAATATGAGGCACGATTTGCTCGTCTAATCAATTATGCACCTCATATTGTGCCAAATCAGAGTAGGAGAACTAAAAGGTTCATCCAAGGGCTTAAGCATGAAATACGATATGCACTGATGGCAGCTAACATCATCGAATATACTGATGCAGTTTCGAGAGCTATGGAAGTGGAGTCTGAAATACGAGATATACAGTCGGTCCCAGCACAGGTGAATCAATCTTCTGGGTTAAAGAGACCGTTTATACAAACAGAACAATCTACTCACAAAAAGCCAGCTACAATTCAGAACAGACCACCAAGGAACAAACCAAATCCAACTCCACGCCCAGAAGGGACCTATGCACCAGAACGTAAGTGTGATTTTTGTGGTGGACCAAACCACGAGGAGAATAATTGCTGGAGAAAGTTGGGTCGTTGTACCCGGTGTGGCAGTGACCAACACTTGATCAGAAATTGCCCAAGAATACAACCACAACAAGGTCCGATAACACCATTAAGAAATACTCAACAGGCTGGAGGAGCAGTGAGACCGGTAGTTCATGCTCGGGCTTATGCATTAGGGGGAGAACAAGGAGAAGAGGAACAAGTGGCTCCAATACAAGTCATAGAAGGTACTCTAAACATTATACGCATCCACATTAGGCTATTATATGATTTGAGTGCCCATTTATTGTGAATGATATTATTATGAAATCATTCGTACTTGTTGAGTGTCACGTTATGTGTGTGACGTTAGCTTTCCCCGTAAAGGATTGATAGTAAGAATAATCAAAACTTTTCACAAAATAAAGAGTGGAATCTGGGGACCAGATTCTCTTAAGGAGGGGAGAGTGTAACGCCCCAAAATTTTAAAACAACAAAAATAAATGGGTTAATCGAGATATTGAAGCACGTCTAAGAACTTAGTTGAGAAACTAATATGTTAAAACATTATTCTATTGAAGAAAAAAAAATAATGAAATGATTTTATGTAAATAATATGTGCATTCATTATAATTAAGGTATTCAATACGTGCTTCAAGTATTGATATATATCATAGTATTCATTTTAGTTTAATTACTCAATTAAATGTAACTGTTAATTTGTGATTCAAATTATTAATTGCATTGAAGTTTTTCTTGAATATACGAATGATTACAAGATTTTATAATTATGTGTATACATATTTCTGTTTGTACGATTAATTGTGTTAGATACATAATATATAACTTTCCACTTTAAAACATTTATTAATATGAAACAAATAATGCAATTGACTTTGTTGAATAGTTGGATATTTAATCAAATTATATTTTTGGTATACAACTAGCCGACGAACAAGCGGTACGTATTTGCAAATTTAAGCATCAAGTGTTCTTATTTTATTAAAGCTATTTGGTATAGCTTAGCCACAATTCTTAATTGGAATGCCACGTACCCTACCATAGAATTAGTAGGCAAGAATAATCATCAACCCACGTGTCTTTATAAAATTGAAAGTAGATGACTGAGTATGTCGCATTTCGGATCAACATATTTTATAATCTTAATGATCAAATTGCCTATTTGAATTTTAGAGATAACACTTGTTTCCTTAGTCGGCAAAAATTATGAACAGCATAGCATCTGTATAAATAGATACTTTCTCATGAAAATTTCGAAAGTTAAATTCCGATTTGTTGATTTTGGATTTATATGTCCAGTTTTGACTTCGGATCATGGAACTAAAACCCATGCTGGATTGTTTTATTCTATAAAGGAATTAATATCCAAAGTAATATTATAAACGTTCATTTGAGATCTTTTTGGGGAATTGTTATAACATATATTTCTCTCTATGTATTAATTCACTATATTGACACACTTTATGCATAAAAGACTTTGATCTGCATCAAATCTAAATATTATAATAATCGTATAATTTTAATTTTGGTTTTTGTGCTTAACTAACTTGTTTAATCCCCTAGTCTGACTGTGATTATGTTATAGCCGTACAAGCCAGTCGTGTTGTTAAGTTGAGTCATAAATTGCGGTCATATTTATGTTACAGGTGTTCCTAAGGAGGAGCCCTGATCGTGTTGATCGTGTCCTTCTTTTGCAGTTTGGAAGCTTCTAAGGTGAGGGATTAAAATATTTTCAACTGGGGCCAAACATATATTACGTAAATATATATATTCTTAAAACCCAACCCTTATTTATTGAGTTTGATTTTGAACCATTGATACTATATATTATTAGTTGTTTTATAATATTTTATTATTTTATTGAAAATTTGGATTTCCTTATAAAAATGGATTTTTGTTATATTATATATACGCGTGAGTGAATGAAAAGTTTGATTCTGAACCGTGAAACGGTTAAGAAAAAGAAAGTGTGTGAAAGTGTGAATCTGTTTTGAAAAGCGAGTAATGATCTGATAGAACCCTTGGGGACGCCCTTGGGGAATATGGGCCCGAAGTATCTAGTGGGTGAAGCCCGGAGGTGTGCGCCAAAGGCTGATCTTTACTACGTACTTCTGTGAAGCACTGTACGGGGAGTAGCCGGAGGTTGACTACGACACGTATAGAGTCACGTTATTGGTACCAGGGCATATTGCCCCTATCTGTGTGATCGTGTGGTTGGTTGCGGGGCACCTCGACTAACAATTGGAGGGAGATGGCTGGTTTCTGTTTTGTGTTTCTTTTGTTCAAGGTGTGAAAGGTTGGAGAACTTACCCGTACTCGCTGGGTTACTGTGATTGATCGATCGTTTTGATTATTGGTTCACAAGTGTGTTTTCATACAAACTAAAAGCTAACCCTTCTTATAAGTTTAATTCTCGTTTTCAAAAATAAGGAAAAATGTGGACCAAGCTTGTGATTTTGTTTATGTATATCTATAACCCCCTCACTTAGTCATATTGACTAACGCCCCTTCTCTTCTGGTTTTGGCTTCAGGCAGATGTGAATAAGCGGTACGTTTGGTCTGGGTCGTCAAGTGTCGTTTAGATAGTTGGTCTTGAAGTTATGAGTTTTGGAATTTCTCCTTCACGGGAAACTCAGTATGTATATTCAATGCACCTATACTTAATATAGTTGTCGTTTGTAGTTTGTCTCTTGTCGTTGGCCTTACCGGCCTTCTAATTATTTTTTTGAAGTTTGGTGTTGACTGGCATTATTTTATGCTTCCGCTATGCTAGCTTTTGTCTATTTGTTCGTCGTTCGCTGGGAGAGATCTCGAGTGGAGGCCCAAAGCTAACACTTGGGGTATTTCTCAGTGCGGGATGTGGCAAGGGCGCCACACTTTCTCTCCTCTCCCTCTTGGAATGGTGATGATCGATGAATGTGATGAAGCAAGGACAAAGGGAATGCTGATATTTAGTGCTAGATGGGTAGAATACGGGTCGGTCAAGTCCGGTTCGTTTAGTAAACGGTTCAACAAGTTATAAGAAACGGGGTCGTGGAAAGATTCATTGTCGAGAGTTCAAACGGTAACGAAAAAGTATGAGGTCAAGTTTAATGGATAGGTAACGTCGAAACAAGTTCAACGCCGGTTACGGATCTCGATTTCGAGGTCCGGAGCTCAAGATATCGCGAAAACCGTTCAGGGTTGCCTGTATTCGAATAGGTCCCTAAACTTTCAAAAAGTGGCAATTAAGCCCAAACTCAATTTCCAATTGAGTCCAAAACATTCAAATAAGTTACAATCAAGCCCACGAATCACACGAACCACGTAAATTCGTTCAATTAACACCGAATTCACAAAATTCAAATTCCCACAATTTCATTCATATATTCATAATTCAAGTTAGAATTCATATAAAATTTAAACAATTAAAACAAAGTAGAAACAAATTCAAATAGCAAATCAACTTATAAAATCACATAATTAAATAAAAATACGCACGTAACACTTACCTACACGTGTGAAAACTCGGGGCGTTACAACCTATTTTCGGAACACTCTTCTTTAATTCGATTCGATAGGACTTTGATTAAATCGGTAGTTGAAGTATCAAACAAGGATGTCTTCCTAACAAGTAAACATTGAAATGATGCGTGTTGGGTTAGGATGTTAAATGCATGTAGCGCATATTTTCAACAAAGGAGATGAAACATCAAATCATCAATTATAGCAACAAAACACATAATTCAACAAAGAAATATGCAACAACAAGTTAACAATTATAATATTAAAATGCATATAATAAGAATTTAAGGAATTAATTACAATGTATGATGCATATGTTATGAATGCATTGAACCTGTCACCATAGTTGTAGTTTTAGCCCGACGACTTGTTCTTCATTTCTCCAATTACCCTTGCCTCGAATTGTTGTTCTTTTCTTATTTTACCACGGTCTTCAAATCTTTGAAGTCTTCTTGTATAAGCTTACATCTCCCTACAAAGATTGATCCCCAAATGTGATTCCAAATCCTACTCCTAGTTGTCACTTTGTTCGAAGTTCCCTTGACGATTCTTCATGAGTTCAACGACTGGATGAACTCATCCTCCAATTGCTTACACCTGAGCACATAATTTTCCTCTAACAGATCTTTGCCTTTCTTTATCATTTTCATTTGTTGCTCCATATCTCTCAATTCAACCTCACAACACGACAATTCTGCTTGGATCTAGATGATAAACTCCAATCCGGCCAAAGATAGAACTGTTAGCATTGTTACTTCCCAAATGTTTGCATTCACCGTGTTGGATTGATTCCTTTAACTCTTTTCAAATCCATCTTCTTCCCGAACTCAGCTTCCAAAACCTGATTTGTTCGGAAGTTCCGCTTTGTCGATTCGTCTCGCTCGCCATTCACAAATCCTAGTATATCCCGAACCTTCTGCCCCGAACTTGAAACCAATTAGCTTGATTCACATGGAAACTCATCCTCGATGGTCTTTGTTGCTTATCTCTCGACAACCGATTTTTCTTCGAGTCCTCTTGATTATCATTACCTCTTCGTTGATCTGAACTTCAACTAAAGTACCCTCAAGGTTTTTCTTTGCTTCTTTCGTGAATCAGGTGATCTTATTGTATCCGATTGGATGACCTTTGTAGTGGAGGTGTGCACGTGTTGATGTTGTAAACTTTAACCATCACACACCCTACCATTGTCCCATCAAGTATCCGCCAACTATAATTGAACCCATAAATTGTTGCCACAAGTCGAACCTTTTATTCTGGATCTTAACCTTCATACCTTAGTCCCATTTAGGAAAACCACGATTCTCAAATCCTTATGTGTAAATTCCCAATGCCTTTCTTTCATCATTCATGTTGGAAAGTAGAACTCGTGAAGAATTGTTGTGATCCTGAGAATTGGCCGTAGATTGATATTGTAAGAATATCCTACAATAACAACTCATCTCATCTATAGATGCATGCCGGTTAGTAAGTGCATGTGACACATAAGTAGCACCAAGAGCTCGTATTTAATGCAAAATGCAACACATAATCGAACAATTTAAAGTAAACAAGTTCAACATATAATTTTTCAACATTTTGCATCAAACACCATCAAATGAGGTCAAGAATCGATGCAATGCACACGTTGACAATTAGTTCCTATGTCGTACGACCTAAACTGACTCAATCACGACACGCGAGCTCCGGTTTTGCAACCTGGAGGCTCTGATACCACTCAAAGGATGTAACGCCCGAGCGCTAGACGTCACATACCCCGCACCATGACCCGACCCGTATATGAAATGGATTTCCATACACGTTCCAAATTATAGCGAACGGAGACATACACACTCGCTAAGCCAGGCGGGACTAACCTATAACTTAAACCCCAACAACAACAACAACAAACAGAGCAATAGAAAAGCGGAAGCAATCATTCATATATTATATATTGAGCTAGATGCTCTAGGTACCAACATGTAATTCATATATTGAGCTATACGCTCTATGTACCAATATTTAAGCCTGAATAAGATACATATAGGTACCATATACATGTAAGCTCCATACAAAAACAAAATCCAAAGTATCAATAAAAGTAAGCGTATGGGTGTAACGAAAGAAAGGCTAGACACCATGCAAGACTCTCTCTCAGACTTGTATCCCGCCTAGCATCCCTTCCTACAAAAACAACTGAAACAACTCCGGTTTCAGTCTTAGACAGACTGGTGGGTATAAAAAGATAGGCATAATATCAATATATTACGGATTTAAACACGTACATGCAAATTATAATCCTTATTCGAGGTTTTGAATCCTTTTTCCCAAGTGGGAAAATAAATACAACGAATAGGATTATAACAATTCATTTCATTTAATTAGGTCATTCGTGGCCCGGCGAGAGGGCGCGCATTATCTCCAACCACCACCTCGTGTAATTGATTAATCATTCATTCATTCATTCGTTCATGCATTCTTTCTTTCGTGCACATTCATTCGATCGTTCATATACTCCTTTTTCCTCCGGGTAGGGAACGGGTTTGCAAGGTCCGAACCCTCATTCATTAATGCTAGAGGGGTACATGAATCCCCAAAAGCGCGGGTCTCCTTTCATTCACTATTCTCCTAGTGAAATCCAGGTTGCCGAAATTGTTGGAACTAGTATAAATGGATTCCCGTCAGCCCAAGCTTCCCCGGTTCACCACTACACTAAGTCCCGGGCCCCCATTCATTGTGATCACTCAATCATTACTCGCCAAAACATTTTGGTAGGATATTCAAGAAAAAGGCTTTCGTTTAAAACATTTGCTCATTAAAAACTTGGTATAAATACCTATATAGGGTTTTGGCCAAAATCTTGCACATTAGGTGTTCGGGGTCATATTGTTAACTAATAGAAGAAAAACCCACCTTTACATCTCTTACCGAACAATACCAAAAGGAAAAGAGACTTGAGGTAGCCTATGAACCCGGCATGTCTCCACCCTGGAGAAACTGAACAAAAGACAACATCGTGCAATCATGAGACTCAATACACAAAATGAACCATATAAGACGCACGACAATGCATTAACATGTGAATACATGCATGATCAATAACAATGTGCTAACAAGATGTTCATGTCATCATTAATGCCACTTATTCATATAAACAAGCCTTTCATTCATTACACGAGTAAATCGTGTTTGTTCATTATCATTCGTTCAATATCCAATTCATTATACATTATTACACATCCCAACCATGCATGTGAATCATTTTGAAGTGTGGGGAATTCACTAAACATATAGAGATTGCATTGATTACACAAAGAGTCATGTTATAGCACTTAAACGTTTGTACATACATGTCACATTTGTCCAATGCAAATCAAGCCATAACACTCATAACCATCATCCAATAATTCATTAATATCATAAATACAAGTTTGAAGCACAAGAAATCAATTAAAACACATACGGATGTCAAGGGGGTGAAAGGAACGCAAGAAGACGGATTTTGGTTTCGCTGACAGTTTGGGAAATGAGCAAGCTGTAAAGAATAGATCATATCTTAATTTATAGAATTTGGAATTGAGTTTTATTGATTGGAAATGAAACTAGACACATAGAGATTTTCAATGATATATGGCACGAATCATGATTCAAAGCGAGGTGAAAATGGCGTAGGTTTGAAGTTGGACCAATGCAGACTTTCGACTAAGTAGCGACACCATTTTCAAACGATCATATCTCACAAATGGATAAAGATAATGAGGTGGTTCCAATTGGAGGATGTTCTAGACTTCAAGAGGTTTCCGTGGGTTCAAAAATCAGGTCCAACGGAGTTCAAACGAAGTCAGCACGGCCGTGTCAATATTGGCCTGAAAGCTGACACGGCCGTGTCGGAATAAAAAAATTCCAACTCGAGAGCTTGACACGGCCGTGTTAGAAATGAACTGAAGTTGGACACGGCCGTGTTGGGTCATCTTCTCTGAAAATCCAAGGCTAAGGAGCAAGGGTTCGAGTAGAAATGTTCTAAAAGCACCGCAAGACATATCCGGACCAAATCAAGCACTAATATACGTCAAAATACACTATAATTCATACATACAAACACATATCATCACCAATTCATCATTTAAACCAATAAACCCACAAGTATATACATACATATATATATATACACATATATATACCTACACATATACCCATTCTTGCCTCAAAATTCAAGGCCCAAGCATATCATTCAAAGGTCATCATATATTCAAGCTTATACACACAAAAATTCAAGTAATAAAGCAAGAATCATTCAACCCTTGTCATCACCCAACATATATATATATATACACATATACCTTGGATAGGAAGGAGGAGATGAGAAGAAATGGTTGAGCTTGAATCCTTGTACAAAAGATTGAAGAAATTCTCTTGTCTCCTTGCTTGCTTGATTGACCGATCATGGAGGAAAGAAATGAGGGGGTGAGTGTCTCTTGCTCTTGTGTGAGAATGAAGAAGAAAGGAATGTAAGTGTATACATATATGTATATATCATGTAAAGGGGTGGAGAAAAGAGGGGGAATTGCACTTTGGCCCTTTTGGAATTTAAGTGATTCGATTAAGGCCCCAAGGTTTGGTAGATGATCAATTGTGGTCCGATTAAAAGTTCAATTGGATCCAAGGATTTCATAAAAGATCAAATAAGTACATAATCGAAACAAAAATATTCATTAAAGAATACATAAGTAGCAACTAAATTTAAATAACATAGTCAAGGATCACATAAATTATCTAGACCACGTAATAACAATTAATTCACGACAGTGAAATGTATTAGACATCCATTGCACTTAAATCATATAAAAGTCACATAATAGCAATTAGTTCATGAAATTATTAAATTAAACAATCACTTAGCAATTAAAACACATAAAAGTCACATAACTCTCGGTCGAAACCCACTCGTGACGTCATACCTGTACGTCGAAAAGTCGGGGCGTTACACACCAAAATATCATCGATGAAGATCACAACAAACTTATCCAAATAGGGCCGGAAAATCCGATGCATCATATCCATAAAAGCTGTCGGCGCATTAGTTAATCCAAATGGCATCACCACGAATTCATAATGTCCATACTGGGTATTAAATCCTGTCTTAGGAATATCTTCCTCCTTGATCTTTAACTGATAATATCCTTGCCTTAAATCAAGCTTGGAGTACACTCTTGACCCTTGTAGCATGTCAAACAAATCCTCTATATTAGGCAATGGATATTTATTCTTTACAGTCATCCGATTCAACTCCCGGTAGTCAATACACATCCTTAAACTTCCGTCTTTCTTTTTAACAAAGAGAACCGGCGCGCCCCACGGTGATGAACACGGGCGAATATATCCATTCTTAAGAAGATCTTCCAACTGAACTTTCAACTCCTGTAACTCTGCCGGTGCCATCCGGTAAGGAGTCTTAGAATAATGTTCAGATCCCGGATATAAGTCTATTACAAATTCGATCTCTCGATCAGGAGGCAAAGAACCTAAAACTTCGGGAAACACCTCAAGATATTCCTTCACCACTTCTGTCTCTTCGAGTTTCGCCTGATCTTTCGGCTTATTCCAGATATAGGTAATAAATCCCGTTGCCCCATTCCTTATCAACTTATGAGCCTCAGTGAATGACAAAAGAGGTGTAATATCTGATTCTTTCCCCACTGTCACTTCTTCTCCCAACTTAACTGTCTTGGTGAAACAATCAACCGTGGCGTGATACCGAAACAACCAATCCATTCCCAGAATAACTCCATATCTGTTCATCAGCATTACCACCAAATCTGCCTGATATCCTCTGCCTTCAAACCCAAACACACAATCTTTGACCACCCGATCCGTCTCAAGACTTCAACCCAACGGTGAACTCACCACATAACAAGCATTTAAGCACGTAACAGGCAAACACAAAGTATCAATTAATTTGCAAGATATAAAAGAATGAGTAGCGCCAGGGTCAAATAATGCATGTATGTTCGTGTTATGGATGCATATCGTACCTTCCACCATAGCATTGGGATTGGCTTCCACATTTTGCTCTTCACCCGCAAGGGCATAAGCGCGAGCTGGGATCATCGGCCTTTGAGCTCCCGGTTGATATCCCGGAGTCTTATCTGGACAAGTATTGGCCATGTGTGTTGCCTTTCCACAAATCAAACACTGTCCCAACCTCCTTCTGCAAGTGTTGTAGGTGTGAGTCGGGCCTCCACAAAATAGACATGGTGACCTATCATGCCGAGGATCAGAAGTAGCTGGAGGTGCTTGTGGCTTCGGCGGTGCAGCTCCTGTAGGTCGAAACCTCTTGTTTTGCCCTTGAAATGGCTGTGAGGGAGCCACCATAGGTCTTTTCCCTTTTCCAAATCCCGATCCTTGTCCTATTTGCATACGAGGTATGAGATCCTTTTTCTTATACTCCTCTTCCAATACCAGAGCCCGTTGTACAGTGTCAGCAAACGACTCAAAATTATGGCCTGCATGCCCGTGCCTCAGATCTTGTCTCAATCCAGCTATAAACCTCTTTCCATTTCTCTTTTCATCCCTTGTAATGTGGGGTGCATATTTGCCAAGCCGATTGAAAAGAGAAATATACTGAGCCACCGTCCGCGTCCCTTGCTTTAAATCCATAAATTCTTGTTCTTTCCTTTCTCGGACGACTTCAGGAACAAAGGCTTCTCTAAACTCCCTTACAAACACTTCCCAAGTAACTTCTTCTCCTTCCACTTCGAGCTTCTCTCGGGTGCGTTCCCACCAATCATAGGGTTATCTTACCAGTTAATACATTAGTTAGTCAAGCGTATACCATTACCTAGAAATTCGTACGAGTAGATCAGACACTCCACGGAGGCGTGGTCGAGCTGACTTTCCCCGTAATTCATTCTATCCGTAGAAGCCTAATCTTGTATACCGCGAATACATACCCGCCGAAGTGAGTAGTATATATTCACTATACTATAGACGGGTAATGGAGGCCGTGAGAATCCAACTCTTTTTATCTCGCTCCCACTTGAATTTTATAAAATTTGTGGATTATCTTTGACTATTAAATAATCACTTTTGGCGTCTTATTAATTTTGGAAGTAATTAATCTAATTAATAAGCTCCCACTGGGATTATTAAATAATCCTAATAATATTTTAAGGCTTTAATAACTCTTTATTAATTTAAGCCAAAAAATATTAATCCAATTATGCATCGTATTTAATCTCTATTAAACATTATATATCTAATCTTATTAAATAAAACATGCATAATTGAAACAACATAATATCACATATTATCATGCCATTTTTAAAATTTAAAAGTATGCTTACAAATAATTATCACGCTTTAAATTTTCATGGCCCCTCAAATAAATATGTTTTAAATTATCACATAATTTAAATCATATTTACTGATTCGACAATTAACCAGGAAGATTATTGAAATCAATTCCCAGAAAATTACCATTCCACGTAAATTCCCAGGAAACACTGGAGGGGTCACAACGGTCCCACTTAAAACCCATCCTCCTTAGACAGAATTTACGTGCACAGTATCAGATTTAAAATTATGCATCTTATGCTTTATCAATGCAAGTATATAATCAGAGCCCCGCTTTGATACCAGTTGTTGGTGTGGCGGGCCCGAGGCAGAGTGATGGTATAGCATAATATTCAAAAAAATTTGCCATAACCTCATTATCAAAATATTTCAAAAATATTTTAATAAAGCAGCGGAATAAATCGGGCAGCATAACTCTAATATATACAGACATCGAAAACATAATTTTAAATCACATAGCATATAATCACAATATGCAAATAATAATTTGAGCAGCACAACGGTATTACCATAGTGCAAAAATGGCTATCAACGGCACTTTTCCAGCACCTCGATATTTTCTCGTGAAACCGGCAGAGCTTCCCCGCAATATCCCCGATTAAGAAATTGGAGTGTGGGCTCCGACAGTATTTTGCTAAATACTTTGAGAAAATATTTTTCTAGAAAAACCCTTTTTTCTAAAACTAGAAAATCCCTATTTTCTATTAATTAAGTGGATTATATATTAATTATATAACCACCTAATTAAATATAATTAATCCTTAATTAAAGGATTAATTGTAAGAGAGAGGGGTTGTTTCGGAGGCTTTTAAACTGGAGAAAAGCTTCTACAATTCGTTGTTGTTCCAAAAGAAATGCATGGACTGCATATTTATAGCAAGATATAAGGCCATTTTCGTCCAATAAATGGAAAATTGCCGTGCACTCCAAGGGCCGACGACGAATCCGGGAATACCACGTGGAAGCACACGCCGCCACGAGCACGGCGGCGTCGAGCACGCGCCAAAAGCCCGCCGCACGCGCCTCCCGTGTGGCGGCTGTGTGGCTGGCGTGTGTGCTGCTCACGGCAGCACGAGCAGCTGCCACATGTCGAACCAGTCCGGTCCAACCGGGCGGTTCAACACTTAGACCGGTTCAACTGTGAACCGGTCGGTTCAGCTTGGTTCGGTCAGTGATACGTGGAAGGATAGCATTCGCCCACGTGTCCGGGTCGGTCAAACCTTGACCGACCCGCACCCGAACCCTAGCTCCGACCCGGTCCGTTTCAGATCAAATCTGGGGCGTTGACATGTGCTGATGCGGCGCAATCCTGGCCGTCCATTTGGCGTGCCACTTGGCGCCGAGTCAGCACCACCTGTCGCTGGCCCACGGACGTGGCATGACACGTCAGCTGACACGTCACCACTGCCACGTCAGTAAAAAACTTTTTATTTTTTATTTTTTTTATTTTCTCCAAAATAAGATTTTGGGCATTTCCAACTCTTTGGAATTTAATTTATTTTCTCAAAATAAATTCTTTGGCTATTTTCAAACTCTTTGAAAATTCATTTCTCTCTCTCTCCTTTTAATATTTTCTCATTGATCTTCGTTGGGGCTTGCGAGGGGAGCTGCAGGACTAATTAATCTTAGCTCCAAACGGGTCAATCTATTATCATCCCATGACAATAATTGATTACCGTTTAACAATATTTAATTCCACTAAATAAATATTGTTGAACTCTAAAATTAATTAAATTATTCATGAATTTCTCGATCTAGAATAATTTCGCATTTTACTCCTCTGTACAGATATCCATGAAAAATAAATCAATACTACTATCATTTATTTTTCACTTTCAATCTGAAATTTCTTGATTCGCCTTAAGTCCAAATTCCCTTTATGTGAAACATATTCAACATACAACTTCGGTGAAGCACACATGAAGTACTTTGGCCAAAGTTTTATTTGAACTTTTGCAAATCTATTTCAGGGATATCTTTAACCTTCCAGCAAGGCTACAGATTCCTCGATCAATATTTCTCTTTAGCACATTTCATGCAATCACCGAACGTACAAAGTATTTTGGTCACCCGTTACCGAGACCTCACTTCTGAGTACGTCACAGTGATTAACACTACATGCCTAAAGTAAAAACACTATCAGGATTAAGAGTCTAATGCTTCTGAGATTTTATTCATTTTAGATAGCAGTATAAAATGAACGATCTCAATGGTCCAGTTCGATGTTTCCAATCTCATTGAAAATCATCAATGTGTTATAATTGGAAACTCCATTTACTTATGACGAAAGACTAATCATCTTATATAACACATTATAGTCTTGATAAGACCATTTTCTTATCATACCGACTAGAACTTTAATGACACGTGATTCTTGGTATTTAAAGTTTTTTCCTATGAAACACATTTCATATAAAAATACCATCACACGCCATTAATTACTAAATTTGTAAAATACTCATAACTTGCGAAAAATTTCAGTTTTCTTAATCCAAAATATTTACAATATAATTGGATTTTCAGGGCATTAATCGCAACAGCTCAAACGTGCTTAGGAAAATATGAATTTAGGTTCCTTGGTTTCCTTTGTTTTTTACGAGTCCGTCACCTCTTCCGGGATTCGAATCCGAATTCCCGAGCTCAAGTTACGTCCTCCGGAACCAAAGGTGCGCATAGTTCTCTTAACCTCCCGACTTGGTCTCGTTTCCAAAATAAAATTCGTTAGCACCTAAAACATGATCGAAAACATGAAACGAGCACGTAGCCATGTGAATAACACATAAATCTACAACATACTAAAATTTTACAAAATTTCGAATCCAAGTCAAGTAGGAACGGCATGCGATCCACACAAATAAAGGCATAACATTCAAGAATTCCTTTAAAATTTCAAACATTTTAATTTATAAATTTAAATTCCATTTTAACTTTTGATGAAATATATAACGAAATAGATATAATTAATATGATCAATTAAAGTTATAATTATAATTTAACCATTAATTACGTAATTAAATAATTTAAACGCACCCTTAGGGAACACATAAGCTATTCTCATGCACAAGTGGTTCAAGTGATGGTATACATTCCAATTCAAATATTGCATATATTTCAATGAATCACATATTTAACAATTAGATAATGAAATTTAAATATAGAAAACACTTATAGCTAATTAATTCGCGCAAATTAGTAAACACATACGTCATATTAGAATACGTAAAAGTTGGGGCGATACAATCTCTCCCCCTTAAAAGAATCCGTCCTTGGATTAACTACTCGACCGAACAAATAATGAGAGATTCCCCGTCTCTCACAAGCAACAAGGAGAGAGCCCCGTCTCTCAAGCAACAATGAGAGAACCCCCGTCTCTGGTAAGCAAAGGAGCATCCCATCTCTCGAACAAAAATAAGAGAATCCCCATCTCTTACAAACAACGAGAGTACCCCGTCTCTCAAACAAAAACAAAGCAAGGAAGTCTCCAATACTCCCGAGCAACACAACAAGAAACCATAATTAAAGTCACGTAAGGCACTCAAGGCAGGTAATAGATATTATCCACGTTGACTATCAAATACTCCAAGTAATTTAACATGATAAGGAATTAAAGCACACAACATAAAAATTATTTGATTTAGATTTGCATGGATGCATGTATCATGGATGCTTCATGTACCGTTCACCGTAGTTGCATAATTTAGAATTGTGAGTTTTGTTGTCCAATGCATGATCTGCCCAGAAAGTGAGTGCAGTACTTGCCTTGTCTTTAATTTCTTCAGTGTGCCCCGGTGAAGCCATGATAGAACCTCTTGAAATTTTATTCTTGATTCCCTTCTGACTTTTACTACTTCTAATCCTCTCCGATATTTCATTATTTCCCATAATCTTCATTCAACCAAACCAACTCTTAATCACCGAGCTTGACCTCCTCGAATACCCTTAGATCATTCATCCCGAAATCAGATCCATAGCTATTTTCTTTACCCATATCAAAGCCTAACATATCATTGAAGATAACTACCCTTGGCGTCCTTAAAAGTTCACTCCCAACCTTAATATATATGTCACAAAATCTCTTCCTATCTTCCATTCAATTTACCCTTTCCACTCTCTTTAACCAAAAATAGTATGTTCTTGATGATTCTTGAAGTTTGATTTAAATCTTCCCAATGTTCATCCTTGCCGGTTTGTCGCTTCTTAAATCTTTTTCCGAACTCATTGAACCAAGCTTTATGAGCAGTATCCCTTTTCTATGATAACTTGAATCGGTTCCCTCTTGACAACTCAATTTAGGAGTTTCCCAAAACTCCTTCATAACTCCTTTATCTTCAAATCGACTTACATACGTAGAAATATTCGACGAGCTATCTTCTCTATTCCCCGTGAAAGTCTTCAACCCGAATTTAGTGGCTTAACTCTCATTTTAATGGTCAACCTTTAAAGTCGTCTTATTCATCTCCGCTTCCCACCATAACATTTTTGGATCTTCCTTAATTGTATTTCCGTTATTTCTATTAATTATTTCTTCGGCCACAACTTCAAGTTTCAATTTTACCTCTTGGTCATTCTCTCCCCCTTAAAATTTCTGTCGTTACACATTGAACTCCATCGATCCTTCTTTCATCGAAATTCTTGATGGAAAGATTTTCGTTACGGAGGATTTTAACTAGAATAGCGACCCGAAAATTTTACCTTTCAACTTCTCTTTTAATTCTCTTGATATCCGAGAGCCCTTTCCTACTCTTGTTCGATTCGAACACCCCGAAGTCAACTCTAGTCTCGCTTCTCTTTCTAAAATCTCCTTTTTTCCATCAACCTATCCCGTACTTCAAGTTCTTTATTTTCCCTGACGTCATCTCCCTTGTAATATGCAATCTCATTGTTTCATTTCATCTAAATTTAGATGTGGCTCTGTTGAAATGATACTTGATAGATGAGGTGAAGGAACTTCCTATCAAATAAACACTAAAATGCATGTCGGGTTAAAATGACGATGCACGTGGCACACTTGCAACAATTTGATATGCAACACCTTAGGCAATGAAATCAAATAGGGATGCACGCACAAGTAAGAGTAAGGAAAATTAAATAATTTAATGTAAAGTATGATGCACGTGCCATGAATGCTTTGGAACCTGTTACCAATATAGTAAGCTCTTAACTCGGTAGCTTTTCCTCGTTCCTCCAATCACGAGGTTACTTTGACTTGCTAATCATGCCTTGTCTTTCCCACGGTCTTCAAGTTTTCCATGAATCTTTGTGCATCACTTGTATCTTCCACGGTCCGGAATTGAAATTTCGCGGTCCCTAATTTCTTCTGCATCCACTGAATTAGCATCTGAATTTCTCCCAGAGAATCACCCTTCAACATTGCCCAAACTCTCTTATAAAATTACCCCGAATGTGTTTCCGAATCCTACTTCGAATCATCACCCTGATCAAGATTCTCGTGCTTATCCTTTATGAGTTTAGATTGGGGAATTGAATTTGTTTTCCAATTTCTTACACTTGAGAATATAATCTCCTCCAACCGATCTTCACCTTTCTCTATCGTTTTCATTTGTTGCTCCGTATTTCCCAATTCGACATCCTACATGATAATTCAGCTTGTATTAATGAAATGAACTCAAATCCCATTCATAACATTGTTACCTTCCGCGAATATGCATTTACTACGTTGCTTGAATCTTTCCAATCTCTTCCCGCTTTTCCATTGTAGTTGAATTCCATAGCTCCCGGACTCACTTCTTCCCGATCTTGACCTCTGCAACCTCTTTTCTAGCCATTATGTTTGTTTAGAAATCCCTCTTTGACGACTCTTGATGCTTAAGTCCCACCGCATGTGTTTTAGTTTGAATCTTCATAATCCTCGCTATCTCTTTCATAATCCAAACCCTAAGTTAACGTACCCTCAAAGTTCATCCACTCCATTCCTTAAGTTGAATGATCCTGTTGAATCCAATTATGGCATCCCTATGTAGGAGAGCCGCATATACCCATCTTAGGAGTCATAAATATTCCCCGATCAACTCCTATTTCATCTCTAAAGTGGAACCTCCATTCCAGTCCCTAACACTTGAACTCTAGCTCTATCTATGAAGACCACGTGTCTCGAATTCTCTATATTCTTCCCCGGTGCATCCTTCATATCTTCCACGCCTCATAAAGAACTTGCAATAGGGCGTTGTTAGCGTGATACTTGGCCATGATTTGATAGTATCTTCATAACCTGTAATTCATAACTTACTCCAAGGGTACATGCATGCGATTAGTGCATGCTCATGACACGTATTCAACACGAAAATCACTGATCCAATGTAAGAATGCATCAGATAATTCAACAAGCTAAAAGGAAAAGCAATTCCATACTCAAGATCGATGCAATGCACATATTTTCACGTAGTTCCTAAGCCGTACGACCTAGACTGACTCAATCACGACACGAGAACACCGGTTTTGCAATCGGGCTCTGATACCACTTAAGGATGTAGCACCCGAGCGCAAGGTACCACATCCCCCGCAACGAGACCCAACCCGAATATGAAATGGACAATCCACACCCGAGCTAAATCACGGCGAACGGGGACATACATACTTGCTGGGCTAGGCGAGAGCTAACTTTCGCAATAAAACAGAGATATTACCACTGTGGAAACAAAGAACTTTCATAAATAGCAAGTTAAGCACAGTGTACCGGGTTCGACTAGAATATATACCTAATCCCGAAATTCAATAAAATCATAAAACATCAATTACGGTTTCTTATAAACTCATTCAGAACTCATGATAGTAGGAACAATCAATACAAATCTTACATTCTCCATAACTTAAACAAATCATGGTACAATATGCAAATGAACAAACTCTGACTTAACCGAAAGACTTAATAGACTTGACTTCCCGCTTAGCACTCCAAACCTACAAGAACATTGAAAACAATCCGGGTTCAGTCTATAAGAGACTGGTGGGTATAAAATGAGGCATAAGTATCATATAAGATAATCTTTAAACATTCACATGCAAGTTATAATCCCAAATGAGGTTTTTAGAGCATTTCCCAAGGGGGTGAAATAAAGAATCATCAAAAGGGATTATAACATTCATTTTCATTCTTTAGGTCTTTCGTGGCCCGGCGAGTAGGCGTGCATTATCTCCAAGCAACGCCTCGTGTAGTTCATTAAACATTCATTCTTTCTTTCTTTCTTTCATGCATTACATTCTTTTCTGCACATTCATAAACATTTACACCTTCTTCCTCCTGGTGATGGTCGGGTGATCGGCCCTAACCATCCATGCATTAACCAAAAGGGGAACATGACTCCCCAGATGGCACTCAGCGTCCATTCCTCGCTAGCTCCTAACGAGCTCCGGTTACACCGTGTTGGAAAACAGGAATCAGAAAGCTGCGGAAATTTAAAAATTTTCCAACAAAAGGATCTTAGACTCGCAATCGTGAATCCAAATTCATAGAGATCAAGAAACTCACTTGGGTAGTAGCTTTCTTGACAGGTTTTGAGCCGCCCTCAAACGCGCTTCATGCGGTAATGGCAACCCGTCCCTCGAAATCTCTTTCTACTTCAGAATCTATTGTAGGGATAACAATCCACGCCAACCTGGATTCAAATCATGTTAGGGAAGTTCTTAACGAAATAACATAAAGAAAGAAACATGAAATGAGAAAGGCATGATTGAAACTCCCTTCGAAAACTAGTTTTGTGAAAGTAGAAATCTGCCAGCCATAAAACCCTCGTGAAAAAAATTCATCCTTCAGGATATGGACGAACAGTTTTCGCCATCTTCTTTGGTTCGATTTTTTCACTCGTTTTCTGTTGGGTTCAGAATCGTTTCACCAGCCCTTCTGGTCGTTTTGCTTGATCCCCACTCCTTGGTAAAGCTCGAATTTTCAAAACTTCTAACTTGAAGCTCGCTAGAGATAGTCCACCAACTTGGCTACAATCTAACTAGGAAGGATGCTAGTTCTCTAGTTCGTGTTTAGGCTTAACCTAGGGTTTGGTTTATCTTGGAGAAAGGATGGTGTTCAACACATGAACCAAAAGAAATCTCGATTAGCTCTAAGAGGAGCTCGAGCTCCCCTATTTATAGGAGGGGAAGGGATGCCCAAACCCTAGTCCTTTTGGGCTAAGGATTTGGTCCCTTTCTCCTATTACTTGATCATCGAGTAATTTTGACTTTGACTTTGAATTCAAATTCAAATCAACTTTCAAGAGAGCTAAAATATCCAAACCCTTTTGGATATTATTATACTTTATTTATTTAAAATAAATAACTTATTTTTATCTAATTAATTAATTCACAATTAATTAACTAGATTATTTTTCTCCAAAATTAAACTTTCTTTTTAATTCAAAATTAAACCAAAGTCTATTAAATAATTAACACATTAATTATTTAATCACCAAATAAATATCTACGCACATACACATGTGTCCATGAAGGACACGTGTCACGCACGTGACCCACACGTGTGGAACCCTTTGGCTCGATTAACTCGTTTAATCATTTTAAAGCCTCAACTCACGTAACCAAGTTGTTGTGTGTGACCCTCTAGGTTCTCAATTCAATTAGCAGTGACCCTAATTAATTAATTCACTAATTAAGTAATCAGTCCACAGATTAAACGACCATAGTCTAGCAACAGGAGTTTAACCCCTAGCTGAATTAGAATGTTCGGATTCGACAGAGCCTTTAAGTCATTGATTCATGTGAGATACAATCCTCCTACGTACTATCTCTCAACCAAGATCTAGGGTAAGGGAATAATTAGAACCCTAATAATTTGGCCTTAAAGTTAAGTGTATTTCATATCCATTTGATCTCAATCCAAGAAACCCTTTTCTTGATGTCTTGATCTACTGCCTTGGCCAAGGACTCCATATGACATATGAATGACTTACACAATAAGAGATCACCTTGCAAATGCAAGTGTAGGTCCTTTCTTGATTCTCATTCACTTTCATGAGTCACTTGTGCAGCCCCAGCATAAGCCTTGAATCAGTTGTCTAAGGCGACACCCTTTAAAGCTTATACCTAAGACTACAGAGTTAACTCATAAAGTGACAAGGAACCTCAAATCTAAGGATCAATTAATCACATCAATGACTCGTGAGATATTTCCTAATCTGGAAGTTTCCATTTCCTGAAATAGAAACTTCCTTTCCCATTTAGGAATCTTCTCACACGAGGCACCTCAGTGAACTTACTTATTAAAGCAAGCACCCTAATGTATCACGCACGTATCAACTATACACTTTGCACCTCCATGAAACAAGGTGGTCCTTCTTAAGGGCGTGATCCCACAAGCAAGCCTTAGAGGAGTCAGGTTGACACTCCCACTGTCTGTAGGACTCATCGGCTTCGAGTATTTTACTAATCATGACTTATGTGAAATAGGGCTCGTTTCATGAACCATTTCATCAAAATGGTAGAGTCCTAAAGTCATCAGGATTAGGGGAGTTCTTATACATGCACAGCTAAAGTAAACGTATACCAAACAAGAGCATATAAAGAAGTGTTCGCCTGTGATATTAATCATTCGTATATTATTCAAAGATTGTCTGTGATACTAGGAAAGTCCCAAAACGGATTATGACTAATCGGCTTTCTACGGCACTATTCCTAACAATCTCCCACTTGCCTGTAAAAGCCATTTAGGTACTCTAAGTCCCATCTTCTCAAGATGCACTTTGAGAGCCTATTGACTTTGGGCGTTTCCAAAGTGGATCTGCTATATTCTCTGCTGATGTGACCCTCTTGTTTACACATCTCTTAGGAAACACCTTTTCCTTAAAAAGTGATTTGTAATCACGTGTTTAGTCTCTTGGTGAGGTCTTGGTTCTCTTACTTGAGCAACCATCCTTTTTATCATACAATATGATAAAGGAGTTGTTTCATGCTAGGAACTTCATCTAACTAGTTAGATGGAGTTTCTTACCCAAACACTTAACTTAGCGTTACATAATACGACTAAGTTCTCATCTACGATAGTCGAGTTTTGCAATATCCGTCCTTGGAACCCCTTTCCAACACATTGTATTACCATTCTGGTAGAAGTTGTATCCTTTCAATGATTTCATAATCATCTATGTTTGATGAACGGTTACATCAAATATCCTTCTAACAACAAGATCTTTTGGGCTCTGTAAACTAATACATATCCTCATTTCTTCTCAAGTACTCTGAGGACATCCTTTACAGAAATCTAATGACCTTCTCTGAGGTCATATTAGATTCGACCCACTACGCTTAGTGTTGCGCCATATCAAGTCTAGTACATGACATTTCATACATTATGCACCCTTTCACTTAAAGGGATTTTGGACATTCTAACTTTCTTAATGTTATCTTAGGACACATACTCTTCAAAAGAGATGTTCCATTGTCCATACTAAACTCCTTTTAGTATTGTGGTTATGTACTCGTTTTGTGATAATCCATTTACGCTCTTAGATCTATCTTCTATAGATCTCAATGTCGAGAATTTAGGATAATCACTAAGATCTTTCATACCAAATTGTTTCTTAAACAAGAATTGGTAACTTTCACGTCATCCTTGACATTCCTAATCAGAAGGATGTCGTCTTCTAAAGAACCAAAATTGACTCTTACATCACTAACTTTCATATGTACACTCTGAGACTTATTCGACTCCCATCCGTGTCAAACGATTTGACTATATTATGGAATCGAATTGTCTAACTCCTAGAAGCCTTTATCAATCCACAGATTGACTTAGGGATTTGCATACCTTATGCATACTCCCACTGAATATGAGATTCAAAGAAATACCTTATTTCAGTTTCTTTCAATCTCAATTTGAACAAGACAGTTCTCATATTCATTTGTCATATCTCATAGTCAGAACATGAGGATGTGGTAAACACAATCCAAATGGACTTTTGCATTTCAATCGTCAAGAAGATTGTAATGTTTTCCATTTACTCGATGCTCTATCAGCTTGATCCTATCAGGTGGATCAACCAAGGTCCAAACTTGGTTTGAATATATGGAATCCATATTGGATTTCAAGGCTTGCTCATACTACTCAGATTCCAAATCTGATAGTGTCTCCTTTTTAGGTAATTCCTCGGCTATCCAGGAACGTGTTCTAAACGCGTCTTAAGAGGAGGGTTTCATACATGTGCATATTCTAAAATTTGGCTAAATTTTATCAGATGGGCTCGTTTCTTTTAAATGTGGCGTGGATATTTATCCTCAAATTTCTTTGAGGTCTGCTTGCTTGCCTTTCTTCTTCTATAGGAACGATTCCTGAAGAAAGATACATTCCTTGAGATAAACAACCTTTGTCTAAGGGAATCGCAGAAACGATATCCAATATAATTGCATAAACTTGAACTCATTTCAAGCTTATCTCCCACTATCCTCTTCACTTAAGAGGATTCCATTAAATTCTTGGATAAGAATAATTAGGAAATTTAGTATGCCACATTGCATAGTGCAACTAAAGGACTGATTTTGGAAGGTACTAAATTCAAAATCTGTAACTGCATATTCTAGTAGTTTATTCCTAGAATGATTATAAGTCAGTAAAGCTTACTATGGAATGGACCATATCCTCTTAGGTTTCATTCCATCATTCAGAAACACTAAGGTGTTCTCGAATTAGTTTACTGAGAGATAATCCTATTATCTCTAAGATGACTAAGGAATTAGTTGCTAAGATATTGCCTATCTCAATTGTTAGGAATAGTGCCCTAGAAAGCCGATTGTATATCCGCTTTGTGCTTTTCCTTATTGTATTCACAGACAATCTTTGAATGAAATAACGAATTGAGGCAACACTTCCTTATATGCTCTTGTTTGGTATGCGTTTACTTTATTTGTGCATGTATGAGAACTCCCCTAATCCTGATGACTTTAGTTGAAATGGTTTATGAAACGAGCCCTATATCATATAAGTAATGATTAGTAAAATACTCCAAGCCGATGAGTCCTACAGACAGTGGGAGTATCAACTTGTGTAACGCCCGAGCGTGAGGCGCCACATCCCCCGCACCGAGACCCGACCCACATAGGAAATGGAAAATTCCTACACGTGCCAAATCACGGCAAACGAGGACACAACACACACGCTAAGCTAGGCGGAAGCTAACCCTTAAACCAAACAATAACCAACATGAATTAAAATCGAGAAACAAATGCAATAGCGGAAGCAATAAACATAAATATTCACATTGAGCATCCAAGCTCCAAAAATAGATCAACCTATACAATAAGTAGTAGTAATGCCATCATGGCTCAAAATAGCATAATTCGCTCCATACTAATCCAAAATACAAAATATAAGTGCAAATGAGTGTAAAGGAAATGCTAGACACAAATGCAAGACCTAGACGACTCGAATTCCCGCCTAGCACCTCCAAACCTGCACGAAACAACTGAAAACAAACCGAGTTCAGTCTAAAAGAGACTGGTGGGTATAAAAGCGGGGCACAAGTATAAATATCGCGAAATTGAAACATATACGTGCAAGCCCTAATCCCATAGAAGTTTGATAAGAAATTTCCCAAGCTGGCAAAACAAATAAAACATCCATGGGATTACGACTATCATAATCATTCATAATTAACATAGGGTTTAAGGCCCGGCGAGTGGGCGTGCATCATCTCCAACCTTCTCCTCGTGTAATCATATTCATAAATTCATAAGTTGTCATACATAACGTATGTGCACATACATAATGATCATAATCATTCATATACACCTTCTTCCTCCGGTGGTGGACGAGTTTGCAAGACTCGACCACCTCATACATAATGGCTAGTGAGGTACATGAATCCTCAAAAGCCCGACTAGCGTTTTCTTGTCAAAACTCCTGACGAGATCCGTTTCGACGTAAAATGGTTGGAACTAGTGCACGGGTTCACCGTCGGCCCTTGCCTCCTCGGCTTACCACGATACACTAAGCTCCGGGGCCCGTGATCATAACATACATGCAATCTAACATAAGGTAGGTTTTCATGAAAGAAGGCTTAACAATCGAAAATCATAAGACTCTTTAAAAGACTCAATAAATATAAATATAACTTTTGGCTTAAAACGGTCACATAAGGGTTAGATCGGGTCAAGATAACTATTAGTAGAGAAACCCACCTTAAACCGTCAAAAGAAGACACAAAAGCCTCAAGGATTGGCCTCGTCTCTAACCGGATCAAAATCTGTGCAAGAAAGGTGAAGTGAGACTCAAAATGACCAATTAAGACGCTCGGCAATGAAATGATCATGATATGAATGCATAAAAGAGTATGTTATGTAATGAACATGTTCATGTGCACTATTAATGTCTTAAAGACATATAAACATTCATTTCATTCATTCAATGGAGCATTCGTATTCAAACGAGTTCATATCTTTCACATTTCACGTCAAATGAATCCATAAATTTAATAAAATGCTCAAATCACTCTATTTAACATATTAATAAATTATAAATATCATAGAGGGGTAAAGAAAATATAAAACAAGTCAATTAAACCACATATACATTCATGTATTGCAAATAGAGAGTAAAAGGTCATATTTCACGTAGGTGCAGGACAATTCATATTAAAATTCAAGTCATGAAATGTAACATGTACTGGAGCAATTAAATAACATAAATAAGACATAAAGGAGACCAAAGGATCAAATAAAATGCAAAGAAAGACAAGGCAAAAACGCAACAGCAGCAGCAGCTCGTGAACGGCGGTTTGTTCTTCATCTTTGCAGCTGAAAACTGACCCAAAACCAAGGCACAACAAGGGATACACATAGAGCAACATATATACTACAAAGCCATGCCATAATACATGAAAAAGAACACAAAAATCCCAACATTTCAGTCCCCAAAACGTGACAGCAGCTGGGCAAGGAAGAGCAGATTATTTTCTGCACATTTCTTCAAGTTTTCATGAAAATCAACAATGGTAATTCATGCTAGGCTCAAGTACCATGAAAGATAAGGCAAATACTGAAGTTAAGGAGTTCAAAAGCTCAACAAACATGCCTCAATTCAGCTCATAAAGCAAGCAACATCAAGGATTCAAGAATTGAAGCCTAATCTAACTATTCATTTATCATCTTCAAAACTCATGAAAACATGCTCAAAATTGGGGAGGAATGGATCAAAATGACTCATAATGAATGTATATTACAACCCTAAGCTTACCTTGTGGATTGGTTGAAGGTTGGAGGAGATTTAAGCTTGAATCTCCAAGGAGGGCTTGAGTTACGGGATTTTCTGGAATGCAGGGGATGAGGAGCTGATCTTATCCAAATGAGAGGGTGTGGTTCGGTTAAGGAGAGTAGGATCAGATAGAGGGTTGAGTTAGGGTTCCATAGGCTCAAACCATGGTTAATTTGGTCAACAAATGAATAAATTATGATTTATTTGGTAAAAGGTTGCAGATTTGGTTTCCGTTGCATATTTCGGTTGAATTTCGGAGGTTCAAATAAATTTGGAAAAATATAAGGCTAAGTTCATCAAACTCGAATTTTCAATACGAGTTCAACGAAGGTGACGAAACTCGAATCCGAGTTTCCTAGCTCAAGATATTAAATACGGAACCAAGGTTGCGCTAATTACTCGTTTGCCCCCGATTTGGATTCCAAAATCAAAATAAATTCGAAACGTATGCAAACGAACCCGAAAACATGAAATGATCATATATTCATATTCATAACACATATAAGTCCAACATATTAAATTTGCACGAAATTCTGAATTCATTTCACGTAGAAACGACAAGCAATTAAGTCATTCAAGCGCAAATAGTTCAAAGAAAATTCATATAAATTGAAAATCAAATATTTTCAAATAATTAAATATTTTAATAATATAATATAACTAAAACAATTGCACGATTTAATATATAGATATAATTATTAACATTAAAAATATATATATATCCGCTAATTCATATATATATAATATTAACTAACTTAATATATATAAAAATTAACATTTAATATATAAAATAAAATTAAATATATAAAACACGTATAAATAATTAATTCGCGCAATTTGGTAAACACATACGTCATACCTGTACGACCAAAATATCGGGGCGTCACAACCTCTCCCCCTTAAAAGAATCCGTCCTCGGATTCACTGATTGCTCGGAAATAATTCGGGATGGAACTTTCTCATCTTATCCTCCGTCTCCCACGTAGCCTATTCTGTCTTATCACTTCTCCATAACACTTTAACTAGTGGGATTTTCCGGTTTCTTAATTCTTGAAATTTCCGATCCAAATTCTTAACCGGTTTCTGAAGGAAGGTGAGATTAGGCTCAATTTCTACCTCTTCCTCGGGTTGGATCTCGGATTCATCCGGATAATACTTGCGAAGTTGCGAGACATGAAATACATTGTGGATTCCCGTCAAACTCGGAGGCAAATTCAAGCGATAAGCCGTATCTCCAATTTTCTTAAGAACCTTGTACGTACCTAGATAATGAGGATTCAACTTACCTCCCTTTCCAATCCTCGAAAATCCTTTTCGTGGAGAAGCTTTCAAAAATACTCTATCCCCAACTTCAAACTTAAGATCCTTTCTCCGCCGATCCGCATAGCTTTTCTGTCTATCTTGAGCTGCTTTCATTCTTTGTTGAATGATCTGAACCTTATCAATCGCCGCTTGCACGGCCTTAGAAGGCTTCTCTTTCTTTTCTCCTCGTTTCACTCCCTCTTGCTTTGTCCAATTCCATTCCTCAAGGTCAAAGAATAAGGGAGATCTACACTTTCGTCCATAGAGAGCTTCATAAGGCGCCATTCCTATCGAAGCTTGGAAATTGTTATTATAGGCAAACTCAATTAAAGGCAGCTGCTCATTCCATGAACTCGAAAAGTCCAATGCACATGCTCTCAACATATCCTCCAAATACTTGATTAATCTTTCCGACTGACCATCTGTCTGAGGATGGAAAGCTGTGCTGAATTGAAGCCTTGTTCCCAAATTCCTTTGCAATTCTTGCCAAAATCTAGAAGTGAACCTCGGATCTCGATCTGATACAATACTGACCGGCACACCATGAAGTCGAACAATCTCATCAACATACTTCTTTGCCAACTTAGGTACCTTATCCGACATTCGAACAACCATAAAATGTGCCGATTTCGTTAATCTGTCCACGATCACCCAAATCCCATCAAGACCACCCTTCACTCTAGGAAGACCCGAAATGAAATCCATCGCCACCTGTTGCCATTTCCATTATGGGATCGGTAACGGTTGAAGTAGCCCGGATGGCTTCTGATGCTCAGCTTTCACGGTTTGGCAAGTCAAACAATGTTTCACGAAATTGATCACATCCCTTTTAAGCCCATTCCACCAATAAAATTGCTTCAAATCCTTGTACATCTTATTACCTCCGGGATGTATCGAATACCCTGAACGGTGAGCTTCTTCCAAAATAATCCTCTTCAATTCATCCGGAACCACAATCCTGTTCTTAAACCTTAAGAGTCTCGTGTCATCGAACCCAAATGGACATTCGGGATCATCTCTAGCTTTCTGAGCTAATTTCTGAACTTTGGGATCTCTTCTCTGAGCTTCAACTAATCTTGGTTGAAGATCCGGTTGTACCGTAATATTCCGAACACTTGCTCTCAACTTGAAAAATTCGGATTCATCTTCAACTTCCACTTTCACACTAGACACACTAGCCTTTCTGCTAAGTGCATCCGCGACTACATTAGCTTTCCCGGGACGGTATCGGATTGTACACTCATAATCCGCTAAAGTCTCCATCCATCTCCTTTGTCTTTTATTCAACTCCTTCTGAGAAAATAAATACTGAAGACTTTCGTGGTCAGAAAAGATCTCGAAAGGAATTCCATATAAGTAGTGTCTCCACTTTCCCAAAGCAAAGATCACCGCTGCTAGCTCGAGATCGTGGGTGGGATAATTTTGTTCATGATTCTTCAATTTCCTCGAGGCATAGGCTATCACCCTACCATTCTGCATCAAAACACATCCCAACCCTTCTTTCGAGGCGTCCGTGTAAACCATGTATCCTTCCGTGCCTTCAGGGAGTGCTAATACGGGTGCAGTGGTCAATTTCTCCTTCAAGAGTTGAAAACTTGCCTCACATGCCTCGTCCCAATCGAACTTAACTTCTTTCTTTGTCAACCGAGTTAAAGGAGCTGCGATCTTAGAGAAATCCTTAACAAATCTTCGATAATACCCAGCTAAACCCAAGAAACTTCTGACCTCGGAAGCATTTTCCGGACTCTGCCACTGAATAACCGTCTCTATCTTCGAAGGATCTACTTCCAAACCCTTACTCGAGACAATATGACCTAGAAAAGCAACCCGGTCGATCCAAAACTCACACTTACTAAACTTCGCATACAACCGGTGCTCTCTCAATGTCTCCAAAACCAATCTGAGATGCCTGGCATGATCTTCCAGATTCCTCGAATAAACCAGAATATCATTGATGAAGATTACCACGAATTTATCCAAATAAGGTCGAAAAGCCCGATGCATCATATCCATGAATGCTGCGGGAGCATTAGTTAAACCGAAAGGCATCACAGTGAATTTATAATGCCCATACCGGGTATTAAATCCTGTCTTAGGTATATCTTCTTCCCGGATTTTCAACTGATAGTAACCTTGCCTTAAATCCAATTTCGAATAAACACCCGAGCCTGGTAACATATCAAACAATTCTTCAATGTGAGGTAACGGATACTTGTTCTTGATAGTCATCCGATTAAGCTCCCGGTAATCTATACACATTCTTAACGATCCATCTTTCTTCTTAACAAAGAGAACCGGAGCACCCCACGGAGATGAACTCGGCCGAATATATCCAATCTTAAGTAATTCGTCAAGCTGAATTTTCAATTCCTTCAACTCCGCCGGAGCCATTCTATACGGAGTCTTAGAATACGGTTCTGATCCCGGATATAAATCTATAACGAATTCTATCTCACGATCCGGTGGCAACGAACCCAAATTCTCCGGAAACACATCGGGAAAATCCTTAACCACGGCGGTCTCCTCAAACTTAATTTGATCTTTTGGCTTATTGAGAAGATAAGCAACAAATCCCATAGCCCCTTCTCTCATTAGCTTATGAGCTTCCATAAAAGATAAGAGAGGTACATTTTTCGATCCCACTTCTCCAATCAACTCTTTCCCCAACTTAATCTTCTTCTTAAAACAATCAACCTCGGCCCGATGCCGGTATAACCAATCCATACCGAATATTACCCCATATCTCTTCATAGACATCACGATGAAATCGGCTGGATAATCTTTCCCTTCTATCAAAACCGAACAACCCCGAACCACTTGATCCGTCTGCAAATTTCCTCCAAGAGGAGAACTCACAAAATAACAAGAATTAGCACATATAACAGGTAGGCACAGAGAAGCACATAAATCACGAGATATAAAAGAGTGCGTCGCACCCGGATCAAATAATGCATGAATGTTCGTGGCTCGAATGCATATGGTACCTTCCACCACGGCTGTCGGATCAACCTCTGCATCCTGCTCCTCGCCCTCAAGGGCATAAGCACGAGCTCGAATCATAGGCTTTGGAACTCCTTTCTAAAATCCCGGGTTCTTGTCAGGCCATGTATTCGCCATGTGATCCGCTTTCCCACAGATGATACATAAGCCCAGTCTTTTCCAACAATTGTAGAAGTTGTGGGTTGGACATCCGCAATGCATACATGGCATCTTAGACAATCGATCCTCACTCGAAGTCTGCTGAGTTTTAGGAGCCATCAATCGAGGCGGAGCATTCTGAGAAACTTGCCCTCCAAACTTAGGTTTCTTGAAAAGACCTTGTGTAGGTGGAGCCGCTTGTACCATAGGCCTCTTAGAATACCCCGATCCTCGTCCCATAGGAGCCTTGAAAATCGGATCTTTCTTCTTGAATTCCTCCTCTTGTTCCAAAGCTCTCTGTACAGTATCAGCAAAGGATAAGTAATTATGTCCAGCTTGGCCATGCCTCAGATCCTGTCTAAGTCCAGCAATAAACTTCTTCGCCTTCCTCTTTTCATCCCTCGTGATATGAGGTGCATACTTTCCAAGTCGGTTAAAAATGGCAATGTACTGAGCCACTGAACGGCTACCCTGCTTCAAGTTCATGAATTCTTGCTCCTTTCTCTCTCTCACCACCTCGGGCACAAAACACTCTCGAAACTCTCTTTTGAAGACTTCCTACGTAATCTCCTCTTCATCAACCTCTAACTTCTCCCTCGACCTCTCCCACCAATCATAAGCTTCGCCATCCAATTGAAATACGGCGAACTGAACCTTCTCTTGGGTGGTAAATTGTCGAACTCCAAATATCCTTTCTATTCTCGTCAGCCATCCCTCCGATATCTCATCATCAATTGAGCCAGAAAACCGTGGAGGGTTGTAACTTAGAAATATCCCATGAGGATCCCTATGATTGTTGTTATTCAACGGAGCCAGTTGTTTAACGGGTTGTGGTGGGGGAGCTTGAGCTCTCCTATGCTCGACATAATTAAATACCGCTTCCATAAAGTTTCCCATATCCATCGGAGGCGGTTGTGGTTGTTGTTCTTGTTGTTGTGGTGTAGGAGATCGATCACGATGTCGGTGTCGCCCCGGTGATCTCTCACGATGTCTACGTGGGGGCATCCTGTTCAGGAAACACTTAAATACGTGCTATCCTTAGTTAATGCATGAAAATGCAATTAGTTCAATCAAGATCGAAGTATAGGGCACATAAGCACGTATAAAATGCATAAGAGATGCATATGAAATCACATTGTCAATTAGTCCTAAAGCCGAACGACCTAAACTGACTCACACGACACTAGAGCCCGGGTTTTGCAACCCTTAGCTCTGATACCACTTAAAGGATGTAACGCCCGAGCGTGAGGCGCCACATCCCCCGCACCGAGACCCGACCCACATAGGAAATGGAAAATTCCTACACGTGCCAAATCACGGCGAACGAGGACACAACATACACGCTAAGCTAGGCGGAAGCTAACCCTTAAACCAAACAATAACCAACATGAATTAAAATCGAGAAACAAATGCAATAGCGGAAGCAATAAACGTAAATATTCACATTGAGCATCCAAGCTCCAAAAATAGATCAACCTATACAATAAGTAGTAGTAATGCCATCATGGCTCAAAATAGCATAATTCGCTCCATACTAATCCAAAATACAAAATATAAGTGCAAATGAGTGTAAAGGAAATGCTAGACACAAATGCAAGACCTAGACGACTCGAATTCCCGCCTAGCACCTCCAAACCTGCACGAAACAACAGAAAACAAACCGGGTTCAGTCTAAAAGAGACTGGTGGGTATAAAAGCGGGGCATAAGTATAAATATCGCGAAATTGAAACATATACATGCAAGCCCTAATCCCATTGAAGTTTGATAAGAAATTTCCCAAGCGGGCAAAAACAAATAAAACATCCATGGGATTACGACTATCATATTCATTCATAATTAACATAGGGTTTAAGGCCCGGCGAGTGGGCGTGCATCATCTCCAACCTTCTCCTCGTGTAATCATATTCATAAATTCATAAGTTGTCATACATAACGTATGTGCACATACATAATGATCATAATCATTCATATACACCTTCTTCCTCCGGTGGTGAACGAGTTTGCAAGACTCGACCACCTCATACATAATGGTTAGTGAGGTACATGAATCCTCAAAAGCCCGACTAGCGTTTTCTCGTCAAAACTCCTGACGAGATCCGTTTCGACGTAAAATGGTTGGAACTAGTGCACGGGTTCACCGTCGGCCCTTGCCTCCCCGACTTACTACGATACACTAAGCTTCGGGGCCCGTGATCATAACATACATGCAATCTCGCCAAAACATAAGCTAGGTTTTCATGAAAGAAGGCTTAACAATCGAAAATCATAAGACTCTTTAAAAGACTTAATAAATATAAATATAACTTTTGGCTTAAAACGGTCACATAAGGGTTAGATCGGGTCAAGATAACTATTAGTAGAGAAACCCACCTTAAACCGTCAAAAGAAGACACAAAAGCCTCAAGGATTGGCCTCGTCTCTAACCGGATCAAAATCTGTGCAAGAAAGGTGAAGTGAGACTCAAAATGACCAATTAAGCCGCTCGACAATGAAATGATCATGATATGAATGCATAAAAGAGTATGTTATGTAATGAACATGTTCATGTGCACTATTAATGTCTTAAAGACATATAAACATTCATTTCATTCATTCAATGGAGCATTGGTATTCAAACGAGTTCATATCTTTCACATTTCACGTTAAATGAATCCATAAATTTAATAAAATGCTCAAAACACTCTATTTAACATATTAATAAATTATAAATATCATAGAGGGGTAAAGAAAATATAAAACAAGTCAATTAAACCACATATACATTCATGTATTGCAAATAGAGAGTAAAAGGTCATATTTCACGTAGGTGCAGGACAATTCATATTAAAATTCAAGTCATGAAATGTAACATGTACTGGAGCAATTAAATAACATAAATAAGACATAAAGGAGACCAAAGGATCAAATAAAATGCAAAGAAAGACAAGGCAAAAACGCAACAGCAGCAGCAGCTCGTGAACGGCGGTTTGTTCTTCATCTTTGCAGCTGAAAACTGACCCAAAACCAAGGCACAACAAGGGATACACATAGGGCAACATATATACTACAAAGCCATGCCATAATACATGAAAAAGAACACAAAAATCCCAACATTTCAGTCCCCAAAACGTGACAGCAGCTGGGCAAGGAAGAGCAGATTATTTTCTGCACATTTCTTCAAGTTTTCATGAAAATCAACAATGGTAATTCATGCTAGGCTCAAGTACCATGAAAGATAAGGCAAATACTGAAGTTAAGGAGTTCAAAAGCTCAACAAACATGCCTCAATTCAGCTCATAAAGCAAGCAACATCAAGGATTCAAGAATTGAAGCCTAATCTAACTATTCATTTATCATCTTCAAAACTCATGAAAACATGCTCAAAATTGGGGAGGAATGGATCAAAATGACTCATAATGAATGTATATTACAACCCTAAGCTTACCTTGCGGATTGGTTGAAGGTTGGAGGAGATTTGAGCTTGAATCTCCAAGGAGGGCTTGAGTTACGGGATTTTCTGGAATGCAGGGGATGAGGAGCTGATCTTATCCAAATGAGAGGGTGTGGTTCGGTTAAGGAGAGTAGGATCAGATAGAGGGTTGAGTTAGGGTTCCATAGGCTCAAACCATGGTTAATTTGGTCAACAAATGAATAAATTATGATTTATTTGGTAAAAGGTGGCAGATTTGGTTCCCGTTGCATGTTTCGGTTGAATTTCGGAGGTTCAAATAAATTTCGAAAAATATAAGGCTAAGTTCATCAAACTCGAATTTTCAGTACGAGTTCAACGAAGGTGACGAAACTCGAATCCGAGTTTCCTAGCTCAAGATATTAAATACGGAACCAAGGTTGCACTAATTACTCGTTAGCCCCCGATTTGGATTCCAAAATCAAAATAAATTCGAAACGTATGCAAACGAACCCGAAAACATGAAATGATCATATATTCATATTCATAACACATATAAGTCCAACATATTAAATTTGCACGAAATTCTGAATTCATTTCACGTAGAAACGGCAAGCAATTAAGTCATTCAAGCGCAAATAGTTCAAAGAAAATTCATATAAATTCAAAATCAAATATTTTCAAATAATTAAATATTTTAATAATATAATATAACTAAAACAATTGCACGATTTAATATATAGATATAATTATTAACATTAAAAATATATATATATATCCGCTAATTCATATATATATAATATTAACTAACTTAATACATATAAAAATTAACATTTAATATATAAAATAAAATTAAATATATAAAACACGTTTAAATAATTAATTCGCGCAATTTGGTAAACACATACGTCATACCTGTACGACCAAAATATCGGGGCGTCACAACTTGACTCCTCTAAGGCTTTCTTGTGGGATCACGCCCTTAAGAAGGACCACCTTGTTTCATGGAGGTGCAAAGTGTATAGTTGATACGTGCGTGATATATGAGGGTGCTTACTTTAATAAGTAAGTTCACTGAGGTGCCCCGTGTGAGAACATTCCTAAATGGGAAAGGAAGTTTCTGTTTCAGGAAATAGAAACTTCCAGATTAGGAAATATCTCACAAGTCATTGATGTGATTAATTGATCTTTAGACCTGAGGTTCCTTGTCACTTTATGAGTTAACTCTGTAGTCTTAGGTATAAGCTTTAAAGGGTGTCGCCTTTGACAACAGATTCAAGGCTTATGTTGGGGCTGCACAAGTGATTCATGAAAGTGAATGAGAATCAAGAAAGGACCTACACTTGCATTTGCAAGGTGATTTCTTATTGTGTAAGTCATTCATATGCCATATGGAGTCCCTGGCCAAGGCAGTAGATCAAGACATCAAGAAAATGGTTTCTTGGATTGAGATCAAATGGATATGAAATGCACTTAGCTTTAAGACCGGATTATTAGGGTTCTGATTATTCCCTTACCCTAGATATTGGTTGAGAGATAGTAAGTAGGAGGATTGTATCTCACATGAATCAATGACTTAAAGGTTCTGTCGAATCCGAACATTCCAATTCAGCTAGGGGTTAAACACCTGTTGCTAGACTATGGTCGTTTAATCTGTGGACTGATTAATTAATTAGTGAATTAATTAATTGGGGTCACTGCTAATTGAATTGAGAACTTAGAGGGTCACACACAACAACTTGGTTACATGAGTTGAGGCTTGAAAATGATTACACGAATTAATCGTGTCAAGAGGGTTCCACACGTGTGAAACCACACGTGTGGGTCACGTGAGTGACACGTGTCCTTGTGACACGTGTCCCACGCGTGTATATATATTTATTGTATATATATGTTAAATAATTAAATGTGTTAATTATTTAATAGACTTTGGTTTAATTTTGAATTAAAAAGAAAGTCTTATTTTGGAGAAAAATAATCTAGTTAATTAATTATGAATTAATTAATTAGATAAAATAAGTTATTTATTTTAAATAAATAAAGTATAAAATTATCCGAAAATAGTTTGGATATTTTTAGCTCTCTTAAAAGTTGAGTTGAATTAGAATTCAAAGTCAAAGTTGGAAAATACTTGATGATCAAGTAATAGGAGAGAGAGGGACCAAATCCTTGCCCAACAAGGAGTAGGTTCAGCGTCCCTCTCCCTTACCTATATATAGGGGAGCTCAAGCTCCCCTTTAGAGCGAATTGACAATTCTTTTGGTTCATGTGTTGAACACTATCCTTTCTCCAAGATAAACGAAACCCTAGGTTAAGCCTAAACACTAACTAGAGAACTAGCATCCTTACTAGTTAGATTGTGATCAAGTTGGTGGACTATCTCTAGAGAGCTTCAAGTTAGAAGTTTGAAGATTCGAGCTTTACCAAGGAGAGGGGATCAAGCCGCGAGAAGAGCGTTCTTGGGTGGCTTGAAACGCTTCAAGAAAGAATAAAAGAAAAGTAAGTTTCTTAACTCTACGAATTTGGATACACGATTGCGAGTCCAAGATCCTTTTGTTGGGAAAATTTTTAAATTCCGCTGCTTTCTGATTCGTGTTTTCCAATCAGTGGTATCGGAGCCACCTCGTTAATCGTGTTTCTGATTCGCCTCAATTATACTGAATTTGGTAGAAATTCTTATGCTTGATGCGATTGAGTATTTGTAATTGTTTTAGAAAGCCTAAATTACGAAACTGTATTTTTTCCTGAAAGTTTCTGAAATTTGGTTTTTGCAAAATTTAATTTTTGAAAACTATTTTAGATTTGAAACTGTATGAACTGTTTTTTGGATTTCTTGGATTGGTTTTGCTTTTGAACGAAAACACGAAACAAAACCCGGATTACGACAACACGCGAAACCCCGCACGTGAAGGAGTCGCGCGCGCGGGCTTCGCGCAGCACCGCCTGCCTGGCCTAGGCGTGCGCAGGGCGTCCCACCCAGCACCTTCTGCACGCCTTGCGGGAGCCTTCCGAGACTGGCCGCCCATCGTCCGCCATCTGGACGAGAAGGGCTGCGCGCACGAGCGCGCGGCGTGCACGCCCAGTGCGCGCACGCCTGGACGCAGCCCTTTTCGTGCTCGGCCCCGATTTTCGTGATACGGCCTTTTCGTGTTTCGTGCAATCCAGTCCCAATTTTATTTTAATTTTAAAATTTTATTTTTTAAATATTTATTTTAATTTTTGAATAAAACTTAAAATTGGGATTTTTTGAGAAATTGAAACGGTTTATATTTTGGGAAAAATGCATCTTTGATAAAATTATTAATTTTCAGAAATTAATTGGAATTTTATTTGTTTTGTTAATTTGGGATTTATTGAAAACTTTTATAAATAAGACTCGCATCAAGTCGTGTTTTAAGTCATTAGGACTTGAAACGGGAATTTTAATTTATTGGTTAAATTTAAATTATCGCAAAAGCATGTTAGGTGATCATGGGGTTAGACTTATGTATGGTTTTAATTTATGCACATGGATGGTTTAAATTGGGGTTGGAACCCTATAGTTGCGTTTTTCAATTGAGGTTGGAGCCTCACTTATGTGCGTACTGTTATGTGATTTATTATGTGGCTTTCCATATTACTGTTTTGAGGCCGGGGTATGCCCCGTGTAATTGTCTAAGGCCAATATGAAGATTGAGCCTTATTACTTTATGTCTTTTTCTTTTTATTGTAATTTGAGAGTAGAGATAGGTGGTGAGGTTTTATTTTCATTTTGGAGACAATGCACCCATGGAGTAAGATGGACCACATTCAAGTAACAAGAAGGCCATAAGTGAAGACCCCTCAAAATGTTAGGGAGGGGAATCTCAATTGTAAAAATGTAATAGAGATAGGGCTCGTATTTTGTTACCGCTTTCCCTTATGTGATTTAAACTGTTTATGTGGCATGTATGTTAGAACTTGTGATTGTGGAGTGGCTCCCACATATCACGCATAAGATAGGTAGAACCCATGATCATTACATCTTAGTATCATGCTAGGACATGTTATCTGTTTATGTGCTTGTTTGAAATGCATTTAAGTGTACTTGCATTAATCAAGACTAAGAAAATTGGATAACATATATGTTGGTGAGGTCGAACCGAACAGCCCTTCGGTTGATTCGAAAATTTCCATTAATATTAAGCTAATTTCGAATAAATAGGTATTTAATTCGAGAAGCAAATTTTGAATTAAATTCCTAGCATTCCATCAATAGGTTTTAAGTTTAGTAAGTGAAACTAGTTATTGTCCGCGAGTCGTGGGATAGCTAGTGGAGCTTATTAGTTCTTAGTTACCTAATTAATCATTTTAAATGAGCAATATTTCATGGTCAATTTTAGCAAGGGCAATGTCCGCGAGTCGTGGGTCGTTCGAACTAAGTTTTGATCATGATCTTATGATTGATGGGTCTAGCTTAACGCCTAAGTAAATATGGATGTCGCACGAGTCGTGGGTCCATATTGAAAGATAGGTGATGCAAAACTAATTACTAAGAGTTCTAAAGGTGTTAGAATTGGTAAGTTGTACCTACCTAGGGTTCTTACTTAGAATGTCCGCGAGTCGTGGTTTCGAGGTAAAATGCCTAGGATCTTAGTACCCATTGGGAAACGTGTTCCTCTTAGATCTTTGGGAATTATAGATCTTTGAAAAACAGTGGGAGCTACATTAGATTAAAGACCTTATCTTTTGTATATCGTTATAATTCAGCATGCTCACATAGTTCTCTGTTTTACCATTTAGGTCGTAGATTCTGTGATTCTCTACGTGTTTTGAAATGGCAACCAAAAACCCTCTTGTATCGATCCTCGAGTCAAACAAGTTGACTGGTCCCAACTATTCTGATTGGCTGAGGAATCTAAAAATCATTTTAGATTCTGAGAAGAGAATTTATGTTCTTTTCGAAGGGGAGCCTAGTCCCGAAGGGGAGGCTCCCACTCGGGCCGAGCGGGACGCGATTCAGAAGTGGAAGGATGATAATCTCCAAGCCAGTTGCCTTATGTTGGCTAACATGTCTCCGGACTTGCAAAGCCAACATGAGGCCATGGAATTCGCTTGGGAGATTTACGACCACTTAGAGCAACTTTACCGCCCTTATGAACGTGTTACAAGGTATAACACTTCAAAGGAATTGTTCCACTTGAGAATGAGGGAAGGTTCAAGTGTCCATGAATATGGACTCAAGTTTCTTGCCCTTACTGAGAAACTTGCCTCCATGGACATGCCACTGAAAGATGAGCTTTCAGTGGATTTGTTGCTAACTTCGCTCCCACCATCATTCAACCCATTTGTCCTTAACTTCAATATGAATCATGCTGGTGCTACTGTAGCTGAGCTGATTAGTCAGCTTGTGACTGCAGAAAGCACGATCAAGAAGGACAATAAGGTTTTGATGGTGAATGCTCCATCTTCCTCTTCTGGGCCTTCTAAAGGTAAGGGCAAGAAAGCCCAAAAGAAGAAGAAGAAACCCCTTAGGCCCACTGGTGGCGTTTCGAAGGGGAAGGCCCAAAAGAAGAAGCGCGATCAGAAAGAGGATGTTTGCTTCCATTGTGGCAAAGCGGGACAGTGGAGGAGAAACTGCCCAGAGTACAAGGCTACTCTAAAGAAAAGTATCTTTCTCGTTGAAATAAATCTTTCTATTAATTCTAGTTCTTGGGTACTTGATACCGGTTGTGGAACTCATATCTGTAATGATGTACAGATGCTAAGTGAAGTCCAACAACTCAAAGAAGGAGAATGTGTCTTGAAGATCGGCGATGGCTCAAATTTTGAAGCTCGAGCTTTAGGCACAATTAGATTAGATTTAGGTAGTTTTGAGTTAGTCTTAAATAAAGTCCTTTATGTACCGAGCATTATTCGTAATATAATTTCTGTTCCAATTTTAGATTGTGAAGGTTATGAAACTTATATTAAGAATGGTAAATACTTTATCAAACGGAACAACTCTTCCGTTCACATCGGTACTCTAAGTAATGGACTTTATCTAACTCAGAATATCAATATCATGAATATACAACGAGAAACAAAGCGTAAGAGAGATGACAAAGTTTCAGCTCCCTTATGGCATGCTAGATTAGGACACATTTCCAAGAACAGAATTAGCAAGATAAACACTTTAGGATCATTCTCTGAAAATGATCTTAAGGAGTTAACTTCTTACGAATCCTGTCTCAAAGGAAAGATGTCCAAAGTTCCTTTTAAAGGAACTGTGGAACGTGCCACTAAGGTTTTGGATTTGATCCATACTAATGTTTGTGGACCGCTTAGTGTAAACACAACAAACAATCATCAGTATTTTATAACCTTTACTGATGAATTCAGTCGGTATGGTTATGTATACTTGATGAAGTATAAATCTGAAGCTTTTGAGAAATTCTTAGAATTTCAAGAGGAGTTTGAGAACCAAACTGGTCATAAGATCAAAGCACTTCGATCTGATCGAGGAGGCGAGTATCTTAGTGAAGAATTCCTTAATCATCTCAAAGATAATGGGATTATCTCTCAGTGGACTCCTCCGGGAACTCCTCAGCTTAATGGAGTTTCTGAGAGAAGGAATCGAACCTTACTTGATATGGCTCGTTCCATGATGAGTTTCACTGACTTACCACCTTCTTTCTGGGGTTATGCCCTAGAAAGTGCAGCAAAGATTTTGAATCTTGTTCCCTCTAAGTCAGTCCCTAAAACGCCCTATGAAATGTGGCATGGTAAAATCCCTAGCTATTCTTACTTAAGAATTTGGGGTTGTCCTGCTTACGTGAAGAGGGCAGTGGGAGATAAGTTAGAATCTCATTCTAACTTTTGCTACTTTCTAGGTTATCCTAAGGAATCCATAGGATACTACTTCTATGATCAATCTGAGCAAAAGGTGTTTGTTTCCAGAAATGCCATTTTTCTTGAGGAACCGTTCCTTAAAGAAAAGAAAGGCAAGATCATAGAATTAGAAGAAGTACAAAGTGATCCCACACCACCCACTGAAGAAACGTACCCTTCTGATCAACCACAACCAATCACGAATTTCGATACACACGAAAATCCTCCTCTAAGGCGTTCTGAACGTACTCCTAGACAGCCGGAGAGATGGTAGGGATTCTTCCATGAAATCTCTCAAAAGGATAATGATCCTTTAACATATGAGGAGGCACTTTCAAATTCTGACTCTAAACAGTGGATAGAAGCCATGAAATCCGAAATGGACTCCATGAACTCCAACCAAGTTTGGACCTTGGTAGATTTGCCTGATGGGGTCAAACCCATAGGTTGCAAATGGATCTTTAAGAGAAAGCTTGGAGTTGATGGAAGCATTGCAGCCTACAAAGCAAGACTGGTTGCAAAAGGATTCACTCAAAGACCCGGCGTGGACTTTGATGAAACTTTTTCGCCAGTTGCAATGCAAAAGTCTATTCGGATCATGCTTGCCATTGCTGCATATTATGACTATGAGATATGGCAAATGGATGTGAAAACTGCCTTTCTCAATGGTGACATTGACAAAGACATTTATATGGAGCAACCCATAGTTTTCACATTCAGTGGGAGTGAGCAAAAGGTTTACAAACTCCAAAGATCAATCTATGGATTGAAACAGACTTCTAAGAATTGGAACATTCGATTTGATGAATTAGTCAAAGTGTTTGGCTTCATTCAAATTTCGAATGAGTCCTGTGTATATAGAAAAGAATTGGAGACCTCAGTGTAATTCTTAGTACTTTATGTTGATGACATCCTTCTTATTGGGAATTCGAAGGATGACATGAAAGTAACTAAGTTATGATTATCGAATCAATTCGAGATGAAAGATCTTGGTGATGCGTCCTATATCCTTGGAATTAAAATCTATAGAGATAGATCTAGAAGGTTAATAGGACTATCACAGTCGATGTACATTGACAAAGTATTGAAGAGATTCAATATGGAGTCAGCAAAGGTTAAGACCCTTCCTATGAGTGTAGGAACATGTCTTTCAAAGAAGATGTGTCCTAAGACTAACCTTGAGAAGGAAAGAATGACTTATGTACTCGAGGATGTGGCTTATGCACTTAGTGTAACAAGTCGTTTCCAATCTGACCCTGGAGATGGTCACTGGGCTGCCGTGAAGAATATTCTTAAGTACTTGAAAAGTACTAAAGATTTATTCTTAGTTTACGGAGGTCAGAAAGATCTTACTGTCGAAGGATACTATGATGCAAGCTTTGCATCTGACTTAGATGATTTTAAGTCAATGTCAGGATACATTTTCTGCCTAAACGGCGGAGCAGTGAGTTGGAAGAGTTCCAAGCAAACAACCACTGCAGATTCGACCACTGAGGTCGAATACTTAGCTGCAAATGCTGCAGCTAAGGAAGGTGTTTGGATTAGAAACTTCATTCAAGAATTGAATGTTGTTCCTAGCATGAAAGACCCCATTACTGTGTTTTGTGACAACACTGGGGCGGTTGCTCAAGCAAGATAGCCAAGATCTTACCAACGGACCAAGCACATTATGAGGAAGTATCACCTAATTCGTGATATTATCAAAAGAGGAGATGTGCAAATTGAGAGGGTCACATCAGCAGAGAACGTGGCAGATCCACTTACTAAACCCCTTAGTGGAGAAGCTCTCCCCGGTCATCTTCAGAAGATGGGACTTAGAGTAGCTTTAGAATGGCTTTGACGGGCAAGTGGGAGATTGTTAGGAATAGTGCCCTAGAAAGCCGATTGTATATCCGCTTTGTGCTTTTCCTTATTGTAATCACAGACAATCTTTGAATGAAATAACGAATTGAGCCAACACTTCTTTATATGCTCTTGTTTGGTATGCGTTTACTTTATTTGTGCATGTATGAGAACTCCCCTAATCCTGATGACTTTAGGACTCTACCATTTAGGTGAAATAGTTCATGAAACGAGCCCTATATCACATAAGTCATGATTAGTAAAATACTCCAAGCCGATGAGTCCTACAGACAGTGGGAGTGTCAACTTGACTCCTCTAAGGCTTTCTTGTGGGATCACGCCCTTAAGAAGGACCACTTTGTTTCATGGAGGTGCAAAGTGTATAGTTGATACGTGTGTGATACATGAGGGTGCTTACTTTAATAAGTAAGTTCACTGAGGTGCCCCGTGTGAGAACATTCCTAAATGGGAAAGGAAGTTTATGTTTCAGGAAATAGAAACTTCCAGATTAGGAAATATCACACAAGTCATTGAGGTGATTAATTGATCCTTAGACTTGAGGTTCCTTGTCACTTTATGAGTTAACTCTGTAGTCTTAGGTATAAGCTTTAAAGGGTGTCGCCTTAGACAACTGATTCAAGGCTTATGCTGGGGCTGCACAAGTGATTCATGAAAGTGAATGAGAATCAAGAAAGGACCTACACTTGTATTTGCAAGGTGATCTCTTATTATGTAAGTCATTCATATGCCATATGGAGTCCTTAGCCAAGGCAGTAGATCAAGACATCAAGAAAAGGGTTTCTTGGATTGAGATCAAATGGATATGAAATGCACTTAGCTTTAAGACCGGATTATTAGGGTTCTGATTATTCCCTTACCCTAGATCTTGGTTGAGAGATAGTAAGTAGGAGGATTGTATCTCACATGAATCAATGACTTAAAGGTTCTGTCGAATCCGAACATTCCAATTCAGCTAGGGGTTAAACACGTGTTGCTAGACTATGGTCGTTTAATCTGTGGACTGATTAATCAATTAGGGAATTAATTAATTGGGGTCACTGCTAATTGAATTGAGAACCTAGAGGGTCACACACAACAACTTGGTTACATGAGTTGAGGCTTGAAAATGATTAAACTAATTAATCGGGTCAAGAGGGTTCCACACGTGTGAAACCACACGTGTAGGTCACGTGAGTGACACGTGTCCCACACGTGTATATATATATTGTATATATATGTTAAATAATTAAATGTGTTAATTATTTAATAGACTTTGGTTTAATTTTGAATTAAAAAGAAAGTCTTATTTTGGAGAAAAATAATCTAGTTAATTAATTAGATAAAATAAGTTATTTATTTTAAATAAATAAAGTATAAAATTATCCAAAAATAGTTTGGATATTTTAGCTCTCATAAAAGTTGACTTGAATTAGAATTCAAAGTGAAAGTTGGAAAATACTTGACGATCAAGTAATAGGAGAGAGAGGGACCAAATCCTTGCCCAACAAGGACTAGGTTCGGCGTCCCTTTCCCTTACCTATATATAGGGGAGCTCAAGCTCCCCTTTAGAGCGAATTGGCAATTCTTTTGGTTCATGTGTTGAACATCATCCTTTCTCCAAGATAAACGAAACCCTAGGTTAAGCCTAAACACTAACTAGAGCACTAGTATCCTTACTAGTTAGATTGTGATCAAGTTGGTGGACTATCTCTAGAGAGCTTCAAGTTAGAAGTTTGAAGATTCGAGCTTTACCAAGGAGAGGGGATCAAGCCGCGAGAAGATCGTTCTTGGGTGGCTTGAAACGCTTCAAGAAAGAATAAAAGAAAAGTAAGTTTCTTAACTCTACGAATTTGGATACAGGATTGCGAGTCCAAGATCCTTTTCTTGGGAAAAGTTTTAAATTCCGCTGCTTTCTGATTCGTGTTTTCCAACATCAATCATATCGATTTACCTATAACTTATGACTACTTCGGTTCCTAACCTCTTTTTGAAATTCTAAGAATTTCAGATAAGTTTCGAATTTGTACTTCAACAAGTACATTCATGATTAAACTGACGATTGTATCTGGTGCTTACATTAAACATCTTACACTCATCAGCATGGATCAAAATCCACTAGAATTTTGGCACGTTCCACGTTTCACCTAAACCATATTTCGGGAATGTTTCCCTTCAAGGTAGGATTCATTGGAAGTTAACTCTCTAGGTTCATTTTCATAGAATGATCCTAAGGTGTCTGCCTTGCTAATCCTTTTATATCTCAACGTTCCAAAATAATTCGAAGCTTTGTCATCTCACTTACTTTTGTTATCTCGTTGTATGTTCAGAACATTAGTGCCTTGAGTCTTTGCACAACGGATTATGCAGAATTGACTCAAGACTAGTGAATTCTATTCCTAGTAGAATTACTAAACGAGGTAACATTTCAGAGTACTCATACTCTTTGCAGTTCCCTTTCAAAGTCCTTATTTGCTACCACAGAAGCAAACGTCCAATTCGATCTCTAGCATCTTTTGGGCGTACCCCTTACATGCCCCTCCATTGGGCTCTTAAGGGTTTCTTCTTCTTTAGGCCTTCAAGCCTTTAACTTAGTGAGTTTAGAAGAAGAATTAACCATCACAACCTTTTATACCTCCTTAAGGATACTCTCAACCATTATCAACTAAATGATTAACTATGCTACATTAGCATCATTCTAGTTGAGCATAAAGGGTTTGAATGACGGTGGAAGCAATGTAAGCAATCAGTGCATTGAGAACTTCTTTTATCAGTTGATGATCGAGACCATAAGATCTTCAAATAAGATCTTTAGACCTTGTTCGTGTGCACTTGTTTCCTCATTTGGAATATTGAATAATTCCGTAATGTTATACCTTGTAACATTTTTATGAGGTGGTTCAACTTGTTTGACTTAAGGATGGATACGAATGGGTTTGCATTTCATATTGTAGAGAATCACAGAACTACAACCTAAATGCTAAGCAGAGAACTAGGTGAGCATGCTGAATAATAACGATATAGATAAGATAAGGTCTTTAATCTAATGTAGCTCCCACTGTTTTTCAAAGATCTATAATTCCCAAAGATCTAAGAGGAACACGTTTCCCAACGGGTACTAAGATCCTAAGCATTTTACCTCAAACCCACGACTCGCGGACATTCTAAGTAAAACCCTAAGTAGATACAACTTACCAATTCTAACACCTTTAGAACTCTTAGTAATTGTTTTTGCATCACCTATCTTTCAATATGGACCCACGACTCGTGCGACATCCATATTTACTTAGGCGTTAAGCTAGACCCATCAATCATAAGATCATGATCAAAACTTAGTTAGAACGACCCACGAGTCGCGGACATCGCCCTAGCCAAAATTAACCACGAAATATTGATCATTTAAAATGATCAATTAGGTAACTAAGAACTAATAAGCTCCACTAGCTATCCCACGACTCACGGACAATAACTAGCTTTACCTACTAAACTTAAAACCTATTGATGGAATGCTAGGAATTTAATTCAAAATTTGCATATCGAATTAAATACCTATTATTCGAAATGAGCTTAATATTTAAGGGGAATTTTCGAATCAACCGAAGAGTTGTTCGGTTCGACCTCACCAACATATATGTTATCTAATTTTATTAGTCTTGATTAATGCAAGTACAACTTAAATGCATTTCAAACAAGCAGATAAACAGATAACATGTCCTAGCATGATACTAACATGAGATGATCATGGGTTCTACCTATCTTATGTGTGATATGTGGGAGCCACTCCACAATCACAAGTTCTAACATACATGCCACATAAACAGTTTAAATCACATAAAGGAAAGCGGTAACAAAACACGAGCCCTATCTCTATTACATTTTACAATTGAGATTCTCCTCCCTAGCATTTTGAGGGGTCTTCACTTATGGCCTCCTTGTTACATGAATGTGGTCCATCTTACTCCATGGGTGCATTGTCTCCAAAATGAAAATAAAACCTCACCACCTATTCTACTCTCAAATTACAATAAAAGGAAAAAATACATAAAGTATTAAGGCTCAATCTTCATATTGGCCTTAGACAATTACATGGGGCATACCCCGGCCTCAAAACAGTAATATGGAAAGCCACATAATAAATCACATAATAGTAGGCATATAAGTGAGGCTCCGACCTCAATTGAAAAACGCAACTATAAGGCTCCAACCCCAATTTAAACCATCCATGTGCATAAATTAAAACTATACATAAGTCTAAACCCATGATCACCTAACATGCATAAATTGCAAGAATTTAAATTTAACAAATAAATTAAAATTCTCGCTTTAAGCTCTAATAGCTTAAAACATGACTTAGATGCAATTCTTGTTCAAGAGCCTTTTCAATAAAACCCGAAAAACAATAAACTAATAAAATTCCAATTAATTTCTGAAAATTAATAATTTTATTCTTTCAATATTTTCAGAAAATTAAGTTTGCAATTTTTCCCAAAATTTAAATCGATCAATTTCTCAAAATCCCAATTTAATCAAAATTTTAAAATAATTTTATTTTAGCAGAACTGATTTCAAAAGATAAAATTAAAATAAAATTAAATGGGATTTTAATGACCGAAAACACGAAACACGAAAACACGGGCCCAGGACGACGCGGGATTGCCCGTCCGCTACGCAGCAGCGCACGCTAGGTGCGCTCACCAGCTGCGCACAGCCGGCAGCGATTGCCGCCAGAGTGCGCATTCCAGGCGTGCGCCCTTGCGCGCGTAGCGCGCGGCGTAGGCGGGCAGTCCCGCACGTCCCCTGGCGGACGCTCCCGCGTGGTTGCGGGAGGGGCAGGCAGGCGCGCCTAGACGGCCTCCCACACGGTTGCGGGAGGGAAGGGCGGCGGTGACGGGGCCTGGGCGTGCGACGTGCTAGCACGCCTAGGCTCGTCCTTTTCGTGTTCCGTTTCGTATTTTAGGTTTTTCCAAAACCCGGTTCAATCCAGAAATAAGAAAAATACGATTTAAATATATTTCAATCAAAACGGTTTTCAAAAACACAATTTAAGAAAACAGTTTCAGATATTTAAGAAAAATCATAGTTTCGTAATTCAGGCTTTCTAAAAGAACTCATGAATACCTAATTCGTATCTAAGCCTTAGAATTTCTACCAAATTCAGTTTAATTTAGACGAATCAGAAACACGATTAACGAGGTGGCTCAGATACCACTTGTTGGAAAACAGGAATCAGAAAGCAACGAAAATTTAAAAAATTTCCAATAAAAGGATCTTAGACTCGCAATCGTGAATCCAAAGTCGTATAGATCAGGAAACTCACTTGGGTAGTAGCTTTCTTGACACGTTTTGAGCCGCCCTCAAACGCGCTTCATGCGGTAATGGTAACACGTCCCTCGAAATCTCTTTCTACTTCAGAATCCATTGTTGGGATAACAATCCACACCAACCTGGATTCAAATCATGTTGGGGAAGTTCTTAACGAAATAACATAAAGAAAGAAATATGAAACGAGAAAGGCATGATTGAAACTCCCTTCGAAAACCAGTTTTGCGAAAGTAGAAATCTGCCAGCCATAAAACCCTCGTGAAAAAAATTCATCCTTCAGGATATGGACGAACGGTTTTCGCCATCTTCGTTGGTTCGATTTTTTCACTCGTTTTCAGTTGGGTTCAGAATCGTTTCACCAACCCTTCTAGTCGTTTTGCTTGATCCCCACTCCTTGGTAAAGCTCGAATCTTCAAAACTTCTAACTTGAAGCTCTCTAGAGATAGTCCACCAACTTGGCTACAATCTAACTAGTAAGGATGCTAGTTCTCTAGTTAGTGTTTAGGCATAACCTAAGGTTTTGTTTATCTTGGAGAAAGGATGGTGTTCAACACATGAACCAAAAGAAATCTCGATTAGCTCCAAGAGGAGCTCGAGCTCCCCTATTTATAAGAGGGGAAGGGACGCCCAAACTCTAGTCCTTTTGGGCTAAGGATTTGGTCCCTCTCTCCTATTACTTGATGATTAAGTAATTTTGACTTTGACTTTGAATTCAAATTCAAATCAACTTTCAAGAGAGCTAAAATATCCAAACCCTTTTGGATATTATTATACTTTATTTATTTAAAATAAATAACTTATTTTTATCTAATTAATTAATTCACAATTAATTAACTAGATTATTTTTCTCCAAAATTAGACTTTCTTTTTAATTCAAAATTAAACCAAAGTCTATTAAATAATTAACACATTAATTATTTAATCACCAAATAAATATCCGCGCACATACACACGTGTCCATGAAGGACACGTGTCACGCACGTGACCCACTTGTTGGAAAACACGAATCAGAAAGCAGCGGAATTTAAAAAATTTTCCCAACAAAAGGACCTTGAACTCGCAATCGTGTAACCAAATTTGTAAAGATAGAAAACTTACTTTTCTTTTATTCTTTCTTGAAGCGTTTCAAGCCACCCAAGAACGCTCTTATCGCGGCTTGATCCCCTCTCCTTTGGTAAAGCTCGAATCTTCAAACTTCTAACTTGAAGTCTCTAGAGAAAGTCCACCAACTTGATCACAATCTAACTAGTAAGGATGCTAGTTCTCTAGTTAGTGTTTAGGCTTAACCTAGGGTTTAATTTAATCTTGGAGAAAGGAAGGTGTTCAACACATGAACCAAAAGAATTGCCAATTAGCTCTAAAGGGGAGCATGAGCTCCCCTATATATAGGAAAGGGGAGGGGCGGCCGAACCTAGTCCTAATGGACAAAGGATTTGGTCCCTCTCTCTCCTATTACTTGATCATCAAGTATTTTCCAACTTTGACTTTGAATTCTATTTCAAGTCAACTTTTAAGAGAGCTAAAAATATCCAAACTATTTTTGGATAATTTTATACTTTATTTATTATAAAAATAAATAACTTATTTTATCTAATTAATTAATTCATAATTAACTAACTAGATTATTTTCTCCAAAATTAGACTTTCCTTTTAATTCAAAATTAAACCAAAGTCTATTAAATAATTAACTAATTAATTATTTAACATATATATGATATATATATATACACACGTGTGTGACACGTGTCACAGTGACACGTGTCACTCACGTGAGCCACACGTGTGACTTCACACGTATGGAACCCTCTTGGCCCGATTTAACTCGTTTAATCATTTTCAAGCCTCAACTCATGTAACCAAGTTGTTGTGTGTGACCCTCTAGGTTCTCAATTCAATTAGCAGTGACCCTAATTAATTAATTCACTAATTAATTAATCAGTCCACAGATTAAACGACCATAGTCTAGCAACAGGTGTTTAACCCCTAGCTGAATTGGAATGTTCGGATTCGATAGAACCTTTAAGTCATTGATTCATGTGAGATACAATCCTCCTACTTACTATCTCTCAACCAAGATCTAGGGCAAGGGAATAATCAGAACCCTAATAATCTGGTCTTAAAGCTAAGTGCATTTCATATCCATTTGATCTCAATCCAAGAAACCCTTTTCTTGATGTCTTGGTCTACTGCCTTGGCCAAGGACTCCATATGGCATATGAATGACTTACACAATAAGAGATCACCTTGCATATGCAAGTGTAGGTCCTTTCTTGATTCTCATTCACTTTCATGAATCACTTGTGCAGCCCCAGCATAAGCCTTGAATCAGTTGTCTAAGGTGACACCCTTTAAAGCTTATACCAAAGACTACAGAGTTAACTCATAAAGTAACATGGAACCTCAAGTCTAAGGATCAATTAATCACATCAATGACTCGTGAGATATTTTCCCGCCTGATAATTAATTTATATTTGTTTTTCCCGCCTGATAATTAATTATAACTCTTGTTTCGTGCTTGTTTCCTGATTACCTGCTTATACTTGTCATTTAATAAGTGAAAAGTGGAGTCCAGGATGGAATAAATACCCGTTCTCGCCGGGTCCCCTAAAATATTAAGCATAGATATCCGCAACCTCTGGTATGTCTCAGTCCCTGTTCAGCACCAGAGCTCGTGGATCGTATAGGTAATGTGGGCAACAACAGAGGCGTACGAATATCGACACATGCATATTATATCACGTTTACGTGACTTGCATGCCCTGACATAATTCCACCCGTACGTATTGATTTAATCCTGATTCTTGTCTCCTGTTTATTTAATCCTAAAACGTATAGTGGAATTATGCCTGCCTGATTTCCTGTATATATATATATATATATATATATATATATATATATATATATATATATATATATATGCGTGTGTGCCCCCTTGACTCAGTCAGTTGGCTGACCCCTCCCTCTCGTTGTTTTTAGTCTTGTTTGCAGGTTCTGTGGTCGTTAGGCGGGAGTCTTTTGAGGTTCTTGTTCGAGTTTTGGTCTGGCTAACACTGCATTGTACCGCATTCACATTTCCTGCTTTATTTTAGGCCTTGTCGGCCAATGTATTACACTTTTTCTTTATTGAATTCAGGACAGGTTAGGACAGGTTTACCTGATTAGTTGAACCCGTATTTACATTCTTGTATGAATTGAAATTTTATACTGGATAGTGATTGCATGATTACATTGCTTCCGTATTCTTTGTTTCGTTGAATTGATTGGTACAGGGTCTAGTCCCGCCTAACAGGTTGTTTTTTTTAGTCTGTCTCCGTTCGCCGTGAGCTTGCTTCATGTATGGACTTCCATTTCATGTGTGGACCGGGGTCTCGGTGCGGGGGATGTGGGGCCCTCCGTTCGGGGTGTCACATACATTTAACGAGAGTGTTATTTGCGTGTTTTAATTATTTAACCATGCCATTATGTGTTATTCTAATGATTATGTGATTACTTGAAACTATATAAATTTATTTGTGTAACTTATAATTTGATTTTGAATGTTTATGTCTACGTATCTTGGAATTTGCTTTCTACATGCCTGGGTTTAACTTCGATTTTTGTGAAATCTTGGTATGTGTGAAATATATGAGTTATGAATGTGTATGCATGCTTGTCATGTGTTTTAGAGTTCGTTTTATTTGGTTCTTGTCTAGTTTTATAAAACGGGATTTGTGAGAGACTCGAGGGCCTAACTAGTTTTAGCGCACCTTAGGTTCCGGGTGCCATAACTTGGGCTTGAAAATTCGGATTCAAACTCCAGAAGAAGTGTCGGACTTATAACAAAGAATGGAAGCCAAGGAACCTAAGTTTGTATTTTTCTAAGCCTGTTTGGTCCTCCGAAATTTTACCAAACCGAGCATCACGTGCAATTCAGACCCTTCTTGACCATTTTGAGCATAACTTATTCATCCTTTAACCAAATTAACCAAATTTTAAACCTAACTAACCCCAGTTAACCCTATTATCAGCCCTTAACCCCTCATTTCGTTCCCACATCAGAAAGGAGAAGGAAAAATGGATTTTTCCCCTACTACACGTCACCCCAAAAGAAGGAAGAAGAATAGTTTGCAATTGCCAAGTTTTGAGCTCAATACTCATCTGATTCGTCTCAAATTTCAAATCTAAGTCCATGAATGTATTCTCCATCTTCTCTTCTTTAATTTGACACCTTATTTGCATATTTTCATGGAGATATGATCTTGATTTGGCTAGCATGATGAATAGTTAGGTCACATGTTAAAATTTGGAAGAATTCATGCCATACTTGCTTTAATCTTTGAATTTATGAATAATAATTGATCTCATGACATTATTATATAATTTATGAATGATAATTGATCACATGACATTATTATATGATTATATGATTTGAAATTTGGAGGAAATTCATTGAAAATTAGACCACCATCGTCGAACTTCCATGGATTTGTAAGAAGCTTGGGGATGAAGATGATGTATGATCATTTGCTTTCAATCTTGTTTCCTCCTTGTTTGCTGTGTGTTTAGCTGCTATTTTGTGCTACTCTTGTTGCCTTTTCCTTGGTCATTTGTTGCTTGAAGCTGCTGCTATAGTTGGTTGCCTTGGAGACGATGATCAGCTCTGTTTTTCCCTTCCCACTGCCTGCTTGCGTGAGGTCGCGCCCGTGACCAAAACAAGTACGTTTTGAGTTGAGGCCGCGACTAGTTTTTGCCCCACTTTCGACTTGAAGAAGCTAGGATAGTTGTTGGAGGTGGTGGAGCTATTTTAGGGTCGCAGAGCAATTTCGTGTTGTAGTTTTCGTCACGCTTCGTTCGTCGTTTCTTACCTCCTTTATGTTAGTAACTTGTTATATTATGTGTTGTTTGTTTTCTTATGAATTATTTGTGTAATTTTGGTGCTCTTACGTGTGATATATGAGTCGGAATGTGATACATGTCCTTCTACGTGCATGCATGAATTAATATGATATTTTCTTGCCCTGCATGATTTTTCGTTTTTTCTATTAGAGTGTGCATGCATGTCTAACATGATATATGACGTGACTTGCTTGTTATGTAATTTTTATGAATTCGTGTAATGTGAAATATACGAGTTATGAGTTAATATGATTCAATGTGGCTTCAAATGACCTAAGTGGCATCTCATTGCATTCCTTATGCATCATTTGCACCCACATACATTTTCCGAGCATCTAATTGGTACATTTTGAGTCTAAGTTTGTCCTTTTTTATTTGTTCTGTCTTTAGGTTCATTCTGTGGGTGACGAGGAGGTTTCTTATAGGTGTTTTGAGTTCGTTCCGTTCGGTTTAGTCGACAAGGTGAGGTTTTCTTCTTTTAGTTAATACGACCTACAACCCTACCTGTATTTTGAGCCCGCATGTGACTTATGTATATATATATACTTAGATATGTGTGTGATACGTATTTTGTGGGAATTGACCCGTTTGCTACGAATCATTTGATAACGCTTTTATATATATACATAACCTATTTTTACGTTTGTTTGATTTGAAAAGGGTTGGTGTGTGTGAATATTTTGAAATAGTGAGATTTGACTTTGAAATATAAGTCGGAAAATTATAAAATTTCGAAATAATAAAACTATGACTTATAAATTATGAAATGGGCCCGGAGAAGTGGTACGTGATCTCGGGTCGACCATGGGGTCGCTAAGCTCTCTCATCAACACGACTCTATTTATGTAGAGAGATTCGCCCAACCTCGGGAGGTCGAAGGGAAGGCAATCTCTTGAGAACCGGCTGCTACACCCCGTCAGGGAGCTGGTAGGATCCCCCGACTCAACCATTATGACGAGAGAATGGGGTTGAGGATGCGCATCCTCATCCCCAACCGGAGAAGGAGGATTGGTTATGAAATCTGTATGTTTTTCGTTTTGATTATGAATATGAAAGGAATTAGGTGGGTTTGGAACTCGTTCTCGCCGAGTTATTTTGATTATGACTATGTTTGTGGTTTGTGAAACGAGAGTGGATTCATAATTTCTAAAACTTGAATATTTTGGGCTTTTAGCCCTAGATCTTTTTTTTATATTTAGTATGACGGGTTAAAATGTTTTAGAATACAAAAACCACGCCCCGATTTTTGAACTCTTTACTTTTGAATATGCTATGCTCTTACATATATGTACGTGTGCATCTGTTAGCCCCCTCACAAGTCTTTAGGATTGACCCCTCCTTATCATTTTCTTTTTGCCCTATGGTTCTTTGACGTGCAGGTGCTCTTTTGGGGAGTTTGTGCTAGGCGGCGGTCTTCTTTCGAGTCTTTGGTCGTCTAGCTTGTCACATGCATTTGATTTCATGTATAAGAACTTAAATTCGAAATTTGAGATTATTTGTATATTTTGACTCGCTCTAATTTTTGTATATTGGTTTATAGCCCAAGTATGAATGTTTGTTTGTTTGAATCTTAGAGCTTCTGCGTGTGTATTTGTTGTATTGCGTACTCTGATTTAGGGTGTAGGTCGCCTAGCATAAGAGAGATTTGGTTTGTCACCCGTTCGTCGTGGCTTGGTGTGTGTGCAGAGTTTCCATCTCGTTACACGTATCGGGCCGCGGTGAGGGGGATGTAGTGCTCTGCGCTCTGGGGTGCTACAAAGCAGCTCAAGATAGGCAGAAAAGTTACGCTAATCATCGGAGGAAAAACCTTTAGTTCGAGGTTGGAGATAGAGTCTTTCTCAAGGCTTCTCCACGCAAAGGGTTTTCAAGGATCGGTAAAGGAGGAAAGTTAATTCCTCGATATTTGGGTCCATTTGAAATTTTGGAAAAGATTGGGGATATAGCCTACCGTTTAGATTTACCTCCTAACTTGACCGGAATTCACAATGTGTTCCACGTTTCACAACTCCAAAAGTACTACCGAGCTGAATCCGAGGTCCTACCAGTCGAAGAAGTGGAACTAGAACCGAATCTCACCTTCGTTCAGAAGCCGATTAAGATTTTGGACCGGAAGTTTCAAGAACTCTGAAATCGGCGTATCCTAGTTGTCAAGGTTCTTTAGAGAAGACCGAAGAGGTTACATGGGAGACGGAGGAGAAGATGAAGAAGTTCCACCCCGAATTGTTTCCGGGAGAGCAGTGAATCCGAGGACGGATTCTTTTAAGGGGGAGAGGCTGCAACACTCCGGTTTTTTTTTTTGGCCGTATAAGTGTGACGTATGTGTTTATTAATTACGCGATTTAATTATTTAATTGTTCTTAATTTCATTATTTATTTCATTTCTTGTCATACTTTGATTTATTTTATTCGTTTTTAGTTTATTTGAATTATTTAAATACATGAACGTTTGAATGTATATGAATATGAATAAGTGTCGTTTGCATTCGAATTGAATTCTGATTTTTGTGAAACCTTGGTATACTTGAGTTATATGAGTTGTGATCATGTTTTAATGCTCGTTATTTGATTTCAGACTTGTTTGATTTGGTTTTGGATTTATTTTGAGTTTTGGAACCAAATCGGGGCTAAAGAGCATTTAGCGCACCTTTGGTTCCGGTTGTTGTATCTTCAGCTCGGGAACTTGAAATCGAGTTTCCTCACCTTATTGGACTCATGTCAACGACTCGAATCCGATTGAACAAACCTTATATTTTTCTAAGACCATTTGAACTCCCGAATTTCAACCGAAACGAGCACCTCGCGCCTAAAACGATAATTCTTGACTATTTTCAAGCTTCGGACCTATATGAACAAGCCTAAACCCTACCCCATGACCTAAACCCCACTTGCCACACCCCTCTCTCTCTCCCTACTCAGCACCACCGAACCACCCCCTCTCTCACACCAAAATTTCAGCAAAAAAAGGGAAGAAGAAAGAAGAAGAGAGGAAGAAGAATAGAACTATTCAAATCTTGGAGAAATTAAGCTCATCTCCCTACCAATTCTTATCATTTCGTGAAGGTAAGACTATTTTTGTTATGAGCTTCTCGTTGTGGTCATTTTATGCTAGTTTTTGCATGATTTCACCAAGTTTTGAGTTAGGATTGATAAAGATGTTGAATAGTAGAGTTCTTGCCCTTCTTGATGATTCAACTTGGATTCCTTGGTTTTTCTTCTAGTTCTTGAGCATTGAATGATCGAAAGGCATGTATTTATGTTGGTATAGACTTATATTTCTTGGTTGTTGAGGATTTAATGACTTGCCATTAATGAAGTTTGAAGGAATGGATTACATGATGAATTCTTGATGCTTCCCTTGAACTTTTGATGTCTTAATGTGATATAGCTTGTATGTATGAACTTATGGCCTGAATTGGTATGCTTTTGGGTTGAATTTTATGTTGGTAACATGCATTTTGGCTTCCCCCTCGAGCATGATCTGTTTTTTTTACATTATTTTTGCTTCTGGAACTCAATCCACGGCCGTGGATTTCCTTTCGAAAACCAATCCACGGGTGTGGATTTAGGGACGGATTTCGAGAAATTTCTAGACTGATATCCACGGCTGTGGATCTCAAATCCACGACCATGGATTTTGTCAGCATTTCCCCGTTTTTTGTTTTCCGTTTTCTAGTGTCTCTTTGCTTGTTTAATCTTTCCCTAACCCCTTTTTATGATTCCTAAGCTTTGTTAACATGCAATTGTACGTGTTATGATTGTTATATGAAAATTATAACTTGATTTGATATGAAGTATTAAAGTTACGAATGTTTGAACGTGATATCTTCATGTATTGAATGGATTACTTGATTATGTGACTTCATGATATCATTTTACCTCTTATGCATCTCATATCATGTGCATAACATTGTCGGGCATCGTATGTGGTCATTTTGAGTCTCACTTCACCTTCGTTTGCACAGATACGACTTTGGTCGGAGACGAGGGCGATCCTTGAGGCTCCCGCTTTTGTTTTTTTTACCTTTCAAGGTGGGTTTCTTTTCTAGTAGAATATGATGACCATATATATATATCCCTTATGTGACAAAGAAAAAGAAATCCTCAGTCCAATTCCACAGTGACAAAGATAATGAACACAAAGTAGAATAATAGTCTAAAGCACTAGATCAAAATAATTGAGTAATATTGACTTAAAACGCCTTCCCCGGTAATGGCGCCAAAAACTTGTTGTAGGATTTTACTACAGTTAAAAACCAATCGTGCAAGTTTATACTAACATACGCGTAACATAATAGGATCGAACCCACAAGGAAGGGAAATCAATCACTACTTTATACTTCTCTCTAATCTAATGATTGAACGAAAAGTAATTTTTGTTGTTATCTAAGAATCTACAAAAGCAGAAATTAACAATTAACTAGGAATAAACGCAAGTAATACTAAAACACACGAATTAACTTCAGTAAACTAAACAGGCAGGGGAAAAGTAACGAATCATACAATCAAGAGTCAATATGATATTCGTCAGACAAGTGTAATTCTACAACCTAGTCACTTATATTTGTATTACCCTCTCTCAAAGTGTATCCAAGTGTTTAATTAGTGTTCAATTGTAACGCCCCAGTTCTTTTATTAGTACAGCATGACTTATATGTTTACGAAATTGCACAAATTAATTGGTTTTTAGTGTTTTCTATAATTAAATTTCATTGTTGAATTGTTAAATAAGTGATTAATTGAAATATACGCAATATTTGAATTTGAATTTATGTGAATAACTTGTGTGCTCCTTAATTTCGCGAAATAATTAATTATACGTGTCTTATATATTTAATTTTGCTTTAATTATATTAAATGTTAATTATTTTATCTAGTGTTATTAATATTAAATATATTTATATAATATAAATATAAATATATATATTACTGTGTACGTGTGCCTGAGAATAATTATTCATGCATTTTATGTTTATATATTATATATGCATGCATGTATTATAAGTTATATATATACGTATGCATGCATTATTATATATATTATATTATATATGAATTGAATTGTTTATTAATGTTAATGTTATGAATTTTATTGTTACTTTGCGTATGAGTGACATTTACATGCTTCGTTTCTATTTGAATTGATACCGGAATTTTGTGCGAATTTAATGTGTTGAACTTATACGTGTCTTGTATATGAATATTTGTTCTTTTTGTATTTTCGGATTCATTTGCATGTGATTCGGATTTAATTTTCATTTTGGAATCCAAGTCGGGGGCTAACGAGCACTTAGCGAACCCTTGGTTCCGTATTTAATATCTTGAGCTCGGGAACTCGGATTCGAGTTCCGTCAACTTCGCTGAACTTGTAACGAAAATTCGAGTTTAGTAAACTTAGCCTTATATTTTACTAACGTCATTTGAAACCCCGAAATTCAACCGAAAAACGAAACGGCGACGAAACTGACCTTGTTGCACTAAAATGGCCATAACTTATTCATTTGTTGACCAAATTAACTATGGTTAGAATTTTTGGAACCCTAACTCAACCCTTTATTCAGCCATTAGCCCCTCAAACCGAGATAACCATTCCCACTTGCTGAAAATTGGCCAAACATCACCTGCTTCCCAGTTTTTCCCGTAACTCAAGCTTTACCAAGAGATTCAAGCTCAAATCTCCTTCCAAACCTCCATTAATCCACAAGGTAAGCTTGGATATGTTATGTACATTCAATATGAGTCATTTTCATTCATTCATCCCCAAATTTGAGCATGGTTTCATTGATTTCTTGGTTGATTTCGAAATTAATAGGTTTTGAGCATTCATGATGATCTCTTTCGTTTCTTGATGTTTCTGATTGATTCCAAGCCTGAAGATGATTGTTTTAACACCCTCTTTTCATTTATGATAATTGATTACATGGTAATTGAAGTATTCATGAGTTATCATTAAGGACACTTTGAGGAAATTCATGAAATAAACTCACATATATTCATCTCATGTCTGAGATTCCTTGGGGCTGACTTGTATGATAATTTGGAGTTGTTTTGCTGCATATTTGATAGCTTAATTGGCCTGAACTTGTTGGGAATAAACGAGATCAGTTATACCCTGTTTTTTCATAAATTTTGGCCCTGTTTCTGGACTGATTTTAGCTGCTATCTCCTGCTGTATCTCCTTGCTTTTGCTGTCAGTTTTGGGGGTTGTTTTGGACTGAATTCTTGTTGCATTTCATGCCATTTATTGCTAAATATGTTGCCTATTTGTTGCTTGAGATGTTGCTGTGTTTGAGCTAGAAAAACAGGGGATGTGCAGGCGAGACACGGGTGTGTCTTTTCCTTTCTTTCCAGCGTGAACGGGGGTGCAGATTTTGGCCTGAAACTTCTGTACCGAGACACGGGGGTGTCTCGGTTTGAGCTTTGGAGGTGACACGGGGGTGTCACCCTGTTTTCCCCAAACTTTTACCTACGTTGTTGTGTGTGTTTACTGCTGTATATATATATATATATATATATATACGTGCTGTGTGTGTGGTGTTGTGCATGCATGAGTTGCATGCATAATGTTTGCATGCATATATGTATATAATTATACCTAAACTATTGCATGCATTTATTTTAATTGCATGAAAATTTCATGAATTGGTTTTGCATGCATGTGTAATTCTGCAAGCACTTTAAGATTTGCATGAATTGTTATTGCGTGTTGTACGTAGCATGCATGTATATATATATGTATATATATTATTATATTTATATATATGTTTATAAAATATTAATTGTTATTTGATTTAATTGAATTATAGAATTTAATTGTTACCTATTTCATGTTTTATTTAATTCTCAATTTTAAATTGAATGTATTTAATTGTTTATTCTCTAAATGTAAATGCAATTGAATATGTTTAATTGTTTATGTTCTAATTTGAATGTGATTTAACTTGTGCTATGATTATATTTGAATTTCTTGAATGAAATTGATTGAAAATGTGGAATTATGACTTGAATGAATATGAACTCATTGAGTACGAATGCTTCATTGAATGAATGAATTGAATGTTTATATGTCTTTAAGACTTTAATAGTGGACATGAACGTGTCCATTACATTATAGCATCTCTTATACATTCATATCATAATCATTTCATTGCCGAGCGTCTTATTTGGTCATATTGAGTCTCATCTCACCTCTCTTGCGCAGATTTTGAGTCCGTTGGAGACGAGGCCGGTCTGTGAGGCTCGTGTATTCTCCTTGTTGCCGTTTAAGGTGGGTTTCTCTTCTACTTTGATAAAACGACCCGGTATATCTCCCTACGTGAAAAGTTTTAAGCCAAAGTAGTATGATATATATATTGAGTCTTTTATCGAGTAAATGATTGCAAACGTAAAGCCCTGATTTCATGAATCCTACCTAATGTTTTGGCGAGAATGATTGAATGTTCACAATGAATGGGGCCCAGGGGCTTGGTGTGAGTGGGGACCCGAAGAGGCAACGGCTGACGGTAAACCCTCACACTAGTCCTACCAATGAACGGCGTAACCGGACCTCGTTAGGAGTTAGCGAGGAATGGACGCTGAGTGCCATCTGGGGAGTCATGTTCCCCTTTTGGTCAATGAATGGGTGGATGGGCCTTGCAAACCCGCCACCAACCCGGAGGAAGAAGGTGTAAATGTTATTGAATGCGCACGAAAGAATGATATGCATGAAAAGAATGAATGAACGTTAATGAATGTTATTGTAGTACACGAGGTGTTGGTTGGAGATAATGCACGCCCACTCGCCGGGCCATTAATGACCTAATGTTAATGAATTGTTATAATCCCTTTTGATGATTTCTATTTACCCACTTCGGAAATCCTTTAAAAACCTCACTTGGGATTATAGCTTGCATGTGATTGTTAAATTCCGTCGTATATTATACCATGCCCTGCTTTTATAACCACCAGTCCCTTTTGGACTGAACCCGTTTGGCTTTTAGTTGTTTTGTGCAGGTGTCAGGGGAGCTAGGCGGGATTTCGAGTCCTAGGTCTTGTTTTCGTTTCTAGCCCTTTTGTTTATTGGTCTTACACTCACATTTTGCACTTGTGATCATTGTATATGAATGTTGCTATTGGAGCGTACATGTTTTGAGCCCTATTGGAATTGGATGAGGTTATGATTTATTTTTGGAGCTTGAATGCCATTGTTTTTATTAGGATCAGTTATTGCTTCCGCGTTTGTATTTACGCTGATTTTTTGGTTCAAGGGTTAGTCCCGCCTAGCATAGAGTGTGTGTATGTCCCCGTTCTCCGTGATTTGGCTTGGGTATGGATCGTCCATTTCGTATTCGGGTCGGGTCTCGGTGCGGGGGATGTGACACCTTGCGCTCGGGTGTTACATCCTTAAGTGGTATCAGAGCTACGGGTTGCAAAACTCGGGCTCTCGTGTCGTGTGGGTCAGTGTAGCTCGTTCGGCATAGGAACTACGTGATAATGTGCGCATTGCATCGATTTTGATCATGAAATTGTCCTTCTTTTAATCTTGTCGAATTACCTGTTGCATTTTATACTGGATCCGTGTCTTTCGTGTTGAATATGTGTCATATGCATGTATTAATCGCATGCATATTTCTCCGAAATGAGTTATGATTTACAGGTTATGAAAATAATATCAAACCACGGCCAAATATCAAGCTAACAGAGCTCTATTGCAAGTCCTTTTTTAGGCATGGAAGATAGGAGGGTTACACGGGGAAATAATATAGAGGATTCGAGATGCGTGGTCTTCATGGATAGAGCTAGAGTTCAAGGTGAGGAACTGAATTGGAGGTTCGACTTCAGAGATGCAAGTATATAAGGACACTTGGTGAAATAAGGATTGATTGGGAGATGGTTACGACTTAGAAGATTGACATATACGGCTCTGCCATTTAAGGTGCCTTTGATTGGAAGCAACGGGATTTTTCAACCTAATGAGTGAAGTGAACAAACCTTGAAGGTATTTTGATTCCGGATTTAGATCATTGAAGAGGTATCAATAATTAAGAGGAGTTAAGATAAAATGGGTCCGGTAGGAGTTGTGCACCAAGGATTGACAAAGAAGGATTTCTGACTCAGCCTAGTGATTTGAAATCAAGTTTGTCGAAGTTAAGACTGGGAAGAGTCGGATTTGGGTGCTTTGAATTTCGATTAAGATGGGAAACAAGTTTGGAAGGGAGTAGAGAGAGGCAAGTACCTGGGTAAATACAAATATAGGGAAGGTAGCGATATTGAAAATGGGATTTGAGTTCGTTTTTCCAAATCCAAGCTGAATTGTCATGTTGAGAAGTTGAATTGGAAGATATGGAGCAACAAATGGGAACGCTAATGAAAGGCAAAGACCGGTTGAAGGATTATTCTTGGGGAGAGATTCTTTGCAAGGAAATCATGCGCTCAGGTATAAGCAATCGGAAAACAAGCTTAATTCGTCAATCTAAGTTCATAAAGGATAAGGACGGGAGTCTTGATCACGGTGATGGCGAGAAGTAGGGTTCAGAATTACATTAGGGTTCAATTTTGTAAGAGAATTTGGGCAATGTTGAAGAGTGATTCTCGGGGAATAAATGCAGAGGACAATTCAGTGGATGATGAAGAAATCAGGGATCGTGAACTTGCAATTCCGGACAGTGGAAGATATAAGTGATACAAAAGGATTCATGGAAAGCTTGAAAACCGTGGGAAGGGCAAGGAATAATCACCAAGTCAAAGTAACCTCGGGAGTGGAGGAACGAAGAAAAGCTACTGAGCTAATAGCTTACCACATTGGTGATAGGTTCCAAAACATTCATAGCACGTGCATCATATTTCGCATTAATTATTTACTCTTCTGGCCTTATGATTATCCATGCATTTCTATTTGGTTTCGTTGCGCTAATATAGTTGCTTGATGTAAACGTGACACATGCATCGTCAATTTTAACCCGACATGCATTTTAGTGTTTATTTTATAAGGAGTTCTTTCATCGCATTTCCCAAGTATCTCTTCGTACTGGCCACATTTGAATTGAGAGGAAAAGAATTAATGGGATGGGGCGTTTTAAGGATAAGTTGGTGGAAAGGAAGTTTCAGAAGAAAATACAACCGGAGTTGGCTTGGAGTGCCCGGATCGAACAAGAATGAGGAAAAGGGGTTTGAATATTAACAGTGGTAGAGGAGAAGTGGAAAAACTAAGACTATGGGTTGCTATGTTCGTTAAATTCCTCCCCCCCCCCCCCCCCAAATGAAATTGTTTTATCAAGAATTTCGGTGAAAGATGGATTGATGGAGTTCAAGGTATAACGATAGAAAATTTAAGGGGGAGAGCGTAACCAAGAAGCAAAAATTAAAACTTGAAGTTGTGGCTGAAGAAATAAATAATAGAGATAACGAAAGTGCAATTAGGAAGATCCGGGGTTATGTTAGTGAGCGGAAATGAATAAGACGACTTTAACGGTTAACCGTTAAAATGAAGGTTAGGCCACTAAATTCGGGCTGAAGATTTTCACGAGGAATTGGGGAGATAGTTCATTGAATTTTCTACATATGTAAGTCGATTTGAAGATGGAGGAGTTACGGAGAAGTTAAGGAAACTCTCTAGTTGACTTATCGAGAGGGAATCAATTCGAATTAACACAGAAACAGATGCTGTCAATAAAGCTTGGTCCAATGAGTTGGAAGGAGTTAAGAAGAAACAAAACCGAAGAGGAGGAACATTGAGAAATCTAAATCAAAAACTAGGAATCGTCAAGAACCTTCTATCTTCGATTTAAGAAATATGGGACTAATTATCGAATATAACCTTCAGGGGGTCAAAGCGAATGAACGGATCATAGGAACGGAAGATGGGAAAAGATTTGTGTTGAGAGAGACCATAAGAATAAACATCTTAAGGTCGGGATTGAATCATCAAGGTTGTCCAGAGTGGTTATCCTCGGGGATATGTTAGACTTCGATATGGTAAAGGTAATAACTATAGACCTGAGTTCAGGACAGACGATTTAAGGGTATTCGGGGAGGTCAAGCTAGGTCAATTAAAAAGAATTGGTTAGTCGAACGAAGATTATGGGAAATGGTGAAGACTGGAAACAGTACAAGTCAGAAGGGATTCAAGAGTATAATCCTTAAAGGATTCATCAATTGCTTCACCGGGGTACCCTGAAGAGGTTAAAGACAAGTTGAGCACTAAGTTTATCTTCAGGACATATCATACATTGGACAACGACAACTTACAATTCTAAATTTCGTAACTACGGTGAACGGTACTTATAGCATCCATGATACATGCATCCATACAAACTTAACTCCAATAATTTTTATATTATGTGCTTTGATTCCCTATCATGTTAACTTGGAATAGTTGTTGATCAACGTGGATGATATCTATTACCTGCTTTAGACGTTTTACGTGATTTTTAATTATTGTTTTATGTTGTGTTGCTCGGGAGTATTGGAGACTTCCTTGCTCTTATTTTTGTTCGAGAGACAGGGTGCTCTCGTTGTTTGCAAGAGACGGGGATGCTCTTATTTTTGTTCGAGAGATGAGGTGCTCTCTTTGCTTGTGAGAGACGGGGTTCTCTCATTGTTGCTTTTGAGAGACGGGGTTCTCTCATTGTTGTTTGAGAGACGGGGATTCTCTCCTTGTTGTTTGTGAGGAACGGGGTTCCTTCTTTAATTGTTTTCAGGCAGATAGTGAATCCGAGGACGGATTCTTTTAAGGGGGAAAGGTTGTAATGCCCCAGTTCTTTTATTAGTACAGCATGACGTATATGTTTACTAAATTGCGCAAATTAATTGGTTTTTAGTGTTTTCTATAATTAAATTTCATTGTTTAATTGTTAAATAAGTGATTAATTGAAATATACGCAATATTTGAATTTGAATTTATGTGAATAACTTGTGTGCTCCTTAATTGCGCGAAATAATTAATTATACGTGTCTTATATATTTAATTTTGCTTTAATTATATTAAATGTTAATTATTTTATCTAGTGTTATTAATATTAAATATATTTATATAATATAAATATAAATATATATATTATTGTGTACGTGTGCATGAGAATAATTATGCATGCATTTTATGTTTATATATTATATATGCATGCATGTATTATAAGTTATACATATATACGTATGCATGCATTATTATATATAATATATTATATGTGAATTGAATTGTTTATTAATGTTAATGTTACGAATTTTATTGTTACTTTGCGTATGAGTGACATTTACATGCTTCGTTTCTATTTGAATTGATACCGGAATTTTGTGCGAATTTAATATGTTGAACTTATACGTGTCTTGTAATTGAATATTTGTTCGTTTCGTATTTTCAGATTCATTTGCATGTGGTTCGGATTTAATTTTAATTTTGGAATCCAAGTCGGGGGCTAACGAGCACTTAGCGCACCCTTGGTTCCGTATTTAATATCTTGAGCTCGGGAACTCGGATTCGAGTTCCGTCAACTTCGCTGAACTCGTAACGAAAATTCGAGTTTAGTAAACTTAGCCTTATATTTTTCTAACGTCATTTGAAACCCCAAAATTCAACCGAAAAACGAAACGGCGGCGAAACTGACCTTGTTGCACTAAAATGGCCATAACATATTCATTTGTTGACCAAATTAACTATGGTTAGACTTTTTGGAACCCTAACTCAACCCTTTATTCAGACATTAGCCCCTCAAACCGAGATAACCCTTCCCACTTGCTGAAAATTGGCCAAACATCACCTGCTTCCCAGTTTTTCCCGTAACTCAAGCTTTACCAAGAGATTCAAGCTCAAATCTCCTTCCAAACCTCCATTAATCCACAAGGTAAGCTTGGATATGTTATGTAAATTCAATATGAGTCATTTTCATTCATTCATCCCCAAATTTGAGCATGGTTTCATGGATTTCTTGGCTGATTTCGAAATTAATAGGTTTTGAGCATTCATGATGATCTCTTTCGTTTCTTGATGTTTTTGATTAATTCCAAGCCTGAAGATGATTGTTTTAACACCCTCTTTTCATTTATGATCATTGATTACATGGTAATTGAAGTATTCATGAGTTATCATTAAGGACACTTTGAGGAAATTCATGAAATAAACTCACATATATTCATCTCATGTCTGAGATTCCTTGGGGCTGCCTTGTATGATAATTTGGAGTTGTTTTGCTGCATATTTGATAGCTTAATTGGCCTGAACTTGTTGGGAATAAACGAGATCAGTTATACCTTGTTTTTTCGTAAATTTTGGCCCTGTTTCTGGACTGATTTTAGCTGCTATCTCCTGCTGTGTCTCCTTGCTTTTGCTGTCAGTTTTGGGGGTTGTTTTGGACTGAATTCTTGTTGCATTTCATGCCATTTATTGCTACATATGTTGCCTATTTGTGGCTTGAGATGTTGTTGTGTTTGAGCTAGAAAAACAGGGGATGTGCAGGCGAGACACGGGTGTGTCTTTTCCTTTCTTTCCAGCGTGAACGGGGGTGCAGATTTTGGCGTGAAACTTCTGTACCGAGACACGGGGGTGTCTCGGTTTGAGCTTTGGAGGTGACACGGGGCTGTCACCCTGTTTTCCCTAAACTTTTACCTACGTTGCTGTGTGTGTTTACTGCTGTATATATATATATATATATATATATATATATATATATATATATATATATATATACGTGCTGTGTGTGTGGTGTTGTGCATGCATGAGTTGCATGCATAATGTTTGCATGCATATATGTATATAATTATACCTAAACTATTGCATGCATGTATTTTAATTGCATGAAAATTTCATGAATTGGTTTTGCATGCATGTGTAATGCTGCATGCATTTTAAGATTTGCATGAATTGTTATTGCATGTTGTACGTAGCATGCATGCATATATATAAATATAATATAATATATATATATATATATATATATTATATTATATTTATATATATATTTATAAAATATTAATTGTTATTTGATTTAATTGAATTATAGAATTTAATTGTTACCTATTTCATGTTTTATTTAATTCTCAATTTTAAATTGAATGTATTTAATTGTTTATTCTCTAAATGTAAATGCAATTGAATATGTTTAATTGTTTATGTTCTAATTTGAATGTGATTTAACTTGTGCTATGATTACATTTGAATTTCTTGAATGAAATTGATTGAAAATGTGGAATTATGACTTGAATGAATACGAACTCGTTGAGTACGAATGCTTCATTGAATGAATGGATTGAATGTTTATATGTCTTTAAGACTTTAATAGTGCACATGAACGTGTCCATTACATTATAGCATCTCTTATACATTCATATCATAATCATTTCATTGCCGAGCGTCTTATTTGGTCATATTGAGTCTCACCTCACCTCTCTTGCACAGATTTTGAGTCCGTTGGAGACGAGGCCGGTCTGTGAGGCTCGTATATTCTCCTTGTTGTCGTTTAAGGTGGGTTTCTCTTCTACTTAGATAAAACGACTCGGTATATCTCCCTACGTGAAATGTTTTAAGCCAAAGTAATATGATATATATATTAAGTCTTTTATCGAGTAAATGATTGCAAACGTAAAGCATTGATTTCATGGATCCTACCTAATGTTTTGGCGAGAATGATTGAATGTTCACAATGAATGGGGCCCAGGGGCTTGGTGTGAGTGGGGACCCGATGAGGCAAGGGCTGACGGTAAACCCTCACACAAGTCCTACCAATGAACGGGGTAACTGGACCTCGTTAGGAGTTAGCGAGGAATGGACGCTGAGTGCCATCTGGGGAGTCATGTTCCCCTTTTGGTCAATGAATGGGTGGATGGGCCTTGCAAACCCGCCACCAACCCGGAGGAAGAAGGTGTAAATGTTATTGAATGCGCACGAAAGAATGATATGCATGAAAAGAATGAATGAATGAATGAATGTTAATGAATGTTATTGTAGTACACGAGGTGTTGGTTGAAGATAATGCACGCCCACTCGCCGGGCCATTAATGACCTAATGTTAATGAAATGTTATAATCCCTTTTGACGATTTCTATTTGCCCACTTGGGAAATCCTTTAAAAACCTCACTTGGGATTATATCTTGCATGTGATTGTTAAATTATGTAGTATATTATACTATGCCCTGCTTTTATACCCACCAGTCCCTTTTGGACTGAACCCGTTTGGCTTTCAGTTGTTTTGTGCAGGTGTCAGGGGAGCTAGGCGGGATTTCGAGTCCTAGGTCTTGTTTTCGTTTCTAGCCCTTTTGTTTATTGGTTTTACACTCACATTTTGCACTTGTGATCATTGTATATGAATGTTGCTATTGGAGCGTACATGTTTTGAGCCCTATTGGAATTAGATGAGGTTATGATTTATTTTTGGAGCTTGAATGCCATTGTTTTTATTAGGATCAGTTATTGCTTCCGCGTTTTTATTTACGCTGATTTTTTGGTTCAAGGGTTAGTCCCGCCTAGCATAGAGTGTGTGTATGTCCCCGTTCGCAGTGATTTGGCTTGGGTATGGATCGTCCATTTCGTATTCGGGTCGGGTCTCGGTCGGGGGATGTGACACCTTGCGCTAGGGTGTTACATCAAGGTTGCTCTCGCAATCACTAATAGTTAATTAAACCATAGGAACAAGACTAGTGCCATTCAATATACTAGCGGCTCGGCATGGAATAAGATTACTGTTGTATAAGCTAGGACCAAATCTCTTTGTACCCTACAACTTACAAGTTATGAAAACCATCTAAATTACCATCAGTCTTTCGATCTATAGGCAATTATGACACATGCTAAGGGTGATCAGGCCATTGCAAGTCAATTCAAACTTGTTTTCAAACTAAGAATTAACACAAGTCATTCAAGCATCATATCGAACATCTATCATGCAATCATCATCACTCCCCCTAGCCTTAGAGAATTAGCTACTCATAATTAAAACAAAACTCATAAAACTAAAGGAAATTGTATTAAAATAAATCATATTCATCGATTCTGAACAAAGTCTCAAAAACAAAAGCATAAACATTCAGTGCTATCTAAAAACGAATCTAACCTATGAAAACTAATCAAAACTAAATTCAAAGGAATTAGTTTGTAAATTAAAGCAACAATAAAACCAAAGATCGTTCTAAGAATTCAATCCTTTCGTCTTCTCGAATTTTCTAAAAACTTTTGAAACTCCTTGACTTCTCTCCAAACCCTAGGTCACGACCTGGAAGAAAAGCTCTCTGAAAAAGACTCCAAAACGAACTAATATAGCAGCCCAAATAATTCTCGCCGCCCTAGGTAACGGGCGTTACCTCTCCATGTACCATTATTGTTAACGCCCGTTACTGTGAAATCACAGTAACGTTTTTATTAGTGGTAACGGGTGTTACCAATTTCCTTCTGCACAGGGGTAACGGGCTTTACCCCTCCTCTCTCGCCAAAGCTCCACTCCTGTGTCTTGTAACGGGGGTTACAACAATTGAACTCCTAAGTGGTAACGGGAGATACCTTATTCTCCTCCAAAAATGCGTGAAATTACTTCGTTTCGCCGTTTCTCATCTCCAACTCTAAAATCACCTAAACGGAGCAAAATACATACATAAACGCATCAAACGGCACAAAAATATAATCAAATTACACTCGAAACCATGCAATTTCTACACACAACAAAATCCCCCACACTTGGATATTGCTCGTCCCCGAGTAATACGAAAATTAAGAAAACACATCCTCATCAAACCTGCTCCTCAAAGCAATCATCCAACCTTCGCCTAAACAAGTCTAGCTTATCTAATCAAGTAATCATAAACATAAGATCCTCAAGACTTAGTATGAAAAGTATACCCTTGTGTACTGTGTGAATCAAACGAAACAATGTACAAAGATTAGAATGACAAATTCACAATCCCCTCCTAAGTTCTAATCATCAACTTCGGAATACACTCTTTGCACCTATCTCCACTAATGGAATTAAATCAAGACTTAGGATCGGTAGGTCTTTCGAGCTTGTAATGTAGGCTTAGGGTAAGGTTATGGAATTTGGATTAAGTGACTACTTACCAAGCTTACGTCATTCAATCTTTAAACTCAAGGCACTTCAATTACGCCATTAAACACGAAAAACCCCCCATATTCTTCAATTGTGTCCTACACTCTCAATTTCACACTTCGCATAATTTTTTCCTTTTCTTTTGTTCTTTCTTCTCTTTTTTCTCTTATCTTTTTCACACTTTTCTCATTGTTTTTCTTTTTCTTTTTCTACGATAATCTCTCAAATTCAATCACAAGAACAATCAAAAGGGGTCAAAAGATAGACAATTACCATAAAAATCAAACGAGCAAGCCTTGGTGTAAAAATTATCAAGTTAGGTCTTTCATTGTTGTGCATTGGCTTATAATGTGGCTACAAAAATCTTTGCACAACAATTAGGCTTAGCGGGGTCAATAAGATTGCGTTATTTAGTGCAAAACGGCTAAATAGAAAAGCTTAAAATCCTCCGACAACGAATGCCTACTTCACTTCCTTAATCTTTCATTGATTCAAAATTTCGCCTCAATATGACTAAAATGCATCCTAATCAAATCTTAGACTCATTCGGAAATCATCTACTCATCTTTCTAAGCAAAGTACATTATAACGTTCAAAAGTGCTCAAAATATAAGGGCATACTAACACACTAAATCATCAAATCTCATGCAATTTTCCTCAATTCAAAAAGCCTAACCCATTCTAGTAGAAAGCTCAACAATCAAACTTCAAAGAAAAAGTTCAAAACGAGGGAAAATTTTAAAAAAATTTCAAAATTACTCGATTTTTAGCAAATCACAAGTGAAACTACATCTAAACCTGCAAATATTCAATAAAAACTTATAACAAGCATGCACTTCCTCCCCCACACTTAAATTTTTCAATGTCCGCATGCAAATGAAAGAACTAAATTCAAGAAAACTCCCTGATCAAATGAAGAACCGGCAACGTGCTAGCAAGGCTTCCAAAACTTGAACAAGTCACTAGAAAACACGGATCAAGTGCACAGGAAATTGAGAATCAACATGCATCCAACAATCAACACACAAGTCACAAATTCACGTAAAGAAGAGCACAATTGCATAAACAAAATTCAGGAAATCAAACATATGCAAAAATCTAAGTGGAGCCAAAATATCCAAACATAACAACGAATAAACATAGAAGGAATGTCAAGAAAGAAGGGGAGAAAAACAAAATAATAGAATCAGGGTGATGGGGGTCCTCCAAAATACTGATCAACACGAGCACAAAACCCTTCGAATTTAGCCTCCAATCTGGCCTCCCACGCATCGAATCGTTCATCCACATAATGCGCTAAATCCTCAACTCTCGCGATCACGGTGGTCAAATCAGCCCTTAATCCTGCCAACTCTGTACGCACGCCTCTCACAGTAACAGGAGCTTCATCACTAGCTTTAGCAACAACAGGCGCGGCACTGCGAGGAATCCCAAATTCATCATCTGGCCTATCAGGTATCCGAGCTAAAAGCTCCTTCTGCCTCTCTGAAAGCTCATCAAACCGGGCCTTACCCCAGCTATACATCTGCCAGAGCTGCTCTCTATCCCGAATTGGTCACCATGGCAAATTATAATCCTTTAGTTCTCCATTCTCCCAAGCAATAGCCAAACCTACAGTCTCCAAGTACTGTGGACCAATATCATATCCAAAGTCAACAGGCAAAGCTCCCCGAGGTCTCCAATTCATCTCCCGAGCAAACATCGTCACAAAAGCACCGTGAGTGATCGTACTAGTAACACTCCTAGTAATCTCCTGAAGCTTCCATAAAAACTCAACCGCTCCATCAAACTTGATGCCTTCCTTCATCATGTACATTATACCTAACTCAGTCTCAGTAATGTGGCTATCTCTTCCATATCTAGCACAAAATCTCGTAGCTAAAATCTTATGGACTTGCACCCAAGTCAATGAATCAAGATAGCTATCATGTGTACATCGAGGGGAATAACTAGAAACACCATCTCGCAAAGGAAAGGATCTCCAGACCGCCTCTCTCTGAGCATCACTCCATTTAGGCAAAGAAGTAGAGGCATTGGCTGGGAAACGAAGAATCTCTCTTATCCGGCTCACATTCCATGCTCGAGTTTCCATATCATCTAAAGTAAAAGTCAAGGTGTTGTCTACCGGATCGAAGTTCATCGTGGTGAAGAAAGCGGTCGTTATCTCTCCGTACATCATATCCTTCCTAGAAAGGAATGGTAACCAACCTTTGTTGTCAAACAATCTTTTCACACTGCCCAAGCCTCATACTTCTCCATCCACATGTCCTTAAAGAATTTATTAGACACAATGTTCCTTGTCAAATTCCTTCGAAAAGGGTTACCTAAAGCATTCAACGTTATGTTGACCGATCCAAATGGTTGATGGTCCAACCGGGTTGAGGTAGTGAAGGGTTCTGGAACTTTTAAGTGCTTAGTGTGACCCATAGTACCTAAATCAACCAAATATGGCAGGACAAAGCACAAAAAATCAATCACAATTCACTTGGACAATTTATCAAACATCTTGCGTGCTTAGGCCTAGGGTATGAGTTCTAAGTTGAGTTCTTCCATCTACCCAACTCAAATTCACACTAGCTTATAATCTATAATTTAAACTCTAAATTCTCTACCTTCAACTTCATAATTCGGACTCAAGACTACTTAGAAGTTAGGATTCTTCAAAGATTCAACCCAATTCAAGTTAAGTTCAATTCAAAACATTAATCCTAATTCTAGCAAGCATAATCTCTCAAAATTTGTCAAGTCAATCTCAAAGTGATTCCTCACATGTAAAATCAATCCTAGGTTTCAATCTTAGATTGAAGAAATTAACTCTAACAATTCACCATAAGAAAGGGGAAATTGACTTACTTCGACTCACAAAGAAAGAGAGAGAGTGGAAACTTGATGGTAAAGCTTTTTGGTTGCAAATTGATAATGGTTGGCCAAGGGGAACTATTGAATCTCTTCTAAGGTAGAATGAGTGGGTGCAAGTGTATTTATAGGTTTGGGGGAGAAAATTTCGAAATTGGGTAGGGAAAGAATTAATTCAACCCTAAAAACGTGTTTCCTAAACCCAGATTTTCGCACAATCGGACCGGTAACGGGCGTTACCGGTTTTCCTCTTGAAATGGGTAACGGCCGTTACCTCTATTAGCCCAGACGCCTGATGCCATTAACGGGCATTATCGAAAAACAACAACGAGGGTGTAACGCCCGTTACCTATACTGCCCGGGACGCCTGACCTCGTTAACGAGCGTTACCAAAAGGTAACTTCAATGGTGTAACGCCCGTTACTAAATATTCCACCCAAAACACCATTAATACACAAACACAACCCAGATGGTGCTTAATCACGTTAATTAACTGAAATTAACTCGTAAGATTCAATCAAACCATAATGCACCATTCTCGAAACACATAAACACATATATCCAGTAATATCAACAACTCATTCGCCTCATAAAAGAAATCAACGTCATGCACACTCATACGAACAAAGTAAATGGACCTCAATATTGACAATAACACTCAAATCATGATCCTCGCACCATCTAGACCTTGGCTTCCTAGCAAAACATCAAGTGACCTGTAAACGAGAGAGACAACTCAATTAACGCAAGAAAAACGAGGACGAAAGAAACGAAAACAACGGAAACAAAAATAAAAGGAAAGGAAAAGAAAATTTAGTTCTAAGTTATAGTCGTTAGCTTGACTTTGCAAACCGGGTTTGGATTAACAATCCCCAAGCAACGACTCACAAGGAGTGACCTCATTCTTGTTACTCACAAAATCGAGCTTGATCTCCAAGTATCTAATTCTAAAACATCCTTTATTCTCGATTTTTGAGACTTCGGTTTTCCTTCCCAATCAACTGCATCCCTTTTCTCCGTAAATAGTGTCATTCCGTCTGAGGTCTTACTTATAACCTTAATCATGCAGCAATTATCCGGAATCGTCGGTGGTGTCATGGAACCAAAATTCCTAAACTCCATTCTTTCATCTCTTATTTTGAACGTGAGCCATCCATTCTGAACATCTATATCTGCTCCAGCCTTGGCCAGAAACGGTCTTCCAATGATCAATGGTATCCTCTCATCGCTCTCGATATCAAGAACTACAAAATCATTAGGAATGTGAAATCTTCCAACTTTTACCAAACCATCTTCAAGAATTCCTATCGGATATTTCACCGATCTGTCTGCTAGTTGTAGTGTAATATTAATCCGTGTAAGCTCCTTTAATCCTAATTTCCTGCAAGTAGATAACGGAATTAAACATACACTAGCTCTTAAATCACATAAAATATTATGGAATTGCAAAGAACCAATAGTGAGAGGAATTGAAAAACTCCCTGAATCTTTAAGCTTCGGGGGAAGCTTATGCTGAATAATAGCACTGCATTGCCCAGTAAGTATAACAGTAGTGAAGTCCTTAGACTTCTCTTTGCTTGAAATCACTTCTTTCTCTCAGTTCTTCTTCTCACAATCATCTTCCTTTTCAACTTTCTCAAGTATAACTTTCTCAATATCCGAACCTGCAAGAATCTTCGGACCTTCATTCTCTCTATTGTCTCCTACAAATATGGTCTGACAATGCTCCTTAGGATTGTTTTCAGTTTGGCTCGGTAGCATTCCTGGGCCTCTGAAATTCAAAGATTGGGCAATCTGACCAACCTGAGTCTCCAAAGTTCTGGTCTGATTTACCACTTGATCTAATTGAGCTTCCAACTTTTGATGTCGACCTGTAGACATAGTTATTAAATGGGGCTGGTGGTCGAGGTTGAAATTGTTGCCTAGGCTGAAACTGCAGCCTAGGTTGAGATGGTTGTTGAACATTCTGGTTATTAGACCAAGATAAGTGAGGGTGGTTCTTCCATCCTGGATTGTAGGCGTTTGAGTAGGGATCATTTGCTGGTTTGAAGTTGTTTACATAATTTGCCTGCTCTTGCACCTGTTCTCCTGCATTGGTATGAGGACACATATTAAACTCATGTGGACCACTACAAATTTCACAAGTTACCTAAACTGTTTGGGATTGTATCCCAACTGCGTTGACAGAAAATTGATTCAATTTCTTGTTAAGGACTTCAAACTTGGCATTGATGGCGGTTAAGCTATCTAACTCTATGACTCCTGCTTGCACTTTCGCTGGTTACGAATGGCTCCTCTCATGTACAAAAACATCATTTTGTGACATATTATCTAACAACTCAGTAGCAACAACTTCAAATTTTGTAGGAATGCTCCGCCTGCTACGGCATCCATCGCTCCTCTAAAAGTAGGGGACATCCCATTATAAAAATTCTGAATTAATAACCAACCGGGAATCCCATGATGTGGACACTTCTTCTGCAAATCCTTAAATCTCTCCAAGCTTCATAGAAGGATTCTCCATCCAACTGCCTGAAACCATGAATGTCATTCCTGTATTTCGTGGTTTTGTTAAGTGGAAAGAACTTGGCTAGGAAAGCCTGAGATAAAGCTGCCCAAGTCTGAAAGGATTCATTTTGGACAGTACTCAACCATGCTTTAGCTCGCTCCCTAACTGAAAAGGGAAAAAGCCTAACTCGGATAGCATCAGTAGTGACATTGTGAATTTTGAAGGTATCACGCACTTCAAGAAAATACTCAAGATGTGATGTCGGATCCTCCAATGGTAATTCTTAAAACGAATTATTTTGCATTAAGTTTATGATAGTTGGTTTGATCTCAAAGTTATTTGCTACAATCGGGGGACGGGCTGCAGTCTGAATTGCTCCAGCCTGCGACACGTTATAATCTCTAATCGCCAGTGGTGGTGGTGGGTCTGGTTCAGCCATCGGTAAAGTAATCGGTTTCTTCTCCTTCTTACGCCTCTTCCTAATAGCACTCAGTGTTCTCTCGATTTCCGGATCGTATGGTACTAATTCTGGATCCTGAGATCTTCGCATGCACCGTAAACCTGCACAAAGGAATAAGAAATCCTCAGTCCAATTCCACAGTGACAAAGAAAATGAACACAAAGTAGAATAATTGTCTAAAGCACTAGATCAAAATAATTGAGTAATATTGACTTAAAACGCCTTCCCCGGCAACGACGCCAAAAACTTGTAGGATTTTACTATAGTTAAAACCCAATCGTGCAAGTGTACACTAACATATGCGTAGCACAATAGGATCGAACCTATAGGGAAGGGAAATCAATCACTACTCTATACTTCTCTCTAATCTAAAGACTGGACGAAAAGTAATTTTTGTTGTTAACTAAGAATTTACTAAAGCAGAAATTAACAATTAACTAGGAATAAACGCAAGTAATACTAAAACACACGAATTAACTTCAGTAAACTAAACAGGTAGGGGAAAAGTAATGAATCATACAATCAAGAGTTAATATGATATTCGTCAGACAAGTGTAATTCTACAACCTAGTCACTTATCTTTGTATTACCCTCTCTCAAGGTGTAACCAAGTGCTTAATTAGTGTTCAATGTTGCTCTCGTAATCACCAATAGTTAATTAAACCATAGGAATAAGACTAGTGCAATTCAATATTCTAGCGGCTCGGCATGGAATAAGATTATTGTTGTATAAGCTAGGACCAAATCTCTTTATACCGTACAACTTACAAGTTCAGAAAACCATCTAAATTACCATCACTCTTTCGATCTATAGGCAATTATGACACATGCTAAGGGTGATCAGGCCATCGCAAGTCAATTCAAACCTATTTTTAAACTAAGAATTAACACAAGTCATTCAAGCATCATATCGAACATCTATCATGCAATCATCATCACTCCCACCTAGCATTAGAGAATTAGCTACTCATAATTAAAACAAAACTCATAAAACTAAAGGAAATTGCGTTAAAATAAATCATATTCATCAATTCTGAACAAAGTCTCAAAAACAAAAGCGTAAACATTCAGTGCTATCTAAAAAAGAATCAAACATACGAAAACTAATCAAAACTAAACTCAAAGGAATTAGTTCGTAAATTAAAGCAACAATAAAACCAAAGATCGTTCTAAGAATTTAATCCTTTCATCTTCTCGAATTTTCTAAAAACTTTTGAAACTCCTTGACTTCTCTCCAAACCCTAGGTCTCCAATCATATATCAACAACGGGTTCAACTAATCCGATCACCTGTCCTAACCTGTCCCGAATTCCATATATTCAAATCATAAATGCAAACCTGCACAAATATAACTTATATAATATTTACAAATCATAAATCAGAGCCAGAACTTAATAAACTTAAACAGACGGACACAGACTCGACAGACCCGATACACAGCCGCCTAGCACGAACTCCAACGACCTCCAAAGCAAAGCCTGCGAACTAAAACATAAAAGGGGAGGGGTCAGTCCAAAGACTGAGCGAGGGGTTAACACACGCACGCTAAACATATATATAGAGCACAACACAAAGTAGAAGCAATATTCGTGAACCCGGGGGTTAGTTTTTGCACGCCAAAATATTTTCCCGTGATAGTATACTTATAGGGGCTTAAAACCAAACAAACAAATCTTAACTCAAACGTTCTTAAAACATAAGTTCAGATTCATGCAGACTTAACACACATATCAGAGCATATCTTATTAACTTAAAAGTATATCAATTTTTATCTTAATTTAATAATCTACCCCCGTTTCACGAACTTATGACAGACGGATAGACAAAACACACTTACTCATATCAGAACAAAACTCATAAAACAATCCCACCTGCACACCATTGGGGAAGAGAGGTGCCCCTCCCAACCCACCACAGAACGAAACATGTGAACCGGAGGATCCCGCCCGGTTCCTTCGACGGCCATGCCAAAATGCGCTCCGTCGGCATAGGAGAACTACGTCTCCCGTTGGTGGAGAAGTGCACAGGGGTCGTAACCGGCGACCCCGATGGTCGTCCCGGGTCTCCCTTACCCACAATCTCCGGGGCCCATCACACAGATAAACAGACATATATCGGAAACTTAACTTGCCACACACAGACAGACAAACATATCTCATGCATATCGTGCTTATCTTATCACACGTACATATCACACACTGACCTCGAAATCATAACCGAACTGAAACAAAGCATACATAGGCTCATACATAGCGTTTCGTATTTTCAAATCAAATCATATGACAAAACCAACAAAATACGTACTTCGTACATATCTACATATACATAAGGCTTATAAACCGCATGCATTCGAAAACGGGCATGTTGCAATAGGGTATAACTATATCCTAACCTCACCTGGTACCAAACACAACCGAACACAAAGCAGATGGTCCACCCCGGAACCTGCATGTAGCGCCCCTATACACTACAACCCCGCACCAAAGTATCTCTCGAGTGGATGTGAGGCCTAGCACCCGAGAAACACTCCAGCGAACGGACAGTGCTATACAATATCAGAGTATTGGAACACTGCAGCGGAAATTTTATAATTTTAAAACTTTCAAAACTATGATAGGGGAATGCAATAAATAAGCCAGTAATGGCATAGTATAGATATCAAAAGTAGTGACCATGCCGTAATAGATAATTACAAGCTCGGAAGCATAACTTATTCTAAAGAACCTTGAACTATTATGCTAACGAGAAGACACACTATGCTTCAAGATACCTTCTAGTAAGCGTCCGTTAAACCTGAAACCATGAGTTGTAAAGTGCGAGGGTTAGTCAAAGTGACTAAGTGAGGGGGTAGTTGGAACTACATATATACGTATAGGTATTTTTAAAAGAAGTGTTTGACTATAAAAGTTGGAGTTTGATACTATTAATAAAATAATATATTAATAGTACTATACCGGAAATCAATAAAATAATAATTAATACAAATATTTGGTTCATATTTATTTTGAGGAAAGGGGAATAAGGGGACTGGGTATCAGATTCTTGAAAATGTGAACCATACGATAATAAAGTAATAATGCCCTGCAAGTAGGCGTTCTCCATTCTTTACTCCTTAAACAGAATGAAATCAGAAATAACAGAATCAATCCAGCCTTCTTCCTCCATGATCTGTCGGGAGCAACCCCTCGAGATCCAGAAACAGACAGAGGGAGGGACGTACCTTTCCCGTCACTTAATGTGGAATAACTAACCTCCAGTTAAACCAACATTAAGATCAGATTTGGCGGCAGGTATAGTAATAGACGATGGCCCTTACCACCCGACTATTAGTTCTACCGTACCACCGGGCCCAACAGATACAGATACAGATACAGATCTTGCATTTTAAATACAGAATAGAGTTACATTATATCAATACTCGCCAAAACGGACTTGAGTATGATATGTTTGTAACTTATACTTGAACAAGGATTTTGTTTTATATAATAGGAAAATAGATATCCTTATATCAGATATTTCCCAGGAAGGGGATAATACTATAATTAAGGAAAAATAAGACTGATCCCTTATTGGGATAAATAATAAAATATTTTATATGTAGACTCATGATCCCAGTTGAAAATATTTTAACCTCACCTGCTATGATACAGAATCAAGTAAGGTATTCGGGGTTCCACTGTCCATACCTAGTTCCTGAAAGTAGTGAACTACTACGGACTTAGAGAACTAGGTTCTTTCTATGCTAATGCGACACATGAATGAGTACAATTAAGGCATATTGTAACAAGGAGTAACAGTAAATTTACAGGAAATCCGGTAATCTAGAATTGAAACATTATTGTAAAACACACTGATACCAAAGTCATACAACCGAATTAACCAAGAAATTCTTATTCAATTTATAAATCCAAATTAAGGTTTATTTTTAATAAAGGTGAACCCGATTTTGAAAACGTTATTTAATCCCCGATTTTGAAATCGTTAGACAAAAGTCCTTTCTTAAATAAAACAAAATTTTATTTTATATTAATTCTTGAAATTACTGCATGAGATTATTGGTCAAAATTCATATTTAAAGTCAAAAGTCAAAGTTACTATTGAAAAACGGTTACTATTTAAACATAGGGGATTAAATACTTTTAAACATAAAATCAAACACACACTTACACACACTAGCACACGGTACACACATATTTCAAGAACATCAAGAACATGTTCGTCATGATGTTTGAATATTCATAAGATGTTCTAGGCATTCTTGATCAAATTCATAGTCATAACATAAGATTAATGAATAAATGAGCATAATATATAGACTTTTCATGAAATATGATTCATAAATAAATTCCTAAACATGAATTTATTCATATCTTCAAGTATTCATAAATGTTCTACACATGCTTGATTATATTCATATTCATAACATAAGATTTGAAGCATAATATAGCAAAATATATAAACTTTCTATGAAAAATAATTCTAAATAAATTATTCTAGGCATGAATTTAATCAAACAAGATCATAATCATTTAAATACATACTCACATTATATCATATCATAATTCATGCATTTAATTAAATAAAATTCCATAATGTGCACACATTGTATTTAACTAACAATTATGCACATATTTCATAAAATAAAATTCCTAAAGCATAATTTAATTAATCCTAGACATGCTACTATTATTATTATACTAAGAACATATTATAAAGCATGAAATAATAGAAGAAAACATACCTTAGAGAGAGAGGGGAGGGAATGGCGTGAGCTAGGGGAGAGAAGAGAGTGATTTTGTGTGTTGAATTGTGAGGTATAAATGAGGCTTGAGGGGGTATTTATAGGTAGTCATGAGGGGTCTCTAAGCAATAAATGAAAGTTTATGGAAGATGTGGATGTCTCCTAATTCATACAAATGCTTGGGGATTAATTTGAAGATGTGGTTAAATAATATGTTGAACAAATGCTAGGTAATTAGTTAGGAAATGTGGAGAAATTATGTTCATTTAATTAATCCTTCTAGAAGAGCATGAGGTCATGGATGATGTCATCTTGAAATAAAAATAAATGTAAAATTTATTCAAGAGTCGAGAGGTAAAATCTTGAAGTAGTGAATTAATGAAAGATCGAGTGAAAAACGGGCTTCGTTTTGATTATAATTGTGAAATATTTGGACTTTTTGTTCATAAGTTATGAATAATAAAGATGATGAAAATCATGAGAAAATTATATAAACGAAGCTATGATAAGGTTTAGAGTTTGGAAAAATCACTATAATGTAGAGAAAAATTCAAGGATCGTTTTAAGTATAATTTCGAATATTGAATAAAAGCTAATTGTTTAAAATAAAATGGTGATTTTTGGAAAGGAAAATATTTATAAAATATGCTATGGTGAAATCGAATTTTTGATAAATGCATGAAAATTCATGAAATAATTTAAGGATCGTTTTGGTTATAATATTGAATATCAAAAAGTAGATGAGTAAAGATTTATTGATGATCGAATCATAAGCTAGGGTTTTCGCCGGTTTTTGATACTACGGGAGTTAGGATGGGAATTATGGTTCACGGAGAGTATCACGATCCTCGAAATAATGTGAGGATTCTTTTGGTTACAATATTGGGTAGTGAAAGTGTTTCGGGAGACGTAGGAATATTTTTGGGCTATAGGGGTATTTTCGTAATTTCCACCCTAAAACTGTAGGAATGGGTTTTGAAACATATGAAAGGGTTTTAGGTGCTAGAAGGGAATGAATACTAGAATTCTAGGATTTTATGAGAAGAGTTTCAAGGTACGAGTTAAATAGAGGAAATAATTAAATCTACGATCATTTAATTAAAGTGTAACACATAAAAGCACATAAGTCACATAAAATGTAATGCATAAAGAGAATAAATAAGGACCGAGATTATAAGTGCTTCTTGAATAACCCCTTTACTTTACCTTTTCCAACTCGGCCCAGGTTAGGGCTGTTACACTGCACGACTCACTTGTCACCACCCCGGGTGCACCTGAACCAACTGAACACACAAACACAACACAGGGCTCAGACTCAACTAAGACAACCACACAGAGACGCACGGCAATGCTCACGAAAACAAATGATGCAACATATAATCCATAACTATTCAATCAAGTCATTCAGAGCATATTATAATTCATATTCCATATCAAAAGATGCATAACTTATGAAATTCATAACATTAATTACATAAAATAAAGTAGGACATTAAGAATTCAAATCATATCATGCACCAAGTTTCACGAAATTAAACGTGAGTTACATAACAATTTATATACAAATTACACATTGGCAGATTTCCCGATATTCTAACAAATAGCATGCTTGATCGATCCATTCAAAATTACATGCAACATATCATTTCATAATTTATTTCTCAAGTTTCATATAATCACATTATCAATATAGTTTTCAAATATTACACGAACACCCCTTAAATAAAATATTCTCAATCAAGTGGGCATAAAACGAGATAATTAAATTCAATAAATTAGAAGTCGAGCTTCTCATGCATCATAACATATTCTCATATATCATACAATTCATAATTTCCATTTATCGCTCATACATGATCACATTATACAATTCAAAACAATTAACGAAATAAATATAATAACTTCAAAAATTCATAACAAATCAACTGGGCATCCGATTGACGAACGGAAAGTGGCGTTGGACTCACCACAACGAAACGGACCTACTGTCCGAAAGTCGCCGGAATGCCGCCACCGCAGCCGGCCGAACAGCCACCGGCCGCCACCGGAACACCGCCTCCGGTGGTCGGAAAAATCCCCGGAAGGACAGAAACGTGTGCCTCGGCCTGCTTGACAAAAGCCCTCAACCAATTTCAGAAAATACCAAACACACCGGACTTTGTTGACGAAAAACCGAACTAAGTCCCTAATACGAAAATCGAAATTAAACGCAAACCGTGAAACGAAAATGAAATCCGAGCATACCGTTGGAAACCTTGTAACGAGCCCTACGGAAGCCCCTAATCAAACTGTTGGAAAAGTCGCCGGAAAATCGGACCGCCGGTCCAGGCCCGGTCCACCACCGGTCCGCCGCCGCCGGCCGGTTCTCTGGCCGTCACCACCACGAATAGCTCGGGCTCGTCAACAGGAGCAACTTTTGTAAAGGAGTAATCACCAAAACCGGCAGGGAAAAGGCCGAACCGCCGCCTCGAAGCTGCGCCACCGTTGCCATCGCCGGAACCACCACCTACGCCGTGATTCGCCCCAAACTGAGGCTGGAAATGGGTTCAGGAGGTCGAAAACGTTCGGAAACCACCAAGCCCCGTCGGAAAAGGTCGTCGGAACGCGGCAAAACTCGCCGCTACAGTAGCGCAGCCGCCCATCGTCCACTTTGGGCGGCGCGTGCGGCCTCCTCGCCGCCCCGATGGCGGCGCGGCTTGTCTAGAAAGACACGCCGGGGAGTCCTCTGCATGGGTTGGGGGCGCGTGTCGCCGGAAGGTGGCCGGAAGCCGCCGCAAGTGGGCGGCGAAGTGGCGGCTCCGCTACCCCTCTTCCGCTGCGTCTGAAATCCGGTGGTTTCTCCGCCGTCGGTCACCGGTTGGCCGAGTTCTTGGTACGGTTGTGACCGCGTCGTCGAGCCCTGTTGGAAAACACGAATCAGAAAGCAGCGGAATTTAAAATTTTTTTTCCAACAAAAGGATCTTGAACTCACAATCGTGTAACCAAATTCGTAAAGATAGAAAACTTACTTTTCTTTCGTCCTTTCTTGAAGCGTTTCAAGCCACCCAAGAACGCTCTTCTCGCGGCTTGATCCCCTCTCCTTGGTAAAGCTCGAATCTTCAAACTTCTAACTTGAAGTCTCTAGAGAAAGTCCACCAACTTGATCACAATCTAACTAGTAAGGATGCTAGTTCTCTAGTTAGTGTTTAGGCTTAACCTAGGGTTTAATTTAATCTTGGAGAAAGGAAGGTGTTCAACACATAAACCAAAAGAATTGCCAATTAGCTCTAAAGGGGAGCATGAGCTCCCCTATATATAGGAAAGGGGAGGGGCGGCCGAACCTAGTCCTTATGGACTAAGGATTTGGTCCCTCTCTCTCCTATTACTTGATCATCAAGTATTTTCCAACTTTGACTTTGAATTCTAATTCAAGTCAACTTTTAAGAGAGCTAAAAATATCCAAACTATTTTTGGATAATTTTATACTTTATTTATTATAAAATAAATAACTTATTTTTATCTAATTAATTAATTCGTAATTAATTAACTAGATTATTTTCTCCAAAATTAGACTTTCTTTTTAATTCAAAATTAAACCAAAGTCTATTAAATAATTAACTAATTAATTATTTAATATATATATAATATATATATATATACTGTGACACGTGTCACACACGTGAGCCACACGTGTGACTTCACACGCGTGGAACCCTCTAGGCCCAATTAACTCGTTTAATCATTTTCAAGCCTCAACTCATGTAACCAAGTTGTTGTGTGTGACCCTCTAGGTTCTCAATTCAATTAGCAGTGACCCTAATTAATTAATTCACTAATTAATTAATCAGTCCACAGATTAAACGACCATAGTCTAGCAACAGGTGTTTAACCCCTAGCTGAATTGGAATGTTCGGATTCGACAGAACCTTTAAGTCATTGATTCATGTGAGATACAATCCTCCTAGTTACTATCTCTCAACCAAGATCTAGGGCAATGGAATAATCAGAACCCTAATAATCCGGTCTTAAAGCTAAGTGCATTTCATATCCATTTGATCTCAATCCAAGAAACCCTTTTCTTGATGTCTTGATCTACTGCCTTGTCCAAGGACTCCATATGGCATATGAATGACTTACACAATAAGAGATCACCTTGCAAATGCAAGTGTAGGTCCTTTCTTGATTCTCATTCACTTTCATGAATCACTTGTGTAGCCCCAGCATAAGCCTTGAATCAGTTATCTAAGGCGACACCCTTTAAAGCTTATACCTAAGACTACAGAGTTAACTCATAAAGTGACAAGGAACCTCAAGTCTAAGGATCAATTAATCAAATCAATGACTCATGAGATATTTCCTAATCTGGAAGTTTCCATTTCCTGAAATAGAAACTTCCTTTCCCATTTAGGAATGTTCTCACACGGGGCACCTCAGTGAACTTACTTATTAAAGTAAGCACCCTCATGTATCACGCACGTATCTACTATACACTTTCCACCTCCATGAAACAAGATGGTCCTTCTTAAGGGCGTGATCCCATAAGCAAGCCTTAGAGGAGTCAGGTTGACACTCCCACTGTCTGTAGGACTCATCGGCTTGGAGTATTTTACTAATCATGACTTATGTGATATAGGGCTCGTTTCATGAACCATTTCACCTAAATGGTAGAGTCCTAAAGTCATCAGGATTAGGGGAGTTCTCATACATGCACAGCTAAAGTAAACGCATACCAAACAAGAGCATATGAAGAAGTGTTGCCTTGATTCGTTATTTCATTCAAAGATTGTCTGTGATTACAATAAGGAAAAGCACAAAGCGGATATAAAATCGGCTTTCTAGGGCACTATTCCTAACAATCTCCCACTTGCCCGTCAAAGCCATTCTAAAGCTATTCTAAGTCCCATCTTCTGAAAATGACCTTGGAAAGCTTCTCGACTAAGGGGTTTAGTAAGTAGATCTGCCACGTTCTCTGCTGATGTGACCCTCTCGATTTGCACATCTCCTCTTTTGATAATATAACGGATTAGGTGATACTTCCTCATAATGTGCTTGGTCCGTTGGTGAGATCTTGGTTCTCTTGCTTGAGCAACCGCCCCAGTGTTCTCACAAAACACAGTAATGGGGTCTTTCATGCTAGGAACAACATTCAACTCTTGAATGAAGTTTCTAATCCAAACACCTTCCTTAGCTGCATCATTTGCAGCTAAGTATTCGGCCTCAGTGGTCGAATCTGCAGTGGTTGTTTGCTTGGAACTCTTCCAACTCACTGCTCCGCCGTTCAGGCAGAAAATGTATCCTGACATTGACTTAAAATCATCTAAGTCAGATGCAAAGCTTGCATCGCAGTATCCTTCGACAGTAAGATCTTTCTGACCTCCGTAAACTAAGAATAAATCTTTAGTACTTTTCAAGTACTTAAGAATATTCTTCACGGCAGCCCAGTGACCATCTCCAGGGTCATTTTGGAAACGACTTGTCACACTAAGTGCATAAGCCACATCCGGTCGAGTACATAACATTGCATACATTATGCTACCTATTGCTGATGCATAAGGTGTATGAGTCATTCTCTCCTTCTCAAGGTTAGTCTTAGGACACATCTTCTTTGAAAGACAAGTTCCTACACTCATAGGAAGGTTCTTAACCTTTGCTGACTCCATATTAAATCTCTTCAATACTTTCTCAATGTACATCGACTGTGATAGTCCTATTAACCTTCTAGATCTATTTCTATAGATTTTAATTCCAAGGATATAGGACGCATCACCAAGATCTTTCATCTCGAATTGGTTCGATAACCATAACTTAGTGACTTTCATGTCATCCTTCGAATTCCCAATAAGAAGGATGTCATCAACATAAAGTACTAAGAATTGCACTGAGGTCTCCAATTCCTTTCTATACACACATGATTCATTCGAAATTTGCATGAAGCCAAACGCTTTGACTAATTCATCAAATCGAATGTTCCAATTCCTAGAAGCCTGTTTCAATCCATAGATTGATCTTTGGAGTTTGCAAACCTTTTGCTCACTCCCACTGAATGTGAAACCTATGGGTTGCTCCATATAAATGTCTTTGTCAATGTCACCATTGAGAAAGGCAGTTTTCACATCCATTTGCCATATCTCATAGTCATAATATGCAGCAATGGCAAGCATGATTCGAATGGACTTTTGCATTGCAACTGGTGAAAAGGTTTCGTCAAAGTCCACGCCGGGTCTTTGAGTGAATCCTTTTGCAACCAGTCTTGCTTTGTAGGTTGCAATGCTTCCATCAACTCCAAGCTTTCTCTTAAAGATCCATTTGCAACCTATGGGTTTGACCCCATCAGGCAAATCTACCAAGGTCCAAACTTGGTTGAAGTTCATGGAGTCCATTTCGGATTTCATGGCTTCTATCCACTGTTCAGAGTCAGAATCTGAAAGTGCCTCCTCATATGTTGAAGGATCATTATCCTTTTGAGAGATTTCATGGAAGAATCCATACCATCTCTCCGGCTGTCTAGGAGTGCGTTCAGAACGCCTTAGAGGAGGATTTACATGTGTATCGAAATTCGTGATTGGTTGTGGTCGATCAGAGTGGGACGTTTCTTCAGTAGGTGGTATGGGGTCACTTTGTACTTCTTCTAATTCTATGATCTTGCCTTTCTTTTCTTTAAGGAACGGTTCCTCAAGAAAAGTGGCATTTCTGGAAACAAACACCTTTTCCTCAGATTGATCATAGAAATAGTATCCTATGGATTCCTTAGGATAACCTACAAAGTAGCATAAGTTAGAATGAGATTCTAACTTATCTCCCACTGTCCTCTTCACGTAAGCAGGACAACCCCAAATTCTTAAGTAAGAATAACTAGGGATTTTACCATGCCACATTTCATAGGGCGTCTTGGGGACTGACTTAGATGGAACTAGATTCAGAATCTTTGCTGCACTTTCTAGGGCATAACCCCAGAAAGAAGGTGGTAAGTCAGTGAAACTCATCATGGAGCAAACCATATCAAGTAGGGTTCGATTCCTTCTCTCAGAAACTCCATTAAGCTGAGGAGTTCCCGGAGGAGTCCACTGAGAGATAATCCCATTATCTTTGAGATGATTAAGGAATTCTTCACTAAGATACTCGCCTCCTCGATCAGATCGAAGTGCTTTGATCTTGTGACCAGTTTGGTTCTCAACCTCCTTTTGAAATTCCAAGAATTTCTCAAAAGCTTCAGATTTATACTTCATTAAGTATACATAACCATACTGACTAAAGTCATCAGTAAAGGTTATAAAGTACTGATGATTGTTTCTAGTGCTTACACTAAGCGGTCCACAAACATCAGTATGGATCAAATCCAAAACCTCAGTGGCACGTTCCACAGTTCCTTTAAAAGGAACTTTGGACATCTTTCCTTTGAGACAGGATTCGCAAGAAGTCAACTCTTTGAGATCATTTTCAGAGAATGATCCTAAAGTGTTTATCTTGCTAATTCTGTTCTTGGAAATGTGTCCTAATCTAGCGTGCCATAAGGGAGCTGAAACTTTGTCATCTCTCTTACGCTTTGTTTCTCGTTGTATATTCATAATATTGATATTTTGAGTTAGGTAAAGTCCATTACTTAGAGTACCGATATGAACGGAAGAGTTGTTCCGTTTGATAAAGTATTTACCATTCTTAATATAAGTTTCATAACCTTCACAATCTAATATTGGAACTGAAATTATATTACGAATAATGCTCGGTACATAAAGGACTTTATTTAATACTAACTCGAAACTACCTAAATCTAATCTAATTGTGCCTAAAGCTCGAGCTTCAACGTTTGAGCCATCGCCGATCTTCAAGACACATTCTCCTTCTTTGAGTTGTTGGACTTCACTTAGCATCTGTACATCATTACAGATATGAGTTCCACAACCGGTATCAAGTACCCAAGAACTAGAATTAATAGAAAGATTTACTTCAACGAGAAAGATACCTTTCTTTAGAGTAACCTTGTACTCTGGGCAGTTTCTCCTCCAATGTCCCGCTTTGCCACAATGGAAGCAAACATCCTCTTTCTGATCACGCTTCTTCTTTTGGGCCTTTCCCTTCGAAATGCCACCAGTGGGCCTAAGGGGTTTCTTCTTCTTCTTTTGGGCTATCTTGCCCTTACCTTTAGAAGGCCCAGAAGAGGAAGATGGAGCATTCACCATCAAAACCTTATTGTCCTTCTTGATCGTGCTTTCAGCAGTCACAAGCTGACTAATCAGCTCAGCTACAGTAGCACCAGCATGATTCTTGTTGAAGTTAAGGACAAATGGGTTGAATGATGGTGGGAGCGAAGCTAGCAACAAATCCACTGAAAGCTCATCTTTCAGTGGCATGTCCATGGAAGCAAGTTTCTCAGTAAGGGCAAGAAACTTGAGTCCATATTCATGGACACTTGAACCTTCCCTCATTCTCAAGTTGAACAATTCCTTTGAAGTGTTATACCTTGTAACACGTTCATGAGGGCGGTAAAGTTGCTCTAAGTGGTCGTAAATCTCCCAAGCAAATTCCATGGCCTCATGTTGTCTTTGCAAGTCCGGAGACATGTTAGCCAACATAAGGCAACGGGCTTGGAGATTATCATCCTTCCACTTCTGAATCGCGTCCCGCTCAGCCTGAGTGGGAGCCTCCCCTTCGGGACTGGGCTCCCCTTCGAAGAGAACATAAGTTCTCTTCTCAGAATCTAAAATGATTTTTAGATTCCTCAGCCAATCAGAATAGTTGGGACCAGTCAACTTGTTTGACTCGAGGATCGATACAAGAGGGTTTTTGGTTGCCATTTCAAAACACATAGAGAATCACAGAATCTACGACCTAAATGGTAAAACAGAGAACTAGTGAGCATGCTGAATTATAACGATATACAAAAGATAAGGTCTTTAATCTAATGTAGCTCCCACTGTTTTTCAAAGATCTAGAATTCCCAAAGATCTAAGAGGAACACGTTTCCCAATGGGTACTAAGATCCTAGGCATTTTACCTCGAACCCACGACTCGCGGACATTCTAAGTAAGAACCCTAGGTAGGTACAACTTACCAATTCTAACACCTTTAGAACTCCTAGTAATTGTTTTTTGCATCACCTATCTTTCAATATGGACCCACGACTCGTGCGACATCCATATTTACTTAGGCGTTAAGCTAGACCCATCAATCATAAGATCATGACCAAAACTTAGTTCGAACGACCCACGACTCGCGGACATCGCCCTTGCTAAAATTGACCACGAAATATTGATCATTTAAAATGATTAATTAGGTAACTAAGAACTAATAAGTTCCACTAGCTATCCCACGACTCGCGGACAATAACTAGCTTTACTTACTAAACTTAAAACCTATTGATGGAATGCTAGGAATTTAATTCAAAATTTGCATCTCGAATTAAACACCTATTTGTTCGAAATTAGCTTAATATTTAATGGGAATTTTCGAATCAACCGGAGAGTTGTCCGGTTCGACCTCACCAACATATATGTTATCCAATTTTATTAGTCTTGATTAATGCAAGTACACTTAAGTGCATTTCAAACAAGCACATAAACAGATAACATGTCCTAGCATGATACTAACATGTAATGATCATGGGTTCTACCTATCTTATGCGTGATATGTGGGAGCCACTCCACAATCACAAGTTCTAACATACATGCCACATAAACAGTTCAAATCACATAAGGGAAAGCGGTAACAAAATACGAGCCCTATCTCTATTACATTTAACAATTGAGATTCCCCTCCCTAACATTTTGAGGGGTCTTCACTTATGGCCTCCTTGTTACTTGAATGTGGTCCATCTTACTCCATGGGTGCATTGTCTCCAAAATGAAAATAAAACCTCACCACCTATCTCTACTCTCAAATTATAATAAAAAGAAAAAGACATAAAGTAATAAGGCTCAATCTTCATATTGGCCTTAGACAATTACACGGGGCATACCCCGGCCTTAAAAACAGTAATATGGAAAGCCACATAATAAATCACATAACAGTACGCACATAAGTGAGGCGCCAACCTCAATTGAAAAACGCAACTATAGGGCTCCAACCCCAATTTAAACCATCCATGTGCATAAATTAAAACCATACATAGATCTAAACCCATGATCACCTAACATGCTTTTGCAAGAATTTAAATTTAACCAATAAATTAAAATTCTCGCTTTAAGCTCTAATAGCTTAAAACACGACTTAGATGCAATTCTTGTTCAAGAGCCTTTTCTATAAAACCCGAAAAATATTAAACTAATAAAATTCCAATTAATTTCCAAAATTAATAATTTTATTCTTTCATTATTTTCAGAAAATAAAATTCACAATTTTTCCAAAATCCAAATCGCTTTAATTTCTCAAAAATCCCAATTTAATCAAAATTTTAAAATAGTTTTATTTTAACAAAACTGATTTTAAAAGATAAAATAAAAATAAAATTAAATCGGGATTTTTTTGGACCGAAAACACGAAACACGAAAACACGAAATTATGCCCGAAAGCACCCGCCCAAAGGAGGGCACCGCCGCGCGGCATCAGGCGCGCTTGGCGCGCAGGCTGCGCGCACAGCGTGCGGCAAGTGCCGCCCGCGTGCGCGCGCTTGTCGCGCGCAGCAGTGCCCGCCCGATGGCGGGCGATCTCGGCCTAGGCGCGGGCGGGAGGGCCTCCCGCGCGGTTGCGGGAGGGCTGGGCGGCGGCGACGGGCCTGGGCGTGCGACGTGCTAGCACGCCTAGGCTCGTCCTTTTTCGTGTTCCGTTTCGTATTTTAGGTTTCTCCAAAACCTGGTTCAATCCAAAATTAAAAAATTTGATTTAAACATATTTCAATCAAAACGGTTTTCAAAATCACAATTTAAGAAAACAGTTTCAGAAATTCAGGAAAAATTACAGTTTCGTATTTCAGGCTTTCTAAAAGAACTCATGAATACCTAATTCGCATCTAAGCCTAAGAATTTCTACCAAATTCAGAATAATTGAGACGAATCAGAAACACGATTAACGAGGTGGCTCTGATACCACTTGTTGGAAAACACGAATCAGAAAGCAGCGGAATTTAAAAAATTTTTTCCAACAAAAGGATCTTGAACTCGCAATCGTGTAACCAAATTCGTAAAGATAGAAAACTTACTTTTCTTTTGTTCTTTGTTGAAGCGTTTCAAGCCACCCAAGAACGCTCTTCTCGCGGCTTGATCCCCTCTCCTTGGTAAAGCTCGAATCTTCAAACTTCTAACTTGAAGTCTCTAGAGAAAGTCCACCAACTTGATCACAATCTAACTAGTAAGGATGCTAGTTCTCTAGTTAGTGTTTAGGCTTAACCTAGGGTTTAATTTAATCTTGGAGAAAGGAAGGTGTTCAACACATGAACCAAAAGAATTGCCAATTAGCTCTAAAGGGGAGCATGAGCTCCCCTATATATAGGAAAGGGGAGGGGCGGCCGAACCTAGTCCTTATGGACTAAGGATTTGGTCCCTCTCTCTCCTATTACTTGATCATCAAGTATTTTCCAACTTTGACTTTGAATTCTAATTCAAGTCAACTTTTAAGAGAGCTAAAAATATCCAAACTATTTTTGGATAATTTTATACTTTATTTATTATAAAATAAATAACTTATTTTTATCTAATTAATTAATTCGTAATTAATTAACTAGATTATTTTCTCCAAAATTAGACTTTCTTTTTAATTCAAAATTAAACCAAAGTCTATTAAATAATTAACTAATTAATTATTTAATATATATATAATATATATATATATACACACGTGTGTGACACGTGTCACAGTGACACGTGTCACTCACGTGAGCCACACGTGTGACTTCACACGCATGGAACCCTCTTGGCTCGATTAACTCGTTTAATCATTTTCAAGCCTCAACTCATGTAACTAAGTTGTTGTGTGTGACCCTCTAGGTTCTCAATTCAATTAGCAGTGACCCTAATTAATTAATTCACTAATTAATTAATCAGTCCACAGATTAAACGACCATAGTCTAGCAACAGGTGTTTAACCCCTAGCTGAATTGGAATGTTCGGATTCGAGAGAACCTTTAAGTCATTGATTCATGTGAGATACAATCCTCCTACTTACTATCTCTCAACCAAGATCTAGGGCAAGGGAATAATCAGAACCCTAATAATCCAGTCTTAAAGCTAAGTGCATTTCATATCCATTTGATCTCAATCCAAGAAACCCTTTTCTTGATGTCTTGATCTACTGCCTTGGCCAAGGACTCCATATGGCATATGAATGACTTACACAATAAGAGATCACCTTGCAAATGCAAGTGTAGGTCCTTTCTTGATTCTCATTCACTTTCATGAATCTCTTGTGTAGCCCCAGCATAAGCCTTGAATCAGTTGTCTAAGGCGACACCCTTTAAAGCTTATACCTAAGACTACAGAGTTAACTCATAAAGTGACAAGGAACCTCAAGTCTAAGGATCAATTAATCACATCAATGACTCGTGAGATATTTCCTAATCTGGAAGTTTCCATTTCCTGAAATAGAAACTTCCTTTCCCATTTAGGAATGTTCTCACACGGGGCACCTCAGTGAACTTACTTATTAAAGTAAGCACCCTCATGTATCACGCACGTATCTACTATACACTTTCCACCTCCATGAAACAAGGTGGTCCTTCGTAAGGGCGTAATCCCACAAGTAAGCCTTAGAGGAGTCAGGTTGACATTCCCACTGTCTGTAGGACTCATCGGCTTGGAGTATTTTACTAATCATGACTTATGTGATATAGGGCTCGTTTCATGAACCATTTCACCTAAATGGTAGAGTCCTAAAGTCATCAGGATTAGGGGAGTTCTCATACATGCACAGCTAAAGTAAACGCATACCAAACAAGAGCATATAAAGAAGTGTTGCCTTAATTCGTTATTTCATTCAAAGATTGTCTGTGATTACAATAAGGAAAAGCACAAAGCGGATATAAAATCGGCTTTCTAGGGCACTATTCCTAACAAGCCCGTCGAAAAGGACTAGCGATTCATCGAAATCCGTAGAGAAACGGGCATCTTTGGACGTGTGTGTGAAAACACACCTCAAGTATGTGTGTGTGTCGCGAGAGAGGAGAGAGAAGCAACGGGAGAAGAGAGAGAGAGTTGCTGATCCGTTTGGTACGAATTACGAGGATCCGGGGTATATATCTCGGGTCCTCATACGCGAAAACGGGCGGAAGAACGGGCTAACGAAGTTAGAATGGGGCAAACTCAGAGTCTACGGACTCGTTTCGATGCCCCGAACGCAAGGAAGCGGTCAAAGAGGTCGAACTCTCGACCGAATGAGAAATGACCGAATAACCCCCTAAAAGAGAAAATTACAAACAGGCCCCTAAACTCTAAAAGAGTTCAAAATAGGGCCTCGAAAAATATAAAATCACATAATTAAACACATTAAAAGGTTGAAACGTGGCGTACCTTACAAATCGGACGAGCGGGATGTTACAAACTCCCCTCCTTCAAAAGGACCTGTCCTCAGGTCCTAAGGTCGGATCTTGAACGACGCTGAAACGAATTCCACTTCAAGCTTCCGCTGCGCAACTCTGGTCTAGGCGAACTACAATTTCTGCAGGATACTTCTCCCTTAGTTGGCATCAACTCTATTCATGGTGACCCGTTGTCATTGAAGTTTCACTGAGCACTTGACCGTTGGTCACTTCAACTCATTTGATCACCACTAGGCCACTGCACCCGAAGCTCAATACCGTCGCACCCTCATCGCTTACTAGCTGCTGTCTGGCCACCCGTAACTGAGCCGCAACAAACAAGAGAGAATCCCATCTCTCAGCACGCAAGAGAGAGAGCCCCGTCTCCCAGAACATCAAAAGCGAGAACCCCATCCCTCAGGCACAGAATTGAGAGAACCCCGTCTCTCAACCACGTAATCGAGAGAGCCCCGTCTCTCAACCTAAGTCTGGCAGACTTCCACATCTTCCAAACATTCTAGTTTGAGAAAATCCAACATTTCTCAAACCCTAGATTCGAGAGAATCCAACATCTCCCAAACATCTAACTCCAAGAGAATCCAGCATCTCTTCCTCACATAATTTAGAAAGAATCCAACATCTTTCTATCACATAAATAGGGAGAATCCCACATCTCCCTAACACATAAATAGATAGAGATCTCAACAACTCTGTAGCACACAAGTCCACTTACTCAGCATTCAAACATACACACGTCACAATAACACTGGATGCAAAACATGGGATGCATGTATAGTGTACCTTTACACGACTGATATCTGTATCCCTAGAGTATAGACTCATCATCCATGCTCAACTTAGGGGGGATATCGTGATGGGATCACTGTAAAATAAAATTATAATATGTATGTATGTGCATGAAGGGTTAGTGAGCCATTAAGGAAATTATAAACACTGAAGCACGAACAGTTCACGCAAGCACGTAATCCGTTCAGTTTACAAGAGTTCACAACAACAATAAATTTTTAAGTTATGAAAATTGGAGCAGTTAGTCACGTTATTACAGTTGAGCAACATCAAACATTACACGTTGTCACATATGTCAAGCAAAATAAAAAATAAAAATTACTTATGAAATGCATGGGTGCAAATGCCATGAATGCTCTCTGTACCGTTCACCGTGGAATTGAAGTCGGAGTTGGCAATTCCTAATTTGGAAGGATAATCGAATCCTTGACTGACAGTGGTTCCAACCCTTTGTTCAAACTTGCGTCCTTTAGTATTCCCTCAGATTCTCGGATACCCAAATGGTCTTGGACCGCCTCACTTGATTCTCGAAGTATACTGATCCGTGAAATCTCTTGAAATCCCAATAAAATCCTCGGTAATCGGGAATTGCTATCTCTTCCCATGGTAGAACCTCTCAGAGCAATCATGGAGAGATAAGCGGAGAATCTTCAAACAGTCCTGCTTCACACCGTCGTTTTTAAATGATGTCCCCCGTCCTTAGTATTTGATAAAGTTGACCCTCAATGACATGATCATCAAAATTCTATAGCTTATAAAGTTTATCCTTTTCCTTTCATACAGATATAGCTGACCTTGTTGGTGTCTTTACAACAGCCTGACCTCCACTTGAGAATCCCCAAATGATACCAGTGTCTCGATTTCTTCATTGCCACCTCACGCCATCCCGAGTTAGAAATTCTGACTTTCTTATAAAACATGTTACTCCCGAACACCTCCAAGTAGTAAGTACATATCCTGAAAGCACCTTGATAGTTAAAGGATCTCTTGTCTCCCTCATATTCGAGTATCTTCTTTTATCCACTCAATACCCTGAATGTGTTAGCGTGATCATACATCTTCTGGTAAATCCGGTTCAAATCTTAATGTTGCTTCCACCAAAATCGATCCTCGTTGGAACATGTAAGGAAGTCACCTAAATACAACCACGAAACTAATGCATGCGGGGTTAGGGATGTAAATGGCATGCGCTCATATCCAGCAAAGAACGCAATCAAGCACGTAGAACAAATGTCCAAAATAATTAAAATTTACTCCAATGCATGATGCACATGCTATGTATGCATAATACCCGTTTTCATAGCAGTAGCATTGATTCCTTGTTATAAATTCTTGTAGAGGTCCATTTACTTTTCCTCCAAGTAGTCAGAAAACGGAAGTTTCAAATCTTCCTTCATAATTTTGTAGAAGTGGGGAGTGTTGTCATGATCAATTGCAATTCGGCGCCGAGATATCACCCTGCAATTCACAAATTGGACAATTATCTATGCATGAGGGTTAGCACGTGGGTATGTCAAGTAATGAAAACAATTAAGAGCACCTAATTAATGTAGATGCAACAAGTAATTTACTAAAAAAAATTTTTAAAGCATAAAAATGATAATTTTGCAAAAATCGTAATCATAATGTGCACATAATCACATAAGCTCAGACAAATTCAAACAGAGAAGTCAAAATTTCTCATCAGGCGAATGCAATGGACAAGTATTCCAATGCCGTACGACCTAAACTGGCACGACACGACTCCAGAGCATCGGTTCTGAACCTGGTAGCTCTGATACCACTCAAGATGTAACACCCCAAACGGTGGGGCATCACACCCCCGCACTATGACCCGACACTTGTACAAAATGAAGAGTCCGCACACGCACCAAGTCACAGTGAACGGGTGACTAACGAAAAACACACCCACTAGCTAGGCGGTATCTAACCCTGTACGTATGGAAGAATGCAAAACATGAAAGCGGAAGTAGTACGAAATGCCAACTTTCAAAAACTTTCACCTTAAACCTACAGTACCAGACAAACATCAAAATCAACTAAACGGGTTCGACTAATCCAGCAAACCTGTCCTAACCTGTCCCGACCAATCATATATCCACAACGGGTTCAACTAATCCGAGCACCTGTCCTAACCTGTCCCGAATTCCATATATTCAAATCATAAATGCAAACCTGCACAAATATAACTTATATAATATTTACAAATCATAAATCAGAGCCAGAACTTAATAAACTTAAACAGACGGACACAGATTCGACAGACCCGACACACAGCCGCCTAGCATGAACTCCAACGACCTCCAAAGCAAAGCCTGCGAACTAAAACATAAAAGGGGAGGGGTCAGTCCAAAGACTGAGCGAGGGGTTAACACACGCACGCTATACATATATGTAGAGCACAGCACAAAGTAGAAGCAATATTCGTGAACCCGGGGGTTAGTTTTTGCACGCCAAAATATTTTCCCGTGATAGTATACTTATAGGGGCTTAAAACCAAACAAACAAATCTTAACTCAAACGTTCTTAAAACATAAGTTCAGATTCATGCAGACTTAACACACATATCAGAGCATATCTTATTAACTTAAAAGTATATCAATTTTTATCTTAATTTAACAATCTACCCCCGTTTCACGAACTTATGACAGACGGACAGACAAAACACACTTACTCATATCAGAACAAAACTCATAAAACAATCCCACCTGCACACCATTGGGGAAGAGAGCTGCCCCTCTCAACCCACCACAGAACGAAACATGTGAACCGGAGGATCCCGCCCGGTTCCTTCGACGGCCATGCCAAAATGCGCTCCGTCGGCATAGGAGAACTACGTCTCCCGTTGGTGGAGAAGTGCACAGGGGTCGTAACCGGCGACCCCGATGGTCGTCCCGGGTCTCCCTTACCCAAATCTCCGGGGCCCATCACACAGATAAACAGACATATATCGGAAACTTAACTTGCCACACACAGACAGACAGACATATCTCATGCATATCGTGCTTATCTTATCACACGTACATATCACACACTGACCTCGGAATCATAACAGAATTGAAACAAGCATACATAGGCTCATACATAGCGTTTCGTATTTTCAAATCAAATCATATGACAAAACCAACAAAATACGTACTTCGCACATATCTACATATACATAAGGCTTATAAACTACATGCATTCGAAAACGGGCACGTTGCAATAGGGTATAACTATATCCTAACCTCACCTGGTACGAAACACAGCCGAACACAAAGCAGATGGTCCACCCCGGAACCTGCACGACTCACTTGTCACCACCCCGGGTGCACCTGAACCAACTGAACACACAAACACAACACAGGGCTCCGACTCAACTAAGACAACCACACAGAGACGCACGACAATGCTCACGAATACAAATGATGCAACATATAATCCATAACTATTCAATCAAGTCATTCAGAGCATATTATAATTCATATTCCATATCAAAAGATGCATAACTTATGAAATTCATAACATTAATTACATAAAATAAAGTAGGACATTAAGAATTCAAATCATATCATGCACCAAGTTTCACGAAATTAAACGTGAGTTACATAACAATTTATATACAAATTACACATTGGCAGATTTCCCGATATTCTAACAAATAGCATGCTTGATCGATTCATTCAAAATTACATGTAACATATCATTTCATGATTTCTTTCTCAAGTTTCATATAATCACATTATCAATATAGTTTTCAAATATTACACGAACACCCCTTAAATAAAATATTCTCAATCAAGTGGGCATAAAACGAGATAATTAAATTCAATAAATTAGAAGTCGAGCTTCTCATGCATCATAACATATTCTCATATATCATACGATTCATAATTTCCATTTATTGCTGATACATGATCACATTATACAATTAAAAACAATTAACGAAAATAAATACAATAACTTCAAAAATTCATAACAAATCAACCGGGCATTCGATTGACGAACGGAAAGTGGCGTTGGACTCACCACAACGAAACGGACTTACTGTCCGAAAGTCGCCGGAATGCCGCCACCGCAGCCGGCCGAACAGCCACCGGCTGCCACCGGAACACCGCCTCCGGTGGTCGGAAAAATCCCCGGAAGGACAGAAACGTGCGCCTCGGCCTGCTTGACAAAAGCCCTCAACCAATTTCAGAAAATACCAAACACACCGGACTTCGTTGACGAAAAACCGAACTAAGTCCCTAATATGAAAATCGAAATTAAACGCAAACCGTAAAACGAAAATGAAATCCGAGCATACCGTTGCAAAGCTTGTAACGAGCCCTACGAAAGCCCCTAATCAAACTGCCGGAAAAGTCGCCGGAAAATCGGACCGCCGGCCTAGGCCCGGTCCGCTGCCGCCGGCCGGTTCTCTGGCCGCCACCACCACGAATAGCTCGGACTCGTCAACAGGAGCAACTTTTGTAAAGGAGTCATCACCAAAACCGGCTGGGAAAAGGCCGAACCGCCGCCACCAAGCTGCGCCACCATTGCCAACGCCGGAACCACCACCTACGCCGCGATTCGCCCCAAACTGAGGCTGGAAATGGGTTCAGGAGGTCGAAAACGTTCGGAAACCACCAAGCCCCGTCGGAAAAGGTCCCCGGAACGCGGCAAAACTCGCCGCTACAGTATCGCCTCCGCCCATCGTCCACTTTGGGCGGCGCGTGCGGCCTCCTCGCCGCCCCGAAGGCGGCGCGGCTTGTCTAGAAAAACACGCCGGGGAGTCCTCTGCATGGGTTGGGGGCGCGTGTCGCCGGAAGGTGGCCGGAAGCCGCCGCAAGTGGGTGGCGAAGTGGCGGCTCCGCCACCCCTCTTCCGCTGCGTCTGAAATCAGGCTGTTTCTCCGCCGTCGGTCGCCGGTTGGCCGAGTTCTTGGTACGGTTGTGACCGCGTCGTCGAGCCCGTCGAAAAGGACTAGCGGTTCATCGAAATCCGTCGAGAAACGGGCAAGTTTGGATGTGTGTGTGAAAACACACCTGAAGTGTGTGTGTGTGTCGTGAGAGAGGAGAGAGAAGCAGCGGGAGAAGAGAGAGAGAGTTGCTGATCTGTTTGGCATGAATTACGAGGATCCGGGGTATATATCTCGGGTCCTCATAACCGAAAACGGGCGGAAGAACGGGCTAAGGAAGTCAGAATGGGGCAAACTCAGAGTCTACGGACTCGTTTCGATGCCCCGAACGCAAGGAAGGGGTCAAAGAGGTCGAACTCTTGACCGAACGAGAAATGACCGAATAACCCCTCCTCTAAAAGAGAAAATTCCAAACAGGCCCCTAAACTCTAAAAGAGTTCAAAATAGGCCCACGAAAAATATAAAATCACATAATTAAACACAATAAAAGGTTGAAACGTGGCGTACCTTACAAATCGTTCGAGCGGGATGTTACAAAAGCTCTCTGAAAAAGACTCCAAAACGCACTAATATAGCAGCCCAAATAACTCTCGCCGCCCTAGGTAACGGGCGTTACCTCTCCATGTACCATTATTATTAACGCCCGTTATTGTGAAATTGCAGTAACATTTTTATTAGTGGTAACGATCGTTCCCAATTTCCTTCTGCACAGGGGTAATGGGCGTTACCCCTCCTCTCTCGCCAAAGCTCCACTCCTGTGTCTTGTAACGGGGGTTACAACAATTGAACTCCTAAGTGGTAACGAGAGATACCTTATTCTCCTCCAAAAATGCGTGAAATTACTTCGCTTCGCCGTTTCTCATCTCCAACTCTAAAATCACCTAAACGGAGCAAAATACATACATAAACGCATCAAACGGCACAAAAATATAATCAAATTACACTCAAAACCATGCAATTTCTACATACAACACCTTAACATCAGAGCAGTGAGTTAGAAAAGTTCCAAGCAAACTATCACTGCAATTCGACCACTGAGGCCGAATATTTAGCTGTAAACGATGTAACTAAGAAAGGTGTTTGGTTTAGAAATTTCATTCAAGAATTAAATATCGTTCCTAACATGAAAGACCCCATTACTTGTTTTGTGACAACACACGGACGGTTGCTCAAGCAAGAGAACCAAGATCTAACCAACGGACCAAGCACATTATGAGCAAGTATCACCTAATCCGTGATATCATCAAAAGAGGTGATGTGCAAATTGAGAGGGTCACATCAGCAGAGAACGTGGCAAACCCGCTTACTAAACCCCTTAGTCGAGAAGCTTTCCAAGGTGATCTTACGAAGATGGGAGTTAGATTAGCTCCTGAATGGCTTTGACAGGCAAGTGGGAGATTGTTAGGAATAGTGCCCTGAAAGCCGATGTAATAGTTAGATTTAGTACTTTCCTTTTGTAAATCATAGACAATCTTTGAATAATACGAATTAAGGAACACTTCTTTATATGCTCTTGTTTGATTGTGTGTTTACTTTTGACTATGCATGTATAAGACAATCTATAAGCTGTCGGTCCGACTCTCTCTAGTATCTCATACGGTCTAACATATCTCGGGTTTAACTTTCCTCCTTTCCCAATTCGGGAAAACCCTTTTCTTGGCGATGCCTTCAGAAATACTTTTTCGCCCACTGCGAATTCCAAATCCCTTCTTCGTCGATCAGCATAAATCTTCTGCCTGTCCTGGGCAGCTTTCATTCTCTGGCGAATGATCTGAATCTTTTCTGTCGCTTCTCTTATCCATTTAGCTGAATTCACTCTGATCGGTCCTTCCTCAGTACATCTCGCTTCATCCAAATCCCAGTATAACGGGGATCTACATTTCCTTCCATACTGAGCTTCATAGGGAGCAGCTTTAATAGAAGCTTGATAACTATTATTGTATGCAAACTCCACAAGAGGTAAACACTCTTTCCAACTTTCCTGGAAGTCTAAAGCGCAAGCTCTTAGCATATCTTCCAAGTATTTGATCATCCTTTCTGATTGTCCATCCGTCTGAGGATGCGCTGCAGTACTGAAGATCAACTTCGTTCCCATCAAAGTCTGAATTTCTTTCCACAAGTGCGACGTGAATTTCGGATCTCTGTCCGATACTATGCTGTTCGGGACTCCATGTAGTCTAACAATCTCTTGTTGATACAGCTTTGCCAACGTGCTGACCTTATCCGTCGTCTTAACTGGCAAAAAGTGTGCTGACTTTGTCAATCGATCAATGATCACCCAGATACTATCTTGTCCTCCTCTGACTTTGGGTAATCCAGTGACAAAATCCATCGTGATTTGCTCCCACTTCCAAGTCGGAATCGGTAATGGTTGCAACTTCCCACTCTGTTTCTAGTGCTCAGCTTTAACTTTCTGACAAGTTAAGCACTTCTTGACATAGTTGGCTATGTCTCTCTTCATTCCATTCCACCAGAATTGAGTCTTAACATCTTGATACATCTTAGTACCTCCGGGATGTATCGTGTACTTAGTCTTGTGCGCTTCGTCGAGAATCTCTTTCCTCAAAACAGTTGGTACGCATACTCGACCTTTGTACCTCAATATTCCATGTTCATCAACCTTGAACTTAGTTTCATCATCTTTCTCCTTAGATTCGAGACATTTCTTGATCCACTCATCGTTCTTCTGTGCTTCCAGCACTTGTTCTTTCAAAGGTGATATCATTACAACGTTCGCGATTTGAGCTTTAGTTATCACCTCCATTCTTTCTCTTTGATCAATCTCGGGGTTGGCAGAAATCTGTGCCCAACGAACTTTCCTGCTTAGAGCATCTGCTACAACATTCGCCTTTCCTGGATGGTATTGAATAATGCAATTGTAGTCCTCCAGAAATTCCATCCATCTCCTTTGTCGCATATTCAACTCCTTCTGAGTGAATAGATATCGCAGGCTCTTATGATCAGTAAAGATCTCAAACGTAACTCCATACAGGTAATGTCTCCACTTTCCAAGAGCAAAAATTATCGCAGCTAACTCCAAATCATGTGTCGGGTAGTTGACTTCATGCGTTTTGAGTTTCCTTGATGCATACGCAATCACCTTTTCATTCTGCATCAAAACTCCTCCTAGTCCTTCTTTCGAAGCATCGGTGTAAACAGTGTAACCTTCTTTTCCTTCGGGTAACGCTAACACGGGTGCATTTGTTAGCATCTCCTTCAATCTTTGAAAACTTTCCTCACACTTCTCCGTCCATTCAAACTTCCCTTCTTTCTTTGTCAACTTAGTGAGAGGTGTAGCTATCTTCGAGAAATCTTGGACAAACCTCCGGTAGTAACCAGCTAATCCCAGAAAACTCCTCACTTCTGAAGGATTCTTCGGTGACTTCCAATCCATGGTCGTCTCGATCTTCGAGGGATCTACTTCGATTCCAGATCCTGATATGATGTGTCCGAGAAACGTAACTCTCTCAAGCCAGAACTCACATTTACTGAACTTTGCATGTAGCTTGTGATCCAGCAAAGTGCGTAACACGATTCGAAGATGTTCAGCATGTTCCTCCGGTGTCTTTGAAAATACCAAAATATCGTCGATGAAGATCACTACAAACTTGTCGAGAAACGGCTTGAATATACGGTGCATCATATCCATGAATGCAGCTGGTAAGTTCGTCAAACCAAACGGCATTACTACAAACTCATAATGTCCGTATCGGCTGTTGAAAGCAATCTTCGGAATATCTGCTTCCCTGATCTTCAATTGATAATACCCTTGTCTAAGATCTAACTTGGAGTAGACCTTTGATCCTTGTAGTATGTCGAACAACTCTTCGATATGAGGGAGAGGATATTTATTCTTGATTGTCATCCTGTTCAGCTCCCGATAGTCAATGCATAAACACAATGATCCATCCTTCTTCTTAACGAAAAGCACAGGCGCTCCCCACGGCGATGTGCTCGGTCGAACATATCCTGACTCAATCAACTCGTCCAATTGCTTTCTCAGTTCATCCAATTCAGCTGGTGCCATTCTGTAAGGTGTCTTCGAGTACGGCTCAACCCCTGATATCGTCTCGATTGTAAACTCTAACTCTCGGTCAGGGGGTAACGAATCCAAATGCTCAGGAAATACATCTAGGAACTCGTTCACCACTTCCACTTCTTCAATCTTAAGTTGATCTTTCGGTCTATTCAGAAGATAAGCCACAAATCCACTAGCTCCTTTCTGAATCAACTTCTTAGCTTCCATCGAAGAAATCACTGATAACTTCTCAACTTTCCTTTCTGATGTCCGACTTTCATCTTCTTCCAAGATGATCTCTTTCTTGTAACAATCCAACTTAGCTCGTTACTTAGACAACCAATCCATACCAAGTATAACATCGTATCTTGTCATCGGTAACTCAATCAGATCCGTCGGGTAACAACGGGTACCAATACATATAGGGCAGCGTTTATATACTTGATCCGTAACAAGGCAAGTTCCCAAAGGAGAACTCACTTCAAATTTATATGGCAAGTATTCAAGCGGAAACTGTAAATGCGCACATAATTTAGAAGCAACAAATGAATGCGTGGCACCAGGGTCATACAAGACCTTAACTGGCGTGTTAAGAATGTGCACAATACCTTCCACAACAGACGAAGGATCAACCTCCTCCTTACCATCCAAAGCATAAGCTCTGCCTTTGACCACCGGTTTGTTCGTCGTACCCACCACTGCTTTTCCTTTATCCTGGACCCCAAATCTCCTGATCTTGTGCGGGCAACTATCCATCTGGTGCTCAGGGGAACCACACGCGAAACACTGTCCAGCTTTCTTGCGACAGTTCTCCTCAGTGTGTCCCGTTCGGTGACAATATCGACAAACAATTTCCTCTGGACCTGGCTGAGGTGCTCTCTGCTGTTGTGGCGCCTTCTGATACTGCTGTGGCGCTTTCTGCTTCTGTGCTTGCTGTTTCGGTGGAGCATTCTGCTGCTGACGCTGTGGTGTTACCATTGGCCTCTTTCCAGTTCCTTGGGGAAAAGATCCGGAAGGTCGCTTATTCCCTTGATAAGGCTTAGGGTTAGAAGGTCCTTGACGTGCAGTAGTTATCTTGATCTCCTTGTGTGCAGCTTCAACCCTTAGTGCTCTATCAACAGCCTGGTTGTAGGTCTCAATAACCAAAGAAGCAAGTGCCAACCGAAGTTCGGGCTTCAGTCCATCAATAAACCTCTTCGTCTTGCGACGCTCATCAGTCAGAATATGAGGCGCATACTTGATCAGCCTCACAAACCTAGCCTCATACTCCATCACATTCATTGTTCCCTGAACCAGACTCATAAACTCAGTCTCCCGTGCATCACGAGTCACTTGAGGCGTATACTTCTGCTGAAACTCTCTGATAAACTCATCCCAACTTCCTTCAACGTTATTCTCAATCCACATGTGCTGAACGTGCTTCCACCAATTGTATGCAGCTCCTTCCATAAGAAAAGTAGCATACCGAACTCGTTTACGATCCTCTGGGTAGATTTCCATAGCCTCGAAAATCTTCTCAAGACTGGTAATCCAATTCTCAGCCTTTATGTCGTTCGGTTCTCCATAGAACTTAGGCGGATTCATCCTCAGAAACTTGTCCAATGACCTTTCATTAGGAGGATTATCTCTCGGTGCACAAGCCCTCATAAATTGTCGTAGCACATCCCTTAATTTCGGAGTTCTTTCTCTTTCAGGGGGTGGCGTGACATCTCTTTGGGGTGGCAGTGGTGGTACACGATTCCGGGGTGCTCTTCTCGGTGGCATGTTGTTACTGAATTCACAAGCATTCAGATACATATATTCGATGCATGACATATAATGATTCACAGAATCCGTAACCACGTATTCACATTTCCACGTAGTCACACATAAGTATGAGAACAACACATTCCCATAACAACATGTCAGCAAAGATTCAAGATCTCCAAACATATCATATAATCAGAAACGATTGTCAGACAACATGTGAACGAGAACAGAAGCTCGGGTAACATATCAACATATCAGAATCATATATACTTATCCCAAAACATGATCAACATGTAAAACGGGAATAGAACGTGTACTGTCATAACAACAAGAACTGTAACATGATCAACATATCCAGAAGCGTAGTCAACATATCAAGAATAATAACATGCTAACAATAAATGAAATGGCATGATCCTATCAACGGTCCTAATGGTATCTTGAAGCAACTCTAAGACTCATGCAATGACAGTTATGGAAAGCAGTAAACAGATATTCAACATAAAGCCGAAAGTGTTATAATTGTGCAAGGTTTGGTAAAATTTACTACAGGCCACATGTTAACAGTATTAATTCAAAATGGGGAGGACCCAATACTATCGAGTTGACTCCCTTACAGGCCTTACCAATCCGTCCAACCCTGCTGAAAATAACCTAGTAGGTACCAAGTCATTTGAACCGTCATCCGTGGTTCCAAAAGTCGGGGATCATCTACCAGAGCTATACATCCCCTCATCCAAAAGTCAGTCCTGAACTGTCCCGGCTATACGTCCGCCATCCATAGATAGATATATATGCATCATTACTATATACAGAAATCTCCCATCAGCAATCAACCCTGATAACTGTGGTCCAAAGAACCCCTGGTGGTGTCATCAGAAACGGCAACAACCTCACCCTGTCCGTGTCCTGCTGGATCATCTCCGCCATCATCATCATCATCAGACCCTCCATCGCCTCCATCAGACTGATCCTACATAGGCTCGGGCTCCTGAGAGGCCTGACTGGCATCCTGACCCTCGACCTCCTCAACTGCCTGCTCATCGGATAAGTGATAGGTATCATACAGGCGAGCTCTCACGCGGGCACGGTAGTGCTGGTGACGCTCCATAGAGGTGTCGCGATCGATAGTCATCTGCATAAGATCTGCCTCCAGCTCAGCAATACGAGCAGCCCTCTGATCAGCAATATGAGTCATCTCTGCAGCATGCTCACGAGCGATGTCCCTGTCAATCTGGTACTGCAGTGACTGATCCTGATAGCGCAGAGACTCCAACCTGACCTCACGGGTCCTCTGATACTCCTGAAAGTAACCATCTCTCTCAGACTCGAGATAGTGCACAACTCTGTTAGGATAGGAATACCCAGGTCTGCCACTGTTCCTAGACCTACGCCAAGTGTAGAAATGAGTGCCTCCACGGCTAGAAACTGCCACAGTACGCGGGGCCTCAAACTGCTCAAAGAAAGCCTCATCCATCTGCTGATTAGGATCCTGGTGTGGCTGAACTGCCATAGCTATACAGAAGATACCAAAGATATGAAATCCAGATAACAGAACCATGCAATCCCCAATTATCCTGTCTCGATGCAATATGAGAATGATCCTGGATGCAATGCGTGAACAATCCATGATGCAACATGAGAGCAATCTAGGTTAAGTCTCTTCTTACTTAACCCGATGCTCTGATACCACCTCAGGCTGTAACGCCCCCACCCGTACCAGAACAAGAGGAGAGCGGCGTCTCAACCCCCGCACTGAAGCACCTCTCAAGTAATGGTGTGAGCCATCACTCAAGAAATACTCCAGCGAACGGCTGTCTATCAGAACTATACATGTACAACGATGTGGCTATGCAGCGGAAAATCAGAGTATTTTAAACCTTTTCAAAACATGTGCGTGATGGCATGTAACAAGCAAGAACATATTGATCGTGTAAGAGAGACTCGGCATATCAGAACATATAACATATTCACATATAAGTACCGATACAACAGAGTTCAAAATATCGGTAACAAAGTAGCGGAAAGAGTATAACGAAGATACTCAAGTATTCAGAAGCATATACAGAAACATAAAGTGATGCAGCCATAAAATATATGCAGGACACAAAAAGGAAGTAATACTAAGTCCTGACAGAAACAAAAATGACAATCTAGAGCTTCAAGATACCTCTAGACTGCGGCTGCAAGACCTGAAACCACGAGGCAAGAAAACGGGAGAGGTATTAGTCAAAAGGGCTAAGTGAGGGAATACTTTAAAGAAAGTACTGAATTAAAGAACTTGAAGTAAAGTTCGAAACTGTTAAATACAATGCTTTAAAGAAGAACTCGAAACAAGTTCGGTTGATAAAACTCTTTGAATGTGATGCTGTAAAGAATGCACGTTCAAAACATTTTCATGAATGCTATCACACGCGCACACATATGCTGTTGATGGTTCATAATTCTTTCATAAAACGGGATAAGGGTAAAGTGAACTTTTCCAGATATGAACCATCCTTTATGAAACAGAATTTTTCCCGCAAGCTAGGCTCCTCCATCCTTACTCCAGAAAACATGATTCGGTAGAGCCTCGGACCAGGATCAACAATAATTCCACGTATAGTAGAGTATCGGACCAAGATCAACAATAACCCCACATAAAGTAGAGCATCGGACCAAGGTCAACAACAACTCCACACATAGTAGACTATTGGACCAAGGTCAACAACAACTCTTACCAACACATACAAACATGCACCATCCTCCACCGGTTGTCACTTCGGGTAGCTAGCCCTAGGCGACCTGTAAACATGTAATGGGAACAGATTTGCTGTCCGTTCCCAGACAGATTGTCCTGACTTAACAAACCTCCTGTTGAAAGTCGGTGTCAATTGTCTAAGTGTGGCGGCCGGTATTGGTGATGTCGTTGGCGCTCACCTCCCGAGCATCACCTCCACACATAACCGTCGGGCCCAAACTGTAAACTGTATGCTTGCATTTAAGATTAGCAGTGACCAGAGTATCACTCCAGTATGCTAACTATAACATGTGAAACTGAAACTGTAACATATGATGCTGTCTGTAAAACATATGATTCTGTCCGAAAACATGTGAAACTGTCTGTAAACTGTACTTTGAAAACATATGCAAAACATGTAACTGTCTTTGAACAAGAATGCAGAACTTTGGAAAACATGTGCTGTAGATCGAGGTATACTATTAAAGTATGAATGATCCTTTCAAGAGAATGTCCCGATAAAAGGGATAGTTCAAAACGAGGTTTAGCTTTGAATTTCAAAACATATGATACGATAGTATAATCGTGGTTCCAGTTGGAAAACATTTATAACTTCACCTCACCTAATAGTACCAAAAGGTAGGTAGACAGATTAAGCGGTGCCCTGGGGATCCCAGTGCTCAACTTTAACTCCTGTAGGTGGTGTACTAGAGTGAGCTTAACAACTAAGACCCACTACTAACCAAGATGCATATGAAATGCATGAAACAATAAACAAGGAACATGTAACACAAGAGAGTAATACCATTTAAGGTATTCAAGAAAGGTAACACACAAAGGAATACGTCAAAGTGAGTTACTCTTAACGTTAGACTATGATCTTACTATAACCGAGTAAGCTTTAGTCAAATTATGAATCCTATCGCAAACCTTAGGTTAAGAAACAAGTCCACGAAAGAAAACACATTTTGAAAACACATTTTAGACCCTGGATATGGAAACCCTAGGTGCAAATGTCTATTAAGAAAGCACAAGCTTTAATTCATTTTTTTTACTATTCAAAAGCACTATTCAAAAGTACTATTCAAGGTTACTATTCACGATTACTATTCACAGGTTACTATTCACATGTCGGGTCAAAGGGTCGGGTCAAACCCTTACTATACACACACCCACACACACACGGTACACACACACACCATGCACGAACACACACACACACGGCATGCACACACACACACACCCTAATTAAATTATGATCTTGATTATAACCTATAGTCTCAAGTTCATGTTAATATAATCAAGTGTGATCTAGGTTAAAGGTATAACCTATAGTTAAGAGATCCAATTAAGGCATAAGATCAAGTTATGAAACACTAATCTATCTTAGGTTATAACATGCGACACCATTAAAGTGATCAAGGCACTAATCCGTTAATCCAAATCATATCATAAGCTCAATTCATAATTCAAGAGTCATATAACAATGTGACAACATGTCATAACATATCTCATATCATATCATATCATATATCATAAACCTTTAGGCATGTAACATGTAACAATTTAATTCCAATATCAACATGTAACAAGTTGTGACATAATTAATTGTAAATCACTATTCCATTAGCTAGCATGCATGAACATAATTTAAATTCCATAATCATGCATCAATTCTCATAATATAACAATCATATCACTTGATCATAGCATATACTAGAGCAATTCATAACATATTCAAGCATATACTAAACAATTAAAACATATAAACATCTACACAAACATATCATGAAAACTATATAATATATGCATAAAATAAAATCCTATATGGCTTAGGGAAGACCCTAAGACCCAACCTAAACATAATATAAACATACCATAACATAAAAACATAAACTAAACTAACATAACATAAAAACAAAACAAACTAACCTAGCTACAAAAGGGGGGTGCCGACGGCAAGACGGGGAGGAGAGGGAGAGAAAGGGTGTTGTTAACACAGCTTTGAGCAAGGAATGAAATGCCATGAACCCTCTATTTATAGTTGAAGAGAAGCCCCTCACCTTGGAAATAAAATGTGGAGAAGGGTAGGAGAGCAAAAATGGAATAACTTCTCTTGGAAGCTTTAGGCATGTTGAAGCTAAAATGGGACTGCTGGGGGTATTTCTATAATTTCGTCCCCCAAGACTCAAGGATAAGTGGCTGGAAGTATAACCATTCCGACGGCAAGAAAATTAGCTTCGAAACGCATATTCATTCGTCGAAATCGGATTTACCGTTTGAAAGATACATTAGTTTTAGTGAATAAAAGTTTTGAGCTCGAAACTCGACACGAGTGAAAAACGACTTTCTAGAATGATTTTCAAGTCCGGATTGCTTCTATAATTCAAGAAATAAATCGAGAAGCGTTTTGAGTCCAAAATCGACTATAAAACGTTTTACCGTTAAAAAGTTGAAAACGTAGAGTGAATAGTGAATTCTCACGTATGAACGTACGCTTCAAAATTTCAAGCTAGGGTTTGAATCAAGAGTTGTAAAACAACTCTAAAATCTTGAAATAGCTCAAGTAGTGTAAATCCAGAGAGAAAGCATTTTCCGAATGAAAACCGTTCGTAAAAGGAATAGTAAACTAGGGTTTTCAAAAACGTTTTCAATAAAACAAAGTTCCGGAATGGATTTCCAAGCCAAGAATAATTTCAAAAGACTCGTCTCGACTCAAGGATCGATTCGACTGTAACTTGGGTAGAAAAAGGTATCAGAATCAAAAGCTCATTTTCGGATGAATAGTAACTTTGGTCGGTAAGTTCCAAAAATACCCTTATGGCTCAAGAAAGACTTTCTGAGTTCGGGAAACCAGTTCAAACGATTGGGAAACATGTGTGATGAACCTCTAGGGTTCGAGTAGCAATATGAACAAGGTAGGCTCGGGTTATGAATAGTAAACTGTATCAAAGGTCAAGAATTCCCCCTTAAAACATGTCAGAACACATACGAACCCAAAGTTCATGTAAGAATGCAATGCATGATGATTCAAAAAGTTGGATCACGGTCTATAAACGCTTTACCACTGCCTTAACTTACTGTTTTCATCCAGGCCCTGTTTTGGGCTGTTACATTGCCATTGGAGGAGCTTCAAGCTCCATGTTTGTTGATCATATGCATTGATGATGTTTGGGCCAATTTCAAGCATGCATTCTTGTGTTTTTACTTGAGTTGCATGTTGTATATGAATAATATGGACTAAAAGCATGTCTAAGTGTGGTTTAAGAGCTTCTTGGTGGCTGCCCTGTTTTGCCAAGCTTTTCCCTCGCGTAACAGAGCTGATGCTCTGTTATCTCTTTCAAAACGATGAGCTGACACGGCCGTGTCAGCTTTGAACTGAAAATGGACACGGCCGTGTTGGGCTCTCAACTTTGTTTTTTTTCTGATTTTAATCTCGGACACGGCCGTGTCCAAATCCTTTGAAAACTCAACACGGCCGTGTCAAGCCCTCGACTTTGAATTTTCTGATTTTTAAACCTCGGACACGGCCGTGTCCATTTCCCTTTGAAACTCAACACGGCCGTGTCATTTGAATTGGCAGCCTTGAGAAGTCTCTTTTCTTGCTTGATTTGCTTGCTTGGTTCGTATTTGTGGATTATATTGAACGTGACTTCAATTTAAGCTATGTTTATAATTGTTATATAAATGCAAGTATGATAGTTATGAACATGTCGTTACATTTTTAAAGCGTTCATATCATAACCATGGCGTTGCCGAGCGTCTTATTTGGTCATGTTGAGTCTCACTTCACCTGTCTTGCACAGATTTTGATTCCTTTGGAGACGAGGCCGGTCAGTGAGGCTCGTGTGTTCTTCTTTTGCCATTCGAGGTGGGTTTTTCTTCTACTTAGCTATATGACCCTATAAATACCTTCACGTGAAAAGTTTTCGACCAAAGTATATATATATATATATATATATAGAGTCATTTTCATAGAGTAAATGTTTGCAACGTGAAGCCTTAATTTCTAAATCCTACCAAATGTTTTGGCGAGAAAAGAAAGAATGAATGTTATGCACGAATGGGGCCCAGGGACTTAGTGTGAGTGGCTATCCGGGGAGGCATGGGCCGACGGTGATCCCTCACATTATTTCCACCAATTAACGGCGTAACCGGACCTCGTTAGGAGTTAGCGAGGAATGGACGTTGAGCGCCATCTGGGGAGTCATGTAACCCCTTTTGGTCAATGAATGGGTGGTCGGGTCTTGCAAGCCTGTCACCAAACCGGAGGAAGAAGGTGTAAATGTTAATGAATGTGCACACAAGATTGAAATGCATGAACAGAATGAATGAAAGAATGTTTAAATGTTTTACACAAGGTGTTGGTTGGAGATAATGCACGCCCACTCGCCGGTCCAATAATGACCTAATGTTAATGATTTGTTATAATCCCTTTTGATGATTGTTATTCACCCACTTGGGAAATTCTTTAAAACCTCACTTGGGATTATAGCTTGCATGTGATTGTTTAATTACCATTATATATATACCATTTATGCCCTGTTTTATACCCACCAGTCCCCTTTGGACTGAACCCGTTTGCTTTTCAGTTGTTTTGTGCAGGTGTCGAGGGAGCTAGGCGGGAATACGAGTCGTAGGTCTTCATTCGCTTTTGGCTCTAGTGTTTTAGGGTTATACTTGCGTACTCGTACTTTTGGTTATTGTATATGAATGTTGTTTTGGGCCGTGTTGGCAAGAGAATGTTGTCTATTGATTTGGAGCGTAATGGTATGGAGTTTTAACTTTCGTGAATTTAATTGTTGGTACATAGAGCATAGAGCTCAATATATTGGTACCTAGAGCATATAGCTCAATCTATGATATATGATTTATTGCTTCCACTTTTCTATTACTCTGCTGCTTTGGTTGTTGTGGTTTTTGGGGTTTAAGTGATAGGCTAGTCCCGCCTGGCTTAGATGTGTGTGTGTGTGTCCCCGTTCGCCGTGATTTGGCTCGAGTATGGATCGTCCATTTCATATACGGGCCCGGTCATGGTGCGGGGGATGTGGTACCTTGCGCTCGGGTGCTACACATATCTTATCTTATTCATAACTTAACAAACTAAGCATACTCATATCTTATTAAAAGAGAAAGCTCCTATCCCGTTTCATAATCAACATAACAGATCATAATCATATACCCGGTGAGTACGGGTCTCCCACCTTACTTCCATATCGTATCATAACAGAAAACAAACAAATATCATAAACAATCCAACCCCAACACCATGTAGTTCGGGGAGCAAACCCTCACTACTCATACAGATACAAACACACACGGGGTAGCTAACCCACACTGTGCCTTCCCCGGTTATCCACCGAGGGCTCAAGATACCACGCCTTCCCAACCTCCATAGGACGCACGTGAATATCTCAAACGAGAACGTGCACAGGGATCATAACCGGCGACCCCATGGTCATCCCGGGTCTCCCTTACCCACGTCTCAGGGCCCAACACACCAGAAAATAGCATAACAGAACAGATCATAACTCGCTACACACCAAACTTACCATATCGTATCAAAATCATACTTACGTACCTTATCGAAGCATACCTTACCTTGCAACTTAGCATATGCTGTAGACGTACCTCTCCGTGTCATCCTAATCCATAGCTAGCTTGAAGACACACGGTTTGGAGCATAGCCTCGTTGCAAAACATTTCAAGCTTACATATGCTCGTTTATATAATCCAAAAACCTTTAATCGTATGACAAATTCATAAACATATCATATAAACACATATCCATTATATAAATATAATAGAAAAATCACATGCAGGCTTGAAAACGAGGACAAAGGGTTGTAGGTCGATGTAACTAAAACAAAATCCTAAAACCTCACCTTTTACCAAAGCTGCTCACGAACGAGCGTTGACGACCAAGAAGAAGCTTCAATGGTGGAACCGACTCCTCCGGAACTCAACTCTGAGAAAACGAACATAAACTTAAGACTTAGACTCAATCATGGACCACTTAGACGCACGGCGATGCATATGAATGCAAACGAATGAAATGAATGCATATGAAATGCAAGAATGCATCATTTAGATCATTTAAATTCAAAACTCGTACAAAACGTATCAAATAAATTCATAAACGTAATTCATAAAATATAACAAATAATTTAAATCAAAAAAATCGAATTTCGTACATCAGAATTCATATAAAATCATAGGGCCATATTTAATTTAAACTATCAGATTTAAAGCACATCAATTCATATTAAATATACAACATAACACACACACACACACACATATATATATATATATATATATATATATATATATATATATATATATATATCACAAATAATATATATGCACGTAGGTGCATGAATTCCATGGATCAGGCTATAATAGTTAACATCTAAAATCCAAAACACATACAAACATATGAGCATGAAATATTTTAGGTAAATTCCATGCACTAATTAACGTTAGCAACCATGCAAAGCTACAACTCATCAAAGCATGCATTTAAATCAAGTTTGGAACCATGCAACAGACCACGTACATCATGCAAAACTAGAAAAAAAGAAGTAAAACATCCCTTCAGCAGAATCATCTCCAAGGCATCTCCCCGGTCGGGGAGATCTTCCTTCGTCATTTTCCCCGGTCGGGGAAATAGGTAAAAAGCTTGCAGAAGGTCCCCAAGCAAAGTCCCCGGCCGGGGACTCTTCCCCATACAAATCTCCCCGCCCGGGGAGATTAGTGTCAGTCACGCAGCAGCAGCAAACGGGCTTCTCTCTCCCCTGTTCCAAGGCTTACAATAGCAACAACAAAATAACAAGCAACAAGGCACAAAAGAAGGCAGCAAACGTAGTAACAGCAGCACATAAGCTCCCCAACAAACCGGCAACTCAGGCATCAAACGAAAGAAAGGGAAAAGCTTGGAAAAACATGAACTCCATTAATGACATCTTTGCATAGACTCAACCAACACTTAATACAAGTTTACACAATCACAAATGAGGCACAAGGAACACAAATATAGCTTCATATCACAATTCCAATCAAAGAGATGCAAGAAATCACATTTTAAACCATTTAACCTAACTATTCAAGACTTGGAGCAAAACTCAATCAAACATGGATCAAAATCAGATTTTTAGGGATGAAAATGATCATATAAGCATGTACATATCAAATATAAGCTTACCCCTTGAAGAAGATGGAAGAAAACTAAGATTGAAGCTCAAAAATCCCCTTGGGTGAATAGTTGCGGGAATGGGCTGTTGCTGCTCCAAAACTCAGATATTTCTCCACCTTTTCTGGCACAAACCGAGATGATGGAAGCATGGTATAATAAAGCATTGAGTTGGTGAGTTGTGGGTCCAAGAATCAAATGAAAAGGTTGAAAATTGAGGGACTTACGTGCAAATTAGTGAAAGGTGGTCATATGTGCGCGAGTCAGTTTTCCAGGCAAATTTCGGAGTATCAAATGGGTTTAGAAAAATATGAGGATAGGTTTCTTAGCTTGAAAATTTCGTTACGAGTCCGGGCCACTTCCGGAATTCGAATCCGAATTCCTGAGCTCCAGTTATAAATTCCGGAACACAAGGTGCGCTAAAACTAGTTAGGCCCTCGAGTCCCCAAAACAATTAAAATGGTGTGTTACCATTTCAAACAAGTCCGAAAATGTAAAACGAGAACATAAACAAATTCATAACTCACAAATCTTCAGCATATCAGAAAAGCACGAAATTCCGATCTCAAATCGAACACAAACGGAACACATTTCAACAAACGAACACATTATTCAAATATTAAAAATCAAATATTAAGATATAATACATAAAATAAAATAAAAAATTAAACGAATTAAAATAAATAAAATTTTATTAAAAAGGGCTATTTTTCAATTAGGTCCAAAACTTTCAAAAAGTTTCAATTAAGTCCAAATCTAAGTTTTCAATTAAGTCCACTAACTTTAAAGCTCTACAGTTATCTAATGAAATCACGTGTATCACATAAATTCACGAAATTAGCATACTCGGGAATTAAATTCAAAATAGGAAAAATTAAATACAAAAGTTAAACCGTGAAAATTAAACAATTAGAGCATATAAATCACTTAAACAATTAACTCAACGCATAAATTAAATCAAAAGAGCACTTAAAACGTCGGAAAAACCTCTCGTGACGTCATACCTGGCTCGTCAGAGAGACGGGGTGTCACAGGGATTTGAGGCCTCATGAACCTCATAGCCACAATGATATGTTTAGGTGGTCGGGCCTTGCAAACCCTTCCACCACCCGGAGGAAGAAGGTTGGAACTTGTTTTATGAATATGATTATGTTATGATATGATTGTTATGCACCGTGCGGGAAGGCCGGGACACGGATTGCTCAAACGAATATGTCTTATGATATGATATATGATTTGAGTGTATTATGATATATTGCATGATCACCTATTTAAGGTATTTATAATATTTATCGTACACGGTCGTAGTTTGGATAGAGTTAATGCACGCTCACTCGCCGAGCCTTTATGCTATGTATGAATTATAAACTTAATAAATTGAATATGATTAGTCGTAAAGTTTGAGCATTGCTTAGTTTTGTTCTTGTCCTTTTAGGGAACTAATTTTAAATAAAACCTTGCTCAGGATTTATGACTTACATCTGCATGTTTTATATATACGTATATCACTCCTGCTCACTCAGTCTTCTAGAGACTGACCCTCTCCCTCCCCATCCTTTTAGTGTGCAGGTTTGGCTTTGGAGTTTGAGCTAGGCGGAGTTGTGTGGAGTCTTTGAGTTGGTCAAGTTAAGTTAGGATAGTCTCTGCACTCGCATATGTATTTAAATTATGCATGATTTGATTCTATACGATTATGAACTTGAATCTTTATGTATTTGCTATTGAATTGCCTTGTCGGGCTTTGTTATGAATTAAAAGAGGCCTGAGGAGCCCAAGTCTGCCTGTGGTTCGAGTGTTTAATTTCTGCAGGCCCGTGGCCAATGCATGTGTTTGGATTTAGTTCTCCGTTGCGTTATGTCTTGTTGATTAGTTATATTTGCAGGGTCTAAGTTCCGCCTAGCTTAGGAAGGTTTTTCTGTTTGTCTCCCGTTCGCTATGGTTTGATACGAGTGCGGATTTACCATTTCGTTACTCGTGTTGAGCCTTAGTGCGGGGGATGTGGTGCCTCCCGTGCGGGGTGCTACAACTTGGGCAGAAAACATTCTGCATTTCTTTCCCCGGGTGGGGACCTGCATGTTTGAAGTTTTATGGCTACTGCATTTCAAGAATTGAATGGTGCATGTACATGTGTTGTGTTGTGTTCTGTGTGTACGTATACGCATGTATGATCTTTATTTCTTGTTCATTAGTTGATCCCATGCATTTGTTTTAATAATCTGACTTCCCAACTTAAATACAAATTATATCCTTTACTAATTTCCTTGTAACGTATTTATGAGTTTAATTTTCATGAGATTTACGTGAGCTTAGTGCAGGCTATATGTATATATATTATATATGTTTCATAATTGTTTATTTTGTGAACTAAGTGGTAGATATGTATATATATATGTAATACATATTATAAACATTAAAAGCTACTGATTGTGTATATATATTATGTGTTATGTAATTCAATATTGATTTATTTAATTTAAGTTTTATGTGATATGATCTCAAATATTCAATCTTGCATGCATGGCTTTCGTACTTCTTTAATTATTTTCCTATACCTCTTAGTTGTTTGATTTTAATTTATAAGCTATGTAAACATGTTATATTATATGTTAAATGTCTTGTATTAATTTGATGGATTCATTTCATACGAGATTTATGTGATATAAATTTGAACGTTTTAAATGGTACCTTTCTTCCATTCTTTTGAACTATAAGTGGATTCTTTTGCTCTAAGCTTATCCTATGATATTGATTAATGAATAAGCAATGTGTTATGATATCGATATGAAATTTATGCTATGATATTGAAAACGGAAGAACGGGAAATGAAATTTATAAATGTTTAAGTGTTCATTTGATATTTTCTGGCATTCATAGCATCCATTTGCATCGTCGTGCGTCTATATGGTACATGTTTGAGTCTAAGTCTTTAGTGTTACGTTTGTTTGTCTCAGGGGTGCTTTCGGGAGGAGTCGTACCCGAAGCTTAAGTTGTTGGGGATCGTTTTCTCGCACCACACTACACTTTTGTTCAAAGGTGAGGTTTAGGTTCTTTTCTTTTTAATTAAGCGACCTAAGACCCTTAAATGCTCATTTTCTAGCCTGCATGTGTGATACCCCTGTCCCACATCGGGAAAATATGAGAGTTAAGTTCAGTTTATAAGTTAAAGAGTCCAAGTATAACCAATGGATATCCCTTTTGGGCAGTTGTTTAAGCCCACTTTCAGGTTATACTCGGTGGGCTTGGAGACTTGCTCTCGCGTCCAACGGGCCCGCGGACCCGGGGCGTGACAAATGGTATCAGAGCCGCTCGTCAGCCGCAGGAGCTAAGTGCTATACGGGGCAAAGTGCTACACACATGGGAGCCACCTCTTGAGCCTGCGGGGCAAAGTGCTACATGTGTGGGAGCCACCTCTTGAGCCCGTAGGGGCCACCTCTAGAGTCCCAACGCAGACGAGTCGGTCATGGGCTATATGTCATGTCGCGACGAGGACGTCGCGATTCTGAAGGAGGGGTGATTGTGATACCCCTGTCCCACATCGGGAAAATATGAGAGTTAAGTTCAGTTTATAAGTTAAAGAGTCCAAGTATAACCAATGGATATCCCTTTTGGGCAGTTGTTTAAGCCCAATTTCAGGTTATACTCGGTGGGCTTGGAGACTTGCTCTCGCGTCCAACGGGCCCGCGGACCCGGGGCGTGACAGCATGCGACTAAATATTATATATATATAGTTAAATACGTGTAATGTACAATATGTTTATGATCTTGTTATCAAGGTTTCAGCTTTCTAAAGGGCTATATCTACGAGCATATATGAGCTCACGTTTTTAATGAAAGTTTAAGGTTTATGAAAGTTTAATGTTAATGTATGTAATGTTAATGATTGGCAATGAGCGAGAATGCAAAGAAAGGTAATGTAATTGTAACACCCGAGCGCAAGGTGCCACATCCCCCGCACCGAGACCCGACCCGCATATGAAATGGATAATCCACACACGAGCTAAGTCACGGCGAACGGGGACACACACACACACTCTCTAGGCTAGGCGGGACTAACCCTTAAACCATAAATCAGAGTAACTCCAATAAAGCGGAAGTAAGAACAATCATATATCTAAGTACCATGAGCCTTCAAGCTCCAAAAATAGAATTCATATACCTAAACCAACCAAGTATTTCAAGTTCTGACAACATGACGCTCCATAACCATATTCAAATACAAAAGGGGAAACATGAGTGCGAGTGTAACAAAATAAGAGTGCTAAACACTAATGCAAGACCTAGACGACTTGTATTCCCGCCTAGCACTCCTTAACCTGAACAAAAGTCACTGAAAACAAAACGGGTTCAGTCCAAAAGGGGCTGGTGGGCATAAAACAGGCATAGTATATAAGTATGGCAGAATTTAAACATATACATGCAAGCTATAAACCCATAAGAAGTTTTAAAAGATTTCCCCAAGTGGGTGTGACAAGGAAAGACACCTACGGGTTGATAACGATCATATTCATTCATAAATAATCATAGGATTTCAAGCTCGGCGAGTGAGCGTGCATAATCTCCAACGAACACCTTGTGTATTCATCTTCATAGTTTCATTGGTTATCATACATATCATATTTGTGCACAATCATACGATTCATAATCATACATATACACCTTTTCCCTCCAAGTGGTGGACGGGTTTGCAGGACCCGACCACCGGTCCATACATAGGCCAGAGGGGGTACATGAATCCCCCAAAGGCACTCAGCTCCCATTCCCCGCTAATCTCCTAGCGGGGTCCGGTATCACCGTAATTGGTTGGAACTAACACACGGGATCACCGTCGGCCCTTGCCTCCCCGGATAGCCACATGTATTAAGTTCCAGGGCCCGTGAATTCATAACAATCATATCAATCAAATCTCGCCAAAACATAGGGTAGGATTCCTAAAAGAAGGGTTATACGTTCGCAATCACTTACTCGAGAAAAGACTCAATATATATTTATAATCATATTGCTTTGGCTTAAAACCTTTCACATAGGGAGATATATCGGGTCGTTTTATCTAAATAGAAGAGAAACCCACCTGAAACCGACAAAAGAAGACACGAAAGCCTCACTGAGCGGCCTCGTCTCCAACAGGATCAAAATCTGTGCAAGGAAGGTGAGGTGAGACTCAATATGACCAAATAAGACGCTTGGCAATGCAATGATCATGATATGAATATGTAAAAGACAAGATTATGTTCATGTGCACTATTAAGGAATTAAATCATATAATCAAGTCATTCACTCATTCGTTAATTTCATTCGAACTCATAATTCCACAATTTCAAACAAACTGATTCAAGAACTTCATATAGAATCGAGGCGCAAGTTAAATCACATTTAAAATTAGAAATAAACAATTACATATATCCAATTAAACCAAATAACAATTAATACATAACCAATATATATATATATATATATATATATATATATATATATATATATAACACATGCACGTACAAAAGCATGCAACCGCAATAAGCAAAAAAGCAGAAGGTGACACGCCCGTGTCACCATTACAAGGCAACCCTTGACACCCCCGTGTCACGGTACAGCGGAGTATGAAATCAGAAGGTGACACGCCTGTGTCACCAATACAAGGCAAACTATGACACCCCCGTGTCACGGTACAGCAAAACCAGACCAACATGCACCCCCGTGTCTCGCTGAACAAGGCAAAGTTGACACGCCCGTGTCAACTGTACGCAATAGAAAAAAACAGAGCAACAGCAGAACAAGAACGAAACAAAAACAATAACCAACAAATGATCCATAATCAAGTTCAACCGCATAGATTTCATGCTAGAACCATACTAGCTTGCATATAAATCATTAACAATTCATAAAAACACATATTTCCACCTTAGATCATCAAAGAATTCATCAATACAAACCCATTTCATCATTCATGCTCCAAGTCCATAAATCTCAAGATATAGGCATAAATCTTAAGCTTACCATTCACAAACATATTTCCAACAACAAATACACACATAAACCAACATATAGCAAAGCACTCTTCATACCAAAAATTTCAAGAAAATCATCCATGCTCCAAAAATTACCTCAATGAAAGAAATGGAAGTTAAGATGAAGAGATGATGCTTGAATGATCACAAAACCCACAAATATGAAGCTTGAATGATGAAATCTTCCTCTACTTGATGAGGGTTTGTCTCGGTTGAAAGGAGGAAGAAAGAACAATGTGTACGTAATGTGTTTCTATGAGAATGAGAGGCATGATACGTGATTTGCTGCTATGAAGGAGAAAAAAGTGGCCAATTTGCTATTAAGTCCTCCTATTATCTAAGTCATGTAATTAGGTGCAATTCGATAACAAGTGAGCAATTAAGTCCAATGTAATTAAGTCCTCAAAGTTCAGGAAATGATCAAATAAGGTCACAACGAAATTAAGTCAAGCTCGGGAAATTAATTCACGTTGCAATCAAGTTCGATTTATGCAATAGATATCAATTGATATGAATTCCACAAAAATACTAAATATTAAAGAACTTAGAATATAATAGTTAACATAATTAACATATATACATATTTATATAATCATATAAGATATTAATAACATTTAAAATAAAGTAATTAACATTTAATATAATTAAACAATAAAATTAAATATGTAAATCACGTATGAATAATTATTTCACGCAATTTGGTAAACACTTACATCATACCTCTACGGCCGAATTATCGGGGCGTCACAGTAATGGTAATATTGGGCCCCGGAGACGTGGGTAAGGGAGACCCGGGTTGGCCATGGGGTCGCCGGTTATCACCCGTATACACTCTCCATCCAAGGTATTACGTTCGACCCTGGGAGGTTGGGAAGACGTGGTGCTCTTGATGCCTTCGGAATGAACCAGGGACAACTCGTGTGGGTTAGCTACCCCGCAAGGAATTTATAATGGCACTCGTGTGGGTTATAGCCCCTCGAGGAATTTACTAATGGATGGTTAGGGTTGACGGACCCTTCCATCACCGAAGGGGAGGATTAAATGTGATTTATGTTTTATGTATTGTAATGTAATGAGAAGTAATGGTGGATGCTCGTACTCGTCGAGCTTAATGAATTGGTTGGATTATGGAACGGGAATAGAGTCTTTCATAATGTAATTGTAACGCCCCCGCCCGTACCAGAACAAGAGGAGAGCGGCGTCTCAACCCCCGCACTGAAGCACCCCTCAAGTAATGGTGTGAGCCATCACTCAAGAAATACTCCAGCGAACGGCTGTCTATCAGAACTATACATGTACAACGATGTGGCTATGCAGCGGAAAATCAGAGTATTTTAAAACTTTTCAAAACATGTGCGTGATGGCATGTAACAAGCAAGAACATATTGATCGTGTAAGAGAGACTCGGCATATCAGAACATATAACATATAAACATATAGGTACCGATATAGCAGAGTTCAATGTATCGGTAACAGAGTAGCAGAAAGAGTATAACAAAGATACTCAAGTATTCAGAAACATATACAGAAGTATTAAGTGATGCAGCCATAAAACATATGCAGGACACAAAAGGAAGTAATACTAAGTCCTGACAGAAACAAAAATGACAATCTAGAGCTTCAAGATACCTCTAGACTGCGGCTGCAAGACCTGAAACCACGAGGCAAGAAAACGGGAGAGGTATTAGTCAAAAGGACTAAGTGAGGGAATACTTTAAAGAAAGTACTGAATTAAAGAACTTGAAGTAAAGTTTGAAACTGTTAAATGCAATGCTTTGAAGAAGAACTTGAAATAAGTTCGGTTGATAAAACTCTTTGAATGCGATGCTGTAAAAGAATGCACGTTATAAAACATTTTCATGAATGCTATCACACGCGCACACATATGCTGTTGATGGTTCATAGTTCTTTCATAAAACGGGATAAGGGTAAAGTGAACTTTTCATATATGAACCATCCTTTATGAAACAGAATTTTGCCCGCAAGCTAGGCTCCTCCATCCTTACTCCAGAAAACATGATTTGGTTGAGCATCGGACCAGGATCAACAAATAATTCCACGTATAGTAGAGTATCGGACCAGGATCAACAATAACCCCACACAAAGTAGAGTATTGGACCAAGGTCAACAACAACTCCGTACACAGTAGACTATTGGACCAAGGTCAACAACAACTCTTACCAACACATACAAACATGCACCATCCTCCACCGGTTGTCACTTCGGGTAGCTAGCCCTAGGCGACCTGTAAACATGTAATGGGAACAGATTTGCTGTCCGTTCCCAGACAGATTGTCCTGACTTAACAAACCTCCTGTTAAAAGTCGGTGTCAATTGCCTAAGTGTGGCGGCCGGTATTGGTGATGTCGTTGGCGCTCACCTCCCGAGCATCACCTCCACACATAACCGCCGGGCCCAAACTGTAAACTGTATGCTTGCATTTAAGATTAGCAGTGACCAGAGTAACACCCCAGTATGCTATCTTATAACATGTGAAACTGAAACTGTAACATATGATGCTGTCTGTAAAACATATGATTATGTCTGAAAACATGTGAAACTGTCTGTAAACTGTACTTTGAAAACATATGCAAAACATGTAACTGTCTTTGAACAAGAATGCAGAACTTTGGAAAACATGTACTGTTGATCAAGGTATACTATTAAAGTATGAATGATCCTTTCAAGAGAATGTCCCGATAAAAGGGATAGTTCAAAACAAGGTTTAGCTTTGAATTTCAAAACATATGATACGATAGTATAATCGTGGTTCCAGTTGGAAAACATTTATAACTTCACCTCACCTATCAGTAACAAAGGTAGGTAGACAGATTAAGCGGTGCCCTGGGGATCCCAGTGCTCAACTTTAACTCCTGTAGGTGGTGTACTAGAGTGAGCTTAACAACTAAGACCCACTACTAACCAAGATGCATATGAAATGCAAGAAACAAGGAACAAGGAACATGTAAAGAACATGTAACACAAGAGAGTAATACCATTTAAGGTATTCAAGAAAGGTAACACACAAAGGAATACATCAAAGTGAGTTACTCTTAACGTTAGACTGTGATCTTACTATAACCGAGTAAGCTTTAGTCAAATTATGAATCCTATCGCAAACCTTAGGTTAAGAAACAAGTCCACGAAAGAAAACACATTTTAAAAACACATTTTAGACCCTAGATATGGAAACCCTAGGTGCAAATGTCTATAGAGAAAGCACAAGTTTTAATTCATTTTTACTATTCAAAAGCACTATTCAAAAGTACTATTCACGATTACTATTCACAGGTTACTATTCACATGTCGGGTCAAAGGGTCGGGTCAAACCCTTACTATACACACCCCCACACACACACGGTACACACACACACCATGCACGAACACACACACACACACGGCATGCACACACACACACACCCTAATCAAATTATGATCTTGATTATAACCTATAGTTTCAAGTTCAAGTTAATATAATCAAATGTGATCTAGGTTAAAGGTATAACCTATAGTTAAGAGATCCAATTAAGGCATAAGATCAAGTTATGAAACACTATTCTATCTTAGGTTATAACGTGTGACACTATTAAAGTGTACAACATGATCAAGGCACTAATCCATTAATCCAAATCATAACATAAGCTCAATTCATAAATCAAGAGTCATATAACAATGTGACAACATGTCACAACATATCTCATATCATATCATATCATATATCATGAACCTTTAGGCATGTAACATGTAACAATTTAATTCCATATCAACATGTAACAAGTTGTGACATAATAAATTGTAAATCACTATTCCATTAGTAAACATGCATGAACATAATTCAAATTCCATAATCATGCATCAATTCTCATAATATAACAACTACACAAACATATCATAAAAACTATATAATAAATGCATAAAATAAAATCCTATATGGCTTAGGGAAGACCCTAAGACCCAACCTAAACATAATATAAACATACCATAACATAAAAACATAAACTAAACTAACATAACATAAAACAAAACAAACTAACCTAGCTACAAGGGGGGGGTGCTGACGGCAAGAGGGGGAAGAGAGGGAGAGAAAGGGTGTTGTTAACACAACTTTGAGCAAGGATTCAAATGCCTCTTGGCCTCTATTTATAGCTGAAGATAAGCCCCTCACCTTGGAAATAAAATGTGGAGAAGGGTAGGAGAGCAAAAATTAGATAGATTCTCTTGGAAGCTTTAGGCATATTGAAGCTAAAATGGGACTGCTGGGGGTATTTCTGTAATTTCGTCCCCCAAGACTCAAGGATAAGTGGCTGGAAGTTTAACCATTCCGACGGCAAGAAAATTAGCTTCGAAACGCATATTCATTCGTCGAAATCGGATTTACCGTTTGAAAGATACATTCGTTTTAGTGAATAAAAGTTTTGAGCTCGAAACTCGACATGAGTGAAAAACGACTTTCTAGAATGATTTTCAAGTCCGGATTGCTTCTAAAATTCAAGAAATAAATCGAGAAGCGTTTTGAGTCCAAAATCGACTATAAAACGTTTTACCGTTAAAAAGTTGAAAACGTAGGATGAATAGTGAATTCTCACGTACGAACGTACGCTTCAAATTTTCAAGCTAGGACTTGAATCAAGAGTTGTAAAACATCTCAAAAATCTTGAAATAGCTCAAGTAGTGCAAATTCGAAGAGAAAACATTTTCCGAATGAAACCGTTCGAAAAAGGAATAGTAAACTAGGGTTTTCAAAAACGTTTTCAATAAAACAAAGTTCCGGAATGGATTTCCAAGCCAAGAATGATTTCAAAAGACTCGTCTCGATTCAAGGATCGATTCGACTGTAACTTGGGTAGAAAAAGGTGTCAGAATCAAAAGATCATTTTCTGATGAATAGTAACTTTGGTCGGTAAGTTCCAAAAATACCCTTATGGCTCAAGAAAGACTTTCTGAGTTCGGGAAACAAGTTCAAACGATTGGGAAACATGTATGATGAACCTCTAGGGTTCGAGTAGCAATATGAACAAGGTAGGCTCGGGTTAAGAATAGTAAACTGAATCAAAGGTCAAGAATTCCCCCTTAAAACAAGTCAGAACATATACGAGCACCAAGTTCATGTAAGAATGCAATGCATGATGATTCAAAAAGTTGGATCACGGTCTATAAATGCTTTACCACTGCCTTAACTTACTGTTTTCATCCAGGCCCTGTTTTGGGCTGTTACAATCACCCCTCCTTAAAGAGAATCTGTCCTCAGATTCTTCCGCTGTAACTGCAAACAACTCAGGGTGATGTTTCTGCATTTTCTCTTCTGTCTCCCAGGTTGCCTCTTCTGTCCCATGTCCTTTCCAAAGGACTTTAACCAAAGGAATCTTCCTATTCCTCAGCTCTTGAAACTTCTTATCAAGAATCTTAGCGGGCTTCAAAACATAAGTCAAATCCGGTTCTAACGGTATCTCCTCTACCAGCACAACCTCTGTCTCATCCGAGAAACACTTGCGAAGCTGAGATACATGAAATACGTTGTGAATTCCTGTAAGACCTACAGGCAAATCCAATCTGTAAGCAGTCGGTCCGACTCTCTCTAGTATCTCATACGGTCCAACATATCTCGGGTTTAACTTTCCACCTTTCCCAATTCGGGAAAACCCTTTTCTTGGCGATGCCTTCAGAAATACCTTTTCGCCCACTGCGAATTCCAAATCCCTTCTTCGTCGATCAGCATAACTCTTCTGCCTGTCCTGGGCAGCTTTCATTCTCTGGCGAATGATCTGAATCTTCTCTGTCGCTTCTCTTATCCATTTTACTGAATTCACTCTGATCGGTCCTTCTTCAGTACATCTCGCTTCATCCAAATCCCAGTATAACGGGGATCTACATTTTCTTCCATACAGAGCTTCATATGGAGCAGCTTTAATAGAAGCTTGATAACTATTGTTGTATGCAAACTCCACAAGAGGTAAACAATCTTTCCAACTTTCCTGGAAGTCCAAAGCGCAAGCTCTTAGCATATCTTCCAAGTATTTGATCATCCTTTCTGATTGTCCATCCGTCTGAGGATGCGCTGCAGTACTGAAGTTTAACTTCGTTCCCATCAAAGTCTGAATTTCTTTCCACAAGTGCGACGTGAATTTCGGATCTCTATCCGAGACTATACTGTTCGGAACTCCATGTAGTCTAACAATCTCTTGTTGATACAGCTTTGCCAACGTGCTGACCTTATCCGTCGTCTTAACTGGCAAAAAGTGCGCTGACTTGGTCAATCGATCAATGATCACCCAGATACTATCTTGTCCTCCTCTGACTTTGGGTAATCCAGTGACAAAGTCCATCGTGATTTGCTCCCACTTCCAAGTCGGAATCGGTAATGGTTGCAACTTCCCACTCGGTTTCTGGTGCTCAGCCTTAACTTTCTGACAAGTTAAGCACTTCTTGACATAGTTGGCTATGTCTCTCTTCATTCCATTCCACCAGAAATGCGTCTTAACATCTTGATACATCTTAGTACCTCCGGGATGTATCGTGTACTTAGTCTTATGCGCTTCATCGAGAATCTCTTTCCTCAAAACAGTTGGTACGCATACTCGACCTTTGTACCTCAATATTCCATGTTCATCAACCCTGAACTTAGTCTCATCATCCTTCTCCTTAGATTCGAGACATTTCTTGATCCACTCGTCGTTCTTCTGTGCCTCAAGCACTTGTTCTTTCAAAGGTGATATCATCACAACGTTCGCGACTCGAGCTTTAGTTATCACCTCCATTCTCTCTCTTCGTTCAACCTCGGGATTGGCAGAAATCTGTGCCAAACGAACTTTCCTGCTTAGAGCATCTGCTACAACATTCGCCTTTCCTGGATGGTACTGAATAATGCAATCGTAGTCCTCCAGAAATTCCATCCATCTCCTCTGTCGCATATTCAACTCCTTCTGAGTGAATAGATATCGCAGGCTCTTATGATCAGTAAAGATCTCAAACGTGACTCCATACAGGTAATGTCTCCATTTCCCAAGAGCAAAAATTATCGCTGCTAACTCCAAATCATGTGTCGGGTAGTTGACTTCATGCGTTTTGAGTTTCCTTGATGCATACGCAATCACTTTTCCATTCTGCATCAAAACTCCTCCTAGTCCTTCTTTCGAAGCATCGGTGTAAACAGTATATCCTTCTTTTCCTTCTGGTAACGCTAACACGGGTGCAGTTGTTAGCATCTCCTTCAATCTTTGAAAACTCTGCTCACACTTCTCAGTCCATTCAAACTTCCCTTCTTTCTTTGTCAACTTAGTGAGAGGTGTAGCTATCTTCGAGAAATCCTGGACAAACCTCCGGTAGTAACCAGCTAATCCCAGAAAACTCCTCACTTCTGAAGGATTCTTCGGTGACTTCCAATCCATGATCGTCTCGATCCTCGAGGGATCTACTTCGATTCCAGATCCTGATATGATGTGTCCGAGAAATGTAACTCTCTCAAGCCAGAACTCACATTTACTGAACTTTGCATATAGCTTGTGATCCAGCAAAGTGCGTAACACGATTCGAAGATGCTCAGCATGTTCCTCAGGTGTCTTCGAAAATACCAAAATATCGTCGATGAAGATCACTACAAACTTGTCGAGAAACGGCTTGAATATACGGTGCATCATATCCATGAATGCAGCTGGTGCGTTCGTCAAACCAAACGGCATTACCACAAACTCATAATGTCCGTATCGGCTATTGAAAGCAGTCTTCGGAATATCTGCTTCCCTTATCTTCAATTGATAATACCCTTGTCTAAGATCTAACTTGGAGTAGACCTTCGATCCTTGTAGTATGTCGAACAACTCTTCAATATGAGGGAGAGGATACTTATTCTTGATTGTCATCCTGTTCAACTCCCGATAATCAATGCATAAACGCAATGATCCATCCTTTTTCTTAACGAAAAGTACAGGCGCTCCCCACGGCGAGGTGCTCGGTCGGACATATCCTGACTCAATCAACTCGTCCAATTGCTTTCTCAGTTCATCCAATTCTGCTGGAGCCATTCTATAAGGTGTCTTGGAGTACGGCTCAGCTCCTGATATCGTCTCGATCGTAAACTCTAACTCTCGGTCAGGAGGTAACGAATCCAAATGCTCAGGAAACACATCTAGGAATTCGTTCACCACTTCCACTTCTTCGATCTTAAGTTGATCTTTCTGTCTATTCAGAAGATAAGCCACAAATCCACTAGCTCCTTTCATAAGAAAAGTAGCATACCGAACTCGTTCACGATCTTCTGGGTAGATCTCCATAGCCTCGAAAATTTTCTCAAGACTGGTAATCCAATTCTCAGCCTTTATGTCGTTCGGTTCTCCATAGAACTTAGGCGGATTCATCCTCAGAAACTTCTCCAATGACCTTTCATTAGGAGGATTATCTCTCGGTGCACAAGCCCTCATAAATTGTCGTAGCACATCCCTTAATTCCGGAGTTCTTTCTCTTTCAGGGGGTGGCGTGACATCTCTTTGGGGTGGCAGTGGTGGTACACGATTCCGGGGTGCTCTTCTCGGTGGCATATTGTTACTGAATTCATAAGCATTCAGATACATATATTCGATGCATGACATATAATGATTCACAGAATCCGTAACCACGTATTCACATTCTCACGTAGTCACACATAAGTATGAGAACAACACATTCCCATAACAACATGTCAGCAAAGATTCAAGATCTCCAAACATATCATATAATCAGAAACAATTGTCAGATAACATGTAAACGAGAACAGAAGCTCGGGCAACATATCAACATATCAGAAACATGTATAACATATCCCAAAACATGATCAACATGTGAACGGGAACAGAACGTGTACTGTCATATCAACAAGAACTGTAACATGATCAACATATCCAGAAGCGTATCAACATATCAAGGATAATAGCATGCTAACAATAAATGAAATGGCATGATCCTATCAACGGTCCTAATGGTATCTTGAAGCAACTCTAAGACTCATGCAATGACAGTTATGGAAAGCAGTAAACAGATATTCAACATAAAGCCGAAAGTGTTATAACTGTGCAAGGTTTGGTAAAATTTACTACAGGCCACATGTTAACAGTATTAATTCAAAATGGGGAGGACCCGATACTATCGAGTTGACTCCCTTACAGGCCTTACCAATCCGTCCAACCCTGCTGAAAATAACCTAGTAGGTACCAAGTCATCTGAACCGTCATCTGTGGTGCCAAAAGTCGGGGATCATCTACCAGAGCTATACATCCCCTCATCCAAAAGTCAGTCCTGAACTGTCCCGGCTATACGTCCGCCATCCATAGATAGATATATATGCATCAGTACTATATACAGAAATCTCCCATCAGCAATCAACCCTGATAACTGTGGTCCAAAGAACCCCTGGTGGTGTCATCAGAAACGGCAACGACCTCACCCTGTCCGTGTCCTGCTGGCTCATCTCCGCCATCATCATCATCATCAGATCCTCCATCGCCTCCATCAGACTGCTCCTGCATAGGCTCGAGCTCCAGAGAAGCCTGACTGACATCCTGACCCTCGACTTCCTCAACTGCCTGCTCATCGGATAAGTGATAGGTATCATACAGGCGAGCTCTCACACGGGCACGGTAGTGCTGGTGACGCTCCATAGAGGTGTCGCGATCAATAGTCATCTGCATAAGATCTGCCTCCAGCTCAGAAATACGAGCAGCCCTCTGATCAGCAATATGAGTCATCTCTGCAGCATGCTCACGAGCGATGTCCCTGTCAATCTGGTACTGCATTGACTGATCCTGATAGCGTAGAGACTCCAAACTGACCTCACGGGTCCTCTGATACTCCTGAAAGTAACCATCTCTCTCAGACTCGAGATAGTGCACAACTCTGTTAGGATAGGAATACCCAGGTCTGCCACTGTTCCTAGACCTGCGCCAAGTGTAGAAACGAGTGCCTCCACGGCGAGAAACTGCCACAGTACGCGGGGCCTCAAACTGCTCAAAGAAAGCCTCATCCATCTGCTGATTAGGGTCCTGATGTGGCTGAACTGCCATAGCTATACAGAAGATACCACAGATATGAAATCCAGATAACAGAACCATACAATCCCCAAATATCCTGTCTCGATGCAATATGAGAATGATCCTGGATGCAATGCGTGAACAATCCATGATGCAACATGAGAGCAATCTAGGTTAAGTCTCTTCTTACTTAACCCGAAGCTCTGATACCACCTCAGGCTGTAACGCCCCCGCCCGTACCAGAACAAGAGGAGAGCGGCGTCTCAACCCCCGCACTGAAGCACCCCTCAAGTAATGGTGTGAGCCATCACTCAAGAAATACTCCAGTGAACGGCTGTCTATCAGAACTATACATGTACAACGATGTGGCTATGCAGCGGAAAATCAGAGTATTTTAAAACTTTTCAAAACATGTGCGTGATGGCATGTAACAAGCAAGAACATATTGATCGTGTAAGAGAGACTCGGCATATCAGAACATATAACATATAAACATATAGGTACCGATATAGCAGAGTTCAATGTATCGGTAACAGAGTAGCAGAAAGAGTATAACAAAGATACTCAAGTATTCAGAAACATATACAGAAGTATTAAGTGATGCAGCCATAAAACATATGCAGGACACAAAAGGAAGTAATACTAAGTCCTGACAGAAACAAAAATGACAATCTAGAGCTTCAAGATACCTCTAGACTGCGGCTGCAAGACCTGAAACCACGAGGCAAGAAAACGGGAGAGGTATTAGTCAAAAGGACTAAGTGAGGGAATACTTTAAAGAAAGTACTGAATTAAAGAACTTGAAGTAAAGTTTGAAACTTTTAAATGCAATGCTTTGAAGAAGAACTTGAAATAAGTTCGGTTGATAAAACTCTTTGAATGCGATGCTGTAAAAGAATGCACGTTATAAAACATTTTCATGAATGCTATCACACGCGTACACATATGCTGTTGATGGTTCATAGTTCTTTCATAAAACGGGATAAGGGTAAAGTGAACTTTTCATATATGAACCATCCTTTATGAAACAGAATTTTGCCCGCAAGCTAGGCTCCTCCATCCTTACTCCAGAAAACATGATTTGGTTGAGCATCGGACCAGGATCAACAAATAATTCCACGTATAGTAGAGTATCGGACCAGGATCAACAATAACCCCACACAAAGTAGAGTATTGGACCAAGGTCAACAACAACTCCGTACACAGTAGACTATTGGACCAAGGTCAACAACAACTCTTACCAACACATACAAACATGCACCATCCTCCACCGGTTGTCACTTCGGGTAGCTAGCCCTAGGCGACCTGTAAACATGTAATGGGAACAGATTTGCTGTCCGTTCCCAGACAGATTGTCCTGACTTAACAAACCTCCTGTTAAAAGTCGGTGTCAATTGCCTAAGTGTGGCGGCCGGTATTGGTGATGTCGTTGGCGCTCACCTCCCGAGCATCACCTCCACACATAACCGCCGGGCCCAAACTGTAAACTGTATGCTTGCATTTAAGATTAGCAGTGACCAGAGTAACACCCCAGTATGCTATCTTATAACATGTGAAACTGAAACTGTAACATATGATGCTGTCTGTAAAACATATGATTATGTCTGAAAACATGTGAAACTGTCTGTAAACTGTACTTTGAAAACATATGCAAAACATGTAACTGTCTTTGAACAAGAATGCAGAACTTTGGAAAACATGTACTGTTGATCAAGGTATACTATTAAAGTATGAATGATCCTTTCAAGAGAATGTCCCGATAAAAGGGATAGTTCAAAACAAGGTTTAGCTTTGAATTTCAAAACATATGATACGATAGTATAATCGTGGTTCCAGTTGGAAAACATTTATAACTTCACCTCACCTATCAGTAACAAAGGTAGGTAGACAGATTAAGCGGTGCCCTGGGGATCCCAGTGCTCAACTTTAACTCCTGTAGGTGGTGTACTAGAGTGAGCTTAACAACTAAGACCCACTACTAACCAAGATGCATATGAAATGCAAGAAACAAGGAACAAGGAACATGTAAAGAACATGTAACACAAGAGAGTAATACCATTTAAGGTATTCAAGAAAGGTAACACACAAAGGAATACATCAAAGTGAGTTACTCTTAACGTTAGACTGTGATCTTACTATAACCGAGTAAGCTTTAGTCAAATTATGAATCCTATCGCAAACCTTAGGTTAAGAAACAAGTCCACGAAAGAAAACACATTTTAAAAACACATTTTAGACCCTGGATATGGAAACCCTAGGTGCAAATGTCTATAGAGAAAGCACAAGTTTTAATTCATTTTTACTATTCAAAAGCACTATTCAAAAGTACTATTCCAGATTACTATTCACGATTACTATTCACATGTCGGGTCAAAGGGTCGGGTCAAACCCTTACTATACACACACCCACACACACACGGTACACACACACACCATGCACGAACACACACACACACACGGCATGCACACACACACACACCCTAATCAAATTATGATCTTGATTATAACCTATAGTTTCAAGTTCAAGTTAATATAATCAAATGTGATCTAGGTTAAAGGTATAACCTATAGTTAAGAGATCCAATTAAGGCATAAGATCAAGTTATGAAACACTATTCTATCTTAGGTTATAACGTGTGACACTATTAAAGTGTACAACATGATCAAGGCACTAATCCATTAATCCAAATCATAACATAAGCTCAATTCATAAATCAAGAGTCATATAACAATGTGACAACATGTCACAACATATCTCATATCATATCATATCATATATCATGAACCTTTAGGCATGTAACATGTAACAATTTAATTCCATATCAACATGTAACAAGTTGTGACATAATAAATTGTAAATCACTATTCCATTAGTAAACATGCATGAACATAATTCAAATTCCATAATCATGCATCAATTCTCATAATATAACAACTACACAAACATATCATAAAAACTATATAATAAATGCATAAAATAAAATCCTATATGGCTTAGGGAAGACCCTAAGACCCAACCTAAACATAATATAAACATACCATAACATAAAAACATAAACTAAACTAACATAACATAAAACAAAACAAACTAACCTAGCTACAAGGGGGGGGTGCCGACGGCAAGAGGGGGAAGAGAGGGAGAGAAAGGGTGTTGTTAACACAACTTTGAGCAAGGATTCAAATGCCTCTTGGCCTCTATTTATAGCTGAAGATAAGCCCCTCACCTTGGAAATAAAATGTGGAGAAGGGTAGGAGAGCAAAAATTAGATAGATTCTCTTGGAAGCTTTAGGCATATTGAAGCTAAAATGGGACTGCTGGGGGTATTTCTGTAATTTCGTCCCCCAAGACTCAAGGATAAGTGGCTGGAAGTTTAACCATTCCGACGGCAAGAAAATTAGCTTCGAAACGCATATTCATTCGTCGAAATCGGATTTACCGTTTGAAAGATACATTCGTTTTAGTGAATAAAAGTTTTGAGCTCGAAACTCGACATGAGTGAAAAACGACTTTCTAGAATGATTTTCAAGTCCGGATTGCTTCTAAAATTCAAGAAATAAATCGAGAAGCGTTTTGAGTCCAAAATCGACTATAAAACGTTTTACCGTTAAAAAGTTGAAAACGTAGGATGAATAGTGAATTCTCACGTACGAACGTACGCTTCAAATTTTCAAGCTAGGACTTGAATCAAGAGTTGTAAAACATCTCAAAAATCTTGAAATAGCTCAAGTAGTGCAAATCCGAAGAGAAAACATTTTCCGAATGAAACCGTTCGAAAAAGGAATAGTAAACTAGGGTTTTCAAAAACGTTTTCAATAAAACAAAGTTCCGGAATGGATTTCCAAGCCAAGAATGATTTCAAAAGACTCGTCTCGATTCAAGGATCGATTCGACTGTAACTTGGGTAGAAAAAGGTGTCAGAATCAAAAGATCATTTTCTGATGAATAGTAACTTTGGTCGGTAAGTTCCAAAAATACCCTTATGGCTCAAGAAAGACTTTCTGAGTTCGGGAAACAAGTTCAAACGATTGGGAAACATGTATGATGAACCTCTAGGGTTCGAGTAGCAATATGAACAAGGTAGGCTCGGGTTAAGAATAGTAAACTGAATCAAAGGTCAAGAATTCCCCCTTAAAACAAGTCAGAACATATACGAGCACCAAGTTCATGTAAGAATGCAATGCATGATGATTCAAAAAGTTGGATCACGGTCTATAAACGCTTTACCACTGCCTTAACTTACTGTTTTCATCCAGGCCCTGTTTTGGGCTGTTACAGTAATATATATGTATATGATATGTAATGTTCTTTGAAAATGTTTTGGTATGAAAAACCTATTCCCTGTTCATAACCTTTATCTTTTACGTGTTTTGCTATTTATATGTATAGTGTGTGGGTGTGGGTTAGCCCCCTCACTCAGTCGAGATATGACTGACACCTCTCTTTTACCACTAAAAGTCTTTAATAATGTATTGTAAATGTATATGATATATAATGTTGTTTGAAAATGTTTTGGTATGAAAAACCTATTCCCGGTTCATAACCTTTATCTTTTACGTGTTTTGCTATTTATATGTATAGTGTGTGGGTGTGCGTTAGCCCCCTCACTCAGTCGAGATATGATTGACACCTCTCTTTTACCACTTTTAGTTTGTAGGTCATTTGAGCACGAGCTAGCCGGAGAAGTGGATCGTTCGAGTCTCTCTTTTTGGTATAGTTCGTGCTAGGTGCATTGCATACATTTTGTCTTGTGTTTAAAGAATTAATCATGTTATGAATTTTTGTTTTGGAGATATGAATTGTTATGGTTATGTATATTTGATCTTTTGATGTATATGTAAATCTTGAAATTTTATTTTCAAGAACTCCTTACTTCCGCTATTTGATTAGTTATCGCGCGCTTTGGTTTAGTTTTAGCTCCGCCTAGTGAGTGTGTGGTCTCCCGTTCGCTTAGACTTGGGCTCGTGTATGGACTTCCCATTTCATATGCGGGTTCGGGTTTAGGTGCGGGGGGATGTGGTGGCCGCGCTCCAGGTGCTACACCTTGAGCTCAAGATTTCGTCTCCATTTCACGCCATATCAACGATCCGAGGTAAGTTTTGAATTCTACTCTTTGAGTACTTCGTTTCCTTCCGATTGTATCTCTCTTTTCTTGCTTGAATCCATGCCTTTGTTGAAGATGATGAATAGTGCTTGTATATGAATATTTGATCTCTTGCTCTCATACTTGAATTAAATGCCCCAAGATTGATATATATTGTTTTTTTTTTAGCTTCCTTGTTGCATAGTTGTAAGAATTCTTGTTGTTGGTTGTGTATTGCATGAAACTCCATATTTGGAGCTTAATTTAGCTTTAATGGAATCTTGTTTTATAGCTTGATTCATGCCTTAAGATTAAGATATGTGATAGAGCATGCATACATGGACTTGTGCCTTGATTCTTGCTTGATTTGGTCGACTTTTGAGGTAGATTTTGTGATTTTTGGTTTCTTCCTCGAGCACCCCTGTTTTTTATCGGTTTTTTCTGCCCAGAAAGGTTCCCCGGGCGGGGAACTTTATGCCTAAAATGGTCCCCGGGCGGGGACCTAAGGCAGAAACTTTCTGCACTGTTTTGCCCGGCCGGGTAAATTTTTACCTTATTTTTTCCTGGACAGTATCCCCTCATACGAACTTTGTTTGACCTAATATCCAGACACAGTCAACCTCATTTAGTCTAGAACACTCGCCAACTGGAATCACCTTAAAATTCATTCTAGATTGTGAGATATAAACGTTTTAATTTGGTGTCGCCATTTCTCCAAAATTTTGCACTCTTTCAATTTCAGACCTCCGTCATTTTCGGATCCCTTTGAATCACGATTCATGCCATATATCATTTGAAATATTTATGCGTCTAGTTTCATTTACAACAACTAAAACTTAATTCCAATTCTTGAAACTCAAGATATTCCCGTTTTTGTACAGCTTGTCCGTTTCGGTGAAACTGTCAGCTTTAGCCCAATTTCACTCGGAACCCCTTTTTGTGTCTGTATTCCATTTTTCTCGTGTCCTTCCACCTCTAAACTTATTCCTACCTTATTATATTATGTTTATGTGTATGCATTTGTTCCTATATGCATTTTGTGTTGCTTAAATAATGGGAATTGTTTACACAAAGCACATATGCACCTTGTTACGTATCACCACTTTGTGAAATGCATTTCTTTGCATGAAATGAGTTTGAATATGAACTTTGCCTATGTGTCTACCTCTCATAAGTGCTTATAGATATGTTGTACGTCTATGTGGTTCATCTTTGGGTCTAAGCTTTGTGTTTTGTCTTCAGTTTATTTAGGTGCACACGGGGTGGTGTTTCGTTAGCCGTGTTGATTCCGGGGTGGATCAATCATCTCGTTCCCAGTTCCGTTAGTATAAGGTGAGGTTAGGTTATAATTAAACCCTATGACATGTGCTCTTTTTCTATGCATGCGAACTATAACCTTAAGTATAAGTAAATATGTGCGAATTATGTAAGTTTACGAATTTGGTAAGACTTTGCAAGTACGATACACTATATACAAGCCTATGTACGCTTGTTTTGGTTTGTTATGTTTGCAACGTTAACTATGCTTCAAACTTTGTGCCTCTTATGAGCCGAGAGCTATGAGCTATGGATATGTTATGGATTTGACACGGAGAGGTATGAATAGTATAGTTGTTGCAAGGTAAGGTATATTATGTTAAGTTTGATAAGTAGCGGGTTATGATATGGTATGCTCTGATGTGATATGTTTGGTATGATGGGCCCCGGAGTTGTGGGTAAGGGAGACCCGGGATGGCCATGGGGTCGTCGGTTATGACCCCTGTGCACATCTCCACAGTTGGTGATACGAACTCCACGTACTTGCCGTGAAACCTGTAGCACCCGGAGCGCGGGCCACCACATCCCCCGCACCTAAACCCTAACCCGCATATGAAATGGGAAGTCCATACACGAGCTCAAGTCTAAGCGAACGGGAGACCACACACTCACTAGGCTAGGTAGAGCTAAAACATACTCAGAGCGAGCAACTAAAAGATAAATAGCGGAAGCAAGGAGTTCTAGTAATTTAAAATTTCCAAAAATAACATATACATCAAATGATCAAGTATACGTATCCATAACAATTCATGTCTCCATAACACAAATTCGTAATATGATCAATTCATTAAAGACAAGACCAAAATGAAATACAAGCACCTAGCACGGCCTATACCCAAAAGTGAGACTCGAACGACCCACTTGTCCGCCTAGCTCGTTCTCAAAAGACCTGCAAACTAAAAGTGGGAAAAGAGAGGTGTCAGTCATATCTCGACTGAGTGAGGGGGCTAACGCACACCCACACACTATACAAATAGAACAAAGCACGTAAAAGATAAAGGTTATGAACCGGGAATAGGTTTTGCACACCAAATCATTTTCAAAGAACATTACACCACTTAGACGCACGGCGATGCAATGAATGTGAGTTATGCAAATAAAGTGCAAGAAGGTGTCATTTAAAACGTTCAAATTCATATCACGTAAAATTCGTATCAAATGAATTCATAAAATTAATTCAAGACTTTTAACATATAATTCAATATATTCACATAGCATATAAGTCATAAACAATTAGAGAAATAACATTTAAGGAACGTGAAATTAATTACGAAAATCATGCACATGAGGTCGAATTTACTCAAGTTCATAACATATATCAATTTAACAAAACCAATTCCCTAAATAAAATTTTATCAAATTATATAACATACACTTAATTATAGATAACATATAATATCATATTTATATATAAGTACACAAACACATACTCACGTACACCATTTATACTTACCTAATTAAAATCATAGTATATTATACACATTATAAGACATATATAACATATAAGATAATATATATATACAAACACCCCACGTACACGCATGCACACACAAAATAAAATTCCATGTATGATATAATATATACTACAATTGTATATCATATATATATATATATACCTAATAAATCATGCATGCCCTAATTAAACTTAACACGTATATAAATATACATGCTCATACGTATAAGTGCAACACACATTCATGCATATAACAAAATTCATGCGCCTAAACATCTCTACCATGCACACACAGCCATGCACACCACAACACAACAAATAACAGCAGCAACATAAGCATAACACAACACAAGAAGGCAAGGAAAACAGCACAAAAACCTACTGCATAACAGGTCCCCGACCGGGGACCATTTCCACGCAAACTCTCCCCGACCGGGCAGAGTTGTTACAGCAGCAACACAACAGCGACAGCAGCAGTTCGAAGGAGGCAAAACAGGGGAAAAGAAGCAGCAACAAATAAGCAAGAAGAAGGCAGCCAAAAAGACAGCAACAAAAGCTCAAAAGTACGACAAAACAGCCCCTTAAAAAGCACACAGCAGCGGCAAAATTGACAGCAAGAAGGAAGCAAAGATCTCAACTTTTTCCATGCTTTTAAACTCACAAAAATCCCCTGTTTTCTATCATAAATCAAAGCAGCAACGAACAGCAACAGAAGGCACATGCAAAGGAGCAAGAAAGGCCACAAAACTCATGCTAGACTTGAGGAAAAACAAGCACACAACACATACGGACTTGAACAACCAAAATTTGCAAGAAACTCAAAATATGCATTTAACCTAACTATTCAACACGTGAGGCTTAATCATGGATTACCTAACACCAAATATGATTCAAGTAGGGCAAAATAACCAAAAAATCATGGAGGTTAAGAATCATACCTCAGATTTGAAGAAGGGACAAAGAATCGGAAGTTTGAGTTCAAAGAATGGCCAAAAATGGAGGTTTTCCCCTTCTTTTCTTCTTGGAGCTTCTTTCTTCCTTTCTTGACTGATGTGGTTCGGTTTTTCAACAGTAAAAGGAGATGACGGATGGATTTAGGTGAGATTAAGTTAAGGAAATGATGAGGGACTAGGTTTAATAGCTCAATCATAGGCCTTAGGGGTGGTTTAGGGTACGTATGGCTGAAATCTACTACGTCGGGGGTCGAAACGACATCGAAAAAAATTATGAAACCTGTTCCATTGCGTCCGGATCGTCGAAAGGAGTAGAACGCCACAAACGGGGCTTGAATCCGAGTGCTGTAGCTCAATGTATAAATTAAAACGTGCACACATGTACTAAAATGACTCATTTTTCAAATGAGTCCAAAACTTTCAAAAAGTTACAACTTAGTCCAAAACCAAATTTTCAATTAAGTCCACATATTTTAAAATCATGCAATTACATCCTTAAATCACGTATTTCACATAATTCACGAAATTAGCATGCTCGGGAATAAAATTCACGTATCATAAATTCATAATTCACACGAATTCATAACATAGTTCTTGATATTTAAATCACATATTTCATTTTATTCCAAATAATTCATTTAAGAAACAATTAGAAATAAATATGAATGCATCAAATAAAATTAAATTAAATACAATTATGGAAAATAAAAAAATTAACTCACACGTGGTACAAACCTGTACTACGAACGAGCGGGGTGTCACAAAACCCAATACCAATACTTGGAGTTCTAAGAATCTGATCGTCGACATTCAAGGTTAAATTTAACTCACTTGAATCACAATTCATTAAGAGTTAACTGAAAAAAACGAAATACAAGGCTGGAATTTAAAGATGCATGCATGTGAATTCTAAGTGACAATTCAGAATTCAAAGAGACAAGCTATTCCCGCCTCTTTCATTTTAGGTTAAAGAAATTGGGCTTAACCTAATCTAAATGCATGGAAAATAAATAAAAAGATGGCCCAAAGTATAATATAATAGTTCAGGGCCAAATCACAATAAACTTAACACAATTTGGGCTTAAAATTCAATCACTAAGACGTTGAAACAAGGTGGATTGGATCCAGCTGAATACTTGTCTTCTTGGGGTTCATCTTGAGTTATTTGGATCAAAAAAGATTGAACTTCCTCTTGCATTCTTTTGGACCATGACCGTGTGATGGGTCCAACATAACTTGGTTCATCTTGAGTTGTGATCATATCAACGTTTGGATCAAAGTGTGGCCTTGTCTTATGATTCACATCATCCTCCCCTTCTTGAAAAGGATTCGACCTCGAATCAAAATCTGTATCAAAAGGAGTTAAATCAGCCACATTAAAAGTTGCACTTACACTATACGTACCCGGAAGATCAATCTTGTATACATTATCATTGATCCTCTCCAAAACTTTGAATGGTCCATCTCCTTTTGGATCAAGCTTGGACTTCAGTTGGTTATTGAATCTCTCCTTCCTAAAATGCACCCAAACTAAATCACCTTTCTTGAAAATAACCTTCTTTCGTCCCTTCTGAGCATGGATCATAGCTTGATTGTTTCTCTTGAGGATATGAAGCCGTGCATCTTCATGCATTTACTTCACTCATTCACCCTTCTCCTTCCCATCTAAACTCACAAGCTCATTCATAGGCAAAGGAAGTAAATCGAGAGGGGTTAAAGGGTTAAATCCATACACAACTTCAAAAGGTGAAAAGGAAGTAAAAGAATGAATTGAACGATTATAAGAAAATTCGACAAACGGAATACATTCAACCCAATTCTTTGAATATGATTTAAAAATAGCCCTTTAAAGAGTTACCAAGGTTCTATTCACAACTTCCGTTTGTCCATCCATTTGAGGATGACAAGTGGTTGAAAACAACAACTTAGTTCCCAATATTCCCCACAAAACCCTCCAAAAATGACTTAGGAACTTCACGTCTCAATCACTTACAATAGACTTTGGAATTCCATGAAGTCTTACCACCTCTTTAAAGAATAAACCTACCACATTTGTTGCATCATCCGTTTTATTACAAGGGATAAAATGTGCCATTTTAGAGATACGATCAACTACAACAAAAATTCAATCCTTTCCCCCTTGTGTTTTTGGCATTCCTAACACAAAATCCATAGACACATCTACCCAAGGATCAGTTGGAACCGGCAAAGGTGTGTAAAGACCATGAGGTTTAACTCGTGATTTAGCCTTCCTACAAGTTATGCAATTGTGACAAAGCCTTTGAACATCTCGTTTCATGTGAGGCCAAAAGAAGTGTTCTTTAATCATGTTCAAAGTTTTCAAAACACCAAAATGCCCCATCAAAGCACCCCCATGAGATTCACGCACAAGTAATTGACGTAAGGAACAATTAGGTATACGCAACTTGTTCTCTCGAAAGAGATAGCCATCTTGAACAAAATATTTATCAAAAGGTTTCAATTCACAAGATGCAAAGATTTCGGCAAAATCAGAATCACTCACATATAATTCCTTAATGTGATCAAATCCCATGAATTTAGTACTAAGGGTAGAGAGAAGAGTGTACCTACGTGATAGTGTATCTGCCACAACGTTGTCCTTACCCTTTTTGTATTGAATCACATAAGGAAACATCTCTATAAACTCAACCCAACGAGCATGCCTCCAGTTCAAGCTCCCTTTCCCTTTCAAGTGCTTCAAGGACTCATGATCCGAGTGAATGATGAATTCTTTGGACCACAAGTAGTGCTTCCACGTTTCTAGGGCTCGAACCAAAGCATACAATTCCTTGTCATAGGTGGAATAGTTTAAGGCTGCTCCATTTAATTTCTCACTAAAGTAAGCAATTGGCCTCTTTTCTTGCATAAGCACGGCACCTATACTAATACCGGAAGCATCACATTCGATTTCAAAGATTTTAGGTAAAAGTAAAAGAGGAGCTGAACTTAGCTTTGATTTCAACGTTTGAAATGCCTTTTCTTGAGCTTCCCCCCACTTGAATCCAACACTCTTCTTAATAACTTCGTTTAAAGGAGCTGAAATGGTGCTGAAATTGGGCACAAATCTCGTATAGAATTCGGTTAAACCATGAAAGCTTTGAACTTCCGTAATGGACTTAGGTTTAGGCCACTCTTGAATTGCTTTCACCTTTTCTTCATCTACTTCGATACCACCTACATTTACAACGAATCCAAGAAACACGACTCTATCCAGCAAAAATATTTTGAGGTTAGCATACAATTTCTCTTTTCTTAACACCTCAAGTACCATTTTCAAATGCTCAACATGTTCATGCAAGTAATGGCTGTAAATTAATATGTCATCAAAATAAACAACTACAAACTTTCCAATGTAAGCACGTAACACATGATTCATCAATCTCATGAATGTACTAGGTGTATTAGTTAAGCCAAAGCGCATTACTAACCATTCATACAACCCATGCTTTATTTTAAATGCCGTTTTCCATTCATCACCTTCTTGCATGTGTATTTGATGATATCCACTTTTCAAATCAATCTTACAGAAAATTGTAGAACCATGCAATTCATCAATCATATCATCAAGGCGAGGTGTAGGATAACGATACTTTACCGTGATCTTGTTGATAGCCCGGCAAAACCACGCACATTCGCCAAGTGCCATCCTTTTTAGGCACCAAAAGCACCGGAACAGCACATCGACTCATACTCTCACGTACGTACCCCTTCTCAAGCAATTCCACGACTTGTCTTTGGAGTTTCTTAGTTTCTTCAGGAGTGCTTCTATAGGCTGGTCGGTTCGGAATTGCAGCTCCGGGAATGAGATCAATTAGGTGCTCTATCCCACGAATTGGAGGCAATCCGGGTGGAATCTCCTCCCGAAACACATCTTTGAACTCCTGCAAAATAGAGGAAGCAATACTAGGTAGGGGAGGGGTGTTGTTAGAAGATAAGAAGGTCTTTCTATACATCATGATCATCACCAGCCTTTCTTTTTTAACAGCACCCTCAATTTCCTTTTCTTTTGTGAGGAAACTCATTTTCTTCTTTTCAACTTCATTTTTTCCTCCCTTTTCCTTTCTTTTTCTTTTTCCCTATCACTATTACAATCAATGCGTTTAAAAAGCTGAAATAGACTCCTTCAATTGATATTGCTCTTTGTACACTTGATTTGGTGGTAGTGGTGCCAAGGTAATGTTTCGGCCATCTTTGGTAAAACTATACCTGTTTTTGTATCCATCATGCAACGTCTTCCTATCAAATTGCCACGGTCTTCCAAGCAAAATGTGTCCGGCATGCTTACACACCACATCACAAATTACCTCATCCGTGTATTTACCAATGGAAAAAGAAATGAGAACTTGTTTTGTTACCTTCAATTCACCAAGTTCATTGAGCCATTGGAGCTTGTAGGGTTTCGGATGCTTCAAGGTTTTAAGTCCGAGCCTCTCCACCAACAACTTGCTAGCAACATTCTCACAATTCCCTCCATCAATGATTAATCCACACACTCGTTCCTTAAAATGACACCGGGAGTAAAAGATGTTCACTCGTTGCTGTCATCCTAGTCCTCAAGGGCTTAGGTGTGTAAAGCCCTAAGGACCACCAAACTTTGCCCTACAACCGCATGATCAACATCACTCTCCTCATCCGGTGAATCATGGTCTACTTCATGGTCCTCACTTTCAGTTTCAATTTCTCCATTATCCAACATGATCATGGCCTTCTTATTTGGACACTGGGACATAATATGACCTGCTCCATGACACTTGAAACACTTAATATCACGAGAGCGTTGATTAGAAGTATTACCTTTCTCAAATGAACCCTTAGCCATGTGTGGATCCTCCTTAGGTTTGGATTGTTTTCCGGATGCTTTTGAAGTAGAAGTCCACTTGGCTTTAGAAGGATTTGGTTTATCTCGTTTAGTCATTGTACGCCCTTTCTTGAGTTGCCTTTCTACCTTGATAGCCATATGAACCACTTCATTAAGTTCAACATAGTGATGAAGTTCCACTATGTTTGCAATCTCTCGGTTGAGACCACATATGAACCGTGCCATAGTCGCCTCTCGATCTTCCTCAACGTTTGCCCTAATCATGGCCATCTCCATTTCTTTGTGGTACTCTTCTACAATCTTGAATCCTTGCCTCAAACTTTGTAATTTGAGATGTAGATCACGGTAGTAGTGAGGAGGTACAAAACGTTTCCTCATGGCCACTTTCAAGTCATTCCAATTATCAATAGGATACTCACCACTTCTCCTTCTATTTAGCATCAACTGATCCCACCACACGATGGCATATTCCGTGAAGGGCACGGCTGCAAGCTTAACCTTCTTTTCCTCAGAATAGTTATGACACTCAAACACCATTTCCACTTTTCTCTCCCATTCAATATATATGCCTCCGGATCAATTTGTCCTTTAAATGAAGGAATAGAGAGTTTAATAGAACCAAGATTGTTATCAATTCCCTCTCTTCCCCTACGTGGTTGATGGTGCCTTGGTCGTCTTCGTTCCCTTCTTAAGGATGCACTTGAGGCTGCCTCATCAAAGGAATCATCCTCAAACTCATTCCGTGGGTTAGGTTGCCATTGATTTGTCCTTCCGTTTTGAATTTGAGTCATCCTTTCATTATTTTGATCCAAATGGTCTCGGATCTCATTGAATTGCACATTCATTCGTTCAAATTGTTGTTGCATGGCTTGTAACACGAAATTTATGTCCCTTGGAGGTTGATCTTCGGCCATAATGTACCTACAAAATAAAAGTTAGCGAAAACATCTCACAATCACACCCTCACGTGTTTACACTCTTTGGTGTTCACTCCCCTCGTTTATCACTCAAAGTCATGGCTTTTTCCCTCTATTAGGCTCACAATCTCATGCCTTTTTCCACTCTTTACTCTCAATTCTTTGAAGAAAGTCACAAGAAGTTTCAAATTCCTCAACCAAATAATCCCTTAAGATGAGTGAATCCAAAGGTGCGAAAAAAAAAACTTGTCACAAACGAACGTATCAATGCGAAATTTAAAAAAAGCTGCTCTCTTTCTTTTTTTTTCTTTAATAACGCGGCTTTTACTTCTTCTTTTTTTCCGTTTTTATGCCTTTTTCGAAGATCTTCTCTCTTTTTTTTTTTTTTTTTTTTTTGATCTTTTTGCAGCCAAAATAACAAGAGAAACGAAATTACACAAAAATAAAGATAAGTAACCTTGTATGGAAACCTAAGCTCTTGATACCAAATGATAAGCACTCCACGTAATTGCCGTGAAACCCAATACCAATACTTGGAGTTTTAAGAATCTGATCGTCCACATTCAAGGTTAAAATTAACGAGTGTGACCCGTTTGCTATATTGAGGAAGGAACTAACACTGTCAAGATGAAAGTAATGCACCCCGTCGACTATAATGAGTCGGGAAATGACATTATCCGGTGGAGGGTTTGAAACCCTAATGACGTTCAGCTAAGAAATAGAGAGTTTAACTCACTTGAATCACAATTCATTAAAACTTGACTGAAGAAAACGAAATACAGGGCTGGTATTTAAAGATGCATGGATGTGAATTCTAAGAGACAATTCAGAATTCTAAGAGACAAGCTATTCCCGCCTCTTTCATTTTAAGTTAAATAAAATGGGCTTAACCTAATCTAAATGCATGGAAAATAAATAAAAAGATGGCCCAAAATATAATATAATAGTTCAGGGCCAAATTACAATAAACTTAACACAATTTGGGCTTAAAATTCAATCACTAAGACGTTGAAACAAGGTGGATTGGATCCAGCTGAATACTTGTCTTCTTGGGGTTCATCTTGAGTTATTTGGATCAAAAGAGATTGAACTTCCTCTTGCATTCTTTTGGACCGTGATCATGTGATGGGCCCAACATAACTTGGTTCATCTTGAGTTGTGATCATATCAACATTTGGATCAAAGTGTGGCCTTGTCTTATGATTCACATCATCCTCCCCTTCTTGAAAAGGATTCGACCTCGAATCAAAATTTGTATCAAAAGGAGTTAAATCAGCCACATTAAAAGTTGTACTTACACTGTATGTACGCCGAAGATCAATCTTGAATGCATTATCATTGATCCTCTCCAAAACTTTGAATTGTCCATCTCCCCTTGGATCAAGCTTGGACTTCAGTTGGTTATTGAATCTCTCCTTCCTAAAATGCACCCAAACTAAATCACCTTTCTTGAAAACAACCTTCTTTTGTCCCTTGTTAGCATGATTCATAGCTTGATTGTTTCTCTTGAGGATATGAAGCCATGCATCTTCATGAATTTTCTTCACTCGTTCAGGCTTTTCTTTCCCATCTAAACTCACAAGCTCATTCTTAGGTAAAGGAAGTAAATCGAGAGGGGTTGAAGGGTTAAATCCATACACAACTTCAAAAGGTGAAAAGGAAGTAGAAGAATGTATTGAACGATTATAAGCAAATTCGACAAACGGAATACATTCAACCTAATTCTTTCAATATGTTTTAAAAATAGCCCTTAAAAGAGTTCCCAAGGTTCTATTCATAACTTCCATTTGTCCATCCATTTGAGGATGACAAGTGGTTGAAACGACAACTTAGTTCCCAATTTTCCTCACAAAACCCTCCAAAAATTACTTAGGAACTTCACGTCTCGATCACTTACAATAGACTTCGGAATTCCATGAAGTCTTACTACCTCTTTAAAGAATAAACCTGTCACATTTGTTGCATTATCCGTTTTATTACAAGGGATAAAATGTGCCATTTTAGAGAAACGGCCAACTACAACAAAAATTGAATCCTTTCCCCCTTGTGTTTTTGGCATTCCCAACACAAAATCCACAGACACATCTACCCAAGGATCAGTTGGAACCGGCAAAGGTGTGTAAAGACCATGAGGTTTAACTCGTGATTTAGCCTTCCTACAAGTTATGCAATTGTGACAAAGCCTTTGAACATCTCGTTTCACGTGAGGCCAAAAGAAGTGTTCTTTAATCATGTTCAAAGTTTTCAAAACACTAAAATGCCCCATCAAACCACCCCCATGAGATTCACGTACAAGTAATTGACGTAAGGAATAATTAGGTATACACAACTTGTTCTCTCGAAAGAGATAGCCATCTTGAACAAAATATTTATCAAAAGGTTTCAATTCACAAGATGCAAAGATTTCGGCAAAATCAAAATCACTCACATATAATTCCTTAATGTGATCAAATCCCATGAATTTAGTACTAAGGGTAGAGAGAAGAGTGTACCTACTTGATAGTGCATCTGCCACAACTTTGTCCTTACCCTTTTTGTATTGAATCACATAAGGAAACATCTCTATGAACTCAACCTAACGAGCATGCCTCCGGTTCAAGCTTTCTTACCCTTTCAAGTGCTTCAAGGACTCATGATCCGAGTGAATGATGAATTCTTTGGACCACAAGTACTGGTGCCACGTTTCTAGGGCTCGAACCAAAGCATACAATTCCTTGTCATAGGTAGAATAGTTCAAGGCTGCTCCATTTAATTTCTCACTAAAGTAAGCAATTGGCCTCCTTTCTTGCATAAGCACGACACCTATTCCAATACCGGAAACATCATATTCGGTTTCAAAGGTTTTAGAGAAATTTGGTAAAAGTAAAAGAGGAGCTGAACTTAGCTTTGATTTCAACGTTTGAAATGCCTTTTCTTGAGATTCCCCCACTTGAATCCAACACTCTTCTTGATAACTTCCGTCAAAGGAGCTGCAATGGTGCTGAAATTGGGTATAAATCTCCTATAGAATCCGGCTAAACCATGAAAGCTTCGAACTTCCGTAATGGACTTAGGTGTAGGCCACTCTTAAATTGCTTTCACCTTTTCTATGCTAGTTGAACCCGTCACCTGCTGCTTGTGCTTTAATATTTGGTTGAATGTTTCGCTTCCGCATGTGCATTTTGTTTTGTGTTTTGCTTTATTTGGCAGGGTCTACGTTCCGCCTAGCTTAGGCGTGTGTCTGTGTGTCTCCTGTTCGCCTCTGCTTAGTTCATGTATGGGTTTCCCATCTCGTACATGGATTGGGCTTAGGTGCGGGTGATGTGGTGACCCACCGTGCGGGGTGCTACATTTTGTATCGTATCATAGGGTGTTTTAGAAACTTACAAAGGTAGAATCTTTCTAGTGATGTCTTTACCGCCTAACGAACACCCTTGAAGCGGAAAGTCCCTCGAACAGCCATCGATTAGATCCTAAAGTAGGCAATCCTCCAAAGCGTATCCACACCAGTCCTAGAACACGATCAAGCGACTGAGAATGCTAGTTCTATGGCTTATGTTAAGCTAGGATATTTTACTTTGAAAATTTTCTTTTATTTTTCTCAAAACTTAACACTTCTTGAGTGTTGGTCTAAAAAATAAGAGAAGCATCACCCCTTGTATTTATACAAGGTTGTTCAAACCAATTAGGGTTTTCAAGACCCAATTAGATTGTTTTCTTGCTCACTATTTAACTAATTTAATTATTAATTTAATTGGAATAATAAGTCTTTAACTTATTCTCCAAGTCTTGCAAGAGATGACTTCTCTCTCCTACAATAAGAAGTTTGACTTTTCAACCTAAACTAACTAAAGTCAAAAAGTCAATATTCAATAAATAATTTAATTCCTAATTAATTATTTATTAGTTTAAGTTTATTTGAAAATAGTCTTAACAATTAATTCATAATTAATTAAAAGACTCAAATTAATTAATTACAGCTTAATTAATTAATTCTAGAAAAGAATTAAAGTGGAATATAATTACAGATATGATGTATGTGTTTACAGATTTACGCGAATTAATTGTTTATAAGTGTTTTAAATATTTAATTTGATTATAAATTGTTATTATTTTATTTTATTTTCTTTTCTTTTATTTTCATAATTAGTATATTTAATTTTATAAATTAAGTGTTTAATGTTAATTAAACTATATCTTTAATCACATTATTAATAATTTCAATTAATCGTTGACTTTGAGTTTTTAATTTAAAATTGGAATTTAAATTTGTTTATTTAATTTGGAAATGTTATGAAATTGTTAATGCATTGTTTTTGAGTGTTTTAATCGTGCTTCGTTCTTATATCATTTGATGTCGAAAATTCGTGAAAATTTATTATGTCGTAGATTTAGGTGTTATAAACATGTCTATATGCTCGTTTCATGTTTTCGATCTCGCTTGACGTGGTAACGGATTTATTTTGAGTTGTGGAACCAAATCGGGGGCAAACGGGCAATTAGCGCACCCTTGGTTCTGTATGTGATATCTTGAGCTCGGGAACTCGGCTTCGAGTTCCGTCACCTCCGCTGAACTTATATCAAAGATTCGGGTTCAATGGAACAAGCCTCATATTTTTCTAAGCTCGTTTTGACCTCCGAAATTTAACTGAAACTTGTGACGTTCGCCTAAATGATCACCTACCACTATTTTAATCATATCTTGAACCATGGTTAACCAAATTGAGTGAGGTTCGGACCCACATAAACCTAATATAACCCTTATACAACCTTATTTCCCCTTATTTCATTTTATACTCCAAACCAAGACAAGAAGTAGCTGAAACGTGACCTCCCCAAGAAAGAAGAAAAATTTTTCTATTCACTTTCACCTTCAAGAGCTCAATTCTCCTCCATTTCTCTCCATACTTGAAAGATAAGTCTAGATTATTGTTTCCCATCTTCTACTCTTTCTTTAGAACCCTTATATGCTGAATTTCATGTGGGATTGATTGGGTTTTGGATTATGGAATGAATAGTAAGGGTTTAATAAAATTTGAATTTATATGCTTTCTCTTGTGATTTCTTTTGAACTGATGACATTTATGTGACCTCATGACTTTCATTTATGATTTTAGGAGCATGAAGAAGATGGTGGTAGAGTGTTTTGAATGTTGCCATTAATGAATGACCTTCATTCATGACTTTGTGGCTGGTTTGTTGTGAGTTATTGTTGCTGCCTTTCTTCTTTGTGTTTGCTGTTGTTGCCTTGAGTTCTTTTTCCTTCTTCGAGCAGCCCTGCTGCTGCACTTTGCCGCTGCAACACTCTCCCCAGGCGGGGAGAGTTTGAATTGGATTGTCCCCGGGCGGGGACACCTTATGCAGAAGATTTCTGCATCACCTTTCCCGGCCGGGGAAGGTTGAATGGGATTTTTACCCGGGCAGGGATTGCCTTGCTCCGCTGCTACTTTCTTTTCTTCCACTGCTACTTTCTTTTCTTTGGTTGCTGCTATATATGTGCGTATATATATATACATAGCTGTTGTTCTTTCTTCCCTTTTGTGCTGCGTATGTGTGTTTGTATGTATAGTTGTTGTGTGTAATTTTGATTATGCATGGCATTTAATTGGTAGTTGCATGCCTGGTACCTATTTATATATATGTATATGATATTACATGCATGTTTGTGGTGTGTGCATTGTATATATATATATATATGATTTTCATGCATGAATATATGTATATACATATATATATTATGTGAGTATAGTATATATATATGTGTGTGTGATAGTATTTATATATGCATATAATTTTGCATGCATGAAGTATACATATATGTATTGTAAACGTGAAATATTACATGCTATGATTGTTATATGAAATTCTTGGATTGAATTGATATGAAATGTGAAATTATGAACTTGAATTAATTTGAACGCTTCCTTGAATGAATGAATTACTTGTTTATATGCCTTAAAGGCATTAATCGTGCACATGAACGTCCCCATGACATAATATTATCATTTATGTATACATATCATGTGCATAGCATTGTCGTGCGTCATATGTGGTTCATATGGAGTCTTGAGTCTCACGTTTGCACTGTGTCAATTCTTTTACAGTTTTCTCCAGGGCGGAGACATGTCTAGTTCATAGGTTACTTTCAAGCCTTATTTTCTTCTTGGTATTGTTCGGTAAGGTGTAACTGGTGGGTTTTTCTTCTGTTAGTTACGATGACCCAATATATCACTTATGTGAAAGATTTGAGCCAAAATATTATATATATATATATATATATATATATCGAGTCTTTTCAAAAAGAGTAAATGATTTCTAACGTAAAGCCCTTCTTTTATGAATTCCCACCTTATGATTTTTGGCGTGGAGATGATTGAACACACGGGCCCAGGGACTTAGTGCAAGTGGCGATCCGTGGAGGCAAGGGCCGACGGTGATCCCTTGTACTAGTCCCACCACATTTACGGTGGTACCGGCCCTCGCTAGGAGATTAGCAAGGAATGGGAGCTGAGTGCCCTAGGGGGATTCATGTACCCCCATTGGCCCATGTATGAACCAGTGGTCGGGTCTTGCTAACCCGTCCACCACCCGGAGGAAAAAAGTGTAAGTGTTTATGTTTATGAATGATAATGATTATGATTGATTATGAATGAATATGTATGAATGTGTATGATCGCTAATGCAAATATTAAATTGATATGAAAACACGAGGAGCAGGTTAGAGATATTCGCCCACCCGCCAGGGCTCACGTACTGACCACAAGAATGTAATGAAATGAATGAATTTAATGGTTGTAATCCCAAGCGTTGTTTCCTTTGTTTTACCCACTTGGGAAATATCTTAAAAACCTCGCACGAGATTATAGCGTGCATGTGTGGGCGTTTAAATTCTACAATATTATATATGTTATACCCTGTTTTATACCCACCAGTCTCTTATAGACTGAACCCGGCTTTGTTTTCAGTTCTTGCAGGTTTTGGAGTGCTAGGCAGGATTCTGAGTCTATCAAGTTTTGTGTCTAAGTTTGAGTCACTTCACGCATACTGTATATTGGATAAGTTGTACAAGAATGTATGAATGTTAAGTTTATGTTGCTATGAATTTGGGGCAAGCTTCTAGGGATAGATTGAACTCGTGAATTATGAATTATGATTTAAGTTTATGTTTGGAAATTTCGGGATTAGGTATCTATGCTAGTTGAACCCGTCTTTTATGTTTTCACTGTGTTTGGTTATACGCTTTGATTCCGCACCTCCTATTGTTTTGTTGGTTGGTGATTTGGTTTCAGAGATTTAGTTCCCGTCTAGCATAGCGAGTGAGTGAGTCCCCGTTCACCGTGATTCGGCACGTGTATGGACTTCTCATTTCATATGCAGTTCGGGTCCCGGTGCGAGGGATGTGGTGCCTTCCGTCTGGGGTGCTACATCCTTAAGTGGTATCAGAGCCCCAGGTTGCAAAACCCGGGTTCTCGTGTCGTGATTGAGTCAATTTAGGTCGTACGGCATAGGAACAACTTGGCAACGTGTGCATTGCATTGAATTTTCATGGTTAAATTGTTACTAATTGCTCGAAATTTCTTGTTATATGGGATCTACTTTCAATTTCGTTGCTTTAGGTGTTGCATTTGCATTTTATATGTGTTGATCGATTTAAATATGTGCCATAAGCATATGCTAATCCCCATGCATCTATATTCGAGTGGAATCTTTGGTTATAGGTTATAGTCATGCTAATAAAGCTATTATCAACCTCAACAACGGGTTCTTTCTATCAAACTAATGAAGAGGTTATGGAATTAAGGGATTAGAAAGTCGTGTGTTGACTCTTCAAGGTTATTAACATGGAGATATAGTTCATTACTCAACATTGTGATAAAAGGTGGGTTACCTACAAAGATCCGGGGATCATGGTCTTTTCTAAATGGAACCATGTTCGTTGGTGTCCTTACAACGGTAAATTCAAGTTTCTTCATTATTCAAAAGCCACATTGGTAGAAAGGTTAAGGAGTAGCTTGGAGATCAACGATTAAGATGCAAAACCTATATTTCGCCTGGGGTTCTAAGGAGTAGCTTTACTCAGGTTGAAGGCCGTGTTTTGCCAACTTTTAAATTTAATGTCAAGGGAGAAGTGAAGAAAATTTTGAAAGTATTTTAGGTTCAAGGACTTTATCAACGAGGAGATGAAGACCCTCAAGAGAACTCAAGTTTGCGTAAGGAAGAAGTCGGATTGAAGTCTGCTTTCCAGACTTAAGTTGAATCGTCAATCGTCAGGTTGTAAGTTCGAATTGGGAGACATGGAGTAACAAATGGAAACGATAAAGAAAGGCAAAGAGTTGTTGAAGGGAAATTATGTGCTCAAGTGTAAGCGATTGGAAGATGAGTGCATTCAATCATTGAATTCATAAAGAATAGTTAAGGAAACCTTGAGCAGAGAGACAATTCAGTGTAAGATTTGGAACATCATTTGGGATCAAGCTTTGAAGGAAGTCAACATGCCGATTCCATGGGCGTAAAAGAAGTTGGATTCGAGGGATTTCAATTTCGGATCACGGGAACAGATAAGTGGATACAAGGAAACTTTGAAGATCTGAAGAATATGGGTTCAAGAGATCGTGATCCCGGACCATGGAGATTTGAGGACTATGGGGAATAAATCAGGATTTGGGAAGCATCATCAACGATCGAACAATGTTCAACCTTGCGACTTATGCTCACAACATCGAGCTCAAAGGACAAGATGTCGTGCTAAAGACACCACTACTGTGACAAGTTCAATGCATTCATAGCACGTGCACCATGCATCGCAAATTAGTTATTTAAATTCTTATTATGTGCGTTTTAATACTTTAATTGTTAAATTATTGTTGCATACTTGATTGTTGAATTATGTGCCTTGATGTTGCATTTCCTTTGTTTAATATATCTACTACATGCATTTATCATCTTCACCCAGCACGCATCATTTTAGTGTTTACTTGTTAGGATTTCGCCCATTTAATAATTTCACTATTACTTCGATCAAAGCTCTGTTGAACAAAGTGAAGAAAAACATTTTCGGTTGATAGAGTGGGATAAAGACGGTAGTGGATGGTTTTAGGACATATAAATGGGATGAGACAAGATAGGGAATTTAATGGAGTTAAACAGGAGTTTGGAAAGCAAAGGAAACAGGGTCGTTGCTCCAATCAAGCACTTTAAAGTGAACGTGAGCTAGGCTATCGAACACATTTTCCACCCAGAGTTGTTCATCCCAAGGAAATAAGTTTGGGGAGATCAGGAATTTTTGTTAAGGGGAAGAGGACGATCAAGAGACGAACTTAAGATTTAAGGTTGTGCTCGGAGAGTATTCTAGTAGGAACAACGGCAAATGCAAACCATAACCGATATGGAAGTTCAAGTGATGGTGATAGGAAAAAGATAAAATGGTCTTAACAATGGAATCATCAAAATGAAAGTGAAATCACTATACTCAGCTTGAAGATTGTTAAGGGATATTCATAGTACAGGGTTGAATTTCTGAAGATGATGGAATTATGAGGGAACTTCTATGAACTCCTAGCAAGCTACCCTATAACAGGAGGGTGTCAGTAAAGGTCTATCTAATTAAGTGTAAAAGGGGTTCGAATGACACATAACAAAGCGAATAATATTAAATCACCTGTCTTTTTTCTATGATAAACTGAGAGGAATCGAAAGGGTAGTCATTGAAGTACTTGGATCAAACTTCAAGAATTATAAGGAATGTTTTACATTTAAGTAGGGAATTGAGTGCGCTGGAACCAAATGCTTGCCTACGGCTTGAAGAGAATAAAGGGATAACTTGAATAAGAGTTGGGAAAGAATCCCCGAGAAGATTGATCGGACTCTAGGAATTAATGGTTTTAACTTGATTAAGGAAGAATTCATGAAGGAGAAAACCGTGGTCGGAACGATCATGAGATAGGAATCGAACTTAGGGCCTTGAAAGTAGTTGACCTTGAGTATGGTGAATTCGGGCATCGACAAGGATAGCAGATTCAAACATGATTCATGGAAGGAATGTTCCGATGACATATGGGATAAAGCAGAGTTCGACTGGTTGAAAGAATTAGTCATGTCAAGGGAAGATGTAGAGGTTAAGGATGAGGAGATAGAGAAGGAAGTGAGCACCATCCTAAGGGTTAATTGAATTCCAAGGAATCTACTAAATTGAAGAAGGTGATCAAGGTGTAAGAGTCAAAGTAGGATCAGCCGAGAGTTGTCTTCTCTTCAACCGAACACTCATATGAAGGGTATTAAAGATAAGTCAAGAGCCAAGCCAGCTTTTGGCTCACATTATACAATTGGACCATGAATTAGTCCACTTCAAATTTCTTGGCTATGGTGAACGGTACATAAAACATTAATGGCATATGCATACATGCAATTTAATTGAATTGATTTCTTAATGTTATATACCTTGCTAATTGATTATTTTCGTTGTTCCTTGTTATGTTTGTAATTATTGTTTATTACGTGTCCATGTGTGACCTACGTGATTGTTAATTATTGTAAATCGTGTTTTGATATCTTTTACTTCTTCGTGGTATTTTCTTTTTACTGCTTTCGAGAGACGGGGTTCTCTCATTATTGTTCAAGAGACGGGGTTCTCTCTTTGTTGTTTGAGAGGCGGGGTTCTCTCCTTATTGCTTGTGAGAGAAGGGTGCTCTCATTAACTGTTTCCAGACGAACAGTGAATCCGAGGACGGATTCTTTTAAGGGGGAGAGATTGTAACGCCCTGACTTTCCAGTCGTACAGATATGACGTATGTGTTTACCAATTTGCGCAAATTAATTGTTTATAAGTGTTTTAAATATTTTATTTGATTATAAATTGTTATTATTTCATTTGATTTTATTTTCGTAATTAGTATATTTAATTTTATAAATTAAGTGTTTAATGTTAATTGAACTATATCTTTAATCACATTATTAATAATTTCAACTAATCGTTGAATTTGAGTTTTTAATTTAAAATTGGAATTTAAATTTGTTTATTTAATTTGGAAATGTTTTGAAATTGTTAATGCATTGTTTTCTAGTGTTTTAATCGTGCTTCGTTCTTATATGATTTGATGTCGAAAATTTAGTATGTCATAGATTTATGTGTTATGAACATGTCTATATGCTCGTTTCATGTTTTCGATCTCGTTTGACGTGGTAAAGAATTTATTTTGAGTAGTGGAACCAAATAGGGGGCTAACGGGGAAATTAGCGCACCCTAGGTTCCGTAAGTGATATCTTGAACTCGAGAACTCAGATTCGAGTTCCGTCACCTCCGTTGAACTTGTATCGAAGATTCGGGTTCAATGGAACAAGCCTCATATTTTTCTAAGCTCGTTTTGACCTCCGAAATTTAACCGAAACTTGTGATGTTCGAATAAATGAGCACCTACCACTATTTTAATCATAGCTTGAACCATGGTTAACCAAATTGAGTGAGGTTTGGACCCACATAACCCTTATTCAGCCTTATTTCCCCTTATTTCATTTTATACTCCAAACGAAGACAAGAAGTAGCTGAAACGTGACCTCCCCAAGAAAGAAGAAAAATTTCACTATTCACTTTCACCTTCAAGAGCTCAATTCTCCTCCATTTCTCTCCATACATGAAAGGTAAGCTTGGATTATTGTTTCCCATCTTCTAATCTTTCTTTAGAACCCTTATATGCTGAATTTCATGTTGGATTGATTGGGTTTTGGATTGTGGAATGAATAGTAAGGGTTTAAATGAAATTTGAATTTATATTCTTTCTCTTGTGATTTCTTTTGAATTGATGACATTTATGTGACCTCATAACCTTCATTTATGATTTTATGAGTAAGAAGTAGATGGTGGTAGAGTGTTTTGAATGTTGCCCTTAATGAACTTCTTGAATTTCCAAGCTTTCTTCATGAATTTTGGTGGTTTTGTCCCTTCTTGTAGCGTGAGGTTTAGTATGAGCTTGTGGGTCGGAATTTCATGACTTTGTGGCTGGTTTGTTGTGAGTTATTGCTGCTGCCTTTCTTCTTTGTGTTTGCTGTTGTTGCCTTGAGTTCTTTTTCCCTGTTCGAGCAGCCCTGCTGCTGCACTTTGCCGCTGCAACCCTCTCCCCGGGCGGGGAGAGTTTGAACTGGATTGTCCCCGGGCGGGGACACCTTATACAGAAGATTTCGGCATCACCTTCCCCAGTCGGGGAAGGTTGAACGGGATTTTTACCCGGGCAAGGATTGCCCTGCTCCGCTGCTGCTTTCTTTTCTTCCACTGCCGCTTTCTTTTCTTTGGTTGCTGCTATATATGTGCGTATATATATATATACATAGCTGCTGTTCTTTCTTCTCTTTTGTGCTGCGTATGCGTGTTTGTATGTATAGTTGTTGTGTGTAATTTTGATTATGCATGGCATTTAATTGGTGGTTGCATGCCTGGTACGTATGTATATATATATGTATATAATATTTCATGCATGTTTGTGGTGTGTCCATTGTATATATATATATATATATATATATATATATATATATATATATATATGTAACGCCCCAGTTTTTTTTTAGTAGTACAGCATGACGTATGTGTTTATCAAATTGCGCGAAATAATTATTTATACGTGTTTTATATATTTAATTTTATTTTAAATATGTTAAATGTTAATTATGTTAATTAGTATATATTAAGTTTTATTAATATTAATTTATATGTTAATGAAATTTGTTATTAAATTAATTACGTAATTTAATTATGTAGCTAATATTAATGTTATTTCATTTTTCGTTGACTTTACTTTTATTGTTATTTTATTTTTATTTACGAATTTAATTTGTATATTATTGTAATGTTATGGATTTTATTGTTACATTGCGTATGAGTGACATTTACGTGCTTCGTTTCTATTTCAATTGATACCGAAATTTCGTGCAAATTTAATATGTTGGACTTATACGTGTCTTGTATATGAATATATGTTTGTTTCGTATTTTCGAATTCATTTGAATGTGTTTCGGATTTATTTTAATTTTGGAATCCAAATCGGGGGCTAACGAGCAATTAGCGCACCCTTGGTTCCGTATTTAATATCTTGAGCTCGGGAACTCGGATTCGAGTTTCGTCAACTTCGATGAACTCGTAACAAAAATTCGAGTTTAGTGAACTTAGCCTTGTATGTTTCTAACATCATTTGAACCTCCGAAATCCAACCGAAAAACGGAACGGCGACTAAACTGACCTTGCTGCACTAAAATGACCATAACTTATTCATTTGTTGACCAAATTAACCATGGTTAGACTCTATGGAACCCTAACTCAACCCTTTATTCATCCATTAACCCCCTAAGCCGAGATAACCCTTCCCACTTGGAGTAAATTGGCCAAACATCATCTGCTTTCCAGTTTTTTCCGTAGCTCAAGCCCTACCAAGAGATTCAAGCTCAAATCTCCTTCCAAACCTCCATTAATCCACAAGGTAAGCTTGGATATGTTATGTGCATTCAATATGAGTCATTTTCATCCTTTCATCCCTAAATTTGAGTCGGTTTTCATGAAGATATGGCTGATTTTGAGATATAGCTAGGTTTAAAGCATTTTGATGATCTCTTTCAATTCTTGATGGTTTTGGTTGATTCCAAGCATGGATATGATTGCTTTGACATCATCTTCTCATTTTTGATCTTTGATTACATGATAGTTGAAGTATTCATGAGATATCATTTATGAGACTTTGAGAAATTTCATGAAATGGTCATGTGTGCCTACGTCTCACGTCTGAGCTTCCTTGGGGCTGACTTGTATGTTAAGTTGGAGTTGTTTTGCTGTATTTCTGATGGCTTACCTTACCTGTACATGTTGAGATGAAGAAGATCAGTCATGCTCTGTTTTTTCTCGTGATTTCTGCCCCTGTTTTGAACTGAATTTCTGCTGTCAAACTGCTGCGTTGATTCATGATTGTTGTTGTCAGTTTTGTGAGTTGTTAGGGTTGGATTCTTGCTGCATTTCATGTCTTGTATTGCTGCATTTCCAGCATGTTTATTGCTTGAGCTGTTGCTGCGTTTTAAGCGTGAGAACAGGGGAAGATCTGTGTTGTTGCTGCGGTTGTTTCTGGAATTCATCTCCCCGACCGGGGAGATTTTGTACATGAAAGTACCCGGCCGGGGAGCCCTATTACAGAAGGCCCTCTGTATGTCGTCCCCGGGCGGGTAATTTTCGTGAACAAAATCTCCCCGGGCGGGGAGATTGTTTCTGGAATGAGTTGCTGCTGATTGTTGCATGTGATATAGGGTCCAGGCGTGCATGTGTTGATTCTTAATATTGCATGCATGTAAAAAATTGTTGTGCTTTAAGGAATTACATGCATGATTTAGGGAATGCATGCATTTGGTACGTTATATACATATATATATACTATGTAATGCATGCATGTTTTATATATATAATTGGATATATTTTGCATGCATGTGAAATTGGTATTTGATGCATGAAATAGCATGGACATTGGTACGTATGCATGTTTATATATATATATATTATATATATATATATATAATTAAGTAATGTTATAATATAATATGATATATATGTATATTTATATATATACTTATATATGTTTATTAAATATTAAATAATATTTGATTTAATTGAATTATTTAATTTAATTGTTACCTATTTCATGTTTTATTTAATTTCCAATTTTAAAGTGAATGTATTTAATTATTATTCTCTAAGTAGAAATGTGATTTAACTTGTGCTTTGATTCTATTTGAAATTCTTGAATTGAATTGATTGGAAATGTGAAATTATGAATTCGAATGAAACTGAACGAATGATTGAATGGCTTGCTTATATTATTTAAATTCCTTAATAGTGCACATGAACATTTCCATGACATGATATATTCTTTTATACATTCATATCATGATCATGACATTGCCGAGCGTCTTAATTGGTCATATTGAGTCTCACTCCACCTTTATTGCACAGAGTTTGATCCCGTTGGAGACGAGGCCGGTCAGTGAGGCTCGTGTGTTCTCCTTTTTGCCGTTTAAGGTGGGTTTCTCTTTTAATTAGATAAATGACCCTATATACCGTCAATGTGAAAAGTTTTCATCCAAAATATATAAATATATAGAGTCGTTTTGAAGGATAAATGTTTTCAACGTAAAGCCTTATTTTATGAATCCTACCTAATGTTTTGGCGAGAAATGAATGAATGAATGAATGCACTGAATGGGGCCCAGGGACTTGGTGTGAGTGGTGACCCGAAGAGGCAAGGGCTGACGGTGAACCCTTACACTAGTCCCACCAATGAACGGCGTAACCGGACCTCGTTAGGAGTTAGCGAGGAATGGACGCTGAGTGCCATCTGGGGAGTCATGTTCCCCTTTTGGTCAATGAATGGGTGGTTAGGCCTTGCAAACCCGCCACCAACCTGGAGGAAGAAGGTGTAAATGTTATTGAATGTGTACGAAAGAAAGAATGAAATGCATGAACATAATGAATGAATGAATGTTTAAATGAATTACACGAGGTGTTGGTTGGAGATAATGCACGCCCACTCGTCGGGCCAATAATGACCTAATGTAAATGAATCGTTATAATCCCTTTTGATGATTTCTCTATTTTGCCCACTTGGGAAATTCTTTAAAAACCTCACTTGGGATTATAGCTTGCATGTGAATGTTTAATTACCGTCGTACATTATATTTATGCCCTGTTTTTATACCCACCAGTCCCTTTTGGACTGAACCCGTTTGGTTTTCAATTGTGTTGTGCAGTTGTCAAGGGAGCTAGGCGGGAATTCGAGTTATAGGTCTTGCATTCGCTTTTAACTCTTGTATTTTGGTCTTACACTTGCATATTGCACTTTTGATCATTGTATATGAATATTAGTGGAGCGTACATATTTTGAGCCTTGATGGCATTTGGCGATGTATATGGCTTATCTTGGGAGCTTGAAGGCTCATTGTTTATATTATGGCCAGTTATTGCTTCCGCACTTGTATTTACTCTGATTTTATAGTTTAAGGGTTAGCCCGCCTAGCATAGTGTGTGTGTTGTCCCCGTTCACCTTGACTTAGCTAGAGTATGGATTGTCCATTTCATATTCGGGTCGGGTCTCGGTGCGGGGGATGTGGTACCTTGCGCTCGGGTGCTACAATATATATATATGATTTTCATGCATGAATATATGTATATACATACATATATATTACGTGAGTACAGTATATATATATGTGTGTGTGTGGTAGTATTTATATATGTATATAATTTTGCATGCATGAAGTATATATATATGTATTTATATATTGTATGAATGGAAATGCATGTGCATATGTACGTATAAATATATATATTTATGTATATTTTATATATTTTATGTATTAAGTAATTTATTTGAATTTTAGAATTTAATCTTTATCTATTTCACTCTATTTAATTACCAATCATGACTTGAACATTGTTACTTGTCTATTTTCTAATTGTAAACGTGAAATAGTGCATCCAATGATTTTTATATGAAATTCTTGGATTGAATTGATATGAAATGTGAAATTATGAACTTGATGTCTTGATCTACTGCCTTGGCCAAGGACTCCATATGGCATATGAATGACTTACACAATAAGAGATCACCTTGCAAATGCAAGTGTAGGTCCTATCTTGATTCTCATTCACTTTCATGAGTCACTTGTGCAGTCCCAACATAAGCTTTGAATCAGTTGTCTAAGGCGACACCCTTTAAAGCTTATACCTAAGACTACAGAGTTAACTCATAAAGTGACAAGGAACCTCAAGTCTAAGGATCAATTAATCACATCAATGACTCGTGAGATATTTCCTAATCTGGAAGTTTCCATTTCCTGAAATAGAAACTTCCTTTCCCATTTAGGAATGTTCTCACACGGGGCACCTCAGTGAACTTACTTATTAAAGTAAGCACCCTCATGTATCACGCACGTATAAACTATACACTTTGCACCTCCATGAAACAAGGTGGTCCTTCTTAAGGGCGTGATCCCACAAGCAAGCCTTAGAGGAGTCAGGTTGACACTCCCACTGTCTGTAGGACTCATCGGCTTGGAGTATTTTACTAATCATGACTTATGTGATATAGGGCTCGTTTCATGAACCATTTCACCTATATGGTAGAGTCCTAAAGTCATCAGGATTAGGGGAGTTCTCATACATGCACAGCTAAAGTAAACGCATACCAAACAAGAGCATATAAAGAAGTGTTTGCCTGTGATATTAATCATTCGTATATTATTCAAAGATTGTCTGTGATACCAGGAAAGTCCCAAAACGGATTATGACTAATCGGCTTTCTAGGGCACTATTCCTAACAGGTAGTATCCTTGTCTCAAGTCCAATTTCGAACAGACTTTCGATCCCTGAAGTATGTCAAACAACTCCTCGATGTGTGGAAGAGGATACTTGTTCTTGATCGTCATCCGGTTCAACTCCCTATAGTCTATACACATTCTCAAGGTTCCGTCCTTCTTCTTTACAAACAAAACCGGTGCACGCCAGGGAGAAGAACTAGGTCTAATGTACCCAATCTCCAACAATGCATCAAGTTGAGTCTTCAACTCTTTCAACTCGGCCGGAGCCATACGATACGGAGTCTTGGAGTATGGATCTGCATTCGGGTACAAATCAACCACGAACTCAATTTCCCGTTCTGGAGGTAAAGAATCCAATTCCTCAGGAAAGACCTCGGGAAATTCCTTCACTACTTCCGTTTCTTCCAGCTTACTCTGATCCTTAGGTTTGTTGAGAATATAAGCAATGAAACCCGTGGCTCCCTCTCGAACCAACTTATGAGCTTCAGAAAAAGAAAGTAGCGGTACAGTCTTGGAACTCCAACCCACTACCAAATCTGATCCCAACTGAACCTTCTTCGCTCTACAATCAACTGTGGCAGAATGTCTGTACAACCAATCCATTCCCAAGATAGATCCATAGCAAGTCATCGGCAGCTCAATGAAGTCTGACAAGAAAACTCGACCCTCGATGCTCACCGGAACCTCTCTGAACACCCGATCAGATTCTAAACTACCACCAAACGGCGTACTAACCACATAACATGCAGAAGAACGAGTAACTGGCAAAGGCAAAGAAACAGATATAGCACTCGAAAGAAAGGAGTGAGTAGCTCCCGGATCAAACAAGGTATGAATGTTCGTCCCATGTATGCAAATGGTACCTTCAACTACCGCGGCTGGATCAATATCAGCATCCTGCTGCTCACCCTCCAAAGCATAAGCACGAGCCCTAATCAGTGGTCTCGGTGCTCCCGGTGGTGGTATCCTACGATCCGGACAGCCATCTACCAAATGCTCATCGCTCCCACAAAGTAGGCATAAACCCAAACGCCTCCTGCAGTTATCATAGACGTGTGTCCTCTGTCCACAGAAGGTACAATAAGGTCTCTCGGGTGGTGGTGGCAAAGCTGGAGCAACTGGAGCTCGAATCACTGGTCCTGCTGGTCGGGGCTTCTTCCCTGGGCCCTGTGGAGCTGGTGGTGGAGAAGAATAAACCATCGGCCTCTTGCCTGAAGCAGAACCCGAGCCTGAACCCTTATACCCTGATCCGGCACCTCTGAAACCCGATCCAAAACCTCTGAATCCCGATCCAGACCCTGAGCCCGAACCTGAACCTGAACCTGAACGGTAAGTAGATCGCCTTGCATTCACTGAATCCTCAACCAATAGAGCCTTCTTGGTAGCCTTCACCCAGGTGCTCGTGTTGACCGCCTCAATCGCTACCTGAATATCCGGTGTAAGGCCCTGAACAAACTGCATCGCCTTATGGAAATCATCACTCGCTATATTAGGAGCATAGCGGGACAACCTCTCAAACTCGGCGATGTACTCTGAGATCGACCTGTTTCCTTGCTTCAACTCTGTAAATTCCTTCAATCTTCTAGTGCGAGAAGATGGAGGAATGAACTTGTTCTGGAACTCCCTGACAAAGACTGCCCAATTCACTTCCTCACCGGCAGCAGCTAACACAATCTGGACACTCTCCCACCAAGAGTAGGCCTCACCCTGAATCAAAGAAATGGTACAACGGGCCTTCTCCCGGGATCCACACGGGATAAGCTCCCATATCCTCTCAATCTCTTTCAGCCACTGGTCGGCCTGAATATCATTTCCTTTGTAAAACTTGGGAGGATGCTGGTTCTGAAACTCCCTGAAAACAGCTGATATCTGGCCTCCAGGCTGTGGTGGTGGTGGAACATAATCCCGAACTCTCTGATCAATAAGACCCACCACTGCGTTCATGAAATCCTATGGCTGAGCCTGAGGAGGTAGAGGAGGAGGTGGTGATCTCTCCCGGCGATGATGACGATGATGTCGATGTCTAGGAGAACGATCACGGTGATGTCTATCGCGAGCCATCCTGAAATCAAGGCACTATTATGCATGTTCGGTTAGTAAGTGGCAATGTGTGCAAATAATTCACAAATCGCACATAAATTCAAAAATTTAACAAGTCACCCCACATTCAAGTAAGTCAAGTAGGTTCACGTATCAAATAACAATGCAAGACTCTCAAGTTGACAATTAGTTCCTATGCCGTGCGACCTAGACTCACAAGACACGACACTAGAGACCCGGTTTTGCAACCGAGCTCTGATACCACCGTAGGATGTAGCACCCGGAACGCCAGGCACCACATCCCCCGCACTATAGCCCCAATCCACATATGAAATGGAGAATCCATACATGAATCAAAGCTACAGCGAACGGGAGACAATAAAATGACTCAAGGCTAGACGGGTACCCTCAATTAAAACCAAACCCAACAATCAGTAGAACAATTCAGAGTAAATAAAAGCGGAAGCAATAATATTCATTCGATATGTATAGGTACCATATTTATTTATTTACTTATAGGTACCAACATTCACACTATCAATACATTATCATCTCCCAACAAAATAGATAACAAGGCAATATACAAAATATCCCAAATAGCTATACATAGCAAAATGTGGGAATGAAGTGTGCTAGACCCAAATTTAAAGACCACGAGACTCTAAATTCCCGCCTAGCACGCCCTGCAAAACACTGAAAAGTTGAGGTGTCAGTCCAACACAGACTGAGCGAGGGGTATAATTAAATATAAGCGCACATACATGCAAGTCATAGCCTCGGGTAATAATTTTTGGAAAAACAATACAATCTCACTAGGATAAAAGAGATACTATCGCCCGAGATTACAACTAATTCAATTTCAATTTAATCAATTCAATACAATCAATTCGTGGCCCGGCGAGTGGGGCAATTCTCCAACCTTACCCCGACTGTGTACAATCAATCAATCAATTATTAGGTGATTAGGTGATCAAGCAATTCATTACTGTGCACAATTAGCAGTTTCAATAACGCCTTCTTCCTCCGGGTGATGGTGGGATTGCAAGGCCCCACCATCCAATCAATCTGGGCAGAGGGTACATGAATCCCTAAGCCCGGAACTCCTTCCTCCCCTAATCTCCTAGAGGGTTCAGGGTTCATCCCAATTTGGTGAGGATAGCTCTCGAGTTACATGTCAGCCCGTGCTTTCCCGGTTGGCTCGAGTCACTACCCTCGGGCCCACAGTGCAATACAATACTCGCCAAATCAATCAATCAATCCCTTCAATAGTTCGATAAAACATTTGAAAACCAATCTCATTTAAAAAACTATAAGTTATATAGATAAGTTTTGGCTTAAAATTCACATAGGGTTGTACGGGTCCTATGTATCTAAAATTAAACCTCACCTGAACGACCCAAAAATATCCAAGGAAACAGCTCACGGGGCCTGCTCCTCGTCACCAGGAAGCTGGTCTGTGCAAGAAAGACAATTGTCCGTGAAACACGACTCAAAACGTACCAAATATGACGAACGGTGGAAATGCAACGAGACGAAGGAAAAATACAATGTACCATAAAAATATTGTGTTTCAACATGTAATCAGTCATATAATAGCAATTAGGGGTCAAAGAAGCCGTCGGATCGAGGTGTGAAAAATGCAATTTTATGCAGTGAATTTTGGGCACTTTCTGGACTATGGGAACGGCCGTTCCGGCTTCCCTTTGAAAATGGGAAGGGCCGTTCCCATGGCTACAGAAAACGCGCCAGCGTTTTCAAAAAGGGAAAAACGTTTTAGCTGGGAACGGCCCTTCCGGCTCAAAGGCCAAAATGGGAACGGCCGTTCCCAGTCTCGCTGGCCTTCTGTCTCAGCATCATGGGAACGGTCGTTCCAGTTTTACACTGGGGTTGGGAAGGTCCGTTCCTAGAATACGAGAGCAGCTGTATGCAGAGCAGAACAGAGCAGCAATGGCAACACAACAATCAACCACCAAAAATGGAATCAAGCCATGTTTAAATGCACACATATGATACAATAAATATGCTAACATGCATTTTGATCAATAACAACTCATAAAAACACATGATTCCATGTTAGATCATCAATAATCAATCATTTGAAACCCACACACTCCATCATGCTTCAAGTCCACAAAACTCAAGATAATTGCATCAAACACAAGCTTAAGGTTCACAAATATATTTCCAACAACCAATACATAATTCAATCAACATATAACAAAGCCCTAGATATCATATTTTCTCAAGAAAATCATTCAATCTCCATAAATACCTCAAATGAGAGAAATGAGAGACAAGATGAAGAAGTGATGATGATGATGCTCCAAATATCACAAATCCCACAAAAATTGATGCTTGCAAGATGAAATCTCCCACCTCTCTTGGAAGGGTTGGATCGGTTGAAGGAGGAGAAGAAATGGAGCAAGATGATATGTTTGTATGAAATGGGATGAAATGCTACGTGATATGCTGCTAATGAAGGGGGAAGAAATGGCCAATTTGCAATTAAATCCTTCCATTTATTAAGTTAAGCAATCAAGTCCAATTCCATATTAAATGATCAATGTGGTCCAATGCAATTAGATCCCATATTCATGAAAATGAGCAATTAAGGCCATAAAAGAAATAAATCACATTCGGGAAAATAATTCACATAGCAATCACGTTCAATATATCCAATAAATATGATATGATATGAATTTTCAATAAAATGTCAAGAATATAATTTTAATAAAATTATGTCATGCTATGGAAAATTAAAGAAACGAACAATTAATAATTAAAAACTAACTCTCAAACGCACACGTGTCGATCATACCTGAATTGCCGAAAGCTGGGGCGTTACAGTTATTATAGGCGTACTCAATCAAAGGTAATTGCTCGTTCCACGAAATCGAAAAATCCAATGCACATGCTCTCTACATATCCTCCAAATATTTAATTAACCTCTCTGACTGCCCATCTATCTGAAGATAGAAAGTTGTGCTGAATTGAAGCCTTGTTCCTAGATTCCTTTGCAATTCTTACCAAAATCTAGAAGTGAACCTCGGATCCCGATCTGATACAATGCTAATCGCCAAACCATGAAGTCGGACAATCTCATCAACATACTTCTTAATAGCTAGAAAATGAGCCGATTTTGTTAATTGATCCCCAATCACCCAAATCCCATCTAGACCACCCTTCACTCGTGGAAGACCTAAAACGAAATCCATCGCCACTTGTCGTCATTTCCATTCCGGGATAGGTAACGGTTGAAGTAGCCCCGATGGCTTTTGATGCTCTGCTTTCACAACTTGACACGTCAGGCAATGTTTCACAAAGTTGATCACATCCCGTTTAAGTCCATTCCACCAATAAAATTGCTTTAAATCCTTATACATTTTGTTTCCCCCGGGATGTATTGAATACCCTGACCGATGAGCTTCTTCCAATATCAACCGTTTCAACTCATCTGGTACAACCACTCTGTTTTTAAACCTTAGAAGCCCGGTGTCATCAAACCCAAACGGACTCTCTGGATCATTTCTAGCCTTCTGTACTAATTTCTGAACCTCGGAATCCACTCTCTGAGCTTCAAATAATCTCTACTGAAGATCCGGTTGAACGGTAATATTTCGAATACTAGCTCACCTTGAAAGACTCAAGTTCATCCTCAATTTCCACTTTAATACTAGACACGCTAGCCTTCCTACTAAGCGCATCCGCGACCAGGTTGTCTTTTCCGGGATGGTATCGAATTGTACACTTATAATCCGCCAACATCTCCACCCATTGCCTTTGTCTCTTGTTCAACTCTTTTTGAGAAAATAAATACTGGAGACTCTTGTGGTCGGAAAAGATCTCAAAAGAAATTCCATAAAGGTAGTGTCTCCATTTCCCCAAAGCAAAAATCACTATTGCATGTTCGAGACCATGAGTGGGATAGTTTTGTTCGTGATCCTTTAATTTTCTCGAGCCATAGGCTATCATCTTACCATTTTGCATCAAGACACATTCCAACCCTTCCTTCGAGGCGTCCGTATAAACCGTTTATCTTTTAGTGCCTTCGGGAAGTGCTAATACCCGTGCAGTGGTCAACTTTTCCTTCAAGAGTTGAAAACTCGCTTCACATGCCTCGTCCCACTCAAATTTAACCAAAAACGAGCCAAGGAAACCATGCAAATAAGGTTTGAATTTCGAAATTCCATGCAGTGGTGTGAAGGGTCGTAGCCACGACCCATTTTCTTCATAAAATGGAAGCGGCCGCTACCCTATTTTTGTGCGAATTTTCATCCAATTTTTCAACAACTTGAAACTTGGCCAAAAATGGGTAGTGGGCGCGACCAAAATTACACATGTTTCAGGTCGCGGGCGCGACCTGAGAGAGCAACACAGCACATACACTCACAAGTCACGGCCGCTACCGTTTTTACACTAATCGCGGTCGCGGCCACGACCACCCTGTACCAGCAGCAAAAACAAACGAAAACAGAGCAGTAACCACGCTAAACCTTAGATAACATGCCCAGGTATGAAATGACATCAAATAAGCAACAAAACAACCCCAAAACAACACTTAAACATGCTCCTAAGGTGATCAAACGTGAGGAGAGTGCATATGTGATCATTTCTTACATTCTCTTCCCAAACTCATTAATGGTAACTCATAAATTCTTCAACTACCATATAATTTATGATCATAAATGAAAAGAGGGAGTTAAGGCAACCACTTTAATGCTTTAAACCAACCAAAACCATCAAGGATTGCCTGAGATCAACAAAATGACATAAAACCTAACTATTACATCATCTTCTCCAATCTCCATGAAAGCATGCTCAAAAATTGGGGATACATGGTTCAAAATGACCCATAATGAATTTATATTATAACCCTAAGCTTACCTTGTGGATTGAATGAAGTTTGGAAGAGATTTGAGCCTTGAATCTCCAAGCTTGGGAAAGGTTACGGGAATACACTTGAGAGCAGGGGTCTTTGCTGAAATTTCTCTAAGTGTGGAGGGTTGGTTCAGGGCTGATATATGGTTGAGTTAAGGTTCCAAAGAATCCAACCATGGTTAATTTGGTCAAGGTTTGTGGAAGATATGGCCATTTTGGTAAAAGGTGGTAGTTTTGGCGAACGTAACACATTTCGATTGAATTTCAGAAGTTCAAATAATTTTGGAAAAATATAAGGCTAAGTTCATCAAACCCGAATCTTTGATATGAGTTTAACGAAGTTGATGGAACTCGATTCCGAGTTCCCGAGCTCAAGATATCACATACGGAACCAATGGTACGCTAGTTGCTCGTTAGCCCCCGTTTTCGATTCCAAATTCAAAATAAATTCAAAACTCAATCAAATGAATCCGAAAACATGAAACAAGCACATATCCATATTCATAACACGTATAATTCCAACGTATTAAATTTCCACAAAATTTCGAATTCAATTCACGTAGAAACGGCAAGCCAACGAGTCATACAAGCCCAAATCGTTCAAAATTTCATATAAATTCAAATTCAAATAATTTCAAATAATTCAATTATTCAAGAATTGAAATAATAATAAAAGTAAATCATATAATTGCCTATTTAAACTAATTTAAACGGGCACATAATTATTACATAAGCCATACTTGTACGACTGAAAAGTCGGGGCGTTACAAAAACGAATCTCCCTATTTATAGGAGAAAGAGTTGGTGGGATTTGGGTAATTAATTCAAAAGATATAATCATTCCCTGCCTAGGAAAATGATTCACTTTTGTGAAACGTTGCCCACTTCCCCATACTCACGTGCCGCTTCCTAAAAAAGCGTACCCACTCGCTTCAGAAGCATTAAATGCCTGACATCTCGAGCGGTCAAGATGAAAGGACCGCATTAAATGCAATCTCAGAGTTGGATCCTCGAGCGCACTACTCCCCTGCCAAGGAATGTCCTATGAGATTTAAAATTTCTCGAATTCTACAGTCCACATTACTGTGAACTACAAATTGGGGGCCAAAATGATGAGGCTAAATTACGCTCATGATGCGTAAGCAACACGTGGCCAATCCTCGTATCACAGCATGGCGTCTCAAGGACACTTCAAATCCTCCCTCGTGATTAGGTGTTCCCCTCGAGGAAATGACCACTCCATCTACACAAGGGACTTTGGCCCTCCCGATCGTATGAACAAGGTTTCACATACGGTACCGCTTAACCCTCGGGACCGGTCCCAAACTGGCCCTCGGACCATTCCCCTCTTGATCATGCCTCGAGCCCAGGTGCCCCTCGGACCTGCGAGCCTCAAGGTCATTATCCAAACCCGAGTGTGCTTAGCCCTCGGTAACAACCCCAAAAGTCTCTCTGACACAAAGTACATGCCCGCGCACCTGCCACTGTTGCCGCCACCAACCTTTTCAAAGGCTTTTGCAGGAGATCCCTTTCAGAGACTCCTCATTGCGCCACGTGTCTAGGGCAGTATCAATGCAGGACCACATGGTAACAATTACCAAAAGGGCCTTGACCCTCAACTATAAATACTCAAATCCCATACATACTCTGTAAGCAAGCTCTCATACTTGAAGCTCTGTTTTACGTTCTTCATCTTCTTCAACAGATTCCTGACTTGAGCGTCGGAGAACCAAATTGGGAATCACCCCCCAATCCCCTAGCTTGGCCTTCTGACCGATTGTGTGTTTGTCCTAGCAGGTAGAACCCATCTCTTCTCCGGCGACCCTTACCTGAGCATTTACCGCAATTTCCCCACATAAACAAATTCTAAAGTGTTGGAGTTACTCACATCGGATTAAACCCCATCAAATGGGTTCATTCTCCAAGGCAAGTCCTGGTTTCGAATCCCCGTTTGGGTGTGCGTGTTTAAAAAAATAATAATAAAAATAAAACCCCTCTGACAATGTTACTTGTTCTTTATCTCTTAACTTCTTTTTGGCTCTCACCTTACTCCAACTTTTTTATTACATTTTCCTTTTTCTTATATTTTTTTTAATTTATACTTTAACTATTATTTTTTACTAATTAGCAATTATCAAATTTTATTTATTCATTTAATTATTATAAATTTATAATTATATATCTATTATCATGGGAGAAAATGTTCTAGATTGCAAAAACCACGCCCCGATTCATGAACTCTTTGACTTTGAATATGCTTTGCTAGCATATGTATGTATGTGTGCGTGTGTTAGCCCTCTCACCAATCATTAGGACTGACCTCTCCTCGTTGTTTTCTTTTTCCCCATGTCCCTTTGAGTTGTAGGTGCAGGTTTTCGTTCGAGCTAGGCGGCGGTTGTCTTTTCAGTCGTTTGGGTCTTGTAGCTCGAGTATTTTGCATACTTTGCATCTTTATTTACGCTTTGGTACTATGTATATTAGTATGATTTTGAACTTTGGAGATTGTATGATTTAATTTAGCCCGTGGCGGGCATGTTACGTATCTCTTATATTCGTATGAGCATGATCGTTGTATATATGTTTTTATATGTTTATCCTGTGACTTCCGCATTCGTATTTGATTTGTTGCATGCTCTGTATTAGGGTCTAGACCGCCTAACTTAGGTGAGATTTTGTTTGTCTCTCATTCTCTATGGCTTAGTGCGTGTACAGAGTTCCCATTTCGTTACACGTATAGATCGGGCTCTAGTGCGGGGGATGTGATGCCCTTCGCTCAGGGTGCTACAGTTGTAATTTCACACAATGCAATCATTCGACATGCAACAAATCACTAATTACATTCAATAAATTTCCATATGAAAAGTACTTCATGTAATCCATATTAGGTGATCACACCACAAGTTAATTGTAGCACCTCCCCTAGTACTACAACCCCCGCACCACAATACTCCCCAAGTGGAGGTTAGTCCTACCGCTCAGGAAATACTACGGCGAACGGTTTAAATGGTAATTGAATAGAGCACAAAGCATAGCACATCGGAAGATCTGAGAATTTAAAACTTCGCAAATAGATGGGGATGGTGATACACATGAAGAGTAAAACTTATTATTTTTATTAAAGTGGTTCATATATGAGATGATAACATGCGGAGATAAAACGTAAGGGCAGCTTATTTATAATATATACAAGCTCTGGACTAAGTGCCCTTGTGTTTGCCCGAATCTAATATGCACGACACCCTATTGTTCCAAGATACCTCTAGGTGTCGTTCCACTGCTCCCTGAAATCATGCATTTGAAACGGGCGAGGGTTAGTCAAAGTGACTAAGTGAAGGGGGCATGATAGTTTATATGTATACGTATATACATTTATATGATCAAGAAGATCTTGATCTTAAATACTAGCTATAGGATATAACAAGTATGAAACGGTTCATGATATGTGTAAAACAGGGATAGGGGTAGCTTGGAATGTATGTAAAAATATAAACCGTCTGTAACAAGAATTTTAATGCCCGCAAGCTAGGCCTCTCCACCCGTAACTCCTTAGATTATAATAAAATAGTATTGGCACTGCACAGGGTACCGATGTTGGAAAACACGAATCAGAAAGCAGCGGAATTTAAAAATTTTTTCAACAAAAGGACCTTGAACTCGCAATCGTGTAACCAAATTCGTATAGATAGAAAACTTACTTTTCTTTTATTCTTTCTTGAAGCGTTTCAAGCCAACCAAGAACGCTCTTCTCGCGGCTTGATCCCCTCTCCTTTGGTAAAGCTCGAATCTTCAAACTTCTAACTTGAAGTCTCTAGAGAAAGTCCACCAACTTGATCACAATCTAACTAGTAAGGATGCTAGTTCTCTAGTTAGTGTTTAGGCTTAACCTAGGGTTTAATTTAATCTTGGAGAAAGGAAGGTGTTCAACACATGAACCAAGAATTGTCAATTAGCTCTAAAGGGGAGCATGAGCTCCCCTATATATAGGAAAGGGGAGGGGCGGCCGAACCTAGTCCTAATGGACAAAGGATTTGGTCCCTCTCTCTCCTATTACTTGATCATCAAGTATTTTCCAACTTTGACTTTGAATTCTAATTCTAGTCAACTTTTAAGAGAGCCAAAAATATCCAAACTATTTTTGGATAATTTTATACTTTATTTATTATAAAATAAATAACTTATTTTTTATCTAATTTAATTAATTCGTAATTAATTAACTAGATTATTTTCTCCAAAATTAGACTTTCTTTTTAATTCAAAATTAAACCAAAGTCTATTAAATAATTAACACATTAATTATTTAACATCACATAATCACGTGTGGCACACGTGTCTTAATGACACGCGTCCAATCACGTGAGCCACACGTGTGATTTCACACGTGTGGAACCCCTTAGGCTCGATTAACTCGTTTAATCATTTTTAAGCCTCAACTCATGTAACCAAGTTGTTGTGTGTGACCCTCTAGGTTCTCAATTCAATTAGCAGTGACCCCAATTAATTAATTCACTAATTAATTAATCAGTCCACAGATTAAATGACCATAGTCTAGCAACAGGTGTTTAACCCCTAGCTGAATTGGAATGTTCAGATTCGACAGAACCTTTAAGTCATTGATTCATGTGAGATACAATCCTCCTACTTACTATCTCTCAACCAAGATCTAGGGCAAGGGAATAATCAGAACCCTAATAATCCGGTCTTAAAGCTAAGTGCATTTCATATCCATTTGATCTCAATCCAAGAAACCCTTTTCTTGATGTCTTGATCTACTGCCTTGGCCAAGGACTCCATATGGCATATGAATGACTTACACAATAAGAGATCACCTTGCAAATGCAAGTGTAGGTCCTTTCTTGATTCTCATTCACTTTCATGAATCACTTGTGCAGCCCCAGCATAAGCCTTGAATCAGTTGTCTAAGGCGACACCCTTTAAAGCTTATACCAAAGACTACAGAGTTAACTCATAAAGTAACATGGAACCTCAAGTCTAAGGATCAATTAATCACATCAATGACTCGTGAGATATTTCCTAATCTGGAAGTTTCCATTTCCTAAAATAGAAACTTCCTTTCCCATTTAGGAATGTTCTCACACGGGGCACCTCAGTGAACTTACTTATTAAAGTAAGCACCCTCATGTATCACGCACGTATCAACTATACACTTTGCACCTCCATGAAACAAGGTGGTCCTTCTTAAGGGCGTGATCCCACAAGCAAGCCTTAGAGAAGTCAGGTTGACACTCCCACTGTCTGTAGGACTCATCGGCTTGGAGTATTTTACTAATCATGACTTATGTGATATAGGGCTCGTTTCATGAACCATTTCACCCAAATGGTAGAGTCCTAAAGTCATCAGGATTAGGGGAGTTCTCATACATGCACAGCTAAAGTAAACGCATACCAAACAAGAGCATATAAAGAAGTGTTGCCTCAATTCGTTATTTCATTCAAAGATTGTCTGTGATTACAATAAGGAAAAGCACAAAGCGGATATACAATCGGCTTACTAGGGCACTATTCCTAACAACCGATACCTCAATAAAACCAAGAATGACATTAATTCCACTACTCCTTGATGTCAATAGGGGAGCAAACCCTACAGACCACGAACACGATTCGGGAGGCAGCTATCTCTCCCTCATCTCTTGGCATGGAGTAACTAACCTCCAGTTAAACCACTAACAAGAGGCGATGGCGGTCCGTATCACCAACAATACCCTCGGCCCGATACCTTCCGGGTACTGCTCGATACGGCTGCGCGCCAGGCCCATAACACGAATCAGGAAATAATATTTTGCTTGCATACCCGGAATCAATGTTTTGATACCGTGGACTTAATATATATAGAATCCTAGTAAAACACTGATTCCGGTATGAAGGTAATTTCCCTTTAAAAAGGGATACTGTAACATGAACATGAAAGTATTTTGCCTTAAAGGAGATATTGTAATACGGTAATACGTATATAAAGTAGTAATTCATAAATAGTATGTAGGCTTGAAGATAGTTTTGATATAGATACGTATATACAGGCATGATTCCAGTTGAAAATAGTTTAACCCTCACCTAGTGTTGAAAGTCAAGTGGAATTGTGGGGATTCCACTATTCGAATCTACCGTCGCCTGAAAGTAATAACTACTATTGACTTAGAACTAGGTTCTTATTATTCTAATCAAATAACCACATATAATATTCTAATCACATAAGGTATTTGTTATGTAATACGTTAAAGAATCCCCCGGTAAAACCTAATTTTAATCGTTTAAGGGAATTTAATTAATTAATTAGGTTTCATGAATTCTTTAACCACTTAAATATTTATTCTTACATTATGACCCTAATTGGAACATTAGAAATAGAATTTAGGGTTTAATTCAACAATGTAGGTTGGTTTTTGAAATTATTTTACAACTTACCGATTTTTGGAATAATTTGGATAAAATCCTTCTTTAAAAATTCCAAAACCCATTTTATAATTATTTTTAATTAATTTTCGAAATTAATTGTATATGTGTTAACCAAAAAGTCAAAATTACTATTGAAAACATTTACTATTCAATTTCTTATGAATTAAACACTTTATAACATAAAATCGAACACACACATATACACACTATCACACGTACACCCTAATTTGTTCAAGAACATCATGAATGTGTTCTTAAGCTCATGAATATGTTCATACTAGTCCATGATCTTATTTAATAAATTCTAAGTTCATAACACATAATTAAACTTAAAATGTATCACTTTATGTAACTTTAATCATAAAATTAATTCTAAATAAATTAATCTAGGCATGAATTTAATCAAACAAGATCATAAATATTTAAACACATACTCATACTATATCACATCATAATTCATGCATTTAATTAAACAAAATTCCATAATGTAGGCACATTGTACTTAAAACTAACAATTAGACATATATTTCATAAAATAAAATTCCTAAAGCATAATTTAATTAAATCTAAGCATGCTACTAATATTATTATATTAAAAACATATTATAAAGCATGAAATAATAAAAGAAAATTGGACCTTAGTGACAGAGAGGGGTTTGGCCGTGTATATAGAGAGAGAGAGAGAGAATGATGATTTTGTGTGTTCTCTTAAGTGAAGTTGGGAGGCTATTTATAGTTGTGATTTAGGGGCTTAGTTTGCAATTTCCTAAAGTTTAGGGTATGATTCATGATGATGAGTAAGCTAGGGATATAGTTATCGGGGTTTAGGTGTTATGCTAGGTGTATATGTGATGTAGGAACTTATGTGTACATATTTTCATCATAAATACATCATAATAAAATAAATCTAAATTAGGGTAAAATTAATAATAAAAATGTAGTATACTCTCCAGATTTTAGTTTGAACTGAGAAAGATTTTAAATGAAAGAGAATCGAAAGAGCTTTCTAATGGTTATAAACACTTATCATTTAAACGTCTACATTTAAAGTAGTAAGCGTTCGGGATTTTTGAAAAATATGATAAAATACATAAACGAAGCTAGAACGTGAATTGATTTCGGAGAAAGTGTCCATGATTCTTGAAATAATTTAAGGATCATTTTGACTGTAATATTGGATACCAAATGTTGTACGGTTTGAAAATTAGTTTTTACGGTGGAAATAGTACTTTGGGAAAATTAGGGAAAAATTTATAAATCGAGCTAGGATTTGAACTAGAGTTTGGAAAAGATCCTAAAATTCGTAAAATAATCCAAGGGTCATAATGGTTATAATATTGTATAGGAAAAACGTTGAAATTCGGAAATTTCTAAATTAGGGCAAAACTAGGGTTTTTCGGCCGATTTTGATTTCTATGGAAGCTACGTTAAGAATTAGGGTTTAGGAATCATACCAGAATTCATAAAATTTCGCAAGGATTCTATCGAACCCAATATTGGATAGGTAAAAGTGTTTCGATAATTTTCTACAATTAAGGGTGAATAGTAACTAGGGACCTAAATGGAATTTTCGACAAATAATTTTCAAAACGTATTTCGGGATGATGAAAGCTATAATATGAATTTGGAAAATATGGAATTCAACTTTCTAAGGTTTCTTAAGGTTTAGGTAAAGGTCTAGGGTTCGGTGAATGAATAGTGATATGGTTCGCTTAAGAAGTCACAAATCATAAATCAGAACATAAATGCACATAATTCACACAAAATGAAATGTGTAATGGACTAAGGCTATAAACGCTTTCCTCTTAATCCTTTACTTACCCGTGATATTCTGATCTCAAAAATCTGGGTTGTTACATTAATATCAAGTCATTTCACAACATTCACTTAAGATACACAAGAGTGTTAAAACAATTATCCCAAAATAACCCAAATTTTATCTCAATTAATCGTTTACTGAAAATTCATTAACTAATAACATAATTAGCAAAATTAAATTGATATACAAGTGTGACGCCCTAGCATGGGCCCCACATCCCCCGCGCTAAGACCAAGCTCATATACGAATATAGTCCGCACACTAACCCAATCCTAGCGAACGGGGACACGACACGGACCCTGGCTAGGCGGGCTAACCTTGTACCAAACAATATATGCAACCAAGCGACAGAAACAAGAGTATGAACCATAAACATAAACCAGTAGTCCATAACAACAGGATCGCTCATCAAGAGCTTACATAATTTACAAGTGAAAGTATTTGGCCCTCACGGCCTCACAAAATACATATATAACAAAAGGTAATATGAGTGTGTGGTACAACAACAGTGTGACACGAGCTAGACACAAAATTACAATAAGTAAAGCAATTTCCCGCCTAGCTACACCTGCAAGGGACCTGAGGGACAAAGAAGGGAGGGGTCAGTCTCTACAAGACTGAGTGAAAGGCATATATATAATATAGAAAGCGATAAAGTTCATGCAAGCCATAATTCCATACAAGGTTTTAGGTTATCATTGTATGGAATTACAACTATCAAATTAAATTCAAGACAAGTGATCAGTAGCTCGGCGAGTTAGCAATCTCCAACCTTACTCCTTTAGTGTACCGGGTAGTTGTTAAGTGATCATGCAATATTTTAAGTTTCACTTTGTCACAGAATCAGTTTCAAGTGCACAAGTACCCTTTTTCCTCCGGTTTGGTGGTTCGGGTAGCTAACCCTCACCACCCAGGACAGGATGATCAATGGGTACATGAATCCTATTGATCGGGAGCCCCTTCGATTCACCAAACCTCCTGGTGAATGTCCGGGTAGTCCGAGTTTGGTTGGGACTTATGCAAGAGATAGCCGTCAGCCCATGCTTCCCCAGTTCTCTCAATATACAAGCCCCTGGGCCCCAGGAAGTGTAACAGTCTCGCCAAAACAGGACAGGATCAAGATTGGTTTCATTTTCCAAAATCATTTGTTCATTTGAAATCAAGATATAAGTATAATATAAGTTTTGGCCAAATCAACATATAAGAGGGTTGTAGGGTTTATATTATATCCTAACAATTCCTCACCTGTACCAGACAAAAAGGGAAGAACGAGGACTCCTCAAACCCTACTCGACGTGCTCAACGTCCTCCTGAGAACTCTCTAGACAAAGGAAACAAGACACGAGTGAAACTCGACTCAATATGAACCAGATATGACGCACGGCAAGTGAATTAATTACATAATACATGAATATGAAATCATATGATATTAATGACATGTTCAAGTGCACCATTTAATGCATAATATAACATTTAAATGCCTAACAAGGCGCACATGAAATTTGTGAAACTAATTCACGTCATTCAAGCGATACAAATGCATATAAGAACAAGTATAAGCATATAATCAATAAATAATGAGTTATAAACAAGTTTGGAGATGGAAACATGCGAGAAAAAGAAAATGAAAACACAAAAAGAGCTCCCGAGCGAAATTGGGCGAAAGTTGACAGATTTCCAAAACGGACAAGCTATAGTAAAACTGCAATATCTTGAGTTTGAGGCATGGGAATTGAGTTTTGTTTCTTGGGAATGAAACTAGACACATAGACCTTAAAAATGATATATGGCACGAAATTTGGTTCAAAGCGAGGAGAAAATGGCCTAAGCTTAAAGTTGGGTGAAAGCAGATTTTCGGTGAAGTGGCGACACCAAAAAGAATTGATTATATCTCACAAATGAAAAAATATATTGAGATGATTCCAATTTTAGGTTGTTATAGACTTCAAGAGGTTTCCAACGGTTTAAAAATTAGGTCAATCGGAGTTCGGACGAGGGAGTAACCGGCCGGGTAAAAACAAGGCATAAATTTACCCGGCCGGGGAGAGCAGGTGCAGAAACCCTTCTGTAAAACTACCCGCCCGGGTACTTTTGTGGGCAAAAACTACCCGGCCGGGTAGTCCTCCAGAACAGCAAAAACGTAGAAAAACAGGGGAAGCTCGCGGGAGAAGAAAACCAAACCCCCAAATCACCCCAAACCTCAATCACAAGCACCCAAAACACCAAACAACATGAATACAATCATAATATCTCAACTAGGCATCATTTAATTCAAGGAAACATCCAAGGAAACATGTATGAATCGAACAAAGTTCAAAACAAAACCCTTAAATATGAAATGTGTTCACTCATGCTTTAACTCATCCAAGCCAAGGTATAATTGCACCAAAACATTCCCTAAATCAACTCTCATGCACCATATACATTTAGGACAACCATAGACCAAAAAGCCCTAGATTTACTTCAAGTTTCAAAACATATATACACATGCTCTTACCTTGATGATGGATGGAATGAAGAGAAAGGATGAAGATGGGTCTTGGAGCTTAAACCTTTAATTAAAAGGAGGAAATCTTGGTCTTCCTTGTCTCTTGGTGGTTCAAACTTGAAGGGAAGAAAGGAGAGAATGGAATGCTCTTGATCTTGTGTGAAGGGATGAAGAAGAAATGAAATGTGTGTGTATAGGTGTATATATCGATATATGTAAGTGTAGAGGAAAGGAAATTGCCACTTAGTGTAGCACCCGGAACGCCAGGCACCACAACCCCCGCACTATAACTCCAATCCACATATGAAACGGACAATCCATACATGAATCAAAGCTATAGCGAACGGGAGACAATAAAATGACTCAAGGCTAGGCGGGTACCCTCAATTTAAAACCAACCAATATGCAAGACAGAGTATTAAAAGCGGAAGCAATAACAATCATTTGATAGATATAGGTACCATATTTATTTATTTACGTATAGATACCAACATTTACAATATCAATACAATATCATCCTTCGACAATAGAGATATCAGGGCTAGATACAAAATATTCCAAACTAACTGTACATAAACAAAATGTGGAATGAAGTGTGCTAGACCCAAATTAAAGACTCTCTAGACTCTAATTCCCGCCTAGCACGCCCTGCAAAACAACTGAAAAGTTGAGGTGTCAGTCCAACACAGACTGAGCGAGGGGTATAAATAAATATAAGCGCACAGACATGCAAGTTATAACCTCGGGTAATAATTTTGGAAAACAATACAATTTCAATTCAATAAAAGAGTTGCTATCGCCCGAGATTACAACTATTCCAATTTCAATTCAATCAATTCAATACAATCAATTCGTGGCCCGGCGAGTGGGCAATTCTCCAACCTTACACCGACTGTGTACAATCAATCAATCAATTATTAGGTGATTAGGCGATCAAGCAATTCATTAATGTGCACAATTAGCAATTTCAATGACACCTTCTTCCTCCGGGTGATGGTGGGATTGCAAGGCCCCACCATCCAATCAATCTGGGCAGAGGGTACATGAATCCCTAAGCCCGGAACTCCTTTCCCGCCCTAATCTCCTAGGGGGTTCAGGGGTCATCCCAATTTGGTGAGGATAGCTCTCGAGTTACCCGTCAGCCCATGCTTTCCCGGTTGGCTCGAGTCACTACCCTCGGGCCCATAGTGCAATACAATTCTCGCCAAATCAATCAATCAATCAATCAATTCTTTCAATAGTTCGATAAAACATTTGAAAACCAATTCATTTGAAAACTATAAGTATATAAATAGGTTTTGGCTTAAAACGTCACATATGGTTGTACGGGTCCTATGTATCTAAAATTAAACCTCACCTGAACGACCCAAAATCAATCAAGGAAACAGCTCATGGGGCCTGCTCCTCGTCACCAGGAAGCTGGTCTGTGCAATAAAGACAATTGTCCGTGAAACACGACTCAAAATGTACCAAATATGACGAACGGCGGAAATGCAACGAGACGACGAGAAAAATACAATGTACCATAAAAATATTGCGTTTCAACATGTAATCAGTCATATAATAGCAATTAGGGGTCAAAGAAGCCGTCGGAACGGGGTGCTAAAATTTTAATTTTATGCAGTGAATTTTGCCCACATTCTGGACTACGGGAACGGCCGTTCCGGCTTCCCTTTGAAAATGGGAAGGGCCGTTCCCATGGCTCAGAAAACGCGCCAGCGTTTTTAATATATAAATGCGTTTTGGGCTGGGAAGGGCCGTTCCGGCTCACAGGCCAAAGTGGGAACGGCCGTTCCCAGTCTCGCTGGCCTAAAGTATCAGCATCATGGGAACGGCCGTTCCAGTTTTGAACTGGGGTTGGGAAGGGCCGTTCCCAGAATACGTGAGCTTCAGTATGCAGAGCAGAAACAGAGCAGCCATGGCAATCACCACAAATAACCACAAAAATGGCTTCAAGCCAAGTTCCAATGCAAATATTAGATGCAATAAATATGCTAACATACATTTTGATCAATAACAATTCATAAAAACACTTAACTCCATGTTAGATCATCAATAATTACTCATATGAAACCCATAAACTCCATCATGCTTCAAGCTCATACAACCCAAGATATATGCATCAAACTCAAGCTTATAGTTCACAAATCATTTTCCAACAACCAATACACAATTCATTCAATGTATAACAAAGCCCTATCAATGCCATATTTACAAGAAAATCATTCAAACTCCATAATTACCTCAATTGAGAGAGATGAGAGACAAGAAGAAGAAGTGATGTTGATGATGCTTGTATGATCCCAAAACCCACAAATATGAGGCTTAAGTGATGAAATCTCCCAACTCCAAGCAAGGGTTTTGATCGGTTGAGCAAGGGAAGAAATAGAACAAGGATGATATTTTGGTATGAAGAAAGAAGCAAAATGGTACGTGATGTTGCTGCTATGAAACAAGGAGAAATGGCCAATTTGCAATTTAAATCCCTCCATTTAATAAGTTATGCAATATAGTTCAAATCCCATATAAAATGATCAAATAGGTCCAATGCAATTAGGTCCCATAATCATGCAAATGAGCAATTAAGGACATAAAAGAAATAAATCACATTCGGGAAAATAAGTCACGTAGCAATCACGTTCAATAAATCCGAAAATATGATATGATATGAATTTTCAATAAAATAATAAGAATATAATTTTATAAAATTTATGTCATGCTATGGAAATTAAAGAAATGAACAATTAGAATATAAAAATATATCCCTCAAGCGCACACGTCTCGTTCATACCTGAATTGTCGAAAGCTGGGGCGTTACAATCCTCCCTCCTTATAAGAATCTGGTCCCCAGATTCACTGATCGGAAGGGAACAACTCTGGATAGAACCGTCTCATTTTGTCTTCGGTCTCCCACGTGGCTTCTTCGGTCTTATCACTTCTCCAAAGAACCTTAACCATGGGAATCCTCCGGTTTCTTAATTCCTGAAACTTCTTATCCAAAATTCTAACCGGCTTCTGGACAAAGGTAAGACTCGGTTCCAATTCCACTTCTTCAACAGGAATGATCTCGGTTTCATCGGGGTAGTATTTCCTCAGCTGAGACACATGAAATACATTATGAATCCCCGTGAGGCTCGGTGGTAGGTCCAATCTGTAAGCAACTTCTCCAATTCTTTCCAAAATCTCATAAGGACCTAAATAACGAGGTTTAAGTTTACCTCCTTTCCCAATCCGAGCAAATCCTTTACGTGGAGACGCCTTCAAGAATACCCGGTCTCCAACCTCAAACTCGAGATCCCTTCTGCGACGATCGGCGTAGCTCTTCTGTCTGTCCTGAGCTGATTTCATCCGTTGTTTTATAAGTTGGACTTTCTCAATCATAGCTTCAACGGCCTTGGAAGGTTTTTCCAATTTCTCACCTTTTTTAACACCTTCCTGCTTAGTCCATTTCCACTCTTCCAAGTCAAAGAACAACGGAGAACGACACTTCCGTCCATAAAGTAGCTCATACGGTGCCATTCCAATCGAAGCCTGAAAACTGTTGTTGTACGCAAACTCAATCAAAGGTAGTTGATCATGCCAAGAAGATTGAAAATCCAAAGAACAAGCTCGTAGCAAATCCTCGAGATACCTTATTAATCTCTCGGACTGACCATCCGTCTGAGGATGAAAAGCTGTACTAAACTGGAGCTTCGTACCCAAAACCTCTTGCAATTCACGCCACAACCTCGAAGTGAACCGTGGATCTCTGTCAGAAACTATACTAATCGGAATCCCGTGAAGCCTAACAATCTCCCGGTTATAAAGCTCGGCTAGCTAGCGAATCTTATACGACATCCGAACCGGCAGAAAATGTGCAGACTTCGTCAAACGGTCCACAATCACCCAAATCCCATCAAATCCACCTTTCACTTTAGGTAATCCGGACACGAAATCCATCGTTACCTGTTCCCACTTCCACTCAGGAATAGGTAACGGCTGAAGAAGACCTCCCGGTTTCTGATGCTCGGCTTTCACTTTCTGACAAGTGAGACAATGCTTCACAAACTCGGCCACATCTTTCTTCAATCCACGCCACCAATAATATTGCCTTAAATCCTTATACATCTTGTTTCCTCCGGGGTGGATAGAATAAGCCGATCTGTGAGCTTCCTCGAGCAACACCCGTTTCAACTCTTCGGGTACAACCACTCGGTTCTTGAAACGAAGAAGACCGGTTTCATCGAACCCGAATGGACACTCTGGATCAGCTCTTGCCTTAGCTACCAATCTCTGAACTTCCAAATCTGTACTCTGAGCCTCAAACAACTTGTGCTTCAATTCTGGCTGGACCGAAATATTAGAAACTCGAGCCCTTAAAATAATTGGCTCGATTCCACTACTCTCACCCACTTCCAAGCTCGCCACACTAGCCTTCCTACTAAGTGCATCGGCGACCACGTTGGCTTTGCCGGGATGGTACTTGATCGTGCAATCATAATCTTCCAACCTTTCCATCCAACGCCGTTGCCTCATATTCAAATCCTTCTGAGTGAATAAATACTGGAGGCTTTTGTGGTCAGTGAAAATCTCGAAGGACACCCCGTACAAATAATGTCTCCACTTTCCAAGTGCAAAGACTACGGCAGCAAGCTCAAGATCATGTGTCGGATAATTCTTCTCATGCTCTTTCAGCTTCCGGGATGCATAAGCAATCACTTTACCCTTCTGAGTCAACACACATCCCAAGCCTTCCTTAGAAGCATCCGTATAAACAGCATATCCTTCAGAACCTTCCGGAAGGGCTAACACTGGAGCAGACACTAACTTCTCCTTCAAGAAAGTGAAACTCTTCTCACAATCTTCATTCCAGTCGAATTTCACATTCTTCTTTGTCAACCGGGTTAAAGGAGCTGCTAACTTGGAGAAATCCTTAACAAATCTCCGGTAATAACCTGCCAAACCCAAGAAACTCCTTATCTCAGAGGCATTCCTAGGTTTCTCCCACTTCAAAACCGACTCAATCTTGGAAGGATCGACTTCCAAACCGTTGCCCGAAATCACATGGCCCAAGAATGACACCCTGTCAATCCAGAACTCACACTTGCTGAATTTTGGCAAACAACTGATGCTCCTTCAAAGTCCTTAATACCAACTGAAGGTGTCTTGCATGCTCCTCGGCAGACTTCGAGAAAACCAGGATATCATCAATAAAGATAACCACAAACTTATCCAGAAAAGGTCTGAAGATCCTGTGCATCATATCCATAAAAGCTGCTGGGGCATTAGTCAATCCGAACGGCATCACAACGAACTCATAATGCCCGTACCGAGTATTAAATCCTGTCTTAGAAACATCCTCTGCTCGGATACGCAGCTGGTAGTAACCTTGTCTCAAATCCAACTTCGAATATACTTTCGACCCCTGAAGTATATCAAACAACTCCTCGATGTGTGGAAGAGGATACTTATTCTTGATCGTCATCCGATTCAACTCCCTATAGTCTATGCACATTCTCAAGGTCCCGTCCTTTTTCTGTACAAACAAAACCGGTGCACCCCAAGGAGAAGAACTCGGTCTGATATACCCAATCTCCAACAACGCATCAAGTTGAGTCTTCAACTCTTTCAACTCGGCCGGAGCCATACGATACGGAGTCTTGGAGTACGGCTCTGCGTTAGGGTACAAATCGATCACGAACTCAATTTCCCGTTCTGGAGGTAAAGAATCCAATTCCTCAGGAAAGACCTCGGGAAACTCCTTCACTACTTTCGTTTCTTCCAGCTTACTCTGATCCTTAGGTTTGTTAAGGATATAAGCAATGAAACCCGTGGCTCCCTCTCGAACCAACTTGTGAGCTTCAGAAAAAGAAAGTAGTGGTACAGTCTTGGAACTCCAACCTACTACTAAATCTGATCCCAACTGAACCTTCTTCGCTCTGCAATCAACTGTGGCAGAATGTCTGTACAACCAGTCCATGCCCAAGATAGATCCATAGCAAGTCATCGGCAGCTCAATGAAGTCTGACAAGAAAACTCGGCCCTCGATACTCACTGGAACCTCTCTAAACACCCGATCAGATTCTAAACTACCACCAAAAGGAGTACTAACCACATAACATGCAGAAGAGCGAGTAACAGGCAAAGACAGAGAAACAGATATAGCACTCGAAAGAAAGGAGTGAGTAGCTCCCGGATCAAACAAGGTATGTATATTCGTGCCATGTATGCAAATAGTACCTTCAACTACCGCGGCTGGATCAACATCCGCATCCGGCTGCTCTCCGTCCAAAGCATAAGCACGAGCCCTGATCAGTGGTCTCGGTGCTCCCTGTGGTAGCATCCTGTTATCCGGACATCCGTCTACCATATGCTCGGCGCTCCCACAAAGCAAACATAAACCCAGACGCCTCCTGCAGTTATCATAAGTATGCGTCCTCCGACCACAGAAGGTACAAGCAGGCCTCTCGGGTAGTGGTGGTAAAGCTGGAGCAACTGGAGCAACTGGAGCTCTAATCACTGGTCCTGCAGGTCGGGGCTTCTTCCCTGGACCCTGTGGAACTGGTGGTGGAGAAGTATAAACCATCGGCCTCTTGCCCGAAGCAGAACCCGATCCTGAACCCTTAAACCCTGGTCCGGCACCTCTGAAACCCGATCCAGTGCCTCTAAATCCCGATCCTGATCCTGAGCCCGAACCTGAGCCTGAACGGTAAGAAGACCGCCTCGCATTCACTGAATCCTCAACCAATAGAGCCTTCTTGGTAGCCTTCGCCCAGGTGCTCGTGTTGACCGCCTCAATCGCTGCCTGAATGTCCGGTCTAAGGCCCTGAACAAACTGCATCGCCTTATGGAAATCATCACTCGCTATATTAGGAGCATAGCGGGATAATCTCTCAAACTCGGCGATATACTCTGAAACTGACCGGCTTCCCTGCTTGAGCTCTGTAAATTCCTTCAATCTTCTAGTGCGAGAAGATGGAGGAATGAACTTGTTTCTGAATTCCCTGACAAATACTTCCCAGTTCACTTTCTCGCCTGCTGCCTCTAGTACTATCCGGGCACTCTCCCACCAGGAATAGGCCTCACCCTGAATCAAAGAAAGCGTACAACGGGCCTTCTCCTGAGACTCACAAGGAATGAGCTCCCAAACCCTCTCGATCTCCCTGAGCCACTGCTCGGCCTGAATATCATTACCCTTATAAAACTTGGGAGGATGCTGGTTCTGGAACTCCCTGAAAACAGCTGAAATCTGGCCTCCAGGCTGTGGTGGTGGAACTGGTGGTGCTGGAGGAATATGATCCCGAACTCTCTGATCAATAAGACCCACCACTGCATTCACAAAGTCCTGTGGCTGAGCCTGAGGAGGTGGAGGAGGAGGTGGTGATCTCTCCCTGCGATGATGTCGATGATGTCGATGCCTAGGAGAACGATCACGATGATGTCTATCGCGAGCCATCCTGAAATCAAATCACTATGGTGCATGTTTGGTTAATAATGCCAATGTGTGCAAATAGGTAAAGATTGCACATAATTTCAGAAATTTAACAAGTCACCCCAAAATTCAATTAAGCCAAGTAGGTTCAAGTATCAAATAACAATGCAAGACTCTCAAATTGACAATTAGTTCCTATGCCGTACGACCTAGACTCTCAAGACACGACACTAGAGACCCGGTTTTGCAACCGAGCTCTGATACCACCTAGGGATGTAGCACCCGGAACGCCAGGCACCACAACCCCCGCACTATAACTCCAATCCACATATGAAACGGACAATCCATACATGAATCAAAGCTATAGCGAACGGGAGACAATAAAATGACTCAAGGCTAGGCGGGTACCCTCAATTTAAAACCAACCAATATGCAAGACAGAGTATTAAAAGCGGAAGCAATAACAATCATTTGATAGATATAGGTACCATATTTATTTATTTACGTATAGATACCAACATTTACAATATCAATACAATATCATCCTTCGACAATAGAGATATCAGGGCTAGATACAAAATATTCCAAACTAACTGTACATAAACAAAATGTGGAATGAAGTGTGCTAGACCCAAATTAAAGACTCTCTAGACTCTAATTCCCGCCTAGCACGCCCTGCAAAACAACTGAAAAGTTGAGGTGTCAGTCCAACACAGACTGAGCGAGGGGTATAAATAAATATAAGCGCACAGACATGCAAGTTATAACCTCGGGTAATAATTTTGGAAAACAATACAATTTCAATTCAATAAAAGAGTTGCTATCGCCCGAGATTACAACTATTCCAATTTCAATTCAATCAATTCAATACAATCAATTCGTGGCCCGGCGAGTGGGCAATTCTCCAACCTTACACCGACTGTGTACAATCAATCAATCAATTATTAGGTTATTAGGCGATCAAGCAATTCATTAATGTGCACAATTAGCAATTTCAATGACACCTTCTTCCTCCGGGTGATGGTGGGATTGCAAGGCCCCACCATCCAATCAATCTGGGCAGAGGGTACATGAATCCCTAAGCCCGGAACTCCTTTCCCGCCCTAATCTCCTAAGGGGTTCAGGGGTCATCCCAATTTGGTGAGGATAGCTCTCGAGTTACCCGTCAGCCCATGCTTTCCCGGTTGGCTCGAGTCACTACCCTCGGGCCCATAGTGCAATACAATTCTCGCCAAATCAATCAATCAATCAATCAATTCTTTCAATAGTTCGATAAAACATTTGAAAACCAATTCATTTGAAAACTATAAGTATATAAATAGGTTTTGGCTTAAAACGTCACATATGGTTGTACGGGTCCTATGTATCTAAAATTAAACCTCACCTGAACGACCCAAAATCAATCAAGGAAACAGCTCACGGGGCCTGCTCCTCGTCACCAGGAAGCTGGTCTGTGCAATAAAGACAATTGTCCGTGAAACACGACTCAAAATGTACCAAATATGACGAATGGCGGAAATGCAACGAGACGACGAGAAAAATACAATGTACCATAAAAATATTGCGTTTCAACATGTAATCAGTCATATAATAGCAATTAGGGGTCAAAGAAGCCGTCGGAACGGGGTGCTAAAATTTTAATTTTATGCAGTGAATTTTGCCCACATTCTGGACTACGGGAACGGCCGTTCCGGCTTCCCTTTGAAAATGGGAAGGGCCGTTCCCATGGCTCAGAAAACGCGCCAGCGTTTTTAATATATAAATGCGTTTTGGGCTGGGAAGGGCCGTTCCGGCTCACAGGCCAAAGTGGGAACGGCCGTTCCCAGTCTCGCTGGCCTAAAGTATCAGCATCATGGGAACGGCCGTTCCAGTTTTGAACTGGGGTTGGGAAGGGCCGTTCCCAGAATACGTGAGCTTCAGTATGCAGAGCAGAAACAGAGCAGCCATGGCAATCACCACAAATAACCACAAAAATGGCTTCAAGCCAAGTTCCAATGCAAATATTAGATGCAATAAATATGCTAACATACATTTTGATCAATAACAATTCATAAAAACACTTAACTCCATGTTAGATCATCAATAATTACTCATATGAAAGTATGAAACCCATAAACTCCATCATGCTTCAAGCTCATACAACCCAAGATATATGCATCAAACTCAAGCTTATAGTTCACAAATCATTTTCCAACAACCAATACACAATTCATTCAATGTATAACAAAGCCCTATCAATGCCATATTTACAAGAAAATCATTCAAACTCCATAATTACCTCAATTGAGAGAGATGAGAGACAAGAAGAAGAAGTGATGTTGATGATGCTTGTATGATCCCAAAACCCACAAATATGAGGCTTAAGTGATGAAATCTCCCAACTCCAAGCAAGGGTTTTGATCGGTTGAGCAAGGGAAGAAATAGAACAAGGATGATATTTTGGTATGAAGAAAGAAGCAAAATGGTACGTGATGTTGCTGCTATGAAACAAGGAGAAATGGCCAATTTGCAATTTAAATCCCTCCATTTAATAAGTTATGCAATATAGTTCAAATCCCATATAAAATGATCAAATAGGTCCAATGCAATTAGGTCCTATAATCATGCAAATGAGCAATTAAGGACATAAAAGAAATAAATCACATTCGGGAAAATAAGTCACGTAGCAATCACGTTCAATAAATCCGAAAATATGATATGATATGAATTTTCAATAAAATAATAAGAATATAATTTTATAAAATTTATGTCATGCTATGGAAATTAAAGAAATGAACAATTAGAATATAAAAATATATCCCTCAAGCGCACACGTCTCGTTCATACCTGAATTGCCGAAAGCTGGGGCGTTACACTTAGTCCCTCAAGAATTTAAATGTATGCGATTAAGTATGAAATGTTATGTATATGACAAATCAATTCTCATCAAATTATCAATCAAGTACCAAACATTTCCAAGAGGGCAATTAAAGACAATTAAGTAAAATTCTTACAAATACCAAATAATTAAACACTTAGGCATGCTCGGAAAATTAAATAACAAAAACCACGAAAAGAAATCACAAAAGAAAGGTTTAAATCACACAATTAAATCAATAAAAGGAATTAAATAAGCCTAATCCTCAAAACTCTCACGCGTGGCGAGCATACCTATACAGTCGAGAAGTCGGGGTGTCACAATAAGTTTCAACCATACAGTCATAAAATGAAACAACCATTAAATGCAGCATTCAAACGTACAAACGTGAATTCAAAATCAAAATTTCCAATTATTAATTAGATTGGTTTAGTGTTAACGATATATGTACAATCGACCGATATTTTAAAGATCAATTATTATTAATGGTTATAACTAGGTGAAACGGTGTTGAAAGGATACGTGTTGTCGGAAGGTTATCATTGAATCGGCATCAATTGCCATGCGTTCAATTTAAGCCTCGATCCAGGTATATTCCTAAACTTCTCTCGTTGTCAAAAGCCCTCGATCAATTTTTCAAGTTCTTCCTCAATTGAATTTAATTTCAGAATTACACCAAAAATCACTATTCACTATTCATGATTTTATGGAAACAGAAACTAAATCCAAACCACTCGTTGGATTCCAATATTGAAGATAGATCTAGAATTCTTGAGATGAGATCTTTGAAACCCCAATAATGGTGGTTAGAGATCATTGCTCAAATAGTAGCTCCTCTATTGATCCCCTATTTCCCTCGACGTGTTGTCATCGTCTTGTTATCGAAAAAATTCAAAAATACATGAATATGAAATCATATGATATTAATGACATGTTCAAGTGCACCATTTAATGCATAATATAACATTTAAATGCCTAACAAGGCGCACATGAAATTTGTGAAACTAATTCACGTCATTCAAGCGATACAAATGCATATAAGAACAAGTATAAGCATATAATCAATAAATAATGAGTTATAAACAAGTTTGGAGATGGAAACATGCGAGAAAAAGAAAATGAAAACACAAAAAGAGCTCCCGAGCGAAATTGGGCGAAAGTTGACAGATTTCCAAAACGGACAAGCTATAGTAAAACTGCAATATCTTGAGTTTGAGGAATGGGAATTGAGTTTTGTTTCTTGGGAATGAAACTAGACACATAGACCTTAAAAATGATATATGGCACGAAATTTGGTTCAAAGCGAGGAGAAAATGGCCTAAGCTTAAAGTTGGGTGAAAGCAGATTTTCGGTGAAGTGGCGACACCAAAAAGAATTGATTATATCTCACAAATGAAAAAATATATTGAGATGATTCCAATTTTAGGTTGTTCTAGACTTCACGAGGTTTCCAACGGTTTAAAAATTAGGTCAATCGGAGTTCGGACGAGGGAGTAACCGGCCGGGTAAAAACACGGCATAAATTTACCCGGCCGGGGAGAGCAGGTGCAGAAACCCTTCTGTAAAACTACCCGCCCGGGTACTTTTGTGGGCAAAAACTACCCGGCCGGGTAGTCCTCCAGAACAGCAAAAACGTAGAAAAACAGGGGAAGCTCGCGGGAGAAGAAAACCAAACCCCCAAATCACCCCAAACCTCAATCACAAGCACCCAAAACACCAAACAACATGAATACAATCATAATATCTCAACTAGGCATCATTTAATTCAAGGAAACATCCAAGGAAACATGTATGAATCGAACAAAGTTCAAAACAAAACCCTTAAATATGAAATGTGTTCACTCATGCTTTAACTCATCCAAGCCAAGGTATAATTGCACCAAAACATTCCCTAAATCAACTCTCATGCACCATATACATTTAGGACAACCATAGACCAAAAAGCCCTAGATTTACTTCAAGTTTCAAAACATATATACACATGCTCTTACCTTGATGATGGATGGAATGAAGAGAAAGGATGAAGATGGGTCTTGGAGCTTAAACCATTAATTAAAAGGAGGAAATCTTGGTCTTCCTTGTCTCTTGGTGGTTCAAACTTGAAGGGAAGAAAGGAGAGAATGGAATGCTCTTGATCTTGTGTGAAGGGATGAAGAAGAAATGAAATGTGTGTGTATAGGTGTATATATCGATATATGTAAGTGTAGAGGAAAGGAAATTGCCACTTAGTCCCTCAAGAATTTAAATGTATGCGATTAAGTATGAAATGTTATGTATATGACAAATCAATTCTCATCAAATTATCAATCAAGTACCAAACATTTCCAAGAGGGCAATTAAAGACAATTAAGTAAAATTCTTACAAATACCAAATAATTAAACACTTAGGCATGCTCGGAAAATTAAATAACAAAAACCACGAAAAGAAATCACAAAAGAAAGGTTTAAATCACACAATTAAATCAATAAAAGGAATTAAATAAGCCTAATCCTCAAAACTCTCACGCGTGGCGAGCATACCTATACAGTCGAGAAGTCGGGGTGTCACAATAAGTTTCAACCATACAATCATAAAATGAAACAACCATTAAATGTAGCATTCAAACGTACAAACGTGAATTCAAAATCAAAATTTCCAATTATTAATTAGATTGGTTTAGTGTTAACGATATATGTACAATCGACCGATATTTTAAAGATCAATTATTATTAATGGTTATAACTAGGTGAAACGGTGTTGAAAGGATACGTGTTGTCGGAAGGTTATCATTGAATCGGCATCAATTGCCATGCGTTCAATTTAAGCCTCGATCCAGGTATATTCCTAAACTTCTCTCGTTGTCAAAAGCCCTCGATCAATTTTTCAAGTTCTTCCTCAATTGAATTTAATTTCAGAATTACACCAAAAATCGCTATTCACTATTCATGATTTTATGGAAACAGAAACTAAATCCAAACCACTCGTTGGATTCCAATATTGAAGATAGATCTAGAATTCTTGAGATGAGATCTTTGAAACCCCAATAATGGTGGTTAGAGATCATTGCTCAAATAGTAGCTCCTCTATTGATCCCCTATTTCCCTCGACGTGTTGTCATCGTCTTGTTATCGAAAAAATTCAAAAAAAAAAATTCTTCAACAGTTGACATCCTAAGCCTGTACTGGAACTACAATCAGTTTTAGTAAAACCTTAAGATTAGAGTTTAATTTAAGATTTAGGGATTCACAAAATCTCCTTAAATCCAATTTTGCTCAAACATCGAGTTACTCCTGATTTGCCCAAGGAAAATCAAAGTTGAAGCACCGTTGAGTTGTCCATGGCATGGGCTACAAATCCCATGCTTTATTTCGTCAGGAAACTCACCGGATAACATCGAATCACCGTCCTTCTCGATTGCGCGTCGTGCGCGTATTATGGCATACTCACCTCCCATCGTCGATATTTCCATCTACAAACCATCATAGTTTGCGATTCCACCTCCATTATTTTCCTATCAGCAAGAGGAAAATATTGAATACCAATCCGTTGCCCATCGTCCATCATAGAGGGAGAACGGAGCTTGCAAAGTTGTGCCACCATATCTCGCGTTGCCTGCTGCCTTCGACTTTAACCAGAGATTACTCTTCCGTCACTGCGAACTAGGCCGCCACAACACCACTGCGAAATTCTTCCTCTCTTCAAGACGAACAAGACCCACTACTCATTTGCTCCGATCAGTGACCAAAAACTGTAGATCACAGCGCCGAAGTCGGTTGTGCTTAAAATTGACAAGTAGGTGGCTCCAGATGTTATTAATATTGGTTGAATTAGTCCAAAATTATCTAATAAATTTATAAAATTACTCATATAATTTATTCAATCATTTTTAAATATTCACACCACAAAAAATAATCACATAAAATAATATAATTGTTGGCGTGGAAAATTTGAAATAAAATTATTAATTAATGGCCCAAATAAAATGGTTGTTAATTGTTAATTTTAAGCATAAGTCCTCGACAAATTGGGCTTACATGATTAATTCAAAAGAAGAATCATGAAATTGTATTCTCATGTTTTGAATTAATTAAATGGATTAAATAAATTTTCCATTAAGTAAAATGAAGACCCACTTAATTATAAAGTGGTCCTTAAATGCCGGCCCAAGCCTACGAAGGCCAATAGGACAAATGAAGGCCTATAAATAAGGTTTTAAAGTCCAAAAAATAGGCCACAAGCACAAACATAAGCGAAAAGGAAAAACAAGCAACCAGAAGATTTAAAGGACAAAACTCTCAAGTTATCAAGCACAAAGGAATTGAAGGAATTCAAGCATTCAAGCTCTCAAGTTCGAGCCTTGCCATTCCACCATCGATTCAACCAAACTCTACACTCAATCCGGGAATAAGCATCAAGCACTCGGATAAATCCACTCCGAAGAATCAGAGGAATTTCAGAGATTGGAACACTTTTTAATTTAAATCAAAATTATTCTTGCTTTTCCTATTTTCGTCTCTTGTAATCATTTATTGCAGATTCAACGAAAATTTGTGTAAACAAATTTTGGCATGCCCAGTGGGACAATCTCTGCTTCTCATCTCTTCATTCTAAGGAATCTCAAATCATCATCCGGAGCATTTCCATGGCACCAAAAAGGAAACTCTTCAACAAGAAGGATTTTGCCAACTTCATTGCGGACATCGACCACTCCTCTACTAGGGGCATGCATTGGAGTCATTCGGAGCCAAAATCAAGATGAAATTATTGGCGAACAAGTGCTTTAAAAAAAAAATGCAAGGATGGGTTTTGCCGCTTTCATGTTAGCTTGTTACGTTTGAATTTTAGACATCGCGTCGAATCTTGGCGTTTCTTACCCTATGACATAAATTCGTCTTGTGCACCAAACATAAAGAAAGATGGAAACAGACTGCAGAAACAAACAATTGAGGACGAGAGTTCACAATTTTATTCCACCAGAAATAAGTTCTCAAACATTCAAGGAAACAAATGGGATAAAGAAACTAACAAATGTCAAATGTCAAAATGATAATGTGATCAAGCAAATGGATCAAAACTAGCTAAGTCTTGTTGGGATTCGGTGATGAGCTCTTCCATCCTCTTCAAACATCCATTTCCTTATCAGACATAACCGATGCACTCTCAAGTTGAGAAACTTGTCCTTGTTTCTCGCTCACGACTTTCTGAAGTGCAGACAAATCCTCTTCCCAGGCTCGAAGTGAGGAGTTAGCAAGTTCTTCCTTAACACGTAACTCGGCAACTTGCTTCTCTGACTCTTCTCTTTGGGTGGCCAATTTGAGCGCTTCATCCTTGAGACGGGTCATCTCGTTGGTTTGCTCGACTTCTTTACTTTCAATCTCCAAAAGACTCTGCCTTGCAATTGAAAGTGACCTGTCATGCGCCTCTTGTGTGGGCATTTTGGCCAGACTCCGTCTTGACCTTCACGTATTGGGAAGAAGCATCAAATAGGAATTGTAATCGACTGACCAACGAAGAGGTATCCATGAAGACCCCCATCTCCTTAACCAAAAAATCAAAGTCGGGCTTCCTGGCCAGGATTTTCTCCGGAGTCGCGTTCACAGCCTTATCTCGTATTTGCCCCCAGAAATAAGCAAGCATCATCTGTTGAGCTTGGAGGTGGAATTGTAGATATCAGTTTAGGCCTCTTAGCCATATTCTGCTCGATGTCAGGTCTCGCGACTGCAATATTAAGAAATATTGCATTCAAAACGCGCTAAAAGAAAAAAAAAAAGGCAAGGAATCATAAATTTTCTTCGATAAATAATCATACCTTCCAGAGGAGGAGCCTCGATTGCAGCAGGCAAATTGAAGCGTGTAACGCCCCGACTTTTCAAAATTGTTCAGGTATGAATTATATGATAATTACGTGCGCATTTAATTTATTTTAATTACGTTATTTCATTTCTTTAATTCATATTATATTAATTGGTGAATTATTTAATTATTTGAAAATATTTGAATTTGAATTTATATGAATTTCAAACTATTTGCGCTTGAATAATTTGTTTGCTTACCGTTTCTACGTGAAATGAATTCGAAATTTCGTGCAAATTTAATATGTTGGATCTATATGTGTTATGAATATGGTTATATGTTCGTTTTATGTTTTCGGATTAATTTGGTTAAGTTTTGGAATTTATTTTGATTGTGGAATCCAAAACGGGGGCGAACGAGCAATTAGCGTACCATTGGTTCCTTACGTGATATTTTGAGCTAGGAAACTCGGATTCGAGTTTCGTCAACTTTGTTGAACTCGTATTGAAAATTTGAGTTTGATGAACTTAGCTTATATTTTTCCAAATTTATTCGAACCTCCGAAATTTAACCGAAGCACGCCGCGGACACCTAAACTGCCATGTTTTACAAAAATAGTCATAACTCTTTCAAATCTTGACTAAATTAACCATGGTTTGATCCTATGGAACCCTAACTCAACCATCTAGCTGATCATTATCCTCCTTAACCGAACTAAACCCTCTCACTTAGAGAAATTCAGCCATTTCTCCCCTGCATTCCAGTTTTCCCGCAGCTCAAGTCAACCCTTGGATATTCAAGCTCAAATCTCTTCCAAACCTCCATTAATCCACAAGGTAAGCTTAGGGTTGTATTATGCATCCAATATGAGTCATTTTAATCCATTCATCCCTAATTTTGATCATGGTTTCATGGATATATGGCTGCCTTGGAGAATATTTAGGTTTTGAGCTCTTAGGTTGATCCTTTCCAATTCTTGAGGCATTTGATTGATTCCAAGCATGATTATGATTGTCTTGATCTCTTCTTTGCATTTATGGAGATGTATTAGTTGGTAGTTGAGGCATTTATGAGCTTTCATTAAGTGAACTTTGAGGTTATAGCATGAATTGATCACCTTTGCCTCCATGTCACGTTTCAATGCTTTGGGAACATGTTTGTATATTGCTTTAGGGTTGTTTTCTTGATCTTTTGTGTTCATAACATACCTGATCTTGTTGGAGACGTATTGGCTTGGCCTTGCTCTGTTTTTCGTTGTTTTTTTTGGCCGCTGGAACTATATCCACGGCCGTGGATTTTTCTTCACACCAAATCCACGCCCGTGGATATGGAGGCAGAACTGGGGTATTTTCTGGACTGAGCTCCACGGCCGTGGATCTCCTCTTTGTAAAAATCCACGGCCATGGGTCTGAGGTACGGTCGTACCTTGGCCTCATGCTTGTTTTCTTGCTTGTTTTGCTCGATTCCCACCCTTTTTATGACCCTAGTGTGATACTTACTTGTTTATATGTATCATGTGCTATGATATGACTTGTCATCGCTTGATTTTAACATGTTTCATGATTGAATAATGTGTGATGAGTTTTCGTCGAAAATATTCCGAGGTATGCTTCAATGTGTCTTCTTTGATCATAATATGTACATGCATGGACTTTACTCTTATATTTGAACCCTAGTTGCTATGTATGCCTTGTTTTATGACTTGTATGATAAGTACACAGGCTATACTACGTGTTATGGCCTTTATTTGAATTCTTTGAATTAATCTGGTATGATTTATGGATATGATAAACTCTAACGCATTTGATTAATTCTTGATATCTAAAATGAATGAGTATGGAAGTGATTGATACTTGACATGCATGGAAGGAACTTTTATATGTCTTTAACATGTTAATTGTGCATATGAACGTGTTCATCTCATTATGTCATCTTCTATGCATTCATAACATATTCATTTCATTGTCGAGCATCTTAATTGGTCATTTTGAGTCTTACTTCACCCTTATAGCACAGATTTTGATCCCGTTGGAGACGAGGCCGGTACGTGAGGCTTTTGTGTCTTCTTTTGTCGGTTCAAGGTGGGTTTCTCTTCTATTAGCTAAAACAACCCTATATACATTCAATGTGCAAAGTTTAAGCCAAAATCTGTATTATATGTATATCGATTCGTTTTATGAGTAAATAATTTCTAGTTTAAGCCTTCTTTTATGTTTGAACCCTACCTTATGATTTTGGCGAGATTATGATATGTTCACGGGCCTTGGGACTTAGTGTATGTGGCGATCCGGGGAGGCAAGGGCCGACGGTGATCCCATACACTAGTTCCAACCAAATTTATGATGAAACGGACCTCGTTAGGAGTTTTGATGAGGAAATGCTAGTCGGGCTTTTGAGGATTCGCGTACCTCACTAGCCATTATGTATGTGGTGGTCGGGGTCTTGCTAACCCTTCCACCACCCGGAGGAAGAAGGTGTATATGTATGATTATGATCATTTATGTATGTGCACGAAAGATATGTATGAAAATCAATAATTATGATATGATTACACGAGGAGAAGGTTAGAGATTATGCACGCTCACTCACCGAGCTTATAACCCTATGGCTAATTATGAAGGAATATGACCGTTGTAAACCCGTAGATGTCTTTCTTTATCTTACCCACTTGGGAAATCTTTTAAAATTTCTTACGGGTTTATAGCTTGCATGTATATGTTAAATTCTGCGATATTTATATACTATGCCTGTTTTATACCCACCAGTCCCTTCTTGGACTGAACCCGGTTTGTTTCAGTTGTTTTGTGCAAGATAAGGAGCTAGGCGGGAATACGAGTCTATAGGTCTTGCATTTGCTTGTAGCTCTAGTAGTGGTCGTTTCACTTCCATATTTTTTGGTATATGATTTTATATTCGAATTTGTTATGGAGCGTATATGTTTTGGGCCGTGATGGCGTGTAGATATTGTATATGAACTCTATTTTGGAGCTTAAGGGCTCATGGTATATATGAGCGTTATTGCTTCCGCTTTATTAATATTTTGCTCTGATTTATGGTTTAAGGGTTAGTCCCGCCTAGCCTAGAGGTGTCTGTGTGTGTCCCCGTTCGCCGTGACTTAGCTCGTGTGTGGATTACCCATTTTATAAGCGGGTTGGGTCTCGGTGCGGGGGATGTGGCACCTTGCGCTCGGGTGTTACATCCTTAAGTGGTATCAGAGCCTCGGGTTGCAAAACCCGGGCTCTCGTGTCGTGTAAGTCAGTCTAGGTCGTTCGGCTTTCGGAACAACTTGACAATGTGATTGCATATGCATTCTTTATGTGTTTATGTGCCTTAATTTTTTAATTTTGATTGAATTAATTGCACTCTCATGCATTGACTAAAGATAGCATACATTTCAGTGTTTCTTTGACAGAATGCCTCCGCGTAGACATCGTGAGAGATCACCGGGGCGACGCGGCACCGTGATCGATCTCCTACACCACAAGAACAACAACCACAACCGCCTCCAATGAACAAGGAAAATTGCATGGAATCTATTTTCAATTATGTCGAGCATAGGAGAGCTCAACCTCCCCCACCACAATCCGTTGAGCAACCGGCTCCACCGAACAATCATAGGGATCCTCATGGAGTATTTCTGAGCTACAATCCTCCTCGGTTTTCCGGATCCATTGATGATGAGGTGTCGGAGTGTTGGTTAACAAGATTAGAAAGGATATTTGAAGTCCGAGAATTCTCTACCAGGAGAAGGCCCAATTCGCTATATTTCAACTTGATGGCGGGGCTTATGATTGGTGGGAGAGAACAAAGGAAAAGCTAGAAGTTGATGGAGAGGAGATTACATGGGAAGTTTTTAAACAGGAATTTCGAGAGTGCTTTGTACCCGAGGTTGTTAGAGAGCGAAAGGAGCATGAATTCATGGATCTCAAGCAAGGGAATCGAATAGTGGCTCAATATCTTGCAGCTTTTAACAGACTTGGAAAGTATGCTCCTCACATTACTCGGGATGAGAAGAGGAAGGCCAAGAAATTTATTGCAGGTTTGAGATAGGATTTGAGGCATGGACACACCGGCCACAATTTCGAGTCCTTCGCCGACACTGTACAAAGGGCTCTAGTTCAAGAAGAGGAGTACCAGAAGACAGACTCGGTTTTTAGAGTACCCATGGGGCGAGGTTCTGGAACAAGTTTGGGAAAGAGACCTATGGTTCATGCTACTCCTCCACCCAAGGGTCCTTTCAAGAGACCACAAATGGGAGGACAAGCTTCCCAAGCTCCAAAGGCTTTACCCGTGACATCTTCGGATCGACAAATTCCAAATGAAGCACGATTATCCAAGCCACCATGCACATATTGTGGGGGGCCAACTCACAACTATCACAAATGCTGGAAGAGGTTGGGTTTATGCCTAATATGTGGAAAAGCTGATCATATGGCGGATACATGTCCCGACAAGAATCCGGGATTTCAAAAGGGGGTTCAGAGGCCCATGATTCAGGCACGTGCTTATGCCCTTGAGGGCGAGGAGCAGGATGTGGAGGTGGATCCGACAGCCGTGGTGGAAGGTACTATATGCATTCACACCATGAACATTCATGCATTATTTGATCCGGGTGCTACTCATTCTTTCATATCTCGTGATCTATGTGCTTCTATGTACCTACCTGTTACTTGTGCAAATTCGTGTTATTTTGTGAGTTCTCCTCTTGGAGGAAATTTGCAGACGGATCAAGTGGTTAGGGGTTGTTCAGTTTTGATAGAAGGGAAAGATTATCCGACCGATTTCATAGTGATGTTGATGAAGAGATATGGGGTAATCTTTGGTATGGATTGGTTATATCGGCACCGGGCCGAAGTTGATTGTTTTAAGAAAAAGATTAAGTTGGGGGAAGAGTTGATTGGAGAAGTGGGATCAAGGAGTATACCGCTTTTATCTTTTATGGAAGCTCATAAGCTAATGAGAGAAGGGACTATGGGATTCGTCGCATATCTTCTCAATAAGCCGAAGGATCAAATTAAATTTGAGGAGACCGCCGTGGTTAAGGATTTCCCTGATGTGTTTCTGAAGAATTTAGGTTCCTTGCCATCGGATCGTGAGATTGAATTCGTTATTGATTTATATCCGGGATCAAAACCGTACTCTAAGACCCCTTACAGAATGGCTCCGGCAGAGTTGAAGGAATTGAAGATTCAACTTGAAGAATTACTTAAGATTGGATACATTCGGCCGAGTTCATCTCTGTGGGGTGCTCCGGTTCTTTTTGTTAAAAAGAAAGATGGAACGTTGAGGATGTGTATAGATTACCGGGAGCTTAATCGGCGGCCTATCAAGAACAAGCATCCGTTGCCCCACATCGAGGATTTATTTGACATGTTGCAAGATTCAGGGGTTTATTCGAAATTGGATCTAAGGCAAGGTTACTACCAGTTGAAAATCCGGAAAGAGGATATACCCAAGACAGGATTTAATACCCGGTATGGACATTACGAGTTCGTAGTGATGCCTTTCGGTTTGACTAATGCCCCTGCAGCATTTATGGACATGATGCATCGGACTTTTCGGCCTTATTTGGAAAAATTCGTGGTTATATTCATTGACGATATTTTGGTTTATTCGAGGACTCCAGAAGATCACGCCAGGCATCTCAGATTGGTTTTGGAGACGTTGAGAGAACACCGGTTGTATGCAAAGTTTAGCAAGTGTGAATTCTGGATTGACCGAGTTACTTTTCTAGGTCATATTGTCTCGAGTAAGGGTTTGCAAGTAGATCCTTCAAAGATCGAGACAGTTACACAGTGGCAGAGTCCGAAGAATGCTTCCGAGGTCAGAAGTTTCTTGGGTTTAGCTGGATATTACCGAAGGTTTGTTAAGGATTTTTCAAAGATTGCCGCTCCTTCAACTCGGTTGACAAAAAAGGAAGTCAAGTTTGATTGGAACGAGGCATGTGAGTCGAGTTTCCAACTCTTGAAGGAGAATTTGACCACTGCACCGGTATTAGCACTCCCTGAAGGCACGGAAGGATACATGGTTTATACAGACGCCTCGAAATAAGGATTGGGATGTGTTTTGATGCAAAATGGTAGGGTGATAGCTTATGCCTCGAGGAAATTGAAGGATCATGAACAGGATTATCCCACTCACGATCTCGAGCTTGCAGCAGTGATCTTTGCTTTGGGGAAGTGGAGACACTACTTATATGGAATTTCTTTCGAGATCTTTTCTGACCACAAAAGCCTTCAATATTTGTTTTCTCAGAAGGAGTTGAACAAAAGACAAAGGCGATGGATGGAGACTTTAGCGGATTATGAGTGTACAATCCGTTACCATCCCGGAAAAGCTAATGTGGTCGCGGATGCACTTAGCAGGAAGGCTAGTGTGTCTAGTGTGAAAGTGGAAGTTGAGGATGAACCTGAATCTTTCAAGTTAAGAGCAAGTATTCGGAATATTACGGTACAGCCAGATCTTCAACAGAGGTTATTTGAGGCTCAGAGAAAGGATCCCGAGGTTCAGAAATTAGCTGAGAAAGCTAGAGTGGACCCCGAGTGCCCGTTTGGATTTGATGATACGGGACTCTTACAGCATGATTGGTATGCATGAATGGAATGAGACAGGAAAGGAATGAACTTTGTAATGGAATGAACAAAGGATGGAATGACTTTATTATGACATTGCTATGATTGGTACGCCAAGTAATAAAATTGGGAATGAAATAAAAATTTTAAACTTATTTCATTAATAATAATAATAATAATAATAATAATAATAATAATAATAATAATAATAATAATAATAATAATAATAATAATAATAATAAAAATAAAATATATAATTAAATATAATTAAACTTATTACTATTTTATGTCGAATGTGTTATATATATAACAATTATTATATATATAATATATATATATATATACATATACTATTTCTTTATTCATGCATAGATTATGTATTAATTATGTATTATATTTAATATATTTCTTGACATTTAAAAATAAATTTTAATATAAATGTCAAAATTCGTTCTTTATAAAATATTTGAATTTATAAAATTTTATAAATAAAATAATATTTTGAACATGTTTTTTAAATGTATAATATATTTATATTTACATATATTTGATTTAATTTATTAAATTTTCAATGTGATTAATAGTATTTAATTTTTATTTATGAAAATAATAAAATATAATATGCATTTAACATATATGTGACGAAAATATAAAAATAATAATAAATTTTAAACATTGGGAATGGCTAATACCATGGGGGACCAAAGGAATGGGGTAATGCCCATGCTTGTGGGAATGGGCATTACCGCGGGAATGAACATTCCTAATCATGTTTTGGTACCAATCATGGGTTTAGGAATGGACACGATAATGCCCATTCCATTCCCACCCCATTCCATCATACCAATCTTGCCGTTAAGGTTCAAAAACAGGATTGTGGTTCCGGGTGAGTTAAAGAGGATTATTTTGGATGAAGCTTACAGATCAGGGTATTCGATACATCCCGGAGGTAATAAGATGTACAAGGATTTGAAGCAGTTCTATTGGTGGAACGGTCTAAAGAGGGATGTAATCAATTTTGTGAAACATTGTCTGACTTGTCAAATTATGAAGGCAAAGCATCAAAAGCCATCAGGGCTACTTCAACCGCTACCTATTCCGGAATGGAAATGACAACAAGTGGCGATGGATTTTGTCTCGGATCTTCCTAGAGTAAGGTGTGGTTTTGATGGAATATGGGTGATCATGGATCGATTGACAAAATCGGCACATTTTTTGGCTATTCGGATGTCGGATAAGGTGAATAAGTTAGCTAAGAAGTATGTTGATGAAATAGTCTGACTTCATGGTGTGCCGGTCAGGATTGTATCAGATCGAGATCCGGGGTTTACTTCGAGGTTTTGGCAAGAATTGCAAAGAAATCTGGGAACAAGGCTTCAATTCAGCACAGCTTTCCATCCTCAGACAGATGGGCAGTCGGAGAGGTTAATCAAATATTTGGAGGATATGTAGAGAGCATGTGAATTGGATTTCTCGAGCTCATGGAATGAGCAGTTATCTTTGATCGAATTTTCTTATAATAACAGTTTCCAAGCTTCTATAGGAATGGCAACTTATGAAGCTCTTTATGGACGAAAGTGTAGATCTCCCTTATTTTTCGACCTTGAGGAATGAAATTGGACAAAACAAGAGGGAGTGAAACGAGGGGAAAAGAAAGAGAAGCCTTCTAAAGCCGTGCAAGCGGCGATTGATAAGGTTCAGATAATTCAGCAAAGAATGAAAGCAGCTCAAGATAGACAGAAGAGTTATGCGGATGGGCGAAGAAAGGATCTTAAGTTTGAAATTGGTGATAGGGTGTTCTTGAAAGCTTCGCCACAAAAAAGGTTTTCAAGGATTGGAAAATGAGGTAAGTTGAATCCACGTTATCTGGGTCCGTATGAGATTCTTGAGAAAATTGGAGATACGGCGTATCGATTGAATCTACCTCCGAGTTTGACTGGAATCCACAACGTATTTCATGTTTCCCAACTTCGCAAATATTATCCGGATGAATCTGAGATTCTACCCGAGGAAGAGATAGAAATTGAGCCTAATCTCACCTTCGTTCAGAAACCGGTTAAGATTTTGGAGCAGAAATTTCAGGAATTAAGAAACCGGCGAATCCCACTAGCGAAGGTGTTATGGAGAAGTGATAAGACGGAAGAGGCCACATGGGAAACGGAGGATAAGATGAGAAGGTTCCATCCTGAGTTGTTTTCGGGTAATCAATGAATCCGAGGACGAATTCTTTTTTAAGGGGGAGAGGTTGTAACGCCCCGACTTTTCAAAATTGATCAGGTATGAATTATGTGATAATTACGTGCGCATTTAATTTAGTTTATTACGTTATTTTATTTCTTTATTTCATATTATATTAATTGGTGAATTATTTAATTATTTGAAAATATTTGAATTTGAATTTATATGAATTTCGAACTATTTGCACTTGAATAATTTGTTTGCTTACCGTTTCTACGTGAAATGAATTTGAAATTTCGTGCAAATTTAATATGTTGGATCTATATGTGTTATGAATATGGTTATATGTTCGTTTAATGTTTTCGGATTGGCTTGGTTGAGTTTTGGAATTTATTTTGATTGTGGAATCCAAAACGGTGGCTAACGAGCAATTAGCGTACCATTGGTTCTACGTGGTATTTTGAGCTAGGAAACTCGGATTCAAGTTTCATCAACTTTGTTGAACTCGTATTGAAAATTCGAGTTTGATGAACTTATCCTTATATTTTTCCAAATTTATTCGAACCTCCGAAATTTAACCGAAACACACCGCGGACTCCTAAACTGCCATGTTTTACAAAAATAGCCATAACTCTTTCAAATCTTGACTAAATTAACCATGGTTTGAGCCTATGGAACCCTAAATCAACCATCTAGCTGATCATTATCCTTCTTAACCGAACTAAACCCTCTCACTTAGAGAAATTCAGTCATTTCTCCCCTGCATTCCAGTTTTCCCGCAGCTCAAGCCAACCCTTGGAGATTCAAGCTCAAATCTCTTCCAAACCTCTATTAATCCACAAGGTAAGCTTAGAGTTGCATTATGAATCCAATATGAGTCATTTTAATCCATTCATCCCTAATTTTGATCATGGTTTCATGGATATATGGCTGCCTTGGAGAATATTTAGGTTTTGAGCTCTTAGGTTGATCTTTTCCAATTCTTGAGGCATTTGATTGATTCCAAGCATGATTATGATTGTCTTGATCTCTTCTTTGCATTTATGGAGATGTATTAGTTGGTAGTTGAGGCATTTATGAGCTTTCATTAAGGGAACTTTGAGGTTATAGCATGAATTGATCACCTTTGCCTCTATGTCACGTTTCAATGCTTTAGGAGCATGTTTGTATATTGCTTTAGGGTTGTTTTCTTGCACTTTTGTGTTCATAACATACCTGATCTTGTTGGAGAAGTATTGGCTTGGCCTTGCTCTGTTTTTCGTTGTTCTTTTTGGCCGCTAGAACTATATCCACGGCCGTGGATTTTTCTTCACACCAAATCCATGCCCGTGGATATGGAGGCAGAACTGGAGTATTTTCTGGACTGAGATCCACGGCCGTGGATCTCCTCTCCGTGGATCTCCTCTTTGTAAAAATTCACGGCCATGGGTCTGAGGTACGGTCATACCTTGGCCTCGTACTTTTTTTCTTGCTTGTTTTGCTCGATTCCCTTCCCGTTTATGACCCTAGTGTGATACGTACTTGTTTATATGTATCATGTGCTATGATATGACTTGTCATCGCTTGATTTTAACATGTTTCATAATTGAATAATGTGTTATGAGTTTTCGTCGAAAATATTTTGAGGTATGCTTCAATGTGTCTTCTTTGATCATAATATGTACATGCATGGACTTTACTCTTATATTTGAACCCTAGTTGCTATGTAGGCCTTGTTTTATGACTTGTATGATAAGTACACAGGTTATACTACGTGTTATGGCCTTTATTTGAATTCTTTGAATTAATCTGGTATGATTTATGGATATGATAAACTCTAACGCATTTGATTAATTCTTGATATATAAAATGAATGAGTATGGAAGTGATTGATACTTGACATGCATGGAAGGAACTTTTATATGTCTTTAACATGTTAATTGTGCATATGAACGTGTTCTTCACATTATATCATCTTCTATGCATTCATAACATATTCATTTCATTGTCGAGCGTCTTAATTGGTCATTTTGAGTTTTACTTCACCCTTATTGCACAGATTTTGATCCCGTTGGAGACGAGGCCGGTTCGTGAGGCTTTTGTGTCTTCTTTTGTTGGTTCAAGGTGGGTTTCTCTTCTATTAGCTAAAACAACTCTATATACATTCAATGTGCAAAGTGTAAACCAAAATCTATATTATATGTATATCGAGTCGTTTTATGAGTAAATAATTTCAAGTTTAAGCCTTGTTTTATGTTTGAACTCTACCTTATGATTTTGGCGAGATTATGATATGCTCACGGGCCCCGGGACTTAGTGTATGTGGCGATCCGGGGAGGCAAGGGCCGACGGTGATCCCATACACTAGTTCCAACCAAATTTACGACGAAACGGACCTCGTTAGGAGTTTTGACGAGGAAATGCTAGTCGGGCTTTTGAGGATTCATGTACCTCACTAGCCATTATGTATGAGGTGGTCGGGTCTTGCTAACCCTTCCACCACCCGGAGGAAGAAGGTGTATATGTATGATTATGATCATTTATGTATGTGCACGAAAGATATGTATGAAAATCAATAATTATGATATGATTACACGAGGAGAAGATTGGAGATTATGCACGCTCACTCGCCGAGCTTATAACCCTATGGCTAATTATGAAGGAATATGACCGTTGTAAACCCGTAGATGTCTTTCTTTATCTTACCCACTTGGGAAATCTTTTAAAACTTCTTACGGGTTTATAGCTTGCATGTATATGTTAAATTCTGCGATATTTATATATTATGCCTGTTTTATACCCACCAGTCCCTTCTTGGACTGAACCCGGTTTGTTTCAGTTGTTTTGTGCAGGATAAGGAGCTAGGCAGGAATACGAGTCTTAGGTCTTGCATTTGCTTCTAGCTCTTGTAGTGGTCGTTTCACTTGCAAATTTTTGGTATATGATTTTGTATTCGAATATGTTATGGAGCGTATATGTTTTGGGCCGTAATGGCGTGTAGATATTGTATATGAACTCTATTTTGGAGCTTAAGGGCTCATGGTATATATGATCGTTATTTCTTCCGCTTTATTAATAATTTGCTCTGATTTATGGTTTAAGGGTTAGTCCCGCCTAGCCTAGAGGGGTGTGTGTGTGTGTGTGTCCCCGTTCGCCGTGACTTAGCTCGTATGTGGATTACCCATTTCATATGCGGGTCGGGTCTCGGTGCGGGGGATGTGGCACCTTGCGCTCGGGTGTTACAAAGCGGCTAGTTGCATTGACCGAATCTGTGCTTCCTTCGGAAAGGGTATGAATCTCTCGCTCAAGGCTCCCAAGCTGAAAATGAAAAAAAAAAAAAAAGGGGAGGGAGTATTAAAACACAATATCAAACAAGTAGAAGAATGTAGGAAACAATACTGTAATCTTTTTTACATATTGTGCTAGATCTTCTAAAGGCATGCTAGAACTCGGGACGTCCTAAAAAAAGGACAAATCAATATTAATATCATCTAAGTCAGAAACCTTGGTTCCTTCATCGCGTTGCGGTTGATCACTGGACCTGCCATTCAAAAGAGAAAGTGTGGAAATGACCTCACGTTCCTCGCTGGGGGCAAGAGTAGATAAAGGCTCAACGGCTAGAACATTCACCGAACGCTGTCGCTTCTTGGAGGATGTCTCTGTTGGAATAATAGCACGATCAGCTTCGAGGAGTGGACCTTGGGGTGGTGGTTCTTTCTGATTATCCTTAGAGCTCCCAGTTATGGCCTTCGAAATTTGACCAAGTTTGAGGATGAACTTCGTGCCCTTACTAGTCGAGGCCTTCCAACACTTTGCCCACCAACCAGCATATGCCTTAGTGACCAATCGAAATGAAGATGAATCACCCGAAATAATGAATTTGGAGTCTGTCCCAAGCAAAGTAGAAGATCTCCAAAACCGAACCAACTCGTTTAGCTCACATGAGAGGATCTCTTCCTTCAGCATACCCGGAATGTCCTGACAGAAACCGAATTGTCGACTGAAACGATGAGGGCTGTAAGCTTCAACAATGTAGTCTGGCCCGCTTCGAAAAGTCAAGTAGCCAGACCTGATAGCCAAAATGATATCCTTGAAAACGCCGGAAGTGGTCGAATCATCTATAACCAGAGCCCGATCACGTATCCGTAAATTTGGAAGTGGGGATAGACCAATCTTCACGAATAACTCGTGTGCTCCTTCAATGTCAAAAGATTTAGCCATATTTTCTCCTGAAAATGTCTCCATTTTAGCACTACCCGGTTCCTGTATGGGGGGAAAATAGGTGTCAAGATAGTGGCCTATCCAGCTGTAAAGAAAGTGAATTGAAAAGATCGTGGTCGATTGACTCAAGCTCTTGGAAGAGGATATGTCTCGCAGTCCATGGTAGATATTGGCTAATACCAGAATGGCCAAGGAAAAGCATGTCCCACATGCCATCATGCTCGAAACCCTGAAAATAGAAGCCCTGACCTTATCAGCTCGGTGATGAGGAAGAACAAACTTACACCACCAACAGGCTATGAAAGCAGCCAGATAAGTCTCCTTCATAGCATCCTCCTCAATCTCTAACATCAAAAAAGGGTCAACAAATTCCTAGTTGCGAAGTGGAGGAGGGGCATCGATCCGTCCGGACGGGTTATGAGTGCACTTAGGTGGGGCAGTCCTCTTCTTGGCAGTACATAATGGGGGTTCGGCAAGGCGGATTGGCCCTTTGAACCAGAAATTAACCCAGTCGGAAATGAACACGCCATGCGCATCCTTAGGGAGTTTGTGATAAGCCAGGAGCAGATGTCTGCAACTCTGCGGTATAGATGATATACGACCATCACCGAACAACTCTTTAGCAGAAGGGACAGACTCATCATAAAGGTCTCCTCGTATAGGTAATCCACAAAGTCCTCGAATGTCCCATAAAGAAATTGAAAATTCCCCGGAAGGGGTATGGAGACTGTTGGTGGAGGGGTACCATAGTTCCATGAAAGCTTGGACAATGTTCCTATCACATACGTACATAAAGAGGGAGGCATCGACGGCGTTATAGATTCTGGCCTGATCAAGGGTACCCGCATAGTGACATAGTATATCCTCAGTCCATTCCCAATAACCATCATTGAAGGATACTTCACCAAGTTTGGAGGGCGGAGGTCTCCATAAGTGGCTCTTGTGGTTGAGACGGAAGTTTGGGAGTTGAAACTCTGTGTCTTGTCCCTGGTGGAGTGAAGATTTCAGCAGGAGGACTCGGGAGTTAGAAGTGGCGCCAGAGTATGAATCGATGGTGTCCATAGTTTTCTCGATAGTCCATTCTGTAAGACGCGTGGATTTGTCAGATGAACGTGTCCTAGAATGGTGGATGCTTGTGGCCGATTGATGGAGCAGTAGTTTAGTGGGTAGGATTCCAAGTGGTCTTTAATATCCATATCAAAAGTGTCACATGAAAACATCCAATTAACCAAATTACTCCAACAATGATTCAAATTGAAACAAGTCAAACTAGAAAGTATTTAAAAGGTTTATGTCGTCCCAATGCCAAACTTGAAAGAGAGACTCCCTTCGCGAATTGGCTCACGGTCGGGCTCGATTCCAGTTATGATTCCAAGGAATTCCAATTGCAATCCCGAGCAAATAGTTGTCCTCACGTGAATAACAAAGTGGGGAGATTGTTCCAGTAAATTAAGAGAATTCCAATTATGATTCCAAGTATGTCCCGGCAGATTACGATTCCAAGTGAGAGCTTTAGTTCCAATAGATGAAAAGGGCTCCAATTTTGATTCCAAATTAAGTTGTTGGAGACCGTCGAGATGTCCTTAAATTCCAAGTAAAATTGTCCCAATAAGTCAAAAGAGTTCTAACTGTTTTTTCCAAGTGAGTTGCTGGAGACTGCAGAGATATCCCTGAATCTATGAAAATAAAACCGAAAGTTAAATAAATGAAGCTGATAGCAGATCCACCAAGCAGAAGAGAAGAAATAAATAAAAAAAAAAATTTGTCCTCTCGGCACCCGCATCAGAGATATCCAAGCAAAAAGCTCCCCCGAAGCGCCTTTGATTCCAATAATCACGTACACCCACTTGTTTCCAGAATTCTTCCTGTCAAGGAAAAGTGATGTCCTCTCCTGGCTTGAGCTCAAGTTGAAGGCTAGATGTCCAAGCGTATTCAGGAATTGGAGACTCAACCTTAATTACATCTCTTAAAGAATCACCCTCATTAATTCCTGGCCAATTTGATTGGCTGCCAAAAAATCAAAGAGAATAAGGAAAGGATTTGGTGACAAAAATCGGAGGGAATTAAAATTTCTCTCTTCCTCAATATGGTCAATTTTACCTTCGCAGAGAAGCAAGATTGGGGACAAAGCAATGAAAATAAGGGAAATCCCCGTGTAAATTCGATTTTCCCAAATAAGGGTTTTACAAAGACTGTCAAAAGGAGGATTGTTGCTTCCATAGATACCAAAATTGAAGAAAAATGGGAAGAGGAAAGGAAAGGAAATTTTCTTCTTCTTCGTCACTATCACTTTGGCCTGCATATCCAAAATTTCTCCAACCTTCCAAAACAAGATATGGAGAGGAAAGCTGATCGAAAGGATAGAATGACGAATAACCCAGAATTTCGCACATTGATATTCCATATCAAACAACTACTAGCTTGACCGAAAAATCTTCGCTCGAAATTTGCACTGCTCGAGATGGAAAGGTTGACCGACCGCTAAAAGGAAGGGGTCTGAAATTACCCGGATGGCTCTCGGCAGATCTCCATGGCTACACCAGAAGAGGAAAGAAGACAGCTTCTCGACAATGTGCTTTCTCTCAAGTTTGGGAAAATGGTAATGCATTTGCTTTCCTTTTTGGGCTTTATTTGCGGCCCAATTAAATAGAATATGTACACATGTGTATATAATACATATTGAAAAGAGGAAGATTGGGCTGGTATGTTTGACGCCGTCATTTCCGCATCCCATTTTGTTTGGGCATTAAATGAGTTTGAAATGGGCCCGCCTCTGCTAAGGAAAAGAAATACTTCAAGCCCGGACTCGCAACCGTCGACATGCTCGCCTCGGATCTTGAAATGGGTGCATCTGTTGGCGTGGAAAATTTGAAATAAAATTATTAATTAATGGCCAAATAAAATGGTTGTTACTTGTTAATTTTAAGCATAAGTCCTCGACAAATTGGGCTTACATGATTAATTCAAAAATAAGAATCATGAAATTGTATTCTCATGTTTTGAATTAATTAAATGGATTAAATAAATTGTCCATTAAGTAAAATGAAGGCCCACTTAATTATAAAGTGGTCTTTAAATGCCGGCCCAAGCCCACGAAGGCCAATAGGACAAATGAAGGCCTATAAATAAGGTTCTAAAGTCCAAAAAATAGGTCACAAGCACAAACATAAGCGAAAAGGACAAAGAAGCAACCAGAAGATTCAAAGGACAAAACTCTCAAGTTATCAAGCACAAAGGAATCGAAGGCATTCAAGCTTTCAAGTTCGAGCCTTGCCATTCCACCATCGATTCAACCAAACTCTACACTCAATCCGGGAATAAGCATCAAGCACTCGGATAAATCCACTCCGAAGAATCAGAGGAATTTCAGAGATTGGAACACTTTTTAATTTAAATCAAAATTATTCTTGCTTTCCCTATTTTCGTCTCTTATAATCATTTATTGCAGATTCAACGAAAATTTGTGTAAACAATAATATAAGCAATTAATTGATCAATTAGGCTCATAAAATGCAATGCATAAATTAGGATTTCTCGATCCCATCCAGTAATTGCATAAAGCTATGTTGTACGGACACGAACACGGCGACACGGACACGACACGACACGGACACGGCGACACGGATTTTTTAAAAATTTTAGGACACAACACGGCTCGGACACGGCTATATTTTATATAAATAAATATATTTTATATATAAATTAAAATATTTTATATAAAAATAAAAATAGTTTATAAGTATAATCTAGATAAAATAAAATATTTTAAAAAAATATGTATAATTAAAAACTAGAATAAGTTTGTTATTTTAGTTTTCATCCCAAAAAATTCTAAAAATATTAAAAAATGCATAAAAAACTTTATTTAATTAGAAAATTTATCCCGCCGTGTCCGAGCCGTGTCGGACACCGTGTCCTATTTTTTTTTATTTCGGACACGTTTCAGCCGTGCCCGAGGCGTGTCCGTGTCCGACAAGTGTCAGACACTGCACGGACACTTTTTTTGCCGTGTCCGTGCTTTCTAGGCCTAAAGTCTAAGGTCGGAAATACTGATATCGAATTGACCCGTTTTAGGGTTCTTACAATATAACTATTTTAATATGGAAGTAAGTAATAATAAACAATAAAATAGAAATTAGTTTGTTATTTTATAAAATTGTCATTTGATAAACATTCATATATATTATTAAGAATTAGCTGATAACAATGTATACTGAAATTTACATATTTAAATATATGTCTCTTTTTTTAGTAATTGATGATGGACTACCATTTTCTCATTGTAATACAAGTATGTTTTGATTTACCATTACGGTAGAAATTTTCGGCAACACCACTAAATTTACAACCATCGGATTTCCACCTTTTGAGCATCTCTCAACCACAAAATTTCATCTCTTTCTCTCCCTATTTATTGGAAGCTCACAATAAACATTAAGATTTTTCTATAAGTAAAATTGTTTGATTCTCGTTAATTCCATCAAAACGTTTTTCAACCTCTTTGACCTCCGAATTCTTTTCATTCTTCTGATACTATGGAGGTGTCTTATTCTTCGGCCTGTGTGGCCGTTGCAACCCTCTTCCTTGTTGTTAGTACTGCCACAGTCGTGCAATCTATAGGCGTCAACTATGGCACCCTCGGCGATAATCTCCCTCCACCAGCCCAAGTGGCACAGTTCCTCAAGGACAAGACTGTTATTAACCGCATCAAGACCTTCGACGTCAACCACGACATCCTTCGCACCTTTGCAAACACCGGCATCTTCGTCGCCCCAACCATACCTAACGGTGAGATCCCTAAACTCACAGACATCGGTCAAGCCCGCCAATGGGTGACTGCCAATATCAAGCCTTTCTATCCCCAGACGATGATCAACTACATACTCATAGGCAACGAAATCCTCCATTGGGGCCCCCAGGACCTTAGAGACAACCTTGTTGCCGCAATGAAAACCGTCAACCAAGCCCTTCAGCTCGAAGGTGTCAAGGATATCAAAGTCACCACCGCACATTCTCTAGGAATCCTCGAACCGTCGGAATTACCGAGTCAGGCTCGATTTCGAGCCGGGTGGGATAAAGGAGTACTCGCCCCAATGCTACAGTTCCACAGAGACACTAAATCGCCTTTCATGGTGAACCCATACCCCTATTTCGGCTACAGCCCCGAGAAGGCAGATATGGCTCTATTCCGGCGCAACAAAGGCATGTTCGATAAATTTACAAAAATGACTTACAACAACATGTTCGACAGTCAGCTGGATTCTGTGTACACCTCCATGAAGAAATTAGGGTACACGGATGTGGAAATCGTTGTCGGTGAGACGGGGTGGCCATCGCAATGTGAGACGTTGGAGCAGGCGAAATGCTCGGTAGCTAATGCGGGGTCGTATAACGGAGGACTGGTGAGGAAGTACAACTCCCTAAGCGGGACGCCATTGATGCCGAAGAAGAAGTTCGAGACGTATATATTTGCTCTTTTCAATGAGAATCAAAAACCAGGGCCCATAGCCGAGAAGAATTTCGGGCTTTTCCATCCAGATTTCACCCCCGTCTATGATGCCGGTATCATGCGCAATGGGAAGACTGCTGCACCTCTTCCTGGAACAGTAAGCCATTAATTTGGTTATTTTCATATTTCAAATTATTGCCTATATATGCTGGTGTTTCATTTTCTAACTTTGAAAATAACAAAAAGTAATCACAATGTATGTATATATGCTGAAAGTAAAGGCATTAATATGTATGTATAAATATATACTCAAGAAATTGGGTATGTATATGTATATATATACATATATATGCTTCAAGTGCCTGTCGATGAAGCATATATATATACATATAGCTAAACTGCTAAACATACCTATATATATATATGCTTATACACACATATGTGCCCCATTTATACGGGGAATTCCTGAAAACTCCCCAAATGATAAGCTCAATTCCTTTTAGCTCCCCATTTTCAAAAATGATGTATTAAAACTCAAGAATCGCGTATCTAAAACCTCAAATGATGTATTTGAAATACAAGGAAAAAATCATGTATCTAAATCCCAGAATCATGTATCCAAATCCCAGAATTGCGTATCTAAATCCTAGAATCGCGTATCTAAAACCCCAAATGATGTATTTGAAAATGGGGAGCTAAAAGGAAGTTTTCAAACCCATGGGGAGTTTTAAGGAATTGCCCCTTTAATGGACAAAATTATACAGATTAGTGTACTGTTCATTTACCGAAAAGTTTAGCTTACAGACACCATATATATATGTGTGTATGTATATATTTTACAAAATATTTATTAATATCTTTAGTATGCTGTGCAAATGCAACTTTTTAAAATTAATTATTATAAAATACTCTATTGTGTTCCGCTCATATGCGACCTTATGTAACAATATTTTCTTATTTTTAACTTTTTCGATGACCGTCCTGACTTAAATACACTCGAGAAAGACTAGTTTGGTTGTCATTCATGTTCGCTTTTCGGAAGAATGTACCTTGTGACATAATAATGGACCTTGTGACATTTTTGTTCTAGTCACACAAATCTGAATTTTAATTTACTTATATAGCAATATGTTGACATATAAATAATTTGGTTATTTTAATAAATAAATTTCTTCTACTCTATGAGATGAAATTATTCATGTGATTTCAAAATTTCGCTTTTGATTAGCATTCACCAGTTCATTTCATCAAAAAACAATAGTTATTTACATCATGCTCTCTGTGTGAGGTGAAATGCACAAAAAAAATCATGTGTCATAAAAATTAACATAATAAACCCTTTGTTTTAAATATATTTGCACATTGCCCCTTTAGATGATATCATTATAATTTAAATATAATATCTCTATTTTATCCTGACAAATTAAACGTAGATTCCGAATTTAATTTTCCAATGTCTATTGTCTATTTTATTTTTCAGTAATGGAGCAGCAGGTGTAGTTGTATTATCTATTTTATACAGGGTTTTGGTGCATATAAAAAAATATTGAACAATACATAGAGATGTGAGATGTATATCAGAATATAGAAGGGTAAAATATTCATTTTGTATCCAATAAATAAAGAAAATTATTGTTCTACTCGGGCTAAAAGCACGTGTCAAACACTAGAAAATTTCAAAATTTGTTATGCAAATACTTTGAAAACACAGGATTTTACATATCAATTTTCATATCAAATGATTTTTTGTGTTAATTAGGACTAACACAAGGCTGAAATACGTAAAAAGCCCCAAAAAGAAATGATCAGCACAGTCTCGTACTTTAGATAATTTTTCATAAAACTATTTATTTCACGTATGCATAGTGATGTTTATATCATGATGCAGAATGGTTCAAAACCAACACCGCCAACATCAATCACCCCAAGCAGCGGTAAAAAATGGTGTGTCCCAAAACAAGGTGTGAGCAACCAAAAATTGCAAAACAACATAGATTTCGCGTGCAGCCAGGGCATAGATTGTGGACCGATTAATCAAGGTGGTAAATGCTTCGATCCCAACACTGTGATCGCTCACGCATCCTTCGCAATGAATTCTTACTATCAAACTAAAGGTCGAACTGATGTTACCTGTGATTTCTCCGGCACTGGCGTTGTTACGACTAATGACCCCAGTATGTTTCTCTACCGTACCCTTTAGAACTTTCATACAATTTAGACGAGTTTTTTTTGTTCGGTCACCCTCCGTAAATATACATAATTAGCACTCTGAACTCCGTGATTTAAAATATCTCAAAACGAACCCCGTGGTTGTATTAAATTAGCACTAAATTAATACTCAAAACCCTACGGTTGTGACAACAACCACGGTTGTAGGGTTTTGAATGCTAATTTAATACAATCACAGGGTTCGCTTTGAGACATTTCAAATTACAGTGTTCGGAGTGCTAATTGGGTATATTATAGGGTTTATGGTACAATAAATACTCATTTAGACTTGTTTTAACAAATATGTTTTAGATTAATTAAAGATAAAGCAAGTCAAACTTATGGTAATAAATCGGAAGCAAGTCAAATTTTTTACGTTTTGAGTACGAAAACTGATAATGATCCCAAACATTACGTAATTGAGGTGATTTATTGATAATTAATAATATTTTGCTAGAGTAGTATCGATCTTAATCGGATATAAAATGTATTCACACGCCAAAAGGAGATGAGATTAATTTATTTATATGAATACATCAAGGAGATATACTAACCATATGTTTGGTTCGGGGAATTAGGGAGGAAAAGAAAATGTGAAAGAAAGAAAGAAAGAAAAGAAAAAATCAAAGAAATTTAAAATCCTGGTATTGTTTGGTTAGTAAGGATTTTAGGGAAATATGCGATAAAAATGCTTACATGATTTCTTTGTTTGGTTGTTGTAGAGAAAATGATTGAAAGATAAAAGAGTAAAACAATAATGTATTTATATCTCAATTTCTTGTTCTATTTTCACCCTAAAAGAAGAAAATTTCAACCTACACACTATAATTACAAGAGCAAATATATATAGAAAGCATTTAAGGTTTTTCTCCATTTTTCCTCACCAACTTGGAGAAAGAAATCATATTTCTATTTTGGGATAAATATTTGTTTGTCATTCAAACTATGCCCGTTTTTATACTTTATCATCTAAACTTATTTTCGTTGCAAACCACCATTTCATCTATATAATATTTACAAACCGTCATCCTTATTCAATTTTAAGTGGTTTCTGGCCTAAATACGCCATAGGTGATGCACACTAGCTTTTAATAAAGATATATTTATCTTTCAATTATTACATTAATTTTTTAAAGTTTTAACGTGATAGAAGGGGACTATAACTCTTATTTTCTCATCTTCATCTTTTGATGTCTATCTTACTTGACAAGATAATGTGTTAAAAAAACATATATAAATTATTTGGCTTGATACTTTCTAGTTTTAAGAAAAATACAGTCTTTTCCTCAATCATGGATATAATAGATCAATAAACATAGAAAATAAACAAAATCATTTCTTATTAAAACTTCAACCCTCAGCAAAAAAAATGAGGAAGAAGGATGGGGAAATGAAAGAATCAAATAGTTTTGAAAAAAAAAATGCGGATTGATTAAATAGTTTCAACAAACAAAATGCGGATGCATTGATTAAATAATTTGAAAAATCATAAAGACTATTGTGTTTAACTGTGTTGAGGGAATAACTGTGTTGAGGGAATAAAATTTGAGAAATTTTTATCCTTAATTTCCTAATTATGAGACCTTAACTTGGTAGACAATAACTGAATTAATGGAAAGACTATTTTATTCTTATTAAAAACACGTGTACATCACGTGTGGGGTATTTAAGTACGAAAAACCACTTAAAATTAGACGAAGATAACGGTTTTATAAAATTGTATATATGAGACGGCGGTTGGATAAAAATCATGTAAATGGAATGACGATTTGCAATGAAAATAAGTTCAGATGACAAAGTGTAAAAATTGGCATAGTTGGAATGACAAAAATATTTATCCCAATTAATTATGAAAAGTTGTAGGAACGGCCAAATCAATGGAACTTAAAAGGTAACTCGCTCACATCAAAACTACACGAGAAACATATATCGAGTATATCAATTAAAAATATTTTACATCATATTTAAATTGGGCATAATTAATAACTTTCTTCAATTGAAAATAATTTAGTTTACTTCTTCACGTGAAAAATATAAATATTAACTTATCTGTTCAAATTTATAATTAAGTTTCACTTCCCACTCACCTAAATTAACTGTAATATTTTTAATTATTTTTTCCATTTCCTTATTCTTTACTTCTTCTTTTTATAATACAATTTTAAACCTAAATACTTTAATTTTTACGATTAATATTCTATTTTTAAATTTGAATACTTTAAAATTTATGAATAATATTTCAATTATAAATCTAAGTACTTTAACTTTTATGAATAATACTCTAATTTAAAACGTATTTACTTTAACTTTTAGGAATAATACTCTTTTTTCTTTTTCTTTTTTTTTTATTTTCTTTCTCATACTTAAGTTTTAAATCTGAATACTTTAACTTTTACAAATAATACTCTACTTTTAAATTTGAATATTTACTTTAACTTTTAGGAATAATACTCTTTTTTCTTTTTCTTTTTTTTTTATTTTCTTTCTCATACTTAAGTTTTAAATCTGAATACTTTAACTTTTACAAATAATACTCTACTTTTAAATTTGAATGCTTTGTTTTATAATTTAAATACTCTATTTTATAACTTAGATACTTTATAGTTTTTAAATATTACTCCAAAATATAAATCAACAATTTTTACTCCACCATCCACCTACACAAAAGAATTATATATATATATATATATATATATATATATATATATATATATAAGTTTTTACATATGAAGTATGAAAATTATATTTTGAAATATTAACATACAAAATAAAAATATAAAATAGTGTATATGAGGTATTATTTTAACAAAATGGTTTGTGTGGGAGGGAAAAATAATATGTTATGTCATTTTAAAGTTTCTTCAATGTTATTTTGGTAATTTTATCAAAAATAACGAGTGAAATTACAAATTTAAATTAAAAAGTTAATATTATTTTATTTTTTTTCCATGAAGAATGATGTCAAATTTATCCTGTGCATTGGAGGGTTTTACCACATCCCCCTTTGCATAAAAGTGTTGTAATGCATGGTGCCCATAATAAATTATTTGAAAAAAAATTGGTACATTTATTTCGTTTCACGTTATTGATTAAAAATTGAGAATATAAGGCAGAAAACTCCTAATTCAATAAGCTCGTGCGTGCGTATAGCAGAACACTTATATTAAGCCTTTTTTATATTCTTATACTAAATATATGGATGCAACATATAAGAAATATAGATTTAGTTATTTATTAATTTAATAGCTCATTACAATTTCAAATATGATTTTATTAATTAAATTTCAGTTTCTTGTTTTGGTAACATAATAAAATCCGTGCTGTTATTATAACAGCACCACCATGATATATAAAGTTACATAGAAATGGATAAATATTAAATAGAGAAAAATAAAATTTAACAAAACTCTTCTTTAACTAGCTACAAAGAAAATTAATTCGGTTCTTAAAGGTCGAGATTCGGCTACTTCAGATCTAACTGTAAGTTTTTGTAAAAATTGTAGTCATTATATTTATTTTATATATTATATTGGATATTATAATTGAAGAATACATTTGCTTATAGTATCCAAAACTATATTAATAATGTATATGATAATATTGAGGTTTTATGGAGTTAAATATTAAATGGATCAAAATGAAAAAGTTATTAGTTGAGGTTAATACTAACGTAAATAAATTACTTATAAATACAAAGGTGAACATTAGTCTTACCCTCGTTTACTTCCTTTTTTTTTTTTTTTTTTTCAGGCACCGCCACTTGCAAATACCTTTAATCTCGAGAAGCCATTTCGAAGAATGAATATTAAGTTGTTTGTGTAGTATTTTTATATTGCCTAAAATCGAATAGAAAACTAATAGAATTAAGAAAGAAAGATGTAATATTTTTTTGCTTATTTATTTTACGATGACATGTGGTGGAACTACCATATCATACAATCTGGATAAATTATGATGTGCGGCACTATATTTTAATTCCATCTATTATTGATTTCACAAGTAATTTTTAAAGTTTTCTGACGAACAAGCATGAAAATAAATTTTATTTTCAAAAATTGCTTTCTTAATTTTCCTTATCATATCACTATTATAATATGTTGTAGAAGCGTCGGAACAATATTTAGAATTATAATCAGAAACGAAATCAGAATTTAACATAATGGAGAACAAAAGTTGAAACATTAAAAATAAAGTGGGAAAATTTTCTAATTTAGGGGAGAAAATTATAAATATTCTAAAATATGTATATAAGACATGCCCCCCTTTGTCTCTGTCCATGACTATAATATCTAAAATTACACCAAAAATCTCAATTATTCAGACATAATAATAAAACTAAATATAAGCTATTAAAAGCAAATAAATAAAGAACACCAAAATTTAGTGAGGTACGACTAATTTAGGCTACTTCCCTTATTCTTTTGAGAATCTCAAAGGGGCCTAAGTAGCACGGGTTAAACTTCTCGATCTTGTCAATTCGAGCGAACCCCTTTCTAGGAGATATTTTCAAGAAGGCTACATGTAGCGCCCGGAGCGGCGAGCCACCACATCCCCCGCACCTAGCCCCGAACCCACATATGAAATAGAAATCCATACATGAGTCCAAGACTAAGCGACCGGAACCTACACGCACACGCTAAGCCAGGCGGAGCTAAGACAGGACCAGAGCGCGCAAAATAATATTAATGCGGAAGCAAACAATCAAATCCAGGAAGATTAATCCACAAAATATACAAAATAGAAAATTCATACATAATTCATTAACCGAATGATAACATATACCTACTACAATTTCCAAAATCGAATCATATACTAAAGCACGACTGAATGCAAATGAAAATGCAACTCGAACTAGAAGACTTGAACCCGACCGACTCAAGACTCCGCCTAGCACGCCCAACCTGCAAACTGAAGGGTTGAAAGGCGAGGGTCAGTCCACCGACTGAGTGAGGGGGCTAACGCACACCCACACACGTATACGTATAAAGCAAAGCATGTAACAAAAGAAAGATTATGAACCGGGAGTAGGGTTTTGCATACCAAAACTATTTTCAAATCAAACTTATACATATCTCATCTTATTCATAACTTAACAAACTGAGCATATTCATATCTTATTAAAAGAGAAAGCTCCTATCCCGTTTCATAATCAACATAATAGATCATAATCATATACCCGGCGAGTACGGGTCTCCCACCTTACTTCCATATCGTATCATAACAGAAAACAAACAAATATCATAAACAATCCAACCCCAACACCATGTAGTTCGGGGAGCAAACCCTCACTACTCATACAGATACAAACACACATGGGGTAGCTAACCCACACTGTGCCTTCCCCGGTTATCCACCGAGGGTTCAAGATACCACGCCTTCCCAACCTCCATAGGTCGCACGTGAATATCTCAAATGAGAACTTGCACAGGGGTCATAACCGGCGACCCCATGGTCGTCCCGGGTCTCCCTTACCCACGTCTCGGGGCCCAACACAACCGAACATAGCATATCAGAACAGATCATAACTTGCTACATACCAAACTTATCATATCGAATCCAAATCATACTTACGTACCTTATCAGAGCATACCATACCTTGCAACTTAGCATATGCTATAAACGTACCTCTCCGTGTCATCCTAATCCACAACTGGTATGAAGACACACGGTTTGGAGCATAGCCTCGTTGCAAAACATTTCAAGCTTACATATGCTCGTACATATACAGTTCGAAAACCTTTAATCGTATGACAAATTCATAAACATATCATATAAACACATATCTATTATATAAATATAATAGAATAATCGCATGCAGGCTTGAAAACGAGCACAGAAGGTGGTAGGTCGCTGTAACTAATACAAAAATCCTAAAACCTCACCTTTTACCGAAAGTGCTCAGGAGTGAGTGTTGACGACCAAGAAGAAGCTAAATGGTGGATCCGACACTTCCCGAACCCAAATCTGGAACAAACAAATACATACTCAAGACTTAGACTCGATCATGAACCAATTAGACGCACGACGACTCATACTAATGCAAACGGACGCAATGCATATCATATAGATTCATATTTAGGTGTATCAGAGCAAATAATGAAATATCACATAAGGAATTCAAGGATTAAACTCATATCATATTAAATAAGCTCATAATGTATCATATATTAACATACCATATGCATTCATAAGCTTGAAGTTCAAAGAAATAACAAGAGATGCAAGAAAGTGTTAAGCGTTTCACATATTGATCATAAATTCACGTACAATTACACTTAGCAAACAAGGTCATAAACTTAAAATAATTAATGAAACATAACATATTACAACATATTAATATATTAGGATCACAATCGGGGTGGGAATTACTGAGAAAAACAAAATAAAAGCACAAAATAGGGCTTCGAGTGAAAAGGGGCCAAAGCTGACAGATTTCCAAAACGGACAAGCTGTACGAAAACAGGAATATCTTGAGTTTCAGGAATGGGAATTGAGTTTTGTTTCTTGGAAATGAAACTAGAAACATACATCTATAAAATGGTAGGTGGATCGAATCATGGTTCAAAGCGAGGCGAACATGGCGTAGGTTTGAAGTTGGACGAGTGCAGACTCTCGGCGAAGTGGCGACACCAAATTAAAATGATTATATCTCACAATCTAGAACGGATTTTGGGGTGATTCCAATTGGAGATTGTTCTAGACTCAATAAAGTTAGACATATCCAAAAATCAGCTCAAACAGATTTCTTATGAAGGGGTAACCGGCCGGGTAAATCACAAGACAAAAGTTACCCACCCGGGTAAAACAGTCCAGAAAGTTTCTGCATAAAGGTGTACCCGCCCGGGGAGTTTTCTTCACAAAATCTACCCGCCCGGGTAGAGGCTTACAGCGGGAAAAAGAGCAAGAACAGGGCTGTTACGAGATGGAGGAAGAAGGGAAACCAAAACAGCACATATAGACATGAAATGGAGCATAAAACATGAGCAAATTCTTCACACAAAAGCACATAACAACCGGAAATGAAAGGGGATGAAAAGGATCAACATGTATGCATCTTAGACTTCAAGAAATGTAAGGTTAAATCATGTAAACTCATATAATACTCATCTACCATGAAATTTAAGCTCATATACCCAATAATGAAGTTCAAGTGATCAAAAATCATACATCAACTCAAGCTATAACCCAAAGATGGCAAGAGATCTCATATATATACACATAACCCTTACTATTCACTCCATACATCATATCTCAATCAATAATGGTTCAAATTCAGAAATTCTAGAAGTAATAAGACTACAAAAGGATATAGATATCAATCATACACTTACCCCTTGAATATGGTTGAGTTTGATGAAGATTTGAGCTCCAACCACTTCCTTGGTGAATAGTGACGAGATGAGAATGGTTTCTCCAAAGTTTGCAGCTATTTTCCCCTTTTCCCTTGGGTTGAACGAAATGGAGAGAGAATGGAGTGATAGTGTGCTGAGATGGGGTTAAGTGGGACCAAGATTCATGTAAAAAGGTTTAAAATTGAAGGACTTATGGGCAATTTAGTGAAAGGTGGTCATTTAGGCACTCGTAGCTTGTTTCAGTCAAATTTAGGAGTATCAAATGGGCTTAGAAAAATATAAGGCTAGGTTCATTAGCTTTCAAATCTCGTTACGAGTCCGGCGCCACTTCCAGAATTCAAATCCGAATTCCCGAGCTCAAAATATGGCCTCCAGAATTCGAGGCGCGCTAAAACTCGTTAGGCCCTCGAATCCCCAAAGACAAAGAATGGTCTCCGACCAATTCAAACAAGTACAAACGAATAATATAAACACGTTAACGAGTTATAAATCACATAATTCAAGTATATCACATATTTATGAAGTTCGGAATTAAAAATCAAGTAGTAGAAACCAAATACGGAAATTAAACTGTAAAACTCAAATGTTAACGGCATATAAATCACTTAAACAATTAAATAAACACATAAGTTAAATCAAAAAGAAATAAAACGTCGGTAAACCCTCAAGTGAAGTCATACCTGGTTTGCCGAAGAAACTGGGGTGTCACACTACATCTCCCACTTCGAACTCTAGGGGTCTTCCTCTCCGATCCGCGTAGCTAGGAACCTTGTCGGACATCCGAACCTTGAGAAACTGAGCTGACTTTGTTAACCGAACAACAACCACCCATATCTCATCAAAACTTCCTTTGTTCCTTGGAAAGCTGGACACAAAGTCCATAGTCACTTGCTCCCACTTCCACAGAGAATCGGAAGTAGTTGTAGGGTTCTTCTCGGCTTGATGCTCGGCCTTTCTCCGATGGCACGTTAGACATCGCTTCACGAAGTTAGCAACATCCCTTGTCTTGCTACTCCACCAAAACGGGGTCTTCAAGTCTTGGCACATCTTCATTCATCCAATTTAACAATATCAATCAATCAATTCATTTCAATTCAATCAGTGGCCCGACGAGTGAGGGTAATTCTCCAACCTTACACCAATAGTGAACATTACCATGATTAAGTTATAAACGGTTAAGTGATCATGCAGTCAATTACAGTGCACAAGTAGCAATTTCACGACCTCCTTCTCCGTCCGGTGACGGTGGGATTGCAAGGCCCCACCACCCAATCACGGTGAGCATAGGGTTCATGAGTCCCTATCCCCGGGACTCCTTCCCCCACTAATCTCCTAGTGGGTTCAGGGGGCATCCCAAAGTTGTGAGGATAGTGCAAGAGTTACCCGTCAGCCGTTGCCTCCTCGGTTGGCTCAATACACTACCCTCGGGCCCAAGTGAACATGACATGCTTACTCGCCAAAACATGATCAATCACGATAACACGATATTTCAATAGGTCACGAAATCATTTACAATCACGATAGGTTTTGAGAAAGATATATATATATATATACACATTTTGGCCTAAACATCATGTAGGGGTTGTACGGGTTCTATATATCTAGTAAATAAACCTCACCTCTACCAACCAAAAGAACCAAGGAAGCACCCTACGAAGCGTGTTCCTCGTCACCGGGACCATGATCTGTGTACAAAGACAAGTATACATAAGACTCGACTCATATGAACCATTTAAGATGAACGACAAGGTCATGTAATATCAATCATGCCTTTACAATCATTAAATATCATGAATGTGTCTAAATTCCCAATAATGTAACGCCCCCGTTTTTCTTATTTTGTACAGCATGACATATGTGTTTACCATATTTCGCGAAATAATTATTTATACGTGTTTCATATATTTAATCTTATGTTAATTATAATTAATGTTAATTATGTTAATTATTACATTTTAAGTTTTATTAATATTAATTTATATAATATTAATATGTTAATGCGCTAATTGAATTTAATTAGTGAATTTGTTATTAATATCATAATTATGCATGCATGTTACCTATAAATTATATACGTATTTATTAAATATATATATATATATATATATATATATATATATATATATATATATATATATATGTTAAAGGTGCATGATTTGTTTAATATATTTGCATGAAATCATGCAATCTCTAATAATTATTATAATTGCATGCATTTTATATTTATAAACCGATTATGCATGCATGTATTATAAATTATATATATACGTATGTGATTGTTATATTATTTATAATATTATGAATTTTATTGTTATATTGCGTATGAGTGGTATTTACGTGCTTCGTTTCTATTTAATTTGATACCGAAATTTCGTGCAAATTTAATATGTTGAACTTATACGTGTCTTATATATGAATATTTTTTCGTTTCGTATGTTCGGATTCATTTGCATGTGTTTCGGATTTAATTTGAATTTTGGAATCCAAGTCGGGGGCTAACGAGCACTTAGCGCACCCTTGGTTCCGTATTTAATATCTTGAGCTCGGGAACTCGGATTCGAGTTCCGTCAACTTCGCTGAACTCGTAACGAAAATTCGAGTTTAGTAAACTTAGCCTTATATTTTTCTAACGTCATTTGAACCTCCGAAATTCAACCGAAAAATGAGACGGCGACCAAACTGACCTTGATGCACTAAAATGACCATAACTTATTCAATTGTTGACCAAATTAACGATGGTTAGACTCTATGGAACCCTAACTCAACCCTTTATTCAGCCATAAACCCCCCAAACCGAACCAACCCTTCTCACTTGCTGAACATATCCCAAACATCTTCTGCTTCCCAGTGTCTCCCGTAACTCAAGCTTTACCAAGAGATTCAAGCTCAAATATCCTTCCAAACCTCCATTAATCCACAAGGTAAGCTTGGATATGTTATGTAAATTCAATATGAGTCGTTTTCATTCATTCATCCCTAAATTTGATCATGGTTTCATGGATTTCTTGGCTGCCTTGAATATATACTTAGGTTATAGGTTCATAGGTTGATCTCTTCCGATTCTTGTTGAATTTGATTGATTCCAAGCATGAATATGATTGTTTTGATCTCTTCTTTTCATTTATGGTGATGTTTTAGCTGATGGTTGAGAATTCGTTGAGTTACCCTTAATGAATTTGAATGAAAATGGATTTTTTTCCCCCTCTTCTTCATTCGTATTGCTGCTGCTGCGTTTGAGCTTGCTTGGGGCTGAGTTTGTATGTGGAATTGGAGTCTTTTTGCTGCATATTTGTGACCTTAACTTACCTGAATATGTTGGTTGAAGATTGGATTGGTGATGCTCTGTTTTCTGCTGTGTTGCTGCGTTAAATTGCTGCTGAAACTGCTGCGTTTCTTCCTTGCTTTTGCTGTCAGTTTTCATGGCTTTGTGGGAATTGTTAGGGCTGAGTTGTTGCTGCTTTTCATGCCTTGTATTGCTGCATCTTCTGCTTGTTTGTAGCTTTAGTTGTTGCTGTGATTTACGCCCAGAAAATAGGGGATAAGCCTGCGTAATGGTTGAGCTGCTGCGTTCCGACACGGGGGTGTCAATCTGTTTCTTTTCAGCGTGGAACGGGGGTGCAAGGCTGGTCTGAAACCTCTGTACCGAGACACGGGGGTGTCTCGGTTTGTTCTTTGTGGGTGACATGGGGGTGTCACCTTGTAATTTCATGCATGTTGCTGCTGTGTTGCTGTGTACTGCTGCTGCTACTTTCCTTTTCTTCTTGCATGCAGGCTGGTTGTATGCTTGCTATATGTATATATATCTTGTATTCTAATTGTACATGCATGGAATTGGTAATTGTGCATGAATTGCATGCATTTCTTTATATACGTATATATATATACATGTAATAAACACACTTGCATGTTATATATATAAATATATATATATATATATATATATATATATATATATATATATATATATAGATAATTTGCATGCATAGTTTATACAAGAAGTTGTGCATGGATTTTGTTGGTATAAATGCATGCATGTGTGTTACGTGCTTGTGATAGAATTGTGCATGAAATGTAATGGTACATATATATATATATATATTTATTCCAAGTTTAATGTTACATATATTTAAATGTTGTTTAATTTATTTAAACTTTAAAATTTAAGTGTTATTTTAATTTGTGTTATTTAATTTCCGAACATGACTTAAATGTTTTTATTTACCTATTTTCTAATTATGAACTTGTTATACTACATGTTATGTTCGTTATTTGAAATTCGTGGATCAATTTGATTTAATTGAATGATAGAATTTAATTGTTACCTATTTCATGTTTCATTTAATTTCCAATTTTAAATTGAATGTGTTTAATTGTTTATTTTCTAATTTTAAATGTGATTTAATACGCGCTTTGATTATATTTGAAATTCTTGAATTAATTTGATTGAAAATGTGGAATTATGAATTCGAATGAAAGTGAACGCTTCTAATGTCGAATGAAAGTGAATGACTTGAGTATATGATTTAAATTCCTTAATAGTGCACATGAACGTGTTCATTACATTATAGCATCTCTTATACATTCATATCATAATCATTTCATTGCCGAGCGTCTTATTTGGTCATATTAAGTCTCACTTCACCTCTCTTGCACAGATTTTGAGTCCGTTGGAGACGAGGCCGGTCTGTGAGGCTCGTGTGTTCTCCTTGTTGCCGTTTAAGATGGGTTTCTCTTCTACTTAGATAAAACGACCCGATACATCTCCCTATGTGAAAAGTTTTAAGCCAAACTAATACGATATATATATATATATATATTGAGTCTTTTCTCGAGTAAATGATTGCAAACGTAAAGCCCTTATTTCATGAATCCTACCTAATGTTTTGGCGAGAATGAATGAATGTTCACAATGAATGGGGCCCAGGGACTTGGTGTGAGTGGGGACCCGAGGAGGCATGGGCTGACGGTAAACCCTCACACTAGTCCCACTAATGAACGGCGTAACCGGACCTCGTTAGGAGTTAGCGAGGAATTGACGCTGAGTGCCATCTGGGGAGTCATGTTCCCCTTTTGGTCAATGAATGGGTGGATGGGCCTTGCAAACCCGCCACCAACCCGGAAGAAGAAGGTGTAAATGTTATTGAATGCGCACGAAAGAATGATATGCATGAAAAGAAAGAAAGAAAGAATGAATGAATGTTAATGAATATTAATGAATGTTAATGAATTACACGAGGTGTTGGTTGGAGATAATGCACGCCCACTCGCCGGGCCACTAATGACCTTGACCTAATGTAAATGAATCGTTATAATCCCTTTTGATGATTTCTATTCGCCCACTTGGGAAATTCTTTAAAACCTCACTTGGGATTATAGCTTGCATGTGATTGTTAAATACTGTCGTATATTATATTTATGCCCCGTTTTTATACCCACCAGTCCCTTTTGGACTGAACCCGTTTGGCTTTCAGTTGTGTTGTGCAGGTGTCAAGGGAGCTAGGCGGGATTTCGAGTCATAGGTCTTGCATTCGTCTTTTAGTCCTTATATCTTGGTCTTACACTCACATATTACACTTTTGATCATTGTATATGGATATTATATTGGAGCGTACTTGTTTTGAGCCACGACGGCAATTGGTGATGTATATGAATTGAAATTTGGAACTGTGATGCTCACTGCATATATATACATGATGTATGTCCGTTTATTGCTTCCGCTTTAATGTTTATTCTGACTTTATGGTTCAAGGGTTAGTCCCGCCTAGCATAGAGTGTGTGTATGTCCCCGTTCGCCGTGATTTGGCTCGGGTATGGATCGTCCATTTCTTATTCGGGTCGGGGGATGTGACACCTTGCGCTCGGGTGTTACATTCTTAAGTGGTATCAGAGCTACGGGTTGCAAAACTCGGGCTCTCGTGTCGTGTGGGTCAGTTTAGGTCGTTCGGTATAGGAACTACGTGATAATGTTCGCATTGCGTCGATTTTGAACATGAAATTGTCTTTCTTTTAATCTTGTCGAATTACCTGTTGCATTTTATACTGGATCCGTGTCTTTCCTGTTGAATATGTCCCATATGCATGCCCTAATCGCATGCATATACCTTCGAAATGAGTTATGATTTACAGGTTATAAAGATTATATCAAACCACGGCCAAGTTCCACGATAAAGACGATCTATTGCTAGTTCTTCCTGAGGCATGGAAGCTAGGAGGGATACACCCGGGAAGAATGTAGAGAATTCGAGATGTGAGGTTTTCTAGAGGGAGCTAGAGTTCAAGGATTAGGATTCGGAATGAGAGGTTCGAATTTAGAGATGCGGTGGTAGAAGGACACTTGGTGAAATAAGGATTGATTGTGAGATGGTTATGACCTAGAAGATTGACATATACGGTTCTGCCACATAAGGTGCCTTTGATTGGATGCAACGGGATCTTTCAACCTAATGAATGAAGTGAACAAACCTTGAAGGTATTTTGATTCCGGATTTGGATCATTGAAGAGGTATCAATAATTAAGAGGAGTTAAGATAAAATGGGTCCGGTAGGAGTCGTGCACCAAGGATCGACAAAGAAGGATTTCTGACTAAGCCTAGTGATTTGAAATCAAGTTTGTTGAAGTTAAGACCGGGAAGAGTCGGATTTGGGTGCTTTGGATTTCGATTAAGATGGGAAACGAGTCTGGAAGGGAGTAGAGAGAGGCAAGTACCTGGGTAAACACAAATATAGGGAAGGTGGCGATATTGAGAACGAGATTTGAGTTCGTTTTTCCAAATCCAAGCTGAATTGTCATGTTGAGAAGTTGAATTGGAAGATATGGAGCAACCAATGGGAACGCTAAAGAAAGGCAAAGACTGGGTGAAGGATTATTCTCGGGGAGAGACTCTTTGTAAGGAAATCATGCGCTTAAGTAGAAGAAATTGGAAAACAAGTTCAATGTACCAATTGAAACTCATAAACGATAATCACGGGAATCTTGGTCGAGGTGATGATTAGGGTAGGAGTCGAAGTTCGAGGTGAAGTTTGAATACTAACTCCTTGGACGTGGAAGAATTAGGGATCAAGAAATTGCAATCTCAGATAGTGGAAGATACAAGTTGATTTATAAAGATTCATGGAAACCTCGAAGACCGTGGGAAAGGCAAGGAATAATCACCAAGTCAAGTAACCTCGGGATTGGAGGAACGAGGAAAAGTTATTGAGCTAACAACTTACCACATTGGTGACAGGTTTCAAAACATTCATAGCACGTGCATCATACTTCGTATCAATTATTTATTCTTTCGGCTTTATGTTTATCGTGTATTTCTATTTGGTTTCGTTGCGCTAATGTGTTGAATGATGGCTTGGTGTTAACGTGACTCATGCATTGACATCTTTACCGTGACAGGTTTCAAAACATTCATAGCACGTGCATCATACTTCGCATCAATTATTTATTCTTTCGGCTTTATGTTTATCCGTACATTTCTATTTTGTTACGCTAATGTGTTGAATGATGGCTTGGTGTTAACGTGACTCATGTATTGACATCTTTACCCGACATGCATTTTAGTGTTTATTTGGTAGGAAGTTCTTTCACCTCAATCATCAAGTATCTTTTCGACTGGCCACATCGGGATGATGAGGAAAAGCAATAACAGGATGGCACATGATAAGGAAGATGGCTTTGGAAAATAAAGAACTTCAAGTAAGGGCTAGGTCGGTGGAAAGGAACTCCGAAGGAAAGTGAGATTAGATTTGGCTTCGAAGTGTTCGGATCGAATAAGTATAGAGAAGAAGGATTAAGGGAATTCGACATGTAAGAGCAAAAATTTTAAGGGGGAGAGAGCATGACCGAGAGATAAGTGGGAGGATGGAAGAGGTGCTCGAATGAATATGTTAGTAGTAACAACGGGGATGCAAATTAAGGAGAATTTGGAAATCTTACTGGTGGCGATTGGAAATGAATAAGACGGATGTAATGGGTAAGTTGTTAAGAGAGAAGCTACGTTACTAAATTTGGGTGAAGACTTTACGGGATATAAGGGATTTTCTGTGAACTCCTAAGTCAGAATTAACAAGGGAAAATCGAATCAAGTTAGCATATAATGGAATGGTGTCAATCAAGAGTAGTTCATTGAAGTACAAAGGGGTCCAAGACATTATTATTAAGTTATTGGTTATATCAATAGTAATCCAGGAGGAAACTTAAGAAGAGACCAAATAGAAAAGGATAATGATTGGAGGATTGACATCAAACTTCAAGAATCATCAAGAACCTTCTGTCTTCGATTTAAGAAATCTGGGACCAATTATCGAATATAACCTTCAGGGGGTCAAAAGGGAATGAACGGATAATAGGAATGGAAGATGGGAAAGGATTTGTGTTGAAAGAGGCTATAAGAATAAACATCTTAAGGTCGGGGTTGAATCATCAAGGTTGTCCAGAGTAGTTATCCTCGGGGATATGTTAAGCTCCGATATGGGTAAGGATGGAAGATATGGACTGGACGTCGGAACAAGTATTCTAAATGCAAAAGTGAATGTCAATTGGATTACTTGGAAGAGTTATTCCGACTGAAAGAATATAATAGGGGTTGAGGAAGGACTGAAGAAGTTGAGTAGCAATAAAAGTCAGAAGGGATCTAAGAGTATAATCCTTAAAGGATTCATCAATTGCTTCACCGGGATACCCTGAAGAGGTTAAAGACAACTGAGCACTGAGTTTATCTTCGGGACAGATCATATACTGGACAACGACAACTCAAAATTTTAAATTTCGTGACTACGGTGAACGGTAACTCAGACATCCATGGCATACGCATACACGCTTTGTTAATTTAAATAATTTTGCTAATTTGCGTTTTGACCCTTTGATTTATTAATTATGGTTGTACAATCGATGTTGGATGTAAGTAAGTGATGATTGTTCTCTGGCTTTATGTGATTGTTTGACTAAGTTGCCGTAATTAGATATTTTGATGGTTTCTCTTTGATGTTTGTTCTTCGTTATGGCTGTATTTTGTATTTTGAACTTCGTTACTTGTTTACGAGAGACGGGGTTCTCTCTTTGTTGCTTTTGAGAGACGGGGTTCTCTCTTTGTTGCTCTTGAGAGACGGGGTTCTCTCATTGATGTTTGAGAGACAGGGATTCTCTCCTTGTTGCTTGTGAGGAACGGAGTTCCTCCATTAATTATTTTCAGGCAGATAGTGAATCCGAGGACGGATTCTTTTAAGGGGGAGAGGTTGTAACACCCCCGTTTTTCTTATTTTGTACAACATGACATATCTGTTTACCATATTGTGCGAACTAATTATTTATACGTGTTTCATATATTTAATCTTATGTTAATTATAATTAATGTTAATTATGTTAATTATTACATTTTAAGTTTTATTAATATTAATTTATATAATATTAATATGTTAATGCGCTAATTGAATTTAATTAGTGAATTTGTTATTAATATCATAATTATGCATGCATGTTACCTATAAATTATATACGTATTTACTAAATATATTTATATATTTATATATATATGTTAAAGGTGCATGATTTGTTTAATATATTTGCATGAAATCATGCAATCTCTAATAATTAATATAATTGCATGCATTTTATATTTATAAACCGATTATGCATGCATGTATTATAAATTATATATATACGTATGTGATTGTTATATTATTTATAATATTATGAATTTTATTATTATATTGCGTATGAGTGGTATTTACGTGCTTCGTTTCTATTTAATTTGATACCGAAATTTCGTGCAAATTTAATATGTTGAACTTATACGTGTCTTATATATGAATATTTTTTCGTTTCGTATGTTCGGATTCATTTGCATGTGTTTCGGATTTAATTTGAATTTTGGAATCCAAGTCGGGGGCTAACGAGCACTTAGCGCACCCTTGGTTCCGTATTTAATATCTTGAGCTCGGGAACTCGGATTCGAGTTCCGTCAACTTCGCTGAACTCGTAACGAAAATTCGAGTTTAGTAAACTTAGCCTTATATTTTTCTAACGTCATTTGAACCTCCGAAATTCAACCGAAAAATGAGACGGCGACCAAACTGACCTTGATGCTCTAAAATGACCATAACTTATTCAATTGTTGACCAAATTAACGATGGTTAGACTCTATGGAACCCTAACTCAACCCTTTATTCAGCCATAAACCCCCCAAAGCGAACCAACCCTTCTCACTTGCTGAACATATCCCAAACATCTTCTGCTTCCCAGTGTCTCCCGTAACTCAAGCTTTACCAAGAGATTCAAGCTCAAATCTCCTTCCAAACCTCCATTAATCCACAAGGTAAGCCTGGATATGTTATGTAAATTCAATATGAGTCATTTTCATTCATTCATCCCTAAATTTGATCATGGTTTCATGGATTTCTTGGCTGCCTCGAATATATACTTAGGTTATAGGTTCATAGGTTGATCTCTTCCGATTCTTGTTGAATTTGATTGATTCCAAGCATGAATATGATTGTTTTGATCCCTTCTTTTCATTTATGGTGATGTTTTAGCTGATGGTTGAGAATTGGTTGAGTCACCCTTAATGAATTTGAATGAAAATGGAATTTTTCCCCCCTCTTCTTCATTCGTATTGCTGCTGCTGCGTTTGAGCTTGCTTGGGGCTGAGTTTATATGAGGAATTGGAGTCTTTTTGATGCATATTTGTGACCTTAACTTACCTGAATATGTTGGTTGAATATTGGATTGGTGATGCTCTGTTTTCTGCTGTGTTGCTGCGTTAAATTGTTGCTGAAACTGTTGCGTTTCTTCCTTGCTTTTGCTGTCAGTTTTCATGGCTTTGTGGGAATTGTTAGGGCTGAGTTGTTGCTGCTTTTCATGCCTTGTATTGCTGCATCTTCTGCTTGTTTGTAGCTTTAGTTGTTGCTGTGATTTACGCCCAGAAAATAGGGGATAAGCCTGCGTAATGGTTGAGCTGCTGCGTTCCGACACGGGGGTGTCAATCTGTTTCTTTTCAGCGTGGAACGGGGGTGCAAGGCTGGTCTGAAACCTCTGTACCGAGACACGGGGGTGTCTCGGTTTGTTCTTTGTGGGTGACACGGGGGTGTCACCTTGTAATTTCATGCATGTTGCTGCTGTGTTGCTGTGTACTGCTGATGCTACTTTCCTTTTCTTCTTGCATGCAGGCTGGTTGTATGCTTGCTATATGTATATATATCTTGTATTCTAATTGTACATGCATGGAATTGGTAATTGTGCATGAATTGCATGCATTTCTTTATATACGTATATATATATACATGTAATAAACACACATGCATGCTATATATATATATATATATATATATATAGATAATTTGCATGCATAGTTTATACAAGAAGTTGTGCATGGATTTTGTTGGTATAAATGCATGCATGTGTGTTACGTGCTTGTGATAGAATTGTGCATGAAATGTAATGGTACATATATATATATATATATATATATATATATATATATATATATATATATATTTATTTATTCCAAGTTTAATGTTACATATATTTAAATGTTGTTTAATTTATTTAAACTTTAAAATTTAAGTGTTATTTTAATTTGTGTTATTTAATTTCCGAACATGACTTAAATGTTTTTATTTACCTATTTTCTAATTATGAACTTGTTATACTACATGTTATATTCGTTATTTGAAATTCATGGATCAATTTGATTTAATTGAATGATAGAATTTAATTGTTACCTATTTCATGTTTAATTTAATTTCGAATTTTAAATTGAATGTGTTTAATTGTTTATTTTCTAATTTTAAATGTGATTTAATGCGCGCTTTGATTATATTTGAAATTCTTGAATTAATTTGATTGAAAATGTGGAATTATGAATTCGAATGAAAGTGAACGCTTCTAATGTCAAATGAAAGTGAATAATTTGAGTATATGATTTAAATTCTTTAATAGTGCACATGAACGTGTTCATTACATTATAGCATCTCTTATACATTCATATCATAATCATTTCATTGCCGAGTGTCTTATTTGGTCATATTGAGTCTCACTTCACTTCTCTTTCACAGATTTTGAGTCCGTTGGAGACGAGGCCGGTCTGTGAGGCTCGTGTGTTCTCCTTGTTGCCATTTAAGGTGGGTTTCTCTTCTACTTAGATAAAACGACCCGATATATCTCCCTATGTGAAAAGTTTTAAGCCAAAGTAATACGATATATATATATATATATATATATATATATATATATATATATATATAGCGTATTACTTTGGCTTAAAACTTAAAGCCCTTATTTCATGAATCCTACCTAATGTTTTGGCGAGAATGAATGAATGTTCACAATGAATGGGGCCCAGGGACTTGGTGTGAGTGGGGACCCGAGGAGGCATGGGCTGACGGTAAACCCTCACACTAGTCCCACTAATGAACGGCGTAACCGGACCTAGTTAGGAGTTAGCGAGGAATGGACGTTGAGTGCCATCTGGGGAGTCATGTTCCCCTTTTGGTCAATGAATAGGTAGATGGGCCTTGCAAACCCGCCACCAACCCGGAGGAAGAAGGTGTAAATGTTATTGAATGCACACGAAAGAATGATATGCATGAAAAGAAAGAATGAATGTTAATGAATGTTAATGAATTACACGAGGTGTTGGTTGGAGATAATGCACGCCCACTCGCCGGGCCACTAATGACCTTGACCTAATGTAAATGAATCGTTATAATCCCTTTTAATGATTTCTATTTGCCCACTTGGGAAATTCTTTAAAACCTCACTTGGGATTATAGCTTGCATGTGATTGTTAAATATTATCGTATATTATATTTATGCCCCGTTTTTATACCCACCAGTCCCTTTTGGACTGAACCCGTTTGGCTTTCAGTTGTGTTGTGCAGGTGTCAAGGGAGCTAGGAGGGATTTCGAGTCATAGGTCTTGCATTCGTCTTTTAGTCCTTATATTTTAGTCTTACACTCACATATTACACTTTTGATCATTGTATATGGATATTATATTGGAGCGTACTTGTTTTGAGCCATGACGGCAATTGGTGATGTATATGAATTGAAATTTGGAACTGTGATGCTCATTGCATATATATACATGATGTATGTCCGTTTATTGCTTCCGCTTTAATGTTTATTCTGATTTTATGGTTCAAGGGTTAGTCCCGCCTAGCATAGAGTGTGTGTATGTCCCCGTTCGCCGTGATTTGGCTCGGGTATGGATCGTCCATTTCATATTCGGGTCGGGTCTCGGTACGGGGGATGTGACACCTTGCGCTTGGGTGTTACAAATAAAGTATCAAATAGGAGCATAATTATCAATAAATCAATTATATGACTCATATAAATCACATACGGGAGCCAAGGAAGTGAAAGAAATGCAATAAGAAGGGTTTTGATGAAGTTTGGCAAAAATCGACAATTTCCGAAAATGCACATGCTGTGGAAAAATGGGAATATCTAAAGTTCTAGAAATTGGAATTAGGTTTTTTTATTGGTAATGAAACTAGACAAGTAGACCTTTAAAATGGTATATGGCTCGTTTTCTAGTTCAAAGTGAGGCGAAAATGGCGTTAGCTTAAAGTTAGGTGAATGGAATTTGTCGGGAAAGTAGCGACACCTAAAAGAATTGTTTACATCTTACAAATGAAAAAAGATAATGAGGTTATTCCAATTGGAGATTTTTCCAGATTTCAAGAGGTTTCCAAAGGTTAAAAAATCAGGTCATTTGGAGTTCGTATGAGGGAGAAACGCCCGTTTGAAAATTGGTCTAAAAGCTGAATAGTGCCAAACGGGCGTTTGGAAAAACAACTAGGAGACCAAACGAGCGTTTGGGAAGCCTCTGGACAAAATTCTGGGTAGTGAAACGGGCGTTTGGGAAGCCGCTGGGCGAGAAATAACAGGGGAAAACAGGGGATTCGCGGGAAAAAGGCTCCCAAGCCAATCAACATCAAACCAAAGCAAACTCACTCCATAACAATCACTTAGTTACATCAAATACACATTATACTTCACTTATACATCAATCACCACATGAAATATGCATCAACCCTTCAAGAATTGGTCCATAAAACCCCATATATACATACATGCTTCCAACCTTCATGAAATTCAATATGTTTATGCAATTCCACTTCCTTTTCAATCCTAAGCATGCTTCTAGCTCCAATATGCATGAATTCATCAATTACTCCATAAACCCTACTCAATCACAACTCAAGAGATTCATCAAATTCCCAAGTTATACCTTGAAGCCAAGAAGAAAGGATGAAATGAAGATATGATGATGTTGATGATCCTTGTGACACCCCGATTTTTGGAAAATCGGAAGCAGGTAATAATAACAATAATAAAAATAATAATAATTTGCATTTTAGGGAGCATTTTATTTCATGCATTCACAATACGTGTCATTTTCAATGAAAATTTTAAAAAAAAATTGGATTGTATGTGTTTCATTTATTTAGTTTCAATTATTATCATAATTTGTTATTTCCTACATGCATTTAATCATATTCTATGAATTTAATTTTATTTATGTGTTTTATTTATTTTGTTTCAAATATTCTCATAATTTTATTATTTGACTTATACTTTTTCTACATGCAATTATTTATATTTCTTGAAATTTAATTTTGTTTATGTGATATTTTATGTTTATTTTATAAAAAAAAAAAAAAAAGATTAATCCTAATCATTGATTTCTTAGATTAATGTAAGGTTAGGATTTAATCTTAATTTATAGATATTTTACGAGATAATGAAAATCACTAGAAAGTCTTTTCTCTACTTAATCCTAACCCTTGATTTATTTTAACAAATGGAAGGCCAAGATTTAAAGTTTTAAAAATTTAATCCCTACCATCCAAGTTTTAAAAAAAATGGAGAGGGTAGATTTAAAGTTAAAAAAATGTAATTATTACCCTATATCTTGTAGGACAATTGTATGGCTAGGATTTAACCAAAGAAAATTCTTATCTCTTCTATTCCAATTGTTGGGGGCTAATAGCATAAACCCATTTCCCTTTTCTTACTGCACGAACCAGAGAGGGAGAGAGATTGAGAGTTTTGGAAATAACAAAAACAACAATTTCACTTTGGCTTGAGGAAAAATCTTAGGAACACATACAAGAATCACTACTACAAGGTAAATACTTCTCATGATTTATAATTTGATTTTAGTATATTTTTTTTTTTTTATGTTTGGAAAATGTGTAAATGGGGAAAATTTTATGTTCTTTGAATTTCTTGTGTAAATAATTGATGGGTATAACATTATTAGTCTCTAGTTAATTTAATATTTTTATTATGAGTAATTTTGTTAATTTCCCTAAATTTTGTGAAAACCTAGTCTTATTTATGTGAGATTATGTAATTATTATGATGAGTGTTGATGTATTCTGATGCAAAATCATGAATTTCATGTGTAGGATTAAATATTATTTTTTTAGATTTTAGAAAAATTGTCGTGCATGTTGGTTAATTTTGTTCTTGGCTTCATATTGATACGTGAATTGTCAAATGATCTCATGCGATGCATCAGCAAAAAGTTTGTGGTTATGACTTCTTATAAACACCAATAGTAAAGTAATAATGCAAAAAGTTATTTGAGAAGTGTGTTTAAATTATTAATTTACTTGAGTGTAAGGAATTAGAAAATAGATGAGTTGATATATAAAATTATATGCAATACAGTATGACCAAAAGATATTGTGCATGTTTCATTAGTTATTATGGAAGAATCTACTATGCTCTTATTCATTATATTTAACATGATAAATACGTGGGTCAAGAATTAATTAGGGACAATAATTAATTGTTAGGATCATGTTGTACAGGGAAGTATGTAACTGAAAATGTATGTTTTATTTATGTCTCATTATATAGGAATAGCCTTTACAATACATGAACACTCTAGTTTATTTGACTCTTAAACATGTTTTATACTTGAATGTATTTGAAAGGTTAAAGAAAACTACTTGAGTCTAATTAATATTTGGTGCTCACACGTGATTTAAATGGAAACTTTAGCTATCTTGGAGTTATGTTGTAACGCCCCGACTTTTTTGGTCGTACAGGTATGAAGTATGTGTTTACTAATTTGCGCGATTTAATTTCTTAATTTCTTTAAATTTTGTTATTTATTTCATTATTTCCATACTTGAATTTATTTCTTGTTGCATTTGAATTTTATTTGCATTTTTAACGTATTTGCTTATATGTGTATGATTATGCCTTGTTTGATTCCGATTCGATTTCCGTTTTTCGTGATAACTTGGTATACTTGAATTATGTGTATTATGATCTTACCTATATGTTCGTTTCATGATTTTGTTCTTGGTTGCATGAGTTTTGAATTTATTTGGATTCTTGGAACCAAAACGGGGGCTAACGGACAATTAGCGTACCCTTGGTTCCATATGTGATATCTTGAGCTCGGGAACTCGGATTCGAGTTCCGTCACCTTCATTGAATCCGTATCGACGATTCGGAGACAATGGGACAAGCCTCATGCCTTTTTAAGATCATTTAGATTCTCAAATTTCAACCGAAACGAGCACCTCGTGCTTAAAAACGACAAACCTTTGACTTTTCTCTAACCTACGGCCCTAATCAACGGCCCTAGACCCTAAAACCATGACCTACTCCCACTTGAATCACTCTCTCTTCCTTCCCACTTGCCCCAATCGAGCCATCCCTCACTCACAACCCCCTCATTCAGCCACTAAGTGCAAGAAAGGAGAAAGAAGAAGAAGAGAAAAACCCCATTGCAAAACCTTGGAGAATTTGGGCTCATCTCCCTATCTTTCCTCACTTTTTCTTGAAGGTAAGCTTATTTTTGAGTAGTGTAGCTCTTAGTAACCCCTTTATGTTGAATTTTGCATGGTTTCATCCATTTATGAGTTATTTTGGAAGAAGATGATGAATAGTGGCCCTTTTTGCATTTTGATGATCAACTTTGATTTCCTTGGATTTTCTTTGAGTTTCATGAGTAATATTTGACCCTTTGTCATGGAGTTAGATGGATATGAACTTGTATTGCATGATTGTTGGAGATTCTTGGTCTTGCCATTGATGGAGCTTGGAGTTATAATTTGGATGTTAATTCCTTGATGCTTTACTTGGAGTTCTTGTTGTTTAATGTGGTATAGCTTGAATATATGAGTTAATAACCTGATTTTACATGATTTTGGGTTGAGATTTGTGAGTTGGTTTTGTGCCTTTTAGCTTTCATTTCGGTTTTTGCCTTGTTTTTGTGTTTTTTGGCCGCTGACTTAAATCCACGGGGGTGGATTTTTCCTTTGAAAAAAATCCGCGAGGGTGGATTTAGGTCAGTATCCTGGACAGAATCCATGGGGGTGGATTTTTTCCTTTGGAAAAATCCATGGGGGTGGATTTTGTCCTGCGTTTTTTTTTTACTCCGGTTCCGTTTTTCTTCTTTTTCTCCGCTTGTTTGATCTTCCTCCACCTCTTTTATGACTTCCATGCTATGTTAATATGTATTATTATGTGATTAATGTATCAAGTTTATGGTTTGTTTTGTTATGATTTATGAACGATTGAACTTGGTACTTCCACTTATTGAATGCAATTAATGATTTTGAACGTTTATGTGACTTTATTGTGTTAATTGTGCATAAGAATAGTTCCATGACTTGAGAACATTTTCTTTTGCATCTCATATCATCCACATTGCATTGCCGTGCGTCGTATATGGTCATTTTGAGTCTCACACTACCTCTTTTGCACAGATTCGGGTCTAGTTGGAAACGAGGGCGTCGTTTGAGGCTCTACTCTTATCCTTTTTGCCGCTTCAAGGTGGGTTTCTCTTCTACTAGCTAAAATGACCCGATATAAACCCAATGTGCAAAGTTTTAAACCAAATGTACAATATACGTATATAGAGTCTTTTCTCGAGTAAATGATTTCAAACGTAAGCCTTTCTTTTATGAATCCTACCTTATGTTTTGGCGAGACATGATCGTTAATGATGCACGGGCCCGGGACCTAGCACATGTGGCTATCCGGGGAGGCAAGGGCCGACGGTGATCCCATGTGCTAGTCCCAACCATTTAACAGAGACCTGAACTCGCTAGGAGATTAGCGTGGAATGGTAGCTGAGCGCCCTTGGGGGATTCATGTACCCCCCTAGGTCAATGTATGAGGTGGTCGGGCCTTGCAAACCCGTCCACCACCGGAGGAAGAAGGTGTATATGTATGATTATGAATCGTATGAATGTGCACATAAGATTAATATGCATGAAAATAAATGAATTATGAATATGATTACACGAGGTGATGGTTGGAGATAATGCACGCCCACTCGCCGGGCCATGAAACCCAATAATTATTTATGAATGAATATGATAGTCGTAATTCCGTTGATGTTCTCTTTGTTTTGCCCGCTTGGGAAATTCTTATCAAACTTCAAATGGAATTAGGGCTTGTATGTATATGTTTAAATTCCTTTGTATTATATATTATGCCCTGTTTTTATACCCACCGGTCTCTTTTAGACTGAACCCGGTTTGTTTTCTGTTGTTTTGTGCAGGTTTGGAGGTGCTAGGCGGGAATACGGGTCGTCTAGGTCTTGCATTAGTGTCTAGCATTTCCTTTTACACTCATATATACTTGTTCTTATTACTTTTGTATTATGATTATGTATGGAGCGTATATTAAGTTATTTTGTGCCGTGATGGCTTTTGCACAGGTTGTAAGTGTTGGTACCTATATGTAAATACGATATGTATTGCTATGTGTTGGTACCTATAAGTACTTATGTTGAATTGCTTCCGCTATTGTTATGGTCACTCTGATTTAATTATGTTTTGGTTATGCTTGGTTTAAGGGTTAGCTCCCGCCTAGCTTAGCGGGTGTGTTGTGTCCCCGTTCGCCTTGATTTGGCACGTGTATGGATTTCCCATTTCATATACGGGTCGGGTCTCGGTGCGGGGGATGTGGTGCCTCACGCTCGGGCGCTACATCTTTAAGTGGTATCAGAGCTAAGGGTTGCAAAACCTAGGCTTTTGTGTCATGTGTGTCAGTCTTAGTAGTACGGCTTCCAGGAATAACTTGTCAATGTGTTGCACATGCATCTCTTATGTGATTATGTGCTCTATTTCTTAAATTTTGCTTAAATTAATTGCATGCACATGCATGGACTAAAGAAGGCATGCATTTCAGTGTTCTATTGACAGAATGCCTCCAAGAAGAGATAGAGATAGATCTCCAGAGCGACGACATCGCCGAGACCGAAATCCTACGCCGGAACAACAACAACCTCAACAGCCTCCGATGGATATGGGGAATTTCATGGAAGCTGTCTACAATTATGTCGAGCATAGGAGAGCTCAAGCTCCCCCACCACAACCTGTAGAACAACCGGCTCCACCAAACAATAATAGGGATCCTCATGGAGTGTTTCTAAGCTACAACCCTCCACGGTTTTCTGGTTCCATAGATGACGAGGTATCGGAAGGATGGCTAACAAGAATGGAGAGGATATTTGGGGTCCGACAGTTTACAACTCAAGAAAAGGCCCAATTCGCCATATTTCAACTAGATGGCGAAGCTTATGATTGGTGGGAGAGGACAAGGGAAAAACTAGAGGTTGATGAAGAGGAAGTGACTTGGGAAGTTTTTAAGAGAGAGTTCCGTGAATGTTTTGTGCCGGAAGTTGTAAGAGAACGGAAGGAACAAGAATTTATGACCTTAAAGCAGGGTAACCGTTCTGTGGCTCAATATATTGCAACTTTTAATCGACTTGGGAAGTATGCACCTCACATAACTCGGGATGAGAAGAGGAAATCCAAGAAGTTCATCGCCGGACTAAGACAAGATCTGAGGCATGGCCAAGCTGGACATAATTATTTGTCTTTCGCCGATACGGTACAACGAGCAATGGAACAAGAAGAGGAATTCAAAAAGAAAGATCCGGTTTTTAGAGCTCCAATGGGACAAGGCTCCGGGTCAAGTTTGGGAAAGAGGCCTATGGTTCAAGCTACTCCACCATCTAAAGGTCCCTTCACGAAGCCTCGGTTTGGAGGACAATCCCCGCAAGCCCCGAAAACTTTACTAGTGGTACCGACATCTATAGCACCGCGCCGAGAAGTACCCCCATGTCTTTATTGTGGAGGTCCGACTCATGCCTATAATAACTGCCGGAAGAGGTTGAACTTATGCCTTATATGTGGGAAAGCTGACCATAGGGCAGATGTGTGTCCCGACAAAACTCCAGGCTTTCAAAGAGGAGCTCAAAGGCCCATGATCCAAGCCCGTGCATATGCCCTTGAGGGCGAGGAGCAAGATGCTGAGATTGATCCTACCGCCGTGGTGGAAGGTACCATACACATTCATGACATGAGCATTCATGCACTCTTTGATCCGGGTGCCACGCATTCTTTTATTTCTTGTGATCTAGCTGCTTCTCTGTGCTTGCCTGTTATCTGTATATCTTCTTGTTATTTGGTGAGTTCTCCTCTAGGAGGGAGTTTGCAGACGGATCAATTGATACGAGACTGCTCAGTGTTGTTAGAAGGGAAAGAGTATTCGGCGGATTTCATTATCATGCCTATGAAGAGATATGGGGTTATTCTGGGAATGGATTGGTTATCTCGGCATCGGGCTACGGTTGATTGTTTCGCTAAGAAGATTAAGTTGGGTGAAGAAGAAATTGTTGGTATTGGTGCGAAAGCGGTTCCTCTAGTGTCTTTCATGGAAGCTCACAAATTGATTAGAGATGGAGCTATGGGATTTATAGCTTATCTCCTTAACAAGCCGAAAGATCAAGTAAAATTCGAGGACACCACCGTTGTTAAAGAATATCCCGATGTTTTTCCGGAGAATTTGGGTTCTTTGCCACCAGATCGGGAGATAGAATTTGTGATAGATTTGCATCCGGGATCCGAACCGTATTCTAAGACTCCTTACCGAATGGCACCGGCCGAATTAAAGGAACTTAAGATTCAACTAGAAGAGTTACTCAAGGTTGGATATATTCGACCAAGTTCTACACCTTGGGGCGCACCGGTTCTCTTTGTTAAGAAAAAGGATGGAACTTTAAGAATGTGCATAGATTACCGAGAATTGAATCGGATGACCGTGAAGAACAAGTATCCTTTGCCCTACATTGAGGACTTATTTGATATGTTACAAGGTTCGGGGGTATATTCGAAGTTGGACTTAAGACAAGGGTACTACCAGTTGAAAATCCGGGAAGAGGACATTCCGAAGACGGGATTTAACACCCGGTATGGGCATTATGAGTTCGTAGTGATGCCTTTTGGATTAACTAATGCTCCGGCTGCATTTATGGACATGATGCACAGAATTTTTCGGCCCTACTTGGACAAGTTTGTGGTTATCTTCATTGATGACATACTCGTGTATTCAAGGACACCGGAAGATCATGCTCGACATCTCAAAGTGGTTTTGGATACCTTGAGAGAGCATCGGTTATATGCTAAGTTCAGCAAATGCGAGTTTTGGATTGATGGGGTAGCTTTTCTCGGCCATGTAATCTCGAGGAAAGGTTTGGAAGTGGACCCTACAAAGATTGAGACAGTTTTACAGTGGCGGAGTCCAAAGAATGCCACAGAGGTAAGAAGTTTCTTGGGTTTGGCTGGCTATTACCGGAGATTCGTGAAGGAATTTTCAAAGATTGCTGCCCCTTTGACCGGACTAACTAAGAAAGAGGCTAAATTTGAGTGGGATGAAGCATGCGAGGCGAGCTTTCAACTTTTGAAGGAAAAGTTGACAACTGCACCAATATTAGCACTTCCCGAAGGTATTGAAGGATATACGGTTTATACGGACGCCTCAAAGGAAGGCTTGGGTTGTGTCTTGATGCAGAATGGAAAGGTGATTGCCTACGCCTCAAGGAAATTGAAGGATCACGAACAGAATTACCCCACTCATGATCTCGAGCTAGCGGCTGTGATCTTTGCTTTGGGAAAGTGGAGACACTACCTCTATGGAATATCATTCGAGATCTTTTCCGACCACAAAAGTCTCCAGTATCTATTCTCTCAGAAAGAGTTGAACAAGAGACAAAGGCGTTGGATGGAAATGTTGGCGGATTATGAGTGTACAATCCGATACCATCCCGGCAAAGCCAACGTGGTCGCGGATGCACTTAGTAGGAAGGTTAGTGTATCCAATGTGAAATTGGAAATGAGAGTTGATGAGGAATCATTCAAGTTAAGAGCTAGTATTCGGAGTATCACGGTTCAACCGGATCTTTAACAGAAATTGTTTGAGGCTCAAAGAATTGATCCTGAAGTTCAGAAATTGGTAGAGAAGGCTCGAGCTGATCCAGAAAGTCCGTTTGGCTTCGATGATATGGGACTTCTAAGATTCAAGAATAGAGTTGTCGTACCGGGAGAATTAAAAAGGATTATTCTTGAGGAAGCTCATCGGTCAGGATATTCGATCCATCCCGGAGGAAACAAGATGTATAAAGATTTGAAGCAGTTTTATTGGTGGAATGGATTAAAACGGGATGTGGTTAATTTTGTAAGGCATTGCATGACTTGCCAAGTGGTGAAGGCTGAACATCAAAAGCCATCGGGATTACTTCAACCTTTACCTATTCCGGAATGGAAGTGGGAGCAGATAGCTATGGATTTCGTTTCCGGGTTACCCAGAGTGAAAGGTGGGTTTGATGGAGTTTGGGTGATCGTGGATCGATTAACGAAATCTGCTCATTTTCTTGCCATTAAGATGTCCGACAAGGTAAGTAAACTAGCTAAGAAGTATAAGAATGAGATTGTCCGACTGCATGGAATACCGGTTAGCATCGTGTCGGATCGGGATCCAAGGTTCACTTCAAGATTTTGGCAAGAATTACATAAGTGTTTGGGAACAAGGCTTCAATTCAGCACAGCTTTCCATCCTCAGACAGACGGGCAGTCGGAGAGGTTGATTAAGTATTTGGAAGATATGTTGAGAGCATGTGCATTGGATTTTCAGAGCTCTTGGAACGAGCAATTGCCATTAATCGAGTTCGCTTATAATAATAGTTACCAAGCCTCGATAGAGATGGCACCTTATGAAGCTCTCTACGGACGTAAGTGCAGGTCTCCGTTGTTCTTTGATTTGGAGGAGTGGAATTGGACTAAACAAGAGGGCGTGAAGAGAGGGGAGAGAAAGCAAAAACCCTCTAAGGCTGTTCAAGATGGTATTGATAAGGTCCAAATTATTAGACAAAGGATGAAAGCGGCTCAAGACCGACAAAAAAGTTATGCAGATAAACGAAGAAAGGATCTTGAGTTCGAGGTAGGAGATAGAGTCTTTTTGAAAGCTTCTCCAAGGAAAGGATTTTCAAGGATCGGGAAAGGAGGGAAGTTGAATCCTCGATATTTGGGTCCGTTTGAAATCTTGGAAAGAATTGGTGATACGGCCTATCGTTTGGATTTGCCTCCTAATTTGACCGGAATTCACAATGTGTTCCACGTTTCACAACTCCGGAAGTACTATCAAGATGAATCCGAAATCATATCGGTTGAAGAAGTGGAACTAGAACCGAATCTGACCTTTGTTCAAAAGCCGATAAAGATATTGGATCGAAATTTCAAGAACTTCGGAAGCGGCGTATTCCATTGGTTAAGGTTCTATGGAGGAGTGATAAGACCGAAGAGGTCACTTGGGAAACGGAAGAAAAGATGAAGAAGTTCCACCCTGAATTGTTTCTAGGCGAGCAATGAATCCGAGGACGGATTCTTTTAAGGGGGAGAGATTGTAACGCCCCAACTTTTTTGGTCGTACAGGTATGAAGTATGTGTTTACTAATTTGCGCGATTTAATTTCTTAATTTCTTTAAATTTTGTTATTTATTTCATTATTTCCATACTTGAATTTATTTCTTGTTGCATTTGAATTTTATTTGCATTTTTAACGTATTTGCTTATATGTGTATGATTATGCCTTGTTTGATTCCGATTCGATTTCCGTTTTTCGTGATAACTTGGTATACTTGAATTATGTGTATTATGATCTTACCTATATGTTCGTTTCATGATTTTGTTCTTGGTTGCATGAGTTTTGAATTTATTTGGATTCTTGGAACCAAAACGGGGGCTAACGGACAATTAGCGCACCCTTGGTTCCATATGTGATATCTTGAGCTCGGGAACTCGGATTCGAGTTCCGTCACCTTCATTGAATCCGTATCGACGATTCGGAGACAATGGGACAAGCCTCATGCCTTTTTAAGATCATTTAGATTCTCAAATTTCAACCGAAACGAGCACCTCGTGCTTAAAAACGACAAACCTTTGACTTTTCTCTAACCTACGGCCCTAATCAACGGGCCTAGACCCTAAAACCATGACCTACTCCCACTTGCATCACTCTCTCTTCCTTCCCACTTGCCCCAACCGAGCCATCCCTCACTCACAACCCCCTCATTCAGCCACTAAGTGCAAGAAAGGAGAAAGAAGAAGAAGAGAAAAACCCCATTGCAAAACCTTGGAAAATTTGGGCTCATCTCCCTATCTTTCCTCACTTTTTCTTGAAGGTAAGCTTATTTTTGAGTAGTATAGCTCTTAGTAACCCCTTTATGTTGAATTTTGCATGGTTTCATCCATTTATGAGTTATTTTGGAAGAAGATGATGAATAGTGGCCCTTTTCGCATTTTGATGATCAACTTTGATTTCCTTGGATTTTCTTTGAGTTTCATGAGTAATATTTGACCCTTTGTCATGGAGTTAGATGGATATGAACTTGTATTGCATGATTGTTGGAGATTCTTGGTCTTGCCATTGATGGAGCTTGGAGTTATAATTTGGATGTTAATTCCTTGATGCTTTACTTGGAGTTCTTGTTGTTTAATGTGGTATAGCTTGAATATATGAGTTAATAACCTGATTTTACATGATTTTGGGTTGAGATTTGTGAGTTGGTTTTGTGCCTTTTAGCTTTCATTTCGGTTTTTGCCTTGTTTTTGTGTTTTTTGGCCGCTGACTTAAATCCACGGGGGTGGATTTTTCCTTTGAAAAAAATCCGCGAGGGTGGATTTAGGTCAGTATCCTGGACAGAATCCATGGGGGTGGATTTTTCCCTTTGGAAAAATCCATGGGGGTGGATTTTGTCCTGCGTTTTTTTTTCACTCCGGTTCCGTTTTTCTTCTTTTTCTCCGCTTGTTTGATCTTCCTCCACCTCTTTTATAACTTCCATGCTATGTTAATATGTATTATTATGTGATTAATGTATCAAGTTTATGGTTTGTTTTGTTATGATTTATGAACGATTGAACTTGGTACTTCCACTTATTGAATGCAATTAATGATTTTGAACGTTTATGTGACTTTATTGTGTTAATTGTGCATAAGAATAGTTCCATGACTTGAGAACATTTTCTTTTGCATCTCATATCATCCACATTGCATTGCCGTGCGTCGTATATGGTCATTTTGAGTCTCACACTACCTCTTTTGCACAGATTCGGGTCTAGTTGGAAACGAGGGCGTCGTTTGAGGCTCTACTCTTATCCTTTTTGCCGCTTCAAGGTGGGTTTCTCTTCTACTAGCTAAAATGACCCGATATAAACCCAATGTGCAAAGTTTTAAACCAAATGTACAATATACGTATATAGAGTCTTTTCTCGAGTAAATGATTTCAAACGTAAGCCTTTCTTTTATGAATCCTACCTTATGTTTTGGCGAGACATGATCGTTAATGATGCACGGGCCCGGGACCTAGCACATGTGGCTATCCGGGGAGGCAAGGGCCGACGGTGATCCCATGTGCTAGTCCCAACCATTTAACAGAGACCTGAACTCGCTAGGAGATTAGCGTGGAATGGTAGCTGAGCGCCCTTGGGGGATTCATGTACCCCCCTGGGTCAATGTATGAGGTGGTCGGGCCTTGCAAACCCATCCACCACCGGAGGAAGAAGGTGTATATGTATGATTATGAATCGTATGAATGTGCACATAAGATTAATATGCATGAAAATAAATGAATTATGAATATGATTACACGAGGTGATGGTTGGAGATAATGCACGCCCACTCGCCGGGCCATGAAACCCAATAATTATTTATGAATGAATATGATAGTCGTAATTCCATTGATGTTTTCTTTGTTTTGCCCGCTTGGGAAATTCTTATCAAACTTCAAATGGAATTAGGGCTTGTATGTATATGTTTAAATTCCGTTGTATTATATATTATGCCCCGTTTTTATACCCACCGGTCTCTTTTAGACTGAACCCGGTTTGTTTTCAGTTGTTTTGTGCAGGTTTGGAGGTGCTAGGCGGGAATACGAGTCGTCTAGGTCTTGCATTAGTGTCTAGCATTTCCTTTTACACTCATATATACTTGTTCTTATTACTTTTGTATTATGATTATGTATGGAGCGTATATTAAGTTATTTTGTGCCGTGATGGCTTTTGCACAGGTTGTAAGTGTTGGTACCTATATGTAAATACGATATGTATTGCTATGTGTTGGTACCTATAAGTACTTATGTTGAATTGCTTCCGCTATTGTTATGGTCACTCTGAGTTAATTATGTTTTGGTTATGCTTGGTTTAAGGGTTAGCTCCCGCCTAGCTTAGCGGGTGTGTTGTGTCCCCGTTCGCCTTGATTTGGCACGTGTATGGATTTCCCATTTCATATACGGGTCGGGTCTCGGTGCGGGGGATGTGGTGCCTCACGCTCGGGCGCTACATATGTGTTGGGTAGAATTGATAAGTTGGGATATACTAGGACTGAGAGTTGTTCGAAACTTACCCTATTTATTTTTATTCAGGTTTTCGAGATCAAGATCACAAGTTGGTGAGGAAAATTTAAAAATTGTTTCATTTTGGTTTCTTTTCAAATTATATTTACAATATTATAAATTAGTATATAATATATATATATATAAACCTTCATAAGACCTTTATTTCATGACTTTGTTTTCTTTCCTCCATAATAATATATTCTAATTAGATATTTATCCAATACTTGCTTTTACTTTAAATCAAATGATTTTACATACAAATGATCTTAATATCTATATGTATTGCATTAAGAAAATGAAATTGGTTTTTCCCAAAATGATAAGTCTTTCAAATTTTATCATACGAGCTAATCACTAAGTTTCAGTTACTATTACTCTTGGGGACGCCTAAGAGAAGTTCGGGCCCAGGGTATTGCTTTCAACAGACCGATCGGGCGGTTCGGGCCGTCGATCGTGTGTGTCTGAAACAATCCCAATTCAGTTGTAGCTTGGCGTGATGTTTGTCTGGAGGTAGAACACGGAAGTCAAGTTATTTAGGTGTCTTACGGGAACGTGGGATCCTATCAGTCAGGTCGAGGGCCCTCGACAACAGTGTTCAGGATTTTATTGCTTTTGATTTTTTTTCTGGTGATAGGGTGGCATTTGCATACAGTTCGTATCAATCATTCTTATATCATGATATTCTTATTTGTCTTGACTTGTATCTATAAATTTGAGATTCCGACAACCTCGCTAAGTCTCTTTTGGACTTATTCCTTTCTTTTGACCTTTATTTCAGATCTTATTCCAACAAGGGAGATAATAGGTGAGGAGAGCGAATGGTAGATTGGGATTCGTGCTCCTACTTGTCTTGTGACCTGGTTTTGTCCGTTTATCGTGTTCTATCTATAACTAGGATGTTATACTCTTTTGGCTTGATACTACAAACTTCTTATTTGAGCAGGGTGTTATATGAATAGTTGTATGTAAATTATGTTAGCTTTTGTCGTATCCTAGTTGAACCCTTGTAGTATATTATGCTATGTTGGTGATGAATACAGATGTATGTATGACTTTTGTTTGTAATTATGATAACATTTTAGGTTTTGTACTACTTTGTCTTTTATTTAGTCAAACGCTTAGCGGTCAAACTAGGGGAAGCTTCTAGCTAACTCTAGCGAGATCGTGCGGGCTCGTCTCTTCCGGTCCTTTTCCATGGGCTTCGGAGGGGCGTCGCAATCCTAGCTCCACAATTCCTTAAAATCTAGCTTGAGTTATGGTGAAATCCTCCTTCCCCTCTTGATGGTGTAGAAATCGGTATATGGTAGGTGTGTGTGTATGAGATTTTATCTCTTGAATGAAATGTAATGTAATGGAATGGAATGGAATGGAAGAGATACATGATATACACCAAAGTCTTGCATGAATATGTGTGTCTCTCCACAATTTGCACATAAATCCCCCTAATATTTGAATTAATGCAACAAGTCTCATCTCTACACAAAAGATCACTTAACCCCTTCGTGTTATAGAATTAAGTTCACAATTTATGAAATGATCAAGTAAACATATAAGAGCATTTAATCACATTAGTAATTAATTTACGTAAATTTCACGTTAAAAGAAATTTCACATAAGTTAATGAAAATAAAATATATGAAAATTATAATAATAACGCATAATGTATAAATGGAAAAACCGGGGCGTTACAATAATAGTCTCCAAATTCAATCATAAAATGTGACGCCCCGACTTTTCGGCCGTACAGGTATGTCGTTATGAGAGTGTTAAGTGCGCATTTAAATTATTTTATTATCCAATTATATGTTTATTATATTGTTTAAATGATATTCTTGAATTTATATGAATTATTTGTTAAGTATATAATTGAATCTTTAAATGTTTTTAGCCCTTTCGACTCTGTTTCTGATTCGATTGACCCAGTTTTTGTTTCCGATTTTTGTGAATATGTGATATACATGAAATATATATGTTATGAACTTGTTTACGTGCTTGTTATTTGTATTTTAACTTGTTTGATGTGGTCTTGGACCATTTTTATGATTTAGGGACTTAAGGGCCTAATGAGAATTTAGTGCACCTTGGGTTCCGGAAGGCACAAATCGAGCCCGGGAATTCGGATTTGAATTCCGAAACCTTCATTGGACTCATATCGAAAATTTCCCCAAACCGAGCCCCATATTTTTTTCTTAGCCCCGTTTAAGTGTCCGAAATTTGCCCAAACCTAACCTCATATGCCCCGTTTAAGTGTCCGAAATTTGTCCAAACCGAGCCTCACGAGCAGATTTGCCACCCTTTACGGTTTTGGCCATAACTTTCTCATTTCTTATCCAAATGGCACCATTCTTGGACCCACATGACCCTTACTTACACCTCCACCCCCAAAACTCATCCATTTTAGGTCCCAACCCAGAAAGAGATAAGGGAGAGATGGAGAAAGGAAGAAAGAAGAAGAGAAAGAGAAACCCCTTCACCCACCTTGTGATTTTGAGCTCGTTTCTTCTCTGATCTTCGCCATTTCTTCGAGGTATGTATATTTTGGGATTCTCCACAACAAGATGCATCTTTCTACCCTAGAATCTCTAATTTTCATTCAGTTTGAGCATGCTTTGGATAAGGTGATGAATAGTTAGGTTTTGAGCAGTTTTTGAATCTGTAGCGCCCGAGCGCGTGACGCCACATCCCCCGCACTGAGACCCGACCCGCTTATGAAATCGATAATCCATACACGTGCCAGATCAGAGCAAATGGAGACTCACTCACTCACTATGCTAGGCGGGAGCTAATTATCGCAACCAAATAAACAATAAAGAGGACAAAAGCAGGTTAAAGAAACAGGAGCGGAAGTAGAACATGTAATCAATCACAATCATATGCAATAATTGACGGTTTCAATCTATCCCTAGAAGCCTATCCCGAATCAATAACAATATAAACATAACGATTCATATATTCTTAATATAACTTATTTAATTTACAATATGCGTGTGAAGTGACTCGGACTTAACCACAAGACTCGACAGACTCGAAATCCCGCCTAACACTCCAAACCCGCAAGAAACTAAAAACAATCCGAGTTCAGTCTATAAGAGACTGGTGGGTATAAAACAGGTGCTTATTATGATAATGATAATACAGGAATAAAACATACACACACATGCAAGCTATAATCCCGTATGAGGTTTTGAAATATTTCCCAAGTGGGTGAAAACAAAGAAAAACAACGCTCGGGATTACAACAATCAATTTCATTCATTCATTCATGAGGTCATTACGTGAACCCGGAGAATGGGCGAATTCTCCAACCTTCTCCTCGTGTGTGCATTTTTCAATCATTCATTTCTTAGCGTTCACACAACATTCATTCATAATTTTTTGTTCATTCATAATCATTCGTTCATAATCATTAATAATCAATTACTCCTTTTTCCTCTGGTTAGTGGACGGACTCGGCCAAAGGACCGTCCACCCATTCATGATGGCCAGTGGGATTCATGAAACCCCAATTGTTGGGAATAGTGCCCTAGAAAGCTTGTATGCTTTGGGACTTTCCCTAAATCACAGACAGTCATTGAATAATATACGAATGATTATAATCACAGGCGAACACTTCTTATGTGCCAATACGTGTTCTGTGTGTTTCCATTACGTGTGTATGTTTAGAACTCCCCTAATCCAATGAGGCCGTTAAGAACTTTGTCATTATGGGAATGACACATGAAACAAGTTCTTAACTTGTAATGTCCCGCTCGTCCGATTTATAAGGTACGCCACGTTTCAACCTTTTTATGTGTTTAATTATGTGATTTTATGTTTTTCGTGGCCCTGTTTTGAACTCTTTTAGAGTTTAGGGGCCCCTTTGTAATTTTCTCTTTTAGGGATTTTCCGGTCATTTCTCGTTCGATCGAGTTTTCGACCTTTTTGACCCCTTCAATGCGTTCGGGGCATCGAAACGAGTCCGTAGACTCTAAGTTTGCCCTATTCTGACGTCGTTTGCCCCTTCTACCGTTCGTTTTTCACGCGAGGACCCTGGATAAAACACGCGGATCCTCGTTTAACGTGACATAACTCAGCAGCCTCTTTCTCCCCCCGGCGAAACACGACATACACACATACCGGAGGTGTATTTTCACACACAACTCAAACTTTCCCGTTTCTCGATGGAATTCGACAATCCAATAGTCCATTTCGATTATCTCGATGACGCGGTCACAACCGTACCAAGAACTCGACCAACAGACGACCGACGGTGGAGATATTGGCAATTTTCAGGCCCGGTTGGAGAGGGGCGGACCACCGCCACTTCGCCGCCCCTCGCGGCGGTTTCCGGCGACACCCGTCCTAGACCCATGGAGAAGGCTTCCCGGCGTTTCTTCTGACATAGACGGTGCCGCCATCGGGGCGGCGGTTGGGCCGCACGCTCCGACCGAAGCTCGCGACGGCGGTGGCGCGGCACTGTAGCGGCGGGTTTCGCCGCCTTCCAACGGCTTTTTCGGACCAAGGTTGGTGTTTCTTACCCTTTTCCAACCCCCTGAGTCCATTTCCGGCATTGTTTTCACCGAATTTTGGCCGTAGGTGGTGGTTCCGGCGACGTGTGCAGCGGCAGAATATTCAGCGGCCAACGGGGGCCTTTTCCGGCCATCTTTTGACCTCGGGCTCTTCACAAAAGTTGTTTGGAACGACGAGAACTAGTGGCCTTTGATCACACGACTTCTGATTCGGCCAATTGGCGGCGGATCGCGGCGGCACAGTGGCGGTGCAACGGCGGTGCTAGCTCCGAGGATTTTTCCGGCGAGCTACCTTAGGGCTTTCGAAGAGCTCGTCACGGGTAAGATAATGCCTTTTACGGATCGCATTTTGGTTCACCGGTTTGGAAGTAATTTGGATTTGAAGATTTTAGGGTTTTCGTATTGTTAGATCTGAAATTGGTGATGATTGGCTTGGATTTTCCAGAAATTGATCGAGGATTTGGAATAGGCACGAGGAATCCTTGCACGGTTGATTTTTCAGGATTTTTCCGGCACGTTCCGGCGACGGCCGAACGACTGCCGGCCACTGTTCCGGCAGCTCCAGCGGCGGCGCTCCGGCGACCCTCGTACAGCTTGTCCGCTTCGTCGTGGTGAGTTCAACACCACTTTCCGTTCGTCAATCGGACACTCGGTTTATTTTCTACGAATTTATTTGTGTATTTGGGACATATTTGAATTAATTGTTTAAATGCAAATTAATTGTCATATGCTTGAATTGTTTATCGAAATGAATTCCATTGTGTATAAAATCATGTATGATATGAAATACGATAAGCTTGGACTTGTAATTTGTAAATTGAATCCCGATTTATTGAATTTATGCTAATTGATTAGATTAGAGGGGGTGTTTGTGTAATTTTTGGAAACAAGATGAATTTGTTTGATTTAATCAGTTCAACCTTGCTGATTGGAATTTGATATGTAGCCTCGTGAGATTTATATAAAAATTCGACGCATACTATTACGATTTGTTTAGCATTGTAATACGTGCAAATTTGTATGAAATGTAATATGTAAATTTACGTGATTTGACTTAATTAAACTTTAACTTGTCACTTGGTAAATAAATATGTTAATCACGAATATGGTAAAGAAATTATTATGTCTAACATTGAAACTTTGAATTAAGGTTTAATCACGTAAATTGGAATTTAATCTATTATGTAATATTTGTGAATTTGTTATGCATCGGAAAATTATATGAGGACTTGAATGCTTATGTGATTTAAATGAATTCGTAGCATGTTATTATGTGATTTATTTGTCTTGGTAATATGTGCAATTTTATGAAATGTATATGTGAATTTAATTTGATTGCTTTGTAAATGTGTAATATATGAATTTGAATCCTGTTTATGTGATTGCATTTGCCGTGCGTCCCTGTGTGGTTGTCTGTCTGAGTCTGAGCTTTGTGGTCTGTTTTGTGTGTTCAGTTGGTTCAGGTGCACCCGGGGTGGTGACAAGTGAGTCGTGCAGGTTCCGGGGTGAACCATCTGCTGTGTCTTCGGCTGTGTTTGGTGCCAGGTGAGGTTAGGATATAGTTATACCCTATTGCAACGTGCTCGTTTTCGAATGCATGCAGTTTATAAGCCTTATGTATATGTAGATATGTGCGAAGTACGTATTTTGTTGGTTTTGTCATATGATTTGATTTGAAAAGTACGAAACGCTATGTACGAGCCTATGTATGCTTAGCTTTGATATGTTATGATTTCGAGGTCAGTTTGCGTGATATGTACGTACGATATGATAAGTATGATATGCATGAGATATATCTGTCTGTCTGTGTGTGGCGGGTTAAGTTTCCGATATATGTCTGTTTATCTGTGTGATGGGCCCTGGAGTTGTGGGTAAGGGAGACCAGGGACGACCATGGGGTCGCCGGTTACGACCCCTGTGCACTTCTCCACCAACGGGAGACTTAGTTCTCCTATGCCGACGGAGCGCATTTTGGCTGGCTGTCGAAGGAACCAGGCGGGATCCTCCGGTTCACAAGTTTCGTTCTGTGGAGGGTTGAGAGGGGCACCTCTCTTCCCCAATGGTGTGAAGGTAGGATTGTTTTATGAGTTTTACTTTGGTTTGAGCAAGAGTGTTCTGTCTGTCCGTCTGCCATAAGTTCGTGAAACGGGGGTAGATTCTTAAATTAAGATAAAAATTGGTATACCTTTATACTAATGAGTTACGTTCCGGTATGTGTGCTAAGTCTGCATGAATCTGAGTTGTGCCTTAAGAAACCTTTGATTTATGATTTGTTTGGTCTGTTTGATAAGTCTCCCTATATGTACATTATCACGGGAAAATGTTTTGGCGTTCAAAAACTAACCCCGGGTTCACGAATATTGTTTCTACTTTGTGATGTGCTCTATATATGTAGGTGTGTGTGGGTAGCCCCTCACTCAGTCTTTGGACTGACCCCTCCCCATTTATGTTTTTAGTGTGCATGTTTCGGTTTGGGTTCGCGTTGGAGTTCTTACTAGGCGGCGGTGTGTCGTGTCTTTTGAGTCTGTGTCTGCATGTTTCAGTTTGTTAAGTATTTTGTTCTGATTTATGATTTGTAAATTTCGTATAAGATATGTTTTGTACAGGTTTAAAATTATGATTTGAATGCTTGATTATTCGGGACAGGTGCTTGGATTAGTTGGACCCGTTTTGTTGTTTGATTATTCGGGACAGGTTAGGACAGGTTTGCTGAACTAGTTGAACCCGTATATTTAATTCTGTTGTATGTATTGTGTTGTATGCTTGGTGTGTAAAAGTTTTTAAAATTTGGAATTTCGTACTACTTCCGCTGTCATGCTTCGCATATTTTCTTTAGTATAGGGTTAGGTACCGCCTAGCTAGCGTGTGCATTTTCGTTTGTCACCCGTTCACTGTGACTTGATGCGTGTGCGGACTCTCCATTTCGTACACGTGTCGGGTCATAGTGCGGGGGATGTGGCGCCTCACGTGCGGGGTGTTACATCTATAAGTGGTATCAGAGCTACCAGGTTCAGAACCGGTGCTCTGGAGTCGTGTCATGTCAGTCAAGGTCGTACGGCATAGGAATATGTGCGTATTGCATCCATTTGACATGAAATTTTGCTTTCTCAGCATGAATTGTACTGAATTATGTGATTTTGTGTGCTCTATGACTATGATTGTGTAACACTTTATGATTGTGCTTTTAACTATATTGAATTGTTGCATTCACGTGACTTAAGTGCCACATTTCAGTTGCATCTCTAACCAGCATGCACCAACTTTAGTGTTTTAATTGCAGGGCTGCAATACCAACAATTTAACCAGCTTCTATGACATCATTGCAACTTTATGGTCAAGATTTCAACACCACGGTGAACGGTACACTAAGCATTCATGGCACGAGTATACATGCATCGTTTACTTAATTGATTCTTGTTGTTACGTGATATATTTGCTAAGTATGCTATGTGTTAACTGTTGTGATTTCCTGATTCTGCTTCTGTGCTTGAGTGAGAGAGATTTGATTCTCTCTATTTATGTGTTATGGGGATGTTGATTCTTCCTACTTGTGTGTTAAAGAGATGCTGGATTCTCTCTATATTACGTGACAGAAAGATGTTGGAGTCTTTCTGAGTTCGGTACACGAGAGATGCTGGATTCTCTTGTACTTAGGTATTTGAGGGATGCTGGATTCCCTTAAATTTAGGGGTTTGAGAAATGCCGGATTTTCTCAAACTAGAATGTCTGGAAGATGTGCAATCTGATAGACTTAGGCTGAGAGACGGGGTTCTCTCAATTGTGTGCCTGAGAGACGGGGCTCTCTCTTTTGTGTGTTGATAAACGGGGTTTTCTCTTTTGCGTGTCGAGGGACTGGGTTCCTTCGCTTGCGTGTCGAGAGATGGGATTCTCTCTCTTGTTTGTTGCGATTGCGTTACTTCTGGCCAGATGACAGTTTGCAAGCAACGAGGACGTGACGGTATCGAGCTTTGGGTGCAGTGGCCTAGTGGGGATCAAATGAGTTTGAAGTGACCAATGGTCAAGCGCTCAGTGGAACTTCAGTGACAACGAGTCACCATGAAGGGAGTTGATGTCAGTTAAGGGAGAAGTATCCTACAGAGATTGCAGTTCGCCTAGATCAGAGTTGGGCAGCAGAATTCCATTTCAGCGTCGTTCAAGATCCAACCTTAGGACCTGAGGACAGGTCCTTTTGAAGGAGGGGAGTTTGTAACATCCCGCTCGTCCGATTTATAAGGTACGCCACGTTTCAACCTTTTTATGTGTTTAATTATGTGATTTTTTATTTTTCGTGGCCCTGTTTTGAACTCTTTTAGAGTTTAGGGGCCCCTTTGTAATTTTCTCTTTTAGGGGTTTTCCGGTCATTTCTCGTTCGATCGAGTGTTTGACCTTTTTGACCCCTTCAAGGCGTTTGGGGCATCGAAACGAGTCCGTAGACTCTAAGTTTGCCCTATTCTGACGTCGTTTGCCCCTTCTACCGTTTGTTTTTCGCGCGAGGACCCGGGATAAAACACCCGGATCCTCGTTTAACGTGACATAACTCAGCAGCCTCTCTCTCTCTCTCCCCCCGGCGAAACAAGACATACACACACACCGGAGGTGTATTTTCACACACAACTTAAACTTACCCGTTTCTCGACGGAATTCGACAATCCAATAGTCTATTTCGATTATCTCGACGATGCGGTCACAACCGTACTAAGAACTCGACCAACCGATGACCGACGACGGTGATATTGGCGATTTTCAGGCGCGGCTGGAGAGGGGCGGACCACCGCCACTTCACCGCCCCTCGCGGCGGTTTCCGGTGGGGGCAAGATGATCTCTTATTACACAATTCATTCATGATTCCATCATAAAATCCTTGCGCAAGGTGGATAGATCAAGACATCAAGAAAATGGGGTTTTCTTGGATTGAGATCAAATAGAATATGAAGGGAACTTTGTTTTAAGATTAAAATTAGTAGAGCTCTCCATATTCTCATGCCCTAGATCTTAATCGAGAGATAGGATGGTAGGATGATCGTATCCCACATGATGTCATTGACTGAAAGGTTCTTTCGAATATACATTCACATTTCGGGTAGGGGTCACACACCTGTTGTGTAACGCCCCAGTTTTCCAGTTTTAAATAATGTGGCGTATTTGTTCATGAATTGCGCAAATTAATTATTTAATTATATGATTAATTGTTTATAAGTGTTTATATTTGATTTAAACTATAGACTATGGTTATCTTAATTAATTCATTTCATTTCACTTTGATAATTAGTGTTTAAATTCTTAATTAAGGTTTCGTGTTACCTTAACTATTTCGGTAATTTCGTTAATTAATTACAACATGTTATCAGTTGGCTTTAAATCTATTTAATATGGAATTTAAGTTTTAGTAATTAATTTATAACTATATGAATTCGTTCATGCGCTTGAATGTTCTATTGCTACTTCGTTCTTATATGTAATGATATCGAATTGGCGTGAAAATTTAATATGTCGTAAATATGTGTGTTATGAACATGCCTTTATGCTCGGTTTATGTTTTCGGATTTATTTGACGAGCTTATGAATTTCTTTTGATTTTGGAACCAAGTCGGGGGCTAACGAGCAATTAGCGCACCCTTGGTTCCGTGCGTGATATCTTGAGCTCGGGAATTCGGATTCGAATTCCGACACCTCCGTTGCCTTCGTATCGACGATTCGGAGACAATGGAACAAGCCTCATACCTTTTTGAAATCATTAAGACCTCCGAAATCCAACCGTAACGGACAACTCGTGCAAGAAGAACTTCTTTTGTTGACTAGTCTCCTTGGTGGGACCCATTTTACTTAACCAAACCTAACCAAAAATTAACCATGACTTGTGTGCCTTGGGTTAAGCCTTTTTCTTCCCCTTTGGCTCTGAAAAACCGAGAGAAATATCCCCCTTTTCTGCAACTTCTGATCGAGAGAGAGAGATAGAGGAGAAGAGAGGAAAACTTGGCCATTTTTGTGGTTTTGGAGCTCAAACCACCACCTTTCTCTCCCAAATCTTCAAGGTATGAATATTTATGTCTTCTCTACTCTATTATACTTGATTTCATCTCCTTACAACATGATTTGGGTCAGAATTGGTTAGGGTTTGATTGATGAGTTTGGTATGAACTTTTAGGGAAATTTGCTCTTATGATCTTGGTTGCTTGTGTAGCTGATTTTCTTGCTTATACATGATCATATGAACTTGTTTCTTGACCCATTTCTTTCCTAACTGATAGTATATGATATTAGGAAGATTTCATCTCTTGCTCCTTTTATGAAATTATGAGATTTGGAGCTCCAAACTTGATGATCAAACTACTTCCCCTGTTTTTGGAACTGCTGTGTGAAATATTGTGTTGATGCTTGATCAAATGGCCTTCATTTCGTGTGAAAATGCATGGAGTTGATGTACACTTATTGTTCTATATGTTAACATTCATGCTTTAAGTATTTGGATCCATTTGAAGCCTCAAAACCGACATACATGGCCTGTTTCTATGCATGCACCATGACAGATTTGTTGCTGTTGCTTATGTGTGGTTGTTGGTCACCCTAATGTGCTTTAAATTGCACCATTTTGCATATATATGATGTATATTAGTAGTTTAGTATGTTAGCATGCTTTCCCCAAAGTTTCAGATCCAAATTCTTCCCCTAAGTACGTGATCAAGGCATGAAGATATCATTAGGACTCATATGTTCGATTGTAGCGACCCAGTTTTGATTCATGGTTTCGATGATCTTAACGTGTGATTTAGCTTTTTCACTCTAAATAAAAAATGCTCATAACATGCCAAATATGTTGTATATTAAGTTTCAGAGCATTTGGAGTTCATTTGGTATGCTTTTGGATTGAGTTTGTAAGGGATCAGTTTTGCCGGAAAAATCTTGTGAACGGTTTTGGTTCTGTACCGTGACACCCCCGTGTCACATTTACTCATAAGAGTGAGACACGGGCGTGTCACACCCTCTGCTCAGTTCTGTACTGAGCCACGCCCGTGGCTCAGTTTGGCCAAGGGAGGTGACACCCCCGTGTCACTTCCCATGCGCAGTCTTTGTTGCTTCCTTTTCGGTTTTTGATTTATTTCACCTTCTTATTGACTTTATCTCTTTTCGTGTTGAACTATGAACTTGTTTGGTTATGTGTTAGGAGTATTATGGTGCAATTTCATGATATTTGGATGTGTTATAGGCATGCTTTTATGTAATGCCGTTTATGTGTGTTTATATGTCGTTTATGAATCACATCACTTATTTTCTATATCATATCACTACTTCTTGTTGTCCAACCTTGGATACATGCTATGTTATGTAATATGAGTCATGTAGTAGCATGTTGGTTGAGCTTGAATGTGTTCTAAGCTTCTATTTGAATTCTTGGATTAATGTGATTGATTATTGAATTGAAGAATTCGAATGAAAATGACTGAACAAGTGAATAAATTGGCTATATGGTTTTCATGACTTAATATGATCCTTATGCTTTCATATCATGCTTGAGCATTGCCGTGTGTCATATATGGTTCATTTAGAGTCTTGAGTCTCACGAACACGTCTTGTGGTCTTTTGTACAGTTGTCTCCAGGGTGGAGAGCTTTTGATCGTTCAGGCACTTGGTGCTCGATCCTTGTTTCTTCACGGTTCAGGTGAGGGTGGTTTTGTTTTAGCTATGTAATCAACCCTACAACCCTTATGTGAAAGATTTGGCCAAAACCTTATGATTATATATATATATGACTTTCAAATGAAGTTGTCGAGTAAATCTTTCTGAATTATACGTATGAGCGTATATAAGCTTAAAAATGGTTTTGTAATGAGGCTATGCTCCAAACCGTGTGTCTTCATGCTAGCTACGGAATAGGATGACACGGAGAGGTACGTGTATAGCATATGCCGAATTACACGGTAAGGTATGATTTCTTATAGTATGTATTGATCGAGTAAATCCTTTTCAAAAGATTTATGAATTATGTTATGTACTTATGAATAGATATGTTTGGCGAGACACATTTATATTTACGATTTATTCGGGCCCGGGACTTAGTATATGTGGCTAACCGAGGAAGCAAGGGCTGACGGGGATCCCATATACTAGTCCCAACTTATATACGGTGATACCGGCCCTCGCTAGGAGATTTAGCGGGGAATGGGAGCTGAGTGTCTTTGGGGAATTCATGTACCCCCATTGGCCTATGTATAACCGGTGGCCGGGTCTTGCAAGCCCGTCCACCACCCGGAGGAAGAAGGTTGATTAGGATTTACGCCTTTTCTTATATATATGTTTTGATAGGATTATGCACCGTGCGGGAATTCCGGGACACGGATTGCCCAAACGCATGTATTTATGTTATGATTTATGGTCTGTGTGTATTATGATATATTGCATGATCGCCTATTCAATATATTCATGATATTTATGTACACGGTCGGAGTTTGGTTGGAGATTGTGCACGCTCACTCGCCGAGCCTTATATTTATGTATGATTTATGAATATAATGAATTTAATATGTTTTGGTCGTAAAGTTCGAGCATTGTTTATCTATTTCTTAGTATCCTTAGTGGGGGTTAATTTCAAATAAAAACCTTGCTCGGGATTTATGACTTGCATGTGCATGTTTTATATATATATATGTATCGCTCCTGCTCACTCAGTCTTCTAGAGACTGACCCTCTCCCTCCCCAACACTTTAGTGTGCAGGTTTGGCTTTGGAGTTTCGGGCTAGGCGGAGGTGTCTGGAGTCTTTCAGTGAGTCGAGTTAGATTAGAAGAGTCTCTGCACTCATTTCTGTATTGGAATTATGTATGATTCATTCTATTATGTCATGAACTAGAATATTTATGTAATTGGAGTTGTATTGCTGTTACTGGGTTTTGCTATTGATTTAAAAGAGGCCTGAAGAGCCCGAATTCTGCTTATGGTTGGTATACATGAACTTTAGCTTTGAAATGCAATGTACTTTGTGGATTGGTTATCATTGCAGGGTCTAGCTCCGCCTGGCTTAGGAAAGTTTTTATGTTTGTCTCCCGTTCGCTAGGGTTTGATACGGGTGCGGATTGACTATTTCGTTACTCGTGTTGAGCCTTAGTGCGGGGGATGTGGTGCCTCACGTGCGGGGTGCTACATGTTGCTAGACTATGGTCGTGTGATCTGTGAGGTAATTAATTAATAAAGTCTATTAATTAATTAGGCTCACTGTTAACTAAAATTGAACCTAGAGGGTCACACACAAATACCGGGTTAAAAGGGTATTGTTAGAAAGATCAACTAATTGATCGAAACGATACCACAGTGTAAAGTACACGTGTGGATCGAGAGAATTGTTTGGAAAGTGTGATCCATTTGAGAAATTGGATCATGTGTTAATTAATTGGAGAATTAATTATCAAGCCCAAATATAATTAATTAGTGAATTAATTATAAAGCCATGATATAATTAATTGGAGAATTAATTATAAATCCCTAAATATAATTAATTGGAGAATTAATTATATAGCCAAATAAAATTAATTTTAGAGTTAATTAGTGAATTAATTCTAAAAGCCCTTGATAAAATTAATTGGAGAATTGATTCTAAGTATTTAATTATTTACTTGTTCTAATTTGATTAGAATAAATAAATAAATAAATATCTTCTATTTTATTATTTTAATAAAGTATTAGGATGAGATATTTAATTATTGCTAGAATAATTAAATATTCCTAAATTAGTTAGGAGCACTTTCTCTAGAAAATAAATATCTTATTTTAGATAAGACATTATTTACTTGGAGAGAAAGAAAAGTAGGAGGAAAAGTCAAAGTAGGAGACCATCTACTATAAGACATTAGGGTTTCGAACCCTAGCCTATAAAAGGACTAAGGGGTTCGAATTTTTGGGCACACACATGATATTGAGATCACGTCTAACCTTCATGGAATTTTGGGGATAATTCTCTTGCTCTCTTTTCTCGTTTCTGTTTCTTTAATACGCATGTTATAGTACTAGCATACTCATTAACATGATTTGAATCTAGGTTGGTATGGATTAATACTCTAGAGGATTTCTACTTTGGAGTCTCGAAGAAAGAATCGATCAAGAAAAAGGGATTCATGCCGCATGAAGAACGTTTAAGGGAAACTCAAAACGTTTAAAGAAAGCTTCAATTGTTGTAAGTTTCTTGAAATCCCAACGTTACGATACGAACATTGCAATTCTTTTAGATCTACTTTGTGGAAAATTTTACACTTCCGCTGCGTTAACTCTGCTGTTTTCCAACAAGTGGTATCAGAGCCACCTTGCAACGTTCATATTGTATCTTTACTGCATCACGAATTTTGACTGAAAATTCTTGAATTTGGGTATTAGTTACGTATTCTTGGTTTTTAGTTTAAAAACGAATCTGTCGGATCAAAATTGTTTCTTGAAAATTCGTGAAAAATTGTTTTCGTAAAAATCTGGTTTTAAGCTGTTTTAATCGGATTTGTTTTGAACTGTTTTAATTCGAAACTGAATCTGTGAATTTTGGAAATTACGAAACGAACATGGAACGAGGGGTTAGCCGTGCGCAAGTGCGTGCGGCGAGGTGTTTAACCCGCATCGCCGCCCCGCCTAGTAAGCCCTCGTGCAGGCAGCAGCGCTAGAAACGCCGGCAGCACGCACACAGTTGCCCGGGTAACGCTTAGGTGGCTTGCAGCCGGCAGTGCGGGCTGTGTGCGTTGGACTGCGCATTGGACGCTTGCCTTCTGCGCACGGCTGTACGCGGGCCCGTGCACCTCGCGTATGGTTCGGCTGATCCCGGCTTTTCGTTTCGTGTTTCAGGCTTCGAAAAATCCCGTTTTGAAAATCTAATTTTATTTTAAAATTTGATTTTAATTTTATAAAATTATTTATTTGAAATAATTATAGAATTTGGGATTTTTATGAATTAAAGTCAAATTCTAATTTTTCAAGAAAATAATTAATATCACTTTGAATGATATTTTTGACAAAATTTAATTTTGAATTAATTGAGATTTTCGTCAAATTGATCCGGGTTCGATTTTGAATAAATTCTTGAATAATGAACTAATATTCAAATTACTTAAGTTAGTTGTAACTTGAAGTCAAGGGAATTTTAAATTTAATTGGTAAATTTAAAATCAAGTGGGAGCATGCTAGTTTAAGTGGTCATGCGCTAGTCTTATGTATGTTTTAATTTCTGCACATGGATGATTTCAATTGGGGTCGGAGCCCCATAGTTGCGTTATTTCAATTGGCCTTGGAGCCCTACTTATGTACTGTTATGTGTTTATTATGTGGCTTTTCTTATTATTGTTTTTGGCCCAGGGTATGCCCCTTGTATTTGTCTATAGCCAATATGAAGATTGAGTCATATTACTTTATGTTAAGAGAGTAGAACTTAGGAAGTGAGAATTTTTCTTTTCATTTTGGAGACAAGCACCCAAGGAGCTAGAAGGATCCACAAGGAACACTTGAAGAACAGTGGCCATAAGAGAAGACCCCTCAAAATGTTTAGGAGGGTTTCTATTAATGTAATAAATAGGGTTTTCCATTAAATTCTGTACCCCTATGTGATATGAACTATCTTATGTGGCATGAATGTTAGAACTAGTGATTATGGAGTGGCTCCCATAATCACATATAAGATTAGGATACCCATGATCATCACATAATTAGTATCATGCTAGGACATGTTATCTGCTAATTGCTTCTGTGATGCACTTTATGTGAAACTGCATTAATCAAGACAATTAAAAATGGATAACTGTACATGTTGGTGAGGTCAAAACCGGGCAACTCTCCGGTTAATTCGAAAATCCCTAATTAAAATATTGAGCAACTTTCTAATAAATAGGTATTCTATTACGGTAATAAAATTCCTAGCATTCCATCAATAGGATTTAAGAGTTAGTAGGTAAGCTAATTGCTGTCTCACGAGTCGTGGGGTAACTAGTGCAGCCTATTAAATCTTAGTTTCTTGATTGATCACCATAGGTGATTGATATTTCTTGATCATTTTGGAATGGACAATGTCTCACGAGTCGTGGGTCGTTCCGGACTAAGTTTGATTGAGATCTTATGATTGATGGGTCCCGCTCAACACTGAAGTAGATATGGATGTCTCATGACTCGTGGGTCCATGATTGAAAGATCAGTGATGCAAAAACATTACTAGGAATTCCATGGAGATGGAATTGGTAATTTTGTACCTACCTAAAGATTCTTAGACCTTTGGATGTCTCACGAGTCGTGGTTCCAAAACTAAGAATGCTTGGACTCCTAGTAACTACTGAGAAAACAAGTTTCTTCTAAGGTTGTTTAGGATTTATAGACCTTCTCAAAATAGTGGGAGCCACATATGATAAAAGACCTAATCCTATGTGTTACGTTATTATTCAATATGCTCACTTTTTCTCTGATTAGCATTTAGGTTGTAGTTCTGTGATTGTCTACAAGTTGAAATGCGACCTATTAGTATCCATCCTTGAGTCAAACAAGTCGACTAAAGTCCTAACTACTCTGATTGGTTCCGAATCCTAAAAACCGTTTTAGATTCCAAAAGAGAAAATTGTTCTCTAAAAGGCGGACTTTTCACCTATTATAAAAATTCGACCCAGGCCTAAGGAGAACCAATTGAAAAGTGAAAGGAAATTCTCCAAACACTTAAGAGAAATTGTACTCCCTCATAAATGTGTTACAAAGTATGACACATTATAGGAACACTTAAGAGCATTTGTACTCTCTTGCGAGTGTGTTACAAGGTATAACATATCGAAGGAATTGTTCCAAATTTGTATGAAGGAATGCACGTGTAACATGGACTGAAAGTCCTCACTAAGGAGGATTGTAGCACCCCGAAGCGGAGGACACCACATGCCGGGCACCAAAGCCTGACACGTGTAACGAAATGGAAACTCCGCACACGTACCAAGCTATCGCGAATGGTTGACATACAAAATACACTCCCTAGCTAGGCGGTCTAGACCCTAATACAAAGCACGCAATAAACATAATTCACAGAAGCAATAAATTTCAGATTTTAACATGCTAGCAATTATCACATTATATCCAACATTAGCACTTATATATACAATTAAAACAAGATAAGTATACAAATCTTATCCCAGGCCAGACTAATTATCGAATTATACATATTTCAAAATTCGCAAAATACATAAAGTAGATGAAATACAATGCATGTGACTCGTCCTATCCTTATACAACGACACAAGGACAACCGCCTAGCTCGAACCTCCAAAAGTACCTGCAACTTAAACAAAAAGGGGAAAAGAGAAATGAAAATGAGGGTCAGTCCTTAAGACTGGTGAGGAGCTAACACACTCACACGAACGTATACATAAAGCAGAGCATATTCAAGATTAAAGTGTTCATGGACCGGGGCGTGGTTTGTGCATTCTAAATCATTTTATCCCGTGATGTTATGTATATAGAGAAAAAGGTTTAAGACCGAAGGCCAAAATCTTCCAATTTTATAAATTGAAGTCCACTCCCATTTCACGAACTGTATTCATAATCAAAATCATAACAGCTCGGCGAGAACGAGTTCAAACCTACTTACTCCCTTCATAATCATAATCAAAACGAAACAAACAAACTCACAAACAATCTTCCTTCTCTGATTGGGGATGAGGAGGCCTTCCTCAATCCCGTTCTCCCGTCAAAATGTGTGAGTCGGGGGATCCTACCTGCTCCCCGATGGGTTCTAACCACCGGTGCTCGAGAAACCCCATTCGAACTCCCAAGGATGGGTGAATTTCCCTACATCAAATTGTGGTTGTGTTGATGAGAGAGCTCGGCGACCCCATGGCCAACCCGAGAATCACATACCACTTCCCCGGTCCCATTTCATAAGTCATAATTCATAATTTTAATAATTTCAAAATTTCATAATTTTCCGACTTATATTCAAAGTCGTAATCTTGCTATTTTCAAAACGTTCACACACACCAACCCTTTTCAAATCAATCAAACGAAAATAGGCTACGTATATATATAAAAACGTTTTCAAATGATTTCATAGCAAAGGGACCAATTCCCACAAAATACGTACAAAACACATATCTAAGTATATATACATATATATATATATATATAGTCGCATGTGGGCTTAAAATACATATAGGGGTTCTAGGTCACTTAACTAAAAGAAAGAAAACCTCACCTTTCCAACTTAGAGGAGCAAAAGGATAAAGAATGGACGTAAGCGGGCGCCTACTGGACCTCCTCGTTACCAACTGGACCAAACTGTGAACAAAGGAGACAACAAAGGATAATCTTAGAATTAAGATGTACCATATAGACGCTCGACAAACGTATATGATGCATAAATGCATATGAAATGCAACATGTAAGGTACATCCGTTCATATTTCACATATTTCATATGAAACGGTTCTATAAATGCAATACTGTGAAGATAATATATAATTTAACATGTTAACATATCATATAAGTCATACAAGGAGTAAGAGATTAGCACATTAAAGGAATAAACGAAATACAAGTTCATTCAGGCATATTGGAAAGCACTTACGTCACATAAGAGCACATAAGGGCATAAGTCATAAACGAGTATCTTAATTTAATCACAAATTTCATATTATACAATGTGGCATGTATTATAACATGTTATCAATACATGCATGTAATAAAATTAGCAAGAAGAGGTCGTTCAGGGTAAATAAAGGGAGCATGGATTCAAGTATGCACTCAAGGTACCATATAGAATGTATGAAATAATAGCTTGGAAACGAGCAATTAAAACGAGCCATAAATTCATAACATATATCCTAACAAATAATATTACATATTATCCATGCATAAAGGTGATAAAGAAGCAAAAGAAACGAGTAAAACATAAACGAAATGAAAGAAAAACACTTAACAAACAAAACACATAACAACAAGTCGAAACAAGCCCAAAAAAGGGGTCACGGCCGCGACCAAAATCAAGCTAATTCTGGTCGCGCCCCCCGACCACACTCTTCACAATAGGTTCAGCAACAAAAGCTCGAAGGTGGGCTGAAAACAGGTCGCGGCCGCTACTAGAAATGCACTGAAATCGGTCGCGGCCCCGACCAACGTCGTAGCAGGAGCAGAACAGCGAAAACAGTAGCAAAACTAACTCCAAAACTCAAGTAGATCCATCCTAATCTAAGGTAACACACTAAGGTAAGTTAGGGTAACAAAAACTCATGCATTCCAAGCCGTTAAATGGTCCAAACTTGCATCAAAACATGCTAGAGATGAAGAGAGATCAAGTTCATACCAAGCTTCCAAATTTCATAAATGGCAAAGTCATGAATTCTCAATTAGCACTTAAAGCAAGTTCATATAACTCATAAATGATGTCTTAGGAACAATTATCATGCATCATATCAAAAGAATTCACAAGAGATCATGCTAGACGAATTCATCAAACCCTCACTATTCACTATATAAGCCATATCTCAAGCAAATCATGGTGAAATCTTACCAAGTTGGAGTTAAAATGACCACATAGACATGGAGGGATCAAATATGGACTTACCTCTTTGATTGGAAGAGAATTGATGGAGTATTGAGTTCAAATCTTGAAGAAAATGAATAGTGGCCCTTATTTCTTCCTCTTCTCTTCTTCTTTCTTCTCTTGGGGGTGAATTTCTTGTTGTGAGGGGTGTATGGTTTGAATTGGGGTCTGAAAAGGAGAAGAGAGGATTAACTCAAGTCATTTGGTCATGGTTTTGGACTTAATTGGGGTTAAAAGGGTCCCACAAGTGCAAGACTAGTCAATAACGCTACAACAAAAACTGCCTGATTAGATGCCCTGTTATGACGCCTATTAAAAAGCGTCATAATATACCAACTGTTGAGACGCTGTTCGTTGAGGCGTATTATTAGATTGAATTTACCTTTTGTATCGAATTATTTATTAACTTTTACAAGGCACTTTTACATTAGGCGTCATAATATAAGGCACTTTTACATTAGGCGTCACAATATAATAAAATTATTGTGGCGCAATTATTAAAGGGTCCTAATATGGTATATTTGTTATGAAATTTTTTTAAGCCAATGTCACCATATATATATATATTATCATTATTAATATTTATGTTATATATAATATAACTATGAAAATGAAATTAAAAAAAAAAAATAGAAAATGGAAATTTGGCGGGGACTGAACAAAAAAAACGAGGGACGGAAATTTCACAATTTCACTTTCCAAATCTTAACTTTTTAGATATTAGAAGGAAAGTGCACTTCATCCCCTTTCTTTAGTAAGAAAGTGCTCCCCATTCTCAGACAAGAAAGTGAATCTCAGACGGAGGAAGAAGAAGCCGGGAATCTCAGCCAATGAATCTCAGCCAGGAAGAAGGAGATTGGATGGGAATCTCAGGCGGGGAAGAAGGCGCCGGGAATCTCACTCCTCTCTGAGCCGACGGTAGAGAGACGTCTTGCGCCGACGGTGGGTTTCAGGTAACCTAACTCCTCTCTAAGCTGTTGTGTATGTGGGAAGTCAATTTAGAGATCAAATTTTTAGTGTTTCAGATTAGGGTTTTAAGGTATTTGAATGGATTCAAGCTGAAATTCGGGTAATCTAAAATCTATTTTGTCGAATTGGTTTGGGTAAGCTGAACTTTGAAAGATTCTGTGTAATGGGTTTTCACTAAGCCCAAAATGCGTTACAGTTGAGAAATTTGTCAAATTGCTTGGATTCTCTAACCTTGCTTTATTGTTGTGCTTTCTGCTTGCCTTTGAAGTTGAGAAATTTAATTATACATGGGTATTTTGATAAGCAACCTATTATGGCCTTAGCCTGCAAGTGTACATGTTGAAGTACACTGCTCACAGTAATTTGTTTCAAAGTGCTTGTATGAGTAAATATATTCCCTTGATCAAGTTTATTGCCCTTCTTTTTCCAGATTGTGATGATTATATGTACTTTTCCCCATTTATTTATGTGTAAAAGTGAAGATGAGTTGCAAGATTTATGATAAAATCTTGCTTCATTGTTGATATCTTTAGCTAGTTGATTCCGAAGAGATTGCTTAACTAAGCATACAGTGTTTGCGTGCATAACTTGGTATATTTTAATGGTATATCCATGGTTTGGTGTTGATTTAATATGTATAAGGTGCATCTCATTCTCCTGGATTGTTGAGTTGTATGTTTATGTGTGCTTAATTAAACCTTAACTGTAATATCCCGCTCGTCCGGTCCTACAGGTACATTGTAACGAGAATGTTATTTGCGTTTTAAATTAATTAATTAAGCAATGGTATGTTATTTTAATTATTACCTAATTATATGAAACTACTTTAATTATTTGATTTAAATGCCAAAATGTGCCTAAGTCTTTAAATTACTTGAAATCTTGTAATATGTGAATTTATAATATAAGAATTTACTTCCCGAGCATGCTAATTTAGTGAATTATGTGATAAACATGATTTAAGGATGTAATTGTATAATTTTATAATATGTGAACTTAATTGAAATTTGGTCCTTGGACTTAATTGCAACTTTTTGAACGTTTTGTACTCATTTGAAAAATGAGTATTTTAGTACACTTGTGTACATTTTAATTCGTATCTTGAGCTACGGCACTCGGATTCGAGTCCCGTCTTTGGCGTTCAACTCCTTTCGACGATCCGGATGCAATGGAACAAGTTTCATAATTTTTTGATGCCGTTTAGACCTCCGACGATGCAAATTTTAGCCCCTCGTGCCCTATTACACCCCTATGACCTATGTATTTGAGTTATGGGACCCATCCTTCACCAATTCTTTGAACTTAAGCCATTTTGTAGCCACATATCTCTCTCATTTCTTCCGCCCTCACACGATATTCAGCAGCCAAGAGCAAGGAGGAGAGATTCTTACTATTCATCATCTTCAAGCTCAAGATTTGCTCAAGATCTTCTAGTTTTCTTCGATCTTCGACAATCCGAGGTAAGATCCATACTCCTTATGATTTGTGCTTCAATATATGCTCCATTTTGTGTCTTATACTTGAGGTTTTATGCATGATTGGAGAAAGGCATGAATAGTTAGGTTTTCTCCAAAATTTTGAATACATGCTCATATGTGTTTATTATGAGTTCTAAGCTAGAGAATGAGTTCATTTATGCCCTTATATCTCTTTTCTTTGCATTAAATACATGGTGGTTATGTGTATTAACTTCTACCATTAATGAACTTGAGCTTATGAAAGAAAAATGGGGGATTTTGGGCTCAAAACCGAACTGTTGTCACAACTCTTAGTTGCTGTCAATATGCTGCTGTTTTAATGAAGTTTTGCATGAATTTTGAGCAGGAAATGCATGGTAAATGATCAGATTTCGTGGTGCTCTGTTATATGATGTTATTTCCCTGCTTTAACCTTCATTTTAGATGCATTATGATTGAGTTTGAGCATGAAACTAACTGCTGCACGCTTCTACTTCTTGTTACTCGTTTGCTGTCAGTTTTGTGAAGTTTTGAGATTGATTCTTGCATGATTTGAGGCCTAACTTACATGTACAGCTCCAGCCCTGTTTCATGATCATGTTGCTTGCATTTAACCTTCATTTAGATGCAAATGGATGAGTTTTATGCATGAAAAGTGACTGGAAAATCTGCTCCTTTCTTACCGAGTTACTGTCAGGATTTTATGCCTTGTTTGTTAATTCTTTGAGCTCCATTTCGTATGAAATTACATGGTTATGAAGTATTTGAGTTTCTTTACGTGTTAGCTTTATTTTCCCAAGCTTTTAACTCTTATATCAACTCCAAACTTGATGAAATGGCTACTTGAATCCATGCCCTTCCTTGCTCCAATTTTCTTGCATGTTTGAAGTGATCTTGTGTAGATTTCTTGAAAGTTATGCATCCTAATTGGTCTTAAGACATCATATAATAAGTGTATGGTTGGAATTTGCATGAAAGTCTTGGATTCATTGGGTTTCATTTTGGGTTTTGAAACTTTTAGCTTGAATATGAATATATGCACCTCCCCTGCATTCCTCCTTGTATATTTTCATGTATGCATGAGTTTATGACTTGATATGGTATGCACTTGGTTGAGTTTTGAGTTGGTTTCATGAATTTTGGCCTCCCACTTCGTTCTTGCCTTGTTTTTGCTTTGTTTTGCTGCTAGATTTTGATCCACGGCCATGGATTTGTGTCCAGAAACTTGGGATTTTCGGCAAGAAGAATCCACGGGCGTGGATTTTTGTACATGAAGAAATCCACGGCCGTGGATCCTTCTCTGTTTTCAGCCTGAGTTTGTTTTGTTTCGTTTACCCCTCAAACGAACTCTGATTGACCTGATTTTTAAACCGACGGAAACCTCTTGAAGCCTAGAATATTCTTGGAATTTCCTCATTATCTTTTCTCATTTGTGAGGTATAATCAACTCTTTTTGGTGTCGCTACTTCTTCGGAAATCTGCATTCATCCAATTTCGGGCCTACACAATTTTCACCTCGCTTTGAACCATGATTCGAGCTATATACCATTTGAAAGGTCTATTTTTCTAGTTTCTTATCCAACAAACGAAAATGAATTCCCACTTCTCAAACACAAGATATTCTCAGTTTTCCACAGCGTGTTCATTTCGAGAATTTCCAGTTTTGGCATCTTTTCGCCCGAACCCACCTCTTTTTGTATTTTATTCTACTTTTCCAACTTGTTTATCTTGTATTTGTGTGTGATTGAGCTAATATGCTTTATGTTTTGCATTTATGTTATGACTTCAACTTTTGTATATGTATATGAACTTGATTGCTCGACGTGCAATATATGCTCTTATGTGACATACGTGTTACTCTACGTGCATAATTGAGTTGTTTCTCCCTTTGTTCACCTTGTATGATCTCTTCTTATTACTTTATGTTATATAGGCATTGCTAATATGTTAATTTATGTATTAACTTGCAAGAACTTGATATATGGATTCATTTAATGTGAAATATGTGAAATATGAACTCATATGACTTAAGTGTTACATTCCATTTGCATCGTATGCATCATATGCATTTTCCGAGTGTATATTTAGTACATTTTGAGTCTAAGAGTATCCCTTGTAGTTTCTTTTGTTCAGCTCTTGGTCCTGTGGGTAGCAAAGAAGTTCCTTAAGCGTCCGTTTACGTCCGTTGCATATTCTTTTGCTCCACTTACAGGTGAGGTTTTGTTCTTTTAGTTAATATGACCTATAACCCTAATTTGTATTTTGAACCCGCATGCGATGTATATATATATGTATATATATACGTGTTGAATAAGTATTTCGTTGGATTTGTCCCGTTTTGTCATGAGACTTTGAAAATGCTTTTATACGTATATACACTCTATTTTCGTTGCTCTCTTGAAAAGCTTTGGTAAGTGTGTGTGTGTAAGCGAGATAAGCTTTGTGATAAGTGTAAGTGTAAGTTTGGGCCCCAGAGGAGTGGTATGTGATCTCGGGTGAGCCATGGGGTCGCCGAGCTCTCTCATCAACACAACTCCACAAAAGGGAGGCTTAGCCCATCCTCGGGAGGTCTAGGGGAAGACGGGTCTTCTTGAACCGACGGTGTGCTACGTTACCCGTCGAAGGAGCGGGTGGATCCCCCGTCTCATTAAGTTTATAAATGGGGTTGAGGGGTAGCGCCTCTCTCTCCAAACGGTGTTAGATGGGATTAATTTATGAGTTTTGCTTATGTTGTGGAGTAAGTGGGTTGGAATTCGTTCTCGCCGAGTTAGTTATGCTTTGTTTATAGTTATGAAACAGGGGTGGATTTCTAAACTTGAAAACTTGGTTGATTTTGGCCTTCGGCCTTAAACCCTCTTCCTTATACGTAGTACCACGGGATAAAATATTTTAGATTGCAAAAACCACTCCCGGTTCATGAACCCCCTTCAGCTTTGATTATGCTTTGTTCTTATATATACACGTATGGGTGCGTGTGTTAGCCCCCCTCATCAGTCTTTAGGACTGACCCTCATTGTTGTTTTCCCTTTTTCCCCCTTTTTGAGAGTCAGGTGCTTGGAGGTTGAGCTAGGCGATTGTCTTGTCTCGTGGTTGTGGATAGCTCGTGTCCCATGCATTGTATTTTGTTCCCTTACGTATTTTGCAAGTTTTGAAATATGTATAAACTTATGCTTCAGAATTTTGGATTTTGGTTAATTGTATGACTTAATTTGGCCCGGGTTGGGCATGACATGTTTAATTATTTTAGTTACCCTTAGTTGGAAAGCATGTATGTTTGGCTATTTGAAATCCTGGTGCTTCCGCATTCGTTATGTATTTTTATTGCGCACTCTGAGTAAGGTCTAGACCGCCTAGCTTAGGTTGTGTTTTGTTTATCACCCGTTCGCCATGGTTTGATGCGTGGGCGGAGTCCCCATTTCGTTTAACGTGTCGGGCAATGGTGCGGAGGATGTGGCGCCCTTCGCTCTGGGGTGTTACATTAACTAAACATATAACACTGACATGATTTGGTTTTTGCGTGTTGGACTTGTTGTTAATGTGCTCAATTATATCTTTACGTGGCAGAATTTGTTATTCTCATTTCATTTGAATCCCGGAAAGTCTGTAACAAGGCAGTGTAAAGCACCTCTGCACCAGAACAAGAGACTTGACAGTTGGAACTGTTGGGATTAATGCCCTGAAAATCCAATTATATTGTAAATATTTGAGATTAATAAAACTGAAATTATCGCAAGTTATGAGTATTTTACAAATTTAATAATTAATGACATGTGATGGTATTTTTATATGAAATATGTTTCATAGGAAAAGACTTTACATACCAAAAATCACGTGTCATTAAAGTTCTAGTCGGCATGATAAGAAAATATTCTTATCGAGACAATAATGTGTTATATAAGATTGGAAATGGAGTTTCCGATTATGACAAATTGATGATTTTCAATGAGATTGGAAACACCAAACTGGACCACTGAGATTGTTCATTTTATAGTGCTATCTAAAATGAACAAAATCTCGGAAGCATTAGACTCTTAATCCTGGCGATGTTTCTACTTTAGGCATGTAGTGTTAATCACTATGATGTACTCAGAAGTGAGGTCTCGGTAACGGGTGGCCAAAATACTTTGTACGTTCGGTGATTGCATGAAATGTGCTAAAGAGAAATATTGATCGAGGAATCTATAGCCTTGCTGGAAGGTTCAAGATATCCCTGAAATAGATTTGCAAAAGTTCAAATAAAACTTTGGCCAAAGTACTTCGTGTGTGCGCCACCGAAGTTGTATGTTGAATGTGTTTCACATGCAAGGAATTTGAACTTAAGGCGAATCAAGAAATTTCAGATTGAAAGTGACAAATAAATGATAGTAGTATTGATTTATTTTTCATGGATATCTGTACAGAGGAGTAAAATGCAAAGTTATTCTAAATCGAGAAATTCGTGAATAATTTAATTAATTTTAGAGTTCAACCATATTTATTTAGTGGAATTAAATATTGTTAAACGGTAATCAATTATTGTCATGGGATGAAAATAGATTGACCCGTTTGGAGCTAAGGTTAATTAGCCCTGCAGGTCCCCCCGCAAGCCCCAACGAAGATCAATGAGAAAATATTAAAAGGAGAGAGAGAAATAAATTTCCAAAGAGTTTGAAAATAGACAAGAAATTTATTTTGAGAAAATAAATTAAATTCCAAAGAGTTGGAAATGCCCGAAATTTTATTTTGGAGAAAATAAAAATTTTTTCAAAAAAAAAAAAAATTGATGACGTGGTAAAGTGCTGACGTGGCAGGTTACGTGTCACGCCACGTCAGCGAGTCAGCGGCCAAGTGGCGCTGATAGGGCTCCAGGTGGCAGACATGTGGATGGCCAGAATTGCGCCGCGTCAGCACGTGCCAGCGGTCCATATTTGCTTTGGGATGAATTGGGTCAGCGAGCGGGTCGGTTAGGGTTCGGATCTTGACCGACCCGGACACGTGGCAGAACGAGGGAGTGCCACGTAGTACTGGTCAGACCGTCCAAACCGATCGGTTCATGGACGAACCGGTCTGAACTGCTGAGCCGCCGGTCGGACCGACCGAACTGGACAAGCAGCACCTACTCGTGCCTGCGTGTGCCCCATGCGCATGCAGCGCCTTCTGGCGGCTCGTGCCAAGCCCGTTTGGCGCGTGCCAGGTGGCGCTGGACTTCTTACAGCCTAAGCTTCCAAATGGTGCTCTCTGATTGGTTGTCGGATCTTTTCGTGCACACCAAAAATCGAGAAATAGCACGGATACCCTTGAAATGAGGCTATAAATATGGGGTTTGATATTCACTTTCAATCATCAATGTTTGTATTCTTTTTTTTGGTCGTTCCAAATAGGAATCCGGCTCTCCCTCTCTCTCGCTTAGTATTAATTAATCCTAATTAATATTTAATTAGGTGGTTATATAATTAATATATAATCCACTTAATTATTCGAAAATAGGGATTTTCTAGTTTCAGAAAAAAGGGTTTTTCTCGAAAAATATTTTCTCAAAGTATTTAGCGGAATACTACCGGAGCCCACACTCCAATTTCTTAATCAGGGATATTGCGGGGAAGCTCCGCCTGTTTCACGAGAAAATATTGAGGTGGTGGAAAAGTGTCGTTGATAGCCAATATTGCAGTACGGTAATGCCGTTATTCTGCCCAAATTATTATTTGCATATTGTGATTATATGCTATGTGATTTAAAATTATGTTATCAATGCCTGAATATATTAGAGTTATACTGCCCGATTTATTCCGCTGCTTTATTGAAATATTTTAGAAATATTTTGATAACAAGGTTTTGACAAAAAATTTAATATTACGCTATACCGTCACTCTGCCTCGGGCCCTCCACACCAACACCTGGTATCAGAGCGGGGCTCTGATTATATACTTGCATTGATAAAGCATAAGATGCATAATTTTAAATCTGATACTGTGTGTAACACACGAGACGATAGACGCCACATCCCCCGCACTATGAGTCTAGTCCACACATGAAATGGATAGTCCAAGCATGAACCGGACTCATAGCGAGCGGGAGACAAAATAAAAACAACCTTGCTAGGCGGAATCTAACCCCATACCAAATAACTCAAGAAAAACCCAATGTGCAATGCGGAAGCAATAACATATAATTCATACTTTTCAACAATTGTTGCAAGCCCAATAATTCCAACACATAATTTAAATCCATCATGCATCTTAACAACGGGTTCAGCTAACATGCAACCTGTCCCGAAGCAATAATCAACAATGAATCATAGTTGGCACACAGGCCCAATTACGTCAGGAGATATAATTATAACACATCAATATGAAATGTGACTCGAGTGTACAAGTGTGACTCGATCAAGAATGCAATGACTCGACTCCCGCCTAGCCAAAACCTGCAAGAACTGAGAAGTGGGAAAGAGGGGTCAGTCTCTAGAAGACTGAGCCAGCAGGAGCTATACATATATATAAAAACATGCACATGCAAGTCATAAATCCCGAGCAAAGTTTTATTTAAAGTTAGTTCCCACGAGGGCAATAAAAAGACTAAGCAATGCTCGGGTTTTACGACTAATTCAAATTAAATTCATTAAGTTCATAATTCATACATAAACATAATGGCTCGGCGAGTGAGCGTGCATAATCTCCAACCAAACTCCGACCGTGTACGACAAATATCATTAATACATTGAATACGTGATCATGCAATATATATAACACACACAAGTCATATAACATAACATAAGACATAGTCGTTTGGGCAATCCGTGTCTCGGCCTTCCCGCACAGTGCATAACAATCATAACATAATCATAATCATAAGATAAGTTCCAACCTTCTTCCTCCGGGTGATGGCCGGGTGATCGGCCCGAACCATCCATGCATGGACCAAAAGGGTTTCATGACTCCCCTAGTGGCACTTAGTGTCCATTCCTCACTAACACCTAACGAGGTCCGGTTACGCCGTTAATATAATTAGAACTAGTGAAAGGGATCACCGTCAGCCCATGCCTCCCCGGATAGCCTCTAACACCAAGTCCCTGGGCCCCATTGTGCATTAATTCATACATTTCTCGCCAAAACATTTGATTCATAATTAGGATACATACTATAAGAAACATACCTTAACGTGCAACTCGGCATATGCTATACACGTACCTCTCCGTGTCATCCTAATCCGTAGCTAGCATGAAGACACACGGTTTGGAGCATAGCCTCGTTACAAAACCATTTTAAGCTTATATACGCCCATACGTATAATTTCAAAAGAATTTACTCAATGACTTCACTTTGTAAAGATAACATATATATACATAAGGTTTTAGGCCAAAACTTGTCACATAAGGGTTATAGGGTTTTATACATAACTGGAACGAAAACACCCTCACCTGGAAGAAGGCAATACGAGGATACAAGCTAGGCCTGGTGCCCATTGATCATGATATCTCCTCCCTGAAGATGAACTGTACAAGAGAAAGACATAATGTGTACTCGTGAGAAACGACTCAATATGAAACCAATTAGGACGCACGGCATTAACATGAGGTGTTCGTAAAATTCTATGTCATGATTCAATATACAATGGATCATAAAATGTCATGAGTTGATGTGATCATGTTCATGCACACCATTAAGTTCATTTTAAACACATAAATGATTCAATCAATCAATCAATTCATAATAAATTACAATACATGTTAACAATGCATAAGGATCAATTAGGCATGTATATAATGCATATAAGTCACATAAGGAGTCTAGGAGGTGCATGGAAGGCGATACAACGAGTTTAGGCCAAGTTTAGCAAAAGTTAGGAAAAGTTGACAATTTACGAAAATGCGCAAGCTGTAGAAAATTGGGTATAACTTGAGTTTGAGAAATTGGAATTAAGTTTTGCTTGTTGGAGGTGAAACTAGACACATAGATGTTTTCAAGGATATTGGTATGAATCATGGTTCAAAGCGAGGTGAAAATGGCATAGGTTTGAAGTTGGACGAACGCAGATTGTTGAAGAAGTGGCGACACCAAAATGAATTCATCATGTCTTATAAATGGAAAAATATATTAAGATGATTCCAATTGGAGGATCTTCTAGACTTCAATAGGTTTCCGTGGATTCAAAAATCAGGTCAATCTGAGTTCGTATGAGGGAGAACGAAGCAAAACAATCTCAAGCCGAAACAGGGGAGGGTCCAAAGTTTCTGCCTCAAATCCACCCTCACGGATTCAGAACAGGGGCCAAAAAAACGTAGAAAACAGGGCACAAACGCGTGAGAAGACCAAAAATCACCAAAACACCTCAAAACTCAACCCAAATTACTTAAAACATGTAGTATACCAAGTAGGAACATCAAATGCAAATTTAGGGCAAATTAAAACACCTAAATTCATAAACCCACATATATATACACATATATACATACACCTTCTTGCCCCAAGAATATCAACAATCAAGCTTAGGATTCGAAGATTATCATCTATTCATGCATATACACACAAAGATTCCAGTTATAAAGCAAGAATTCTCCAACCCTAGTTATCACCCAACATACTCATATATATACACATATACCTTGGAGGAAAAGGATGGAGAAGAAGAAGAAATGGTTGGAGCTTGAATTCTTGGACCAAAGCTTGAAGAAATCTCTTGTCTCCTTGCTTGCTTGATGGACCGATCAAAGAGGGAGAAGAGGAAAGGAGTTAGGAGCCTTTGTTTTGATAGAAGAAATGAAAGAAGAAGAATGGATTGGGGGGGGGGGGGGTTATCGTGAGTTAAAGGGAAGGAAAGAGGGAAAATCACACTTTGGTCCTTCTACAATTTAAGAGCTCCAATTCGGTCCCGAAAGTTTGGTTGGTGGATAATTGGTGTCCGAATCAAAGTTCGATTGAGTCCAAGGATTTCATATAATTTCAAATAAGTGCATAAGTGAAATAAATATTTAATTGGCAAGTAAGCATGTTATAAACAAATTCAAATAGCATAATCAAATAAATCATCTAAGTCATATTAGTCACATGATAACAATTTAGTTCTCGAAATTAATATGTTAAACGATCACTTAACAATTAAAACACATAAATGTCACATAACTCTCAGTCTAAACCCACTCGTGACGTCATACCTGTATGGCCGAAAAGTCGGGGCGTTACAACCTCTCCCTCTTAAGAAGGACCTGTCCCCAGGTCCACTGCCTTGATTCTGAACTTTGTGTAAACTTTTCCGTGTTCATCCCACGCGGGTTAGCAACTCCCCGTCAGGAATTAGTTCGGAAAAGGTCTTCAATCAACAAGGGGTCTTCAATTGCTGTTAAATCACGACCCTTAACTCACCGAAGCCTAAGCACTCGAAAGTCTAATCAGGTAGCAAGTAATGAAAGAGCCCCGTCTTTCGAACAACAAGGAGAGAACCCCGTCTCTCAGAAGCAACAACGAGAGAACCCCATCTCTCGAACAACATCGAGAGAACACCGTCTCTCAAACAGACAAAGAACGAGAAACTCTCAAAACAACAATTAAATAAACAATCATGCCGCAACCACACAAGAAACAAGTAGGAGTTATCAAATACATCGAGAATCAATCATACAAGAACAATTAATACAACAAGTAATCCAAGCACTTAGCATCATAAAATTATTCGAAATAAAGTTGTATGTATGTATTTGCCATGCATGCTAAATGTACCGTTCACCGATGCTCGAGAATCTTATATTGTAGTGATCCGATTCAACACTTGATTCCTTCCATAGTGTCAGGCATTGCAATCCCCTATGTACTCAATACTTAAATAACCACCCGATCTTCATCACATAATCTTTTCCCTTATCTTCTCTAAACACCATAGTCCGAAGCTCTAATTTTTAGTGCGCACTTGATCTTAACCCAATTAGCTCGTTGTCCACCTCGATTAGTATTCGACCTTCTTAGTTGTTCAAGTTAGCCTTTAAATGCTTAAGTTCTAACCTCCAACTTGAATACTTGAGTTAATCTTTAGTAGCTCAATTTCCATTCTCCAATCCTAATAACTTCCCCCGATTAATCCTGGAAAAACGCCCGACGAGATGGTAACCCATCTTTCATGTTGTGTGTTTTCCTTCTAAGTATTCCTCTTCCAAAGTAACTCTTATTTTCATCACTTGAGTTGATTCTAACTTCATCTATCATGGAATATGACGATCCGATTAGCTTCCCTTTTACCCAATACTTTTCTTGCCAATTCTTAAAATTCCTTCACGGTCCCATGTCTCCAAGCTGAAGACACGTTATGCCATCTACGATCCTTTTAATCTTGGAAGATTTAACTTGTAAGTCTCATAACGAGAAATCAACGAGGTTGATTCTTCAACTGAAGTTGCCAACGATCATTCTTTTACCTTATCTTAACGTTTCAATTTCCAAGCACTCCTTAACTCCACATCTTCATCTCTTGGAGCACTAGTCTCTTCTAATACCATTTTCGAGACTTCATTCACCTTGGTCTTTGAAATTCCATTAAATTTTAGACCTTCCATTCCATCTCATATCGCCTTTGTAGACTCCCGTTACCTGTGGATTCTTGCATTTCCGTTGTTCCTTTTTGAAGTGACCTGTTCGAGCATAACCGTGGATTTAAATCATCTTCTGGGTCGGCTCTCCCCCTTAAGAGATTCTATCTCAACCCTTTGAACATGTTCTATCACTTATGGAATATGAGATTCCCAACTTGTTAACTTCAGCTTCCTTGGTATAAAGGTCTTAGTCATGCTACTTGTCCGGCATTATTCATATTTACGTTGAAGTGATTTTGGTAGAGATAACTACCTACTTCTTCTATTCTACCCTCCAGCTCTATTTTCCGAGCCTCGATATTTGCTCTTTCCTTTTGTTCCACACACTTTGCAATCCAATAGTCCTCTTATCTCAATTTGGATGTGGCTCGAACGGAGTAACACTTGAGGAATGGAGTGGAGAAAGTTCCTATCAATTAAACACTAAACCATGTATGTTGGATTAAGATGCCAATGCACATAGCCAACATATAAGGATGCAACACATTAGAGCAAGCACTTAATGTAAAGATCTATGCACACATACAAAAATATAGAAGAGTAAATAATTTAAAGCGATGTATGATGCACATGCCATGGGTATATTAAACCTGTCACCGTGGTGGAAATCTTTAGCCCGGTGGATCGGTCCTTTAGTCTTGAATTCTTTGACCGCCTTTAGCTTATCCACGGTCTTCTAGCTTCCTTGATTTGCCTTGTATCCACCCATATTTTCTGAAATCCGAATGCGTTGCTTCGTTCCAATTCTTGTATACCCAAATCTCTCTACACCTTAAGTCATCCAATATACCGATTTCGGAGTTCCCGTTACTCTCTTGCATGATCTAACAAACATTCGAATTCCATTAATTTTCTTATATCAAGTTGTGTATTATCATGATCCAAGATTGTTACTCGCTCCCAAGTCTTCCACACCCGAGTGACTTAGTTCCCTTGACCCTTTCCTTGAACCGATTTCTCGTTTGTCCTACTTCTCGTCGTAATTGTTGTCTTGTCTATATCCTCCTTGTCTAATACTTGGGGAATTCCATTGGTCGAGCAGCTTTACCTTCCGTGAGTGAGTATCTTGCTTGTCTCCCTTACTTCCTTATATCTCTTATGCAACCCCATGACCTGAAGTGGTTACTTAAGCCCGATTCTTCTATATTTATGGAACCGATCTCTTGAGACTTTCCCCCAAATTTAATTCCAACTTGTAGAATTTCCACCATAGTTATGTTATCACCTTGATAGTAGTCTATTCATTTTTTTTTTCTTGAATTAAGCGAGCCTCTTGAACTTGATTAATCAATTCCGTTCTCGGTGTAGACTGTTTATTTTGTGGGTATAAACGCCACACCTTTATACCGATACCTCCCTCATGCTCAATCTTCAAACATGATTCATTTCTTAACACGAACCGAAATCCCTTGTCATGAAAATCTCCAACTATCCGAATTTATCTTAACCCCAAAGTCTTCTTCAAATCGCCCGAGCCTAAAAGAAGAGTTCTTGACAAATCGTAATGATCTTAGAAATTGGCCGTGGTTTGGTATTGTGGTAGTAACCTACAATTTCACAACTCAATTTGAATATAAATGCGTGTGGATTAGCGAATGCATATGTCACATAGTAAGCATCAAAAACACGTAATAATGAAGAATGCAACATATAATTCAACAAAATTTAAGTTAAACACATTTAACAATATATTTCCATATCAAGTTTCGATGATAAATGCTCATGATCAATGCGGTGCACACGTTGACACATTGTTCCTAAGCCGTTCAACCTATACTTGACACGACACAACCCAAGGAACCCCGGTTTTGCAACCGAGGGCTCTGATACCACTTAAGGATGTAACACCTGGGACGATAGGCGCCACATCCCCCGCACTATGAGTCTAGTCCACACATGAAATGGATAGTCCAAGCATGAACTGAACTTATAGCGAGCGGGAGACAAAATAAAAACAACCTTGCTAGGCGGAATCTAATCCCATACCAAATAACTCAAGAAAAACCCAATGTGCAATGCGGAAGCAATAACATATAATTCATACTTTTCAACAATTGCTGCAAGCCCAATAATTCCAACACATAATTTAAATCCATCATGCATCCTAACAACGGGTTCAACTAACATGCAACCTGTCCCGAATCAATAATCAACAATGAATCATAGTTAGCACACAGGCCCAATTACGTCAGGAGATATAATTATAACATACCAATATGAAATGTGACTCGAGTGTACAAGTGTGACTCGATCAAGAATGCAATGACTCGACTCCCACCTAGCCAAAACCTGCAAGAACTGAGAAGTGGAAAAGAGGGGTCAGTCTCTAGAAGACTGAGCGAGCAGGAGCTATACATATATATAAAAACATGCACATGCAAGTCATAAATCCCGAGCAAAGTTTTATTTAAAGTTAGTTCGCATGAGGGCAATAAAAAGACTAAGCAATGCTCGGGTTTTATGACTAATTCAAATTAAATTCATTAAGTTCATAGTCGTTTGGGCAATCCGTGTCTCGGCCTTCCCGCACGGTGCATAACAATCATAACATAATCATAATCATAAAATAAGTTCCAACCTTCTGCCTCCGGGTGATGGCCGGGTGATCGGCCCGAACCATCCATGTATGGACCGAAAGGGTTTCATGACTCCCCTAGTGGCACTCAGCGTCTATTCCTCGTTAACTCCTAACGAGGTCCGGTTACGCCGTTAATATAATTGGAACTAGTGAAAGGGATCACCGTCGGCCCATGCTTCCCCGGATAGCCTCTAACACCAAGTCCCTGGGCCCCATTGTGCATTCATTCATACATTTCTCGCCAAAACATTTGATTCATACTTAGGATACATACTATAAGAAACATACCTTACGTGCAGCTCGGCATATGCTATACACGTACCTCTCCGTGTCATCCTAATCCGTAGCTAGCATGAAGACACACGGTTTGGAGCATAGCCTTGTTAGAAAACCATTTTAAGCTTATATACGCCCATACGTATAATTTCAGAAGAATTTACTCAATGACTCCACTTTGTAAAGATAACATATATATACATAAGGTTTTAGGCCAAAACTTGTCACATAAGGGTTATAGGGTTTTATACATAACTGGAACGAAAACACCCTCACCTGGAAGAAGGCAATACGAGGATACAAGCTAGGCCGGGTGCCTGTTGATCATGATATCTCCTCCCCGGAGATGAACTGTACAAGAGAAAGACATAATGTGTACTCGTGAGAAACAACTCAATATGAAACCAATTAGGACGCACGGCATTAACATGAGGTGTTCATGAAATTCTATGTCATGATGCAATATACAATGGTTCATAAAATGTCATGAGTTGATGTGATCACGTTCATGCACACCATTAAGTTCATTTTAAACACATAAATAATTCAATCAATCAATCAATTCATAATAAATTACAATACATGTTAACAATGCATAAGGATCAATTAGGCATGTATATAATGCATATAAGTCACATAAGGAGTCTAGGAGGTTCATGGAAGGCGATACAACGAGTTTAGGCCTAGTCTAGCAAAAGTTAGGAAAAGTTGACAATTTACGAAAATGCGCAAGCTGTAGAAAATTGGGTATAACTTGAGTTTGAGAAATTAGAATTAAGTTTTGCTTTTTGGAGGTGAAACTAGACACATAGATGTTTTCAAGGATATGTGAAACGAATCATGGTTCAAAGCGAGGTGAAAATGGCATAGGTTTGAAGTTGGACGAACGCAGATTGTCGAAGAAGTGGCGACACCAAAATGAATTGATCATATCTCATAAATGGGAAACGATATTAAGATGATTCCAATTGAAAAATCTTCTAGACTTCAATAGGCTTCCGTGGGTTCAAAACTCGGGTCAATCCGAGTTTGTATGAGGGAGAACAAAGCAAAACAATCTCAAGGCGAAATAGGGGAGGGTCCAAAGTTTCTGCCTCAAATCCACCCCCGTGGACCTCGCGGATTCAGAACAGGGGCCAAAAAAACTCACAAAATAGGGCACAAACGGGGGAGAAGACCAAAAATCACCAAAACACCTCAAAACTCAACCCAAATCAGTTAAAACATGTAGTATACCAAGTAGGAACATCAAATGCAAATTTAGGGCAAATTAAAACACCTAAATTCATAAACCCACATATATATACACATATATACATACACCTTCTTGCCCCCAAGAATATCAACAATCAAGCTTAGGATTCGAAGATTATCATCTATTCATGCATATACACACAAAGATTCCTGTTATAAAGCAAGAATTCTCCGACCCTAGTTATCACCCAACATACTCATATATATACACATATACCTTGGAGGAAAAGGATGGAGAAGAAGAAGAAATGGTTGGAGCTTGAATTCTTGGACCAAAGCTTGAAGAAATCTCTTGTCTCCTTGCTTGCTTGATGGACCGATCAAAGAGGGAGAAGAGGAAAGGAGTTAGGAGCCTTTGTTTTGATAGAAGAAATGAAAGAAGAAGAATGGATTGGGGGGGGGGGGGGGGGGTTATCGTGAGTTAAAGGGAAGGAAAGAGGAAAAATCACACTTTGGTCCTTCTACAATTTAAGAGCTCCAATTGGGTCCCGAAAGTTTGGTTGGTGGATAATTGGTGTCCGAATCAAAGTTCGATTGAGTCCAAGGATTTCATATAATTTCAAATAAGTGCATAAGTGAAATAAATATTTAATTGGCAAGTAAGCATATTATAAACAAATTCATATAGCATAATCAAATAAATCATCTAAGTCATATTAGTCACATGATAGCAATTTAGTTCACGAAATTAATATGTTAAACGGTCACTTAACAATTAAAACACATAAATGTCACATAACTCTCAGTCTAAACCCACTCGTGACGTCATACCTGTATGGCCGAAAAGTTGGGGCGTTACACTGTGCACGTAAATTCTGTCAAAGGAGGGTGGTTTTTCAGTGGGACCATTGTGACCCCTCCAGTCTTTCCTGGGAATTTGCGTGGAATGGTAATTTTCTGGGAATCGATTTCAATAATCTTCCTGGTTAATTACCGAATCAGTAAATATGATTTAAATTATGTGATAGTTTATAAAATATTTACTTAAAGGGGTCATTAAGATTTTAAGCGTGATAATTATGTGATAATTATTTGCAAGCATGCTTTTAATTTTAAAATGGCATGATAATATGTGATATTATGCTGCTTTAATTATGCATGATTTATATATTGTCATTAGATAAATAATGTTTAATAGAGATTAAATACGATGCATAATTGGATTAATATTTTTTGGCTCAAATTAATAAAGAGTTATTAAAGCCTTAAAATATTATTAGGATTATCCTAGTGGGAGCATATTAATTAGATTAATTACTTCCAAGAATCAATAAGACGCCAAAGATGATTTTTTTAATAATCAAGGATAATCCACAAATCTTAAAAATTCAAGTGGGTGCGAGATGAAAAGAGTTGGATTCTCACGGCCTCCATTACCCGTCTATAGTATAGTGGATATATACTACTCTCTTCGGTGGGTATGTATTCGCAGTATACAAGATAAGACTTCTACGGATAGAATGAAGTACGGGGAAAGTCAACTAGACCACGCCAACGTGGAGTGCTTGATCTACTCGTACGAATTTCTAGGTAATGGTGTACGCTTGACTAAGTAATGTATTAACCTCCCTTCGGAGCTATGTTACATTTACTTAGAGGCCAAAGGTTAAAGTGGTGGATTACATTTACCCGGACACGTGGACGAATGAGATTAAGACACGTGGCACCTGTCCTGACCATGCTGAGCCGACCGATTCACCGTCGAACCAGTCTAAGCCGCTGGACCACCGGTCGGACCGGACGAATAGGCCACACGGCAGTTCCACATGTAGGCGTGTGCCCCACGCATGCCACACACATGCAACACCTTCTAGCGGTGCATGGGGGCACGCGCCAGCACGTGCCGGTGCATGCTCGACGGCTGAAGTCTCCTGGCAAGATGCTCTTCCACGTGGCGTCTCCGGATTCGCGATTCGAGCTTGGAGTACACGGCAAATTGGCTGAAAATGGAAGTGAATACCCTTGATTGAGGCCTATAAATAGGCTGCATATGTTTTACCTTTTTCATTCCAAATTGAGAAAATTTTCAGCCAGTTTAAATGCCATCCGGCGCTTTCTCTCTCTATAGTTAATTAATTCCTATTTAAGGATTAATTAATTACTTAATTAGGTAGTTATATAATTAATATATAATCCACTTACTTATTAGAAAATCAGGATTTTCTGAAAATAGAAAAAGGGTTTTTCTAGAAAAATATTTTCTCTAAGTATTTAGCGAAATACTGCCGGAGCCCACACTCCAATTTCTTAATCGGGGATATTGCGGGGAAGTTCTGCCGGTTTCACGAGAAAATCGAGGTGTTGGAAAAGTGCCGTTGATAGCCAATATTGCAGTACGATAATATCATTATGCTGCCCAAATTATTATTTGCATATTGTGATTATATGTTATGTGATTTAAAATTATGTTATCAATGCCTGTATATATTAGAGTTATGTTGCCCGATTTGTTCCGCTGCTTATTAAAATATTTTGGAAATATTTTGATAACAAGGTTATGTCAAATCTTTTTTGAATATTACGCTATACCGTCACTCTGTCTCGGGCCCGCCACACCAACAACTGGTATCAGAGCGGGGCTCTGATTATATACTCACATTGACAAAGCATAAGATGCATAATTTTAAATCTGATAATGTGCACGTAAGTTCTATCAAATGAGGTTGGTTTTTAAGTGGGACCGTTGTGACCCATCCAGTCTTTTCTGGGAATTTGCGTGGAATGGTAATTTTCTGGGAATCGATTTCAATAATCTTCCTGGTTAATTACTGAATAGTAAATATGATTTAAATTATGTGATAATTTATAACATATTTACTTAAAGGGCCATTAAAATTTTAAGCATGATAATTATGTGATAATTGTTTGCAAGCATGCTTTAATTTTAAACATGACATGATAATATGAGATATTATATTGTTTCAATTATGCATGTTTTATTTAATATGATTAGATAAATAATGTTTAATAAAGATTAAATACGATGCATAATTGGATTAATATTTTTAGCTTAATTAATAAAGAGTTATTAAAGCTTTAAAATATTATTAGAAATATTTAATAATCCTAGTGGGAGAATAATAATTAGATTAATTACTTCCAAGAATAATAAGACGCCAAAGGTGATTATTTAATAATCAAAGATAATCCACAAATTCTATAAAATTCAAGTGGGAGCGAGATGAAAAGAGTTGAATTCTCACGGCCTCCATTACCCGTCTATAGTATAGTGGATATGTACTACTCCCTTCGGCAGGTATGTATTCGCAGTATACAAGACTAGACTTCTTCGGATAGAATGAAGTATGGGGAAAGTCAGCTCGACCACGCCTCCGTGGAGTGTTTGATCTACTCATACGAATTTCTAGGTAATGGTGTACGCTTGACTAAGTGATGTATTAACCTCCCTTCGGAGCTATGTTACATTCACTTAGAGGCCAAATGGTTGACGTGGTGGATTAACATAGTTTGGTAAGAGTTACCTAGACGACATGTTAGTTAAGATTAATTCATGCTTTTCTAAGCGGTTTTCAACCTCGCTTCCGGGGAGTCAACTGCAGTTAGATAAGTCACCATTGTGTAAACCAAAAATGCATACGTGGATTTCATGGTTAGACGCAAAAGAAGTAAAATACAAGATCATAACTTGTTTTTTTTTTTAAAATATTTCAGTTTTAAAAAATGACGACCACTAGCCCGCTTCAATCGATCCTAAAGGAAAATAGGCTTGAAGGGTCTAACTATGCTGACTGGAAAATGAATCTGGACATCGTGTTTGGTCACGAGAATCTGAAACAAGTGCTCATTGAACCTTGTCCGGAGGTACCGGAAACTATGGCCAATTAGGATATGAGAAATGTTTATGCCAATTGGATCAAGTCCAATGATTTGACTAGGTCTTATATCCTAGCATCCGTCTCTAATGTTCTTAAGCATCAAATGCATGAGATTCCAACTACTAGGAACATGATGGATCATCTCCATCAAATGTTTGGAGGACAGAATCGAGCCAAGAGGCTCGAATTGATGCGGAGGCTGTTAGTTACCAAGATGTCTGAGGGATCACCTGTTCAGGATCATGTTATGAACATGATGGCTTGCCTGAACGAAATTGAAAGCCTTAGTGCTAAATTTGATGATCTCAGCAAACAGTATATGATCCTATGCTCTCTGCCAAAGTTGTTCGACACGTTCAGGCAAAATTATTCTATGAACAAATTGGATTTTTCTATGTTTGGATTTTTCTATGCCTGAATTGATGAACGAACTTAAAGTGGCAGAGGGAGTGATGAAAGCTAAGGGAACTGTTCTCCTGGAACAGGCATCAACTTCCACAGCTCCAAAAGTCAACAAGTAGAAAAAGGGAAAGGGAAAGGTTCTCAATCCCAAGAAAAAGGTTCAGAAGAAGAAGGGCAAACCTTGCAAAGGAAAATGTTTCCACTGCGGAGAAAATGGGCGATGGAAGAGGAATTATCCAAAATACTTAGCAAGTCTTCCTGCTAAGCCATCTGGACAAGGTATATCGATATCTTGTTTAAAAGAATTATGTTTAGTTGGAAGTCCACCAGATTCCTGGTGTGTGGACTCGGGTTCAACTAATCAAATCTGCAATTCGCTGCAGGGGTTCCAGCTAACCAGAAAGCTTGAAGATGGTGAGATGCAGCTACTGCTCGGGGATAATACAAGTATATCTGTATTCGTAGTAGGGACTGTAAATTTGTATTTTGGTCATAGGGTTTTAATGTTGAAAGACATTCTGTACATATCGTGTGTTCGCAGAAATTTGATTTCTGTGAGTTGTTTAATAAATAATGGTTTCAGTGTTTCTTTTGAACAAAATTTTACCATTAAGCAAAATAAAAAGTTTATTTGCTCTGGCACGGTAAAAGATGGTCTTTTCTTGTTATACCCCGATAAAAACCCTAATTCCGAACTTAACACTACTAAGCTAGACTTACCATCCAAAAGAAAAATTCCTAAGCCTAACGAGGCGTACAAGTGGCATTTACGTCTTGGTTATATTAATCCAAATAGGACCCAAAGACTAATTTCAGACAAATTGTTGAGTCCCTTGGACTTAACAGAACTACCAGTCTGTGAATCCTGCTTGGAAGGTAAAATGACCAAGAGATCTTTTAAATCTAAAGGTAATCGAGCCACATAATTGCTTGAGTTAATTTATACGGATGTATGCGGTCCTATGAGTATTCAAGCAAGATGAGGTTTTGAGTATTTCATCACTTTTACGGATGATTGCTCCAGATACGGATACGTTTATTTGATGAGATATAAGTCTGAATCTTTTGAAAAGTTCAAAGAATTCAAGACTGAAGTTGAAAATCAAACTGGAAAACTTATCAAAGCACTTCGATCAGATCGTGGTGTTGAGTATTTGTGTACAAAGTTTCTAGAATTTCTAACTGCAAATGGGATTAGATCTCAATTATCTACACCGGGTACACCCCAGCAGAACGGTGTTGCAGAAAGGAGAAATAGAACTCTGATGGAATGATAAGATGTTTGATGAGTCATGCTACCCTACCAAGTTCGTTTTGGAGCTTTACACTCGAAACGACGACACACATATTAAACCTTGTTCCATCCAAGTTGGTTCATAAAACACCAATGGAACTGTGGCGAGGGCGAAAGCCCAGTGTCTCCTATCTTCAGATACGGGGAACCCCAACCCTTGTGTTAAGGAAAGATCCTGACAAGTTGGAATCAAGAACAGAGGTTTGCTTGTTCATAGGTTATCCTAAAGCAACAAGAGGTGGTATATTTTACGATCCGAGAGGTCACAAAGTGTTTGTGAGCACTAACGCTAAATATCTCGAAGATGATTTCGTAAATAACCACAAGGGTAGAAGCAAAATTGTGTTAGAAGAAATGAAAGTTTCAGATACTGAATTCCAAGAACCCATAGTAACTGAAAATGTGTTAGATACATATGATGTACCAGATACAACATATGATGTAGGCACAAGTACACAACAGCCTCGTCGTAGTGGGAGGATTGTCAGGGCACCTGACAGATACCTAGGATTTACCCAAGTGGTTGAATCTGAAGTATCTGATCCTATCACATATGATAAAGCTATAAAGGACATAGACGCTGACCGTTGGGTCAGAGCCATGGAATCTGAATTAGATTCAATATATTCCAATAAAGTCTGGGAACTTGTAGAGGCGCCTGAGGGCATTAAAGCTATTGGATGCAAATGGGTCTACAAGAGAAAAAGGGGAGTGGAAGGAAAGGTTGAGACCTTTAAAGCAAGGCTTGTGGCAAAGGGTTATACTCAGAAAAACGGTGTCGATTATGACGAAACCTTCTCGCCTGTAGCAATGCTTAAGTCCATAAGAATTCTCCTATCCATTGCTGCTCATTTTCATTATGAGAGTTGGCAAATGGATGTAACGACTGCCTTCTTGAATGGGCACCTTCAAGAAGAGATATACATGGCTTAGCCTGAAGGCTTTATAGCCAGAAATCAGGAGCATATGGTATGCAAGATTGATAAATCAATTTATGGTCTTAAGCAAGCGTCTAGATCATGGAACATCAGATTTAATGAAGCAATTAAATCCTTTGGATTTATACAATTGCCTGATGAACCATGTGTGTACAAGAGACATCATGATAGTGTTGTAACTTTTTTAGTTTTATACGTGGACGATATTCTGCTCATTGGGAATGACACGGAATATTGTCAGCAGTTAAGATTTGGTTGTCAAACTAATTTGACATGAAAGTCCTAGGTGAAGCAAGTTATATTCTAGGGATCAGACTTTGTCGTGATCGTAAGAATAAAATGATTGGTTTATCACAAACAGCATATGTAGATAAGATGCTAGCAAGATATAATATGGTGAATTCCAAGAAAGGATCGTTACCTTTCAGACATGGAGTTTATTTGTCTCGGGATCAATGTCCCACGAACCCAGAAGAGACAGAAGAAATGAAAGATGTTCCGTATGCTTCAGCAGTCGGAAGCCTCATGTATGCCATGTTATGTACTAGGCCAGATATCTGTTGTGAAATGTGGGTTAGTACGTGTGTATGTATACAAGTATTAGAAATAAACACGTATTCAAGTAATTGAGTCATATAATCACATTGTCCTATACCGTACCAACAAGACAGACTCGACACTACACTAGAGCTCGGTTTTGCAACCTAGAGCTCTGATACCACTTAAGGATGTAACACCCCAAACGGAGGATGCCACATCCCCCGAACTGAGACCCAGACCTGGTCATGAAATGGAAGTCCATGCCCGAATCCGAATCCGAGTGAACGGGAAACAAACACACACGCTATGCTAGGCGGATCTAACTCGACAGACTCAGAGTGCGGAAGCAATTCAAACATTCAAAACAAGATAGCGGAAGCATTTAAATCGACATTCAAAATAAGTGATGGGTTCAACTAGCATAGATACCTAGTCCCGAATATCCGATCAACATAACGTAATAATCATCAAGTGCCACAAAGGGCCGAATACGAATGCCACACAAGGCTACATAAAGGTAAAGTATAATCTCAAGTCTACAAGTCATGACATAAGTAAAGTGTATAAAAGACAAATGCAACTAGAAAGGCTAGACCGACGAAGTGCAACTCAAAGGACTCACTCCCGCCTAGCAAACGCCAACAGACCTGCAACTAAAAGTTTAAATGAGGGGTCAGTCAACTTGACCGAGTGAGGGGGCTAACGCACACCCACAATATATATAAAGAGCATAGCACAGAATAAAAGGATGGACTCATGAACCGAGGATAGGTGTTGCATACCAAAACTTTTCGAAATAAGCCAAATAGATAGATATAAGTTTAGAAACCATTTTCCAGAAAGACTCTATCCCAATTCATAATTCCATAACAGAATAAAACACATGCTCGGTGAGTACGAGCTTCCAACCTTTACTCCTCAGAACATAAAATCAAAATCAATCCATCCTCTACACCATTGATAGAGGAGATGTACCGTCCCCAAACCATCGAGAATAAACCGTCTAAAATAGACTCACCCTCAAGGGGTAGCGAACCCACAAGAGTCGTCCCCGGCCTTAGTCGAAGGCTCAAGATACCACACCTTCCCTACAGCACGGGTCGCGTGAAGATATCTCAAATGGAACTATGCAATGGATAAATACCCCAACGACCTTAACGGTCCCGGGGGATCCATTACCCGCAGGTCCTAGCATCCACAACAGAATAGAACAGAATAGAACATACGCCAATCTTTCATGGCAATCTCGTTACAGAATCGGAACACAACTGGTTTTTCCAAAATAGCTTACATATGCCTCAAAAACTGGTATATATATTTATATTCCTACGCGATGGAGCTTTAAGCCTCATGACCTCCACCCACGCAGGACACACGCAAAATCATAAACATGTCATATCCAACACATACGTATCTATAGTAGGGTATACTCGCATGCAAGGGTTGAAATCAACATGTAAAGGCCATAGGTCGCATAACTATATATAATCGTAAACCTCACCTCGTGGTAGTAGAGACATACATAATCATAACTATACACTCTAAACCTCGGGCTCACCGGCACCACCAAAATCTGTGACAAGACATACAGAAGCCCAACTTAGACTCTACATGAACCAAGTAAGACGCACGGCGTACAAAGTACGAATGACATGCGAAATGGAATGATGTTTATCAAATTGGTCACAAGGGATAATTCAAAAATTCAAGTAAATCATGCAAGTAAGGAAGTATAAAGGTTTAGAGATTTCATTCCAAGTCATATCGGAGCTTACAAGTCAAGTAGCAACTCAAACGAATCAAATACGCATGAAAAAGCAAGTAAAAAGGGTCACAGACGCATGGGAACGACCATTCCCATGCACAACATAGCATGGGAACGGTCCTTCCCACGCCACGGCCAAGCGAGACTGGGAACGGCCGTTCCCAGTCCAAGCACACATAGGAACGATCGTTCCCATGTTCGGCCGCCAAAACCAAACCCTAGCCCGAAAGGGCCATTCCGGGCTTAAAGCACAAACGGGAACGGCAGTTTCGACCATGGATCTGGAACAGAAAATCCAACACCAAAAATCATCAATCCAACACAAAATCCACCATAAAATTTCACAAAATATTCAGGTATAACATCATATTAATCATGCTTAGCATCAAAACATCAATTAATTCAAGTTTAGGAATGTTTTTGCCCAAAATCTCCAACACCTATTTTCATGAATTTCAAGCTTAAACATGAAGATATGAATTCCTAGTCTTCCTACACGAATTTCCAGCGACTAAGACACATAAGGAGCATTTAAATTATCAAGGCTTGCTTAAGGAATTCAAGATCTCATCATTCAAGTTCATACTAACAATTTCATGCTCCAATCCAAGAATAGAAATGAAATACTCATCAAAAGAGATCCAAAGCTTACCTCGTCTTGTGAAGGAATGAGGAATCAAAGAATATGAGCTGTTAGAATGAAAGATGGTTTAAGTCTTCATCTTCTCTTGAAGTTTCTCCATGATTCTCTTTGAGGCTAACTTGTGTGGTTTGAAATGAAATGAAAAGGGATAAAGCTATTTATATGGTGGCTAATAGTTTTAGGTCAAGGTTAGGGTTTGGGCTCAAACAAATGACTTTCGGCCCAAAAGTCAAAATTAAAAGGTTTAAGGTCTAAACGGTTTCTGAAAAATATAAAGTAAATTCCATTGGACCCAAATCACCGAATCAAGTCCAATGGTGGTGTCGGAATTCGAATTTGAATTCCCGAGCTCATATTGGTCCTGAATGACCCAAACTCACCCAACTCAAGTTAGGCCCAAACACATCAATAGGTCCAAGCCCTATTTAAATCCAACTCCAACAATTAATTTAAATTCACCCAAGTTTCAAATCTTAAGTTGTCATGCAAGAATTCATATTTTATAATTTTACAATTTAGCTAATTAAGTCACATTTTCAGTCAAAGTTGGAATGAAACATATAAAAAAGTAATTAAATCACATAAGTGCGTAAGGTAAACTCTCTCGTGAGGCATACCAGTACGATTTATCGGATGGGGCGTCACAACCTCCCCCCCTTAGGAGAACCTGTCCTCAGGTTCGCTACTAGAAACAACTCCGGATACATCTTCCTCATCATCTCCTTAGTCTCCCAAGTCGATTCCTCAGATTTCTGATCTCTCCACAACACTCTGACCAAGGGAATCTGCTTGTTTCTCAACACTTGTACTTTCCGATCCTGAATCTCAACCGGGTGCTTCACAATCGTAAATCGGACTCAAGTTGTACCTCTTCAACCGGTAAAACCGTCGACTCATCTGGGTAGAACTTCCGAAGCTGTGAAACGTGGAACACATTATGAATCCTAGTCAAACTCGGCGGTAGGTCCAACCTATACGCCACCTATCTAATCCTCTCTAGAATCTCAAACGGTCCAAGATATCGAGGGCTAAGCTTCCCACCTCTACCAATACGAGAAAAGCCCTTCCTAGGAGATGCCTTCAAGAAGACACGATCTCCGACCTCAAACTCGAGGGGCCTTCTCCTCTTATCTGCATAACTCTTCTGTCTATCCCGAGCTGCTTTCATTCTCTGCTGAATCAACTTAACCTTCTCAACCGTCTTCTCAATCTTAACCGAGGCCTTTCCTCTTGTGAGCTTATCCTCCTTAGTCCATCGCCAATCCTCAACATCCCAATACAGTGGCGACCTACACTTCCTCCCATAGAGTGCTTCGTAAGGGGCCATACCAATCGAAGCCTGGTAGCTGTTGTTGTAAGAGAACTCCACCAATGTCAAGTGCTTATCCCATTTATCCTTAAAATCCAATGCACATGCCCTTAACATATCCTCGAGATACTTAATCAGCCGCTCTGATTGTCCATCAGTCTGAGGATGTGATGCGGTGCTAAACTTAAGCTTTGTACCCAAGCACCTCTGAAGATCCTGCCAAAAACTAGCTGTAAACCGAGGAACCCGATCTGACATGATGCTAGCCGGAACTCCATGTAGTCTCACTATCTAATTACAATACAATTCAGCTAACTTAGGTACCTTATCCGTCATCCGAACCTTAAGGAAATTGGCAGACTTAGTCAAACGGTCTATCACTACCCAAATCCCGTTGAATCCTCTCCTAGACCTCGGCATGCCGGACACAAAGTCCATAGTCACCTGCTCCCACTTCCACTCCGATATCGGAAGTGGTTGGAGAGTACCTCCCCGTTTTTGATGTTCTGCCTTAACCATCTGGCATGTCAGACATCGCTTCACAAAGAATGTGACATCCCTCTTCAAGCCACTCCACTAATACAACTCTTTCAAGTCCCGGTACATCTTCGTACCTCCTGGGTGAATGGAATAACCGGAGCGGTGCGCCTCCTCAAGTATTACCCTCTTGAGCTGGTTAGGCACACACACTCTTGCCTTGAACCTGAACAAACTAGAATCATCAAACCAAAACTTAGTCTCTGGATCATCTCTAGAACGAGCAACCAATCTCTGAATCTCGGGATCCGTAGACTGAGCCTCCAACAATCTCTGCTTCAAATCCGGCTGAACCGTGAGGTTGGCTAACCTAGCCACCGAAATCATAACAGTTGAAATCTGCTTAGAAAACCCTGCCACTAAACTCGAAATACTGACCTTCCTGCTCAACGCGTCGGCAACCACATTTACCTTACCCGGATGGTACTGAATCGTGCAATCGTAGTCCTCTAAGAACTCAACCCATCTCCTCTATCTCAAGTTAAGCTCTTTATGCGTGAACAAGTACTGAAGACTCTTATGATCTGAGAATACCTCAAATGTAGCACCATAGAGGTAGTGGTGCCACTTAGACAACGCAAACACGACTGCTGCAAGCTCTTCCTAGAGGCATAAGCTACAACCTGACCATTCTATATCAACACACAACCCAGTCCTTCTTTAGAAGCATCTGCATAAACTGCATAACCCTCAAGTCCCTCGGGTAGGGTGAGAACCGGTACTGTAGTCAACCTTTCCTTTAAAGTCTGAAAACTTGTCTCAAAACTATCATCCCATTCAAACTTGGTTTCCTTCTTGGTCAACTTAGTTAAGGGGCTGCAATCTTAGAGAAATCCATCACAAATCTCCTATAATAACCTGTCAAGCCCTGAAAACTCCGTATCTCAGAGGCGTTCCTAGGCCTCTCCCAATGTAACACCGTTTCAATCTTAGAGGGGTCGACCTCAATTCCATCGCCTGAGATGATATGACCCAGAAAAGTGACTCGATCAATCCAAAACTCGTACTTACTGAACTTAGCACACAACTTGTGCTCTCTAAGTGTTTCCAACACAATCCGGAGATGTTGTGCGTGCTCCTCAACCGACCTTGAATACACCAAGATGTCGTCTATAAAGATCACCACGAACTTATCAAGGAACGGCCTAAACACCCTGTGCATCATATCCATAAACACTGCAGGAGCATTCGTCAACCCAAACGGCATAACCACAAACTCAAAGTGCCCGTACCTCGTGTTAAATCCAGTCTTAGAGATATCCTCCTCTCTAATCCTCAACTGATAATAACCCTGCCTCAAATCCAATTGGGAGTACACTCGCGAACCCTGCAAGCTATCAAACAACTCCTCAATATGGGGTAATGGATACTTGTTCTTAACTGTCATCCTGTTCAGCTCGCGGTGGTCTATACACATCCTTAATGTCCCATCTTTCTTCTTAACAAATAGGACGGGAGCACCCCACGCAGAATTGCTCGGACGAATGTATCCGCTGACCAGAAGCTCATCTAATTGCTTTTTCAGTTCCTACAACTCGGCAGGAGCCATCCTGTAGGGGGTCTTCGAAAAGGGCTCAGCTCCGGGATAGAGGTCCACTACAAACTCAATATCCCTGTCTGGTGGTAAGGACCCTAGACTCTCCGGGAACACATCCAGATACACCCGAACGACCTCCGTCTCCTCAAGCTTGACTTGGTCCTTGGGTTTGTTCAGAAGGTAAGCCACGAAACCTATAGCACCATCCCGGACTAACTTACTAGCCTCAACTGTAACGCCCCCGTTTTTCAATTTAAATAATGTGGCGTAATTATTTATAAATTGCGCGTATTAATTATTTAATTATATGATTAATTGTTTATAAATGTTTATATTTGTTTTAAACTGTAAACTATTTCTATTTTAATTTAATTCCTTCTATTTTACTTTGATAATTGGTGTTTAATTTCTTAATTAAGGTTTCGTGTTACCTTAACTATTTCGGTAATTTCGTTAATTAATTACAACATGTTATAAGTTGGCTTTAAATCTATTTAGTATGGAATTTAAGTTTTAGTAATTAATTTATAACTATATGAATTCGTTCATGCGCTTGAATGTTCTATTGCTACTTCGTTCTTATATGTAATGATATCGAATTGGCGTGAAAATTTAGTATGTCGTAAATATGTGTGTTATGAACATGTTTCTATGCTCGGTTTATGTTTTCGGATTCATGTGACGTGTTTATGAATTTAATTTCGTTTTTTGGAACCAAGTCGGGGGCTAACGAGCAATTAGCGCACCCTTGGTTCCGTGCGTGATATCTTGAGCTCGGGAATTCGGATTTGAATTCCGACACCTCCGTTGCCTTCGTATCGACGATTCGGAGACAATGGAACAAGCCTCATACCTTTTTGAAATCATTAAGACCTCCGAAATCCAACCGTAACGGACAACTCGTGCAAGAAGAACTTCTTTTGTTGACTAGTCTCCTTGGTGGGACCCATTTTACTTAACCAAACCTAACCAAAAATTAACCATGACTTACCTACCTTGAGTTAAGCCCTTTCTCTCCTCTTTAGCTCTGAAAACCGAACCATATGCCTCCATTTACAGCTGCAACTGATCGAGAGAGGGGAGAAGAGGAGAAAGGAAGAAACCCTTGGCCATCCTTTGTGATTTTGAGCTCAAATCTCTTCCCTTATTCACCAAATCTTTAAGGTATGAATATTTATGTCTTCTCTACTCTATTATACTTGATTTCATCTCCTTACATCATGATTTGGATCAGATTTGGTTAGGGTTTGGGCTAAGAGCATGATTAGGGTTTTGGGGAAATTTGCTCTTATGATCTTGTTTGCTTGTGTAGCTGATTTTCTTGCTTATATATGATCATATGAACTTGTTTCTTGACCCATTTCTTTCCTAACTGATAGTATATGATATTAGGAAGATTTCATCTCTTGCTCCTTTTATGAAATTATGAGATATGGAGCTCCAAACTTGATGATCAAACTATTTCCCCTGTTTTCGAACTGCTGTGTGAGATTTGGTGTTGTTGCATGATCATATGGCCTCCATTTCGTGTGAAAATGCATGGAGTTGATGTACACTCATTGATCTATATGTTAGCATTCATGTTTCAAGTATTCGGATCCATTTGAAGCCTCAAAACCGAAATACATGGCCTGTTCTTATGCATGATTTTGACAGAATTGTTGCTGTTGTAATTGTGTGGTTGTTGGTCATCCTAATGTGCTCTAAAGTGTGCCATTTTGCTTATATATGATGTATATAAGTTGTTTAGTATGTTAGCATGCATTCCCCAAAGTTTCAGATCCAAATTCAAGCCCTAAGTACTTGATCAAGGCATGATAGAATCATTAGGGCTCATATGTCCGATTGTAGCGACCCAGTTTTGTTGCATGGATTCGATGATCTTAACGTGTGATTTAGCTTTTTCACTCTAAATGAAAAATGTTCATAACATGTCAAATATGTTTCCTATTAAGTTTCAGAGCATTTGGAGTTCATTTGGTATGCTTTTGGATTGAGTTTGTAAGGGATCAGTTTTGCCGGAAAAATCTTGTGAACGGTTTTGGTTCTGTACCGTGACACCCCCGTGTCACATTTACTCATAAGAGTGAGACACGGGCGTGTCACACCCTCTGCTCAGTTCTGTACTGAGCCACGCCCGTGGCTCAGTTTGGCCAAGGGAGGTGACACCCCCGTGTCACTTCCCATGTGCAGTCCGTGTTGCTTCCTTTTCGGTTTTTGATTTGTTTCACCTCCTTAATGATTTTATCTCCTTTCGTGTTGAACTATGAACTTGTTTGGCTATGTGTTAGGAGTACTATGGTGCAATTTCATGATATTTGGATGTGTTATAGGCATGCTTTTATGTAATGCCGTTTATGTGTGTTTATATGTCGTTTATGAATCGCATCACTTATTTTCTATAGCATAAGACTTCTTCTTGTTGTCAAACCTTGAATATATGCTATGTTATGTAATATGAAGTATGTGGAAACATTATGGAAGAGCTTGAACATGTTCTATGCTCCTATTTGAGTTCTTGAAATAAATTGATTGGGAATATGAAATGAATGATTGAGTGAATGATCTGGATATATGAGTTAAATGTCTTAATGATGCACATGACTATTTCATGACTTAATATGATCCTTATACCTTCATATCATGCTTGAGCATTGCCGTGCGTCATATATGGTCCATTTCGAGTCTTGAGTCTCACGAACACGTCTTGTGGTCTTTTGTACAGCTTGTCTCCAGGGTGGAGAGCTTTTGTTCGTTCAAGCACTTGTTAACTCATTCCTTGTTTCTTCACGGTTAAGGTGAGGGTGGTTTTTGTTTTAGCTATGTAACAAACCCTACAACCCTTATGTGAAAAGCTTTGGCCAAAAACCTTATGATTATATATATATGGTTTTCAAATGAAGTTATCGAGTAAATCCTTCTGAATTATACGTATGAGCGTATGTAAGCTTATAGATGGTTTTGTAATGAGGCTATGCTCCAAACCGTGTGTCTTCATGCTAGCTATGGATTAGGATGACACGGAGAGGTACGTATATAGCATATGCCGAATTACACGGTAAGGTATGATTTCTTATGGTATGTATCATATGTATGTATTGTTATGTTTTGGCGAGACACATTTATATTTATACTTATTCGGGCCCCGGGACTTAGTATATGTGGCGAACCGAGGAAGCAAGGGCTGACGGGGATCCCATATACTAGTTCCAACCAAATTTACGACGATACGGACCTCGTTAGGAGTTTTGACGAGGAAACGCAGGTCGGGCTATGAGGGTTCATGAACCTCACTAGCTAATATGTATGTTTGGTGGCCGGGTCTTGCAAGCCCGTCCACCACCCGGAGGAAGAAGGTTGGATTTAATTATGATATGATTATGCTTATGTTTATGTATATGTATGATTATGCACCGTGCGGGAATGCCGGGATCCGGATCGCCCAAACGAATATGTTTATGATATGATTTATGGTCTGTGTGTATTATGACGTATTGCATGATCACCTATTTAAAATATTATTGATATTTGTCGTACACGGTCGGAGTTTGGATGGAGGTTGTGCACGCTCACTCGCCGAGCCTTATATTTATGTATGATTTATGAATATTATGAATTTAATATGACTTAGTCATAAAATCCGAGCATTGATTAGTTATCCTCTTGCCCTTTTTGGGAACTAATTTCAAATAAAACCTTGTTCGGAATTTACGACTTGCATGTGCATGTTTTATATATATGTATCGCTCCTGCTCACTCAGTCTTCTAGAGATTGACCCTCTCCCTCCCCAATCTTTTAGTGTGCAGGTTTGAACTTTGGAGTTCGGGCTAGGCGGAGGTGTTTGAAGTTTTTGAGTGAGTCGAGTTAGATTAGGAGAGTCTTTTCACTCCTTCATGTATTGGAATTATGTATGACTCGTCTCGGTTATATTATGAACTTGAGTATTCATGTAATTGGTATTGAATTGCTTTTACTGGGTTTTGTTATAATGTAAAAGAGGCCTGAAGAGCCCAATTCTAGTTATGATTGATATTATTGAACTTTGGCTTTGCTGCGTTATATACTTTGTGGATTGGTTTTCATTGCAGGGTCTAGCTCCGCCTGGCTTAGGAAAGTTTTTATGTTTGTCTCCCGTTCGCTAGGGTTTGATACGGGTGCGGATTTACTATTTCGTCACTCGTGTTGAGCCTTAGTGCGGGGGATGTGGTGCCTCACGTGCGGGGTGCTACATCCTTAAGTGGTATCAGAGCCCGGTTGCAAAACCGGTGTTCTTGAGTCGTGTTGGAGTCAGTCTAAGTCGAACGGCATAGGGACTATGTGATATTGTGTGCATTGCATCGATCTTGAATATGGAATTTGGTTTTCTTAAGAATTTTGTTGAATTACTTGTTGCATTTTATAAGGATTCTTGTCTTTTGTATTGAATATGTGTCATGAGCATGCACTAATCGCATGCATCCATTCTTGAAATGAGTTATGATTTCTAGATTATAAAGATGCGTGGGAGATTCGAAGACCATGGAAAGCTAAGGAATTATCGATGTCTTCAAAGAAAGTTACCATCATGGAAAGAGGAACACGTTGTCAAGCTATAAGTTTACCACCTCGGTGACAGGTTCTGCATATTCATGGCATAAGCATCATGCATCGATTTAAATTAATTGCTTTCTCTATCTATATGTACGTTTATGTTTAATTAATGTAGTTGCTTCAACGTGCGGCATCTTTAATTGTTTACTATGTGCATTGGCATGTTAACCCAACATGCATGGTTAGTGTTTAAGTGATAGGGAATGACTCCACCTTGTTCATCACGTGATTCTTTGATCAAGTTTTACTCAAATCAAGACGAGAAGAATAGTTGGGTTATAGTTTGGGAATTCTGGGTATGTAGCTTAACTAGCACAATCTACATCGAAGAAACTAAGTTGGAGGGTTTTGGAGGAACCTTAATCTCAGAGGCGAAGTAACAAATCCGACTAAAACTTCCAATTAAGGGATGTAAATCCTTTCGATCCTTGAAGGGATTACCGTTAGTTGAAAGAAAGGAAATGCAAGAGAGGATTAAATTGGTCCAGATTTCAAGAAGAGCAAGAAAGAGAAGAGTTGGAGATTAGAAGAAATAATTATTGAAGGGTTGAATTGAACCTTAGGAGTCAATTAAAGAAACCGAAGTGGCTCAGCAAAAATTTCAATGAAAGAAGGATTCATGGAGGTTGATATGTAAGAGCAAAAATTTTAAGGGAGAGAGCGACCTAGAGGTGAATTGGAGGATGGGAGTGGTGTTTGAATGAATATGTTAGGAGTAATGACGGGGATACGAACTAAGGAGAATCTGGGAGTCCTAAGGGTGGTGATTAGGAATGAATAAGATGGCGGTTATGGTTAAGCTATTAAGAGAGAAGTTACATATGGGATTCTGACCTGGAGGTGATGGAATCATAAGAAAGTTCCTATGGATTTCTAAGTTAGAATTAACGAGGGGAAAACCGAATCAAGCTATCATATAAGGGGATGGTGTCGATTAAAATTTATTCGATAAAGTATGAAGGGGTCCGAGACAATGTTATTAAGTTATCGGTTCTATCAAAGGTGATCCGGAAGGAAATCCACGAAGAAACCAAACCGGAAAAGATGATCAGTGGAGGATTTACATCAAACTTCAAAACGCATCAAGAACATTTTATCTTCAATTCAAGAAATGTGGGGCTAGATACCGAATATAGCCTTAAGGGGGTTAAAGAGTATGAATAGATGACATGAACGGAAATGGAGAAAGGGATTCGTGTTAATGTCGATTCTAATGACGAATACCACAAGGTAGGGATTGAATCGTCAAGGTGGTCAGAGATGATCTAAGGGTATTTGGGAAGTCAAATTCGGTTAATTCAAGAGAGTTGGTTGGGCGAATGAGGATTGAGGAAAATGGTGAGGAGTGGTGTTAGGAGAGACCATGAGATCGAACATTGCAAGGTCAGGATCAAATCATCAAGTTCACTCAGAGTGGTGATCCTCGGGGATATGTTAGGCACCGATTTGGATAAGGATTGAAGAAGTTGGGTAGCAGTACAAGTTAGAAAGGATTTAAGGATATAATCCTTAAGGAATTTATCAATCGTTTCACCGGGGAACCCTGATAAGGTTCAAGACAAATTGGGCATCGAGTTACATTGAGGACAGATCATACCTTGGACAACGACAACTCACAAATCTGAATTTTGCAACTACGGTGAACGGTACTTATAGTATTCATGATACATGCATCCATGCAAATTTAATTCAATTAATTTCTTTGTTATGGGTTTTGTTTTCTTATCAAGTTGACTTACGTGAAGTAATTGATGATTAACGTGGATGATATCTGTTATTTCCCTTGAGGTGGCTTGTATGATTTGAATTTAGTTGTTGCGTGTGTTGCTTGGGAGTATTGGAGACTTCCTTGCTTTATTTTCGGTTAAGAGACGGGGATTCTCTTATTTTTGTCTGAGAGACGGGGTACTCTCTTTGCTTGCGAGAGACGGGGTTCTTTCATTGTTGTTGGAGAGACGGGGTTCTCTCATTGCTGTTCGAGAGACGGGGCACTCTCCTTGTTGTTCGTGAGAGACGGGAATCTCTCATTGTTTGATTTCAAGCGTGTTTTGAATCCGAGGACGGATTCTTTTTAAGGGGGAGAGATTGTAACGCCCCCGTTTTTCAATTTAAATAATGTGGCGTAATTATTTATAAATTGCGCGTATTAATTATTTAATTATATGATTAATTGTTTATAAATGTTTATATTTGTTTTAAACTGTAAACTATTTCTATTTTAATTTAATTCCTTCTATTTTACTTTGATAATTGGTGTTTAATTTCTTAATTAAGGTTTCGTGTTACCTTAACTATTTCGGTAATTTCGTTAATTAATTACAACATGTTATAAGTTGGCTTTAAATCTATTTAGTATGGAATTTAAGTTTTAGTAATTAATTTATAACTATATGAATTCGTTCATGCGCTTGAATGTTCTATTGCTACTTCGTTCTTATATGTAATGATATCGAATTGGCGTGAAAATTTAGTATGTCGTAAATATGTGTGTTATGAACATGTTTCTATGCTCGGTTTATGTTTTCGGATTCATGTGACGTGTTTATGAATTTAATTTCGTTTTTTGGAACCAAGTCGGGGGCTAACGAGCAATTAGCGCACCCTTGGTTCCGTGCGTGATATCTTGAGCTCGGGAATTCGGATTTGAATTCCGACACCTCCGTTGCCTTCGTATCGACGATTCGGAGACAATGGAACAAGCCTCATACCTTTTTGAAATCATTAAGACCTCCGAAATCCAACCGTAACGGACAACTCGTGCAAGAAGAACTTCTTTTGTTGACTAGTCTCCTTGGTGGGACCCATTTTACTTAACCAAACCTAACCAAAAATTAACCATGACTTACCTACCTTGAGTTAAGCCCTTTCTCTCCTCTTTAGCTCTGAAAACCGAACCATATGCCTCCATTTACAGCTGCAACTGATCGAGAGAGGGGAGAAGAGGAGAAAGGAAGAAACCCTTGGCCATCCTTTGTGATTTTGAGCTCAAATCTCTTCCCTTATTCACCAAATCTTTAAGGTATGAATATTTATGTCTTCTCTACTCTATTATACTTGATTTCATCTCCTTACATCATGATTTGGATCAGATTTGGTTAGGGTTTGGGCTAAGAGCATGATTAGGGTTTTGGGGAAATTTGCTCTTATGATCTTGTTTGCTTGTGTAGCTGATTTTCTTGCTTATATATGATCATATGAACTTGTTTCTTGACCCATTTCTTTCCTAACTGATAGTATATGATATTAGGAAGATTTCATCTCTTGCTCCTTTTATGAAATTATGAGATATGGAGCTCCAAACTTGATGATCAAACTATTTCCCCTGTTTTCGAACTGCTGTGTGAGATTTGGTGTTGTTGCATGATCATATGGCCTCCATTTCGTGTGAAAATGCATGGAGTTGATGTACACTCATTGATCTATATGTTAGCATTCATGTTTCAAGTATTCGGATCCATTTGAAGCCTCAAAACCGAAATACATGGCCTGTTCTTATGCATGATTTTGACAGAATTGTTGCTGTTGTAATTGTGTGGTTGTTGGTCATCCTAATGTGCTCTAAAGTGTGCCATTTTGCTTATATATGATGTATATAAGTTGTTTAGTATGTTAGCATGCATTCCCCAAAGTTTCAGATCCAAATTCAAGCCCTAAGTACTTGATCAAGGCATGATAGAATCATTAGGGCTCATATGTCCGATTGTAGCGACCCAGTTTTGTTGCATGGATTCGATGATCTTAACGTGTGATTTAGCTTTTTCACTCTAAATGAAAAATGTTCATAACATGTCAAATATGTTTCCTATTAAGTTTCAGAGCATTTGGAGTTCATTTGGTATGCTTTTGGATTGAGTTTGTAAGGGATCAGTTTTGCCGGAAAAATCTTGTGAACGGTTTTGGTTCTGTACCGTGACACCCCCGTGTCACATTTACTCATAAGAGTGAGACACGGGCGTGTCACACCCTCTGCTCAGTTCTGTACTGAGCCACGCCCGTGGCTCAGTTTGGCCAAGGGAGGTGACACCCCCGTGTCACTTCCCATGTGCAGTCCGTGTTGCTTCCTTTTCGGTTTTTGATTTGTTTCACCTCCTTAATGATTTTATCTCCTTTCGTGTTGAACTATGAACTTGTTTGGCTATGTGTTAGGAGTACTATGGTGCAATTTCATGATATTTGGATGTGTTATAGGCATGCTTTTATGTAATGCCGTTTATGTGTGTTTATATGTCGTTTATGAATCGCATCACTTATTTTCTATAGCATAAGACTTCTTCTTGTTGTCAAACCTTGAATATATGCTATGTTATGTAATATGAAGTATGTGGAAACATTATGGAAGAGCTTGAACATGTTCTATGCTCCTATTTGAGTTCTTGAAATAAATTGATTGGGAATATGAAATGAATGATTGAGTGAATGATCTGGATATATGAGTTAAATGTCTTAATGATGCACATGACTATTTCATGACTTAATATGATCCTTATACCTTCATATCATGCTTGAGCATTGCCGTGCGTCATATATGGTCCATTTCGAGTCTTGAGTCTCACGAACACGTCTTGTGGTCTTTTGTACAGCTTGTCTCCAGGGTGGAGAGCTTTTGTTCGTTCAAGCACTTGTTAACTCATTCCTTGTTTCTTCACGGTTAAGGTGAGGGTGGTTTTTGTTTTAGCTATGTAACAAACCCTACAACCCTTATGTGAAAAGCTTTGGCCAAAAACCTTATGATTATATATATATGGTTTTCAAATGAAGTTATCGAGTAAATCCTTCTGAATTATACGTATGAGCGTATGTAAGCTTATAGATGGTTTTGTAATGAGGCTATGCTCCAAACCGTGTGTCTTCATGCTAGCTATGGATTAGGATGACACGGAGAGGTACGTATATAGCATATGCCGAATTACACGGTAAGGTATGATTTCTTATGGTATGTATCATATGTATGTATTGTTATGTTTTGGCGAGACACATTTATATTTATACTTATTCGGGCCCCGGGACTTAGTATATGTGGCGAACCGAGGAAGCAAGGGCTGACGGGGATCCCATATACTAGTTCCAACCAAATTTACGACGATACGGACCTCGTTAGGAGTTTTGACGAGGAAACGCAGGTCGGGCTATGAGGGTTCATGAACCTCACTAGCTAATATGTATGTTTGGTGGCCGGGTCTTGCAAGCCCGTCCACCACCCGGAGGAAGAAGGTTGGATTTAATTATGATATGATTATGCTTATGTTTATGTATATGTATGATTATGCACCGTGCGGGAATGCCGGGATCCGGATCGCCCAAACGAATATGTTTATGATATGATTTATGGTCTGTGTGTATTATGACGTATTGCATGATCACCTATTTAAAATATTATTGATATTTGTCGTACACGGTCGGAGTTTGGATGGAGGTTGTGCACGCTCACTCGCCGAGCCTTATATTTATGTATGATTTATGAATATTATGAATTTAATATGACTTAGTCATAAAATCCGAGCATTGATTAGTTATCCTCTTGCCCTTTTTGGGAACTAATTTCAAATAAAACCTTGTTCGGAATTTACGACTTGCATGTGCATGTTTTATATATATGTATCGCTCCTGCTCACTCAGTCTTCTAGAGATTGACCCTCTCCCTCCCCAATCTTTTAGTGTGCAGGTTTGAACTTTGGAGTTCGGGCTAGGCGGAGGTGTTTGAAGTTTTTGAGTGAGTCGAGTTAGATTAGGAGAGTCTTTTCACTCCTTCATGTATTGGAATTATGTATGACTCGTCTCGGTTATATTATGAACTTGAGTATTCATGTAATTGGTATTGAATTGCTTTTACTGGGTTTTGTTATAATGTAAAAGAGGCCTGAAGAGCCCAATTCTAGTTATGATTGATATTATTGAACTTTGGCTTTGCTGCGTTATATACTTTGTGGATTGGTTTTCATTGCAGGGTCTAGCTCCGCCTGGCTTAGGAAAGTTTTTATGTTTGTCTCCCGTTCGCTAGGGTTTGATACGGGTGCGGATTTACTATTTCGTCACTCGTGTTGAGCCTTAGTGCGGGGGATGTGGTGCCTCACGTGCGGGGTGCTACATCAACAAAGGATATAAACGGGCTGGATCCCAAACTCTCTCCTAAAAACATCGCAGAATCAAAAGAAATCTTTTCAAACGGTAATCCATAACTGCACCATGTCGGGAAAGTCAATCCATCCCAAGAATCACCTTAAACCACCCCATCAGCATCACAATCAGATCAATAGGAAAAACTCGACCCTCAAAACTCACCGGATACTCACGAAACACTCTGTCTGTCTCCAAGCTCCCCCCCAAGGGAGAACTCACCACAAACACATGTGCAGATATCTCGGCAAGCAAAGGCAAAGAAGCAACAATATCCCGGGCAATAAAAGAATGAGTAGCCCCAGGATCAAACAATGCATGTAATGATATGTCATGAATATGTATTGTACCTTCCACTACAACATTCTGATCAATCTCTGCTGCCTCCTCCTCGCCATTCAAAGTATTTGCACGAGCCTGAACTACCGGCTTCTTCTTCGGACAAGCATCCACTATGTGCTCAACCGACCCACACATAAAGCATCTACCCAAATATCTCCAACACTTCTCCAACGGATGAGCACCCTGAAAGTGAGAGCAACGAGCTGGAGCTGGTGCTGGTAATGCTGGTGGTCCTGTAGGAGCAGCGGGACGGGGCTTCTGGTTAATAAAGCCCTGTGGATGGAAAGCTGGTGTAGAAGTAGTAGAAACATGAGTAGCGGGCTTCTTGCCCGATCTGGAACTCGAACCATACCCCGAAGAGAAGGATGGGGGCCTCAACCTCTGTCTCTGAGCCTCGATCTGAATAGCCCTCTTAGTAACCTTATCCCAAGTGCTCACATTGACAGCCTGAAGAGCTCTCTGAATATCCTCTCGAAGCCCATGAAGGAAGTGACGGGCTCTGTGTGAATCAATATCAGTGATGTGGGTAGCATAGGTAGTAAGTCTCTCGAACTCTAGAATGTAGTCCTCAACAGATCTGGATCCCTGTTTCAGCTCAGAAAACTCCTCAAGTCTGCGCTCTCGTGCACTATGAGGTATAAACTTCTCGTGGAACTCATGCACGAAAGTCTCCAAAGTGAACTCCATACCACTCCTCTCAAGTCTGGATCGAACTCCCTTGAGCCAGTTAGCTGCCTGTCCCTGAATGTATCGAGCAGTACAAACAGCCCTATCCTGAGAACTCCCTGGGGAAATCTCCCAAATACCACTGATCTCAGCTAACCATTCCTCAGCTTTAATATCATCTCCCCCAAACCACTTAGGAGGTTTGTTGTTCCGAAACTCCCTATACGCAGCTAAGATTGTACCATCCTGACCATCAACTGGTGGTGTCTGCTGTCTCTGATTCTGTTGCAACTGATTGAGAAGTGCCTGAACAATGTTCTCCGCATTCAGTGGTGGTGGCGGAGGCAGATTAGGCGCATCCGGTGAAGTCTCTCGGTCACGGCGTCTAGACGGCATCCTGAAATTCAAAAATGCAAGCAATATTGATGCATGTGGGTTAGTACGTGTGTATGTATACAAGTATTAGAAATAAACACGTATTCAAGTAATTGAGTCATATAATCACATTGTCCTATGCCGTACCAACTAGACAGACTCGACACGACACTAGAGCTCGGTTTTGCAATCTAGAGCTCTGATACCACTTAAGGATGTAACACTCCAAATGGAGGATGCCACATCCCCCGAACTAAGACCCAGACCTGGTCATGAAATGGAAGTCCATGCCCGAATCTGAATTCGAGCGAACGGGAGATAAACACACACGCTATGCTAGGCGGATCTAACTCGACAGACTCAGAGTGCGGAAGCAATTCAAACATTCAAAACAAGATAGCGGAAGCATTTAAATCGACATTCAAAATAAGTGACGGGTTTAACTAGCATAGATACCTAGTCCCGAATATCCGATCAACATAACGTAATAATCATCAAGTGCCACACAGGACCGAATACGAATGCCACACAGGGATACATAAAGGTAAAGTATAATCTCAAGTCTACAAGTCATGACATAAGTAAAGTTTATGAAAGATAAATGCAACTAGAAAGGCTAGACCGACAAAGTGCAACTCAAAGGACTCACTCCCGCCTAGCAAACGCCAACAGACCTGCAACTAAAAGTTTAAATGAGGGGTCAGTCAACATGACCGAGTGAGGGGGCAACGCACACCCACAATATATATATAAAGAGCATAGCACAGAATAAAAGGATGGACTCACGAACCGAGGATAGGTGTTGCATACCAAAACTTTTCGAAATAAGCCAAATAGATAGATATAAGTTTAGAAACCATTTTCCAGAAAGACTCTATCCCGATTCATAATTCCATAACAGAATAGAACACATGCTCGGTGAGTACGAGCTTCCAACCTTTACTCCTCAGAACATAAAATCAAAATCTGTAACATCCCGACTGATCAGACTTTTTAGGTAACCTCTTATGTGTGCTATTTAATTATTATTTTAAGTAATTATGCGATATTTAATTGCTAACGTGGATTAATTGAAGTTATTTAAACTTAATTGCTTTGGCATGAATTTGTTTAACTTGAACGTTTAATTTTCCTTCAATTTATATTTTGCTCGTTCTAGATTCGTATTTAATTCTGATTTTTGTGAATTCGTGATATGTGTTAATTATATGCTTTATGGACTCGGTTATGTGCTCGTTATATGTTTTGGTATTTGTTTTGGTTACCTTTTTGGGTTCGTTTTGGAGACGGGACCTAAAGGAGGCTAAAGAGCATTTAGCGCACCTTGGGTTTCGGGATGCGTATCTTGAGCTCGGGAATTCGGTTTCGAATTCCGTCACCTCCGTTGAACTTGTTTCGACGATTCGGGTTCAATGGGACAAGCCTCACATTTTTCTAAGCTCGTTAAGACCTTCGAATTTCACCCGTAACGAGCCCCTTATGCTTGAGAGACACCTTTTTGACCTAATAAGTCTTTGTGGACCCCACTAAACCTTAACCAAGCCTTAACCTTGAGTTAGACCTTGAGTTGAACCCTCTCTTCCCTTTTTTCTGCTGGAAACCGAGCTAATCTCCCCCCCTCTCTCCCAAAACCGATCAGTACAAGGAAGCAAGAAGGAAGAAGAAAACCCTTTGTCCATTTTCTTGATTTTGAGCTCAAATCTTCACCCAAGCTTCTCAAATTTGAAAGGTGAGTTCATGGTTGTCATCTTCACTCTCTCTTCTCTCTTTTATGTGCTCTTAAGTTCATTTCCATGGTGGATTGGTGAGATATAGCAAGCTTGTGAATAGTAGATGTTGGGAGAATTGTTTATTCTTGCTCCTTTCTTGTTTTCTTGAGTTTTGATGTTAATATTATGCTCCTAGAACTTAATTCTTAGCATTTATTTCATTTCCTTGCTTGGTAGTTGGAGTATGAGTGTTTAGTTTTAATTGGGGTTGCTGAGTTTGCTGTTTGAGCCGTCTTCGTTTTTCTGTACTGAGACACGGGGGTGTCTCGGTTTGCTTTTTGTTGGTGACACGAGCGTGTCACCTTTTGATTTCGTTGTTCGTTTTTCTGTACCGAGACACGGGGGTGTCTCGGCTTGCCTGTTGTTGGTGACACGGGCGTGTCACCTCTAGGTTTCTGTCGTTCGTTTTTCTGTACCGAGACATGGGGGTGTCTCGGCTTTCCCTTCCAGGGGGGCACGGGCGTGTCCCCTAGGAACTCTAGTTTTTTGTCCGTCTTTGCTTGGCTTTGCTTCCTTTCCGTTGCTTCTTGTTGTTCCTTGTTGCCTCGTTTTGGTGTGTATGCGTGACCAACTTGTTATATTTTGTGTTAAGCCTTATGTTATGAATTTGTGCTTTGTTTTATCTCCTCGTTTATGATATATGTCCGAATATGCATTGAATGCTTACAAATGGTCTCAATGTGGATTCATTTCATATCATTTGCAACATAAACATACATACGTATGTACCGAGCGTCAATGTGGTTCATCTTGAGTCTAAGAGTGTTTCTTGTTGTTTGTCTTGTTCAGAGGATCTCCCTGTAGAGGACGAGCTTGCACCGTAGGTGTCCGGTTGTCACACTTTTGTCTCCACTACGTTCGTTGACAAGGTGAGGTTTTGTTCTTTTAGTTATTTGACCTATAACCCTACTTGATTTGAGGCCTCGCATGTGGATACATATAATATATGGTAAATAAGTGTATGATACTTATGTTGCGGGATTTGCCCCATTTGTTATAAGAGTTTCAAATGTTTTGTATAATTATATAAGCTATTTTGCTTTTGTTTGAAAAGTTTAGTTTTCCGCAAGTGTGTGTGTGTGTAAGCGAGATGTGGCTTCGAAGGATAAGCTTTGAGATATGTTTGTGTGACTTTCGTGATATGTTTGGGCCCCGGAGTGTGGTATGGTAATCTCGGGACGGCCGAGGGGTCGCCGAGCTCTTCCATCAACACCTCCATTTGAGAGTCTCGCCCAACCTCGGGAGGTTGAGGAAGGGTGTTTCTCTTGAGCCGGCGGAGGCAACCGCTGAAGGTTTCAAGGTAGTAATTAAACCTTGTCTCATCTGTGTATGTGGATAGTTAGGGCCGATCAACCCTTCTATCAACCGGTGTTGGGGATGGATTCTGATTTGTTTTGTTTTGCTTTGATCTTTGTATATGGAGGTTGGGTTGTGTGTGACTCGTACTCGCTGAGTTGGTTTAGCTTTGTATGATCTATAGAACGAGAGTGGATTCTTAATTTACCTAAAACTTGGAGTTTGACCTTTGGCCTTTTTCCTTTCCTTTAACCTATGTATATCTATATCACGGGAATTAATTTGGCTTGCAAAAACCACTCTCGGTTCAAGGATTTTTTCCGTTTTGATTAAATGCTTTGCTCTATATATATATATATATATATATCGGGTGCGTGAGTTAGCCCCCTCACTAGTCGCTAGGACTAACCCTCGTTGTTGTTTTTCCCCTTTTCCCTTTCTTTTGAGTTTGCAGGTTCTTCCGAGTCAAGCTAGGCGGGGGCGAATTTCCCTACATCAGATTGGGGTTGTGTTGATGTGAGAGCTCGGTGACCCCATGCCCGACCCGAGAATCACATACCACTTCCCCGGGCCCATTTCAGAAGTCATAATTCATAATTTTAAAAATTTCAAAATTTCATAATTTTCTGACTTATATTCAAAGTCGTAATCTCGCTATTTTCAAAATGTTCACACACACCAACCATTTTCAAATCAAACAAACGAAAATAGGCTATGTATATATATAAAAGCGTTTTCAAATGATTTCATAACGAAGGGACCAATTCCCACAAAATACGTACAAAACACATATCTAAGTATATATATATATATATATATATATATATATATAGTTGCATGTGGGCTTAAAATACATATAGGGGTTGTAGGTCACTTAACTAAAAGAAAGAAAACCTCACCTTTCCAACTTAGCGGAGCAAAAGGATAAAGAATGGACATAACCGGGCGCCTACTGGACCTCCTCGTTACCAACTGGACCAAACTCTGAACAAAGTAGATAAAAAAGGATAATCTTAGACTCAACATATACAATATAGACGCTCGGCAAATGTAGATGATTCATAAATGCATATGGAATGCAACATGTAAGGTACATGCGTTCATATTTCACGTATTTCATATGAAACGATTCTATAAATCTAATACTATGGAGATAATATATAATTTAACATGTTAACATATCATATAAGTCATACAAGGAGCAAGAGATTAGCACATTAAAGGAATAAATGAAATACATGTTCATTCATGCATATTGAAAAGCACTTACGTCACATAAGAGCATATAAGGGCATAAGTCATAAATGAGCATCTAAATTTAATCACAAATTTCATATTACACAAGGTAGCATGTATTACAACATGTTATCAATACATGCATGTAATAAAATTAGCAAGAAGAGGTAATTCAAGGCAAATAAAGGGAGCATGGATTCAAGTATGCACTTAAGGTACCATGTAGAACGTATGAAATAATAGCTTGGAAACGAGCAATTAAAACGAGCCATAAATTCATAACATATATCCTAACACATAATATTACATATTATCCATGCATAAAGGTGATAAAAAAGCAAAAGAAACACTTAAATCATAAACCAAACAAAAGAAAAACACTTAACAAACAAAACATGTAACAACAAGTCGAAACAAGCCCAAAAAAGGGTCACGGCCGCGACCAAAATCAAGCTAATTCTGGTCGTGCCCACAACCACACTCTACACAACAGGTTCAGCAACAAAATCTCAAAGGTGGGCAGAACACAAGTTGCAACTGCTACTTGAAATACACTGAATTCGGTCACGGCCGCGACCAACGTCGCAGCAGGAGCAGAGCAGCGAAAACAACATCAAAACTCACTCCAAAACTCAAGTAAATCCATCCTAATCCAGGCTAACAGACAAAGGTAAGTTAGGGTAACAAAAAATCATGCATTGCAAGCCATTAAATGGTCCAAACTTTCATCAAAACTTGCTAGAGATGAAAAGAGATGAAGTTCATACCAAGCTTCCAAATTTCATAAATGGCAAAGTCATAAATTCTCAATTAGCACTTAAAGAAAGTTCATATAACTCATAAATGATGTCTTAGGAACAATTATCATGCATCATATCAAAATAATTCACAAGAGATCATGCTAGAATTCACAAAATTCATCAAACCCTCACTATTCGCTATATAAGCCATATCTCAAGAAAATCATGGTGAAATCTTACCAAGTTGGAGTTAAAATGACCACATAGACATGGAGGGATCAAATATGGACTTACCTCTTTGATTGGAAGAGAATTGATGGAGTCTTGAGTTCAAATCTTGAAGAAAATAAATAGTGGCCCTTATTTCTTCCTTTTCTCTTCTTCTTTCTTCTTTTGGGGCTGCATTTCTTGTTGTGAGGAGTGTGTGGGTCGAATTGGGGGTTGAAAAGGGGAAGAGAGGATTAACTCAAGTCATTTGGCCATGGTTTGGGGCTTAATTGGGGTTAAAAGGGTCCCACAAGTGCAAGACTAGTCAATAAGGGTGTCTCTTGACGCAAAGTGCTCGTTTCGGTTGATTTTTGGAGGTCCAAATGGGCTTAGAAAATTACCAACTTGGGTTCTTTGTGTTACGTTATTATTCAATATGCTCACTTTTTCTCTGATTAGCATTTAGGTTGTAGTTCTGTGATTGTCTACAAATTGAAATGCGACGCATTAGTATCCATCATTGAGTCAAACAAGTCAACTAAAGTCCTAACTACTCTGATTAGCTTCGAATCCTGAAAATCGTTTTAGATTCCAAAAGAGAAAATAGTTCTCTAAAAGGCGGACTTTCACCTATTATGAAAATTCGACCTAGGCCTAAGGAGAAGCAATTGAAAAGTGAAAGGAAATTCTCCAAACACTTAAGAGATATTGTACTCCCTCATAAATGTGTTTACAAAGTATAACACATTATAGGAACACTTAAGAGCATTTGTACTCTCTTCCGAGCGTGTTACGAGGTATTGTTCCAAATTTGTATGAAGGAATTGTTCCAAATTTGTATGAAGGAATGCACGTGTAACATGGACTGGAAGTCCTCGCTAAGGAGGACCTTGCAACCACGTACATAAACTAAGAAATGAGTTCTTACTCAACTAATTGCTTGAATTGCTTCTATCATCATTCTTAACCCCTTTTGCTCAACCTTAGATGATGTTATTGTAGCATAATTGATCAAATAAGTTGATAACTTAAGAGAGCATCCTTATGAAGGACTAAAAGGTAATGATGATTAGTTCTTCTTCTAAACCTATTAAGGTAAAGGCATCTAGACCAAAGAAGAAGAAACCCTTAAAACCCGATGGAGGGGTGAGAGAAGGGAAAACCTAAAAGAAAGATCAGACTTTAGCTTCCATAGTGGCAAACTAGGGCCTTGGAAAGGAACTGCAAAGAGTATAAGGATACTCCGTGTGTATCTCGTTGTGGTAATTCCGATAGGATCAGAATTCACTAGTCTTGAGTTGATTTTGCATAAGCTGTTATGCAAAACTCAAAAGCATTGATGTTTTGAACATACAACGAGATAAAATAAGTAAGTAAGATGATATAGTTTCGAATAACTATGGAACATTGATAGGATTAGCAAGTTAATCATATTAAGATCATTTTATGAAAATGAACTCAAAGACTTAAATTCTAAGAATCCTATTTTAAGGGAAATATTCTCGAATTCTCGTTTACGTGAAACGAAAGAACGTCCCAAAGTATGTATGGATTTCAATCCATGCTAGTGATTTTGAATTACTTAATGTAAGCACTAGACAAAATCATTAGTTTAATCATTATGAATGAGTGTACTTACTGAAATACGAATTTTGAAACTTTTGTGAAATTATTAGAATTTCAAAATAAGGAAGGTTAGGAACCTTAGTAGTTATAAGATATAGACAACTCGATTGGATCGAGATAGCAGATATCTTAGTGTCTAATTCCTTAGTCATCTTAGAGATAATAGGATCATCCCTCAGTAAGCTCATTCAAGAATAACTTGGTATTTTTGAATGAAGGGACATAATCCTATAGGATATGGTTCGTTCCTTGTCGAGACTTATTGACTTACCTTCGTTCTGAACCCATGCTTCAGAAAACGCTGTTGGGATTTTGAATCTTGCACGTTCCAAATTAATCCCTTAAATGCACTGTGAATTGTGGTATTCAAAATTCCCTAATAATTCGTATCTTCGAATTTTAGGATTGTCTTCTTATATGAAGAGGACAGTGGGAGTCTTCTTGAGAGAAGAACACAGTGGGAGATAAACTTGAAACAAGTTCAAGTTTGTATAAACAATTAATAGTATTGCTTTTTCAATTCTTTTAATCAAATCTTGTTTGTTCTAAAGAAAGTATCTCTCTTGAGTCTCCTTAATTGAAGCAGAAATTGTGAGATAAGATTCAAACTAATTCAAGTCTATGCAAACAATATAAAATATTGTTTCTACGATTCCTTCGAACAAATGTTGTTTATTTTAAAGAATATACCTTTCTTGAGGAATCATTCCTAAGAGAGAAGAAAGGTAAGACCAATGACTTCAAAAGGTTTGAGGACAAAACCCACGCCACAATTAGGAATAGATGAACTGTTCTGAAAAAACTTAGCCAAATCAAAGAGATAGTACACGTGTGAACACTCCCCCGTCAGTGCATTCAAAACGCGTTCCTAGATAGCCCACAAGATAATATGGTTTACTCCATAAAATCTTCTTCAGTGGATATTGATCCATTTACCCATGAGGAGACACTGTCAGATTTGGAATCTGAGCAGTGAAAACGATTATGAAATCTGAAATGGATTACGATTCATATAGTCAAACTAAGTTTGGACCTTAGTTGAACTACTCGATAGGAACAAGCTTATCTTATCAATATGAGATTGATGAAGACATAAATATGGAATATCCATAGATTTCATATTTAGTGGGAGTAAGCAAAAGGTTTGCATACTCTAAATGATCAATTTTCAAAATTGAACTAGGCTTCTAGGAATTAGAGTATTCGAATTAATGAAATAGTCAAAGTTATTTGACTTAAAAATTCGAGCTTAGCGTGTACAAGAAAGTGTTAGAGACTAAAAGTTCAACTTTTGGTACTTTCCGAAGATGACATCCTTCTCATTGCGAATGCGAAGGATGACATAAAAGTCACCAAAGCATGGTTAGGAACCATTTTGAGATGAAAGACCTTGGTGATAGATCCTACATTCTCGAGACAAATATCTATGGAGACATATTTAAGAGAATGATTGGATTATCACAGTCAAGGTACATAGACAATGTACTAAAAAAGTTTAGTATGGATGATTCCTACAGAATTTCCAATGGACAATGGAACATCTCTTTTGAAGAGGATGTGTCCTAAAATAACTAAGAGAAAGTTAGAAAGTCCAAAACCCTTTTCGGGAAAAGGGTGCATAATGTATGCAAAGTTGTGTACTTGACAAGATACGGCTTCCCACATAGCGTGATGGACCTATTCTGAATGTAACCTTAGGGAAGGTCACTGGATTGTTGTAAAAATACCCTCTGAGTACTTTGGAAGAAATGAGGCTATATTTTAAGAGTCCATCAAGATCTTGTCATTAAAGGATTGTTTGATGTAATCATTGCATCAAAATATAGATAATTATTTATCTATAAGAGGATAGGTCTTTTGCCTAGAAGGCAGAACAGTGCTTTGGAAAGAGTTCCAATTGAGAGGCATTATAAATTCAACCCCAAAGTTGAATACTTAGTCGTATTGAATACCGCTAAGTTAAGTGTTTGGGTAAGAAACTCCATGTAACGGGTAGATGTAGTTCCTAGCATGAAAAAACATCATTATCATATTGTATGATAAAATGGATGGTTGCTCGAGTAAGAGAACTAAGATGTCACCAAGGGACTAGACACTTGATTATGAATCACGTGAATAAGGAAATCATGTTTACATATGATGTGACAATTAAAAACATTCACATCTGCAGAGAATAAAGCAGATCCACTTTGGAAACGCCCAAAGTCAATAAGGCTCTAAATGTACATCTTCGGAAGATGGGACCTAGAATCGACCAGAAAGGCTTTTACGGGCAAGTGGGAGATTGTTGGGAATAGTGCCCTAGAAAGCTTGTATGCTTTGGAAGTTTCCCTATATCACAGACAGTCTTTGAATAATATATGAATGATTATAATCACAGGCGAACACTTCTTATGTGCTAATACGTGTTTTGTGTGTTTCCATTACGTGTGCATTTCTAGAACTCCCCTAATCTGATGAGGCCATTAAGAACTTTGCCATTATGGGAATGACACATGAAACAAGTTCTTAACTCTATAGGCGAGGATTAGAAACTTCTCCAAGTCAATGAGGCCGACAGACAGTGGGAGTGTCGACTTTGCCTCTGTTGAGACTTGCTTATGTAGTTGTGTCCTTAAGAAGGATCATCCTGTTTCATGGGGTGTGAAGTGCATAAGTTGATGCGTACACAATATACAAGGGTGCTTGTTGTAAAAACAAGCTCATTGAGAGTGCCCTACGTGAGAAGATTCCTAAATGGGAGAGGACGTTACTAGAACTTCCAGATTAGGAAATATCTCACATGTCAAGGACGAGAGGAATTAATCCTTAGACTTGAGATTCCATATTGTCTCATATGAGCTAACTCTGTAATATTTGATATAGGCTCAAAAGGGTGTCGCCATATAGACACTTGAACCACGACCTATGTTGGCATTACACAAGTAGCATATGAGAATTGTAGGAATCAATAAAGGACGTACACTTGTTGTAGGCAAGATGATCTCTTATTACACAAGTTATTCATGATTCCATCCTAAAATCCTTGCACAAGGTGGTTAGATCAAGACATCAAGAAAATGCGATTTTCTTGGATTGAGATCAAATGGAATATGAAGGGAACTTTGTTTTAAGATTAAGATTAGTAGGGCTCTCCATATCCTATGCCCTTGAACTTAATCGAGAGATAGGATGGTAGGAGGATCGTATCCTACATGATGTCATTGACTGAAAGGTTCTTTCGAATATACATTCACATTTCGGGTAGGGGTCACACACCTGTTGCTAGACTATGGTCGTGTGACCTGTGAGATAATTAATTAATAAAGTGTATTAATTAATTAGGCTCACTGCTAACTGAAATTGAACCCAGAGGGTCACACACAAATACCGGGTTCAAAGGGTATTATTATAAAGATCCATTAATTGATCGAAATGAGACCACAGTGTAAAGATACATGTGGATCAGGAGTATTGTTTGGGATTTGTTATCCATTTGAGAAATTGGATCATGTGTTAATTAATTGGAGAATTAATTATCAAGCACAAGTATAATTAATTAGTGAATTAATTATAAAGCCATGATATAATTAATTGGAGAATTAATTATAAATCCCTAAATATAATTAATTGGAGAATTAATTTTAGAGTTAATTAGTGAATTAATTCTAAAGGCCCTTGATAGAATTGATTGGAGAATTGATTCTAAGTATTTAATTATTTACTTGTTCTAATTTGATTAGAATAAAGAAATAAATAAATACCTTCTATTTTATTATTCTAATAAAGTATTAGGATGAGATATTTAATTATTGCTAGAATAATTAAATTTTCCTAAATTAGTTAGGAGCACTTTCTCTATAAAATAAATTTCTTATTTTAGATAAGACATTATTTACTTGCAGAGAAAGAAAAGTAGGAGGAAATGTCAAAGTAGGAAACCATCTCCTACATGACATTACCGTTTCGAGCCCTAGCCTATGAAAGGACTAAGGGGTTCGAATTTTTGGGCACAGACGTGATGTTGAGATCACGCCCAACCTTCATGGAATTTTGGGGATAATTCTCTTGCTCTCTTTTCTCGTTTCTATTTCTTTCATATGCATGTTATAGTACTAGCATACTCAATAACATGATTTGAATCTAGGTTGGTGTGAATTAATACTCTAGAGGATTTCTATTTTGGAATCTCGAAGAAAGAATCGATTAAGAAACGAGGATTCATGCCGCATGAAGAACGTTTGAGGACGGCTCAAAACGTTTCAAGAAAGCTTCAATTGTTGTAAGTTTCTTGAAATCCCGACATTACGATACAAACATTGCAAGTCTTTTAGATCTACTTTGTGGAAAATTTTAAACTTCCGCTGCGTTAACTCTGCTGTTTTCCAACACCAAAAGCCCGGTTCGCCTTCCTCGCCAACTCCTAACGAGGTCGGTTTCGCCGTAGTTAATTATGGAACTAGTACAAGGGATCACTGTTAGCCCTTGCCTCTCCGGATAGCCACTTGTACCAAATTCGTGGGCCCGTGCTTGGATGCTCTCACCAAAATAATTGCGTAGGGATTCATCAAAGAAAGGCTTTACATTGAAAATCATTTACTCTTGGAAAGACTCGATAATAATAATAATAATAATAATAATAATAATAATAATAATAATAATAATAATAATAATAATAATTTAGCTCAAAGCTTTTCACATTGGATATATATCAGGTCGAGATAGCTAATAGTAGAGAAACCCACCAGTTACACCTTACTGAACAAAACCAAGGAGAAAAGAAGACTTGAAGATAGTCTATGAACCCGACACATCTCCTCTAACATCCCGATTCTTTGGCCTTCCAGGTACGAACATCATGGGTATGCCAAGTGTGCTTTTAATTAATTATGTATACTATTATTTGATTTATTTGAATAATTGAAATATGTTTTAGGTTTGAAATTTTAAACGTTTTACACCTTTTCAACTCGTTTCCAACTTGTTTAATCCCGTTTTCAATTCCGATTTTTGCGATAACTTGCTAAACTTGAATTATGTGATTTATAAAATTAGTGGCATGCTTGTTTTTTTATTTTTTGAGTTTGTTTGATACGGCTCTTAAACCATTTTATTTGTTAAGGACTCGAGGGTCTAACTCGTTTTAGTGCGCCTTGGGTTCCGGAGGCCATAACTGGAGCTCGGGAATTCGGATTCGAATTCTGGAAGTGGCACCAGACTCGTAATAAAGAAAACAAGTCAAGGAACACAACTTTGTAATTTTCTAAGCCCGTTTGAACACTCGTATTTTGCCTGTAACGAGCCTCGCGTGCGTTTCTGACCACCTTGCACTAAATTGGCCATATCTCCCTCAATTGTTGACAAATTGACTCATTCTTGGGCCCACATTCTCCTCACTTAACCCCCTTTCCATTTCTTTTCCTCTTAATTTGGTTTCAGCGGGGGAAAAAGAGAAAGGGAAGTAGAAAACCGAGATTGAGGGAGAGAAGAAGAGAGAGACTATTCACTTTGCCAAGTTCTTGCTCCATACACCACCGATTCGCCTCAAATTTGAAAGGTAAGTCCGGAATTGTGATATCCATCTTCTCCTCTTTCTTTTATGTGTGTTAAACTTTGAATTTCATGGAGTTTTAGGTATGCTATGGAATTTATGATGAATAGTTAGGTTTTAAGCTTCATTTTGAATCCATGACTTGAGCTTGGTTTTAGGGAGATTTGAGGCATGTAATGTGACCCTTGTTGCTCATTTATTACTTGTCTATGTGTGTATGTGATGGTAATTGATGTATGGAAGAGTTGCCATTGTTATGCTTGAGCTTCTTCCTTGCAAGAACTTGAAGTGTATGCACCCTTTTGAGAAGCTTGTTGATTTGTTGCTATTGTTTTTAAGGTCTAAAACAGGGGATAACAGGGCTGAAATTCGTGAAGACGAAGCCTCTGGATGAGTTAACACCCGTTAAGGCGTTCAGGCAGGAAAAGAGTAACGCCCATTACTCAATACAGACCTTCGTTACCTATTGAAACGACCTCCAATTGACCTGAATTTCAGATACGATCAACTTCTTCGAGTGTCGAACACTCTCCTTTTGACGGTTTGTAATATCTTTTCTAGATTGTGAGATATAACTATTTTATTTTGGTGTCACCACTTTACCGACTTCCAACTTCAAACCTTTGCCATTTTTGGATCCCTTTGATCTAGGATGCGAGCCATATATTTTTGGAAACCCCTATTTGTTTTGTTTCATATCCAATAAATGAAACCTAATTTGGACTTCTGAACCTCTAGATATCTTCATTTTCTTACAGCTTGCGCCTTGTGGAGAACGGTGAGTTTTTGCAAGAACTTGCTCGGAACTTCTTTTATGCTTCTTTTTTGTTTTTCTTGTTAATTCCCACCCCAATTATGATCCTAATGTGTAAATATTCTGTAATATGATGTTTTTCATTATTTATTTTAATTTTATGGATTAATTTGATAAGTGTGAACGTGATTTGAATCGATATGCGTTTAAATGATACGTGTGATATCTCTTTGCATCTCTTGCCTTGTTTATGTGATTTAAACTTGAATATGCATGTGCTATGATATAAGGTGATATATTTGCGATTATTTAATGTGCTATGTGTTTAATTTACATGTCATTTGTGGAATTTTGATTCATATGTGCAAGGTATGAACTTATATGCCCTAATTGTTGTCTCTTGTTGCTTCCTTACATGTTTTAACTTTGTGAATGCTCTTGATATGCTATTATGTGATGTGTTATGAGTTTACTTGATGTGTTATGTGTTCGATTTATGTGTTATTGTTATGATAACGTGGTGATTGATTCGATGTGCCTAAGTTTGAACGTTTGTGACTTGCATCGCATCATTTGCATCCATAGGCATTCGCCGACCATTTATATGGTTCGTTTTAAGTCTAAGTATGTCTTTGATGTTTGTCTTGTTTAGAGGAGTATCCCGTTGGTTACGAGATTGCTCCATAGGCGTTGGTTTTGTCCCCGTTTGCCCGGTTTTGTCAGTGAAAGGTGACGTTAGGTTATAGATAAACCCTAATGAAATGTGCCGGTATGTATGCATGAGAATAAGCCTTGTATACGTAATATGATATGCTAGGTACGAATATGTATGTTTGTTATGATATGTTATGATCGAGCTACGACGTGCCACGAAAGGGTAAGTAAGGTATGTATATGATCATGTTTATGCTATGAACAGGTATATGACTTGAATACGATTATGTATATGATATGGTTATGAATCTTGTTATGCTCTGGATTACGACATGCCTTGATGTTGATATGATTTACTCTTGAATCTTGACTTGACTTGGACTTGACACGTTTGGGGCTCGGTGATCATGGGTAAGGGAGACTCGGGGCACCGAGTATTACTTCCGTGCATGATAATCAGGATGTGGGATAAGGATCCAGGATGGACATTACCCTATGCACATTTCCCTCTTGCTTGAAGGTTTGCCTTGTATGTTCGTTATCGTTATGTTAGTTCGTTATGAAATTGTTCGTGGAACGGGAGTGGATTCTTAATTACATAAAATTTGATGGTTTTGGCCTTCAGCCTAACTCTTTTCCTCCCTATATCTAGTATCAAGTGTGAAATGTTTTACTATGCAAAAACCACTCCCCGGTCCATGAACTACACTCTATGATACGTGTTGTGCTTTGTATACGTATATACACGTGCGTATGTAGCCCCTTACTCAGTCAGCGTGACTGACCCCTCTTTCTTTATGTTTTTACCTTGCAGGTGCCCGTCGTGTAGTTTGAGCTAGGTGGTTTACAGTGTTTCGGAGTCTTATCATCTAGTCCGAGTCTGCATTTCGTACATAGTTCGTCTTGCACTTTTACTCTTGAAGTTTGTAATTTGAGAATTCGGAATTGTATTTGTAAGGTTCGGCCATGGAGGCAAGTTTGTAATTTAATTCGTTTTAATTTTGTATAACTGCAATATATGTTATGTTTGTTACGTTAAATGCTTCCGCTCTTGTAAGTTTATATTTTGCGCGCTCTGTTTGAGGGTTTAGATCGCCTAGCTTAGGAGTGGTCTTTGTTTGTCACCCGTTCGTTGGAGCTTGGTGCGTGTTCGGATTCTCCATTTCAGTACACGTGTCGGGCTCTAGTGCGGGGATGTGGAGCCTTACGCTCAGGGTGCTACATCTAATGTGGTATCAAAGCTCCAGGTTGCAAAACCAGAGTTCTTGTGTTGTGTCTATCTGTCTAAGTCCTTCGGCTTAGGATTATATGTGTGTCTGTTTGCACTCACTCTCACTTTAACGTGAATTATGTGCTCTTAATTGTATTATTTGGTCTTAAGTGTATTAAATATTCACATGAACATGTACTAAACCCCTCATGCATCGATATTTCCTTGAATTTGTGCTTCCTTCAGGATGCCTCCAAGAAGAAGAGTTCAAGAGAATGCTCCTCCGCCACCAACTCCTACTTCAGAGGATATTGTTCGATCCCTTCTCGATTATCTTCAACGAAATCCACAACAACCAATTCCTCAAGGTGAAGGACAAGGAAGAGTTGTCAATTCGGTCTATAAGGAATTCCTGGATAACGATCCTCCCAAGTTGCTTGCAGGTAATGACATAGAGGGGAAAGAGTGGTTAACCGAAATCATGGGGATTTGGGTGATTTGCCCCGCTCCTTCACAAGAGAAGGCCGTATGCACTGCTCGATAAATTCAAGGACAAGCTTCAAATTGTTTGAAGGGAACAAGGACTCGTTTTGAAAGGGATGGCGAAGAATTATATTGGGAGAGCTTTGTGAGGGAGTTTCATGAAAAATACATCCCTCAAAGCTCACGGGAAAGAAGATTGCAAGAATTCATGGATCTCAAGCAAGGGGACCGAACTGTTGAAGACTATATTCTCGAGTTCAAGAGGCTTGCTCCTTATGCCTTTCACTTTACGGATGATGATACATTGAAGGCCCTAAATTTTGTGCACGGGTTAAGAGAAGACATTCAGTGGGCTTTACAAGCTTCTACGGTGGATACATGGGCTAAGGCCACGAAGAAAGTGTTGGTGTGGCGGGCCCGAATTAGAGTGACGGTATAGAGGAATATTTTTTAAGAAAATTCGCTATAACCTCGTTATCAAAATATTTCTAAAATATTTTAATAAGCAGTGGAGCATAACTCTAATATATAAATGCATCGATAACATAATTTGAAATCATATAGCATATAATCACAATATGCAAATAATAATCTTGGCAGCATAACGGTATTACCGTACTGCAAAATTGGCTATCAAAGACACTTTTCTAGCACCTCGATATTTTCTCGTGAAACCGGAAGAGCTTCCCTGCAATATCCCTGATTAAGATTTTGGATTGTGGGCTCCGACAGTATTTCGCTAAATACTCGAGAAAATATTTTCTAGAAAAACCCTTTTTTTTGTAATTTCAGAAAATCCCTATTTTCTAATAATTAAGTGGATTATAAATTAATTATATAGCCACTTAATTAATATAATTAATCCTTAATTAAGGAATAATTAAAGTAAGAGAAAGAGAGTGCCGAGAGGGCCTTTAAAGTTTGCCAAAAACGAATGAAATTGATGCTCAAAGTTGTTGGAAATTGTTGTTGTAAAATGAATATGAGCATGCCCTATTTATAGCCCAAAACCTAGGACATCAGTGGCATTATTTCAATTTTAGACGTAGCTCCCATGTTCCGATGGCCAATACGAGAAAGCTACATGGCAGCTTGGAGTGCGCGGAAAGCAACGCCGCCGACCACGGCCGAAAAGGGGCTTTTTATTTGGCTCGTGTGAGAGGCACGCCGGCATGAGCAGCTGCCACGTGGCAAACCGGTCCGGTCCAACCGGCGGTTCAAACCATGGATCGGTTCATCGATGAACCGGTCGGCCCGACTGGACTGGCCCACCGTTGACGTGGCAAATCCTGATTCGTCCACGTGTCCGGGTCGGTCAAACCTTGACCCGACCCTATCCCAACCTGCCTGAAGCCTTGACCCTCCAAATAGTTAAACCCTGTCCGTTCCATATCAAATCTGGACTGTTGACCTCGCGCGACTTGGCACGTTCTTGTCCGTCCACATGTCGGGCCACTTGGCGCCCAGTCAGCGCCACTTGGTGCCTGACCTGCTGACGTGGCGTGACACATCAGCCGCCACGTCAGCACTCCCCCACGTCAGATAAATTTTATTTTATTTTTTTTGAAAAATTTTATTTTCTCCAAAATAAAATTTCGTGCATTTCCAACTCTTTGGAATTTAATTTATTTTCTCAAAATAAATCCCTTGGCTATTTTCAAACTCTTTGAAAATTTATTTCTCTCTCTCTTTTTAATATTTTCTCTTTGGTCTTCGTAGGGGCTTGCGAGGGGACCTGCTGGACTAATTAATTTTAGCTCCAAACGGGTCAATCTATTATCATCCCATGATAATAATTGATTACCGTTTAACAATATTTAAGTCCACTAAATAAATATTGTTGAACTCTAAAATTAATTAAATTATTCACGAATTTATCGATCTAGAATAATTTTGCATTTTACTCCTCTGTACAGATATCCATGAAAAATAAATCAATACTACTATCATTTATTTTTCACTTTCAATCTGAAATTCTTGATTCACCTTAAGTACAAATTCCCTTTATGTGAAACACATTCAACATACAACTTCGGTGATGCACACACGAAGTACTCTGGCCAAAGTTTTATTTGAACTTTTGCAAATCTATTTCAGGGATATCTTTAACCTTCCTGCAAGACTACAGATTCCTCGATCAATATTTCTCTTTAGCACATTTCATTCAATCACTGAACGTACATAGTATTTTGGCCACCCCGTTACCGAGACCTCACTTCTGAGTACATCACATTGATTAACACTACGTGCCTAAAGTAGAAACACTGTAAGGATCAAGAGTCCAATGCTTCTTGAGATTTTGTTTAGTTTAGATAGCAGTATAAAATAAACAATCTCAGTGGTCCAGTTCGATGTTTCCAATCTCATTGAAAATCATCAATGTGTTATAATCAAAAATTCCATTTCCCTATGACGAAAGACTAATCATCTTATATAACACATTATAGTCTAAATAAGAACATCTTCTTATCATACCGACTAGAACTTTATTGACACGTGATCTTTGGTATTTAAAGTCTTTTCCCATGAAACACATTTCATATAAAAATACCATCACACGTCATTAATGATTAAATTTGTAAAATACTCATAACTTGTAATAATTTCAATTTTATTAATCTAAAATATTTACAATATAATTGGATTTTCAGGGCATGTATCCCAACAGAAAGCTCTTAAAGTTGAGGCCCAAAAAGAACAGTTGGAATCCCAAACCTTCCGCCCGGGGCAAGAGTTCGAATCGAGTTCAAGCTCGGGGAAGAGACCCGCATTTCAGGAGGAGCCTCAAGTTTTTGACCCCCGAGAGTTCCTTAATGGTAACAAGAAGCCTTGATTTCTGGTTCCGGATCCGATGCCCACTCTATTGGCACCTATTCGATGCTCCTATTGCAAGAGGCCAAATCACATGGAAGAGACTTGTAGGAAGAAGTTGAGGGCTTACTTTGGATATGAAGAATTGGAACACAAGGTCAGATTTTGCCCTACAAGTCCGAATCCGATGCCCCTGAATATGATGTCTCCAAGATCTCCGGAACAAGCTCAAGCTAATGCAATGGAGGTCTATGATGAAGGGAATACTGAGGTTGAGGTCGAGGCTAATGCCATTGTTATGGTGCAAGGTACTATAAACATTCATAGCGTCTTATCTCATGCATCGTTTAAGATTGGGATAACCCACCTTCATGCCTATTTGTCTGCTTCGTGCGTATGCGCATTACTTGCGTGTGGTTCTTTCTCTTTCATTTACATTACTTGCGCTTGGGCTTGTTGTTGTTTAGTTATCTTGAGAGACAACATTGAGAGTATATGTGCTCTAGCTCTATGGTAAGTCGAGGGTCGCGATCCTACCGAGCTTCTAAGGTGACTCAACAACCGTGAGAAGGTGCGAGTGGTGGAAGTCCGGTGACTGCACCATTCGTGTAACTCCGAGCTCTTGAGTAGCTAGAAATGAATCAAACAGTGGGTGTTGAATCTCGTTTAGACCCTCTCATCGTGCGAGACAAATCGAATTGCTCTTAGCCGGAACCATGTTTGAAGGAGCCCTACATCAACACTTTGAAGAATCAAATCCCTTGTGCTTTGTCACGCCCCGGGTCCGCGGGCCCGTTGGACGCGAGCGCAAGTCTCCAAGCCCACCGAGTATAACCTGAAATTGGACCTAAACCACTATCCAAAAGGGATATCCATTGGTTATACTTAGACTCTTTAACTTATAAACTGAACTTAACTCTCATACCTTCCCAATGTGGGACAGGGGTGTAGCGCCCCTTAACACTACAACCCCGCACCGTTGTACTTCCCGAGTGGATGTGAGGCCTAGCACTCGAGAAATACTTCGGCGAACGGACAAGACTATACAATACCAGAGTATAAAATTTAAATGTAACGGAGATAAACTTAAACAATAAAAGGGGATCAATATATAACGAGACACATGATATTAAGTTGGATAAGTAATTACAACGATAGGTTTATATTCACGAAAGAGTGCTTATTGAAAGTTGTACATGCACTTGTGATTAATCTAAATGACTGGAAAGTGACACCTTAAAGCTTCAAGATACCTCTAAGGCGTCGCTGTAACGATTCCTGAAACCATGAATTAAAAGAGTAGGAGGGTTAGTCAAAATGACTAAGTGACGGGGGGTTTGAGATTTAGGATTTTAAGTAAGATTTTGAAAATGTTTTAACCAAGAAAGTCTTGGTTTGAAATGTATATATATCATATAATAACAAATAAGTATATGACAATAATATCCGGTTCATATTTGGTTGAAATAGGAGTAGGGGGAATATAGGCTATACTTTAGAAACTTTATGAACCGTTTTGAAAATGATTTTATGCCCGCAAGTTAGGCGTCTCCAACCTTAACTCCGTAAAATCCGAGAAAAATAGTAACGACACTGATCAAGGTGTCGGTACTTAATAAAACCGATACGAGAATACCATCCTTCTTCCTCCGGTGTCACGTAGGGTTGCAAGCCCTAGTGACGATGAACAAGATTGTGGGAGGGACGTACCTTTTCCCGTCACTTGGTGTGGAATAACTAACCTCCAGTTAGACCACCACCAAGATCTAGTTGGCGGCTGGTATAATAGTAGACCTCGGCCCGTGCCTCCCGGACTACTACTTCTACCAATACCACCGGGCCCATAGGAAAAACAATAATTTTACTTGCAAGACGAGAATATTTACCCGTAAAAAGGTACTAAGTACTTTTTCGGGTAAATGTATGTTTTCAATAATTAACAAGAATTACTTTCCCATAAAGGGAAGAATAACTTGAAAGGAGATTCAAGAAAATAAAGTAAAGTATTTTATCATGATTTCAGTTGAAAAGATTTAAAACCCTCACCGGTATCGAGACTTAAGTGGAACTGTGAGGATTCCACTCTTCGATCCTATGTTCGCCTGAAAGTAATAACTACTAATGACTCAGAACTAGGTTCTTAGTTCCTAACTAATCCAATTGCACACAACAATGTAGTAAATAATTATAGAAGATACACATTATGTATTGCGTTAAAGATTTCCCGGTAAACCCTAAATTCACCCGTTTAATTAATAAATTCAGGGTTTATGGGATCTTTAACTAATCAAATATTTATTGACTATATTATAATTTTAATTGTAAGGTTTGAAATGAAATTCAAGGTTTAATTTGATAATGTAGGTTATCTTTTGAAAAACATTACATTGTTTATTGATTTTTGGAAATTTTGGGAAATTATTTCTTTAAAAATTCCAAAACTTATTTTATAATTATTTTTGAAATAATTTCGAAATAATTGATATTTTAGTTGACCAAAAGGTCAAAATTACTATTAAAAACATTTACTATTCAATTTCATATGAATTAAACACTTTATAACACAAAATCAAATTCTTACACACACACACATTGATCACGGCACACACACACACCCAAGAACATTATGAACATGTTCTTGAGCTCATTTGAATATTCAAAGAGGGTGTGTAACATGTTCTATCACATTCATATTCATAACATAAGATTAAAGCTTAATATAGCAAAATATATGAACTTTCTATGAAAAATAATTCTAAATAAATTACTATAGGCATGAATTTATTCAAACAAGATCATAGGTTTAAATACATAAGAACATTATATCATATCATAACTCATTCATTTAATTGAATAAAATTTCATAATGTGCTCACATTATTATTTAAACTATCAACTATGCACATATTTCATAAAATAATTTCCTAAAGCATGATTTAATTAATCCTAGACATGCTACTAATATTATTATACTAAGAACATTATATAAAGCATGAAATAATAGAATAAACCATACCTTGTAGAGAGAGAGAGGGTTGTGGCGTGAGAATGGAGAGGGAGAGAGTGATTTTGTGTGTTGAATTGTGAGGTATAAATGAGGCTTAAGGGGGGTATTTATAGGTAGTCATGAGGGGTTTCTAAGCAATAAATGAAAGTTTATGGGAGATGTGGTTGCCTAAGATTTTAACAAATGCTTGGTAATTAAGTTGGGGATGTGGTTAAATTATTTCATGAACAAATGCTAGGTAATTAACTAGGAAATGTGGGAAAATTATGCTCATTTGTTTAATCCTTCTAGAAGACCATGAGGTCATGGATGATGTCATTTTGATTAAAAATAAATGTAAAAATAATATAAAATTTATTCAAGAGTCGAGAGATAAAATTTTGATGTAGTGAATTAATAATAGAATGAGTGAAAAGTGAGCTTCGTTTTGATTATAAATATGAAGTATTTGGAGTTTTTGTTTATAAATTATGAATACTAAAGATGATGAAAATCATAAGAAAAATCATATAAACGAAGCTATGATAAAGTTTAGAGTTTGGAAAAATCACTATAATGTAGAGGAAAATTCAAGGATCGTTTTAAGTATAATTTCGACTATTGATTAAAAGCTAATTGTTTTAAAATAAAATGATGATTTTTAAATAGGAAAATATTTATAAATATGCTATGGATGAAATCGAGTTTTTGGTAAATGCATGAAAATTCATAAAATAATTTGAGGGTCGTTTTGGTTATAATTTTGAATATCAAAAAGTAGATGAATAAGGATTTATTGATGATCGAATCATAAGCTAGGGTTTTTGCCGGTTTTTGATACTACGGGAGTTAGGATGGGAATTGAGGTTCACGGAGAGTATCACGATCCTCGAAATAATGTGAGGATTCTTTTGGTTAAAATATTGGGTAGTGAAAGTGTTTCGGGAAATGTAGGAATATTTTTGAGCTGTAGGGGTATTTTTGTAATTTCCAACCTAAAACTGTAGGAATGGGTTTTGAAGTATATGAAGGGGTTTTAGGTGCTAGAAAGGAATGAATACTAGAATTCTAGGATTTTATGCAAAGAGTTTTCAAAGTATAAATTAAATAAAGAAAAGAATTAAATCTACGAACATTTAATTAAATTATATCATATAAAAGCATATAGGTCACATAAAATGCAATGCATGAAGAGGATTAATAAGGATCGAGGTTATAAACGCTTCTTGAATTACCCTTTACTTACCTTTCTCAACTTGGCCCTGAGTCGGGCTGTTACAATCTTCCCCCCTTTAAAAGAATCTGTCCTCAGATTCTATTATTGTCCTTGAACGGTCCTGGATAATGTTTCAACATCTTTTCCTCTGTTTCCCAAGTCTGTTCTTCTGTACCATTTCTTTTCCATAAGATTCTAACGAGGGGAATCCTTTTGTTTCTCAACTCTTGGAATTTCCTATCCAAGGTTCTGACTGGTTTTACTTCATAAGTAAGGTCGGGTTCCAGTGGTACTTCTTCCACAGGTAGGATATGTGAATCATCAGCAAAGTATTTTCGAAGTTGGGACACATGGAATACGTTATGTATCCCAGTAAGACTTGCTGGTAGGTCTAGGCGATAGGCTGTTGGACCGATACGTTCCAGTATCTCAAAAGGTCCAATATATCGAGGGTTTAGCTTTCCTCCTTTCCCAATTCGTGTAAACCCTTTTCTTGGAGATGCTTTCAAGAATACCTTTTCGCCTACTGCGAATTCTATGTCCCTTCTTCGATTATCAGCATAACTTTTCTGCCGATCTTGGGCAGCTTTCATTTTCTGCTTGATGATTTCAACTTTCTCTGTTGCTTCTTCTACCCATCTCTTAGCAATATTCCCTCCGGGTTCCCTTTTAATTTCCTTGGTTTCATCCATATCCCAGTATAATGGAGATCTACATTTTCTTCCATATAAAGCCTCGTAAGGTGCAGCTTGGATAGAAGCTTGATAGCTGTTATTGTATGCAAACTCCACAAGGGGTAGGCAATCCTTCCAATTATCTTGGAAATCTAAGGCACAAGCCCTTAACATATCTTCCAAGTATCGGATGGTTCTTTCAGATTGCCCGTCGGTCTGAGGATGTGCTGCTGTGCTGAAGTTTAACTTGGTACCCATCATTTCTTGAATGTTTTGCCAAAGTTGTGAAGTGAACTTTGGGTCCCTATCTTAAACTATTCCAAGAGGTACTCCATGCAACCGAATAATTTCCTTTTGATAGAGCTTGGCTAGCGTGTTAACTTTATCAGTTGCTTTGACAGGTAAGAAATGTGCGGATTTTGTTAATCTATCGATGATAACCCAAATACCATCAAATCCTCCTTTAACCTTGGGTAATCCACAAACAAAATCCATTGTTACCTGATCCCATTTCCAAGTAGGGATAGATAATGGTTGCAACAATCCTCCAGGTCTCTGATGTTCTGCTTTAACTCGTTGACAAGTTAGACATTTCTTGATGTAATTGGCTATGTCTCTTTTCATGCCGTTCCACCAGAAATGTTTCTTGAGGTCTTGATACATCTTAGTTCCTCCGGGATGTATCGAGTAACGAGTTTTGTGTGCCTCGTCCAATATTTCCTTTCGAATGACATTAGGCACGCAGACCCGATCCTTGTATCTCAAAATCCCTTGATTATCGGTTTTGAATTTTTCTTCAAGATCCTTTTCTTTGGATTTGAGACATGTCTGAATCCATTCATCCTGAGCCTGAGCTTCTTTTATCTTTTCCTTTAGTGGCGACAATACCACTAAATTTGCTAATCGAGCTCGTGAGATTACTTTCACCGATTTTTGTGAGTTACTTGAAGGCTTTCTTGAGAGTGATGCTAAGCTTGATTTCCGACTTAAAGCATCAGCCACTACGTTAGCTTTTCCTGGATGGTACTGGATTACACAGTCGTAATCTTCCAGAAATTCCATCCATCTCCTTTGCCTCATATTTAGCTCCTTTTGAGTAAAAAGGTATCGTAGGCTCTTGTGATCAGTGAAAACTTCAAAAGTAACCCCGTAGAGATAATGTCTCCACTTGGTAAGAGCAAACACAATTGCTGCTAATTCCAAGTCATGAGTAGGGTAGTTTTCCTCATGAGGTTTGAGCTTTCTTGAGGCATAGGCTATAACTTTTCCGTGCTGCATCAATACGCAACCTAGCCCTTCTTTAGAGGCATCGGTATAAACCGTATAACCTTCCTTCCCTTCAGGTAAGGTTAGTACTGGTGCAGATGTCAATCGTTGCTTTAATTCTTGAAAACTTTGTTTGCATTGTTCAGTCCATTCAAACTTTCTTTCCTTCTTCGTTAACTTTGTAAGAGGTGCGGCTATCTTAGAGAAGTCCTTTACAAACCTGCGGTAATAGCCTGCAAGTCCTAGGAAACTTCTCACCTCTGAGGGATTCCTTGGTACTTTCCAATTTGTAATTGCTTCAATCTTTGAAGGATCTACCTCAATACCTGATCCCGAGATTATATGTCCGAGGAATGCAACTTTTTCTATCCAGAACTCACATTTACTGAACTTAGCATATAGCTTATGATCTCGCAAAGTACTTAACACTATGCGAAGATGTTCAGCATGTTCCTCAGGCGTTTTGGAAAATACTAGTATGTCATCGATGAAAATGACCACAAATTTATCCAAACATGGTCGGAATATCCGGTGCATCATGTCCATGAATGCAGCAGGTGCATTGGTCAATCCGAAAGGCATTACTATGAATTCAAAGTGTCCATAGCGGGTATTGAAAGCTGTTTTAGGGATATCTTCCTCCCTAATCTTTAATTGATAATACCCTTGCCTTAAGTCTAACTTGGAATAGACTCTAGATCCTTGAAGGACATCAAATAACTCCTCTATATGGGGTAGAGGGTATTTGTTCTTTATGGTCATTCGATTAAGTTCTCGGTAATCGATGCACATCCGTAATGTCCCATCTTTCTTCTTTACAAACAACACTAGTGCTCCCCAAGGTGATGTACTGGGACGGATGTATCTTGATTCAATCAAATCATCAAGTTGTTTTCTCAACTCTTGAAGTTCGGCTGGGGCCATCCGATAAGGGGTTTTAGAGAAAGGCTCTGCCCCAGGAATCGTATCGATTACAAATTCTAACTCGCGATCTGGTGGTAGCGAGTTTAGATGTTCTGGGAAAACGTCGAGAAACTCATTTACCACTTCTACCTCCTCAACTTTAAGTTGGTCCTTTGGCCTATTTAGGAGATAGGCAATGAACCCTGTAGCTCCCTTCTGAACCAACTTCTTAGCTTCTGTCATAGAAATGATTGCCACTGATCTCTTGTCTTCAAGAATCCAACTTTCATCTTGTCCTAAGATGATTTCTTTCTTGAAACAATCCAACTTAGCATGGTATTTGTAGAGCCAATCCATTCCCAGAATAATTCCATATCTCGTTATCGCAAGTTCGATAAGATCCATTGGGTAGTAACGATCACCAATTTGTATAGGGCAGCGTTTATATACTCGATCCGTTATTAAACAGGCTCCCAAAGGGGAACTTATCTCGAAATTATATGATGAGCATTCAAGTGGAAAATTTAAACGCGCACATAAATTGGATGCAATGAATGAATGCGTGGCACCAGGGTCATATAAGACCTTAACTGGCGTGTTTAAGATGTGTACCGTACCTTCCACAATATCCGAAGGGTCTGGATCCTCGTTTCCTTCCAACGCGTAAGCTTTTCCTTTGACAAGTGGCTTTCCAGATTTTCCCACAGTCTTCTCCTTTTTCTTAAATCCTGGTCTCTTTGGGCATGTATTAAACTGGTGATTAGGGTCTCCACACCACAAACATGTGCCAGCTTTCTTTCGACAGTCTTGTTCAGTATGTCCCGGTTTGTGACAATATTCACATGTGATCTCCTCTTGTGAATTAGACGGAACTGACTTAGGTTTTTGCTGGGCTGGTGTGGGTTTCTTCCCAAATTTCTGGCTGGATGGTCCAGCGGATCGTTTCATTCCTTGAGAGGGTTTATTTTGAGGGGGACCAGGGCGATTAGCTGCCAGACGAATATTCTTGTGAGCTGCTTCGGTCTTTAGGGCTTTATCGACTGCTTTGTTATAAGTTTCAATATCTAATGAAGCTAAAGCCCATCGAAGGTCTGGCTTCAATCCATCAATGAATCGCTTGGTCTTCCTTTGTTCATCATTTAAAATATGTGGAGCATACTGAATTAACCTCACAAACCTTGCCTCGTATTCTGCTACTGACATATAACCCTGTGTTAAAGTCATGAATTCAGCCTCTCGAGTGTCTCTTATCACTTGAGGAATATACTTATTCTGAAATTCCTTCACAAACTCCGCCCAACTGTAATCAGTGTGGTCTTCTATCCAAGTTAGCTTGACGTGCTTCCACCAACTCAAAGCGGGTCCTTCTAAAAGAAAGGCTGCATACTGCACTCGTTCCCGTTCCTCGGGAAATATATCCATAGCCTCATAAATCTTTTCCAAACTGGCTATCCAGTTTTCAGCCTTCAGGTCATTAGGTTCTCCAAAGAATTTTGGGGGATTCATTCGGAGAAACCTTTCTAAGGATCGCTCGTTGGTAGGGTTATTCCCAGGTGTACAAGTTCGAACGAACTGCCTTAAGGCTTGTACAAGTTCGGGGTGTCCGGGTGGATCTTGTGGCGGTGGGGAGTTGTTTCGTGGTGCTCTTCGTTGAGGCATTGTGAATACTGAAATCACAATTACATAGGAAATATAATGCATGTGGGGTAAGAATGTCTCAAAGATCATTTCAGAACAATAACCACCAAATAACATTAATCATCAAAGATAAAGTGCAGAAAGAAATTAGTACTCACGATCTTGCTGGTATCTTGAAGCGACTCTAAGACTCATGATGCAGAAATGTAAAGTAACATGAAATAACAGTGTAAAATGATCAAAATGCGTCATATATATATGCATCAAGGTTAGTATGCTTCTCTCTATCTAAACCTGATGCTCTGATACCACCTTAGCTGTAGCGCCCCTTAACACTACAACCCCACACCGTTGTACTTCCCGAGTGGATGTGAGGCCTAGCACTCGAGAAATACTTCGGCGAACGGACAAGACTATACAATACCAGAGTATAAAATTTAAATGCAACGGAGATAAACTTAAACAATAAAAGGGGATCAATATATAACGAGACACATGATATTAAGTTGGATAAGTAATTACAACGATAGGTTTATATTCACGAAAGAGTGCTTATTGAAAGCTGTACATGCACTTGTGATTAATCTAAATGACTGGAAAATGACACCTTAAAGCTTCAAGATACCTCTAAGGCGTCGCTGTAACGATTCCTGAAACCATGAATTAAAAGAGTAGGAGGGTTAGTCAAAATGACTAAGTGACGGGGGGTTTGAGATTTAGGATTTTAAGTAAGATTTTGAAAATGTTTTGACCAAGAAAGTCTTGGTTTGAAATGTATATATATCATATAATAACAAATAAGTATATGACAATAATATCCGGTTCATATTTGGTTGAAATAGGAGTAGGGGGAATATAGGCTATACTTTAGAAACTTTATGAACCGTTTTGAAAATGATTTTATGCCCGCAAGTTAGGCGTCTCCAACCTTAACTCCGTAAAATCCGAGAAAAATAGTAACGACACTGATCAAGGTGTCGGTACTTAATAAAACCGATACGAGAATACCATCCTTCTTCCTCCGGTGTCACGTAGGGTTGCAAGCCCTAGTGACGATGAACAAGATTGTGGGAGGGACGTACCTTTTCCCGTCACTTGGTGTGGAATAACTAACCTCCAGTTAGACCACCACCAAGATCTAGTTGGCGGCTGGTATAATAGTAGACCTCGGCCCGTGCCTCCCGGACTACTACTTCTACCAATACCACCGGGCCCATAGGAAAAACAATAATTTTACTTGCAAGACGAGAATATTTACCCGTAAAAAGGTACTAAGTACTTTTTCGGGTAAATGTATGTTTTCAATAATTAACAAGAATTACTTTCCCATAAAGGGAAGAATAACTTGAAAGGAGATTCAAGAAAATAAAGTAAAGTATTTTATCATGATTTCAGTTGAAAAGATTTAAAACCCTCACCGGTATCGAGACTTAAGTGGAACTGTGAGGATTCCACTCTTCGATCCTATGTTCGCCTGAAAGTAATAGCTACTAATGACTCAGAACTAGGTTCTTAGTTCCTAACTAATCCAATTGCACACAACAATGTAGTAAATAATTATAGAAGATACACATTATGTATTGCGTTAAAGATTTCCCGGTAAACCCTAAATTCACCCGTTTAATTAATAAATTCAGGGTTTATGGGATCTTTAACTAATCAAATATTTATTGACTATATTATAATTTTAATTGTAAGGTTTGAAATGAAATTCAAGGTTTAATTTGATAATGTAGGTTATCTTTTGAAAAACATTACATTGTTTATTGATTTTTGGAAAATTTGGGGAAATTATTTCTTTAAAAATTCCAAAACTTATTTTATAATTATTTTTGAAATAATTTCGAAATAATTGATATTTTAGTTGACCAAAAAGTCAAAATTACTATTAAAAACATTTACTATTCAATTTCATATGAATTAAACACTTTATAACACAAAATCAAATTCTTACACACACACACATTGATCACGGCACACACACACACCCAAGAACATTATGAACATGTTCTTGAGCTCATTTGAATATTCAAAGAGGGTGTGTAACATGTTCTATCACATTCATATTCATAACATAAGATTAAAGCTTAATATAGCAAAATATATGAACTTTCTATGAAAAATAATTCTAAATAAATTACTATAGGCATGAATTTATTCAAACAAGATCATAGGTTTAAATACATAAGAACATTATATCATATCATAACTCATTCATTTAATTGAATAAAATTTCATAATGTGCTCACATTATTATTTAAACTATCAACTATGCACATATTTCATAAAATAATTTCCTAAAGCATGATTTAATTAATCCTAGACATGCTACTAATATTATTATACTAAGAACATTATATAAAGCATGAAATAATAGAAGAAAACATACCTTGTAGAGAGAGAGAGGGTTGTGGCGTGAGAATGGAGAGGGAGAGAGTGATTTTGTGTGTTGAATTGTGAGGTATAAATGAGGCTTAAGGGGGGTATTTATAGGTAGTCATGAGGGGTTTCTAAGCAATAAATGAAAGTTTATGGGAGATGTGGTTGCCTAAGATTTTAACAAATGCTTGGTAATTAAGTTGGGGATGTGGTTAAATTATTTCATGAACAAATGCTAGGTAATTAACTAGGAAATGTGGGAAAATTATGCTCATTTGTTTAATCCTTCTAGAAGACCATGAGGTCATGGATGATGTCATTTTGATTAAAAATAAATGTAAAAATAATATAAAATTTATTCAAGAGTCGAGAGATAAAATTTTGATGTAGTGAATTAATAATAGAATGAGTGAAAAGTGAGCTTCGTTTTGATTATAAATATGAAGTATTTGGAGTTTTTGTTTATAAATTATGAATACTAAAGATGATGAAAATCATAAGAAAAATCATATAAACGAAGCTATGATAAAGTTTAGAGTTTGGAAAAATCACTATAATGTAGAGGAAAATTCAAGGATCGTTTTAAGTATAATTTCGACTATTGATTAAAAGCTAATTGTTTTAAAATAAAATGATGATTTTTAAATAGGAAAATATTTATAAATATGCTATGGATGAAATCGAGTTTTTGGTAAATGCATGAAAATTCATAAAATAATTTGAGGGTCGTTTTGGTTATAATTTTGAATATCAAAAAGTAGATGAATAAGGATTTATTGATGATCGAATCATAAGCTAGGGTTTTTGTCGGTTTTTGATACTACGGGAGTTAGGATGGGAATTGTGGTTCACGGAGAGTATCACGATCCTCGAAATAATGTGAGGATTCTTTTGGTTAAAATATTGGGTAGTGAAAGTGTTTCGGGAAATGTAGGAATATTTTTGAGCTGTAGGGGTATTTTTGTAATTTCCAACCTAAAACTGTAGGAATGGGTTTTGAAGTATATGAAGGGGTTTTAGGTGCTAGAAAGGAATGAATACTAGAATTCTAGGATTTTATGCAAAGAGTTTTCAAAGTATAAATTAAATAGAGAAAAGAATTAAATCTACGAACATTTAATTAAATTATATCATATAAAAGCATATAGGTCACATAAAATGCAATGCATGAAGAGGATTAATAAGGATCGAGGTTATAAACGCTTCTTGAATTACCCTTTACTTACCTTTCTCAACTTGGCCCTGAGTCGGGCTGTTACAAGGGGTATCACAATCACCCCTCCTTCAGAATCGCGACGTCCTCATCGCCGCATGACATATAGCCCATGACCGATTCGTCTGCGTTGGGACTCTAGAGGTGGCTCCTACGGGTTCAAGAGGTGGCTCCCACACATGTAGCACTTTGACCCGCAGGCTCAAGAGGTGGCTCCCATCTGCGTAGCACTTTGCCCCGTATAGCACTTAGCTCCTACGGCTGACAAGCGGCTCTATACTATCTGCCACGCCCCGGGTCCGCGGGCCCGTTGGACGCGAGCGCAAGTCTCCAAGCCCACCGAGTATAACCTGAAATTGGACCTAAACCACTATCTAAAAGGGATATCCATTGGTTATACTTGGACTCTTTAACTTATAAACTGAACTTAACTTTCATACCTTCCCGATGTGGGACAGGGGCATCACAATCACCCCTCCTTCAGAATCGCGACGTCCTCGTCGCCGCATGATATATAGCGCATGACCGATTCGTCTACGTTGGGACTCTAGAGGTGGCTCCTACGGGTTCAAGAGGTGGCTCCCACACATGTAGCACTTTGCCCCGTAGGCTCAAGAGGTGGCTCCCATGTGCGTAGCACTTAGCCCCGTATAGCACTTAGCTCCTACGGCTGACAAGCGGCTCTGATACCATCTGTCACGCCCCGGGTCCGCAGGCCTGTTGGACGCGGGCGCAAGTCTCCAAGCCCACTGAGTATAACCTGAAATTGGACCTAAACCACTGTCCAAAAGGGATATCCATTGGTTATACTTGGACTCTTTAACTTATAAACTGAACTTAACTCTCATACCTTGCCGATGTGGGACAGGGGTATCACATGCTTGACGACCTTTCTCGAGCTAACCCTCGTCGGGAGATCATGATCCTCAAACTTGGGTGAATACGAGGGAGTTGCTCACGGTTCTAACTCGAGCGGTCAGACCTAGAGGACCAGCTCCTTTTAAGGGGGGGTAGTTTGTAACATCCCGATTTTCGGTCTTCCAGGTACGAACGTCACGAGTATGCTAAGTGTGCTTTTAACTAAATAAGTATGCTATTATTTGATTTATTTGAATAATTGAATATGTTTTAGGTTTGAAATTTTAAACGTTTTATACCTTTTCAACTCGTTTAATCCCGTTTTCAATTCTGATTTTTCTGACAACTTGCTATACTTGAATTATGTGATTTATAAATTTAGTAGCATGCTCGTTTTTCATTTTTAGAGTTCGTTGGATACGGCTCTTAAACCGTTTTATTTGTTAGGGACTCGAGGGCCTAACTCGTTTTACCGCGCCTTGGGTTCCGAAGGACATAACTTGAGCTCGGGAATTTGGATTCGAATTCCGAAAGTGGCTCCAGACTCGTAACAAAGAAAATAAGCCAAGCAACCCAACTTTGTAGTTTTCTAAGCCCGTTTGAACCCTAGTATTTTGCCCGTAACGAGCCTCGCGTGCGTTTCTGTCCACATTGCACTAAAATGGCCATATCTCTCTCAATTGTTGACCAAATTGACTCATTCTTAGGCCCACATTCTCCTCACTTAACCCCCTTTCCATTTCCTTTCCTCTTCAATTCGTTTCAGTAGAGAAAAAGAGAAACAGAAGCAGCAAACCGAGATTGAGGGAGAGAAGAAGAGAGAGACTATTCACTTTGCCAAGTTCTTGCGCCATACACCTCCGATTCGCCTCAAATTTGAAAGGTAAGTCCGAAATTGTGATCTCCATCTTCTCCTCTTTCTTTTATGTGTTTAAACTTTGAATTTCATGGAGTTTTAGGTATACTATGGGATTTATGATAAATAGTTATGTTTTAAGCTTCATTTTGAATCCATGACTTGAGCTTGGTTTTAGGGAGATCTGAGGCATATAATGTGATCCTTGTTGCTCATTTATTACTTGTCAATGTGTGTATTTGATGGTAGTTGATGAATGGAAGAGTTGCCATTGTTATACTTGAGCTTTTTCTGTAGCACCCGGAGCGCGGGCCACCACATCCCCCGCACCTAAACCCGAACCCGCATATGAAATGGCAAGTCCATACACGAGCCCAAGTCTAAGCGAACGGGAGACCACACACTCACTAGGCTAGGCGGAGCTAAAACATACTCAGAGCGTGCAACAAATAGACAAATAGCGGAAGCAATGGAGTTCTAGTAATATAAAATTCCCAAAATTAAAATATACATCAAATGATCAAATATACGTAGCCATAACAATTCGTATATCCAAAATAAAATTCATAACATGATCAATTCATTAAATATAAGAAAAAATGAATGCAATGCACCTAGCACGACCTAAACCCAAAAGTGAGACTCGAACGACCCACTTCTCCGCCCAACTTGTGCTCAAAAGACCGGTAAACTAAAAGTGGTAAAAGAGACGTGTCAGTCATATCTAGACTGAGTGAGGGGGCTAACGCACACCCACACACTATACATATAGAGCAAAACACGTAAAGGATAAAGTTATGAACTGGGAATAGGTTTTTCATACCAAAACATTTTCGAAGAACATTACATATCATATACATAAACATTACATTATTAACGACTCTATTCCCGTTCCATAATCCAACCATTTCATTAAACTCGATGAGTATGAGCATCCACCATTACTTCTCATTACATTACATTTCATAAAACAAAAATCACATTCAATCCTCCCATTCGGTGATGGAAGGGTCCGTCAACCCTAACCATCCATCAGTAACTCCTCGAGGGGTAGCTAACCCACACGATCCTCCCGGCTACATACCGAAGGCATCGAGAGTACTACGCCTTCCCAACCTCCCGGGGTCTTACGTGAATACCTCGGATGGAGAACATGCACAGGGTTCATAATCAACGACCCCATGGCTGACCCGGGTCTCCTTTACCCACATCTCCGAGGCCCAACATTACCATTACATTACCTTTCATTGCATTCTCGCTCATTTCCAATCATTAACATTACATAAATTAACATTAAACTTTCATAAACCTTACACTCTCATTAAGACCGTGAGCTCATATATGCTCGTAGATATAGCCCTTTAGAAAGCCGAAACCTTGATAACAAGATCATAAACATATTGTACATTATGCGTATTTAACTATATATATAATATTTAGTCGCATGTGGGCTAGAAAACGAGCATTTAAGAATATTAGGTCGCTTAACTAAAAAGAAAAGAACCTAAACCTCACCTTTGAACAAAAGAGTGCCGTGGTGCAAGAAAACAATCCCAAACAACATAAAATCGGGGCACGACTCCTCCCGGAAGCACCCCTAAGAGAAACAAATGAAATACTAAAGACTTAGACTCAAACATGTACCATTTAGACGAAAGGCGATGCAAATGGATGCTATGAATGCAAGAAAATATCAAATGAACACTTAAATGTTTACAAATTTCATTTCACGTTCTTCCCTTTTCAATATCATAGCATAAATTTCATATCGATGTCATAACACATTGCTTATTCATTAATCAATACCATAGGATGAGCTTAGAGTCAAAAGAATCCACTTATAGTTCAAAAGAATTCAAGAAAGGTACCATTTAAAACATTCAAATTCATATCACGTAAAATTCATATCTAATGAATCCATAAAATTAATTTAAGATATTTAACATTTAATATAACATGTTTACATAACATATAAGTCATAAACAATTAGGCAGAAGGCATTAAAGAGTATGAAATGAATTACGAAAATCATGCACGCGAGGTCGAATTATTTAAGAACATAACATATATAAATTTAATAAACCCATTTCTATAATTAAAATCACAATATATTATATACATTATGTGACGCCCCGTTTTCTCGAAGGGCGTTCTTACGACATCAACAAGTAAGTCTCTACACTTATGCGTGTTTAATTTAAGAGTTCTTGAATTATGTGATTTAATGTAAATCCAATTTAATATGTGTTCATTCGAATTATTCTAAGATTAATTGTCAACTTGATTAATTACGAACATATTTAACCCTAACTATATAATTTGATTTAATTCAAATTTATTCCATGAAATAATTGTCAAGTTGATTTTAAATTCATCATGTTACTTAACTTGTTTAATTTCGGTTTATTTGAATTCCTTGAGATTAATTGTCAATTATGTGTTTACGAAGTGTCGTTAAATTGTACGAAAGGTTTCTAAAATTAAACTGAATTAAACTCTAATTGGTAAATCTATCTCTTTCATTTTAATTTGTAAAATTAATTCGAAGCTTGAATGTTTATTCGTAACTTTACTAATTTTATTTACGATTAATTGTACGCGATATTTATCCTTACTACGCGATAAGGATACCCGGTTGTATATAGCTTGTGCACAAGACACATTTCTCCCAATCCCTTTTTCTCTCTCTCTCTCTCCTCTCCCACTTTCTCTCTCCCGCGGGTTACTATCGCGGCTTCGGTTACGAGCCCATAACTCGATCGTTTCTCGACGGAATTCAACAAACGAATAGTCCATTTCGACTATCTCGGCGAGACCGACGCAAGAGTACCAATTTCACGGTCTAACGACGAACGGTGGCGGAGTTATGGACGGATTTCAGTAGCAGCGGCGGAGCTGTCAGACCGCCGCCACTTCGCCGGCGTTTCGTGGCGGTTTCCGGCCATCTCCTTGTTACACGCGCCCCATGCCCAGACAGAGGACTTCCAGACGCTTCGTTTGACGTCGGAATCACGGCCATCGGAGCAGAGAAGACGCCGCACGCGCCGCCCAAAGCTCGCGGCGGCGGCGCAAGTTATTGTAGCAGCAGCGGCAGAAACTTCGGCGGCCAACGGGGGCCTTTTCCGGCCATCTTTTGGTCTCGGGCTCTTCACGAAAGTTGTTCGGAACGACGAGAACTAGTGACCTGTCATCAGGCGACTCCAGATTCGGTGGTTTGGTGGCGGATCGGTGGCGGCAAAGTGGCGGTGCAACGGCGGCACTAGCTCCGAAGATTTTTCCGGAAAGCTACCCTAGGGCTTTCGAAGAGCTCGTCATGGGTAAGACAATACCTCTTTCGGATCGTATTTTGGTTCACCGGTTTGGAAGTAATTTGAGTTTGAAGATTTAGGGTTTTCGTGTTCTTAGATTTCAGATCTAGGACAATCGGCTTGGAATTTCCAGAAATTGATCGAGGATTCGGAACGGGCACGAAGACTTCATTCGGGACTGATTTTTCGGGATTTTTCCGGCGACTTTTGACGGCGGTCCGGTGGCGGCCCGGCGACTTTCCGGCGGCTCCGGTGGCGGCACTCCGGCGAATTTTGGACAGAATGTTCGTCTCGTTGTGGTGAGTTCAACGCCACTTTCCGTTCGTTAATCGGACACTCGATCTATTTATTACGAATTATTTTGCGTAATTGTGATTATTTGAATTAATTGTTTTAAGTGCAAATAAATTGGTTATTGTTGGTTTGTTGATCGAGATGTATTCCAATCGTATATGAAAACATGTGTTGAATGGATTGTGATATGTATGAATGTTTCGATTTACAATTTGAATCCCGATGTGATGAATTTAATCTATTTGTTAAGTACGAAGGGGTGTTAGTGTAATATCTAGAAACTAATCTTTTATGTGACTAAATGAACTTGAATGATATTTTAGAAGAACGAACACGTTGTGATTTCTCTATATGAATTTGAGACTTTCTCAATGTTATGTTTGTTGTAAATTGTATTTCCAATATTAAATTTTAGATACATGAAGGATGCTTGAACAACTTGAGACTTTATGCATGATAGGAGTTAGAATTGTAATATCTTGATTTACTCTTACTACTTGAAAATGGTATATTATGAATTACGATAAATTGATAATTGTCATGTTTGTAAGTAATTAATTCCTAGTGGAATAACTATATAAACACTTTAAACGAACAATTATGCTTAGTAATCAACTAAGGGGATGTATGTGTAATAATTCTAAACTTTTATAAATAACTTAGGGGATGTAAGTGTAATATTTATGAAACTACGAATGTGACTTGAGCTTGTGTACCAAACATGTTGTGAAGTTGTAAAGTATGATCTTAAGTGAATTAAATGTACTCTTTATTTGTATCAAGCATGCCATCTACGCACAACAACTTTGTATGTTTATACGATCAAGTTGCTCTTACTTATGCACTTTATAACTCGACATGAACTTGATGCTTAATTATAATATTATAATTGAACCCTGTGATATTGGATGATTTAATTTGCATTTTCTGAATACATTGACTTCCTAAATTGATCTTGCCTCTTTGGATATGGAATTGCATGATGGTTGCTTGTAAATATGACCTTGTTGAGCATTGATTTGCCTTAAATGACCACGACACCTCATCCAAGCACAACATGAACACTTATGCATAACCACGATCACGTTGAGCAACGCCGTGCGTCTTGTTTGGTTCATATAGAGTCTAAGTCTGGGTTCTGTATGTCTTGTCACAGAGTTTGGTGGTGCCGGTGGGCCCGAGGTTTAGAGTGTTTGGCCCTTCACACTCTCAGACTCTACTTTCACGAGGTGAGGTTTAGGATTTTGTATAGTTATGCGACCTATGACCTTAATATGCTGATTTCAACCCCTGCATGCGAGTATATCTATTATATACGTATGTGTTGGATATGATATGTTTATGACCTTGTGAAACAACTCTGTTTTGGAAAAATTAGATATGAAAGCATATGTAAGCTGTTTCGGAAAGTTAAGTTATGTTATGATTATGTAGCGAGATTGCCATGAAAGATTGGCGTATGTGATCCATCGTGATCTGTTCTGTTGTGATCCATCGTGATCTGTTATGTTGTGATCCATCGTGATCTGTTCTGTTGTGATCCATTGTGATCTGTGTGTGGATCGATCCTGGTGAGCTGCGTACGAGTGGAGACCGGCACGGCATAGGGCCGTCGGATAAGCCACTGTGCTAGTTCCATTTGAGATATCATTGCGCGACCTTAGGGCGATGAGGGAGGCGTGATATCTTGAGCCTTCGGCTAAGGCCGGGGAGGACTCTTGTGGGTTCGCAACCCCTTGAGGGTGAGTCTATTTTAGACGGTTTATTCTCGATGGTATGGGGACGGTACATCTCCTCCATCATTGGTGTAGAGGTTGGATTGATTTTGATTTATGTTATGAGGAGTTGAGGTTGGAAGCTCGTACTCGCCGAGCAGTTGATTATGTTATGTTATGGAATTATGAATCGGGATAGAGTCTTTCTGGAAAATGATTTCCAAACTTATATCTATATCTTATTTGGGTTCTTTCAAAATGTTTTGGTATGTAACACCTACTCCCGGTTCATGAGTCCATCCTTTTTATTCTGTGCTATGCTCCTTATATATATATTGTGGGTGTGCGTTAGCCCCCTCACTCGGTCAAGTTGACTGACCCCTCATTTACACTTTTAGTTGCAGGATTGTTGGCGTTTGCTAGGCGGAAGTGAGTCCTTTGAGTTGCACTTCGTCGGTCTAGTCTTTCTATTTGCATTTGTCTTTTCATACACTTTACTTATGCTTTGACTTGTAGACTTGAGATTATATTTTACTATTCGGTAGCCCTGTGTGGCACTCTCATTCGGCCCTTGTGGCACTTGATGATTATTACTTTATGTTGATATTCGGGACTAGGGATTTATGCTAGTTGAACCCGTCACTTGTTATGTTTGTTTATCTATTATTCGGGATTAGGTATCTATGCTAGTTGAACCCGTCACCTGCTTTGTATGTTTTGTTTTAAATGCTTCCGCTATCTATTGTTGTTGGTTTTAATTGCTCCGCACTCTGAGTTTTGGTCAAGTTAGATCCGCCTAGCCTAGTGTGTGAGTTGGTCTCCCGTTCGCTCTGATTCGGATTCGGGCATGGACTTTCATTTCATCTTCCGGGTCTGGGTCATAGTGCGGGGGATGTGGCACTTCTCCGTTTGGGGTGTTACATCCTTAAGTGGTATCAGAGCTCTAGGTTGCAAAACCGAGCTCTTGAGTCGTGTTGAGTCTGTCTAGGTCGTACGGCATAGGAATAACTGCGCATTGCATTTATTTGACTTGATATTTTGACCCTTCAGCATGAATTGTTTTGTGATTATATGATTGTGTGCACATTGTGACTTTGATTATGCCACATCTTATTTTATGTGCTTTATAAATTACAACTAATTGTTGCATTTACGTGATATACGTGTTACATTTCATTTGCACTTTAACTCCCATGCATCGAATTTAGTGTTCGAATTTCAGGGTACCCTATGAGTCAACACTAAGATTTCCCTCCGTCAACACTACCTATTGGTACTATAACGGAAACACGCCATAATTCGAAGATGAAATGATTCTTTAACAAGATCAGTGTTCATGAAAAGGTTCAGAGTTGAAGGAATGAGATTTGCTATATTGACTTACTATCTTAAAGTCAATTGAAAGATGAAGTTTAACGAATTTTAACCTTGATGATTCGTTTATTTGGAAGTAGTCACCTTGTTGAGGAAATGAGTCAATAGAGGAGAATTTGATCAAGTAGAACCGTTTTGAAGGAGTTTGATAAGCTTTCGCCTTGATGATTCGTTTATTTGGGAGTAGTCACCTTGTTGAAGGAAACGAGTTAATGTAGAAGAATGCGATCAAATAAGATCCGAGCAAGTTCAAGGAATGTGGGTAGGTAACCATGTTACTTAAGCAACGAGTTACAAACCATCAGTGAGTATTGAAGGTTTTGGTGCCGTTTAGAGTTAACGAACGACAAGACAAGATTGGTTGTTAGCTCTTTGGGTGTTTCTCTAAGATGAGATGGAAGACATTGTTGACGCGGGAATATAACACTTAGATGCTGAAAGACTTTATTCAAGTTTTAGAATTATATATCATGGATTGCTTTGGGAAGTACTTAGCACCACGATCATCCAACGAAACTCTGAGGTAAATATCTAATTGACAAATGAATCATGGACAACTCCTTAAAGATGAGAAATTCTTGGGAGAAACTGAGGATGATTCTAGTTGAGCAAGGATTACGGTCTAGTAAGGGGTTTGGTGATAAATGAGCGTTGCTGAGTTACCACTCTATGAAAAGACTCAAGACAAAGAGGTTTAGATGACGAGGGTTGCATCGTTGTCGGCTTAATCAACTCCTACTGCTTCATCTCAACTTCCTGTCAAGAGTTTGACACTACGGTGATCGGTATGCCAAGCATTCATGGCATTTGCATACATGCATCGTTTAAATACTCTTACCTTGTTTTGCTTGATGTGGGTGATGACTATTATTATTTTAATTGTGATAACTTGGATACCTGATCTAGTAATTGTAACTTGAAATCCCTACTCGTTATGAACCGTTGCTGAGATGATGAATGAGTTATGTAGTTATGTGAACTATTCATGCCTATGTGTTTTAAAACACTTTTGATTGCTCACTAACTTCCCATACAACATACATACATACATACTGTAACCTTGTTTTATAGGGATTCCATCGCGATATCCCCCTTGAGTTGAGGTATGAGCGTTGAATCTGCGCTCAAGGGACACCGATATCAGTTGTATAAGGTACACCAAACATGCATCGCATACTTTTCGTCAAGTGTTACTGATGTGTGTATGTATGAATAACTGATCAGTGGATTTATGTGTAAGAGAGACCTTAGGTTCCCTCTTTTTATGTGTTGGAGAGATGTAGGATTCTCTCTATTTATGTGGTAGAAAGATGTTGGAATCTTTCTAAGTTTTGTGCGCGAGAGATGTTGGATTCTCTTGTACTTAGATATTCGGAGATGCCGGATTCTCTTGAATCTAGGTGTTTGAGAAATGCTGGATTTTCTCAAACTAGAATGTTGGGAGATGTTGGAATCTGCCCGACTTAGGTTGAGAGACGGGGTTCTCTCAATTATGTGCTTGAGAGACGGGGTTCTCTCTTTTATGTGTGCTCGAGAGACGGGGTTCTCTCTCCTGTTGGTGCTGAGGGACGGGGCTCTCTCACTTATGTGTTGAGAGATGGGATTCTCTCTTGTTTGTTGTGGTTACGTTACGCGCTGATCTGACTACGGGTAGCAAGTGGTGCATCTGAGACGACATCGAGGTTGGGTGCAGTTGCAGCTATCCGATCATGGGAATGACCGACCGAGTTCGAAACAACTAACGGATCAAGTACTCGCACGGACCTCGACGATAACAAGACATCCTAAAGGAGGTTCAGTGTAGATGACCGGAGTAAGCCTCACCATTTGAGTTATGATCTTACGTGAGTTCCGGAGAAGGGTTGGAGCACTACAACTCGAGGATCTACATTTTTCCAGTGGAACCTGGGGACCAGGTTCTCTTAAGGGGGGAAGGTTGTGACGCCCCGTTTTCTCGAAGGGCGTTCTTACGACATCAACAAGTAAGTCTCTACACTTATGCGTGTTTAATTTAAGAGTTCTTGAATTATGTGATTTAATGTAAATCCAATTTAATATGTGTTCATTCGAATTATTCTAAGATTAATTGTCAACTTGATTAATTACGAACATATTTAACCCTAACTATATAATTTGATTTAATTCAAATTTATTCCATGAAATAATTGTCAAGTTGATTTTAAATTCATCATGTTACTTAACTTGTTTAATTTCGGTTTACTTGAATTCCTTGAGATTAATTGTCAATTATGTGTTTACGAAGTGTCGTTAAATTGTACGAAAGGTTTCTAAAATTAAACTGAATTAAACTCTAATTGGTAAATCTATCTCTTTCATTTTAATTTGTAAAATTAATTCGAAGCTTGAATGTTTATTCGTAACTTTACTAATTTTATTTACGATTAATTGTACGCGATATTTATCCTTACTACGCGATAAGGATACCCGGTTGTATATAGCTTGTGCACAAGACACATTTCTCCCAATCCCTTTTTCTCTCTCTCTCTCTCCTCTCCCACTTTCTCTCTCCCGCGGGTTACTATCGCGGCTTCGGTTACGAGCCCATAACTCAATCGTTTCTCGACGGAATTCAACAAACGAATAGTCCATTTCGACTATCTCGGCGAGACCGACGCAAGAGTACCAATTTCACGGTCTAACGACGAACGGTGGCGGAGTTATGGACGGATTTCAGTAGCAGCGGCGGAGCTGTCAGACCGCCGCCACTTCGCCGGCGTTTCGTGGCGGTTTCCGGCCATCTCCTTGTTACACGCGCCCCATGCCCAGACAGAGGACTTCCAGACGCTTCGTTTGACGTCGGAATCACGGCCATCGGAGCAGAGAAGACGCCGCACGCGCCGCCCAAAGCTCGCGGCGGCGGCGCGAGTTATTGTAGCAGCAGCGGCAGAAACTTCGGCGGCCAACGGGGGCCTTTTCCGGCCATCTTTTGGTCTCGGGCTCTTCACGAAAGTTGTTCGGAACGACGAGAACTAGTGACCTGTCATCAGGCGACTCCAGATTCGGTGGTTTGGTGGCGGATCGGTGGCGGCAAAGTGGCGGTGCAACGGCGGCACTAGCTCCGAAGATTTTTCCGGAAAGCTACCTTAGGGCTTTCGAAGAGCTCGTCATGGGTAAGACAATACCTCTTTCGGATCGTATTTTGGTTCACCGGTTTGGAAGTAATTTGAGTTTGAAGATTTAGGGTTTTCGTGTTCTTAGATTTCAGATCTAGGACAATCGGCTTGGAATTTCCAGAAATTGATCGAGGATTCGGAACGGGCACGAAGACTTCATTCGGGACTGATTTTTCGGGATTTTTCCGGCGACTTTTGACGGCGGTCCGGTGGCGGCCCGGCGACTTTCCGGCGGCTCCGGTGGCGGCACTCCGGCGAATTTTGGACAGAATGTTCGTCTCGTTGTGGTGAGTTCAACGCCACTTTCCGTTCGTTAATCGGACACTCGATCTATTTATTACGAATTATTTTGCGTAATTGTGATTATTTGAATTAATTGTTTTAAGTGCAAATAAATTGGTTATTGTTGGTTTGTTGATCGAGATGTATTCCAATCGTATATGAAAACATGTGTTGAATGGATTGTGATATGTATGAATGTTTCGATTTACAATTTGAATCCCGATGTGATGAATTTAATCTATTTGTTAAGTACGAAGGGGTGTTAGTGTAATATCTAGAAACTAATCTTTTATGTGACTAAATGAACTTGAATGATATTTTAGAAGAACGAACACGTTGTGATTTCTCTATATGAATTTGAGACTTTCTCAATGTTATGTTTGTTGTAAATTGTATTTCCAATATTAAATTTTAGATACATGAAGGATGCTTGAACAACTTGAGACTTTATGCATGATAGGAGTTAGAATTGTAATATCTTGATTTACTCTTACTACTTGAAAATGGTATATTATGAATTACGATAAATTGATAATTGTCATGTTTGTAAGTAATTAATTCCTAGTGGAATAACTATATAAACACTTTAAACGAACAATTATGCTTAGTAATCAACTAAGGGGATGTATGTGTAATAATTCTAAACTTTTATAAATAACTTAGGGGATGTAAGTGTAATATTTATGAAACTACGAATGTGACTTGAGCTTGTGTACCAAACATGTTGTGAAGTTGTAAAGTATGATCTTAAGTGAATTAAATGTACTCTTTATTTGTATCAAGCATGCCATCTACGCACAACAACTTTGTATGTTTATACGATCAAGTTGCTCTTACTTATGCACTTTATAACTCGACATGAACTTGATGCTTAATTATAATATTATAATTGAACCATGTGATATTGGATGATTTAATATGCATTTTCTGAATACATTGACTTCCTAAATTGATCTTGCCTCTTTGGATATGGAATTGCATGATGGTTGCTTGTAAATATGACCTTGTTGAGCATTGATTTGCCTTAAATGACCACGACACCTCATCCAAGCACAACATGAACACTTATGCATAACCACGATCACGTTGAGCAACGCCGTGCGTCTTGTTTGGTTCATATAGAGTCTAAGTCTGGGTTCTGTATGTCTTGTCACAGAGTTTGGTGGTGCCGGTGGGCCCGAGGTTTAGAGTGTTTGGCCCTTCACACTCTCAGACTCTACTTTCACGAGGTGAGGTTTAGGATTTTGTATAGTTATGCGACCTATGACCTTAATATGCTGATTTCAACCCCTGCATGCGAGTATATCTATTATATACGTATGTGTTGGATATGATATGTTTATGACCTTGTGAAACAACTCTGTTTTGGAAAAATTAGATATGAAAGCATATGTAAGCTGTTTCGGAAAGTTAAGTTATGTTATGATTATGTAGCGAGATTGCCATGAAAGATTGGCGTATGTGATCCATCGTGATCTGTTCTGTTGTGATCCATCGTGATCTGTTCTGTTGTGATCCATTGTGATCTGTGTGTGGATCGATCCTGGTGAGCTGCGTACGAGTGGAGACCGGCACGGCATAGGGCCGTCGGATAAGCCACTGTGCTAGTTCCATTTGAGATATCATTGCGCGACCTTAGGGCGATGAGGGAGGCGTGATATCTTGAGCCTTCGGCTAAGGCCGGGGAGGACTCTTGTGGGTTCGCAACCCCTTGAGGGTGAGTCTATTTTAGACGGTTTATTCTCGATGGTATGGGGACGGTACATCTCCTCCATCATTGGTGTAGAGGTTGGATTGATTTTGATTTATGTTATGAGGAGTTGAGGTTGGAAGCTCGTACTCGCCGAGCAGTTGATTATGTTATGTTATGGAATTATGAATCGGGATAGAGTCTTTCTGGAAAATGATTTCCAAACTTATATCTATATCTTATTTGGGTTCTTTCAAAATGTTTTGGTATGTAACACCTACTCCCGGTTCATGAGTCCATCCTTTTTATTCTGTGCTATGCTCCTTATATATATATTGTGGGTGTGCGTTAGCCCCCTCACTCGGTCAAGTTGACTGACCCCTCATTTACACTTTTAGTTGCAGGATTGTTGGCGTTTGCTAGGCGGAAGTGAGTCCTTTGAGTTGCACTTCGTCGGTCTAGTCTTTCTATTTGCATTTGTCTTTTCATACACTTTACTTATGCTTTGACTTGTAGACTTGAGATTATATTTTACTATTCGGTAGCCCTGTGTGGCACTCTCATTCGGCCCTTGTGGCACTTGATGATTATTACTTTATGTTGATATTCGGGACTAGGGATTTATGCTAGTTGAACCCGTCACTTGTTATGTTTGTTTATCTATTATTCGGGATTAGGTATCTATGCTAGTTGAACCCGTCACCTGCTTTGTATGTTTTGTTTTAAATGCTTCCGCTATCTATTGTTGTTGGTTTTAATTGCTCCGCACTCTGAGTTTTGGTCAAGTTAGATCCGCCTAGCCTAGTGTGTGAGTTGGTCTCCCGTTCGCTCTGATTCGGATTCGGGCATGGACTTTCATTTCATCTTCCGGGTCTGGGTCATAGTGCGGGGGATGTGGCACTTCTCCGTTTGGGGTGTTACATCCTTAAGTGGTATCAGAGCTCTAGGTTGCAAAACCGAGCTCTTGAGTCGTGTTGAGTCTGTCTAGGTCGTACGGCATAGGAATAACTGCGCATTGCATTTATTTGACTTGATATTTTGACCCTTCAGCATGAATTGTTTTGTGATTATATGATTGTGTGCACATTGTGACTTTGATTATGCCACATCTTATTTTATGTGCTTTATAAATTACAACTAATTGTTGCATTTACGTGATATACGTGTTACATTTCATTTGCACTTTAACTCCCATGCATCGAATTTAGTGTTCGAATTTCAGGGTACCCTATGAGTCAACACTAAGATTTCCCTCCGTCAACACTACCTATTGGTACTATAACGGAAACACGCCATAATTCGAAGATGAAATGATTCTTTAACAAGATCAGTGTTCATGAAAAGGTTCAGAGTTGAAGGAATGAGATTTGCTATATTGACTTACTATCTTAAAGTCAATTGAAAGATGAAGTTTAACGAATTTTAACCTTGATGATTCGTTTATTTGGAAGTAGTCACCTTGTTGAGGAAATGAGTCAATAGAGGAGAATTTGATCAAGTAGAACCGTTTTGAAGGAGTTTGATAAGCTTTCGCCTTGATGATTCGTTTATTTGGGAGTAGTCACCTTGTTGAAGGAAACGAGTTAATGTAGAAGAATGCGATCAAATAAGATCCGAGCAAGTTCAAGGAATGTGGGTAGGTAACCATGTTACTTAAGCAACGAGTTACAAACCATCAGTGAGTATTGAAGGTTTTGGTGCCGTTTAGAGTTAACGAACGACAAGACAAGATTGGTTGTTAGCTCTTTGGGTGTTTCTCTAAGATGAGATGGAAGACATTGTTGACGCGGGAATATAACACTTAGATGCTGAAAGACTTTATTCAAGTTTTAGAATTATATATCATGGATTGCTTTGGGAAGTACTTAGCACCACGATCATCCAACGAAACTCTGAGGTAAATATCTAATTGACAAATGAATCATGGACAACTCCTTAAAGATGAGAAATTCTTGGGAGAAACTGAGGATGATTCTAGTTGAGCAAGGATTACGGTCTAGTAAGGGGTTTGGTGATAAATGAGCGTTGCTGAGTTACCACTCTATGAAAAGACTCAAGACAAAGAGGTTTAGATGACGAGGGTTGCATCGTTGTCGGCTTAATCAACTCCTACTGCTTCATCTCAACTTCCTGTCAAGAGTTTGACACTACGGTGATCGGTATGCCAAGCATTCATGGCATTTGCATACATGCATCGTTTAAATACTCTTACCTTGTTTTGCTTGATGTGGGTGATGACTATTATTATTTTAATTGTGATAACTTGGATACCTGATCTAGTAATTGTAACTTGAAATCCCTACTCGTTATGAACCGTTGCTGAGATGATGAATGAGTTATGTAGTTATGTGAACTATTCATGCCTATGTGTTTTAAAACACTTTTGATTGCTCACTAACTTCCCATACAACATACATACATACATACTGTAACCTTGTTTTATAGGGATTCCATCGCGATATCCCCCTTGAGTTGAGGTATGAGCGTTGAATCTGCGCTCAAGGGACACCGATATCAGTTGTATAAGGTACACCAAACATGCATCGCATACTTTTCGTCAAGTGTTACTGATGTGTGTATGTATGAATAACTGATCAGTGGATTTATGTGTAAGAGAGACCTTAGGTTCCCTCTTTTTATGTGTTGGAGAGATGTAGGATTCTCTCTATTTATGTGGTAGAAAGATGTTGGAATCTTTCTAAGTTTTGTGCGCGAGAGATGTTGGATTCTCTTGTACTTAGATATTCGGAGATGCCGGATTCTCTTGAATCTAGGTGTTTGAGAAATGCTGGATTTTCTCAAACTAGAATGTTGGGAGATGTTGGAATCTGCCCGACTTAGGTTGAGAGACAGGGTTCTCTCAATTATGTGCTTGAGAGACGGGGTTCTCTCTTTTATGTGTGCTCGAGAGACGGGGTTCTCTCTCCTGTTGGTGCTGAGGGACGGGGCTCTCTCACTTATGTGTTGAGAGATGGGATTCTCTCTTGTTTGTTGTGGTTACGTTACGCGCTGATCTGACTACGGGTAGCAAGTGGTGCATCTGAGACGACATCGAGGTTGGGTGCAGTTGCAGCTATCCGATCATGGGAATGACCGACCGAGTTCGAAACAACTAACGGATCAAGTACTCGCACGGACCTCGACGATAACAAGACATCCTAAAGGAGGTTCAGTGTAGATGACCGGAGTAAGCCTCACCATTTGAGTTATGATCTTACGTGAGTTCCGGAGAAGGGTTGGAGCACTACAACTCGAGGATCTACATTTTTCCAGTGGAACCTGGGGACCAGGTTCTCTTAAGGGGGGAAGGTTGTGACGCCCCGTTTTCTCGAAGGGCGTTCTTACGACATCAACAAGTAAGTCTCTACACTTATGCGTGTTTAATTTAAGAGTTCTTGAATTATGTGATTTAATGTAAATCCAATTTAATATGTGTTCATTCGAATTATTCTAAGATTAATTGTCAACTTGATTAATTACGAACATATTTAACCCTAACTATATAATTTGATTTAATTCAAATTTATTCCATGAAATAATTGTCAAGTTGATTTTAAATTCATCATGTTACTTAACTTGTTTAATTTCGGTTTACTTGAATTCCTTGAGATTAATTGTCAATTATGTGTTTACGAAGTGTCGTTAAATTGTACGAAAGGTTTCTAAAATTAAACTGAATTAAACTCTAATTGGTAAATCTATCTCTTTCATTTTAATTTGTAAAATTAATTCGAAGCTTGAATGTTTATTCGTAACTTTACTAATTTTATTTACGATTAATTGTACGCGATATTTATCCTTACTACGCGATAAGGATACCCGGTTGTATATAGCTTGTGCACAAGACACATTTCTCCCAATCCCTTTTTCTCTCTCTCTCTCTCCTCTCCCACTTTCTCTCTCCCGCGGGTTACTATCGCGGCTTCGGTTACGAGCCCATAACTCGATCGTTTCTCGACGGAATTCAACAAACGAATAGTCCATTTCGACTATCTCGGCGAGACCGACGCAAGAGTACCAATTTCACGGTCTAACGACGAACGGTGGCGGAGTTATGGACGGATTTCAGTAGCAGCGGCGGAGCTGTCAGACCGCCGCCACTTCGCCGGCGTTTCGTGGCGGTTTCCGGCCATCTCCTTGTTACACGCGCCCCATGCCCAGACAGAGGACTTCCAGACGCTTCGTTTGACGTCGGAATCACGGCCATCGGAGCAGAGAAGACGCCGCACGCGCCGCCCAAAGCTCGCGGCGGCGGCGCAAGTTATTGTAGCAGCAGCGGCAGAAACTTCGGCGGCCAACGGGGGCCTTTTCCGGCCATCTTTTGGTCTCGGGCTCTTCACGAAAGTTGTTCGGAACGACGAGAACTAGTGACCTGTCATCAGGCGACTCCAGATTCGGTGGTTTGGTGGCGGATCGGTGGCGGCAAAGTGGCGGTGCAACGGCGGCACTAGCTCCGAAGATTTTTCCGGAAAGCTACCTTAGGGCTTTCGAAGAGCTCGTCATGGGTAAGACAATACCTCTTTCGGATCGTATTTTGGTTCACCGGTTTGGAAGTAATTTGAGTTTGAAGATTTAGGGTTTTCGTGTTCTTAGATTTCAGATCTAGGACAATCGGCTTGGAATTTCCAGAAATTGATCGAGGATTCGGAACGGGCACGAAGACTTCATTCGGGACTGATTTTTCGGGATTTTTCCGGCGACTTTTGACGGCGGTCCGGTGGCGGCCCGGCGACTTTCCGGCGGCTCCGGTGGCGGCACTCCGGCGAATTTTGGACAGAATGTTCGTCTCGTTGTGGTGAGTTCAACGCCACTTTCCGTTCGTTAATCGGACACTCGATCTATTTATTACGAATTATTTTGCGTAATTGTGATTATTTGAATTAATTGTTTTAAGTGCAAATAAATTGGTTATTGTTGGTTTGTTGATCGAGATGTATTCCAATCGTATATGAAAACATGTGTTGAATGGATTGTGATATGTATGAATGTTTCGATTTACAATTTGAATCCCGATGTGATGAATTTAATCTATTTGTTAAGTACGAAGGGGTGTTAGTGTAATATCTAGAAACTAATCTTTTATGTGACTAAATGAACTTGAATGATATTTTAGAAGAACGAACACGTTGTGATTTCTCTATATGAATTTGAGACTTTCTCAATGTTATGTTTGTTGTAAATTGTATTTCCAATATTAAATTTTAGATACATGAAGGATGCTTGAACAACTTGAGACTTTATGCATGATAGGAGTTAGAATTGTAATATCTTGATTTACTCTTACTACTTGAAAATGTTATATTATGAATTACGATAAATTGATAATTGTCATGTTTGTAAGTAATTAATTCCTAGTGGAATAACTATATAAACACTTTAAACGAACAATTATGCTTAGTAATCAACTAAGGGGATGTATGTGTAATAATTCTAAACTTTTATAAATAACTTAGGGGATGTAAGTGTAATATTTATGAAACTACGAATGTGACCTGAGCTTGTGTACCAAACATGTTGTGAAGTTGTAAAGTATGATCTTAAGTGAATTAAATGTACTCTTTATTTGTATCAAGCATGCCATCTACGCACAACAACTTTGTATGTTTATACGATCAAGTTGCTCTTACTTATGCACTTTATAACTCGACATGAACTTGATGCTTAATTATAATATTATAATTGAACCCTGTGATATTGGATGATTTAATATGCATTTTCTGAATACATTGACTTCCTAAATTGATCTTGCCTCTTTGGATATGGAATTGCATGATGGCTGCTTGTAAATATGACCTTGTTGAGCATTGATTTGCCTTAAATGACCACGACACCTCATCCAAGCACAACATGAACACTTATGCATAACCACGATCACGTTGAGCAACGCCGTGCGTCTTGTTTGGTTCATATAGAGTCTAAGTCTGGGTTCTGTATGTCTTGTCACAGAGTTTGGTGGTGCCGGTGGGCCCGAGGTTTAGAGTGTTTGGCCCTTCACACTCTCAGACTCTACTTTCACGAGGTGAGGTTTAGGATTTTGTATAGTTATGCGACCTATGACCTTAATATGCTGATTTCAACCCCTGCATGCGAGTATATCTATTATATACGTATGTGTTGGATATGATATGTTTATGACCTTGTGAAACAACTCTGTTTTGGAAAAATTAGATATGAAAGCATATGTAAGCTGTTTCGGAAAGTTAAGTTATGTTATGATTATGTAGCGAGATTGCCATGAAAGATTGGCGTATGTGATCCATCGTGATCTGTTCTGTTGTGATCCATCGTGATCTGTTCTGTTGTGATCCATCGTGATCTGTTCTGTTGTGATCCATTGTGATCTGTGTGTGGATCGATCCTGGTGAGCTGCGTACGAGTGGAGACCGGCACGGCATAGGGCCGTCGGATAAGCCACTGTGCTAGTTCCATTTGAGATATCATTGCGCGACCTTAGGGCGATGAGGGAGGCGTGATATCTTGAGCCTTCGGCTAAGGCCGGGGAGGACTCTTGTGGGTTCGCAACCCCTTGAGGGTGAGTCTATTTTAGACGGTTTATTCTCGATGGTATGGGGACGGTACATCTCCTCCATCATTGGTGTAGAGGTTGGATTGATTTTGATTTATGTTATGAGGAGTTGAGGTTGGAAGCTCGTACTCGCCGAGCAGTTGATTATGTTATGTTATGGAATTATGAATCGGGATAGAGTCTTTCTGGAAAATGATTTCCAAACTTATATCTATATCTTATTTGGGTTCTTTCAAAATGTTTTGGTATGTAACACCTACTCCCGGTTCATGAGTCCATCCTTTTTATTCTGTGCTATGCTCCTTATATATATATTGTGGGTGTGCGTTAGCCCCCTCACTCGGTCAAGTTGACTGACCCCTCATTTACACTTTTAGTTGCAGGATTGTTGGCGTTTGCTAGGCGGAAGTGAGTCCTTTGAGTTGCACTTCGTCGGTCTAGTCTTTCTATTTGCATTTGTCTTTTCATACACTTTACTTATGCTTTGACTTGTAGACTTGAGATTATATTTTACTATTCGGTAGCCCTGTGTGGCACTCTCATTCGGCCCTTGTGGCACTTGATGATTATTACTTTATGTTGATATTCGGGACTAGGGATTTATGCTAGTTGAACCCGTCACTTGTTATGTTTGTTTATCTATTATTCGGGATTAGGTATCTATGCTAGTTGAACCCGTCACCTGCTTTGTATGTTTTGTTTTAAATGCTTCCGCTATCTATTGTTGTTGGTTTTAATTGCTCCGCACTCTGAGTTTTGGTCAAGTTAGATCCGCCTAGCCTAGTGTGTGAGTTGGTCTCCCGTTCGCTCTGATTCGGATTCGGGCATGGACTTTCATTTCATCTTCCGGGTCTGGGTCATAGTGCGGGGGATGTGGCACTTCTCCGTTTGGGGTGTTACACATTATAATATATATATATATATATATATAGATAGATAGTATTCTGTATAGTATATATATATATATATATATGTGCACAATCATGTACAAAATATAAATTTATACACATATATAATATCATGCATGCATACACACGTAAACACACAAATATACATGCATGCACACTACATAATCACACAAAACACATATGCATTTGCATAAAATTCATGCAACAAGAAACAAATAATTGCCATGCACACACACAGGCAAGTACGTGCACCATAAATTCATGAAATTAACAGCCATAAACTTCAATCACAGGTTGCCCGCCCGGGGAATAGCTGTACCAAGCTTCTGCATAAAAGTCCCCCGGCCGGGTACTTTCTTTTGCAAATTCTCCCCGCCCGGGGAGAGCTATCGCAGCAGCAACAGTAGCAGTTCAAAACAGAGGAGGAAAAGTAGGATATAGCAGCAGTAACCAAGCAGTAAATACGCAAGGAAAGCTAGGCCGAACTCATGCTTCAAAAGAACAGCTATTTCCAGTTCAAACGCAGCAGCAGCAGCTTAGTTTCAGGGCACGGAAACAGGGTATACGCAGCAGCATTTAAGCAGCAATTAAGGCAGCAAATTGACAGCAACTGTGACGCCCCGATAATTCGGCCGTACAGGTATGATTTAAGTGTTTACCAAATTGCGTGAAATAATTATTCATACGTGATTTACATATTTAATTTTATTGTTTAATTATATTAAATGTTAATTACTTTATTTTAAATGTTATTAATATCTTATATGATTATATAAATTTGTATATATGTTAATTATGTTAACTATTATATTCTAAGTTATTTAATATTTAGTATTTTTGTGAAATTCATATCAATTGATATCTATTGCATAAATCGAACTTGATTTCAACGTGAATTAATTTCCCGAGCTTGACTTAATTTCGTTGTGACCTTATTTGATCATTTCCTGAACTTTGAGGACTTAATTACATTGGACTTAATTGCTCACTTGTTATGGAATTGAACCTAATTGCATGACTTAGATAATAGGAGGACTTAATAGCAAATTGGCCACTTCTTTCTCCTTCATAGCAGCAAATCACGTATCATGCCTCTCATTCTCATACAAACACATTACATACACATTGTTCTTTCTTCCTCCTTTCAACTGAGACAAACCCTCTACAAGTAGAGGAATATTTCATCTTTCAAGCTTCATATTTTTGGGTTTTGTGATCATTCAAGCGTCATCTCTTCATCTTAGCTTCCATTTCTTTCATTAATGTAATTTTTGGAGCATGGATGATTTTCTTGAAATTTTTGGTATGAAGAGGGCTTTGCTATATGTTGGTTTATGTGTGTATTTGTTGTTGGAAATATGTTTGTGAATGGTAAGCTTAAGATTTATGCCTATATCTTGAGATTTATGGACTTGGAGCATGAATGATGAAATGGGTTTGTATTGATGAATTCTTTGATGATCTAAGGTGGAAATATGTGTTTTTATGAATTGTTAATAATTTATATGTAAGCTAGTATGGTTCTAGCATGAAATCTATGCGGTTGAACTTGATTATGGATCATTTGTTGGTTGTTGTTTTTGTTTCGTTCTTGTTCTGCTGTTGCTCTATTTTTTTTTCTGCTGCGTACAGTTGACACGGGCGTGTCAACTTTGCCTTGTTCAGCGAGACACGGGGGTGCAGGTTGGTCTGGTTTTGCTGTACCGTGACACGGGCGTGTCACGGTTTGCCTTGTATTGGTGACACGGGCGTTTCACCTTCTGATTTCATACTCCGCTGTACCATGACACGGGGGTGTCAAGGGTTGCCTTGTAATGGTGACACGGGCGTGTCACCTTCTGCTTTCTTGCTTATTGTGGTTGCATGCTTTTGTACGTGCATGTGTTATATATATATATATATATATATATATATATATTGGTTATGTATTAATTGTTATTTGGTTTAATTGGATATATGTAATTGTTTATTTCTAATTTTAAATGTGATTTAACTTGCGCCTCGATTCTATATGAAGTTCTTGAATCAGTTTGTTTGAAATTGTGGAATTATGAGTTCGAATGAAATGAACGAATGAGTAATGACTTGATTATATGATTTAATTCCTTAATAGTGCACATGAACATAATCTTGTCTTTTACATATTCATATCATGATCATTGCATTGCCGAGCGTCTTATTTGGTCATATTGAGTCTCACCTCACCTTCCTTGCACAGATTTTGATCCTGTTGGAGACGAGGCCGCTCAGTGAGGCTTTCGTGTCTTCTTTTGTCGGTTTCAGGTGGGTTTCTCTTCTATTTAGATAAAACGACCCGATATATCTCCCAATGTGAAAGGTTTTAAGCTAAAGCAATATGATTATAAATATATATTGAGTCTTTTCTCGAGTAAATGATTGCGAACGTAAAACCCTTCTTTTAGGAATCCTACCCTATGTTTTGGCGAGGTATGATTGATATGATTGTTATGAATTCACGGGCCTTGGAACGTAATACATGTGGCTATCCGGGGAGGCAAGGGCCGACGGTGATCCCATGTGTTAGTTCCAACCAATTACGGTGATACCGGATCCCGCTAGGAGATTAGCGGGGAATGGGAGCTGAGTGCCTTTGGGGGATTCATGTACCCCCTCTGGCCTATGTATGGACCGGTGGTCGGGTCTTGCAAACCCGTCCACCACTTGGAGGGAAATGGTGTATATGTATGATTATGAATCGTATGATTGTGCACAAATATGATATGTATGATAGCCAATGAAACTATGAATATGAATACACAAGGTGTTGGTTGGAGATTATGCACGCTCACTCGCCGAGCTTGAAATCCTATGATTATTTATGAATGAATATGACCGTTATAAACCCGTAGATGTCTTTCTTTGTCACACCCACTTGGGGAAATCTTTTAAAACTTCTTATGGGTTTATAGCTTGCATGTATATGTTTAAATTCTGTCATACTTATATACTATGCCTATTTTATGCCCACCAGTGCCTTTTTGACTGAACCCGTTTTGTTTTCAGTGACTTTTGTGTAGGTTAAGGAGTGCTAGGCGGGAATACAAGTCGTCTAGGTCTTGCATTAGTGTTTAGCACTCTTATTTTGTTACACTCGCACTCATGTTTCCCCTTTTGTATTTGAATATGGTTATGGAGCGTCATGTTGTCAGAACTTGAAATACTTGGTTGGTTTAGGTATATGAATTCTATTTTTGGAGCTTGAAGGCTCATGGTACTTAGATATATGATTGTTCTTACTTCCGCTTTATTGGAGTTACTCTGATTTATGGTTTAAGGGTTAGTCCCGCCTAGCCTAGAGAGTGTGTGTGTGTGTGTCCCCATTCGCCGTGACTTAGCTCGTGTGTGGATTATCCATTTCATATGCGGGTCGGGTCTCGGTGCGGGGGATGTGGCACCTTGCGCTCGGGTGTTACAGCAACAACTACTCAAAATAAACGCAGCAAAACAGCTCTTAAATTAGCACATAACAACGGCAAAACTGACAACAACAAGGAAGAAAGAACCTCAATACATTTCATGCTTTTAAAGCTTGTAAAAATCCCCCTGTTTTCCTTCTTAAACAAAGCAACAACGAAGTAGGGGGCAAAGGACACAAACACAACAATTAATCCATGAGAAACATGCAAGATTTCATGCAATATCAGTCACAAACGTACATGATAGCATATATTCAAGAATTTCCAAGTTTAACCTAACTATTCAACCAATATGGCATATACATGGATCCTTTAACCTAATATGTGATTCAAGTAGGGAAAAATAATCATAAGAACATGGAGATTAAAAATCATACCTTGATCTTGAAGAAGGAGCAAACAATCGGAGGGTTTGAGCTCAAAGAATGGCCAAAAAGGGAGGTTTCCCCTTCTTTATTTATTTGTTCTTCTTCTCTCGTTTTTCCCCACTTTTTCTCTTATGTGAATTGATGCAGCAGGTATGGGAAGAGAGAGAGAGAGTGATTCAGGATGTAATTAAGTCAAGGAAATGATGGGGATTAGGTTTAATAGCTCCAACATAGGCCATAGGGGTGTTTTAGGGTACGTGGGGCTGAAATCTATTTCGTCGGGGGTCAAAACGACATCGGAAAATTACGAAACTTGTTCCATTCCGTCCGGGTCGTCCAAAGGAGTTGAACACTGAAGACGGCACTCGAATCCGAGTGTCGTAGCTCAAGATATAAATTAAAATGTGCACAAGTGTACTAAATGTTAGGAATAGTGCCCTAGAAAGCCGATTGTATATCCGCTTTGTACTTTTCCTTATTGTAATCACAGACAATCTTTGAATAAAATAACGAATTGAGGCAACACTTCTTTATGTGCTCTTGTTTGGTATGCGTTTACTTTAGCTGTGCATGTATGAGAACTCCCCTAATCCTGATGACTTTAGGACTCTACCATTTAGGTGAAATGGTTCATGAAACGAGCCCTATATCACATAAGTCATGATTAGTAAAATACTCCAAGCCGATGAGTCCTACAGACAGTGGGAGTGTCAACCTGACTCCTCTAAGGCTTGCTTGTGGGATCACGCCCTTAAGAAGGACCACCTTGTTTCATGGAGGTGCAAAGTGTATAGTTGATACGTGCGTGATACATGAGGGTGCTTACTTTAATAAGTAAGTTCACTGAGGTGCCCCGTGTGAGAACATTCCTAAATGGGAAAGGAAGTTTCTATTTCAGGAAATGGAAACTTCCAGATTAGGAAATATCTCACGAGTCATTGATGTGATTAATTGATCCTTAGACTTGAGGTTCCTTGTCACTTTATGAGTTAACTCTGTAGTCTTTGGTATAAGCTTTAAAGGGTGTCGCCTTAGACAACTGATTCAAGGCTTATGCTGGGGCTGCACAAGTGATTCATGAAAGTGAATGAGAATCAAGATAGGACCTACACTTGCAAGGTGATCTCTTATTGTATAAGTCATTCATATGTCATATGGAGTCCTTGGCCAAGGCAGTAGATCAATACATCAAGAAAAGTGTTTCTTGGATTGAGATCAAATGGATATGAAATGCACTTAGCTTTAAGACCGGATTATTAGGGTTCTGATTATTCCCTTGCCCTAGATCTTGGTTGAGAGATAGTAAGTAGGAGGATTGTATCTCACATGAATCAATGACTTAAAGGTTCTGTCGAATCCGAACATTCCAATTCAGCTAGGGGTTAAACACCTGTTGCTAGACTATGGTCGTTTAATCTGTGGACTGATTAATTAATTAGTGAATTAATTAATTAGGGTCACTGCTAATTGAATTGAGAACCTAGAGGGTCACACACAACAACTTGGTTACATGAGTTGAGGCTTGAAAATGATTAAACGAGTTAATCGGGCCAAGAGGGTTCCACACGTGTGAATTCACACGTGTGGCTCACGTGAGTGACACGTGTCACTGTGACACGTGTCACACACGTGTGTATATATATATATATTAAATAATTAATTAGTTAATTATTTAATAGACTTTGGTTTAATTTTGAATTAAAAAGAAAGTCTAATTTTGGAGAAAATAATCTAGTTAATTAATTACGAATTAATTAATTAGATAAAAATAAGTTATTTATTTTATAATAAATAAAGTATAAAATTATCCAAAAATAGTTTGGATATTTTTAGCTCTCTTAAAAGTTGACTAGAATTAGAATTCAAAGTCAAAGTTGGAAAATACTTGATGATCAAGTAATAGGAGAGAGAGGGACCAAATCCTTTGTCCATTAGGACTAGGTTCGGCCGCCCCTCACCCTTCCTATATATAGGGGAGCTCATGCTCCCCTTTAGAGCTAATTGACAATTCTTGGTTCATGTGTTGAACACCTTCCTTTCTCCAAGATTAAATTAAACCCTAGGTTAAGCCTAAACACTAACTAGAGAACTAGCATCCTTACTAGTTAGATTGTGATCAAGTTGGTGGACTTTCTCTAGAGACTTCAAGTTAGAAGTTTGAAGATTCGAGCTTTACCAAGGAGAGGGGATCAAGCCGCGAGAAGAGCGTTCTTGGGTGGCTTGAAACGCTTCAAGAAAGAATAAAAGAAAAGTAAGTTTTCTATCTTTACGAATTTGGTTACACGATTGCGAGTTCTAGGTCCTTTTGTTGGGAAAATTTTTTAAATTCCGCTGCTTTCTGATTCGTGTTTTCCAACACTAAAATCATTCATTTTCCAAATGAGTCCAAAACTTTTAAAAAGTGACAAATTAGTCCAAAACCAAATTTTCAATTAAGCCCACATATTCTTAAAATCATGCAATTACATCCTTAAATCACGTATTTCACATAATTCACGAAATTAGCATGCTCGGAAATAAAATTCACATATCATAAATTCATAATTCACAAAAATTCACATCGTAGTTTCACTTAAGGCATTTTCTTGACATTTAAATCACATATTTCATATAATTTCAAATAATTCATATAAGAAACAATTAGAAATAAATATGAATATATCAAATAAAAATAAAAATAAATACAATTACGGAAAATAAACTCACACGTGGTACAAACCTGTAAGTGCGAACGAGCGGGGTGTCACATTTTCCTTGCAAGAACTTGAAGTGTATACACCAAGCATTCATGCAAATCTAATCTCGGGAAAACCCACTTATTTGTTACTTTCTCTTTCACTTCGTTGTTTTGGTGCTTGCTTGTGTTGGGAAAACAGAACAGAAACACAACGGAAATTTAAAATTATTTTCCCAGTAAGTTAGGATCGAATCTTGAAATTCCTATTCCCAAATTCGTAGAGATCAAGAAATTCACTTAGATAGTAGCTTTCTTGATACGTTCTAGCCGTCCAAGAACGCTCTTCACGCGGCTTGATCCCTAAAAGCTCCTTTGAATCTTTCAAGACTCCATGATAGTAGCCCTCTAGAGAATTAGTCCACCAACCACGACCACCATCCCAAGAGGGAGGATGTGTAACATCCCGATCATCCGGATCTACAAGTATGCCTTTACGGGGCGTTATGTGTGCAATTTATCTATTTAATTATGCCATTTGTATTACTTTTAATGTTTATATAATTATTCGTAATTACTTGTTTAATTGCTACTTGAACTCTTTGAACGTTTATGCCTTTTGCTTGTTCTATGCTCTCTACATGCCCTAATTTGAATCCGATTTTTGTGAATTCCTAATATATGTGAGTTATGTACTTGCTAGCATGCTCATTTTTTGTTTCGGGGTTTGTTTGGTTTGGTTTTGTATTCGTTTTGTTTTTCGAAACCAAGAGGATGGTTAAAGGGCATTTGGCGCACCTCGGGTTCTGGGCGGCGTACCTTGAGCTAGGGAATTCGGATTTCAATTCCACAAGAGGCGTTGGACTCAAAACAAGATTTGGAAGCTTTGGAGCCTAACCTAACATTTTTTCTAAGTCCATTTGGACCTCCGAAAATCGACCGGAACGAGCCCTTGTGTCAAGAGATCCCCCTTTTGTTAACAAGTCTACCTTGTGGGACCCAACTAACCCTAACCAAGCCCTTAACCATGACTTTTGTACCCAGAGTTAATCCCTACTCTTCTCCTACCCTTCCCAACCGAACCAACCCAAGAAAGAAGGAAGAAAAAGCTCCCCAACATCAGCCAAGAAGAAAGAAGAGAAGAAGAGAGCTACTATTCCCAATTTTAGATTTTGAACTCTTAGCTTCAGCATTTCTTGTTCCATTGAAGAGGTAAGTTCAATTTTGAGTTCTCCATGTTTATATGGTTCTTTTAAGCCTAATATGATGAGTTTTCAACATGGATGGCATGAATTTGAGCTTGTGTGATGAATAGTTAGGGTATGAAGCTATATGATGAATTCTTTTGATCCTTTGTGTTTCCTTTGAACTTGATGTATATTTATGACATATATGAACTTGCTAATTTCATTTCTTGACATTTAATGCTTGGCAAATGAGAGATAAAAAATATGCCATCATTGGACTTCGAATAAGCTTGGAAGGAATTGGGATTTTTGCTTGGATTCATGAGCTTGAGTATGTTTAACTTGAGGGTTGATTGTGTAACTTATTTTGTGGCTTTCTTTGGGTTGTTTGTTGCTCCTTCCTTGTCTCCTACTCCTCCTTTTCTTCCTGCTACTGCTTCATGGTTTGGAACAGGGGAAGAATGGCCTTAGCTACTGCTCGAAGCTGTTGACTGCGGGGGTTAACGCCCGTTACCCCGGAAATAGCAAACCATTCTTCCCTCAAGTTAACCCATTACCCCGTTGCATGCTACGGACCTGTTGCCCTTAACGGGGGTTAAACCCTTTGTATTGGCTTTTGGTAACCCCCGTTACCTACTGCGCCTTTTGCTGCTGTGGCTCTTAACGGGAGTCACCCCCTTTTGCAAGCCAAAAGGGTAACTCCCATTACCCCTCCTCCTTTCTTTGAGTGTGTATGTTGTGTTGCTTTGTTGATCCTTGTTGCTTGATTTGTATGGTCTGTATGTTCTTTTCCTCTGTTAAGTTAATTGCTAGCATTTTAATTGATGTGTTATAATTTAAGTTTTAACCTCCAAACATGTAATATATGCTTACATGCAAAAATGTGAACTAGTATGATCAAAGTGTGACTTTATTCGCATCATTCGCATTCATATGCATTTGGCGAACGTATATTTGGTTCATTTTGAGTCTAAGAGTACCCATTTATTATTTGTTTTGTACAGAGGACCTTCCCGTGGACGACGAGGTTGTCCCTTAAGTGTCCGGTTCTTACTCTTTTATCACCACTACCGTTTTAAGGTAAGGTTTTGTTCCTTTTAGTTATTTGATCTGAAACCCTATATGGTTTGAAGCCTCGCATGCGAAATAAGTATATTATATGATAGATACGTGTACGATATATATGTTGAGGGCTTGTCCCATTTGTTATATGACTTTGAAAAAGCTTTGTATACGTATCTAATCTATTTTGCTTTGTTTTGGAAAACCTTTGCTAAGTGTGTGTGGGTAAGCGAGGATATGTGCTTTGAAAGATAAGCTTGGTTATATGTATGATATGTTTTGGGCCCCGGAGAGTGGTATGGTAATCTCGGGACGGCAGAGGGGTCGCCAAGCTCTTCCATCAACATTTTCCATTTGAGAGTCTCACCCAACCTTGGGAGTTCGAGGAAGGGTGTTTGTCTTGAGTCGGCGGTTTTGTCCGTCGAAGGTTTCAAGGTCGTGATTAAACCTTGTCTCTTGTGTGTGTGTGGATAGTTAGGGCCGTCAACCTTTCTATCACTTGGAGTAAGGTTGGTTTATGTTTTGTTTAGCTTTCTTATGCCCCTTTGATTATGGAAGTTGGGAGGTGTGACTCGTACTCGCCGAGTTGGTTGATGGTGTATGGTCTATGGAACGAGAATGGACTTATAAGTGCCTAAAATTTGTTGTCTGGCCTTTGGCCTAAAACTTCTTCTATATATGTATATTTATATCACGGGAAAAGACTTTGGCTTGCAAAAACCACTCTCGATTCATGGATCCTTTTGATTTAGTTATATGCTCTGCTCTATACGTATATCGGGTGTGTGAGTTAACCCCCTCACTAGTCTTTAGGACTAACCCTCTTTGTTATTCCCCTTTTTCCCCTTTTCCTTTTGAGTTGTAGGTACCTCCTGAGTTGAGCGAGGCGGCAAGTGTCTGTCAAGTTTTACTTGTGGTGTAGCTCGGGTCTTCATGCATTTGCAATGTTTATGTTTTACTCACTTATGCACTTTTGGAATTTGTAATATGAATACTTATGATATTTTTGGCTCCGATGGGTATTGTGCATGTTGTATATACTCGATTATGATCTAGCTTGCTATTCTACCCTCTTTTGATATGAATAATTGTGATCTTGGGATGTAAGTTTGATCGTTTTAACGCTTCCGCTACTCTTGATTTAAATTTGCTGAGTTCTTGAGGGTCTAGGCCACGTAGCGAGGGTGTGTGCTTTGTGTGTCTCCCCGTTCGCTATGGTCTGATACGGGTGCGAACTCTCCATTTCGTTACTCGTGTTGGACCTTAGTGCGGGGGATGTGGCACCCTTCACTCCGGGGTGTTACATCCTTGCTTGGTATCAGAGCTCTGAGTTGCAAAACCGGAGCTCTGGAGTCGTGTCGAGTCTGTCTAGGTCGTTCGGTATAAGATTCTGTGACTATTTGCATGCACTCGCATATTTATGTGACTACATGTTTAAATTCATGATAATTGATCCCATAAACGTGTAATGAACCCCATGCATCGATATCTCTTGAAATTTTGATTCTCAGGATGCCTCCACGAAGGAGAGTGGATAGGGAGCGCAAACGCCGGATCTTAATCACCCTTCTCCACAAGGGCACGGACCACCACCTCCACCGCCCTTGAGTGCAGAAAATATTGTGCAGGCCCTTCTATATCAACTACAACAGAATCAGAGGGATAATCCGCAATGGGAAGGGCAAGGGGGACAAGTGACTCCGGCCTTCAAGGAGTTTAGAAACAACAACCCGCCCAAATGGTATGGAGGCGATGACATTAAAGCTGAAGAATGGTTATCGGAAATTGTGGGAATTTGGGAAATCTGCCCCGCTCCTTCTCATGAGAAAGCCGTTTGCACGGCTCGGTTTATTCAAGGTCCCGCATCAAATTGGCTCAAGTCAATGAGAGCTTGGTTAGAAAGGAGTGGAGAATTGTTCAACTGGGAGAGTTTTACTACAGAATTTCGTCACAATTATATCCCGCCAAGTGCCCACGAGAGAAGACTCTCGAAATTCTCGGAGTTGAAACAAGGAAACCGAAAGGTGGAAGACTATATCTTGGAATTTGAGAGACTCACCCCGTATGCCGCTCATATTACAAATGATGATACTCAAAAAGCTCAGAATTTTGTGTATGGTTTGAGGTATGCGATTCAGAATGGCGTGCAAGCTACGACCGTGGATACTTGGGAAAAAGCTACTCGAAAGGCTCTTAAGGTGGAGGTAAATAGGTTAAGGTTGAGGCCCCTAACTTATTCTTCGGGGCAAGGTTCGGGTTGTAATTTAGGTAAGAGGCCTGCATCACAAAGTGGGCCTCCGGTCTTCAAAGCCCAAGGTCCTAACACTTCTTACAAGAAAGCCCGACCTCCTGCACCGGTGGTACCCGCTCTACCGACACCATTACAATGTGCTTACTGCAAGGGCCCCAACCACACCGAGGAGACATGCCGGAAGAAATTGAAGAGATGTTTTAAGTGTGGAGAAGCCAGCCACATGATTAGTTCTTGCCTGCAGATGAGAGTTCCACAACCTCGAGCTCCCCAACCTTTAAACGTGATGCCTCCGAGAGCCCCTATCCAAGAAAAGGCTTATGCTCTGGAAGGAGAAGAGGAGAATGTTGAAGTGGACGATAACGCCATTATTGAAGGTACTATTAGCATACATGGCATTCCATTGCATGCATTGTTTGATCCGGGAGCAACAAATTCATTTATTGCTTCCCGCCTTGTTCATACTCTCTCCTTGCCTGTTGCTTGTCTTGATGATTCTTTTATTGTGAGTTCTCCTCTTGGCGGTAACTTGGTAATGAACTATGTCTACTGTGGTTGTCCGGTGGTTGTGGAAGATCAAGAGTACGGGGCTGATTTGGTTGAGATGCCTATGAAGAAGTTTGGGGTGATTTTGGGGATGTACTGGTTGTTCCGACACCGAGCTAAGATGGATTGTTTTGAGAAGAAGGTTTCTCTGGGATCGACGGTATTCTCGGGTCAAAGGTTGAAGACTTTCCCAGTCAAAATTCGGGGCGTGGGGCACCTCTTCTTAGTCCCCGGTCTCCGAAGAACTTAGCTTCACCATTTCTTGTTCCATTAAAGAGGTAAGTTAAATTTTGAGTTCTCCATGTTTATATGGTTCTTTTAAGCCTAATATGATGAGTTTTCACCATAGATTGCATGAATTTGAGCTTGTGTGATGAATAGTTAGGGTATGAAGCTATATGATGAATTCTTTTGATCCTTTGTGTTTCCTTTGAACTTGATGTATATTTATGACATATATGAACTTGCTAATTTCATTTATTGACATTTAATGCTTGGTAAATGAGAGATAATAAATATGCCATCATTCGACTTGGAATAAGCTTGGAAGGAATTGGGATTTTTGCTTGGATTCATGAGCTTGAACATGTTTAACTTGAGGGTTGATTGTGTGACCTATTTTGTGGCTTTCTTTGGGTAATTTGTTGCTCCTTCCTTGCCTCCTTCTCCTCCCTTTCTTGCTGCTGCTGCTTCATGGTTTCGAACAGGGGAAGAATGGCCTTAGCTGCTGCTCGAAGCTGTTACCTGCAGGGGGTAAAGCCCATTACTCTCCAGGTCTGCAGACCTGTCGCCCTTAACGGGGGTTAAGTCCTTTGTATTGGCTTTTGGTAACCCCCGTTACCTGCGGCCTTTTTGCTGTTGTGGCTTTTAACGGGAGTCACCCCCTTTTGCAAGCCAAAAGGGTAACTCCCGTTACCCCTCCCCCTTTCTTTGAGTGTGTGTGTTATGTTGCTTTGTTGATCCTTGTTGCTTGATTTGTATGGTCTGTAAGTTCTTTTCCTCTCTTAAGTTAATTACTAGCATGTTAATTGATGTGTTATAATTTAAGTTTTAACCTCCAAACGTGTAATATTTGCTTACATGCAAAAATGTTAACTAGTATGATCAAAGTGTGACTTCATTCGCATTCATATGCATTTGCCGAGCGTATATTTGGTTCATTTTGAGTTTAAGAGTACCCCTTTATTATTTATTTTGTACAGAGGACCTTCCCGTGGACGACGAGGTTACCCCTTAAGTGTCCGGTTCTACTCTTTTGTCACCACCACCGTTTTAAGGTGAGGTTTTGTCCCTTTTAGTTATTTAACCTAAAACCCTACATGGTTTGAAGCCTCGCATGCGAAATAAGTATATTATATGATAGATACGCGTATGATATATATGTTGAGGGGTTATCCCATTTGTTATAAGACTTTGAAAAGGCTTTGTATACGTATCTAATCTATTTTGCTTTGTTTTGGAAAACCTTTGCTAAGTGTGTGTGGGTAAGCGAGGATATGTGCTTTGAAAGATAAGCTTGGCTATATGTGTGATATGTTTTGGGCCCCGTAGAATGGTATGGTAATCTCGGGACCACCGAGGGTCGCCGAGCTCTTCCATCAACATTTTCCATTTGAGAGTCTCACCCAACCTTCGGAGTTCTAGGAAGAGTGTTTGTCTTGAGCCGGCGGTTTTGTCCATCGAAGGTTTCAAGGTCGTGATTAAACCTTGTCTCTTGTGTGTGTGTGGATAGTTAAGGCCGTCAACCTTTCTATCACTTGGAGTAAGGCTGGTTTATGTTTTGTTTCGGTTTGTTATGCCCTTTTGATTATGAAAGTTGGGAGGTGTGACTCGTACTCGCCGAGTTGGTTGATGGTGTATGGTTTATGGAACGAGAATGGACTTATAAGTGCCTAAAACTTGTTGTTTGGCCTTTGGCCTAAAACTTCTTCTATATATGTATATTTATATCACGGGAAAAGACTTTGGCTTGCAAAAACCACTCTCGAATCATGGATCCTTTTGATTTAGTTATATGCTCTGCTCTATACGTATATCGGGTGTGTGAGTTAACCCCCTCACTAGTCTTTAGGACTAACCCTCTTTGTTGTTCCCCTTTTTCCCCTTTTCTTTTTGAGTCGCAGGTCCCTCCTAAGTCGAGCTAGGCGGCAAGTGTCTGTCAAGTTTTACTTGTGGTGTAGCTTGGGTCTTCATGCCTTTGCAGTGGTTATGTTTTACGCACTTATGCACTTTTTGAATTTGTAATATGAATACTTATGATATTTTGGCTCCGATGGGTAGCGTGCATGTTGTATATACTCGATCATGATCTAGCTTGCTATTCTACCCTCTTTTGATATGAATAATTGTGATCTTGGGATGTAAGTTTGACCGTTTTAACGCTTCCGCTACTCTTGATTTAAATTTGCTCAGTTCTTGAGGATCTAGGCCACCTAGGGAGGGTGTGCTTTGTGTGTCTCCTGTTCGCTATGGTCTGATACGGGTGCGAACTCTCAATTTTGTTACTTGTGTTGGACCTTAGTGCGGGGGTTGTGGTACCCTTCGCTCCGGGGTGTTACAGGATGCTAGTTCTATATTCGGTGTTTAGGCTCTAGGGTTTAGCCTATAATTCTTGGAGAAAGAAAAATTGTGTATCAATCTCCTAGGGGTTCGAACCCCTCATATAAATAGGCTTAGGATTCGAACACCATTCCTTGTTAGATAAGGATTCCAAACTCTCCTGGAAAGGGATTTCTTTTGCTTGGATAGTAAGACTCTTACTTTGACCAAAAGTCTCCTTTTGACCAATTTGTTAAACAAGAATAATATCTAACTCTCTTAGAGATTTTATTTTACTTTATTTATTAAATAATAAATAACTTGAAGACTAATAATTAATTAATTCATAATTAATTATTTATTAGACTTTAATTCTCCAAATTAGGACTTTAATATTAATTCAAAATTAAATCAAAGTCCATTAAATAATCAATACATTAATTATTCAACTTATACATACACATCTATACACGTGACTACACGTGCCACTTAGGACACGTGTCATTCACGTGTTCCACACTTGTGCTTCACACGTGTGGGTCCCACCATTCTCTTAATGGTTCGATCAACTCGTTTAATCGATTCAAGCCTTAACCCATGTGACCGGGTTGTTGTGTGTGACCCTCTAGGTTCTTAATTCAATTAGCAGTGACCCTAATTAATTAATCAGTCCATAGATCAAACGACCATAGTCTAGCAACAGGTGTTTGACCCCTAGCTGAATAAGAATTACCCTTTAAGTCATTGACATATGTGAGATACAATCCTCCTACGTCGCATCTCTCAATCAAGATCTAGGGCAAGGGAATAATTAGAACCCTAATAATCTTGATCTTAATGTTAAGTGCATTTCATATCCAATTGATCTCAATCCAAGAAACTCTTTTCTTAATGTCTTGATCCACTCGCTTGGCGAAGGACTCCTAGATGGCATATGAATGTGTAACTTCCCGATCGTTCCGATTTCCAGGTACGCCATAACGAAAGGGTTATATGCGCATTTAAATTATTTAATAATGTAATTACGTGTTATTTTAATGCTTATATGATTATTTGAAATTACATCAAATTAATTGTTTATATAATGGACTTTGAATTTTAAACGTTTAAGTTTGCATGCTCGTAATTTGCTCGTTATGTGCCGGAATTCAATTCCGATTTTTGTGAAATTTTGATATGCATGATATATGTGAGTTATGAATGTGTTTCCATGCTCGTTTTAAGTTTTTGGGTTCGTTTGTCGAGGTTTTAAACCTTAAGTATTTGATGAGAGACTCGAGGGCCTAACTAGCTTTAGCGCCTCGTGTTCCGGAGGCTATAACTTCAGCTCGGGAATTCGGATTCGAATTCCAGAAGATGCGTCGGAGTCGCAACAAAGAAAGAAAACTTTTGAACCAGGTTTGGTATTTTTCTAAGCCCTTCAGAACCCTCATTTTTCGCCCGGAATGAGCAGCTTGTGCTATAGCATCCATCTTTGACTAGTCTTGTACTTGTGTGCCCAATTTAACCTTACCTAAGCCTTAACCTTGGTTTATATGACCTTGACTCACCTATCTCTCTCCCTTATCAGCCATATTTCGATCCTCACACCCCCAAGAGAGAGGAAAAGCTGCTGATCTAAGAAGAAGAGAAGAGAAGAAGAAACCCTCATCCATGTTTTGAGATTGTGGAGCTTGATCTCTTCCATACTTCATCAACTCTTGAAGGTAAGTAGATTTTCGAATTCTCCATGATTATATGATGAATTTTATCCAATTTCATGTTTTACTTGAGATATAATTTGAGTTTGGGAGATGGCATGAATAGGAAGGGTTAGAGTTCAAATCTTGCTTCCATGTCTTAGTTTGGATTTAGGGCTGATTTCATGCTTCCTTGGTGATTATATGAACTTCTTTGCTTCCATTCTTGATTTATACTTCATGCTAGACGTGTTAGGGTGATTTCTTCTTTGATAACTTGGTTGAAACTTTGATCTTTTGGGCATGAAAACTGAAATTATAATCTGCTCTCCCGGTATGAACTGCTGTCCCGTTTTTTAGATCAAATGATTGAATTCTTACCTCCAATTTCGTGTGTTAATGCATGGTAATGTAATATACATGTTGTTCTATGAATATGCTCTATTTTTCCCTGATTTCATGCCTCATTTCAGCTGTATATATGAGTTATATGAGTTAGAACATGACCTATTTTCTTTCCTTCCTTGCAATGGTTTTGTGTGGCTGTTTTGGTGCTAAAAAAACTGACTAAATGAACTTTTTTTGCATCCTTTTTGATACATGATACTTGGTAGATGTGTTACGGATGAATTCTCTTTGAAACCCTTTGATGAATTGATGAGTCTTGAGCTTGAAAAAACTGTTGTGAATCTGCTCCTCCTTCAACCGAACTGTTGTCATGATTTTTGGATTGGTTTATTGACTTCTTGAGCTCCATTTCATGTGCTATTTCATGGACATGAAGTATTTGAGTTGGTTTACATATTAGCTATGTGTTACCAATCTTTTATCCCCTGTTTTAGCCTCAAACTTGAAGAGAATGGCCTGCAGTGTTCATGTCTTCGCTTGCTTCGTTTTCTTGCATGATTGAGATCAGTTTTGTTACTGCGTGTTAGGACCTGATAATGTAATGATTAGGTGATTCTTTGGTGTTAAATCCATGAACTTGGTTTGAGCTTTGGTTTAGGATTTATGAGCATACCACTGATGAAGTTGCTTGAGCATGAATATGTGATGCATCTCTTCCCTCTCCTCACTTTGGCTTCGGTTCTTCTATGAAATAGGGTATAAACCTTTGAATCTTTGATGCATATATCTTGTATATTGTGTTGGTTTGATGTTATTATTGTTTGGTTTTGGTTATTGGTGAGTTTGAGGGCTAAAAATCGAGTTTTGGTCATTGGAAGCAGATCCACGGGTCTAGATTTTTGGCTTTGATCAAACCCACGGCCGTGGATAGGAGTCCAATAGTAGGGACATTTTTGTCCGCAGATCCACGGCCGTGGATCTCCCCTTTTGAAAATATCCATGGCCCTGGATCTGGAAAACTTGAGTTTTCTTGCCCGAACTTTGTTTCTTTGTCCGTTCTGTTCGTTTCCCTCCCCTACCTTGTTCCTAAGGTGTTGAATGCTTGTTTATATGTATGATATGTGATGCTTTGGCTTGTCATTGCTTGACTTGGTATGTTATATGTTAGAATTATGTGTTATATGCTTTATGTTAAGTTTGTGAATTCGTTGGACGTGAAACGTGCCTTATGTGATCTAAATGCCCTCTTATATGCAAGTATGACTTCATGACTTATTTTCTTGCCTTGCATGCTTTTCCCTTGCCTGGTATGAGTTGTATGCATTCTTAATTTGTTACATAATATGTTATATGTATTGCATGATGTTCATGAACGTGAAATATGTGAGTTATGCTCCAATACGTCACGATATGATGTCATGTGACCTAAGTGTTATCTTAAAGCATTTCATATGCATATGCCGAGCGTCTAATTGGTTTATGCTGAGTCTAAGCTTGCCCTTTGCTCTTTTCTTTTGTTCTTAGGTTTGTTTCGAGGTTGTAGAGTTGGTTCCTTTGGTTCGGTTGGTCGGCAAGGTGAGGTTTTCTTTCCTTTTAGTTATTATGACCTAAGACCCTATTTTTATTTTGAGCCCGCATGCGACTTATATATATGTATATACATATATAGATATGTGTTTGATACGTATTTTGTGGGATTTGTCCCGTTTGTTATGAGGCTTTGAAAACGCTTTTATATGTATCTAGCCATTATTTTCGTTTACTTTGCGAAGCTTTGTTAAGTGTGAGTGTGTATAAGCATGATATGACTTGTGTTTAAGCTTCGTTTGATAAGTGTAAGTTTGATAAGTGTAAGTTTCGGCCCTGGAGGAGTGGTATGTGATCTTGGGTCGGCCATGGGGTCGCCGGGCTCTCTCATCAACACGACTCCATGTGTGGGAGACTCAGTTCTCCCATACCGACGGTGCGCTGAGTGGCAGGCCCATCGAAGGAACGGGCGGGATCCCCCGACTCATGTTATGTATATATGTGGGTGTTGAGAGGGGTACCTCTCTTGCCCAAACGGTGTGGAGGTGGGATTCCTTTATGATTCGTTTTATTTCCATTTCGCCTTTGCTTTTGAAGTAAGTGGGTTAGATTTCGAGCTTTCAATTCGGTATGTTATGCTTTTGTTGGGGTTGTGAAACGGGGGCGGATTTCTAAACTCTAAAACTTGATTGATTTTGGCCTTCGGCCTCAAACTTCTTTCTTTATAAATCTATTACCACGGGGTAAAATGTTTTAGAATGCAAAAACCATGCCCCGTTCATGAACCCCTTTTCGCTTTGTATATGCTTTGCTCTTATGTATATGTATGGGTGCGTGTGTTAGCCCCCTCACCAGTCTCTAGGACCGACCCTCATTGTTTCTCTCCTTTTTCCCCTTTTAATTTGAGGTTGCATGTATCCGTTTAGTGTTGGAGCTAGGAGGTTGTCTTTGAGTCGTGGTTGTGGATAGCTCGAATCACATGCATTGTATTTTTGTTTTCTCTATGTATTTTGGCTAATTCTGAAATATGTGTAAGTTATGACTTTAATTCGAAATTGTAAAAGTTTGTATAACTTGAATCGTTATTTTGATATGTTTCGAGCATGTATGTTTGTCTTTGGGATTCTGGTGCTTCCGCATTCGTTATTTTTCTTTTATTGCGCGCTCTGAGTAGGGTCTAGACCGCCTAGCTTAGGTTAGATTTTTTTGTTTGTCACCCGTTCACCATGGCTTCATGCGTGGACGGAGTCCTCATTTCATTTCACGTGTTGGGCTATGGTGCGGGGGATGTGGCGCCCTTCGCTCCGGGGTGTTACATCCTTAAGTGGTATCAGAGCTCTTGGTTGCAAAACCGGAGCTCTCGTGTCGTGTTGAGTTTGTCTTGGTCGTTCGGCTTAGGATTACGTGTTTGTTGGCATTCACTACATCACTTATGTGAATTATTTGATATTATTTGCATTAATCGTTCACATGAACATGCACTAAAAACCCCACATGCATTGATATCTTCTTGGAATTGTATTTTATTTTAGACTAACGCTCTAATATCAATGAAGATCACCGGGAAAGGAACAAGAGAGACAGGTATATTTGGGCTACAAGGGACTTAGGGATTTTTACCTTTGGAAGCGGCTTGAAATAAGGATATTAAGGCTAAGTTCTAGGTGATCAAGAGAATGGAGTTGAGATTTGAAGAACCCGAGAAGAATTCTTATGAGGGAGTTCTATTCAAGAACTTTATACAAGTACCTCCCTTAAGAGTAAGATGATAGGAAGCTTTTAAATTAAAGAATGAAAGAAGATGGATAATTTCATATAAGGGTTTGAAAGATTGGGTACCTTCGAGGACTGTCCTAGAGTTCGGAATTAGTTACAGGTAAATAGACTTGGAATTTGATCAAACTTTCAAATTTCAAGAATATGTATATGATCTGAGGATGCAAGATACTTGGGGCTATGAAGGAATGGGAAATCAATCCACTGGGGCTCACCCATTACTCATGTGAAGAAAATAGCGGCCTGGGATTCGAAGATGAAGCTAGGAATCCAAACTTCGAGGAATTCTCGAGAAGCTTCAAGCTATTAACAATGTCAGAAAAAGAAGATTTCAATGCCGAAATGGAAAGATCAAATTAAGAGGAACTAGGAATTGGTTTTAATCACGTTAGATGGAAAAATATTTCAAGATGAAATATTTGAAGGCAAGAGGAGGAATCCACAAGATAAGAGAAATCCTTAGAAATTCAAGAATCTTATGAGGTCATCAATATCAAATAAGGAAAGACTTTAATACTAAAGGTGGGAGTATCCAAGGAACAAGAATCTGAGATCTTCAAAGAATGCCACGACTTCAAGATCCCTGTTCAAGTTCAAGTTGGCACTTTGGGAATAAAGGAGTTAACCCCGAACTCAATACTACTACTATGGTGAACGGTACATGAAGCATTCATGGCACTACATACATGCATATTTTAATATCGGGAAAACCCACGTGTTTATTGTCTTATTCTTTATACTTCGGTGACTCTTGGTTACACTTGTTACGTAATTGTTTTCCTTCTTGTCCTTGCTTATTGTGTGTTTCTTTCCCTTCTTGGTTCTTGTTTGAAGTGTGTTTCCTTTCTTTCCTATTTCTTTTTGTTGTGTATTTCTTTCCTCTTTAGTTCTTGCTCGTTGTGTGCTTTATTTTCCTTTTGTGTTAACTCTCTTTTGGAGAGAGTTTGGTAGTGTGCAGTGTTCGTGAGTGTTTGGTGAGTTGTGAGGTTGGAGCTGCTTTTGGTTGGCTTGTCTGAAAGTGTTTTGTTCTCGTTGAAGTAGGGTGTTGTTTCGAGGAGGTCCGTTCAGAGCTTAAGGTGTCATCGGGTACTAGATTGAAGGCTAGCCCGTTGATATTCCTCGTGCAAGAACTGAGGATTGCCTCAGATTAAGAGGTACGATTTTCAGTGGGAGGAGGCGGTCGAAGAGAGTTGCCCTCGGTATCGGCTTTTGCCTAACCGGAGATACAAAAGGCTACCTTGTTTCCAACCGAGGCACAAAGGAAGGCCTTTGTTGTGTGTTGCTTGTAGATGAACAGTAGACTACGCCTTAAGGAGTGCAAGGTCACGAGTTAATCCCACTCAGGGTTTGAAATTGTTCGGAGTTTTAGGAAACCGGTTGTTAAGACATAAGATAGACGTTATGGACTTTGTGTAGTAATGTCTACGTGCCAACGGTTGAGGATTCTCCAACTAGTCCCAAATCTTTTTTTGGGATGTGGGCGCGAACGACTAGGACTTTGTGTCCGGTTCGCCATTTGAGGAGATAAGGTTTCGAGAAGTATGGGATCAGAGTACGCAGTGGAAGTGTGGAGTTGGGCTTGTCTTCGGAGCCGTTCAAGATTCTCCTTAGGACCTAAGGACAGGTCCTTTTGAAGGAAGGGAGTTTGTAACATCCCGATCGTTCGGATATTCAGGTACGCCGTAACGAGATGGCTATATGCGCATTTAAATTATTTAATTATGTAATTGCATGTTTTTTAATGCTTATATGATTATTTGAAATTATATGAAATTAATTGTTTATATTATGGACTTTGACTTTTAAACGTTTAAGTTTGCATGCTCGTAATTTGCTCGTTATGTACCGGAATTCAAATTTGATTTTTGTGAAATTTTGATATGCATGATATATGTGAGTTATGAATGTGTTTGCATGCTCGTTTTAAGTTTTCGGGTTCGTTTGTCGAGGTTTTAAACCTTAAGTATTTGATGAGGGACTCGAGGGCCTAACTAGCTTTAGTACGCCTCGTGTTCCGGAGGCCATAACTTGAGCTCGGGAATTCGGATTCGAATTCTAGAAGATGCACTGGACTCGCAACAAAGAAAGGAAACTTTTAAACCAGGTTGGTATTTTTCTAAGCCCTTCTGAACCCTCATTTTTCGCCCAGAATGAGCAGCTTGTGCTATAGCAACCATCTTTGACTAGTCTTGTACTTGTGGGACCAATTTAACCTTACCTAAGCCTTAACCTTGGTTTACATGACCTTGACTCACCTCTCTCTCTCTCCGTTATCAGCCATATTTCGATCCTCACACCCCCAAGAGAGAGGAAAAGCTGGTGATCCAAGAAGAAGAAAAGAGAAGAAGAAACCCTCATCCATGTTTTGAGATTTTGGAGCTTGATCTCTTCCATACTTCATCAACTCTTGAAGGTAAGTAGATTTTCGAATTCTCCATGATTATATGATGAATTTGATCCATGAATTTCATGTTTTACTTGAGATATAATTTGAGTTTGGGAGATGGCATGAATAGGAAGGATTAGAGTTCAAATCTTGGATGTCTTAGCTTGGATTTAGGGCTGATTTCATGCTTCCTTGGTGATTATATGAACTTCTTTGCTTCCACTCTTAATTTATACTTCATGCTAGATGTGTTAGGGTGATTTTTTCTTTGATAACTTGGTTGAAACTTTAGCTTTTGGGTATGAAAACTGAAATTTATAATATGCTATCCCGGTATGAACTGCTGTCCCGTTTTTGAGATCAAATGATTGAATTCTTACATCCAATGTAACGCCCCGTGTTTTCACACATGTAGGTAAGTGTTACGTGCACATTTACATTTAATCATATGATTTTATACTTGGATTAATTGGTTTAAACTCGTTTCTAATTTGCATTAATTGTTTAAATTTCATATGAATTCCAATGTGAGATTTGAATATATGAACGGAATTGTGAGAATGTGAATTTTTTGAATTTGGTGTTAATTGAAATCTTTCATGTTATATGTGCATGTTGTGGGCTTGATTGTAACTTATTTGAATGTTTTGGACTCAATTGGAAATTGAGTTTGGGCTTAATTGCCACTTTTTGGAAGTTTAGGGACCTATTTGAATAATAGGCAACCCTGAACGGTTTTCAGGATATCTTGAGCTCCGGACCTCGAAACCGAGATGCATAAACGGCGTTGAACTTGTTTCGACGATACCTATTCTTTAAACTTGACCTTGTACCTTTTCAATATCATTTGAACCTTTGACAACGAACCTTTCCATGGCCTCGACTTTGTAACTTGTTTGACCCTTTTTCTTAAACGAACCGGACTTGGATCGGACCGTATTCTATCCATTTTTCCCCTAAATATCAGTAATTCCTTCTCCTTGCTTCCATTTTCCATCGATCATCATCATCCCAAGAGACAAGGAAAAACTCCAAGAAAACCCTCAATTGTTGATCATCCAAACTTTGAGCTCAAGCTTAATCTATCCTCCATCTTTCTCCAAGGTAATTAGAGTTTTGGAACCTCCATCTCCTCCTCTATCTTTTCATCTATGGAAAACTTGGTATGAGTGGAGAATTCATGTGTTTGTATAAGGGCTTGGATAGCATATTTGGGGTTTGAGATTGATCATTGGAGTTTCATGGTTTAAATTGAGAATTGATGCATGAAAGATGATGCTTGAAGCTTCCTTACCATTTTTATATGCTTGAATCTCATGCTGATTGATCATTGTATGATATGCCATTGAAGGAGCTTGAAGCTCCATGCTTGAAGATCATGAGGATTGATGATGATTTTGCCAATCTTATGCATGAAGTCTTGTGAATATGAATGAGTTATGTGATTTGCATGAGTTTTATGGCTTGGATATATGTCTAGATGGGGATATAAGAGGTTCCTTGCTGCTGCCCCTGCTTTTTCAAGCTTTTCCCTCGCCAAAATAGAGCTGCTGCTCTATTTTTCCTCGCAAAACGACGAGCTGACACGGCCGTGTCAGCTTTGAACTGAAAACGGACACGGCCGTGTTGGGCTCTCGACTTGTGAAAATTATTTTCAGAAAATCGGACACGGCCGTGTCCAAATGCTTTGAAAACTCAACACGGCCGTGTCAAGCCCTCGACTTGGGAATTTTATTATTTTTAACCTCGGACACGGCCGTGTCGAATTCCTTTGAAAATGTAACACGGCCGTGTCATTTGAATTGGCAGCTTTGGGGAACCTCTTTTCTTGCTTATATCTCGTTTATTGTTCGTATCCGTGAATTATATGCAACGTGACTCCATTTAAGCTTTGAATTATGATTGACTTATGACCTTGAAAGTTATATGAATGCAAGTATGAAAGCTATGAACATTATGAACGTGAATGAATACGATTTTATCGTATATTGAACGAAATTTGGTGAATGATGGGTTTAATTGAATTCCATGGTATTCATGAGCATATTTGGACATGTTATTATGTTTCAAGCGTTCCATAACATGTCATTGCATAGCCGAGCGTCAAATGTGGTCATAATTGAGTCTCACACCCTTTGTCACACAGATATTGATCCAGTGGGAGACGAGGTTGAGCAGTGAGGTCTTTGTCGGGTTCTTTTGTCTACCACGTGGGTTTTTCTTCTATTAGCTAAAGATATGACCCAAAACACCTAATGTGCAAGATTTTGGCCAAAACTATATAAAGATATGTATCGAGTTTTCAACGAGTCAATGTTTTAATGTAAAGCCTTTAATTTGAACATCCTACCAAAACTTTTGGCGAGAAATGAATGTTCACAATGAATGGGGGCCCGGGACTTAGTGTATTTGGTGAACCGGGGAAGCTTGGGCTGACGGGAATCCACATATACTAGTTCCATCAATTACGGTAACCTAGACTTCACTAGGAGATTAGTGAAAGAAGGGGAACCGAGCTTTTGGGGATTCATGTACCCCTCTAGCACCAATGAATGAGGGTTCGGGCCTTGGAAACCCGTCTCTAACCGGGGGAAGAAGGAGTATATGAATGATCGAATGAATGATCGAATGAATGTGCACGAAAGAATGAATGCATCAATGAACGAATGAATGAACGATTAATGAATTACACGAGGTGTTGGTCAGAGATAATGCACACCCTCTCGCCGGGCGACAAAGGACCTAATGAATGAAATGAATTGTTATAATCCTATTCGAATAAGGATTATAGCTTTCATGTATGTGCTTAAATTCCGCCATATTATGATATTATGCCTATTTTTATACCCACCAGTCTGTCTAAGACTGCACCCGGAGTTGTTTCAGTTCTTTTTACAGGAAGGGATGCTAGGCGGGATACAAGTCTGAGAGAGTCTTGCATAGTGTCTAGCCTTTCTTTCTTTACACTCATATGCTTATTTTATGGTATTTTGGATATTGTATATGAATTCGAGCGTACATGTATTTGGTATTGGTATTGATCTTCCTTGAACTTAAATGTTGGTACCTAGAGCATATAGCTCAATATATGGAATATGAATTATTGCTTCCGCTTTTCTGTTACTCTGATTGTTGTGGTTGGGGTTTTAAGTGATAGGTTAGTCCCGCCTGGCTTAGCGAGTGTGTATGTCCCCGTTCGCTATGATTTGGCACGTGTATGGAAACCCATTTCATATACGGGTCGGGTCATAGTGCGGGGGATGTGACGTCTCGCGCTCGGGTGTTACATCCTTGAGTGGTATCAGAGCCCAGGGTGGTTGCAAAACCAGGGTTCTAGTGTCGTGTTGAGTCAGTTAGGTCGTTCGGCTTTAAGAATTATTTGTTAAGGTGAAGTAATTGCATTTTCGCGTGATAATGTGCTTTGATTCGTGATTTTGTAAGTGATTGACTTCATTGCATTGTCACGCATGAACTAAATTTGGCATGCATGTTAGTGTTTGATTGGACAGGATACCTCCTAGAAGACATCGGGAGAGGTCTCCGGGTCATCATCTTCATAGAGATCGTTCCCCTAATCCCCCACAACCGCCTATGAATATGGAGCATTTCATGGAAGCTGTGTATTATTGCATGATCACCTATTTAATGTATCAATGATATTTGACGTACACGGTCGGAGTTTGGTTGGAGATGATGCACGCTCACTCGCCGAGCCTTTATGTTTATGTATGAATTATGAACTTAATGAATTTAATATGAATAGTCGTAAAGTCTGAGCATTGCTTAGTCATTCTCTTGCCCTTTTTGGGAACTAACTTTAAGTAAAACCTTGCTCGGGATTTATGACTTGCATGTGCATGTTTTTATATATATTTATCACTCCTGCTCGCTCAGTCTTCTAGAGACTGACCCTCCTCCTTCTTTTCCACTTTCCAGTTCTTGCAGGTTTGAGCTAGGCGGCTTTGAGTCGGGTCTGTTGAGTCTGTGTCGGTCTGTTTGATTTGTTATATACCTTGTTTTGATTTGTGAAGGAAACTATGTATATGATATGTATATATTATGCAGGTTGGTACTCATGATTTGGATGTATGATTTTCGGGACAGGTGCTCGGTTTAGTTGAACCCGTTTTGATTATATATTTGATCGGGACTGGTTTCTAGGACAGTTGAACCCGTTTAGCTGATGTTGAGTTACTTTTCGAAATATATGAATTATGATTGCTGATTAAGGTTTTTGAGAATTCATATTTTGTATCGCTTCCGCATTCAGGTCTTGCATATTTGCGCTTGTACAGGGTTTAGGTACCTCCTAGCTTAGGTTGGTTTATGTTTGTCACCCGTTCGCTGTGACTTGGTGTGTGTGCGGACTTTCCATTTCGTACACGTGTCGGGCCATAGTGCAAGGGTGTGGTGCCCCATCGCTTGGGGTGCTACAGTGGACCGTTTGACTAAGTCTGCACATTTTCTGCCGATTCAGATGTCGTTTAAGATTCCCAAGCTAGCTGAGCAATACAGGGAGATTGTTAGGCTTCACGGGATTCCGGTTAGTATTGTTTCAGACAGAGATCCTCGGTTCACTTCTAAGTTGTGGTGAGAATTACAAGAGATTTTGGGTACGAAGCTTCAGTTCAGTACTGCATTTCATCCTCAGACAGATGGTCAGTCCGAGAGATTAATAAGATATCTCGAGGATTTGCTTAGAGCTTGTTCTTTGGATTTTCATTGTGCATGGGAATGGCCGTTCCCATGCGTCTGTGACCCCTTTTACTTGCTTTTTTCGTGCGTATTTGATTCGTTTGAGTTGCTACTTGACTTGTATGATCCGATATGACTTGGAATGCATCCCTGAACCTTAATACTTTATTACTTGCATGATTTAATTGAATATTTGAATTGACCCTTGTGACCAACTTGATAAACATCATTCCATTTCGCATGACATTCATACTTTGTACGCCGTGCGTCTTACTTGGTTCATGTAGAGTCTAAGTTTGGGCTTTTGTATGTCTTGTCACAGAGTTTGGTGGTGCCGGTAAGCCCGAGGTTTAGAGTGTTTGGCCCTTCACACTCTCAGACTCTACTACTACGAGGTGAGGTTTAGGATTTTGTATAGTTATGCGACCAATGGCCTTTATATGCTGATTTCTAACCTTGCATGCGAGTATACCTTACTATAGATATATATGTGTCAGATATGATATTTTTATGACCTTATGCGTGCATTCTGCGTGGGCAGGTGCCTTCGGGCTATATCCCTGTAGCGTGGGAATGTACGTGCATGTGTCCTGCGTGGGCGGGTGCCTTCCGGCTATATCCCTGCAGCGTGGGAATATTTATAAAAACCAGTTTTTGAGGCATATGTATGGTATTTTGGAAAAACAGTTGTGTTCTAATTATGTAGCGAGATTGCCATGAAAGATTGGCGTATGCTATGTTATGATCTGTTTTGTTGTGGATCGAAGGAGCTATGGGATAGACAGCCCTGTAACGGTATAGTACCGTCAGGGATCAGTCTGTGTGTAGTTCCATTTTAGATATCCTGACGCGACCCATGCTGTAGGGAAGGTGTGGTATCTTGAGCCTTCGGCTAAGGCCGGGGAGGACTCTTGTGGGTTCGCTACCCCTTGAGGGTGAGTCTATTTTAGACGGTTTATTCTCGATGGTTTGGGGACGATACATCTCCTCCATCATTGGTGTAGAGGATGGATTTATTTTGATTTATGTTCTGAGGAGTAAAGGTTGGAAGCTTGTACTCGCCGAGCATGTGTTCTATTCTATTATGGAGTTATGAATCGGGATAGAGTCTTTCTGGAAAATGGTTTCTAAACTTATATCTATATCTAGTTTGGGTTATCTCGAAGTGTTTTGGTATGCAACACCTATAGCCGGTTCATGAGTCCATCCTTTTATTCTGTGTTATGCTCTTTATATATATATTGTGGGTGTGCATTAGCCCCCTCACTCGGTCAAGTTGACTGACCCCTCATTTGAACTTTTAGTTGCAGGTCTGTTGGCGTTTGCTAGGCGGGAGTGAGTTGCACTTCGTCGGTCTAGCCTTTCTAGTTGCATTTGTTTTTCATACACTTTACTTATGGCATGACTTGTAGACATGAGATGATACTCTACCTTTTTGTAGCCCTATGTGGCATTTGTATTCGGCCCTGTGTGGCACTTGTTGATTATTACGTTATATTGATCAGATATTCGGGACTAGGTATCTATGCTAGTTGAACCCGTCACCTGTTATGCTTGTTGATATTTGGGACTAGGTATCTATGCTAGTTGAACCCGTCACTTGTTTTGAATGTTGATTTAAATGCTTCCGCTATCTTGTTTTGAATGTTTGAATTGCTTCCCCGCTCTGAGTTTTGTCGAGTTAGATCCGCCTAGCATAGCGTGTGTGTTTGTCTCCCGTTCGCTCTGATTCGGATTCGGGCATGGACTTCCATTTCATGACCGGGTCTGGGTCACAGTGCGGGGGATGTGGCATCCTCCGTTTGGGGTGTTACAGTATTGAATTCTACAATCATAGTCCTCGAGTAACTCCATCCAGTGCCTCTGTCTCATGTTCAAATCTTTCTGAATAAACAAATACTTAAGGCTTTGGTGGTCGGTAAACACTTCAAAAGTAACTCCATAGAGGTAATGACGCCATTTCATCAAAGCAAACACCACCGCGGAGAGTTCCAAATCATGAGTGGGATAGTTTCTCTCGTGATCCTTTAACTTTCTAGAGGCATAGGCTACTACTTTGCCATTCTGCAACAGCACACAACGGAGACCTTCCTTCGATGCATCGGTGTAAACTGATTACCTTCCGAACCCTCGGGCAGGGTTAGAACCGGTGCCGTAGTCAATCTCTCTTTAAGAGTTTGAAAACTCTTCTCACACGCCTCATCCTACTCGAATTTAACCTCTTTCTTTGTTAACCGGGTCAACGGGGAGGCAATCTTCGAGAAATCTTTCACAAAGCGCCTATAATACCTTACTAACCCGAGAAAACTTCTCACTTCCGAGGCATTCTTCGGTTGTTTCCAAAACATAACCGTCTCAATCTTCGTCGGATCCACTTCTATACCTTTCCCCCAAAATGAAGTGACCCAAAAAGGAAACCACGATCCAACCAGAACTTACACTTACTGAACTTTGCAAACAATTGGTTCTCCTGAAGTGTAGATAAGACGATTCTCAATTGCCGCACGTGCTCTTCCACGAACCTCGAATACACCAGAATATCATCTATAAAGATGACCACGAATTTATCGAGGTAAGGCCGGAATATTCGATGCATCATATCCATAAACGCGGCTGGGGCATTAGTAAGACCAGAAGGCATGACTATGAACTTGAAATGCCCATATCTTGTGTTAAATCCCATCTTCGGTATGTCTTCCTCCCGGATACGCAACTGATAATACCCTTGTCTTAAATCCAACTTGGAATAAAAACTTGAACCCTGAAGGAGATCGAATAACTCTTCAGTATGAGGTAGTGGGTGTTTGTTCTTAACTGTTAACCGGTTCAGCTCACGGTAGTCAATGCACATTCGTAAAGTCCCATCTTTCTTCTTTACAAATAGGACCGGAGCACCCCACGGAGAAGTGCTTGGGCGAATGTAACCACACTCTAAGAGCTCATCAAGTTGCGTCTTCAGCTCCTTCAACTCAGCTGGAGCCATCCTATAGGGAGACTTTGCATAAGGTTCTGCTCTGGGATAGAGATCTATTACAAATTCGACGTCCCGATCCGGAGGTAAGGATCCCAAATTCTCCAGGAAAACATCGGGGAACTCCTTCACGATCTCCATCTCCTCGAGCTTGGCCTGATCCTTCGGCTTATTTAAAAGATAGGCCACATAGCCCGTCGCACCGTTCCGGAACAATCTGCTTGCTTCCATAAAGGAAATGAACGGGCAGATCTTCAACCTCTGACCCGAAAATACCGTAGAACCCAAAGTCACCTTCTGTGCAAAACAATCCATCTTCGCTCGGTGTCGAAACAACCAATCCATGCCCAAAATCACCCCATACTTCTTAATAGGCATCTTAATTATATCCGCTAGATACTCTTGATCTTCCACAACCACCGGACAACCACGGTAGACACAGTTCGTCACCAAATTTCCCCCGAGGGGAGAACTCACAACAAAGGAATCATCAAAGCAAGCAACAGGCAAGGGAAGGGTAGTAACAAGCCGGGAAGTAATAAATGAATGTGTTGCTCCCGGATTAAACAATGCATGCAATGGAATGCCATGTATGTTGATAATACCTTCAATAACGGCGTTGGCATCCACTTCCACATCCTCTTCTTCTCCCTCCAAAGCATAAGCCCTTGCTTGGATAGGTGCTCTCGGAGGCATCACGTTCAAAGGTTGAGGAGCTCGAGCTTGAGGGGCTCTCATCTGAGGACAGTTACCAATCAAATGGCCGGGTTCTCCACATTTATAGCACCTCTTCAATTCCTTCCGACATGTCTCCTCGGTGTGGTTGGGACCCTTACAATAAGCTCATTGTGTTGGCGCAGATAGAGCAGGTGCTACCTGTACTGGAGGTCGGGCTCTCTTAACAGAAGTATTAGGACCTTGGGGTTTGAAAACCGGAGGCCCACTTTGTGATGCAGGCCTCTTCCCCAAATTAGAGCCTTGGCCCGAAGAATAAGTTGGGGGACTCAACCTCAACCTAGTAGCTTCCACCTTGATTGCCTTCCTTGTAGCTTTCTCCCAAGTGTCCACGGTAGCAGCTTGTAGGCCGTTCTGAATCTCATATCTCAAACCATGAACAAAATTCCGAGCTTTCTGGGTATCATCATTGGTAATGTGGGAAGCATACGGAGCAAGCCTTTCAAATTCCAAAATATATTCTTCAACTGTTCGGTTCCTTTGTTTCAGCTCTGAGAATTCCTGAAGTCTCCTTTCACGGGCACTCGGCGGTATATACTTATGACGAAATTCCCTAACAAAGCTTTCCCAATTAAATTCTTCTCCACTTCTTTCCAATCGGGCTCTCATTGCCTTTAACCAATTTAATGCGGGACCTTGAACAAACCGGGCCGTGTAAACTGCTTTCTCATGAGAAGGAGCGGGGCAGATTTCCCATATTCCCGAAATCTCTGACAACCATTCTTCTGCTTTGATATCGTTGCCTCGATACCATTTAGGTGGGTTGTTGTTTCTAAACTCCTTGAAGACCGGAGTAACTTATCCTTCTTGCCCTTCCCATTGAGGATTATCCCTCTGATTCTGTTGAAGTTGATTGGGAAGAGCTTGTACAATGTTCTCAGCATTCATCGGTGGAGGTGGTGGCGCTTGTGGAGGAGGTTGATTAAGATCCGGAGTTTGCTCCCTAACCAGTCTCCTTCTTGGAGGCATCCTGAAAATTCACATATCATGAAAATATTGAAGCATGGGGTTCAGTTCGTCTTCATGAGAACAATTATCATGAAATTAAACAAATAATTCATATAAGTATGTAAGTGAATGCGAATAGTCACATAATCCTAAACCGAACAACCTAGACCAACTCAACACGACTCCAGAGCTCCAGTTTTGCAACCGAGAGGTCTGATACCACATAAGGATGTAACACCCCGGAGCGAAGGGTGCCACATACCCCGCACTAAGGTCGAACATGAGTAACGAAATGGGGAGTTCGCACCCATATCAAACCATAGCGAACGGGAGACACACAAAACACACACCCTCGCTAGGCGGCCTAGACCCTTAGAACGGCGCAAATTAAAATCAGAGCAGCGAAAGCAATAAAACATCATACATACTTCCCAAGATCTCATAAATACATAGCATAATAGGGTCAAGTTAACAACTAGCCATGTTAGAAGATATACAGGATATACAATGCCCATCGAGGCCAAAACAACATAAGTATTCATAATACATAATCCCAAAAGTGCAAAGGTAAATAAATAAATACGCCACTACAATGCATGAGGACTCAAGCTACACCACAAGTAAAACCCAACCGACACTTGCCGTCTAGCTTGACTCGGAAGTACCTGCAACTCAAAAGAAGGGGAAAAGGGGAAACAACAACGAGGGTTAGTCCTATGACTAGTGAGGGGGTTAATTCACACACCCAATATACATACAGAGCAAAGCAATCAATCAAAACGAGAAGATCCTTAAACCGAGAGTGGTTTTTGCAAGCCAAAGTGTTACCTGTGATATAGATATACATAGGTTTAGATAGAGGAGAAAAGGGGCCGAAGGCCAAACCTCAAGTTTTAGGTATTTTGAAGTCCACTCTCATTCCTTAGACTAGTCAAACATAACCAACTCAGTGAGTACGAGTCACACCTCCCAACTTCCGTATACCAAGGAGCATAACAAAACAAAGCAAAAATCATAATCCATCCCCACACCGAGTGATAGAAGGGTTGACGACCCTAACTATCCGTATACACACGAGACAAGGTTTAACCACGACATTGAAACCTTCGACAATTATCACCACCGGCTCAAGAGAAACACCCTTCCTCGATCCTGTTAAGGTTGGATGAGACTCTCAAATAGAGGGTGTTGATGGAAGAGCTCGGCGACCCCTCGGTCGTCCCGAGATTGCCATACCACTCTCTAGGGCCCAAAACTTATCACAAAGATCACACACACCTACCATAAAGCTTATCTTTCAAAGCCTCATCTCGCTCACACACACACACAAAGCGAAAGTTTTCCAAACAAAAGCAAAATAGCTTATATACTTATACAAAACATTTTCAAGATCTTAAAACAAATGGGATAAGCCCTCGACATACGTAGCATACACTTATCTAGTATATAATATACATAATCGCATGCGAGGCTTCAACTCAAATAGGGTTAGAGGTCATTTAACTAAAAGAACAAAAACCTCACCTTAACACGCTTGTAGTGGAGACAAAAGTGTAATCCGGACGCCTATGGGGCAAGCTCGTCTACAACGGGAAGATCCTCTGAACAAAATAAACAACAAGGGATACCCTTAGACTCAACATGAACCACATTGATGCTCGGTAAACGCGTATGCAAGTTTATGATGCAAACGATATGAAATGAATTTATATTTAGATCATATAAGAGCATACATTGCATATAAGATCATATCTCGCAAACGAGGGCATAAAATAAGCCGAAAATTCACAACAGAAAGCTTAACACATAATATAACAAGTTACATACAAGTCATAAACGAGACAAGAAAGGCCAATGAAAAGCAACGAAATGACGAAAGAAACTCCCCCCGGGCATCACCTACGAAGTGGACAAGGCTATGTCCAAAATACACATGAAACGGACATGGCCGTGTCCGATTTAAATTAAATCAGGACCCCAAGTCAAGAATTTAACATGGCCGTGTCAGGATGTAAGGGTTTTGGAAACGACCGTGTCCAACATTCAGCCTTGAAAAATTTTAGGCGCAGCAGTCCGGCTTTTGAAGAGCAAAACAGGACAGTTCGTGTGCAAGCCTTAGGGAGAATCTTAGGCCATCAAAACTCACATATCATGCATGAAAATAACACCAATTCAATATATATTCATGCCATAAAAATCTAGCAACAAGATCAGCTCCAAAATACAAGAAAACAAGGCAAGAAAGGAAATGAATTCATCAAGCCATTTCATCAAATTTCTCAAGAGTTCATTAATGGAGAATCATCCAAATTTCAACTACCATGAAAGAACATGCAATAAATACTTAGAATAAGGTCTTAAGAGCAACATTTAATCGTCAAGACTCAAGAAATTCAAGCATGGGACCAAGATTCATCAAATCCTCCCAAGTTATACTATTCATCAATATATCCAAAATGTAATCAAAACACCATAGATTTCAGCCCAGAAGCACATAAAAGAAAGAGGAGAGAATGTAGATTAATTAACATTATAGAATTACCTTTCAAAGTTGAGAAGATTTGGAGGTGATTTGAGCTCAAAATCACAAAAATGGCCAAAGGGTTCTTCTCTTCTCTCTTCTCTTCACTTAGAGCTGAACTTGTGAGTTGTGGGAGAGGGTTTGGCTCGGTTTTAAGGGGGTTTAGGGCTAAGAGTTAAGGTTAAGGTTTGGTTAAGTTTAAGAGGGACCCACTAATCAAGGTTAGGTCAAAAGATGTCTCTTAGGCATAAGGTGTTCGTTCTGGTCGAATTTCAGAGGTCTAAATGAACTTTGAAAAATGTGAGGCTTGTTCCATTGAACCCGAATTGTCGAAACGAGTTCAACGGAGATGACAAAATTTAAATCCGAATTCCCGAGCTCAAGATATGCCGCTCGGAACCCAAGGTGCGCTAAATGCTCTTTAGCCTCCTTTATGTCCCGACTCCACAAACGAACCAAAAAGGAAAACCAAATGAATTCCAAAACATGAAACAAGCATATAAACGAGTCCATAACTCACGTAATTAGCACATAACAAGAATTCACAAAAATCAGAATTAAGTTCGGATCCAAAATGAACAAAATACGAGGCAAGAAAGTTTAAACGTTCAAAATTATTAAATTCATATTAATCCAATTAAATTCAAATAACTTCAAATATTCACGTTAGCATTTAAATATCACATAATCACATAAGAGAAATAATTAAATCGCGCACATATTAGATTACCTAAAAGTCCGCTCAGTCGGGATGTTACAAATTACAAACGTAAAGGGCATGAACTAACTAATGTCAACACAAAGCAATTAAAACCAAAATAGTCTGCACCCTATCTCCCCTCCCGGGGAGATTTACACATAAAAAGTCCCTGGCTGGGGACTTCATGCAAAAAACCCTTCTGCATAAAAAGTACTCGGCCGGGTACTTCTCAAGGTAAAATCTCATCGGCCGGGGAGACACTCCAGCAGCTGGAAATGGCGATATTCACCCTGTTCAGCCCTGCTTCCCAACCAAGCCACATACCAACTCAAAGAGACATGTAAAGCCAAGAAATTCAGCAGTAATTCAGCACAAACACTCCCCCTAAACTGATCAAAACCGAACAACAAGAAAAAAAAAGGAAAAGAGATCAAATTCAGGCATACATCTCAACAAAAGCTCAAGAACATTAATGATAACTCTCACATACTTCAACCACCACCAAAATCAGATATATATAACAATAAATGAAGCATAAGTAATCAAGTATATAGCCTCAATTCAAGAGAAACACCAAAAGAAGTCATGTAATTCAAATATGGAGCATAAACCTAACTATTCATGTCATGAAGCAAATCCATATCAAACATGGCTCAAAATCAGATTTTCTTGGATGAAAATGATCACTTAAGCATATAGATAACAAATATAAGCTTACCCTGTAGCATCCGAACGCAAGGTACCACATCCCCCACACCGACACCCAACCCGAATATGAAATGGACAATCCATACCCGAGCTAAATCACGGCGAACGAGGACATACACACTCGCTAGGCTAGGCGGGAGCTAACTTTCGTGACCAAAGAAACACTAAAATAGAAATATTACCAATGCGGAAGCAAGGTACTATGTAAATATCAAGATAAGCAAAGAGCAACCGGTTCAACTAGCATGGATACGTAATCCCGAAATTCGATAAAATCATAAAACATCAAATCCAGATTCTTTCTATTTCTGTAAGCTTATGTTGAATTCATGATAAAAGTAACAATCAATACAAATCTTAAATCTTCATACTTAAACAAATCATGATTCAATATGTACACAGACCGACTCTGACCTAACCGAAAGACTTAATAGACTTGACTTCGCGTCTAGCACTCCAAACGTGCAAGAACATTGAAAACAATCCGGGTTCAGTCTATACGAGACTGGTGTGTATAAAACGAGGCATAATAGCATATACAACAATATTTAAACATTCACATGCAAGTTATAATCCCAAATGAGGTTTTAGAGCATTTCCCAAGTGGGTAAAATAAAGAAGTCATCAAAAGGGATTATAACGTTCATTTTTCATTAGGTCGTTTGTGGCCCGACAAGTGGGCGTGCATTATCTCCAACCAACACCTCGTGTAGTTCATTAAACATTCATTCATTCTTTCTTTCTTGTTAGGAATAGTGCCCTAAAAGGCAATTGTATATCCGCTTTGTGCTTTTCCTTATTGTAATCACAGACAATCTTTGAATAAAATAACGAATTGAGGCAACACTTCTTTATATGCTCTTGTTTGGTATGCGTTTACTTTAGCTGTGCATGTATGAGAACTCCCCTAATCCTGATGACTTTAGGACTCTACCATTTAGGTGAAATGGTTCATGAAACGAGCCCTATATCACATAAGTCATGATTAGTAAAATACTCCAAGCCGATGAGTCCTATAGACAGTGGGAGTGTCAACCTGACTCCTCTAAGGCTTGCTTGTGGGATCACGCCCTTAAGAAGGACCACCTTGTTTCATGGAGGTGTAAAGTGTATAGTTGATACGTGCGTGATACATGAGGGTGCTTACTTTAATAAGTAAGTTCACTGAGGTGCCCCGTGTGAGAACATTCCTAAATGGGAAAGGAAGTTTCTATTTCAGGAAATGGAAACTTCCAGATTAGGAAATATCTCACGAGTCATTGATGTGATTAATTGATCCTTAGGCTTGAGGTTCCTTGTCACTTTATGAGTTAACTCTGTAGTCTTAGGTATAAGCTTTAAAGGGTGTCGCCTTAGACAACTGATTCAAGGCTTATGCTGGGGCTGCACAAGTGATTCATGAAAATGAATGAGAATCAAGAAAGGACCTACACTTGCATTTGCAAGGTGATCTCTTATTGTGTAAGTCATTCATATGCCATATGGAGTCCTTGGCCAAGGCAGTAGATCAAGACATCAAGAAAAGGGTTTCTTAGATTGAGATCAAATGGATATGAAATGCACTTAACTTTAAGACCGGATTATTAGGGTTCTGATTATTCCTTTACCCTAGATCATGGTTGAGAGATAGTAAGTAGAAGGATTGTATCTCGCATGAATCAATGACTTAAAGGTTCTGTCGAATCCGAACATTCCAATTCAGCTAGGGGTTAAACACCTGTTGCTACACTATGGTCGTTTAATCTGTGGATTGATTAATTAATTAGTGAATTAATTAATTAGGGTCACTGCTAATTGAATTGAGAACCTAGAGGGTCACACAAAACAACTTGGTTACATGAGTTGAGGCTTTAAAATGATTAAACGAGTTAATCGGGCCAAGAGGGTTCCACACGTGTGAAATCACACATGTGGCTCACGTGAGTGAGACGTGTCACTGTGACACGTGTCACACACGTGTGAATATATATATTATATATATATATATATGTATTAAATAATTAAATGTGTTAATTATTTAATAGACTTTGGTTTAATTTCGAATTAAAAAAGAAAGTCTTATTTTGCAGAAAATAATCTAGTTAATTAATTACGAATTAATTAATTAGATAAAAATAAGTTATTTATTTTATAATAAACAAAGTATAAAATTATCCAAAAATAGTTTGGATATTTTTAGCTCTCTTAAAAGTTGACTTAAATTAGAATTGAAAGTCAAAGTTGGAAAATACTTGATGATCAAGTAATAGGAGAGAGAGGAACCAAATCCTTGTCCAACAAGGAATAGGTTCGGCCGTCCCTCTCCCTTTCCTATATATAGGGGAGCTCATGCTCCCCTTAAGAGCTAATTGACAATTCTTTTGGTTCATATGGTGAACACCTTCCTTTCTCCAAGATCAAATAAACCATAGGTTAAGCCTAAACACTAACTAGAGAACTAGCATCCTTACTAGTTAGACTGTGATCAAGTTGGTGGACTTTCTCTAGAGACTTCAAGTTAGAAGTTTGAAGATTCGAGCTTTACCAAGGAGAGGGGATCAAGCCGCGAGAAGAGCGTTCTTGGGTGGCTTGAAACGCTTCAAGAAAGAACAAAAGAAAAGTAAGTTTTCTGTCTGTACGAATTTGGTTACACGATTGCGAGTCCAAGGTCCTTTTGTTGGGAAAATTTTTTAAATTCCGCTGCTTTCTGATTCGTGTTTTCCAACAAGTGGTATCAGAGCCACCTCGTTAATCGTGTTTCTGATTCGTCTCCATTATTCTGAATTTGGTAGAAATTCTTAGGCTTAGATGAGAATTAGGTATTCATGAGTTCTTTTAGAAAGCCTGAAATACGAAACTGTAATTTTTCTTGAATTTCTGAAACTGTTTTCCTAAATTGTGTTTTCGGAAACCCGTTTTGATAGAAATTAATTTAATTCGTGTTTTTGAATTTTGGATTGTTTTGGTTTTTGAACTAAAAATACGAAACACGAAATCGCGTTACGAAAACGTGAGCCGGGACGTGCTAAGGCATAGCACGCCAGGCCCGCGCGCCCGCCCGCCCAGCAGTCCCGCAACCGCGCGGGACTGCCCGCCACTGCCGTCCGCCAGCGCCTAGGCGAGCCCGCCTGTACCTCCCGCAACCGCGCGGGAGCCTTCCGGCCGCGGCCGCCCGCCTCGCCCAGCTGATGCGCGCGACGCGCGCAAGGATGCGCGCCATGCGTGCGCACGCTGGCAGCTTACGCTGCCGGCTGTGCGCAGCGCTGGCGCGCGCGTCCGTGCGCGCGATGCTGTGCGTCAGCCGGGCTTGGTCTCGGGCGGACGTGTAGTCCGTTCCGGGTACTTCGTTTCGCGATCTTGATTTTCGTGTTTAGTCCAATCCAATCCCGATTTAATTTTTCTGAAAATTTTATTTATTAAATTTGAATTATTTTTTAAATAATTGATTAAATTGAGATTTTAGAAATTTAAGCGATTTGAACTTTGGAAAAATTACAAATTTTATTTTCTGAAAATAATGAAAGAATAAAATTATTAATTTTGGAAATTAATTGGAATTTTATTGGTTTATTGTTTTTCGGGTTTTATAGAAAAGGCTCTTGAACAAGAATTCCATCTAAGTCGTGTTTTAAGTCATTAGGACTTGAAACGAGAATTTTAATTTATTGGCTAACTTTAAATTCTCGCAAAAGCATGTTAGGTGATCATGGGATTAGATCTATGTATGGTTTTAAGTTATGCACATGGATGGTTTAAATTGGGGTTGGAGCCCTATAGTTGCGTTTTTCAATTGAGGTTGGAGCCTCACTTATGTGCGTACTGTTATGTGATTTATTATGTGGCTTTCCATATTACTGTTTTTGAGGCCGGGGTATACCCCGTGTAATTGTCTGAGGCCAATATGAAGATTGAGCCTTATTACTTTATGTCTTTTTCCTTTTATTGTAATTTGAGAGTAGAGATAGGTGGTGAGGTTTTATTTTCATTTTGGAGACAATGCACCCATGGAGTAAGATGGACCACATTCAAGTAACAAGGAGGCCATAAGTGAAGACCCCTCAAAATGTTAGGGAGGGGAATCTCAATTGTTAAATGTAATAGAGATAGGGCTCGTATTTTGTTACCGCTTTCCCTTATGTGATTTGAACTGTTTATGTGGCATGTATGTTAGAACTTGTGATTGTGGAGTGGCTCCCACATATCACGCATAAGATAGGTAGAACCCAAGATCATTACATGTTAGTATCATGCTAGGACATGTTATCTGTTTATGTGCTTGTTTGAAATGCATTTAAGTGTACTTGCATTAATCAAGACTAATAAAATTGGATAACATATATGTTGGTGAGGTCGAACCGGACAACTCTCCGGTTGATTCGAAAATTCCCATTAAAAATTAAGCTAATTTCGAACAAATAGGTATTTAATTCGAGATGCAAATTTTGAATTAAATTCCTAGCATTCCATCAATAGGTTTTAAGTTTAGTAAGTAAAGCTAGTTATTGTCCGCGAGTCTTGGGATAGCTAGTGGAGCTTATTAGTTCTTAGTTACCTAATTGATCATTTTAAATGATCAATATTTCATGATCGATTTTAGCAAGGGCGATGTCCGCGAGTCGTGGGTCGTTCGAACTAAGTTTTGGTCATGATCTTATGATTGATGGGTCTAGCTTAACGCCTAACTAAATATGGATGTCGCACGAGTCGTGGGTCCATATTGAAAGATAGGTGATGCAAAAAACAATTACTAAGAGTTCTAAAGGTGTTAGAATTGGTAAGTTGTACCTACCTAGGGTTCTTACTGAGAATGTCCGCGAGTCGTGGGTTCGAGGTGAAATGCCTAGGATCTTAGTACCCACTGGGAAACGTGTTCCTCTTAGATCTTTGGGAATTATAGATCTTTGAAAAATAGTGGGAGCTACAATAGATTAAAGACCTTATCTTTTGTATATCGTTATAATTCAGCATGCTCACTAGTTCTCTGTTTTACCATTTAGGTCGTAGATTCTGTGATTCTCTACGTGTTTTGAAATGGCAACCAAAAACCCTCTTGTATCGATCCTCGAGTCAAACATGTTGACTGGTCTCAACTATTCTGATTGGCTGAGGAATCTAAAAATCATTTTAGATTCTCAGAAGAGAGCTTATGTTCTCTTCGAAGGGGAGCCCAGTCCCGAAGGGGAGGCTCCCACTCGGGCCGAGCGGGATGCGATTCAGAAGTGGAAGGATGATAATCTCCAAGCCCGTTGCCTTATGTTGGCTAACATGTCTCCGGACTTGCAAAGGCAACATGAGGCCATGGAATTCGCTTGGGAGATTTACGACCACTTAGAGCAACTTTACCGCCCTCATGAACGTGTTACAAGGTATAACACTTCAAAGGAATTGTTCCACTTGAGAATGAGGGAAGGTTCAAGTGTCCATGAATATGGACTCAAGTTTCTTGCCCTTACTGAGAAACTCGCTTCCATGGACATGCCACTGAAAGATGAGCTTTCAGTGGATTTGTTGCTAGCTTCGCTCCCACCATCATTCAACCCATTTGTCCTTAACTTCAACATGAATCATGCTAGTGCTACTGTAGCTGAGCTGATTAGTCAGCTTGTGACTGCTGAAAGCACGATCAAGAAGGACAATAAGGTTTTGATGGTGAATGCTCCATCTTCCTCTTCTGGGCCTTCTAAAGGTAAGGGTAAGAAAGCCCAAAAGAAGAAGAAGAAACCCCTTAGGCCCACTGGTGGCATTTTGAAGGGAAAGGCCCAAAAGAAGAAGCATGATCAGAAAGAGGATGTTTGCTTCCATTGTGGCAAAGCGGGACATTGGAGGAGAAACTGCCCAGAGTACAAGGCTACTCTAAAGAAAGGTATCTTTCTCGTTGAAATAAATCTTTCTATTAATTCTAGTTCTTGGGTACTTGATACCGGTTATGGAACTCATATCTGTAATGATGTACAGATGCTAAGTGAAGTCCAACAACTCAAAGAAGGAGAATGTGTCTTGAAGATCGGCGATGGCTCAAACGTTGAAGCTCGAGCTTTAGGCAAAATTAGATTAGATTTAGGTAGTTTTGAGTTAGTCTTAAATAAAGTCCTTTATGTACCGAGCATTATTCGTAATATAATTTCAGCTCCAATATTAGATTGTGAAGGTTATGAAACTTATATTAAGAATGGTAAATATTTTATCAAACGGAACAACCCTTCCGTTCACATCGGTACTCTAAGTAATGGACTTTACCTAACTCAAAATATCAATATTATGAATATACAACGAGAAACAAAGCGTAAGAGAGATGACAAAGTTTCAGCTCCCTTACGGCACGCTAGATTAGGACACATTTCCAAAAACAGAATTAGCAAGATAAACACTTTAGGATCATTCTCTGAAAATGATCTCAAAGAGTTAACTTCTTGCGAATCCTGTCTCAAAGGAAAAATGTCCAAATTTCCTTTTAAAGGAACTGTGGAACGTGCCACTAAGGTTTTGGATTTGATCCATACTGATGTTTGTGGACCGCTTAGTGTAAGCACTAGAAACAATCATCAGTATTTCATAACCTTTACTGATGACTTTAGTCGGTATGGTTATGTATACTTAATGAAGTATAAATCTGAAGCTTTTGAGAAATTCTTAGAATTTCAAAAGGAGGTTGAGAACCAAACTGTTCACAAGATCAAAGCACTTCGATCTGATCGAGGAGGCGAATATCTTAGTGAAGAATTCCTTAATCATCTCAAAGATAATGGGATTATCTCTCAGTGGACTCCTCCGGGAACTCCTCAGCTTAATGGAGTTTCTGAGAGAAGGAATCGAACCTTACTTGATATGGTTCGTTCCATGATGAGTTTCACTGACTTACCACCTTCTTTCTGGGGTTATGCCCTAGAAAGTGCAGCAAAGATTTTGAATCTAGTTCCCTCTAAGTCAGTCCCTAAAACGCCCCATGAAATGTGGCATGGTAAAATCCCTAGCTATTCTTACTTAAGAATTTGGGGTTGTCCTGCTTACGTGAAGAGGACAGTAGGAGATAAGTTAGAATCTCGTTCTAACTTATGCTACTTTGTAGGTTATCCTAAGGAATCCATAGGATACTACTTCTATGATCAATCTGAGCAAAAGGTGTTTGTTTCCAGAAATGCCACTTTTCTTGAGGAACCGTTCCTTAAAGAAAAGAAAGGCAAGATCATAGAATTTGAAGAAGTACAAAGTGACCCCACGCCACCCACTGAAGAAACGTCCCCTACTGATCAACCACAACCAATCACGAATTTCGATACACATGTAAATCCTCATCTAAGGCGTTCTGAACGCACTCCTAGACAGCCGGAGAGATGGTATGGAATCTTCCATGAAATCTCTCAAAAGGATAATGATCCTTCAACATATGAGGAGGCACTTTCAGATTCTAACTCTGAACATTGGATAGAAGCCATGAAATCCGAAATGGATTCCATGAACTCCAACCAAGTTTGGACCTTGGTAGATTTGCCTGATGGGGTCAAACCCATAGGTTGCAAATGGATCTTTAAGAGAAAGCTTGGAGTTAATGGAAGCATTGCAACCTACAAAGCAAGACTGGTTGCAAAAGGATTCACTCAAAGACCCGGAGTAGACTTTGACAAAACCTTTTCACCAGTTGCAATGCAAAAGTCCATTCGAATCATGCTTGCCATTGCTGCATATTATGACTATGAGATATGGAAAATGGATGTGAAAACTGCCTTTCTCAATGGTGACATTGACAAAGACATTTATATGGAGCAACCCGTAGGTTTCACATTCAGTGGGAGTGAGCAAAAGGTTTGCAAACTCCAAAGATCAATCTATGGATTGAAACAGGCTTCTAGGAATTGGAACATTCGATTTGATGAATCAGTCAAAGCGTTTGGCTTCATGCAAATTTCGAATGAATCATGTGTGTATAGAAAGGAATTGGAGACCTCAGTGCAATTCTTAGTACTTTATGTTGATACATCCTTCTTATTGGGAATTCGATGGATGACATGAAAGTGACTAAGTTATGGTTATCGAACCAATTCGAGATGAAAGATCTTGGTGATGCGTCCTATATCCTTGGAATTAAAATCTATAGAGATAGATCTAGAAGGTTAATAGGACTATCACAGTCGATGTACATTGACAAAGTATTGAAGAGATTCAATATGGAGTCAGCAAAGGTTAAGAACCTTCCTATGAGTGTAGGAACATGTCTTTCAAAGAAGATGTGTCCTAAGACTAACCTTGAGAAGGAGAGAATGACTCATACACCTTATGCGTCAGCAATAGGTAGCATAATGTATGCAATGTTATGTACTCGACCGGATGTGGCTTATGCACTTAGTGTGACGAGTCGTTTCCAATCTGACCCTGGAGATGGTCAATGGGCTGCCGTGAAGAATATTCTTAAGTACTTGAAAAGTACTAAAGATTTATTCTTAGTTTACGGAGGTCAGAAAGATCTTACTGTCGAAGGATACTGCGATGCAAGCTTTGCATCAGACTTAGATGATTTTAAGTCAATGTCAGGATACATTTTCTGCCTAAACGGCGGTGCAGTGAGTTGGAAGAGTTCCAAGCAAACAACCACTGCAGATTCGACCACTGAGGCCGAATACTTAGCTGCAAATGATGCAGCTAAGGAAGGTGTTTGGATTAGAAACTTCATTCAAGAGTTGAATTTTGTTCCTAGCATGAAAGACCCCATTATTGTGTTTTGTGACAACACTGGGGCGGTTGCTCAAGCAAGAGAACCAAGATCTCACCAACGGACCAAGCACATTATGAGGAAGTATCACCTAATCCGTGATATTATCAAAAGAGGAGATGTACAAAATGAGAGGGTCACATCAACAGAGAACGTGGCAGATCCAGTCACTAAACCCCTTAGTCGAGAAGCTTTCCAAGGTCATCTTCAGAAGATGGGACTTAGAGTAGCTTTAGAATGGCTTTGACGGGCAAGTGGGAGATTGTTAGGAATAGTTCCCTAAAAGCCGATTGTATATCCGCTTTGTGCTTTTCCTTATTATAATCACAGACAATCTTTGAATAAAATAACGAATTGAGGCAACACTTCTTTATATGCTCTTGTTTTGTATGCGTTTACTTTAGCTGTGCATGTATGAGAACTCCCCTAATCCTGATGACTTTAGGACTCTACCATTTAGGTGAAATGGTTCATGAAACGAGCCCTATATCACATAAGTCATGATTAGTAAAATACTCCAAGCCGATGAGTCCTACAGACAGTGGGAGTGTCAACCTGACTCCTCTAAGGCTTACTTGTGGGATCACGCCCTTAAGAAGGACCACCTTGTTTCATGGAGGTGCAAAGTGTATAGTTGATACGTGCGTGATACATGAGGGTGCTTACTTTAATAAGTAAGTTCACTGAGGTGCCCCGTGTGAGAACATTCCTAAATGGGAAAGGAAGTTTCTATTTCAGGAAATGGAAACTTCCAGATTAGGAAATATCTCACGAGTCATTGATGTGATTAATTGATCCTTAGACTTGAGGTTCCTTGTCACTTTATGAGTTAACTCTGTAGTCTTAGGTATAAGCTTTAAAGGGTGTCGCCTTAGACAACTGATTCAAGGCTTATGCTGGGGCTGCACAAGTGATTCATGAAAATGAATGAGAATCAAGAAAGGACCTACACTTGCATTTGCAAGGGATCTCTTATTGTGTAAGTCATTCATATGCCATATGGAGTCCTTGGCCAAGGCAGTAGATGAAGACATCAAGAAAAGGGTTTCTTAGATTGAGATCAAATGGATATGAAATGCACTTAACTTTAAGACCGGATTATTAGGGTTCTGATTATTCCTTTACCCTAGATCATGGTTGAGAGATAGTAAGTAGGAGGATTGTATCTCGCATGAATCAATGACTTAAAGGTTCTGTCCAATCCGAACATTCCAATTCAGCTAGGGGTTAAACACCTGTTGCTACACTATGGCCGTTTAATATGTGGATTGATTAATTAATTAGTGAATTAATTAATTAGGGTCACTGCTAATTGAATTGAGAACCTAGAGGGTCACACACAAAAACTTGGTTACATGAGTTGAGGCTTTAAAATGATTAAACGAGTTAATCGGGCCAAGAGGGTTCCACACGTGTGAAATCACACATGTGGCTCACGTGAGTGAGACGTGTCACTGTGACACGTGTCACACACGTGTGAATATATATATTATATATATGTATGTATTAAATAATTAAATGTGTTAATTATTTAATAGACTTTGGTTTAATTTCGAATTAAAAAAGAAAGTCTTATTTTGGAGAAAATAATCTAGTTAATTAATTACAAATTAATTAATTAGATAAAAATAAGTTATTTATTTTATAATAAATAAAGTATAAAATTATCCAAAAATAGTTTGGATATTTTTAGCTCTCTTAAAAGTTGACTTGAATTAGAATTCAAAGTCAAAGTTGGAAAATACTTGATGAACAAGTAATAGGAGAGAGAGGAACCAAATCCTTGTCCAACAAGGAATAGGTTCGGTCATCCCTCTCCCTTTCCTATATATAGGGGAGCTCATGCTCCCCTTTAGAGCTAATTGACAATTCTTTTGGTTCATGTGTTGAACACCTTCCTTTCTCCAAGATCAAATAAACCCTAGGTTAAGCCTAAACACTAACTAGAGAACTAGCATCTTTACTAGTTAGATTGTAATCAAGTTGGTGGACTTTCTCTAGAGACTTCAAGTTAGAAGTTTGAAGATTCGAGCTTTACCAAGGAGAGGGGATCAAGCCGCGAGAAGAACGTTCTTGGGTGGCTTGAAACGCTTCAAGAACGAACAAAAGAAAAGTAAGTTTTCTGTCTCTACGAATTTGGTTACACGATTGCCAGTCCAAGGTCCTTTTGTTGGGAAAATTTTTTAAATTCCGCTGCTTTCTAATTCGTGTTTTCCAACATTTCTTTCATGCATTACATTCTTTTGTGCACATTCATGAACATTTACACCTTCTTCCTCCGGGTGATGGCCGGGTGATAGGCCCGAACCATCCATTCATTGACCAAAAGGGGAACATGACTCCCCAGATGGCACTCAGCGTCTATTCCTCGCTAACTCCTAACGGGGTCCGGTTACGCCGTTCATTGGTGGAACTAGTGTGCGGGATCACCGTCAGCCCATGCCTCCTTGGGTCACCACTCACACCAAGTCCCTGGGCCCCATTCTATGTATTCATTCATTCATTCTCGCCAAAACATTTGGTAGGATTTATAAAATAAAGGCTTTACGTTGAATCCTTTACTCTGAAAACGACTCTATATACATATAATAAATTTTGGTCGAAATCTTTGCACATTGGAAGTATATAGGGTTGTGTAACTAGATAGTAGAGAAACCCACCTGAACACCTCTTACCGAACAAATCCAAGAAGACAAGAAGACTTGAAAGTGTCCTAAGAACCCGGTACGTCTCCACCCTGGAGAAAACTGTACAAAGGACAACGTAACATGTTTGTGAGACTCAAGACTCCAAATGAACCATATAAGACGCACGACATGCAATGAACATGATATGAATGCATAAAAGATAATATTATGTAATGAACACGTTCATGTGCACGATTAACGCATTTAAATCGTATAATCGAGCCATTCATTCGATATTAGAAACGTTCATATTCATTCAAGTTCAATCTTTACACGTTTCATAACAATTCAATCCAAGAACTCAAATAACGATCATATCACGTACCATAACATATTTACAATTATAGCATAAACAAATAATCATATTCAATTCAAGAATTTCACATAACGAGCATATCACGTGCTATAACACGTTTACAATTTAAGAATTACCAGATAAATACATTCAAATCGAGATCGGAAATTAGAAAGGAACATGAAATAGGTAACAATTTAATTTCCATAATTCAATTAAATTAAATAATATTTAATATATATATATATTAAACATATATATATATATAATATTCATAATTATATGTATATATGTACGTACCATTCCATGTAAATTTCCCATGCATGCATTTACACTTCAATATAAATATTTATACATATACATAGCATGCATGGACAATTTAATTTAAACATTTCATGCATGCAATGCAAACTTTACTCATTAAACATGCATGAATTTATATGTACGTATAATCATGCATGCAAATTTTAATTAACCAAATGCATGCATTTAATCAAACCATGCACAATAATTAAACATTACACTACATGCACACACACACATTTATATATATATATATACATAAATACACACTTACACACACACACCTTGCATGCATTAGTTATATATTATATATACACATTGCATGCATAAATTAAAGAATACCATGCACAAATAATTACGGAACCACACAACAGCAGCCTAAGCCAATCTCCCCGCCCGGGGAGATCTTGCATTCAAAAAGTCCCCGCCTGGGGACATTCACACAGGAGGCTTTCTGTACCAAGGCTCCCCCGCTGGGTACTTTCATGCCCAAAATCTCCCCGGCCGGGGAGATGCAACACAGTCACGTAGCAACAGCAATTACAAAGCAACACCCCTGTTTCATTACATAAATTTGCAGCAACAAGTAGCAGTAATGAAGGCATGATATTCAGCAGCAAACTAGCATCAACAACTCTCACAAACAACTGAAAATGGACAGCCAAGAACAAGGAAGAAAGAGCAGCAGCAGACGCAGCAGTTCAGGCCAAAAAAAAATAGGGCAACAATCAGTCCATCTCTTACTCAACATAATCAGGTATTTATGTGCATCAAACAAGACAAAAATGATCAGCAATTAATAGCAATTTCTATCCTAAAACGCAGTAGCAGCAGTGCATGTCGTGAGGGAGGAAAGAAGAAGATTCTTTCATGCAATTTCTTAACAAGTTCATTAAGGGTAACTCATTTAATAGCCAACTACCATAAAATACATGACCATAAATGAAATAAGGAATCAAGACCATCATATTCATGCTTTGAATCAACCAAAATCATCAAGGAATGAGAGAGATCCACAAAATGGCACCAAACCTAACTATTTCATCATCTCTTCAAAATCCCATGCTCACATGCTCAAAATTGGGGATGCATAGCTTAAAATGACACATATTGAATGTATATCACAACCCTAAACTCACCTTGTTGATTGGACGGAAGATGGAAGAGATTTGAGCTTGAATCTCCAAGTATGGCAAGGGTTACGGGATTTTTCTGGAACAGGGGCTTTTGGCTGATATTTCTTGGTTTGAGGTGTGTGGTTCGGTTTGGGGCTGATATGGAGTGTTATTGGGTTGAGTTAGGGTTCCATAGCCTCCAACCATGGTTAATTTGGTCAAGGTTTGAGGGAGTTATGGAATTTTTAGTAAAGTGTGGCAGTTTTGCATTGGTTTCGGTTTTCGGTTGAATTTCGGAGGTCCAAATGGTCTTAGAAAAATATGAGGCTAAGTTCATTAAACTCGAATTTTTGTTACGAGTTCAGCGAAGTTAACGAAACTCGAATCCAAGTTTCCTAGCTCAAGATATCACATATGGAACCAAGGGTGCACTAATTGCTCATTAGCCCCCGATTTGGATTCCAAGAACAAAATAAATTCGAAACTAATGCAAATGAATCCGAAAACATGAAACGAGCATATGTTCATATTCATAAACAAAATTTCGAATCAAATCATATAAAAACGAAGCACGTTTATAACACTCATGAGCAATGCATAAATAAATTCATATCATTTCATAATAATTAACAAAATTTAAACCCATTCTAAATATAACTCAAAATGCATGAATTAAAGATAATTTAAATTAAAAGTGCACAATTAAATTATACTTTACAACAAATGTAAAACTTAGTTTAATTTAAAGTCAAAGGCACGAATTTAATATAGTTTCAATTAAAGTGTACAAATTTATTAAATTTAAAGTCATAAACACGGATCTAATATGGTTTAAACTAAAATGCACTAAATACATATATTTCATTTATCAACTTGTACGAGTTTAATATATATATATATATATATATATATATATATATATATATATATATATCGTATGAATAACATTAAAATATGATAATTAACATTTAATATAAAAGTAAATATACAAAACTCTTACAAACAATTAATTCGCACAAATTGATAAACACATACGTCACGCTATACGACTAAAAAAAAACTGGGGCATTAAAACCTCTCCCCCTTAAAAGAATCCGCCTCGGATTCACTACTCGCCCACAAAACAATGAGAGATTCCCCGTCTCTCACAAGTAACAAGGAGAGAGCCCCGTCTCTCGAGCAGCAATAAGAGAACCCCATCTCTTGCAAGCAACAAGGAGAGAGCCCTGTCTCTCGAGCAACAATGAGAGAACCCCGTCTCTTGCAAGCAACAAGGAGAGAGCCCCGTCTCTCGAGCAGCAATTAGAGAACCCCATCTCTCACAAGCAAAGAGAGCACCCCATCTCTCAAATAAAGATAAGAGAATCCCTGTCTCTTACATACGACGAGAGCACCCCGTCTCTCAACCAAAAATAAAGCAAGGAAGTCTCCAATACTCCCAAGCAACACAACGCAAGACCATAATTAAAATCACGTAAGACACCCAAAGCAGGTAATAGACATCATCCAGGTTGATCATCAATTACTCCAAGTAAGTTAACATGATAAGGAATCAAAGCACATAGCAGAAAATTTATTTAAGTTAAATTTTGCATGGATGCATGTATCATGGATGCTTCATGTACCGTTCACCGTAGTTGCATAATTTAAAACTGTGAGTTTTGTTGTCCAACGCAAGATCTGTCCCAAAAGTGAGCTCAGTGTTTAACTTGTCTTTAAATTCTTCAGGATACCCCGGCGAAGCAATGAAAGATCCTCTAAGGATTTTATTCTTTATTCCCTTTTGCATTGTACTACTTCTAGTCCTCTTTGGTTTTTCATCATTTTTCGTAATCTTCATTCGGCTATGTCAACTCCTTTTTAAATAACCGAGCTTGACCTACCCGAATACCCTTAAATCATCCGTCCCGAATTCAGATCCATAGTTATTTCCTTTACCCATATTGAAACCTAACATACCACCGAAGATAGGATGTTCTTGATGATTCTTGAAGTTTGATTTAAATTTTCCCAATGTTCATCCTTGCCGGTTTGTGGCTTCTGAAATCTCTTTCCGAATTCATTGAACCAAACTTTATTAACAACATCCCTTTTCTATGATAACTTGAATCGGTTCCCTCTAGACAACTCAACTTCCCTAAACTCCTTCATAACTCCTTTATCTTCAAATCAACTTACATACTTAGAACGATTCAACGAGCTATCTTCTCTATATCCCTTGAAAATCTTCAATCCGAATTTAGTAGCTTAGCTCTCATTTGAATGGTCAACCAGTCGTCTTACTTATCTCCGCTCACCCCATAAAATTCCCGAATCTTCCCTAATTGCATTTCTGTTATCTCTATTAATTATTTCTTCGGCCACAACTTCCAATTTCAATTTTTCCTCTTAGTTATGCTCTCCCCCTTAAATTTCTATCGTTACACTTTAAACTCCATCGATCCTTCTTTCATCAAAATTCTTGATGGGAAGATTTCTTTGGGGGGGGGGGGGGGGGGGATTCTAACGAACATAACAACCCAAAGATTATCTTTCAACTTCCTTTTTAATGCACTTGATAATCGAAACCCCCTTCTCTATTCTTGTTTGATCCAAACACCCCGAAGCCAAATCTAGTCTAACTTTTTCTTCGGAGTTCCTTTCCACCAACCATCCCTTACTTGAAGTTATTTATTTCCCGAAGTCATCTACCTTGTCATGTGCCATCCCATTATCTTTTCCTCTTAACTCAGAGGTGGCCCGATCGAAGAGATACTTGATAAGTGAAAGAACTTCCTACCAAGTAAACACTAAAATGCATGTCGGGTAAAGATCTCAATGCACGGGCACATTTACGACAGGCAAATATGCAACATTAGAGCAACGAAATCAAATAGAAATGCACACACGAACATAAATAAGGAAGAATATATAATTGATGCAAAGTATGATGTACGTGCCATGAATGCTTTGGAACCTGTCACCAATATAGTGAGCCGTTAAACTCGGTAGCGTTTCCTCGTTCTTCCAATCACGGGCTCACTTTGACTTGCTGAGTATTCCTTGCCTTTCCCACGGTCGTCAAGATTTCCAAGAATCCTTGTGCACCACTTGTATCTTCCACCGTCCAGAATTGCAACTTCTTTATCACAAATTCTTCTACATCCACGGGGTTAACATCCAAGTTTTCCTCGAAAATAGAACCCTACTTCTAGTCATCGCCTTGTTCAAGATTCCCGTGCTTATCCTTTATGAGTTTAGATTGGGAATAGAGCTTGCTTTCCAATTGCTCCCACTTGCGCGCATGACTTCCTTCCAAAAAGTCTTTCCATTTCTTTACCGTTTTCGTTCGTCGCTCCATATTTCCCAATTCACCCTCACAACACGACAATTCAGCTTGGATTTGGAAAACGAACTCAAATCTTGTCCGTAGTATAATACCTTCCATGAACTTGTATTTTCCACGCTACTTGGCTCCTTCCAATCCCTTCCCGACACGTTTTCTATCTTAGTTGAAATTTAGGGCTCCCGGACTCACTTCTTCCCGATCTTCACCTCTGCAGCCTCTTTTCTAACCATTAAATTTATTTAGAAATTCCTCTTTGATGACTCTTGATGCTTAATTCCCGCTGCATGTGTTTTAACTTGAATCTTCACAACCCTCGCTATCTCTTCCATAATCAGAACCTTGAGTCAAAGCACCCTCAAGGTTCATTCACTCTATTCCTTAAGTTGAATGACCCCGTTGAATCCAATTATGGAATCCAATGTAAGAGAGTCGCATGTCAATCTTCGGTGTCTTAAATATTCCCCGATCAACTCTTATTTCTTCCAGTGTATACTTGCATCTCTAAAGTCGAACTTCCATTCCAGCTCCTAACCCTTGAACTCTAGCTCTATCTATGAAGACCACGCATCTTGAATTCTCTATATCATTCCCCGATGCATCCTTCCTATCCTGTATGCCTTAGAAAGAACTTGCAATAAGGCGTTGTTAGCTTGATATTTGGTCGTGGTTTGATATTATCTTTATAACCTATAAATTAGAACTCATTTCAAGGATATATGCATGCGATTAGTCCATGCTCATGACATATATTTTACACGAAAAACACTGATCCAATGTAGGAATGCAACAGATAAGTCAACAAAATTCAAAAAGAAAGGCAATTCATAATCAAGATCAATGCAATGTGCACATTGTCACATAGTTCCTAAGCCGTATGACCTAGACTGACTCAATCACGATACGAGAACACCGGTTTTGCAATCGGGCTCTGATACCACTTAAGGATGTAGCACTCGAATGCAAGGTACCACATCCCTCGCACCGAGACCCGACCCGAATATGAAATGGACAATCCATACCCAAGCTAAATCACGGCGAACGGGGACATACACACTCGCTAGGCTAGGTGGGAGCTAACTTTCGCGACCAAAGAAACACTAAAATAGAAATATTACCAATGCGGAAGCAAGGTACATACGTAAATATCAAGATAAGCAAAGAGCAACGGGTTCAACTAGCATAGATACCTAATCCCAAAATTCGATAATATCATAAAACTTCAAATCCAGATTCTTTCTATTTTTGTAAACTTATCTTGAATTCATGATAAAAGTAACAATTAATACAAATCTTACATCTTCCTACTTAAACAAATCATGATTCAATATGCACACAGACCGACTCTGACCTAACCGAAAGACATAATAGACTTGACTTCCCGCCTAGCACTCCAAACCTGCAAGAACACTGAAAACAATCCGGGTTCAGTCTATATGAGACTGGTGGGTATAAAACGAGGCATAATAGCATATACAACAATATTTAAACATTCACATGCAAGTTATAATCCCAAATGAGGTTTTAGAGCATTTCCCAAGTGGGTAAAATAAAGAAGTCATCAAAAGGGATTATAACGTTCATTTTTCATTAGGTCGTTTGTGGCCCGGTTTACTCTTAAAACGACTCTATATACATATAATAAATTTTGGTCGAAATCTTTGCACATTGGAAGTATATAGGGTTCTGTAACTAGATAGTAGAGAAACCTACCTGAACGCCTCTTACCGAACAAAACCTAGAAGACAGGAAGACTTGAAAGTGTCCTAAGAACCCGGTATGTCTCCGCCCTGGAGAAAACTGTACAAAGGACAACGTAACGTGTTTGTGAGACTCAAGACTCCAAATGAACCATATATGACGCACGGCATGCAATGAACATGATATGAATGCATAAAAGATAATATTATGTAATGAACACGTTCATGTGCATGGTTAACGCATTTAAATCATATAAACGAGCCATTCATTCGATATTAGAAACGTTCATATTCATTCAAGTTCAATCTTTACACGTTTCATAACAATTCAATCCAAGAACTCAAATAACGATCATATCGCGTACCATAACATATTTACAATTATAGTATAAACAAATAATCATATTCAATTCAAGAATTTCACATAACGAGCATATCACGTGCTATAACACGTTTACCATTTAAGAATTACCAGATAAATACATTCAAATCGAGATCGGAAATTAAAAAGGAACATGAAATAGGTAACAATTTAATTTCCATAATTTAATTAAATCAAATAATATTTAATATATATATATATATATATATATATATATTAAACATATATACATAATATTCATAATTATATGTATATATGTACGTACCATTCCATGTAAATTTCCCATGCATGCATTTACACTTCAATATATATATTTATACACATATATAGAATGCATGGACAATTTAATTTAAACATTTCATGCATGCAATGCATACTTTACTCATTAAACATGCATGAATTTATATGTACGTATAATCATGCATGCAAATTTTAATTAACCAAATGCATGCATTTAATCAAACCATGCACAATAATTAAACATTACACCACATGCACACACATATATCTATATATATACATAAATACACACACACACACCCCTTGCATGCATTAGTTATATATTATATATACACATTGCATGCATAAATTAAAGAATACCATGCACAAATAATTACAGAACCACACAACAGCAGCCTAAGCCAATCCCCCCGCCCGGGGAGATCTTGCGTTGAAAAGTCCCTGCCCGGGGACATTCTTGCAGGAGGCTTCTGTACCAAGGCTCCCCGACCGGGTACTTTCATGCCCAAAATCTCCCCGGCCGGGGAGATGCAACACAGTCACGTAGCAGCAGCAATTACAAAGCAACACCCCTGTTTCATTACAAAAATTCGCAGCAACAAGTAGTAGAAGGCATGATATTCAGCAGCAAACTAGCATCAACAACTCTCACAAACAACTGAAAATGGACAGCCAAGAACAAGGAAGAAAGAGCAGCAGCAGACGCAGCAGTTCAGGCTAAAAAACGGGGCAAAACGGGAGCAAAACATGGCAACAATCAATCCATCTCTTACTCAACATAATCAGTTATGTATGTAGCACCCCACACTATGGCTCAACACGAGTAACGAAATGGGAAGTCCGCACCCGTATCAAACCATAGCGAACGGGAGACAAACAAAACAACCCTCCTATGCTAGGCGGAACTTAGACCCTGCAAAATAGTCAACCAACAAAATATAATGATGCGGAGAACTAAATCCAAACACATGCTTTGGCCACGGGCCTGTAGAAATTAAACACACGAACCATAAATAGACTTGGGCTCCGCAGGCCTCTTTTTAACTCATAACAAAGCCCACCAAGGGCAATTCAATAGCAAATACATAAAGATTCAAGTTCATAATGTTAGAAAGTCGAATCATACACGATTCAAATACATATGCGAGTGCAGAGACTCTTCTAACTTAACTTGACCGACTCAAAGACTCAACACCACACCGCCTAGCTCGAACTCCAATGCCAAACCTGTGCACTAAAAGGTTGGGGAGGGAGAGGGTCGGTCTCTAGAAGACTGAGTGAGCCGGAGCGATACATATATATAAAAACATGCACATGCAAGTCATAAATCCCGAGCAAGGTTTTATTTAAAATTAGTTCCCAAAAGGACAAGAGAATAACTAAGCAATGCTCGGACTTTACGACTGATCATATTAAATTCATTAAGTTCATAATTCATACATAAATATAAAGGCTCGGCGAGTGAGCGTGCATTATCTCCAACCAAACTCCGACCGTGTACGACAAATATCATTAATACATTAAATAGGTGATCATGCAATATATCGTAATACACACAGATCATATATCCTATAATAAGACATAGTCGTTTGGGCAATCCGTGTCCCGGGCTTCCCGCACGGTGCATATCAATCATAACATAATCATAATCATAAAATAAGTTCCAACCTTCTTCCTCCGGGTGGTGGACGGGTTAGCAAGACCCGACCACCGGTCCATACATAGGCCAATGGGGGTACATGAATCCCCCAAGGGCACTCAGCTCCCATTCCCCGCTAAACCTCCTAGCGAGGGCCGGTATCACCGTAAATGTGGTGGGACTAGTACAAGGGATCCCCGTCGGCCCTTGCCTCCCCGGATAGCCACTTGCACTAAGTCCCTGGCCCGTGCAATCATAACATACATACATAATCTCGCCAAAACATTTGATTCATAAGAGACATAACATATTTCATAATTCAGTTTAAAAGGGTTTACTCGATCACAATTTACTCGATGACTCTACTTTAAAAGTAACATATATATATACATAAGGTTTTGGCCAAACTCGTCACATAAGGTTGTAGGGTTTAGTATGTAACTATAACGAAAACACCCTCACCTGGAACATGGCGATACAAGGATACGAGTTACCGAGTGCCTAGTTGATCAAGATTCCTCCACCTTGGAGGTAAACTGTACAAAAGACAACGTAACGTGTTCGTGAGACTCAAGACTCCAAATGAACCATATATCACGTACGGCAATGTATGATCATGATGTGAATGCATAAGAAATGATATTATGTCATGAACACGTTCATGTGCACTATTAATGCATTTAAATCCCATAAACGAGTCATTCATTCATTCAAGGAAGCGTTCATAATCATTTAAGTCATGAATTTCATATTTCATAGCAATTCAATACAAGAATTCAAATAACGAACATATCAGGTACCATAACATGTTTATAATTAGAAAATAAACAAATAATTGCATTCAATCCAAAATTGGAAATTAGAAAGGAATATGAACTAGGTAACAATTTAATTTCCACAATTCAATTAAATCACATTATACTTAATATATAATAAATATATATATATATATATATATATATATAATCATGCATAAAATATTAATTTACTTGCATGCAAATATTTATTTATATATATACATAACATGCATGCGACCAAATTTGTATATATATATATATATACTTACGTAAAACAATGCATGCAAATATTTATATTTAACCATATGCATGCATACATTCTATTAAATACATAATATATATACATATATATATATATATATATCCGTATTTTACAACAAAATAAAATTGGGGAAACATTCCATGCATGCAATTATATATATATATATACATACACACGTATACGATGCATTACCTATACATGCATTAATATTTATATATATAAAGTATACTCAAATCACATGCATGCAATCAACAATTAACCAAGAATTCATGCGTAGAAGGGGCTGTAATGTCAGCTATTTATGGCAGCTAAACACAGGCCAAAATTGGCAGCTCACGAAGCAATAAAGCAGTCACGTTACCATGCAAATCCACCACGAAACAACACTACACAGCAAATAAGAGCAGTAGCAGTTACAGTGTAAAAAGAAGGTTCCCCCCGCCCGGGTAAACTGCACCACACAAGCTTCCCCGACCGGGGAAGGAGATACAGAAGCAAACGGCATAAATGTCCCTGCCCGGGGACATTTCCAACACAAACTCTCCCCACCCGGGGAGAGTGTTACAGCGGGAAGCAAACAGCAGCAGCAGTTCGAACCGAAACAGGGGAAGGAGAAGAAGGAAGCAAAACAGGCCAAGATAACTACAAAACTTCAACCAAACTCATGCCAACACTTAAGGTAATAATACAGCAGCATAACAGGCCTTAACTCCCACAATTGAACTGAAAATGGACAACAACACAGAAGAGGAAATAGCATCAGTTCACACTCAGGAAAGAGGGCAAAATCGAACACAAAACAGGGCAAGGCATTACATGATCAATCAACCATCAATCCTTTAGCAAATAAGGTAAAAAGACACAACATATAACCTCAAAATGAATCCTAAAACTAGTAGCAGTTCGGTACGCGAAGGAGGGAAGAAAATCAGCTTGAAGTTCATTCAATCCATAACAAATTCATTAATGATATCTCACCCAACTCTTAACCACCAACTAATACAAGCAGACTCAGTCATAAATGAGGGAAAAGAATCATATATATATCACCGAAAGAAGTTATAAGCCAAAGGAATTCTTGAATTCATCAAAACACTCTAAAACCTAACTATTCACTCAAACCATCAAAACTCTAGGAAAACTGACTTAGAATTAGGGATGAAAGGATCAAAATGGCTAGAGATGCATTTATAACATAATCCTAACTCACCTTGTTGATTAGATGAAATTTGGAAGAGATTTGAGCTCCAAAACCTCATGAAATGGCAAAGTAATGGGAAACTGGAATGCAGGAGCTTTGGCTAAATTATCTTGCTTATGTGAGGGTGTGTTCGGTTGGGGATGAGTATGGGATGATAGTGGGCTGAACTAGGGTTACAAAGACTCCAACCATAGTTAATTTGGTTAAGGTTTGAACAAGTTAGGGCCATTTTAGTGAAATGTGTTAGTTTTGGTGTCATTTCGTTTTTCGGTTGGATTTCGAAGTTCAAATGATTTCGGAAAATTATAAGGCTAAGTTCATTAAACCCGAATCTTTGATAGGAGTTCAACGAAGTTGACGGAACTCGAATACAAGTTCCCGAGCTCAAGATATCACATACGAAACCAAGGGTGTGCTAATTGCTCGTTAGCCCCCGATTTGGTTCCACAATTCAAATTAAATTCGTTACCATGTCAAACAACTTTGAAAACATAAACCGAGCATATAAACATGTTCATAGCACATAAATTTATGACATACTAAATTTTCACGACATTTCTATATCAATTCATATAAGAACGAAGAACAAATAAACATTCATGTGCATAACCTTAATAAATTCATATATTATAAATTAAAACTAACATTTAAATTCTATTTTAAATTAAAGCAAAGTCAAAGGATTTTTTAAAAATTAATTCAGATAATTAAGGTTATAATTTAATTAACATTAATCACTTAATTAACAAAATAAAATATTAAATTAACGAAATGCAATATTATAAATAAAATAAAATAAAATAATAACAATTTATAATTGTGACGCCTTGCTTCTCGATCAAGGTAGGGTTTGGCACGAGAGTGTACGATTTATCTTTTCATTGCTTGAGTTATGTGGAATTATGCCTTAATTTGGTAATCGTTTTGTGCTTATGTGAAATACATGATTTGTATGAAATACATGACTATTGATATGTTAATTATGTGCGCGTATTGTTCCTATTGAGCTTTGATAGCATGTTTTATGATTAAACGAAGTTACGTGCTTATTTGGACATTAAAGCATAACTTAGGGACAAAAAGGTAAATTTATTTTCTGAGCTTGGAACTGGATAGAACTTAATGAAATTGATTAGATGATTTAATTACGAGTTCGTGGGTTCTTGAATCGCTCGATTTGGAGTTCGGACGAAGAAGTTATGGCCGTTTTACGAAAAGTCAACCCTTTCAAGCCTAAATGTTGACCTTCGACCCAATTTCAATCCTGACCCAATTTGAGACCCAATCTCACCTAAATCCGACCCGTATGACACGCTTCATGACCCTATTCAGCTGACCCAAATCAGATTATAACACCAAACTTAAGTTACGTTATTTTCATAAGATTCAAGCCATTCTCTCTCAAGACCTTCTCTTAAGTCTATTCATATTCTCTCAAGAACACCCAAGACCTTCAAACCATTTTCAAGAACCAAGATCGAAGATTAAAGCTGGAGATTCAAGACTAGAGAACAAGATTCCCTCTTCGATTTCCAACTCCCAAGGTAAGATTTGTGTGCTCTTTTCATGGGTTTGTGTTCTTGATGGTTTTGAGCTTGAATGTGAATCTAGGGTTCATGTTAGTCGGATTAAATCCAAATTTGTTGATGGAAATATGTTTATCTTGATGCTAGGAACGATTTGATATAAGAATTTCTTGTTTTCATGTTCATTTGAAGATTTCACCATTACAGCACTTTGAAGCTTTCATAAGAACTTATGCATGTTTATGTTCTAACATATTTTAGATTGTTTTAATGATGGATTTGTGTTCCTTATGTGCTTTTATGAAGAATATGATAGGTTTCCTTAAGTTTCATGCTTGTTTGAAGAAACCACCATTGTTGACCTTTGAAGCTCTTATGAATATTCTTGCATGTTCATCTTCTTGTGTGTTTTAGCTTGATTTGGTGATTGATTCTTGTTCCTTGAGCAATTTCATGAAGAATGTGATTAATTTCCTTATGTTTATTGCATGATTGAAGATTCCACCATTGTTGAGTTTGGGGCTTGAGTACTTGAAGAACATGAAACTCATATGTGCTAAATTGTTGGATTACTTGATGCACATTTGTTCCTAAATGTTTATATCATGATATTTGATGTTTAAATTCGTTTATACGTATTGTATTAGCTTTGGAACATGATTTAGGAGTATTTGGAGCTTAATTTTCATCATTTTCAAGCATATGTTCGTAAATCCGTTTTGCACCAGTCGCATGTCAAACGCCCGTGTGAAAATTGCATTGAAACCCCAAACCCCCGTTTGAAAAAATACTGTCACGTTTTGTCAAGGGCCAAACGCCTGTTTGCACTTCCTTCCCAAACACCAAACGCCTGTTTGGGTACTCTCGGGTCCAAAATTTGAGTTTTCGTGATTTTGTTCGTTTTGCTTCGTTTTTGCTTCCTTTGTACTTCTTACACCACTAATATGATATATATGACTTGGAATCATGTTTATATACATTGTAATGTCTTGCATGTCTCGATTATATGTAAGAATGTGCTAAGTATGATTTACATGTTGCTAATTGCATACCTTGGACTTGAAAGCTTGTTATATGACTCATATGATGCAATGTGATCATCATCGCCAATCTATGCCATCCTTGAACATTCCTTGCACATTATTAGCATACTTGCATTCATGTCAAAGCCGTGCGTCGTCCTATTTGGGTATTGAGTTGAGTCTTAACTTTGTTGGTATGTTTGTCTTGTTTAGGTGGTGAGTCTTCGGACGAGTCGACTTATTTGTTCGTGGTGGTTCTCCGGTTGGTTCGTGGTAAAGGTGAGGAGCTATTATGTAAAAATGTTTCCAAAACTGTGGACACCTAAAGCCTTTCATGTTTGATGGTTTTAATCTCCGTTTTCAAAATGAATATATATAGGCTCTATAAGCCAAGTTTGTGAGCTTTGCTCGTAGTATTGATATTTGCTTAAGATAAGCGGTTTACAAGTAAAGTATGAGTTTTGGTATATGTGATAGATACCCAACATGCATTTCGAGACTTTATTGGATATTATGTATACGCGTGTGTAGCGAGATGTTTTGGCCCATGCTACGAAAGTGGTATGGAGATTTGGTACCTTGCAGGGACGCTTGCATGGTTGGATTTGGATTTGAGAGCTCGGGGATGGAGTAAGTAGGGACACCGAGAAGGCAAGGGCTGACAGTTACCTCTTACGAAGTTCCCACTTGGAAGAGATACTTTCGGTTCTGACGGAGTGTTGGGCCTGAGGTATACTCGAGGGTGGAATATGGAGTTTCATGGACTCGCTTCCCAATGTTTTGAACCGATGTTCGGGGAGTGCACACCCTCGACATCATGGAGTTTGGATGGATTGGTTTGATTTTGGTTTAGATTCGGAAGTTGGTTGGAGTGCTCATTCTCGCCGAGCAGGGTGTTTTGTGGTTTATGATCCGCATCTTTGAAAACTTGCATTGTTTTGGAAAACTCGTTCGGATCATGAACAATCCTTGGTTTAGCATGCATTGACCCTTTTGTATCGTATTATGTAAACTTCTCCTCACCGGTTTCTTTTGAGCTGACCTCTTTCACCTTTCGTGTCCGCAGGTCGCGTTTTGGAGTCTTGCTAGGCGGGGTCTTGCTTGAGAGTTGTTGTCGAGTCTAGCTTGTACTCGTTGTGTCGTTATCTACTTTATGTTTTATGTTTCGCTTTTGGATTTATGGATTCGGCTTGTATGACGAATTATTATGTTAGTTTGGACCGTGATGGTCACTTAGGATGGATTACATTCTGTATTTTCAGCATTACGTGCTGGACCACGATGGTCATTTACATGTTGGATATATTACTCTTATGGCTTGATGAATGCAATTTGATTTAAGCTTCCGCATACTTGTGTTTCTTTTACTCGCTTTGTGAGTCTAGCACCGCCTAGCTAGGATGTCTGTTGTCACCGCTTGCTTTGTACTTGGCTGGTATATGGATAGCAATTCTATATACAAGCTAGGTACGCAGCGCGGGATAGGCGTGGATGCCCTCGTCCGGGCGTTACACCCCTATTTGGTTGGTATCAGAGCCGAAGGTTCAAAACTGAGCTCTTGAGTCGTCTCGAGTCGTCTAGGTCAAACGGAAATTGGAACAACTTGCTTATGTGCTTTTAATTGATTCATTTTGCATATCCTACATTGTTTATTAACATAATTGTTCTTGCATCACATGAGCATCTTGGATTGAATATGTTGTTTCTATTGTGGCCTTTTGCTAACTAGTGCCTATATCACCTAACTTGCAACTATCTTGTTGTACTTAATTCTCTTCGTACACATGTTAGCTTGTTTCAAATTGTCTACAATCTTATGATATGTATATCCTGTTAACTATTGCTTCTAAATTATGCAATTGCATTGCTTGTGACGCCCCGTATTCTCGAAGGGCGTCCTGACGATATTAACAAGTAAGTCTCTACACTTGTGTGTGTTTAATTTAAGAGTTCTTGAATTATGTGATTTAATGTAAATTCAATTTAATATGTGTTCATTCGAATTATTCTAAGATTAATTGTCAACTTGATTAATTACGCGCATATTTAACCCTAACTGTCTAATTTGATTTAATTCAAATTTATTCCATGAAATAATTGTCAAGTTGCTTTTAAATCCATCATGTTTCTTAACTTGTTTAATTTCGGTTTACTTGAATTCCTTGAGATTAATTGTCAATCATGTGTTTACGAAGTGTCGTTAAATTGTACGAAAGGTTTCTAAAATTAAATTGAATTAAACTCTAATTGGTAAATCTCTCTCTTTCATTTTAATTTATAAAATTGATTCGGAGCTTGAATGTTTATTCGTAACTTTACCAATTTTATTTACGATTATTTGTACACGATATTTCTCTTTGCTACGCGATAAGGATACCCAGTTGTATATAGCTTGTTTACAAGACACATTTCTCCCAATCTCCTTTCTCTCTCTCTCTCTCTCTTCTCTCTCTCTCCTCTCCCACTCTCTCTCCCACGGTCACTATGCGCAGCTTCGGTTACGAGCCCTTAACTCGATCGTTTCTTGACGGAATTCAACAAACGAATAGTCCATTTTGATTATCTCGGCGAGACGTACGCAAGAGTACCAATTTCATGGTCTAACGATGAACGGTCGTGGAGTTATGGCCGGATTTCAATAGCAGCGGCGGAGGTGTCAGACCGCAGCCACTTCGCCGGCCTTCGCAGCGGTTTCCGGCCATCCCCTAGATGCACTCGCCCCATGCCCAGAAACTACACTTCCTGGTGCGTGCATCGGAGCCACGACGGCGCCGCACGCGCCGCCTGAAGCTCGCGGCGGCGGTGCCCGTTCCCGTAGAGGCGTGATTTCGCCGCTTCCGGCGGTGGTTTTCGATGGGGCTTGATGGTTTCCAAGGTTGTTCGACCTACTGAGTTGATTTCTGGCATCAATTTCACCAGATCTTGGCCGTAGGTGGTGGTTCCGGCGACGTGGGAGGCGGAAGATTATTCGGCGGCCAACGGGGGCTTTTTCCGGCCATCTTTTGGCCTCAGGCTCTTCACGAAAGTTGTTCGGAACGACGAGAACTAGTAGTCTGTGATCACGCGACTCCAGATTTGGCCAATTGGCGGCGGATCGCGGCGGCATAGTGGTGGTGGAACGGCGGCGCTAGCTCTGAGGATTTTTCCGGTGAGCTACCTTAGGGCTTTCGAAGAGCTCATCATGGGTAAGACAACGCCTCTTTCGGATCGCATTTTGGTTCACCGGTTTGGAAGTAATTTGAGTTTCAAGATTTTAGGGTTTTCGTGTTCTTAGATCTGAAATTGGAGGAGATTGACATGGAATTTTCAGAAATTGATTGAGGATTCGAAACGGGCACGAAGACTTCATTCAGGACTGATTTTTCGGGATTTTTCCGGCGACCTTCGGCGGCGGCCCGGCCAAATTCCGGCACCTACAGTGGTGGCGTTCCGGCGGCGTCTGGTCAGAATGTTCGTCTCGTTGTGGTGAGTTCAACGCCACTTTCCGTTCGTTAATCGGACACTCGATCTATTTATTACGAATTATTTTGCGTAATTATGATTATTTGAATTAATTGTTTTAAGTCCAAATAAATTGGTTATTGTTGGTTTGTTGATCGAGATGTATTCCAATCATATACGAAAACATGTATTGAATGGATTGTGATATGCATGAATGTTTCGATTTACAATTTGTTGTGAAGTTGTAAGGTATGATCTTAAGTGAATTAAATGTACTCTTTATTTCTATCAAGCATGCCATCTACGTACAACAACTTTGTATGTTTATATGATCAAGTTGCTCTTACTTATGCACTTTATAACTCGACATGAACTTGATGCTTAATTCTAATACTATAATTGAACCCTTTGACATTGGATGATTTAATATGCATTTTGTGAATACATTGGCTTCCTAAATTGATCTTGCATCTTTGGATATGGAATTGCATGTTGGTTGCTTGTAAATATGACATTGTTGAGCATTGATATGCCTTGAATGACCACGACACCTTATCTAAGCACAACATGAACACTTATGCATAACCACGATCATGTTGAGCAACGCCGTGCGTCTTGTTTGGTTCATATAGAGTCTAAGTCTGGGCTTCTGTATGTCTTGTCACAGAGTTTGGTGGTGCCGGTGGGCCAGAGGTTTAGAGTGTTTGGCCCTTGACACTCTCAAACTCTACTTTCACGAGGTGAGGTTTAGGATTTTGTATAGTTATGCGACCTATGGCCTTAATATGCTGATTTCAACCCTTGCATGCGAGTATATCTATGATAAATACGTATGTGTTGGATATGATATGTTTATGACCTTGTGAATCAACTCTGTTTTGGAAAATTAGATATGAAAGCATATGTAAGCTGTTTTGAAAAGTTATGTTATGTTATGATTTGTTCTGTAGCGAGTTAGCCATGATATATGGTATCTGTTCTGTTCTGTTCTGTTATGGATCCGAGGAGCTATGGGTAAGGAATCCCTGGGACGGTATAGGGCCGTCAGGGCTCGGCCTGTGCATAGTCTCCATTTGAGATATCATCGCGCGACTCAGGGAGATAGGGGAGGCGTGATATCTTGAGCCTTCGGTGTACAGCCGGAGGGGAGGCGTGATATCTTGAGCCTTCGGTGTACAGCCGGAGAGGACTCTTATGGGTTCGCTACCCCTTGAGGGTTTGTCTGTTATGGATGGTTTGGGGACGGTACATCTCCTCCATCATTGGTGTGACGGTTGGATTGATTTTTGTATTCTATGATTTGATATGTTCTGAGGAGTAACGGTTGGAAGCTCGTACTCGCCGAGCATGTGATGTGTTCTGTCTAGGAATCATGAATTGAGATAGAGTTTCTGAAATGTTTTCTAAAACTTATACTTATAACTATCTTTTGGATACTTTTGGAAATATTTTGGCATGCAACACCTATCTCCGGTTCATGAGTCCACCCTTCTGATATGTGTTATGCTCTATATATATACAGTGGGTGTGCGTTAGCCCCCTCACTCAGTCAGTTGACTGACACCTCATTTTATGTTTTAGTTGCAGGTTTCCTTTTGGCTTGAGCTAGGCGGATGTGAGTCTTCTGGGTCACACTTATCGGTTTAGTTGGTGTTAAGATGCATTTGTCACACACTCTATTTATGTTATGTATTCTTATTTCACTTTTGCAGATTATGTTTTATGCTCTACTTAGACTTAAACCCGTGTGGGGTTAGTATGCTAGTTGAACCCGTCACCTGTTATGTATGTTGATATTCGGGACTAGGTATCTATGCTAGTTGAACCCGTCACTTATTTTGTACATTGATTTAATTGCTTCCGCTATCTGATGATAATTGTTTAAATTGCTTCCGCGCTCTAAGTCTGTCGAGTTAGATCCGCCTAGCCTAGTGTGTGAGTTGGTCTCCCGTTCGCTTTGATTCGGATTCGGGCATGGACTTTCCATTTCGTGACCGGGTCTAGGTCTTAGTGCTGGGGATGTGGCATTGTGACGCCCGGAGTGGTGGGCCACCACATCCCCCGCACTTAAACCCGAACCCACATACGAAATGGATTTCCATACATGGGCCCAAGTCTAAGCGAACGGTGACCTACACTCACCCACTAGGCTGAGCGGGGCTAAACAACACCAGAGCGTGCAAACACAAATCAAATATGCGGAAGCAATAACCAGGATCCAAACGAGCTCATCAAGAGTAACAATATATATACCATGGCTTATCAGCCCAAAATAGATATAAGAATTCAAGTGCCAAGGTTATAATTCATACAAGATGCTAAAACAAAAGAGACGCAATGCTACTCGACCTAAACGGCTAACTACGACTCGACTCGACGCACTTCCCCGCCTAGCTCGGCACACCTGAAAGGGAAAGGAGAGGGTCAGTCTCACAACTCAACTGAGTGAGGGGCTTAACACACCCACACTTTACATACGTATAGAGCACAACACAAATCAAAAGTGATAGTCATGAATCGAGGCTAGAGTTTTGCACACCAAAACCATTTCCCGAAATTAACATATAGTAAAAAAAGCATCTATCTCGATTCATAATCCATCAGTCAAAGCATAACTAAAAGCCCGGCGAGAACGGACTATCCCTTACACCTCTAAACATAAATATCAAATCATAAATCCACCCTTACATCCATGGTGTGTCGGGAATCAAACCCTAGCACCTACAATACCAAAAACATACGGGGTAGCTAACCCACGTTATGCCTTCTCCGGCTATCCACCGAAGGCTCAAGATACCACGCCTTCCCAACCTCCCAAGGTCGCACGTGAATATCTCAAATGAGAACGTGCACAGGGGTAAACGTGGCGACCCCGTGGTCGCCCCGGGCCGTCCTTACCCACGTCTCCAGGGCCCACAAACCAATTCGAACCAAAATCCCATCTTTCAGGGCGCACTCGCTCAACATAACAAAACATACCAAAAGGGATTTAAAAATCAAGCTTATATATACTCGTACATATACCATTTCCAAGAGACCAAAGTTATTCCATAAGATCATAAACATAATTTAACCACGTATATCTAGATATATGTACCATATCCACATGCAAGGGAAATTCACCATATTATAGTCCATAGGGTATTTTAGCTACTAATTCCTAACCTCACCTTAACAAAAAGGAGACAAAAGAGAGGATCGAAACGGCAACCGACCACCTAAGCTTCGGGCTCTTGTGCGACCGGAAGAGGCTCTGAAACACAAAAGAAAGCAAGACCCGAGACTTAGACTCAAATATGAACCAAATAGACGCTCGACAATGCTTATGAATGCAAAGAATGTAAATGAAATGCAATTGTGTGTCCCATAATCCTACCAATTGTTATTCACACAATTCATAGAAAATAAAGTCATAAGTTCAAAACAAAGCACATAACGCGTAATATCACCAGCTATCATTGCATACACGTCATAAACGAAGAAAGAAATCGCAAAGAAAAACACCGAAGCAATAAAACGAGCAATTGCCGCCGCCATATTTTCAAATGACACGGCCGTGTTGGGTTTTAGTTCAAAATGGACACGGCCGTGTCCGGTTAAAATAAATTAAGAGGCTTAATTCGAGGGGCTGACACGGCCGTGTTGAGTTTTAGTTCAAAATGGACACGGCCGTGTCCGGTTTTATAAAAATAAATTGCTCCAAGTCGAGAGGCTGACACGGCCGTGTCCAAAACATGCACAAAGCTGACACGGCCGTGTTGGCCCTTCGTCTTCGAAAAAAAATAACAGCAGCAACAGTGTTTCAGCGCCAAAAACATGGCAAGGAGCAGAGCAAGCACGCAGCAACAACAAGCCAACAACCCACGCCACAAAACTCAAGCAAATCATGGCAAATCACTTCATAATCCTCATATAATCAGCCCATCATCATAAAAGCCCAAGAATCACCATATATCACAAGAATTCTCATGCAAGAATTCAAATTCCATTAATGGCAACTTCCACCATGCTCAACCATAATCAAAAGCAAGACTATATTTTCATGCTAGGGGCTTAAGGGATCACATATATATATATTCAAATCAAAGTTTAACTCCAAGGAACAAGAAAGATCATCAAACCCTCAATATTCATGTTATGCTCCAAAAATACACCAAACCTAGCTCAAATCATAGAATTAATAGCTTGAAATACTCATAATATCATGTACATATCAAATACTAACTTACCTCTTGAAGAAGGTGGAAGAAAATTGAGTTTAGAGCTCAAATACTCCTTGGTGTGAATAGTGACGGTTGAAGGGTTTAGCTCCCAAATTTTGCTGCTCTTTCTCTCTCTTTCCTTGCTTATACCGATAATGAGAGGGAGAGAGATAGATATGCTGAGTTTTAGTGTAAAGTGGGTCCAAGTTTGAGGGTAATATGTCAAAATTTAGGGGTCAAGATGCAAATAGGTGAAAGGTAGTCATATAAGAGCGAGGTAAGTTTTCGGTCGGATTTCGGATTACCAAATGAGCTTAAAAGGTTATGAGGTTTAGTCCATCAAACCCGACTCATCGAAACGAGTTCAGCGGTGGTGACGAAATTCGAATCCGAATTCCCGAGCTCAAAATACACACATTGGAACCCAAGGTGCCCTAAAAGCGTTTTAACCTCCTTGAGGTTCCGAACGAGCAATTAATTCAAAAGCTCAACAAATAAATTCGAAAACATATAACGAGCATAATCCAAGTTCATAACACGTAATTCTCTAACATATTCAAACAACGAGAAATTCCGAAATCAAATCAAGCATCAACAAATCAAATCTCAACAATTAGCATTCATAATCATATAGAATTCATAAGAATTATTTAAAATAAGAATTAAAAGAGTAAAGAATATGAATTTAATTAATATAAATCGCGCACATACGTCATACCTGTACGGTCTGAAAGTCAGGGTGTCACAATCCTTCCCCCTTAAAAAGGACTTGTCCTCAAGTCCGAACCGAGTTCTCAAACAACCCCGGATAAAATCTCTTCATTTTCTCCTCAGTTTCCCAAGTGGATTCCTCTGATTTCTGATCTCTCCAAAGTACCCTGACCAAAGGAATCTGTCGGTTTCTTAACTCTTGCATTTTTCGATCCTGAATTGCAACTGGATGTTTCTCAATCGTCAAATCCAGCTCTAACTGAACCTCTTCAACTGGGAGAATTGTGGCCTCATCAGGATAATATTTACGGAGTTGAGAAACGTGAAACACGTTGTGTATCCCAGTCAAATTCGGCGGTAAATCCAACCTATACGCCGCTTCCCCAATTCTTTCTAAAATCTCAAACGGTCCAAGATATCGGGGACTGAGTTTCCCACCTTTACCAATCCGAGTGAAACCCTTTCTCGGGGATGTTTTTAGAAACACCTTATTCCCTACCTCAAACTGTAAAGGTTTCTTTCTTCTGTCAGCGTAACTCTTCTGACGAGACTGAGCCGCTTTCATTCTCTGTCTAATCTGATGAACTTTCTCAATAGTAGCAGTAATATTTTCCTTAGGTTCGGCTCTCTCGAGTTTATGCTCCACAGTCCATCTCCAATCTTCTATATCCCAAAATAGAGGGGATCTGCACTTCCTCCCATACAAAGCTTCATAAGGAGCCATTCCAATTGAACCCTGATAGCTGTTGTTATACGCAAACTCAACCAAAGCCAGATGTTCGTCCCACGTGTCTTGAAAATCCAAAGCACACGCCCTAAGCATGTCCTCCAAATACTGAATTAACCTCTCCGACTGACCGTCTGTCTGAGGATGCGAAGTGGTGCTAAACTTGAGCTTGGTACCGAAACATCTCTGAAGATTCTGCCAAAAGATCGAAGTGAACCTCGGATCTCGATATGAAACTATGCTGACTGGAATTTCGTGTAATCTTACGATTTCCCTCGCATACAACTCTGCTAGTTTCGGTACCTTATCAGACATCCGAACCTTAAGAAAATGGGCAGACTTAGTCAACCTGTCGATAACCACCCAAATTCCATCGAACCCTCCCTTGACTCTAGGCAAGCCGGACACAAAGTCCATTGTCACTTGCTCCCACTTCCATTCGGGAATAGGGAGTGGTTGGAGAGTTCCTCCCGGTTTCTGGTGCTCTGCCTTCACCTTTTGACACGTTAGACATCGCTTCAAAAAGTTTGCGATGTCCCTCTTCATGCCATTCCACCAGAATCTCTCTTTCAAGTCTCGATACATCTTAGTACCTCCCGGATGAATCGAGTACCCCGAGCGATGTGCTTCTTCTAAAACCAGCCTCCTGAGCTCGGTTGGAACACAAACTCTCGATCCAAACCTTAACAAACCTGAATCATCCAACCCAAACTTAGAATTCGGATCATCTCTGGAACGAGCTATCAACTTCTGAATCTTGGCATCCAAGGCTTGAGCCTCCAATAACTGCTGTTTCAAATCTGGTATAATTATGAGGTTAGCCAACCAAGTCCCTGAAGCCAGAATCTCTGAAACCGAACTTGAAGAACCTACTTCCAAATTAACGACACTCGCCTTTCTACTCAAGGCATCGGCTACCACGTTTGCTTTACCCGGATGGTACTGAATCTTGCAATCATAATCCTCGAATAACTCCATCCAACGCCTCTGTCTGACATTCAGATCTTTCTGAGAAAAGAGATACTTGAGGCTTTGGTGATCCGTAAACACCTCGAACGTAGTACCATAGAGGTAGTGTCGCCACTTCATCAAAGCAAACACCACAGCAGCTAATTCCAAATCATGGGTAGGGTAATTCTTCTCATGCTCCTTCAATTTTCTCGAAGCATAAGCTACCACTCTACCATGCTGCATTAAAACACAACCCAGACCATCCTTAGAAGCATCCGTGTAAACTGCATAACCCTCGGTGCCGTCGGGTAGGGTGAGAACTGGTGCTGAAGTCAATTTCACTTTCAAAGTCTGAAAACTTGCTTCACACTTGTCATCCCACTGAAACTTCACTTCTTTCTTAGTCAGTTGAGTCAACGGAGCCGCAATCTTAGAAAAATCTTTAACAAACCTTCTGTAGTAACCGGCCAACCCAAGAAAACTCCGAATTTCTGATACATTCCTCGGTCTCTCCCAACGAAGCACGGATTCAATCTTAGACGGATCCACCTCAATTCCATTACCCGAGATGATATGACCCAAAAATACGACCCTGTCGATCCAAAACTCGCATTTACTAAACTTGGCGTACAACTTATGCTCCCTTAGGGTTTCCAAAACAATCCGAAGATGCTGAACATGCTCTTCAACCGACTTAGAATACACCAGAATGTCGTCTGTAAAAATTACCACAAACTTGTCAAGGAACTGCCTGAACACTCGGTGCATCATATCCATAAATACGGCTGGAGCGTTAGTTAACCCGAAAGGCATTACAACAAACTCAAAATGACCATAGCGAGTGTTGAATCCAGTCTTAGGTATATCCTCCTCCCTTATTCGCAGCTGATAGTAACCCTGCCTCAAATCCAACTTAGAATAAACCTTAGACCCTTGCAAAATATCAAATAGCTCCTCGATATGAGGCAATGGATACTTATTCTTCACGGTCATCCGATTCAACTCACGGTAATCTATACACATCCGTAACGTTCCATCTTTCTTCTTTACAAATAGAACGGGAGCACCCCACGGAGAAGTGCTCGGACGGATGTACCCGCAAGCTAGAAGTTCATCAAGCTGCGACTTCAATTCATTCAACTCAGCAGGAGCCATCCTGTAGGGAGTCTTCGAGAAAGGTTCTGCTCCGGGATAAAGGTCAATGACAAACTCGATGTCCCTATCAGGTGGAAGAGAACCCAAAGTCTCAGGGAAAACATCGATATACTCTCGCACGACCTCCGTCTCTTCAAGTTTGGCCTGATCCTTCGGTCTATTCAAAAGATAGGCCACAAAACCTGTTGCTCCGTCCCGGGCCAGTTTACTAGCCTCCATGAAAGAAATAAACGGGCTTGACTTAACTTTCTCGCCCTTAAACTCCACTGAACCAAAGGAAACTTTCTTCTCCCGACAATCCATCTGAGCCCCATACTCATACAACCAATCCATCCCCAAAATAACATCATACCTCTGCATAGGCATCTCAATCAAATCTGCCAGAAAGACTCGGCCTTCAAAGCCAATTGAACAACCCCGAAAAACCCTGCAAGATACTAAACTACCACCAAGAGGGGAACTAACCACGTAGTCATGCGCACATAAAGAAACAGGTAAGCACATAGAAGCAGCAATATCCCGGGAAATAAATGAATGAGTAGCCCCGGGATCGAATAATGCATGTAATGTACTGCCATGGATGCTTATAGTACCTTCGATCACTGCATTTGGGTCGGCATCTACAGCTTGCTCCTCCTCAGCTCCCAACGCATATGCCCTAGCCGGAATTGCGGGCCTCGGATTGTCTTTCTTCTTCGGACACGTGTTCATCATATGATCCGATGCTCCAAAAAGGAAACACCTTTTATGGAGTCTGAAGCAGTTGTCCACGTGGTGAGAGCCTTTGCAATAGGTACATTGCACTTTAGGTGGTGCCGGAAGTGCTAATGGTTGCTTGGCTTGAATTGGTCCCGCTGGTTTGAATGATTTGCTCTGAGGCTTAACCTGTTGAAAAGTTTGAAAGGCTGGCCTCTTTCCAAATTTATTCGTAGTCCCTGAACTGGACCCTTGCCCTGAATGTGAAGTCCTCCTCCTCAAAACCGCTCTCTCTTCAACCCTAAGCGCCTTATCAACTACTTTCGCCCACGTGCTAGTGTTGGCTGCTTCCAAAGCATCTTTCATATTCTCCCGTAGTCCTTGGAGAAACTGAGAGGCCTTCGCTTCATCATCATTAGCGATATTAGGGGCATAACGGGAGAGTCTCTCAAACTCATTGATATAATCAGTAACAGACATACTCCCTTGTTTCAAATCCATAAATTCCCTCAACCTTCGGTTTCTCGTAGCCTTAGGGATATATTTGTTCTTGAATTCCTGTTCAAAGAAATCCCATGTAATCTCTTCCCTGGAAGCTTCCAACTTAATCTGAGTGCTAGTCCACCAACTGTAGGCTTGTCCCTGTATCATGCTAAGAGTGCACTGTAGCTTGTCCATCGGGTCACAAGGAATGAGGAGCTATACTCGATTTGTCTGAATTAACCACTCCTCTGCCTGCACATCATTCCCACCAATGAAAACCGGTGGATTCTGATTTTTAAATTCCCGAAGTAGAGCAGTGATAGCATTTCCTCCATGATTCCCGGCCAGAGGTGCATTATTCCTTTCCTGAGCCCTTTGTTCCAAAAATACGGCCAATCTTTCCATAAAGTTTCCGGGATCCATTTGAGGTGGTGGTGGTGGATTGTTGTTTTCATGTTGTGGAGAATGATCTCGGTGATGACGATGTTCCGGAGATCTATCTCGGCGATGGTGTCTTCGGGGAGGCATGTTCTCTACAAAACAAGAGATTCCAATTCATATGGGTGGGGGTTAGTGCAAGTTCATGTGCACTATTAACAAGAAGATAAACAAATAATCATATAAATGCATATAACCACGTTGTCCTAAGCCGAACGACCTAGACTCACCAGACTCGACTCAAGAGTTCCGGTTTTGCAACCGAGAGCTCTGATACCACTTTAAGGATGTGACGCCCGGAGCGGTGGGCCACCACATCCCCCGCACTTAAACCCGAACCCACATACGAAATGGATTTCCATACATGGGCCCGAGTCTAAGCGAACGGTGACCTACACTCACCCACTAGGCTAAGCGGGGCTAAACAACACCATAGCGCGCAAACACAAATCAAATATGCGGAAGCAATAACCAGGATCCAAACGAGCTCATCAAGAGTAACAATATATATACCATGGCTTATCAGCCCAAAATAGATATAAGAATTCAAGTTCCAAGGTTATAATTCATACAAGATGCTAAAACAAAAGAGATGCAATGCTACTCGACCTAAACGGCTAAGTACGACTCGACTCGACGCACTTCCCCGCCTAGCTCGGCACACCTGAAAGGGAAAGGAGAGGGTCAGTCTCACAACTCGACTGAGTGAGGGGCTTAACACACCCACACTTTACATACGTATAGAGCACAGCACAAATCAAAAGTGATAGTCATGAATCGAGGCTAGAGTTTTGCACACCAAAACCATTTCCCGAAATTAACATATAGTAAGAAAAGCATCTATCTCGATTCATAATCCATCAGTCAAAGCATAACTAAAAGCCCGGCGAGAACGGACTATCCCTTACACCTCTAAACATAAATATCAAATCATAAATCCACCCTTACATCCATGGTGTGTCGGGAATCAAACCCTAGCACCTACAATACCAAAAACATACGGGGTAGCTAACCCACGTTATGCCTTCTCCGGCTATCCACCGAAGGCTCAAGATACCACGCCTTCCCAACCTCCCAAGGTCGCACGTGAATATCTTAAATGAGAACGTGCACAGGGGTAAACCCGGCGACCCCGTGGTCGCCCCTACCCCCACAATGTGATTTTTGGTTGAAATCTTGGGTTATTATGGACATTAGTTGAATATTGGTGGAATTTGAGACAATTTTGACTAATTTTGAACCAAGTTTGAAACTTTTGGAGACCTTAGTTGTCCTTTGGCCGAAAATTGCTAAGAAATTGGGTTGAAATTGTTGTTTGGGAGTTCCTTATGCTTGATTATAGCTTATATGTTGATATTTCGCATGTTGAGAGTTAAGTTTCAACAAATTTCTGAAAAATCCCAACCTTGATTAGTTTGCTTGCAAAGTGTTTCTTAAATTGCCTTAATGGAACCTGTTTGTTCGGTTAGATTTGTATGCAGAATTCTTGACGAGTTTGAACCAAGTTTGTAACTTTTTCCACTCTAGCCTAGTGTTGATGGAATTTTCCAAATGTTATAGGCTTGAATTGTTAAATGATGAGAACCCTTGCAGTTAAATTATTGGATTTTTGCCGATTTGTTAAGAGCTTAAGAGTTACACCAAAAAAATTTTTTGATAGAAAACTAACCTTTAAGCTACGTCCCTAAGATGTTTGATTTATTATCCCATTGCGCTTTTGCTTTGAATTCTTGATTGTAATTTGATTTATTGTTTCTTACGAAGCTTGCTCGCACCGATGAAGCAGGTACCTCGGCGGGTAAAGGAAAAGGAAAGGCTATTGAGGAGCATAAAACCTGAGTTCTGAAGTCCACCCGATTTTTGGACGAGGGTTTCCTGTTTTTCATGGACATTAAGGACGAGGTCAAAACACTCTTTGACAACATTGGGTGGTGGACATTCGTGACAAATGAAGAGTACACTTACGAGGGCCTCACCCGTGAATTCATTAAGACTTTTAAGTGCGAAAATCCAGTGGCAACATTTAAAATCAATGGTCGAAAGCAAACACTTTGAGCCCCCCAACTTCAACAAATATTCAACTTTCCGAAAGGGGTTTGTGACTTTCCGGAGGAGTAGTCCGACCCCGATGTCCGAACCGAAGAGCTCCTTGCACTAGGAGTGAAAGAAGGAGTTGAAGTCTATCAACCGACCAACACCAAAGCCACTTGTCTTAATTCGGGTATATGGAGGATTGTGCATAAGACTCTTGCCTCAGGGATGTTTGCGAGAGGACAAAGTGAAGGCAATATTAACGCTTGGGAGTTATGGGTTATGTCATTGATGAGGAGGGGCGGACAAAAGATCTTTGGTTAAATTTCCTAATGGAGAAGATGGAGAAGGCGGCCCAAAGTGAAGATAGCGAGTTTTGCCATAGGGCTATATGACTATGATGGCCCAGGCTTGTGGTTGGACGCCAAATGGAGCTAAGCCTTTGGATAAGAAGATACACCTTGACGAGCAAACTTTCATTAACATGTAATTTATGAAGAAGTGGGGTATGCCATTGTGCAAAACTGTTTTCTTTTGGCCAAAGATTGACCAAGCGCGGTTAACTAAATTGTATAACCTTGGCGTAGCTCGTTACGAGGACTTAAAGGACGAACAATTGGCTATTTTCCATCAAGATGATGAGCAACAAGCGCCGAACCGGAACCGGTTCAACATAACATCAATGAGGTATATGATCAAGTTCAAACACTCTCCACCTAGTTTGCCTCATTCCGGGACACTTCTTTGGCCAACCAAACTGAGATCAGGTGCGGCCAAGAGAACACAGATGTCAACATTCTCCTTCTCCTCCAACAGTGGAATATCGAGCCATATCAACAACCCCCTTCTCAATGATTACCTTACATTATGTGTTTGTGATATTTTGTCACCCCATGTGTGGGGTCTTGCTACTTTATTGATTATTTTAAGTGTTTCCAAACTTTTAGGTTGGTGTGTTAGGATTCAATACTTCGTAAATGTTGGTAATTATGTTAGAACTTTGTTGTGAATGCTCTATGTGACGTTTCAATGCTTTTAAATATTTTTGAGCATATTTTGGATAACTTGTTGTTACATTAAGCTTTGATGCGTGTAACTTGTATGCGTGAACGAATGATGCATGTTGATTATCAATTGCTTGACTTAGTACTTGATCCGTGTTTCAAGTTACATGTTTTCGGGATTTTTGGAAGCTTTGCATACACCCATTGCCGGTTCTTCAAATTAAGGGATTATTCCTTAACTCTTCTTTTATTTTCATTGCATGCGGACATTGCAATTGCCAAGTGTGTGTGGGGGGGGGGGGGGGGGGGGCGAGAGGCGAATTAGTAGCTAATTGTGTTATACTTGTTTGGGTAGAAATTTTAATAGTTGACTTTGCTTACCTCTTGATGTAACGCCCCGACTTTTCAAAACGTTCAGGTATGAATTATGTGATAATTACGTGTGCATTTAATTTATTTTAATTTCGTTATTAATTGCTTTATTTCATATTATATTAATTAGTGAATTATTTAATTATTTGAAATTGAATTTATATGAATTTTGAAACTATTTGCGCTTAAATGAATGGTTTGCTTGCCGTTTCTACGTGGATTGAATTCGAAACTTCATGCAAATTTAATATGTTGGACTTATATGTGTTATGAATATGGTTTTATGCTTGTTTCATATTTTTGGATTCTTTTGATTGAGTTTTGGAATTTATTTTGATTGTGGAATCCAAAACGGGGGCTAACGAGTAATTAGCGCACCATTGGTTCCTTACGTGATAACTTGAGCTAGGAAACTCGGATTCAAGTTTCGTCAACTTCGTTGAACTCGTATCAAAAATTTAAGTTTGATGAACTTAGCCCTATATTTTTTCGAAATTTATTGACCCTCCAAAATCTAACCGAAACACGCGACGGAAGACAAAACTGCATCCTTTTACTAAATGAGCCATAACTCTTTCACCTCTTGACCAAATTAACTATGGTTTAAGCCTATGGAACCCTAACTCAACCACCTAACCAGCCATACCCTCCCTTAACCGAACCAAGACCTTTCACTTAGAGAAATTCAGCCATTTCTCCTCTGCATTCCAGTTTTCCCATAGCTCAAGCCAACCCTTGGAGATTCAAGCTCAAATCTCCTGCAAACCTCCACCAATCAACAAGGTAAGCTTAGGGTTGTATTATAAATTCAATATGAGTCATTTTGATCCATTCATCCCTAATTTTGATCATGATTTCATGAGTTTTTGAATGACTTGGAGAATATTTAGGTTTTGAGCTCATATATAGATCTCTTCCATTTCTTGATGAATTTGATTGATTCCAAGCATGGTTATGATTGTCTTAATCTCTCCTTTGCATTTATGGTGATGTGTTAGCTGGTAGTTGGAGCATTCATGAGCTTTCATTAATGAAGTTTTGGAGATATATCATGAAATGATCATCATACACTCCATGTCACGTTTTTATACTTTGGGAGCATGTTTGTATGTTGCTTTGGAGTTATTTTCTTGCATATTTGGGATCATTCGCTAGCTGATCATGTTGATGAAGTTATGGCATGGCTTTGCTCTGTTTTCTCGTTGCTTTCTGCTACTGCATCAGGTCGGTCGCGGCCGCGATCGAACCATGAAGAAAAATGGTGTCGGCCGCGACCTCTTTCACGTTTTTGATGCTGTGTCTCAGGTCACTCCCGCGACCTGAATTACTTGTATTTTAGGTCGCGCCCGCGCCCCCGACCACTGTTCATTTTTTCTCACGTATTATGAAAATTCATGGAAAATTCATGAAAAATTAGGGTATTTTATAAGGGAGTAGCGGCCGCTACCATTTTTATGAAGAAAATGGGTCGCGGCCACGACCCTTTGCATTTGGGCATGAAAATTCAGTTTTTGTACGTGAATGGCATGGCTTCATTGGATTGTTTTGTGCTATTTCACTTCATTAACATGTCATATAATGTGTTATATTGTGTGTTGTGAAATTCTAGGAATTTTCGTTGAATATTTCCCGAGATATTCTTCAATACGTCTTCTTTGCTCCTAATGTGTGCATGCATGAGATTCCTCTCTTATATTTGAACCCTAAGTGATATGAATTGCTTGTTTCATGAGTTATATCATAGATACACATGCTATACTAAGTGTTATGGCTTTTATTTGAATTCTTTGAATTATAATGGTATGATATATGTAAGATATGAACTTGATTGAATTCAAACGCTTCTTGGAATGAATGTAATGATCGTTTATATGTCTCTAAGGTATCAATTGTGCACACGAACGTGTTTATAACATGATATCATCTTCTATGCATTCATAACATATTCATTTCATTGTCGAGCGTCTTAATTGGTCATTTTGAGTCTTACTTCACCTTTCTTGCACAGATTTTGATCCCGTTGGAGACGAGGCCTGTTAGTGAGGCTTTTGTGTCTTCTTTTGTCGGTTCATGGTGGGTTTCTCTTCCAAATAGATAAATTGACCCCGATATACCTCCCTATGTGAAAAGTTTTAAGCCAAAGTAGTATGATTATAAATATATTGAGTCCTTTCTCGAGTAAATGATTGCAAACGTATAACCTTTCTCTTATGAACCTTACCTTATGATTTTGGTGAGATTATGTTATGTTCACGGGCCCAGGGACTTATGTACCTCACTAGCCATTATGTATGAGGTGGTCGGGTCTTGCAAAACCGTCCACCACCCGGAGGAAAAAGGGGTATATATATGATTATGATAATGTATGTTTGTACACCAAAGATATGTATGAAAACCAATAACTTATGACATGAATACACGAGGAGAAGGTTGGAGATTATGCACGCCCACTCGCCGTGCTTGAAACCTTATGATTAATTATGAATGAAAATGATAGTTGTAAGCCCGTAGATGTCTTTCCTTGTCTTACCCACTTGGGGGAAATCTTCTAAAACTTCATACGGGTTTATAGCTTGCATGAATATGTTTAAATTCTACGATATTTATATATTATACCCGTTTTATACCCACCAGTCCCTTTTGGACTGAACCCGTTTCGTTTTCAGTTGTTTGTGCAGGTGTTGAGGAGCTAGGCAGGAATACGAGTCATTAGGTCTTGCATTTGCTATTAGCTTTTGTTTTTGTCTTACACTTGCATACTTTGATATATGATTTTTGTATATGAATATGATTCTGAGCGTATATGTTTTGAGCCGAGATGGCTTGTGATTATTGTACATGAATTTCTATTTTGGAGCTCGAACGCTCATGGTATGTATATATGATCTGTTATTGTTTCCGCTTTAATGTTTTGCATTACTCTGATCTATGGTTCAAGGGTTTGTCCCGCAGCCTAGGGAGTGTGTGTTTGTCCCTGTTCGCCGTGACTTAATTCGGATGTGGATTGTCCATTTCACATTCGGGTGAGGTCTTGGTGCGGGGGATGTGGCACCTTGCGCTAGGGTGTTACACTTGAGTTTGATGATGATTGTCACGAATTGACTCATTTCTTAAATATTTTTTGTAGGAAGATTGATAGTTTATTACGAGATTGAGTAGACTAGTCGAATACGTGAACAGTTGCATGAATGGAGATGAGTTTAGTGTTATAGCATGCCCTCATTTTCGCGAACTTTTTAAACGAATTTATGCACTTTAGTCACTCGGAGAACGTTTATATGTTTCGAATAGACCTTAATATGAATAAGAATGCATTCGAATGTCTTTCGAGGCGAAATAATTAGTTGATAAATGAGTTGGGGAATGACTTAGGCCATCGTTGTCAGAGTATTACCCTTTTGGCTTTAGCCATTCACTACATAACGTAATCCGTTTGACCTCTCTGAGCTTAATTGTTGTGCATATTTTTGTTATTAGCTATATTACAAGCCAAGCACAACAATAATATGTCCTACCTTTTATCTCTTCACACCGAACTTGCTCGTTTGGGTTTATAATTGGGTTGAGAGTTCTAGTTCTCGAAATTTGGGAGAATTGCTAGAAAAAGTAATTATAGTGCAAAGAAAGAGAGAAATCGAGAAAAGAGAAGCAAAAGAAGTAGAAATGAGCAGGAACGATGAGATTTGAAATGAGAAAAGTGTTGAGAATAAAGGAAAGTGTATTCAAACATTCAAGTGTGGGGGAAATAGTGAAATGTTGAGTGAGAAGGGATTTAGTGCGTTGTATTGTTACGATGTAAGCTTCGGTGTTTAGTCATTTTTTGGCCAAAATTTCCATAACCAAAACCCTAAGCCTACGTTACAAGCCTCGAAAAGACCTTCCAATCCCGAATCATTTATTGACTACATTAGTGGAGATAGGCATGAAAAATGTAATTCTAAAACATATTAAATGCCTAGGAGAAAGCCATAAACTAATTGGAGTGATCATTGTGCATGCTTTTGTTTAAATCACACACTTACACAAGGGTATGGTAGTCACACTCCTCTCGTTGAAATTTGTGCTCGTTAGTAACGCATTTGATCGGCTAATTCTCTTGAGACAATTTGACGATTGACCTGAGCGGATTTATTTGAATTTGGATTGAGTTTTCAAATGATTATCGGATTACTCGAGGACGAGCAATAGTTCAAGTGTGGGGGAGTTGATAGGTTTAGATTTTGGATCCGTTTGAGCTGTATTTTGTTGGATGTAATCCCCGATTGATGAGCTTATATGTATGTTATTTCTCCATTTCAGGTATTTTACTGTCGGGAGTCGAGAACGGGAAGAACGGAGCGAAATCAGACAAAAGAGCAAGTTTTTGCCATTCTGGACTTAAAACGGGCGTTTGATAAATGCACTGGAAGATCAAACGCCCGTGTGAAGACCTACTGCCTAAAAATGTTGAAGTGAAACGGGCGTGTGGAAATTGTTCTGCCAGATGAAACGCCCGTGTAGAGAGCTACTGACCTCGGCAGCCTTGGACGAAACGATCGTGTGAAGTTTGCTCTATGTATGTAAACAGGCGTTTGGAAATTCAAAATCAAGCCAGCGTTTTTATTATGAAACAGCCTTTTGGATTTTAGACTGCACCACCAAACGGCATGTAGTTCTCACGGGAATGAATTTTTGATGCAAATTTCAGCATAGTATTTAAGTGAGAGTTTGGTCTTTTGAGCAACATCTTACCCTAATTGGAGAGCAGCTGCTTTGGGGGCTATGGATGCATCAAGTTCCTTTCCTTTATGGCTTTGAAGATGTTTTGAAGACAATTTGTTCATTTCCTTTCCCTTTCTTTTTTGCTTTCCTAGTATTTAGCTTTAATTTCAGTTTCCTTGGTTAAATTAGTTCTAGTGGTGATGTTGAACCTTGTAGCCAATGAATATTTGTTGAATGCTTGATCATAGTTTAATTCAATGAATATGAGTCCATTTATGTTTTATATCTCATGTTCTTCGAGTGGTATGAATATGAGTGGCTAGATCTTTAGGAAAATGGGGGTGATAAATTATGAAGGGTAAGTGTTTGATGAAATGCCTAGGTGGGACTTTTTGATCTTATGCTTGTGAAATTGATTTGTTTTCAGGATTAAGATTGATCACCTTAGTTATGAACTTAGATTTGAATGCTAATCGAAAGATTGTACGTGAATTGGAAGAGGTTTCACAACACTTAAGGGCTAAGTATAAAGAAATTTAACTTAGACTTGAGCAATTAAGCAATTGATTAACCGGGCCAATCCGCTAGTTAGTTTCTTGCACTAATCTTGTTTAATTGATCTAATTATTGATTTAATGACCACGAGAGCGGCGTTAGACGTAGTTAGGTACACGCATTTGACTTCGAGAGGAGCTTTTGCATATTTTAGTGATTAGAATTGTGAGATCCTTGTGCCACAACAACACTATTTGAATATAAACCTTGCATGATCATTACTTCCCCTTGCCACTTAGTTAACTTGGTTATTTGCTACTTTATTCGCTTTCTAGTGATTACTTATTCCAAGTTTGTTGATCTAGTTAGCTTTCATTTCCGTAATTAGTTAATTCACTCTTGTATTCATCTTGATCTATAGGTTGGTGTATACATTAGGTGATTGATTGATTTACTCCTCCCCGTGGATCTGACCCCTTGTGTTACAATTGATCTTTTGATAAACTTGCTCTTGAGTTTAAATTTACTACTAATTCAATCATCCCAGGCCTTGTTCTGCCCGGATGAGGTTTAACGAAGATCGGACGGCCTCATCAGCCGGAATCGATTATGTGTTAGTGTTAGGAATAGTGCCCTTAAAGCAGCTTTTGGCTTTACTATTTCCTTGTAATATCACAAACAGTCTTTGAATAATAACCGAGATGATTTTGTTCATAGGCAATCACTTGTTTATGTGCTTATTTATGTCTGTTTGGGTTGACTGTGTGTTTGCATGTATTGAACTTCCCTAATCCGATGAGGCCGTTAAGAACTTTGTCTTATGGGAACGACACATGAACATGTTCTTAACTCCATAGGCGAGGATAAGAAACTTCTCCAAGTCGAGAGTCTGACAGACAGTGGGAGTGTCGACCTTGGCTCTGTTGAGACTTGCTTATGTGATTATGTCCTTTTGAAGGATCACTCAGTTTCATAGAGTGATAAGTGCATACGATGATGCGTTCATAATACATGAAGGTGATTGTTACTAGAACTTCATCACTGAGATGTCACACGTGAGAACATTCTTAAATGGGAAAGGAAGTTTCCTGAAACTTCCAGATTAGGAAATATCTCACAAGTCAATTACGTGATTCATTAATCCTTAGACTTGAGATTTTGTAATGTCTCATATGAGCTAACTTTATAATCTTTGATATAAGCTCAAAAGGGTGTCTCCATATAGACACCTGAACCACTGCCTATGTTGGGATTACACAAGTGGCATATGGAGAACTTGTAGAATCAACAAAGGACCTGCACTTGTTGAGAACAAGAATGATCTCTTACTGATTTAGTTGTTCGTAGTCCATTAGATATTAAACCCTTGGCTAAGGTGGATAAAAATCAAGATATCTAGAAAATGGGGTTTTCTAGGATTGAGATCGAAATGCATATGAAACAAATTTAACTTTAAAGATCAAGAATATTTGGGCTTTGAGAATATTCTCATGCCATAGTTCTTGATTGAGAGATGGAGTTGTAGGAGGATCGTATTTCACTGATTGTCATTGACTGAATGGTTCTTCGATTCATTTCGTTATTCGGGTAGGGGTCACACACCCATTGCTAGATTACGGTAGTGTGATCCATGAAGTGATTAATTAACTAGAGAATTAATTCATTACTATCACTGCTTATCGAATAATGAACCTAAAGGGTGACACACAAATGCCAGGACACGAAGGTTATGGTAGGATGTTAATATGATTAACGAAGGATCAAATTGTTGATCAAAACGGAGCAAGGGTCGCGTGAGTAGTTGCCACGTGTCGAGCAGACGTGGCTGCCATGTGTCACAGAGTCCACGTGGTTGCCACGTGTCACGCACATGTGGCACATACGTGTCTCCTAACCTCTGATTTAATTACATGTGAATCCTTTTCTAAAATTAATTGATTAAATTATAATTAATTTATTTTGGTCTTTTAATTAATTAGTGAATTAATTGTTAAGACCTTTCTCAAATAAACTTAACCCAATAAATAATTAATTGGAAATTAATTTATTTATTGAATATTGGCATTTAACTTTAGGAAAGTTGAAAAGTCCAACTTCCTATTGTAGGAGAGAGAAGGTTATTCTTGCAAGACTTGGACAACAAGTTGGGAACTTATTTTGTCCAATTAAATTAATAATTAAATTAGTTAATTAGTGAGCAAGAAAACATTCCCATTGGTTCTTAGAAACCCTAGGGGTTCGAACCATGTAGTATAAATAAAGGGGTTCGGACTTCTGTTATTTTTTAGACCAACACTCACGAAGTGTTAAGTTTTTGAGAAAAATAAAAGAAAAGTTTTCAAAGCAAAACCCTAGCCATTAACACAAGCTATAGAACTAGCATTCTCACTTGCTTGATGGTGTTCTAGGACTGGTGTGGATACGCTATGGAGGCCTTCTACTTTGGAGTCTAATTCGAAGGACCGTTCGAGGAACTTTCCGCTTGAAGGGTGTTCGTTAGGCGGTAACAACATCACAAGAAAGCTTCAATTAAAGCGAGTTTCTTGTTATTCCCAACGTTACAGTACGGAAATTGCAAGACAACGATTAAACTTGTGGAAAAATTTTAAACTTTCGCTGCTCAACTCTTTCGTGTTTTCCAACAAGTGGTATCAGAGCCACCTTGCAACGTTCGTATTGTATCTTTACTGCTTTATGAATTTTGATGAAAATTCTTGAATTTGAATATATGTTGTGTATTCATGGTTTTTGTTTGAAATACGAAGTTGCCGGATCAAAACTATTTCTTGAAAACTTTGCGAAAATTGTTTCCTGACTAATCTGGTTTTAAATTGTTTTAATTCAGATTATTTGAAGTGTTTTAATTCGAAACGAAAAGTGGAATTTTTGGAAATTATGAAACGAATTTGGATTGGGAGTATAGCCGCGTGCGAACGCGCCCGGCCTTACGCGTTTCGCCCGGCAGCATGCGCAGGCTGCGCATAGGACAGCCCGCGGGGCCATACGCGCGTCCCTGTACGCCACTGCGTGGTGCTGCTGCTTCTCGCCTAGGACGGCCGCGTGGGCCGTGTGAGCGAGACGGCCTGCTCGTGTGCAAGTCTATCCCGCGAGCCTCGCACGGATTGTCCTAGGCCCGAATTTCGTGTTGTGTTTTCGGTTTCATAAAATCCCTAAAATCTGATTTTAATTTTAAAATTTGATTTTAATTTTAAATTTAATTATTTTTGAAATAATTATAAAATTTGGTATTTTATGAATTAAAGTCAAGTTCTAATTTTTCGAGAAAATAATAAATATCACTTTGAATGATATTTCAGATAAAAATTTAATTTTGAATTAATTGTTGTTTTGTCTAGATCCGGTGGTTCGATTTTGAATAAATTCTTCAATAATGAACTATATTCAAATTACTTAAGTTAGTTGTAACTTGAAGTCAAGGGAATTTTAAATTTAATTGGTAAATTTAAATTCAAGCGAAAGCATGCTAGTTTAGGTGATCATGGGTTAGTCTTATGTATGGTTTTAAATTCTTGCACATGGACGATTTCAATTGGGGTCAGAGCCCCATAGTTGTGCATTTTCAATTGGGGTTGGATCCCTACTTATGTGCGTACTGTTATGTGTTTATTATGTGGCTTTCCTTATTATTGTTTTTGGGCCGGGGTATGCCCCGTGTACTTGTCGGGTCAATATGAAAATTGAGCCATATTACTTTATGCAAAGAGAGTAGAACTTAGGATGTGAGGTTTTATTTTCATTTTGGAGACAAGCACCCATGGAATAAGAAGGATCCACAAGGAGCACTTGAAGAACGGTGGCCATAAGAAGATCCCTCAAAATGTTTAGGAGGGTTTCTATTAATGTAATAGATAGGGCGTTTTATCCATTAAATTCTGTACCCCTATGTGATATGAATTGTCTTATGTGGCATGAATGTTAGAACTAGTGATTTTGGAGTGGCTCCCAAATTCACATATAAGATAGGATACCCATGATCATCACATAATTAGTATCATGCCCCATGTTATCTGCTAATTGCTTTTGTGATGCACTTTATGTGAAACTACATTAACAAGACAATTAAAATTTGGATAACAATATATGTTGGTGAGGTCATTCGAAAATCCCATATAAATATTGAGCGAAATTCGAATAAATAGGTGTTTTATCATGGTAATAAAATTCCTAGCATTCCATCAATAGGATTTAAGACTTAATAAGTGAAACTAATTGCTGTCTCACGAGTCATGGGGTAATTAGTGTAGCTTATTAACTCTTAGTTTCCTGATTAATTATTTTAAATAATTAATATTTCTTGACCATTTTAGAATGGGTGATGACTCACGAGTTGTGCGTTGTTCCGGACTAAGTTTGGTTGAGATCTTATGATTGATGGGTCCTGCTCAACACTAAAGTAGATATGGATGTCTCACGAGTTGTGGGTCCATGATTGAAAGATTAGTGATGCAAAAATATTACTAGGAATTCTATGGGGATGGAATTGGCAATTCGTACCTACCTAAAGATTCTTACACCTTTGGAAGTCTCACGAGCCTTGGGTGCAAAACTGAGAATGCTTGGGATCCTAGTACCCATTGAGAAAATAAGTTTCTTCTAAAGTCGTTGGGATTTCTAGACTTTCTAAAAATCGTGGAAGAACATATTTCTTTAGACCTTCATAATATGTACTCGTTATTATTCAACATGCTCATGATTTCTCTATTTTTCCATTTAGGTTATAGTTATGTGATTCTCTACAATTGAAATGGCAACCAAAAACCCTTTGGTATCCATCCTCGAATCAAACAAGTTGACGGGCCCAATTACTCTGATTAGCTTTGAAATCTAAAGATAGTTTTAGATTCTGAAAATTGAAGATATGTTCTCTTTGAGGGAGAGCCTGTCGCTGAAGGCGAGGGTCCGACTTGGGCCGAAAGGGACGCGATTGCGAAATGGTCTGAAGATAATCTTTAAGCCCGTTGCCTCATCTTGGCCACCATGTCCCCGGACATGCAGAGGCAACACGAGTCAATGGACAAAGCTTGGGAGATTTACGACCATCTCGAGCAATTGTACCGCCCCAAAGAGCGTGTTCTAAGGTACAACACCTCTAAGGAGCTCTTTCATCTCAGATTGAAAGAAGGTACAAGTGTCCATGAGAACGGGCTCAAGTTTCTTGCTTTGAACGAGAAACTTACCTCCATGGAAATACCACTGAGTTAAGAACTCGTTGTGGATTTGTTGCTCGCATCGCTTCCACCATCATTCAATCCTTTCGTGCTAAACTTCAACATGAATCATCGTTATGCTACTGTAGCTGAGTTGATTAGTGAGCTTGTGACTGCTGAAGACACGATCAAGAAGGATCGCAAAGTAATGATGGTCACTTCCTCTTCTGGGCCTTCTAAAGGCAAAGGGAAGAAAGTTCCCAAGAAGGAGGGATCTCTTAAACCCGATGGAGGGGTTAAAAAGAGAAAGGCCAGGAAGAAAAAGGATCAGACAGAGGACGTTTGCCACCATTGTGGGAAGAAAGGGCATTGGAAGAGGAACTGACAAGAGTACAAGGATACTCTAAAGAAAGGTGCGTTTATTGTTAAAGTAAATCTATCTATTGATTCTAGTTCTTGGGTACTTGATACCGGCTGTGGATCTCATATCTGTAATGATGTACATATGCTAAATGAAGTCCGACAGTTTGAAGAAGGAGAATGCGACTTGATGGTTGGGAATGGATCAAGCGTTCAAGCTCAAGCCATCGGGACGTGTAGATTAGATTTAGGTGTCTTTACTTTAGTTTTGAACAAAGTCCTTCATGTACCTTCTATTATTCATAATATCATTTCCATTCCAATACTTGATTGTGAAGGTTTTGAGACTTTCTCTAGAAATGGAAACTTTTATCTTAGGAAGAATAAAACTTCCGTTTTGCTTGGTACATTATCTAATGGACTTTATACAACTAAAGACACCAATATTCTGAATATACAACAATTAAAAAAATGTAAAAGAGATGACAAGATCTCGACTTCTTTATAGCACGCACGTTTAGGCCACATTTCTAAAGATAGGATTGCTAAGTTAACCAATTTAGGATCGTTCTATGATAATGAACTTAAAGAGTTAACTTATTGTGAATCATGTCTTAAAGGAAAGATGGCCAAAACTCCCTTTAATGGTAAAGTGGAACGTGCCACTAGAGTATTGGATTTAATCCGTACTGATGTTTGTGGATAACTTAGTGTAAGCACGAGAAACAATCATCAGTATTTCATAACCTTCATAGACGACTTTAGTCGTTTTGGTTATGTGTACTTAATGAAGTATAAATCCGAAGCCTTTGAGAAATTCTTGGAATTTCAGAAGGAGGTTGAGAACCAGATCGGTCACAACATTAAGACACTTCGATCTGATTGAGGTGGCGAGTATCTAAGTGACGAATTCCTTAGCTATCTCAGAGATAATGGAATTATCTCTCAGTGGACTCCTCCGGGAACTCCTCAACTAAATGGAGTTTCGGAGAGAAGGAACAGGACCCTACTTGATATGGTTCGTTCCATGATGAGCTTCAATGAATTTCCACCTTCATTTTGTGGTTATGCCCTAGAATCAGCAGTTAAGATTCTGAATCTTGTTCCCTCCAAATCTGTACCTAAAACCCCATTTGAGATGCGGTTTGAAAAAATCCCTAACTATTCTTACTTAAGAATTTGGGGTTGTCCTGCTTACGTAAAGAGGACAGTGGGAGATAAGCTTGAAGCTAGATCAAGCTTATGTAACTTCGTAGGATTTCCTAAAGAGTCAATTGGATATTTTTTCTACAATCCTCTTAAACAAAAGGTCTTTGTGTCAAGAAATGCTACTTTTCTTAAGGACTCGTTCCTTAAAGAAAAGAAAGGCAAGATCGCAGAACTCGAAGAGGTTCGAGACCAAGGTCCCACGCCAAGTTTGGAGACTAACGTCCCTCAGCCAATCCCAGAGAGTGATACACGTGGAAATCCTCTTCCAGTAAGACGTTCTGAATGCATTCCTAGACAACCAGAGAGATGGTATGGTTTTCTCCACCAAACGTCTCAAGTGGATAATGATCCATTAACTTATGAGGAGGCACTGTTAGATTTGGACTCTGAACAGTGGAAAGAAGCAATGAAATCCGGAATGGATTCCATGTACTCTAACCAAGTTTGGACCTTGGTTGATCCACCTGATGGGATCAGGCCCATAGGGTGCAAATGGATATATAAGCGCAAGCTTGGAGTAGATGGAAGCATGGCAGCCTTTAAACCAAGATTAGTTGCTAAGGGTTTCACTCAAAGACCAGGTGTAGACTTTGATGAAACCTTCTCCCCGCTTGCAATGTAAAAATCCATTCGGATCTTGCTTGCCATTACAGCATATTATGACTATGAGATATGGCAAATGGATGTGAAAACTGTCTTTCTCAATGGATACATTGACAAAGAAATTTACATGGAGCAACCCATGGGTTTCACATTCAGTGGGAATGAACAAAAGGTTTGTAAGTTCCAAAGATCAATCTACGGATTGAAACAAGCTTCTAGGAATTGAAACATTCGATTTGATGAAGTAGTCAAATCATTTGGCTTTATTTAAAATCCGAATGAGTCCTGCGTGTATAAGAAAGAATTGGAAACCTCGGTTCAATTATTGATACATTATATAGATGACATCCTTCTCATTGGGAATTCGAAGGATGACGTGAAAATAACTAAGTCTTGGTTATCGAACTAATTTGAGATGAAGGATCTTGGTGATACATTCTACATTCTCGGGATAATGATCTATCGGGATAGATCCAGGAGATTTTTAGGATTATCACAGTCGGTTTACATAGACAAAATACTAAAGAGGTTTAGTATGGAAGAACCCAAACGTGAAAAACTTTCAATGGGCTCGGGAACACATGTGTCCCAAGACTGAACTTGAAAAGTCTAGGATGTCCAAAATTCCTTATGCATCAGCTATAGAAATTATAATTTATGTTGTCACACCCCGGGTCCGCGGGCCCATTGGACGCGAGCGCAAGTCTCCAAGCCCACCTAGTATAACCTGCAATTGGGCCTAAACCACTGCCCAAAAGGGATATCCCTTGGTTATACTTGGACTCTTTAACTTATATACTGAACTTAACTCTCATACATACCCGATGTCGGACAGGGGTGTCACAATCACCCCTCCTACAGAATCGCGACGTCCTCGTCGCGGCATGACATATAGTCCATGACCTACGTCTGCGTTGGGACTCTAGAGGTGGCTCCTACGGGCTCAGGAGGTGGCTCCCACACATGTAGCACTTTGCCCCGCAGGCTCAAGAGGTGGCTCCCATGTGCGTAGCACTTTGCCCCGTATAGCACTTAGCTCCTGCAGCTGACGAGCGGCTCTGATACCATTTGTCATGCCCCGGGTCCACGGGCCCATTGGATGCGAGCGCAAGTCTCCAAGTCCACCGAGTATAACCTGAAATTGGGCCTAAACCACTGCCCAAAAGGGATATCCATTGGTTATACTTGGACTCTTTAACTTTTAAACTGAACTTAACTCTCATACTTTCCCGATATGGGACAGGGGTATCACAATCACCCCTCCTTCATAATCGCAACGTCCTCGTCGCGGCATGACATATAGCCCATGACCGACTCATCTGCGTTGGGACTCTAGAGATGGCTCCTACGGGCTCAAGAGGTGGCTCCCACACATGTAGCACTTTGCCCCGCAGGCTCAAGAGGTGGCTCCCATGTGCGTAGCACTTTGCCCCGTATAACACTTAGCTCCTACGATTGATGAGCGGCTCTGATACCATTTGTCACGCCCCGGGTCCGCGGGCTCGTTGGACGCGAGCGCAAGTCTCCAAGAGCACCGAGTATAACCTGAAATTGGGCCTAAACCACTGCCTAAAAGGGATATCCATTGGTTATACTTGGACTCTTTAACTTTTATACTGAACTTAACTCTCATACTTTCCCGATGTGGGACAAGGGTGTCACAATCACCCCTCCTACAGAATCGCGACGTCCTCGTCACGGCATGACATATAGCCCATGACCGACTCGTCTGCGTTGGGACTCTAGAGGTGGCTCCTACAGGCTCAAGAGGTGGCTCCCACACATGTAGCACTTTACCCCGCAGGCTCAAGAGGTGGCTCCCATGTGCGTAGCACTTTGCCCCATATAGCACTTAGCTCCTGCGGCTGACGAGCAGCTCTGATACCATTTGTCACGCCCCGGGTCCGCGGGCTCGTTGGATGCGAGCGCAAGTCTCCAAGCCCATCGAGTATAACCTAAAATTGGGCCTAAACCACTGCCCAAAAGGGATATCCATTGGTTATACTTGGACTCTTTAACTTATATACTGAACTTAACTCTCATACTTTCCCGATGTGGGACAGGGGTGTCACATATACGATGTTATGTACTTGACCGGATGTGGCTTATGCACTTAGCGTGACCAGCCGATTCTAATCTAACCCTGGTGAAGGTCACTGGACTGCTGTAAAGAACATCCTTAAGTACTTGCGAAGAACTAAGGATTTGTTCTTGGTTTACGAAGGCCAGCAAGATCTTGTCACTAGAGGATATTGTGATGCAAGCTTTGCATCAGACATGGATGACTTTAAATCCATGTTAGGATACAAATTTTGCCTGAACGGCGGAGTAGTGAGTTGGAAAAGTTCCAAGCAAGCAACCACTGCAGATTCGACCACTGAGGCCGAATACTTAAATGTAAATGATGCTGCTAAAGAAGGTGTTTGGGTAAGAAACTTCATCCACGAGCTGGGTATAGTTCCTAGCATTAAAGACCCGTTACTGTAGCACCCCGCACGTGACGCACCACATTCCCCGTACTATGGCTCAACACGAGTAACGAAATAGTAAATCCGCACCCGTATCAAACCATATCGAACGGGAGACAAACATAAAACTTTCCTAAGCTAGGCGGAACTAGACCCTGCAATGATAACCAATCAACAAAATATAATGCATCGGCATACTCAAATTCAAACATATAAATCATAAGCAGAATTGGGCTCTTCTGGCCTCTTTTAAATTCATAGCAAAACTCAGTAAAGCCAATTTCATAATAAATACATAAGTATCCAATTTCATGATACTATAGAATCGAATCATACATAATTCCAATACACATGTGAGTGCAGAGACTCTCCTAACCTAACTTGACCAACTTAACGACTCCAAACACCTCCGCCTAGCTCGGAACTCCAAAGTCAAACCTGCACGCTAAACGGTTGGGGAGGGAGAGGGTCAGTCTCTAGAAGACTGAGTGAGCAGGAGCGATATACATATATAAAAACATGCACATGCAAGTCATAAATTCCGAACAAGGCTTTATTTGAAATTAGTTCCCAAAAAGGGCAAGAGAATGATACACCAATGCTCGGATTTTATGACTAATCATATTAATTCATTACATTCATAAATCATACATATACATAAGGCTCGGCGAGTGAGCGTACACGATCTCTAACAAAACTCCGACCGTGTACGACACATATCATTAATATGTTGATTAGGCGATCATGCGATATATCATAATACATGCAGATCATATATCATAAATCATATTCGTTTGGGCAATCCGTGTCCCGGCCTACCCGCACGGTGCATAATAATCATAACATAACATAATCATATTCATAAAACAGTTCCAACCTTCTTCCTCCGGGTGGTGGACGGGTTTGCAAGGCCCGACCACCCAATCATATCAATGCGGCTATGAGGTTCATGAGGCCACAAAGCCCGGTTAGCGTTTCCCCGTCAAGAACCTCCCTTGACGAAGTCCGTTTCGCCGTAACATAGTGGGACTAGTACAAGGGATCCCCATCAGCCCTTGCTTCCTCGGTTAGCCACATATACTAAGTCCCGGGGCCCGTACAATCATAAATCATAAATGTGTCTCGCCAAACATATCAATTCATAAGTAACATAACATAATTCATAAATCATTTGAAAAGGGTTTACTCGATCAATAATTACTCGGTACGTTTATTTGAAAACCACATATAACTATATTAGGTTTTTGGCCAAAGCTTGTCACATACGGTTGTAGGGTTTTATACATAACTAGAACGAAACACCCTCACCTGGTACAAGACGGTACAAGGATACGAGTTACCAAGTGCCCGAAGGATCAAGATCTCTCCACCCTGGAGATAAACTTAAAGATTTGGTGAAGGAGGGAAGGGATTTGAGCTCAAAATCACAAAGGGCCAAGGTTTTTCCTCTCTTCTCCTCTTCTTCTCTCTCTCGTTCAGTTCCAGCAGAAAAAGGGGGATATTATCTCGGTTTTCAGAGCTAAAGGGAAGAGAAAGGGCTCAACTCAAGGTACACAAGTCATGGTTAAAGCATGGTTAGGTTAAGGAGGTGTTAAGGGTCCCACCATGAAGACTAGTCAACAAAAGGAGCTTTTCTTGCACGAGTTTCTCGTTACGGTTGGATTTCGGAGGTCTTAATGATTTCAAAAACGTATGAGGCTTGTTCCATTGTCTCCAAATCGTCGATACGAAGGCAACGGAGGTGTCGAAATTTGAATCCGAATTCCCGAGCTCAAGATATCACGTACGGAACCAAGGGTGCGCTAATTGCTCGTTAGCCCCCGACTTGGTTCCACAAATCAAATTAAATTCGTTAACACGTCAAATGAATCTGAAAACATAAACCGAGCATATAGACATGTTCATAACACACATATTTATGACATACTAAATTTCCAAGACATTTCGATATCATTACATATAAGAACGAAGCACAAATAAAACACTCATGCGCAAGAATGAATTCATAACGTTATAAATTAATTACTAAAACATAAATTCCATTTTAAATAAATTAAAGCCAACTAATAATATGTTGAAATTAATTAACAGAATTTTCGAAATATTTATGGTAACATGGAAACTTAATTAAGAAGTTAAACACTAAATATCAAATTAAGTTAAAATAACAACAATTTATAGTTTTAAAATCAAATAGGAACATTTTTAAACAATTAATCATATCATTAAATAATTAAATTGTGCAATTTATAAACAAAATGACACATTAGTTAAAACGAAAAACCGGGGCGTTACAATCTCTCCCCCTTAAAAAGGATCCGTCCTTGGATTCACAACACACCTGAAAACAAACAATGAGAGATTCCCCGTCTCTCACAAGCACAAGGAGAGAGCCCTGTCTCTCGAGCAGCAATGAGAGAACCCCGTCTCTCGCAAGTAAAGAGAGTACCCCGTCTCTCAAACAAAGATAATAGCATCCCCGTCTCTTACAAACAACGAGAGCACCCCGTCTCTCAAACAAAAATAAGGCAAGGAAGTCTCATATACTCCCAAGCCACACACGCAAAACCAAAATTATAATCACGTAACGCCCACGTTGATTATCAATTACTCCAAGTAATTTAACACGATAAGAAATCGGAACACATAACAAAGAAATTATTTGAATTAAATTTGCATGGATGCATGTATTATGGATGTTATAAGTACCATTCACCGTAGTTGCAAAGTTTAGAATTGAGAGTGGCCGTTGTCCAGTGTATGATCTGTCCTGAAGATAGCTCAGTGGTCAGCTTGTCTTGAACCTCTTCAGGGTTCCCCGATGAAGCGATTGATGAATCCTCTAAGAATTACACTCTTAGACCCTTTCTAACTTTATTGCTACTTAACTTCTTCAATCCTTCCTTAACCTCTACTATTTTCTTTCAGTCAGACTAACTCTTCCAAGTAATCCAATTGACAGTCACCTTTACGTTGAGAATGCTTGTTCCGATGTCCAGTCCAAATCTTCCATCCTTACCCATATCGGTGCTTAACATATCCCCGAAGATAACCACTCTGGGCAAACTTAATGATTCGATCCCGACCTTACGATGTTTATTCTTATGGTCTCTCTCAACACAAATCTTTTCCCACCTTACGTTCCTATTGCCCGTTCATTCCCTTTTACCCCCTCAATGTTATATTCGATAACTGGTCCCATATTTCCTTAACCGAAGGCAGAAGGTTCTTGATGATTCTTGAAGCTTGATGTAATCTTCCAATTATCATCCTTTTCTATTTGGTCCCTTCTTAAGTTTCCTTCTGGATCACCTTAGATATAACCGATAACTTAATAATATTGTCTCGGACCCCTTCATACTTTATTAAATAAATCTTGATCGACACCATCCCCTCCTATAATAGCTTGATTCAATTTTCCCTTGTTAATTCTAACTTAGGAGGTCACAGAAACTCCCGTAAAATTTCATTACCCCCAAATCGGAATTCCAGACATAGAAATGTTCAATAAACCCTTTTTCTTTATATCTCGAAAAATCTTCCCCCGAATTTGGCATCGTAACTTCTCTCTTACCAACTTAACCATTACAGTCGTCTTATTCATTTGCAATGATCACCATTAGGATTTCCAAATCTTCCTTAACTTCTTCATCCCCGTTGTTCTTACCTACATAATTCTTTGAGCACCATTTTAGTCTTCTAAATTAATTCTCGATGGTTCCATTAATCCTTCTTTTATTGAAATTCTGGATGAGCCTTTTCCATTAGGAAGGGTTTTAACTAAAATGACGGCCCAAAGGTTTCGCCCTTCCACTTCTCTTCTAATCCTCTTGAGGTGCGGAACTCCTTCCTCTATTCTCATTCAATCCGAACACTTCGAAGCCAAATCTAATTTCACTTTCCTTCAGATTCCTTCCACCAACCTACCCCTTACCTAAAGTTCTTTATTTCCCAAATCGTCTTTCTTTTCATGTGCCACCCTATTATTTCCTTTCCCCTAAGTCAGATATGGTTCGAGCGAAGATATACTTGACAAATGAGGTGCCAGAGTTTCCTATCAAGTAAACACTAAAATGCATGTCGGGTAAAGATGGCAATGCATGTGTCACGTTTACATCAAGCATTTATGTAACACATTAGAGAAACAAAACAAATAGAAATGTACAGATAAACATAGGTCCAGAAGAATAAATAATTGATGCTAAATATGATGCACGTGCTATGAATGTTTTGGAACCTGTCACCAATGTGGTAAGTTGTTAGCTCGGTAGCTTTCGTCGTTCTTTCGATCCCAAGGTCACTTGACTTGGTAATTATTCCTTTGCCTTTCCCACGGTCTTCGAGATTTCCATGCATCTTTATAAATCAACTTGTATCTTCCACCTCCAAGGAGTTAGCATCCAACTTTTTCTAAATTCGCCCTTTTTCTTCTAATCGTCACCTCGATCAAGAATCCCGCACTTATCCTTTGTGAGTTCAATTCACCTCCAATTGCTTATACTTGAGAGCATGATTTCCTTGCAAGGAGTGTTTGCCTTTCTTTACCGTTTCCATTTGTTGCTCCATATCTTCCATTTCAACTTCACAACATGACAATTCAGCTTGGTTTTGAAAAAAACAAACTCATATCCCAATCAACACCTTGATCTAGATTCCCGTGACTATTGTTTATGAGTTTCCCATCACGATCGAAATCCAAAGCACCCAAGTCCAACTCTTCCCGGTCTTAACTTCGACAGACTTGATCTCAATTCACTAGGCTTAGTCAGAATTCCTTATTTGTCGACCCCAGGTGCACCACTCCTTCCGGACCCATTTTATCTTAGTTTCTCCTAATTATTGATACCTCTTCAACGATCCAATCCGGAATCAAAATATCTTCAAAGTTTGTTCACTTCATCCTTTAGGTTGAAAGATCCCGTGCCTCCAATCCAAGGCACCTTATGTGGCAGAGCCGTCCATGTCAATCTTCTAGATCATAACCATCCCACACTCAATCCTTATTTCACCAGGTGCCCTTCTACCACCGCATCTCTAGATTCGATCTTCCCATTCCGAATCCTAATCTTTGAACTCTAGCTCCATCCGAAAAGCCTCACATCTCCAATTCTCTACATTCTTCCCAGAGTATCCTGCCCACCTTCCATGTCTCAGAAAATCTTGCAATCGATCATATTTATTGTAGAACCTGGCCGTGGTTTGATATTATCACCATAACCTATAAATCATAGCCTACTTCAAGAGTATATGCATGCGATTAGTGCATGCTCATGACACATTTTCAACACTCAAGGCAAGGATCCATATATTAACGCAACAGACAGTCCAACAAAATTCAACAAGAAAAGCCAAATTTCAGGCTCAAGATCGATGCAATGCACATGTAACGCCCCGTGTTTTCACACGTATAGGTAAGAGTTACGTGCGCATTTACATTTAATTATATGATTTCATATCTTGTTTTATTAATTGAATTCGTTTATAATTTGATTTAATTGTTTAAATTTTATATGAATTCTAATTTGAGTTATGAATATATGAATGAATTTGTGAGAATGTGAATTTCATGAATTCGGTGTTAATTGAAGGAAATTACATGTTCGTGTGATTCGTGGACTTGATTGTAACTTATTTGAATGTTTTGGACTCAATTGGAAATTGAGTTTGGGCTTAATTGCCACTTTTTGAAAGTTTAGGGACCTATTTGTATATAGGCAACCCTGAACGGTTTTCGCGATATCTTAAGCTCCGAACCTCGAAATCAAGATCCATAACCGGCGTTGAACTTGTTTCGACGATACCTATCCATTAAACTTGACCTTGTATTGTTTCGATACCGTTTGAACCTTCGACAATGAATCTTTCCACAACCTCGACCTTATAACTTGTTTTAACCGTTTCCTAAACGAACCGGACTAGAACCGACCTGTATTATACCCATTTTATCACTAAATATCAGCATTTTCCTCCTCGTTGCTCCCACATTTGATCGATCATCATCATCTCAAGAAGTAAAGGAAGAGAGCTCCAAGAAACCCTTGTTTGATCAAACTAACTTTGAGCTCAAGATTAACCAATCTTCCATCTTCTTCCAAGGTATGATATGGATTGTTTTTCCCTCATTCTCTTCTATGTTTTCTTCCATGAATAGCTTGGCATGAGTGTAGGATTCTTGGGTTGTGAATATGAGCTTGAATTGAGGGTTTGAACTTGATCCTTAGTTTTAATGGTTTAAAGTGAAACTTGATGCTTGATAAATGATCATTGTAACTTCCTTTTCATTTTTATATGCTTGGATCTCATGTTGGTTGTGTATTACATGATGTGCCATTAATGGAGCTTGAAGCTTCCATGAATGAGAACTTGGTTTTGAGTGATCTTTTGCCAACTTTAAAGGTGAATTCTTGCTTCTATGATTGGATGGCATGATATATGTGAATTATATGAATTGAAAGCATGTTTAAGGGTGTATAAGAGCTTCCTTGTTGCTGCCCTGTTTTGCAAAGCTTTTCCCTCGAGAAACAGAGCTTTTGCTCTGTTTTTCTTGGCAAAACGATGAGCTGACACGGCCGTGTCAGCTTTGAACTGAAAATGGACACGGCCGTGTTGGGCCCTCGACTTTGTTTTTTTTCTGAATTTAATCTCGGACACGGCCGTGTCCAAACGCTTTGAAAACTCAACACGGCCGTGTCAAGCCCTCGACTTTGAATTTTTCTGATTTTAAACCTCGGACACGGCCGTGTCCGTTTCCTGTTGAAAACTCAACACGGCCGTGTCATTTGTAATGGCAGCTTTGGGGGAACTCTTTTATTGCTTGTTTTGCGTTTATTGCTAGTATTTGTGAATTGTATGTAACGTGAATGTATTAAAGCTATGTTTCATGATTGATATTTGATATTGATGACCATATGAATGAAAATATGAAAGTATGAACGATTCGAACGGGAAGGAATACGGTTTTACGGTATAATGAACGAAACTTGGTGAATTATGTGTTTAATTGAATTCTATGACATTCATGACCATATTTGAACATATTATTGCATTGTAAGCATTCCATAGCATGATATTGCATAGCCGAGCGTGTAATGTGGTCATAATTGAGTCTCACACTACCTTTGTCACACAGATCTTGATCCAGTGGGTGACGAGGTCGGGCAGTGAGAGCTGTGTCGGGTTCTTTTTGTCTAGCAGGTAGGTTTTTCTTCTATTAGATAACAATACGACCCGAACACCTAATGTGCAAGATTTTGGCTAAAACCCTACATAGGTATTTATACCAAGTTTTAATGAGCAAATGTTTTAAACGAAAGCCTTTTTCTTGAATATCCTACCAAATGTTTTGGCGAGTAATGATTGAGTGATCACAATGAATGGGGGCCCGGGACTTAGTGTATTGGTGAACCGGGGAAGCATGGGCTGACGGGAATCCACATATACTAGTTCCAACAATTTCGGCAACCTGGATTTCACTAGGAGATTAGTGATTGAAAGGGGACCCGCGCTTTTGGGGATTCATGTACCCCTCTAGCATTAATGAATGAGGGCTCGGGCCTTGCAAACCCGTTCCCTACCCGGAGGAAAAAGGAGTATATGAATGAACGAATGAATGTTCTAATGAATGTGCACGAAAGAAAGAATGCATGAACGAATGAATGAATGATTAATGAATTACACGAGGTGGTGGTTGGAGATAATGCACGCCCTCTCACCGGGCCACGAATGACCTAATGAATGAAATGAATTGTTATAATCCTATTCGTTGTATTTACTTTCCCACTTGGGAAAAAGGATTCAAAACCTCGAATAAGGATTATAATTTGCATGTACGTGGTTAAATTCCGTAATATTATGATATTATGCCTATTCTTTTTATACCCACCAGTCTGTCTAAGACTGAACCCGGAGTTGTTTCAGTTGTTTTTGCAGGAAGGGGGATGCTAGGCGGGATACCAGTCAGGGAGAGTCTTGCATCGTGTTTAGCCTTTCCTTTACACGCATATGATTACATTTTGTTCACTTTTGGATTTTGTATATGTATGGAGCGTACATGGATATGGTACCTATATGTATCTTACATGAAATATTGGTACATAGAGCGTATAGCTAAATATATGAATTACATGTTGGTACCTAGAGCATTTAACTCAATATATAATATATGAATGATTGCTTCCGCTTTTCTATTGCTCTGTTGTTACTTTGATTGTTGTTGGGGTTTAAGTTTTAAGCTGGTGGGCCTGGCTTAGCGAGTGTGTATGTCTCCGTTCTCTATGACTCGGCACGTGTATGGAAATCCATTTCGTATACGGGTCGGGTCATGGTGCGGGGGATGTGACGTCTCGCGCTCGGGCGTTACATCCTTTGAGTGGTATCAGAGCCCAGGGTTGCAAAACCAGGGTTCTAGTGTCGTGTGGAGTCAGTAGGTCATTCGGCTGTAGGAATTACTTGTAATTTGGAGCATTTGCATTTTTATATGATAAGGTGTTTTGATTCCTGACTTGAATGATTGATTGAATTTATTGCATTGTCACGCATGAACTAAAATTAGCATGCATGTTAGTGTTTGAATTGATAGGATGCCTCCTAAAAGACAACGGGAAAGGTCTCCGGGACATCATCATCACCACCGTGATCGTTCTCCTAATCCTCCACAGCCGCCTATGAATATGGAGCACTTTATGGAGGCGGTATATAACTATGTGGAACATAGAAGGGCTCAGGATCCTCCAGTACAACCGTAGGCTAAACATCAAGCACCTCCTCCAAATAACCCGAGAAATCATCATGGGTTGTTTTTGAGTTATAATCCTCCAAGATTTTCCGGTTCGGTGGATAATGAGATATCGGAAGGATGGCTCACTCGGATTGAGAGGATTTTCAATGTTAGACAATTTACCTCTCAAGAGAAAGCTCAATTTGCTATTTTCCAACTGGATGGAGAGGCATATGATTGGTGGGAACGCACCCGAGAGAAGCTCTAAGTGGAAGGGGAAGAAGTCTTTTGGGAAGTCTTTGTAAGGGAGTTTAGAGAAGCCTTTGTTCCTGAAGTCGTTCGAGAAAGGAAAGAACAAGAATTTATGGATCTGAAGCAAGGGACGCGGACGGTGGCTCAGTATATTTCTCTTTTTAATTGGCTTGGCAAGTATGCACCTCACATTACAAGGGATGAAAAGAGAAAGGGGAAGAGGTTTATAGCTGGATTGAGACAGGATCTGAGGCACGGGCATGCAGGCCATAATTTTGAGTCTTTTGTTGACACTGTACAAAGGGCTCTGGTGTTGGAAGAAAAGTATAAGAAAAAGGACCCCTTACCTCCCATGCAAATGGGACAAGGATCGGGGTTTGGAAAAGGGAAAAGGCCTATGGTATCTCCTCCTCAGCCATTTCAAGGGCAAGCTAAGAGGTTTCGGCCTACAGGAGCTGCACCGCCGAAGCCACAAGCACCTCCAGCTACTTCTGATCCTCGGCATGATAGGTCACCATGTCTATTTTGTGGAGGCCCGACTCACACCTACAACACTTGCAGAAGGAGGTTAGGACAGTGTCTGATTTGCGGGAAAACAACGCATATGGCCAATACTTGTCCAGATAGGACTCCGGGCTATCAACCGGGAGCTCAGAGGCCGATGATCCCAACTCGTGCATATGCCCTTGCGGGGGAAGAGCAAGATGTGGAAGCCAATCCTAATGTTATGGTGGAAGGTACGATATGCATCCATAACACGAACATACATGCATTATTTGACCCTGGCGCTACTCATTCTTTTATTTCTTGCAAATTAATTGATACTTTGTGTTTGCCTGTTACGTGTTTAAATGCTTGTTATGTGGTGAGTTCGCCGTTGGGTGGAAGTCTTGAGACGGATCGGGTGGTCAGAGATTGTGTGTTTGGGTTTGAAGGCACAGTATATCGAGCAGATTTGGTGGTAATGCCGATGAACAGATATGGGGTTATTCTGGGAATGGATTGGTTGTTTCGGTACCACGCCAGTGTTGATTGTTTCACCAAGACAGTTAAGTTGGGAGAAGAAGTGACAGTGGGGAAAGAATCAGAGATTACACCTCTTTTATCGTTTACTGAGGCTCATAAGTTGATAAGGAATGGGGCAACGGGATTTATTGCCTATATCTTGAATAAGCCAAAAGATCAGGCGAAACTCGAAGAGACAGAAGTGGTGAAGGAATATCTTGAGGTGTTTCCCGAAGTTTTAGGTTCTTTGCCTTCGGATCGAGAGATCGAATTTGTAATAGACTTATATCCGGGAACTGAACCTTATTCTAAGAATCCTTACCGGATGGCACCGACAGGTTACAGGAGTTAAAAGTTCAGCTGGAAGATCTTCTCAAGAATGGTTATATTCGACCAAGTTCATCACCGTGGGGCGCGCCGGTTCTCTTTGTTAAGAAGAAAGATGGAACCTGGAGGATGTGTATTGACTACCGGGAGTTGAATCGGATGACTGTAAAGAATAAGTATCCATTGCCTAATATAGAGGATTTGTTTGACATGTTACAAGGGTCAAGAGTGTATTCTAAGCTCGATTTAAGGCAGGGATATAATCAGTTAAAGATTAAGGAGGAAGATATTCCCAAGACAGGATTTAATACCCGGTATGGACATTATGAATTCGTGGTGATGCCATTTGGATTAACTAATGCGCCGTAAGCTTTTATGGACATGATGCATCGGATTTTCCGGCCGTATTTGGATAAGTTTGTTGTGATTTTCATCGATGATATTTTGGTGTACTCAAGGTCAGAAGAGGATCATGCTCGGCATTTGAGATTGGTATTGGAAACGTTAAGAGATAACCAGCTTTATGCCAAGTTCAGTAAATGCGAGTTTTGGATTGACAGGGTGAGTTTCTTGGGACATATTATTTCGAGCAAAGGATTAGAAGTGGATCCTTCGAAGATAGAAGCAGTTTCACAGTGGCAGAGTCCTAAGAATGTTTCTGAAATCCGAAGTTTCTTGGGTTTAGCCGGTTATTACCGAAGATTTGTTAAGGATTTTTCTAAGATTGCGGCTCCGTTAACCCGATTAACCAAGAAAGAGGTTCAGTTTAAGTGGGATGAGATGTGTGAAGTTAGTTTTCAGCTCTTGAAGGATAAGTTAACTTCTGCACCGATACTTGCACTTCCGGATGGTATTGAAGGTTTTATGGTGTATACGGATGCTTCCCATGAAGGCTTAGGTTGTGTTTTGATGCAGAATGGGAAAGTAATTGCTTATGCCTCTAGGAAATTGAAAGAGCATGAGAAGAATTATCCCCCTCACGACCTGGAACTTGCAGCGGTGATTTTTGCCTTAGGGAAGTGGAGACATTATTTGTATGGAACTTCTTTTGAGATTTTCACCGATCATAAGAGTCTTCATTACTTATTCTCTCAGAAGGAGTTAAATAGAAGGCAACGAAGGTGGATGGAGACTCTCGAGGATTATGATTGTGTGATTAAGTATCACCCGGGTAAAGCTAACGTGGTCGCGGATGCATTGAGCAGGAAGGCTAGTGTATCCAATTTGAAGGTAAATATTGGACAACCAATGGAGTTGGTTAAGATAAAGGCTCGTATTGGTAACATCTCAGTACGTCCAGAGTTAAGGCAACAGATATTCGAGGCACAACGGACGGATGTTGAGATTCAGAAGTTGATTGAAAAGGCTCGATCAGACTCCGAGTGTCCGTTTGGATTCGATGATACGGGAATCTGTCGATTTAAGGACAGAGTGGTAGTTCCAACGGAGTTGAGAAGAGCTATTTTGGATGAAGCTCATAAAACTGTCTATTCGGTACATCCTGGTGGAAACAAGATGTATCGGGACTTGAAACAGTATTATTGGTGGAACGGGTTGAAGAGAGACGTAGTGAATTATGTGAAGCATTGTCTGACTTGTCAGCTAGTGAAAGCTGAGCATCAGAAGCCGTCAGGATTGTTACAGCCACTACCTATTCCAGAATGGAAATGGGAACAGATAACAATGGATTTTGTATCGGGTTTACCTAGAGTGAAGAGTGGATTCGATGGAATTTGGGTAATCGTGGACAGGTTAACCAAGTCAACCCATTTTCTTGCAGTTCGGATGTCAGATAAGATAGGTAAGTTGGCTAAGAGGTATTGTGATGAGATTGTTCGGTTACATGGAGTGCCAGCTAGTATTGTTTCAGACAGGGATCCGAGATTCACTTCCAAGTTCTGGCAAGAGTTACAGAAGTGTTTGGGAACTAAGCTTCAGTTCAGTACAGCTTTTCATCCACAGACGGATGGGCAATCTGAAAGGTTAATCAGATATCTTGAGGATATGTTAAGGGCGTGTGCGTTGGATTTCTCGAGTTCATGGAATGAACAATTGCCCTTGATTGAGTTTGCCTACAATAACAGTTACCAAGCTTCTATAGAAATGGCACCGTATGAGTTTCTTTATAGAAGAAAGTGTCGATCCCCGTTGTTTTTCGATTTGGAAGAATGGAAGTGGAGTAAGCAAGAAGGGGTACAAAGAGGTGAAAGGAAAGATAAACCTTCCAAAGCTATTCAAGATGCTATTGAAAAGGTCCAGATTATCCGACAACGGATGAAAGTAGCCCAAGATCGACAGAAAAGTTATGCAGATAAGCGAAGGAAAGATCTTGAATTTGAAGTTGGGGATAGGGTATTCCTGAAAGCTTCACCTCGGAAAAGATTTACCAGAATTGGAAAAGGAGGAAAGTTAAATCCCCGATATTTGGGACCGTATGAGATTTTAGAGAGAATCGGAGATACAACTTATAGATTGGATTTGCCTCCAAGTTTAACGGGTATTCACAATGTCTTCCATGTATCACAACTTCGGAAGTACTATCCCGATGAATCAGTGATCATACCGATTGAAGAAGCAGAGCTTGAACTGAATCTCACTTTTGTTCAGAAACCAGCTAAGATTCTGGATCGGAAATTTCAGGAACTTCGAAACAGACGGTTTCCCTTGGTGAAAGTGTTGTGGTGAAGTGATAAAACGGAAGAAGCTACGTGGGAAACGGAAGAGAAAATGAAGAAGTTCTATCCCGAGTTGTTTCCGACCGAGCAATGAATCCGAGGACGGATTCTCTTTAAGGGGGAGAGGTTGTAACGCCCCGTGTTTTCACACGTGCAGGTAAGAGTTACGTGCGCATTTACATTTAATTCTATGATTTCATATCTTGTTTTATTAATTTAATTCGTTTCTAATTTGATTTAATTGTTTAAATTTTATATGAATTCTAATTTGAGTTAAGAATATATGAATGAATTTGTGAGAATGTGAATTTCATGAATTCGGTGTTAATTGAATGAAATTACGTGTTCGTGTGATTCGTGGACTTGATTGTAACTTATTTGAATGTTTTGGACTCAATTGGAAATTGAGCTTGGGCTTAATTGCCACTTTTTGAAAGTTTAGGGACCTATTTGTATATAGGCAACCCTGAACGGTTTTCGCGATATCTTGAGCTCCGGACCTCGAAATCAAGATCCGTAACCAGCGTTGAACTTGTTTCGACGATACCTATCCATTAAACTTGACCTTGTATTGTTTCGATACCGTTTGAATCTTCGACAACGAATCTTTCCACAACCTCGACCTTATAACTTGTTTTAACCGTTTCCTAAACGAACCGGACTAGAACCGACCCGTATTCTACCCATTTTATCACTAAATATCAGCATTTTCCTCCTCCTTGCTCCCACATTTGATCGATCATCATCATCTCAAGAAGCAAAGGAAGAGAGCTCCAAGAAACCCTTGTTTGATCAAACTAACTTTGAGCTCAAGATTAACCAATCTTCCATCTTCTTCCAAGGTATGATATGGATTGTTTTTCCCTCATTCTCTTCTATCTTTGCTTCCATGAATAGCTTGGCATGAGTGTAGGATTCTTGGGTTGTGAATATGAGCTTGAATTGAGGGTTTGAGCTTGATCCTTAGTTTTAATGGTTTAAAGTGAAACTTGATGCTTGATAAATGATCATTGTAACTTCCTTTTCATTTTTATATGCTTGGATCTCATGTTGGTTGTGTATTACATGATGTGCCATTAATGGAGCTTGAAGCTTCCATGGATGAGAACTTGGTTTTGAGTGATCTTTTGCCAACTTTAAGGGTGAATTCTTGCTTCTATGATTGGATTGCATGATATATGTGAATTATATGAATTGAAAGCATGTTTAAGGGTGTATAAGAGCTTCCTTGTTGCTGCCCTGTTTTGCAAAGCTTTTCCCTCGAGAAACAGAGCTTTTGCTCTGTTTTTCTTGGCAAAACGATGAGCTGACACGGCCGTGTCAGCTTTGAACTGAAAATGGACACGGCCGTGTTGGGCCCTCGACTTTGTTTTTTTTCTGAATTTAATCTCGGACACGGCCGTGTCCAAACGCTTTGAAAACTCAACACGGCCATGTCAAGCCCTCGACTTTGAATTTTTCTGATTTTAAACCTCGGACATGGCCGTGTCCGTTTCCTTTGAAAACTCAACACGGCCGTGTCATTTGTAATGGCAGCTTTGGGGGAACTCTTTTATTGCTTGTTTTGCGTTTATTGCTAGTATTTGTGAATTGTATGTAACGTGAATGTATTAAAGCTATGTTTCATGATTGATATTTGATATTGATGACCATATGAATGAAAATATGAAAGTATGAACGATACGAACAGGAAGGAATACGGTTTTACCGTATAATGAACGAAAGTTGGTGAATTATGTGTTTAATTGAATTCTATGACATTCATGACCATATTTGAACATATTATTGCATTTTAAGCATTCCATAGCATGATATTGCATAGTCGAGCATCTAATGTGGTCATAATTGAGTCTCACACTACCTTTGTCACACAGATCTTGATCCAGTGGGTGACGAGGTCGGGCAGTGAGAGTTGTGTCGGGTTCTTTTTGTCTACCAGGTGGGTTTTTCTTCTATTAGATAACAATATGACCCGAACACCTAATGTGCAAGATTTTGGCTAAAACCCTATATAGGTATTTATACGAAGTTTTAATGAGCAAATGTTTTAAACGAAAGCCTTTTTCTTGAATATCCTACCAAATGTTTTGGCGAGTAATGATTGAGTGATCACAATGAATGGGGGCCCTGGACTTAGTGTATTGGTGAACCGGGGAAGCATGGGCTGACGGGAATCCACATATACTAGTTCCAACAATTTCGGCAACCTGGATTTCACTAGGAGATTAGTGATTGAAAGGGGACCCGCGCTTTTGGGGATTTATGTACCCCTCTAGCATTAATGAATGAGGGCTCGGGTCTTGCAAACCCGTTCCCTACCCGGAGGAAAAAGGAGTATATGAATGAACGAATGAATGTTCTAATGAATGTGCACGAAAGAAAGAATGCATGAACGAATGAATGAATGAATGAATGATTAATGAATTACACGAGGTGGTGGTTGGAGATAATGCACGCCCTCTCGCCGGGCCACCAATGACCTAATGAATGAAATGAATTGTTATAATCCTATTCGTTGTATCAACTTTCCCACTTGGGAAAAAGGATTCAAAACCTCGAATAAGGATTATAATTTGCATGTACGTGGTTAAATTCCGCAATATTATGATATTATGCCTATTCTTTTTATAACCACCAGTCTGTCTAAGACTGAACCCGGAGTTGTTTCAGTTGTTTTTGCAGGAAGGGGGATGCTAGGCGGTATACCAGTGAGGGACAGTCTTGCATCGTGTCTAGCCTTTCCTTTACACACATATGATTACATTTTGTTCACTTTTGGATTTTGTATATGTATGGAGCGTACATGGATATGGTACCTATATGTATCTTACATGAAATATTGGTACATAGAGCGTATAGCTCAATATATGAATTACATGTTGGTACCTAGAGCATTTAGCTCAATATATAATATATGAATGATTGCTTCCGCTTTTCTATTGCTCTGTTGTTACTTTGATTGTTGTTGGGGTTTAAGTTTTAGGCTAGTCCCGCCAGGCTTAGCGAGTGTGTATGTCTCCGTTCGCTATGACTCGGCACGTGTGTGGAAATCCATTTCGTATACGGGTCGGGTCATGGTGCGGGGGATGTAACGTCTCGCGCTCGGGAGTTACAGAACACGTTGTCATATAGTTCCCAAGCCGTACGACCTAGACTGACTCACACACGACACGAGAACACCGTTTTGCAACCGGGCTCTGATACCACTTAAGGATGTAGCACCCCGCACGTGAGGCACCACATCCCCCGCACTATGGCTCAACACGAGTAACGAAATAGTAAATTCGCACCCGTATCAAACCATAGCGAACGGGAGACAAACATAAAACTTTCCTAAGCTAGGCGGAACTAGACCCGGCATATTCAAATTCAAACATGTAAATCATAAGCAGAATTGGGCTCTTCTGGCCTCTTTTAAATTCATAGCAAAACTCAGTAAAGCCAATTTCATAATAAATACATAGGTATCCAATTTCATGATACTATAGAATCGAATCATACATAATTCCAATACATATGTGAGTGCAGAGACTCTCCTAACCTAACTTGACCAACTTAACGACTCCAAACACCTCCGCCTAGCTCGGAACTCCAAAGTCAAACCTGCACACTAAAAGGTTGGGGAGGGAGAGGGTCAGTCTCTAGAAGACTGAGTGAGCAGGAGCGATATACATATATAAAAACATGCACATGCAAGTCATAAATTCCGAACAAGGTTTTATTTGAAATTAGTTCCCAAAAAGGGCAAGAGAATGATACACCAATGCTCGGATTTTATGACTAATCATACATATACATAAGGCTCGGCGAGTGAGCATGCACAATCTCCAACCAAACTCCGACCGTGTACGACACATATCATTAATATGTTGATTAGGCGATCATGCGATATATCATAATACATGCAGATCATATATCATAAATCATATTCGTTTGGGCAATCCGTGTCCCGGCCTTCCCACACGGTGCATAACAATCATAACATAACATAATCATATTCATCAAACAGTTCCAACCTTCTTCCTCCGGGTGGTGGACGGGTTTGCAAGGCCCGACCACCCAATCATATCAATGCGGCTATGAGGTTCATGAGGCCTCAAAGCCCGGTTAGCGTTTCCCCATCAAGAACCTCCCTTGACGAAGTCCGTTTCGCCGTAACATAGTGGGACTAGTACAAGGGATCCCGTCAGCCCTTGCTTCCTCGGTTAGCCACATATACTAAGTCCCGGGGCCCGTACAATCATAAATCATAAATGTGTCTCGCTAAACATATCAATTCAGAAGTAACATAACATAATTCATAAATCATTTGAAAAGGGTTTACTCGATCAATAATTACTCAGTACGTTCATTTGAAAACCACATATAACTATATTAGGTTTTTGGCCAAAGCTTGTCACATACGGTTGTAGGGTTTTATACATAACTAGAACGAAACACCCTCACCTGCTACAAGACGGTACAAGGATACGAGTTACCAAGTGCCCGAAGGATCAAGATCTCTCCACCCTGGAGATAAACTTAAAGATTTGGTGAAGGAGGGAAGGGATTTGAGCTCAAAATCACAAAGGGCCAAGGTTTTTCCTCTCTTCTCCTCTTCTTCTCTCTCTCGTTCAGTTCCAGCAGAAAAAGGGGGATATTTTCTCGGTTTTCAGAGCTAAAGGGAAGAGAAAGGGCTCAACTCAAGGTACACAAGTCATGGTTAAAGCATGGTTAAGTTAAGGAGGTGTTAAGGGTCCCACCATGAAGACTAGTCAACAAAAGGAGCTTTTCTTGCACGAGTTGCTCGTTACGGTTGGATTTCGGAGGTCTTAATGATTTCAAAAAGGTATGAGGCTTGTTCCATTGTCTCCGAATCGTCGATACGAAGGCAACGGAGGTGTCGGAATTTGAATCCGAATTGCCGAGCTCAAGATATCACGTATGGAACCAAGGGTGCGCTAATTGCTCGTTAGCCCCCGACTTGGTTCCACAAAACAAATTAAATTCGTTAACACGTCAAATGAATCCGAAAACATAAACCGAGCATGTAGACATGTTCATAACACACATATTTACGACATACTAAATTTCCACGACATTTCGATATCATTATATATAAGAACGAAGCACAAATAAAACACTCATGCGCAAGAATGAATTCATAACATTATAAATTAATTACTAAAACATAAATTCCATTTTAAATAAATTAAAGCCAACTAATAACACGTTGAAATTAATTAACAGAATTTCCAAAATATTTATGGTAACATGGAACCTTAATTAAGAAGTTAAACACTAAATATCAAATTAAGTTAAAATAACAACAATTTATAGTTTTAAAATCAAATAGGAACATTTTTAAACAATTAATCATATCATTAAATAATTAAATTGCGCCATTTATAAACAAAACGACACATTAGTTAAAACGAAAAACCGGGGAGTTACAGTTACAGTGTTTTATGACAACACCGGGGCGGTTGCTCAAGCAAGAGAACCAATATATCTCCACGTAAAGGGTTTGCTCGGATTGGGAAAGGAGGTAAGCTTAAGCCTTGTTACTTAGGTCATTATGAGATTTTGGAAAGAATTGGAGAAGTTGCTTATCGGTTGGACTTACCACCGAGCCTCACGGGGATTCACAATGTATTTAATGTTTCTCAGTTAAGGAAATATTACCCCGATGAAACCGAGATCATTCCGGTTGAAGAAGTGGAATCGGAACCGAATCTAACATTTGTTCAGAAACCTGTTAAGATAGTGGATAAGAAGTTTCAGGAATTGAGAAACCGGAAAATTCCCATGGTTAAGGTTCTTTGGAGAAGTGATAAGACCAAAGAAGCCACGTGGGAAACCGAAGACAAGATGAGACGGTTCCATCCCGAGTTGTTTCCTTCCGATCAGTGAATCTAGGGACCAGATTCTTTTAAGGAGGGAGGATTGTAACGCCCCAGCTTTCGGCATTTCAGGTATGAACGTGAGTCACGTGTGAGTTTGAGAGTTATAATTTAATTGTTATTTGATCATTTCTTTAATTTCCCATGTCATGACATAATTTTATAAAATTATATTCTAAGTATTTTTATGAAATTCATATTAAATTCATACTTGAACTTGATTGTAACGTGAATTAAATTCCCGAGCATGATCTAATTTCTTTTACGTCCTTACTTGGCCATTTTCATGATTTTGGGGACTCAATTGCATGAATTAATTGTGGGACTTAATTGATCAATTGTCCTGGGATTTCACCTAATTGCATGACTTATTAAATGGAGGGACTTAGTAGCAAATTGAATCATTCTTCCCATTTCTTTAGCAGCAATCACGTACCCTTGCATCCTATTTCATACAAACATTTTCATTGTGACAGCCCGGTTCGGGACCGGATAAATAAAGGTAAACTAAGGGCGACGTAAGGGCGTTTATAGAACTTGATCCGTATTTTAAATAAATCATATCATGCATCCCTACATGAATTGAGTGCTCATATGTGATATTAGGTGACCAAAGGGGGGGAAACTACCTTTAAACCCTATAAGCACTACTTATTTCCGAACCGGCACTATACCGTTTTATTCAAGAGACCTCAAAGAACCTATACCTACTTTCTTGGAATTTTTCAACTCTCTTTTCAATGCTTTGAGGTTTCGTTTATGTGTCCAGAGCAATTTAAGAATTCATTTTCAAATAAGAATTCCCGTCGGTAAGAAATATTTCCTTCGTTAGAATGATTTAGCCCTTGAGATCATCACCATAACGTTCCTCGAATTTTTCTACATTTTTGGAAAGCCTTTCGGATCTTCAAATCTTATCTTAGTATTTATTTCATAATTTAATTAATTTTCGAAATTCAAGAAAATCAAATCTTCCGAAGCTTATAACTTTTAAACCGTACGTCCGATTTCGACCCGTGAGTAACCGTTTCGAAGCTAATTTTATTTCCTAGCTCTTGGACACTTTTCCAAATTCAAAAATACGCAGGAGAAAGGTGAAATTACCAGAATACCCCTGCTGTGACAATTATGTAAAGAAGGAAACCTATTTTTGGAAATTTCATAAAGTACCCCACCTTAAGTCCCTAAAATAAATATTATTTGCACTTTGGTCCTTCCCAACAACTATAAATAAGTGTGTTGGGGTCTCATTTTGTGCTCACTCCATTCTCTTCCTCTCCCCCTAGTGGCCGAACTCCTCCCCCCCTTTAAGGTTAGTTTTCTTATTTTTTTTATGTTTTAATTAGTTTAATTTATGTTTGAATTTGTGTTCTATTTTATGTTTTAATTTATTTACTAATTATGCTAGGTTTAGGATTTAATTTATGTTTTATTTTGTGCATGAATTATGTGATTTAATTTATGCTTTAATTATTCATGAATTATGAATTGTATTTCTTATAGTATAGTTTATTATGAAATGTGTTACATAATTTAATTTTGTGACAAATTAATTATGTGACAATTATGCTAGCATGTTATATGTTACATTTTAATTATTTTATGATCATACTTAAGTAATTTAATTTATTTCATGATTTAATTAAATGTTACATGTTATTTAATGTTACATAATTAAAGTATAACCTATAGTTTTAAATGTTACATGTTTAATTAATTGTTACATATAATTATACTTGACCAATTGATATATGTTATGGTATACATGTATAATATACGTATACGTATTTGATTCCAATACGTATAAATACGTGTATACTTTCGTATAAATACTATGTGTATTTCCCTAATAAATACGTAAGTACTTTTGTATAAATACCGTATGTATTCTAGTATAAATACCGCATGTATTCTTGTATAAATACTGTATGTACCTTGTATAAATACTGTATAAATACGGTAGGTATCCCCGTATAAATACCGTATACATACAGTATAAATACCGTATACATACTATATAAATACACGTATACATACAGTATAAGTACAGTATACATACAGTATATATACCGTATACTTGAATAGTGACCTTTGACCTTTGACCTTTGACCCTTTACCTTTGACTTTGACTTTGACCTTGACCAAGAATTTTGACTTTTAACCTAATTGATCATTTCAAAAAGACGAATTCAACGGGCAAAGCCTTTTTTGAAAATTCTCAAAAACAAGGGATCAAAGTAGATTTCAAAGTTCACATTGGGGTTGTTCTAAGACCCTAAGAACATACCCCTAAGCTTTTGATACGAGCTTTCTAATGAGACTAATCGTTTGCCCGAATTCTTTCTTCGGGAACGATTATCCCTTGTTTAAATGTGTCGTATTCTTTTCAATCTTACACTTCAATACTTGACTACCCGCACTCAATCATGCATCATTAATCATGTGTGGGACTCAGACCCTTAAGCTCATAGTAGTCTTTCACTTACAGGAGATAATACCGAGTTCTGGGATCCGCAGGGTACTGTGTGAACCCTGTCTTCTACCAAATATCAGCTTATCTAAATAAATAGGTGAGGTTTAAACTATTTCAACTGGAACCATGAATATTCCTTCGTTTTCAAATGATTTCAAAATCAACGCCTTCGGGTGCAAAGATTCCTATCTTTCAAGTTAACGTTCTCCCGTTTGGGACAATGCTTCGAGTTTAAAGTCAATGATCTCTGATATACGTTCTGTTCACTGTTATTCTGCTTTGATTAAAGGTTCAGTCATCTGAACTCTGTGTGCTTATGCACCTTTGTTATTCTGAAAGCAAGCTTTGGAAACTTTGTTATGTTGGGCCCTGGCGGTATGGTTAGTAGTAGACCGGGAGGCGTGCGCCAATGGCTACTATGATACTGGCCGCCGTAATGACCTTGATGATGGTTTAATCGGAGGTTGGTTACTCCACATCGAAGGTCGAGAGAGGTGGTAAATTCCTCCCGTTTTGCACGTCACCGCGGGGTAGCTCCCTGGGCGCGACAATAAGGGGAGAAGGGGTGGTGCATGTGATTATGGGTGTCGGGGTCCTAACGGATCTCGATACCAACTTTGTAAATGTTTTGAGGAGTAAAGGATGGATATGGCCTAGCTTGCGGGCAAACTTTGGTTTTAAAGTCTGGTTCATACTTTTGGAAAATATCCCGTACCCTGTTCCCGTTTTTAAGTATATATGAACCAGAACCTCTGATGTGTGTGCTTGTGTGTGCTTTTAAAAAAAATCCCGTTTTAAGATAAAAGAGTTTCTTTCCGGTTTGAGGAAAGTCGCTAAGAAAGTCTTTCAAAACCCTTCCAGTCCAATTACTCTTTCTTACTGCAAATTACCTCACTTAGTCCCTTTTGACTAATACCTCTTCCCTGTTTTCTAACCTCATGGTTTCAGGTAGGCAGCCCGGCGCTTCCTAGAGGTATCTTGAAGCTTTAGGAGGTCTTTTGTTAAGTCAGGATTGCTAGTTACTTTTCCTTTGTCCTGCATAGTCGTGGTTACCTCTACCTTTACGTTGCATGTTTTACTATGAGAACTTGTTCAGGCTACGACCTGAATTACTTGGACTCCGTTTTTATTATGTTCCTTTGTTTTCCTATTGGACTAAGGTTTTAAGTTAATATTATGGCTACTTGTTTCTGTGGTTATGCATATACTACTGTGTTGCATTCATGTTTTCAAAAGTTTAAAATTATTCTGAAATTCCGCTGCGTTGGCAACACTGGTTACTCTGATCTTTGTTATGTTCTGTCCGTTCGCCGAAGTATCTCTCAAGTAATAAAGCTTCCTAGTTACTTGGGTGATACAACGGTGCGGAGTTGTGGCGTTGGGGCGCTACATTCATACACTTGCTCCTTTCTTCCTTGTTCCAACCGAGCCAAACCCTCACCTTGAAGGGAAGAGATTTCATCATCCAAGCATTATTTTATGGGATTTGTGATCATTAAAGCATCATCAATATCATATCTTCATCTCTTCTCCCATTTGTCTCATTTGAGACCAGCTTCTTGGTGACGAGGAGCAGGCCCCGTGAGCTGTCTCCTTGTTTGTTTTGGTCGCACAGGTGAGGTTTAATTCTAGATACATAGAACCCGTATAACCATATGTGATGTTTTAAGCCAAAAAGGTATCTATATATCTATAGTTTTCAAATGTTATTGGTTTTCAAAGGATTTACCGAACTATTGTATTGTATCGATTGATTGATTGTTTTGGTGAGTATCGTATTACACTGTGGGCCCGAGGGTAGTGGCTCGAGCCAACTGGGAAAGCGTGGGCTGACGGGTAACTCGAGCGCTATTCTCACCAAATTGGGATGACCCCTGACCCCCCTAGGAGATTAGGGGAGGAAGGAGTTCCAGGCTTAGGGATTCATATACCCTCTGCCCAGAGTGATTGGATGGTGGGGCCTTGCAATCCCACCATCACCCGGAGGAAGAAGGAGTTATTGAAACTGCTAATTGTGCATCGTAATTAATTGCTTGATCACCTAATCATTGAGTAATTGATTGATTGTACACAGTCGGAGTAAGGTTGGAGAATTGCCCTCACTCGCCGGGCCACTAATTGATTGTATTGGACTAATTGTATTCATAAATTGAATTAGTTGTAACCTCGGGCGATAGTATCTCTTATTTTTCTAAATTGTATTGTTATTTTCCAAAATTATTACCCGAGATTATAACTTACATGGTGATTGCGCATATATTTATTTATACCCCTCGCTTAGTCCGTGGTGGACTGACACATCAACTTTTCAGTTTTTGCAGGTGCGTGCCAGGCGGGAATTAGAGTCTAGCTTGTCTTTAATTTGGGTCTAGCACACTTCACCTCATATTTTGCTCATGTATTGATACTTGATATATTTTGTAGCATGCCTTGGCATATTTTGAGAGATGATATTGTATTGATATGTAAATGTTGGTACCTATTAGTATGTATACTGGATATGTAAATATGGTACCTATAAGTATTGAATGAATTATTGCTTCCGCTTTTATTACTCTTAATTGATTGTTTGGTTTGGGGTTAGTCCCGCCTAGCTTTGTTGTCGTTTTTTTATTGTCTCTCGTTCGTTATAGCTTAGGTTCATGTATGGATTATCCATTTTATATGTGAATCGAACTATAGTGCGGGGGATGTGATGCCTTGCGTTCCGGATGCTATATCCTATGGTGGTATCAGAGCCCGGTTGCAAAACCGGGTCTCTAGTGTCATGTCTTGTGAGTCTAGGTCGCACGACATATGAACTAATTGTCAACTTGAGAGTCTTGCATCGTTATTTGAAGTATTTGAACCACTTGAATTATTTGAACCTACTTAAACGCGGTGTATTGTTTGAATTTTATGGCTTATGTGCAATTTGTGAATTATTTGCACACATTTGCACCTACTAATCGAACATGCATAATAGTGACTTGATTTCAGGATGGCTCGCGATAGACGTCATCGTGATCTTTCTCCGGGACATTGACATCGTCGTCATCATCGTCGTGAGAGATCACCACCTCCTCCTCCACCTCCTTAGGCTCAGCCACAGGACTTTATGAATGCAATGGTAGTTCTTATTGATCAGAGGGTCTGGGATTATGTTCCTCCAGCACCACCAGTTCCACCACCATAGCCGGGGGGCTAGATTTCAGTGATTTTCAGGGAGTTCCAGAACCAGCATCCATCGCGTGGGTTTTGCGTGGATGGGTGCTTACGAGCTTAAATTCCATCGCGTGTGATTTGCGTGGATGGGTGTCTAACGGCTTAAATTCCATCGCGTGGGAATATATATATATATATATATATATATATATATATATATATAAATTAAGTTTTCTGAGGCATATGTAAGATATTTTGGAAAAATTCAGTTGTGTTATGATTCTGTAGCGAGATTGCCATGAAAGACTGGCGTATGTTCTGTTCTGATGTGGATCCAAGGAGCTACGGGTAATGGGTCCCCCGGGATGGTTAGGGTCGTCGGGGTTTCAACCATGTGCGTATGTTCCATTTGAGATATGATTGCACGACTCAGGGAGATAGGGGAGGCGTGATATCTTGAGCCTTCAGCTAAGGCCGGGGAAGACTCTTGTGGGATAGCTACCCCTTGAGGTTCTGGATGGTTTGGGGACTGTACATCTCCTCCATCATTGGTGTAGAGGGTGGATTGATTTTGATTTATGTTCTGAGGAGTAAAGGTTGGAAGCTCGTACTCGCCGAGCATGTGATCTGTTCTGTCTGGGAATCATGAATCGAGATAGTTGGTGTGCGTTAGCCCCCTCACTTAGTCAGTTGACTGACCCCTCATTTTATCTTTTAGTTTCCAGGTTTCCTTTTGGCTTGAGCTAGGCGGAAGTGAGTCTTCTGAGTCACACTTGTCGGTTTAGTTGGTGTTAAGATGCATTTGTCACATACTCTATTTATGTTATGTATTCTTATTTCGCTTTTGGAGATTATGTTTTATACTCTACTTAGACTTAAATCCGTGTGGGGTTAGTATGCTAGTATTTGGATGTAATTAGCTATTCTGCTTATACTTATGTTGGTTTATTACTTTGCGATGATTTGAGATTCGGGACTAGGTATCTATGCTACTTGAACCCGTCAACTGTTTTGTATGCTGATATTCGGGACTAGGTATCTATGCTAGTTGAACCCGTCACTTAATTTGTACGTTGATTTAATTGCTCCCGCTACCTGTTGATAATTGTTTAAATTGCTTCCGCGCTCTGAGTCTGTCGGGTTAGATCCGCCTAGCCTAGTGTGTGAGTTGGTCTCCCCGTTCGCTTTGATTCGGATTCGGGTATGGACTTTCCATTTCGTGACCGGGTCTGGGTCTTAGTGCGGGGGATGTGGCATCCTCCGTTTGGGGTGTTACAGCGGCTCTGATGCCATCTGTCATGCCCCGGGTCCGCGGGCCCATTGGACGCGAGTGCAAGTCTCCAAGTCCACCGAGTATAACCTGAAATTGGGCCTAAACCACTGCCCAAAAGGGATATCCATTGGTTATACTTGGACTCTTTAACTTATATACTGAACTTAACATTCATACTTTCCCGATGTGGGATAGGGGTATCACAGAGAGGATGTTTGCTTCCATTGTGGCAAAGCGGGACATTGGAGGAGAAACTGCCCAGAGTACAAGGCTACTTTAAAGAAAGGTATGTTTCTCGTTGAAGTAAATCTTTCTATTAATTCTTGTTCTTGGGTACTTGATACCGGTTGTGGAGCTCATATCTGTAAATGAATTCCAACAACTCAAAGAAGGAGAATGTGTCTTGAAGAACGAGCATATAAACGAGTCCATAACTCACGTAATTAGCACATATCAAGAATTCACAAAAATCAGAATTAAGTTCGGATCCAAAATAAACAAAATACGAGGCAAGAAAGTTTAAAGGTTCAAAATTATTAAATTCATATTAAAGCAATTAAATTCAAATAACTTCAAATATTCACATTAGCATTTAAATATCACATAATCTATAACGCCCTAGATTTCGGCATTTCAGGTATGAATGCCACGTGTGAGTTTGAGAGTTATAATTTAATTGTTATTTGATCATTTCTTTAATTTTCCATGTCATGACATAATTTTAAAAAATTATATTCTAAGTATTTTTATGAAATTCATATTAAATTCATACTTATTGCATAATTGAACTTGATTGTAACGTGAATTAAATTCCCGAGCATGATCTAATTTCTTTTACGTCCTTACTTGACCATTTTCATGATTTTGGGGACTCAATTGCATGAATTAATTGTGGTACTTAATTGATCAATTGTCATGGGATTTCACCTAATTGCATGACTTGTTAAATAGAGGGACTTAATAGCAAATTCGATCATTCTTCCCCTTTCTTTAGCAGCAATCACGTACCCTTGCATCCTATTTCATACAAACATTTTCATACACTTGCTCCTTTCTTCCTTGTTCCAACCAAGCCAAACCCTCACCTTGAAGGGAAGAGATTTCATCATCCAAGCATTTTTTTGTGGGATTTGTGATCATTGAAGCATCATCAACATCATATCTTCATCTCTTCTCCCATTTCTCTCATTTGAGACCAGCTTCTTGGTGACGAGAAGCAGGCCCAGTGACCTGTCTCCTTGTTTGTTTTGGTCGCACAGGTGAGGTTTAATTCTAGATACATAGAACCCGTATAACCCTATGTGATGTTTTAAGCCAAAAAGGTATCTATATATCTATAGTTTTCAAATGTTGATGAGCTTCTCTTGATTAAGTTACAAATAAGAAAGGATGATATGGACAAGCTTCTTGTCTATTGTAAGTTAATCTACCATTTGGTTAGATTCGATCTTTGCATCAAGGATTAAATACAGGCATGGAATGAAGTAACAACTTAGCTAAGACATCTCACTCATAATCAAGCTTCACAACTCTCTTTACTTTCAGCTTTAGTTATTTGAAGAAATCTGATTTTGTGTTTTAAGAATAGCTTGTTTTAATTACATAACCCCCTCCCCCCTCTAAGTCTCTTTTGAATATTCTCTTGGATACATTGAATATACATCCATCTAGTCCCTTGGGTTCGACCCTTTAATGCTATATTACAATTTTATATTTCGTACGGTAAGTAAAGGATTTAATTGATGGATTCGGCAACCATCACATCTCTTCGGCTAATCACTCGAGACCATCTCCGAATCTCCGAATGGTAGCGTCAACATGTGGTCGTTACCTCGCAAAGCTACGACCGCGGCCCGATACCGCCCAGCCGGTCTGATATTGAGAGTAACCCCGTGGCCCAGAACTACCCCGTGGGTGTCCCCACGAGTGCAATCAAACAATAATGGAACAGAATAGCTCGTTAACAAGAACGGTAGATTCTTTTCAAATAAAACGAAGGATTTGATGCAGTCCTTATAGGTAAGAAACCATGTTTACTAACCAAATCATTTGTCTTAAAACTACTAATTGATAAACAACTAATTACATACATAGGTATAACATGAAAGGAATAAAAATCGAAATCGTCAAATAAAGGTCTTAAGAAGGCTGGTATAATAATATAGATATACGTATTTCAGTTTTAAAGGTAAAGTTTCCTCACCGTACTGACTCGCAGCTGGTCCTAGGTCCCCTGGCGAAAAGATGAAAACAGTGAAAGTTTAGAATATCACTCGCCCTATCTATTTCTAGATTGACTCGGAATCAGACCCCTAATCTCAACGAATCAAAATTAAGCAGAATGATAATATTCTGATTAGGCCATAACCGATTTAATCAAAATAATTTCATTGACAACCAATCCATATTATTATTAAAACATTGAATCCAGATTCATGCTATTAATTCTATAATTATGTAATAGGAATTAGTAGGTTCATGGCTTCCAGTTATCACGGGTACACAACAAATGTAGTGTAGGCAATCAATTATCATAGGAGTCATGCTGATCCAATTAATTTAAAATAATATTTAGCCAAATAATTATTTATGCCCATCAAGTTATAATAAAAGCTAACCCAATTAATTTGTGCAACAATCAACAACTACTTTATGTATAATTTCTGAACATCATCAATCATTACTACTCTTATTGAAACGACATGCAAATTTAATTGATGCATGAAATTTTCGAAAATAAAAATATATATATTATTGAGAGTGAATCTAAAACAAAAAAAATGACAATAACATGTTCAAATAGTGAGTTTAATTTATTCTTATAACATCTTCTTAATTATTTAATATATACGTACATAACACTTGGGTTTAATATTTCAGCACTAATAAAGTGCTTTTATTTTTCTTTTTATCATTCACCTAATATGGGATTAGTAAGTAATTTAGCCTACTTTTATATTTTATAACATGTCAACAAGAACAAAATGTTTTATTACTTTGAATTAAGATCATTAACCATTTAATTAAAATACACTGACACACTATGCACACCTTAATATTAAAGAAAATTTATTTAATGTGAATAAACTAATTTAGGGCTTAAATCAGCTATTTACGACTCTAATTAAATTATATTTGTGGGATAATCTACCGAAATCGTCAATTTGTTAATATTGAGATATTAAGAACATATTCAATACTAGATCATAACAAAATCAGGAAAGGAGAGAATTCACTAAACAATTCATTTGCTAATAATTTTATTGGAAAGTCAAAGAAGCAACCGTACCTGCTAGTTTTTGTCCAGAGTAAAAGAGAGTGTTGTGATTGTGAATGAATGGAATATGCAACATTGTTTGTTAAATTTCATCTTCCACTGCTGAGTCACTTTAGTGTGAGTCGGTGAACTAGAGGAAGAACACGTCTCTTTCTTAACTATTAAGAAAATATTTAACATGCTAGCTTCTAACATATGGGGCCCCTAAAAATAATTATTTACTACTGCACTTTCTAAAATCTTAGGTACTATATTAAATAAAGCCTACATTATATTTGTAACACCTATATTTATATATTTATATTTTACTATTATTATTTTATAATTAAATGACTATAGGATACTTGTGGCAAATTAATGTTTTAGTTTCGAGACATGCCAAAAGTAATTGAACTAAATTATGAAAATCTTTAAATTGAAAGTTGGTTCATCAAATATGAAAATCTGGGTATATAGATCAGGAGTTAATTTTTACAAAATTTTAAAATTACACATAAATATTTTTATCAAATAAATATGTAACTATTTCCTAAATATAATTAGATCAAGTAACATTATAAATTTAAATAAATAAATTGCACAGTTGATATGCCATGTAACATGTATGTATGTTATGACGCAATATTTTCCTAATTTATATTTTCTTACGCTTCTAGATATCAGTGTGTCACAAATTGCTTTTGCATCCCGTAAGTTGAAAGAGCATGAGAAGAGTTATCCGACGCATGATCTTGAGCTTGCTGCCGTAGTCTTTGCACTTGGAAAGTGGAGACATTATTTGTACGGGGTGTCTTTCGAGATTTTCACCGACCACAAAAGCCTTCAGTATTTATTCACTTAGAAGGATTTAAATATGAGGCAACGGCGTTGGATGGAACGGTTGGAAGACTATGATTGCATTATTAAATACCATCCCGGCAAAGCCAATGTGATCGCGATGCACTTAGCAGGAAGGCTAGTGTATTGAGTTTAGAAGTGGGTGAGAGTAGTGGAATCGAGCCAATTGTCATAAAGGCTCGAGTTTCTAATATTTCGGTTCAGCCGAATTTGAAGCACAGGTTGGTTGAGGCTCAGAATAAGGATGTGGAAGTTCAGAAATTGGTAGCTAAGGCAAGAGCTGATCCGGAGTGTCCATTCGGGTTCGATGAAACCGGTCTTCTTCGTTTCAAGAACCAAGTGGTTGTTCCCGAAGAGTTGAAACGGGTATTGCTCGAGGAAGCTCACAGATCGGCTTATTCTATCCATCCCAGAGGAAACAAGATGTATAAGGGCTTAAGGCAATATTATTGGTGGTATGGATTGAAAAAGGATGTGGCCGATTATGTGAAGCATTATCTCACTTGTCAGAAAGTGAAGGCCGAGCATCAGAAATCGGGAGGTCTTCTTCTGCCGTTACCTATTCCTGAGTGGAAGTGGGAACAGGTGACGATGGATTTCGTGTCCGGATTACCTAAAGTGAAAGGAGGGTTTGATGGAATTTGGGTGATTGTCGATGTAACACCCCGCTCGTCCGACGTATAAGGTACGCCACGTTCCAACTTTATTATGTGTCTAATTATATTATTTTGTGTTTTGCCTGGCCCTATTTTGAACTCTTTTAGAGTTTAGGGGCCTGTTTGTAATTTTCTCTTTTTAGGGGTTATTCGGTCATTTCTCGTTCGGTCGAGAGTTCGACCTCTTTGACCCCTCTTTTGCGTTCGGGGCATCGAGACGAGTCCGTAGACTCTAAGTTTGCCCCATTCTGACTTCGTTAGCCCGTTCTTCCGATTGTTTTTGCGTACGAGGACTCGAGATATATACCCCGGATTCTCGTTTTGCGTGCCAGAATTTCAGTTCCAGACGCAGTCGTCTTCCTCCAGCGATAAGTTACTGTTCACGCACTCAAAGGTGTAATTACACACACATATCCGTTCTCGTTCGTTTCTCGACGGAATTCGACGTTTGAGTAGTGGAAATTTATCAGCTCGACGAGCCCGTTACGATGGTTCAAGAATCACGGCCCGAAAACCAACGGTCGTGGCATTACGGCAGAGCAGCGGTGGCGAAACGAACGTCCGCCACTTCGCCGCCTCTTCGCGGTGGTCTCCGGCAGACTTCCGGCGACACGCGCCACCCCACCTGAACAAGGAACTCCCGGCGCAACTCCAGTCTTAACAGCGCGGTCATTGGTGGCTGGACGGCGGCTCACACGCCGCCTGAAGTGGTCGCGGCGGCGGCGCGTCACTGTAGCGGCTTCTCCCGCCGCTTTCCGGTGACTTTTTCCGACGGGGTTTGGTGGTTTCTTGACGTTTTCGACCCCCTGAGTTCGTTTCCGGTGGTGGTTTGAGCAGAAGATGGCCGTAGGTGGCGGAAACCGGCGGTGACACAGCGGCGGGACTTTGGCCGGCGATTTGGGACCTTTTCCGGCCGGTTTTGGTGGTGCTCCCTTTACAAAAGTTGCTTGGAATGACGAAACTTAGCGGATGGCATCGGCGGCGTTCCAGGAACCGTCCGTTGGCGGCGGACCGGTGGTGGACCGGTGGTGAACCGGTCTGAACCGGTGGCTTCTCTCTCCGGCGATTTTTCTAGCGATTTGACTTGGGCCTTTTGTAGGGCTCGTTACAAGTTTTCCAACGGTATGCTCGGATTTCATTTTCGTTTTACGGTTTACGTTTAATTTTAGTTTTTGTCCTTGGAATTTGGTTCGGTTTTTCGTCAACGAAGTCCGACGTGTTTGGTATTTTCTGAAATTAGTTGAGGGCTTTTGTCAAGCAGGCCGAGGCGTACGTTTCTGTCCTTCCGGGGATTTTTTCGACCACCGGAGGCGGTGTTCCGGTGGCGGCCGGTGATTGTTCGGCCAGCTGCGGTGGCGGCATTCCGGCGACCTTCGGACATCAAGTTCCTCTCGTTGTGGTGAGTTCAACGCCACTTTCCGTTCGTCAATCGGATGCCCGGTTGATTTATTGTGATTTATTTTGTATAATTTGAATATTTGGAATTAATTGTTTTAATTGCAATAAATTGTGTATTGTTTGTATTTGGCGATCAATATGTATGCCAACGGATATAAAATCATGTATTAAGTGAAATCTGATATGTATTGATGCTTTGAATGGTGAATTGAACCCCGTTATGCCGAAATTGTATTATTTGTTAATTATTTTAAAATGTAAATTTGTATAACTTGAATTAATTGAAACTTATCATTTGAAAACGATTATGCTATTTTTGATGAAGTAAAAGTTGATTTATTATGCCTTGAATAATTAAATTTGAGATTTTTGCAATTAACGTTTAATTACCTAAATTGAATTTGAATCTATTATGCAATGTATGAAATGTATAAACTTTGAATGATTAAATGGCTTAGTCGGAATTTGGGATGTAACCCCATAGGTTTAAATGAATTCGTCACATGCTGTTATACGATTCAATTGGTCTTGTAATATGTGGATTTTGTGTAAAATGTGAAATATGACTTGAATTGGAATTTATTATATGATATAAGAATTTGTTATGCAATTTATGATTTAGTCAGAATTGATTTAGTATGTCTTGGGTGATTTAATTTGAAACATTGTAATTTAGGTTTAATTATTTAATTTAGAATAATCCTATTATGCAATATATGAATTGTATGAAACTTATATGATTAAATTAGAAACTTTTGCACGTAAGAAATAAGTTATTCGTATGAATATGAATTAGTCATTTGAGATATGAAGTTATATGAAATAATGTGACATGCATTGCCTTTCCATTTTGTTTATTTGAATTAATTGTGCATAAGAACATCTCTTGATCTACTTTATGAATATGTTGAGCTATGCGATATTTTATTTTACAAGTAATTAGTATGATTATGAACTTGGCTTATGTGATTGCATTTCTTAAGTACTTGACCATGTGCCGTGCGTCTTTATATGGTTGTCTGAGTCTGAGTCTGAGTTCTGTATTGTGTTTTGTGTGTTCAGTTGGTACAGGTGCACCCGGGGTGGTGATTTTTGGTCGTGCAGGTTCCGGGGTGGACCACTTGCTTTGGGTTTTGGCTTTGTCTGGTACCAGGTGAGGGTGTTTTCGTTCTAGTTATATATTAAACCCTACAACCTTTAGGTGACAAGTTTTGGCCAAAACCTTATGTGTATACCTATATATATGTTATTTCCAAAGTGGAGTCATCGAGTAAATTATTATTGAGTAACCTTTTCTCCAAAATTATGAAATATGTTATGTTTCTTATAAATCAAATGATTTGGCAAGATTATGTATGTATGATATGTTCACGGGCCCCGGAGCTTAGTGTATCGTGGTAAGCCGGGGAGGCAAGGGCCGACGGTGAACCCGTCCACTAGTTCCAACCATTTTACGTCGAAACGGATCTCGTCAGGAGTTTTGATGAGAAAACGCTAGTCGGGCTTTTGAGGATTCATGTACCTCACTAGCCATTATGTATGAGGTGGACGGGTCTTGCTAACCCTTCCACCACCCGGAGGAAGAAGGTTGGAACTTATTTTATGATTATGACTATGATTATGTTTATGATTGATAGGCACCGTGCGGGAAGGCCGGGACACGGATTGCCCAAACGAATATGTTTAGGATATGATATATGATTTGTGTGTATTATGATATATTGCATGATCACCTATTTAATGTATCAATGATATTTGTCGTACACGGTCGGAGTTTGGTTGGAGATGATGCACGCTCACTCGTCGAGCCTTTATGTTTATGTATGAATTATGAACTTAATGAATTTAATATGAATAGTCGTAAAGTCTGAGCATTGCTTAGTCATTCTCTTGCCCTTTTTGGGAACTAACTTTAAATAAAACCTTGCTCGGGATTTATGACTTGCATGTGCATGTTTTTATATATATTTATCGCTCCTGCTCGCTCAGTCTTCTAGAGACTGACCCTCCCCCTTCTTTTCCACTTTCCAGTTCTTACAGGTTTGAGCTAGGCGGCTTTGAGTCGGGTCTGTTGAGTCTGTGTCGGTCTGTTTGATTTGTTATATACCTTGTTTTGATTTGTGAAGGAAACTATGTATATGATATGTATATATTATGCAGGTTGGTACTCATGATTTGGATGTATGATTTTCGGGACAGGTTAGGACAGGTGCTCGGTTTAGTTGAACCCGTTTTGATTATATGTTTGATCGGGACAGGTTTCTAGGACAGTTGAACCCGTTTAGCTGATGTTGAGTTACTTTTCGAAATATATGAATTATGATTGCTGATTAAGGTTTTTGAGAATTCATATTTTGTATCGCTTCCGCATTCAGGTCTTGCATATTTGCGTTTGTACAGGGTTTAGGTACCGCCTAGCTTCGGTTGGTTTATGTTTGTCACCCGTTCGCTTTGACTTGGTGCGTATGCGGACTTTCCATTTCGTACACGTGTCGGGCCATAGTGCGGGGGTGTGGTGCCCCATCTCTTGGGGTGCTACATCTTAAGTGGTATCAGAGCTACCAGGTTTAGAACCGGTGCTCTGGAGTCGTGTCGTGTCAGTTTAGGTCGGACGGCATAGGAATACTTGTGCATTGCATTCGCCTGATGTGAAGTTTTGACTTCTCTGCATGAATTTGTTTGAGCCTATGTGATTGTGTGCACACTGTGATTACGATTCTTGTAAAATTATCACTGTTATGCTTTAAATTTTATTAAATTACGTATTGCATGTGCATTACTTAAGTGTTCTTAATTGTTTTTATTACTTGACATATCCACGTACTAACCCGCATGCATAGATATTTATTCAATTTGTGAATTGCAGGGAGTTGGCTTGATGACAAAATTTTTAATTGATCGTGACAACATTTCCCACTTCTATAAATTGATGACAGAGGATTCAAAACTACCAAGCCTTGATTACTTGAATGAAGGATAAATGGATTTCTGAAAGAATTCGACAATATCTAGATGCTAAACTTATGGAAACAGGTATTATGCATTCATAGCACGTGCATCATTCATTGGATTAAATTATAATTATTTTGAACATTTGTTCTACGTGCTTGACTGCCTTCTTTGCTGGATAAGAGTGCATGCCATTTACATCCCTAACCCCACATGCATTCGACTTGTGGTTGTATTTAGGTGATTTTGTTACCTGTTTCAACGAGTACTGATTTTAGTGGAAGTTGCATTGGGATCTGAATAGGAGTGGATCAGAAAGTGGACAGTTGATTTAACAAACTCGGGGTATAGGGTGGATAAAAGAAGATGTCTGTATACAAGGGAAACAAGAGACCTTTTAACTAACGTGGTGCCTTCAGGATATATACTTAACTACTTGGAGGTACTCGGGGTTACCAAATTTCATAAGAAAGTCAGAATTTCTAACTCTGAATGACATGAAGTGACAGTGAAGAAATTTAGGCACTTGTACAATTCTGAAAATTCTAAAGAGGGAATCGGATTACTATTATAGAGACACCACGAGAGTAGTTACTCTTACACAAAGAAAAAGGGGGAAAATTTTGTAAGCTATGGGATTTAGTGCTGAGGTCATTGAAGATCAACTCCACCAAATATTGAGGATAGGGGCATCATTTACAATGACGGTGTACTAAGTAAGATCGTTTAAAGATTCTTCATTTATTTCCCCATGATGGTCCTGAGAGATTTTACCGATAGAAGAAATAGCAATTCCCGATTACCGAGGATTTTACTGGGATTTCAAGAGACCCCACGGATCACTTTACTCCGAGAATTAATTGAGACGGTCCAAGACCATTTGGGTACCCGAGAATCTGAGGGAATGCTAAAGGATGTAAATTTGAACAGGGAGTTGGAACTATGGCCAGTTACGGATTCGATTATCCTTCCAAATTAAAGAATTACCAACCTCGACTTCAATTCCACGGTGAACGGTACCTTAAGCATTCATGGCATTTGCACCCATGCATTTTATAAGCAATTATATTTTATTTTGCTTGATGTATGTGACAACGTGTAATGTTTGATGTTGCTCGGTTGTAATAACATGACTAACTGCTTTAATTTTTTTTTTCATAACTTAAAATTTGTTGTTTTTGTTGTTAAATTCTTGTAAACTGAATGGAATACTTGTGTGAATTGTTCGTGTCTCTATGTTTATAATTTCTTTGGTTACTCACTAACCCTTCTTGCACATACAAGCATATTGTGGTTTTATTTTTCAGAGATTCCATCGCGATATCCCCCTTGAGTTGAAGCATGGATGTTGAATCAATACTCTAGGGACATCGATATCAGTAGTGTTAAGGTACACTAAACATGCATCACATGTTTTGCATCAAGTGTTACTTTAATGTGTGTATGTATAAATGCTGAGTAAGTGAACTTGTGTGCTAGGGAGTTCTTGAGATCTCTCTATTTATGTGTTAGGGGGATGTGGGATTCTCCCTATTTATGTGATAGAAAGATGTTGGATTCTTTCTAATTATGTGAGCAAGAGATGCTGCATTCTCTTGGTGTTAGATATTTGGGAGATGCTGGATTCTCTCGAATTTAGGGGTTTGAGAAATGATGGATTTTCTCAAACTAGAATGTTTGGAAGATGTGGAAGTCTGCCAGACTTAGGTTGAGAGACGGGGCTTTCTCGATTACATGGTTAAGAGACGGGGTTCTCTCAATTCTGTGCCTGAGGGATGGGGTTCTCTCTTTTGATGTGCTGGGAGACGGGGCTCTCTCTCTTGCGTGATGAGAGATGGGATTCTCTCTTGTTTGTTGCGGCTTAGTTACTGGTGGCCAAACAGTAGCTAGTAAGCGATGAGGGTGCGACTGTATCGAGCTTTGGGTGCAGTGGCCTAGTGGAGATTGAACGAGTTTGAAACGACCAACGGTCAAGTGTTGAACAAACCTCTGGGACTACGGAACTCTGAGGGGAGTTGATGCAATTAGTGGGAGTAAACTTCACAGCCAGGGCTTTGACTCTACACGATTTCAGGAGATGGATTGAAGTATTCCAACTCGAAGCTTTATGTAACACCCCGTCTTCTCGGCAATCCAGGTACGACGTCTTGGGAGAGTTTAATTTAGTAATTATGTGATTTGTGTGCCTTATTTGTCTATTTGTAATCTTTTTAGCTACATGCGTAATAGAATTTAATTAATGTTCTTGGACTCAATCGTCCATTATTTGCCATTTAAGGACCTAATTGTGAATTAGGGTGTTTGAGCCCTTGTGGCTACTTTGAGGTTGGGAATTCGAATACCAATTTCGACCTTGTCATTGAGTTCGTTTCGATGATTCGAATTTGATGAAGTTAACCTCTTTTATTTCTAAAGCCATTTGATAGCCCTACTGTTTTAAATCCGATCCGCGAGGACCGGATCCTTTTGACCCGACCCGTTTCAACCCTTTTTGGCTGAAAATATCAGCCCTTCTCCCTCTTTTATTTTTATCACGTAACAAGAAGGGAAGGGAGAAAGACAAGAAGAAAACCCCTTTTGGCCATTCAAGCTTTGAGCTCGGGCTTGCCTCATCCGACTACCCGATCGAAGATTGAAGGTAAGATTTGTGATCCTCTCCTCACGTGTTTCGATTCTACTCGATTGAATCTCATCTTTCTTGCTCGAATCCATGGCTTTCTTGATGATGATGAATAGTGTGAAAAATATGAATTTCTTCTAGTGCCTTCAAATGTGAATTATATGCTCCAAGTTTGATATATGTTACTCGAATGAACTTCCTCTTCGTTTATTTAGTTAAATTTCGTTCGTTGGTTGCTTCTTGTTTGACACTCCATTAATGGAGCTTGAATGTGCTTTAATGGCAACTTGTTTAATCCTTGCTTCCATGCCTTGAAATTGAGATATGTGATAGAGCATGTTCATATGAGCTTGCACCTTGATTTTCATTGCATTTGGTTGAGTTTGGAGGTGGATTTTGTAAATTTTGGTTCCCCATTCGTATAGCCCCTGTTTCTGCTTCATTTTCATGCCCAGAACCTCTACCCGGGCGGGTAGATTTTGTGAAGGAAAGTACCCGGGCGGGTAGATTTAGTGCAGAAAGTTTCTGCACTGTTTTCCCGGTCCAGGTAGATTTCTGCCTTGTTTTTACCCGGCCGGGTACCCCCTCATATGACCTCCGATTGAGCTGAATTTTCGATATATTCAACCTTATTGAGTCTAAAACAATCTCCAATTGGAATCACCCCAAAATTCGTTCTAGATTGTGAGATATAATCGTTTTAATTTGGTGTCGCCACTTTGCCGAGAGTCTGCACTGGTTCAAATTCAAACCTACGTCATTTTCGACTCGCTTTGAACCACGATTGGAGCCACCTACCATTTTAAAGATATATGTGTCTACTATCATTTCCAACAAGAAAAACTTAATTCCCATTTCTTGAACTCAAGTTATGATCATTTTCCTACAGCTTGTGCATCTTGGAAAACTGTCAGCTTTAGTCCAATTTCACTCGGAACCCCTTTTTGTGTTCTTATTCCATTTTTCTCGTATCTTTCCATCTCCGAACTTATTCCTAACTTGTTTTAGCGTGTTTATGTATATGCATTTGCTCTTTTTATGCATTTTATGTTTCTTAAGTAATGTGAGTTGTTTGTACGAATCGCTTATGAGCCTTATTATGTTTTTAGATGCTTCATTAGGCATTAATTGTGCACATGAACATGCTTTAATGTATATTATGAATTTGTTAAGCTATGATATGTGTGTTTTGCACGTCTTGTACGAATTTGATACGTGTATGAGTTTGACTAAGTATTTGCATCTCTTACGCAACTAAGCATGTGTCATGCGTCTATATGGTTCGTCCTCGAGTCTAAGTTTTTGCATATTATCTTCAGTTTGTCCAGGTGCACCCGGGGTGGTGTTTCGTGATCCGAGTTGATTCCAGGGTGAATCATTTGTCTCATTCTTGGCCACGTCGGTGTAAGGTGAGGGTTAGGATCTTTTCTTTTAGATAAGCGACCTATGGCCTTAATGTGATGTTTTCTCACCCCGCATGCGAATATATACTATATGTCTATTAAATATGTGTGTTACGATATGTTATGAATTTTATTAATTCGATTTGATATGAATCCTTTTGAAATTATGCGTATGGGCGTATATGAGCTTAAAATGTTTTACAACGAGGCTATGCTCCAAACCGTGTGTGTTCATACCAGCTGCGGATTAGGATGACACGGAGAGGTACGTTTATAACATATGCTAAGTTGCAAGGTATGGTATGCTCCGATAAGGTACGTAAGTATGATTTGGATTCGATATGATAAGTTTGGTATGTAGCGAGTTATGATCTCTTCTGATATGCTATGTTCTGGTGTGTTGGGCCCCGAGTCGTGGGTAAGGGGAACCCGGGACGACCATGGGGTCGCCGGTTATGACCCCTGTGCACGTTCTCATTTGAGATATTCACGTGCGACCTATGGAGGTTGGGAAGGCGTGGTATCTTGAGCCCTTGGTGGATAACCGGGGAAGGCACAGTGTGGGTTCGCTACCCCGTGTGTGTTTGTATCTGTATGAGTAGTGAGGGTTTGCTCCCCGAACTACATGGTGTTGGGGTTGGATTATTTTGATATTTGTTTGTTTTCTGATTTGATACGTATGATTCGATATGGGAGTAAGGTTGGAGACCCGTACTCGCCGGGTATTTGCATTCTTTTGGTTTTGATGATTATGAAACGGGATAGGAGGTTTGGTTTTTAATAAGAGATTTATTCGATTAAGCTCTGAATTTATGAATCTTTGAACCAATTTGATTATATGAATCCATAAGAGTTTTAATATGAATCCCTATGAGTTTTAATATGAATCCGTATGCGTTTCTGAATCTATGAATCCTTACGAGTTTTCAAATTTAAGAATATACGAATATATGAATAAGTACGAGTTCTTTTGGGAAAATGGCTTTGGTATGTAAAACCCTATTCCCGATTCATAGTCTTTTGTTTGATACGTGCTTTGCTCTATATGTATATATGTGTTGGTGTGCGTTAGCCCCCTCAGTCAGTCGAGTTGTAGACTGACCCTCTCCCTCCCCAATCTTTTAGTGTGCAGATCTGCTTTGGAGTTTGGAGCTAGGCGGAGTTGAGTCGAGTCTTTCGAGTTGGTCGGTCTGAGTTAGTTTAGTCTACATTTGCATTGGTATTATTTGAATTCGGATCAACATGTAAGATTTGTATATGTATACTTATGCATTTGTTATTTGAATTACCCTTGTTGGGTTTTGTAATTGTTTAAAAGAGGCCTGAGAAGCCCAAGTCTGCGTGTGAGCCGTGTGTTTAATTTTTGTAGGCCTGTAGCCAATGCTTGTGCTTGATCTTTAGTCTTCCGCTGTACTCTGCTTTGCTGGTTGATTTTACTAGACAGGGTTTACGTTCCGCCTAGCTTAGGTGTTTGTTTTGTTTGTCTCCTGTTCGCTACGGTTTGATCCGAGTGCGGACTCTCCATTTCGTTGCTCGGGTTAGACAGTAGTGCAGGGGATGTGGTGCCTCTCGTGCGGGGTGCTACACTTTATAACTCAGTAATAGGACCTGAGGACAGGTCCTTTTGAAGGAGGCAAGATTGTAACACCCCGCTCGTCCGAAGTATAACGTACGCCACTTTCCAACTTTATTATGTGTCTAATTATATTATTTTGTGTTTTGCCTGGCCCTATTTTGAACTCTTTTAGAGTTTAGGGGACTGTTTGTAATTTTCTCTTTTTAGGGGTTATTCGGTCATTTCTCGTTCGGTCGAGAGTTCGACCTCTTTGACCCCTCTTTTGCGTTCGGGGCATCGAGACGAGTCCGTAGACTCTAAGTTTGCCCCATTCTGACTTCGTTAGCCCGTTCTTCCGATCGTTTTTGCATACGAGGACCCGAGATATATACCCCGGATCCTCGTTTTGCGTGCCAGAATTTCAGCTCCAGACGCAATCGTCTTCCTCCAGCGATCAGTTACTATTCACACACTCGAAGGTGTAATTACACATACATGTCCGTTCTCGTTCGTTTCTCGACGGAATTTGACGTTTGAGTAGTGGAAATTTATCAGCTCGACGAGCCCGTCACGATGGTACAAGAGCCACGGCCTGAAAACCAACGGTGGTGGCGTTACGGTAGAGCAGCGGCGGCGGAACGAACGTCCGCCATTTCGCCGCCTCTTCGCGGTGGTCTCCAGCGGACTTCCGGCGACACGCGCCACCCCACCTGAACAAGGAACTCCCGGCGCAACTCCAGTCTTAACAGCACGGCCATTAGTGGCTGGACGGCGGCTCACACGCCGCCTGAAGTGGTCGCGGCGGCGGCGCGTCACTGTAGCGGCTTCTCCCGCCGCTTTCCGGTGACTTTTTCCGACGGGCTTTGGTGGTTTCCTGATGTTTTCGACCCCCTTAGTTCGTTTCCGGTGGTGGTTTGAGCAGAAGATGGCCGTAGGTGGCGGAAACCGGCGGTGATGCAGAGGCGGGACTTTGGCCGGCGATTTGGGACCTTTTCTGGCCGGTTTTGGTGGTGCTCCCTTTACAAAAGTTGCTTGGAATGACGAAACTTAGCGGATGGCATCGGCGGCGTTCCAGGAACCGTACGTTGGCGGCGGACCGGTGGTGGACCGGTGGTGAACCGGTCTGAACTGGTGGCTTCTCTCTCCGGCGATTTTTTTGGCGATTTGACTTGGGGCTTTTGTAGGGCTCGTTACAAGTTTTCCAACGGTATGCTCGGATTTCATTTTTGTTTTACGGTTTACGTTTAATTTCAGTTTTCGTCCTTGGAATTTGGTTCGGTTTTTCGTCAACGAAGTCCGACGTGTTTGGTATGTTCTGAAATTGGTTGAGGGCTTTCTTGTCAAGCAGGCCGAGGCGTACGTTTGTGTCCTTCCGGGGATTTTTCCAACCACCGGAGGCGGTGTTCCGGTGGCGGCCGGTGACTGTTCGGCCGGCTGCGGTGGCGGCATTCCGGCAACCTTCGGACAACAAGTTCCTCTCGTTGTGGTGAGTTCAACGCCACTTTCCGTTCGTCAATCGGATACCCGGTTGATTTATTGTGATTTATTTTGTATAATTTGAATATTTGGAATTAATTGTTTTAATTGCAATAAATTGTGTATTGTTTGTATTTGGCGATCAATATGTATGCCAACGGATATAAAATCATGTATTAAGTGAAATGTGATATGTATTGATGCTTTGAATGGTTAATTGAACCCCGTTATGCCGAAATTGTATTAATTGTTAATTTTTTTAAAATGTAAATTTGTATAACTTGAATTAATTGAAACTTATCATTTGAAAACGATTATGCTATTTTTGATGAAGTAAAAGTTGATTTATTATGCCTTGAATAATTAAATTTGAGATTTTTGCAATTAACGTTTAATTACCTAAATTGAATTTGAATCTATTATGCAATGTATGAAATGTATAAACTTTGAATGATTAAATGGCTTAGTCGGAATTTGGGATGTAACCCCATAGGTTTAAATGAATTCGTCACATGCTATTATACGATTCAATTGGTCTTGTAATATGTGGATTTTGTGTAAAATGTGAAATATGACTTGAATTGGAATTTATTATATGATATAAGAATTTGTTATGCAATTTATGATTTAGTCAGAATTGATTTAGTATGTCTTGGGTGATTTAATTTGAAACTTTGTAATTTAGGTTTAATTATTTAATTTAGAATAATCCTATTATGCAATATATGAATTGTATGAAACTTATATGATTAAATTAGAAACTTTTGCACGTAAGAAATAAGTTATTCGTATGAATATGAATTAGTCATTTGAGATATGAAGTTATATGAAATAATGTGACATGCATTGCCTTTCCATTTTGTTTATTTGAATTAATTGTGCATAAGAACATCTCTTGATCTACTTTATGAATATGTTGAGCTATGCGATATTTTATTTTACAAGTAATTAGTATGATTATGAACTTGGCTTATGTGATTGCATTTCTTAAGTACTTGACCATGTGCCGTGCGTCTTTATATGGTTGTCTCAGTCTGAGTCTGAGTTCTGTACTGTGTTTTGTGTGTTCAGTTGGTACAGGTGCACCCGGGGTGGTGATTTTTGGTCGTGCAGGTTCCGGGGTGGACCACTTGCTTTGGGTTTTGGCTTTGTCTGGTACCAGGTGAGGGTGTTTTCGTTCTAGTTATATATTAAACCCTACAACCTTTACGTGACAAGTTTTGGCCAAAACCTTATACATATACCTATATATATGTTATTTTCAAAGTGGAGTCATCGAGTAAATTATTATCGAGTAACCTTTTCTCCAAAATTATGAAATATGTTATGTTTCTTATGAATCAAATGTTTTGGCGAGATTATGTATGTATGATATGTTCACGGGCCCCGGAGCTTAGTGTATCGTGGTAAGCCGGGGAGGCAAGGGCCGACGGTGAACCCGTGCACTAGTTCCAACCATTTTACGTCAAAACGAATCTCGTCAGGAGTTTTGACGAGAAAACGCTAGTCGGGCTTTTGAGGATTCATGTACCTCACTAGCCATTTTGTATGAGGTGGACGGGTCTTGCTAACCCTTCCACCACCCGGAGGAAGAAGGTTGGAACTTATTTTATGATTATGACTATGATTATGTTTATGATTGATAGGCACCGTGCGGGAAGGCCGGGACACGGATTGCCCAAACGAATATGTTTAGGATATGATATATGATTTGTGTGTATTATGATATATTGCATGATCACCTATTTAATGTATCAATGATATTTGTCGTACACGGTCGGAGTTTGGTTGGAGATGATGCACGCTCACTCGCCGAGCCTTTATGTTTATGTATGAATTATGAACTTAATGAATTTAATATGAATAGTCGTAAAGTCTGAGCATTGCTTAGTCATTCTCTTACCCTTTTTGGGAACTAACTTTAAATAAAACCTTGCTCGGGATTTATGACTTGCATGTGCATGTTTTTATATATATTTATCGCTCCTGCTCGCTTAGTCTTCTAGAGACTGACCCTCCCCCTTCTTTTCCACTTTCCAGTTCTTGCAGGTTTGAGCTAGGCGGCTTTGAGTCGGGTCTGTTGAGTCTGTGTCGGTCTGTTTGATTTGTTATATACCTTGTTTTGATTTGTGAAGGAAACTATGTATATGATATGTATATATTATGCAGGTTGGTACTCATGATTTGGATGTATGATTTTCGGGACAGGTTAGGACAGGTGCTCAGTTTAGTTGAACCCGTTTTGATTATATGTTTGATCGGGACAGGTTTCTAGGACAGTTGAACCCGTTTAGCTGATGTTGAGTTACTTTTCGAAATATATGAATTATGATTGCTGATTAAGGTTTTTGAGAATTCATATTTTGTATCGCTTCCGCATTCAGGTCTTGCATATTTGCGCTTGTACCGGGTTTAGGTACCGCCTAGCTTAGGTTGGTTTATGTTTGTCACCCGTTCGCTGTGACTTGGTCCGTGTGCGGACTTTCCATTTCGTACATGTGTCGGGCCATAGTGCGGGGGTGTGGTGCCCCATCGCTTGGGGTGCTACAGTGGACCGTTTGACTAAGTCTGCACATTTTCTGCCGATTCGGATGTCGTTTAAGATTCGCAAGCTAGCCGAGCAATACAGGGAGATTGTTAGGCTTCACGGGATTCCGGTTAGTATTGTTTCAGATATAGATCCTCGGTTTACTTCTAAGTTGTGGTGAGAATTACAAGAGATTTTGGGTACGAAGCTTCAGTTCAGTACGGCATTTCATCCTCGGACAGATGGTCAGTCCGAGAGATTAATAAGATATCTCGAGGATTTGCTTACACCTTGTTCTTTGGATTTTCATTGTGCATGGGAATGGCCGTTCCCATGCGTCTGTGACCCCTTTTACTTGCTTTTTTCGTGCGTATTTGATTCGTTTGAGTTGCTACTTGACTTGTATGATCCGATATGACTTGGAATGCATCCCTGAACCTTAATACTTTATTACTTGCATGATTTAATTGAATATTTGAATTGACCCTTATGACCAACTTGATAAACATCAATCCATTTCGCATGACATTCATACTTTGTACGCCGTGCGTCTTACTTGGTTCATGTAGAGTCTAAGTTTGGGCTTTTGTATGTCTTGTCACAGAGTTTGGTGGTGCCGGTAAGCCCGAGGTTTAGAGTGTTTGGCCCTTCACACTCTCAGACTCTACTACTACGAGGTGAGGTTTAGGATTTTGTATAGTTATGCTACCTATGGCCTTTATATGCTGATTTCTAACCTTGCATGCGAGTATAACTTACTATAGATATATATGTGTCAGATATGATATTTTTATGACCTTATGCGTGCATTCTGCGTGGGCGGGTGCCTTCGGGCTATATCCCTGTAGCGTGGGAATGTACGTGCATGTGTCCTGCGTGGGCGGGTGCCTTCCGGCTATATCCCTGCAGCGTGGGAATATTTATAAAAACCAGTTTTTGAGGCATATGTATGATATTTTGGAAAAACAGTTGTGTTCTAATTCTGTAGCGAGATTTCCATGAAAGATTGGCGTATGCTATGTTATGATATGTTCTGTTGTGGATCGAAGGAGCTATGGGATAGACAGCCCTGAAATGGTATAGTACCGTCAGGGATCAGTCTGTGTGTAGTTCCATTTTAGATATCCTGACGCGACCCGTGCTGTAGGGAAGGTGTGGTATCTTGAGCCCTCGGCTAAGGCCGGGGAGGACTCTTGTGGGTTCGCTACCCCTTGAGGGTGAGTCTATTTTAGACGGTTTATTCTCGATGGTTTGGGGACGATACATCTCCTCCAAGTAGAGGATGGATTTATTTTGATTTATGTTCTGAGGAGTAAAGGTTGGAAGCTCGTACTCGCCGAGCATGTGTTCTATTCTATTATGGAGTTATGAATCGGGATAGAGTCTTTCTGGAAAATGGTTTCTAAACTTATATCTATCTCTAGTTTGGGTTATCTCGGAGTGTTTTGGTATTCAACACCTATCGCGGGTTCATGAGTCCATCCTTTTATTCTGTGTTATGCTCTTTATATATATATTGTGGGTGTGCATTAGCCCCCTCACTCGGTCAAGTTGACTGACCCCTCATTTGAACTTTTAGTTGCAGGTCTGTTGGCGTTTGCTAGGCGGGAATGAGTCCTTTGAGTTGCACTTCGTCGGTCTAGCCTTTCTAGTTGCATTTGTTTTTCATACACTTTACTTATGGCATGACTTGTAGACATGAGATTATACTCTACCTTTCTTTAGCCCTATGTGGCATTTGTATTTGGCCCTGTGTGGCACTTGTTGATTATTACGTTATGTTGATCAGATATTCGGGACTAGGTATCTATCCTAGTTGAACCCGTCACCTGTTATGCTTGTTGATATTTGGGACTAGGTATCTATGCTAGTTGAACCCGTCACTTGTTTTGAATGTTGATTCAAATGCTTTCGCTATCTTGTTTTGAATGTTTGAATTGCTTCCCCGCTCTGAGTTTTGTCGAGTTAGATCCGCCTAGCATAGCGTGTGTGTTTGTCTCCCGTTCGCTCTGATTCGGATTCGGGCATGGACTTCCATTTCATGACCGGGTCTGGGTCACAGTGCGGGGGATGTGGCATCCTCCGTTTGGGGTGTTACAGTATTGAATTCTACAATCATAGTCCTCGAGTAACTCCATCCAGTGCCTCTGTCTCATGTTCAAATCTTTCTGAATAAACAAATACTTAAGGCTTTGGTGGTCGGTAAACACTTAAAAAGTAACTCCATAGAGGTAATGACGCCATTTCATCAAAGCAAACACCACCGCGGAGAGTTCCAAATCATGAGTGGGATAGTTTCTCTCGTGATCCTTTAACTTTCTAGAGGCATAGGCTACTACTTTGCCATTCTGCATCAGCACACAACGGAGACCTTCCGAACCCTCGGGTAGGGTTAGAACCGGTGCCGTAGTCAATCTCTCTTTAAGAGTTTGAAACCTCTTCTCACACGCCTCATCCTACTCGAATTTAACCTCTTTCTTTGTTAACCGGGTCAACGGGGAGGCAATCTTCGAGAACTCTTTCACAAAGCGCCTATAATACCCTACTAACCCGAGAAAACTTCTCACTTCCGAGGCATTCTTCGGTTGTTTCCAAAACATAACCGTCTCAATCTTCGTCGGATCCACTTCTATACCATTCCTCCAAAATGAAGTGACCCAAAAAGGAAACCCCGATCCAACCAGAACTTACACTACTGAACTTTGCAAACAATTGGTTCTCCCAAAGTGTAGATAAGACGATTCTCAATTGCCGCACGTGCTCTTCCACGGACCTCGAATACACCAGAATATCATCTATAAAGATGACCACGAATTTATCGAGGTAAGGCCGGAATATTCGATGCATCATATCCATAAACGTGGCTGGGGCATTAGTAAGACCAGAAGGCATGACTATGAACTCGAAATGCCCATATCTCATGTTAAATCCCATCTTCGGTATGTCTTCCTCCCGGATACGCAACTGATAATACCCTTGTCTTAAATCCAACTTGGAATAAAAACTTGAACCCTGAAGGAGATCGCATAACTCTTCAATATGAGGTAGTGGGTGTTTGTTCTTAACTGTTAACCGGTTCAGCTCACGGTAGTCAATGCACATTCGTAAAGTCCCATCTTTCTTCTTTACAAATAGGATCGGAGCACCCCACGGAGAAGTGCTTGGGCGAATGTAACCACACTCTAAGAGCTCATCAAGTTGCGTCTTCAGCTCCTTCAACTCAGCTGGAGCTATCCTATAGGGAGACTTTGCATAAGGTTCTGCTCTGGGATAGAGATCTATTACAAATTCGACGTCCCGATCCTGAGGTAAGGATCCCAAATTCTCCGGGAAAACATCGGGGAACTCCTTCACGATCTCCATCTCCTCGAGCTTGGCCTGATCCTTCGGCTTATTTAAAAGATAGGCCACATAGCGCGTCGCACCGTTCCGGAACAATCTGCTTGCTTCCATAAAGGAAATGAACAGGCAGATCTTCAACCTCTGACCCGAAAATACCGTAGAACCCAAAGTCACCTTTTTTGCAAAACAATCCATCTTCGCTTGGTGTCGAAACAACCAATCCATGCCCAAAATCACCTCATACTTCTTAATAGGCATCTTAATTAAATCCACTAGATACTCTTGATCTTCCACAACCACCGGACAACCACGGTAGACACAGTTCGTCACCAAATTTCCCCCGAGGGGAGAACTCACAACAAAGGAATCATCAAAGCAAGCAACAGGCAAGGGAAGGGTAGAAACAAGCCGGGAAGCAATAAATGAATGCGTTGCTCCCGGATTAAACAATGCATGCAATGGAATGCCATGTATGTTGATAATACCTTCAATAACGGCGTTGGCATCCACTTCCACATCCTCTTCTTCTCCCTCCAAAGCATAAGCCCTTGCTTGGATAGGTGCTCTCGGAGGCATCACGTTCAAAGGTTGAGGAGCTCGAGCTTGAGGGGCTCTCATCTGAGGACAATTACCAATCAAATGGCCGGGTTCTCCACATTTATAGCACCTCTTCAATTTCTTCCGACATGTCTCCTCGGTGTGGTTGGGACCCTTACAATAAGCTCATTGTGTTGGCGCAGATAGAGCAGGTGCTACCAGTACTGGAGGTCGGGCTCTCTTAATAGAAGTATTAGGACCTTGGGGTTTGAAAACCGGAGGCCCACTTTGTGATGCAGGCCTCTTCCCCAAATTAGAGCCTTGGCCCGAAGAATAAGTTAGGGGACTCAACCTCAACCTAGTAGCTTCCACCTTGATTGCCTTCCTTGTAGCTTTCTCCCAAGTGTCCACGGTAGCAGCTTGTAGGCTGTTCTGAATCTCATATCTCAAACCATGAACAAAATATCGAGCTTTCTGGGTATCATCATTGGTAATGTGGGAAGCATTTGGAGCAAGCCTTTCAAATTCCAAAATATATTCTTCAACTGTTCGGTTCCTTTGTTTCAGCTCTGAGAATTCCTGAAGTCTCCTTTCACGGGCACTCGGCGGTATATACTTATGACGAAATTCCCTAACAAAGCTTTCCCAATTAAATTCTTCTCCACTTCTTTCCAATCGGGCTCTCATTGCCTTTAACCAATTTAATGCGGGACCTTGAACAAACCGGGCCGTGTAAACTGCTTTCTCATGACAAGGAGCGACGCAGATTTCCCATATTCCCGAAATCTCTGACAACCATTCTTCTGCTTTGATATCGTTGCCTCGATACCATTTAGGTGGGTTGTTGTTTCTAAACTCCTTGAAGACCGGAGTAACTTATCCTCCTTGCCCTTCCCATTGAGGATTATCCCTCTGATTCTATTGAAGTTGATTGGGAAGAGCTTGTACAATGTTCTCAGCATTCATCGGTAGAGGTGGTGGCGCTTGTGGAGGAGGTTGATTAAGATCCGGAGTTTGCTCCCTATCCACTCTCATTCTTGGAGGCATCCTGAAAATTCAAATATCATGAAAATATTGATGCATGGGGTTCAGTTCGTCTTCATGAGATCAATTATCATGAAATTAAACAAATAATTCATATAAGTATGTAAATGAATGCGAATAGTCACATAATCCTAAACCGAACAACCTAGACCAACTCAACACGACTCCAGAGCTCCAGTTTTGCAACCGAGAGGTCTGATACCACATAAGGATGTAACACCCCGGAGCGAAGGGTGCCACATACCCCGCACTAAGGTCTAACATGAGTAACGAAATGGGGAGTTCGCACCCATATCAAACCATAGCGAACGGGAGACACACAAAACACACACCCTCGCTAGGCGGCCTAGACCCTTAGAACGGCGCAAATTAAAATCAGAGCAGCGAAAGCAATAAAACATCATACATACTTCCCAAGATCTCATAAATACATAGCATAATAGGGTCAAGTTAACAACTAGCCATGTTAGAAGATATACAGGATATACAATGCCCATCGAGACCAAAATAACATAAGTATTTATAATACATAATCCCAAAAGTGCAAAGGTAAATAAATAAATACGCCACTACAATGCATGACGACTCAAGCTACACCACAAGTAAAACCCAACCGACACTTGCCGTCTAGCTTGACTCGGAAGTACCTGCAACTCAAAAGAAGGGGAAAAGGGGAAACAACAACGAGGGTTAGTCCTATGACTAGTGAGGGGGTTAATTCACACACCCAATATACATACAGAGCAAAGCAATCAATCAAAACGAGAAGATCCTTAAACCGAGAGTGGTTTTTGCAAGCCAAAGTGTTACCTGTGATATAGATATACATAGGTTTAGATAGAGGAGAAAAGGGGCCGAAGGCCAAACCTCAAGTTTTAGGTATTTAGAAGTCCACTCTCATTCCTTAGATCAGTCAAACATAACCAACTCGGTGAGTACGAGTCACACCTCCCAACTTCCATATACCAAGGAACATAACAAAACAAAGCAAAAATCATAATCCATCCCCACACCGAGTGATAGAAGGGTTGACGTATTGTATTAGCTTTGGAACATGATTTAGGAGTATTTGGAGCTTAATTTTCATCATTTTCAAGCATATGTTCGTAAATCCGTTTTGCCCCAATCGCATGTCAAACGTCCGTGTGAAAATTGCATTGAAACCCCAAACCCCCGTTTGAAAAAATACTGTCACGTTTTGTCAAGGGCCAAACGCCTGTTTGCACTTCCTACACAAACACCAAACGCCCGTTTGGGTACTCTCGGGTCCAAAATTAGAGTTTTCGTGATTTTGTTCGTTTTGCTTCGTTTTTGCTTCCTTTGCACTTCTTACACCACTAATATGATATATATGACTTGGAATCATGTTTATATACATTGTAATGTCTTGCATGTCTCGATTATGTGTAAGAATGTGCTAAGTATGATTTACATGTTGCTAATTGCATGCCTTGGACTTGAAAGCTTGTTATATGACTCATATGATGCAATGTGATCATCATCGCCAATCTATGCCATCCTTGAACATTCCTTGCACATTATTAGCATACTTGCATTCATGTCAAAGCCGTACGTCGTCCTATTTGGGTATTGAGTTGAGTCTTAACTTTGTTGGTATGTTTGTCTTGTTTTGGTGGTGAGTCTTCGGACGAGTCGACTTAGTTGTTCGTGGTGGTTCTCCGGTTGGTTCGAGGTAAAGGTGAGGAGCTATTATGTAAAAATGTTTCCAAAACTGTGGACACCTAAAGCCTTTCATGTTTGATGGTTTCAATCTCCGTTTTCAAAATGAATATATATAGACTCTATAAGCCAAGTTTGTGAGCTTTGCTCGTAGTATTGATATTTGCTTAAGATAAGCGGTTTACAAGTAAAGCATGAGTTTTGGTGTAGCACCCGGAACGCCAGGCACCACATCCCCCGCACTATAGCCCCAATCCACATATGGAATGGCCAATCCATACATGAATCAAAGCTATAGCGAATGTGAGACAATAAAATGACTCAAGGCTAGGCGGGTACCCTCAATTTAAAACCAACCAACAATCAAGTCAGAGTATTAAAAAGCGGAAGCAATAACATTCATTCGATATGTATAGGTACCATATTTATTTATTTACTTATAGGTGCCAATATTCACACTATCAATACATTATCATCTCCCAACAATATAGATAACAAGGCAATATACAAAATATCCCAAATAGCTATACATAACAAAATGTGGAAATGAAGTGTGCTAGACCCAAATTTAAAGACCACTAGACTCTAAATTCCCGCCTAGCACGCCCTGTAAAACACTGAAAAGTTGGGGTGTCAGTCCAACACAGACTGAGCGAGGGGTATAAATAAATATAAGCGCACCAACATGCAAGTCATAGCCTCGGGTAATATTTTCGGAAAACAATACAATCTCAATTGGATAAAAGAGTTACTATCGCCCGAGATTACAACTATTTCAATTTCAATTTAATCAATTCAATACAATCAATTCGTGGCCCGGCAAGTGGGGCAGTTCTCCAACCTTACACCGACTGTGTACAATCAATCAATCAATCAATTATTAGGTGATTAGGTGATCAAGCAATTCATTACTGTGCACAATTAGCAGTTTCAATAACGCCTTCTTCCTCCGGGTGATGGTGGGATTGCAAGGCCCCACCATCCAATCAATCTGGGCTGAGGGTACATGAATCCCTAAGCCCGGAACTCCTTCCTCCCCTAATCTCCTAGACGGTTCAGGGTTCATCCCAGTTTGGTGAGGATAGCTCTCGAGTTACCCGTCAGCTCATGCTTTCCCGATTGGCTCGAGTCACTACCCTCGGGCCCACAGTGCAATACAATACTCGCCAAATCAATCAATCAATCAATCAATTCCTTTCAATAGTTCGATAAAACATTTGAAAACCAATCTCATTTGAAAACTATAAGTATATAGATAGGTTTTGGCTTAAAACTTCACATAGGGTTGTACGGGTCCTATGTATCTAAAATTAAACCTCACCTGAACGACCCAAAAATATCCAAGGAAACAGCTCACGGGGCCTGCTCCTCGTCACCAGGAAGCTGGTCTGTGCAAGAAAGACAATTGTCCGTGAAACACGACTCAAAATGTACCAAATATGACGAACGGCGAAAATGCAATGAGACCACGGGAAAAATACAATATACCATAAAAATATTGCGTTTCAACATGTAATCAGTCATAAAATAGCAATTAGGGGTCAAAGAAGCCGTCGGATCGAGGTGCGAAAAATGCAATTTTATGCAGTGAATTATGGCACTTTCTGGACTATGGGAACGGCCGTTCCGGCTTCCCTTTGAAAATGGGAAGGGCCGTTCCCATGGCTACAGAAAACGCGCCAGCGTTTTCTTAAAGGGAAAAACGTTTTAGCTGGGAACAGCCCTTCCGGCTCAAAGGCCAAAATGGGAACGGCAGTTCCCAGTCTCGCTGGCCTTCTGTCTCAGCATCATGGGAACGGCCGTTCCAGTTTTACACTGGGGTTGGGAAGGGCCGTTCCCAGAATACGAGAGCAGCTGTATGCAGAGCAGAACAGAGCAGCAATGGCATAACAACAATCAACCACCAAAATGGATCAAACTCAAGATGTAATGCACATATTTGATGCAGCAATTATGCAAACATACAACTAGATCAATAACAACTCATAAAAACACATGATTCCATGTTAGATCATCAATAATCAATCATTTGAAACCCATACACTCCATAATGCTTCAAGTCCACAAAACTCAAGATAATTGCATCAAACTCAAGCTTAAAGTTCACAAATATATTTCCAACAACAATTACACAATTCAATCAACATATAACAAAGCCCTAGATATCATATATTTTCTCAAGAAAATCATTCAACCTCCATAATTACCTCAAATGAAAGAAATGAGAGACAAGATGAAGAAGTGATGATGATGATGCTCTAAATATCACAAATCCCACAAAAATTGATGCTTGCAAGATGAAATCTCCCACCTCTCTTGATAGGGTTTTGTCTCTGTTGAGATAGGAAGCAAGAACAAGGAAGAAATGTTGTGTATGAAGGAATGCAAATGGTACGTGAATGCTGCTAAAGAAGGGGAAGAAAAATGGCCAATTTGCAATTAAATCCCTCCATTTATTAAGTCATGCAATCAAGTTCAAATCCCATTATTAAATGATCAATGTGGTCCAATGCAATTAGATCCCGTATTCATGAAAATGATCACTTAAGGACATAAAAGAATTAAATCACATTCGGGAAAATAATTCACATTGCAATCACGTTCAATATATCCAATAAATATGATATGATATGAATTTTCAATAAAATATCAAGAATAAAATTTTATAAAATTATGTCATGCTATGAAAAATTAAAGAAATAAACAATTAATAATTAAAAACTAACTCTCAAACGCACACATGTCGATCATACCTGAAATGCCGAAAGCTGGGGCGTTACAATCCTCCCTCCTTAAAAGAATCTGGTCCCCAGATTCACTGATCGGAAGGGAACAATTCTGGATGGAACCGTCTCATTTTGTCTTCGGTCTCGCACGTGGCTTCTTCAGTCTTATCACTTCTCCAAAGAACCTTAACAATGGGAATCCTCCGGTTTCTTAGTTCCTGAAACTTCTTATCCAAAATCTTAACCGGTTTCTGAACAAAGGTAAGACTCGGTTCCAATTCCACTTCTTCAACAGGAATGATCTCGGTTTCATCGGGGTAGTATTTCCTCAGCTGAGACACGTGAAATACGTTATGAATCCCCGTGAGGCTCGGTGGTAGGTCCAATCTGTAAGCAACTTCTCCAATTCTTTCCAAAATCTCATAAGGACCTAAATAACGAGGTTTAAGTTTACCTCCTTTCCCAATCCGAGCAAATCCTTTACGTGGAGACGCCTTCAAGAATACCCGGTCTCCAACCTCAAACTCGAGATCCCTTCTGCGACGATCGGCGTAGCTCTTCTGCCTATCCTGAGCTGATTTCATCTGTTGTTTTATTAATTGGACTTTCTCAATCATAGCTTCAACGGCCTTGGAAGGTTTTTTCCAATTTCTCACCTTTCTTAACACCTTCCTGCTTAGTCCATTTCCACTCTTCCAAGTCAAAGAACAACGGAGAACGACACTTCCGTCCATAAAGTAGCTCATACGGTGCCATTCCAATCGAAGCCTGAAAACTGTTGTTGTACGCAAACTCAATCAAAGGTAGTTGATCATGCCAAGAAGACTGAAAATCCAAAGAACAAGCTTGAAGAAAATCCTCGAGATACCTTATTAATCTCTCGGACTGACCATCCGTCTGAGGATGAAAAGTTGTACTAAACTGGAGCTTCGTACCCAAAACTTCTTGCAATTCACGCCACAACCTCGAAGTGAACCGTGGATCTCTGTCTGAAACGATACTAATCGGAATCCCGTGAAGTCTAACAATCTCCCGGTTATAAAGCTCGGCTAGCTTACGAATCTTATACGACATCCGAACCGGCAGAAAATGTGTAGACTTCGTCAAACGGTCCACAATCACCCAAATCCCATCAAATCCACCTTTCACCTTAGGTAATCCGGACACGAAATCCATTGTCACCTGTTCCCACTTCCACTCAGGAATAGGTAACGGCTGAAGAAGACCTCCCGGTTTCTGATGCTCGGCTTTCACTTTCTGACAAGTGAGACAATGCTTCACATACTCGGCCACATCCTTCTTCAATCCACGCCACCAATAATATTGCCTTAAGTCCTTATACATCCTGTTTCCTCCGGGGTGGATAGAATAAGCCGATCTATGAGCTTCCTCGAGCAATACCCGTTTCAACTCTTCGGGTACAACCACTCGGTTCTTGAAACGAAGAAGACCGATTTCATCGAACCCGAATGGACACTCTGGATCAGCTCTTGCCTTAGCTACCAATCTCTGAACTTCCAAATCTGTACTCTGAGCCTCAAACAACTTGTGCTTCAATTCTGGCTGGACCGAAATATTAGAAACTCGAGCCTTTAAAATAATTGGCTCGATTCCACTACTCTCACCCACTTCCAAGCTCGACACACTAGCCTTCCTACTAAGTGCATCGGCGACCACGTTGGCTTTGCCGGGATGGTACTTGATCATGCAATCATAATCTTCCAACCTTTCCATCCAACGCCGCTGCCTCATATTCAAATCCTTCTAAGTGAATAAATACTGAAGGCTTTTGTGGTCAGTGAAAATCTCGAAGGACACCCCGTACAAATAATGTCTCCACTTTCCAAGTGCAAAGACTACGGCAGCAAGCTCAAGATCATGTGTCGGATAATTCTTCTCATGCTCTTTCAACTTCCCGGATGCATAAGCAATTACTTTACCCTTCTGAGTCAACACACATCCCAAGCCTTCCTTAGAAGCATCCGTATAAACAGCATACTCTTCAGAACCTTCCGGAAGGGCTAACACTGGAGCAGACACTAACTTTTCTTTCAAGAAAGTGAAACTCTTCTCACAATCTTCATTCCAATCGAATTTCACATTCTTCTTCGTCAACCGGGTTAAAGGAGCCGCTAACCTGGAGAAATCCTTAACAAACCTCCGGTAATAACCTGCCAATCCCAAGAAACTCCTAATCTCAGAGGCATTCCTAGGTTTCTCCCACTTCAAAACGGACTCAATCTTGGAAGGATCGACTTCCAAACCATTGCCCGAAATCACGTGACCCAAGAATGATACCCTGTCAATCCAAAACTCACACTTGCTGAACTTGGCAAACAACTGATGCTCCTTCAAAGTCCTTAATACCAACGGGAGGTGTCTTGCATGCTCCTCGGCAGACTTCGAGAAAACCAGGATATCATCAATAAAGATGACCACGAACTTATCCAGAAAAGGCCTGAAGATCCTGTGCATCATATCCATAAAAGCTGTTGGGGCATTAGTCAAACCAAACGGCATCACAACAAACTCATAATGCCCGTACCGAGTGTTAAATCCTGTCTTAGAGATATCCCCTGCTCGGATACGCAGCTGGTAGTAACCTTGTCTCAAATCCAATTTCGAATAGACTTTCGATCCCTGAAGTATGTCAAACAACTCCTCGATGTGTGGAAGAGGATACTTGTTCTTGATCGTCATCTGGTTCAACTCCCTATAGTCTATACACATTCTCAAGGTTCCGTCCTTTTTCTTTACAAACAAAACCGGTGCACCCCAGGAAGAAGAACTCGGTCTAATGTACCCAATCTCAACAACGCATCAAGTTGAGTCTTCAACTCTTTCAACTCGGCCGGAGCCATACGATACGGAGTCTTGGAGTATGGCTCTGTATTCGGGTACAAATCAACCACAAACTCAATTTCCCGTTCTGGAGGTAAAGAATCCAATTCCTCAGGAAAGACCTCGGGAAATTCCTTCACTACTTCTGTTTCTTCCAGCTTACTCTGATCCTTAGGTTTGTTGAGAATATAAGCAATGAAACCCGTGGCTCCCTCTCGAACCAACTTATGAGCTTCAGAAAAAGAAAGTAGCGGTACAGTCTTAGAACTCCAACCCACTACCAAATCTGATCCCAACTGAACCTTCTTCGCTCTACAATCAACTATGGCAGAATGTCTGTACAACCAATCCATGCCCAAAATAGATCCAAAGCAAGTCATCGGCAGCTCAATGAAATCTGACAAGAAAACTCGACCCTCGATGCTTACCGGAACCTCTCTGAACACCCGATCAGATTCTAAACTACCACCAAATGGAGTACTAACCACATAACATGCAGAAGAACGAGTAACAGGCAAAGGCAAATAAAGAGATATAGCACTCGAAAGAAAGGAGTGAGTAGCTCCCGGATCAAACAAGGCATGAATGTTCGTGCCATGTATGCAAATGGTACCTTCCACTACCGCGGCTGGATCAATATCAGCATCCTGCTGCTCACCCTCCAAAGCATAAGCACGAGCCCTAATCAGTGGTCTCGGTGCTCCCGGTGGTGGTATCCTGCGATCTGGACAGCCATCTACCCAATGCTCATCGCTCCCACAAAGTAGGCATAAACCCAAACGCCTCCTGCAGTTATCATAGATGTGTGTCCTCTGTCCACATAAGGTACAATAAGGTCTCTCGGGTGGTGGTGGTAAAGCTGGAGCAACTGGAGCTCGAATCACTGGTCCTGCTGGTCGGGGCTTTTTCCCTGGGCCCTGTGGAGCTGGTGGTGGAGAAGAATAAACCATCGGCCTCTTGCCTGAAGCAGAACCCAAGCCAGAACCCTTATACCTTGATCCGGTACCTCTGAAACCCGATCCAGAACCTCTGAATCCCGATCCAGACCCTGAACCCGAACCTGAACCTGAACGGTAAGTAGATCGCCTCGCATTCACTGAATCCTCAACCAATAGAGCCTTCTTGGTAGCCTTCACCCAGGTGCTCGTGTTGACCGCCTCAATCGCTACCTGAATATCCGGTCTAAGGCCCTGAACAAACTGCATCGCCTTATGGAAATCATCACTCGCTATATTAGGAGCATAGCGGGACAATCTCTCGAACTCGGCGATGTACTCTGAGACCGACCTATTTCCTTGCTTCAACTCTGTAAATTCCTTCAATCTTCTAGTGCGAGAAGATGGAGGAATGAACTTGTTCTGGAACTCTCTAACAAAGACTGCCCAATTCACTTCCTCACCGGCAGCAGCTAACACAATCTGGACACTCTCCCACCAAGAGTAGGCCTCACCCTGAATCAAAGAAATGGTACAACGGGCCTTCTCCTGGGATCCACACGGGATAAGCTCCCATATCCTCTCAATCTCTTTCAGCCACTGCTTAGCCTGTATATCATTCCCTTTATAAAACTTGGGAGGACGCTGGTTCTGAAACTCCCTGAAAACAGCTGAAATCTGGGCTCCATGCTGTGGTGGTGCAACTGGTGGTGGTGGAGGGACATAATCCCGCACTCTCTGATCAATAAGACCCACCACTGTGTTCATAAAATCTTGTGGCTGAGCCTGAGGAGGTGGAGGAGGAGGTGGTGATCTCTCCCTGCGATGATGTCGATGTCTAGGAGAACGATCACGGTGATGTCTGTCGCGAGCCATCCTGAAATTAAGTCACTATTATGCATGTTCGGTTAGTAAGTGGCAATGTGTGCAAATAATTCAAAATTGCACATAAGTTCAGAAATTTAACAAGTCACCCTAAATTCAAGTAAGTCAAGTATGTCCACGTATCAAATAACGATGCAAGACTCTCAAGTTGACAATTAGTTCCTATGCCGTGCGACCTAGACTCGCAAGACACGACACTAGAGACCCGGTTTTGCAACCGAGCTCTGATACCACCGTAGGATGTAGCACCCGGAACGCCAGGCACCACATCCCCCGCACTATAGCCCCAATCCACATATGGAATGGCCAATCCATACATGAATCAAAGCTATAGCGAACGGGAGACAATAATATGACTCAAGGCTAGGCGGGTACCCTCAATTTAAAACCAACCAACAATCAAGTCAGAGTATTAAAAAGCGGAAGCAATAACATTCATTCGATATGTATAGGTACCATATTTATTTATTTACTTATAGGTACCAACATTCACACTATCAATACATTATCATCTCCCAACAATATAGATAACAAGGCGATATACAAAATATCCCAAATAGCTATACATAACAAAATGTGGGAATGAAGTGTGCTAGACCCAAATTTAAAAACCACTAGACTCTAAATTCCCGCCTAGCACGCCCTGCAAAACACTGAAAAGTTGAGGTGTCAGTCCAACACAGACTGAGCGAGGGGTATAAATAAATATAAGCGCACCAACATGCAAGTCATAGCCTCGGGTAATATTTTCGGAAAACAATACAATCTCAATAGGATAAAAGAGTTACTATCGCCCGAGATTACAACTATTTCAATTTCAATTTAATCAATTCAATACAATCAATTCGTGGTCCGGCAAGTGGGGCAGTTCTCCAACCTTACACCGACTGTGTACAATCAATCAATCAATCAATTATTAGGTGATTAGGTGATCAAGCAATTCATTACTGTGCACAATTAGCAGTTTCAATAACGCCTTCTTCCTCCGGGTGATGGTGGGATTGCAAGGCCCCACCATCCAATCAATCTGGGCAGAGGGTACATGAATCCCTAAGCTCGGAACTCCTTCCTCCCCTAATCTCCTAGACAGTTCAGAGTTCATCCAAGTTTGGTGAGGATAGCTCTCGAGTTACCCGTCAGCCCATGCTTTCCCGGTTGGCTCGAGTCACTACCCTCGGGCCCACAGTTCAATACAATACTCGCCAAATCAATCAATCAATCAATCAATTCCTTTCAATAGTTCGATAAAACATTTGAAAACCAATCTCATTTGAAAACTATAAGTATATAGATAGGTTTTGGCTTAAAACTTCACATAGGGTTGTACGGGTCCTATGTATCTAAAATTAAACCTCACCTGAACGACCCAAAAATATCCAAGGAAACAGCTCACGGGGCCTGCTCCTCGTCACCAGGAAGCTGGTCTGTGCAAGAAAGACAATTGTCCGTGAAACACGACTCAAAATGTACCAAATATGACGAACGGCGGAAATACAACGAGACGACGGGAAAAATACAATGTACCATAAAAATATTGCGTTTCAACATGTAATCAGTCATATAATAGCAATTAGGGGTCAAAGAAGCCGTCGGATCGAGGTGCGAAAAATGCAATTTTATGCAGTGAATTATGGCACTTTCTAGACTATGTGAACGGCCGTTCCGGCTTCCCTTTGAAAATGGGAAGGGTCGTTCCCAGAATACGAGAGCAGCTGTATGCAGAGCAGAACAGAGCAGTAATGGCATAACAACAATCAACCACCAAAATGGATCAAACTCAAGATGTAATGCACATATTTGATGCAACAATTATGCTAACATACAACTAGATCAATAACAACTCATAAAAACACATGATTCCATGTTAGATCATCAATAATCAATCATTTGAAACCCATACACTCCATCATGCTTCAAGTCCACAAAACTCAAGATAATTGCATCAAACTCAAGCTTAAAGTTCACAAATATATTTCCAACAACAATTACACAATTCAATCAACATATAACAAAGCCCTAGATATCATATATTTTCTTAAGAAAATCATTCAACCTCCATAATTACCTCAAATGAAAGAAATGAGAGACAAGATGAAGAAGTGATGATGATGATGCTCCAAATATCACAAATCCCACAAAAATTGATGCTTGCAAGATGAAATCTCCCACCTCTCTTGATAGGGTTTTGTCTCGGTTGAGATAGGAAGCAAGAACAAGGAAGAAATGTTGTGTATGAAGGAATGCAAATGGTACGTGAATGCTGCTAAAGAAGGGGAAGAAAAATGGCCAATTTGCAATTAAATCCCTCCATTTATTAAGTCATGCAATCAAGTTCAAATCCCATTATTAAATGATCAATGTGGTCCAATGCAATTAGATCCCATATTCATGAAAATGATCACTTAAGGACATAAAAGAATTAAATCACATTCGGGAAAATAATTCACATTGCAATCACGTTCAACATATCCAATAAGTATGATATGATATGAATTTTCAATAAAATATCAAGAATATAATTTTATAAAATTATGTCATGCTATGAAAAATTAAAGAAATAAACAATTAATAATTAAAAACTAACTCTCAAACGCACACGTGTCGATCATACCTGAAATGCCGAAAGCTGGGGCGTTACATTTGGTATATGTGATAGATACCCAAAATGCATTTCGAGACTTTATTGGATATTATGTATACGCGTGTGTAGCGAGATGTTTTGGCCCATGCTACGAAAGTGGTATGGAGATTTAGTACCTTGCAGGGACGCTTGCATGGTTGGATTTGGATTTGAGAGCTAGGGGATGGAGTAAGTAGGGACACCGAGAAGGCAAGGGCCGACGGTTACCTCTTACGAAGTTCCCACTTGGAAGAGATACTTTCGGTTCTGACGAAGTGTTGGGCCTGAGGTATACTCGAGGGTGGAATATGGAGTTTCATGGACTCGCTTCCCAATGTTTTGAACCGATGTTCGGGGGGTGCACACCCTCGACATCATGGAGTTTGGATGGATTGGTTTGATTTTGGTTTAGATTCGGAAGTTGGTTGGAGTGCTCGTTCTCGCCGAGCCGGGTGTTTTGTGGTTTATGATCCGTATCTTTGAAAACTTGCATTGTTTTGGAAAACTCGTTCGGATCATGAACAATCCTTGGTTTAGCATGCATTGACCCTTTTGTATCGTATTATGTAAACTTCTCCTCACCGGTTCCTTTTGAGCTGACCTCTTTCACCTTTCGTGTCCGCAGGTCGCGTTTTGGAGTCTTGCTAGGCGGGGTCTTGCTTGAGAGTTGTTGTCGAGTCTAGCTTGTACTCGTTGTGTCGTTATCTACTTTGTGTTTTATGTTTCGCTTTTGGATTTATGGATTCGGCTTGTATGACGAATTATTATGTTAGTTTGGACCGTGATGGTCACTTAGGATGGATTACATTCTGTATTTTGAGCATTACGTGCTGGACCACGATGGTCATTTACATGTTGGATATATTACTCTTATGGCTTCATGAATGCAATTTGATTTAAGCTTCCGCATACTTGTGTTTCTTTTACTCGCTTTGTGAGTCTAGCACCGCCTAGCTAGGATGTCTGTTGTCACCGCTTGCTTCGTACTTGGTGGGTATATGGATATCAATTCTATTTACAAGCTAGGTACGTAGCGCGGGATAGGCGTGGATGCCCTCGTCCGGGCGTTACACCCCTATTTGGTTGGTATCAGAGCCGAAGGTTCAAAACCGAGCTCTTGAGTCGTCTCGAGTCGTCTAGGTCAAACGGAAATAGGAACAACTTGCTTATGTGCTTTTAATTGATTCATTTTGCATATGCTACATTGTTTATTAACATAATTGTTCTTGCATCACATGAGCATCTTGGACTGAATATGTTGTTTCTATTGTGGCCTTTTGCTAACTAGTGCCTATATCACCTAACTTGCAACTATCTTGTTGTACTTAATTCTCTTCGTACACATGTTAGCTTGTTTCAAATTGTCTACAATCTTATGATACGTATATCCTGTTAACTATTGCTTCTAAATTATGCAATTGCATTGCTTGTGACGCCCCGTATTCTCGAAGGGCGTCCTGACGATATTAACAAGTAAGTCTCTACACTTGTGTGTTTTTAATTTAAGAGTTCTTGAATTATGTGATTTAATGTAAATTCAATTTAATATGTGTTTATTCGAATTATTCTAAGATTAATTGTCAACTTGATTAATTACGCGCATATTTAACCCTAACTGTCTAATTTGATTTAATTCAAATTTATTCAATGAAATAATTGTCAAGTTGCTTTTAAATCCATCATGTTGCTTAACTTGTTTAATTTCGGTTTACTAGAATTCCGTGAGATTAATTGTCAATCATGTGTTTACGAAGTGTCGTTAAATTGGACGAAAGATTTCTAAAATTAAATTGAATCAAACTCTAATTGGTAAATCTCTCTCTTTCATTTTAATTATAAAATTTATTCGGAGCTTGAATGTTTATTCGTAACTTTACCAATTTTATTTACGATTATTTGTACTCGATATTTCTCTTTGCTACGCGATAAGGATACCCGGTTGTATATAGCTTGTGTACAAGACACATTTCTCCCAATCTCTTTTCTCTCTCTCTCTCCTCTCCCACTCTCTCTCCCACGGTCACTATGCGCGGCTTCGGTTACGAGCCCTTAACTCGATCGTTTCTTGATGGAATTCAACAAACGAATAGTCCATTTCGATTATCTCGGCGAGACGTACGCAAGAGTACCAATTTCACAGTCTAACGATGAACGGTGGTGGAGTTATGGCCAGATTTCAGTAGCAGCGGCGGAGGTGTCAGACCGCTGCCACTTCGCCGGCCTTCGCAGCGGTTTCCGGCCATCCCCTCGATGCACTCGCCCCATGCCCAGAAACTACACTTCCCGGCGCATGCATCAAAGCCGTGACGGCGCCGCACGCGACGCCTGAAGCTCGCGGCGGCGGTGCCCGTTCCCATAGCGGCGTGATTTCGCCGCTTCCGGCGGTGGTTTTCGACGGGGCTTGATGGTTTCCAAGGTTGTTCGACCTACTGAGTTCATTTCTGGCATCAATTTCACCAGATCTTGGCCGTAGGTGGTGGTTCCGGCGACGTGGGCGGCGGAAGATTATTCGGCGGCCAACGGGGGCCTTTTCCGGCCATCTTTTGGCCTCAGGCTCTTCACGAATGTTGTTCGAAACGACGAGAACTAGTAGTCTGTGATCATGCGACTCCAGATTTGGCCAATTGGCGGCGGATCGCGGTGGCATAGTGGTGGTGCAACGGCGACGCTAGCTCTCAGGATTTTTCCGGTGAGCTACCTTAGGGCTTTCGAAGAGCTCATCATGGGTAAGACAATGCCTCTTTCGGATCGCATTTTGGTTCACCGGTTTGGAAGTAATTTGAGTTTGAAGATTTTAGGGTTTTCGTGTTCTTAGATCTGAAATTGGAGGAGATTGACATGGAATTTTCAGAAATTGATTGAGGATTCGAAACGGGCACGAAGACTTCATTCAGGACTGATTTTTCGGGATTTTTCCGGCGACCTTCGGCGGCGGCCCGGCAAATTTCGGCACCTACAGTGGTGGCGTTCCGGCGGCGTCTGGTCAGAATGTTCGTCTCGTTGTGGTGAGTTCAACGCCACTTTCCGTTCGTTAATCGGACACTCGATCTATTTATTACGAATTATTTTGCGTAATTATGATTATTTGAATTAATTGTTTTAAGTGCAAATAAATTGGTTATTGTTGGTTTGTTGATCGAGATGTATTCCAATCATATACGAAAACATGTATTGAATGGATTGTGATATGCATGAATGTTTCGATTTACAATTTGAATCCCGATGTGATGAATTTATACTATGTGTTTAGATATGAAGGGGTGTTAGTGTAATGTCTAGAAACTAATCTCTTATGTGACTAAATGAACTTGAATGATATTTTAGAAGAACGAACATGTTGTGATTTCTCTATATGAATTTGAGACGTTCTCCATGTTATGTTTGTTTTAAATTGTGTTTCAAATAGAAAATTGAGATACATGAAGGATGCTTGAACAACTTGAGACTTGATGCATGATAGGAGTTAGAATTGTAATATCTTGATTTACTCTTACTACTTGAAAATGGTATATTATGAATTACTATAAATTGATAATTGTCATGTTTGTAAGTAATTAATTCCTAGTTGAATAATTGTATAAACACCTTAAACGAACAATTATGCTTAGTAATCAACTAAGGGGATGTATGTGTAATAATTCTAAACTTTTATAAATGACTTAGGGGATGTAAGTGTAATATTTATGAAACTATGAATGTGATGTTGTGAAGTTGTAAAGTATGATCTTAAGTGAATTAGATGCACTCTTTATTTGTATCAAGCATGCCATCTACGTACAACAACTTTGTATGTTTATATGATCAAGTTGCTCTTACTTATGCACTTTATAACTCGACATGAACTTGATGCTTAATTCTAATACTATAATTGAACCCTGTGACATTGGATGATTTAATATTCATTTTGTGAATACATTGGCTTCCTAAATTGATCTTGCATCTTTGGATATGGAATTGCATGTTGGTTCCTTGTAAATATGACCTTGTTGAGCATTGATATGCCTTGAATGACCACGACACCTTATCCAAGCACAACATGAACACTTATGCATAACCACGATCATGTTGAGCAACGCCGTGCATCTTGTTTGGTTCATATAGAGTGTAAGTCTGGGCTTCTGTATGTCTTGTCACAGAGTTTGGTGGTGCCGGTGGGCCAGAGGTTTAGAGTGTTTGGCCCTTGACACTCTCAGACTCTACTTTCACGAGGTGAGGTTTAGGATTTTGTATAGTTATGCGACCTATGGCCTTAATATGCTGATTTCAACCCTTGCATGCGATTATATCTATTATAAATATGTATGTGTTGGATATGATATATTTATGACCTTGTGAATCAACTCTGTTTTGGAAAATTAGATATGAACGCATATGTAAGCTGTTTTGAAAAGTTATGTTATGTTATGATTTGTTCTGTAGCGAGTTAGCCATGATATATGGTATCTGTTCTGTTCTGTTCTGTTATGGATACGAGGAGCTATGGGTAAGGAATCCATGGGACGGTATAGGGCCGTCAGGGCTCGGCCTGTGCATAGTCTCCATTTGAGATATCATCGCGCGACTCAGGGAGATAGGGGAGGTGTGATATCTTGAGCCTTCGGTGTACAGCCGGGGAGGACTCTTGTGGGTTCGCTACCCCTTGAGGGTTTGTCTGTTATGGATGGTTTGGGGACGGTACATCTCCTCCATCATTGGTGTGACGGTTGGATTGATTTTTGTATTCTATGATTTGATATGTTTTGAGGAGTAACGGTTGGAAGCTCGTACTCGCCGAGCATGTGATGTGTTCTGTCTGGGAATCATGAATTGAGATAGAGTTTCTGAAATGTTTTCTAAAACTTATACTTATAACTATCTTTTGGGTACTTTTAGAAATATTTTGGTATGCAACACCTATCTCCGGTTCATGAGTCCAACCTTCTGATATGTGCTATGCTCTATATATATACAGTGGGTGTGCGTTAGCCCCCGCACTCAGTCAATTGACTGACACCTCATTTTATCTTTTAGTTGCAGGTTTCCTTTTGGCTTGAGCTAGGCGGATGTGAGTCTTCTGGGTCACACTTGTCGGTTTAGTTGGTGTTAAGATGCATTTGTCACACACTCTATTTATGTTATGTATTCTTATTTCACTTTTGCAGATTATGTTTTATGCTCTACTTAGACTTAAACCCGTGTGGGGTTAGTATGCTAGTTGAACCCGTCACCTGTTATGTATGTTGATATTCGGGACTAGGTATCTATGCTAGTTGAACCCGTCACTTATTTTGTACGTTGATTTAATTGCTTCCGCTATCTGATGATAATTGTTTAAATTGCTTCCGCGCTCTAAGTCTGTCGAGTCAGATCCGCCTAGCCTAGTGTGTGAGTTGGTCTCCCGTTCGCTTTGATTCGGATTCGGGCATGGACTTTCTATTTCGTGACCGGGTCTGGGTCTTAGTGCTGGGGATGTGGCATCCTCCGTTTGGGGTGTTACATTGCTTACTTGACAATATGTGACATGAGCATATGACTAATCGACATGCATACATGATAAGATTGCATCTAGGATGCCTCCTCGTAGAAGTGATCGCTCTCCGGCACGCCAAAATGAGCAAGATCCTCCAGCAGAAAATCAAAATGCACCACAACCCTCACCTCCGAATGTTAGCGATTTGCTCATTATTATGATTCAGATTTTGCAACTCCTACAAGCACCGCAAACCTTACTGGCACCTCCGGCGTTGACACCTACGCCCACCGTCAAGACTAAGGGAGCAATTTTGAACCATGGTTTAAGAGATCACCATCCTTGATGGCACCTTCGAATTCTCGAGTAGCACACAAGGGGTTAGTGTTGGAAAATACGAATCAGAAAGCAGCGGAATTTAAAAAAAAATTTCCCAACAAAAGGATCTTGGACTCGCAATCGTGTATCCAAATTCGTAGAGTTAAGAAACTTACTTTTCTTTTATTCTTTCTTGAAGCGTTTCAACCCACCCAAGAATGCTCTTGTCGCGGCTTGATCCCCTCTCCTTGGTAAAGCTCGAATCTTCAAACTTCTAACTTGAAGCTCTCTAGAGATAGTCCACCAACTTGATCACAATCTAACTAGTAAGGATGCTAGTTCTCTAGTTAGTGTTTAGGCTTAACCTAGGATTTCGTTTATCTTGGAGAAAGGATGGTGTTCAACACATGAACCAAAAGAATTGCCAATTAGCTCTAAGGGGAGCTCGAGCTCCCCTATATATAGGAGGGAGTGGCCGAAATTCCTAGTCCTCATGGACCAAGGATTTTGGTCTCTCTCTCTCCTATTACTTGATCATCAAGTAATTTTGACTTTGACTTTGAATTCAAATTCAAATCAACTTTCAAGAGAGCTAAAAATATCCAAACTATTTTTGGATAATTTTTATACTTTATTTATTTAAAATAAATAACTTATTTTATCTAATTAATTAATTCATAATTAATTAACTAGATTATTTTCTCCAAAATAAGACTTTCTTTTTAATTCAAAATTAAACCAAAGTCTATTAAATAATTAATCACATTAATTATTTAACACATAAATAAATATACACATATATTTACATACGTGTGAGACACGTGTCACAAGGACACGTGTCACTCACGTGAGCCACATGTGTGGTTCACACGTGTGGAACCCTCTTGGCCCGATTAACTCGTTTAATCATTTTCAAGCCTCAACTCATGTAACCAAGTTGTTGTGTGTGACCCTCTAGGTTCTCAATTCAATTAGCAGTGACCCTAATTAATTAATTCACTAATTAATTAAACAGTCCACAGATTAAACAACCATAGTCTAGCAACAGGTGTTTAACCCCTAGCTGAATTAGAATGTTCGGATTCGACAGAACCTTTAAGTCATTGATTCATGTGAGATACAATCCTCCTACTTACTATCTCTCAACCAAGATCTAGGGTAAGGGAATAATTAGAACCCTAATAATCCAGTCTTAAAGCTAAGTGCATTTCATATCCATTTGATCTCAATCCAAGAAACCCTTTTCTTGATGTCTTGATCTACTGCCTTGGCCAAGGACTCCATATGGCATATGAATGACTCACACAATAAGAGATCACCTTGCATATGCAAGTGTAGGTCCTTTCTTGATTCTCATTCACTTTCATGAGTCACTTGTGCAGCCCCAGCATAAGCCTTGAATCAGTTGTCTAAGGCGACACCCTTTAAAGCTTATACCAAAGACTACAGAGTTAACTCATAAAGTGGCATGGAACCTCATGTCTAAGGATCAATTAATTACATCAATGACTCGTGAGATATTTCCTAATCTGGAAGTTTTCATTTCCTGAAATAGAAACTTCCTTTCCCATTTAGGAATCTTCTCACACGGGGCGCCTCAGTGAACTTACTTATTGAAGTAAGCACCCTCATGTATCACGCACGTATCAACTATACACTTTGCACCTCCATGAAATAAGGTGGTCCTTCTTAAGGGCGTGATCCCACAAGCAAGCCATAGAGGAGTCAGGTTGACGCTCCCACTGTCTGTAGGACTCATCGGCTTGGAGTATTTTACTAATCATGACTTATGTGATATAGGGCTCGTTTCATGAACCATTTCACCTAAATGGTAGAGTCTTAAAGTCATCAGGATTAGGGGAGTTCTCATACATGCACAGCTAAAGTAAACGCGTACCAAACAAGAGCATATAAAGAAGTGTTTGCCTATGATATTAATCAATCGTATATTTATTCAAAGATTGTCTGTGATACTAGGAAAGTCCCAAAACGGATTATGACTAATCGGCTTTCTAGGGCACTATTCCTAACAGTTAGGAGATAGGAAGGCTAAAAATTTTGCATCCGGATTAGCGACCCCTTTGGCTATTAAGGGCCGAAACTCGTACAAGCATTATGGGAGCACCAATCACTTCGGGGATAATTGTCGGGTGAGATACGGGAAGTGTTGTATATGTGGTAACCAGGGATATAAGGCTAAGGATCGCGATCGAAGGAGAGACCACCATACGGATAAGAAGGGTAAGGCTAAGATTTCTACACCTCAAGTATCGGCCCCTAAAGTTACTAAGGGCCATGATACGTGTGAGCATTATGGTCGTGCTACACACCTTGGGGAGAATTGTTGGTGGAAACAAGGTAGATATTTCAATTGTGGCAGCACCAAACATTTGGTAAGGAATTGTGATAGACCAAGAACTAGAGGTTTGTATGAGCATCGTGGCGACATTGCCCATAAGGGAGACGAATGTTGGGGAGAGATTGGGAAATGTTTTACTTGTGGGGATCCAGCACTTTGGGCTAAGGATTCTAATCAGAGGATGGACCAACAGAATTTGAAAGGGCTTCTTGGGATGTTAGCGAGGACCTTGACTCAGATAGAGACCAACGATTGGGTCACCGCTACCGGGCTAGCTATGGAAGTTGAAGCGGAGGAACAAAGACTTGGAACTAGGAAGAATGTTGCTAATCCTTATTTCAGTTCGGGTCTTAAGAGAGTTGTCCCTAGTTCTTTCTCTCAATCTCCTCCGCCGAAGAAGGACCGTTTTATGGGGAACAAAGGAAAAGAGAAGAAGACTCCTCCGACTGCACAAGGGTATAAACCGTGTGAGCATTGTGGTAGTATCACCCACGATGAGAATCATTGTTGGAAGAAGTTAGGGAAATGCTTTAATTGTTAGAGCACCGGACACATAGCAAGGAATTGTACCAAACTGAAGGCTAAAGGACCGGGTGATGGGACAAGGCCCGTGGCACGTGCATGTGCCTATGCATTGAACGGAGGAGAAGAGGATGATGAGTATGACTTACGTACTATGGTGAAAGGTACGAATTGCATTCATGGTATTGCACTCATACATTTTGGTTTGGATGTCATTACCGAATTGTTACACTTGTGACGTTATATACTAGAATGTAATTATTTGATATGTATGTGATTTACGATGCTAATTGCTTTAAGTGCTAACATGAATATGGTAATTTAGAAACTGATTGTTCTTTACCGGGTGGTATATTTTATAGTTGATATATGTGTTTCACCTAAACTTGATTTATTTTATGGCCTCTCTTATGTTATGTCGGTAATGATTGACAGTAGATGTTACATTTGTATTTAGCTTGTCTCCTACTTGTACAATTGTATAAATGCATCCTTGGTCAAATTGCTCTACAATGTGATAACTCTAGTAACCCTTGTATTAATGCAACCTTGAGAATTATGAGGTATGTTGAATGGATATAAAGCATGAATAAGTACTTGTGAGACCATGTTGTTTTCTTGTTTTCGGGATACATGATTTTGTTGAAATTATGTTTAATTTACTTATGGGAGAACTTTTGCTTAATTGGATTCCTTGGACTTGAAAGCTTGTTATATGACTCATATGATGCAATGTGATCATCATCGCCAATCTATGCCATCCTTGAACATTCCTTGCACATTATTAGCATACTTGCATTCATGTCAAAGCTGTGCGTCGTCCTATTTGGGTATTGAGTTGAGTCTTATCTTTGATGGTACGTTTGTCTTGTTTAGGTGGTGAGTCTTCAGACGAGTCGACTTAGTTGTTCGTGGTGGTTCTCCGGTTGGTTCGTGGTAAAGGGGAGGAGCTATTATGTAAAAATGTTTCCAAAACCGTGGACACCTAAAGCCTTTCATGTTTGATGGTTTTAATCTCCGTTTTCAAAATGTATATATATAGGCTCTATAAGCCAAGTTTGTGAGCTTTGCTCGTAGTATTGATATTTGCTTAAGATAAGCGGTTTACAAGTAAAGTATGAGTTTTGGTATATGGGATAGATACCCAAAATGCATTTCGAGACTTTATTGGATATTATGTATACGCGTGTGTAGCGAGATGTTTTGGCCCATGCTACGAAAGTGGTATGGAGATTTGGTACCTTGCAGGGATGCTTGCATGGTTGGATTTCGATTTGAGAGCTCGGGGATGGAGTAAGTAGGGACTCTGAGAAGGCAAGGGCCGACGGTTACCTCTTACGAAGTTCCCACTTGGAAGAGATACTTTCGGTTCCGACGAAGTGTTGGGGCTGAGGTATACTCGAGGGTGGAATGTGGGGTTTCATGGACTCGCTTCCCAATGTTTTGGACCGATGTTCGGGGGGTGCACACCCTCGACATCATGGACTTTTGATGGATTGGTTTGATTTTGGTTTGGATTCGGAAGTTGGTTGGAGTGCTCGTTCTCACCGAGCCGGGTGTTTTGTGGTTTAGGATCCGTATCTTTGAAAACTTGCATTGTTTTGGAAAACTCGTTCGCATCATGAACAATCCTTGGTTTAGCATGCATTGACCCTTTTGTATCGTATTATGTAAACTTCTCCTCACCGGTTCCTTTTGAGCTGACCTCTTTCACCTTTCGTGTCCGCAAGTTGCGTTTTGGAGTCTTTTTAGGCGGGGTCTTGCTTGAGAGTTGTTGTCGAGTCTAGCTTGTACTCGTTGTGTCATTATCTACTTTATGTTTTATGTTTCGCTTTTGGATTTATGGATTCGGTTTGTTTGACGAATTATTATGTTAGTTTGGACCGTGATGGTCACTTAGGATGGATTACATTCTGCATTTTGAGCATTACGTGCTGGACCGCGATGGTCATTTACATGTTGGATATATTACTCTTATGGCTTGATGGATGCCATTTGATTTAAGCTTCGGCATACTTGTGTTTCTTTTACTCGCTTTGTGAGTCTAGCACCGCCTAGCTAGGATGTCTGTTGTCACCGCTTGCTTCGTACTTGGCGGGTATATGGATAGCAATTCTATATACAAGTTAGGTACGTAGCACAGGATAGGCGTGGATGCCCTCGTCCGGGCGTTACAATCTCTCCCCCTTAAAAGAATCCATCCTCGGATTCACTGCACGCCTAAAAACAACCAATGAGAGATTCCCCGTCTCTCACAAGCAACAAGGAGGGAGCCCCGTCTCTCGAGCAGCAATGAGAGAACCCCGTCTCTCGCAAGCAAAGTGTAACGCCCCGACTTTTTGGCCGTACAGGTATGACGTCACGAGTGGGTTTAGACCGAGAGTTATGTGACTTATATGTGTTTTAATTGCTAAGTGATTATTTAATTTATTAATTTCATGAACTAATTGCTACTATATGATTTTTATGTGCTTTAAGTGCCATTTGGATGTTCTTGAATTAATTATCATTACGTGATCTCTATATGATTAGGTGATCTTTGATTATGTTATTTAAATTCATTTACTACTTGTATACTTGCTAATTAATGTTTTATTTCATTTATGCACTTATTTGAAATTATATGAAATCCTTGGACTCAATTGAGCTTTAAATTGGACCCAAGTAGGGCTTAATTCAAGCACTTAACTTCTGGAAGGACCAAAATGCAATTTCCTCCCTTTCCCCTCTCATATTACACGATCCACACCCCCCTTTCCACTACCTCATTCTTTTTCTTTCATTATCTCCTAGCAAACAAGGGTTTCCAACTCCTCATTCCTTCCCCATTTGATCGAGCCATCAAGCAAGCAAGGAGCCAAGGAGATTTCTTCCATTTTCAAGCAAGAATTCAAGATCCATCCTCTCCCTTCATCTTCTCCTCCTTCTTTTCCAAGGTTTGTGTTTATATATGTATGTATATTTTTATATATATGTGGATTTTTGGTAAATATATGATTCTTGCTTTATAACTTGAATCTTTGTGTGTATATGCTTGAATACATGAAGATTTATGAATCATATACTTGATTGTTGGTATTCTTGAAGCAAGAATATGTGTATGTGCATATATGTGTATGTACATATATGTATATGTGTGGGTTTGTGAATTAATGTGTTTTAATTTGTTCTAAACTTGCATTTGACATTCCTAAATGATATATTACATGTTTTAAGTGAATTGGGTTGAGTTTGGGTTGAGATTTTTGCACCCTTTCTTCCCTCCACGCATAACCCCCTGTTTTGCTTCTTCTTCTCGGCCAGGAGGACTACCCGGGCACTAGTTTTTGTACTAAAAACTACCCGGGCTGGTAGTTTTGTACAGAAGGGTTTCTGCACACTTTTCTCCCCGGCCGGATAGATTTTGGCTTGTATTTTTCCCGGCCGGGTACTCCCTCATCCGAACTCCGATTGACCTGATTTTTGATCTGTTGGAAACCTCTTGAAGTATACTAACACCTCCAATTAGAACCACCTTAATATACTTTCTCATTTCTGATTTATGATCGTTTGAAAATTGTGTCGCCACTTCATCGGAACACTGCACTCACCCAACTTCGGACCCTCGCCATTTCCTCATCGCTTTGAACCACATTCCGGAACATATATCATTTGAAAGGTCTATATATCTAGTTTGTTATCCAAGAAACAAAACCTAATTCCAATTTCTAGAACTCAAGATATGTTCAATTCTTTACAGCTTGTGCATTCCAGAAACTGTCAGCTCTCACCTAAACTCGCTCAATCCATTTTCTTGCTTTCCTTTTACTCACTAGGACTCCATATGTCACTTGAATGAATTATATACTTGATTAATTGTTAATATGTGATATAATTTGTTATGATTATGGATTTTATATTGTGAATCTGATGTGAATCATGATGAACCGCGGCCATATCTTGTCCTAAATGAAGAGCTGGACCGATCCACAGCTCAAGAAGATAGCATACAAAAGGAACAAAGTTATGGTGGTCCAATTACAAGAGCTCGGGCCAAAATTATCCAAGAGGAAGTTGGAAATCTCTTAAACCAATTTGCTCAAACTGTACTCCAACCTTCAAGATGGGCTGTTGAACCAAATTCAAAATACTTCAATGTTTTTATGTCCAATTCCTAAAGTCCAAAGTGTGGAAATGATGTAATTCGGCCCTAAGCCTATTATAGTATTATTTGGGCCTTTATTTTATCATTATTTAGCTGCATATTAGTTAGTTTATTTAAGCCCACTTTTGTAAGCCTTCATGGCAAGTGGCGGGAATGGCTTGTGTCCTTTAGTATTCTAGTGTCTCTTAGGTTTCCGTGCATGCATCTTTATATTCAGCATTATAACTTGTTTTTCTTTCAATCAAGAAGTAAAATTATTGAATTTTCATTCAAGTGAGATTTTTCTCTCAAGTTCTTTCTTGAATGACATTAGGGTTTCAAACCCCTTTCCCGGATAACGTTATTTCTCGACTCCTTATAGTCGACGGGGTGCGTTACTTCAATCTGATAGTGTTGGTTCTTTGCTCAATATAGCAAACGGGTCACACTCCTCTTATTTTCAACCTTGAATTGGACGATCAGTTTCAAGAACTCCAAGTATTGATATAGGGTTTCACGGAAAGTACGTGGAGTTCGTATCAGAATCCAATGTGTAAACGTGAAATGACAACATAAACGGTTATGTGCTACTTTTATGCCTGCATGACTGGTTTGCTTCGTTTAATTGTTTTGTATGTTGTGTATAGCTTCTTCCATTACTTATATATTTTGTTAATATGTTACATTATGTGTTAACTTATATATTATGAAATCATAATGTGAATTTGTTAAACATTTTGTGAATTATAATCTAATATGCCTTAAAATGCTCTCTAGCTTGCATGCATGAATTGTTCCTCCGTTTGTCGGTGTCATATGATAACTTCTCATTTAATTTATGACTTGCATGCATTGTAAATATGTTATAGTATGAGTTATTATTAATGTATGAAGCTTATGGCTCGATTTGATACAAAATATGAAATATATGGAATATATGAATATGAAACCACCATATATTGAACATTTTGATTGAATTACTTGATTATATGACCCCATCACACGATTCATGCTTCTTATGCATCTCATATCATGTGCATAACATGCCGTGCGTCTATGTGGTTTCATATTGAGTCAATTCTCACGAGTACACATTGTTCCTTCTCTTGTACAGTTCGTTTCCAGGGCGGAGACTTCCGAATTGAATAGCCACCCGTATTGCTCATGTCTCTTGTCTCGTGGTATTCCAGGTGAGGGTGTTTTTGTTTTAGCTATGTAACAAACCCTACAACCCTTATGTTAAAAGCTTTGGCCAAAATCTTATGAATATATATATGATATTTTCAAAGTAGAGTCCTCGAGTAATTTATGATCGAGTAAACCCTTTTTTAATGAATTATGAAATATGTTATGTTTCTTATGAAATATGATACGTTCTTATGAATCAAATATTTTGGCGAGAATATGATTATGAATATGATTATGAATGCACGGGCCCAGGGACTTAGTGCAAGTGGCTATCCGGGGAGGCAAGGGCCAATGGGGATCCCTTGTACTAGTCCCACCACATTTGCGGTGATACCGGCCCTCGCTAGGAGGTTTAGCGGGGAATGGGAGCTGAGTGCCCTTGGGGGATTCATGTACCCCCATTGGCCTATGTATGGACCGGTGGTTGGGTCTTGCTAACCCGTCCACCACCCAGAGGAAGAAGGTTGGAACTTCTTTTATGATTATGATTATGTTATGATTGATATGCACCGTGCGGGAAGGCCGGGACACGGATTGCCCAAACGACTATGTCTTATGATAGGATATATGATCTCTGTGTATTATGATATATTACATGATCACCTATTTAATGTATTAATGATATTTGTCGTACACGGTCGGAGTTTGGTTGGAGATAATGCACGCTCACTCGCCGAGCCTGTGACGCCCCGTTTTCTCGAAGGGCGTCCTGACGGTATTAACAAGTAAGTCTCTACACTTGTGCGTGTTTAATTTAAGAGTTCTGGAATTATGAGATTTAATGTAAAACCAATTTAATATGTGATCATTCGGATTATCCTAAGATTAATTGTCAAGTTGATTTTAAATCCATCATGTTACTTAACTTGTTTAATTTCGGTTTACTTGAATTCCTTGAGATTTATTATCAATCATATGTTTACGAAGTGTCGTTAAATTGTACGAAAGGTTTCTAAAATTAAATTGAATTAAACTCTAATTGGTAAATCTCTCTCTTTCATTTTCATTTATAAAATTAATTCGGAGCTTGAATGTTTAGTCGTAACTTTACCGATTTTATTTACGATTATTTGTACGCGCTATTACTCTTTGCTACGCGATAAGGATACCCGGTTGTATATAACTTGTGCACAAGACACATTTCTCACAAATCTCCTTTCTCTCTCTCTCTCTTCTCTCTCTCTCCTCTCCCACTCTCTCCCGCGGTCACTATGCGCGGCTTCGGTTACGAGCCCATAACTCGTTCGTTTCTCGACGGAATTCAACAAACGAATAGTCCATTTCGATGATCTCGGCGAGACGTACGCAAGAGTACAAATTCCACGGCCTAACGACGAACGGTGGCAGAGTTAACGCCGGAATTCAGAAGCAGTGGCGGAGGTGTCGGACCACCGCCACTTCGCCGGCCGTTTGCGGCGGTTTCCGGCCATCTCTTTGAAGCACGAACCCAAGACCCAGTAAGAGGACTCCCCGGCACATTGTCTGACATCGGCGGCACGGCCATCCGGGCCACGATGGTGCCGCACGCGCCGCCTGAAGCTCGTGGCCGCGTGAGTTACTGTAGCGGCGCGATTCCGCCGTTTCCGGCGGTGTTTTTCGATGGGGCTTGATGGTTTCCAAGGTTTTTCGACCCCCTGAGTTCATTTCCGGCATCAATTTCACTAGATTTTGGCCGTAGGTGGTGGTTCCGACGACATGGGCGGCGGCAGAAACTTCGGCGGCCAACGGGGCCCTTTTCCGTTGATCTTTCGGCCTCGGGCCCTTCACAAAAGTTGTTAGGAACGACGAGAACTAGTAGCATTTGATCACGCGACTCCCGATTCAGCGGTTTGGCGGCGGATCGCGGTTGTGCAGCGGCGGCGCAATGGCGGGACTAGCTCCGGGGATTTTCTCCGGCAACCACCTTAGGGCTTTCAAAGAGCTGGTCATGGGTAAGACAATGCCTTTTACGGATCGTATTTTGGTTCACCTTTTTGGAAGTAATTTGAGTTTGAAGATTTTAGGGTTTTCGTGTTCTTAGATCTGAAATTGGAGGAGATTGACTTGGAATTTCTAGAAATTGATCGAGGATTCGGAACGGGCACGAAGACTTCATTCAGGACTGATTTTTCAGGATTTTTCCGGCGACCTTCGGCGGCGGTCCGGCCAAATTCCGGCAGCTACAGTGGTGGCCTTCCGGCGGCGTCTGGTCAGAATGTTCTTCTCGTTGTGGTGAGTTCAACGCCACTTTCCATTCGTTAATCGGACACTCGATCTATTTATTACGAATTATTTTGCGTAATTGTGATTATTTGAATTAATTGTTTTAAGTGCAAATAAATTGGTTATTGTTGGTTTGTTGATCGAGATGTGTTCCAATCATATACGAAAACATGTATTGAATGGATTGTGATATGCATGAATGTTTCGATTTACAATTTGAATCCCGATGTGATGAATTTATACTATGTGTTTAGATATGAAGGGGTGTTAGTGTAATGTCTAGAAACTAATCTCTTATGTGACTAAATGAACTTGAATGATATTTTAGAAGAACGAACATGTTGTTATTTCTCTATATGAATTTGAGACTTTCTCAATGTTATGTTTGTTGTAAATTGTGTTTCAAATATAAAATTTAGATACATGAAGGATGTTTGAACAACTTGAGACTTGATGCACGATAGGAGTTAGAAATTGTCATACCTTGATTTACTCTTACTACTCAAAAATGGTATATTATGAATTACTATAAATTGATAATTGTCATGTTTGTAAGTAATTAATTCCTAGTTGAATAATTGTATAAACACCTTAAACGAACAATTATGCTTAGTAATCAACTAAGGGGATGCATGTGTAATAATTCTAAACTTTTATAAATGACTTAGGGGATGTAAGTGTAATATTTATGAAACTATGAACGTGACTTGAGCTTGTGTACCAAACATGTTGTGAAGTTGTAAAGTATGATCTTAAGTGAATTAGATGCACTCTTTAATTGTATCAAGCATGCCATCTACGTACAACAACTTTGTATGTTTATGTGATCAAGTTGCTCTTACTTATGTACTTTATAACTTGACATGAACTTGATGCTTAATTCTAATATTATAATTGAACCCTGTGACATTGGATGATTTAATATGCATTTTGTGAATACTTTGCCTTCCTAAATTGATCTTGCATCCTTGGATATGGAATTGGGTGTTGGTTGCTTGTAAATATGACCTTGTTGAGCATTGATATGCCTTGAATGACCACGACACCATATCAAAGCACAACATGAACACTTATGCATAACCACGATCATGTTGAACAACGCCGTGCGTGTTGTTTGGTTCATATAGAGTCTAAGTCTGGGCTTCTGTATGTCTTGTCACAGAGTTTGGTGGTGCCGGTGGGCCCGAGGTTTAGAGTGTTTGGCCCTTCACACTCTCAGACTCTACTTTCACGAGGTGAGGTTTAGGATTTTGTTTAGTTACGTGACCTATGGCCTTTACATGTTGATTTCTACCCTTGTATGCGAGTATACTCTATTATAGATATGTATGTGCTGAATATGATATGTTGATGATCTTGTGTGAGTCCTGCGTGGATGGAGGTCATGAGGCATAAAGTTCCATCGCGTAGGAAGGGTGTAAATATAAAACCAGTTTTGAAGCATATGTAAGCTATTTTGGAAAAACAGTTGTGTTGTGATTATGTAGCGAGTTGGCCATGAAATATTGGCATCTGTATGTATGTATGTATGTGGATCCGAGGAGCTATGGGTAAGGAGCCCCCGGGACGGTTAGGGCCGTCGGGGATATACCTGTGCGTAGTTCCATTTGAGATATCATTGCGCGACTCAGGGAGATAGGGGAGGCGTGATATCTTGAGCCTTCGGTGTACAGCCGGGGAGGACTCTTGTGGGTTCGCTACCCCTTGAGGGTACGTCTGTTATGGATGGTTTGGGGACGGTACATCTCCTCCATCATTAGTGTGACGGTTGGATTGATTTTGTGTTTTATGTTTTGATATGTTCTGAGGAGTAAAGGTTGGAAGCTCGTACTCGCCGAGCATGTGATCTGTTCTGTCTGGGAATCATGAATCGAGATAGAGTTTCAGAAATGTTTTCTAAATCTTATATAACTATCTTTTGGGTACTTTTGGAAATGTCTTTGGTATGCAACACCTGTCTCTGGTTCATGAGTCCACCCTTCTGATATGTGCTGTGCTTTATATATATATAGTGGGTGTGCGTTAGCCCCCTAACTCAGTCAGTTGACTGACCCCCTCATTTTATCTTTTAGTTTGCAGGTTTCCTTTTGGCTTGAGCTAGGCAGAAGTGAGTCTTCTGAGTCACACTTGTCGGTTTAGTTGGTGTTAAGATGCATTTGTCACATACTCTATTTATGTTATGTATTCTTATTTCGCTTTTGGAGATTATGTTTTATGCTCTACTTAGACTTAAACCCGTGTGGGGTTAGTATGCTAGCCTTTGGATGTAATTAGCTATTCTGCTGATACTTATATTGGTTTATTACGTTGCGATGATTTGAGATTCGGGACTAGGTATCTATGCTAGTTGAACCCGTCACTTATTTTCTACGTTGATTTAATTGCTTCCGCTATCTGATGATAATTGTTTAACTTGCTTCTGCGCTCTGAGTCTGTCGAGTTAGATCCGCCTAACCTAGTGTGTGAGTTGGTCTCCCGTTCGTTTTGATTCGGATTCCGGCATGGACTTTCCATTTCGTGACCGGGTCTGGGTCTTAGTGCGGGGGATGTGGCATCCTCCGTTTGGGGTGTTACAGAGCCTTTATATTTATGTATGAATTATGAACTTAATGAATTTAATATGACCAGTCGTAAAGTCCGAGCATTGCATAGTTATTCTCTTGTCCTTTTGGGAACTAATTTTAAATAAAACCTTGCTCGGGATTTATGACTTGGATGTGCATGTTTTTATATATACGTATATCGCTCCTGCTCACTCAGTCTTCTAGAGAATGACCCCTCTTCCCCACTTTTCAGTTCTTGCAGGTTTGGGCTAGGCGGAGGTCATGTTTTAAGTCTCTTGTCAAGTCACACGTGTACACTCGAGCCCCATTATTTATTGTTACGATTAATTACATCTCCTTATGTATTCGGGCCTGTGTGCCATTTATGATTCTTGATTATGGATTCGGGACAGGTTGCATGCCTAGTTGAACCCGTTGTTAAGACGTGTGTTGGAACTTAAGTATGTTATGAAATATTTTTACGTTTGGAGCTATTATTGGAATTCATGCATGGGATTATTACTTCAGCACTATGTTGGACGTTATGATTCATTTGGTACAGGGTTAGATTCCGTCTAGCTAGGATATTTTTATTTTATCTCTCGTTCGCTATGAGTCCGGTTCATGCTTGGATTACCCATTTCACGTGTGGACTAGACTTGTAGTGCAGGGGATGTGGTGCCTATCGTCGCGGGTGCTACATCCATAAGTGGTATCAGAGCCCCAGGTTGCAAAACCGGGGTTCTTTGTGTCGTGTCATGTCAAGTGTAGGTCGAACGGCATAGGAACAACATGTCAACGTGTGCACCGCATTGATCATGAGCATTGTTATTGAAATTTGACATGGAAAAATTTATTATTAAATGTGTTCAACTTAAATTATGTTAATTTACGTGTTGCATTTTGCATTAATGTGTGCTTTTGATGTTAATTATGTGTCATATGCACTCACTAACCGACATGCATTTATATTGGAGATGAGCTGTGATTGTAGGATAGTGTAACATCGAACCACGACCAATTCTCACAACTACAACAACTTGCTATGGGTTTTCTTTTAAGTGTGGGTGATTGAAGAAAACTTCGGGGACACAGAAGGACTCAGGTAATTGGTGATCCTTATAACAAGATTATAGGATGAAAGTTTGGGCTTGGGATATGAGCTAAATTTTAGGAGAAGACTTGGCACGGATAAAACGGCATACTCATTAAGGCAATAAAGTGATTTAGACATTATGGAGAAGTCAAGAGAGATGGAGTGAGCATTATTCTTCAAGGCACAATATACTGTTGGATGGCGATGGAGACTTCTCCATTTCGCTCGGATCAACATGGGCTTTTGGTTCTACAACTAAGATTGTTACTACTTTACATGATACCTACGATAAATTGATCAGTAAATACACTTATGCAATGGCCAATTGGGACCACCTGATTCACGAAAGAAGTAAAGGAAAACCTTGAAGGTACTTTAATTTGAGGTTCGGATCAACGAAGAGGTGATGATAATCAAGAGGACTCGAAGTAGAATTGATTGTCGAGAGATAAGCAACGAAGGTGATCGAGAATGAGTTTCCAAATGAACCAAGCTAATTGGTTTCAAGTTCGAGGTGGAAGGTCGGCATATACTAAGATACGTGAATGGCGAGCGAGGCAAATCAGCAAAGCAGAACTTTCGAGTAAATCAAGTTTCAAAAGCCGAGTTCGGGAAGAGAAGTGTAGAGAAAACTAATCTACGAGGTGAATATAACCCCATGAAAGATAGAGAGCAATAAAGGGAACCGATAAAGAAAGGTACATACATTTTGGAAGGAAATTTTGTGCTCAAGTGTAAACAGTTGGAGGACGAGTTATTTAACCAATTCGGGTTCACAAGAGGTAAGTTAAGGAGGGGACTTTTGTCAAGAAGAATTTAGGTTCAAGAATCACAAGATTTCCAATCATGGAGACACATAAGCCGATACAAGAAACTTTGAAGATTTGAAAGCCATGGGAAGTCAAGACACCCTAGTTGACATTTAAATTCGGTATTCGGATTGGAGTTGAAGAACTAGGATTATTTAATTATGGAGGATTGCGATATCAAGATGTTCGGGTATAGGAAATTAGAATTAAACAATAAACAAGGATCTTGGAAGCATGGTTGTAAGCAAGAATAATTAAGGAAGTTAGACGACCGTGGGTAATCAAGAAGTGGTTGAGGAACTCGAGGTCAAAGGATCAAATTGTCAAGCTAAAAGCTTCCCTCTTCGGTGAACGGTACTTGCATTCATGGCACGTGCATCATACATCGTATTAAATTATTTAAGTTCCTTTATATATATGTGAGTGTGCATTTCTATTCGATAGTTGCTCAATATGTTGCATCTTTAATTGGTTACTACATGCATTGGCATCTTAATCCAACATGCATTATTTAGTGTTTACTTGGTAGGAAATTTCTCCCACTTCGTTCATCAAGTGTTACTCCGATGGGGTCTTACTTGAATCAAGACAAGAAAAATGTTGGATTGCAAGGTATATGGAATAAAAGAGAAAGGAGATACGGAGGCCTGGAACGTAGAACTGGATCTTGAAATGAAGGAAGTAGGTTGTTGTCCCTACCAAACATTTCAAAGTGATTGTGAGTGAGATCACCAGACATGTAGCTGGGATAGAACCACCAGTACAGAGAAAGCTTGAAAATCTTCAATTGATAAGCGATGTAACTTCCTCAATGGTTGGGGATATGAATCCTTAAGGGGAGAGCCGACCGGGAGATAACTAAATTCACGATGGTACTCGGATGAACTACCTTTAGTGGGAACAATGGAAAGTGTAAGAAGCAACAAGTAACCGGATTCTACGCCAATAGCAAGAGATGAAATGGAGGGTTTAGCATTCCAAGGAATTTTAAGATCGAATTGAATGAAGCGTTGAGAATAATATTGGAAGAGATAAGTGCTTAGAAAGATGAAGATTTGAATTCAAGGAATGCTTGAGTTTTGGAACTATAAGACAGGGTAAAAGATTGATCGTTGGTAACTTCTGTCAGAGAATCAGCCTCGCTAATTTCTTACTATGGACTTACAAACCAAATCCACAAGGTTGAAGAGATCGTATACAGCATAATGTATCTCATGCATTGGAAACGATGGGACCATGAAGGAATTACAAGAATTGGTAAAGAGGGTATCGGATAATAACAACAGATCCAATCATCATATTCCACGATGATGAAGTGAGAGTCAATTCAACGAGAGATAGAAGTAGAAAATCTATGAGAGATCACAACGTGAGCAAGAGGAGTTGCCAATTCGTCAATCATTTCTCCGTGATGAACCGGGGATAAAACTAAGACTTGAAGGCTAGGATTCGAGTCATTAAAGATTAGCTTAAGCATCCGAGGAGGTTGAGTATAATTCGTGGACAAGAATGAATTAATTGGGTTAAGTTCAAGCACACACTCAAGATTAGAAACTTTGGACCGTGATGTTTATTAAAGATAAGAGGATCGACGACCGAAAATCGGGTGATCATTGAAGCCTTGAACAGATCGTGCATTTTAAGTCGTGGCACTAGGGATTAAAGGAATCTCCAACAAGAATCCAGCTTTGACTCGGATCACTACAATGGAAGAGTCCCGAACAATGGTGAACGGTACATCAAGCATCCATGGCATATGCATACATGCGACTTTATTTTGAATAATTTTATGATGCTAAGTGCTTTTATTGCTTCTTGTATTAACTGCTTTTGCATGATTGATACTTGACGATATCTCCTACTTATTTCTTGTGTGGTTGTTGTGTGATTATTTATTTAATTGTTGTTTTGAGAGCTTGAGAGTTTCTCTTTCTTTGTGTTTGAGAGACGGGGTTCTCTCATTGTCTGTTTGAGAGACGGGGTGCTCTCACTAGTTGTTTGAGAGACGGGGTTCTCTCTTTGCTGCTTGTGAGAAACGGGGTTCTCTCCTTTTTGCTCGAAAGACGGGGTTCTTTCATTACCTGCTACCCGCTTAGATTTTCGAGTGCTTAGGTTTTTGGGAAGTTGAGGGTCGTGGCTTAACCGCAGTTGACGACCCTTGTCTTTTGAAGACCTTTTTCCGAACTAATTCCTGATGGGGAGTTGCTAACCGGCGTGGGATGAACACGGGAAAGTTTACGCTAAGTTTAGAAATTAAGGCAGTGGACCTGGGGACCAGGTCCTCTTAAGGGGGAGAGGTTGTAACGCCCCGACTTTTTGGCCGTACAGGTATGACGTCACGAGTGGGTTTAGACCGAGAGTTATGTGACTTATATGTGTTTTAATTGCTAAGTGATTATTTAATTTATTAATTTCATGAACTAATTGTTACTATAAGATTTTTATGTGCTTTAAGTGCCATTTGGATGTTCTTGAATTAATTATCATTACGTGATCTCTATATGATTAGGTGATCTTTGATTATGTTATTTAAATTCATTTACTACTTGTACACTTTCTCATTAATGTTTTATTTCATTTATACACTTATTTGAAATTATATGAAATCCTTGGACTCAATTGAGCTTTAAATTGGACCCAAGTACTCACCTAACAACACTTGGGGGCCTAATTCAAGCACTTAACTTCTTGAAGGACCAAAATGCAATTTCCTCCCTCGCCCCTCTCATATTACACGATCCACACCCTCCTTTCCACTACCTCATTCTTTTTCTTTCATTATCTCCTAGCAAATAAGGGTTTCCAACTCCTCATTCCTTCTCCATTTGATCGAGCCATCAAGTAAGCAAGGAGCCAAGGAGATTTCTTCCATTTTCAAGCAAGAATTCAAGCTCCATCCTCTCCCTTCATCTTCTCCTCCTTCCTTTCCAAGGTTTGTGTTTATATATGTATGTATATTTTTATATATATGTGGATTTTTGGTAAATATATGATTCTTGCTTTATAACTTGAATCTTTGTGTGTATATGCTTGAATACATGAAGATTTATGAATCATATACTTGATTGTTGGTATTCTTGAAGCAAGAATATGTGTATGTGTATATATGTGTATGCATATATGTGTATATGTGTGGTTTTGTGAATTAATATGTTTTAATTTGTTCTAAACTTGCATTTGACATTCCTACATGATATATTACATGTTTAAGTGAATTGGGTTGAGTTTTGGTTGGGATTTTTGCCCCCTTTCTTCCCTCCACGCATAACCCCCTATTTTGCTTCTTCTTCTCGGCCAGGAGGACTACCCGGGCGGGTAGTTTTGTACAGAAGGGTTTCTGCACTCTTTTCTCCCCGGCTGGGTAGATTTTGGCTTGTATTTTCCCCGGCCGGGTACTCCCTCATCCGAACTCCGATTGACCCGATTTCTGAGCCGTGGGAAACCTCTTGAAGTCTACTAACACTCAAATTGGAATCACCTTAATATCGTTTCTCATTTCTGAGTTATGATCATTTGAAAATTGTGTCGCCACTTCATCGGAACACTGCACTCACCCAACTTCGGACCATCACCATTTCCTCATCGCTTTGAACCACGTTCCGGGCAATATATCATTTGAAAGGTCTATGTGTCTAGTTTCTTATCCAACAAACAAAACCTAATTCCAATTTCTGGAACTCAAGATATGTTCAATTCTTTACAGCTTGTGCATTCCAGAAACTGTCAGCTCTCACCTAAACTCGCTCTATCCTTTTTCATGCTTTCCTTCTACTCGCTCGGACTCCATATGTCACTTGAATGAATTATATACTTGATTAATTGTTAATATGTGATATAATTTGTTATGATTATGGATTTTATATTGTGAATCCAATATGTAAACGTGAAATGACAACACGAACGGTTATGTGCTACTTTTATGCCTGCATGACTGGTTTGCTTCGTTTAATTGTTTTGTATGTTGTGTATAGCTTCTTCCATCACTTATATATTTTGTTAATATGTTACCTTATGTGTTAACTTGTATATTATGAAATCATAATGTGAATTTGTTAAACATTTTGTGAATTATGATCCAATATGCCTTAAAATGCTCTCTAGCTTGCATGCATGAATTGTTCCTCTGTTTGTCGGCGTCATATGATAACTTCTCACTTCATTTATGACTTGCATGCATTGTAAATATGTTATAGTATGAGTTATGATTAATGTATGAAGCTTATGGCTCGATTTGATACAAAATATGAAAGATATGAAATATATGAATATGAAACCACCATATATTGAACGTTTTGATTGAATTACTTGATTATATGACCCCATCACACGATTCATGCTTCTTATGCATCTCATATCATGGGCATAACATGCCGTGGTCTATGTGGTTTCATATTGAGTCAATTCTCACAAGTACACATTGTTCCTTCTCTTGTACAGTTCGTTTCCAGGGCGGAGACTTCCGAACTGAATAGTCACCCGTATTGCTCATGTCTCTTGTCTCGTGGTATTCTAGGTGAGGGTGTTTTTGTTTTAGCTATGTAACAAACCCAACAACCCTTATGTGAAAAGCTTTGGCCAAAATCTTATGAATATATATATGATATTTTCAAAGTAGAGTCCTCGAGTAATTTATGATCGAGTAAACCCTTTTCTAATGAATTATGAAATATGTTATGTTTCTTATGAAATATGATACGTTCTTATGAATCAAATATTTTGGCGAGAATATGATTGTGAATGCACGGGCCCATTGCAAGCCCGCCATCACCCGGAGGAAGAAGGATGTATTGATTGAAATTGTTAATTGTGCACGGAATTGTTTGTGTGATCACCTAATTCATTAATTAAATTGAATGATTGTACACTTTTGGTGAAAGGTTGGAGATTTGCCCTCACTCACCGAGCCACGTATTGAACCGATCGTGATTGGATTATTAAATTGATTAGTTGTAATCTCGGGCGAGTCCTACTTTTCTATTGAACTTATATTGCCTTCTTTTATAAAATCTTACCCGAGATTATAGCTTGCATGGTAATTGCGCATATATTTATTTATACCCCTCGCTCAGTCCGTGTTGGACTGACCCCTCAACTTTTTAGTTTTGCAGGATCGAGCTAGGCGGGAATTAGAGTTTAGCTTGTCTTTTATTCGGGTCTAGCACTTCACCTCATATTTTGGTTCATGTATTGATACTTCTTATATTTTGTATTATGTCTTATTCATGTTGGATACGATATTGTATTGTATGAAATATTGGTATCTATTAATAAATATGTAAATATGGTACCTATAAGTATTGAATGTTATTGCTTCCGCTTTTATTGATACAATTGTTTATCGGTATTAATTGAGGGTACCCGCCTAGCTTTTGAGTTTTATTGTCTCCCGTTCGCTATAGTTTCGGTTCATGTATGAATTGCCCGTTTCATACATGGATTGAGGCTATAGTGTGGGGGATGTGGCGCCTAGCGTTCTGGGTGCTACAGTTCAACTAAGAACTTGTGAGTATAACTCACTTGAATCACAATTCATTCATTTTTTGACTGAATATTTCGAACTACAAGGCTGTAATATAAAGATGCATGCATGGGAATTCTAAGAGACAATTCAGAATTCAAAGAGACAAGCTAATCCCGTCACTTTTCTTGTAGGCTGAATAAAATGGGCTTAACCTAATCTAAATGCATGCTAAATAAATAAAAAGATGGCCCAAAGTATAATATAATAGTTCAGTGCCAAATTACAATAAACTTAACACAATTTGGGCTTAAAATTCTATCACTAAGACATTGAAACAAGGGGGATTGGGTCCAGCTGAATACTTGTCTTCTTGGAGCTAATCTTGAGTTATTTGGATCAAAAGAGATTGAAGTTCTTCTTGCATTCTTTTGGACCGTGACCTTGTGATAGGTCCAACATAACTTGGTTCATCTTGAGTTGTGATCATATCATCATTTGGATCAAAGTGTGGCCTTGTTGGACCAAAGTGTGGCCTTTTCTTATGATTCACATCATCCTGATTCCTATCATTCTCCCCTTCTTGAAAAAAGATTCGTCCTCGAATCTGGATCAAGATAGTCATCTCACAAAACAAATAGCCCCTTTTATTTCTCAAAGTAGATCTAAAACCCAAAATGAAATACACCAAAGTTGTCTTCTTTCTCGTTTTTTCTAATTTTTTTTCTTCTTTTTTCTTTCTTTTCAACTTCTCTTTTTTTTTCTCCCTTTTCACATTCTTTACTCTCAATTCTTTGAAGAAAGTCACAAGAAGTTTCAAATTCCTCAACTAAATAATCCCTTAAGATGAATCAAAAAGGGTGCGAAAAACTGACACAAATCAAACCGTTTAGATGATGCAAACAAACGTATCTATGTGATTTGAATATTACCGAAACAAAGCTGCCCCCCCCCTTTTTTAACGCGGCTTTTAATTCTCTTTTTGTGTGCGTTTTAAGCCTTTTTCGTAGTTTCTCTTTTTTTTTTTTTTGACAAATTTTTTTTTTTTGTTTGCCTTTTTCGATTTTTTTTTTGCAGCAATATAACAATAATGAAAAGAAATTATACAAAAGATAAAAGATACGGATACATAACCTTGGATGGAAACCTAAGCTCTGTATACCAAATGATACGAACTCCACGTACTTGCCGTGAAACCCTATACCAATACTTGGGGTTCTTGATTTTCGATCGTCCACCTCAAGGTTAAAATAGAGGAGTGTGACCCGTTTGCTATAATGAGCAAGGAACCAACACTATCAGATTTGAATTATAGGAGTGTGACCCGTTTGCTATAATGAGCAAGGAACCAACACTATCAGATTTGAATTATAGGAGTGTGACCCGTTTGCTATAATGAGCAAGGAACCAACACTATCAGATTTGATAAGTAATGCACCCCGTCGACTATAATGAGTCTGGAAATGACATTATCCGGTGGAGGTTTGAAACTCCGGTGTCGTTCACAACTAAGAACTTGTGAGTATAACTCACTTGAATCACAATTCATTCATTTTTTGACTGAATATTTCGAACTACAAGGCTGGAATATAAAGATGCATGCATGGGAATTCTAAGAGACAATTCAGAATTCAAAGAGACAAGCTAATCTCGTCACTTTTCTTGTAGGATGAATAAAATGGGCTTAACCTAATCTAAATGCATGCAAAATAAATAAAATGATGGCCCAAAGTATAATATAATAGTTCAGGGCCAAATTACAATAAACTTAACGCAATTTGGGCTTAAAATTCTATCACTAAGACATTGAAACAAGGTGGATTGGGTTCAGTTGAATACTTGTCTTCTTGGAGCTAATCTTGAGTTATTTGGATCAAAAGAGATTGAACTTCTTCTTGCATTCTTTTGGACCGTGACCTTGTGATAGGTCCAACATAACTTGGTTCATCTTGAGTTATGATCATATCATCATTTAGATCAAAGTGTGGCCTTGTTGGACCAAAGTGTGGCCTTGTCTTATGATTCACATCATCCTGATTCCTATCATTCTCCCCTTCTTGAAAAAAGATTAGTCCTCGAAATTGGATCAAGATAGTCATCTCACAAAACAAATAGCCCCTTTTATTTCTCAAAGTAGATCTAAAACCTAAAATGAAATACACCAAAGTTGTCTTCTTTCTCGTTTTTTCTAATTTTTTTTCTTCTTTTTTCTTTCTTTTCAACTTCTCTTTTTTTTTCCTCCCTTTTCACATTCTTTACTCTCAATTCTTTGAAGAAATTCACAAGAAGTTTCAAATTCCTCAACTAAATAATCCCTTAAGATGAATCAAAAAGGGTGCGAAAAACTAACACAAATGAAACCGTTTAGATAATGCAAACAAACGTATCTATGTGATTTGAATATTACCGAAACAAAGCTGCCCCCCCCCCTTTTTTTAACGCGGCTTTTACTTCTCTTTTTGTGTGAGTTTTAAGCCTTTTTCGTAGTTTCTCTTTATTTTTTTTTTGAAGAAAATTTTTTTTTTTTTTGTTTTTTTTTGTTTGCCTTTTTCGATTTGTTTTTTTGCAGCAATAAAACAATAATGAAAAGAAATTATACAAAAGATAAAAGATACGGATACACAACCTTGGATGGAAACCTAAGCTCTATATACCAAATGATACGAACTCCACGTACTTGCCGTGAAACTCTATACCAATACTTGGAGTTCTTGATTTTCGATCGTCCACTTCAAGGTTAAAATAGAGGAGTGTGACCCGTTTGCTATAATGAGCAAGGAACCAACACTATCAGATTTGAATTATAGTGTGTGACCCGTTTGCTATAATGAGCAAGGAACCAACACTATCAGATTTGATAAGTAATGCACCCCGTCGACTATAATGAGTCGGGAAATGACATTATCCGGTGGAGGTTTGAAACTCCGGTGTCGTTCACAACTAAGAACTTGTGAGTATAACTCACTTGAATCACAATTCATTCATTTTTTGACTGAATATTTCGAAATACAAGGCTGGAATATAAAGATGCATGCATGGGAATTCTAAGAGACAATTCAGAATTCAAAGAGACAAGCTAATCCCGTCACTTTTCTTGTAGGCTGAATAAAATGGGCTTAACCTAATCTAAATGCATGCAAAATAAATAAAAAGATGGCCCAAACTATAATATAATAGTTCAGGGCCAAATTACAATAAACTTAACACAATTTGGGCTTAAAATTCTATCACTAAGACATTGAAACAAGGTGGATTGGGTCCAGCTCAATACTTGTCTTCTTGGAGCTATTCTTGAGTTATTTGGATCAAAAGAGATTGAACTTCTTCTTGCATTCTTTTGGACCGTGAACCTTGTGATAGGTCCAACATAACTTGGTTCATCTTGAGTTGTGATCATATCATCATTTGGATCAAAGTGTGGCCTTGTCTTATGATTCACATCATCCTAATTCCTATCAATCCGGAATTGAAATTTTGCGATCCCTAATTTCTTCTACATCCATTGAGTTAGTATCTGTATTTCTCCCCGAGAATCATCCTTCAACCAATCTTCGCCTTTCTTTATAGTTCCCATTTGTTGCTCCATATCTTCCAATTCAACCTCACAACACGACAATTCAGCTTGGATTTGGAAAAACGAACTCAAATCTCGTCCTCAATATCGCCACCTTCCCTAAATTTGTATTAACCCAGTTACTTGCCTCTCTCTCTACTCCCTTCCAGACTCGTTTCCCCATCATTAATTGTAGCACCCGTGACGATAGGCACCACATCCCCCGCACTACAAGTCTAGTCCACATGTGAAATGGATGATCCAGCATGAACCGGACTCATAGCGAACGGGTGACAAAATAAAAAAAAAATAACTCCTAGCTAGGCGGAACTAACCATGAACCAATTAACTCAGTAACCAAAATGTGATGCGGAAGCAATAAAGTTACATGAACGGATCATATCAAAACATAAATTAAATTCAGCATGCACCTAACAACGGGTTCAACTACACATGCAACCTGGCCCGAATCAAAATTTAATAATAAATCAATAAATCATAAACATACGTTGGCACACAGGCCCATTTAATTACATGATATCAATAAACATAATAAAGGTGAAATGTGACTCGAGTGTACGTGGAAGACTTGAACGAATACTAAAACTTGACTCCCGCCTAGTACAACCTGCAAGAAGACTGAGAAGTGGGGAAAAGAGGGGTCAGTCTCTAGAAGACTAAGTGAGCAGGAGCTGTACGTATATGTTTAAAAACAAGCACATGCAAGTCATAAATCCCGAGCAAGGTCTTATAAAAGTTAGTTCCCACGAAGGGCATGAAATCATTTACCAATGCTCGGTCTTTACGACCAATCCATATTAAAATTCATTAAGTTCGTAATGCATGAATAATCGTTATGGCTCGGCGAGTGAGCGTGCGTTATCTCCAACCAAACTCCGACCGTGTACAATGAACATGATTTAATACTTTTGAATACGTGATCATACAATACGTAATAATACATGTGGGCGTAAAACGTAGTCGTTTGGGTAATCCGTGTCCCGGCCTTATCGCACGGTGCATAACGTAAACATGAACATAATCGTAAAACATTCCACCCTTCTACCTCCGGGCGGTGGAAGGGTTTGCAAGGCCCTACCACCTCGTGACGTGACGTTTCGAGACGGGGGCTCATGACTCCTACCCGCTCCTTCGATGGGTTCACCACCGACTCAAGAGTATCCCACCTTCCACACTACACGGTCGCGTAAGATACTCTCAAAGGGTGCTATATGTAATGGCTTATCCGACGACCCGATGTCGTACCGGTCTCCATTCACACATTTGCTCGAGCCCAATAACGTGAACGTGACATGCGTTATCTCGCAAAAACATTCGTTACGTTAGAACATTCCTTGAAAACATTTACTCGATCAGAATTTGCTCAATGACTTTGCTTGAAAACAATACATAAATATATAATTAGGATTTTGGCCAAAATATATCACATAAGGGTTATAGGGTTGATAATTATCTAGAACGAAAAAACCCTCACCTGGAAGAACCTGAGACAAGAAACATGAGTGATACGGGTGCCTATTCGATCCGGAAGTCTCCACCTGGGAGAAGAACTGTACAAGAGAAAGTATAACGTGTGTTCGTGAGAAAAGACTCGATATGAAACCATGTAAGACGCACGACATGCTTATGAGATGATTCAATATGCAATAAAGCATAAATATGTCATGGAAGGGTGTGATCATGTTCATATGCTTAATTACTCACATGAATTCAATTCATATATCAAACATGAATTCAAACAATCAGAACTAAGCAAGTAAGAACCAAAGAGTGTCAAATAAGAACATAATTATCAGTTAATCAAGCATATAGTTCATATAAGTCACGTACGGGAGCCTAGGAAGTGAAAGGAATGCAATAAAAGAGGTTTTGGCAAAGTTCGGCAAAAGTTGACAATTTTCGAAAATGTACAAGCTGTGGAAAAATAGGAATATCTTAACTTCTAGAAGTTGGAATAGATTTTGGTTTATTGGATATGAAAGTACACATGTATACCTTTAAAATGATATATGGCTCGCATTCTAGTTCCAAACGAGGAGTAAATGGCATAAGCTTGAATTTAGGCGAGTGTAGTTTGTCGGGAAAGTGGCGATACCTAAAAGAATTGATCATATCTCACAATCTAGAAATTATATGGAGGTGATTCCAAATGGAGGTTGTTCTAAACTTCAAGAGGGTTCCAACGGTTTAAAAATCAAGTCAATCGGAGTTTGTATGAAGGAGAAACGCCTGTTTGCAAAATGGTCTGAAAACCTAAAGGGGCGTTTGGGAGCTCTCGGGTCAAAATTCTGGGATGTGAAACGGGCGTTTGGCATGCCGCTGGGCGAAAAAACAGGGGAAAAACAGGGCAAGTCTCGGAAATAGGCTCCCATGCCTCCCCAACACCAATCAACAACAAATAAACACCTCAAAACTAGTTTATATCACCAATATACATCTCATACTTCAATTACAACATATAAATCCATCATTTGAGCACTTAGATCAATCAAACAAATCCCATAAAAGTCATGAAACAAAATGAACCAATAGCTTCAAGTATTCATGCCATAATTCAAAGATACACACATATATGATCACATATTCAAACTTAAATCAAGAATAAACATCTAAGTCAAGAAACCCTAGTTTATCAACTCATAATCAATCCCAAATATACCATACCAACCTTGGAATGAAAGAAATGAAATGAAGGTGATGAAATGGAGGAGATGATCTTGATGATGATGATGATGCTTGATGGATTGATCTTCCTTCTCCTTCTTGCTTGTGATCAAATGTGTGTGTGTGAGTGATGGAGAAAGAATCGTGATAAGTGTGTGTAATTGGTGTGGTAGAGAGTTTGTGTGTGTTTGTGTCTTGCAAATGTGATATATGTATAATGTATGTAATGTAATATAAGTATAGATATAATGTATATATGTATAAAGTGATAAAGTGGAGATATTATGTATATTATATGTAGATAAATCTTTAGTGCTCTTATTACTATATACATATATAATGAATGTGTGAGTGTATTAGTGTAGAGAAATTATGCATATATATATATATATATATATATATATTTATATATAAGTTCATGCTTCATGAATAAATGCATGAAGTAATGGAAATATTATTCTTGAGTTCTGGACTCTTAAGCAACTCTCCCGTGTTCTTCCCACGCGGGTTAGCAACTCCCCATCAGGAATTAGTTTGGAAAAGGTCTTGAAGTAACAAAGGGTCTTCAAAGCTATAAATCACTACCCTTAACTCACCGGAACTACCCACTCGAGAAACTAAACAAGTAGCAAGCAAGCACGAGAGAACCCTGTCTCTCCAACAAGCAACGAGAGAACCCCGTCTCCCTAACAAACAACGAGAGAACCCCATCTCTCAAACACAAGGAAAGAGAAACTCCAACCCAACATGAAAGGGCTCAACATCCCAAGGCACAAAGCAAGCACCAATACACATAATACAGTCACGTTATACACAAGCACACAAGAAGCAATTAATACAACAACTATAAAAAAGCACTAATTATCGTAGAATTATTCAAACCCAAGTTACGTGTATGCATATGCCATGAATGCTTGATGTACCGTTCACCGTTGATCGGGCATCTTCCATGATAGTGATCTGACTCAACACTTCTCGATTGGTTCTGAGAGATTCCTCTACCTTTAGTGTTATGCCGTAAAATGCCTGATAAGTTCGACACTTTAATGTCCACCCAAGTTTTATTCCACGATTCCCTTTTCTTTCCTTAAGAATTCCATGGTCTGAAGTTCCCTTCTTGAGTGGGCACTTGATCTTAATCCAATCCACTCATCCTTCACTAGGGACTATACTCAGACTTCTTGGATGCTAGAGCTAGTCTCAAATCCTAAAAGTATTCCTGGTTTATTATGGAAAACAATTGACGAATCGGTATCCTATCTTGTTCATGTTGTATTGCCTCATAGATCATCCACTTCCTTCGCTCGGTTGAATTAAATCTCACTTTGTCCCTTTTTTTTTTTTTGAGATTTGATAATTCAATCGACTTTCCTTATCCAATATCTTCCTTATTAATCCTTGCAATTCCTTCTTGATCCCATCAACTTCACGGTATAAAGTATAATATTCGAAGCACCATTCTTAATCTTAGAAGATTAAGTTGATCAATGTCCCATAGTAAGAAACTCACGACATTGATCTTGTAGTCGAGGTTACCATCAATCATCTTTTCTCGGTCTTGTCCTCTTTAGTTCTCAACTTTCTTTGCATTCCCAACTTCATCTACTATAATCTAAATATTATTCTTGTAACACCCCAAACGGAGAGGTGCCACATCCCCCCGCACTGTGACCCAGACCCGGACATGAAATGGAAGTCCATGCCCGAATCCGAATCAGAGCGAACGGGAGACCAACTCACACACTAGGCTAGGCGGATCTAACTTGACCAAAACTCAGAGTGCGGAAGCAAATAAAACCAATCAACAATAGATAGCGGAAGCATTTAAAACAAAGCATGCAAAGCAGGTGACGGGTTCAACTTGCATAGATACCTAATCCTGAATAATAGATCAACAAACATAACAAGTGACGGGTTCAACTAGAATAAATCCCTAATCCCGAATATCAATATAAATTAATAATCATCAAGTGCCACAAGGGGCCGAATGAGGGTGCCACAAGGGGCTACCGAATAGTAAAGTATAATCTCAAGTCTACAAGTCTTAAGTATAAGTAAAGTGTATGAGAGGATAAACGCAAATAGAAAGACTAGACCGATGAAGTGCAACTCAAAGGACTCACTTCCGCCTAGCAAACGCCAACAACCTGCAACTAAAAGTGTAAATGAGGAGTCAGTCAACTTGACCGAGTGAGGGGGCTAACGCACACCCACTGTATATATATATGGAGCATAGTACATATCAGAAGGGTGGACTCATGAACCGGAGATAGGTGTTGCATACCAAAGACATTTCCAAAAGTACCCAAAAGATAGTTATAAGTATAAGCTTTAGAAAATATTTCAGAAACTCTATCTCGATTCATCATTCCCAGACAGAACAGAACACATGCTCGGCGAGTACGAGCTTCCCACCTTTACTCCTCAGAACATAAATCACAATCAATCCAACCGCTACACCAATGATGGAGGGGATGTACAGTCCCCAAACCATCTAATAATAAACCGTCTAAAAATAGACTCACCCTCAAGAGGTAGCGAACCCACAAAAGTCCTCCCCGTAGCCGAAGGCTCAAGATACCACACCTTCCTCATCACCCTAAGGTCGCGCAATGATATCTCAAATGGAACTACGCAATGGATAAATGCCCCGACGGCCCTAACCGTCCCGGGGGTACCCACTCCCGCAGCACACCAGGATCGATCCACACACAGATCACAATGGATCACATCAGAACAGATCACAATGGATCACAAATGCCAATCTTTCATGGCAATCTCGCTATAGAACATAACGTAAAGTACTTTTCAAAACAACTTACATATGCTTTCATATTTAGTTTTCCAAAACAGAGTTGATTCAAAAGGACATAAACATATCATATCCAACACATACGTATTTATAATAGATATACTCGCATGCAAGGGTTGAAATCAGCATATTAAGGCCATAGGTCGCGTAACTATACAAAATCCTAAACCTCACCTCGTGAAAGTAGAGTCTGAGAGTGTGAAGGGCCAAACACTCTAAACCTCGGGCCCACCGACACCACCAAACTCTGTGACAAGACATACAGAAGCCCAGACTTAGACTCTATATGAACCAAACAAGACGCACGGCGTTGCTCAACATGATCGTGGTTATGCATAAGTGTTCATGTTGTGCTTGGATAAGGTGTCGTGGTCAATCAATGCATATCAATGCTCAACAAGATCATCTTTATAAGCAACCATCATGCAATTCCATATCCAAAGATGCAAGATCAATTTAGGAAGTCAATGTATTCACGAAATGCATATTAAATCATCCAATGTCACAGGGTTCAATTATAATATTAGAATTAAGCTTCAAGTTCATGTCCAGTTATAAAGTGCATAAGTAAGAGCAACTTTGTCATATAAACATACAAAGTCGTTGTACGTGGATGGCATGCTTGATACAAATAAAGAGTGCATTTAATTCACTTAAGATCATACTTTACAACTTCACAACATGTTTGGTACACAAGCTCAAGTCACATTCATAGTTTCATAAATATTACACCTACATCCCCTTAGTTGATTACTAAGCATAATTGTTCGTTTAAAGTGTTTCTACAATTATTCAGCTAGGAATTAATTACTTACAAACATGACAATTATCAATTTATAGTAATTCATAATATACCATTTTCAAGTAATAAGAGTAGATCAAAATATTACAATTCTAACTCCTATCATGCATCAAGTCTTAAGTTGTTTAATCATCCTTTATATATCTAAATTTATATTTCAAACACAATTTACAACAAACATAACATTGAGAACGTCTCAAATCCATATAGAGAAATCACAACATGTTCATTCTTCTAAAACATCATTCAAGTTCATTTAGTCAAATAAGAGATTAGTTTCTAAATATTACACTAACACCCCTTCATATCTAAACACATAGCATAAATTCATCACATCGGGATTCAAATTGTAAATCGAAACATTCATGCATATCACAATCCATTCAATACATGTTTTCATATACGATTGGAATACATCTCGATCAACAAACCAACAATAACCAATTTATTTGCACTTAAAACAATTAATTCAAATAATCACAATTACGCAAAATAATTCGTAATAAATAGATCGAATGTCCGATTAACGAACGGAAAGTGGCGTTGAACTCACCACAACGTGACGAACATTCTGTCCGAAAGTCGCCGGAAAAATCCCGAAAAATCAGTCCTGAATGAAGTCTTCGTGCCCGTTTTGAATCCTCGATCAATTTCTGGAAATTCCAAGCCGATTGTCCTAGATCTGAAATCTAAGAACACGAAAACCTTAAATCTTCAAACTCAAATTACTTCCAAACCGGTGAACCAAAATGCGATCCGAAAGAGGCGTTGTCTTACCCATGACGAGCTCTTCGAAAGCCCTAAGGTAGCTTTCCAGAAAAATCCTCGGAGCTTGTGCTGCCGTTGCACTGCCACTTTGCCGCTGCCGATCCGCAGCCAAACCACCGAATCTGGAGTCGCCTGATCACAGGTCACTAGTTCTCATCGTTCCGAACAACTTTTGTGAAGAGCCCGAGACCAAAAGATGGCCGAAAAAGGCCCCCGTTGGCCGTCGAAGTTTCTGCTGCCTCTGCTACAGTAACTCGCGCCGCCGCCGCGAGCTTTGGGCGGCACGTGCGGTGCCGTCTCTGCTCCGATGGCCGCACCGCCGACGTTAACCGCTGCCCCGGGAAGTCCTCTTGCTGGGTCTTCGGCGCGTGTACGAAAGAAGTGGCCGGAAAAAGCCACGAAACACCGGCGAAGTGGCGGCGGTCTGACAGCTCCGCCGCTGCTACTGAAATCCGGCCATAACTCTGCCACTGTTCGTCATTAGGCTGTGAAATTGGTAATCTTACGTCGGTCTCACCGAGATAATCGAAATGGACTATTCGTTTGTTGAATTCCGTCGAGAAACGATAGAGTTATGGGCTCGTAACCGAAGCCGCGCCTAGTACCCGCGGGAGAGAGAGAGTGGGAGAGGAGAGAGAGAGAGAGAGAAAAGAGATTGGGAGGAATGTGTCTTGTGCACATGCTAAATACAACCGGGTATCCTTATCGCGTAACAAAGTGAAATATCGTGTACAAATAATCGTAATTAAAATTGGTAAAGTTACGAATAAACATTCAAGCTCCGAATTAATTTTTACAAATTAAAATGAAAGAGATAGATTTACCAATTAGAGTTTAATTCAATTTAATTTTTAAAAATCTTTCGTATAATTTAACGACACTTTGTAAACACATGATTGACAATTAATCTCAAGGAATTCAAGTAAACCGAAATTAAACAAGTTAAGTAACATGATGGATTTAAAATCAACTTGACAATTATTTCATGGAATAAATTTGAATTAAATCAAATTAGACAGTTAGGGTTAAATATGCGCGTAATTAATCAAGTTGGCAATTAATCTTAGAATAATTCGAATGAACACATATTAAATTGGATTCATATTAAATCACATAATTCAAGAACTCTTAAATTTAACACACATAAGTGTAGAGACCTACTTGTTGATGTCGTAAGGACGCCCTTCGAGAAAACGGGGCGTCACAACCTTCCCCCCTTAAGAGAACCTGGTCCCCAGGTTCCACTGCTAAATTGTAGATCCTCGAGTTGTAGTGCTCCAACCCTTCTCCCGAATTCGCATAAGATCATAACTCTAATGGTGAGGCTTACTCTTGTCATCTACACCGAACCTCCTTTAGGATGTTTTGTTATCGTCGAGGTCAGTGCGAGTGCTTGATCCATTAGTTGTTTCGAACTCGGTCATTCATTCCCATGATCGGATAGCTGCAACTGCACCCAACCTCGATGTCATCTCCGATGCACCACTTGCTACCCGTAGTCAGATCAACGCGTAACGCAACCACAACAAACAAGAGAGAATCCCATCTCTCAACACGTAATAGAGAGAGCCCCGTCCCTCAGCACCCACAAGAGAGAGAACCACGTCTCCCGAGCACATATAAAAGAGAGAACCCCGTCTCTCAAGCACATAATTGAGAGAACCCCGTCTCTCAACCTAAGTCGGGCAGATTCCAACATCTCCCAACATTCTAGTTTGAGAAAATCTAGCATTCCTCAAACCCCTAGATTCAAGAGAATCCAGCATCTCGGAATATCTAAGTACAAGAGAATCCAACATCTCTCGCGCACTAAACTTAGAAAGATTCCAGCATCTTTCTACCACATAAATAGAGATAATCCTGCATCTCTCCAACACGTAGAAAGAGGGAACCTAAGGTCTCTCTGGCACATAAATCTACTGATCAGTTATTCATACATACATACATCATAGTATCACTTGACGAAAAGTATGCGATGCATGTTTGGTGTACCTTATACAACTGATATCGGTGTCCCTTGAGTATAGATTCAACACTCATACCTTAACTCAAGGGGGATATCGCGATGGAATCCCTATAAAATAAGGTTACAGTATGTATGTATGTTATATAAATCACATAGGGATGAATAGTTCACATAAGTACATAACTCATTCATCAGCAACGGTTCATAACAAGTAGAAATTTCAAGTTACAAATACTAGATCAGGTATCCAAGTTATCACAATTAAAATAGCAATATTCATCACCCACATCAAGCAAAACGAGGTAAGAGTATTTAAGCGATGTATGTATTCAAATGCCATGAATGCTTGGCGTACCGTTAACCGAAGCGTAACAATCTTTACAAGAAAGTCGAGATGAAGCAGTAGGAGTTGATTAAGCAGGTAATGATGCAACCTTTGTCATCTGAACTTCTTTGTCTTGAGTCTTCTCATAAAGTGGTAACTCAACAAAGCTCGTTTATCACCAAACCCCTTACTAGACCGTAATCCTTGCTCAACTAGAATCATCCTCAGTTTCTCCCAAGAATTCTCATTTATGTGTTAAATCTTAGTCTGTTCATCTTCAAGGAGTTGTCCATGATTCATTTGTCAATTAGATATTTACCTCAGAGTTTCGTTGGATGATCGTGGTGCTAAGTACTTCCCAAAGCAATCCATGGTATATAACTCTGAAACTTGAATAAAGTCTTTCAGCATCTAAGTGTTATATTCCCGCATCAACAATGTCTTCCATCTCATCTTAGAGAAACACCCAAAGAGCTAACAACCAATCTTGTCTTGTCGTTCGTTAACTCTAAATGGCACCAAAACCTTCAACACTCACCGATGGTTTGTAGCTCGTTGCTTAAGTAACATGGTTACCTATCCACATCCCTTGAACTTGATCGGATCTTATTTGATCGAATTCTTCTACATTAACTCGTTTCCATAAACAAAGTGACTACTTCCAAATAAATGAATCATCAAGGCGAAAGCTCATCAAACTCCTTCAAAACGGTTCTACTTGATCAGATTCTCCTCCATTGACTCATTTCCTCAACAAGGTGACTACTTCCAAATAAACGAATCCTCAAGGTGAAAATTCATCAAACTCCATCTTTCAATTGACTTTAAGATAGTAAGTCAATAATATAGCAATCTCATTCCTTCAACTCTGAACCTTTTCATGAACATTGATCTTGGTAAAGAATCCTTTCATCTTCGAATTATGACGTGTTTTCGTTGTAGTGCTAATAGTTAGTGTTGACGGGGGGAAATCTTAGTGTTGACTCATAGGGTACCCTGAAATTCAACACTACATTCGATGCATGCGGATTAAGATGCAAATGAAATGTAACAAGCATATCACGTAAATGCAACAATTATTTGTAATTTATAAAGCACATAAAATAAGATGTTGCATAATCAAAGTCATAATGTGCACACAATCATATAATCACGCAATAATTCATGCCGAAGGATCAAAGTATCAAGTCAACCAAATGCAATGCGCAGTTATTCCTATGTCGTATGACCTAGACAGACTCAACAAGACGCAAGAGCTCGGTTTTGCAACCTAGAGCTCTGATACCAGTTAAGGATGTAACACCCCAAATGGAAAGGTGCCACATCCCCGCAATGTGACCCAGACCCGGACATGAAATGGAAGTCCATGCCCGAATCCGAATCAGAGCGAACGGGAGACCAACTCACACACTAGGCTAGGCGGATCTAACTTGACCAAAACTCAGAGTGCGGAAGCAAATAAAACCAATCAACAATAGATAGCGGAAGCATTTAAAACAAAACATGCAAAGCAGGTGACGGGTTCAACTAGCATAGATACCTAATCCCGAATAATAGATCAACAAACATAACAAGTGACGGGTTCAACTAGCATAAATACCTAATCCCGAATAATAGATCAACAAACATAACAAGTGACGGGTTCAACTAACATAAATCCCTAATCCCGAATATCAACATAAATTAATAATCATCAAGTGCCACAAGGGGCCGAATGAGGGTGCCACAAGGGGCTATCGAATAGTAAAGTATAATCTCAAGTCTACAAGTCTTAAGTATAAGTAAAGTGTATGAGAGGATAAACGCAAATAGAAAGACTAGACCGATGAAATGCAACTCAAAGGACTCACTTCCGCCTAGCAAACGCCAACAACCTGCAAGTAAAAGTGTAAATGAGGGGTCAGTCAACTTGACCGAGTGAGGGGGCTAACGCACACCCACTGTATATATATATTGAGCATAGCACATATCAGAAGGGTGGACTCATGAACCGAAGATAGGTGTTGCATACCAAAGACATTTCGAAAAGTACCCAAAAGATAGTTATAAGTATAAGCTTTAGAAAACATTTCAGAAACCCTATCTCGATTCATGATTCCCAGACAGAACAGAACACATGCTCGGTGAGTACGAGCTTCCCACCTTTACTCCTCAGAACATAAATCACAATCAATCCAACCACTACACCAATGATGGAGGGGATGTACAGTCCCCAAACCATCTAATAATAAACCGTCTAAACATAGACTCACCCTCAAGGGGTAGCGAACCCACAAGAGTCCTCCCCGTAGCCGAAGGCTCAAGATACCACACCTTCCTCATTATCCTAAGGTCGCGCAATGATATCTCAAATGGAACTACGCAATGGATAAATGCCCCGACGGCCCTAACCGTCCCGGGGGTACCCATTCCCGCAGCACACCAAGATCGATCCACACACAGATCACAATGGATCACATCAGAACAGATCACAATGGATCACAAATGCCAATCTTTCATGGCAATCTCGCTACAGAACATAACGTAAAGTACTTTCCAAAACAACTTACATATGCTTTCATATTTAATTTTCCAAAACAGAGTTGATTCAAAAGGACATAAACATATCATATCCAACACATACGTATTTATAATAGATATACTCGCATGCAAGGGTTGAAATCAGCATATTAAGGCCATAGGTCGCGTAACTATACAAAATCCTAAACCTCACCTCGTGAAAGTAGAGTCTGAGAGTGTGAAGGGCCAAACACTCTAAACCTCGGGCCCACCGGCACCACCAAACTCTGTGACAAGACATACAGAAGCCCAGACTTAGACTCTATATGAACCAAACAAGACGCACGGCGTTGCTCAACATGATCGTGGTTATGCATAAGTGTTCATGTTGTGCTTGGATAAGGTGTCGTGGTCAATCAAGGCATATCAATGCTCAACAAGATCATATTTACAAGCAACCATCATGCAATTCCATATCCAAAGATGCAAGATCAATTTAGGAAGTCAATGTATTCACGAAATGCATATTAAATCATCTAATGTCACAGGGTTCAATTATAATATTAGAATTAAACATCAAGTTCATGTCGAGTTATAAAGTGCATAAGTAAGAGTAACTTGATCATATAAACATACAAAGTCGTTGTACGTGGATGGCATGCTTGATACAAATAAAGAGTGCATTTAATTCACTTAAGATCATACTTTACAACTTCACAACATGTTTGGTACACAAGCTCAAGTCACATTCATAGTTTCATAAATATTACACCTACATCCCCTTAGTTGATTACTAAGCATAATTGTTCGTTTAAAGTGTTTATACAATTATTCAGCTAGGAATTAATTACTTACAAACATGACAATTATCAATTTATAGTAATTCATAATATACCATTTTCAAGTAATAAGAGTAGATCAAAATATTACAATTATAACTCCTATCATGCATCAAGTCTTAAGTTGTTCAATCATCCTTTATATATATAAATTTATATTTGAAACACAATTTACAACAAACATAACATTGAGAACGTCTCAAATCCATATAGAGAAATCACAACATGTTCATTCTTCTAAAACATCATTCAAGTTCATTTAGTCACATAAGAGATTAGTTTCTAAATATTACACTAACACCCCTTCATATCTAAACACATAGCATAAATTCATCACATCGGGATTCAAATTGTAAATCGAAACATTCATGCATATCACAATCCATTCAATACATGTTTTCATATACGATCGGAATACATCTCGATCAACAAACCGACAATAACCAATTTATTTGCACTTAAAACAATTAATTCAAATAATCACAATTACGCAAAATAATTCGTAATAAATAGATTGAATGTCCGATTAACGAACGAAAAGTGGCGTTGAACTCACCACAACGAGACGAACATTCTGTCCGAAAGTCGCAGGAAAAATCCCGAAAAATCAGTCCTGAATGAAGTCTTCGTGCCCGTTCCGAATCCTCGATCAATTTCTGGAAATTCCAAGCCGATTGTCCTAGATCTCAAATCTAAGAACACGAAAACCCTAAATCTTCAAACTCAAATTACTTCCAAACCGGTGAACCAAAATGCGATCCGAAAGAGGCGTTGTCTTACCCATGACGAGCTCTTCGAAAGCCCAAAGGTAGCTTTCCGGAAAAATCCTCGGAGCTAGTGCCGCCGTTGCACCGCCACTTTGCCGCCGCCGATCCGCCGCCAAACCACCGAATCTGGAGTCGCCTGATCACAAGTCACTAGTTCTCATCGTTCCGAACAACTTTTGTGAAGAGCCCGAGACCAAAAGATGGCCGGAAAATGCCCCCGTTGGCCGTCGAAGTTTCTGCCGCCGCTGCTACAGTAACTCGCGCCGCCGCCGCGAGCTTTGGTTGGCGCGTGCGGCGCCGTCTCTGCTCCGATGGCCGCACCGCCGACGTTAACCGCTGCACCGGGAAGTCCTCTTGCTGGGTCTTCGGCGCGTGTACAAAGGAAGTGGCCGGAAAAAGCCACGAAACGCCGGCGAAGTGGCGGCGGTCTGACAACTCCGCTGCGGCTACTGAAATCCGGCCATAACTCCGCCACCGTTCGTCATTAGGCTGTAAAATTGGTACTCTTACGTTGGTCTCGCCGAGATAATCGAAATGGACTATTCGTTTGTTGAATTCCGTCGAGAAACGATAGAGTTATGGGCTCGTAACCGAAGCCGCGCCTGGTACCCGCGGGAGAGAGAGAGTGGGAGAGGAGAAAGAGGGAGAGAGAAAAGAGATTGGGAGGAATGTGTCTTGTGCACATGCTAAATACAACCGGGTATCCTTATCGCGTAACAAAGTGAAATATCGCGTACAAATAATCGTAATTAAAATTGGTAAAGTTACGAATAAACATTCAAGCTCCGAATTAATTTTTACAAATTAAAATGAAAGAGATAGATTTGCCAATTAGAGTTTAATTCAATTTAATTTTTAAAAATCTTTCGTATAATTTAACGACACTTTGTAAACACATGATTGACAATTAATCTCAAGGAATTCAAGTAAACCGAAATTAAACAAGTTAAGTAACATGATGGATTTAAAATCAACTTGACAATTATTTCATGGAATAAATTTGAATTAAATCAAATTAGACAGTTAGGGTTAAATATGCGCGTAATTAATCAAGTTGGCAATTAATCTTAGAATAATTCGAATGAACACATATTAAATTGGATTCACATTAAATCACATAATTCAAGAACTCTTAAATTTAACAAACATAAGTGTAGAGACCTACTTGTTGATGTCGTAAGGACGCCCTTCGAGAAAACGGGGCGTCACAATTCTCGTAGTTCATCCTCTTTGGGTTTGGAATTGCATCTAATGTTAGAACTCCCATCTCATCTCTTACCACTTTCATCGAATTCTCGTTACTTACTAACTCTTAATTTTCCGCCGTTCCTCCTGAGAGTGACCCATTGGAACATGATTGTGATCTTAATTTATTTCCCGATTAGGCTCTCCCCCTTAAAAGCTCCATTCCTAATTCTTTGAGCTGGTTCTATCATTCATGGGATAGAAAATCCCCAACTCCTTTAGCTTGGCTTTCCCGATCCGGTGATCTCACTTACAATTACTTTGAAATGATTAGTGGGGATAATGTCTCACTTCTCCCATTCCCATTCTCCTGTTTCAAATTCCCAAAATTCCTTCAGATCCCATTTTGTTCGATTCATTGTAAACCCGGGATTCTTCCTTTCTTGATCTCATACAACTTGATAGGACTTATTCTTGATGAACGTGATAGAGTAGATTTTCCTATCAAGCAAACATCAAGCTATGCATGCCGGGTAAAATGCTCGATGCATGTTGCACATTTTGACAATTAAGGTACGCAACATATTTGAGCAATTACTTCAATTAAATAAAATATATACCAAAAATTAAAGTAATTATATGATGTATGATGCGCGTGCCATGAATGCAAGTACCTTCCACCGTAGTGGCAAACTTTAGCTCGGTAAATTGATCCTTTGTGTTCGAATTCATTGATCACCTCTTGCATACCCACGGTCTTCTAGCTTCCTTAATTCTTCTTATACCTGAGCCTCTCGGTGCATTACTTCTGCCCAAAATCGGTTCTAAATTCCCATGGTTCATTATACCTCTTGTGAGCTCCCAAGATTCGAAATTGTCATAAAACCCAATCCTTCTACTTCCACAAAACTGGACTCTTGAATCTTTTACATGCCGACTTCATCTTGTAGAATTTCCACTTCTTGTCACCTTGAACATAGTTTTCTCCATTTTCTTCTTTGTGGTTCATAAGGGTGAATGGACTTATCTTCCATGATTATATAATCTTGTTCATTCCACTCCGATTAGATTGCCGAACTTAAATGCCAACTAGGTTATCTTGCCTTTCCATGACTTTCGAATCTTTGAAGTTCCTTGAATCCACTTACATGTTTCCATGATCAGAGATTTCGAGATCCTTGAACTTATTTTCTTCTTGATTAAATCCCTTGACTCATCTCTTGTATGTTCAAATTAGTTAAATCTTCCGTATATCTCTTGCTCTACATTACGCAACCCAGAATTCTTTATTTCTCTAACAATAAGGAGTATCTCCTCATAACCCGAGGTTGTCATTCGATCCCACGTCTTCCATCGAACCTTGAACTTAAATGCCGATCCAAGTATCCTGCTTGTCCCCTTCATGAATCCAAAAGTTGAAAAGATTCTTAGTTCACCTTGATCCGTCTTCCAATATCAAACATCTTTTATTCTTCACCCCAACTGAATTCCTAATTATATCTTCAACCTTGGGAAGTCTCTTCTTCCTTACCCCGATCCTAAGTCTCGATCTCATCTCAACCCGAATTAGCTTGACTTAGCTCTTCACTTCCACAACTTGACCTTAAATCACACTACTTAAAAGTCTTCATTTTGATTATAAATTGAAACCTTGAATCTTAATATATACCAATTACCCGAATTCTTGTTAACATCCGGAGCCTTCTTCAACTCACCCATATTCATAAGGAATACTTGTAGTATATGGCGGTTACTTTGGAAATTTGGCCGTGGTTTGATGTTGTGATAGCAACCTATGAATCACAACTCAATTCAAGAACATATTGGTTATTGAATGCATATGTCACATAATTAACACCAAAACACGTATGGATGCAAAATGCAACGCAAAATTCAACAAAATTTAAATTTCAGCACATAATTCATCAAATTTTCCAATAATACATGCTCATGATCAATGCGGTGCGCACGTTGACACGTTGTTCCTAAGCCGTTCAACCTAAACTTGACACGACACGACGCTAGAGACCCCGGTTTTGCAACTGGGCTCTGATACCGCCTTAGGATGTAGCACCCGTGATGATAGGCACCACATCCCCCGCACTACAAGTCTAGTCCACACGTGAAATGGATGATCCAGCATGAACCGGACTCATAGAGAACGGGTGACAAAATAAAAAAAAAAACAACTCCTAGCTAGGCGGAACTAACCATGAACCAATTAACTCAGTAACCAAAACGTGATGCGGAAGCAATAAAGTTACCTGAACGGATCATATCAAAACATAAATTAAATTCAGCATGCACCTAACAATGAGTTGAACTACATATGCAACCTGTCCCGAATCAAAATTCAATAATAAATCAATAAATCATAAACATACGTTGGCACACAGGTCCATTTAATTACATGATATCAATAAACATAATAAAGGTGAAATGTGACTCGAGTGTACGTGGAAGACTTGAACGAATACTAAAACTTGACTCCCGCCTAGCACAACCTGCAAGAAGACTGAGAAGTGGGGAAAAGAGAGGTCAGTCTCTAGAAGACAGAGTGAGCAGGAGCTGTACGTATATGTTTAAAAACAAGCACATACAAGTCATAAATCTCGAGCAAGGTTTTATAAAAGTTAGTTCCCACGAAGGGCATGAAATCATTTACCAATGCTCGGTCTTTACGACTAATCCATATTGAAATTCATTAAGTTCGTAATGCATGAATAATCGTTATGGCGAGTGAGCGTGCGTTATCTCCAACCGAACTCCGACCGTGTACAATAAACATGATTTAATACTTTTGAATACATGATCATACAATACGTAATAACACATGCGGGCGTAAAACGTAGTCATTTAGGCAATCCGTGTCCCGGCCTTCCCGCACGGTGCATAACGTAAACATGAACATAATCATAAAACATTCCAACCTTCCACCTCCGGGCGGTGGAAGGGTTTGCAAGGCCCTACCACCTCGTGACGTGACGTTTCGAGACGGGGGCTCATGACTCCTACCCGCTCCTTCGATGGTTCAACCACCGGCTCAAGAGTATCCCACCTTCCACACTACACGGTCGTGTAATGTAGCGCCCCCTAACACTACAACTCCTGCACCGTACTACCTTCGAGCGAATGTGAGACCTAGCACTCGAGAAATACTACGGCGAACGGTATAGACAGTACTTAAGTAGAGCGTAGGGTAAAATGTAGCGGAGAATGGAAGAATTTAAAATTTGCAACAAGCAATATGATAACACACAAAATAGTGTATGATATTGTAAGGGGGTAATATAATAGTGTAGTGTACGGAGTCACTGTGAGAGCAATTTATTAGCAATATACATGATCAGGATTAAATGCTCTTAATCTAAACCTGATCTAATAAATATGACACCTATAGCTTCAAAGATACCTCTAGGTGTCGTTTATCCTCGCTTCCTGAAATCATGTGTTTGAAACAGGCGAGGAATTAGTCAAAGTGACTAAGTGAAGGAAGATTAGATTTAGATATATATATATGGTTATATATATATATATATATATATATATATATATATAAAATGATAGCAATAGGATATAGCAAATATGATACGGTTCATAAGTGAGAAACCGGGATAGGGGTATTTGGAGTTTATTTATAAATGATGAACCGTTTAATAATGATTTGTACCGCCTGCAAGTAAGGCGTCTCCCTCCGATCTCCTTAAAATATTTGTAAAACAGTACCGGGCTGATCAAGGCACCAGTACTTTAATAAAACTAAATATGATAATAACTCCGCAACACCGTAGTGTCCGTAGGGGAGCAAACCTGTAACACCCCGGGACGATAGGCGCCACATCCCCCGCACTATGAGTCTAGTCCACACATGAAATGGATAGTCCAAGCATGAACCGGACTCATAGCGAACGGGAGACAAAATAAAACAACCTTGCTAGGCGGAATCTAACCCCAAACCAAATAACTCAAGAAAAACCCAATGTGCAATGCGGAAGCAATAACATATAATCTATACTTTTCAACAATTGCTGCAAGCCCTATAATTCCAAAACATAATTTAAATCCATTATGCATCCTAACAACGGGTTCAGCTAAACATGCAACCTGTCCCGAATCAATAATCAACAATGAATCAAAGTTGGCACACAGGCCCAAATACGTCAGGAGATATAATTATAACATATCAATATGAAATGTGACTCGAGTGTACAAGTGTGACTCGATCAAGAATGCAATGACTCGACTCCTGCCTAGCCAAAACCTGCAAGGACTGAGAAGTGGGAAAGAGGGGTCAGTCTCTAGAAGACTGAGCGAGCAGGAGCTATACATATATATAAAAACATGCACATGCAAGTCATAAATCCTGAGCAAGGTTTTATTTAAAGTTAGTTCCCAAAAAGGGTAAAAGAATGACTAAGCAATGCTCAGACTTTACGACTATCCATATTCAATTCATTAAGTTCATAATTCATACATAAACATAAAGGCTCGGCGAGTGAGCGTGCATCATCTCCAACCAAACTCCGACCGTGTACGACAAATATCATTGATACACTAAATAGGTGATCATGCAATATATCATAATACACACAAATCATATATCATATCCTAAACATATTCGTTTGGGCAATCCGTGTCCCGGCCTTCCCGCACGGTGCCTATCAATCATAACATAATCATAATCATAAAATAAATTCCAACCTTCTTCCTCCGGGTGGTGGACGGGCTTGCAAGACCCGACCACCTCATGCATTGACCCAGGGGGGTACATGAATCCCCCAAGGGCACTCAGCTACCATTCCAAGCTAATCTCCTAGCGAGGTCCGGTCTCTGTTAAATGGTTGGGACTAGCACATGGGATCACCGTCGGCCCTTGCCTCCCCGGGTAGCCACATGTGCTAGATCCCGGGCCCGTGCATTCATTCATGTTCTCGCCAAAACGTTCAATTCATGAGAAACATAATACATTATAACATACTTATTACTTTTCATAATCATTGAGAAAAGATTTACTCGATGACTCCATTTGAAAACAATATATAGATATACATTAGGTTTTTGGCCAAAACTTATCACATAAGGTTGTAGGGTTTAATACATATCTAGAACGAAAACACCCTCACCTGGAAGATGACGATACAAGGGTACAAGCTAGGCCGTGAGCCTATCGGTCACGATACCTCCACCTTGGAGATGAACTGTACAAGAGAAAGACATAATGTGTACTCGTGAGAAACGACTCAATATGAAACTAATTAGGACGCACGGCATTAACATGAGGTGTTCGTGAAATTCTATGTCATGTTTCAATATACAATAGATCATAAGATGTCATGAGTTGATGTGATTCATGTTCATACACACCAATAAAGCCATTTAGACACATACATGTTTTAATCATTCAATTCATAATATATTACAATACATGTTAACAAGGCATATGGATCAATTAGGTATGTATATAATGCATATAAGTCACATAAGGGGGTCGAGGAAGTGCAAGGAAGGCGATAAAACGAGTTTTGGCAAAGTTTAGCAAAAGTTAGGAAAAGTTGACAATTTAAGAAAATGCGCAAGCTGTAGAAAATTGGGTATAACTTGAGTTTGAGAAATTGGAATTAAGTTTTGATTGTTGGAGGAGAAACTAGACACATATATGTTTTCAAGGATATGTGGCACGAATCATGGTTCAAAGCGAGGTGAAAATGGCATAGGTTTGAAGTTGGACGAATGCAGATTGTGGAAGAAGTGGCGACACCAAAATGAATTGATCATATCTCATAAATGGGAAAAGATATTAAGATGATTATAATTAGAAGATCTTCTAGACTTCAATAGGTTTCCGTGGGTTCAAAAATCAGGTCAAACCGAGTTCGTATGAGGGAGAACGAAGCAAAACAATCTCAGGCCGAAACAGGGGAGGGTCCAAAGTTTCTGCATCAAATCCACCCCCGTGGATTTTTGCAAAAGGAAAAATCCACCCTCGTGGATTTAGGTCAGTGGCGAAAAACACACAACAAACAGGGCAAAACTCATGCTAAACCATATAAACATCAAATTAACACACATAGGTAAGTTAAGGTAGCAAATATTCATGCATTTCAATCCATTAAAACATCCAAAGATGCAACAATTCAAGCAAGGAATGAAATTGGAACAAACTCATGCTATCTCTTCAAATTCCATAAATGGTAAGGCCATGAATTCTAACCTAGAAACCAAAGAAAGTTCATACATATCACAAATAACATCTTAGGAGCAATATATATGCATCATAACAAAAGAATCCACAAGGAGACATGCTAGAATTCATCAATTTCCCCCAACCCTCACTATTCATCATACATGCCATTTCTAACCCAAAGCTTGGAGAAATCATGCAAACCTTAACTTAAAATGACTACAAGAAGATGTACATCACAAATATGGGCTTACCTTTCAATTTGGAGTAGAAATGGTGGGGGTAGGAGCTCAATACCCCAAGGTTTGAATAGTGTCATCTTCTTCCTTCTTCTTTCTCCCTATTTCTTCTTTCTCTCTCCTTTTGGCTGAGTTTGGGGATAAATGGGAGGGGTTGGTTCGGTGGGGGGCCAGAAATGGGGGAGAGAGAGAGATTGCAAGTGGTTATAGCTCAAGGGTTAGGGTCTAGGTTCGTTAGGTTAGGTCCGTGAACGTGAAATAGCTATTATTTGTAATTTTTGGCGCAAGGGGCTTGTTTCGGTTAAAATTTGGCAACCCAAATGATCTTAGAAAAATGTGAGGCTTGTCCCATTGTCTCCGATTCATCGATCTGGATCCAATGGAGGTGACGGAACTCGATTCCGAGTTCCCGAGCTCAAGATATGCTGCCCGGAACACAAGGTGCGCTAAATGCTCTTTAGCCCCCTTTTCGGTTCCGATCACACAAAAGAATCCAACTCACACATACGAGAATAAAATCATGCAACAAGCATATAAACATAATCATAAGTCACATAATTCACTCATGCTAAGTTTCCATGAAAAAAATGGAATTCGAATCAAATAGAAACGGTATCAAACATAAACACACATGCTCAAACGTCTCAAGAATTCAGAATCAATTAATAAAATCAATAAAGGAATTAATAATGAAGCATATATCATTAATTAAATTATGCACATTGGTAAATGAATACGTCATGCTCAAACCTCTGAAAAACTGGGGCGTTACAAAACCCTACCGACGATATGTATATATGTGGGAGGAAGCTATCTCTCCCAGGGAGGTTGTCTCCCTTGTAAGTCTCTTGGCGTGGAGTAACTAACCTCCAGCTAAACCACTACCAATAGTTGGTGGCGGTCTGTGGCACCAACAATACTCTCGGCCCGTTACCTTCCGAGTATTGCTCGACACAGCTGCACGCCGGGCCCATTTTGATAAATGATAATGATTGACTTGCTTATTCGGGAATCAGTTCTTAGTATTAATAGGACTGAAATATATAATGTCCGTATAAGATCCTGATTCCGACATATTGGTATTTTCCTCATAAAGAGGAATATGTATAATATTGATATATATATATATAGATAGGAAATCAAATAATAGATAGGTTTGGAAATCCTTTTATAATTAGATATAGATATAAACATGATTCCAGTTGAAAATGTTTTAACCCTTACCTAGTACAGAAATTCAAATAGGTTGGAATGAATCCCACTGTTCAGAGCAATTGTCGCCTGAAAGTAATTACTATTGACTTAGAACTAGGTTCTTACGATTCTAATCACATAATCACATAAGGTTTAAGAAATATAACATATTAGAGAATTCTCAAATCATTTAGAAATTATTTTCCCGGTAAAATTTAATTTCATTTGTTTAAGGGAAAATAATTAATTTATTAGGTTTCATAAATTCTTTAACCACTTAAATATTTATTAATCATGTCATAACCTTAAATAGAGTATTAGGAATTAAATTTGGAATTTAATTCAACAATGTAAGTTGATCTTGAAATTATTTTATAATTTTATTAATTTTTTGAATTAATTTGGAAAAATAATTATATAAAATTCCAAAATCGTATTTTATAATTAAAATTAAATTAATTTCGAAATTAATTAATTAAATGTTGACCAAAAAGTCAAAATTACTATTGAAAACATTTACTATTCAATTTCTTGTGAATTAAACACTTAATAACATAAAATCGATCACACACACACACACACACACACTATCACACGTGCACATGAATTTGTGCAAGAACATTATGAATGTGTTCTTGAGCTTATGAAGATGTTCATACTAGTTCATGAACATATTCAACAAGTTCTAAGTCCATAACACATGATTAAATTCAAATGTAGCACTTTAATCATAAAATTAAATCTAAATAAATTATTCTAATCATAAATTTAATTAAACAAGAACATAATTATTTAAATATACATTCATATTATATCATATCACATTTCATGCGTTTAATTAACTAAAATTTCATAATGTAGGCACACTACACATAAAGTTCCCAATTATGCATATATATTATAAAAATAAATTCCTAAAACATAATTTTATTATTCCTAAGCATGCTACTAATATTATAATATTAAAAACATAACATAAAGCATGAAATAATAAAAGAAAATTGCACCTTAGAGAGGGATTGTGGCTGTGCCGTGACTTATGGGAGCAAATGTGATGATTTTTGTGTGAATTTTATGTTATGCTTCTAAGGGTATTTATAGTTGGTATTTAGGGGCTTATGTTGCAATTAATTAGATGAATCATGTAGTGAATAAGCTAGGTTCATTTATTAGGGGGGTTAAGTGTATACTTAGGTGTAAGTTTAAGAAATAATTAATTATTTTAGTAATCATGACCAAATAAAAATAATTCTAAAATAAGATGAAGATGGTAATAAATTCGTAGAAGAACGTCTAGGGTTTAGTTTGGAATGAGATAAATTGCAAAAGAAAGAGAATCGAAAGAGCTTCCTAATGGTTATAAATACTTAACGTTTGAACGTCTACATTTAAAGTAGTAGTCGTTCGGGAATTTTGAAAAATACGATAAAATTCATAAACGAAGCTAGAATGTGAATTGATTCCCGAGAAAGTGTCCATGATTCTTGAAATAATTCAAGGATCATTTTGACTGTAATATTGTATACCAAATGTTGGACGGTTTTAAAATTAGTTTTTACGGTAGAAATAGTACTTTGGGAAAATAAAGAAAAATTTATAAATCGAGTTAGGATTTGAAATAGAGTTTGGAAAAGGTCCTAAAATTCATAAAATAATCCAAGGATCGTAATGGTTATAATATTGTATAGGAAAAACGTTCAAATTCAGAAATTTCTAATTTAAGGCAAAATTAGGGTTTTTCAGCCGGTTTTGATTTCTACGGAAGCTACGTTAAGAATTAGGGTTTGGAAATCATACCAAAATTCATAAAATTTTGCAAGGATTCTATCGAGCCCAATATTGAATAGGTAAAAGTATTTCGAAAATTCCTACAATTAAAGATGAATAGTATCTAGGGACCTAAATGGAATTTTCAACAAACAATTTTAAAAATATATTTTGGAACAATGAAAGCTATGATATGAGTTTGGAAAATATAGAAATCAACTTTCTAAGGTTTTTCAAGATTTAGGTAAAGGTTTAGGGTTCGATGGATGAATAGTGATGTGATTCTCTCAAAAAGGCACAATTATAAATCAGAACATAAATGCACATAATTCACATAAAATGGAATGTGTAATGGACTAAGGCTATAAACGCTTTCCTCTTAACCCTTTACTTACCCGTGCTATCCTGATCTCAAAAATCTGGGCTGTTACAATCTTCCCCCCTTAAAGAGAATCTGTCCTCAGATTCTATTCCTGTTTCGGAACAACTCTGGGTAATGTTTCTGCATCTTTTCCTCAGTTTCCCAGGTTTGTTCTTCTGTCCCATGTCCTTTCATAACACTTTAACAAGGGGGATTTTCCGATTCCTTAGTTCTTGGAATTTCCTATCCAAGATCTCGGTTGGTCTTACTGTATAAGTCAAGTCGGGCTTTAGAGGAACTTCTTCTATTGGCAAGATGTGGGATTCATCCGCAAAATATTTACGGAGCTGTGACACATGGAATACGTTATGTATTCCAGTGAGGTTTGCTGGTAAGTCCAAGCGATAGGTTGTTGGTCCAACACGTTCTATGATTTCAAAAGGTCCTATATATTTGGGATTTAGTTTTCCACCTTTCCCAATTCGTGTGAAACCTTTCCTTGGTGATGCCTTTAAATACACTTCGTCGCCCACTGCAAATTCTATATCCTTTCTTCGGGTATCGGCATACCTTTTTTGCCTATCTTGAGCTGCTTTCATTCTCTGGCGGATAATTTCAATCTTTTCTGTAGACTCTGCTATCCATTTTCTAATGGTTTTCCTTGTATCTCCTCTCTCGGTTGCTTTATTTTCTTCTATGTCCCAGTATAACGGAGACCTACATTTCCTTCCATATAAGGCTTCATAAGGTCCTGCCTTGATCGATGCCTGATAACTATTGTTGTACGCAAATTCCACAAGAGGTAAACATTCTTTCCAGTCCTCTTGAAAATCCAAGGCACAAGCTCGCAACATATCCTCTAGATATTTGATCGTCCTTTCTGATTGACCATCGGTCTGAGGATGTGCGGCTGAACTGAAATGCAACTTAGTCCCCATTGTTTCTTGAAGACTTTGCCATAACTGTGAAGTGAATTTCGGATCTCTATCGGAGACTATACTAATGGGTACACCATGCAACCTTATAATCTCTTTCTGGTACAACTTTGCTAGAGAATTGACCTTGTCAGTAGTCTTGACCGATAAGAAATGTGCAGACTTAGTTAACCGATCAATAATAACCCATATACTATCATATCCTCCTTTAACTTTTGGCAAGCCCGTGATGAAGTCCATGGTGATTTGTTCCCATTTCCAAGTAGGAACTGGTAGCGGCTGTAACTTTCCTCCGGGTTTCTGGTGCTCCACTTTGACTTGCTGCCATGTCAAGCATCTTTTGACATAGCTAGCAACATCTCGTTTCATTCCATTCCACCAGAAATGTGTCTTGAGATCATGATACATTTTTGTTCCTCCTGGATGTATCGTATATCGGGTCTTATGTGCCTCATCCAGTATTTCTTTTCGAGTTGTAGGAGGTACACAGACTCGACCTTTATATCTCAAGATCCCATGGTTATCTGTTGTGAATTTTGTTTCAATATCCTTTCCCTTGGAATTGAGACACTTCTTGATCCATTCATCTTGTGCTTGGGCTTCCCTAAGTTTTTCTTTTAATGGCGAGGATATCACTATATTGGCCAGTCGGGATTTCGAAAGGACAGTTATGGGTTTGCTTTTTCCGTCTAATGCTGATAGACTGGATTTTCGACTCAAAGAGTCTGCCACTACGTTGGCTTTTCCTGGATGGTACTGTATTTTACAGTCGTAGTCTTCCAGAAATTCCATCCATCTTCTCTGCCTCATATTCAACTCCTTTTGAGTGAATAAATATCTCAAACTTTTATGATCAGTAAAGACTTCAAAAGTGACCCCGTACAGATAATGCCTCCATTTAGCTAAAGCGAATACAATCGCAGCTAATTCTAAATCATGTGTGGGGTAATTCTCTTCATAAGGTTTAAGTTTCCTTGAGGCATAGGCTATAACCTTACCATTTTGCATTAGAACACACCCTAATCCTTCTTTAGAGGCGTCTGTATAAACCACGTAGCCCTCATTTCCTTCAGGTAAAACCAGTACTGGAGCGGACTTTAATCTTTGCTTCAGTTCTTGAAAACTTTGCTCACACCTATCTGTCCATTCAAATTTTCCTTGTTTCTTGGTTAACTGAGTAAGAGGCGCTGCTATCCTGGAGAAATCTTTTACAAATCTCTTGTAATATCCGGCAAGTCCTAGAAAACTTTTCACTTCTGATGGGTTCTTTGGCGCTTGCCAATTCATTACTGTTTCAACCTTTGAAGGGTCTACTTCTATGCCAGAACCGGATATTATAAGTCCAAGGAAGGACACTCTTTCTAACAAAAATTCACACTTGCTGAACTTCGCGTATAACTTATGATCTCTTAAAGCTCTTAACACTTTACGAAGGTGTTCAGCATGTTCCTATGGGGTTCTTGAGAACACCAGAATGTCGTCAATAAAGATGACCACGAACTGATCCAAATACGGTCGGAACGTTCGGTGCATTAAATCCATGAATGCAGCCGGGGCATTGGTTAATCCAAAAGGCATTACTACAAATTCGAAGTGGCCGTAGCGGGTATTAAAAGCAGTCTTTGGAATATCCTCTTTTTTAATCCTCAGCTGATAATACCCTTGCCTTAAATCCAATTTGGAATACACTCGTGATCCTTGAAGAATGTCGAACTGTAACGCCCCGACTTTTCGGACGTAAAGGTAGGACGTATGTGTTTACCTGTTTGCGCGAATTATTTGTTTTTACGTGTTTTTATATTTAATTTTATTATAATTGTCATTATTTTATTATATTATATTATAATATTTTATTTTAATATTATTAATTATATGCATATATATTCGTATTATATATATATGTTTAATTATTATATTATTAATTTAATGATTATACTAATTATATGTTATGATAATTAATCATGTTTTAATTAATTATTTATATATATATATATATATTTATACGTTGGAAATATATTATGCATGAAGATTTTAATTATGTATGCATTAATATAAATTTTGCATGAAAATCATATTTATGCATGAAAATTTATTTTGCATGGGATTTAAACATGCATGAATTTCATATCATTTCTGCATGAGTTTTATTTCATATGCATGCAAGTTAATATATTTTTGCATGGGATTTTAAATTATTCATGAATTTCATAAAATGTGCATGTTATTAATTTTGTGCTTCGTTCTTATATGATATGATTTCGGATTGCCATGAATTTGTAATATGTCGTACATATATGTGTTATGAACATGATGTTATGCTCAAATTATGTTTTCGAATTCATTTGATTAGTTAACGAATTTAATTTGTTTTGAGGAACCAAATCGGGGGCTAACGAACACTTAGCGTACCCTTGGTTCCGAATTTAATATCTTGAGCTCGGGAACTCGGATTCGAGTTTCGTCAAATCCGCTGAACTCGTAACGAAGATTCGAGTTTAGTAAACCTAGCCTTACATTTTTCCTAAGTCGTTTGAACCTTCGAATTTCAACCGAAAAACGAATCGGAGACCTAAATGACCTTGTTGCACTAATTCAGCCATAACTTGGCCAAACCACAACCAAATTAACCATGGTTTGATTCCTTTTAACCCTAACTCAACCATTTATCAGTACATATCAAGCCCTAACCGAGATTATCCTCACACCATCCCCAAACTTCATCCAAAGCTACTGCTCTACAGTCCAGACCCGTAACCCTTCCATCCTTGGAGATTTTGGAGCTCAAATCTCATCCAAACTTCAACCAATCATCAAGGTAAGCTTAGGGTTGTGTAATATGATTAATTCTGAGCATTTTCATCTTTTCATTCATGATTTTTAAGCATGATTTCTCGATTTTCTGGGCAATTTCCGAAATGAAGGTTTTGGACAAATTTATGATCTTCTTTGATTCTTAACGGTTTTGATCGATTCCAAGCATGAGAATGATTGTTTTGACATCCTTATCTCATTTATGATCATTGATTACATGGTTGTTGAGGTATTCATGATGTACCATTTATGAAATTTTGAGAAAATCCCACGTAAATGTCACGTATACCTTCATGTCTTGATTGATCACTTTTGGAACTGATTTCCTTGTTGAATATATGATATTTTGCTGCATATTTGATGGACTTTTGGACTTGAATGAATCGGATTGAACGAGCGCAAGCATGCCCTGTTTTCTCGCAGCTTTGCCCTGTTTTCTTTCACGCGGGTTTGCTGTCAATTTGCTGAGATTCTTTCATGTTGTTGCTGTTCTTTTTAGTGGTCTTTTTTGCATGTATTATGGTTGAATTGTTGCAGCAATTTGAGCCTTGTAATGTGGCCTATCTTGCTCGTACATGCCTGCCTTTTCCATGCTCTGTTTCTGCGTTTTTTCTGCTGCGTTTAGAGTCTGCTGCTGCTGCTGTCACGGGCGTGTCGTTTCTCCTCATTCCAGCGAGTCACGGGGGTGCTGCAAGGCCTGAACTTGCTGTACCGAGACACGGGGGTGTCTCGGTCCAAGCTTTGTGGGTGACACCCCCGTGTCACCCCGTTTTCTTGATTTATTCCTGCGTCTTCCTTGTTGCATTGCTGCTACTGTTGCTGCTTCCAATTCTTGCAGAATGGTTAGAAGTGCTGTTTTGCTTGCATGGCTGTGTATACCTGTATATATATATTTGTGTGTGAATGCATGTGTTGCATGCATGTGTAATAGATATAGTATATATATATATTGCATGAAAAATATATATGCATGCATGTGTGTGTGTTGTACGTGTATATATGTATATATTATATATAATGTATATTATATATATTGTATATTATACATATGAGTATATAGATATTATTTATATATATTATATATATATTTATTATATATTTTAATTAATGTTTGATTTAATTTAATTATTGAAATTAATTGAATTCTATTTCGCGTATTTATTCGACTGACTTTTGATTGAACGTTTTATTTATTTTATCCCTATATGTGAATATGAATATTATATGTGTTATGTTTATTAATTGAATGTTAAATTAATTAATATGCATTATGAATTATGAATTTATGAATTTATGTAATTTATATGAATGTTATGAATTTATGAAATTGATTGAATGTTACGAATTTATGAAATTGAATGAATGTTATGAATTTATGGAAATTATATGAATTTATGAATTTATGAATTTATGAAATTATGAAAAATATGAACGAATGAATGATTATATGATTTAAATTTCTTAATCGTGCACATGAACATTTTATTGATATAATATGATCATTTAAGCATTCATGTCATATGCACTTCATGGCCGAGCGTCATATGTGGTCATTGTGTCTCATACCTTTTCTTTTGAACAGATTCGGGTTTGGTCGGAGACAAGGACGAGCCTTGAGACGCTTGTGCCTTTATTTTGCTTTGGTAAAGGTGGGTTTTTCTTCTACTAGTTAAACAACCCTATAAATCCCTTATGTGCAAAGTTTTAAGCCAAAATAATATATTTATATAAATCGAGTCATTTTGGGGTAAATGATTTCAAACGTATGATCCCTTTTATTTATGAAACCCTACCTTATGTTTTGGCGAGATTGTATGTATGTTATGTTCACGGGCCCCGGGACTTAGTATATGTGGCTAACCGAGGAAGCAAGGGCTGACGGGGATCCCATATACTAGTTCCAACCAAATCTACGACGATACGGACCTCGTTAGGAGTTTTGACGAGGAAACGCAGGTCGGGCTTTTGAGGATTCATGTACCTCACTAGCCATTATGTATGTTCCGGTGGTCAGGTCTAGCTAACTTGTCCACCACCTGGAGGAAAAAGGTGTATATGTATGATTATGATCATTTATGTATGTGCACGAAAGATATGTATGACAACCAATAATTATGATATGATTACACGAGGAGAAGGTTGGAGATTGTGCACGCTCACTCGCCGAGCTTAAACCTTTATGAACAATTATGAATAAAAAGGAACGTCGTAATCCCGTTGATGTTTTCCATTGTTTTAACCACTTGGTAAATTCTTATAAAACTTCACACGGGATTAGGGCTTGCATGTATGTGTTTAATTTATGCGATATTATATATCTTATGCCCCGTTTTTATACCCACCAGTCTCTTTTAGACTGAACCCGGTTGTTTTCAGCTGTTTTGTGCAGGTATAGGAGTGCTAGGCGGGAATACAAGTCGTCTAGGTCTTGCATTTATGTTTAGCACTTCTTTTCAGTCTCATATTCATACTCCTGTTGCTACTTTTGTATTTGATCATAGTATAGATTGGCGCGTTATGATTTTTGTAGGCCGTGAGTGCCGTTGCATATTTAAATGCTCTGGTATATCTATTTTGGAGCTTGGTGGCTCACTGTATATGCTATGTTGTTCTTGCTTCCGCGAAAATTATTTAACTCTGATTTTACGATTCCTGCACTGATTAGTCCCGCCTAGCATAGCATAGCGTGTGTGTCCCGCCTAGCATAGCGTGTGTGTTGTGTCCCCGTTCGCCGTGGATTTGGCACGTGTATGGACTTCCATTTCATATACGGGTCGGGTCTCGGTGCGGGGGATGTGGTACCTTACGCTCGGGTGCTACATCCTTAAGTGGTATCAGAGCCTAGGGTTGCAAAACCCGAGCTCTAGTGTCGTGTTGAGTCAGTTAGGTCGTTCGGCTTTACGAACAACTTGTCAATGTGTTGCATATGCATTGTTTACGTGCTTGTGTGCTCTAAATCTTGAATTCTGATCGAAATTAATTGCACTTGCATGCATAGACTAAAAATAGCATGCATTTCAGTGTTTCTTGAACAGGATGCCTCCACGTAGACATCGTGAGAGATCTCCCGGACGCCGTCGTCATCATGATCGATCTCCTACGCCTCCACCCCAACCACAAGCACCACCTATGGACATGGGAAATTTCATGGAAGCGGTTTTCAATTATGTAGAGCATCGGAGAGCTCAAGCTCCCCCACCACAACAGGCAGAACAACCGGTGCCTCCACCAAATCATAATAACAATAGAGACCCTCATGGGGTGTTTCTGAGTTACAACCCCCCTCGGTTTTCTGGATCTATCGATGATGCGGTCTCGGAGGGTTGGTTGATTAGATTAGAGAGGATATTTGGGGTCCGACAATTCACCACGCAAGAGAAGGCCCAATTTGCTATATTTCAATTGGATGGAGATGCGTATGAATGGTGGGAACGAACTAGAGAGAAACTTGAAGTGGATGAGGAGGAAGTGACTTGGGAGGTTTTCAAGAGAGAATTCCGGGAATGCTTTATACCGGAAGTGGTAAGAGAGAGGAAGGAGCAAGAGTTTATGGAATTAAAGCAAGGGGCTCGTACGGTGACTCAATACCTCGCCGTATTCAATAGACTCGGGAAATATGCTCCTCATGTCACCCGGGATGAGAAGAGAAAATCAAGGAAATTCATTGCGGGGTTGAGACAGGACTTGAGGCACGGCCAAGCGGGTCACAACTTCGAGTCATTTGCCGACACGGTGCAAAGGGCTTTGGTTCAAGAGGAGGAATTCAAGAAGAAGGATCCGATTTTTAGAGCTCCTATGGAAAGAGGTTCCGGATCGAATTCGGGAAAGAGGCCGATGATTCAAGCTAGTCTCCCTCCTAAGGTTCCGTTTAAGAAGCCAAGAATGGGAGGACCAACTCCACCGGTTCCAATAGCTTTGCCTGCACCAACAAGGGATCGACAAGGTCCGAGTGAAGCACGATTATCCAAGCCACCATGTACATATTGTGGAGGGCCAACTCACAATTATCACAAATGCTGGAAGAGGTTGGGATTATGCCTAATATGTGGAAAAGCTGATCATATGGCGGATGCATGCCCCGACAAGACTCCGGGATTTAAAAAGGGAGTTCAAAGGCCAATGCTTCAGGCTCGTGCTTACGCCCTCGAAGGTGAAGAGCAAGATGCAGAGAGCGATCCCACAGCTGTGGTAGAAGGTACCCTATGCATACATAACATGAGCATTCATGCACTCGTTGATCCGGGTGCCACGCATTTCTTTAATTCTTGTGATTTAGTTGCTATTCTGTGCTTGCCTGTTATTTGCTTTTTCTTCTTGTTATTTGGTGAGTTCGCCACTTGGTGAGAGTCTTCAGATAGACCAGTTGGTTCGGGAGTGTTCAGTTTTGATTGAAGGGAAAGAATATCCGGCTGAGTTGGAAGAGTGATCGCTTTTGCTTCAAGGAGATTGAAAGAGCATGAACAGAACTACCCCACTCACGATTTGGAATTTTCGGCAGTGATCTTTGCTTTGGGTAAGTGGAGACACTATCCTTATGGAATTTCGTTCGAAGTCTTTTCTGATTACAAGAGTTTCCAATACTTATTTTCACATGAGGAAGTGAACAAGAGACAACGGTGTTGGATGGAACTCTTGGCGGATTATGAGTGTACAATCTGATACCATCCCGGCAAAGCCAAATTGGTCGTGGATACACTTAGTAGAAAAACTAGTGTGCCCAATGTGAAAGTGGAAATTGGAGATGAGAATGAGTTGTTCAGATTGAGGGCTAGTATTTGGAATATTACGGTTCAACCAGATTTTAAACAGAAGTTATTTGATGCTCAGGGGATTGATCCCTAGGTTCAGAATTAGTTGGAAAGCCCGAGCTGATTCAGAATGTCCGTCTGGGTTCGATGATACGGGACTTCTAAGGTTCAAGAATAGAGTTGTTGTCCCGGAAGAGTTAAAAAGGGATTATTTTTGAGGAAGCACATCGGTTAGAATATTCGATACATCTCGGAGGGAACAAGAGGTATAAGGATCTTAAGCAATCTTATTGGTAGAATGGATGAGAACGGGATGTTATCACCTTTGTGAAACACTGTATGGCTTGTCAAGTGGTTAAGGCAGAACATCTAGAGCCATCAGGGCTACTTCGATCATTGCCTATCCCGGAATGGAAATGGGATCAAATAGCCATGGATTTTGTTTCGGGATTATCAAGAGTAAGAGGAGGTTAGATGGAATTTGGGTTACCGTGGACAGGTCGACGAAGTCAGCTCATTTTCTTGCAACCAGAATGTCCGATAAGGTGGGTAAGTTGACTAAGAGATACAATGATGAGATTGTTAGGTTTCATGGTGTACCTGTTAATATTGTCTCGGATCGGGATCCCAGATTTACTTCAAGGTTATGGCAAGAATTACAGAAGTGTTTGGGAACAAGGCTTCAATTCAGCACAGCTTTCCATCCTCAGACCGACGGACAATCAGAAAGGTTGATTAAGTATCTGGAGGATTTGTTGAGAGCATGTGCATTGGACTTTCAAAGCACGTGGAATGAACAGTTGCCGGTAATCGAGTTGCTTACAATAATAGCTATCAAGCTTCGATTGAAATGGCCCTTATGAAGCTCTTTATGGACGTATATGGCGATCACCGTTGTTCTTTGACTTGGAGGAATGGAATTGGATCAAGCAAGAAGGGATTAAAAGAGGGGAAAAAGAAGGAAAAACCCTCTAAGACTATACGAGAGGCTATTGATAAGATTCAGATAATTAGACAACGGATGAAGGCTGCTCAGGATCGACAACAGAGTTATGCAGATTTTGGAGGAAGAATTTGGAGTTCGAGATTGGAGATAAGGTTTTCTTAAAGGTTTTCCCACGAAAAGGATTTTCAAGGATTGGACGGGGAGGAAAATTTAACCCTCGGGTTATGGGACCATATGAGATTTTGGGAGAAGTGATAAGACCAAAGAGGTTACGTGGGAGACGAAGGATTAGATGAGAAGAGTTTCACCTTCAGTTGTTTCCGAGCGAGCAGTGAATCCGAGGACGGATTCTTTTAAGGGGGAGAGATTGTAACGCCCCGACTTTTCGGACGTAAAGGTAGGACGTATGTGTTTACCTGTTTGCGCGAATTATTTGTTTTTACGTGTTTTTATATTTAATTTTATTATAATTGTCATTATTTTATTATATTATATTATAATATTTTATTTTAATATTATTAATTATATGCATATATATTCGTATTATATATATATGTTTAATTATTATATTATTAATTTAATGATTATACTAATTATATGTTATGATAATTAATCATGTTTTAATTAATTATTTATATATATATATATATATATATTTATACGTTGGAAATATATTATGCATGAAGATTTTAATTATGTATGCATTAATATAAATTTTGCATGAAAATCATATTTATGCATGAAAATTTATTTTGCATGGGATTTAAACATGCATGAATTTCATATCATTTCTGCATGAGTTTTATTTCATATGCATGCAAGTTAATATATTTTTGCATGGGATTTTAAATTATTCATGAATTTCATAAAATGTGCATGTTATTAATTTTGTGCTTCGTTCTTATATGATATGATTTCGGATTGCCATGAATTTGTAATATGTCGTACATATATGTGTTATGAACATGATGTTATGCTCAAATTATGTTTTCGAATTCATTTGATTAGTTAACGAATTTAATTTGTTTTGAGGAACCAAATCGGGGGCTAACGAACACTTAGCGTACCCTTGGTTCCGAATTTAATATCTTGAGCTCGGGAACTCGGATTCGAGTTTCGTCAAATCCGCTGAACTCGTAACGAAGATTCGAGTTTAGTAAACCTAGCCTTACATTTTTCCTAAGTCGTTTGAACCTTCGAATTTCAACCGAAAAACGAATCGGAGACCTAAATGACCTTGTTGCACTAATTCAGCCATAACTTGGCCAAACCACAACCAAATTAACCATGGTTTGATTCCTTTTAACCCTAACTCAACCATTTATCAGTACATATCAAGCCCTAACCGAGATTATCCTCACACCATCCCCAAACTTCATCCAAAGCTACTGCTCTACAGTCCAGACCCGTAACCCTTCCATCCTTGGAGATTTTGGAGCTCAAATCTCATCCAAACTTCAACCAATCATCAAGGTAAGCTTAGGGTTGTGTAATATGATTAATTCTGAGCATTTTCATCTTTTCATTCATGATTTTTAAGCATGATTTCTCGATTTTCTGGGCAATTTCCGAAATGAAGGTTTTGGACAAATTTATGATCTTCTTTGATTCTTAACGGTTTTGATCGATTCCAAGCATGAGAATGATTGTTTTGACATCCTTATCTCATTTATGATCATTGATTACATGGTTGTTGAGGTATTCATGATGTACCATTTATGAAATTTTGAGAAAATCCCACGTAAATGTCACGTATACCTTCATGTCTTGATTGATCACTTTTGGAACTGATTTCCTTGTTGAATATATGATATTTTGCTGCATATTTGATGGACTTTTGGACTTGAATGAATCGGATTGAACGAGCGCAAGCATGCCCTGTTTTCTCGCAGCTTTGCCCTGTTTTCTTTCACGCGGGTTTGCTATCAATTTGCTGAGATTCTTTCATGTTGTTGCTGTTCTTTTTAGTGGTCTTTTTTGCATGTATTATGGTTGAATTGTTGCAGCAATTTGTGCCTTGTAATGTGGCCTATCTTGCTCGTACATGCCTGCCTTTTCCATGCTCTGTTTCTGCGTTTTTTCTGCTGCGTTTAGAGTCTGCTGTTGCTGCTGTCACGGGCGTGTCGTTTCTCCTCATTCCAGCGAGTCACGGGGGTGCTGCAAGGCCTGAACTTGCTGTACCGAGACACGGGGGTGTCTCGGTCCAAGCTTTGTGGGTGACACCCCCGTGTCACCCCGTTTTCTTGATTTATTCCTGCGTCTTCCTTGTTGCATTGCTGCTACTGTTGCTGCTTCCAATTCTTGCAGAATGGTTAGAAGTGCTGTTTTGCTTGCATGGCTGTGTATACCTGTATATATATATTTGTGTGTGAATGCATGTGTTGCATGCATGTGTAATAGATATAGTATATATATATATTGCATGAAAAATATATATGCATGCATGTGTGTGTGTGTTGTACGTGTATATATGTATATATTATATATAATGTATATTATATATATTGTATATTATACATATGAGTATATAGATATTATTTATATATATTATATATATATTTATTATATATTTTAATTAATGTTTGATTTAATTTAATTATTGAAATTAATTGAATTCTATTTCGCGTATTTATTCGACTGACTTTTGATTGAACGTTTTATTTATTTTATCCCTATATGTGAATATGAATATTATATGTGTTATGTTTATTAATTGAATGTTAAATTAATTAATATGCATTATGAATTATGAATTTATGAATTTATGTAATTTATATGAATGTTATGAATTTATGAAATTGATTGAATGTTACGAATTTATGAAATTGAATGAATGTTATGAATTTATGGAAATTATATGAATTTATGAATTTATGAATTTATGAAATTATGAAAAATATGAACGAATGAATGATTATATGATTTAAATTTCTTAATCGTGCACATGAACATTTTATTGATATAATATGATCATTTAAGCATTCATGTCATATGCACTTCATGGCCGAGCGTCATATGTGGTCATTGTGTCTCATACCTTTTCTTTTGAACAGATTCGGGTTTGGTCGGAGACAAGGACGAGCCTTGAGACGCTTGTGCCTTTATTTTGCTTTGGTAAAGGTGGGTTTTTCTTCTACTAGTTAAACAACCCTATAAATCCCTTATGTGCAAAGTTTTAAGCCAAAATAATATATTTATATAAATCGAGTCATTTTGGGGTAAATGATTTCAAACGTATGATCCCTTTTATTTATGAAACCCTACCTTATGTTTTGGCGAGATTGTATGTATGTTATGTTCACGGGCCCCGGGACTTAGTATATGTGGCTAACCGAGGAAGCAAGGGCTGACGGGGATCCCATATACTAGTTCCAACCAAATCTACGACGATACGGACCTCGTTAGGAGTTTTGACGAGGAAACGCAGGTCGGGCTTTTGAGGATTCATGTACCTCACTAGCCATTATGTATGTTCCGGTGGTCAGGTCTAGCTAACTTGTCCACCACCTGGAGGAAAAAGGTGTATATGTATGATTATGATCATTTATGTATGTGCACGAAAGATATGTATGACAACCAATAATTATGATATGATTACACGAGGAGAAGGTTGGAGATTGTGCACGCTCACTCGCCGAGCTTAAACCTTTATGAACAATTATGAATAAAAAGGAACGTCGTAATCCCGTTGATGTTTTCCATTGTTTTAACCACTTGGTAAATTCTTATAAAACTTCACACGGGATTAGGGCTTGCATGTATGTGTTTAATTTATGCGATATTATATATCTTATGCCCCGTTTTTATACCCACCAGTCTCTTTTAGACTGAACCCGGTTGTTTTCAGCTGTTTTGTGCAGGTATAGGAGTGCTAGGCGGGAATACAAGTCGTCTAGGTCTTGCATTTATGTTTAGCACTTCTTTTCAGTCTCATATTCATACTCCTGTTGCTACTTTTGTATTTGATCATAGTATAGATTGGAGCGTTATGATTTTTGTAGGCCGTGAGTGCCGTTGCTTATTTAAATGCTCTGGTATATCTATTTTGGAGCTTGGTGGCTCACTGTATATGCTATGTTGTTCTTGCTTCCGCGAAAATTATTTAACTCTGATTTTACGATTCCTGCACTGATTGGTTCAAGGGTTAGTCCCGCCTAGCATAGCGTGTGTGTTGTGTCCCCGTTCGCCGTGGATTTGGCACGTGTATGGACTTCCATTTCATATACGGGTCGGGTCTCGGTGCGGGGGATGTGGTACCTTACGCTCGGGTGCTACACGAACAGTTCTTCAATATGGGAAAGAGGGTATTTGTTCTTGATAGTCATACGATTGAGTTCTCGATAATCGATACACAATCGCAATGATCCGTCTTTCTTTTGACAAATAACACAGGCACTCCCCATGGGGATGTGCTAGGACGGATGTATCCTGAAGCTAACAACTCGTCAAGTTGTTTTCTCAACTCTTGGAGCTCGGCTGGAGCCATTCGATAAGGTGTTTTAGAGAACGGCTCAGCTCCAGGGACTAAATCAATTACAAATTCTAGTTCCCTGTCAGGAGGTAATGAATTCAGATGCTCGGGAAAGACATAAGTGAATTCTTTTACTACCTCTACTTCTTCAATTTTTAGCTGATCTTTGGGCCTATTTGACAAATAGGCAATGAATCCAGTAGCTCCATTACTCACTAACTTCTTAGCTTCGGCAGCTGTAACCAATGATACCGACTCAGATTTTCCTTTCAACCCAGAGCTATCACCTTTCCCTAAGGTGACTTCTTTCTTGAAGCAATACAACTTAGCACGGTACTTGCTAAGCCAATCCATTCCCAGAATAATCCCATATCTTGACATCGGTAATTCTATAAGATTTATCGGGTAGTATTGGGTACCAATTCTTATAGGACAGCGTTTATATCCTCTATCCGTAGTAAAACAAGTTCCCAAAGGAGAACTTATTTCGAGCATATAAGACAATGATTCAAGTGGAAAATTGAAATGCACACATAATTCAGATGCAATAAATGAATGCGTGGCGCCAGGGTCATATAAAGCAATAACTGGCGTGTTTAGAATGTGTACCGTACCATCAACAACCTTGGTAGGATCGGGATCCTCACTGCCCTCTATAGCATATGCACGTCCCTTAATTACTGGTCTTCCAGGAGTCTTAGCTGGAACCTTTCCTTTATTCCACTGTTGTGGTCTCTTTGGGCATTCTGAGTACTGACGTTCAGGGCTTCCACACCATGTACAGACTCCAGCTTTCTTATGACAATCCTTCTCGGTATGTCCGCGCTTCTGACAATATTCACAGACAATCTCTTCTTGAGGTTTTGGGAATGTCTGTTGAGGTCGGGACCATGATTGCATCGGTTTCTTTCCTGGATTTGGCTTTGCTGGTCCAGCAGGTCGTTTAGATCCTTGAGTTGGCTTGTAGAAGGATCCAGGACGGCTATTAGCTATACGAACCTCTTTATGTGTAGCCTCTGTTTTCATAGCCGTTTCCACAGCCTTAGTATAAATTTCCAACTCGAATGGAGCCAAAGCCCGCCTAAGATCCGACTTATGTCCTTTAATGAATCGCTGAGTTTTTCGACGTTCATCATGGAGGATGTGTGGGGCATATTGGATCAATCGGATGAACTTAGCTTCGTACTCAGCTACCGACATATTGCCTTGTACTAATTCTATGAATTCTGCCTCTCGAGCATCCCTAACTATCTGAGGGATGTATTTGTTTTGAAACACTCTGACAAAGTCTACCCACCTATAATTAACTTGATCTTCTGCCCAAACACGCTTGATATACTTCCACCAACTTAATGCTGCTCCTTCTAACATAAAAACTGCAAACTGGATTCTTTCAGGTTCTCCAGGAGAAATACCCATAGCCTCAAAGATCTTTTCGATACTAGCTATCCAATTTTCAGCTTTTACATCACTGGGTTCTCCAAAGAACTTTGGCGGGTTCATTCATAGAAATTTCTCCAGAGTCTTTTCATTATTCCCCTTTGTTCCATTAGCACAAGTTTGCACTATCTCTTTCAAAGCATCTACTAATTCAGAGTTTCCTCCTGCTGAGGATGCACCTTCTTGTGGGGAAGTGTTGTCTTAGGCAACTCTTCGAGGAGACATATTGATTTGCAGTTGCTTTATGAAGAATATAATGCATGATGGTTAAGAATGTGTTGCATATAATCACATAAATACATGTTTCAAATAATATCAAGCAGTAGATATCATATCACACAGATTTAGTAAAGCACAAAATTAAACAGAATAGCATTTAAAAGAGTGCAAAAGTAAAGCACAAACATAACAAGTAAAGGTGCAGGAAAATAAAATACTCACTCACGGTCCTGCTGGTATCTTGAAGCAATTCTAACTCGTAATGCAATAAGTATGAAAGCAGTAAATGTAGAGCAAGAATGTAACTGCAAAAGTGGGTTATATATATGCATCAAGTTTGAGAGCTATAGCTACAACTACAAAAAGCAAAATGGGGTGGACCTGATCTACGTCAAGTTACACCCTACAAAGCTCTCAACTCTCTCATCTCCGTCAGGCTAGCTGCGTCAACTGCTACGTCAAAAGGGAAGGTCCTCTACTGACTGATCTGTACAACCTCCCACTGATACTAATCCTAGATATATACCAAGCTCCAGAATAATCTCTGCCTAATCATGCTGATCACTATCCACAACCTCACCTCGAATAGGGCTCCAACCGTCACCCTGCTGCTCCTCCTCTGAACCCTGCTCATCCTTCTCAGGCTCCTGCTCAACCTCTGCCTTACCTCCGGGCTCCTCCTCCTCAGGCTCAGCTGCTGCATCCTCTCCCTGATCCATCATCTCCTCAACAGCCTGTACACCAGACAGATGATAGGCACCGGCCAGGCGGCTCCGAATACAAGAACGGTAACGCTGATATAAAGTCCGAGAGGCATTCCTAGAAAGAGTCATATAGGCTAAGTCCTGCTGTAGAGTCGCCACCTGTGCCACCAGATCGGCGTTCTCCTGCTCCAAGGTAGAGGTCTGCTGCTGAGCAAAATTCCTACTCACAGCATTCTGTAGGGCTAAATCAAGATATCTAGCAGACTCCAGCTGATACTCGCGAGCCATCTGAGCCTCCATATAATACGCATCTCTCTCTGACTCAAGTATATGCACTAAACAGTTCGGATAAGCATGCCCAACTCTACATGCTCTACCTCCCCGAACTACATGTCTCGCCCTCTGCCAAGTATAATAACGTATAGGACTCTCACGACGAGATACTGCTATAGTGTGTGGGGCCTCGTACTCCTCAAGCCAGGTATGATGTGCGTTCCCGGGTTCCTGATTCTCCCTTGCTATATAAAGAGACACTTAGAGTGAATTCTAAAGTTCAAGTACAAAACGAGCATTCTCCCAGCATTTATAGGTTAAGTCTCTTCTTAACCAAACCTGATGCTCTGATACCACCTTAAGCTGTAGCGCCCCCTAACACTACAACTCCCGCACCGTACTACCCTCGAGCGAATGTGAGACCTAGCACTCGAGAAATACTACGGCGAACGGTATAGACAGTACTTAAGTAGAGCGTAGGGTAAAATGCAGCGGAACATGGAAGAATTTAAAATTTGCAACAAGCAACATGATAACACACAAAATAGTATATGATATTGTAAGGGGGTAATATAATAGTGTAGTGTACGGAGTCACTGTGAGAGCAATTTATTAGCAATATACATGATCAGGATTAAATGCTCTTAATCTAAACCTGATCTAATAAATATGACACCTATAGCTTCAAAGATACCTCTAGGTGTCGTTTATCCTCGCTTCCTGAAATCATGTGTTTGAAACAGGCGAGGAATTAGTCAAAGTGACTAAGTGAAGGATGATTAGATTTAGATATATATATGGTTATATATATATATATATATATATATATATATATATATATATATATATATATATAGATATAATGATAGCAATAGGATATAGCAAATATGATACGGTTCATAAGTGAGAAACCGGGATAGGGGTATTTGAAGTTTATTTATAAATGATGAACCGTTTAATAAAGATTTGTACCGCCTGCAAGTAAGGCGTCTCCCTCCGATCTCCTTAAAATATTTGTAAAACAGTACCGGGCTGATCAAGGCACCAGTACTTTAATAAAACTAAATATGATAATAACTCCGCAACACCGTAGTGTCCGTAGGGGAGTAAACCCTACCGACGATATGTATATATGTGGGAGGAAGCTATCTCTCCCAGGGAGGTTGTCCCCCTTGTAAGTCTCTTGGCGTGGAGTAACTAACCTCCAGCTAAACCACTACAAAGAGTTGGTGGCGGTCTATGGCACCAACAATACTCTCGGCCCGTTACCTTCCGAGTATTGCTCGACACAGCTGCACGCCGGGCCCATTTTGATAAATGATAATGATTGACTTGCTTAGTCGGGAATCAGTTCTTAGTATTAATAGGACTGAAATATATAATGTCCGTATAAGATCCTGATTCCGACTTATTGGTATTTTCCTCATAAAGAGGAATATGTATAATATTGATATATATATATATATAGATAGGAAATCAAATAATAGATAGGTTTGGAAATTCTTTTATAATTAGATATAGATATAAACATGATTCCAGTTGAAAATGTTTTAACCCTCACCTAGTACAGAAATTCAAATAGGTTGGAACGGATCCCACTGTTCAGAGCAATTGTCGCCTGAAAGTAATTACTATTGACTTAGAACTAGGTTCTTATGATTCTAATCACATAATCACATAAGGTTTAAGAAATATAACATATTAGAGAATTCTCAAATCATTTAGAAATTATTTTCCCGGTAAAATTTAATTTCATTTGTTTAAGGGAAAATAATTAATTTATTAGGTTTCATAAATTCTTTAACCACTTAAATATTTATTAATCATGTCATAACCTTAAATAGAGTATTAGGAATTAAATTTGGAATTTAATTCAACAATGTAAGTTGATCTTGAAATTATTTTATAATTTTATTAATTTTTTGAATTAATTTGGAAAAATAATTATATAAAATTCCAAAATCATATTTTATAATTAAAATTAAATTAATTTCGAAATTAATTAATTAAATGTTGACCAAAAAGTCAAAATTACTATTGAAAACATTTACTATTCAATTTCTTGTGAATTAAACACTTAATAACATAAAATCGATCACACACACACACACACACTATCACACGTGCACATGAATTTGTTCAAGAACATTATGAATGTGTTCTTGAGCTTATGAAGATGTTCATACTAGTTCATGATCATATTCAACAAGTTCTAAGTCCATAACACATGATTAAATTCAAATGTAGCACTTTAATCATAAAATTAAATCTAAATAAATTATTGTAATCATAAATTTAATTAAACAAGAACATAATTATTTAAATATACATTCATATTATATCATATCACATTTCATGCATTTAATTAAATAAAATTTCATAATGTAGGCACACTACACATAAAGTTCCCAATTATGCATATATATTATAAAAATAAATTCCTAAAACATAATTTTATTATTCCTAAGCATGCTACTAATATTATAATATTAAAAACATAACATAAAGCATGAAATAATAAAAGAAAATTGCACCTTAGAGAGGGATTGTGGTTGTGCCGTGACTTATACATGTCTAATTTCATATCCAACAAACCAAACTCTATACCAACTTCTAGAAGTTAAGATATTCCTATTTTTCCACAGCTTGTACATTTCCGAAAATTGTCAACTTTTGCCGAACTTTGTCAAAACCTCTTTTATTGTATTCCTTTCACTTCCTAGGCTCCTGTATGTGACTTATATGAACCATATGCCTGATTAACTGATAATTATGTTCTTATTTGACACTCTTTGGTTCTTACTTGCTTAGGTCTGATTGTTTAAATTCGTGTTTGATATATGAATTGAATTTATCTGAGTAATTGAGCATATGAACATGATCACCCCCTTCCATGACATATTTATGCTTTATTCCATATTGAATCATCTCATAAGCATGCCGTGCATCTTAAATGGTTTCATATCGAGTCTTTTCTCACGAGCACACATTATGCTTTCTCTGGTACAGTTCTTCTCCAGGGTTGAGACTTCCGGATCGAATAGGCACCCGTATCACTCAAGTTTCTTATCTCAGGTTCTTCCAGGTGAGGGTGTTTTCGTTCTAGATAATTATCAACCCTATAACCCTTATGTGATATGTTTTGGCCAAAATCCTAATTATATATTTATGTATTGTTTTCAAGCAAAGTCATTGAGTAAATTCTTATCGAGTAAATGTTTTCAAGGAATGTTCTAACGTAACGAATGTTTTGGCGAGATAATGCATGTCACGTTCACGTTATTGGGCCCGGGGAAATGTGTGAATGGAGACCGGTACGACATCGGGTAGTCGGATAAGCCATTGCATATAGTACCCTTTGAGAGTATCTTACATGTAACAGCCCAGATTTTTGAGATCAGGATAGCACGGGTAAGTAAAGGGTTAAGAGGAAAGCATTTATAGCCTTAGTCCATTACACATTCCATTTTATGTGAATTATGTGCATTTATGTTCTGATTTATAATTGTGCCTTTTTGAGAGAATCACATCACTATTCATCCATCGAACCCTAAACCTTTACCTAAACCTTGAAAAACCTTAGAAAGCTGATTTCTATATTTTCCAAACTCATATCATAACTTTCATTGTTCCAAAATATATTTTTAAAATTGTTTGTTGAAAATTCCATTTAGGTCCCTAGATACTATTCATCTTTAATTGTAGGAATTTTCGAAACACTTTTACCTATTCAATTTTGGGCTCGATAGAATCCTTGCAAAATTTTATGAATTTTGGTATGATTTCCAAACCCTAATTCTTAACGTAGCTTCCGTAGAAAACAAAACCGGCCGAAAAACCCTAATTTTGCCCTAAATTAGAAATTTCTGAATTTCAACGTTTTTCCTATACAATATTATAACCATTACGATCCTTAGATTATTTTATGAATTTTAGGACCTTTTCCAAACTCTAGTTCAAATCCTAACTCGATTTATAAATTTTTCTTTATTTTCCCAAAGTACTATTTCTACCGTAAAAACTAATTTTAAAATCGTCCAACATTTGGTATACAATATTACAGTCAAAATGATCCTTGAATTATTTCAAGAATCATGGACACTTTCTCGGGAATCATGGATTACTAAAATAATTAATTATACGCCTAAGTATACACTTAACCCCCCTAATAAATGAACCTAGCTTATTCACTGCATGATTCATCTAATTAATTGCAACATAAGCCCCTAAATACCAACTATAAATACCCTTAGAAGCATAACATAAAATTCACACAAAAATCATCACATTTGCTCCCATAAGTCACGGCACAACCACAATCCCTCTCTAAGGTGCAATTTTCTTTTATTATTTCATGCTTTATGTTATATTTTTAATATTATAATATTAGTAGCATGCTTAGGAATAACAAAATTATGTTTTAGGAATTTATTTTTATAATATATATGCATAATTGGGAACTTTATGTGTAGTGTGCCTACATTATGCAAGTAAGAACCAAAGAGTGTCAAATAAGAACATAATTATCAGTTAATCAAGCATATGGTTCATATAAGTCACATACAGGAGCCTAGGAAGTGAAAGGAATGCAATAAAAGAGGTTTTGACAAAGTTCGGCAAAAGTTGACAATTTTCGAAAATGTACAAGCTGTGGAAAAATAGGAATATCTTAACTTCTAGAAGTTGGTATAGAGTTTGGTTTGTTGGATATGAAATTAGACATGTATACCTTTAAAATGATATATGGCGTTCTAGTTCCAAACGAGGAGTAAATGGCATAAGCTTTAATTTAGGCGAGTGCAGTTTGTCGGGAAAGCGGCGACACCTAAAAGAATTGATCATATCTCACAATCTAGAAATGATATTGAGGTTATTCTAAATGGAGATTGTTCTAGACTTCAAGAGGTTTCCAAAGGTTCAAAAATCAAATCAATCGGAGTTCATATGAGGGAAAAACGCCCGTTTGAAAAATGGTCTGAAAACCCAAACGGGCGTTTGGGAGCTCTCGGGTCAAAATTCTGGGAAGTGAAACGGGCATTTGGTGAATGAACTGAAAAGCCAAACGGGCGTTTGGCATGCCGCTGGGCGAAAAAACAAGGGAAAAACAGTGCAAGTCTCGGAAATAGGCTCCCATGCCTCCCTAACACCAATCAACAACAAATAAACACCTCAAAACTAGTTTATATCATCAATATACATCTCATACTTCAATTACAACGTATAAATCCATCATTTGAGCACTTAGATCAATCAAACAAATCCCATAAAAGTCATGAAACCAAATAACCAATAGCTTCAAGTATTCATGCCATAATTCAAAGATACACACATATATGATCACATATTCAAACTTAAATCAAGAATAAACATCTAAGGCAAGAAACCCTAGTTCATCAACTCATAATCAATCCCAAATATACCATACCAACCTTGGAATGAAAGAAATGAAATGAAGCTGATGAAATGGAGGAGATGATCTTGATGATGATGATGATGCTTGATGGATTGATCTTCCTTCTCCTTCTTGTTTGTGATCAAATGTGTGTGTGTGAGTGATGGAGAAAGAATCGTGATAAGTGTGTGTAATTGGTGTGGTAGAGAGTTTGTGTGTGTTTGTGTCTTGCAAATGTGATATATGTATAATGTATGTAATGTAATATAAGTATAGATATAATGTATATATGTATAAAGTGATAAAGTGGAGATATTATGTATATTATATGTATATAAATCTTTAGTGCTCTTATTACTATATACATATATAATGAATGTGTGAGTGTATTAGTGTAGAGAAATTATGCATATATATATATATATATTTATATATAAGTTCATGCTTCATGAATAAATGCATGAAGTAATGGAAATATTATTCTTGTATAATTAGTTTAAGTGTATAGATATACATATGTATATATATATAAAGATATGTTATAAGATGAAATGTATAAATTATGCATATGTTAGAAAATGAATTGGAATGAAATTAAAATGAAATAGCAATTAAATGAACATATAGGTAATTAGACAATTAATCACATAATCCACTTAGTCACATAATTCAATTAAGCACGCTTAAAAGTTCTAACTCTCAAACTCACACGTGTGGCGTGCGTACCTGAATAATTTGAAAATGCGGGGCGTTACATTAATCGAAATCCAGAGCACCCAAATCCAACTCTTCCTGGTCTTAACTTCGACAAACTCGATTTCTAATCACTAGACTTAGTTAGAAATCCTTCTTTGTCGACCCTTGGTTCATAACTCCTACCGAACCCATTTTATCTTGACTCCTCTTAATTATTGATACCTCTTCAATGATCCGAATCTGGGACCAAAATACCTTCAAGGTTTGTTCACTTCATCCCATAGGTTGAAAGATCCCGTTGAATCCAATTAAAGGCACCTTATGTAGTAAAGCCATGTATGTCGATCCTCTAAGTCATAACTATCTCACGATCAATCCTTATTTCACCAAGTGTCCTTCTACCACCGCATCTCTAAATTCGAACCTCTCATTCCGAATCCTAATCCTTGAACTCTAGCTCCATCTAGAAAGCCTCACATCTCGAATTCTCTACATTCTTCCTGGGTGTATTCTTCCTATCTTCCATGCCTCAGAAAAGCTTGCAATTGATCGTCTTTATCGTAGAACCTGGCCGTGGTTTGATATTATCTTCATAACCTGTAAATCATAACTCGCTTCAAGGAAATATGTATGCGATTAGTGCATGCTCATGGCACGTATTTAACACGAAAGGCACTGATCCAATGCAGAAATGCAACAGATAAGTCAACAAAATTCAAAAAGGGAAGCAATTCATATTCAAGATCGATGCAATGCACACATTGTCACGTAGTTCCTAAGCCAACGACCTAGACTGACTCAATCACGACACGAGAATACAGGTTTTGCAACCGGGCTCTGATACCACTTAAAGATATAGCACCCCGCACGTGAGGCACCACATCCCCCGCACTATGGCTCAACACTGGTAACGAAATGGGAAGTCCGCACCCATATCAAACCATAGCGAATGGGAGACAAACAAAACAACCCTCCTAAGCTAGGCGGAACTTAGACCCTGCAAAATAGTCAACCAACAAAACGTAATGCAGTGGAGAACTAAATCCAAACACATGCTTTGGCCACGGGCCTGCAGAAATTAAACACAAGAACCATAAACAGACTTGGGCTCCTCAGGCCTCTTTTTAACTCATAACAAAGCCCAGCAAAGGGCAATTCAATAGCAAATGCATAAAGATTCAAGTTCATAATGTTACAGAGTCGAATCATACACGATTCAAATACATATGCGAGTGCAGAGACTCTTCTAACGTAACTTGACCGACTCAAAGACTCAATACCACACCGCCTAGCTCGAACTCCAACGCGAAACCTGCGTACTAAAAGGTTGGGGAGGGAGAGGGTCAGTCTCTAGAAGACTGAGTGAGCCGGAGCGATACATATATATAAAAACATGCACATTCAAGTTATAAATCCCGAGCAAAGTTTTATTTAAAGTTAGTTCACAAGATGGCAAGATAATAACTAACCAATGCTCGGATTTTACAACTAATCATACTAAATTTATTAAGTTCATAATTCATACATAAACATAAGGCTCGGCGAGTGAGCGTACATTATCTCCAACTAAACTCCGACCGTGTACGACAAATATCATTAATACCTTAAATAGGTGATCATGCAATATATCATAATACACACAGATCATATATCATATCATAGGACATAGTCGTTTGGGCAATCCGTGTCCCGGCCTTCCCGCACGGTGCATAACAATCATAACATGTAGCACCCGAGCGCAAGGTACAACATCCCCCGCATCGAGACCCGACCCAAATATGAAATGCACGATCCATACCCGAGCTAGATCACGGCGAATGGGGACAAACACACACGCTATGCTAGGCGGGCTAACCCTTAAAATCATAAAATCAAAGTAAATATTAAGTGTGGAAGCAATAACTGGCCATAATATAAACATTGATCATTCAAGCTCCCAAAAGTAAGCCATATACATTATCAAATTGCCCAAATTCTCTTACAAAAATGAACCCCAATGAAATTCTGAACCCCACTTCTCGCCCTCACCGTGATCAAGACTCCCGTGCTTATCCTTTATGAGTTGAGATTAGTGAAATAAACTCATTTTCCGATTGCCTATACTTAAGCACATGATTTCCTCCCAAAAAGTCTTTGCCTTTCTCTACCGTTTCCATTTGTTGCTCCATATTTCCTAATTTGACCTCTCCACCCGACAATTCAGCTTGGATTTGGAAAACGAACTCAATTCTCGGCCTCAATATCACCACCTTCCCTAAATTTGTATCTACCCCGTCAATTGCCTTTCTCTACTTCCTTCCCTACTCGTTTCTATCTTAGTAGCAATCCAGAGCACCTAAATTTAAACTCTTCTCGATCTTCACCTCCACAATCTCGATTTCTAATTTCCAGGTTTATTTAGCAACCCTTCTTTGACAACTCTTGGTGCTCAATTCCCATCGAATTTATTTTACCTTGACTCCTCCCAGTCCTCCGTACCTCTTTAATGGTCCGAACCCTGAACCAAAATACCTTCAAGGTTCATTTACTTCATTCCTTAGGTTGAACAGTCCTGTTGAATCCAATTATGGCATCTTATGTAGGAGAGCCATATATACCCGTATTCGGAGTCATAAAGGTTTTCCCCCGATCAATTCTTATCTTATCAAGTGTCTCTCTCTACCATTGCATCCCTAAAGTGGAACCTCCCATTTCAGCTCCTATCCCTTGAACTCTAGCTCTATCTATGAGGACTACACCTCTCGATTTCTTTATATCTTTCCTGATGCATCATTCCTATCCTCCATGCCTCAGAAAGAACTTGCAGTAAGGCATTGTTAGCATGATACTTGGCCGTGGTTTGGTAGTATCTTCATAGCCTGTAATTCATAACTTATTCCGGAGATATATGCATGTGATTAGCACATGCACATGGCACATATTCAACACGAAAGGCACGGATTCAATATAAAATGCAACAAGTAATTCGACAAGATTAAAAAGAAAGACAATTTCATGTTCAAGATCGATGCAATGCACACATTATCACGTAGTTCCCATGCCGAACGACCTAGACTGACCCACACGACACGAAAACCCGAGTTTTGTAACCCGAGGCTCTGATACCACTTAAGGATGTAGCACCTGAGCGCAAGGTACCACATCCCCCGCACCGAGACCCGACCCGACCCGAATATGAAATTGACGATCCATACGCGAGCTAGATCACGGCGAACGGGGACAAACACACACGCTATGCTAGGCGGGCTAACCCTTAAAACCATAAAATCAGAGTAAACAATAAGTGCGGAAGCAATAACTGGCCATAATATAAACATTGATCATTCAAGCTCACAAAAGTAAGCCTTATACATTATCAAATTGCCCAAATTCTCTTACAAAAATGAACCCCAATGAAATTCTGAACCCCACTTCTCGCCCTCACCGTGATCAAGACTCCCGTGCTTTAATGATTTGAGATTAGTGAAATAAACTAATTTTCCGATTGATTATAAGTACTTAAGCACATGATTTCCTCCCAAAAAGTCTTTACCTTTCTTTACCGTTTCCATTTGTTTCTCTATATTTCCTAATTCGACCTCTCCACCCGACAATTCAGCTTGGATTTGGAAAACGAACTCAATTCCCGGCCTCAATATCACCACCTTCCCTAAATTTGTATCTACCCCGTCAATTGTCTTTCTCTACTTCCTTCCCTACTCGTTCCTATCTTAGTAGCAATCCAGAGCACCTAAATTTAAACTCTTGTCGATCTTCACCTCCACAATCTCGATTTCTAATTTCCAGGTTTATTTAGCAACCCTTCTTTGACAACTCTTGGTGCTCAATTCCCATCGAATTGAATTTACCTTGACTCCTCCCAGTCCTCGGTACGTCTTCAATGGTCCGAACCCTGAACCAAAATACCTTCAAGGTTCATTTACTTCATTCCTTAGGTTGAACAGTCCTGTTGAATCCAATTATGGCATCTTATGTAGGAGAGCCATATATACCCGTATTCGGAGTCATAAAGGTTTTCCCCCGATCAATTCTTATCTGATCAAGTGTCTCTCTCTACCATTGCATCCCTAAAGTGGAACCTCCCATTTCAGCTCCTATCCCTTGAACTCTAGCTCTATCTATGAGGACTACACCTCTCGATTTCTGTATATCTTTCCTGATGCATCATTCCTATCCTCCATGCCTCAGAAAGAACTTGCAGTAAGGTATTGTTAGCATGATACTTGGCCGTGGTTTGATAGTATCTTCATAGCCTGTAATTCATAACTTATTCCGGAGATATATGCATGCAATTAGCACATGCTCATGGCACATATTCAATACGAAAGGCACGGATTCAATATAAAATGCAACAAGTAATTCGACAAGATTAAAAAGAAAGATAATTTCATGTTCAAGATCGATGCAATGCACACATTATCACGTAGTTCCTATGCCGAACGACCTAGACTGACCCACACGACACGAGAACCCGAGTTTTGTCACCCGAGGCTCTGATACCACTTCAGGATGTAGCACCCGAGCGCAAGGTACCACATCCCCCGCACCGAGACCCGACCCGAATATGAAATGGACGGTCCATACGCGAGCTAGATCACGGCGAACGGGGACAAACACACACGCTATGCTAGGCGGGCTAACCCTTAAAACCATAAAATCAGAGTAAACATTAAGTGCGGAAACAATAACTGGCCATAATATAAACATTGACCATTCAAGCTCCCAAAAGTAAGCCATATACATTTTCAAATTGCCCAAATTCTCTTACAAAAATGAACCCCAATGAAATTCTGAACCCCACTTCTCGCCCTCACCGTGATCAAGGCTCCCGTGCTTTTATGAGTTGAGATTAGTGAAATAAACTCATTTTCCGATTGCTTATAAGTACTTAAGCACATGATTTCCTCCCAAAAAGTCTTTGCCTTTCTTTACCGTTTCCATTTGTTGCTCCATATTTCCTAATTCGACCTCTCCACCCGACAATTCAGCTTGGATTTGGAAAACGAACTCAATTCCCGGCCTCAATATCACCACCTTCCCTAAATTTGTATGTACCCTGTCAATTGCCTTTCTCTACTTTCTTCCCTACTCGTTTCTATCTTAGTAGCAATCTAGAGCACCTAAATTTAAACTCTTCTCGATCTTCACCTCCACAATCTCGATTTCTAATTTCCAGTTTTATTTAGCAACCCTTCTTTGACAACTCTTGGTGCTCAATTCCCATCGAATTTATTTTACCTTGACTCCTCCTAGTCCTCGGTACCTCTTCAATGGTCCGAACCCTGAACCAAAATACCTTCAAGGTTCATTTACTTCATTCCTTAGGTTGAACAGTCCTGTTGAATCCAATTATGGCATCTTATGTAGGAGAGCCATATATACCTGTATTCGGAGTCATAAAGGTTTTCCCCCGATCAATTCCTATCTTATCAAGTGTCTCTCTCTACCATTGCATCCCTAAAGTGGAACCTCCCATTTCAGCTCATATCCCTTGAACTCTTGCTCTATCTATGAGGACTACACCTCTCGATTTCTTTATATCTTTCCTGATGCATCATTCCTATCCTCCATGCCTCAGAAAGAACTTGCAGTAAGGCGTTGTTAGCAAGATACTTGGTCGTGGTTTGATAGTATCTTCATAGCCTGTAATTCATAACTTATTCCGGAGAAATATGCATGCGATTAGCACATGCTCATGGTACATATTCAACACGATAGGCACGGATTCAATATAAAATGCAACAAGTAATTCGACAAGATTAAAAAGAAAGACAATTTCATGTTCAAGATCGATGCAATGCACAAATTATCACGTAGTTCCTATGCCGAACGACCTAGACTGACCCACATGACACGAGAACCCGAGTTTTGTAACCCGTGGCTCTGATACCACTTAAGGATGTAGCACCCGAGCGCAAGGTACCACATCCCCCACACCGAGACCGACCCGAATATGAAATGGACGATCCATACACGAGCTAGATCACGGCGAACGGGGACAAAGACACACGCTATGCTAGGCGGGCTAACCCTTAAAACCATAAAATCAGAGTAAACATTAAGTGCGGAAGCAATAACTGGCCATAATATAAACATTGATCATTCAAGCTCCCAAAAGTAAGCCATATACATTATCAAATTGCCCAAATTCTCTTACAAAAATGAACCCCAATGAAATTCGGAACCCCACTTCTCGCCCTCACCGTGATCAAGACTCCCGTGCTTATCCTTTATGAGTTGAGATTAGTGAAATAAACTCATTTTCCGATTGCTTATACTTAAGCACATGATTTCCTCCCAAAAAGTCTTTGCCTTTCTTTACCTTTTCCATTTGTTGCTCCATAGTTCCTAATTCGACCTCTCCTCCCGATAATTCAGCTTGGATTTGGAAAACGAACTCAATTCCCGGCCTCAATATCACCACCTTCCCTAAATTTGTATCTACCCCGTCAATTGCCTTTCTCTACTTCCTTCCCTACTCGTTTCTATCTTAGTAGCAATCCAGAGCACCTAAACTTAAACTCTTCTCGATCTTCACCTCCACAATCTCGATTTCTAATTTCCAGGTTTATTTAGCAACCCTTCTTTGACAACTCTTGGTGCTCAATTCCCATCGAATTTATTTTACCTTGACTCCTCCAAGTCCTCGGTACCTCTTCAATGGTCCGAACCCTGAACCAAAATACCTTCAAGGTTCATTTACTTCATTCCTTAAGTTGAACAGTCCTGTTAAATCCAATTATGGTATCTTATGTAGGAGAGCCATATATACCCGTATTCGGAGTCATAAAGGTTTTCCCCCGATCAATTCTTATCTTATCAAGTGTCTCTCTCTACCATTGCATCCCTAAAGTGGAACCTCCCATTTCAGCTCCTATCCCTTGAACTCTAGCTCTATCTACGAGGACTACACCTCTCGATTTCTTTATATCTTTCCTGATGCATCATTCCTATCCGCCATGCCTCAGAAAGAACTTGGAGTAAGGCATTGTTAGCATGATACTTGGCCGTGGTTTGATAGTATCTTCATAGCCTGTAATTCATAACTTATTCCGGAGATATATGCATGCGATTAGCACATGCTCATGGCACATATTCAATACGAAAGGCACGGATTCAATATAAAATGCAACAAGTAATTCGACAAGATTAAAAAGAAAGACAATTTCATGTTCAAGATCGATGCAATGCACACATTATCACGTAGTTCCTATGCCGAACGACCTAGACTGACCCACACGACACGAGAACCCGGGTTTTGTCACCCGAGGCTCTGATACCACTTCAGGATGTAGCACCCGAGCGCAAGGTACCACATCCCCCGCACCGAGACCCGACCCGAATATGAAATGGACGGTCCATAGGCGAGCTAGATCACGGCGAACGGGGACAAACACACACGCTATGCTAGGCGGGCTAACCCTTAAAACCATAAAATCAGAGTAAACATTAAGTGCGGAAACAATAACTGGCCATAATATAAACATTGACCATTCAAGCTCCCAAAAGTAAGCCATATACATTTTCAAATTGCCCAAATTCTCTTACAAAAATGAACCCCAATGAAATTCTGAACCCCACTTCTCGCCCTCACCGTGATCAAGACTCCCGTGCTTTTATGAGTTGAGATTAGTGAAATAAACTCATTTTCCGATTGCTTATAAGTACTTAAGCACATGATATCCTCCCAAAAAGTCTTTGCCTTTCTTTACCGTTTCCATTTGTTGTTCCATATTTCCTAATTCGACCTCTCCACCCGACAATTCAGCTTGGATTTGGAAAACGAACTCAATTCCCGGCCTCAATATCACCACCTTCCCTAAATTTGTATCTACCCCGTCAATTGCCTTTCTCTACTTCCTTCCCTACTCGTTTCTATCTTAGTAGCAATCCAGAGCACCTAAATTTAAACTCTTCTCGATCTTCACCTCCACAATCTCGATTTCTAATTTCCAGGTTTATTTAGCAACCCTTCTTTGACAACTCCTGGTGCTCAATTCCCATCGAATTTATTTTACCTTGACTCCTCCCAGTCCTCGGTACCTCTTCAATGGTCCGAACCCTGAAGCAAAATACCTTCAAGGTTCATTTACTTTATTCCTTAGGTTGAATTGTCCTGTTGAATCCAATTATGGCATCTTATGTAGGAGAGCCATATATACCTGTATTCGGAGTCATAAAGGTTTTCCCCCGAACAATTCTTATCTTATCAAGTGTCTCTCTCTACCATTGCATCCCTAAAGTGGAACCTCCCATTTCAGCTCCTATCCCTTGAACTCTAGCTCTATCTATGAGGACTACACCTCTCGATCTCTTTATATCTTTCCTGATTCATCATTCCTATCCTCCATGCCTCAGAAAGAACTTGCAGTAAGGCGTTGTTAGCATGATACTTGGCCGTGGTTTGATAGTATCTTCATAGCCTGTAATTCATAACTTATTCCGGAGATATATGCATGCGATTAGCACATGCTCATGGCACATATTCAACACGAAAGGCACAGATTCAATATAAAATTCAACAAGTAATTCGACAAGATTAAAAAGAAAGACAATTTCATGTTCAGGATCGATGCAATGCACACATTATCACGTAGTTCCTATGCCGAACGACCTAGACTGACCCACACGACACGAAAACCCGAGTTTTGTAACCCCGAGGCTCTGATACCACTTAAGGATGTAGCACCTGAGCGCAAGGTACCACATCCCCCGCACCGAGACCCGACCCGAATTTGAAATGGACGATCCATACGCGAGCTAGATCACGGCGAACGGGGACAAACACACACGCTATGCTAGGCGGGCTAACCCTTAAAACCATAAAATCAGAGTAAACAATAAGTGCGGAAGCAATAACTGGCCATAATATAAACATTGATCATTCAAGCTCCCAAAAGTAAGCCATATACATTATCAAATTGCCCAAATTCTCTTACAAAAATGAACCCCAATGAAATTCGGAACCCCACTTCTCGCCCTCACCGTGATCAAGACTCCCGTGCTTATCCTTTATGAGTTAAGATTAGTGAAATAAACTCATTTTCCGATTGCTTATACTTAAGCACATGATTTCCTCCCAAAAAGTCTTTGCCTTTCTTTACCTTTTCCATTTGTTGCTCCATAGTTCCTAATTCGACCTCTCCTCCCGATAATTCAGCTTGGATTTGGAAAACGAACTCAATTCCCGGCCTCAATATCACCACCTTCCCTAAATTTGTATCTACCCCGTCAATTGCCTTTCTCTACTTCCTTCCCTACTCGTTTCTATCTTAGTAGCAATCCAGAGCACCTAAACTTAAACTCTTCTCGATCTTCACCTCCACAATCTCGATTTCTAATTTCCAGGTTTATTTAGCAACCCTTCTTTGACAACTCTTGGTGCTCAATTCCCATCGAATTTATTTTACCTTGACTCCTCCCAGTCCTCGGTACCTCTTCAATGGTCCGAACCCTGAAGCAAAATACCTTCAAGGTTCATTTACTTCATTCCTTAGGTTGAATTGTCCTGTTGAATCCAATTATGGCATCTTATGTAGGAGAGCCATATATACCTGTATTCGGAGTCATAAAGGTTTTCCCCCGAACAATTCTTATCTTATCAAGTGTCTCTCTCTACCATTGCATCCCTAAAGTGGAACCTCCCATTTCAGCTCCTATCCCTTGAACTCTAGCTCTATCTATGAGGACTACACCTCTCGATCTCTTTATATCTTTCCTGATTCATTATTCCTATCCTTCATGCCTCAGAAAGAACTTGCAGTAAGGCGTTGTTAGCATGATACTTGGCCGTGGTTTGATAGTATCTTCATAGCCTGTAATTCATAACTTATTCCGGAGATATATGCATGCGATTAGCACATGCTCAGGGCACATATTCAACACGAAAGGCACGGATTCAATATAAAATACAACAAGTAATTCGACAAGATTAAAAAGAAAGACAATTTCATGTTCAGGATCGATGCAATGCACACATTATCACGTAGTTCCTATGCCGAACGACCTAGACTGACCCACACGACACGAAAACCCGAGTTTTGTAACCCCGAGGCTCTGATACCACTTAAGGATGTAGCACCTGAGCGCAAGGTACCACATCCCCCGCACCGAGACCCGACCCGAATTTGAAATGGACGATCCATACGCGAGCTAGATCACGGCGAACGGGGACAAACACACACGCTATGCTAGGCGGGCTAACCCTTAAAACCATAAAATCAGAGTAAACAATAAGTGCGGAAGCAATAACTGGCCATAATATAAACATTGATCATTCAAGCTCCCAAAAGGAAGCCATATACATTATCAAATTGCCCAAATTCTCTTACAAAAATGAACCCCAATGAAATTCGGAACCCCACTTCTCGCCCTCACCGTGATCAAGACTCCCGTGCTTATCCTTTATGAGTTGAGATTAGTGAAATAAACTCATTTTCCGATTGCTTATACTTAAGCACATAATTTCCTCCCAAAAAGTCTTTGCCTTTCTTTACCTTTTCCATTTGTTGCTCCATAGTTCCTAATTCGACCTCTCCTCCCGATAATTCAGCTTGGATTTGGAAAACGAACTCAATTCCCGGCCTCAATATCACCACCTTCCCTAAATTTGTATCTACCCCGTCAATTGCCTTTCTCTACTTCCTTCCCTACTCGTTTCTATCTTAGTAGCAATCCAGAGCACCTAAACTTAAACTCTTCTCGATCTTCACCTCCACAATCTCGATTTCTAATTTCCAGGTTTATTTAGCAACCCTTCTTTGACAACTCTTGGTGCTCAATTCCCATCGAATTTATTTTACCTTGACTCCTCCCAGTCCTCGGTACCTCTTCAATGGTCCGAACCCTGAACCAAAATACCTTCAAGGTTCATTTACTTCATTCCTTAGGTTGAACAGTCCTGTTAAATCCAATTATGGTATCTTATGTAGGAGAGCCATATATACCCGTATTCGGAGTCATAAAGGTTTTCCCCCGATCAATTCTTATCTTATCAAGTGTCTCTCTCTACCATTGCATCCCTAAAGTGGAACCTCCCATTTCAGCTCCTATCCCTTGAACTCTAGCTCTATCTACGAGGACTACACCTCTCGATTTCTTTATATCTTTCCTGATGCATCATTCCTATCCGCCATGCCTCAGAAAGAACTTGGAGTAAGGCATTGTTAGCATGATACTTGGCCGTGGTTTGATAGTATCTTCATAGCCTGTAATTCATAACTTATTCCGGAGATATATGCATGCGATTAGCACATGCTCATGGCACATATTCAACACGAAAGGCACGGATTCAATATAAAATGCAACAAGTAATTCGACAAGAATAAAAAGAAAGATAATTTCATGTTCAAGATCGATGCAATGCACACATTATCACGTAGTTCCTATGCCGAACGACCTAGACTGACCCACACGACACGAGAACCCGAGTTTTGTAACCCGAGGCTCTGATACCACTTAAGGATGTAGCACCCGAGCGCAAGGTACCACATCCCCCGCAACGAGACCCGACCCGAATATGAAATGGACGATCCATACGCGAGCTAGATCACGGCGAACGGGGACAAACACACACGCTATGTTAGGCGGGCTAACCCTTAAAACCATAAAATCAGAGTAAACATTAAGTGCGGAAGCAATAACTGGCCATAATATAAACATTGATCATTCAAGCTCCCAAAAGTAAGCCATATATATTATCAAATTGCCCAATTTCTCTTACAAAAATGAACCCTAATGAAATTCTAAACCCCACTTCTCGCCCTCACCGTGATCAAGACTCCCGTGCTTATCCTTTATGAGTTGAGATTAGTGAATTAAACTCATTTTCCGATTGCTTATACTTAAGCACATGATTTCCTCCCAAAAAGTCTTTGCCTTTCTTTACCGTTTCCATTTGTTGCTCCATATTTCCTAATTCGACCTCTCCACCCGACAATTCAGCTTGGATTTGGAAAACGAACTCAATTCCCGGCCTCAATATCACCACCTTCCCTAAATTTGTATCTACCCCGTCAATTGCCTTTCTCTACTTCCTTCCCCACTCGTTTCTATCTTAGTAGCAATCCAGAGCACCTAAATTTAAACTCTTCTCGATCTTTACCTCCACAATCTCGATTTCTAATTTCCAGGTTTATTTAGCAACCCTTCTTTGACAACTCTTGGTGCTCAATTCCCATCGAATTTATTTTACCTTGACTCCTCCCAGTCCTTGGTACCTCTTCAATGGTCCGAACCCTGAACCAAAATACCTTCAAGGTTCATTTACTTCATTACTTAGGTTGAATTGTCCTGTTGAATCCAATTATGGCATCTTATGTAGGAGAGCCATATATACCTGTATTCGGAGTCATAAAGGTTTTCCCCCGAACAATTCTTATCTTATCAAGTGTCTCTCTCTACCATTGCATCCCTAAAGTGGAACCTCCCATTTCAGCTCCTATCCCTTGAACTCTAGCTCTATCTATGAGGACTACACCTCTCGATCTCTTTATATCTTTCCTGATTCATCATTCCTATCCTCCATGCCTCAGAAAGAACTTGCAGTAAGGCGTTGTTAGCAGGATACTTGGCCGTGGTTTGATAGTATCTTCATAGCCTGTAATTCATAACTTATTCCGGAGATATATGCATGCGATTAGCACATGCTCATGGCACATATTCAACACGAAAGGCACGGATTCAATATAAAATACAACAAGTAATTCGACAAGATTAAAAAGAAAGACAATTTCATGTTCAGGATCGATGCAATGCATACATTATCACGTAGTTCCTATGCCGAACGACCTAGACTGACCCACACGACACGAAAACCCGAGTTTTGTAACCCCGAGGCTCTGATACCACTTAAGGATGTAGCACCTGAGCGCAAGGTACCACATCCCCCGCACCGAGACCCGACCCGAATTTGAAATGGACGATCCATACGCGAGCTAGATCACGGCGAACGGGGACAAACACACACGCTATGCTAGGCGGGCTAACCCTTAAAACCATAAAATCAGAGTAAACAATAAGTGCGGAAGCAATAACTGGCCATAATATAAACATTGATCATTCAAGCTCCCAAAAGTAAGCCATATACATAATCAAATTGCCCAAATTCTCTTACAAAAATGAACCCCAATGAAATTCGGAACCCCACTTCTCGCCCTCACCGTGATCAAGACTCCCGTGCTTATCCTTTATGAGTTGAGATTAGTGAAATAAACTCATTTTCCGATTGCTTATACTTAAGCACATGATTTCCTCCCAAAAAGTCTTTGCCTTTCTTTACCTTTTCCATTTGTTGCTCCATAGTTCCTAATTCGACCTCTCCTCCCGATAATTCAGCTTGGATTTGGAAAACGAACTCAATTCCCGGCCTCAATATCACCACCTTCCCTAAATTTGTATCTACCCCGTCAATTGCCTTTCTCTACTTCCTTCCCTACTCGTTTCTATCTTAGTAGCAATCCAGAGCACCTAAACTTAAACTCTTCTCGATCTTCACCTCCACAATCTCGATTTCTAATTTCCAGGTTTATTTAGCAACCTATCTTTGACAACTCTTGGTGCTCGATTCCCATCGAATTTATTTTACCTGGACTCCTCCCAGTCCTCGGTACCTCTTCAATGGTCCGAACCCTGAACCAAAATACCTTCAAGGTTCATTAACTTCATTCCTTAGGTTGAACAGTCCTGTTGAATTCAATTATGGCATCTTATGTAGGAGAGCCATATATACCCGTATTCGGAGTCATAAAGGTTTTCCCCCGATCAATTCTTATTTTGTCAAGTGTCTCTCTCTACCATTGCATCCCTAACGTGGAACCTCCCATTTCAGCTCCTATCCCTTGAACTCTAGCTCTATCTATGAGGACTACACCTCTCGATTTCTTTATATCTTTCCTGATGCATCATTCCTATCCCCCATGCCTCAGAAAGAACTTGCAGTAAGGCATTGTTAGCATGATACTTACCCGTGGTTTGATAGTATCTTCATAGCCTGTAATTCATAACTTATTCCGGAGATATATGCATGCGATTAGCACATGCTCATGGCACATATTCAACACGAAAGGTACGGATTCAATATAAAATGCAACAAGTAATTCGACAAGATTAAAAAGAAAGACAATTTCATGTTCAGGATCGATGCAATGCATACATTATCACGTAGTTCCTATGCCGAACGACCTAGACTGACCCACACGACACGAAAACCCGAGTTTTGTAACCCCGAGGCTCTGATACCACTTAAGGATGTAGCACCTGAGCGCAAGGTACCACATCCCCCGCACCGAGACCCGACCCGAATTTGAAATGGACGATCCATACGCGAGCTAGATCACGGCGAACGGGGACAAACACACACGCTATGCTAGGCGGGCTAACCCTTAAAACCATAAAATCAGAGTAAACAATAAGTGCGGAAGCAATAACTGGCCATAATATAAACATTGATCATTCAAGCTCCCAAAAGTAAGCCATATACATAATCAAATTGCCCAAATTCTCTTACAAAAATGAACCCCAATGAAATTCGGAACCCCACTTCTCGCCCTCACCGTGATCAAGACTCCCGTGCTTATCCTTTATGAGTTGAGATTAGTGAAATAAACTCATTTTCCGATTGCTTATACTTAAGCACATGATTTCCTCCCAAAAAGTCTTTGCCTTTCTTTACCTTTTCCATTTGTTGCTCCATAGTTCCTAATTCGACCTCTCCTCCCGATAATTCAGCTTGGATTTGGAAAACGAACTCAATTCCCGGCCTCAATATCACCACCTTCCCTAAATTTGTATCTACCCCGTCAATTGCCTTTCTCTACTTCCTTCCCTACTCGTTTCTATCTTAGTAGCAATCCAGAGCACCTAAACTTAAACTCTTCTCGATCTTCACCTCCACATTCTCGATTTCTAATTTCCAGGTTTATTTAGCAACCTATCTTTGACAACTCTTGGTGCTCGATTCCCATCGAATTTATTTTACCTGGACTCCTCCCAGTCCTCGGTACCTCTTCAATGGTCCGAACCCTGAACCAAAATACCTTCAAGGTTCATTAACTTCATTCCTTAGGTTGAACAGTCCTGTTGAATTCAATTATGGCATCTTATGTAGGAGAGCCATATATACCCGTATTCGGAGTCATAAAGGTTTTCCCCCGATCAATTCTTATTTTGTCAAGTGTCTCTCTCTACCATTGCATCCCTAACGTGGAACCTCCCATTTCAGCTCCTATCCCTTGAACTCTAGCTCTATCTATGAGGACTACACCTCTCGATTTCTTTATATCTTTCCTGATGCATCATTCCTATCCCCCATGCCTCAGAAAGAACTTGCAGTAAGGCATTGTTAGCATGATACTTAGCCGTGGTTTGATAGTATCTTCATAGCCTGTAATTCATAACTTATTCCGGAGATATATGCATGCGATTAGCACATGCTCATGGCACATATTCAACACGAAAGGTACGGATTCAATATAAAATGCAACAAGTAATTCGACAAGATTAAAAAGAAAGATAATTTCATGTTCAAGATCGACGCAATGCACACATTATCACGTAGTTCCTATGCCGAACGACCTAGACTGACCCACACGACACGAGAACCCAAGTTTTGTAACCCGAGGCTCTGATACCACTTAAGCATGTAGCACCCGAGCGCAAGGTACCACATCCCCCGCACCGAGACCCGACCCGAATATGAAATGAACGATCCATATGCGAGCTAGATCACGGCGAATGGGGACAAACACACACGCTATGCTAGGCGGGCTAACCCTTAAAACCATAAAATCAGGGTAAACATTAAGTGCGGAAGCAATAAATGGCCATAATATAAACATTGATCATTCAAGCTCCCAAAAGTAAGCCATATACATTATCAAATTACCCAAATTCTCTTACAAAAATGAACCCCAATGAAATTCTGAACCCCACTTCTCGCCCTCACTGTGATCAAGACTCCCGTGCTTATCCTTTATGAGTTGAGATTAGTGAAATAAACTCATTTCCCGATTGCTTATACTTAGGCACATGATTTCCTCCCAAAAAGTCTTTGCCTTTCTTTACCGTTTCTATTTGTTGCTCCATAGTTCCTAATTCGACCTCTCATCCCGATAATTCAGCTTGGATTTGGAAAACGAACTCAATTCCCAGCCTCAATATCACCACCTTCCCTAAATTTGTATCTACCCCGTCAATTGCCTTTCTCTACTTCCTTCCCTACTCGTTTCTATCTTAGTAGCAATCTAGAGCACCTAAACTTAAACTCTTCTCGATCTTCACCTCCACAATCTCGATTTCTAATTTCCAGGTTTATTTAGCAACCTATCTTTGACAACTCTTGGTGCTCGATTCCCATCGAATTTATTTTACCTTGACTCCTCCCAGTCCTCGGTACCTCTTCAACGGTCCGAACCCTGAACCAAAATACCTTCAAGGTTCATTTACTTCATTCCTTAGGTTGAACAGTCCTGTTGAATCCAATTATGGCATCTTATGTAGGAGAGCCATATATACCCGTATTCGGAGTCATAAAGGTTTTCCCCCGATCAATTCTTATTTTGTCAAGTGTCTCTCTCTACCATTGCATCCCTAAAGTGGAACCTCCCATTTCAGCTCCTATCCCTTGAACTCTAGCTCTATCTATGAGGACTACACCTCTCGATTTCTTTATATCTTTCCTGATGCATCATTCCTATCCCCCATGCCTCGGAAAGAACTTGCAGTAAGGCATTGTTAGAATGATACTTGGCCGTGGTTTGATAGTATCTTCATAGCCTGTAATTCATAACTTATTCCGGAGATATATGCATGCGATTAGCACATGCTCATGGCACATATTCAACACGAAAGGCACGGATTCAATATAAAATGCAACAAGTAATTCGACAAGATTAAAAAGAAAGACAATTTCATGTTCAAGATCGATGCAATGCACACATTATCACGTAGTTCCTATGCCGAACGACCTAGACTGACCCACACGACACGAGAACCCAAGTTTTGTAACTCGAGGCTCTGATACCACTTAAGGATGTAGCACCCGAGCGCAAGGTACCACATCCCACGCACCGAGACCCGACCCGAATATGAAATGAACGATCCATATGCGAGCTAGATCACGGCGAATGGGGACAAACACACACGCTATGCTAGGCGGGCTAACCCTTAAAACCATAAAATCAGAGTAAACATTAAGTGCGGAAGCAATAACTGGCCATAATATAAACATTGATCATTCAAGCTCCCAAAAGTAAGCCATATACATTATCAAATTGCCCAAATTCTCTTACAAAAATGAACCCCAATGAAATTCTGAACCCCACTTCTCGCCCTCACTGTGATCAAGACTCCCGTGCTTATCCTTTATGAGTTGAGATTAGTGAAATAAACTCATTTCCCGATTGCTTATACTTAGGCACATGATTTCCTCCCAAAAAGTCTTTGCCTTTCTTTACCGTTTCTATTTGTTGCTCCATAGTTCCTAATTCGACCTCTCATCCCGATAATTCAGCTTGGATTTGGAAAACGAACTCAATTCCCAGCCTCAATATCACCACCTTCCCTAAATTTGTATCTACCCCGTCAATTGCCTTTCTCTACTTCCTTCCCTACTCGTTTCTATCTTAGTAGCAATCCAGAGCACCTAAACTTAAACTCTTCTCGATCTTCACCTCCACAATCTCGATTTCTAATTTCCAGGTTTATTTAGCAACCTATCTTTGACAACTCTTGGTGCTCGATTCCCATCGAATTTATTTTACCTTGACTCCTCCCAGTCCTCGGTACCTCTTCAACGGTCCGAACCCTGAACCAAAATACCTTCAAGGTTCATTTACTTCATTCCTTAGGTTGAACAGTCCTGTTGAATCCAATTATGGCATCTTATGTAGGAGAGCCATATATACCCGTATTCGGAGTCATAAAGGTTTTCCCCCGATCAATTCTTATTTTGTCAAGTGTCTCTCTCTACCATTGCATCCCTAAAGTGGAACCTCCCATTTCAGCTCCTATCCCTTGAACTCTAGCTCTATCTATGAGGACTACACCTCTCGATTTCTTTATATCTTTCCTGATGCATCATTCCTATTCCCCATGCCTCAGAAAGAACTTGCAGTGAGGCATTGTTAGCATAATACTTGGCCGTGGTTTGATAGTATCTTCATAGCCTGTAATTCATAACTTATTCCGGAGATATATGCATGCGATTAGCACATGCTCATAGCACATATTCAACACGAAAGGCACGGATTCAATATAAAATGCAACAAGTAATTCGACAAGATTAAAAAGAAAGACAATTTCATGTTCAAGATCGATGCAATGCACACATTATCACGTAGTTCCTATGCCGAACGACCTAGACTGACCCACACGACACGAGAACCCAAGTTTTGTAACCCGAGGCTCTGATACCACTTAAGGATGTAGCACCCGAGCGCAAGGTACCACATCCCCCGCACCGAGACCCGACCCGAATATGAAATGAACGATCCGTATGCGAGCTAGATCACGGCGAATGGGGACTAACACACACGCTATGCTAGGCGGGCTAACCCTTAAAACCATAAAATCAGAGTAAACATTAAGTGCGGAAGCAATAACTGGCCATAATATAAACATTGATCATTCAAGCTCCTAAAAGTAAGCCATATACATTATCAAATTGCCCAAATTCTCTTACAAAAATGAACCCCAATGAAATTCTGAACCCCACTTCTCGCCCTCACCGTGATCAAGACTCCCGTGCTTATCCTTTATGAGTTGAGATTAGTGAAATAAACTCATTTTCCGATTGCTTATACTTAAGCACATGATTTCCTGCCAAAAAGTCTTTGCCTTCCTTTACCGTTTCCATTTGTTGCTCCATATTTCCTAATTCGACCTCTCCACCCGACAATTCAGCTTGGATTTCGAAAACGAACTCAATTCCCGGCCTCAATATCACCACCTTCCCTAAATTTGTATCTACCATGTCAATTGCCTTTCTTTACTTCCTTCCTTACTCGTTTCTATCTTAGTGGCAATCCAGAGCACCTAAATTTAAACTCTTCTCGATCTTCACCTCCACAATCTCGATTTCTAATTTCCCGGTTTATTTAGTAACCCTTCTTTGACAACTCTTGGTTCTCAATTCCCATCGAATTTATTTTACCTTGACTCCTCCCAGTCCTCGGTACCTCTTCAATGGTCCGAACCCTGAACCAAAATACCTTCAAGGTTCATTTACTTCATTCCTTAGGTTGAACAGTCCTGTTGAATCCAATTATGGCATCTTATGTAGGAGAGCCATATATACCCATATTCGGAGTCATAAAGGTTTTCCCCCGATCAATTCTTATCTTATCAAGTGTCTCTCTCTACCATTGCGTCCCTAAAGTGGAACCTCCCATTTCAGCTCCTATCCCTTGAACTCTAGCACTGTCTATGAGAACTACACCTCTCGATTTCTTTATATCTTTCCCGATGCATCATTCCTATCCTCCATGCCTCAGTAAGAAATTGCAGTAAGGCATTGTTAGCATGATACTTGGCCGTGGTTTGGTCGTATCTTCATAGCTTGTAATTCATAACTTATTCCGGAGATATATACATGCGATTAGCACGTGCTCATGGCACATATTCAACACGAAAGGTACGGATTCAATATAAAATGCAACAAGTAATTCGACAAGATTAAAAAGAAAGACAATTTCATGTTCAAGATCGATGCAATGCACACATTATCACGTAGTTCCTATGCCGAACGACCTAGACTGACCCACACGACACGAGAACCCGAGTTTTGTAACCCGAGGCTCTGATACCACTTAAGGATGTAGCACCCGAGCGCAAGGTACCACATCCCCCGCACCGAGACCCGACCCGAAAATGAAATGGACGATCCAAACGCGAGCTAGATCACGGCGAACGGGGACAAACACACACGCTATGCTAGGCGGGCTAACCCTTAAAACCATAAAATCAGAGTAAACATTAAGTGAGGAAGCAATAACTGGCCATAATATAAACATTGGTCATTCAAGCTCCCAAAAGTAAGCCATATACATTATCAAATTGCCCAAATTCTCTTACAAAAATGAACCCCAATGAAATTCTGAACCCCACTTTTCGCCCTCACCGTGATCAAGACTCCCGTGCTTATCCTTTATGAGTAGAGATTAGTTAAATAAACTAATTTTCCGATTGCTTATACTTAAGCACATGATTTCCTCCCAAAAAGTCTTTGCCTTTCTTTACCGTTTCCATTTGTTGCTCCATATTTCCTAATTCGACCTCTCCACCCGACAATTCAGCTTGGATTTGGAAAACGAACTCAATTCCCGGCCTCAATATCAACACCTTCCCTAAATTTGTATCTACCCCGTCAATTGCCTTTCTCTACTTCCTTCCCTACTCGTTTCTATCTTAGTAGCAATCCAGAGCACCTAAATTTAAACTCTTCTCGATCTTCACCTCCACAATCTCGATTTCAAATTTCCAGGTTTATTTAGCAACCCTTCTTTGACAACTCTTGGTGCTCAATTCCCATCGAATTTATTTTACCTTGACTCCTCCCAGTCCTCGGTACCTTTTCAATGGTCCGAACCCTGAACCAAAATACCTTCAGGGTTCATTTACTTCATTCCTTAGGTTGAACAGTCCTGTTGAATCCAATTATGGCATCTTATGTAGGAGAGCCATATATACCCCGTATTCGGAGTCATAAAGGTTTTCCCCCGATCAATTCTTATCTTATCAAGTGTCTCTCTCTACCATTGCATCCCTAAAGTGGAACCTCCCATTTTAGCTCCTATACCTTGATATCTAGCTCTATCTATGAGGACTACACCTCTCGATTTCTTTATATCTTTCCTGATGCATCATTCCTATCCTCCATGCCTCAGAAAGAACTTGCAGTAAGGCATTGTTAGCATGATACTTGGCCGTGGTTTGATAGTATCTTCGTAGGCTGTAATTCATAACTTATTCCGGAGATATATGCATGCGATTAGCACGTGCTCATGGCACATATTCAACACGAAAGGCACAGATTCAATATAAAATGCAACAAGTAATTCGACAAGATTAAAAAGAAAGACAATTTCATGTTCAAGATCGATGCAATGCACACATTATCACGTAGTTCCTATGCCGAACGACCTAGACTGACCCACACGACACGAGAACCCGAGTTTTGTAACCCGAGGCTCTGATACCACTTAAGGATGTAGCACCGAGCGCAAGGTACCACATCCCCCGCAGCGAGACCCGACCCGAAAATGAAATGGACGATCCATACGCGAGCTAGATCACGGCGAACGGGGACAAACACACACGCTATGCTAGGCGGGCTAACCCTTAAAACCATAAAATAAGAGTAAACATTAAGTGAGGAAGCAATAACTGGCCATAATATAAACATTGATTATTCAAGCTCCCAAAAGTAAGCCATATACATTATCAAATTGCCCAAATTCTCTTACAAAAATGAACCCCAATGAAATTCTGAACCCCACTTCTCGCCCTCACCGTGATCAAGACTCCCGTGCTTATCCTTTATGAGTTGAGATTAGTTAAATAAACTCATTTTCCGATTGCTTATACTTAAGCACATGATTTCCTCCCAAAAACTCTTTGCCTTTCTTTACCGTTTCCATTTGTTGCTCCATATTTCCTAATTCGACCTCTCCACCCGACAATTCAGCTTGGATTTGGAAAACGAACTCAATTCCCGGCCTTAATATCAACACCTTCCCTAAATTTGTATCTACCCCGTCAATTGCCTTTCTATACTTCCTTCCCTACTCGTTTCTATCTTAGTAGCAATCCAGAGCACCTAAATTTAAACTCTTCTCGATCTTCACCTCCACAATCTCGATTTCTAATTTCCAGGTTTATTTAGCAACCCTTCTTTGAGAACTCTTGGTGCTCAATTCCCATCGAATTTATTTTACCTTGACTCCTCCCCGTCCTCGGTACCTCTTCAATGGTCCGAACCCTGAACCCAAATACCTTCAAGGTTCATTTACTTCATTCCTTAGGTTGAACAGTCCTGTTGAATCCAATTATGGCATCTTATGTAGGAGAGCCATATATACCCGTATTCGGAGTCATAAGGTTTTCCCCCGATCAATTCTTATCTTATCAAGTGTCTCTCTCTACCATTGCATCCCTAAAGTGGAACCTCCCATTTTAGCTCCTATACCTTGAACTCTAGCTCTATCTATGAGGACTACACCTCTCGATTTCTTTATATCTTTCCTGATGCATCATTCCTATCCTCCATGCCTCAGAAAGAACTTGCAGTAAGGCATTGGTAGCATGATACTTGGCCGTGGTTTGATAGTATCTTCGTAGCCTGTAATTCATAACTTATTCCGGAGATATATGCATGTTATTAGCACGTGCTCATGACACATATTCAACCTGAAAGGCACGGATTCAATATAAAATGCAACAAGCAATTCGACAAGATTAAAAAGAAAGATAATTTCATGTTCAAGATCGATGCAATGCACACATTATCACGTAGTTCCTATGCCGAACGACCTAGACTGACCCACACGACACGAGAACCCAAGTTTTGTAACCCGAGGCTCTGATACGACTTAAGGATGTAGCAGCCGAGCGCAAGGTACCACATCCCCCGCACCGAGGCCCGACCCGAATATGAAATGGACGATCCATATGCGAGCTAGATCACGGCGAACGGGGACAAACACACACGCTATGCTAGGCGGGCTAACCCTTAAAACCATAAAATCAGAGTAAACATTAAGTTCGGAAGCAATAACTGGCCATAATATAAACATTGATCATTCAAGCTCCCAAAAGTAAGCCATATACATTATCAAATTGCCCAAATTCTCTTACAAAAATGAACCCCAATGAAATTCTGAACCCCACTTCTCGCCCTCACCGTGATCAAGACTCCCGTGCTTATCCTTTATGAGTTGAGATTAGTGAAATAAACTCATTTTCCGATTGCTTATACTTAAGCACATGATTTCCTCCCAAAAAGTCTTTGCCTTCCTTTACCTTTTCCATTTGTTGCTCCATATTTCCTAATTCGACCTCTCCACCCGACAATTCAGCTTAGATTTGGAAAACGAACTCAATTCCCGGCCTCAATATCACCACCTTCCCTAAATTTGTATCTACCCCGTCAATTGCCTATCTCTACTTCCTTCCCTACTCGTTTCTATCTTAGTAGCAATCCAGAGCAGCTAAATTTAAACTCTTCTCGATCTTCACCTCCACAATATCGATTTCTAATTTCCAGGTTTATTTAGCAACCCTTCTTTGACAAGTCTTGAGGCTCAATTCCCATCGAATTTATTTTACCTTGACTCATCCCAGTCCTCGGTACCTCTTCAATGGTCCGAACCTTGAACCAAAATACCTTCAAGGTTCATTTACTTCGTTCCTTAGGTTGAACAGTCCTGTTGAATCCAATTATGGCATCTTATGTAGGAGAGCCATATATACCCGTATTCGGAGTCATAAAGGTTTTCCCCCGATCAAATCTTATCTTGTCAAGTGTCTCTCTCTACCATTGCATCCCTAAAGTGGAACCTCCCATTTCAGCTCCTATCCCTTGAACTCTAGCTCTATCTATGAGGACTACACCTCTCGATTTCTTTATATCTTTCCCGATGCATCATTCCTATCCTCCATGCCTCAGAAAGAACTTGCAGTAAGGCATTGTTAGCATGATACTTGGCCGTGGTTTGATAGTATCTTCATAGCCTGTAATTCATAACTTATTCCGGAGATATATGCATGCGATTAGCACGTGCTCATGGCACATATTCAAGACGAAAGGCACGGATTCAATATAAAATGCAACAAGTAATTCGACAAGATTAAAAAGAAAGACAATTTAATTTTCAAGATCGATGCAATGCACACATTATCACGTAGTTCCTATGCCGAACGACCTAGACTGACCCACACGACACGAGAACCCGAGTTTTGTAACCCGAGGCTCTGATACCACTTAAGGATGTAGCACCCGAGCGCAAGGTACCACATCCCCCGCATCGAGACCCGACCCGAATATGAAATGGACGATCCATACTGGAGCTAGATCACGACGAACGGGGACAAACACACACGCTATGCTGGGCGGGCTAACCCTTAAAACCATAAAATCAGAGTAAACATTAAGTGGGGAAGCAATAACTGGCCATAATATAAACATTGATCATTCAAGCTCCCAAAAGTAAGCCATATACATTATCAAATTGCCCAAATTCTCTTATAAAAATGAACCCCAATGAAATTCCGAACCCCACTTCTCGCCCTCACCGTGATCAAGACTCCCGTGCTTATCCTTTATGAGTTGAGATTAGTGAAATAAACTCATTTTCCGATTGCTTATACTTAAGCACATGATTTCCTCCCAAAAAGTCTTTGCCTTTCTTTACCGTTTCCATTTGTTGCTCCATATTTCCTAATTCGACCTCTCCACCCGACAATTCAGCTTGGATTTGGAAAACGAACTCAATTCCCGGCCTCAATATCACCACCTACCCTAAATTTGTATCTACCCCATCAATTGCCTTTCTCTACTTCCTTCCCTACTCGTTTCTATCTTAGTAGCAATCCAGAGCAGCTAAATTTAAACTCTTCTCGATCTTCACCTCCACAATCTCGATTTCTAATTTCCAGGTTTATTTAGCAACCCTTCTTTGACAAGTCTTGGTGCTCAATTCCCATCAAATTTATTTTACCTTGACTCCTCCCAGTCCTCGGTACCTCTTCAATGGTCCGAACCCTGAACCAAAATACCTTTAAGGTTCATTTACTTCATTCCTTAGGTTGAACAGTCCTGTTGAATCCAATTATGGCATCTTACGTAGGAGAGCCATATATACCCGTATTCGGAGTCATAAAGGTTTTCCCCCGATCAATTCTTATCTTGTCAAGTGTCTCTCTCTACCATTGCATCACTAAAGTGGAACCTCCCATTTCAGCTCCTATCCCTTGAACTCTAGCTCTATCTATGAGGACTACACCTCTCGATTTCTTTATATCTGTCCCGATGCATCATTCCTATCCTCCATGCCTCAGAAAGAACTTGCAGTAAGGCATTGTTATCATGATAGTTGGCCGTGGTTTGATAGTATCTTCGTAGCCTGTAATTCATAACTTATTCCGGAGATATATGCATGCGATTAGCACGTGCTCATGGCACATCTTCAAGACGAAAGGCACGGATTCAATATAAAATGCAACAAGTAATTCGACAAGATTAAAAAGAAAGATAATTTCATGTTCAAGATCGATGCAATGCACACATTATCACGTAGTTCCTATGCTGAACGACCTAGACTGACCCACACGACACGAGAACCCGAGTTTTGTAACCCGAGGCTCTGATACCACTTAAGGATGTAGCACCCGAGCGCAAGGTACCACATCCCCCGCATCGAGACCCGACCCGAATATGAAATGGACGATCCATACTCGAGCTAGATCACGACGAACGGGGACAAACACACACGCTATGCTGGGCGGGCTAACCCTTAAAACCATAAAATCAGAGTAAACATTAAGTGGGGAAGCAATAACTGGCCATAATATAAACATTGATCATTCAAGCTCCCAAAAGTAAGCCATATACATTATCAAATTGCCCAAATTCTCTTATAAAAATGAACCCCAATGAAATTCTGAACCCCACTTCTCGCCCTCACCGTGATCAAGACTCCCGTGCTTATCCTTTATGAGTTGAGATTAGTGAAATAAACTCATTTTCCGATTGCTTATACTTAAGCACATGATTTCCTCCCAAAAAGTCTTTGCCTTTCTTTACCGTTTCCATTTGTTGCTCCATATTTCCTAATTCGACCTCTCCACCCGACAATTCAGCTTGGATTTGGAAAACGAACTCAATTCCCGGCCTCAATATCACCACCTTCCCTAAATTTGTATCTACCCCATCAATTGCCTTTCTCTACTTCCTTCCCTACTCGTTTCTATCTTAGTAGCAATCCAGAGCAGCTAAATTTAAACTCTTCTCGATCTTCACCTCCACAATCTCGATTTCTAATTTCCAGGTTTATTTAGCAACCCTTCTTTGATAAGTCTTGGTGCTCAATTCCCATCAAATTTATTTTACCTTGACTCCTCCCAGTCCTCGGTACCTCTTCAATGGTCCGAACCCTGAACCAAAATACCTTTAAGGTTCATTTACTTCATTCCTTAGGTTGAACAGTCCTGTTGAATCCAATTATGGCATCTTATGTAGGAGAGCCATATATACCCGTATTCGGAGTCATAAAGGTTTTCCCCCGATCAATTCTTATCTTGTCAAGTGTCTCTCTCTACCATTGCATCCCTAAAGTGGAACCTCCCATTTCAGCTCCTATCCCTTGAACTCTAGCTCTATCTATGAGGACTACACCTCTCGATTTCTTTATATCTGTCCCGATGCATCATTCCTATCCTCCATGCCTCAGACAGAACTTGCAGTAAGGCATTGTTATCATGATAGTTGGCCGTGGTTTGATAGTATCTTCGTAGCCTGTAATTCATAACTTATTCCGGAGATATATGCATGCGATTAGCACGTGCTCATGGCACATCTTCAAGACGAAAGGCACGGATTCAATATAAAATGCAACAAGTAATTCGACAAGATTAAAAAGAAAGATAATTTCATGTTCAAGATCGATGCAATGCACACATTATCACGTAGTTCCTATGCTGAACGACCTAGACTGACCCACACGACACGAGAACCCGAGTTTTGTAACCCGAGGCTCTGATACCACTTAAGGATGTAGCACCCGAGCGCAAGGTACCACATCCCCCGCATCGAGACCCGACCCGAATATGAAATGGACGATCCATACTCGAGCTAGATCACGACGAACGGGGACAAACACACACGCCATGCTGGGCGGGCTAACCCTTAAAACCATAAAATCAGAGTAAACATTAAGTGGGGAAGCAATAACTGGCCATAATATAAACATTGATCATTCAAGCTCCCAAAAGTAAGCCATATACATTATCAAATTGCCCAAATTCTCTTATAAAAATGAACCCCAATGAAATTCTGAACCCCACTTCTCGCCCTCACCGTGATCAAGACTCCCGTGCTTATCCTTTATGAGTTGAGATTAGTGAAATAAACTCATTTTCCGATTGCTTATACTTAAGCACATGATTTCCTCCCAAAAAGTCTTTGCCTTTCTTTACCGTTTCCATTTGTTGCTCCATATTTCCTAATTCGACCTCTCCACCCGACAATTCAGCTTGGATTTGGAAAACGAACTCAATTCCCGGCCTCAATATCACCACCTTCCCTAAATTTGTATCTACCCCATCAATTGCCTTTCTCTACTTCCTTCCCTACTCGTTTCTATCTTAGTAGCAATCCAGAGCAGCTAAATTTAAACTCTTCTCGATCTTCACCTCCACAATCTCGATTTCTAATTTCCAGGTTTATTTAGCAACCCTTCTTTGATAAGTCTTGGTGCTCAATTCCCATCAAATTTATTTTACCTTGACTCCTCCCAGTCCTCGGTACCTCTTCAATGGTCCGAACCCTGAACCAAAATACCTTTAAGGTTCATTTACTTCATTCCTTAGGTTGAACAGTCCTGTTGAATCCAATTATGGCATCTTATGTAGGAGAGCCATATATACCCGTATTCGGAGTCATAAAGGTTTTCCCCCGATCAATTCTTATCTTGTCAAGTGTCTCTCTCTACCATTGCATCCCTAAAGTGGAACCTCCCATTTCAGCTCCTATCCCTTGAACTCTAGCTCTATCTATGAGGACTACACCTCTCGATTTCTTTATATCTGTCCCGATGCATCATTCCTATCCTCCATGCCTCAGACAGAACTTGCAGTAAGGCATTGTTATCATGATAGTTGGCCGTGGTTTGATAGTATCTTCGTAGCCTGTAATTCATAACTTATTCCGGAGATATATGCATGCGATTAGCACGTGCTCATGGCACATCTTCAAGACGAAAGGCACGGATTCAATATAAAATGCAACAAGTAATTCGACAAGATTAAAAAGAAAGATAATTTCATGTTCAAGATCGATGCAATGCACACATTATCACGTAGTTCCTATGCTGAACGACCTAGACTGACCCACACGACACGAGAACCCGAGTTTTGTAACCCGAGGCTCTGATACCACTTAAGGATGTAGCACCCGAGCGCAAGGTACCACATCCCCCGCATCGAGACCCGACCCGAATATGAAATGGACGATCCATACTCGAGCTAGATCACGACGAACGGGGACAAACACACACGCCATGCTGGGCGGGCTAACCCTTAAAACCATAAAATCAGAGTAAACATTAAGTGGGGAAGCAATAACTGGCCATAATATAAACATTGATCATTCAAGCTCCCAAAAGTAAGCCATATACATTATCAAATTGCCCAAATTCTCTTATAAAAATGAACCCCAATGAAATTCTGAACCCCACTTCTCGCCCTCACCGTGATCAAGACTCCCGTGCTTATCCTTTATGAGTTGAGATTAGTGAAATAAACTCATTTTCCGATTGCTTATACTTAAGCACATGATTTCCTCCCAAAAAGTCTTTGCCTTTCTTTACCGTTTCCATTTGTTGCTCCATATTTCCTAATTCGACCTCTCCACCCGACAATTCAGCTTGGATTTGGAAAACGAACTCAATTCCCGGCCTCAATATCACCACCTTCCCTAAATTTGTATCTACCCCATCAATTGCCTTTCTCTACTTCCTTCCCTACTCGTTTCTATCTTAGTAGCAATCCAGAGCAGCTAAATTTAAACTCTTCTCGATCTTCACCTCCACAATCTCGATTTCTAATTTCCAGGTTTATTTAGCAACCCTTCTTTGATAAGTCTTGGTGCTCAATTCCCATCAAATTTATTTTACCTTGACTCCTCCCAGTCCTCGGTACCTCTTCAATGGTCCGAACCCTGAACCAAAATACCTTTAAGGTTCATTTACTTCATTCCTTAGGTTGAACAGTCCTGTTGAATCCAATTATGGCATCTTATGTAGGAGAGCCATATATACCCGTATTCGGAGTCATAAAGGTTTTCCCCCGATCAATTCTTATCTTGTCAAGTGTCTCTCTCTACCATTGCATCCCTAAAGTGGAACCTCCCATTTCAGCTCCTATCCCTTGAACTCTAGCTCTATCTATGAGGACTACACCTCTCGATTTCTTTATATCTGTCCCGATGCATCATTCCTATCCTCCATGCCTCAGACAGAACTTGCAGTAAGGCATTGTTATCATGATAGTTGGCCGTGGTTTGATAGTATCTTCGTAGCCTGTAATTCATAACTTATTCCGGAGATATATGCATGCGATTAGCACGTGCTCATGGCACATCTTCAAGACGAAAGGCACGGATTCAATATAAAATGCAACAAGTAATTCGACAAGATTAAAAAGAAAGATAATTTCATGTTCAAGATCGATGCAATGCACACATTATCACGTAGTTCCTATGCTGAACGACCTAGACTGACCCACACGACACGAGAACCCGAGTTTTGTAACCCGAGGCTCTGATACCACTTAAGGATGTAGCACCCGAGCGCAAGGTACCACATCCCCCGCATCGAGACCCGACCCGAATATGAAATGGACGATCCATACTCGAGCTAGATCACGACGAACGGGGACAAACACACACGCTATGCTGGGCGGGCTAACCCTTAAAACCATAAAATCAGAGTAAACATTAAGTGGGGAAGCAATAACTGGCCATAATATAAACATTGATCATTCAAGCTCCCAAAAGTAAGCCATATACATTATCAAATTGCCCAAATTCTCTTATAAAAATGAACCCCAATGAAATTCTGAACCCCACTTCTCGCCCTCACCGTGATCAAGACTCCCGTGCTTATCCTTTATGAGTTGAGATTAGTGAAATAAACTCATTTTCCGATTGCTTATACTTAAGCACATGATTTCCTCCCAAAAAGTCTTTGCCTTTCTTTACCGTTTCCATTTGTTGCTCCATATTTCCTAATTCGACCTCTCCACCCGACAATTCAGCTTGGATTTGGAAAACGAACTCAATTCCCGGCCTCAATATCACCACCTTCCCTAAATTTGTATCTACCCCATCAATTGCCTTTCTCTACTTCCTTCCCTACTCGTTTCTATCTTAGTAGCAATCCAGAGCAGCTAAATTTAAACTCTTCTCGATCTTCACCTCCACAATCTCGATTTCTAATTTCCAGGTTTATTTAGCAACCCTTCTTTGATAAGTCTTGGTGCTCAATTCCCATCAAATTTATTTTACCTTGACTCCTCCCAGTCCTCGGTACCTCTTCAATGGTCCGAACCCTGAACCAAAATACCTTTAAGGTTCATTTACTTCATTCCTTAGGTTGAACAGTCCTGTTGAATCCAATTATGGCATCTTATGTAGGAGAGCCATATATACCCGTATTCGGAGTCATAAAGGTTTTCCCCCGATCAATTCTTATCTTGTCAAGTGTCTCTCTCTACCATTGCATCCCTAAAGTGGAACCTCCCATTTCAGCTCCTATCCCTTGAACTCTAGCTCTATCTATGAGGACTACACCTCTCGATTTCTTTATATCTGTCCCGATGCATCATTCCTATCCTCCATGCCTCAGACAGAACTTGCAGTAAGGCATTGTTATCATGATAGTTGGCCGTGGTTTGATAGTATCTTCGTAGCCTGTAATTCATAACTTATTCCGGAGATATATGCATGCGATTAGCACGTGCTCATGGCACATCTTCAAGACGAAAGGCACGGATTCAATATAAAATGCAACAAGTAATTCGACAAGATTAAAAAGAAAGATAATTTCATGTTCAAGATCGATGCAATGCACACATTATCACGTAGTTCCTATGCTGAACGACCTAGACTGACCCACACGACACGAGAACCCGAGTTTTGTAACCCGAGGCTCTGATACCACTTAAGGATGTAGCACCCGAGCGCAAGGTACCACATCCCCCGCATCGAGACCCGACCCGAATATGAAATGGACGATCCATACGCGAGGTAGATCACGGCGAACGGGGACAAACACACACGCTATGCTGGGCGCGCTAACTCTTAAAACCATAAAATCAGAGTAAACATTAAGTGCGGAAACAACAACTGGCCATAATATAAACATTGATCATTCAAGCTCCCAAAAGTAAGCCATATACATTATCAAATTGCCCAAATTCTCTTACAAAAATGAACCCCAATGAAATTCTGAACCCCACTTCTCGCCCTCACCGTGATCAAGACTCCCGTGCTTATCCTTTATGAGTTGAGATTAGTGAAATAAACTCATTTTCCGATTGCTTATACTTAAGCACATGATTTCCTCCCAAAAAGTCTTTGCTTTTCTTTACCGTTTCCATTTGTTGCTCCATATTTCCTAATTCGACCTCTCCACCCAACAATTCAGCTTGGATTTGGAAAACGAACTCAATTCCCGGCCTCAATATCACCACCTTCCCTAAATTTGTATCTACCCCGTCAATTGCCTTTCTCTACTTCCTTCCCTACTCGTTTCTATCTTAGTAGCAATCCAGAGCAGCTAAATTTAAACTCTTCTCGATCTTCACCTCCACAATCTCGATTTCTAATTTCCAGGTTTATTTAGCAACCCTTCTTTGACAACTCTTGGTGCTCAATTCCCATCGAATTTATTTTACCTTGACTCCTCCCAGTCCTCGGTACCTCTTCAATGGTCCGAACCCTGAACCAAAATACCTTTAAGGTTCATTTACTTCATTCCTTAGGTTGAACAGTCCTGTTGAATCCAATTATGGCATCTTATGTAGGAGAGCCATATATACCCGTATTCGGAGTCATAAAGGTTTTCCCCCGATCAATTCTTATCTTATCAAGTGTCTCTCTCTACCATTGCATCCCCAAAGTGGAACCTCCCATTTCAGCTCCTATCCCTTGAACTCTAGCTCTATCTATGAGGACTACACCTCTCGATTTCTTTATATCTTTCCCGATGCATCATTCCTATCCTCCATGCCTCAGAAAGAACTTGCAGTAAGGCATTGTTAGCATGATACTTGGCCGTGGTTTGATCGTATCTTCATAGCCTGTAATTCATAACTTATTCCGGAGATATATGCATGCGATTATCACGTGCTCATGGCACATATTCAACACGAAAGGCAAGGATTCAATATAAAATGCAACAAGTAATTCGACAAGATTAAAAAGAAAGACAATTTCATGTTCAAGATAAATGCAATGCACACATTATCACGTAGTTCCTATGCCGAACGACCTAGACTGACCCACACGACACGAGAACCCGAGTTTTGTAACCCGAGGCTCTGATACCACTTAAGGATGTAGCACCCGAGCGCAAGGTACCACATCCCCCGCATCGAGAACCGACCCGAATATGAAATGGACGATCCATACGCGAGCTAGATCACGGCTAACTGGGACAAACACACACGCTATGCTAGGCGGGCTAACCCTTAAAACCATAAAATCAGAGTAAACATTAAGTGCGGAAGCAATAACTGGCCATAATATAAACATTGATCATTCAAGCTCCCAAAAGTAAGCCATATACATTATCAAATTGCCTAAATTCTCTTACAAAAATGAACCCCAATGAAATTCTGAACCCCACGTCTCGCCCTCACCGTGATCAAGACTCCCGCGCTTATCCTTTATGAGTTGAGATTAGTGAAATAAACTCATTTTTCGATTGCTTATAAGTACTTAAGCACATGATTTCCTCCCAAAAAGTCTTTGCCTTTCTTTACCGTTTCCATTTGTTGCTCCATATTTCCTAATTCGACCTCTCCACCCGACAATTCAGCTTGGATTTGGAAAACGAACTCAATTCCCGGCCTCAATATCACCACCTTCCCTAAATTTGTATCTACCCCGTCAATTGCCTTTCTCTACTTCCTTCCCTACACGTTTCTATCTTAGTAGCAATCCAGAGCAGCTAAAATTAAACTCTTCTCGATCTTCAACTCCACAATCTCGATTTCTAATTTCCAGGTTTATTTAGCAACCCTTCTTTGACAACTCTTGGTGCTCAATTCCCATCGAATTTATTTTACCTTGACTCCTCCCAGTCCTCGGTACCTCTTCAATGGTCCGAACCCTGAACCAAAATACCTTCAAGGTTCATTTACTTCATTCCTTAGGTTGAACAGTCCTGTTGAATCCAATTATGGCATCTTATGTAGGAGAGCCATATATACCCGTATTCGGAGTCATAAAGGTTTTCCCCCGATCAATTCTTATCTTATCAAGTGTCTCTCTCTACCATTGCATCCCCAAAGTGGAACCTCCCATTTCAGCTCCTATCCCTTGAACTCTAGCTCTATCTATGAGGACTACACCTCTCGATTTCTTTATATCTTTCCCGATGCATCATTCCTATCCTCCATGCCTCAGAAAGAACTTGCAGTAAGGCATTGTTAGCATGATACTTGGCCGTGGTTTGATCGTATCTTCATAGCCTGTAATTCATAACTTATTCCGGAGATATATGCATGCGATTATCACGTGCTCATGGCACATATTCAACACGAAAGGCAAGGATTCAATATAAAATGCAACAAGTAATTCGACAAGATTAAAAAGAAAGACAATTTCATGTTCAAGATAAATGCAATGCACACATTATCACGTAGTTCCTATGCCGAACGACCTAGACTGACCCACACGACACGAGAACCCGAGTTTTGTAACCCGAGGCTCTGATACCACTTAAGGATGTAGCACCCGAGCGCAAGGTACCACATCCCCCGCATCGAGAACCGACCCGAATATGAAATGGACGATCCATACGCGAGCTAGATCACGGCTAACTGGGACAAACACACACGCTATGCTAGGCGGGCTAACCCTTAAAACCATAAAATCAGAGTAAACATTAAGTGCGGAAGCAATAACTGGCCATAATATAAACATTGATCATTCAAGCTCCCAAAAGTAAGCCATATACATTATCAAATTGCCTAAATTCTCTTACAAAAATGAACCCCAATGAAATTCTGAACCCCACGTCTCGCCCTCACCGTGATCAAGACTCCCGCGCTTATCCTTTATGAGTTGAGATTAGTGAAATAAACTCATTTTTCGATTGCTTATAAGTACTTAAGCACATGATTTCCTCCCAAAAAGTCTTTGCCTTTCTTTACCGTTTCCATTTGTTGCTCCATATTTCCTAATTCGACCTCTCCACCCGACAATTCAGCTTGGATTTGGAAAACGAACTCAATTCCCGGCCTCAATATCACCACCTTCCCTAAATTTGTATCTACCCCGTCAATTGCCTTTCTCTACTTCCTTCCCTACACGTTTCTATCTTAGTAGCAATCCAGAGCAGCTAAAATTAAACTCTTCTCGATCTTCAACTCCACAATCTCGATTTCTAATTTCCAGGTTTATTTAGCAACCCTTCTTTGACAACTCTTGGTGCTCAATTCCCATCGAATTTATTTTACCTTGACTCCTCCCAGTCCTCGGTACCTCTTCAATGGTCCGAACCCTGAACCAAAATACCTTCAAGGTTCATTTACTTCATTCCTTAGGTTGAACAGTCCTGTTGAATCCAATTATGGCATCTTATGTAGGAGAGCCATATATACCCGTATTCGGAGTCATAAAGGTTTTCCCCCGATCAATTCTTATCTTATCAAGTGTCTCTCTCTACCATTGCATCCCCAAAGTGGAACCTCCCATTTCAGCTCCTATCCCTTGAACTCTAGCTCTATCTATGAGGACTACACCTCTCGATTTCTTTATATCTTTCCCGATGCATCATTCCTATCCTCCATGCCTCAGAAAGAACTTGCAGTAAGGCATTGTTAGCATGATACTTGGCCGTGGTTTGATCGTATCTTCATAGCCTGTAATTCATAACTTATTCCGGAGATATATGCATGCGATTATCACGTGCTCATGGCACATATTCAACACGAAAGGCAAGGATTCAATATAAAATGCAACAAGTAATTCGACAAGATTAAAAAGAAAGACAATTTCATGTTCAAGATAAATGCAATGCACACATTATCACGTAGTTCCTATGCCGAACGACCTAGACTGACCCACACGACACGAGAACCCGAGTTTTGTAACCCGAGGCTCTGATACCACTTAAGGATGTAGCACCCGAGCGCAAGGTACCACATCCCCCGCATCGAGAACCGACCCGAATATGAAATGGACGATCCATACGCGAGCTAGATCACGGCTAACTGGGACAAACACACACGCTATGCTAGGCGGGCTAACCCTTAAAACCATAAAATCAGAGTAAACGTTAAGTGCGGAAGCAATAACTGGCCATAATATAAACATTGATCATTCAAGCTCCCAAAAGTAAGCCATATACATTATCAAATTGCCTAAATTCTCTTACAAAAATGAACCCCAATGAAATTCTGAACCCCACGTCTCGCCCTCACCGTGATCAAGACTCCCGTGCTTATCCTTTATGAGTTGAGATTAGTGAAATAAACTCATTTTTCGATTGCTTATAAGTACTTAAGCACATGATTTCCTCCCAAAAAGTCTTTGCCTTTCTTTACCGTTTCCATTTGTTGCTCCATATTTCCTAATTCGACCTGTCCACCCGACAATTCAGCTTGGATTTGGAAAACGAACTCAATTCCCGGCCTCAATATCACCACCTTCCCTAAATTTGTATCTACCCCGTCAATTGCCTTTCTCTACTTCCTTCCCTACACGTTTCTATCTTAGTAGCAATCCAGAGCAGCTAAAATTAAACTCTTCTCGATCTTCAACTCCACAATCTCGATTTCTAATTTCCAGGTTTATTTAGCAACCCTTCTTTGACAACTCTTGGTGCTCAATTCCCATCGAATTTATTTTACCTTGACTCCTCCCAGTCCTCGGTACCTCTTCAATGGTCCGAACCCTGAACCAAAATACCTTCAAGGTTCATTTACTTCATTCCTTAGGTTGAACAGTCCTGTTGAATCCAATTATGGCATCTTATGTAGGAGAGCCATATATACCCGTATTCGGAGTCATAAAGGTTTTCCCCCGATCAATTCTTATCTTATCAAGTGTCTCTCTCTACCATTGCATCCCTAAAGTGGAACCTCCCATTTCAGCTCCTATCCCTTGAACTCTAGCTCTATCTATGAGGACTACACCTCTCGATTTCTTTATATCTTTCCCGATGCATCATTCCTATCCTCCATGCCTCAGAAAGAACTTGCAGTAAGGCATTGTTAGCATGATACTTGGCCGTGGTTTGATCGTATCTTCATAGCCTGTAATTCATAACTTATTCTGGAGATATATGCATCCGATTAGCACGTGCTCATGGCACATATTCAACACGAAAGACACGGATTCAATATAAAATGCAACAAGTAATTCGACAAGATTAAAAAGAAAGATAATTTCATGTTCAAGATCGATGCAATGCACACATTATCACGTAGTTCCTAAGCCGAACGACCTAGACTGACCCACACGACACGAGAACCTGAGTTTTGTAACCCGAGGCTCTGATACAACTTAAGGATGTAGCACCCGAGCGCAAGGTACCACATCGCCCGCACCGAGACCCGACCCGAATATGAAATGGACGATCCATAGGCGAGCTAGATCACGGCGAACGGGGACAAACACACACGCTATGCTAGGCGGGCTAACCCTTAAAACCATAAAATCAGAGTAAACATTAAGTGCGGAAGCAATAACTGGCCATAATATAAACATTGATCATTGAAGCTCCCAAAAGTAATCCATATACATTATCAAATTGCCCAAATTCTCTTACAAAAATGAACCCCAATGAAATTATGAACCCCACTTCTCGCCCTCACCGTGATCAAGACTCCCGTGCTTATCCTTTATGAGGTGAGATTAGTGAAATAAACTCATTTTCCGATTGCTTATAAGTACTTAAGCACAAGATTTCCTCCCAAAAAGTCTTTGCCTTTCTTTACCGTTTCCATTTGTTGCTCCATATTTCCTAATTCGACCTCTCCACCCGACAATTCAACTTGGATTTGGAAAACGAACTCAATTCCCGGCCTCAATATCACCACCTTCCCTAAATTTGTATCTACCCCGTCAATTGGCTTCCTCTACTTCCTTCCCTACACGTTTCTATCTTAGTAGCAATCCAGAGCAGCTAAATTTAAACTCTTCTCGATCTTCACCTCCACAATCTCGATTTCTAATTTCCAGGTTTATTTAGCAACCCTTCTTTGACAACTCTTGGGGCTCAATTCCCATCGAATTTATTTTACCTTGACTCCTCCCAGTCCTCGGTACCTCTTCAATGGTCCGAACCCTGAACCAAAATACCTTCAAGGTTCATTTACTTCATTCCTTAGGTTGAACAGTCCTGTTGAATCCAACTACGGCATCTTATGTAGGAGAGCCATATATACCCGTATTCGGAGTCATAAAGGTTTTCCCCCTATCAATTCTTATCTTATCAAGTGTCTCTCTCTACCATTGCATCCCTAAAGTGGAACCTCCCATTTCAGCTCCTATCCCTTGAACTCTAGCTCTATCTATGAGGACTACACCTCTCGATTTCTTTATATCTTTCCCGATGCATCATTCCTATCCTCCATGCCTCAGAAAGAACTTGCAGTAAGGCATTGTTAGCATGATACTTGGCCGTGGTTTGATCGTATCTTCATAGCCTGTAATTCATAATGTAACAGCCCGTATCAGGACCTAGCTGAAAACAGTAAATCAAAGAGGACAAGAATGCGTTTATATACCTTGGTTCACCTTTACAAATGTTCATGCATTGCATTCTTATGTGAACACTGTGCATTCACTAGTCGTATTGTGTTCTAAGGGGGATTTCCTTACCACGAACCAAATTCACTATTCATTTCCCGAGCCTACCTTGCCCTAGCATCTCATTGGAACCCTAGAGGTTCATAACTCATGCTTCCCAGTCATATGAACATGTTTTCGAAGCTTCGAAATCCTTTCTTGATCATTATGGGCATTTTGGGAAATTTTGTTAAAAGTACTATTCATTTTCCGAACCAGCACTATGCCATTTTATGCGAGAGACCTCAAAGAACCTATACGTACTTTCTTGGAATTTTTCAACTCTCTTTTCAATGGTTTGAGGTTTCGTTTATGTGTCCAGAGCAATTTAAGAATTTATTTTCAAATAAAAGTTTCCGTCGGTTGAATATATTTCCTTCGTTAGAATGATTTAGCCCTTGAGATCATCACCATAACGTTCCTCGAATTTTTCTACATTTTTGGAAAGCCTTTTGGATCTTCAAATCTTATCCTAGTATTTATTTCATAATTTAATTAATTTTCGAAATTCAAGAAAATCAAATCTTCCGAAGCTTATAACTTTTAAACCGTACGTCCGATTTCGACCCGTGAGTAACCGTTTCGAAGCTAATTTTATTTCCTAGCTCTTGGACACTTTTCCAACTTCAAAAATACGCAGGAGAAAGGTGAAATTACCAGAATACCCCTGCTGTGACAATTATGTAAAGAAGGAAACCTATTTTTGGAAATTTCACAAAATACCCCACCTCTAGTCCCTAAAATAAATATTATTTGCACTTTGGTCCTTCCCAACAACTATAAATAAGTGGCTTGGGGTCTCATTTGCTCCCTTACTCCAGCCATTTCACACGCCTCTCTCTCTCCCCCTTAAGGTTAGTTTTCTTATTTTTTTTTTATGTTTTAATTAGTTTAATTTATGTTTTAATTTATGTTTTATTTTATGTTTTAATTTATTTATTAATTATGCTAGGTTTAGGATTTAATTTATGTTTTATTTTATGCATGAAATATGTGATTTAATTTATGTTTTTAAATATTCATGAATTTATGAATTATGTTTCTTATAGTATAGTTTATTATGAAATGTGTTACATAATTTAATTATGTTACAATTTAATTATGTGACAATTATTATGACATGTTATATGTTACATTTTAATTATTTTATGATCATACTTAGGTAATTTAATTTATTTCATGATTTAATTAAATGTTACATGTTATTTAATGTTACATAATTAAAGTATAACCTACAGTTTAACATGTTACATGTTTAATTAATTGTTACATATTTATACTTGACCAATTGAGATATGTTATGGTATACATGTATAATATACGTATACGTATTTGATTCCAACATGTATAAATACGTGTATACTTTCGTATAAATACTATGTGTATTTCCATAACAAATACGTATATACTTTTGTATAAATACCGTATGTATTCTAGTATAAATACGGCATGTATTCTTGTATAAATACTGTATGTACCCTGTATAAATACTGTATAAATACGGTAGGTATCCCCGTATAAATACCGTATACACACAGTATAAATACCGTATACATACGATATAAATACACGTATACATACAGTATAAGTACCGTATACATACAGTATATATACCGTATACTTGAATAGTGACCTTTGACCTTGACCTTGACCTTGACCTTTGACTTTGACCATTGACTTTGACCTTGACCAAGAATTTTGACTTTTAACCTAAATGATCGTTTCAAAGAGACGAATTCAACGGTCAAAGCCTTTTTCAAAAATTCTCAAAAACAGGGGATCAAAGTAGGTTTCAAAGTTCACATTTCTTTTCTAAATGAGATTGTTTTAAGACCCTAAGAATATATACCCTTGAGTTCTTGACACGAGCTTTCAACTGAGACTAATCGTTTACTTGAATCCTTTCTTCGAAAAGATTATTCCTTGTTTAAGTGTTCCGCATTCTTGTTGATCTTATACTTCAATACATGGATATCCTCACTGAATCATGAATCATTTATATAGTTTGGAACTCAGTTCCTTAAGGCTCATGTCTATGATCATAAATTGATTAAAGATTGTTCGATTGCATTGATCTATTAACTCAAGTTTAAGGACAACTCACAATCAATGTTTCATTCTTAGTTAAATGATTCTCCTGCATTAAATGGTATTACTATCTTATGTACTGCATTACATGAATCCTATTATGCCTTCATGCTTTGATGGTTATTGAATAATTATCATGAAATCTCGCCACATGATATGATATACTTTGATAACGCTTTGTCCTGTACATGTGATATCGTTATGTGTTATTGAATGTCTTAAGGTCGTCCCTGCTTGCTTATGTGACTATATGGTTTTTGGATAGAAACTTAATCATTCACCACTCACAGGTGAAGTCCGGATTTACTGTGGCTCTGGTATTATTGCATAATACCGTATCTGTAGGTGAGGTTTAAACTATTTCAACTGGAACCATGAATATTCCTTCGTTTTGAAATGATTTCAAAAATCAACGCCTTCGGGTGCAAAGATTCCTATCTTTTAAAGTTTAACGTTTTTCCCATTTTGGGACAATGCTTCAAGTTTAAAGCAATGATCTCTGATATACGTTCTGTTCACTGTTATACTGCTTTGATTAAAGGTTCAGTCATCTGAACTCTGTGTGCTTATGCACCTTTGTTATTCTGAAAGCAAGCTTTGGAAACTTTGTTATGTTGGGCCCTGGCGGTATGGTTAGTAGTAGACCGGGAGGCGTGCGCCAATGGCTACTATGATACTGGCCGCCGTACTGACCTTGATGATGGTTTAATCGGAGGTTGGTTACTCCACATCGAAGGTCGGGAGAGGTGGTAAATTCCTCCCGTTTTGCACGTCGCCGCGGGGTAGCTCCCTGGGCGCGACAATAAGGGGAGAAGGGGTGGTGCATGTGATTATGGGTGTTGGGATCCTAATGGATCTCGATACCAACTTTGTAAATGTTTTTGAGGAGTAAAGGATGGATATGGCCTAGCTTGCGGACAACTTTGGTTTTAAAGTCTGGTTCATACTTTTGGAAAATATCCCGTACCCTGTTCCCCGTTTATAAAGTATATATGAACCAGAACCTCTGATGTCTGTGCATGTGTGTGCTTGCTTGGAAATCTCGTTTCAAAGTAATGTTTTGGAATACGATTCTGAAATAAAGATTCCGAAATTCAGTTTTAAAGTACAGCTTCGAAGTAAATCCTTTTCTGAAAACCTAAAGTTTAAGTACTTATATTGTTTCAAAAGTCATGCCTCACTTAGTCCTTTCGACTAATACCTCCACCCTGTTTTCTGACCTCATGGTTTCAGGTTCAGTGATTGCTTGTTGGCTGGCATCTTGAAGTATAGGAAATCTTTTGTTGTGCTCTTGTGGTCAGGTTCTTTTGAACCATCTTGGTCTCCACCCTCTTGATGATAATGTAGCGTTCGATTAGGTACTTATCGATCTAGCCTCCGGTGTCCTTTGTTACTTGTTATATTTTCCTTGACACTCTATCAAAATATCTCTTTCAATACTCAATTCTTGTATAGTCCTTGTACTTGGTTACTAGCCTCTTGTGCTTATGATTTATGTTTCGAAAGTTTTAAATTTCTCATATTTCCGCTGCAATATTCCCTTCTAAGTACTCTGATCTTGTATTGTTTTGTCCGTTCGCCGGCGCGCTTCTTGGGGGCTAGGTCTCCTAGCCACTTGAGAGGTACGACGGTGCGGGGTTGTGGCCTCTTCGGGGTGCTACAGCTAAGGTGGTATCAGAGCCCCAGGTTGCGGAAATCTGGGGTTCTCAGAGTCTCACAAGTATTCTCGTGTCTTTAGTGCTTAAATTGTGATTGATCATTGTTTGGGGCGGCCGACCAACATGTGATTTGTTACAATTGTAGTACTAAAAAAAAAAAAAAAAAAAAAAAAAAAATTTTTTAATTGAGTCAACCGTCTAGTTTTATCAACATCAAAACTCTTGAGTTCTATTGAGTCTTTCAGTACTTTTGGAAAACAATTCGCTCGTTAGAGGTTACGATTTTCAAATTTTACCTCCTTCATCGTCTTACTTGCATCTCCAGCTTGCGAAAATTTCCTATTTGCACTTCTAGCCCGATCGTGCTTCAAGTCCTAGAGTCACTTCAAGATACGGACAAGGCCCCTATATAATGTGTTTTATGTGCTACTTGGATACTGATTACTTGAATACTGAGCATTGATGACTTGTTATTCCCTGCGTTGACAAGTGCTAGCTAATTGATAATTGATGATCCTTGATATATAATTGTTACTGGATTATTGTTGATTGGAATAATGAATGCTGATTAGCTTTGGTTCTCCACTTTGATATGTACTTGATACTTGTTAATAAGTGCTCTGTGACATGTATACGTGTTTCATGAATATTGCCTCTGTGACATGTTGTGCACCATTCCTGACCCACATGCATTATATTTTAATCGTTGTTCCTGACATCTGAAAGTACTTGCTTTGGAATGAAGAGGGAACTCGAATTTTGCTAAATATGGCCAGAAGTACGGTACACACTCTTAACACGCCAGTTAAGGTTCTATAACCCTGGCGCCATGCATTCATCGCATCAAAGTTATATCTGGGCATACTTGTTCATGATTGAGTACTTGGTCATGGAAACATCATATTTAATCTCTTTTGAGATTTGCTTTGTTGCACCATTGGTATATAAACGCATAACTTTATCGGAGGTTAATCGCTACTACTCGTCGAATTCTGTCATGCTGCTAGAATGAGATATGGGATCATCCAAGGAAAGGATAAGGGTTGGGAAGAAGAAGAAACAAAGTATGCGTTATGGGAAGGTAAACGGTAATCTTCGTGAGAAGACGTAGCCTGTTCTTTGAATAAGCAATAAAGATAAACTCTTGTAAGAGAAATGGAGGTAGTATATGTGTTCTTAAAGGAGTTTTTGGTCATCGAAACTTATTTCCTCCTGAGCATAAGTGTGTTAAGACTATATCAGACATGAGGGAAGTAAGACCACTTTTGAGGAAAACTATAATGAACAACTCCGACTTAGTACAAGAGGATGGAAGAAGTAACTTATTAAAGTTGTAAAATTGAGGTGTAACTAGCATAGCGCGTTGTTGTAGGAAACGCTCGCGTTATGTGAAACATCCAATTGGTATAATGATACAAAGAGAACTGAATTCCCTGATAGTAAGGAAAATGTGATATCTCCTACCACTAATCGAGAAGTTATTTGGAAAACTACGAGGTTCCCGATTACGGTTCAAGTTGGATTTGAATAAGGGTAGCGTTTCCCAAATCGAAGGACAAAGAAGGATGATCCAGAACCGTTTTCCAAACAGAACTAAGGGCACTCCAATTTCACAAAGATATCGCGGCATTGACTATTATATCTACAATAATTGAGAATGTGTTGGATTTCCAGAGGGTATCCTAACAAGTTATCCTGAGCTTCGTTGGCAACACCCTGGTGTACTTAATGGCTAAAGATGCATGATTCATATGACAACTAGTATTGGGCACTTCACTGGAGCACAAGTTAACTATTAAGTTCAATGAATACAATTTTAGGTAGAAAAAGAGAAACACTCTTTGATCATATCACTTGTGGCTCAGGAAGTTGCAGATAAACCTTCAAGGATAGGAACAACGATGGATTTGATATTATCACGGAATACATTTAAAGTAAAGGCTTCTTGTAAGATGGAATATTATAAAGTGTCTCCAAAGAAATTAAGTAAAGATCGGCTTCTGTACCCATAACAACCTTGTTGAAAGAGTAAGAAGTACCTTCTTGCTTTAGTGATGGACACTTTGTTGGATCACAAGCCATAAGCCAAGTTCAGATGATGCAAATTTTGGCCGGAGAAAGAGTCACAATTCTCGGGCGTATCGCAACTGTTTAGGTATTAGAGTGGACCCCTCGAAAATTGAAACGATTTTGGATTGGAGACAACCAAGGAATCCTTCTGAGGTAAGAAGATTTTTGGGACTCGCAGGATACTATCGAAGATTCATGCAGGATTTTTTCGAGGATAGCTGCACCACTTACTCAGTTAACCAAGAAAGAAGGAAAGTTCGTATGGACAGAGAAATGCGAACAAAGCTTTCAGGAATTAAAGGAAAGATTAACTACCGCACCTATACTAACATTACCAGAAGGGAAGGAAGGTTACACTGTCTATACCGATGCTTCAAAAGAAGGGTTAGGATGCGTTCTGATGCGGCATGGAAAGGTGATAGCATATGTATCCAGGAAGCTTAAACCACGTGAAGTCAACTATCCCACCCATGATTTGGAACTAGCAGCGATTGTCTTGCCCTCGCAAAATGGAGACATTACTTGTATGGGGTAACCTTTGAAATATTCACGGATCATAAAAGTTTGCGGTACTTTTTCACTCAAAAAGAGCTAAACATGAGACAGAAAAGGTGGATGGAATTCCTGGAAGACTATGATTGTATAATTCAATACCATCCTGGAAAGGCTAACGTGGTGGCTGATGCATTGAGTCGAAAGGCTAGTGCATTGCATGTCGAAGGACACCCAACGGAGTGTGGAAGGAAACCAGCTCAAGTGATTCCTAAAGTTAAGTTGGCAAATCTAATAATTTCGTCACCGCTGAAGGATCGGTTGATAAAGATGCAAGCTATAGACGGATGGATTAAGAAGTGTCTCAAATCCAAGGAGAAAGATGATGAGACAAAATTCAGTAAAGGTGAAGGTGGAATCTTGAGATATAAGAACCGAGTTTGGGTACCCTCAGCTATCCGAAAAGAAATACTTGATGAAGCACACAAAACACGCTATACAATACACCCTGGAGGAACAAAGATGTACCAAGATCTCCAGAAGCAGTTTTGGTGGAATGGAATGAAAAGAGATATTGTTGAATATGTCAAGAAATGCTTAGCTTGTCAAAAAGTTAAAGCAGAACACCAAAAGCCAGCAGGAAAGTTACAACCACTACCAATTCCTACATGGAAGTGGGAGCAAATAACCATGGACTTTGTTACTGGGTTACCTAAAGTTAAGGGAGGACAAGACAGTATATGGGTCATAGTTGACAGATTGATTAAATCAGCACATTTCTTATCGGTTAAGATAGCAAATAAGGATAACTCTTTGGCAAAACGGTATCGGGAGAAGATTGTGAGATCTCATGGAGCACCTGCTAATATAGCGGCTGATAGAAATCCAAAGTTTACATCATAATTTCGGCAGAGTATTCTAGAGTTATGGGTAGAAACTTAGACTTCATCATAACAGGCCATCCTTAGACATATGGATAGTCACTAAGGATGATAAAGGGGCTAGAGGACATGATGAAGGTATGTGCACTAGACTCTCGGGTACCATGCAGAGACGTTCTAAGTTTTGTTAATGAAGGAAGTACCGTAAGGATCAAGCTCAACCGATGGTTTAATCCAAATAAAGATTTTTGGAAACAAAGTTACTTGGTTTGAGATATTGGAAAATTACCTAACAAAGATCCTGAGAAAAAGACACGACATTTGGAAAGTAATGTGGTAACCAAAGAAAGATACAAGAACATCACCCGAAGTTATCCCCGGAACGGTTGTGGAATCTGAGGACAGATTCCTTTTAAGGGGGGAAGATTGTAACAGCCCGTATCAGGACCTAGCTGAAAACAGTAAATCAAAGAGGACAAGAATGCGTTTATATACCTTGGTTCACCTTTACAAATGTTCATGCATTGCATTCTTATGTGAACACTGTGCATTCACTAGTCGTATTGTGTTCTAAGGGGGATTTCCTTACCACGAACCAAATTCACTATTCATTTCCCGAGCCTACCTTGCCCTAGCATCTCATTGGAACCCTAGAGGTTCATAACTCATGCTTCCCAGTCATATGAACATGTTTTCGAAGCTTCGAAATCCTTTCTTGATCATTAGGGGCATTTTGGGAAATTTTGTTAAAAGTACTATTCATTTTCCGAACCAGCACTATGCCATTTTATGCGAGAGACCTCAAAGAACCTATACGTACTTTCTTGGAATTTTTCAACTCTCTTTTCAATGGTTTGAGGTTTCGTTTATGTGTCCAGAGCAATTTAAGAATTTATTTTCAAATAAAAGTTTCCGTCGGTTGAATATATTTCCTTCGTTAGAATGATTTAGCCCTTGAGATCATCACCATAACGTTCCTCGAATTTTTCTACATTTTTGGAAAGCCTTTTGGATCTTCAAATCTTATCCTAGTATTTATTTCATAATTTAATTAATTTTCGAAATTAAAGAAAATCAAATCTTCCGAAGCTTATAACTTTTAAACCGTACGTCCGATTTCGACCCGTGAGTAACCGTTTCGAAGCTAATTTTATTTCCTAGCTCTTGGACACTTTTCCAACTTCAAAAATACGCAGGAGAAAGGTGAAATTACCAGAATACCCCTGCTGTGACAATTATGTAAAGAAGGAAACCTATTTTTGGAAATTTCACAAAATACCCCACCTCTAGTCCCTAAAATAAATATTATTTGCACTTTGGTCCTTCCCAACAACTATAAATAAGTGGCTTGGGGTCTCATTTGCTCCCTTACTCCAGCCATTTCACACGCCTCTCTCTCTCCCCCTTAAGGTTAGTTTTCTTATTTTTTTTTTATGTTTTAATTAGTTTAATTTATGTTTTAATTTATGTTTTATTTTATGTTTTAATTTATTTATTAATTATGCTAGGTTTAGGATTTAATTTATGTTTTATTTTATGCATGAAATATGTGATTTAATTTATGTTTTTAAATATTCATGAATTTATGAATTATGTTTCTTATAGTATAGTTTATTATGAAATGTGTTACATAATTTAATTATGTTACAATTTAATTATGTGACAATTATTATGACATGTTATATGTTACATTTTAATTATTTTATGATCATACTTAGGTAATTTAATTTATTTCATGATTTAATTAAATGTTACATGTTATTTAATGTTACATAATTAAAGTATAACCTACAGTTTAACATGTTACATGTTTAATTAATTGTTACATATTTATACTTGACCAATTGAGATATGTTATGGTATACATGTATAATACACGTATACGTATTTGATTCCAACATGTATAAATACGTGTATACTTTCGTATAAATACTATGTGTATTTCCATAACAAATAAGTATATACTTTTGTATAAATACCGTATGTATTCTAGTATAAATACGGCATGTATTCTTGTATAAATACTGTATGTACCCTGTATAAATACTGTATAAATACGGTAGGTATCCCCGTATAAATACCGTATACACACAGTATAAATACCGTATACATACGATATAAATACACGTATACATACAGTATAAGTACCGTATACATACAGTATATATACCGTATACTTGAATAGTGACCTTTGACCTTGACCTTGACCTTCACCTTTGACTTTGACCATTGACTTTGACCTTGACCAAGAATTTTGACTTTTAACCTAAATGATCGTTTCAAAGAGACGAATTCAACGGTCAAAGCCTTTTTCAAAAATTCTCAAAAACAGGGGATCAAAGTAGGTTTCAAAGTTCACATTTCTTTTCTAAATGAGATTGTTTTAAGACCCTAAGAATATATACCCTTGAGTTCTTGACACGAGCTTTCAACTGAGACTAATCGTTTACTTGAATCCTTTCTTCGAAAAGATTATTCCTTGTTTAAGTGTTCCGCATTCTTGTTGATCTTATACTTCAATACATGGATATCCTCACTGAATCATGAATCATTTATATAGTTTGGAACTCAGTTCCTTAAGGCTCATGTCTATGATCATAAATTGATTAAAGATTGTTCGATTGCATTGATCTATTAACTCAAGTTTAAGGACAACTCACAATCAATGTTTCATTCTTAGTTAAATGATTCTCCTGCATTAAATGGTATTACTATCTTATGTACTGCATTACATGAATCCTATTATGCCTTCATGCTTTGATGGTTATTGAATAATTATCATGAAATCTCGCCACATGATATGATATACTTTGATAACGCTTTGTCCTGTACATGTGATATCGTTATGTGTTATTGAATGTCTTAAGGTCGTCCCTGCTTGCTTATGTGACGATATGGTTTTTGGATAGAAACTTAATCATTCACCACTCACAGGTGAAGTCCGGATTTACTGTGGCTCTGGTATTATTGCATAATACCGTATCTGTAGGTGAGGTTTAAACTATTTCAACTGGAACCATGAATATTCCTTCGTTTTCAAATGATTTCAAAAATCAACGCCTTCGGGTGCAAAGATTCCTATCTTTCAAAGTTTAACGTTTTTCCCATTTTGGGACAATGCTTCAAGTTTAAAGCAATGATCTCTGATATACGTTCTGTTCACTGTTATACTGCTTTGATTAAAGGTTCAGTCATCTGAACTCTGTGTGCTTATGCACCTTTGTTATTCTGAAAGCAAGCTTTGGAAACTTTGTTATGTTGGGCCCTGGCGGTATGGTTAGTAGTAGACCGGGAGGCGTGCGCCAATGGCTACTATGATACTGGCCGCCGTACTGACCTTGATGATGGTTTAATCGGAGGTTGGTTACTCCACATCGAAGGTCGGGAGAGGTGGTAAATTCCTCCCGTTTTGCACGTCACCGCGGGGTAGCTCCCTGGGCGCGACAATAAGGGGAGAAGGGGTGGTGCATGTGATTATGGGTGTTGGGATCCTAATGGATCTCGATACCAACTTTGTAAATGTTTTTGAGGAGTAAAGGATGGATATGGCCTAGCTTGCGGACAACTTTGGTTTTAAAGTCTGGTTCATACTTTTGGAAAATATCCCGTACCCTGTTCCCCGTTTATAAAGTATATATGAACCAGAACCTCTGATGTGTGTGCATGTGTGTGCTTGCTTGGAAATCTCGTTTCAAAGTAATGTTTTGGAATACGATTCTGAAATAAAGATTCCGAAATTCAGTTTTAAAGTACAGCTTCGAAGTAAATCCTTTTCTGAAAACCTAAAGTTTAAGTACTTATATTGTTTCAAAAGTCATGCCTCACTTAGTCCTTTCGACTAATACCTCCACCCTGTTTTCTGACCTCATGGTTTCAGGTTCAGTGATTGCTTGTTGGCTGGTATCTTGAAGTATAGGAAATCTTTTGTTGTGCTCTTGTGGTCAGGTTCTTTTGAACCATCTTGGTCTCCACCCTCTTGATGATAATGTAGCGTTCGATTAGGTACTTATCGATCTAGCCTCCGGTGTCCTTTGTTACTTGTTATATTTTCCTTGACACTCTATCAAAATATCTCTTTCAATACTCAATTCTTGTATAGTCCTTGTACTTGGTTACTAGCCTCTTGTGCTTATGATTTATGTTTCGAAAGTTTTAAATTTCTCATATTTCCGCTGCAATATTCCCTTCTAAGTACTCTGATCTTGTATTGTTTTGTCCGTTCGCCGGCGCGCTTCTTGGGGGCTAGGTCTCCTAGCCACTTGAGAGGTACGACGGTGCGGGGTTGTGGCCTCTTCGGGGTGCTACAGCTAAGGTGGTATCAGAGCCCCAGGTTGCGGAAATCTGGGGTTCTCAGAGTCTCACAAGTATTCTCGTGTCTTTAGTGCTTAAATTGTGATTGATCATTGTTTGGGGCGGCCGACCAACATGTGATTTGTTACAATTGTAGTACTAAAGAAAAAAAAAAAAAAAAAAAAAAAATTTTTTAATTGAGTCAACCGTCTAGTTTTATCAACATCAAAACTCTTGAGTTCTATTGAGTCTTTCAGTACTTTTGGAAAACAATTCGCTCGTTAGAGGTTACGATTTTCAAATTTTACCTCCTTCATCGTCTTACTTGCATCTCCAGCTTGCGAAAATTTCCTATTTGCACTTCTAGCCCGATCGTGCTTCAAGTCCTAGAGTCACTTCAAGATACGGACAAGGCCCCTATATAATGTGTTTTATGTGCTACTTGGATACTGATTACTTGAATACTGAGCATTGATGACTTGTTATTCCCTGCGTTGACAAGTGCTAGCTAATTGATAATTGATGATCCTTGATATATAATTGTTACTGGATTATTGTTGATTGGAATAATGAATGCTGATTAGCTTTGGTTCTCCACTTTGATATGTACTTGATACTTGTTAATAAGTGCTCTGTGACATGTATACGTGTTTCATGAATATTGCCTCTGTGACATGTTGTGCACCATTCCTGACCCACATGCATTATATTTTAATCGTTGTTCCTGACATCTGAAAGTACTTGCTTTGGAATGAAGAGGGAACTCGAATTTTGCTAAATATGGCCAGAAGTACGGTACACACTCTTAACACGCCAGTTAAGGTTCTATAACCCTGGCGCCATGCATTCATCGCATCAAAGTTATATCTGGGCATACTTGTTCATGATTGAGTACTTGGTCATGGAAACATCATATTTAATCTCTTTTGAGATTTGCTTTGTTGCACCATTGGTATATAAACGCATAACTTTATCGGAGGTTAATCGCTACTACTCGTCGAATTCTGTCATGCTGCTAGAATGAGATATGGGATCATCCAAGGAAAGGATAAGGGTTGGGAAGAAGAAGAAACAAAGTATGCGTTATGGGAAGGTAAACGGTAATCTTCGTGAGAAGACGTAGCCTGTTCTTTGAATAAGCAATAAAGATAAACTCTTGTAAGAGAAATGGAGGTAGTATATGTGTTCTTAAAGGAGTTTTTGGTCATCGAAACTTATTTCCTCCTGAGCATAAGTGTGTTAAGACTATATCAGACATGAGGGAAGTAAGACCACTTTTGAGGAAAACTATAATGAACAACTCCGACTTAGTACAAGAGGATGGAAGAAGTAACTTATTAAAGTTGTAAAATTGAGGTGTAACTAGCATAGCGCGTTGTTGTAGGAAACGCTCGCGTTATGTGAAACATCCAATTGGTATAATGATACAAAGAGAACTGAATTCCCTGATAGTAAGGAAAATGTGATATCTCCTACCACTAATCGAGAAGTTATTTGGAAAACTACGAGGTTCCCGATTACGGTTCAAGTTGGATTTGAATAAGGGTAGCGTTTCCCAAATCGAAGGACAAAGAAGGATGATCCAGAACCGTTTTCCAAACAGAACTAAGGGCACTCCAATTTCACAAAGATATCGCGGCATTGACTATTATATCTACAATAATTGAGAATGTGTTGGATTTCCAGAGGGTATCCTAACAAGTTATCCTGAGCTTCGTTGGCAACACCCTGGTGTACTTAATGGCTAAAGATGCATGATTCATATGACAACTAGTATTGGGCACTTCACTGGAGCACAAGTTAACTATTAAGTTCAATGAATACAATTTTAGGTAGAAAAAGAGAAACACTCTTTGATCATATCACTTGTGGCTCAGGAAGTTGCAGATAAACCTTTAAGGATAGGAACAACGATGGATTTGATATTATCACGGAATACATTTAAAGTAAAGGCTTCTTGTAAGATGGAATATTATAAAGTGTCTCCAAAGAAATTAAGTAAAGATCGGCTTCTGTACCCATAACAACCTTGTTGAAAGAGTAAGAAGTACCTTCTTGCTTTGGTGATGGACACTTTGTTGGATCACAAGCCATAAGCCAAGTTCAGATGATGCAAATTTTGGCCGGAGAAAGAGTCACAATTCTCGGGCGTATCGCAACTGTTTAGGTATTAGAGTGGACCCCTCGAAAATTGAAACGATTTTGGATTGGAAACAACCAAGGAATCCTTCTGAGGTAAGAAGATTTTTGGGACTCGCAGGATACTATCGAAGATTCATGCAGGATTTTTTCGAGGATAGCTGCACCACTTACTCAGTTAACCAAGAAAGAAGGAAAGTTCGTATGGACAGAGAAATGCGAACAAAGCTTTCAGGAATTAAAGGAAAGATTAACTACCGCACCTATACTAACATTACCAGAAGGGAAGGAAGGTTACACTGTCTATACCGATGCTTCAAAAGAAGGGTTAGGATGCGTTCTGATGCGGCATGGAAAGGTGATAGCATATGTATCCAGGAAGCTTAAACCACGTGAAGTCAACTATCCCACCCATGATTTGGAACTAGCAGCGATTGTCTTGCCCTCGCAAAATGGAGACATTACTTGTATGGGGTAACCTTTGAAATATTCACGGATCATAAAAGTTTGCGGTACTTTTTCACTCAAAAAGAGCTAAACATGAGACAGAAAAGGTGGATGGAATTCCTGGAAGACTATGATTGTATAATTCAATACCATCCTGGAAAGGCTAACGTGGTGGCTGATGCATTGAGTCGAAAGGCTAGTGCATTGCATGTCGAAGGACACCCAACGGAGTGTGGAAGGAAACCAGCTCAAGTGATTCCTAAAGTTAAGTTGGCAAATCTAATAATTTCGTCACCGCTGAAGGATCGGTTGATAAAGATGCAAGCTATAGACGGATGGATTAAGAAGTGTCTCAAATCCAAGGAGAAAGATGATGAGACAAAATTCAGTAAAGGTGAAGGTGGAATCTTGAGATATAAGAACCGAGTTTGGGTACCCTCAGCTATCCGAAAAGAAATACTTGATGAAGCACACAAAACACGCTATACAATACACCCTGGAGGAACAAAGATGTACCAAGATCACCAGAAGCAGTTTTGGTGGAATGGAATGAAAAGAGATATTGTTGAATATGTCAAGAAATGCTTAGCTTGTCAAAAAGTTAAAGCAGAACACCAAAAGCCAGCAGGAAAGTTACAACCACTACCAATTCCTACATGGAAGTGGGAGCAAATAACCATGGACTTTGTTACTGGGTTACCTAAAGTTAAGGGAGGACAAGACAGTATATGGGTCATAGTTGACAGATTGATTAAATCAGCACATTTCTTATCGGTTAAGATAGCAAATAAGGATAACTCTTTGGCAAAACGGTATCGGGAGAAGATTGTGAGATCTCATGGAGCACCTGCTAATATAGCGGCTGATAGAAATCCAAAGTTTACATCATAATTTCGGCAGAGTATTCTAGAGTTATGGGTAGAAACTTAGACTTCATCATAACAGGCCATCCTTAGACATATGGATAGTCACTAAGGATGATAAAGGGGCTAGAGGACATGATGAAGGTATGTGCACTAGACTCTCGGGTACCATGCAGAGACGTTCTAAGTTTTGTTAATGAAGGAAGTACCGTAAGGATCAAGCTCAACCGATGGTTTAATCCAAATAAAGATTTTTGGAAACAAAGTTACTTGGTTTGAGATATTGGAAAATTACCTAACAAAGATCCTGAGAAAAAGACACGACATTTGGAAAGTAATGTGGTAACCAAAGAAAGATACAAGAACATCACCCGAAGTTATCCCCGGAACGGTTGTGGAATCTGAGGACAGATTCCTTTTAAGGGGGGAAGATTGTAACAGCCCGTATCAGGACCTAGCTGAAAACAGTAAATCAAAGAGGACAAGAATGCGTTTATATACCTTGGTTCACCTTTACAAATGTTCATGCATTGCATTCTTATGTGAACACTGTGCATTCACTAGTCGTATTGTGTTCTAAGGGGGATTTCCTTACCACGAACCAAATTCACTATTCATTTCCCGAGCCTACCTTGCCCTAGCATCTCATTGGAACCCTAGAGGTTCATAACTCATGCTTCCCAGTCATATGAACATGTTTTCGAAGCTTCGAAATCCTTTCTTGATCATTAGGGGCATTTTGGGAAATTTTGTTAAAAGTACTATTCATTTTCCGAACCAGCACTATGCCATTTTATGCGAGAGACCTCAAAGAACCTATACGTACTTTCTTGGAATTTTTCAACTCTCTTTTCAATGGTTTGAGGTTTCGTTTATGTGTCCAGAGCAATTTAAGAATTTATTTTCAAATAAAAGTTTCCGTCGGTTGAATATATTTCCTTCGTTAGAATGATTTAGCCCTTGAGATCATCACCATAACGTTCCTCGAATTTTTCTACATTTTTGGAAAGCCTTTTGGATCTTCAAATCTTATCCTAGTATTTATTTCATAATTTAATTAATTTTCGAAATTCAAGAAAATCAAATCTTCCGAAGCTTATAACTTTTAAACCGTACGTCCGATTTCGACCCGTGAGTAACCGTTTCGAAGCTAATTTTATTTCCTAGCTCTTGGAAACTTTTCCAACTTCAAAAATACGCAGGAGAAAGGTGAAATTACCAGAATACCCCTGCTGTGACAATTATGTAAAGAAGGAAACCTATTTTTGGAAATTTCACAAAATACCCCACCTCTAGTCCCTAAAATAAATATTATTTGCACTTTGGTCCTTCCCAACAACTATAAATAAGTGGCTTGGGGTCTCATTTGCTCCCTTACTCCAGCCATTTCACACGCCTCTCTCTCTCCCCCTTAAGGTTAGTTTTCTTATTTTTTTTTTATGTTTTAATTAGTTTAATTTATGTTTTAATTTATGTTTTATTTTATGTTTTAATTTATTTATTAATTATGCTAGGTTTAGGATTTAATTTATGTTTTATTTTATGCATGAAATATGTGATTTAATTTATGTTTTTAAATATTCATGAATTTATGAATTATGTTTCTTATAGTATAGTTTATTATGAAATGTGTTACATAATTTAATTATGTGACAATTATTATGACATGTTATATGTTACATTTTAATTATTTTATGATCATACTTAGGTAATTTAATTTATTTCATGATTTAATTAAATGTTACATGTTATTTAATGTTACATAATTAAAGTATAACCTACAGTTTAACATGTTACATGTTTAATTAATTGTTACATATTTATACTTGACCAATTGAGATATGTTATGGTATACATGTATAATATACGTATACGTATTTGATTCCAACATGTATAAATACGTGTATACTTTCGTATAAATACTATGTGTATTTCCATAACAAATACGTATATACTTTTGTATAAATACCGTATGTATTCTAGTATAAATACGGCATGTATTCTTGTATAAATACTGTATGTACCCTGTATAAATACTGTATAAATACGGTAGGTATCCCCGTATAAATACCGTATACACACAGTATAAATACCGTATACATACGATATAAATACACGTATACATACAGTATAAGTACCGTATACATACAGTATATATACCGTATACTTGAATAGTGACCTTTGACCTTGACCTTGACCTTGACCTTTGACTTTGACCATTGACTTTGACCTTGACCAAGAATTTTGACTTTTAACCTAAATGATCGTTTCAAAGAGACGAATTCAACGGTCAAAGCCTTTTTCAAAAATTCTCAAAAACAGGGGATCAAAGTAGGTTTCAAAGTTCACATTTCTTTTCTAAATGAGATTGTTTTAAGACCCTAAGAATATATACCCTTGAGTTCTTGACACGAGCTTTCAACTGAGACTAATCGTTTACTTGAATCCTTTCTTCGAAAAGATTATTCCTTGTTTAAGTGTTCCGCATTCTTGTTGATCTTATACTTCAATACATGGATATCCTCACTGAATCATGAATCATTTATATAGTTTGGAACTCAGTTCCTTAAGGCTCATGTCTATGATCATAAATTGATTAAAGATTGTTCGATTGCATTGATCTATTAACTCAAGTTTAAGGACAACTCACAATCAATGTTTCATTCTTAGTTAAATGATTCTCCTGCATTAAATGGTATTACTATCTTATGTACTGCATTACATGAATCCTATTATGCCTTCATGCTTTGATGGTTATTGAATAATTATCATGAAATCTCGCCACATGATATGATATACTTTGATAACGCTTTGTCCTGTACATGTGATATCGTTATGTGTTATTGAATGTCTTAAGGTCGTCCCTGCTTGCTTATGTGACTATATGGTTTTTGGATAGAAACTTAATCATTCACCACTCACAGGTGAAGTCCGGATTTACTGTGGCTCTGGTATTATTGCATAATACCGTATCTGTAGGTGAGGTTTAAACTATTTCAACTGGAACCATGAATATTCCTTCGTTTTCAAATGATTTCAAAAATCAACGCCTTCGGGTGCAAAGATTCCTATCTTTCAAAGTTTAACGTTTTTCCCATTTTGGGACAATGCTTCAAGTTTAAAGCAATGATCTCTGATATACGTTCTGTTCACTGTTATACTGCTTTGATTAAAGGTTCAGTCATCTGAACTCTGTGTGCTTATGCACCTTTGTTATTCTGAAAGCAAGCTTTGGAAACTTTGTTATGTTGGGCCCTGGCGGTATGGTTAGTAGTAGACCGGGAGGCGTGCGCCAATGGCTACTATGATACTGGCCGCCGTACTGACCTTGATGATGGTTTAATCGGAGGTTGGTTACTCCACATCGAAGGTCGGGAGAGGTGGTAAATTCCTCCCGTTTTGCACGTCACCGCGGGGTAGCTCCCTGGGCGCGACAATAAGGGGAGAAGGGGTGGTGCATGTGATTATGGGTGTTGGGATCCTAATGGATCTCGATACCAACTTTGTAAATGTTTTTGAGGAGTAAAGGATGGATATGGCCTAGCTTGCGGACAACTTTGGTTTTAAAGTCTGGTTCATACTTTTGGAAAATATCCCGTACCCTGTTCCCCGTTTATAAAGTATATATGAACCAGAACCTCTGATGTGTGTGCATGTGTGTGCTTGCTTGGAAATCTCGTTTCAAAGTAATGTTTTGGAATACGATTCTGAAATAAAGATTCCGAAATTCAGTTTTAAAGTACAGCTTCGAAGTAAATCCTTTTCTGAAAACCTAAAGTTTAAGTACTTATATTGTTTCAAAAGTCATGCCTCACTTAGTCCTTTCGACTAATACCTCCACCCTGTTTTCTGACCTCATGGTTTCAGGTTCAGTGATTGCTTGTTGGCTGGTATCTTGAAGTATAGGAAATCTTTTGTTGTGCTCTTGTGGTCAGGTTCTTTTGAACCATCTTGGTCTCCACCCTCTTGATGATAATGTAGCGTTCGATTAGGTACTTATCGATCTAGCCTCCGGTGTCCTTTGTTACTTGTTATATTTTCCTTGACACTCTATCAAAATATCTCTTTCAATACTCAATTCTTGTATAGTCCTTGTACTTGGTTACTAGCCTCTTGTGCTTATGATTTATGTTTCGAAAGTTTTAAATTTCTCATATTTCCGCTGCAATATTCCCTTCTAAGTACTCTGATCTTGTATTGTTTTGTCCGTTCGCCGGCGCGCTTCTTGGGGGCTAGGTCTCCTAGCCACTTGAGAGGTACGACGGTGCGGGGTTGTGGCCTCTTCGGGGTGCTACAGCTAAGGTGGTATCAGAGCCCCAGGTTGCGGAAATCTGGGGTTCTCAGAGTCTCACAAGTATTCTCGTGTCTTTAGTGCTTAAATTGTGATTGATCATTGTTTGGGGCGGCCGACCAACATGTGATTTGTTACAATTGTAGTACTAAAAAAAAAAAAAAAAAAAAAAAAATTTTTTTAATTGAGTCAACCGTCTAGTTTTATCAACATCAAAACTCTTGAGTTCTATTGAGTCTTTCAGTACTTTTGGAAAACAATTCGCTCGTTAGAGGTTACGATTTTCAAATTTTACCTCCTTCATCGTCTTACTTGCATCTCCAGCTTGCGAAAATTTCCTATTTGCACTTCTAGCCCGATCGTGCTTCAAGTCCTAGAGTCACTTCAAGATACGGACAAGGCCCCTATATAATGTGTTTTATGTGCTACTTGGATACTGATTACTTGAATACTGAGCATTGATGACTTGTTATTCCCTGCGTTGACAAGTGCTAGCTAATTGATAATTGATGATCCTTGATATATAATTGTTACTGGATTATTGTTGATTGGAATAATGAATGCTGATTAGCTTTGGTTCTCCACTTTGATATGTACTTGATACTTGTTAATAAGTGCTCTGTGACATGTATACGTGTTTCATGAATATTGCCTCTGTGACATGTTGTGCACCATTCCTGACCCACATGCATTATATTTTAATCGTTGTTCCTGACATCTGAAAGTACTTGCTTTGGAATGAAGAGGGAACTCGAATTTTGCTAAATATGGCCAGAAGTACGGTACACACTCTTAACACGCCAGTTAAGGTTCTATAACCCTGGCGCCATGCATTCATCGCATCAAAGTTATATCTGGGCATACTTGTTCATGATTGAGTACTTGGTCATGGAAACATCATATTTAATCTCTTTTGAGATTTGCTTTGTTGCACCATTGGTATATAAACGCATAACTTTATCGGAGGTTAATCGCTACTACTCGTCGAATTCTGTCATGCTGCTAGAATGAGATATGGGATCATCCAAGGAAAGGATAAGGGTTGGGAAGAAGAAGAAACAAAGTATGCGTTATGGGAAGGTAAACGGTAATCTTCGTGAGAAGACGTAGCCTGTTCTTTGAATAAGCAATAAAGATAAACTCTTGTAAGAGAAATGGAGGTAGTATATGTGTTCTTAAAGGAGTTTTTGGTCATCGAAACTTATTTCCTCCTGAGCATAAGTGTGTTAAGACTATATCAGACATGAGGGAAGTAAGACCACTTTTGAGGAAAACTATAATGAACAACTCCGACTTAGTACAAGAGGATGGAAGAAGTAACTTATTAAAGTTGTAAAATTGAGGTGTAACTAGCATAGCGCGTTGTTGTAGGAAACGCTCGCGTTATGTGAAACATCCAATTGGTATAATGATACAAAGAGAACTGAATTCCCTGATAGTAAGGAAAATGTGATATCTCCTACCACTAATCGAGAAGTTATTTGGAAAACTACGAGGTTCCCGATTACGGTTCAAGTTGGATTTGAATAAGGGTAGCGTTTCCCAAATCGAAGGACAAAGAAGGATGATCCAGAACCGTTTTCCAAACAGAACTAAGGGCACTCCAATTTCACAAAGATATCGCGGCATTGACTATTATATCTACAATAATTGAGAATGTGTTGGATTTCCAGAGGGTATCCTAACAAGTTATCCTGAGCTTCGTTGGCAACACCCTGGTGTACTTAATGGCTAAAGATGCATGATTCATATGACAACTAGTATTGGGCACTTCACTGGAGCACAAGTTAACTATTAAGTTCAATGAATACAATTTTAGGTAGAAAAAGAGAAACACTCTTTGATCATATCACTTGTGGCTCAGGAAGTTGCAGATAAACCTTCAAGGATAGGAACAACGATGGATTTGATATTATCACGGAATACATTTAAAGTAAAGGCTTCTTGTAAGATGGAATATTATAAAGTGTCTCCAAAGAAATTAAGTAAAGATCGGCTTCTGTACCCATAACAACCTTGTTGAAAGAGTAAGAAGTACCTTCTTGCTTTGGTGATGGACACTTTGTTGGATCACAAGCCATAAGCCAAGTTCAGATGATGCAAATTTTGGCCGGAGAAAGAGTCACAATTCTCGGGCGTATCGCAACTGTTTAGGTATTAGAGTGGACCCCTCGAAAATTGAAACGATTTTGGATTGGAAACAACCAAGGAATCCTTCTGAGGTAAGAAGATTTTTGGGACTCGCAGGATACTATCGAAGATTCATGCAGGATTTTTTCGAGGATAGCTGCACCACTTACTCAGTTAACCAAGAAAGAAGGAAAGTTCGTATGGACAGAGGTACGACGGTGCGGGGTTGTGGCCTCTTCGGGGTGCTACACATAACTTATTCTGGAGATATATGCATGCGATTAGCACGTGCTCATGGCACATATTCAACACGAAAGACACGGATTCAATATAAAATGCAACAAGTAATTCGACAAGATTAAAAAGAAAGATAATTTCAAGTTCAAGATCGATGCAATGCACACATTATCACGTAGTTCCTATGCCGAACGACCTAGACTGACCCACACGACACGAGAACCCGAGTTTTGTAACCCGAGGCTCTCATACCACTTAAGGATGTAGCACCCGAGCGCAAGGTACCACATCGCCCGCACCGAGACCCGACCCGAATATGAAATGGACGATCCATACGCGAGCTAGATCACGGCTAACGGGGACAAACACACACGCTATGCTAGGTGGGCTAACCCTTAAAACCATAAAATCAGAGTAAACATTAAGTGCGGAAGCAATAACTGGCCATAATATAAACATTGATCAATGAAGCTCCCAAAAGTAAGCCATATACATTATCAAATTGCCCAAATTCTCTTACAAAAATGAACCCCAATGAAATTATGAACCCCACTTCTCGCCCTCACCGTGATCAAGACTCCCGTGCTTATCCTTTATGAGGTGAGATTAGTGAAATAAACTCATTTTCCGATTGCTTATAAGTACTTAAGCACAAGATTTCCTCCCAAAAAGTCTTTGCCTTTCTTTACCGTTTCCATTTGTTGCTCCATATTTCCTAATTCGACCTCTCCACCCGACAATTCCGCTTGGATTTGGAAAACGAACTCAATTCCCGGCCTCAATATCACCACCTTCCCTAAATTTGTATCTACCCCGTCAATTGCCTTCCTCTACTTCCTTCCCTACACGTTTCTATCTTAGTAGCAATCCAGAGCAGCTAAATTTAAACTCTTCTCGATCTTCACCTCCACAATCTCGATTTCTAATTTCCAGGTTTATTTAGCAACCCTTCTTTGACAACTCTTGGTGCTCAATTCCCATCAAATTTATTTTACCTTGACTCCTCCCAGTCCTCGGTACCTCTTTGATGGTCCGAACCCTGAACCAAAATACCTTCAAGGTTCATTTACTTCATTCCTTAGGTTGAACAGTCCTGTTGAATCAAATTATGGCATCTTATGTAGGAGAGCCATATATACCCGTATTCGGAGTCATAAAGGTTTTCCCCCGATCAATTCTTATCTTATCAAGTGTCTCTCTCTACCATTGCATCCCTAAAGTGGAACCTCCCATTTCAGCTCCTATCCCTTGAACTCTAGCTCTATCTATGAGGACTACACCTCTCGATTTCTTTATATCTTTCCCGATGCATCATTCGTATCCTCCATGCCTCAGAAAGAACTTGCAGTAAGGCATTGTTAGCATGATACTTGGTCGTGGTTTGATCGTATCTTCATAACCTGTAATTCATAACTTATTCTGGAGATATATGCATGCGATTAGCACGTGGTCATGGCACATATTCAACACGAAAGACACGGATTCAATATAAAATGCAACAAGTAATTCGACAAGATTAAAAAGAAAGATAATTTCATGTTCAAGATCGATGCAATGCACACATTATCACGTAGTTCCTATGCCGAAGGACCTAGACTGACCCACACGACACGAGAACCCGAGTTTTGTAACCCGAGGCTCTGATACCACTTAAGGATGTAGCACCCGAGCGCAAGGTACCACATCGCCCGCACCGAGACCCGACCCGAATATGAAATGGACGATCCATACGCGAGCTAGATCACGGCGAACGGGGACAAACACACACGCTATGCTAGGCGGGCTAACCCTTAAAACCATAAAATCAGAGTAAACATTAAGTGCGGAAGCAATAACTGGCCATAATATAAACATTGATCATTGAAGCTCCCAAAAGTAATCCATATACATTATCAAATTGCCCAAATTCTCTTACAAAAATGAACCCCAATGAAATTATGAACCCCACTTCTCGCCCTCACCGTGATCAAGACTCCCGTGCTTATCCTTTATGAGGTGAGATTAGTGAAATAAACTCATTTTCCGCTTGCTTATAAGTACTTAAGCACAAGATTTCCTCCCAAAAAGTCTTTGCCTTTCTTTACCGTTTCCATTTGTTGCTCCATATTTCCTAATTCGACCTCTCCACCCGACAATTCAGCTTGGATTTGGAAAACGAACTCAATTCCCGGCCTCAATATCACCACCTTCCCTAAATTTGTATCTACCCCGTCAATTGGCTTCCTCTACTTCCTTCCCTACACGTTTCTATCTTAGTAGCAATCCAGAGCAGCTAAATTTAAACTCTTCTCGATCTTCACCTCCACAATCTCGATTTCTAATTTCCAGGTTTATTTAGCAACCCTTCTTTGACAACTCTTGGTGCTCAATTCCCATCGAATTTATTTTACCTTGACTCCTCCCAGTCCTCGGTACCTCTTCAATGGTCCGAACCCTGAACCAAAATACCTTCAAGGTTCATTTACTTCATTCCTTAGGTTGAACAGTCCTGTTGAATCCAATTATGGCATCTTATGTAGGAGAGCCTTCGGAGTCATAAAGGTTTTCCCCCGATCAATTCTTATCTTATCAAGTGTCTCTCTCTACCATTGCATCCCTAAAGTGGAACCTCCCATTTCAGCTCCTATCCCTTGAACTCTAGCTCTATCTATGAGGACTACACCTCTCGATTTCTTTATATCTTTCCCGATGCATCATTCCTATCCTCCATGCCTCAGAAAGAACTTGCAGTAAGGCATTGTTAGCATGATACTTGGCCGTGGTTTGATCGTATCTTCATAGCCTGTAATTCATAACTTATTCTGGAGATATATGCATGCGATTAGCACGTGCTCATGGCACATATTCAACACGAAAGGCACGGATTCAATATAAAATGCAACAAGTAATTCGACAAGATTAAAAAGAAAGATAATTTCTTGTTCAAGATCGATGCAATGCACACATTATCACGTAGTTCCTGTGCCGAACGACCTAGACTGACCCACACGACACGAGAACCCGAGTTTTGTAACCCGAGGCTCTGATACCACTTAAGGATGTAGCACCCGAGCGCAAGGTACCACATCGCCCGCACCGAGACCCGACCCGAATATGAAATGGACGATCCATACGCGAGCTAGATCACGGCGAACGGGGACAAACACACACGCTATGCTAGGCGGGCTAACCCTTAAAACCATAATATCAGAGTAAACATTAAGTGCGGAAGCAATAACTGGCCATAATATAAACATTGATCATTGAAGCTCCCAAAAGTAAGCCATATACATTATCAAATTGCCCAAATTCTCTTACAAAAATGAACCCCAATGAAATTATGAACCCCACTTCTCGCCCTCACCGTGATCAAGACTCCCGTGCTTATCCTTTATGAGGTGAGATTAGAGAAATAAACTCATTTTCCGATTGCTTATAAGTACTTAAGCACAAGATTTCCTCCCAAAAAGTCTTTGCCTTTCTTTACCGTTTCCATTTGTTGCTCCATATTTCCTAATTCGACCTCTCCACCCGACAATTCAGCTTGGATTTGGAAAAGGAACTCAATTCCCGGCCTCAATATCACCACCTTCCCTAAATTTGTATCTACCCCGTCAATTGCCTTCCGCTACTTCCTTCCCTACACGTTTCTATCTTAGTAGCAATCCAGAGCAGCTAAATTTAAACTCTTCTCGATCTTCACCTCCACAATCTCGATTTCTAATTTCCAGGTTTATTTAGCAACCCTTCTTTGACAACTCTTGGTGCTCAATTCCCATCGAATTTATTTTACCTTGACTCCTCCCAGTCCTCGGTACCTCTTCAATGGTCCGAACCCTGAACCAAAATACCTTCAAGGTTCATTTACTCCATTCCTTAGGTTGAACAGTCCTGTTGAATCCAATTATGGCATCTTATGTAGGAGAGCCATATATACCCGTATTCGGAGTCATAAAGGTTTTCCCCCGATCAATTCTTATCTTATCAAGTGTCTCTCTCTACCATTGCATCCCTAAAGTGGAACCTCCCATTTCAGCTCCTATCCCTTGAACTCTAGCTCTATCTATGAGGACTACACCTCTCGATTTCTTTATATCTTTCCCGATGCATCATTCCTATCCTCCATGCCTCAGAAAGAACTTGCAGTAAGGCATTGTTAGCATGATACTTGGCCGTGGTTTGATCGTATCTTCATAGCCTGTAATTCATAACTTATTCTGGAGATATATGCATGCGATTAGCACGTGCTCATGGCACATATTCAACACGAAAGACACGGATTCAATATAAAATGCAACAAGTAATTCGACAAGATTAAAAAGAAAGATAATTTCATGTTCAAGATCGATGCAATGCACACATTATCACGTAGTTCCTATGCCGAACGACCTAGACTGACCCACACGACACGAGAACCCGAGTTTTGTAACCCGAGGCTCTGATACCACTTAAGGATGCAGCACCCGAGCGCAAGGTACCACATCGCCCGCACCGAGACCCGACCCGAATATGAAATGGACGATCCATACGCGAGCTAGATCACGGCGAACGGGGACAAACACACACGCTATGCTACGCGGGCTAACCCTTAAAACCATAATATCAGAGTAAACATTAAGTGCGGAAGCAATAACTGGCCATAATATAAACATTGATCATTGAAGCTCCCAAAAGTAAGCCATATACATTATCAAATTGCCCAAATTCTGTTACAAAAATGAACCCCAATGAAATTATGAACCCCACTTCTCGCCCTCACCGTGATCAAGACTCCCGTGCTTATCCTTTATGAGGTGAGATTAGAGAAATAAACTCATTTTCCGATTGCTTATAAGTACTTAAGCACAAGATTTCCTCCCAAAAAGTCTTTGCCTTTCTTTACCGTTTCCATTTGTTGCTCCATATTTCCTAATTCGACCTCTCCACCCGACAATTCAGCTTGGATTTGGAAAACGAACTCAATTCCCGGCCTCAATATCACCACCTTCCCTAAATTTGTATCTACCCCGTCAATTGCCTTCCGCTACTTCCTTCCCTACACGTTTCTATCTTAGTAGCAATCCAGAGCAGCTAAATTTAAACTCTTCTCGATCTTCACCTCCACAATCTCGATTTCTAATTTCCAGGTTTATTTAGCAACCCTTCTTTGACAACTCTTGGTGCTCAATTCCCATCGAATTTATTTTACCTTGACTCCTCCCAGTCCTCGGTACCTCTTCAATGGTCCGAACCCTGAACCAAAATACCTTCAAGGTTCATTTACTTCATTCCTTAGGTTGAACAGTCCTGTTGAATCCAATTATGGCATCTTATGTAGGAGAGCCATATATACCCGTATTCGGAGTCATAAAGGTTTTTCCCCGATCAATTCTTATCTTATCAAGTGTCTCTCTCTACCATTGCATCCCTAAAGTGGAACCTCCCATTTCAGCTCCTATCCCCTGAACTCTAGCTCTATCTATGAGGACTACACCTCTCGATTTCTTTATATCTTTCCCGATGCATCATTCCTATCCTCCATGCCTCAGAAAGAACTTGCAGTAAGGCATTGTTAGCATGATACTTGGCCGTGGTTTGATCGTATCTTCATAGCCTGTAATTCATAACTTATTCTGGAGATATATGCATGCGATTAGCACGTGCTCATGGCACATATTCAACACGAAAGACACGGATTCAATATAAAATGCAACAAGTAATTCGACAAGATTAAAAAGAAAGATAATTTCATGTTCAAGATCGATGTAATGCACACATTATCACGTAGTTCCTATGCCGAACGACCTAGACTGACCCACACGACACGAGAACCCGAGTTTTGTAACCCGAGGCTCTGATACCACTTAAGGATGCAGCACCCGAGCGCAAGGTACCACATCGCCCGCACCGGGACCCGACCCGAATATGAAATGGACGATCCATACGCGAGCTAGATCACGGCGAACGGGGACAAACACACATGCTATGCTACGCGGGCTAACCCTTAAAACCATAATATCAGAGTAAACATTAAGTGCGGAAGCAATAACTGGCCATAATATAAACATTGATCATTGAAGCTCCCAAAAGTAAGCCATATACATTATCAAATTGCCCAAATTCTCTTACAAAAATGAACCCCAATGAAATTATGAACCCCACTTCTCGCCCTCACCGTGATCAAGACTCCCGTGCTTATCCTTTATGAGGTGAGATTAGTGAAATAAACTCATTTTGCGATTGCTTATAAGTACTTAAGCACATGATTTCCTCCCAAAAAGTCTTTGCCTTTCTTTACCGTTTCCATTTGTTGCTCCATATTTCCTAATTCGACCTCTCCACCCGACAATTCAGCTTGGATTTGGAAAACGAACTCAATTCCCGGCCTCAATATCACCACCTTCCCTAAATTTGTATCTACCCCGTCAATTGCCTTCCTCTACTTCCTTCCCTACACGTTTCTATCTTAGTAGCAATCCAGAGCAGCTAAATTTAAACTCTTCTCGATCTTCACCTCCACAATCTCGATTTCTAATTTCCAGGTTTATTTAGCAACCCTTCTTTGACAACTCTTGGTGCTCAATTCCCATCGAATTTATTTTACCTTGACTCCTCCCAGTCCTCGGTACCTCTTCAATGGTCCGAACCCTGAACCAAAATACCTTCAAGGTTCATTTACTCCATTCCTTAGGTTGAACAGTCCTGTTGAATCCAATTATGGCATCTTATGTAGGAGAGCCATATATACCCGTATTCGGAGTCATAAAGGTTTTCCCCCGATCAATTCTTATCTTATCAAGTGTCTCTCTCTACCATTGCATCCCTAAAGTGGAACCTCCCATTTCAGCTCCTATCCCTTGAACTCTAGCTCTATCTATGAGGACTACACCTCTCGATTTCTTTATATCTTTCCCGATGCATCATTCGTATCCTCCATGCCTCAGAAAGAACTTGCAGTAAGGCATTGTTAGCATGATACTTGGCCGTGGTTTGATCGTATCTTCATAGCCTGTAATTCATAACTTATTCCGGAGATATATGCATGCGATTAGCACGTGCTCATGGCACATATTCAACACCAAAGGCACGGATTCAATATAAAATGCAACAAGTAATTCGACAAGATTAAAAAGAAAGACAATTTCATGTTCAAGATCGATGCAATGCACACATTATCACGTAGTTCCTATGCCGAACGACCTAGACAGACCCACACGACACGAGAACCCGAGTTTTGTAACCCGAGGCTCTGATACCACTTAAGGATGTAGCACCCGAGCGCAAGGTACCACATCCCCCGCATCGAGAACCGACCCGAATATGAAATGGACGATCCATACGCGAGCTAGATCACGGCAAACGGGGACAAACACACACGCTATGCTAGGCGGGCTAACCCTTAAAACCATAAAATCAGAGTAAACATTAAGTGCGGAAGCAATAACTGGCCATAATATAAACATTGATATTTGAAGCTCCCAAAAGTAAGCCATATACATTATCAAATTGCCCAAATTCTCTTACAAAAATGAACCCCAATGAAATTATGAACCCCACTTCTCGCCCTCACCGTGATCAAGACTCCCGTGCTTATCCTTTATGAGGTGAGATTAGTGAAATAAACTCATTTTGCGATTGCTTATAAGTACTTAAGCACATGATTTCCTCCCAAAAAGTCTTTGCCTTTTATTACCGTTTCCATTTGTTGCTCCATATTTCCTAATTCGACCTCTCCACCCGACAATTCAGCTTGGATTTGGAAAACGAACTCAATTCCCGGCCTCAATATCACCACCTTCCCTAAATTTGTATCTACCCCGTCAATTGCCTTCCTCTACTTCCTTCCCTACACGTTTCTATCTTAGTAGCAATCCAGAGCAGCTAAATTTAAACTCTTCTCGATCTTCACCTCCACAATCTCGATTTCTAATTTCCAGGTTTATTTAGCAACCCTTCTTTGACAACTCTTGGTGCTCAATTCCCATCGAATTTATTTTACCTTGACTCCTCCCAGTCCTCGGTACCTCTTCAATGGTCCGAACCCTGAACCAAAATACCTTCAAGGTTCATTTACTCCATTCCTTAGGTTGAACAGTCCTGTTGAATCCAATTATGGCATCTTATGTAGGAGAGCCATATATACCCGTATTCGGAGTCATAAAGGTTTTCCCCCGATCAATTCTTATCTTATCAAGTGTCTCTCTCTACCATTGCATCCCTAAAGTGGAACCTCCCATTTCAGCTCCTATCCCTTGAACTCTAGCTCTATCTATGAGGACTACACCTCTCGATTTCTTTATATCTTTCCCGATGCATCATTCGTATCCTCCATGCCTCAGAAAGAACTTGCAGTAAGGCATTGTTAGCATGATACTTGGCCGTGGTTTGATCGTATCTTCATAGCCTGTAATTCATAACTTATTCCGGAGATATATGCATGCGATTAGCACGTGCTCATGGCACATATTCAACACCAAAGGCACGGATTCAATATAAAATGCAACAAGTAATTCGACAAGATTAAAAAGAAAGACAATTTCATGTTCAAGATCGATGCAATGCACACATTATCACGTAGTTCCTATGCCGAACGACCTAGACAGACCCACACGACACGAGAACCCGAGTTTTGTAACCCGAGGCTCTGATACCACTTAAGGATGTAGCACCCGAGCGCAAGGTACCACATCCCCCGCATCGAGAACCGACCCGAATATGAAATGGACGATCCATACGCGAGCTAGATCACGGCAAACGGGGACAAACACACACGCTATGCTAGGCGGGCTAACCCTTAAAACCATAAAATCAGAGTAAACATTAAGTGCGGAAGCAATAACTGGCCATAATATAAACATTGATATTTGAAGCTCCCAAAAGTAAGCCATATACATTATCAAATTGCCCAAATTCTCTTACAAAAATGAACCCCAATGAAATTATGAACCCCACTTCTCGCCCTCACCGTGATCAAGACTCCCGTGCTTATCCTTTATGAGGTGAGATTAGAGAAATAAACTCATTTTCCGATTGCTTATAAGTACTTAAGCACAAGATTTCCTCCCAAAAAGTCTTTGCCTTTCTTTACCGTTTCCATTTGTTGCTCCATATTTCCTAATTCGACCTCTCCACCCGACAATTCAGCTTGGATTTGGAAAAGGAACTCAATTCCCGGCCTCAATATCACCACCTTCCCTAAATTTGTATCTACCCCGTCAATTGCCTTCCGCTACTTCCTTCCCTACACGTTTCTATCTTAGTAGCAATCTAGAGCAGCTAAATTTAAACTCTTCTCGATCTTCACCTCCACAATCTCGATTTCTAATTTCCAGGTTTATTTAGCAACCCTTCTTTGACAACTCTTGGTGCTCAATTCCCATCGAATTTATTTTACCTTGACTCCTCCCAGTCCTCGGTACCTCTTCAATGGTCCGAACCCTGAACCAAAATACCTTCAAGGTTCATTTACTTCATTCCTTAGGTTGAACAGTCCTGTTGAATCCAATTATGGCATCTTATGTAGGAGAGCCATATATACCCGTATTCGGAGTCATAAAGGTTTTTCCCCGATCAATTCTTATCTTATCAAGTGTCTCTCTCTACCATTGCATCCCTAAAGTGGAACCTCCCATTTCAGCTCCTATCCCCTGAACTCTAGCTCTATCTATGAGGACTACACCTCTCGATTTCTTTATATCTTTCCCGATGCATCATTCCTATCCTCCATGCCTCAGAAAGAACTTGCAGTAAGGCATTGTTAGCATGATACTTGGCCGTGGTTTGATCGTATCTTCATAGCCTGTAATTCATAACTTATTCTGGAGATATATGCATGCGATTAGCACGTGCTCATGGCACATATTCAACACGAAAGACACGGATTCAATATAAAATGCAACAAGTAATTCGACAAGATTAAAAAGAAAGATAATTTCATGTTCAAGATCGATGCAATGCACACATTATCACGTAGTTCCTATGCCGAACGACCTAGACTGACCCACACGACACGAGAACCCGAGTTTTGTAACCCGAGGCTCTGATACCACTTAAGGATGCAGCACCCGAGCGCAAGGTACCACATCGCCCGCACCGAGACCCGACCCGAATATGAAATGGACGATCCATACGCGAGCTAGATCACGGCGAACGGGGACAAACACACACGCTATGCTACGCGGGCTAACCCTTAAAACCATAATATCAGAGTAAACATTAAGTGCGGAAGCAATAACTGGCCATAATATAAACATTGATTATTGAAGCTCCCAAAAGTAAGCCATATACATTATCAAATTGCCCAAATTCTCTTACAAAAATGAACCCCAATGAAATTATGAACCCCACTTCTCGCCCTCACCGTGATCAAGACTCCCGTGCTTATCCTTTATGAGGTGAGATTAGAGAAATAAACTCATTTTCCGATTGCTTATAAGTACTTAAGCACAAGATTTCCTCCCAAAAAGTCTTTGCCTTTCTTTACCGTTTCCATTTGTTGCTCCATATTTCCTAATTCGACCTCTCCACCCGACAATTCAGCTTGGATTTGGAAAACGAACTCAATTCCCGGCCTCAATATCACCACCTTCCCTAAATTTGTATCTACCCCGTCAATTGCCTTCCTCTACTTCCTTCCCTACACGTTTCTATCTTAGTAGCAATCCAGAGCAGCTAAATTTAAACTCTTCTCGATCTTCACCTCCACAATCTCGATTTCTAATTTCCAGGTTTATTTAGCAACCCTTCTTTGACAACTCTTGGTGCTCAATTCCCATCGAATTTATTTTACCTTGACTCCTCCCAGTCCTCGGTACCTCTTCAATGGTCCGAACCCTGAACCAAAATACCTTCAAGGTTCATTTACTCCATTCCTTAGGTTGAACAGTCCTGTTGAATCCAATTATGGCATCTTATGTAGGAGAGCCATATATACCCGTATTCGGAGTCATAAAGGTTTTCCCCCGATCAATTCTTATCTTATCAAGTGTCTCTCTCTACCATTGCATCCCTAAAGTGGAACCTCCCATTTCAGCTCCTATCCCTTGAACTCTAGCTCTATCTATGAGGACTACACCTCTCGATTTCTTTATATCTTTCCCGATGCATCATTCGTATCCTCCATGCCTCAGAAAGAACTTGCAGTAAGGCATTGTTAGCATGATACTTGGCCGTGGTTTGATCGTATCTTCATAGCTTGTAATTCATAACTTATTCCGGAGATATATGCATGCGATTAGCACGTGCTCATGGCACATATTCAACACCAAAGGCACGGATTCAATATAAAATGCAACAAGTAATTCGACAAGATTAAAAAGAAAGACAATTTCATGTTCAAGATCGATGCAATGCACACATTATCACGTAGTTCCTATGCCGAACGACCTAGACAGACCCACACGACACGAGAACCCGAGTTTTGTAACCCGAGGCTCTGATACCACTTAAGGATGTAGCACCCGAGCGCAAGGTACCACATCCCCCGCATCGAGAACCGACCCGAATATGAAATGGACGATCCATACGCGAGCTAGATCACGGCAAACGGGGACAAACACACACGCTATGCTACGCGGGCTAACCCTTAAAACCATAAAATTAGAGTAAACATTAAGTGCGGAAGCAATAACTGGCCATAATATAAACATTGATATTTGAAGCTCCCAAAAGTAAGCCATATACATTATCAAATTGCCCAAATTCTCTTACAAAAATGAACCCCAATGAAATTATGAACCCCACTTCTCGCCCTCACCGTGATCAAGACTCCCGTGCTTATCCTTTATGAGGTGAGATTAGTGAAATAAACTCATTTTGCGATTGCTTATAAGTACTTAAGCACATGATTTCCTCCCAAAAAGTCTTTGCCTTTCATTACCGTTTCCATTTGTTGCTCCATATTTCCTAATTCGACCTCTCCACCCGACAATTCAGCTTGGATTTGGAAAACGAACTCAATTCCCGGCCTCAATATCACCACCTTCCCTAAATTTGTATCTACCCCGTCAATTGCCTTCCTCTACTTCCTTCCCTACACGTTTCTATCTTAGTAGCAATCCAGAGCAGCTAAATTTAAACTCTTCTCGATCTTCACCTCCACAATCTCGATTTCTAATTTCCAGGTTTATTTAGCAACCCTTCTTTGACAACTCTTGGTGCTCAATTCCCATCGAATTTATTTTACCTTGACTCCTCCCAGTCCTCGGTACCTCTTCAATGGTCCGAACCCTGAACCAAAATACCTTCAAGGTTCATTTACTCCATTCCTTAGGTTGAACAGTCCTGTTGAATCCAATTATGGCATCTTATGTAGGAGAGCCATATATACCCGTATTCGGAGTCATAAAGGTTTTCCCCCGATCAATTCTTATCTTATCAAGTGTCTCTCTCTACCATTGCATCCCTAAAGTGGAACCTCCCATTTCAGCTCCTATCCCTTGAACTCTAGCTCTATCTATGAGGACTACACCTCTCGATTTCTTTATATCTTTCCCGATGCATCATTCGTATCCTCCATGCCTCAGAAAGAACTTGCAGTAAGGCATTGTTAGCATGATACTTGGCCGTGGTTTGATCGTATCTTCATAGCCTGTAATTCATAACTTATTCCGGAGATATATGCATGCGATTAGCACGTGCTCATGGCACATATTCAACACCAAAGGCACGGATTCAATATAAAATGCAACAAGTAATTCGACAAGATTAAAAAGAAAGACAATTTCATGTTCAAGATCGATGCAATGCACACATTATCACGTAGTTCCTATGCCGAACGACCTAGACAGACCCACACGACACGAGAACCCGAGTTTTGTAACCCGAGGCTCTGATACCACTTAAGGATGTAGCACCCGAGCGCAAGGTACCACATCCCCCGCATCGAGAACCGACCCGAATATGAAATGGACGATCCATACGCGAGCTAGATCACGGCAAACGGGGACAAACACACACGCTATGCTAGGCGGGCTAACCCTTAAAACCATAAAATCAGAGTAAACATTAAGTGCGGAAGCAATAACTGGCCATAATATAAACATTGATATTTGAAGCTCCCAAAAGTAAGCCATATACATTATCAAATTGCCCAAATTCTCTTACAAAAATGAACCCCAATGAAATTATGAACCCCACTTCTCGCCCTCACCGTGATCAAGACTCCCGTGCTTATCCTTTATGAGGTGAGATTAGAGAAATAAACTCATTTTCCGATTGCTTATAAGTACTTAAGCACAAGATTTCCTCCCAAAAAGTCTTTGCCTTTCTTTACCGTTTCCATTTGTTGCTCCATATTTCCTAATTCGACCTCTCCACCCGACAATTCAGCTTGGATTTGGAAAAGGAACTCAATTCCCGGCCTCAATATCACCACCTTCCCTAAATTTGTATCTACCCCGTCAATTGCCTTCCGCTACTTCCTTCCCTACACGTTTCTATCTTAGTAGCAATCTAGAGCAGCTAAATTTAAACTCTTCTCGATCTTCACCTCCACAATCTCGATTTCTAATTTCCAGGTTTATTTAGCAACCCTTCTTTGACAACTCTTGGTGCTCAATTCCCATCGAATTTATTTTACCTTGACTCCTCCCAGTCCTCGGTACCTCTTCAATGGTCCGAACCCTGAACCAAAATACCTTCAAGGTTCATTTACTTCATTCCTTAGGTTGAACAGTCCTGTTGAATCCAATTATGGCATCTTATGTAGGAGAGCCATATATACCCGTATTCGGAGTCATAAAGGTTTTTCCCCGATCAATTCTTATCTTATCAAGTGTCTCTCTCTACCATTGCATCCCTAAAGTGGAACCTCCCATTTCAGCTCCTATCCCCTGAACTCTAGCTCTATCTATGAGGACTACACCTCTCGATTTCTTTATATCTTTCCCGATGCATCATTCCTATCCTCCATGCCTCAGAAAGAACTTGCAGTAAGGCATTGTTAGCATGATACTTGGCCGTGGTTTGATCGTATCTTCATAGCCTGTAATTCATAACTTATTCTGGAGATATATGCATGCGATTAGCACGTGCTCATGGCACATATTCAACACGAAAGACACGGATTCAATATAAAATGCAACAAGTAATTCGACAAGATTAAAAAGAAAGATAATTTCATGTTCAAGATCGATGCAATGCACACATTATCACGTAGTTCCTATGCCGAACGACCTAGACTGACCCACACGACACGAGAACCCGAGTTTTGTAACCCGAGGCTCTGATACCACTTAAGGATGCAGCACCCGAGCGCAAGGTACCACATCGCCCGCACCGAGACCCGACCCGAATATGAAATGGACGATCCATACGCGAGCTAGATCACGGCGAACGGGGACAAACACACACGCTATGCTACGCGGGCTAACCCTTAAAACCATAATATCAGAGTAAACATTAAGTGCGGAAGCAATAACTGGCCATAATATAAACATTGATTATTGAAGCTCCCAAAAGTAAGCCATATACATTATCAAATTGCCCAAATTCTCTTACAAAAATGAACCCCAATGAAATTATGAACCCCACTTCTCGCCCTCACCGTGATCAAGACTCCCGTGCTTATCCTTTATGAGGTGAGATTAGAGAAATAAACTCATTTTCCGATTGCTTATAAGTACTTAAGCACAAGATTTCCTCCCAAAAAGTCTTTGCCTTTCTTTACCGTTTCCATTTGTTGCTCCATATTTCCTAATTCGACCTCTCCACCCGACAATTCAGCTTGGATTTGGAAAACGAACTCAATTCCCGGCCTCAATATCACCACCTTCCCTAAATTTGTATCTACCCCGTCAATTGCCTTCCTCTACTTCCTTCCCTACACGTTTCTATCTTAGTAGCAATCCAGAGCAGCTAAATTTAAACTCTTCTCGATCTTCACCTCCACAATCTCGATTTCTAATTTCCAGGTTTATTTAGCAACCCTTCTTTGACAACTCTTGGTGCTCAATTCCCATCGAATTTATTTTACCTTGACTCCTCCCAGTCCTCGGTACCTCTTCAATGGTCCGAACCCTGAACCAAAATACCTTCAAGGTTCATTTACTCCATTCCTTAGGTTGAACAGTCCTGTTGAATCCAATTATGGCATCTTATGTAGGAGAGCCATATATACCCGTATTCGGAGTCATAAAGGTTTTCCCCCGATCAATTCTTATCTTATCAAGTGTCTCTCTCTACCATTGCATCCCTAAAGTGGAACCTCCCATTTCAGCTCCTATCCCTTGAACTCTAGCTCTATCTATGAGGACTACACCTCTCGATTTCTTTATATCTTTCCCGATGCATCATTCGTATCCTCCATGCCTCAGAAAGAACTTGCAGTAAGGCATTGTTAGCATGATACTTGGCCGTGGTTTGATCGTATCTTCATAGCTTGTAATTCATAACTTATTCCGGAGATATATGCATGCGATTAGCACGTGCTCATGGCACATATTCAACACCAAAGGCACGGATTCAATATAAAATGCAACAAGTAATTCGACAAGATTAAAAAGAAAGACAATTTCATGTTCAAGATCGATGCAATGCACACATTATCACGTAGTTCCTATGCCGAACGACCTAGACAGACCCACACGACACGAGAACCCGAGTTTTGTAACCCGAGGCTCTGATACCACTTAAGGATGTAGCACCCGAGCGCAAGGTACCACATCCCCCGCATCGAGAACCGACCCGAATATGAAATGGACGATCCATACGCGAGCTAGATCACGGCAAACGGGGACAAACACACACGCTATGCTACGCGGGCTAACCCTTAAAACCATAAAATTAGAGTAAACATTAAGTGCGGAAGCAATAACTGGCCATAATATAAACATTGATATTTGAAGCTCCCAAAAGTAAGCCATATACATTATCAAATTGCCCAAATTCTCTTACAAAAATGAACCCCAATGAAATTATGAACCCCACTTCTCGCCCTCACCGTGATCAAGACTCCCGTGCTTATCCTTTATGAGGTGAGATTAGTGAAATAAACTCATTTTGCGATTGCTTATAAGTACTTAAGCACATGATTTCCTCCCAAAAAGTCTTTGCCTTTCATTACCGTTTCCATTTGTTGCTCCATATTTCCTAATTCGACCTCTCCACCCGACAATTCAGCTTGGATTTGGAAAACGAACTCAATTCCCGGCCTCAATATCACCACCTTCCCTAAATTTGTATCTACCCCGTCAATTGCCTTCCTCTACTTCCTTCCCTACACGTTTCTATCTTAGTAGCAATCCAGAGCAGCTAAATTTAAACTCTTCTCGATCTTCACCTCCACAATCTCGATTTCTAATTTCCAGGTTTATTTAGCAACCCTTCTTTGACAACTCTTGGTGCTCAATTCCCATCGAATTTATTTTACCTTGACTCCTCCCAGTCCTCGGTACCTCTTCAATGGTCCGAACCCTGAACCAAAATACCTTCAAGGTTCATTTACTCCATTCCTTAGGTTGAACAGTCCTGTTGAATCCAATTATGGCATCTTATGTAGGAGAGCCATATATACCCGTATTCGGAGTCATAAAGGTTTTCCCCCGATCAATTCTTATCTTATCAAGTGTCTCTCTCTACCATTGCATCCCTAAAGTGGAACCTCCCATTTCAGCTCCTATCCCTTGAACTCTAGCTCTATCTATGAGGACTACACCTCTCGATTTCTTTATATCTTTCCCGATGCATCATTCGTATCCTCCATGCCTCAGAAAGAACTTGCAGTAAGGCATTGTTAGCATGATACTTGGCCGTGGTTTGATCGTATCTTCATAGCCTGTAATTCATAACTTATTCCGGAGATATATGCATGCGATTAGCACGTGCTCATGGCACATATTCAACACCAAAGGCACGGATTCAATATAAAATGCAACAAGTAATTCGACAAGATTAAAAAGAAAGACAATTTCATGTTCAAGATCGATGCAATGCACACATTATCACGTAGTTCCTATGCCGAACGACCTAGACAGACCCACACGACACGAGAACCCGAGTTTTGTAACCCGAGGCTCTGATACCACTTAAGGATGTAGCACCCGAGCGCAAGGTACCACATCCCCCGCATCGAGAACCGACCCGAATATGAAATGGACGATCCATACGCGAGCTAGATCACGGCAAACGGGGACAAACACACACGCTATGCTAGGCGGGCTAACCCTTAAAACCATAAAATCAGAGTAAACATTAAGTGCGGAAGCAATAACTGGCCATAATATAAACATTGATATTTGAAGCTCCCAAAAGTAAGCCATATACATTATCAAATTGCCCAAATTCTCTTACAAAAATGAACCCCAATGAAATTATGAACCCCACTTCTCGCCCTCACCGTGATCAATACTCCCGTGCTTATCCTTTATGAGGTGAGATTAGTGAAATAAACTCATTTTGCGATTGCTTATAAGTACTTAAGCACATGATTTCCTCCCAAAAAGTCTTTGCCTTTCATTACCGTTTCCATTTGTTGCTCCATATTTCCTAATTCGACCTCTCCACCCGACAATTCAGCTTGGATTTGGAAAACGAACTCAATTCCCGGCCTCAATATCACCACCTTCCCTAAATTTGTATCTACCCCGTCAATTGCCTTCCGCTACTTCCTTCCCTACACGTTTCTATCTTAGTAGCAATCCAGAGCAGCTAAATTTAAACTCTTCTCGATCTTCACCTCCACAATCTCGATTTCTAATTTCCAGGTTTATTTAGCAACCCTTCTTTGACAACTCTTGGTGCTCAATTCCCATCGAATTTATTTTACCTTGACTCCTCCCAGTCCTCGGTACCTCTTCAATGGTCCGAACCCTGAACCAAAATACCTTCAAGGTTCATTTACTCCATTCCTTAGGTTGAACAGTCCTGTTGAATCCAATTATGGCATCTTATGTAGGAGAGCCATATATACCCGTATTCGGAGTCATAAAGGTTTTCCCCCGATCAATTCTTATCTTATCAAGTGTCTCTCTCTACCATTGCATCCCTAAAGTGGAACCTCCCATTTCAGCTCCTATCCCTTGAACTCTAGCTCTATCTATGAGGACTACACCTCTCGATTTCTTTATATCTTTCCCGATGCATCATTCGTATCCTCCATGCCTCAGAAAGAACTTGCAGTAAGGCATTGTTAGCATGATACTTGGCCGTGGTTTGATCGTATCTTCATAGCCTGTAATTCATAACTTATTCCGGAGATATATGCATGCGATTAGCACGTGCTCATGGCACATATTCAACACCAAAGGCACAGATTCAATATAAAATGCAACAAGTAATTCGACAAGATTAAAAAGAAAGACAATTTCATGTTCAAGATCGATGCAATGCACACATTATCACGTAGTTCCTATGCCGAACGACCTAGACTGACCCACACGACACGAGAACCCGAGTTTTGTAACCCGAGGCTCTGATACCACTTAAGGATGTAGCACCCGAGCGCAAGGTACCACATCCCCCGCATCGAGAACCGACCCGAATATGAAATGGACGATCCATACGCGAGCTAGATCACGGCAAACGGGGACAAACACACACGCTATGCTAGGCGGGCTAACCCTTAAAACCATAAAATCAGAGTAAACATTAAGTGCGGAAGCAATAACTGGCCATAATATAAACATTGATATTTGAAGCTCCCAAAAGTAAGCCATATACATTATCAAATTGCCCAAATTCTCTTACAAAAATGAACCCCAATGAAATTATGAACCCCACTTCTCGCCCTCACCGTGATCAAGACTCCCGTGCTTATCCTTTATGAGGTGAGATTAGAGAAATAAACTCATTTTCCGATTGCTTATAAGTACTTAAGCACAAGATTTCCTCCCAAAAAGTCTTTGCCTTTCTTTACCGTTTCCATTTGTTGCTCCATATTTCCTAATTCGACCTCTCCACCCGACAATTCAGCTTGGATTTGGAAAAGGAACTCAATTCCCGGCCTCAATATCACCACCTTCCCTAAATTTGTATCTACCCCGTCAATTGCCTTCCGCTACTTCCTTCCCTACACGTTTCTATCTTGGTAGCAATCTAGAGCAGCTAAATTTAAACTCTTCTCGATCTTCACCTCCACAATCTCGATTTCTAATTTCCAGGTTTATTTAGCAACCCTTCTTTGACAACTCTTGGTGCTCAATTCCCATCGAATTTATTTTACCTTGACTCCTCCCAGTCCTCGGTACCTCTTCAATGGTCCGAACCCTGAACCAAAATACCTTCAAGGTTCATTTACTTCATTCCTTAGGTTGAACAGTCCTGTTGAATCCAATTATGGCATCTTATGTAGGAGAGCCATATATACCCGTATTCGGAGTCATAAAGGTTTTTCCCCGATCAATTCTTATCTTATCAAGTGTCTCTCTCTACCATTGCATCCCTAAAGTGGAACCTCCCATTTCAGCTCCTATCCCCTGAACTCTAGCTCTATCTATGAGGACTACACCTCTCGATTTCTTTATATCTTTCCCGATGCATCATTCCTATCCTCCATGCCTCAGAAAGAACTTGCAGTAAGGCATTGTTAGCATGATACTTGGCCGTGGTTTGATCGTATCTTCATAGCCTGTAATTCATAACTTATTCTGGAGATATATGCATGCGATTAGCACGTGCTCATGGCACATATTCAACACGAAAGACACGGATTCAATATAAAATGCAACAAGTAATTCGACAAGATTAAAAAGAAAGATAATTTCATGTTCAAGATCGATGCAATGCACACATTATCACGTAGTTCCTATGCCGAACGACCTAGACTGACCCACACGACACGAGAACCCGAGTTTTGTAACCCGAGGCTCTGATACCACTTAAGGATGCAGCACCCGAGCGCAAGGTACCACATCACCCGCACCGAGACCCGACCCGAATATGAAATGGACGATCCATACGCGAGCTAGATCACGGCGAACGGGGACAAACACACACGCTATGCTACGCGGGCTAACCCTTAAAACCATAATATCAGAGTAAACATTAAGTGCGGAAGCAATAACTGGCCATAATATAAACATTGATTATTGAAGCTCCCAAAAGTAAGCCATATACATTATCAAATTGCCCAAATTCTCTTACAAAAATGAACCCCAATGAAATTATGAACCCCACTTCTCGCCCTCACCGTGATCAAGACTCCCGTGCTTATCCTTTATGAGGTGAGATTAGAGAAATAAACTCATTTTCCGATTGCTTATAAGTACTTAAGCACAAGATTTCCTCCCAAAAAGTCTTTGCCTTTCTTTACCGTTTCCATTTGTTGCTCCATATTTCCTAATTCGACCTCTCCACCCGACAATTCAGCTTGGATTTGGAAAACGAACTCAATTCCCGGCCTCAATATCACCACCTTCCCTAAATTTGTATCTACCCCGTCAATTGCCTTCCTCTACTTCCTTCCCTACACGTTTCTATCTTAGTAGCAATCCAGAGCAGCTAAATTTAAACTCTTCTCGATCTTCACCTCCACAATCTCGATTTCTAATTTCCAGGTTTATTTAGCAACCCTTCTTTGACAACTCTTGGTGCTCAATTCCCATCGAATTTATTTTACCTTGACTCCTCCCAGTCCTCGGTACCTCTTCAATGGTCCGAACCCTGAACCAAAATACCTTCAAGGTTCATTTACTCCATTCCTTAGGTTGAACAGTCCTGTTGAATCCAATTATGGCATCTTATGTAGGAGAGCCATATATACCCGTATTCGGAGTCATAAAGGTTTTCCCCCGATCAATTCTTATCTTATCAAGTGTCTCTCTCTACCATTGCATCCCTAAAGTGGAACCTCCCATTTCAGCTCCTATCCCTTGAACTCTAGCTCTATCTATGAGGACTACACCTCTCGATTTCTTTATATCTTTCCCGATGCATCATTCGTATCCTCCATGCCTCAGAAAGAACTTGCAGTAAGGCATTGTTAGCATGATACTTGGCCGTGGTTTGATCGTATCTTCATAGCTTGTAATTCATAACTTATTCCGGAGATATATGCATGCGATTAGCACGTGCTCATGGCACATATTCAACACCAAAGGCACGGATTCAATATAAAATGCAACAAGTAATTCGACAAGATTAAAAAGAAAGACAATTTCATGTTCAAGATCGATGCAATGCACACATTATCACGTAGTTCCTATGCCGAACGACCTAGACAGACCCACACGACACGAGAACCCGAGTTTTGTAACCCGAGGCTCTGATACCACTTAAGGATGTAGCACCCGAGCGCAAGGTACCACATCCCCCGCATCGAGAACCGACCCGAATATGAAATGGACGATCCATACGCGAGCTAGATCACGGCAAACGGGGACAAACACACACGCTATGCTACGCGGGCTAACCCTTAAAACCATAAAATCAGAGTAAACATTAAGTGCGGAAGCAATAACTGGCCATAATATAAACATTGATATTTGAAGCTCCCAAAAGTAAGCCATATACATTATCAAATTGCCCAAATTCTCTTACAAAAATGAACCCCAATGAAATTATGAACCCCACTTCTCGCCCTCACCGTGATCAAGACTCCCGTGCTTATCCTTTATGAGGTGAGATTAGTGAAATAAACTCATTTTGCGATTGCTTATAAGTACTTAAGCACATGATTTCCTCCCAAAAAGTCTTTGCCTTTCATTACCGTTTCCATTTGTTGCTCCATATTTCCTAATTCGACCTCTCCACCCGACAATTCAGCTTGGATTTGGAAAACGAACTCAATTCCCGGCCTCAATATCACCACCTTCCCTAAATTTGTATCTACCCCGTCAATTGCCTTCCTCTACTTCCTTCCCTACACGTTTCTATCTTAGTAGCAATCCAGAGCAGCTAAATTTAAACTCTTCTCGATCTTCACCTCCACAATCTCGATTTCTAATTTCCAGGTTTATTTAGCAACCCTTCTTTGACAACTCTTGGTGCTCAATTCCCATCGAATTTATTTTACCTTGACTCCTCCCAGTCCTCGGTACCTCTTCAATGGTCCGAACCCTGAACCAAAATACCTTCAAGGTTCATTTACTCCATTCCTTAGGTTGAACAGTCCTGTTGAATCCAATTATGGCATCTTATGTAGGAGAGCCATATATACCCGTATTCGGAGTCATAAAGGTTTTCCCCCGATCAATTCTTATCTTATCAAGTGTCTCTCTCTACCATTGCATCCCTAAAGTGGAACCTCCCATTTCAGCTCCTATCCCTTGAACTCTAGCTCTATCTATGAGGACTACACCTCTCGATTTCTTTATATCTTTCCCGATGCATCATTCGTATCCTCCATGCCTCAGAAAGAACTTGCAGTAAGGCATTGTTAGCATGATACTTGGCCGTGGTTTGATCGTATCTTCATAGCCTGTAATTCATAACTTATTCCGGAGATATATGCATGCGATTAGCACGTGCTCATGGCACATATTCAACACCAAAGGCACGGATTCAATATAAAATGCAACAAGTAATTCGACAAGATTAAAAAGAAAGACAATTTCATGTTCAAGATCGATGCAATGCACACATTATCACGTAGTTCCTATGCCGAACGACCTAGACAGACCCACACGACACGAGAACCCGAGTTTTGTAACCCGAGGCTCTGATACCACTTAAGGATGTAGCACCCGAGCGCAAGGTACCACATCCCCCGCATCGAGAACCGACCCGAATATGAAATGGACGATCCATACGCGAGCTAGATCACGGCAAACGGGGACAAACACACACGCTATGCTAGGCGGGCTAACCCTTAAAACCATAAAATCAGAGTAAACATTAAGTGCGGAAGCAATAACTGGCCATAATATAAACATTGATATTTGAAGCTCCCAAAAGTAAGCCATATACATTATCAAATTGCCCAAATTCTCTTACAAAAATGAACCCCAATGAAATTATGAACCCCACTTCTCGCCCTCACCGTGATCAAGACTCCCGTGCTTATCCTTTATGAGGTGAGATTAGTGAAATAAACTCATTTTGCGATTACTTATAAGTACTTAAGCACATGATTTCCTCCCAAAAAGTCTTTGCCTTTCATTACCGTTTCCATTTGTTGCTCCATATTTCCTAATTCGACCTCTCCACCCGACAATTCAGCTTGGATTTGGAAAACGAACTCAATTCCCGGCCTCAATATCACCACCTTCCCTAAATTTGTATCTACCCCGTCAATTGCCTTCCTCTACTTCCTTCCCTACACGTTTCTATCTTAGTAGCAATCCAGAGCAGCTAAATTTAAACTCTTCTCGATCTTCACCTCCACAATCTCGATTTCTAATTTCCAGGTTTATTTAGCAACCCTTCTTTGACAACTCTTGGTGCTCAATTCCCATCGAATTTATTTTACCTTGACTCCTCCCAGTCCTCGGTACCTCTTCAATGGTCCGAACCCTGAACCAAAATACCTTCAAGGTTCATTTACTCCATTCCTTAGGTTGAACAGTCCTGTTGAATCCAATTATGGCATCTTATGTAGGAGAGCCATATATACCCGTATTCGGAGTCATAAAGGTTTTCCCCCGATCAATTCTTATCTTATCAAGTGTCTCTCTCTACCATTGCATCCCTAAAGTGGAACCTCCCATTTCAGCTCCTATCCCTTGAACTCTAGCTCTATCTATGAGGACTACACCTCTCGATTTCTTTATATCTTTCCCGATGCATCATTCGTATCCTCCATGCCTCAGAAAGAACTTGCAGTAAGGCATTGTTAGCATGATACTTGGCCGTGGTTTGATCGTATCTTCATAGCCTGTAATTCATAACTTATTCCGGAGATATATGCATGCGATTAGCACGTGCTCATGGCACATATTCAACACCAAAGGCACGGATTCAATATAAAATGCAACAAGTAATTCGACAAGATTAAAAAGAAAGACAATTTCATGTTCAAGATCGATGCAATGCACACATTATCACGTAGTTCCTATGCCGAACGACCTAGACAGACCCACACGACACGAGAACCCGAGTTTTGTAACCCGAGGCTCTGATACCACTTAAGGATGTAGCACCCGAGCGCAAGGTACCACATCCCCCGCATCGAGAACCGACCCGAATATGAAATGGACGATCCATACGCGAGCTAGATCACGGCAAACGGGGACAAACACACACGCTATGCTAGGCGGGCTAACCCTTAAAACCATAAAATCAGAGTAAACATTAAGTGCGGAAGCAATAACTGGCCATAATATAAACATTGATATTTGAAGCTCCCAAAAGTAAGCCATATACATTATCAAATTGCCCAAATTCTCTTACAAAAATGAACCCCAATGAAATTATGAACCCCACTTCTCGCCCTCACCGTGATCAAGACTCCCGTGCTTATCCTTTATGAGGTGAGATTAGTGAAATAAACTCATTTTGCGATTGCTTATAAGTACTTAAGCACATGATTTCCTCCCAAAAAGTCTTTGCCTTTCATTACCGTTTCCATTTGTTGCTCCATATTTCCTAATTCGACCTCTCCACCCGACAATTCAGCTTGGATTTGGAAAACGAACTCAATTCCCGGCCTCAATATCACCACCTTCCCTAAAATTGTATCTACCCCGTCAATTGCCTTTCTCTACTTCCTTCCCTACACGTTTCTATCTTAGTAGCAAACCAGAGCAGCTAAATTTAAACTCTTCTCGATCTTCCCCTCCACAATCTCGATTTCTAATTTCCAGGTTTATTTAGCAATCCTTCTTTGACAACTCTTGGTGCTCAATTCCCATCGAATTTATTTTACCTTGACTCTTCCCAGTCCTCGGTACCTCTTCAATGGTCCGAACCCTGAACCAAAATACCTTCAAGGTTCATTTACTTCATTCCTTAGGTTGAACAGTCCTGTTGAATCCAATTATGGCATCTTGCGTAGGAGAGCCATATATACCCGTATTCGGAGTCATAAAGGTTTTCCCCCGATCAATTCTTATCTTATCAAGTGTCTCTCTCTACCATTACATCCCTAAAGTGGAACCTCCCATTTCAGCTCCTATCCCTTGAACTCTAGATCTATCTATGAGGACTACACCTCTCGATTTCTTTATATCTTTCCCGATGCATCATTCCTATCCTCCATGCCTCAGAAAGAACTTGCAGTAAGGCATTGTTAGCATGATACTTGGCCGTGGTTTGATCGTATCTTCGTAGCCTGTAATTCATAACTTATTCCGGAGATATATGCATGCTCATGGCACGTGCTCATGGCACATATTCAACACGAAAGACACGGATTCAATATAAAATGCAACAAGTAATTCGACAAGATTAAAAAGAAAGAAAATTTCATGTTCAAGATCGATCCAATGCACACATTATCACGTAGTTCCTATGCCGAACGACCTAGACTGACCCACATGACACGAGAACCCGAGTTTTGTAACCCGAGGCTCTGATAGCACTTAAGGATGTAGCACCCGAGCGCAAGGTACCACATCGCCCGCACCGAGACCCGACCCGAATATGAAATGGACGATCCATACGCGAGCTAGATCACGGCGAACGGGCACAAACACACACGCTATGCTAGGCGGGCTAACCCTTAAAACCATAAAATTAGAGTAAACATTAAGTGTGGCAGCAATAACTGGCCATAATATAAACATTGATCATTCAAGCTCCCAAAAGTAAGCCATATACATTATCAAATTGCCCAAATTCTCTTACAAAAATGAACCCCAATGAAATTCGGAACCCCACTTCTCGCCCTCACCGTGATCAAGACTCCCGTGCTTATCCTTTATGAGTTGAGATTAGTGAAATAAACTCATTTTCGGATTGCTTATAAGTACTTAAGCACATGATTTCCTCCCAAAAAGTCTTTGCCTTTCTTTACCGTTTCCATTTGTTGCTCCATATTTACTAATTCGACCTCTCCACCCGACAATTCAGCTTGGATTTGGAAAACGAACTCAATTCCCGGCCTCAATATCACCACCTTCCCTAAATTTGTATCTACCCCGTCAATTGCCTTTCTCTACTTCCTTCCCTACACGTTTCTATCTTTGTAGCAATCCAGAGCAGCTAAATTTAAACTCTTCTCGATCTTCACCTCCACAATCTCGATTTCTAATTTCCAGGTTTATTTAGCAACCCTTCTTTGACAACTCTTGGTGCTTAATTCCCATCGAATTTATTTTACCTTGACTCCTCCCAGTCCTCGGTACCTCTTCAACGGTCCGAACCCTGAACCAAAATACCTTCAAGGTTCATTTACTTCATTCCTTAGGTTGAACAGGCCTGTTGAATCCAATTATGGCATCTTATGTAGGAGAGCCATATATACCCGTATTCGGAGTCATAAAGGTTTTTCCCCGATCAATTCTTATCTTATCAAGTGTCTCTCTCTACCATTGCATCCCTAAAGTGGAACCTCCCATTTCAGCTCCTATCCCCTGAACTCTAGCTCTATCTATGAGGACTACACCTCTCGATTTCTTTATATCTTTCCCGATGCATCATTCCTATCCTCCATGCCTCAGAAAGAACTTGCAGTAAGGCATTGTTAGCATGATACTTGGCCGTGGTTTGATCGTATCTTCATAGCCTGTAATTCATAACTTATTCTGGAGATATATGCATGCGATTAGCACGTGCTCATGGCACATATTCAACACGAAAGACACGGATTCAATATAAAATGCAACAAGTAATTCGACAAGATTAAAAAGAAAGACAATTTCATGTTCAAGATCGATGCAATGCACACATTATCACGTAGTTCCTATGCCGAACGACCTAGACTGACCCACACGACACGAGAACCCGAGTTTTGTAACCCGAGGCTCTGATACCACTTAAGGATGTAGCACCCGAGCGCAAGGTACCACATCCCCCGCACCGAGACCCGACCCGAATATGAAATGGACGATCCATACGCGAGCTAGATCACGGCGAACGGGGACAAACACACACGCTATGCTAGGCGGGCTAACCCTTAAAACCATAAAATCAGAGTAAACATTAAGTGCGGAAGCAATAACTGGCCATAATATAAACATTGATCATTGAAGCTCCCAAAAGTAAGCCATATACATTATCAAATTGCCCAAATTCTCTTACAAAAATGAACCCCAATGAAATTATGAACCCCACTTCTCGCCCTCACCGTGATCAAGACTCCCGTGCTTATCCTTTATGAGGTGAGATTAGTGAAATAAACTCATTTTCCAATTGCTTATACTTAAGCACATGATTTCCTCCCAAAAAGTCTTTGCCTTTCTTTACCGTTTCCATTTGTTGCTCCATATTTCCTAATTCGACCTCTCCACCCGACAATTCAGCTTGGATTTGGAAAACAAACTCAATTCCCGACCTCAATATCACCACCTTCCCTAAATTTGTATCTACCCCGTCAATTGCCTTTCTCTACTTCCTTCCCTACTCGTTTCTATCTTAGTAGCAATCCAGAGCACCTAAATTTAAACTCTTCTCGATCTTCACCTCCACAATCTTGATTTCTAATCTCCAGGTTTATTTAGCAACCCTTCTTTGACAACTCTTGGTGCTCAATTCCCGTCGAATTTATTTTACCTTGACTCCTCCTAGTCCTCGGTACCTCCTCAATGGTCCGAACCCTGAACCAAAATACCTTCAAGGTTCATTTACTTCATTCCTTAGGTTGAACAGTCTTGTTGAATCCAATTATGGCATCTTATGTGGGAGAGCCATATATACCCGTATTCGGAGTCATAAAGGTTTTCCCCCGATCAATTCTTATCTTATCAAGTGTCTATCTCTACCATTGCATCCCTAAAGTGGAACCTCCCATTTCAGCTCCTATCCCTTGAACTCTAGCTCTATCTATGAGGACTACACCTCTCGATTTCTTTATATCTTTCCCGATGCATCATTCCTATCCTCCATGCCTCAGAAAGAACTTGCAGTAAGGCATTGTTAGCATGATACTTGGCCGTGGTTTGATCGTATCTTCATAGCCTGTAATTCATAACTTATTCCAGAGATATATGGATGCGATTAGCACGTGCTCATGGCACATATTCAACACGAAAGGCACGGATTCAATAAAAAATGCAACAAGTAATTCGACAAGATTAAAAAGAAAGACAATTTCATGTTCAAGATCGATGCAATGCACACATTATCACGTAGTTCCTATGCCGAACGACCTAGACTGACCCACACGACACGAGAACCCGAGTTTTGTAACCCGAGGCTTTGATACCACTTAAGGATGTAGCACCCGAGCGCAAGGTACCACATCCCCCGCATCGAGACCCGACCCGAATATGAAATGGACGATCCATACGCGGGCTAGATCACGACGAACGGGGACAAACACACACACTATGCTGGGCGGGCTAACCCTTAAAACCATAAAATCAGAGTAAACATTAAGTGCGGAAGCAATAACTGGCCATAATATAAACATTGATCATTGAAGCTCCCAAAAGTAATCCATATACATTATCAAATTGCCCAAATTCTCTTACAAAAATGAACCCCAATGAAATTATGAACCCCACTTCTCGCCCTCACCGTGATCAAGACTCCCGTGCTTATCCTTTATGAGGTGAGATTAGTGAAATAAACTCATTTTCCGCTTGCTTATAAGTACTTAAGCACAAGATTTCCTCCCAAAAAGTCTTTGCCTTTCTTTACCGTTTCCATTTGTTGCTCCATATTTCCTAATTCGACCTCTCCACCCGACAATTCAGCTTGGATTTGGAAAACGAACTCAATTCCCGGCCTCAATATCACCACCTTCCCTAAATTTGTATCTACCCCGTCAATTGGCTTCCTCTACTACCTTCCCTACACGTTTCTATCTTAGTAGCAATCCAGAGCAGCTAAATTTAAACTCTTCTCGATCTTCACCTCCACAATCTCGATTTCTAATTTCCAGGTTTATTTAGCAACCCTTCTTTGACAACTCTTGGTGCTCAATTCCCATCGAATTTATTTTACCTTGACTCCTCCCAGTCCTCGGTACCTCTTCAATGGTCCGAACCCTGAACCAAAACACCTTCAAGGTTCATTTACTTCATTCCTTAGGTTGAACAGTCCTGTTGAATCCAATTATGGCATCTTATGTAGGAGAGCCATATATACCCGTATTCGGAGTCATAAAGGTTTTCCCCCGATCAATTCTTATCTTATCAAGTGTCTCTCTCTACCATTGCATCCCTAAAGTGGAACCTCCCATTTCAGCTCCTATCCCTTGAACACTAGCTCTATCTATGAGGACTACACCTCTCGATTTCTTTATATCTTTCCTGATGCATCATTCCTATCCTCCATGCCTCGGATAGAACTTGCATTAAGGCATTGTTAGCATGATACTTGGCCGTGGTTTGATATTATCTTCATAGCCTGTAATTCATAACTTATTCTGGAGATATATGCATGCGATTAGCACGTGCTCATGGCACATATTCAACACGAAAGACACGGATTCAATATAAAATGCAACAAGTAATTCGACAAGATTAAAAAGAAAGACAATTTCATGTTCAAGATCGATGCAATGCACACATTATCACGTAGTTCCTATGCCGAACGATCTAGACTGACCCACACGACACGAAAACTCGAGTTTTGTAACCCGAGGCTCTGATACCATTTAAGGATGTAGCACCCGAGCGCAAGGTACAACATCCCCCGCACCGAGACCCGACCCGAATATATAATGGACGATCCATACGCGAGCTAGATCACGGCGAACGGGGACAAACACACACGCTATGCTAGGCGGGCTAACCCTTAAAACCATAAAATCAGAGTAAACATTAAGTGCGGAAGCAATAACTGGCCATAATATAAACATTGATCATTGAAGCTCCCAAAAGTAAGCCATATACATTATCAAATTGCCCAAATTCTCTTACAAAAATGAACCCCAATGAAATTATGAACCCCACTTCTCGCCCTCACCGTGATCAAGACTCCTGTGCTTATCCTTTATGAGTTGAGATTAGTGAAATAAACTTATTTTCCAATTGCTTGTACTTAAGCACATGATTTCCTCCCAAAAAGTCTTTGCCTTTCTTTACCGTTTCCATTTGTTGCTCCATATTTCCTAATTCGACCTCTCCACCCGACAATTCAGCTTGGATTTGGAAAACGAACTCAATTCCGGGCCTCAATATCACCACCTTCCCTAAATTTGTATCTACCCGTCAATTGCCTTTCTCTACTTCCTTCCCTACTCGTTTCTATCTTAGTAGCAATCCAGAGCACCTAAATCTAAACTCTTCTCGATCTTCACCTCCACAATCTCGATTTCTAATTTCCAGGTTTATTTAGCAACCCTTCTTTGACAACTCTTGGTGCTCAATTCCCATCGAATTATTTTACCTTGACTCCTCCCAGTCCTCGGTACCTCTTCAATGGTCCGAACCCTGAACCAAAATACCTTCAAGGTTCATTTACTTCATTCCTTAGGTTGAACAGTCCTGTTGAATCCAATTATGGCATCTTATGTAGGAGAGCTATATATACCCGTATTCGGAGTCATAAAGGTTTTCCCCCGATCAATTCTTATCTTATCAAGTGTCTCTCTCTACCATTGCATCCCTAAAGTGGAACCTCCCATTTCAGCTCCTATCCCTTGAACTCTAGCTCTATCTATGAGGACTACACCTCTCGATTTCTTTATATCTTTCCTGATGCATCATTCCTATTCTCCATGCCTCAGAAAGAACTTGCAGTAAGGCATTGTTAGCATGATACTTGGCCGTGGTTTGATAGTATCTTCATAGCCTGTAATTCATAACTTATTCCGGAGATATATGCATGCGATTAGCACGTGCTCATGGCACATATTCAACACGAAAGGCACGGATTCAATAAAAAATGCAACAAGTAATTCGACAAGATTAAAAAGAAAGACAATTTCATGTTCAAGATCGATGCAATGCACACATTATCACGTAGTTCCTATGCCGAACGACCTAGACTGACCCACACAACACGAGAACCCGAGTTTTGTAACCCGAGGCTTTGATACCACTTAAGGATGTAGCACCCGAGCACAAGGTACCACATCCCCCGCACCGAGACCCAACCCGAATATGAAATGGACGATCCATACGCGAGCTAGATCACGGCGAACGGGGACAAACACACACGCTATGCTGGGCGGGCTAACCCTTAAAACCATAAAATCAGAGTAAACATTAAGTGCGGAAGCAATAACTGGCCATAATGTAAACATTGATCATTCAAGCTCCCAAAAGTAAGCCATATACATTATCAAATTGCCCAAATTCTCTTACAAAAATGAACCCCAATGAAATTCTGAACCCCACTTCTCGCCCTCACCGTGATCAAGACTCCCGTGCTTTTATGAGTTGAGATTAGTGAAATAAACTCATTTTCCGATTGCTTATAAGTGCTTAAGCACATGATTTCCTCCCAAAATTTCTTTGCCTTTCTTTACCGTTTCCATTTGTTGCTCCATATTTCCTAATTCGACCTCTCCACCCGACAATTCAGCTTGGATTTCGAAAACGAACTCAATTCCCGGCCTCAATATCACCATCTTCCCTAAATTTGTATCTACGCCGTCAATTGCCTTTCTCTACTTCCTTCCCTATTCGTTTTTATCTTAGTAGCAATCCAGAGCACCTAAATTTAAACTCTTCTCGATCTCACCTCCGAAATCTCTATTTCTAATTTCCAGGTTTATTTAGCAACCCTTCTTTGACAACTCTTGGTGCTCAATTCCCATCGAATTTATTTTACCTTGACTCCTCCCAGTCCTCGGTACCTCTTCAATGGTCCGAACCCTAAACCAAAATACCTTCAAGGTTCATTTACTTCATTCCTTAGGTTGAACAGTCCTGTTGAATCCAATTATGGCATCTTATGTTGGAGAGCCATATATACCCGTATTCGGAGTCATAAAGGTTTTCCCCCGATCAATTCTTATCTTATCAAGTGTCTCTCTCTACCATTGCATCCCTAAAGTGGAACCTCCCATTTCAGCTCCTATCCCTTGAACTCTAGCTCTATCTACGAGGACTACACCTCTCGATTTCTTTATATCTTTCCTGTTGCATCATTCCTATCCTCCATGCCTCAGAAAGAAGTTGCAGTAAGGCATTGTTAGCATGATACTTGGCCGTGGTTTGATATTATCTTCGTAGCCTGTAATTCATAACTTATTCTGGAGATATATGCATGCGATTAGCACGTGCTCATGGCACATATTCAACACGAAATACACGGATTCAATATAAAATGCAACAAGTAATTCGACAAGATTAAAAAGAAAGACAATTTCATTTTCAAGATCGATGCAATGCACACATTATCACGTAGTTCCTATGCCGAACGACCTAGACTGACCCACACGACACGAGAACTCGAGTTTTGTAACCCGAGGCTCTGATACCATTTAAGGATGTAGCACCCGAGCGCAAGGTACCACATCCCCCGCACCGAGACCCGACCCGATTATGAAATGGACGATCCATACGCGAGCTAGATCACGGCGAACGGGGACAAACACACACGCTATGCTAGGCGGGCTAACCCTTAAAACCATAAAATCAGAGTAAACATTAAGTGCGGAAGTAATAACTGGCCATAATATAAACATTGATCATTGAAGCTCCCAAAAGTAAGCCATATACATTATCAAATTGTCCAAATTCTCTTACAAAAATGAACCCCAATGAAATTATGAACCCCACTTCTCGCCCTCACCGTGATCAAGACTCCCGTGCTTATCCTTTATGAGTTGAGATTAGTGAAATAAACTTATTTTCCAATTGCTTATACTTAAGCACATGATTTCCTCCCAAAAAGTCTTTGCCTTTCTTTACCGTTTCCATTTGTTGCTCCATATTTCCTCATTCGACCTCTCCACCCGACAATTCAGCTTGGATTTGGAAAACGAACTCAATTCCCGGCCTCAATATCACCACCTTCCCTAAATTTGTATCTACCCGTCAATTGCCTTTCTCTACTTCCTTTCCTACTCGTTTCTATCTTAGTAGCAATCCAGAGCACCTAAATTTAAACTCTTCTCGATCTTCACCTCCACAATCTCGATTTCTAATTTCCAGGTTTATTTAGCAACCCTTCTTTGACAACTCTTGGTGCTCAATTCCCATCGAATTTATTTTACCTTGACTCCTCCCAGTCCTCGGTACCTCTTCAATGGTCCGAACCCTGAACCAAAATACCTTCAAGGTTCATTTACTTCATTCCTTAGGTTGAACAGTCCTGTTGAATCCAATTATGGCATCTTATGGAGGAGAGCCATATATACCCGTATTCGGAGTCATAAAGGTTTTCCCCCGATCAATTCTTATCTTATCAAGTGTCTCTCTCTACCATTGCATCCCTAAAGTGGAACCTCCCATTTCAGCTCCTATCCCTTGAACACTAGCTCTATCTATGAGGACTACACCTCTCGATTTCTTTATATCTTTCCTGATGCATCATTCCTATCCTCTATGCCTCAGAAAGAACTTGCAGTAAGGCATTGTTAGCATGATACTTGGCCGTGGTTTGATAATATCTTCATAGCCTGTAATTCATAACTTATTCCGGAGATATATGCATGCGATTAGCACGTGCTCATGGCACATATTCAACACGAAAGGCACGGATTCAATATAAAATGCAACAATTAATTCGACAAGATTAAAAAGAAAGACAATTTCATGTTCAAGATCGATGCAATGCACACATTATCACGTAGTTCCTATGCCGAACGACCTAGACTGACCCACACGACACGAGAACCCGAGTTTTGTAACCCGAGGCTTTGATACCACTTAAGGATGTAGCACCCGAGCGCAAGGTACCACATCCCCCGCACCGAGACCCAACCCGAATATGAAATGGACGATCCATACGCGAGCTAGATCACGGCGAACGGGGACAAACACACACGCTATGCTGGGCGGGCTAACCCTTAAAACCATAAAATCAGAGTAAACATTAAGTGCGGAAGCAATAACTGGCCATAATATAAACATTGATCATTCAAGCTCCCAAAAGCAAGCCATATACATTATCAAATTGCCCAAATTCTCTTACAAAAATCAAACCCAATGAAATTCTGAACCCCACTTCTCCCCCTCACCGTGATCAAGACTCCCGTGCTTATCCTTTATGAGTTGAGATTAGTGAAATAAACTCATTTTCCGATTGCTTATACTTAAGCACATGATTTCCTCCCAAAAAGTCTTTGCCTTTCTTTACCGTTTCCATTTGTTGCCCCATATTTCCTAATTCGACGACTCCACCCGACAATTCAGCTTGGATTTGGAAAACGAACTCAATTCCCGGCCTCAATATCACCACCTTCCCTAAATTTGTATCTACGCCGTCAATTGCCTTTCTCTACTTCCTTCCCTACTCGTTTCTATCTTAGTAGCAATCCAGAGCACCTAAATTTAAATTCTTCTCGATCTTCACCTCCACAATCTCGATTTCTAATTTCCAGGTTTATTTAGCAACCCTTCTTTGACAACTCTTGGTGCTGAATTCCCATCGAATTTATTTTAGCTTGACTCCTCCCAGTCCTCGGTACCTCTTCAATGGTCCGAACCCTGAACCAAAATACCTTCAAGGTTCATTTACTTCATTCCTTAGGTTGAACAGTCTCGTTGAATCCAATTATGGCATCTTATGTCGGAGAGCCATATATACCCGTATTCGGAGTCATAAAGGTTTTCCCCCGATTAATTCTTATCTTATCAAGTGTCTCTCTCTACCATTGCATGCCTAAAGTGGAACCTCCCATTTCAGCTCCTATCCCTTGAATCTAGCTCTATCTACGAGGACTACACCTCTCGATTTCTTTATATCTTTCCTGATGCATCATTCCTATCCTCCACGCCGCAGAAAGAACTTGCAGTAAGGCAATGTTAGCATGATACTTGGCCGTGGTTTGATATTATCTTCATAGCCTGTAATTCATAACTTATTCTGGAGATATATGCATGCGATTAGCACGTGCTCATGGCACATATTCAACACGAAAGACACGGATTCAATATAAAATGCAACAAGTAATTCGACAAGATTAAAAAGAAAGACAATTTCATGTTCAAGATCGATGCAATGCACACATTATCACGTAGTTCCTACGCCGAACGACCTAGACTGACCCACACGACACGAGAACTCGAGTTTTGTAACCCGAGGCTCTGATACCATTTAAGGATGTAGCACCCGAGCGCAAGGTACCACATCCCCCGCACCGAGACCCGACCCGAATATGAAATGGACGATCCATACGCGAGCTAGATCACGGCGAACGGGGACAAACACACACGCTATGCTAGGCGGGCTAACCCTTAAAACCATAAAATCAGAGTAAACATTAAGTGCGGATGTAATAACTGGCCATAATATAAACATCGATCATTGAAGCTCCCAAAAGTAAGCCATATACATTATCAAATTGCCCAAATTCTCTTACAAAAATGAACCGCAATGAAATTATGAACCCCACTTCTCGCCCTCACCGTGATCAAGACTCCCGTGCTTATCCTTTATGAGTTGAGATTAGTGAAATAAACTTATTTTCCAATTGCTTATACTTAAGCACATGATTTCCTCCGAAAAAGTCTTTGCCTTTCTTTACCGTTTCCATTTGTTGCTCCATATTTCCTAATTCGACCTCTCCACCCGACAATTCAGCTTGGATTTGGAAAACGAACTCAATTCCCGGCCTCAATATCACCACCTTCCCTAAATTTGTATCTCCCCGTCAATTGCCTTTCTCTACTTCCTTTCCTACTCGTTTCTATCTTAGTAGCAATCAAGAGCACCTAAATTTAAACTCTTCTCGATCTTCACCTCCACAATCTCGATTTCTAATTTCCAGGTTTATTTAGCAACCCTTCTTTGACAACTCTTGGTGCTCAATTCCCATCGAATTTATTTTACCTTGACTCCTCCCAGTCCTCGGTACCTCTTCAATGGTCCGAACCCTGAACCAAAATACCTTCAAGGTTCATTTACTTCATTCCTTAGGTTGAACAGTCCTGTTGAATCCAATTATGGCATCTTATGTAGGAGAGCCATATATACCCGTATTCGGAGCCATAAAGGTTTTCCCCCGATCAATTCTTATCTTATCAAGTGTCTCTCTCTACCATTGCATCCCTAAAGTGGAACCTCCCATTTCAGCTCCTATCCCTTAAACACTAGCTCTATCCATGAGGACTACACCTCTCGATTTCTTTATATCTTTCCAGATGCATCATTCCTATCCTCTATACCTCAGAAAGAACTTGCAGTAAGGCATTGTTAGCATGATACTTGGCCGTGGTTTGATAGTATCTTCATAGCCTGTAATTCATAACTTATTCCGGAGATATATGCATGCGATTAGCACGTGCTCATGGCACATATTCAACACGAAAGGCACGGATTCAGTATAAAATGCAACAAGTAATTCGACAAGATTAAAAAGACAGACAATTTCATGTTCAAGATCGATCCAATGCACACATTATCACGTAGTTCCCATGCCGAACGACCTAGACTGACCCACACGACACGAGAACCCGAGTTTTGTAACCCGAGGCTCTGATACCACTTAAGGATGTAGCACCCGAGCGCAAGGTACCACATCCCCCGCACCGAGACCCAACCCGAATATGAAATGGACGATCCATACGCTAGCTAGATCATGGCGAACGGGGACAAACACACATGCTATGCTGGGCGGGCTAACCCTTAAAACCATAAAATCAGAGTAAACATTAAGTGCGGAAGCAATAACTGGCCATAATATAAACATTGATCATTCAAGCTCCCAAAAGTAAGCCATATACATTATCAAATTGCCCAAATTCTCTTACAAAAATGAACCCCAATGAAATTCTGAACCCCACTTCTCGCCCTCACCGTGATCAAGACTCCCGTGCTTATCTTTTATGAGTTGAGATTAGTGAAATAAACTCATTTTCCGATTGCTTATACTTAAGCACATGATTTCCTCCAAAAAAGTCTTTGCCTTTCTTTACTGTTTCCATTTGTTGCCCCATATTTCCTAATTCGACCACTCCACCCGACAATTCAGCTTGGATTTGGAAAACGAACTCAATTCCCGGCCTCAATATCACCACGTTCCCTAAATTTGTATCTACGCCGTCAATTGCCTTTCTCTACTTCCTTCCCTATTCGTTTCTATCTTAGTAGCAATCCAGAGCACCTAAATTTAAACTCTTCTCGATCTTCACCTCCACAATCTCGATTTCTAATTTCCAGGTTTATTTAGCAACCCTTCTTTGACAACTCTTGGTGCTCAATTCCCATCGAATTTATTTTACCTTGACTCCTCCCAGTCCTCGGTACCTCTTCAATGGTCCGAACCCTGAACCAAAATACCTTCAAGGTTCATTTACTTCATTCCTTAGGTTAAACAGTCCTGTTGAATCCAATTATGGCATCTTATGTAGGAGAGCCATATATACCCGTATTCGGAGTCATAAAGGTTTTCCCCCGATCAATTCTTATCTTATCAAGTGTCTCTCTCTACCATTGCATCCCTAAAGTGGAACCTCCCATTTCAGCTCCTATCCCTTGAACACTAGCTCTATCTATGAGGATTACACCTCTCGATTTCTTTATATCTTTCCTGATGCATCATTCCTATCCTCTATGCCTCAGAAAGAAGTTGCAGTAAGGCATTGTTAGCATGATACTTGGCCGTGGTTTGATAGTATCTTCATAGCCTGTAATTCATAACTTATTCCGGAGATATATGCATGCGATTAGCACGTGCTCATGGCACATATTCAACACGAAAGGCACGGATTCAGTATAAAATGCAACAAGTAATTCGACAAGATTAAAAAGACAGACAATTTCATGTTCAAGATCGATGCAATGCACACATTATCACGTAGTTCCCATGCCGAACGACCTAGACTGACCCACACGACACGAGAACCCGAGTTTTGTAACCCGAGGCTCTGATACCACTTAAGGATGTAGCACCCGAGCGCAAGGTACCACATCCCCCGCACCGAGACCCAACCCGAATATGAAATGGACGATCCATACGCGAGCTAGATCACGGCGAACGGGGACAAACACACACGCTATGCTGGGCGGGCTAACCCTTAAAACCGTAAAATCAGAGTAAACATTAAGTGCGGAAGCAATAACTGGCCATAATATAAACATTGATCATTCAAGCTCCCAAAAGTAAGCCATGTACATTATCAAATTGCCCAAATTCTCTTACAAAAATGAACCCCAATGAAATTCTGAACCCCACTTCTCGCCCTCACCGTGATCAAGACTCCCGTGCTTATCTTTTATGAGTTGAGATTAGTGAAATAAACTCATTTTCCGATTGCTTATACTTAAGCACATGATTTCCTCCCAAAAAGTCTTTGCCTTTCTTTACCGTTTCCATTTGTTGCCCCATATTTCCTAATTCGACCACTCCACCCGATAATTCTGCTTGGATTTGGAAAACGAACTCAATTCCCGGCCTCAATATCACCACCTTCCCTAAATTTGTATCTACGCCGTCAATTGCCTTTCTCTACTTCCTTCCCTACTCGTTTCTATCTTAGTAGCAATCCAGAGCACCTAAATTTAAACTCTCCTCGATCTTCACCTCCACAATCTCGATTTCTAATTTCCAGGTTTATTTAGCAACCCTTCTTTGACAACTCTTGATGCTCAATTCCCATCGAATTTATTTTACCTTGACTCCTCCCAGTCCTCGGTACCTCTTCAATGGTCCGAACCCTGAACCAAAATACCTTCAAGGTTCATTTACTTCATTCCTTAGGTTGAACAGTCCTGTTGAATCCAATTATGGCATCTTATGTAGGAGAGCCATATATACCCGTATTCGGAGTCATAAAGGTTTTCCCCCGATCAATTCTTATCTTACCAAGTGTCTCTCTCTACCATTGCATCCCTAAAGTGGAACCTCCCATTTCAGCTCCTATCCCTTGAACACTAGCTCTATCTACGAGGACTACACCTCTCGATTTCTTTATATCTTTCCTGATGCATCATTCCTATCCTCTATGCCTCAGAAAGAACTTGCAGTAAGGCATTGTTAGCATGATACTTGGCCGTGGTTTGATAGTATCTTCATAGCCTGTAATTCATAACTTATTCCGGAGATATATGCATGCGATTAGCACGTGCTCATGGCACATATTCAACACGAAAGGCGCGGATTCAGTATAAAATGCAACAAGTAATTCAACAAGATTAAAAAGACAGACAATTTCATGTTCAAGATCGATGCAATGCACACATTATCATGTAGTTCCCATGCCGAACGACCTAGACTGACCCACACGACACGAGAACCCGAGTTTTGTAACCCGAGGCTCTGATACCACTTAAGGATGTAGCACCCGAGCGCAAGGTACCACATCCCCCGCACCGAGACCCAACCCGAATATGAAATGGACGATCCATACGCGAGCTAGATCACGGCGAACGGGGACAAACACACACGCTATGCTGGGCGGGCTAACCCTTAAAACCATAAAATCAGAGTAAACATTAAGTGCGGAAGCAATAACTGGCCATAATATAAACATTGGTCATTCAAGCTCCCAAAAGTAAGCCATATACATTATCAAATTGCCCAAATTCTCTTACAAAAATGAACCCCAATGAAATTCTGAACCCCACTTCTCGCCCTCACCGTGATCAAGACTCCCGTGCTTATCCTTTATGAGTTGAGATTAGTGAAATAAACTCATTTTCCGATTGCTTATACTTAAGCACATGATTTCCTCCCAAAAAGTCTTTGCCTTTCTTTACCGTTTCCATTTGTTGCCCCATATTTCCTAATTCGACCACTCCACCCGACAATTCAGCTTGGATTTGGAAAACGAACTCAATTCCCGGCCTCAATATCACCACCTTCCCTAAATTTGTATCTACGCCGTCAATTGCCTTTCTCTACTTCCTTCCCTACTCGTTTCTATCTTAGTAGCAATCCAGAGCACCTAAATTTAAACTCTTCTCGATCTTCACCTCCACAATCTCGATTTCTAATTTCCAGGTTTATTTAGCAACCCTTCTTTGACAACTCTTGGTGCTCAATTCCCATCGAATTTATTTTACCTTGACTCCTCCCAGTCCTCGGTACCTCTTCAATGGTCCGAACCCTGAACCAAAATACCTTCAAGGTTCATTTACTTCATTCCTTAGGTTGAACAGTCCTGTTCAATCCAATTATGGCATCTTATGTAGGAGAGCCATATATACCCGTATTCGGAGTCATAAAGGTTTTACCCCGATCAATTCTTATCTTATCAAGTGTCTCTCTCTACCATTGCATCCCTAAAGTGGAACCTCCCATTTCAGCTCCTATCCCTTGAACTCTAGCTCTATCTATGAGGACTACACCTCTCGATTTCTTTATATCTTTCCTGATGCATCATTCCTATCCTCCATGCCTCAGAAAGAACTTGCAGTAAGGCATTGTTAGCATGATACTTGGCCGTGGTTTGATAGTATCTTCATAGCCTGTAATTCATAACTTATTCCGGAGATATATGCATGCGATTAGCACGTGCTCATGGCACATATTCAACACGAAAGGCACGGATTCAATAAAAAATGTAATTCGACAAGATTAAAAAGAAAGACAATTTCATGTTCAAGATCGATGCAATGGACACATTATCACGTAGTTCCTATGCCGAACGACCTAGACTGACCCACACGACACGAGAACCCGAGTTTTGTAACCCGAGGCTCTGATACCACTTAAGGATGTAGCACCCGAGCGCAAGGTACCACATCCCGAGCACCGAGACCCGACCCGAATATGAAATGGACGATCCATACGCGAGCTAGATCACGGCGAACTGGGACAAACACACACGCTATGCTGGGCGGGCTAACCCTTAAAACCATAAAATCAGAGTAAACATTAAGTGCCGAAGCCATAACTGGCCATAATATAAACATTGATCATTCAAGCTCCCAAAAGTAAGCCATATACATTTTCAAATTGCCCAAATTCTCTTACAAAAATGACCCCCAGTGAAATTCTGAACCCCACTTCTCACCCTCACCGTGATCAAGACTCCCGTGCTTTTATGAGTCGAGATTAGTGAAATAAACTCATTTTCCGATTGCTTATAAGTACTTAAGCACATGATTTCCTCTCAAAAAGTCTTTGCCTTTCTTTACCGTTTCCATTTGTTGCTCCATATTTCCTAATTCGACCTCTCCACCCGACAATTCAGCTTGGATTTGGAAAACGAACTCAATTCCCGGCCTCAATATAACCACCTCCCCTAAATTTGTATCTACCCCGTCAATTGCCTTTCTCTACTTCCTTCCCTACTCGTTTCTATCTTAGTAGCAATCCGGAGCACCTAAATTTAAACTCTTCTCGATCTTCACCTCCACAATCTCGATTTCTAATTTCCAGGTTTATTTAGCAACCCTTCTTTGACAACTCTTGGTGCTCAATTCCCATCGAATTTATTTTACCTTGACTCCTCCCAGTCCTCGGTACCTCTTCAATGGTCCGAACCCTGAACCAAAATACCTTCAAGGATCATTTACTTCATTCCTTAGGTTGAACAGTCCTGTTGAATCCAATTATGGCATCTTATGTAGGAGAGCCATATATACCCGTATTCGGAGTCATAAAGGTTTTCCCCCGATCAATTCTTATCTTATCAAGTGTCTCTCTCTACCATTGCATCCCTAAAGTGGAACCTCCCATTTCAGCTCCTATCCCTTGAACACTAGCTCTATCTATGAGGACTACACCTCTCGATTTCTTTATATCTTTCCTGATGCATCATTCCTATCCTCTATGCCTCAGAAAGAACTTGCAGTAAGGCATTGTTAGCATGATACTTGGCCGTGGTTTGATAGTATCTTCATAGCCTGTAATTCATAACTTATTCCGGAGATATATGCATGCGATTAGCACGTGCTCATGGCACATATTCAACACGAAAGGCACGGATTCAATAAAAAATGTAACAAGTAATTCGACAAGATTAAAAAGAAAGACAATTTCATGTTCAAGATCGATGCAATGGACACATTATCACGTAGTTCCTATGCCGAACGACCTAGACTGACCCACACGACACGAGAACCCGAGTTTTGTAACCCGAGGCTCTGATACCACTTAAGGATGTAGCACCCGAGCGCAAGGTACCACATTCCGAGCACCGAGACCCGACCCGAATATGAAATGGACGATCCATACGCGAGCTAGATCACGGCGAACGGGGACAAACACACACGCTATGCTGGGCGGGCTAACCCTTAAAACCATAAAATCAGAGTAAACATTAAGTGCCGAAGCCATAACTGGCCATAATATAAACATTGATCATTCAAGCTCCCAAAAGTAAGCCATATACATTTTCAAATTGCCCAAATTCTCTTACAAAAATGACCCCCAGTGAAATTCTGAACCCCACTTCTCACCCTCACCGTGATCAAGACTCCCGTGCTTTTATGAGTCGAGATTAGTGAAATAAACTCATTTTCCGATTGCTTATAAGTACTTAAGCACATGATTTCCTCTCAAAAAGTCTTTGCCTTTCTTTACCGTTTCCATTTGTTGCTCCATATTTCCTAATTCGACCTCTCCACCCGACAATTCAGCTTGGATTTGGAAAACGAACTCAATTCCCGGCCTCAATATAACCACCTCCCCTAAATTTGTATCTACCCCGTCAATTGCCTTTCTCTACTTCCTTCCCTACTCGTTTCTATCTTAGTAGCAATCCGGAGCACCTAAATTTAAACTCTTCTCGATCTTCACCTCCACAATCTCGATTTCTAATTTCCAGGTTTATTTAGCAACCCTTCTTTGACAACTCTTGGTGCTCAATTCCCATCGAATTTATTTTACCTTGACTCCTCCCAGTCCTCGGTACCTCTTCAATGGTCCGAACCCTGAACCAAAATACCTTCAAGGATCATTTACTTCATTCCTTAGGTTGAACAGTCCTGTTGAATCCAATTATGGCATCTTATGTAGGAGAGCCATATATACCCGTATTCGGAGTCATAAAGGTTTTCCCCCGATCAATTCTTATCTTATCAAGTGTCTCTCTCTACCATTGCATCCCTAAAGTGGAACCTCCCATTTCAGCTCCTATCCCTTGAACACTAGCTCTATCTATGAGGACTACACCTCTCGATTTCTTTATATCTTTCCTGATGCATCATTCCTATCCTCTATGCCTCAGAAAGAACTTGCAGTAAGGCATTGTTAGCATGATACTTGGCCGTGGTTTGATAGTATCTTCATAGCCTGTAATTCATAACTTATTCCGGAGATATATGCATGCGATTAGCACGTGCTCATGGCACATATTCAACACGAAAGGCACGGATTCAGTATAAAATGCAACAAGTAATTCGATAAGATTAAAAAGACAGACAATTTCATGCTCAAGATCGATGCAATGCACACATTATCACGTAGTTCCCATGCCGAACGACCTAGACTGACCCACACGACACGAGAACCCGAGTTTTGTAACCCGAGGCTCTGATACCACTTAAGGATGTAGCACTCGAGCGCAAGGTACCACATCCCCCGCACCGAGACCCAACCCGAATATGAAATGGACGATCCATACGCGAGCTAGATCACGGCGAATGGGGACAAACACACACGCTATGCTGGGCGGGCTAACCCTTAAAACCATAAAATCAGAGTAAACATTAAGTGCGGAAGCAATAACTGGCCATAATATAAACATTGATCATTCAAGCTCCCAAAAGTAAGCCATATACATTATCAAATTGCCCAAATTCTCTTACAAAAATGAACCCCAATGAAATTCTGAACCCCACTTCTCGCCCTCACCGTGATCAAGACTCCCGTGCTTATCCTTTATGTGTTGAGATTAGTGATATAAACTCATTTTCCGATTGCTTATACTTAAGCACATGATTTCCTCCCAAAAAGTCTTTGCCTTTCTTTACCGTTTCCATTTGTTGCCCCATATTTCCTAATTCGACCACTCCACCCGACAATTCAGCTTGGATTTGGAAAACGAACTCAATTCCCGGCCTCAATATCACCACCTTCCCTAAATTTGTATCTACGCCGTCAATTGCCTTTCTCTACTTCCTTCCCTATTCGTTTCTATCTTAGTAGCAATCCAGAGCACCTAAATTTAAACTCTTCTCGATCTTCACCTCCACAATCTCGATTTCTAATTTCTAGGTTTATTTAGCAACCCTTCTTTGACAACTCTTGGTGCTCAATTCCCATCGAATTTATTTTACCTTGACTCCTCCCAGTCCTCGGTACCTCTTCAATGGTCCGAACCCTGAACCAAAATACCTTCAAGGTTCATTTACTTCATTCCTTAGGTTGAACAGTCTTGTTCAATCCAATTATGGCATCTTATGTAGGAGAGCCATATATACCCGTATTCGGAGTCATAAAGGTTTTACCCCGATCAATTCTTATCTTATCAAGTGTCTCTCTCTACCATTGCATCCCTAAAGTGGAACCTCCCATTTCAGCTCCTATCCCTTGAACTCTAGCTCTATCTATGAGGACTACACCTCTCGATTTCTTTATATCTTTCCTGATGCATCATTCCTATCCTCCATGCCTCAGAAAGAACTTGCAGTAAGGCATTGTTAGCATGATACTTGGCCGTGGTTTGATAGTATCTTCATAGCCTGTAATTCATAACTTATTCCGGAGATATATGCATGCGATTAGCACGTGCTCATGGCACATATTCAACACGAAAGGCACGGATTCAATAAAAAATGTAACAAGTAATTCGACAAGATTAAAAAGAAAGATAATTTCATGTTCAAGATCGATGCAATGGACACATTATCACGTAGTTCCTATGCCGAACGACCTAGACTGACCCACACGACACGAGAACCCGAGTTTTGTAACCCGAGGCTCTGATACCACTTAAGGATGTAGCACCCGAGCGCAAGGTACCACATCCCGAGCACCGAGACCCGACCCGAATATGAAATGGACGATCCATACACGAGCTAGATCACGGCGAACGGGGACAAACACACACGCTATGCTGGGCGGGCTAACCCTTAAAACCATAAAATCAGAGTAAACATTAAATGCCGAAGCCATAACTGGCCATAATATAAACATTGATCATTCAAGCTCCCAAAAGTAAGCCATATACATTATCAAATTGCCCAAATTCTCTTACAAAAATGAACCCCAATGAAATTCTGAACCCCACTTCTCACCCTCACCGTGATCAAGACTCCCGTGCTTTTATGAGTCGAGATTAGTGAAATAAACTCATTTTCCGATTGCTTATAAGTACTTAAGCACATGATTTCCTCCCAAAAAGTCTTTGCCTTTCTTTACCGTTTCCATTTGTTGCTCCATATTTCCTAATTCGACCTCTCCACCCGACAATTCAGCTTGGATTTGGAAAACGAACTTAACTCCCGGCCTCAATATAACCACCTTTCCTAAATTTGTATCTACCCCGTCAATTGCCTTTCTCTACTTCCTTCCCTACTCGTTTCTATCTTAGTAGCAATCCAGAGCACCTAAATTTAAACTCTTCTCGATCTTCACCTCCACAATCTCGATTTCTAATTTCCAGGTTTATTTAGCAACCCTTCTTTGACAACTCTTGGTGCTCAATTCCCATCGAATTTATTTTACCTTGACTCCTCCCAGTCCTCGGTACCTCTTCAATGGTCCGAACCCTGAACCAAAATACCTTCAAGGTTCATTTAGTTCATTCCTTAGGTTGAACAGTCCTGTTGAATCCAATTATGGCATCTTATGAAGGAGAGCCATACATACCCGTATTCGGAGTCATAAAGGTTTTCCCCCGATCAATTCTTATCTTATCAAGTGTCTCTCTCTACCATTGCATCCCTAAAGTGGAACCTCCCATTTCAGCTCCTATCCCTTGAACTCTAGCTCTATCTATGAGGACTACACCTCTCGATTTCTTTATATCTTTCCTGATGCACCATTCCTATCCTCCATGCCTCAAAAAGAACTTGCAGTAAGGCATTGTTAGCATGATACTTGGCCGTGGTTTGATAGTATCTTCATAGCCTGTAATTCATAACTTATTCCGGAGATATATGCATGCGATTAGCACGTGCTCATGGCACATATTCAACACGAAAGGCACGGATTCAGTATAAAATGCAACAAGTAATTCAACAAGATTAAAAAGACAGACAATTTCATGTTCAAGATCGATGCAATGCACACATTATCACGTAGTTCCCATGCCGAACGACCTAGACTGACCCACACGACACGAGAACCCGAGTTTTGTAACCCGAGGCTCTGATACCACTTAAGGATGTAGCACCCGAGCGCAAGGTACCACATCCCCCGCACCGAGACCCAACCCGAATATGAAATGGACGATCCATACGCGAGCTAGATCACGGCGAACGGGGACAAACACACACGCTATGCTGGGCGGGCTAACCCTTAAAACCATAAAATCAGAGTAAACATTAAGTGCGGAAGCAATAACTGGCCATAATATAAACATTGGTCATTCAAGCTCCCAAAAGTAAGCCATATACATTATCAAATTGCCCAAATTCTCTTACAAAAATGAACCCCAATGAAATTCTGAACCCCACTTCTCGCCCTCACCGTGATCAAGACTCCCGTGCTTATCCTTTATGAGTTGAGATTAGTGAAATAAACTCATTTTCCGATTGCTTATACTTAAGCACATGATTTCCTCCAAAAAAGTCTTTGCCTTTCTTTACCGTTTCCATTTGTTGCCCCATATTTCCTAATTCGACCACTCCACCCGACAATTCAGCTTGGATTTGGAAAACGAACTCAATTCCCGGCCTCAATATCACCACCTTCCCTAAATTTGTATCTACGCCGTCAATTGCCTTTCTCTACTTCCTTCCCTACTCGTTTCTATCTTAGTAGCAATCCAGAGCACCTAAATTTAAACTCTTCTCGATCTTCACCTCCACAATCTCGATTTCTAATTTCCAGGTTTATTTAGCAACCCTTCTTTGACAACTCTTGGTGCTCAATTCCCATCGAATTTATTTTACCTTGACTCCTCCCAGTCCTCGGTACCTCTTCAATGGTCCGAACCCTGAACCAAAATACCTTCAAGGTTCATTTACTTCATTCCTTAGGTTGAACAGTCCTGTTCAATCCAATTATGGCATCTTATGTAGGAGAGCCATATATACCCGTATTCGGAGTCATAAAGGTTTTACCCCGATCAATTCTTATCTTATCAAGTGTCTCTCTCTACCATTGCATCCCTAAAGTGGAACCTCCCATTTCAGCTCCTATCCCTTGAACTCTAGCTCTATCTATGAGGACTACACCTCTCGATTTCTTTATATCTTTCCTGATGCATCATTCCTATCCTCCATGCCTCAGAAAGAACTTGCAGTAAGGCATTGTTAGCATGATACTTGGCCGTGGTTTGATAGTATCTTCATAGCCTGTAATTCATAACTTATTCCGGAGATATATGCATGCGATTAGCACGTGCTCATGGCACATATTCAACACGAAAGGCACGGATTCAATAAAAAATGTAATTCGACAAGATTAAAAAGAAAGACAATTTCATGTTCAAGATCGATGCAATGGACACATTATCACGTAGTTCCTATGCCGAACGACCTAGACTGACCCACACGACACGAGAACCCGAGTTTTGTAACCCGAGGCTCTGATACCACTTAAGGATGTAGCACCCGAGCGCAAGGTACCACATCCCGAGCACCGAGACCCGACCCGAATATGAAATGGACGATCCATACGCGAGCTAGATCACGGCGAACTGGGACAAACACACACGCTATGCTGGGCGGGCTAACCCTTAAAACCATAAAATCAGAGTAAACATTAAGTGCCGAAGCCATAACTGGCCATAATATAAACATTGATCATTCAAGCTCCCAAAAGTAAGCCATATACATTATCAAATTGCCCAAATTCTCTTACAAAAATGAACCCCAATGAAATTCTGAACCCCACTTCTCACCCTCACCGTGATCAAGACTCCCGTGCTTTTATGAGTCGAGATTAGTGAAATATACTCATTTTCCGATTGCTTATAAGTACTTAAGCACATGATTTCCTCCCAAAAAGTCTTTGCCTTTCTTTACCGTTTCCATTTGTTGCTCCATATTTCCTAATTCGACCTCTCCACCCGACAATTCAGCTTGGATTTGGAAAACGAACTCAATTCCCGGCCTCAATATAACCACCTTCCCTAAATTTGTATCTACCCCGTCAATTGCCTTTCTCTACTTCCTTCCCTACTCGTTTCTATCTTAGTAGCAATCCAGAGCACCTAAATTTAAACTCTTCTCGATCTTCACCTCCACAATCTCGATTTCTAATTTCCAGGTTTATTTAGCAACCCTTCTTTGACAACTCTTGGTGCTCAATTCCCATCGAATTTATTTTACCTTGACTCCTCCCAGTCCTCGGTACCTCTTCAATGGTCCGAACCCTGAACCAAAATACCTTCAAGGTTCATTTAGTTCATTCCTTAGGTTGAACAGTCCTGTTGAATCCAATTATGGCATCTTATGTAGGAGAGCCATACATACCCGTATTCAGAGTCATAAAGGTTTTCCCCCGATCAATTCTTATCTTATCAAGTGTCTCTCTCTACCATTGCATCCCTAAAGTGGAACCTCCCATTTCAGCTCCTATCCCTTGAACTCTAGCTCTATATATGAGGACTACACCTCTCGATTTCTTTATATCTTTCCTGATGCACCATTCCTATCCTCCATGCCTCAGAAAGAACTTGCAGTAAGGCATTGTGAGCATGATACTTGGCCGTGGTTTGATAGTATCTTCATAGCCTGTAATTCATAACTTATTCCGGAGATATATGCATGCGATTAGCACGTGCTCATGGCACATATTCAACACGAAAGGCACGGATTCAATATAAAATGCAACAAGTAATTCGACAAGATTAAAAAGAAAGACAATTTCATATTCAAGATCGATGCAATGCACACATTATCTCGTAGTTCCTAATGCCGAACGACCTAGACTGACCCACACGACATGAGAACCCGAGTTTTGTAACCCGAGGCTCTGATACCACTTAAGGATATAGCACCCGAGCACAAGGTAACACATCCCCCGCACCGAGACCCGACCCGAATATGAAATGGATGATCCATACGCGAGCTAGATCACGGCGAACGGGGACAAACACACACGCTATGCTGGGCGGGCTAACCCTTAAAACCATAAAATCAGAGTAAACATTAAGTGCCGAAGCCATAACTGGCCATAATATAAACATTGATCATTCAAGCTCCCAAAAGTAAGCCATATACATTATCAAATTGCCCAAATTCTCTTACAAAAATGAACCCCAATGAAATTCTGAACCCCACCTCTCACCCTCACCGTGATCAAGACTCCCGTGCTTTTATGAGTCGAGATTAGTGAAATATACTCATTTTCCGATTGCTTATAAGTACTTAAGCACATGATTTCCTCCCAAAAAGTCTTTGCCTTTCTTTACCGTTTCCATTTGTTGCTCCATATTTCCTAATTCGACCTCTCCACCCGACAATTCAGCTTGGATTTGGAAAACGAACTCAATTCCCGGCCTCAATATAACCACCTTCCCAAAATTTGTATCTACCCCGTCAATTGCCTTTCTCTACTTCCTTCCCTACTCGTTTCTATCTTAGTAGCAATCCAGAGCACCTAAATTTAAACTCTTCTCGATCTTCACCTCCACAATCTCGATTTCTAATTTCCAGGTTTATTTAGCAACCCTTCTTTGACAACTCTTGGTGCTCAATTCCCATCGAATTTATTTTACCTTGACTCCTCCCAGTCCTCGGTACCTCTTCAATGGTCCGAACCCTGAACCAAAATACCTTCAAGGTTCATTTAGTTCACTCCTTAGGTTGAACAGTCCAGTTGAATCCAATTATGGCATCTTATGTAGGAGAGCCATACATACCCGTATTCGGAGTCATAAAAGTTTTCCCCCGATCAATTCTTATCTTATCAAGTGTCTCTCTCTACCATTGTATCCCTAAAGTGGAACCTCCCATTTCAGCTCCTATCCCTTGAACTCTAGCTCTATCTATGAGGACTACACCTCTCGATTTCTTTATATCTTTCCTGATGCATCGTTCCTATCCTCCATGCCTCAGAAAGAACTTGCAGTAAGGCATTGTTAGCATGATACTTGGCCGTGGTTTGATAGTATCTTCATAGCCTGTAATTCATAACTTATTCCGGAGATATATGCATGTGATTAGCACGTGCTCATGGCACATATTCAACACGAAAGGCACGGATTCAATATAAAATGCAACAAGTAATTCGACAAGATTAAAAAGAAAGACAATTTCATATTCAAGATCGATGCAATGCACACATTATCTCGTAGTTCCTAATGCCGAACGACCTAGACTGACCCACACGACATGAGAACCCGAGTTTTGTAACCCGAGGCTCTGATACCACTTAAGGATGTAGCACCCGAGCACAAGGTAACACATCCCCCGCACCGAGACCCGACCCGAATATGAAATGGACGATCCATACGCGAGCTAGATCACGGCGAACGGGGACAAACACACACGCTATGCTGGGCGGGCTAACCCTTAAAACCATAAAATCAGAGTAAACATTAAGTGCGGAAGCAATAACTGGCCATAATATAAACATTGATCATTCAAGCTCCCAAAAGTAAGCCATATACATTATCAAATTGCCCAAATTCTCTTACAAAAATGAACCCCAATGAAATTCTGAACCCCACTTCTCGCCCTCACCGTGATCAAGACTCCCGTGCTTTTATGAATTGAGATTAGTGAAATAAACTCATTTTCCGATGGCTTATAAGTACTTAAGCACATGATTTCCTCCCAAAAAGTCTTTGCCTTTCTTTACCGTTTCCATTGTTGCTCCATATTTCCTAATTCGACCTCTCCACCCGACAATTCAGCTTGGATTTGGAAAACGAACTCAATTCCCGGCCTCAATATCACCACCTTCCCTAAATTTGTATCTACCCCGTCAATTGCCTTTATCTTCTTCCTTCCCTACTCGTTTCTATCTTAGTAGCAATCCAGAGCACCTAAATTTAAACTCTTCTCGATCTTCACCTCCACAATCTCGATTTCTAATTTCCAGGTTTATTTAGCAACCCTTCTTTGACAACTCTTGGTGCTCAATTCCCATCGAATTTATTTTACCTTGACTCCTCCCAGTCCTCGGTACCTCTTCAATGGTCCGAACCCTGAACCAAAATACCTTCAAGGTTCATTTAGTTCATTCCTTAGGTTGAACAGTCCTGTTGAATCGAATTATGGCATCTTATGTAGGAGATCCATATATACCCGTATTCGGAGTCATAAAGGTTTTCCCCCGATCAATTCTTATCTTATCAAGTGTCTCTCTCTACCATTGCATCCCTAAAGTGGAACCTCCCATTTCAGCTCCTATCCCTTGAACTCTAGCTCTATCTATGAGGACTACACCTCTCGATTTCTTTATATCTTTCCTGATGCATCATTCCTATCCTCCATGCCTCAGAAAGAACTTGCAGTAAGGCATTGTTCGCATGATACTTGGCCGTGGTTTGATAGTATCTTCATAGCCTGTAATTCATAACTTATTCCGGAGATATATGCATGTGATTAGCACGTGCTCATGGCACATATTCAACACGGAAGGCACGGATTCAATATAAAATGCAACAAGTAATTCGACAAGATTAAAAAGAAAGACAATTTCATATTCAAGATCGATGCAATGCACACATTATGTCGTAGTTCCTAATGCCAAACGACCTAGACTGACCCACACGACATGAGAACCCGAGTTTTGTAACCCGAGGCTCTGCTACCACTTAAGGATGTAGCACCCGAGCACAAGGTAACACATCCCCCGCACCGAGACCCGACCCGAATATGAAATGGACGATCCATACGCGAGCTAGATCACGGCGAACGGGGACAAACACACACGCTATGCTGGGCGGGCTAACCCTTAAAACCATAATCAGAGTAATCATTAAGTGCCGAAGCCATAACTGGCCATAATATAAACATTGATCATTCAAGCTCCCAAAAGTAAGCCATATACATTATCAAATTGCCCAAATTCTCTTACAAAAATGAACCCCAATGAAATTCTGAACCCCACTTCTCACCCTCACCGTGATCAAGACTCCCGTGCTTTTATGAGTCGAGATTAGTGAAATATACTCATTTTCCGATTGCTTATAAGTACTTAAGCACATGATTTCCTCCCAAAAAGTCTTTGTCTTTCTTTACCGTTTCCATTTGTTGCTCCATATTTCCTAATTCGACCTCTCCACCCGACAATTCAGCTTGGATTTGGAAAACGAACTCAATTCCCGGCCTCAATATAACCACCTTCCCTAAATTTGTATCTACCCCGTCAATTGCCTTTCTCTACTTCCTTCCCTACTCGTTTCTATCTTAGTAGCAATCCAGAGCACCTAAATTTAAACTCTTCTCGATCTTCACCTCCACAATCTCGATTTCTAATTTCCAGGTTTATTTAGCAACCCTTCTTTGACAACTCTTGGTGCTCAATTCCCATCGAATTTATTTTACCTTGACTCCTCCCAGTCCTCGGTACCTCTTCAACGGTCCGAACCCTGAACCAAAATACCTTCAAGGTTCATTTACTTCATTCCTTAGGTTGAATAGTCCTGTTGAATCCAATTATGGCATCTTATGTAGGAGAGCCATATATACCCGTATTCGGAGTCATAAAGGTTTTCCCCCGATCAATTCTTATCTTACCAAGTGTCTCTCTCTACCATTGCATCCATAAAGTGGAACCTCCCATTTCATCTCCTATCCCTTGAACTCTAGCTCTATCTATGAGGACTACACCTCTCGATTTCTTTATATCTTTCCTGATGCATCATTCCTATCCTCCATGCCTCAGAAAGAACTTGCAGTAAGGCATTGTTAGCATGATACTTGGCCGTGGTTTTATAGTATCTTCATAGCCTGTAATTCATAACTTATTCCGGAGATATATGCATGCGATTAGCACGTGCTCATGGCACATATTCAACACGAAAGGCACGGATTCAATATAAAATGCAACAAGTAATTCGACAAGATTAAAAAAAAAGACAATTTCATATTCAAGATCGATGCAATGCACACATTATCTCGTAGTTCCTATGCCGAACGACCTAGACTGACCCACACGACACGAGAACCCGAGTTTTGTAACCCGAGGCTCTGATACCACTTAAGGATGTAGCACCCGAGCGCAAGGTACCACATCCCCCGCACCGAGACCCGACCCGAATATGAAATGGACGATCCATACGCGAGCTAGATCACGGCGAACGGGGACAAACACACACGCTATGCTGGGCGGGCTAACCGTTAAAACGATAAAATCAGAGTAAACATTAAGTGCGGAAGCAATAACTGGCCATAATATAAACATTGATCATTCAAGCTCCCAAAAGTAAGCCATATACATTATCAAATTGCCCAAATTCTCTTACAAAAATGAACCCCAATGAAATTCTGAACCCCACTTCTCGCCCTCACCGTGATCAAGACTCCCGTGCTTATCCTTTATGAGTTGAGATTAGTGAAATAAACTCATTTTCCGATTGCTTATACTTAAGCACATGATTTCCTCCCAAAAAGTCTTTGCCTTTCTTTACCGTTTCCATTTGTTGCTCCATATTTCCTAATTCCACCTCTCCACCCGACAATTCTGCTTGGATTTGGAAAACGAACTCAATTCCCGGCCTAAATATCACCACCTTCCCTAAATTTGTATCTACCCCGTCAATTGCCTTTCTCTACTTCCTTCCCTACTCGTTTCTATCTTAGTAGCAATCCAGAGCACCTAAATTTAGACTCTTCTCGATCTTCACCTCCACAATCTCGATTTCTAATTTCCAGGTTTATTTAGCAACCCTTCTTTGACAACTCTTGGTGCTCAATTCCCATCGAATTTATTTTACCTTGACTCCTCCCAGTCCTCGGTACCTCTTCAATGGTCCGAACCCTGAACCAAAATACCTTCAAGGTTCATTTACTTCATTGCTTAGGTTGAACAGTCCTGTTGAATCCAATTATGGCATCTTATGTAGGAGAGCCATATATACCCGTATTCGGAGTCATAAAGGTTTTCCCCCGACCAATTCTTATCTTATCAAGTCTCTCTCTCTACCATTGCATCCCTAAAGTGGAACCTCCCATTTCAGCTCCTATCCCTTGAACTCTAGCTCTATCTATGAGGACTACACCTCTCGATTTCTTTATATCTTTCCCGATGCATCATTCCTATCCTCCATGCCTCAGAAAGAACTTGCAGTAAGGCATTGTTAGCATGATACTTGGCCGTGGTTTGATCGTATCTTCATAGCCTGTAATTCATAACTTATTCCGGAGATATATGCATGTGATTAGCACGTGCTCATGGCACATATTCAACACGAAAGACACGGATTCAATATAAAATGCAACAAGTAATTCGACAAGATTTAAAAGAAAGACAATTTCATATTCAAGATCGATGCAATGCACACATTATCTCGTAGTTCCTATGCCGAACGTCCTAGACTGACCCACACGACATGAGAACCCGAGTTTTGTAACCCGAGGCTCTGATGCCACTTATGGATGTAGCACCCCAGCACAAGGTACCACATCCCCCGCACCGAGACCCGACCCGAATATGAAATGGACGATCCATACGCGAGCTAGATCACGGCGAACGGGGACAAACACACACGTTATGCTGGGCGGGCTAACCCTTAAAACCATAAAATCAGAGTAAACATTAAGTGCGGAAGCAATAACTGGCCATAATATAAACATTGATCATTCAAGCTCCCAAAAGTAAGCCATATACATTATCAAATTGCCCAAATTCTCTTACAAAAATGAACCCCAATGAAATTCTGAACCCCACTTCTCGCCCTCACCGTGATCAAGACTCCCGTGCTTTTATGAATTGAGATTAGTGAAATAAACTCATTTTCCGATTGCTTATAAGTACTTAAGCACATGATTTCCTCCCAAAAAGTCTTTGCCTTTCTTTACCGTTTCCATTTGTTGCTCCATATTTCCTAATTCGACCTCTCCACCCGACAATTCAGCTTGGATTTGGAAAACGAACTCAATTCCCGGCCTCAATATCACTACCTTCCCTAAATTTGTATCTACCCCGTCAATTGCCTTTCTCTACTTCCTTCCCTACTCGTTTCTATCTTAGTAGCAATCCAGAGCACCTAAATTTAAACTCTTCTCGATCTTCACCTCCACAATCTCGATTTCTAATTTCCAGGTTTATTTAGCAACCCTTCTTTGACAACTCTTGGTGCTCAATTCCCATCGAATTTATTTTACCTTGACTCCTCCCAGTCCTCGGTACCTCTTCAATGGTCCGAACCCTGAACCAAAATACCTTCAAGGTTCATTTACTTCATTCCTTAGGTTGAACAGTCCTGTTGAATCCAATTACGGCATCTTATGTAGGAGAGCCATATATACCCGTATTCAGAGTCATAAAGGTTTTCCCCCGATCAATTCTTATCTTAACAAGTGTCTCTCTCTACCATTGCATCCCTAAAGTGGAACCTCCCATTTCATCTCCTATCCCTTGAACTCTAGCTCTATCGATGAGGACTACACCTCTCGATTTCATTATATCTTTCCTGATGCATCATTCCTATCCTCCATGCCTCAGAAAGAACTTGCAGTAAGGCATTGTTAGCATGATACTTGGCCGTGGTTTTATAGTATCTTCATAGCCTGTAATTCATAACTTATTCCGGAGATATATGCATGCGATTAGCACGTGCTCATGGCACATATTCAACACGAAAGGCACGGATTCAATATAAAATGCAACAAGTAATTCGATAAGATTAAAAAAAAAGACAATTTCATATTCAAGATCGATGCAATGCACACATTATCTAGTAGTTCCTATGCCGAACGACCTAGATTGACCCACACGACACGAGAACCCGAGTTTTGTAACCCGAGGCTCTGATACCACTTAAGGATGTAGCACCCGAGCGCAAGGTACCACATCCCCCGCACCGAGACCCGACCCGAATATGAAATGGACGATCCATACGCGAGCTAGATCACGGCGAACGGGGACAAACACACACGCTATGCTGGGTGGGCTAACCCTTAAAACCATAAAATCAGAGTAAACATTAAGTGCGGAAGCAATAACTGGCCATAATATAAACATTGATTATTCAAGCTCCCAAAAGTAAGCCATATACATTATCAAATTGCCCAAATTCTCTTACAAAAATGAACCCCAATGAAATTCTGAACCCCACTTCTCGCCCTCACCGTGATCAAGACTCCCGTGCTTATCTTTTATGAGTTGAGATTAGTGAAATAAACTCATTGTCCGATTGCTTATACTTAAGCACATGATTTCCTCCAAAAAAGTCTTTGCCTTTCTTTACCGTTTCCATTTGTTGCCCCATATTTCCTAATTCGACCACTCCACCCGACAATTCAGCTTGGATTTGGAAAACGAACTCAATTCTCGGCCTCAATATCACCACCTTCCCTAAATTTGTATCTACGCCGTCAATTGCCTTTCTCTACTTCCTTCCCTACTCGTTTCTATCTTAGTAGCAATCCAGAGCACCTAAATTTAAACTCTTCTCGATCTTCACCTCCACAATCTCGATTTCTAATTTACAGGTTTATTTAGCAACCCTTCTTTGACAACTCTTGGTGCTCAATTCCCATCGAATTTATTTTACCTTGACTCCTCCCAGTCCTCGGTACCTCTTCAATGGTCCGAACCCTGAACCAAAATACCTTCAAGGTTCATTTACTTCATTGCTTAGGTTGAACAGTCCTGTTGAATCCAATTATGGCATCTTATGTAGGAGAGCCATACATACCCGTATTCGGAGTCATAAAGGTTTTCCCCCGACCAATTCTTATCTTATCAAGTCTCTCTCTCTACCATTGCATCCCTAAAGTGGAACCTCCCATTTCAGCTCCTATCCCTTGAACTCTAGCTCTATCTATGAGGACTACACCTCTCGATTTCTTTATATCTTTCCCGATGCATCATTCCTATCCTCCATGCCTCAGAAAGAACTTGCAGTAAGGCATTGTTAGCATGATACTTGGTCGTGGTTTGATCGTATCTTCATAGCCTGTAATTCATAACTTATTCCGGAGATATATGCATGTGATTAGCACGTGCTCATGGCACATATTCAACACGAAAGGCACGGATTCAATATAAAATGCAACAAGTAATTCGACAAGATTTAAAAGAAAGACAATTTTATATTCAAGATCGATGCAATGCACACATTATCTCGTAGTTCCTATGCCGAACGACCTAGACTGACCCACACGACATGAGAACCCGAGTTTTGTAACCCGAGGCTCTGATGCCACTTATGGATGTAGCACCCGAGCACAAGGTACCATCTCCCCCGCACCGACACCCGACCCGAATATGAAATGGACGATCCATACGCGAGCTAGATCACGGCGAACGGGGACAAACACACAAGTTATGCTGGGCGGGCTAACCCTTAAAACCATAAAATCAGAGTAAACATTAAGTGCGGAAGCAATAACTGGCCATAATATAAACATTGATCATTCAAGCTCCCAAAAGTAAGCCATATACATTATCAAATTGCCCAAATTCTCTTACAAAAATGAACCCCAATGAAATCTGAACCCCACTTCTCGCCCTCACCGTGATCAAGACTCCCGTGCTTTTATGAATTGAGATTAGTGAAATAAACTCATTTTCCGATTGCTTATAAGTACTTAAGCACATGATTTCCTCCCAAAAAGTCTTTGCCTTTCTTTACCGTTTCCATTTGTTGCTCCATATTTCCTAATTCGACCTCTCCACCCGACAATTCAGCTTGGATTTGGAAAACAAACTCAATTCCCGGCGTCAATATCACTACCTTCCCTAAATTTGTATCTACCCCGTCAATTGCCTTTCTCTACTTCCTTCCCTACTCGTTTCTATCTTAGTAGCAATCCAGAGCACCTAAATTTAAACTCTTCTCGATCTTCACCTCCACAATCTCGATTTCTAATTTCCAGGTTTATTTAGCAACCCTTCTTTGACAACTCTTGGTGCTCAATTCCCATCGAATTTATTTTACCTTGACTCCTCCCAGTCCTCGGTACCTCTTCAATGGTCCGAACCCTGAACCAAAATACCTTCAAGGTTCATTTACTTCATTCCTTAGGTTGAACAGTCCTGTTGAATCCAATTATGGCATCTTATGTAGGAGAGCCATATATACCCGTATTCAGAGTCATAAAGGTTTTCCCCCGATCAATTCTTATCTTAACAAGTGTCTCTCTCTACCATTGCATCCCTAAAGTGGAACCTCCCATTTCATCTCCTATCCCTTGAACTCTAGCTCTATCGATGAGGACTACACCTCTCGATTTCTTTATATCTTTCCTGATGCATCATTCCTATCCTCCATGCCTCAGAAAGAACTTGCAGTAAGGCATTGTTAGCATGATACTTGGCCTTGGTTTTATAGTATCTTCATAGCCTGTAATTCATAACTTATTCCGGAGATATATGCATGCGATTAGCACGTGCTCATGGCACATATTCAACACGAAAGGCACGGATTCAATATAAAATGCAATAAGTAATTCGATAAGATTAAAAAAAAAGACAATTTCATATTCAAGATCGATGCAATGCACACATTATCTCGTAGTTCCTATGCCGAACGACCTAGACTGACCCACACGACACGAGAACCCGAGTTTTGTAACCCGAGGCTCTGATACCACTTAAGGATGTAGCACCCGAGCGCAAGGTACCACATCCCCCGCACCAAGACCCGACCCGAATATGAAATGGACGATCCATACGTGAGCTAGATCACGGCGAACGGGGACAAACACACACGCTATGCTGGGCGGGCTAACCCTTAAAACGATAAAATCAGAGTAAACATTAAGTGCGGAAGCAATAACTGGCCATAATATAAACATTGATCATTCAAGCTCCCAAAAGTAAGCCATATACATTATAAAATTGCCCAAATTCTCTTACAAAAATGAACCCCAATGAAATTCTGAACCCCACTTCTCGCCCTCACCGTGATCAAGACTCCCGTGCTTATCCTTTATGAGTTGAGATTAGTGAAATAAACTCATTTTCCGATTGCTTATACTTAAGCACATGATTTCCTCCAAAAAAGTCTTTGCCTTTACCGTTTCCATTTGTTGCCCCATATTTCCTAATTCGACCACTCCACCCGACAATTCAGCTTGGATTTGGAAAACGAACTCAATTCCCGGCCTCAATATCACCACCTTCCCTAAATTTGTATCTACGCCGTCAATTGCCTTTCTCTACTTCCTTCCCTACTCATTTCTATCTTAGTAGCAATCCAGAGCACCTAAATTTAAACTCTTCTCGATCTTCACCACCACAATCACGATTTCTAATTTCCAGGTTTATTTAGCAACCCTTCTTTGACAACTCTTGGTGCTCAATTCCCATCGAATTATTTTACCTTGACTCCTCCCAGTCCTCGGTACCTCTTCAATGGTCCGAACCCTGAACTAAAATACCTTCAAGGTTCATTTACTTCATTCCTTAGGTTGAACAGTCCTGTTGAATCCAATTATGGCATCTTATGTAGGAGAGCCATATATACCCGTATTCGGAGTCATAAAGGTTTTCCCCCGATCAATTCTTATCTTATCAAGTGTCTCTCTCTACCATTGCATCCCTAAAGTGGAACCTCCCATTTCAGCTCCTATCCCTTGAACACTAGCTCTATCTATGAGGACTACACCTCTCGATTTCTTTATATCTTTCCTGATGCATCATTCCTATCCTCTATGCCTCAGAAAGAACTTGCAGTAAGGCATTGTTAGCATGATACTTGGCCGTGGTTTGATAGTATCTTCATAGCCTGTAATTCATAACTTATTCCGGAGATATATGCATGCGATTAGCACGTGCTCATGGCACAACACGAAAGGCACGGATTCAGTATAAAATGCAACAAGTAATTCGACAAGATTAAAAAGATGGACAATTTCATGTTCAAGATCGATGCAATGCACACATTATCACGTAGTTCCCATGCCGAACGACCTAGACTGACCCACACGACACGAGAACCCGAGTTTTGTAACCCGAGGCTCTGATACCACTTAAGGATGTAGCACCCGAGCGCAAGGTACCACATCCCCCGCGCCGAGACCCAACCCGAATATGAAATGGACGATCCATACGCGAGCTAGATCACGGCGAACGGGGACAAACACACACGCTATGCTGGGTGGGCTAACCCTTAAAACCATAAAATCAGAGTAAACATTAAGTGCGGAAGCAATAACTGGCCATAATATAAACATTGATCATTCAAGCTCCCAAAAGTAAGCCATATACATTATCAAATTGCCCAAATTCTCTTACAAAAATGAACCCCAATGAAATTCTGAACCCCACTTCTCGCCCTCACCGTGATCAAGACTCCCGTGCTTATCTTTTATGAGTTGAGATTAGTGAAATAAACTCATTGTCCGATTGCTTATACTTAAGCACATGATTTCCTCCAAAAAAGTCTTTGCCTTTCTTTACCGTTTCCATTTGTTGCCCCATATTTCCTAATTCGACCACTCCACCCGACAATTCAGCTTGGATTTGGAAAACGAACTCAATTCTCGGCCTCAATATCACCACCTTCCCTAAATTTGTATCTACGCCGTCAATTGCCTTTCTCTACTTCCTTCCCTACTCGTTTCTATCTTAGTAGCAATCCAGAGCACCTAAATTTAAACTCCTCTCGATCTTCACCTCCACAATCTCGATTTCTAATTTACAGGTTTATTTAGCAACCCTTCTTTGACAACTCTTGGTGCTCAATTCCCATCGAATTTATTTTACCTTGACTCCTCCCAGTCCTCGGTACCTCTTCAATGGTCCGAACCCTGAACCAAAATACCTTCATGGTTCATTTACTTCATTCCTTAGGTTGAACAGTCCTGTTGAATCCAATTATGGCATCTTATGTAGGAGAGCCATATATACCCGTATTCGGAGTCATAAAGGTTTTCCCCCGATCAATTCTTATCTTATCAAGTGTCTCTCTCTACCATTGCATCCCTAAAGTGGAACCTCCCATTTCAGCTCCTATCCCTTGAACACTAGCTCTATCTATGAGGACTACACCTCTCGATTTCTTTATATCTTTCCTGATGCATCATTCCTGTCCTCTATGCCTCAGAAAGAACTTGCAGTAAGGCATTGTTAGCATGATACTTGGCCGTGGTTTGATAGTATCTTCATAGCCTGTAATTCATAACTTATTCCGGAGATATATGCATGCGATTAGCACGTGCTCATGGCACAACACGAAAGGCACGGATTCAGTATAAAATGCAACAAGTAATTCGACAAGATTAAAAAGATGGACAATTTCATGTTCAAGATCGATGCAATGCACACATTATCACGTAGTTCCCATGCCGAACGACCTAGACTGACCCACACGACACGAGAACCCGAGTTTTGTAACCCGAGGCTCTGATACCACTTAAGGATGTAGCACCCGAGCGCAAGGTACCACATCCCCCGCGCCGAGACCCAACCCGAATATGAAATGGACGATCCATACGCGAGCTAGATCACGGCGAACGGGGACAAACACACACGCTATGCTGGGTGGGCTAACCCTTAAAACCATAAAATCAGAGTAAACATTAAGTGCGGAAGCAATAACTGGCCATAATATAAACATTGATCATTCAAGCTCCCAAAAGTAAGCCATATACATTATCAAATTGCCCAAATTCTCTTACAAAAATGAACCCCAATGAAATTCTGAACCCCACTTCTCGCCCTCACCGTGATCAAGACTCCCGTGCCTATCTTTTATGAGTTGAGATTAGTGAAATAAACTCATTGTCCGATTGCTTATACTTAAGCACATGATTTCCTCCAAAAAAGTCTTTGCCTTTCTTTACCGTTTCCATTTGTTGCCCCATATTTCCTAATTCGACCACTCCACCCGACAATTCAGCTTGGATTTGGAAAACGAACTCAATTCTCGGCCTCAATATCACCACCTTCCCTAAATTTGTATCTACGCCGTCAATTGCCTTTCTCTACTTCCTTCCCTACTCGTTTCTATCTTAGTAGCAATCCAGAGCACCTAAATTTAAACTCCTCTCGATCTTCACCTCCACAATCTCGATTTCTAATTTACAGGTTTATTTAGCAACCCTTCTTTGACAACTCTTGGTGCTCAATTCCCATCGAATTTATTTTACCTTGACTCCTCCCAGTCCTCGGTACCTCTTCAATGGTCCGAACCCTGAACCAAAATACCTTCATGGTTCATTTACTTCATTCCTTAGGTTGAACAGTCCTGTTGAATCCAATTATGGCATCTTATGTAGGAGAGCCATATATACCCGTATTCGGAGTCATAAAGGTTTTCCCCCGATCAATTCTTATCTTATCAAGTGTCTCTCTCTACCATTGCATCCCTAAAGTGGAACCTCCCATTTCAGCTCTTATCCCTTGAACACTAGCTCTATCTATGAGGACTACACCTCTCGATTTCTTTATATCTTTCCTGATGCATCATTCCTATCCTCTATGCCTCAGAAAGAACTTGCAGTAAGGCATTGTTAGCATGATACTTGGTCGTGGTTTGATAGTATCTTCATAGCCTGTAAATCATAACTTATTCCGGAGATATATGCATGCGATTAGCACGTGCTCATGGCACATATTCAACACGAAAGGCACGGATTCAGTATAAAATGCAACAAGTAATTCGACAAGATTAAAAAGACAGACAATTTCATGTTCAAGATCGATGCAATGCACACATTATCATGTAGTTCCCATGCCGAACGACCTAGACTGACCCACACGACACGAGAACCCGAGTTTTGTAACCAGAGGCTCTGATACCACTTAAGGATGTAGCACCCGAGTGCAAGGTACCACATCCCCCGCACCGAGACCCAACCCGAATATGAAAAGGACGATCCATACGCGAGCTAGATCACGGCGAACGGGGACAAACACACACGCTATGCTGGGCGGGCTAACCCCTAAAACCATAAAATCAGAGTAAACATTAAGTGCGGAAGCAATAACTGGCCATAATATAAACATTGATCATTCAAGCTCCCAAAAGTAAGCATATACATTATCAAATTGCCCAAATTCTCTTACAAAAATGAACCCCAATGAAATTCTGAACCCCACTTCTCGCCCTCACCGTGATCAAGACTCCCGTGCTTATCCTTTATGAGTTGAGATTAGTGAAATAAACTCATTTTCCGATTGCTTATACTTAAGCACATGATTTCCTCCCAAAAAGTCTTTGCCTTTCTTTACCGTTTCCATTTGTTGCCCCATATTTCCTAATTCGACCACTCCACCCGACAATTCAGCTTGGATTTGGAAAACGAACTCAATTCCCGGCCTCAATATCACCACCTTCCCTAAATTTGTATCTACGCCATCAATTGCCTTTCTCTACTTCCTTCCCTACTTGTTTCTATCTTAGTAGCAATCCAGAGCACCTAAATTTAAACTCTTCTCGATCTTCACCTCCACAATCTCGATTTCTAATTTCCAGGTTTATTTAGCAACCCTTCTTTGACAACTCTTGGTGCTCAATTCCCATCGAATTTATTTTACCTTGACTCCTCCCAGTCCTCGGTACCTCTTCAATGGTCCGAACCCTGAACCAAAATACCTTCATGGTTCATTTACTTCATTCCTTAGGTTGAACAGTCCTGTTGAATCCAATTATGGCATCTTATGTAGGAGAGCCATATATACCCGTATTCGGAGTCATAAAGGTTTTCCCCCGATCAATTCTTATCTTATCAAGTGTCTCTCTCTACCATTGCATCCCTAAAGTGGAACCTCCCATTTCAGCTCCTATCCCTTGAACACTAGCTCTATCTATGAGGACTACACCTCTCGATTTCTTTATATCTTTCCTGATGCATCATTCCTATCCTCTATGCCTCAGAAAGAACTTGCAGTAAGGCATTGTTAGCATGATACTTGGTCGTGGTTTGATAGTATCTTCATAGCCTGTAAATCATAACTTATTCCGGAGATATATGCATGCGATTAGCACGTGCTCATGGCACATATTCAACACGAAAGGCACGGATTCAGTATAAAATGCAACAAGTAATTCGACAAGATTAAAAAGACAGACAATTTCATGTTCAAGATCGATGCAATGCACACATTATCATGTAGTTCCCATGCCGAACGACCTAGACTGACCCACACGACACGAGAACCCGAGTTTTGTAACCCGAGGCTCTGATACCACTTAAGGATGTAGCACCCGAGCGCAAGGTACCACATCCCCCGCACCGAGACCCAACCCGAATATGAAAAGGACGATCCATACGCGAGCTAGATCACGGCGAACGGGGACAAACACACACGCTATGCTGGGCGGGCTAACCCCTAAAACCATAAAATCAGAGTAAACATTAAGTGCGGAAGCAATAACTGGCCATAATATAAACATTGATCATTCAAGCTCCCAAAAGTAAGCATATACATTATCAAATTGCCCAAATTCTCTTACAAAAATGAACCCCAATGAAATTCTGAACCCCACTTCTCGCCCTCACCGTGATCAAGACTCCCGTGCTTATCCTTTATGAGTTGAGATTAGTGAAATAAACTCATTTTCCGATTGCTTATACTTAAGCACATGATTTCCTCCCAAAAAGTCTTTGCCTTTCTTTACCGTTTCCATTTGTTGCCCCATATTTCCTAATTCGACCACTCCACCCGACAATTTAGCTTGGATTTGGAAAACGAACTCAATTCCCGGCCTCAATATCACCACCTTCCCTAAATTTGTATCTACGCCATCAATTGCCTTTCTCTACTTCCTTCCCTACTCGTTTCTATCTTAGTAGCAATCCAGAGCACCTAAATTTAAACTCTTCTCGATCTTCACCTCCACAATCTCGATTTCTAATTTCCAGGTTTATTTAGCAACCCTTCTTTGACAACTCTTGGTGCTCAATTCCCATCGAATTTATTTTACCTTGACTCCTCCCAGTCCTCGGTACCTCTTCAATGGTCCGAACCCTGAACCAAAATACCTTGAAGGTTCATTTACTTCATTCCTTAGGTTGAACAGTCCTGTTGAATCCAATTATGGCATCTTATGTAGGAGAGCCATATATACCCGTATTCGGAGTCATAAAGGTTTTCCCCCGATCAATTCTTATCTTATCAAGTGTCTCTCTCTACCATTGCATCCCTAAAGTGGAACCTCCCATTTCAGCTCCTATCCCTTGAACACTAGCTCTATCTATGAGGACTACACCTCTCCATTTCTTTATATCTTTCCTGATGCATCATTCCTGTCCTCTATGCCTCAGAAAGAACTTGCAGTAAGGCATTGTTAGCATGATACTTGGCCGTGGTTTGATAGTATATTCATAGCCTGTAATTCATAACTTTTTCCGGAGATATATGCATGCGATTAGCACGTGCTCATGGCACATATTCAACACGAAAGGCACGGATTCAGTATAAAATGCAACAAGTAATTCGACAAGATTAAAAAGACAGACAATTTCATGTTCAAGATCGATGCAATGCACACATTATCACGTAGTTCCCATGCCGAACGACCTAGACTGACCCACACGACACGAGAACCCGAGTTTTGTAACCCGAGGCTCTGATACCACTTAAGGATGTAGCACCCGAGCGCAAGGTACCACATCCCCCGCACCGAGACCCAACCCGAATATGAAATGGACGATCCATACGCGAGCTAGATCACGGCGAACGGGGACAAACACACACGCTATGCTGGGCGGGCTAACCCTTAAAACCATAAAATCAGAGTAAACATTAAGTGCGGAAGCAATAACTGGCCATAATATAAACATTGATCATTCAAGCTCCCAAAAGTAAGCCATATACATTATCAAATTGCCCAAATTCTCTTACAAAAATGAACCCCAATGAAATTCTGAACCCCACTTCTCGCCCTCACCGTGATCAAGACTCCCGTGCTTATCCTTTATGAGTTGAGATTAGTGAAATAAACTCATTTTCCGATTGCTTATACTTAAGCACATGATTTCCTCCCAAAAAGTCTTTGCCTTTCTTTACCGTTTCCATTTGTTGCCCCATATTTCCTAATTCGACCACTCCACCCGACAATTCAGCTTGGATTTGGAAAACGAACTCAATTCCCGGCCTCAATATCACCACTTTCCCTAAATTTGTATCTACGCCGTCAATTGCCTTTCTCTACTTCCTTCCCTACTCGTTTCTATCTTAGTAGCAATCCAGAGCACCTAAATTTAAACTCTTCTCGATCTTCACCTCCACAATCTCAATTTCTAATTTCCAGGTTTATTTAGCAACCCTTCTTTGACAACTCTTGGTGCTCAATTCCCATCGAATTTATTTTACCTTGACTCCTCCCAGTCCTCGGTACCTCTTCAATGGTCCGAACCCTGAACCAAAATACCTTCAAGGTTCATTTACTTCATTCCTTAGGTTGAACAGTCCTGTTGAATCCAATTATGGCATCTTATGTAGGAGAGCCATATATACCCGTATTCGGAGTCATAAAGGTTTTCCCCCGATCAATTCTTATCTTATCAAGTGTCTCTCTCTACCATTGCATCCCTAAAGTGGAACCTCCCATTTCAGCTCCTATCCCTTGAACACTAGCTCTATCTATGAGGACTACACCTCTCGATTTCTTTATATCTTTCCTGATGCATCATTCCTATCCTCTATGCCTCAGAAAGAACTTGCAGTAAGGCATTGTTAGCATGATACTTGGCCGTGGTTTGATAGTATCTTCATAGCCTGTAATTCATAACTTATTCCGGAGATATATGCATGCGATTAGCACGTGCTCATGGCACATATTCAACACGAAAGGCACGGATTCAGTATAAAATGCAACAAGTAATTCGACAAGATTAAAAAGACAGACAATTTCATGTTCAAGATCGATGCAATGCACACATTATCACGTAGTTCCCATGCCGAACGACCTAGACTGACCCACACGACACGAGAACCCGAGTTTTGTAACCCGAGGCTCTGATACCACTTAAGGATGTAGCACCCGAGCGCAAGGTACCACATCCCCCGCACCGAGACCCAACCCGAATATGAAATGGACGATACATACGCGAGCTAGATCACGGCGAACGGGGACAAAGACACACGCTATGCTGGGCGGGCTAACCCTTAAAACCATAAAATCAGAGTAAACATTAAGTGCGGAAGCAATAACTGGCCATAATATAAACATTGATCATTCAAGCTCCCAAAAGTAAGCCATATACATTATCAAATTGCCCAAATTCTCTTACAAAAATGAACCCCACTGAAATTCTGAACCCCACTTCTCGCCCTCACCGTGATCAAGACTCCCGTGCTTATCCTTTATGAGTTGAGATTAGTGAAATAAACTCATTTTCCGATTGCTTATACTTAAGCACAAGATTTCCTCCCAAAAAGTCTTTGCCTTTCTTTACCGTTTCCATTTGTTGCCCCATATTTCCTAATTCGACCACTCCACCCGACAATTCAGCTTGGATTTGGAAAATGAACTCAATTCCCGGCCTCAATATCACCACCTTCCCTAAATTTGTATCTACGCCGTCAATTGCCTTTCTCTACTTGTTTCCCTACTCGTTTCTATCTTAGTAGCAAACCTGAGCACCTAAATTTAAATCTTCTCGATCTTCACCTCCACAATCTCGATTTCTAATTTCCAGGTTTATTTAGCAACCCTTCTTTGACAACTCTTGGTGCTCAATTCCCATCGAATTTATTTTACCTTGACTCCTCCCGGTACTCAGTACCTCTTCAATGGTCTGAACCCTGAACCAAAATACCTTCAAGGTTCATTTACTTCATTCCTTAGGTTGAACAGTCCTGTTGAATCCAATTATGGCATCTTATGTAGGAGAGCCATATATACCCGTATTCGGAGACATAAAGGTTTTACCCGGATCAATTCTTATCTTATCAAGTGTCTCTCTCTACCATTGCATCCCTAAAGTGGAACCTCCCATTTCAGCTCCTATCCCTTGAACTCTAGCTCTATCTATGAGGACTACACCTCTCGATTTCTTTATATCTTTCCTGATGCATCATTCCTATCCTCCATGCCTCAGAAAGAACTTGCAGTAAGGCATTGTTAGCATGATACTTGGCCGTGGTTTGATAGTATCTTCATAGCCTGTAATTCATAACTTATTCCGGAGATATATGCATGCGATTAGCACGTGCTCATGACACATATTCAACACGAAAGGCACGGATTCAATAAAAAATGTAACAAGTAATTCGACAAGATTAAAAAGAAAGACAATTTCATGTTCAAGATCGATGCAATGGACACATTATCACGAAGTTCCTATGCCGAACGACCTAGACTGACCCACACGACACGAGAACCCGAGTTTTGTAACCCGAGGCTCTGATACCACTTAAGGATGTAGCACCCGAGCGCAAGGTACCACATCCCGAGCACCGAGACCCGACCCGAATATGAAATGGACGATCCATACGCGAGCTAGATCACGGCGAACGGGGACAAACACACACGCTATGCTGGGCGGGCTAACCCTTAAAACCATAAAATCAGAGTAAACATTAAGTGCCGAAGCCATAACTGGCCATAATATAAACATTGATCATTCAAGTTCCCAAAAGTAAGCCATATACATTATCAAATTGCCCAAATTCTCTTACAAAAATGAACCCCAATGAAATTCTGAACCCCACTTCTCACCCTCACCGTGATCAAGACTCCCGTGCTTTTATGAGTCGAGATTAGTGAAATAAACTCATTTTTCGATTGCTTATAAGTAATTAAGCACATGATTTCCTCCCAAAAAGTCTTTGCCTTTCTTTACCGTTTCCATTTGTTGCTCCATATTTCCTAATTCGACCTCTCCACCCGACAATTCAGCTTGGATTTGGAAAACGAACTCAATTCCCAGCCTCAATATAACCACCTTCCCTAAATTTGTATCTACCCCGTCAATTGCCTTTCTCTACTTCCTTCCCTACTCGTTTCTATCTTAGTAGCAATCCAGAGCACCTAAATTTAAACTCTTCTCGATCTTCACCTCCACAATCTCGATTTCTAATTTCCAGGTTTATTTAGCAACCCTTCTTTGACAACTCTTGGTGCTCAATTCCCATCGAATTTATTTTACCTTGACTCCTCCCAGTCCTCGGTACCTCTTCAATGGTCCGAACCCTGAACCAAAATACCTTCAAGGTTCATATACTTCATTCCTTAGGTTGAACAGTCCTGTTGAATCCAATTATGGCATCTTATGTAGGAGAGCCATATATACCCGTATTCGGAGTCATAAAGGTTTTCCCCCGATCAATTCTTATCTTATCAAGTGTCTCTCTCTACCATTGCATCCCTAAAGTGGAACCTCCCATTTCATCTCCTATCCCTTGAACTCTAGCTCTATCTATGAGGACTACACCTCTCGATTTCTTTATATCTTTCCTGATGCATCATTCCTATCCTCTATGCCTCAGAAAGAACTTGCAGTAAGGCATTGTTAGCATGGTACTTGGCCGTGGTTTGATAGTATCTTCATAGCCTGTAATTCATAACTTATTCCGGAGATATATGCATACGATTAGCACGTGCTCATGGCACATATTCAACACGAAAGGCACGGATTCAGTATAAAATGCAACAAGTAATTCGACAAGATTAAAAAGACAGACAATTTCATGTTCAAGATCGATGCAATGCACACATTATCACGTAGTTCCCATGCCGAACGACCTAGACTGACCCACACGACACGAGAACCCGAGTTTTGTAACCCGAGGCTCTGATACCACTTAAGGATGTAGCACCCGAGCGCAAGGTACCACATCCCCCGCACCGAGATCCAACCCGAATATGAAATGGACGATCCACACGCGAGCTAGATCACGGCGAACGGGGACAAACACACACGCTATGCTGGGCGGGCTAACCCTTAAAACCATAAAATCAGAGTAAACATTAAGTGCGGAAGCAATAACTGGCCATAATATAAACATTGATCATTCAAGCTCCCAAAAGTAAGCCATATAAATTATCAAATTGCCCAAATTCTCTTACAAAAATGAACCCCAATGAAATTCTGAACCCCACTTCTCGCCCTCACCGTGATCAAGACTCCCGTGCTTATCCTTTATGAGTTGAGATTAGTGAAATAAACTCATTTTCCGATTGCTTATACTTAAGCACATGATTTCCTCCCAAAAAGTCTTTGCCTTTCTTTACCGTTTCCATTTGTTGCCCCATATTTCCTAATTCGACCACTCCACCCGACAATTCAGCTTGGATTTGGAAAACGAACTCAATTCCCGGCCTCAATATCACCACCTTCCCTAAATTTGTATCTACGCCGTCAATTGCCTTTCTCTACTTCCTTCCCTACTCGTTTCTATCTTAGTAGCAATCCAGAGCACCTAAATTTAAACTCTTCTCGATCTTCACCTCCACAATCTCGATTTCTAATTTCCAGGTTTATTTAGCAACCCTTCTTTGACAACTCTTGGTGCTCGATTCCCATCGAATTTATTTTACCTTGACTCCTCCCAGTCCTCGGTACCTCTTCAATGGTCCGAACCCTGAACCAAAATACCTTCAAGGTTCATTTACTTCATTCCTTAGGTTGAACAGTCCTGTTGAATCCAATTATGGCATCTTATGTAGGAGAGCCATATATACCCGTATTCGGAGTCATAAAGGTTTTCCCCCAATCAATTCTTATCTTATCAAGTGTCTCTCTCTACCATTGCATCCCTAAAGTGGAACCTCCCATTTCAGCTCCTATCCCTTGAACACTAGCTCTATCTATGAGGACTACACCTCTCGATTTCTTTATATCTTTCCTGATTCATCATTCCTATCCTCTATGCCTCAGAAAGAACTTGCAGTAAGGCATTGTTAGCATGATACTTGGCCGTGGTTTTATAGTATCTTCATAGCCTGTAATTCATAACTTATTCCGGAGATATATGCATGCGATTAGCACGTGCTCATGGCACATATTCAACACGAAAGGCACGGATTCAGTATAAAATGCAACAAGTAATTCGACAAGATTAAAAAGACAGACAATTTCATGTTCAAGATCGATGCAATGCACACATTATCACGTAGTTCCCATGCCGAACGACCTAGACTGACCCACACGACACGAGAACCCGAGTTTTGTAACCCGAGGCTCTGATACCACTTAAGGATGTAGCACCCGAGCGCAAGGTACCACATCCCCCGCACCGAGACCCAACCCGAATATGAAATGGACGATCCATACGCGAGCTAGATCACGGCGAACGGGGACAAACACACACGCTATGCGGGGCGGGCTAACCCTTAAAACCATAAAATCAGAGTAAACATTAAGTGCGGAAGCAATAACTGGCCATAATATAAACATTGATCATTCAAGCTCCCAAAAGTAAGCCATATACATTATCAAATTGCCCAAATTCTCTTACAAAAATGAACCCCAATGAAATTCTGAACCCCACTTCTCGCCCTCACCGTGATCAAGACTCCCGTGCTTATCCTTTATGAGTTGAGATTAGTGAAATAAACTCATTTTCCGATTGCTTATACTTAAGCACATGATTTCCTCCCAAAAAGTCTTTGCCTTTCTTTACCGTTTCCGTTTGTTGCCCCATATTTCCTAATTCGACCACTCCACCCGACAATTCAGCTTGGATTTGGAAAACGAACTCAATTCCCGGCCTCAATATCACCACCTTCCCTAAATTTGTATCTACGCCGTCAATTGCCTTTCTCTACTTCCTTCCCTACTCGTTTCTATCTTAGTAGCAATCCAGAGCACCTAAATTTAAACTCTTCTCGATCTTCACCTCCACAATCTCGATTTCTAATTTCCAGGTTTATTTAGCAACCCTTCTTTGACAACTCTTGGTGCTCGATTCCCATCGAATTTATTTTACCTTGACTCCTCCCAGTCCTCGGTACCTCTTCAATGGTCCGAACCCTGAACCAAAATACCTTCAAGGTTCATTTACTTCATTCCTTAGGTTGAACAGTCCTGTTGAATCCAATTATGGCATCTTATGTAGGAGAGCCATATATACCCGTATTCGGAGTCATAAAGGTTTTACCCCGATCAATTCTTATCTTATCAAGTGTCTCTCTCTACCATTGCATCCCTAAAGTGGAACCTCCCATTTCAGCTCCTATCCCTTGAACTCTAGCTCTATCTATGAGGACTACACCTCTCGATTTCTTTATATCTTTCCTGATGCATCATTCCTATCCTCCATGCCTCAGAAAGAACTTGCAGTAAGGCATTGTTAGCATGATACTTGGCCGTGGTTTGATAGTATCTTCATAGCCTGTAATTCATAACTTATTCCGGAGATATATGCATGCGATTAGCACGTGCTCATGGCACATATTCAACACGAAAGGCACGGATTCAATAAAAAAAGTAACAAGTAATTCGACAAGATTAAAAAGAAAGACAATTTCATGTTCAAGATCGATGCAATGGACACATTATCACGTAGTTCCTATGCCGAACGACCTAGACTGACCCACACGACACGAGAACCCGAGTTTTGTAACCCGAGGCTCTGATACCACTTAAGGATGTAGCACCCGAGCGCAAGGTACCACATCCCCAGCACCGAGACCCGACCCGAATATGAAATGGACGATCCATACGCGAGCTAGATCACGGCGAACGGGGACAAACACACACGCTATGCTGGGCGGGCTAACCCTTAAAACCATAAAATCAGAGTAAACATTAAGTGCCGAAGCCATAACTGGCCTTAATATAAACATTGATCATTCAAGCTCCCAAAAGTAAGCCATATACATTATCAAATTGCCCAAATTCTCTTACAAAAATGAACCCCAATGAAATTCTGAACCCCACTTCTCACCCTCACCGTGATCAAGACTCCCGTGCTTTTATGAGTCGAGATTAGTGAAATAAACTCATTTTCCGATTGCTTATACTTAAGCACATGATTTCCTCCCAAAAAGTCTTTGCCTTTCTTTACCGTTTCCATTTGTTGCTCCATAATTCCTAATTCGACCTCTCCACCCGACAATTCAGCTTGGATTTGGAAAACGAACTCAATTCCCGGCCTCAATATCACCACCTTCCCTAAATTTGTATCTACGCCGTCAATTGCCTTTCTCTACTTCCTTCCCTACTCGTTTCTATCTTAGTAGCAATCCAGAGCACCTAAATTTAAACTCTTCTCGATCTTCACCTCCACAATCTCGATTTCTAATTTCCAGGTTTATTTAGCAACCCTTCTTTGACAACTCTTGGTGCTCGATTCCCATCGAATTTATTTTACCTTGACTCCTCCCAGTCCTCGGTACCTCTTCAATGGTCCGAACCCTGAACCAAAATACCTTCAAGGTTCATTTACTTCATTCCTTAGGTTGAACAGTCCTGTTGAATCCAATTATGGCATCTTATGTAGGAGAGCCATATATACCCGTATTCGGAGTCATAAAGGTTTTACCCCGATCAATTCTTATCTTATCAAGTGTCTCTCTCTACCATTGCATCCCTAAAGTGGAACCTCCCATTTCAGCTCCTATCCCTTGAACTCTAGCTCTATCTATGAGGACTACACCTCTCGATTTCTTTATATCTTTCCTGATGCATCATTCCTATCCTCCATGCCTCAGAAAGAACTTGCAGTAAGGCATTGTTAGCATGATACTTGGCCGTGGTTTGATAGTATCTTCATAGCCTGTAATTCATAACTTATTCCGGAGATATATGCATGCGATTAGCACGTGCTCATGGCACATATTCAACACGAAAGGCACGGATTCAATAAAAAATGTAACAAGTAATTCGACAAGATTAAAAAGAAAGACAATTTCATGTTCAAGATCGATGCAATGGACACATTATCACGTAGTTCCTATGCCGAACGACCTAGACTGACCCACACGACACGAGAACCCGAGTTTTGTAACCCGAGGCTCTGATACCACTTAAGGATGTAGCACCCGAGCGCAAGGTACCACTTCCCCAGCACCGAGACCCGACCCGAATATGAAATGGACGATCCATACGCGAGCTAGATCACGGCGAACGGGGACAAACACACACGCTATGCAGGGCGGGCTAACCCTTAAAACCATAAAATCAGAGTAAACATTAAGTGCCGAAGCCATAACTGGCCATAATATAAACATTGATCATTCAAGCTCCCAAAAGTAAGCCATATACATTATCAAATTGCCCAAATTCTCTTACAAAAATGAACCCCAATGAAATTCTGAACCCCACTTCTCACCCTCACCGTGATCAAGACTCCCGTGCTTATCCTTTATGAGTTGAGATTAGTGAAATAAACTCATTTTCCGATTGCTTATAAGTACTTAAGCACATGATTTCCTCCCAAAAAGTCTTTGCCTTTCTTTACCGTTTCCATTTGTTGCTCCATAATTCCTAATTCGACCTCTCCACCCGACAATTCAGCTTGGATTTGGAAAACGAACTCAATTCCCGGCCTCAATATAACCACCTTCCCTAAATTTGTATCAACCCCGTCAATTGCCTTTCTCTACTTCCTTCCCTACTCGTTTCTATCTTAGTAGCAATCCAGAGCACCTAAATTTAAACTCTTCTCGATCTTCACCTCCACAATCTCGATTTCTAATTTCCAGGTTTATTTAGCAACCCTTCTTTGACAACTCTTGGTGCTCAATTCCCATCGAATTTATTTTACCTTGACTCCTCCCAGTCCTCGGTACCTCTTCAATGGTCCGAACCCTGAACCAAAATACCTACAAGGTTCATTTAGTTCATTCCTTGGGTTGAACAGTCCTGTTGAATCCAATTATGGCATCTTATGTAGGAGAGCCATACATACCCGTATTCGGAGTCATAAAGGTTTTCCCCCGATCAATTCTTATCTTATCAAGTGTCTCTCTCTACCATTGCATCCCTAAAGTGGAACCTCCCATTTCAGCTCCTATCCCTTGAACTCTAGCTCTATCTATGAGGACTACACCTCTCGATTTCTTTATATCTTTCCTGATGCACCATTCCTATCCTCCATGCCTCAGAAAGAACTTGCAGTAAGGCATTGTTAGCATGATACTTGGCCGTGGTTTGATAGTATCTTCATAGCCTGCAATTCATAACTTATTCCGGAGATATATGCATGCGATTAGCACGTGCTCATGGCACATATTCAACACGAAAGGCACGGATTCAATAAAAAATGTAACAAGTAATTCGACAAGATTAAAAAGAAAGACAATTTCATGTTCAAGATCGATGCAATGGACACATTATCACGTAGTTCCTATGCCGAACGACCTAGACTGACCCACACGACACGAGAACCCGAGTTTTGTAACCCGAGGCTCTGATACCACTTAAGGATGTAGCACCCGAGCGCAAGGTACCACTTCCCCAGCACCGAGACCCGACCCGAATATGAAATGGACGATCCATACGCGAGCTAGATCACGGCGAACGGGGACAAACACACACGCTATGCTGGGCGGGCTAACCCTTAAAACCATAAAATCAGAGTAAACATTAAGTGCCGAAGCCATAACTGGCCATAATATAAACATTGATCATTCAAGCTCCCAAAAGTAAGCCATATACATTATCAAATTGCCCAAATTCTCTTACAAAAATGAACCCCAATGAAATTCTGAACCCCACTTCTCACCCTCACCGTGATCAAGACTCCCGTGCTTATCCTTTATGAGTTGAGATTAGTGAAATAAACTCATTTTCCGATTGCTTATAAGTACTTAAGCACATGATTTCCTCCCAAAAAGTCTTTGCCTTTCTTTACCGTTTCCATTTGTTGCTCCATAATTCCTAATTCGACCTCTCCACCCGACAATTCAGCTTGGATTTGGAAAACGAACTCAATTCCCGGCCTCAATATAACCACCTTCCCTAAATTTGTATCAACCCCGTCAATTGCCTTTCTCTACTTCCTTCCCTACTCGTTTCTATCTTAGTAGCAATCCAGAGCACCTAAATTTAAACTCTTCTCGATCTTCACCTCCACAATCTCGATTTCTAATTTCCAGGTTTATTTAGCAACCCTTCTTTGACAACTCTTGGTGCTCAATTCCCATCGAATTTATTTTACCTTGACTCCTCCCAGTCCTCGGTACCTCTTCAATGGTCCGAACCCTGAACCAAAATACCTACAAGGTTCATTTAGTTCATTCCTTGGGTTGAACAGTCCTGTTGAATCCAATTATGGCATCTTATGTAGGAGAGCCATACATACCCGTATTCGGAGTCATAAAGGTTTTCCCCCGATCAATTCTTATCTTATCAAGTGTCTCTCTCTACCATTGCATCCCTAAAGTGGAACCTCCCATTTCAGCTCCTATCCCTTGAACTCTAGCTCTATCTATGAGGACTACACCTCTCGATTTCTTTATATCTTTCCTGATGCACCATTCCTATCCTCCATGCCTCAGAAAGAACTTGCAGTAAGGCATTGTTAGCATGATACTTGGCCGTGGTTTGATAGTATCTTCATAGCCTGCAATTCATAACTTATTCCGGAGATATATGCATGCGATTAGCACGTGCTCATGGCACATATTCAACACGAAAGGCACGGATTCAGTATAAAATGCAACAAGTAATTCGACAAGATTAAAAAGACAGACAATTTCATGTTCAAGATCGATGCAATGCACACATTATCACGTAGTTCCTATGCCGAACGACCTAGACTGACCCACACGACACGAGAACCCGAGTTTTGTAACCCGAGGCTCTGATACCACTTAAGGATGTAGCACCCGAGCGCAAGGTACCACATCCCCCGCACCGAGACCCAACCCGAGTATGAAATGGACGATCCATATGCGAGCTAGATCACGGCGAACGGGGACAAACACACACGCTATGCTGGGCGGGCTAACCCTTAAAACCATAAAATCAGAGTAAACATTAAGTGCGGAAGCAATAACTGGCCATAATATAAACATTGATCATTCAAGCTCCCAAAAGTAAGCCATATACATTATCAAATTGCCCAAATTCTCTTACAAAAATGTACCCCAATGAAATTCTGAACCCCACTTCTCGCCCTCACCGTGATCAAGACTCTCGTGCTTATCCTTTATGAGTTGAGATTAGTGAAATAAACTCATTTTCCGATTGCATATACTTAAGCACATGAGTTCCTCCCAAAAAGTCTTTGCCTTTCTTTACCGTTTCCATTTGTTGCCCCATATTTCCTAATTCGACCACTCCACCCGACAATTCAGCTTGGATTTGGAAAACGAACTCAATTCCCGGCCTCAATATCACCACCTTCCCTAAATTTGTATCTACGCCGTCAATTGCCTTTCTCTACATCCTTCCCTACTCGTTTCTATCTTAGTAGCAATCCAGAGCACCTAAATTTAAACTCTTCTCGATCTTCACCTCCACAATCTCGATTTCTAATTTCCAGGTTTATTTAGCAACCCTTCTTTGACAACTCTTGGTGCTCAATTCCCATCGAATTTATTTTACCTTGACTCCTCCCAGTCCTCGGTACCTCTTCAATGGTCCGAACCCTGAACCAAAATACCTTCAAGGTTCATTTACTTCATTCCTTAGGTTGAACAGTCCTATCGAATCCAATTATGGCATCTTATGTAGGAGAGCCATATATACCCGTATTCGGAGTCATAAAGGTTTTACCCCGATCAATTCTTATCTTATCAAGTGTCTCTCTCTACCATTGCATCCCTAAAGTGGAACCTCCCATTTCAGCTCCTATCCCTTGAACTCTAGCTCTATCTATGAGGACTACACCTCTCGATTTCTTTATATCTTTCCTGATGCATCATTCCTATCCTCCATGCCTCAGAAAGAACTTGCAGTAAGGCATTGTTAGCATGATACTTGGCCGTGGTTTGATAGTATCTTCATAGCCTGTAATTCATAACTTATTCCGGAGATATATGCATGCGATTAGCACGTGCTCATGGCACATATTCAACACGAAAGGCACGGATTCAATAAAAAATGTAACAAGTAATCCGACAAGATTAAAAAGAAAGACAATTTCATGTTCAAGATCGATGCAATGGACACATTATCACGTAGTTCCTATGCCGAACGACCTAGACTGACCCACACGACACGAGAACCCGAGTTTTGTAACCCGAGGTACCGATACCACTTAAGGATGTAGCACCCGAGCGCAAGGTACCACATCCCGAGCACCGAGACCCGACCCGAATATGAAATGGACGATCCATACGCGAGCTAGATCACGGCGAACGGGGACAAACACACACGCTATGCTGGGCGGGCTAACCCTTAAAACCATAAAATCAGAGTAAACATTAAGTGCCGAAGCCATAACTGGCCATAATATAAACATTGATCATTCAAGCTCCCAAAAGTAAGCCATATACATTATCAAATTGCCCAAATTCTCTTACAAAAATGAACCCCAATGAAATTCTGAACCCCACTTCTCACCCTCACTGTGATCAAGACTCCCGTACTTTTATGAGTCGAGATTAGTGAAATAAACTCATTTTCCGATTGCTTATAAGTACTTAAGCACATGATTTCTTCCCAAAAAGTCTTTGCCTTTCTTTACCGTTTCCATTTGTTGCTCCATATTTCCTAATTCGACCTCTCCACCCGACAATTCAGCTTGGATTTGGAAAACGAGCTCAATTCCCGGCCTCAATATAACCACCTTCCCTAAATTTGTATCTACCCCGTCAATTGCCTTTCTCTACTTCCTTCCCTACTCGTTTCTATCTTAGTAGCAATCCAGAGCACCTAAATTTAAACTCTTCTCGATCTTCACCTCCACAATCTCGATTTCTAATTTCCAGGTTTATTTAGCAACCCTTCTTTGACAACTCTTGGTGCTCAATTCCCATCGAATTTATTTTACCTTGACTCCTCCCAGTCCTCGGTACCTCTTCAATGGTCCGAACCCTGAACCAAAATACCTTCAAGGTTCATTTAGTTCATTCCTTAGGTTGAACAGTCCTGTTGAATCCAATTATGGCATCTTATGTAGGAGAGCCACACATACCCGTATTCGGAGTCATAAAGGTTTTCCCCCGATCAATTCTTATCTTATCAAGTGTCTCTCTCTACCATTGCATCCCTAAAGTGGAACCTCCCATTTCAGCTCCTATCCCTTGAACTCTAGCTCTATCTATGAGGACTACACCTCTCGATTTCTTTATATCTTTCCTGATGCACCATTCCTATCCTCCATGCCTCAGAAAGAACTTGCAGTAAGGCATTGTTAGCATGATACTTGGCCGTGGTTTGATAGTATCTTCATAGCCTGTAATTCATAACTTATTCCGGAGATATATGCATGCGATTAGCACGTGCTCATGGCACATATTCAACACGAAAGGCACGGATTCAATAAAAAATGTAACAAGTAATTCGACAAGATTAAAAAGAAAGACAATTTCATGTTCAAGATCGATGCAATGGACACATTATCACGTAGTTCCTATGCCGAACGACCTAGACTGACCCACACGACACGAGAACCCGAGTTTTGTAACCCGAGGCTCTGATACCACTTAAGGATGTAGCACCCGAGCGCAAGGTACCACATCCCGAGCACCGAGACCCGACCCGAATATGAAATGGACGATCCATACGCGAGCTAGATCACGGCGAACGGGGACAAACACACACGCTATGCTGGGCGGGCTAACCCTTAAAACCATAAAATCAGAGTAAACATTAAGTGCCGAAGCCATAACTGGCCATAATATAAACATTGATCATTCAAGCTCCCAAAAGTAAGCCATATATATTATCAAATTGCCCAAATTCTCTTACAAAAATGAACCCCATTTCTCACCCTCACCGTGATCAAGACTCCCGTGCTTTTATGTGTCGAGATTAGTGAAATAAACTCATTTTCCGATTGCTTATAAGTACTTAAGCACATGATTTCTTCCCAAAAAGTCTTTGCCTTTCTTTACCGTTTCCATTTGTTGCTCCATATTTCCTAATTCGACCTCTCCACCCGACAATTCAGCTTGGATTTGGAAAACGAACTCAATTCCCGGCCTCAATATCACCACCTTCCCTAAATTTGTATCTACGCCGTCAATTGCCTTTCTCTACTTCCTTCCCTACTCGTTTCTATCTTAGTAGCAATCCAGAGCACCTAAATTTAAACTCTTCTCGATCTTCACCTCCACAATCTCGATTTCTAATTTCCAGGTTTATTTAGCAACCCTTCTTTGACAACTCTTGGTGCTCAATTCCCATCGAATTTATTTTACCTTGACTCCTCCCAGTCCTCGGTACCTCTTCAATGGTCCGAACCCTGAACTAAAATACCTTCAAGGTTCATTTACTTCATTCCTTAGGTTGAACAGTCCTATCGAATCCAATTATGGCATCTTATGTAGGAGAGCCATATATACCCGTATTCGGAGTCATAAAGGTTTTACCCCGATCAATTCTTATCTTATCAAGTGTCTCTCTCTACCATTGCATCCCTAAAGTGGAACCTCCCATTTCAGCTCCTATCCCTTGAACTCTAGCTCTATCTATGAGGACTACACCTCTCGATTTCTTTATATCTTTCCTGATGCATCATTCCTATCCTCCATGCCTCAGAAAGAACTTGCAGTAAGGCATTGTTAGCATGATACTTGGCCGTGGTTTGATAGTATCTTCATAGCCTGTAATTCATAACTTATTCCGGAGATATATGCATGCGATTAGCACGTGCTCATGGCACATATTCAACACGAAAGGCACGGATTCAATAAAAAATGTAACAAGTAATCCGACAAGATTAAAAAGAAAGACAATTTCATGTTCAAGATCGATGCAATGGACACATTATCACGTAGTTCCTATGCCGAACGACCTAGACTGACCCACACGACACGAGAACCCGAGTTTTGTAACCCGAGGCACCGATACCACTTAAGGATGTAGCACCCGAGCGCAAGGTACCACATCCCGAGCACCGAGACCCGACCCGAATATGAAATGGACGATCCATACGCGAGCTAGATCACGGCGAACGGGGACAAACACACACGCTATGCTGGGCGGGCTAACCCTTAAAACCATAAAATCAGAGTAAACATTAAGTGCCGAAGCCATAACTGGCCATAATATAAACATTGATCATTCAAGCTCCCAAAAGTAAGCCATATACATTATCAAATTGCCCAAATTCTCTTACAAAAATGAACCCCAATGAAATTCTGAACCCCACTTCTCACCCTCACTGTGATCAAGACTCCCGTGCTTTTATGAGTCGAGATTAGTGAAATAAACTCATTTTCCGATTGCTTATAAGTACTTAAGCACATGATTTCTTCCCAAAAAGTCTTTGCCTTTCTTTACCGTTTCCATTTGTTGCTCCATATTTCCTAATTCGACCTCTCCACCCGACAATTCAGCTTGGATTTGGAAAACGAGCTCAATTCCCGGCCTCAATATAACCACCTTCCCTAAATTTGTATCTACCCCGTCAATTGCCTTTCTCTACTTCCTTCCCTACTCGTTTCTATCTTAGTAGCAATCCAGAGCACCTAAATTTAAACTCTTCTCGATCTTCACCTCCACAATCTCGATTTCTAATTTCCAGGTTTATTTAGCAACCCTTCTTTGACAACTCTTGGTGCTCAATTCCTATCGAATTTATTTTACCTTGACTCCTCCCAGTCCTCGGTACCTCTTCAATGGTCCGAACCCTGAACCAAAATACCTTCAAGGTTCATTTAGTTCATTCCTTAGGTTGAACAGTCCTGTTGAATCCAATTATGGCATCTTATGTAGGAGAGCCACACATACCCGTATTCGGAGTCATAAAGGTTTTCCCCCGATCAATTCTTATCTTATCAAGTGTCTCTCTCTACCATTGCATCCCTAAAGTGGAACCTCCCATTTCAGCTCCTATCCCTTGAACTCTAGCTCTATCTATGAGGACTACACCTCTCGATTTCTTTATATCTTTCCTGATGCACCATTCCTATCCTCCATGCCTCAGAAAGAACTTGCAGTAAGGCATTGTTAGCATGATACTTGGCCGTGGTTTGATAGTATCTTCATAGCCTGTAATTCATAACTTATTCCGGAGATATATGCATGCGATTAGCACGTGCTCATGGCACATATTCAACACGAAAGGCACGGATTCAATAAAAAATGTAACAAGTAATTCGACAAGATTAAAAAGAAAGACAATTTCATGTTCAAGATCGATGCAATGGACACATTATCACGTAGTTCCTATGCCGAACGACCTAGACTGACCCACACGACACGAGAACCCGAGTTTTGTAACCCGAGGCTCTGATACCACTTAAGGATGTAGCACCCGAGCGCAAGGTACCACATCCCGAGCACCGAGACCCGACCCGAATATGAAATGGACGATCCATACGCGAGCTAGATCACGGCGAACGGGGACAAACACACACGCTATGCTGGGCGGGCTAACCCTTAAAACCATAAAATCAGAGTAAACATTAAGTGCCGAAGCCATAACTGGCCATAATATAAACATTGATCATTCAAGCTCCCAAAAGTAAGCCATATATATTATCAAATTGCCCAAATTCTCTTACAAAAATGAACCCCAATGAAATTCTGAACCCCACTTCTCACCCTCACCGTGATCAAGACTCCCGTGCTTTTATGTGTCGAGATTAGTGAAATAAACTCATTTTCCGATTGCTTATAAGTATTTAAGCACATGATTTCTTCCCAAAAAGTCTTTGCCTTTCTTTACCGTTTCCATTTGTTGCTCCATATTTCCTAATTCGACCTCTCCACCCGACAATTCAGCTTGGATTTGGAAAACGAACTCAATTCCCGGCCTCAATATCACCACCTTCCCTAAATTTGTATCTACGCCGTCAATTGCCTTTCTCTACTTCCTTCCCTACTCGTTTCTATCTTAGTAGCAATCCAGAGCACCTAAATTTAAACACTTCTCGATCTTCACCTCCACAATCTCGATTTCTAATTTCCAGGTTTATTTAGCAACCCTTCTTTGACAACTCTTGGTGCTCAATTCCCATCGAATTTATTTTACCTTGACTCCTCCCAGTCCTCGGTACCTCTTCAATGGTCCGAACCCTGAACCAAAATACCTACAAGGTTCATTTAGTTCATTCCTTCGGTTGAACAGTCCTGTTGAATCCAATTATGGCATCTTATGTAGGAGAGCCATACATACCCGTATTCGGAGTCATAAAGGTTTTCCCCCGATCAATTCTTATCTTATCAAGTGTCTCTCTCTACCATTGCATCCCTAAAGTGGAACCTCCCATTTCAGCTCCTATCCCTTGAACTCTAGCTCTATCTACGAGGACTACACCTCTCGATTTCTTTATATCTTTCCTGATGCACCATTCCTATCCTCCATGCCTCAGAAAGAACTTGCAGTAAGGCATTGTTAGCATGATACTTGGCCGTGGTTTGATAGTATCTTCATAGCCTGTAATTCATAACTTATTCCGGAGATATATGCATGCGATTAGCACGTGCTCATGGCACATATTCAACACGAAAGGCAAGGATTCAATAAAAAATGTAACAAGTAATCCGACAAGATTAAAAAGAAAGACAATTTCATGTTCAAGATCGATGCAATGGACACATTATCACGTAGTTCCTATGCCGAACGACCTAGACTGACCCACACGACACGAGAACCCGAGTTTTGTAACCCGAGGCACCGATACCACTTAAGGATGTAGCACCCGAGCGCAAGGTACCACATCCCGAGCACCGAGACCCGACCCGAATATGAAATGGACGATCCATACGCGAGCTAGATCACGGCGAACGGGGACAAACACACACGCTATGCTGGGCGGGCTAACCCTTAAAACCATAAAATCAGAGTAAACATTAAGTGCCGAAGCCATAACTGGCCATAATATAAACATTGATCATTCAAGCTCCCAAAAGTAAGCCATATACATTATCAAATTGCCCAAATTCTCTTACAAAAATGAACCCCAATGAAATTCTGAACCCCAGTTCTCACCCTCACTGTGATCAAGACTCCCGTGCTTTTATGAGTCGAGATTAGTGAAATAAACTCATTTTCCGATTGCTTATAAGTACTTAAGCACATGATTTCTTCCCAAAAAGTCTTTGCCTTTCTTTACCGTTTCCATTTGTTGCTCCATATTTCCTAATTCGACCTCTCCACCCGACAATTCAGCTTGGATTTGGAAAACGAGCTCAATTCCCGGCCTCAATATAACCACCTTCCCTAAATTTGTATCTACCCCGTCAATTGCCTTTCTCTACTTCCTTCCCTACTCGTTTCTATCTTAGTAGCAATCCAGAGCACCTAAATTTAAACTCTTCTCGATCTTCACCTCCACAATCTCGATTTCTAATTTCCAGGTTTATTTAGCAACCCTTCTTTGACAACTCTTGGTGCTCAATTCCCATCGAATTTATTTTACCTTGACTCCTCCCAGTCCTCGGTACCTCTTCAATGGTCCGAACCCTGAACCAAAATACCTTCAAGGTTCATTTAGTTCATTCCTTAGGTTGAACAGTCCTGTTGAATCCAATTATGGCATCTTATGTAGGAGAGCCATACATACCCGTATTCGGAGTCATAAAGGTTTTCCCCCGATCAATTCTTATCTTATCAAGTGTCTCTCTCTACCATTGCATCCCTAAAGTGGAACCTCCCATTTCAGCTCCTATCCCTTGAACTCTAGCTCTATCTATGAGGACTACACCTCTCGATTTCTTTATATCTTTCCTGATGCACCATTCCTATCCTCCATGCCTCAGAAAGAACTTGCAGTAAGGCATTGTTAGCATGATACTTGGCCGTGGTTTGATAGTATCTTCATAGCCTGTAATTCATAACTTATTCCGGAGATATATGCATGCGATTAGCACGTGCTCATGGCACATATTCAACACGAAAGGCACGGATTCAATAAAAAATGTAACAAGTAATTCGACAAGATTAAAAAGAAAGACAATTTCATGTTCAAGATCGATGCAATGGACACATTATCACGTAGTTCCTATGCCGAACGACCTAGACTGACCCACACGACACGAGAACCCGAGTTTTGTAACCCGATTCTCTGATACCACTTAAGGATGTAGCACCCGAGCGCAAGGTACCACATCCCGAGCACCGAGACCCGACCCGAATATGAAATGGACGATCCATACGCGAGCTAGATCACGGCGAACGGGGACAAACACACACGCTATGCTGGGCGGGCTAACCCTTAAAACCATAAAATCAGAGTAAACATTAAGTGCCGAAGCCATAACTGGCCATAATATAAACATTGATCATTCAAGCTCCCAAAAGTAAGCCATATATATTATCAAATTGCCCAAATTCTCTTACAAAAATGAACCCCAATGAAATTCTGAACCCCACTTCTCACCCTCACCGTGATCAAGACTCCCGTGCTTTTATGAGTCGAGATTAGTGAAATAAACTCATTTTCCGATTGCTTATAAGTACTTAAGCACATGATTTCTTCCCAAAAAGTCTTTGCCTTTCTTTACCGTTTCCATTTGTTGCTCCATATTTCCTAATTCGACCTCTCCACCCGACAATTCAGCTTGGATTTGGAAAACGAACTCAATTCCCGGCCTCAATATCACCACCTTCCCTAAATTTGTATCTACGCCGTCAATTGCCTTTCTCTACTTCCTTCCCTACTCGTTTCTATCTTAGTAGCAATCCAGAGCACCTAAATTTAAACACTTCTCGATCTTCACCTCCACAATCTCGATTTCTAATTTCCAGGTTTATTTAGCAACCCTTCTTTGACAACTCTTGGTGCTCAATTCCCATCGAATTTATTTTACCTTGACTCCTCCCAGTCCTCGGTACCTCTTCAATGGTCCGAACCCTGAACCAAAATACCTACAAGGTTCATTTAGTTCATTCCTTCGGTTGAACAGTCCTGTTGAATCCAATTATGGCATCTTATGTAGGAGAGCCATACATACCCGTATTCGGAGTCATAAAGGTTTTCCCCCGATCAATTCTTATCTTATCAAGTGTCTCTCTCTACCATTGCATCCCTAAAGTGGAACCTCCCATTTCAGCTCCTATCCCTTGAACTCTAGCTCTATCTACGAGGACTACACCTCTCGATTTCTTTATATCTTTCCTGATGCACCATTCCTATCCTCCATGCCTCAGAAAGAACTTGCAGTAAGGCATTGTTAGCATGATACTTGGCCGTGGTTTGATAGTATCTTCATAGCCTGCAATTCATAACTTATTCCGGAGATATATGCATGCGATTAGCACGTGCTCATGGCACATATTCAACACGAAAGGCACGGTTTCAGTATAAAATGCAACAAGTAATTCGACAAGATTAAAAAGACAGACAATTTCATGTTCAAGATCGATGCAATGCACACATTATCACGTAGTTCCCATGCCGAACGACCTAGACTGACCCACACGACACGAGAACCCGAGTTTTGTAACCCGAGGCTCTGATACCACTTAAGGATGTAGCACCCGAGCGCAAGGTACCACATCCCCCGCACCGAGACCCAACCCGAGTATGAAATGGACGATCCATATGCGAGCTAGATCACGGCGAACGGGGACAAACACACACGCTATGCTGGGCGGGCTAACCCTTAAAACCATAAAATCAGAGTAAACATTAAGTGCGGAAGCAATAACTGGCCATAATATAAACATTGATCATTCAAGCTCCCAAAAGTAAGCCATATACATTATCAAATTGCCCAAATTCTCTTACAAAAATGTACCCCAATGAAATTCTAAACCCCACTTCTCGCCGTCACCGTGATCAAGACTCCCGTGCTTATCCTTTATGAGTTGAGATTAGTGAAATAAACTCATTTTCCGATTGCATATACTTAAGCACATGATTTCCTCCCAAAAAGTCTTTGCCTTTCTTTACCGTTTCCATTTGTTGCCCCATATTTCCTAATTCGACCACTCCACCCGACAATTCAGCTTGGATTTGGAAAACGAACTCAATTCCCGGCCTCAATATCACCACCTTCCCTAAATTTGTATCTACGCCGTCAATTGCCTTTCTCTACTTCCTTCCCTACTCGTTTCTATCTTAGTAGCAATCCAGAGCACCTAAATTTAAACTCTTCTCGATCTTCACCTCCACAATCTCGATTTCTAATTTCCAGGTTTATTTAGCAACCCTTCTTTGACAACTCTTGGTGCTCAATTCCCATCGAATTTATTTTACCTTGACTCCTCCCAGTCCTCGGTACCTCTTCAATGGTCCGAACCCTGAACCAAAATACCTTCAAGGTTCATTTACTTCATTCCTTAGGTTGAACAGTCCTATCGAATCCAATTATGGCATCTTATGTAGGAGAGCCATATATACCCGTATTCGGAGTCATAAAGGTTTTACCCCGATCAATTCTTATCTTATCAAGTGTCTCTCTCTACCATTGCATCCCTAAAGTGGAACCTCCCATTTCAGCTCCTATCCCTTGAACTCTAGCTCTATCTATGAGGACTACACCTCTCGATTTCTTTATATCTTTCCTGATGCATCATTCCTATCCTCCATGCCTCAGAAAGAACTTGCAGTAAGGCATTGTTAGCATGATACTTGGCCGTGGTTTGATAGTATCTTCATAGCCTGTAATTCATAACTTATTCCGGAGATATATGCATGCGATTAGCACGTGCTCATGGCACATATTCAACACGAAAGGCACGGATTCAATAAAAAATGTAACAAGTAATTCGACAAGATTAAAAAGAAAGACAATTTCATGTTCAAGATCGATGCAATGGACACATTATCACGTAGTTCCTATGCCGAACGACCTAGACTGATCCACACGACACGAGAACCCGAGTTTTGTAACCCGAGGCTCTGATACCACTTAAGGATGTAGCACCCGAGCGCAAGGTACCACATCCCGAGCACCGAGACCCGACCCGAATATGAAATGGACGATCCATACGCGAGCTAGATCACGGCGAACGGGGACAAACACACACGCTATGCTGGGCGGGCTAACCCTTAAAACCATAAAATCAGAGTAAACATTAAGTGCCGAAGCCATAACTGGCCATAATATAAACATTGATCATTCAAGCTCCCAAAAGTAAGCCATATATATTATCAAATTGCCCAAATTCTCTTACAAAAATGAACCCCAATGAAATTCTGAACCCCACTTCTCACCCTCACCGTGATCAAGACTCCCGTGCTTTTATGAGTCGAGATTAGTGAAATAAACTCATTTTCCGATTGCTTATAAGTACTTAAGCACATGATTTCTTCCCAAAAAGTCTTTGCCTTTCTTTACCGTTTCCATTTGTTGCTCCATATTTCCTAATTCGACCTCTCCACCCGACAATTCAGCTTGGATTTGGAAAACGAACTCAATTCCCGGCCTCAATATAACCACCTTCCCTAAATTTGTATCTACCCCGTCAATTGCCTTTCTCTACTTCCTTCCCTACTCGTTTCTATCTTAGTAGCAATCCAGAGCACCCAAATTTAAACTCTTCTCGATCTTCACCTCCACAATCTCGATTTCTAATTTCCAGGTTTATTTAGCAACCCTTCTTTGACAACTCTTGGTGCTCAATTCCCATCGAATTTATTTTACCTTGACTCCTCCCAGTCCTCGGTACCTCTTCAATGGTCCGAACCCTGAACCAAAATACCTTCAAGGTTCATTTAGTTCATTCCTTAGGTTGAACAGTCCTGTTGAATCCAATTATGGCATCTTATGTAGGAGAGCCATACATACCCGTATTCGGAGTCATAAATGTTTTCCCCCGATCAATTCTTATCTTATCAAGTGTCTCTCTCTACCATTGCATCCCTAAAGTGGAACCTCCCATTTCAGCTCCTATCCCTTGAACTCTAGATCTATCTATGAGGACTACACCTCTCGATTTCTTTATATCTTTCCTGATGCACCATTCCTATCCTCCATGCCTCAGAAAGAACTTGCAGTAAGGCATTGTTAGCATGATACTTGGCCGTGGTTTGATAGTATCTTCATAGCCTGTAATTCATAACTTATTCCGGAGATATATGCATGCGATTAGCACGTGCTCATGGCACATATTCAACACGAAAGGCACGGATTCAATAAAAAATGTAACAAGTAATTCGACAAGATTAAAAAGAAAGACAATTTCATGTTCAAGATCGATGCAATGGACACATTATCACGTAGTTCCTATGCCGAACGACCTAGACTGACCCACACGACACGAGAACCCGAGTTTTGTAACCCGAGGCTCTGATACCACTTAAGGATGTAGCACCCGAGCGCAAGGTACCACATCCCGAGCACCGAGACCCGACCCGAATATGAAATGGACGATCCATACGCGAGCTAGATCACGGCGAACGGGGACAAACACACACGCTATGCTGGGCGGGCTAACCCTTAAAACCATAAAATCAGAGTAAACATTAAGTGCCGAAGCCATAACTGGCCATAATATAAACATTGATCATTCAAGCTCCCAAAAGTAAGCCATATATATTATCAAATTGCCCAAATTCTCTTACAAAAATGAACCCCAATGAAATTCTGAACCCCACTTCTCACCCTCACCGTGATCAAGACTCCCGTGCTTTTATGAGTCGAGATTAGTGAAATAAACTCATTTTCCGATTGCTTATAAGTACTTAAGCACATGATTTCTTCCCAAAAAGTCTTTGCCTTTCTTTACCGTTTCCATTTGTTGCTCCATATTTCCTAATTCGACCTCTCCACCCGACAATTCAGCTTGGATTTGGAAAACGAACTCAATTCCCGGCCTCAATATCACCACCTTCCCTAAATTTGTATCTACGCCGTCAATTGCCTTTCTCTACTTCCTTCCCTACCCGTTTCTATCTTAGTAGCAATCCAGAGCACCTAAATTTAAACTCTTCTCGATCTTCACCTCCACAATCTCGATTTCTAATTTCCAGGTTTATTTAGCAACCCTTCTTTGACAACTCTTGGTGCTCAATTCCCATCGAATTTATTTTACCTTGACTCCTCCCAGTCCTCGGTACCTCTTCAATGGTCCGAACCCTGAACCAAAATACCTACAAGGTTCATTTAGTTCATTCCTTCGGTTGAACAGTCCTGTTGAATCCAATTATGGCATCTTATGTAGGAGAGCCATACATACCCGTATTCGGAGTCATAAAGGTTTTCCCCCGATCAATTCTTATCTTATCAAGTGTCTCTCTCTACCATTGCATCCCTAAAGTGGAACCTCCCATTTCAGCTCCTATCCCTTGAACTCTAGCTCTATCTATGAGGACTACACCTCTCGATTTCTTTATATCTTTCCTGATACACCATTCCTATCCTCCATGCCTCAGAAAGAACTTGCAGTAAGGCATTGTTAGCATGATACTTGGCCGTGGTTTGATAGTATCTTCATAGCCTGCAATTCATAACTTATTCCGGAGATATATGCATGCGATTAGCACGTGCTCATGGCACATATTCAACACGAAAGGCACGGTTTCAGTATAAAATGCAACAAGTAATTCGACAAGATTAAAAAGACAGACAATTTCATGTTCAAGATCGATGCAATGCACACATTATCACGTAGTTCCCATGCCGAACGACCTAGACTGACCCACACGACACGAGAACCCGAGTTTTGTAACCCGAGGCTCTGATACCACTTAAGGATGTAGCACCCGAGCGCAAGGTACCACATCCCCCGCACCGAGACCCAACCCGAGTATGAAATGGACGATCCATATGCGAGCTAGATCACGGCGAACGGGGACAAACACACACGCTATGCTGGGCGGGCTAACCCTTAAAACCATAAAATCAGAGTAAACATTAAGTGCGGAAGCAATAACTGGCCATAATATAAACATTGATCATTCAAGCTCCCAAAAGTAAGCCATATACATTATCAAATTGCCCAAATTCTCTTACAAAAATGTACCCCAATGAAATTCTGAACCCCACTTCTCGCCCTCACCGTGATCAAGACTCCCGTGCTTATCCTTTATGAGTTGAGATTAGTGAAATAAACTCATTTTCCGATTGCTTATACTTAAGCACATGATTTCCTCCCAAAAAGTCTTTGCCTTTCTTTACCGTTTCCATTTGTTGCCCCATATTTCCTAATTCGACCACTCCACCCGACAATTCAGCTTGGATTTGGAAAACGAACTCAATTCCCGGCCTCAATATCACCACCTTCCCTAAATTTGTATCTACGCCGTCAATTGCCTTTCTCTACTTCCTTCCCTACTCGTTTCTATCTTAGTAGCAATCCAGAGCACCTAAATTTAAACTCTTCTCGATCTTCACCTCCACAATCTCGATTTCTAATTTCCAGGTTTATTTAGCAACCCTTCTTTGACAACTCTTGGTGCTCAATTCCCATCGAATTTATTTTACCTTGACTCCTCCCAGTCCTCGGTACCTCTTCAATGGTCCGAACCCTGAACCAAAATACCTTCAAGGTTCATTTACTTCATTCCTTAGGTTGAACAGTCCTATCGAATCCAATTATGGCATCTTATGTAGGAGAGCCATATATACCCGTATTCGGAGTCATAAAGGTTTTACCCCGATCAATTCTTATCTTATCAAGTGTCTCTCTCTACCATTGCATCCCTAAAGTGGAACCTCCCATTTCAGCTCCTATCCCTTGAACTCTAGCTCTATCTATGAGGACTACACCTCTCGATTTCTTTATATCTTTCCTGATGCATCATTCCTATCCTCCATGCCTCAGAAAGAACTTGCAGTAAGGCATTGTTAGCATGATACTTGGCCGTGGTTTGATAGTATCTTCATAGCCTGTAATTCATAACTTATTCCGGAGATATATGCATGCGATTAGCACGTGCTCATGGCACATATTCAACACGAAAGGCACGGATTCAATAAAAAATGTAACAAGTAATTCGACAAGATTAAAAAGAAAGACAATTTCATGTTCAAGATCGATGCAATGGACACATTATCACGTAGTTCCTATGCCGAACGACCTAGACTGACCCACACGACACGAGAACCCGAGTTTTGTAACCCGAGGCTCTGATACCACTTAAGGATGTAGCACCCGAGCGCAAGGTACCACATCCCGAGCACCGAGACCCGACCCGAATATGAAATGGACGATCCATACGCGAGCTAGATCACGGCGAACGAGGACAAACACACACGCTATGCTGGGCGGGCTAACCCTTAAAACCATAAAATCAGAGTAAACATTAAGTGCCGAAGCCATAACTGGCCATAATATAAACATTGATCATTCAAGCTCCCAAAAGTAAGTCATGTATATTATCAAATTGCCCAAATTCTCTTACAAAAATGAACCCCAATGAAATTCTGAACCCCACTTCTCACCCTCACCGTGATCAAGACTCCCGTGCTTTTATGAGTCGAGATTAGTGAAATAAACTCATTTTCCGATTGCTTATAAGTACTTAAGCACATGATTTCTTCCCAAAAAGTCTTTGCCTTTCTTTACCGTTTCCATTTGTTGCTCCATATTTCCTAATTCGACCTCTCCACCCGACAATTCAGCTTGGATTTGGAAAACGAACTCAATTCCCGGCCTCAATATAACCACCTTCCCTAAATTTGTATCTACCCCGTCAATTGCCTTTCTCTACTTCCTTCCCTACTCGTTTCTATCTTAGTAGCAATCCAGAGCACCCAAATTTAAACTCTTCTCGATCTTCACCTCCACAATCTCGATTTCTAATTTCCAGGTTTATTTAGCAACCCTTCTTTGACAACTCTTGGTGCTCAATTCCCATCGAATTTATTTTACCTTGACTCCTCCCAGTCCTCGGTACCTCTTCAATGGTCCGAACCCTGAACCAAAATACCTTCAAGGTTCATTTAGTTCATTCCTTAGGTTGAACAGTCCTGTTGAATCCAATTATGGCATCTTATGTAGGAGAGCCATACATACCCGTATTCGGAGTCATAAAGGTTTTCCCCCGATCAATTCTTATCTTATCAAGTGTCTCTCTCTACCATTGCATCCCTAAAGTGGAACCTCCCATTTCAGCTCCTATCCCTTGAACTCTAGCTCTATCTATGAGGACTACACCTCTCGATTTCTTTATATCTTTCCTGATGCACCATTCCTATCCTCCATGCCTCAGAAAGAACTTGCAGTAAGGCATTGTTAGCATGATACTTGGCCGTGGTTTGATAGTATCTTCATAGCCTGTAATTCATAACTTATTCCGGAGATATATGCATGCGATTAGCACGTGCTCATGGCACATATTCAATACGAAAGGCACGGATTCAATATAAAATGCAACAAGTAATTCGACAAGATTAAAAAGAAAGACAATTTCATGTTCAAGATCGATGCAATGCACGCATTATCACGTAGTTCCTATGCCGAACGACCTAGACTGACCCACACGACACGAGAACTCAAGTTTTGTAACCCGAGACTCTGATACCACTTAAGGATGTAGCACCCGAGCGCAAGGTACCACATCCCCCGCACCGAGACCCGACCCGAATATGAAATGGACGATCCATACACGAGCTAGATCACGGTGAACGGGGACAAACACACACCCTATGCTGGGCGGCCTAACCCTTAAAACAATAAAATCAGAGTAAACATTAAGTGCGGAAGCAATAACTGGCCATAATATAAACATTGATCATTCAAGCTTCCAAAAGTAAGCTATATACATTATCAAATTGCCCAAATTCTCTTACAAAAATGAACCCCAATGAAATTCTGAACCCCACTTCTCGCCCTCACCGTGATCAAGACTCCCGTGCTTTTATGAGTGGAGATTAGGGAAATAAACTCATTTTCCGATTGCTTATAAGTACTTAAGCACATGATTTCCTCCCAAAAAGTCTTTGCCTTTCTTTACCGTTTCCATTTGTTGCTCCATATTTCCTATTTCGACCTCTCCACCCGACAATTCAGCTTGGATTTGGAAAACGAACTCAATTCCCGGCCTCAATATCACCACCTTCCCTAAATTCGTATCTTCCCCGTCAATTGCCTTTCTCTACTTCCTTCCCTACTCGTTTCTATCTTAGTAGCAATCCAGAGCACCTAAATTTAAACTTTTCTCGATCTTCACCTCCACAATCTCGATTTCTAATTTCCAGGTTTATTTAGCAACCCTTCTTTGACAACTCTTGGTGCTCAATTCCCATCGAATTTATTTTACCTTGACTCCTCCCAGTCCTCGGTACCTCTTCAATGGTCCGAACCCTGAACCAAAATACCTTCAAGGTTCATTTAGTTCATTCCTTAGGTTGAACAGTCCTGTTGAATCCAATTATGGCATCTTATGTAGGAGAGCCATACATACCCGTATTCGGAGTCATAAAGGTTTTCCCCCGATCAATTCTTATCTTATCAAGTGTCTCTCTCTACCATTGCATCCCTAAAGTGGAACCTCCCATTTCAGCTCCTATCCCTTGAACTCTAGCTCTATCTATGAGGACTACACCTCTCGATTTCTTTATATCTTTCCTGATGCACCATTCCTATCCTCCATGCCTCAGAAAGAACTTGCAGTAAGGCATTGTTAGCATGATACTTGGCCGTGGTTTGATAGTATCTTCATAGCCTGTAATTCATAACTTATTCCGGAGATATATGCATGCGATTAGCACGTGCTCATGGCACATATTCAATACGAAAGGCACGGATTCAATATAAAATGCAACAAGTAATTCGACAAGATTAAAAAGAAAGACAATTTCATGTTCAAGATCGATGCAATGCACGCATTATCACGTAGTTCCTATGCCGAACGACCTAGACTGACCCACACGACACGAGAACTCGAGTTTTGTAACCCGAGACTCTGATACCACTTAAGGATGTAGCACCCGAGCGCAAGGTACCACATCCCCCGCACCGAGACCCGACCCGAATATGAAATGGACGATCCATACACGAGCTAGATCACGGTGAACGGGGACAAACACACACCCTATGCTGGGCGGCCTAACCCTTAAAACAATAAAATCAGAGTAAACATTAAGTGCGGAAGCAATAACTGGCCATAATATAAACATTGATCATTCAAGCTCCCAAAAGTAAGCTATATACATTATCAAATTGCCCAAATTCTCTTACAAAAATGAACCCCAATGAAATTCTGAACCCCACTTCTCGCCCTCACCGTGATCAAGACTCCCGTGCTTTTATGAGTTGAGATTAGGGAAATAAACTCATTTTCCGATTGCTTATAAGTACTTAAGCACATGATTTCCTCCCAAAAAGTCTTTGCCTTTCTTTACCGTTTCCATTTGTTGCTCCATATTTCCTATTTCGACCTCTCCACCCGACAATTCAGCTTGGATTTGGAAAACGAACTCAATTCCCGGCCTCAATATCACCACCTTCCCTAAATTCGTATCTTCCCCGTCAATTGCCTTTCTCTACTTCCTTCCCTACTCGTTTCTATCTTAGTAGCAATCCAGAGCACCTAAATTTAAACTTTTCTCGATCTTCACCTCCACAATCTCGATTTCTAATTTCCAGGTTTATTTAGCAACCCTTCTTTGACAACTCTTGGTGCTCAATTCCCATCGAATTTATTTTACCTTGACTCCTCCCAGTCCTCGGTACCTCTTCAATGGTCCGAACCCTGAACCAAAATACCTTCAAGGTTCATTTAGTTCATTCCTTAGGTTGAACAGTCCTGTTGAATCCAATTATGGCATCTTATGTAGGAGAGCCATACATACCCGTATTCGGAGTCATAAAGGTTTTCCCCCGATCAATTCTTATCTTATCAAGTGTCTCTCTCTACCATTGCATCCCTAAAGTGGAACCTCCCATTTCAGCTCCTATCCCTTGAACTCTAGCTCTATCTATGAGGACTACACCTCTCGATTTCTTTATATCTTTCCTGATGCACCATTCCTATCCTCCATGCCTCAGAAAGAACTTGCAGTAAGGCATTGTTAGCATGATACTTGGCCGTGGTTTGATAGTATCTTCATAGCCTGTAATTCATAACTTATTCCGGAGATATATGCATGCGATTAGCACGTGCTCATGGCACATATTCAATACGAAAGGCACGGATTCAATATAAAATGCAACAAGTAATTCGACAAGATTAAAAAGAAAGACAATTTCATGTTCAAGATCGATGCAATGCACGCATTATCACGTAGTTCCCATGCCGAACGACCTAGACTGACCCACACGACACGAGAACTCGAGTTTTGTAACCCGAGACTCTGATACCACTTAAGGATGTAGCACCCGAGCGCAAGGTACCACATCCCCCGCACCGAGACCCGACCCGAATATGAAATGGACGATCCATACACGAGCTAGATCACGGTGAACGGGGACAAACACACACCCTATGCTGGGCGGCCTAACCCTTAAAACAATAAAATCAGAGTAAACATTAAGTGCGGAAGCAATAACTGGCCATAATATAAACATTGATCATTCAAGCTCCCAAAAGTAAGCTATATACATTATCAAATTGCCCAAATTCTCTTACAAAAATGAACCCAAATGAAATTCTGAACCCCACTTCTCGCCCTCACCGTGATCAAGACTCCCGTGCTTTTATGAGTTGAGATTAGTGAAATAAACTCATTTTCCGATTGCTTATAAGTACTTAAGCACATGATTTCCTCCCAAAAAGTCTTTGCCTTTCTTTACCGTTTCCATTTGTTGCTCCATATTTCCTATTTCGACCTCTACACCCGACAATTCAGCTTGGATTTGGAAAACGAACTCAATTCCCGGCCTCAATATCAGCACCTTCCCTAAATTCGTATCTTCCCCGTCAATTGCCTTTCTCTACTTCCTTCCCTACCCGTTTCTATCTTAGTAGCAATCCAGAGCACCTAAATTTAAACTTTTCTCGATCTTCACCTCCACAATCTCGATTTCTAATTTCCAGGTTTATTTAGCAACCCTTCTTTGACAACTCTTGGTGCTCAATTCCCATCGAATTTATTTTACCTTGACTCCTCCCAGTCCTCGGTACCTCTTATATGGTCCGAACCCTGAACCCAAATACCTTCAAGGTTCATTTACTTCATTCCTTAGGTTGAACAGTCCTTTTGAATCGAATTATGGCATCTTATGTAGGAGATCCATATATACCCGTATTCAGAGTCATAAAGGTTTTCCCCCGATCAATTCTTATCTTATCAAGTGTCTCTCTCTACCATTGCATCCCTAAAGTGCAACCTCCCATTTCAGCTCCTATCCCTTGAACTCTAGCTCTATCTATGAGGACTACACCTCTCGATTTCTTTATATCTTTCCCGATGCATCATTCCTATCCTCCATGCCTCAGAAAGAACTTGCAGTAAGGCATTGTTAGCATGATACTTGGCCGTAGTTTGATAGTATCTTCATAGCCTGTAATTCATAACTTATTCCGGAGATATATGCATGCGATTAGCACGTGCTCAAGGCACATATTCAACACGAAAGGCACGGATTCAATATAAAATGCAACAAGTAATTCGATAATATTAAAAAGAAAGACAATTTCATATTCAAGATCGATGTAATGCACACATTATCTCGTAGTTCCTATGCCGAACGACCTAGACTGACCCAAACGACATGAGAACCCGAGTTTTGTAACCCGAGGCTCTGATACCACTTAAGGATGTAGCACCCGAGCACAAGGTACCACATCCCCCGCACCGAGACCCGACCCGAATATGAAATGGACGATCCATACGCGAGCTAGATCACGGCGAACGGGGACAAACACACGCTATGCTGTGCGGGCTAACCCTTAAAACCATAAAATCAGAGTAAACATTAAGTGCGGAAGCAATAACTGGCCATAATATAAACATTGATCATTCAAGCTCCCAAAAGTAAGCCATATACATTATCAAATTGCCCAAATTCTCTTACAAAATTGAACCCCAATGAAATTCTAAACCCCACTTCTCGCCCTCACCGTGATCAAGACTCTCGTGCTTATCCTTTTTGAGTTGAGATTAGTGAAATAAACTCATTTTCCGATTGCTTATACTTAAGCACATGATTTGCTCCCAAAAAGTCTTTGCCTTTCTTTACCGTTTCCATTTGTTGCTCCATATTTCCTAATTCGACCTCTCCACCCGACAATTCAGCTTGGATTTGGAAAACGAACTCAATTCCCGACCTCAATATCACCACCTTCCCTAAATTTGTATCTACCCCGTCAATTGCCTTTATCTTCTTCCTTCCCTACTCGTTTCTATCTTAGTAGCAATCCAGAGCACCTAAATTTAAACTCTTCTCGATCTTCACCTCCACAATCTCGATTTCTAATTTCCAGGTTTATTTAGCAACCCTTCTTTGACAACTCTTGGTGCTCAATTCCCATCGAATTTATTTTACCTTGACTCCTCCCAGTCCTCGGTACCTCTTCAATGGTCCGAACCCTGAACCAAAATACCTTCAAGGTTCATTTACTTTATTCCTTAGGTTGAACAGTCCTGTTGAATCCAATTATGGCATCTTATGTAGGAGAGCCATATATACCCGTATTCGGAGTCATAAAGGTTTTCCCCCGATCAATTCTTATCTTATCAAGTGTCTCTCTCTACCATTGCATCCCTAAAGTGGAACCTCCCATTTCATCTCCTATCCCTTGAACTCTAGCTCTATCTATGAGGACTACACCTCTCGATTTCTTTATATCTTTCCTGATGCATCATTCCTATCCTCCATGCCTCAGAAAGAACTTGCAGTAAGGCATTGTTAGCATGATACTTGGCCGTGGTTTGATAGTATCTTCATAGCCTGTAATTCATAACTTATTCCGGAGATATATGCATGCGATTAGCACGTGCTCATGGCACATATCCAACACGAAAGGCACGGATTCAATATAAAATGCAACAAGTAATTCGACAAGATTAAAAAAAAAGACAATTTCATATTCAAGATCGATGCAATGCACACATTATCTCGTAGTTCCTATGCCGAACGACCTAGACTGACCCACACGACACGAGAACCCGAGTTTTGTAACCCGAGGCTCTGATACCACTTAAGGATGTAGCACCCGAGCGCAAGGTACCACATCCCCCGCACCGAGACCCGACCCGAATATGAAATGGACGATCCATACGCGAGCTAGATCACGGCGAACGGGGACAAACACACACGCTATGCTGGGCGGGCTAACCCTTAAAACCATAAAATCAGAGTAAACATTAAGTGCGGAAGCAATAACTGGCCATAATATAAACATTGATCATTCAAGCTCCCAAAAGTAAGCCATATACATTATCAAATTGCCCAAATTCTCTTACAAAAATGAACCCCAATGAAATTCTGAACCCCACTTCTCGCCCTCACCGTGATCAAGACTCCCGTGCTTATCCTTTATGAGTTGAGATTAGTGAAATAAACTCATTTTCCGATTTCTTATACTTAAGCACATGATTTCCTCCCAAAAAGTCTTTGCCTTTCTTTATCGTTTCCATTTGTTGCTCCATATTTCCTAATTCCACCTCTCCACCCGACAATTCAGCTTGGATTTGGAAAACGAACTCAATTCCCGGCCTAAATATCACCACCTTCCCTAAATTTGTATCTACCCCGTCAATTGCCTTTCTCTACTTCCTTCCCTACTCGTTTCTATCTTAGTAGCAATCCAGAGCACCTAAATTTAGACTCTTCTCGATCTTCACCTCCACAATCTCGATTTCTAATTTCCAGGTTTATTTAGCAACCCTTCTTTGACAACTCTTGGTGCTCAATTCCCATCGAATTTATTTTACCTTGACTCCTCCCAGTCCTCGGTACCTCTTGAATGGTCCGAACCCTGAACCAAAATACCTTCAAGGTTCATTTTCTTCATTCCTTAGGTTGAACAGTCCTGTTGAATCCAATTATGGCATCTTATGTAGGAGAGCCATATATACCCGTATTCGGAGTCATAAAGGTTTTCCCCCGACCAATTCTTATCTTATCAAGTGTCTCTCTCTACCATTGCATCCCTAAAGTGGAACCTCCCATTTCAGCTCCTATCCCTTGAACTCTAGCTCTATCTATGAGGACTACACCTCTCGATTTCTTTATATCTTTCCCGATGCATCATTCCTATCCTCCATGCCTCAGAAAGAACTTGCAGTAAGGCATTGTTAGCATGATACTTGGCCGTGGTTTGATCGTATCTTCATAGCCTGTAATTCATAACTTATTCCGGAGATATATGCATGTGATTAGCACGTGCTCATGGCACATATTCAACACGAAAGGCACGGATTCAATATAAAATGCAACAAGTAATTCGACAAGATTAAAAATAAAGACAATTTCATATTCAAGATCGATGCAATGCACACATTATCTCGTAGTTCCTATGCCGAACGACCTAGACTGACCCACACGACATGAGAACCCGAGTTTTGTAACCCGAGGCTCTGATACCACTTAAGGATGTAGCACCCGAGCACAAGGTACCACATCCCCCGCACCGAGACCCGACCCGAATATGAAATGGACGATCCATACGCGAGCTAGATCACGGCGAACGGGGACAAACACACACGCTATGCTGGGCGGGCTAACCCTTAAAACCATAAAATCAGAGTAAACATTAAGTGCGGAAGCAATAACTGGCCATAATATAAACATTGATCATTCAAGCTCCCAAAAGTAAGCCATATACATTATCAAATTGCCCAAATTCTCTTACAAAAATGAACCCCAATGAAATTCTGAACCCCACTTCTCGCCCTCACCGTGATCAAGACTCCCGTGCTTATCCTTTATGAGTTGAGATTAGTGAAATAAACTCATTTTCCGATTTCTTATACTTAAGCACATGATTTCCTCCCAAAAAGTCTTTGCCTTTCTTTATCGTTTCCATTTGTTGCTCCATATTTCCTAATTCCACCTCTCCACCCGACAATTCAGCTTGGATTTGGAAAACGAACTCAATTCCCGGCCTCAATATCACCACCTTCCCTAAATTTGTATCTACCCCGTCAATTGCCTTTATCTTCTTCCTTCCCTACTCGTTTCTATCTTAGTAGCAATCCAGAGCACCTAAATTTAAACTGTTCTCGATCTTCACCTCCACAATCTCGATTTCTAATTTCCAGGTTTATTTAGCAACCCTTCTTTGACAACTCTTGGTGCTCAATTCCCATCGAATTTATTTTACCTTGACTCCTCCCAGTCCTCGGTACCTCTTCAATGGTCCGAACCCTGAACCAAAATACCTTCAAGGTTCATTTACTTCATTCCTTAGGTTGAACAGTCCTGTTGAATCCAATTATGGCATCTTATGTAGGAGAGCCATATATACCCGTATTCGGAGTCATAAAGGTTTTCCCCCGATCAATTCTTATCTTATCAAGTGTCTCTCTCTACCATTGCATCCCTAAAGTGGAACCTCCCATTTCATCTCCTATCCCTTGAACTCTAGCTCTATCTATGAGGACTACACCTCTCGATTTCTTTATATCTTTCCTGATGCATCATTCCTATCCTCCATGCCTCAGAAAGAACTTGCAGTAAGGCATTGTTAGCATGATACTTGGCCGTGGTTTGATAGTATCTTCATAGCCTGTAATTCATAACTTATTCCGGAGATATATGCATGCGATTAGCACGTGCTCATGGCACATATCCAACACGAAAGGCACGGATTCAATATAAAATGCAACAAGTAATTCGACAAGATTAAAAAAAAAGACAATTTCATATTCAAGATCGATGCAATGCACACATTATCTCGTAGTTCCTATGCCGAACGACCTAGACTGACCCACACGACACGAGAACCCGAGTTTTGTAACCCGAGGCTCTGATACCACTTAAGGATGTAGCACCCGAGCGCAAGGTACCACATCCCCCGCACCGAGACCCGACCCGAATATGAAATGGACGATCCATACGCGAGCTAGATCACGGCGAACGGGGACAAACACACACGCTATGCTGGGCGGGCTAACCCTTAAAACGATAAAATCAGAGTAAACATTAAGTGCGGAAGCAATAATTGGCCATAATATAAACATTGATCATTCAGGCTCCCAAAAGTAAGCCATATACATTATCAAATTGCCCAAATTCTCTTACAAAAATGAACCCCAATGAAATTCTGAACCCCACTTCTCGCCCTCACCGTGATCAAGACTCCCGTGCTTATCCTTTATGAGTTGAGATTAGTGAAATAAACTCATTTTCCGATTTCTTATACTTAAGCACATGATTTCCTCCCAAAAAGTCTTTGCGTTTCTTTATCGTTTCCATTTGTTGCTCCATATTTCCTAATTCCACCTCTCCACCCGACAATTCAGCTTGGATTTGGAAAACGAACTCAATTCCCGGCCTAAATATCACCACCTTCCCTAAATTTGTATCTACCCCGTCAATTGCCTTTCTCTACTTCCTTCCCTACTCGTTTCTATCTTAGTAGCAATCCAGAGCACCTAAATTTAGACTCTTCTCGATCTTCACCTCCACAATCTCGATTTCTAATTTCCAGGTTTATTTAGCAACCCTTCTTTGACAACTCTTGGTGCTCAATTCCCATCGAATTTATTTTACCTTCACTCCTCCCAGTCCTCGGTACCTCTTCAATGGTCCGAACCCTGAACCAAAATACCTTCAAGGTTCATTTTCTTCATTCCTTAGGTTGAACAGTCCTGTTGAATCCAATTATGGCATCTTATGTAGGAGAGCCATATATACCCGTATTCGGAGTCATAAAGGTTTTCCCCCGACCAATTCTTATCTTATCAAGTGTCTCTCTCTACCATTGCATCCCTAAAGTGGAACCTCCCATTTCAGCTCCTATCCCTTGAACTCTAGCTCTATCTATGAGGACTACACCTCTCGATTTCTTTATATCTTTCCCGATGCATCATTCCTATCCTCCATACCTCAGAAAGAACTTGCAGTAAGGCATTGTTAGCATGATACTTGGCCGTGGTTTGATCGTATCTTCATAGCCTGTAATTCATAACTTATTCCGGAGATATATGCATGTGATTAGCACGTGCTCATGGCACATATTCAACACGAAAGGCACGGATTCAATATAAAATGCAACAAGTAATTCGACAAGATTAAAAATAAAGACAATTTCATATTCAAGATCGATGCAATGCACACATTATCTCGTAGTTCCTATGCCGAACGACCTAGACTGACCCACACGACATGAGAACCCGAGTTTTGTAACCCGAGGCTCTGATACCAGTTAAGGATGTAGCATCCGAGCGCAAGGTACCACATCCCCCGCACCGAGACCCGACCCGAATATGAAATGGACTATCCATACGCGAGCTAGATCACGGCGAACGGGGACAAACACACACGCTATGCTGGGCGGGCTAACCCTTAAAACCATAAAATCAGAGTAAACATTAAGTGCGGAAGCAATAACTGGCCATAATATAAACATTGATCATTCAAGCTCCCAAAAGTAAGCCATATACATTATCAAATTGCCCAAATTCTCTTACAAAAATGAACCCCAATGAAATTCTGAACCCCACTTCTCGCCCTCACCGTGATCAAGACTCCCGTGCTTATCCTTTATGAGTTGAGATTAGTGAAATAAACTCATTTTCCGATTTCTTATACTTAAGCACATGATTTCCTCCCAAAAAGTCTTTGCCTTTCTTTATCGTTTCCATTTGTTGCTCCATATTTCCTAATTCCACCTCTCCACCCGACAATTCAGCTTGGATTTGGAAAACGAACTCAATTCCCGGCCTCAATATCACCACCTTCCCTAAATTTGTATCTACCCCGTCAATTGCCTTTATCTTCTTCCTTCCCTACTCGTTTCTATCTTAGTAGCAATCCAGAGCACCTAAATTTAAACTGTTCTCGATCTTCACCTCCACAATCTCGATTTCTAATTTCCAGGTTTATTTAGCAACCCTTCTTTGACAACTCTTGGTGCTCAATTCCCATCGAATTTATTTTACCTTGACTCCTCCCAGTCCTCGGTACCTCTTCAATGGTCCGAACCCTGAACCAAAATACCTTCAAGGTTCATTTACTTCATTCCTTAGGTTGAACAGTCCTGTTGAATCCAATTATGGCATCTTATGTAGGAGAGCCATATATCCCCGTATTCGGAGTCATAAAGGTTTTCCCCCGATCAATTCTTATCTTATCAAGTGTCTCTCTCTACCATTGCATCCCTAAAGTGGAACCTCCCATTTCATCTCCTATCCCTTGAACTCTAGCTCTATCTATGAGGACTACACCTCTCGATTTCTTTATATCTTTCCTGATGCATCATTCCTATCCTCCATGCCTCAGAAAGAACTTGCAGTAAGGCATTGTTAGCATGATACTTGGCCGTGGTTTGATAGTATCTTCATAGCCTGTAATTCATAACTTATTCCGGAGATATATGCATGCGATTAGCACGTGCTCATGGCACATATCCAACACGAAAGGCACGGATTCAATATAAAATGCAACAAGTAATTCGACAAGATTAAAAAAAAAGACAATTTCATATTCAAGATCGATGCAATGCACACATTATCTCGTAGTTCCTATGCCGAACGACCTAGACTGACCCACACGACACGAGAACCCGAGTTTTGTAACCCGAGGCTCTGATACCACTTAAGGATGTAGCACCCGAGCGCAAGGTACCACATCCCCCGCACCGAGACCCTACCCGAATATGAAATGGACGATCCATACGCGAGCTAGATCACGGCGAACGGGGACAAACACACACGCTATGCTGGGCGGGCTAACCCTTAAAACCATAAAATCAGAGTAAACATTAAGTGCGGAAGCAATAACTGGCCATAATATAAACATTGATCATTCAAGCTCCCAAAAGTAAGCCATATACATTATCAAATTGCCCAAATTCTCTTACAAAAATGAACCCCAATGAAATTCTGAACCCCACTTCTCGCCCTCACCGTGATCAAGACTCCCGTGCTTATCCTTTATGAGTTGAGATTAGTGAAATAAACTCATTTTCCGATTTCTTATACTTAAGCACATGATTTCCTCCCAAAAAGTCTTTGCCTTTCTTTATCGTTTCCATTTGTTGCTCCATATTTCCTAATTCCACCTCTCCACCCGACAATTCAGCTTGGATTTGGAAAACGAACTCAATTCCCGGCCTAAATATCACCACCTTCCCTAAATTTGTATCTACCCCGTCAATTGCCTTTCTCTACTTCCTTCCCTACTCGTTTCTATCTTAGTAGCAATCCAGAGCACCTAAATTTAGACTCTTCTCGATCTTCACCTCCACAATCTCGATTTCTAATTTCCAGGTTTATTTAGCAACCCTTCTTTGACAACTCTTGGTGCTCAATTCCCATCGAATTTATTTTACCTTGACTCCTCCCAGTCCTCGGTACCTCTTCAATGGTCCGAACCCTGAACCAAAATACCTTCAAGGTTCATTTTCTTCATTCCTTAGGTTGAACAGTCCTGTTGAATAGAATTATGGCATCTTATGTAGGAGAGCCATATATACCCGTATTCGGAGTCATAAAGGTTTTCCCCCGACCAATTCTTATCTTATCAAGTGTCTCTCTCTACCATTGCATCCCTAAAGTGGAACCTCCCATTTCAGCTCCTATCCCTTGAACTCTAGCTCTATCTATGAGGACTACACCTCTCGATTTCTTTATATCTTTCCCGATGCATCATTCCTATCCTCCATGCCTCAGAAAGAACTTGCAGTAAGGCATTGTTAGCATGATACTTGGCCGTGGTTTGATCGTATCTTCATAGCCTGTAATTCATAACTTATTCCGGAGATATATGCATGTGATTAGCACGTGCTCATGGCACATATTCAACACGAAAGGCACGGATTCAATATAAAATGCAACAAGTAATTCGACAAGATTAAAAATAAAGACAATTTCATATTCAAGATCGATGCAATGCACACATTATCTCGTAGTTCCTATGCCGAACGACCTAGACTGACCCACACGACATGAGAACCCGAGTTTTGTAACCCGAGGCTCTGATACCACTTAAGGATGTAGCACCCGAGCACAAGGTACCACATCCCCCGCACCGAGACCCGACCCGAATATGAAATGGACGATCCATACGCGAGCTAGATCACGGCGAACGGGGACAAACACACACGCTATGCTGGGCGGGCTAACCCTTAAAACCATAAAATCAGAGTAAACATTATGTGCGGATGTAACAGCCCAAAACAGGGCCTGGATGAAAACTGTAAGTTAAGGCAGTGGTAAAGCGTTTATAGACCGTGATCCAACTTTTTGAATCATCATGCATTGCATTCTTACATGAACTTGGTGCTCGTATATGTTCTGACATGTTTTAAGGGGAATTCTTGACCTTTGATTCAGTTTACTATTCATAACCCGAGCCTACCTTGTTCATATTGCTACTCGAACCTTAGAGGTTCATCACACATGTTTCCCAATCGTTTGAACTTGTTTCCCGAACTCAGAAAGTCTTTCTTGAGCCATAAGGGTATTTTTGCAACTTACCGACCAAAGTTACTATTCATCAGAAAATGATCTTTTGATTCTGATACCTTTTTCTACCCAAGTTACAGTCGAATCGATCCTTGAATCGAGACGAGTCTTTTGAAATCATTCTTGGCTTGGAAATCCATTCCGGAACTTTGTTTTATTGAAAACGTTTTTGAAAACCCTAGTTTACTATTCCTTTTTCGAACGGTTTTCATTCGGAAAATGTTTTCTCTTCGGATTTGCACTACTTGAGCTATTTCAAGATTTTTGAGATGTTTTACAACTCTTGATTCAAGTCCTAGCTTGAAAATTTGAAGCGTACGTTCGTACGTGAGGATTCACTATTCATCCTACGTTTTCAACTTTTTAACGGTAAAACGTTTTATAGTCGATTTTGGACTCAAAACGCTTCTCGATTTATTTCTTGAATTTTAGAAGCAATCCGGACTTGAAAATCATTCTAGAAAGTCGTTTTTCACTCATGTCGAGTTTCGAGCTCAAAACTTTTATTCACTAAAACGAATTTATCTTTCAAACGGTAAATCCGATTTCGACGAATGAATATGCGTTCCGAAGCTAATTTTCTTGCCGTCGGAATGGTTAAACTTCCAGCCACTTATCCTTGAGTCTTGGAGGACGAAATTACAGAAATACCCCCAGCAGTCCCATTTTAGCTTCAATATGCCTAAAGCTTCCAAGAGAATCTATCTAATTTTTGCTCTCCTACCCTTCTCCACATTTTATTTCCAAGGTGAGGGGCTTATCTTCAGCTATAAATAGAGGGTTCATGGCATTTCATTCCTTGCTCAAAGTCTTGTGTTAACAAGCACTCCTCTCTCCCTCCTTTCCCTCATTGCCGTCGGCATCCCCTCCCCTTAGCTAGGTTAGTTTGTTTTGTTTATGTTATGTTAGTTTAGTTTATGTTTTTATGTTATGGTATGTTTATATTATGTTTAGGCTGGGTCTTAGGGTCTTCCCTAAGCCATATAGGATTTTATTTTATGCATTTATTATATAGTTTTTATGATATGTTTGTGTAGTTGTTTATATGTTTTAATTGTTTAGTATATGCTTGAATATGTTATGAATTGCTCTAGTATATGCTATGATCATGTGATATGGTTGTTATATTATGAGGATTGATGCATGATTATGGAATTTGAATTATGTTCATGCATGTTTGCTAATGGAATAGTGATTTACAATTTATTATGTCACAACTTGTTACATGTTGATATGGAATTAAATTGTTACATGTTACATGCCTAAAGGTTCATGATATATGTTATGATATGATATGATATATGTTGTGACATGTTGTCACATTGTTATATGACTCTTGAATTATGAATTGAGCTTATGATATGATTTGGATTAATGGATTAGTGCCTTGATCATGTTGTACACTTTAATAGTGTCACATGTTATAACCTAAGATAAAATAGTGTTTCATAACTTGATCTTATGCCTTAATTGGATCTCTTAACTATAGGTTATACCTTTAACCTAGATCACACTTGATTATATTAACTTGAACTTGAAACTATAGGTTATAATCAAGATCATAATTTGATTAGGGTGTGTGTGTGTGTGCATGCCGTGTGTGTGTGTGTGTTCGTGCATGGTGTGTGTGTGGGTGTGTGTATAGTAAGGGTTTGACCCGACCCTTTGACCCGACATGTGAATAGTAACCGGTGAATAGTAATCGTGAATAGTAATCTGGAATAGTACTTTTGAATAGTGCTTTTGAATAGTAAAAATGAATTAAAACTTGTGCTTTCTCTATAGACATTTGCACCTAGGGTTTCCATATCCAGGGTCTAAAATGTGTTTTCAAAATGTGTTTTCTTTCGTGGACTTGTTTCATAACTTAAGGTTTGCGATAGGATTCATAATTTGACTAAAGCTTACTCGGTTATAGTAAGATCATAGTCTAACGACAAGAGTAACTCACTTTGATGTATTCCTTTGTGTGTTACCTTTCTTGAATACCTTAAATGGTATTACTCTCTTGTGTTACATGTTCTTTACATGTTCCTTGTTCATTGTTTCTTGCATTTCATATGCATCGTGGTTAGTAGTGGGTCTTAGTTGTTAAGCTCACTCTAGTACACCACCTACAGGAGTTAAAGTTGAGCACTGGGATCCCCAGGGCACCGCTTAATCTGTCTACCTACCTTTGTTACTGATAGGTGAGGTGAAGTTATAAATGTTTTCCAACTGGAACCACGATTATACTATCGTATCATATGTTTTGAAATTCAAAGCTAAACCTTGTTTTGAACTATCCCTTTTATCGGGACATTCTCTTGAAAGGATCATTCATACTTTAATAGTATACCTTGATCTACAGTACATGTTTTCCAAAGTTCTGCATTCTTGTTCAAAGACAGTTACATGTTTTGCATATGTTTTCAAAGTACAGTTTACAGACAGTTTCACATGTTTTCAGACAGAATCATATGTTTTACAGACAGCATCATATGTTACAGTTTCAGTTTCACATGTTATAAGATAGCATACTGGGGTGTTACTCTGGTCACTGCTAATCTTAAATGCAAGCATACAGTTTACAGTTTGGGCCCGGCGGTTATGTGTGGAGGTGATGCTCGGGAGGTGAGCGCCAACGACATCACCAATACCGGCCGCCACACTTAGACAATTGACACCGACTTTTAACAGGAGGTTTGTTAAGTCAGGACAATCTGTCTGGGAACGGACAGCAAATCTGTTCCCATTACATGTTTACAGGTCGCCTAGGGCTAGCTACCCGAAGTGACAACCGGTGGAGGATGGTGCATGTTTGTATGTGTTGGTAAGAGTTGTTGTTGACCTTGGTCCAATAGTCTACTGTGTACGGAGTTGTTGTTGACCTTGGTCCAATGCTCTACTTTATGTGGGGTTATTGTTGATCCTGGTCCGATACTCTACTATACGTGGAATTATTGTTGATCCTGGTCCGATGTTCAACCAAATCATGTTTTCTGGAGTAAGGATGGAGGAGCCTAGCTTGCGGGCAAAATTCTGTTTCATAAAGGATGGTTCATATCTGAAAAGTTCACTTTACCCTTATCCCGTTTTATGAAAGAACTATGAACCATCAACAGCATATGTGTGCGCGTGTGATAGCATTCATGAAAATGTTTTATAACGTGCATTCTTTTACAGCATCGCATTCAAAGAGTTTTATCAACCGAACTTGTTTCAAGTTCTTCTTCAAAGCATTGCACTTAACAGTTTCGAACGTTACTTCAAGTTCTTTAATTCAGTACTTTCTTTAAAGTATTCCCTCACTTAGTCCTTTTGACTAATCCCTCTCCCGTTTTCTTGCCTCGTGGTTTCAGGTCTTGCAGCCGCAGTCTAGAGGTATCTTGAAGCTCTAGATTGTCATTTTTGTTTCTGTCAGGACTTAGTATTACTTCCTTTTGTGTCCTGCATATGTTTTATGGCTGCATCACTTAATGTTTCTGTATATGTTTCTGAATACTTGAGTATCTCTGTTATACTCTTTCTGCTATTCTGTTACCGATATTTTGAACTCTGTTGTATCGGTACTTATATGTGAATCTGTTATATGTTCTGATATGCCGAGTCTCTCTTACACGATCAATATGTTCTTGCTTGTTACATGCCATCACGCACATGTTTGAAAAGTTTTAAAATACTCTGATTTTCCGCTGCATAGCCACATCGTTGTACATGTATAGTTCTGATAGACAGCCGTTCGCTGGAGTATTTCTTGAGTGATGGCTCACACCATTACTTGAGGGGTGCTTCAGTGCGGGGGTTGAGACGCCGCTCTCCTCTTGTTCTGGTACGGGCGGGGGCGTTACAGCCTGAGGTGGTATCAGAGCATCGGGTTAAGTAAGAAGAGACTTAACCTAGATTGCTCTCATGTTGCATCATGGATTGTTCACGCATTGCATCCAGGATCATTCTCATATTGCATCGAGACAGGATATTTGGGAATTGTATGGTTCTGTTATCTGGATTTCATATCTGTGGTATCTTCTGTATAGCTATGGCAGTTCAGCCACACCAGGATCCTAATCAGCAGATGGATGAGGCTTTCATTGAGCAGTTCGAGGCCCCGCGTACTGTGGCAGTTGCTCGCCGTGGAGGCACTCGTTTCTACACCTGGCGTAGGTCTAGGAACAGTGGCAGACCTGGGTATTCCTATCCTAACAGAGTTGTGCACTATCTCGAGTCTGAGAGAGATGGTTACTTTCAGGAGTATCAGAGGACCCGTGAGGTCAGGTTGGAGTCTCTGCGCTATCAGGATCAGTCACTGCAGTACCAGATTGACAGGGACATCGCTCGTGAGCATGCTGCAGAGATGACTCATATTGCTGATCAGAGGGCTGCTCGTATTTCTGAGCTGGAGGCAGATCTTATGCAGATGACTATTGATCGGGACACCTCTATGGAGCGTCACCAGCACTACCGTGCCCGTGTGAGAGCTCGCCTGTATGATACCTATCACTTATCCGATGAGCAGGCAGTTGAGGAGGTCGAGGGTCAGGATGTCAGTCAGGCTTCTCTGGAGCCCGAGCCCATGCAGGAGCAGTCTGATGGAGGCGATGGAGGATCTGATGATGATGATGATGGCGGAGATGATCCAGCAGGACACAGACAGGGTGAGGTCGTTGCCGTTTCTGATGACACCACCAGGGGTTCTTTGGACCACAGTTATCAGGGTTGATTGCTGATGGGAGATTTCTGTATATAGTACTGATGCATATATATCTATCTATGGATGGCGGACGTATAGCCGGGACAGTTCAGGACTGACTTTTGGATGAGGGGATGTATAGCTCTGGTAGATGATCCCCGACTTTTGGCACCACGGATGACGGTTCAGATGACTTGGTACCTACTAGGTTATTTTCAGCAGGGTTGGACGGTTGGTAAGGCCTGTAAGGGAGCCAACTCGATAGTATCGGGTCCTCCCCATTTTGAATTAATACTGTTAACATGTGGCCTGTAGTAAATTTTACCAAACCTTGCACAGTTATAACACTTTCGGCTTTATGTTGGATATCTGTTTACTGCTTTCCATAACTGTCATTGCATGAGTCTTAGAGTTGCTTCAAGATACCATTAGGACCGTTGATAGGATCATGCCATTTCATTTATTGTTAGCATGTTATTATCCTTGATATGTTGATACGCTTCTGGATATGTTGATCATGTTACAGTTCTTGTTGTTATGACAGTACACGTTCTGTTCCCGTTTTACATGTTGATCATGTTTTGGGATATGTTATACATGTTTCTGATATGTTGATATGTTACCCGAGCTTCTGTTCTCGTTTACATGATATTTGACAATTGTTTCTGATTATATGATATGTTTGGAGATCTTGAATCTTTGCTGACATGTTGTTATGGGAATGTGTTGTTCTCATACTTATATGTGACTACGTGAGAATGTGAATACGTGGTTACGGATTCTGTGAATCATTATATGTCATGCATCGAATATATGTATCTGAATGCTTATGAATTCAGTAACAATATGCCACCGAGAAGAGCACCCCGGAATCGTGTACCACCACTGCCACCCCAAAGAGATGTCACGCCACCCCCTGAACGGGAAAGAACTCCGGAATTAAGGGATGTGCTACGACAATTTATGAGGGCTTGTGCACCGAGAGATAATCCTCCTAATGAAAGGTCATTGGAGAAGTTTCTGAGGATGAATCCGCCTAAGTTCTATGGAGAACCGAACGACATAAAGGCTGAGAATTGGATTACCAGTCTTGAGAAAATTTTCGAGGCTATGGAGATCTACCCAGAGGATCGTGAACGAGTTCGGTATGCTACTTTTCTTATGGAAGGAGCTGCATACAATTGGTGGAAGCACGTTCAGCATATGTGGATTGAAAATAACGTTGAAGGAAGTTGGGATGAGTTTATCAGAGAATTTCAGCAGAAGTATACGCCTCAAGTGACTCGTGATGCACGAGAGGCTGAGTTTATGAGTCTGGTTCAGGGAACTATGAAGGTGATGGAGTATGAAGCTAGGTTTGTGAGGCTGATCAAGTATGCGCCTCATATTCTGAATGATGAGCGTCGCAAGACGAAGAGGTTTATCGATGGACTGAAGCCTGAAATTCGGTTGGCACTTGCTTCTTTGGTTATTGAGACCTACAACCAAGCTGTTGATAGAGCGCTAAGGGTTGAGGCTGCACACAAGGAGATCAAGGTAACTACTGCACGTCAAGGACCTTCTAACCCTAAGCCTTATCAAGGTAATAAGCGACCTTCCGGATCTTTTCCCCAAGGAACTGGAAAGAGGCCAATGGTAACACCACAGCGTCAGCAGCAGAATGCTCCACCAAAACAGCAAGCACAGAAGCAGAAAGCGCCACAGCAGTACCAGAAGGCGCCACAACAGCAGAGAGCACCTCAGCCAGGTCCAGAGGAAATTGTTTGCCGATACTGTCGCCGAACGGGACACACTGAGGAGAACTGTCGTAAGAAAGCTGGACAGTGTTTCGCGTGTGGTTCCCCTGAGCACCAGATGGATAGTTGCCCGCACAAGATCAGGAGATTTGGGGTCCAGGATAAAGGAAAAGCAGTGGTGGGTACGACGAACAAACCGGTGGTCAGAGGCAGAGCTTATGCTTTGGTTGGTAAGGAGGAGGTTGATCCTTCGTCTGTTGTGGAAGGTATTGTGCACATTCTTAACACACCAGTTAAGGTCTTGTATGACCCTGGTGCCACGCATTCTTTTGTTGCTTCTGAATTATGTGCGCATTTACAGTTTCCGCTTGAATACTTGCCATATAAATTTGAAGTGAGTTCTCCTTTGGGAACTTGCCTTGTTACGGATCAAGTATATAAACGCTGCCCTATATGTATTGGTACCCGTTGTTACCCGACGGATCTTATTGAGTTACCGATGATGAGATACGAGGTTATACTTGGTATGGATTGGTTGTCTAAGTACCGAGCTAAGTTAGATTGTTACAAGAAAGAGATCATCTTGGAAGAAGATGAAAGTGGGACATCAGAAGGTAAAGTTGAGGAGTTATCAGTGATTTCTTCGATGGAAGCTAAGAAGTTGATTCTGAAAGGAGCTAGTGGATTTGTGGCTTATCTTCTGAATAGACCGAAAGATCAACTTAAGATCGAAGAAGTAGAGGTGGTGAACGAGTTCCTAGATGTGTTTCCTGAGCATTTGGATTCGTTACCTCCTGACCGAGAGTTGGAATTTACAATCGAGACGATATCAGGAGCTGAGCCGTACTCCAAGACACCTTATAGAATGGCTCCAGCAGAATTGGATGAACTGAGAAAGCAATTGGACGAGTTGATTGAGTCAGGATATGTTCGACCGAGCACCTCGCCGTGGGGAGCGCCTGTACTTTTCGTTAAGAAAAAGGATGGATCATTGCGTTTATGCATTGACTATCGGGAGTTGAACAGGATGACAATCAAGAATAAGTATCCTCTCCCTCATATTGAAGAGCTGTTCGACATACTACAAGGATCGAAGGTCTACTCCAAGTTAGATCTAAGACAAGGGTATTATCAGTTGAAGATCAGGGAAGCAGATATTCCGAAGACTGCTTTCAACAGCCGATACGGACATTATGAGTTTGTGGTAATGCCGTTTGGTTTGACGAACGCACCAGCTGCATTCATGGATATAATGCACCGTATATTCAAGCCGTTTCTCGACAAGTTTGTAGTAATCTTCATCGACGATATTTTGGTATTTTCGAAGACACCGGAGGAACATGCTGAGCATCTTCGAATCGTGTTACGCACTTTGCTGGATCACAAGCTATATGCAAAGTTCAGTAAATGTGAGTTCTGGCTTGAGAGAGTTACATTTCTCGGACACATCATATCAGGATCTGGAATCGAAGTAGATCCCTCGAAGATCGAGACGATCATGGATTGGAAGTCACCGAAGAATCCTTCAGAAGTGAGGAGTTTTCTGGGATTAGTTGGTTACTACCGGAGGTTTGTCCAAGATTTCTCGAAGATAGCTACACCTCTCACTAAGTTGACAAAGAAAGAAGGGAAGTTTGAATGGACTGAGAAGTGTGAGCAGAGTTTTCAAAGATTGAAGGAGATGCTAACAACTGCACCCGTGTTAGCGTTACCAGAAGGAAAAGAAGGATATACAGTTTACACCGATGCTTCGAAAGAAGGACTAGGAGGAGTTTTGATGCAGAATGGAAAAGTGATTGCGTATGCATCAAGGAAACTCAAAACGCATGAAGTCAACTACCCGACACATGATTTGGAATTAGCAGCGATAATTTTTGCTCTGGGAAAATGGAGACATTACCTGTATGGAGTTACGTTTGAGATCTTTACTGATCATAAGAGCCTGCGATATCTATTCACTCAGAAGGAGTTGAATATGCGACAGAGGAGATGGATGGAATTTCTGGAGGACTACGATTGCATTATTCAGTACCATCCAGGAAAGGCGAATGTTGTAGCAGATACTCTAAGCAGGAAAGTTCGTTTGGCACAGATTTCTGCCAATCCCGAGGTTGAACGAAGAGAGAGAATGGAGGTGATAACCAAAGCTCGAATCGCGAACGTTGTGATGATATCACCTTTGAAAGAACAAGTGCTGGAGGCACAGAAGAACGACGAGTGGATTAAGAAATGTCTCGAATCTAAGGAGAAGGATGATGAGACTAAGTTCAGGGTTGATGAACATGGAATATTGAGGTACAAAGGTCGAGTATGCGTACCAACTGTTTTGAGGAAAGAGATTCTTGATGAAGCGCATAAGACTAAGTACACGATACATCCCGGAGGTACTAAGATGTATCAAGATGTTAAGACGCATTTCTGGTGGAATGGAATGAAGAGAGACATAGCCAACTATGTCAAGAAGTGCTTAACTTGTCAGAAAGTTAAAGCTGAGCACCAGAAACCGAGTGGGAAGTTGCAACCATTACCGATTCCGACTTGGAAGTGGGAGCAAATCACGATGGATTTTGTCACTGGATTACCCAAAGTCAGAGGAGGACAAGATAGTATCTGGGTGATCATTGATCGATTGACCAAGTCAGCGCACTTTTTACCAGTTAAGACGACGGATAAGGTCAGCACGTTGGCAAAGCTGTATCAACAAGAGATTGTTAGACGACATGGAGTTCCGAACAGTATAGTCTCGGATAGAGATCCGAAATTCACGTCGCACTTATGGAAAGAAATTCAAACTTTGATGGGAACGAAGTTGAACTTCAGTACCGCAGCGCATCCTCAGACGGATGGACAATCAGAAAGGATGATCAAATACTTGGAAGATATGCTAAGAGCTTGTGCTTTGGACTTCCAGGAAAGTTGGAAAGATTGTTTACCTCTTGTGGAGTTTGCATACAATAATAGTTATCAAGCTTCTATTAAAGCTGCTCCGTATGAAGCTCTGTATGGAAGGAAATGTAGATCCCCGTTATACTGGGATTTGGATGAAGCGAGATGTACTGAGGAAGGACCGATCAGAGTGAATTCAGTTAAATGGATAAGAGAAGCGACAGAAAAGATTCAGATCATTCGCCAAATAATGAAAGCTGCCCAGGACAGGCAGAAGAGTTACGCTGATCGACGAAGAAGGGATTTGGAATTCGCAGTGGGCAAAAAGGTATTTCTGAAGGCATCGCCAAGGAAAGGGTTTTTCCGAATTGGGAAAGGTGGAAAGTTAAACCCGAGATATGTTGGACCGTATGAGATACTAGAGAGAGTCGGACCGACTGCTTATAGATTGGATTTACCTGTAGGTCTTACAGGAATCCACAACGTATTTCATGTATCTCAGCTTCGCAAGTGTTTCTCGGATGAGACAGAGGTTGTGCCGGTAGAGGAGATACCGTTGGAACCGAATTTGACTTATGTTTTGAAGCCCGCTAAGATTCTTGATAAGAAGTTTCAAGAGCTGAGGAATACGAAGATTCCTTTGGTTAAAGTCCTTTGGAAAGGACATGGGACAGAAGAGGCAACCTGGGAGACAGAAGAGAAAATGCAGAAACATCACCCTGAGTTTTTTGCAGTTACAGCGGAAGAATCTGAGGACAGATTCTCTTTAAGGAGGGGTGATTGTAACAGCCCAAAACAGGGCCTGGATGAAAACAGTAAGTTAAGGCAGTGGTAAAGCGTTTATAGACCGTGATCCAACTTTTTGAATCATCATGCATTGCATTCTTACATGAACTTGGTGCTCGTATATGTTCTGACATGTTTTAAGGGGAATTCTTGACCTTTGATTCAGTTTACTATTCATAACCCGAGCCTACCTTGTTCATATTGCTACTCGAACCTTAGAGGTTCATCACACATGTTTCCCAATCGTTTGAACTTGTTTCCCGAACTCAGAAAGTCTTTCTTGAGCCATAAGGGTATTTTTGGAACTTACCGACCAAAGTTACTATTCATCAGAAAATGATCTTTTGATTCTGATACCTTTTTCTACCCAAGTTACAGTCGAATCGATCCTTGAATCGAGACGAGTCTTTTGAAATCATTCTTGGCTTGGAAATCCATTCCGGAACTTTGTTTTATTGAAAACGTTTTTGAAAACCCTAGTTTACTATTCCTTTTTCGAACGGTTTTCATTCGGAAAATGTTTTCTCTTCGGATTTGCACTACTTGAGCTATTTCAAGATTTTTGAGATGTTTTACAACTCTTGATTCAAGTCCTAGCTTGAAATTTTGAAGCGTACGTTCGTACGTGAGGATTCACTATTCATCCTACGTTTTCAACTTTTTAACGGTAAAACGTTTTATAGTCGATTTTGGACTCAAAACGCTTCTCGATTTATTTCTTGAATTTTAGAAGCAATCCGGACTTGAAAATCATTCTAGAAAGTCGTTTTTCACTCATGTCGAGTTTCGAGCTCAAAACTTTTATTCACTAAAACGAATTTATCTTTCAAACGGTAAATCCGATTTCGACGAATGAATATGCGTTTCGAAGCTAATTTTCTTGCCGTCGGAATGGTTAAACTTCCAGCCACTTATCCTTGAGTCTTGGAGGACGAAATTACAGAAATACCCCCAGCAGTCCCATTTTAGCTTCAATATGCCTAAAGCTTCCAAGAGAATCTATCTAATTTTTGCTCTCCTACCCTTCTCCACATTTTATTTCCAAGGTGAGGGGCTTATCTTCAGCTATAAATAGAGGGTTCATGGCATTTCATTCCTTGCTCAAAGTCTTGTGTTAACAAGCACTCCTCTCTCCCTCCTTTCCCTCATTGCCGTCGGCATCCCCTCCCCTTAGCTAGGTTAGTTTGTTTTGTTTATGTTATGTTAGTTTAGTTTATGTTTTTATGTTATGGTATGTTTATATTATGTTTAGGTTGGGTCTTAGGGTCTTCCCTAAGCCATATAGGATTTTATTTTATGCATTTATTATATAGTTTTTATGATATGTTTGTGTAGTTGTTTATATGTTTTAATTGTTTAGTATATGCTTGAATATGTTATGAATTGCTCTAGTATATGCTATGATCATGTGATATGGTTGTTATATTATGAGGATTGATGCATGATTATGGAATTTGAATTATGTTCATGCATGTTTGCTAATGGAATAGTGATTTACAATTTATTATGTCACAACTTGTTACATGTTGATATGGAATTAAATTGTTACATGTTACATGCCTAAAGGTTCATGATATATGTTATGATATTGTAGCACCCGAGCGTAAGGTACCACATCCCCCGCACCGAGACCCGACCCGCATATGAAATGGAAGTCCATACACGTGCCGAATCACGGCGAATGGGGACACAACACACACGCTAAGCTAGGCGGGAGCTAACCCTTAAGCCAATCAAGCACCAACAGATATATATAATCAGAGTCAAAATGATAAATACGCGGAAGCATAATCATAAGTCATAAGTCATAATCAACGTGGCCACACGGCCTACAAAACAAGTACGCCCGAATTCATAACAATTCATATCATATAGTAGCGTATGACAAAATAAGATATGTAGTGAGTGCTAAGTACAAATGCAAGACCTAGACGACTCGTAATCCCGCCTAGCACTCCAAAACCTGCATGACACAGCTGAAACAATACGGGTTCAGTCTATAGGAGACTGGTGGGTATAAAAAGGGGCATAATATATAAATATCGCGGAATTTAAACATATTCATGCAAGTAGTAATCCCGACGAAGTTTTAGAATAATTTCCCAAGTGGGTGAAAACAAAGAAAGACATCTTCGGGATTACCACAATCATTTTCATTCATAAAGGTATTCATATCCCTGGCGAGGGGCGTGCATTATCTCCAACCAACACCTCGTGTAATCATAATCATTATTCATAATCAATATTCATTCGTTATCATGCATAATCAATCATTTGTGCACAGTCATACGATTCATAATCATACATATACTCCTTCTTCCTCCGGTTGGTGGACAAGTTAGCTAGACTTGACCACCGGTTCATACATAGGCACAGTGAGGGTACATGAATCCCTCAAAGGCACTCGGCTCCCATTCCCCGCCAATCTCCTAGCGAGGTCCGGAGTCGCCGTTAGTTTGGTGGAACTAGTACACGGGATCACCGTCGGCCCTCGCCTCCCCGGATTGCCACGTGCACTAAGTCCCGGGGCCCGTGTGATTCATAATCATATCATGCATTCGCCAAAATCAGGTAGGAATTCATACACAAAAGGGTTCACGTTTAAAAATCATTTACTCGATAAAAAGACTCGATATACATATATTATAATTTTTGGCTTAAAACTTTTCAAGTAGGGATATATCGGGTCATCTTAACTAATAGAAGAGAAACCCACCTCGTGTAATCACAAGAATTACGCACAAGCAACTCAAGGCTCGCCCTCGTATCCGACCGTACCCGAATCTGTGCAAAAGAGACAGTGTAAGACTCAAAATGACCACTTACGACGCACGGCAATGTTATGCATGTGATATGAAATGCATACAATTTATAATTCATGAAATGAATTCAAATGGACAATTAATTCAATTAATATATTTCATTCACAAAGATTTCACGTTCATACTTTCCATAATTCATAATTCATATATTTCACATTTCGAATCACATATATCAATTCAATATTCTATAACACAATTTATTGTCATAAAATAAATGAGATAAGACACATAATTCAATTTAAATATTTAATGTACACATTTACAATTTCAACAAATTCATACAATTTCAAAATATAAAACATAAAGTATAAAATACATATATATATATATATATATATATATATATATATATACACAGAATATATAATATATATATCATATATACCCAACACACACATATATATATAATACATGATTAATAGGTAATTATATATACATCACACAATTGCATGCATGCAAATACTATAATTTATATATATATATATATATATATATACACGTACTGCATGCAAATATATATATATATATATATATATTACATGCATACTATGATTTATATCTATATATACATATACGTAATGCATGCAACATACTCATGCATAACATATAGTTATATATAAGCACACACACACGCAGATCACACATATATTTATACGCACACAGACTACATATATACATGCACACACAGACGGATTACATACACACACAGGTCACACGTATATATATATATACACACACAAACAGATTAATATACACTCATGCATACACATACAGATTTCATATATATATATATATATATACACACACATTACATATACGTATATATACAGAGAGAACACGCAGCGGCACAGCGATCACGAGCAGCAACACAGTAACCAACACAGCAGCAATTCACGCAACATACACAACAACAGCAGGAGCAGGGCACAGACGCAACAAGAAGAAAAACAGAGCATCTACCTCCCCAAGCTTCCCAGAATATACAGAAGCAAACAAGACTCAACAACAACCCAAAACGGACCAATCCAGCCTTAAAATTTCAGTAAGGAGTCAAGCTATCAACAACCATAACCAAGGAAACATAGCAGCCCCAAAAACAGACGCAGCAGCAACGGATTTCCAGAAACAGAGGAGCAACATTTACAGATCTAATAAAGCTGTGATTAAATCACTCAAACACGGTTCATATATCATAAAGCATACCCCTAAGTTCATATAAGATCCATTAATTCAGCACGGAACAACCGACCAAGTTGTGCAGATTCAAAATCTCCCAGATTTACACTGCTCATGAAATTGCTCCAAAATCCACAAAACTGAATCACGGCCAAATTCAATCGGTAGGAAAGATTAAGAACAGAAACTAAACACATAACATACATTACCTGCAAGAAAGAAGTGAGAAAGAAGAAGATAAAAGCTGGACTCTTCCTCTCTCGGCCAAGAACGAAGGAAATGGAGAAGGCTTCAAACCGGCTGAATTCTTGCTTCTGTGAATAGTGACGGGGGTTGAGATGGTAGGTGGTATTAAATGTGATGAATTTGGTGTAATATGGTCAAGGTTAGGTGAATTTAGGTTAGAGTATGGCTAAGTATTAATTTTAATGGCTGGAGAGGGTGTAATTTCTGTCGCGTCAAGTTTCGGTCAAATTTCGGAGGTTCAAACGGGCTTAGAAAAATATAAGGCTTGATTCGTTAAACCCGTATTCTCGATACGAGTTCAGCGAAGGTGACGGAACTCGAATCCGAGTTCCCTAGCTCAAGTTACGGCTTGCGGAACCCAAAGGTGCGCTAAATGCCCTTTAACGTCCATTTGGTCGCGTAAAAGAAATTAAATCCGAAAACACGTAAAACGAGATCGAAAACGAGCGTCGAGCATACACACGTAAACATAACTCACATAAGTTACACATATCAAAAATTCACAAAAATCGGAATTGAATTCGGACACGAACGACACACGTTTCAAACGTCACAAAATATTATTCACAAAAATTCAAATAAAATAAAACCTACGTAACTAATGCGTTAATTAAATAATTAATCAATTAATTCATACTAGTTACGTAATTAGCATAATGATATTAATTAATACATAATTAACATATAAACACATAATTAACATAATAATTAACATTAATGTAATTAAATAAAATTAATTAATCTAATTACGAAATTAAATAATTAAAACTAACGAAATTAAATAATTAAAATTAAATTAAATTTAAATAAATAACCAAATAATCACATAATTAATTAATTTAAATTGCGCAATTAATACACATACGCCATACCTGTACGAACGAAAAATCGGGATGTTACAACCTCTCCCCCTTAAAAAGAATCCGTCCTCGGATTCAGTGTTCGTTCGGAAACAATTCTGGGTGAAACTTTCTCATCTTCTCCTCCGTTTCCCATGTAGCCTCTTCGGTCTTACCACTCCTCCAAAGGACCTTAACCAGTGGAATACGCCGATTCCTGAGTTCCTGAAATTTTCGGTCCAATATCTTAATTGGTTTTTGTACGAAGGTAAGACTCGGTTCCAATTCCACTTCTTCAACCGGTAAAACCTCAGATTCATCTCTGTAATACTTTCGAAGTTGGGAAACGTGAAAGACATTATGAATTCCTGTCAAACTCGGAGGTAAATCCAAACGATAAGCTGTATCACCCACTCTCTCCAAAATCTCAAACGGTCCCATATACCGGGGGTTCAATTTTCCACCTCGACCAATTCTTGAGAATCCTTTACGTGGAGATGCTTTTAGGAAGACTCTATCTCCAACTTCGAATTCAAGGTTCTTCCTTCTTTGGTCGGCATAGCTCTTTTGTCGATCTTGAGCAGCTTTCATCCGTTGTCTAATTATTTGGACTTTATCTATTGCATCCTGCACGGCCTTAGAAGGTTTATCCTTCTTTTCTCCTCTTTTCACTCCTTCTTGTTTAGTCCAACTCCATTCTTCTAAGTCGAAGAACAACGGGGATCGACACTTTCTTCCATAAAGAGCTTCATACGGTGCCATCTCAATCGAGGCCTGAAAGCTATTATTATAAGCGAACTCAATTAATGGCAACTGCTCATTCCACGAGCTCTGAAAATCCAAAGCACACGCCCTCAGCATATCCTCTAAATACTTAATCAACCTCTCTGATTGTCTATCGGTTTGAGGATGGAAAGCTGTGCTAAACTGAAGCCTTGATCCCAAATTCTTTTGAAGTTCTCGCCATAACCTCGAAGTAAACCTTGGATCTCGATCTGACACAATACTAACCGGTACTCCATGAAATCTCACAATCTCATCACAATACCTCTTGGCTAGTTTATTCACTTTGTCGGACATCCGGATGGCCAGAAAATGAGCTGATTTTGTTAAACGATCCACGATCACCCAAATCCCATCAAATCCTCCTTTCACCTTTGGCAAACCCGTAACGAAGTCCATGGCAATCTGTTGCCATTTCCATTCTGGTATCGGTAATGGTTGAAGTAGCCCTGATGGCTTCTGATGTTCCGCCTTTACCACTTGGCAAGTCATACAATGTCTCACGAAGTTGATTACATCCCGTTTCAAACCATTCCACCAATAGAATTGTTTCAAGTCTTTATACATCTTGTTCCCTCCGGGATGTATCGAATACCCTGACCGATGGGCTTCTTCGAGTATACTCCTTTGTAACTCTTCTGGCACAACAACCCGATTCTTGAATCTCAGAAGTCCAGTATCATCAAACCCAAAAGGACCCTCTGAATCTGTTTGAGCCTTCTCTATTAACTTCTGAACTTTAGGATCAGTTCTCTGAGCATCAAACAATCTCTGTTGAAGATCTGGCTGAATCGTAATGTTCCGAATATAAGCCCTTAATTTGAACGACTCATCTTCCTTCTGAGTTTCCAACTCCAAACTAGCCACGTTAGCTTTCCTACTAAGTGCATCTGCGACCACGTTAGCTTTACCTGGATGGTATCGAATCGTGCACTCATAGTCTGCCAAAATTTCCATCCAATGCCTTTGTCTCTTGTTCAACTCCTTCTGAGAGAAAAGATATTGAAGACTCTTGTGGTCGGAAAATATCTCAAAAGAAACTCCATAAAGATAGTGCCTCCATTTACCCAGAGCAAAAATCACGGCTGCGAGTTCTAGATCATGAGTGGGATAGTTCTGTTCATGATCCTTCAACTTCCTTGAGGCATAAGCAATTACTCTTCCATTCTGCATCAAAACACAACCCAAACCTTCCTTCGAGGCGTCCGTATAAACCATGTATCCTTCTGTACCTTCAAGAAGTGTTAACACCGGTGCCGTTGTCAATTTCTCCTTCAAGAGTTGAAAACTAGCCTCACAAGCTTCATTCCACTCGAACTTAGCCTCTTTCTTTGTCAGTCGGGTTAAAGGACCTGCAATCTTCGAAAAATCCTGTACGAATCTCCGATAATAGCCTGCCAAACCCAAGAAACTTCTTACCTCTGAGGCATTCTTTGGACTTTGCCACTGAGTAACTGTCTCAATCTTAGAAGGATCTACTTCCAGACCTTTACTCGAGACAATGTGGCCTAGAAAAGCTACCCGATCGATCCAGAATTCACACTTGCTAAACTTGGCAAACAATCGGTGCTCCCTCAAAGTGCTCAATACAACTCTCACATGTCGAGCATGATCCTCAGGAGTCCTCGAATAGACCAGAATATCATCGATAAAGATCACCACAAATTTATCGAGGTAGGGACGAAAAATCCTATGCATCATATCCATAAAAGCAGCTGGGGCATTAGTTAACCCAAAGGGCATCACTACAAACTCATAATGCCCATATCGAGTGTTGAATCCTGTCTTAGGAATATCCTCTTCTTTGATTTTCAGCTGATAGTATCCTTGTCTCAAGTCGAGTTTTGAATATACCCCCGAACCCTGCAACATGTCGAATAAATCCTCAATGTGGGGCAAAGGATACTTGTTCTTCACTGTCATCCGATTGAGTTCCCGGTAATCTATACACATCCTCAAAGTTCCATCCTTCTTCTTAACAAAAAGAAGTGGCGCACCCCAAGGTGAAGAACTTGGCCGTATATATCCTATCTCAAGCAACTCTTCAATCTGAATCTTTAATTCCTTCAATTCGGCCGGAGCCATCCGATATGGAGTCTTAGAAAACGGTTCGGATCCCGGATGTAGGTCTATCACGAATTCAATCTCACGATCCGGTGGCAAGGAATCCAAAGTCTCAGGAAACACATCAGTAAATTCCTTCACAACTTCGGTATCTTCTAACTTCACTTGATCCTTCGGCTTGTTAAGGAGGTAAGCAATAAATCCCATGGCTCCCTCTCTTATTAGTCTGTGAGCTTCTGTGAAAGACAAGAGAGGCACTGATTTTGAACCAACACCCACAATCAAATCATCTCCCAACACAACCTTCTTCGTAAAACAGTCAACCTTAGCCCGATGCCGAAACAACCAATCCATCCCAAGAATAACCCCATATCTCTTCATAGGCATAATAATCAGATCTGCAGGATAATCTCTCCCTTCCAAACTGACTGAACACTCTCGAACAATCTGATCTGTCTGAAGACTTCCACCGAGAGGAGAACTTACCAAATAACAAGTATGTAAACAAGTAACAGGCAAGCACAGAGTAGCAGCTAAATCACACGAAATAAAAGAATGCGTCGCACCAGGATCAAAGAGTGCATGAATGTTCGTGGTATGAATGCATATAGTACCTTCCACCACGGCGGTAGGGTCGACCTCTGCATCCTGTTCCTCGCCCTCAAGGGCATATGCACGTGCCTGAATCATAGGTCTCGGTGCTCCCCTTTGAAATCCAAGGTTCTTTTTAGGACAAACATCAGCCATGTGATCTCCCTTCCCACAAATAAGGCACAAACCCAATCTTCTTCGGCAGTTGTTATAGGAGTGGGTCGGTCCTCCACAATGAAGGCATGGAGGTACAGTGTGACGAAAATCAGTAGAATTAGGTGCTGCGGGTGGAATCCTCGGGACCTGTGGAGCTGATCCTCCCAATCGTAACTTCTTAATAGGAGCCTTGTTCTGTGGAGCAGCATGTACCATCGGCCTCTTCCCAGAGCTCGATCCAGAATATCGTCCCATAGGTGCTCTAAAAACTGGATCCTTCTTCTTGTACTCCTCCTCCTGTACTAAGGCCCTTTGAACAGTATCAGAAAAAGACTCAAAGTTATGCCCGGCCTGACCATGCCTCAAATCCTGCCTCAACCCTGCAATAAACTTTTTCGCCTTCCTCTTCTCATCCCGGGTGATGTGTGGAGCATACTTCCCGAGCCTGTTAAAAGCAGCAATATACTGGGTCACAGTACGGTTGCCCTGTTTCAAATCCATAAACTCCTGCTCCTTCCTCTCCCGAACTACCTCGGGTACCATATAATCTCTGAACTCCCTCTTGAAGATCTCCCAAGTTATATCCTCTCCATCAACTTCCAATCTCTCTTTCGTTCTCTCCCACCAATCATAAGCCTCGCCATCCAGCTGAAAGATAGCAAACTGAGCCCTCTCATATGTAGTAAACTGTCTGATCTCGAAAATCCTCTCCAATCGAGTAAGCCATCCCTCTGCTACAACATCATCTAAAGAACCCGAAAACCGAGGGGGGTTATAGCTCAGAAATACCCCATGAGAATCCCTGTGGTTCGGCTGAGGTGCTAACTGTTCTGCCGGCGGTGGTGGTGCTTGAGCTCTCCGTTGCTCAACAAAGTTATACACGGCTTCCATAAAATTCTCCATATTCATTGGAGGTGGTTGTGGCTGCGGTGATGGAGACCTGTTTCTATCTCTCCTTGGCGGCATCCTGTCCAAGAATCATCAAAATGCATGCCATTTTTAATTCATGTATGAAATGCGAATGATTCAAGCAAAGACACGAGTTGGAGCACATAATCACATAAGAAATGCATATGCAACACGTTGACAAGTTGTTCCTAAAAGAGCCGTACGACCTAACTGACTCGACACGACACGAGAGCCAGGGTTTTGCAACCCCAGGCTCTGATACCACTTAAGGATGTAGCACCCGAGCGTAAGGTACCACATCCCCCGCACCGAGACCCGACCCGCATATGAAATGGAAGTCCATACACGTGCCGAATCACGGCGAACGGGGACACAACACACACGCTAAGCTAGGCGGGAGCTAACCCTTAAGCCAATCAAGCACCAACAGATATATATAATCAGAGTCAAAATGATAAATACGCGGAAGCATAATCATAAGTCATAAGTCATAATCAACGTGGCCACACGGCCTACAAAACAAGTACGCCCGAATTCATAACAATTCATATCATATAGTAGCGTATGACAAAATAAGATATGTAGTGAGTGCTAAGTACAAATGCAAGACCTAGACGACTCGTAATCCCACCTAGCACTCCAAAACCTGCATGACACAGCTGAAACAATACGGGTTCAGTCTATAGGAGACTGGTGGGTATAAAAAGGGGCATAATATATAAATATCGCGGAATTTAAACATATTCATGCAAGTAGTAATCTCGACGAAGTTTTAGAATAATTTCCCAAGTGGGTGAAAACAAAGAAAGACATCTTCGGGATTACCACAATCATTTTCATTCATAAAGGTATTCATATCCCTGGCGAGGGGCGTGCATTATCTCCAACCAACACCTCGTGTAATCATAATCATTATTCATAATCAATATTCATTCGTTATCATGCATAATCAATCTTTTGTGCACAGTCATACGATTCATAATCATACATATACTCCTTCTTCCTCCGGTTGGTGGACAAGTTAGCTAGACTTGACCACCGGTTCATACATAGGCACAGTGAGGGTACATGAATCCCTCAAAGGCACTCGGCTCCCATTCCCCGCCAATCTCCTAGCGAGGTCCGGAGTCGCCGTTAGTTTGGTGGAACTAGTACACGGGATCACCGTCGGCCCTCGCCTCCCCGGATTGCCACGTGCACTAAGTCCCGGGGCCCGTGTGATTCATAATCATATCATGCATTCGCCAAAATCAGGTAGGAATTCATACACAAAAGGGTTCACGTTTAAAAATCATTTACTCGATAAAAAGACTCGATATACATATATTATAATTTTTGGCTTAAAACTTTTCAAGTAGGGATATATCGGGTCATCTTAACTAATAGAAGAGAAACCCACCTCGTGTAATCACAAGAATTACGGACAAGCAACTCAAGGCTCGCCCTCGTCTCCGACCGTACCCGAATCTGTGCAAAAGAGACAGTGTAAGACTCAAAATGACCACTTACGACGCACGGCAATGTTATGCATGTGATATGAAATGCATACAATTTATAATTCATGAAATGAATTCAAATGGACAATTAATTCAATTAATATATTTCATTCACAAAGATTTCACGTTCATACTTTCCATAATTCATAATTCATATATTTCACATTTCGAATCACATATATCAATTCAATATTCTATAACACAATTTATTGTCATAAAATAAATGAGATAAGACACATAATTCAATTTAAATATTTAATGTACACATTTACAATTTCAACAAATTCATACAATTTCAAAATATAAAACATAAAGTATAAAATACATATATATATATATATATATATATATATATACACAGAATATATAATATATATATCATATATACCCAACACACACATATATATATAATACATGATTAATAGGTAATTATATATACATCACACAATTGCATGCATGCAAATACTATAATTTATATATATATATATATATATATACACGTACTGCATGCAAATATATATATATATATATATATATATATATATATTACATGCATACTATGATTTATATCTATATATACATATACGTAATGCATGCAACATACTCATGCATAACATATAGTTATATATAAGCACACACACACGCAGATCACACATATATTTATACGCACACAGACTACATATATACATGCACACACAGACGGATTACATACACACACAGGTCACACGTATATATATATATACACACACAAACAGATTAATATACACTCATGCACACACATACAGATTTCATATATATATATATACATACACACACATTACATATACGTATATATACAGAGAGAACACGCAGCGGCACAGCGATCACGAGCAGCAACACAGTAACCAACACAGCAGCAATTCACGCAACATACACAACAACAGCAGGAGCAGGGCACAGACGCAACAAGAAGAAAAACAGAGCATCTACCTCCCCAAGCTTCCCAGAATATACAGAAGCAAACAAGACTCAACAACAACCCAAAACGGACCAATCCAGCCTTAAAATTTCAGTAAGGAGTCAAGCTATCAACAACCATAACCAAGGAAACATAGCAGCCCCAAAAACAGACGCAGCAGCAACGGATTTCCAGAAACAGAGGAGCAACATTTACAGATCTAATAAAGCTGTGATTAAATCACTCAAACACGGTTCATATATCATAAAGCATACCCCTAAGTTCATATAAGATCCATTAATTCAGCACGGAACAACCGACCAAGTTGTGCAGATTCAAAATCTCCCAGATTTACACTGCTCATGAAATTGCTCCAAAATCCACAAAACTGAATCACGGCCAAATTCAATCGGTAGGAAAGATTAAGAACAGAAACTAAACACATAACATACATTACCTGCAAGAAAGAAGTGAGAAAGAAGAAGATAAAAGCTGGACTCTTCCTCTCTCGGCCAAGAACGAAGGAAATGGAGAAGGCTTCAAACCGGCTGAATTCTTGCTTCTGTGAATAGTGACGGGGGTTGAGATGGTAGGTGGTATTAAATGTGATGAATTTGGTGTAATATGGTCAAGGTTAGGTGAATTTAGGTTAGAGTATGGCTAAGTATTAATTTTAATGGCTGGAGAGGGAGTAATTTCTGTCGCGTCAAGTTTCGGTCAAATTTCGGAGGTTCAAACGGGCTTAGAAAAATATAAGGCTTGATTCGTTAAACCCGTATTCTCGATACGAGTTCAGCGAAGGTGACGGAACTCGAATCCGAGTTCCCTAGCTCAAGTTACGGCTTGCGGAACCCAAAGGTGCGCTAAATGCCCTTTAACGTCCATTTGGTCGCGTAAAAGAAATTAAATCCGAAAACACGTAAAACGAGATCGAAAACGAGCGTCGAGCATACACACGTAAACATAACTCACATAAGTTACACATATCAAAAATTCACAAAAATCGGAATTGAATTCGGACACGAACGACACACGTTTCAAACGTCACAAAATATTATTCACAAAAATTCAAATAAAATAAAACCTACGTAACTAATGCGTTAATTAAATAATTAATCAATTAATTCATACTAGTTACGTAATTAGCATAATGATATTAATTAATACATAATTAACATATAAACACATAATTAACATAATAATTAACATTAATGTAATTAAATAAAATTAATTAATCTAATTACGAAATTAAATAATTAAAACTAACGAAATTAAATAATTAAAATTAAATTAAATTTAAATAAATAACCAAATAATCACATAATTAATTAATTTAAATTGCGCAATTAATACACATACGCCATACCTATACGAACAAAAAATCGGGATGTTACAGATATGATATGATATATGTTGTGACATGTTGTCACATTGTTATATGACTCTTGAATTATGAATTGAGCTTATGATATGATTTGGATTAATGGATTAGTGCCTTGATCATGTTGTACACTTTAATAGTGTCACATGTTATAACCTAAGATAAAATAGTGTTTCATAACTTGATCTTTTGCCTTAATTGGATCTCTTAACTATAGGTTATACCTTTAACCTAGATCACACTTGATTATATTAACTTGAACTTGAAACTATAGGTTATAATCAAGATCATAATTTGATTAGGGTGTGTGTGTGTGTGCATGCCGTGTGTGTGTGTGTGTTCGTGCATGGTGTGTGTGTGTACCGTGTGTGTGTGGGTGTGTGTATAGTAAGGGTTTGACCCGACCCTTTGACTCGACATGTGAATAGTAACCGGTGAATAGTAATCGTGAATAGTAATCTGGAATAGTACTTTTGAATAGTGCTTTTGAATAGTAAAAATGAATTAAAACTTGTGCTTTCTCTATAGACATTTGCACCTAGGGTTTCCATATCCAGGGTCTAAAATGTGTTTTCAAAATGTGTTTTCTTTCGTGGACTTGTTTCATAACTTAAGGTTTGCGATAGGATTCATAATTTGACTAAAGCTTACTCGGTTATAGTAAGATCATAGTCTAACGATAAGAGTAACTCACTTTGATGTATTCCTTTGTGTGTTACCTTTCTGGAATACCTTAAATGGTATTACTCTCTTGTGTTACATGTTCTTTACATGTTCCTTGTTCATTGTTTCTTGCATTTCATATGCATCGTGGTTAGTAGTGGGTCTTAGTTGTTAAGCTCACTCTAGTACACCACCTACAGGAGTTAAAGTTGAGCACTGGGATCCCCAGGGCACCGCTTAATCTGTCTACCTACCTTTGTTACTGATAGGTGAGGTGAAGTTATAAATGTTTTCCAACTGGAACCACGATTATACTATCGTATCATATGTTTTGAAATTCAAAGCTAAACCTTGTTTTGAACTATCCCTTTTATCGGGACATTCTCTTGAAAGGATCATTCATACTTTAATAGTATACCTTGATCTACAGTACATGTTTTCCAAAGTTCTGCATTCTTGTTCAAAGACAGTTACATGTTTTGCATATGTTTTCAAAGTACAGTTTACAGACAGTTTCACATATTTTCAGACAGAATCATATGTTTTACAGACAGCATCATATGTTACAGTTTCAGTTTCACATGTTATAAGATAGCATACTGGGGTGTTACTCTGGTCACTGCTAATCATAAATGCAAGCATACAGTTTACAGTTTGGGCCCGGCGGTTATGTGTGGAGGTGATGCTCGGGAGGTGAGCGCCAACGACATCACCAATACCGGCCGCCACACTTAGACAATTGACACCGACTTTTAACAGGAGGTTTGTTAAGTCAGGACAATCTGTCTGGGAACGGACAGCAAATCTGTTCCCATTACATGTTTACAGGTCGCCTAGGGCTAGCTACCCGAAGTGACAACCGGTGGAAGATGGTGCATGTTTGTATGTGTTGGTAAGAGTTGTTGTTGACCTTGGTCCAATAGTCTATTGTGTACGGAGTTGTTGTTGACCTTGGTCCAATGCTCTACTTTATGTGGGGTTATTGTTGATCCTGGTCCGATACTCTACTATACGTGGAATTATTGTTGATCCTGGTCCGATGCTCAACCAAATCATGTTTTCTGGAGTAAGGATGGAGGAGCCTAGCTTGCGGGCAAAATTCTGTTTCATAAAGGATGGTTCATATCTGAAAAGTTCACTTTACCCTTATCCCGTTTTATGAAAGAACTATGAACCATCAACAGCATATGTGTGCGCGTGTGATAGCATTCATGAAAATGTTTTATAACGTGCATTCTTTTACAGCATCGCATTCAAAGAGTTTTATCAACCGAACTTGTTTCAAGTTCTTCTTCAAAGCATTGCACTTAACAGTTTCGAACGTTACTTCAAGTTCTTTAATTCAATACTTTCTTTAAAGTATTCCCTCACTTAGTCCTTTTGACTAATCCCTCTCCCGTTTTCTTGCCTCGTGGTTTCAGGTCTTGCAGCCGCAGTCTAGAGGTATCTTGAAGCTCTAGATTGTCATTTTTGTTTCTGTCAGGACTTAGTATTACTTCCTTTTATGTCCTGCATATGTTTTATGTCTGTATCACTTAATGTTTCTGTATATGTTTCTGAATACTTGAGTATCTCTGTTATACTCTTTCTGCTATTCTGTTACCGATATTTTGAACTCTGTTGTATCGGTACTTATATGTGAATCTGTTATATGTTCTGATATGCCGAGTCTCTCTTACACGATCAATATGTTCTTGCTTGTTACATGCCATCACGCACATGTTTGAAAAGTTTTAAAATACTCTGATTTTCCGCTGCATAGCCACATCGTTGTACATGTATAGTTCTGATAGACAGCCGTTCGCTGGAGTATTTCTTGAGTGATGGCTCACACCATTACTTGAGGGGTGCTTCAGTGCGGGGGTTGAGACGCCGCTCTCCTCTTGTTCTGGTACGGGCGGGGGCGTTACAGCGGAAGCAATAACTGGCCATAATATAAACATTGATCATTCAAGCTCCCAAAAGTAAGCCATATACATTATCAAATTGCCCAAATTCTCTTACAAAAATGAACCCCAATGAAATTCTGAACCCCACTTCTCGCCCTCACCGTGATCAAGACTCCCGTGCTTTTACGAATTGAGATTAGTGAAATAAACTCATTTTCCGATTGCTTATAAGTACTTAAGCACATGATTTCCTCCCAAAAAGTCTTTGCCTTTCTTTACCGTTTCCATTTGTTGCTCCATATTTCCTAATTCGACCTCTCAACCCAACAATTCAGCTTGGATTTGGAAAACGAACTCAATTCCCGGCCTCAATATCACTACCTTCCCTAAATTTGTATCTACCCCATCAATTGCCTTTCTCTACTTCCTTCCCTACTCGTTTCTATCTTAGTAGCAATCCAGAGCACCTAAATTTAAACTCTTCTCGATCTTCACCTCCACAATCTCGATTTCTAATTTCCAGGTTTATTTAGCAACCCTTCTTTGACAACTCTTGGTGCTCAATTCCCATCGAATTTATTTTACCTTGACTCCTTTCAGTCCTCGGTACCTCTTCAATGGTCCGAACCCTGAACCAAAATACCTTCAAGGTTCATTTACTTCATTCCTTAGGTTGAACAGTCCTGTTGAATCCAATTATGGCATCTTATGTAGGAGAGCCATATATACCCGTATTCGGAGTCATAAAGGTTTTCCCCCGATCAATTCTTATCTTATCAAGTGTCTCTCTCTACCATTGCATCCCTAAAGTGGAACCTCCCATTTCAGCTCCTATCCCTTGAACTCTAGCTCTATCTATGAGGACTACACCTCTCGATTTCTTTATATCTTTCCTGATGCCTCATTCCTATCCTCCATGCCTCAGCAACAACTTGCAGTAAGGCATTGTTAGCATGATACTTGGCCGTGGTTTGATAGTATCTTCATAGCCTGTAATTCATAACTTATTCCGGAGATATATGCATGCGATTAGCCCATGGTCATGGCACATATTCATCACGAAAGGCACGGATTGAATATAAAATGCAACAAGTAATTCGACAAGATTAAAAAGAAAGATAATTTAATGTTCAAGATCGATGCAATGCACACATTATCACGTAGTTCCTATGCCGAACGACCTAGACTGACCCACACGACACGAGAACCCGAGTTTTGTAACCCGAGGCTCTGATACCACTTAAGGATGTAGCACCCGAGCACAAGGTACCACATCCCCCGCACCGAGACCCGACCCGAATATGAAATGGACGATCCATACGCGAGCTAGATCACGGCGAACGGGGACAAACACACACGCTATGGTAGGCGGGCTAACCCTTAAAACCATAAAATCAGAGTAAACATTAAGTGCGGAAGCAATAACTGGCCATAATATAAACATTGATCATTCAAGCTCCCAAAAGTAAGCCATATACATTATCAAATTGCCCAAATTCTCTTACAAAAATGAACCCCAATGAAATTCTGAACCCCACTTCTCGCCCTCACCGTGATCAAGACTACCGTGCTTATCCTTTATGAGTTGAGATTAGTGAAATAAACTCATTTTCCAATTGCTTATACTTAAGCACATGATTTCCTCCCGAAAAGTCTTTGCCTTTCTTTACCGTTTCCATTTGTTGCTCCATATTTCCTAATTCGACCTCTCCACCCGACAATTCAGCTTGGATTTGGAAAACGAACTCAATTCCCGGCCTCAATATCACCACCTTCCCTAAATTTTTATCTACCCCGTCAATTGCCTTTCTCTACTTCCTTCCCTACTCGTTTCTATCTTAGTAGCAATCCAGAGCACCTAAATTTAAACTCTTCTCGATCTTCACCTACACAATCTCGATTTCTAATTTCCAGGTTTATTTAGCAACCGTTCTTTGACAACTCTTGGTGCTCAATTCCCATCGAATTTGTAACGCCCCCACCCGTACCAGAACAAGAGGAGAGCGGCATCTCAACCCTCGCACTGAAGCACCCCTCAAGTAATGGTGTGAGCCATCACTCAAGAAATACTCCAGCGAACGGCTGTCTATCAGAACTATACATGTACAACGATGTGGCTATGCAGCGGAAAATTAGAGTATTTTAAAACTTTTCAAAACATGTGCGTGATGGCATGTAACAAGCAAGAACATATTGATCGTGTAAGAGAGACTCGGCATATCAGAACATATAACAGATTCACATATAAGTACCGATACAGCAGAGTTCAAAATATCGGTAACCGAGTAGCAGAAAGAGTATAACAAAGATACTCAAGTATTCAGAAACATATACAGAAGTATAAAGTGATGCAGCCATAAAACATATGCAGGACACAAAAGGAAGTAATACTAAGTCCTGACAGAAACAAAAATGACAATCTAGAGCTTCAAGATACCTCTAGACTGTGGCTGCAAGACCTGAAACCACGAGGCAAGAAAACGGGAGAGGTATTAGTCAAAAGGACTAAGTGAGGGAATACTTTAAAGAAAGTACTGAATTAAAGAACTTGAAGTAAAGTTCGAAACTGTTAAATGCAATGCTTTAAAGAAGAAATTGAAACAAGTTCGATTGATAAAACTCTTTGAATGCGATGCTGTAAAAGAATGCACGTTATAAAACATTTTCATGAATGCTATCACACGCGCACACATATGCTGTTGATGGTTCATAGTTCTTTCATAAAACGGGATAAGGGTAAAGTGAACTTTTCCAGATATGAACCATCCTTTATGAAACAGAATTTTGCCCGCAAGCTAGGCTCCTCCATCCTTACTCCAGAAAACATGATTCGGTTGAGCATCGGACCAGGATCAACAATAATTCCACGTATAGTAGAGTATCGGACCAGGATTAACAATAACCCCACATAAAGTAGAGCATTGGACCAAGGTCAACAACAACTCCGTACACAGTAGACTATTGGACCAAGGTCAACAACAACTCTTACCAACACATACAAACATGCACCATCCTCCACCGGTTGTCACTTCGGGTAGCTAGCCCTAGGCGACCTGTAAACATGTAATGGGAACAGATTTGCTGTCCGTTCCCAGACAGATTGTCCTGACTTAACAAACCTCCTGTTAAAAGTCGGTGTCAATAGTCTAAGTGTGGCGGCCGGTATTGGTGATGTCGTTGGCGCTCACCTCCCGAGCATCACCTCCACACATAACCGCCGGGCCCAAACTGTAAACTGTATGCTTGCATTTAAGATGAGCAGTGACCAGAGTAACACTCCAGTATGCTATCTAAAACATGTGAAACTGAAACTGTAACATATGATGCTGTCTGTAAAACATATAATTCTGTCTGAAAACATGTGAAACTGTCTGTAAACTGTACTTTGAAAACATATGCAAAACATGTAACTGTCTTTGAACAAGAATGCAGAACTTTGGAAAACATGTACTGTAGATCAAGGTATACTATTAAAGTATGAATGATCCTTTCAAGAGAATGTCCCGATAAAAGGGATAGTTCAAAACAAGGTTTAGCTTTGAATTTCAAAACATATGATACGATAGTATAATCGTGGTTCCAGTTGGAAAACATTTATAACTTCACCTCACCTTTCAGTAACAAAGGTAGGTAGACAGATTAAGCGGTGCCCTGGGGATCCCAGTGCTCAACTTTAACTCCTGTAGGTGGTGTACTAGAGTGAGCTTAACAACTAAGACCCACTACTAACCAAGATGCATATGAAATGCAAGAAGCAATGAACAAGTAACATGTAAAGAACATGTAACACAAGAGAGTAATACCATTTAAGGTATTCAAGAAAGGTAACACACAAAGGAATACATCAAAGTGAGTTACTCTTAACGTTAGACTATGATCTTACTATAACCGAGTAAGCTTTAGTCAAATTATGAATCCTATCGCAAACCTTAAGTTAAGAAACAAGTCCACGAAAGAAAACACATTTTGAAAACACATTTTAGACCCTGGATATGGAAACCCTAGGTGCAAATGTCTATAGAGAAAGCACAAGTTTTAATTCATTTTTACTATTCAAAAGCACTATTCAAAAGTACTATTCCAGATTACTATTCACATGACTGGTCAAAGGGTCGGGTCAAACCCTTACTATACACACACCCACACACACACGGTACACACACACACGGCATGCACACACACACACACCCTAATCAAATTATGATCTGGATTATAACCTATAGTTTCAAGTTCAAGTTAATATAATCAAGTGTGATCTAGGTTAAAGGTATAACCTATAGTTAAGAGATCCAATTAAGGCATAAGATCAAGTTATGAAACACTATTCTATCTTAGGTTATAACATGTGACACTATTAAAGTGTACAACATGATCAAGGCACTAATCCATTAATCCAAATCATCTCATAAACTCAATTCATAAATCAAGAGTCATATAACAATGTGACAACATGTCACAACATATATCATATCATATCATAAACCTTTAGGCATGTAACATGTAACAATTTAATTCCAATATCAACATGTAACAAGTTGTGACATAATAAATTGTAAATCACTATTCCATTAGCAAACATGCATGAACATAATTTAAATTCCATAATCATGCATCAATTCTCATAATATAACAATCATATCACATGATCATAGCATATACTAGAGCAATTCATAACATATTCAAGCATATACTAAACAATCAAAACATATAAACAACTACACAAACATATCATAAAAACTATATAATAAATGCATAAAATAAAATCCTATATGGCTTAGGGAAGACCCTAAGACCCAACCTAAACATAATATAAACATACCATAACATAAAAACATAAACTAAACTAACATAACATAAAAATAAAACAACTAACCTAGCTACAATGGGGGGTGGCCGACGGCAAGAGGGGGAGAGGGAGAGAAAGAAAGGGTGTTGTTAACACAACTTTGAGCAAGGATTCAAATGCCTCTTGGCCTCTATTTATAGTTGAAGAGAAGCCCCTCACCTTGGAAATAAAATGTGGAGAAGGGTAGGAGAGCAAAATTTGGATAGATTCTCTTGGAAGCTTTAGGCATGTTGAAGCTAAAATGGGACTGCTGGGGGTATTTCTGTAATTTCGTCCCCCAAGACTCAAGGATAAGTGGCTGGAAGTTTAACCATTCCGACGGCAAGAAAATTAGCTTCGAAACGCATATTCATTCGTCGAAATCGGATTTACCTTTTGAAAGATACATTAGTTTTAGTGAATAAAAGTTTTGAGCTCGAAACTCGACATGAGTGAAAAACGACTTTCTAGAATGATTTTCAAGTCCGGATTGCTTCTAAAATTCAAGAAATAAATCGAGAAGCGTTTTGAGTCCAAAATCGACTATAAAACGTTTTACCGTTAAAAAGTTGAAAATGTAGGATGAATAGTGAATTCTCACGTACGAACGTACGCTTCAAATTTTCAAGCTAGGACTTGAATCAAGAGTTGTAAAACATCTCAAAAATCTTGAAATAGCTCAAGTAGTGCAAATCCGAAGAGAAAACATTTTCCGAATGAAACCGTTCGAAAAAGGAATAGTAAACTAGGGTTTTCAAAAACGTTTTCAATAAAACAAAGTTCCGGAATGGATTTCCAAGCCAAGAATGATTTCAAAAGACTCGTCTCGATTCAAGGATCGATTCGACTGTAACTTGGGTAGAAAAAGGTGTCAGAATCAAAAGATCATTTTCTGATGAATAGTAACTTTGGTCGGTAAGTTCCAAAAATACCCTTATGGCTCAAGAAAGACTTTCTGAGTTCGGGAAACAAGTTCAAACGATTGGGAAACATGTGTGATGAACCTCTAGGGTTCGAGTAGCAATATGAACAAGGTAGGCTCGGGTTATGAATAGCAAACTGAATCAAAGGTCAAGAATTCCCCTTTAAACATGTCAGAACATATACGAGCACAAAGTTCATGTAAGAATGCAATGCATGATGATTCAAAAAGTTGGATCACGGTCTATAAACGCTTTACCACTGCCTTAACTTACTGTTTTCATCCAGGCCCTATTTTGGGTTGTTACAATCACCCCTCCTTAAAGAGAATCTGTCCTCAGATTCTTCCGCTGTAACTGCAAATAACTCAGGGTGATGTTTCTGCATTTTCTCTTCTGTCTCCCAGGTTGCCTCTTCTGTCCCATGTCCTTTCCAAAGGACTTTAACCAAAGGAATCTTCCTATTCCTCAGCTCTTGAAACTTCCTATCAAGAATCTTAGCGGGCTTCAAAACATAAGTCAGATCCGGTTCCAACGGTATCTCCTCTACCGGCACAACCTCTGTCTCATCCGAGAAACACTTGCGAAGCTGAGATACATGAAATACGTTGTGGATTCCTGTTTGACCTACAGGCAAATCCAATCTATAAGCAGTCGGTCCGACTCTCTCTAGTATCTCATACGGTCCAACATATCTCGGGTTTAACTTTCCACCTTTCCCAATTCGGGAAAACCCTTTCCTTGGCGATGCCTTCAGGAATACCTTTTCGCCCACTGCGAATTCCAAATCCCTTCTTCGTCGATCAGCATAACTCTTCTGCCTGTCCTGGGCAGCTTTCATTCTTTGGCGAATGATCTGAATCTTTTCTGTCGCTTCTCTTATCCATTTTGCTGAATTCACTCTGATCGGTCCTTCCTCAGTACATCTCGCTTCATCCAAATCCCAGTATAACGGGGATCTACATTTCCTTCCATACAGAGCTTCATACGGGGCAGCTTTAATAGAAGCTTGATAACTATTATTGTATGCAAACTCCACAAGAGGTAAACACTCTTTCCAACTTTCCTGGAAGTCTAAAGCGCAAGCTCTTAGCATATCTTCCAAGTATTTGATCATCCTTTCTGATTGTCCATCCGTCTGAGGATGCGCTGCAGTACTGAAGTTTAACTTCGTTCCCATCAAAGTTTGAATTTCTTTCCATAAGTGCGACGTGAATTTCGGATCTCTATCCGAGACTATACTGTTCGGAACTCCATGTAGTCTAACAATCTCTTGTTGATACAGCTTTGCCAACGTGCTAACCTTATCCGTCGTCTTTACCGGCAAAAAGTGCGCTGACTTGGTCAATCGATCAATGATCACCCAGATACTATCTTGTCCTCCTCTGACTTTGGGTAATCCAGTGACAAAATCCATCGTGATTTGCTCCCACTTCCAAGTCGGAATCGGTAATGGTTGCAACTTCCCACTCGGTTTCTGGTGCTCAGCCTTAACTTTCTGGCAAGTTAAGCACATCTTGACATAGTTGGCTATGTCTCTCTTCATTCCGTTCCACCAGAAATGCATCTTAACATCTTGATACATCTTAGTGCCTCCGGGATGTATCGTGTACTTTGTCTTATGCGCTTCATCGAGAATCTCTTTCCTCAAAACAGTTGGTACGCATACTCGACCTTTGTACCTCAATATTCCATGTTCATCAACCCTGAACTTAGTCTCATCATCCTTCTCCTTAGATTCGAGACATTTCTTAATCCACTCGTCGTTCTTCTGTGCCTCCAGCACTTGTTCTTTCAAAGGTGATATCATCACAACGTTCGCGACTCGAGCTTTGGTTATCACCTCCATTCTCTCTCTTCGTTCAACCTCGGGGTTGGCAGAAATCTGTGCCAAACGAACTTTCCTGCTTAGAGCATCTGCTACAACATTCGCCTTTCCTGGATGGTACTGAATAATGCAATCGTAGTCCTCCAGAAATTCCATCCATCTCCTCTGTCGCATATTCAACTCCTTCTGAGTGAATAGATATCGCAGGCTCTTATGATCAGTAAAGATCTCAAACGTAACTCCATACAGGTAATGTCTCCACTTTCCCAGAGCGAAAATTATCGCTGCTAACTCCAAATCATGTGTCGGGTAGTTGACTTCATGCGTTTTGAGTTTCCTTGATGCATACGCAATCACTTTGCCATTCTGCATCAAAACTCCTCCTAGTCCTTCTTTCGAAGCATCGGTGTAAACAGTATATCCTTCTTTTCCTTCTGGTAACGCTAACACGGGTGCAGTTGTTAGCATCTCCTTCAATCTTTGAAAACTTTGTTCACACTTCTCCGTCCATTCAAACTTCCCTTCTTTCTTTGTCAACTTAGTAAGAGGTGTAGCTATTTTCGAGAAATCTTGGACAAACCTCCGGTAGTAACCAGCTAATCCCAGAAAACTCCTCACTTCTGAAGGATTCTTCGGTGACTTCCAATCCATAATCGTCTCGATCTTCGAGGGATCTACTTCGATTCCAGATCCTGATATGATGTGTTCGAGAAATGTAACTCTCTCAAGCCAGAACTCACATTTACTGAACTTTGCATATAGCTTGTGATCCAGCAAAGTGCGTAACACGATTCGAAGATGCTCAGCATGTTCCTCTGGTGTCTTCGAAAATACCAAGATATCGTCGATGAAGATCACTACAAACTTCTCGAGAAACAGCTTGAATATACGGTGCATCATATCCATGAATGCAGCTGGTGCGTTCGTCAAACCAAACGGCATTACCACAAACTCATAATGTCCGTATCGGCTGTTGAAAGCAGTCTTCGGAATATCTGCTTCCCTGATCTTCAACTGATAATACCCTTGTCTTAGATCTAACTTCGAGTAGACCTTCGATCCTTGTAGTATGTGGAACAGCTCTTCGATATGAGGGAGAGGATACTTATTCTTGATTGTCATCCTGTTCAACTCCCGATAGTCAATGCATAAACGCAATGATCCATCCTTTTTCTTAACGAAAAGTACAGGCGCTCCCCACGGCGAGGTGCTCGGTCGAACATATCCTGACTCAATCAACTCGTCCAATTGCTTTCTCAGTTCATCTAATTCAGCTGGAGCCATTTTATAAGGTGTCTTGGAATATGGCTCAGCTCCTGATATCGTCTCGATTGTAAATTCCAACTCTCGGTCAGGAGGTAACGAATCTAAATGCTCAGGAAACACATCTAAGAATTCATTCACCACTTCCACTTCTTCGATCTTAAGTTGATCTTTTGGTCTATTCAGAAGATAAGCCACAAATCCACTAGCTCCTTTCTGAATCAACTTCTTAGCTTCCATCGAAGAAATCACTGATAACTCCTCAACTTTACCTTCTGATGTCCCACTTTCATCTTCTTCCAAGATGATCTCTTTCTTGTAACAATCTAACTTAGCTCGGTACTTAGACAACCAATCCATACCAAGTATAACCTCGTATCTCGTCATCGGTAACTCAATAAGATCCGTCGAGTAACAACGGGTACCAATACACACAGGGCAGCGTTTATATACTTGATCCGTAACAAGGCAAGTTCCCAAAGGAGAACTCACTTCAAATTTATATGGCAAGTATTCAAGCGGAAACTGTAAATGCGCACATAATTCAGAAGCAACAAATGAATGCGTAGCACCAGGGTCATACAAGACCTTAACTGGCGTGTTAAGAATGTGCACAATACCTTCCACAACAGACGAAGGATCAACCTCCTCCTTACCATCCAAAGCATAAGCTCTGCCTCTGACCACCGGTTTGTTCGTCGTACCCACCACTGCTTTTCCTTTATCCTGGACCCCAAATCTCCTGATCTTGTGCGGGCAACTATCCATCTGGTGCTCAGGGGAACCACACGCGAAACACTGTCCAGCTTTCTTGCGACAGTTCTCCTCAGTGTGTCCCGTTCGGCGACAGTATCGGCAAACAATTTCCTCTGGACCTGGCTGAGGTGCTCTCTGTTGTTGTGGCGCCCTCTGGTACTGCTGTGGCGCTTTCTGCTTCTGTGCTTGCTGTTTCGGTGGAGCATTCTGCTGCTGACGCTGTGGTGTTACCATTGGCCTCTTTCCAGTTCCTTGGGGAAAAGATCCGGAAGGTCGCTTATTCCCTTGATAAGGCTTAGGGTTAGAAGGTCCTTGACGTGCAGTAGTTATCTTGATCTCCTTGTGTGCAGCCTCAACCCTTAGCGCTCTATCAACAGCCTGGTTGTAGGTCTCTATAACCAAAGAAGCAAGTGCCAACCGAAGTTCGGGCTTCAGTCCATCGATAAACCTTTTCGTCTTGCGACGCTCATCATTCAGAATATGAGGCGCATACTTGATCAGCCTCACAAACCTAGCTTCATACTCCATCACATTCATAGTTCCCTGAACCAGACTCATAAACTCAGCCTCTCGTGCATCACGAGTCACTTGAGGCGTATACTTCTGCTGAAACTCTCTGATAAACTCATCCCAACTTCCTTCAACGTTATTCTCAATCCACATATGCTGAACGTGCTTCCACCAATTGTATGCAGCTCCTTCCATAAGAAAAGTAGCATACCGAACTCGTTCACGATCCTCTGGGTAGATCTCCATAGCCTCGAAAATTTTCTCAAGACTGGTAATCCAATTCTCAGCCTTTATGTCGTTCGGTTCTCCATAGAACTTAGGCGGATTCATCCTCAGAAACTTCTCCAATGACCTTTCATTAGGAGGATTATCTCTCGGTGCACAAGTCCTCATAAATTGTCGTAGCACATCCCTTAATTCCGGAGTTCTTTCTCTTTCAGGGGGTGGCGTGACATCTCTTTGGGGTGGCAGTGGTGGTACACGATTCCGGGGTGCTCTTCTCGGTGGCATATTGTTACTGAATTCATAAGCATTCAGATACATATATTCGATGCATGACATATAATGATTCACAGAATCCATAACCACGTATTCACATTCTCACGTAGTCACACATAAGTATGAGAACAACACATTCCCATAACAACATGTCAACAAAGATTCAAGATCTCCAAACATATCATATAATCAGAAACAATTGTCAGATAACATGTAAACGAGAACAGAAGCTAGGGCAACATATCAACATATCAGAAACATGTATAACATATCCCAAAACATGATTAACATGTAAAACGGGAACAGAACGTGGACTGTCATATCAACAAGAACTGTAACATGATCAACATATCCAGAAGCGTATTCAACATATCAAGAACAATAGCATGCTAACAATAAATGAAATGGCATGATCCTATCAACGGTCCTAATGGTATCTTGAAGCAACTCTAAGACTCATGCAATGACAGTTATGGAAAGCAGTAAACAGATATTCAACATAAAGCCGAAAGTGTTATAACTGTGCAAGGTTTGGTAAAATTTACTACAGGCCACATGTTAACAGTATTAATTCAAAATGGGGAGGACCCGATACTATCGAGTTGACTCCCTTACAGGCCTTACCAATCCGTCCAACCCTGCTGAAAATAACCTAGTAGGTACCAAGTCATCTGAACCGTCATCCGTGGTGCCAAAAGTCGGGGACCATCTACCAGAGCTATACATCCCCTCATCCAAAAGTCAGTCCTGAACTGTCCTGGCTATACGTCCGCCATCCATAGATAGATATATATGCATCAGTACTATATACAGAAATCTCCCATCAGCAATCAACCCTGATAACTGTGGTCTAAAGAACCCCTGGTGGTGTCATCAGAAACGGCAACGACCTCACCCTGTCCGTGTCCTGCTGGATCATCTCCGCCATCATCATCATCATCAGACCCTCCATCGCCTCCATCGGACTGATCCTGCATAGGCTCGGGCTCCTGAGAAGCCTGACTGACATCCTGACCCTCGACCTCCTCAACTGCCTGCTCATCGGATAAGTGATAGGTATCATACAGGCGAGCTCTCACACGGGCACGGTAGTGCTGGTGACGCTCCATAGAGGTGTCGCGATCAATAGTCATCTGCATAAGATCTGCCTCCAGCTCAGTAATACGAGCAGCCCTCTGATCAGCAATATGAGTCATCTCTGCAGCATGCTCACGAGCGATGTCCCTGTCAATCTGGTACTGCAGTGACTGATCCTGATGGCGCATAGACTCCAACCTGACCTCACGGGTCCTCTGATACTCCTGAAAGTAACCATCTCTCTCAGACTCGAGATAGTGCACAACTCTGTTAGGATAGGAATACCCAGGTCTGCCACTGTTCCTAGACCTGCGCCAGGTGTAGAAACGAGTGCCTCCACGGCGAGAAACTGCCATAGTACGCGGGGCCTCAAACTGCTCAAAGAAAGCCTCATCCATCTGCTGATTAGGATCCTGGTGTGGCTGAACTGCCATAGCTATACAGAGGATACCACAGATATGAAATCCAGATAACAGAACCATGCAATTCCCAAATATCCTGTCTCGATGCAATATGAGAATGATCCTGGATGCAATGCGTGAACAATCCATGATGCAACATGAGAGCAATCTAGGTTAAGTCTCTTCTTACTTAACCCGATGCTCTGATACCACCTCAGGCTGTAACGCCCCCACCCGTACCAGAACAAGAGGAGAGCGGCGTCTCAACCCCCGCACTGAAGCACCCCTCAAGTAATGGTGTGAGCCATCACTCAAGAAATACTCCAGCGAACGGCTGTCTATCAGAACTATACATGTACAACGATGTGGCTATGCAACGGAAAATCAGAGTATTTTAAAACTTTTCAAAACATGTGCGTGATGGCATGTAACAAGCAAGAACATATTGATCGTGTAAGAGAGACTTGGCATATCAGAACATATAACAGATTCACATATAAGTACCGATACAGCAGAGTTCAAAATATCGGTAACCGAGTAGCAGAAAGAGTATAACAAAGATACTCAAGTATTCAGAAACATATACAGAAGTATAAAGTGATGCAGCCATAAAACATATGCAGGACACAAAAGGAAGTAATACTAAGTCCTGACAGAAACAAAAATGACAATCTAGAGCTTCAAGATACCTCTAGACTGTGGCTGCAAGACCTGAAACCACGAGGCAAGAAAACGGGAGAGGTATTAGTCAAAAGGACTAAGTGAGGGAATACTTTAAAGAAAGTACTGAATTAAAGAACTTGAAGTAAAGTTCGAAACTGTTAAATGCAATGCTTTAAAGAAGAACTTGAAACAAGTTCGATTGATAAAACTCTTTGAATGCGATGCTGTAAAAGAATGAACGTTATAAAACATTTTCATGAATGCTATCACACGCGCACACATATGCTGTTGATGGTTCATAGTTCTTTCATAAAACGGGATAAGGGTAAAGTGAACTTTTCCAGATATGAACCATCCTTTATGAAACAGAATTTTGCCCGCAAGCTAGGCTCCTCCATCCTTACTCCAGAAAACATGATTCGGTTGAGCATCGGACCGGGATCAACAATAATTCCACGTATAGTAGAGTATCGGACCAGGATCAACAATAACCCCACATAAAGTAGAGCATTGGACCAAGGTCAACAACAACTCCGTACACAGTAGACTATTAGACCAAGGTCAACAACAACTCTTACCAACACATACAAACATGCACCATCCTCCACCGGTTGTCACTTCGGGTAGCTAGCCCTAGGCGACCTGTAAACATGTAATGGGAACAGATTTGCTGTCCGTTCCCAGACAGATTGTCCTGACTTAACAAACCTCCTGTTAAAAGTCGGTGTCAATAGTCTAAGTGTGGCGGCCGGTATTGGTGATGTCGTTGGCGCTCACCTCCCGAGCATCACCTCCACACATAACCGCCGGGCCCAAACTGTAAACTGTATGCTTGCATTTAAGATGAGCAGTGACCAGAGTAACACTCCAGTATGCTATCTAAAACATGTGAAACTGAAACTGTAACATATGATGCTGTCTGTAAAACATATCATTCTGTCTGAAAACATGTGAAACTGTCTGTAAACTGTACTTTGAAAACATATGCAAAACATGTAACTGTCTTTGAACAAGAATGCAGAACTTTGGAAAACATGTACTGTAGATCAAGGTATACTATTAAAGTATGAATGATCCTTTCAAGAGAATGTCCCGATAAAAGGGATAGTTGAAAACAAGGTTTAGCTTTGAATTTCAAAACATATGATACGATAGTATAATCGTGGTTCCAGTTGGAAAACATTTATAACTTCACCTCACCTATCAGTAACAAAGGTAGGTAGACAGATTAAGCGGTGCCCTGGGGATCCCAGTGCTCAACTTTAACTCCTGTAGGTGGTGTACTAGAGTGAGCTTAACAACTAAGACCCACTACTAACCAAGATGCATATGAAATGCAAGAAACAATGAACAAGTAACATGTAAAGAACATGTAACACAAGAGAGTAATACCATTTAAGGTATTCAAGAAAGGTAACACACAAAGGAATACATCAAAGTGCGTTACTCTTAACGTTAGACTATGATCTTACTATAACCGAGTAAGCTTTAGTCAAATTATGAATCCTATCGCAAACCTTAAGTTAAGAAACAAGTCCACGAAAGAAAACACATTTTTGAAAACACATTTTACACCCTGGATATGGAAACCCTAGGTGCAAATGTCTATAGAGAAAGCACAAGTTTTAATTCATTTTTACTATTCAAAAGCACTATTCAAAAGTACGATTCCAAATTACTATTCACATATCGGGTCAAAGGGTCGGGTCAAACCCTTACTATACACACACCCACACACACACGGTACACACACACCATGCACGAACACACACACACACACGACATGCACACACACACACACACCCTAATCAAATTATGATCTTGATTATAACCTATAGTTTCAAGTTCAAGTTAATATAATCAAGTGTGATCTAGGTTAAAGGTATAACCTATAGTTAAGAGATCCAATTAAGGCATAAGATCAAGTTATGAAACACTATTCTATCTTAGGTTATAACATGTGACACTATTAAAGTGTACAACATGATCAAGGCACTAATCCATTAATCCAAATCATCTCATAAACTCAATTCATAAATCAAGAGTCATATAACAATGTGACAACATGTCACAACATATATCATATCATATCATAAACCTTTAGGTATGTAACATGTAACAATTTAATTCCAATATCAACATGTAACAAGTTGTGACATAATAAATTGTAAATCACTATTCCATTAGCAAACATGCATGAACATAATTTAAATTCCATAATCATGCATCAATTCTCATAATATAACAATCATATCACATGATCATAGCATATACTAGAGCAATTCATAACATATTCAAGCATATACTAAACAATCAAAACATATAAACAACTACACAAACATATCATAAAAACTATATAATGAATGCATAAAATAAAATCCTATATGGCTTAGGGAAGACCCTAAGACCCAACCTAAACATAATATAAACATACCATAACATAAAAACATAAACTAAACTAACATAACATAAAAATAAAACAACTAACCTAGCTACAAGGGGGGGTGGCCGACGGCAAGAGGGGGAGAGGGAGAGAAAGAAAGGGTGTTGTTAACACAACTTTGAGCAAGGATTCAAATGCCTCTTGGCCTCTATTTATAGTTGAAGAGAAGCCCCTCACCTTGGAAATAAAATGTGGAGAAGGGTAGGAGAGCAAAATTTGGATAGATTCTCTTGGAAGCTTTAGGCATGTTGAAGCTAAAATGGGACTGCTGGGGGTATTTCTGTAATTTCGTCCCCCAAGACTCAAGGATAAGTGGCTGGAAGTTTAACCATTCCGACGGAAAGAAAATTAGCTTCGAAACGCATATTCATTCGTCGAAATCGGATTTACCGTTTGAAAGATACATTAGTTTTAGTGAATAAAAGTTTTGAGCTCGAAACTCGACATGAGTGAAAAACGACTTTCTAGAATGATTTTCAAGTCCGGATTGCTTCTAAAATTCAAGAAATAAATCGAGAAGCGTTTTGAGTCCAAAATCGACTATAAAACGTTTTACCGTTAAAAAGTTGAAAACGTAGGATGAATAGTGAATTCTCACGTACGAACGTACGCTTCAAATTTTCAAGCTAGGACTTGAATCAAGAGTTCTAAAACATCTCAAAAATCTTCAAATAGCTCAAGTAGTGCAAATCCGAAGAGAAAACATTTTCCGAATGAAACCGTTCGAAAAAGGAATAGTAAACTAGGGTTTTCAAAAACGTTTTCAATAAAACAAAGTTCCGGAATGGATTTCCAAGCCAAGAATGATTTCAAAAGACTCGTCTCGATTCAAGGATCGATTCGACTGTAACTTGGGTAGAAAAAGGTGTCAGAATCAAAAGATCATTTTCTGATGAATAGTAACTTTGGTCGGTAAGTTCCAAAAATACCCTTATGGCTCAAGAAAGACTTTCTGAGTTCGGGAAACAAGTTCAAACGATTGGGAAACATGTGTGATGAACCTCTAGGGTTCGAGTAGCAATATGAACAAGGTAGGCTCGGGTTATGAATAGCAAACTGAATCAAAGGTCAAGAATTCCCCTTTAAACATGTCAGAACATATACGAGCACAAAGTTCATGTAAGAATGCAATGCATGATGATTCAAAAAGTTGGATCACGGTCTATAAACGCTTTACCACTGCCTTAACTTACTGTTTTCATCCAGGCCCTGTTTTGGGCTGTTACAGAATTTATTTTACCTTGACTGCTCCCAGTCCTCGGTACCTCTTCAATGGTCCGAACCCTGAACCAAAATACCTTCAAGGTTCATTTACTTCATTCCTTAGGTTGAACAGTCCTGTTGAATCCAATTATGGCATCTTATGTAGGAGAGCCATATATACCCGTATTCGGAGTCATAAAGGTTTTCCCCCTATCAATTCTTATCTTATCAAGTGTCTCTCTCTACCATTGCATCCCTAAAGTGGAACCTCCAATTTCAGCTCCTATCCCTTGAACTCTAGCTCTATCTATGAGGATTACACCTCTCGATTTCTTTATATCTTTCCTGATGCATCATTCCTATCCTCCATGCCTCAGAAAGAACTTGCAGTAAGGCATTGTTAGCATGATACTTGGCCGTGGTTTGATAGTATCTTCATATCCTGTAATTCATAACTTATTCCGGAGATATATGCATGCGATTAGCCCATGCTCATGGCACATATTCAACACGAAAGGCACGGATTCAATATAAAATGCAACAAGTAATTCGACAAGATTAAAAAGAGTGATAATTTCATGTTCAAGATCGATGCAATGCACACATTATCACGTAGTTCCTATGCCGAACGACCTAGACTGACCCACACGACACGAGAACCCGAGTTTTGTAACCCGAGGCTCTGGTACCACTTAAGGATGTAGCACCCGAGCGCAAGGTACCACATCCCCCGCACCGAGACCCGACCCGAATATGAAATGGACGATCCATACGCGAGCTAGATCACGGCGAACGGGGACAAACACACACGCTATGCAAGGCGGGCTGACCCTTAAAACCATAAAATCAGAGTAAACATTAAGTGCGGAAGCAATAACTGGCCATAATATAAACATTGATCATTCAAGCTCCCAAAAGTAAGCCATATACATTATCAAATTGCCCGAATTCTCCTACAAAAATGAACCCCAATGAAATTCTGAACCCCACTTCTCGCCCTCACCGTGATCAAGACTCCCGTCCTTATCCTTTATGAGTTGAGATTAGTGAAATAAACTCATTTTCCAATTGCTTATACTTAAGCACATGATTTCCTCCCAAAAAGTCTTTGCCTTTCTTTACCGTTTCCATTTGTTGCTCCATATTTCCTAATTCAACCTCTCCACCCGACAATTCAGCTTGGATTTGGAAAACGAACTCAATTCCCGGCCACAATATCACCACCTTCCCTAAATTTGTATCTACCCCGTCAATTGCCTTTCTCTACTTCCTTCCCTACTCGTTTCTATCATAGTAGCAATCCAGAGCACCTAAATTTAAACTCTTCTCGATCTTTACCTCCACAATCTCGATTTCTAATTTCCAGGTTTATTTAGCAACCCTTCTTTGACAACTCTTGGTGCTCAATTCCCATCGAATTTATTTTACCTTGACTCCTCCCAGTCCTCGGTACCTCTTCAATGGTCCGAACCCTGAACCAAAATACCTTCAAGGTTCATTGACTTCATTCCTTAGGTTGAACAGTCCTGTTGAATCCAATTATGGCATCTTTTGTAGGAGAGCCATATATACCCGTATTCGGAGTCATAAAGGTTTTCCCCCGATCAATTCTTATCTTATCAAGTGTCTCTCTGTACCATTGCATCCCTAAAGTGGAACCTCCCATTTCAGCTCCTATCCCTTGAACTCTAGCTCTATCTATGAGGACTACACCTCTCGATTTCTTTATATCTTTCCCGATGCATCATTCCTATCCTCCATGCCTCAGAAAGAACTTGCAGTAAGGCATTGTTAGCATGACACTTGGCCATGGTTTGATAGTATCTTCATAGCCTGTAATTCATAACTTATTCCGGAGATATATACATGCGATTAGCACGTGCTCATGGCACATATTCAACACGAAAGGCACGGATTCAATATAAAATGCAACAAGTAATTCGACAAGATTAAAAAGAAAGACAATTTCATGTTCAAGATCGATGCAATGCACACATTATCACGTAGTTCGTATGCCGAACGACCTAGACTGACCCACACGACACGAGAACCCGAGTTTTGTAACCCGAGGCTCTGATACCACTTAAGGATGTAGCACCCGAGCGCAAGGTACCACATCCCCCGCACCGAGACCCGACCCGAATATGAAATGGACGATCCATACGCGAGCTAGATCACGGCGAACGGGGACAAACACACACGCTATGCTAGGCGGGCTAACCCTTAAAACCATAAAACAGAGTAAACATTAAGTGCGGAAGCAATAACTGGCCATAATATAAACATTGATCATTCAAGCTCCCAAAATTAAGCATTATACACTATCAAATTGCCCAAATTCTCTTACAAAAATGAACCCCAATGAAATTCTGAACCCCACTTCTCGCCCTCACCGTGATCAAGACTCCCGTGCTTATCCTTTATGAGTTCGGATTAGTGAAATAAACTCATTTTCCAATTGCTTATACTTAAGCACATGATTTCCTCCCAAAAAGTCTTTGCCTTTCCTTACCGTTTCCATTTGTTGCTCCATATTTCCTAATTCGACCTCTCCATCCGACAATTCAGCTTGGATTTGGAAAACGAGCTCAATTCCCGGCCACAATATCACCACCTTCCCTAAATTTGTATCTACCCCGTCAATTGGCTTTCTCTACTTCCTTCCCTACTCGTTTCTATCTTAGTAGCAATCCAGAGCACCTAAATTTAAACTCTTCTCGATCTTTACCTCCACAATCTCGATTTCTAATTTCCAGGTTTATTTAGCAACCCTTCTTTGACAACTCTTGGTGCTCAATTCCCATCGAATTTATTTTACCTTGACTCCTCCCAGTCCTCGGTACCTCTTCAATGGTCTGAACCCTGAACCAAAATACCTTCAAGGTTCATTGACTTCATTCCTTAGGTTGAACAGTCCTGTTGAATCCAATTATGGCATCTTATGTAGGAGAGCCATATATACCCGTATTCGGAGTCATAAAGGTTTTCCCCCGATCAATTCTTATCTTATCAAGTGTCTCTCTCTACCATTGCATCCCTAAAGTGGAACCTCCCATTTCAGCTCCTATCCCTTGAACTCTAGCTCTATCTATGAGGACTACACCTCTCGATTTCTTTATATCTTTCCTGATGCATCATTCCTATCCTCTATGCCTCAGAAAGAACTTGCAGTAAGGCATTGTTAGCATGATACTTGGCCGTGGTTTGATAGTATCTTCATAGCCTGTAATTCATAACTTATTCCGGAGATATATGCATGCGATTAGCACGTTCTCAGGGCACATATTCAACACGAAAGGCACGGATTCAATATAAAATGCAACAAGTAATTCGACAAGATTAAAAAGAAAGACAATTTCATGTTCAAGATCGATCCAATGCACACATTATCACGTAGTTCCTATGCCGAACGACCTAGACTGACCCACACGACACGAGAACCCGAGTTTTGTAACCCGAGGCTCTGATACCACTTAAGGATGTAGCACCCGAACGCAAGGTACCACATCCCCCGCACCGAGACCCGACCCGAATATGAAATGGACGATCCATACGCGAGCTAGATCACGGCGAACGGGGAAAAACACACACGCAATGCTGGGCGGGCTAGCCCTTAAAACCATAAAATCAGAGTAAACATTAAGTGCGGAAGCAATAACTGGCCATAATATAAACATTGATCATTCAAGCTCCCAAAATTAAGCATTATACACTATCAAATTGCCCAAATTCTCTTACAAAAATGAACCCCAATGAAATTCTGAACCCCACTTCTCGCCCTCACCGTGATCAAGACTCCCGTGCTTATCCTTTATGAGTTCGGATTAGTGAAATAAACTCATTTTCCAATTGCTTATACTTAAGCACATGATTTCCTCCCAAAAAGTCTTTGCCTTTCCTTACCGTTTCCATTTGTTGCTCCATATTTCCTAATTCGACCTCTCCACCCGACAATTCAGCTTGGATTTGGAAAACGAACTCAATTCCCGGCCACAATATCACCGCCTTCCCTAAATTTGTATCTACCCCGTCAATTGCCTTTCTCTACTTCCTTCCCTACTCGTTTCTATCTTAGTAGCAATCCAGAGCACCTAAATTTAAACTCTTCTCGATCTTTACCTCCACAATCTCGATTTCTAATTTCCAGGTTTATTTAGCAACCCTTCTTTGACAACTCTTGGTGCTCAATTCCCATCGAATTTATTTTACCTTGACTCCTCCCAGTCCTCGGTACCTCTTCAATGGTCCGAACCCTGAACCAAAATACCTTCAAGGTTCATTTACTTCATTCCTTAGGTTGAACAGTCCTGTTGAATCCAATTATGGCATCTTATGTAGGAGAGCCATATATACCCGTATTCGGAGTCATAAAGGTTTTCCCCCGATCAATTCTTATCTTATCAAGTGTCTCTCTCTACCATTGCATCCCTAAAGTGGAACCTCCCATTTCAGCTCCTATCCCTTGAACTCTAGCTCTATCTATGAGGACTACACCTCTCGATTTCTTTATATCTTTCCTGATGCATCATTCCTATCCTCTATGCCTCAGAAAGAACTTGCAGTAAGGCATTGTTAGCATGATACTTGGCCGTGGTTTGATAGTATCTTCATAGCCTGTAATTCATAACTTATTCCGGAGATATATGCATGCGATTAGCACGTGCTCATGGCACATATTCAACACGAAAGGCACGGATTCAATATAAAATGCAACAAGTAATTCGACAAGATTAAAAAGAAAGACAATTTCATGTTCAAGATCGATGCAATGCACACATTATCACGTAGTTCCTATGCCGAACGACCTAGACTGACCCACACGACACGAGAACCCGAGTTTTGTAACCCGAGGCTCTGATACCACTTAAGGATGTAGCACCCGAGCGCAAGGTACCACATCCCCCGTACCGAGACCGGACCCGAATATGAAATGGACGATCCATACGCGAGCTAGATCACGGCGAACGGGGACAAACACACACGCTATGCTAGGCGGGCTAACCCTTAAAACCATAAAATCAGAGTAAACATTAAGTGCGGAAGCAATAACTGGCCATAATATAAACATTGATCATTCAAGCTCCCAAAATTAAGCATTATACACTATCAAATTGCCCAAATTCTCTTACAAAAATGAACCCCAATGAAATTCTGAACCCCACTTCTCGCCCTCACCGTGATCAAGACTCCCGTGCTTATCCTTTATGAGTTCAGATTAGTGAAATAAACTCATTTTCCAATTGCTTATACTTAAGCACATGATTTCCTCCCAAAAAGTCTTTGCCTTTCCTTACCGTTTCCATTTGTTGCTCCATATTTCCTAATTCGACCTCTCCACCCGACAATTCAGCTTGGATTTGGAAAACGAACTCAATTCCCGGCCACAATATCACCGCCTTCCCTAAATTTGTATCTACCCCGTCAATTGCCTTTCTCTACTTCCTTCCCTACTCGTTTCTATCTTAGTAGCAATCCAGAGCTCCTACATTTAAACTCTTCTCGATCTTTACCTCCACAATCTCGATTTCTAATTTCCAGGTTTATTTAGCAACCCTTCTTTGACAACTCTTGGTGCTCAATTCCCATCGAATTTATTTTACCTTGACTCCTCCCAGTCCTCGGTACCTCTTCAATGGTCCGAACCCTGAACCAAAATACCTTTAAGGTTCATTTACTTCATTCCTTAGGTTGAACAGTCCTGTTGAATTCAATTATGGCATCTTATGTAGGAGAGCCATATATACCCGTATTCGGAGTCATAAAGGTTTTCCCCCGATCAATTCTTATCTTATCAAGTGTCTCTCTCTACCATTGCATCCCTAAAGTGGAACCTCCCATTTCAGCTCCTATCCCTTGAACTCTAGCTCTATCTATGAGGACTACACCTCTCGATTTCTTTATATCTTTCCTGATGCATCATTCCTATCCTCTATGCCTCAGAAAGAACTTGCAGTAAGGCATTGTTAGCATGATACTTGGCCGTGGTTTGATAGTATCTTCATAGCCTGTAATTCATAAATTATTCCGGAGATATATGCATGCGATTAGCACGTGCTCATGGCACATATTCAACACGAAAGGCACGGATTCAATATAAAATGCAACAAGTAATTCGACAAGATTAAAAAGAAAGACAATTTCATGTTCAAGATCGATCCAATGCACACATTATCACGTAGTTCCTATGCCGAACGACCTAGACTGACCCACACGACACGAGAACCCGAGTTTTGTAACCCGAGGCTCTGATACCACTTAAGGATGTAGCACCCGAGCGCAAGGTACCACATCCCCCGCACCGAGACCCGACCCGAATATGAAATGGACGATCCATACGCGAGCTAGATCACAGCGAACGGGGAAAAACACACACGCAATACTGGGCGGGCTAGCCCTTAAAACCATAAAATCAGAGTAAACATTAACTGCGGAAGCAATAACTGGCCATAATATAAACATTGATCATTCAAGCTCCCAAAATTAAGCAATATACATTATCAAATTGCCCAAATTCTCTTACAAAAATGAACCCCAATGAAATTCTGAACCCCACTTCTCGCCCTCACAGTGATCAAGACTCCCGTGCTTATCCTTTATGAGTTGAGATTAGTGAAATAAACTCATTTTCCGATTGCTTATACTTAAGCACATGATTTCCTCCCAAAAAGCCTTTGCCTTTCTTTACCGTTTCCATTTGTTGCTCCACATTTCCTAATTCGACCTCTCTACCCGATAATTCAGCTTGGATTTGGAAAACGAACTCAATTCCCGGCGTCAATATCACCATCTTCCCTAAATTTGTATCTACCCCGTAAATTGCCTTTCTCTACTTCCTTCCCTACTCGTCTCTATCTTAGTAGCAATCCAGACCACCTAAATTTAAACTCTTCTCGATCTTCACCTCCACAATCTCGATTTCTAATTTCCAAGTTTATTTAGCAACCCTTCTTTGACAACTCTTGGTGCTTAATTCCCATCGAATTTATTTTACCTTGACTCCTCCCAGTCCTCGGTACCTCTTCAATGGTCCGAACCCTGAACAAAAATACCTTCAAGGTTCATTTACTTAATTCCTTAGGTTGAACAGTCCTGTTGAATCCAATTATGGCATCTTATGTAGGAGAGCCGTATATACCCGTATTCGGAGTCATAAAGGTTTTCCCCCGATCAATTCTTATCGTATCAAGTGTCTCTCTCTACCATTGAATCCCTAAAGTGGAACCTCCCATTTCAGCTCCTATCCCTTGAACTCTAGCTCTATCTATGAGGACTACACCTCTCGATTTCTTTATATCTTTCCTGATGCATCATTCCTATCGTCTATGCCTCAGAAAGAACTTGCGGTAAGGCATTGTTAGCATGATACTTGGCCGTGGTTTGATAGTATCTTCATAGCCTGTAATTCATAACTTATTCCGGAGATATATGCATGCGATTAGCATGTGCTCATGGTACATATTCAACACGAAAGGCACGGATTCAATATAAAATGCAACAAGTAATTCGACAAGATTAAAAAGAAAGATAATTTCATGTTCAAGATCGATGCAATGCACACATTATCACATAGTTCCTATGCCGAACGACCTAGACTGGCCCACACGACACGAGAACCCGAGTTTTGTAACCCGAGGCTCTGATACCACTTAAGGATGTAGCACCCGAGCGCAAGGTACCACGTCCCCCGCACCGAGACCCGACCCGAATATGAAATGGAAGATCCATACTCGAGCTAGATCACGACGAACGGGGAAAAACACACACGCAATGCTGGGCGGGCAGACCCTTAAAACCATAAAATCAGAGTAAACATTAAGTGCGAAGCAATAACTGGCCATAATATAAACATTGATCATTCAAACTCCCAAAAGTAAGCCATATACATTATCAAATTGCCCAAATTCTCTTACAAAAATGAACCCCTATGAAATTCTGAACCCCACTTCTCGCCCTCACCGTGATCGAGACTCCCGTGCTTATCCTTTATGAGTTGAGATTAGTGAAATAAACTCATTTTCCAATTGCTTATACTTAAGCACATGATTTCTTCCCAAAAAGTCTTTGCCTTTCTTTACCGTTTCCCTTTGTTGCTCCATATTTCCTAATTCGACCTCTCCACCCGACAATTCAGCTTGGATTTGGAAAACGAACTCAATTCCCGGCCACAATATCACCACCTTCCCTAAATTTGTATCTACCCCGTCAATTGCCTTTCTCTACATCCTTCCCTACTCGTTTCTATCTTAGTAGCAAATTTAAACTCTTCTCGATCTTTACCTCCACAATCTCGATTTCTAATTTCCAGGTTTATTTAGCAACCCTTCTTTGACAACTCTTGGTGCTCAATTCCCATCGAATTTATTTTACCTTGACTCCTCCCAGTCCTCGGTACCTCTTCAATGGTCCGAACCCTGAACCAAAATACCTTCAAGGTTCATTTACTTCATTCCTTAGGATGAACAGTCCTGTTGAATCCAATTATGGCATCTTATGTAGGAGAGCCATATATACCCGTATTCGGAATCATAAAGGTTTTCCCCCGATCAATTCTTATCTTATCAAGTGTCTCTCTCTACCATTGCATCCCTAAAGTGGAACCTCCCATTTCAGCTCCTATCCCTTGAACTCTAGCTCTATCTATGAGGACTACACCTCTCGATTTCTTTATATCTTTCCTGATGCATCATTCCTATCCTCTATGCCTCAGAAAGAACTTGCAGTAAGGCATTGTTAGCATGATACTTGGCCGTGGTTTGATAGTATCTTCATAGCCTGTAATTCATAACTTATTCCGGAGATATATGCATGCGATTAGCACGTGCTCATGGCACATATTCAACACGAAAGGCACGGATTCAATATAAAATGCAACAAGTAATTCGTCAAGATTAAAAAGAAAGACAATTTCATGTTCAAGATCGATGCAATGCACACATTATCACGTAGTTCCTATGCCGAACGACCTAGACTGACCCACACGACACGAGAACCCGAGTTTTGTAACCCGAGGCTCTGATACCACTTAAGGATGTAGCACCCGAGCGCAAGGTACCACATCCCCCGCACCGAGACCCGACCCGAATATGAAATGGACGATCCATACGCGAGCTAGATCACGGTGAACGGGGAAAAACACACACGCAATGCTGGGCGGGCTGACCCTTAAAACCATAAAATCAGAGTAAACATTAAGTGCGGAAGCAATAACTGGCCATAATATAAACATTGATCATTCAAGCTCCCAAAATTAAGCAATATACATTATCAAATTGCCCAAATTCTCTTACAAAAATGAGCCCCAATGAAATTCTGGACCCCACTTCTCGCCCTCACAGTGATCAAGACTCCCGTGCTTATCCTTTATGAGTTGAGATTAGTGAAATAAACTCATTTTCCGATTGCTTATACTTAAGCACATGATTTCCTCCCAAAAAGTCTTTGCCTTTCTTTACCGTTTCCATTTGTTGCTCCATATTTCCTAATTCGACCTCTCTACCCGATAATTCAGCTTGGATTTGGAAAACGAACTCAATTCCCGGCGTCAATATCACCATCTTCCCTAAATTTGTATCTACCCCGTCAATTGCCTTTCTCTACTTCCTTCCCTACTCGTTTCTATCTTAGTAGCAATCCCGAGCACCTAAATTTAAACTCTTCTCGATCTTCACCTCCACAATCTCGATTTCTAATTTCCAGGTTTATTTAGCAACCCTTCTTTGACAACTCTTGGTGCTCAATTCCCATCGAATTTATTTTACCTTGACTCCTCCAAGTCCTCGGTACCTCTTCAATGGTCCGAACCCTGAACCAAAATACCTTCAAGGTTCATTGACTTCATTCCTTAGGTTGAACAGTCCTGTTGAATCCAATTATGGCATCTTTTGTAGGAGAGCCATATATACCCGTATTCGGAGTCATAAAGGTTTTCCCCCGATCAATTCTTATCTTATCAAGTGTCTCTCTGTACCATTGCATCCCTAAAGTGGAACCTCCCATTTCAGCTCCTATCCCTTGAACTCTAGCTCTATCTATGAGGACTACACCTCTCGATTTCTTTATATCTTTCCCGATGCATCATTCCTATCCTCCATGCCTCAGAAAGAACTTGCAGTAAGGCATTGTTAGCATGACACTTGGCCATGGTTTGATAGTATCTTCATAGCCTGTAATTCATAACTTATTCCGGAGATATATGCATGCGATTAGCACGTGCTCATGGCACATATTCAAAACGAAAGGCACGGATTCAATATAAAATGCAACAAGTAATTCGACAAGATTAAAAAGAAAGACAATTTCATGTTCAAGATCGATGCAATGCACACATTATCACGTAGTTCCTATGCCGAACGACCTAGACTGACCCACACGACACGAGAACCCGAGTTTTGTAACCCGAGGCTCTGATACCACATAAGGATGTAGCACCCGAGTGCAAGGTACCACATCCCCCGCACCGAGGCCCGACCCGAATATGAAATGGACGATCCATACGCGAGCTAGATCACGGCGAACGGGGACAAACACACACGCTATGCTAGGAGGGCTAACCCTTAAAACCATAAAATCAGAGTAAACATTAAGTGCGGAAGCAATAACTGGCCATAATATAAACATTGATCATTCAAGCTCCCAAAAGTAAGCCATATACATTATCAAATTGGCCAAATTCTCTTACAAAAATGAACCCCAATGAAATTCTGAACCCCACTTCTCGCCCTCACCGTGATCAAGACTCCCGTGCTTTTATGAGTTGAGATTAGTGAAATGAACTCATTTTCCGATTGCTTATAAGTACTTAAACACATGATTTCCTCCCAAAAAGTCTTTGCCTTTCTTTACCGTTTCCATTTGTTGCCCCATATTTCCTAATTCGACCTCTCCACCCGACAATTCAGCTTGGATTTGGAAAACGAACTCAATTCCCGGCCTCAATATCACCACCTTCCCTAAATTTGTATCTACGCCGTCAATTGCCTTTCTCTACTTCCTTCCCTACTCGTTTCTATCTTAGTAGCAATCCAGAGCACCTAAATTTAAACTCTTCTCGATCTTCACCTCCACAATCTCGATTTCTAATTTCCAGGTTTATTTAGCAACCCTTCTTTGACAACTCTTGGTGCTCAATTCCCATCGAATCTATTTTACCTTGACTCCTCCCAGTCCTCGGTACCTCTTCAATGGTCCGAACCCTGAACTAAAATACCTTCAAGGTTCATTTACTTCATTCCTTAGGTTGAACAGTCCTATTGAATCCAATTATGGCATCTTATGTAGGAGAGCCATATATACCCGTATTCGGAGTCATAAAGGTTTTCCCCCGATCAATTCTTATCTTATCAACTGTCTCTCTCTACCATTGCATCCCTAAAGTGGAACCTCTCATTTCTGCTCCTATCCCTTGAACTCTAGCTCTATCTATGAGGACTACACCTCTCGATTTCTTTATATCTTTCCCGATGCATCATTCCTATCCTCCATGCCTCAGAAAGAACTTGAAGTAAGGCATTGTTAGCATGATACTTGGTCATGGTTTGATAGTATCTTCATAGCTTGTAATTCATAACTTATTCCGGAGATATATGCATGCGATTAGCACGTGCTTATGGCACATATTCAACACGAAAGGCACGGATTCAATATAAAATGCAACAAGTAATTCGACAAGATTAAAAAGAAAGACAATTTCATGTTCAAGATCGATGCAATGCACACATTATCACGTAGTTCCTATGCCGAACGACCTAGATTGACCCACACGACATGAGAACCCGAGTTTTGTAACCCGAGGCTCTGATACCACATAAGGATGTAGCACCCGAGTGCAAGGTACCACATCCCCCGCACCGAGGCCCGACCCGAATATGAAATGGACGATCCATACGCGAGCTAGATCACGGCGAACGGGGACAAACACACACGCTATGCTAGGAGGGCTAACCCTTAAAACCATAAAATCAGAGTAAACATTAAGTGCGGAAGCAATAACTGGCCATAATATAAACATTGATCATTCAAGCTCCCAAAAGTAAGCCATATACATTATCAAATTGGCCAAATTCTCTTACAAAAATGAACCCCAATGAAATTCTGAACCCCACTTCTCGCCCTCAACGTGATCAAGACTCCCGTGCTTTTATGAGTTGAGATTAGTGAAATAAACTCATTTTCCGATTGCTTATAAGTACTTAAGCACATGATTTCCTCCCAAAAAGTCTTTGCCTTTCTTTACCGTTTCCATTTGTTGCCCCATATTTCCTAATTCGACCTCTCCACCCGACAATTCAGCTTGGATTTGGAAAACGAACTCAATTCCCGGCCTCAATATCACCACCTTCCCTAAATTTGTATCTACGCCGTCAATTGCCTTTCTCTACTTCCTTCCCTACTCGTTTCTATCTTAGTAGCAATCCAGAGCACCTAAATTTAAACTCTTCTCGATCTTCACCTCCACAATCTCGATTTCTAATTTCCAGGTTTATTTAGCAACCCTTCTTTGACAACTCTTGGTGCTCAATTCCCATCGAATTTATTTTACCTTGACTCCTCCAAGTCCTCGGTACCTCTTCAATGGTCCGAACCCTGAACCAAAATACCTTCAAGGTTCATTTACTTCATTCCTTAGGTTGAACAGTCCTGTTGAATCCAATTATGGCATCTTATGTAGGAGAGCCATATATACCCGTATTCGGAGTCATAAAGGTTTTCCCCCGATCAATTCTTATCTTATCAACTGTCTCGCTCTACCATTGCATCCCGAAAGTGGAACCTCCCATTTCAGCTCCTATCCCTTCAACTCTAGCTCTATCTATGAGTACTACACCTCTCGATTTCTTTATATCTTTCCCGATGCATCATTCCTATCCTCCATGCCTCAGAAAGAACTTGAAGTAAGGCATTGTTAGCATGATACTTGGCCATGGTTTGATAGTATCTTCATAGCTTGTAATTCATAACTTATTCCGGAGATATATGCATGCGATTAGCACGTGCTTATGGCACATATTCAACACGAAAGGCACGGATTCAATATAAAATGCAACAAGTAATTCGACAAGATTAAAAAGAAAGACAATTTCATGTTCAAGATCGATGCAATGCACACATTATCACGTAGTTCCTATGCCGAACGACCTAGACTGACCCACACGACACGAGAACCTGAGTTTTGTAACCCGAGGCTCTGATATCACTTAAGGATGTAGCACCCGAGCGCAAAGTACCACATCCCCCGAACCGAGACCCGACCCGAATATGAAATGGACGATCCATACGCGAGCTAGATCACGGCGAACGGGGACAAACACACACGCTATGCTGGGCGGGCTAACCCTTAAAACCATAAAATCAGAGTAAATATTAAGTGCGGAAGCAATAACTGGCCATAATATAAACATTGTGTTAGGAATAGTGCCCTAGAAAGCCGATTCGACGTAATCTGCTTTGGGACTTTTTCTTATATCACAGACAATCTTTGAATAATATACGATTGATCATAGGCAAACACTTCTTTATATGCCAATACGTGTTTTGAGTGTTTCCATTATGTGCGCATGTATGAGAACTCCCCTAATCCTGATGACTTTAGGACTCTACCATTTAGGTGAAATGGTTCATGAAACGAGCCCTATATCACATAAGTCATGATTAGTAAAATACTCCAAGCCGATGAGTCCTACAGACAGTGGGAGTGTCAACCTGACTCCTCTAAGGCTTGCTTGTGGGATCACGCCCTTAAGAAGGACCACCTTGTTTCATGGAGGTGCAAAGTGTATAGTTGATACGTGCGTGATACATGAGGGTGCTTACTTTAATAAGTAAGTTCACTGAGGTGCCCCGTGTGAGAACATTCCTGAATGGGAAAGGAAGTTTCTATTTCAGGAAATGGAAACTTCCAGATTAGGAAATATCTCACGAGTCATTGATGTGATTAATTGATCCTTAGACTTGAGGTTCCTTGTCACTTTATGAGTTAACTCTGTAGTCTTAGGTATAAGCCTTAGACAACTGATTCAAGGCTTATGCTGGGGCTGCACAAGTGATTCATGAAAGTGAATGAGAATCAAGAAAGGACCTACACTTGCATTTGCAAGGTGATCTCTTATTGTGTAAGTCATTCATATGCCATATGGAGTCCTTGGCCAAGGCAGTAGATCAAGACATCAAGAAAAGTGTTTCTTGGATTGAGATCAAATGGATATGAAATGCACTTAGCTTTAAGACCGGATTATTAGGGTTCTGATTATTCCCTTGCCCTAGATCTTGGTTGAGAGATAGTAAGTAGGAGGATTGTATCTCACATGAATCAATGACTTAAAGGTTCTGTCGAATCCGAACATTCCAATTCAGCTAGGGGTTAAACACCTGTTGCTAGACTATGGACGTTTAATCTGTGGACTGATTAATTGATTAGTGAATTAATTAATTAGGGTCACTGCTAATTGAATTGAGAACCTAGAGGGTCACACACAACAACTTGGTTACATGAGTTGAGGCTTGAAAATGATTAAACGAGTTAATCGGGCCAAGAGGGTTCCACAAGTGTGAATTCACACGTGTGGCTCACGTGAGTGACACGTGTGACACACGTGTGTATATATATTATATATATTAAATAATTAATTAGTTAATTATTTAATAGACTTTGGTTTAATTTTGAATTAAAAAGAAAGTCTAATTTTGGAGAAAATAATCTAGTTAATTAATTACGAATTAATTAATTAGATAAAAATAAGTTATTTATTTTATAATAAATAAAGTATAAAATTATCCAAAAATAGTTTGGATATTTTTAAGCTCTCTTACAAGTTGACTAGAAATAGAATTCAAAGTCAAAGTTGGAAAATACTTGATGATCAAGTAATAGGAGAGAGAGGAACCAAATCCTTGTCCAATAAGGACTAGGTTCGGCCGCCCCTCCCCTTTCCTATATATAGGGGAGCTCATGCTCCCCTTTAGAGCTAATTGACAATTTTTGGTTCATGTGTTGAACACCTTCCTTTCTCCAAGATTAAATTAAACCCTAGGTTAAGCCTAAACACTAACTAGAGAACTAGCATCCTTACTAGTTAGATTGTGATCAAGTTGGTGGACTTTCTCTAGAGACTTCAAGTTAGAAGTTTGAAGATTCGAGCTTTACCAAAGGAGAGGGGATCAAGCCGCGAGAAGAGCGTTCTTGGGTGGCTTGAAACGCTTCAAGAAAGAAAAAAAAGAAAAGTAAGTTTTCTATCTTTACGAATTTGGTTACACGATTGCGAGTTCAAGGTCCTTTTGTTGGGAAAATATTTTAAATTCCGCTGCTTTCTGATTCGTGTTTTCCAACAAGTGGTATCAGAGCCACCTCGTTAATCGTGTTTCTGATTCGTCTCAATTATACTGAATTTGGTAGAAATTCTTAGGCTTGATGCGATTGAGTATTTGTAATTGTTTTAGAAAGCCTGAATTACGAAACTGTATTTTTTCCTGAAAGTTTCTGAAAATTGGTTTTTATAAAATTTAATTTTGAAAAACAATTTTAGATTTGAAACTGTATAAACTGTTTTTGGATTTCTTGGATTGGTTTTGCTTTTGAACGAAAACACGAAACGAAAGCCCGGAACACGATGAACACGCGAAACCCCGCGCGCGAAGGAGTCGCGCGCGCGGGCTTCGCGCGCCACCCTCCCGCAACCGCGCGGGAGGCCCTCCCGCACGCCGTCCGCCCGTCCCCGCCCAGGCCTGGCCGGGACAGACCGGCCAGCCGCCCAGCTCCTCCCGTACGCCTGTGCGGGAGCCTCCTAGGCGCGCCCGCCCAGGGCGGCCGAGACTGGCCGCCCACCGCTCGCCTGGCCTTGGCCGGGCGCTGTGCGCGCCTGCCGTGCGCGTCCGCGCGAGCTTGCGACGCTGTGCCCCGTTTCGCGCACGGGCCCCGTTTTCGTGATCCGGCCCCTTTCTGTTTCGTGCAATCCAGTCCCAATTTTTTATTTTAATTTAAAAAAAAAAAATTTATTTTTGAATTTTTTTTTTTTTTTTATTTTTGAATAAAACTTAAAATTGGGATTTTTGAGAAATTGAAGCAGTTTGTATTTTTGGGAAAATACATCTTTGATAAAATTATTAATTTTCAGAAATTAATTGGAATTTTATTTGTTTTGGTAATTTGGGATTTATTGAAAACTTTTATAAATAAGACTCGCATCAAGTCGTGTTTTAAGCTATTAGAGCTTAAAGCGAGAATTTTAATTTATTGGTTAAATTTAAATTCTTGCAAAAGCATGTTAGGTGATCATGGGTTTAGATCTATGTATGGTTTTAATTTATGCACATGGATGGTTTAAATTGGGGTTGGAGCCCTATAGTTGCGTTTTTCAATTGAGGTTGGAGCCTCACTTATGTGCGTACTGTTATGTGATTTATTATGTGGCTTTCCATATTACTGTTTTTGAGGCCGGGGTATGCCCCGTGCAATTGTCTAAGGCCAATATGAAGATTGAGCCTTATTACTTTATGTCTTTTTCTTTTTATTGTAATTTGAGAGTAGAGATAGGTGGTGAGGTTTTATTTTCATTTTGGAGACAATGCACCCATGGAGTAAGATGGACCACATTCAAGTAACAAGGAGGCCATAAGTGAAGACCCCTCAAAATGTTAGGGAGGGGAATCTCAATTCTTAAATGTAATAGAGATAGGGCTCGTATTTTGTTACTGATTTCCCTTATGTGATTTGAACTGTTTGTGTGGCATGTATGTTAGAACTTGTGATTGTGGAGTGACTCCCACATATCACGCATAAGATAGGTAGAACCCATGATCATTACATGTTAGTATCATGCTAGGACATGTTATCTGTTTATGTGCTTGTTTGAAATGCATTTAAGTGTACTTGCATTAATCAAGACTAATAAAATTGGATAACATATATGTTGGTGAGGTCGAACCGAACAACTCTTCGGTTGATTCGAAAATTCCCATTAAATATTAAGCTCATTTGGAATAATAGGTATTTAATTCGAGATGCAAATTTTGAATTAAATTCCTAGCATTCCATCAATAGGTTTTAAGTTTAGTAAGTAAAGCTAGTTATTGTCCGCGAGTCGTGGGATAGCTAGTGGAGCTTATTAGTTCTTAGTTACCTAATTGATCATTTTAAATGATCAATATTTCGTGGTTAATTTTGGCAAGGGCGATGTCCGCGAGTCGTGGGTCGTTCGAACTAAGTTTTGATCATGATCTTATGATTGATGGGTCTAGCTTAACGCCTAAGTAAATATGGATGTCGCACGAGTCGTGGGTCCATATTGAAAGATAGGTGATGCAAAAACAATTACTAAGAGTTCTAAAGGTGTTAGAATTGTTAAGTTGTACCTACCTAGGATTTTGCTTAGAATGTCCGCGAGTCGTGGGTTCGAGGTAAAATGCTTAGGATCTTAGTACCCATTGGGAAACGTGTTCCTCTTAGATCTTTGGGAATTATAGATCTTTGAAAAACAGTGGGAGCTACATTAGATTAAAGACCTTATCTTTTGTATATCGTTATAATTCAGCATGCCCACATTTTCTCTGCTTAGCATTTAGGTTGTAGTTCTGTGATTCTCTACAATATGAAATGCAAACCCATTCGTATCCATCCTTAAGTCAAATAAGTTGACTTAGTCCTAACCAACTCTAATTGGCTTCGGACCCTAAAATTCGTTTTAGATTCCGAATAGAGAAAGGCGTTCTCTAAAAGGCGAAGTTTTTCAATTATGAAAATTTGACCCGGGCCAAAGAGAAGCAATCTAAGGTGAATGGATTTTTCCAACCACTTAAGAGCAATTGAATCACCTCATGAAAATGTTACAAGGTATAACACTATGGAATTATTCAATATTCCAAATGAGGAAACAAGTGCACACGAACAAGGTCTAAAGATCTTATTTGAAGATCTTATGGTCTCGATCATCAACCGAGAAAAGAGTTCTCTATGCACTGATTGCTTACATTGCTTCCATCATCATTCAAACCCTTTATGCTCAACTAGAATGATGCTAATGTAGCATAGTTAATCATTTAGTTGATAATGGTTGAGAGCATCCTTAAAAGGGAATAAAAGGTTGAGATGGTTAATTCTTCTTCTAAACTCCCTAAGTTAAAGGCTTGAACGCCTAAAGAAGAAGAAACCCTTAAGAGCCCAATGGAGGGGCATGTAAGGGGTGCGCCCAAAAGACACTAGAGATCAAATAGGACGTTTTCTTCTATGGTAGCAAATAAGGACTTTGAAAGGGAACTGCATAAAGTATGAGTACTCTGAAATGTTACCTCGTTTAGTAATTCTACTAGGAATAGAATTCACTAGTCTTGAGTCAATTCTGCATAATCCGTTGTGCAAAAGACTCAAGGCACTAATGTCCTGAACATGCAACGAGATAACAAAAGTAAGTGAGATGACAGAGCTTCGAATTACTTTGGAACGTTGAGAGATAAAAGGATTAGCAAGTTAGACATCTTAGGATCATTTTACGAAAATGAACCTAGAGACTTAATTTCCTATGAATCCTGTCTTGAAGGGAAACGTTCCCGAAACATAGTTTGCGTGAAACGTGGAACGTGCCAAAATTCTAGTGGATTTCGATCCATGCTGATGAGTGTAAGATGCTTAATGTAAGCACTAGATACAATCGTCAGTTTAATCATTATGAATGAATGTACTTGTTGAAGTACAAATTCGAAACTTACGTGAAATTCTTAGAATTTCAAAAAGGAGGTTAGGAACCGAAGTAGTCATGAGTTATAGGTAAATCGATATGATCGAAATAGCCAATATCTTAGCAACTAAATCCTTAGTCATCTTAGAGATAATAGGATTATCTCTCAGTAAACTAATTCGAGAACACCTTAGTGTTTCCGAATGAGGGAATGGAACCTTATAGGATATGGTCCATTCCATAGCAAGCTTTACTGACTGATAATCATTCTAGGAATAAACTCCTAGAATATGCAGTTAGAGATTTTGAATTTAGTACCTTCCAAAATCAGTCCTTCAGTTGCACTATACAAAGTAGCATACTAAATTCCCTAATTATTCTTATCCAAGAATTCAATGGAATCCTCTTACTTGAAGAGGATAGTGGGAGATAAGCTTGAAATGAGTTCAAGTTTATACAATGATATTGGATATCAGTTTTGCGATTCCCTTGCACAAAGGTTGTTTGTCCCAAAGGAATGTACCTTTCTTAAGGAATTGTTCCTATAGAAGAAGAAAGGCAAGCAAGCAGACCTCAAAGAAATTTGAGAAAAAATATCCATGCCACATATAGAAGAAACGAGCCCATCTGATAAAACTTAGCCAAATTTTAGAGTATGTACACGTGTGAAACCCTTCTCTTAAGATGCGTTTAGAACGCGTTCCTAGATAGCCAAGGAATTACTTGAAGAGGAGACACTGTCAGATTTGGAATCTGAGTAGTGTAAGCAAGCCTTGAAATCCAATATGGATTCCATATACTTAAACCGAGTTTTGACCTTGGTTGATCCACCTGATAGGATCAAGCTCCTAGAGCTTCGAGTATATGGAAAGCATTACAACCTTCTTGACGGTTGAAATGCAAAAGTCCATTTGGGTTGTGTTTACCATATCCTCATATTCTGACTATGAGATATGATGAATAAATATGAGAACTATCTTGTTCAATATGAGATTGAAAGAGACTGAAATAAGGTATTTCTATAAATCTCATATTCAGTGGGAGTATGCATAAGGTATGCAAATCCCTAAAGTCAATCTGTGGATTGATGAAGGCTTCTAGGATTAGACAATTCGATTCCATAGGATAGTCAAATCGTTTGACACAGATGGAAGTCGAATAAGTCTCAAAGTGTACATAAGAAAGTTAGTGATGTAAGAGTCAATTTTTGGTTCTTTAGAAAACGACATCCTTCTCATTAGGAATGTCAAGGACGACGTGAAAGTTACCAATTCTTGTTTAAGAAACAATTTGACATGAAAGATCTTAGTGATTATCCGATATTCTCGACATTCAGATCTATAGAAGATAGATCTAAGAGAATAAAAGGATTATCACAAAATGAGTACATAACCACGGTACTACAAGGAGTTTAGTATGGACAATGGAACATCTCTTTTGAAGAGTATGTGTCCTAAGATAACTTTGAGAAAGTTAGAATGTCCAAAATCCCTTTAAGTGAAAGGGTGCATAATGTATGAAAAGTTATGTACTAAATTAGATATGGCGCAACACTAAGCGTAGTAGGCCGAATCTAATATGACCTCAGAGAAGGTCATTAGATCTCTGTAAAGGATGTCCTCAGAGTACTTGAGAAGAAATGAGGATATGTATTAGTTTACAGAGCCCAAAAGATCTTATTGTTAGAAGGATATTTGATGTAACCGTTCATCAGACATAGATGATTATGAAATCATTGAAAGGATACAACTTCTACCAGAATGGTAATGCAATGTGTTGGAAAGGGGTTCCAAGGACGGACATTGCAAAACTCAACTATCGTAGTTGAGAACTTAGTCGTATTATATAATACTAAGTTAAGTGTTTGGGTAAGAAACTCCATCTAACTTGTTAGATGAAGTTCCTAGCATGAAAACAACTCCTTGATCATATTGTATGATAAAAGGATGGTTGCTCAAGTAAGAGAACCAAGACCTCACCAAGAGACTGAACACGTGATTACGAATCACTTTATAAGGAAAAGGTGTTTCCTAAGAGATGTGTAAACAAGAGGGTCACATCAGCAGAGAATATAGCAGATCCACTTTGGAAACGCCCAAAGTCAATAGGGTCTCTAAATGCATCTTGAGAAGATGGGACTTAGAGTACCTAAATGGCTTTTACGGGCAAGTGGGAGATTGTTAGGAATAGTGCCCTAGAAAGCCGATTCGACGTAATCTGCTTTGGGACTTTTTCTTATATCACAGACAATCTTTGAATAATATACGATTGATCATAGGCAAACACTTCTTTATATGCCAATACGTGTTTTGAGTGTTTCCATTATGTGCGCATGTATGAGAACTCCCCTAATCCTGATGACTTTAGGACTCTACCATTTAGGTGAAATGGTTCATGAAACGAGCCCTATATCACATAAGTCATGATTAGTAAAATACTCCAAGCCGATGAGTCCTACAGACAGTGGGAGTGTCAACCTGACTCCTCTAAGGCTTGCTTGTGGGATCACGCCCTTAAGAAGGACCACCTTGTTTCATGGAGGTGCAAAGTGTATAGTTGATACGTGCGTGATACATGAGGGTGCTTACTTTAATAAGTAAGTTCACTGAGATGCCCCGTGTGAGAACATTCCTGAATGGGAAAGGAAGTTTCTATTTCAGGAAATGGAAACTTCCAGATTAGGAAATATCTCACGAGTCATTGATGTGATTAATTGATCCTTAGACTTGAGGTTCCTTGTCACTTTATGAGTTAACTCTGTAGTCTTAGGTATAAGCCTTAGACAACTGATTCAAGGCTTATGCTGGGGCTGCACAAGTGATTCATGAAAGTGAATGAGAATCAAGAAAGGACCTACACTTGCATTTGCAAGGTGATCTCTTATTGTGTAAGTCATTCATATGCCATATGGAGTCCTTGGCCAAGGCAGTAGATCAAGACATCAAGAAAAGTGTTTCTTGGATTGAGATCAAATGGATATGAAATGCACTTAGCTTTAAGACCGGATTATTAGGGTTCTGATTATTCCCTTGCCCTAGATCTTGGTTGAGAGATAGTAAGTAGGAGGATTGTATCTCACATGAATCAATGACTTAAAGGTTCTGTCGAATCCGAACATTCCAATTCAGCTAGGGGTTAAACACCTGTTGCTAGACTATGGTCGTTTAATCTGTGGACTGATTAATTGATTAGTGAATTAATTAATTAGGGTCACTGCTAATTGAATTGAGAACCTAGAGGGTCACACACAACAACTTGGTTACATGAGTTGAGGCTTGAAAATGATTAAACGAGTTAATCGGGCCAAGAGGGTTCCACAAGTGTGAATTCACACGTGTGGCTCACGTGAGTGACACGTGTCACTGTGACACGTGTGACACACGTGTGTATATATATTATATATATTAAATAATTAATTAGTTAATTATTTAATAGACTTTGGTTTAATTTTGAATTAAAAAGAAAGTCTAATTTTGGAGAAAATAATCTAGTTAATTAATTACGAATTAATTAATTAGATAAAAATAAGTTATTTATTTTATAATAAATAAAGTATAAAATTATCCAAAAATAGTTTGGATATTTTTAAGCTCTCTTAAAAGTTGACCAGAAATAGAATTCAAAGTCAAAGTTGGAAAATACTTGATGATCAAGTAATAGGAGAGAGAGGAACTAAATCATTGTCCAATAAGGACTAGGTTCGGCCGCCCCTCCCCTTTCCTATATATAGGGGAGCTCATGCTCCCCTTTAGAGCTAATTGACAATTTTTGGTTCATGTGTTGAACACCTTCCTTTCTCCAAGATTAAATTAAACCCTAGGTTAAGCCTAAACACTAACTAGAGAACTAGCATCCTTACTAGTTAGATTGTGATCAAGTTGGTGGACTTTCTCTAGAGACTTCAAGTTAGAAGTTTGAAGATTCGAGCTTTACCAAAGGAGAGGGGATCAAGCCGCGAGAAGAGCGTTCTTGGGTGGCTTGAAACGCTTCAAGAAAGAAAAAAAAGAAAAGTAAGTTTTCTATCTTTACGAATTTGGTTACACGATTGCGAGTTCAAGGTCCTTTTGTTGGGAAAATTTTTTAAATTCCGCTGCTTTCTGATTCGTGTTTTCCAACACATTGATCATTCAAGCTCCCAAAAGTAAACCATATACATTATCAAATTCGCCAAATTCTCTTACAAAAATGAACCCCAATGAAATTCTGAACCCCACTTCTCGCCCTCAACGTGATCAAGACTCCCGTGCTTTTATGAGTTGAGATTAGTGAAATAAACATATTTTCCTATTGCTTATAAGCACTTAAGCACATGATTTCCTCCCAAAAAGTCTTTGCCTTTCTTTACGGTTTCCATTTGTTGCCCCATATTTCCTAATTCGACCTCTCCACCCGACAATTCAGCTTGGATTTGGAAAACGAACTCAATTCCCGGCCTCAATATCACCACCTTCCCTAAATTTGTATCTACACCGTCAATTGCCTTTCTCTACTTCCTTCCCTACTCGTTTCTATCTTAGTAGCAATCCAGAGCACCTAAATTTAAACTCTTCTCGATCTTCACCTCCACAATCTCGATTTCTAATTTCCAGGTTTATTTAGCAACCCTTCTTTGACAACTCTTGGTGCTCAATTCCCATCGAATTTATTTTACCTTGACTCCTCCCAGTCCTCGGTACCTCTTCAATGGTCCGAACCCTGAACGAGAATACCTTCAAGGTTCATTTACTTCATTCCTTAGGTTGAACAGTCCTGTTGAATCCAATTATGGTATCTTATGTAGGAGAGCCATATATACCAGTATTCGTAGTCATAAAGGTTTTCCCCCGATCAATTCTTATCTTATCAAGTGTCTCTCTCTACCATTGCATCCCTAAAGTGGAACCTCCCATTTCAGCTCCTATCCCTTGAACTCTAGCTCTATCTATGAGGACTACACCTCTCGATTTCTTTAAATCTTTCCTGATGCATCATTCCTAGCCTCCATGCCTCTGAAAGAACTTGCAGTAAGGCATTGTTAGCATGATACTTGGCCGTGGTTTGATAGTATCTTCATAGCCTGTAATTCATAACTTATTCCGGAGATATATGCATGCGATTAGCACGTGCTCATGGCACATATTCAACACGAAAGGTACGGATTCAATATAAAATGCAACAAGTAATTCGACAAGATTAAAAAGAAAGACAATTTCATGTTCAAGATCGATGTAATGCACACATTATCACGTAGTTCCTATGCCGAACGACCTAGACTGACCCACACGACACGAGAACCCGAGTTTTATAACCCGAGGCTCTGATGCCACTTAAGGATGTAGCACCCGAGCGCAATGTACCACATCCCCCGCACCGAGACCCGACCCGAATATGAAATGGACGATCCATACGCGAGCTAGGTCACGGCGAACGGGGAAAAACACACACGCTATGCTGGGCGGGCTAACCCTTAAAACCATAAAATCAGAGTAAATATTAAGTGCGGAAGCAATAACTGGCCATAATATAAACATTGATCATTCAAGCGCCCAAAAGTAAGCCATATACATTATCAAATTGCCCAAATTCTCTTACAAAAATGAACCCCAATGAAATTCTGAACCCCACTTCTCGCCCTCACCGTGATCAAGACTCCCGTGCTTATCCTATATGAGTTGAGATTAGTGAAATAAACTCATTTTCCGATTGCTTATACTTAAGCACATGATTTCCTCCCAAAAAGTCTTTGCCTTTCTTTTCCGTTTCCATTTGTTGCTCCATATTTCCTAATTCGACCTCTCCACCCGACAATTCAGCTTGGATTTGGAAAACGAACTCAATTCCCGGCCTCAATATCACCACCTTCCCTAAATTTGTATCTACCCCGTCAATTGCCTTTCTCTACTTCCTTCCCTACTCGTTTCTATGTTAGTAGCAATCCAGAGCACCTAAATTTAAACTCTTCTCGATCTTCACCTCCACAATCTCGATTTCAAATTTCCAGTTTTATTTAGCAACCCTTCTTTGACAACTCTTGGTGCTCAATGCCCATCGAATTTATTTTACCTTGACTCCTCCCAGTCCTCGGTACCTCTTCAATGGTCCGAACCCTGAATCAAAATACCTTCAAGGTTCATTTACTTCATTCCTTAGGTTGAACAGTCCTGTTGAATCCAATTATGGCATCTTATGTAGGAGAGCCTTATATACCCGTATTCAGAGTCATAAAGGTTTTCCCCCGATCAATTCTTATCTTATCAAGTGTCTCTCTCTACCATTGCATCCCTAAAGTGGAACCTCCCATTTCAGCTCCTATCCCTTGAACTCTAGCTCTATCTATGAGGACTACACCTCTCGATTTCTTTAAATCTTTCCTGATGCATCATTCCTATCCTCCATGCCTCTGAAAGAACTTGCAGTAAGGCATTGTTAGCGTGATACTTGGCCGTGGTTTGGTAGTATCTTCATAGCCTGTAATTCATAACTTATTCCGGAGATATATGCATGCGATTAGCACGTGCTCATGGCACATATTCAACACGAAAGGTACGGATTCAATACAAAATGCAACAAGTAATTCGACAAGATTAAAAAGAAAGACAATTTCAAGTTCAAGATCGATGCAATGCACACATTATCACGTAGTTCCTATGCCGAACGACCTAGACTGACCCACACGACACGAGAACCTGAGTTTTGTAACCCGAGGCTCTGATATCACTTAAGGATGTAGCACCCGAGCGCAAAATACCACATCCCCCGAACCGAGACCCGGCCCGAATATGAAATGGACGATCCATACGCGAGCTAGATCACGGCGAACGGGGACAAACACACACGCTATGCTGGGCGGGCTAACCCTTAAAACCATAAAATCAGAGTAAATATTAAGTGCGGAAGCAATAACTGGCCATAATATAAACATTGATCATTCAAGCGCCCAAAAGTAAGCCATATACATTATCAAATTGCCCAAATTCTCTTACAAAAATGAACCCCAATGAAATTCTGAACCCCACTTCTCGCCCTCACCGTGATCAAGACTCCCGTGCTTATCCTTTATGAGTTGAGATTAGTGAAATAAACTCATTTTCCGATTGCTTATACTTAAGCACATGATTTCCTCCCAAAAAGTCTTTGCCTTTCTTTTCCGTTTCCATTTGTTGCTCCATATTTCCTAATTCGACCTCTCCACCCGACAATTCAGCTTGGATTTGGAAAACGAACTCAATTCCCGACCTCAATATCACCGCCTTCCCTAAATTTGTATCTACCCCGTCAATTGCCTTTCTCTACTTCCTTCCCTACTCGTTTCTATGTTAGTAGCAATCCAGAGCACCTAAATTTAAACTCTTCTCGATCTTCACCTCCACAATCTCGATTTCAAATTTCCAGTTTTATTTAGCAACCCTTATTTGACAACTCTTGGTGCTCAATTCCCATCGAATTTATTTTACCTTGACTCCTCCCAGTCCTCGGTACCTCTTCAATGGTCCGAACCCTGAACCAAAATACCTTCAAGGTTCGTTTACTTCATTCCTTAGGTTGAACAGTCCTGTTGAATCCAATTATGGCATCTTATGTAGGAGAGCCATATATACCCGTATTCGGAGTCATAAAGGTTTTTCCCCGATCAATTCTTATCTTGTCAAGTGCCTCTCTCTACCATTGCATCCCTAAAGTGGAACCTCCCATTTCAGCTCCTATCCCTTGAACTCTAGCTCTATCTATGAGGACTACACCTCTCGATTTCTTTATATCTTTCCCGATGCATCATTCCTATCCTCCATGCCTCAGAAAGAACTTGCAGTAAGGCATTGTTAGCATGATACTTGGCCGTGGTTTGATCGTATCTTCATAGCCTGTAATTCATAACTTATTCCGGAGATATATGCATGCGATTAGCACGTGCTCATGGCACATATTCAACACGAAAGGCACGGATTCAATATAAAATGCAACAAGTAATTCAACAAGATTAAAAAGAAAGACAATTTCATGTTCAAGATCGATGCAATGCACACATTATCACGTAGTTCCTATGCCGAACGACCTAGACTGACCCACACGACACGAGAACCCGAGTTTTGTAACCCGAGGCTCTGATGCCACTTAAGGATGTAGCACCCGAGCGCAAGGTACCACATCCCCCGCACCGAGACCCGACCCGAATATGAAATGGACGATCCATACGCGAGCTAGATCACGGCGAACGGGGACAAACACACACGCTATGCTGGGCGGGCTAACCCTTAAAACCATAAAATCAGAGTAAATATTAAGTGCGGAAGCAATAACTGGCCATAATATAAACATTGATCATTCAAGCGCCCAAAAGTAAGCCATATACATTATCAAATTGCCCAAATTCTCTTACAAAAATGAACCCCAATGAAATTCTGAACCCCACTTCTCGCCCTCACCGTGATCAAGACTCCCGTGCTTATCCTTTATGAGTTGAGATTAGTGAAATAAACTCATTTTCCGATTGCTTACACTTAAGCACATGATTTCCTCCCAAAAAGTCTTTGCCTTTCTTTTCCGTTTCCATTTGTTGCTCCATATTTCCTAATTCGACCTCTCCACCCGAAAATTCAGCTTGGATTTGGAAAACGAACTCAATTCCCGGCCTCAATATCACCACCTTCCCTAAATTTGTATCTACCCCGTCAATTGCCTTTCTCTACTTCCTTCCCTACTCGTTTCTGTCTTAGTAGCAATCCGGAGCACCTAAATTTAAACTCTTCTCGATCTTCACCTCCACAATCTCGATTTCTAATTTCCAGGTTTATTTAGCAACCCTTCTTTGACAACTCTTGGTGCTCAATGCCCATCGAATTTATTTTACCTTGACTCCTCCCAGTCCTCGGTACCTCTTCAATGGTCCGAACCCTGAATCAAAATACCTTCAAGGTTCATTTACTTCATTCCTTAGGTTGAACAGTCCTGTTGAATCCAATTATGGCATCTTATGTAGGAGAGCCTTATATACCCGTATTCAGAGTCATAAAGGTTTTCCCCCGATCAATTCTTATCTTATCAAGTGTCTCTCTCTACCATTGCATCCCTAAAGTGGAACCTCCCATTTCAGCTCCAATCCCTTGAACTATAGCTCTATCTATGAGGACTACACCTCTCGATTTCTTTATCTCTTTCCTGATGCATCATTCCTATCCTCCATGCCTTAGAAAGAACTTGCAGTAAGGCATTGTTAGCATGATACTTGGCCGTGGTTTGATCGTATCTTCATAGCCTGTAATTCATAACTTATTCCGGAGATATATGCATGCGATTAGCACGTGCTCATGGCACATATTCAACACGAAAGGCACGGATTCAATATAAAATGCAACAAGTAATTCGACAAGATTAAAAAGAAAGACAATTTCATGTTCAAGATCGATGCAATGCACACATTATCACGTAGTTCCTATGCCGAAGGACCTAGACTGACCCACACGACACGAGAACCTGAGTTTTGTAACCCGAGGCTCTAATATCACTTAAGGATGTAGCACCCGAGCGCAAGGTACCACATCCCCCGAACCGAGACCCGACCCGAATATGAAATGGACGATCCATATGCGAGCTAGATCACGGCGAACGGGGACAAACACACACGCTATGCTAGGCGTGCTAACCCTTAAAACCATAAAATCAGAGTAAACATTAAGTGCGGAAGCAATAACTGGCCATAATATAAACATTGATCATTCAAGCTCCCAAAAGTAAGCCACATACATTATCAAATTGCCCAAATTCTCTTACAAAAATGAACCCCAATGAAATTCTGAACCCCACTTCTCGCCCTCACCGTGATCAAGACTCCCGTGCTTTTATAAGTTGAGATTAGTGAAATAAACTCATTTTCCGATTGCTTATAAGTACTTAAGCACATGATTTCCTCCCAACAAGTCTTTGCCTTTCTTTACCGTTTCCATTTGTTGCTCCATAATTCCTAATTCGACCTCTCCACCCGAAAATTCAGCTTGGATTTGGAAAACGAACTCAATTCCCGGCCTCAATATCACCACCTTCCCTAAATTTGTATCTACCCCGTCAATTGCCTTTCTCTACTTCCTTCCCTACTCGTTTCTGTCTTAGTAGCAATCCAGAGCACCTAAATTTAAACTCTTCTCGATCTTCACCTCCACAATCTCGATTTCTAATTTCCAGGTTTATTTAGCAACCCTTCTTTGACAACTCTTGGTGCTCAATGCCCATCGAATTTATTTTACCTTGATTCCTCCCAGTCCTCGGTACCTCTTCAATGGTCCGAACCCTGAATCAAAATACCTTCAAGGTTCATTTACTTCATTCCTTAGGTTGAACAGTCCTGTTGAATCCAATTATGGCATCTTATGTAGGAGAGCCTTATATACCCGTATTCAGAGTCATAAAGGTTTTCCCCCGATCAATTCTTATCTTATCAAGTGTCTCTCTCTACCATTGCATCCCTAAAGTGGAACCTCCCATTTCAGCTCCTATCCCTTGAACTATAGCTCTATCTATGAGGACTACACCTCTCGATTTCTTTATCTCTTTCCTGATGCATCATTCCTATCCTCCATGCCTTAGAAAGAACTTCAGTAAGGCATTGTTAGCATGATACTTGGCCGTGGTTTGATCGTATCTTCATAGCCTGTAATTCATAACTTATTCCGGAGATATATGCATGCGATTAGCACGTGCTCATGGCACATATTCAACACGAAAGGCACGGATTCAATATAAAATGCAACAAGTAATTCGACAAGATTAAAAAGAAAGACAATTTCATGTTCAAGATCGATGCAATGCACACATTATCACGTAGTTCCTATGCCGAACGACCTAGACTGACCCACACGACACGAGAACCTGAGTTTTGTAACCCGAGGCTCTAATATCACTTAAGGATGTAGCACCCGAGCGCAAGGTACGGAGACCCGACCCGAGACCCGACCCGAATATGAAATGGACGATCCATATGCGAGCTAGATCACGGCGAACGGGGACAAACACACACGCTATGCTAGGCGTGCTAACCCTTAAAACCATAAAATCAGAGTAAACATTAAGTGCGGAAGCAATAACTGGCCATAATATAAACATTGATCATTCAAGCTCCCAAAAGTAAGCCACATACATTATCAAATTGCCCAAATTCTCTTACAAAAATGAACCCCAATGAAATTCTGAACCCCACTTCTCGCCCTCACCGTGATCAAGACTCCCGTGCTTTTATAAGTTGAGATTAGTGAAATAAACTCATTTTCCGATTGCTTATAAGTACTTAAGCACATGATTTCCTCCCAACAAGTCTTTGCCTTTCTTTACCGTTTCCATTTGTTGCTCCATAATTCCTAATTCGACCTCTCCACCCGAAAATTCAGCTTGGATTTGGAAAACGAACTCAATTCCCGGCCTCAATATCACCACCTTCCCTAAATTTGTATCTACCCCGTCAATTGCCTTTCTCTACTTCCTTCCCTACTCGTTTCTGTCTTAGTAGCAATCCAGAGCACCTAAATTTAAACTCTTCTCGATCTTCACCTCCACAATCTCGATTTCTAATTTCCAGGTTTATTTAGCAACCCTTCTTTGACAACTCTTGGTGCTCAATGCCCATCGAATTTATTTTACCTTGACTCCTCCCAGTCCTCGGTACCTCTTCAATGGTCCGAACCCTGAATCAAAATACCTTCAAGGTTCATTTACTTCATTCCTTAGGTTGAACAGTCCTGTTGAATCCAATTATGGCATCTTATGTAGGAGAGCCTTATATACCCGTATTCAGAGTCATAAAGGTTTTCCCCCGATCAATTCTTATCTTATCAAGTGTCTCTCTCTACCATTGCATCCCTAAAGTGGAACCTCCCATTTCAGCTCCTATCCCTTGAACTATAGCTCTATCTATGAGGACTACACCTCTCGATTTCTTTATCTCTTTCCTGATGCATCATTCCTATCCTCCATGCCTTAGAAAGAACTTGCAGTAAGGCATTGTTAGCATGATACTTGGCCGTGGTTTGATCGTATCTTCATAGCCTGTAATTCATAACTTATTCGGAAGATATATGCACGCGATTAGCACGTGCTCATGGCACATATTCAACACGAAAGGCACGGATTCAATATAAAATGCAACAAGTAATTCGACAAGATTAAAAAGAAAGACAATTTCATGTTCAAGATCGATGCAATACACACATTATCACGTAGTTCCTATGCCGAACGACCTAGACTGATCCACACGACACGAGAACCCAAGTTTTGTAACCCGAGGCTCTGATACCACTTAAGGATGTAGCACCCGAGCGCAAGGTACCACATTGCCCGCACCGAGACCCGACCCGAATATGAAATGGACGATCCATACGCGAGCTAGATCACGATGAACGGGGACAAACACAAACGCTATGCTAGGCGGGCTAACCCTTAAAACCATAAAATCAGAGTAAACATTAACTGGGGAAGCAATAACTGGCCATAATATAAACATTGATCATTCAAGCTCCCAAAAGTAAGCCATATGCATTATCAAATTGCCCAAATTCTCTTACAAAAATGAACCCCAATGAAATTCTGAACCCCACTTCTCGCCCTCACCGTGATCAAGACTCCCGTGCTTTTATGAGTTGAGATTAGTGAAATAAACTCATTTTCCGATTGCTTATAAGTACTTAAGCACATGATTTCCTCCCAAAAAGTCTTTGCCTTTCTTTACCGTTTCCATTTGTTTCTCCATATTTCCTAATTCGACCTCTGCACCCGACAATTCAGCTTGGATTTGGAAAACGAACTCATTTCCCGGCCTCAATATCACCACCTTCCCCAAATTTGTATCTACCCCGTCAATTGCCTTTCTCTACTTCCTTCCCTACTCGTTTCTATCTTAGTAGCAATCCAGAGCACCTAAATTTAAACTCTTCTCGATCTTCACCTCCACAATCTCGATTTCTAATTTCCAGGTTTATTTAGCAACCCTTCTTTGACAACTCTTGGTGCTCAATTCCCATCGAATTTATTTTACCTTGACTCCTCCCAGTCCTCGGTACCTCTTCAATCGTCCGAACCCTGAACCAAAATACCTTCAAGGTTCATTTACTTCATTCCTTAGGTTGAACAGTCCTATTGAATCCAATTATGGCATCTTGTGTAGGAGAGCCATATATACCCGTATTCCGAGTCATAAAGGTTTTCCCCCGATCAATTCTTATCTTATCAAGTGTCTCTCTCTACCATTGCATCCCTAAAGTGGAACCTCCCATTTCAGCACCTATCCCTTGAACTCTAGCTCTATCTATGAGGACTACACCTCTCGATTTCTTTATATCTTTCCTGATGCATCATTCCTATCCTCCATGCCTTAGAAAGAACTTGCAGTAAGGCATTGTTAGCATGATACTTGGCCGTGGTTTGATAGTATCTTCATAGCCTGTAATTCATAACTTATTCCGGAGATACATGCATGCGATTAGCACGTGCTCATGACACATATTCAACACGAAAGGCACGGATTCAATATAAAATGCAACAAGTAATTCGACAAGATTAAAAAGAAAGACAATTTCATGTTCAAGATCGATGCGATGCACACATTATCACGTAGTTCCTATGCCGAACGACCTAGACTGACCCACACGACACGAGAACCCGAGTTTTGTAACCCGAGGCTCTGATGCCACTTAAGGATGTAGCACCCGAGCGCAAGGTACCACATCCCCCGCACCGAGACTCGACCCGAATATGAAATGGACGATCCATACGCGAGCTAGATCACGGCGAACGGGGACAAACACACACGCTATGCTGGGCGGGCTAACCCTTAAAACCATAAAATCAGAGTAAATATTAAGTGCGGAAGCAATAACTGGCCATAATATAAACATTGATCATTCAAGCGCCCAAAAGTAAGCCATATACATTATCAAATTGCCCAAATTCTCTTACAAAAATGAACCCCAATGAAATTCTGAACCCCACTTCTCGCCCTCACCGTGATCAAGACTCCCGTGCTTATCCTTTATGAGTTGAGATTAGTGAAATAAACTCATTTTCCGATTGCTTATACTTAAGCACATGATTTCCTCCCAAAAAGTCTTTGCCTTTCTTTTCCGTTTCCATTTGTTGCTCCATATTTCCTAATTCGACCTCTCCACCCGACAATTCAGCTTGGATTTGGAAAACGAACTCAATTCCCGGCCTCAATATCACCACCTTCCCTAAATTTGTATCTACCCCGTTAATTGCCTTTCTCTACTTCCTTCCCTACTCGTTTCTATGTTAGTAGCAATCCAGAGCACCTAAATTTAAACTCTTCTCGATCTTCACCTCCACAATCTCGATTTCTAATTTCCAGGTTTATTTAGCAACCCTTCTTTGACAACTCTTGGTGCTCAATTCCCATTGAATTTATTTTACCTTGACTCCTCCCAGTCCTCGGTACCTCTTCAATGGTCCGAACCCTGAACCAAAATACCTTCAAGGTTCATATACTTCATTCCTTAGGTTGAACAGTCCTGTTGAATCCAATTATGGCATCTTATGTAGGAGAGCCATATATACCCGTATTCGGAGTCATAAAGGTTTTTCACCGATCAATTCTTATCTTGTCAAGTGTCTCTCTCAGCCATTGCATCCCTAAAGAGGAACCTCCCATTTCAGCTCCTATCCCTTGAACTCTAGCTCTATCTATGAGGACTACACCTCTCGATTTCTTTATATCTTTCCCGATGCATCATTCCTATCCTCCATGCCTCAGAAAGAACTTGCAGTAAGGCATTGTTAGCATGATACTTGGCCGTGGTTTGATCGTATCTTCATAGCCTGTAATTCATAACTTATTCCGGAGATATATGCATGCGATTAGCACGTGCTCATGGCACATATTCAACACGAAAGGCACGGATTCAATATAAAATGTAACAAGTAATTCGACAAGATTAAAAAGAAAGACAATTTCATGTTCAAGATCGATGCAATGCACACATTATTACGTAGTTCCTATGCCGAACGACCTAGACTGACCTACACGACACGAGAACCTGAGTTTTGTAACCCGAGGCTCTGATATCACTTAAGGATGTAGCACCCGAGCGCAAAGTACCACATCCCCCGAACCGAGACCCGACCCGAATATGAAATGGACGATCCATACGCGAGCTAGATCACGGCGAACGGGGACAAACACACACTCTATGCTAGGCGTGCTAACCCTTAAAACCATAAAATCAGAGTAAACATTAAGTGCGGAAGCAATAACTGGCCATTATATAAACATTGATCATTCAAGCTCCCAAAAGTAAGCCACATACATTATCAAATTGCCCAAATTCTCTTACAAAAATGAACCCCAATGAAATTCTGAACCCCACTTCTCGCCCTCACCGTGATCAAGACTCGCGTGCTTTTATGAGTTGAGATTAGTGAAATAAACTCATTTTCCGATTGCTTATAAGTACTTAAGCACATGATTTCCTCCCAAAAACTCTTTGCCTTTCTTTACCGTTTTCATTTGTTTCTCCATATTTCCTAATTCGACCTCTGCACCCGACAATTCAGCTTGGATTTGGAAAACGAACTCATTTCCCGGCCTCAATATCACCACCTTCCCCAAATTTGTATCTACCCCGTCAATTGCCTTTCTCTACTTCCTTCCCTACTCGTTTCTATCTTAGTAGCAATCCAGAGCACCTAAATTTAAACTCTTCTCGAGCTTCACCTCCACAATCTCGATTTCTAATTTCCAGGTTTATTTAGCAACCCTTCTTTGACAACTCTTGGTGCTCAATTCCCATCGAATTTATTTTACCTTGACTCCTCCTAGTCCTCGGTACCTCTTCAATGGTCCGAACCCTGAACCAAAATACCTTCAAGGTTCATTTACTTCATTCCTTAGGTTGAACAGTCCTGTTGAATCCAATTATGGCATCTTATGTAGGAGAGCCATATATACCCGTATTCAGAGTCATAAAGGTTTTCCCCCGATCAATTCTTATCTTATCAAGTGTCTCTCTCTACCATTGCATCCCTAAAGTGGAACCTCCCATTTCAGCTCCTATCCCTTGAACTCTAGCTCTATCTATGAGGACTACACCTCTCGATTTCTTTATATCTTTCCTGATGCATCATTCCTATCCTCCATGCCTTAGAAAGAACTTGCAGTAAGGCATTGTTAGCATGATACTTGGCCGTGGTTTGATCGTATCTTCATAGCCTGTAATTCATAACTTATTCCGAATACATATGCATGCGATTAGCACGTGCTCATGGCACATATTCAACACGAAAGGCACGGATTCAATATAAAATGCAACAAGTAATTCGACAAGATTAAAAAGAAAGACAATTTCAAGTTCAAGATCGATGCAATGCACACATTATCACGTAGTTCCTATGCCGAACGACCTAGACTGACCCACACGACACGAGAACCTGAGTTTTGTAACCCGAGGCTCTGATATCACTTAAGGATGTAGCACCCGAGCGCAAAGTACCACATCCCCCGAACCGAGACCCGACCCGAATATGAAATGGACGATCCATACGCGAGCTAGATCACGGCGAACGGGGACAAACACACACGCTATGCTGGGCGGGCTAACCCTTAAAACCATAAAATCAGAGTAAATATTAAGTGCGGAAGCAATAACTGGCCATAATATAAACATTGATCATTCAAGCGCCCAAAAGTAAGCCATATACATTATCAAATTGGCCAAATTCTCTTACAAAAATGAACCCCAATGAAATTCTGAACCCCACTTCTCGCCCTCACCGTGATCAAGACTCCCGTGCTTATCCTTTATGAGTTGAGATTAGTGAAATAAACTCATTTTCCGATTGCTTATACTTAAGCACATGATTTCCTCCCAAAAAGTCTTTGCCTTTCTTTTCCGTTTCCATTTGTTGCTCCATATTTCCTAATTCGACCTCTCCACCCGACAATTCAGCTTGGATTTGGAAAACGAACTCAATTCCCGACCTCAATATCACCGCCTTCCCTAAATTTGTATCTACCCCGTCAATTGCCTTTCTCTACTTCCTTCCCTACTCGTTTCTATGTTAGTAGCAATCCAGAGCACCTAAATTTAAACTCTTCTCGATCTTCACCTCCACAATCTCGATTTCAAATTTCCAGTTTTATTTAGCAACCCTTATTTGACAACTCTTGGTGCTCAATTCCCATCGAATTTATTTTACCTTGACTCCTCCCAGTCCTCGGTACCTCTTCAATGGTCCGAACCCTGAACCAAAATACCTTCAAGGTTCGTTTACTTCATTCCTTAGGTTGAACAGTCCTGTTGAATCCAATTATGGCATCTTATGTAGGAGAGCCATATATACCCGTATTCGGAGTCATAAAGGTTTTTCCCCGATCAATTCTTATCTTGTCAAGTGCCTCTCTCTACCATTGCATCCCTAAAGTGGAACCTCCCATTTCAGCTCCTATCCCTTGAACTCTAGCTCTATCTATGAGGACTACACCTCTCGATTTCTTTATATCTTTCCCGATGCATCATTCCTATCCTTCATGCCTCAGAAAGAACTTGCAGTAAGGCATTGTTAGCATGATACTTGGCCGTGGTTTGATCGTATCTTCATAGCCTGTAATTCATAACTTATTCCGGAGATATATGCATGCGATTAGCACGTGCTCATGGCACATATTCAACACGAAAGGCACGGATTCAATATAAAATGCAACAAGTAATTCGACAAGATTAAAAAGAAAGACAATTTCATGTTCAAGATCGATGCAATGCACACATTATCACGTAGTTCCTATGCCGAACGACCTAGACTGATCCACACGACACGAGAACCCAAGTTTTGTAACCCGAGGCTCTGATACCACTTAAGGATGTAGCACCCGAGCGCAAGGTACCACATTGCCCGCACCGAGACCCGACCCGAATATGAAATGGACGATCCATACGCGAGCTAGATCACGACGAACGGGGACAAACACAAACGCTATGCTAGGCGGGCTAACCCTTAAAACCATAAAATCAGAGTAAACATTAACTGGGGAAGCAATAACTGGCCATAATATAAACATTGATCATTCAAGCTCCCAAAAGTAAGCCATATGCATTATCAAATTGCCCAAATTCTCTTACAAAAATGAACCCCAATGAAATTCTGAACCCCACTTCTCGCCCTCACCGTGATCAAGACTCCCGTGCTTTTATGAGTTGAGATTAGTGAAATAAACTCATTTTCCGATTGCTTATAAGTACTTAAGCACATCATTTCCTCCCAAAAAGTCTTTGCCTTTCTTTACCGTTTCCATTTGTTTCTCCATATTTCCTAATTCGACCTCTGCACCCGACAATTCAGCTTGGATTTGGAAAACGAACTCATTTCCCGGCCTCAATATCACCACCTTCCCCAAATTTGTATCTACCCCGTCAATTGCCTTTCTCTACTTCCTTCCCTACTCGTTTCTATCTTAGTAGCAATCCAGAGCACCTAAATTTAAACTCTTCTCGATCTTCACCTCCACAATCTCGATTTCTAATTTCCAGGTTTATTTAGCAACCCTTCTTTGACAACTCTTGGTGCTCAATTCCCATCGAATTTATTTTACCTTGACTCCTCCCAGTCCTCGGTACCTCTTCAATCGTCCGAACCCTGAACCAAAATACCTTCAAGGTTCATTTACTTCATTCCTTAGGTTGAACAGTCCTATTGAATCCAATTATGGCATCTTGTGTAGGAGAGCCATATATACCCGTATTCCGAGTCATAAAGGTTTTCCCCCGATCAATTCTTATCTTATCAAGTGTCTCTCTCTACCATTGCATCCCTAAAGTGGAACCTCCCATTTCAGCACCTATCCCTTGAACTCTAGCTCTATCTATGAGGACTACACCTCTCGATTTCTTTATATCTTTCCTGATGCATCATTCCTATCCTCCATGCCTTAGAAAGAACTTGCAGTAAGGCATTGTTAGCATGATACTTGGCCGTGGTTTGATAGTATCTTCATAGCCTGTAATTCATAACTTATTCCGGAGATACATGCATGCGATTAGCACGTGCTCATGACACATATTCAACACGAAAGGCACGGATTCAATATAAAATGCAACAAGTAATTCGACAAGATTAAAAAGAAAGACAATTTCATGTTCAAGATCGATGCGATGCACACATTATCACGTAGTTCCTATGCCGAACGACCTAGACTGACCCACACGACACGAGAACCCGAGTTTTGTAACCCGAGGCTCTGATGCCACTTAAGGATGTAGCACCCGAGCGCAAGGTACCACATCCCCCGCACCGAGACTCGACCCGAATATGAAATGGACGATCCATACGCGAGCTAGATCACGGCGAACGGGGACAAACACACACGCTATGCTGGGCGGGCTAACCCTTAAAACCATAAAATCAGAGTAAATATTAAGTGCGGAAGCAATAACTGGCCATAATATAAACATTGATCATTCAAGCGCCCAAAAGTAAGCCATATACATTATCAAATTGCCCAAATTCTCTTACAAAAATGAACCCCAATGAAATTCTGAACCCCACTTCTCGCCCTCACCGTGATCAAGACTCCCGTGCTTATCCTTTATGAGTTGAGATTAGTGAAATAAACTCATTTTCCGATTGCTTATACTTAAGCACATGATTTCCTCCCAAAAAGTCTTTGCCTTTCTTTTCCGTTTCCATTTGTTGCTCCATATTTCCTAATTCGACCTCTCCACCCGACAATTCAGCTTGGATTTGGAAAACGAACTCAATTCCCGGCCTCAATATCACCACCTTCCCTAAATTTGTATCTACCCCGTTAATTGCCTTTCTCTACTTCCTTCCCTACTCGTTTCTATGTTAGTAGCAATCCAGAGCACCTAAATTTAAACTCTTCTCGATCTTCACCTCCACAATCTCGATTTCTAATTTCCAGGTTTATTTAGCAACCCTTCTTTGACAACTCTTGGTGCTCAATTCCCATTGAATTTATTTTACCTTGACTCCTCCCAGTCCTCGGTACCTCTTCAATGGTCCGAACCCTGAACCAAAATACCTTCAAGGTTCATATACTTCATTCCTTAGGTTGAACAGTCCTGTTGAATCCAATTATGGCATCTTATGTAGGAGAGCCATATATACCCGTATTCGGAGTCATAAAGGTTTTTCGCCGATCAATTCTTATCTTGTCAAGTGTCTCTCTCAGCCATTGCATCCCTAAAGAGGAACCTCCCATTTCAGCTCCTATCCCTTGAACTCTAGCTCTATCTATGAGGACTACACCTCTCGATTTCTTTATATCTTTCCCGATGCATCATTCCTATCCTCCATGCCTCAGAAAGAACTTGCAGTAAGGCATTGTTAGCATGATACTTGGCCGTGGTTTGATCGTATCTTCATAGCCTGTAATTCATAACTTATTCCGGAGATATATGCATGCGATTAGCACGTGCTCATGGCACATATTCAACACGAAAGGCACGGATTCAATATAAAATGTAACAAGTAATTCGACAAGATTAAAAAGAAAGACAATTTCATGTTCAAGATCGATGCAATGCACACATTATTACGTAGTTCCTATGCCGAACGACCTAGACTGACCTACACGACACGAGAACCTGAGTTTTGTAACCCGAGGCTCTGATATCACTTAAGGATGTAGCACCCGAGCGCAAAGTACCACATCCCCCGAACCGAGACCCGACCCGAATATGAAATGGACGATCCATACGCGAGCTAGATCACGGCGAACGGGGACAAACACACACTCTATGCTAGGCGTGCTAACCCTTAAAACCATAAAATCAGAGTAAACATTAAGTGCGGAAGCAATAACTGGCCATTATATAAACATTGATCATTCAAGCTCCCAAAAGTAAGCCACATACATTATCAAATTGCCCAAATTCTCTTACAAAAATGAACCCCAATGAAATTCTGAACCCCACTTCTCGCCCTCACCGTGATCAAGACTCGCGTGCTTTTATGAGTTGAGATTAGTGAAATAAACTCATTTTCCGATTGCTTATAAGTACTTAAGCACATGATTTCCTCCCAAAAACTCTTTGCCTTTCTTTACCGTTTTCATTTGTTTCTCCATATTTCCTAATTCGACCTCTGCACCCGACAATTCAGCTTGGATTTGGAAAACGAACTCATTTCCCGGCCTCAATATCACCACCTTCCCCAAATTTGTATCTACCCCGTCAATTGCCTTTCTCTACTTCCTTCCCTACTCGTTTCTATCTTAGTAGCAATCCAGAGCACCTAAATTTAAACTCTTCTCGAGCTTCACCTCCACAATCTCGATTTCTAATTTCCAGGTTTATTTAGCAACCCTTCTTTGACAACTCTTGGTGCTCAATTCCCATCGAATTTATTTTACCTTGACTCCTCCTAGTCCTCGGTACCTCTTCAATGGTCCGAACCCTGAACCAAAATACCTTCAAGGTTCATTTACTTCATTCCTTAGGTTGAACAGTCCTGTTGAATCCAATTATGGCATCTTATGTAGGAGAGCCATATATACCCGTATTCAGAGTCATAAAGGTTTTCCCCCGATCAATTCTTATCTTATCAAGTGTCTCTCTCTACCATTGCATCCCTAAAGTGGAACCTCCCATTTCAGCTCCTATCCCTTGAACTCTAGCTCTATCTATGAGGACTACACCTCTCGATTTCTTTATATCTTTCCTGATGCATCATTCCTATCCTCCATGCCTTAGAAAGAACTTGCAGTAAGGCATTGTTAGCATGATACTTGGCCGTGGTTTGATCGTATCTTCATAGCCTGTAATTCATAACTTATTCCGAATACATATGCATGCGATTAGCACGTGCTCATGGCACATATTCAACACGAAAGGCACGGATTCAATATAAAATGCAACAAGTAATTCGACAAGATTAAAAAGAAAGACAATTTCAAGTTCAAGATCGATGCAATGCACACATTATCACGTAGTTCCTATGCCGAACGACCTAGACTGACCCACACGACACGAGAACCTGAGTTTTGTAACCCGAGGCTCTGATATCACTTAAGGATGTAGCACCCGAGCGCAAAGTACCACATCCCCCGAACCGAGACCCGACCCGAATATGAAATGGACGATCCATACGCGAGCTAGATCACGGCGAACGGGGACAAACACACACGCTATGCTGGGCGGGCTAACCCTTAAAACCATAAAATCAGAGTAAATATTAAGTGCGGAAGCAATAACTGGCCATAATATAAACATTGATCATTCAAGCGCCCAAAAGTAAGCCATATACATTATCAAATTGCCCAAATTCTCTTACAAAAATGAACCCCAATGAAATTCTGAACCCCACTTCTCGCCCTCACCGTGATCAAGACTCCCGTGCTTATCCTTTATGAGTTGAGATTAGTGAAATAAACTCATTTTCCGATTGCTTATACTTAAGCACATGATTTCCTCCCAAAAAGTCTTTGCCTTTCTTTTCCGTTTCCATTTGTTGCTCCATATTTCCTAATTCGACCTCTCCACCCGACAATTCAGCTTGGATTTGGAAAACGAACTCAATTCCCGACCTCAATATCACCGCCTTCCCTAAATTTGTATCTACCCCGTCAATTGCCTTTCTCTACTTCCTTCCCTACTCGTTTCTATGTTAGTAGCAATCCAGAGCACCTAAATTTAAACTCTTCTCGATCTTCACCTCCACAATCTCGATTTCAAATTTCCAGTTTTATTTAGCAACCCTTATTTGACAACTCTTGGTGCTCAATTCCCATCGAATTTATTTTACCTTGACTCCTCCCAGTCCTCGGTACCTCTTCAATGGTCCGAACCCTGAACCAAAATACCTTCAAGGTTCGTTTACTTCATTCCTTAGGTTGAACAGTCCTGTTGAATCCAATTATGGCATCTTATGTAGGAGAGCCATATATACCCGTATTCGGAGTCATAAAGGTTTTTCCCCGATCAATTCTTATCTTGTCAAGTGCCTCTCTCTACCATTGCATCCCTAAAGTGGAACCTCCCATTTCAGCTCCTATCCCTTGAACTCTAGCTCTATCTATGAGGACTACACCTCTCGATTTCTTTATATCTTTCCCGATGCATCATTCCTATCCTCCATGCCTCAGAAAGAACTTGCAGTAAGGCATTGTTAGCATGATACTTGGCCGTGGTTTGATCGTATCTTCATAGCCTGTAATTCATAACTTATTCCGGAGATATATGCATGCGATTAGCACGTGCTCATGGCACATATTCAACACGAAAGGCACGGATTCAATATAAAATGCAACAAGTAATTCGACAAGATTAAAAAGAAAGACAATTTCATGTTCAAGATCGATGCAATGCACACATTATCACGTAGTTCCTATGCCGAACGACCTAGACTGACCCACACGACACGAGAACCCGAGTTTTGTAACCCGAGGCTCTGATGCCACTTAAGGATGTAGCACCCGAGCGCAAGGTACCACATCCCCCGCACCGAGACCCGACCCGAATATGAAATGGACGATCCATACGCGAGCTAGATCACGGCGAACGGGGACAAACACACACGCTATGCTGGGCGGGCTAACCCTTAAAACCATAAAATCAGAGTAAATATTAAGTGCGGAAGCAATAACTGGCCATAATATAAACATTGATCATTCAAGCGCCCAAAAGTAAGCCATATACATTATCAAATTGCCCAAATTCTCTTACAAAAATGAACCCCAATGAAATTCTGAACCCCACTTCTCGCCCTCACCGTGATCAAGACTCCCGTGCTTATCCTTTATGAGTTGAGATTAGTGAAATAAACTCATTTTCCGATTGCTTATACTTAAGCACATGATTTCCTCCCAAAAAGTCTTTGCCTTTCTTTTCCGTTTCCATTTGTTGCTCCATATTTCCTAATTCGACCTCTCCACCCGAAAATTCAGCTTGGATTTGGAAAACGAACTCAATTCCCGGCCTCAATATCACCACCTTCCCTAAATTTGTATCTACCCCGTCAATTGCCTTTCTCTACTTCCTTCCCTACTCGTTTCTGTCTTAGTAGCAATCCGGAGCACCTAAATTTAAACTCTTCTCGATCTTCACCTCCACAATCTCGATTTCTAATTTCCAGGTTTATTTAGCAACCCTTCTTTGACAACTCTTGGTGCTCAATGCCCATCGAATTTATTTTACCTTGACTCCTCCCAGTCCTCGGTACCTCTTCAATGGTCCGAACCCTGAATCAAAATACCTTCAAGGTTCATTTACTTCATTCCTTAGGTTGAACAGTCCTGTTGAATCCAATTATGGCATCTTATGTAGGAGAGCCTTATATACCCGTATTCAGAGTCATAAAGGTTTTCCCCCGATCAATTCTTATCTTATCAAGTGTCTCTCTCTACCATTGTATCCCTAAAGTGGAACCTCCCATTTCAGCTCCAATCCCTTGAACTATAGCTCTATCTATGAGGACTACACCTCTCGATTTCTTTATCTCTTTCCTGATGCATCATTCCTATCCTCCATGCCTTAGAAAGAACTTGCAGTAAGGCATTGTTAGCATGATACTTGGCCGTGGTTTGATCGTATCTTCATAGCCTGTAATTCATAACTTATTCCGGAGATATATGCATGCGATTAGCACGTGCTCATGGCACATATTCAACACGAAAGGCACGGATTCAATATAAAATGCAACAAGTAATTCGACAAGATTAAAAAGAAAGACAATTTCATGTTCAAGATCGATGCAATGCACACATTATCACGTAGTTCCTATGCCGAAGGACCTAGACTGACCCACACGACACGAGAACCTGAGTTTTGTAACCCGAGGCTCTAATATCACTTAAGGATGTAGCACCCGAGCGCAAGGTACCACATCCCCCGAACCGAGACCCGACCCGAATATGAAATGGACGATCCATATGCGAGCTAGATCACGGCGAACGGGGACAAACACACACGCTATGCTAGGCGTGCTAACCCTTAAAACCATAAAATCAGAGTAAACATTAAGTGCGGAAGCAATAACTGGCCATAATATAAACATTGATCATTCAAGCTCCCAAAAGTAAGCCACATACATTATCAAATTGCCCAAATTCTCTTACAAAAATGAACCCCAATGAAATTCTGAACCCCACTTCTCGCCCTCACCGTGATCAAGACTCCCGTGCTTTTATAAGTTGAGATTAGTGAAATAAACTCATTTTCCGATTGCTTATAAGTACTTAAGCACATGATTTCCTCCCAACAAGTCTTTGCCTTTCTTTACCGTTTCCATTTGTTGCTCCATAATTCCTAATTCGACCTCTCCACCCGAAAATTCAGCTTGGATTTGGAAAACGAACTCAATTCCCGGCCTCAATATCACCACCTTCCCTAAATTTGTATCTACCCCGTCAATTGCCTTTCTCTACTTCCTTCCCTACTCGTTTCTGTCTTAGTAGCAATCCAGAGCACCTAAATTTAAACTCTTCTCGATCTTCACCTCCACAATCTCGATTTCTAATTTCCAGGTTTATTTAGCAACCCTTCTTTGACAACTCTTGGTGCTCAATGCCCATCGAATTTATTTTACCTTGATTCCTCCCAGTCCTCGGTACCTCTTCAATGGTCCGAACCCTGAATCAAAATACCTTCAAGGTTCATTTACTTCATTCCTTAGGTTGAACAGTCCTGTTGAATCCAATTATGGCATCTTATGTAGGAGAGCCTTATATACCCGTATTCAGAGTCATAAAGGTTTTCCCCCGATCAATTCTTATCTTATCAAGTGTCTCTCTCTACCATTGCATCCCTAAAGTGGAACCTCCCATTTCAGCTCCTATCCCTTGAACTATAGCTCTATCTATGAGGACTACACCTCTCGATTTCTTTATCTCTTTCCTGATGCATCATTCCTATCCTCCATGCCTTAGAAAGAACTTCAGTAAGGCATTGTTAGCATGATACTTGGCCGTGGTTTGATCGTATCTTCATAGCCTGTAATTCATAACTTATTCCGGAGATATATGAATGCGATTAGCACGTGCTCATGGCACATATTCAACACGAAAGGCACGGATTCAATATAAAATGCAACAAGTAATTCGACAAGATTAAAAAGAAAGACAATTTCATGTTCAAGATCGATGCAATGCACACATTATCACGTAGTTCCTATGCCGAACGACCTAGACTGACCCACACGACACGAGAACCTGAGTTTTGTAACCCGAGGCTCTAATATCACTTAAGGATGTAGCACCCGAGCGCAAGGTACCGAGACCCGACCCGAGACCCGACCCGAATATGAAATGGACGATCCATATGCGAGCTAGATCACGGCGAACGGGGACAAACACACACGCTATGCTAGGCGTGCTAACCCTTAAAACCATAAAATCAGAGTAAACATTAAGTGCGGAAGCAATAACTGGCCATAATATAAACATTGATCATTCAAGCTCCCAAAAGTAAGCCACATACATTATCAAATTGCCCAAATTCTCTTACAAAAATGAACCCCAATGAAATTCTGAACCCCACTTCTCGCCCTCACCGTGATCAAGACTCCCGTGCTTTTATAAGTTGAGATTAGTGAAATAAACTCATTTTCCGATTGCTTATAAGTACTTAAGCACATGATTTCCTCCCAACAAGTCTTTGCCTTTCTTTACCGTTTCCATTTGTTGCTCCATAATTCCTAATTCGACCTCTCCACCCGAAAATTCAGCTTGGATTTGGAAAACGAACTCAATTCCCGGCCTCAATATCACCACCTTCCCTAAATTTGTATCTACCCCGTCAATTGCCTTTCTCTACTTCCTTCCCTACTCGTTTCTGTCTTAGTAGCAATCCAGAGCACCTAAATTTAAACTCTTCTCGATCTTCACCTCCACAATCTCGATTTCTAATTTCCAGGTTTATTTAGCAACCCTTCTTTGACAACTCTTGGTGCTCAATGCCCATCGAATTTATTTTACCTTGACTCCTCCCAGTCCTCGGTACCTCTTCAATGGTCCGAACCCTGAATCAAAATACCTTCAAGGTTCATTTACTTCATTCCTTAGGTTGAACAGTCCTGTTGAATCCAATTATGGCATCTTATGTAGGAGAGCCTTATATACCCGTATTCAGAGTCATAAAGGTTTTCCCCTGATCAATTCTTATCTTATCAAGTGTCTCTCTCTACCATTGCATCCCTAAAGTGGAACCTCCCATTTCAGCTCCTATCCCTTGAACTATAGCTCTATCTATGAGGACTACACCTCTCGATTTCTTTATCTCTTTCCTGATGCATCATTCCTATCCTCCGTGCCTTAGAAAGAACTTGCAGTAAGGCATTGTTAGCATGATACTTGGCCGTGGTTTGATCGTATCTTCATAGCCTGTAATTCATAACTTATTCGGAAGATATATGCACGCGATTAGCACGTGCTCATGGCACATATTCAACACGAAAGGCACGGATTCAATATAAAATGCAACAAGTAATTCGACAAGATTAAAAAGAAAGACAATTTCATGTTCAAGATCGATGCAATGCACACATTATCACGTAGTTCCTATGCCGAACGACCTAGACTGATCCACACGACACGAGAACCCAAGTTTTGTAACCCGAGGCTCTGATACCACTTAAGGATGTAGCACCCGAGCGCAAGGTACCACATTGCCCGCACCGAGACCCGACCCGAATATGAAATGGACGATCCATACGCGAGCTAGATCACGACGAACGGGGACAAACACAAACGCTATGCTAGGCGGGCTAACCCTTAAAACCATAAAATCAGAGTAAACATTAACTGGGGAAGCAATAACTGGCCATAATATAAACATTGATCATTCAAGCTCCCAAAAGTAAGCCATATACATTATCAAATTGCCCAAATTCTCTTACAAAAATGAACCCCAATGAAATTCTGAACCCCACTTCTCGCCCTCACCGTGATCAAGACTCCCGTGCTTTTATGAGTTGAGATTAGTGAAATAAACTCATTTTCCGATTGCTTATAAGTACTTAAGCACATGATTTCCTCCCAAAAAGTCTTTGCCTTTCTTTACCGTTTCCATTTGTTTCTCCATATTTCCTAATTCGACCTCTGCACCCGACAATTCAGCTTGGATTTGGAAAACGAACTCATTTCCCGGCCTCAATATCACCACCTTCCCCAAATTTGTATCTACCCCGTCAATTGCCTTTCTCTACTTCCTTCCCTACTCGTTTCTATCTTAGTAGCAATCCAGAGCACCTAAATTTAAACTCTTCTCGATCTTCACCTCCACAATCTCGATTTCTAATTTCCAGGTTTATTTAGCAACCCTTCTTTGACAACTCTTGGTGCTCAATTCCCATCGAATTTATTTTACCTTGACTCCTCCCAGTCCTCGGTACTGTTAGGAATAGTGCCCTAGAAAGCCGATTGTATATCCGCTTTGTACTTTTCCTTATTGTAATCACAGACAATCTTTGAATAAAATAACGAATTGAGGCAAACACTTCTTTATATGCTCTTGTTTGGTATGCGTTTACTTTAGCTGTGCATGTATGAGAACTCCCCTAATCCTGATGACTTTAGGACTCTACCATTTAGGTGAAATGGTTCATGAAACGAGCCCTATATCACATAAGTCATGATTAGTAAAATACTCCAAGCCGATGAGTCCTACAGACAGTGGGAGTGTCAACCTGACTCCTCTAAGGCTTGCTTGTGGGATCACGCCCTTAAGAAGGACCACCTTGTTTCATGGAGGTGCAAAGTGTATAGTTGATACGTGCGTGATACATGAGGGTGCTTACTTTAATAAGTAAGTTCACTGAGGTGCCCCGTGTGAGAACATTCCTAAATGGGAAAGGAAGTTTCTATTTCAGGAAATGGAAACTTCCAGATTAGGAAATATCTCACGAGTCATTGATGTGATTAATTGATCCTTAGACTTGAGGTTCCTTGTCACTTTATGAGTTAACTCTGTAGTCTTAGGTATAAGCTTTAAAGGATGTCGCCTTAGACAACTGATTCAAGGCTTATGCTGGGGCTGCACAAGTGATTCATGAAAGTGAATGAGAATCAAGAAAGGACCTACACTTGCAGTTGCAAGGTGATCTCTTATTGTGTAAGTCATTCATATGCCATATGGAGTCCTTGGCCAAGGCAGTAGATCAAGACATCAAGAAAAGTGTTTCTTGGATTGAGATCAAATGGATATGAAATGCACTTAGCTTTAAGACCGGATTATTAGGGTTCTGATTATTCCCTTGCCCTAGATCTTGGTTGAGAGATAGTAAGTAGGAGGATTGTATCTCACATGAATCAATGACTTAAAGGTTCTGTCGAATCTGAACATTCCAATTCAGCTAGGGGTTAAACACCTGTTGCTAGACTATGGTCGTTTAATCTGTGGACTGATTAATTAATTAGTGAATTAATTAATTAGGGTCACTGCTAATTGAATTGAGAACCTAGAGGGTCACACACAACAACTTGGTTACATGAGTTGAGGCTTGAAAATGATTAAACGAGTTAATCGGACCAAGAGGGTTCCACACGTGTGAATTCACACGTGTGGCTCACGTGAGTGACACGTGTCACTGTGACACGTGTCACACACGTGTGTATATATTATATATATATTAAATAATTAATTAGTTAATTATTTAATAGACTTTGGTTTAATTTTGAATTAAAAGGAAAGTCTAATTTTGGAGAAAATAATCTAGTTAATTAATTACGAATTAATTAATTAGATAAAATAAGTTATTTATTTTATAATAAATAAAGTATAAAATTATCCAAAAATAGTTTGGATATTTTTAAGCTCTCTTAAAAGTTGACTAGAAATAGAATTCAAAGTCAAAGTTGGAAAATACTTGATGATCAAGTAATAGGAGAGAGAGGAACCAAATCCTAGTCCAATAAGGACTAGGTTCGGCCGTCCCTCCCCTTTCCTATATATAGGGGAGCTCATGCTCCCCTTTAGAGCTAATTGACAATTCTTGGTTCATGTGTTGAACACCTTCCTTTCTCCAAGATTATATTAAACCCTAGGTTAAGCTCAAACACTAACTAGAGAACTAGCATCCTTACTAGTTAGATTGTGATCAAGTTGGTGGACTTTCTCTAGAGACTTCAAGTTAGAAGTTTGAAGATTCGAGCTTTACCAAGGAGAGGGGATCAAGCCGCGAGAAGAGCGTTCTTGGGTGGCTTGAAACGCTTCAAGAAAGAATAAAAGAAAAGTAAGTTTTCTATCTTTACGAATTTGGTTACACGATTGCGAGTTCAAGGTCCTTTTGTTGGGAAATTTTTTTTAAATTCCGCTGCTTTCTGATTCTGTTTTCCAACAAGTGGTATCAGAGCCACCTCGTTAATCGTGTTTCTGATTCGTCTCCATTATTTCTGAATTTGGTAGAAATTCTTAGGCTTAGATGCGAATTAGGTATTCATGAATTCTTTTAGAAAGCCTGAATTACGAAACTGTAATTTTTCCTGAATTTCTAAAACTGTTTTCTCAAATCGTGTTTTTGAAAATTGTTTTAGCTGAAATTTGTTTAAATCGAATTTTTTAAATTTTGGATTGAACTGGTTTTTCGAGAAACCCAGAAATACGAAACGAACACGAAAAGCAACGAGCCTAGGCGTGCTAGCACGTCGCACGCCCAGGCCCGTCGCCGCCGCCCAGCTCCTCCCGCAACAGCGCGGGAGCCGTCCCGGGCGCGCCTAGTCCCGCAACCGCGCGGGACGCCTGCCCAGGCCATGCCGGACGCTGCTGCGCGCAGGCGCGCGCATGATGCACGCCCAGCGTGCGCACGCGAGCGGCTCATCCCGCCCGCTGTGCGAGCGGCTGGCGCGCGTCTGCGCGCGCGGCTGCGCGGCGGTGCCTCGCACGGCTGGGCCCTTTTTCCGGGCTCGTTTTCGTGTTTTCGTGTTTCGTGTTTTTCGGTCCATAAAATCCCGATTTAATTTTATTTTAATTTTATCCTTTTAAAATCAGTTTTGTTAAAATAAAATTATTTTAAAATTTTGATTAAATTGGGATTTTTGAGAAATTAAAGCGATTTGGTTTTTGGAAAAATTATGAATATTATTTTCTGAAAATAATGAAAGAATAAAATTATTAATTTTGGAAATTAATTGGAATTTTATTAGTTTAATGTTTTTCGGGTTTTATTGAAAAGGCTCTTGAACAAGAATTGCATCTAAGTCGTGTTTTGAGTCATTAGGACTTGAAACGAGAATTTTAATTTATTGGCTAAATTTAAATTCTCGCAAAAGCATGTTAGGTGATCATGGGTTTAGATCTATGTATGGTTTTAATTTATGCACATGAATGGTTTAAATTGGGGTTGGAGCCCTATAGTTGCGTTTTTCAATTGAGGTTGGAGCCTCACTTATGTGCGTACTGTTATGTGATTTATTATGTGGCTTTCCATATTACTGTTTTTGAGGCCGGGGTATGCCCCGTGTAATTGTCTAAGGCCAATATGAAGATTGAGCCTTATTACTTTATGTCTCTTTTATTGTAATTTGAGAGTAGAGATAGGTGGTGAGGTTTTATTTTCATTTTGGAGACAATGCACCCATGGAGTAAGATGGACCACATTCAAGTAACAAGGAGGCCATAAGTGAAGACCCCTCAAAATGTTAGGGAGGGGAATCTCAATTGTTAAATGTAATAGAGATAGGGCTCGTATTTTGTTACTGCTTTCCCTTATGTGATTTGAACTGTTTATGTGGCATGTATGTTAGAACTTGTGATTGTGGAGTGGCTCCCACATATCACGCATAAGATAGGTAGAACCCATGATCATTACATGTTAGTATCATGCTAGGACATGTTATCTGTTTATGTGCTTGTTTGAAATGCATTTAAGTGTACTTGCATTAATCAAGACTAATAAAATTGGATAACATATATGTTGGTGAGGTCGAACCGGACAACTCTCCGGTTGATTCGAAAATTCCCATTAAATATTAAGCTAATTTCGAACAAATAGGTGTTTAATTTGAGATGCAAGTTTTGAATTAAATTCCTAGCATTCCATCAATAGGTTTTAAGTTTAGTAAGTAAAGCTAGTTATTGTCCGCGAGTCGTGGGATAGCTAGTGGAGCTTATTAGTTCTTAGTTACCTAATTAATCATTTTAAATGATCAATATTTCGTGGTCAATTTTGGCGAGGGCGATGTCCGCGAGTCGTGGGTCGTTCAAACTAAGTTTTGGTCATGATCTTATGATTGATGGGTCTAGCTTAACGCCTAAGTAAATATGGATGTCGCACGAGTCGTGGGTCCATATTGAAAGATAGGTGATGCAAAAACAATTACTAAGAGTTCTAAAGGTGTTAGAATTGGTAAATTGTACCTACCTAGGGTTCTTACTAAGAATGTCCGCGAGTCGTGGGTTTGAGGTAAAATGCCTAGGATCTTAGTACCCATTGGGAAACGTGTTCCTCTTAGATCTTTGGGAATTCTAGATCTTTGAAAAACAGTGGGAGCTACAATAGATTAAAGACCTTATCTTTTGTATATCGTTATAATTCAGCATGCTCACTAGTTCTCTGCTTTACCATTTAGGTCGTAGATTCTGTGATTCTCTACGTGTTTTGAAATGGCAACCAAAAACCCTCTTGTATCGATCCTCGAGTCAAACAAGTTGACTGGTCCCAACTATTCTGATTGGCTGAGGAATCTAAAAATCATTTTAGATTCTGAGAAGAGAACTTATGTTCTCTTCGAAGGGGAGCCTAGTCCTGAAGGGGAGGCTCCCACTCGGGCCGAGCGGGATGCGATTCAGAAGTGGAAGGATGATAATCTCCAAGCCCGTTGCCTTATGTTGGCTAACATGTCTCCGGACTTGCAAAGACAACATGAGGCCATGGAATTTGCTTGGGAGATTTACGACCACTTAGAGCAACTTTACCGCCCTCATGAACGTGTTACAAGGTATAACACTTCAAAGGAATTATTCCACTTAAGAATGAGGGAAGGTTCAAGTGTCCATGAATATGGACTCAAGTTTCTTGCCCTTACTGAGAAACTTGCTTCCATGGACATGCCGCTGAAAGATGAGCTTTCAGTGGATTTGTTGCTAGCTTCGCTCCCACCATCATTCAACCCATTTGTCCTTAACTTCAACATGAATCATGCTGGTGCTACTGTAGCTGAGCTGATTAGTCAGCTTGTGACTGCTGAAAGCACGATCAAGAAGGACAATAAGGTTTTGATGGTGAATGCTCCATCTTCCTCTTCTGGGCCTTCTAAAGGTAAGGGCAAGAAAGCCCAAAAGAAGAAGAAGAAACCCCTTAGGCCCACTGGTGGTATTTCGAAGGGGAAGGCCCAAAAGAAGAAGCGTGATCAGAAAGAGGATGTTTGCTTCCATTGTGGCAAAGCGGGACATTGGAGGAGAAACTGCCCAGAGTACAAGGCTACTCTAAAGAAAGGTATCTTTCTCGTTGAAGTAAATCTTTCTATTAATTCTAGTTCTTGGGTACTTGATACCGGTTGTGGAACTCATATCTGTAATGATGTACAGATGCTAAGTGAAGTCCAACAACTCAAAGAAGGAGAATGTGTCTTGAAGATCGGCGATGGCTCAAACGTTGAAGCTCGAGCTTTTGGCACAATTAGATTAGATTTAGGTAGTTTTGAGTTAGTATTAAACAAAGTCCTTTATGTACCAAACATTATTCGTAATATAATTTCAGTTCCAATATTAGATTGTGAAGGTTATGAAACTTATATTAAGAATGGTAAATACTTTATCAAACGGAACAACTCTTCCGTTCATATCGGTACTCTAAGTAATGGACTTTACCTAACTCAAAATATCAATATTATGAATATACAACGAGAAACAAAGCGTAAGAGAGATGACAAAGTTTCAGCTCCCTTATGGCACGCTAGATTAGGACACATTTCCAAGAACAGAATTAGCAAGATAAACACTTTAGGATCATTCTCTGAAAATGATCTCAAAGAGTTAACTTCTTGCGAATCCTGTCTCAAAGGAAAGATGTCCAAAGTTCCTTTTAAAGGAACTCTGGAACGTGCCACTAAGGTTCTGGATTTGATCCATACTGATGTTTGTGGACCGCTTAGTGTAAGCACTAGAAGCAATCATCAGTATTTCGTAACCTTTACTGATGACTTTAGTCGGTATGGTTATGTATACTTAATGAAGTATAAATCTGAAGCTTTTGAGAAATTCTTAGAATTTCAAAAGGAGGTTGAGAACCAAACTGGTCACAAGATCAAAGCACTTCGATCTGATCGAGGAGGCGAGTATCTTAGTGAAGAATTCCTTAATCATCTCAAAGATAATGGGATTATCTCTCAGTGGACTCCTCCGGGAACTCCTCAACTTAATGGAGTTTCTGAGAGAAGGAATCGAACCCTACTTGATATGGTTCGTTCCATGATGAGTTTTACTGACTTACCACCTTCTTTCTGGGGTTATGCCCTAGAAAGTGCAGCAAAGATTTTGAATCTAGTTCCCTCTAAATCAGTCCCTAAAACGCCCTATGAAATGTGGCATGGTAAAATCCCTAGTTATTCTTACTTAAGAATTTGGGGTTGTCCTGCTTACGTGAAGAGGACAGTGGGAGATAAGTTAGAATCTCGTTCTAACTTATGCTACTTTGTAGGTTATCCTAAGGAATCCATAGGATACTATTTCTATGATCAATCTGAACAAAAGGTGTTTGTTTCTAGAAATGCCACTTTTCTTGAGGAACCATTCCTTAAAGAAAAGAAGGGCAAGATCATAGAATTAGAAGAAGTACAAAATGACCCCACACCACCCACTGAAGAAACGTCCCACTCTGATCAACCACAACCAATCACGAATTTCGATACACACGAAAATCCTCCTCTAAGGCGTTCTGAACGTACTCCTAGACAGCCGGAGAGATGGTATGGATTCTTCCATGAAATCTCTCAAAAGGATAATGATCCTTTAACATATGAGGAGGCACTTTCAGATTCTGACTCTGAACAGTGGATAGAAGCCATGAAATCCGAAATGGATTCCATGAACTCCAACCAAGTTTGGACCTTGGTAGATTTGCCTGATGGGGTCAAACCCATAGGTTGCAAATGGATCTTTAAGAGAAAGCTTGGAGTTGATGGAAGCATTGCAGCCTACAAAGCAAGACTGGTTGCAAAAGGATTCACTCAGAGACCCGGCGTGGATTTTGATGAAACCTTTTCACCAGTTGCAATGCAAAAGTCTATTCGGATCATGCTTGCCATTGCTGCATATTATGACTATGAGATATGGCAAATGGATGTGAAAACTGCCTTTCTCAATGGTAACATTGACAAAGACATTTGTATGGAGCAACCCATAGGTTTCACATTCAGTGGGAGTGAGCAAAAGGTTTGCAAACTCCAAAGATCAATCTATGGATTGAAACAGGCTTCTAGGAATTGGAACATTCGATTTGATGAATCAGTCAAAGCGTTTGGCTTCATCCAAATTTCGAATGAATCATGTGTGTATAGAAAGGAATTGGAGACCTCAGTGCAATTCTTAGTACTTTATGTTGATGACATCCTTCTTATTGGGAATTCGAAGGATGACATGAAAGTGACTAAGTTATGGTTATCGAACCAATTCGAGATGAAAGATCTTGGTGATGCATCCTATATCCTTGGAATTAAAATCTATAGAGATAGATCTAGAAGGTTAATAGGACTATCACAGTCGATGTACATTGACAAAGTATTGAAGAGATTCAATATGGAGTCAGCAAAGGTTAAGAACCTTCCTATGAGTGTAGGAACATGTCTTTCAAAGAAGATGTGTCCTAAGACTAACCTTGAGAAGGAAAGAATGACTCATACACCTTATGCATCAGCAATAGGTAGCATAATGTATGCAATGTTATGTACTCGACCGGATGTGGCTTATGCACTTAGTGTGACAAGTCGTTTCCAATCTGACCCTGGAGATGATCACTGGGCTGCCGTGAAGAATATTCTTAAGTACTTGAAAAGTACTAAAGATTTATTCTTAGTTTACGGAGGTCAGAAAGATCTTACTGTCGAAGGATACTGCGATGCAAGCTTTGCATCTGACTTAGATGATTTTAAGTCAATGTCAGGATACATTTTCTGCCTGAACGGCGGAGCAGTGAGTTGGAAGAGTTCCAAGCAAACAACCACTGCTGATTCGACCACTGAGGCCGAATACTTAGCTGCAAATGATGCAGCTAAGGAAGGTGTTTGGATTAGAAACTTCATTCAAGAGTTGAATGTTGTTCCTAGCATGAAAGACCCCATTACTGTGTTTTGTGACAACACTGGGGCGGTTGCTCAAGCAAGAGAACCAAGATCTCACCAACGGACCAAGCACATTATGAGGAAGTATCACCTAATCCGTGATATTATCAAAAGAGGAGATGTGCAAATTGAGAGGGTCACATCAGCAGAGAACGTGGCAGATCCACTTACTAAACCCCTTAGTCGAGAAGCTTTCCAAGTTCATCTTCAGAAGATGGGACTTAGAGTAGCTTTAGAATGGCTTTGACGGGCAAGTGGGAGATTGTTAGGAATAGTGCCCTAGAAAGCCGATTGTATATCCGCTTTGTACTTTTCCTTATTGTAATCACAGACAATCTTTGAATAAAATAACGAATTGAGGCAAACACTTCTTTATATGCTCTTGTTTGGTATGCGTTTACTTTAGCTGTGCATGTATGAGAACTCCCCTAATCCTGATGACTTTAGGACTCTACCATTTAGGTGAAATGGTTCATGAAACGAGCCCTATATCACATAAGTCATGATTAGTAAAATACTCCAAGCCGATGAGTCCTACAGACAGTGGGAGTGTCAACCTGACTCCTCTAAGGCTTGCTTGTGGGATCACGCCCTTAAGAAGGACCACCTTGTTTCATGGAGGTGCAAAGTGTATAGTTGATACGTGCGTGATACATGAGGGTGCTTACTTTAATAAGTAAGTTCACTGAGGTGCCCCGTGTGAGAACATTCCTAAATGGGAAAGGAAGTTTCTATTTCAGGAAATGGAAACTTCCAGATTAGGAAATATCTCACGAGTCATTGATGTGATTAATTGATCCTTAGACTTGAGGTTCCTTGTCACTTTATGAGTTAACTCTGTAGTCTTAGGTATAAGCTTTAAAGGATGTCGCCTTAGACAACTGATTCAAGGCTTATGCTGGGGCTGCACAAGTGATTCATGAAAGTGAATGAGAATCAAGAAAGGACCTACACTTGCAGTTGCAAGGTGATCTCTTATTGTGTAAGTCATTCATATGCCATATGGAGTCCTTGGCCAAGGCAGTAGATCAAGACATCAAGAAAAGTGTTTCTTGGATTGAGATCAAATGGATATGAAATGCACTTAGCTTTAAGACCGGATTATTAGGGTTCTGATTATTCCCTTGCCCTAGATCTTGGTTGAGAGATAGTAAGTAGGAGGATTGTATCTCACATGAATCAATGACTTAAAGGTTCTGTCGAATCTGAACATTCCAATTCAGCTAGGGGTTAAACACCTGTTGCTAGACTATGGTCGTTTAATCTGTGGACTGATTAATTAATTAGTGAATTAATTAATTAGGGTCACTGCTAATTGAATTGAGAACCTAGAGGGTCACACACAACAACTTGGTTACATGAGTTGAGGCTTGAAAATGATTAAACGAGTTAATCGGACCAAGAGGGTTCCACACGTGTGAATTCACACGTGTGGCTCACGTGAGTGACACGTGTCACTGTGACACGTGTCACACACGTGTGTATATATTATATATATATTAAATAATTAATTAGTTAATTATTTAATAGACTTTGGTTTAATTTTGAATTAAAAGGAAAGTCTAATTTTGGAGAAAATAATCTAGTTAATTAATTACGAATTAATTAATTAGATAAAATAAGTTATTTATTTTATAATAAATAAAGTATAAAATTATCCAAAAATAGTTTGGATATTTTTAAGCTCTCTTAAAAGTTGACTAGAAATAGAATTCAAAGTCAAAGTTGGAAAATACTTGATGATCAAGTAATAGGAGAGAGAGGAACCAAATCCTAGTCCAATAAGGACTAGGTTCGGCCGTCCCTCCCCTTTCCTATATATAGGGGAGCTCATGCTCCCCTTTAGAGCTAATTGACAATTCTTGGTTCATGTGTTGAACACCTTCCTTTCTCCAAGATTATATTAAACCCTAGGTTAAGCTCAAACACTAACTAGAGAACTAGCATCCTTACTAGTTAGATTGTGATCAAGTTGGTGGACTTTCTCTAGAGACTTCAAGTTAGAAGTTTGAAGATTCGAGCTTTACCAAGGAGAGGGGATCAAGCCGCGAGAAGAGCGTTCTTGGGTGGCTTGAAACGCTTCAAGAAAGAATAAAAGAAAAGTAAGTTTTCTATCTTTACGAATTTGGTTACACGATTGCGAGTTCAAGGTCCTTTTGTTGGGAAATTTTTTTTAAATTCCGCTGCTTTCTGATTCTGTTTTCCAACAGGTACCTCTTCAATCGTCCGAACCCTGAACCAAAATACCTTCAAGGTTCATTTACTTCATTCCTTAGGTTGAACAGTCCTATTGAATCCAATTATGGCATCTTGTGTAGGAGAGCCATATATACCCGTATTCCGAGTCATAAAGGTTTTCCCCCGATCAATTCTTATCTTATCAAGTGTCTCTCTCTACCATTGCATCCCTAAAGTGGAACCTCCCATTTCAGCACCTATCCCTTGAACTCTAGCTCTATCTATGAGGACTACACCTCTCGATTTCTTTATATCTTTCCTGATGCATCATTCCTATCCTCCATGCCTTAGAAAGAACTTGCAGTAAGGCATTGTTAGCATGATACTTGGCCGTGGTTTGATAGTATCTTCATAGCCTGTAATTCATAACTTATTCCGGAGATACATGCATGCGATTAGCACGTGCTCATGACACATATTCAACACGAAAGGCACGGATTCAATATAAAATGCAACAAGTAATTCGACAAGATTAAAAAGAAAGACAATTTCATGTTCAAGATCGATGCGATGCACACATTATCACGTAGTTCCTATGCCGAACGACCTAGACTGACCCACACGACACGAGAACCCGAGTTTTGTAACCCGAGGCTCTGATGCCACTTAAGGATGTAGCACCCGAGCGCAAGGTACCACATCCCCCGCACCGAGACTCGACCCGAATATGAAATGGACGATCCATACGCGAGCTAGATCACGGCGAACGGGGACAAACACACACGCTATGCTGGGCGGGCTAACCCTTAAAACCATAAAATCAGAGTAAATATTAAGTGCGGAAGCAATAACTGGCCATAATATAAACATTGATCATTCAAGCGCCCAAAAGTAAGCCATATACATTATCAAATTGCCCAAATTCTCTTACAAAAATGAACCCCAATGAAATTCTGAACCCCACTTCTCGCCCTCACCGTGATCAAGACTCCCGTGCTTATCCTTTATGAGTTGAGATTAGTGAAATAAACTCATTTTCCGATTGCTTATACTTAAGCACATGATTTCCTCCCAAAAAGTCTTTGCCTTTCTTTTCCGTTTCCATTTGTTGCTCCATATTTCCTAATTCGACCTCTCCACCCGACAATTCAGCTTGGATTTGGAAAACGAACTCAATTCCCGGCCTCAATATCACCACCTTCCCTAAATTTGTATCTACCCCGTTAATTGCCTTTCTCTACTTCCTTCCCTACTCGTTTCTATGTTAGTAGCAATCCAGAGCACCTAAATTTAAACTCTTCTCGATCTTCACCTCCACAATCTCGATTTCTAATTTCCAGGTTTATTTAGCAACCCTTCTTTGACAACTCTTGGTGCTCAATTCCCATTGAATTTATTTTACCTTGACTCCTCCCAGTCCTCGGTACCTCTTCAATGGTCCGAACCCTGAACCAAAATACCTTCAAGGTTCATATACTTCATTCCTTAGGTTGAACAGTCCTGTTGAATCCAATTATGGCATCTTATGTAGGAGAGCCATATATACCCGTATTCGGAGTCATAAAGGTTTTTCGCCGATCAATTCTTATCTTGTCAAGTGTCTCTCTCAGCCATTGCATCCCTAAAGAGGAACCTCCCATTTCAGCTCCTATCCCTTGAACTCTAGCTCTATCTATGAGGACTACACCTCTCGATTTCTTTATATCTTTCCCGATGCATCATTCCTATCCTCCATGCCTCAGAAAGAACTTGCAGTAAGGCATTGTTAGCATGATACTTGGCCGTGGTTTGATCGTATCTTCATAGCCTGTAATTCATAACTTATTCCGGAGATATATGCATGCGATTAGCACGTGCTCATGGCACATATTCAACACGAAAGGCACGGATTCAATATAAAATGTAACAAGTAATTCGACAAGATTAAAAAGAAAGACAATTTCATGTTCAAGATCGATGCAATGCACACATTATTACGTAGTTCCTATGCCGAACGACCTAGACTGACCTACACGACACGAGAACCTGAGTTTTGTAACCCGAGGCTCTGATATCACTTAAGGATGTAGCACCCGAGCGCAAAGTACCACATCCCCCGAACCGAGACCCGACCCGAATATGAAATGGACGATCCATACGCGAGCTAGATCACGGCGAACGGGGACAAACACACACTCTATGCTAGGCGTGCTAACCCTTAAAACCATAAAATCAGAGTAAACATTAAGTGCGGAAGCAATAACTGGCCATTATATAAACATTGATCATTCAAGCTCCCAAAAGTAAGCCACATACATAATCAAATTGCCCAAATTCTCTTACAAAAATGAACCCCAATGAAATTCTGAACCCCACTTCTCGCCCTCACCGTGATCAAGACTCGCGTGCTTTTATGAGTTGAGATTAGTGAAATAAACTCATTTTCCGATTGCTTATAAGTACTTAAGCACATGATTTCCTCCCAAAAACTCTTTGCCTTTCTTTACCGTTTTCATTTGTTTCTCCATATTTCCTAATTCGACCTCTGCACCCGACAATTCAGCTTGGATTTGGAAAACGAACTCATTTCCCGGCCTCAATATCACCACCTTCCCCAAATTTGTATCTACCCCGTCAATTGCCTTTCTCTACTTCCTTCCCTACTCGTTTCTATCTTAGTAGCAATCCAGAGCACCTAAATTTAAACTCTTCTCGAGCTTCACCTCCACAATCTCGATTTCTAATTTCCAGGTTTATTTAGCAACCCTTCTTTGACAACTCTTGGTGCTCAATTCCCATCGAATTTATTTTACCTTGACTCCTCCTAGTCCTCGGTACCTCTTCAATGGTCCGAACCCTGAACCAAAATACCTTCAAGGTTCATTTACTTCATTCCTTAGGTTGAACAGTCCTGTTGAATCCAATTATGGCATCTTATGTAGGAGAGCCATATATACCCGTATTCAGAGTCATAAAGGTTTTCCCCCGATCAATTCTTATCTTATCAAGTGTCTCTCTCTACCATTGCATCCCTAAAGTGGAACCTCCCATTTCAGCTCCTATCCCTTGAACTCTAGCTCTATCTATGAGGACTACACCTCTCGATTTCTTTATATCTTTCCTGATGCATCATTCCTATCCTCCATGCCTTAGAAAGAACTTGCAGTAAGGCATTGTTAGCATGATACTTGGCCGTGGTTTGATCGTATCTTCATAGCCTGTAATTCATAACTTATTCCGAATACATATGCATGCGATTAGCACGTGCTCATGGCACATATTCAACACGAAAGGCACGGATTCAATATAAAATGCAACAAGTAATTCGACAAGATTAAAAAGAAAGACAATTTCAAGTTCAAGATCGATGCAATGCACACATTATCACGTAGTTCCTATGCCGAACGACCTAGACTGACCCACACGACACGAGAACCCAAGTTTTGTAACCCGAGGCTCTGACACCACTTAAGGATGTAGCACCCGAGCGCAAGGTACCACATCCCCGCACCGAGACCCGACCCGAATATGAAATGGACGATCCATTCACGAGCTAGATCACGGCGAACGGGGACAAACACACACGCTATGCTGGGCGGGCTAACCCTTAAAACCATAAAATCAGAGTAAATATTAAGTGCGGAAGCAATAACTGGCCATAATATAAACATTGATCATTCAAGCGCCCAAAAGTAAGCCATATACATTATCAAATTGCCCAAATTCTCTTACAAAAATGAACCCCAATGAAATTCTGAACCCCACTTCTCGCCCTCACCGTGATCAAGACTCCCGTGCTTATCCTTTATGAGTTGAGATTAGTGAAATAAACTCATTTTCCGATTGCGTATACTTAAGCACATGATTTCCTCCCAAAAAGTCTTTGCCTTTCTTTTCCGTTTCCATTTGTTGCTCCATATTTCCTAATTCGACCTCTCCACCCGACAATTCAGCTTGGATTTGGAAAACGAACTCAATTCCCGGCCTCAATATCACCACCTTCCCTAAATTTGTATCTACCCCGTTAATTGCCTTTCTCTACTTCCTTCCCTACTCGTTTCTATGTTAGTAGCAATCCAGAGCACCTAAATTTAAACTCTTCTCGATCTTCACCTCCACAATCTCGATTTCAAATTTCCAGGTTTATTTAGCAACCCTTCTTTGACAACTCTTGGTGCTCAATTCCCATTGAATTTATTTTACCTTGACTCCTCCCAGTCCTCGGTACCTCTTCAATGGTCCGAACCCTGAACCAAAATACCTTCAAGGTTCATTTACTTCATTCCTTAGGTTGAACAGTCCTGTTGAATCCAATTATGGCATCTTATGTAGGAGAGCCATATATACCCGTATTCGGAGTCATAAAGGTTTTTCCCCGATCAATTCTTATCTTGTCAAGTGTCTCTCTTTGCCATTGCATCCCTAAAGTGGAACCTCCCATTTCAGCTCCTATCCCTTGAACTCTAGCTCTATCTATGAGGACTACACCTCTCGATTTCTTTATATCTTTCCCGATGCATCATTCCTATCCTCCATGCCTCAGAAAGAACTTGCAGTAAGGCATTGTTAGCATGATACTTGACCGTGGTTTGATCGTATCTTCATAGCCTGTAATTCATAACTTATTCCGGAGATATATGCATGCGATTACCACGTGCTCATGGCACATATTCAACACGAAAGGCACGGATTCAATATAAAATGTAACAAGTAATTCGACAAGATTAAAAAGAAAGACAATTTCATGTTCAAGATCGATGCAATGCACACATTATTACGTAGTTCCTATGCCGAACGACCTAGACTGACCCACACGACACGAGAACCTGAGTTTTGTAACCCGAGGCTCTGATATCACTTAAGGATGTAGCACCCGAGCGCAAAGTACCACATCCCCCGAACCGAGACCCGACCCGAATATGAAATGGACGATCCATACGCGAGCTAGATCACGGCGAACGGGGACAAACACACACGCTATGCTAGGCGTGCTAACCCTTAAAACCATAAAATCAGAGTAAACATTAAGTGCGGAAGCAATAACTGGCCATTATATAAACATTGATCATTCAAGCTCCCAAAAGTAAGCCACATACATTATCAAATTGCCCAAATTCTCTTACAAAAATGAACCCCAATGAAATTCTGAACCCCACTTCTCGCCCTCACCGTGATCAAGACTCCCGTGCTTTTATGAGTTGAGATTAGTGAAATAAACTCATTTTCCGATTGCTTATAAGTACTTAAGCACATGATTTCCTCCCAAAAAGTCTTTGCCTTTCTTTACCGTTTCCATTTGTTTCTCCATATTTCCTAATTCGACCTCTGCACCCGACAATTCAGCTTGGATTTGGAAAAGGAACTCATTTCCCGGCCTCAATATCACCACCTTCCCCAAATTTGTATCTACCCCGTCAATTGCCTTTCTCTACTTCCTTCCCTACTCGTTTCTATCTTAGTAGCAATCCAGAGCACCTAAATTTAAACTCTTCTCGATCTTCACCTCCACAATCTCGATTTCTAATTTCCAAGTTTATTTAGCAACCCTTCATTGACAACTCTTGGTGCTCAATTCCCATCGAATTTATTTTACCTTGACTCCTCCCAGTCCTCGGTACCTTTTCAATGGTCCGAACCCTGAACCAAAATACCTTCAAGGTTCATTTACTTCATTCCTTAGGTTGAACAGTCCTGTTGAATCCAATTATGGCATCTTATGTAGGAGAGCCATATATACCCGTATTCAGAGTCATAAAGGTTTTCCCCCGATCAATTCTTATCTTATCAAGTGTCTCTCTCTACCATTGCATCCCTAAAGTGGAACCTCCCATTTCAGCTCCTATCCCTTGAACTCTACCTCTATCTATGAGGACTACACCTCTCGATTTCTTTATATCTTTCCTGATGCATCATTCCTATCCTCCATGCCTTAGAAAGAACTTGCAGTAAGGCATTGTTAGCATGATACTTGGCCGTGGTTTGATCGTATCTTCATAGCCTGTAATTCATAACTTATTCCGAATACATATGCATGCGATTAGCACGTGCTCATGGCACATATTCAACACGAAAGGCACGGATTCAATATAAAATGCAACAAGTAATTCGACAAGATTAAAAAGAAAGACAATTTCAAGTTCAAGATCGATGCAATGCACACATTATCACGTAGTTCCTATGCCGAACGACCTAGACTGACCCACACGACACGAGAACCCAAGTTTTGTAACCCGAGGCTCTGATACCACTTAAGGATGTAGCACCCGAGCGCAAGGTACCACATCCCCGCACCGAGACCCAACCCGAATATGAAATGGACGATCCATTCACGAGCTAGATCACGGCGAACGGGGATAAACACACACGCTATGCTAGGCAGGCTAACCCTTAAAACCATAAAATCAGAGTAAACATTAATTGCTGAAGCAATAACTGGCCATAATATAAACATTGATCATTCAAGCTCCCAAAAGTAAGCCATATACATTATCAAATTGCCCAAATTCTCTTAAAAAAATAAACCCCAATGAAATTCTGAACCCCACTTCTCGCCCTCACCGTGATCAAGAGTCCCGTGCTTTTATGAGTTGAGATTAGTGAAATAAACTCATTTTCCGATTGCTTATAAGTACTTAAGCACATGATTTCCTCCCAAAAAGTCTTTGCCTTTCTTTACCGTTTCCATTTGTTTCTCCATATTTCCTAATTCGACCTCTCCACCCGACAATTCAGCTTGGATTTGGAAAACGAACTCATTTCCCGACCTCAATATCACCACCTTCCCCAAATTTGTATCTACCCCGTCAATTGCCTTTCTCTACTTCCTTCCCTACTCGTTTCTATCTTAGTAACAATCCAAAACACCTAAATTTAAACTCTTCTCGATCTTCACCTCCACAATCTCGATTTCTAATTTCCAGGTTTATTTAGCAACCCTTCTTTGACAACTCTTGGTGCTCAATTCCTATCGAATTTATTTTACCTTGACTCCTCCCAGTCCTCGGTACCTCTTCAATGGTCCGAACCCTGAACCAAAATACCTTCAAGGTTCATTTACTTCATTCCTTAGGTTGAACAGTCCTGTTGAATCCAATTATGGCATCTTATGTAGGAGAGCCGTATATACCCGTATTCAGAGTCATAAAGGTTTTCCCCCGATCAATTCTTATCTTATCAAGTGTCTCTCTCTACCATTGCATCCCTAAAGTGGAACCTCCCATTTCAGCTCCTATCCCTTGAACTCTAGCTCTATATATGAGGACTACACCTCTCGATTTCTTTATATCTTTCCTGACGCATCATTCCTATCCTCCATGCCATAGAAAGAACTTTCAGTAAGGCATTGTTAGCATGATATTTGGCTATGGTTTGATCGTATCTTCATAGCCTGTAATTCATAACTTATTCCGGAGATATATGCATGCGATTAGCACGTGCTCATGGCACATATTCAACACGAAAGGCACGGATTCAGTATAAAATGCAACAAGTAATTCGACAAGATTAAAAAGAAAGACAATTTCATGTCCAAGATCGATGCAATGCACAAATTATCACGTAGTTCCTATGCCCAATGACCTAGACTGACCCACACGACATGAGAACCCAAGTTTTGTAACCCGAGGCTCTGATACCACTTAAGGATGTAGCACCCGAGCGCAAGGTACCACATCCCCCGCACCGAGACCCGACCCGAATATGAAATAGACGATCCATACGCGAGCTAGATCACGGCGAACGGGGACAAACACACACGCTATGCTAGGTGGGCTAACCCTTAAAACCATAAAATCAGAGTAAACATTAAGTGCGCAAGCAATAACTGGCCATAATATAAACATTGATCATTCAAGCTCCCAAAAGTAAGCCATATACATTATCAAATTGCCCAAATTCTCTTACAAAAATGAACCCCAATGAAATTCTGAACCCCACTTCTCGCCCTCGCCGTGATCAAGCCTCCCGTGCTTTTATGAGTTGAGATTAGTGAAATAAACTCATTTTCCGATTGCTTATAAGTACTTAAGCACATGATTTCCTCCCAAAAAGTCTTTGCCTTTCCTTACCGTTTCCATTTGTTGCTCCATATTTCCTAATTCGACCTCTCCACCCGACAATTCAACTTGGATTTGGAAAACGAACTCAATTCCCGGCCTCAATATCACCACCTTCCCTAAATTTGTATCTACCCCGTCAATTGCCTTTCTCTACTTCCTTCCCTACTCGTTTCTATCTTAGTAGCAATCCAGACCACCTAAATTTAAACTCTTCTCGATCTTCACCTCCACAATCTCGATTTCTAATTTCCAGGTTTATTTAGCAACCCTTCTTTGACAACTCTTGGTGGTCAATGCCCATCGAATTTATTTTACCTTGACTCCTCCCAGTCCTCGGTACCTCTTCAATGGTCCGAACCCTGAACCAAAATACCTTCAAGGTTCATTTACTTCATTCCTTAGGTTGAACAGTGCTGTTGAATCCAATTATGGCATCTTATGTAGGAGAGCCATATATACCCGTATTCAGAGTGGTAAAGGTTTTTCCCCGATCAATTCTTATCTTATCAAGTGTCTCTCTCTACCATTGCATCCCTAAAGTGGAACCTCCCATTTCAGCTCCTATCCCTTGAACTCTAGCTCTATCTATGAGGACTACACCTCTCGATTTCTTTATATCTTTCCTGATGCATCATTCCTATCCTCCATGCCTTAGAAAGAACTCGCAGTAAGGCATTGTTAGCATGATACTTGGCCGTGGTTTGATCGTATCTTCATAGCCTGTAATTCATAACTTATTCCGGAGACATATGCATGCGATTAGCACGTGCTCATGGTACATATTCGACACGAAAGGCACGTATTCAATATAAAATGCAACAAGTAATTCGACAAGATTAAAAAGAAAGATAATTTCATGTTCAAGATCAATGCAATGCACCCATTATCACGTAGTTCCTATGCCGAACGACCTAGACTGACCCACACGACACGAGAACCCAAGTTTTGTAACCCGAGGCTCTGATACCACTTAAGGATGTAGCACCCGAGCGCAAGGTACCACATCCCCCGCACCGAGACCCGACCCGAATATGAAATGGACGATCCATACGCGAGCTAGATCACGGCGAACGGGGACAAACACACACGCTATGCTACGCGGGCTAACCCTTAAAACCATAAAATCAGAGTAAACATTAAGTGCGGAAGCAATAACTGGCCATAATATAAACATTGATCATTCAAGCTCCCAAAAGTAAGCCATATACATTATCAAATTGCCCAAATTCTCTTACAGAAATGAACCCCAATGAAATTCTGAACCCCACTTCTCGCCCTCACCGTGATCAAGACTCCCGTGCTTTTATGAGTTGAGATTAGTGAAATAAACTCATTTTCCGATTGCTTATAAGTACTTAAGCACATGATTTCCTCCCAAAAAGTCTTTGCTTTTTTTTACCGTTTCCATTTGTTGCTCCATATTTCCTAATTCGACCTCTCCACCCGACAATTCAGCTTGGATTTGGAAAACGAACTCATTTCTCGGCCTCAATATCACCACCTTCCCCAAATTTGTATCTACCCCGTCAATTGCCTTTCTCTACTTCCTTCCCTACTCGTTTCTATCTTAGTAGCAATCCAGAGCACCTAAATTTAAACTCTTCTCGATCTTCACCTCCACAATCTCGATTTCTAATTTCTAGGTTTATTTAGCAACCCTTCTTTGACAACTCTTGGTGGTCAATGCCCATCGAATTTATTTTACCTTAACTCCTCCCATTCCTCGGTACCTCTTCAATGGTCCGAACCCTGAACCAAAATACCTTCAAGGTTCATTTACTTCATTCCTTATGTTGAACAGTCCTGTTGAATCCAATTATGGCATCTTATGTAGGAGAGCCATATATACCCGTATTCGGAGTCATAAAGGTTTTCCCCTGATCAATTCTTATCTTATCAAGTGTCTCTCTCTACCATTGCATCCCTAAAGTGGAACCTCCCATTTCAGCTCCTATCCCTTGAACTCTAGCTCTATCTATGAGGACTACACCTCTCGATTTCTTTATATCTTTCCTGATGCATCATTCCTATCCTCCATGCCTTAGAAAGAACTTGCAGTAAGGCATTGTTAGCATGATACTTGGCCGTGGTTTGATCGTATCTTCATAGCTTGTAATTCATAACTTATTCCGGAGACATATGCATGCGATTAGCACGTGCTCATGGTACATATTCGACACGAAAGGCACGGATTCAATATAAAATGCAACAAGTAATTCGACAAGATTAAAAAGAAAGACAATTTCATGTTCAAGATCGATGCAATGCTCCCATTATCACGTAGTTCCTATGCCGAACGACCTAGACTGACCCACACGACACGAGAACCCAAGTTTTGTAACCCGAGGCTCTGATACCACTTAAGGATGTAGCACCCGAGCGCAAGGTACCACATCCCCCGCACCGAGACCCGACCCGAATATGAAATGGACGATCCATACGCGAGCTAGATCACGGCGAACGGGGACAAACACACACGCTATGCTACGCGGGCTAACCCTTAAAACCATAAAATCAGAGTAAACATTAAGTGCGGAAGCAATAACTGGCCATATTATAAACATTGATCATTCAAGCTCCCAAAAGTAAGCCATATACATTATCAAATTGCCCAAATTCTCTTACAGAAATGAACCCCAATGAAATTCTGAACCCCACTTCTCGCCCTCACCGTGATCAAGACTCCCGTGCTTTTATGAGTTGAGATTAGTGAAATAAACTCATTTTCCCATTGCTTATAAGTACTTAAGCACATGATTTCCTCCCAAAAAGTCTTTGCTTTTTTTTTACCGTTTCCATTTGTTGCTCCATATTTCCTAATTCGACCTCTCCACCCGACAATTCAGCTTGGATTTGGAAAACGAACTCATTTCCCGGCCTCAATATCACCACCTTCCCCAAATTTGTATCTACCCCGTCAATTGCCTTTCTCTACTTCCTTCCCTACTCGTTTCTATCTTAGTAGCAATCCAGAGCACCTAAATTTAAACTCTTCTCGATCTTCACCTCCACAATCTCGATTTCTAATTTCCAGGTTTATTTAGCAACCCTTCTTTGACAACTCTTGGTGGTCAATGCCCATCGAATTTATTTTACCTTAACTCCTCCCATTCCTCGGTACCTCTTCAATGGTCCGAACCCTGAACCAAAATACCTTCAAGGTTCATTTACTTCATTCCTTAGGTTGAACAGTCCTGTTGAATCCAATTATGGCATCTTATGTAGGAGAGCCATATATACCCGTATTCGGAGTCATAAAGGTTTTCCCCCGATCAATTCTTATCTTATCAAGTGTCTCTCTCTACCATTGCATCCCTAAAGTGGAACCTCCCATTTCAGCTCCTATCCCTTGAACTCTAGCTCTATCTATGAGGACTACACCTCTCGATTTCTTTATATCTTTCCTGATGCATCATTCCTATCCTTCATGCCTTAGAAAGAACTTGCAGTAAGGCATTGTTAGCATGATACTTGGCCGTGGTTTGATCGTATCTTCATAGCTTGTAATTCATAACTTATTCCGGAGACATATGCATGCGATTAGCACGTGCTCATGGTACATATTCGACACGAAAGGCACGGATTCAATATAAAATGCAACAAGTAATTCGACAAGATTAAAAAGAAAGACAATTTCATGTTCAAGATCGATGCAATGCTCCCATTATCACGTAGTTCCTATGCCGAACGACCTAGACTGACCCACACGACACGAGAACCCAAGTTTTGTAACCCGAGGCTCTGATACCACTTAAGGATGTAGCACCCGAGCGCAAGGTACCACATCCCCCGCACCGAGACCCGACCCGAATATGAAATGGACGATCCATACGCGAGCTAGATCACGGCGAACGGGGACAAACACACACGCTATGCTACGCGGGCTAACCCTTAAAACCATAAAATCAGAGTAAACATTAAGTGCGGAAGCAATAACTGGCCATAATATAAACATTGATCATTCAAGCTCCCAAAAGTAAGCCATATACATTATCAAATTGCCCAAATTCTCTTACAGAAATGAACCCCAATGAAATTCTGAACCCCACTTCTCGCCCTCACCGTGATCAAGACTCCCGTGCTTTTATGAGTTGAGATTAGTGAAATAAACTCATTTTCCCATTGCTTATAAGTACTTAAGCACATGATTTCCTCCCAAAAAGTCTTTGCTTTTTTTTACCGTTTCCATTTGTTGCTCCATATTTCCTAATTCGACCTCTCCACCCGACAATTCAGCTTGGATTTGGAAAACGAACTCATTTCCCGGCCTCAATATCACCACCTTCCCCAAATTTGTATCTACCCCGTCAATTGCCTTTCTCTACTTCCTTCCCTACTCGTTTCTATCTTAGTAGCAATCCAGAGCACCTAAATTTAAACTCTTCTCGATCTTCACCTCCACAATCTCGATTTCTAATTTCCAGGTTTATTTAGCAACCCTTCTTTGACAACTCTTGGTGGTCAATGCCCATCGAATTTATTTTACCTTAACTCCTCCCATTCCTCGGTACCTCTTCAATGGTCCGAACCCTGAACCAAAATACCTTCAAGGTTCATTTACTTCATTCCTTAGGTTGAACAGTCCTGTTGAATCCAATTATCGCATCTTATGTAGGAGAGCCATATATACCCGTATTCGGAGTCATAAAGGTTTTCCCCCGATCAATTCTTATCTTATCAAGTGTCTCTCTCTACCATTGCATCCCTAAAGTGGAACCTCCCATTTCAGCTCCTATCCCTTGAACTCTTGCTCTATCTATGAGCACTACACGTCTCGATTTCTTTATATCTTTCCTGATGCATCATTCCTATCCTCCATGCCTCAGAAAGAACTTGCAGTAAGGCATTGTTAGCATGATACTTGGCCGTGGTTTGATCGTATCTTCATAGCCTGTAATTCATAACTTATTCCGGAGATATTTGCATGCGATTAACACGTGCTCATGGCACATATTCAACACGAAAGGCACGGATTCAATATAAAATGCAACAAGTAATTCGACAAGATTAAAAAGAAAGACAATTTCATGTTCAAGATCGATGCAATGCACACATTATCACGTAGTTCCTATGCCGAACGACCTAGACTGACCCACACGACACGAGAACCCGAGTTTTGTAACCCGAGGCTCTGATACCACTTAAGGATGTTGCACCCGAGCGCAAGGTACCACATCCCCCGCACCGAGACCCGACCCGAATATGAAATGGACGATCCATACGCGATCTAGATCACGGCGAATGGGGACAAACACACACGCTATGCTAGGCGGGCTAACCCTTAAAACCATAAAATCAGAGTAAACATTAAGTGCGGAAGCAATAACTCGCCATAATATAAACATTGATCATTCAAGCTCCCAAAAGTAAGCCATATACATTATCAAATGCCATCAAGGCTCAAACAACATGTACGCTCCATTCCTATTCATATACAATGATCAAAAGTGGAATATGTAAGTGTAAGACCAAAATACAAGAGCTAAAGGTGAATGCAAGACCTATGACTCGAAATCCCGCCTAGCTCCCTTGACACCTGCACATCACAACTGAAAACCAAACGGGTTCAGTCCAAAAGGGACTGGTGGGTATAATAACAGGGCCCTCACTTTCAGTTTCTCACTCTCCATTATCCGGTGAATCATGGTCTACTTCATGGCCATCACTTTCAGTTTCAATCTCTCCATTATCCAACATGATCATGGCCTTCTTATTTGGACATTGGGACATAATATGACCTGATCCATGACACTTGAAACATTTAATATCACGAGAGCGTTGAGTGGAAGTATTACCTTTCTCAAATGATCCCTTAGCCACGGGTGGATCCTCCTTAGGTTTGGGCTGTTTTTCGGGTGCTTTTGAAGTAGAAATCCACTTAGCTTTAGAAGGGTTTTGTTCTTCACGTTTAGTAACCGTACACCCCTTCTTGAGTTGCCTTTCAACTTTGATAGCCATATGAACCACTTCATCAAGTTCAGCATAGTGATGAAGCTCCACTATGTTTGCAATCTCTCGGTTGAGACCACATATGAACCGAGCCATAGTTGCCTCTCGGTCTTCCTCCACATTTACCCTAATCATGGCCATCTCCATTTCTTTGTGGTACTCCTCTACGGTCTTGAATCCTTGCCTCAAACTTTTTAATTTGAGGTGTAAGTCACAGTAGCAATGAGGAGGTACAAAACGTTTCCCTAAGGCCACTTTCATATCATTCCAATTATCAATAGGATACTCACCACTTCTCCTCCTATTTAGCATCAATTGGTCCCACCATACAATGGCATATTCCGTGAAGGACACGGCTGCAAGCTTAACCTTCTTTTTCCTCCGAGTAGTTATGACACTCAAACACCATTTCCGTTTTTCTCTCCCATTCAATATAGGCCTCCGGATCAATTTGTCCTTTAAATGAAGGAATAGAGAGTTTAATAGAACCAAGATTGTTATCAATTCCCTCTCTTCCCCTACGTGGCTGGTGGTGCCTTGGTCGTCTACGGTCTCTTCTTGAGGATTTACTTGAGGCTGCATCATCAAAGGAATCATCCTCAAATTCATTCTGTGGATTATGTTGCCTTTGATTTGCCCTTCCGTTTTGAATTTGAGTCATCCTTTCATCATTTTGATCCAAACGGTCTCGGATCTCATTGAATTTCCAATTCATTCGTTCAAATTGTTGTTGCATAGCTTGTAATGTAAAAGCTAGGTCCATTGGAGGTTGATTTTCGGCCATATTGTACCTGCAAAACAAAGGTTAGCAAAAACACCTCACAAACACTCCCTTACGTGTTTACACTCTTTTGATGTTCACTCCCCTCGTGTATCACTCAAATTATGGCTTTTTCCCCCTCTATTAGGCTCACAATCTCACGCCTTTTTCCACTCTTTACTCTCAATTCTTTGAAGAAAGTCATAAGAAGTTTCAAATTCCTCAACCAAATAATCCCTTAAGATTAAAAAGGGTGCGAAAAATTGACACAAATGAACCGTTTAAATGATGCAAACAAACGTAACTATGTGATTTGAATATTACCGAAACAAAGCTGCCCTCTTTCTTTCCTTTTTTCTTTTTTTTTTAACACGGCTTTTACTTCTCTTTTTGTTTTTTTTTTTTTTGTATTTGTTTTTAAGCCTTTTTCGAAGATCTCTTTTTTTTTTTTTTTTTTTTTTTGATCTTTTTGCAGCCAAAATAACAAGAGAAATGAAATTACACAAAAAATAAAGATAAGGATAAGTAACCTTTTATGGAAACCTAAGCTCTGATACCAAATGTTACGAACTCCACGTACTTGCTGTGAAACCCTATACCAATACTTGGAGTTCTTGATTTTCGATCGTCCACTTCAAGGTTAAAATTGAGGAGTGTGACCCGTTTGCTATAATGAGCAAGGAACCAAACACTATCGGATTTGAAAAGTAATGCACCCCGTCGACTATAATGAGTCGGGAAATGACATTATCAGGTGGAGGGTTTGAAACCCTAATGACGTTCAGCCAAGAACTAGAGAGTTGAACTCACTTGAATCACAAATTCATTTAAGAGTTGACTGAAAAAACGAAATACAAGACTGAAATATATGCATGCATGGGAATTCTAAGAGACAGTTCAGAATTCAAAGAGACAAGCTAATCCCGTCACCTTCCTTGTAGGATGAATAAAAATGGGCTTAACCTAATCTAAATGCATGGAAAATAAAAAAAAAAGATGGCCCAAAGTATAATATAGTAGTTCAGGGCCAAATTACAATAAGCTTAACACAATTTGGGCTTAAAATTCGATCACTACATTGAAACAAGGTGGATTGGATCCAGCTGGATACTTGTCTTCTTGGGGCTCTTCTTGAGTTATTTGGATCAAAAGAGATTGAACTTCCTCTTGCATTCTTTTTGACCGTGACCTTGTGATAGGTCCAACATAACTTGGTTCATTTTGAGTTGTGATCATATCATCATTTGGATCAAAGTGTGGCCTTGTTTTACGATTCACATCACACAGCATATAACCTCAAAATGAATCCTAAAACTAGCAGCAGTTCGGTACGCGAAGGAGGGAGGAAAATCAGCTTGAAGTTCATTCAATCCATAACAAATTCATTAATGATATCTCACCCAACTCTTAACCACCAACTAATACAAGCATACTCAGTCATAAATGAGGGAAAAAACTCATATATATATATATCACCGAAACAAGTTATAAGCCAAAGGAAATCATCAAAACACTCTAAAACCTAACTATTCACTCAAACCATCAAAACTCCATGAAAACTGACTTAGAATTAGGGATGAAAGGATCAAAATGACCAAAGATTCATGTATAACATAATCCTAACTCACCTTGTCGATTGGATAAAAGTTGGAAGAGATTTGAGCTCCAAAATCTCATGAAATGGCAAAGTGACGGGACACTGGAATGCAGGAGCTTTGGCTGAATTATCTTGCTTGTGTGAGGGTGTGTTCGGTTAGGGATGAGTATGGGATGATAGTGGGCTGAACTAGGGTTACAAAGACTCCAACCACAGTTAATTTGGTTAAGGTTTGAACAAGTTAGGGCCATTTTAGTGAAATGTGTCAGTTTTGGTGCCGGTTCGTTTTTCGGTTGGATTTCGAAGGTTCAAATGATTTCGGAAAATTATAAGGCTAAGTTCATTAAACCTGAATCTTTTATACGAGTTCAACGAAGTTGACGGAACTCGAATCCGAGTTCCCGAGCTGAAGATATAACATACGAAACCAAAGGTACGCTAATTGCTTGTTAGCCCCCGATTTAGTTCCACAATTCAAATTAAATTCGTTGCCATGTCAAACGAGTTCGAAAACATAAACCGAGCATATAAACATGTTCATAACACATAAATTTATGACATACTAAATTTTCACGACATTTTGATATCAATTCATATATGAACGAAGCGCAAATAAACATTCATGTACATAACCTTAATAAATTCATATATTATAAATTAAAACTAACATTTAAATTCTATTTTAAATTAAAGAAAAGTCAACGGATTTTTTTTAAATTAATTCAGATAATTAAGGTTATAATTTAATTAACATCAATCACTTAATTAACAAAATAAAATATTAAATTAACGAAATGCAATATTATAAATAAAATAAAATAAAAAAATAACAATTTATAATAAAATTAAATATTTAAAACACTTATAAACAATTAATCACATAGTTAAATGATTTAATTGCGCAATTTATAAACAAATACGACATATTAGTATAAATGAGAAACCGGGGCGTGACTCAGTACTTAACAGTAATTTCTATTCTAAAACGCAGCAACAGCAGTGCATGTCGTGAGGGAGGAAAGAAGAAGATCTTTTCATGCAATTTCTTAACAAGTTCATTAAGGGTGACTCATTTAATAGCCAACTACCATAAAATACATGACCATAAATGAAATAAGGGAATCAAGACCATCATATTCATGCTTTGAATCAACCAAAATCATCAAGGAATGAGAGAGATCAACAAAATGGCACCAAACCTAACTATTTCATCATCTCTTCAAAACCTCATGCTCACATGCTCAAAATTGGGGATGCATAGCTTAAGTGACACATATTGAATGTATATCACAACCCTAAACTCACCTTGTTGATTGGATGGAAGATGGAAGAGATTTGAGCTTGAATCTCCAAGTATGGCAAGGGTTACGGGATTTTTCTGGAACAGGGGCTTTTGGCTGATATTTGTTGGTGTGAGGTGTGTGGTTCGGTTTGGGGCTGATATGGAGTGTTAGTGGGTTGAGTTAGGGTTCCATATGCTCCAACCATGGTTAATTTGGTCAAAGTTTGAGGGAGTTATGGTATTTTTAGTAAAGTGTGGCAGTTTTGCATCAGTTTCGGTTTTCGGTTGAATTTCGGAGGTCCAAATGGTCTTAGAAAAATATGAGGCTAAGTTCATTAAACTCGAATTTTTGTCACGAGTTCAGCGAAGTTGACGAAACTCGAATCCGAGTTTCCTAGCTCAAGATATCACATACAGAACCAAGGGTGCGCTAATTGCTCATTAGCCCCCGATTTGAATTCCAAGAACAAAATAAATTCGAAACTAATTCAAATGAATCCGAAAACATGAAACGAGCATATGTTCATATTCATAACACGTATATCTTCGACATATTACATTTTCACAAAATTTCGAATCAAATCATATAAAAACGAAGCACGTTTGTAACACTCATGAGCAATGCATAAATAAATTCATACCATTTCATAATAATTAACAAAATTTAAACCCATTCTAAATATAACTCAAAATGTATGAATTAAAGATAATTTAAATTAAAGTGCACAATTAAGTTATACTTTACAACAAATGTACAAATTAGTTTAATTTAAAGTCAGGCACGAATTTAATATAGTTTCAATTAAAGTGTACAAATTTATTAAATTTAAAGTCATAAACACGGATCTAATATGGTTTAAACTAAAATGCACTAAATACATATATTTCATTATATCAACTTGTACGAATTATATATATAGTATGAATAACATTAAAATATGATAATTAACATTTAATATAAAATTAAATATACAAAACTCTTATAAACAATTAATTCGCACAGATTCATAAACACATACGTCATGCTATACGACTAAAAAAAAAACTGGGGCGTTACATACCCCTTGAAGATGTTGGAAGAAAATGGAGATTGGAGCTCAAAATCTCACTTGGGTGAATAGTTACGGGATTGGAACTGCTGCTGCTCAAAAATCTGATTTTCCTCCTTTCTCTTGTGTATGGATCGCTATGATAGGTATGGGAGGCGATAGTAGGCTGAGTTATGGTCATGTGGGTCCAAGTTTCATGTGAAAAACTCAAAAGATGAGGGACTTATGTGCAAATTAGTGAAAGGTGGCCATATGAGCGCGAGACAAAGTTACGGGCTGATTTCGGGGTACCAAATGAGGTCAAAAAATTACAAGGCCTGTTCCATTACACTCGAATCGTCGAAATGAGTCCAACGGAGGTGACAGAATTAGAATCCGCATTCCCGAGAGCAAGATATGCTACCCGGAACCCAAGGTGCGCTAACTACACTTTAGCCCCCTTTAGGTCACCCAACGAAAACAACTCCCGAAAACCCGACATATAAACCCGAAAACACATAACGAGCATGTATTCAAGTTCACGACTCATAAAACTTCAATATATTAAAAAGACACGAAATTTTGATCTCAATTCGAACACGAACGCAACTCATTTCAACAAATAAACATATTATTCACATAATAAAATTTAAATTCCAAGAAATAATAAATAATATAAAATAAAATAAAATTAAATTAAACGAATTAAAAATAAATAAAATTTTATTAAACGAATAAAGGGCTAATTTTCAATTAGGTCCAAAACTTCCAAAAAATGTCAAATAAGTCCAATTCAAATTTTCAATTAAGTCCAAAATTAAATAAAATCGTACAATTAAGCCCTTAACTCATATAAATCACATAATTTACGAAATTAGATTGCTCGGGAATTAAATTCACATATCATAAATCACTTAAGGAAAATTTTTGACATATAATTCAAATATTTCATATAAATTCAAATAATTCATATAAGAATTTCAAATAATAAAATATAATTCAATTAAATATGAAACTAAAATAATTTAAATTGCTCACATACGTCATACCTGTACGGTCGCGGAGTCGGGGTGTCACAATCATCATCTTGCCCAATGCAAGCGTAGGTCCTTTATCGATTCTCATATACTTTCATGTGCCACTTTTGCAGCCCCAGCATAAGCCTTGAATCAGTTGTCTAAGGCGACATCCTTTAAAGCTTACACCTAAGACTACAGAGTTAGCTCATAAAGTATCAATGGAACCTCAAGTCTAAGGATCACTTAATCACATCAATGACTCGTGAGATATTTCCTAATCTGGAAGGTTCTATTTCTAGATATAGAAACTTCCTTTCCCATTTAGGAATTTTCTCACACGGGACACCTCGGTGTACTTACTTAGAATAAGCACCCCATGGAACAAGGTGGTCCTTCTTAAGGGCGTGATCACACGAGCAAGCCTCGAACGAGTCAGGTTGACACTCCCACTGTCTGTAGGACTCATCGGCTTGGAGTGATTTGTAATCATGACTTATGTGATATAGAGCTCATCTCATGAACCACTTCGCCTAAATGGTTGAGTCCTATAAGTCATATTGATTAGGGGAGTTCTTATACATGCGCAGTCAAAAGTAAACACATAATCAAATAAGAGCATATAAAGAAGTGTTGCCTTAATTCGTATTATTCAAAGTTTGTCTGTGTTTTACAAAAGGAAAGTACTAAAGCTGACTATTACATCGGCTTTCAGGACACTATTCCTAACTCCCACTTGCCCATCAAATCCAATCAGGAGCTAATCTAAGTCCCATCTTCGTAATATGACCTTCGAAAGCTTCTTGACTAAGGGGTTTAGTAAGCGGGTGGCACGTTCTTTGCTGATGCGACCCTCTCAATTTGTATATCACCTCGTTTGGTTATATCACGGATTCATGAAGAATTCTAATGTCTTCCTATATTGGATTGGATTTTGTCTCTAATGGGAATAGGGCAATTATGGTATCACTGTTTTGTGTTACTTAAATTCAATGAAATAGAACAAACAAGTATGTTCTTAGAATAATAGTGAAATTTCCCTACGTGTAACATGTGTATATATTCAAGGTTTGCAATTGAATGGATATCGATAAATTTGAGAAGAGATTGAATATCACACCTTGAAAGTCTTGAGCTGCTATTCTTTTAAATGTCTAATTCTTGAAGTGACGGTTATAGCATATATTGGTCAAGTAATAAATGAAGTATGTTGTTTGTGGTAATTGAATCTTTAAAATTCCTACCAGGTATGAAATTGTTATTTGGTAGGAATTCCCGTAACCGAATTGAAATTTGGGTTGTTACCTATCTAATTAATTTTCAATTGGTAACTATAAGTTATCCTTGATGATAGTACTTCGTTTAATTGAATGCATTCATGTGAATACTTGTCTTTTCCGTGTATACTTAATCTGTTTGAGTTGATTTATGAATTATATGCTATGATATGACTCTAATTGCATTTCCAAACTTTAAACACCTCATTTAATTGCATGGTTTGAATGAATACTTGGATTATGCTTGTGAAGCCCCGTATTCTCAAAGGGCGTCCTGGCGATATTAACAAGTAAGTCTCTACACTTGTGTGTATTTAATTTAAGAGTTCTTGAATTATGTGATTCAATGTAAATCCAATTTAATATGTGATCATTCGGATTATTCTAAGATTAATTATCAACTTGATTAATTACGCACATATGTAACCCTAACTGTCTAATTTGATTTAATTCGAATTTATTCCATGAAATAATTGTCAAGTTGATTTTAAATCCATCATGTTACTTAACTTCTTTAATTTTCGTTTACTTGAATTCCTTCAGATTAATTGTCAATCATGTGTTTACGAAGTGTCGTTAAATTGTACGAAAGGTTCCTAAAATTAAATTGAATTAAACTCTAATTGGTAAATTTCTATTTCATTTTAATTTATAAAATTAATTAGGAGCTTGAATGTTCATTCGTAACTTTACCAATTTTATTTACGATTATTTGTACGCGCTATTACTCTTTGCTACGCGATAGGGATACCCGGTTGTATATAGCTTGTGCACAAGACACATTTCTCCCAATCTCCTCTTCTCTCTCTTGGTTCTCTCTTTCTCTCTCTCATTCCCGTACACACACTACACCTAAAACACACACTAATCATAACTTGGTCGTTTCTCGACGGAATTCGACGAATGAGTAGTCCATTTTGATGAGCTCGACGAGAGGATCACGATGGTGTAAAGATCTTGGCCAAACGACCAATGGTGGAGGAGAAATCGGCGACTTTCAGACATGGCTGCTGATAGGTTCGGAATTCGCGACTGGATTGCAGCATCAACTTCTGCAGCCTTGTACGGCCTCTTTCGACATCGGAATATAGCGAAATTGGTATGAAAATCGAACGTCTCGACGAGATCTAAAACATGGAAGTGGTGTTGCAGTCATTGGAGCAGCGGTGGCTCTACACGCGCGGCTCAAATATCACGCCGCTGGTGGTGGATCTGGGCAAATTTCGCCGGTCGTTGTCGGTGATTCCAGCGGTGGTTTTCGACGGGGCTTGATGGTTTCCAAGGTTTTTCGACCCCCTGAGTTCATTTCTGGCATCAATTTCACCAGATCTTGGCCGTAGGTGGTGGTTCCGGCGATATGGGCGGCGGCAGAAACTTTGGCGGCCAACGGGGCCCTTTTCCGGCGATCTTTTGGCCTCGGGCCCTTGATAAAAGTTTTTCGGAACGACGAGAACTAGTGGCCATTGCTCACGCGACTCCAAATTTGGCCGATTGGCGGCGGATCGCGGTGGCACAGTGGCGGTGCAACGGCGGCGCTAGCTCCGATGATTTTTCCGGCGAGCCACCTTAGGGCTTTCGAAGAGCTCGTCACGGGTAAGACAATGCCTTTTACGGATCGCATTTTGGTTCACCGGTTTGGAAGTAATTTGCGTTTGAAGATTTTAGGGTTTTCGTGTTCTTAGATCTGAAATTGGAGGAGATTGAATTGGAATTTCCAGAAATTGATCGAGGATTCGGAACGGGCACGAAGACTTCATTCAGGACTGATTTTCTGGGATTTTTCTGACGACTTTCGACGGCGGCCCGGTGGCAGCCCGGCGACTTTCCGGCTGCTACGGTGGCGGCACTCCAGCGACTTTCGGACAGAACGTCGGTCTCGACGCGGTGAGTCCAATGCCGCTTTTCGTTCGTTAATTGGACACTCAGTTTATTTATTACGAATTATTTTGCGTAATTGTGATTATTTGAATTAATTGTTTTAAGTGCAAATAAATTGGTTATTGTTGGTTTGTTGATCGAGATGTATTCCAATCGTATATGAAAACATGTATTGAATGGATTGTGATATGCATAAATGTTTCGATTTACAATTTGAATCCCGATGTGATGAATTTATACTATGTGTTTAGATATGAAGGGGTTTTAGTGTAATATCTAGAAACTAATCTTTTATGTGATTAAATGAACTTGAATGATATTTTAGAAGAACGAACATGTTGTGATTTCTCTATATGAATTTGAGACTTTCTCAATGTTATGTTTGTTGTAAATTGTGTTTCAAATATAAACTTTAGATACATGAAGGATGCTTGAACAACTTAAGATTTGATGCATGATAGGAGTTAGAATTGTAATATCTTGATTTACTCTTACTACTCGAAAATGATATATTATGAATTGTGGTGAATTGATAATTGTCAAGTAATTAATTCCTAGTTGAATAATTGTATAAACACCTTAAACGAACAATTATGCTTAATAATCAACTAAGGGGATGTATGTGTAATAATTCTAAAACTTTTATAAATGACTTAGGGGATGTAAGTGTAATATTTATGAAACTATGAATGTGACTTGAGCTTGTGTACCAAACATGTTGTGAAGTTGTAAATTATGATCTTAAGTGAATTAGATGCACTCTTTAATTGTATCAAGCATGCCATCCACGTACAACAACTTTGTATGTTTATATGATCATGTTGCTCTTACTTATGCACTTTATAACTCGACATGAACTTGATGCTTAATTCTAATATTATAATTGAACCTTGTGCCATTGGATGATTTAATATTCATTTTGTGAATACATTCACTTCCTAAATTGATCTTGCATCTTTGGATATGGAATTACGTGTCGGTTGCTTGTAAATATGACCTTGTTGAGCATTGATATGCCTTGAATGACCACGACACCTTATCCAAACACAACATGAACACTTATGCATAACCACGATCATGTTGAACAACGCCGTGCGTCTTGTTTGGTTCATAGAGTCTAAGTCTGGGCTTCTGTATGTCTTGTCACAGAGTTTGGTGGTGCCGGTGGGCCCGAGGTTTAGAGTGTTTGGCCCTTCACACTCTCAGACTCTACTACTACGAGGTGAGGTTTAGGATTTTGTATAGTTATGCGACCTATGGCCTTTACATGCTGATTTCTACCCCTGCATGCGAGTATACCTTACAATAGTTATGTATGTGTCGAATATGATATTTTTATGATCTTATGCTTGCACTTCTCCGTGGGCGGGCTATCCCTGCAGCGTGGGAATGTAAGTGTGTAAGTCCTGCGTGGGCGGGCTATCCCTGCAGCGTAGGAATATATATAAAAACCAGTTTTTGAAGCATATGTAAGCTATTTTGGAAAAACAGTTGTGTTGTGATTATGTAGCGAGTTGGCCATGAAATATTGGCATCTGTATGTATGTATGTGGATCCGAGGAGCTATGGCTAAGGAGCCCCCGGGATGGTTAGGGCCGTCAGGGATATACCTGTGCGTAGTTTCATTTGAGATATCTTCACGCGACCTTTGCTGTAGGGAAGGTGTGGTATCTTGAGCCTTCGTCTAAGGCCAGGGAGGACTCTTGTGGGTTCGCTACCCCTTGAGGGTATGTCTGTTCTGGATGGTTTGGGGACGGTACATCCCCTCCATCATTGGTGTGACATTTGGATTGATTTGGTAATGTTTTGATATGTTCTTAGGAGTAAAGGTTGGAAGCTCGTACTCGCCGAGCATGTGATCTGTTATGTCTGGGAATCATGAATCGAGATAGAGTTTCTAAAATGTTTTCTAAATCTTATATAACTATCGTTTTGGGTACTTTTGGAAATGTTTTGGTATGCAACACCTATCTCCGGTTCATGAGTCCACCTTTCTGATAGGTGCTATGCTCTATATATATACAATGGGTGTGCGTTAGCCCCCTCACTCAGTCAGTTGACTGACACCTCATTTTGTCTTTTAGTTGCAGGTTTCTTTTGGCTTGAGCTAGGCGGATGTGAGTCTTCTGGGTCACACTTGTCGTTTTAGTTGGTGTTAAGATGCATTTGGCACATACTCTATTTATGTTATGTATTCTTATTTCGCTTTTGGAGATTATGTTTTATGCTCTAATTAGACTTAAACCCGTGTGGAGTTAGTATGCTAGCATTTGGATGTAATTAGCTATTCTGCTGATACTTATGTTGGTTTATTACGTTGCGATGATTTGAGATTCGGGACTAGGTATCTATGCTAGTTGAACCAGTTACTTATTTTATACGTTGATTTAATTGCTTCCGCTATCTGATGATAATTGTTTAAATTGCTTCCGTGCTCTGAGTCTGTCGAGTTAGATCCGTCTAGCCTAGTGTGTGAGTTGGTCTCCCATTCGCTTTGATCCGGATTCGAGCATGGACTTTCCATTTCGTGACCGGGTCTGGGTCTTAGTGCGGGGGATGTGGCATCCTCCGTTTGGGGTGTTACAATGCTATGTGACCTACTCGATGCTCATCATTCCATAATGCATACCATTCATGCTTATGCTCGTCGTGCGTCTTACTTGGTTCATATAGAGTCTAAGTTTGGGTTTCTGTATGTCTTGTCACAGAGTTTGGTGGTGCCGGTAGGGCCGAGGTTTAGAGTGTTTGGCCCTTCACACTCTCAGACTCTACTTGCACAAGGTGAGGTTTAGGATTTTGTATAGTTATGAGACCTATGGCCTTTACATGCTGATTTCTACCCTTGCATGCGGGTATACCTTATTAGAAATACGTATGTGTTGGATATGATATGTTTATGACCTTGCGTGCATCCTGCGTGGGTTGGGAGCCTTCGTGGCTTAAATTCCACAGCGTAGGAATATAAATATATAAACCAGTTTTTGAGGCATATGTAAGCTATTTTGGAAAAATCAGTTGTGTTATGTTTCTTTAGCGAGTTGGCCATGTTATATGCTATATGTTCTATTATGTTCTATCTTTGGGCCCAGGAGCTACGGGTAATGGGTCCCCTGGGACGGTTAGGGCCGTCGGGTAATTACCCATTGCGTAGCCTCCACATGTACGATTAGGATATACCGGGATCCACCAGGAGGTTTGGTTGGGAAACGGAGTCTTGAGGGTTGTAATAGCTTAACACTCCCCTCACCTGTCTTGATGGTTAGGGTCGCGCAACCCTACCATCACCCGGAGTTGAGGTTGGTATGTTATTTCTATTTTATGAGGAGTTGAGGTTGGAAGCTCCTAATCGCCGAGCAGTTGATTATGCTATGTTATGGAATTATGAATCGGGATAGACTCTTTCTGAAAAATGGTTTCTAAACTTATATCTATATCTATTTGGGTTCTTTCAAAATGTTTTAGTATGCAACACCTATCCTCGATTCATGAGTCCATCCTTTTATTCTGTGCCATGCTCTTTATATATATATATTGTGGGTGTGCGTTAGCCCCCTCACTCAGTCAGTTGACCGACACCTCATTTTATCTTTTAGTTTGCAGTATTCCTTTTGGCTTGAGCTAGGCGGAAGTGAGTCTTCGGAGTCACACTTGTCAGTCTAGTTGGTGTTAGGTTGCATTTGTCACATACCTTACTTATGTTATGTATTTATGCTTCACACTTATAGGTTATGCTTATGTTCTACTTAGACTTAAACCCGTGTGGGGTTAGTAAGCTAGTATTTGGATATTATTAGATATTGATGATACTTATGCTGTTTATTATGTTGGATTATGAATTGATATTCGGGATTAGGTATCTAAGCTAGTTGAACCTGTCACCTGTTCTGCATGTTGTTTTAATTACTTCCGCTATCTGTTGTTGATTGTTTTAAATTGCTTCCGCGCTCTGAGTTTATCGAGTTAGATCCGCCTAGCCTAGTGTGTGAGTTGGTCCTCCGTTCGCTATGATTCGGATTCGGGCATGGACGTCCTATTTCATGACCGAGTTTGAGTCCTAGTGCGGGGGATGTGGAATCCTCCGTCTGGGTGCTACATGAAATGCCTTCTTAACATGTTGTACGATATGTTATGCATGTTATATGAAATTTATGAATTTATTTGGTATGATTTACAAGACTTATGATTTGATATGAACTTGTATGCATTATATGTTAATTCGTTGCATGTCTTACGTATCTTTTGCATCCTTATGCATATGCAGAGCATCTATTTGGTTCATATGTGAGTCTAAGTCTGTCTTTTGTCCTTTGTTTTGTTCAGAGCTTTGTTTCGAGGGAAATGAGGTACTTTTTTAGGTGTGTTCCGATTTGCCTCGTCCGTATGGTCGACAAGGTGAGGTTTTCTTACTATTAGTTAACATGACCTACAACCCTACTTGAATTATTTTCATGCCAGTATGCGACTTATATGTATATATATATATATATATATATATAGATAGATAGATACGTGTTGGATACGTATTTTGTGGGAATTGGCCCATTTGCTATGAAATCTTTTGAAAATGCTTTTATATATATATAAGCTACGTTTTCGTTTGTTTGTTTTTGAAAAAGGTTGGTGTGTGTTTTGCCTTAGCGAGCTTTGGACTTTGAAAGATAAGTCTGTGGAATTGTATATGCCGTTTTGCATTTTGCACTTTGCCTTGGGCCCCAAAGATTGGTGCAAAGGAGCCCCGGGACTGTCTTGGGCCATCGGGTTACTCACGGGTGTGGTCTCCACACTTAGGATCACCCCGGAACCCACTAGGAGCTAAGTGGGGGATGGAATCCTTGGGCGTGAGTGTCATGAAACTCACGACCTTGACATATTCGCATGGATGGTTAGGGTTTGTGTAACTTTGTTTTCGTTTGCATTTTGCTTATGTGTGTGAATTTCGAAAGGAGTTTGGTTGGTTTACACTCGTAATCGCCGAGTTAGTGTGTTTTGCCTCTACCTATGGTTCATATGAAACGGGAGTGGACTTTTAACTTCAAAAATTGGTTGATTTTGACCTTCAGTCTTAAACCTTTTTCTTTATATACATTATCACGGTTAAAATGTATATGCTCTGCTCTTATATATACCTTTTTCTTTAATTTTGAATATGCTCTGCTCTTATGTATATGTATGTGTGCATGTGTTAGCCCCCTCAACAGTCTTTAGGACTGACCCCTCCTCGTTGTTTTCTTTTCACCCTTTTGTTCTTTTTAGTTGCAGGTGTTTGTACAGGAGATTGAGCTAGGCGGCGGTTGTCTTTGAGTCTTTGTTTTCGTTAGCAAGTCTCATACATTCTGATTAGCATACTTTTATATCTTGAGTTTAGGAACTTATATATACTAGTAAATGCCGCACACTCGTTGAGTGTGCAAATAAAAATATTACTATTATTAAATATATTAAAATTAATTTTTATATTGATATATATTCTATAATCAATTTTAATATAATTATTAAATTAGATAAATATAAAATATAAAATATAAGAAGGAAAAGATAAAAATTATACATTAAAGTAAAAAAAGAATTGAAGTAGAGTGAGAGGAAAGTGAAATAATGAAGATGGTGTTGGAGCCGTAAATAAATAAATAAATAAGAAAATAATTTAAGAGTCGAATGAATGGGGAAGAGATTAAGAAAAAAAAACTATTAAAATACGTGGGTAGAATTTGTGTCAGACAAATAAAGAAAAAAAAAAAGAGTCCATGAATTCAGGGATAATACATTAATAAATAAAAAGAAAAGAAAAAATTAAAAAGTCAGGGGCAGAAAAGGAAAGAGTCCAAGACACCGCATTTTCCCCTGACGCTTAATAATAAAGTATAGATGATTTTAATTCGAACTTTGGAATTTATATGAATTTTTGGCCCGGGATGGGTATAATATGTATATTTTGTAATAATTAGAGCATGTATGTTTGTATATGTTAATCCTGGTGCTTCCGCATTTGATTTCATTTTTTTTATGCGCACTCTATATTAGGGTCTAGACCGCCTAGCTAGTGTGTGTGTTTTATTTGTCACCCATTCATGTAGCTGGGTGCGTGTGCGGAGTTTCCATTTCGTTACACGTGTCGGCTATAGTTCGGGGGGAGGGAGGGAGGTGTAGTGCTCTGTACTCTGGGGTGCTACATCTAAAGTGGTATAAGAGCTCTTGGTTGCAAAATCGGAGCTCTAGTGTTGTGTCTGGTCTGTCTAGGTCATTTGGCTTAGGACTATATATTTGTTTGCATTCACTATCTCATTTATGTGAATTATTTGTTATTATTTGTCTTAATTGTGCACATGAACATACACCCAACCCCCGCATGCATCAATATTTCTTGGAAATTGTCTTCTCATTTCAGGATATCATCCTCATATCACCGGGGAAAAAGACAAAGGAGTCTAGAGAATTTTGAGCCTTCGAGGTGAATTAAAGGCGATGATGCCAAGATCGAGAAGAGATATCCGAGATGGAATGGTTTTAGAAGACTTACTCGGGGATATTTCCAGAAAGGTGAAGTAAATTTTCTCATCCAAAGTTTAAGATCGAGCTTCAAGTATTTCAAGCAAAAAAAGTCAAAAATGAAAGATTTTGGGGAGAGTTCACTTAGGAGATTTTATTCGGGGGTTGCTACAACTACTTTCCTCTAAGATCAATGGGAAGTAAACTCTGCGAGTTCTTAAATTTCAAGCGAGAATCGAAGAAGATGGATAATTTTAAGATTGGAAATTGAGTGATTAATGCCGAGAGAGATAGTTCTAAAGTCCGAAGTCAATTCCCAGAGTGTAGAGATGAATTCAACAAGTTTTTCAAAACTCCAAGGGTGCATACATGATCTGAGGTGATAAGAGAAGTAGAGATGAATGAACAACGAATGAATTTTCACACCTCTTATGTGGGACTAGAACCCGGTCCAAGTTCAAGTGTAAACAAGGGATTCATACTACAAGGAAATCCTCAACAATTTTTAAGCCACCAATAACATCATAAAGGTGATTTCCAAAGAAGAAGAACCCGATGTCTCTCCACCGAAAGTAATTTTGTACCCTGTTGCCGAAGTTCGAATCACGTGGAAGAGATCCATATAAAGATATTGAAAGAATGCTTCAAGCGTGGGGAAATTTTGACACTTAGTGAGAGATTGACCGAGGAATAACAAGAAGTTGAAGCCTACAAAGCGCCGTGACTTCAAGATCCCAGTACAAGTGCAAGATGACTCTTTGGCAAGCAGAAATTGACACCGAATTCAACACTTTCACCATGGTGAACGGTACACTAAACATACATGGCAATATATTCATGCATTTTTTTTATCTCGGGGAAACCCAGTTGCTTGTTTAATTTCTTTCACTATGTTGCTTCTTGCACTTGTTTTGTTGTGTGTATTACTTTCTTTGGTGGGGAACTCTCTTCTTAAAGAGATTTAGTGAGTTGAGAGCTCGGGTGTTTGTGAGCTGTGAGGGCCGAGGTTGCCAGTGGACTTTTGAAGGCGCCTTCTTGTCAAGGCACGGGGCTACCCTAAGGCATGGGTTGTTTGTTCGGGCTTGGTGCAGTTGTTGGTGGCTCTTGGGAGGTCCGTTCGGGGCTCAACAATAATTTCGGGTATCAGATTGAAGACTACCCCATCTATATCCTTCGTGGAGGTCGTTGGTTATTCCGAGATGGTGCAACAAGCTTTGTGGCTTAGCTTTGAGTCAACCGAAGGATCCAGCCAAGTTTGAAGAGACAAGGTGTAACATCCCGATCGTTCGGATTTCTAGGAACGCCGTAACGAGAGTGTTATATATGCGCACTTAAATTATTTAATTATGCAACTCAATGTTATTTTAATGATTATGTGATTATTTGTAATTATTTGTTTAATTTGTAACTTGAATTTTAAAACGTTTATATTTACGTCTTGTGTAATTTGCTCTATATGCATTCGACTTTAATTCTGGTTTTTGTGTAATCTTGGTATATGTGAATTATGTGAGTTATAAACATTGTTGAATGCTCGTTACATGTTTTAGAGTTCGTTTATTTTTTTTCTTGCCTCGTTTTTGTGAAACGGGATTTGTGAGGGATTCGAGGGCCTAACTAGCTTAGCGCGCCTTAGGTTCCGGACGCCATAACTCGAGCTCGGGAATTCGGATTTGAATTCCGGAAGATGTATCGGACTCATAACAAAGAAAGGAAACTAAGGAACCTAAGTTGGTAATTTTCTAATCCCGTTTGGATCCCCGAAAATCAACCAAAATGAGCACTTTGCGTCACGAGACACCCTTATTGACTAGTCTTGCACTTGTGGGACCCTTTTAACCCCAATTAAGCCCTAAACCATGACCAAATGACTTGATTTAATCCTCTCTTCCCCTTTTGAGCCCCCAATTCGAACCATACACACCTCACAATAAGAAATTCAGCTCCAAGAGAAGAAAGAAGAAGAGAAGAGGAAGAAACAAGGCCCACTATTCATTTTCTTCAAGATTTGAACTCAAAACTCTATCAATTCTCTTCCAATCAAAGAGGTAAGTCCATATTTGATCCCTCCATGTCTATGTGGTAATTTTAACTCCAACTTGGTAAGATTTCACAATGAGTTGCTTGAGATATGGCTTATATAGTGAATAGTGAGGGTTTGATGAATTTTGTGAATCTTAGCATGATCTCTTGTGAATTCTTTTGATATGATGCATGATAATTGTTCCAAAGACATCATTTATGAGTTATATGAACTTTATTTAAGTGCTAATTGAGAATTTATTACTTTGCCATTTATGAAATTTGGAAGCTTGGTATGAACTTGATCTCTTTTCATCTTTAGCATGTTTTGATGCAAGTTTGGACCATTTAATGGATTGGAATGCATGAGTTTTTGTTAACCTAACTTAACTTAGTGTGTTCGCTTGGATTAGGATGGATTTACTTGAGTTTTGGAGTGAGTTTTGCTGCTGTTTTTGCTCTTCTGCTCCTACTACGATGTTGGTCGCGGCCTCGACTGAATTCAGTGCATTTCTAGTAGCGGTCGCGACCTGTTTTCAGCCCACCTTCGAGATTTTGTTCCTGAACCTATTGTGTAGAGTGTGGTCGCGGGCGCGACCAGAATTAGCTTGATTTTGGTCACGACCGTGACCCCTTTTTTGGGCTTGTTTCGACTTATTGCTACCTGTTTTGTTCGTTAAGTGTTTTTCTTTCGTTTTGTTTATGTTTTACGTGTTTCTTTTGCTTCTTTATCACCTTTATGCATGTATAATATGTAATATTATGTGTTAGGATATATGTTATGAATTTATGGCTCGTTTTAATTGCTCGGTTCCAAGCTATTATTTCATACGTTGTATTTGGTACCTTGAGTGCATACTTGAATCCATGCCCCCTTTATTTGCCTTGGATGACTTCTTGCTAATTTTATTACATGCATGCATTGATAACATGTTGTCATATGTCTTACCTTGTATAATATGAAATTTGTGATTAAATTTAAATGGTCGTTTATGACTTATGCTCTTATATGCTCATATGTGACCTAAGTGCTTTCCAATATGCATGAATGAACTTGTATTTCGTGTATTCCTTTGATGTGCTAATCTCTTGCTCCTTGTATGACTTATATGATATGTGAACATGTTAAGTTATAATCTTCATAGTATTGCATTTATAGAACCGTTTCATATGAAATACGTGAAATATGAACGCATGTGCCCTAAGTGTTGCATTTCATATGCCTTTATTCATCATATACATTTGCCGAGCGTCTATATGGTACATGTTGAGTCTAAGATTATCCTTTGTTGTCTCCTTTGTTCAGAGTTTGGTCCAGTTGGAGGAGGTCTCGTAGGCGTCTGGTTACGTCCATTCTTTATCCTTTTGCTCTACTAAGTTGGAAAGGTGAGGTTTTCTTCCTTTTAGTTAAGTGACCTACGACCCTAATTGTATTTTAAGCCCGCATGCGACTTACGTATATATATAATTATGTAAATACGTGTTTGATTAGTATTTTGTGGGATTTGTCCCGTTTGCTATAAAATCATTTGAAAATGTTTTTATGTATACGTAATCTATTTTACATTGTTTGATTTGAAAAGCGTTGGTGTGTGTGAACGTTTTGAAAATAGCGAGATTACGACTTTGAATATAAGTCGAAAAATTATGAAATTTTGAAATTATTAAAATTATGAATTATGACTTATGAAATGGGCCTGGGGAAGTGGTATGTGATTCTCGGGTCGGCCATGGGGTCGCCGAGCTCTCTCATCAACACAACCCCAACTGATATAGGGAAATTCGTCCACCCTCAGAAGTTCGAGGGGAAGGCGTTTTCTCGAGCACTGGCGGTTAGAACCCGTCGGGGAGCGTGTAGGATCCCCCGACTCACACATTTTGACGGGAGAACTGGGTTGAGGAAGGCTTCCTCCTCCCCAACCGGAGAAAGAGGATTGTTTGTGAGTTTGTTTGTTTCGTTTTGATTATGATTATGAAGGGAGTAAAGTGGGTTTGAACTTGTTCTCGCCGAGTGGTTATGATTTTGATTATGAATATGGTTCGTGAAACGGGAGTGGACTATAGATTACTAAAATTGGTTGATTTTGGCCTTCGACCTTAAACCTTTTTCTCTATATATATAATATCACGGGATAAAATGATTTAGAATGCAAAAACCATGCCCCGGTTCATGAACACTTTAATCTTGAATATGCTTTGCTTTATGTATACGTACGTGTGCGTGTGTTAGCTCCCTCACCACTCTTTAAGACTGACCCTCGTTTTCGTTTCTCTTTTTCCCCCTTTTTGTTTAAGTTACAGATACTTTTGGAGGTTCGAGCTAGGCGGTTGTCTTTGAGTCGTCGGTTAAGGATAGCTCGAGTCACATGCATTGTATTTCAATTATTTTATGCATTTTGTTAATTTTGAAATATATATAATTCGGTAATTAATCTGGCCTAGGATAAGATTTGTATACTTATCTTGTTTTAATTGTATATTTAAGTACTAATGTTCGATATATTGTGATAATTGCTAGCATGTTAAAATCTGAAATTTATTGCTTCCGTAATTTATGTTTATTGCGCGCTCTGTATTAGGGTCTAGACCGCCTAGCTAGGGAGTATATTTTTTTTGTCACCCCTTCGCCATAGCTTGATACGTGTGCGCAGTTTCCACTTCGTTACACGTGTCGGGCTTTGGTGTGGGGGATGAGGTGCCCTTTGCTCCGAGGTGTGTAACATCCCGCTCGTCCGGCCGTACAGGTACGCACTTTCGAGAGTGTTTCCTATGCGTTTTATTTATTTATTTATGCCTTTAAGTGATTATTAAATTGAACTTATGCCTAATTGATGATTTGAATAATAATTTGTTATTCTTTGTTAAGTAATTTATTCGTTTTAACCCCGGTTTGATCTCCCCTTCGATCGGTGTCACCCCGTATTTGTTCTTAGGTATGTGAATACGTGATATGCATGAAATATGTGTGATATGTATATATGTCTACATGTTTGTTTTATGTTTTTTAGTTTGTTTGATACGGTTTTGAACCGTTTTATTTGTTAGGGACATAAGGGTCTAACTTGTTTTAGCTCACCTTGTGTTCCGGAATGCGTAACTTGGGCTCGGGAATTCGGATTTGAATTACGGAAGAAGCGTCGGACTTGTAACGAAGAAAGGAAGCTTTGGAATCAGACTTTGTAATTTTCTAAGCTCGTTTGATCCTCCAAATTTCCGTCCGAAACACATCCCTTGTGACAGATTTACCATGTCCGCCCATTTTAATCATAACCGAAACGTTTCTTATCCGAATCACCCCATACCTGAACCCATTTGACCCTAACTTATTCCTCTTTCAACCCATTTGCTCGTCATTTCAGAATCCAGCCAAGAGAAAGAAAGAAAGCAGCAGTTCTTACCGAGAGAGAGAAAAAGGGGGAGAAACACTATTCCTTTGGCCATTTCTTGCTCAATACTCATCCGATTCATCTCAGATTTGAAAGGTAAGTCCATGATTGTATTCTACATCCTTTCCTATCTCGGTAGACTCCTTATTTGTTGATTTTCATGGAGAATTGTTTGAGTTACGGATATTATGATGAATAGTAAGGGTTTAGATGAATTTGGCATGAATTCTTATGTTTCTTGTTGCTTTGATGCATCATTTATGATCTTAAGACATCCATTATTAATTGTATGGTCCCATTTCAGGAGTAGGTTACATTTAATTGAGTATGCCATTAATGTTTTGGATTAATATTTGAAGAACATGATGTTTGATCCATTCTCTTCCATTCCTTGCATGATTAGTCCGGTTTTTGCATGCCATATGACAAGAATATGATGTATATTTATTGTATGCTCTTTCCCTTGCATGATAGATTGGTTTAGGCTTGGCTTGGTGTGGTTTTGTTCTGTTGTTGCCCTGTTTTTATGCTGGTGCGTGCGCGATCGCAACCGCGACCGGGATTAGTTCATTTCCGGTCTTTGCCGCGACTCCTTTTTGGCCTGGTTTTGACCTTGAATGCTGTGTGAGCTGCTGGAGAGGCGCGACCACCTTTGTATTGTTTTGGGGTCGCGATTTCAGCCTTGTTTCGAGTTGTTGCTCTTGTGTTGTTTGTTTTCCTGTTTGTTCATGTGTTGCTTGTCTCTCCTTGCCCTTATATGATTAATATATGATATGTATGATATGTTAACATGTCATATTATGTGTTAACTGCTATGTTATGAATTTATGGCTTGATTTATGTGCTTGTTTTTGAATTATGATCTCATACGTAGAACATGCTCTCATACGTGCGTTTATGACTTTGTGCTTCGTTTATGTGCCTTGAATGATTTTTCTTTGCCCTTAAATGATATGAAATGTCTTCCTAATGTGTTGTATGATATGTTATTCATGTTATATGAATTTTGTGAATTTATTTAGGTAAGTTTGATGCTTTTACGTGTAATATATGACCTAATATACGTTTTATGCCCTTTAATGTGATAGCAAGCATCAAGGTGCCGTTTTCTTATCTCATTTGATATTTGCTTGATTCTTTTATCGTATTGATGCATGCTTGGTATGTCCTATGACGTGTTATGTTCATTGCATGAATTTTATGGATTTATTTAGCATGATTTTGGAGACGTATGAATTGGTATGAACATGCATGCGTTATATGTTAATGCATTGCATCTTTTGCATCCGTGTGTATATGCTGAGTGTCTATATGGTTTATTTGTGAGTCTAAGTCCATCTTTTGTCCTTTGTTTTGTTCAGAGCTTTGTTTCGGGGGAAAGGAGGTGGTCTTTTAGGTGTGTTTCGGTTTGCATCGTCCGTGTGGTCGACAAGGTGAGGTTTCTTTCTTTTAGTTATTACGACCTACAACCCTTGATCTGATTTAAGCCCGCATGTGACTTATGTATATATATATGTATTTAGCTATGTGTTTGATATGTATTTTGTGGGATTTTAGCCCTTTTGTTAAGAAATATTTGAAAACGCTTTTATGTATATGTAAGAAATATTTTCTTTTATTTGTTTCGAAAAGAGTTGGTGTGTGTGTTTTGAAACCGCGAGTTATGTTTGAAAATTATGTTGGATTTTGAAAATGAAGATCTTTCGAACAATTTGAATAATTTGATTGGGCCCCGGACATTCGTGTGAAGGAGACCCGGGACGGTGTGGGCCGTCGGGTAGTCCCTAGTACGGTCTTCAACTGAAGGATCAACCCTGAACCCACTACGAGGGTTGGTGGGGGAAGGAGTCCTCGGCCGTGAGCGTCATGAAACTCATGACCCATGCTGTATGACCAATGGTGAAGGGAGTATACAACCTTCCATCACCTGGAGAAGAGGTATATTTGTCTGATTCTGAATTATGTTTGCTTTTGATTTATATGTTGGATTTTTTAATGGTGTTAGGTGGGTCTGAGGCTCATACTCGTCGAGTCATGTGTGTGAGTTTGAACTTGTTTGTGAAACGGGAGTGGATTCATAAGTATTAAAATTTGGTTGATTTTGGCCTTCGGCCTTAAACCTTTTTCTATATCTAATATCACATGTTAAATGTTTTGGCTTGCAAAAACCACGCCCCGGTTCATGAGCTTTCTAATTTTGAATATGCTCTGCTCTATGTATATGTATGTATGAGTGTGTTAGCCCCCTCAGCAGTCGTCCTTTGTTTAGTTTTGTTTGAGTTGGTCGGTCGGTCTTTGCATCTTTACATTTTCGCATTTGTTTTAAGACTGGAATTATATGAAATTTGTATAAGTTATCATTCCGATTTTAAGCTTAGCACTTTGTATGATTTATTTGGCCTTGGATGGGCATTTTATGTATAATTTGTATTAATTCGAGCATGTATGATTGTATATATTGTTCCTGGTCCTTCCGCATTTGATTTTGAATTTTTATGTGCGCTCTGTATTAGGGTCTAGACCGCCTAGCTAGTGTGTGACTTTTTGTTTGTCACTCGTTCGATGTGGCTTGCTGATACGAACTCCACGTACTTGTCGTGAAACCCTATACCAATACTTGGAGTTCTTGATTTTCGATTGTCCACTTTAAGGTTAAAAAAGAGGAGTGTGACCCGTTTACTATAATGAGCAAGGAACCAACACTATCAGATTTGAATTATAGGAGTGTGACCCGTTTGCTATAATGAGCAAGGAACCAACACTATCAGATTTGATAAGTAATGCACCCCGTCAACTATAATGAGTCGAGAAATGACATTATCCGGTGGAGGTTTGAAACTCCGGTGTCGTTCAACTAAGAACTTGTGAGTATAACTCACTTGAATCACAATTCATTCATTTTTTTGACTGAATATTTCGAACTACAAGGCTGGAATATAAAGATGCATGCATGGGAATTCTAAGAGACAATTCAGAATTCAAAGAGACAAGCTAATCCCGTCACTTTTCTTGTAGGCTGAATAAAATGGGCTTAACCTAATCTAAATGCATGCAAAATAAATAAAAAGATTGCCCAAAGTATAATATAATAGTTCAGGGCCAAATTACAATAAACTTAACACAATTTGGGCTTAAAATTCTTTCACTAAGACATTGAAACAAGGTGGATTGGGTCCAGCTGAATACTTGTCTTCTTGGGGCTCTTCTTGAGTTATTTGGATCAAAAGAGATTGAACTTCTTCTTGCATTCTTTTGGACCGTGACTTTGTGATAGGTCCAACATAACTTGGTTCATCTTGAGTTGTGATCATATCATCATTTGGATCAAAGTGTGGCCTTGTTGGACCAAAGTGTGGCCTTGTCTTATGATTCACATCATCCTGATTCCTATCACTAGGTGTGTGTGTGGAGTCTCCATTTCGTTACACGCGTCGGGCTACAGTGCATGGGGTGTAGTGCCCTGCGCTCCGGGGTGCTACAACCTAAAGTGGTATCAGAGCTCCTGGTTGAAAAATCTGAGCTCTAGAGTCGTGTTGGTCTGTCTAGGTCGTTCGGCTTAGGATTATGTGTTTTTTGCATTCACTATCTCACTTATGTGAATTATTTGTTATTATTTGTCTTAATCGTGCACATGAATATGCACCGAAACCCCATATGCATCGATATTCCTTGGAAAATGTCCTCTTATTTTAGGATATCACTTCCATAACAACCAAGATCACCGGGAAAAGGATCAAGGAAACAAGTCCATTCAGTCCATAAGGAGTTTAGAGAATTTTGGTACTCCAAGGTGAATTGAAGATGATGATGCCAAGATCATGAAGAGATATCCAAGATGGAATGGTTTTAGAGGACTTACTCGAGAATATTTCAAGAAAGGTGAAGTGAATTTTTCTCATCCAAAGTTTAAGATCGAGTTTCAAGAATTTCAAGCAAAAAGAATTCAAAAATGAAAGAGTTTGGGGGGAAGTTCACTTAGGAGATTTTATTCGGGGTTGCTACAAGTACTTTCCTCTACGAACAATGAGAAGTAAATTCTACGAGTTCTTCAACTTCAAACGAGAATCAAAGAAAATGGATAATTGTAAGATTAGAAATTGAGATTAACGCCCAGGGAGATAGCTCTAAGAACAAAAGACCTGACTCGATCCCGCCTAGCATGCAAGCCTTGAAAACCTGAAAAGTGTGAGGTGTCAGTCAACCAAAGACTGAGTGAGGGGTATAGATAAATATAAGCGCACATACATGCAAGTTATAATCTCGGGTAATAATTTTGGAAAATAACAATACAATTTAGTAAAATAAACGATACTATCGCCCGAGGGTACAACTAATTCAATTTATCAATTTAATCAATTCAATACAATCAATTCGTGGCCCGGCGAGTGAGGGAAAATCTCCAACCTTACTTTGGCAGTGAACATTACCAATATTTACATTATCAATAATTAAGTGAGCATGCAAGTTATTACAGTACACAATAAGCAATTTCCGTCTATCCTTCTTCCTCCGGTGATGGTGGGATTGCAAGGCCCCACCACCCAATCACGGTGGGCATAGGGTTCATGAGTCCCTATGCCCGGGACTCCTTCCTTCACCAAACCTCCTGGTGGATTCAGGGTTCATCCCCACAATGTGAGGGGAGTGCAAGGTTACCCGTCAGCCCATGCTTCCCCGGTTGGCTCTTACACTCACCCTCGGGCCCACGGTGCACGATTCATGGTTACTCGCCAAAACACGATCAATCAATCAATCAATCGGTTCAACAGAATCAGTTGAAACTCAATACGATTTGTAAAACTATAGATATATAGATACAATTTGGCTAAAAGATCACATAGGGTTGTATGGGTTCTATATATCTAGCAATTAAACCTCACCTTTACCAATGAAAGAACTCAGGGATACACCCTACTGAGCGTGCTCCTTGTCACCTGGAAAGTGATCTGTGTAACAAGGACAAGTGTACGTAAGACTCAACTCGTATGAACCATTTACGACGCACGGTAAAGTCATGATCAATATGTCATCCAATAACAATTAAGGAATGTCAAATAAAAGCATAATTATCAATAAACCAAGTATATAAGTCATATAATTCACATATGGGAGCCAAGGAAGTGAAAAGAAAGCGATAAGAAGGGTTTTGGTGAAGTTTGGCAAAACCTGACAATTTTCAAAAAATGCACATGCTGTGGAAAAATGGGAATATCTAAAGTTTTAGAAATTGGAATTGGGTTTTGTTTGTTGGGAATGAAACTAGACAAGCATACCTTTAAAATGGTATATGGCTCGTTTTCTAGTTCAAATTGAGGAGAAAACGGCGTAAGCTCGAAGTTGGGTGAATGCAGTTTGTCGGTAAAGCAGCGACACCAAAAAGAATTGATAATATCTCACAAATGGGAAAATATATTAAGGTGATTCCAATTTTAGGTTGTTCTACACTTCAATATCTTTCCAACGGTTCAAAAATCAGATCATTTGGAGTTTTTATGAGGGAGTACCTGGCCGGGTAAAATTTAAGGGAAAAGTTCCCCGACCGGGTAAAGCTGTCCAGAAGCTTTACGGGACAAAAGTACCCGCCCGGGTACTGTTCCAGAGCTAGAAAAAGGGGAAAAACAGGGGTAGCTTCGGGGGAGGAAGGAAAGGGATCAAAATCCAAAGCAAACTCAACCAAAATGCTCCAAAACAATCATATAACATGCATATAACTTAAATACAACATTTAAGTAACATTTAATCCAAGGTAACATACTTAGATCATCAAGAATTCATCATTCAAAACCCATAAAATTTCATATATTCCAACTTCAACATAACTTCATGTTTCATGCAAGAAATGAAGAAACAAGGACCTAAACATGCTTCTAATCTCATATATTCAAGGAATCCCATAAAAATCATCAACCCTACCCAAGCATGGATCAAGAAATTCATATACTTTCATACTATACCTTGAAATGGAAAATATAATGGATGATATGAAGGGATAATGATGATGCCTCAAACTCATGCAATTCCTCCTTGAAATTAACTTGGAACGATGAAATCTCCTCCTTCTCTTCCATGGTGTAAAAATCAGTATTTAGTGTGTGAGTGTGTGTGGGAAATTTGGTGAAATGAAATAAAATAGAATGAGAGAGATGAATGAGATATTTATCAAAGTCTTCATAGATACATGACTCAACACATTTTGCATTTAAGTCCTTGGAATATTTGAGTGCATGCAATCAAGTTTCATTTCGTAGCATATAATTAATTAAGTCCAAAGAATTTATGCAATTAAGTCCACCAATTTTCAAGAAGTGATCAAATAAGGTCATATATGAACAATTAGTCACATTATCAATTAATTCATATAAATGCATGAGAATATATTACATATAATGTTATGAACTGTTAATATAATGAAGCATAACACATGAGTGAAAATCGGGGCGTTACATTCTTAGCCAGAATTCTACCGCCGGAATGATTCCCGCAGCTTCCGCTGTGCACATGCTCCAAAACTTCCTTGGCCTGCGAGGGCCTCAGGCACCTCAATGGTGGACCTTGGAAAGATCGTTTGAATAGCCGTCCGTCGCTATTAAGAGAAAACCGAGGGGCCTTACTCCTAACCTTCCGAGCGTCTACCTTATCGCTCGGGCTAGTCCCATCCCCGAGGGTTCCGTTTCACGAATCAGCGGTTTCTCTGATCTGAGGAACGTGACTGAGCGCTTGCAAGAGTCCTCCAGGGCCGATACGAATTTGGAAAGAGCGTCTGCATGCTCGTTTTCCGCTCTTGGGATCTGCAACAAATGGAATTCTTTGAACTTGGAGATCACATCCTTAGCCCTCGCCAAGTACTGTACCATAGTGGTTTCTCGAGCCTCATAAGCGCCATCAATTTGACTTGCGATCAGCTGGGAGTCAACATAGGCAGTGACCCGAACGGCACCATTCTAGAGGGCTATCCTGAGCCCCTGGATTAGAGCCTCATACTCCGCCTCATTGTTGGTAACCTGGAACGCCAGTTTGATAGCGTAATCAACTTCCACACCATGAGGATCCCTGAGGGTCACCCCGGCTTTCCCCCCTTGTGAGGTCGAGGAGCCGTCTGTGTGCAGGAGCCATAACCCTTCTTCCACTGAGGGCCCTGTATCCAAATTGAAGCACTCCACCAACAGGTCTGCTACTAGCTGAGCCTGTATTGCGGTGTGTGGCTCGAAAGTGATGTCAAATTGAATGAGTTCAATTGACCATTTGATTAACCTCCCTGAGATGTCCGGCTTTGCGAGCACCTGTTTGAGGGGCTGGTCCGTGAGCACTGTGATGGAATGAGCCTGAAAATAAGGTCTTAGCCTTCGAGATACATTAAAGAGCGCAAAAGCAAACTTCTCTATCTCCATATATCTCTTTTCCGCCCCCTGCAAGGTTTTGCTCAAGTAGTACACCGGCATATGTTTACGCTCGCGAACTGCCACGAGGACAACTGATGTGAATCATGATGAACCGTGGCCATATCTTGTCCCAAATGAAGAGCTGGACCGATCCACAGCTCAAGAAGATAGCATACAAAAGGAACAAAGTTATGGTGGTCCAATTACAAGAGCTCGGGCCAAAATTATCCAAGAGGAAGTTGGAAATCTCTTAAACCAATTTGCTCAAACTTGACTCCAACCTTCAAAATGGGCTGCTGAACCAAATTCAGAATACTTCAATGTTTTTATGTCCAATTCCTAAAGTCCAAAGTGTGGAAATGATGTAATTCGGCCCTAAGCCTATTATAGTATTATTTGGGCCTTTATTTTATCATTATTTAGTTGCATATTAGTTTATTTAAGCCCACTTTTGTAAGCCTTCATGGCAAGTGGCGGGAATAGCTTGTGTCCTTTAGTATTGTAGTGTCTCTTAGGTTTCCATGCATGTATCTTTATATTCAGCATTGTAACTTGTTTTTCTTTCAATCAAGAAGTAAAATTATTGAATTTTCATTCAAGTGAGAATTTTCTCTCAAGTTCTTTGCTGAACGACATTAGGGTTTCAAACCCCTTTCCCCGATAACGTTATTTCTCGACTCCTTATAGTCGACGGGGTGCGTTACTTACAATCTGATAGTGTTGGTTCTTTGCTCAATATAGCAAACGGGTCACACTCCTTTTATTTTCAACCTTGAATTGGACGATCAGATTCAAGAACTCCAAGTATTGATATAGGGTTTCACGGCAAGTACGTGGAGTTCGTATCATTTGGTATCTAGAGCTTAGGTTTCCATCCAAGGTTACGTATCCGTATCTTTTATCTTTTGTATAATTTCTTTTCATTATTGTTATATTGCTGCAAAAAATCGAAAAAGGCAAAAAAACAAAAAAAAAAACAAAAAAAAACAAAAAAAAAAAAAGAGAGCAGCATTGTTTCAGTCATTTTCTTTGTAATCTCAAATCATAAGTCATGTGGATTTGTTTGTTTGTATCTTTTTAGTTGTAACAGTTCGTTTGTGACAATTTTAGCACCCTTATTGGTTCATTCATCTTAAGGATTATTTGGTTGAGGGATCTGAAATTTCTTGTGTCTTTCTTCAAGAATTGAGAGAAAATAGTGGTAAAAGGCTTGAGTTGTGAGCACAAAAGAGGGAATAAGCCATATTTTTGAGTGATACACGAGCGTGAGTGACTCTAAATGAGGGCAAACAAGTGAGGGAGTGTTGTGAGGTAATTTTTACTAACGATTTTTCTTGCAGCCTCCAATGGATGTTAACTTTGTCCTCCGTGCAATGCAACAACAATTTGATAGGTTGAACGTACAATTTGGGGAGATCCGGGATCGATTGGATCAAAATGATGAACAGGTGACTGAATCACAACAAAATGCTCTCCCGGCTAGGAGATCAAACTGACGACCAACCGATTTGGGTATCAATCCTCGTGATGGATTTGATGATGAGGAAGATGACTTGGATGAGGCTGCATCAAATGCCTCTTCAAGGAGAGATCATAGACGTCCAAGATACCAACAACAACGAAGAGGAAGAGGGGTAATTGACAATAACCTCGGATCTATCAAGCTTTCTATTCCTTTCTTCAAAGGACAAAATGACCCAGAAGCTTACATTGAATGGGAACGAAAGGTGGAGTTAATTTTTGACTGCCACAACTATTCGGAAGGGAAAAAGGTCAAACTTGTAGCCATATCCTTTACGAACTATGCTATTGTATGGTGGGATCAAGTGGTGATAAGTAGACGAAGAAGTGGTGAGTTCCCTATTGAAACGTGGGATGAGATGAAGGTGGTTATGAGGAAGTGGTTCGTACCTCCTCACTACTATCGGGACCTACACCTTAAGTTGCAAAGTTTGAGGCAAGGGTTCGAAACGGTAGAGGAATACTACGAAGAAATGGAGATGGCAATGGTTCGAGCAAATATTGAGGATGATCGTGAGGCAACCGTGGCTCGGTTCATATGTGGTCTCAACCGAGAGATCGCCAATGTAGTGGAACTTCATCACTATGTTGAACTTGAGGAAGTGGTCCATATGGCTATCAAGGTGGAGAGACAATTTAAGAAAGGACGGACTGTGGTTAAGCGTGATGATTCAAATACCTCTAAACCAAAGTGGAATTCTTCTCCAAAAACAGCCGAAAAGCCTTCAAAACCAAAGGAGGATCCACCTACAACAAAGGGTTCGTTTGAGAAAGGTAACACCTCTACACATTGCAATCGTGATATTAAATGCTTTAAATGTCAAGGAGCAGGCCATATAATGTCTCAATGTCCAAACAAAAGAGCCATGATCTTGTTAGACAATGGAGAACTTGAAACCGAAAGTGAGGGTGATAATGGAGGCCTTGAAACTTCGAATGAGGCAAGTGATGTTGAGCATGCAGTTGTGGGGCAAAGTTTGGTGGTTTTAAGAGCTTTGCACATCCAAGCTCTTGAGGACAAAGATGAACAACAAAGGGAAAACATCTTTTACACACGCTGTCATGTTAAGGAGCGAGTGTGTGGGATGATCTTTGACAGCGGGAGTTGCGTGAACGTGGCTAGTAAATTGATGGTGGAAAGGCTCGGCCTTAAAACCTTGAAGCACCCGAGACCTTATAAGCTCCAATGGCTGAATGAACATGGTGAAATGAAGGTAACAAAACAAGTTCTTATCTCCTTTTCAATTGGCAAATACATGGATGAGGTTCTTTGTGATGTCGTACCAATGCAAGCTGGCCATATATTGCTTGGAAGACCATGGCAATTTGATAGACGAACAGTTCATGATGGCTACAAGAATCGATATAGTTTTACCAAGGATGGGCGAAACATCACCTTGGCACCTTTACCACCAAGCCAAGTGTATGAAGAATAGTGCCAAATTAAGAAATCCATTTCAGCTTCTTGAAAACAAAGTGATTGTAATAGTGAGAAAGAATGTGAAAAAGAAAAAGAAAAAGAGCATGAAAAAGAAAAGGAGAAGGAAAAAGAAAAAAAGTGTAACAGAAAAGAAGAGGGAGACAAGAAACTAGTTGAAAAGAAAGAAAGAAAAAAAGTGAGTTTCTTTATAAAAGAAAAAGAGATTGAGGGGGTGATAAAAAAAAGAAAAGTTTGTGATGATGATGATGTATAAAAACATATTTCTTTCATCTAATGAAACCCCTCCCTTGCCTAGTGTTGTTTCTTCTCTCTTGCAGGAGTTTGAGGATGTATTCCCGGAGGAAATACCACCCGGTTTACCTCCTATACGAGGAATAGAACACCAAATCGACCTCATCCCCGGGGCTGCCATCCCAAGCCGACCAGCTTACCGAAGCACCCCTCAAGAGACAAAAGAGCTTCAAAAACAAGTTGAAGAGTTGCTTGCAAAGGGATATGTGCGTGAGAGCATGAGTCCATGCGCTGTTCCGGTTCTTTTGGTGCCTAAAAAGGATGGTACTTGGCGAATGTGCGTGGATTGTAGGGCTGTCAACAAGATCACGGTAAAGTATCTTTATCTCATACCTCGCCTTGATGATATGATTGATGAATTGCATGATTCTACAATCTTCACTAAAATTGACTTGAAAAGTGGCTATCACCAAATAAGAATGCAAGAAGGTGATGAATGGAAAACAGCTTTTAAAACTAAGCATGGATTGTATGAGTGGTTAGTAATGCCTTTTGGCTTAACTAACGCACCTAGTACCTTCATGAGATTGATGAATCATGTATTGCGTGCTTATATTGGTAAATTTGTAGTGGTTTACTTTGATATTATACTGATGTTTAGCCGTAATTTGCATGAACATATTGAGCATTTGAGGTTAGTACTTGAGGTACTAAGGCATGAAAAGTTATATGCTAATCTTAAGATGTGTAGCTTTTGCATGGATAGAGTCGTGTTCCTTGGATTTGTTGTGAGTGCAGGTGGTATAGATGTAGATGAAGAAAAGGTTAAGGCAATCAAAGAGTGGCCTACACCCAAGACCATCATGGAAGTAAGGAGTTTTCATGGTTTGGCCGGGTTCTATAGGAGATTCGTGCCCAATTTCAGCACCATAGCTGCCCCCTTAACAGAAATCATCAAGAAAAGCGTGGGATTTAAGTGGGGAGAAGCTCAAGAAATGGCATTCCAAACATTGAAAACAATAAATATTCAATGGAATAAAATCTTGTTTGGGAAAACTCAGCTTGAAATAATTTAAGGGAAATCAAAGGTTCTCTTCTTTCTCGATAATTTCCAGGAGATGCATCGGTGAGAGCATTTTCATCAACAAGAAACTTACCATAGATATCATTTAGTGAAGGAAGGAATAGGAATCATTGAGAAATTAGGAAGTTGGAAGTTTAAATCTTCTGAGGGAACAAGAGGGTCGACTCATTTTCTTATAATACTCGAAAAGAATTGAAGGAGTCCAAGGAATTAGTTCAAATCTTGGAGGGAATTAGAGAAGATCTTTGAGAAATGGAAACCGGTATCGAGTTTAGAGCCTGGATCAAGAGTACTCGGGAAGCTCCTCAAGTCGAATCTAAGAAAGTAAAAGAAAGGAACCGAGTATGAAGAATGGAATCAGGAGGTAATTTGTAACAGCCCAAAACAGGGCCTGGATGAAAACAGTAAGTTAAGGCAGTGGTAAAGCGTTTATAGACCGTGATCCAACTTTTTGAATCATCATGCATTGCATTCTTACATGAACTTTGTGCTCGTATATGTTCTGACATGCTTTAAGGGGGAATTCTTCACCTTTGATACAGTTTACTATTCATAACCCGAGCCTACCTTGTTCATATTGCTACTCGAACCCTAGAGGTTCATCATACATGTTTCCCAATCATTCGAACTTGTTTCCCGAACTCAGAAAGTCTTTCTTGAGCCATAAGGGTATTTTTGGAACTTACCGACCAAAGTTACTATTCATCAGAAAATGAGCTTTTGATTTTGATAGCTTTTTCTACCCAAGTTACAGTCGAATCGATCCTTGGGTCGAGACGAGTCTTTTGAAATCATTCTTGGCTTGGAAATCCATTCCGGAACTTTGTTTTATTGAAAACGTTTTTGAAAACCCTAGCTTACTATTCCTTTTACGAACGGTTTTCATTCGGAAAATGTTTTCTCTTCGGATTTGCACTACTTGAGCTATTTGAAGATTTTTGAGTTGTTTTACAACTCTTGATTCAAACCCTAGCTTGAAATTTTGAAGCGTACGTTCGTACGTGAGAATTCACTATTCACTCTATGTTTTCAACTTTTTAACGGTAAAACGTTTTATAGTCGATTTTGGACTCAAAACGCTTCTCGATTTATTTCTTGAATTTTGGAAGCAATCCGGACTTGAAAATCATTCTAGAAAGTCGTTTTTCACTCATGTCGAGTTTCGAGCTCAAAACTTTTATTCACTAAAACTAATGTATCTTTCAAACGGTAAATCCGATTTCGATGAATGAATATTCGTTTCGAAGCTAATTTTCTTGTCGTCCGAATGGTTATACTTCCAGCCACTTATCCTTGAGTCTTGGGGGACGAAATTATAGAAATACCCCCAGCAGCCCCTTTTTAGCTTCAACATGCCTAAAGCTTCCAAGAGAAGTTATTCCACTTTTGCTCTTATACCCTTCTCCACATTTTATTTCCAAGGTGAGGGGCTTCTCTTCAACTATAAATAGAGGGTTCATGGCATTTCATTCCTTGCTCAAAGTTGTGTTAACAACACCCTTTCTCTCCCTCTCCTCCCCCTCTTGCCGTCGGCACCCCCCTTTTGTAGCTAGGTTAGTTTGTTTTGTTTTTATGTTATGTTAGTTTAGTTTATGTTTTTATGTTATGGTATGTTTATATTATGTTTAGGTTGGGTCTTAGGGTCTTCCCTAAGCCATATAGGATTTTATTTTATGAATTTATTATATAGTTTTTATGATATGTTTTGATAGTTGTTTATATGTTTTAATTGTTTAGTATATGCTTGAATATGTTATGAATTGCTCTAGTTTATGCTATGATCATGTGATATGATTGTTATATTATGAGAATTGATGCATGATTATGGAATTTAAATTATGTTCATGCATGCTAGATAATGGAATAGTGATTTACAATTAATTATGTCACAACTTGTTACATGTTGGTATTGAATTAAATTGTTACATGTTACATGCCCAAAGGTTTATGATATATGATATGATATGATATGATATATGTTGTGACATGTTGTCACATTGTTATATGACTATTGAATTATGAATTGAGCTTATGTTATGATATGGATTAATGGATTAGTGCCTTGATTATGTTATACACTTTAATGGTGTCACATGTTATAACCTAAGATAGATTAGTGTTTCATAACTTGATCTTATGCCTTAATTGGATCTCTTAACTATAGGTTATACCTTTAACCTAGATCACACTTGATTATATTAACATGAACTTGAAACTATAGGTTATAATCAAGATCATAATTTGATTAGGGTGTGTGTGTGTGTGCATGCCGTGTGTGTGTGTGTGTTCGTGCATGGTGTGTGTGTGTACCGTGTGTGTGTGGGTGTGTGTATAGTAAGGGTTTGACCCGACCCTTTGACCCGACATGTGAATAGTAACCTGTGAATAGTAATCTGGAATAGTACTTTTGAATAGTGCTTTTGAATAGTAAAAATGAATTAAAATTTGTGTTTTCTTAATGGACATTTGCACCTAGGGTTTCCATATCCAGGGGCTAAAATGTGTTTTCAAAATGTGTTTTCTTTCGTGGACTTGTTTCTTAACCTAAGGTTTGCGATAGGATTCATAATTTGACTAAAGCTTACTCGGTTATAGTAAGATCATAGTCTCACGTTGAGAGTAACTCACTTTGACGTATTCCTTTGTGTGTTACTTTTCTTGAATACCTTAAATGGTATTACTCTCTTGTGTTACATGTTCCTTGTTCATTTGTTTCTTGCATTTCATATGCATCTTGGTTAGTAGTGGGTCTTAGTTGTTAAGCTCACTCTAGTACACCACCTACAGGAGTTAAAGTTGAGCACTAGGATCCCCAGGGCACCGCTTAATCTGTCTACCTACCTTTTGGTACTATTAGGTGAGGTGAAGTTATAAATGTTTTCCAACTGGAACCACGATTATATTATCGTATCATATGTTTTGAAATTCAAAGCTAAACCTTGTTTTGAACTATCCCTTTTATCGGGACGTTCTCTTGAAAGGATCATTCATACTTTAATAGTATACCTTGATCTACAGCACACGTTTTCCAAAGTTCTGCATTCTTGTTCAAAGACAGTTACATGTTTTGCATATGTTTTCAAAGTACAGTTTCACAGACAGAATCACATGTTTTCAGACAGAATCATATGTTTTACAGACAACATCATATGTTACAGTTACAGTTTCACATGTTATAGTTAGCATACTGGAGTGATACTCTGGTCACTGCTAATCTTAAATGCAAGCACACAGTTTACAGTTTGGGCCCGGCGGTTATGTGTGGAGGTGATGCTCGGGAGGTGAGCGCCAACGACATCACCAATACCGGCCGCCACACTTAGACAATTGACACCGACTTTTAACAGGAGGTTCGTTAAGTCAGGATAATCTGTCTGGGAACGGACAACAAATCTGTTCCCATTACATGTTACAGGTCGCCTAGGGCTAGCTACCCGAAGTGACAACCGGTGGAGGATGGTGCATGTTTGTATGCGTTGGTAAGAGTTGTTGTTGACCTTGGTCCGATAGTCTACTATGTGCGGATTTGTTGTTGACCTTGGTCCGATGCTCTACTATATGTGGGGTTATTGTTGATCTTGGTCCGATACTCTACTATACGTGGAATTATTGTTGATCCTGGTCCGATGCTCAACCAAATCATGTTTTCTGGAGTAAGGATGGAGGAGCCTAGCTTGCGGGCAAAATTCTGTTTCATAAAGGATGGTTCATATCTGAAAAGTTCACTTTACCCTTATCCTGTTTTATGAAAGAACTATGAACCATCAACAGCATATGTGTGCGCGTGTGATAGCATTCATGAAAATGTTTTATAACGTGCATTCTTTTACAGCATCGCATTCAAAGAGTTTTATCAACCGAACTTGTTTCAAGTTCTTCTTTAAAGCATTGCATTTAACAGTTTCGAACTTTACTTCAAGTTCTTTCATTCAGTACTTTCTTTAAAGTATTCCCTCACTTAGTCCTTTTGACTAATACCTCTCCCGTTTTCTTGCCTCGTGGTTTCAGGTCTTGCAGCCGCAGTCTAGAGGTATCTTGAAGCTTTAGATTGTCATTTTTGTTTCAGTCAGGACTTAGTATTACTTCCTCTTTTGCGTCCTGCATATGTTTTATGGCTGCATCACTTTATACCTCTGTATATGTTTCTGAATACTTGAGTATCTTTGTTATACTCTTTCTGCTACTCTGTTACCGATATTTTGAACTCTGCTGTATCGGTACTTATATGTGAATCTGTTATATGTTCTGATATGCCGAGTCTCTCTTACACGATCGATATGTTCTTGCTTGTTACATGCCATCACGCACATGTTTTGAAAAGTTTTAAAATACTCTGATTTTCCGCTGCATAGCCACATCGTTGCACATGTATAGTTCTGATAGACAGCCGTTCGCTGGAGTATTTCTTGAGTGATGGCTCACACCATTACTTGAGAGGTGCTTCAGTGCGGGGGTTGAGACGCCGCTCTCCTCTTGTTCTGGTACGGGTGGGGGCGTTACAGCCTGAGGTGGTATCAGAGCATCGGGTTAAGTAAGAAGAGACTTAACCTAGATTGCTCTCATGTTGCATCATGGATTGTTCACGCATTGCATCCAGGATCATTCTCATATTGCATCGAGACAGGATATTTGGGGATTGCATGGTTCTGTTATCTGGATTTCATATCTGTGGTATCTTCTGTATAGCTATGGCAGTTCAGCCACACCTATCTGGATTTCATATCTGTGGTATCTTCTGGATTTCATATCTGTGGTATCTTCTGTATAGCTAATCAGCAGATGGATGAGGCTTTCTTTGAGCAGTTTGAGGCCCCGCGTACTATGGCAGTTTCTCGCCGTGGAGGCACTCGTTTCTACACTTGGCGTAGGTCTAGGAACAGTGGCAGACCTGGGTATTCCTATCCTAACAGAGTTGTGCACTATCTCGAGTCTGAGAGAGATGGTTACTTTCAGGAGTATCAGAGGACCCGTGAGGTCAGGTTGGAGTCTCTGCGCTATCAGGATCAGTCACTGCAGTACCAGATTGATAGGGACATCGCTCGTGAGCATGCTGCAGAGATGACTCATATTGCTGATCAGAGGGCTGCTCATATTGCTGAGCTGGAGGCAGATCTTATGCAGATGACTATCGATTGCGACACCTCTATGGAGCGTCACCAGCACTACCGTGCCCGCGTGAGAGCTCGCCTGTATGATACCTATCACTTATCTGATGAGCAGGCAGTTGAGGAGGTCGAGGGTCAGGATGTCAGTCAGGCTTCTCAGGAGCCCGAGCCTATGCAGGATCAGTCTGATGGAGACGATGGAGGGTCTGATGATGATGATGATGGCGGAGATGATCCAGCAGGACACGGATAGGGTGAGGTCGTTGCCGTTTCTGATGACACCACCAGGGGTTCTTTGGACCACAGTTATCAGGGTTGATTGCTGATGGGAGATTTCTGTATATAGTACTGATGCATATATATCTATCTATGGATGGCGGACGTATAGCCGGGACAGTTCAGGACTGACTTTTGGATGAGGGGATGTATAGCTCTGGTAGATGATCCCCGACTTTTGGCACCACGGATGACGGTTCAGATGACTTGGTACCTACTAGGTTATTTTCAGCAGGGTTGGACGGATTGGTAAGGCCTGTAAGGGAGTCAACTCGATGGTATTGGGTCCTCCCCATTTTGAATTAATATTGTTAACATGTGGCCTGTAGTAAATTTTACCAAACCTTGCACAGTTATAACACTTTCGGCTTTATGTTGGATATCTGTTTACTGCTTTCCATAACTGTCATTGCATGAGTCTTAGAGTTGCTTCAAGATACCATTAGGACCGTTAATAGGATCATGCCATTTCATTTATTGTTAGCATGCTATTGTTCTTGATATGTTGAATACGCTTCTGGATATGTTGATCATGCTTCTGATCATGCTATTCATGTTACAGTTCTTGTTGTTATGACAGTACACGTTCTGTTCCCGTTTTACATGTTGATCATGTTTTGGGATAAGTATATATGTTTCTGATATGTTGATATGTTACCCGAGCTTCTGTTCTCGTTTACATGTTGTCTGACAATTGTTTCTGATATGTTGATATGTTTGGAGATCTTGAATCTTTGCTGACATGTTGTTATGGGAATGTGTTGTTCTCATACTTATGTCTGACTACGTGAGAATGTGAATATGTGGTTACGGATTCTGTGAATCATTATATGTCATGCATCGAATATATGTATCTGAATGCTTGTGAATTCAGTAACAACATGCCACCGAGAAGAGCACCCCGGAATCGTGTACCACCACTGCCACCCCAAAGAGATGTCACGCCACCCCAAAGAGATGTCACGCCACCCCCTGAAAGGGAAGGAACTCTGGAATTAAGGGATGTGCTACGACAATTTATGAGGGCTTGTGCACCGAGAGATAATCCTCCTAATGAAAGGTCATTGGAGAAGTTTCTGAGGATGAATCCGCCTAAGTTCTATGGAGAACCGAACGACATAAAGGCTGAGAATTGGATTACCAGTCTTGAGAAGATTTTCGAGGCTATGGAGATCTACCCAGAGGATCGTGAACGAGTTCGGTATGCTACTTTTCTTATGGAATGAGCTGCATACAATTGGTGGAAGCACGTTCAGCATATATGGATTGAGAATAACGTTGAAGGAGGTTGGGATGAGTTTATCAGAGAGTTTCAGCAGAAGTATACGCCTCAAGTGACTCGTGATGCACGGGAGGCTGAGTTTATGAGTCTGGTTCAGGGAATAATGAATGTGATGGAGTATGAGGCTAGGTTTGTGAGGCTGATCAAGTATGCGCCTCATATTCTGAATGATGAGTGTCGCAAGACGAAGAGTTTTATCGATGGACTGAAGCCTGAACTTCGGTTGGCACTTGCTTCTTTGGTTATTGAGACCTACAACCAGGCTGTTGATAGGGCGCTAAGGGTTGAAGCTGCACACAAGGAGATCAAGATAACTACTGCCCGTAAAGGACCTTCTAACCCTAAGCCTTATCAAGGGAATAAGCGACCTTCCGGATCTTTTCCCCAAGGAACTGGAAAGAGGCCAATGGTAACACCACAGCGTCAGCAGCAGAATGCTCCACCGAAACAGCAAGCACAGAAGCAGAAAGCGCCACAGCAGTACCAGAAGGCGCCACAACAGCAGAGAGCACCTCAGCCAGGTCCAGAGGAAATTGTTTGCCGATATTGTCGCCGAACGGGACACACTGAGGAGAACTGTCGCAAGAAAGCTGGATAGTGTTTCGCGTGTGGTTCCCCTGAGCACTAGATGGGTAGTTGCCCGCACAAGATCAGGAGATTTGGGGTCCAGGATAAAGGAAAAGCAGTGGTGGGTACGACGAACAAACCGGTGGTCAAAGGCAGAGCTTATGCTTTGGATGGTAAGGAGGAGGTTGATCCTTCGTCTGTTGTGGAAGGTATTGTGCACATTCTTAACACGCCAGTTAAGGTCTTGTATGACCCTGGCGCTACGCATTCATTTGTTGCTTCTAAATTATATGCGCATTTACAGTTTCCGCTTAAATACTTGCCATATAAATTTGAAGTGAGTTCTCCTTTGGGAACTTGCCTTGTTACGGATCAAGTATATAAACGCTGCCCTATATGTATTGGTACCCGTTGTTACCCGACGGATCTGATTGAGTTACCGATGACAAGATACGATGTTATACTTGGTATGGATTGGTTGTCTAAGTACCGAGCTAAGTTGGATTGTTACAAGAAAGAGGTCATCTTGGAAGAAGATGAAAGTGGGACATCAGAAGGGAAAGTAGAGAAGTTATCAGTGATTTCTTCGATGGAAGCTAAGAAGTTGATTCAGAAAGGAGCTAGTGGATTTGTGGCTTATCTTTTGAATAGACCGAAAGATCAACTTAAGATTGAAGAAGTGGAAGTGGTGAACGAATTCTTAGATGTGTTTCCTGAGCATTTAGATTCGTTACCCCCTGACCGAGAGTTGGAGTTTACGATTGAGACGATATCAGGAGCTGAGCCGTACTCGAAGACACCTTATAGAATGGCTCCAGCTGAATTAGATGAACTGAGAAAGCAATTGGACGAGTTGATTGAGTCAGGATATGTTCGACCGAGCACGTCGCCGTGGGGAGCGCCTGTGCTTTTCGTTAAAAAGAAGGATGGATCATTGCGTTTATGCATTGACTATCGGGAGCTGAACAGGATGACAATCAAGAATAAGTATCCTCTCCCTCATATCGAAGAGTTGTTCGACATACTACAAGGATCAAAGGTCTACTCCAAGTTAGATCTTAGACAAGGGTATTATCAGTTGAAGATCAGGGAAGCAGATATTCCGAAGACTGCTTTCAACAGCCGATATGGACATTATGAGTTTGTAGTAATGCCGTTTGGTTTGACGAACGCACCAGCTGCATTCATGGATATGATGCACCGTATATTCAAGCCGTTTCTCGACAAGTTTGTAGTGATCTTCATTGACGATATTTTGGTATTTTCGAAGACACCGGAGGAACATGCTGAGCATCTTCGAATCGTGTTACGCACTTTGCTGGTTCACAAGCTATATGCAAAGTTCAGTAAATGTGAGTTCTGGCTTGAGAGAGTTACATTTCTCGGACACATCGTATCAGGATCTGGAATCGAAGTAGATCCCTCGAAGATCGAGATGATTATGGATTGGAAGTCACCGAAGAATCCTTCAGAAGTGAGGAGTTTTCTGGGATTAGCTGGTTACTACCAGAGGTTTGTCCAAGATTTCTCGAAGATAGCTACACCTCTCACTAAGTTGACAAAGAAAGAAGGGAAGTTTGAATGGACGGAGAAGTGTGAGCAAAGTTTTCAAAGGTTGAAGGAGATGCTAACAACTGCACCCGTGTTAGCGTTACCCGAAGGAAAAGAAGGTTACACTGTTTACACCGATGCTTCGAAAGAAGGACTAGGAGGAGTTTTGATGCAGAATGGAAAGGTGATTGCGTATGCATCAAGGAAACTCAAAACGCATGAAGTCAACTACCCGACACATGATTTGGAGTTAGCAGCGATAATTTTCGCTCTGGGAAAGTGGAGACATTACCTGTATGGAGTTACATTTGAGATCTTTACTGATCATAAGAGCCTGCGATATCTATTCACTCAGAAGGAGTTGAATATGCGACAGAGAAGATGGATGGAATTTCTGGAGGACTACGATTGCATTATTCAATACCATCCCGGAAAGGCGAATGTTGTAGCCGATGCACTAAGCAGAAAAGTTCATTTGGCACAGATTTCTGCCAACCCCGAGGTTGATCAAAGAGAGAGAATGGAGGTGATAACTAAAGCTCGAGTCGCGAACGTTGTAATGATATCACCTTTGAAAGAACAAGTGTTGGAAGCACAGAAGAACGATGAGTGGATCAAGAAATGTCTCGAATCTAAGGAGAAGGATGATGAGACCAAGTTCAAGGTTGATGACCATGGAATAGTGAGGTACAAAGGTAGAGTATGCGTACCAACTGTTTTGAGGAAAGAGATTCTCGACGAAGCGCATAAGACTAAGTACACGATACATCCCGGAGGTACTAAGATGTATCAAGATGTTAAAACGCATTTCTGGTGGAACGGAATGAAGAGAGACATAGCCAACTATGTCAAGAAGTGCTTAACTTGTCAGAAAGTTAAAGCTGAGCACCAGAAACCGAGTGGGAAGTTGCAACCATTACCGATTCCGACTTGGAAGTGGGAGCAAATCACGATGGATTTTGTTACTGGATTACCCAAAGTCAGAGGAGGACAAGATAGTATCTGGGTGATCATTGATCGATTGATAAAGTCAGCACACTTTTTTCCAGTTAAGACCACGGATAAGGTCAGCACGTTGGCAAAGTTGTATCAACAAGAGATTGTTAGATTACATGGAGTCCCAAGCAGTATAGTGTCGGACAGAGATCCGAAATTCACGTCGCGCTTATGGAAAGAAATTCAGACGTTGATGGGGGCGAAGTTGAACTTCAGTACTGCAGCGCATCCTCAGACGGATGGACAATCAGAAAGGATGATCAAATACTTGGAAGATATGCTAAGAGCTTGCGCTTTGGACTTCCAGGAAAGTTGGAAAGAGTGTTTACCTCTTGTGGAGTTTGCATACAATAATAGTTATCAAGCTTCTATTAAAGCTACTCCATATGAAGCTCTGTATGGAAGGAGATGTAGATCCCCGTTATACTGGGATATGGATGAAGCGAGATGTACCGAGGAAGGACCGATCAGAGTGAATTCAGCTAAATGGATAAGAGAAGCGACGGAAAAGATTCAGATCATTCGCCAGAGAATGAAAGTTGCCCAGGACAGGCAGAAAAGTTATGCTGATCGACGAAGAAGGGATTTGGAATTTGCAGTGGGCGAAAAGGTATTTCTGAAGACATCGCCAAGAAAAGGGTTTTCCCGAATTGGGAAAGGTGGAAAGTTAAACCCGAGATATGTTGGACCGTATGAGATACTAGAGAGAGTCGGACCGACTGCTTATAGATTGGATTTGCCTGTAGGTCTAACAGGAATCCACAACGTATTTCATGTATCTCAGCTTCGCAACTGTTTCTCGGATGAGACAGAGGTTGTGCCGGTAGAGGAGATACCATTGGAACCGGATCTGACTTATGTTTTGAAACCCGCTAAGGTTCTAGACAGGAAGTTTCAAGAGCTGAGGAATAGGAAGATTCCTTTAGTTAAAGTCCTTTGGAAGGGACATGGGACAGAAGAGGTAACCTGGGAGACAGAAGAGAAAATGCAGAAACATCACCCTGAGTTGTTTGCAGTTACAGCGGAAGAATCTGAGGACAGATTCTCTTTAAGGAGGGGTGATTGTAACAGCCCAAAACAGGGCCTGGATGAAAACAGTAAGTTAAGGCAGTGGTAAATCGTTTATAGACCGTGATCCAACTTTTTGAATCATCATGCATTGCATTCCTACCTGAACTTTGTGCTCGTATATGTTCTGACATGCTTTAAGGGGGAATTCTTGACCTTTGATACAGTTTACTATTCATAACCCGAGCCTACCTTGTTCATATTGCTACTCGAACCCTAGAGGTTCATCATACATGTTTCCCAATCATTCGAACTTGTTTCCCGAACTCAGAAAGTCTTTCTTGAGCCATAAGGGTATTTTTGGAACTTACCGACCAAAGTTACTATTCATCAGAAAATGAGCTTTTGATTCTGATACCTTTTTCTACCCAAGTTACAGTCGAATCGATCCTTGGGTCGAGACGAGTCTTTTGAAATCATTCTTGGCTTGGAAATCCATTCCGGAACTTTGTTTTATTGAAAACGTTTTTGAAAACCCTAGTTTACTATTCCTTTTACGAACGGTTTTCATTCGGAAAATGTTTTGTCTTCGGATTTGCACTACTTGAGCTATTTCAAGATTTTTGAGTTGTTTTACAACTCTTGATTCAAACCGTAGCTTGAAATTTTGAAGCGTACGTTCGTATGTGAGAATTCAGTATTCACTCTACGTTTTCAACTTTTTAACGGTAAAACGTTTTATAGTCGATTTTGGACTCAAAACGCTTCTCGATTTATTTCTTGAATTTTGGAAGCAATCCGGACTTGAAAATCATTCTAGAAAGTCGTTTTTCACTCATGTCGAGTTTCGAGCTCAAAACTTTTATTCACTAAAACTAATGTATTTTTCAAACGATAAATCCGATTTCGATGAATGAATATGCGTTTCGAAGCTAATTTTCTTGCCGTCGGAATGGTTATACTTCCAGACACTTATCCTTGAGTCTTGGGGGACGAAATTACAGAAATACCCCCAGCAGCCCCATTTTAGCTTCAACATGCCCAAAGCTTCCAAGAGAAGTTATTCCACTTTTGCTCTCATACCCTTCTCCACATTTTATTTCCAAGGTGAGGGGCTTCTATTCAACTATAAATATAGGGTTCATGGCATTTCATTCCTTGCTCAAAGTTGTGTTAACAACACCCTTTCTCTCCCTCTCCTCCCCCTCTTGCCGTCGGCACCCCCCTTTTGTAGCTAGGTTAGTTTGTTTTGTTTTTATGTTATGTTAGTTTAGTTTATGTTTTTATGTTATGGTATGTTTATATTATGTTTAGGTTGGGTCTTAGGGTCTTCCCTAAGCCATATAGGATTTTATTTTATGCATTTATTATATAGTTTTCATGATATGTTTTGATAGTTGTTTATATGTTTTAATTGTTTAGTATATGCTTGAATATGTTATGAATTGCTCTAGTATATGCTATGATCATGTGATATGATTGTTATATTATGAGAATTGATGCATGATTATGGAATTTAAATTATGTTCATGCATGCTAGCTAATGGAATAGTGATTTACAATTAATTATGTCACAACTTGTTACATGTTGGTATTGAATTAAATTGTTACATGTTACATGCCCAAAGGTTTATGATATATGATATGATATGATATGATATATGTTGTGACATGTTGTCACATTGTTATATGACTCTTGAATTATGAATTGAGCATATGTTATGATATGGATTAATGGATTAGTGCCTTGATTATGTTATACACTTTAATGGTGTCACATGTTATAACCTAAGCTAGATTAGTGTTTCATAACTTGATCTTATGCCTTAATTGGATCTCTTAACTATAGGTTATACCTTTAACCTAGATCACACTTGATTATATTAACATGAACTTGAAACTATAGGTTATAATCAAGATCATAATTTGATTAGGGTGTGTGTGTGTGTGCATGCTGTGTGTGTGTGTGTGTTCGTGCATGGTGTGTGTGTGTACCTTGTGTGTGTGGGTGTGTGTATAGTAAGGGTTTGACCCGACCCTTTGACCCAACATGTGAATAGTAACCTGTGAATAGTAATCGTGAATAGTAATCTGGAATAGTACTTTTGAATAGTGCTTTTGAATAGTAAAAATGAATTAAAACTTGTGTTTTCTTAATGGACATTTGCACCTAGGGTTTCCATATCCAGGGTCTAAAATGTGTTTTCAAAATGTGTTTTCTTTCGTGGACTTGTTTCGTAACCTAAGGTTTGCGATAGGATTCATAATTTGACTAAAGCTTACTCGGTTATAGTAAGATAATAGTCTCACGTTGAGAGTAACTCACTTTGACGTATTCCTTTGTGTGTTACTTTTCTTGAATACCTTAAATGGTATTACTCTCTTGTGTTACATGTTCCTTGTTCATTTGTTTCTTGCATTTCATATGCATCTTGGTTAGTAGTGGGTCTTAGTTGTTAAGCTCACTCTAGTACACCACCTACAGGAGTTAAAGTTGAGCACTGGGATCCCCAGGGCACCGCTTAATCTGTCTACCTACCTTTTGGTACTATTAGGTGAGGTGAAGTTATAAATGTTTTCCAACTGGAACCACGATTATACTATCGTATCATATGTTTTGAAATTCAAAGCTAAGCCTTGTTTTGAACTATCCCTTTTATCGGGACGTTCTATTGAAAGGATCATTCATACTTTAATAGTATACCTTGATCTTGTTAGGAATAGTGCCCTAGAAAGCCGATTGTATATCCGCTTTGTACTTTTCCTTATTGTAATCACAGACAATCTTTGAATAAAATAACGAATTGAGGCAACACTTCTTTATATGCTCTTGTTTGGTATGCGTTTACTTTAGTTGTGCATGTATGAGAACTCCCCTAATCCTGATGACTTTAGGACTCTACCATTTAGGTGAAATGGTTCATGAAACGAGCCCTATATCGCATAAGTCATGATTAGTAAAATACTCCAAGCCGATGAGTCCTACAGACAGTGGGACTGTCAACCTGACTCCTCTAAGGCTTGCTTGTGGGATCACGCCCTTAAGAAGGACCACCTTGTTTCATGGAGGTGCAAAGTGTATAGTTGATACGTGCGTGATACATGAGGGTGCTTACTTTAATAAGTAAGTTCACTGAGGTGCCCCGTGTGAGAACATTCCTAAATGGGAAAGGAAGTTTCTATTTCAGGAAATGGAAACTTCCAGATTAGGAAATATCTCACGAGTCATTGATGTGATTAATTGATCCTTAGACTTGAGGTTCCTTGTCACTTTATGGGTTAACTCTGTAGTCTTAGGTATAAGCTTTAAAGGATGTCGCCTTAGACAACTGATTCAAGGCTTATGCTGGGGCTGCACAAGTGATTCATGAAAGTGAATGAGAATCAAGAAAGGACCTACACTTGCAGTTCCGGAACACAGGGGGAAATTACTATATTATTGTTGTGTGCTTTACTCGTATACTTGTGTGCTTGTTGTGTGTTTCCGAGAGTGTGTGGTTTTCTTGGTAAGGCGAGGGTCGTTGTTGCGAGGGTCTTCCGGAGCGAGCAAGATGTGGTGATTTATCTCTCTAGCAAAGGGACTTCTTGAATTAGAAGGTGCGAGTGGTGGAGGTTCAGTAACCATGAAATTTGTGTAATACCGAGCTTTTGAGTAGTTGAAATGAATCAAACGATGGGTGATGAATCAAACTTGGACCCTCCCTATCGTGCGAAACATTTTAGTTGCCCCTAGCACGGACCAAGCGGTGAGGAATTTCTCCATGAAGATTTCAAGAAGTGATCAAACCCTTTGTGCAAGAAGACCTTACCGGGCTAACCCTTGTTGGGACGTCATGAACCCCGAACTTGGGTGAATACATGTTGTTCGAGCTTGAAACTCGAGCAGGCGAACCTAGGGGCCAGGTTCTCTTAATGGGGGAGGATTGTGACACCCCGACTTTTTGGTCGTACAGGTATGACGTATGTGCGCATTTAAAATTATTATTTAAGCATTTTACATTTAATTTTTTTAAATGTTTATTCTATTAATTGAAATATTTGAATTTCTTAATATTTATTTCTTTGAATATTTGAATTCTAATTATTTGAATAATATGTTTATTTGTTGAATGTGTTGCGTTTGTATTCGATTTGAGATCAAAATTCTGTGCTTTTCTGATATGTTGGAGATTTGTGAGTTATAAATTTGTTTATGTGCTCGTTTTACATTTTCAGATTTGTCTGAAATGGTAACGCACCATTTTAATTGTTTTGGGGACTCGAGGGCCTAACTAGCTTTAGCGCCCCCTGTGTTCCGGAATTTATATCTTGAGCTCGGGAATTCGGATTCGAATTCCGGAAGTGCCACCGGACTCGTAACGAGATATGCAAGCTAAGGAACCCAGCCTCATATTTTTCGAAGCCCATTTGATACTCCGATTCTGGCCCGAAAAACTGACTCGCGCACATACGACCACCTTTCACTAATTTGCACATAGGTCTCTCATCTTTTAGACTTTTTACATGAAACCTGGGCCCACGATCCACTATCTCAATCCATTATCACATTTTTCTTCTTCCATCTCGATCCATACACAAGAAGAAAGAGGAAAATCTGATTTGGAGAGCAGCAGCAGTTCCATTCCCGTCACTTTGGACCCAAGGGGATTTTTGAGCTTCTGTAGCACCCCTTAACACATGGAGGTACCACACCCCCGCACTATAGGTCGATCCACATACGAAACGGCCAATCCGTACATGAACCACCCTAAAGCGAACGGGTGACAATGCAATACACGACAAGCTAGGCGGGATTACCAACATATGCAATAAAACAAAGCGGAAGCATAAACTAGTTTCTATCAAATACATCCATTTAGCATTTCATGTCATTTCACAGTTACAAAATAAAATATACTCCAACTTCATATATCAATACATTATCATCTTCAAACAAACAAACAACAATAATAGTTTCATGATTAACAATAAATACTCCAATATACGAACCATGATCGACTCGACTACATGAACCGGACTCGACTCGACTCGACTCAACTCCCGCCTAGCGAGCACCTGCAATAACCAGAAAGGTGGAGGCGTCAGTCGGTGAAGACCGAGTGAGGGGTTTAAATACATATTAGCGCAGATAACATACAAGTTATACATTCATAAGTTCAAGAACAGAGTACTCTTCGCCCGAGAATACAACTGTCAATATTAAACACTTGTTCATTTTCATGCAATCAATACATGGCGAACTCCAAATGTACATGAACATGCTTGCTTCAAAGTATGAAATTTTCCGGAAAATAACTTGAATTTGATGAAATCCCCCTTCTTCTTCTTGTGGTGTTTGATCGTGGAAATGAAAGACAAGGAAGCCAATGTTTGTAAGTCTTGTATGGAATGAAAATGGAAGGAAGAGATGCTTCTACGTTATTCATTTAATCAAAGAGATGATTGGCCATTAATTGCTGTTAGGTCCTTGAGTTTAGTAATTCGTGTAATTAGCTTCTACATTAATGAAATGATACCAATTAAGTTCAAAGAAATTTCATGCAATTTAGTTCTTGAATTTAAAAGAATGATCACTTAAGGACAATTTGGCAGTTAAATCACTTTCGGCAATTATTTCGCGTAACAAGTATTTCAATTAAACATGTAGAATTATAATTCATATAATTTTCAGGAATTATAGGAATTTAATAAACGAAAGGATTAAAATAAATCCTAACTTTCGGAAAATCACACGTGTCGTGCGTACCTGAACGTCTGGAAAATTGTGGTGTTACAATTCTCTCCCCCTTAAGAGAATCCGTCCTCGGATTCCTTGTCCGGAATTCCTAGCATTTAATTGGCTCTTACGTGTTCATCCCACGCGGGTTAGCTACTCCCCGTCAGGGATTAGTTTGAAAGAGGTCTTCGATCCCCAAGGTTCTTCAATGTGTGAAGTCACGACCCTCAATTTTTCCGGAGTCTACACACTTGTAAGAAATTCTAACCTTCCACTAGAACAAGTTGACAAGTAGCTGAAAATAGTGAGAGTGCCCCGTCCCTCAATCAAATAATGAGAGAACCCCGTCTCTCGAGCAAGTAACAAGAGAACCCCGTCTCTTGACAAACCTTAGAGAATCCCCGTCTCTCATGCACAGAAAATCAAATTCAGCCGAGCACTTAGGTCAATATTTACAATTAACACACAAGGATCAAATAGAAATCATCATTTATGCAACTAATTGTTCACATAAATAATTAATACTACACAAGGAATCATATACAAGAATAAGAAAATAATAATAAACACATAATAAAGTATGGTGCACGTGGTATGCATGATTAAGTGTACCGTTCACCGCGGATTGTAGTTCTTGTATTGTAGCAATTCGGGGAAATACATGATTCTTTAGTTGAGGTTTCTTCTTGTCTTGTACTACTATGGTTCGAAATTCCCATTCTTGACAGTCATCTCTGCCCTCGTGTTATTTCCTTCCGGTTTTGGAATTGAAAGATACCCTGGATTTCTTGTCCTCGGTAGTCCAAGTAAAACATCTTTCTCAGACACAGATCTTCACTCTTTATTTGGAATTCAAAAATTGAGCTCTTATTCCCTTAGCCAATAACACGACGGATATTTGATGTTGAAAAGAATCGAGGTCATTATCCCTTGCAAGTATATCAGCCAACACACTTGCTTAGAAACCGAAGGGATCAGGTCCTAGTGAAATATTTTTCCTTGTAGGATTCTCATCTTTGATCAAAGTGTGCTCAATCAATTCATAAGAGTCGTTGTCTTCCCCATTCCTATTGTTAACACTTGATCCGAAATTAATAACCTTTGTAACTCTACTTACTTGGTTATTCGCTTTCCTTTCTACTTCCCTTCCGTTTATTGTAGACATTCTGATAGCAAGAGGAATTAAGATTCAAGATTTACTATCCAAATGTAGCCGGATCGGATCCCTTCTCCCACTTACTGAGTCAAATGATATCCTGAGACTATCGGAGAACTGCAGACGGTGTGCCCACATTCTTGAAAACGGTGATAGAACACAAAGGTACTGTCGATGATAGGACTTTTCTTGTGTAAGAGGGAGGAAAGGTTTAAGTTACTGAAAACTTCTTTCACATGGTTCTGGTAGAGGACTCCAGAAAGAATCGGTTTTCTTAAGGTTCCAACTCTCTCGAGTGTTATCTGACTTCAGACTTAAATTTATTCCCAGACCGGCTCTCCCCCTTAAGAAAATGGAAATTTTCTAATTCTTTAAATTTGTTCTGTCCTTTCCCACTTGCAAGCTTCTCTGCTGAATCAATTTCCGTAACTTTTTCCTCGTCCTACTTGTTATTAATCAAAATTTTGATTAATGGTTCGTTTCCAATCTTTTCTGTTACAACATACTCAACTTGAAGTTTACCAACTGGCACCCCTTTTCCTCTGATATTGAAATTTCCAACATCTTACAATCACCTAGTGCTTTCCAGCGAATTGACAGTTACAAGATCAATACCCTAATCTGAAGCATGCAAAGTTCATTCTCCTATCCTTACTAACTCCCCAAAATGCTGGTTAATTTTCGGAAGGTTGAAAGACCCACTGAACATTTATCTGCTTGAACTTATCATCATTTTCCAGTTCCCAAATATTTTCCAAATATCTATATCATACCTGCTCCTATTGAATCCTGGATCAATAAATTCTCACAGCCCCAATCATTGCTAAACTTCAAGCTGAATCGAATAGCCCGGTTACAAACATGATATCCGATGATTCAAAGATCTCTCCCTTTAAATTCAAGTTGGTAGGAACAAAAGCAAGGATTGTGCAGAGTATAGGGAGAGCCTATTAACAACAAACACTAAATAATGTATGATGGTTAAAGTGTGAATGCACATAGTACACCTACCACCAATTTAAATACAACAAGTTGGGATAATCATATTAGCTTAAAAGTATACTTATAAGTAAAGTAATTTAAATACCTCAACTAATTTAAGCATACACTTAATGCATCAAGTAGATGATTTCACTAACATCTATAACAACATTTAAAAAACGAGAAGCAATTTAATTAGCAATTATGATGCACGTGTTTATGAATGCATTCAAGAACCTGTCACTGTAGAAATGCTAAACTCAATTCCGGTGTCCATTCCTTGTTGATCAAATTACGAGCTTGTCTTGATCTGTTGATCATCTCTAGTTTTCCCACGGTCTTGTAAAACTTTAAAATTCTCCGGCCCCAACTCGGACACTCTCATGACCTGGTTTGAAGTTTCTTGAACCTAACTATGTCATGGCTCCCAAGGTCTAGATGTTTTCCCGAATCTTTATCATAATGAATTTCTTACCCAAATTTTCTTTATAATTCTTGTATAGGTTTAAGACCCGAGATTATAGTTCTTGAATTCCAATGCTTTTACTCTCATACCATTGATGTCTCGACATTTCTCAAGAAGTTAATCTCCAACGATGGTTCTAGTATTCACCCTGGTTGGCACTTTGCCTTTCTTTACCGTTTTCGTTTGTTGTTCCAACTTTCCAATTCAGCCTCGCCACACAACAATTCAGCTTGGATCGGGAAAATAGACTCAATCCGCCTGAGTGTAGCATCTTTACCACCTTGGCTTCCCATAAACTTGAAATCACTATATCGATCAAGTTTTCTTTAAATCCCACCTATCTTATTTCTTTCTTCCCCGAAATCCCAAAATCTCTCAATTCCCCGAACTTTAACTCCCAAACTTTTACTTCGACCGGAGTTACTTGAATAGCCTTCTTCTCACGCCCTGATTTCAGTTCCAACTGGTGGAAAATCCTTACTAATCTACACTTCTGAATCTTAAATCATTAGTATCATCAGATCTCCCTTCACCTCTTCTGTAAGGTAAGTTCCCCATTGACTTTGTTTCCTATTACAGATTCTATCACCTGAATTCCAACCCGATGGAAAACGACAATAACTCTAAAGTCCCCGTATAAATTTCCCGGTGCATTTCCTTGCCACCCTTCCAAGTTAAAGAAGAAAGAACTTGTAGTATACTGAGGTGTCGGAAAGATTGGCCGTGGTTGGATCTCATCTTCCTAGCTTGTAACTCACAACTTCTTTTGAAAATAAATGCATGTGGGTAAGGCATGTTCATGTCACGCAATTGTCGCCAAAATGGAAATTAGATGCAGAAACAACAATTAACTTAACAATTTACAGTCGGTCGTATTGAACATGTAAGTCTTCAAGTAATGTAAGGTCAATTAATTGACAATTATAAACAAAATTCCACGCAAGGCACAATTTATCAAGTAGTTCGGATTCAAGTAGATCAAGGAATTCAGATAGCATGCAAGACTCTCAAATTAACAATCAACTCCTATGCCGTACGACCTAGACTCACGAGACACGACACTAGAACCTCGGTTTTGAAACCGGGCTCTGATACCACCTTAGATGTAGCACCCCTTAACACGTGGAGGTACCACACCCCGCACTATAGGTCGATCCACATACGAAACGGCCAATCCGTACATGAACCACCCTACAGCGAACGGGTGACAATGCAATACACGACAAGCTAGGCGGGATTACCAACATATGCAATAAAACAAAGTGGAAGCATAAACTAGTTTCTATCAAATACATCCATTTAGCATTTCATGTCATTTCTCAGTTACAAAATAAAATATACTCCAACTTCATATATCAATACATTATCATCTTCAAACAAACAAAGAACAATTATAGTTTCATGATTAACAATAAATACTCCAATACACGAACCATGATTGACTAGACTACATGAACCGGACTCGACTCGACTCGACTCAACTCCCGCCTAGCGAGCACCTGCAATAACCTGAAAGGTTGAGGCGTCAGTCTGTGAAGACCGAGTGAGGGGTTTAAATACATATTAGCGCAGATAACATGCAAGTTATACATTCATAAGTTCAGGAACAGAGTATTCTTCGCCCGAGAATACAACTATCAATATTAAACACTTGTTCATTTTCATGCAAACAATACATGGCGAACTCCAAATGTACATGAACATGCTTGCTTCAAAGTATGAAATTTTCCGGATAATAACTTGAATTTGATGAAATCCCCCTTCTTCTTCTTGTGGTATTTGCTCGTGGAAAGGAAAGACAGGGAAGCCAATGTTTGTATGTCTTGTATGGAATGAAAATGGAAGGAAGAGACGCTTCTACGTTATTCATTTAATCAAAGAGATGATTGGCCATTAATTGCTATTAGGTCCTTGAGTTTAGTAATTCGTGTAATTAGCTTCTACATTAATGAAATGATACCAATTAAGTTCAAAGAAATTTCATGCAATTTAGTTCTTGAATTTAAAAGAATGATCACTTAAGGACAATTTGGCAGTTAAATCACTTTCGGCAATTATTTCACGTAACAAGTATTTCAATTAAACATGTAGAATTATAATTCATATAATTTTCAGGAATTATAGGAATTTAATAAACGAAAGGATTAAAATAAATCCTAACTTTGGGAAAATCACACGTGTCGTGCGTACCTGAACGTCTGGAAAATTGTGGCGTTACAATTCTCTCCCCCTTAAGAGAATCCGTCCTCGGATTCCTTGTCCGGAATTCCTAGCATTTAATTGGCTCTTACGTGTTCATCCCACGCGGGTTAGCTACTCCCCGTCAGGGATTAGTTCGAAAGAGGTCTTCGATCCCCAAGGTTCTTCAATGTGTGAAGTCACGACCCTCAATTTTTCCGGAGTCTACACACTTGTAAGAAATTCTAACCTTCCACTAGAACAAGTTGACAAGTAGTTGAAAATAGTGAGAGTGCCCCGTCCCTCAATCAAATAATGAGAGAACCCCGTCTCTCGAGCAAGTAACAAGAGAACCCCGTCTCTTGACAACCCTGAGAGAATCCCCGTCTCTCATGCACACAAAATCAAATTCAGCCGAGTACTTAGGTCAATATTTACAATTAACACACAAGGATCAAATAGAAATCATCATTTATGCAACTAATTGTTCACATAAATAATTAATACTACACAAGGAATCATATACAAGAATAACAAAATAATAATAAACACATAATAAAATATGGTGCACGTGGTATGCATGATTAAGTGTACCGTTTACCGCGGATTGAAGTTCTTGTATTGTAGCAATTCGGGGAAATACATGATTCTTTAGTTGAGGTTTCTTCTTGTCTTGTACTACTATGGTTCGAAATTCCCATTCTTGACAGTCATCTCTGCCCTCGTGTTATTTCCTTCCGGTTTTGGAATTGAAAGATACCCTGGATTTCTTGTCCTCGATAGTCCAAGTAAAACATCTTTCTCAGACACAGATCTTCACTCTTTATTTGGAATTCAAAAATTGAGCTCTTATTCCCTTAGCCAATAACACGACGGATATTTGATGTTGAAAAGAATCGAGGTCATTATCCCTTGCAAGTATGTCAGCCAACACACTTGCTTAGAAACCGAAGGGATCAGGTCCTAGTGAAATATTTTTCCTTGTAGGATTCCCATCTTTGATCAAAGTGTGCTCAATCAATTCATAAGAGTCGTTGTCTTCCCCATTCCTATTGTTAACACTTGATCCGAAATTATTAACCTTTGTAACTCTACTTACTTGGTTATTCGCTTTCCTTTCTACTTCCCTTCCGTTTATTGTAGACATTCTGATAGCAAGAGGAATTAAGATTCAAGATTTACTATCCAAATGTAGCCGGATCGGATCCCTTCTCCCACTTACTGAGTCAAATGATATCCTGAGACTATCGGAGAACTGCAGACGGTGTGCCCACATTCTTGAAAACGGTGATAGAACAAAGGTATTGTCGATGATAGGACTTTTCTTGTGTAAGAGGGAGGAAAGGTTTAAGTTACTGAAAACTTCTTTCACATGGTTCTGGTAGAGGACTCCAGAAAGAATCGGTTTTCTTAAGGTTCCAACTCTCCCGAGTGTTATCTGACTTCAGACTTAAATTTATTCCCAGACCGGCTCTCCCCCTTAAGAAAATGGAAATTTTCTAATTCTTTAAATTTGTTCTGTCCTTTCCCACTTGCAAGCTTCTCTGCTGAATCAATTTCCGTAACTTTTTCCTCGTCCTACTTGTTATTAATCAAAATTTTGATTAATGGTTCGTTTCCAATCTTTTCTGTTACAACATACTCAACTTGAAGTTTACCAACTGGCACCCCTTTTCCTCTGATATTGAAATTTCCAACATCTTACAATCACCTAGTGCTTTCCAGCGAATTGACAGTTACAAGATCAATACCCTAATCTGAAGCATGCAAAGTTCATTCTCCTATCCTTACTAACTCCCCAAAATGCTGGTTAATTTTCGGAAGGTTGAAAGACCCACTGAACATTTATCTGCTTGAACTTATCATCATTTTCCAGTTCCCAAATATTTTCCAAATATCTATATCATACCTGCTCCTATTGAATCCTGGATCAATAAATTCTCACAGCCCCAATCATTGCTAAACTTCAAGCTGAATCGAATAGCCCGGTTACAAACATGATATCCGATGATTCAAAGATCTCTCCCTTTAAATTCAAGTTGGTAGGAACAAAAGCAAGGATTGTGCAGAGTATAGGGAGAGCCTATTAACAACAAACACTAAATAATGCATGATGGTTAAAGTGTGAATGCACATAGTACACCTACCACCAATTTAAATACAACAAGTTGGGATAATCATATTAGCTTAAAAGTATACTTATAAGTAAAGTAATTTAAATACCTCAACTAATTCAAGCATACACCTAATGCATCAAGTAGATGATTTCACTAACATCTATAACAACATTTAAAAAATGAGAAGCAATTTAATTAGCAATTATGATGCACGTGTTTATGAATGCATTCAAGAACCTGTCACTGTAGAAATGCTAAACTCAATTCTGGTGTCCATTCCTTGTTGATCAAATTACGAGCTTGTCTTGATCTGTTGATCATCTCTAGTTTTCCCACAGTCTTGTAAAACTTTAAAATTCTCCGGCCCCAACTCGGACACTCTCATGACCTGGTTTGAAGTTTCTTGAACCTAACTATGTCATGGCTCCCAAGGTCTAGATGTTTTCCCGAATCTTTATCATAATGAATTTCTTGCCCAAATTTTCTTTATAATTCTTGTATAGGTTTAAGACCCGAGATTATAGTTCTTGAATTCCAATGCTTTTACTCTCATACCATTGATGTCTCGACATTTCTCAAGAAGTTAATCTCCAACGATGGTTCTAGTATTCACCCTAGTTGGCACTTTGCCTTTCTTTACCGTTTTCGTTTGTTGTTCCAACTTTCCAATTCAGCCTCGCCACACAACAATTCAGCTTGGATCGGGAAAATAGACTCAATCCGCCTGAGTGTAGCATCTTTACCACCTTGGCTTCCCATAAACTTGAAATCACTATATCGATCAAGTTTTCTTTAAATCCCACCTATCTTATTTCTTTCTTCCCCGAAATCCCAAAATCTCTCAATTCCCCGGACTTTAACTCCCAAACTTTTACTTCGACCGGAGTTACTTGAATAGCCTTCTTCTCACGCCCTGATTTCAGTTCCAACTGGTGGAAAATCCTTACTAATCTAAACTTCTGAATCTTAAATCATTACTATCATCAGATCTCCCTTCACCTCTTCTGTAAGGTAAGTTCCCCATTGACTTTGTTTCCTATTACAGATTCTATCACCTGAATTCCAACCCGATGGAAAACGACAATGACTCTCAAGTCTCCGTATAAATTTCCCGGTGCATTTCCTTGTCACCCTTCCAAGTTAAAGAAGAAAGAACTTGTAGTATACTGAGGTGTCGGAAAGATTGGCCGTGGTTTGATCTCATCTTCCTAGCCTGTAACTCACAACATCTTCTGAAAATAAATGCATGTGGGTAAGGCATGGTCATGTCACGCAATTGTCGCCAAAACGGAAATTAGATGCAGAAACAACAATTAACTCAACAATTTACAGTCGGTCATATTGAACATGTAAGTCTTCAAGTAATGTTAGGTCAATTAATTGACAATTATAAACAAAATTCCACGCAACGCACAATTTATGAAGTAGTTCGGATTCAAGTAGACCAAGGAATTCAGATAGCATGCAAGACTCTCAAATTAACAATCAACTCCTATGCCGTACGACCTAGACTCACGAGACACGACACTAGAACCTCGGTTTTGAAACCGGGCTCTGATACCACCTTAGATGTAGCACCCCTTAACACGTGGAGGTACCACACCCCCGCACTATAGGTCGATCCACATACGAAACGGCCAATCCGTACATGAACCACCCTACAGCGAACGGGTGACAATGCAATACACGACAAGCTAGGCGGGATTGCCAACATATGCAATAAAACAAAGCGGAAACATAAACTAGTTTCTATCAAATACATCCATTTAGCATTTCATGTCATTTCTCAGTTACAAAATGAAATATACTCCAACTTCATATATCAATACATTATCATCTTCAAACAAACAAACAACAATTATAGTTTCATGATTAACAATAAATACTCCAATACACAAACCATGATTGACTCGACTACATGAACCGGACTCGACTCGACTCGACTCAACTCCCGCCTAGCGAGCACCTGCAATAACCTGAAAGGTGGAGGCGTCAGTCTGTGAAGACCGAGTGAGGGGTTTAAATACATATTGGTGCAGATAACATGCAAGTTATACATTCATAAGTTCAGGAACAGAGTACTCTTCGCCCGAGAATACAACTATCAATATTAAACACTTGTTCATTTTCATGCAATCAATACATGACGAACTCCAAATGTACATGAACATGCTTGCTTCAAAGTATGAAATTTTCCGGAAAATAACTTGAATTTGATGAAATCCCCCTTCTTCTTCTTGTGGTGTTTGATCGTGGAAATGAAAGACAACGAAGCCAATGTTTGTATGTCTTGTATGGAATGAAAATGGAAGGAAGAGATGCTTCTACGTTATTCATTTAATCAAAGAGATGATTGGCCATTAATTGCTATTAGGTCCTTGAGTTTAGTAATTCGTGTAATTAGCTTCTTCATTTATGAAATGATACCAATTAAGTTCAAAGAAATTTCATGCAATTTAGTTCTTTAATTTAAAAGAATGATCACTTAAGGACAATTTGGCAGTTAAATCACTTTCGGCAATTATTTCACGTAACAAGTATTTCAATTAAACATGTAGAATTATAATTCATATAATTTTCAGGAATTATAGGAATTTAATAAACGAAAGGATTAAAATAAATCCTAACTCTCAGAAAATCACACGTGTCGTGCGTACCTTAACGTCTGGAAAATTGGGGCGTTACAGCTTCAATCTCCTTTTCCTTCCATCTTCGTCAAGGGGTAAGCGTATATTTGATATGTACATGCTTAAGTGATCATTTGTATCTAAGAAATTCTGAATTTGATCCATTTTTTATTGAGTTTTTGATCCATGAAGTGAATAGTTAGGTTTTATGCCATATTTGAATTCTATGACTTTCCTTGAGTTATGGCTTGAATTGATGCATGGAAAGTGATCTCTTATTCTTCATTTATTGTTTTGTATTCTTAACATTGGTGGTAGTTGAGTTATATGAGAGATACGATTAATGTTCTTGAGCTTTTATTGAGATATATGTATGAATTTGATCTCTTTTCCTTTCCTTCTTTTGCTGTTCGGGTTTGGTCAGTTTAGCTGAGTGTTTGTGCGGATTTGCTGCTTAATTTGTAGCCTTAACATGGCTCTTTGAGTTGGTATGTGGCTTGGTTGGGAAGCAGGGCTGAACAGGGGAGATTTTACCTTGAGAAGTACCCGGCCGGGTACTTTTTATGCAGAACATTTCCTGCATGAAGTCCCCGGCCAGGGGACTTTGTATGTGTAAATCTACCCGGGAGGGGAGATGTGGGATTCATATGTTAATGCATAACATTGGTTAATACATGTATAATGGCTCCTACTTTTTAAATGGAATTCATATGCATTAAGCTTGTCCCTTATACATGGTCTTACGTGATGGAGTGCTTCGATTTATGCAACCTATTATGGATTTGAATTTTGTGGACTTTGGTAAGATTTTATATGTTACGTGTGATATAGTATATATATTCATGAATTGTGTAATTTCCAGTATTAAGTTATTTAATCTAGTTTTTTTACATAATATGGTTTAAATTATGAGTACAGTCTTGTGTTTTTATCTGAATTCTTAGACATGAAACGGGTGTCCTAAGTGTAATTTTGTGATTTAGTTATTTATGATATTTTGTGAATCACGTCTATGAAAATGATATGATACGTTTTGTGTGTGTTTTGAACTTAAATGACTTAAATGGCGCATTCTTGCATTCCATTTGCATCCATCGCATTCAAGAGCATTGCCGAGAGTCTATTTAGCTCATGATCGAGTCTAAGTCATAAGTTTATGTTTATTTGTCTCAGTTTTGAGTTCGAAAGGTGTCGGTTCCGCCACTTAAATTCTTCTCAGTCATCAACGCTCTTCAGGGAGCAAGTTTGGTAAAGGTGAGGTTTAGGTTTGTTTTCTTTTAGTTAATGCGACCTACGACCCTATATGCTCGTTTTAAGCCCGCATGCGAATATACTATACGTATATTAAATATGTGTCTTATAATATGTTATGAATCTTGTTAATTCGATTTAATATGAATTCTTCTGAAATTATACGTATGGGCGTATAGAAGCTTAAAATGGTTTTGCGACGAGGCTATGCTCCAAACCGTGTAGCGTCAATCGAACTGTGGGTCTCCCTGAGCATCATATGGATTTTGAAGACACAGTGAGGTACGTGTATAGCTTATGCCGAGTTGCACGATAAGGTATTTTCCTTATGGTATGTTTCTTAAGTATGAATCGTATGTTTCTAGGTTTCGCGAGTTAGGTATGTTTCTTTTGAGTCTTATGTTTCCTTACGAATCTTATGAATCCTTGGGCCCCGGAGGCGTGGGTAAGGACGCCTGAGGTGGTGTTGGGCCGCTGGGTTAAGCCTGTGCACGTGCTCCTTAAAGTACGTTGCGGGATCACTACCCCACGTATAGGTATCGAGTTGCACGATATGGGCCCGTAACCCGCGTGCAGACTTCCGGAGAAGGTGGATGGAATACAGGAATATGAGTCTTGTGAAATTTAAGAATTTATGTTTCATTATGTTTCTTCTGAATTCTTTTATTAAAAGGTAATGTTGACCCCTACTCACCGGGTAATTTAAGTTTGTTTTATTATGTTGATTATGAAACGAGATAGGAGAGTTTGTTTTCAATATGAGATGTCTACGATAAACTATGAATCGATCTGAATACAAGAATCCCTATGAGTTTTAATGTCACGCCCCGTTCGTCTAAAGGTTTAGGTTAACAAGTGTTAGGGTTGTGGGAAGTTTGCCCGAAGAATCTGTTGCAACGAACGTAACCCTATCAAGCTAGTTTCGGGAAAAGAACGTCAACAGGTCGCTTTGAAACTTCTTTGAATTTGCCTAAGTTCGGGATGAGATATTTGAGATCCGTTTTCGGCATTGGACTCGTTTTGACGTTTTGAGGTGATTGCCGTTAGTTTCATAATTTTCGGAGATCGTTTGCTACCCCGACGCCCTAAAATCGGTCCACATGAACCGGTTACTCTTGGAATTGAGCCTAGATTATTCACCTACTTGCTTCCGTTTTTCCCTCATGTTTAAGCAATGATAGCAGCTCCTAATATCAGCCTTATCACCTCCTTGCTTCCAATTTTGCTCACGTTTGCAAGTGGCAGCAACTCCTTAACTTCAAGTGCATCATCACCTACTTGCTTCCTTTCCTCCTCACGATTAAGCAGGACATAGCAACAGTAAAAATCTATTTTCTTCCTTTTTCTTTCCCCACGTACAACCTCTTTTCTTTCTTGCCAAAAGTTGAAGAGCGTCATTAATGACAAGTGAAGAAACAAGCTATCCCTCTACTTCCGAAAGGAAGGTAATAAATAGGTCCCTCATCATCTTTCTCCTTCCATTTCAGCAAGGTTTAGCTTCTAAGACTTGGCTATGGAGCTCAGGATGTCGGGTATATGTAGAGATATGTGGGAAAGCGAAGACTCTTGAGTGTTTGCTGAAAGTTGATGACCGTTGTGTGACTTTTAAGTGTAGAAACTGCATAGTTCTTGCATAAACTGAAGTTTATTTACAGCATGTTACCTTACATGAAATTATAGATGCTTTATGTATGAGTTATAGACCTGATATTCAAGTTTTGAGGCCTCGAACAAGTAGGAACCGAACCTACAAGAAATCCCCTGTTCTGCCCTGTTTCATAGTTTTCTACAGTGACTTTCTTGCATCTGTTACGCACCCAAACCATCATAGAATTTCCCAAATTTGTAACCACTGAAACTTCTTTGAGAGTAGGTCTCCTTTTTACGGATTGTCAAAATTTGTTCTGGAGAGTGAGATATGCCCAATACAAAATGGTGTCGCCAGTCTGTCGAAATCCTTCGTTTCAGCCAACTTTAAACAGTAAACTGTTTTGATCCGCTTTGAATAAAAAATTGAGCCATATATGGTCAGAAAGATCTGTGTGTCTACTTTCATTTCCAAAAAACAAAACCGAATTTGGACTTCTAAATTTTAAGATATTATGATTTTCCTACAACCTGGTCATTTTCAGAAAACTGCCAGCTTTTGCTAGAATTACAATGGAAGCCTCGTTTGAGATTCTCTTCCGTTCCTTTCATGATTTTTCCATACCGAACTTGTTTCTAACATGTTAAATTATGTAATTATGTACTGTTCAGATAGCACCTACTGTTCAGATTATGGTGCTATGATATGAGTCGAAAATATGCTCCGTGATTTGTTCTCCGTAGCACGGCATGCCTAAATGAAATCCTTGCTCACGTTCATTTCATTTATTGTATTCAATTGTATTCATTTTCCGTGCATCTAAGTGGTTCATGATCGATTTATATTATGTTTTGCCCCTTTTGTTTGTTCAGAAGTGATCCCAGGAGAGTTCGAGCCGGAGGGTTAGGCTCGTTTCCGTGTTCAGTATCGTTCTTTGAAACACTTTTGTCAAAGGTTAGGTTAGGTGTGTTTTAGTTATACCCTATTACCCCTATATGATTGTTTCCGGCCTGAATAGCTATGCATTAAGGTTATATATGTACGTATACTTTTGATGTTTACGCTCTTGAAGGTTTTGTTTGATACGTGTTTAATTTTGGGCCTATGTATGCCTTGATTTTGAGAAAGGATAACTCTTGACTTCAAAAGTGATAAAATGTGATATTTGTACTCTTGCGAGCTAAGCCATTAAAAGATATGGTAAGTGCATTCCTGATACTGGTGTATACTTCGTGTATTGGGCCCGGAGGCTATGGGTAAGGGAGCCTGGAACGGTATTGGGCGGTCAAGATCGTGCCCTGTGCATAGTCCTCATTTGAGATTACTTGCTTGTTTCTAGGAGGTTTGGTACAGGTCAGCTATCTTGAGCCGGTGGTGACCCCATCGAAGGATCGGGTAGGAGTCATGAGCCCCCGTCTCAAAGTGTATTCATGTTTCTGAAAGGATTGGGGTGCACTCCCTTCCTTTCCATGGCGTGATGGCGGGATTGTCTTTTGATTTCTGTTTTCCTGTATTTTGAGGCGTGTTGACGGATGTGGTTTGAAAGCTCGTACTAGCTGAGCTCTCTTCTATTTTGAGTTGGTGAAACAAGGATGGACTGAATAAGATTTTGATTCCTTTTGTATACGTATATATCCTTTTGCTTCTAGAAAATGTTTTAGTGTGCAAAAACCATCCTTTGGTCCATGAACATTCAAATTTTGATACGTGCTCTGCTCTGTTATATCCATAGCGTGCGTGGGTTAACCCCTCACTCAGTCGTGGACTGATTCCTCGCTTTTTCCATCTTTTAGTTTCGCATGTACAGGTATGCTTTAGTCGAGCTAGGCAGAGTAATCAAAAGGAGAAGATTGGTACCACATTACGTAAATCTCCTCCGTACCTACTTGAGGTATCGGCTTGGAATTCGAGAAGGAAGGTCTTTTCAACGATGAATAATCAAGAAGAGTATTGAAGCGAGAAATGGAACCCGAAACAAGTATTGAACCCAATCCTTAGGAGGTTAAGCGATTGATTTGCTATTCTTCCTGAATATCAAGGCTCTAGTGCACTAAAGAAGGATCGATAGCTCTTCCTTCCTCGAGTGTATAAATATTCAATGGAAGAAAATCTTATTGGGGAAAACTCAGCTTGAAATAATTTAAGGGAAATCAAAGGTTCTATTCTTTCTCGATAATTTCCAAGAGATGCATCGGCGAGAGCATTTTCATCAACAAGAAACTTACCATCGATATCATTTACTGAAGGAATGAATGGGAATCGTTAAGAAATTTGGAAGTTGGAAGTTTAAATCTTCTGAGGGAACAAGAGGGTCGACTCATGTTCTTATAATACTCGAAAAGAATTGAAGGAGTCCTAGGAATTTGTTCAAATCTTGGTGGGAATTAGAGAAGATCTTCGAGAAATGAAAACCGGGATCGAGTTTAGAGCCTGGATTAAGAGTACTCGGTAAGCTCTTCGAGTCAAATCTAAGAAATTAAAAGAAAGAAGCCGAGTAAGAAGAATGGAATCAGGAGGTAATTGCATTCATAGCACGAGCATCCTTATACTTATATGTTATGTGTATTACGTATTGCAATTACTTGTTGCTTCTTTGTTTGAATTATTGATCAATGTGACGCATAACATGAGCAAACCTAACCCCGACTTGCATGAGTTTAATATTTTCATGATATCTTGCAATTAAGAGAAGTCTTCCATCGTGATGTTGAAAACCGGGGTAAAAAAAGAAGGTGAAAGCGAAAATTCAAGGGATTTAGAAGAATAATACCAAGGGAGCTAAAAATGCTACGGAAAGAGATGGATGCCTTAATGATGATTAATCAAGAGGGTGTTAAGGGAAGCATTGAAACTATGATCCGGGAACAAGTATTCTATTCGGACCCAATTCCTAGAAGGTAAACGAGTAACTCCAGGTTCTAGAGGAATATTGAGAGGATTTCATGGGATCGTCTAACGTAAAGAGCAAAGAAAGATTTTAGGAATGTTTTAATTTGAGGTCCAAACTAATGATAAGGCAATGGTATTCGTGTGGACCCAAGGTAAATTAGGTTCTTCAAGGGATAGGCAACGAAAGTCGACAAAGAAGGTTCGAATATCATAGGGTTAGGGGACGATGAGCACTGCAGACCATCAAGGAAGAATTCCAATTAAACCAATCCATTGGAAATCGAGCTCGGGGCGATAGGAAAAAGTAGGAAGAGCTAAGACACCTTGGATATTAGTTATAGGAAGTTCTATATTCGGGACGAATTGGAGTTAACTTTCCAGATCCAAACTGAATTGTCGTGTTGTGCAGACGAATTTGGAGATAAAACAACAAATGGGAACGTTAAAGAAAGGTAGAGCAATTTCGTGTAACGACTTTTGCATGTATACGGATTTCCCGTTTCGTATATGTGTCGGGTCAGAGTGCGGGGGATGTGGTGACCCTACGCTCCGGGGTGCTACATTTAATATAAATCCATATGCGTTCTTTGAATATATATGAATCCTTACGAGTTTTCAAACTTAACAAGATATGAATATATGTATAAATATGAGCTCTTTTCGGAAAATAGCTTTGGTATGTAAAACCCTATCCCCGGTTTATCGTCTTTTATTTAATACGTGCTTTGCTCGATATGTAGATATGTGTTGGTGTGCGTTCCCCCCCCCCCCCCCCCACCCCCAGTCGGTGGACTGACCCTCTCCTTTCAACTTTTCAGGTTGCAGCTTTTGAGTCGTGCTAGGTGGAGTCGTGAGTTGGTCTAGTTCTAGTCTCCTTGCTCGAGTTGCATTATCACTTGCATTCGGTCACATTATGTATATAATTCGGTTTTGATCATCGAAGTATGTGTATATTATGCATTTGTGAATGATTTATGTATGAATCTTATGAACTTTTGTTGTATTTGTATTTTCGGGACAGGTTTCTAGGGATAGTTGAACCCGTTTTGTTATTTTATCTTCTTGGATTTGATCATATGCTTCCACTTTGGCTTCATTTTGCACGCTCTGGTTCTGTCTTAGCTCCGCCTGGCTTAGTGTGCGTGTGTAGGTTCCCGTTCGCTTGGTCTTGGGCTCAAGTATGGATTCCTATTTCATATGTGGGTTCGGGGCTAGGTACGGGGGATGTGGTGGCTCGCCGCTCTGGGCGCTACATCTTAAAGTGGTATCAGAGCTCCGGGTTGCAAAACCGGAGTTCTAGTGTCGTGTTGTGTCAAGTATAGGTCGTACGGCGTAGGAACAACGTGCTAATGTATGCATTGCTTTTTGTGGTTTAAAATTTCTACTTTCTTTTCATTATTGTTGTTGTTGCATACTTTATGCGCACTAGTTGTTCCCTCTACGTGCCATAATCACTCACTAACCGCATGCATCGTAGTTTTGCCTCCCCTATGTATTGTAGGTTAATATCTAGGAACGGTCAACCCCTCAACTCAACGACCATGGCCCTAAGTTGAAATTGGGATAAAGTAGAGATAAAGACTCTTTATAACCGTTTAGTTCTCACAAAGATAACCAATCCACCAAGGTGAAGGGCAAGATAGCTCGATTCGAAGGAAGAGATCTTATGTTCGTGTCGAACGCATCATTTTCGAAGAGTAAATCCCAAGCACCCATTGTGGAGAACCTAATCCTAGCAATAAGAAGTGCTGGAAAAGGAGTTGGAGGTATAATCAAAAGGAGAAGATTGGTACCACATTACGTAAATCCCCCCCGTACCTACTTAAGGTGTCGGCTTGGAATTCGAGAAGGAAGGTCTTTTCAACGATGAATAATCAAGAAGAGTATTCCTTAGGAGATGAAGCAATTGATTTGCTATTCAACCTGAATATCAAGGTCGGGTAGATGGTAGTGCACTAAAGAAGGATTGATAGCTCTTCTTTTCTCGAGTGTATAAATATTCAATGGAAGAAAATCTTGTTGGGGAAAACTCGGCTTGAAATAATTTAAGGGAAATCAAAGGTTCTCTTCTGTAACACCCCAAACGGAGGATGCCACATCCCCCGCACTGTGACCCAGACCCGATCATGAAATGGAAGTCTATGCCCGAATCGGAACCAGAGCGAATGGGAGACAAACACACACGCTAGGCTAGGCGGATCTAACTCGACAAAACTCAGAGCGTGGAAGCAATTCAAACATTCAAACAAGATAGCTAAAGCATTTAAATCAACATTCAAAACAAGTGACGGGGTTCAACTAGCATAGATACCTAGTCCCGAATATCCGATCATTATAACGTAATAATCATCAAGTGCCACAAAGGGGCCGAATACAAATGCCACGCAGGGCTACGGAAAGATAAAGTATAATCTCAAGTCTACAAGTCATGACAAAGGTAAAGTGTATGAAAGACAAATGCAACTAGAAAGGCTAGACCGACGAAGTGCAACTCAAATGACCCACTCCCGCCTAGCAAACGCCAACAGACCTGTAACTAAAAGTTAAATAAGGGGTCAGTCAACTTGACCGAGTGATGGGGCTAACGCACACCCACAATATATATAGAGCATAGCACATATCAGAAGGGTGGACTCATGAACCGGAGATAGGTGTTGCATACCAAAGTCATTTCCAAAAGTACCCAAAAAGATAGATATATAGGTTTTAGAAAACATTTCAGAAACTCTATCTCGATTCATGATTCCCAGATAGAACAGATCACATGCTCGGCGAGTACGAGCTTCCAACCTTTACTCCTCAGAACATATAAAAACATAGAATACAAAATCAAATCCAACCGGCACACCAATGATGGAGGAGATGTACCGTCCCCAAACCATCCAGAACAGACAACCCCTTAAGCGGTAGCGTACCCTCAAGAGTCCTCCCCGGCTGTACACCGAAGGCTCAAGATATCACGCCTCTCCTATCCCTGAGTCGCGCGAGATATCTCAAATGGAGACCATGCACAGGCCGATCCCTGACGGCCCTATACCATCCCAGGGATTCCTTACCCATAGCTCCTCGGATCCATAACAGAACAGATACCATATATCATGGCTAACTCGCTACAGAACAGATCATAACGGAACATAACTTTTCAAAACAGCTTACATATGCTTTAATATCTAATTTTCCAAAACAGAGCTGATTCACAAGGTCATAAACATATCATATCCAACATATACCTTTTTATAATAGATATTGATAGCAATCAGGATGATGTGAATCATAAGACAAGGCCACACTTTGATCCAAATGATGATATGATCACAACTCAAGATTAACCAAGTTATGTTGGACCTATCACAAGGTCACGGTCCAAAATAATGCAAGAAGAAGTTCAATCTCTTTTGATCCAAATAACTCAAGAAGAGCCCCAAGAAGACAAGTATTCAGCTGGACCCAATCCACCTTGTTTCAATGTCTTAGTGATAGAATTTTAAGCCCAAATTGTGTTAAGTTTATTGTAATTTGGCCCTGAACTATTATATTATACTTTGGGCCATCTTTTTATTTATTTTGCATGCATTTAGATTAGGTTAAGCCCATTTTATTCGGCCTACACGAAAAGTGACGGGATTAGCTTGTCTCTTTGAATTCTGAATTGTCTCTTAGAATTCCCATGCATGCATCTTTATATTCCAGCCTTGTAGTTCGAAATATTCAGTGAAAAAGTGAATGAATTGTGATTCAAGTGAGTTATACTCACAAGTTCTTAGTTGAACGACACCGGAGTTTCAAACCTCCACCGGATAATATCATTTCCCGACTCATTATAGTCGACGGGGTGCATTACTTATCAAATCTGATAGTGTTGGTTCCTTGCTCATTATAGCAAACGGGTCACACTCCTATAATTCAAATCTGATAGTGTTGGTTCCTTGCTCATTATAGCAAATGGGTCACACTCCTCTATTTTAACCTTGAAGTGGACGATCGAAAATCAAGAACACCAAGTATTGGTATAGGGTTTCACGGCAAGTACGTGGAGTTCGTATCATTTGGTTGGGCCAAATTACAATAAACTTAACACAATTTGGGCTTAAAATTCTATCACTAAGACATTGAAACAAGGTGGATTGGGTCCAGCTGAATACTTGTCTTCTTGGGGCTATTCTTGAGTTATTTGGATCAAAAGAGATTGAAATTCTTCTTACATTCTTTTGGACCGTGACCTTGTGATAGGTCCAACATAACTTGGTTCATCTTTAGTTGTGATCATATCATCATTTGGATCAAAGTGTGGCCTTGTTGGACCAAAGTGTGGCCTTCTCTTATGATTCACACCATCCTGATTCCTATTAGATATACTCGCATGCAAGGGTTGAAATCAGCATATTAAGGCCATAGGTCGCATAACTATACAAAATCCTACACCTCACCTCGTGGTAGTAGAGTCTGAGAGTGTGAAGGGCCAAACACTCTAAACCTCAGGCTCACCGGCACCACCAAACTCTGTGACAAGACATACAAAAGCCCAAACTTAGACTCTACATGAACCAAGTAAGACGCACGGCGTACAAAGTATGAATGTCATGCGAAATGGAATGATGTTTATCAAATTGGTCACAAGGGATAAATCAAATATTCAAGTAAATCATGCAAGTAATAAAGTATAAAGGTTCAGAGATGCATTCCTAGTCATATCGGATCATACAAGTCAAGTAGCAACTCAAATGAATCAAATACGCACGAAAAAACAAGTAGAAAGGGTCATAGACGCATGGGAACGGCCATTCCCATGCACAACATAGCATGAGAAAGGACCTTCCCACGCCAAGGCCAAGCTAGACTGGAAACGGCCGTTCCCATGTTCGGCCGCCAAAACCCAAACCCTAGCCCGAAAGGGCCGTTCTTGTCTTAAAGCACAAACGGGAACGACCATTCCTGCCATAGATCTGGAACAAAAACTGGACAGTTTCGGGAAGAAGAAGGGGAACACCAAAAATCCTCAAATCAACACGAAATCTACCATAAAACATCATGAATTTCAAGTATAACATCATATAAATCATGCTTAGCATCAAAACATCAATTAATTCAAGTTTAGGAAGGTTTTTGCCCAAAATCTCCAACACCCATTTTCATGAATTTCAAGCTTTTAAGCATGAAGATATGAATCCCTAGTCTTCCATACAAGAATTTCCAGCAACTAAGACACATAAGGAGCATTCAAATCATCAAAGCTTGCTTAAGGAATTCAAGACCTCATCATTCAAGTTCATGCTAACAATTTCATGCTCCAATCGAAGAATAGAAATGAAATACTCATTAAAAGAGATCCAAAGCTTACCTTATCTTGTGAAGGAATGAGAAGTCAAAGAATATGAGCTCTTAGAATGAAAGATGGTTAAAGTCTTGATCTTCTGTTGAAGTTTCTCCATGATTCCCTTTGAGGCTAACTTGTGTGGTTTGAAATGGAATAAAAGAGATAAAGCTATTTATATGGTGGCTAATAGTTTTAGGTCAAGGTTAGGGTTTCCAAGATATAATATGAGGCTAAAGGCTTTAATAGGATTTGGGCTCAAATAAATGACTTTCGGCCCAATAAGTCAAAGTTAAAAGGTTTAAGGTCTAAACGGTTTCCGAAAAATATAAAGTAAATTCCGTTGGACCCGAATCACCGAATCAAGTCCAATGGTGGTGTCGGAATTCGAATTCGAATTCCCGAGCTCATATTGGTCCCGAATGACCGGAACTCACCTAACTCAAGTTAGGCCCAAACACATTAATAGGTCCAAGTCCTATTTAAATCCAACTCCAACAATTAATTTAAATTCATCCAAGTTCCATTCTCAAGTTGTCATGAAAGAATTCATATCTTACCATTTTGGATTTTAGTCAATTAGGTCACATTTTCAATCAATGTTGGAATTAAACACATAAAAAGAGAATTAAATCACATAAGTGCATAAGGTAAACTCTCTCGTGGCGCGTACCTGTACGATCTATCGGACGGGGCGTCACAACCTCCCCCCCTTAGGAGAACCTGTCCTCAGGTTCGCTGCTAGAAACAACTCCGGATACAATTTCCTCATCTTCTCCTCAGTCTCCCAAGTCGATTCCTCAGATTTTTGATCTCTCCACAACACTCTGACCAAGGGAATCTGCTTGTTCCTCAACACTTGTACTTTCCGATCCTGAATCTCAACTAGGTGCTTCACAATCGTCAAATCAGACTCAAGCTGTACCTCTTCAAGCGGTAAAACCGTCGACTCATCGGGGTAGAACTTCTGAAGCTGTGAAACGTGGAACACATTATGAATTCCAGTCAAACTCGGCGGTAGGTCCAACCTATACGCCACCTCTCCAATCCCCTCTAGAATCTCAAATGGTCCAAGATATCGAGGGCTAAGCTTCCCACCTCTACAAATATGAGAAAAGCCCTTCCTAGGAGATGCCTTCAAGAAGATACGATCTCCGACCTCAAACTCGAGGGGCCTTCTCCTCTTATCCGCATAACTCTTCTGTCTATCCTGAGCCGCTTTCATTCTCTGTTGAATCAACTTAACCTTCTCAACTATCTTCTCAATCTTAGACGAGACCTTAGCTCTCGTGAGCTTACCCTCCTCAGTCCATCGCCAATCCTCAATATCCCAATACAGTGGCGACCTACACTTCTTCCCATAGAGTGCCTCGTAAGGGGCCATACCAATCGAAGCCTGGTAACTCTTGTTGTAAGAGAACTCAACCAAGGTCAAGTGTTTATCCCATTTATCCTTAAAATCCAATGCACACGCCCTTAACATATCCTCGAGATACTGAATCAGCCGCTCTGACTGTCCATCAGTCTGAGGATGTCATACGGTGCTAAACTTAATCTTTGTACCCAAGCGCCTCTGAAGATCCTGCCAAAAACTAGCTGTAAACCGAGGATCCCGATCTGACACGATGCTAGCTGGAACTCCATGTAGTCTCACTATCTCATTACAATACAATTCAGCCAACTTAGGTACCTTATCCGTCATCCGAACCTTAAGGAAATGGGCAGACTTAGTCAAACGGTCTATCACTACCCAAATCCCGTCGAATCCTCTCCTAGACCTCGGCAGGCCGGACACAAAGTCCGTAGTCACCTGCTCCCACTTCCACTCCGGTATCGGAAGTGGTTGGAGAGTACCTCCCGGTTTCTTATGTTCTGCCTTAACCATCCGGCATGTCAGACATCGCTTCACAAAGAATGCAACATCCCTCTTCATACCACTCCACCAATATAACTCTTTCAAGTCCCGGTACATCTTCGTACCTCCTGGGTGGATGCAATAACCGGAGTGGTGCGCCTCCTCAAGTATTACCCTCTTGAGCTGGTTAGGCACACACACTCTTGCCTTGAACCTGAACAAACCAGAATCATCAAACCCAAACTTAGTCTCTGGATCATCTCTCGAACGCGCAACCAATCTCTGAATCTCGGGATCCATAGACTGAGCCTCCAACAATCTCTGCTTCAAATCAGGCTGAACTTTGATGTTAGCTAACCTAGCCACAGAAACCAAAACAGTTGAACTCTGCTCAGAAAACCCAGCCACTAAACTTGAAATACTGACCTTCCTGCTCAACGCGTCGGCAACCACATTTGCCTTACCTGGATGGTATTAAATCGTGCAATCATAGTCCTCTAAGAACTTAACCCATCTCCTCTGTCTCAAGTTAAGCTCTTTCTACATGAAAAAATACTGAAGACTCTTATGATCCGAGAATACCTCAAATGTAGCACCATAGAGATAGTGGCGCCACTTAGACAACCCAAACACGATTACTGCAAGCTCTAGATCATGGGTGGGGTAATTCTGCTCATGCACCTTCAACTTCCTAGAGGCATAGGCTACAACCCGACCATTCTGCATCAACACACAACCCAGTCCTTCCTTAGAAGCATCTGCATAAACTGCATAACCCTCAAGTCCCTCGAGTAGGGTGAGAACCGGTACTGTAGTCAACCTTTCTTTCAAAGTCTGAAAACTCACCTCACAACTATCATCCCATTCAAACTTGGTTTCCTTCTTGGTCAAGTTAGTTAACGGGGTTGCAACTTAGAGAAATCCATCACAAATCTCCTATAGTAGCCTGCCAAACCCAGAAAACTTCGTATCTCAGAGGTGTTCCTAGGCCTCTCCCAATGTAACACCGTTTCAATCTTAGAGGGGTCGACCTCAATTCCATTGCCTGAGATGATATGACCCAGAAAAGTGACTCGATCAATCCAAAACTCGCAATTACTGAACTTAGCATACAACTTGTGTTGTCTAAGTGTCTCCAACACAATCCGGAGATGCTGTGTATGCTCTTCAACCGATCTCGAATACACCAAGATGTCGTCTATGAAGATCACCACGAACTTATCAAGGAACGGTCTAAACACCCGGTGAATCATATCCATAAATACCGCAGGAGCATTCATCAACCCAAACGGCATAGCCACAAACTCAAAGTGTCCATATCTCGTGTTGAATCTAGTCTTAGAGATGTCCTCCTCTCTAATCCTCAACTGATAATAACCCTGCCTCAAATCCAACTTGGAGTACACTCTCGAACCCTGCAAGCTAACAAACAACTCCTCAATATGGGGTAATGGATACTTGTTCTTAACTGTCATCATGTTCAGCTCGCGGTAGTCTATACACATCCTTAGCGTCCCATCTTTCTTCTTAACAAACAGGACGGGAGCACCCCACGGAGATGTGCTCGGACGAATGTATCCGCTGACTAGAAGCTCATCCAACTGCTTCTTCAGTTCCTTCAACTCGGCAGGAGCCATCCTGTATAGGGTCTTCGAATAGGGCTCAGCTCCGGGATAGAGGTCCACTACAAACTCAATATCCCTGTCTGGTGGTAAGGACCCCAGACTCTCCGGGAACACATCTAGATACTCCCGAACGACCTCCGTCTCCTCAAACTTGACCTGGTCCTTGGGTTTGTTCAGAAGGTACGCCAAGAAACCTGTAGCACCATCCCGGACTAACTTACTAGCCTCAACAAAGGATATAAACGGGCTGGATCCCAAACTCTCTCCCGAAAACACCGCAGAATCAAAAGAAATCCTCTTCAAACGGCAATCCATAATTGCACCATGTCGGGAAAGCCAATCCATCCTAAGAATCACCTTAAACCTCCCCATCGGCATCACAACCAAATCAGCAGGAAAAACTCGACCCTCAAAACTCACCGGACACTCACGAAACACTTTGTCCGTCTCCAAGCTCCCCTCCAAGGGAGAACTCACCACAAACACATGCGCAGATATCTCAGCAAGCAAAGGCAAAGAAGCAACAATATCCCGAGCAATAAAAGAATGAGTAGCCCCGGGATCAAACAATGCATGTAATGATATGCCATGAATATGTATTGTAACTTCTACTACAGCATTCCGATCAATCTCTACTGTCTCCTCCTCGCCATCCAGAGCATATGCACGAGCCTGAACTACTGGCTTCTTCTTCGGACAAGCATCCACCATGTGGTCAGCCGACCCACACACAAAGCATCTACCCAAATATCTCCAACACTTCTCCAACGGATGAGCACCCTGACAGTGAGAGCAACGAGCTGGAGCTGGTGCTGGTAATGCTGGTGGTCCTGTAGGAGCAGCGGGATGAGGCTTCTTGTTAATGAAGCCCTGTGGATGGAAAGCTGGTGTAGCAGTAGCAGAAGTATGAGTAGCGGGATTCTTGCCCGATCCAGAACCCGAACCATGCCCCGAAGAGAAAGATGGGGGCCTCAACCTCTGTCTCTGAGCCTCGACCTGAATAGCCCTCTTAGTAACCTTATCCCAAGTGCTCACATTGACAGCCTGAAGAGCTCTCTGAATATCCTCTCGAAGCCCATGAAGGAAGTGACGGGCTCTGTGTGAATCAATATCAGTGATGTGGGTAGCATAGGGAGCAAGTCTCTCAAACTCCAGAATGTAGTCCTCAACAGATCTGGATCCTTGCTTCAGCTCAGAAATCTCCTGAAGTTTGCGCTCTCGTGCACTATGAGGTATATACTTCTCGTGGATCTCATGCACAAAAGTCTCCCAAGGGAACTCCATACCACTCCTCTCAAGTCTGGATCGAACTCCCTTGATCCAGTAAGCTGCCTGTCCCTGAATGAATCGAGCAGTACAAATAGCCCTATCCTGAGAACTCCCTGGGCAAATCTCCCAAATACCACTGATCTCAGGTAACCACTACTCAGCCTTAATGTCATCTCCCCCAAACCACTTAGGAGGGTTGTTGTTCCGAAACTTCCTATACGCAGCTGAGATAGTACCATCCTGACCATCAACTGGTGGTGTCTGATGTCTCTGATTCTGTTACAACTGATTGAGAAGTGCCTGAACAATGTTCTCCGCATTCAGTGGTGGTGGCGGAGGCAGATTAGGCACATCCGGTGAAGCCTCTCGGTCACGACGTCTAGGAGGCATCCTGAAATTCAAAGATTCAAGCAATATTGATGCATGTGGATTAGTACGTGTGTATGTATACAAGTATTAGAAATAAACAAGTATTCAAGTAAATGAGTCACATAATCACATTGTCCTATGTCGTACCAACTAGACAGACTCGATAAGACACTAGAGCTCGGTTTTGCAACCCAGAGCTCTGATACCACTTAAGGATGTAACACCCCAAACGGAGGATGCCACATTCCCCGTATTGTGACCCAGACCCGGTCATGAAATGGAAGTCCATGCCCGAAACCGAACCAGAGCGAACGGGAGACAAACACACACACTATGCTAGACGGATCTCACTCGGCAAAACTCAGAGCGCGGAAGCAATTCAAACAAGATAGAGGAAGCATTTAAATCGACATTCAAAACAAGTGACGGGTTCAACTAGCATAGATATCTAGTCCCGAATATCCGATCAACATAACGTAATAATCATCAAGTGCCACAAAGGGGCCAAATATAAATGCCACGCAAGGCTACAGAAAGATAAAGTATAATCTCAAGTCTACAAGTCATGACAAAGGTAAAGTGTATTGACGTGAATCATAAAATAAGGCCACACTTTGATCCAAATGATGATATGATCACAACTCAAAATGAACCAAGTTATGTTGGACCTATCACAAAGTCACGGTCCAAAAGAATGCAAGAGGAAGTTCAATCTCTTTTGATCCAAATAACTCAAAAAGAGCCCCAAGAAGACAAGTATTCAGCTGGATCCAATCCACCTTGTTTCAATGTCATAGTGATCGAATTTTAAGCCCAAATTGTGTTAAGCTTATTGTAATTTTGCCCTGTACTATTATATTATACTTTGGGCCATCTTTTTATTTATTTTCCATGCATTTAGATTAGGTTAAGCCCATTTTTATTCAGCCTACAAGGAAGGTGACGGGATTAGCTTGTCTCTTTGAATTCTGAATTGTCTCTTAGAATTCCCATGCATGCATCTTTATATTTCAGTCTTGTATTTCGTTTTTTCAGTCAACTCTTAATGAATTTGTGATTCAAGTGAGTTCAACTCTCTAGTTCTTAGCTGAACGTCGTTAGGGTTTCAAACCCTGCACCGGATAATGTCATTTCCCAACTCATTATAGTAGACGGGGTACATTACTATTCAAATCACACAGTTACGTTTGTTTACATCATTTAAACGGTTCATTTGTGTCAGTTTTTCGTACCCTTTTTAATTCATCTTGAGGGATTATTTGGTTGAGGAATTTGAAACTTCTTGTGACTTTCTTCAAAGAAATTGAGAGTGTTTTTAAAAAAGGAAAGTTGGTGATGAAAATGATGTATAAGAAGACCTTCTTATCTTCTATCGACACCCCTCCCCTACCTAGTATTGCTTCCTCTCTTTTGCAGGAGTTCAAAGATGTGTTTCCGGAGGAAATTCCACCCGGATTGCCTCCAATTCGTGGGATAGAGCACCAAATTGACCTAATTCCAGGGGCTGCAATTCCAAATCGACCAGCCTATAGAAGCACCCCTCAAGAAGCTAAGAAACTCCAAAAACAAGTCGAGGAATTGCTTGAGAAAGGGTACATACGTGAGAGTATGAGTCCATGTGATTTTCCGGTTCTTTTGGTGCCTAAAAAGGATGGTACTTGGCGAATGTGCATGGATTGTAGGGCTGTCAACAAGATCACAGTAAAGTATCGTTATCCCATACCTCACCTTGATGATATGATTGATGAATTGCATGGTTCTACAATTTTCTCTAAGATTGATTTGAAAAGTGGATATCATCAAATACGTATGCAAGAAGGTGATGAATGGAAAACGGCATTCAAAACAAAGCATGGATTGTATGAATGGTTAGTAATGCCCTTTGGTTTAACTAATGCACCTAGTACATTCATGAGATTGATGAATCATGTGTTACGTGCTTATATTGGCAAGTTTGTAGTCGTTTATTTTGATGATATATTAATTTACAGCCATAACTTGCATGAACATGTTGAGCATTTGAAAATGGTACTTGAGGTGTTAAGAAAAGAGAAATTGTATGCTAACCTGAAAAAGTGTAATTTTTGCATGGATAGAATTGTGTTTCTTGGATTTGTTGTAAGTGCAGGTGGTATTGAAGTAGATGAAGAGAAGGTGAAGGCAATTAAAGAGCTGCCTACACCTAAGTCCATTACGGAAGTTCGAAGCTTTCATGGCTTAGCCGGATTTTATAGGAGATTTGTGCCCAATTTCAGCACCATTGCAGCTCCTTTGACTGAAGTTATCAAGAAGAGTGTTGGATTCAAGTGGGGGGAAGCTCAAGAAAAGGCATTTCAAACGTTGAAATCAAAGCTAAGTTCAGCTCCTCTTTTACTTTTACCAAATTTCTCTAAAACCTTTGAAATCGAATGTGATGCTTCTGGTATTGGTATAGGTGTCGTGTTTATGCAAGAAATGAGGCCAATCGCTTACTTTAGTGAGAAATTAAATGGAGCAGCCTTGAACTATTCCACCTATGACAAGGAATTGTATGCTTTGGTTCGAGCCCTAGAAACTTGGCAGCACTATTTGTGGTCAAAAGAATTCATCATTCACTCGGATCATGAGTCCTTGAAGCACTTGAAGGGGCAAGAGAGCTTGAACCGGAGGCATGCTCGTTGGGTTGAGTTCGTAGAGATGTTTCCTTATGTGATTCAATACAAAAAGGGTAAGGACAATGTTGTGGCAGATGCACTATCACATAGGTACACTCTTCTGTCTACCCTTAGTACTAAATTCATGGGATTTGATCACATTAAGGAATTATATGTGAGTGATTCTGATTTTGCTGAAGTCTTTGCATCTTGTGAATTGAAACCTTGTGATAAATATTTTGTTCAAGATGGCTATCTCTTTCGAGAAAACAAATTGTGTATACCTAATTGTTCCTTACGTCAATTACTTGTGTGTGAGTCTCATGGGGGTGGTTTGATGGGGCATTTTGGTGTTTTAAAAACTTTGAACATGATTAAAGAACACTTCGTTTGGCCTCACATGAAACGCGATGCTGAAAGATTTTGTAACAAATGCATAACTTGTAGGAAGGCAAAATCACGAGGTAAACCTCATGGTCTTTACACACCTTTACCAGTTCTAACTCATCCTTAGGTAGATTTGTCTATGGATTTTGTGTTAGGAATGCCAAAAACATAAAACGGGAAGGATTCAATTTTTGTTGTTGTTGACCGTTTCTCTAAAATGGCACATTTTATCCCTTGTAATAAAACGGATGATGCAACAAATGTGGCAGGTTTATTCTTTAAAGAAGTGGTAAGACTTCATGGAATTCCAAAGTCTATTGTAAGTGATCGAGATGTGAAGTTCTTAAGTCATTTTTGGAGGGTTTTGTGGGGAAAATTGGGAACTAAGTTGTTGTTTTCAACCACTTGTCATCCTCAAACGGATGGACAAACGGAAGTTGTAAATAGAACCTTGGGAACACTTTTAAGGGCTGTTTTTAAAACATATTCAAAGAATTGGGTTGAATGTATTCCGTTTGTTGAATTTGCTTATAATCGTTCAATACATTCTTCTACTTCCTTTTCACCTTTTGAAGTTGTGTATGGATTTAACCCTTTAACCCCTCTCGATTTACTTCCTTTACCTATGAATGAGCTTGTGAGTTTAGATGGAAAAGAGAAGGCTGAACGAGTTAAGAAAATCCATGAAGATGCACGGCTTCATATCCTCAAGAGAAACAATCAAGGTATGATCCATGCTAACAAGGGACGAAGGAAGGTTGTTTTCAAGAAAGGTGATTTAGTCTGGGTACATTTTAGGAATGAGAGATTCAATAACCAACGGATGTCCAAGCTTGATCCAAGGGGAGATGGACCATTCAAAGTGTTGGAAAGGATTAATGATAATGCATACAAGATTGATCTTCCGGGTAAGTATAGTGTAAGTGCAACTTTTAATGTGGCTGATTTAACTCCTTTTGATGCAGATTTTGATTCGAGGTCGAATCCTTTTCAAGAAGGGGAGGATGATGTGAATCATAAAACAAGGCCACACTTTGATCCAAAATGATGATATGATCAGAACTCAAAATGAACCAACTTATGTTGGACCTATCACAAGGTCACGGTCCAAAAGAATGCAAGAGGAAGTTCAATCTCTTTTGATCCAAATAACTCAAGAAGAGCCCCAAGAAGACAAGTATTCAGCTGGATCCAATCCACCTTGTTTCAATGTCTTAGTGATCGAATTTTAAGCCCAAATTATGTTAAGCTTATTGTAATTTGGCCCTGAACTATTATATTATACTTTGTGCCATCTTTTTATTTATTTTCCATGCATTCAGCCTACAAGGAAGGTGACGGGATTAGCTTGTCTCTTTGAATTCTGAATTGTCTCTTAGAATTCCCATGCATGCATCTTTATATCTTGTATTTCGTTTTTTCAGTCAACTCTTAATGAATTTGTGATTCAAGTGAGTTCAACTCTCTAGTTCTTGGCTGAACGTCATTAGGGTTTCAAACCCTCCACCGGATAATGTCATTTCCCGAGTCATTACGGTCGACGGGGTGCATTACTTTTCAAATCTGATAGAGTTTGGTTCCTTGCTCATTATAGCAAACGGGTCACGCTCCTCAATTTTAACCTTGAAGTGGACGAACGAAAATCAAGAACTCCAAGTATTGGTATAGGGTTTCACGGCAAGTACGTGGAGTTCATATCATGTATGAAAGACAAATGCAACTAGAAAGGCTAGACCGACGAAGTGCAACTCAAAGGACTCACTCCCGCCTAGCAAACGCCAGCAGACCTGCAACTAAAAGTTAAATGAGGGGTCAGTCAACTTGACCGAGTGACGGGGCTAATGTACACCCACAATACATATTTAGAGCATAGCACATATCAGACGGGTGGACTCATGAACCGGAGATAGGTGTTGCATACCAAAGTTATTTCCAAAAGTACCTAAAAAGATAGATATATAGGTTTTAGAAAATATTTCAGAAACTCTATCTCGATTCATGATTCCCAGACAGAACAGATCACATGCTCGGCGAGTATGAGCTTCCAACCTTTACTCCTCAGAACATATCAAAACATAGAATACAAAATCAAATCCAACTGTCACACCAATGATGGAGGAGATGTACCATCCCCAAACCATCCAGAACAGACAAACCCTCAAGAGGTAGCGAACCCATAAGAGTCCTCCCCGGCTGTACACCGAAGGCTCAAGATATCACGCCTCCCCTATCTCCCTGACTCGCGCGATGATATCTCAAATGGAGACTATGCACAGGCCGAGCCCTGACGGCCCTATACCGTCCCAGGGATTCCTTACCTATAGCTCCTAGGATACATAACAGAACAGATACCATATGTCATGGCTAACTCGCTACAGAACAGATCATAACGTATGTAACTTTTCAAAATAGCTTACATATGCTTTCATATCCAATTTTCCAAAACAGAGCTGATTCACAAGGTCATAAACATATCATATCCAACACATACGTATTTATAATAGATATACTTGCATGCAAGGGTTGAAATCAGCATATTAAGGCCATAGGTCGCATAACTATACAAAATCCTAAACCTCACCTCGTGGTAGTAGAGTCTGAGAGTGTGAAGGGCCAAACACTCTAAACCTCGGGCTCACCGGCACCACCAAACTCTGTGACAAGACATACAAAAGCCCAAACTTGGACTCTACATGAATCAAGTAAGACCCACGGCGTACAAAGTATGAATGTCATGCGAAATGGAATGATGTTTATCAAATTGGTCACAAGGGATAATTCAAATATTCAAGTAAATCATGCAAGTAATAAAGTATAAAGGTTCAGAGATGCATTCCAAGTCATATCGGATCATACAAGTCAAGTAGCAACTAAAACGAACCAAATACGCACGAAAAAGCAAGTAGAAAGGGTCACAGACGCATGGGAACGGCCATTCCCATGCACAACATAGCAGAGGAACGGGCATTCCCACGCTAAGGCCAAGGAAGACTGGGAACGGCCATTCCCAGTCCAAGCACACATGGGAACGGTCGTTCCTATATTCGCCCGCCAAAACCCAAACCCTAGCCCGGAAAGGCCGTTCCGGGCTTAAAGCCCAAACGGGAACAGCCGTTCTGGCCATAGATCTGGAACAAAAACTGGACAGTTTCGGGAAGAAGAAGGGGAACACCAAAAATCCTCAAATCAACACGAAATCTACCATAAAACATCATGAATTTCAAGTATAACATCATATAAATCATGCTTAGCATCAAAACATCAATTAATTCAAGTTTAGGAAGGTTTTTGCCCAAAATCTCGAACACCCGTTTTCATGAATTTCAAGCTTAAACATGAAGATATTAATCCCTAGTCTTCCATACATGAATTTCCAGCAACTAAGACACATAAGGAGCATTCAAATCATCAAAGCTTGCTCAAGGAATTCAAGACCTCATCATTCAAGTTCATGCTAACAATTTCATGCTCCAATCCTAGAATAGAAATGAAATACTCATCAAAAGAGATCCAAAGCTTACCTTGTCTTGTAAAGGAATGAGGAGTCAAAGAATATGAGCTCTTAGAATGAAAGATGGTTCAAGTCTTGATCTTCTCTTGAAGTTTCTCCATGATTCCCTTTGAGGCTAACTTGTGGGTTTGAAATGGAATAAAAGAGATAAAACTATTTATATGGTGGCTAATAGTTTTAGGTCAAGGTTAGGGTTTCCAAGATATAATATGAGGCTGAAAGCTTTAATAGGATTTGGGCTCAAATAAATGACTTTCAGCCCAATAAGTCAAAATTAAAAGGTTTAAGGTCTAAACGGTTTTCGAAAAATATAAAGTAAATTCCGTTGGACCTGAATCACCGAATCAAGTCCAATGGTGGTGTCGGAATTCGAATTCGAATTCCCGAGCTCATATTGGTCCTGAATGACCCGAACTCACCTAACCCAAGTTAGGCCCAAACACATTAATAGGTCCAAGTCCTATTTAAATCCAACTCAAACAATTAATTTAAATTCATCCAAGTTCCATTCTCAAGTTGTCATGCAAGAATTTATATTTTACCATTTTGGATTTTAGTCAATTAGGTCACATTTTCAATCAAAGTTGGAATTAAACACATAAAAAGAGAATTAAATCACATAAGTGCATAAGGTAAACTCTCTCACGGTGCATACCTGTACGATCTATCGGACGGGGCATCACACCTTCTTTCTTGATAATTTCCAGGAGATGCATCGGTGAGAGCATTTTCATCAACAAGAAACTTGCCATAGATATCATTTAGTGAAGGAAGGAATGGGAATCGTTGAGAAATTAGGAAGTTGGAAGTTTAAATCTTCTGAGGGAACAAGAGGGTCGACTCATGTTCTTATAATACTCGAAAAGAATTGAAAGAGTCCAAGAATTAGTTCAAATCTTGGAGGGAATTAGAGAAGATCTTCGAGAAATGAAAACCGGGATCGAGTTTAGAGCCTGGATCAAGAGTACTCGGGAAGCTCTTCGAGTCGAATTTAAGAAATTAAAAGAAAGGAGCAGAGTCAGAAGAATGGAATCAGGAGGTAATTGCATTCATAGCACGAGCATCCATCCTCCATTACATCCTTCTACTTATTTGTTATGTGCATTTCGTATCGCCATTACTTGTTGCTTCCTTGTTTGAATTGTTGATCAATGTGACGTATAGCATGAGCAAACCTAACCCGACATGCATGAGTTTAATGTTTTCAAGATATCTTGCAATTGAGAGAAGTCTTCCTTCGTGATGGTGAATATCGGGGTAAAAAGAAGGTGAAAGTTGAAATTCAAGGGATTTGGAATAATAATAGCAAGGGAGCTAAGAGTGCTACGGAAAGAGATGGATGCTTTAATGATGATTAATCAAGAGAGTGTTAAGGGAAGCATTGGAACTATGATCCGAGGACAAGTATTCTATTCGGACCCAATTCCTAGAAGGTAAACGAGTAACTCTAGGTTCTAGAGGAATATTGAGAGGATTTCATGGGATCGTCTAACGTAAGAAGAGCAAAGAAAGATTTTAGGAATATTTTAATTTGAGGTCCAAACTAATGATAAGGCGATGGTATTCGTGTGGACCCAAGGTAAATTAGGTTCTTCAACGGATAGGCAATGAAAGTCGACAAAGAAGGTTCGAATATCATAGGGTTAGGGGATGATGAGCACTGCGGACCATCAAGGAAGAATTCCAATTAAACCAATCCATTGGAAATCGAGCTCGGGTAATAGGAAGAAGCAGGAAGAGTTGAGACACCTTGGATATTAGTTGTAGAAAGTTCTATATTTGGGAAGAATTGGAGTTTACTTTCCAGATCTAAACTGAATTGCCGTGTTGTGAAGATGAATTGGGAGATAAAGCAACAAATGGAAACGTTAAAGAAAGGTAGAGCAATTTCGGGAAGGAGATCATATACTCGAGTGTAAGCCAGAAGAGGGCAAGTCATACAACCAATTCAAATTAGTAAAGAGTGGAATTGGGGGATTTCAATCAAGGTGATAACTAGACAAAGATTCAGAACAACGACGGAAGATCGATTATCAAGAAGAGGCCAAGATATTGATTCCAGGAACCTCAAAGAATTGGGATTTTGGAAAGAAATAAAATAATCCCTCATGGCAATTAGGGAAATGGAATGGAATCAACAAGCTAAGGATCCATTCAATAAAACCGAGGTCGAGGAATCCGGGTCACGAATACTAAGACATCAACCTTGATTCTCCACTCCATCTCATTAATGTGAAGGACGTCGAGAATGGTTAATGGTAGATACATCATTCATGGCACGTGCATCATGTATCTTTGATTACTATATTATTGTTGTGTGCTTTACTCGTATGCGTGTGTGCTTGTTGTGTGTTTCCTAGAGTGTGTGGTTTTCTAGGTAAGGCGAGGGTCGTTGTTGCAATGGTGTTCCAGAGCGAGCAAGATGTGGTGATTTAGCTCTCTAGCAAAGGGACTTCTTGAATTAGAAGGTACGAGTGGTGGAGGTTTGGTAACCACGCCATTCGTGTAATACCGAGCTTTTGAGTAGTTGAAATGAATCAAACGATGGGTGATGAATCAAACTTGGACCCTCCTATCATGCGAAACATTTTAGTTGCTCCTAGCACGGATCAAGCGGTGGGGAATTTCTCCATCAAGATTTCAAGAAGTAATCAAACCCCTTGTGCAAGAAGACCTTACCGGGCTAACCCTTGTTGGGACTTCAAGAACCCCGAACTTGGGTGAATAAGGGAAGTTATTCGAGCTTGAAACTCGAGCAGGCGAACCTGGGGGCCAGGTTCTCTTAAGGGGGAAGGATGGTGACACCCCGACTTTTTGGCCATATAGGTATGACATATGTGCACATTTAAAATTATTATTTATGCATTTTACATTCAATTTTTTTAAATGTTTATTCCCATTAATTGAAATATTTGAACTTCTTAATATTTATTTCTTTGAATATTTGAATAATATGTTTATTTGTTGAATATGTTGCGTTTGTATTCGATTTGAGATCGAAATTCTGTGCTTTTCTCATATGTTGGAGATTTGTGAGTTATAAACTTGTTTATGTGCTCGTTTTACATTTTTGGACTTGTCTGAAATGGTAACGTACCATTTTAATTGTTTTGGGGACTCGAGGGCCTAACTAGGTTTAGCGCGCCTTGTGTTCCGGAATTTATATCTTGAGCTCGGGAATTCGGATTTGAATTCCGGAAGTGGCTCTGGACTCGTAACGAGATATGAAAGCTAAGGAACCCATCATCATATTTTTCTATGCCCGTTTCATTCTTCGATTCTGGCCTAGAAAACTAACTCGCGCACATATAAACCTGGGCCCACCATCTTTTAGCCTTTTTACATGAAACCTGGGCCTACGATCCACTAACTCAATCCTTTATCACATTTTGCTTCTTCCATCTCGATCCATACACAAGAAGAAAGAGGAAAATCTTATTTGGAGAGCAGCAACAGTTCCATTCCCGTCACTTTGGACCCAAGGGGATTTTTGAGCTTCAATCTCCTTTTCCTTCCATCTTCTTCAAGGGGTAATCTTATATTTGATATGTACATGCTTAAGCGATCATTTGCATCTAAGAAATTCTAAATTTGATCCATTTTTTATTGATTTTTTGATCCATGGAGTGAATAGTTAGGTTTTATGCCATATTTGAATTCTATGGCTTTCCTTGAGTTATGGCTTGAATTGATGCTTGGAAAGTGATCTCTTATGCTTCATTTATTGTTTTGTATACCTGACTTTGGTGGTAGTTGAGTTATATGAGAGATACCATTAATGTTCTTGAGCTTTTATTGAGATATATGCATGAATTTGATCTCTTTTCCTTTCCTTCTCTTGCTGTTCGGTTTTGGTCAATTTTGGGAGAGTATTTGTGCTGAATTTGTAGCCTTAACATGTCTCTTTGAGTTGGTATATGGCTTGGTTGGGAAGCAGGGCTGAACAGGGGAGATTTTACCTTGAGAAGTACCCGACCGGGTACTTTTTATGCAGACTGTTTCCTGCATGAAGTCCCCGGGCAGGGGACTTTGTATGTATAAATCTTCCCGGGAGGGGAGATGTGGGATGCAGGGCTAATTTGCATTGTTTGTTTTTGCTATTCTTTTGCATGAATCTACATAAGTTAATGCATAAAATTGGATAATACATGTATAATGGCTCTTACTTTTTAAATGGAATTCATATGCATTAAGATTGTCCCTTATACATGGTCTTACGTGATGGAGTGCTTGGATTTATGAAACCTATTATGGATTTGAATTTTGTGGACTTTGGTAAGATTTTATATGCTACGTGTGATATAGTATATATATATATATATATATATATATATATACATGAATTGTGTAATTTCCATTATTAAGTTATTTAATCTAGTTTTTTTACATAATATGGTGATACCCCATGTACTTGCCGTGAAACCCAATACCAATACTTGGAGTTCTAAGAATCTGATCGTCCACGTTCAAGGTTAGAATTTATAGGAGTGTGACCCGTTTGCTATAATGAGCAAGGAACCAACACTATCAGGTTTGAAAAAGTAATGCACCCCATCGACTATAAGGTGTCGGGAAATGGCATTATCCGGTGGAGGTTTGAAACTCCGGTGACGTTCAACTAAGAACTTGAAGTATATATCACTTCAATGAAAATTTCATTCAGATTGGCTGCTCAATTCGAGTATAAGGCTGAAATTATAAAGATGCATGCATGTAACTTCTAAGAGACAAATCAGAATTCTAGGAGACAAGCTATTCCTGCCTCTTTTCTTGTGGGCTGAATAAAATGTACTTAACCTAATCTATATGCAGAGAATTTAAATAAAAAGATGGCCCAAAGTACAATATAATAGTTTAGGGTCGAAATTACAATAAACTTGACACAATTGGACCTTAAAAATCAGCCATAATGACGTTGAAACAAAGTGGATTGGATCTAGCTGAATACTTGTCTTCTTGGAGCTCATTTTGAGTTATTTGGACCAAGAGATATTAAACTTCCTCTTGCATGTTTTTGGCCCGTGACCTTGTGATAGGTCCAACATATTTTGGTCCATCTTGAGTTGGGTTCTCTCGGTCATAACTTGGATCAAAGTGTGGCCTTGTCTCATAATTCACATCATATGGTTTAAATTATGAATATAGTCTTGTGTTTTTATTTGAATTCTTAGACATGAAACGAGTGTCCTAAGTGTAATTTTGTGATTTAATTATTTATGATATTTTGTGAATCACGTCTATGAAAATGATATGATATGTTTTGTGCGTGTTTTGAACTTAAATGATCTAAATGGCGCATTCTTGCATTCCATTTGCATCCATCGCATTCATGAGCATTGCCGAGCGTCTATTTGGTTCATGATCGAGTCTAAGTCATAAGTTTATGTTTATTTATCTCAGTTTTGAGTTCGAGAGGTGTCGGTTCCACCACTTAAATTCTTCTCGGTCATAACACTCTTCAGGGAGCACGTTTGGTAAAGGTGACGTTTAGGTTTGTTTTCTTTTAGTTAATACGACCTACGACCATATATGCTCGTTTTAAGCCCGCATACGAATATACTGTATGTATATTAAATATGTGTCTTATAATATGTTACGAATCTTGTTAATTCGATTTAATATGAATTCTTCTGAAATTATACGTATGGGCGTATATAAGCTTACAATGGTTTTGCAACAAGGTTATGCTCCAAACCGTGTAGTGTCAATCGAACTGTGGGTCTCCCTCAGTATCATATGGATTTGGAAGACACGTAGAGGTATGTGTATAGCATATGCCGAGTTGCATGGTAAGGTATTTTTCTTATGGTATATTTCTTAAGTATGTATCGTATGTTTCTAGGTTTCACGAGTTAGATATATTTCTTATGAGTCTTATGTTTCCTTACGAATTTTATGAATCCCTGGGCCCCGGAGGCGTGGGTAAGGACGCCCGAGGCGGTGTTGGGCCGCCGGGTTAAGCCTGTGCACGTGCTCCTTAAAGTACATTGCGGGATCGCTACCCCACGTATAGGTATCGAGTTGCACGATGTGGGCCTATAACCCGTGTGCAGACTTCCGGAGAAGGTGGATGGAATACAGGAATATGAGTCTTATGAATTTTATGTATTTATGTTTCATTATGTTTCTTATGAATTCTTTTATTAAGAGGTAAAGTTGACCCGTACTCGCCGGGTAATTTAAGTTTGTTTTATTATGTTGATTATGAAACGGGATAAGAGAGTTTGTTTTCAATATGAGATGTCTACGCTAAACTATGAATCGATCTGAATATAAGAATCCCTATGAGTTTTAAAATGAATCCATATGCGTTCTTTGAATATATGAATCCTTACGAGTTTTCAAACTTAAGAAGACATGAATATATATATATATATATAAATATGAGCTCTTTTGGGAAAATGGCTTTGGTATGTAAAACCGTATCCCCGGTTCATAGTCTTTTGTTTAATACGTGCTTTGCTCTATATGTAGATATGTTTTGGTGTGCGTTCACCCCCTCACTCAGTCGGTGGACTGACCCTCTCATTTTAACTTTTCAGGTTACAGGTTTTAAGTCGTGCTAGACGAAGTCGTGAGTCGATCCAGTTCTAGTCTCCTAGCTCGAGTTGCATTATCACTTGCATTCGGTCACATTATGTATATAATTCGATTTTGATCATTGAAGTATGTGTATATTATGCATTTGTGAATGATTTTTGTATGAATCTTATGAACTTTTGTTGTATTTGTATTTTCGGGACAGGTTTCTAGGGATAGTTGAACCCCGTTTTGTTATTTTATCTTCTTGGATTTGATCACATGCTTCCACTTTGCCTTTATTTTGCGGGCTCTGGTTCTGTCTTAGCTCGGTCTGGCTTAGTGTGTGTGTGTAGGTTCCCGTTCGCTTAGTCTTGGGCTCATGTATAGATTCCTATTTCATATGTGGGTTCGGAGCTAGGTGCGGGGGATGTGGTAGCTCGCCGCTCCGGGCGCTACAGGCAAGATGATCTCTTATTACACAAGTTATTCATGATCCATCCCAAAATCCTTGCGCAAGGAGGTTAGATCAAGACATCAAGAAAATAGGGTTTTTTTGGATTGAGATCAAATGGAATATGAAGGGAACTTTGTTTTAAGATTAAGTTTAGTAGGGCTCTCTATATTCTCATACCCTAGATCTTAATCGAGAGATAGGATGGTAGGAGGATCGTATCCCACATGAAGTCAATGACTGAAAGGTTCTTTCGAATATACATTCACATTTCGGGTAGGGGTCACACACCTGTTGCTAGACTATAGTCGTGTGATATGTGAGGTAGTTAATTAATAAAGGGTATTAATTAATTAGGCTCACTACTAACTGAAAATTGAACCTAGAGGGTCACACACAAATGCCAGGTTCAAAGGGTAATATGGAAAGATCAAATAATTGATCGAAACGAGACCACGGTGTAAAGTACACGTGTGGGTTCGAGACCATGTTTGGGACGTGTAAATCCAATTGAGGAATTGGATCATGTGTTAATTAATTGGAGAATTAATTATTAGTCCAAATATAACTAATTGGAGAATTAATTATAATGTCACAGGAAATTAATTAGGAATTAATTTTATCCCATTAGAATTAATTCTAAAGCCCTTCATGAATTAATTAGAGAATTAATTTAAGATATTTAATTATTTAATTTTTCTAATTTGATTAGAATAAATAAATAAGTTAAATATAAAATATCGTCTATTTAATATTAATTCTAATTTGATTAGAATAAGATATTATTAAAACAAAACATTTAATTATTATTGGAATAATTAAATATTCCCAATTTGATTAGAAGAAGCTCTTTCTAGAAGAATAATATCTTCTTTAGATAAGATGTTATTGCTTGGAGAGAAAGAAAAATAGAAAAGAAGTCAAACTAGGAATCTTGTTCCAAAACTGACTTAGGGTTTAAGAAACCCCATAAATACATGAAGGGCATGTGGGACGAGTTTAAGCCCGACATAATCCGATTGAAAAATATCAGTTTCTTGGAAAGACATGATCAGTTCATGCGTTTGAGGATTGGAAGAATTTTTTCAAGGGGGGTTTAGGCGTGGCAGATTCAATCTTCATCAAACAGGAGTTTTCGAAGAGAGATTTAATCTTTCTCTTAATTTAATCTCGTTTCTTGTTTCTTTAATACACATGTTATAGTACTAACATACTCACTAACATGATTTGAATCTAGGTTGGTGTGGATTATTACTCTAGAGGTTTTTACTTTGGAATCTCGAAGAAAGAATCATTCAAGAAACGGGGATATTTATGCTGCATGAAGAACGTTTGAGGGCGGCTCAATACGTTTCAAGAAAGCTTCAATTCTTGTAAGTTTCTTGAAATCCCATAAAGTTTTAAAACGAACATTGCAAGATTACGATCCCTTTTGGAAAATTTTTAAACTTCCGCTGCTTTAACTCTGCTATTTTCCAACACCCATAAGGGCAAAGTTCTTAACGGCCTCATCGGATTAAGGGAGTTCAAAACATGCAAAACACAGTTAACCCAAACAGACATAAATAAACACATAAAGAAGTGATTGTGTATGAACAAAATCATCTCGTTTATTATTCAAAGACTATTTGTGATTTTACAAGGCAATAGTAAAGCATAAACACTACTTTAAGGGCACTATTCCTAACAATCTCCCACTTACCCGTCAAAGCCATTCAGGTGCTAATCTAAGTCCCATCTTCTGAAGATGTTGATGTGAATCATGATGAACCGCGACCACAACTTGTCCCAAATAAAGAGTTGGTCCGATCCATAGCTCAAGAAGATAACAAACAAAAGGAGCAAAGTTATGGTGGTTCAATTACACGAGCACGAGCCAAAATGATCCAAGAAGAAGTTGGAAATATCTTAAACCAATTTGTTCAAGCTGGACTCCAACCTTCAAAATTGGTTGCCGAACCCAATCTTCAATACTTCAATGTTTTTATGTCCAATTCTTAAAGTCCAATGTGTGGTATCATGCAATTCGGTCCTAAGTCTATTACAGTATTATTTAGGCCTTTATTTTGTCATTCTTTAGCTGCATATTAGTTTAATTAAGCCCACTTTTGTAAGCCTTCAAGGCAAGTGGCAGGAATAGCTTGTATCCCTTAGTTTTCTAAGTGTCTCTTAGGTTTCCATGCATGCATCTTTATATTCAGCATTGTAACTTGTTTTTTTTAAATCAAGAATTCAATCATTGAATTTTCATTCAAGTGAGTTTCACTCTCAAGTTCTTGCTGAACGATACCAGAGTTTAAAACCTCCACCGGATAACGTTATTTCTCGACTCCTTATAGTCGACGGGGTGCGTTACTTAAACTTTGATAGTGCTGGTTCTTTGCTCAATATAGCAAACTGGTCACACTCCTCTAATTCAACCTTGAAGTGGACGGTCAGATTCTTAGAACTCAAAGTATTGGTATTGGGTTTCACGGCAAGTACGTGGAGTTCGTATCATTTGGTATCTAGAGCTTTGGTTTCCATCCAAGGTTACGTATCCGTATCATATATCTTTTGTGTAATTTCTTTTCATTATTGTTATATGTTAGGAATAGCTCCCTAGAAAGCCGATTGTATATCCGCTTTGTGCTTTTCCTTATTGTAATCACAGACGATCTTTGAATGAAATAACGAATTGAGGCAACACTTCTTTATATGCTCTTGTTTGGTATGCGTTTACTTTATCTGTGCATGTATGAGAACTCCCCTAATCCTGATGACTTTAGGACTCTACCATTTAGGTGAAATGGTTCATGAAACGAGCCCTATATCACATAAGTCATGATTAGTAAAATACTCCAAGCCGATGAGTCCTACCGACAGTGGGAGTGTCAACATGACTCCTCTAAGGCTTGCTTGTGGGATCACGCCCTTAAGAAGGACCACCTTGTTTCATGGAGGTGCAAAGTGTATAGTTGATACGTGCCTGATACATGAGGGTGCTTACTTCCATAAGTAAGTTCACTGAGGTGCCCCTTGTGAGAACATTCCTAAATGGGAAAGGAAGTTTCTATTTCAGGAAATAGAAACTTCCAGATTAGGAAATATCTCACGAGTCATTGATGTGATTAATTAATCCTTGGAGTTGAGGTTCCATGTCACTTTATGAGTTAACTCTGTAGTCTTAGGTATAAGATTTAAAGGGTGTCGCCTTTGACAACTGATTCAAGGCTTATGCTGGGGCTGCACAAGTGATTCATTAAAGTGAATGAGAATCAAGAAAGGACCTACACTTGCATTTGCAAGGTGATCTCTTATTGTGTAAGTCGTTCATATGCCATATGGAGTCCTTGGCCAAGGCAGTAGATCAAGACATCAAGAAAAGGGTTTCTTGGATTGAGATCAAATGGATATGAAATGCACTTTGCTTTAAGATCGGATTATTAGGGTTCTGATTATTCCCTTACCCTAGATCTTGGTTGAGAGATAGTAAGTAGGAGGATTGTATCTCACATGAATCAATGACTTAAAGGTTCTGTCGAATCCGAACATTCCAATTCAGCTAGGGGTTAAACACCTGTTACTAGACTATGATCGTTTAATCTGTGGAGTGATTAATTAATTAGTGAATTAATTAATTAGGGTCACTGCTAATTGAATTGAGAACCTAGAGGGTCACACACAACAACTTGGTTACATGAGTTAAGGCTTTAAAATGATTAAACAAGTTAATCGGGCCAAGAGGGTTCCACACGTGTGAAACCACACATGTGGGTCACGTGAGGAGCACGTGTCCTTGGGACACGTGTCTCACACGTGTATATATATATATATATATTATATATATTAAATAATTAAATATGTTAATTATTTAATAAACTTTGGTTTAATTTTGAATTAAAAAGAAAGTCTTATTTTGGAGAAAATTAATCTAGTTAATTAATTATGAATTAATTAATTAGATAAAATAAGTTATTTATTTATTTAATAAATAAAGTATAAATTTATCCAAAAGGAGTTTGGATATTTTTAGCTCTCTTAAAAGTTGATTTGAATTAGAATTCAAAGTCAAAGTCAAAATTACTTGATGATCAGGTAATAGGAGAGAGGGACCAAAATCCTTAGCCCATAAAGACTAGGGATTTTCGGCCACTCCCTTTCCTATATATAGGGGAGCTCATGCTCCCCTTAGAGAGTGATTGAATTCTTTTGGTTCATGTGTTGAACGCCATCCTTTCCCCAAGATAAAATAAACCCTAGGTTAAGCCTAAACACTAACTAGAGAACTAGCATCCTTACTAGTTAGATTGTAGTGAAGTTGGTGGACTATCTCTAGAGAGCTTCAAGTTAGAAGTTTTAAAGATTCGAGCTTTACCAAGGAGAGGGGATTAAGCCGCGAGAAGAGCGTTCTTGGGTGGCTTGAAACGCTTCAAGAAAGATTATATAAAAGTAAGTTTCTAACCTCTACGAATTTGGATACACAATTTCGAGTCCAAGATCCTTTTGTTGGAAAATTTTTAAATTTCTGCTTCTTTCTGATTCCTGTTTTCCAACATTATATTACTGGAAAAAAAAAAAGAGAGCAGCGTTGTTTCAATTGTAATCTCAAATCATAAGTCGCGTTGATTCGTTTGTTTGTATCATTTATAGTTGTAATTGTTCATTGGTGTCAATTTTCGCACACTTATTGATTCATTCATCTTAAGGGATTATTTGGTTGAGGGACCTGAAATTTCTTGTGTCTTTCTTCAAGAATTGAGAGAAAAGAGTGGTAAAAGGCTTGAGTTGTGAGCGCAAAAGAGGGAAAAAGCCATATTCTTGAGTGATACACGAGCGCGAGTGACTTTAAACGAGGGCAAACACGTGAGGGAGTGTTGTGAGGTAATTTTTACTAACGATTTTTCTTGTAGGTTTAAAACATGACGGAAGAACGAAATGAATAGCCTCCAATGGACGTCAACTTTGTCCTTCGTGCAATGCAACAACAATTTGATAGGTTGAACGTACAATTTGGTGAGATCTGGGATCGAGTGGAGCAAAAGGGTGACTCAATTACAACAAAATGCTCTCCCGGCTAGGAGACCAAACCGACGACCAGTCGATCTTGGTATCAATCCTCGTGATGGACTTGATGATGAAGAGGATGACTTTAATGATGCTGCATCAAATGCCTCTTCAAGGAGAGATCATAGACGTCCAAGATACCAACAACCACGAAGAGTAAGAGGGGTAATTGACAATAACCTCAGATCTATCAAGCTTTCTATTCCTTCTTTCAAAGGACAAAATGACCCGGAAGCTTACATCGAATGGGAACGAAATGTGGAGTTAATTTATGACTACCACAACTATTCGGAAGAAAAAAAGGTAAAGCTTGCAGCCGTATCCTTTATGGACTATGTTATTGTATGGTGGGATCAAGTGGTGATAAGTAGACAAAGAAGTGGTGAGTACCCTATTGAAACGTGGGATGAGATGAAGGTGGTTATGAGGAAGAGGTTAGTACCTCCTCACTACTATCGGGACCTACACCTTAAGTTGCAAAGTTTGAGGCAAAGGTTCAAAACGGTAGAGGAATACTACAAAGAAATGGAGATGGCAATGATTCGAGCAAATATTGAGGAGGACCGTGAGGCAACCATGGCTCGGTTCATATGTGGTCTCAACCGAGAGATCGCCAATATAGTGGAACTTCATCACTATGTTGAACTCGAAGAAGTGGTCCATATGGCTATCAAGGTGGAAAGACAACTTAAGAAAGGACGGACTATGGTAAAGTGTGATGATTCGAATACCTCTAAACCAAAGTGGAATTCTTCTCCAAAAACAGCCGAAAAGTCTTCAAAACCAAAGGAGGATCCACCTACGACAAAGGGTTCGTTTGAGAAAGGTAACACCTCTACACATCGTAATCGTGATATTAAGTGCTTTAAATGTCATGGAGCAAGTCATATAATGTCTCAATGTCCGAACAAGAGAGCCATGATCTTGTTAGACAATGGAGAACTTGAAACCGAAAGTGAGGGCGATAACGTAGGCCTTGAATAATCGGATGAAGCAAGTGATGTTGAGCATGCGGTTGTGGGGCAAAGTTTGGTGGTTCTAAGAGCTTTGCACATCCAAACTCTTGAGGACAAGGATGAACAACAAAGGGAAAACATCTTTTACACACGGTGTCATGTTAAGGAGCGAGTGTGTGGGTTGATCATTGACAGCGGGAGTTGCGTGAACGTGGCTAGTAAATTGATGGTGGAAAGGCTCGGCCTTAAAACCTTGAAGCACCCGAGACCTTACAAGCTCCAATGGCTCAATGAACATGGTGAAATGAAGGTAACAAAATAAGTTCGTATCTCCTTTTCAATTGGCAAATACATGGATGAGGTTCTTTGTGATGTAGTACCGATGCATGCTGGCCATATATTGGTTGGAAGACCATGGCAATTTGATAGACGAACGGTGCATGATGGCTACAAGAATCGATATAGTTTTACCAAGGATGGGCGGAACATCACCTTGGCACCTTTACCACCAAGCCAAGTGTATGAAGAACAATGCCAAATTAAGAAATCCATTTCGGCTTCTTCAAAACAAAGTGATTGTAATAGTAAGAAAGAGTATGAAAAAGGAAAAAGAAAAGGAATGTGAAAAAGAAAAAGAGTGAAAAAAAAGAAGAGGGAGAAAAGAAACTAGTTGAAAAGAAAGAAAGAAAAAAAGTGAGTTTCTTTACAAAAGAAAACGAGATTGAGGGAGTGATTAAAAAGAAAAAGCCTGTGATGATGATGATGTATAAAAACATGTTCCTTTCATCTAACGAAACCCCTCCCTTGCCTAGTGTTGTTTCTTCTCTCTTGCAGGAGTTTGAGGATGTATTCCCGGAGGAAATACCACCCGGTTTACCCCCTATACGAGGAATAGAGCACCAAATCGACCTCATTCCCGGGGCTGCCATTCCAAACCAACCAGCTTACCGAAGCATCCCTCAAGAGACGAAAAAGCTTCAGAAACAAGTTGAAGAGTTGCTTGCAAAGGGATATGTGCGTGAGAGCATGAGTCCGTGCGCTGTTCCGGTACTCTTAGTGCCAAAAAAGGATGGGACGTGGAGGATGTGCGTGGACTACCGAGCCGTCAACAAAATAATGGTAAAATATCGCTATCCTATCCCTCGGTTAGATGATATGATAGATGAATTACATCGATCTACAATCTTCACTAAAATTGATTTGAAAAGTGGCTATCACCAAATAAGAATGCATGAAGGTGATGAATGGAAAACAGCTTTTAAAACTAAGCATGGATTGTATGAGTGGTTAGTAATGCCTTTTGGCTTAACTAACGAACCTAGTGCCTTCATGAGATTGATGAATCATGTATTGAGTGCTTATATTGGTAAATTCGTAGTGGTTTACTTTGATGATATATTGATCTTTAGCCGTAATTTGCATGAACATATTGAGCATTTGAGGTTAGTACTTGAGGTACTAAGGCACGAAAAGTTATATGCTAATCTTAAGAAGTGTAGCTTTTGCATGGATAGAGTCGTGTTCCTTGGATTTGTTGTGAGTGCAGGTGGTATAGAGGTAGATGGAGAAAAGGTTAAGGAGATCAAAGAGTGGCCTACACCCAAGACCATCACGGAGGTAAGGAGTTTTCATGGTTTGGCCAGGTTCTATAGGAGATTCGTGCCCAATTTTAGCACCATAGCTGCCCCCTTAACGGAAATCATCAAGAAACGCGTAGGATTTAAGTGGGGAAAAGCTCAAGAAATGGCATTCCAAACATAGAAAACGAAGCTAAGTTGAACTCCTCTTTTACTTTTACCGGATTTTTCTAAAACTTTTGAAATCGAATGTGATGCTTCGGGTGTTGGTATAGGTGTTGTGCTTATGCAATAGAAGAAACCAATTGTATACTTTAGTGAGAAACTCAATGGGGCTGCATTGAACTACTCTACTTATGACAAGGAGCTCTATGCCTTGATTAGGGCCTTAGAGACGTGGCAGCATTACTTATGGTCGAAGGAGTTCATCATTCATACGGATCATGAGTCATTAAAACATTTGAAGGGGCAAGGAAGTTTGAACCGAAGGCATGCTCACTGGGTTGAATTTATAGAGATGTTTCCTTATGTGATTCAGTACAAGCAAGGTAAGGATAATGTTGTTGTCGATGCCTTATCACGAAGGTACGTTCTTCTTTCTACCCTTAGTGCTAAATTCATGGGATTTGAACATATTAAGGAACTATACTCAAGTGATTCTGATTTTGCTGAAATATTTGCATCTTGTGAACTTTCCTTGTGATAAATTTTATGTTCAAGATGGTTATTTGTTTAAAGAGAACAAGCTGTGCATCCCAAATTGTTCTTTGAGTCAATTTCTTCCGTGAGTCTCATGGGGGAGGATTAATGGGACATTTTGGTGTTTTAAAAACTTTAAGCATACTTAAGGAACATTTCTTTTGGCCTCACATGAAACGGGATGTTGAACGAACTTGTCATAGATGCGTAACTTGTAGAAAGGCTAAGTCACGAGTTAAACCACACGGCCTTTACACACCTTTGCCTATTCCCACGCATCCTTGGACTGATATTTCTATGGATTTTGCGCTAGGAATGCTAAGAACACAAAATGGAAAGGATTCAATTTTTGTTATTGTTGATCGATTTTCTAAAATGGCACATTTCATTCCTTGTAATAAAATGGATGATGCAACGCATGTGGCTGGATTTTTCTTTCGAGAAGTGGTAAGACTTCATGGATGTAACATCCCGATTGTTCGGACTTTCAGGTATACTACTATGTGCGCGATTTAATTAATTACTTACGTGAATATTTGATGTTTATTAAATTCTTATGTGGAAATTTGATAATTATTTGATTTAAGAATGAATTCGTTTTGAACGTTTAAACCCTCTACGTTTGAAATTTTGCCCTATTCGTGTCCGATTTCAATTCTGTTTCTTGCGAATTTTTTTTATATGCGTGAATTACTTGAGTTATGAACTTGACTATATTTTCATTTTATATTTTGTAATTTGTTTGGTTTGTCTTTTCATTTTAATGACGGAGACGGAACCTAAAGGAGGCTAAAGAGCATTTAGCGCGCCTTGGGTTCCGGGAAGAACAAATTGAGCTCGGGAATTCGGATTCGAATTCCGTCACCTCCGTTGAACTCGTATCCATGATTCGGGTTCAATAAACATAGCCTCATATTTTTCTAAGCTCATTTAGACCTCCGAAATTTAACCGAAACAAGCCTCGTATGCCATTTTAGACCTTTGCCCACTCTTTTATTCATAACTTTTGATATATTTGACCAAATTAAATAAACCTTGGCCCCACATACTCCTAACATACTCCTATATCAGCCATAAGCCCCTCATTTCGTTCCAACCTTGGAGAGAAGAGAGAAATAGCTGCTCAAAACCGAGACCAAGAAGGAAGCAAAATTATACTATTCACCTTCCAACCTTTTGAGCTCAAATCCTCATCAAATCCTTCCATTTTCGAAAGGTAAGCTTGGAATTTGTTTCTCCATCTTCTTTTCTTTGTTTAGATACCTTATTTGCTCAATTTGGTGGTGATTTGATCAAGATATGAATATTTCTATGAATAGTAAGGGTTTTGCCAATTTTGAAATTATAGCTTGATCTCTTGGTGTTTTGTTGGAGTTTTTGCATCCTAATTGATCTTATGACATTATAATATAAGTGTATGGTCTGATTTTGCATGAGAATCTAGGAATCTTTAGGTTTCAATTTGGGTTTTTGGAGTTTTTGGCATAAACTTGAAGATATGTATATCTCTTGCATTCCTTCACTTGAATCTTGATGTTTAGCTTGGATTTTGACATGGATTGAGTGAATATATGACATATTATGATCCTAATATGTTCTATCTTGAGTTTGCACGAATTTGGATGAGTTTTGGAGAGTTTTGGGGCTGAAAATTCGAGTTTTTTTGGCTTCCGACTCAAATCCACGGGGGTGGATTTTCCCTTTGAAAAAAATCCGCCGGGGTGGATTTGAGTCAGAAACTCCTGGAAAATCCATGGGGGTGGATTTTCCCTTTGAAAAAAATCCACCGGGGTGGATTTAGGTCAGTGGCTCCTTTTGCCCCAAACTTCGATTTTCTTGTTTCGTTTCGCATTCTTTTCGCTTTCTCAACACTAATTTGATCCCCATGCTTCTTCTAACATGTTATATTGTGTGTTAAGATTTATGTTATGAATTTATAGTTCGTTTTACATCCTCGTTTATGATATGTGAGTTCATATGCAATGTGTGACCTTATATGACCTAAACATGAATTCATCTCATTTCATTTGCATCATTTACACGCATGTGCATTTGCCGAGCGTTTATGTGGTACATATTGAGTCTAAGATTATCCCTTGTTATTTGTTTTGTGTAGTTGACCCTCCCGTTGACGACGAGGTTGTCCCTTAGGCGTCCGGTTCGCTTTCTTTTGTCACCGCTACGTGTTCGGAAGGTGAGGTTTTATTCTTTTAGATATTATGACCTAAAACCCTAAATGTTTTTAAGCCCGCATGCGATTTATGTATACTATATGTTAAATATATGTATGGTATGTACTTTGAGGACTTGTTCTCTTTGTTATAAGTTTTTGAAAACGATTTGTATTAGTATATAAACTATTTTACATTTGTTTTGAAATCCTTTCGTTAAGTGTGAGTGTGTAAGCGAGCTTTGAAATTTGAAAGAGAAGTTTACGAAAATTATGAATTTTGAATTATGATTTGGGCCCGGAGAGTGGCATGGTATCTCGGGACGGCCGAGGGGTCGCCGGGCTCTTCCATCAACACTTTCCTTTGAGAGTCTCGCCTAACCTTAGGAGGTTGAGGAAGGGCGTTTCTCTTGAGCCGGTGGATTCAACCACCGAAGGTTTCAAGGAAGTAATTAACCTTGTTTCGTGTGAATTTGACCGATAGTTAGGGTCGTCAACCCTTCTATCACCCGAAGAAGGATGGTTTATGAATTTTGCTTTGATTATGTCTTTGTTTGTGGGAGTTGGAGGTATAACTCGTACTCGCCGAGTTGTGTGAATTCGTATGATTTATGAAACGGGAATGGATTCTTAAATACTTAAAATTTGTGATTTTGGCCTATGGCCCTTACTTCTTTTCATTATATATAGTTATTATCACGGGAAATGTTTTAGTTTGCAAAAACCCTCCCCGATTCATGGATCCTTTTATGATTTTGATTAGGTGCTTTGCTCTATATGTATTATGAGTGTGTGTGTAGCCCCCTCACTAGTCATTAGGACTAACCCTAGTGGTTTTCTTTTCTTTTTCCCATCTTTCAGTTGCAGGTACCGTGGGAGTCGAGCTAGGCGGCAAGTTGTCTTCGAGTCTTACTTGTTTCATAGCTCGAGTCATCTTTATTGCATTCGTAGTGGTTTATGTCTTATGTTTATGAAATTTATTTTCCGAATACTTTGATACTTGAAATGTTTTGGCCCGGGAAGGGCATTGTAAATTTGTAATTGGAAATATTATGCTCTTATGACTATGTGATATGTATATATGTGATCTTGGGGAATTTTGTATGAATTGCTTTTATCGCTTCCGCTATACCATGAACTGTTTTGTGCTCTGACTGAGGGTTAGGCCGCCTAGCTAGAGAGTGAGTTTTGTTTGTCTCCCGTTCGCTGTTGTTCGATGCGTGTACGGATTCTCCATTCCACTACACGTGTCGGGCTCTAGTGCGGGGGATGTGGTGCCCTACGCTCGGGGTGCTACATCCTTAGGTGGTATCAGAGCTCTCGGTTGCAAAACCGGAGCTCTAGAGTCGTGTCGGGTCTGTCTAGGTCGTTCGGCTTAGGGTTATGTGATTATTTGCATTCATCTTTACAATTATGTGAGTTAATTGTTTAAATTTTAATTAATTGCTTTCATGAACATACATTGAACCCCATGCATCAATTTTTTCTTGATTTGTGAATTTTCAGGATGTCTCCACGAAGGAGAAATGATAGGGAACAAACCCCGGATCTTAATCAACCTCCTCCACAAGCACCACCACCTCCTCCATTGAATGCAGAAAATATTGTTCAGGCTCTCTTAAACCAGTTGCAACAGAATCAAAGGAATAATCCTTATGGGGAGGCTCAAGACGGTCAAGTTACCCCGGCTTTTAGGGAATTTCGGAACAACAACCCTCCGAAGTGGTACGGCGGTGATGATATTAAAGCAGAGGAATGGTTGTCAGAAATTTCGGGGATTTGGGAAATATGCCCTGCACCATCTCATGAGAAGGCAGTTTGCACGGCTCGTTTTGTTCAGGGTCCCGCCTCTAATTGGTTGAAGGCTATGAGAGCTCGGTTAGAAAGAATGGGTGAAGAGTTTAACTGGGAAAGCTTCATAAGAGAATTTCGCCACAAGTATATCCCACCAAGTGCCCGTGAAAGAAGACTCCAGGAATTCACGGAGTTAAAACAAGGGAATCGTTCTGTTGAAGATTATATTTTGGAATTTGAAAGACTCGCCCCGTATGCCCCTCACATCACTAACGATGATACTCAGAAAGCCCGGAATTTTATTCATGGGCTGAGGTATGACGTTCAGAATGCTCTAAAGGCCGCTACTGTGGACACTTGGGAGAAGGCTACAAGGAAGGCACTGAAAGTAGAAGCTCATAATTTGAGGATGAAACCTCCGGCTTACTCTTCGGGGCAAGGTTCGAGCACCGGATCAAATTTGGGTAAGAGGCCTATCTCTCAACGTGGGCCTCCGGTCTTCAAGCCCAAAGGTTCTAATCTTTTTAATAAGAAGCCCCGACCCCAAGGACAAGCTGTGGTACCCGCTCTACCGGTCCCAATTGAGTGTTCTTATTGCGGGGGTCCCAATCATACTGAGGAGACGTGCCGAAAGAAATTGGGAAGGTGCTATGGTTGTGGGGAGCCCGGTCACATGATCAACGCTTGTCCTAAGAAGAAGGATCCTCAACCCTTGAATACTATGCCTCCGAGAGCTCCTATCCAAGCCAGAGCCTATGCACTTGAAGGTGAAGAAGAGGATGCCGAGGTGGATGCAAATGCCGTCGTTGAAGGTACTATTAGCATTCATGGCATTCCATTACATGCATTATTTGATCCGGGAGCAACGCATTCTTTTATTGCTTCCCGGTGTGTTCCTGCACTTTCTTTGCCTGTTGCTTGCTTTGATGATTCCTTTGTTGTGAGTTCCCCACTCGGGGGCAGTTTGGTAGCGGACCGTGTGTTTCGTGGGTGCTCGGTTGTTGTTGAAGATCAAGAGTATCCGGCAGATTTGATTGAGATGCCTATCAAGAGATATGGGGTAATTTTAGGGATGGACTGGTTGTTTCGACACCGAGCCATGATGGATTGCTTCGCTAAGAAGGTGACATTGGGTTCTACGGTATTTGCGGGTCAGAGATTGAAGGCCTGCCCGTTTATATCCTTTATGGAAGCAAGTAAATTGTTCCGGGACGGTGCAACGGGCTACGTGGCCTATCTTTTGAATAAACCGAAAGATCAGGCCAAGCTCGAGGAGACGGAGATCGTGAAGGAGTTCCCCGATGTTTTTCCGGAGAATTTGGGGTCTTTACCTCCGGATCGGGACGTCGAATTTGTAATAGATCTCTATCCCGGAGCGGAACCTTATGCGAAATCTCCCTACAGGATGGCTCCAGCGGAGTTGAAGGAGCTGAAGGCGCAACTTGATGAGCTCTTAGAGTGTGGTTACATTCGCCCGAGCACTTCTCCGTGGGGTGCTCCTGTCCTGTTTGTAAAGAAGAAAGACGGGACATTGCGGATGTGTATTGACTACCGTGAGCTGAACCGGTTAACGGTTAAAAATAAGTACCCACTTCCTCACATTGAAGAGTTGTTTGATCTTCTTCAAGGTTCGTGTGTTTATTCTAAGTTGGATTTAAGACAAGGGTACTATCAGTTGCGTATCCGGGAGGAAGACATACCGAAGACGGGTTTCAACACTCGTTATGGGCATTTCGAGTTTGTGGTCATGCCTTTTGGTCTTACTAATGCCCCAGCCGCGTTCATGGATATGATGCACCGAATATTCCGGCCCTACCTCGATAAATTCGTGGTCATCTTTATAGATGATATTCTGGTGTATTCAAGGTCCGCTGAAGATCATGCGCGGCATTTGAGAATGGTATTGTCAACACTTCGAGAACATAGATTGTTCGCCAAGTTCAGTAAGTGTGAGTTCTGGATTGAACGGGTTTCATTTTTGGGTCACTTTATCTCAGGGAATGGTATTGAAGTGGATCCGGCAAAGATAGAAACGGTTATGTTATGGAAACAGCCGAAGAATGCCTCTGAAGTGAGAAGTTTTCTAGGGTTAGCAGGGAATTATAGGCGCTTTGTGAAAGACTTCTCGAAGATTGCTTCCCCGTTGACTTGGTTAACAAAGAAAGAGGTTAAGTTCAAGTGGGACGAGGCGTGTGAGAAGAGTTTTCAAACTCTTAAGGAGAGATTGACTTCTGCACCGGTTTTAACCCTACCCGAGGGTTCTGAAGGTTACTCGGTTTATACCGATGCATCGAAGGATGGGCTCGGTTGTGTCTTGATGCAAAATGGTAAAGTAGTAGCATACGCCTCGAGGAAGTTAAAAGATCACGAGAAAAATTATCCCACTCATGATTTGGAATTAGCTGCGGTTGTTTTTGCTTTGATGAAATGGCGTCATTATCTCTATGGGGTTACTTTTGAAGTTTTTACCGACCACCAAAGCCTTAAGTATTTGTTTACACAGAAGGATTTAAATGTAAGGCAAAGACGTTGGGTTGAGCTACTTGAGGACTATGATTGTAGAATTCAATACCATCCGGGTAAGGCTAATGTGGTTGCGGATGCTTTGAGCAGAAAGGTTAGTATCTCGAGTTTGGGAGCAGGTTCGAGTAAACAGAGTTCGGTATCCTTGGTTTCAGAGGCCCGTTTGGCAAATATCTCAGTACAATCGGATTTGAGGCAAAGATTGATTGAAGCTCAATCTAATGATTTGGAAATTCAAAGATTAGTGGCTAAGGCAAGGATTGATCCAGAGACCAAATTCGGGTTTGATGATTCGGGATTATTCCGGTTTAAGGCTCGGGTGTGTGTTCCGGATGAACTTAAGCAGTTGGTGTTGGATGAGGCGCATAAGTCGGCTTATACGGTACATCCCGGTACTACTAAGATGTATAGAGATTTAAGAAGTTTGTATTGGTGGAACGGCATGAAAAGAGATGTGGCCAATTATGTAAGAAGGTGTCAAACATGCCAAGTGGTGAAAGCTGAACATCAGAAACCGGGGGGAACTCTCCAACCACTTCCAATTCCTGAATGGAAGTGGGAGCAAGTGACGATGGACTTCGTGTCCGGCTTGCCAAGGACCAAAGGAGGTTTCGATGGAATTTGGGTCATAATTGATCGGTTTTCGAAGTCGGCTCACTTTCTCAAGGTCCGAATGTCCGATAAAGTGCCTAAGTTGGCCAAGTTGTACCGGAAAGAAATTATGAGATTGCATGGTGCACCTGTCAGTATTGTTTCAGATAGGGATCCACGGTTTACAGCGAGTTTCTGGCAGGAATTACAGAAATGTATGGGAACGAAACTTCAGTTTAGTACTGCATCTCACCCACAAACGGATGGACAATCCGAGAGGTTAATTAAATATCTTGAGGACATGCTTCGTGCTTGTGCCTTAGATTATCAAGACTCGTGGGATGAGCATTTGGACTTGGTTGAGTTAGCCTATAATAACAGTTTTCAGACATCGATTGGTATGGCTCCGTATGAGGCATTATATGGAAGGAAATGTCGATCACCTTTATTTTGGGATATTGATGAATGGAGATGGACAAAGGATGGTAAGCTCCAAAGAGCGAAGAAACCAAAGGAGATCCAAGATACCATCGAGAAAGTGAAAGTGATTCGACAAAGGCTAAAGGCGGCTCAGGACCGACAGAAAAGTTATGCGGACAAAAGAAGACGACCCTTGGCGTTTGAAGCGGGAGATAAGGTTTTTCTAAAAGCATCTCCTAGAAAAGGGTTTGCTCGGATTGGTAAAGGTGGGAAGCTTAACCCGCGCTACTTAGGCCCCTTTGTAATTATTGAACGAGTTGGGGAAGTAGCCTACCGGCTTGACCTACCACCGAGTTTGACCGGGATACACAATGTTTTCCATGTCTCTCAACTCCGGAAATACTATCCCGATGAGTCTTCTTTAATTCCAATCAAAGAGGTGCAACTAGAGCCGGATTTGACAATCAAGAAGTACCCGGTTAAAGTTTTGGACCGGAAGATGCAAGAATTGAGAAACCGGCAAATCCCCTTGGTAAAAGTCTTGTGGCGTGATCAGAAATTCGAAGAAGCCACTTGGGAAACCGAGGAGAAAATGAGACAGTTGTACCCGGAACTTTTCAAGACCTCGCTTCGGACCTGAGGACAGGTCCTTTTGAAGGAGGGAGGTTTGTAACATCCCGATTGTTCGGACTTTCAGGTATACTACTATGTGCGCGATTTAATTAATTACTTACGTGAATATTTGATGTTTATTAAATTCTTATGTGGAAATTTGATAATTATTTGATTTAAGAATGAATTCGTTTTGAACGTTTAAACCCTCTACGTTTGAAATTTTGCCCTATTCGTGTCCGATTTCAATTCTGTTTCTTGCGAATTTTTTTTATATGCGTGAATTACTTGAGTTATGAACTTGACTATATTTTCATTTTATATTTTGTAATTTGTTTGGTTTGTCTTTTCATTTTAATGACGGAGACGGAACCTAAAGGAGGCTAAAGAGCATTTAGCGCGCCTTGGGTTCCGGGAAGAACAAATTGAGCTCGGGAATTCGGATTCGAATTCCGTCACCTCCGTTGAACTCGTATCCATGATTCGGGTTCAATAAACATAGCCTCATATTTTTCTAAGCTCATTTAGACCTCCGAAATTTAACCGAAACAAGCCTCGTATGCCATTTTAGACCTTTGCCCACTCTTTTATTCATAACTTTTGATATATTTGACCAAATTAAATAAACCTTGGCCCCACATACTCCTAACATACTCCTCTATCAGCCATAAGCCCCTCATTTCGTTCCAACCTTGGAGAGAAGAGAGAAATAGCTGCTCAAAACCGAGACCAAGAAGGAAGCAAAATTATACTATTCACCTTCCAACCTTTTGAGCTCAAATCCTCATCAAATCCTTCCATTTTCGAAAGGTAAGCTTGGAATTTGTTTCTCCATCTTCTTTTCTTTGTTTAGATACCTTATTTGCTCAATTTGGTGGTGATTTGATCAAGATATGAATATTTCTATGAATAGTAAGGGTTTTGCCAATTTTGAAATTATAGCTTGATCTCTTGGTGTTTTGTTGGAGTTTTTGCATCCTAATTGATCTTATGACATTATAATATAAGTGTATGGTCTGATTTTGCATGAGAATCTAGGAATCTTTAGGTTTCAATTTGGGTTTTTGGAGTTTTTGGCATAAACTTGAAGATATGTATATCTCTTGCATTCCTTCACTTGAATCTTGATGTTTAGCTTGGATTTTGACATGGATTGAGTGAATATATGACATATTATGATCCTAATATGTTCTATCTTGAGTTTGCACGAATTTGGATGAGTTTTGGAGAGTTTTGGGGCTGAAAATTCGAGTTTTTTTGGCTTCCGACTCAAATCCACGGGGGTGGATTTTCCCTTTGAAAAAAATCCGCCGGGGTGGATTTGAGTCAGAAACTCCTGGAAAATCCATGGGGGTGGATTTTCCCTTTGAAAAAAATCCACCGGGGTGGATTTAGGTCAGTGGCTCCTTTTGCCCCAAACTTCGATTTTCTTGTTTCGTTTCGCATTCTTTTCGCTTTCTCAACACTAATTTGATCCCCATGCTTCTTCTAACATGTTATATTGTGTGTTAAGATTTATGTTATGAATTTATAGTTCGTTTTACATCCTCGTTTATGATATGTGAGTTCATATGCAATGTGTGACCTTATATGACCTAAACATGAATTCATCTCATTTCATTTGCATCATTTACACGCATGTGCATTTGCCGAGCGTTTATGTGGTACATATTGAGTCTAAGATTATCCCTTGTTATTTGTTTTGTGTAGTTGACCCTCCCGTTGACGACGAGGTTGTCCCTTAGGCGTCCGGTTCGCTTTCTTTTGTCACCGCTACGTGTTCGGAAGGTGAGGTTTTATTCTTTTAGATATTATGACCTAAAACCCTAAATGTTTTTAAGCCCGCATGCGATTTATGTATACTATATGTTAAATATATGTATGGTATGTACTTTGAGGACTTGTTCTCTTTGTTATAAGTTTTTGAAAACGATTTGTATTAGTATATAAACTATTTTACATTTGTTTTGAAATCCTTTCGTTAAGTGTGAGTGTGTAAGCGAGCTTTGAACTTTGAAAGAGAAGTTTACGAAAATTATGAATTTTGAATTATGATTTGGGCCCGGAGAGTGGCATGGTATCTCGGGACGGCCGAGGGGTCGCCGGGCTCTTCCATCAACACTTTCCTTTGAGAGTCTCGCCTAACCTTAGGAGGTTGAGGAAGGGCGTTTCTCTTGAGCCGGTGGATTCAACCACCGAAGGTTTCAAGGAAGTAATTAACCTTGTTTCGTGTGAATTTGACCGATAGTTAGGGCCGTCAACCCTTCTATCACCCGAAGAAGGATGGTTTATGAATTTTGCTTTGATTATGTCTTTGTTTGTGGGAGTTGGAGGTATAACTCGTACTCGCCGAGTTGTGTGAATTCGTATGATTTATGAAACGGGAATGGATTCTTAAATACTTAAAATTTGTGATTTTGGCCTATGGCCCTTACTTCTTTTCATTATATATAGTTATTATCACGGGAAATGTTTTAGTTTGCAAAAACCCTCCCCGATTCATGGATCCTTTTATGATTTTGATTAGGTGCTTTGCTCTATATGTATTATGAGTGTGTGTGTAGCCCCCTCACTAGTCATTAGGACTAACCCTAGTGGTTTTCTTTTCTTTTTCCCATCTTTCAGTTGCAGGTACTGTGGGAGTCGAGCTAGGCGGCAAGTTGTCTTCGAGTCTTACTTGTTTCATAGCTCGAGTCATCTTTATTGCATTCGTAGTGGTTTATGTCTTATGTTTATGAAATTTATTTTCCGAATACTTTGATACTTGAAATGTTTTGGCCCGGGAAGGGCATTGTAAATTTGTAATTGGAAATATTATGCTCTTATGACTATGTGATATGTATATATGTGATCTTGGGGAATTTTGTATGAATTGCTTTTATCGCTTCCGCTATACCATGAACTGTTTTGTGCTCTGACTGAGGGTTAGGCCGCCTAGCTAGAGAGTGAGTTTTGTTTGTCTCCCGTTCGCTATTGTTCGATGCGTGTACGGATTCTCCATTCCACTACACGTGTCGGGCTCTAGTGCGGGGGATGTGGTGCCCTACGCTCGGGGTGCTACAATGGAATTCCAAAATCAATTGTAAGTGATCGAGATGTGAAGTTTTTAAGTCACTTTTTGCGGGTATTGTGGGGAAAATTGGGGACAAAACTGTTATTTTCCACCACTTGTCATCCTCAAACGGATGGACAAACGGAGGTAGTGAATCGAACCTTGGGAACTCTTTTAAGGGCAGTGTTTAAAACATATTCAAAGAATTGGGTTGAGTGTATTCCATTTGTTGAATTTGCATATAACCGTTCAATACATTCTTCTACTTCTTTCTCACCCTTTGAGCTTGTTTATGGTTTTAATCCCTTAACTCCTTTGGATTTGCTTCCTTTACCTATGAATGAACTTGTAAGCTTAGATGGCAAGGAAAAAGCTGAACTAGTGAAGAAAATGCATGAGGATGCTCGGCTTCACATTCTCAAAAGAAACAACAAAGCTATGATTCAAGCCAACAAGGGATGAAAGAAAGTTGTTTTCAAGGAAGGTGACTTGGTTTGGGTTCATTTTAGGAAAGAGAGATTCAATCATCAGCGAAAGTCCAAACTTGACCCACGGGAAGACGGACCATTCAAAGTGTTGAAAAGGATCAATGATAATGCTTACAAAATTGATCTCCCGGATACATATAGTGTAAGTTCCACCTTTAATGTTGTTGATTTATCTCCTTTTCATATAGATTCAGATTCGGGGACGAATCCTTTTCAAGAAGGGGGGAATGATGTGAATCATGATGAATAGCGACCACAACTTGTCCCAAATGAAGAGTTGGTCCGATCCATAGCTCCAGAAGATAAAAAACAAAAGGAGCAAAGTTATGGTGGTCCAATTACACGAGCACGGGCCAAAATGATCCAAGAAGAAGTTGGGAATATCTTAAACCAATTTGCTCAAGCTGGACTCCAACCTTCAAAATTGGTTGCCGAACCCAATCTTCAACACTTCAATGTTTTTTTGTCCATTTCTTAAAGTCCAATGTGTGATATGATGTAATTCAGTCCTAAGTCTATTATAGTATTATTTGGGCCTTTATTTTGTCATTCTTTAGATGCATATTAGTTTAATTAAGCCCACTTTTGTAAGCCTTCAAGGCAAGTGGCGGGAATAGCTTGTGTCCCTTAGTTTTCTAAGTGTCTGTTAGGTTTCCATGCATGCATCTTTAATTCAGCATTGTAACTTGTTTTTTTCAAATCAAGAAGTCAATCATTGAATTTTAATTCAAGTGAGTTTTACTCTCAAGTTCTTGCTGAACGATACCGGAGTTTCAAACCTCCACCGGATAACGTTATTTCTAGACTCCTTATAGTCGACGGGGTGCGTTACTTAAACTTTGATAGTGCTGATTCTTTGCTCAATATAGCAAACGGGTCACACTCCTCTAATTCAACCTTGAAGTGGACAATCAGATTCTTAGAACTCCAAGTATTGGTATTGGGTTTCACGGGCAAGTACGTGGAGTTCGTATCAAATGTCCTTCGAAAGCCTGTTGAATAAGGGCTTTAGTAAGTGGATTTGTCATGTTCTCTGTCGATGTGACCCTTTCAATTTGCACATCTCCTCTCTTAATTATATCACGAGGGAAAAAAGCTCTTGCATCGTTAGCCGCTTCTCAGCATTTCCTCCCTGAGTTGTTGACCTGATCCTGACCTGACCTCATACGGGAGGCCCCACGCCAAGTGATTCTCCCCAAAAACACTCTACATGTGATATCCTGAAAACAGCTGCAGTTCCCTGAGACGCATCTGTCATCCAAGTTGGGTTCGTTGAGGTGGGGAATCTCCTGAGCCGGCAGCTGGGTTATCGGTTAAGTGACACATCCTCAAAATGTGCTTGGTCCTTTGGTGAGATCTTGGTTCTCTTGCTTGAGCAACCGCACCTGTGTTGTCGCAAAACACCGTAACGGGTTCCATAATGCTAGGAACTACACCGTAACTAGTTACCTTCCAACTCGAATCTACAACGGTCGTTTCCTTGGAACTTTTCCAACTCACTGCTGCGCCATTCAGGCAGAATATGTATCCTGACATGGATTTAAAGTCATCCATGTCCGATGCAAATCCTTAGTTCAAATCAAGAACAAATCCTTAGTTCTTCTCAAATACTTACGGATGAAGTCCAGTGACCTTCACCAGGGTCAGATTGGAATCGGCTAGTCACGCTGAGTGCATAAGCCACATCCGGTCGAGTACATAGCATTGCATACATTATGTTTCATATTGCTGATGCATAAGAAATTTTGGACATCCTAGACTTTTCAAGTTCAATCTTGGGACACAGCTTCTTCGAAAGAACTGTTCCCGGGCCCATTGGAAGTTTCCCACGTTTGGAATCTTCCATACTAAACCTCTTTAGTACTTTGTCTATGTAAACCGACTGTGATAATCCTAACAATCTCCTAGATCTATCCCGATAAATCTTTATACAGAGAATATAGGATGCATCACCAAGATCCTTCATCTCAAATTGGTTCGATAACCACGACTTTGTTACTTTCATGTCATCCTCCTCATTCCCAATGAGGAGGATGTCATCTACATAAAGTATCAGAAATTGAATCGAGGTCTCCAATTCTTTCTTGTACACGCAGGACTCATTCGGATTTTGAATAAAGCCAAACGATTTGACCGCTTCATCAAATCGAATGTTCCAATTCCTAGAAACTTGTTTTAATCCATAGAATGAACATTAGAGCTTGCAAACCTTTTGTTCGCTCCCACTGAATGTGAAACCCATGGGTCGCTCTATGTAAATGTCTTTGTCAATGTGTCCATTGAGAAAGGCAGTTTTCACATCCATTTGCCATTTCTCATAGTCATAATATGCAGCAATGGCAAGCAAGATCCGAATGGATTTTTGCATTGGAACCGGTGAGAAGGTTTCATCAAAGTCTACACCTGGTCTTTGAGTGAAACCCTTAGCAACTAGTCTCACTTTAAAGGCTTCCACGCTTCCATCTACTCCAAGCTTGCGCTTATATATCCATTTGAATCCAATGGGCCTGATCCCATCAGGTGGATCAACCAAGGTCCAAACTTGATTAGAGTACATGGAATCCATTTCGAATTTCATTGCTTCTTTCCACTGTCCAGAGTCCGAATCTAATAGTGCCTCCTCATAAGTTAATGGATCATTATCCATTTGAGATGTTTGGTGGAAAAAACCATACCATCTCTTTAGTTGTCTAGGAATGCGTTCAGAACATCTTATTTGAGGAGGATTTTTTCATGTATCACTCTCCGGGATTGACTGAGGGACGTTAGTCTCCAAACTTGGCGTGGGACCTTGGTCTCGAACCTCTTCGAGTTCTGCAATCTTGCCTTTCTTTTCTTTAAGGAATAATTCCTGAAGAAAAGTAGCGTTTCTTGACACAAAGACCTTTTTCTTCAAGAGGATTGTAGAAATAATATCCTATTGACTGTTTAGGATATCCTACAAAGTTGCATAAACTTGATCTAGCATCAAGCTTATCTCCCACTGTCCTTTTCACGTAAGCAGGACAACCCCAAATTTCATTAGTAAGAGTAATTAGGGATTTTGCCAAACCACATTTCAAATGGGGTTTTGGGTACAGATTTGGAGGGAACAAGATTCAGAATCTTAACTGCTGATTCTAAGGCATAACCCAGAATAAAGGTGGCAATTCAGTGAAACTCATCATGGAACGAACCATATCAAGTAGGGTTCTGTTCCTTCTTTCCAAAACTCCGTTTAATTGACGAATTCCCGGAGGAGTCCACTGAGAGAGATAATTCCATTATCTCTGAGATGATCAAGGAATTCGTCACTTACATACTCACCACCTCGATCAGATCGAAGTGTCTTAATCTTGTGACCGGTTTGGTTCTCAACCTCCTCTTGAAATTCCAAGAATTTCTCAAAGGCTTCGGATTTATACTTCATTGAGTACACATAACCAAAAAGACTAAAGTTGTCTATAAAGATTATCAAATACTGATGATTGTTTCTCGTACTTACACTAAGTGGTCCACAAACATCAATATGGATTAAATCCAATACTTTAGTGGTACGTTCCACTTTACCATTAAAGGGAGTTTTCGCCATTTTTCCTTTAAGTCATGATTTACAATATGTTAACTCCTTAAGTTCATTATCATAGAATGATCCTAAATTAGTTAACTTAGCAATCCTATCTTTAGAAATATGTCCTAAACGTGCATTGTAACACCCCGCTCGTCCTACAAATAAGGTAAGCCACGTTTCAACCTCCTTGTGTGTTTTAATTCTGTGATTTTATGTTTTGCCTGGCCCTATTTTGAACTCTTTTAGAGTTTAGGGGCCTTTTTGTAATTTTCTCTTTTTAGGGGTTATTCGGTCATTTCTCGTTCGATCAAGAGTTCGACCCTATTGACCCCTGCTTCGCGTTTAGGGCATCGAAATGAGTCCGTAGACTCTGAGTTTGCCCAATTTTAACTTCGTTAGCCCGCTTTTCCGACCGTTTTTGCGTACGAGGACCCGAGATATAATACCTCGGATCCTCGTAGTTCGTGCCAGAACATGCTCAGCTCTTTCTCTCTCTCCCTCCCTCAATCCAGTTACTGTTCACACACACCGAAGGTGTGTTTTCATGCACAACTCCAACTCACTCATTTCTCGACGGATTTCGACGAACAAATAGTCCATTTCGACGAGCTCGACGACACGTTCACAACCGTACCAACATTTTGACCAAGCGATCACCGACGACAGAGATATCGCCGATTTTCAGTCGCGCGCGGAGGGTGGTGGTGGACCGCGGCTTTGCCGCCCATTCGCGGCGGTCTCCGACGGACTTCCGGTGACACGCGCCCCTAACCCATGAAGAAGACCTCCCGGCGCAGACTGGGACGATGGCAGCGCGGCCATCTGGGTCGCAACGGCACCGTACGCGCTGCCTGAAGCTCGCGGCGGCGGTGGCGGTTACTGTAGCGGCGAGTTTCGCCGTCTTCCGGCGGCTTTTTCCGATGGGGCTTGGCGGTTTCCGAGGTTTTCGACCCTCCCGAGTTCATTTCCAGCCTCAGATTGGAGTGAATCGTGGCGGAAGTGGTGGTTCTGGCGTGGCAGGGGTGGCGGGACTTTCGGCGGCGGTTTGAAGCTTTTCCGACGATCTTTTGGCGACGGTTCCTTCTAAGAAGTTGTCTAACTCGACGAGATCGAGTTGTTCGTGTAGGTGGTGGCCCAAGAGCTGGCCGACGATGGCGGACCGGCTCTGGACCGGCGGTCTGGTTTTCCGGTGACTTTTCCGGCTTGTGGCTATAGGGCTTTCGAAGGATTCGTTACGAACTTTCCAACGGTATGTTCGGATTTTATTTTCGTTTTGCGGTTTGCGTTTAATTTCAATTTTCGTCGTTGGGATTTAGTTCGTTTTTTCGTCAACGAAGTCCGGCATGTTTGGCTTTTACTGAAATTGGTTGAGGGCTTTTGTCAAGTAGGCCGACGCGCACGTATCTGTCCTTCCGGGGATTTTTCCGACCACCGGAGGCGGTGTTCCGGTGGCTGTTCGGCCGGCTACGGTGGCGGCATTCTGGCGACTTTCGGACAGTAGGTCTGTTTCATTGTGGTGAGTCCAACGCCACTTTCCGTTCGTCAATCTGATGTCCGGTTGATTTTAAATGAATTTTTGAAGAAGTTGTATTTATTTTCGTTAATTGTTTTAATTGTAAATTTCGATCTTGTATGAACTATAAATTGAAATTATTAGTTGGATGATACTTGGAAGTATGCTATGATGTATGAAAATTTGATTCGTGAATTATTGAATTTATTTGTCTCGTTTTATGCCTATCTACTTGAGAATATTTATTGTTTAAGGGGTGTTGGTGTAATTTTTAGAAACTAATTGATTATGAAATTTTATGAAACATAAGAAATGAATTATGAAAAGATACGTCGTATTTAATTTAAATGATTTACTTAAGTATGCTAATTTTTAGTATATTATAAATTAGCCAATTATGGATTATGAATAAAATTGGAATGAAATTTGTGTTTATTTTTCTTGGGACCTAATACTTGACAAGAACTAAATTTCTAATGCTTTAATTTATTTTATGTAATTAATGTTATGAATTCGATAAGTTATGCATCCTCTAAGGTGTGAAATTATTGTGATTCGATATGAATGACTTAAATTGGATAAATGTGAACTAACTGTGCATCATTGTATTCGTGAGCATGGTCGTGCGTCTTTGTGGTTGTGTTTGGAGTCTGAGTCTTGTGTTCTGTGTGTGTTCAGTTGTTCAGGGGTTTTCCAGGGAGTGTCTGTCAGCTGTTTGGGTTCCAGTGGGACTTGTTGGCTCAGGTTTTCCGTTTTCGTCGGTGTAAGGTGAGGTTTTAGGATTTCTGTTTAGTTAAAGCGACCTACAACCTTCTGTGCTCGTTTTCAAGCCTGCATGCGATTATTCTATTATATTTATATAATAGATATGTGTTTATATGATATGTTTACGAATTTGTCATATGATTAAAGGTTTTCGAACTGTATATGTACGAGCATATGTAAGCTTGAATTGTTGTGCAACGAGGCTATGCTCCAAACCGTGTGTCTTCGTACCAGCTGCGGATTAGGATGACACGGAGAGGTACGTTTATAGCATATGCTAAGTTGTAAGGTATGGTAGGCTCCGATAAGGTACGTAAGTATGATTTTGATACGATATGATAAGTTTGGTATGTAGCGAGTTATGATCTGATATGCTATGTTCTGTTGTGTTGGGCCCCGAGACGTGGGTAAGGGAGACCCGGGATGTAACAGCCCGTATCAGGACCTAGCTGAAAACAGTAAATCAAAGAGGACAAGAATGCGTTTATATACCTTGGTTCACCTTTACAAATGTTCATGCATTGCATTCTTATGTGAACAATGTGCATTCACTAGTCGTATTGTGTTCTAAGGGGGATTTCCTTACCACGAACCAAATTCACTATTCATTTCCCGAGCCTACCTTGCCCTAGCATCTCATTGGAACACTAGAGGTTCTTAACTCATGCTTCCCAGTCATATGAACATGTTTTCGAAGCTTCGAAATCCTTTCTTGATCATTAGGGGTATTTTGGAAAATTTTGTTAAAAGTACTATTCATTTTCCGAACCAGCACTACGCCATTTTATGCGAGAGACCTCAAAGAACCTATACGTACTTTCTTGGAATTTTTCAACTCTCTTTTCAATGGTTTGAGGTTTCGTTTATGTGTCCAGAGCAATTTAAGAATTTATTTTCAAATAAAAGTTTCCGTCGGTTGAATATATTTCCTTCGTTAGAATGATTTAGCCCTTGAGATCATCGCCATAACGTTCCTCGATTTTTTCTATATTTTTGGAAAGCCTTTCAGACCTTCAAATTTCATCCTAGTATTTATTTCATAATTAAATTAATTTTCGAAATTCAAGAAAATCAAATCTTCCGAAGCTTATAACTTTTGAACCGTACGTCCGATTTTGATCCGTGAGTAACCGTTTCGAAGCTAATTTTATTTCCTAGCTCTTGGGCACTTTTCCAGCTTCAAAAATACGCAGGAGGAAGCTGAAATTACCAGATTACCCCTGCTGTAACAATTATACTAAAGAGCAAACCTATTTTTGGAAATTTCATAAAATGCCCCACCTCAAGTCCCTAGAATAAAGATTATTTGCACCCTAGTCCTTCCCAACAACTATAAATAAGTGTGTTGGGGTCTCATTCTCTCCCTCACACCTCCAAACTCACGTCTCCCCCCCCCCCTTGAAGAATAGGTATGTTTTCTTATTTTTTTTTTATGTTTTAATTAGTTTAATTTATGTTTTAATTTATGTTTTATTTTATGTTTTAATTTATTTATTAATTATGCTAGGTTTAGGATTTAATCTATGTTTTATTTTATGCATGAAATATGTGATTTAATTTATGTTTTTAAATATTCATGAATTTATGAATTATGTTTCTTATAGTATAGTTTATTATGAAATGTGTTACATAATTTAATTATGTTACAATTTAATTATGTGACAATTATTATGAGATGTTACATGTTACATTTTATTTATTTTATGATCATACTTAGGTAATTTAATTTGTTACCTAATTTAATTAAATGTTACATGTTATTTAATGTTACATAATTAAAGTATAACCTATAGTTTAACATGTTACATGTTTAATTAATTGTTACATATTTATACTTGACCAATTGATATATGTTATGGTATACATGTATACTATACGTATACGTATTTGATTCCAACATATATAAATACGTGTATACTTTCGTATAAATACTATGTGTATTTCCATAACAAATACGTATGTACTTTTATATAAATACCGTATGTATTCTAGTATAAATACCGCATGTATTCTTGTATAAATACTGTATGTACCCTGTATAAATACTGTATAAATACGGTAGGTATCCCCGTATAAATACCGTATACATACAGTATAAATACCGTATACATACGACATAAATACACGTATACATACCGTATAAGTACCGTATACATACAGTATATATACCGTATACTTGAATAGTGACCTTTGACCTTGACCTTTGACTCTTGACCTTTGACTTTGACCATTGACTTTGACCTTGATCAAGAATTTTGACTTTTAACCTAAATGATCGTTTCAAAGAGACGAATTCAACGGTCAAAGCCTTTTTTCAAAAATTCTCAAAAACAGGGGATCAAAGTAGGTTTCAAAGTTCACATTTCTTTTCTAAATGAGATTGTTTTAAGACCCTAAGAATATATACCCTTGAGTTCTTGACACGAGCTTTCAACTGAGACTAATCGTTTACTTGAATCCTTTCTTCGAAAAGATTATTCCTTGTTTAAGTGTTCCGCATTCTTGTTGATCTTCTACTTCAATAGATGGATATCCTCACTCAATCATGAATCATTTATATAGTTTGGAACTCAGTTCCTTAAGGCTCATGTCTATGATCATAAATTGATTAAAGATTGTTCGATTGCATTGATCTATTAACTCAAGTTTAAGGACAACTCACAATCAATGTTTCATTCTTAGTTAAATGATCCTCCTGCATTAAATGGTATTACTATCTTATGTACTGCATTACATGAATCATATTATGCCTTCATGCTTTGATGGTTATTGAATAATTATCATGAAATCTCGCCACATGATATGATATACTTTGATAACGCTTTGTCCTGTACATGTGATATCGTTATGTGTTATTGAATGTCTTAAGGTCATCCCTACTTGCTTATGTGACTATATGGTTTTTGGATAGAAACTTAATCATTCACTACTCACAGGTGAAGCCCGGATTTACTGTGGCTCTGGTATTATTGCATAATACCGTATCTGTAGGTGAGGTTTAAACTATTTCAACTGGAACCATGAATATTCCTTCGTTTTCAAATGATTTCAAAATCAACGCCTTCGGGTGCAAAGATTCCGATCTTTCAAGTTAACGTTTTCCCGTTTGGGACAATGCTTCGAGTTTAAAGTCAATGATCTCTGATATACGTTCTGTTCACTGTTATACTGCTTTGATTAAAGGTTCAGTCATCTGAACTCTGTGTGCTTATGCACTTTTGATATTCTGAAAGCAAGCTTTGGAAATTTTGCTATGTTGGGCCCTGGCGGTATGGTTAAGTAGTAGACCGGGAGGCGTGCGCCAATGGCTACTATAAGACTGGCCGCCGTAATGACCTTGGTGATGGTTTAATCGGAGGTTGGTTACTCCACATCGAAGGTTGGGAGAGGTGGTAAATTCCTCCCGTTTTGCACGTCACCGCGGGGTAGCTCCCTGGGCGCGACAATAAGGGGAGAAGGGGTGGTGCATGTGATTATGGGTGTCGGGGTCCTAACGGATCTCAATACCAACTTTATAAATTTTTTTGAGGAGTAAAGGATGGATATGGCCTAGCTTGCGGGCAACTTTGGTTTTAAAGTCTGGTTCATACTTTTGGAAAATATCCCGTACCCTGTTCCCCGTTTATAAAGTATATATGAACCAGAACCTCTGATGTGTGTGCATGTGTGTGCTTGCTTAGAAATCTCGTTTCAAAGTAATGTTTTGGAATACGATTCTGAAATAAAGATTCTGAAATTCAGTTTTAAAGTACAGCTTCGAAGTAAATCCTTTTCTGAAAACCTAAAGTTTAAGTAATTATATTGTTTCAAAAGTCATGCCTCACTTAGTCCTTTTGACTAATACCTCCACCCTGTTTTCTGACCTCATGGTTTCAGGTTCAGTGATTGCTTGTTGGCTGGTATCTTGAAGTATAGGAAATCTTTTGTTGTGCTCTTGTGGTCAGGTTCTTTTGAACCATCTTGGTCTCCACCCTCTTGATGATAATGTAGCGTTCGATTAGGTACTTATCGATCTAGTCTCCGGTGTCCTTTGTTACTTGTTATATTTTCCTTGACACTCTATCGAAATATCTCTTTCAATACTCAATTCCTGTATAGTCCTTGTACTTGGTTAGTAGCCTCTTGTGCTCATGATTTATGTTTCGAAAGTTTTAAATTTCTCATATTTCCGCTGCAATATTCCCTTCTAGTACTCTGATCTTGTATTGTTTTATCCGTTCGCCGGCGCGCTTCTTGGGGGCTAGGTCTCCTAGCCACTTGAGAGGTACGACGGTGCGGGGTTGTGGCCTCTTCGGGGTGCTACACGGGACGACCATGGGGTCGCCGGTTATAACCCCTGTGCACGTTCTCATTTGAGATATTCACGTGCGACCTATGGAGGTTGGGAATGCGTGGTATCTTGAGCCCACGGTGGATAACCGGGGATGGCACAGTGTGGGTTAGCTACCCCGTGTGTGTTTGTATCTGTATGAGTAGTGAGGGTTTGCTCCCCGAACTACATGGTGTTGGGGTTGGATTGTTTATGATATTTGTTGGTTTCTGATATGATACGTATGATTCGATATGGAAGTAAGGTGGGAGACCCGTACTCACCGGGTATATGAATATGATATGTTATGTTGATTATGAAACGGGATAGGAGCTTTCTCTTTTGATATGATACTATTAAGCTCAGTATGTTATAATTTGGATAAGATAAGATATGTATAAGTTTGGTTTGAAAATTTTACAAGTATGATTTGAAAAATGGTTTTGGTATGCAAAACCCTACTCCCGGTTCATAATCTTTCGTTTGATACGTGCTCTGCTCCTTATTATGCATAGTTTGCCTGTATAGTCCTTGTACTTGGTTACTAGCCCCACCAATGTTTTTAGTTTGCAGGTGCAAGTTGTTAGAGTTCGAGCTAGGCGGCTTTGAGTCGGGTCTGTCGAGTCTGTGTCAGTCCGTTTGATTTTTACTAAGTACTTTGTTCCGAATTATGTATGAAAATTATGTATATAGTATGTTCGGTACAAGATGATGTTTATGCTTTGATTATATGAATTTTCGGGACAGGTTAGGACAGGGTTTGGATTAGTTGAACCCGTCTTTGTTGTATGTTTGAATTCGGGGCAGGTTAGGACAGGTTCGTGGAATTAGTTGAACCCGTTTACTTATGTTTGTTGATTAAAGTTTTTGTTAGTTCATATTTTGCATTGCTTCCGCGTTCGGGTTTTTGCATATTTTACTTGTACAGGGTTAGGTACCGCCTAGCTTAGGTTGGTTTTTTTCGTTTGTCACTCGTTCGCTGTGACTTGGTGCGTGTGCGGACTTTCCATTTCGTACCACGTGTCGGGTCATAGTGCGGGGGTGTGGTGCCCCACCGCTTGGGGTGCTACATCTTAAGTGGTATCAGAGCTACCAGGTTCAGAACCGGTGCTCTGGAGTCGTGTCGTATCAATTTAGGTCGTACGGCCTAGGAATACTTGTGCATTGCATTTGTCAGATGTGAAATTTTGACTTCTCTGTATGAATTTGTCTGAGCTTATGTGATTGTGTGCACACTATGATTACGATTTTTGTAAAATTATTATTGTTATGCTTAAATTTATTTAAATTACGTATTGCATCTGCATTACTTAAGGGTTCTTAATTGCTTTTATTACTTGACATATCCACGTACTAACCCGCATGCATAGATGTTTATTCCATTTGTGAATTGCAGGGTGTTACTTCGACATCAAATTGTAAATGATCGTGACAATTCTCTCCACTTCTATCAATCTTTGACAGGAGATTCAAAGAAGCCATACTCTAATGAGAGACAATGGACCTCTACAAGAATTCAAAACAAGGAATCAATGATATCGTTATGAATACGGGTATTATACATTCATGGCACGTTCATCATGCATTGGAGTAAATTTTAATTATTTCGAACATTTGCTTTACGTGCTTGATTGTCTTCCTTGCTGATTAATGAGTGTATGCCATTCCCATCCCTAACTCCACATGCATTAGCTTTGTGGTTGTAATTTAGGTGTTCCCCTACCTGGTCCACTAAGTGCTGTCTTGGTCGAAGCAATATTGGAATTTGAACAGGGGTTGACCAGATGGTATATGATCGAGTTAACACAGTCAGGGTATAGGGTGGATAAAAGGAAGATAAGTACACGAGGGAGACAAGACATCTTTTAACTGTCAAGGTGCCTTTAGGATATATATACTCTACACATTTAGAGGTGCTCAGGAGTAACATGTTTTATAAGGACACCAGAATTTCAAACTCTGGATGGCGTGAGATGACAATAAAGAGATCAAGGCACTTTTACCATTCAGAAAATTCCAAGTAGGGAATCAGATTACTATTACAAAGACAACCACCAGAGTAGTTACACTTACTTTAATGAAAAGGGGGGAAATTGTGTAAGCTATGGAATATTGTGCCGAGGTCATTGAAGATCAACTCTACCAAACATCGAGGATAAGGACATCATTTACAACGACGGTGTACTAAGCAAGATTGTTTAAAGATTCTTCATTTATCTCTTCACGATAGTCCTGAGATATGTTACCGTTGAAAGAAATAGCAATTCCCGATTACCGAGGATTTATTTGGATTTCAAGAGATTCCACGGATCACTATACTCCGAGAATCAAGTGAGACGGTCCAAGATCAATTGAGTACCCGAGAATCTGAATGAATACTAAAGAATGCAAGTTTGAACGAAGGGTTGGAACCACTGCTAGTCAAGGATTCGATTATCCTTCCAAATTAAAGAATTGCCAACCTCGACTTCATTTCCACGGTGAACGGTACATTGAGCATTCATGGCATTTGGACCATACATTTCATAAGTAATTATATTTTATTTTGCTTGACTAATGTGACAACGTGTAATGTTTCATGTTACTTCATTGTAATAGCGTGGCTAACTGCTTTAATTTTCATAATTTAAGAATTTATAGATGTTGTGAATTCTTGAAAACTGAATGGATTACATGCTTGCGTGAATTGTTCGTACTTCAGTGTTTATACTTTCCTTAATGGCTCACTAACCCTTCATGCACATACATACATATTATGATTTTATCTTACAGTGATCCCATCGCGATATCCCCCTTGAGTTGAGCATGGATGATGAGTCTATACTCTAGGGACACCGATATCAGTCGTGTAAAGGTGCACTATACATGCATCCCATGTTTTGCATCCAGTGTTATTTTGATGTGTGTATGTTTGAATGCTGAGTAAGTGAACTTTTCTGCTAGAGAGTTGTTGAGATCTCTCTATTTACGTGTTAGAGAGATGTGGGATTCTCCCTATTTATGTGATAGAAAGATGTTGGATTCTTTCTAAATTATGTGAGCAAGAGATGCTGGATTCTCTTGGAGTTAGATGTTTGAGAGATGCTGGATTCTCTCGAATCCAGGGTTTGAGAAATGCTGGATTTTCTCAAACTAGAATGTTTGGAAGATGTGGAAGTCTGCCAGACTTAGGTTGAGAGATGGGGCTCTCTCGATTATGTGGTTGGGAGACGGGGTTCTCTCAATTCTGTGCCTGAGGGACGGGGTTCTCTCTTTTGATGTGCCGGGAGACGGGGCTCTCTCTCTCTTGCGTGCTGAGAGATGGGATTCTCTCTTGTTTGTCGGGGCTGAGTTTCGTGTAGCCTGATGTTGGTTTGCAATCGGTGAAGAAGCAACGGTTTCGAGCTTTGGGTGCAGTGGTCTAGTGGGGGATCGAACGAGTTGAAGCGACTAACGGTCAAGTGTTTGAACAAACCTCTGTGACTACGGAACTCTGCAAGGAGTTGATGCAATCACTGGGAGTAAACTTCACAGCCAGGGCTATGACTCTACACGATTTCGAGAGATAGATTGAAGTATTCCAGTTTGAAGCTTTACGATTCAGTAATAGGACCTGAGGACAGGTCCTTTTGAAGGAGGGGAGTTTCTAACACCCCGCTCGTCCTACAAATAAGTTACGCCACGTTTCAACCTCCTTGTGTGTTTTAATTATGTGATTTTGTGTTTTGCCTGGCCCTATTTTAAACTCTTTTAGAGTTTAGGGGCCTGTTTGTAATTTTCTCTTTTTAGGGGTTATTTGGTCATTTCTCGTTCGATCAAGAGTTCAACCCTTTTGACCCCTGCTTCGCGTTTGGGGCAACGAAACGAGTCCGTAGACTCTGAGTTTGCCCAATTTTGACTGCGTTAGCCGGCTCTTCCGATCGTTTTTACGTACGAGGACCCGAGATATAATACACCGGATCCTCGTAGTTCGTGCCAGAACACGCTCAGCTCTTTCTCTCTCTCCCTCCCTCGATCCGGTTACTGTTCACACACACCGAAGGTGTGTTTTCATGCACAACTCCAACTCGCTCATTTCTCGACAGATTTCGACGAACCAATAGTCCATTTCGACGAGCTCGACACGGTCACAACCGTACCAACATTTCGACCAAGCGACGACCGACGGCGGAGATATCACCGATTTTCAGTCGCGCGCGGAGGGTGGTGGTGGACCGCGGCTTTGCCGCCCATTCGCGGCGGTCTCCGGCGGACTTCCGGCGACATGCGCCCCTAACCCATGAAGAAGACTTCCCGGCGCAGCCTTGGCCGCGCCGCCTGAAGCTCGCGTCGGCGGTGGCGGTTACTGTAGCGGCGAGTTTCGCCGCCTTCCGGCGGCTTTTTCCGATGGGGCTTGGCGGTTTTCGACCCTCCCGAGTTCATTTCCGGCCTCAGATTGGAGTGAATCGCTGCGGAAGTGGTGGTTCTGGTGTGGCAGCGGTGGCGCGACTTTCGACGGCGGTTTGAAGCTTTTCCGGCGATCTTTTGGCGACGGTTCCTTCTGAGAAGTTGTCTAACTCGACGAGATCGAGTTGTTCGTGTAGGTGGCGGCCCAAGAATCGGCCGACGACGGCAGACCGGTGGCGGACCGGCTCTGGACCTGCGGTCCGGTTTTCCGGCGACTTTTCCGGCTTTTGGCAATAGGGCTTTCGAAGGATTTGTTACGAGCTTTCCAACGGTATGTTCGGATTTTATTTTCGTTTTGCGGTTTGTGTTTAATTCCAATTTTCTTCGTTAGGATTTAGTTCGGTTTTTCGTCAATGAAGTCCGGCATGTTTGGTATTTTCTGAAATTGGTTGAGGGCTTTTGTCAAGCAGGTCGACGCGCACGTTTCTGTCCTTTCGGGAATTTTTCCGACCACCGGAGGTGGTGTTCCGGTGGCTGTTCGGCCGGCTACGGTGACGGCATTCCGGCGACTTTCGGACAGTAGGTCCGCTTCGTTGTGGTGAGTCCAACGCCACTTTCCGTTCGTCAATCGGATGTCCGGTTGATTTTATATGAATTTTTGAAGAAGTTGTATTTATTTTCGTTAATTGTTTTAATTGTAAATTTCGATCTTGTATGAACTATAAATTGAAATTATGAGTTGGATGATACTTAGAAGTATGCTATGATGTATGAAAATTTGATTCGTGAATTATTGAATTTATTTGTCTCGTTTTACGCCTGTCTACTTGAGAATATTTATTGTTTAAGGGGTGTTGGTGTAATTTTTAGAAACTAATTGATTATGAAATTTTATGAAACATAAGAAATGAATTATGAAAAGATACGTCGTATTTAATTTAAATAATTTACTTAAGTATGCTAATTGTTAGTATATTATAAATTAGGCAATTACGGATTATGAATAAAATTGGAATGAAATTTGTGTTTATTTGTCTCGGGACGTAATACTTGATAAGAATTAAATTTCTAATGCTTTAATTTATTTTATGTAATTAATGTTATGAATTCTATAAGTTATGTATCCTCTAAGGTATGAAATGATTGTGATTCGATATGAATGACTTAAATTGGATAAATGTGAACTAACTGTGCATCATTGTATTCGTGAGCATGGCCGTGCGTCTTTGTGGTTGTGTTTGGAGTCTGAGTCTTGTGTTCTGTGTGTGTTCAGTTGTTCAGGGGTTTTCCAGGGAGTGTCTGTCAGCTATTTGGGTTCCAGTGGGACTTGTTGGCTCAGGTTTTCCGTTTCCGTCGGTGTAAGGTGAGGTTTTAGGATTTCTGTTTAGTTAAAGCGACCTACAACCTTATGTGCTCGTTTTCAAGCCTGCATGCGATTATTTTATTATATTTATATAATAGATATGTGTTTATATGATATGTTTATGAATTTGTCATACGATTAAAGGTTTTCGAACTGTATATGTACGAGCATATGTAAGCTTTAATTGTTTTGCAACGAGGCTATACTCCAAACCGTGTGTCTTCATACCAGCTGCGGATTAGGATGACACGGAGAGGTACATTTATAGCATATGCTAAGTTGTAAGGTATGGTATGCTCCGATAAGGTACGTAAGTATGATTTTGATACGATATGATAAGTTTGGTGTGTAGCGAGTTATGATCTGATATGTTATGTTCTATTGTGTTGGGCCCCGACACGTGGGTAAGGGAGACCCGGGACGACCATGGGGTCGCCGGTTATGACCCCTGTGCACGTTCTCATTTGAGATATTCACGTACGACCTATGGAGGTTGGGAAGGCGTGGTATCTTGAGCCCTCGGTGGATAACCGGGGAAGGCACAGTGTGGGTTAGCTACCCCGTGTGTGTTTGTATCTGTATGAGTAGTGAGGGTGCTCCCCGAACTACATGGTGTTGGGGTTGGATTGTTTATGATATTTGTTGGTTTCTGATATGATACGTATGATTCGATATGGAAGTAAGGTGGGAGACCCGTACTCGCCGGGTATATGAATATGATATGTTATGTTGATTATGAAACGGGACAGGAGCTTTCTCTTTTGATATGATACGATTAAGCTCAGTAAGTTATAATTTGGATAAGATAAGATATGTATAAGTTTGGTTTGAAAATTTTACAAGTATGATTTGAAAAATGGTTTTGGTATGCAAAACCCTACTCCCGGTTCATAATCTTTCTTTTGATACGTGCTCTGGTCCTTATTATGTATAGTGTGCGTGAGTTCAGCCCCCTCACTCAGTAAGTGGACTGACCCTCGCCCCACCTATGTTTTTAGTTTGCAGGTGCAAGTTGTTGGAGTTCGAGCTAGGCGGCTTTGAGTCGGGTCTGTCAAGTCTGTGTCAGTCCGTTTGATTTTTGTTAAGTACTTTGTTCCGAATTATGTATGAAAATTATGTATATAGTATGTTCGGTACAAGATGATGTTTATGCTTTGATTATATGAATTTTCGGGACAGGTTAGGACAGGGCTTGGATTAGTTGAACCCGTCTTTGTTGTATGTTTGAATTCGGGGCAGGTTAGGACAAGTTCGTGGAATTAGTTGAACCCGTTTACTTATGTTTGTTGATTAAAGTTTTTGTTAGTTCATATTTGCATCGCTTCCGCATTCAGGTTTTTGCATATTTTACTTGTACAGGGTTAGGTACCGCCTAGCTTAGGTTAGTTTTTTTCGTTTGTCACCCGTTCGCTGTGACTTGGTGTGTGTGCGGACTTTCCATTTCGTACCACGTGTCGGGTCATAGTGCGGGGGTGTGGTGCCCCACCGCTTGGGGTGCTACATGCTTGCCATAAATAAGCCGAGATCTTGTCATCTCTTTTGCATTTGTTTATTTGTTGTATATTCAAAATATTAGTGTCTTTAGTTGTATAAAGTTCATTAGATAATGTACCAAGCAAAACGGAAGTTTTATTCTTCTTAAGATAAAAGTTTCCATTTCTAGAAAAAGTTTCAAAACCTTCACCATCAAGTATTGGAATGGAAATGATATTACGAATAATAGAAGGTACATAAAGGACTTTGTTCAAAACTAAAGTAAAGACACCTAAATCTAATCTACACGTCCCAATGACTTGAGCTAGAACACTTGATCCATTCCCAACCTTCAAGATGCATTCTCCTTCTTCAAGCTGTCGGACCGCATTTAGCATCTATAAATCATTACAGATATGAGCTCCACAGGCGGTATCGAGTACCCAAGAATTAGAATTAATAGATAGATTACTTCAACAATAAACACACCTTTCTTTAGAGTATCCTTGTACTCTTGGCAGTTCCTCTTCCAATGCCCTCTCTTACCACAATGGTGGCAAACGCCTTCTCTCTGATATTTTCTCTTCTTGGCTTTTCTCTTTCTAACCCCTCCATCGGGTTTAAGAGATCCCTTCTTCTTGGGAACTTTCTTCCCTTTGCCTTTAGAAGGCCTAGAAGAGGAAGTGACCTTCATTACTTTGTTATCCTTCTTGATCGTGTGTTCAGCAGTCACAAGTTAACTAATAAGATCAGCGACAGTAGCATGAGCATGATTCATGTTGAAGTTCAGCACCAAAGGATTGGATGATGGTGGAAGCGATGCGACAACAAGTCCATGGCGAGTTCTTCACTCAGTGGCATTTCCATGGAGGTCATTTTCTAGTTTAAAGCAAGGAACTCATAGACAATTATACCTTCTTTCATTCTAAGATGAAAGAGCTCCTTAGAGGTGTTGTACCTCAAAGCACGCTCTTTGGGGCCGGTACAATTGCTCAAGGTGGTCATAAATCTCCCAAGCGGTTTCCATATACTGGTGTTGCTGTTGCATGTCCGGTGACATGTGCCACAACATGAGGCAACGGGCTTGAAGATTATCTTCATTCCACTTCGCAATTGTGTGTCTTTTGGCCCGAGTCGGAGCCTCGCCTTTAGCGACAGGCTCTCCCTCGAAGAGAACATATCTTCTCTTTTCAGAATCCAAAACTATCTTTAGATTCTGAAGCCAATCAGAGTAATTGGGCCCCGTCAACTTGTTTGATTCGAGGATGGATACTAGAGGGTTTTTAGTTGCCATTTCAATTGTAGAGAATCACAGAACTATAACCTAAATGAAAAATAGAGAAATCGTGAGCATGTTGAATAATAACGATTATACATATTATCAAGGTCTTTAGAAATATGTTCTCCCACTGTTTTTAGAAGGTCTATAAGTCCCTACGACCTTAGAAGAAATTTATTTTCTCAATGGGTAATAGGATCACAAGCATTCTTAGTTTTGGACCCACGACTCGTGAGACATCCAAAGGTCTAGGAATCTTTAGGTAGGTACAAATTGCCGATTTCATCCCCATGGAATTCCTAGTAATATTTTTGCATCACTGATCTTTCAATCATGGACCCACGACTCGTGAGACATCCATATCTACTTCAGTGTTGAGCATAACCCGTCAATCATAAGATCTCAACCAAACTTAGTCCGGAACGACCCACGACTCGAAAGACATCGCCTATTCTAAAATGGTCAAGAAATATTAATTACTTAAAGTGATTAATCAAGAAACTAGAATTAATAAGCTACACTAATTACCCCACGACTCGTGAGACAACAATTAGTTTCACTTATTAAGTCCGAAATCCTATTGAATGAATGCTAAGAATTTTACTACAAACATATCTATTTATTCGAATTGCTTAATATTTAAATGGGATTTTCGAATTATCGGAGGGTTGTCCGGAATGACCTCACCAACATATAATGTTATCCAAATTTTAATTGTCTTGATTTGCAGTTTCACATAAAGTGCATCACAGAAGCAATTAGCAGATAACATGTCCTAGCATGATACTAATTATGAAATGATCATGGGTATCCTATCTTATATGTAATTCTGGGAGCCACTCCATAATCACTAGTTCTAACATTCATGCCACATAAAACAGTTCATATCACATAGGGGTATAGAATTTAATAGAAATCCCTATCTATTACATTTATAGAAACCCTCCTAAACATTTTGAGGGGTCTTCACTTATGGCCATCGTTCTTCAAGTGTTCCTTATGGATCCTTCTTGCTCCTTGGGTGCTTGTCTCCAAAAGAAAAAAGGAAAACCTCACTTCCTAAAATCTACTCTCTTAACATAAGGTAATATTGTAGCGCCCGGAGCAGCGAGCCACCAAATCCCCCGCACTTAGACCCGAACCCACTTATGAAATAGAAATCCATACATGAACCCAAGACTAGGCGAACAGGAACATACACGCACTCTCTAAGCCAGGTGGAGCTAAGACAAGACCAGAGCGTGCAAAACCCACAAAACGCGGAAGCATATAAAAAATGCAGGAAGATAAATCCATAAAACGGGATCAACTATCCCTATAAGCCTGTCCCGAAATATATATATATATCAAGAATTCATACATAATTCATTAACAAATACATAGCATATACATCCTTTAATTATCAAAAAATGAATCATATACAAAAAGTGACCGAAAGTAAATGAAAATGCAACTCGAGAAGGGGACTAGAACTCGACCGACCCACGACTCCGCCTAGCACGACCCAAGACCTGCAAACTGAAAAGTTGAAAGGAGAGGGTCAGTCCACCGACTGAGTAAGGGGGCTAATGCACACCCACACACATATATATATAGAGCAAAGCATATAATAAACAAAAGACTATGAACCGGGATAGGGTTTTGCAAGCTAAAGTCATTTTCAAATCAAACACATACTTATTCAAAAGATAACAAGCTTAGCATATTCGTAACATAATTAAAGAGAAAGCTCCTATCTCGTTCCATAACCAACATATCAAAATCAATTCTTACACCCGGCGAGTACGGGTCTTTAACAAGTCCCCATTTATTAACGTATGAAATAAAATGGAAGGCATAAATTATAAACAATCCTTCCCCATCAATGATGTAGTTCAGGGAGCAAGCCCTCACTACACATTACCATTACCAAAAATGCACGGGGTAGCTAATCCACGTTGTGCCTTCCCCGGTTATCCACTGAGGGCTCAAAGCATCACGCCTCCTCAACCTCCACGAGTCGCACGTGAGTACTTCAAATGAGAAAGTGCACAGGGGTCATAACCGGCGACCCCATGGTCATCCCGGGTCTCCCTTACGCACATCTCATAACCGGCGACCCCATTAGAGAAGTCAACCATCTCGCTTCCCCAGAAGATTTAAACTTCCAACTTCCTAGTTCTTTAGCCATTCCCACTCCTTCTTTTACTAATGATACCCGTGATAAGTCCCTCATCGGGATAACCTTGGATTTATCAAGAAAAGAACTTTCAATTTCTCTTCAATAATCCCGGTTAAGCTTTCCCAATACTGCTCTCCTTCATTGGTTAATTGTAGACTCAAGGAAGGAAAAGCTATTAATCTCTCTCTAATGCACCACCATCTACTCGATCTCAATATTCACGTTGAATGGTGAATCAATCGTTTTCTCTCCTAGGAATTGGGTGTAGATGCTTGTTCCCGATTTCCTTTCTTATTTCGATATCCCCTTGATCACTCAGTGTTGAAGGGGTCTTCCTTTTTGAATTTTAAACTGCTACATCAAGTAAGTAAGAACGAGACTCACTTGATGTGGTACCAATCTTTTCCTTGTCACTAAGTCCTCCATTGTTTGTTATATCCTCAACCGACCCTATGGAGATACCATTTCATCCTATGCCGGTTTTCCATCATCACAAAGGAAGATTTTTCTTGCTCAAGAGCTATCATGAAAACATTAAGCTTATGCATGCTGGTTAGACTTGCTTATGCTATGCGCTACATTATCACCCATTAAACAAGGAAACAACAAAGAATAGCAAAATAAAATACACATCATGAATAAGTATAAAATTAAAATGTGAGATGGATGCTCATGCAATGAATGCAATTACCTCTCGGGTGTTTCTTTGGCCTTTGTTGTTCCCATTCGTCCAACTTGTGTTTCGACGATCCACATCTGAAGTATCGCCCCAACCTCTTCCAATAATTCTCATAAGTACAAGAATTTTTCCTACAATGAGCGCACGGTGGTTGCTCCATAGATGGAAGCTCCTTCATTTTCTTCTTTCCTTTCGGTCCCATTTGAGATTCATCTCAGTTACTCTTTGATCCCAATCCTAAGCTATTTCCCGATCCCGAGCTACTTCCTGATTCCATTCTTCGTACTCGGCTCCTTTCTTTTAATTCTTAGATTCAACTAGAACAGCTTCCTGGGTATTCTCGATCCAAGCTTTAGACTCGATCCTGGTTTCCATTTCTCGAAGATCTTCTCTAATTCCATCCATAAATTGGGCCACTCCTTCGGATTCATTCGGTCTCCTTAGATAAATACGAGGGCACACATGGATCTTGTTTTTGGAGGAAGCGCATGATACGAACTCCACGTACTTGCCGTGAAACCCTATACCAATACTTGGAGTTCTTGATTTTCGATCGTCCACTTCAAGGTTAAAATAGAGGAGTGTGACCCGTTTGCTATAATGAGCAAGGAACCAACACTATCAGATTTGAATTATAGGAGTGTGACCCGTTTGCTATAATGAGCAAGGAACCAACACTATCAGATTTGATAAGTAATGGACCCCGTCGACTATAATGAGTCGGGAAATGACATTATCCGGTGGAGGTTTGAAACTCCGGTGTCGTTCAACTAAGAACTTGTGAGTATAACTCACTTGAATCACAATTCATTCATTTTTTTGACTGAATATTTCGAACTACAAGGCTGGAATATAAAGATGCATGCATGGGAATTCTAAGAGACAATTCAGAATTCAAAGAGACAAGCTAATCCCGTCACTTTTCTTGTAGGCTGAATAAAATGGGCTTAACCTAATCTAAATGAATGCAAAATAAATAAAAAGATGGCCCAAAGTATAATATAATAGTTCAGGGCCAAATTACAATAAACTTAACACAATTTGGGCTTAAAATTCTATCACTAAGACATTGAAACAATGTGGATTGGGTCCAGCTGAATACTTGTCTTCTTGGAGCTAATCTTGAGTTATTTGGATCAAAAGAGATTGAACTTCTTCTTGCATTCTTTTGGACCGTGGCCTTGTGATAGGTCCAACATAACTTGGTTTGGACCAAAGTGTGGCCTTGTCTTATGATTCACATCATCCTGATTCCTATCAGCGCATCTAGTACACCTACCCAACCTTCTCCAACAATTCATATGACTATGGTTTGGTCCTCCGCAATTAGTGCATGGAATTTGTTCTTCGAGGAACGGCGTGCCCAGCAAGAATATAATATCTTTTCTAACAAATCGTGCCATTTTACTCTTTGTGATACCCCGTCTGATCAACCGTACAGGTCTGACGTATATGCGCGATTTAATTTATTTAATTTCATTTATTTGTTAATTTAATTCTTTAATTATTATTTCTTTTGAAATTTGAATTCACTTATTTGAAAAATTCGCCTCTTTGTTGGAAACGTGTTTCGTTTATGTTCGATTTGAGATCGAATTTTCGGGTCATTATAATATGTTGGAGTATTACGTGTTATGAATTTGTTTTTATGCTCGTTTTATATTTTCGGACTTGTTTTAAATGGTAACGCAGCATTTTATTTGTTTTGGGGACTCGAGGGCCTAACTAGTTTTAACGCGCCTTATGTTCCGGAATTTATAACTTGAGCTCGGGAATTCAGATTCAAATTCCAGAAGTGACGCCGGACTTGTAACGAAGAAAGAAAACTAAGGAACCTAGCCTTGTATTTTTCTAAGCCCGTTTGGACCCCCGTTTTTGGTCCGAACCGAACATCATGTACAGCTTCGCCACCCCCGCCCATTTTGCCAACATCCGACCCGTTTCTTAACCAAATTGACCCGTTTTTTAAATCCTCTTTTAACCCTTTTCATCCTCTCTCTTAGTAATCTCGGTTCAGCTTCAAGAAAATAAGGAAAAGAAGCAGGAACGAAGAAGGGGGAAGAAGAAAAGAGAAAAGGGGCTGATACTATTCAAAGTCGGGTTTTGAGCTCGTTCGACCTCCGTTCTTCGCCAAATTCGAAAGGTAAGTTCAGAATTCGAACCTCCATCTCTTTCCCTTTCTTTTAAGTCATGATTTGCTCTTTTTCATCCATGATTAAACATGTTTTGGGACTGATTTGTGAATAGTAAAGGTTAGAGATAAATTTGATGATTCTTGCTCTTCTTTGATCCATTTCTTGCTTGCAAGCTATGTATTTGATCCTTATGACTTCCTTGTTAATATTTTGAGCATAAATTTCATGGATTTTGACTGTAATTCGAACCTCCATGGATGAGTTTTCATGAAACTTTCAAGCTTTGAGAGTGTGTGTGACAGATTTGCCTCCTTGCTTTGCCGTGTTGATTTGAGCATGTTATGTATGAGTTTTATGGATTTTTTTTTTTGCTGTTTTATTGTTATTGGTGTTGCCTTTCCATCGAGTTGCTGCCTTGTTTCCTTTCCATGCATGCCTTATTTATCTATTCCTTGTTTATATGTATTAAATGTATGATTGTTCACTTCTTAACTTAAAGCTACATGTATTATATAACTATTGCATGGGATTATAAATTTGTTTGGCCTGAATGCATGCATGCGTTATTGCCTTTAATTGCCGCCATGCATTTTGTTTCATTTATTCCTGTTGTAAGCTTTAGTGTAGATATATATATATATTGCAGGTATGTGTATATAATACATGTAATATATTATGAATTTAAATGGGAGATATTTGTTATTAGTCTTATTTTTAATTTATAAAATGATTAATTATAATATTCACTTGTTATATGATGTGTTATGAATTTTTGTTTAATTTTATGAAGTGCTTTAATATGAGATATACGTGTTACAACCTTGAATGACTTAAGGGCCGCATTCTCGCATCTCATATGCATAAGTTACATACATTCGCATCGCCGTGCGTCTAATTGGTTCATGATTGAGTCCAAGTCATAAGTTTGTGTTTATTTGTCTCAGATTTGAGTTCGAGAGGTGTCGGTTCTGCTATTTAGCTTCTTCTTGGTCGTCAACGCTCTTTCGGGGGTACTTTTGGTAAAAAGGTGAGGTTTAGGTTTGTTTTCTTTTTAGTTAATACGACCTACAACTCTATGTGCTCGTTTTCAAACCCGCATGTGCCTATATTATTATATTTATCTAATAGATACGTGCACCGGGGAAGGCACAATGTGGATTAGCTACCCCGTGTGTTTTTGGTAATGGTAATGTGTAGTGAGGGCTTGCTCCCCGAACTACATCGTGATGGGGAAGGATTGTTGTGAATATGTTTTTTGTTTTGTTTTTAAATTAAGAATTTGGGAGTTAGGGTAAGACCCGTGCTCGCCGGGTATAAGAATCAGTTTGATATGTTGATTATGAAATGGGATAGGAGATTTCTTTTATGTTAGGATACGAATACATTAAGTTTGCTATGATTTGATAAGTATAAATATAAGTTGTTTCGAAAATGGTTTTGGTATGCAAAACCCTATCCCGGTTCATAGTCTTTTATTTATTACATGCTTTGCTCTATACGTATACGTGAGTGGGTGTGTGTTAGCCCCCTCACTCAGTCGGTGGACTGATCCTCTCCTTTCAACTTTTCAGTTTGTAGGTTGTGGTTCTTGCTAGGCGGAGTCGGGAGTTTGGTTGAGTCCTAGTCTCTGAGCTTGAGTTGCATTTCCACTTGCATTCGTTTAGACTTTCGTATATGAATTGGATAACGAAATTATGTATGTATATTTGAATTCTATTTATGTAAACATATGTTGGGACAGGCTTCTAGGGTTAGTTAAACCCGTTTTTGTTGATTTATCTTCTTGGATCATGATATTTGCTTCCGCTTTCTTATTGTTTTACGCGCTCTGGTCTTGTCTTAGATCCGCCTGGCCTAGCGAGTGCGTGTAGGTTCCCGTTCGCTTAGACTTGAGCTCATGTATGGATTTCTATTTCATATATGGGTTCGAGTCTAGGTGCGGGGGATGTGGTGGCTCGCCGCTTCGGGCGCTACACTCTTCATTTTGGTAGATTGATTATCGGTATGATCATTCGGCGGTCGTTAAACGCCTTCATCTCTACTTGATCCCAATTTCACCTTAGGGGCCATGGTCGTTTAGATGAGTGATTGAAGGTTGTAAGGTGTTAACCTATAATACACAAAATAGGTGAAAATACAATGCATGCGGTTAGTGAGTGATTATGGCACGTAAATGGAACAATTAGCACACATAAAGTATGCAACAACAACAATTAATGAAAAGAAAGTAACAATTTTAAAACACATAATTTAAGTGAGTTCACATATCTTAATGCAATGCACACATTAGTACGTTGTTCCTACGCCGTACGACCTATACTTGACACAACACGACACTAAAACTCCGGTTTTGCAACCCGGAGCTCTGATACAACTTTAAGATGTAGCACTCGGAGCGGCGAGCCACCACATCCCCCGCACTTAGACCCGTACCCACATATGAAATAGGAATCCATACATGAGCCCAAGACTAAGCGAACGGGAACCTACACGCACTCGCTAAGCCAGGCAGAGCTGAGACAAGACCAGAGCGTGCAAAATCCACGAAAAGCGGAAGCACATAACAAAATTCAGGAAGATAAATCCCACAAGACGGGTTCAACTATCCCTAGAAGCCTGTCCCGAAATATATATATATCAGGAATTTATACATAATTCATTAACAAATACACAGAATATACATCCTTCAATTATCAAAAAATGAATCATATACAAAAAGTGACTGAAAGTAAATGAAAATGCAACTCGAGAAGGGGACTAGAACTCGACCGACCCACGACTCCGCCTAGCATGACCCAAAACCTGCAAACTGAAAAGTTGAAAGGAAAGGGTCAGTCCACCGACTGAGTGAGGGGGCTAACGCACACCCACACACGTATACATATAGAGCAAAACATATAATAAACAAAAGACTATAAACCGGGATAGAGTTTTGCAAGCTAAAGTCATTTTCAAATCAAACGCATACTTATACTTATTCAAAAGCTAAGAAGCTTAGCATATTCGTAACATAGCTTAAGAGAAAGCTCCTATTCCATTTCATAACCAACATATCAAAATCAATTCTTATACCTGGCGAGTACGGGTCTTTAACTAACTCCCCACTTATTAACGTACTCATAAATAATCCTTCCCCATCAACGATGTAGTTCGGGGAGCAAGCCCTCACTACACCTTACCATTACAAAAACACACGGGGTAGCTAATTCACGTTGTGCCTTCCCCGGTTGTCCACCGAGGGCTCAAAGCATCACACCTCCTCAACCTCCACGAGTCGCACGTGAGTACTTCAAATGAGAACGTAAACAGGGGTCATAAGCGGCTACCCCACAGTCATCCCGGGTCTCCCTTACCCACATCTCGGAGGCCCTAAATACAAACCATTACATAACTTAACATAACTCACTATATAACAAACTTATCATATCGAATCAAATCATAACTACGTACCTTATCGAAGCATACCTACCTTGTAACTTAGCATATGCTATAGACGTACCTCTCCGTGTCATCCTAATCCATAGCTAGCATGAAGACACACGGTTTGGAGCATAGCCTTGTTGCAATACATAAGCTCATACACTTATACTTATAGTTTTTCAAAACCCTTAATCATTTGACAAGGTCATAAACATATTGTATAAACACTTATCTATTATATAAATATAATAGTATATTCACATGCAGGCTTGAAAATGAGCATGTAGGGTTGTAGGTCGTATTAACTAAAAAGAAACAAACCTAAACCTCACTTTTTACCAAAAGTGCTCCCGGAAGAGCGTTGACGACCAAGAAGAAGCTAAATGGTGGATCCGACACCTCTCGAACTTAAATATGAGACAAAAAAACAAATACTCAAGACTTAGACTCGATCATGAACCAATTAGACGCACGACAATGCACAAGAATGCAAATGGATGCAATGTATGTCCCATACATTCATACTTAGGCATATCGGGGCAAATAACCAAATATCACACAAGGAATTCAAGAATTAAACTCATAACATAATAAACAAACTCATAAGGTGTCATATTATAGTATAACATATTCATTCATAAGCTTAAAGTCCAAAGAAAGAGCAAGAGATACAAGAAAGCGTTAAACGTTTCGTATAACGGTTAAGAACTCAAGTCACAATACCTAACAAATGAAGTTATAAACTTAAAATAGTTAATGAAACACAATATATTGAAACATATTAACATTTTAGGATCATAAACGGGGTGGGACGATACAAGAAAATGGAATAGAAATGCAACATAGGGCTCCGAGTGAAAATAAGCCAAAGCTGACAGTTTTACCGAAACGAACAAGTTGTAGGAAATCAGGCATAACTTTAGTTTGAGAAATGGGAATCAATTTTTGGTTCTTGAAAATGAAAGTAGACACATAGGACTTTCCGAAAGTATATGGATCGCATTCTTGTTCAAAGGGAGTCGAAAATGGCGGAGGTTTAAAGTTGAATGAGTGCAGAATTTCGGTGAAGTGGTGAAACCAAAATAAAACGATTATATCTCACAATTTAGAATGAATTTTGAGGTAAATCCAATTGAAGAGTGTTCTAGAATCAAAGAGGTTGAATGTGTCCAGAAATCAGGTCAAATGGAGTTCGGATGAAGGGGTACCCGGCCGGGTAAAAACAAGGCAAAAAGTTACCCAGTCGGGGAAAACAGTGCAAAAACTTTCTGCACCAAATTACCCACCCGGGGACTTTTCTTCACAAAATCTCCCCTCCAGGGGAGAGGCTAGCAGCGAGAAAAAGAGCAGAAATAGGATTGTTTTGAGGTGGAGGAAGAAGGGGGCAACAAAGCAGCGCAAGGACCCCGAAAAACAGCCACAAAACTAGCAAATTCTAGCCCTCAAACTTCATGCAACAACCGACAACAAAGAGAGATAAAGATATGAAAGAGTTTCCACCGTCTTCTTATAAGAATTCTTAAGAGCATTAATGGCAACTTAACAATCATGCAACCAACAACTAATTCAAGTTCATAAAATCATAAATGAAGCTCATGTGGTGACATATATAGCTGCAAATCAACAAATAACGCAAGAGTTGGCATATAATTTCATATGAACATTTAAACCCTTACTATTTATATCATGCCTCAAAACCATATCAAACATAGATTAAAATTTGAAATTTATGGATGAAGAAGACCATATAAGCATGGAGATAACAATCATACACTTACCCCTTGAATTTGGTTGAGTTAAATGAAGATTTGAGCTCCAAACTCTTCCTTGGTGAATAGTGAGGAAAATGGGTTCTTGTTTCTCCAAAAAGCTGCAACTTTTCCTCCTTCTCTTGTGGAAATTGAAATGAGGGAGTAGGGGGGAGCAAGTGGGTTATGTTGGGGTTGTGTGGGACCAAGTTTCACTCAAAAAGGTTATAAGATGAGGGACTAATGTGCAATTTAGTGAAAGGTGGTCCAGTGCACCTGAAAGTATTAACTACTATAGGCTTAGAACTAGGTTCCTTATATTAATCAAATAAGCACATAAAACACATAATGTTCATGCATAAAAGGATTACACAATATTTTAATCAAGTAAACACAAACTATATCATGTTAGAGAATTCCCGGTAGACTCTAATTTTAACCGTTTGAGGGAAATTAAGTAATTAATCAGGTTTCATGAATTCTTTAACCACTTAAATATGTATTAATGACATTATAATCCTAATTATAACATTAGAAATGAAGTTTAGAATTTAATTTGACAATGTAGGTTATATTTTGAAAATAATTCACAATTTACGGATTTTTGAAAAATTCGGATAAAATCTTTATTTAAAAATTGTAAAACTAATTTTATAATTATTTTAATAATATTTTCGAAATATTCAGCCTATGGGTTGACCAAAAAGTTAAAATTACTATTTAAAACATTTACTATTCAAATTCTTAAGAATTAAATACTTTATAACATAAAATCAATCTCTCACACACACACACACTAGCACATGGTCCACACATTGATCCAAGAACATATTCTTAAGTCTATTTGAATATTCAAAGGAGTTGCGTAACATACTTGATCATATTAATATTTGTAACATAGAATTTGAAGCATAATATAACAAAATATATAAATTCTCTATGAAAATTAATTCATAATTAAATTCTCTAAACATGCATTTCTTCTGACATTCAAGAACATGATTATGAATATTCAAGCACATATTTAAATAAATTCATATAATAAACTTGCATTTCCTAATTTAATTCCCTAACTTTATTTCATGAAAATAAATTCTTCAAGCATAATTCTCTAACATAATTTAAAACATATAAAATATAAATTAAATTGCATAATTTAAATATAAAATAAAGCATAAATTAAAACATAATTTAAAGCATAAAATAAACTAACCTTGAGGGATTTGGAGGGGGGAATTTCGTGAGGCTTAAGGGGAGAGACTAGAGTGATTGTTGTGTGTTGATTTGTGAGTTTGAAATGGCTCCTATGGGGGGTATTTATAGGTGGTAAGGAGGGGTCTTAGTGCAATTTCTAAGAGTTAGCAAGAGATGTGGAAGATTTCTAACCCACATATTTGTATGGTATTTTAGTAAGAAATGTGGAATATTTTCTAATTTATATGGTATTCTTGTAGGAAATGTGGAAAAACCCTAACTTGCACAATTGTATGGAATTCTTGAAAGAGATGTGGAAGAATTATATTCATTTATTTAACCTTTCAATTTTTAGAAAGGTGATGTCATGAATGATGTCATAGTAAATAAAAATAAATATAAAATAATATAAAATTTATTCAAGAGTCGAGAGACGAGATCTTGAAGTGGTAAAAATAATGAAAGAATGAGTGAAAAATAAGCTTCCTTATGATTATAAATGTGAGATACTTAGGTTTTTCGTTTACAAGTCATGGTCGTTAAAGATGATAAAAATCATGGTAAAATTATATAAACAAAGCTATGTCGAAGTTTAAAGTTTGAAAAAAATTATCATAGCTTATAGAAAAATTCAAGAAACTTTTTAAGTATAATTTTGAATATTGAATAAAAGCTAATTGTTTAAAATAAAATGATAATTTTTAAAAGGGAAAATATTTATAAAATATGCTACTGTTGGAATCAAGTTTCGGTAAATGCGTGAAAATTCATAAAATAATTCAAGGATCATTTTAACTATAATATTGTATAAGGAAAATGTTAGAATTCGGAAATTCCTCAATTGGGGCAAAACTATGGTTTTATGACCGGTTTTGGTTACTACGGGAGTTACGATGAGAATCAAGGTTTGGGAATGATATCAAAATTCATAAAATTTTGTAAGGATTCATTTGAGCCCAATATTGGATAGGTAAAGGTGGCTTGGAAAATTTCTGCGTTTAGGAATGAATAGTGTCTACGGACTTTAGAAGGAATTCTTCTTGGCCCCGAAATCCGGGATGTTACAATCCACCCCCCTTAAGGAGAATCTGTCCTCAGATTCTACTCATGTTTCATAATACCTTTAGGTAATGTTTGTATCCTCTTGTCAATGATAAGACAGGTTTCCAAAGGAGAACTTACTTTAAACACATAAGGCAATTGTTCAAGTAAGAAATTTAAATGCACACCTAATTGATGCAATGAATGCATGGCGCCAGGATCAGTAACTGACGTGTTTAGAATACATACCTTTAACAACTTTGGGGATGACAATTTTAAATTGCAACCACCCTTATAGAGATAATATAATGCATGGTAGTTGAGAATGATATGCAGATGATCACAAAATTAAAATTTCCAAGTAGGAGCAATTAACAACACAACATCTTTAGCATATATAAAGGCACAGGAAATTAATAGGTTAGTTTTCGGTCCTACTGGTACCTTGAAGCAATTCTAATAACTTAAAATTTGAATGAATTAGAAAGTGTAAGTGACGTGCTTCCATGAGTTGGGAATGCTAGTATGATGAAGGAGATGTAGATCTTGTAGCCGAATCTACCAAGAACTTGATAATTGAAGGATTTGATAGAACTCGGGATTTTCGTGTGGATTAAGACTGTATGCTTGACTTGATCGAGGAAGGGTTTAGTACTACAATTGTAACAAATCACATGCTGATCGGCCGCCCCAACATTGACTGATCACAATTTAAGCACTAAAGACACGATAGTACATATGAGACTCTATGAATGATGAACCCCCAGATTTCCGCAACCTGGGGCTCTGATACCACTATAATTGTAGCGCCTCCCCAACACTACAACTCCGCAAGGCAATACTCCCTGAGTGGAGGTTAGACCCAACACCCAGGAAATACTACGGCGAACGGTCAGGATAATATATGAATGGAGTATATATCACAGTGCAGCGGAAGATAAAGAGATTCAACTTTACCAGTGAACGGGGAGGATGACGTACAATGAGCAAGAATTATCATTATTGATCAAGTAGTTTGCAAAAGAGTACAACAGGTCGACATGCAGGGACAAAGTATGAGATGGTTTGTTTCTACCGAGAGTAGGCTCAAGACAGTGTACTCATAGGATCGGATCCAACCTACAGTGGTAATGCTTCAAGATACCACTTGTTGTCGTTCATTGATTCCTGAAATCATGCATTTTAAAATAGGCGAGAGGGTTAGTCAAAGTGACTAAGTGAGGGGGGTATAGTAGTTTATAGATACATGTATATGCATATATTTTTATATGATCTTGAAGATCTTGATCAAAATGTTGGCAATAGTATATAGCAAATATGGAACGGTTCATGATATGTGTAAAACAGGGATATGGGTAGCTTGGAATATTTGTAGAAATATGAACCGTTTGTAACAAGAACATTAATGCCCGCAAGCTAGGCCTCTCTATCCATAACTCCTTAAATAATTGGAAAAATAGTATCGGGTTGATCAAGGCACCGATACTTCAATAAAACCAAGAATATTAACTCCACTACTCCTTGATGTCAATAGGGAATCAAACCCTAGAGACCACGAACACGATTCGGGAGGCAGCTATCTCTCCCTCATCCCTTGGCGTGGAGTAACTAACCTCCAGTTAAACCACTACCAAGAGGTGGTGGCAGTCCGCAGCACCAACAATAACCTCGGCCCGATACCTTCCGGGTAATTGCTCGCTACGGATACAGCCGGGGACTATAACATGAATCAAGAACAATATTTTGCTTGCATAACCCGAAGTGAAAGTTTTGATAAAGTGGACTTTAGGTATAAATTGTCCTAGTGAAACGTTGATTTCGGCATGAAAGTATTTTCCCCTTGAAAGGGATACTGTAACATGAACATGAAAGTATTTTCCCCCGGTAGACTCAAATTTTAACCGTTTAAGGGAAATTAATTAATTAATCAGGTTTCATGAATTCTTTAACCACTAAAATATGTATTAATCACATTATAATCCTAACTATAACATTAGAAATGAAGTTTAGAATTTAATTTGACAATGTAGGTTACATTTTGAAAACAATTCACAATTTACCGATTTTTTAAAAATTCGAATAAAATCTTTATTTAAAAGTTCCAAAACTAATTTTATAATTATTTTAATAATATTTTCGAAATATTCAGCCTATGGGTTGACCAAAAAGTCAAAATTACTATTTAAAACATTTACTATTCAAATTCTTAAGAATTAAACACTTTATAACATAAAATCAATCTCTCACACACACACACTAGCACACGGTCCACACATTGATCCAAGAACATCAAGAACATATTCTTAAGTCTATTTGAATATTCAAAGGAGTTGCGCAACATACTTGATCATATTCATATTTGTAATATAGAATTTGAAGCATAATATAACAAAATATATAAATTCTCTATGAAAATTAATTCATAATTAAATTCTCTAAACATGCATTTGTTCTAGCATTCAAGAACATGATTATGAATATTCAAACACATATTTAAATAAATTCTTATAATAAACTTGCATTTCCTAATTTAATTCCCTAACTTTATTTCATGAAAATAAATTCCTAAAGCATAATTCTCTAACATAATTTAAAACATAAAAAAAATAAATTAAATTGCATAATTTAAATATAAAATAAAGAATAAATTAAAACATAATTTAAACTTAAAATAAACTAACCTTGAGGGATTTGGAGGGGCGAATTTCGTGAGGCTTAGGGGGAGAGAGGAGAGTGATTTTTGTGTGTTGATTTGTGAATTAGAAATGGCTCCTATGGGGGGTATTTATAGGTGGTAAAGAGGGGTCTTAGTGCAATTTCTAATAGTTAGCAAGAGATGTGGAAGATTTCTAACCCACATATTTGTATGGTATTTTAGTAAGAAATGTGGAATATTTCTAATTTTTATGGTATTCTTGTAGGAAATGTGGAAAAACCCTAACTTGCACAATTGTATGGAATTCTAATAAGAGTTGTGGAAGAATTATATTCATTTATTTAACCTTTCTATTTTTAGAAAGGTGATGTCATGAATGATGTCATAGTGAATAAAAATAAATATAAAATAATATAAAATTTATTCAAGAGTCGAGAGACGAGATCTTGAAGTGGTAAAAATAATGAAAGAATGAGTGAAAAATAAGCTTCGTTATGATTATAAATTTGAGATATTTAGGTTTTTCGTTTACAAGTCATGGTGGTTAAAGATAATAAAAATCATGGTAAAATTATATAAACAAAGCTATGTCGAAGTTTAAAGTTTGAAAAAAATTATCATAGCTTAGAGAAAAATTCAAGAAACTTTTTAAGTATAATTTTGAATATTGAATAAAAGCTAATTGTTTAAAATAAAATGATAATTTTTAAAAGGGAAAATATTTATAAAATATGCTATGGTTGGAATCAAGTTTCGGTAAATGCGTGAAAATTCATGAAATAATTCAAGGATCGTTTTAACTATAATATTGTATAAGGAAAATGTTAGAATTCGGAAATCCCTCAATTGGGGCAAAACTATGGTTTTATGACCGGTTTTGGTTACTACGGGAGTTACGATGAGAATCAAGGTTTGGGAATGATATCAAAATTCATAAAATTTTGTAAGGACTCATTTGAGCCCAATATTGGATAGGTAAAGGTGGCTTGGAAAATTTCTGCGTTTAGGAATGAATAGTATCTACGGACTTTAGAAGGAATTCTTCTTGGCCCCGAAATCCGGGATGTTACAATCCACCCCCCTTAAGGAGAATCTGTCCTCAGATTCTACTCATGTTTCATAATACCTTTAGGTAATGTTTGTATCCTCTTGTCAATGATAAGACAGGTTTCCAAAGGAGAACTTACTTTAAACACATAAGGCAATTGTTTAAGTAAGAAATTAAATGCACACCTAAGTGATGTAATGAATGCATGGCGCCAGGATCAGTAACTGACGTGTTTAGAATACATACCTTTAACAACTTTGGGGATGACAATTTTAAATTGCAAACACCCTTATAGAGATAATATAATGCATGGTAGTTGAGAATGATATGCAGATGATCCCAAAATTAAAATTTCCAAGTAGTAGCAATTTACAACACAACATCTTTAGCATATATAAAGGCACAGGAAATTAATAGGTTAGTTTTCGGTCCTACTGGTATCTTGAAGCAATTCTAATAACTTAAAATTTGAACGAATTAGAAAGTGTAAGTGAAGTGCTTCCATGAGTTGGGAATGCTAGTATGATGAAGGAGATGTAGATCTTGTAACCAAATCTACCAAGAACTTGATAATTGAAGGATTAGATAGAACTCGGGGATTTTGGTGTGGATTAAGACTGTATGCTTGACTTGATCGAGGAAGGGTTTAGTACTACAATTGTAACAAATCACATGCTGATCGGCCGCCCCAACAGTGACTGATCACAATTTAAGCACTGCAGACATGAGAGTACATATGAGACTCTATGAATGATGAACCCCAGATTTCTGCAACCTGGGACTCTGATACCACTTTAATTGTAGCGCCTCCCCAACACTACAACCCCACACCGCAATACTCCTTGAGTGGAGGTTAGACCCAACACCCAGGAAATACTACGGCGAACGGTGTCAGAATACTACGGTGAACGGTGTCCGAAAAATATGAAATAAATTCCATTGGATCCGAATCATCGAATCGAGCCCAATGGCGGTCTCAGAATTCAAATTCAAATTTCCGAGCTCATATTGGTTCCAAACGCACCCAAAGTCACTTAATTTAAATTAGGCCCAAAACTTCCAAAAATTACAAATAGGCCCAAGTCCTATTTCAATTTCAAACTCAACATATAAATTCAATTCACGCAAGTTATAACTCATGCTAAATCATGAAATCCCAAGTATGCACTTAAATCAATTAAATCACATATTTCAATCATAGTTCGGGTTTAGTCACGTAATAAGAATGTAAATCACGTAAATACATAATTAAACACTCTCGTAACGTCATACCTGTACGAGTAATCGGGCAGGGCGTCACATTGTGACACCCTGACTTTTTAGTCGTCCAGGTATGTCTTCACGAGTGAGCGAAGTGATCTTTTAAATTATTTAATTATGTAATTATGTGTTTATTATAATTTTTATACGGTATATTTGATTGATATGAATTATTTGTTAAGTTTTTTATTTGAATTTTGAACGTTTAGCCCCGTTTTTAATTCGTTTGACCCGTACTTGTTTCCAATATTTGTAACAACTTTCTATGCATGAATTATATAATTTATGAACTTGTTTACGTGCTCGTTTTATGTTTTAGAACTTGTTTGTTGTGGTCTTTGACCATTTATATTTTTTTGGGGGGACTTGAGGGCCTAACGGAGCTTTAGCGCACCTTGTGTTTCGGAGGCCGTAAATTGAGATCGAGAATTCGGATTCGAATTCCAGAAGTGGCACTAGACTTGTAATGAAGATGCAGAGTTATAGAACCTAACCTTCTATTTTTCTAAGCCTGTTTGATCCCTCGTATTTTGTCTGAACCGAACTGTACGAGCAGATTTGCCACCTTGGAGTATTTTGGCCATAACTCTCTCATTCCTTACTAAATGAGTTAATTCTTGAGCTCACTTAACCCTAGTTAAGCCCTCTATCTTTCTCCCTAACCCTCATTTTGTAATCAGCAAGGGAGCAGGTGAGAGAAGCTAGAAACCGAGAGAGAAAATGGGGAAAGAAATCTGCACAGTTCATTTTGCCTTTCCAAGCTCATTACTCCACTAATTCGCCTCAAATTCGAAAGGTAAGTCCATGGTTTTATTCTACATCTTCACCCCTTTCTTTTTAGTGTCTTTTTGCTGAATTTCATGAAGGTTTAAGCATGATATGATTCATTTGATGAATAGTTAGGTTTAGCTCCAATTTTGAATTCATGGGATTAGCTTTAGTTTTTATGGATTTTAATGCATGAATCTTGTTTCCTTAAGCACCAATAACTGAATTCTTGCACTTATTTTCAAGGAATGTGAGTATGTGAAATTTCACCATGTTTGGAGCTTGGAAATGTGACTGAAAAATCTGATAATTTGAAGCATGATTGGAATTTCATTCTTGTTGTTCTTGCTGCATGAGTTGCTGTCAGTTTTTCCTTTGTTTTACTGTTGTTTTGCTGCTGTGTTGTTGCTCTGCTGCTGCTGCTACTTTGCCCTGTTGTTGCTGCGTGAAATGGAAGGAGAACAGAGCTGCAGCTGTTGCTGTTCGTTGCCCCTATTGTAATCCCCCCAGGTGGGGAGATTTTTTGATGGTTGTGTCCCCGAGCTGGGACACCTTATGCAGAAGTTTTTGTTCTCCTCTTCCCCGGTCGGGGACTTTTGCTTCCTTTTCTTTGCCCGGGCGAGGGCCTGCATGGATTTTATTTTGTGTGCATGTGTGTGTTATTATTTGAAGTGCATGCATGAGTGTGTATTATGTACATAGCATGTACGTGATATATATATATATATATAGTATATTATGTATATTAAGTTCATGCATAAATATGTAATATACAGTGTTTGAATTAGTTTTTATATAGTATGATCTTAAATAATTTGATCTTGCACATATGAACTTTAACCTTATGAATGCATATGGTATGCTATTATATGTTATTACTTGATATGTTATGAGTTTGATTCTTGAATTATCTATGTAATATTTCGATATTTGGTTTGATATGCCTAAAAGTGAGTTTATATAACGTGCATGGCATCATTTGCATCCATATGCATTTGCCGAGCGTTTCTTTGGTTCATTTTAAGTCTTAGTATGGTCTCCTATGTTTAGGTTATCCGAGTGGAGTAGCTTGTTGGTGTGGAGCCGCTACGTAGGTATATTTTGATCCCGTTCGTTCGGTTTGTTTGCCGAGGTGAGGTTTTAGATTTGTTATAGTTAATGCGACCTACAACACTATATGTTCGTTTTCAAGCCCGCATGCGATTATACTATTATATTTATATAATAGATATGTGTATATATGATATGTTTATAACTTTGTCACGATTAAATGTTTTGAATTAAATGTACAAGCATACGTAAGCTTGAAAATATTTTGCAACGAGGCTATGCTCCAAGCCCTGTATCTTCACGCCGCTTTGGATTAGGATGACACGAAGAGGTACGTTTATAGCATATACTAAGTTGTAAGGTAAGGAATGCTCTGATAAGGTATGTGATGAGACATAAAATCACGATCGTATCAGAGCCGTCCACGTGTCGCCATCAACCGACTTAAAGATTGGATGCTCGCACTGATGGGCTCGCTGGTCAACCTAGCCCATTCACTTGATGGCCAATGCAGGCCCATAAGCCTCGGCCAACTGTCCAGGTAAAGGGTTCGGGCTGTCAGACCTGACGCTCACACCCCGGTCCTCAAGGCCACCCTTCCCAGGGAGGCACCCACACGAGGGTGCCTGCTTTCTGACGCTCTCAGATTTGACGCTCAAGGATCATCTACCTGGGGAGACCCATTCGTGCGCCCTTCGAGCGTCACTAGCGCTCGCGTAGGATCTTCCCCCTTCTAGGGCGTCCGTACTCCTGTAAGACTAACCTTGAGCCTTCCCAACTCACGGCCCTCGCCAACAACCTCTGACACCATGGAAGTGTGCACCTTGTACCTGGCACGCCGCCTGCTTTATAGAGCTATCACTCTCATGCCATCCCAGGCTGCCATGTTTTAGGGCGACAAAGGTTTGGGACCACACGGTCAAATTACCCAATCTACCCTCACCCTTAACATATAAATAGGAGAGAACACTTGCATTCTCCCCCAAGTCATCTTCCACAATACATACCGCATTCACTGTTCTGGGCATTTTTCTCCACTTTCCTCCATTTTTTCTCAAGCTTCGTACTACCTTCACCACAGTTGCATTGCCACTGCATTTTGTACTCTTGGTGTTATCCTAGCTGGAAGAATCCACGCTTAAAAGGAAACCCAGTTCCTCAGGCTCTCACGCCTGTGATGGTCTTTCCCTTTTTATACAAATATTGAAAGTGTTGTTGCATTTTAGGAAGTTGAGATTCCTGCACTGTGACGCCCCGATATTTCGGTCGTACAGGTATGACGTATGTGTTTACCAAATTGCGCAAATTACTTGTTTATACGTGTTTTATATATTTAATTTTATTTTAAATATTAAAATATTATATATTTATAACTTAAGTTATTTAATATTATATATGCAATTTATTTCGTGGGTTTCTCTTCTAATAGCTATGACAACCCAATATATCATTTATGTGAAAGATTTGAGCTAAATTAGTATATATATGTAAATTGAGTCATTTTGGGTAAATGATTTCAAACGTATGACCCTTTATTTATGAACCCTACCTTATGATTTTGGCGAGTGCATGATATGATTGAAATTACACGGGCCTAGGGACTTAGTACATGTGGCTATCCGGGGAGGCAAGGGCCGACGGGGATCCCATGTACTAGTTCCAACTAAACTACGGTGATACTGGACCTCGCTAGGAGATTAGCGGGGAATGGGAGTTGAGTGCCTTTGGGGGATTCATGTACCCCCTCTGGCCTATGTATGGACCGGTGGTCGGGTCCTGCAAACCCGTCCACCACTTGGAGGGAAAAGGTGTATATGTATGATTATGAATCGTATGATTGTGCACAAATATGATATGTATGATAATCAATGAAACTATGAATATGAATACACAAGGTGTTGGTTGGAGATTATGCACGCTCACTCGCCGAGCTTGAAACCCTATGATTAATTAAGAATGAATATGAACGTTGTAAACCCGTAGATGTCCTTCTTTGTTTTACCCACTTGGGAAACCTTCAAAAAACTTCATACGGGTTTATAGCTTGCATGTATATGTTAAATTCTGCGATATTTATATACTATGCCTGTTTTTATACCCACCAGTCCCTTTTGGACTGAACCCGGTTTGTTTTCAGTGGTTTTTGTGCAGGTTAAGGAGTGTTAGGCGGGAATACAAGTCGTCTAGGTCTTGCATTAGTGTTTAGCACTCTCATTTTGTTACACTCGCACTCATGATATCATTTTGTATATGAATATGGTTATGGAGCGTTATGTTGTTAGAACTTGAAATACTTGGTTGGATTTTGTATATGAACTCTATTTTTGGGACTTGAATGCTCATGGTATATATATATATATATATGAACGTTATTGCTTCTGCTTTATTGATGTTACTCTGATTTATGGTTTAAGGGTTAGTCCCACCTAGCCTAGAGAGTGTGTGTGTGTCCCCGTTCGCCGTGACTTAGCTCGTGTGGATTATCCATTTCATATGCGGGTCGGGTCTCGTTGCGGGGGGTGTGGCACCTTGCGCTCGGGTGTTACATGCACCATCATTTTTGGCGCCGTCTGTGGGAAATCTATCACCATCTTCAACTTCATCTGATACTTCTTTAAGCTAGTTGAGTTGTAACACCCTTTGATCTAAACATGGTGACTGTGACAAGGTCTAGGATTCTAGAAAACAGGAGTGTTCTTCCTCCTGTCAATGAGGAAAACGCAGGGAACAATGCCCCCGCCGGAGGTACGCCCCCACCTACTGCCGAAAATGGGACCGGAAACACAGAAACTGCCACTGCAACTCTTCCCCCCGGTGGAAACGAGGTAGGGGGATCTGGCTCTGTTCCTCCTCCCCCAGCTCTCGTTCACAATGCTCCAGCCTCCCATCCCGGTGTGTATCCCATGGCCATGCCACCTCCGGGATATGCTTATGTGCAACCCGGGATGATGCCCGGAATGGTGCCCATGTCATTTCCGAGAGAAATACATGGGGTGGAAATGCCCCAAATCACCACCCAACAACTTCAGGCGCTTTATGCGCAACGCGAGGAGCAGGTAGTACAGAACGCCCTGGATCACTTCACCGCTGCTTATTTCGCCTCAATGGCAGGCGCTCGAGCGGCTCTACCCATAGGAGGACTCCCAGTTCATCCCCTGACAGTTGCCCAAAATGTGTTGAGGGCTCAGCCGCCTCCGCCACCACCCGTTCAAGGAAATGAAGCCCCACCGAGGGTCCAGCAAGGACAGTAACCCGCTGGAAACGAAAGGGCCCCTCAGGATGAGAGGGCCGAAGATAACGAAGAGGTCCAATCGAGGGCCACAGAGAGGGCAAGCCGCAGAAACGTCGGCGACCCTCAACTTGCTGCAGTGCAAGATCAGCTCAAGGGACTCCAGAATGTAGTGGAGCAGCTCTCTCGTGCACGGACTGAAGCCCCCCATGGCTGGGGTGAGAGGTCCAGGGCCAGAGACGCTCGCCGCCCACGCAGCCAGATCTCCCACCACCGGAAAGAGGCAGACTACGAAGAATACGATTTTGAGGATAGGGATTACAGAACCTTGATGGGCGATTCCCCCCTCATTGACGAGGTTCTGATGACCCGCGTAGGGAAGGGCAAAATCCCCACGTCCATCAACAGGTATGATGGAACAACTGATCCGGCCGAGCATCTGGATCACTTTGTGGACTTGATGCACCTGTACGAGCATCCGGGCCATTATTGGGTCAAAGTCTTTGTCACCTCTCTCGTTGGGATGGCTCAGGATTGGTATAAGAAGCTTCCTCCCCGCTCGATCCGAGGATACACAGATCTGACAGATGCCTTCTTAAGCCACTTCAACTCTCTGAAGGCGCCAGCCCCGGCAGCAACAGCTCTCTACAGCTTAGTCCAGGGGCCAAATGAGACGTTTAGGTCCTTCACGGGAAGGTTTAACAAAGAGATCCTGCTGGTGGAAAAGCCCTCGATGGATTTCTTGAGGCATGTACGTTTTGGAGCGATCAATATGAAACACTATGTCAGCAAAGAATTCGTGGAGGAAGTGGCCAAGAAAAAGTCGAGCTCGTTGATGGAGATCAGGGATATAGCTGACTCTTTCTTCACCCTCTAGGATATGTATATCGCGAGGGATCAGAAAATGACGAACGCCACTCGCCCCAGCAAAGCCCACGAGGCCAAAGGAGATTCTAACAGGGGTCGACGTCAGAGTCCTATCCCGGCACGCCGCAACTCTCCGCCTCCGCGTAAGTTCGAACGGATTCCCCTCAACCGCCCAATTGTTGAAGTGTATGCCATGGCGGATAAGAAACTCTTCAAGAGACCGCCCAGGTTGAGGGAGACTGAGGCTCAAAAGCGCTCAGGAAAGTACTGCGATTTCCATAAGCAGAAGGGGCATGATACCAACGAATGCCACCAACTCGAGGGCGAGATCTAGAGGCTTATCGCTGGGGGGCACCTCAAGGAGTTTGTAAAGGTATTAGAGAGGTATGATGAGCATTGCGCTGAGTGAGCGCGTGCTAGAGGAAGAAGCCGCTCGCGCTCACGGAGTCCCCGCCACCATCACACCGAAACAAGCGATCGGGCCAAAGGGAAATCTGCAGATATGCAGAACCAGCCCTTTGCGGTCATTCACATGATCGCTGGAGGGCCCTCGGGGGGCGATTCTATTGCTTCCCGGTGCCGCCACATTCGAAGTTATGACCAGAGATCATCCTAGCTCAAGCCTGTGCTCTACGTTGAAAGCTCTTCACGCTCGAGAGAGAATGACATTATAGGTGTAGCACCCCGTACACGTGGAGGTGCCACACCCCCGCACTATAGGTCAATCCACATACGAAACGGGCAATCCGTATATGAACTAACCTATAGCGAACGGGTGACAATGCAATAAACGACAGGCTAGGCGGGATTAACTTATACATGCAACGAAATAAAGCGGAAGCATAAACTAATATCTATCACATATTTCCATTTATCAGATCATGACATTTCTCATTTATCAAATAAAATATGTTCCAACTTTGCATATCAATACATTATCATCTCCTAAAATATATAACAATTAACATTAAACCTAATTCCTTTGAAATATCAATGGACAATCAAGTAAAATGCACAGACCATGGTTGACTCGACTACATGAACAGGACTCGACTCGACTCCCGCCTAGCGTGCACCTGCAATAACCTGAAAGGTGGAGGCATCAGTCTGTGAAGACCGAGTGAGGGGTTTAAATACATATTAGCGCAGATAACTTGCAAGTTATACTCTCGGGTAAAGATTTATAAAATAGAAATGTATAAGTTCAAGAATGAAGTACTCATCGCCCGAGAATACAACTATCAGTATTAAAACTTGTCATTTTTGTGCAATCAATACATGGCCCCGACGAGTAAGGGCAGTCTCCAACCGTACTCCAAATGTATATGAAACATGTTTGCTTGATTATTAATTAATAGGTGATCATGCAATTCAATTATCGTGCAATCGTGCAATAGTGTAATCAAGTAACATATTCATGAAAGGGAAATCATGCAATAACCCGAGGACAATCCGTGGTGCCGGACCCGTCCCCAGTCTCCTTCTCCCTCCAATGATGGGAAGGTAGCTAGCCTTCACCATCCACGACATGTTGAGCATAGGGTACATGAATTCCTAAGCCCGGAACTCCTTCCTTCCTTCAGGGATCATCCCAAATGTGGTCAGGATAGCGCCAGAGTTACCCGTCAGCCCTTGCTTTCCCGGTTGGCTCTAGTCACTATCCTCGGGCCCAACGTGGACGGTCATGCTACTCGCCTGAAACATGCACGAAACATGGCTTGCTTGCTTGCTTGCTTTTCATGAACATGACTTGCTTGAAATGATAAGTGATTTCATGAAATTATAGATATAAATACCTTTTTGGGTCGAAAGATCACATAAGGGATATACAGGTTCTATATAACTAACAATTAAACTTCACTCGTGGACACGTGAACGTGCTCATGATCAACAATCTCCGCCCTGGAGAATAACTTGACAAGAAACGGGACAATGTACGTGCATGAGACCACAATTCAAGAATATTATTTCATATAAGACGTACGGCGTGATCAAGTACGAGACATTATGCAATAAACAATGTAGCATATAAATATCATGTTTTAGCATGTAATTAATCATATAATAACAATTTGGGGTCAATTAAGGGTATAGAAAAGGTACTGGAAATTTCATTTTTGTAGAGAATGTTTTCTGCCTCTCCAGCAGCATGGGAACGGCCGTTCCAGGTTTTAGTACAAAATGGGAAGGGCCGTTCCCTGCTCCCAAAGTTGCTCCCCGACGATGGGAACAACCGTTCCCGTCTGTGAGACAAAGTGGGAACGATCGTTCCCGTCCTCGCTAGCACGTACATCATTCAAAATATGGGAACGGCCATTCCCTGAATACAAATGGAACGCGAAGGGCCATTCCCGTTTTACAGGAGATGCAGAAACAGAGCAGCAAAACAGGGGAAGCACGAACTCCTCCCAATTCTTCCCCAAACACTCATAATTCATTTCCATAAACCATAATTCATGAAAGGAAACATGTATACATGCTTGAGAAACAATAAAACCCATATAAACACTTATATTGTTCATTGATCATCAAGAATCATCATCATCTACCCAACTATGAACTCATCATATACTTCCAAATTTCTAAAGAATTATGCATAAAATCCAAGTCTAAAGCTCAGAATCATAATTCTAACATCATCTAAACAAGTTATCACATGAAAATCATAACCCTAGCTCCAAGAATTATTATCAAGAAATCTCATATATCATTATATATACCTTGAAGTGAAAATAGATGGAAGATGAAAATAAGTGATTGAGCCCCAAAACTCCTAATTTCCTCCAAAATAATGGCTTAAGATGATGAATTCCCTTTTCCTTCTTGGAGAGTTGTGGTTCGGTTGAGAAGAAAGCAAACATGGAGGTTTTTGGCATGAAATGAAAAATGAAGATTGTGGAAGAGATGTATATACCGATATATTTTGGTGAAAATGTGGTATTTGTGATTAAATCCTCCAAGTTCCATAAGTTATGCAATCAATTACCAAAGGTTTGGAAATGATCAATTTAGTCTAAAAGGTTTTCATGCAATTTAGTCCTTAAATTAAAATGAATGAGCATTTAACGACAATTAAGCAATTAAAATACACTCGGAAATTAACTTACATAATAATGAATCCAATATGTAAAATAATTTTCAAGTTAGCATGTATTTCATATGTTTTCACGTAAACAGTTTGAAATGCAATTTATAGAATTAATATAACACGTGTAAGTTGAATAAACGAAAATAATAAAATAAAATCCTAACGCTCGAAACTCACACGTGTCGAGCGTACCTGACTGTCTGAAAATCGGGGCGTTACAATTCTATCCCCCTTAAGAGAATTCGTCCTCGGATCCACCGTCCTGAATTTCTGGAATTCAATAGACTCTTACGTGTTCATCCCATGTGGGTTAGCTTCTCCCCGTCAGGGATTAGTTCGGAAGAGGTCTTTAATCCACAAGGTCCTTCAATGTGTGAAATCACAACCCTCAACTTTTCCGAAACCTAAACACTCTAGAGGAAATCTAACCTTTCACTAGAACAAGTTCACAAGTAGCTGAAAATATTGAGAGTGCCCTGTCTCTCAAACAATTAACGAGAGAACCCTGTCTCTCGAGCAAGTAACAAGAGAACCCCATCTCTTGATAACCCTGAGAGAATCCCGGTCTCTCACGCACACGAAATAAAAATTCAAGCGAGCACTTGGACAATTATTTACAATTCACCCATAAGGAGCATGTAGAAATTATCAATTGTGCAACTTGTTGCTCATATAAAACAACTAATAATAAGCAAGGAATCATATATGACAATAACAAATAATAATAATAAATAACAATAAAATAATGATACACGTGGTATGCATTATTGAGTGTACCGTTCACCGAGGATTGAAGTTCTTGCATTGTAGCAATTCAGTGGAATACTAGATTCTTTAGTTGAGGTTTCTTCTTGTCTGGTACTACTATGGTTCGAAGTTCCCATTCTTGATAATCATCTCTGCCCTTGTGCTATTTTCTAACATAATCCGTAAATCATCATTAATCACCACATCTTCATACCCGTTTTATCCTCAGATTTGCCGGTTGAACTATTCTCAGGCCGATTCCCACATTCACTTTTGATTTTGAAATTGAAAGTAACCCTGAGTTTCTTGTCATGGAGTGGTTGTATATTCAAGCTTAAAAGACTGGTTTTTGTGCTCCAAGCTAACTCTTATCCGACCAACGGAGAAACTGATTTTACTATCTCTTCGACCCCCTTAGTTTAAAACATTTTCCCAAAGCAAAGATCTTAAACTCTTTATTTGAAATCCGGAAGTTGAACTCCTATTCCCTTAACAAATACCACCGCGGAGGATTGAAGCAGGAAGGAATCAAGGTCGTCATTCTGTGAGAGTACCTCAGCAAGCCCTCTTACATAGAGATCGAAGGAATCAGGTCCTAGTGAAGCGTCTTCCATTTGATCCCTGAAATTTCATGACATACCCAACAACTCTGCGAGAGATCTTGAAAGAGACGATCGATTAGCTTCAATCTTCTCTGAGGTGTTTATAGCAACTGGTACATTTATGGGGGCGATGGAGGCATCACGCGAAGAGGGCGGTTCGCATAGAGTTCTCGATCGTCACGGTTGCCCTAGGTATAGTTGAAACAATCTTTAACCTAGAGGGAACTCCAACATGACCAAGTTGAACCCTTTCTATTTACTGAGTCAACTGATATCCTGATACTACCAGAGAACCATAGATGGTGTACCCACCTCCTTGAAAATGGTGATAGAATAAGGTACTGTCGATGATGGGACTTTTCTTTGTGTAAGAAGGAGAAAAGGTTTAATTTATTGAAAACTTCTTTCACATGGTTCTGATAGAGGATTTCAGGAAGAATCAGTTTTATTAAGATTCCAACTCTCCTGAGTGCTGTCTAACTTCCGATTTAAATTTATTCCCAGACCGGCTCTCCCCCTTAAGAAAATGGAGATTTTCTTAATTCTTTAAATTTGTTCTGTCTTTTCCCACTTGCAAGCTTCCCTGCTGGTTCAAACCCCGTAACCTTTTCCTCGTCTTACTTGTTGTTAATCAAGATTTTGATTAATGGTTCTTTTCTAATCTTTTCTGTTAATGACATGCTCAGCTTGAAACTTACCAACTGTCACCACTCTAATCTGATACTAAAATTTTTCCAGCATCCTCTACTGCATTCCCAAAATGTTGATTAATTTCTGAAGGCTGAAGGACCCCCTGAACATCTGTCTGTTTAAACTTACCATCATCTTCCCGGTTCCCAAAATTTTTCCAACATCTATATCATACCTCCTGCTCCTACTACATCCTGGACCAGTAATTCTCACAACCCCCAAATATTGATAAACTTCAAGAAGAATCGGATGAGCCGGTTACAAACATGATACCCAATGATTCAGAGATCTCTTCTTTAAATTCAAGTTGGTAGGAACAGAAGCAAGGATTGTGCAGAGTATAGGGAGAGCCTATTAACAACAAACAGTAAATAATGCATGATGGTTAAAGTGTCAATGCACATAGTATACCTACCAACAATTTAAATACAACACGTTGGGACAATCACATTAGCTTAAAGGTATACTTATAAGTAAAGCAATTTAAATACCTTAACTAATTTAAGCATATACTTAATGCATCAAGTGGATAATTTCACTAACATCTATAACAACATTTATAAATGAGAAGCAATTTAATTAACAATTATGATGCACGTGTCTATGAATGCATTGAAGAACCTGTCACCGTAGAAAGGCTAAGCTCGATGCCGGTGTCCATTCCTTGTTGACCAAATTGCAAACTTGGTTCGAATAGTTGATCAGTTCCTAGTTTCCTACAGCCTCTTAAATCTTCAAAATCCTCCGGCCTTGATTTATACATTTCTAAAACCTGTTACTCACAACTTACTTTGCAAATAAATGCATGTGGGTGAAGCGTGTTCATGTCACATAGTTGTCACATAATTGATATCGATAACAAGAATTTAATATAAGATGTAATAAATAGTTCATCAATGTTTAAAATAAGACACGCTGATCACATAATTTCAAGCAATTCAAGATCAATTAACTGATAATTAATAGCATAAATCAATGCAAGACACAAGTTATCAAGTATTTCAATTAATTCAAAGAGTTCAAGTAGATCAAGACATTCAAATAATATGCAAGATTCTCAATTTGTCAAGTAATTCCTATGCCGTACGACCTAGGCTTGACTCGACACGACATTAGAACCTCGGTTTTGCAACCGGGCTCTGATACCACCTTAGATGAGCACCCCGTACACGTGGAGGTGCCACACCCCCGCACTATAGGTCAATCGACATACGAAACGGGCAATCCGTACATGAACTAACCTATAGCGAACGGGTGACAATGCAATAAACGACAGGCTAGGCGGGATTAACTTATACATGCAACGAAATAAAGCGGAAGCATAAACTAATCTCTATCACATATTTCCATTTATCAGATCATGACATTTCTCATATATCAAATAAAATATGTTCTAACTTTGCAAATCAATACATTATCATCTCCTAAAATATATAACAATTAACATTAAACCTAATTCCTTTGAACAATCAATGGACAATCAAGTAAAATGCACGGACCGTGGTTGACTCGACTACATGAACAGGACTCGACTCGACTCCCGCCTAGCGTGCACCTGCAATAACCTGAAAGGTGGAGGCGTCAGTCTGTGAAGACCGAGTGAGGGGTTTAAATACATATTAGCGCAGATAACATGCAATTTATACTCTCTGGTAAAGATTTATAAAATAGAAATGTATAAGTTCAAGAATGAAGTACTCTTCGCCCGAGAATACAACTATCAGTATTAAAACTTGTCATTTTCGTGCAATCAATACATGGCCCCGACGAGTAAGGGCAGTCTCCAACCGTACTACAAATGTATATGAAACATGCTTGCTTGATTATTAATTAATGGGTGATCATGCAATTCAATTATCGTGCAATCGTTCAATAGTGTAATCAAGTAACATATTCATGAAAGGGAAATCATGCAATAACCCGAGGACAATCCGTGGTGCCGGACCCGTCCCCAGTCTCCTTCTCCCTCCAATGATGGGAAGGTAGCTAGCTTTCACCATCCACGACATGTTGAGCATAGGGTACATGAATCCCTAAGCCCGGAACTCCTTCCTCCACTAATCTCCTAGCGGATTCAGGGGTCATCCCAAATGTGGTGAGGATAGCGCCAGAGTTACCCGTCAGCCCTTGCTTTCCCGGTTGGCTCTAGTCACTATCCTCGGGCCCAACGTGAACGGTCATGCTACTCGCCTAAAACATGCACGAAACATGGCTTGCTTGCTTGCTTGCTTTTCATGAACATGACTTGCTTGAAATGATAAGTGATTTCATGAAATTATAGATAAAAATACCTTTTTGGGTCGAAAGATCACATAAGGGATATACAGGTTCTATATAACTAACAATTAAACCTCACCTGACAGGCGACATAATGACTCGTGGACACGTGAACATGCTCATGATCAACAATCTCCGCCCTGGAGAATAACTTGAGAAGAAACGGGATAATGTACGTGCATGAGACCACAATTCAAGAATATTATTTCAGATAAGACGCACAGAGTGATCAAGTACGAGACATCATGCAATAAACAATGTAGCATATAAATATCATGTTTTAGCATGTAATTAATCATATAATAACAATTTGGGGTCAATTAAGGGTATAGAAAAGGTGCTGGAAATTTCATTTTTATACAGAATGTTTTCTGCCTCTCCAACGGCCTGGGAACGGCCGTTCCAGGTTTTAGTACAAAATGGGAAGGGTCGTTCCCTGCTCCCGAAGTTGCTCCCCGAAGTACAAAATGGGAAGGGTCCGTCCTCGCCGCCACGCACATCATTCAAAATATGGGAACGGCCGTTCCCTGAATACAAAGGGAACGGAAGGGCTGTTCCCGTTTTACAGAAGATGCAGAAACAGAGCAGCAAAACAGGGGAACCACGAACACCTCCCAATTCTTCCCGAAACACTCATAATTCATTTCCATAAACCATAATTCATGAAAGGAAACATGTATACATGCTTGAGAAACAATAAAACCCATATAAACACTTATATTGTTCATTGATCATCAAGAATCATCATCATCTACCCAACTATGAACTCATCATATACTTCCATATTTCTCAAGAATTATGCATAAAATCCAAGTCTAAAGCTCAGAATCATAATTCTAACATCATCTAAACAAGTTATCACATGAAAATCATAACCCTAGCTCCAAGAATTATTATCAAGAAATCTCATATATCATCATATATACCTTGAAGTGAAAATAGATGGAAGAAGATGATGAAAATAAGTGATTGAGCCCCAAAACTCCTAATTTCCTCAAAAATAATGGCTTAAGATGATGAATTCCCTTTTCCTTCTTGGAGAGTTGTGGTTCGGTTGAGAAGAAAGCAAACATGGAGGTTTTTGGCATGAAATGAAAAATGAAGATTGTGGAAGAGATGCATATACCGATATATTTTGGGGAAAATGTGACATCCCGTTGATCCAATTTATAAGGTACGCCACGTTCCAACCTTTTAATGTGTTTAATTATGTGATTTTATATTTTTCGTGGCCCTATTTTGAACTCTTTTAGAGTTTAGGGGTCCCTTTGTGATTTTCTATTTTTAGGGGTTATTCGGTCATTTCTCGTTCGGTCGAGAGTTCGACCTTTTTGACCCCTGCTTTGCATTCGGGGCATCGAAACGAGTCCGTAGACTCTATGTTTGCCCCATTCTGACTTCGTTAGCCCGTTCTTCCGACCATTTTTGTGTACGAGGACCCGAGATATATACCCCGGATCCTCATTTTGCGTGCCAGAACCTCAGCTCCAGCTTCCTCTGTCTTTCTCCCGCGATCTAACACTGTACACATATACTCGGAGGTGTAATTGCACACACTAGCTCGTTCTCGCTCGTTTCTCGACGGAATTCGAAGTGTGAGTAGTGGAAATTTATCAGCTCGACGAGCCCGTCAAGATGGTACAAGAATCTCGGCCAACCGACGATCGACGGCGACGGGATCGGTGAATTTCAGACACTTCGCGGCCCTTTCGTGGCGATTTTCGACAAGATTCCCGCGACACGCGCCACCCTCCCTGAAAGAAGACCTCCCGGCGCAACCAGGCACGTTGGCGGCGCGGCCATCCCGGCCGCGACGGCGCCACACGCGCCGCCCGAAGCTCTCGGCGGCGGTGGCGATCATTGTAGCGGCGAGTTTGGCCGCTTTCCGGTGACTTTTTCCGACAGGGCTTGATGGTTTCCAAACGTTTTCGACCTCCTGAACCCATTTCCGGCATCAGATTGGGGCGAATCCCGGCGTACGTGGTGGTTCCGGCGGTGACGCAGCGGCAAAAACTTCGGCGGCGATTTGGGCCCTTTTCCCGGCCGGTTTTGGTGGTGCTCGCTTCACGAAAGTTGCTTGGAATGACGAAACATAGCGGATGGCATCGGCGGCGTTCCAGGAACCGGCCGTTGTCGGCAGACCGGTGGTGAACCGGTGGTGAACTGGCGGTCCGATTTTCCGGTGACTTTTTCCAGGTTTTGGCTAGGGGCTTTCGTTGGGCTCTTTACAAGCTTTCCAACGGTATACTCGGATTTCATTTTCGTTTTACGGTTTGCATTTAATTTCAGTTTTCGTATTAGAATTTTGGTTCGGTTTTTCGTCAACGAAGTCCGGCGTGTTTACTAATTTCCGAAATTGATTGAGGGCTTTTGTCTAGTAGGCCGAGGCGCTCGTTTCTGTCCTTCCAGGGATTTTTTTCGACCACCGGAGGCGGTGTTCCGGTGGCCACCGGTGGCTGTTCGGCCGGCCGCGGTGGCGGCATTCCGGCGACTTTCGGACAGTAGGTTCCTTTCGTCGTGGTGAGTCCAACGCCACTTCCCGTCGTCAATCTGATGTCCGGTTGATTTTATATGAATTTTTGAAGCTATTGTATTTTATTCGTTAATTGATTTTAATTGTGCAATTCGATCCCGTATGTGCTATAAAATGAAATTATGAGTTGTATGATACGTGGAAGTATGCTATGATGTATGAATATTTGATTCGTGATTTATCGAATTTATTTGTCTCGTTTTACGCCCATCTATTTGAGAATAATTATTGTTTGAGGGGGTGTTAGTGTAATTTTGGAAACTAAATTGATTATGAAATTTTATAAAACATAAGAAATGAATTATGAAAAGATACGTTGTATTTAATTTGAATAAATTGATCAAGTATGCCAATGTGTAATTTGTATATAAATTGTTATGTAACTCACGTTTAATTTCGTGAAACTTGGTGCATGATATGATTTGAATTCTTAATGTCCTACTTTATTTTATGTAATTAATTTTATGAATTTTATAAGTTATGCATCTTTTGATATGGAATATGAATTATAATATGCTCTGAATGACTTGATTGAATAGATATGGGTTATATGTTGCATCATTTGTATTCGTGAGCATGGCCGTGCGTCTTTGTGGTTGTGTTTGGAATCTGAGTCTTGTGTTCTGTGTGTGTTCAGTTGTTCAGGGGTTTTCCAGGGAGTGTCTGTCAGCTGTTTGGGTTCCAGTGGGACTTCTTGGCTCAGGTTTTCCGTTTCGTCGGTGAAAGGTGAGGTTTTAGGATTTTTGTTTTAGTTACCATGACCTACAACCCTCTGTGCTCGTTTTCAAGCCTGCATGCGACTATTCTGTTATATTTATATATAATAGATATGTGTTTATATGATATGTTTATGAATTTGTCATACGATTAAAGGTTTTCGAACTGTATATGTACGAGCATATGTAAGCTTGAAATGTTTTGCAACGAGACTATGCTCCAAACCGTGTGTCTTCATACCAGCTGCGGATTAGGATGACACGGAGAGGTACGTTTATAGCATATGCTAAGTTGCAAGGTATGGTATGCTCCGATAAGGTACGTAAGTATGATTTTGATACGATATGATAAGTTTGGTATGTAGCGAGTTATGATCTGTTATGATATGCTATGTTCTGGTGTGTGGGGCCCCGAGACGAGGGTAAGAGAGACCCGGGACGACCATGGGGTCGCCGGTTATGACCCCTGTGCGCGTTCTCATTTGAGATATTCACGTGCGACCTATGGAGGTTGGGAAGGCGTGGTATCTTGAGCCCTCGGTGGATAACCGAGGAAGGCACAATGTGGGTTCGCTACCCCATGTGTGTTTGTATCTGTATGAGTAGTGAGGGTTTGCTCCCCGAACTACATGGTGTTGGGGTTGGATTGTTTATGATATGTGTTTGTTTTCTGATATGATACGTATGATTCGATATGGAAGTAAGGTGGGAGACCCGTACTCGCCGGGTATATGAATATGATTTGTTATGTTGATTATGAAACGGGATAGGAGCTTTCTATTTTGATTTGATACGATTAAGCTCAGTATGTTATAGTTTGGATAAGATAAGATATGTATAAATTTGGTTCGAAAATTGTACAAGTATGATTTGAAAATGGTTTTGGTATGCAAAACCCTAATCCCGGTTCATAATCTTTCTTTTGATACGTGCTATGCTCCTTATTATGTATAGTGTGTGTGAGTTCAGCCCCCTCACTCAGTCAGTGGACTGACCCTCGCCCCACCTATGTTTTAGTTTGCAGGTACAAGTTGTTGGAGTTCGAGCTAGGCGGCTTTGAGTCGGGTCTGTCGAGTCTGTGTCAGTCCGTTTGATTTTTGTTAAGTACTTTGTTCAGAATTATGTATGAAAATTGTGTATATAATATGTTCTGTACAGGATTATGTTTATGTTTTGATTATATGAATTTTCGGGACAGGTTAGGACAGGGCTTGGAGTAGTTGAACCCGTCTTTGTTGTATGTTTGAATTCGGGACAGGTTAGGACAGGTTCGTGGAATTAGTTGAACCCGATTATTTATGTTTGTTGATTAATGTTTTTGTTAGTTCGTATTTTGCATCGCTTCCGCATTCGGGTTCTTGGCATATTTTTCTTGTATAGGGTTAGGTACCGCCTAGGTTAGGTTGGATTTTTTTTTCGTTTGTCACCCGTTCGCTGTGACTTGGTGCGTGTGCGGACTTTCCATTTCGTACCACGTGTCGGGTCATAGTGCGGGGGTGTGGTGCCCCATCGCTTGGGGTGCTACATCTTAAGTGGTATCAGAGCTACCAGGTTCAGAACCGGTGCTCTGGAGTCGTGTCGTGTCGTGTCAGTTTAGGTCGTACGGCATAGGAATACTTGTGCATTGCATTTGTCTGACGTGAAAATTTGACTTCTCTGTATGAATTTGTCTGAGCTTATGTGATTGTGTACACACTATGATTGCGATTTTTGCAAAAAATTATCATTGTTATGCTTTAAATTTTAGTAAATTACTTGTTGCATCTGCATTAATTAGGTGCTCTTAATTGCTTTCATTACTTGACATACCCACGTACTAACCCTCATGCATAGATAATTGTCCAATTTGTGAATTGTAGGGTGACATCTCGGCGCCGAATTGCAATTGATCATGAAAACACTCCCCGTTTCTACAAAATTATGAAGGAAGATTTGAAATTTTCGTTTTCTGACTACTTGGATGCGAAGCAAATGGACCTTTACAAGAATTTATAACAAGGAATCAATGCTACTACTATGGAAACGGGTATTATGCATACATGGCACGTGCATCATGCATTGGAGTAAATTTTAATTATTTTGGACATTTGTTCTACGTGCTCGACTGTTTTCTTTGCTGGATATGAGTGCACGCCATTCACATCCCTAACCCCACATGCATTAGCTCTGTGGTTATATTTAGGTGACTTCCTTACCTGTTCCAACGAGGATCGATTTTAGTGGAAGTAACATTGGGATTCGAACAGGGGTTGACCAGATGATGTATGATCAAGCTAACATAGTCAGGGTAGTGAGTGGATAAAAGAAGATACTCGAATATGAGAGAGACAAGAGATCCTTTAACTATCAGGATGCCCCAGGGTAGGTACTTATTATTTGGAGGTGCTCGGGAGTACATGTTTTATAAGAAAGCCAGAATTTCTAAGTCTGGATGGCGTGAAGTGATAATGAAGAGATCAAGGCATTTGTACCATTCAGAGAATTCCAAGCAGGAAATCAGGTTACTGTTATAAAGACACCTACTAGAGTAGTTGCACTACACAAAGGAAAAAGGGGAAAGTTGTGCAAGCTGTGGAATTTTGTGCCGTGGTCATTGAAGAGCAACTTCACCAAATATTGAGGATAAGAATATCAGTCACGACGACGGTGTACTAAGCAAGATTGTGTAAAGATTCTTCATTTATCTCTCCACGATTGTCTTGAGAGATTTTACCGTGAAAGAATGGTGATTTCCGATTACCGAGGATTCTATTGGGATTTCAAGAGATTACACGGATCACTATACTCCGAGAATCAAGTGAGACGATCCAAGAGCAGTTGAGTACCCGAGAATCTGAAGGAATACTAAAGAATGCAAGTTTGAACGGGAAGTTGGAACTATGGCCAGTTAAGGAGTTGATTAACCTTTCAAGTTAAAGAAATTGCCAACCTCGACTCCACTACTACGGTGAACGGTACATTGAGCATTCATGGCATTTGCACCCATGCATTTAATAAGTAATCGTATTTTATTTTATTTTGCTTGACTATTGTGACAACGTGGAATGCGTGTTGCTGCCTTGATTTTTTTTTTTAACGTGGATAATTGATTTACTTTCCATAACTTAAAATTTATTATTGTTGTGAATTCTTGTAAACTGAATGGATTGCATGCTTGCGTGGATTGTTTGTACTTCAGTGGTTATACTTTCCTTAATGGCTCACTAACGCTTCATGCCCATACATACATATTATAATTTTATCATACAGTGATCCCATCGCGATATCCCCCTTGAGTTGAGCATGGATGATGAGTCTATACTCTAGGGACACCGATATCAGTCGTGTAAAGGTACACTACACATGCATCCCACGTTTTGCATCAAGTGTTATTTTGATGTGTGTACTTTGAATGTTAAGTGAGTGATCTTGTGTGCTAGAGAGTTGTTGAGATCTCTCTATTTGCGTGTTAGGGAGATGTGGGATTCTCCCTATTTATGTGATAGAAAGATGTTGGATTCTTTCTGAATTTTTGTAAGCAAGAGATGCTGGATTCTCTTGGAGTTAGATTTTTGGGAGATGCTGGATTCTCTCGAATTTAGGGGTTTGAGAAATGCTGGATTTTCTCAAATTAGGATGTTTGGAAGATGTGGAAGTCTGCCAGACTTAGGTTGAGAGACGGGGCTCTCTCGATTTTGTGGTCGGGAGACGGGGTTCTCTCAATTCTGTGCCTGAGGGATGGGGTTCTCTCTTTTGATGTGCCGGGAGACGGGGCTCTCTCTCTCTTGCGTGCTGAGAGATGGGATTCTCTCTTGTTTTTCGTGGCTGAGATTCGCTTGGCCAGATGTTGGTTTGCTATCGATGAGGAAGCGACGATATCGGTTTTTGGGTGCAGTGGACTAGTGGCGATCGAACAAGTTTGAAGCGACCAAGGGTCAAGCGTTTGAACTAACCTCTGTGTCTATGGAACTCTACAGGGAGTTGATGCAATCAGTGGGAGTAAACTTCACAGCCAGGGCTATGACTCTACACGATTTCAGGAGATAGATTGAAGTACTCCAGTTCGAAGCTTTACGACTCAGTAATAGGACCTGAGGACAGGTCCTTTTGAAGGAGGGGAGTTTGTGACATCCTGCTCATCCAATTTATAAGGTACGCCACGTTCCAACCTTTTAATGTGTTTAATTATGTGATTTTATATTTTTCGTGGCCCTATTTTGAACTCTTTTAGAGTTTAGGGGCCCCTATGTGATTTTCTATTTTTAGGGGTTATTCGGTCATTTCTCGTTCGGCCGAGAGTTCGACCTTTTTGACCCCTGCTTTGCGTTCGGGGCATCGAAACGAGTCCGTAGACTCTAAGTTTGCCCCATTCTGACTTCGTTAGCCCGTTCTTCCGACCATTTTTGTGTACGAGGACCCTAGATATATACCCCGGAACCTCGTTTCGCATGCCAGAACCTCAGCTCCAGCTTCCTCTCTCTTTCTCCCGCGATCTAACACTGTACACACACACTCAGAGGTGTAATTGCACACACTAGCTCGTTCTCGCTCGTCTCTCGACGGAATTCGAAGTGTGAGTAGTGGAAATTTATCAGCTCGACGAGCCCGTCACGATGGTACAAGAATCTTGGCCAATCGACGACCGACGGCGACGGGATCGGCGAATTTCAGACACAGCGGCGGCTAGGCGGAACCCCCCGCCACTTCGCCGCCCTTTCGTGGCGATTTCCGGCAAGATTCCCGCGACACGCGCCACCCCCCCTGAAAGAAGACCTCCCGGCGCAACGAGGCACGTTGGTGGCGCGGCCATCCCGGCCGCGACGGCGCCGCACGCGCCGCCCGAAGCTCTCGGCGGCGGTGGCGATCACTGTAGCGGCGAGTTTGGCCGCTTTCCGGTGACTTTTTCCGACAGGGCTTGATGGTTTCCGAACGTTTTCGACCTCCTGAACCCATTTCCGGCATCAGATTGGGGCGAATCGCGACGTAGGTGGTGGTTCCGACGGTGATGCAGCGGCAGAAACTTCGGTGGCGATTTGGGCCCTTTTCCCGGCCGGTTTTGGTGGTGGTCGCTTCACGAAAGTTGCTTGGAATGACGAAACATAGCGGATGGCATCGGCGGCGTTCCAGGAACCGGCCGTCGGCGGCGGACCGGTGGTGAACCGGCGGTCCGATTTTTCGGTGACTTTTTCCAGGTTTTGCCTAGGGGCTTTCGTAGGGCTCGTTACAAGCTTTCCAACGGTATGCTCGGATTTCATTTTCGTTTTACGGTTTGCATTTAATTTCAGTTTTCGTATTAAGATTTTGGTTCGGTTTTTCATCAACGAAGTCCGGCGTGTTTGCTAATTTCTGAAATTGATTGAGGGCTTTTGTCTAGTAGGCCGAGGCGCTCGTTTCTGTCCTTCCGGGGATTTTTTTCGACCACTGGAGGCGGTGTTCCGGTGGCCACCGGTGGCTGTTCGGCCGGCCGCGGTGGCGGCATTCCAGCGACTTTCGAACATTAGGTTTCTTTCGTCGTGGTGAGTCCAACGCCACTTCCCGTTCGTCAATCGGATGTCCGGTTGATTTTATATGAATTTTTGAAGCTATTATATTTTATTCGTTAATTGATTTTAATTGTGTAATTCGATCCCGTATGTGCTATAAATTGAAATTATGAGTTGTATGATTCGTGGAAGTATGCTATGCTGTATGAATATTTGATTCGTGATTTATCAAATTTATTTGTCTCGTTTTACGCCCATCTATTTGAGAATAATTATTGTTTGAGGGGGTGTTACTGTAATTTTGGAAACTAAATTGATTATGAAATTTTATAAAACATAAGAAATGAATTATGAAAAGATACGTTGTATTTAATTTGAATAAATTGATCAAGTATGCCAATGTGTAATTTGTATATAAATTGTTATGTAACTCACGTTTAATTTCGTGAAACTTGGTGCATGATATGATTTGAATTCTTAATGTCCTACTTTATTTTATGTAATTAATGTTATGAATTTTATAAGTTATCCATCTTTTGATATGGAATATGAATTATAATATGCTCTGAATGACTTGATTGAATAGATATGGATTATATGTTGCATCATTTGTATTCGTGAGCATGGCTGTGCGTCTTTGTGGTTGTGTTTGGAGTCTGAATCTTGTGTTATGTGTGTGTTCAGTTGTTCAGGGGTTTTCCAGGGAGTGTCTGTCAGCTGTTTGGGTTCCACTGGGACTTCTTGGCTCAGGTTTTCCGTTTCGTCGGTGAAAGGTGAGGTTTTAGGATTTTTGTTTTAGTTACCATGACCTACAACCCTCTGTGCTCGTTTTCAAGCCTGCATGCGACTATTCTATTATATTTATATATAACAGATATGTGTTTGTATGATATGTTTATGAATTTGTCATACGATTAAAGGTTTTCGAACTGTATATGTACGAGCATATGTAAGCTTGAAGTGTTTTGCAACGAGGCTATGCTCCAAACCGTGTGTCTTCATACCAGCTGCGGATTAGGATGACACGGAGAGGTACGTTTATAGCATATGCTAAGTTGCAAGGTATGGTATGCTCCGATAAGGTACGTAAGTATGATTTTGATACGATATGACAAGTTTGGTATGTAGCGAGTTATGATCTGTTATGATATGCTATGTTCTGGTGTGTTGGGCCCCGAGACGTGGGTAAGGGAGACCCGGGATGACCATGGGGTCGCCGGTTATGACCCCTGTGCGCGTTCTCATTTGAGATATTCACGTGCGACCTATGGAGGTTGGGAAGGCGTGGTATCTTGAGCCCTCGGTGGATAACCGGGGAACGCACAATGTGGGTTTGCTACCCCGTGTGTGTTTGTATCTGTAAGAGTAGTGAGGGTTTGCTCCCCGAACTACATGGTGTTGGGGTTGGATTGTTTATGATATGTGTTTGTTTTCTGATATGATACGTATGATTCGATATGGAAGTAAGGTGGGAGACCCGTACTCGCCGGGTATATGAATATGATTTGTTATGTTGATTATGAAACGGGATAAGAGCTTTCTATTTTGATTTGATACGATTAAGCTCAGTATGTTATAGTTTGGATAAGATAAGATATGTATAAATTTGGTTTGAAAATTGTACAAGTATGATTTGAAAATGGTTTTGGTATGCAAAACCCTAGTCCCGGTTCATAATCTTTCTTTTGATACGTGCTCTGCTCCTTATTATGTATAGTGTGTGTGAGTTCAGCCCCCTCACTCAGTCAGTGGACTGACCCTCGCCCCACCTATGTTTTAGTTTGCAGGTACAAGTCGTTGGAGTTCGAGCTAGGCGGCTTTGAGTCGGGTCTGTCGAGTCTGTGTCAGTCCGTTTGATTTTTGTTAAGTACTTTGTTCAGAATTATGTATGAAAATTGTGTATATAATATTTTCTGTACAGGATTATGTTTATGTTTTGATTATATGAATTTTCGGGACAGGTTAGGAAAGGTTCGTGGAATTAGTTGAACCCGTTTATTTATGTTTGTTGATTAAAGTTTTTGTTAGTTCGTATTTTGCATCGCTTCCGCATTCGGGTTCTTGGCACATTTTTCTTGTACAGGGTTAGGTACCGCCTAGCTTAGGTTGGATTTTTTTTTCGTTTGTCACCCGTTCCCTGTGACTTGGTGCGTGTGCGGACTTTCCCATTCGTACCACGTGTCGGGTCATAGTGCGGGGGTGTGGTGCCCCATCGCTTGGGGTGCTACAGAAAATGTGGTATTTGTGATTAAATCCTCCAAGTTCCATAAGTTATGCAATCAATTACCAAAGGTTTGGAAATGATCAATTTAGTCCAAAAGGTTTTCATGCAATTTAGTCCTTAAATTAAAATGAATGAGCACTTAAGGATAATTAAGCAATTAAAATACACTCGGAAATTAACTTACATAATAATGAATCCAATATGTAAAATAATTCTCAAGTTAGCATGTATTTCATATGTTTTCACGTAAACAGTTTGAAATGCAATTTTTAGAATTTATATAACACGTATAAATTGAATAAACGAAAATAATACAATAAAATCCTAACGCTCGAAACTCACACGTGTCGAGTGTACCTGACTTTCTGAAAATCGGGGCGTTACAGTAGGGTTCACTGAGAAAGACTTGGAACACATTGTAACACCCCATGGGATTGGTGAAACCTTTGACTGTCCCATGGTCGTTAGTTTGGACGTTCATAACCACGTTGTAAAGAGGGTCTTGATTGATAGTGGAAGCTCTGTGAACCTTCTCCCTTACTCAAAGTTTCAAAAAATGAATATAACAAAAATTCCACTCGAACCCCTCAGAACAGCCCTCGTCGACTTTGGGGGTTCCGAGTTTGTCCCTCGCGGACAGATTCGCTTGGCCATCTCTTTTGGTCGCGCCCCAAAGCGAAAAACTTTGAGCGTCCTTTATGCACTCGTTGAAGTGGACCTCCCCTACAACATCATCATTGGACGCCCGACCCTCGTGGACGTCAAGGCAGTAATCTCCACTTATAACGAGAAAGTAAAATTCCCCACCCCATAGGGCACTGGCGAGGTTCTATGCAATGTCAAAGAGGTTTGGGAATGGTACATCCTTTCCCTTGGAAGCCACAAGCCCAAATAAACCATTCAGGCAGGATCCACCAAAAAATCAGTTGACTTCCCCAAATTGGACGAAGATGGCCCCGAACGTAAGATGACCAAACTTTACAAGAAGAAGAACAAAAAGAAGACCCCCAGCGAAGCTCAGCGCATGGAGGATGGCCCACCTGGGGCCGTAGAAGGATCTTCCTCCGAGAACGAGGGTGACGGGCCCTCGGGTGAGAAAGGTGGTAGGCTTACTGGAAAAAAATGAGCGCTCGAGGATCCACAGCCTGAAGTTCGTATTGAGCCCGTTGAAAAGTTTTGACCATCGAGTTGGAACCAGGGAATCCAGATAAAACCACCCAGATTGGCTCAAATCTCGACGGTCCCTCACAGATTTTGATGATTGATTTTCTCCGGGAGAACCTCGACGTATTCGCTTGGAAGGCCTCCGATCTCACTGGAATAGATCCGAGTGTCATAGTTCACAGGCTCAACGTGGACCCGGCCTTCAACCTAATCAAATAAAAGAAAAGGGACGTCCATGGTTTCAGGAGGCAAGTCATCGAAGAAGAAGTCAATAAACTCCTTAACGCTCAGTACATTGAGGAGATTTTATACCCGGAGTGGCTCTGTAACGTGGTGCTCGTTCCTAAGAGCGCCAACAAATGGCGCATGTCCAATGACTTCACAGATCTCAACAAGGCGTACCCCAAAGACCCATACCCCCTACCGAGGATTGATCAACTGGTAGATTCAACAGCGGGGTGTGAGCTCGTGAGTATGATGGACGCCTTTCAGGGATATTATCAGATCTTCATGGCGCCTGAGGATCGCCCCAAAACCTCGTTCGTGGTACATATAGGTGTTTACTGTTTCAAAGTCATGTCATTCGGACTTAAAATGCAGGTGCAACTTGTCAACGCCTAGTCAACAGGATGTTCGAGCACGAAATAGGAAGATCCATGGAAGTGTACGTAGACGACATGATAGTCAAGAGCGAGCGCCAACATTCCCATCTGGAGGATCTCAAACGAACTTTCAACATCCTACGTTATTATGGAATGAAATTGAACCTCTCCAAATGTACATTTGGCGTTCAGGGTGGCAAATTCTTGGGGTACATAGTCAGTCAGCGGGGCATAGAGGCAAATCCGGAAAAGATTAAAGCAATTCTTGATATTCCCTCCCCTCCGAACGTGAGGGAAGCCCAAGTGTTGGTGGGAAAGATCATTTCATTGAACAGGTTCGTCTCCCGCTCGGCAGACAGGAACTTACCTTTCTTCAAAATTTTGCGCAATGCTCGCAACTTCGCCTGGAGCGAGGAATGTGAGAAAGCTTTGCAGGACATGAAGCAATACCTCACCGCTATTGACCAAGCCTAGCCCTGGAGAGAACTTGTTCATTTACCTTTCAGTCTCCGCAGAGGCTACGAGCGCTGTCCTCGTGGCGGTCCGCGAGCGTAAACATATACCAGTATACTACTTAAGCAAAACCTTGCAAGGGGCAGAGAAGAGATATATCGAGATAGAGAAGTTCGCTTTTGCGCTCGTTAATGCGTCTCGGCTAAGGCCTTATTTTCAGGCTCATTCTATCATAGTGCTCACAGATCAACCCCTCAAACAAGTGCTTGTGAAGCCGGACATCTCAGGAAGGTTAATCAAATGGTCAATTGAACTCTGTCAATTTGATATCAATTTCGAGCCTCGCACCGCGATATAGGCTCAGTCCGTGGCAGACCTGTTGGTAGAGCGTTTCAATTTGGATACTGGGCCCTCGGTGGAAGAGGGACTGTGGCTTCTGCACACAGATGGCTCCTCGACCTCACAAGGGGGGGAGCCTCAGAGACCCTCACGGTGTGGAAGTTGATTACGCTATTAAACTGGCATTCCAGGTCACCAACAATGAGGCTGAATATGAGGCCCTAATCCAAGGGCTCAGGATAGCCCTCCAGAATGGTGTCATTCGGGTCACTGCGTATGTTGACTCCCAACTGATCACAAGTCAAATTGATGGCACTTATGAGGCTCGAGAAGCCACTATGGTGTAGTACTTGGCGAGTGCTAAGGAAGTGATCTCCAAGTTCAAAGAATTCCATCTGTTACAGATCCCAAGGGCAGAAAACGAGCGTACAGACGCTCTTTCCAAGTTTGCATCGGCTCTGGAGGATTCTTCCGAGCGTTCAGTCACATTCCTCAGAATAGAGAAACCGCTGATTCGCGAAATGGAACCCTCGTGCGAGGTGAACACGATTGATCCCTCCGAACCTTCTTGGCTCGATGACATCATTAAGTTTATGAGGGACGGGACCTGCCCAAGCGATAAAGTAGAGGCTTGGAAGGTTAGGAGTAAGGCCCCTTGCTTTTCTCTGGACAGTGATGGACGGCTATTCAAATGATCTTTCCAAGGTCGCCATTGAGGTACCTGTGGCCCTCGCAAGCCAAGGAAGTGTTGGAACATGTGCACAACGGAAGCTACGGGAATCATTCCGACGGTCGAATTCTGGCTAAAAAAGTCTTAAGAAGTGGGTTCTACTGGCCCTCGCTACTGCAGGATGCCATCAGTTACTCCAAGAAATGCCCTAAGTGCTAGTTTCATTCTAACACCCCTCAACTGCCGGCGGCTCAAATAATCCCCATTGACGTCTCTTGGCCCTTCGACCAATGGGGCATTGAAATTGTGGGACCCCTCCTAATGGCGGTCGGGCAAAAGAAGTTTGTAATACTCGTCGTGGATTATTTCACTGAGTGGGCCGAAGCTGAAGCGGTCGTGAAGATAACGTTCAAAGTTGTGAGGGATTTCATCTGGAGGAACATCATCTGCAGGTATGGTTTCCCGAGGGTGCTCGTCTTGGACAACAGTTCCCAATTCATTGCTGCTGACACACGGGATTGGTGCTATGAACTTGGGATTGAGCAACGCTTCACTTCCGTGGGCCATCCTCAAGCCAACGGTCAAGCTAAAGTGACCAACGGAACCATACTCCAGCATTTGCAAACGATGCTCGAAAGTAAGAAAGGGGAATGGGCAGAAGAACTTCATGGTGCCCTCTGGGCGTACCGTACTACACCACGAGCTGCAACAGGGGAGACCCCTTACTCCCTCGTATATGGCTCCGAGGCTATGATACCTACGGAGATCGCTCAAGAGTCCGCACGCGTTGCCTATTTCGAGCCTGCAATCAATGAGTCCAATCGGGCGTTTGAATTGGATTTGCTAGACGAAAGGAGAAACACAGCTTGGGCTTGCATCCGCAAGTACAAGGCGACCGTAGCCCACCAGTATAATAAACGTGTCAGAGAGAGAACTTTCCAGCTAGGGGACTTGGTCCTCAAAAAAGTTGATGTTTCCAAGCATGTGGGTAAGTTGGACCCCAATTGGGAAGGCCCCTTCAAAATCGTCCAGGTACGCGCGAACAACACTTACCTGCTAGAGACTCTGCAAGGCGAGCGTCTTCCTAGACCGTGGAATGCATGTAACCTTAGACGGTTCTACGTGTAAATGACTGTCTTTGTAAATTCCTGCTCAGTGCGCCTTGTACTTTCTTTTGACAGAAAGCATAACTGTTACTATATATATTACGAGGGTGACACTAATTGTTTTACCAACTATTATGTTGATTGTTTGCTTTTTCTTGGTTAATGGTTTGAATATTTGATTGCGTTAAAGCCTACTCTGTGTTGAGCACCCTCCACATCGAACGGCTTAAAGAACAAACTATTAATTCCATATCAACACTATCTATGTGTTGAGAACACGTTACACTGAATGTTTTGACGTACATAAGTGTGTAAACCTTTGGAATGAGGGTGTCGAAAAAGTGGGATGCTAAAATGCTTAGTTTACGCCAACTGGATGATCTTTTCGCCAGCTCGCGCTCGTAAACCCCCAATGACCCTCACCTTCTTAGGTAAGAGTACGCTCGTAAATACCAAACTCTGAGTTAACACTCATACGGACACTTAAATACTAAAACGGGAATTACAGCCGCGCTCGTTTTAGTTCCATACTTAGCAAATCCTATAGTTGATTTCTAAGTTCACTCTAGCTACCGGAGCGTTCAAGTCAGAAACATACCTCATTTGTTTAAGGCCAATACTTAGGTAACTCCTCTGGGGGTTCCTAAGTTCAAATTCGAGCCTTACTATGAATACGGTGTGGGCACCCTCATTGGGAACAACCTCGCGCCCACACGTTCATCTTTCAAGACATTTTCAAGTCCTAAACTTAGATTACGTAGTGATATGCACCAGGGTACCCTCAAGAGAAACACCTTCGCGCGCATACACTCCCATCGCAGATATTCAAGCATCAAAGGAAACATGCAAACAAGCGTCAATCATGAAAAGAAAACAATACTCAGCGGTCATAGGCGACGAGAATCAAACATTATTGATAGAAACATTCAAGCCAAAGGAAGAAAAGTTCGAATACATCATGGAGAATATGGGGATCAAACACAGAAGTCAAATGTTCTTAAAAACTGGAATGTAAATTAAATAGACAGAAGGAATCTTAAAGCAGCAATTGAAAGACTTCATTAAGCTTGGCTCTCTGGTTCAGGAAGAGCAGTGGAGATAGGAACTGGGGCCAACACGTTGGCATTGGAAGTTTCTGTGTCACCTGGGTCCTCGCCATCCTGAGCATCTATGGTGACACACTCGTCCTCTATCAAAAGGGGCTCAGGATCTATGGGGTTGGCCACCATGAACTCTCCCTGGAGCATCGTCATAAGTTCCTGATACTCCGGTTCGGCCAGGCTCTCCGAGGGATCCCTCTCGCGGACCATAGGCTCGCAGTTCTCATCTAAATCCATGCGCAGACGCTCATCAGTTCGAGTGTTGTCAGGAGCCAATCCCAACTTCACCATTTGCCCGATCGCCTTATAGAAGAAGCGCCGAGAGTTGTCAACGCAATGGAGGTTGGCCGCGACCACAAAGGCCTTTGAGTGCATGAATTTCATCACTGCATCCCATGACACCTTCGCCTCCAGACCTGCAACTTTCTCCTGCAACTCAGCGAGGGCCTTCAGGGTTGTCTCATTCTGCCTTGTGCTCTCAGCCAACCGCTCGCCAAGCTCCCCATTGGCAACCCTCAGCTGGTCGCGCGCTTTCTTGAGTTGCTTATGACGCTCATCAAGGGCTAAGTACGCGTCATCCGATCGCTTCAAGTCGTCCCTCAGCTTGTCCTTGTCAAGATTTGCAGCGGTGAGTTGGGCACAGACATTGTTGTAGTCCTCCTGGAGTTTGCCGGGGTCAGAAATGCGCAGCAACTTTTTGTATTTGGCCTTGTGCTCAGAATAGGTCTGCGCTCGCCCCTGCAAATTCTTCAGCCTCGGAATGACCTCCTGAAAAGCCAGAAACGAGAGGTCAATATCAGAGGTAAAATAGAAAGAGTCAGAACTTTACAGAGGGAACTGGAGACTTACCGTCAAGAGCACATCGCAAGCATCATCCGCGACCCGAGCGGCATCGTGCTCGTTCAGTTTGTCATGGTCGCCGGAGAATTGAAGTTTTCCGACGATATCAGAAACCAGATTAACAGAGGACGCGCTCTTCTTCAGCAGGACAGGGCCATCCGTCCATTGGCGCCTGTATCGAGCATCCTCAGATGAGGAGGTATCGCTGCCCTCTCCACGGTGGCCCACGACCACCTCCTTCCCTTTCCCAAAAATGGGGATAGAGTCCGGCAGCCTCTTTCTCTTCCCCTGGCGGTCAGCCCTTATTGCGCCGTGAAAGTGGGCTAACTCCCCTGAGCGGTTACGGGAGTTGCTGGAACTGAGCGCAATCGGCCCCTCAGGAGCGGCCGGGGGGTGGAGTGGCCTCTCGAGCGCCGTCTATGGTAAGGTCTTCTATTGGACCGACAATTGGAACTTCATTTCCGGCGCCCCTGCCAACATTTCCTCGCCCTGCTCTTTGGCGGGTTCCTCTCCCCCTCGGGGCGTTCGAGGGATGGGCCTGCTGCTGCTGTTGTTGTTGAGGGTTAGCGCCCGGCCTCTGTGCGTGCATCATTCGGGCAACACATTCAGCGTCCATCCCAGCGGTAAATATTTGAACTTCTGCAAGATCAGAGGCATGAGCGTCAGAAAAATACCATCAGAAGTAATAGCAAGGAAAAAAAGACAACCTAAGCAAGTTAGTGAGGCTATTCTTAAATGTTAGAGAAGTTAGTTCCTAGAATCTAACCGTCGAGTGCCATGATCGAAGCCGGAGGTTGGGCTACCATTTCCGAAGGATGAGAGAGCCCAAAGCGGAATAATATCCCCTCGTTTTTCATCAGAACCTTAGCTTTTATAAGCTTTTTCTCATTCTTCATTATGAGGGCTAAATTCTTTGCCCAACGCTCGAAGTCATCATTTTTTGATCGATCCCTGACCTGGGGCCAGGGTCCATGTATCCACCACTCATGGAAAGCTCTAAAAATCCCCCCAGGAGCCCCCACGAAAAAGTACTTCTCCTTCCAATATTCGCCATACGACGTCGAGGGGGAATCGATCATTTTCAGCCCAGACTTAGCTTGGGCATAGTAAAATCCATCTGTCGGAGATGAGCGAGGCGAACGGGCTACCTGAATCAGACTATCAAAATTGGTTAATGTGGGCTCTTGACCTGTGGCCCTCATCAGCATCACGAATGTATTTATCAATGCGATACCATTGGGGAGGATTTGGGAAGGGCTGAACACCAAATAATTACAGATGTTAGCAACTGGGGGCGGAATAGGAAATCTTAGACCCCCGGACAAAACTGAATCCAGATAGACCGTCATCATCCCAAGTGGCCATTGGTTTGCTCTCTCTCCCTCCACTGGAAGACGCATGGGGAACACCGCCTCATCCCAGTAGACTTTAGCCTTCAACTCTTTCAAATCATCGACCGTCAATATGCTCTCTATCTCATCAGGGGACTGGTCGGTCTAATGGGGTTATTTTGCCTCACTCGCGTAGTAGGCTCTTTACCCTTTCATTGGCGTTTCCTGGGGGGCTCATCCTCGGCCCGACGCTCGGAAGGTCCTGCACCACCCTCGGGAGCCGCAATTACCACCGTGATCCTATGATCTTGAGGCCTTACAACACTATTCAATACAGGAAACACCGTCTCTCCCTGTCTCTGCATTTCCATTACGTTGTGCATCTCTTCAAAAAGGTCATCTACCCCTCCAGGAGCACGTTCGTTCATTCCTTGAACTACGGCATCAACTTCCTCATCCCCAGCTTCGACCGGAACCCTGGCCACTGGAATGGCGGTAGGAATTTCATCGCCTGGGGAGGCTCTGCCCATCGGAACCGCCGTGGGCACATTATCATGAGGGGAAGAACTCCCACTGACATTTCATCTATCTCCCTCACATACCGTCTGCGTTGTGGTCCGCCATATCTGGGTTCTGATTCTGGAAGTTGCAGCTTTTCACAGACAAGTTCAATGAAGGAGAAGAATTCTGGGATGAATTCACTGGCAGAAAAGGATTTCTCGCTTCTGAGGTGTCACTCACGTGACCTAAATCTAAAGTTAGCACAAAAAGATCAGAAGTTAAGCGGATTTACCTAAGGATTGAAGTAAAAAAGCTTGCTGGAATTTGATGAAGTTCGCTGAATCTCTTTCCCTGTGATTTTGCTGGGAGAAGACTAAAAGCGTGAAAAGTTTCAAAGACTCCCCAGATCCCTATTTATAGGGAGGGTGGTAACATTAATTAGGGTTGGAAATTCAAATTGTAATCATTTCCCGCCTAGGGAAGCCCATCACTTTTGGTAACCGCCTCACGTCTCCCGGAGTACACGCCCCCACGTTCCCACTCAGCATTTAATGCGGACATGGCTTCATTTAATGCAATGTCAGAGCATGTCCGTTACGGAAGCCAAGTGGTCACTTCCCTTGCAGGAGCTTGGCCCTCGGATATTCAAAGACTCAAGGCTCGCTCCTTTTAAAATTCTACAGTACGCTCAAGCGGTACTACAGAATTTGTGGAGCAAAATGATGAGACATAAAATCACGCTCGTATCAGAGCCGTCCACGTGTCGCCATCGACCGACTTAAAGATTGGACGCTCGCACTGATGGGCTCGCTGGTCAACCCAGCCCATTCACTTGCTGGCCAATACATGCCCATGAGCCTCGGCCAACTGTCCAAGTAAAGGGTTCGGGCTGTTAGACCTGACGCTCACACCCCGGTCCTCAAGGCCACCCTTCCTAGGGAGGCACCCACACGAGCGCGCCTGCTTTCTGACGCTCGCAGATTTGACGCTCAAGGATCATCTACCTGGGGAGACCCATTCGTGCGCCCTTCAAGTGTCACTGGCGCTCGCTTAGGATCTTCCCCCTTGTAGGGCGTCTGTACTCCTGTAAGACTAACCTTGAGCCTTCCCAACTCACGGCCCTCGCCAACAACCTCTGACACCATGGCAGTGTGCACCTTGTACCTAGCACGCCGCCTGCTTTACAGAGCCATCACTCTCATGCCATCCCAGGCCGCCACGTGTTAGGGCGACACAGGTTTGGGACCACACGGTCAAATTACCCAATCTACCCTCACCCCTAACATATAAATAGGAGAGAACACTTGCATTCTCCCCCAAGTCATCTTCCACAATACATACCGCATTCACTGTTCTGGGCATTTTCCTCCACCTTCCTCCATTTTTTCTCAAGCTTCGTACTACCTTCACCACAGTTGCATTACCACTGCATTTTGCACTCTTGGTGTTATCCTAGCTGGAAGAATCCACGCTGAAAAGGAAACCCAGTTCCTGAGGCTCTCACGCCTGTGATGGTCTTTCCCTTTTTATACAAATATTGAAAGTGTTGTTGCATTTTAGGAAGTTGAGATTCCTGCACCATCAGTATGTAACAACCGTACTTAGGGCCGAGTCGGGAGAGGTAAGTAAAGGGTTGATCTAGAAGTGTGTATAATCTCGATCCCTATTTATTCTATTCATGCATTGCGTTCTTATGTGATTTATGTACTCTTATGTGCCATAGTTCTAATTAAAAGTTCGTAATTTAATTCTTTCCTTTATTAAGCATGTACCTTGAAACTCTTCTCATAGAATCCTAGAAATCTAGTATTTATCCCTTTCTAGAACCTAAATTCCCTTCATATGCTTCAAAACCTATTCCTACAATTTTAGGTTGAAGACTCCAAAAATGCCCCTAAAGCCCTAGATTTTTCCTAAATTTTAATTTATTCCCCGAAACACTTGCTCCTACTCAATATTATAACCAAATAGATCCTCACATTATTTCGAGGATTTTAACATTTTTCGTAAACCATGATTCTCATCCTAACTCGAGTAGTATCAAAAACCGTCTAAAAACCCTAGTCACTATTCACACCGTAAAACAACTTTTTATCCGTTCACTTTTTGATATTCAATATTACAGTCAAAACGATCCTTGAATTATTTTATGAATTTTCATACATTTACCAAAACTTGATTCCAACCGTAGCATATTTTATAAATATTTTCCTTTTTAAAAAGTATCATTTTATTTTAAATAATTAGCTTACATTTAATATTCAAAATTATACTTAAAACGTTTCTTGAATTTTTCTCTAAACTATGATAATTTTTTCAACCCTTAAACTTCATCATAGCTTCGTTTATATAATTTACCATGATTTTCATCATCTCTAACATGTAAAAACTTTCAAACGAGAAACCTAAACATCTCACATTTATAATGATAACGAAATTATTTTTCACTCATTCTTTAATTATTTTTACCACTTCAAGTTCTCGTCTCTCGACTCTTGAATAAATTTTATATTTATTTTATTTACTATGACATCATTCATGACAAAATAACCTTTCTAAAAATAGAAGTTTAGATGAGTGAATATAATCCTTCCACACTTCCTACAAGAATACCATATACTTGTATGAGTTAGAAATATTCCACATTCATACAAAATTTACATACAAATATGTAGGCTAGAAATCTTCCACATCTCTTACCTATTCTTAGAAATTTCTCTAAAGCCCCTCATTCCTACCTATAAATACCCATCAAGAGAGCCATTTATAACTCACAAATCTCCTCACTTCCTACACACAAAACTCTCTCTTCTCTTCCCTCACCCTCATGCCACAACCCCCCTTCCCAACTCTCAAGGTTAGTTTTTTTTTTTTATGTACTTTAATTTATGATTTAAATCATGTTTTATTTTATATTTAATTCATGCTTTAATTTATTTTTTATTTTATATTTAAATTATGCAATTTAATTTATATTTTTATATGCTTTACATTATATTTAGAAATTCATGATAGGAAATTATGCCTTAGGAATTTATATTTCATAAATTTAAGTTAGGAATTTAATTTGTAAAAATGCATGTTTATTATATGAATTTATTTAAATATGTGTTCATATGTTCATAATTATGTTCTTGAATATTAGAAGAAATGCATGCTTAGGAATTATTTTTCATGAGAAATTTATATATTTTGCTACATTATGTCTCAAATCTTATGTTATAAATATGAACATGATCTAGTATGTCTAATATCTTCTATGAATATTCAAATAGACTTAAGAACATGTTCTTGATGTTCTTGAAGTATGTGTGTGTACCATGTGCTAGTGTGTGCAAGTGTGTGTTTGATTTTATGTTTAAAAGTGTTTAATCCCCAAAGGTTAAAAAGTACCATTTTTCAATAGTAACTTTGACTTTTAATTTCAAATGAAGACTTTGACTCGTAAAACCTTGTAGAGATTTCAAATATTAGTATAAAATAATATTTTGAAATTTTAAAAATAACTTTTACCAAGAATTTCCAAAAATCGGGGATTAAATAACAATTTCCAAAATATAACTCTAGCTTAGTAGAATTTCTTGTACATTGTTTATTCAAGTAGTAAGACTTGGTCCTAAGCCGGTAGTAGAACTTTCAGGCAAGGACATAATCAAAGAGTAGAACCCTAAGGATTTTTCCTAATCCGTCAAGACACTCGGTGAGGGTTTAAATCCTTTCAACTGGAATCATGATAAAATACTTTAATTTATTTTATTAAATTTCTTTTCAAATCTTATTATCCCTTTTGGGAAAATTGCTTCATATTAAATTATAATATTATCCAAAATTAATATATTTACCCAAAAGTACTTAGTACTTTCTCCCAGTAAATATTCTCGTCTTGCAAGTAAAATTATAGTTTTCTTATGGGCTCGGTGGTCTTGGTAGAAGTAGTAGTCCGAGAGGCATGGGCCGAGGTCTACTGTTATACCAGTCGCCAACTAGATCTTGATGATGGTCTAACCGGAGGTTAGTTATTCCACATCAAGTGATGGTAAAAGGTACGTCCCTCCCATAATATTGTTCATCGTCACTAGGGTTTGCTCCCCTACGTGACACTAAGGGGTGAAGGCTGGTATTATCGTATTTATTTTATTAAGTAACGACACCTTGATCAATGTCGTTACTATTTTTCTCAAATTTTAAGGAGTTAAGGTTGGAGAAGCCTAGCTTGCGGGCACCAAACAATTTCTTCAAAAGGGTTCATATTTTCTAAAGTATAACTTATATTCCCCCTACTCCTTTTGTTCCAAACTAATATGAACCTCATATTATTGTCATATAGTAATTTGTGATTATTTAGTATATTTTCAAACCAAGACCTTCTTGGTTAAAAGATTTTACCAAAACTTTACTTATAATTATAAACCTCAAACCACCGTCACTTAGTCATTTTGACTAACCCTCCTACTCTTTTAACTCATGATTTTAGGAATCCACAGATCGACGCCTTAGAGGTATCTTGAAGCTTTAAGGTGCCACATCTTAGTTATTCAAGGTTTACCAAGAGTGTATGTACATCTTTTAATAAGCACTCTCGTGTGAATTTAGATCTATCATTGTAAATACTTACTCAACTTAATAATATATGCTCTGTTTAACTCTGGTTATTGCTTCCTTCTAATTGTTTAAATTTATTTCTCCGTTGCATTTAAATTTCATACTCTGGTATTATATAGTCTTGTCCGTTCGCCGAAGTATTTCTTGAGTGCTAGGTCTCACATCCACTCGGGAAGTACAACGGTACGGGGTTGTAGTGTTAGGGGCGCTACAAGGTACGTATGTTTCTTAATGTTAATGAATTGTATTGAGCGAGAATGTAATGTAACGGTATTGCTGGGACCCGGAGTTGTGAGTAAGGAAGACCCGGGACGGCCATGGGGTCGCCGGTTATGACCCCTGTGCACTTCTCCACTTTGAGAGGATCAACCCGGGACCCACTAGGAGGTTTGGTGGGGGATGGAATCCTCAGGCGTGAGCGTCATGAAACTCACGACTTATACATATAATGTAATGGATGGCTAGGGTTGCGCAACCCTTCCATCACCCGAAGAAGGTTGGTATGTTGTGTTTGATCTATGTTTTGATTTGATATGTTTTGAGGAGCTTGGGATGGGATTTGTGCTCGTACTCGCCGAGCTTTTGTACATTGTGTTGATTAAGAATCGGGATAGGACTTTTAAGTAAAGTATGTTATGATTTGATATGATATGTATACTTTTGTTCTGAAAATGGTTTTGGTGTGCAAAACCCTATTCTCGATTCATAATCTTTTGTTTAATACGTGTTATGCTCCTTATTATGTATAGTGTGTGTGTGTGTGTTCAGTTCCCTTACTCAGTCGAGTTGTAGACTGACCCCTCTCCTTTTTCCCTCTTTAGTTGCAGGTGCAGGGTTCGGTCTGAGCTAGGCGAAGGTTTTCGTTTGGGTCGTTCGGGTCTTTTGCATAACACATCTTTATCTTTTGCTTTGGTATTTTGGAGATATGTATAAAGTTATGAGTATGACCCGAACTTGGAATTTGTAAGCTTTTATTTGGCCCTGGAGTGGCGTTGCATGTATAACTTTTATTCCCTTGAGCATGTATGTTGAGATTTGTTGATCCTGCTGGTTCCACGTATGTTTTATTTTGTTGCGTGCTCTGGATTAGGGTCTAGATCATCTAGCTTAGATTTTGAGTTTTTGTTTGTCTTACGCTCACTATGGCTTGATACGTGTGTGGAGTTTCCATTTCGTTACACGTGTCGGGCTGTGGTGGGGGATGTGGTGCCCTTCGCTCCGGGGTGCTACAGATTCTTTCTACTAGATTCCACGATAGGTCTCCTCTAGAGTAATAATCCACACCAACCTAGATTCAAATCATGTTAGGGAAAGTGCTAGTGATATAACATGTGTAAAGAAAGAAACATAAAACGAGAAGAAAGAGAGCAAGAGAATTATCCCATCATGAAGCCGCAGTTTGGGCGCGATCCCCATGTCACGCGTAAGAGGAGAAATTCGAACCCCTTGGCTTATTTATAGCCTAGGGTTCGAACCCCCAAACCCTAATTGGAATCGGATTCCAACTTTGACTTTACTTCTATTTTCTTTCTCTCCAAGTAATAGGTGTCTTATTCAAAATAAGATATCTATTCCTTCTAGAAAAGAGCTCCTAATCAAATGAGGAATATTTAATTATTCTAATAATAATTAAATATCTTAATCCAATAATATTTATTCTAATCACATTAGAATTAATATTTACTAGAATAATAAATAGAAGATATTTAATATTTATTTATTTATTTATTCTAATCAATTAGAACAACTAAATAATTAAATACTTAAAAACTTAGAATTAATTCTCTAATTAATTCCATGAAGGGCTTTAGAATTAATTCTCTAATTAATTCTAACGGGCTAAAATTAATTCTCTAATTGATTTTATTTGGCCTTATAATTAGTTCTCCTAATTAATTATATTTGGCCTTTATAATTAATTAACATATGATCCAATTATTCAATCGGATCACACGCCCCAAACCTCTCTCACGTGCCACACGTATACTTTACACGTGTGGTCTCATTTCGATCAACTATTTGATCTTTCCTTCAATACCCTTTGAATCCGGCATTTGTGTGTGAACCCCTAGGTTCATTTTCAGTTAGCAATGAGACTAATACGCTTTATTAGTTCATAGATCATACGACCATAATCTAGAAACAGGTGTATGACCCCTACCCAAACAATGAATATATATTCGAAAGAACCTTTCAGTCAATGACAGCTATGAGGTATGATCCTCCTGCCATCCCATCTCTTGATTAAGATCTAGGGCATGGGAATAATGAGAGCCTACTAATCTCAATCTTAAAGCTAAGTTCATTTCATATCCATTTGATCTCAATCCAAGAAAATCTTTTCTTGATGTCTTGATCCACTACCTCGCACCGAGGGTTTAGGATGGCATATGAACGACTTATGCAATAAGAGATCTTCTTGCATTTAAGTAAGTGTAGGTCCTTTGTTGATTCTCATATGCTTCCATGTGCCACTTGTGCAGCCCCAGCATAAGCCTTGAATCAGTTGTCTGAGGCGACACCCTTTAAAGCTTATACCTAAGACTACAGAGTTAGCCCACAAAGCATCAATGGAATCTTAAGTCAAAGGATTAATTTACCCACACCATTAACCTGTGAGATATTTTCTAATCTGGAAGTTTCTATTTCTAGGTATAGAAACTTCCTTTCCCATTTAGGACTCTACTCACGCAGGACACCTCAGTGTACCCGTTTTAATAACGAGCACCCTCATGTATTGCGTACGCATCAACTATGCACTTTACACCCCATGAAACAGGATGCTCCTTCTTAAGGATGCAATCCCATGAGCAAGTCTCAACCGAGCTTAATCAACACTCCCACTGTTTGTTGGACTTATCGACTTGGAGTGGTTTCTAATCCGGCCTTGAGTTAGGGCTTGTTTCATGTGTCATTCACCTAATGACCAAGTCCTTAACAGCCTTGTAGATTAGGGGAGTTCTAATACATGCGCACGTAATGGAAGCACATAAAACACGTATTGGTATATAAAGAAGTGTTTGTCTATGATAATAATCAATCATATATTATTCAAAGATTGTCTGTGACACAAGGAAAGTCCCAAAGCAGATTTCGTCGAATCGGCTTTCTAGGGTACTATTCCTAACACTAAGTCCCTGGGCTCGTGCTTTCATAATCATGTTCTCACCAAAACATGAGGTAGGAATACATAAAAGTAGGGTTTACGTTTGAAATTGACTCGATATATATATTTACTAATTTGGCTCAAAAAAATTTCACATAAGGGAGATATTGGGTCGTCATAGCTATTAGAAGAGAAGCCCACCATAAAAGATCGAAAGAGAAGCACAAGAGTCTCAAGGCTCGCCCACATCTCCGACCGTACCCAAATCTGTGTAAAAGAGGGAGTGTGAGACTCGAAATGACCAAATGTGACGCACGGCATGCTATGCTCATGATATAAGATGCATAAGAAGTAAAATGATGCCATGGAGTCATGAAATCAAGTAATTCACTCAATAAGGGTAAGTATATACGATACATGAAGGTTTCATATTTAAACGAGTTCATATCTTTCATATTTCATATCAAATTAATTCATAAGTTTCATATAACGATCATAACACATACTTTACTATGTAAACAATTTTTATGAGTCATTTAGGGTTCATATTGGAAGCAATGAAACATGCATACACGTTCTTGGACCATTGAAGTCACATTAGGGTATAACTCGTAAAATATTCACCCAAAATTCAAGAAAATTCATAATACCCAAGATAACACATAATATAACATGTTGGTAACATTTAGAGGTCATAAACAATCAAGAGAAACAACTAAACAAGCTAACGAAACGAAGAAACTGAACAAAATGCAAAGGAAGGGCTACCACGGGGGTGGCAACACCAAAGAGAAAAGTTACCACGGTGTTGGCGGAGTACAGAAACTCCAAGCCACCCAAACGAGCAGGAGACATGACGGTGTCTCTCCCCAAGGCTTGGGAGAGACACAACCGTGTCTCAGTATAGAAAGTTGGCTCTCAAACGAACCCACAAGCCACGACCGTGTCACATTGATGCCACCATCGTGGCACTGGAAGATGGCCGAACTCTACAAAGATTTCTGCACTTTCTCCCCTGCTCCAACCGCCAACCCAAGGCAGCAACAAGAGACAACAAAAAGGCAACAAGAAAGGAGCAAAAAGGCCACAAAACACAAGGGAAACAATCTCACAACATGCAATACATGCTAGAGATGAAATCAAAACCAATTCTCCTAAAACTCCAAGTTCATTAATGGCATATCCTTCAATTCTCAACAACCAACCAATATATGTCCAAATCAACATAATTACATATCTTAGGGTTAATTTCCACCCATGAAACTCAAAGGATTCCAAATAAACAAGCTAGAATCTCCAAAATGCATGAAACCCTTACTATTCATTATATGTATCAAATCTAACTCAAGACTTGGTAAAATCATGTATAACCTATCTTAAAATGATCACAAGGAGACACACATCACAAATATGGGCTTAGAAATTCGGTGTGAAGTGTGAAGTGCTCGTTCCAATTGAAATTCGGCGATCCAAATGGTCTTAGAAAAATATGAGATTTGTTCCATCGGATCCGAATCATCGATACAAGTCCAATAAAGGTGACGAAAATTGATTCTGAGTTCCCGAGCTCAAGATACGCTACCCGGAACGCAAGGTGCGCTGTAACGCCCCGTGTTTTCACACGTGCAGGTAAGAGTTACGTGCGCAATTACATTTAATTATATGATTTCATATCTTGTTTTATTAATCAAATTCGTTTCTAATTTGATTCAATTGTTTAAATTTTATTTGGATTCTAATTTGAGTTATGAATATATGAATGAAATTGTGAGAATGTGAATTTCATGAATTCGGTGTTAATTGAATGAAATTACATGTTTCGTGTAATACGTGGGCTTCATTGTAACTTATTTGAATGTTTTGGACTCAATTGGAAATTGAGTTTGGGCTTAATTGCCACTTTTTGAAAGTTTAGGGACCTATTTGAATATAGGCAACCCTGAACGGTTTTCACGATATCTTGAGCTCCGAACCTCGAAATCGAGATCCATAACTGGCTTTGAGCTTGTCTCGACAATACCTATCCATTAAACTTAACCTTGTACTTCTTCGATACCGTTTGAACCTTCGACATCGAACTTTTCCCTAACCTCGACTTTATAACTTGTTTTGAACCATTTTCTTAACCGAATCGGACTTGGATCGAACCGGCTCCTACCCGAGTGATTTTAGATATTTGAGATAGCTTCTCATTCCTTCCTTATGCTTCCCTTTTCATCGATCAGCAGCAGCTCCTCAAGAGGCCAAGAAAAGCTCCAAGAAACCCTCCATTTTATCATCCAAGCTTTGAGCTCAAGCTAACCAATCCTCCATTTCCTTTGAAAACTTAACACGGCCGTGTCATTTGAAATGGAAGCTTTGGGGGAACCCTTTTATCGCTTGTTTTGCGGTTTTTGGCTCGTATTAGTGAATGATATGTAACATGATTATGTTAAAGTAATGTTTTATGATTGATATATGATATTGATGACTTATGAATGCAAAGTATGAAAGTATGAACGATATGAACGGGAATTAATACGGTTTTTACCGTATAATGAACGAAACTTGGTGAATTATGTGTTTAATTGAATTCTATGATATTCATGACCATAACTGAACATATTATTGCATTTTAAGCATTCCATAGCATGTTATTGCATAGCCGAGCATCTAATGTGGTCATGATTGAGTCTCACACTACCTTTGTCACACAGATCTTGATCCGGTGGGTGACGAGGTCGGGCAGTGAGAGCGTGTCGGGTTCTTTTGTCTACCAGGTGGGTTTTTCTTCTATTAGATAACAATATGACCCGAACACCTAATGTGCAAGATTTTAGCCAAAACCCTATATAGGTATTTATGCCAAGTTTTAACGAGCAAATGTTTTTGAATGAAAGCCTTTATTATGATTGTCCTACCAAAATGTTTTGGCGAGAAATGTATGAATGATCACAATGAATGAGGGCCCGGAACTTAGTGTAATGGTGAACCGGGGAAGCATGGGCTGACGGGAATCCATTTATACTAGTTCCAACAATTTCGGCAACCTGGATTTCACTAGGAGATTAGTGGATGAAAGGGGTCCCGGCTTTTGGGGATTCATGTACCCCTCTAGCATTAATGAATGAGGGCTCGGGCCTTGCAAACCCGTTCCCTACCCGGAGGGAAAAGGAGTATATGAATGAACGAATGAATGTTCTAAGGTATGTGCACGAAAGAATGTAATGTATGAATGAATGAATGAATAATGGATTACACGTGGTGGTGGTTGGAGATAACGCACGCCCTCTCGCCGGGCTATTAATGACCTAATGAACGAATGGATTGTTATAATCCTATTCGTTGTACTTTATGTTCCCGCTTGGGAGAAATGCTTCTAAACCTCGAATAAGGATTATAACTTGCATGTATGTGTTTCAATTCCGCAATATTATGATATTATGCCTCTGTGTTTATACCCACCAGTCTGTCTAAGACTGAACCCGGAGTTGTTTCAGTTGTTTTTGCAGGAAAGGGGATGCTAGGCGGGATACCAGTCAGGGAGAGTCTTGCATCGTGTCTAGCCTTTCCTTTACACGCATTTGATTACTTTTGTTACTTTTGAATTGTATATGTATGGAGCGTACATGAATATTGGTACCTATATGTATCTTTCTTGAACTATTGGTACATAGAGCGTATAGCTCAATCTATATATGGAATACATGTTGGTACCTAGAGCTCTAGCTCAATACGTAATACATGAATGATTGCTTCCGCTATCTTTTTATTGCTCTGGTTGTTGTTATTGGGGGTTTAAGTTATAGGTTAGTCCCGCCTGGCTTAGCGAGTGTGTATGTCTCCGTTCGCTATGATTCGGCACGTGTATGGAAATCCATTTCGTATACGGGTCGGGTCATGGTGCGGGGGATGTAACGTCTCGAGCTCGGGCGTTACATCCTTTGAGTGGTATCAGAGCCCAAGGTTGCAAAACCAGGGTTCTAGTGTCGTGTGGAGTCAGTAGGTCGTTCAGCTGTAGGAATTATTTTGTTAATTTGGAGCATTTGCATTTTTATGTGATAAGGTGTTTCGATCTCTGACTTGAATAATTGATTGATTTAATGCATTGTCACGCATGAGCTAAATCTAGCACGCATGTTAGTGTTTGAGTGAACAGGATGCCTACTAGAAGATATCGGGAAAGGTCTCCGGATCGTCATCATCATAGAGATCGTTCTCCTAATCCTCCACAACCGCCTATGAATATGGAGCATTTTATGGAAGCGGTGTATAACTACGTGGAACATATAAGGGCTCAGGATCCTCCAGTACAACCGCAGGCTGAACATCAAGCACCTCCTCCAAATAACCCAGGAGATCATCATGGGTTGTTTTTGAGTTATAATCCACCAAGGTTTTCCGGTTCGGTGGATGATGCTATATCGGAGGGATGGTTGACAAGGATTGAGAGGATTTTCAATGTTCGCCAATTTACCTCTCAAGAGAAGGCCCAGTTTGCTATTTTCCAACTGGATGGGGAGGCGTATGATTGGTGGGAACGTACTAGGGAGAAGCTCGAGGTGGAAGAAGAAGAAATTAATTGGGAAGTTTTCCTAAGGGAGTTTAGAGAAGCTTTTGTGCCCGAGGTCGTTCGACAAAGGAAAGAACAAGAGTTTATGGATCTAAAGCAAGGGACTCGAACGGTGGCTCAATATCTTTCTCTTTTCAACAGGCTTGGCAAGTATGCACCTCACATTACAAGGGATGAAAAGAGAAAGGGAAAGAAGTTTATAGCTGGATTGAGAGAGGATCTGAGGCATGGGCACGCAGGTTATAACTTCGAATCTTTCGCTGACACTGTACAAAGGGCTCTGGTATTGGAAGAGGAGTACAAGAAAAAGGATCCCTTACCTCGTATGCAAATGGGACAAGGATCGGGGTTTGGAAAAGGGAAGAGTCCTATGGTATCTCCTCCTCAGCCATTTCAAGGACAAAATAAGAGGTTCCGACCTACAGTAGCTGCACCGCCAAAGCCACAAGCACCGCCAGGTGCTAATGACCCTCGACATGATAGGTCACCTTGTATGCATTGTGGAGGCCCTACTCACACTTACAATACTTGCCGAAAGAGGTTGGGACAATGTCTGATTTGCGGGAAGGCAACACACATGGCCAATACTTGCCCAGACAAGACTCCAGGCTATCAACCGGGAGCTCAGAGGCCGATGATCCCAGCTCGTGCATATGCCCTTGCGGGTGAAGAGCAAGATGTGGAAGCCAATCCCAATGCTATGGTGGAAGGTACGATATGCATCCATAACACGAACATACATACATTATTTGACCCTGGCGCTACTCATTCTTTTATATCTTGCAAATTAATTGAAACTTTGTGGTTGCCTGTTATGTGCTTAAATGCTTGTTATGTGGTGAGTTCGCCGTTGGGTGGAAGTCTTGAGACAGATCGGGTGGTCAGAGACTGTGTGTTTGGGTTTGAAGGCGGAGAATATCGGGCAGATTTAGTGGTAATGCCGATGAACAGATATGGGGTTATTCTGGGAATGGATTGGTTGTTTCGGTACCACGCCACGGTTGATTGGTTCACCAAGACAGTCAAGTTGGGAGCAGAAGTGGTAGTAAGGAAAGAAGCAGAGAGTGCACCTCTTTTGTCGTTTACTGAGGCTCATAAGTTGATAAGGAATGGGGCAACGGGATTTATTGCCTATATCTTGAATAAGTCGAAAGATCAGGCGAAACTCGAAGAGACAGAAGTGGTGAAGGAATATCTTGAAGTGTTTCCCGAAGTTTTAGGTTCTTTGCCTTCGGATCGAGAGATCCAATTTGTAATAGACTTATATCCGGGATCTGAACCTTATTCCAAGACTCCTTACCGGATGGCACCGGCAGAGCTACAGGAGTTGAAAGTTCAGCTGGAAGATCTTCTCAAGAACGGTTATATTCGGCCTTCGTCACCGTGGGGCGCGCCAGTTCTCTTTGTTAAGAAGAAAGATGGAACTTTGAGGATGTGCATTGACTACCGGGAGTTGAATCGGATGACTGTAAAGAATAAGTATCCATTGCCTAATATAGAGAATTTGTTTGACATGCTACAAGGGTCAAGAGTGTATTCCAAGCTCGATTTAAGGCAAGGATATTATCAGCTAAAGATCAAGGAGGAAGATATTCCTAAGACAGGATTTAATACCCGGTATGGACATTATGAATTTGTGGTGATGCCATTTGGATTAACTAACGCGCTGGCAGCTTTTATGGACATGATGCATCGGATTTTCCGGCCGTATTTGGATAAGTTTGTTGTGATCTTCATCGATGATATTTTGGTGTACTCAAGGTTAGAAGAGGATCATGCTCGGCATTTGAGATTGGTATTGGAAGCTTTAAGAGATAATCAGCTTTATGCAAAGTTCAGTAAATGCGAGTTTTGGATTGAAAGGGTGAGTTTCTTGGGACATATCATTTCGAGCAAAGGATTGGAAGTGGATCCTTCGAAAGTAGAGGTAGTTTCGAAGTGGCAGAGTCCTAAGAATGTTTCTGAGATCCGAAGTTTCTTGGGTTTAGCCGGCTATTACCGAAGATTTGTTCAGGATTTTTCTACGATAGCGGCTCCGTTAACCCGATTAACTAAGAAGGAAGTTCGGTTTAAATGGGATGAGAAGTGTGAAGCCAGTTTTCAGCTCTTGAAAGATAAGTTAACTTCTGCACCGATACTTGCACTTCCGGATGGTATTGAAGGGTTTATGGTGCATACGGATGCTTCCCATGAAGGCTTAGGTTGTGTTTTGATGCAAAATGCGAGAGTAATTGCTTATGCCTCTAGGAAATTGAAAGAGCATGAGAAGAATTACCCCACTCACGACCTTGAACTTGCAGCGGTGATTTTTGCCTTAGGGAAGTGGAGACATTACTTGTATGGAACTTCATTTGAGATTTTTACTGATCATAAGAGTCTTCAGTACTTATTCTCTCAGAAGGAGTTGAATAGAAGGCAACGAAGATGGATGGAGACTCTCGAGGACTATGATTGTGTGATTAAGTATCACCCAGGCAAAGCTAATGTGGTCGCGGATGCATTGAGCAGGAAGGCTAGTGTATCCAATTTGAAAGTAAATATTGGACAATCAATGGAATTGGTTAAGATAAAGGCTCGTATTGGTAATATCTCAGTACGTCCAGAATTAAGGCAACAGATATTTGAAGCACAACGGACGGATGTTGAAATTCAGAAGTTGATTGAGAAGGCACGATCAGACTCCGAGTGTCCGTTTGGATTCGATGATACGAGACTCTTTCGATTTAAGGACAGAGTAGTAGTTCCAACGGAGTTGAGAAGAGCTATTTTGGATGAAGCTCATAAAACTGTGTATTCGATACATCCTGGTGGAAACAAGATGTATCGGGACTTGAAACAGTATTATTGGTGGAATGGGTTGAAGAGAGATGTAGTGAGTTATGTGAAGCATTGTCTGACTTGTCACCTAGTGAAAGCTGAGCATCAGAAGCCGTCAGGATTGTTACAGCCACTACCTATTCCCGAATGGAAGTGGGAACAGATTGCGATGGATTTTGTATCGGGTTTACCTAGAGTGAAAGGTGGATTTGATGGAATTTGGGTAATCGTGGACAGGTTAACCAAGTCAGCGCATTTTCTCGCAGTTCGGATGTCAGATAAGATAGGTAAGCGGGCTAAGAGGTATTGTGATGAGATCATTCGGTTACATGGAGTGCCAGCTAGTATTGTTTCAGACAGGGATCTGAGATTCACTTCCAAGTTCTGGCAAGAGTTACAGAAGTGTTTGGGAACTAAGCTTCAATTTAGTACAGCTTTTCATCCACAGACTGACGGGCAATCCGAAAGATTAATCAGATAACTTGAGGATATGTTAAGGGCGTGTGCGTTGGATTTCTCGAGTTCATGGAATGAGCAATTGCCCTTGATTGAGTTTGCCTACAATAACAGTTATCAAGCTTCGATAGAAATGGCACCGTATGAGTTTCTTTATGGAAGGAAGTGCCGATCTCCGTTATTTTTCGATTTGGAAGAGTGGAAGTGGAGTAAGCAAGAAGGGGTACAAAGAGGTGAAAAGAAAGATAAACCTTCCAAAGCTATTCAAGATGCTATTGAAAAAGTTCAAATTATCCGACAACAGATGAAGGTAGCTCAAGATCGACAGAAGAGTTATGCAGATAAGCGAAGGAAAGATCTTGAATTTGAAGTTGGGGATAGGATATTCCTGAAAGCTTCACCTCGGAAAGGATTTACCCGAATTGGAAAAGGAGGAAAGTTGAATCCCCGATATTTGGGACCTTATGAGATTTTGGAGAGAATCGGAGATACAGCTTACAGACTGGATTTGCCTCCAAGTTTAACGGGTGTTCACAATGTCTTCCATGTATCACAACTTCGGAAGTACTACCCCGATGAGTCCGTGATCATACCGGTTGAAGAGGTTGAGCTTGAACCGAATCTTACTTTCATTCAGAAACCGGTGAAGATTTTGGATCGGAAATTTCAAGAACTTCGAAACATACGGTTTCCCTTGGTGAAGGTGTTATGGCGAAATGATAAGACGGAAGAAGCCACTTGGGAAACGGAAGAGAAAATGAAGAAGTTCTATCCAGAGTTGTTTCCGACCGAGCATTGAATCCAAGGACGGATTCTCTTTAAGGGGGAGAGGTTGTAACGCCCCGTGTTTTCACACGTGCAGGTAAGAGTTACGTGCGCAATTACATTTAATTATATGATTTCATATCTTGTTTTATTAATCAAATTCGTTTCTAATTTGATTCAATTGTTTAAATTTTATTTGGATTCTAATTTGAGTTATGAATATATGAATGAAATTGTGATAATGTGAATTTCATGAATTCGGTGTTAATTGAATGAAATTACATGTTTTGTGTAATACATGGGCTTGATTGTAACTTATTTGAATGTTTTGGACTCAATTGGAAATTGAGTTTGGGCTTAATTGCCACTTTTTGAAAGTTTAGGGACCTATTTGAATATAGGCAACCCTGAACGGTTTTCGCAATATCTTGAGCTCCGGATCTCGAAATCGAGATCCGTAACCGGCTTTGAGCTTGTCTCGACGATACCTATCCATTAAACTTGACCTTGTACTTCTTCGATACCGTTTGAACCTTCGACATCGAACTTTTCCCTAACCTCGACTTTATAACTTGTTTTGAACCATTTTCTTAACCGAATCGGACTTAGATCGAACCGGCTCCTACCCGAGTGATTTTAGATATTTGAGATAGCTTCTCATTCCTTCCTTATGCTTCCCTTTTCATCGATCAGCAGCAGCTCCTCAAGAGGCCAAGAAAAGCTCCAAGAAACCCTCCATTTTATCATCCAAGCTTTGAGCTCAAGCTAACCAACCCTCCATTTCCTTTGAAAACTTAACACGGCCGTGTCACTTGAAATGGCAGCTTTGGGGGAACTCTTTTATCGCTTGTTTTGCGGTTTTTGGCTCGTATTAGTGAATGACATGTAACATGATTATGTTAAAGTAATGTTTTATGATTGATATATGATATTGATGACTTATGAATGCAAAGTATGAAGTATGAACGATATGAACGGGAATGAATACGGTTTTTACCGTATAATGAACGAAACTTGGTGAATTATGTGTTTAATTGAATTCTATGATATTCATGACCATAACTGAACATATTATTGCATTTTAAGCATTCCATAGCATGTTATTGCATAGCCGAGCATCTCATGTGGTCATGATTGAGTCTCACACTACCTTTGTCACACAGATCTTGATCCGGTGGGTGACGAGGTCGGGCAGTGAGAGCGTGTCGGGTTCTTTTGTCTACCAGGTGGGTTTTTCTTCTATTAGATAACAATATGACCCGAACACCTGATGTGCAAGATTTTAGCCAAAACCCTATATAGGTATTTATGCCAAGTTTTAACGAGCAAATGTTTTTGAATGAAAGCCTTTATTATGATTGTCCTACCAAAATGTTTTGGCAAGAAATGCATGAATGATCACAATGAATGAGGGCCCGGAACTTAGTGCAATGGTGAACCGGGGAAGCATGGGCTGACGGGAATCCATTTATACTAGTTCCAACAATTTCGGCAACCTGGATTTCAATAGGAGATTAGTGGATGAAAGGGGTCCCGGCTTTTGGGGATTCATGTACCCCTCTAGCATTAATGAATGAGGGCTCGGACCTGGCAAACCCGTTCCCTACCCGGAGGGAAAAGGAGTATATGAATGAACGAATGAATGTTCTAATGTATGTGCACGAAAGAATGTAATGTATGAATGAATGAATGAATGAATGAATGAATAATGGATTACACGTGGTGGTAGTTGGAGATAATGCACGCCCTCTCGCCGGGTTATTAATGACCTAATGAACGAATGAATTGTTATAATCCTATTCGTTGTACTTTATGTTCCTGCTTGGGAGAAATGCTTCTAAACCTCGAATAAGGATTATAACTTGCATGTATGTGTTTTAATTCCGCAATATTATGATATTATGCCTCTGTGTTTATACCCACCAGTCTGTCTAAGACTGAACCCAGAGTTGTTTCAGTTGTTTTTGCAGGAAAGGGGATGCTAGGCGGGATACCAGTCAGGGAGAGTCTTGCATCGTGTCTAGCCTTTCCTTTACACGCATTTGATTACTTTTGTTACTTTTGAATTGTATATGTATGAAGCGTACATGAATATTGGTACCTATATGTATCTTTCTTGAACTATTGGTACATAGAGCGTATAGCACAATCTATATATGGAATACATGTTGGTACCTAGAGCTCTAGCTCAATACGTAATACATGAATGATTGCTTCCGCTATCTTTTTATTGCTCTGGTTGTTGTTATGTGGGTTTAAGTTATAGGTTAGTCCCGCCTGGCTTAGCGAGTGCGTATGTCCGTTTGCTATGATTCGGCATGTGTATGGAAATCCATTTCGTATACGGGTCGGGTCATGGTGCGGGGGATGTGACGTCTCGCGCTCGGGCGTTACATGCGCTAAATGCTCTTTAGCCCCTTTTCGGTTCCGATCACACAAATGAACCCAAAACTCAATCATACAAGGACAAAATCATGCAACGAGCATATAATCATGATCATAAGGCACATATTTCACTCATACCAAGTTTTTACGAAAAACGAAAATCAAGCCCTCATTCAGAGTCATACAAGCAAATACATTCAAAAATTCAAATAAAATTCAAAACCAAAGTAAACAAGTCTGAAAATAAAATACGAGCATGTAGACATGTTCATAACATAGAAATCCCTAACATACCAAATTTTCACGAAAATTGGAAATCAAATCATATAAGAACGACAAGCAATCAAGTCACATAAATGCATAACGTTCAAAAATTCATTAATGTTCATATCAAATAAATTATATAATTCAAGGAATTCCAAATAATATAAATATAAGACGAATAAATGCATAATTTAAATAATTTAAATGCACAAATAATTATCACATACGTCATACCTGTATGATTGAAAAGTCAGGGCGTTACAAACATGCTCACATTTTCTCTGCTTAGCATTTAGGTTGTAGTTCTGTGATTCTCTACAATATGAAATGCGAACCTATTCGTATCTATCCTTAAGTCAAACAAGTTGACTAAGTCCTAACTAACTCTAATTGGTTTCGGATCCTAAAATTCATTTCAGATTCTGAAAGGAGAAAGGTGTTCTCTAGGGCAAAATTTTCACTTATTTGTAAAAAATCGACTCGGGCCAAAAGAGAAGCAATTTAAGGTGAATGAATTTTTCCAAACCACTTAAGAGCAATTGTACCACCTCATAAACATGTTATAAGGTATAACATTATGGAATTGTTCCATGTAACAAAGAGGTGCACGTGCATAAATGAGGTCTAAAGATCTTCTTTGACGATCCTGAAGGCTCGATCTTAATTGAGAAACGAGTTCTCAATGCACTGATCGTTCGCATTGCTTCCACCATCATTTAACCGTTTTATGCTCAACCACAATGATGCCATTGTAGCATAGTTAATTATTTAGTTGATCACGATTGAGAGCATCCTTAAGAAGGACTAAAAGGTTATGATGGTTAAATCTTCTTCTAAACCCACTAAGATAAATGTTTGAAGGCATAAAGAAGAAGAAACCCTTAAAGCCCAATGGATAGGTAAATAAAGGGTCACGCCCAAAAGACACTAGAGATCAAATAGGATGTTTGCTTCTAAAGTTCCAAATAAGGACTTTGAAAAAGAACTGCAAAGAGTATGGGAACTCTGATAAGTTATCTCGTTTTGTAATTCTAATAGGGATTAAATTCACAAGTCTTGAGTTGATTTTGCATAATCCATTGTGCAAAACTCAAAGTACTAATGTTTTGAACATACAACAAGATAAGAAAAGTAAGTGAGATAACAAAGTTTTGAATTACTTAGACACGCTAAGAAACGAAAGGATTAGTGAGTTGGACAACTTAGGATCATTTTACGAAAATGAACCTAGAGAGTTAACTTCCTGTGAATTCTGTCTTCAAGGAAACGTTCCCATAACCCCATTTGTGAGAAACGTGGAAACGTGCCAAAAACAATTAGTGGATTTTGATCCATGCTGATGTTTATCTATTGCTCACTGTTAGCACTAGAAATAATCATCAGTTTGATCATTATGAACGTGTAACACCCCGGAGCGAAGGGCGCCACATCCCCCGCACCATAACCCAACACGTGAAACGAAATTAAGTCTCCATCCACGCATTAAGCCATGGCGAACGGGTGACAAATAAAAATCCAACCTAAGCTAGGCGGTCTAGACCCTATTCAGAGTACGCAATAGACAAAATCGCAAAAGCCAATAAATAAAAACTTATATCATGCAAGCACAAATCTTATCTTGTTCTCCACATATTACTTATACAAATTTTAGACACCCAAGCAAATATAAAAACTGAATCCCACGTCAGAACTAAGTAGCAAATTAATACATATTTCGAAACTAACAAATTGCATAAAATAACCGAAATACAATGCATGAGACTCAAGCTCTCCAAAACCAAGACTCAAAGACAACCGCCTAGCTCCAACTCCCACAAAATGGGTACCTGTAACCTCAAATCAAAGGGGAAAAAAAGATAGAAATAACGAGGGTCAGTCCTAGAGACTGGTGAGGGGGCTAACACACGTACCCATACATATACATAATAGCAAAGCATATACAAAGCAGAAAGGGTTCATAAACCGGGCACGGTTTTTTGCATTCTAAAACCTTTAACCTGTGGTAATATATATAAAAAAAGAAGCTTGGGGCCGAAGGCCAAATTCAGACAAGTTTTAGAGTTTAGAAATCCGCCCCCGTTTCACAACCATAAACGAAACATAACGAACCGAAAGCTTAAATCCAACCCACTTACTCTAGAAACAAAGGTGAAGCGAAACACAAAACGAATCATAAATCAATCCCACCTCCACACCGTTTGGGGAAGAGACGTGCCCCTCTCAACCCACCACAGAACGAAACTTGTGAACCGGAGGATCCCGCCCGGTTCCTTCGACGGCCAGCCAAAAAGCGCTCCGTCGGCATAGGAGAACAAAGTCTCCCGTTGGTGGAGAAGTGCACAGGGGTCGTAACCGGCGACCCCATGGTCGTCCCGGGTCTCCCTTACCCACAACTCCGGGGCCCATCACACATATAACACACATATATTCTTATACTTATCACACTTACCAGACGAAGCTTATTCACAAGGCATACCATGCTTATACTCACACACACTTATCAAAGGTTAACAAAGTAAACGAAAATAGATCTTAGATACATATAAAAGCGTTTTCAAAACCTCTTGACAAACGGGATAAAACCCACAAAATACATATCAAAACACATATCTATATATATATACATATATATATCGCATGCGGGTTCGAAATCCAAACAGGGTTTTAGGTCATCATAACTAAAAGGAAAGAAAACCTCACCTTGTCTGTAACGTCCCGGTTTTTCATTTTAACTAATGTGTCATTTTGTTTATAAATTGCGCAATTTAATTATTTAATTATATGATTAATTGTTTATAAATGTTTACATTTGATTTAAACTATAAACTATTGCTATTTTAATTTAATTCATTTTATTTTAATTTGATATCTAGTGTTTAACTTCTTAATTAATGTTTCATGTTACTTTAACTATTTCGGTAATTTCGTTAGTTAATTTCAACATGTTATTAGTTGGTTTTAATTTAATTAATATGGAATTTAAGTTTTAGTAATTATTTTATAACGTTATGAATTCATTATCGCGCATGAGTGTTCTATTTGGGCTTCGTTCCTATATGTAATGATATCGGAATGGTATGGAAATTTAGTATGTCGTGAATGTGTGTGTTATGAACATGCCTATATGCTCGGTTTATGTTTTCGGATTCATTTGACGTGTTAACGAATTTAATTTGATTTGTGGAACCAAGTCGGGGGCTAACGAGCAATTAGCGCACCCTTAGTTCCGTACGTGATATCTTGAGCTCGGGAATTCGGATTCGAATTCCGTCACCTCCGTTGCCTTCGTATCGACGAATCGGAGACAATGGAAAAAGCCTCATACCTTTTTGAAATAATTAAGACCTTCGAAATCTAACCGTAACGGACAACTCGTGCAAGAAGAGCTCCTTTTGTTGACCAGTCTTCATGGTGGGACCCTTTTTACTCAACCTAACCTAACCAAAGCTTAACCATGACTTTTGTACCTTGAGTTAACCCTTTCTTCCCCCTTTTAGCAGCAAAAACCGAACCCAACCTCCCTCATTTCTGCTACATCTGATCGAGAAAGAAGGAGAGGAGAAAGGAGAAGAGAACTTTGCCCCTTTTGTGGTTTTGGAGCTCAAACCGCCACCTTTCTCTCCCAAATCTTCATGGTATGAATATTTTTGTCTTCTCTACTCTATTATGCTTAAGTTAATCTATTTAATACATGGTTTGGATCAGATTTGATTAGGGTTTGAGTGATGAGTTTGGTATGAACTTTTAGGGATTTTGTTCTTCAGACATATTTGCTTGTGTGGCTGATTTTCTTGCTTATACATGATTATATGAGCTTGTTTCTTGGCCTATTTCTTTCCTAACTGATAGTATATGGTGTTAGGAGGATTTTATCTCTTGACCCCTTTTATGAAATTATGAGATATGGAGCTCCAAACTTGATGATCAAACTGCTTCCCCTGTTTTTCGAACTGTTGCTGCTCATTTTGCTTTGTTGCTTGATCAAATGATCTTCTTTTCGTGTGAATTTGCATGGATATTATGTACACTCATTGCTCTATATGTTAACATTCATGTTTCAAGTATTTGGATCCATTTTAAGCCTCAAAACCGAAAGACATGGCCTGTTCTTATGCATGATCTATGACAGACTTGCTGCTGTTACAATTATGTGGTTGTTGGTCACCCTAATGTGCTTTAATTCGTGCCATTTTGAATATATATGATGTAAATTAGTTGTTTATTATGTTAGCATGCATTCCCCAAGGTTTCAGATCCAAATTCAACCCCTAAGTACTTGATCATGGCTTGATTGAATCAATAGGGGTCATATGGGCGATTTTGGCGACCCGGTTTTGCTGCATGATTTAGATGCTCATAATGTGTGATTTAGCCTTTTCACTCTAAATGAAATATGTTCCTTACATGCCAAATATGTTGTATATTAAGTTTCATAGCATTTGGAGTTGATTTGGTATGTTTTTGGACTGAGGTTTTGTAGAGTCAGTTTTGCCGGTAAACCTTGTGAACGTTTTTGTTCTGTACCGTGACACCCCCGTGTCTCATTTACACTAGAGTGTGAGACACGGGCGTGTCAAACCTTCTGGGAAGGTCTGTACTGAGCCACGGTCGTGGCTCAGTTTAGCTAAGGTGGGTGACACCCCCGTGTCCCTTCCCTTGCGCAGTCCTTGTTGCTTCCTTTTCGGTTTTTGATTTATTTCACCTCCTTAATGACTTTATCTCCTTTTGTGTTGAAATATGAACTTGTTTTGCTATGTGTTAGGAGTATTATGGTTTAATTTCATGGCATTTGGATAAGTTGTAGGCATGCTTTTGCTTAATGCCGTTTATGTGTGTTTATATGTCGTTTATGAATCGCGTAACTCATTTTCTATATCATATGATTCCTTCTTGTTGTCAAACCTTGGAAATATGCTATATTATGTAATATGAGGAATGTAGTAGCGTGTTGGGAAAGATTGAATATGTACTACGCTCCTATTTGAGTTCTTGAATTAATTTAATTGGAGATATGAATTGATGGATTTGAATGAAAAGGAATGAATGAGTGAAAGACTTGGTTATACGATTTAAATGCCTTTGATACACATGACTATTTTCATGACATAATATCATCCTTATGCACTCATATGATGCTTGAGCATTGCCGTGCGTCATATATGGTTCATTTAGAGTCTTGAGTCTCACGAACACGTCATGTTGTCTTTTGTACAGTTTATCTCCAGGGTGGAGAGATCTTGGTCCTTCGGGCACTCGGTAACTCGTATCCTTGTTTCGTCTTGTACCAGGTGAGGGTGTTTTTGTTTTAGCTATGTAGCAACCCTACAACCCTTATGTGAAAAGCTTTGGCCAAAACCTTATGATTATATATATGTTACTTTTAAAGTAAAGTCATCAAGTAAATATTGATCGAGTAAACCCTTTTCAAATGAACTATGAATTATGTTATGTTCGTACGAATTGATATGTTTGGCGAGACACATTTATGATTTATGATTGTATGGGCCCCGGGACTTGTGCAAGTGGCTATCCGGGGAGGCAAGGGCCGACGGTGATCCCTTGTACTAGTCCCACCACATTTATGTACGGCCATACCGGCCCTCGCTAGGAGGTTTAGCGGGGAATGGGAGCTGAGTGCCCTTGGGGGAGTCATGAAACCCCATTGGCCCATGTATGAGGTGGCCGGGTCTTGTTAACTCGTCCACCACCCGGAGGAAGAAGGTTGGAACTGATTTATGATTTATGATTATGTTATGTTATGATATGATTATGCACCGTGAGGGAAGGCCGGGACACGGATTGCCCAAACAAATATGTTTTATGATATGATTTATGGTCTGTGTGTATTATGATTTATTGCATGATCGCCTAATCAACGTATTAATGATATTTGTCGTACACGGTCGGAGTTTGGTTGGAGATTGTGCACGCTCACTCGCCGAGCCTTATGTTTATGTATGATTTATGAATGTAATGAATTAATATGATTAGTCATAAAATCCGAGCATTGATTAATCATTCTCTTGCCCTTTTGGGAACTAATTTCAAACAAAACCTTGTTCGGAATTTATGACTTGCACGTGCATGTTTTTATATCTGTATATCGCTCCTGGTCACTCAGTCTTCTAGAGACTGACCCTCTCCCTCCCCAACTTTTAGTGTGCAGGTTTGACTTTGGGGTTTCGAGCTAGGCGGAGGTGTTTGGAGCCTTTAAGTTCGTCAAGTTAGGTTAGGAGAGTTTCTGCACTCACATATGTATTGGAATTATGTATGATTCGTTTCTATAGTATCATGAACTTGAATATTTATGTAATTGTTATTGAATTGCTTTTACTGGGTTTTGCTATGAATTAAAAGAGGCCTGAAGAGCCCAATTCTGGTTATGGTTTGTATGTTGAACTTTGGCTATGCGATGCATTATACTTTGTTGATTGGTTATCATTGCAGGGTCTAGCTCCGCCTGGCTTAGGAAGGTTTTTTTTTTTTTTTATGTTGGTCTCCCGTTCGCTATGGTTTGATACGGGTGTGGATTTACTGTTTTGTTACTCGTGTTGAGCCATAGTGCGGGGGATGTGGTGCCTCACGTGCGGGGTACTACATCCTTAAGTGGTATCAGAGCCTGGTTGCAAAACCGGTGTTCTTGAATCATGTTTAAGTCAGTTAGGTCGCACGGCATAGGAACAACTTGTTAATGTGTACATTGCATCGATTTGGCATGAATATTTGATACTAATTGTTGGGAATTGCTTAATACATGTATACGATCTATTCTCTCATTTAGTTGCTTTAAATGTTGCATTTTGCATTCTATGTGCATTGATTCATTTAACTACGTATCATAAGCATACACTAATCTTCATGCATCCATATTTGAGTTGATCTTTCTTATATAGGCTACTGTCATGCAAACAAAGCTACAATTCACACCAACTACAATTGACAAAGTAACTTGAAGGTCGAGTGTTCAAATTCCACGGCGTGCACAATGGAACTACCTATCATGGCTCGTATCATGGGAGGAAGCTTGGATCACGGGAAGGTTCATCAATCGGAGAGGGTTATTCGGTATTTGGAAGATCTACTTCGAGCTTGTGCCTTGGATTTCCAAACCTCGTGGCACGATCAACTTCCTTTGGTAGAGTTCGCTTACAATAATAGCTTTCAGGCAACGATTGGTATGGCTCCGTATGAATTGTTATATGGGCGGAAATGTAGATCGCCATTATTCTTTGATTTGGAAGAGTGGAAATGGTCAAAACAGGAAGGAGTCAAGAAAGGGAAAAAGCTGGAGAAATCTTCGAAGACTGTGGAAGCCATGATTGAGAAAGTTCGGATTATACAACAACGGATGAAAGCTGCACAAGATAGACAAAAGAGTTATGCCGATATTCGCCGGAGGGATCTTAAATTTGAAGTGGGGGACCGGGTTTTCTTGAAGGTATCTCCTCGAAAGGGATTTTCTAGAATTGGAAAGGGAGGGAAGTTGAATCCCCGTTACCTAGGTCCGTTTGAAGTTATTGAGAGAATCGGAGAAGTAGCTTATCGAGTGGACCTACCTCCTAATCTTACCGGAATTCACAATGTTTTTCATGTATCTCAACTCAGGAAGTATTACCCGGATGAGACCGAAATTCTCCCTGTGGAAGAAGTGCAGTTGGAACCGAATTTATCTTTTGTGCAGAAGCCGGTCAGAATATTGGACAGAAAGTATCAAGAGTTGAGGAATCGGAATATTTCTATGGTGAAGGTGTTATGGCGAAGTGACAAATCTGAGGAGATGACTTGGGAACCGGAAGAGAAGATGAAGAAATTTCACCCGGAGTTATTTTCATCCGATCAATGAATCTGGGGACCAGATTCTTCTAAGGGGGGGAGAGTTGTAACGCCCAAATTCCGGAAGTTCAGGTAAGCACGCCACGTGCGGGTCTTCGGGAGTTGGGAGTTTAAGTTTATACATTTACTTGCTTATTATGATTTCATTATAATATTGTGTGCATTATACAATTCTCTATATTTATATGAATTAATTTTAATGTGAAATTCATGAATTAAGTGATAGTGTGCTTAATTGTATTATGTGACCTTAATTGATCATTTCATGAAATTTATGGACTCAATTGCATAACTTGGTTTGGAGCTAATGGATCTTTTAGGTAGGGATAATACTTGATTGCATTCATTTAAATAACCTAGGGACTTGTTTGCAAATTGGGGACATATGTTAAGATAGTGGATGATATAATATATGTCTAGTATATGCATCTCTTCCAACACTCTCATACATTACATACACACAAGAACCTCACATATACACACACTAAGGATCGATCAAAACACCTTCAAGAGAGGAGAAGAAGAATTCATCTCATAATCCCAAGCTACTTTGAAGAACTTTGGAGCTAGAAGCATCAACATCTTCATCTCTTCATCTCATCTCATTCTTCTTTCATTTCAAGGTATAAAATGAGAATGGATTGAATTTCTTGATTGGCTACATGGGTAGGGTTTGATGTTAGCTTGATGCTTCCATGGTTATTCTTGTATAGAAGCATGTTTAGGTCCTTTTCCCTTCATTCTTGCATAATACATGAGGTTATGTGATGGTTGGTGTATATGAATAATTATGGGGTTTTGGGGCTTGATTCTTGGAGATTTGATGCATATTTATTGGTTTGATTGTTGAATACTTGAAGTATGATGCATGTATGAGGTGTTTTAACAATTGTTTTGGTTGGTGTTTGGGATTTATTTGGTTTGGAGTTGGTTTTGCATGGAAACCCCTGTTTTCTCCCCTGTTTTTCTGTCACGCACAGGTGACACGGGCGTGTCACCTTTGCTTTGTTTTGCGTGACACGGGGGTGTGGGTTGGCTGGGGCGGTTTTTCTGTACCGTGACACGGGGGTGTCACGGTTTGCCTTGTTTTGGTGACACGGGCGTGTCACCTTGTTTTGCAAGCTTTTGGTCCGCTGTACCGTGACACGGGGGTGTCACGGCTTAGTGTAATTTTGTGACACGGGCGTGTCACTCCCTGTTTTCTTGCATATTGTTTTGCATGCTTGGATGTACGTGTATGTGTTATATACTTGGTTTATTGACATCATGCTCGTATTTGACATTCATTAAATAATTATTGCATAACATATTGGTGCATGATTTTGCCGTTCGTCATAATTGGTTCATTCGAGTCGAGTCTTACTTCACACTTGTCCTTGTTGCACAGATCACGGTCCCGGTTTTGAGGAGCCCGCTCAGTAGGGTGCTCTCTTGCTTTCTTTTGGTCGTCTGGTCAGGTGAGGTTTAAATTCTAGACAAATAGAACCCTTACAACCCCTATGTGACTATTTCGGCCAAAATGTATATATATATCTATAGTTTGCGAACCTTATGAATTTCAAATGATTTGATAAAATGGATTGATTGATTGACGGATTGATTGTATTGGGCGGGTATTGAATTGCACTGTGGGCCCGAGGATAGTGGCTCGAGCCAACCGGGAAAGCATGGGCTGACGGGTAACTCGAGTGCTATCCTCACCAAATGGGATGACCCCTGAACCCCCTAGGAGATTAGGGGAGGAAGGAGTTCCGGGCTTAGGGATTCATGTACCCTCTGCCCAGACTGATTGGATGGTGGGGCCTTGCAATCCCACCATCACCTGGAGGAAGAAGGATGGACTGAAACTGCTAATTGTGCACAGTAGATAATTGCTTGATCACCTAATCACCTAATAAATTGATTGATTGTACACGGTCGGAGCAAGGTTGGAGAATTGCCCTCACTCGCCGGGCCACATATTGATTGTATTGAACTGAATTAATTGATAAACTGAATTAGTGGTAATCTCGGGCGATAGTACCTTTTCCTCTTACTATTGGTGTTGTTTTTCCAAAAATTATTACCCGAGATTATAACTTGCATGTATGTGCGCATATATTTATTTATACCCCTCGCTCAGTCCGTTTGGACTGACACCTCAATTTCTCAGTTTTGCAGGTTCGTGCTAGGCGGGAATTAGGGTCTCGTGTCTTTTATTCGGGTCTAGCACTGCACCTTCATACATTGTACTTGTGTTGATACTTGTTATGTTGTAATGAATCTTGAATTACTTGGATGGATATTGTAATGGTATGTTTTGTCGGTACCTATAAGTAAATATGTAAATATGGTATCTATAGGTATTGAATGCTTTTGCTTCCGCTATTTTATTGCTCTGAGTTGTTGGTTTTATTTGAGGGTACCCGCCTAGCCTTGTGTTTTTTTTATTGTCTCCCGTTCGCTATAGTTTCGGTTCATATATGAATTGCCCGTTTCATATGTGAATTGAGCCTATAGTGCGGGGGATGTGGCGCCTAGCGTTCCGGGTGCTACATCCCAAGGTGGTATCAGAGCCCGGTTGCAAAACCGCGGCTCTAGTGTCGTGTCTAGTGAGTCTAAGTCGCACGGCATAGGATTAATTGATTATTTGAGAGTCTTGCAACCTATTTGAACTTATTTGATTCTATTTGAAGTGCTTGGATTATGTGACTATGTGGTTGGATTACATTGTGTGTTGTAATTACACTCATTGCACTTGTTAATCAAACATGCATGTAAAGTGTTCGAGTTTCAGGATGGCTCGTGACCGACATCACCGGGATCGATCTCCTCGACATCGACGTCATCACCGGCATGATCGAACCCCTCCTCCTCCACCTCCAGCTCAACCCCAAGATTTCTTAAATTCAATGGTGCAACTCATGGATCAGAAGCTAAGGGATTATGTGCCTCCAGCACCGCCAGCTCCTCCACCGCCACAACAAGCCCCTATTTCCGTTATTTTAAGGGAATTCCAGAATCAACATCCGCCGAGATTCCAAAAGGGGAATGATATTCAAGCCGAGCAATGGCTTAAAGAAGTTAAACGGGTGTGGGAACTTATTCCATGTGAGTCTCGGGAAAAGGCCCGGTGTACTCTTACCCTCATCCAGGGAGAAGCATATTCATGGTGGGAGAGTACCAAAATTGTCTTGGATGCCACCGAGGAGCAAATTACATGGGAGGTATTCGAAAGAGAGTTCAAGAATAAGTTTATTCCGCCATCTTCGCGCACTAGAAGACTTAAAGAGTTTACTGAGCTTAAACAAGGAGGAAGATCAGTTTCACAGTATATAGCCGAGTTCGAGAGGTTGTCCAAATACGCCCCTAACATTGCTAGCGACGACTTCCACAAGGCTATGCAATTCGTACAAGGTTTGAGGCCGGATATTCAAGCGGCGATTGAAGCGGTTAACACAAGCACTTGGAAGAAGGCCACTACCAAAGCTCTTAAGGTTGAAGACTCGGTTGTTGCACGGAGGTCTTCCTTTAGGACGGGACAGGGTTCAGGTTCCGGGTCAAGATCGGGTTACAATACCGGCAAGAGGCCGAAGGTTTATGATACCGCTCCTCCTCAGTTTAAGGGCCCTGTGAAGAAATTTAAACCACAAGGGCCAGTCCAGAAGGCTCCTCAGCCACCGGTTATGCCGCCACCACCGGAGAAGCCTAAGTGCACTTTTTGCGGGCAACCTACACATCATTATGATAATTGTCGAAGGCGTCTAGGGTTATGCCTGATTTGCGGGGCTGCCGATCACATGGTGGATACTTGTCCGGATCGACGTAATCCGCCGCCTGGAGGACAGAGGCCGATGATTCGGGCCCGTGCTTATGCCTTGGAAGGCGAGGAACATGATGCAGACGTGGACCCGGCTGCCGTTGTTGAAGGTATCATTTGCATTCATGGCATCAACATACACACTTTATTTGATCCGGGAGCCACTCACTCCTTCATTTCTTGTGATGTTTCTATTAAATTGCCCTTGTGTGTTACTTATTCTGATGCATGCTACGTGGTTAGTACTCCTTTTGGTGGTAGTATAGAAATTAACCGGGTTTTTCGAGAGGTGCCGGTGAGTATTGAGGGTCGAGTTTTCTCAACGGATTTCATTGAGTTGCCTATGTCTCGGTATGGTTCTATCTTGGGTATGGATTGGTTGTACAAGCACTACGCCACTGTTGATTGTCGGACCAAGAAAGTTAGTTTAGGTTCTGGATTGGTTACGGGTCAAAGTTCGAAGACGGTGCCTTTATTATCTTTTTCAGAAGCTCAGAGATTGGTTCGTGATGGGGCTACAGGGTTTATAGCCTATATTCTTAATCAACCAAAGGATCAAGTGAAGTTAGAGGAAACCGAGGTAGTTAAAGAGTTTCCCGAAGTGTTTCCCGAGAGGTTGGATTCGTTACCGCCGGAAAGGGAGATAGAGTTTATGATTGATTTGTATCCGGATGCCGAACCTTATTCTAAGACTCCATATAGGATGGCACCGGCGGAATTGAAGGAATTAAAAGTACAACTGGATGGTCTTTTGGAAGTTGGGTATGTGAGACCGAGCTCGTCACCATGGGGTGCTCCAGTTTTATTCGTAAAGAAGAAGGACGGTACTTTAAGAATGTGTATTGATTATCGGGAGCTTAATCGGATGACCGTTAAGAATAAATATCCTCTTCCACATATTGAAGAGCTGTTTGATATACTCCAAGGGTCTAAGGTATATTCGAAGCTTGATTTAAGACAAGGGTATTATCAACTACGGATCCGAGCCGAGGATATTCCAAAGTTTTAACACAAGATATGGGCATTATGAATTCGTGGTCATGCCTTTTGGATTGACAAATGCTCCCGCAGCTTTTATGGACATGATGCATAGAATTTTCCAGCCGTTTCTTGACAAGTTCGTTGTAATCTTCATTGATGATATACTGGTTTTCTCTAAATCAGCCGAGGAACATGCAAGACATCTCAGATTGGTTTTAAGGACGTTGAAAGAGCATCAATTATTTGCGAAGTTTAGCAAGTGTGAGTTTTGGATCGACCGGGTTTCATTCTTGGGTCATATTATTTCGGGGAATGGATTAGAGGTTGACCCATAAAAGATTGAAGCGGTGTTGAAGTGGGAGAAGCCAAAGAACGCCTCCGAGATCAGAAGTTTCTTGGGATTGGCGGGTTATTATAGAAGATTCGTGCAAGATTTCTCTAAGATCGCTGCTCCTTTGACTCGGTTAACTAAGAAGGATGTGAAATTTGATTGGGATGAGAAATGTGAGAGAAGCTTCAATGTTTTGAGAGAGAGATTAGTTTCTGCTCCAGTGTTAACTCTTCCAGAGGGTTCAGAGGGATATGCTGTGTACACTGACGCGTCGAAGGAAGGCTTGGGAAGTGTATTAACTCAGAAGGGCAAGGTTGTCGCTTATGCCTCACGGAAGTTGAAGGATCACGAGAAGAACTACCCGACACATGATTTAGAGCTTGCTGCCGTGATTTTCGCACTCGGGAAGTGGAGACATTACTTGTATGGAGTGTCGTTTGAGATTTTCACCGATCATAAGAGTCTCCAATATCTTTTCACCCAAAAGGAGCTCAATATGAGGCAACGAAGATGGATGGAACGACTAGAAGATTATGATTGTGTTATCAAATATCATCCCGGGAAAGCTAATGTAGTTGCTGATGCTCTAAGTAGGAAAGTGGGTGGTTCGAACTTGGAAATAGGTACAAGTAAGGTAGTTGAGCCTATTGTGATTAGAGCTCGAGTTTCCAATATCTCCATTTATCCGGATTTGAAATACAGAATGTTCGAGGCTCAAGGAAAGGATCCGGGAGTTCAGAGATTGGTCCCTAAGGTTAGAGAGGATCCGGAGAGTCCATTTGGGTTCGATGAAACCGGTCTTCTTCGTTTCAAGAACCGAGTAGTAGTACCCGATGATTTGAAAAGGGCATTGCTCGAGGAAGCCCACAAGTCGGCTTATTCAATTCACCCTGGAGGGAATAAGATGTACAGAGATCTCAAGCAGTTTTACTGGTGGCGTGGATTGAAAAAGGATGTAGCAGAGTTTGTGAAGCACTGCCTCACTTGTCAGAAAGTAAAAGCCGAGCACCAGAAACCGGGAGGTCTTCTTCAGCCGTTACCTATTCCTGAGTGGAAGTGGGAACAGGTGACGATGGATTTTATATCCGGGTTACCTAGAGTGAAGGGTGGATTCGATGGTATTTGGGTGATTGTGGATCGTCTGACAAAATCTGCTCATTTTCTACCGGTCAGAATGTCTTTCAAGATTCGGAAGTTGGCTGAGATTTACAACCGGGAGATTGTACGACTTCATGGTATTCCGGTGAGTATTGTTTCGGATCGAGATCCCCGTTTCACTTCGAAGTTATGGCAAGAGTTACAAGAGTTGTTGGGTACAAAGCTTCAGTTCAGTACGGCGTTTCATCCACAAACTGATGGGCAATCGGAGAGGGTTATTCGGTATTTGGAAGATCTACTTCGAGCTTGTGCCTTGGATTTCCAAACCTCGTGGCACGATCAACTTCCTTTGGTAGAGTTCGCTTACAATAATAGCTTTCAGGCAACGATTGGTATGGCTCCGTATGAATTGTTATATGGGCGGAAATGTAGATCGCCATTATTCTTTGATTTGGAAGAGTGGAAATGGTCAAAACAGGAAGGAGTCAAGAAAGGGAAAAAGCTGGAGAAATCTTCAAAGACTGTGGAAGCCATGATTGAGAAAGTTCGGATTATACAACAACGGATGAAAGCTGCACAAGATACACAAAAGAGTTATGCCGATATTCGCCGGAGGGATCTTAAATTTGAAGTGGGGGACCGGGTTTTCTTGAAGGTATCTCCTCGAAAGGGATTTTCTAGAATTCGAAAGGGAGGGAAGTTGAATCCCCGTTACCTAGGTCCGTTTGAAGCTATTGAGAGAATCGGAGAAGTAGCTTATCGAGTGGACCTACCTCCTAATCTTACCGGAATTCACAATGTTTTTCATGTATCTCAACTCAGGAAGTATTACCCGGATGAGACCGAAATTCTCCCTGTGGAAGAAGTGGAGTTGGAACCGAATTTATCTTTTGTGCAGAAGCCGGTCAGAATATTGGACAGAAAGTATCAAGAGTTGAGGAATCGGAATATTTCTATGGTGAAGGTGTTATGGCGAAGTGACAAATCTGAGGAGATGACTTGGGAACCGGAAGAGAAGATGAAGAAATTTCACCCGGAGTTATTTTCATCCGATCAATGAATCTGGGGACCAGATTCTTCTAAGGGGGGGAGAGTTGTAACGCCCAAATTCCGGAAGTTCAGGTAAGCACGCCACGTGCGGGTCTTCGGGAGTTGGGAGTTTAAGTTTATACATTTACTTGCTTATTATGATTTCATTATAATATTGTGTGCATTATACAATTCTCTATATTTATATGAATTAATTTTAATGTGAAATTCATGAATTAAGTGATAGTGTGCTTAATTGTATTATGTGACCTTAATTGATCATTTCATGAAATTTATGGACTCAATTGCATAACTTGGTTTGGAGCTAATGGATCTTTTAGGTAGGGATAATACTTGATTGCATTCATTTAAATAACCTAGGGACTTGTTTGCAAATTGGGGACATATGTTAAGATAGTGGATGATATAATATATGTCTAGTATATGCATCTCTTCCAACACTCTCATACATTACATACACACAAGAACCTCACATATACACACACTAAGGATCGATCAAAACACCTTCAAGAGAGGAGAAGAAGAATTCATCTCATAATCCCAAGCTACTTTGAAGAACTTTGGAGCTAGAAGCATCAACATCTTCATCTCTTCATCTCATCTCATTCTTCTTTCATTTCAAGGTATAAAATGAGAATGGATTGAATTTCTTGATTGGCTACATGGGTAGGGTTTGATGTTAGCTTGATGCTTCCATGGTTATTCTTGTATAGAAGCATGTTTAGGTCCTTTTCCCTTCATTCTTGCATAATACATGAGGTTATGTGATGGTTGGTGTATATGAATAATTATGGGGTTTTGGGGCTTGATTCTTGGAGATTTGATGCATATTTATTGGTTTGATTGTTGAATACTTGAAGTATGATGCATGTATGAGGTGTTTTAACAATTGTTTTGGTTGGTGTTTGGGATTTATTTGGTTTGGAGTTGGTTTTGCATGGAAACCCCTGTTTTCTCCCCTGTTTTTCTGTCACGCACAGGTGACACGGGCGTGTCACCTTTGCTTTGTTTTGCGTGACACGGGGGTGTGGGTTGGCTGGGGCGGTTTTTCTGTACCGTGACACGGGGGTGTCACGGTTTGCCTTGTTTTGGTGACACGGGCGTGTCACCTTGTTTTGCAAGCTTTTGGTCCGCTGTACCGTGACACGGGGGTGTCACGGCTTAGTGTAATTTTGTGACACGGGCGTGTCACTCCCTGTTTTCTTGCATATTGTTTTGCATGCTTGGATGTACGTGTATGTGTTATATACTTGGTTTATTGACATCATGCTCGTATTTGACATTCATTAAATAATTATTGCATAACATATTGGTGCATGATTTTGCCGTTCGTCATAATTGGTTCATTCGAGTCGAGTCTTACTTCACACTTGTCCTTGTTGCACAGATCACGGTCCCGGTTTTGAGGAGCCCGCTCAGTAGGGTGCTCTCTTGCTTTCTTTTGGTCGTCTGGTCAGGTGAGGTTTAAATTCTAGATAAATAGAACCCTTACAACCCCTATGTGACTATTTCGGCCAAAATGTATATATATATATCTATAGTTTGCGAACCTTATGAATTTCAAATGATTTGATAAAATGGATTGATTGATTGACGGATTGATTGTATTGGGCGGGTATTGAATTGCACTGTGGGCCCGAGGATAGTGGCTCGAGCCAACCGGGAAAGCATGGGCTGACGGGTAACTTGAGTGCTATCCTCACCAAATGGGATGACCCCTGAACCCCCTAGGAGATTAGGGGAGGAAGGAGTTCCGGGCTTAGGGATTCATGTACCCTCTGCCCAGACTGATTGGATGGTGGGGCCTTGCAATCCCACCATCACCTGGAGGAAGAAGGATGGACTGAAACTGCTAATTGTGCACAGTAGATAATTGCTTGATCACCTAATCACCTAATAAATTGATTGATTGTACACGGTAGGAGCAAGGTTGGAGAATTGCCCTCACTCGCCGGGCCACATATTGATTGTATTGAACTGAATTAATTGATAAACTGAATTAGTGGTAATCTCGGGCGATAGTACCTTTTCCTCTTACTATTGGTGTTGTTTTTCCAAAAATTATTACCCGAGATTATAACTTGCATGTATGTGCGCATATATTTATTTATACCCCTCGCTCAGTCCGTTTGGACTGACACCTCAATTTCTCAGTTTTGCAGGTTCGTGCTAGGCGGGAATTAGGGTCTCGTGTCTTTTATTCGGGTCTAGCACTGCACCTTCATACATTGTACTTGTGTTGATACTTGTTATGTTGTAATGAATCTTGAATTACTTGGATGGATATTGTAATGGTATGTTTTGTCGGTACCTATAAGTAAATATGTAAATATGGTATCTATAGGTATTGAATGCTTTTGCTTCCGCTATTTTATTGCTCTGAGTTGTTGGTTTTATTTGAGGGTACCCGCCTAGCCTTGTGTTTTTTTTATTGTCTCCCGTTCGCTATAGTTTCGGTTCATATATGAATTGGCCGTTTCATATGTGAATTGAGCCTATAGTGCGGGGGATGTGGCGCCTAGCGTTCCGGGTGCTACATCCCAAGGTGGTATCAGAGCCCGGTTGCAAAACCGCGGCTCTAGTGTCGTGTCTAGTGAGTCTAAGTCGCACGGCATAGGATTAATTGATTATTTGAGAGTCTTGCAACCTATTTGAACTTATTTGATTCTATTTGAAGTGCTTGGATTATGTGACTATGTGGTTGGATTACATTGTGTGTTGTAATTACACTCATTGCACTTGTTAATCAAACATGCATGTAAAGTGTTCGAGTTTCAGGATGGCTCGTGACCGACATCACCGGGATCGATCTCCTCGACATCGACGTCATCACCGGCGTGATCGAACCCCTCCTCCTCCACCTCCAGCTCAACCCCAAGATTTCTTAAATTCAATGGTGCAACTCATGGATCAGAGGCTAAGGGATTATGTGCCTCCAGCACCGCCAGCTCCTCCACCGCCACAACAAGCCCCTATTTCCGTTATTTTAAGGGAATTCCAGAATCAACATCCGCCGAGATTCCAAAAGGGGAATGATATTCAAGCCGAGCAATGGCTTAAAGAAGTTGAACGGGTGTGGGAACTTATTCCATGTGAGTCTCGGGAAAAGGCCCGGTGTACTCTTACCCTCATCCAGGGAGAAGCATATTCATGGTGGGAGAGTACCAAAATTGTCTTAGATGCCACCGAGGAGCAAATTACATGGGAGGTATTCGAAAGAGAGTTCAAGAATAAGTTTATTCCGCCATCTTCGCGCACTAGAAGACTTAAAGAGTTTACTGAGCTTAAACAAGGAGGAAAATCAGTTTCACAGTATATAGCCGAGTTCGAGAGGTTGTCCAAATACGCCCCTAACATTGCTAGCGACGACTTCCACAAGGCTATGCAATTCGTACAAGGTTTGAGGCCGGATATTCAAGCGGCGATTGAAGCGGTTAACACAAGCACTTGGAAGAAGGCCACTACCAAAGCTCTTAAGGTTGAAGACTCGGTTGTTGCACGGAGGTCTTCCTTTAGGACGGGACAGGGTTCAGGTTCCGGGTCAAGATCGGGTTACAATGCCGGCAAGAGGCCGATGGTTTATGATACCTCTCCTCCTCAGTTTAAGGGCCCTGTGAAGAAATTTAAACCACAAGGGCCAGTCCAGAAGGCTCCTCAGCCACCGGTTATGCCGCCACCACCGGAGAAGCCTAAGTGCACTTTTTGCGGGCAACCTACACATCATTATGATAATTGTCGAAGGCGTCTAGGGTTATGCCTGATTTGCGGGGCTGCCGATCACATGGTGGATACTTGTCCGGATCGACGTAATCCGCCGCCTGGAGGACAGAGGCCGATGATTCGGGCCCGTGCTTATGCCTTGGAAGGCGAGGAACATGATGCAGACGTGGACCCGGCTGCCGTTGTTGAAGGTATCATTTGCATTCATGGCATCAACATACACACTTTATTTGATCCGGGAGCCACTCACTCCTTCATTTCTTGTGATGTTTCTATTAAATTGCCCTTGTGTGTTACTTATTCTGATGCATGCTACGTGGTTAGTACTCCTTTTGGTGGTAGTATAGAAATTAACCGGGTTTTTCGAGAGGTGCCGGTGAGTATTGAGGGTCGAGTTTTCTCAACGGATTTCATTGAGTTGCCTATGTCTCGGTATGGTTCTATCTTGGGTATGGATTGGTTGTACAAGCACTACGCCACTGTTGATTGTCGGACCAAGAAAGTTAGTTTAGGTTCTGGATTGGTTACGGGTCAAAGTTCGAAGACGGTGCCTTTATTATCTTTTTCAGAAGCTCAGAGATTGGTTCGTGATGGGGCTACAGGGTTTATAGCCTATATTCTTAATCAACCAAAGGATCAAGTGAAGTTAGAGGAAATCGAGGTAGTTAAAGAGTTTCCCGAAGTGTTTCCCGAGAGGTTGGATTCGCTACCGCCGGAAAGGGAGATAGAGTTTATGATTGATTTGTATCCGGATGCCGAACCTTATTCTAAGACTCCATATAGGATGGCACCAGCGGAATTGAAGGAATTAAAAGTACAACTGGATGGTCTTTTGGAAGTTGGGTATGTGAGACCGAGCTCGTCACCATGGGGTGCTCCAGTTTTATTCGTAAAGAAGAAGGACGGTACTTTAAGAATGAGTATTGATTATCGGGAGCTTAATCGGATGACCGTTAAGAATAAATATCCTCTTCCACATATTGAAGAGCTGTTTGATATACTCCAAGGGTCTAAGGTATATTCGAAGCTTGATTTAAGACAAGGGTATTATCAACTACGGATCCGAGCCGAGGATATTCCAAAGACGGGTTTTAACACAAGATATGGGCATTATGAATTCGTGGTCATGCCTTTTGGATTGACAAATGCTCCCGCAGCTTTTATGGACATGATGCATAGAATTTTCCAGCCGTTTCTTGACAAGTTCGTTGTAATCTTCATTGATGATATACTGGTTTTCTCTAAATCATCCGAGGAACATGCAAGACATCTCAGATTGGTTTTAAGGATGTTGAAAGAGCATCAATTATTTGCGAAGTTTAGCAAGTGTGAGTTTTGGATCGACCGGGTTTCATTCTTGGGTCATATTATTTCGGGGAATGGATTAGAGGTTGACCCATCAAAGATTGAAGCGGTGTTGAAGTGGGAGAAGCCAAAGAACGCCTCCGAGATCAGAAGTTTCTTGGGATTGGCGGGTTATTATAGAAGATTCGTGCAAGATTTCTCTAAGATCGCTGCTCCTTTGACTCGGTTAACTAAGAAGGATGTGAAATTTGATTGGGATGAGAAATGTGAGAGAAGCTTCAATGTTTTGAGAGAGAGATTAGTTTCTGCTCCAGTGTTAACTCTTCCAGAGGGTTCAGAGGGATATGCTGTGTACACTGACGCGTCAAAGGAAGGCTTGGGAAGTGTATTAACTCAGAAGGGCAAGGTTGTCGCTTATGCCTCACGGAAGTTGAAGGATCACGAGAAGAACTACCCGACACATGATTTAGAGCTTGCTGCCGTGATTTTCGCACTCGGGAAGTGGAGACATTACTTGTATGGAGTGTCGTTTGAGATTTTCACCGATCATAAGAGTCTCCAATATCTTTTCACCCAAAAGGAGCTCAATATGAGGCAACGAAGATGGATGGAACGACTAGAAGATTATGATTGTGTTATCAAATATCATCCCGGGAAAGCTAATGTAGTTGCTGATGCTCTAAGTAGGAAAGTGGGTGGTTCGAACTTGGAAATAGGTACAAGTAAGGTAGTTGAGCCTATTGTGATTAGAGCTCGAGTTTCCAATATCTCCATTTATCCGGATTTGAAATACAGAATGTTCGAGGCTCAAGGAAAGGATCCGGGAGTTCAGAGATTGGTCCCTAAGGTTAGAGAGGATCCGGAGAGTCCATTTGGGTTCGATGAAACCGGTCTTCTTCGTTTCAAGAACCGAGTAGTAGTACCCGATGATTTGAAAAGGGCATTGCTCGAGGAAGCCCACAAGTCGGCTTATTCAATTCACCCTGGAGGGAATAAGATGTACAGAGATCTCAAGCAGTTTTACTGGTGGCGTGGATTGAAAAAGGATGTAGCAGAGTTTGTGAAGCACTGCCTCACTTGTCAGAAAGTAAAAGCCGAGCACCAGAAACCGGGAGGTCTTCTTCAGCCGTTACCTATTCCTGAGTGGAAGTGGGAACAGGTGACGATGGATTTTATATCCGGGTTACCTAGAGTGAAGGGTGGATTCGATGGTATTTGGGTGATTGTGGATCGTCTGACAAAATCTGCTCATTTTCTACCGGTCAGAATGTCTTTCAAGATTCGGAAGTTGGCTGAGATTTACAACCGGGAGATTGTACGACTTCATGGTATTCCGGTGAGTATTGTTTCGGATCGAGATCCCCGTTTCACTTCGAAGTTATGGCAAGAGTTACAAGAGTTGTTGGGTACAAAGCTTCAGTTCAGTACGGCGTTTCATCCACAAACTGATGGGCAATCGGAGAGGGTTATTCGGTATTTGGAAGATCTACTTCGAGCTTGTGCCTTGGATTTCCAAACCTCGTGGCACGATCAACTTCCTTTGGTAGAGTTCGCTTACAATAATAGCTTTCAGGCAACGATTGGTATGGCTCCGTATGAATTGTTATATGGGCGGAAATGTAGATCGCCATTATTCTTTGATTTGGAAGAGTGGAAATGGTCAAAACAGGAAGGAGTCAAGAAAGGGAAAAAGCTGGAGAAATCTTCAAAGACTGTGGAAGCCATGATTGAGAAAGTTCGGATTATACAACAACGGATGAAAGCTGCACAAGATAGACAAAAGAGTTATGCCGATATTCGCCGGAGGGATCTTAAATTTGAAGTGGGGGACCGGGTTTTCTTGAAGGTATCTCCTCGAAAGGGATTTTCTAGAATTCGAAAGGGAGGGAAGTTGAATCCCCGTTACCTAGGTCCGTTTGAAGTTATTGAGAGAATCGGAGAAGTAGCTTATCGAGTGGACCTACCTCCTAATCTTACCGGAATTCACAATGTTTTTCATGTATCTCAACTCAGGAAGTATTACCCGGATGAGACCGAAATTCTCCCTGTGGAAGAAGTGGAGTTGGAACCGAATTTATCTTTTGTGCAGAAGCCGGTCAGAATATTGGACAGAAAGTATCAAGAGTTGAGGAATCGGAATATTTCTATGGTGAAGGTGTTATGGCGAAGTGACAAATCTGAGGAGATGACTTGGGAACCGGAAGAGAAGATGAAGAAATTTCACCCGGAGTTATTTTCATCCGATCAATGAATCTGGGGACCAGATTCTTCTAAGGGGGGGAGAGTTGTAACGCCCAAATTCCGGAAGTTCAGGTAAGCACGCCACGTGCGGGTCTTCGGGAGTTGGGAGTTTAAGTTTATACATTTACTTGCTTATTATGATTTCATTATAATATTGTGTGCATTATACAATTCTCTATATTTATATGAATTAATTTTAATGTGAAATTCATGAATTAAGTGATAGTGTGCTTAATTGTATTATGTGACCTTAATTGATCATTTCATGAAATTTATGGACTCAATTGCATAACTTGGTTTGGAGCTAATGGATCTTTTAGGTAGGGATAATACTTGATTGCATTCATTTAAATAACCTAGGGACTTGTTTGCAAATTGGGGACATATGTTAAGATAGTGGATGATATAATATATGTCTAGTATATGCATCTCTTCCAACACTCTCATACATTACATACACACAAGAACCTCACATATACACACACTAAGGATCGATCAAAACACCTTCAAGAGAGGAGAAGAAGAATTCATCTCATAATCCCAAGCTACTTTGAAGAACTTTGGAGCTAGAAGCATCAACATCTTCATCTCTTCATCTCATCTCATTCTTCTTTCATTTCAAGGTATAAAATGAGAATGGATTGAATTTCTTGATTGGCTACATGGGTAGGGTTTGATGTTAGCTTGATGCTTCCATGGTTATTCTTGTATAGAAGCATGTTTAGGTCCTTTTCCCTTCATTCTTGCATAATACATGAGGTTATGTGATGGTTGGTGTATATGAATAATTATGGGGTTTTGGGGCTTGATTCTTGGAGATTTGATGCATATTTATTGGTTTGATTGTTGAATACTTGAAGTATGATGCATGTATGAGGTGTTTTAACAATTGTTTTGGTTGGTGTTTGGGATTTATTTGGTTTGGAGTTGGTTTTGCATGGAAACCCCTGTTTTCTCCCCTGTTTTTCTGTCACGCACAGGTGACACGGGCGTGTCACCTTTGCTTTGTTTTGCGTGACACGGGGGTGTGGGTTGGCTGGGGCGGTTTTTCTGTACCGTGACACGGGGGTGTCACGGTTTGCCTTGTTTTGGTGACACGGGCGTGTCACCTTGTTTTGCAAGCTTTTGGTCCGCTGTACCGTGACACGGGGGTGTCACGGCTTAGTGTAATTTTGTGACACGGGCGTGTCACTCCCTGTTTTCTTGCATATTGTTTTGCATGCTTGGATGTACGTGTATGTGTTATATACTTGGTTTATTGACATCATGCTCGTATTTGACATTCATTAAATAATTATTGCATAACATATTGGTGCATGATTTTGCCGTTCGTCATAATTGGTTCATTCGAGTCGAGTCTTACTTCACACTTGTCCTTGTTGCACAGATCACGGTCCCGGTTTTGAGGAGCCCGCTCAGTAGGGTGCTCTCTTGCTTTCTTTTGGTCGTCTGGTCAGGTGAGGTTTAAATTCTAGATAAATAGAACCCTTACAACCCCTATGTGACTATTTCGGCCAAAATGTATATATATATATCTATAGTTTGCGAACCTTATGAATTTCAAATGATTTGATAAAATGGATTGATTGATTGACGGATTGATTGTATTGGGCGGGTATTGAATTGCACTGTGGGCCCGAGGATAGTGGCTCGAGCCAACCGGGAAAGCATGGGCTGACGGGTAACTTGAGTGCTATCCTCACCAAATGGGATGACCCCTGAACCCCCTAGGAGATTAGGGGAGGAAGGAGTTCCGGGCTTAGGGATTCATGTACCCTCTGCCCAGACTGATTGGATGGTGGGGCCTTGCAATCCCACCATCACCTGGAGGAAGAAGGATGGACTGAAACTGCTAATTGTGCACAGTAGATAATTGCTTGATCACCTAATCACCTAATAAATTGATTGATTGTACACGGTCGGAGCAAGGTTGGAGAATTGCCCTCACTCGCCGGGCCACATATTGATTGTATTGAACTGAATTAATTGATAAACTGAATTAGTGGTAATCTCGGGCGATAGTACCTTTTCCTCTTACTATTGGTGTTGTTTTTCCAAAAATTATTACCCGAGATTATAACTTGCATGTATGTGCGCATATATTTATTTATACCCCTCGCTCAGTCCGTTTGGACTGACACCTCAATTTCTCAGTTTTGCAGGTTCGTGCTAGGCGGGAATTAGGGTCTCGTGTCTTTTATTCGGGTCTAGCACTGCACCTTCATACATTGTACTTGTGTTGATACTTGTTATGTTGTAATGAATCTTGAATTACTTGGATGGATATTGTAATGGTATGTTTTGTCGGTACCTATAAGTAAATATGTAAATATGGTATCTATAGGTATTGAATGCTTTTGCTTCCGCTATTTTATTGCTCTGAGTTGTTGGTTTTATTTGAGGGTACCCGCCTAACCTTATGTTTTTTTTATTGTCTCCCGTTCGCTATAGTTTCGGTTCATATATGAATTGCCCGTTTCATATGTGAATTGAGCCTATAGTGCGGGGGATGTGGCGCCTAGCGTTCCGGGTGCTACATTCTGCATATTCATGGCATGAGCATCATGCATCGATTTAAATTAATTGCTTTCTTTATCTATATGTACGTTTATGTTTAATTAATACAATTTCTCCAACGTGTTGCATCGTTGCATCTTTGACTGTTTACTATGTGCATTGGCATGTTAATCCAACATGCATGGCTTAGTGTTTAATTGATAGGGAATGGCTACACCTTGTCCATCAAGCGATTCTTTGATCAAGGCTTACTCGAATCAAGACGAGAAGAATAGTTGGGTTATATTTTGGGAGTTCCGGGCATATAGCTTAGCTAGCACAATCTACACCGAAGAAACTAAGTTGAAGAGTTTTGGAGAAACCTTAATCTCAGAGGCGAAGTAACGAATTCAACTAAAATTTCCAAATAAGGGATCATTGATTAGGAAATAATGTAAGTCCTTTTGATCCTTGAAGGGATTACCTTTAGTTGAAGAATGGAAATACAAGAGGGGATTAAATTAGTCTAGATTTCAAGAAGAGCGAGAAAGAGAAAAGTTGGGGATTAGAAGGAAGTAATTATTGAAGGGTTTGAATTGAACCTTAGGAGTGAATTAAAGAAACAGAAGTGGCTCAGCAAAAATTTCAATGAAAGAAGGATTCATGGAGTTTGACATGTAAGAGCAAAAATTTTAAGGGGGAGAGCACGACCGAGAGGTGAATTGGAGGATGGGAGTGGTGCTCGAATGAATATGTTAGGAGTAATGACGGGGATGCAAATTAAGGAGAATCTGGGAGTCCTAAGGGTGGTGATTAGGAATGAATAAGACGGCGGTTATGGTTAAGCTGTTAAGAGAGAAGCTACGTATGGAATTCTGATCTGGAGGTGATGGAATCATAAGAGAGTTTCTATGAACTTCTAGGTTAGAATTAACAAGGGAAAACCGAATCAAGCTATCATATAAGGGGATGGTGTCGATCAATATTTATTCAATGAAGTACGAAGGGGTCCAAGACGATATTATCGAGTTATTAGTTATATCAACGGTAATCCAGAAGGAAGCTTAAGTAGAGACCAAATAGAAAAGGATGATGATTGGAGGATTGGCCTCAAATTTCAAGAATCATCAAGAACCTTCTGTCTTTGATTAAAGAAATATGGGACCAGTTATCGAATATAACATTGAGGGGAAAAAGGGAATGAATGGACAATAGGAAAGGAAGGTGGGAAAAGATTTGTGTTGAGAGAGACCATGAGAATAAACATCGTAAGGTCGGAGTTGAATCATCAAGGTTGCCCAGAGTGGTTAGCCTCAGGGATATGTTAAGCACCGATATGGGTAAGGATGGAAGATATGGACTGGACAACGACAACTCACAAATTTGAATTTTGCAAACTACGGTGAATGGTACTTATAGCATTCATGATACATGCATTCATGCAAATTTAATTCAAATAATTTCTTTGTTATGTGTTCCGATTTCTTATCGTGTTAAATTACTTGGAGTAATTGATATCAACGTGGGCGTTTACGTGATTTTTTTTTTAATTTGGTTTTGCGTGAGTTGCTTGGGAGTATTGGAGACTTCCTTGCTTTATTTTCGGTTGAGAGACGGGGTGCTCTCTCTTGTTTATAAGAGACGGGGATTCTCTTATTTTTGTTCGAGAGACGGGGTACTCTCTTTGCTTGCGAGAGACGGGGTTCTCTCATTGCTGCTCGATGGACGGGGCTCTCTCCTTGTTGCTTGTGAGTGACAGGGAATCTCTCATTGTTTGTTTTCAGGCGTGTTGTGAATCCGAGGACGGATTCTTTTTAAGGGGGAGAGATTGTAACGCCCCGGTTTTTCATTTTAACTAATATGTCGTTTTGTTTATAAATTGCGCAATTTAATTATTTAATTATATGATTAATTGTTTATAAATGTTTATATTTGATTTAAACTATAAACTATTGCTATTTTAATTTAATTCATTTTATTTTAATTTGATATCTAGTGTTTAACTTCTTAATTAATGTTTCATGTTACTTTAACTATTTCGGTAATTTTGTTAATTAATTTCAACATGTTATTAGTTGGTTTTAATTTAATTAATATGGAATTTAAGTTTTAGTAATTAATTTATATCGTTATGAATTCATTATCGCGCATGAGTGTTCTATTTGGGCTTCGTTCCCATATGTAATGATATCGGAATGGTATGGAAATTCAGTATGTCGTGAATGTGTGTGTTATGAACATGCCTATATGCTCGGTTTATGTTTTCGGATTCATTTGACGTGTTAACGAATTTAATTTGATTTGTGGAACCAAGTCGGGGGCTAACGAGCAATTAGCGCACCCTTGGTTTCGTACGTGATATCTTGAGCTCGGGAATTCGGATTCAAATTCCGTCACCTCCGTTGCCTTCGTATCAACGATTCGGAGACAATGGAACAAGCCTCATACCTTTTTGAAATCATTAAGACCTTTGAACTCTAACCGTAACGGATAACTCGTGCAAGAAGAGCTCCTTTTGTTGACTAGTCTTCATGGTGGGACCCTTTCTACTCAACCTAACCTAACCAAAGCTTAACCATGACTTTTGTACCTTGAGTTAACCCTTTCTTCCCCCTTTTAGCAGCAAAAACCGAACCCAACCTCCCTCATTTCTGCTACATCTGATCGAGAAAGAAGGAGAGGAGAAAGGAGAAGAGAACTTTGCCCCTTTTGTGGTTTTGGAGCTCAAACCGCCACCTTTCTCTCCCAAATCTTCAAGGTATGAATATTTTTGTCTTCTCTACTCTATTATGCTTAATTTAATCTATTTAATACATGTTTTGGATCAGATTTGATTAGGGTTTGAGTGATGAGTTTGGTATGAACTTTTAGGGATTTTGTTCTTGAGACCTATTTGCTTGTGTGGCTGATTTTCTTGCTTATACATGATTATATGAGCTTGTTTCTTGGCCTATTTCTTTCCTAACTGATAGTATATGGTGTTAGGAGGATTTTATCTCTTGACCCCTTTTATGAAATTATGAGATATGGAGCTCCAAACTTGATGATCAAACTGCTTCCCCTGTTTTTCGAACTGCTGCTGCTCATTTTGCTTTGTTGCTTGATCAAATGATCTTCTTTTCGTGTGAATTTGCATGTATATTATGTAAACTCATTGCTATATATGTTAACATTCATGTTTCAAGTATTTGGATCCATTTTAAGCCTCAAAACCGAAAGACATGGCCTGTTCTTATGCATGATCTATGACAGACTTGCTGCTGTTACAATTATGTGGTTGTTGGTCACCCTAATGTGCTTTAATTCGCATTTTGCATATATATGATGTAAATTAGTTGTTTAGTATGTTAGCATGCATTCCCCAAGGTTTCAGATCCAAATTCAACCCCTAAGTACTTGATCATGGCTTGATTGAATCAATAGGGCTCATATGGGCGATTTTGGCGACCCGGTTTTGCTGCATGATTTAGATGCTCATAATATTTGATTTAGCCTTTTCACTCTAAATGAAATATGTTCCTTACATGTCAAATATGTTGTATATTAAGTTTCATATCATTTGGAGTTGGTTTGGTATGTTTTTGGACTGAGGTTTTGTAGAGTCAGTTTTGCCGGTAAACCTTGTGAGCGTTTTTGTTCTGTACCGTGACACCCCCGTGTCTCATTTACACTAGAGTGTGAGACACGGGCGTGTCACACCTTCTGGGCAGTTCTGTACTAAGCCACGGTCGTGGCTCAGTTTAGCTAAGGTGGGTGAAACCCCCGTGTCCCTTCCCTTGCGCAGTCCTTGTTGCTTCCTTTTCGATTTTTGATTTATTTCACCTCCTTAATGACTTTATCTCCTTTTGTGTTGAACTATGAACTTGTTTTGCTATGTGTTAGGAGTATTTTGGTTTAATTTCATGGCATTTGGATGAGTTGTAGGCATGCTTTTGCTTAATGTCGTTTATGTGTGTTTATATGTCGTTTATGAATCGCGTAACTCATTTTCTATATCATATGATTCCTTCTTGTTGTCAAACCTTGGAAATATGCTATATTATGTAATATGAGGAATGTAGTAGCGTGTTGGGAAAGATTGAATATGTACTACGCTCCTATTTGAGTTCTTGAATTAATTTGATTGGAGATATGAATTGATGGATTTGAATGAAAAGGAATGAATGAGTGAATGACTTGGTTATACGATTTAAATGCCTTTGATACACATGAACATTTTCATGACATAATATCATCCTTATGCACTCATATCATGCTTGAGCATTGCCGTGCGTCATATATGGTTCATTTAGAGTCTTGAGTCTCACGAACACGTCATGTTGTCTTTTGTACAGTTTATCTCCAGGGTGGAGAGATCTTGGTTCTTCGGGCACTCGGTAACTCGTATCCTTGTTTCGTCTTGTACCAGGTGAGGGTGTTTTTGTTTTAGCTATGTAGCAACCCTACAACCCTTATGTGAAAAGCTTTGGCCAAAACCTTATGATTATATATATGTTACTTTTAAAGTAAAGTCATCGAGTAAATATTGATCGAGTAACCTTTTCAAATGAACTATGAATTATGTTATGTTCGTATGAATTGATATGTTTGGCGAGACACATTTATGATTTATGATTGTACGGGCCCCGGGACTTGTGCAAGTGGCTATCCGGGGAGGCAAGGGCCGACGGTGATCCCTTGTACTAGTCCCACCACATTTATGTACGGCGATACCGGCCCTCGCTAGGAGGTTTAGCGGGGAATGGGAGCTGAGTGCCCTTGGGGGAGTCATGAAACCCCATTGGCCCATGTATAAGGTGGCCGGGTCTTGCTAACCCGTCCACCACCCGGAGGAAGAAGGTTGGAACTGATTTATGATTTATGATTATGTTATGTTATGATATGATTATGCACCGTGAGGGAAGGCCGGGACACAGATTGCCCAAACAAATATGTTTTATGATATGATTTATGGTCTGTGTGTATTATGATTTATTGCATGATCGCCTAATCAACGTATTAATGATATTTGTCGCACGGTCGGAGTTTGGTTGGAGATTGTGCACGCTCACTCGCCGAGCCTTATGTTTATGTATGATTTATGAATGTAATGAATTAATATGATTAGTCATAAAATCCGAGCATTGATTAATCATTCTCTTGCCCTTTTGGGAACTAATTTCAAACAAAACCTTGTTCGGAATTTATGACTTGCATGTGCATGTTTTTATATATGTATATCGCTCCTGCTCACTCAGTCTTCTAGAGACTGACCCTCTCCCTCCCCAACTTTTAGTGTGCAGGTTTGACTTTGGGGTTTCGAGCTAGGCGGAGGTGTTTGGAGTCTTTAAGTTCGTCAAGTTAGGTTAGGAGAGTCTCTGCACTCACATATGTATTGGAATTATGTATGATTCGTTTCTATAGTATCATGAACTTGAATATTTATGTAATTGTTATTGAATTGCTTTTACTGGGTTTTGCTATGAATTAAAAGAGGCCTGAAGAGCCCAATTCTGGCTATGGTTTGTATGTTGAACTTTGGCTATGCGATGCATTATACTTTGTTGATTGGTTATCATTGCAGGGTCTAGCTCCGCCTGGCTTAGGAAGGTTTTTTTTTTTATGTTGGTCTCCCGTTCGCTATGGTTTGATACGGGTGCGGATTTACTACTTCGTTACTAGTGTTGAGCCATAGTGCGGGGGATGTGGTGCCTCACGTGCGGGGTGCTACATTGTCGACCAAACCGGATAAAACGGGCCAAGAGGAGTCAAACAAACCACTTCCTCACATCGGAACGAACCTAAGAGCAAAGCAAAGAGCAAGAGGCAAACTTAGACTCAAAATGAACCATATTGACGCTCGGCTAATGCGTATGAATGCGAGTGACGCATGTGAAGCTTAATAAATTGACATATAATGCACACGAGTTCGTATTTATTCATAAGTCTCATAAATCGTGTCAACCGAATCCTTAAGTTTCATATAATAATCTTATCATATCATACAACATGTAACCAACGTATTCATACCATTCAAGGAGCAAGGATTGATCATGCAAGGCACATAAGCGAGATATGAAGTCATAAACGCACGTTATGGGAGCATATCGCACATATGAAGCCAAAATTCGAAAATGAGCACATAAATTAAATCATAAATTCATATTACACAAGTTAACACGTAATAAATTAAGCTAACAAGGCATATAGGTGACAATCGGGAGAAGAGAAAGCAATTAAAAGCAACGAAACGATGAAAGAAACTCCTCCGAGGCACCACCGTGACATATGACATGGCCATGTCCAAAACACAAAGGAAACGGACACGGCCGTGTCCGAATTTAAATAAATCAGATGCCCAAGTGGAGGCCTTGACACGGCCGTGTCACTAATCAGCACAAACTGGACACGGCCGTGTCCAGTTCAAATTTCTGAAAAAACGGTTTTTGGCGCAGCAACATTTTCAAAGGCAAAATCAGGGCATTTCGGGAGCAGCTCTTGGGGAACTTCTTAGGCCTCAAACACACACATAACATGCATGAAATATGCACAAAAGAATGCAGCAACAAAGATCATTTAAATCAAGCGACAAAAATCGGACAAAGAAGAGCAAACCTTGCATTCATGCCATGATCACCGACTTAGGGGCTGAGTTAGGAGTTAAAAGCTTGGGAACTAAATGCTAACATTCTAAGCTACTCAAATACTCCATGTATATGCAAATTGACACGAATTGGAGCACATTAGAACCACCAACTAATCACAAAATGCAACAGCAGCAGATCAGTTCGCACATAGCCTACAAACAGGCCTCATGTTTCGATTTAGGAGCTCAAAATGGATCTAAAAGCTTGAAAGAGAAAGGGTAACATGTAAAGGACTTATTATACAACATCTCCATGCAAATTCACACGAATTGGAGGCCATTAACTCAAGCAACAAGGCACAAAACGTCACAGCAGTTCCAAAACAGGGGAGCAGATTTCTAACCTAGGTTTGGGGCTCAAAAACTCATAATTTCATCAAAGGATCTTAAGAGAAAATCATCCCAACATCATATACTATCAGTTAAGTATCCAAAATGGAGCATAATAAGTTCATATGATCAGCTTTAGCACCCCAAAACAGCCACACAAAACTGATGCAAGAAAGGCATGAAAACAAGTCATATTCTAACTCATATATACAGCTGGAAAGGGGCACAAAAGCTTAAGGAAACTTAGATAATATGTAGAACAACTCATATACTTCATGTCCATGCAATTTTACACGAAAATAAGCACAAGAGATCATCAAACCAAACCAAAAATCCTGACAGCAGTTCATACGGGCGATCAGATTTTTGCAGCAGTTTTTAAGCTCAAAACTCATCATATAAACCAAGGTTTTCAAGCCAAAACCGATCATATTTATAAAGAAATAAGTGTAACACATAACCAAGCATTAGCATACGAAATTTGAGGCAAGAATTCATCTATTTGATCTCAAAAAAGTGACAGCAGTTTGGTGAAAATGAGCAGATTTGCAGCAGTTCGGATTCCAGTTTCATGCTTAAATACTCTAGCTTTTCTTCAAGTTATCAATGGTAGATCATATATTACACAACTAACTTGAACTATAAGTCATATATTGAGATTAAGAAGCTCAAATAATCAGTTAACATGCATCAAACCCCCATGAAACTCAAGCTAAGACAAGGATTCAAAAATGAAGTCTAACCCTAACTATTCATGCAAGCCTCCATTCCCTTATTAAATCTGATGCATTTCATGAATTTCAAGGATCAAATGAAGCATAGAAGAGAGGAGAATACATAAATATACTTACCTTTAAGATATGAAGAAGTATGGAGAAGATTTGTCTTAAAAATCTCAAGACATGGAAAGGGCTTCTTCTTCTCTTCTCTTTTCTCCATGGATCAGCTGCTCTTCCTCCTCTTGTGGGTGTGTTGGACGAAAAGAAAGGGTAGGGAAGGGATAGGGCTGAGTTAATATCATATAAACCAACGTTAAAGGCTTCAGCATGGTTAAATTGGCCCCACAAGTGTAAGACTAGTCAAAGATGGTGGCTTTGGCGCAAGCTGTTCGTTCCGGGTGAAAAACGAGGGTCCAAATGGGCTTAGAAAAATACCAAATCAGGTTCCTTGACTTCATCTCTTCGTTACGAGTCCAACACGTCTTCCGGAATTCGAATCCGAATTCCCTAGCTCAAGCTATGGCCTCCGGAACAAGAGGCGCGCTAAAACTAGTTAAACCCTCATGTCCCTCGTCAAATACCAAAGGTTTAAAACCTCGAAAAACGAACAAGAAAACTTAAAACGGCCATGCAAACACATTCATAACTCACATATATCACGCATACCAAAATTTCACAAAAATCGGAATTGAATTCCGGCACATAACGAGCAAATTACGAGCATACGAAACTTAAACGTTTAAAATTCAAAGTTCATGAATATAAACAATTAATTTCATATAAATTCAAATAATCATAAAAGCATTAAAATAACATTCAAATACATAATTAAATAATTTAAACCACATAAAACCCTCTCGTTACGGCGTACCTGGAAATCCGAACGATCGGGATGTTACAAACTCCCCTCCTTCAAAAGGACCTGTCCTTAGGTACTAAGAAGAGTCTTGAGCGGCTCCGAAGACAAGCCCAAAATCCACACTTCCGCTGCGCCACTCTGATCCTATACTTCTCAAGACAGTATCTCCTTAAATGGCGAACCGGACACAAAGTCCTAGTCGTTTGCCCCTACTTCCCAAATAAAGATTCGGGAGTAGTTGGAGAATTCTCAACCTATGGCACATAGACATTACTACACAAAGTCCATAACGTCTCTCTTATGCCATAACAACCGGTTTTCTAAAATTCCAAACAACCTCAAACCCTGAGTGGGCTTAACTCGTGACCTTGCACTCCTTAAGGCATAGGCTACCGTTCTTCTACGAGCAACACACAACAAAGGCCTTCCTTTATGCCTCGGTTGGAAACAAGGTAGCCTTTTCTACCTCCGGTTAGGCAAAAGCTAATACCGTGAGTAACTCTCTTCAACCGCCTCCTCCCACTCAAAACCGTACCTCTTACTCTGAGGCAATACTCGGTTCTTCTAAGAGGAATATCAACAGGTTAGCCTTCAATCTATCCCCGAAAATATCGTTGAGTCCCTGACGGACCTCCTAAAACCAAAACTTCAACGAGAACAAAACACCTTTAGACAAGTCGACCAAAAGCAGCTCGACCCTCACAACTCACCAAACACTCACGGACACTCCGCACCACCAAACTCTCTCCAAAAGAGAGTTACCACAAAAAGGAAAATAAAGCACATAATGAGCAAGAACTAAGAAGGGAAAGAAATACACAACAAGCAAAACTAAGAAGAAAATGAAGCACACTCCAAGCAAGAGCTAGAAAGGAAAAGAAACACATAACGAACAAAACTGAGAAGGGAAGGAAGCACATTACAAGCAAGAGTCACAAAGGGAAGGAAACACACAATGAATAAGAACAAGAAGGAAAACAATTACACAACAATTGTAATCAAGAACCACCGAAGAACAAGGAATAAAGTAGTAAGCACGTGGGTTTCCCTGATAATAAAACAAGTGTGCAATGGGATGCCATGAATGCTTTGTGTACCGTTCACCATAGGAGTAGTGTTGAGTGTGGTGCCATCTTCTTATTTTTCGGGAGGATCATCTTGTGCTTGAACCGGGATCTTGAAGTCATGGTATTTCCTTGAAGACCTCAACTTCTTGTTGTTCGATTAACCTTCATCGTGCCTCCGATTCCTCCATAATTGAGTCCTCCTACCACCTTTGGTATTGGAGTCTCTTCTTGTTTGATATTGGTGGCCTCATGAGATTCTTGAGTTTCTTCATTCCATGTAATTCGAGTCTCTACAATATATATTAAATTGCTTCCGGTGAGGAGATGTAAAAAAAATCTATCAATCTTCGGTAACTGAATCTTCTTATACTCAGCAACTTTGAAGTCTTAAATTTTCAAAAATTTATCTTGTTTCTTGGTTTCTCGCCTTGTCTTCCAATTATTTAATCTTAAAGTATTCTCCCGTCCAACGGGGCTTGAAACAATTTGCTAATCCCTCTTAATTTGATCCTTCCATTCGGCATTGAAATCTCTCTTTTCTTGACGTTATTGGTATCTTGAATCCTCCTAAGAATTTCTTGAAGTTTGGATTCCTTGCTTCATCTTCTAACCCCAAATCGATCTTTTATTCACATGAGTAGTGTGGAAGGCTCAATCCATTATTTATCCATTCCTTCGTAGCCCCATATATTTGGCATTCTTTGATCATGTGTACGCATTCTTGGAATTTGACTATTTGATCGAATTCCATGCCTTCTTACTTGCAAATATCCCAACCCTAAGATAGTATTCGAAGTTACCCTGTCTTTCAAGCCCTTATATGAAATCATCCACCTTCTCCCAATCTTCTAGTTGAAATATTTCTATCATCGAACTCGGAAGCGAGGTAGTTGTACAAAGTTCTCGAATAGAACTTCTTCACAGGAATTATTCTCGAACTCCTCACATCTCTATTCCATTCTCTTGATCACCTAGAACTTGACCTTGACATCCCCATTTCAAACCGCTTCAAAAGATAAAAATCTCTCAACCCCTTATAGCCCGAATATACCTGTCTCCCTTGTCCTTTTCCCGGTAATACTCGTTGATGTCGAAGGAGTTCCTGAAATAAAATACAATTCCAAGAAGGTATCGATGCATGCGGGGTTTCTAGTGCATGTTCATGTGAACTATTAACACAAATAATATCAAATAATATCAAGTAAGTCACATAAGTGATGTAGTGAATGCCAACAAACACGAAATCCTAAGCCGAACGACCTAGACAAACCCGACACGACATGAGAGCTTCGGTTTTGCAACCTAGAGCTCTGATACCACTTAAAGATGTAACACCCAGGAGCAAAGGGCGCCACATCCCCCGCACCATAACCCAACACGTGAAATGAAATTAAGTCTCCGTCCACACATCAAGCCATGGCGAACGGGTGACAAACAAAAATCCAACCTAAGCTAGGCGTTCTAGACCCTATTCAGAGCACGCAATAGCTAAAATCGCGGAAGCCAATAAATAAAAACTTATATCATGCAAGCACAAATCATATCTTGTTCTCCACATATTACTTATACAAATTTTAGACACCCAAGCAAATATAAAAACTGAATCCCAGGATAGAACTAAGTAGCAAATTAATACATATTTCGAAACTAACAATTGCGTAAAATAACCAAAATACAATGCATGAGACTCAAGCTCTCCAAAACCAAGACTCAAAGACAACCACCTAGCTCCAACTCCCACAAAACGGGTACCTGCAACCTCAAATCAAAGGGGGAAAAAGATAGAAATAACGAGGGTCAGTCCTAGAGACTGGTGAGGGGGCTAACACACGCACCCATACATATACATAATAGCAAAGCATATACAAAGCAGAAAGGGTTCATGAACCGGGCACGGTTTTTTGCATTCTAAAACCTTTAACCCGTGGTAATATATATAAAGAAAGAAGTTTGGGGCCGAAGGCCAAATTCAGTCAAGTTTTAGAGTTTAGAAATCCGCCCCAGTTTCACAACCATAAACGAAACATAATGAACCGAAAGCTTAAATCCAACCCACTTACTCCAGAAACAAAGGCGAAGCGAAACACAAAACGAATCATAAATCAATCCGACCTCCACACCGTTTGGGGAAGAGAGGTGCCCCTCTCAACCCACCACAGAACGAAACTTGTGAACCGGGGGATCCCGCCCGGTTCCTTCGACGGCCAACCAAAAAGCGCTCCGTCGGCATAGGAGAACTAAGTCTCCCGTTGGTGGAGAAGTGCACAGGGGTCGTAACCGGCGACCCCATGATCGTCCCGGGTCTCCCTTACCCACAACTCCGGGGCCCATCACACATATAACACACATATATTCTTATACTTATCACACTTACCAGACGAAGCTTATTCACAAGTCATACCATGCTTGATACGAACTCCACGTACTTTCCGTGAAACCCTATACCAATACTTGGAGTTCTTGATTTTAGATCGTCCACTTCAAGGTTAAAATTGAGGAGTGTGACCCGTTTGCTATAATGAGCAAGGAACCAACACTATCAGATTTGAATTACAGGAGTGTGACCCGTTTGCTATAATGAGCAAGGAACCAACACTATCAGATTTGATAGGTAATGCACCCCGTCGACTATAATGAGTCGGGAAATGACATTATCCGGTGGAGGTTTGAAACTCCGGTGTCGTTCAACTAAGAACTTGTGAGTATAACTCACTTGAATCACAATTCATTCATTTTTTGACTGAATATTTCGAACTACAAGACTGGAATATAAAGATGCATGCATGGGAATTCTAAAAGACAATTCAGAATTCAAAGAGACAAGCTAATCCCGTCACCTTTCTTGTAGGCTGAATAAAATGGGCTTAACCTAATCTAAATACATGCAAAATAAATAAAAAGATGGCCTAAAGTATAATATAATAGTTCAGGGCCAAATTACAATAAACTTAACACAATTTGGGCTTAAAATTCTATCACTAAGACATTGAAACAAGGTGGATTGGGTCCAGCTGAATACTTGTCTTCTTGGAGCTAATCTTGAGTTATTTGGATCAAAAGAGATTGAACTTCTTCTTGCATTCTTTTGGACCGTGACCTTGTGATAGGTCCAACATAACTTGGTTCATCTTGAGTTGTGATCATATTATCATTTGGATCAAAGTGTGGCCTTGTTGGACCAAAGTGTGGCCTTGTCTTATGATTCACATCATCCTGATTCCTATCAATGCTTATACTCACACACACTTATCAAAGCTTAACAAAGTAAACGAAAATAGATCTTAGATACATATAAAAGCGTTTTCAAAACGTCTTGACAAACGGGACAAAACCCACAAAATACATATCAAAACACATATCTATATATATATACATATATATATATCATGCGAGTTCGAAATCCAAATAGGGTTCTAGGTCATCATAACTAAAAGGAAAGAAAACCTCACCTTGTCGACCAAACCGGACAAAACGGGCCAAAAGGAGTCAAACGAACCACTTTCTCACATCGGAACGAACCTAAGAGCAAAGCAAAGAGCAATAGGCAAACTTAGACTCAAAATGAACCATATTGACGCTCGGCTAATGCGTATGAATGCGAGTGACGCATGTGAAGCTTAATAATTTGACATATAATGCATACGAGTTCATATTTATTCATAAGTCTCATAAATCGTATCAAACGAATCCTTAAGTTTCATATAATAATCTTATCATATCATACAACATGTTACCAACGTATTCATACCATGCAAGGAGCAAGGATTGATCATGCAAGGCACATAAGCGAGATATGAAGTCATAAACGCATGTTATGGGAGCATATCGCAAATACGTTAAGGTATATAGATTCATATTACACAAGTTAACACGTAATACATTAAGCTAACAAGGTATATATGTTAGGAATAGTGCCCTAGAAAGCCGATTGTATATCCGCTTTGTACTTTTCCTTATTGTAATCACAGACAATCTTTGAATAAAATAACGAATTGAGGCAACACTTCTTTATATGCTCTTGTTTGGTATGCGTTTACTTTAGCTGTGCATGTATGAGAACTCCCCTAATCCTGATGACTTTAGGACTCTACCATTTAGGTGAAATGGTTCATGAAACGAGCCCTATATCACATAAGTCATGATTAGTAAAATACTCCAAGCCGATGAGTCCTACAGACAGTGGGAGTGTCAACCTGACTCCTCTAAGGCTTGCTTGTGGGATCACGCCCTTAAGAAGGACCACCTTGTTTCATGGAGGTGCAAAGTGTATAGTTGATACGTGCGTGATACATGAGGGTGCTTACTTTAATAAGTAAGTTCACTGAGGTGCCCCGTGTGAGAACATTCCTAAATGGGAAAGGAAGTTTCTATTTCAGGAAATGGAAACTTCCAGATTAGGAAATATCTCACGAGTCATTGATGTGATTAATTGATCCTTAGACTTGAGGTTCCTTGTCACTTTATGAGTTAACTCTGTAGTCTTAGGTATAAGCTTTAAAGGGTGTCGCCTTAGACAACTGATTCAAGGCTTATGCTGGGGCTGCACAAGTGATTCATGAAAGTGAATGAGAATCAAGAAAGGACCTACACTTGCATTTGCAAGGTGATCTCTTATTGTGTAAGTCATTCATATGCCATATGGAGTCCTTGGCCAAGGCAGTAGATCAAGACATCAAGAAAAGTGTTTCTTGGATTGAGATCAAATGGATATGAAATGCACTTAGCTTTAAGACCGGATTATTAGGGTTCTGATTATTCCCTTGCCCTAGATCTTGGTTGAGAGATAGTAAGTAGGAGGATTGTATCTCACATGAATCAATGACTTAAAGGTTCTGTCGAATCTGAACATTCCAATTCAGCTAGGGGTTAAACACCTGTTGCTAGACTATGGTCGTTTAATCTGTGGACTGATTAATTAATTAGTGAATTAATTAATTAGGGTCACTGCTAATTGAATTGAGAACCTAGAGGGTCACACACAACAACTTGGTTACATGAGTTGAGGCTTGAAAATGATTAAACGAGTTAATCGGGCCAAGAGGGTTCCACACGTGTGAATTCACACGTGTGGCTCGCGTGAGTGACACGTGTCACTGTGACACGTGTCACACACGTGTGTGTATATATATTATATATATTAAATAACTAATTAGTTAATTATTTAATAGACTTTGGTTTAATTTTGAATTAAAAAGAAAGTCTAATTTTGGAGAAAATAATCTAGTTAATTAATTACGAATTAATTAATTAGATAAAAAAATAAGTTATTTATTTTATAATAAATAAAGTATAAAATTATCCAAAAATAGTTTGGATATTTTTAAGCTCTCTTAAAAGTTGACTAGAAATAGAATTCAAAGTCAAAGTTGGAAAATACTTGATGATCAAGTAATAGGAGAGAGAGGAACCAAATCCTTGTCCAATAAGGACTAGGTTCGGCCGCCCCTCCCCTTTCCTATATATAGGGGAGCTCATGCTCCCCTTTAGAGCTAATTGACAATTCTTGGTTCATGTGTTGAACACCTTCCTTTCTCCAAGATTAAATTAAACCCTAGGTTAAGCCTAAACACTAATTAGAGAACTAGCATCCTTACTAATTAGATTGTGATCAAGTTGGTGGACTTTCTCTAGAGACTTCAAGTTAGAAGTTTGAAGATTCGAGCTTTACCAAGGAGAGGGGATCAAGCCGCGAGAAGAGCGTTCTTGGGTGGCTTGAAACGCTTCAAGAAAGAATAAAAGAAAAGTAAGTTTTCTATCTTTACGAATTTGGTTACACGATTGCGAGTTCAAGGTCCTTTTGTTGGGAAATTTTTTTAAATTCCGCTGCTTTCTGATTCGTGTTTTCCAAGAAGTGGTATCAGAGCCACCTCGTTAATCGTGTTTCTGATTCGTCTCAATTATTTCTGAATTTGGTAGAAATTCTTAGGCTTAGATGCGAATTAGGTATTCATGAGTTCTTTTAGAAAGCCTGAATTACGAAACTGTAATTTTTCCTGAATTTCTAAAACTGTTTTCTCAAATCGTGTTTTTGAAAATTGTTTTAGTTGAAATTTGTTTAAATCGAATTTTTTAATTTTTGGATTGAACTGGTTTTTCGAGAAACCCAGAAATACGAAACGAACACGAAAAGCAACGAGCCTAGGCGTGCTAGCACGTCGCACGCCCAGGCCCGTCGCCGCCGCCCAGCTCCTCCCGCAACAGCGCGGGAGCCGTCCCGGGCGCGCCCGCCCAGTCCGTCCCGCAACCGCGCGGGATGCCTGCTCAGTCCATCCCGGGCGCTGCTGCGCGCAGGCGCGCGCACGATGCACGCCCAGCGTGCGCACGCGAGCGGAACATCCCGCCCGCTGTGCGCGCCGCTGGCGAGCGTCTGCGCGCGCGGCTGCGCGGCAGTGCCTCACGTGGCTGGGCCCTTTCTCCGGGCTCGTTTTCGTGTTTTCGTGTTTCATGTTTTTCGGTCCATAAAATCCCTATTTAATTTTATTTTAATTTTATCTTTTAAAATCAGTTTTGTTAAAATAAAATTATTTTAAAATTTTGATTAAATTGGGATTTTTGAGAAATTAAAGCGATTTGGTTTTTGGGAAAATTATGAATATTATTTTCTGAAAATAATGAAAGAATAAAATTATTAATTTTGGAAATTAATTGGAATTTTATTAGTTTAATGTTTTTCGGGTTTTATTGAAAAGGCTCTTGAACAAGAATTGCATCTAAGTCGTGTTTTGAGTCATTAGGACTTGAAACGAGAATTTTAATTTATTGGCTAAATTTAAATTCTCGCAAAAGCATGTTAGGTGATCATGGGTTTAGATCTATGTATGGTTTTAATTTATGCACATGGATGGTTTAAATTGGGGTTGGAGCCCTATAGTTGCGTTTTTCAATTGAGGTTGGAGCCTCACTTATGTGCGTACTGTTATGTGATTTATTATGTGGCTTTCCATATTACTGTTTCTGAGGCCGGGGTATGCCCCGTGTAATTGTCTAAGGCCAATATGAAGATTGAGCCTTATTACTTTATGTCTTTTTCTTTTTATTGTAATTTGAGAGTAGAGATAGGTGGTGAGGTTTTATTTTCATTTTGGAGACAATGCACCCATGGAGTAAGATGGACCACATTCAAGTAACAAGGAGGCCATAAGTGAAGACCCCTCAACATGTTAGGGAGGGGAATCTCAATTGTTAAATGTAATAGAGATAGGGCTCGTATTTTGTTACTGCTTTCCCTTATGTGATTTGAACTGTTTATGTGGCATGTATGTTAGAACTTGTGATTGTGGAGTGGCTCCCACATATCACGCATAAGATAGGTAGAACCCATGATCATTACATGTTAGTATCATGCTAGGACATGTTATCTGTTTATGTGCTTGTTTGAAATGCATTTAAGTGTACTTGCATTAATCAAGACTAATAAAATTGGATAACATATATGTTGGTGAGGTCGAACCGGAAAACTCTCCGGTTGATTCGAAAATTCCCATTAAATATTAAGCTAATTTCGAACAAATAGGTGTTTAATTCGAGATGCAAATTTTGAATTAAATTCCTAGCATTCCATCAATAGGTTTTAAGTTTAGTAAGTAAAGCTAGTTATTGTCCGCGAGTCGTGGGATAACTAGTGGAGCTTATTAGTTCTTAGTTACCTGATTAATCATTTTAAATGATCAATATTTCGTGGTCAATTTTAGCAAGGGCGATGTCCGCGAGTCGTGGGTCGTTCAAACTAAGTTTTGGTCATGATCTTATGATTGATGGGTCTAGCTTAACGCCTAAGTAAATATGGATGTCGCACGAGTCGTGGGTCCATATTGAAAGATAGGTGATGCAAAAATAATTACTAAGAGTTCTAAAGGTGTTAGAATTGGTAAGTTGTACCTACCTAGGGTTCTTACTTAGAATGTCCGCGAGTCGTGGGTTCGAGGTAAAATGCCTAGGATCTTAGTACCCATTGGGAAACGTGTTCCTCTTAGATCTTTGGGAATTCTAGATCTTTGAAAAACAGTGGGAGCTACAATAGATTAAAGACCTTATCTTTTGTATATCGTTATAATTCAGCATGCTCACTAGTTCTCTGTTTTACCATTTAGGTCGTAGATTCTGTGATTCTCTACGTGTTTTGAAATGGCAACCAAAAACCCTCTTGTATCGATCCTCGAGTCAAACAAGTTGACTGGTCCCAACTATTCTGATTGGCTGAGGAATCTAAAAATCATTTTAGATTCTGAGAAGAGAACTTATGTTCTCTTCGAAGGGGAGCCTACTCCTGAAGGGGAGGCTCCCACTCGGGCCGAGCGGGATGCGATTCAGAAGTGGAAGGATGATAATCTCCAAGCCCGTTGCCTTATGTTGGCTAACATGTCTCCGGACTTGCAAAGACAACATGAGGCCATGGAATTTGCTTGGGAGATTTACGACCACTTAGAGCAACTTTACCGCCCTCATGAACGTGTTACAAGGTATAACACTTCAAAGGAATTATTCCACTTGAGAATGAGGGAAGGTTCAAGTGTCCATGAATATGGACTCAAGTTTCTTGCCCTTACTGAGAAACTTGCTTCCATGGACATGCCGCTGAAAGATGAACTTTCAGTGGATTTGTTGCTAGCTTCGCTCCCACCATCATTCAACCCATTTGTCCTTAACTTCAACATGAATCATGCTGGTGCTACTGTAGCTGAGCTGATTAGCCAGCTTGTGACTGCTGAAAGCACGATCAAGAAGGACAATAAGGTTTTGATGGTGAATGCTCCATCTTCCTCTTCTGGGCCTTCTAAAGGTAAGGGCAAGAAAGCCCAAAAGAAGAAGAAGAAACCCCTTAGGCCCACTGGTGGCATTTCGAAGGGGAAGGCCCAAAAGAAGAAGCGTGATCAGAAAGAGGATGTTTGCTTCCATTGTGGCAAAGCGGGACATTGGAGGAGAAACTGCCCAGAGTACAAGGCTACTCTAAAGAAAGGTATCTTTCTCGTTGAAGTAAATCTTTCTATTAATTCTAGTTCTTGGGTACTTGATACCGGTTGTGGAACTCATATCTGTAATGATGTACAGATGCTAAGTGAAGTCCAACAACTCAAAGAAGGAGAATGTGTCTTGAAGATCGGCGATGGCTCAAACGTTGAAGCTCGAGCTTTAGGCACAATTAGATTAGATTTAGGTAGTTTTGAGTTAGTATTAAACAAAGTCCTTTATGTACCGAACATTATTCGTAATATAATTTCAGTTCCAATATTAGATTGTGAAGGTTATGAAACTTATATTAAGAATGGTAAATATTTTATCAAACGGAACAACTCTTCCGTTCTCATCGGTACTCTAAGTAATGGACTTTACCTAACTCAAAATATCAATATTATGAATATTCAACGAGAAACAAAGCGTAAGAGAGATGACAAAGTTTCAGCTCCCTTATGGCACGCCAGATTAGGACACATTTCCAAGAACAGAATTAGCAAGATAAACACTTTAGGATCATTCTCTGAAAATGATCTCAAAGAGTTAACTTCTTGCGAATCCTGTCTCAAAGGAAAGATGTCCAAAGTTCCTTTTAAAGGAACTGTGGAACGTGCCACTAAGGTTCTGGATTTGATCCATACTGATGTTTGTGGACCGCTTAGTGTAAGCACTAGAAGCAATCATCAGTATTTCATAACCTTTACTGATGACTTTAGTCGGTATGGTTATGTATACTTAATGAAGTATAAATCTGAAGCTTTTGAGAAATTCATAGAATTTCAAAAGGAGGTTGAGAACCAAACTGGTCACAAGATCAAAGCACTTCGATCTGGTCGAGGAGGCGAGTATCTTAGTGAAGAATTCCTTAATCATCTCAAAGATAATGGGATTATCTCTCAGTGGACTCCTCCGGGAACTCCTCAACTTAATGGAGTTTCTGAGAGAAGGAATCGAACCCTACTTGATATGGTTCGTTCCATGATGAGTTTTACTGACTTACCACCTTCTTTCTGGGGTTATGCCCTAGAAAGTGCAGCAAAGATTTTGAATCTAGTTCCCTCTAAGTCAGTCCCTAAATCGCCCTATGAAATGTGGCATGGTAAAATCCCTAGTTATTCTTACTTAAGAATTTGGGGTTGTCCTGCTTACGTGAAGAGGACAGTGGGAGATAAGTTAGAATCTCGTTCTAACTTATGCTACTTTGTAGGTTATCCTAAGGAATCCATAGGATACTACTTCTATGATCAATCTGAACAAAAGGTGTTTGTTTCTAGAAATGCCACTTTTCTTGAGGAACCGTTCCTTAAAGAAAAGAAGGGCAAGATCATAGAATTAGAAGAAGTACAAAATGACCCCACACCACCCACTGAAGAAACGTCCCACTCTGATCAACCACAACCAATCACGAATTTCGATACACACGAAAATCCTCCTCTAAGGCGTTCTGAACGTACTCCTAGACAGCCGGAGAGATGGTATGGATTCTTCCATGAAATCTCTCAAAAGGATAATGATCCTTTAACATATGAGGAGGCACTTTCAGATTCTGACTCTGAACAGTGGATAGAAGCCATGAAATCCGAAATGGATTCCATGAACTCCAACCAAGTTTGGACCTAGGTAGATTTGCCTGATGGGGTCAAACCCATAGGTTGCAAATGGATCTTTAAGAGAAAGCTTGGAGTTGATGGAAGCATTGCAGCCTACAAAGCAAGACTGGTTGCAAAAGGATTCACTCAGAGACCCGGCGTGGATTTTGATGAAACCTTTTTCACCAGTTGCAATGCAAAAGTCTATTCGGATCATGCTTGCCATTGCTGCATATTATGACTATGAGATATGGCAAATGGATGTGAAAACTGCCTTTCTCAATGGTGACATTGACAAAGACATTTATATGGAGCAACCCATAGGTTTCACATTCAGTGGGAGTGAGCAAAAGGTTTGCAAACTCCAAAGATCAATCTATGGATTGAAACAGGCTTCTAGGAATTGGAACATTCGATTTGATGAATCGGTCAAAGCTTTTGGCTTCATCCAAATTTCGAATGAATCATGTGTGTATAGAAAGGAATTGGAGACCTCAGTGCAATTCTTAGTACTTTATGTTGATGACATCCTTCTTATTAGGAATTCGAAAGATGACATGAAAGTGACTAAGTTATGGTTATCGAACCAATTCGAGATGAAAGATCTTGGTGATGCGTCCTATATCCTTGGAATTAAAATCTATAGAGATAGATCTAGAAGGTTAATAGGACTATCACAGTCGATGTACATTGACAAAGTATTGAAGAGATTCAATATGGAGTCAGCAAAGGTTAAGAACCTTCCTATGAGTGTAGGAACATGTCTTTCAAAGAAGATGTGTCCTAAGACTAACCTTGAGAAGGAAAGAATGACTCATACACCTTATGCATCAGCAATAGGTAGCATAATGTATGCAATGTTATGTACTCGACCGGATGTGGCTTATGCACTTAGTGTAACGAGTCGTTTCCAATCTGACCCTGGAGATGGTCACTGGGCTGCCGTGAAGAATATTCTTAAGTACTTGAAAAGTACTAAAGATTTATTCTTAGTTTACGGAGGTCAGAAAGATCTTACTGTCGAAGGATACTGCGATGCAAGCTTTGCATCTGACTTAGATGATTTTAAGTCAATGTCAGGATACATTTTCTGTCTAAACGGCGGAGCAGTGAGTTGGAAGAGTTCCAAGCAAACAACCACTGCAGATTCGACCACTGAGGCCGAATACTTAGCTGCAAATGATGCAGCTAAGGAAGGTGTTTGGATTAGAAACTTCATTCAAGAGTTGAATGTTGTTCCTAGCATGAAAGACCCCATTACTGTGTTTTGTGACAACATTGGGGCGGTTGCTCAAGCGAGAGAACCAAGATCTCACCAACGGACCAAGCACATTATGAGGAAGTATCACCTAATCCGTGATATTATCAAAAGAGGAGATGTGCAAATTGAGAGGGTCACATCAGCAGAGAACGTGGCAGATCCACTTACTAAACCCCTTAGTCGAGAAGCTTTCCAAGGTCATCTTCAGAAGATGGGACTTAGAGTAGCTTTAGAATGGCTTTGACGGGCAAGTGGGAGATTGTTAGGAATAGTGCCCTAGAAAGCCGATTGTATATCCGCTTTGTACTTTTCCTTATTGTAATCACAGACAATCTTTGAATAAAATAACGAATTGAGGCAACACTTCTTTATATGCTCTTGTTTGGTATGCGTTTACTTTAGCTGTGCATGTATGAGAACTCCCCTAATCCTGATGACTTTAGGACTCTACCATTTAGGTGAAATGGTTCATGAAACGAGCCCTATATCGCATAATTCATGATTAGTAAAATACTCCAAGCCGATGAGTCCTACAGACAGTGGGAGTGTCAACCTGACTCCTCTAAGGCTTGCTTGTGGGATCACGCCCTTAAGAAGGACCACCTTGTTTCATGGAGGTGCAAAGTGTATAGTTGATACGTGCGTGATACATGAGGGTGCTTACTTTAATAAGTAAGTTCACTGAGGTGCCCCGTGTGAGAACATTCCTAAATGGGAAAGGAAGTTTCTATTTCAGGAAATGGAAACTTCCAGATTAGGAAATATCTCACGAGTCATTGATGTGATTAATTGATCCTTAGACTTGAGGTTCCTTGTCACTTTATGAGTTAACTCTGTAGTCTTAGGTATAAGCTTTAAAGGGTGTCGCCTTAGACAACTGATTCAAGGCTTATGCTGGGGCTGCACAAGTGATTTATGAAAGTGAATGAGAATCAAGAAAGGACCTACACTTGCATTTGCAAGGTGATCTCTTATTGTGTAAGTCATTCATATGCCATATGGAGTCCTTGGCCAAGGCAGTAGATCAAGACATCAAGAAAAGTGTTTCTTGGATTGAGATCAAATGGATATGAAATGCACTTAGCTTTAAGACCGGATTATTAGGGTTCTGATTATTCCCTTGCCCTAGATCTTGGTTGAGAGATAGTAAGTAGGAGGATTGTATCTCACATGAATCAATGACTTAAAGGTTCTGTCGAATCTGAACATTCCAATTCAGCTAGGGGTTAAACACCTGTTGCTAGACTATGGTCGTTTAATCTGTGGACTGATTAATTAATTAGTGAATTAATTAATTAGGGTCACTGCTAATTGAATTGAGAACCTAGAGGGTCACACACAACAACTTGGTTACATGAGTTGAGGCTTGAAAATGATTAAACGAGTTAATCGGGCCAAGAGGGTTCCACACGTGTGAATTCACACGTGTGGCTCGCGTGAGTGACACGTGTCACTGTGACACGTGTCACACACGTGTGTGTATATATATTATATATATTAAATAATTAATTAGTTAATTATTTAATAGACTTTGGTTTAATTTTGAATTAAAAAGAAAGTCTAATTTTGGAGAAAATAATCTAGTTAATTAATTACGAATTAATTAATTAGATAAAAAAATAAGTTATTTATTTTATAATAAATAAAGTATAAAATTATCCAAAAATAGTTTGGATATTTTTAAGCTCTCTTAAAAGTTGACTAGAAATAGAATTCAAAGTCAAAGTTGGAAAATACTTGATGATCAAGTAATAGGAGAGAGAGGAACCAAATCCTTGTCCAATAAGGACTAGGTTCGGCCGCCCCTCCCCTTTCCTATATATAGGGGAGCTCATGCTCCCCTTTAGAGCTAATTGACAATTCTTGGTTCATGTGTTGAACACCTTCCTTTCTCCAAGATTAAATTAAACCCTAGGTTAAGCCTAAACACTAATTAGAGAACTAGCATCCTTACTAATTAGATTGTGATCAAGTTGGTGGACTTTCTCTAGAGACTTCAAGTTAGAAGTTTGAAGATTCGAGCTTTACCAAGGAGAGGGGATCAAGCCGCGAGAAGAGCGTTCTTGGGTGGCTTGAAACGCTTCAAGAAAGAATAAAAGAAAAGTAAGTTTTCTATCTTTACGAATTTGGTTACACGATTGCGAGCTCAAGGTCCTTTTGTTGGGAAATTTTTTTAAATTCCGCTGCTTTCTGATTCGTGTTTTCCAAGAAGTGGTATCAGAGCCACCTCGTTAATCGTGTTTCTGATTCGTCTCAATTATTTCTGAATTTGGTAGAAATTCTTAGGCTTAGATGCGAATTAGGTATTCATGAGTTCTTTTAGAAAGCCTGAATTACGAAACTGTAATTTTTCCTGAATTTCTAAAACTGTTTTCTCAAATCGTGTTTTTGAAAATTGTTTTAGTTGAAATTTGTTTAAATCGAATTTTTTAATTTTTGGATTGAACTGGTTTTTCGAGAAACCCAGAAATACGAAACGAACACGAAAAGCAACGAGCCTAGGCGTGCTAGCACGTCGCACGCCCAGGCCCGTCGCCGCCGCCCAGCTGCTCCCGCAACAGCGCGGGAGCCGTCCCGGGCGCGCCCGCCCAGTCCGTCCCGCAACCGCGCGGGATGCCTGCTCAGTCCATCCCGGGCGCTGCTGCGCGCAGGCGCGCGCACGATGCACGCCCAGCGTGCGCACGCGAGCGGAACATCCCGCCCGCTGTGCGCGCCGCTGGCGAGCGTCTGCGCGCGCGGCTGCGCGGCAGTGCCTCACGTGGCTGGGCCCTTTCTCCGGGCTCGTTTTCGTGTTTTCGTGTTTCGTGTTTTTCGGTCCATAAAATCCCTATTTAATTTTATTTTAATTTTATCTTTTAAAATCAGTTTTGTTAAAATAAAATTATTTTAAAATTTTGATTAAATTGGGATTTTTGAGAAATTAAAGCGATTTGGTTTTTGGGAAAATTATGAATATTATTTTCTGAAAATAATGAAAGAATAAAATTATTAATTTTGGAAATTAATTGGAATTTTATTAGTTTAATGTTTTTCGGGTTTTATTGAAAAGGCTCTTGAACAAGAATTGCATCTAAGTCGTGTTTTGAGTCATTAGGACTTGAAACGAGAATTTTAATTTATTGGCTAAATTTAAATTCTCGCAAAAGCATGTTAGGTGATCATGGGTTTAGATCTATGTATGGTTTTAATTTATGCACATGGATGGTTTAAATTGGGGTTGGAGCCCTATAGTTGCGTTTTTCAATTGAGGTTGGAGCCTCACTTATGTGCGTACTGTTATGTGATTTATTATGTGGCTTTCCATATTACTGTTTCTGAGGCCGGGGTATGCCCCGTGTAATTGTCTAAGGCCAATATGAAGATTGAGCCTTATTACTTTATGTCTTTTTCTTTTTATTGTAATTTGAGAGTAGAGATAGGTGGTGAGGTTTTATTTTCATTTTGGAGACAATGCACCCATGGAGTAAGATGGACCACATTCAAGTAACAAGGAGGCCATAAGTGAAGACCCCTCAACATGTTAGGGAGGGGAATCTCAATTGTTAAATGTAATAGAGATAGGGCTCGTATTTTGTTACTGCTTTCCCTTATGTGATTTGAACTGTTTATGTGGCATGTATGTTAGAACTTGTGATTGTGGAGTGGCTCCCACATATCACGCATAAGATAGGTAGAACCCATGATCATTACATGTTAGTATCATGCTAGGACATGTTATCTGTTTATGTGCTTGTTTGAAATGCATTTAAGTGTACTTGCATTAATCAAGACTAATAAAATTGGATAACATATATGTTGGTGAGGTCGAACCGGACAACTCTCCGGTTGATTCGAAAATTCCCATTAAATATTAAGCTAATTTCGAACAAATAGGTGTTTAATTCGAGATGCAAATTTTGAATTAAATTCCTAGCATTCCATCAATAGGTTTTAAGTTTAGTAAGTAAAGCTAGTTATTGTCCGCGAGTCGTGGGATAACTAGTGGAGCTTATTAGTTCTTAGTTACCTGATTAATCATTTTAAATGATCAATATTTCGTGGTCAATTTTAGCAAGGGCGATGTCCGCGAGTCGTGGGTCGTTCAAACTAAGTTTTGGTCATGATCTTATGATTGATGGGTCTAGCTTAACGCCTAAGTAAATATGGATGTCGCACGAGTCGTGGGTCCATATTGAAAGATAGGTGATGCAAAAATAATTACTAAGAGTTCTAAAGGTGTTAGAATTGGTAAGTTGTACCTACCTAGGGTTCTTACTTAGAATGTCCGCGAGTCGTGGGTTCGAGGTAAAATGCCTAGGATCTTAGTACCCATTGGGAAACGTGTTCCTCTTAGATCTTTGGGAATTCTAGATCTTTGAAAAACAGTGGGAGCTACAATAGATTAAAGACCTTATCTTTTGTATATCGTTATAATTCAGCATGCTCACTAGTTCTCTGTTTTACCATTTAGGTCGTAGATTCTGTGATTCTCTACGTGTTTTGAAATGGCAACCAAAAACCCTCTTGTATCGATCCTCGAGTCAAACAAGTTGACTGGTCCCAACTATTCTGATTGGCTGAGGAATCTAAAAATCATTTTAGATTCTGAGAAGAGAACTTATGTTCTCTTCGAAGGGGAGCCTACTCCTGAAGGGGAGGCTCCCACTCGGGCCGAGCGGGATGCGATTCAGAAGTGGAAGGATGATAATCTCCAAGCCCGTTGCCTTATGTTGGCTAACATGTCTCCGGACTTGCAAAGACAACATGAGGCCATGGAATTTGCTTGGGAGATTTACGACCACTTAGAGCAACTTTACCGCCCTCATGAACGTGTTACAAGGTATAACACTTCAAAGGAATTATTCCACTTGAGAATGAGGGAAGGTTCAAGTGTCCATGAATATGGACTCAAGTTTCTTGCCCTTACTGAGAAACTTGCTTCCATGGACATGCCGCTGAAAGATGAACTTTCAGTGGATTTGTTGCTAGCTTCGCTCCCACCATCATTCAACCCATTTGTCCTTAACTTCAACATGAATCATGCTGGTGCTACTGTAGCTGAGCTGATTAGCCAGCTTGTGACTGCTGAAAGCACGATCAAGAAGGACAATAAGGTTTTGATGGTGAATGCTCCATCTTCCTCTTCTGGGCCTTCTAAAGGTAAGGGCAAGAAAGCCCAAAAGAAGAAGAAGAAACCCCTTAGGCCCACTGGTGGCATTTCGAAGGGGAAGGCCCAAAAGAAGAAGCGTGATCAGAAAGAGGATGTTTGCTTCCATTGTGGCAAAGCGGGACATTGGAGGAGAAACTGCCCAGAGTACAAGGCTACTCTAAAGAAAGGTATCTTTCTCGTTGAAGTAAATCTTTCTATTAATTCTAGTTCTTGGGTACTTGATACCGGTTGTGGAACTCATATCTGTAATGATGTACAGATGCTAAGTGAAGTCCAACAACTCAAAGAAGGAGAATGTGTCTTGAAGATCGGCGATGGCTCAAACGTTGAAGCTCGAGCTTTAGGCACAATTAGATTAGATTTAGGTAGTTTTGAGTTAGTATTAAACAAAGTCCTTTATGTACCGAACATTATTCGTAATATAATTTCAGTTCCAATATTAGATTGTGAAGGTTATGAAACTTATATTAAGAATGGTAAATATTTTATCAAACGGAACAACTCTTCCGTTCTCATCGGTACTCTAAGTAATGGACTTTACCTAACTCAAAATATCAATATTATGAATATTCAACGAGAAACAAAGCGTAAGAGAGATGACAAAGTTTCAGCTCCCTTATGGCACGCCAGATTAGGACACATTTCCAAGAACAGAATTAGCAAGATAAACACTTTAGGATCATTCTCTGAAAATGATCTCAAAGAGTTAACTTCTTGCGAATCCTGTCTCAAAGGAAAGATGTCCAAAGTTCCTTTTAAAGGAACTGTGGAACGTGCCACTAAGGTTCTGGATTTGATCCATACTGATGTTTGTGGACCGCTTAGTGTAAGCACTAGAAGCAATCATCAGTATTTCATAACCTTTACTGATGACTTTAGTCGGTATGGTTATGTATACTTAATGAAGTATAAATCTGAAGCTTTTGAGAAATTCATAGAATTTCAAAAGGAGGTTGAGAACCAAACTGGTCACAAGATCAAAGCACTTCGATCTGGTCGAGGAGGCGAGTATCTTAGTGAAGAATTCCTTAATCATCTCAAAGATAATGGGATTATCTCTCAGTGGACTCCTCCGGGAACTCCTCAACTTAATGGAGTTTCTGAGAGAAGGAATCGAACCCTACTTGATATGGTTCGTTCCATGATGAGTTTTACTGACTTACCACCTTCTTTCTGGGGTTATGCCCTAGAAAGTGCAGCAAAGATTTTGAATCTAGTTCCCTCTAAGTCAGTCCCTAAATCGCCCTATGAAATGTGGCATGGTAAAATCCCTAGTTATTCTTACTTAAGAATTTGGGGTTGTCCTGCTTACGTGAAGAGGACAGTGGGAGATAAGTTAGAATCTCGTTCTAACTTATGCTACTTTGTAGGTTATCCTAAGGAATCCATAGGATACTACTTCTATGATCAATCTGAACAAAAGGTGTTTGTTTCTAGAAATGCCACTTTTCTTGAGGAACCGTTCCTTAAAGAAAAGAAGGGCAAGATCATAGAATTAGAAGAAGTACAAAATGACCCCACACCACCCACTGAAGAAACGTCCCACTCTGATCAACCACAACCAATCACGAATTTCGATACACACGAAAATCCTCCTCTAAGGCGTTCTGAACGTACTCCTAGACAGCCGGAGAGATGGTATGGATTCTTCCATGAAATCTCTCAAAAGGATAATGATCCTTTAACATATGAGGAGGCACTTTCAGATTCTGACTCTGAACAGTGGATAGAAGCCATGAAATCCGAAATGGATTCCATGAACTCCAACCAAGTTTGGACCTAGGTAGATTTGCCTGATGGGGTCAAACCCATAGGTTGCAAATGGATCTTTAAGAGAAAGCTTGGAGTTGATGGAAGCATTGCAGCCTACAAAGCAAGACTGGTTGCAAAAGGATTCACTCAGAGACCCGGCGTGGATTTTGATGAAACCTTTTTCACCAGTTGCAATGCAAAAGTCTATTCGGATCATGCTTGCCATTGCTGCATATTATGACTATGAGATATGGCAAATGGATGTGAAAACTGCCTTTCTCAATGGTGACATTGACAAAGACATTTATATGGAGCAACCCATAGGTTTCACATTCAGTGGGAGTGAGCAAAAGGTTTGCAAACTCCAAAGATCAATCTATGGATTGAAACAGGCTTCTAGGAATTGGAACATTCGATTTGATGAATCGGTCAAAGCTTTTGGCTTCATCCAAATTTCGAATGAATCATGTGTGTATAGAAAGGAATTGGAGACCTCAGTGCAATTCTTAGTACTTTATGTTGATGACATCCTTCTTATTAGGAATTCGAAAGATGACATGAAAGTGACTAAGTTATGGTTATCGAACCAATTCGAGATGAAAGATCTTGGTGATGCGTCCTATATCCTTGGAATTAAAATCTATAGAGATAGATCTAGAAGGTTAATAGGACTATCACAGTCGATGTACATTGACAAAGTATTGAAGAGATTCAATATGGAGTCAGCAAAGGTTAAGAACCTTCCTATGAGTGTAGGAACATGTCTTTCAAAGAAGATGTGTCCTAAGACTAACCTTGAGAAGGAAAGAATGACTCATACACCTTATGCATCAGCAATAGGTAGCATAATGTATGCAATGTTATGTACTCGACCGGATGTGGCTTATGCACTTAGTGTAACGAGTCGTTTCCAATCTGACCCTGGAGATGGTCACTGGGCTGCCGTGAAGAATATTCTTAAGTACTTGAAAAGTACTAAAGATTTATTCTTAGTTTACGGAGGTCAGAAAGATCTTACTGTCGAAGGATACTGCGATGCAAGCTTTGCATCTGACTTAGATGATTTTAAGTCAATGTCAGGATACATTTTCTGTCTAAACGGCGGAGCAGTGAGTTGGAAGAGTTCCAAGCAAACAACCACTGCAGATTCGACCACTGAGGCCGAATACTTAGCTGCAAATGATGCAGCTAAGGAAGGTGTTTGGATTAGAAACTTCATTCAAGAGTTGAATGTTGTTCCTAGCATGAAAGACCCCATTACTGTGTTTTGTGACAACATTGGGGCGGTTGCTCAAGCGAGAGAACCAAGATCTCACCAACGGACCAAGCACATTATGAGGAAGTATCACCTAATCCGTGATATTATCAAAAGAGGAGATGTGCAAATTGAGAGGGTCACATCAGCAGAGAACGTGGCAGATCCACTTACTAAACCCCTTAGTCGAGAAGCTTTCCAAGGTCATCTTCAGAAGATGGGACTTAGAGTAGCTTTAGAATGGCTTTGACGGGCAAGTGGGAGATTGTTAGGAATAGTGCCCTAGAAAGCCGATTGTATATCCGCTTTGTACTTTTCCTTATTGTAATCACAGACAATCTTTGAATAAAATAACGAATTGAGGCAACACTTCTTTATATGCTCTTGTTTGGTATGCGTTTACTTTAGCTGTGCATGTATGAGAACTCCCCTAATCCTGATGACTTTAGGACTCTACCATTTAGGTGAAATGGTTCATGAAACGAGCCCTATATCGCATAATTCATGATTAGTAAAATACTCCAAGCCGATGAGTCCTACAGACAGTGGGAGTGTCAACCTGACTCCTCTAAGGCTTGCTTGTGGGATCACGCCCTTAAGAAGGACCACCTTGTTTCATGGAGGTGCAAAGTGTATAGTTGATACGTGCGTGATACATGAGGGTGCTTACTTTAATAAGTAAGTTCACTGAGGTGCCCCGTGTGAGAACATTCCTAAATGGGAAAGGAAGTTTCTATTTCAGGAAATGGAAACTTCCAGATTAGGAAATATCTCACGAGTCATTGATGTGATTAATTGATCCTTAGACTTGAGGTTCCTTGTCACTTTATGAGTTAACTCTGTAGTCTTAGGTATAAGCTTTAAAGGGTGTCGCCTTAGACAACTGATTCAAGGCTTATGCTGGGGCTGCACAAGTGATTTATGAAAGTGAATGAGAATCAAGAAAGGACCTACACTTGCATTTGCAAGGTGATCTCTTATTGTGTAAGTCATTCATATGCCATATGGAGTCCTTGGCCAAGGCAGTAGATCAAGACATCAAGAAAAGTGTTTCTTGGATTGAGATCAAATGGATATGAAATGCACTTAGCTTTAAGACCGGATTATTAGGGTTCTGATTATTCCCTTGCCCTAGATCTTGGTTGAGAGATAGTAAGTAGGAGGATTGTATCTCACATGAATCAATGACTTAAAGGTTCTGTCGAATCTGAACATTCCAATTCAGCTAGGGGTTAAACACCTGTTGCTAGACTATGGTCGTTTAATCTGTGGACTGATTAATTAATTAGTGAATTAATTAATTAGGGTCACTGCTAATTGAATTGAGAACCTAGAGGGTCACACACAACAACTTGGTTACATGAGTTGAGGCTTGAAAATGATTAAACGAGTTAATCGGGCCAAGAGGGTTCCACACGTGTGAATTCACACGTGTGGCTCGCGTGAGTGACACGTGTCACTGTGACACGTGTCACACACGTGTGTGTATATATATTATATATATTAAATAATTAATTAGTTAATTATTTAATAGACTTTGGTTTAATTTTGAATTAAAAAGAAAGTCTAATTTTGGAGAAAATAATCTAGTTAATTAATTACGAATTAATTAATTAGATAAAAAAATAAGTTATTTATTTTATAATAAATAAAGTATAAAATTATCCAAAAATAGTTTGGATATTTTTAAGCTCTCTTAAAAGTTGACTAGAAATAGAATTCAAAGTCAAAGTTGGAAAATACTTGATGATCAAGTAATAGGAGAGAGAGGAACCAAATCCTTGTCCAATAAGGACTAGGTTCGGCCGCCCCTCCCCTTTCCTATATATAGGGGAGCTCATGCTCCCCTTTAGAGCTAATTGACAATTCTTGGTTCATGTGTTGAACACCTTCCTTTCTCCAAGATTAAATTAAACCCTAGGTTAAGCCTAAACACTAATTAGAGAACTAGCATCCTTACTAATTAGATTGTGATCAAGTTGGTGGACTTTCTCTAGAGACTTCAAGTTAGAAGTTTGAAGATTCGAGCTTTACCAAGGAGAGGGGATCAAGCCGCGAGAAGAGCGTTCTTGGGTGGCTTGAAACGCTTCAAGAAAGAATAAAAGAAAAGTAAGTTTTCTATCTTTACGAATTTGGTTACACGATTGCGAGTTCAAGGTCCTTTTGTTGGGAAATTTTTTTAAATTCCGCTGCTTTCTGATTCGTGTTTTCCAACAATATAGGTCACAATCGGGACAAGAGAAAGCAATTAAAAGCAACGAAACGACGAAAGAAACTCCCCCGAGGCACCAGCGTGACATATGACACGGCCATGTCCAAAACACAAAGGAAACGGACACGGCCGTGTCCGAATTTAAATAAATCAGATGCCTAAGTCGTGGCCTTGACACGGCCGTGTCACTAATCAGCACAAACTGGACACGGCCGTGTCCAGTTCAAATTTCTGAAAAAACGGTTTTTGGCGCAGCAACATTTTCAAAGGCAAAATCAGGGCATTTCGGGAGCAGCTCTTGGGGAACTTCTTAGGCCTCAAACACACACATAACATGCATTAAATACGCACAAAAGAATGCAGCAACAAAGATCATTTAAATCAAGCGACAAAAATCGGACAAAGAAGAGCAAACCTTGCATTCATGCCATGATCACCGACTTAGGGGCTGAGTTAGGAGTTAAAAGCTTGGGAACTAAATGCTAACATGCTAAGCTACTCAAATACTCCATGTATATGCAAATTGACACGAATTGGAGCACATTAGAACCACCAACTAATCACAAAATGCAACAGCAGCAGATCAGTTCGCACATAGCATACAAACGGGCCTCATGTTTCGATTTAGGAGCTGAAAATGGATCTAAAAGCTTGAAAGAGCAAGGGTAACATGTAAAGGAATTAGTATACAACATCTCCATGCAAATTCACACGAATTGGAGGCCACTAACTCAAGCAACAAGGCACAAAACGTCACAGCAGTTCCAAAACAGGGGAGCAGATTTCTAACCTAGGTTTGGGGCTCAAAAACTCATAATTTCATCAAAGGAGCTTAAGAGAAAATCATCCAAACATCATATAATATCAGTTAAGTATCCAAAATGGAGAATAATAAGTTCATATGATCAGCTTTAGCACCCCAAAACAGCCACACAAAACTGATGCAAGAAAGGCATGAAAGCAAGTCATATTCTAACTCATATATACAGCTGAAAAGGGGCACAAAAGCTTAAGGAAACTTAGATAACATGTACAACAACTCATATACTTCATGTCCATGCAATTTCACACGAAAATAAGCACAAGAGATCATCAAACCAAACCAAAAATCCTGACAGCAGTTCATACGGGCGAGCAGATTTTTGCAGCAGTTTTTAAGCTCAAAACTCATCATATAAAACAAGGTTTTCAAGGCAAAACCGATCATATTTATAAAGAAACATGTGTAACACATAACCAAGCATTAGCATACGAAATTTGAGGCAAGAATTCATCCATTTGATCTCAAAAACGAGACAGCAGTTTGGTGAAAATGAGTAGATTTGCAGCAGCAGTTCGGATTCCAGTTTCATGCTTAAATACTCAAGCTTTTCTTCAAGTTATCAATGGTAGATCATATATTACACAACTAACTTGAAGTATAAGTCATATATTGAGATTAAGAAGCTGAAATAATCAGTTAACATGCATCAAACCCCCATGAAACTCAAGCTAAGACAAGGATTCAAAAATGAAGTCTAACCATAACTATTCATGCAAGCCTCCATTCCCTTATTAAATCTGATGCATTTCATGAATTTCAAGGATCAAATAAAGCATAGAAGAGAGGAGAATACATAAATATACTTACCTTTAAGATATGAAGAAGTATGGAGAAGATTTGTCTTCAAAATCTCAAGACATGGAAAGGGCTTCTTCTTCTCTTCTCTTTTCTCCATTGATCAGCTGCTCTTCCTCCTCTTGTGGGTGTGTTGGACGAAAAGAAAGGGTAGGGAAGGGATAGGGCTGAGTTAATGTCATATAAACCAAGGTTAAAGGCTGGAGCATGGTTAAATTGGCCCCACAAGTGTAAGACTAGTCAAAGATGGTGGCTTTGGTGCAAGCTGTTCGTTCCGGGCGAAAAACGAGGGTCTAAATGGGCTTAGAAAAATACCAAATCAGGTTCCTTGGCTTCATCTCTTTATTACGAGTCCAACGCATCTTCCGGAATTCGAATCCGAATTCCCTAGCTCAAGTTATGGCCTCCGGAACAAGAGGCGCGCTAAAACTAGTTAGACCCTAATGTCCCTCGTCAAATACCTAAGGTTTAAAACCTCGACAAACGAACACGAAAACTTAAAAAGACCATGCAAACACATTCATAACTCACATACATCACGCATACCAAAATTTCACAAAAATCGGAATTGAATTCCGGCACATAACGAGCAAATTACGAGCATACGAAACTTAAACGTTTAAAATTCAAAGTTCATGAATATAAACGATTAATTTCATATAAATTCAAATAATCATAAAAGCATTAAAATAACATTCAAATACGTAATTAAATAATTTAAAGCACATAAAACCCTCTCGTTACAGCGTACCTGGAAATCCGAACGATCAGGATGTTACAGAATGAGTGTACTTGATGAAGTACAAATTTGAAACTTTTATGAAATTCTTAGAATTTCAAAAGGGAGGTTAGGAACCAAAGTAGTCATAAGTTATAGACAACTCGATCTGATCGAGATGGCGAATACCTTAGTGACTAATTTCTTTGTCATCTTAGAGATAATAGGATTATCTCATAGTAAACTAGTTCGAGAACACCTTAGTGTTTCCGAATGAAGGAACAAAACCTTATAGGATATGGTTCGTTCCATAGTATGTTTTACTGACTTATATTCGTTCTAGGAATAAACCCTTAGAATTAGCAGTTAGATATTTTGAATCTAATACCTTCCAAAATCAGTTCCTTAATTGCACTATAAAATGTAGCATTCTATTATCCCCTAATTATTCTTGTCTAAGAATTTGGGGAAATCCTCTTAAGTGAAGAGGATAGTGGGAGATAAACTTGAAACGAGTTCAAGTTTACTCAATAAACTTGAAACGAGTTTAAGTTTACTCAATAATATAGAATATTGTTTATGCAATTCTCTTGAACAAAGGTTGTTTGTTTCAAGGAATGTACCTTTCTTAAGGAATCATTCCTATAAGACAAGAAAGGCAAGTAGGCAGACCTCAAAGAAATTTGAGGATAAATACCCCACGCCACATGTAGAAAAAACGAGCCCATTTGATAAAACTTAGCTAAATTTTAGAGTAAGTACACGTGTGAATCCCTCCTCTTAAGATGTGCTTAGAACGCGTTCCTAGATAGCCGAGGAATTACTTAAAGAGGAGACACTGTCAGATTTAGAATCTGAGTAGTGTAAGCAAGCCTTGAAATCCAATAAGGATTCCATATACTCAAACCAAGTTTAGACCTTGGTTGATCCACCTAAATGAATCTACAAGTGAAAGCTTGGAGTAAATGGAAAGCATTACAACCTTCTTGACAGTTGAAATACATAATTCCGTTGGGTTTATCTTTTAGTATATCTGCATATTCTGACTATGAGATATGTTAAATGAATGTGAGAACCGTTTTCCTCAATAGGAGATTGAAAGAGGTTGAAATATGGTATTTCTATGAATCTCATATTCAGTGGGAGTATGCATAAGGTATGCAAACCCCTGAGTCAATCTGTAGATTGATAAAGGCTTCTAGGAGTTAAAAGATTCGATTCCATAGGTACTCAAATCGTTTGACACAGATGGAATTCGAATAAAGTGTATGTGTGAAATTTAGTGACATTAGTTTCAACTTTTGGTACTTTAGATATGACATCATTCTCATTAGGAATGCGAAAGATGACATGAGAGTTACCAAAATCTTGTTTAGGAATCAATTTGACTTGAAAGATCTTAGTGACTATACTAAATTCTCTACATTGAGATCTATAGAGATAAATCTAAGAGAATAAATGGATTTTCACAAAACGAATACATAACCACGGTACTAAAATAGTTTAGTATGGACAAATGGAACATCTCTTTTGAAGAGTATGAGTTGTAAGATAACTTTAAGAAAGTTAGTATGTCTGAAACCCCTTTAGGTGAAAGGTTGCATAGTGTATGCAATGTTATGTGCTAGACTAGAAGTGGCGCAGCATCGTGCATGGTGAGCCGAATCTATGAGCTTAGAGAAGGTCATGGAGTTTTGTTAACTATACCCTCAAAGTACTTTAGAAGAAATGAGGATATCTTTAAAGAGCCCAGAACAATCTTATCATTAGAAGGATATTTTAATGTAACCGTTGCATCAAACATACATGATTGTAAACCATCGAAAGGATACAACTTCTACCTAAATGGTAATGCAATGTGTTGGAAAGGCGTTCCAAGCATGAACGTTGCAAAACACGACTACTGTAGTTAAATACTTAGTCGTATTGAATACCGCTAAGTTAAGTATTTGGGTAAGAAACTCCATCTAACTTGTTAGATGAAGTTCCTAGCATGAAACAATTCCATTGTCATATCGTATGATAAAATGGGTGGTTGCTCAAGTAAGAGAACCAAGACCTCACCAAGAGACTGAACACGTGATTACGAATCACTTTATAAGGAAAACGTGTTTCCTTAGAGATATGCAAAATTAGAAGGGTCACATCAGCAGAGAACATAGTAGATCCACTTTGGAAACGCCTAAACTCAATAGGCTCTCATAGTATATCTTGAGAAGATAGGATTTAGAGTACCTAAATGGCTTTTACGGGCAAGTGGGAGATTATTGGAATAGTACCCTAGAAAGCCGATTAGTTATAATCTGCTTTGGGATTTTCGTTATATCATAGACAATCTTTGAATAATATACGATTGATTATTATCATAGGCAAACACTTCTTTATGTGCAATACATGTTTTGTATGTTTCCATTATGTGCGCATTTATTAGAACTCCCCTAATCCATTAGGCTGTTAGGGACTTTGTCATTAGGTGAATGACACATGAAACAAGCCCTAACTCAAGACCTGATTAAAAACCACTCCAAGTCGATGTGACCAACAAACAGTCGGAGTGTTGATTAGGCTCGACTGAGACTTGCTCATGGGATTGTGTCCTTAAGACGGAACATCCTGTTTCATGGGGTGTAAAGTGCATAAGTTGATGCATACGCAATATATTGTAAGGAATAGTGCCCTAGAAAGCCGATTTTATATCCACTTTGTGCTTTTCCTTATTCTAATCATAGACAATCTTTGAATGAAATAACGAATTAAGGCAACACTTCTTTATATGCTCTTGTTTGGTATGCGTTTACTTTAGCTGTGCATGTATGAGAACTCCCCTAATCCTGATGACTTTAGGACTCTACCATTTAGGTGAAATGGTTCATGAAACGAGCCCTATATCACATAAGTCATGATTAGTAAAATACTCCAAGCCGATGAGTCCTACAGACAGTGGGAGTGTCAACCTGACTCCTCTAAGGCTTGCTTGTGGGATCACGCCCTTAAGAAGGACCACCTTGTTTCATGGAGGTGGAAAGTGTATAGTAGATACGTGCGTGATACATGAGGGTGCTTACTTTAATAAGTAAGTTCACTGAGGTGCCCCGTGTGAGAACATTCCTAAATGGGAAAGGAAGTTTCTATTTCAGGAAATGGAAACTTCCAGATTAGGAAATATCTCACGAGTCATTGATGTGATTAATTGATCCTTAGACTTGAGGTTCCTTGTCACTTTATGAGTTAACTCTGTAGTCGTAGGTATAAGCTTTAAAGGGTGTCGCCTTAGACAACTGATTCAAGGCTTATGCTGGGGCTGCACAAGTGATTCATGAAAGTGAATGAGAATCAAGAAAGGACCTACACTTGCATTTGCAAGGTGATCTCTTATTGTGTAAGTCATTCATATGCCATATGGAGTCCTTGGCCAAGGCAGTAGATCAAGACATCAAGAAAAGGGTTTCTTGGATTGAGATCAAATGGATATGAAATGCACTTAGCTTTAAGACCGGATTATTAGGGTTCTGATTATTCCCTTGCCCTAGATCTTGGTTGAGAGATAGTAAGTAGGAGGATTGTATCTCACATGAATCAATGACTTAAAGGTTCTGTCGAATCCGAACATTCCAATTCAGCTAGGGGTTAAACACCTGTTGCTAGACTATGGTCGTTTAATCTGTGGACTGATTAATTAATTAGTGAATTAATTAATTAGGGTCACTGCTAATTGAATTGAGAAGCTAGAGGGTCACACACAACAACTTGGTTACATGAGTTGAGGCTTGAAAATGATTAAACGAGTTAATCGGGCCAAGAGGGTTCCACGCGTGTGAAGTCACACGTGTGGCTCACGTGTCACTGTGACACGTGTCACACACGTGTGTATATATATATATATTATATATATATTAAATAATTAATTGGTTAATTATTTAATAGACTTTGGTTTAATTTTGAATTAAAAAGAAAGTCTAATTTTGGAGAAAGTAATCTAGTTAATTAATTACGAATTAATTAATTAGATAAAAATAAGTTATTTATTTTATAATAAATAAAGTATAAAATTATCCAAAAATAGTTTGGATATTTTTAGCTCTCTTAAAAGTTGACTTGAATTAGAATTCAAAGTCAAAGTTGGAAAATACTTGATGATCAAGTAATAGGAGAGAGAGGGACCAAATCCTTAGTCCATAAGGACTAGGTTCGGCCGCCCCTCCCCTTTCCTATATATAGGGGAGCTCATGCTCCCCTTTAGAGCTAATTGGCAATTCTTTTGGTTCATGTGTTGAACACCTTCCTTTCTCCAAGATTAAATTAAACCCTAGGATAAGCCTAAACACTAACTAGAGAACTAGCATCCTTACTAGTTAGATTGTGATCAAGTTGGTGGACTTTCTCTAGAGACTTCAAGTTAGAAGTTTGAAGATTCGAGCTTTACCAAGGAGAGGGGATCAAGCCGCGAGAAGAGCGTTCTTGGGTGGCTTGAAACGCTTCAAGAAAGAACAAAAGAAAAGTAAGTTTTCTATCTTTGCGAGTTCAAGATCCTTTTGTTGGAAAAAATTTTTTAAATTCCGCTACTTTCTGATTCGTGTTTTCCAACATATATGAGGGTACTCGTTATTGGAACGGGTACACTGAGGTGTCCCGCGTGAGAAGATTCCTAAATCGGAAATGAAGTTTCCAGGAAGAGGAAACTTCCAGATTAGGAAATATCTCACAGGTCAATGGCGTGAGTAAAGTAATCCTTTGACTTGAGATTCCATTGATGCTTTGTGGGCTAACACTGTTGTCTTTGGTATAAGCTTTAAAGGATGTCTCACGAGACAACTGATTTAAGGCTTATGCTGAGGCTACACAAGTGGCACATGGAAGCATATGAGAATCAACAAAGGACCTACACTTGCTTTGATGCAAGAAGATCTCTCATTGCATAAGTTGTTCATATGCCATCCTAAACCCTCTGTAACGCCCCAATTTTCCAGTCGTTCAGGTACGCGTACTACGCGTGTAAGTTTGAGAGTTTGGGCTATTTAAATTCCTTTTCGTTACTTAATTGCACGGTTCAATTCATTTAATTTAAATTCTTGTGATTATATGATTTCTAATTTCTTCTTTCGTGAATTTCATTACGTGAATTATATGTCTAATTTTCCCGAGCATGTTTAAGTGTTTAATTTTACATAATTGCAAGAATTCATGTTCATTCGTCCTTAATTGAAATTTTATAAAAATGCTTGGACCTAATTGAATTAGCATAACATGCATGTATATATTCAACCTCATTTCATCATATTCCTCTACCATTCTATATATATAGATTCATCTATGTCATGCATGCCAACTTGATTCATTTCTAACATGTAAATTAATAAGAGGCCAGGGCTTAAGTGCAATTAAGTTTTAAGACCAAGACTTTTCATCTAACTTTAACTATATACAATGTATACATACATATATATATATATATATATATATATATATATATATATATATATCTTGACTCATATAATTATATACATATATCATCTTCTTCATTCTTCATTCTTCATTGAAGAAAAAGCAAACAAATTCATCTCTTTCTCTCTTCACTTTCGATTTAAAACAAGAAAGGAGAAGCCAAGATTTTCTTCCATTTTTGCCAAGGAATCAAGGTCCATACCTTCATCTCTTCCTTCCCCTTCATCTCCTCCATCTTCAAGGTGAGATCATGCATATATCTTGATGATTATGATAGCAAAGTTAAGGTTTATGTTTCTTTTAGTTCCCTGAGGATATATGAATCTTATATGATGATTTTAAGTTCGATTCTTGGACATATAACTTTGTTTTATGGAGGTATAAATATATGAAATCATATTTCCATACTAAAGGTTTCATGATTGATTTTGATGGATAAAGCATGTTATATTCATTTCCTTGTGGCCTAAATGATATATTTGAGACTTATACATGATATATGATTGTTTTGGAGTGTTTTGGTTGAGTTTGCTTTAGGTTTTGATTCCTTCTCTTTCTCCTTCGATCAACCCCTATTTCTGCCCTTTTTTTTAGCCCAAAAAGGTTACCCGGGCGGGTAAATTTTGTGCCTAAAAAGTACCCGGGCGGGTACTCTTGTCCAGAAAAGCTTCTGGACAGTTTTCCCCCGGCCGGGGAACTTTTCCCTTGAACTTTACCCATCCGGTTACCCCCTCATCTGAACTTCGTTTGACCTGATTTTTGAATCTTTGGAAACCTTTTGAAGTCTAGAACAATCTCCAATTAGAATCACCTCAATATCGTTTCTTTTTTGAGAGATATAATCGTTTTATTTTGGTGTTGCCACTTCACTTGAAAACTGCTTTCACCCAATTTCAAGCTTACGCCATTTTCTCCTCGCTTTGAACTAGAAAATGAGCCATATATCATCGAAAAGGTCTACTTGTCTAGTTTCATATCCAATAAAGAAAATCCATTTCAACATCTAGAACTCACGATATTCCCGTTTTACCACACCTTGCGTATTTCCAAAAATTGTCAGTTTTTCCTAAACTTTGCCAAAACCTCTTTTCTTGCATTCCTTTCACCCTTTTGGCTTCCGTGTGTGATTGATATGAAATATATGCTTGCTTAATTGATATTTATGCTTTTATTTGATACTTTTTGGTACTTAATTGCTCAAACTTGATCGTGAAACTCTGTGCTTTATATGAATTGAATTTGTTTGAGTAATTGAGCATATGAATACGATCACACCATTCCATGACATTTTTATGCTTTGTTTTATATTGAATCACATCATGACAAGTTTCACCACTTCATAAACATTTGTCATGCATCCTATTTGGTTCCATTTTGGGTGGTGTCTCACAAGTACACAACGTCTCCTTTCTTGTACAGTGATCTCCTCGGTGGAGATATTCCAGTCTTATGGTTTCTCTCTTGGTCCTTCTTACACATGGAGGTGAGGGTTTTCTTTTATAAATGACCTATAACCTTGCATGCTTTAAATAAACCAAATGGTTTTCACATAAAACTAGCCATATCTTTTATACCAGATGCGTATTGAAAATACTTTATAACTTGTGTTATTGTTAACCCTGAGCCTGTTTTGTGAGATCCTGATTACCCCCAGCTCTCCTAGCACTAGGCTAGCCGGTGTGGGTCCTGTACCTATTCCTGGGGCCCAGGGGCTTGTGTATTGAGTAATCCGGGGAGGTATTAGGCCGATGGTGACCTCTTGCATAAGTCCCACCTTATTGGAGTAGCCCGGATATCTATCTTCCAGGAGGTTTGGTAGAAGATGGGATTTCGGCCTGGGGGAGTGATGAACCCACCAAATCACCTTGTCCTAGATGGCGAGGGTTAGCTACCCGAACCATCACCGAATAAGGAGGTTAAATTGTACTTGTTTTCCAGTATTAACAATTATAAAATCCTGATTCCTGCCTACCTGACTGTTTATTGTTCCTGTCATGTTAACAAGTGAAAAGAGAAGTCCAGGATGGATTAAATACCCGTTCTCGCCGGGTCCCCTAAAATGTAATGCATAGATATTTGTACTCTCCGGTATGCCCCCAATTCCATGCTCAGCATTCAAGGATTGTTAAGGTAAAATGGGCATAAACGGATGGCATACGGATATCACACATGCATTATATATCCTGATTACCTGCTTGCATGAACGAGCGTAATTCCACCTATACGGATTGGATATCTCCTGATTCCTATCACCTGCTTTCTTAACCAATAACCTATAGTGGAATTACGCCTGCCTGACTGCCTGTTTATATATATATATATATATATGTGTGTTAACCCCTTTACTCAGTCAGTTGGCTGACCCCTCCCTTTCGTTGGTTTAGTCTTGTCTTGCAAATTCAGTGGTCGTTAGGCGAGAGTCTTTTGAAGTCTTTATTCGAGTCGTGCCCCTATACACCCCACATCTTGTTACACGTTCGTTTCCTGTTTGCATTCAGGCTTTGTAAACCATATTGTATTTTTATTGCTTTATTGAACTCGGGATAGGTTTCTAGGGCCTTAGTTGAACCCGTTTGTATACATTTGTATTGAATTGAATCCGGGACAGGTTAGGACAGGTGCTTGTGCATTAGTGGAACTCGTGTTCACATTCTCGTTATTATATTGAGTGATTACATTGCTTCCGCATTCTTTCTTTTGTTGAATTGATTGGTACAAGGTCTAGTCCCGCCTAACAGGTTAGTTTTTTTATTTTGTCTCCGTTCGCCATGAGCGTGGTTCATGTATGGACTTCCATTTCATGGGTGGACCGGGCTCATGGTGCGGGGGATGTGGTGCCCTCCGTTTAGGGTGTCACACCATCGGCCGAGGTAGTGGATTAAGACATCAAGAAAGAGTTTCTTGGATTGAGATCAAATGGAAATGAAACGAACTTAGCTTTATGATCGAGATTAGTGGGGCTCTCATTATTTGTAACGCCCCGACTTTTCGGCCGTATAGATTTGTCATCACGAGTGAGTTTAGTGTGTTTTTAATTATTAATCTACTTGTATATGTGATTTTAATGTTTAAATGTTATAATTGGGTTATATGAAATTATTTGATAAGTGTTCATATGTGAATCTTTGAACGTTTTGTTCGTTTATACCCGTTTTGATCCGCGCGCCTAGTATTTAATTCCGAGTTACGTGTTTATTTACTATGTATGATAATTATGTGATATAAACTTGTTTATGTGCTCGTTTATATTTTTGGATGCGTTGTTGTGGTCTTTGGCCGTTTATTTGTTTTGGGGACTCCAGGGCTTAATGGAGTTTTAGCGCGCCTTGGATTCCGAAGGCCGTAACTTGAGCTCGGGATTTCGGATTCGAATTCCGGAAGGGGAGTTAGACTCGTAACTAAGACACAGAGTTAATGAACCTATCCTCGTATTTTTCTAAGTCCATTTGTATCTCCGAAATTTTACCGAAACTAGCCTCGCGTGCAAATTAAACCCCTTTGTACTCTTTTGCCCATAACTTGATAAAATCTTGACCAAATTGTATAATTCTTGGAGCCGCATTCACATGACTTAATCCCCTTTCAGTATTAATTCTCCCATTTCATCAAACACATAGAAAAGAGAAGGAAAAAGGGGGGTTTTGCTCTGCTCCACGAAATCCCAAGAGAAGAGAAGAGCACACTATTCATTATCCAAGTTTTGAGCTCAATACTCATCCGATTTGCCTCAAATTTGAAAGGTAAGTCTATGATTATTTTCTACACCTTCTCCTCTTTAATTTGATAGGTTATTTGCTGAAATCTATGGAGAATTGATTGAGATATGGTTAGAGATATGAATAGTGAGGGTTTGGACTCTCTTGATGAATTTGTATGATTCCTTGCATTTCCTTTGGATTTGATGCATCTTATATGAACCTAAGAGACCTCTCAACATCTCTATGAACTTATATTGCTTGATAGTTTGGGAATTTTGAGGTTTCATTTCAAGAACTTGGAGATATTTTCATGAATATAAATTGATCCTTCTTTCATGCTCTTATTTGATAAATACATGCTTCTTGCCCAAAATTTTGATGGTCTTATGCATGTATTATATATTCCTAACTTACCTTTACATGATAGCATGAATTAAGATGGTTTTAGTTAAGTTTTGGAGTGAGTTTTGCTACAGCTTTCGCTGTTCTATTGCCACTGCTGCATTGGTCGCAGCCGCGATCGAATTTAGTGCATTTCCAGTAGCGGTCGTGACCACTTTTTGGCCCAGTTTAAAGCTGGGGCTGCTGCACTTGCTGGTGATGAGTGTGGTCATGGGCGCGACCAGATTTAGCCTGTTTTTGGGTCGCGGCCGAGACCCTTTTTTGAGCTAGTTTCGACCTGCAGCTGTGTGTTTAGTTCGTTAAGTATTTTTCTTTCGTTTTATTTGTGTTTCACGTGTTCTTCTTGTTTCTTTCTCACCTTCTATGCATGGGTAACATGCTATACTATGTGATATGTGGTTAATTATGAATTTATTACGTCATTTCGATACTTTTATGTGTTTATTTAACAAGATATGCATTATATGCTCTTATAAGTGCATGCATGCAAGAATACTTCATTTGTTCGATTCCTATGATACCTACTTGCCTTTCTTATGATATAAATGAATTGTTAACATGTTATATGATGAGTTATGCTTGTTGTATAAAATTTACGGATTCAATCGACGTGATTTACACGAGCTATGATTTAATACGACCTAATGTGACTTAGATCTCTTTACCTTGCATGCATGAATTGTTACCCTAATTATTTCCTTAATATGATAACTTCTTGCTTAGTTTACGACTTGAATGTGATGCAAACATGCTATAACATGTGTTATGATTATTAGGTAAAGCTTATGGCTCGAGTTGATACAAAATATGGAAGACATGCAATGCATAAATATGAAATCACCATGTATTGAACGTTTTGGATGGATTACTTGATTATATGACCTCATAACATGACCTATACTTCTTATGCCTCTCATATCATGTGCATAACTTGTCATGCGCCATATATGGTTCATTTGGAGTCTTGAGTCTCACGAGTATACTACATTGTTCTTTGTACAGTTTTCTCCAGGTCGGAGATGCCGGGTTCATAGGACACTCTTAATTCTTCTTGTTTTCTTCTTGGTATTGTTCGGTAAGGTGTAATAGGTGGGTTTCTCTTCTATTAGATAAACGACCCAATATACCCCAATATGTTAAAGTTTTATCTAAATTATTATACGTATATATCGCGTCTTTTATAGAAGTAAATGATTTCGAATGTTAAGCCCTTTTTAATGATTACCCTACCAATGTTTTGGTGAGAATTTATTGATCACAATGAATGGGGGCCCTGGGACTTAGTGTATGTGGCTATCCGGGGAAGCTCGGGCTGACGGTGAACCCGTACACTAGTTCCACCAAAATCACAGTGTCCGGACCTCGCTAGGAGATTAGCGAGGAAAGGGAGTTGAGCGCCTTTGGGAAACTCATGAAACCCCACTGGTCAATGAATGAGGTGGTCGGGCCTTGCAAACCCGTCCACCACCCGGAGGAAAAAAGTGTAAGTGTTATTGATTATGAATGATTGTTAATGAACGAATGAATGATTGTGTGGTCACTAATGAATGAATAAGTGCACACACGAGGAGAAGGTTGGAGAATTTTCCCTCTCGTCGGGCCCACGTAATGACCGTATGAATGAATGAATTATGGAATTGATCGTTGTAATCCCGAGCGTTGTTTTCCTTTGTTTTACCCACTTGGGAAATATCTCAAAAACCTCACAAGGGATTATAGCTTGCATGTGTGGGTGTTTAAATTCTCCGATATTATTACAATATACCCTGTTTTATACCCACCAGTCTTTTATAGACTGAACCCGGCTTTGTTTTCAAATTCTTATAGGTTTGGAGCGCTAGGCGGGAGTTTGAGTCCGTCAAGTCTTGTGGTCTAGTCCGAGTCACTCCATTTCATTTTATAAATTGTTTAAGTTATCTTGAATTGTTTAAATTTTATATTAATAATTTGGGACAGGCTTCTGGGGATAGATTGAAACCCGTATTTATGATTATGAATTATGTTTATGTTTGAGTTTCGGGACTAGGTATCTATGTTAGTTGAACCCGTTATATCCCTTATATTGGAAAATGATTACATGCTTTGCTTCCGCACTTGTCATTTCTCCTAGTACTTTATTATTTGGTTTCGAAGCTTTAGTTCCCGCCTAGCATAGTGCGTGAGTGAGTCCCCGTTCACTCTGATCTGGCACGTGTATGGATTTTCCATTTCATATGTGGGTCGGGTCTGAGTGTGGGGGATGTGGTGTCTTCCATTTCGGGTGCTACATGTGACGCCCCGTTTCTCGATCAAGGTAAGTTTTGATACGTGAGTAAACGATTTACCTTTTATGCATGAATTATGTGAAATTATGCCTTAAATTGATCGTCGTATTTGTGCTTATGTGGAATATATGATTTGCATGGCATATGTGACTTCTTGACATGTTAATTATGTGCTCGTATTCTTCTTATTGAGCTTTGATAGCATGCTTCGCGATTAAACAAAACAATGTGTTTATTTGGGCATTTAAAGTATAATTAGGGACAAGTTGGTAAATTTATATTTTCGAGCCTAGAATTGGTTAGAACTTAATGAATTTGGGTAGATAATTCGATCACGAGTTCGTGGGTTCTTGAATCGTCCAATTTGGAGTTCGGACGAAGAAGTTATGGCCATTTTACGAAAAGTCAACCATTTAAGCCTCAATTGTTGACTTGCGACCCAATTTCAGACCCAATTTCACTTATAACCCACTCCAATTGACCCCGTTCGTGACCATATTTAGCTGACCCAATTTGCTAAATTAGATTTTAACACTAAACCCATTGTTACGTTATTTCACAAGAGATTCAAACATATTTCCTCTCAAACCCATTCATATTCTCCCAAGAACACCAAGAACACTTCATGCCAATTTCAAGAGACAAGATTGGAGATTAAAGCTGGAGATTCAAGGTTGAAGAACAAGGTTTCCTCTTCTATTTTCAGCTGTCAAAGGTAAGGTTTATGTGCTCTTTTGGTTGGGTTTATGTTCTTAAAGGTTTTGAGCTAAAGCTTTGATATAGGGTTCTTCTTTGTTGGTTTAAACTTGAATTTGTTGATGGAAATGTGTTTCTTATGTTGTTATGAACGATTCAGTATGAGAAATTCTTGTTTTTGTGCTCTTATGTGAAATCCACCATTGTTGACCTTTGAAGCTTCTATGAAGAATTCTTGCATGTTCATGTTCTTGAATGTTTTGCTTGATTTAATGTTAGATTCCTATTCCTTGAGCAATTTCATGAAGAATGTGATTAATTTTATTGAGTTTCTTGCACGATTGAGGATTTCACCATTTTTTAACTTGAAACTTGAATACTTGAAGAAGATAAAGTTCTTGTGTGTATAAATTGTTAGAATTTTAAGATTTCTTGATGTTAATTTGATCCTAAATGAACCATAAGTGTTTTAGAATGTTGTTTTTGGGATATTATGCTTGTATGGATGTAATGGCATGTTTTAGACTTGAAAATCCGAGAATTTCAGCTCATTTGGACCTCTTGCGCTTTGGTGTGGGTCACTCCGCACGGCCTCGCGGATTCCGTGAAGGAAAACCACACGGCCGTGTATAACTGTCGGCTTTCAAAAAAAAATTAATGCACGGCCGTACAGCTCTCCAAGGAAAAATCCGTACGGCTTTGTGAGATGGTTCGGGATGAGGGGAAATTTTTGGACCTTTCTTGCGTAACGCTTTCCAAATACTTATTTTTCTTACTTCTGAAATCATTATAAATTGTGAAAATAATATGTATAATGATTAATTCATGATTTGACTTAATTTATGATACGTCCCTTTGTAAACGTCCCTTTTATGCTTCAAATATGCTAAGTATGCATCACTTTTGAGTTCAATTACATGTCTTGAGACTTGAAAGCTTGTTATATGATTCGTATGATGTTGTTTAATTGTAATTGCCAGACTTATGCTATCTTGGACTTTCATGACACATCATTTGCATGTTTGCATTCATTTTGAAGCCATGCATCGTCTTATTTGGTCTCGAGTCGTGTCTTACCTTTGTTGGTACGTTGTCTTGTTAGGTGGTGAGTCTCCGGTCGAGTAGCTTGTTTGCTCATGGTTGGCCTTCGAAGTTCTTGGTAAAGGTGAGGAGCTATTATGTAAAATGTTTTCAAAACTGTGGACACCTATAGCCCATCGTGTTTGATGGTTTTAACTCCCGTTTTCAAAATATATATGTAGGATTTATAAGCCAAGTTTTGTGAGCGTTGCTCGTATTATGGTTATTGCTTATGGAAAACGGTTTACAAGTAAAACTTGAGTTTTTGTAGATGGGATAGATACCCAAAACGCCTTTAGAACTTTCACTTGGATATTATGTATGTGAGTTGTGTAGCGAGGTTATATGATACCTTGCAAGGACGCTTGCTTGGTTGGATCTTTTGATAGCGCTCGGGGCGGAGTAACTGGTAAGACTGGGAACGCAAGGGCGGACGGTCAAACCTTACGAAGTACCCACTTTTTGACAAGTTTTGCTAAGACACCGAGGAGGATTCGGGGTTAAGGTAAGCTTGGGAGAAGGTCGGTTTCATGGACCCACTTCTCCATGGTTCTTTTGTGATGTTCGGGGGCTGTACACCCTCGACATCAACGGTGTAAGGATGGATTGGTTTGATTTCACTTGGTTTGGGAAGTAAGGATGGAGTGCTTGTACTTGCCGAGCCGGTGCTTTGGTTTATGATTCGTTTTATAAAAATTGCATAACCTTGAAAATAAGTTGAATCTTGAACGTTGTTGTTTTGAGCATGAATCGAACCTTTATATCACTTATATTATGTAAGTTTCTCCTCACCGGTTCCTTTTGAACTGATCTCCTTTACCTTTTGTGTCCGCAGGTTGCGTTTTGGAGTCAACCTAGGTGGGGTCTTGTAGAGAGTCTTGTCTTTGAGTCTAGTTTGTACTTGTTATGCTTGTAGCATACTTTACGTTTTATGTTATGGCTTTTGGGATTTTTGGATTAGTTTGGACCGTGTTGGTCATTAGGATGACTTTACATTCCGCACTTGAGCATTTCGTGCTGGACCATGATGGTCACTCTATTTGATGGATGAATGAATTCATCTTATGCACTTGTTATGTTTGATTTAAGCTTCCGCATACTTGTGTTTGATTTACTCGCTTTGTGAATCTAGTACCGCCTAGCTAGGATGTCCATTTGTCACCACTTGCTTCGGTCCCGGCAGGTATAAGGATAGCAATTCTATATACAAGCTAGGTCCGTAGCGCGGGATAGGCATGGATGCCCTCGTCGGGGCGTTACACTACATCCTTAAGTGGTATTAGAGCTCTAGGTTGCAAAACCGGGTTCGCTTGTCGTGATTGAGTCAGTTTAGGTCGTACAGCATAGGGATTAATTGTTAATGTATGCATTACATTGATTCTTGACCTCAATTGATGGTGTTTGACGCAAGATGTTGAAAATTTATGTGCTGAAACTTGTCTTACCTTAAAATTTTCGATTATGTGTTGCATTTTGCATTAAATACGTGCATTATAATTCTGTGCCATAAGCATACACTAATCCACACGCATCTATGTTTGAGTTGAATCTTTGGTTATAGGTTGTTGACATGCTAATAAAGCTACTTTCCACCTCAACTACGAGTTTCTTCTACTAACCAATGAAGGGAGTGTGGAGTCAATGGGATTTGAAGGTTGGGTGTTGCACCTTCAGGGCTTACAAAATGCTACATTCCATTGTTCGACATCATGAGCGAAGGCCTTGATTATGGAAGAAGTTCGTCAATCCCATCCTCTCAACAAATCTTGAAGATTATCAACATAGGAGTATCGTGAGGACTTGGAGATCTAATTTAAAAGATACGTGAGGTAACGGAATGACCAGGAAATTCATATTCATCCCAGTATGAAGGTTTCAATGCAAGATCGAATCACTCAAAGTTTACCACCGAGACCTCGAAGATTGAAGAAGGTTATCAAAATGGAAAGCCAAAGTGGGACGTTCGAGGGTAATCATGAGTTCGGACTAGGGGTAGGAGATGTTAGAAATTTTCCCAACTAAAATGTATGGGATGGAGAGCCGCCAAACATGTGAATCTAAAGTGGAGATATGAAGGGAAACCGGGAGAAATTGAGTTATATCAACTTCTCAGGACGTATGGTGAGATAAGAAAGCAATTAAAAGTTTGGAAGCAAACGAGGATTGGAAATCATCATCAATGATCGAACAATGTTCAACCTTGCAACTTAGGCCCGCAATACTGAAATTAAAATACAAGATGTTGTGCTAAATCCACTACTACGGTGACAGGTTTAATGCATTCATAGCACATGCATCATACATTGTAATTAATCATTTAAATTCTCACTATACGCGTTTAACATTGTAATTGTTAAACTATTGTTCCCTATTCCTTCATTGAATTATGTGTTTTGATGATAATTGATGAATTGATGTTGCATCTACTTGTTGAGATTGTGTGTTATGCATCGTTTTAGTGTTACTTGTTAGGATGCCTTCCTACGTGATACTTCAACCATTACTTCAATCAAGGCTCTACAGAACCAAGTTGAAGAAGAACCTTTTTGGTGATAAGGATTGGGACCGAGGCAGAAATGGAATTTCAGAAAGAGAAAGTTTGAAGTTGTTTTGAGATGTTAGATCGGTCTCCGAATTAAAAGAGCGTTTAGATAGTGAAGCAGTTGGGATGTTATTCAAGTTGATCGTTCCAAGTGAATGCTAGTAATACACCGAATGTAATCCCTGACTAGGAAATTGTTTCGGGCAAATCAAGAATTCCGATTGTGAACCGAAGAATAGAGTTCAATATGTGAAGGCGAAACTCTTAAAAGGGCTCGCACAACCAAGCGACAAACTTAAAATTCATGGTTGTACTCGAAGAAGATACTTTTAGTAGAAACAATAGAAATACCAGTTATGGTACGCCTGAAAGATTCTAATGATAGTGATGGAAAGAACGAGACGGTTTTAGCGATTAAACCATTAAGAGGAGGGTTAAGTTACTAAATTTGGGGTTGAAGATTGCTACGTAGTATTGAAGAAATTGATCCTTTGGGCGTTCGTACGTACGGGATTCAGATACTGAAGATGATGGTATTACCAAGGAACTTCTGAGGGATTTCTAAAATAACTTTGGAAAAAGGAAGCTCGATCAAGTTGCCATGTGAAAGATGATGGTAACGAATTCTAGTAATCAAGTCTTCAACAAAGAACTAAACCAGCATGCCCTTAGATTCTAAAGATGATGGGATTATGTGGAAACCTTTGTACAACTTTGAAAAAAGAAAGCTGAATCAGATTATCATATTCTATGATGGGGTCAGCAGAAGTGATTTGGGGTAGCACTCAACAAAGAAAAATGCTATTACATTGTTATTCGTTTTCCACGATAACTGGGGAAAGAATTCAAGAGAAGTGAATTGAGGGAACCGAGATCACGTGCACGCATAGGGGCTTGAAGAATAGTAGAGGATGGATTTAAATGAAGAATGGCGAGATGAATCATGGGAAGATTGATCTATACTCTGGGAACCGATGGTTTAGCCTCATTTTGGAAAACGAGTTGATTGAATTAAATTAAAGGGCATGGTCATGAACTACAGAAGACAACGGTGGGTAAGAGTCAGAATGGAATCGAGAATAGAATCAATCGCGAGTTTATCATTGTTACTTCAACCGAATACACACTAAGGGTATTAAAGACAAGTCAAGAATCGAGTTAGCTTTTAGATTTGACCATACAATCTGGCATGAGATTCTTATCTCCAAATTCCTTATCATGGTGAACGGTACACCAAACATTCATGGCACATGCATGCATACATTGTTAATTCAAATAGTTTTTATGCTTTGCTCACCTGGCGTGACAACTACTTTTGTATGATCGATGTTTGATGTGATTGATGGCTTTGTGTGGCTTACATGATGATTAGTTGTTGTAATTGATGTCTTGATTCCTTCTTCGTGATGTTTGTTCCTTATTGTAACTGTATTTTGTGCCTGGGTGTTCTCGTTGTTCGTAAGAGATGGGGTACTCTCATTTCTTGTGAGAGACGGGGTGCTCTCGTTGCCTGTAAGAGATGGGGATTCTCTTGTTGGTGCGCCGGAGATGGGGTTCTTTCGTCGCTGTATGTTGCCTGTTTAAATTGCTTTGAGTGGTAACTTAGGACCTCGGGAGTTTAGGCCCTCCGGTGAGATAAGGGTCGTGACTACTACGGGCTTCACGAAGTACATACAAAGACTTAATGTTTCTTAATGACTGAACGAATGTCCCAATAACAAATCATGCTCGTGGAGTAGTGGAGATCTTCTTCGTCACTCGAGGCAATGGACCTGAGGACAGGTCCTTTTTAAGGGGAAAAGGTTGTAACGCCTCGGCTTTTCGGTCATCCAGATTTGTCGTCACAAGTGAGTTTAGTGCGTTTTTAATTATTAATCTACTTGTATATGTGCTTTTAATGTTTAAATGTTATAATTGGGTTATATGAAATTATTTGATAAGTGTTCACATGAGAATCTTTGAATGTTTTGTTCGTTTAACTCCGTTTTGATCCGCGTGCCTCGTATTTAATTTCGAGTTACGTGCTTATTTACTATGTATGATAATTATGTGATATGAACTTGGTTATGTGCTCATTTTATAGTTTTGGACTCGTTGTTGTGGTCTTTGGCCATTTATTTGTTTTGGGGACTCGGGGCCTAACGGAGTTTTAGCGCGCCTTGGATTCCGAAGGCCGTAACTTGAGCTCAGTAATTCGGAATCGAATTCTGGAAGGGGTGTTGGACTCATAATGAAGACATGGAGTTGATGAACCTATCTTCGTATTTTTATAAGCCCATTTGAATCTCCGAAATTTTACCGAAACGAGCCTCGCGTGCAATTTAGACCCCTTTTGTACGCTTTTGCCCATAACTTGATCAAATCTTGACTAAATTGGATGATTCTTGGACCCACATTCACATTACTTAATACTCTTTCAGTCCTAATTCTCCCATTTTGTCCAACACATAGAAAAGAGAAGAAAACAAGGGATTTTTTGCTCTGCTCCACGAAATCCCAAGAGAAGAGAAGAGCACACTATTCATTTTCCAAGTTTTGAGCTAAATAATCATCCGATTCGCCTTAAATTTGAAAGGTAAGTCCATGAATATTTTCTCCACCCTCTCCTCTTTAATTTGATAGCTTATTTGCTTAAATCCATGGAGAATTTGAGGGTTTGGACTCTTTTAATGAATTTGTATGATTCCTTGCATTTCCTTTGGATTTGATGCATCTTATATGAACCTAAGACACCTCTCAACATCTCTATGAACTTATATTGCTTGATAGTTTGGGAATTTTGAGGTTTCATTTCAAGAACTTGGAGATATATTCATGAATATAAATTGATCCTCCTTTCATGCTCTTATTTGATGAATACATGCTTCTCGCCCAGATTTTTTAGGGTCTTATGCATGTATTATGTATTCCTAACTTACCTTTACATGTTAGCATGAATTAGGATGGTTTTAGTTGAGTTTTGGAGTGAGTTTTGCTGCAGCTTTCGCTGTTCTGTTGCCGCTGCGGCGTTGGTCGCAGCAGCGATCGAATTTAGTGCATTTCCAGCTGCGGTCGTGACCACTTTTTGGCCCAATTTCGAGTTGGGCCTGCTGCACTTGCTAGTGATGAGTGTGGTCACGGGCGCGACCAGATTTACCCTATTTTTGGGTCGCGGCCGAGACCCTTTTTTGAGCTAGTTTCGACCTGTAGTGGTGTATTTAGTTCGTTCAGTGTTTTTCTTTCATTTTGTTTATGTTTTACGTGTTCCTCTTGTTTCTTTATCACCTTCTATGCATGGGTAACATGCTATACTATGCGATATGTGGTTAATTATGAATTTATTACTTGATTTCGATACTTTTATGTGTTTATCTAACAAGATATGCGTTATATGCTCTTATAAGTGCATGCATGCAAGAATACTTCGTTTATTCGATTGGTATGATACCTTCTTGCCTTTATTATGATATAAATGAATTGTTAACATGTTATATGATGAGTTCTGCTTGTTGTATAAAATTTACGGATTCAATCGACGTGATTTACACGAGCTATGATTTAATACGACCTAATGTGACTTAGATCTCTTTACCTTGCATGCATGAATTGTTACCCTAATTATTTCCTTAATATGATAACTTCTTGCTTAGTTTACGACTTGAATGTGATGCAAACATGCTATAACATGTGTTATGATTATTAGGTAAAGCTTATGGCTCGAGTTGATACAAAATATGGAAGACATGCAATGCATAAATATGAAATCACCATGTATTGAACGTTTTGGATGGATTACTTGATTATATGACCTCATAACATGACCTATACTTCTTAAGCCTCTCATATCATGTGCATAACTTGTCATGCGCCATATATGGTTCATTTGGAGTCTTGAGTCTCACGAGTATACTACATTGTTCTTTGTACAGTTTTCTCCAGGTCGGAGATGCCGGGTTCATAGGACACTCTTAATTCTTCTTGTTTTCTTCTTGGTATTGTTCGGTAAGGTGTAATAGGTGGGTTTCTCTTCTATTAGATAAACGACCCAATATACCCCAATATGTAAAAGTTTTATCTAAATTATTATACGTATATATCGCGTCTTTTATAGAAGTAAATGATTTCGAATGTTAAGCCCTTTTTAATGATTACCCTACCAATGTTTTGGTGAGAATTTATTGATCACAATAAATGGGGGCCCTGTAACTTAGTGTACATGGCTATCTGGGGAAGCTCGGGCTGACGGTGAACCCGTACACTAGTTCCACCAAAATCACAGAGTCCGGACCTCGCTAGGAGATTAGCAAGGAAAGGGAGTTGAGCGCCTTTGGGGAACTCATGAAACCCCACTAGTCAATGAATGAGGTGGCCGGGCCTTGCAAACCCGTCCACCGCCCGGAGGAAAAAGGTGTAAGTGTTATTGATTATGAATGATTGTTAATGAACGAATGAATAATTGTGTGGTCACTAATGAATGAATGAATGAATAAGTGTACACACGAGGAGAAGGTTGGAGAATTTGCCCTCTCGCCAGGCCCACGTAATGACCGTATGAATGAATGAATTATAGAATTGACCGTTGTAACCCCGAGTGTTGTTTTCCTTTGTTTTACCCACTTGGGAAATATCTCAAAAACCTCGCAAGGGATTATAGCTTGCATGTGTGGGTGTTTAAATTCTGCGATATTATTATAATATGCCCTGTTTTATACCCACCAGTCTTTTATAAACTGAACCCGACTTTCTTTTCATATTCTTGCAGGTTTGGAGCGCTAGGCGGGAGTTTGAGTCTGTCAAGTCTTGTGGTCTAGTCCGAGTCACTCCATTGCATATTGTAAATTGTTTAAGTTATCTTGAATTGTTTAAATTTTATATTAATGATTCGGGACAGGGTTCTGGGTATAGATTGAAACCCGTATTTATGATTATGAAGTATGTTTATGTTTGAGTTTCAGGACTAGGTATCTATGTTAGTTGAACCCGTTATATCCCTTATATTGAAAAATGATTATATGCTTTGCTTCCGCACTTGTCATTTCTCCTAGTACTTTATTATTTGGTTTCGAAGCTTTAGTTCCCGCTTAGCATAGTGAGTGAGTGAGTCCCCGTTCACTCTGATCTGGCACATGTATGGATTTTCCATTTCAAATGCGGGTTGGGTCTGAGTGCGGGGGATGTGGCGTCTTCCGTTTGGGGTGCTACATTATCCCCATGCCCTAGATCTTAATCAAGAGATGGGATGGTAGGAGGATTGTACCTCACAGCTGTCATTAACTGAAAGGTTCTTTCAAATATATATTCATTTGTTCGGGTAGGGGTCACACACCTGTTGCTAGACTATGGTCTTGTGATCTATGGATTAATTAATAATGGTATTAATTAATTAGGCTCACTGCTAACTGAAAATGAACCTACGGGGTCACACACAAATGCTAGGTTCAAAGGGTATTGAACGAAAGATCAAGTTGATCGAAACGAGACCATACGTGTGGCACGTGAGCATGGTTTTGGGTGTGTGGTCCAATTGTGAAATTGGACCATGTCTTGATTAATTAGAGAATTAATTATAAAGCCCAAATATAATTAATTAGAGAATTAATTACAAATCCCTGATATAATTAATTAAGAGAATTAATTATATAACCCAAAGAAATTAATTAGAAAATTAATTTTAGCCCATTGGAATTAATTGGATAATTAATTCTAAAGCCCATTATGGAATTGATTAGAGAATTAATTGTAAGTATCTAATTATTTAGTTATTCTAATTTGATTAGAATAAATAAATAAATGGATATTAAATATCTTCTATTTATTATTCTAATATGATTAGAATAAATATTTAGTTATTATAAGAATAATTAAATATTCCTAATATGATGAGGAAATCCTTTTTCTAGAAGAATAATATCTTCTTTGGATAATTTGTGATTTCTTGGAGGAAAAGGAAAATAGAAGAAAAGTCAAATTGGGAGTTCTTTCCTTCCCTGTTCAGACTTAAGGATTTGAGAAATCCTATATAAAGACAGTAAGGGCTAGTGGAATGAATTTTTCAAGCGAGAATCTGAGTGAAAAAATGGATCCACTATAGATGGCGAGCTCCGTTCGTGCAAACGGCGAAGGGACGAGTTTTTTCAACGAGGGTGTTCGGTTGAAAAAATACGACTGGATTCACAATTTTCGACTTCGTCAAATTGGGTCTTGAAGGCAGTTTTAATCATGCTTTTCTAATCTCGTTTCTTGTTTCTTTCTTTACACATGTCAAAGTACTAGCATGCTCACTCACATGACTTGAATCTAGGACTGGTGTGGATTATTACTCTAGAGGAGACCTATCGTGAAATCTAGTAGAAAGAATCGTTTCGAGGGACGAGTTGCCATTACCGCATGAAGTGCATTTGAGGGTGGCTCAAAACGTGTCAAGCAAGCGTCGATCCTTGTAAGTTCTTGAATCCTTAAGAATCGAGAATAGGAATTGCAAGTCCGATCTTGCTTTTTGAAAAAAACTTTAAATTCCGCTGCGTTTACTTTCGTGTTTTTCCCAACATAAGGTACTTTGGAGAGACCTTAAGTCCGAAGAAGCGACTTGGGAGACGTAAGAGAAGATGCGGAGTTTTTATCCGGAATTGTTTCCCGATGGTAAATCTGGGGACCAGATTTCTTTAAGGAGGGCAAATTGTAACGTCCCGCTTCACGATCAAGGTAAGGTTTGGTAGGAGAGTGCAAGATTTACTTTCTATACATGATTTAAGTGGAATATAAGCCTTTATTTGATAATCGATTGGTGTTTATGAGAAATATGTGACTTATATGATTTACTTGGCTTTGGGACTTGTTGATTATGTGCTCGTATTGCCGTCTTTGAGTTTTGATAGCATGCTTTATTGTTTAAAGAACCAATGTGCTTGTATGGACATTAAAGCATAATTTAGGGACTAAATGGTAAATTTATTTTCCAAGCCTGGAACTGGATAGAATTTAATGAAATTGGTTAGATAATTCGATTACGAGTTCATGGGTTTATGAATCGCTCGAATCGGAGTTCGGACGAAGAAGTTATGGCCATTTTACGAAAAGTCAACCTTTTGAGCCCCAAATGTTGACCAGTGACCCAATTACGATTTTTACCCAATTTGTGACCCAATTTCACTCAAACCCACTCAATTGACCCGTTTCGTCACCCAAAAACTAACTCATATTGCTAAATCAAATTATAACACTTAAGCCTCATTTTTAACGTTATTTCACAAGATTAAACTCACTCTTTCAAACACTCTCTCAAAACCCTATATTCTCTTAAGAACTTCAAGTCATTCTCTGAATGTGGATTTTTTCCTTTTAAAAATCCACGGCCGTGGATCCCTTGCTGTAGCTCCTGGGTTGAATCCTTGGGGGTGGATTTCTGTGGGAAGAAAACCAACGGCCGTGGATTGTCTCCAGCCGTGTTTTCTTGACTTATTTCGCTTGTTTTACCTCTTGTATGCTCTTTTCTTGCTTCTATATGTCTCTAATGTATTGTGGCCTTTTTAATATACTATAACGTCTTGAACAGTTCAATTATGTGCAAAATTATGCTAAGTATGGTTGATGCATGGGCAATTTGCATATCTTAAGACTCCATGACGTATTATATGCTTCATATGTCGTTGTTTGAATGTAATTTCCTAATCTATGTCATCTTTGGACATTCCTTGCACATCATTAGCATAATTGCATTCATTTTGAAGTCGTACGTCGTCTTATTTGGTTTTGAGTCGAGTCTTACCTTTGTTGGTATGTTTGTCTTGTTAGCTTTGTTTGTCATAACCTTCACGATCTAAAATTGGAACTGAAATTATATTACGAATAATGCTCGGTACGTAAAGGGCTTTATTTAAGACTAACTCAAAACTACCTAAATCTAATCTAATTGTGCCTAAAGCTCGAGCTTCAACGTTTGAGCCATCGCCGATCTTCAAGACACATTCTCCTTCTTTGAGTTGTTGGACTTCACTTAGCATCTGTACATCATTACAGATATGAGTTCCACAACCGGTATCAAGTACCCAAGAACTAGAATTAATAGTAAGATTTATTTCAACGAGAAACATACCTTTCTTTAGAGTAGCCTTGTACTCTTGGCAGTTTCTCCTCCAATGTCCCGCTTTGCCATAATGGAAGCAAACATCCTCTTTCTGATCACGCTTCTTCTTTTGGGCCTTCCCCTTCGAAACGCCACCAGTGGGCCTAAGGGGTTTCTTCTTCTTCTTTTGGGCTTTCTTGCCCTTACCTTTAGAAGGCCCAAAAGAGGAAGATGGAGCATTCACCATCAAAACCTTATTGTCCTTCTTGATCGTGCTTTCAGCAGTCACAAGCTCTCAGCTATAGTAGCACCAGCATGATTTATATTGAAGTTAAGGACAAATGGGTTGAATGACGGTGGGAGCGAGGCTAGCAACAAGTCCACTGAAAGCTCATCTTTCAGTGGCATGTCCATGGAAGCAAGTTTCTCAGTAAGGGCGAGAAACTTGAGTCCATACTCATGGACACTAGAACCTTCCCTCATTCTCAAGTGGAACAATTCCTTTGAAGTGGTATACCTTGTAACACGTTCATGAGGGCGGTAAAGTTGCTCTAAGTGGTCGTAAATCTCCCAAGCGAATTCCATGGCCTCATGTTGCCTTTGCAAGTCCGGAGACATGTTAGCCAACATAAGGCAACGGGCTTGGAGATTATCATCCTTCCACTTCTGAATCGCATCCCGTTCGGCCCAAGTGGGAGCCTCCCCTTCGGGACTAGGCTCCCCTTCGAAGAGAACATAAGTTCTCTTCTCAGAATCTAAAATGATTTTTAGATTCCTCAGCCAATCAGAATAGTTGGGACCAGTCAACTTGTTTGACTCGAGGATCGATACAAGAGGGTTTTTGGTTGCCATTTCAAAACACGTAGAGAATCACAGAATCTACGACCTAAATGGTAAAACAGAGAACTAGTGAGCATGCTGAATTATAACGATATACAAAAGATAAGGTCTTTAATCTAATGTAGCTCCCACTGTTTTTCAAAGATCTATAATTCCCAAAGATCTAAGAGGAACACGTTTCCCAAGGGGTACTAAGATCCTAGGCATTTTACCTCGAACCCACGACTCGCGGACATTCTAAGTAAGACCCTAGGTAGGTACAACCTACCAATTCTAACACCTTTAGAACTCTTAGTAATTGTTTTTGCATCACTTATCTTTCAATATGGACCCACGACTCGTGCGACATCCATATTTACTTAGGCGTTAAGCTAGACCCATCAATCATAAGATCATGATCAAAACTTAGTTCGAACGACCCACGACTCGCGGACATCGCTCTTGCTAAAATTGATCACGAAATATTGATCATTTAAAATGATCAATTAGGTAACTAAGAACTAATAAGGTCCACTAGCTATCCCACGACTCGCGGACAATAACTAGTTTCACTTACTAAACTTAAAACCTATTGATGGAATGCTAGGAATTTAATTCAAAATTTGCATCTCGAATTAAATACCTATCTGTTCGAAATTAGCTTAATATTTAAGGGGAATTTTCGAATCAATCGGAGAGTTGTCCGGTTCGACCTCACCAACATATATGTTATCCAATTTTATTAGTCTTGATTAATTCAAGTACACTTAAATGCATTTCAAACAAGCACCTAAACAGATAACATGTCCTAGCATGATACTAACATGTAAAGATCATGGGTTCTACCTATCTTATGCGTGATATGTGGGAGCCACACCACAATCACAAGTTCTAACATACATGCCACATAAACAGTTTAAATCACATAAGGGAAAGCGGTAACAAAATACGAGCCCTATCTCTATTACATTTTTACAATTGAGATTCCCCTCCCTAACATTTTGAGGGGTCTTCACTTATGGCCTCCTTGTTACTTGAATGTGGTCCATCTTACTCCATGGGTGCATTGTCTCCAAAATGAAAATAAAACCTCACCACCTATCTCTACTCTCAAATTACAATAAAAAGAAAAAGACATAAAGTAATAAGGCTCAATCTTCATATTGGCCTTAGACAATTACACGGGGCATACCCCGGCCTCAAAACAGTAATATGGAAAGCCACATAATAAATCACATAACAGTACGCACATAAGTGAGGCTCCAACCTCAATTGAAAAACGCAACTAACATGCTAAATTAAAACCATACATAAGTCTAAACCCATGATCACCTAACATGCTTTTGCGAGAATTTAAATTTACCCAATAAATTAAAATTCCCGTTTCAAGTCTTAATGACTTAAAACACGACTTGATGCGAGTCTTATTTATAAAAGTTTTCAATAAATCCCAAATTAACAAAACAAATAAAATTCCAATTAATTTCTGAAAATTAATAATTTTATTAAAGATGTATTTTCCCAAAATATAAACCGTTTCTATTTCTCAAAAATCCCAATTTTAAGTTTTATTCAGAAATTAAAATAAATATTCAAAAGTAAAATTTTAAAATTAAAAATAAAAATTGGGACTGGATTGCACGAAATACGAAAACACAGATTACGAAAAAAACGGGGCCCTTGCACAAGAAGGGCTGCTCGTCGCAGGCGTGCACGCGCGCGCACTCGACAGGCGCACACAGCGCGCGCACAGCAAGGATGGCGGGCGGCAGCGGGCGGCCTGGGCGAGCTATCCCGCACGCCTTGCGGGATTCTCGCCCAGCCTGGGCGAGACGGCGGGCGGCCATTCCCGGCAGCCCTGGGCGGGAGCGCCGGAAGGCGCACACTTGCGGGAAGGCGATGGCGGTGATGCTTGCGCGCGCCTAGGACAGGCGAGCGGTGTGTGCGAAGCCCGCGCGCGACGTCTTCGCGCGCGGGGTTTCGTGTGTTCGTAATCCAGGCTTTTCGTTTCGTGTTTTCGTTCAAAAGTAAAACCAATCCAAGAAATCCAAAAACAGTTTATACAGTTTCAAATCTAAAATAGTTTTCAAAAAATTAAATTTTGTAAAAACCAATTTTCAGAAACTTTCAGGAAAAAATACAGTTTCGTAATTCAGGCTTTTTAAAACAATTACAAATACTCAATCGCATCGAGACTAAGAATTTCTACCAAATTCAGTATAATTGAGACGAATCAGAAACACGATTAACGAGGTGGCTCTGATACCACTTGTTGGAAAACACGAATCAGAAAGCAGCGGAAATTTAAAATTTTTCCAACAAAAGGATCTAGGACTCGCAATCGTTTAACCAAATTCGTAGGGATTAGAAACTTACTTTCTTAATTGTCTTTCTTGAAGCGTTTCAAGCCACCCAAGAACGCTCTTCTCGCGGCTTGATCCCCTCTCCTTGGTAAAGCTCGAATCTTCAAACTTCTAACTTGAAGCTTTCTAGAGATAGTCCACCAACTTGACTACAATCTAACTAGTAAGGATGCTAGTTCTCTAGTTAGTGTTTAGGCTTAACCTAGGGTTTTGTTTTTCTTGGAGAAAGGATGGTGTTCAACACATGAACCCAAAGAATTCTCGATTAGCTCTAAGAGGAGCTCGAGCTCCCCTATTTATAAGAGGGAGTGGCCGAAAATCCCTAGTCCTTATGGGCTAAGGATTTTGGTCCCTCTCTCCTATTACTTGATCATCAAGTAATTTTGACTTTGACTTTGAATTCAAATTCAAATCAACTTTCAAGAGAGCTAAAAATATCCAAACTATTTTTGGATAATTTTATACTTTATTTATTAAAAATAAATAACTTATTTTATTTAATTAATTAATTCGTAATTAATTAACTAGATTATTTTTCTCCAAAATAAGACTTTCTTTTTAATTCAAAATTAAACCAAAGTCTATTAAATAATTAATACATTAATTATTTAATCACCAAATAAATATTCACGCACATGCACACGTGTCCATGAAGGACACGTGTCACGCACGTGACCCACACGTGTGGTTTCACACGTGTGGAACCCTTTGGCCCGATTAACTCGTTTAATCATTTTAAAGCCTCAACTCATGTAACCAAGTTGTTGTGTGTGACCCTCTAGGTTGTCAATTCAATTAGCAGTGACCCTAATTAATTAATTCACTAATTAATTAATCAGTCCACAGATTAAACGACCATAGTCTAGCAACAGGTGTTTAACCCCTAGCCGAATTGGAATGTTCAGATTCGACAGAACCTTTAAGTCATTGATTCATGTGAGATACAATCCTCCTACTTACTATCTCTCAACCAAGATCTAGGGTAAGGGAATAATCAGAACCCTAATAATCCGGTCTTAAAGCTAAGTACATTTCATATCCATTTGATCTCAATCCAAGAAACCCTTTTCTTGGTGTCTTGATCTACTGCCTTGGCCAAGGACTCCATATGACATATGAATGACTTACACAATAAGAGATCACCTTACAAATGCAAGTGTAGGTCCTTTCTTGATTCTCATTCACTTTCATGAATCACTTGTGCAGCCCCAGCATAAGCCTTGAATCAGTTGTCTAAGGCGACACCCTTTAAAGCTTATACCTAAGACTACAGAGTTAACTCATAAAGTGACATGGAACCTCAAGTCTAAGGATCAATTAATCACATCAATGACTAGTGAGATATTTCCTAATCTGGAAGTTTCCATTTCCTGAAATAGAAACTTCCTTTCCCATTTAGGAATGTTCTCACACGGGGCACCTCAGTGAACTTACTTATTGAAGTAAGCATCCTCATGTATCACGCACGTATCAACTATACACTTTGCACCTCCATGAAACAATGTGGTCCTTCTTAAGGGCGTGATCCCACAAGCAAGCCTTAGAGGAGTCAGGTTGACACTCCCACTGTCTGTAGGACTCATCGGCTTAGAGCATTTTACTAATCATGACTTATGTGATATATGGCTCGTTTCATGAACCATTTCACCTAAATGGTAGAGTCCTAAAGTCATCAGGATCAGGGGAGTTCTCATACATGCACAGCTAAAGTAAACGCATACCAAACAAGAGCATATAAAGAAGTGTTGCCTCAATACGTTATTTCATTCAAAGATTGTCTGTGATTACAATAAGGAAAAGCACAAAGCGGATATACAATCGGCTTTCTAGGGCACTATTCCTAACAGTTACGCCACCCGGAACCCAAGGGGCGCTAAAAACGTTTTAGCCCCTTTTTTGGTTCCTCTCCAAACAAACGAACCAAAACGCCAACAAACGAACCCAAAAACATACCACGAGCATAAAAACAAGTTAATAACATACATATCTCATACATGGCAAGTTGGCACGAAAATCAAAATCTAATTCGAGCATGTATGGATCAAATACCAAGGCAACGAGCAAATTGTTCAAATATTCAAGTTCATAACTTATTCAATAATTCATATAAATCAATAATAGCACTAGTTTTTTCCCTTGTGGATGTAAAAAACTACGTTGGGAGAGGTCCTCGCAATAAGCAGCTTCAGCTACCTCGGGAGATTAGTCCTTCACTCAATTGGGTGGGGGGAAACTCTAAGAGATCAAAAAATTAAAACATTTAAAATAAACATATAATTGCGTAAATTAAATAAATAAAAGTGCAAGTAACACACTCGTGACGTCATACCAGTACGACTGAAGGGTTTACTCGATCAATATTTACTCGATGACTTTACTTAAAAAGTACATATATATAATCATAAAGTTTTGGCCAAAGCTTTTCACATAAGGGTTGTAGGGTTCGTTACATAGCTAGAACAAAAACACCCTCACCTGGTACAAGACGAAACAAGGATACGAGTTACCAAGTGCCCGAAGGATCAAGATCTCTCCACCCTGGAGATAAACTGTACTAAAGACAACATGACGTGTTTGTGAGACTCGAGACTCTAAATGAACCATATATGACGCACGGCAATGCTCAAGCATGATATGAGTGCATAAGGATGATATTATGTCATGAAAATGTTCAGGTGTATTAAAGGCATTTAAATCGTATAACCAAGTCATTCACTCATTCATTCCTTTTCATTCAAATTCATCAATTCATATCTCCAGTCGAATTAATTCAAGAATTCAAATAGGTGCATAGTACATATTCAAGCTTTCCCAAAATGCTACTACATACCTCATATTACATAAGATAGCATATTTCCAAGGTTTGACAACAAGAAGGAATCATATGATATAGAAAATGAGTTACGCGACTAATAAACGGCATATGAACACACGTAAACGGCATTAAGCAAAAGCATGCCTACAACTCATCCAAATGCCATGAAATTAAACCAAAATGCTCCTAACACATATCAAAACAAGTTCATAGTTCAACACAAAAGGAGATAAAGTCATTAAGGAGGTGAAATAAATCAAAAACCGAAAAGGAAGCAACAAGGACTGCGCAGGGGAAGGGACACGGGGGTGTCACCCTCCTTAGCTAAACTGAGCCACGACCGTGGCTCAGTACAGACCTGCCCAGAAGGTGTGACACGCCCGTGTCTCACACTTTAGTGTAAATGAGACACGGGGGTGTCACGGTACAGAACAAAAACGTTCACAAGGCTTTACCGGCAAAACTGACTCTACAAAACCTCAGTCCAAAAACATACCAAATCAACTCCAAATGCTCTGAAACTTAATATCCAACATATTTAGCATGTAAGGAACATATTTCATTTAGAGTTCAAAGGCTAAATCACACAGTAAGAGCATCTAAATCATGCAGCAAAACTGGGTCGCCAAAATCGCACATATGAGCCCTATTGATTCAATCAAGCTATGATCAAGTACTTAGGGGTTGAATTTGGATCTGAAACCTTGGGGAATGCATGCTAACATACTAAACAACTAATATACTTTATATATATGCAAAATGGCACAAATTAAAGCACATTAGAATGACCAACAAGTCACACAATTGCAACAGCAGCAAGTCTGTCATGAAGCATGCATAAAAACAGGCCATGTCTTTCGGTTTTGAGGCTTAAAATGGATCCAAATACTTGAAACATGAATGTTAACATATAGAGCAATGAGTGTACATAATATCCATGCAAATTCACACGAAAAGAAGATCATTTGATCAAGCAACAAAGCAAAATGAGCAGCAGCAGTTCGAAAAACAGGGGAAGCAGTTTGATCATCAAGTTTGGAGCTCCATATCTCATAATTTCATAAAAGGGTCAAGAGATAAAATCCTCCTAACACCATATAATATCAGTTAGGAAAGAAATAGGTCAAGAAACAAGCTCATATACTCATGTATAAGCAAGAAAATCAGCCACACAAGCAAATAGGTCTCAAGAACAAAATCCCTAAAAGTTCATACCAAACTCATCACTCAAACCCTAATCAAATCTGATCCAAATCATGTATTAAATAGATGAACTCAAGCATAATAGAGTAGAGAAGACAAAAATATTCATACCTTGAAGATTTGGGAGAGAAAGGTGGCGGTTTGAGCTCCAAAACCACAAAAGGGGCAAAGTTCTCTTCTCCTTTCTCCTCTCCTTCTTTCTCGATCAGATGTAGCAGAAATGAGGGATGTTGGGTTCGGTTTTTGCTGCTAAAAGGGGGAAGAAAGGGTTAACTCAAGGTACATAAGTCATGGTTAAAGCATGGTTAGGTTAAGGAGGTGTTAAGGGGTCCCACCATGAAGACTAGTCAACAAAAGGAGCTCTTCTTGCACGAGTTGTCCGTTACGGTTGGATTTCGAAGGTCTTAATGATTTCAAAAAGGTATGAGGCTTGTTCCATTGTCTCCGTATCGTCGATACGAAGGCAACGGAGGTGACGGAATTCGAATCCGAATTCCCGAGCTCAAGATATCACGTACGGAACCAAGGGTGCGCTAATTGCTCGTTAGCCCCCGACTTGGTTCCACAAATCAAATTAAATTCGTTAACACATCAAATGAATCCGAAAACATAACCCGAGCATATAGACATGTTCATAACACACATATTTACGACATACTAAATTTTCACGACATTTCGATATCATTACATATAAGAACGAAGCACAAATAGAACACTCATGCGCATGAATGAATTCATATCGTTATAAATTAATTACTAAAACTTAAATTCCATTTTAAATAAATTAAAATCAACTAATAACATGTTGAAATTAATTAACGAAAAAACCGAAATAGTTAAGGTAACATGAAACATTAATTAAGAAGTTAAACACTAGATATCAAATTAAAATAAAATGAATTACATTAAGACAACAATAATCTATAGTTTAAGACAAATATAAACATTTACAAACAATTAATCATATAATTAAATAATTAAATTGCGCAATTTATAAACAAAACGACACATTAGTTAAAATGAAAAACCGGGGCGTTACAGCAATTGAGGTCCAATTCAAAGTTTAATTGAGTCCAAGGGTTTCATATATTTTCAAATAAGTACATAATTGAAATAAAATATTTATTTAGCAAGTAAACATGTTATAATTGAATTTAAATAGCATAGTCATAGGTCATATAAGTTATATAGGTTACGTAATAGCAATTAATTTCGTGAAATTAAATAAATAAAACATCCACTTAGCACTTAAAATACAATTAAATCACAAAACACTCGGCCTAAACTCACACGTGGCGTCATATTTGACTTGTCCGGAAAACGGGGCATCACATGAATGTTCTTGAAAGCTCGTGTTTTTGCATTACTTCCACATTCAGATGTTGTATATTTTCTATTATACAGGGTTTAGGTACTGCCTAGCTTAGGCCAGGTCCTGTTAGTCTCCCGTTCGCTATGGCTTTGGCACGTGTACAGATTTCCCATTTCGTATACCGGTCGGTCCATGGTGCGGGGGGATATGGTGGCCCAGCATTTCGCGCACTACAGTCTCTCCACTAATGGTTCCCTCTTTTCTATCTTTCTCTCTTTGTCGTTGTCGTCTCTCTTTATATCCATGAACATTTATATATTTTTTATTCGCAGAACGTCTCTTTTTTCTGTTTGGAGTGAAACCGCAAACCTCAATAGTGAGGAGACGAAGTAGGTCTTTTTTTTTTCCTCTTATGGATAATAGAGTAATTTTATGTAAAACATAATTTAAATAAAAATTTAATTTCTCAAACGTGCAGTTAGTACTAATAGATTTTGAACAGGAGAGATAACTAAAATTAGTTGCGGATAATCAATATATATCAGTAATTACTAATTATCCCTTTATAAAATATAGTTAAAAACTAAATCTTAATATCTCTCTATGTTTGGTTAACAATTAATTTTCCAAAAGAGGTTTAATAAACAGTTTAATTAAATCCACTCATAGACGGAAGGCCACTGGGAGCCTGTGTTTCTTATGGACTTTAAAGTTTTGGGTAGGTTTGGAAATTCAAAACATAAATATTGGCTTTAGTTTGGATAATAATTTAATGAGTTTGAATGTGGAGATTGAATTTGAAACTGATAATTTTGAATATATTGAATTTGAATTTAGCTTGAATTTGAAATGTTTGCATATAGGGTTTGAGTTAAATAATATCCGTCCAATGTCAAGCTTAGCCAAATTTGTAAATTAAGGATGACAAAATAATAAATTATTAAAATTTATAAATAATAATAAATTTTTAAAAAAATTTGGGGGAGTTGCCATTAATTCCATGTGTAACAGTTTTCAACTTTACACTTTTAAATTTTAATCAAGAAAACTGTGAACGAAGATGTATCGCAATAGTTCGACCAAAGAATTTCATCTCGTATTCAATTTTGCTTAGTCGGAGACCAGTATTTCTTTTTGGAGCCTTTGGGAAAGGTTGGCAACGCAAGTAAAAGATGGAGGGACCAACTGCGGCTGCGTTTAATGTGAGGCGCGTGGCAATTTGGTAATAAGCTCCCAATCTAAGGGTAACCTGAATCTCTGTCTCCATAAACAGCTATCGCCTATCAGTCTCTTTTTTTTCTTATTTTTTTTTAATGATGATAACAGCTAACAGTGTTAGCAGGAAGCAGCAGCAGATGCCAATTTACAATTACACTACAAAAACACTTCACCATCACGCCTCTTCGTATCTGTCTCTCTCTCTCCATGTCCTGCTCACTATAGAGAGAGAAAGTACGGAACAGAGATCTGAATCTATAGTTCTATACTAATTTTAAATCGCTCGACGGAGTCTCCTCAATTTTGCTCGGCGATATCTTCGTTCTGTTTCTCGGGTAATGTTTATTTTCCTTTTTCTGTATTTAATCTGATTTGTGTTTAATTGAATTGACTGGTAAGTAATTGTAACCCGGAGCTGAAACTGCCGCAAGATCAAGGTATTGTGCTAATTAGCTGCACTTTCTTATTTTTTGTATCTTTGTCAGAATTTGTTCCTGATTGATTTGTTGAGATCGCGATTTTCTGGGGTTTCATTGGAATAATATTGAAGATTTGTTGGAGGCAACTGAATATGTTGCCTCATTAATGAAGCTTTAGCTTTAAAGTTGGGATCTTTCAAGAACTGCACCTGGGCTTGTTTCTTGGAGTATTTTGTTGCAAAATGGTGGGAAGTTCCAATTTCCAGCTTCGCTTTGGAATTCGTGTGGGTGAAGTTTTTATATAGTAGAATTGGTTGAATAAAATAAAAGTTGGAGAGTAGACATTAGAAAGAATAGAATGGAGGACTTGTCAAAATATTCGCACAGCCCAGCCCATTTGGCAGTGCTGCGACGTGACCATGCATCATTGAAACGGATTGTAGCAGCACTCCCTCAGCTGGTAAAGGCTGGAGAGGTAAGCACTGAGGCTGAGTCTATAGCTGCTGAAGAGGATGCTGATGCTGTCTCTGCTGTGATTGACAGGCGGGATGTTCCAGGCAGGGAAACTCCATTGCACCTTGCAGTACGACTGCATGATGCAATTTCAGCTGAAATTCTAATGTCAGCTGGTGCTGACTGGAGTCTCCAAAATGAGAATGGTTGGAGTGCACTCCAGGAGGCAGTTTGTACCAGGGAGGAGAATATTGCCATGATCATTGCCCGACACTATCAGCCTCTTGCCTGGGCAAAATGGTGCCGCAGGCTTCCTAGGATTGTGGCATCAGCTTCTCGAATTCGAGACTTCTATATGGAGATTACCTTCCACTTTGAGAGTTCAGTGATACCATTCATAGGTAGGATTGCCCCTTCAGATACTTACCGAATCTGGAAACGTGGTTCTAATCTACGCGCAGATATGACCCTTGCAGGATTTGATGGATTTCGTATCCAACGCTCGGATCAAACGTTTCTCTTCCTTGGAGAAGGTCATTCCTCAGAGGATGGGAATGTATCTTTGCCTCCTGGCTCATTGATTGTGCTCGCTCACAAGGAGAAAGAGATCACGAATGCTTTGGAAGGGGCTGGTGTTCAACCATCGGAGGCTGAAGTTGCACATGAAGTGGCTTTGATGTCTCAAACTAACATGTATAGACCAGGAATTGATGTAACTCAGGCTGAGCTTGTTCCCCATCTGAATTGGCGAAGACAGGAGAGGACGGAGACTGTAGGACCTTGGAAAGCCAAGGTTTATGATATGCTTCATGTCCAGGTGAGTGTGAAGTCAAGGAGAGTCCCTGGTGCTATGACTGATGAGGAGCTTTTTTCAGTTAATGATGATGATAGATTGGTTAATGGGGGTGGTGAAAATGATGAGTATGATGATGTGCTAACAGCTGAGGAAAGAATGCAGTTGGACTCTGCACTCCGCATGGGGGATGGTTTTGGTGAGGATGAAGATGGTGGGGTACAGGATAGCCATGAAAATTTTGATGCAGGATCATTTGAAAGCTGCGAATCCACTGTTGCTAACAAAGAGAAGAAAAGTTGGTTTGGTTGGAACAGGAAGAGCTCTAAAAACATGGGGGACGATCCTGAGGATTCAAAAATTCTTAAGAAGTTTTCAAAGTTAGCACCTGATGATAGCAAGCAAAAGTCTAATGATAGTCGCAGATCATCATCTGAGTTTCCTAGGGAGGATATGGGGGACCTTAAAAAGTTTAAAGATAAAAGTAGCAAGAAGAAAAAGAAGAAAGGGGCTACGGTTGAATCAAAGAATGAAAGCGAATACAAAAAAGGTTTGAGACCTGTTTTGTGGTTAACACCAGATTTTCCTTTGAAAACAGAAGAACTGTTGCCTTTGCTTGACATACTGGCAAATAAGGTCAAAGCAGTGAGAAGACTCCGGGAGCTGTTGACTACCAAACTTCCTGCTGGCACATTTCCTGCCAAGGTACTTACTGATGCATCTGCACTTCTTCATTGGTACTTTTTTTTTCTTTTTTCTCTCTCACGGCAGGTTCATAGAAATAGTCTTATGTCTCTAATACATGTTTATTTCCATGGAGGTTTGGCTTTGCTATCTGCAACTGTCTTCATGTTGATTGATTTTTTTATCAAAATTCTGAGTATACTACTAACAGCTTTAGTCACTCTTAGAATATCATGTACTATGCTTCTGGCCTCCTGAGTCTTCAAAAGTTTCTTGCTAGTAGTTCGCCAGAAGATATGAAGCCATCACTAGTGTTGCAAATAATGAGTATGCATCCTCCCGTGCTTGTACAACATAGTCATAGACACAAGAGAGCAAAAATAATTCGTAAAACTTTAATAAGTGATTCTCTGGAGACATGACATGAAAATGTATTTATTTCAGTTATAGCATAAACATTATTTATGTTAGTATTAGTAGAGATAAAACTATAATGCGATTATGACTTGTAATTTTATATTTTAGACTGAAAACTTGCATGAAGAGCGCCCTGATAATAATACTCTTTTCTAGAATCTAATTGGAGCTTCCTGGTGCTGACACGCAGTAAACTTCCAGAACTGTGCCTGTTACCTTGTTGTAGTTCTTTATTTTTCCGAGTTCGCTACTGCCATGTGACTTGTTAGACATGTCTTGGGGCCTGGATGACAGGTGTGCATGTACACATTTCACAAGAGTTTTTTTTTCAACAGTATTAGTTATATGTAGCTTTTATGTTCTTGTTTGAAAGTAATAGATTCGAAGAGTTGAAGTAAGTGTTACATGCACTAAACCGCAAACAACTTTTTCTGTAAACCAAAAGTTTGATAAGTCAAATACCATATCAAGTTATCAGTTCAATGTTGATATCATTCTTTAGAGTTTCCATTAACCATTGTTTTAAAATTAGAAGTACTTGCAAGTTTGAAATATAAAAAGAAACTATAGATGAATAATAGAAATGGAATATTTATTTACCAGAGTAAATATAAAAATATATTGATAATTTTGTCTTTCAGCCATTATGTTTTTGTAAGGTATGAAGCTAAAAGAATAAACATGAAAATAGAATACCAACATACCGGGGGCCTTTTATGTGTAGCCATCCATCTGTGAAGAAATATGAATCACAATTTCTATCCCCAGCAAATCCTGTGTTTTAGTAAGATCATAAAAGACATGCAAAAAGCTGTCCCAGATTTAATTTTTATGCCAGTGAAATGTGTTTTATTAGCCAGGTGAATTTGTAGGTTAACTTTGTAATTCAGTGTTCTGTTTCAGTTTTTATAAGTTAGAGAGCTTTAACTATTCTATGTCTAGAGTCTACCCTCAACCTAGAGAACATGAACTTTATAGTTGAAACATTTTTATTTAGTGTGCTGTTTCAGTTTTGACAAACTAGATAGTTCTAACCGTTCTATGTCTAGTTTGGTGTTAATAGTTGTTCTTTCTTAGTTTGGCTGTTAATTTTATCTTATTACTTTTCCCATTTATGTTAATGCTTAATTTTGAAAGTGACAAAAGCAATATTTATAAGAGTTTATGGAGGTAAGTATTTGTGATTCATATACTAAGACTAGGAGAGACGAAAAGACAATTCTCCATCTTTGCCTATTTGCTTAATAGCGTTTTGCTCAAATCCACAATTATATGGTTATAATGTAGCATTGTAAGTATACTTGAACCCTATGGGTTAGTGTTTTTTGGGGGATGCATTTGTTGATTCTAGGGGCACAGGTTTACGTATTGAAAAGAGGTTGTGGTGACTTCCGCTGTTAGCTCTGAAATCTAACGAGTCAAGTTAGAAGGACACATGAAGATGCTGATTAGTTATTATTATGTAGTCTTATTCTCTGCTTGTTTGTCACTTACCATCCTTTCCTTTGTTTTAATCTGTGTGTTAAATAAAGTGTTCCAATCTATGTGCAAGAGAAGAGAGACAAGAGACATATATTATTCGGGATGATATGAGCAGGAGAAACATCAATTTTTAAATGATATAGAGAGAAAGCCATTGGGTTTGTGTCTAGTCATGTATGTCCTTTTGTATTTTTAGATATTTTTTCTTAATTCAATACTCATTTGAGAAAAAAGTCTCCTGAATAATTTGTCGAAGCGAGCCAATATTATTATTTATATGTCCAAAAGCTTGGGCTATATTATGGTGCAACTAAATTAAAAGCCTATTCCTGCCTTGCATTAAAATCCTTCTAACCATACAAACATCCCATATTTGGTTGCCCAAATTCCTCGAGCAACCACTCGCTCATGTAAAAAACTTCTCTCTAACTCTAGAATCTTCTCTGCTGCAACTTCATGGTTACTGTTGTGGAGTTTCCTATTTTCACTTTTGTGCCTCTCCCCCACTCTTCTAGCTTTCTTCAAAATCACATGTATAGACTAGCACGTCAATTCTGAGATTATGTCAGATTCTTATTTGGAAAATTTTTGTTGGATAAGGACATGAAAATATAGATATAAGACAAGTTGTTTGACTCAAAAGGAAGTCAACAAGGATCTTAAATCAATTGGCCTTCCTTTTCCCCGTTTGCCTAATGTTCTTCCTCATGCTGGTTTCAACCTTGTGAGATACTTGAGTATTGATGACCAACCCAGTGGTATAGTATTTATTATTTTTTGCATAGTTGAGTTGTACCAAATATCTTATTAGCAGGACAACCATGCTTAATGTGTGGTTGAACTGCCTAAGATGATTTTCATGCATTGTTGATCATAGTGCTCAATGATTTCATTTATGGGTTAAGTTTGAGTAAATTTATTAAGATGATGGTCGGAAGACAGGATGATTCCGTTTGCAGTTGCCTTACAATGTATTGACTATAACACTCATATTCCATTCAAAAAGGTTCTCTGTAGTTTTAACATTTAAAACAAATATACTGATTTCCTATACATGTGAATGTTTGTGGTACTTTTACGATTGCTGCAGGCATCATCGTGTTTGGCATGCTTGGACTCTTCATTGTTATATTGGATGCTTAAGTGCTATGATGACTGAGAAATGAAGTTTGCTTTGCAGATTGCCATCCCAATTGTGCCAACAATACGCGTGCTGGTGACATTTACAAAATTTGAGGAGCTCCAGCCAGTGGAGGAATTCTCGACACCTCTCTCTAGCCCTGCACATTTCCAAGATTCCAGGTCGAAGGATTCGGAGGGTTCTACATCATGGATTTCATGGATGAGAGGAAGCCGTGGGGGCCAATCTAGTGATAGTGAAAGCCGACGCAGCTTCCGCGATGAAGCTGATCCATTCCACATACCATCTGATTACGCATGGGTTGATGCCAGTGAGAAAAAACGTAGAATGAAAGCCAAGAAAGCAAAGAACAAAAAACATAAAAAGCATGGAACAGCCAGGAATCCAACCCCCGATGGTGGCCGGCAATTGAGTGAAGATGTTGAGTAGCAGCAAGGAAGATGATTTGATAGAGACTGCAAATCTCGAAACATATTATACTCAAGGTAAGGGAGCAGGATCTTGTTTCCATAAACTTACCAATGTTCTTGTTAGTGTGGTAATAGACGGCGGCTAGCCATTGTATTTTCGTCTTCTTCAGCTTTTCAGCTGTGTTTGTATTGTTATTTAATATGGAAATTGGAATGCAGTTGGTGCTTTAATTTTTCTTTCCCCGAGACTGCCTCAACATGTATCTAGTTTAGTTCAGCCTCTGATTGGAATTCCTCTTCAAACGTTCCATTTGCATATATGGTTTTATTTTGTTATTCATTTTTATATGCTATTTATCTGAGGCTGGTACGTTAGAACGACGTCATCGGGACAGGCCTTCTCTTAACATAATTACATGTATGTCCATTTGAGCACGGACCAGTTTGTAATTGTAGCAGTTTCGATATTGTAATTGTAGCAGTTATTCGATTTTAATAGTACAACGTATATATATCTGCGAACTCAACTAGACTAAATTAAGATCGAATGCAAGAACAAGACTTTTTCGTAGTACTTGTACTGGATTTGGAAATAGGTAACCCATAGGATTATGGACCCATCTTATTTACCCCAAATGGTAAGAACCTGTCGGACAGTAACAAGATGAGAGATTGTGGGTGGAAGCAGTTTTGCACTGTAAAAGAAATTTGCACGACAATTTATAACAGTATGAATTTATGGATTTTGCGTTTATAAATTTCATTTAGTTAACTCAATTCTTTTGTTCATTTACTGCAACTAGTAGTCTTTTAAATTTTAATTATGAATACTCCAGTTTAGAGATATTAAATTATATATATATATATATATATATATATATATATTTTACAGGCGCATGCACATAAAATTAGATTCAAATATTTGAAAAGACTCCTCAAATATTCCAGATTCCTTGTACTTTATTTTAAAAAAAATAATATATAAGTATATTATAGATATATTTCAAATATTTAATCCAATTAACATAACATCCAATTAATAAATTATTTAAATAACTTTGATAAATTTTCTTTCTTTGTTTGCAGAATTACCATAAGCAAGAAAAAGAATTTAATTTAATTAAATTTAATAATAGATCTGACCCCACATATAGATCAAAAAATGAAATCCATCCAAAGGTTTCATAAATTCTGGCAGCTCGTACACTTACGAATACTGAACTGCACATTTTCAGCTACCACTTTAACAACCAAAAACAATAAAGATAAAAATATTCATTAATGAAAGATTTTTTTGCCAAAAAAATATAATTGATATACATTGGTAGATATATACCACCTGCTCAGCACCCAACAACTCTTTATTTCTATTATAGCTTTACAAATTATCTTTACCGCTTATTTATCTCTCCTGTTACCAATTTTTAACTTAATTCAGTGGAGGGTAACCCCTTATTTTGTAGGTCTCCCCCCTTCTATTCCAACAGGTTAGAGTTTGGTAGAACGAGGCGAAATCGAGGCGTTGGACACTATCATCTCTTCACAAATTTAGTGGTGCTAAATTGACAAGCATCACTTGGCGCCGTCTGTGGGAACATTTGAGTTGAGGCGTGAGAATTCCATCAAGTCACATATGGCTGTCGACGGTTCGAACAACGTTCCTGCTACGGCCGGACAGCTCCCTTGTCTAGCGGGTGCTGGGAGTGAATCTAGGAATAAAATGACTAAAACTCCTGCGAGTCACTCCAGCCAGGCACTTAGGGCACCGGATAACCAGCCAGAGGTTAACCTGTGGGAGAAAACGACCCCCTATAGCTTTTGGCGGACACCATTCGGGTATCGACATCAACGAATGCTCCTAGGAGAGGAACCACCGAGAGTGACTCCGAGACAGGCCAAACTAGTGGCCAGGATTTACAACTAGTAGGTAGGGATCCTGTGGCGTCCTGACCCGGGGGCCTCCGTATGCCCACGGGCCCGGGCGTCAGGTGATACCAGTCATTTCGCAAAACCTGTGTAAACACTAATACAAAAGTTATGTCTAATTTAAAAATATATATAATACCAAAGATATCCAACAATAACACACTTATAAGGTCACCTTTGTCTAAGTTCAAAAGTATAATAACGCTATTCGTCACTCCAGACCGGGTAACTCATCTGAGCTAGCCTATTCTCACCTGAGATTTAATTGCTACTTTATTCAAACCAGTCTATGGGCACGCATAAAGTTCCCCTTAGCTCACTTTCCATTTCCAGGTAGTATCCTCTATCTACACATTCTGGAGAACAAAACGAAACAGAGGGAAATATAGGGTGAGTCAAATGACTTAGCGGAAATTATCACAATAATCAAGAACAAAAAGATAGTAGAACAAATCAGAAGAATAATGAACAGAAAGGTAACAGAGCACATCAGAAGAATAACGGTAACAACGATAACATAAATGAAGAATAAGATAAACAGATAATGTTTACTGAGGGTTAAGTGTTATAGGTCCCGTCTTGTATCGCCTTCCCAGATGATCAGTCCAGGCAGTAGTCAGTGGGCAGTGGCAGTACAGAGACCAGCGACGCACGCATGTGTTGGGTTGTGGCGGGCCCGAAGCAGAGTGACGGTACGACGTAATACTTCAAAAAATTTCGCCATAACCTCGTTATCAAAATATTTCTAAAAATATTTTAATAAAGCAGCGGAATAAATCGGGCAACATAACTCTAATATATACAGAAATCGATAACATAATTTTAAATCATCTAGCATATAGTCATAATATGCAAATAATAATTTGGACAGCACAACGGTATTACCGTACTGCAAAATTGGCTATCAACGACACTTTTCCATCACCTCGATATTTCCTCGTGAAACCGGCAGAGCTTCCCCGCAATATCCCCGATTAAGAAATTGGAGTGTGGGCTTCGGCAGTATTTCGCTAAATACTTTGAGAAAATATTTTTCAGAAAAACCCTTTTTTCTAAAACCTGAAAATCCCTATTTTCTAATAATTAAGCGGATTATATATTAATTATATAACCACCTAATTAAATAATTAATTAATCCTTAATTAAGGATTAATTAACTAAATGAGAGAGAGAGCCGAGAGGCATTTGAAGCTGCCAAAACATTTCACAAAAAAGGAATGAATTAAAACAAAACATAGCTGCCATATTTATAGGCAAGTTCAAGGCCATTTTCGTCCAAAAAAATGATTTTTGCCGTGCACTCCAAGTCCGCCTCGCCAATCCAAGGGTGCCACGCAAGTGCTCACGCCGCCACGAGGCCAACGCCGCCTGGCACGCGCGGAACGGAGCCCGCACGCGCCGCCCGTGTGGTGGCTGTGCGTTTGGCGCGTGTGAGAGGCACGCCAGCGCGAGCAGTTGCCACGTGGCGAACCGGTCCGGTCCAACCGGGCGGTTCAGTCCTTAGACCGCTTCAGTTGTGAACCGGTCGGTTCAGCTTGGTCTGGCCCCCCCACGGACACGTGTCATCATACTATTCGTCCACGTGTCCGGGTCGGTCAAACATTGACCGACCCTAACCGACCCTGCCCGAACCGTTGACCCGTCAATCGATTTGACCCGGCCCGTTTTGGAGATCTGAGCCGTTGACTCGCGCCCGCGTGGCTGGATCTCATCCGTCCACGTGTCGCACACGGTGGAGCCCAGTCAGCGCCACTTGGCGACTGACACGCTGACGTGGCGAACCGGTCCGGTCCAACCGGGCGGTTCAGTCCTTAGACCGGTTCAGTTGTGAACCGGTCGGTTCAGCTTGGTCTGGCCCCCCACGGACACGTGTCATCATACTATTCGTCCACGTGTCCGGGTCGGTCAAACATTGACCGACCCTAACCGACCCTGCCCGAACCGTTGACCCGTCAACCGATTTGACCCGGCCCGTTTTGGAGCCCATCTGAGCCGTTGACTCGCGCCCGCGTGGCTGGATCTCATCCGTCCACGTGTCGCACACGGTGGAGCCCAGTCAGCGCCACTTGGCGACTGACACGCTGACGTGGCGTGCCACGTCACCTGCCACGTCATCAAAAAACATTTTTTTTTTTCGAAAAATTTTATTTTCTCCAAAATAAAATTTCGGGCATTTCCAACTCCTTGGAATTTAATTTATTTTCTCAAAATAAATTTCTTGGCTATTTTCAAACACTTTGAAAAATCATTTCTCTCTCCCGTTTTAATATTTTCTCTTTGATCTTCGTTGGGGCTTGCGGGGGGACCTGCAGGACTAATTAATCTTAGCTCCAAACGGGTCAATCTATTATCATCCCATGACAATAATTGATTACCATTTAACAATATTTAATTCCACTAAATAAATATTGTTGAACTCTAAAATTAATTAAATTATTTACGAATTTCTCGATTTAGAATAATTTTGCATTTTACTCCTCTGTACAGATATCCATGAAAAATAAATCAATACTACTATCATTTATTTTTCACTTCCAATCTGAAATTTCTTGATTTGCCTTAAGTTCAAATTCCCTGCATGTGAAACATATTCAACATACAACTTCGGTGACGCACACACGAAGTACTTTGGCCAAAGTTTTAATTGAACTTTGCAAATCTATTTCAGGGATATCTTTAAACCTTCCAGCAAGGCTACAGATTCCTTGATCAATATTTCTCTCTAGCACATTTCATGCAATCACCGAACGTACAAAGTATTTTGGCCACCCGTTACCGAGACCTCACTTCTGAGTACATCACAGTGATTAACACTACATGCCTAAAGTCGAAACACTATCAGAATTAAGAGTCTAATGTTTCCGAGATTTTATTCATTTTAGATAGCAGTATAAAATGAACAATCTCAGTGGTCCAGTTCGATGTTTCCAATCTCATTGAAAATCATCAATGTGTTATAATTGGAAACTCCATTTCCCTATGACGAAAGACTAATCATCTTATATAACACATTATAGTCTTGATAAGAACATCTTCTTATAAAACTGACTAGAACTTTAATGACACGTAATTCTTGGTATTTAAAGTCTTTTCCTATGAAACACATTTCATATAAAAATACCATCACACGTCATTAATTATTAAATTTGTAAAATACTCATAACTTGCTTTAATTTCAGTTTTATTAATCCAAAATATTTACAATATAATTGGATTTTTAGGGCATTAGTCCCAACAATCTCCCACTTGCCCTAAATCCAATTGGCTACATATCTAAGACCCATTCCTTCTACATGAGTGTCAAAACTCTTTTGCGCCAAAGTCTTAGTGAAGGGATCTGCTAGATTATTTACTGAGCCAATTTTCACCACTGCCACTTCTCCACGTTCCACATAATCACGTATAATGTGAAACTTCCTCTCGATGTGCTTGGCACGTTTATGACTTCGAGGTTCCTTGGAGTTGGCCACCGCTCCAGCATTGTCACAGTACAATGTGATCGGCGTAAGTCCGTCCTTGACGACTTCTAGGTCCATTAGGAAATTCCGAAACCAATACGCTTCTTTGGCTGCTTCCGAAGCTGCCACGTATTCGGCTTCCATGGTGGAGTCAGCAATGCAAGATTGCTTAATACTCCTCCAACTTACGGCTGCTCCTCCTAGAGTAAACACGTATCCAGACGTCGAACGCCTAGAATCCAAATCAGATTGGAAATCCGAATCTGTGTACCCAATAGGAATGAGCGCATCACTGCGATAGATAAGCATATAATCCCGAGTCCTTCTCAAGTACTTTAATATATGCTTTACAGCTATCCAGTGTTGGGGTCCAGGGTTTGACTGATATCTGCTGACTAGACCTACAACATAACAGATATCTGGCCTTGTACATAACATGGCATACATAAGGCTTCCGACTGCCTAAGCGTACGGAACATCTTTCATTTCTTCTGTCTCTTCTGGGTTCTTGGGACACTGATCCCGAGACAGATGAACTCCATGTCTGAAAGGTAACGATCCTTTCTTGGAGTTAGCCATATTATATCTTGCCAACATCTTATCTATATATGCTGCTTGTGATAAACCAATCATTTTATTCTTACGATCACGACAAAGTCTGATCCCTAGAATATAACTGGCTTCACCTAGGTCTTTCATGTCAAACTGATTTGACAACCAAATCTTAACTGCTGACAATATTCCTGTGTCATTCCCAATGAGCAGAATGTCGTCAACATATAGAACTAAAAATGTTACAACACTATCATGATGTCTCTTGTACACACATGGTTCATCAGGTAATTGCATAAATCCAAAGGATTTAATTGCCTCATTAAATCTGATGTTCCATGACCTAGACGCTTGCTTAAGACCATAAATAGATCTATCAAGCTTGCATACCATATGCTCCTGATTTCTGGCAATAAAGCCTTCAGGCTGAGTCATGTATATCTCTTCTTGAAGGTGCCCGTTCAAGAAGGCAGTCTTTACATCCATTTGCCAAATCTCATAATCATAATGAGCGGCAAAGGAAAGGAGAATTCTTATGGACTTAAGCATTGCTACAGGCGAGAAGGTTTCGTCATAATCGATACCTTCTTTCTGGGTATAACCCTTTGCCACAAGCCTTGCTTTAAAGGTCTCAACCTTTCCATCTATTCCCTTTTTTCTCTTGTAGACCCATTTGCATCCAATAGGTTTAATGCCCTCAGGCGCCTCTACAAGTTCCCAGACTTTATTGGAATACATTGAATCTAATTCAGATTCCAGGCTCTGACCCAACGGTCAGCGTCTATATCCTTTATGGCTTCATCATATGTGACAGGATCAGATACTTCAGATTCAACCACTTGGGTTAGTCCTAGGTATCTGTCAGGTGCCCTGACAATCCTCCCACTACGACGAGGATGTTGTGTACTTGTCCCTACATCATATGTTGTATCTGGTACATCATATATATCTAACACATTTTCAGTTACTATGGGTTGTTTGAATTCAGAATCTGATGTTGTCATTTCTTCTAACACAATTTTGCTTCTACCCTTGTGGTCATTTACAAAATCATCTTCAAGATATTTGGCATTAGTGCTCACAAACACTTTGTGATCGCTCAGATCGTAAAATGTACCACCTCTTGTTCCTTTAGGATAACCTATGAACAAGTAAACCTCTGTTCTTCATTCCAACTTGTCAGGATCCTTCCTTAACACATGACCTGGGGTTCCCCATATCCGAAGATAGGAGACACTGGGCTTTCGCCCTCGCCACAGTTCCATTGGTGTTTTAGGAACCGACTTGGATGGAACAAGGTTTAATATGTGTGCCGCCGTTTCGAGTGCAAAGCCCCAAAACGAACTTGGTAGGGTAGCATGACTCATCATAGATCTTACCATTTCCATCAGAGTTCTATTTCTCCTTTCTGCAACACCGTTCTACTGGGGTGTACCTGGTGCAGATAATTGAGATCTAATCCCATTTGCAGTGAGAAATTCTAGAAACTCTGTTGACAGATACTCACCACCACGATCTGATCGAAGTGCCTTGATACGTTTTCCAGTTTGATTTTCAACTTCAGCCTTGAATTCTTTGAACTTTTCAAAAGATTCAGACTTATATCTCATCAAATAAACGTATCCGTATCTGGAGTAATCATCCGTAAAAGTGATGAAATACTCAAAACCTCCTCTTGCTTGAATACTCATAGGACCACACACATCCGTATGAATTAACTCAAGCAATTCTGTGGCTCGATTACCTTTAGATTTAAAAGATCTCTTGGTCATTTTACCTTCCAAGCAGGATTCACAGATTGGTAGTTCTGTTAAGTCCAAGGGACTCAACAATTCATCTGAAATTAGTCTTTGGATGCTTTTTGGATTAATATGACCAAGACGTAAATGCCACTTGTACGCCTCGTTAGGCATAGGAGTTTTTCTTTTGGTTGGTAAGTCAAGCTTAGCAGTGTTAAGTTCGGAATTAGGGTTTTTATCGGGGTATAATAAGAAAAGACCATCTTTTACCGTGCCAGAGCAAATAAACTTTTTGTTTTGCTTAATGGTAAAATTTTGTTCAAAACAAACATTGAAACCATTATTTATTAAATAACTCACAGAAACCAGATTTCTGCGAACACACGGTATATACAGAATGTCTTTTAGTACCAAAACCCTATCACCAAAATACAAATTTACAGTCCCTACTGCTAATACAGATATACTTGTATTATCCCCGAGCAGTAGCTGCATCTCGCCATCTTCAAGCTTTCTGGTTAGCTTGAACCCCTGTAACGAATTACAGATATGATTAGTTGAACCCGAGTCCACACACCAGGAATCTGGTGGACTTCCAACTAAACATAATTCAATCAAACAAGATATCGATATACCTTGTCCAGATGGCTTAGCAGGAAGACTTGCTAAGTATTTTGGACAATGCCTCTTCCAGTGCCCATTTTCACCGCAGTGGAAACATTTTCCCTTGCTGGGTTTGCCTTTCTTCTTCTGAACCTTTTTCTTGGGATTGAGAACCTTTCCCTTTCCTTTTTTCCACTTGTTGGTTTTTGGAGCCGTGGAAGTCGATGCCTGAGCCAGGAGAACCGTTCCCTTAGCTTTCATCACTCCCTCTGCCACTTTAAGTTCGTTCATCAATTCAGGCAGAGAAAAATCCAATTTGTTCATAGAATAATTTTACCTGAATGTGTCAAACGACTTTGGCAGAGAGCATAGGATCATATCCTGTTTGCTGAGATCATCAAATTTAGCACCAAGGCTTTCAATTTCGTTCAGGCAAGCCATCATGTTCATAACATGATCCTGAACGGGTGATCCCTCAGACATCTTGGTAACTAACAGCCTTCGCATCAATTCGAGCCTCTTGGCTCGATTCTGTCCTCCAAACATTTGATGGAGATGATCCATCATGTTCCTAGCAGTTGGCATCTCGTGCATTTGATGCTTAAGAACATTGGAGACAGAAGCCAGGATATATGACCTAGCCAAATCATTGGACTTGATCTAATTGGCGTAAGCATTTCTCATATCCTGATTGGCTGTAGTTTCCGGTATCCCCGGACAAGGTTCAGTGAGCACTTGTTTCAGATTCTCGTGACCAAGCACGATGTCAAGATTCATTTTCCAGTCAGCATAGTTAGACCCTTCAAGCCTATTTTCCTTTAGGATCGATTGAAGCGGGCTAGCGGTCGACATTGTTTTAAAACTGAAATATTTTAAAAGGGTGCAAGTTATGATTCTGTATTTTACTTCTTTTGCGTCTAACCAATAAATGAAATCCACGTAAGCATTTTTGGTTTACACAATGGTGACTTATCTAACCGCAGTTGACTCCCAGGAAGCGAGGTCAAAAACCGCTTAGAAGAGCAAGAATCAATCTTAATTAACATGCCATCTAGGTAACTCTTACCAAACTATGTTAATCCACCACGTTAACCTTTAGCCTCTAAGTGAATGTAACATAGCTCCGAATGGAGGTTAATACATTACTTAGTCAAGCGTATACCGTTACCTAGAAATTCGTACGAGTAGATCAGACACTCCACGGAGGCGTGGTCGAGCTGACTTTCCCCGTATTTCATTCTATCCGAAGAAGTCTAATCTTGTATACCGCGAATACATACCCGCCGAAGGGAGTAGTATATATCCACTATACTATAGACGGGTAATGGAGGCCGTGAGAATCCAACTCTTTTCATCTCGCTCCCACTTGAATTTTATAAAATTTGTGGATTATCTTTGATTATTAAATAATCACTTTTGGAGTCTTATTAATTTTGGAAGTAATTAATCTAATTAATAAGCTCCCACTAGGATTATTAAATAATCCTAATAATATTCTAAGGCTTTAATAACTCTTTATTAATTTAAGCCAAAAAATATTAATCCAATTATGCATCGTATTTAATCTCTATTAAACATTATTTATCTAATCATATTAAATAAATCATGCATAATTGAAACAACATAATATCATATATTATCATGCCATTTTTAAAATTAAAAGCATGCTTGCAAATAATTATCACATAATTATCACGCATTAAATTTTTAATGGTCCCTTAAATAAATATGTTTTAAATTATCACATAATTTAAATCATATTTACTGATTCGGTAATTAACCAGGAAGATTATTGAAATCAATTCCCAGAAAATTACCATTCCACGCAAACTCCCAGAAACACTGGAGGGGTCACAACGGTCCCACTTAAAACCCAGTCTTCTTAGACAGAATTTACGTGCACAGTATCAGATTTAAAATTATGCATCTTATGCTTTATCAATGCGAGTATATAATCAGAGCCCCGCTCTGATACCAGTTGTTGGGTTGTGGCGGGCCCGAAGCAGAGTGACGGTACGGCGTAATATTTCAAAAAATTTCGCCATAACCTCGTTATCAAAATATTTCTAAAACTATTTTAATAAAGCAGCGGAATAAATCGGGCAACATAACTCTAATATATACAGGCATCGATAACATAATTTTAAATCATCTAGCATATAGTCATAATATGCAAATAATAATTTGGGCAGCACAACGGTATTACCGTACTGCAAAATTGGCTATCAACGGCACTTTTCCAGCACCTCGATATTTCCTCGTGAAATCGGCAGAGCTTCCCCGCAATATCCCCGATTAAGAAATTGGAGTGTGGGCTCCGGTAGTATTTCGCTAAATACTTTGAGAAAATATTTTTCAGAAAAACCCTTTTTTCTAAAACCTGAAAATCCCTATTTTCTAATAATTAAGTGGATTATATATTAATTATATAACCACCTAATTAAATAATTAATTAATCCTTAATTAAGGATTAATTAACTAAATGAGAGAGAGAGCCGAGAGGCATTTGAAGCTGCCAAAACATTTCACAAAAAAGGAATGAATTAAAACGAAACATAGCTGCCATATTTATAGGCAAGTTCAAGGCCATTTTCGTCCAAAAAAATGATTTTTGCCGTGCACTCCAAGTCCGCCTCGCCAATCCAAGGGTGCCACGCAAGTGCTCACGCCGCCACGAGGCCAACGCCGCCTGGCACGCGCGGAACGGAGCCCGCACGCGCCGCCCGTGTGGCGGCTGTGCGTTTGGCGCGTGTGAGAGGCACGCCAGCGCGAGCAGCTGCCACGTGGCGAACCGGTCCGGTCCAACCGGGCGGTTCAGTCCTTAGACCGGTTCAGTTGTGAACCGGTCGGTTCAGCTTGGTCTGGCCCCCCCACAGACACGTGTCATCATACTATTCGTCCACGTGTCCGGGTCGGTCAAACATTGATCGACCCTAACCGACCCTGCCCGAACCGTTGACCCGTCAACCGATTTGACCCGGCCCGTTTTGGAGCCCATCTGAGCCGTTGACTCGCGCCCGCGTGGCTGGATCTCATCCGTCCACGTGTCGCACACGGTGGAGCCCAGTCAGCACCACTTGGCGACTGACACGCTGACGTGGCGTGACACGTCACCTGCCACGTCAGCATTTCTGCCACGTCATCAAAAAACATTTTTTTTTTCGAAAAATTTTATTTTCTCCAAAATAAAATTTCGGGCATTTCCAACTCCTTGGAATTTAATTTATTTTCTCAAAATAAATTTCTTGGCTATTTTCAAATACTTTGAAAAATCATTTCTCTCTCCCGTTTTAATATTTTCTCTTTGATCTTCATTGGGGCTTGCGGGGGGGACCTGCAGGACTAATTAATCTTAGCTCCAAACGGGTCAATCTATTATCATCCCATGACAATAATTGATTACCGTTTAATAATATTTAATTCCACTAAATAAATATTGTTGAACTCTAAAATTAATTAAATTATTCACGAATTTCTCGATATAGAATAATTTTGCATTTTACTCCTCTGTACAGATATCCATGAAAAATAAATCAATACTACTATCATTTATTTTTCACTTCCAATCTGAAATTTCTTGATTTGCCTTAAGTTCAAATTCCCTGCATGTGAAACATATTCAACATACAACTTCGGTGACGCACACACGAAGTACTTTGGCCAAAGTTTTAATTGAACTTTGCAAATCTATTTCAGGGATATCTTTAAACCTTCCAGCAAGGCTACAGATTCCTTGATCAATATTTCTCTCTAGCACATTTCATGCAATCACCGAATGTACAAAGTATTTTGGCCACCCGTTACCGAGACCTCACTTCTGAGTACATCATAGTGATTAACACTACATGCCTAAAGTCGAAACACTATCAGAATTAAGAGTCTAATGCTTCCGAGATTTTATTCATTTTAGATAGCAGTATAAAATGAACAATCTCAGTGGTCCAGTTCGATGTTTCCAATCTCATTGAAAATCATCAATGTGTTATAATTGGAAACTCCATTTCCCTATGACGAAAGACTAATCATCTTATATAACACATTATAGTCTTGATAAGAACATCTTCTTATCAAACTGACTAGAACTTTAATGACACGTAATTCTTGGTATTTAAAGTCTTTTTCTATGAAACACATTTCATATAAAAATACCATCACACGTCATTAATTATTAAATTTGTAAAATACTCATAACTTGCTTTAATTTCAGTTTTATTAATCCAAAATATTTACAATATAATTGGATTTTTAGGGCATTAGTCCCAACAACATGGTCCAAGGGTGCGACCCAAGGAATTAACGAACTTTGGGGTCCCCGCAGTCGCTATTCTCCTTCACATTGGTTTACAGAATCGGTTACAGAATCAGGCTTAGGTAGGTTTAGGGTAGGCTTAGAAAGCAGATTAAACAAAATGGCTATCAATCAGTGGCTCAGAACACAAGGCAGTGAACATGCAGTAATCAGTACAGTAATAATTCAATGAATAAATCAACAGACAGTAACAGATTAACAAACAGTTCAGAAGACAGTTCAGAGAATAGATCAGTAAACAGTTCAAAGGTAATTCAAACAATTTAAGGAGCAATGCAAAAGATAAGCCAAGGAACAATTAAAGAATAATGAAACAGATAGGATACTAGAAGTAAAGAGAAAGAAATCATGGTACGAGGATTGTCTTTTGTCTACAGCAAGAAGGGGTTATTCCCATCTGTCAGTCTGGGATGCTGAGCTTCGTAGTCCCTTTACTGCTGCTCTAAATTGCCTGACAAGAATAAGGTAATTGGCTAAGCTTATATTCTATTATTCGTGATTAATAATTTCTAAATATATACTAATTTCCAAAATATATCAACATCAATTGATTAATCTTAGCGTGTTTAATAATAAGTCTGCTTATTACTAAGTTATTCTCAATGCAATTAATAATAATTCGGTTAATAAGTAATTATATAAAATTATCGTGTATATTTATTAACAATTGTATAAATTCTGATAGATATTTGAACAATATTATCAAATATCACTTAGTCCTTGAAATAGTCTAAATTGTCCAATAGATTCCCTCCTGTGGGGCCCACATCAAATTCAAGGTCAAAACTGATTTCAAATCAAGGTGAAACTTTAATTATTCCTTATAATTAGTTAATTACACTTATAATATAATGGCATTAGTCAGTATAATCATTACTGTAACTATTAATTGTCACTATAACAACATCAATATAATGTAACTGATGATGTTGTTAATATTATTCTTATTAATTATAATTAATAAGAATTGATCCGTCTCATTCATAAGGTTTTACAGTTACCGTTGGTGTTGTTATAATTATTATTATAATAATAATAATAATTATTATTATTATGTAGAACTAAACCTCAACTTATCAACCGTATGTTGGACAATCAGATTGTCCAAATTATCTCACGAATATGTTTAGAAGGTTAAGAACAATGTTCTGACATTTCTCCGGCGAATCGTCGTCGTCGGAACACCCCCGAAAAGCCGCCTGCCTCCGTCAGCCGCCACTTTACGTCATAGAAAAATTCCTCAAAAATAACCAAATTAATCCCCTCTTCACGCTATTAACAATCTCTAGTCAATTTTTGTTAGGAATAGTGCCCTGAAAGCCGATGTAATAGTCTCCTTTAGTACTTTCTGTTTACACAAATTTTTGTTGATTTGCAATAATTGATTACAAAATACAAGAAAATAAGGAAACAAAGAATTTAACAATTTGTAAATAATAAAGTGTTACAATCTCTGATTTATCCTCTGATTCTTCTCGAATAGAGGATTCGAGGGCTTGATGCTTGATCTCGAATCAAATGTAGAACTTGATTGAATTTGTAGAACTTGGTTGGAAGTGTTGGCTCGTTGCACGGACAGCACTTCGGGATTGCAAGTGACAATAGCTCGGAGACTTGAGAGCTAGAATGTCTTTTGCTCTTGAGAACTTGATGATTTTTTCTTATGTTGTGATTTGTGATTTTGTTATGTGAGCTTGTAGCCTTGGAGCCTCTATTTACAGGCTTTCGGTTCTTCCTTTGGGCTTCATAGGCTTGGGCCTGAATTTAAAGTCCACACTTTGAAGAAGTGGTCTTTATTTTATTTTAATGGATCATTTTCTAATCCATTTAATTAATTTAAGAATAAGAATATAAGTCCATAATTCTTATCCCAAATTAAACATTTTAGACCCAAATTTATTATGGACTTACGATAAAAATTAATAATTAATAGCCGATTTGTTTGGGCCACCAATTAATAATTTATTTCCAAATTTTCGGTGTCAACAGATGCCCCCACTTCAAGGTTCGGAACGAGTGTCGAACATTCGCGAGGCCGGGATTGAAGTACTCCACCATTTCTTTGTATTTTTTTGACGTGGAGCCCAGTTTGAGATTTGTTTGTTGCCCAAATAAATTTGAGCTGCCAATCTCCTTTTTAATTATTGGCCCGGACGACAAAATGGCCCAACATCCCCTTTCTTTGGCATTTTTTTTTTAAATTTTGATATGGGCTATTTGAAAGCCCAACTTCTGGAAGCAATCATCATCTTCAATTGGAAAAAAGTCCTCTCGCAGACCCACAATTTGGAGACTTTGGAGCTTCATTTTCTTCGGTTTTCCCCCCTTTTTTTTTATTTTTTTATAAATTTGATTTGGGCCATTCGAAAACCCAATTTGGGAAAGCAATCATCATCTTCAATTGGAAAGATCTACGCAGTCACGCCGCACCAGAACAATCCGGAATTGTAGCGGCTGCAGATGTAACATCCCGTTCGTCCGACTTATAAGGTACGCCTCATTTCAACCTTTTTATGTGTTTAATTAGGTGATTTTGTATTTTGCTCGGCCCTATTTGAACTCTTTAAGAGTTTAGGGACCCTTTTGTAATTTTCTCTTTTTAGGGGTTTTTCGGTCACTGCTCGTTCGATCGAGATTTTGACCTTTTGACCCCTTCAATGCGTTTAGGGCATCGAGACGAGTCCGTAGACTCTAAGTTTACCCAATTCTGACGTCGTTAACCCCTTCTTTCGACCGGTTTCGTGTACGAGGACCCGAGACATAATACCCGGATCCTCGTTTTGCTTGCCATAATTCCAGCTTCAGCTTCTCTCTCTCTCTCTCCCCCGCGATTCACGACATATACACACACTCAAGGTGTATTTTCACACACAACTCTAACTCGCTCGTTTCTCAACGGAATTCGAGGATCCAATAGTCCATTTCGGAGATCTCAACGACGCGGTCATAACCGTACCAATATCTCGACCAACCGGCAGCCGATGGTAGAGATATTGGCGATTTTCAGTCGCGCATATGGAGGGTGGCGGAGCCGCCACTTCACCGCCCATTCGCGGCGGCTTCCGGCCATTTTCCGGAGACACGCGCCCCACACCCAGGAAAAAGGGTCTCCGGAGCATCGGATGACGTTGGCGGCGCGGCCATCGGGGCCGCGACGGCGCCGCACCCGCCGCCTGAAGCTCGCGGCGGCAGCGTCCGTCACTGTAGTGGCGGCGTTTTCGCCGCTCCGACGATCTTTTTCGACGAAGGTTGGTGTTTCCTACCCTTTTCTGACCCCATGAGTCCATTTTCGGCATCGTTTTCACCGAATTTTGGCCGTAGGTGGTTGTTCCGGCGACGAGAGCGGTGGCAGAAACTTCGACGGCCAACGGGGGCCTTTTTCAGCGATCTTTTGGCCTCGGGCCCTTCACGAAAGTTGTTCGGAACGACGAGAACTATCGGCCATTGATCACGCGACTCCTGATTTGGCCGTTTGGTAGTGGATCGTGGCGGCACAGCGGCGGTTCAACGGCGAAGCCACCTCCGGGAATTTTTCCGGCGAGAAAGCTTAGCGCTTTCGTAAAGCTCGTCACGGGTAAGACAATGCTTCTTTCGGATTCGATTTTGGTTCACCGGTTTGGAAGTAATTAGAGTTTGAAGATTTTAGGGTTTTCGTATTCTTGGATTTGAAATTGGAGACAATTGGCTTGGATTTTCCAGAAATTGATCGAGGAATTGGATTGAGCACGAGGAATCCTTGCATGGGTGAATTTGTGGGAATTTTCAGGCACGTTCCGATAGCCGGCCACTGTTCCGACAGCTCCGGCGGTGGCGCTCCGGTGACCTTCAAACAGCTTGTCTGCTTCGTCGTGGTGAGTCCAACAGTACTTTTCGTTCGTCAATTGGACACTCGGTTTAATTTCTGCGGATTTATTTGTGCATTTGTGATTTATTTGACTAATTGAACTAAATGTAATTTAATTGCGATTTGCTTGACTTATCGATTTATATGAACTCCGATGTATACGAAATCTTACATTTAATGAAATGTGATATGCATTGATGCTTTGAATTGTAAATTGAACCCCGTTATGCCGAAATTGTATTAGTTGTTAATTGTTTAAAATGTAATTCGTACTTGTATGTTCGATAAATTGATGAATATGCATTGCTTGGTTTTTGAAAATATGTAATGAATTATGAATGTATAAATTTATGAATTGTTGTTGATATTAGTTTCGTTTCATGCTAATTGGGTATAATTCTCGTACAAGGGGTGTTTATGAAATTTTAGAAAATACAAATTTGTATAACTTGAATTAATTGAACCTTATCATTTGAAAACGATTAAGCTAATTTTGATTTAAGTAAAAGTTGAATTAGCATGCCTTGGATGATTAAATTTGGGACTTTTGCAATTAAAATTTAATTACCTAACTTGAATTTGAATTGAATATGTAAAATATGAATTGATCAGTAGGGTTAGAATTGGATTTGTAACCTCGTGAAATTTGTATGAATTAGGAAGCATGCTATTATGAATTATTTGATTTATTAATATGTGTCAATTGTATGAAAGGTGCTACGTGAATTTGCATGAAATGAATTAAGTAAACTTTGTTAATTAAATTTGTTATACAATCCATGAATTGTTTATGTGATAAATGAATAATATGATTTGATTAAATTATGTAATGTTTCTTCTGCAAATAATTGCCTTGCATTTGATCCCTGTTTGTGTGATTGCATTTGCCGTGCGTCTCTATGGGGTTGTTTAAGTCTGAGTCTGAGTCGTGTGTTGTGTTTTGTATGTCCAGTTGGTACAGGTGCACCCGGGGTGGTGACTTGTGGTCGTGCAGGTTCCGGGGTGGACCTTCTGCTTTGTGATCTGCAGTGTTTGCTACCAGGTGAGGTTAGGGTATAGTTATACCCTATTGCAATGTGCTCGTTTTCGAATGCATGCGGTTTATAAGCCTTATGTATATGTAGATATGTACGTACGATATGATAAGTACGATATGCATGTAATATCTCTGTCTGTTTGTAGCGTGACGTGACTTATGAGATAAACTTTGTGATAAGTATGAATTTTGCGTTATGCCTGGGGCCCCGACGATAGGATCAACCCGGAACCCACTATGAGGATGGTGGGGGATGGAGTCCTTGGGTGTGAGTGTCATGAAACTCATACCCTGACATATTAGTGTGAATGGTTAGGGTATGTATAGCCCTTCCATCATCCGGTGAAAGGTATGTGTGCTTGCCTTATGTTTTATGATTTGGTTTTGAGTTGTGTCTGTCAGTCTCAAGTTCGTGAAACGGGGGTAGATTCCTAAGTTAAGATAAAATTTGTTGTACTTTCAATCTAATAAAATATGCTCCGGTATGTGTGCTAAGTCCGCATGAACGTGTGCTAGTTTGCATGAGTTTGAATGTATGTTTTGAGTTATGTATAAGTTAAGTTTTGTTCGTTCTGTTTCGGATAAGTCACCCTATATATATTATCACGGGAAACTGTTTTGTCGTGCAAAAACTAACCCCGGGTTCACGAACGTTACTTTTATTACGTGCTGTGCTCTATATATATGTATGTGTGTGTGGGAAGTCCCCCGCACCTAAACCCGAACCCACATATGAAATGGGAAGTCCTTACACGAGCCCAGGTCTAAGCGAACGGGAGACCACACACTCACTAGGCTAGGCGGAGCTAAAACATACTCAGAGCGCATGACAAATAGACAAATAGCGGAAGCTAGGAGTTCTAGAAAAATAAAATTCAAGATCAAACATAGGTACCAAGTATCCAAATATACAAATCCATATCGAGTCACAATTACATAACAAAATATAATTTAAGATCAAATCATTAAGTACATATCCAAAATGAAATGCAATGCACCTAGCACGACCTATACCCAAAACTGAAACTCGAACGACCCACTTCTCCGCCTAGCTCGTGCTCAAACGACCTGCAAACTAAAGTGGGGAAAGGAGAGGTGTCAGTCATAACTCGACTGAGTGAGGGGGCTAACGCACACCCACAAGCTATACAAATAGAACAAAGCACGTAAAAGATAAAGGTTATGAACCGGGAATAGGTTTTGAACACCAAAACATTTTCAAAGAACATTACATATCATATACGTATACAATACATAATCCTTAACAAATGCATTAACATAAAGTCTCTATTCCCGTTTCATAATCCAACCATTTCATTAAGCTCGGCGAGTACGAGCGGAAATCCCATCCTGGGCTCCTCATTACATTACATTATAAAACAGAAATCACATTCAATCCCCTTCTCCGGTGATGGAAGAGTCCGTCGACCCTAGCCATCCATTACATTATACATTCCTCGAGGGGTGATTAGCCCACACGAGTGCCATTACATTATACATTCCTCGAGGGGTAGCTAGCCCACACGAGTCCTCCCCGGTTCATTCCAAAGGTATCAAGAGCACCGCGACTTCCCCAACCTCCCTAGGGTCGTACGTAGTACCTTGGATGGAGAACGTGCACAGAGGTCATAACCGGCGACCCCATGGTCGTCCCGGGTCCCCCTTACCCACATCTCCGGGGCCCAACATTACCATTACATTACCTTACCTTACCTTACCTTTCATTGCATTGCATTCTCGCTCATTACAAATCATTAACATTACGAACATTAGCATTAAACTTTCATAAACATTAAACTTTCATTAAAAAGGTGAACTCATATATGCTCGTAGATATAGCCCTTTCGAAAGCCAAAACTTTATAACAAGATCATAAACATATTATACATTACACATATTTAACTATATATATAATATATAGTCGCATGCGGGTTAGAAAACGAACATTTAAGGGTCTTAGGTCGCTTAACTAAAAAGAAAAGAACCTAAACCTCACCTTTGAACAAAAGTGTAGTGTGGTGCGAGAAAACGATCCCAAACAACTTAAACTCCAGGTACGACTCCTCCCGGAAGCACTCCTGTGACAAACAAACGCAACACTAATGACTTAGACTCAAACGTGTACCACTTAGACGCACGACGATGCATATGAATGCAATGAATGCAAGAAAGTATCAAAGCAACACTTAAACGTTAACAAATTTCATTTCACGTTTTTCCCTTCAATATCATAGCATAATTTCATAACGATATCATAACACATTACTTATTCATTAATCAATATCATAGGATAACCTTAGAAGCAAAAGAAACCACTTAGTGTCAAAGGAATAAAGAAATGTACCATTTAAAACGTTCAAATTTATATCAAGTAAAATTCATATAAAATGAATCCATAAAATTAATTCAAGACATTTAAAATATAAAATCACATGTTTTCATAACATATATCAATTTAATAAAACCAATTCCATAAATAAAATTTTATCAAATTATATAACATACACTATATTATAGATAACATATAATATAATATATACATATATATATATATATATATATATAAGTACACAAACACACACTCACATACACCATTTATTCTTACCTAATTAAAATCATAGTATATTATACACATTATAATACATATATATATGCATGCACACGTAACCACAATCATATGCATGCACAACCCACATCACACTAATACATGCACATAAGGTGATCATATTTATATATATATATACCTGCCATTAAGCTCACAAAAAGGGGCAATTAAAAGTATGGGCAAAGACTTAGAGCAGCAAGTAGGATGCATGGAAATTCAAGCAAAGCTCATGCATGCATTAACACAAAAGGCAATACGTACAGCACTAATTAAATCAAGGAAAAGCAGTAGCAGTTCGGCAACAAAAGCAGCAGCAGCAGTTTAGGCATGAAACAGGGTATAACGCAGCAACAAAAAGCAGGCAACATTCAGCAGTATAAAGACCAATTTCATGCATAAATTCAAGCCCACAATATCCCAAAGATAGCAGCTCAGTCACGCAGCACCTAGAAGCCCATGACAGCAGTTTATTTGCACTAAAATCCCATGTTTCAACATGTAACAGCAGCAACAACATAATAGAAGCAATAACAGCAGCTATGGTCATCAAATCATGCTCAAATTCCATACAAAACAGCCACAAAACTGACAGCAACACGCAGCTGTGACGGCAGCTCAATTCGTGCACAAGATCAACCAAAACGCAGCTGAAAATGAGGGACAAACAGAGCACCAGCAGCACGTAACAGAACTCTACAAATCCAGATCATTTTCCATGCATTTCATGCCTAAAATTCATGCAAGAACCCTCAAAATTAGCAGCAAAACCGAAGCAACAAAGAGCCATGACAGCAGTTCGTTATTGAGCCAAAATCCCCTGTTTTTCTTCATGAAACAAAGCAGTACGAGTAGCAGCATGTAGGGTTACGAAACAGTAGCTAAATCACACAAATCAGGCTCAAGAATCATGCAAATCAGCCACACACGTACATGCTAGCATAGATAATCAAGAACTATATTTTAACCTAACTATTCATCAAGTATGGCATGCACATGGATCCTTTAACATAATATATGATTCAAGTAGGGCAAAATAATCACAAGAACATGAAGATTAAGATTCATACCCTGATCTTGAAGAAGAAGCAAAGGATCGGATGGTTTGGTTCAAAGATTGGCCAAAGATTGAGGTTTCTCTTCTTTCTTCTTTCTTTCTCTTCCTTCACGTTTTTCCCCTTTTTCTTTGTCTTGGAAACTGATCAGCAAGTATGGGAAGAGAAATGGGATGATTTAGGATATAATTAAGTCAAGGAAATGATGAGGATTAGGCTTTATAACTCCATATAGGTCATAGGGGTGTTTTAGGGTACGTGGGGCTGAAATCTGCTTCGTCGGGGATCGAAACGACATCGAAAAAATACGAAACCTGTTCCATTGCATCCGGGTCGTCGAAAGGAGTGGGACGCCGAAGACGGGGCTCGAATCCGAGTGCCGTAGCTCAAGATATAAATTAAAACGTGCACACATGTACTAAAATGACTCATTTTTCAAATGAGTCCAAAACTTTCAAAAAGTTGCAAATAGGTCCAAATTCGAATTTCCAATTAAGTCCAATAATTTTTAAAATCATACAATTACATCCTTAAATCACGTATTTCACATAATTCATGAAATTAGCATGCTCGGGAATAAAATTGGCATATCATAAATTCATAATTTACAAGAATTCACACCACAATCTAAATTCGGGCATATTCTTGACCTTTAAATCACATATTTCATATTATTTCAAATAATTCATATAAGAAACAATTAGAAATAAATATGAATGCATCAAATAAAATAAAAATAAATATAATTATGGAAAATAAACTCACACGTGGTACAAACCTATACGTGCGAACGAGTGGGGTGTCACAAACTCTCCCCCTTAAAAAGGACCTGTCCTCAGGTCCGGCTTGGGACCTCGAACCACTCCGGATATAACTTTTCATCGATCTCACAAGTTGACTCTTCGATTTTCGACCTCTTGCCTTCTTTGATCTTGCACCTCAAACCTTACCTCTTCTCGATGGCTCTAACAAGTTGACAAGGAGAACTCGACCCTAAGCTTACCGAACACTCCCGTCAAAGAACTCTCACCAAGAACTCTCAAAAGAACTCACAACAAAGTCATGCGCAAGTAATAGGGCGTACAAAGAAGTTAAAACAACAACCAACAACAATCACAATAATGCATCCCGAAAATAAATGAATAAATGGTCTCGAGATCGACCAATGCATGTGATGTTATGCCATGTATGCATGTGTACCTCCCACCGCGGCATTTTGATCAACTTCTGTCGCTCTTTCCCTTTCTCCACCCAAAGCGTATGCCTGAGCCTGAATCGTGGGTCTCGGATTTCCTCCCGGCACATAATCTGGCCTCTTGCGTGGGCATTGATCTAACATATGCTCCGGTGACCCACATCCGAAGCATTTCCGGTGAAGCTTCCAATAATTCTCCGACAAATGGTTTGTTCAATGGCAATGTACACACTCGGGACCCTTGATAGCCAAAGGAGGATTTAGATTTGCCGGTTTGGGTTGCTTGTTTTGAGGATTAGGAAGTGGACGAACTTCGTACACCGGTCTCTTTCCAAGATTTGATGGAGTATCCGAGCTAGAGCTTTGGCCGGTGTGTGTACTCTTTCTTCTCATAACCACCCGGTCTTCAACTCTCAAAGCCTTGTCCATCACTTTAGCCCACGTGCTAGTATTTGAAGCTTCTAATGCATCCTTCATATCCTCTCGAAGCCCTTGGAGAAATTGGGAGGCCTTACCCTCCTCGTCATTTGCAATACTAGGGGCATAGCGTGAGAGTCTCTCGAACTCGTTTATGTAGTCCGTCACCGACATCCCTCCTTGCTTGAGGTCCATAAACTCTCTCAAGCGCCTATTCCGTGTAGCTTTCGGGATATACTTGTTCTTAAACTCTTGGATGAACACTTCCCAAGTGATTTCTTCCCCGGAGGCCCCTAATTTCCCTTGAACACTTAACCACCAATTATAAGCTTGTCCTTGTATCATGGTGAGGGTGCATTGAAGTTTCTCATCCGGTCCACAAGGTATAAGATTCCATATTCTATTCGTTTGCACCAACCATTCTTCGGCTTGAATATCGTTTCCACCAATGAAAACCGCTGGGTTTTGATTCTTGAATTCCCTAAGGGTGGCTGTAATAAGGCCTCCTCCATGATTATCGACCGGCGGGGCATTATTCCTTTCTTGATTTCGTTGCTCCAAAAATACCGCAAGCCTTTCCATAAAGTTTCCCGGATCCATTTGTGGTGGTGGTGGATTGTTATTCCTTTGTTGAGGAGAGTGATCCCGATGATGACGATGCTCGGAAGATCTATCTCGACGATGATATCTTCTTGGAGGCATATTTCTACAAAAATTCAAGAAATTCCAATACGTATGCATGCGGGTCAATACATGTTCATGTGCACTATTAACCAAGAAATAAACAAATAAGCGCATGAAGTCACATAATCACGTTGTCCTACGCCGTACGACCTAGACAGACTCAATCACGACACTAGAACTCCGGTTTTGCAACCCGGAGCTCTGATACCACTTTAGGATGTGGCACCCGGAACGCGGGCCACCACATCCCCCGCACCTAAACCCGAACCCGCATATGAAATGGGAAGTCCATACACGAGCCCAGGTCTAAGCGAACGGGAGACCACACACTCACTAGGCTAGGCGGAGCTAAAACATACTCAGAGCGCGTGACAAATAGATAAATAGCGGAAGCTAGGAGTTCTAGAAAAATAAAATTCAAGATCAAACATAGGTACCAAGTATCCAAATATACAAATCCATATCGAATCACAATTACATAACAAAATATAATTTAAGATCAAATCATTAAGTACATATCCAAAATGAAATGCAATGCACCTAGCACGAACTATACCCAAAAGTGAAACTCGAACGACCCACTTCTCCGCGTAGCTCGTGCTCAAACGACCTGCAAACTAAAGTGGGGAAAGGAGAGGTGTCAGTCATAACTCGACTGAGTGAGGGGGCTAACGCACACCCACACGCTATACAAATAGAACAAAGCACGTAAAAGATAAAGGTTATGAACCGGGAATAGGTTTTGAACACCAAAACATTTTCAAAGAACATTACATATCATATACGTATACAATACATAATCCTTAACAAATGCATTAACATAAAGTCTCTATTCCCGTTTCATAATCCAACCATTTCATTAAGCTCGGCGAGTACGAGCGAAAATCCCATCCTGGGCTCCTCATTACATTACATTATAAAACAGAAATCACATTCAATCCCCTTCTCCGGTGATGGAAGAGTCCGTCGACCCTAGCCATCCATTACATTATACATTCCTCGAGGGGTGATTAGCCCACACGAGTGCCATTACATTATACATTCCTCGAGGGGTAGCTAGCCCACACGAGTCCTCCCCGGTTCATTCCAAAGGTATCAAGAGCACCGCGACTTCCCCAACCTCCCTAGGGTCGTACGTAGTACCTTGGATGGAGAACGTGCACAGAGGTCATAACCGGCGACCCCATGGTCGTCCCGGGTCCCCCTTACCCACATCTCCGGGGCCCAACATTACCATTACATTACCTTACCTTACCTTACCTTTCATTGCATTGCATTCTCGCTCATTACAAATCATTAACATTACGAACATTAGCATTAAACTTTCATAAACATTAAACTTTCATTAAAAAGGTGAACTCATATATGCTCGTAGATATAGCCCTTTCGAAAGCCAAAACTTTATAACAAGATCATAAACATATTATACATTACACATATTTAACTATATATATAATATATAGTCGCATGCGGGTTAGAAAACGAACATTTAAGGGTCTTAGGTTGCTTAACTAAAAAGAAAAGAACCTAAACCTCACCTTTGAACAAAAGTGTAGTGTGGTGCGAGAAAACGATCCCAAACAACTTAAACTCCAGGTACGACTCCTCCCGGAAGCACTCCTGTGACAAACAAACGCAACACTAAAGACTTAGACTCAAACGTGTACCACTTGGACGCACGGCGATGCATATGAATGCAATGAATGCAAGAAAGTATCAAAGCAACACTTAAACGTTAACAAATTTCATTTCACGTTTTTCCCTTCAATATCATAGCATAAATTTCATAACGATATCATAACACATTACTTATTCATTAATCAATATCATAGGATAACCTTAGAAGCAAAAGAAACCACTTAGTGCCAAAGGAATAAAGAAATGTACCATTTAAAACGTTCAAATTTATATCAAGTAAAATTCATATAAAATGAATCCATAAAATTAATTCAAGACATTTAAAATATAAAATCACATGTTTTCATAACATATATCAATTTAATAAAACCAATTCCATAAATAAAATTTTATCAAATTATATAACATACACTATATTATAGATAACATATAATGTAATATATACATATATATATATATATATATATATATATATATATATAAGTACACAAACACACACTCACATACACCATTTATTCTTACCTAATTAAAATCATAGTATATTATACACATTATAATACATATATATATGCATGCACACGTAACCACAATCATATGCATGCACAACCCACATCACACTAATACATGCACATAAGGTGATCATATTTATATATATATATATACCTGCCATTAAGCTCACAAAAAGGGGCAATTAAAAGTATGGGCAAAGACTTAGAGCAGCAAGTAGGATGCATGGAAATTCAAGCAAAGCTCATGCATGCATTAACACAAAAGGCAATACGTACAGCACCAATTAAATCAAGGAAAAGCAGTAGCAGTTCGGCAACAAAAGCAGCAGCAGTTTAGGCATGAAACAGGGTATAATGCAGCAACAAAAAGCAGGCAACATTCAGCAGTATAAAGACCAATTTCATGCATAAATTCAAGCCCACAATATCCCAAAGATAGCAGCTCAGTCACGCAGCAACTAGAAGCCCATGACAGCAGTTTATTTGCACTAAAATCCCATGTTTCAACATGTAACAGCAGCAACAACATAATAGAAGCAATAACTGCAGCTATGGTCATCAAATCATGCTCAAATTCCATACAAAATAGCCACAAAACTGACAGCAACACGCAACTGTGACAGCAGCTCAATTCGTGCACAAGATCAACCAAAACGCAGCTGAAAATGAGGGACAAACAGAGCACCAGCAGCACGTAACAGAACTCTACAAATCCAGATCATTTTCCATGCATTTCATGCCTAAAATTCATGCAAGAACCCTCAAAATTAGCAGCAAAACCGAAGCAACAAAGAGCCATGACAGCAGTTCGTTATTGAGCCAAAATCCCCTGTTTTTCTTCATGAAACAAAGCAGTACGAGTAGCAGCATGTAGGGTTATGAAATAGTAGCTAAATCACACAAATCAGGCTCAAGAATCATGCAAATCAGCTACACACATACATGCTAGCATAGATAATCAAGAACTATATTTTAACCTAACTATTCATCAAGTATGGCATGCACATGGATCCTTTAACATAATATATGATTCAAGTAGGGCAAAATAATCACAAGAACATGAAGATTAAGATTCATACCCTGATCTTGAAGAAGAAGCAAAGGATCGGATGGTTTGGTTCAAAGATTGGCCAAAGATGGAGGTTTCTCTTCTTTCTTCTTTCTTTCTCTTCCTTCACGTTTTTCCCCTTTTTCTTTGTCTTGGAAACTGATCAGCAGGTATGGGAAGAGAAATGGGATGATTTAGGATATAATTAAGTCAAGGAAATGATGCGGATTAGGCTTTATAGCTCCATATAGGTCATAGGGGTGTTTTAGGGTACGTGGGGCTGAAATCTACTTCGTCGGGGATCAAAACGACATCGAAAAAATACGAAACCTGTTCCATTGCATCCGGGTCGTCGAAAGGAGTTGGACGCCGAAGACGGGGCTCGAATCCGAGTGCCGTAGCTCAAGATATAAATTAAAACGTGCACACATGTACTAAAATGACTCATTTTTCAAATGAGTCCAAAACTTTCAAAAAGTTGCAAATAGGTCCAAATTCGAATTTCCAATTAAGTCCAATAATTTTTAAAATCATACAATTACATCCTTAAATCACGTATTTCACATAATTCATGAAATTAGCATGCTCGGGAATAAAATTGGCATATCATAAATTCATAATTTACAAGAATTCACACCACAATCTAAATTCGGGCATATTCTTGACCTTTAAATCACATATTTCATATTATTTCAAATAATTCATATAGGAAACAATTAGAAATAAATATGAATGCATCAAATAAAATAAAAATAAATATAATTATGGAAAATAAACTCACACGTGGTACAAACCTATACGTGCGAACGAGCGGGGTGTCACATCATCGCAACTTTATGGTCAAGATTTCAACACTACGGTGAACGGTACACTAAGCATTCATGGCACGAGCATCCATACATTCTTTATTTGATTAATTCTTGTTATTATGTGTTAGATCTGTCAATTGTGTTACTTGTTGATTGTTGTAATTTTGATTCTGCTTTTGTGCTTGAGTGAGAGAGATTTGATTCTCTCTATTTATGTGCTAGGGGGATGTTGATTCTTCCTACTTGTGTGTTAGAGAGATGCTGGATTCTCTCTATATTGCGTGACAGAAAGATGCTGGAGTCTTTCTGAGTTTTGTGCACGAGAGATGCTGGATTCTCTTGTACTTAGGTATTCGAGGGATGCTGGATTCCCTTGGATTTAGGGTTTGAGAAATGTCGGATTTTCTCAAACTAGATTGTCTGGGAGGTGTGGAATCTGTTAGACTTAGGTTGAGAGACGGGGTTCTCCCAGTTCTGCGCTTGAGAGACGGGGCTCTCTCTTTTGTGTTTTGAGAAACACGGTTTTCTCTTTTGTGTGCCGAGAGACGGGGTTCTCTCTCTTGCGTGTTGAGAGATGGGATTCTCTCTTGTTTGTCGTAGTTTAGTTGCGCATGGCCTGACGACAGTCTGCAAGCAACGAGGATGTGACAGTATCGAGCTTCGGGTGCAGTGGCCTAGTGGTGATCGAATGAGTTGAAGTGACCAACGGTCAAGTGCTCAGTGGAACTTCAGTGACAACGAGTCACCATGAAGGGAGTTGATGTCAGTTAAGGGAGAAGTATCCTGAGGGGTTTGCAGTTCGCCTAGATCAAAGTTGCGCAGCGGAAGCTTGGAGTGGAATTCGTTTCAGAGTCGTTCAAGATCCTGCTCCCGGACCTAAGGACAGGTCCTTTTGAAGGAGGGGAGTTTGTAACATCCCATTCATCCGACTTATAAGGTACGCCTCATTTCAACCTTTTTATGTGTTTAATTAGGTGATTTTGTATTTTGGTCGGCCCTATTTGAACTCTTTAAGAGTTTAGGGGCCTTTTTATAATTTTCTCTTTTTAGGGTTTTTTCGATCACTGCTCGTTCGATCAATATTTTGACCTTTTGACCCCTTCAACGTGTTTGAGGCATCGAGACGAGTCCGTAGACTCTAAGTTTGCCCAATTCTGACGTCGTTAACCCCTTCTTTAGACCGGTTTCGTGTACGAGGACCCGAGATATAATACCCGGATCCTCGTTTTGCATGCCATAATTCCAGCTTCATCTTCTCTCTCTCTCTCCCCCGCGATTCACGACAAATACACACACTCAAGGTGTATTTTCACACACAACTCTAACTCGCTCGTTTCTCAACGGAATTCGACGATCCAATAGTCCATTTCGGAGATCTCAACGACGCGGTCACAACCGTACCAATATCTCGACCAAACGGCAGCCAACGGTGGAGATATTGGCCATTTTCAGTCCCGCAGGTGGAGGGTGGCGGAGCCGCCACTTCGCCGCCCATTCGCGGCGGCTTCCGGCCATTTTCCGGCGACACGCGCCCCACAACCAGGAAGAAGAGTCTCCGGCGCATCGGAGGACGTTGGTGGCGCGGCCATCGGGGCCTCGACGGCGCCGTACGTGCCGCCTGAAGCTCACGGCGGGGGCGCCCATCACTGTAGCGGCGGCATTTTCGCCGGTCCGACGATCTTTTTCGACGAAGGTTGGTATTTCCTACCCTTTTCCGACCCCCTGAGTCCATTTCCGGCATCGTTTTCACCGAATTTTGGCCGTAGGTGGTTGTTCCGGCGACGAGGGCGGTGGCAGAAACTTCGGCGGCCAACGGGGCCGTTTTCCGGTGATCTTTTGGCCTCGGGCCCTTCACGAAAGTTGTTCGGAACGACGAGAACTATCGGCCATTGATCACACGACTCCTGATTTGGCCGTTTGGTGGTGGATCGCGGTGGCACAGCGGCGGTTCAACGGCGGCGCCACCTCCTGGGATTTTTCCGGCGAGAAAGCTTAGCGCTTTCGTAAAGCTCGTCACGGGTAAGACAATGCTTCTTTCGGATTCGATTTTGGTTCACCGGTTTGGAAGTAATTAGAGTTTGAAGATTTTAGGGTTTTCGTATTCTTGGATTTGAAATTGGAGACAATTGGCTTGGATTTTCCAGAAATTGATCGAGGAATTGGATTGAGCATGAGGAATCCTTGCAAGGGTGAATTTTCGGGATTTTTCCGGCACGTTCCGGCGCGGCCGAACGGCGACCTTCGGACACTGTTCCGGCAGCTCCGGCGACCTTCGGACAGCTTGTCTGCTTCGTCGTGGTGAGTCCAACACCACTTTCCGTTCGTCAATCGGATACTCGGTTTAATTTCTGCGGATTTATTTGTGCATTTGTGATTTATTTGATTAATTGAACTAAATGTAATTTAATTGCGATTTGCTTGACTTATCGATTTATATGAACTCCGATGTATACGAAATCTTACATTTAATGAAATGTGATTTGCATTGATGCTTTGAATTGTAAATTGAACCCTGTTATGCCGAAATTGTATTAGTTGTTAATTGTTTAAAATGTAATTCGTACTTGTATGTTCGATAAATTGATGAATATGCATTGCTTGGTATTTGAAAATATGTAATGAATTATGAATGTATAAATTTATGAATTGTTGTTGATATTAGTTTCGTTTCATGCTAATTGGGTATAATTCTCGTACAAGGGGTGTTTATGAAATTTTAGAAAATACAAATTTGTATAACTTGAATTAATTGAACCTTATCATTTGAAAACGATTAAGCTAATTTTGATTTAAGTAAAAGTTGAATTAGCATGCCTTGGATGATTAAATTTGGGACTTTTGCAATTAAAATTTAATTACCTAACTTGAATTTGAATTGAATATGTAAAATATGAATTGTATGAATTGATCAGTAGGGTTAGAATTGGATTTGTAACCTCGTGAAATTTGTATGAATTAGGAAGCATGCTATTATGAATTATTTGATTTATTAATATGTGTCAATTGTATGAAAGGTGCTACGTGAATTTGCATGAAATGAATTAAGTAAACTTTGTTAATTAAATTTGTTATACAATCCATGAATTGTTTATGTGATAAATGAATAATATGATTTGATTAAATTATGTAATGTTTCTTCTGCAAATAATTGCTATGCATTTGATCCCTGTTTGTGTGATTGCATTTGCCGTGCGTCTCTATGGGGTTGTTTAAGTCTGAGTCTGAGTCGTGTGTTGTGTTTTGTGTGTCCAGTTGGTACAGGTGCACCCCGGGTGGTGACTTGAGGTCGTGCAGGTTCCGGGGTGGACCTTCTGCTTTGTGGTCTGCAGTGTTTGCTACTAGGTGAGGTTAGGGTATAGTTATACCCTATTGCAATGTGCTCGTTTTCGAATGCATGCGGTTTATAAGCCTTATGTATATGTAGATATGTGCGAAGTACGTATTTTGCTGGTTTTGTCATATGATTTGATTTGAAAAGTACGAAACGCTATGTATGAGCCTATGTATGCTTTGTCTCAGTTTTGTTATGATTTCGAAGTCAGTCTGCGTGATATGTACGTACGATATGATAAGTACGATATGCATGTAATATCTCTGTCTGTTTGTAGCGTGACATGACTTATGAGATAAGCTTTGTGATAAGTGTGATTTTTACGTTATGCCTGGGGCCCCGACGATAGGATCAACCCGGAACCCACTATGAGGAAGGTGGGGGATGGAGTCCTTGGGTGTGAGTGTCATGAAACTCATACCTTGACATATTAGTGTGTATGGTTAGGGTATGTACAACCCTTCCATCATCCGGTGAAAGGTATGTGTGTTTACCTTATGTTTTATGATTTGGTTTTGAGTTGTGTCTGTCAGTCTCAAGTTCGTGAAACGGGGGTAGATTCTTAAGTTAAGATAAAATTTGGTGTACTTTCAATCTAATAAAATATGCTCCGTATGTGTGCTAAGTCCGCATGAACGTGTGCTAGTCTGCATGAGTTTGAACGTATGTTTTGAGTTATGTATAAGTTAAGTTTTGTTCGTTCTGTTTCGGATAAGTCACCCTATATATATTATCACGGGAAACTGTTTTGGCGTGCAAAAACTAACCCCGGGTTCACGAACGTTACTTTTATTACGTGCTGTGCTCTATATATATGTAGGTGTGTGTGGGTAGCCCCTCGCTCAGTCTTTGGACTGACCCCTCCCCCTTTTTTATTTTTAGTTGCAGGTTCAGGTCGTTGGAGTTCGTGCTAGGCGGCGGTGTGTCGTGTCTATTGAGTCTGTGTCTGTTCGTTTAAGTTTGTTAAGTATTTTATTCTGATTTATGAATCGTAAATTCTGTATAAGATATGTTCTGTGCAGGTTTGGATTTATGAATTGAATGTTTGGAATTTCGGGACAGGTGCTTAGACTAGTTGAACCCCGTTTTGTTTTGTAATTGTTCGGGAATGGATAGGACAGGTTGACTGGATTAGTTGAACCCGTGTAATGATTTTAGGCATGTTCTGCATTGTATGTTTAATGTATGAAAAGTTTTTGAAAAGTTGGCTTTTTTGTACTGCTTCCACTGTCATATTTTCCATATTTCTTTCGTACAGGGTTAGGTACCGCCTAGCTAGTGGGTGCGTTCTTCGTTTGTCACCCGTTCGCTATGACTTGGTGCGTGTGCGGACTCTCCATTTCGTACACGTGTCGGGTCATAGTGCGGGGGTGTGGTGCCCTACCGCTTGGGGCGCTACGGCAGAAGCTTCCTTTTTTTTGTTTTTTTCCTTTAATTACCGAAATTGGGGCACCGAATCACGTTCCCATTTTGGATGTGAATGTATTGTGAGTAAATCTTCTGTAAATCGCCATGATTTGTTTAATGAAGGGAGAAGTTGGGATATATTTTTTTTTCGAATTTCCCTTACCAGAAACCATGGGATTTGATGTGGATCATGATGAACCACGACCACAACTTGTCCCAAATGAAGAGTTAGTCTGATCCATAGCTCAAGAAGATAACAAATAAAAGGAGCAAAGTTATGGTGGTCCAATTACAAGAGCATGGGCCAAAATGATCCAAGAAGAAGTTGGGAATATCTTAAACCAATTTTCTCAAGCTGGACTCCAACCTTCAAAATTGGTTGTCGAACCCAATCTTCAATACTTCAATGTTTTTATGTCCAATTCTTAAAGTCCAATGTGTGGTATGATGTAATTCGGCCCTAAGTGTAACACCCCAAACGGAGGATGCCACATCCCCCGCACTAAGCCCCAGACCCAGTCACGAAATGGAAAGTCCTTACCCGAATCCGAATCATAGCGAACGGGAGACCAACTAACACACTAGGCTAGACAGATCTAACTTGACAAAGTCAGAGTGCGGAAGCAATTAAAACCAACAACAATAGGTAGCGGAAGCATTTAAAATAAAACATGCAAAGCAGGTGACGGGTTCAACTAACATAAATACCTAGTCCCGAATCAATTCATAATCCAACATAATAAACAGCATAAGTATCATCATAATATCTACTAACATCCAAATACTAGCTTACTAACCCCACATGGGTTTAAGTCTAAGTAGAACATAAACATAACCTTCAAGTGTGAAACATAAATACATAACATAAATAAAGTATGCGACAAATGCATCTTAATATCAACTAGACTGACAAGTGTGACTCAGGAGACTCACTTCCGCCTAGCTCAAGCCAAAAGGAAACCTGCAAACTAAAAGATAAATGAGGTGTCAGTCAACTGACTGAGTGCGGGGGCTAATGCACACCCACAATATATATATACAGAGCACAACACATATCAAAAGGGTGGACTCATGAACCAGGAATAGGTGTTGCATACCAAAGCGTTTCAAAGCAAAACCCAAATATATATATATATATATATATATATATATATATATATATATATATATATATACTTAGGAAACATTTTCAGAAACTCTATTCCGATTCATGATTCCCATAACATATCATACCATATGCTCGGCGAGTACGAGCTTCCAACCTCAACTCCTCATATCATAACAAAACAGAAATAACATACCAACCTCAACTCCGGGTGATAGTAAGGTTGCGCGACCCTAACCATCCATACAGTCGAAGGGAGTGTTAATGCTACTCAAACCCTCAGGACTCTGTTTCCCAACCAAACATCCTGGTGGGTCCCGGTACATCCTCTTCATACAGATGGAGACTATGTACAGGTATATCCCCGACGGCCCTACCCGTCCCGGGGGATCCTTACCCGTAGCTCCTGGGCCCCATAACAGAACAGAACATAACATAATATAACATATGCCAATCTTTCATGACAAATCTCGCTATATAATCACAACACAACGGTTTTTCCAAAATAGCTTACATATATGCTTCAAAAACTAGTTTTTATAAGTATTCCTACGCTGCAGGGAAAGCCCGCCCATGCAGGACTCACGAACTTACATTCCCACGCTGTAGGGATAACCCGCCCACGGAGAAGTGCAAGCATAAGATCATAAAAATATCATATTCAACACATACATATCTATAGTAAGGTATACTCGCATGCAAGGGTTGAAATTAGCATATTAAGGCCACATGTCGCATAACTATACAAAATCCTAAACCTCACCTGAGAAGCGACGAGATACAAGAACTGAGAAGACGGATGAATACGCGACCAGGTTGTCTCCACCCAGGGAGATCACTGTTCAGAAAAGGGGACATAGGGTATTCGTGAGACACGACGCAAACATGAACCACAGAGACGCACGATAATAATTATGAGATGCCGTGGAATGATACGGTATGTATAGAGATTATAAGAATGTTAGACAAGTGTTCATATGCACACTTAATGTCCCATGTTGCAATTAGACATATAGTTAATCTCAAATAATCCACATAGATAAGCAAAAAAATTAAACGAATTCAAGTTCATTAACCCTTTTATACTCAATATATTTCAGGCCCAAAATACACAGAAGAGGTATTTAATCCCAGTACGCACATTAACAACACTAAAGAACAAGACTTCAATTTAATTACAAGAGAGTTGATTCATTTTAATATTCTATATTTAATCATAAGTAAACGAAAATCACTGTCATAGTGAGACAATTACAACCCCAAACCACACAAAACATGCTGACCCACACACTAACAATGTAATTCTTAACCACTTTAGCATCATTAGTGTCAATTACATTCAATACATTCACATATCATAACAATTAAATTTGAGGATAACAAATAATTATTTTCATGAAGTAAACAAAAGATCCATTTTAATCTCTAAAACTAATTTAGTTTGAGAAATACACATTAACAAACTTACAGACCATTGAATTTCACCTTTAATCAATTAATCGCATTTAGATTAATAAATACAAGTTAGACATAAATTGAAACGCTTATTCCAAATCAACATAAACCTCATAGTACCATGTTCCTTCAATCAATTGAGTTGTCAGCACATAATTCACTTCAATTTATAAACAGATACTTTCATTTCTTACATAGGCAACATCTACAACACAGTCTCAAATTAAACCATTTCATATCACTTAAAGAAATTTAAGACACGATATACATATACCAACACTCACGCAGAAAACACGACATCACACACAATATATATATACACCCCTAAGAATTAGACATGAGGTAAGCCAATTCACACCCATTTGTATTCTTGAAACCAATTTCTCAATGTCTGCAATCATAGACCCCAATTCGAATTATAATGAAATGATATTAAGCGTCCACAATTACGAACCCAATGATTATAGATTCAAATATAACACCTGCACTCATAACAATATCTCTATGAACAAAATTACAAACTATATGATGAGTCGGATTTGCTATACTAAATTTACATGATATCAACATATTCACACACACTACATTCTCATGATAACATTATACAGCCAGACTCCGGATAGGAATATACTTATTTCATTAGAGTTTCCAAGAATCAACATATAAATATACAGCTGGGTTAAAATTGGAATACATCTAAATAAAAAGTAAAAGATTGGTAGCTCACACTCGCAGGAAAAAAAAAGAAGTGTAATCGGCTGGAATTGGGGCACGGGCAGTCGAGTGGTGAACAGATGCCACTGTAATTGTTCTGTACCTCAGCTGCGGAAAGGAGAGAACGGTATCTGAAGCTGGACGGCGCTTATTAGAGATAGTTTTAGTCAGAACCGGCGATGATGGAAGCAGATCTGCGGTGGCGGCGTGAAGTGAACCCGCTGAAGGAGATCTGGGGTTTCTTTTCCTTGCAATCACGCCGGGATCCATGGTGGTTGGCGGCGAAAGGTGAAAATAACAGGGGCAGGACGCTCGGTGGTGGCCACAGAGAGGGGGATTCCGGCTCTGATCAGATATGGCTAAGAAAGGAGAAGAAGGAATAGGGTGATTGTCAAATCTGGACCTCGTCGGAAACCATGACGGTTGGCAAAGTTGCAGCGGCTGCGTGGATGGGTTGAGAAATAGATGAATAGCAGAAATGGCAGTGGTTGGAACCCTGGGCGGAGCTGCAGATGGCGGTATTGGGTGGAGATATCGGATCTGGGGTTAGTCGAAGGTGGCCGCTCACGATGGTGAGGTTTCTGGATATGGTGGTGGTGGTCGCCTGGAATGGAAGCCGACGACGGAGAGTGGGCAGTGATGTTGCCGGAGAAGATGGTGGAGATGACAGTGAAGGTCGTGGTTCGTTGGTCTGGGGCGGAGTGAGGGGCGTTGATGGTGGTGCGGAGAGTGAAGGTGGGGGTGGTGAACGAAATAAGGGCTGGTGGTTGGCGGCGGAGCAAGGGTGGTGGCTGGGTCACTGCTGTCGACTGAAACCTAAAGGGGATCTGGGGAAGAAGAGCTTGTGCAGCAGCTGAAGTCCCACGTGAGAAGAAGAAATAAAATGGGCTGCTAGGGTTTCGTATATCAAAGGGTCCCCATTTCAGAAATTGCGATTAGGTCCCTCGAAAAATAAGTCAATGCAATTGAGTCCCCATGAATTTCAATCATGCAATTAAGTCCATGGATTTTAGATATGTTTAATTAAGCCCAAATTATACATTTTAGAATTATAAATTCAGCCCCAAGATTTAAAGTTGTTTCTATATAAGTCAAATTGAATTTCTTATAATCAGAAATTGACCCCCGAAGTTTAATAACTACAAATTAGCCCACATAATTTAAATTAAAGAGCAATTAGGAACTAAACACATATCTCAATTAAGTTCACATATTTGTATAAGATTGCAATTGAGTCAATTAAACAATTAAAACATGAATAAGGCAATTCAAGCACAAGCAGAGTTAAATAATTAACAATCTAATAGCATGAAAACGACATCGTATCTTGCTCCGAAAATACGGGGTGTTACACCTTTCCCCCCTTAAGAGAACCTGGTCCCCAGGTTCCTCTCCTGAGCTGGAAAAGCTTCGAGTTGATAGTGTCTTAACCATTCTCGTGTGAAGTTTACTCTCATTGTCTTTTCTGAACCTTTCTCGCGATGTCTCGTTATCATTGGGATCCGTTTGAGCATTGGACCGTTGCTTACATCAAGTTGTTTGACCATTCTCATAAGACGAATAGTTGTCACTGCACTCAACTTCGATGGCATCACAAACTCGTCACTTGCAGACCGTAGACGGGACAATACGTGTCGCACCCACAACAAACTAGAGGGAATCCCATCTCTTAGCACGGAAGGTGAGAGAACCCTGTCTCTCAGGCACATAATTGAGAGAACCCCGTCTCTCAAGCATAGAATTGAGAGAACCCCGTCTCTCGGCCTAAGTCGGACAGATTCCAATATCTCCCAACATTCTAGTCTGAGAAAATCCAGCATTTCTCAAACCCCTAGATTCAAGAGAATCCAGCATCTCTGAATATCTAAGTACAAGAGAATCCAACATCTCTCGTGCACAAAACATAGAAAGAATCCAACATCTTTCTATCACATAAATAGAGAGAATCCTAAATCTCTCTAACACGTAAAAAGAGGGAATCTAAGATCTGTCTTGCACATAAATCCACTGATCAGTTATTCATATGTACACACATCAGAGTAACACTTGACGAAAAGTATACGATGCATGTTAGGTGTACCTTATACAACTGATATCAGTATCCCTTGAGTATAGATTCGACGCTCATACCTCAACTCAAGGGGGATATCGCGATGGAATCCCTGTAAAACAAGATTACAATAGGTATGTATGTTATATGAGAAATCAGTGAGCAACCAAGAGAGTTTTAAATCACATAGGCATGAATAGTTCTCATAAGTACATAACTCATTCATTTCAGCAACGGTTCATAACAAGCAGAAATTTCAAGTTACAAATACTAGATCAGGTATCCAAGTTATCACAATCAGAGCATTGACAATCATCACACACACCAAACAAAACAAGATAAGAATACTTAAGCGATGCATGTGTGCAAATGCCATGAATGCTTGGCGTACCGATCACCGTAGTGTCAAACTCTTGACAGAAGTTGAGACGAAGTGGTAGGAGTTGATTAAGCCGATAATGATGTAATCTTCGTCATCTGAACTTCTTGTCTTAAATCTTTTGATGTGAAGAGGCAATTCAGCAATTACGTCCATCATCCAACTCTCTATTAAACCATAATCCTTGCTCAACCAGAATCATCCACAGTCTCCTTCAAGAACTCTCAGAGCTTCGTTGGATGATTGTGGTGCTAAATACTTCCCAAAACAATCCAAGGTATATAATTCTGAAACTTGAATAAAGTCTTTCGGCATCTAAGTGTTCTATTCCCACATCAACAATGTCTTCCATTTCATCTTGAAGAAACACCTAAAGAGCTAACAATCAATCTTGTCTTGTCGTTCGTTAACTCTAAACGGCACCAAAACCTTTAACACTCACCGATGGTTTGTAGCTCATTGCTTAAGTAACATGGTTACTTATCTACATCCCTCAAACTTGATCGGATCTTATTTGATCGGATTCTTCTTCATTAACTCGTTCCCATCAACAAGATGAGTACTTCCAAATAACCGAATCATCAAGGCGAAAGCTCATCAAACTCCTTCAAAATGGATCTACTTGATTAGATTCTCCTCCATTGACTCATTTCCTCAACAAGTTGACTACTTTCAAATGAACGAATTCCTCAAGGTGAAAATTCATCAAACTCCATCTTTCAATTGACTTTAAGATATTAAAGTCAATATAGCGAATCTTATTCCTTTGACTCTGAACCTTTTTATGAACATTGATCTTGGTAAAGAATCCTTTCATCTTCGAATTATGGCGTGTTTTCATTGTAGTGCTAATAGGTAGTGTTGTCGGAGGGAAATCTCAGTGTTGACTCGTAGTGCACCCTAAAATTCAAACACTAAATTCGATGCATACGGATTAAGATGCTAATGAAATGTAGCAAGTATATCACGTAAATGCGACAATTAGTTGTAATTTAGAAAGCACATAAAATAAGATGTTGCATAATCAAAGTTATAATGCGCACACAATCATATATTCACAGAACAATTCATGTTGAAGGGTCAAAATATCAAGTCAAACAAATGCAATGCGCAGTTATTCCTATGCCATATGGCCTAGACAGACTCAACACGACTCAAGAGCTCGGTTTTGCAACCTGGTTCTGATACCACTTAAGGATGTAACACCCCAAACGGAGGATGCCACATCCCCCACACTAAGACCCAGACCCGGTCACGAAATGGAAAGTCCATGCCCGAATCCGAATCATAGCGAACGGGAGACCAACTCACACACTAGGCTAGGCGGATCTAACTTGCCAAACTCAAAGTGCGGAAACAATTAAAACCAACTACAACAGGTAGTGGAAGCATTCAAAACAAAACTTACAAAGCAGGTGTCGGGTTCAACTAGCATAAATAACTAGTCCCGAATCAATTCATAATGCAACATAATAAACAGCATAAGTATCATCATAATATCTACTAACATCCAAATACTAGCTTACTAACCCCACACGGGTTTAAGTCTAAGTAGAACATAAACATAACCTTCAAGTGTGAAACATAAATAAAGTATGCGACAAATGCATCCTAATACCAACTAGACTGACAAGCGTGACTCAGGAGACTCATTTCCGCCTAGCTCAAGCCAAAAGGAAACCTGCAAACGAAAAGATAAATGAGGTGTCAGTCAACTGACTCAGTGAGGGGGCTAACGCACACCCACAATATATATATACAGAGCACAACACATATCAAAAGGGTGGACTCATGAACCGGGAATAGGTGTTGCATACCAAAGCGTTTCAAAGTAAAACCCAAATATATATATATATATATATATATATATATATATATATATATATACTTAGGAAACATTTTCAGAAACTCTATTCCTATTCATGTTTCCCATAACGTATCATACCATATGCTCGGGGAGTACGAGCTTCCAACCTCAACTCCTCATATCATAACAAAACAGAAATAACATACCAACCTCAACTCCGGGTGATGGTAGGGTTGCGGGACCCTAACCATCCATACAGTCGAAGGGAGTTATAACAGCCCAAACAGGGCCTGGATGAAAACGGTAAACTAAGGGCATTGGTAAAGCGTTTATAGACCGTGATCCAACTTTATAAACCTTCATGCATTGCATTCTTACATGGACTTTGTGCTCATATCTGATCTGATATGTTTTAAGGGGGAATTCTTGACCTTCGATACAGTTTACTATTCATTTCCCAAGCCTATATTACCCAATGCTTCCATGGAACCCTAAAGGTTCATATCACATGTTTTCCTATCCTTTGAACTTGTTTTCCAAGCTCCGGAAACCTTTCTTGAACCATAAGGGTATTTTGGGAACTTACCGACCAAAGTTACTATTCATCTGAAAATGAGCTTTTGATTCTGATATCTGTCCTACCCAAGTTTACAGTCAAATCGATCCTTGAGTCGAGATGAGTCTATTGAAATCATTCTTGACTTGAAAATCTATTCCGAGCTTTGTTTTATTTGAAAATGTTTACGAAAACCCTAGTTCACTATTCCTTCTACGAACGGTTTTCATTCGGAAAATGTTTTCTCTTCGGATTTGCACTACTTGAGCTATTTCAAGAGTTTTGAGATGTTTTACAACTCTTGATTCAAACCCTAGCTTGAAATTTTGAAGCGTATGTTCGTACGTAAGAATTCACTATTCATTCTACGTTTTCAACTTTCTATCGATAAAACGTTTTATAGTCGATATTGGATTCAAAACGTTTCTCGATTTATTTCTTGAATTTTGGAAACAATCCGGACTTGAAAATCATTCTAGAAAGTCGTTTTTCACTCATGTCGAGTTTCGGGCTCAAAACTTTTATTCACTAAAACTAATGTATCTTTCAAACGGTAAATCCGATTTCGACGAATGAATATGCGTTTCGAAGCTAATTTTCTTGCCGTCGGAATGGTTAAACTTCCAGCCACTTATCCTTGAGTCTTGGGGAACGAAAATACCGAAATACCCCCAGCAGCCCCATTTTTTAGCTTCAAGATGATGAAGCTTCCAAGAGAAGCTATTCCATTTTGCTCTCCTACCCTTCTCTACATTTTATTTCCAAGGTGAGGGGCTTCCCAGCACCTATAAATACCCCCCTCATGCCATTGAATTCCTTGCTCATATGTTGTGTTAACAACTCCCTTTCTTCCTCCCTCTCTCCCCCTCTTGCCGTGAGGCACTCCCCCCCTTGCTAGGTTAGTTGTTTTTATTTTATGTTATGTTTTTATGTTATGTTTTAGTTTAGTTTATGTTTTTATGTTATGGTATGTTTATATTATGTTTAGGTTGGGTCTTAGGGTCTTCCCTAAGACATATAGGATTTTATTTTATGCATTTATTATATAGTTTTTATGATATGTTTGTTAGTAGTGAATTATGATTTAATTGTTTAGTATATGCTATGAAATGTTATGAATTGCTTTAGTATATGGTATGATCATGTTATGGAGCTATTAGATGATGATAATTGATGCATGATTATGATATTTAATTTATGTTCAAGCATGTTATGCAATGGAATAGTAACCTATGATCAATTATATCATAACTTGTTACATGTTACTATATGGTCTCAATTGATGAATGTTACATGACTCATATGTTATGACTTGAGCTTATGATATGATGTGGATTAATGGAATAGTGCTTTGATTATATGTTATACACTTTGATAGTGTTACATGTTATAACCTAAGATAGAATAGTGTTTCATAACTTGATGTTATGCTTTAATTAGACCTCTTAACCATAGGTTATGCCTTTAACCTAGATCACACTTGCTTATAATAACATGAACTTGAAACTATAGGTTATAATCGAGATCATAATTGAATTAGGGTGTGTGTATGTGTGCATGCCGTGTGTGTGTGAGTGTGTTCGTGTGTGTGCATGAGTGTGTGTTTAGTGTGTGGGTTTGACCCGACCCTTTGACCTGACAAGTGAATAGTAACATGTGAATAGTAATCCGTGAATAGTAATCTAGAATAGTAACTGTGAATAGTACTTTTGAATAGTAAAAGTGAATTAAAACTTGTGCTTTCTTAATAGACATTTGCACTTAGGGATTTCAAATCCGGGGTCTAAAATGTGATTTCAAAATGTGTTTTCTTTCGAGGACTTGTTTCATAACCTTAAGGTTTACGTTTAGGATTCATAATTTGATTAATTCCTAATCGATTATAGTAAGATCATAGTCCCACATTAATGATAACTCACTTTAAGGATTCCTTTGTGTGTTATCCTTCTCTGATACCTTAAATGGTATTACTCTCTTGTCATTACATGTTCTGTACTTGTTTTATACGTTTATGTGCATCGTGATAGAAGTGTGTCTTAGCTCACCTTAGTACACACTTACAGGAGTTAAGGTTGAGCACTGGAATCCCCAGGGCACTGCATAATCTATCCTACCTACTGTTACTAATAGGTGAGGTGAGGTTATAAATGTTTTCAACTGGAACCATGAATATTTAATGATTCAATTGTTTTGAAACTCAAAGCCGAGTGCTTTACATTCTTGTTTTGAAATACCCTTTATAGGGATGATTCTTCAAAGAACCCAATCGTATTAGTTATTCATTGATAAAAGGCACATGTTTTCAATGTATAGCATCAATGGTTCAATGTTTTCAAAGTAATGCATCAATGGTTCAATGTTTTCAAAGTAGTGCATCAATGGTTCATGTTTTCAAAGTAGTGCATCAATAGTTCAATGGTTCAATGCATATGTTCAATGGTTCATACATTCAGATTTATTCTGGATGTCATCAATGGTGCAAGCAATCAATGGTTAATGGTATGGGCCCGGTGGTTATGTGTAGAGGTGATGCTCGGGAGGTGAGCGCCAACGACATCACTAATACCGGCCGCCACACTAGGCGATTGACACCGACTTTAATCAGGAGGTTTGGTTAAGTCAGGACAATTGTCGGGAATGGACCGCAAATCTATTCCCAAATCAATGGTTAATGGTCACCTAGGGGTCGCTCCCCGAAGTGAAACTTGGTGGAGGATGGTGCATGTGTGTATGTGTTAGGGTGTTGTTGATCTCGGTCCGACACCCTATTAATGGTCATGTTTTCTGGAGTCAGGATGGAGAAGCCTAGCTTGCGGGCATCAATGTTTTCATAAAGTTAGTTCATATCTTGCAAAGTTGTTCCCTACCCTTATCCCGTTTTATGAAAATCATATGAACCAAATCATAGCATATGTGTGTGCGTGTGACAGCATTCATGAAAGTGTTTTGAAAACTCTCATTTCTTATAGCATTGCATTAAAGGGTTTTATCACTTGAACTTATTCTTAAGTTCTTCATTAAAGCTTTGCATTAAAGGTTTTACCTTATGAACTTCACTTCGAACGTTTACTTTAAGTACTTTCTTTTAAAGATATCCCTCACTTAGTCAATTTGACTAATACCTCTACCTGTTTTCTAGCCTCATGGTTTCAGGTCTTGCAGCCGCAGTCTAGAGGTATCTTGAAGCTCTAGAGTGTTCATTTTGTTTGAGTCAGGACTTTACTTTAGTAATCTATTTTTGTGTCCTGCATATGTTATATGGCTGCATTGATACTTTACCTTATGCTTTTGTATTAATCCTTCTGCTACTTGGATACTGCTGCAATTGCTATCATATGCTCCCGTGATAATGTTCAATTGATACAATAATGTTAATAGTCTCTTCTGCTTAACGATCAGTACTTGCTTGTTTATATGCCATCACGCACATGTTTTGAAAAGTTTTAAAATACTCTGATTTTCCACTGCATAAGCCACATAGTTAAACACTGTTATTGTTAATGGTTAATGGACATGCCGTTCGCTGGGGTATTTCTTGAGTGATGGCTCACACCATTACTTGAGGGGTGCTTCAGTGCGGGGGTTGGGGGCGCCGCTCTCTACCAGCAAAGTGGGGGCGCTACAGGAGTGCTAATACTACTCAAACCCTCAGGACTCCATTTCCCAACCAAACCTCCTGGTGGGTCCCGGCACATCCTCTTCATACAGATGGAGACTACGCACAGGTATATCCCCGACGGCCCTAACCGTCCCGGGGGCTCCTTACCTGTAGCTCCTGGGCCCCATAACAGTACAGAACATAACATAATATAACATACGCCAATCTTTCATGGCAAATCTTGCTACATAATCACAACACAACGGTTTTTCCAAAATAACTTACATATGCTTCAAAAACTGGTTTTTATAAGTATTCATACGCTGCAGGGATAGCCCGCCCACGCAGGACTCACGCACTTACATTCCCACGCTGCAGGGATAACCCGCCCACGGAGAAGTGCAAGCATAAGATCATAAAAATATCATATTCAACACATACATATCTATAGTATGGTATACTCGCATGCAAGGGTTGAAATTAGCATATTAAGGCCATAGGTCGCATAACTATACAAACTCCTAAACCTCACCTGAGAAGCGACGAGATACAAGAACTGAGAAGACGGATGAATACGCGACCAGGTTGTCTCCACCCAGGGAGATCACTATTCAGAAAAGGGGACATAGGGTATTCGTGAGACACGATGCAAGCATGAACCATAGAGACGCATTACAATAATTATTAGATGCCGTGGAATGATACGGTATGTATAGAGATTACAAGAATGCTAGGCAAGTGTTCATATACACTCTTAATGTCCCATGTTGCAATTAGACACGTAGTGAATCTCAAATAATCCACATAGATAAGCAAACCAATTAAACGAATTCAAGTTCTTTAACCCTTTTATACTCAATATAGTTCAGGCCCTAAATACACAGATGAGGTATTTAATCCCAGTACACACATTAACAACACTAACGAACAAGACTTCAATTTTATTTCAAGAGAGTTGATTCATTTTAATATTCTATAGTTAATCATAAGTAAACGAAAATCATTGTCATAGTAAGACAATTACACCCCAAACCACATAAAACATGCTGACCCACACACTAACAATGTAATTCTTAACCACTTTACCATCATTAGTGTCAATTACATTCAATACATTCACATATCATAACAATTAAATTTGAGGATAGCATATAATTATTTTCATGAAGTAAACAGAAGATCCATTTTAATCTCTAAAACTAATTTAGTTCGAGCAATACACATTAACAAACTTACAGACCATTGAATTTCACCTTTAATCAATTAATCACATTTAGATTAATAAATACAAGTTAGACATAAATTGAAACACTTATTCCAAATCAACATAAACCTCACAGTACCATGTTCCTTCAATCAATTGAGTTGTCAGTACATAATTCACTTCAATTTATAAACAGATACTTTCATTTCTTACATAGGCAACATCTACAACACAGTCTCAAATTAAACCATTTCATATCACTTAAAGAAATTTAAGACAGGATATACATATACCAACACTCACGTAGAACACACGACATCACACACAATATATATATACACCCCAAAGAATTAGACATGAGGTATGCCAATTCACACACATTTGTATTCTTGAAACCAATTTCTCAATGTCTGCAATCATAGACCCCAATTCGAATTATAATGAAATGATATTAAGCGTCCACAATTACGAACCCAATGATTATAGATTCAAATATAACACCTGTACTCAAAATAATATCTCTATGAACAGAATTACAAACTATATGATGAGTCGGATTTGCTATACTAAATTTACATGATATCAACATATTCACACACACTACATTCTCATGATAACATTAAACAGCCAAACTCCGGATATGATTATACTTATTTCATTAGAGTTTCCAGGAATCAACATACAAATATACAGTTGGGTTAAAATTGGAATACATCTAAATAAAAAGTAAAAGATTGGTAGCTCACACTCGCAGGAAAACGAAAGAAGAGTAATCGGCTGGAATTGGGGAACCGACAGTCGCGTGGTGAACAGATGCCACTGTAATTGTTCTGTACCTCAGCTGCGGAAAGGAGAGAACGGTATCTGAAGCTGGACAGCACTTATCAAAGATAGTTGTAGTCAGAACCGGCGATGATGGAAGCAGATCTACGGTGGCGGCGTGAAGTGAACCCGCTGAAGGAGATCTGAGGTTTCTTTTCCTTGCAATCACGCCGGAATCCATGGTGGTTGGCGGCGAAAGGTGAAAATAACAGCGACAGGACGCTCAGTGGTGGCCACAGAGAGGGGGATTCCGGCTCTGATCAGATATGGCTAAGAAAGGAGAAGAAGGAATAGGGTGATTGTCAAATCTGGACCTCGTCGGAAACCATGGCGGTTGGCAAAGTTGCAGTGGCAGCGTTGATGGGTTGAGAAATAGATGAATAGCAGAAATGGCAGTGGCTGGAACCCTAGGCGGAGCTGGAGATGGCGGTAATAGGTGGAGATATCGGATCTGGGGTTAATCGAAGGTGGCGGCTCACGATGGTGAGGTTTCTGGATATGGTGGTGGTGGTCGCCTGGAATGGAAGCCGATGGCGGAGAGTGGCGCAGTGATGTCGCCGGAGAAGATGGTGGAGATGACGGTGAAGGTGGTGGTTCGTTGGTCTGAGGCGGAGTGAGGGGCATTGATGGTGGTGCTGAGAGTGAAGGTGGCGGTGGTGAACGAAAGAAGGGCTGGTGGTTGGCGGCTGAGCAAGGGTGGTGGCTGGGTCGCTGCTGTCGGCTGAAACTGAAAGGGGATCTAGGGAAGAAGAGCTTGTGCAGCAGCTGAAGTCCCACGGGAGAAGAAGAAATAAAATGGGCTGCTAGGGTTTCGTATATCAAGGGTCCCCGTTTCGAAAATTGGGATTAGGTCCTTCGAAAAATAAGTCAATGCAATTGAGTCCCCATGAATTTCAATCATGCAATTAAGTCCATGGATTTTAGATAGGTTTAATTAAGCCCAAATTATAGATTTTAGAATTATAAATTCAGCCCCAAGATTTAAAGTTGTTTCCATATAAGTCAAATTGAATTTCTTATAATTAGAAATTGACCCCCAAAGTTTAATAACCACAAATTAGCCCACATAATTTAAATTAAAGAGAAATTAGGAACTAAACACATATCTCAATTAAGTTCACATATTTATATAAGATTGCAATTGAGTCAATTAAACAATTAAAACATGAATAAGGCAATTCAAGCACAAGCAGAGTTAAATAATTAACAATCCAATAGCACGAAAACGACATCGTATCTTGCTCCAAAAATGCGGGGTGTTACACTAAGTCTATTATAGTATTATTTGGGCCTTTATTTTGTCATTCTTTAGCTGCATATTAGTTTAATTAAGCCCACTTTTGTAAGCCTTCAAGGCAAGTGGCGGGAATAGCTTGTGTCCCTTAGTTTTCTAAGTGTCTCTTAGGTTTCCATGCATGCATCTTTATATTCAACATTGTAACTTGTTTTTTTTTTTAATCAACAAGTCAATCATTGAATTTTCATTCAAGTGAGTTTTACTCTCAAGTTCTTGCTGAACGATAACGGAGTTTCAAACCTCCACCGGATAACGTCATTTCTCGACTCCTTATAGTTGACGGGGTGCGTTACTTAAACTTTGATAGTGCTGGTTCTTTGCTCAATATAGCAAACGGGTCACACTCCTCTAATTCAACCTTGAAGTGGACGATCAGATTCTTAGCACTCCAAGTATTGGTATTGGGTTTCACGGAAAGTACGTGGAGTTCGTATGATTTGGTATCTAGAGCTTAGGTTTCCATCCAAGGTTACGTATCCGTATCATTTTTCTTTTGTGTAATTTCTTTTCATTATTGTTATATGGCTGCAAAAAAAAAAAAAAAAAAAAAAAAAAAAAGAGAGCAGCGTTGTTTCAACTGTAATCTCTAATCATAAGTCGCGTTGATTCGTTTGTTTGTATCATCTATAGTTGTAATTGTTCGTTGGTGTCAATTTTCACACCCTTATTGATTCGTTCATCTTAAGGGATTATTTGGTTGAGGGATCTGAAATTTCTTGTGTCTTTCTTCAAGAACTGAGAGAAAAGAGTGGTAAAAGGCTTGAGTTGTGAGCGCAAAAGAGGGAAAAAGCCATATTCTTGAGTGATACACGAACCTGAGTGACTTTAAACGAGGGCAAACACGTGAGGGAGTGTTGTGAGGTAATTTTTACTAACGATTTTTCTTGCAGGTTTAAAACATGATGGAAGAACGAAATGAACAGCCTCCAATGGACTCAACTTTGTCCTCCGTGCAATGCAACAACAATTTGATAGGTTGAACGTATAATTTGGTGAGATCCGGGATCGATTGGAACAAAATGATAAACGGGTGACTCAATTGCAACAAAATGCTCTCCCGGCTAGGAGACCAAACCGACGACCAACCGATCTTGGTATCAATCCTCGTGATGGACTTGATGATGAAGAGGATGACTTTGATGAGGCTGCATGAAATGCCTCTTCAAGGAGAGATCATAGACGTCCAAGATACCAACAACCACAAAGAGGAAGAGGGGTAATTGACAATAACCTCGGATCTATCAAGCTTTCTATTCCTTCCTTCACAGGACAAAATGACCCGGAAGCTTACATCGAATGGGAACGAAAGGTGGAGTTAATTTATGACTGCCACAACTATTCGGAAGAAAAAAAAGTAAAGCTTGTAGCCGTATCCTTTACGGACTATGCTATTGTATGGTGGGATCAAGTGGTGATAAGTAGACAAAGAAGTGGTGAGTACCCTATTGAAACGTGGGATGAGATGAAGGTGGTTTTGAGGAAGAGGTTCGTACCTCCTCACTACTATCGGGACCTACACCTTAAGTTGCAAAGTTTGAGGCAAGGGTTCAAAACGGTAGAGGAATACTACAAAGAAATGGAGATGGAAATGATTCGAGCAAATATTGAGGAGGACCGTGAGGCAACCATGGCTCGGTTCATTTGTGGTCTCAACCGAGAGATCGCCAATGTAGTGGAACTTCATCACTATGTTGAACTCGAAGAAGTGGTCCATATGGCTATCAAGGTGGAAAAACAACTTAAGAAAGGACGGACTATGGTTAAGCGTGATGATTCGAATACCTCTAAACCAAAGTTGAATTCTTCTCCAAAAACAGCCGAAAAGCCTTCAAAACCAAAGGAGGATCCACCTACGACAAAAGGTTTGTTTGAGAAAGGTAACACCTCTACACATCGAAATCGTGATATTAAGTGCTTTAAATGTCATGGAGCAGGTCATATAATATCTCAAGGCCTGAACAAGAGAGCCATGATCTTGTTAGACAATAGAGAACTTGAAACTGAAAGTGAGGGCGATAATGTAGGCCTTGAATCATCGGATGAAGCAAGTGATGTTGAGCATGCGGTTGTGGGGCAAAGTTTGGTGGTTCTAAGAGCTTTGCACATCCAAGCTCTTGAGGACAAGGATTGTAACGCCACGCATGTTCAGTTATTCAGGTATGCGCGCCGCACGTGTGAGCTTGAGAGTTAGAACTGTTAAACGTGTTTAATTGCATTATGCGACTCATGGCTTATGTGGTTAATTGTCTAATAGCCTAAGTGTTCATTTTAATTGTTAATTCATTTTAATTTCATTTCAATACATTTCCTAATATATGCATAATTTATACTTTTCATCTTATAACATATTTTCATTTATATGTTTACATATGTATACATATATACACCTATTTATATATTTAAACTTATTTCATAAGATTGTTATTTTTTCTAATCTCATTCACTCATGCAATTAATTATCAACATGCATTATATACATATATACATTCATATATTCATGTTACCCTAATACACTCACACATTCATTATATATGTATATAATAATAAGAGCACTAAAGATTTATATGCATATAGTATACATAATATCTGCACTTTATCACTTTACACATATATACATTATATCTATAATTATATTACATATATTACATACATTCATCTCTCCCACATTTCATTTTATTCCATAAAAAATCTCACACACTATATCACGGTTCATCACACCAAAAAGAGAAGGAGGAGATTTCATCACTTTCAAGTTAAATTTCAAGAAGGGAAATTTCATAAGTGGAAGCATCATCATCATAATCTATGATTGAAGTAGGGTTTAAGAATTATGATGTAATTCCTTGATTATTTGTTGTTAGGATCATGATCATGATCTTTGAACTTGAAAGCTTGTTTGAATTCTTGAAGTATATGGAAGTTGAATATCATGATATATATGGGGTTTTGAGATTGAAGATGATGAAGATTAAGCATGAATTCTTGGTGTATATTTGCTCCTTGAATGTTCCTAAGTGTTCTTTTATGTGTGATGGAATGAGTACACTTAATTCTGAGTATATCTTGCAAATTTCGGTTGGTTGATTGAGCCTTGGATGCCTTCCCTTTTCGTCCCCTGTTTTCCCCTGTTTCTTCTCGGTTTTCAGCTGAAAACACTCTACCCGGGCGGGTAAATTCATGAAGAAAAACTACCCGGGCGGGCAGAGCTTGTGCAGAAAGTTTCTGCACAAGTTTTCCCCGGCGGGGAGATTTTGTCTTGTATTTTCCCCGGCCGGGTACTCCCTCATCTGAACTCCAATTGACCTGATTTTTAAACCGTTAGAAACCTCCTGAAGTCTAGAACAACCTCCAATTTGAATTATCTCAATATATTTTCCCATTTGTGAGTTATGATCAATTCTTTTAGGTGTCGCCACTTTCCCAGAAAATTGCACTCGCCTAACTTCAAGCTTATGCCATTTTCTCCTCACTTTGAACTAGAATACGAGCCATATATCATTTTAAAGGTATACATGTCTAATTTTATACCTAACAAGAAAAACTCAATTCCAACTTCTAGAACCCAAGATATTCCAGTTTTCCCATAGCATGCTCATTTCCTAAAATTGTCCATTTTTGCCAAACTTCACCAAAATCTCTCTTATTGGATTCCTTTCACTTCCTTGGCTTCCGTATGTTAATTATATGATATATATTCTTGGTTAATTGATAATTATATTCCTACTTGACATTCCTTAATTGTTATTGCATGACATATTGATCATGACTTTGCCGTGCGTAGTAAATGGTTCATACGCATCGTGTCTCACGAACACTTATCCTTGTTGCACAGATGTTCTTTCAGTTGACAAGGAGAAAGCCTCATAGTTGTATCCTTGTTAATTGTTGGCACAGGTGAGGTTTAATTTCTAGTTATGCCGAACCCGTAAAACCTTATGTGAAGCTTTGAGCCAAAAAGGGTATACATATATCTATAATATTTCCAAAACTCTTAATTAAATTGAAAGCAAGCCATGTTTATTGATAGCAAGCCATCTATCATACATGTTTTGGTGAGTAAGCATGATTGTTCACTTTGGGCCCGAGGGTTAGTGTATGAGCCAACCGGGAAAGCATAGGGCTGACGGGTAACTCTGCACTCCCCTCATCCTGTGGGATCACCTCTGAATCCACCAGGAGGTTTGGTGGAGGAAGAAATCTCGTGTGTGCGAGTCATGTTCCTCACGTACACCATGTCGTGGATGGTGAAGGCTCGCAACCTTCCCATCATTGGAGGGAGAAGGAGACTGGGGATGAGTCCGGCACCATGGGCTGTCCTTGGGTTACTGTATTGATTGCACTCATTGATTGAATACACTACCGTACTACTTCACTATAATTGAATTGCATGATCACATGTTAAATAATCAAGCAAGCACGTATTCTTCACTATTGGTGTAAGGTTGGAGACTTGCCCTCACTCGCCAGGCCACTGATTGCATGAAACTGAATTGTAAATAATTGTTAAATGGATTTAGTTGAAATCTCGGGCGAGATCTATTGTAATATTGAACTTATATTTTTTCTTTTATTAAAACCTTACCCGAGATTATGGCTTGCATGTTAATTGCGCTAATAATTATTTACACCCCCTCACTCAGTCTTTTGTAGACTGACACCTCACTTTTCAGGTCTTGCAGGGTTCGTGCTAGGCGGGAATCGAGTTGAGTCAAGTGTTTACATTCGAGTCAAGCATGGTCCATTTCAATTGTTGTTGCATATGTAATTATTGTGATTTGTTATGATATTTTGAAGATTGTACATGAGAATATTGTTAGAGATGGAATTTCAAATTAATGATATGTTTAAAGTATGCTTCCTTTATAGACGCTATGTATTGTTGGTATTATTTGAGGGTAGTCCCGCGTAGCTAGCGTTTCTTTTCTATTGTCACCCGTTCGCTATAGCCTTACTTCATGTACGAATTTTCCATTTCGTATGTGGATTGAGCTATAGTGCGGGGGTGTGGCATCTCGGCGTTCCGGGTGCTACATCTTAGATGGTATCAGAGCCCAGTAGCAAAACCGCGGTTCTAGTGTCGTGTCTTGTGAGTGTAAGTCGTACGGCTTAGGATTAATTGATAATTTGAGAGTCTTGCTTTTTATTTGAACTTATCTGAACATCTTTGAACTAATTGATAGTGTGCATTGCTTTGATTCTTGCTATTAATTGTTGATTGATTGATTTCACGTTGCGTGAATTTTATATGTTCAACATGTTTTAATTTTTATTTTGTTGAATTATTTGTTACATTTTGCATCAATTATGTTGCATGAGCATTGTTATTGAAAATTTGACATGGAAAAAATATTATTAAATGTGTTTAACTTAGATTTTTTTAATTTACGCGTTGCATTTTGCATTAATACGTGCTTTTGATGCTAATTATGTGTCATATGCATTTATTAACCGGCATGCATTATATTTGAAATGAGTTGTGATTCATAGGTTGCTAGCACAACATCAAATCACGGCCAAATTTCCAAAGTAACCGCCATATACTACAAGTATTCCTTATGGATAGGGGTGAGTTGAAGAAGGCTCCGGATGTTAACAAGAATTCGGGTAATTGGTGGTTCTTATGATGGGGCTTTAGCTAAAGAATTCAAGACCGAAGAAGAAGTGAAGAGAGAGACCTTGAAGATATTAAGATTCAAGGTTTCAATTTATAATCAAAATGAAGACTTTTAAGTAGTTTGATTTAAGGTCTAGTTGTGGAAGTGAAGAGCTAAGTCAAGATAATTCGGGTTGAGATGAGATCGAGACTTAGGATCGGGGTAAGGAAGAAGAGACTTCTCAAGGTTGAAGATATAATTAAGAATTCAATTGGGGTTTCGTAATGTAGCACAAGAGATATAAGGAAGAGAAGGGTTAGAGAAAACCAATCAACGCGGTGAGTACAACATCATGGAAGATATGGAACAACAAAGAGAAACGATAAGGAAAGATAAAAAGTTTTTGGAAGGAAATTATGTGCTCAAGCGTAAATTATCGGAGGACAAGTCATTCAACTAATGTGAACATACAAAAGATGAGTCAAGGGATTTAATCAAGAAGAAAATAAGTTCAAGGATCTCGAAATTTCTGATCATGGAAACACGTAAGTAGATTCGAGGAACTTCAAAGATTTGAAAGTCATGGGAAGGCAAGATAACCTAGTTGACATTTAAGTTTGGCAATTTAATCGAAGTGGAAAGAATAAGATTATATAATCATGGACGATGAGTCCGTTCACCCTTATGAACCACAAAGAAGGAAACAGAGAAAACTATGTTCAAGGTGACAACAGGTGGAAATTCGACAAGATGAAGTCGGCATGTAAAAGATTCAAGAGTCCAGTTTCGTGGAAGTAGAAGGATTGGGTTTTATGAGAATTTCGGATCTTGGGAGCTCACAAGAGGTATAAGGAACCATGGGAATTTAGAACCGATTTTGGGCAGAAGTAATGTACCGAGAGGTTCGGGTATAGAAGAATTGGAACTCAACAAGACATTTGTTTTTCTTTGGGAAACACGGGGAAACATAGGAAGAATTAAAGAAGCTAGGAGACTGTAGGTATGCAAGAGGTGATCAATGAATTCGAACACAAAGGATCAATTTACCGAGCTAAAGGTTGCCACTACGGTGGAAGGTACTTGCATTCATGGCACGCGCATCATACATCGTATTAATTACTTTAATTTTGGTATATATTTTATTTAATTGATGTAATTGCTTAAATATGTTGCATACCTTAATTGTCAAAATGTGCAACATGCATCGAGCATTTTACCGACATGCATAGCTTGATGTTTGCTTGATAGGAAAATCTACTCCATCACGTTCATAAAAAAAATAAGTCCTCTCCAGTTATATGAGATCAAGAAAGGAAGAATCTCGGGTTTATAATGAATCGAACAAAATGGGATTTTAAGGGCTTTTGGGAATTTAAAACAGGAGAATGGGAACGGGAGAAGAGAAGCGAGTCATTATCCCCACTAATCATTTCGAAGTGATTGTAAGTGAGAGCACCGGATCGGGAAAGCAAAGCTAAAGGATTTGGGGATTTCCTATCCCATGAATGATAGAACAAGTTCAAAGAATTGGGAATGGAGCTTTTAAGGGGAGATTTGAACCGAGAAATAAATTAAGATCACCATTATGCTCCAACGGGTCACTCTCGAGGGGAACGACAGAAATTTAAGAGTTAGTAAGTAACGAGAATTCAATGAAAATTGGTAAGAGATGAGATGGAAGTTCTAGCATTTGATATAATCCCAAACCCAAAGAGGATGAACTTCGAGAATAATATTTAGATTATAGGAGATGAAGTTTGGAATGCAAACAAAAGATGAGAACTAAAGAGGACAAGACGGAGAAAAGATGATTGATAGTAACCTCGACTACAAGGTCAATGTCGTGAGTTTCTTATTATGGGACATTGGTCAACTTAATTTTCTAAGATTAAGAATGGTGCTTCAAATATTATGCTTTATACCGTGAAGTTGATGGGATCAAGAAGGAATTGGCAAGGACTAATAAGGAAGATATTGGATAAGGAAAATCGATTAAACTATCAAATCTCAAATGGGCAAAGTGAGATTTAATTCAACCGAGCGAAGGAACTATGAGGCAATACAACCTGAACAAGACAGGATACCGATTCGTCAGTTGTTTTCTATAATGAACCATCAATACTTTTAGGATTTGTGACTAGCTCTAGCATCCGAGAAATCTGAGTATAATCCCTAGTGAAGGATGAGTGGATTGGATTAAGATCAAGTGCCCACTTAAGAAGGGAACTTCAGACCATGGAATTCTTAAGGAAAGAAAAGGGAATCATCGAATTAAACTTGGGTGGACATTAAAGTGTCGAACTTATCAGGCATTTTGAGGTATAACACTAAAGGTAGAGGAATCTCGCAGAACCAATCGAATAGTGTTGAGTCAGATCAGTATCATGGAAGATTCTCGATCAACGGTGAACGGTACATCAAGCATTCATGGCATATGCATACACGTAACTTAGATTTGAATAATTCTACGATAATTAGTGCTTTTTGATCGTTGATGTATTAATTGCTTCTTGTGTGCTTGTGTATAACTTGACTGCATTTTGTGTATTGGTGCTTGCTTTGTACCTTGGGGTGTTGAGCCATTTCATGTTGGGTTGGAGTTTCTCTTTCCTTGTGTTTGAGAGACGGGGTTCTTTCGTTGTTTGTTTGAGAGACGGTCTTCCCTCGTGGTTTGTTCGGGAGGTGGGGTTCTCTCGTTGCTTGTTGGAGAGACGGGGTTCTCTCGTGCTTGCTTGCTACTTGTTTAGTTACTCGAGTGGGTAGTTCCGGTGAGTTAAGGGTTGTGATTTACAGCTTTGAAGGCCCTTTGTTGCTTCAAGACCTTTTCCGAACTAATTCCTGACGGGGAGTTACTAACCCGCATGGGATGAACCCGGGAGAGTTGCTTAAGAGTCCAGAACTCGAGGCGGTGGACCTGAGGACAAGTCCATTTTAAGGGGGAGAGATTGTAACGCCCCGCATGTTCAATTATTCAGGTATGCGCGCCACACGTGTGAGCTTGAGAGTTAGAACTATTAAACGTGTTTAATTGCATTATGTGACTCATGGCTTATGTGATTAATTGTCTAATTGCCTAAGTGTTCATTTTAATTGTTAATTCATTTTAATTTCATTTCAATGCATTTCCTAATATATGCATAATTTATACTTTTCATCTTATAACATATTTTCATTTATATGTTTACATATGTATACATATATACACCTATTTATATATTTAAACTTATTTCATAAGATTGTTATTTTTTCTAATCTCATTCACACATGCAATTAATTATCAACATGCATTATATACATATATACATTCATATATTCATGTTACCCTAATACACTCACACATTCATTATATATGTATATAATAATAAGAGCACTAAAGATTTATATGCATATAGTATACATAATATCTGCACTTTATCACTTTACACATATATACCTTATATCTATAATTATATTACATATATTACATACATTCTTCTCTCCCACGTTTCATTTTATTCCATAAAAAATCTCACACACTATATCACGGTTCATCACACCAAAAAGAGAAGGAGGAGATTTCATCACTTTCAAGTTAAATTTCAAGAAGGGAAATTTCATAAGTGGAAGCATCATCATCATATCACCATTTCATCTCATCTTTCTTCCATTTTGAGGTAGTATGAGATTTTATATGAATTCTTGAATCTATGATTGAAGTAGGGTTTAAGAATTATGATGTAATTCCTTGATTATTTGTTGTTAGAATCATGATCATGATCTTTGAACTTGAAAGCTTGTTTGAATTCTTGAAGTAAATGGAAGTTGAATGTCATGATATATATGGGGTTTTGAGATTGAAGATGATGAAGATTAAGCATGAATTCTTGGTGTATATTTGCTCCTTGAATGTTCCTAAGTGTTCTTTTATGTGTGATGGAATGAGTACACCTAATTCTGAGTATATCTTGCAAATTTCGGTTGGTTGATTGAGCCTTGGATGCCTTCCCTTTTCCTCCCCTGTTTTCCCCTGTTTCTTCTCGGTTTTCAGCTGAAAACACTCTACCCGGGCGGGTAAATTCATGAAGAAAAACTACCTGGGCGGGTAGAGCTTGTGCAGAAAGTTTCTGCACAAGTTTTCCCCGGCGGGGAGATTTTGTCTTGTATTTTCCCCGGCCGGGTACTCCCTCATCTGAACTCCAATTGACCTGATTTTTAAACCGTTAGAAACCTCCTGAAGTCTAGAACAACCTCCAATTTGAATTATCTCAATATATTTTCCCATTTGTGAGTTATGATCAATTCTTTTAGGTGTCGCCACTTTCCCAGAAAATTGCACTCGCCTAACTTCAAGCTTATGCCATTTTCTCCTCACTTTGAACTAGAATACGAGCCATATATCATTTTAAAGGTCTACATGTCTACTTTTATACCTAACAAGAAAAACTCAATTCCAACTACTAGAACCCAAGATATTCCAGTTTTCCCATAGCATGCTCATTTCCTAAAATTGTCCATTTTTGCCAAACTTCACCAAAACCTCTCTTATTGCATTCCTTTCACTTCCTTGGCTTCCGTATGTTAATTATATGATATATATTCTTGGTTAATTGATAATTATGTTCCTACTTGACATTCCTTAATTGTTATTGCATGGCATATTGATCATGACTTTGCCGTGCGTAGTAAATGGTTCATACGTGTCGTGTCTCACGAATACTTATCCTTGTTGCACAGATGTTCTTTCAGTTGACAAGGAGCAAGCCTCATAGTTGTATCCTTGTTAATTGTCGGCACAGGTGAGGTTTAATTTCTAGTTATGCCGAACCCGTAAAACCTTATGTGAAGCTTTGAGCCAAAAAGGGTATACATATATCTATAATATTTCCAAAACTCTTAATTAAATTGCAAGCAAGCCATGTTTATTGATAGCAAGCCATCTATCATACATATTTTGGTGAGTAAGCATGATTGTTCACTTTGGGCCCGAGGGTTAGTGTATGAGCCAACCGGGAAAGCATAGGGCTGACGGGTAACTCTGCACTCCCCTCATCCTGTGGGATCACCTCTGAATCCACCAGGAGGTTTGGTGGAGGAAGAAATCTCGTGTGTGCGAGTCATGTTCCTCACGTACACCATGTCGTGGATGGTGAAGGCTCCCATCATTGGAGGGAGAAGGAGACTGGGGATGAGTCCGGCACCACGGGCTGTCCTTGGGTTACTGTATTGATTGCACTCATTGATTGAATACACTACCGTACTACTTCACTATAATTGAATTTCATGATCACATGTTAAATAATCAAGCAAGAACGTATTCTTCACTATTGGTGTAAGGTTGGAGACTTGCCCTCACTCGCCAGGCCACTGATTGCATGAAACTGAATTGTAAATAATTGTTAAATGGATTTAGTTGAAATCTCGGGCGAGATCTATTCTAATATTGAACTTATATTTTTTCTTTTATTAAAACCTTACCCGAGATTATGGCTTGCATGCTAATTGCGCTAATAATTATTTACACCCCCTCACTCAGTCTTTTGTAGACTGACACCTCACTTTTCAGGTCTTGCAGGGTTCGTGCTAGGCGGGAATCGAGTTGAGTCAAGTGTTTACATTCGAGTCAAGCATGATCCATTTCAATCATTGTTGCATATGTAATTATTGTCATTTGTTATGATATTTTGAAGATTGTATATGAGAATATTGTTAGAGATGGAATTTCAAATTAATGATATGTTTAAAGTATGCTTCCTTTATAGACGTTATGTATTGTTGGTATTATTTGAGGGTAGTCCCGCGTAGCTAGCGTTTCTTTTCTATTGTCACCCGTTCGCTATAGCCTTACTTCATGTACGAATTTTCCATTTCGTATGTGGATTAAGCTATAGTGCGGGGGTGTGGCATCTCGGCGTTCCGGGTGCTACATCTTAGGTGGTATCAGAGCCCTGTAGCAAAACAGCGGTTCTAGTGTCGTGTCTTGTGAGTGTAAGTCGTACGGCTTAGGATTAATTGACAATTTGAGAGTCTTGCTTTTTATTTGAACTTATCTGAACATCTTTGAACTAATTGATAGTGTGCATTGCATTGATTCTTGCTATTAATTGTTGATTGATTGATTTCACGTTGCGTAAATTTTATATGTTCAACATGTTTTAATTTTTATTTTGTTGAATTATTTGTTACATTTTGCATCAATTATGTTGCATGAGCATTGTTATTGAAAATTTGACATGGGAAAAATATTATTAAATGTGTTTAACTTAGATTTTTTTAATTTACGCGTTGCATTTTGCATTAATACGTGCTTTTGATGCTAATTATGTGTCATATGCATTTATTAACCGACATGCATTATATTTGAAATGAGTTGTGATTCATAGGTTGCTAGCACAACATCAAATCACGGCCAAATTTCCAAAGTAACCGCCATATACTACAAGTATTCCTAATGGATAGGGGTGAGTTGAAGAAGGCTCCGGATGTTAACAAGAATTCGGGTAATTGGTGGTTCTTATGATGGGGCTTTAGCTAAAGAATTCAAGACCGAAGAAGAAGTGAAGAGAGAGACCTTGAAGATATTAAGATTCAAGGTTTCAATTTATAATCAAAATGAAGACTTTTAAGTAGTTTGATTTAAGGTCTAGTTGTGGAAGTGAAGAGCTAAGTCAAGATAATTCGGGTTGAGATGAGATCGAGACTTAGGATCGGGGTAAGGAAGAAGAGACTTCTCAAGGTTGAAGATATAATTAAGAATTCAATTGGGGTTTCGTAATGTAGCACAAGAGATATAAGGAAGAGAAGGGTTAGAGAAAACCAATCAACGCGGTGAGTACAACATCATGGAAGATATGGAACAACAAAGAGAAACGATAAGGAAAGATAAAAAGTTTTTGGAAGGAAATTATGTGCTCAAGCGTAAATTATCGGAGGACAAGTCATTCAACTAATGTGAACATACAAAAGATGAGTCAAGGGATTTAATCAAGAAGAAAATAAGTTCAAGGATCTCGAAATTTCTGATCATGGAAACACGTAAGTAGATTCGAGGAACTTCAAAGATTTGAAAGTCATGGGAAGGCAAGATAACCTAGTTGACATTTAAGTTTGGCAATTTAATCGGAGTGGAAAGAATAAGATTATATAATCATGGACGATGAGTCCGTTCGCCCTTATGAACCACAAAGAAGGAAACAGAGAAAACTATGTTCAAGGTGACAACAGGTGGAAATTCAACAAGATGAAGTCGGCATGTAAAAGATTCAAGAGTCCAGTTTAGTGGAAGTAGAAGGATTGGGTTTTGTGAGAATTTCGGATCTTGGGAGCTCACAAGAGGTATAAGGAACCATGGGAATTTAGAACCGATTTTGGGCAGAAGTAATGTACCGAGAGGTTCGGGTATAGAAGAATTGGAACTCAACAAGACATTTGTTTTTCTTTGGGAAACACGGGGAAACATAGGAAGAATTAAAGAAGCTAGGAGACTGTAGGTATGCAAGAGGTGATCAATGAATTCGAACACAAAGGATCATTTTACCGAGCTAAAGGTTGCCACTACGGTGGAAGGTACTTGCATTCATGGCACGCGCATCATACATCGTATTAATTACTTTAATTTTGGTATATATTTTATTTAATTGATGTAATTGCTTAAATATGTTGCATACCTTAATTGTCAAAATGTGCAACATGCATCGAGCATTTTACCGACATGCATAGCTTGATGTTTGCTTGATAGGAAAATCTACTCCATCACGTTCATAAAAAAAATAAGTCCTCTCCAGTTATATGAGATCAAGAAAGGAAGAATCTCGGGTTTATAATGAATCGAACAAAATGGGATTTTAAGGGCTTTTGGGAATTTAAAACAGGAGAATGGGAACGGGAGAAGAGAAGTGAGTCATTATCCCCACTAAACATTTCGAAGTGATTGTAAGTGAGAGCACCGGATCGGGAAAGCAAACCTAAAGGATTTGGGGATTTCCTATCCCATGAACGATAGAAGAAGTTCAAAGAATTGGGAATGGAGCTTTTAAGGGGAGATCTGAACCGAGAAATAAATTAAGATCACCAATATGCTCCAACGGGTCACTCTCGAGGGGAATGAAAGAAATTTAAGAGTTTGTAAGTAACGAGAATTCAATGAAAATTGGTAAGAGATGAGATGGAAGTTCTAGCATTTGATATAATCCCAAACCCAAAGAGGATGAACTTCGAGAATAATATTTAGATTATAGGAGATGAAGTTTGGAATGCAAACAAAAGCTGAGAACTAAAGAGGACAAGACGGAGAAAAGATGATTGATAGTAACCTCGACTACAAGGTCAATGTCGTGAGTTTCTTATTATGGGACATTGGTCAACTTAATTTTCTAAGATTAAGAATGGTGCTTCAAATATTATGCTTTAAACCGTGAAGTTGATGGGATCAAGAAGGAATTGGCAAGGACTAATAAGGAAGATATTGGATAAGGAAAATCGATTAAACTATCAAATCTCAAATGGGCAAAGTGAGATTTAATTCAACCGAGCGAAGGAATTATGAGGCAATACAACCTGAACAAGACAGGATACCGATTCGTCAGTTGTTTTCTATAATGAACCATCAATACTTTTAGGATTTGTGACTAGCTCTAGCATCCGAGAAATCTGAGTATAATCCCTAGTGAAGGATGAGTGGATTGGATTAAGATCAAGTGCCCACTTAAGAAGGGAACTTCAGACCATGGAATTCTTAAGGAAAGAAAAGGGAATCATCGAATTAAACTTGGGTGGACATTAAAGTGTCGAACTTATCAGGCATTTTGAGGTATAACACTAAAGGTAGAGGAATCTCGCAGAACCAATCGAATAGTGTTGAGTCAGATCACTATCATGGAAGATTCTCGATGAACGGTGAACGGTGCATTAAGCATTCACGGCATATGCATACACGTAACTTAGATTTGAATAATTCTACGATAATTAGTGCTTTTTGATCGTTGATGTATTAATTGCTTCTTGTGTGCTTGTGTATAACGTGACTGCATTTTGTGTATTGGTGCTTGCTTTGTACCTTGGGGTGTTGAGCCATTTCATGTTGGGTTGGAGTTTCTCTTTCCTTGTGTTTGAGAGACGGGGTTCTTTCATTGTTTGATTGAGAGACGGTGTTCCCTCGTGGTTTGTCCGGGAGATGGGGTTCTCTCATTGCTTGTTGGAGAGACGGGGTTCTCTCGTGCTTGCTTGCTACTTGTTTAGTTACTCGAGTGGGTAGTTCCGGTGAGTTAAGGGTTGTGATTTACAGCTTTGAAGGCCCTTTGTTGCTTCAAGACCTTTTCCGAACTAATTCCTGACGGGGAGTTACTAACCCGTAAGGGATAAACCCGGGAGAGTTGCTTAAGAGTCCAGAACTCGAGGCGGTGGACCTGAGGACAAGTCCATTTTAAGGGGGAGAGATTGTAACGCCCCGCATGTTCAATTATTCAGGTATGCGCGCCACACGTGTGAGCTTGAGAGTTAGAACTATTAAACGTGTTTAATTGCATTAGGTGACTCATGGCTTATGTGATTAATTGTCTAATTGCCTAAGTGTTCACTTTAATTGTTAATTCATTTTAATTTCATTTCAATGCATTTCCTAATATATGCATAATTTATACTTTTCATCTTATAACATATTTTCATTTATATGTTTACATATGTATACATATATACACTTATTTATATATTTAAACTTATTTCATAAGATTGTTATTTTTTCTAATCTCATTCACTCATGCAATTAATTATCAACATGCATTATACACATATATACATTCATATATTCATGTTACCCTAATACACTCACACATTCATTATATATGTATATAATAATAAGAGCACTAAAGATTTATATGCATATAGTATACATAATATCTGCACTTTATCACTTTACACATATATACATTATATCTATAATTATATTACATATATTACATACATTCATCTCTCCCACATTTCATTTTATTCCATAAAAAATCTCACACACTATATCACGGTTCATCACACCAAAAAGAGAAGGAGGAGATTTCATCACTTTCAAGTTAAATTTCAAGAAGGGAAATTTCATAAGTGGAAACATCATCATCATATCACCATTTCATCTCATCTTTCTTCCATTTTGAGGTAGTATGAGATTTTATATGAATTCTTGAATCTATGATTGAAGTAGGGTTTAAGAATTATGATGTAATTCCTTGATTATTTGTTGTTAGGATCATGATCATGATCTTTGAACTTGAAAGCTTGTTTGAATTCTTGAAGTATATGGAAGTTGAATATCATGATATATATGGGGTTTTGAGGTTGAAGATGATGAAGATTAAGCATGAGTTCTTGGTATATATTTGCTCCTTGAATGTTCCTAAGTGTTCTTTTATGTGTGATGGAATGAGTACACTTAATTCTGAGTATATCTTGCAAATTTCGGTTGGTTGAGTGAGCCTTAGATGCCTTCCCTTTTCCTCCCCTGTTTTCCCCTGTTTCTTCTCAGTTTTCAGCTGAAAACACTCTACCCGGGCGGGTAAATTCATGAAGAAAAACTACCCGGGCGGGTAGAGCTTGTGCAGAAAGTTTCTGCACAAGTTTTCCCCAGCCGGGTAGATTTTGTCTTGTATTTTCCCTGGCCGGGTACTCCCTCATCTGAACTACAATTGACCTGATTTTTAAACCATTAGAAACCTCCTGAAGTCTAGAACAACCTACAATTTGAATCATCTCAATATATTTTTCCATTTGTGAGTTAGAAACCTCCTGAAGTCTAGAACAACCTACAATTCTTTTAGGTGTCGCCACTTTCCCGAAAAACTGCAATCGCCTAACTTCAAGCTTACGCCATTTTCACCTCACTTTGAACTAGAATACGAGCCATATATCATTTTAAAGGTCTACATGTATACTTTAATACCCAACAAGAAAAACTTAATTCCAACCTCTAAAATTGTCCATTTTTGCCAAACTTCACCAAAATCTCTCTTCTTGCATTCCTTTCACTTCCTTGGCCTCCGTATGTGAATTATATGATATATATGATTGGTTAATTGATAATTATGTTCCTACTTGACATTCCTTAATTGTTATTAAATGGCATATTGATCATGACTTTGCCGTGCGTAGTAAATGGTTCATACGCGTCGTGTCTCACGAACACTTGTCCTTGTTGCACAGATCTTCTTGTTGGAAAACACGAATCAGAAAGTAGCGGAATTTAAAAATTTTCCCAACAAAAGGATCCTGGACTCGCAATCGTGTATCCAAATTCGTAGACTTAAGAAACTTACTTTTCTTTTATTCTTTCTTGAAGCGTTTCAAGCCACCCAAGAACGCTCTTCTCGCGGCTTGATCCCCTCTCCTTGGTAAAGCTCGAATCTTCAAACTTCTAACTTGAAGCTCTCTAGAGATAGTCCACCAACTTCATCACAATCTAACTAGTAAGGATGCTAGTTCTCTAGTTAGTGTTTAGGCTTAACCTAGGGTTTCGTTTATCTTGGAGAAAGGATGGTGTTCAACACATGCACCAAAAGAATTGCCAATTAGCTCTAAGGGGAGCTCGAGCTCCCCTATTTATAAGAAGGGGATGGTCGAAATTCTTAGTCCTTATGGACTAAGGATTTGGTCCCTCTCTCCTATTACTTGATCATCAAGTAATTTTGACTTTGAATTCAAATTCAAATCAACTTTCAAGAGAGCTAAAATATACAAACTATTTTTGGATAATTTTATACTTTATTTATTTAAAATAAATAACTTATTTTATCTAATTAATTAGTTCGTAATTAATTAACTAGATTATTTTTCTCCAAAATAAGACTTTCTTTTTAATTCAAAATTAAACCAAAGTCTATTAAATAATTGACAAATTAATAATTTAATATATAATTAAATAATCACGTGTGGCACACGTGTCACAATGACACATGTCCACTCACGTGACCCACACGTGTGGAACCTTCTAGGCCCGATTAACTCGTTTAATCATTTTCAAGCCTTAACTCATGTAACCAATTTGTTGTGTGTGACCCTCTAGGTTCTCAATTCAATTAGCAGTGACCCTAATTAATTAATTCACTAATTAATTAATCAGTCCACAGATTAAACGACCATAGTCTAGCAACAGGTGTGTAACCCCTAGCTGAATTGGAATGTTCGGATTCGACAGAACCTTTAAGTCATTGATTCATGTGAGATACAATCCTCCTACTTACTATCTCTCAACCAAGATCTAGGGTAAGGGAATAATCAAAACCCTAATAATCCGGTCTTAAAGCTAAGTGCATTTCATATCCATTTGATCTCAATCCAAGAAACCCTTTTCTTGATGTCTTGATCTACTGCCTTGGCCAAGGACTCCATATGGCATATGAATGACTTACACAATAAGAGATCACCTTGCAAATGCAAGTGTAGGTCCTTTCTTGATTCTCATTCACTTTCATGAATCACTTGTGCAACCCCAGCATAAGCCTTGAATCAGTTGTCTAAGGCGACACCCTTTAAAGCTTATACCTAAGACTACAGAGTTAACTCATAAAGTGACAAGGAACCTCAAGTCTAAGGATCAATTAATCACATCAATAACTCGTGAGATATTTCCTAATCTGGAAGTTTCCATTTCCTGAAATAGAAACTTCCTTTCCCATTTAGGAATCTTCTCACACGGGGCACCTCAGTGAACTTACTTATTGAAGGAAGCACCCTCATGTATCACGCACGTATCAACTATACACTTTGCACCTCCATGAAACAAGGTGGTCCTTAAGGGCGTGATCCCACAAGCAAGCCTTAGAGGAGTCAGGTTGACACTCCCACTGTCTGTAGGACTCATCGGCTTGGAGTATTTTACTAATCATGACTTATGTGATATAGGGCTCGTTTTATGAACCATTTCACCTAAATGGTAGAGTCCTAAAGTCATCAGGATTAGGGGAGTTCTCATACATGCATATATAAAGTAAACGCATACCAAACAAGAGCATATAAAGAAGTGTTGCCTCAATTCGTTATTTCATTCAAAGATTGTCTGTGATTACAATAAGGAAACGCACAAAGCGGATATACAATCGGCTTTCTAGGGCACTATTCCTAACACTTCTTCCAGTTGACGAGAAGCAAGCCTCATAGTTGTATCCTCGTTAATTGTCGGCACAGGTGAGGTTTAATTTCTAGTTATCCAGAACCCGTATAACCTTATGTAAAGCTTTGAGCCAAAAAGGGTATACATATATCTATAATATTTCCAAAACTCTTAATTAAATTGCAAGCAAGCCATGCTTATTGATAGCAAGCCATCTATCGTGCATGTTTTGGTGAGTAAGCATGATTGTTCACTTTGGGCCTGAGGGTTAGTGTATGAGCCAACCGGGAAAGCATAGGGCTGACGGGTGACTCTGCACTCCCCTCATCCTGTGGGATCACCTCTGAATCCACCAGGTGGTTTGGTGGAGGAAGAAATCCCATGCGTGCGAGTCATGTTCCTGACGTACACCATGTCGTGGATGGTGAAGGCTCGCAACCTTCCCATCATTGGAAGGAGAATGAGACTGGGGATGAGTCCGAAACCACGGGCTGTCCTTGGGTTGCTGTATTGATTGCACTTATTGATTGTATTGATTGAATACACTACCGCACTACTTCACTATAATTGAATTGCATGATCACATGTTAAATAATCAAGCAAGCACGTATTGTTCACTATTGTTGTAAGGTTGGAGACTTGCCCTCACTCGCTGGGCCACTGATTGCACGAAACTTGATTGTAAATAATTGTTAAATGGATTTAGTTGTAATCTCGGGCGAGATCTATTCTAATATTGAACTTATATTGTTTCTTTTATTAAAACCTTACCCGAGATTATGGCTTGCATGTTAATTGCGCTTATATTTATTTACACCCCCCTCACTCAGTCTTTTGTAGACTGACACCTCACTTTTCAGGTCTTGCAGGGTTCATACTAGGTAGGAATCGAGTCGAGTCAAGTTGTAGCACCCCGAAGAGGCCACAACCCCGCACCGTCGTACCTCTCAAGTGGCTAGGAGACCTAGCCCCCAAGAAGCGCGCCGGCGAACGGACAAAACAATACAAGATCAGAGTACTTAGAAGGGAATATTGCAGCGGAAATATGAGAAATTTAAAACTTTCGAAACATAAATCATAAGCACAAGAGGCTAGTAACCAAGTACAAGGACTATACAAGAATTGAGTATTGAAAGAGATATTTCGATAGAGTGTCAAGGAAAATATAACAAGTAACAAAGGACACCGGAGGCTAGATCGATAAGTACCTAATCGAACGCTACATTATCATCAAGAGGGTGGAGACCAAGATGGTTCAAAAGAACCTGACCACAAGAGCACAACAAAAGATTTCCTATACTTCAAGATACCAGCCAACAAGCAATCACTGAACCTGAAACCATGAGGTCAGAAAACAGGGTGGAGGTATTAGTCAAAAGGACTAAGTGAGGCATGACTTTTGAAACAATATAAGTACTTAAACTTTAGGTTTTCAGAAAAGGATTTACTTCAAAGCTGTACTTTAAAACTGAATTTCGGAATCTTTATTTCAGAATCGTATTCCAAAACATTACTTTGAAAAGAGATTTCCAAGCAAGCACACACATGCACACACATCAGAGGTTCTGGTTCATATATACTTTATAAACGGGGAACAGGGTACGGGATATTTTCCAAAAGTATGAACCAGACTTTAAAACCAGAGTTGCCCGCAAGCTAGGCCATATCCATCCTTTACTCCTCAAAAACATTTACAAAGTTGGTATCGAGATCCATTAGGATCCCAACACCCATAATCACATGCACCACCCCTTCTCCCCTTATTATCGCGCCCAGGGAGCTACCCCGCGGTGACGTGCAAAACGGGAGGAATTTACCACCTCTCCCGACCTTCGATGTGGAGTAACCAACCTCCGATTAAACCATCACCAAGGTCATTACGGCGGCCAGTCTCATAGTAGCCATTGGCGCACGCCTCCCGGTCTATTACTTAACCATACCGCCAGGGCCCAACATAGCAAAATTTCCAAAGCTTGCTTTCAGAATATCAAAAGTGCATAAGCACACAGAGTTCAGAAGACTGAACCTTTAATCAAAGTGGCATAACAGTGAACAGAACGTATATCAGAGATCATTGCTTTAAACTTGAAGCATTATCCCAAAACGGGAAAACGCTAAATTTTGAAAGATAGGAATCTTTGCACCCGAAGGCGTTGATTTTGAAATCATTTGAAAAAGAAGGAATATTCATGGTTCCAGTTGAAATAGTTTAAACCTCACCTACAGATACGGTATTATGCAATAATACCATAGCCACAGTAAATCCGGACTTCACCTGTGAGTGGTGAATGATTAAGTTTCTATCCAAAACCATATAGTCACATAAGCAAGTAGGGACGACCTTAAGATATTCAATAACACATAACGATATCACATGTACAGGACAAAGCGTTATCAAAGTATATCATATCATGTGGCGAGATTTCATGATAATTATTCAATAACCATCAAAGCATGAAGGCATAATAGGATTCATGTAATGCAGTACATAAGATAGTAATACCATTTAATGCAGGAGAATCATTTAACTAAGAATGAAACGTTGATTGTGAGTTGTCCTTAAACTTGAGTTAATAGATCAATGCAATCGAACAATCTTTAATCAATTTATGATCATAGACATGAGCCTTAAGGAACTGAGTTCCAAACTATATAAATGATTCATGATTGAGTGAGGATATCCATGTATTGAAGTATAAGATCAATAAGAATGCGGAACACTTAAACAAGGAATAATCTTTTCGAAGAAAGGATTCAAGTAAACGATTAGTCTTATTTGAAAGCTCGTGTCAAGAACTCAAGGGTATATATTCTTAGGGCCTTAAAACAATCTCATTTAGAAAAGAAATGTGAACTTTGAAACCTACTTTGATCCCCTGTTTTTGAGAATTTTGAAAAAGGCTTTGACCGTTGAATTCGTCTCTTTGAAACGATCATTTAGGTTAAAAGACAAAATTCTTGGTCAAGGTCAAAGTCAATGGTCAAAGTCAAAGGTCAAGGGTCAAAGGTCAAGGTCAAAGGTCACTATTCAAGTATACGGTATATATACTGTATGTATACGGTACTTATACTGTATGTATACGTGTATTTATATCGTATGTACACGGTATTTATACTGTGTGTATACGGTATTTATACGGGGATACCTACCGTATTTATACAGTATTTATACAGGGTACATACAGTATTTATACAAGAATACATGCGGTATTTATACCAGAATACATACGGTATTTATACAAAAGTATATACGTATTTGTTATGGAAATACACATAGTATTTATACGAAAGTATACACGTATTTATACATGTTGGAATCAAATACGTATACGTATATTATACATGTATACCATAACATATATCAATTGGTCAAGTAATTATGTAACAATTAATTAAACATGTAACATGTTAAACTATAGGTTATACTTTAATTATGTAACATTAAATAACATGTAACATTTAATTAAATTAGGTAACAAATTAAATTACCTAAGTATGATCATAAAATAAATAAAATGTAACATGTAAAATGTCATAATAATTGTCACATAATTAAATTGTAACATAATTAAATTATGTAACACATTTCATAATAAACTATACTATAAGAAACATAATTCATAAATTCATGAATATTTAAAAACATAAATTAAATCACATATTTCATGCATAAAATAAAACATAAATTAAATCCTAAACCTAGCATAATTAATAAATAAATTAAAACATAAAATAAAACATAAATTAAAACATAAATTAAACTAATTAAAACATAAAAAAAAAATAAGAAAACTAACCTTAAGGGGGAGAGAGAGAGGCGTGTGAAATGGCTGGAGTAAGGGAGCAAATGAGACCCCAAGCCACTTATTTATAGTTGTTGGGAAGGACCAAAGTGCAAATAATATTTATTTTAGGGACTAGAGGTGGGGTATTTTGTGAAATTTCCAAAAATAGGTTTCCTTCTTTACATAATTGTCACAGCAGGGGTATTCTGGTAATTTCACCTTTCTCCTGCGTATTTTTGAAGTTGAAAAAGTGTCCAAGAGCTAGGAAATAAAATTAGCTTCGAAACGGTTACTCACGGGTCGAAATCGGACGTACGGTTTAAAAGTTATAAGCTTCGGAAGATTTGATTTTCTTGAATTTCGAAAATTAATTAAATTATGAAATAAATACTAGGATAAGATTTGAAGATCCAAAAGGCTTTCCAAAAATGTAGAAAAATTCGAGGAACGTTATGGTGATGATCTCAAGGGCTAAATCATTCTAACGAAGGAAATATATTCAACCGACGGAAACTTTTATTTGAAAATAAATTCTTAAATTGCTCTGGACACATAAACGAAACCTCAAACCATTGAAAAGAGAGTTGAAAAATTCCAAGAAAGTACGTATAGGTTCTTTGAGGTCTCTCGCATAAAATGGCGTAGTGCTGGTTCGAAAAATGAATAGTACTTTTAACAAAATTTCCCAAAATACCCCTAATGATCAAGAAAGGATTTCGAAGCTTCGAAAACATGTTCATATGACTGGGAAGCATGAGTTATGAACCTCTAGGGTTCCAATGAGATGCTAGGGCAAGGTAGGATCGGGAAATGAATAGTGAATTTGGTTCGTGGTAAGGAAATCCCCCTTAGAACACAATACGACTAGTGAATGCACATTGTTCACATAAGAATGCAATGCATTAACATTTGTAAAGGTGAACCAAGGTATATAAACGCATTCTTGTCCTCTTTGATTTACTGTTTTCAGCTAGGTCCTGATACGGGCTGTTACAATCTTCCCCCCTTAAAAGGAATCTGTCCTCAGATTCCACAACCGTTCCGGGGATAACTTCTGGTGATGTTCTTGTATCTTTCTTTGGTTACCACATTACTTTCCAAATGTCGTGTCTTTTTCTCAGGATCTTTGTTAGGTAATTTTCCAATATCTCAAACCAAGTAACTTTGTTTCCAAAAATCTTTATTTGGATTAAACCATCGGTTGAGCTTGATCCTTACGGTACTTCCTTCATTAACAAAATTTAGAACGTCTCTGCATGGTACCCGAGAGTCTAGTGCACATACCTTCATCATGTCCTCTAGCCCCTTTATCATCCTTAGTGACTATCCATATGTCTAAGGATGGCCTGTTATGATGAAGTCTAAGTTTCTACCCATAACTCTGGAATACTCTACCGAAATTATGATGTAAACTTTGGATTTCTATCAGCCGCTATATTAGCAGGTGCTCCATGAGATCTCACAATCTTCTCCCGATACCGTTTTGCCAAAGAGTTATCCTTATTTGCTATCTTAACCGATAAGAAATGTGCTGATTTAATCAATCTGTCAACTATGACCCATATACTGTCTTGTCCTCCCTTAACTTTAGGTAACCCAGTAACAAAGTCCATGGTTATTTGCTCCCACTTCCATGTAGGAATTGGTAGTGGTTGTAACTTTCCTGCTGGCTTTTGGTGTTCTGCTTTAACTTTTTGACAAGCTAAGCATTTCTTGACATATTCAACAATATCTCTTTTCATTCCATTCCACCAAAACTGCTTCTGGAGATCTTGGTACATCTTTGTTCCTCCAGGGTGTACCGTATAGTGTGTTTTGTGTGCTTCATCAAGTATTTCTTTTCGGATAGCTGAGGGTACCCAAACTCGGTTCTTATATCTCAAGGTTCCACCTTCACCTTTACTGAATTTTGTCTCATCATCTTTCTCCTTGGATTTGAGACACTTCTTAATCCATTCGTCTATAGCTTGTGTCTTTATCAACCGATCCTTCAGCGGTGACGAAATTATTAGATTTGCCAACTTAACTTTAGGAATCACTTGAGCTGGTTTCCTTCCACACTCCGTTGGGTGTCCTTCGACATGCAATGCACTAGCCTTTCGACTCAATGCATCAGCCACCACGTTAGCCTTTCCAGGATGGTATTGAATTATACAATCATAGTCTTCCAGGAATTCCATCCACCTTCTCTGTCTCATGTTTAGCTCTTTTTGAGTGAAAAAGTACCGCAAACTTTTATGATCCGTGAATATTTCGAAGGTTACCCCATACAAGTAATGTCTCCATTTTGCGAGGGCAAGACAATCGCTGCTAGTTCCAAATCATGGGTGGGATAGTTGACTTCACGTGGTTTAAGATTCCTGGATACATATGCTATCACCTTTCCATGCTGCGTCAGAACGCATCCTAACCCTTCTTTTGAAGCATCGGTATGGACGGTGTAACCTTCCTTCCCTTCTGGTAATGTTAGTATAGGTGCGGTAGTTAATCTTTTCTTTAATTCCTGAAAGCTCTGTTCGCATTTCTCTGTCCATACGAATTTTCCTTCTTTCTTGGTTAACTGAGTAAGTGGTGCAGCTATCCTCGAAAAAAATCCTGCATGAATCTTCGATAGTATCCTGTGAGTCCCAAAAAGCTTCTTACCTCAGAAGGATTCCTTGGTTGTTTCCAATCCAAAATCGTTTCAATTTTCGAGGGGTCCACTCTAATACCTAAACAGTTGCGATACGCCCGAGAATTGTGACTCTTTCTCCGGCCAAAATTTGCATTATCTGAACTTGGCTTATGGCTTGTGATCCAGCAAAGTGTCCATCACTAAACCAAGAAGGTACTTCTTACTCTTTCAACAAGGTTGTTATGGGTACAGAAGCCGATCTTTACTTAATTTCTTTGGAGACACTTTATAATATTCCATCTTACAAGAAGCCTTTACTTTAGATGTATTCCGTGATAATATCAAATCCATCGTTGTTCCTATCCTTGAAGGTTTATCTGCAACTTCCTGAGCCATAGGTGATATGATCAAAGAGTGTTTCTCTTTTTCTACCTAAAATTGTATTCATTGAACTTAATAGTTAACTTGTGCTCCAGTGAAGTGCCCAATACTAGTTGTCATATGAATCATGCATCTTTAGCCATTAAGTACACCAGGATGTTGCCAACGAAGCTCAGGATAACTTGTTAGGATACCCTTTGGAAATCCAACACATTCTCAATTATTGTAGATATTATAGTCAATGCCGCGATATCTTTGTGAAATTGGAGTGCCCTTAGTTCTGTATGGAAAACGGTTCTGGATCATCCTTCTTTGTCCTCCGATTTGGGAAACGCTACCCTTATTCAAATCCAACTTGAACCGTAATCGGGAACCTCGTAGTTTTCCAAATAACTTCTCGATTAGTGGTAGGAGATATCACATTTTCCTTACTATCAGGGAATTCAGTTCTCTTTGTATCATTATACCAACTGGATGTTTCACATAACGCGAGCGTTTCCTACAACAACGCGCTATGCTAGTTACACCTCAATTTTATAACTTTAATAAGTTACTTCTTCCATCCTCTTGTACTAAGTCGGAGTTGTTCATTATAGTTTTCCTCAAAAGTGGTCTTACTTCCCTCATGTCTGATATAGTCTTAACACACTTATGCTCAGGAGGAAATAAGTTTCGATGACCAAAAACTCCTTTAAGAACACATATACTACCTCCATTTCTCTTACAAGAGTTGATCTTTATTGCTTATTCAAAGAACAGGCTACGTCTTCTCACGAAGATTACCGTTTACCTTCCCATAACGCATACTTTGTTTCTTCTTCTTCCCAACCCTTATCCTTTCCTTGGATGATCCCATATCTCATTCTAGCAGTATGATAGAATTCGACGAGTAGTAGCGATTAACCTCCGATAAAGTTATGCGTTTATATACCAATGGTGCAACAAAGCAAATCTCAAAAGAGATTAAATATGATGTTTCCATGACCAAGTACTCAATCATGAACAAGTATGCCCAGATATAACTTTGATGCGATGAATGCATGGCGCCAGGGTTATAGAACCTTAACTGGCGTGTTAAGAGTGTGTACCGTACTTCTGGCCATATTTAGCAAAATTCGAGTTCCCTCTTCATTCCAAAGCAAGTACTTTCTGATGTCAGGAACAACGATTAAAATATAATGCGTGTGGGTCAGGAATGGTGCACAACATATCACAGAGGCAATATTCATGAAACATGTATACATGTCACAGAGCACTTATTAACAAGTATCAAGTACATATCAAAGTGGAGAACCAAAGCTAATCAGCATTCATTATTCCAATCAACAATAATCCAGTAACAATTATATATCAAGGATCATCAATTATCAATTAGCTAGCACTTGTCAACGCAGGGAATAACAAGTCATCAATGCTCAGTATTCAAGTAATCAGTATCCAAGTAGCACATAAAACACATTATATAGGGGCCTTGTCCGTATCTTGAAGTGACTCTAGGACTTGAAGCACGATCGGGCTAGAAGTGCAAATAGGAAATTTTCGCAAGCTGGAGATGCAAGTAAGACGATGAAGGAGGTAAAATTTGAAAATCGTAACCTCTAACGAGCGAATTGTTTTCCAAAAGTACTGAAAGACTCAATAGAACTCAAGAGTTTTGATGTTGATAAAACTAGACGGTTGACTCAATTAAAAAAAAAATTTTTTAGTACTACAATTGTAACAAATCACATGTTGGTCGGCCGCCCCAAACAATGATCAATCACAATTTAAGCACTAAAGACACGAGAATACTTGTGAGACTCTGAGAACCCCAGATTTCCGCAACCTGGGGCTTTGATACCACCTTAGCTGTAGCACCCCGAAGAGGCCACAACCCCGCACCGTCGTACCTCTCAAGTGGCTAGGAGACCTAGCCCCCAAGAAGCGCGCCGGCGAACGGATAAAACAATACAAGATCAGAGTACTTAGAAGGGAATATTGCAGCGGAAATATGAGAAATTTAAAACTTTCGAAACATAAATCATAAGCACAAGAGGCTAGTAACCAAGTACAAGGACTATACAAGAATTGAGTATTGAAAGAGATATTTCGATAGAGTGTCAAGGAAAATATAACAAGTAACAAAGGACACCGGAGGCTAGATCGATAAGTACCTAATCGAACGCTACATTATCATCAAGAGAGTGGAGACCAAGATGGTTCAAAAGAACCTGACCACAAGAGCACAACAAAAGATTTCCTATACTTCAAGATACCAGCCAACAAGCAATCACTGAACCTGAAACCATGAGGTCAGAAAACAGGGTGGAGGTATTAGTCAAAAGGACTAAGTGAGGCATGACTTTTGAAACAATATAAGTACTTAAACTTTAGGTTTTCAGAAAAGGATTTACTTCAAAGCTGTACTTTAAAACTGAATTTTGGAATCTTTATTTCAGAATCGTATTCCAAAACATTACTTTGAAAAGAGATTTCCAAGCAAGCACACACATGCACACACATCAGAGGTTCTGGTTCATATATACTTTATAAACGGGGAACAGGGTACGGGATATTTTCCAAAAGTATGAACCAGACTTTAAAACCAGAGTTGCCCGCAAGCTAGGCCATATCCATCCTTTACTCCTCAAAAACATTTACAAAGTTGGTATCGAGATCCATTAGGATCCCAACACCCATAATCACATGCACCACCCCTTCTCCCCTTATTGTCGCGCCCAGGGAGCTACCCCGCGGTGACGTGCAAAACGGGAGGAATTTACCACCTCTCCCGACCTTCGATGTGGAGTAACCAACCTCCGATTAAACCATCACCAAGGTCATTACGGCGGCCAGTCTCATAGTAGCCATTGGCGCACGCCTCCCGGTCTACTACTTAACCATACCGCCAGGGCCCAACATAGCAAAATTTCCAAAGCTTGCTTTCAGAATATCAAAAGTGCATAAGCACACAGAGTTCAGAAGACTGAACCTTTAATCAAAGTGGCATAACAGTGAACAAAACGTATATCAGAGATCATTGCTTTAAACTTGAAGCATTGTCCCAAAACGGGAAAACGTTAAATTTTGAAAGATAGGAATCTTTGCACCCGAAGGCGTTGATTTTGAAATCATTTGAAAAAGAAGGAATATTCATGGTTCCAGTTGAAATAGTTTAAACCTCACCTACAGATACGGTATTATGCAATAATACCATAGCCACAGTAAATCCGGACTTCACCTGTGAGTGGTGAATGATTAAGTTTCTATCCAAAACCATATAGTCACATAAGCAAGTAGGGACGACCTTAAGACATTCAATAACACATAACGATATCACATGTGCAGGACAAAGCGTTATCAAAGTATATCATATCATGTGGCGAGATTTCATGATAATTATTCAATAACCATCAAAGCATGAAGGCATAATAGGATTCATGTAATGCAGTACATAAGATAGTAATACCATTTAATGCAGGAGAATCATTTAACTAAGAATGAAACGTTGATTGTGAGTTGTCCTTAAACTTGAGTTAATAGATCAATGCAATCATACAATCTTTAATCAATTTATGATCATAGACATGAGCCTTAAGGAACTGAGTTCCAAACTATATAAATGATTCATGATTGAGTGAGGATATCCATGTATTGAAGTATAAGATCAATAAGAATGCGGAACACTTAAACAAGGAATAATCTTTTCGAAGAAAGGATTCAAGTAAACGATTAGTCTTATTTGAAAGCTCGTGTCAAGAACTCAAGGGTATATATTCTTAGGGTCTTAAAACAATCTCATTTAGAAAAGAAATGTGAACTTTGAAACCTACTTTGATCCCCTGTTTTTGAGAATTTTTGAAAAAGGCTTTGACCGTTGAATTCGTCTCTTTGAAACGATCATTTAGGTTAAAAGTCAAAATTCTTGGTCAAGGTCAAAGTCAATGGTCAAATTCAAAGGTCAAGGGTCAAAGGTCAAGGTCAAAGGTCACTATTCAAGTATACGGTATATATACTGTATGTATACGGTACTTATACTGTATGTATACGTGTATTTATATCGTATGTATACGGTATTTATAATGTGTGTATACGGTATTTATACGGGGATACCTACCGTATTTATACAGTATTTATACAGGGTACATACAGTATTTATACAAGAATACATGCGGTATTTATACCAGAATACATACGGTATTTATACAAAAGTATATACGTATTTGTTATGGAAATACACATAGTATTTATACGAAAGTATACACGTATTTATACATGTTGGAATCAAATACGTATACGTATATTATACATGTATACCATAACATATATCAATTGGTCAAGTAATTATGTAACAATTAATTAAACATGTAACATGTTAAACTATAGGTTATACTTTAATTATGTAACATTAAATAACATGTAACATTTAATTAAATTAGGTAACAAATTAAATTACCTAAGTATGATCATAAAATAAATAAAATGTAACATGTAACATGTCATAATAATTGTCACATAATTAAATTGTAACATAATTAAATTATGTAACACATTTCATAATAAACTATACTATAAGAAACATAATTCATAAATTCATGAATATTTAAAAACATAAATTAAATCACATATTTCATGCATAAAATAAAACATAAATTAAATCCTAAACCTAGCATAATTAATAAATAAATTAAAAGATAAAATAAAACATAAATTAAAACATAAATTAAACTAATTAAAACATAAAAAAAATAAGAAAACTAACCTTAAGGGGGAGAGAGAGAGGCGTGTGAAATGGCTGGAGTAAGGGAGCAAATGAGACCCCAAGCCACTTATTTATAGTTGTTGGGAAGGACCAAAGTGCAAATAATATTTATTTTAGGGACTAGAGGTGGGGTATTTTGTGAAATTTCCAAAAATAGGTTTCCTTCTTTACATAATTGTCACAGCAGGGGTATTCTGGTAATTTCACCTTTCTCCTGCGTATTTTTGAAGTTGAAAAAGTGTCCAAGAGCTAGGAAATAAAATTAGCTTCGAAACGGTTACTCACGGGTCGAAATCGGACGTACGGTTTAAAAGTTATAAGCTTCGGAAGATTTGATTTTCTTGAATTTCGAAAATTAATTAAATTATGAAATAACTACTAGGATAAGATTTGAAGATCCAAAAGGCTTTCCAAAAATGTAGAAAAATTCGAGGAACGTTATGGTGATGATCTCAAGGGCTAAATCATTCTAACGAAGGAAATATATTCAACCGACGGAAACTTTTATTTGAAAATAAATTCTTAAATTGCTCTGGACACATAAACGAAACCTCAAACCATTGAAAAGAGAGTTGAAAAATTCCAAGAAAGTACGTATAGGTTCTTTGAGGTCTCTCGCATAAAATGGCGTAGTGCTGGTTCGAAAAATGAATAGTACTTTTAACAAAATTTCCCAAAATACCCCTAATGATCAAGAAAGGATTTCGAAGCTTCGAAAACATGTTCATATGACTGGGAAGCATGAGTTATGAACCTCTAGGGTTCCAATGAGATGCTAGGGCAAGGTAGGATCGGGAAATGAATAGTGAATTTGGTTCGTGGTAAGGAAATCCCCCTTAGAACACAATACGACTAGTGAATGCACATTGTTCACATAAGAATGCAATGCATTAACATTTGTAAAGGTGAACCAAGGTATATAAACGCATTCTTGTCCTCTTTGATTTACTGTTTTCAGCTAGGTCCTGATACGGGCTGTTACACAAGTGTTTACATTCGAGTCAAGCATGGTCCATTTCAATCATTGTTACATATGTAATTATTGTGATTTGTTATGATATTTTGAAGATTGTATATGAGAATATTGTTAGAGATGGAATTTCAAATTAATGATATGTTTAATGTATGTTTCCGTTATAGACGTTATGTATTGTTGGTATTATTTGAGGGTAGTCCCGCCTAACTAGCGTTTCTTTTCTCTTGTCACCCGTTCGCTATAGCCTTACTTCATGTACGAATTTTCCATTTCGTATGTGGATTGAGCTATAGTGCGGGGGTGTGGCATCTCGGCGTTCCGGGTGCTACAAGGATGAACATCAAAGGGAAAACATCTTTTACACACGGTGTCATGTTAAGGAGCGAGTGTGTGGGTTGATCATTGACAGCGGGAGTTGCATGAACGTGGCTAGTAAATTGATGGTGGAAAGGCTCGGCCTTAAAACCTTGAAGCACCCGAGACCTTACAAGCTCCAATAGCTCAATGAACTTGGTGAAATGAAGGTAACAAAACAAGTTCTTATCTCCTTTTCAATTGGCAAATACATGGATGTGGTTCTTTGTGATGTAGTACCGATGCATGGTGGCCATATATTGCTTGGAAGACCATGGCAATTTGATAAACGAATAGTGCATGATGGCTACAAGAATAGATATAGTTTTACCAAGGATGGGCGGAACATCACCTTGGCACCTTTACCACCAAGCCAAGTGTATGAAGAACAATACCAAATTAAGAAATCCATTTTGACTTCTTCAAAACAAAGTGATTGTAATAGTGAGAAAGAGTGTGAAAAAGAAAAAGAAAAGGAATGTGAAAAAGAAAAAGAGTGTAAAAAAAAAGAAGAGGGAGAAAAAAAACTAGTTGAAAAGAAAGAAAGAAAAAAGGTGAGTTTCTTTACAAAAGAAAAGGAGATTGAGGGAGTTATTAAAAAGGAAAAGCTTGTGATGATCATGATGTATAAAAACGTGTTCCTTTCATCTAACGAAACTCCTCCCTTGCCTAGTGTTGTTTCTTCTCTTTTGCAGGAGTTTGAGGATGTATTCACGGAGGAAATACCACCCGGTTTACCCGCAATACGAGGAATAGAGCACCAAATCGACCTCATTCCCAGGGCTGCCATTCCAAACTGACCAGCTTACCGAAACACCCCTCAAGAGACGAAAGAGCTTCAGAAATAAGTTGAAGAGTTCCTTGCAAAGGGATATGTGCATGAGAGCATGAGTCCGTGCGCGGTTCCGGTACTCTTAGTGCCAAAAAAGGATGGGACGTGGAGGATGTGCGTGGACTGTCGAGCCGTCAACAAAATAACGGCAAAATATCGCTATCCTATCCCTCGGTTAGATGATATGATAGATGAATTGCATGGATCTACAATCTTCACTAAAATTAATTTGAAAAGTGGCTATCAGCAAATAAGAATGCAAGAAGGTGATGAATGGAAAACAGCTTTTAAAACTAAGCATGGATTGTATGAGTGGTTAGAAATGCCTTTTAGCTTAACTAACGCACCTAGGACCTTCATGAGATTGATGAATCATGTTTTGCGTGCTTATATTGGTAAATTCGTAGTGGTTTACTTTGATGATATATTGATCTTTAGCCGTAATTTGCATGAACATATTGAGGATTTTGAGGTTAGTACTTGAGGTACTAAGGCACGAAAAGTTATATGCTAATCTTAAGAAGTGTAGCTTTTGCATGGATAGAGTCATGTTCCTTGGATTTGTTGTGAGTGCAGGTGGTATAGAGGTAGATGGAGAAAAGGTTAAGGCGATCAAAGAGTGGCCTACACCCAAGACCATCACGGAAGTAAGGAGTTTTCATGGCTTGGCCGGGTTCTATAGGAGATTCATGCCCAATTTCAGTACCATAGCCGCCCCCTTAATGGAAATCATCAAGAAAAGCGTAGGATTTAAGTGGGGAGAAGCTCAAGAAAGGGCATTCCAAACATTGAAAACGAAGCTAAGTTCAGCTCCTCTTTTACTTTTACCGGATTTTTCTAAAACTTTTGAACTCGAATGTGATGCTTCGGGTGTTGGTATAGGTGCTGTGCTTATGCAAGAGAAGAAACCAATTGCATACTTTAGTGAGAAACTCAATGGGGCTGCATTCAACTACTCTACTTATGACAAGGAGTTCTATGCCTTGATTAGGGCCTTAGAGACGTGGCAGCATTACTTATGGTCGAAAGAGTTCATCATTCATACGGATCATGAGTCATTAAAACATTTGAAGGGGCAAGGAAGTTTGAAACGAAGGTATGCTCGCTGGGTTGAATTTAGAGATGTTTCCTTATGTGATTCGGTACAAGCAAGGTAAGGATAATGTTGTTGCCGATGCCTTATCACGAAGGTACGTTCTTCTTTCTGCCCTTAGTGCTAAATTCATGGGATTTGAACATATTAAGGAACTATACTCCAGTGATTCTGATTTTGCTGAAATATTTGCATCTTGTGAACAAAAGCCTTGTGACAAATTTTATGTTCAAGATGGTTATGTTTAAAGAGAACAAGCTATGCATCCCAAATTGTTCTTTGCGTCAATTGCTGATCTGTGAGTCTCATGGGGGAGGATTAATGGGACATTTTAGTGTTTTAAAAACTTTGAGCATACTTAAGGAACATTTCTTTTGGCCTCACATGAAACGGGATGTTGAACGAACTTCTCATAGATGCGTAACTTGTAGAAAGGCTAAGTCACGAGTTAAACCACACGGTCTGTAGCGCCCCAAGCGGTGAGGTACCACACCCCCGCATTATGACCCGACACGCATACAAAATAGAGAGTCCGCACACGCACCTAGTCACAGCGAACGGGTGACAAACGAAAACACAAACACTAGCTAGGCGGTACCTAACCCTGTACGAAAAGAAAAATATGCGAAACATGACAGTGGAAGTAGTACGAAATGCCAACTTTCAAAAACCTTTTCATACAAAAAGAATGACAACAACCAACATACATCAAAATCAACTACACGGGTTCAGCTAAATGATAGAACCTGCCCTATCCTGTCCCGAACAATCATACACGAAACGGGTTCAACTAATCCAAACACTTGTCCTAACCTGTCCCGAATTCCAAACATTCAAATCATAGATTCCAACCTGCACAGAACATATCTTATACAGAATTTATGAATCATAAATCAGAATAAAATACTTAACAAACTTAAACGAACAGACACAGACTCAATATACACGACACACCGCCGCCTAGCACGAACTCCAACGACCTAAACCTGCAACTAAAAACATAAACAGGGAGGGGTTAGTCCAAAGACTGAGCGAGGGGCTACCCACACACACCTACATATATATAGAGCACAACACGTAGAAGAAGCAACGTTCGTGAACCGGGGGTTAGTTTTTGCACGCCAAAACAGTTTCCCGTGATAGTAAATATATAGGGTGACTTATCAAAACATAACGAACAAAACTTAGCTTATGCATATCTCAAAACATACGTTCAACTCATGCAGACTTAGCACACGTATCAAAACATAACTTATTAGTTTAATAACAAAAATCCAATTTTATCTTGACTTAAGAGTCTACCCCCCTTTCACGAACTTATAACCAACAAACATAACAAAACTCGGCGGGTACGAATCACATCTCCAAACTTCCAGAAACAAAGGGACAAAACAAAGCAAAACAAAACAAGCTCCAACCTTCACACCGGGTGATAGAAGGGTTGATGGCCCTAACTATCCAAAAATCACACGAGACAAGGCTTAATTACGACCTTAAAACCTTCGACGGTTGCTTCCGCCGGCTCAAGAGAAACACCCTTCCCCAAACCTCCCGAGGTTAGGTGAGACTCTCAAAAGGAAAATGTTGATGGAAGAGCTCGGCGACCCCACGGCCGACCCGAGATTACCATACCATTCTCCGGGGCCCAAACACAGATAAACAGACATATATCGGAAACTTAACCCGCCACACACAGACAGATAAACATATCTCATGCTTATCGTACTTATCATATCGTACGTACATATCACGCAGACTGACCTCGAAATCATAACATATCAAAACTAAGCATACATAGGCTCGTACATAGCGTTTCTTACTTTCAAACTTATGACAAAACCATCAAAGTACATATTTCATACATATCTACGTATATACAAGGCTTATAAATTGCACACATTCGAAAACGAGCCCATTGCAATAGGGTATAACTATATCCTAACCTCACCTAGTACCAAACAGAGCCAAAAACACAGCAAATGGTCCACCTCGGAACCTGCACGACCCACTTGTCACCACCCCGGGTTCACCTGAACCAACTGAACACACAAAACACAACACAAGGCTCAAACAGACTCAAGCAACCACACAGAGACGCACGACACATGCTCAAACACTTAAGAAATGCAACCACATAAGCAGGGCTCAAATTCATATCAATAACTTACAAAACAAATCATTATATAGTTCAAAGAAATCATATTAACTCATATATTGCATAACAAATCTATATCCGTGCAATTAAACCATTCTTACGCACAAAGGTTTCTAATTTAATCATATAAGTCTCATTCAATTCATATATCGTATAAAAGATCCATATATTGCACCTTTACAAAGCAATCAAATCAACTCAAATTCACATTTCATAAAATTGTACGTATTACCAAGCCAAATAAATCATATATTAGCATGCTACGAATTTCATTTAAAGCTCACGAAATTACATATTAAATTCTAACCATGTTAAGTTCAGAGAATTCATTCATGGCATACCCAATTCATATATCACATAACAGATTCAATTATCAAGGTAGAACTAATCAATTCAAACAAATTCATCTTGTTTCAAAAATTACACAAACACCCCCTCTAATCTAATTAATTAGCATAAATTCAATAAATCGGAATTCAAATCGCAAATTACAAGTCCAAGCTTATCATATTTCATATCATACATGATTTCGTACACATAGGAGTACATTTCGATTGACAATTCAAATACATAGTAATTAATTTGCATTTAAACAATTAATTCAAATATGTCCCAAATATACAAATAAAATCGTAGAAAATAAACCGAGTGTCAGATTGACGAACGGAAAGTGGTGTTGGACTCACCACGACGAAGCGGACAAGCTGTGCGAAGGTCGCCGGAGCGCCGCCGCCGGAGCTGCCGGAACAGTGGCCGGCCGCCGTTCGACCGGCGTCGGAACGCGCCAGAAAAATCCCAAAAATTCACCCGTGCAAGGATTCCTCGTGCTCATTCCAATTCCTCGATCAATTTTTGAAAATTCCAAGCCAATTGTCTTCAATTCCAAATCCAAGAACACAAAAACCCTAAAATCTTCAAACTCAAATTACTTCCAAACCGGTGAACCAAAATGCGATCCGTAAAAGGCATTGTTTTACCCGTGACGAGCTCTTCGAAAGCCCCAACGTAGCTCGCCGGAAAAAATCCTCGGAGACCTCCGCCACCGCGAACCGCCACTGCACCGCTGCGAACCGCTGGTAATTGGTTGAATCAAAAGTCGTGTGATCAAAGGCTACTAGTTCTCGCCGTTCCGAACAACTTTCGTGAAGGGCCCGAGGCCTAAAGATCGCCGAAAAAGGCCCCCGTTGGCCGTGAAGTTTCTGACGCCGCACGCCTCCCTGGAACCACCACCTACGACCAAAATTGGATTAAAACGATGCCAGAAATGAACTCAGGGGGTCGGAAAAGGGGTAGGAAACACCAACCTTCGTCGAAAAAGATCGCCGGAGCGGCGAAATCGCCGCCGCTTGCTTCTGGCGGCACGTGCGGTCCCCTCGCAGCCCCGATGGCGGCGCCGCCTGCACAGAAAGAAACTCCGGGAAGTCCCCTTGCCGGGCCTAGGCGCATGTCGCCGAAAGATGGCCGGAAGCCGCCGCGAATGGGCGACGAAGCAGCGGCTCCGCCACCCTCCACCTACGGGACTGAAATTCTGCCATATCTCTGCCACCGCTCGTCGGTTGGTCGAGATCTTGGTACGGTTGTGACCGCGTCATCGAGCTCTCCGAAATGGACTAATGGTTCGTCGAATTCCGTCGAGAAACGGGCAAGTTTGAGTTGTGTGTGAAATCAGACCTTGGGTGTGTGTGTACAACGTAGAGAGAGAGAGAGCGGGAGAAGAGAGAGAGAGAGCAACTGATCCATTTGCTCGAAAAACGAGGGTCCAGGTTTTTTATCCCGGTTCCTTGCGCGAAAAATGAATGGTAGAAGGGGCAAACGACGTCAGAATAGGGCAAACTCAGAGTCTACGTGTAACATACCGACTGATCAGACTTTTAGGTAACCTATTATGTACGCTATTTAATTATTTCTTTAAGTGATTATGTGATATTTAATTGCTAACGTGGATTTAATTGATTAAACGTTAACTTTCCTTTGCTTTGTATTTTGCTTGTTTTGAATCCGTATTTAATTCTGATTTTTATGAATTCGTGATATGTGTTAATTATATGCTTCATGGACTCGATTATGTGCTCGTTTTATGTTTTGGTATTTCCTTTGCTTGCCTTTTTGGTTCGTTTTGGGAGACAAGACCTAAAGGAGGCTAAAGAGCATTTAGCGCATATTGGGTTCCGGGATGCGTATTTTGAGCTCGGGAATTTGGATTCGAATTCCATCACCTCCGTTGAACTCGTTTCGACGATTCGGGTTCAATGGGACAAGCCTCACATTTTTCTAAGTTCATTAAGACCCTCGAATTTCACCCGTAACGAGCCCCTTACTTTTGAGAGCTACCTTTTAACCTAGCAAAGCCGTGTGGACCCCACTTAAACCCAACTAAGCCTTAACCATGATTTATGCCTTGAGTTAACTCATAATTCAGCCCCTTAACCCCAAGAATACCGATCCATTTCCCCCTCTCTCACAAATATCGGTCAGCTCCAAGAGGGAAAAGAAGGAAAAAAAACCCCCTTTGCCCAACTTTGTGATTTTGAGCTCAAATCATCACCTTAGCTTCTCAAATTTGAAAGGTAAGTTCATGGTTGTAATCTACACACTCTCTTCTCTCTTTTATGTGCTCTTGAGTTGATTTCCTTGGTGGATTGAAGAGATTTGGATAGCATGTTGAATAGGGAGAATTGGTTGATTGTTGTTCCTTTCTTGTTTCCTTGAGATTGGATGATGATATATGACTTCTATGACTTGATTCTTGACATTTATTGCATCTCCTTTCATGGTAGTTGAGGTATGATTAATTTGCCATTAATGAATGTTTGGGCATTGGAGATATAATTTGATGCATTCTTTCCCTTTTCTTGCTTTGATGCTTGCATTTTGTGGCTGAAGTTGTTGCTCCTTTTATGGCATGAATTGATGATGGATTGGTGTTATTTTGATGCTTGATATATGTGTTTTCAATGGCCTAAGAAACTCCTTGGAGCAAGAACCCGAAACCCCTGTTTTTGCCTTCAAAATTCGGTGTTGCTGCGCCAAAATGTTTCCAGCCCGAACGCCTGACACGGCCGCGCCAGATTACAAAGGAAAATGGACACGGCCGTGTTGATCTCTCGGAAATGTTTTTTTTTGAATTTATTTTCCTGACACGGCCGTGTCCGTCCCCTTTGTATTTCTGACACGGCCGTGTCCAACAAGTTGGCATCCGGGGAGATTTCTTTCACCTTGTCGTTGCTTCTTGTTATTTCTTCTTGCCTCGTTTTTTATGTGTATGCATGATTAACTTGTTATATGATGTGTTAAGCCTTATGTTAAGAATATGTGCTTTGATTTACCTCCTTGTTTATGATATATGTTCCTAGGTGTAATATTTGCTCGTAAATGGCATAAATGTAGATGTATTTCATATCTTTTACATCATAAGCATACATATGTATGTACCGAGCGTCAATGTGGTTCATATTGAGTCTAAGAGTGTTCCTTGTTGTTTGGGTTGTTCAGAGGATCTTCCTGTTGAGGATGAGCTTGCTCCGTAGGTGTCCGGTTTTCCCCTTTTGTCTCAACTACGTTCGTTGTCAAGGTGAGGGTTTTGTTCTTTTAGTTATTCGACCTATGACCCTATTTGATTTGAAACCTTGCATGCGAATACGTATAATATATGGTAAATAAGTGTATGATACTGATGTTGCGGGATTTGTCCCATTTGTTATAAGAGTTTGAAAACGTTTTGTATAAGTATATAAACTATTTTGCCTTTGTTTGAAAAGTTTAGTTTTGTGCAAGTGTGTGTGTGTAAGCGAGATGTGGCTTTGAAAGATAAGCTTTGTGATGTTTGTGTGACTTTCGTGATCTGTTTGGGCCCCGTAGTGTGGTATGGTAATCTCGGGACGGCCGAGGGGTCGCCAAGCTCTTCCATCAATACCTCCATTTGAGAGTCTCACCCAACCTTGGGAGGTTGAGGAAGGGTGTTTCTCTTGAGCCGGCGGAGGCAACCGTTGAAGGTTTCAAGGTAGTGATTAAACCTTGTCTCGTCTGTGTATGCGGATAGTTAGGGCCGATCAACCCTTTTATCAACCGGTGTTGGGGATGGATTCTGATTTGGTTTGCTTTGCTTTGTTCTTCGTATATGGAAGTTTGGAGTGTAACTCGTACTCGCCGAGTTGGTTTAGTTTTGTATGATCTATGGAACAAGAGTGGATTCCTAATTACCTAAAGCTTGGGATTTGGCATTTGCTCCTTTTGCCTTTTCTTTAACCTATGTATATCTATATCACGGGAACTACTTTGGCTTGCAAAAACCACTCTCGGTTCAAGGATCCTTCTGTTTTGATTAGCTGCTTTGCTCTATATATATATCGGGTGCGTGAGTTAGCCCCCTCACTAGTCACTAGGACTAACCCTCGTTGTTGTTTTTCCCTTTTTCCTTTCTTTTGAGTTTGCAGGTTCTTCCGAGTCAAGCTAGGCGGCAAGTATCTTTTAGTTTACTTGTGGTATAGCTTGAGTCCGCATGCATCGTAGTGGATTACTTACCCTCTCACTTATGTATTTTGGATTATGTATTCTGATTACAGGTATGCTATTCTGGCCGTGACGACAATGTATATTTTGTATATTATCTATCATGTAGCTTGAATATTTGACCCTCTCCCATTTTGATTAAGTATATATGTGATCTTGGGAATTATGTTGGATATGAATTGCTTCCGCTACTCTGATTTTATTTTGCGCAGTTTTTGAGGGTCTAGGCCGCCTAGCGAGGGTGTGAGTTTTGTGTGTCTCCCGTTCGCTACGGTTTGATACGGGTGCGAACTCCCTATTTCGTTACTCGTGTTAGACCTTAGTGCGGGGGATGTGGCACCCTTCGCTCCGGGGGTGTTACATCCTTGTGGTATCAGAGCTCTCGGTTGCAAAACCGGAGCTCTGGAGTTGTGTTGAGTCTGTCTAGGTCGTTCGGTATAGGAGTATGTGATTATTTGCATTCATCTACACCTCTACGTGACTTATTTGTTTAAATTCATGGTAATTGACTTCATGATCATGAACTGAACCCCATGCATCATTATTTATTGATTTGTGTATTTTCAGGATGCCTCCAAGAAGGAGAGCAGATAGGGAGCAGACTCCTGATCTTAATCAACCCCCTCCAAAAGCACCTCCACCTCCTTCGATGAATGCTGAGAATATTGTGCAGGCTCTTCTTAACCAGCTTCAGCAGAATCAGAGAAATAATCCACAATGGGAAGGACAAGGTAGAGAAGTAACTCAGGCCTTCAAGGAGTTCAGAAATAACAACCCACCGAAGTGGTATGGTGGAGATGACATACAAGCAGAAGAGTGGTTGTCCGAGATTGCGGGAATATGGGAAACTTGCCCCGCTCCTTCACATGAGAAAGTTGTTTGCACGGCCCGCTTTGTTCAAGGTCCCGCATCCAATTGGCTCAAAGCTATGAGAGCTCGATTGGAGAGAAATGGAGTGGAGTTTGATTGGGAAAGCATTGTAAGAGAGTTTCGTCACAAGTATGTTCCACCTAGTGCTCGCGAGAGAAGACTTCAGCAATTTACAGAATTGAGGCAAGGGAACCGTTCGGTTGAAGAGTATATCTTGGAATTTGAAAGACTTGCACCGTATGCTCCACACATCACCAATGATGACACCCAGAAGGCCCGGAACTTTATTCATGGTTTGAGATATGAGATCCAGAATGTTCTTAAGGCGGCTACTGTGGATACGTGGGAGAAGGCTACGAGGAAGGCTATCAAAGTGGAGGCCAATAACACGAGATTGAGGCCGACCTACTCCTCGGGGTAAGGTTCGAGCTCTAATTTGGGGAAGAGGCCTGCATCACATAGTGGGCCTCCGGTCTTCAAACCCCAAGGTCCTAACACTTTAGTCAAGAAAGCCCGACCTCTGGTACCTGCCGTCCCAGCTCTACCTGCTCCGATATAATGTAGTTATTGTAAGGGTACCAATCACACCGAGGAGTCATGCCGGAAGAAATTGAGAAGATGCTATAGATGTGGAGAGCCCGGTCATTTGATTAGTACTTGTCCTCAAGTGAGAGCACCTCAGCGTCGAGCTCCTCAACCATTGAATGTGATGCCCCAGAGAGCACCGATCCAGGCTAGAGCATATGCTTTGGAGGGCGAGGAAGAGAATGTGGAAGTGGATGCCAACGCCATTGTCGAAGGTACTATCCACATTCATGGCATTCCATTGCATGCATTATTTGATCCGGGAGCAACGCATTCATTTATTGCTTCCCGGCTTGTTTCTACTCTTCCCTTGCCTGTTGCTTGCCTAGATGATTCTTTTGTTGTTTCTTCTCATCTTGGTGGTACTTTGTCTACGAATTGTGTTTACCGTGGTTGTCCGGTGGTTGTGGAAGATCAAGAGTATCCGACAGTGTAACGCCCGAGAGCGAGACGTCACATCCCCCGCACCATGACCCGACCCATATGTGAAATGGATTTCCACACACGAGCCAAATCATAGCGAACGGAGACATACACACTCGCTAAGCCAGGCGGGACTAACCTATAACTTAAACCCCAACAACAACAACAACCAGAGCAATAAAAAGATAGCGGAAGCAATCATTCATATATTACATATTGAGCTAGAGCTCTAGGTACCAACAAATATTCCATATATAGATTGAGCTATACGCTCTACGTACCAATAGTTCAAGAGAGATACATATTGGTACCATATCCTGTACGCTCCATACATATACAATTCAAAAGTAACAAAATGTAATCATATGCGTGTAAAGGAAAGGCTAGACACGATGCAAGACTCTCCCTGACTGGTATCCCGCCTAGCATCCCCTTCCTGCAAAAACAACTGAAACAACTCCGGGGTCAGTCTTAGACAAACTGGTGGGTATAAAAAGAGAGGCATAATATCATAATATTGCGGAATTGAAACACATACATGCAAGTTATAATCCTTATTCGAGGTTTAGAAGCATTTCTCCCAAGTGGGAACATAAAGTACAACGAATAGGATTCATTAGGTCATTAATAGCCCGGCGAGAGGGCGTGCATTATCTCCAACCACCACCACGTGTAATCCATTAATCATTCATTCATTCGTTCATTCATTCATTCATTACATTCTTTCGTGCACATACATTAGAACATTCATTCGTTCATTCATATACTCCTTTTTCCTCCGGGTAGGGAACGGGTTTGCAAGGCCCGAGCCCTCATTCATTAATGCTAGAGGGGTACATGAATCCCCAAAAGCGCGGGACCGCTTTCATCCACTAATCTCCCAGTGAAATCCAGGTTGCCGAAATTGTTGGAACTAGTATATGTGGATTCCCGTCAGCCCATGCTTCCCCGGTTCACCCATACACTAAGTCCCGGGCCCTCATTCATTGTGATCATTCATACATTTCTCGCCAAAACATTTTGGTAGGACATTCATAATAAAGGCTTTTGTTCAAAAAAAACATTTGCTCGTTAAAACTTGGCATAAATACCTATATAGGGTTTTGGCTAAAATCTTGCACATTAGGTTTCGGGTCATATTATTATCTAATAGAAGAAAAACCCACCTGATAGACAAAAAGAACCCGACAAAGCTCTCACTGCCCGACCTCGTCACCCACCGGATCAAGATCTGTGTGACAAAGGTAGTGTGAGACTCAATCATGACCACATTAGACGCTCGGCTATGTAATAAGATGCTAAGGAATGCTTAAAATGCAATAATATGTTCAATTATGGTCATCAATGTCATAGAATTCAATTAAACACATAATTCACTAAGTTTCGTTCATTATACGGTAAAACCGTATTCGTTCCCATTCGTATCGTTCATACTTTCAAACTTTCATTCATATGGTCACCAATAGCATATATCAATCATAAACCAAAGCATGCATATAATCACGTTACATATAATTCATAATTACGAATAATAAACGCAAAACAATCAATAAAAGGGTTCCCCCAAAGCTGTCATTCAAATGACACGGCCGTGTTAAGTTTTCAAAGGAAACGGACACGGCCGTGTCCGAGGTTTAAAATCAGAAAAATTCAAAGTCGAGAGCCCAACACGGCCGTGTCCATTTTCAGTTCAAAGCTGACACGGCCGTGTCAGCTCGTCGTTCTGCGAGGAAAAACAGAGCAGAAGCTCTGTTTTTCGTGGAAAAAGCTTTGCAAAACAGGGGCAGCTCTAAGGAAGCTTTTATACACTCTTAGACATGCTCAGAATTCATAAAACTCATATATATCATGCAATCCATTCATATAAGTAAGAATTCACACCCAAAGTTGGCCAAAGATCACCCAAACACAAGCTTACATTCACGGAAGCTTCAAGCTTCATTAATGGCATATCATTCTATGATCAACCAACACAAAATCTTAGCATCTAGAAATGATAGGGAAGCTACAAACAACAATTTCCATAACTCAAATCCCAAATTAAACCATTGAAACTCATGGAACCAAGAATTCATATCATATAACTCATTTTCAAGCTTTTCTTCATAACACATGATTCTCCAACTTAAACCAAGATATAATCGGAAGAAAATGAAGAGGAGAATGAGAGAAAAACATTCCATACCTTACCTTGGAAGAAGATTGGATGAAGGTAAATCTTGAGCTCAAAGTGTGGATGATCAAAACAAGGGTTTCTTGGAGCTTCTCTTGATCTCTTGAGATGATGATTTGATCGATCAAAATGGGAAACAAGGAGATAGGATATGCTGATATTTAGTGCTAAAATGGGTAGGATTCGGGTCGGTTCAAGTCCGGTTCATTTAGTAAACGGTTCAAACAAGTTATAAGAAATGAGGTTGTGGAAAGATTCGTTGTCGAAGGTTCAAACGGTATCGAAACAATACAAGGTCAAGTGTAATGGATAGGTAACATCGAAACAAGTTCAACGCCGGTTACGGATCTCGATTTCGAGGTCCGGAGCTCAAGATATCGCGAAAACCGTTCAGGGTTGCCTATATTCAAATAGGTCCCTAAACTTTCAAAAAGTGGCAATTAAGCCCAAACTCAATTTCCAATTGAGTCCAAAACATTCAAATAAGTTACAATCAAGTCCACGAATCACACGAACACGTAATTTCATTCAATGATCACCAAATTCACGAAATTCACATTTTCACAATTTCATTCATATATTCAAATCTCACATAGGAATTCATATAAAATTTAAACAATTAAATCAAATTAGAACGAATTCAATGAGTAAAACAAGATATAAACTCATATAATTAAATGTAAATGCGCACGTAACTCTTACCTGCACGTGTGAAAACACGGGGCGTTACAGCCTCTCCCACTTAAAAAGAATCCGTCCCCGGATTCATTGCTCGGTCTGAAATAACTCTGGATAGAACTTCTTCATTTTCTCTTCTGTTTCCCACGTAGCTTCTTCCGTCTTATCACTTCGCCATAATACCTTCACCAAGGGAAACCGTCTGTTCCGAAGTTCTTGAAATTTCCGATCCAGAATCTTAACTGGTTTCTGAATAAAAGTAAGATTCGGTTCAAGCTCAACCTCTTCAATCGGTATGATCACGGGCTCATCGGGGTAGTAATTCCGAAGTTGTGATACATGGAAGACATTGTGAATACTCGTTAAACTTGGAGGCAAATCCAATCTATAAGCTGTATCTCCGATTCTCTCCAAAATCTCATAACGTCCCAAATATCGGGGATTCAACTTTCCTCCTTTTCCAATTCGGGTAAACCCTTTTCGAGGTGAAGCTTTCAGGAATACCCTATCCCCAACTTCAAATTCAAGATCTTTCCTTCGCTTATCTGCATAACTCTTCTGTCGATCTTGAGCTACCTTTATCCGTTGTCGGATAATTTGAACCCTTTCAATAGCATCTTGAATAGCTTTGGAAGGTTTATCTTTCCTTTCACCTCTTTGTACCCCTTCTTGCTTACTCCACTTCCATTCTTCCAAGTCGAAAAACAACGGGGATCGACACTTTCTTCAATAAAGAAATTCAAACGGTGCCATTTCTATCGAAGCTTGGTAACTGTTATTGTAGGCAAACTCAATTAAGGGCAATTGTTCATTCCATGAACTCGAGAAATCAACGCACACGCCCTTAACATATCCTCAAGGTATCTGATTAACCTTTCAGATTGCCCGTCAGTCTGTGGATGAAAAGCTGTACTGAACTGAAGCTTAGTTCCCAAACACTTCTGTAACTCTTGCCAGAACTTGGAAGTGAATCTCGAATCCCTGTCTGAAACAATACTAGCTGGCACTCCATGTAACCGAACAATCTCATCACAATACCTCTTAGCCAGCTTTCCTATCTTATCTGACATCCGAACTGCAAGAAAATGCGCTGATTTGGTTAACCTGTCCACGATTACCCAAATTCCATCGAATCCACCTTTCACTCTAGGTAAACCCGATACAAAATCCATTACTATCTGTTCCCATTTCCATTCGGGAATAGGTAATGGCTGTAACAATCCTGACGGCTTCTGATGCTCAGCTTTTACTAGCTGACAAGTCAGACAATGCTTCACATAATTCACCACATCTCTCTTCAATCCATTCCACCAATAATACTGTTCCAAGTCCCGATACATCTTGTTTCCACCAGGATGTACCGAATAGACCGTTTTATGAGCTTCGTCCAAAATAGTTCTTCTCCACTCCGTTGGAACTACCACTCTGTCCTTAAACCGAATAATTCCCGTATCATCGAATCCAAACGGACACTCGGAGTTTGATCGAGCCTTCTCTATCAACATCTGAATCTCAATATCCATCCATTGTGCCTCAAATATCTGTTGCCTTAACTCTGGACATACTGAGATGTTACCAATACGAGCCTTTATCTTAACCAACTCCATTGGTTATCCAAAATTTACCTTCAAATTGGATATACTAGCCTTCCTGCTCAATGCATCCGCGACCACATTAGCTTTTCCTGGGTGATACTTAATCACACAATCATTATCCTCGAGAGTCTCCATCCATCTTCGTTGCCTTCTATTCAACTCCTTCTGAGAGAATAAGTACTGAAGACTCTTATGATCGGTGAAAATCTCAAAAGAAGTTCCATACAAGTAATGTCTCCACTTCCCCAAGGCAAAAATCACCGCTGCAAGTTCAAGGTCGTGAGTGGGATAATTCTTCTCATGCTCTTTCAATTTCCTAGAGGCATAAGCAATTACTCTCCCGTTTTGCATCAAAACACAACCTAAGCCTTCATGGGAAGCATCCGTATACACCATAAAACCTTCAATACCATCCGGAAGTGCAAGTATCGGTGCAGAAGTTAACTTATCTTTCAAAAGCTGAAAACTGGCTTCACACTTCTTATCCCATTTAAACCGAACTTCTTTCTTGGTTAATCGGGTTAACGGAGCCGCTATCTTAGAAAAATCCTTAACAAATCTTCGGTAATAGCCGGCTAAACCCAAGAAACTTCTGTAGCACCCCGCACGTGAGGCACCACATCCCCCGCACTAAGGCTCAACACGAGTAACGAAATAGTCAATCCGCACCCGTATCAAACCCTAGCGAACGGGAGACAAACATAAAACCTTCCTAAGCCAGGCGGAGCTAGACCCTACCAAGATTACCAACCCACAAATATATAACACAGCAAAGCCAAAGTTCAATAATATCAATCATAACTAGAATTGGGCTCTTCAGGCCTCTTTTACATTATAACAAAACCCAGTAAAAGCAATTCAATACCAATTACATGAATACTCAAGTTCATAATATAACCGAGACGAGTCATACATAATTCCAATACATGAATGAGTGAAAAGACTCTCCTAATCTAACTCGACTCACTCAAAAACTTCAAACACCTCCGCCTAGCCCGAACTCCAAAGTTCAAACCTGCACACTAAAAGATTGGGGAGGGAGAGGGTCAGTCTCTAGAAGACTGAGTGAGCAGGAGCGATACATATATATAAAACATGCACATGCAAGTCGTAAATTCCGAACAAGGTTTTATTTGAAATTAGTTCCCAAAAAGGGCAAGAGGATAACTAATCAATGCTCGGATTTTATGACTAAGTCATATTAAATTCATAATATTCATAAATCATACATAAATATAAGGCTCGGCGAGTGAGCGTGCACAACCTCCATCCAAACTCCGACCGTGTACGACAAATATCAATAATATTTTAAATAGGTGATCATGCAATACGTCATAATACACACAGACCATAAATCATATCATAAACATATTCGTTTGGGCGATCCGGATCCCGGCATTCCCGCACGGTGCATAATCATACATATACATAAACATAAGCATAATCATATCATAATTAAATCCAACCTTCTTCCTCCGGGTGGTGGACGGGCTTGCAAGACCCGGCTACCAAACATACATATTAGCTAGTGAGGTTCATGAACCCTCATAGCCCGACCTGCGTTTCCTCGTCAAAACTCCTAACGAGGTCCGTATCGTCGTAAATTTGGTTGGAACTAGTATATGGGATCCCCGTCAGCCCTTGCTTCCTCGGTTCGCCACATATACTAAGTCCCGGGGCCCGAATAAGTATAAATATAAATGTGTCTCGCCAAAACATAACAATACATACATATGATACATACCATAAGAAATCATACCTTACCGTGTAATTCGGCATATGCTATATACGTACCTCTCCGTGTCATCCAAATCCGTAGCTAGCTTGAAGACATACGGTTTGGAGCATAGCCTTATTACAAAACCATTTTTGAGCTTATATACGCTCGTAGGTATAATTCAAAAGAATTTACTCGATAACTTCCTTTGAAAACCATATATATATAGTCATAAAGTTTTTGGCCAAAGCTTTTCACATAAGGGTTGTAGGGTTTGTTACATAGCTAAAACGAAAACCACCCTCACCTTAACCGTGAAGAAACAAGGAATGAGTTAACAAGTGCTTGAACGAACAAAAGCTCTCCACCCTGGAGACAAGCTGTACAAAAGACCACAAGACGTGTTCGTGAGACTCAAGACTCGAAATGGACCATATATGACGCACGGCAATGCTCAAGCATGATATGAAGGTATAAGGATCATATTAAGTCATGAAATATTCATGTGCATCATTAAGACATTTAACTCATATATCCAGATCATTCACTCAATCATTCATTTCATATTCCCAATCAATTTATTTCAAGAACTCAAATAGGAGCATAGAACATGTTCAAGCTCTTCCATAATGTTTCCACATACTTCATATTACATAACATAGCATATATTCAAGGTTTGACAACAAGAAGAAGTCTTATGCTATAGAAAATAAGTGATGCGATTCATAAACGACATATAAACACACATAAACGGCATTACATAAAAGCATGCCTATAACACATCCAAATATCATGAAATTACACCATAGTACTCCTAACACATAGCCAAACAAGTTCATAGTTCAACACGAAAGGAGATAAAATCATTAAGGAGGTGAAACAAATCAAAAACCGAAAAGGAAGCAACACGGACTGCACATGGGAAGTGACACGGGGGTGTCACCTCCCTTGGCCAAACTGAGCCACGGGCGTGGCTCAGTACAGAACTGAGCAGAGGGTGTGACACGCCCGTGTCTCACTCTTATGAGTAAATGTGACACGGGGGTGTCACGGTACAGAACCAAAACCGTTCACAAGATTTTTCCGGCAAAACTGATCCCTTACAAACTCAATCCAAAAGCATACCAAATGAACTTCAAATGCTCTGAAACTTAATAGGAAACATATTTGACATGTTATGAACATTTTTCATTTAGAGTGCAAAAGCTAAATCACACGTTAAGATCATCGAATCCATGCAACAAAACTGGGTCGCTACAATCGGACATATGAGCCCTAATGATTCTATCATGTCTTGATCATGTACTTAGGGCTTGAATTTGGATCTGAAACTTTGGGGAATGCATGCTAACATACTAAACAACTTATATACATCATATATAAGCAAAATGGCACACTTTAGAGCACATTAGGATGACCAACAACCACACAATTACAACAGCAACAATTCTGTCAAAATCATGCATAAGAACAGGCCATGTATTTCGGTTTTGAGGCTTCAAATGGATCCGAATACTTGAAACATGAATGCTAACATATAGAGCAATGAGTGTACATCAACTCCATGCATTTTCACACGAAATGGAGGCCATATGATCATGCAACAACACCAAATCTCACACAGCAGTTCGAAAACAGGGGAAATAGTTTGATCATCAAGTTTGGAGCTCCATATCTCATAATTTCATAAAAGGAGCAAGAGATGAAATCTTCCTAATATCATATACTATCAGTTAGGAAAGAAATGGGTCAAGAAACAAGTTCATATGATCATATATAAGCAAGAAAATCAGCTACACAAGCAAACAAGATCATAAGAGCAAATTTCCCCAAAACCCTAATCATGCTCTTAGCCCAAACCCTAACCAAATCTGATCCAAATCATGATGTAAGGAAATGAAATCAAGTATAATAGATTAGAGAAGACATAAATATTCATACCTTAAAGATTTGGTGAATAAGGGAAGAGATTTGAGCTCAAAATCACAAAGGATGGCCAAGGGTTTCTTCCTTTCTCCTCTTCTCCCCTCTCTCGATCAGTTGCAGCTGTAAATGGAGGCATATGGTTCGGTTTTCAGAGCTAAAGAGGAGAGAAAGGGCTTAAATCAAGGTAGGTAAGTCATGGTTAATTTTTGGTTAGGTTTGGTTAAGTAAAATGGGTCCCACCAAGGAGACTAGTCAACAAAAGAAGTTCTTCTTGCACGAGTTGTCCGTTACGGTTGGATTTCGGAGGTCTTAATGATTTCAAAAAGGTATGAGGCTTGTTCCATTGTCTCCGAATCGTCGATACGAAGGCAACGGAGGTGTCGGAATTCAAATCCGAATTCCCGAGCTCAAGATATCACGCACGGAACCAAGGGTGCGCTAATTGCTCGTTAGCCCCCGACTTGGTTCCAAAAAACGAAATTAAATTCATAAACACATCACATGAATCCGAAAACATAAACCGAGCATAGAAACATGTTCATAACACACATATTTACGACATACTAAATTTTCACGCCAATTCGATATCATTACATATAAGAACGAAGTAGCAATAGAACATTCAAGCGCATGAACGAATTCATATAGTTATAAATTAATTACTAAAACTTAAATTCCATACTAAATAGATTTAAAGCCAACTTATAACATGTTGTAATTAATTAACGAAATTACCGTAATAGTTAAGGTAACACGAAACCTTAATTAAGAAATTAAACACCAATTATCAAAGTAAAATAGAATGAATTAAATTAAAATAGAAATAGTTTACAGTTTAAAACAAATATAAACATTTATAAACAATTAATCATATAATTAAATAATTAATACGCGCAATTTATAAACAATTACGCCACATTATTTAAATTGAAAAACGGGGGCGTTACAATCTCTCCCCCTTAAAAAGAATCCGTCCTCGGATTCAAAACACGCTTGAAATCAAACAATGAGAGATTCCCGTCTCTCACGAACAACAAGGAGAGTGCCCCGTTTCTCGAACAGCAATGAGAGAACCCCGTCTCTCCAACAACAATGAAAGAACCCCGTCTCTCGCAAGCAAAGAGAGTACCCCGTCTCTCAGACAAAAATAAGAGAATCCCCGTCTCTTAACCGAAAATAAAGCAAGGAAGTCTCCAATACTCCCAAGCAACACACGCAACAACTAAATTCAAAATCATACAAGCCACCTCAAGGGAAATAACAGATATCATCCACGTTAATCATCAATTACTTCACGTAAGTCAACTTGATAAGAAAACAAAACCCATAACAAAGAAATTAATTGAATTAAATTTGCATGGATGCATGTATCATGAATACTATAAGTACCGTTCACCGTAGTTGCAAAATTCAGATTTGTGAGTTGTCGTTGTCCAAGGTATGATCTGTCCTCAATGTAACTCGATGCCCAATTTGTCTTGAACCTTATCAGGGTTCCCCGGTGAAACGATTGATAAATTCCTTAAGGATTATATCCTTAAATCCTTTCTAACTTGTACTGCTACCCAACTTCTTCAATCCTTATCCAAATCGGTGCCTAACATATCCCCGAGGATCACCACTCTGAGTGAACTTGATGATTTGATCCTGACCTTGCAATGTTCGATCTCATGGTCTCTCCTAACACCACTCCTCACCATTTTCCTCAATCCTCATTCGCCCAACCAACTCTCTTGAATTAACCGAATTTGACTTCCCAAATACCCTTAGATCATCTCTGACCACCTTGACGATTCAATCCCTACCTTGTGGTATTCGTCATTAGAATCGACATTAACACGAATCCCTTTTTCCATTTCCGTTCATGTCATCTATTCATACTCTTTAACCCCCTTAAGGCTATATTCGGTATCTAGCCCCACATTTCTTGAATTGAAGATAAAATGTTCTTGATGCGTTTTGAAGTTTGATGTAAATCCTCCACTGATCATCTTTTCCGGTTTGGTTTCTTCGTGGATTTCCTTCCGGATCACCTTTGATAGAACCGATAACTTAATAACATTGTCTCGGACCCCTTCATACTTTATCGAATAAATTTTAATCGACACCATCCGCTTATATGATAGCTTGATTCGGTTTTCCCCTCGTTAATTCTAACTTAGAAATCCATAGGAACTTTCTTATGATTCCATCACCTCCAGGTCAGAATCCCATATGTAACTTCTCTCTTAATAGCTTAACCATAACCGCCATCTTATTCATTCCTAATCACCACCCTTAGGACTCCCAGATTCTCCTTAGTTCGTATCCCCGTCATTACTCCTAACATATTCATTCAAACACCACTCCCATCCTCCAATTCACCTCTAGGTCGCTCTCTCCCTTAAAATTTTTGCTCTTACATATCAACCTCCATGAATCCTTCTTTCATTGAAATTTTTGCTGAGCCACTTCGGTTTCTTTAATTGACTCCTAAGGTTCAATTCAACCCTTCAATAATTATTTCTTCTAATCTCCAACTCTTCTCTTTCTTGCTCTTCTTGAAATCTGGACCAATTTAATCCTCTCTTGCATTTCCTTTCTTTCAACTAACGGTAATCCCTTCAAGGATCGAAAGGATTTACATCCCTTAATTGGAAGTTTTAGTCGGATTTGTTACTTCGCCTCTGAGATTAAGGTTCCTCCAAAACCCTCCAACTTAGTTTCTTCGATGTAGATTGTGCTAGTTAAGCTACATACCCAGAATTCCCAAACTATAACCCAACTATTCTTCTCGTCTTGATTTGAGTAAAACTTGATCAAAGAATCACGTGATGAACAAGGTGGAGTCATTCCCTATCACTTAAACACTAACCATGCATGTTGGGTTAACATGCCAATGCACATAGTAAACAATTAAAGATGCCGCACGTTGAAGCAACTACATTAATTAAACATAAACGTACATATAGATAGAGAAAGCAATTAATGTAAATCGATGCATGATGCTTATGCCATGAATATGCAGAACCTGTCACCGAGGTGGTAAACTTATAGCTTGACAACGTGTTCCTCTTTCCATGATGGTAACTTTCTTTGAAGACATCGATAATTCCTTAGCTTTCCATGGTCTTCGAATCTCCCACGCATCTTTATAATCTAGAAATCATAACTCATTTCAAGAATGGATGCATGCGATTAGTGCATGCTCATGACACATATTCAATACAAAAAACAAGAATCCTTATAAAATGCAACAAGTAATTCAACAAAATTCTTAAGAAAACCAAATTCCATATTCAAGATCGATGCAATGCACACAATATCACATAGTCCCTATGCCGTTCGACTTAGACTGACTCCAACACGACTCAAGAACACCGGTTTTGAAACCGGGCTCTGATACCACTTAAGGATGTAGCACCCCGCACGTGAGGCACCACATCCCCCGCACTAAGGCTCAACACGAGTAACGAAATAGTCAATCCGCACCCGTATCAAACCCTAGCGAACGGGAGACAAACATAAAACCTTCCTAAGCCAGGCGGAGCTAGACCCTACCAAGATTACCAACCCACAAATATATAACACAGCAAAGCCAAAGTTCAATAATATCAATCATAACTAGAATTGGGCTCTTCAGGCCTCTTTTACATTATAACAAAACCCAGTAAAAGCAATTCAATACCAATTACATGAATACTCAAGTTCATAATATAACCGAGACGAGTCATACATAATTCCAATACATGAATGAGTGAAAAGACTCTCCTAATCTAACTCGACTCACTCAAAAACTTCAAACACCTCCGCCTAGCCCGAACTCCAAAGTTCAAACCTGCACACTAAAAGATTGGGGAGGGAGAGGGTCAGTCTCTAGAAGACTGAGTGAGCAGGAGCGATACATATATATAAAACATGCACATGCAAGTCGTAAATTCCGAACAAGGTTTTATTTGAAATTAGTTCCCAAAAAGGGCAAGAGGATAACTAATCAATGCTCGGATTTTATGACTAAGTCATATTAAATTCATAATATTCATAAATCATACATAAATATAAGGCTCGGCGAGTGAGCGTGCACAACCTCCATCCAAACTCCGACCGTGTACGACAAATATCAATAATATTTTAAATAGGTGATCATGCAATACGTCATAATACACACAGACCATAAATCATATCATAAACATATTCGTTTGGGCGATCCGGATCCCGGCATTCCCGCACGGTGCATAATCATACATATACATAAACATAAGCATAATCATATCATAATTAAATCCAACCTTCTTCCTCCGGGTGGTGGACGGGCTTGCAAGACCCGGCCACCAAACATACATATTAGCTAGTGAGGTTCATGAACCCTCATAGCCCGACCTGCGTTTCCTCGTCAAAACTCCTAACGAGGTCCGTATCGTCGTAAATTTGGTTGGAACTAGTATATGGGATCCCCGTCAGCCCTTGCTTCCTCGGTTCGCCACATATACTAAGTCCCGGGGCCCGAATAAGTATAAATATAAATGTGTCTCGCCAAAACATAACAATACATACATATGATACATACCATAAGAAATCATACCTTACCGTGTAATTCGGCATATGCTATATACGTACCTCTCCGTGTCATCCAAATCCGTAGCTAGCTTGAAGACACACGGTTTGGAGCATAGCCTTATTACAAAACCATTTTTGAGCTTATATACGCTCGTAGGTATAATTCAAAAGAATTTACTCGATAACTTCCTTTGAAAACCATATATATATAGTCATAAAGTTTTTGGCCAAAGCTTTTCACATAAGGGTTGTAGGGTTTGTTACATAGCTAAAACGAAAACCACCCTCACCTTAACCGTGAAGAAACAAGGAATGAGTTAACAAGTGCTTGAACGAACAAAAGCTCTCCACCCTGGAGACAAGCTGTACAAAAGACCACAAGACGTGTTCGTGAGACTCAAGACTCGAAATGGACCATATATGACGCACGGCAATGCTCAAGCATGATATGAAGGTATAAGGATCATATTAAGTCATGAAATATTCATGTGCATCATTAAGACATTTAACTCATATATCCAGATCATTCACTCAATCATTCATTTCATATTCCCAATCAATTTATTTCAAGAACTCAAATAGGAGCATAGAACATGTTCAAGCTCTTCCATAATGTTTCCACATACTTCATATTACATAACATAGCATATATTCAAGGTTTGACAACAAGAAGAAGTCTTATGCTATAGAAAATAAGTGATGCGATTCATAAACGACATATAAACACACATAAACGGCATTACATAAAAGCATGCCTATAACACATCCAAATATCATGAAATTGCACCATAGTACTCCTAACACATAGCCAAACAAGTTCATAGTTCAACACGAAAGGAGATAAAATCATTAAGGAGGTGAAACAAATCAAAAACCGAAAAGGAAGCAACACGGACTGCACATGGGAAGTGACACGGGGGTGTCACCTCCCTTGGCCAAACTGAGCCACGGGCGTGGCTCAGTACAGAACTGAGCAGAGGGTGTGACACGCCCGTGTCTCACTCTTATGAGTAAATGTGACACGGGGGTGTCACGGTACAGAACCAAAACCGTTCACAAGATTTTTCCGGCAAAACTGATCCCTTACAAACTCAATCCAAAAGCATACCAAATGAACTTCAAATGCTCTGAAACTTAATAGGAAACATATTTGACATGTTATGAACATTTTTCATTTAGAGTGCAAAAGCTAAATCACACGTTAAGATCATCGAATCCATGCAACAAAACTGGGTCGCTACAATCGGACATATGAGCCCTAATGATTCTATCATGTCTTGATCAAGTACTTAGGGCTTGAATTTGGATCTGAAACTTTGGGGAATGCATGCTAACATACTAAACAACTTATATACATCATATATAAGCAAAATGGCACACTTTAGAGCACATTAGGATGACCAACAACCACACAATTACAACAGCAACAATTCTGTCAAAATCATGCATAAGAACAGGCCATGTATTTCGGTTTTGAGGCTTCAAATGGATCCGAATACTTGAAACATGAATGCTAACATATAGAGCAATGAGTGTACATCAACTCCATGCATTTTCACACGAAATGGAGGCCATATGATCATGCAACAACACCAAATCTCACACAGCAGTTCGAAAACAGGGGAAATAGTTTGATCATCAAGTTTGGAGCTCCATATCTCATAATTTCATAAAAGGAGCAAGAGATGAAATCTTCCTAATATCATATACTATCAGTTAGGAAAGAAATGGGTCAAGAAACAAGTTCATATGATCATATATAAGCAAGAAAATCAGCTACACAAGCAAACAAGATCATAAGAGCAAATTTCCCCAAAACCCTAATCATGCTCTTAGCCCAAACCCTAACCAAATCTGATCCAAATCATGATTTAAGGAAATGAAATCAAGTATAATAGAGTAGAGAAGACATAAATATTCATACCTTAAAGATTTGGTGAATAAGGGAAGAGATTTGAGCTCAAAATCACAAAGGATGGCCAAGGGTTTCTTCCTTTCTCCTCTTCTCCCCTCTCTCGATCAGTTGCAGCTGTAAATGGAGGCATATGGTTCGGTTTTCAGAGCTAAAGAGGAGAGAAAGGGCTTAACTCAAGGTAGGTAAGTCATGGTTAATTTTTGGTTAGGTTTGGTTAAGTAAAATGGGTCCCACCAAGGAGACTAGTCAACAAAAGAAGTTCTTCTTGCACGAGTTGTCCGTTACGGTTGGATTTCGGAGGTCTTAATGATTTCAAAAAGGTATGAGGCTTGTTCCATTGTCTCCGAATCGTCGATACGAAGGCAACGGAGGTGTCGGAATTCAAATCCGAATTCCCGAGCTCAAGATATCACGCACGGAACCAAGGGTGCGCTAATTGCTCGTTAGCCCCCGACTTGGTTCCAAAAAACGAAATTAAATTCATAAACACATCACATGAATCCGAAAACATAAACCGAGCATAGAAACATGTTCATAACACACATATTTACGACATACTAAATTTTCACGCCAATTCGATATCATTACATATAAGAACGAAGTAGCAATAGAACATTCAAGCGCATGAACGAATTCATATAGTTATAAATTAATTACTAAAACTTAAATTCCATACTAAATAGATTTAAAGCCAACTTATAACATGTTGTAATTAATTAACGAAATTACCGAAATAGTTAAGGTAACACGAAACCTTAATTAAGAAATTAAACACCAATTATCAAAGTAAAATAGAATGAATTAAATTAAAATAGAAATAGTTTACAGTTTAAAACAAATATAAACATTTATAAACAATTAATCATATAATTAAATAATTAATACGCGCAATTTATAAACAATTACGCCACATTATTTAAATTGAAAAACGGGGGCGTTACAACTTCGGATCTCGGAAACTTTCTTAGGACTCTGCCACTTCGAAACTGCCTCTATTTTCGAAGGATCCACTTCCAATCCTTTGCTCGAAATGATATGTCCCAAAAAACTCACCCTGTCAATCCAAAACTCAAATTTACTGAACTTGGCATAAAGCTGGTTATCTCTTAAAGTCTCCAATACCAATCTCAAATGCCGAGCATGATCCTCTTCTGACCTTGATTACACCAAAATATCATCGATGAAGATCACAACAAACTTATCCAAATACGGCCGGAAAATCCGATGCATCATGTCCATAAAAGCTGCCGGCGCGTTAGTTAATCCAAATGGCATCACCACGAATTCATAATGTCCATACCGGGTATTAAATACTGTCTTAGGAATATCTTCCTCCTTGATCTTTAGCTGATAATATCCTTGACTTAAATCGAGCTTGGAATACACTCTTGACCCTTGTAGCATATCAAACAAATCCTCTATATTAGGCAAAGGATATTTATTCTTTACAGTCATCCGATTCAACTCCCGGTAGTCAATGCACATTCTTAAAGTTCCATCCTTCTTCTTAACAAAGAGAAACGGCGCGCCCCACGGTGACGAACTTGGCCGAATATAACCGTTCTTGAGAAGATCTTCCAGCTGAACTTTCAACTCCTGTAACTCTGCCGGTGCCATCCGGTAAGGAGTCTTAGAATAAGGTTCAGATCCCAGATATAAGTCTATTACAAATTTGATCTCTCGATCCGGAGGCAAAGAACCTAAAACTTCGGGAAACACTTCCAGATATTCCTTCACCACTTCTGACTCTTCGAGTTTCGCCTGATCTTTCGGCTTATTCAAGATATAGGCAATAAATCCCGTTGCCCCATTCCTTATCAACTTATGAGCCTCAGTGAACGACAAAAGAGGTGCAATCTCCGATTCTTTCCTTACTACCACTTCTTCTCCTAACTTGACTGTCTTGGAGAAACAATCAACCGTGGCGTGATACCGAAACAACCAATCCATTCCCATAATAACCCCATATCTGTTCATCGGCATTACCACCAAATCTGCTCGATATTCACTGCCATCAAACCCAAACACACAATCTCTGACCACCCGATCCGTCTCAAGACTTCCACCCAACGGCGAACTCACCACATAACAAGCATTCAAGCACGTAACAGGCAAACACAAAGTATCAATTAATTTACAAGATATAAAAGAATGAGTAGCGCCAGGGTCAAATAATGCATGTATGTTCGTGTTATGGATGCATATCGTACCTTCCACTATAGCATTGGGATTGGCTTCCACATCTTGCTCTTCACCCGCAAGGGCATATGCACGAGTATTGGCCTGGAGTCTTGTCTGGACAAGTATTGGCCATATGCGTCGTCTTCCCACAAATCAAACACTGTCCCAACCTCCTTCGGCAAGTATTGTAGGTGTGGGTAGGGCCTCCACAATACATACAAGGTGACCTATCATGTCGAGGATCATTAGCAGCTGGAGGTGCTTGTGGCTTCGGCGGTGCAGCTCCCATGGGTCGAAACTTCTTATTCTGCCCTTGAAATGGCCGAGGAGGAGATACCATAGGCCTTTTCCCTTTTCCAAAGCCCGATCCTTGTCCCATTTGCATACGAGGTAAGGGGTCCTTTTTCTTGTATTCTTCCTCCAACACCAAAGCCCTCTGTACAGTGTCAGCAAAAGATTCAAAGTTATGGCCGGCGTGCCCGTGTCGGAGATCCTGTCTCAATCCTGCAATAAACCTCTTTCCCTTTCTCTTTTCATCCCTTGTAATGTCAGGTGCATGCTTTCCAAGCCTGTTGAAAAGAGAAAGATACTGAGCCACCGTTCGAGTCCCTTGCTTTAAATCCATAAACTCTTGTTCTTTCCTTTCTCGAACGACCTCGGGCACAAAAGCTTCTCTAAACTCCTTTAGAAAAACTTCCCAATTAATTTCTTCTCCTTCCACTTCGAGCTTCTCTCTAGTTCGTTCCCACCAATCATATGCCTCCCCATCCAGTTGGAAAATAGCAAACTGGGCCTTTTCTTGACATGTGAATTGTCTAACATTGAAAATCCTCTGAATTCTTGTCAACCATCCCTCCGATATAGCATCATCCACCGAACCGGAAAACCTTGGTGGATTATAACTCAAAAACAACCCATGATGATCTCTCGGGTTATTTGGAGGAGGTGCTTGTTGTTCAGCTTGCGGTTGTACTGGAGGATCCTGAGCCCTTCTATGTTCCACGTAGTTATATACCGCTTCCATAAAGTGCTCCATATTCATAGGCGGTTGTGGAGGATTAGGAGAACGATATCTATGATGATGACGATCCGGAGACCTTTCCCGATATCTTCTAGGAGGCATCCTGTTCACTCAAACACTAACATGCGTGCTAGATTTAGTTCATGCGTGACAATGCATTAGATCAATCAATCATTCAAGTCAGAGATCGACACCTTATCACATAAAAATGCAAATGCTCCAAATTACAAGTAATTCCTACAGTCGAACGACCTACTGACTCCACACGACACTAGAACCCTGGTTTTGCAACCTTGGGCTCTGATACCACTCAAAGGATGTAACGCCCGAGCGCGAGACGTCACATCCCCAGCACCATGACCCGACCCGTATGTGAAATGGATTTCCACACACGAGCCAAATCATAGCGAACGGAGACATACACACTCGCTAAGCCAGGCGGGACTAACCTATAACTTAAACCCCAACAACAACAACAACCAGAGCAATAAAAAGATAGCGGAAGCAATCATTCATATATTACATATTGAGCTAGAGCTCTAGGTACCAACAAGTATTCCATATACAGATTGAGCTATACGCTCTACGTACCAATAGTTCAAGAGAGATACATATAGGTACCATATCCTGTACGCTCCATACATATACAATTCAAAAGTAACAAAATGTAATCACATGCGTGTAAAGGAAAGGCTAGACACGATGCAAGACTCTCCCTGACTGGTATCCCGCCTAGCATCCCCTTCCTGCAAAAACAACTGAAACAACTCCGGGTTCAGTCTTAGACAAACTGGTGGGTATAAAAAGAGAGGCATAATATCATAATATTGCGGAATTGAAACACATACATGCAAGTTATAATCCTTATTCGAGGTTTAGAAGCATTTCTCCCAAGTGGGAACATAAAGTACAACGAATAGGATTATAACAATTCATTCGTTCATTAGGTCATTAATAGCCCGGCGAGAGGGCGTGCATTATCTCCAACCACCACCACGTGTAATCCATTAATCATTCATTCATTCGTTCATTCATTACATTTTTTCGTGCATATACATTAGAACATTCATTCGTTCATTCATATACTCCTTTTTCCTCTGGGTAGGGAATGGGTTTGCAAGGCCCGAGCCGTCATTCATTAATGCTAGAGGGGTACATGAATCCCCAAAAGCGCGAGACCCCTTTCATCCACTAATCTCCTAGTGAAATCCAGGTTACCGAAATTGTTGGAACTAGTATATGTGGATTCCCGTCAGCCCATGCTTCCCCGGTTCACCCATACACTATGTCCCGAGCCCTCATTCATTGTGATCATTCATACATTTCTCGCCAAAACATTTTGGTAGGACATTCATAATAAAGGCTTTTGTTCAAAAAAAAATTTGCTCATTAAAACTGGGCATAAATACCTATATAGGGTTTTGGCTAAAATCTTGCACATTAGGTGTTCGGGTCATATTGTTATCTAATAGAAGAAAAACCCACCTGATAGACAAAAAGAACCCGACAAAACTCTCACTGCCCGACCTCGCCACCCAGCGGATCAAGATCTGTGTGACAAAGGTAGTGTGAGACTCAATCATGACCACATTAGACGCTCGACTATGTAATAACATGCTAAGGAATGCTTAAAATGCAATAATATGTTCAATTATGGTCATGAATGTCATAGAATTCAATTAAACACATAATTCACCAAGTTTCGTTCATTATACGGTAAAACCGTATTCGTTCCCGTTCGTATCGTTCATACTTTCATTCATATGGTCACCAATAGCATATATCAATCATAAACCAAAGCTTGCATATAATCACGTTACATATAATTCATAATTACGAATAATAAACGCAAAACAAGCAATAAAAGAGTTCCCCCAAAGCTGCCATTCAAATGACACGACCGTGTTATATTTTCAAAGGAAACGGACACGGCCGTGTCCGAGATTTAAAATCAGAAAAATTCAAAGTCGAGAGCCCAACACGGCCGTGTCCATTTTCAGTTCAAAGCTGACACGGCCGTGTCAGCTCGTCGTTCTGCGAGGAAAAACAGAACAGAAGCTCTGTTTTTCGTGGGAAAATCTTTGCAAAACAGGGGCAGCTCTAAGGAAGCTCTTATACACACTTAGACATGCTCATAATTCATAAAACTCATATATATCATGCAATCCATTCATATAAGTAAGAATTCACACCCAAAGTTGGCCAAAGATCACCCAAACACATGCTTACATTCATGGAAGCTTCAAGCTTCATTAATGGCATATCATGCTATGATCAACCAACACAAAATCTTAGCATCTAGAAATGATAGGGAAGCTACAAGCAACAATTTCCATAACTCAAATCCCAAATTAAACCATTGAAACTCATGGAAACAAGAATTCATATCATATAACTCATTTTCAAGCTTTTCTTCATAACACATGATTCTCCAATTTAAACCAAGATATAATCGGAAGAAAATGAAGAGGAGAATGAGAGAAAAACATTCCATACCTTACCTTGGAAGAAGATTGGATGAAGGTAAATTTTGAGCTCAAAGTGTGGATGATCAAAACAAGGGTTTCTTGGAGCTTCTCTTGATCTCTTGAGATGATGATTTGATCGATCAAAATGGGAAACAAGGAGATAGGATATGCTGATATTTAGTGCTAAAATGGGTAGGATTCGGGTCGGTTCAAGTCCGGTTCGTTTAGTAAACGGTTCAAACAAGTTATAAGAAACGAGGTTGTGGAAAGATTCGTTGTCGAAGGTTCAAACGGTATGAAAACAATACAAGGTCAAGTGTAATGGATAGGTAATGTCGAAACGAGTTCAACGCCGGTTACGGATCTCGATTTCGAGGTCCGGAGCTCAAGATATCGCGAAAACCGTTCAGGGTTGCCTATATTCAAATAGGTCCCTAAACTTTCAAAAAGTGGCAATTAAGCCCAAACTCAATTTCCAATTCAGTCCAAAACATTCAAATAAGTTACAATCAAGTCCACGAATCACACGAACAGGTAATTTCATTCAATGATCACCAAATTCACGAAATTCACATTTTCACAATTTCATTCGTATATTCAAATCTCACATAGGAATTCATATAAAATTTAAACAATTAAATAAAATTAGAACGAATTCAATTAGTAAAACAAGATATAAACTCATATAATTAAATGTAAATGCGCACGTAACTCTTACCTGCACGTGTGAAAACACGGGGCGTTACAGGCAGACCTGATCAAGATGCCTATCAAGAAGTTTGGGGTGATTCTGGGCATGGACTGGTTGTACCGTTATCGAGCTATGATGGATTGTTTTGCTAAGAAGGTAACTTTGGGTTCTACGGTCTTTGCGGGTCAGAGGTTGAAGACCTGCCCATTTATCTCCTTTACGGAAGCGAGTAGACTGTTTCGGGACGGTGCAACGGGCTACGTGGCCTACCTTTTGAATAAGCCAAAGGATCAGGCCAAGCTCGAGGAGACGGAGATCGTGAAGGAGACGCACGACACATGCTTAAACACTTAAGAAATGCAACCACATAAGCAGGGTTCAAATTCATATCAATTACTTACAAAAAAAATCATTATATATTTCAAAGAAATCATATTAACTGATATATTGCATAACAAATCTATATCCATACAATTAAACCATTCTTACACGCAAAGGTTTCTAATTTAATCATATAAGTCTCATTCAATTCATATATCGTATAAAAGATCCATATATTGCACCTTGACAAAGCAATCAAATCAACTCAAATTCACATTTCATAAAATTGCAAGTATTACACGGCCAAATAAATCATATATTAGCATGCTACGAATTTCATTTAAAGCTCACGAAATTACATATTAAATTCTAACCAAGCTAAGTTCAGATAATTCATTCATGGCATACCCAATTCATATATCACATAACGGATTCAATTATCAAGGTTGAACTAATCAAATCAAACAAATTCATCCTGTTTAAAAAATTACACAAACACCCCCTCTAATCTAATCAATTAGCATAAATTCAATAAATCGGAATTCAAATCGCAAATTACCAGTCCAAGCTTATCATATTTCATATCATACATGATTTCGTACACATAGGAGTATATTTCGATCGACAATTCAAACATATAGTAATTAATTTGCATTTAAACAATTAATTCAAATATGTCCCAAATACACAAATAAAATCGTAGAAAATAAACCGAGTGTCCGATTGACGAACGGAAAGTGGTGTTGACTCACCACGATGAAGCGGACAAGCTGTCCGAAGGTCGCCGGAGCGCCGCCGCCGGAGCTTCCGGAACAATGGCCGGCCGTCGGAGCTTCCGGAACAATGGCCGGCTGCCGGAGCTTCCGGAACAATTGCCGGCCGCCGTTCGGCCGTTGTCGGAACGTCCTGGAAAAATCTCAAAAATTCACCCGTGCAAGGATTCGTGCTCATTCCAATTCCTCGATCAATTTCTGAAAATTCCAAGCCAATTGTCTTCAATTCCAAATCCAAGAACAGGAAAACCCTAAAATCTTCAAACTCAAATTACTTCCAAACCGGTGAACCAAAATGCGATCCGTAAAAGGCATTGTCTTACCCGTGACGAGCTCTTCGAAAGCCCCAACGTAACTCGCCGGAAAAAACCCTCGGAGACCTCCACCACCGCGAACCGCTGCTGCACCGCCGTGAACCACCGCCAATCGGTTGAATCAAGAGTCGTGTGATCAAAGGCTACTAGTTCTCGCCGTTCCGAACAACTTTAGTGAAGGTCCCGAGACCAAAAGATCGTCGAAAAAGGCTCCCGTTGGCTGCCGAAGTTTCTACCGCCGCACGCCTCCCCAGAACCACCACCTACAGCCAAAATTGGATGAAAATGATACCGGAAATGGACTCAGGGGGTCGGAAAAGGGTAGGAAACACCAACCTTCGTCGAAAAAGATCGCCGGAGCGGCGAAGTCGCCGCCGCTACTATGACGGGCCCCACCGCCGTGAGCATCAGGCGGCACGTGCGGTCCCCTCGCCGCCCCGATGGCGGCGCCACCTGCACAGAAAGAAACGCCGGGAAGTCCCCTTGCCGGGCCTGGGGCGAGTGTCGCCGGAAGATGGCCGGAAGCCGCCATGAATGGGCGGCGAAGCGGCGGCTCCGCCACCCTCCACCTGCGCGACTGAAATTCTACCATATCTCTGCCACCGCTCGTCGGTTGGTCGAGATCTTGGTACAGTTGTGACCGCGTCGTCGAGCTCTGCGAAATGGACTAATGGTTCGTCGAATTCCGTGGAGAAACGGGCAAGTTTGTGCTGTGTGTGAAACCACACCTTGGGTGTGTGTGTATAACGTAGAGAGAGAGAGAGAGTGGGAGAAGAGAGAGAGAGAGCAGCTGATCCGTTTTCTCAAAAAACGAGGGTCCGGGTGTTTTATCCCTGGTCCTCGCGCGGAAAACGAACGGTAGAAGGGGCAAACGACGTCAGAATAGGGCAAACTCAGAGTCTACGAACTTGTCTCGATGCCCCGAACGCGTTGAAGGGGTCAAAATGGTAAAAATATCGTTCGAACGATAAATGACCAAAAACCCCTAAAAAGAGAAAATTACAAACAGGCCCCTAAACTCTAAAAGAGTTCAAAATAGAACCACGAAAAAAAAAATACAAAATCACATAATTAAATACATGAAAAGGTTGAAACCTGGTGTACCTTATAAATCGGACGAGCGGGATGTTACACGGCCTTTACACAGCTTTGCCTGTTCCCACGCATCCTTGGACTGATATTTCTATGGATTTTGTGCTAGGAATGCCGAGAAAACAAAATGGAAAGGATTCAGTTTTTGTTATTGATGATCGATTTTCTAAAATATCCCATTTCATTCCTTGTGATAAAACGGATGATGCAAAGCATGCGGCTGGATTGTTCTTTCGGGAAGTGGTAAGACTTCATGGAATTTCAAAATCAATTGTAAGTGATCGAGATGTGAAGTTTTTAAGTCACTTTTGGCGGGTATTGTGGGGAAAATTGGGGACAAAACTGTTATTTTCCACCACTTGTCATCCTCAAACGGATGGACAAACAGAGGTAGTGAATCGAACCTTGGGAACTCTTTTAAGGGCTGTGTTTAAAACATATTCAAAGAATTGGGTTGAGTGTATTCCATTTGTTGAATTTGCATATAACCGTTCAATACATTCTTCTACATCTTTCTAACCCTTTGAGCTTGTTTAAGGTTTTAATCCCCTAACTCCTTTGGATTTGCTCCCTTTACTTATGAATGAACTTGTAAGCTTAGATGTCAAGAAGAAAGCTGAACTAGTGAAGAAAATGCATGAGGATGCTCGGCTTCACAATCTCAAAAGAAACAACCAAGCTATGATTCAAGCCAACAAGGGATGAAAGAAAGTTGTTTTCAAGGAAGGTGACTTGGTTTGGGTTCACTTTAGGAAATAGAGATTCAATCATCAGCGAAAGTCCAAACTTGACCCACGAGGAGATGGACCATTCAAAGTGTTGAAAAGGATCAATGATAATGCTTACAAAATTGATCTCCCGGATACGTATAGTGTAGGTTCCACCTTTAATGTTGCTGATTTATCTCCTTTTCATGCAGATTCAGATTCGGGGACGAATCCTTTTCAAGAAGGGGGAATGATATGAATCATGATGAACCGCGACCACAACTTGTCCCAAATAAAGAGTTGGTCCGATCCATAGCTCAAGAAGATAACAAACAAAAGGGGCAAAGTTATGGTGGTCCAATTACACGAGCACGGGCCAAAATGATACAAGAAGAAGTTGGGAATATCTTAAACCAATTTGCTCAAGCTGGACTTCAACCTTCAAAATTGGTTGTCGAATCCAATCTTCAATACTTCAATGTTTTTATATCCAATTCTTAAAGTCTAATGTGTGGTATGATGTAATTCGGCCCTAAGTCTATTATAGTATTATTTGGGCCTTTATTTTGTCATTCTTTAGCTGCATATTAGTTTAATTAAGCCCACTTTTGTAAGCCTCCAAGGCAAGTGGCGGGAATAGCTTGTGTCCCTTAGTTTTCTAAGTGTCTCTTAGGTTTCCATGCATGCATCTTTATATTCGGCATTGTAACTTGTTTTTTTTTTTTTTTTAATCAAGAAGTCAATCATTAAATTTTCATTCAAGTGAGTTTTACTCTCAAGTTATTGTTGAACGATACCGGAGTTTCAAACCTCCACCGGATAATGTTATTTCTCGACTCCTTATAGTCGACGGGGTGCGTTACTTAAACTTTCATAGTGCTGGTTCTTTGCTCAATATAGCAAACGTGTCACACTTCTCTAATTCAACCTTGAAGTGGACGATCAGATTCTTAGAACTCCAAGTATTGGTATTGGGTTTCACGACAAGTACGTGGAGTTCGTACCAGGATTCCTCTCCAGCAAATCGCGCCTCCTCCAAAGAACGGTTTGTTTATGGCGTTGTTACGGTAATTTATAGAAAACCTTCCTTGACAGCAGAGATAAGAAATAATTTGCCGTGATTTTGTGCGAAAATTCTTCGAATTTGTCTTGCAATCAGCACTGATCAGGTCCTCTCCTTCGCATATATAAGGCTGATGGTTTACTTCAGAATTAGCACCTCAAGCATGTAACAGCCCAAAACAGGGCCTGGAAGAAAATGGTAAACTAAGGGCATTGGTAAAGCGTTTATAGACCGTGATCCAAGTTTATAAACTTTCATGCATTGCATTCTTACATGAAATTCGTGCTCATATGTGATCTGACATGTTTTAAGGGGGAATTCTTGACCTTCGATACAATTTACTATTCATTTCCCAAGCCTATATTACCCAATGCTTCAATGGAACCCTATAGGTTCATATCACATGTTTTCCTATCCTTTGAACTTGCTTTCCAAGCTCCGGAAACCTTCCTTGAACCATAAGGGCATTTTGGGAACTTACCGACCAAAGTTACTATTCATCTGAAAATGAGCTTTTGATTCTGATATGTTTCCTACCCAAGTTTGTAGTCAAATCGATCCTTGAGTCGAGACGAGTCTATTGAAATCAATCTTGACTTGAAAATCTATTCCGAACTTCGTTTTATTGAAAATGTTTACGAAAACCCTAGTTCACTATTCCTTCTACGAACGGTTTTCATTCGGAAAATGTTTTCTCTCTGGATTTGCATTACTCGAGCTATTTCAAGATTTTTAAAATGTTTTACAACTCTTGATTCAAACCCTAGCTCGAAATTTTGAAGCGTACGCTTGTACGTAAGAATTCACTATTCATTCTACGTTTTCAACTTTCTATCGGTAAAACGTTTTATAGTCGATATTGGATTCAAAACGCTTCTCAATTTATTTCTTGAATTTTGGAAACAATCCGGACTTGAAAATCATTCTAGAAAGTCGTTTTTCACTCATGTCGAGTTTCGAGCTCAAAACTTTTATTCATTAAAACTAATGTATCTTTCAAACGGTAAATCCGATTTCGACGTATGAATATGCGTTTCGAAGCTAATTTTTGGCCGGACGGAATGGTTATACTTCCAGATACTCACCTTCACGTTTGGTCAGTGAGAATACCGAAATACCCTCCAGCAGCCCCTATTTTGTTTCATGAATGATGAAGCTTCCAAGAGAAGACATCCACTTTTGCTCTCATACCCTTACCTCAAGTTTATTTCCAATGTGAGGGGCTTCCCAACACCTATAAATAGAGCTCTCATGCCATTCATTTTCCTTGCTCAATGTTGTGTTAACAACTCCCTTTCTTTCTTCCTCCTCCCCCTCTTTGCCGATCCAAGGCCTCCCCCCCCCTCTAGGTTTGTAGTTTTATTTTATGTTATGTTTTTATGTTATGTTTTAGTTTAGTTTATGTTTTTATGTTATGGTATGTTTATATTATGTTTAGGTTGGGTCTTAGGGTCTTCCCTAAGACATATAGGATTTTATTTTATGCATTTATTATATAGTTTTTATGAAATGTTTGTTAGTAGTGAATTATGATTTAATTGTTTAGTATATGCTATGAAATGTTGTGAATTGCTTTAGTATATGGTATGATCATGTTATGGAGCTATTATATGATGATAATTGATGCATGATTATGATATTTAATTTATGTTCAAGCATGTTATGTAATGGAATAGTAACCTATGATCAATTATATTATAACTTGTTACATGTTACTATATGATCTCAATTGATAAATGTTACATGATTAATGGTCTTGATGTGCTATGACTTATGTCTTTAACCTAGATCACAATTGCTTATAATAACATGAACTTGAAACTATAGGTTATAATCGAGATCATAATTGAATTAGGGTGTGTGTGTGCATGTCGTGTGTGTGTGAGTGTGCTCGTGTGTGTGCATGAGTGTGTGTTTAGTGTGTGGGTTTGACCCGACCCTTTGACCCGACAAGTGAATAGTAACATGTGAATAGTAATTCGTGAATAGTAATCTGGAATAGTAACTATGAATAGTACTTTTGAATAGTAAAAGTGAATTAAAACTTGTGCTGTAACACCCCGCATTTTCGGAGCAAGATACGATGTCGTTTTCGTGCTATTAGATTGTTAATTATTTAACTTTGCTTGTGCTTGAATTGCCTTATTCATGTTTTAATTGTTTAATTGACTCAATTGCAATCTTATATAAATATGTGAACTTAATTGGGATATGTGTTTATATCCTAATTGCTCTTTAATTTAAATTATGTGGGCTGATTTGAAATTAATTAAATTGGGGATCATTTTCTAATTATGAGAAACTCAATTGGACTTAATTGATCTTATTGGAAACTTGGGGACTCAATCGCATAACCTAAACTCTGGAGGGGCTTATTTACAATTTTGGAAAAACTGGTCTCTATTTACACCGAAACCCTAGTGCTGCCTTTCATTCCTCCATCTTGTTTTCCTCTTCGTCTTCAACAAGCAGCAGCGGCGCAACAGCCTGTCCTCCCGAGATCCTCGCCCCGCCGGTGACTCCTCGCCATCTCGCCGCCGCACACCTCTCTTCTGCCCCATCCGAAAGAGAAGCCGCACAGATCAGCAGCCACTCTGCCTCTTCTCCCTTTCACGCTGAACCCCCCGGTTGCCGATCATCTTCTCCGGCGACATCACTGCGCCACTCTCCACCGTCGGCTTCCATTCCAGACCACCACCACCACCATATCCAGAAACCTCACCATCGTGAGCCACCACCTTCGTTTAACCCCAGATCCGATATCTCCACCCTTTACCGCCATCGCTGTAGGCCACCCTCGCTCGCCGTCGACATCATCTTCCTCAGCTACCCCACTGAACACCACCATTCCTCCCCCGTTCCTTCTCTCCGATGAGGTGCCCCAGCCTTTCACCTCAGCCAAATCCGCCACCCCAGTGAGCTCTCCCGCCTCCGTGCACCGACAGCCATGACAACCTGGCTACAAATCCGACGCACGACCACCGCCACTGTCAGAGCTCAGATCCGGCAACCCCACTCCACCTAGAGGCAGTCATCGGAGCTTCCTCACTCAGCAATTCCACCGCCATCCTCTCTCGATCCTTCTTCTCTTAATCTGATCAAGGGAACAAGGCAAGGATTGATCCTAAACAACAGCTGGGTGTAATCGTTCCTACTGAGTTCAGCCACCGAAATCGAGCAGGCCTCACTCCCCTGTTGCTACTCTGTTCCTATTCGCAACAGCAAGAGCAATTTCGACAGCCTCCTCGTATCCGACTGAGCCGCCACTCCTTTTAGATTGTAAACCCCTTCTCCTTCTATTGAATGTTAGCTTAATTAATTGTAAGTGTATAATGATATTTTGAGGGTTAGATTTATAGGAATAAAATGTTGGTCATGTTGTTGTGGATTGAATTAGTTTCGTTAATTTGGCTCTTGAGAAATTATGAAAATTGTTTCAATCAATTTGGTGTTTGTTACAGGAGATTTGAATGAAATATGTATGAATATTGATTTGATTATTCTCTAATCTGGTTATTACGGCTGTAGGTATACGTGAGTTGCAAGATCATGAACTTGTTATCAAATTCTTGAAGTTGACTGTGTAGTTAGTAAATGGGTTAATTAAATCTAAATTGAATCTTTGTTTCTCAGGGGCATTAACCGAATGTGTGAATGTATATATATATATATATATATATATATAAGAAAATATGGGTGTATGAAAGTATATCAGTTTGGGAATTCAAATTAATTTAAGTGTTGATTAATTAAAACATGACTTCGGCCTTGAATTACTTTGTTAAATGGCTGATTTGGGTAATTGTGAAGTGATAATCGTATATTATTAAATTTATGTAATATGGATCATATGGAATATTTGACAATTACCTGCCTTGTATGATTTTGTTCTAATGGGATCATTAATACATTGCACTATTTAATTTAACTTGCTAATGAATTATAAGTATGTGTGTGTGAGTACGGTATTATGTATATATATATATATATATATACATATATGAGCTTGGGTTTGTGTACTAAATATATATATAAAAGTCATGAAGATGTATATATAAATTTAGTGAGTGTGCTGCTAATTATATATGTATATTATGATGAACCTTTTATTTGAGGGATACTAATTGAAAGAATTAGACGTGGTGTACCATCTGTTAATATAATGGGGTAACCTTGAGTATATTAAGTGTAATGTGGATGTAGGTGCGTGCATATATGATGTATGTCTATAGATGCATATGAGTGGGTGCATGTAATAAATGGTTTGGGTATGTGTGAATGCTGGTTATATATATATGTTAGTGTGTGTATGAAATTGATGTGTTAAGTATTTAAACTATATGGTATTTTATGATCTTAATTATATAACATACCATTTCATATTACTTCACATCGGCTCATAATCATTGCCGTGCGTCTATGTGGTTCATGTCTGAGTCTTGTCTCATGAGTACTTTGTGTTTCCTTTTTCGTCAGTGATCTCTAGGGCGGAGACAACCTAATCAAGTGCACTGTCTTGTCAGTTCTGGTATCTCGTCGTTTCTCAGGTGAGGTTTAGGATTTTGTATAGTTATGCGACCTATGGCCTTAATATGCTGATTTCAACCCTTGCATGCGAGTATATCTATTATAGATACGTATGTGTTGGATATGATATGTTTATGACCTTGTGAATCAGCTCTGTTTTGGAAAATTAGATATGAAAGCATATGTAAGCTGTTTTGAAAAGTTATGTTATAAAAACCAGTTTTTGAGACATATATAAGTCATTTTGGAAAAATCAGTTATGTTATGATTATGTAGCGAGATTGCCATGAAAGTTGGTATATGTTATGTTCTGTTCTGTTATGGGGCCCAGGAGCTACGGGTAAGGAGCCCCCGGGACGGTATCGGGCCGTCGGGGATATACCTGTGCGTAGTCTCCATCTGTATGAAAAGGATCTACCGGGACCCACCAGGAGGTTTGGTTGGGAAACGGAGTCCTGAGGGTATGAGTAGCAATCAGCACTCCCCTCGACCGTATGGATGGTTAGGGTCGCGCAACCCTACCATCACCCGGAGTTGAGGTTGGTATGTTATTTCTGTTTTGTTATGATATGAGGAGTTGAGGTTGGAAGCTCGTACTCGCCGAGCATATGTTATGATCTGTTATGGGAATTATGAATCGGGATAGAGTCTCTCTGAAAATGGTTTCTAAACTTATATCTATATCTATTTTGGGTTGTTTTGAAATGTTCTGGTATGCAACACCTATCCCCGGTTCATGAATCCACCCTTTTGATATGTGCTGTGCTCTGTATATATATATTGTGGGTGTGCGTTAGCCCCCTCACTCAGTCAGTTGACTGACACCTCATTTATCTTTTAGTTTGCAGGTTTCCTTTGGCTTGAGCTAGGCGGAAGTGAGTCCCTTGAGTCACACTTGTCAGTCTAGTTGATATTAGGATGCATTTATCGCATACTTTATTTATGTTATGTATTTATGTTTTCACTTGAAGGTTATGTTTATGTTCTACTTAGACTTAAACCCGTGTGGGGTTAGTAAGCTGGTATTTGGATGTTAGTAGATATTATGATGATACGTATGCTGCTTATTATGTTGGATTATGAATTGTTTCGGGACTAGGTATTTATGCTAGTTGAACCCGTCATCTGCTTTGCATGTTTTGTTTTGAATGCTTCCGCTATCTATTGTTGTTGGTTTTAATTGCTTCCGCACTCTGAGTTTGTCGAGTTAGATCCGCCTAGCCTAGTGTGTGAGTTGGTCTCCCGTTCGCTATGATTCGGATTCGGGCATGGACTTTCCATTGCATGACCGGGTCTGGGTCCTAGTGCGGGGGATGTGACATCCTCCGTTTTGGGGTGTCACATCCTTAAGTGGTATCAGAGCTCTAGGTTGCAAAAACCGAGCTCTTGAGTCGTGTTGAGTCTGTCTAGGTCGTACGGCATAGGAATAACTGCGCATTGCATTTATTTGACTTGATATTTTGATCCTTCGGCACGAATTGTTTCGTGATTATATGATTATGTGCACATTGTGGCTTTAATTATGCAACATCTTATTTTATGTGCTTTATAAATTACAACTAATTGTTGCATTTACGTGATGTACTTGTTACATTTCATTAGCATCTTAATCCGCATGCATCGAATTTAGTGTTTGAATTTCAGGGTACCCTATGAGTCAACACTGAGGTTTCCCTCCATCAACGCTACCTATTGGTACTACAACGGAAACACGCCATAATTCGAAAATGAAAGGATTCCTCACCAAGATCAATACTCATGAAAAGGTTCAGAGTTGAAGGAATGAGATTTGCTATATTGACTTACTACCTTAAAGTCAATTGAAAGATGAAGTTTGACGAATTCTAACCTTGAGGATTCGTTCATTTGGAAGTAGTCACCTTGTTAAGGAAATGAGTCAATGGAGGAGAGTCTGATCAAGTAGAACCGTTTTGGAGGATTTTGATGAACTTTCGCCTTGATGATTCGTTCATTTGGAAGTAGTCACCTTGTTGATGGAAACGAGTTAATGTAGAAGAATCCGATCAAGTTCGATTCGATCAAGTTCAAGGGATGCGGTTAAGTAACCATGTTGGTGCTAACTTAAGCAACGAGTTACAAACCATCGGTGGGTGTTGAAGGTTTTGGTACTGTTTAGAGTTAACAAACGACAAGACAAGATTGGTTGTTGGCTCTCTAGGTGTTATCTTCAAGGTGAGATGGAAGATTCTAACGAGATGGGAATAGATCACATAGATACCAAAAGATTTTATTCAAGTTTTACAATCATATACCATGGATTGCTTTGGGAAATGATTAATACCCCTCGTGCCGAACTTAGCTCTGAGATAGATTTCTGATTGACAATTGAATTATGGGCAATTCATTGAAGATGTGCAGATCAAGGGTTAACACATAAGTCAGAGTTCTTGAAGGAGATTATGGATGATTCTGGTTGAGCAAGGATTATGGTTTAGTAGAGAATTGGATGATAGACATGCTTGCTGAGTTACCTCTTCAAGCCAAAGGATTTAAGACAAGAAGTTCAGATGATGAAGATTGCATCATTATCGACTTAATCAGCTCCTACCACTTCGTCTCAACTTCCTGTCCAGAGTTTGACACTACGGTGATCGGTACGCCAAGCATTCATGGCATTTGCATACATGCATCGCTTAAGTATTCTTATCTTGTTTTGTTTGATGTGGATGATGACTATTATTGTTTAATTTTGATAACTGGGATACCTAATCTAGTATTTGTAACTTGAAATTTCTACTTGTTATGAACCGTTGCTGAAATGAATGAGTTATGTACTTATGAGAACTATTTATGACTATGTGATCTAAAACTCCTTTGATTGCTCACTAACCTCGCATATAACATACATACATACTGTAGCCTTGTTTTACAGGGATTCCATCGCGATATCCCCCTTGAGTTGAGGTATGAGCGTTGAATCTATACTCAAGGGACACCGATATCAGTTGTGTAAGGTACACCAAACATGCATCGCATACTTTTCATCAATTGTTACTCTGATTTGTGTATGTATGAATAACTGATCAGTGGATTTATTTGCAAGAGAGACCTTAGGCCCTCTTTTACGTGTTGGAGAGATGTAGGATTCTCTCTATTTATGTGATAGAAAGATGTTGGATTCTTTCTAAGTTTTGTGCACGAGAGATGTTGGATTCTCTTGTACTTAGATATTCGGAGATGCTGGATTCTCTTGAATCTAAGGGTTTGAGAAATGCTGGATTTTCTCAAACTAGAATGTTTGGGAGATGTGGAAATCTATCAGACTTAGGTTGAGAGACGGGGTTTTCTCATTATGTGTTTGAGAGACGGGGCTCTCTCAACTGTGTGCGCGAGAGACGGGGTTCTCTCTCTTGTATGTGTTCGAGAGACGGGGTTCTCTCACCTTTTGTGCTGAGAGATGGGATTCTCTCTTGTTTGTTGAGGTTGCGTTGCGCGCTGTCCTGGCTACGGTCTGCAGTGACAAGTTTGCGACGACATCGAAGTTGAGTGCAGTGACAATTATTCGTCTTATGGGAATGATGAACAACTTGATGAAAGCAACGGTCCAGTACTCGAATGGATCCCAATGGCAACGAGACATCGCGAGAAAGGTTCGGTAAAGACAATGAGAGTAAACTTCACAACAGAGGCTATGTTTTACGCAACTCCTCGAGAAGGGTTAAGACACTGTCACTTGAAGCTTTTCCAGCTTAGCAGTGGAACCTGGGGACCAGGTTCTCTTAAGGGGGGAAGGTTGTAACACCCCGCATTTTCGGAGCAAGATACGATGTCGTTTTCGTGCTATTAGATTGTTAATTATTTAACTTTGCTTGTGCTTGAATTGCCTTATTCATGTTTTAATTGTTTAATTGACTCAATTGCAATCTTATATAAATATGTGAACTTAATTGGGATATGTGTTTATATCCTAATTGCTCTTTAATTTAAATTATGTGGGCTGATTTGAAATTAATTAAATTGGGGATCATTTTCTAATTATGAGAAACTCAATTGGACTTAATTGATCTTATTGGAAACTTGGGGACTCAATCGCATAACCTAAACTCTGGAGGGGCTTATTTACAATTTTGGAAAAACTGGTCTCTATTTACACCGAAACCCTAGTGCTGCCTTTCATTCCTCCATCTTGTTTTCCTCTTCGTCTTCAACAAGCAGCAGCGGCGCAACAGCCTGTCCTCCCGAGATCCTCGCCCCGCCGGTGACTCCTCGCCATCTCGCCGCCGCACACCTCTCTTCTGCCCCATCCGAAAGAGAAGCCGCACAGATCAGCAGCCACTCTGCCTCTTCTCCCTTTCACGCTGAACCCCCCGGTTGCCGATCATCTTCTCCGGCGACATCACTGCGCCACTCTCCACCGTCGGCTTCCATTCCAGACCACCACCACCACCATATCCAGAAACCTCACCATCGTGAGCCACCACCTTCGTTTAACCCCAGATCCGATATCTCCACCCTTTACCGCCATCGCTGTAGGCCACCCTCGCTCGCCGTCGACATCATCTTCCTCAGCTACCCCACTGAACACCACCATTCCTCCCCCGTTCCTTCTCTCCGATGAGGTGCCCCAGCCTTTCACCTCAGCCAAATCCGCCACCCCAGTGAGCTCTCCCGCCTCCGTGCACCGACAGCCATGACAACCTGGCTACAAATCCGACGCACGACCACCGCCACTGTCAGAGCTCAGATCCGGCAACCCCACTCCACCTAGAGGCAGTCATCGGAGCTTCCTCACTCAGCAATTCCACCGCCATCCTCTCTCGATCCTTCTTCTCTTAATCTGATCAAGGGAACAAGGCAAGGATTGATCCTAAACAACAGCTGGGTGTAATCGTTCCTACTGAGTTCAGCCACCGAAATCGAGCAGGCCTCACTCCCCTGTTGCTACTCTGTTCCTATTCGCAACAGCAAGAGCAATTTCGACAGCCTCCTCGTATCCGACTGAGCCGCCACTCCTTTTAGATTGTAAACCCCTTCTCCTTCTATTGAATGTTAGCTTAATTAATTGTAAGTGTATAATGATATTTTGAGGGTTAGATTTATAGGAATAAAATGTTGGTCATGTTGTTGTGGATTGAATTAGTTTCGTTAATTTGGCTCTTGAGAAATTATGAAAATTGTTTCAATCAATTTGGTGTTTGTTACAGGAGATTTGAATGAAATATGTATGAATATTGATTTGATTATTCTCTAATCTGGTTATTACGGCTGTAGGTATACGTGAGTTGCAAGATCATGAACTTGTTATCAAATTCTTGAAGTTGACTGTGTAGTTAGTAAATGGGTTAATTAAATCTAAATTGAATCTTTGTTTCTCAGGGGCATTAACCGAATGTGTGAATGTATATATATATATATATATATATATATAAGAAAATATGGGTGTATGAAAGTATATCAGTTTGGGAATTCAAATTAATTTAAGTGTTGATTAATTAAAACATGACTTCGGCCTTGAATTACTTTGTTAAATGGCTGATTTGGGTAATTGTGAAGTGATAATCGTATATTATTAAATTTATGTAATATGGATCATATGGAATATTTGACAATTACCTGCCTTGTATGATTTTGTTCTAATGGGATCATTAATACATTGCACTATTTAATTTAACTTGCTAATGAATTATAAGTATGTGTGTGTGAGTACGGTATTATGTATATATATATATATATATATACATATATGAGCTTGGGTTTGTGTACTAAATATATATATAAAAGTCATGAAGATGTATATATAAATTTAGTGAGTGTGCTGCTAATTATATATGTATATTATGATGAACCTTTTATTTGAGGGATACTAATTGAAAGAATTAGACGTGGTGTACCATCTGTTAATATAATGGGGTAACCTTGAGTATATTAAGTGTAATGTGGATGTAGGTGCGTGCATATATGATGTATGTCTATAGATGCATATGAGTGGGTGCATGTAATAAATGGTTTGGGTATGTGTGAATGCTGGTTATATATATATGTTAGTGTGTGTATGAAATTGATGTGTTAAGTATTTAAACTATATGGTATTTTATGATCTTAATTATATAACATACCATTTCATATTACTTCACATCGGCTCATAATCATTGCCGTGCGTCTATGTGGTTCATGTCTGAGTCTTGTCTCATGAGTACTTTGTGTTTCCTTTTTCGTCAGTGATCTCTAGGGCGGAGACAACCTAATCAAGTGCACTGTCTTGTCAGTTCTGGTATCTCGTCGTTTCTCAGGTGAGGTTTAGGATTTTGTATAGTTATGCGACCTATGGCCTTAATATGCTGATTTCAACCCTTGCATGCGAGTATATCTATTATAGATACGTATGTGTTGGATATGATATGTTTATGACCTTGTGAATCAGCTCTGTTTTGGAAAATTAGATATGAAAGCATATGTAAGCTGTTTTGAAAAGTTATGTTATAAAAACCAGTTTTTGAGACATATATAAGTCATTTTGGAAAAATCAGTTATGTTATGATTATGTAGCGAGATTGCCATGAAAGTTGGTATATGTTATGTTCTGTTCTGTTATGGGGCCCAGGAGCTACGGGTAAGGAGCCCCCGGGACGGTATCGGGCCGTCGGGGATATACCTGTGCGTAGTCTCCATCTGTATGAAAAGGATCTACCGGGACCCACCAGGAGGTTTGGTTGGGAAACGGAGTCCTGAGGGTATGAGTAGCAATCAGCACTCCCCTCGACCGTATGGATGGTTAGGGTCGCGCAACCCTACCATCACCCGGAGTTGAGGTTGGTATGTTATTTCTGTTTTGTTATGATATGAGGAGTTGAGGTTGGAAGCTCGTACTCGCCGAGCATATGTTATGATCTGTTATGGGAATTATGAATCGGGATAGAGTCTCTCTGAAAATGGTTTCTAAACTTATATCTATATCTATTTTGGGTTGTTTTGAAATGTTCTGGTATGCAACACCTATCCCCGGTTCATGAATCCACCCTTTTGATATGTGCTGTGCTCTGTATATATATATTATGGGTGTGCGTTAGCCCCCTCACTCAGTCAGTTGACTGACACCTCATTTATCTTTTAGTTTGCAGGTTTCCTTTGGCTTGAGCTAGGCGGAAGTGAGTCCCTTGAGTCACACTTGTCAGTCTAGTTGGTATTAGGATGCATTTATCGCATACTTTATTTATGTTATGTATTTATGTTTTCACTTGAAGGTTATGCTTATGTTCTACTTAGACTTAAACCCGTGTGGGGTTAGTAAGCTGGTATTTGGATGTTAGTAGATATTATGATGATACGTATGCTGCTTATTATGTTGGATTATGAATTGTTTCGGGACTAGGTATTTATGCTAGTTGAACCCGTCATCTGCTTTGCATGTTTTGTTTTGAATGCTTCCGCTATCTATTGTTGTTGGTTTTAATTGCTTCCGCACTCTGAGTTTGTCGAGTTAGATCCGCCTAGCCTAGTGTGTGAGTTGGTCTCCCGTTCGCTATGATTCGGATTCGGGCATGGACTTTCCATTGCATGACCGGGTCTGGGTCCTAGTGCGGGGGATGTGACATCCTCCGTTTTGGGGTGTCACATGTGCTTTCTTAATAGACATTTGCACTTAGGGATTTCAAATCCGGGGTCTAAAATGTGATTTCAAAATGTGTTTTCTTTCGAGGACTTGTTTTATAACCTTAAGGTTTACGTTTAGGATTCATAATTTGATTAATTCCTAATCGATTATAGTAAGATGATAGTCCCACGTTAATGATAACTCACTTTAAGGATTCCTTTGTGTGTTATCCTTCTCTAATACCTTAAATGGTATTACTCTCTTGTCATTACATGTTCTGTACTTGTTTTATATGTTTATGTGCATCGTGATAGAAGTGTGTCTTAGCTCACCTTAGTACACACTTACAGGAGTTAAGGTTGAGCACTGGAATCCCCAGGGCACTGCATAATCTATCCTACCTACTGTTATTAATAGGTGAGGTTATAAATGTTTTCAACTGGAACCATGAATACTTAATGATTCAATTGTTTTGAGACTCTAAGCGTAGTGCTTTACATTCTTGTTTTGAAATACCCTTTATAGGGATGATTCTTCAAAGAACCCAATTGTATTCGTTATTCAATTGCATCAATGGTTCATGTTTTCAAAGTAATGCATCAATGGTTCATGTTTTCAAAGTAATGCATCAATGGTTCATGTTTTCAAAGTAATGCATCAATGGTTCAATGTTTTCAAAGTATTGCATCAATGGATCAATGGTTCAATGCATATGTTCAATGGTTCATACATTCGGATTTATTCTGGATGTCATCAATGGTGCAAGCAATCAATGGTTAATGGTATGGGCCCGGCGGTTATGTGTAGAGGTGATGTTCGGGAGGTGAGCGCCAACGACATCACTAATACCGGCCGCCACACTAGGCGATTGATACCGACTTTAATCAGGAGGTTTGGTTAAGTCAGGACAATTGTCGGGAATGGACCGCAAATCTATTCCCAAATCAATGGTTAATGGTCACCTAGGGGTCGCTCCCCGAAGTGAAACTTGGTGGAGGATGGTGCATGTGTGTATGTGTTAGGGTGTTGTTGATCTCGGTCCGACACCCTATTAATGGTCATGTTTTCTAGAGTAAGGATGGAGAAGCCTAGCTTGCGGGCATCAATGTTTTCATAAAGTTGGTTCATATCTTGCAAAGTTGTTCCCTACCCTTATCCCGTTTTATGAAAATCATATGAACCAAATCATAGCATATGTGTGCGCGTGTGACAGCATTCATGAAAGTGTTTTGAAAACTCTCATTACTTATAGCATTGCATCAAAGGGTTTTATCACTTGAACTATTCTTAAGTTCTTCTTCAAAGCTTTGCATTAAAGGTTTTACCTTGTGAACTTCACTTCAAACGTTTACTTTAAGTACTTTCTTTTAAAGATATCCCTCACTTAGTCACTTTGACTAATACCTCTACCTGTTTTCTGGCCTCATGGTTTCAGGTCTTGCAGCCGCAGTCTAGAGGTATCTTGAAGCTCTAGAGTGTTCATTTTGTTTGAGTCAGGACTTTACTTTATTAATCTATTTTGTGTCCTGCATATGTTATATGGCTGCATTGATACTTTACCTTATGCTTTTGTAATAATCCTTCTGCTACTTGGATACTGCTGCAATTGCTATCTTATGCTCCCGTGACAACGTTCAATTGATACAGTAATGTTAATAGTCTCTTCTGCTTAACGATCAGTACTTGCTTGTTTATATGCCATCACGCACATGTTTTGAAAAGTTTTAAAATACTCTGATTTTCCGCTGCATAAGCCACATAGTTAAACACTATTTGTTAATCGTTAATGGATATGCCGTTCGCTGGGGTATTTCTTGAGTGATGGCTCACACCATTACTTGAGGGGTGCTTCAGTGCGGGGGTTGGGGCGCCGCTCTCTACCAGCAAAGTGGGGGCGCTACAAAGCATCACACTTCCTCAAATCTATATTGATCAGCTTGAATTTGACCCAGCAGCAGTAGCATAACACGTTCCCGCGTGATTTCTTTGCTTTGGGTGCATAGTATCTCTGTTTTCTTACTGCTTAGAATTGCTCGAAGTTTGGAGGATAGTCATTGTCCAGTTCACGTTGTTTCTCTCGCCCTTGTTTCACTTTTACTTTTAAATTTTTTTTTCTCATCTTTTGGCTTAATAGTCTGCTGTTTCTGCAGGTGTAAGGCTTGGGTGAAAAAAAGTTTTCAATTCACACTACATAGAGTTGTTCCCTTGAAATTTGGTATCGCCTAAGAACTATTATATGAAAGAAGAACACTTCCAACTTCTTTTATTTCACGTTCCGCCAAAGCCAGAGAAATAGGAATCCCCATTTTCATCATTTGGTCAAAGACTCAAAGTCAGAAGATAAAATATATCTCTCAACGAATTTTTTTTTTTTTTTTCCCTAAGAAACAACTTGGGTCCAGTATAATAAGCAATTTGAATTAATCCTTCGTAGACCATGTTAATGACTTAGGCCACAAATTATTTTAACACATGGCTTCTCTTCAAGTAACAGTGCCGCAACTCACTTTAATGAACATTTATTTGTTCAATCATTAAATAAATTAATAATCAATTTATTTATTCCTTCTTCGTTTGACTCGTCCAATTTGATTCACTTATTTCGATGATTTTTAGGTACAACATCTGTCATGGACATCAAAGATCTTCGTGAGCTGTCTCCACACATTATCATCAAGGGTCGTAGGGATGATTCGAAGGTCAAGAGCACCGCTCTACCGATCCATGAACCGGTCAAAAACATCCATCACTCCAAGACGCGCTCATCCGACAGAGCCCCACATCTTTCGGAATGGACCGTTGAGGCAACTATAGAAACCACCAACCCATACTCCGGCGTCACCTTCGAATCCCGAGTCCTTTTGCTGAAGTCTCCACTCCATCATGCCCATCAGACGAAACTCAAGCTTCCGAACTATCACCTCAACCACAACAGCCACCTATGGAGGATGCCACCATCCATGTGGCACCACTGTATCAGGAAAGTATGAGAGTTAAGTTCAGTATACAAGTTAAAGAGTCAAAGTATAACCAATGGATATCCCTTTGGGACAGTGTTTTAGGCCCAATTTCAGGTTATACTCGGTGGACTTGGAGACTTACGCTCGCGTTCAATGGGCCCATGGACCCGGGGCGTGACAGATGGTATCAGAGCCGCTCGTCAGCCGCAGGAGCTAAGTGCTATACGGGGCAAAGTGCTACATGTGTGGGAGCCACCTCTTGAGCCCGTAGGAGCCACCTCTAGAGTCCCAACGCAGACGAGTCGGTCATGGGCAATATGTCATGCCGCGACGAGGACGTCGCAATTCTAAAGGAGGGGTAATTGTGACACCCCTGTATCGGGAAAGTATGAAAGTTAAGTTTCGGGAAAGTATGAGAGTTAAGTTCAGTATATAAGTTAAAGAGTACAAGTATAACCAATGGATATCCCTTTTGGGCAGTGGTTTAGGCCCAATTTCAGGTTATACTCGGTGGACTTGGAGACTTGCGCTCGCGTCCAATGGGCCCGTGGACCCGGGGCGTGATAATCCAGACTCGGCGAAGTTTCCTTCCATGACGGTTATTGGGAATGGACCGAGGATATCTTGAGCCACTATGCAGAGACCCTTGATCGAGCCAAGATACACAATGTTGTTCATGCCTCTCTTTTCAAGTACGTTTGCAACAGAAACGTCTTCCAGGCCTTCTTAGAGTTGTGATGCCCTTCAACCAATAGCTTAAATACTTCTGTCGGACAGCTCTCAATTTCTTTGTGGGATGTACGTGGACTTTGTGGATTACCAGTACGAGGAGAGTTCTACGATGAAGCTGTTCCTTCCGCCAAAGATTTGTTGGGTATCGATGGTCACTCATCTTCCATACCTCAAAGCTACAGACACCTACTTCTGGCTTACAACCGGCTTCCCAAAGATTCTGACGGCGTATCCATTTCTGATTGGGTGGAGTTTTGGTTCAGAGGGCCCCTCAGATATGCTGAGCCTCCGCTACGCACCACCAGGAAAAGACATACCAACCTAAATTTTCTCACAATCCATCCGGAAAAGGTTGATGTGGCCCCTTCACCTCGCACCAAGGCATTTGATGATCCTTTTCTGATGTTAGAAGTTGAGGACCATGCCAGGGCCGAGACTTATGTAGCTGCTTTCATTGTATGCTGGTTATGTAAGTTCGTGCTTTCCCACCGCCGAGTCAACAAAATCCGGGCTTTAGTTTTCAAGGTTTCTAGCATGATGGCTCGTGGGACATGCTTTTCTTTGGCCATTCCTATACTGACGAGCATCTATCGGGGTCTGCGAGAGATTTCTACTTCCAAAAGCCTAAGTAAATCTGCTACTGTCTTTCCTGTTCATTTCCTATACAGCTGGATGGGACGCTACCTTGGCACCAACTTTCCTCCAAAACATGAACCACATGGTCCACAGATGGAATCGTATTCAGGAGAGAATATGGCCCTATCCTTTGATCTTACAGAAGCTCGTGACTTATTTTTGAAGATCAATTCGTCCAAGCTTCGGACTCTAACCATGCCTGAGTGATCTTCAGTGACAGATAACTTAACCATTTCCAGCACCTTCAAGGATCTCATTGTGGCTCTCCGGTCCAGTTATCTGACTTTTCGAAGCGGGTCCGACCACATTGTTGAAGCTTATAGCCCTCACAGATTCAGCCGACAACATGGTTTCTGCCAGGATATCCCGGGCATGCTGAAAAAGGAGATTCGGACATGTGAGCTGAGCGAGCTAGTTCGCCTTTGGAGATCCTCCACCGTACTTGGGACAAATGCCAAATTCACCATTCCGGGTGATTCATCATCTTCTCAGTTGGTTGCCAAGGCGTTGGTTGGTTGGTGGGCAAAGTGTTGGAAGACCTCGACCGGAAAGAACACAAAGATCGTCGTTAAACTTGGCCAGACGTCAAAGGATTCCACCGGGAGCTTTAAGGACCATAAAAAAGAAGCTACACCCCAGACTCCGCCTCTCAATCCTGACCATGCCATTGCTTCGACTGAGACAGTTTCCAAGAAGCGTCAGCGTTCAGACAATGCCCTAGCCATCAAGCCCTTGTCTATCCATACCCCCGGAGAAGGAAACGAGGTCATATCAGCACTCTCCCTCTCGAACGGTGGATCCAGTGATCAACCCCGACATGAAGAAGGAACAAAGGTTTTTGACTTAGACGATATTCATGTCAACTCATACTTTTTTGAGGATGCCCCGAGTTCCTCGATGCCCTTAGAAGACTTAGCACAATATGTAATACTATTATTTTGCATTTTCTTCTTTTCATTTATGTCATGTTTTAACCATCCTTCCCCTGTTTTCTGCTTTTCAGCTTGGGAGTCTAGAGCAAGGAGTCGATATCATTTCCGAAGGGAGCACGGAATCGGTCAACGGCGTTAGCCATTTCAAGTCGCCAACTGTGATTGAGACTCCTCATATTTCCGGTATGAATATTTTATCAAAGAAATACGATTCCTCGTCCTTTTCTCTTTTCAGCTCGTGTGTTGAAAAAAATATTCCTTAATTTTCCAGTTGTGAGGCCCAGTATCGAGGAGAATGCAGCTAAGAAGTCCAAACTGGCGCCTAAAAATCCACCTCCCGCCGAAGTATCGGAATTTTGTTCCGAAGTCGTCAAGTTCAATACTCGATAGATGATGCTTACTTACTTCTGGGGATAGATACGAGACAAGGCCGTGGACGCGACTCCAGAAAAGTTTTTAGATAGGAAGCCCGACTTTGATTCTTTGGTCAAGGAGATGCGGGTCTTCATGGATACCTCATCGTTGGAGAGTCGACTACAGTTCCTGTTTGATGGTGCTTCTGAATATATGAAGAACAAGATGGAAACCGACCAAATGTCCACGCAGGAGGCTCATGAGAAACCGATTTTGCTCGCAAGACAAGAACTTTCTGAGGTTGAGGCTCGGGAAATCAAGCGCACCGAGGAGATGGCCCGTTTGAAGACCAAAGCACTCCAACTTGCCATGCAGCATAAAGAGTTAGAGAAACAGCTAGCTGAGTTACGTGCTAAAGAGGAACTTGTCGATTCATCACTTCGAGCAGTTGAAGAAGATTTGCCTGTGCTTCAGAAGGCTGTGAGCGAAAAACGGAACCAAGTCTCTCAACTTGAGGAAATTCGAGTCTCGTCTGATAAGGAAGTGGAGGCTTTGAAGGAGACAGAGAAGATCTTCGTAGAATCTCAACAAGACTTTGCTCGTTTTGATCCTTTTACTTGATCATGTAGTTGTTATAGCACTTTTTATTCCTTTCTATGTCGTTCTTTCTTTTGATTTGTAAGAACTCTTTTTCTTTTTGGTGGAAAAAGTTATGCATTTTTCTTCAACTCCTTTCTTTTGAGTCTTGTAGTTTAATTCCGTTTTTCTTCATGCTTGGTGTACCTTACGAATTTTTTGTTGCATGTTTCAAACGTAGAATTTCATGAACTTGTTTAAAATGCAAACATAACCAACGAACATGAAGGTGACAAGAACCTTTGGTTTGTTTTAAGATTTGACTGAACTTAAATTTCAGATTTCAAGCTGCCTACGTACCCCTGCGAAGAGGATCAAGTCATAACGTAGTTCAGGAAACATAACACTATTTTGAGGGGGTGCGGTAAACAGTTTATACTCGTGCGGTCCAGGAGTATCCAAAGCTTAACCACCCTGGACGAGGTGGGATATTTATGCATTTTAGTTACATAAAATATCTTCAGTGGAGTAGATTAGCAGTTTAACCACGTGCACTACAATTGGTGGTTGCCGTATGAATTTTATACTCATGCGGGCCAGGAGTGACTTGCAGTTTAGGCTCGTGCGTCATGGAGCGAACTTTTTACGGATACTATCTCTTCAGGAACTTTCCATTGATGGGACCGATTCATAGGCCATCTTTATCCAGCAGCTTGTAGGCACCGTTTGTGTATGCTTCTTTCACGTCATAGGGGCCATCCCACTTCGACGAGAATTTACTTCCCATGCGTCGGGCGATGGTGATAGGCCTTCTCATCGCTAACACTAGATCTCAAACTTGGAATGCTCGAGGGCGTACCTTTTCGTTGAAGGCCCTCGTCATGCAAGCTTGGTAGCACTCCAGTTGTTCCTGAGCTTCCAGTTCCTTTTCATCCAATGCCTCCAGTTCTTCCAGTCTGAGACGAACGTTATCTACAACAGTAAGTGTAGCACCCGGAGCGCGGGCCACCACAACCCCTGCACCTAAACCCGAACCCGCATATGAAATGAGAAGTCCATACATGAGCCCAGGTCTAAGCGAACGGGAGACCACACACTCACTAGGCTAGGCGGAGCTAAAACATACTCAGAGCGCGCAATAACTAACCAATTAGCGGAAGCAAAGGAGTTCCAGAGTATAAAATTGCAAATTAAAAAAAAAAACATCAAATAATCAAATACGTGTAGCCATAACGATTCATATCTGCAACACAAAATTCATAACATGATTAATTCAATAAATACAAGACCAAAATGAAATGCAATGCACCTAGCATGACCTATACCCAAAAATGAGACTCGAAAGACCCACTTCTCCGCCTAGCTTGTGCTCAAAAGACCTGCAACTAAAAGTGGGAAAAGGAGAGGTGTCAGTCATATCTCGACTGAGTGAGGGGGCTAAAGCACACCCACACACACTATACATATAAAGCAAAGCACGTAAAAGATAAGGTTATCGGCCGGGAATAGGTTTTGCATACCAAAACATTTTCAAAGGACATTACATATCATATACGTGTACATTACATTATTAAAGACTCTATTCTCGTTCCATAATCCAATCATTTCATTAATCTCGGTGAGTACGAGCATCCACCGCCACTTCTCATTACTTTACATTATAAAATAGAAATCACATTCAATCCCCTTCTCCGGTGATGGAAGGGCCGGCCGACACTAACCATCCATTACGTTAAGTACAGGTCGTGAGTTTCATGACGCTCACGCCCGAGGAATCCATCCCCCACCAAACCTCCAAGTGGGTTCCGGGTTGATCCTTTAAAGTTGGAGAACACGCACATGGGTGATAACCGGCGACCCCATGGCCATCCTGGGTCCCCCTTACCCACATCTTCGGGGCCCAACATTACCGTTACATTACATTACCATTACATTTTCGCTCATTACAAATCATTAACACTACGAACATTAGCATTAAACTTTCATAAACCTTGAGCTCATATATGCTCGTAGATATAGCCTTTCCAAAAGCTTATAAGAGTATACCTTACCTTGCAACTCAGCTTATGCTATAGAAGTACCTCTCCGTGTCATCCTAATCCGTAGCTAGCATGAAGACAAACGGTTTGGAGCATAGCCTCGTTGCAAAACATATTCAAGCTTACATATGCTCGTATATATAGTTCGAAAACCTTTAATCATATGATAAAGTCATAAACATATCGTATAAGCACATATCTATTATATAAATAAAGTAGTATAATCGCATGAGGGCTTGAAAATGAGCATTTAAGGTTTTTAGGTCGTTTAACTAAAAAGAAAAGAACCTAAACCTCACCTTTGAACAAAAGTGTAATGCGGTGCGAGAAAACAATCCTAAACAATCTAAACTTCGGGTACGACACCTCCCGGAAGCACCCCTGAGACAAACAAACGTAACACTAAAGACTTAGACTTAAACATGTACCATATAGACGCACGACGATGCAAATGGATGCGATGCATGCAAATAAAGTGCAAGAAGGTCTCATTTAAACGTTCAAGTTCATATCAATCAAGTATTCAAAATTAAACACATTAAAATTCATATTAGATAGTTCATTAAATTAGAAACAAGTCAGATTACAATATATATACACATACCTAGCATAGAAGTCATAAACGAATAGAAAGAAGACATTAGAAAGCACAAAATGAAGCACGAAAGCCATGCATGCAAGATCGAATTTTAAGACCATACTAATTAAAAACCAAATCAATTAAATTAATAATTAAATATATAATCATACAATTTATATATAATCTATATAGACGTACACATATACATATACATACTGCAACTAAGTTTACAAAGGAATAAAATTCAATGCATGGAAAAAATTAAAATTAGCAATGTAGCATGCATGAAGTTCTTATTCATTACTTAAATACATATGGTGTATATATATATATATATATATAGCCTGTAACTTCAATTAAGAAAAGAACAACATAGCAATTAATGCATAAAACATGAAACAAATAACAAGGCATGCATTCACGTACACACTCATACACACATGCACATACACAACAAAAAATTCCATGCAGCAGCCACACAAACACGTGCGCCATAATTCATGAGCAAAGTGATTAAATTCATGCATATTACACAATTAAACTTCAAGTAAGCAGGTCCTCGCCCGGGGAAAAAATTGCACTAAAAGGTCCCCTCCCGGGTACAAACATGCAGAATGTTTTCTGTATAAAAGTCCCCGGCAGGGCACCTTTCCTTTGCAAATTCTCCCCGCCCGGGGAGAAGCATAACAGCAACAACGAATAGCAATGAAAGCAGCTTAAAATAGGGGAGAGGGAAGGGAATACGCAGCAGCACATAAGCAGCAATTAAGGCAGCAAATTGACAATAACAACAACTCTTAAGTTAGCACACAGCAGCAGCAACAAAGTGACAGCAACAAAGGAAGAAGAACTCAACATTTTCATGCCTTAAAGCTTGCTAAAATACCTTGTTTTCTTCCATAAATCACAGCAGTTCGGTTTGAGCCAAAATCCCCTGTTTTTCTTCATGAAACAAAGCAACACATATAGCAGCAGGTAGGGGGTATGAAACAACAATTAAAACCACACAAATTAGGCTCAAGAATCACGGAAATCAGCTACATACGTCCATGCTAGCATATATGTTCAAGAATTCCATTTAACCTAACTATTCATCAAGTATGGCTTAATCATGGATTTTCTAACAAATAAATGATTCAAGTAGGGAAAAATATTCACAAGAGCATGGAGATTAAGAATCATACCTTGATCTTGAAGAAGGAACAAAGAGTCCAAAGCTATAGCTCAAAGAATGGTCAAGAGTGGAGGTTTTCCTTTCTTTCTTTCATTCTTCTTCCCCTTCTCATTTTTCCCCTTTTTCTTCGATTGTGGATCGATATCAGCAGGTAGGGAGGAGAGAATGAATGATTTATATTGTAATAAGTCAAGGAAAATGATGAGGATTAGGTTTAATAGCTCCAACATAGGACATAGGGGCGTTATAGGGCACGAGTGGCTGAAATCTACTTCGTCGGGGGTCGAAACGACATCGAAAAATTATGAAACTTATTCCATTGCGTCCGCGTCGTCGAAAGGAGTTGAGCGCTGAAGACAACACTCAAATCCGAGTGCCGTAGCTCAAGATATAAATTAAAATGTACACAAGTGTACTAAAATGACTCATTTTCCAAATGAGTCCAAAACTTTCAAAAAGTTACAAATAAGTCCAAAACCAAATTTTCAAGTAAGTTCACATATTTTAAAATCATACAATTAAATCCTTAAATCACGTATTTCACATAATTCACGAAATTAGCATGCTCGGGAAAAAAATTCAGGTATCATAAATTCATAATTCGCAAGAATTCTTATCATAGTTCCACTTAAGGCATTTTCTTGATATTTAAATCATATATTTCATTTTATTTCAAATAATTCTTATAAGAAACAATTAGAAATTAATATGAATGCATCAAATAAAATGAAAATAAATCCAATTACGGAAAATAAACTCACACGTGGTACAAACCTGTACGTGTGTACAAGCAGGGTGTCACAAACTCTCCCCCTAAAAAAAGACCTGTCCTCAGGTACGGCTCGGGACCTCGAACCACTCCGGATACAACTTCTCATCTTCTCATTGATCTCTCAAGTGGACTTTTCGACTTTCGATCTCTTGCCTTCTTTAGTCTTGCACCTTCAACAGAAAACTTCACTGTTGTCAAGCCCGACTCAAGTCTTACCTCTTCTCGATGGCTCTATCAAGTTGACAAGGAGAACTCGACCCTCAAGCTTACCGAACACTCCCGTCAAAGAAATCTCACCAAGAACTCTTAAAAGAACTCACAGCAGAGTCATGCGCAAGTATATGGCATACAAGAGAGTGAAAACAACAATCAACAACAACGACCACAATAATGCATCCCGAAAATAAATGAATAAATGGTCTCGGGATCGACCAATGCATGTGATGTTATTCCATGTATGCAACTGTACCTTCCACCACGATATTTTGATTAACCTCTGCCCTTTTTTCTCTTTCTCCACCCAAAGCGTATGCCCGGGCTTGAATCGCGGGCCTTGGATTTCTTCCCGGCACATAATCCGGCCTCTTGTGCGGACATTGATCTATCATATGTTCCGGTGACCCACATCCGAAGCACCTCTTGTGAAGTTTCCAACAATCCTCCGACAAGTGATTTGTTTATCGGCAATGTATACATTCGGGACCCGTGATAGCCTATAGAGGATTTGGATTCGCTGGTTTAGGTTACCTATTTTGAGGATTCGGAAGGGGATGAACTTCGTACACCGGTCTTTTTCCAAGAATTGCTTGAGAACCCGAACTTGAACCTTGGACGATATGTGAGTTCTTCCTTCTCATAAGCACTCGGTCTTCAACTCTCAAGGCCTTGTCCGTCACTTTGGCCCACGTGCTAGTATTGGAAGCTTCTAATGCATCTTTCATGTCCTCTCGAAGACCTTGAAGAAATTGAGAGGCCTTACCCTCATCGTCATTTGCAATACTAGGGGCATAGCGTGAGAGTCTCTCAAACTCATTAATGTAATCCGTCACCGACATCCCTCCTTGCTTGAGATCCATAAACTCTCTCAAGCGCCTATTCCGGGTAGCTTTCGGGATACTTGTTTTTGAACTCTCGGACGAACACTTCCCAAGTAACTTCTTCCCCGGAGGCCCCTAATCTCCCTTGAACACTTGACCACCAATTATACGCTTGTCCTTGTACCATGGTAAGGGTACATTGAAGTTTCTCATCCGGTCCACAAGGTATGAGGTTCCATACTCGATTTGTTTGGACCAACCATTCCTCGGCTTGAATGTCATTTCCACCAACGAATACAGGTGGGTTTTGACTTTTAAACTCTCGAAGGGTGGCTATAATGGGGACTCCATCATGATTACCCGTCGGATGGGCATTGTTCCCTTCTTGGTTACGTTGCTCTAAGAATACTACGAGACTTTCCATAAAGTTTCCCGGTTCCATTTGTGGTGGTGGTGGTGGATTGTTATTCTCTTATTGAGGAGAGTGATCCCGGTGATGACGATGCTCGGGGGATCTATCTCGACGATAATGTCTTCTTGCAGGCTTATTTCTGTAAAAATTCAAGAAATTCCAATACATATGCATGCGGGTCAATACATGTTCATGTGCACAATTAACAAAGAGATGAACAAATAAGCACATGAAGTCACATATCCACATTGTCCTATGCCGTACGACCTAGACAGACTCAACACGACACTAGAACTCCGGTTTTATAACCCGGAGCTCTGATACCACTTTAGGATGTAGCACCCGGAGCACGGGCCACCACATCCCCCTCACCTAAACCCGAACCCGCATATGAAATGGAAAGTCCATACACGAGCCCAGGTCTAAGCGAACGGGAGACCACACACTCACTAGGCTAGGCGAAGATAAAACATACTCAGAGCGCGCAACAACTAACCAATTAGCGGAAGCAAAGGAGTTCTAGAGTATAAAATTCCAAATTAAAAAAAACATCAAATAATCAAATACGTGTACCCATAACGATTCATATCTGTGACGCCCCGTCCGATAAATCGTACAAGTATGCGTTACGAGTGAGTTTACCTTACACACTTATGTGATTTAATTCCCTTTTTATGTGTTTAATTCCAACCTTGATTGAAATGTGACTTAATTGACTAAAATCTAAAATGGTCAAATATGGATTCTTGCATGACAACTTAAGAATGGAACTTGGATGAATTTAAATTAATTGTTAGAGTAGGATTTAAATGGGACTTGAACCTATTTGTGTGTTTTGGGCCTAACTTAAGTTAGGAGAGTTTGGGTCATTCGAGACCAATACGAGCTCGGGAATTCGAATTCGAATTCCAACACCACCATTGGACTTGATTCGGTAATTCGGATCCAATGGAATTTACTTTATATTTTTCGGAAACCGTTTAGACCTTAAACCTTTTAAATTTGACCTATTGGGCCGAAAGTCATCTATTTGAGCCCAAATCCTATTAAAGTTTTTAGCCTCATATTATATCTTGGAAACCCTAACCTTGACCTAAAACTATTAGCCACCATATAAATAGCCTTATCCCTTCTCATTTCACTTCAAACCTCAATTTACACAAGACATATCATCCATGGAAGAGCTTCAAGAGAGGATGAAGACTTAAGCCATTCCACACCTTCAAGAGCTCATATCTCCCTCGTTTCTTCATCATTTCAAGAGCCAAGGTAAGCTACGGATTTCCCTTGATGTGTATTTCATTTCTATCTATGAATCCTAGCATGAAATTGAATGTATAAAGTTGTATGAGGAAGTCTTGTGAAAACGGTGATTTATGCCCAACTTGAAGAATATAGTTTATATGATGGATCCTTGAGTTCTTGAGCATGAATACGTGTCTCTCCATGTTGAATACGTGCTATAGTTGTTAATGGTATGATAGGGAGTGAGTTTGGATACATCTTGCCATGGTTAAAGCTTGATTTTTCATGAAAATAGGTTGTATGAGTGTTGGCTAAAATCACCCTTGTTCTTGAGCTAAATTGATATTTAAGTGATAAGCATGATGTATGTGATAAAACATATGATTTTCGTGGAAATTTTATGGTTTAAATGGTGTGAAATCGGCCATTTTCGGCCATGGTTGCCTTCTTCCCGAAGCTGTGAAGCTTCTGCACAAGACAGACGCCCATATCTGGCCGGAACGGCTGTTCCCGTTTGGCCTTGGTGCCTGGAACGGCCCTTCCCACCAAGGGCTGATGTCAGCACGCGAGAATGGGAAGGGTCGTTCCCGTTCTTGCCTTGAGATGGGAACGGCCGTTCCCATGCTCGCTAGGTGGGTTATGGGAAGGACCGTTCCCATGCTTAGTTATGCATGGGAATGGCCATTCCAGAGCTACTGTTACACTTGGCACTTGCCTTTTCCGTGTTTGCTTGATCCGTTTCAATTGCTTTATGACTTATATGCTTTAATATGATTTCAAATGCTTTGTTAAACCTTAATACTTCATTAATTGCATGATTTGGTGGAATATATGAACTATGCTACATGACCTATGTGTACACTTCATTCCATATTACATATCATTCATCTCTTAATACGCCGTGCGTCTTACTTGGTTTATATAGAGTTTTAGTCATGGGCTTTTGTACGTTTGTTACAGAGTTTGGTGGTGCCGGTGGGCCGTGGTTTAGAGTGTTTGGCCCTTCACATTCTCAGACTCTACTTTCACGAGGTGAGGTTTAGGATTTTGTATAGTTATGCGACCTATGGCCTTTACATGTTGATTTCTACCCTTGCATGCGAGTATACCCTACTATAAATACGTATATGCTGGATACGATATGTTTATGATTTTACGTGCGTCCTGCGTGGGTGGAGGTCATGAGGCTTAAAGTTCCATCGCGTAGGAATATATATGATATGATATGTTACGACCTTTGCGTGTGTCCTGCGTGGGTGGAGGTCATTGAGGCTTAAAGTTCCATCGCGTAGGAATATATATAAAAACCAGTTTTTGAGGCATGTGTAATCTATTTTGAAAACACCAGTTGTGTTCTGATTCTGTAGCGAGATTGCCATGAAAGTTGGCATATGGTTATGTTATGTTCTGTTTTGTTATGGGGCCCAGGAACTACGGGTAAGGAGCCCCCGGGACGGTATTGGGCCGTCGGGGTTATACCTGTGCGTAGTCTCCATCTGTATGAAGAGGATGTACCGGGACCCACCAGGAGGTTTGGTTGGGAAACGGAGTCCTGAGGGTTTGAGTAGCGTTAGCACTCCCTTCGACTGTATTGATGGTTAGGGTCGCGCAATCCTACCATCACCCGGAGTTGAGGTTGGTATGTTATTTTTATTTTGTTATGATATGAGAAGTTGAGGTTGGAAGCTCATACTCGCCCACCATATGATATGATATGTTATGGGAATCATGAATCGGAATAGAGTTTCTGAAAATGTTTTCTAAGTATACATATATATTTAGGTTTTGCTTTGAAATGCTTTGGTATGCAACACCTATTCCCGGTTCATGAGTCCACCCTTGTGATATGTGCTGTGCTCTGTATATATATATATTGTGGGTGTGCGTTAGCCCCCTCACTCAGTCAGTTGACTGATACCTCATTTTATGTTTTAGCTTGCAGGTTTCCTTTTGGCTTGAGCTAGGCGGAAGTGAGTCTCATGAGTCACACTTGTCAGTCTAGTTGGGATTAGTATGCATTTGTCGCATACTTTATTTATATTATGTATTTATGTTTCACACTTGAAGGTTATGTTTATGTTCTACTTAGACTTAAACCCGCGTGGGGTTAGCAAGCTAGTATTTGGATGTTAGTAGATATTATGATGATATTTATGCTGTTTATTAGGTTGGACTATGAATTGATTCTGGGCTAGGTATTTATGCTTGTTGAACCCGTCATCTGCTTTGTATGTTTTTTTTTAAATGCTTCCGCTATATATTGTTGTTGGTTTTATTTGCTTCCGCACTCTGAGTTTGTCAAGTTAGATCCGCCTAGCCTAGTGTGTGAGTTGGTCTCCCGTTCGCTATGATTCGGATTCGGGCATGTACTTTCCATTTCGTGACCGGGTCTGGGTCCTAGTGCGGGGGATGTGGTATCCTCCGTTTGGGGTGCTACATCCTTAAGTGGTATCAGAGCCCTGGGTTGCAAAACTGAGCTCTAGTGTCGTGTTGTGTCTGTCTAGGTCGTACGGCGTAGGACAATTTGGTTATATGCGCACATGCATTATGATTTGAAGAGCTATGCATTCGAATTTTCATCACTTTGCTGAATTTATACTACTTGATGCTTTGCATTTCTTGGTAGTTCTTGATTGATTTATTACGTGGCATGAGCATTTACTAATCAACATGCATATTTCGACATTGAAGTTGTGCGATTTTCAGGATGCCGCCGCGTGAACAATACCACAGTCAACCGTCTCATCCAAATCTGAGTGACCGGGGACAATCTTCGACTGGAGTACCACCAATGAATTTGATGGCAATGATGTAACGAGAAATTAGGACACTTAATCCTCCTCAATTTCGGGAGGGGAATGATATAAGGGCCGAAGAGTGGCTTTTGGAAATAGAGGGCATTTTTGAGATATGGCCATGCAACTCTCAAGATATGGCTCGCCTTGCTACGTTCCTCCTACAAGGAGAAGCAAGGCAATGGTGGAAAAGACTTGCCCAACAATTAGAGGCAATGAACGAGGAGTTGATGTGGGATGTGTTTGTTCGAGAATTCCGAAAGAGGTTTGCACCGGTCATTTTACAAGAACGAAGATTGGAAGAATTCCTCACTTTAAAACAAGGAGAAAGAACCGTTGTGGACTACCTAGGAGAATTTGAGAGGTTGGGCATTCATGTGCCCCACATTACGAGTAATGATCGGGTCAAGGCTAGATACTTTATGGAAGGTCTTCGGGATGAGTTCAAGGAAGCCTTAATTGCTGAGGATACAAGCACATGGGATAAGGCCACGGAGAAAGCATTACGAGTTGAAAATAGGTGGTTGACAAAAAGTAAGGAAAGAAATGTGTCGGGGCCTAGACCTGAGCTGGGTTTATGCTCAAATTTATACGTGAGAGAGAGATCCGATCAACAGGGAACTCGAACCAAGAAGATTCGTGGAAAGAAGCATAAGAACAGAAACCCTCGAAAGCTGAAGAAAGAAATCTAACCGTGTACCCATTGTGGAGGAATCAACCATGCCTACGACGCATGTCGGGATCGATTGAAGAGGTGCTATGCTTGCGGGTCAAAGGATCATAAGGTTTCTGACTGTGACTGATCGAGAGCTAATAAGAAACGAATAAGAGACCAACGACTTCAGATTGGGGATCAAGATGAACTCGAACATTGAGGTATCAGCATTCATGGCACTTGCATCCATACCACATTTCAATTTTGCAATTGTTTAATTGTTATGACATAATTGCCACTCATTACTAATTGTTACTTGATTGCCGTTATGTGCTCGAGTGATAACTATGTGATGCATCTCATTGCAGTGTGACCCAACATGCATATCTAGTGTTTACTTTTGGGATTTTGCTTCATCCATTCTGCCGAGTTCTGTTGACGAATCTAGGAGGGACGGGTAGAGTAACGGGTCAGTTTTGGAAAGTCCACATACAAGATTACAAGTCTGGGAATTGGTACACACTTTGAAGGAGGATTAACTCTCCAAAAGAAATTTGGTTGCCAAGCATAAGGCGAACTGAGGAAGGATTGGGCTTGAGGAATAATAAAAGTGTCGGGATTAGCTCGTGGGAATGTGATTAAGGGAGACAATGAGGAGTTCCACTATTGGAGCAGTTGAACCAATGTAATTATTGCTGAAATAAGAGTGTGAGTCAAAGATTGGGGATAAGTGTGACGAATTATAATGTGAGGATTTGGAGACCGATTTACTACAGATGAAAGGTAGTGGCGCCAGGGGTGAGGAGTAACTCAACAACAAAGGAAAGTACTCGGAGGTGTAGAAATTATGGATTGAATCAATGTGAGAGCTGAACCTTAGAATTATTGCACTACCTAACAATACGGGTAACACCAAAAACTACATATGGATTGGAAAGAAGACCACAAGGATCATCCAAAGACTCTCTGCGCATTCTCCTTTGACTTCAGGAGAAGGTGGGTGTATACCGTGATAAGATCAATGTCATACTCGATGGATCATATCAGGAAAGAACTACGATTGCGAAATGAGGCTTGTTTTGGTTTTTGTAAGGAGATGTACGGATGGAAGGAACTTGATTTTAGGATTACCAACGAACAACCAGACACGTAGATCGTGCAGGAGGACTCCAATGACAAACCGGAGTCGGAGGAGATTAATCCATGGGAATGAGCAACAAGATTTGGGTAAAACTTAAGAGCGAAAGATTGGGTTAAAAGGAAAATTGGAGGGAATAGTAAATGACTATGGCTATGAATTGAAGACCGGAATGATTATTGAAGTATCGGACACATTGACAACTTCGCAGAATGATAGCAGACAAGAAACTTCAGCATCGATCAACTTACCATCACAGAGACTTCAATACATCGGTCAACTGTACATTAAAACATGCATATCATGTGCATCATGCAGTTTCATTTTGTTATGTGTGCTTTGATTTAATTGTTGGTTGCCTTTCGGGGTAACCTGAGGGTCGTGCCGTGCAACGGACTTCAACTGATGGCTACGGTGATTAGGGCACCTTGGGTTCCGTGGTATCTGTGTACGAGGGAGTTCTAAGATTTCCTCTACTTATGTGAAAGGAAGATGTTGGATTCTTTCTAAGCTTTGTGCACGAGAGATGTTGGATTCTCTTGTACTTAGATATTCGGGAGATGCTGGATTCTCTTGAATTTAGGGGATTGAGAAATGCCGAAATTTCTTGAACTAGGTTGTTGGAAGATGCCGGAATCTGTCCAACTTAGGCTGAGAGACGGGGTTCCCTCAATTGTCTGCTCGAGAGACGGGGTTCTCTCTTGTGTGATCGAGAGACGGGGTTCTCTCTTGTGTGATCGAGAGACGGGGTTCTCTCGCTTTCTGTGTACGAGAGACGGGGTTCTCTCACCTTTTGTGCTGAGAGATGGGATTCTCTCTGTATGTCTCGGTTACGATGCACGTAGACGACTGCGGACTACAAGAAGCAAGAACGGGACGTCCTTGAAGAAACGTTGGTTCTACAGCGAAGAGTCGACTGATCTTACGATAGAAGAATTACAATTTGCTTCGGACTTGATGATTGTGAAGTATACAATTGAGATCCAAATCGGGAGATACAAATCTGGGGAAAACAAGCAAATTCCTATGGTCAGGGCACTGTGGGAAGGACAAAAATCAGAGAAATCAACATGGGAGACTAAGGAGGAGATGAAGAAGTTGTGTCCGGGTTGTTTGAAGCCGAAGAGTGAACCTGGGACCACGTTCTCCTAAGGAGGGGAGATTGTGATGCCCCGTCCGATAAATCGTACAAGTATGCGTCACGAGAGAGTTTACCTTACGCACTTACGTGATTTAATTCCCTTTTTATGTGTTTAATTCCAACCTTTATTGAAATGTGACTTAATTGACTAAACTCTAAAATGGTAAAATATGGATTCTTGCATGACAACTTAAGAATGGAACTTGGATGAATTTAAATTAATTGTTAGAGTAGGATTTAAATGGGACTTGGACCTATTTGTGTGTTTTGGTCCTAACTTAAGTTAGGAGAGTTTGGGTCGTTCCAGACCAATCTGAGCTCGGGAATTCAAATTCGAATTCCGACACCACCATTGGACTTGATTCGGTAATTCGGATCTAATGGAATTTACATTATATTTTTCGGAAACCGTTTAGACCTTAAACCTTTTAAATTTGACCTGTGGGGCCGAAAGTCATCTATTTGAGCCCAAATCTTATTAAAGCCTTTAGCCTCATATTATATCTTGGAAACCCTAACCTTGACCTAAAACTATTAGCCACCATATAAATAGCCTTATCCCTTCTCATTTCACTTCAAACCTCAATTCACACAAGACATATCAACCATGGACGAGGTTCAAGAGAGGGTGAAGACTTAAGCCATTCCACACCTTCAAGAGCTCATATCTCCCTCGTTTCTTCATAATCTCAAGAGCCAAGGTAAGCTACGGATTTCCCTTGATGTGTATTTCATTTCTATCTATGAATCCTAGCATGAAATTAAATGTATAAACTTGTATGAGGAAGTCTTGTGAAAATGGTGATTTATGCCCAGCTTGAAGAATATGGTTTATATGATGGATCCTTGAGTTCTTGAACATGAATATGTGTCTCTCCATGTTGAATACGTGCTATAGCTGTTAATGGTATGATAAGGAGTGAGTTTGGATACATCTTGCCATGGTTGAAGCTTGATTTTCATGAAAATGGGTTGTATGAGTTTTGGCTAAAATCACCCTTGTTCTTGAGCTAAATTGATATGTATGTGATAAGCATGATTTATGTGATAATATATATGATTTTCGTGGAAATTTTATGGTTTAAATGGTGTGAAATCGGCCATTTTCGGCCATGGTTGCCTTTTTCCCGAATCTGTGAAGGTTCTGCACAAGACAGATGCCTAGATCTGGCCGGAACGGCTGTTCCCGTTTGGCCTTGGTGCCTAGAACGGCCCTTCCCGCCAAGGGCTGATGTTAGCACGTGAGAACGGGAAGGGCCGTTCCCGTTCTTGCCTTGAGATGGGAACGACCGTTCCCATGCTCGCTAGGTGGGTTCTGGGAAGGACTGTTCCCATGCTTAGTTATGCATGGGAATGGCCGTTCTGGAGCTACTGTTACACTTTGCACTTGTCTTTTCCGTGTTTGCTTGATCAGTTTCAATTGGTTTATGACTTATATGCTTTAATATGATTTCAAATGCTTTGTTAAACCTTAATACTTCATTAATTGCATGATTTGGTGGAATATATGAACTATGCTACATGACCTATGTGTACACTTCATTCCATATTACATACCATTCATCTATTAATACGCCGTGCGTCTTACTTGGTTCATATAGAGTTTAAGTCATAGGATTTCGTACGTTTGTTACAGATTTTGGTGGTGCCGGTGGGCCATGGTTTAGAGTGTTTGGCCCTTCACACTCTCAGACTCTACTTTCACGAGGTGAGGTTTAGGATTTTGTATAGTTATGCGACCTATGGCCTTTACATGCTGATTTCTACCCTTGCATGCGAGTATACCCTATTATAAATACTTATGTGCTGGATACGATATGTTTATGATTTTACATGCATCCTGTGTGGGTGGAGGTCATGAGGCTTAAAGTTCCATCGTGTAGGAATATATATAAAAACCAATTTTTGAGGCATATGTAAGCTATTTTGGAAAAACCAGTTGTGTTCTGATTCTGTAGCGAGATTGCCATGGAAGTTGGCATATGTTTTGTTATGTTCTGTTCTGTTATGGGGCCAAGGAGCTACGGGTAAGGAGCCCCCCGGGATGGTATCGGGCCATCGGGGTTATACCTGTGCGTAGTCTCCATCTGTATGAAGAGGATGTACCGGGACCCACCAGGAGGTTTCGTTGGCAAACGGAGTCCTGAGGGTTTGAGTAGCATTAACACTCCCCTGGACTGTATGTATTGTTAGGGTCGCGCAACCCTACCATCACCCGGAGTTGAGGTTGGTATGTTATTTCTGTTTTGTTATGATATGAGGAGTTGAGGTTGGAAGCTCGTACTCGCCCAGCTTATGATATGATATGTTAGGGGAATCATGAATCGGAATAGAGTTTCTGAAAATGTTTTCCAAGTATACATATATATTTGGGTTTTGCTTTGAAACGCTTTGGTATGCAACACCTATTCCCGGTTCATGAGTCCACCCTTTTGATATGTGCTGTACTCTGTATATATATATTGTGGGTGTGCGTTAGCCCCCTCACTCAGTCAGTTTATCTTTTAGTTTGCAGATTTCCTTTTGGCTTGAGCTAGGCAGAAGTGAGTCTCCTGAGTCACACTTGTCAGTCTAGTTAGGATTAGGATGCATTTGTCGCTTACTTTATTTTTATGTATTTATGTTTCACACTTGAAGGTTATGTTTATGTTCTACTTAGACTTAAACCCGCGTGGGGTTAGCAAGCTAGTATTTGGATGTTAGTAGATATTATGATGATATTTATGCTGTTTATTATGTTGGATTATGAATTGATTCGGGACTAGGTATTTATGCTAGTTGAACCCGTCACCTGCTTTGCATGTTTTGTTTTAAATGCTTCCGCTATCTATTGTTGTTGGTTTTAATTGCTTCTGCACTCTGAGTTTATCAAGTTAGATCCGTGTAGCCTAGTGTGTGAGTTGGTCTCCCGTTCGCTATGATTCGGATTCGGCATGGACTTTTCATTTCGTAACCGGGTCTGGGTCCTAGTGCGGGGGATGTGGTGTCCTCCGTTTGGGGTGCTACAATATCTCCAACACAAAATTAATAACAAGATTAATTCAATAAATACAAGACCAAAATGAAATGCAATGCACCTAGCACAACATATACCCAAAAGTGAGACTCGAACGATCAACTTCTCCGCCTAGCTCGTGCTCAAAAGACCTGCAACTAAAAGTGGGAAAAGGAGAGGCGTCAGTCATATCTCGACTGAGTGAGGGGGCTAACGCACACCCACACACTATACATATAAAGCAAAGCACGTAAAAGATAAAGTTGTGGACCGGGAATAGGTTTTGCATACCAAAACATTTTCAAAGGACATTACATATCATATACGTGTACATTACATTATTAAAGACTCTATTCTCGTTCCATAATCCAATCATTTCATTAATCTCGGTGAGTACGAGCATCCACCACCACTTCTCACTACTTTACATTATAAAATAGAAATCACATTCAATCCCCTTCTCCGGTGATGGAAGGGCCGGCCGACCCTAACCATCCATTACGTTAAGTACGGGTCGCGAGTTTCATGACGCTCATGACCAAGGATTCCATCCCCCACCAAACCTCCTAGTGCGTTCCGGGTTGATCCTTTAAAGTTGGTGAATGCGCACAGGGGTCATAACCGGCGACCACATGACCGTCCCGGGTCCCCCTTACCCACATCTTCAAGCCCCAACATTACCGTTACATTACATTACCATCACATTCTCGCTCATTACAAATCATTAACATTACGAACATTAGCATTAAACTTTCACAAAACCATGAGCTCATATACGCTCGTAGATATAGCCTTTCCAAAAGCTTATAAGAGCATACCTTGCCTTGCAACTCAGCTTATACTATAGACATACCTCTCCACGTCATCCTAATCCGTAGCTAGCATGAAGACACACGATTTGGAGTATAGCCTCGTTGCAAAACATATTCAAGCTTACATATGCTAGTATATATAGTTCGAAAATCTTTAATCATACGACAAAGTCATAAACATATCGTATAAGCACATATCTATCATATAAATATAATAGTATAATCGCATGCGGGCTTGAAAACGAGCATGTAAGGGTTTTAGGTCGCTTAACTAAAAAGAAAAGAACCTAAACCTCACCTTTGAACAAAAGTGTAATGCGGCGCGAGAAAACAATCCCAAACAATCTAAACTTCGGGTACGACACCTCCCGGAAGCACCCCTGAGACAAAAAAACGTAACACTAAGGACTTAGACTCAAACATGTACCATATAGACGCACGACAATGCAAATGGATGTGATGCATGCAAATAAAGTGCAAGAAGGTCTCATTTAAACGTTCAAGTTCATATCAATCAAGTATTCAAAATTAAACACATTAAAATTCATATTAGATAGTTCATTAAATTAGAAACAAGTCAGATTACAATATATATACATATACTTAGCATACAAGTCATAAACGAATAGAAAGAAGACATTAGAAAGCACAAAATGAAGCACGAAAGCCATGCATGCAAGATCGAATTTTAAGACAATACCAATTAAAAACCAAATCAAATAAATTAATAATTTAATATATAATTATACAATATATATATATAATATATATAGACGTATACATATACATATACATACTGCAACTAAGTTTACAAAGGAATTAAATTCAATGCATGGAAAAAATTAAAATTATCAACGTAGCATGCATGAAGTTCTTATTCATTACTTAAATACATATGGTGTATATATATATATATATATATAGCCTGTAACTTCAAGTAAGAAAAGAATAACATAGCAATTAATGCATAAAACATGATATAAATAACAAGGCATGCATTCACGTACACACTCATACACACATGCACATACACAATAAAAAATTCCATGCAACACCCACACAAACACATGCGCCATAATTCATGAGCAAAGTAATTAAATTCATGCATATTACACAATTAAACTTCCAGTAAGCAAGTCCCTGCCCGGGGAAAAATTTGCACTAAAAGGTCCCCTCCCGGGGACAAACATGCAGAATGTTTTTTGTATAAAAGTCCCCGGCCGGGCACCTTTCCTTTACAAATTCTCCCCGCCCGGGGAGAAGCATAACAGCAACAACGAACAGCAATGAAAGCAGCAATTAATGCAGCAAATTGACAGCAACAACAGCTCTTAAGTTAGCACGCAGCAGCGGTAACAAAGTGACAGCAACAAAGGAAGAAAAACTCAACATTTTCATGCCTTAAAGCTTGCTAAAATACCCTGTTTTCTTCCATAAATCACAACAGTTCGGTTTGAGCCAAAATCCCCTATTTTTCTTCATGAAGCAAAGCAGCACATATAACAGTAGGTAGGGGTATGAAACAACAATTAAAACCACACAAATTAGGCTCAAGAATCATGCAAATCAGCTACATAACGTACATGCTAGCATATATGTTCAAGAATTTCATTTAACCTAACTATTCATCAAGTATGGCTTAATCATGGATTTTCTAACAAAATAAATGATTCTAGTAGGGCAAAATAATCACAAGAGCATGGAGATTAACAATCATACCTTGATCTTGAAGAAGGAACAAAGAATCGGAAGCTATAGCTCAAAGAATGGCCAAGAGTGGAGGTTTTCCTTTCTTTCTTTCATTCTTCTTCCCCTTCTCGTTTTTTCCCTTTTTCTTCTCTTGTGGATTGATATCAGCAGGTAGAGAGGAGAGCATGAATGATTTAGATTGTAATAAGTCAACGAAAATGATGAGGATTAGGTTTAATAGCTCCAAAATAGGCCATAGGGGCTTTATAGGGCACGAGTGGCTGAAATCTACTTCGTCGGGGGTGGAAACGACATCGAAAAATTACGAAACTTATTCCATTGCGTCCGCGTCGTTGAAAAGAGTTGAACGCCGAAGACAACACTTAAATCTGTGTGCCGTACCTCAAGATATAAATTAAAATGTAAACAAGTGTACTAAAATGACTCATTTTCCAAATGAGTCATAAACTTTCAAAAAGTTACAAATAAGTCCAAAACCAAATTTTCAATTAAGTCCACATATTTTAAAATCATACAATTAAATCCTTAAATCACGTATTTCACATAGTTCACGAAATTAGCATGCTCGGGAATAAAATTCATGTATCATAAATTCATAATTCGCAAGAATTCTCATCGTAGTTCCGCTTAAGGCATTTTCTTGACATTTAAATCACATATTTCATTTTATTTCAAATAATTCATATAAGAAACAATTAGAAATTAATATGAATGCATCAAATAAGATGAAAATAAATCCAATTACGGAAAATAAACTCACACCTGGTACAAACCTGTACGTGCGAACGAGCAGGGTGTCTCAGTAAGCCCCTCCTGGATCGCAATGCGCAATGAAGGAATCTGGCTTTCGAGCGGGAGCACGGCTTCGACCCTGTACATGAGCGAATAAGGGATAGCTTGAGTGGCTGTTCGATGTGTCTTTCTATATGCCTAGAGCGTTTCTTCAACCTTTTCGTGCCAATCTCTCTTTGACTTCGAGACTATCTTCTTCAGAAGGTTACACAGTGTCTTATTGGACGCATTTGCCAAGCCATTCGCCGCAGCATTGTACATCGAAGAGTTATGCTGCTTGAAGCCGAATTGTGCACACAATTTATCCATCAACTTATTATACAATGGTTTCCCGTTATCAGTTACAATGCATCGCGGCACGCCGTACCTAAAGATGAGATTGGTGCTAATGAATTCGACCACTGTCTCTTTTTTCACTTCCTTGAGGGGAGTTGGCTCTGCCCATTTAGAGAAGTAATCAGTGGCCGCCAGAATGTACACGTGACCCGCTGAGGATTTGGGAGTTATAGCGCCCACGACATCGAAACCCCATGCATCAAATGGCCAAGAGGCGACAGTAGGATGAAGTGGTTCCGGAGGTTGGTGTATGAAGTTGGCATGTATCTAACAAGCTTCGCACCATCTCGCATACTCAAGGCAATGTTTCACCATTGTTGGCCAGTAGTAGCCCGTCCGCTTGGTTCGGAAGTGCAGTTTCGACCAGATTGGTGGGCCCCGCAAACTCCTGAATGAGCTTCGGTCTTGGCTTCAATAGCTTCGTCACCGTTCAAACATCTTTGAGTATTTCCTTCAAGCGATCGCCAATATAATGTATCTCTATACAGGACGTAGCTTGATGCTCTTCTCCGCACTTCCGTCTTATGACGAGCGTTGTCAGGTAACTTCCCATGCTTGAGATAGTCAACTAATGGTACCGTCCAATCCTTTGTCATTGGCAACTGAGAAGGATATCACATTTGAGTCTTCATGGTTTAACTCAGTGGCAGGCGGTACAATCCATTGGTTGCATAGAGGAACATTTGTTGTCTCCCCTTTTGAAAAAGCTAAAGTGGTAGCTAAGTTGGCCAACGCGTCTGCTATCCTGTTGTCATTCCTGGGAATGTGATTTAGAGTAACATTCTCGAAATGTTTAAGCAGCTTTGCCGCTTGTTGGGAAAGTGGCACAAGGTCTTCCTTCTTCGACTTCGTAGGTGTTCAAAAGCTGGTTGATGACGAGTTTCGAGTTGCCATAGATCTCAACTTCTGTTATCCCCATTTGCAAAGCCATCTGGAGCCCGATTATCAAGGCTTGATATTCCGTAACATTATTAGAACATAGTTCCCCGAGCACGATTGAGAAGGCCAGAACATGCTTTTCTGGAGAAACGAAGACGACTCTTGCCCCCGCTCCATCGATTCGTGCCGATCCGTCAAAGAACATCGTCCATGGTGGGAATGCTTATGTGAATAGGACATCTTCATCCGGTAGGTCTTCAGACAACTCCCAATGTGCCGGAACAGGATGATCTGTAAGGAAATTGGCAAGTGCTTGGCCTTTGACAACTTTCTGCGGCACGTACGTTATTTCATATTGGTTAAAAATGATGGACTACTTCGCTAGTCTTCCAGAAAGCATAGGGCTCGGCATCACGAACTTGACGGGATCCGCGCAGGAGATGAGCCGAATAGAGTAGGCTTCGAAATAATGCTTCAACTTTTTGATGGGGTAGAATAGAGCTAAGCATATTTTCTCAACCGGAGAGTACTTTAATTCGCTTCCCGTTAAGGTTCTGCTCAGGTAATAAAGAGCCATTTCCTTACCTTTAACATTCTCCTGAGCCATTAGGGCACCAATTGAACGTTCTTGCACTGCAATGTACAATACGAGGGGTTTTCCAGGTATCGGAGCTCCTAGTATTGGTGTGTTCAAAAGGTACTTCTATATGCTTTCGAATCCATTTTGGCAACCTTCATCCCATTCGAAAGGGGCATCCTTCTTCATGAGATGTTGAATGGCTGACATCTCCCGACAAGGTTGGATATAAATCTCCTTAATGCCTCGATGATGAACCACAAAGCCAAGAAACTTCCCGGATGTGACTCTGAATGTGCACTTGAGAGGGTTCATCTTCAAGTTGTATTTCCTTAGCCTTTCGAACACGACACGGAGGTCCTCCAAGTGATCGACTCTTTTTATTGTCTTGACAACCAAATCATCAACATAACATTTAACTCTTTTATGCAGCATATCGTCGAAGATATTTTTCATCGCTCGCTGATATGTAGCACCTGCATTTTTCAAACCGAAGGGCATACCTTTATAACAGTATATACCTTTTGGAGTGCGAAAAGCCGTACACTCCTCATCTTTTGGCGACATCCGTATCTGATTATAGCCGGAGCATCCATCCATAAAAGATAGAGCTTCATGTCCTGTAGTAGCATCAACTATCAGTTCAATGATAGGCAACGAAAAATCATCCTTGGGGCATACTTTGTTCAGATCCCGAAAGTCATCCTTGGGGAACGCCTTGGGGTAACGGAAACCCGTATTTGGCCATTCTTCTTCTTGACCGGTACGATGCTAGATATGCAGGTTGGGTACTTAATCTCTCTGATGAATCCAACTTCGGTCAACTTGTTTACTTCTGCCTCAACACGAGAGGTAAGTTCTGGTTGGAGCATCCTTTGTGATTGTTTGACGGGACGTACTCCGTGTTTAATATCGAGGTGATGCACTGCGACTTTGGGATCCAGGCCAGGCAATTCCTTATACGTCCATGCAAAGACATCTTTGTACTCGTTCAGGATTCCGATGTATTCTCCTCTTTCTTCCTGGCTCAGCAGCTGTAGCACCCCAATCTGTGGGGCAGCACACCCCCGCACTATGACCCGACACGTGTACGAAATGGAAAGTCCGCACACACACCAAGCCACAGCGAACGGGTGACAAACGAAAAACCAACCTAAGCTAGGCGGTACCTAAACCCTGTACAAGTGCAAATATGCAAAACCCGAATGCGGAAGCGATACAAAATACGAATTCTCAAAAACTTTAATCAGCAATCATAATTCATATATTTCAAAAGGTAACTCAACATCAACTAAATGGGTTCGATTGCCTTAGAAACCTGTCCCGATCAAACATATAATCAAAACGGGTTCATCTAAACCGAGCACCTGTCCTAACCTGTCCCGAAATTCATATATCCAAATCATAAGTACCAACCTACATAATATATACATATCATATACATAATTTCCTTCACAAATCAAAACAAAGTACTTAAAAAATCGAACAGACGGACAGAGACTCGACAGACCCGACTCAAAGCCGCCTAGCTCAAACCTGCAAGAACTGAAAAGTGGAAAAGAAGGGGGAGGGTCACTCTCTAGAAGACTGAGCGAGTAGGAGCAATAAATATATATAAAAATATGCGCATGCAAGTCATAAACCCCCGAGCAAGGTTTTATTTAAAGTTAGTTCCCAAAAAGGGCAAGAGAATAACTAAGCAATGCTCGGACTTTACGACTAATCATATTAAATTCATTAAGTTCATAATTCATACATAAACATAAAGGCTCGGCGAGTGAGCGTGCATTATCTCCAACCAAACTCCGACCGTGTACGACAAATATCATTGATACATTAAATAGGTGATCATGCAATACATCATAATACACACAAATCATATATCATATCCTAAAACATATTTGTAGCACCCGGAACGCTAGGCGCCACATCCCCCGCACTATAGGCTCAATCCACATATGAAACGGGCAATTCATACATGAACCGAAACTATAGCGAACGGGAGACAATAAAAAACGCAAAGCTAGGCGGGTACCCTCAATTAAAAACCAAAATAACTCAGAGCAATAAAATAGCGGAAGCAAAAGCATTCAATAATTATAGATACCATATTTACATATTTACTTATAGGTACCGACAAGTCATAACAATACAATATCCAACCAAGTATAATGTGAGATTGAATACAAAATAACAAGTACAAAGTATGAAGGTGCAGTGCTAGACCCGAATAAAAGATACGAGACCCTAATTCCCGCCTAGCACGAACCTGCAAAACTGAGAAATTGAGGTGTCAGTCCAAACGGACTGAGCGAGGGGTATAAATAAATATATGCGCACATACATGCAAGTTATAATCTCGGGTAATAATTTTCTTTTTGGAAAAACAACACCAATAGTAAAAGGAAAAGGTACTATCGCCCGAGATTACCACTAATTCAGTTTAACAATTAATTCAGTTCAATACAATCAATATGTGGCCCGGCGAGTGAGGGCAATTCTCCAACCTTGCTCCGACAGTGTACAATCAATCAATTTATTAGGTGATTAGGTGATCAAGCAATTATTTACTGTGCACAATTAGCAGTTTCAGTCCATCCTTCTTCCTCCGGGTGATGGTGGGATTGCAAGGCCCCACCATCCAATCAGTCTGGGCAGAGGGTACATGAATCCCTAAGCCCGGAACTCCTTCCTCCCCTAATCTCCTAGGGGGTTCAGGGGTCATCCCATTTGGTGAGGATAGCACTCGAGTTACCCGTCAGCCCATGCTTTCCCGGTTGGCTCGAGCCACTATCCTCGGGCCCACAGTGCAATTCAATACTCGCCCAATACAATCAATCCGTCAATCAATCAATCCATTTTATCAAATCATTTGAAAGTCATAGGGTTCGCAAACTATAGATATATATATATACATTTTGGCCGAAATAGTCACATAGGGGTTGTAAGGGTTCTATTTATCTAGAATTTAAACCTCACCTGACCAGACGACCAAAAGAAAGCAAGAGAGCACCCTACTGAGCGGGCTCCTCAAAACCGGGACCGTGATCTGTGCAACAAGGACAAGTGTGAAGTAAGACTCGACTCGGATGAACCAATTATGACGAACGGCAAAGTTATGCACCAATATGTTATGCAATAATTATTTAATGAATGTCAAATACGAGCATGATTGTCAATAAACCAAGTATAATTCGCATACACGTACAACCAAGCACGCAAAACAATATGCAAGAAAACAGGGAGTGACACGCCCGTGTCACAAGATTACACTAAGCCGTGACACCCCCGTGTCACGGTACAGCGGATCAAAGTTTGCAAAACAAGGTGACACGCCCGTGTCACCAAAACAAGGCAGACCGTGACACCCCCGTGTCACGGTACAGAAAAACCGCCCCAGCCGACCAACACCCCCGTGTCACCCAAAACAAAGCAAAGGTGACACGCCCGTGTCACCTGTGCGTGACAGAAAAACAGGGGAGAAAACAGGGGTTTTCATGCAAAACCAACTTGAAACCAAATAAATCCCAAACACCAACCAAAACAATTGTTAAAACACTTCATATATGCATCATACTTCAAGTACACAACATTCAAACCAATAAATAAGCATCAATCTCCAAGAATCAAGCCCCAAAACCCCATAATTATTCATATACACCAACCATCACATAACCTCATGTATTATGCAAGAAATGAAGGAAACAAGAGCTAAACAAGCTTCTAATCAAGAATAACCATGAAAGCATCAAGTTAACATCAAACCCTACTCATATAACCAATCAAGAAATTCAATCCATGCTTCCATATTTACCTTGAAATGAATGAAGAATGAGATGAGATGAAGAGATGAAGATGTTGATGCTTCTAGCTCCAAAGTTCTTCAATTATGGCTTGAGATTGGTTGAAATCTTCCTCCTCTCTTGAAGGTGTTTTGATCGGTTCTTGTGTGTGTGTGTGTAGAGATTCTTGTGTGTATGTAATGTATGAGAGTGTTGGAAGAGATGCATATACTAGACATATAATATCATCCACTATCTAAACATAAGTCCCCAATTTGCAAACAAGTCCCTAGGTTATTTAAATGAATGCAATCAAGTATTAACCCTACCTAAAAGATCCATTAACTCCAATCCAAGTTATGCAATTGAGTCCATAATTTCATGAAATGATCAATTAAAGTCACATAATACAATTAAGCACACTATCACTTAATTCATGAATTTCACATTAAAATTAATTTATATAAATATAGAGAATTGTATAATGCACACAATATTATAATGAAATCATAATAAGCAAGTAAATGTATAAACTTTAAACTCCCAACTCCCGAAGACCCGCACGTGGCGTGCTTACCTGAACTTCCGGAATTTGGGTCGTTACAACTCTCCCCTCCTTAGAAGAATCTGGTCCCCAGATTCATTGATCGGATGAAAATAACTCCGGGTGAAATTTCTTCATCTTCTCTTCCGGTTCCCAGGTCATCTCCTCAGATTTGTCACTTCGCCATAACACCTTCACCATAGAAATATTCCGATTCCTCAACTCTTGATACTTTCTGTCCAATATTCTGACCGGCTTCTGCACAAAAGATAAATTCGGTTCCAACTCCACTTCTTCCACAGGGAGAATTTCGGTTTCATCCGGGTAATACTTCCTGAGTTGAGATACATGAAAAACATTGTGAATTCCGGTAAGACTAGGAGGTAGGTCCACTCGATAAGCTACTTCTCCGATTCTCTCAATAACTTCAAACGGACCTAGGTAACGGGGATTCAACTTCCCTCCCTTTCCAATTCTAGAAAATCCCTTTCGAGGAGATACCTTCAAGAAAACCCGGTCCCCCACTTCAAATTTAAGATCCCTCCGGCGAATATCGGCATAACTCTTTTGTCTATCTTGTGCAGCTTTCATCCGTTGTTGTATAATCCGAACTTTCTCAATCATGGCTTGCACAGCCTTCGAAGATTTCTCAAGCTTTCTCCCTTTCTTGACTCCTTCCTGTTTTGACCATTTCCACTCTTCCAAATCAAAGAATAATGGCGATCTACATTTCCGCCCATATAACAATTCATACGGAGCCATACCAATCGTTGCCTGAAAGCTATTATTGTAAGCGAACTCTACCAAGGGAAGTTGATCGTGCCACGAGGTTTGGAAATCCAAGGCACAAGCTCGAAGTAGATCTTCCAAATACCGAATAACCCTCTCCGATTGCCCATCAGTTTGTGGATGAAACGCCGTACTGAACTGAAGCTTTGTACCCAACAACTCTTGTAACTCTTGCCATAACTTCGAAGTGAAACGGGGATCTCGATCCGAAACAATACTCACCGGAATACCATGAAGTCGTACAATCTCCCGGTTGTAAATCTCAGCCAACTTCCGAATCTTGAAAGACATTCTGACCGGTAGAAAATGAGCAGATTTTGTCAGACGATCCACAATCACCCAAATACCATCGAATCCACCCTTCACTCTAGGTAACCCGGATATAAAATCCATCGTCACCTGTTCCCACTTCCACTCAGGAATAGGTAACGGCTGAAGAAGACCTCCCGGTTTCTGGTGCTCGGCTTTTACTTTCTGACAAGTGAGGCAGTGCTTCACAAACTCTGCTACATCCTTTTTCAATCCACGCCACCAGTAAAACTGCTTGAGATCTCTGTACATCTTATTCCCTCCAGGGTGAATTGAATAAGCCGACTTGTGAGCTTCCTCGAGCAATACCCTTTTCAAATCATCGGGTACTACTACTCGGTTCTTGAAACGAAGAAGACCGGTTTCATCGAACCCAAATGGACTCTCCGGATCCTCTCTAACCTTAGAGACCAATCTCTGAACTCCCGGATCCTTTCCTTGAGCCTCGAACATTCTGTATTTCAAATCCGGATAAACGGAGATATTGGAAACTCGAGCTCTAATCATAATAGGCTCAACTCCCTTACTTGTACCTATTTCCAAGTTCGAAACACCCACTTTCCTACTTAAAGCGTCGGCAACTACATTAGCTTTCCCGGGATGATATTTGATAACACAATCATAATCTTCTAGTCGCTCCATCCATCTCCGTTGCCTCATATTGAGTTCCTTTTGGGTGAAAAGATATTGGAGACTCTTATGATAGGTGAAAATCTCAAACGACACTCCATACAAGTAATGTCTCCACTTCCCGAGCGCGAAAATCACGACAGCAAGCTCTAAATCATGTGTCGGGTAGTTCTTCTCATGATCCTTCAACTTCCGTGAGGCATAAGCGACAACCTTACCCTTCTGGGTTAATACACTTCCCAAACCTTCCTTCGACGCGTCAGTGTACACAGCATAACCCTCTGAACCCTCTGGAAGAGTTAACACTGGAGCAGAAACTAATCTCTCTCTCAAAACATTGAAGCTTCTCTCACATTTCTCATCCCAATCGAATTTCACATCCTTCTTAGTTAACCGGGTCAAAGGAGCAGCGATCTTAGAGAAATCTTGCACGAATCTTCTATAATAACCCGCCAATCCCAAGAAACTTCTGACCTCGGAGGCGTTCTTTGGCTTCTCCCACTTCAACACCGCTTCAATCTTTGATGGGTCAACCTCTAATCCATTCCCCGAAATAATATGACCCAAGAATGAAACCCGGTCGATCCAAAACTCACACTTGCTAAACTTCGCAAATAATTGATGCTCTTTCAACGTTCTTAAAACCAATCTGAGATGTCTTGCATGTTCCTCGGCTGATTTAGAGAAAACCAGTATATCATCAATGAAGATTACAACGAACTTGTCAAGAAACGGCTGGAAAATTCTATGCATCATGTCCATAAAAGCTGCGGGAGCATTTGTCAATCCAAAAGGCATGACCACGAATTCATAATGCCCATATCTGGTGTTAAAACCCGTCTTTGGAATATCCTCGGCTCGGATCCGTAGTTGATAATACCCCTGTCTTAAATCAAGCTTCGAATATACCTTAGACCCTTGGAGTATATCAAACAGCTCTTCAATATGTGGAAGAGGATATTTATTCTTAACGGTTATCCGATTAAGCTCCCGATAATCGATACACATTCTTAAAGTACCGTCCTTCTTCTTCACGAATAAAACTGGAGTACCCCATGGTGACGAGCTCGGTCTCACATACCCAACTTCCAAAAGACCATCCAGTTGTACTTTTAATTCCTTCAATTCCGCCGGTGCCATCCTATATGGAGTCTTCAAATAAGGTTCGGCATCCGGATACAAATCAATCATAAACTCTATCTCCCTTTCCGGCGGTAACGAATCCAACCTCTCGGGAAATACTTCGGGAAACTCCTTAACTACCTCGGTTTCCTCTAACTTCACTTGATCCTTTGGTTGATTAAGAATATAGGCTATAAACCCTGTAGCCCCCTCACGAACCAATCTCTGAGCTTCGGAAAAAGATAATAAAGGCACCGTCTTCGAACTCTGACCCGTAACAATCTCAGAGCCGAGACTAACCTTCTTGGCCCGACAATCAACAGTGGCGTAGTGCTTGTACAACCAATCCATACCCAAGATAGATCCATACCGAGACATCGACAACTCAATGAAATCCGTTGAGAAAACTCGACCCTCAATACTCACCGGCACCTCTCGAAAAACCCGGTTAGTTTCTATACTACCACCAAAAGGAGTACTAACCACGTAGCATGCATCAGAATAAGTAACACACAAGGCCAATTTAATAGAAACATCACAAGAAATGAAGGAGTGAGTGGCTCCCGGATCAAATAAAGTGTGTATGTTGATGCCATGAATGCAAATGATACCTTCAACAACGGCAGCCGGGTCCACGTCTGCATCATGTTCCTCGCCTTCCAAGGCATAAGCACGGGCCCGAATCATCGGCCTCTGCCCTCCAGGCGGCGGATTACGTCGATCCGGACAAGTATCCACCATGTGATCGGCAGCCCCACAAATTAGGCATAACCCTAGATGCCTTCGACAATTATCATAATGATGTGTAGGTTGCCCGCAAAAAGTGCACTTAGGCTTCTCCGGTGGTGGCGGCATAAATGTTGGCTGAGGAGCCTTCTGGACTGGCCCTTGTGGTTTAAACTTCTTCATAGGGCCCTTAAACTGAGGAGGAGCGGTATCATAAACCATCGGCCTCTTGCCGGCATTGTAACCCGATCTTGACCCGGAACCTGAACCCTGTCCCGTCCTAAAGGAAGACCTCCGTGCGACAACCGAGTCTTCAACCTTAAGAGCTTTGGTAGTGGCCTTCTTCCAAGTGCTTGTGTTAACCGCTTCAATCACCGCTTGAATATCCGGCCTCAAACCTTGTACAAATTGCATAGCCTTGTGAAAGTCGTCGCTAGCAATGTTAGGGGCGTATTTGGACAACCTCTCGAACTCGGCTATATACTCCGAAACTGATCTTCCTCCTTGTTTAAGCTCAGTGAACTCTTTAAGTCTTCTAGTGCGCGAAGATGGCGGAATAAACTTATTCTTGAATTCTCTCTCGAATACCTCCCATGTAATTTGCTCATCGGCGGCATCCAAGACAATTTTGGTACTCTCCCACCATGAATATGCTTCTCCCTGGATGAGGGTAAGAGTACACCTGGCCTTTTCCCGAGACTCACATGGAATAAGTTCCCACACCCGTTCAACTTCTTTAAGCCATTGCTCGGCTTGAATATCGTTCCCCTTTTGGAATCTCGGCGGATGTTGATTCTGGAATTCCCTCAGAATAACAGAAATAGGGGCTTGTTGTGGCGGTGGAGGAGCTGGCGGTGCTGGAGGCACATAATCCCTTAGCCTCTGATCCATGAGTTGCACCATCGAATTTAAGAAATCTTGGGGTTGAGCTGGAGGTGGAGGAGGAGGGGTTCGATCACGCCGGTGATGACGTCGATGTCGAGGAGATCGATCCCGGTGATGTCGGTCACGAGCCATCCTGAAACTCGAACACTTTACATGCATGTTTGATTAACAAGTGCAATGAGTGTAATTACACACACACAATGTAATCCAACCACATAGTCACATAATCCAAGCACTTCAAATAGAATCAAATAAGTTCAAATAGGTTGCAAGACTCTCAAATAATCAATTACTCCTATGCCGTGCGACTTAGACTCACCAGACACGACACTAGAGCCGCGGTTTTGCAACCGGGCTCTGATACCACCTTGGGATGTAGCACCCGGAACGCTAGGCGCCACATCCCCCGCACTATAGGCTCAATCCACATATGAAACGGGCAATTCATACATGAACCGAAACTATAGCGAACGGGAGACAATAAAAAACGCAAAGCTAGGCGGGTACCCTCAATTAAAAACCAAAATAACTCAGAGCAATAAAATAGCGGAAGCAAAAGCATTCAATAATTATAGATACCATATTTACATATTTACTTATAGGTACCGACAAGTCATAACAATACAATATCCAACCAAGTATAATGTGAGATTGAATACAAAATAACAAGTACAAAGTATGAAGGTGCAGTGCTAGACCCGAATAAAAGATACGAGACCCTAATTCCCGCCTAGCACGAACCTGCAAAACTGAGAAATTGAGGTGTCAGTCCAAACGGACTGAGCGAGGGGTATAAATAAATATATGCGCACATACATGCAAGTTATAATCTCGGGTAATAATTTTCTTTTTGGAAAAACAACACCAATAGTAAAAGGAAAAGGTACTATCGCCCGAGATTACCACTAATTCAGTTTAACAATTAATTCAGTTCAATACAATCAATATGTGGCCCGGCGAGTGAGGGCAATTCTCCAACCTTGCTCCGACAGTGTACAATCAATCAATTTATTAGGTGATTAGGTGATCAAGCAATTATTTACTGTGCACAATTAGCAGTTTCAGTCCATCCTTCTTCCTCCGGGTGATGGTGGGATTGCAAGGCCCCACCATCCAATCAGTCTGGGCAGAGGGTACATGAATCCCTAAGCCCGGAACTCCTTCCTCCCCTAATCTCCTAGGGGGTTCAGGGGTCATCCCATTTGGTGAGGATAGCACTCGAGTTACCCGTCAGCCCATGCTTTCCCGGTTGGCTCGAGCCACTATCCTCGGGCCCACAGTGCAATTCAATACTCGCCCAATACAATCAATCCGTCAATCAATCAATCCATTTTATCAAATCATTTGAAAGTCATAAGGTTCGCAAACTATAGATATATATATATATACATTTTGGCCGAAATAGTCACATAGGGGTTGTAAGGGTTCTATTTATCTAGAATTTAAACCTCACCTGACCAGACGACCAAAAGAAAGCAAGAGAGCACCCTACTGAGCGGGCTCCTCAAAACCGGGACCGTGATCTGTGCAACAAGGACAAGTGTGAAGTAAGACTCGACTCGGATGAACCAATTATGACGAACGGCAAAGTTATGCACCAATATGTTATGCAATAATTATTTAATGAATGTCAAATACGAGCATGATTGTCAATAAACCAAGTATAATTCGCATACACGTACAACCAAGCACGCAAAACAATATGCAAGAAAACAGGGAGTGACACGCCCGTGTCACAAGATTACACTAAGCCGTGACACCCCCGTGTCACGGTACAGCGGATCAAAGTTTGCAAAACAAGGTGACACGCCCGTGTCACCAAAACAAGGCAGACCGTGACACCCCCGTGTCACGGTACAGAAAAACCGCCCCAGCCGACCAACACCCCCGTGTCACCCAAAACAAAGCAAAGGTGACACGCCCGTGTCACCTGTGCGTGACAGAAAAACAGGGGAGAAAACAGGGGTTTTCATGCAAAACCAACTTGAAACCAAATAAATCCCAAACACCAACCAAAACAATTGTTAAAACACTTCATATATGCATCATACTTCAAGTACACAACATTCAAACCAATAAATAAGCATCAATCTCCAAGAATCAAGCCCCAAAACCCCATAATTATTCATATACACCAACCATCACATAACCTCATGTATTATGCAAGAAATGAAGGAAACAAGAGCTAAACAAGCTTCTAATCAAGAATAACCATGAAAGCATCAAGTTAACATCAAACCCTACTCATATAACCAATCAAGAAATTCAATCCATGCTTCCATATTTACCTTGAAATGAATGAAGAATGAGATGAGATGAAGAGATGAAGATGTTGATGCTTCTAGCTCCAAAGTTCTTCAATTATGGCTTGAGATTGGTTGAAATCTTCCTCCTCTCTTGAAGGTGTTTTGATCGGTTCTTGTGTGTGTGTGTGTAGAGATTCTTGTGTGTATGTAATGTATGAGAGTGTTGGAAGAGATGCATATACTAGACATATAATATCATCCACTATCTAAACATAAGTCCCCAATTTGCAAACAAGTCCCTAGGTTATTTAAATGAATGCAATCAAGTATTAACCCTACCTAAAAGATCCATTAACTCCAATCCAAGTTATGCAATTGAGTCCATAATTTCATGAAATGATCAATTAAAGTCACATAATACAATTAAGCACACTATCACTTAATTCATGAATTTCACATTAAAATTAATTTATATAAATATAGAGAATTGTATAATGCACACAATATTATAATGAAATCATAATAAGCAAGTAAATGTATAAACTTTAAACTCCCAACTCCCGAAGACCCGCACGTGGCGTGCTTACCTGAACTTCCGGAATTTGGGTCGTTACAATATTCGTTTGGGCAATCCGTGTCCCGACCTTCCCGCACGGTGCCTATCAATCATAACATAATCATAATCATAAAATAAGTTCCAACCTTCTTCCTCCGGGTGGTGGATGGGTTAGCAAGACCCGACCACCTCATACATAGGCCAATGGGGTTTCATGACTCCCCCAAGGGCACTCAGCTCCCATTCCCCGCTAAACCTCTTAGCGAGGGCCGGTATCACTGTAAAACATAGTAGAACTAGTACATGGGATCACCGTCGGCCCATGCCTCCCCGGTTAGCCACATGTACTAAGTCCCTGGGCCCGTGAACATATCATACATGCATAATCTCGCCAAAACATTTCAATTCATAACAAACATAACATATTTCATAATTCATTTAAAAAGGGTTTACTCGATCATAATTTACTCGACGAGTCCACTTTGAAAATAATATATATATATATATATATATATATATATATATATATATATATATATATATATATATATATACATAAGGTTGTAGGGTTTAATATGTAACTAGAACGAAAACACCCTCACCTGGTACCACACAAAGCTAAAACCCAAAGCAAATGGTCCACCCAGGAACCTGCACTACCATAAGTCACCACCCCGGGTGCGCCTATACCAACTGAACACACAAAGCACAGTACAGAACGCAGACTCAGACTCGGACAACCATATAAAGACGCACGGCACTTGCTCAAGCACTTAAGAAATGCAATCACATAAGCAAAGTTCACATTCATACTAAATACTTGAAAAATAAAATTTCACATACTCAACATATTTATAAAACACATCAAGAGATGTTCTCATGCACAATTAATTCAAACAAACAAAATGGAAAGGCAATGCATGTCACATTATTTCATATAAATTCATATATCAAATGACTAATTCATATTCATACGAATAACTTATTTCTTACGTGCAAAAGTTTCTAATTTAATCATATAAGTTTCATACAATTCATATATCGCATCATAGGTTTATTTTAAATTAAGTAATTAAACCTAAATTACAAAGTTTCAAATTAAACCACCCAAGACATACTAATTCAATTCTGACTAAATCATAAGTTGCATAAAAAATTCTTATATCATATAATAAATTCCAATTCAATTTAAGTGATTAGACTAATTAAAAAGCTCAAGCTTAGGTATAATAATTTCTCTTAATCGAAATCGTAATTAGCATATTTGTTTATCAATTAACAAGGATTAATTGAAGCCATACAATTGATATGTTTGGTGAAATTACACGAACACCCCTTCTACAAGGGCTAAATTAAATCTAATGGCATGAAACGAAACTAATATCACCAACAATCATGAAATCGTACATTCATCATTTATTACATATTTTATAATACCATACAATGCATATTCATTAATTTATCGAGTATACAAGAGCGAATTACATTTTAAAACAATTAACAACTAATGTAATTTCGGCATAACGGTTGTTCAATTTACAATTCAAAGCATCAATACATATCACATTTGATTTAATACATGATTTCATATCCGTTTGCATACATATTGATCGACAAATACAACAATACACAATTTATTGCAATTAAAACAATTAATTCCAAATATTCGAATTATACAAAATAAATCACAATAAATCAACCGGGCTTCGGATTGACGAACGAAAAGTGTCGATGACACCACGACGAGAGGAACTTGCTGTCCGAAAGGCGTCGGAACGCCGCCACCGGAGCTAGCCGAACCGCCACGTACAGACGTCGGACCACCACCTCCGGTGGTCGGAAAATTCCCCGGAAGGACAGAAACATGCGCCTCGGCCTGCTCGATAAAAGCCCTAAACCAATTTCAGAAAATACCAAACACGTCGGACTTCGTTGATGAAAAACCGAACCAAATCCCAACGACGAAAACTGAAATTAAACGCAAATCGTAACACGAAAAGAAAATCCGAGCGTACCGTTGGAAAGCCCGTAGCGAGGCCTTCGAGAGCCCCCTAGCCAAAAGGCGAAAAACTCGTCGGCAAATCGGACCACCGGTCCAGAGCCGGTTCGCCACCGGTCCGCCGCCGCCGGCCTGTTCTTGGGCCGCCACCTACACGAACAACTCGATCTCGTCCAGTTAGACAACTTCTCAGAAGGAACCGTCGCCAAAAGATAGCCGGAAAAGCTTCAAACAACCATCGCAAGCCGCGCCACCGCGGCCACGCCAGAACCACCACTTCCGCCGCGGTTCGCTCCAATCTAAGGCCAGAAATGAACTCGGGAGGGTTGAAAACCTTGGAAACCATCAAGCCCCGTTGGAAAACTCGGGAGGGTCGAAAACCTTGGAAATGAGCTTCAGGTGGCGCGTACGGCGCCGTCCGACCATCATTGGCCACGCCGCTGGAACCGGAATTGCGCCAGGAGGTCCTCTAACAGGTGGGGTGGCGTGTGTCGTCGCATGGTCACCGGAAACCACCGCACAAAGGCGGCGAAGTGGCGGGTGTTCATTCCGCCGCCGCTGCTTTGCCGTAGCGCCACCACCGTTGATTTTCAGGTCTCGATTCTTATACCATCGTGTCGGGCTCGTCGAGTTGATAAATTTCCACTACTAAAATGTCGAATTCCGTCGAGAAACGAGTGAGAACGGACATGTGTGTGTTTTCACACCTCCACTGCATGAACAGTGCCGGATCGCGGGAAGAAGACCGCTGAGGCTGGAGCTGAAGTTCTGGCACGCAAAATGAGGATCTGGGGTAAATATCTCCGGTGCTCGTACACAAAAACGATCGGAAGAACGGGTTAACGAAGTCAGAATGGGGCAAACTTAGAGTCTACAGACTCGTTTCGATGCCCCTAACGCAAAGCAGGGGTCAAAAAGATCGAAATCTCGTTCGAACGAGAAATGACCGAAAAACCCCTAAAAGAGAAAATTGTAAAAAGGCCCCTAAACTCTAAAAGAGTTCAAAATAGGGCCACGCAAAGCACAAAAACCACCGAATTAAACACATAAGGAAGTTGAAACATGGCGTACCTTATTTACAGAACGAGCGGGGTGTTACCGGAGCGCACTAACATATACGGGACACGGACCCTTGTCAGCTCCGAGATTTAACTCCTTAAGCTCATATACAGTTGTTTGCACACCATCTTTAAGCTGTTTTGGGGTTTCCTGAACCTCGTCATCAGAGAGCTCAAAGTCAGAATTTTCTTCCATCGTTACATGGTTGCACCCATAGTACTCGTCTTCCTCGTGAGCACAAGTTTTGTTGGACCCGATCGTGACCTCTACTCTTTCTCGAGCCATGCCACTCGAGTGTCCAAAAGTTTGTTGTTTAATCATCACTGGCCCATCTGAGATAATAAGCAGGATTGAGGATTTATTTTCACGGGATGCAGAAATATGGATAGTCTGAGCTTTACTTTCTGACTCCATTGTTTCCACCCCTCTGATGATGTCTTGTCTCTTTTGTTGCTTCGCTCCACAGTTCCCTAGTCTATCATGAATAGACTTAGCTCGACGAGTATTTCCAAGCCTCTCGAATACCGACCTACGGATTTTGGATGCCCCCCAGTCTGTCAAATACAGAAAGACGACGATCAGTGACCTTTTTGTTTCCATCGCTTTTATCCTCTTCCGCGGTAATGTGTTGTACGCTAGCGTGCGTGTTCTTCCCTAGCCGGATCCTGATTGGTTCCATCGGGGAGAATCCTAAGCCGAACTTCGGTTGATCGACGCGGAATCCTTGCTTTTTCAACTTGTGTTGCTCCTTGGTATGCCCATGGATCTTTTCTCCAGTAAGCTCAGGTTTTAGCTCACCTAGTTGGGATGGGTTTTGAAAGTCGTATCTAGACTTCCCCAGAAGATCATACGCTTTTGGATTGAAACCTCCTTGCAGTTAGCGTTCCGATGATGACTCCACTTGCTCTACACTTTTCGATTTGGCGATAGGCAGAATTAGTTCCTTTTCGATTACTCGAAAGTCGTCTGCTCGGGAATTCTTCGATCTGGTTGACCCAAGGCTAACAACATGTTCTTTCAGGCGATATTGTAATCGCGACGGGTTAAATGCCTTTATAGCAGCAACTTCTCTATTTGTTAGCACCTGAACAATGTTCTCCTTTTTGGTATCTTCGTTTTCTTCCTTGGTGCTACCAGGTTCAACGACAGGATGGTTCGGGGGGTGTGACGATTCTTTAGCTGGCTTCAAATCCAAGTAAAGTTTGGCATCCGCGAAGTATGACTCTACTTCGGTGAAAGGCTTTGTATCTGCATCAGCTTTTACTATCTCCCCATTTCTTGCGTACTTGAAGCATTGAGGGAGCGTTGATGGAACCACTCCATTCTCATGAAGCCATGGCCTGTCCAATAGTAGGTGGTAAGATGTCCTGGTATCAATAACGTGAAAGAGGGTATCAGCTTTTAACTCCCCAATGGTAAGCTCCGCACGGATCATTCCAATAGCTCGTTGGCTTCCCTGGTTAAAACCTTGAATTGTTAGACGACTATGAGACAAATCCTCGATCGTGACGTTCAGACTCTTCATGGTGGATTTGGGCATGATGTTGACTGCCGACCCACCATCAACTAGCATGCGGTTGATTTTCTGCCCCCGTGAGAAGCCCGAAACAAAGAGCGGTCTATTGTGCGGTTTTGATCCCAACAATAGGTCTTCATCATCAAAGGCGATGGCAGCATAACAAAAGGCAGATTTTTCATCTTTCTCCCTTCGCGGCAACAAACTTTTTGGCTCGGCTTTCTCTTTGGAGAACTCGATTGGAAAAAAGTCTCCTAACAGACAAATTCATGTTGGTAACTTCTTAAAGATTTCTTTGGGTTCGGTGGAACTTCTGACCCTTTCTTCGAACCTGTTTGCATGCTCTTTCGGGGGTATGACGTCTTTATCCTAGAAGGATGCACCTGCTCAATGCGGAGTCTTTGTCTTTGGCGTCGAGTTACGAGGGTCCATCCTTCATCTTCCTTATCACACTCGGACACGGGATCTGGCTGCTCCGTGATTTGTTCTTCAATCACCTCCTTAGTAACTTCTTCGACATTGATCGGGATTTTCATAAAGACGGGATCTAAGCTTCCAAATCGCAGCCTAATGGATGCCCCCCGTATCGGTGAAGGAAGTGCATTATTACCCTCTCGAGAGGCACACACAACATTCGTATCCGTCGTATCTTCGGTTTCAAGGATTATCTTTCCATCTCTCACCAAGTTCATGATCTTCTCCTTAACCACGAAATATTTCTCAAGGGGGGTGGCTAATCACTAGGTGGTACCTGCAAAACTTGGGATCGTTCACCCTCCCGCTCTCTTTTGGGCGCTTTGACTTTGGCAACTCAATGAGTTTTCGCTCCAACAACTCGTCCAAGATTTGAGGGACATCGGAGTCAGGGAATGGATACACCTTTTCTTGGAGCTCTTTCAACGTAGGTCGTCGTTTGTCAGTCGGAGGTTTCTGCTCCTTGATCCTTTCATTTTTCCTGTCACCGGAGGAGACTTTGACCGTAGTTGTTTTAATGGCCATGGATTCCTTGATTGGTGCCTTGTGGGATTTTTCCACCCTTCGTGGATAGTCTTCTTTTCTTTCCTCGAATCTTCCACTGGAAACGTCGTTTTGTGATTCAAGATGCTTAACTCCATGTCGTATGCATGGGTGTCTAATTCTTAAAAGTTTATGGGTTTGATGCCTTGCAATATGTAGAGTAGACCCCAATGCATGCCCTGGATGCACATATCGATTGCTGATGTTTCGGACAGCTTATCCTTGCAATTCAGGCTTACGGCACGCCAGCGGTTGATGTAATCGACCACGGACTCATCTTTCCATTGCTTGGCATTTGTAAGTTCAATCATGCTCACGGTGTGTCGGGTGCTGTAGAAACGGTTCAAGACCTCCCCCTCCATTTCGTCCCAACTATTGATGGATTCAGGTTCAAGATCAACATACCAGTCGAAGGCGTTGCTTTTGAGTGATCGTACGAACTGCTTGACAAGAAGATCCCCACCCATTCCAGCGTTGTTGCAGGTTTCAACGAAGTGGGCGATGTGTTGTTTAGATTGCTTTTTCCGTCGAATTGTTGAAGCTTGGGTGGTTGGTATCCATTCGGCATCTTCAAAGCATCAATTCTCCTTGAGTACGGTTTTGAGTATACCACTCGATTTTGGGGTGACCCATCATACAGCGCTTTGATGGTGTTAGCTATCATTGCTTGCAACTCTTCCATGGACAAGGCTGCTACCGAACTCGCCTGCGAGGTGTCTCATCAACCAGCTTCTCATTGGGAGTGTGTTTTCGAGGAGAAGGACGATTGTGGCTAGACCCCTCAACATTTTGCTGCTCTACTTTGTTCATCAGTTGCGCGATCTGAATATCTTTGTCCTCCACCATTTTCTGCAAATCAGTTATGGCTTGAACCATCTGAGCAAGTTGATCATCAACGTTCGTTGCCCCGGTGGTCATAACGGGTAAATCGTCGAAATGAGTGGAATTGACCCTCGTTGGAGTGGCAGGATTGGAATCATCAGACTCAGATGCGGCCGAACCGTTGTGCTTGCTCCCAGTGGGAGATTGAGTCATATCAGCAATAAAGTTGGCAAAGTCCTTCTTGTTGAAGAGTTTCCTTTTTGGTGCCACGGAATTAATTAGCATGGTGATTTTGAGATTTTCCACCGAATGAAGAGATGAGAGGCAGAGAAAGTCCCACTGGGCGTGCCAAATTTTGTTTACACAAATTTTCGTTGATCTGCAATATCAATTACAAAATACAAGAAAATAAGGAAAATAAAGAATTTAACAATTTGTAAATAATAAAGTGTTACAATCTCTGATTTATCCTCTGATTCTTCTCGAATAGCGGATTCAAGGGCTTGATGCTTAATCTCGAATCAAATGTAGAACTTGATTGAATTTGTAGAACTTGGTTGGAAGTGTTGGCTCGTTGCACAGACAACACTTCGGGATTGCAAGTGACAATAGCTCGGAGACTTGAGAGCTAGAATGTCTTTTCCTCTTGAGAACTTGATGATTTTTTCTTGTATTGTGATTTATGATTTTGTTATGTGAGCTTGTAGCCTTGGAGCCTCTATTTATAGACTTTCGGTTTTTCCTTAGGGCTTCATAGGCTTGGGCCTGAATTTAAAGTCCACACTTTGAAGAAGTGGGCTTTATTTTATTTTAATGGATCATTTTCTAATCCATTTAATTAATTTAAGAATAAGAATATAAGTCCATAATTCTTATCCCAAATTAAATATTTTAGGCCCAAATTTATTATGGACTCAGGATAAAAATTAATAATTAATAGCCGATTTGTTTGGGCCACCAATTAATAATTTATTTTCGAATTTTCGATGTCAACACTTTCCTTTTGTAAATCACAGACAATCTTTGAATAATACGAATTGAGGCAACACTTCTTTATATGCTCTTGTTTGATTGTGTGTTTCCTTTTGACTGCGCATGTATAAGAACTCCCCTAATCAATATAACTTATAGGAACCATTTAGGTGAATTGGTTCATGAGACGAACCTATATCACATAAGTCATGATTCGAAATTACTCCAACCCGATGAGTCCAAAAGACAGTAGGAGTGTCAACCTGACTCGTTAGAGGCTTGCTCATTGATCACGCCCTTAAGAAGGACCACCTTGTTTCATGGGGTGCAAAGTGTATGGTTGATACGTGCGTGATACATGGGGGGTGCTTACTTATTCTAAGTAGGTACACTGGGGTGTCCCGTGAGAGAAGATTTCTAAATGGGAAGGGAAGTTTCTATATCTGGAAATAGAAACTTCCAGATTAGGAAATATCTCACGAGTCATTGATGTGATTAAGTGATCCTTAAACTTGCGGTTCCATTGATACTTTATGAGCTAACTCTGTAGTCTTAGTGTAAGCTTTAAAGGGTATCGCCTTGGACAACTGATTCAAGGCTTATGCTAGGGCTGTACAAGTGACACATGTGTTAGGAATAGTACCCTTAAAGCAGATGTTTGCTTTACTATTTCCTGGTAAAATCACAAACAGTCTTTGAATGATAAACGAAATGATTTTGTTCTTAGGCAATCACTTCTTTATGTGCTTATTTATGTCTGTTTGGGTTGACTGTGTTTTGCATGTATTGAACTCCGCTAATCTGATGAGGACGTTAAGAACTTTGCCGTTATGGAACGGCACATGAAGCAAGTTCTTAACTCAATAGGCGAGGATTAGAAACTTCTACAAGTCAATGAGTCCGACAAACAGTGCGAGTGTCGACCTTGACTCTGCTGAGACTTGCTTATGTGATTATGTCCTTTTGAAGGATCACTCAGTTTCATGAAGTGATAAGTGCATACGTTGATGCGTTCATAATACATAAGGGTGATTGTTACAAGAACTTCATCACTGAGATGTCCCCGTGACAACATTCCTAAATGGGAAAGCAAGTTTCCTGAAACTTCCAGATTAGGATATATCTCACAGGTCAATGACGTGATTCATTAATCCTTGGACTTGAGATTCTGTAATGTCTCATATGAGCTAACTCTGTTATCTTTGATATAGGTTCAAAAGGGTGTCGCCATATAGACACCTGAACCACGACCTATGTTGGGATTACAGAAGTGACATATGTAGAATTAGTAGATCGATAAAGGACCTACACTTGTTAAGAACAAGAATGATCTCTTACTGATTGAGTTGTTCGTAGTCCATTAACTATTAAACCATTGGCCAAGGTGGATAAAGATCAAGAAATCTAGAAAATGGGGTTTTCTAGGATTGAGATCGAAATGAATATGAAATGAACTTAACTTTAAAGATAAAGAATATTTAGGCTGTAACGCCCCGACGAAGGCATCCACGCCTATCCCGCGCTACGGACCTACCTTGTATATAGAATTGCTACCTATATACCCGCCGGGACCGAAGCAAGCGGTGACAAATGGACATCCTAGCTAGGCGGTACTAGACTCACAAAGCGAGTAATTCAAACACAAGTATGCGGAAGCTTAAATCGAAACATAACATGTGCATAGGTTCATTCATTCAACAATTAAGTGGCCATCACGGTCCAGCACAAAATGCTCAAGTGCGGAATGTAAATCAACCTAATGACCAACCCGGTCCAAACTTGCATAATAAAACATCATACATACTAAATCCATAAAACACGAAACATAACATAAGTCATAAAGTATGCTACAAGCATAATGAGTACAAACTAGATGACTAAGACAAGACTCTCAACAAGGACCATGCCTAGCTCGACTCCAAAACGCAGTGAGGAGAAGTTTACATAGTACAAGTGATGTAACGCCCCGATTTTTCATGTGTACAAAGTTTGAAGTACGTGTATACTAATTGCACAATTAAATTATTTATAAGTGTTTTGTGTATTTAATTTTATGTCTTAAATGTTAAAATGTTAATTAATCATATCTTAAGTTAATTAATATTAAATTTATGTTAATTCGTTGATAATTATATCTTAAGTTTATTTATATTAAATGTATATTGATTTCGTGCAATTTGTTTCATTTTAATAATGAATTTAAACTTTGTTATATTTTATGGAGTATTATGAATTTGTTTATGCATTGCTCATGAGTGTCATTAACAGGTTTCGTTCTTATATGATTTGATATCGAAATTTTGTGAAAATTTAATATGTTGGAGATATACGTGTTATGAATGTGTATATATGTTCGTTTTATGTTTTCGGGTTCATTTACATTAGTTTCGAATTTATTTGGTTCTTGGAATCCAAATCGGGGGCTAACGAGCAATTAGCGCACCCTTGGTTCCGTATGTGATATCTTGAGCTCGGGAACTCCGAATCGAGTTCCGTCAACTTTGTTGAGTAACGAAAATTCGAGTTTAATGGACTTAGCCTCATATTTTTCTAAGACCATTTGAAACCCCGAATTTCAACCAAAAACCGCAACGGATGCAAAAACTGCCACACTTTACTAAAATAACCATAACTCCCTCAAACCTTGACCAAATTAACGATGGTTGGAGGCTATGGAACCCCAGTTACAACCACTATCACCCCATGCCATTTCCTAACCGAACCACACTCCTCACTTAGAGAAAAGATCCGCTAAAACCCCTGCTCCAGTTCCATTCCCGTAACCCTTGTCATATTTGGAGATTCAAGGCTCAAATCTCTTCCAACCTTGATTCAATCCACAAGGTGAGTTTAGGGTTGTAACATACATTCATTAGTGGTCATTTTATGCCATGCATCCCCAATTTTGAGTTCATATCCATGGGGTTTTGAAGACATGCATTCTTGATTTCTTTGATTCCTTGGAGCTTTTGATTATTTGTAAGCATGGAAGTGATTGCCTTAACTTCCTCTTTTCATTCATGGTCATGTATTTTATGGTAGTTGAAGATTTAATGAGTTGCCATTAATGAGATTTTGAAGAAAATGCATGAATTGATCACTTTATCCTTCTTCTCACGTTTGAGCACTTAGGGAGCTTGTTTATGTGTTGTGTTGGAGTTGTTATGTTGCATATATGTTGCCATTTCATACCTGAGCATGTTGGTTAAGGTTTGGCATGGGTCATACTCTGTTTTTGCTGCATTTTCTGCTGGAACGAGCAGGGTCGCGGCCGCGACCGAACCAAGAACAAAATTGGTAGCGGTCGCGACTCCCTCTCATGTTGGCAACATTGTTCTCACAGGTCGCGGTCGCGACCTGAATCCTGTGTATTTCAGTCGCTCACACGACCCTAAATCAGGCTGCTCTTGTACCTTGCATAAATTGCATGAAAAGTTGATCAAAAACGGGGTAGCGGCCGCTACCATTTATTGAAGGAAATGGGTTGCGGCTGCGACCCTTCACCATTCTGCATGCTTTTTCGTTTTTCAAACTCATAATGCATGGTTTCCTTAGCTCGTTTCCGGCATGTACACTTCATGAACGTGTTATATAATATGTTAACTTATGTGTTATGAAGTTTTATAATTTTTCGTGAATTATTTTCCGAGTTATGGCTCTATATGTATTTCTTGCTCCAAAATGGCACATGCATGTATTGATGCTTCATGTTTGAACCCTAAATAAAGTTGTGCTTCTTCTCAATGATTTAAATGAAGTGTTTACATGTTATAGTATGTGTCATGATCATTATTTGAATTCTTGGATTGAATTGTTATGAAATGTGTAAGGATTAAACTTGACTAAATTTGAACACTTCCTTAAACGAATGATAATGAAAGATAGGAGATGTTTGGGCTTGAAACCCTTATGCTATGAATGTACTTGAATGAATGAATTGCTTGTTTATATACCTTAAATACGTTAATAGTGCACATGAACGTGTTCATGACATAGTATCATCTTTTATGTATTCATATCATGTGCATAGCTTGCCATGCGTCTATGTGGTTTCATATTGAGTCAATTCTCACGAGTACACATTGTTCATTCCCTTGTACAGTTCGTTTCCAGGGAGGAAACTTCTGAATTGAGTAGGCACCCGTTCTACTCATGTCTCTTGTCTCGTGGTTTTCCAGGTGAGGGTGTTTTCGTTCTAGCTATGTAACAAACCCTACAACCTTATGTGGCAAGTTTTGGCCAAAAACCTAATATATACCTATATATTGTTTTCAAATAGAGTCATCCAGTAAATCTTTTCTTAAGGATTATGAAATGTATTAATTATGTTATAAATGTATTATGTTTCTCATGAATTGAATGTTTTGGCGAGAGCATGTATTGAACACGAGCCCAGGGACTTAGTGTATGTGGCTATCCGGGGAGGTATCGGGCCGATGGTGATCCCGTAAATTAGTCCTACATTGATTACGGCGAAACGGACCTCGTTAAGGAGTTTTTTGATGAGGAAACTATCAAAGCCTGGTTGCAAAACCGGTGTTCTCGTGTTGTGATTGAGTCAGTATAGGTTGTACGGCTTAGGAAGTACATGATAATGTGTGCATTGCATCGATTTTAAATATGAAATTATCTTTCCTTTTGAAAATTTTTTAATTATCTATGCATTCTTATACGGATCCGTGCTTTTCGTGTTGAATATGTGCCATGAGCATGTGCTAATCGCATGCATATATCCTTGAAGCGAGTTATGATTTACAGGTTATGAAGATAATATCAAACCACGGCCAAGTTCTACGATAGAGACGATCTATTGCAAGTTCTTTCTAAGGCATGGAATATAGGAAGGATGCAACGGGGAAGAATATTGCACTACAAGAAAAATGTCTTATTACTACAAAATTTTTAACTACGTTCATTTGATCGTAGTAAAAGATAGTTATTTACTACGATTTATTGTTCGTAATAAATAATTAAGGAATAAGACATTTATTTACTACGACACTACCATCGTAGTAAATATTTTATCAAAACTACGTAGTTTTGATATTATTTACTATAAAATATAATTAAAATCTTAAATAATATCTTATAAAAATTTGACATCAATTTATCTCAATTTCCCCCCGAATTTATTTTACTTTCCCCCCAACTATTCCCCAATTATTTCCAAAAGCCTCAACCTTTTTCTCCCTAAAAGCAACCGAGACTAAAGAATTCCCACCCAAAAGCTCCAAACTCCGCGGCGGCAGAAGAAATTTCTAGTGGGAGCAAGGCGGAGCCTCCAATTCCGTGATGGCAGAAGAGCAAGGAAAGCTTTTGCTTCAATCGTCATTCAAACCCTTCTGCACCAGCCGATGAGCAAGGCCGAGCCTCCAAACTCCGAAGCAGAACTTCTGCTTCAAGCCCTCGTTCAAACTCTCCTACGCCGACTGAAGGGTAAGGAAAGCTTCTGCTTCAGTTTGAATCCCCCGTTCCAGCTCGCCTTGCTGAGTGTGGCAAAGGTCAGAGGCGGCGCTATGCACTAGCTCTCCAAAATCATGGTCGACGTTTATCGATTTTTCAAATTCCAACCGTGATTTCACGGGAGTAAAAGGTAATTGTAGTGGGGAACCATTAAAACTTGTTGTTCAAATAAAACGGAGAAAATCTAACAATGGAGAGAACACCATAAAAATTATAATCCTTATTTCTAATCTTTTAAGACTTCAGGCTGCAGGTCGGGCTTCCCATATGCATCCAAGTGTGGAAAAATCTCATAGACAAGTAAGTTTTCAAGAACAATTCTTGATTTTGGAATGTATATATGCAATTTCAAATTATTTCTTGTTTCAGTAGCTCAAAGGGTCATTTCTAATGCTTTTGATTTTTCCTAATAATGAAATTGCCTTAAATTAGCTTAAATTGAAGGAAAAGACGGATGGAGAATGGGTTTGAGTTCAACCTATGCCAGATGCTTTCATTGTTAATGTTAGTGATGTGATTCAGATATGGATTTCATGCCTTTGAGTTTTGAGTCTTTGGTGTTTGTTTGTTTATGTTTAAGCATAATCTGGTAAATGACACTCGAATAAGCTTTTGATTTTCGAATCTATGCATTTGTGTGTGAATATGTAGTCGAATTTTTACGTGAATTGAAAGCATTTGAAACTTTTAAAAGATAAAAATGTTAGAATTAGTAGTTGATGCCTAAGAGGTTTCTTAAAGTAAAATAAAATAAATGGAGATAGAAATTTAATTTCGGGGAACAAGATTGAATTTTTACTTTGCTAGTTGATGTTTATTAGGTTTCTCCTAGTTTATGCTAACCAAAATAAACTTTGATGGTATTTGTAAAAGTTTGGTGTTTGAAATGATAAGGCATACTTGTCCGGCGTCCTTCAATTTATATTCAGATTGCTAAGTTTAGAGTTGCAAGGTCAGGGCTTAGGTAGATCAGACTTGATGGGGGATGTGATAAATTACGGTAAAAATATTATCTTCTTTAAGGAGAATCGAGGAATTTACTTTCAATTTAAATCTCTGCCTATTTGCTGGAAAAAGTTTCACCAATTTTGATTGGGGATTGCAATATAAAAGCCATTTTTTTTTTCTATTGTGTACTTGTTTGTTCTCCACTTGATGGAATGTTGTGGTTATTTGTTTGTCTGAATGGAAATTCAACAAAACTGGTTGCTTGTTAGACCAAAGTTTTCATTGTTATGGATTTGCTTCAGTGTCTAAGTACAATGCCTTTGGAGTTGCTGTTATTCTTTACACGTTTTTTTTTATTTGGCTTTATGTATTACTTGTATTTGATTGTTAACATATCTAATGTGGAGAAGTAATAAGACATGCATCCTGAGCAATCTCTTATTGTGTTTGGGTTGATTGATGTTGCTTTTTCGCCAAGAGGCTGGACCTTTGAGGTTTATAAATTGTTAATGAAGGCCTGTGTTGTTTTGAATTCTCACATTGAATGTATATGTTGTTGCAAATGCAATTTGGTTTAGTTTGTAATTTGTTTTTATCTTTTACGTTTCTTCTGACATTTCATCTGAAGGATTCGGTCATGTTCTTGTAGGAAAAAAATCTAAATGCAAATCAGCGGTTAATTGCTTTTGTAATTTTCATCAGGCGTATGCGTCACAACAGCCTTCTTCAAACCCTTTCATTTCTAAGCTTGTCGGTAAGTTCACTGTCCAATTTGCATAATCTTTTTGCTTTTTTTTGTTAGATACTGATATCCGCCATGTAATTGTATTTTTTTGACTAGCTTTGCTCTTAAACTATCACTTTGTATGATTAGTTGATGATAATGATCATAAGCCCCAAAGCTAGTCTTGTCCTTTTGCAGGCAGCATGAGATGATGAAGCTGAAAAGCATGAAAGGGCTTTTGTTCTTCAATTGTTAGGATTTTCCAGCGCGACGAATAGCAGAGAGCTTGCATTAGATAAGTTCTTCCTCCAAATGTAATATCCTGCTCAAATTTAGTCGAGAATGCATCAAATGTTATTTTCTTTTTTCTTTCAAGTGATGTTAGCTTTCTTCATGCAGTTTCTGAAGCAATCAGCCATGGATTTCATAATAAAATTTGACACTTCATCACATGTAAGTTTATCATGGTTTACTCACAGACTTTCAGTCTGTGCTGATGGTTATTGTTTACAGCTCTTTGCTCATCCTGCTATTTTAGCAAAAATGTTTATTCTCATATATACTTGGTGATCTCATTTGAATTGCCAGACCTTTCCACAACGTGAGCATTTGAAGCAACAATACCGTGGTAAAGCTCAATCAGAAACATATAAATTCCCATTTCTCATTAGGTACCATAATATTGCTTCACCTGGCATTTTGGACTTGTATGTTGATACGAAACTTCTGAGGTTTCTGTTGGGCTTCATGTGGGAAATTTCTCTCATGGAATTATTTCTCTAATTTTCCTGGTTTCATTCTCTAATGTGATAAAGCTTGTTGTATATATCCATGCAACTATTTTATCCAGGTTGTTTCGGGATTATGGTTATTACTCAAAACTTGTTGTGAAAGTGTTCGTTTGGTCATGACACCGAAAAAACTTCCTGTATGTCCTTTATTTTGCATGTGTTTGTGTTCCTCTTGAAATGAAACCTGGTTCTGCTTGTGTTTTTATTCTAATCTAGTGTGTTCTGATCAGGATCTAGTGGAAAACAATCCTATAATTGCAGTTAAAGTTTTCATTAAGTTAGTGAGTTCACCTGAAATATCAGAGTATGGTTTTGTTCATTAACCTTTAGCTTTTGACAGAGAAACCACTATTATTTTACTTTGTTGTTTTTTTATACACTTTCTAATTTTCACTCTGATTTTTGAAATTCTTTGTTTAACCATCAGGTACTTTACTATTCTAGTAAATATGGAGATGAGTATTCCTTCCGTGGAAGTTATGAGCAGGCTAACAACTACAATTGAGCTTCCTACCGAGTTTTTACACATTTACATTTCAAACTATATAAGTGATTGCCAGGGAATCAAGGTTTACATCTTTTTGTAATTTTTGCAATTATCCCATGGAAAACAAAAGTAGGTTTTCATGGAGATGCCTACTGTTTTCCATGCTCACACTTTCACAATTTGTGCTCAAGTGTTTCCCCAAGTAATAGTCAGGGTTGTTTATTTTGCAGTTCATAACATCTTCATTGAAGTGCAAGCATTCTGCATCGAATTCTCCCGGATCAGGGAAGCATTCTACATCTTCTTTGTGCAATGGGAATTGATAGGCTTTTAGGACTGGATCGAGTGCATAGCGTTTGATGATATTTAGTCTTTCCTTTCGTTGGCATAAGAATATACTAGCAATTTTTGTTGTGCATCAGATGAAAAATTATGTAGTTGAAGATTGGGGGAAATAATCTTATGAATTCATATCTTGTGTTTTTGTAGTACATTGTTATGTTAGTGATGTTATTGAAAACTATTGCTTGATATCTCATTGTATTGTATATATATATTTTTTTTTTGGGATGATGATAATTATTAATGGATTTTAGGAAAATATAAGAAAAAATTACAATTTAATAAGAATTATATAATAATTATCATAATATTTTTTTAACTACGAAATATGGAGAGTAGCGAATATCATCTTTTAAACATGAAATGTTATCGTTACAAAGTTTTGATCGTAGTTAATATATTTTTTTTACTACGATTAGCATATTTGTAGTAAAAACTACATGTATTTGTCTCATATTTACTAGGAAATATTGTCCGTAGTAAAAACTTATATTTTCGTAGTAAAAAGTTTTTACTACGATCATTTGATCGTAGTATAATATTTGTTACGGCCACATCAACTACGATCAGAAATTCGTAGTAAATGCGTAGCAAAAGGGTTTTTACTACGAATTTTAGCCTTTCACTACGAACATTTGTCCGTAGTAAAAAGCAGTTTTTCTTGTAGTGTTGAGAATTCGAGATGTGAGGCTTTCCTAGATGGAGCTAGAGTTTAAAGGTCAGGAGCCGGAATGGAAGGTTCAAATTTGGATATGTAGTGGTAGAGGGACATTTGGTAAAATAAAGATTGATCGTGGGATGGTTGTGACTTAGAAGATCGACATACACGGCTCTACTACATAAGGTGCCTTAACTGGATTCAATAGGATCGTTCAACCGAAGGAATGAAGTGAATGAACCTTGAAGGTATTTTGTTAAGGGTTCGGATCTTTGAAGAGATATCGATAATTAAGAGGATGCAAAGTGCAACAGATACAGTGGGAATTAAACACCAAGGGTCGTCAAAGAAGGGTTTCTAAATAAACCTGGTAATTAGAAATCGAGTTTGTAGAAGTCAAGATCGGGAAGAGTTGGATTCGGGTGCTCTGGATTTTGACTAAGATGGAAAACGAGTCGGGAAGGGATTAGAGAAAGGCAAGTAATGTGCTAAAATACAAATTCATGGAAGGTGACAATACTAAGGATAGGATTTGAGTTCATTTTCCAAATCCAAGATAAATTATCATGTTGTGAGGTCGAATTGGAAAATATGGAGCAACAAATGGAAACGGTAAAGAAAGGCAAAGACTCTTTGGAAGGAAATCAAGCTCTCAAGTATAAGCCATCGGAAAACAAGTTTAATTCACCAATTTAAACTCATAAAAGATAAGCCGGAATCTTGATCTGGGTGTTGATTATAAATAGGGGTTAATTTGGTAAGAGAGTTCGGGCAACGTTGAAGGGTTGATTCCCGAGATGAAATTTGGATGTAAATCTCGTACATGTAGAAGATTTAGAGATCCAGAAATTGCAATTCCGGACCATGGAAAATACAAGTTGATGTACAAAGAGGCATAAGAATCTTGAAGACCGTGGGAAAGACAAGGCATGAATAGCAAGTCAAAGTAACCTCGTGATTAGAGAAACGAGAAAAAACTACCGAGCTAACAACTTACCATCTTGGTGACAGGTTCAAGACATCCATAGCACGTGCATCATACTTTGCATCAAACTATTTAATTTTTCTTACTTATACATGCGCGTGCATCTTTATTTGATTTCATTGCTCCGATGTGTTGTATATGAAATTGTTGCAAGTGTGCCACGTGCATCGTCGTTTTAAACCGCCATGCATTTTAGTGCTTATTTGATAGGAAGTTCCTCCATCTCATTTATCAAGTATCATCCAACCGAGCCACATCTGAATTTAGATGAAAAGAAACAACAAGGTTGCACATTACAAGGGAGATGATGTCGGGGAAATAAAGAACTTCAAGTAAGGGATAGGTTGATGGAAATGGGGGTTTCAGAAAGAGAAGCGAAATTAGAGTTGATTGCGGGGTACTCGGATAGGACAAGAATAGAAAGGGGGTTTCGGACATCAAGAGAAGTAGAAAGAGAATTTCGACGAAAGAAGGATCGATGGAGTTTCGGTAGAAATTTAAGGAGGGAGAGCACGACCAGGATGCAAATTTTTAAACTTAAAATCATGGTTAAAGAAATATTTTAGTAGGAACAACGAAAATACAATTAGGGAAGGCCTGGGAGTCCTTATGGTGGTAATCGGAAACGAGTAAAACGACTTTAATGATTAAACTTTCAAAGTGAAAGCTAAGTTACCAAATTCGGGTAAAGATTATCATGAAGTATAAAGGAGATGGTTTGTTGAACATTTCTAGGTATGGAATTCCGATTTAGAGGACGGTGATGGAATTGTAAGAGAGCTTCTGTGAACTCCTAAGTCAGAGTTGGCAAGAGGAAATCGAATCAAAGATAATATTATTGAGTCATCGGTTTTTCCCATGGTAATTCGGAAGGAAACTTAAGAAGAGACCAACCCGAAAAGGATGATCATTGGAGGATTTACATCAAACTTCAAGAATCATCAAGAACATTCTATCTTCGATTCAGGAAATTTGGGGCCAGATACCGAATATAACCTTAAGGGGTCAAAGAGAATGAACGGATAACATGAACGGAAGATGGGGAAGGATTTGTGTTAAGATAGACCATAATGATAAATAACTCCAGATTTAGGCGAACTTACAAGGTTGCCAAGAGTAGTATCTTCGAGGATAAGTTAGACTCCGATATAGGTAAAGATAGTAGTTATTGACCTGATATCGGGATGATTGTTCAAAAGGGAATGATGAGGGATCGAAGAAGAGTAGAAGCAGTAAAAGTCAGAAGGGAATCAAGAATAAAATTTTGGGAAAATCTATCACCGCTTCACCAGGGTATACTGAAGAAACTAAAGACGAGTAAAGCACTGAGCTTGCTTTCGGAGAAGATCAGGCATTGGACAACAAAACTCACAAACTTTAATTTCTCTACTACGGTGAACGGTACATGAAGCATCCATGACACATGCCTACATGCAATTCTAATTTGAATAATTTTATGTTATGTGCTTTGATCTATTACCGTGTGGAATTGCTTTGTATGATTGATGACTAATATGAGGGATACCTCCTACCTGGCCTTGTGTGACGTACGTGACTTTAATTGTTGTAATTGATATCCGATACCTTGTTTTGGTATTGTTCTTTAATGTCACTATTTTATGTTGAGTTGCTCGGGAGTGTTGAAGACTCCCTTGTATCGTTGTTTGAGAGATGGGGTTCTCTCATTGTTGTTTGAGAGACGGGGTTCTCTCATTGTTTCTCGAGAGACGGGGCTCTCTCCTTGTTGCTTGTGAGAGACGGGGAATCTCTCATTGTTTGTTTGGGCAAGTAGTGAATCCGAGGATGGATTCTTTTAAGGGAGAGAGGTTGTAACGCCCCGGTTTTTCAGTCGTATAGCATGACGTATGTGTTTATCAATTTACGCGAATTAATTGTTTATAATTGTTTTATATATTTTAATTTTATATATTTAATTTAACATTTAAATGTTAAAGTGTTAATTAATCATTTCTTAAGTTAATTGATATTAAATATATGTGAATTCGTTGATTTTTATATCTTAATGTTATTAATACTAAATATACATATTTAATTAGTGCTATTTGACTTTAAATTATATTTAGTACGTACACTTTGATTTAATGTATATTCGATTCATGCATTTTAGTTATATTTAAATATAAATTTAAATCTTGTGTTATATATTATGAATTTATTCATGCATTGCTCATTAGTGTTATAAACGCGTTTCGTTCTTCTATGATTGGAAATCGAAATTTCATGAAAATTTAATATGTTGGAGATATACGTGTCCTGAATATGAATATGTGCTCGTTTCATGTTTTCGGGTTCATTTATATAAGTTTCGAATTTATTTTGTTCTTGGAATTCAAATCGGGGGCTAATGAGCAATTAGGTCACCATGGTTCTGTATGTGATATCTTGAGCTAGGAAACTCGGATTCTAGTTTCGTCAACTTCCTGAACTCGTAACGAAAATTTGAGTTTAATGAACATAGTCTCATCTTTTTCCAAAGTTATTTGAACCTCCGAAATTCAATCGAAAAGTGCGTTCGTCAAAACTGCCAGCGCTAAATAAAATGGCCATAACTTTCTCAAACCTTGACCAAATTAACCATGGTTTGATTCTTTGGAACCCTAACTCAACCCTGTAACTGGCTTTAATCATCCCAAACCGAGTTATTGTTAGGAATAGTGCCCTAGAAAGCCGATTGTATATCCACTTTGTGCTTTTCCTTATTGTAATCACAGACAATCTTTGAATGAAATAACGTATTGAGGCAACACTTATTTATATGCTCTTGTTTGGTATGCGTTTACTTTAGCTATGCATGTATGAGAACTCCCCTAATCCTGATGACTTTAGGACTCTACCATTTAGGTGAAATGGTTCATGAAACGAGCCGTATATCACATAAGTCATGATTAGTAAAATGCTCCAAGCCGATGAGTCCTACAGACAGTGGGAGTGTCAACCTGACTCCTCTAAGGCTTGCTTGTGGGATCACGCCCTTAAGAAGGACCACCTTATTTCATAGAGGTGCAAAGTGTATAGCTGATACGTGCGTGATACATGAGGGTGCTTACTTCAATAAGTAAGTTCACGAGGTGCCCCGTGTGAGAACATTCCTAAATGGGAAAGGAAGTTTCTATTTCAGGAAATGGAAACTTCCAGATTAGGGAATATCTCACGAGTCATTGATGTGATTAATTGATCCTTAGACTTGAGGTTCCTTATCACTTTATGAGTTAACTCTGTAGTCTTAGGTATAAGCTTTAAACGGTGTCGCCTTAGACAATTGATTCAAGGCTTATGTTGGGGCTGCACAAGTGATTCATGAAAGTGAATGAGAATCAAGAAATGACCTACACTTGCATTTGCAAGGTGATCTCTTATTGTGTAATTCATTCATATGCCATATGGAGTCCTTGGCCAAGGTAGTACAACAAGACATCAAGAAAAGGGTTTCTTGGATTGAGATCAAATGGATATGAAATGCACTTAGCTTTAAGACCGGATTATTAGGGTTCTGATTATTCCCTTACCCTAGATCTTGGTTGAGAGATAGTAAGTAGGAGGATTATATCTCACATGAATCAATGACTTAAAGGTTCTGTCGAATCTGAACATTCCAATTCGGCTAGGGGTTAAACACCTGTTGCTAGACTATAGTCGTTTAATCTGTGGAATGATTAATTAATTAGTGACTTAATTAATTAGGGTCACTGCTAATTGAATTGAGAACCTAGAGGGTCACACACAACAACTTGGTTACATGAGTTGAGGCTTTAAAATGATTAAACGAGTTAATCGGGACAAAGGGTTCCACATGTGTGAAACCGCACGTGTGGGTCACGTGCGTGACACATGTCCTTCATGGACACGTGTGCATGTGCGTGAATATTTATTTGGTGATTAAATAATTAATGTATTAATTATTTAATAGACTTTGGTTTAATTTTGAATTAAAAAGAAAGTCTTATTTTGGAGAAAAATAATCTAGTTAATTAACTACGATTTAATTAATTAGATAAAATAAGTTATTTATTTTAAATAAATAAAGTATAAAATTATCCAAAAATAGTTTGGATATTTTTAGCTCTCTTGAAAGTTGATTTGAATTTGAATTCAAAGTCAAAGTCAAAATTACTTGATGATCAAGTAATAGGAGAGAGGGACCAAAATCCTTAGCCCATAAGGACTAGGGATTTTCGGCCACTCCCTCTTATAAATAGGGGAGCTCGAGCTCCTCTTAGAGCTAATCGAAAATTCTTTTGGTTCATGTGCTGAACACCATCCTTTCTCCAAGAAAAACAAAACCCTAGGTTAAGCCTAAACACTAACTAAAGAACTAACATCCTTACTAGTTAGATTGTAGTCAAGTTGGTGGACTATCTCTAGAGAGGTTCAAGTTAGAAGTTTGAAGATTCGAGTTTTACCAAGGAGAGGGGATCAAGCCGCGAGAAGAGCATTCTTGGGTGGCTTGAAATGCTTTAAGAAAGTAAGTTTCTAATCCCTACGAATTTGGTTACACGATTGTGAGTCCTAGATCCTTTTGTTGGAAAAATTTTAAATTTCCGCTGCTTTCTGATTCGTGTTTTCCAACAAGTGGTATCAGAGCCACCTCGTTAATCGTGTTTCTGATTCGTCTCAATTATACTGTGTAACACCCGAGCACAAGGTGTCGCATCCCCCGCACCGAGACCCGACCCGAATATGAAATGGACGATCCATACCCGAGCCAAACCACGGCGAACGGGGACATACACACACTCTATGCTAGGCGGGACTAACCCTTGAACCATAAAATCAGAATAAACATTAAAGCGGAAGCAATAACTGATCCTAATAAAAACAATGGCGTTCAAGCTCCAAAATAAATCATAACATTATCCAATGCCTTCAAGGCTCAAACAACCAGTACGCTCCATTAAGGTTTATATACAATGACCAAAAGTGCAATATGTAAGTGTAAGACCAATAAGCAAGAGCTAAAAGCGAATGTGAAACCTATGACTCGAAATCCCGCCTAGCTCCCCTGACACCTGCACAAAACAACTGAAAGCCAAACGGGTTCAGTCCAAAAGGGACTGGTGGGTATAAAAGCAGGGCATAGTATAATATATGATGGTAATTAAACATTCACAAGCAAGCTATAATCCCAAATGAGGTTTTTAAAGAATTTCCCAATTGGGTGAACAGAAATCATCAAAAGGGATTATAACGATTCATTTACATTAGGTCAAGCTCATTAGTGGTCCGGCGAGTGGGCGTGCATTATCTCCAACCAACTCCTCGTGTAATTCATTAACATTCATTCATTCATTGATTCATTCTTTCTTTCTTTCTTTTCATGCATATCATTCTTTCGTGCGCATTCAAAAACATTTACACCTTCTTCCTCGGGGTTGGTGGCGGGTTTGCAAGGCCCATCCACCCATTCATTGAGCAAAAGGGGAACATGGCTCCCCAGATGGCACTCAGCGTATTAAATTCGCACAAAACTCCGGTATCAATTCATATAGAAACGAAGCACGTAAATGTCACTCATACGCAAAATAACAATAAAAGCCATAACATTAACATTAATAAACAATTAAACTCATATATAATATATTATATATAATAATGCATACGTATATATATATATTATAATACATGCTTGTATATATAGTTTATAAACATAAAATGCATGCATACTTATTTCCATGCACACGTACACAAATATATATATTTATATTATATAAATATATTTAATATTAATAACATTAAATACAATAATTAACATTTAATACATTTACAAATAAAATTAAATATGTAAAACACGTATAAATAATTATTTCGCACAATTAAGGAGCACACAAGTTATTCACATAAATTCAAATTCAGATTTAGCATATATTTCAATTAATCACTTATTTAACAATTAAACAATGAAATTTAATTATAGAAAACACTAAAAACCAATTAATTTGCGCAATTTAGTAAATATATATATCATTTTAAAATACTGAAAGGTTGGGGCGTTACAAACTCACCCCCTTAAAATGAACCCGTCCTCGGATTCACTAAATCGATCGAACGAACAATGAGAGATTCCCCGTCTCTCACAAGCAACACGGAGAGAGCCCCGTCTCTCACAAGCAAAGAGAGCACCCCGTCTCTCAAACAAATACAAGAGAATCCCCGTCTCTTACACACAACGAGAGCACCCCGTCTCTCAAACAAAATAAACAAACAAAAATAAAGCAAGGAAGTTTCCACTACTCCCAAGCAACTCACGCAAGATCATATTTAAAATCACATAAGGCAATCGAAGCAAGTAACAAATATCGTTCACGTTAACTATCAAATACTCCAATCAAATTGGACAATGTAAGAAATCAAAGCACATAACATAGAAATTATTTGAATTAAATTTGCATGAATGCATGTACCATGGATGCTACAAGTACCGTTCACCGTCGTTGCGTAGTTTAGGGCTATGAGTTTGTTATCCCCTGTATGATCTGCCCCGAGAGTGAGCTCAGCATTTACCTTGTCTTTAATTTCTTCAATGTAACCCGATGAAGCCATGGTAAATCCTCTTCGATCTTTAATCATTCCCCATAATCTTTATTCAATCAAACCAACTCTTAATACCTGAGCTTTGATCCCCCGTCTACTGTTAGATCACTCATCCCGAAATTAAATCCAATGCTATTTTCCTTTGTCCATATGAAAATCTAACAAACTATAAAAGATAACTACCCTTAGCGCCCCTAACAGTTCCTTCCCGACCTGAATATATATATCACACAATCTCCTACTATCTTCCGTTCAATTTCCCCTTTTTACTCTCCTTAGATTTCTATGGTGGAATTGGATATTCGGCCCCTAACATTCTTTAATCGAATATAAGATGTTCTCGATACTATTGAAACTCTGATTTAGCCTTTCCAAGGTTCGTCCTTGCCGATTTATTGCTTCTTAAATTTCCTTACCACTCATGGAATCAAGCTTCATTGACAATATACGTTTCCATGATAATTTGAATCAGTTTCCTCTTGACAATTCAATTTAGAAATTTTCCCCAAGCTCCTTCATAACTCTTTTGTCTTCAGCTCGACTTACATACACAGAACAAATCAACGATCTATCTTCCCCATTCCTCGTGAAAATCTTCGGTCTGAATCCAATGATCTAGCTCTTATTTTACTGATCATCCTGTTGGAAAACACGAATCAGAAAGCAGCGGAATTTAAAAAGTTTTCCCAACAAAAGGATTTAGGACTCGCAATCGTGTAACCAAATTCGTAGAGATAGAAAACTTACTTTTCTTTTATTCTTTCTTGAAGCGTTTCAAGCCACCCAAGAACGCTCTTCTCGCGGCTTGACAACCCGTCCCTCGAAAGTCTCTTTCTACTTCAGAATCCATTGTCGGGATAGCAATCCAAACCAACCTAGATTCAATTCATGTTAGGGAAGTTCTTAACAATATAACATAAAGAAAGAAACATGAAACGAGAAAAGCAGGATTGAAACTCCCTTCGAAAACCAATTTCGCGAAAGTAGAAAACTGCCAGTCACAAAACCCTCGTGAAAAAATTCATCCTTCAGGATATGGACGAACGGTTTTCGCCATCTTCTTTGGTTCGATTTTTTCATTCGTTTCATGTCGGGTTCAGAATCGTTTCATCATCCCTTCTGATCGTTTTGCTTGATCCCCACTTTTTGGTAAAGCTCGAATCTTCAAAACTTCTAACTTGAAGCTCTCTAGAGATAGTCCACCAACTTGGCTACAATCTAACTAGTAAGGATGCTAGTTCTCTAGTTAGTGTTTAGGCTTAACCTAGGGTTTCGTTTATCTTGGAGAAAGGATGGTGTTCAACACATGAACCAAAAGAATTGTCAATTCGCTCTAAGGGGAGCTTGAGCTACCCTATTTATAAGAGGGGAGGACCGAAAATTCCTAGTCCTTTATGGGCTAGGATTTTGGTCTCTCTTTCTCCTATTACTTGATCATCAAGTAATTTGACTTTGACTTTGAATTCTAATTCAAATCAACTTTCAAGAGAGCTAAAAATATCCAAACTATTTTTGGATAATTTTATACTTTATTTATTTAAAATAAATAACTTATTTTATCTAATTAATTAATTCATAATTAATTAACTAGATTATTTTTCTCCAAAATAAGACTTTCTTTTTAATTCAAAATTAAACCAAAGTCTATCAAATAATTAACACATTTAATTATTTAATATATATCATATATATACATATACACGTGTGAGGCACGTGTCCCAAGGACACGTGCTCCTCACGTGACCCACCCGTGTGATTTCACACGTGTGGAACCCTCTAGGCCCGATTAACTCGTTTAATCATTTTCAAGCCTCAACTCATGTAACCAAGTTGTTGTGTGTGACCCTCTAGGTTCTCAATTCAATTAGCAGTGACCCTAATTAATTAATTCAATAATTAATTAATCAGTCCACAGATTAAACGACCATAGTCTAGCAACAAGTGTTTAACCCCTAGCTGAATTGGAATGTTCGGATTCGATAAAACCTTTAAGTCATTGATTCATGTGAGATACAATCCTCCTACTTACTATCTCTCAACCAAGATCTAGGGTAAGGGAATAATCAGAACCCTAATAATCCGGTCTTAAAGCTAAGTGCATTTCATATCCATTTGATCTCAATCCAAGAAACCCTTTTCTTGATGTCTTGATCTACTGCCTTGGCCAAGGACTCCATATGGCATATGAATGACTTACACAATAAGAGATCACCTTGCAAATGCAAGTGTAGGTCCTTTCTTGATTCTCATTCACTTTCATGAATCACTTGTGCAGCCCCAGCATAAGCCTTGAATCAGTTGTCTAAGGCGACACCCTTTACAGCTTATACCTAAGACTATAGAGTTAACTCATAAAGTGACAAGGAACCTCAAGTCTAAGGATCACTTAATCACATCAATGACTCGTGAGATATTTCCTAATCTGGAAGTTTCCATTTCCTGAAATAGAAACTTCCTTTCCCATTTAGGAATGTTCTCACACGGGGCACCTCAGTGGACTTACTTATTAAAGTAAGCACCCTCATGTATCACGCACGTATCAACTATACACTTTGCACCTCCATGAAACAAGGTGGTCCTTCTTAAGGGCGTGATCCCACAAGCAAGCCTTAGAGGAGTCAGGTTGACACTCCCACTGTCTGTAGGACTCATCGGCTTGGAGTATTTTACTAATCATGACTTATGTGATATAGGGCTCGTTTCATGAACCATTTCACCTAAATGGTAGAGTCCTAAAGTCGTCAGGATTAGGGGAGTTCTCATACATGCGCACATAATGGAAACACTCAAAATACGTGTTGGCGTATAAAGAAGTGTTTGCCTATGATCAATCGTATATTATTCAAAGATTGTCTGTGATACAAGAAAAGTCCCAAAGCAGATTACGTCGAATCGGCTTTGTAGGGCACTATTCCTAACACATCCCATAAAGTTATCTCATTCATCTCCGCTTGCCAACATAAAAAAAAATATCCCCAAACCTTCCTTGATTACACTTCTGTTATTTTTAGTCCTTCAGTTCCGACCTCAAGTTTTGAATTCGCCTCCTGGTCGTGCTCACCCCCTTAAAATTTGTATCGTTGTACATCGAACTCCATCGAACCTTCTTTCCTTGGAATTCCTGATGAAAGTTTTATTGAGAGGGCTTTAAATGACATAGCAACCCATAGTCTTAGTTTTTCCACTTCTCCTCTACCGCTATTAATATTCAAACCCCTTTTCTTCTTTCTTGTTCAATCTGGGCATTCCAAGCCAACTCCGGTTGTATTTTTCCTTCTGAAACTTCCTTTCCACCAACCTATCCTTAAAACGCCCCATCATATTAATTCTTTTCCTCTTAATTCAAATGTGGCCCGTACGATGAGATACTTGGGAAATGCGATGAAAGGACACCTTATCAAATAAACACTAAAATGCATGTCGGGTTAAAATGACAATGCACGTGGCACACTTTGCAACAATTAAATATGCAGCACCTTAGCACAACAAAATCAAATAAGAACACACGCACAACATAAGTTTTGGAACCTGTCACCAATGTGGTAAGTTGTTAGCTCAATGACTTTTCCTCGTTCTTCCAATCCCGAGGTTACTTGACTTGGAGATTATTCCTTGCCTTTACCACGGTCTTCGAGGTTTCCATGAATCTTTATAAATCAACTTGTATCTTCCACCATCTGAGATTGTAATTTCTTGATCCCTAATTCTTCCACGTCCAAGGAGTTAGCATTCAAACTTCTCCTCGAACTTCGACTCCTACCCTAATCATCATCTTGATCAAGATTCCCGTGATTATCGTTTATAAGTTTCAATTGGTGCATTGAACTTGTTTTCCAATTGCTTCTACTTAAGCGCATGATTTCCTTACAAAGAGTCTCTCCCCGAGAATAATCCTTCAACCAGTCTTTGCCTTTCTTTAGCGTTGGCATTTGTTGCTCCATATCTTCCAATTCAACTTCTCAACATGACAATTCAGCTTGGATTTGGAAAAACGAACTCAAATCTCGTTCTCAACATCGCCACCTTCCCTATATTTGTATTTACCCAGGTACTTACCTCTCTCTACTCTCTTCCAGACTTGTTTCCCATCTTAATCGAAATCCAAAACACCCAAATCCGACTCTTCCCGGTCTTAACTTCAACAACTTGATCTCAAATCACTAGGGTTAGTCAGAATTCCTTCTTTATCGATCCTTGGTGCATAACTCCTACCGGTCCCATTTATCTTAACTCCTCTTATCCGGAATCAAAATAGCTTCGAGGTATGTTCACTTCATTCATTGGGTTGAAAGATCCCGTTGCATCCAATCAAAGGCACCTTATGTGGCAGAGCCGTAAATGTCAATCTTCTCAGTCGTAACCATCTCCCAATCAATCCTTATTTCACCAAGTGTCCTACTATACTTGCATCTCTGAAGTCGATCCTCCAATTCAGTTCCTCACCTTGAACTCTAGCTCTATCCATGAAGACCACGCATCTCGAATCCTCTATATCATTTCCCCGTGCAACCCTCCTATTCTCCATGCCTCAAAAAGGACTTGCAATAGAGCGCTGTTAGCCTGGTATTTGGCCGTGGTTTGATATTATTTTCACAACCTGTAAATCATAACTCATTTCGGAGGTATATGCATGCAATTTGTAGCACCCCGCACGTGAGGCACCACATCCCCCACACTATGGCTCAACACGAGTAACGAAATAGTAAATCCGCACCCGTATCAAACCCTAGCGAACGGGAGACAAACATAAAAACCTTCCTAAGCTAGGCGGAACTTAGACCCTGCAATGATAACCAATCAACAAAACATAATGCATCGCAAAGCCAAAGTTCAAACATACCAACCATAACTAGAATTGGGCTCTTCAGGCCTCTTTTAATCCATAGCAAAACCCAGTAAAAGCAATTCAATAACAATTACATAAATATTCAAGTTCATGATACTATAGAATCGAATCATACATAATTCCAATACATATGTGAGTGCAGAGACTCTCCTAACCTAACTTGACCAACTCAAACTCAACAAAACTCCGCCTAGCTCGAAACTCCAAAGCCAAACCTGCACACTAAAGTGTTGGGGAGGGAGAGGGTCAGTCTCTAGAAGACTGAGTGAGCAGGAGCGATACATATATATATAAGAAACATGCACATGCAAGTCATAAATCCCGAGCAAAGGTTTTATTTGAAATTAGTTCCCACGAAGGGCAAGAAAATGATTAGTCAATGCTTGGATTTTACGACTAATTCATATTAAATTCATTACATTCATAAATCATACATATACATAAGGCTCGGCGAGTGAGCGTGCACAATCTCCAACCAAACTCCGACCGTGTACGACAATTATCATTAATATGTTGATTAGGCGATCATGCAATATATCATAATACACACAAGCCATAAATCATACCATAAAACATATTCGTTTGGGCAATCCGTGTCCCGGCCTTCCCGCACGGTGCATAACAATCATAACATAACATAATCATATCGTAATCATTCATAAATAAGTTCCAACCTTATTCCTCCGGTGGTGGACGGGTTTGCAAGGCCCGACCACCCAATCAAATCAATGCGGCTATGAGGTTCATGAGGCCTCAAAGCCCGGTTAGCATTTCCCCGTCAAAAACTCCTTGACGAAGTCCGTTTCGCCGTAATTGGTTGGAACTAGTATATGGGATCCCCGTCAGCCCTTGCTTCCTCGGTTAGCCACATATACTAAGTCCCGGGGCCCGTTCAATCATAAATCATAAATGTGTCTCGCCAAACATATCAATTCATAAGAGACATAACATAATTCATAAATCATTTGAAAAGGGTTTACTCGATCAATATTTACTCGGTACGTTCATTTGAAAACCATAAATAACTATATTAGGTTTTTGGCCAAAGCTTGTCACATACGGTTGTAGGGTTTTTATACATAACTAGAACGAAAACACCCTCACCTGAAATATGACGATACAAGGATACGAGTAACCGAGTGCCTGAAAGATCAAGATCTCTCCACCCTGGATATAAACTGTACAAAAGACAACATGACGTGTTCGTGAGACTCAAGACTCTAAATGAACTATATATGACGCACGGCAATGCACAAGCATGATATGAATACATAAAAGATGTTATCATGTCATGAAAATGTTCATGTGCATTATTAAGGCATTTAACTCATATATCCAAGTCATTCATTCGATATTATAAACGTTCATATACATTCAAGTTCCATCTTCTGATATCCTTCATAATTCATAGCAATATCTTTAAAATCATAGTCACATTATACCTTTCAACATCTTTCCAATGAGTATGATAAATAAAAAGGCAAAGAGCATCACTTAAGACATCCAAAGAACGCAAGAAGGTATTTTATATTTCATATAGAAGCACTCAAGCCACGTCATAGCAATTCACCAAAAGCATGCTTTAAACCTCGTCCAAAAGCTATGAAATTAAACCACAGTACTCCCAACACATAAGAAAACAAGTTCATAGTTCAACACAAAAGGAGATAAAGTCATTAAACAGGTGAAATAAATCAAAAACCGAAAAGGAAGCAACAAGGACTGCGCAGGGGAAGGGACACGGGGGTGTCACCAACCTTAGCTACATTGAGCCATGACCGTGGCTCAGTTCAGACATACCCAGAAGGTGTGACACGCCCGTGTCTCACATTTTAGTGTAAATGAGACACGGGGGTGTCACGGTACAGAACCAAAACGCACACAAAACTTTACCGGCAAAACTGATCCCATATAAAATCAATCCAAAAGCATACCAAATAAACTCCAAATGCTATGAAACTTAATATACAACATATTTAGCAAGTAAGGAACATATTTCCTTTAGAGTGAAAAGGCTAAATCACACATTAAGGGCATCTAAATCATGCAGCAAAACTGGGTCGCCAAAAACGTACATAAGAGCCCTATTGTTTCAATCAAGCCATGATCAAGTACTTAGGGGTTGAATTTGGAACTGAATCCTTAGGGAATGTAGGCTAACATACTAAAAAACTAATATACCTCATATATATGCAAAATGGCACGAATTAAAGCACATTAGGGTGACCAACAACCACACATACGTAACAGCAGCAGGTCTGTCATGGAGCATGCACAAGAACAGGCCATGTCTTTCGGTTTTGAGGCTTAAAATGGATCCAAATACATGAAACATGAATGCTAACCTATAGAGAAATGAGTGTACATCAACTCCATGCAATTTCACACGAAATGGAGACCATTTGATCAAGCAACAACACAAGATTTCACACAGCATTCACGAAACAGAGGAGGCAGTTTTGAACATCAAGTTTGAAGCTCCAAATCTCATAATTTTATAAAAGGGTCAAGAGATAAAATCCTCCTAACATGATATAATATCAGTTAGGAAAGAAATAGGCCAAGAAACAAGCTCATATAATCATATATAAGCAAGAAAAACAGCTACACAAGTAAATTGGTCAGAAGAACAAAAATCCCTAAAAGTTCGTATAAAACTCATCACTCAAACCCTAACCAAATCTGATCCAATTCATGTTGTAAGTAGATGAAATAAAGTATAATAGAGTATATAAGACATAAATATTCATACCTTGAAGATCGGAAGAAGAAGGGAAGTGATTTGAGCTCAAAATCACAAGAATGGCCAAGGGTTTCTCTTCCTTTTTCTCTCTTCCTCTCTCTCGATCAGTTGCAGCAGCAAGGGGAGATATTTGGCTCGGTTTTTTCTGTTAAAAGGGGAAGAAAGGGCTTAACTCTAGGTACATAAGTCATGGTTTAAGGTATGGTTAGGTTAGAGGAGTGTTAAGGGTCCCACCATGAAGACTAGTCAACAAAAGGAGCTCTTCTTGCACGAGTTGCTCGTTACGGTTGGATTTCGGAGGTCTTAATGATTTCAAAAAGATACGAGGCTTGTTCCATTGTCTCTGAATCGTCGATACGAGGGCAACGGAGGTGACGAAATTCGAATCCGAATTCCCGAGCTCAAGATATCACGTACGGAACCAAGGGTGCGCTAATTGCTCGTTAGCCCCCGATTTGGTTCCACAAATCAAACTAAATTCGTTAACACGTCAAATGAATCCGAAAACATAAACCGAGTATATAGACATGTTCATAACACACATACTTACGACATACTAAATTTCCATAACATTCCGATATCATTACATATAAAAACGAAGCCCAAATAGAACACTCATGCGCAAGAATGAATTCATAACGTTATATATTAATTACTAAAACTTAAATTCCAATTTAAATAAATTGAAGCCAACTAATAACATGTTGAAATTAATTAACAGAATTTCCGAAATAGTTAAGGTAACATGAAACCTTAATTAAGAAGTTAAACACTAAATATCAAATTAAGTTAAAATAACAACAATTTATAGTTTTAAAACAAATAGGAACATTTTTAAACAATTAATCATATCATTAAATAATTAAATTGCGCAATTTAAAAAAAAAAACGACACATTAGTTAAAACGAAAAACCGGGGCGTTACAATCTCTCCCCCTTAAAAAGAATCCGTCCTCGGATTCACAACACGCCTGAAAACAAACAATGAGAGATTCCCCGTCTCTCACAAGCAACAAGGAGAGAGCCCCGTCCCTCGAGCAGCAATGGGAGAACCCCGTCTCTCACAAGCAACAAGGATAGAGCCCCGTCTCTCGAGCAGCAATGAGAGAACCCTGTCTCTCGCAAGTAAAGAGAGTACCCCGTCTCTCAAACGAAAATAAGAGAATCCCCGTCTCTTACAAACAAGGAGAGCACCCCGTCTCTCAAACAAAAATAAAGCAAGGAAGTCTCCAATACTCCCAAGCAACACACGGAAAAACCAAAATTAAAATCACGTAAACGCCCACGTTGATTAACAATTACTCCAAGTAATTAACACGATAAGAAATCGGAACACATAACAAAGAAATTATTTGCATCAAATTTGCATGGATGCATGTATCATGGATGTTATAAGTACCGTTCACCGTAGTTGCAAAATTTAGAATTGAGAGTTGTCGTTGTCCAGAGTATGATCCGTCCTGAAAATAGCTCAGTAATCAGTTTGTCTTGAACCTCTTCAGGGTTCCCCGGTGAAGCGATTGATGAATTCTTTAAGGATTATATTCTTAGATCCTTTCTAAATTGTACCGCTTCCAGTTTCCATCATGTTCTGTTAGTCCTCATTTGCCCAATCAACTCTTTTTAATCAACCGAGCTTGAACTCCCCGAATGCCCTTAAATTGTCCGTCCCGAAATCCAATCTATAGTTACTACGTTTACCCATATCGGACTCTAACATATTCTCAAAATAGCTACTCCTGGCAACACTGACGGCTCAGTACCGATCTGGAGATATTTATTATTATGATTTCTTTCCAATCTTCTGTTCCTATCATCAATTTATTCTCTTTAACCCCTTTAAAGTTATATTCGGTAATTGGCCCCATATTTCTTGAATCGAAGACAAAATGTTCTTAATGAATCCTGAAGCTTGATGTAGTCCTCCAATTATCATCCTTTTCTATTTGGTCCCTTCTTAAGTTTTCTTCTGGATCAACTTTGATATAACCGATAACTTAATAATATTGTCTCGGACCCCTTCAAACTTTATTGAATAAATCTTGATCGACACCTTCCCCTCATATAGCAGCTTGATTCAATTTTTCCCTGTTAATTCTAACTTAGGAGGTCACAGAAACTCCCGTATAATTTCATTACCCCCAAATCGGAATTCCAAACATAGAAATGTTCAATAAACCCTTTTTCTTTATATCTCGAAAAATCTTCACCCGAATTTGGCATCGTAACTTCTCTCTGAACAACATAACCATTACAGTCGTCTTATTCATTTCCAATGGCCACCATTAGGACTTCCAGATTCTCCTTAATTTGCATCCCCGTTGTTGCTATTAACATATTTATTCGAGCACTACTTTCATCCTTCAATTTATCTCTCGGTCGTGCTCTCCCCCTTAAAATTTTTGCCCTTACATGTAAAACTCCATTAATCCTTCTCTAATTGAAATTCTCGAGAAGTCACTTCCCTTATAGAGGGTTTTAACCCCAATGACGACCCAAGGTTTTCGCCTTTCCATTTCTCTTCTATTCCTCTTCTCTATTCTTATTCGATCCGAACACCCCGAAGCTAAATCTAATCTCAATTTCCTTCGGAGTTCCTTTCCACCAACCTAACCCTTACCTAAAGTTTTTTATTTCCCAAATCGTCTTTCTTGTCATGTGCCACCCTATTATTTCCTTTCCCTTAATTTAGATATGGTTCGAGCGAAGATATACTTAACAAATGAGGTGTCAGAGCGTCCTATCAGGTAAACACTAAAATACGTGTCGGGTAAAGGTGGCAATGCATGTGTCACGTTTACATCAAGCGTTTATGCAACACATTAGAGCAACGAAATCAAATAGAATCGTACACACGAACATAAATAAAGAAGAATAAATAATTGATGCTGAGTATGATGCACGTGCTGTGAATGTTTTGGAACCTGTCACCAATGTGGGAAGTTGCTAGTTCGGTGGCTTTTCCTCATTCCTCGAATCCCGAGGTTACTTTGACTTGGTGATTACTCCATGTCCTTCCCATGGTCTTCGAGATTTCCATGAATCTTTGTAAATCACTAGTGCCTTCCCCTATCCGAGATTGCAATTTCTTAATCCCTAATTCTTCCACGACCACGGAGTTAGCATCCACACCTCTCCTCGAAATTCGACCTTTACTTCTAATCGTCACCTCAATCAAGAATCCCGCACTTATCCTTTGTGAGTTCCATTCACCTCCAATTTCTTATACATGAGAGCATGATTTCCTTGCAAGGTGTGTTTGCCGTTCTTTGCCGTTTCCATTTGTTGCTCCATATCTTCCAATTCAACTTCACAACATGACAATTCAACTTGGTTTTGGAAAAACGAACTCAAATCCTAATCAACACCTTGATCAAGATTCCCGTGACTATTGTTTATGAGCTTCCCATCACTATCGAAATCCAAAGCACCCAAGTCCAACTCTTCCCGGTCTTAACTTCGACAGACTTGATTTCAATTCACTAGGCTTAGTAAGAAATCCTTCCTTGTCGACCCCAGGTGCACAACTCCTACCGGACCCATTTTATCTTAGTTTCTCCTAATTATTGATACCTCTTCAGCGCTCCAATCCGGAATCAAAATATCTTCAAGGTTTGTTCACTTCATTCTTTAGGTTGAAAGATCTCGTTGAATCCAATTAAAGCACTCCAAGTAGGGGATTCGCATAAGTTGATCTTCTGAGTCACAACCATCCCTTGATTAACTCCTATTCCGATTTCACCAAATGTCCCTCTGCCCTCGCATCTCTAGATTCAATCTTCCCATTCCGAATCCTAATCCTTGAACTGTAGCTCCATCCGGAAAGCCTCACATCTCCAATTCTCTACATTCTTCCCGGAGTATCCTGCTCATCTTCCATGTCTCAGAAAAGCTTGCAATCGATCATCTCTGTTGTAGAACCTGGCCGTGGTTTGATATTATCTCCATAACCTATAACTCATAGCTTACTTCAAGAGTATATGCATGCGATTAATGCATGCTCATGACACATTTTCAACAATTAATGCAAGGATCCTTATGTAAAGGCAACAGATAATCCAACAAAATTCAAAAAGGAAAGTCAAATTCATGTTCAAGATCGATGCAATGCACACGTTGTCATATAGTCCCTAAGCCGTACGATCTAGACTGACTCACTCACGACACGAGAACACCGGTTTTGCAACCGGGCTCTGATACCACTTAAGGATGTAGCACCCCTCACGTGAGGCACCACATCCCCCACACTATGGCTCAACACGAGTAACGAAATAGTAAATCTGCACCCGTATCAAACCCTAGCGAACGGGAGACAAACATAAAAACCTTCCTAAGCTAGGCGTAACTTAGACCCTGCAATGATAACCAATCAACAAAACATAATGCATCGCAAAGCCAAAGTTCAAACATACCAACCATAACCAGAATTGGGCTCTTCAGGCCTCTTTTAATCCATAGCAAAACCCAGTAAAAGCAATTCAATAACAATTACATAAATATTCAAGTTCATGATACTATAGAATCGAATCATACATAATTCCAATACATATGTGAGTGCAGAGACTCTCCTAACCTAACTTGACCAACTCAAACTCAACAAAACTCCACCTAGCTCGAAACTCCAAAGCCAAACCTGCACACTAAAGTGTTGGGGAGGGAGAGGGTCAGTCTCTAGAAGACTGAGTGAGCAGGAGCGATACATATATATATAAGAAACATGCACATGCAAGCCATAAATCCCGAGCAAAGGTTTTATTTGAAATTAGTTCCCACGAAGGGCAAGAAAATGATTAGTCAATGCTCGGATTTTACGACTAATTCATATTAAATTCATTACATTCATAAATCATACATATACATAAGGCTCGGCGAGTGAGCGTGCACAATCTCCAACCAAACTCCGACCGTGTACGATAATTATCATTAATATGTTGATTAGGCGATCATGCAATATATAATAATACACACAAACCATAAATCATATCATAAAACATATTCGTTTGGGCAATCCGTGTCCCGGCCTTCCCGCACGGTGCATAACAATCATAACATAACATAATCATATCATAATCATTCATAAATAAGTTCCAACCTTCTTCCTTCGGTGGTGGACGGGTTTGCAAGGCCCGACCACCCAATCATATCAATGCGGCTATGAGGTTCATGAGGCCTCAAAGCCCGGTTAGCATTTCCCCGTCAAAAACTCCTTGACGAAGTCCGTTTCGCCGTAATTGGTTGGAACTAGTATATGGGATCCCCGTCAGCCCTTGCTTCCTCGGTTAGCCACATATACTAAGTCCCGGGGCCCGTTCAATCATAAATCATAAATGTGTCTCGCCAAACATATAAATTCATAAGAGACATAACATAATTCATAAATCATTTGAAAAGGGTTTACTCGATCAATATTTACTCGGTACGTTCATTTGAAAACCATAAATAACTATATTAGGTTTTTGGCCAAAGCTTGTCACATACGGTTGTAGGGTTTTTATACATAACTAGAACGAAAACACCCTCACCTGAAACATAACGATACAAGGATACGAGTAACCGAGTGCCTGAAAGATCAAGATCTCTCCACCCTGGAGATAAACTGTACAAAAGACAACATGACGTGTTCGTGAGACTCAAGACTCTAAATGAACCATATATGACGCACGACAACGCACAAGCATGATATGAATACATAAAAGATGATATCATGTCATGAAAATGTTCATGTTCATTATTAAGGCATTTAACTCATATATCCAAGTCATTCATTTGATATTATAAACGTTCATATACATTCAAGTTCCATCTTCTCATATCCTTCATAATTCATAGCAATATCTTTAAAATCATAGTCACATTATACCTTTCAACATCTTTCCAATGAGTATGATAAATAAAAAGGCAAAGAGCATCACTTAAGACATCCAAAGAATGCAAGAAGGTACTTTATATTTCATATAGAAGCACTCAAGCCACGTCATAGCAATTCACCAAAAGTATGCTTTAAACCTCGTCCAAAAGCTATGAAATTAAACCACAATACTCCCAACACATAAGAAAACAATTTCATAGTTCAACACAAAAGGAGATAAAGTCATTAAAGAGGTGAAATAAATCAAAAACCGAAAAGGAAGCAACAAGGACTGCGCAGGGGAAGGGACACGGGGGTGTCACCAACCTTAGCTACATTGAGCCACGACCGTGGCTCAGTTCAGACATACCCAGAAGGTGTGACACGCCCGTGTCTCACATTTTAGTGTAAATGAGACACAGGGGTGTCATGGTACAGAACCAAAACGCACACAAGACTTTACCGGCAAAACTGATCCCATATAAAATCAATCCAAAAGCATACCAAATCAACTCCAAATGCTATGAAACTTAATATACAACATATTTAGCATGTAGGGAACATATTTCATTTAGAGTGAAAAGGCTAAATCACACATTAAGGGCATCTAAATCATGCAGCAAAACTGGGTCGCCAAAAACGTACATAAGAGCCCTATTGTTTCAATCAAGCCATGATCAAGTCCTTAGGGGTTGAATTTGGAACTGAATCCTTAGGGAATGCAGGCTAACATACTAAAAAACTAATATACCTCATATATATGCAAAATGGCACGAATTAAAGCACATTAGGGTGACCAACAACCACACATACGTAACAGCAGCAGGTCTGTCATGGAGCATGCATAAGAACAGGCCATGTCTTTCGGTTTTGTAGCTTAAAAAGGATCCAAATACTTGAAACATGAATGCTAACCTATAGAGCAATGAGTGTACATCAACTCCATGCAATTTCACACGAAATGGAGACCATTTGATCAAGGAACAACACAAGATTTCACACAGCAGTCACGAAACAAAGGAGGCAGTTTTGAACATCAAGTTTGAAGCTCCAAATCTCATAATTTTATAAAAGGGTCAAGAGATAAAATCCTCCTAACATGATATACTATCAGTTAGGAAAGAAATAGGCCAAGAAACAAGCTCATATAATCATATATAAGCAAGAAAAACAGCTACACAAGTAAATAGGTCAGAAGAACAAAAATCCCTAAAAGTTCGTATCAAACTCATCACTCAAACCCTAACCAAATCTGATCCAATTCATGTTGTAAGTAGATGAAATCAAGTACAATAGAGTATAGAAGACATAAATATTCATACCTTGAAGATTGGAAGAAGAAGGGAGGTGATTTGAGCTCAAAATCACAAGAATGGCCAAGCGTTTCTCTTCCTTTTTCTCTCTTCCTCTCTCTCGATCAGTTGCAGCAGCAAGGGGAGATATTTGGCTCGGTTTTTGCTGTTCAAAGGGGAAGAAAGGGCTTAACTCTAGGTATATAAGTAATGGTTTAAGGTATGGTTAGGTTAGAGGAGTGTTAAGGGTCCCACCATGAAGACTAGTCAACAAAAGGAGCTGTTCTTGCACGAGTTGCTCGTTACGGTTGGATTTCGGAGGTCTTAATGATTTCAAAAAGATACGAGTCTTGTTCCATTGTCTCCGAATCATCGATACGAAGGCAACGGAGGTGACGGAATTCGAATCCGAATTCCCGAGCTCAAGATATCACGTACGGAACCAAGGGAATCAAAATAAATTCGTTAACACGTCAAATGAATCCGAAAACATAAACCGAGCATATAGACATGTTCATAACACACATACTTACGACATACTAAATTTCCATAACATTCCGATATCATTACATATAAAAATGAAGCCCAAATAGAACACTCATGCGCAAGAATGAATTCATAACATTATAAATTAATTACTAAAACTTAAATTCCAATTTAAATAAATTGAAGCCAACTAATAACATGTTAAAATTAATTAACAGAATTTCCAAAATAGTTAAGGTAACATGAAACCTTAATTAAGAAGTTAAACATTAAATATCAAATTAAGTTAAAATAACAACAATTTATAGTTTTCAAACAAATAGGAACATTTTGAAACAATTAATCATATCATTAAATAATTAAATTGCGCAATTTACAAACAAAAACGACACATTAGTTAAAACGAAAAACCTGGGCGTTACAATCTCACCCCCTTAAAAAGAATCCGTCCTCGGATTCACAACACGCCTGAAAACAAACAATGAGAGATTCCCCGTCTCTCACAAGCAACAAGGAGAGAGCCCCGTCTCTCGAGCAGCAATGAGAGAACCCCGTCTCTCGCAAGCAACAAGGAGAGAGCCCCGTCTCTCGAGCAGCAATGAGAGAACCCCGTCTCTCGCAAGTAAAGAGAGTACCCCGTCTATCAAATGAAAATAAGAGAATCCCCGTCTCTTACAAACAACGAGAGCACCCCGTCTCTCAAAAAAAAAAAAGAGAATCCCCGTCTCTCACAAACAACGAGAGCACCCCGTCTCTCAAACAAAAATAAGAGAATCCCCGCCTCTTACAAAGAACGAGAGCACCCCGTCTCTCAAACAAAAATAAAGCAAGGAAGTCTCCAATACTCCCAAGCAACACACGCAAAAACCAAAATCAAAATCACGTAAACGCCCACGTTGATTAACAATTACTCCAAGTAATTAACACGATAAGAAATCGGAACACATAACAAAGAAATTATTTGAATCAAATTTGCATGGATGCATATATCATGGATGTTATAAGTACCGTTCACCGTAGTTGCAAAATTTAGAATTGAGAGTTGCGTTGTCCAGAGTATGATACGTCCTGAAAATAACTCAGTAATCAGTCTGTCTTGAACCTCTTCAGGGTTCCCCGGTGAAGCGATTGATGAATTCTTTAAGGATTATATTGTTAGATACTTTCTAAATTGTACCGCTTCCAGTTTCCATCATGTTCTGTTAGTCCTCATTTGCCCAATCAACTCTTTTTAATCAACCGAGCTTGAACTCCCCGAATGCCCTTAAATTGTCCGTCCCGAAAATCGATCCATAGTTACTACCTTTTCCCATATCGGAGTCTAACATATTCTCAAAATAGCTACTCCTGGCAACACTGGCGGCTCAGTACCGATCTGGAGATATTTATTATTATTATTTCTTTCCCATCTTTTGTTCCTATCATCAATTTATTCTCTTTAACCCCTTTAAAGTTATATTCGGTAATTGGCCCCATATTTCTTGAATCGAAGACAAAATGTTCTTAATGATTCCTGAAGCTTGATGTAATCCTCCAATTATCATCCTTTTCTATTTGGTCCCTTCTTAAGTTTTCTTATGGATCACCTTTGATATAACCGATAACTTAATAATATTATCTCGGACCCCTTCAAACTTTATTGAATAAATCTTAATCGACACCATCCCCTCATATAACAGCTTGATTCAATTTTTCCCTGTTAATTTTAACTTAGGAGGTCACAGAAACTCCCGTATAATTTCATTACCCCCAAATCGGAATTCCAAACATAGAAATGTTCAACAAACCCTTTTTCTTTATATCTCGAAAAATCTTCACCTTAATTTGGCAACGTAACTTCTCTCTTAACAACTTAACCATTATAGTCATCTTATTCATTTCCAATGGCCACCATTAGGACTTCCAGATTCTCCTTAATTTGCATCCCCGTTGTTGCTATTAACATATTTATTCGAGCACTACTTTCATCCTTCAATTTATCTCTCGGTCCTCTCCCCCTTAAAATTTTTGCCCTTACATGTAAAACTCCATTAATCCTTCTCTCATTGAAATTCTCGAGAAGTCACTTCCATTATAGAGGGTTTTAACCCCAATGACGACCCAAGGTTTTCGCCTTTCCATTTCTCTTCTAATCCTCTTCTCTATTCTTATTCGATCCGAACACCCCGAAGCTAAATCTAATCTCACTTTCCTTCGGAGTTCCTTTCCACCAACCTACCCCTTAACTAAAGTTCTTTATTTCCCAAATCGTCTTTCTTGTCATGTGCCACCCTATTATTTCCTTTCCCTTAACTCAGATATGGTTCGAGCGAAGATATACTTAACAAATCAGGTGCCAGAGCTTCCTATCAGGTAAACACTAAAATGCGTGTCGGGTAAAGGTGGCAATGCATGTGTCACGTTTACATCAAGCGTTTATGCAACACATTAGAGCAATGAAATCAAATAGAACCGTACACACGAACATAAATAAAGAAGAATAAATAATTGATGCTGAGTATGATGCACGTGCTGTGAATGTTTTGGAACCTGTCACCAATGTGGGAAGTTGCTAGTTCGGTGGCGTTTCCTCATTCCTCCAATCCCGAGGTTACTTTGACTTGGTGATTACTTCATGTCCTTCCCACGGTCTTCGAGATTTCCATGAATCTTTGTAAATCACTAGTGCCTTCCCCTATCCGAGATTGCAATTTCTTAATCCCTAATTCTTCCACGACCACGGAGTTAGCATCCACACCTCTCCTCGAAATTCGACCTTTACTTCTAATCGTCACCTCAATCAAGAATCCCGCACTTATCCTTTGTGAGTTCCATTCACCTCCAATTTCTTATACATGAGAGCATGATTTCCTTGCAAGGTGTGTTTGTCGTTCTTTGCCGTTTCCATTTGTTGCTCCATATCTTCCAATTCAACTTCACAACATGACAATTCAGCTTGGTTTTGGAAAAACGAACTCAAATCCTAATCAACACCTTGATCAAGATTCCCGTGACTATTGTTTATGAGTTTCCCATCACTATCGAAATCCAAAGCACCCAAGTCCAACTCTTCCAGGTCTTAACTTCGACAGACTTGATTTCAATTCACTAGTCTTAGTCAGAAATCCTTCCTTGTCGACCCCAGGTGCACAACTCCTACCGGTCCCATTTTATCTTAGTTTCTCCTAATTATTGATACCTCTTCAGCGCTCCAATCCGGAATCAAAATATCTTCAAGGTTTGTTCACTTCATTCTTTAGGTTGAAAGATCTCGTTGAATCCAATTAAAGCACTCCAAGTAGGGGATTCACATAATTTGATCTTCTGAGTCACAACCATCCCTTGATTAACTCCTATTCCGGTTTCACCAAATGTCCCTTTGCCCTCGCATCTCTAGATTCAATCTTCCCATTCCGAATCCTAATCCTTGAACTGTAGCTCCATCCGGAAAGCCTCACATCTCCAATTCTCTACATTCTTCCCGGAGTATCCTGCTCATCTTCCATGTCTCAGAAAAGCTTGCAATCGATCATCTCTGTTGTAGAACCTGGCCGTGGTTTGATATTATCTCCATAACCTATAAATCATAGCTTACTTCAAGAGTATATGCATGCGATTAATGCATGCTCATGACACATTTTCAACAATTAATGCAAGGATCCTTATGTAAAGGCAACAGATAGTCCAACAAAATTCAAAAAGGAAAGTCAAATTCATGTTCAAGATCGATGCAATACACACGTTGTCATATAGTCCCTAAGCCGTATGACCTAGACTGACTCACTCACGACACGAGAACACCAGTTTTGCAACCGGGCTCTGATACCACTTAAGGATGTAGCACCCCTCACGTGAGGCACCACATCCCCCACACTATGGCTCAACACGAGTAACGAAATAGTAAATCCGCACCCGTATCAAACCCTAGCGAACGGGAGACAAACATAAAAGCCTTCCTAAGCTAGGCGGAACTTAGACCCTGCAATGATAACCAATCAACAAAACATAATGCATCGCAAAGCCAAAGTTCAAACATACCAACCATAACCAGAATTGGGCTCTTCAGGCCTCTTTTAATCCATAGCAAAACCCAGTAAAAGCAATTCAATAACAATTAAATAAATATTCAAGTTCATGATACTATAGAATCGAATCATACATAATTCCAATACATATGTGAGTGCAGAGACTCTCCTAACCTAACTTGACCAACTCAAACTCAACAAAACTCCGCCTTGCTCGAAACTCCAAAGCCAAACCTGCACACTAAAGTGTTGGGGAGGGGGAGGGTCAGTCTCTAGAAGACTGAGTGAGCAGGAGCGATACATATATATATATAAGAAACATGCACATGCAAGTCATAAATCCCGAGCAAAGGTTTTATTTGAAATTAGTTCCCACGAAGGGCAAGAAAATGATTAGTCAATGCTCGGATTTTACGACTAATTCATATTAAATTCATTACATTCATAAATCATACATATACATAAGGCTCGGCGAGTGAGCGTGCACAATCTCCAACCAAACTCCGACCGTGTACGACAATTATCATTAATATGTTGATTAGGCGATCATGCAATATATCATAATACACACAAACCATAAATCATAGCATAAAACATATTCGTTTGGGCAATCCGTGTCCCGGCCTTCCCGCACGGTGCATAACAATCATAACATAACATAATCATATCATAATCATTCATAAATAAGTTCCAACCTTCTTCCTCCGATGGTGGACGGGTTTGCAAGGCCCGACCACCCAATCATATCAATGCGGCTATGAGGTTCATGAGGCCTCAAAGCCCGGTTATCGTTTCCTCGTCAAAAACTCCTTGACGAAGTCCGTTTCGCCGTAATTGGTTGGAACTAGTATATGGGATCCCGGTCAGCCCTTGCTTCCTCGGTTAGCCACATATACTAAGTCCCGGGGCCCGTTCAATCATAAATCATTAATGTGTCTCGCCAAACATATCAATTCATAAGAGACATAACATAATTCATAAATCATTTGAAAAGGGTTTACTCGATCAATATTTACTCGGTACGTTCATTTGAAAACCATAAATAACTATATTAGCTTTTTGGCCAAAGCTTGTCACATACGGTTGTAGGGTTTTTATACCTAACCAGAACGAAAACACCCTCACCTGAAACATGGCGATACAAGGATACGAGTAACCGAGTGCCTGAAAGATCAAGATCTCTCCACCCTGGAGATAAACTGTACAAAAGACAACATGAGTGTTCGTGAGACTCAAAACTCTAAATGAACCATATATGACGCAAGACAATGCACAAGCATGATATGAATACATAAAAGATGATACCATGTCATGAAAATGTTCCTGTGCATTATTAAGGCATTTAATTCATATATCCAAGTCATTCATTTGATATTATAAAGGTTCATATACATTCAAGTTCCATCTTCTCATATCCTTCATAATTCATAGCAATATCATTAAAATCATAGTCACATTATACCTTTCAACATCTTTCCAATGAGTATGATAAATAAAAAGGCAAAGAGCATCACTTAAGACATCCAAAGAATGCAAGAAGGTACATTATATTTCATATAGAAGCACTCAAGCCACGTCATAGCAATTCACCAAAAGCATTCTTTAAACCTCGTCCAAAAGCTATGAAATTAAACCACAATACTCCCAACACATAAGAAAACAAGTTCATAGTTCAACACAAAAGGAGATAAAGTCATTAAAGAGGTGAAATAAATCAAAAACCGAAAAGGAAGCAACAAGGACTGCGCAGGGGAAGGGACACGGGGGTGTCAACAACCTTAGCTACATTGAGCCACGACCGTGGCTCAGTTCAGACATACCCAGAAGGTGTGACACGCCCGTTTCTCACATTTTATTGTAAATGAGACACGGGGGTGTCACGGTACAGAACCAAAACGCACACAAGACTTTACCGTGAAAACTGATCCCATATAAAATCAATCCAAAAGCATACAAAATCAACTCCAAACGCTATGAAACTTAATATAAAACATATTTAGCATGTAAGGAACATATTTCATTTACAGTGAAAAGGCTAAATCGCACATTAAGGGCATCTAATTCATGCAGCAAAACTGGGTCGCCAAAAACGTACATAAGAGCCCTATTATTTCAATCAAGCCATGATCAAGTACTTAGGGGTTGAATTTGGAACTGAAACCTTAGGGAATGCGTGCTAACATACTAAAAAACTAATATACATCATATATATGCAAAATGGCACGAATTAAAGCACATTAGGGTGACCAACAACCACACATACGTAACAGCAGCAGGTCTGTCATGGAGCATGCATAAGAATAGGCCATGTCTTTCGGTTTTGAGGCTTAAAATGGATCCAAATACTTGAAACATGAATGCTAACCAATAGAGAAATGAGTGTACATCAACTCCATGCAATTTCACACGAAATGGAGACCATTTGATCTAGCAACAACACAAGATTTCACACAGCAGTCTCGAAACAGAGGAGGCAGTTTTGAACATCAAGTTTGAAGCTCCAAATCTCATAATTTTATAAAAGGGTCAAGAGATAAAATCCTCCTAACATCATATACTATCATTTAGGAAATAAATAGGCCAAGAAACAAGCTCATATAATCATATATAAGCAAGAAAAACAGCTACACAAGTAAATAGGTCAGAAGAACAAAAATCCCTAAAAGTTCATATCAAACTCATCACTCAAACCCTAACCAAATCTGATCCAATTCATGTTGTAAGTATATGAAATCAAGTATAATAGAGTATAGAAGACATAAATATTCATACCTTGAAGATTGGAAGAAGAAGGGAGGTGATTTGAGCTCAAAATCACAAGAATGGCCAAGGGTTTCTCTTCCTTTTTCTCTCTTCCTCTCTCTCGATCAGTTGCAGCAGCAAGGGGAGATATTTGGCTCGGTTTTTGCTGTTAAAAGGGGGAGAAAGGGCTTAACTCTAGGTATATAAGTCATGGTTTAAGGTATGGTTAGGTTAGAGGAGTGTTAAGGGTCCCACCATGAAGACTAGTCAACAAAAGGAGCTCTTCTTGCACGAGTTGCTCGTTACGGTTGGATTTTGGAGGTCTTAATGATTTCAAAATGATACGAGGCTTGTTCCATTGTCTCCGAATGGTCGATACGAATGCAACGGAGGTGACAGAATTCCAATCCGAATTCCCGAGGTCAAGATATCACGTACGGAACCAAGGGTGCGCTCATTGCTCGTTAGCCCCCGATTTGGTTCCACAAATCAAAATAAATTCGTTAAGACGTCAAATGAATCCGAAAACATAAACCGAGCATATAGACATGTTCATAACACACATACTTACGACATACTAAATTTCCATAACATTCCGATATCATTACATATAAAAACGAAGCCCAAATAGAACACTCATGCGCAAGAATGAATTCATAACGTTATAAATTAATGACTAAAACTTAAATTCCAATTTAAATAAATTGAAGCCAACTAGTAACATGTTGAAATTAATTAACAGAATTTCCGAAATAGTTAAGGTAACATGAAACCTTAATTAAGAAGTTAAACACTAAATATCAAATTAAGTTAAAATAACAACAATTTATAGTTTTAAAACAAATAGGAACATTTTTAAACAATTAATCATATCATTAAATTATTAAATTGCGCAATTTAAAAACAAAAACGACACATTAGTTAAAACGAAAAATCGGGGCGTTACAATCTCTCCCCCTTAAAAAGAATCCGTCCTCGGATTCACAACACGCCTGAAAACAAACAATGAGAGATTCCCCGCCTCTCAGAAGCAACAAGGAGAGAGCCCCGTCTCTCGAGCAGCAATGAGAGAACCCGGTCTTTCGCAAGCAACAAGGAGAGAGCCCCGTCTCTCGAGCAGTAATGAGAGAACCCCGTCTCTCGCAAGTAAAGAGAGTACCCCGTCTCTCAAACGAAAATAAGAGAATCCCCGTCTCTTACAAACAACGAGAGCACCCCGTCTCTCAAACAAAAATAAGAGAATCCCCGTCTCTTACAAACAACGAGAGCACCCCGTCTCTCAAACAAAAATAAGAGAATCCCCGTCTCTTACAAACAACGAGAGCACCCCGTCATTCAAAAAAAAAATAAAGCAAGGAAGTCTCCAATACTCCCAAGCAACAGACGCAAAAACCAAAATTAAAATCACGTAAATGCCCACGTTGATTAACAATTACTCCAAGTAATTAACACGATAAGAAATCGGAACACATAACAAAGAAATTATTTGAATCAAATTTGCATGGATGCATGTATCATGGATGTTATAAGTACCGTTCACCGTAGTTGCAAAATTTAGAATTGAGAGTTGTCGTTGTCCAGAGTATGATCCGTCCTGAAAATAGCTCAGTAATCAGCTTGTCTTGAACCTCTTCAGGGTTCCCCGGTGAAGCGATTGATGAATTCTTTAAGGATTATATTCTTAGATCCTTTCTAAATTGTACCGCTTCCAGTTTCCATGATGTTCTATTAGTCTTCATTTGCCCAATCAACTCTTTTTAATCAACCGAGCTTGAACTCCCCGAATGCCCTTAAATTGTCCGTCCCGAAATCCGGTCCATAGTTACTACCTTTACCCATATCGGAGTCTAACATATTCTCAAAATAGCTACTCCTGGCAACACTGACGGCTCAGTACCGATCTGGAGATATTTATTATTATGATTTCTTTCCCATCTTCTGTTCCTATCATCAATTTATTCTCTTTAACACCTTTAAAGTTATATTCGGTAATTGGCCCCATATTTCTTCAATCGAAGACAAAATGTTCTTAATGATTCCTGAAGTTTTCTTCTGGATCACCTTTGAAATAACCGATAACTTAATAATATTGTCTCGGACCCCTTCAAACTTTATTGAATAAATCTTGATTGACACCATCCTCTCATATAACAGCTTGATTCAATTTTTCCCTGTTAATTCTAACTTAGGAGGTCACAGAAACTCCCGTATAATTTCGTTACCCCAAAATCGGAATTCCAAACATAGAAATGTTCAATAAACCCTTTTTCTTTATATCTCGAAAAATCTTCACCCGAATTTGGCATCGTAACTTCTCTCCGAACAACTTAACCATTACAGTCATCTTATTCATTTCCAATGGCCACCATTAGGACTTCCAGATTCTCCTTAATTTGCATCCCCGTTGTTGCTATTAACATATTTATTCGAGCACTACTTTCATCCTTCAATTTATCTCTCGGTCGTGCTCTCCCCCTTAAAATTTTTGCCCTCCCATTCTTGGCTTAACCCCAATGACGACCCAAGGTTTTCGTGTAACACCCCGGAGCGGAGGGCGCCACATCCCCCGCACCATAGTCCAACACGGGTATCGAAAGGGGAACTCCATCCCCGCATCGAACCATGGCGAACGGGTGACAAACAAAAATCAACTCTAGGCTAGGCGGTCTAGACCCTGAACAGAGTGCGCGATAAGTTAAATCAGAAGTGCGGAAGCCACAGGATCACAAAACAAACCAATTACAGATATAAAAGCTCAGAAAGAGATATACATATTTCAACAAGCTATGCCCACCCCGGGCTAAAGAAAATATGCAAAGCTTCAGATTACAAAACATAACTTATACTTATTTATACATAGTACCAAATATACATAGTACCAAAGCGGGAAAGAAAATATGTAATGCAAGGACTCTACCAAGACTCGAACAACTCCCAAGACACGAAAGACAACCGCCGCCTAGCCAGACTCCCAACCGGGTACCTGCAAAGCTCAAATCAAAGGGGAAAAAGAGAAGAAGCAACGAGGGTCAGTCCTAGAGACTGGTGAGGGGGCTAACACACGCACCCATACGTATACATAAGAGCCAAGCATATACAAATCGGAAATATTCATGAATCCGGAGTGGTTTTTACATTCTAAAAGGTGTTAACACGTGATACTATATATACGAAGAAAGAGTTAGGACCCCAAAGGTCAAAATCTAACAAGTTTTACAAATTAGGAGTCCACCCCGTTTCATAAACCGTATCGGATATATAAGCATAAAGCAAACCATATCGGATACAAAACATAAACGGAAACACGGCGAGAACGAGTTCTCCCGCACACTTACTCAGATTAAAGCAAAACTCATAAAATAATCCCACCTTTACACCATTGGGGAAGAGAGGTGCCCCTCTCTATTCCCACCACAGAACAGAACGGATGAACCGGGGGATCCCGCCCGATTCCTTCGACGGCCATGCCAAAATGCGCTCCGTCGGCATAGGAGAACTAAGCCTCCCGTTGGTGGAGAAGTGCACAGGGGTCGTAACCGGCGACCCCGATGGTCGTCCCGGGTCTCCCTTACCCCCAATCTCCGGGGCCCAAACAGATCACAGAACTCACACACATATCTCACAAAACGGATACTTATCACAAAAGCTTTTCTTGCCAAAACTTAACACGTACACACACCAACCCTTTTCGAAAACGAATAAACAAAACGTAGCTTATATACATATAAAAGCCTTTTCAATGGATTTCATAGCAAGGGGGCCAATTCCCGCAAAATACATATCAAACACTTATTTATACATATATATAGTTCGCATGCGGGCTTAAATTACAATTAGGGTTGTAGGTCATAATATCTAAAAGGAAAGAAACCTCACCTCCGAGAAGCAACGGGAGCAAAGGAAGCAAACGAACGTCTAGAAGACCACCTTGTCAACCAAAGAACGGACCTAATGGCAAGGCAAAGACAAAAGACAAACTTAGACTCAATATGAACCACATTGACGCTCGGTACATGAATATGTATGCTTATGATGCAAATGATATGAAATGTATTCACATTAAGGCCATTTATGAGCATTCAAAGCATAATCGGATATATATCATAAACGAAGCAAGAATAAACAACAAGAAACAACGGAAAGGAAACAAAACGAACGAAACTAGAGTTCCTAGGAGACACGCCCGTGTCCCCCGGGAAAGGCAAGCTGAGACACCCCCGTGTCTCAGTACAGAACTAAACAACAGAAACCTGGAGGTGACACGCCCGTGTCAACAAAACAAGGCAAACCGAGACACCCCCGTGTCTCGGTACAGAAAAGCAAAAACGAAAACAAAAGGTGACACGCCCGTGTCACCAACAAAGGGCAAACCGTGACACCCCCGTGTCACGGTACAGAAAAACGCAGACGGCACTACAGTAACTCAGCAACCCCAAAACAAAAACCCAACACTCAAGCTCTAATTACCAAGCAAGGAAATGCAACAATTGCTAAGAAACAAGTCCTAGGAGCATACTAGCAACAACAAATCTCAAGGAAACATGAAAGGAGCAAGAATCAAACCAAATCTACCAACACTACTATTCACATGCTTGCTAGAACTCAAGAATCAACCAATGAATTCAACTCAAATCCACATATAATAGAGAAGAGAGAGTGTAGATTACAATCATAAACTTACCTTTCGAATTTGAGAAGATTCGGATGTGATTTGAGCTCAAAATCATCAAGAATGGCCAAGGGTTTCTTCCTTCTCTTCTTGGAGCTGAAGTTGCTGCACTTTCCCTTCTTTTTCTTGGGTGTGGGACGAAATGGGGGAGTAGGAGAGAGTGAGGGATGGTTAGATACATATTAGTCAAGGTTAGAAGCTTAATTGGGGTTAAATGGGGTCCCACAAGTGAAGATTAGTCAACAAAAGGGTACTCTTAAGCACAAGGGCTCGTTCCTGGTCGAAAAACGGGGAATCAAATGGGCTTAGAAAAATATGAATCCTGATTCTTTGTCTTGATTTCTTCGTTACGAGTCCAACGCATCTTCCGGAATTCAAATCCGAATTACCGAGCTCAAGTTACGCCTTCCGGAACACAAGGTGCGCTAAAGCTCGTTAGGCCCTTATGTCCCTAAAACATAAAACGGTTTTCAAAACCGTATCAAACGAACTCAAAAACAAGTGACGAACACAAAGACACATACATAACACATATAAGTCACGCATAGCACATAGTCACAAAAATCGAAAACGAAAACGAATACAAACGAAGCAAGAACGAAACAAAGAGAACAAATACGTTCAAATAAGTCACATAAGGTCAAATGCGTTCAAGTAATTCAAATATATCACATAAAAGTATAATAGACACATAATTAATTAATTAAAAGCACACATAGCTCACCCATGAAGGCGTACCTGGAAAGGCCGGACGAGCGGGATGTTACAAACTCCCCTCCTTCAAAAGGACCTGTCCTCAGGTCCTAAGCGAGACCTTTGAGGGCACTAGAGCGATCCCAACTCCACGCTTCCGCTGCGCTACTCTGATCCAAAAGTTGTAACTCCTCGGGACATTGCTTCCTTAATTTGAAATGAAGAAGACTTCTCGTGTCCCGATCACTCGGTGGTACTCACCAAATCCGAGTGAATCCCCCTACTTTAGCAAACTTTGGTTACTCCCACTTCTGATTAACATTCAAAAGTAGTTGGGGAAAACTACCGGTTCTTGGTGTTCGGTCTTCTACCGAAAGCACTTTAGGCATTGCTACACTAAGTCTACAATGCCTCTTCTTGTGCCAACACTCTTACCGGTTTTTCAAGTCTCGTACCATGAGTGGAATTAGTCTCGTGACTAAGCACTTCTTGAGACATAGGCTCCAATCCTCCGTAGCAACGCACAACCGAAGTCTTCCTTAGTACCTCGATCGTAACGGAGAAGTTTGAGTATCCTCATGTAATCAAGGTAACTCCCTTCAAAAGCCTTATCCACTCGAACCCTGCCTCTTCCTTGTCTTTCATGTCAAGGGCGACACTTGAGACTTAATCTCTGAGGCAATTCTCGGTTCCTCTACCAAAATGCGTAGTCGACCATACCCTTGTTGAAACCACACTCAGCTAAGACCACAGAACACTGAAGAAGGACTAACGACTCCTCGAAGCAAGCATGAAGGGTATTTATCTCTCACCGTTAACCTGTGCAGCTCACGGTAATATTCTCATCCTAAATCCCGCCTTCTTCTTAGAGGGGACTAAGATACTCCACAAAGAAGTATTCACAAGGATGAAATTACCTTCTAAGAGCTCGTCAACTACGACTTAACTCCAACAACCTCGCTAAAGACCACCGGAAGAGAAACTCTAAACACAAAATAATTCCGAGATAAAGATCACGACAACCTCGATGTCCTAATTAGGTGGAAACGAATTCCATCTTCAAAGAAACACCAAAGGTGGCTTACTTCGACCGTTGTCTCCTTAAGCTTGGCTCGGCCTCTGAGTTAACTGAAAGAAAAGCCACAAAGCTTATCGCACCGTCCCGGAATTACCAACCACTACTACAAAGGGTATCAATGGGCTAGCCTTCCATCTAACACCTGGAGATACCGTTGAGCCCCGAATGGACGTCCTAAAAGCAACCACCCACGCCTATGGTAACACCATTACCCTGACAAAACTTGGCGCCTTCAAGAAAAACCACCGGAAAAGAACCAACCACCGAACGAGCTCGGCCCTCGCAGCTCACCAAACACACGACACTCTCCTCCCCAAACTCTCTCCAAAGAGAGAGAGGCAACACACAAGAGAAAAGAAAAGAGAAAACATAAGCAAGCAAGTAAGTAATAACAAAATACGCAAGCACTGAGAACAACAAGAAAAGGAAAGTAATACCAATTAAATAAAATGCATGTATGTAGTGCCATGAATGTTTGGTGTACCTTTCACCATGGCGGTAGTGTCGATCTTGACAACCTGTTCTTCCTCTTCCGTCATATTCACTTGGATTGGACTTGGAGTCTTGGAATCATGGCTCTTTGTAATCCTTGGATTCCCAGTCTTCGGGCAACTGTTCACCTTATGTCGCGGTTCCCCACACTTGTAACATCTCCCAAGTTTCTTTCGGCAAACTTCTTCGGTGTGATTAGGGCCTTGACAATAAGAGCATTGAATTATCTCCAATGGAAGAGGTATCGGATCCATCTTTGGTGGTTGAAGTTTCTTCTTCTTGGTGTAGTCGACCTCTTGAAGTTCTTGGGTTTCCTCTCGGAACATAGGCCTCTTATTTGAGTTTAAGCTTGATCCTGGGTTATATCCCTCCTTAGAAATGTGAAACTTCACCTCTTGCTTATTCATTTCATCTTGAACCACTCTTCTAACTTCCTCGGACCATTCATGTGCCGGTGAGCTTTGGAAAGCTTGTTGAATCTCGTCTCTACGCCATTGTATATATTCCCGGACCTTAGGGCAATCTTGGTTAGCTCTCGAGCTTTCTAGTTCCATCATAAGATCATCCATCATCTTCACTTCTTGCTCAAGATTCAGGAATTCTTGGAGTCTTCTAATTAATTCATTGGGAGGGATATACTTGTAGCAAAATTCTCGGATAAACCTTTCCCAATGGAGCTCTTCTCCGGACTTCTTTAGATGTGATCTTATTTCCTTGAACCATTTTGAAGCTTCACCTTGTAGTAAGCGGGAAGTGTGTCTTACTTTCTCTTGTGAGGTTCCCGAACAATTTCCCCAAATCCACAATACCACGGATAACCACTCCTCTGTATTAACACTATCGCCTCCAAACCACTTCGGTGGATTAAAGCCCTCAAACTTCTTTGAGACCGAAGAAACTTGTTTCTCTTGTTTTCCTTTTGATGAAATATGTTGGTATGAAAAACTCATCCTGAGATAAGAGAAATGATTCCAAAATATCGATGCATGCAGGGTTTAGTACATGTTCATGTAAACTATTAACTTAATTAAACCAAATAATTCAAATAATTCACATAAAAGATGAGAATGAATGCAAACAATCATATAATTCTGAGCCGAACGACCTAGACAAACCCGACATGACGCTAGAGCTCCGGTTTTGCAACCCAGAGCTCTGATACCACTTACAGATGTAACACCCCGGAGCGGAGGGCGCCACATCCCCCGCACCATAGTCCAACACGGGTATCGAAAGGGGAACTCCATCCCCGCATCGAACCATGGCGAACGGGTGACAAACAAAAATCAACTCTAGGCTAGGCGGTCTAGACCCTGAACAGAGTGCGCGATAAGTTAAATCAGAAGTGCGGAAGCCACAGGATCACAAAACAAACCAATTACAGATATAAAAGCTCAGAAAGAGATATACATATTTCAACAAGCTATGCCCACCCCGGGCTAAAGAAAATATGCAAAGCTTCAGATTACAAAACATAACTTATACTTATTTATACATAGTACTAAATATACATAGTACCAAAGCGGGAAAGAAAATATGTAATGCAAGGACTCTACAAAGACTCGAACAACTCCCAAGACACGAAAGACAACCGCCGCCTAGCCAGACTCCCAACCGGGTACCTGCAAAGCTCAAATCAAAGGGGAAAAAGGGAAGAAGCAACGAGGGTCAGTCCTAGAGACTGGTGAGGGGGCTAACACACGCACCCATACGTATACATAAGAGCCAAGCATATACAAATCGGAAATGTTCATGAATCCGGAGTGGTTTTTACATTCCAAAAGGTGTTAACACGTGATACTATATATACGAAGAAAGAGTTAGGACCCCAAAGGTCAAAATCTAACAAGTTTTACAAATTAGGAGTCCACCCCGTTTCATAAACCGTATCGGATATATAAGCATAAAGCAAACCATATCGGATACATAACATAAACGGAAACACGGCGAGAACGAGTTCTCCCGCACACTTACTCAGATTAAAGCAAAACTCATAAAACAATCCCACCTTTACACCATTGGGGAAGAGAGGTGCCCCTCTCTATTCCCACCACAGAACAGAACGGATGAACCGGGGGATCACGCCCGATTCCTTCGACGGCCATGCCAAAATGCGCTCCGTCGGCATAGGAGAACTAAGCCTCCCGTTGGTGGAGAAGTGCACAGGGGTCGTCCCGGGTCTCCCTTACCCACAATCTCCGGGGCCCAAACAGATCACAGAACTGACACACATATCTCACAAAACGGATACTTATCACAAAAGCTTTTCTTGCCAAAACTTAACACGTACACACACCAACCCTTTTCGAAAACGAATAAACAAAACGTAGCTTATATACATATAAAAGCCTTTTCAATGGATTTCATAGCAAGGGGGCCAATTCCCGCAAAATACATATCAAACACTTATTTATACATATATATAGTTCGCATGCGGGCTTAAATTACAATTAGGGTTGTAGGTCATAATATCTAAAAGGAAAGAAACCTCACCTCCGAGAAGCAACGGGAGCAAAGGAAGCAAACGAACGTCTAGAAGACCACCTTGTCAACCAAAGAACGGACCTAATGGCAAGGCAAAGACAAAAGACAAACTTAGACTCAATATGAACCACATTGACGCTCGGTACATGAATATGTATGCTTATGATGCAAATGATATGAAATGTATTCACATTAAGGCCATTTATGAGCATTCAAAGCATAATCGGATATATATCATAAACGAAGCAAGAATAAACAACAAGAAACAACGGAAAGGAAACAAAATGAACGAAACTAGAGTTCCTAGGAGACACGCCCGTGTCCCCCGGGAAAGGCAAGCTGAGACACCCCCGTGTCTCAGTACAGAACTAAACAACAGAAACCTGGAGGTGACACGCCCGTGTCACCAAAACAAGGCAAACCGAGACACCCCCGTGTCTCGGTACAGAAAAGCAAAAACGAAAACAAAAGGTGACACGCCCGTGTCACCAACAAAGGGCAAACCGTGACACGGGGGTGTCACGGTACAGAAAAACGCAGACGGCACTACAGTAATTCAGCAACCCCAAAACAAAAACCCAACACTCAAGCTCTAATTACCAAGCAAGGAAATGTAACAATTGCTAAGAAACAAGTCCTAGGAGCATACTAGCAACAACAAATCTCAAGGAAACATGAAAGGAGCAAGAATCAAACCAAATCTACCAACACTACTATTCACATGCTTGCTAGAACTCAAGAATCAACCTATGAATTCAACTCAAATCCACATACAATAGAGAAGAGAGAGTGTAGATTACAATCATAAACTTACCTTTCAAATTTGAGAAGATTCGGATGTGATTTGAGCTCAAAATCATCAAGAATGGCCAAGGGTTTCTTCCTTCTCTTCTTGGAGCTGAAGTTGCTGCACTTTCCCTTCTTTTTCTTGGGTGTGGGACGAAATGGGGGAGTAGGAGAGAGTGAGGGATGGTTAGATACATATTAGTCAAGGTTAGAAGCTTAATTGGGGTTAAATGGGGTCCCACAAGTGAAGATTAGTCAACAAAAGGGTACTCTTAAGCACAAGGGCTCGTTCCTGGTCGAAAAACGGGGAATCAAATGGGCTTAGAAAAATATGAATCCTGATTCTTTGTCTTGATTTCTTCGTTACGAGTCCAACGCATCTTCTGGAATTCAAATCCGAATTCCCGAGCTCAAGTTACGCCTTCCGGAACACAAGGTGCGCTAAAGCTCGTTAGGCCCTTATGTCCCTAAAACATAAAACGGTTTTCAAAACCGTATCAAACGAACTCAAAAACAAGTGACGAACACAAAGACACATACATAACATATATAAGTCACGCATAGCACATAGTCACAAAAATCGAAAACAAAAACGAATACAAACGAAGCAAGAACGAAACAAAGAGAACAAATACGTTCAAATAAGTCACATAAGGTCAAATGCGTTCAAGTAATTCAAATATATCACATAAAAGTATAATAGACACATAATTAATTAATTAAAAGCACACATAGCTCACCCGTGAAGGCATACCTGGAAAGGCCGGACGAGCGGGATGTTACAAATTCCCCTCCTTCAAAAGGACCTGTCCTCAGGTCCTAAGCGAGACCTTTGAGGGCACTAGAGCGATCCCAACTCCACGCTTCCGCTGCGCTACTCTGATCCAAAAGTTGTAACTCCTCGGGACATTGCTTCCTTAATTAGAAATGAGGAAGACTTCTCGTGTCCCGATCACTCGGTGGTACTCACCAAATCCGAGTGAATCCCCCTACTTTAGCAAACTTTGGTTACTCCCACTTCTGATTAACATTCAAAAGTAGTTGGGGAAAACTACCGGTTCTTGGTGTTCGGTCTTCTACCGAAAGCACTTTAGGCATTGCTACACTAAGTCTATAATGCCTCTTCTTGTGCCAACACTCTTACCGGTTTTTCAAGTCTCGTACCATGAGTGGAATTAGTCTCGTGACTAAGCACTTCTTGAGACATAGGCTCCAATCCTCCGTAGCAACGCACAACCGAAGTCTTCCTTAGTACCTCGATCGTAACGGAGAAGTTTGAGTATCCTCATGTAATCAAGGTAACTCCCTGCAAAAGCCTTATCCACTCGAACCCTGCCTCTTCCTTGTCTTTCATGTCAAGGGCGACACTTGAGACTTAATATCTGAGGCAATTCTCGGTTCCTCTACCAAAATGCGTAGTCGACCATACCCTTGTTGAAACCACACTCAGCTAAGACCACAGAACACTGAAGAAGGACTAACGACTCCTCGAAGCAAGCATGAAGGGTATTTATCTCTCACCGTTAACCTGTGCAGCTCACGGTAATATTCTCATCCTAAATCCCGCCTTCTTCTTAGAGGGGACTAAGATACTCCACAAAGAAGTATTCACAAGGATGAAATTACCTTCTAAGAGCTCGTCAACTACGACTTAACTCCAACAACCTCGCTAAAGACCACCGGAAGAGAAACTCTAAACATAAAATAATTCCGAGATAAAGATCACGACAACCTCGATGTCCTAATTAGGTGGAAACGAATTCCATCTTCAAAGAAACACCAAAGGTGGCTTACTTCGACCATTGTCTCCTTAAGCTTGGCTCGGCCTCTGAGTTAACTCAAAGAAAAGCCACAAAGCTTATCGCACCGTCCCGGAATTACCAACCACTACTACAAAGGGTATCCATGGGCTAGCCTTCCATCTAACACTAAAATGCATGTCGGGTAAAGGTGGCAATGCATGTGTCACGTTTACATCAAGCGTTTATGCAACACATTAGAGCAACGAAATCAAATAGAACCGTACACACGAACATAAATAAAGAAGAATAAATAATTGATGCTGAGTATGATGCACGTGCTATGAATGTTTTGGAACCTGTCACCAATGTGGGAAGTTGCTAGTTCGGTGGCTTTTCCTCATTCCTCCAATCCCGAGGTTACTTTGACTTTGTGATTACTCCGTGTCCTTCCCACGGTCTTCGAGATTTCCATGAATCTTTGTAAATCACTAGTGCCTTCCCCTATCCGAGATTGCAATTTCTTAATCCCTAATTCTTCCACGACCACGGAGTTAGCATCCACACCTCTCCTCGAAATTCGACCTTTACTTCTAATCGTCACCTCAATCAAGAATCCCGCACTTATCCTTTGTGAGTTCCATTCACCTCCAATTTCTTATACATGAGAGCATGATTTCCTTGCAAGGTGTGTTTGTCGTTCTTTGCCGTTTCCATTTGTTGCTCCATATCTTCCAATTCAACTTCACAACATGACAATTCAGCTTGGTTTTGGAAAAACGAACTCAAATCCTAATCAACACCTTGATCAAGATTCCCGTGACTATTGTTTATGAGTTTCCCATCACTGTCGAAATCCAAAGCACCCAAGTCCAACTCTTCCCGGTCTTAACTACGACAGACTTGATTTCAATTCACTAGGCTTAGTCAGAAATCCTTCCTTGTCGACCCCAGGTGCACAACTCCTACCGGACCCATTTTATCTTAGTTTCTCCTAATTATTGATACCTCTTTAGCGCTCCAATCCGGAATCAAAATATCTTCAAGGTTTGTTCACTTCATTCTTTAGGTTGAAAGATCTCGTTGAATCCAATTAAAGCACTCCAAGTAGGGGATTCGCATAAGTTGATCTTCTGAGTCACAACCATCCCTTGATTAACTCCTATTCCGATTTCACCAAATGTCCCTCTGCCCTCGCATCTCTAGATTCAATCTTCCCATTCCGAATCCTAATCCTTGAACTGTAGCTCCATCCGGAAAGCCTCACATCTCCAATTCTCTACATTCTTCCCGGAGTATCCTGCTCATCTTCCATGTCTCAGAAAAGCTTGCAATCGATCATCTCTGTTGTAGAACCTGGCCGTGGTTTGATATTATCTCCATAACCTATAAATCGTAGCTTACTTCAAGAGTATATGCATGCGATTAATACATGCTCATGACACATTTTCAACAATTAATGCAAGGATCCTTATGTAAAGGCAACAGATAGTCCAACAAAATTCAAAAAGGAAAGTCAAATTCATGTTCAAGATTGATGCAATGCACACGTTGTCATATAGTCCCTAAGCCGTACGACCTAGACTAACTCACTCACGACACGAGAACACCGGTTTTGCAACCGGGCTCTGATACCACTTGAGGATGTAGCACCCCTCACGTGAGGCACCACATCCCCCACACTATGGCTCAACACGAGTAACGAAATAGTAAATCCGCACCCGTATCAAACCCTAGCGAACGGGCGACAAACATAAAAGCCTTCCTAAGCTAGGCGGAACTTAGACCCTGCAATGATAACCAATCAACAAAACATAATGCATCGCAAAGCCAAAGTTCAAACATACCAACCATAACCAGATTTGGGCTCTTCAGGCCTCTTTTAATCCCTGGCAAAACCCAGTAAAAGCAATTCAATAACAATTACATAAATATTCAAGTTCATGATACTATAGAATCGAATAATACATAATTCCAATACATATGTGAGTGCAGAGACTCTCCTAACCTAACTTGACCAACTCAAACTCAACAAAACTCCGCCTAGCTCGAAACTCCAAAGCCAAACCTGCATACTAAAGTGTTGGGGAGGGAGAGGGTCAGTCTCTAGAAGACTGAGTGAGCAGGAGCGATACATATATATATAAGAAACATGCACATGCAAGTCATAAATCCCGAGCAAAGGTTTTATTTGAAATTAGTTCCCACGAAGGGCAAGAAAATGATTAGTCAATGCTCGGATTTTACGACTAATTCATATTAAATTCATTACATTCATAAATCATACATATACATAAGGCTCGGCGAGTGAGCGTGCACAATCTCCAACCAAACTCCGACCGTGTACGACAATTATCATTAATATGTTGATTAGGCGATCATGCAATATATCATAATACACACAAACCATAAATCATATCATAAAACATATTCGTTTGGGCAATCCGTGTCCCGGCCTTCCCGCACGGTGCATAACAATCATAACATAACATAATCATATCATAATCATTCATAAATAAGTTCCAACCTTCTTCCTCCGGTGGTGGACGGGTTTGCAAGGCCCGACCACCCAGTCATATCAATGCGGCTATGAGGTTCATGAGGCCTCAAAGCCCGGTTAGCGTTTCCCCGTAAAAAACTCCTTGACGAAGTCCGTTTCGCCGTAATTGGTTGGAACTATTATATGGGCCAGCCCTTGCTTCCTCGGTTAGCCACATATACTAAGTCCCGGGGCCCGTTCAATCATAAAGCATAAATGTGTCTCGCCAAACATATCAATTCATAAGAGACATAACATAATTCATAAATCATTTGAAAAGGGTTTACTCGATCAATATTTACTCGGTACGTTCATTTGAAAACCATAAATAACTATATTAGGTTTTTGGCCAAAGCTTGTCACATACGGTTGTAGGGATTTTATACATAACTAGAACGAAAACACCCTCACCTAAAACATGGCGATACAAGGATACGAGTAACCGAGTGCCTGAAAGATCAAGATCTCTCCACCCTGGAGATAAACTGTACAAAAGACAACGTGACGTGTTCGTGAGACTCAAAACTCTAAATGAACCATATATGTAACGACCCGTTTTCAATTTACACATTATGTGAAGATTTATCTACATTTCATAATATTATATGTATTATAAGTTCATGCTTTATATGAATTATCCTTAATGTGAAATTTGTGAATTAAGTGATAATGTGCTTAAGTGTCTTATGTGACTTTAATTGAACATTTCATTAAATTTATGGACTTAATTGCATTTCATGAACTGGGGGTAAATGTCTAATTGTTAGAGATGATACTTGATTGCATTCATTTAAATAACATAGGGACTTGTTTGCAAATTGGGTGCATTTGTTATGTTAGTGGATGATATTATATATGATATATGCATCTCTTCCATCACTTGCTCATACATACATTTTCATACAAGAGAACACACACACACCTAGTGAGGATCGATATTTACACCTCAAGAGAAGGAGAAGAATTCATCTCATCATCCAAGCTATTTTGAGGAACTTTGAAGATAGAAGCATCAACATCTTCATCTCTTCATCCTCATCTCATTCTTTTTTCATTTCAAGGTATGACATGAGAATGGATTGAATCTATTGATTGACTATATGAGTAGGGTTTGATGTTAGCTTGATGCTTTCATGTGTGTTCATGATTAGAAGCATGTTTAGCTCATATTCCCTTCATTTCTTGCATAAAACATGAAGTTACGTGAAGTTTGGAAAGCATGTATATTTTTGGGGTTTTCATGAGGAATTCTTGATGCTTAGATGTTTATTTCTTGGATGAAATGTTGAATACTTAAAGTATGATGTATATATGAGGTGTTTCAACATTTGTTATGGTTGGAGTTCGGATTATGTTGGTTTGGAGTTGGTTTGTGCATGGAAACCCCTGTTTTTGCCCTGTTTTTTTGTCACGCACAGATGACACGGGCGTGTCATCTTTGCTTTGTGTTGGGTGACACGGGGGTGCATGTTGGAGAGTTGGGATTTTCTGTACCGTGACACGGGGGTGTCACGGTTTGCCTTGAAATGGTGACACGGGCGTGTCACTTTCCTGCATTTTGTCCAACTTCGGACGAACGCCATTTTCACCTCGGTTTGAATTAGAAAACGTGTCATATAGCGTTGGAAAGGTATATGTGTCTACTTTCATATCCAACAAGAAAAATTCAATTCCCACTTCTAGAATTTAAGATATTATAGTTTTCCCACAACATGTACATTTCAAAAAATTGTCGGTTTTGGCCAAACTTCACCAAAACCTTTCTTATTGCTTTCCTTTCACTCTCTTGGCTCCCATATGTGAATTATATGTTGTATATACTTGATTAATTGATAAGCATGCTCTTACTTGACACTTCTTGGTACGTAATTGCTCAAACTTTATTGTGTAATTCCATGCACTATAGGAATTGAACTTGAAATGATTGAATGATATGAATATGTGACTCCTTGAGATTTATTGCATCTCTTAGATATTGATTGGTTCTCTTACATGCTAAGTGTCACTTGATTGCTAGTTCTACTTATTTACATGAGCATTGTCGTGCGTCATACTTGGTTTCATATTGAGTCTTGTCCCACGAGTTCACGTTATTTCCTTTCTTGTCCAGTTTTTCTCCAGGGCGGAGATCAGTGATCGTTGGGCACTTTCTTGTATCTTTGTCTTGTTCCGTCGCTCGTCAGGTGAGGTTTAATTTCTAGATATATAGAACCTTTACAACCCTATGTGATCTTTCGGCCAAAATATATCTATATATCTATATTTTGCCAAAACCTTATTGTTTTCAAATGAATTACCGAATTGTACCGATTGATTGATTGATTGTTTTGGCGAGTAAAACACGTTCACATTGGGCCCGAGGGTAGTGTATTGAGCCGACCGGGAAGGCAAGGGCCGACGGGCAACTCTTGCACTATCCTCAACAATTTGCGGGATGACCCCTGAATCCACTAGGAGATTAGTGGAGGAAGGAGTTCCGGGTATAGGGAATCATGAACCCTATACTCAATGAGATTGGATGGCGGGGCCTTGCAATCCCCCATCACCCGGAGGAAGAAGGATGGACGAAAATTGCTAAGTGTGCACTAATTTCTATTGGTTGATCACTTAATTAATTACAACTGAATTATTGTACACTGTCGGAGAAAGGTTGGAGATTTGCCCCCACTCGCCGGGCCACTGATTGAATTGAATTAAATTGATTGTATTGTTAACTTGATTAGTGGTAATCTCGGGCGAGTTATCTTTACTATTAAACTTATATGGTTTCTATTTTATAAACCCTTACCCGAGATTATGGCTTGCATGTTACTTGCGCGAATATTTATTTATAAACCCCTCACTCAGTCTGTGGTAGACTGACACCTCACACTTTTCAGGTACTGTCAGTGGCGTGCTAGGCGGGAGTCTGAGTTGTGTCCAGTTGTCGAGTTGAGTCTATCTTGCATTTTCATGTTATGGATATGTTGGAGATGATAATGTATTGATGAATGTTGGTATCTATAAGTAAATATGTAAATATGGTACCTATAAGTATTGATTGCTATTGCTTCCGCTTTTATTGTTCTGAATTGTTTATTGGTAGTATTTGAGGGTACCCGCCTAGCTTTTGAGTTTTTTTTTTATTATTGTCACCCGTTCGCCATGAGTCCGGTTCATACATGGACTACCCATTTCATGTGTGAGCTAGACTTATGGTGCGGGGGTGTGGCATCTCGGCGTTCCGGGTGCTACATCTTAGGTGGTATCAGAGCCCGGTTGCAAAACCGCGGTTCTTGCGTCGAGTCGTGTCATGTCTAGGTCGAACGACATAGGATTAATTGATAAATTGTGAGTCTTGCATCTTATTTGGAACTAGTTGTACTTATTTGAACTTACCTGAACATCTTTGAGCTACTTGATGACTTGTGCATGGCATTGATTTATGTTACTACTTGATGATTAATTGATTTTCTATGGTTTGGAAAATTTTATATCCAATGTGTTTATTTAAACTTTTGCATAATTTGAGGGTTTTGCATCTTGTTTGAAATTATTTGACTACTTGGATCTTTTGAAAATTTTGAGTTATTGAATAATTTGAGCATTGTGTTGAACTATGTTGTTAATTGCCAATTAATTGATCTTGAATTATTTGAAATATTTGCTCAACATGTTTTATTTTAAACATTGATGAATTACCTGTTGCATTTTATATTAAATTCTTGACATTAATTATGTGACAATTTTGTGACATGAGCATGTCTTACCCACATGCATTTATTTTCAAAGGAAGTTGTGAATACAGGTTGTAGAAATAATATCCAACCACGACCAACCTTTAGACAACCTCGTATATTACAAGTGCTACTTCTCGAGCTTGAAAGGGTTAGATAATGGGCCAGGGACTTCATAAGCGGAGCTGAGGGGAATTAACCTCTTCCATCGGGTTATGATTTAAAGGATAAGATCCGGAATGAAAGAACCAACTATAGGAATTCATATTACCACAAAGGGTGCATCAACCGGGCGAGGAAGTCTATTTTATTCAAGGATGAGGTGAAGGAAGAATCGAGGGAAACTAATTATTCAAGACTTGGAAGTGTGGCCAAGATAAGGAACTTGGTTGGTTGGAAGCGAAATCTAAACAAGAGAAGAAAACAACTCCGGTAATCCTGATTGAGTTAGGGGAATCAAGTAATCCGTTATGGGAAGTTAGGATGCTAGAGTTCTATAATCGGGTGGATTGAGTTCATTTTCCAGAATCAAGTTGAATGGTCACGTTGGGACCGCGAAGTAGGGAATAAGGAGTTAATGCAACAAATGAGAATGGTAAAAGAGGATAGAGAACTTTTGGGTGGAAATTATATGCTCAAGGCGTAGGCAAGTAAGAAGACAAACCACATAATTGATTCAATTACTAAGGAATAGATTCAAGAAATTTCAATCAAGGTGGTACTTAGAAGAACCGGGACAATACTTGGAGGTTGGTTCGTTGAGGGAAGTTGGGAAATTAACTCCATAAGTAGAGAAGAATGTGAGTTCAAGAGTTCCGAATTAGGGACCCTACCATTATTCAAGCTAATGCAAGAAAATCTTGATCAAGGAGGTAATTATGGTAATAAGCAACAAAGCTTAACTTCCATGGAAATGAAGCAAGGAAAATATGGGAAATGGTATGGTTTAGGATTTCGACTAAGGAAGGAATAAAGGAAGTTCAGTATTACAGCAGAGATAAAGTTGGAAAGACAATTAGGCTAAAGGTTTTATCGAGTTGGATATTTCCTAGATCCAAGCTGAATTGTCGTGTGGTGAGGTCATGTTAACAGACATGAAGCAACAAATAGGAACAATAACGAAAGGTGAAGAATTCTGGGTAGATTTCGGGTGACCAAGTAAAAACAATTGGAAAGAGAGTTCATTAATTATTCGAACTCCTAAAGAGGAAACCAAGGAAGTTTTGAGTAAACTGACAACTACGAAGAAGACTCAGGCAATAATTGGAGAGCGATTATTAAAGACAGGGCAAGATGCTAATTTCATGAGCGTAGAGGACTTCGGATTCAAGCCATTGTAATCTCAAGCCATGGGAATGTTCAAGTTGATGCTAGCAAATTCTGAAGAATTAGAAGACCGTGAGTAACAAGAAATGATTAACAGACGCAGGACAAATTTATAACCCAGCAAACATGAAATGTAACTACGGTGACAGGTTCAATGCATCCACAAGCACGTGCATCATACGTTATGTTAATCTTTTTAAATTTCTTTACTCATATGTGTTTTCCGATTGAACTTAATTGTTTCAATATGTCAATTCTATTATTTTCAAGTGCGTTACTTGCATCGGCATATTAATCCAACATGCATATCTAGTGTCTTGATTACAGGATGTCTCAAGGTCACCCTCATCGTGCACGAGTGTTTAGAGTTTCCCCGCATTTGCCCCCTCCGGTTCAACCTCAGGAGTTTTTCGAGTCTTTAGTTTGTTTGGTTGATCAGAAGATAAGAGAATATGTTTCCTCGGTGCCGCTAGCTTTATCACAGCAGCCGGGCCAAATTTCGATAGCTTTTAAGGAGTTTCAGAACCAACAAACCTCAAAGTTCTTTGAAAGAAGTGATAATCAAGCTAAGTCACCACTTAAGAAAATTAAAAGGATGTGGGAATTAGTCCCAGGTGACTCCCAAGAGAAGATCCGAGACACCACCTCTTTGGAGGCAAGAAGGTCTAATCCTCAACCCGGGCAGGCTTCAGGTTCAAAATTAGGACAGACTTCCAACAAAGGGAAGCGGCCTATCTCTCACCCTATCCCAACACCTCAAGGGAGGTCTCGAAAGAAAAAGAATCGGTCATTTGAGTCAGGTTTAGGAACTTCATGTACCCCGGATTTAACAACATCTTCGAGAAAGCTTCTTTGTGCTTATTGTCGAGGCGACAACCACACTTATGAGAATTGTAGATGGCGTTTGGGCTTATGCTTGCGATGTTGAAGCAATGAACACCGAGTTGACACGTGCTCGAAGCGAAAGGGGTTATCCTCCGGGAGGCCAAGGCCACTTGTTCAAGTCCGTTCTTGTATGCTAGAGAGAGAGGTGCAGGATGTAAACGCGGATCTAAACGTGATAGCAGAAGGTATCCATTACACGCATGACCCAATCAGAAGTGAACGGTACACCTAACCATGCATATCACGTGCATCACGGATCTTATTTATTGTGTGTTTAATTTCTTGTTAGTTGCAAATTGGTTGTCTATGAGTGATACTCATGTCATTAATAAGATTCCACTTGCCTATGTGACACTTATATGAATGTGTTTACAATTTGCGCTCTTGTTTTGCTTTCTTGAGTATTTGGAAGACGGGGTTCTCTCATTTCTTGTTGAGAGACGGGGTTCTCTCATTTCTTGTTGAGAGACGGGGTTCTTTCATTTCGTGTTTAAGAGACGGGGTTCTCTTTTGGCGTGTTTAAGAGACGGGGTTCTCTTGTAATTCTTGCTTTGGTGAGAGTCGGGGTACTCTCCTTGCTTGTTTGAGAGACGGGGCTCTCTCACCGCTTGCTTTAGAGATTTAGAACTTGAGTATGGACCTGGGGACCAGGTCCTCTTAAGAGGGAGAGAGTTGTAACGGCCCGTTTTCAATTTACACATTATGTGAAGATTTATCTACATTTCATAATATTATATGTATTATAAGTTCATGCTTTATATGAATTATCCTTAATGTGAAATTTGTGAATTAAGTGATAATGTGCTTAAGTGTCTTATGTGACTTTAATTGAACATTTCATTAAATTTATGGACTTAATTGCATTTCATGAACTGGGGGTAAATGTCTAATTGTTAGAGATGATACTTGATTGCATTCATTTAAATAACATAGGGACTTGTTTGCAAATTGGGTGCATTTGTTATGTTAGTGGATGATATTATATATCATATATGCATCTCTTCCATCATTTGCTCATACATACATTTTCATACAAGAGAACACACACACACCTAGTGAGGATCGATATTTACACCTCAAGAGAAGGAGAAGAATTCATCTCATCATCCAAGCTATTTTGAGGAACTTTGAAGATAGAAGCATCAACATCTTCATCTCTTCATCCTCATCTCATTCTTTTTTCATTTCAAGGTATGACATGAGAATGGATTGAATCTATTGATTGACTATATGAGTAGGGTTTGATGTTAGCTTGATGCTTTCATGTGTGTTCATGATTAGAAGCATGTTTAGCTCATATTCCCTTCATTTCTTGCATAAAACATGAAGTTATGTGAAGTTTGGAAAGCATGTATATTTTTGGGGTTTTCATGAGGAATTCTTGATGCTTAGATGTTTATTTCTTGGATGAAATGTTGAATACTTGAAGTATGATGTATATATGAGGTTTTTCAACATTTGTTATGGTTGGAGTTCGGATTATGTTGGTTTGGAGTTGGTTTGTGCATGGAAACCCCTGTTTTTGCCCTGTTTTTCTGTCACGCACAGATGACACGGGCGTGTCATCTTTGCTTTGTGTTGGGTGACACGGGGGTGCATGTTGGAGAGTTGGGATTTTCTGTACCGTGACACGGGGGTGTCACGGTTTGCCTTGAAATGGTGACACGGGCGTGTCACTTTCCTGCATTTTGTCCAACTTCGGACGAACGCCATTTTCACCTCGGTTTGAATTAAAAAACGTGCCATATAGCGTTGGAAAGGTCTATGTGTCTACTTTCATATCCAACAAGCAAAGCTCAATTCCCACTTCTAGAATTGAAGATATTACAGTTTTCCCACAACATGTACATTTCCAAAAATTGTCGGTTTTGGCCAAACTTCACCAAAACCTTTCTTATTGCTTTCCTTTCACTCTCTTGGCTCCCATATGTGAATTATATGTTGTATATACTTGATTAATTGATAAGCATGCTCTTACTTGACACTTCTTGGTACGTAATTGCTCAAACTTTATTGTGTAATTCCATGCACTATAGGAATTGAACTTGGAATGATTGAATGATATGAATATGTGACTCCTTGAGATTTATTTCATCTCTTAGATATTGATTGGTTCTCTTACATGCTAAGTGTCACTTGATTTCTAGTTCTACTTATTTACATGAGCATTGTCGTGCGTCATACTTGGTTTCATATTGAGTCTTGTCCCACGAGTTCACGTTATTTCCTTTCTTGTCCAGTTTTTCTCCAGGGCGGAGATCAGTGATCGTTGGGCACTTTCTTGTATCTTTGTCTTGTTCCGTCGCTCGTCAGGTGAGGTTTAATTTCTAGATATATAGAACCTTTACAACCCCATGTGATCTTTCGGCCAAAATATATCTATATATCTATATTTTGCCAAAACCTTATTGTTTTCAAATGAATTACCGAATTGTACCGATTGATTGATTGATTGATTGATTGATTGTTTTGGCGAGTAAAACATGTTCACATTGGGCCCGAGGGTAGTGTATTGAGCCAACCGGGAAGGCAAGGGCCGACGGGCAACTCTTGCACTATCCTCACCAAATTGCGGGATGACTCCTGAATCCACTAGGAGATTAGTGGAGGAAGGAGTTCCGGGTATAGGGAATCATGAACCCTATACTCAATGAGATTGGATGGCGGGGCCTTCCAATCCCCCATCACCCGGAGGAAGAAGGATGGACGGAAATTGCTAAGTGTGCACTAATTTCTATTGGTTGATCACTTAATTAATTACAACTGAATTATTGTACACTGTCGGAGAAAGGTTGGAGATTTGCCCCCACTCGCCGGGCCACTGATTGAATTGAATTAAATTGATTGTATTGTTAACTTGATTAGTGGTAATCTCGGGCGAGTTATCTTTACTATTAAACTTATATGGTTTCTATTTTATAAACCCTTACCCGAGATTATGGCTTGCATGTTACTTGCGCGAATATTTATTTATAAACCCCTCACTCAGTCTGTGGTAGACTGACACCTCACACTTTTCAGGTACTGTCAGTGGCGTGCTAGGCGGGAGTCTGAGTTGTGTCCAGTTGTCGAGTTGAGTCTATCTTGCATTTTCATGTTATGGATATGTTGGAGATGATAATGTATTGATGAATGTTGGTATCTATAAGTAAATATGTAAATATGGTACCTATAAGTATTGATTGCTATTGCTTCCGCTTTTATTGTTCTGAATTGTTTATTGGTAGTATTTGAGGGTACCCGCCTAGCTTTTGAGTTTTTTTTTTTTATTATTGTCACCCGTTCGCCATGAGTCCGGTTCATACATGGACTACCCATTTCATGTGTGAGCTAGACTTATGGTGCGGGGGTGTGGCATCTCGGCGTTCCGGGTGCTACAATATATGACGCACGACAATGCACAAGCATGATATGAATACATAAAAGATGATATCATGTCAGGAAAATGTTCATGTGCATTATTAAGGCATTTAACTCATATATCCAAGTCATTCATTTGATATTATAAACGTTCATATACATTCAAGTTCCATCTTCTCATATCCTTCATAATTCATAGCAATATCTTTAAAATCATAGTCACATTATACATTTCAACATCTTTCCAATGAGTATGATAAATAAAAAGGCAAAGAGCATCACTTAAGACATCCAAAGAATGCAGAAGGTACTTTATATTTCATATAGAAGCACTCAAGCCACGTCATAGAAATTCACCAAAAGCATGCTTTAAACCTCGTCCAAAAGCTTTGAAATTAAACCACAATACTCCCAACACATAACAAAACAAGTTCATAGTTCAACACAAAAGGAGATAAAGTCATTAAAGAGGTGAAATAAATCAAAAACCGAAAAGGAAGCAACAAGGACTGCGTAGGGGAAGGGACACGGGGGTGTCACCAACCTTAGCTACATTGAGCCACGACCGTGGCTCAGTTCAGACATACCCAGAAGGTGTAACACGCCCGTGTCTCACATTTTAGTGTAAATGAGAGACGGGGGTGTCACGGTACAGAACCAAAACGCACACAAGACTTTACCGTGAAAACTGATCCCATATAAAATCAATCCAAAAGCGTACCAAATCAACTCCAAATGCTATGAAATTTAATATACAACATATTTAGCATGTAAGGAACATATTTAATTTAGAGTGAAAAGGCTAAATCACACATTAAGGGCATCTAAATCATGCAGCAAAACTGGGTCGCCAAAAACGTACATAAGAGCCCTATTGTTTCAATCAAACCATGATCAAGTACTTAGGGGTTGAATTTGGAACTGAATCCTTAGGGAATGCATGCTAACATACTAAACAACTAATATAAATCATATATATGCAAAATGGCACGAATTAAAGCACATTAGGGTGACCAACAACCACACATACGTAACAGCAGCAGGTCTGTCATCGAGCATGCATAAGAATAGGCCATGTCTTTCGGTTTTGAGGCTTAAAATGGATCCAAATACTTGAAACATGAATGCTAACCTATAGAGAAATGAGTGTACATCAACTCCATGCAATTTCACACGAAATGGAGACCATTTGGTCAAGCAACAACACAAGATTTCACACAGCAGTTATGAAACAGAGGAGGCAGTTTTGAACATCGAGTTTGAAGCTCCAAATCTCATAATTTTATAAAAGGGTCAAGAGATAAAATCCTCCTAACATCATATACTATCATTTGGGAAAGAAATAGGCCAAGAAACAGGCTCATATAATCATATATAAGCAAGAAAAACAGCTACACAAGTAAATAGGTCAGAAGAACAAAAATCCCTAAAAGTTCATATCAAACTCATCACTCAAGCCCTAACCAAATCTGATCCAATTCATGTTGTAAGTATATGAAATCAAGTATAATAGAGTACAGAAGACATAAATATGCATACCTTGAAGATTGGAAGAAGAAGGGAGGTGATTTGGGCTCAAAATCACAAGAATGGCCAAGGGTTTCTCTTCCTTTTTCTCTCTTCCTCTCTCTCGATCAGTTGCAGCAGCAAGGGGAGATATTTGGCTCGGTTTTTGCTGTTAAAAGGGGAAGAAAGGGCTTAAATCTAGGTACATAAGTCATGGTTTAAGGTATGGTTAGGTTAGAGGAGTGTTAAGGGTCCCACCATGAAGACAAGTAAACAAAAGGAGCTCTTCTTGCACGAGTTTCTCGTTACGGTTGGATTTCGGAGGTCTTAATGATTTCAAAAAGATACGAGGCTTGTTCCCTTGTCTCCGAATCGTCGATACGAAGGCAACGGAGGTGACGGAATTCGAATCCGAATTCCCGAGCTCATGATATCACGTACGGAACCAAGGGTGCGCTAATTGCTCGTTAGCCCCCGATTTGGTTCCACAAATCAAAATAAATTCGTTAACACGTCAAATGAATCCGAAAACATAAACCGAGCATATAGACATGTTCATAACACACATACTTACGACATACTAAATTTCCATAACATTCCGATATCATTACATATAAAAACGAAGCCCAAATAGAACACTCATGCGCAAGAATGAATTCATAACGTTATATATTAATTACTAAAACTTAAATTCCAATTTAAATAAATTGAAGCCAACTAATAACATGTTGAAATTAATTAACAGAATTTCCGAAATAGTTAAGGTAACATGAAATCTTAATTAAGAAGTTAAACACTAAATATCAAATTAAGTTAAAATAACAACACTTTATAGTTTTAAAACAAATAGGAACATTTTTAAACAATTAATCATATCATTAAATTATTAAATTGCGCAATTTAAAAACAAAAACGACACATTAGTTAAAACGAAAAACCGGGGCGTTACAATCTCTCCCCCTTAAAAAGAATCCGTCCTCGGATTCACAACACGCCTGAAAACTAACAATGAGAGATTCCCCGCCTCTCACAAGCAACAAAGAGAGAGCCCCGTCTCTCGAGCAGCAATGAGAGAACCCGGTCTCTCGCAAGCAACAAGGAGAGAGCCCCGTCTCTCGAGCAGCAATGAGAGAACCCCGTCTCTCGCAAGTAAAGAGAGTACCCCGTCTCTCAAACGAAAATAAGAGAATCCCCGTCTCTTACAAACAACGAGAGCACCCCGTCTCTCAAACAAAAATAAGAGAATCCCCGTCTCTTACAAACAACGAGAGCACCCCGTCTCTCAAACAAAAATAAGAGAATCCCCGTCTCTTACAAACAACGAGAGCACCCCGTCTTTCAAAAAAAAAAATAAAGCAAGGAAGTCTCCAATACTCCCAAGCAACAGACGCAAAAACCAAAATTAAAATCAAGTAAACGCCCACGTGGATTAACAATTACTCCAAGTAATTAACACGATAAGAAATCGGAACACATAACAAAGAAATTATTTGAATCAAATTTGCATGGATGCATGTATCATGGATGTTATAAGTACCGTTCACCGTAGTTGCAAAATTTAGAATTGAGAGTTGTCGTTGTCCAGAGTATGATCCGTCCTGAAAATAGCTCAGTAATCAGCTTGTCTTTAACCTCTTCAGGGTTCCCCGGTGAAGCGATTGATGAATTCTTTAAGGATTATATTCTTAGATCCTTTCTAAATTGTACCGCTTCCAGTTTCCATCATGTTCTATTAGTCTTCATTTGCCCAATCAAATCTTTTTAATCAACCGAGCTTGAACTCCCCGAATGTCCTTAAATTGTCCGTCCCGAAATCCGATCCATAGTTACTACCTTTACCCATATCGGAGTCTAACATATTCTCAAAATAGCTACTCCTGGCAACACTGACGGCTCAGTACCGATCTGGAGATATTTATTATTATGATTTCTTTCCCATCTTCTGTTCCTATCATCAATTTATTCTCTTTAACCCCTTTAAAGTTATATTCGGTAATTGGCCCCATATTTCTTGAATCGAAGACAAAATGTTCTTAATGATTCCTGAAGCTTGATGTAATCCTCCAATTATCATCCTTTTCTATTTGGTCCCTTCTTAAGTTTTCTTCTGGATCACCTTTGATATAACCGATAACTTAATAATATTATCTCGGACCCCTTCAAACTTTATTGAATAAATCTTGATCGACACCATCCCCTCATATAACAGCTTGATTCAATTTTTCCCTGTTAATTCTAACTTAGGAGGTCACAGAAACTCCCGTACAATTTCATTACCCCCAAATCGGAATTCCAAACATAGAAATGTTCAATAAACCCTTTTTCTTTATATCTCGAAAAATCTTCACCCGAATTTGGCATCGTAACTTCTCTCCGAACAACTTAACCATTACAGTCATCTTATTCGTTTCCAATGGCCACCATTAGGACATCCAGATTCTCCTTAATTTGCATCCCCGTTGTTGCTATTAAAATATTTATTCGAGCACTACTTTCATCCTTCAATTTATCTCTCGGTCGTGCTCTCCCCCTTAAAATTTTTGCCCTTACATGTAAAACTCCATTAATCCTTCTCTCATTGAAATTCTCGAGAAGTCACTTCCATTATAGAGGGTTTTAACCCCAATGACGACCCAAGGTTTTCGCCTTTCCATTTCTCTTCTAATCCTCTTCTCTATTCTTATTCGATCCGAACACCCCGAAGCTAAATCTAATCTCACTTTCCTTCGGAGTTCCTTTCCACCAACCTACCCCTTACCTAAAGTTCTTTATTTCCCAAATCGTCTTTCTTGCCATGTGCCACCCTATTATTTCCTTTCCCTTAACTCAGATATGGTTCGAGCGAAGATATACTTAACAAATGAGGTGCCAGAGCTTCCTATCAGGTAAACACTAAAATGCATGTCGGGTAAAGGTGGCAATGCATGTGTCACGTTTACATCAAGCGTTTATGCAACACATTAGAGCAACGAAATCAAATAGAACCGTACACACGAACATAAATAAAGAAGAATAAATAATTGATACTGAGTATGATGCACGTGCTATGAATGTTTTGGAACCTGTCACCAATGTGGGAAGTTGCTAGTTCGGTGGCTTTTCCTCATTCCTCCACTCCCGAGGTTACTTTGACTTGGTGATTACTCCATGTCCTTCCCACTGTCTTCGAGATTTCCATGAATCTTTGTAAATCACTAGTGTCTTCCCCTATCCGAGATGGCAATTTCTTAATCCCTAATTCTTCCACGACCACGGAGTTAGCATCCACACCTCTCCTCGAAATTCGACCTTTACTTCTAATCGTCACCTCAATCAAGAATCCCACACTTATCCTTTGTGAGTTCCATTCACCTCCAATTTCTTATACATGAGAGCATGATTTCCTTGCAAGGTGTGTTTGCCGTTCTTTGCCGTTTCCATTTGTTGCTCCATATCTTCCAATTCAACTTCACAACATGACAATTCAGCTTGGTTTTGGAAAAACGAACTCAAATCCTAATCAACACATTGATCAAGATTCCCGTGACTATTGTTTATGAGTTTCCCATCACTATCGAAATCCAGAGCAACCAAGTCCAACTCTTCCCGATCTTAACTTCGACAGACTTGATTTCAATTCACTAGGCTTAGTCAGAAATCCTTCCTTGTCGACCCCAGGTGCACAACTCCTACTGGACCCATTTTATCTTAGTTTCTCCTAATTATTGATACCTCTTCAGCGCTCCAATCCGGAATCAAAATATCTTCAAGGTTTGTTCACTTCATTCTTTAGGTTGAAAGATCTCGTTGAATCCAATTAAAGCACTCCAAGTAGGGGATTCGCATAAGTTGATCTTCTGAGTCACAACCATCCCATGATTAACTCCTATTCTGATTTCACCAAATGTCCCTCTGCCCTCGCATCTCTAGATTCAATCTTCCCATTCCGAATCCTAATCCTTGAACTGTAGCTCCATCCGGAAAGCCTCACATCTCCAATTCTCTACATTCTTCCCGGAGTATCCTGCTCATCTTCCATGTCTCAGAAAAGCTTGCAATCGATCATCTCTGTTGTAGAACCTGGCCGTGGTTTGATATTATCTCCATAACCTATAAATCATAGCTTACTTCAAGAGTATATGCATGCGATTAATGCATGCTCATGACACATTTTCAACAATTAATGCAAGGATCCTTATGTAAAGGCAATAGATAGTCCAACAAAATTCAAAAAGGAAAGTCAAATTCATGTTCAAGATCGATGCAATGCACACGTTGTCATATAGTCCCTAAGCCGTACGACCTAGACTGACTCACTCACGACACGAGAACACCGGTTTTGCAACTGGGCTCTGATACCACTTAAGGATGTAGCACCCCTCACGTGAGGCACCACATCCCCCACACTATGGCTCAACACGAGTAACGAAATAGTAAATCCACACCCGTATCAAACCCTAGCGAACGGGAGACAAACATAAAAGCCTTCCTAAGCTAGGCGGAACTTAGACCCTGCAATGATAACCAATCAACAAATCATAATGCATCGCAAAGCCAAAGTTCAAACATACCAACCATAACCAGAATTGGGCTCTTCGGGCCTCTTCTAATCCATAGCAAAACCCAGTAAAAGCAATTCAATAACAATTACATAAATATTCAAGTTCATGATATTATAGAATCGAATAATACATAATTCCAATACATATGTGAGTGCAGAGACTCTCCTAACCTAACTTGACCAACTCAAACTCAACAAAACTCCGCCTTGCTCGAAACTCCAAAGCCAAACCTGCACACTAAAGTGTTAGGGAGGGAGAGGGTCAGTCCCTGGAAAACTGAATGAGCAAGAGCGATACATATATACATAAGAAACATGCACATGCAAGTCATAAATCCCGGGCAAAGGTTTTATTTGAAATTAGTTCCCACGAAGGGCAAGAAAATGATTAGTCAATGCTCGGATTTTACGACTAATTCATATTAAATTCATTTCATTCATAAATCATACATATACATAAGGCTCAGCGAGTGAGCGTGCACAATCTCCAACCAAACGCCGACCGTGTACGATAATTATCATTAATATGTTGATTAGGCGATCATGCAATATATCATAATACACACAAACCATAAATCATATCATAAAACATATTTGTTTGGGCAATCCATGTCCCGGCCTTCCCGCACGGTGCATAACAATAATAACATAACATAATCATATCATAATCATTCATAAATAAGTTCCAACCTTCTTCCTCCGGTGGTGGACGGGTTTGCAAGGCCCGACCACCCAATCATATCAATGCGGCTATGAGGTTCATGAGGCCTCAAAGCCCGGTTAGCGTTTCCCCGTCAAAAACTCCTTGACGAAGTCCGTTTCGATGTAATTGGTTGGAACTAGTATATGGGATCCCCGTCAGCCCTTGCTTCCTCGGTTAGCCACATATACTAAGTCCCGGGGCCCGTTCAATCATAAATCATAAATGTGTCTCGCCAAACATATCAATTCATAAGAGACATAACATAATTCATAAATCATTTGAAAAGGGTTTACTCGATCAATATTTACTCGGTACGTTCATTTGAAAACCATAAATAACTATATTAGGTTTTTGGACAAAGCTTGTCACATACGGTTGAAGGGTTTTTATACACAACTAGAACGAAAATACCCTCACCTGAAACATGACGATACAAGGATACGAGTAACCGAGTGCCTGAAAGATCAAGATCTCTCCACCCTGGAGATAAACTGTACAAAAGACAACATGACGTGTTCGTGAGACTCAAGACTCTGAATGAACCATATATGACGCACAGCAATGCACAAGCATGATATGAATACATAAAAGATGATATCATGTCATGAAAATGTTCATGTGCATTATTAAGGCATTTAACTCATATATCCAAGTCATTCATTTGATATTATAAACGTTCATATACATTCAAGTTCCATCTTCTCATATCCTTCATAATTCATAGCAATATCTTTAAAATCATAGTCACATTATACCTTTCAACATCTTTCCAATGAGTATGATCAATAAAAAGGCAAAGAGCATCACTTAAGACATCCAAAGAATGCAACAAGGTACTTTATATTTCATATAGAAGCACTCAAGCCACGTCATAGCAATTCACCAAAAGCATGCTTTAAACCTTTTCCAAAAGCTATGAAATTAAACCACAATACTCCCAACACATAACAAAACAAGTTAATAGTTCAACACAAAAGGAGATAAAGTTATTAAAGAGGTGAAATAAATCAAAACCGAAAAGGAAGCAACAAGGACTGCGCAGGGGAAGGGACACGGGGGTGTCACCAACCTTAGCTACACTGAGCCACGACCGTGGCTCAGTTCAGACATACCCAAAAGGTGTGACACGCCCATGTCTCACATTTTAGTGTAAATAAGACACGGGGGTGTCACGGTACAAAACCAAAACGCACACAAGACTTTACCAACAAAACTGATCCCATATAAAATCAATCCAAAAGCATACCAAATCAACTCCAAATGCTATGAAACTTAATATAAAACATATTTACCATGTAAGTAACATATTTCATTTAGAGTTCAAAGGCTAAATCACAGATTAAGGGCATCTAAATCATGCAGCAAAACTGGGTCGCCAAAAACGTACATAAGAGCCCTATTGTTTCAATCAAGCCATGATCAAGTACTTAGGGGTTGAATTTGGAACTGAATCCTTAGGGAATGCATGCTAACATACTAAACAAATAATATACATCATATATATGCAAAATGGCACGAATTAAAGCACATTAGGGTGACCAACAACCACACATACGTAACAGCAGCCGGTCTGTCATGGAGCATGCATAAGAACAGGCCATGTCTTTCGGTTTTGAGGCTTAAAATGGATCCAAATACTTGAAACATGAATGCTAACCTATATATCAATGAGTGTACATCATATCCATGCAATTTCACACGAAATGGAGACCATTTGATCAAGCAACAACACAAGATTTCACACAGCAGTCATGAAACAGAGGAGGCAGTTTTGAACATCAAGTTTGAAGCTCCAAATCTCATAATTTTATAAAAGGGTCAAGAGATAAAATCCTCCTAACATCATATAATATCAGTTAGGAAAGAAATAGGCCAAAAAACAAGCTCATATAATCATATATAAGCAAGAAAAACAGCTACACAAGTAAATAGGCCAGAAGAACAAAAATCCCTAAAAGTTCATATCAAACTCATCACTCAAACCCTAACCAAATCTGATCCAATTCATGTTTTAAGTATATGAAATCAAGTATAATAGAGTATAGAAGACATAAATATTCATACCTTGAAGATTGGAAGAAGAAGGGAGGTGATTTGAGCTCAAAATCACAAGAATGGCCAAGGGTTTCTCTTCCTTTTTCTCTCTTCCTCTCTCTCGAACAGTTGCAGCATCAAGGGGAGATATTTGGCTCGGTTTTTGCTGTTAAAAGGGGAAGAAAGGGCTTAACTCTAGGTACATAAGTCATGGTTTAAGGTATGGTTAGGTTAGAGGAGTGTTAAGGGTCCCACCATGAAGACTAGTCAACAAAAGGAGCTCTTCTTGCACGAGTTGCTCGTTACTGTTGGATTTCGGAGGTCTTAATGATTTCAAAAAGATACGAGGCTTGTTCCATTGTCTCCGAATCGTCGATACGAAGGCAACAGAGGTGACGGAATTCGAATCCGAATTCCCGAGCTCAAGATATCACGTACGGAACCAAGGGTGCGCTATTTGCTCGTTAGCCCCCGATTTGGTTCCACAAATCAAAATAAATTCGTTAACACGTCACATGAATCCGAAAACATAAACTGAGCATATAGATATGTTCAAAACACACATAATTGCATTTCTGTTTGATTTCATTGCTTTAATGTGTTGCCTCTTACGTCGTTGCAAGTGTGCCAGGTGCATCGTCATCTTAACCGACATGCATTTTAGTGTTTATTTGATAGGAAGCTCATTTACCGCACCTATCAAGTATTACTTAACCGAGCCACTTTCGAATTCGTTGAAGATGACTTCGGGAAACAAAGAATATCAAGTAAGGGGTAGGTTGATGAAACGGGAATTCGAATAGAGGAAGGAATCCCGCACCTCAAGAGGATTAGAAGAGAAATGAAAAGGCGAAACCTTTGGGTCGTCATTGTGATTAAAACCCTCCCTAATGGAAGTGTCTCATTAAGAATTTCAATGGAAGAAGGATTCATGGAGTTTGACATGTAAGGGCAAAAATTTTAAGGGGGAGAGCCCGAGCAAGAGATAAGCTGGAGGATGGAAATGGGGCTCGAAGAAATATGTTAGCAGCGACAACGGAGATGCAAATTAAAGAGGATCTGGAAGTTCTAATGGTGGCAATTGGAAATGAATAAGACGACTGTAATGGTTAAGTTGTTAAGAGAGAAGCTACGTTCCTAAATTCGGGTGAAGATTTTACGAGATATAAGGGAAATGGTTCATTGAACATTTCTACATATGGAATTCCGATCTGGAGGTGATGGAATTATAAGAGAGTTTCTGTGAACTCCTAAGTCGGAATTAACCGGAGAAAATCGAATCAAATTATCATATAAGGGGATGGATTCAATCAAGATTAATTCAATGAAGTACAAAGGGGTCCAAGACAATATTATTGAGTTATTGGTTATATTAATGGTAATCCAGGAGGAAACTTAAGAAGGGACCAAATAGAAAAGGATGACAATTGGAGGATTGACATCAAACTTCAAGAATCATCAAGAACCTTTTGTTTTCGATTCAAGAAAATATAGGACCAATTATCGAATATAACCTTAAGGGGGTCAAAGGGAATGAACGGATAATACGAACGGAAGATGGGAAAGGATTTGTGTTTTGAGAGAGACCATTATAAGAATAAACATCTTAAGGTCGGGATTGAATCATCAAGGTTGTCCAGATTGGTTATCCTCGGGGATATGTTAAGCACCGATATGGGTAAGGATGGAAGATATGGACTGAACATCGGAACAAATATTCTAAACGCAAAAGTGAATGTCAATTGGATTACTTGGAAGAGTTAGTCCGACTGAAAGAATATAATAGGGGTTGAGGAAGGATTGAAGAAGTTGAGTAGCAGTACAAGTCAGAAAGGATCTAAGAGTATAATCCTTAAAGGATTCATCAATTGCTTTGTTGGGGTATCCTGAAGAGTTTAAGAACAAATCGAGAACTGAACTCACTTTCGGGACAGATCATACACTGGACAACGATAACTCACAATTCTAAACTTCGCAACTACGGTGAACGGTACTTAATGCATCCATGATACATACATTCATGCAAATTTAATTTAATAATTTCTTTGTTATGTGCTTCGTTTTCTTATCAAGTTCAACTACGTGAAGTAATTGATGATTAACGTGGATGATATCTGTTACTTGCCTTGGGGTGGCTTACGTGATTTTAAATTTGGTTTTGCGTGTGTTGCTTGGGAGTATTGGAGACTTCCTTTCTTTATTTTGGGTGAGAGACGGGTGCTCTCGTTGTTTGTAAGAGACGGGGATTCTCTTATTTTTGTTCGAGAGATGGGGTGCTCTCTTTGCTTGCGAGAGACGGGGTTCTCTCATTGTTGTTGGAGAGACGGGGTTTTCTCATTGTTGCTCGAGAGACGGGGATCTCTCCTTGTTGTTTGTGAGAGACGGGGAATCTCTCATTGATTATTTTTAGGCGTGCTGTGAATCCGAGGACGGATTCTTTTAAGGGGGGAGAGATTGTAACGCCCCGGTTTTTCATTTAAACTAATGTGTCGTATTTGTCTATAAATTGCACAGTTTAAATCATTTAATTATGTGATTAATTGGTTATAAGTGTTTTAAATATTTAATTTTACTATAAATTGTTATTATTTTATTTTATTTTATTTCAATTTAATATTATTTTTATAAATTTCGTTATTTAGTAATTATTTTTTTTAAATTATTAATTTAGTGATTAATGTTAATTAAGTGTTATGTTAATTAATCATGCTTAACCATATTAATTAAATTTTTATAAAATACGTTGACTTTGAATTTCATTTAATATTAGAATTTAAATGTTAGATATAAGTTTTAATGTTTAAATTATTATGAATAAGTGCATGGTTGTTTAATTTGTGCATCGTTCTTGTATGAAATGATATCGAAATGTCGTGGAAATGTAGTATGTCGTAAATATATGTGTTATGAACACGCCTATATGCTCGGTTTATTTTTTCGAATTCATTTGACGTGTTAACGAATTTAATTTGATTCATGGAACCAAATCGGGGGCTAACGAGCAATTAGAGCACCCTTGGTTCCGTTTGTGATATCTTGAGCTCGGGAACTCGGATTCGAGTTCCGTCAACTTCGTTGAACTCGTATCGAAAATTCGAGTTTAATAAACTTAGCCTTATAATTTTTCAAAATCATTTTAACCTCCGAAATCCAACCGAAAAACGAAACCGCATCCAAACAACCACCTTTCACTAAAATGGTCATAACTTGATCAAAACTTAACCAAATTAACTATGGTTGGTGGAATTTTAACCCTAGTTCAACCCTCTATCCGCCCTCAACTTCCCCATCTCGAACCAAACCTCACACAAACCAGAAAATTCATCCAAAGCTTCTGCATCCCAGTTCTTCCCGTAACAGTGCAACCCTTAAGATTTAGGAGCTCAAATCTCAATCAACTTTCATCCAATCAACAAGGTGAGTTAGGATTATGTTATACACTCTTCTCTGGTCATTTTGATCTATTCATTTCTAAATTTCAGTCAGATTTCATGTGGTTTTAAAGATTGGAATGAATAGTTAGGTTTTAATGTATTTTGATGATTTCTTGACTTCCCTTGAGCTATGACTTGTTTTGAGGATATATATATATGTTTCTTTTACTTCATTTATGATAGAGTATGCTTGTATTAATTGATGGTTAAGAGTTTGGTGAGATATCATTTATGGATTGTTATGAAAGGCTTGTACTTCAAACTGAATTTCTCCCTCCTTCACGTACCATTCTGCTACTAGCTTTTGGGAGTTGTTTTGATGTCTTTTGCTGTCTCATTTTACCCCTTACGCTGAAGGAAAATTGGTTGATTGATCACGTTTGGATTGCTCTATTCTTTTTCCAGTTTCTTGCCCTGTTTTTCCTTCATGAACTGCTGTCTTTTTCTGATATTTGCTGTGTATGTTGTGGTTTGTTTCCAGGTCTGTTGATTGGGTAGTTGAAGCCTCTTCTTACCTTGATTGTTGACTTGAATTGATTGCTAAGTATATGAATGTCTTGGCCTGGATATACTCCCCTTTTCCTCCCCTGTTTTTCGTTCTTGGTTGCTGCGTCTGTTGCTGCTTCTGTAACACTCTCCCCGAGCGGGGAGTGTTTCCTCTTGGAGAGTACCCGACCAGGTACTCCTGTTACAGAAAGTGTCTGTACCCCCTACCCGGCCGAGGAGTTTGGGGAAGGAAGGGCTACCAGGGCGGGTAGCTGCTTCTCTGCTATTCTGTTCTTCCCTCCCTTCTTTTCTTTCTTTCTTTTGCTGCGAGGATGCTTCCTTTTCTTCCTTGGGTGCTGGTGTGTGTTGGGTTTTAGGTTGGAGTGAATCTATTGTTTCCATTTCCTTCCTCTGCTGTTGTATGTTCATGGTGATATATATATATATGTATGCGATTGTATGTTTGCCTGCTGGATTAGATCTGTTGCTGCTGCTATTCTTCAATTGTTTCATAGTATTGTACAGTATATATATATATATATATATATATATATATATGCGGATTTGTGTGTGCATGGGGAGGCTTTAAGTGTCTGTGTGTTGCTGTATATATATATATATATATATATATATATATATATATATATTTGGTGTGTGTTGTTGTATATATATGTATACATATTGTGTGTGTGAGTCGTGCATGCATGCATGGGAGTGATTATATATATTTCATGAATTTATGTATGTAATATATATATATAGTATATATGTTAAAGGTAACTATGCATGCATGTTGATTTACGTATGTATATATATATATTATATATATATATATATATATATATATATATATATATATGTTTATTATATATATATTATATATACTAAGTATTATTTGATTTAATTCAATTTTAGAATTTAATTGAATTCTAATTCACATATTTAATTTATCGATTATCGCTTGAACGTTTCATTTATCCTATTTCTAATTGTAAACATGAATATTACGTGTTATGATTATTAAATGAATTCTTTGATTAAATTGATTGGAAATGTGAATTTATGAATTCGAATGAAAGTGAACGAATGATTGAATGGCTTGATTAAATGATTTAAATTCCTTAATAGTGCACATGAACATTTTCATGATATAATCTTATCTTTTACGCATTCACATCATGATCATACATTGCCGTGCGTCATATATGGTTCATTTGGAGTCTTGTGTCTTACGAACACGTTACGTTGTCTTTTGTTCAGTTATCTCCAGGGTGGAGAAATCTCGATCTTTTCGGGCACTCGGTAACGATCTTTCAGGTGAGGGTGTTTTCATTTTAGTTACCTATTAAACCCTACAACCTTATGTGACAAGCTTTGTCCAAAAACCTTATATATATATATGTTACTTTTAAAGTAGAGTTATCGAGTAAATTCTTCTGAAGTTATACGTAAGGCGTATATAAGCTTAAAATGGTTTTGCAACGAGGCTATGCTCCAAACCGTGTGTCTTCATGCTAGCTACGGATTAGGATGACACGGAGAGGTACGTGTATAGCATATGCCGAGTTGCAGGGTAAGGTATGTTTTCTTATAGTATGTATCCTAAGTATGAAGTAAATGTTTGGGCGAGATTATGCATGTATGATATGATCACGGGCCCAGGGACTTAGTACATGTGGCTATCCGGGGAGGCATGGGCCGACGGTGATCCCATGTGCTAGTTCCACTATGTTACGGCGATACCGGCCCTCGCTAGGAGGTTTAGCGGGGAATGGAAGTTGAGTGCCCTTGGGGGAGTCATGAAACCCCATTGGCCTATGTATGAGGTGGTCGGGTCTTGCTAACCCATCCACCACCCAGAGGAAGAAGGTTGGAACTTATTTTATGATTATGATTATGTTTATGATTGATATCCACCATGCGGGAAGGCCGGGACACGGATTGTATTATGATATATTGCATGATCACCTATTTAAAGTATTAATGATATGTGTCGTACACAGTCGGAGTTTGGTTGGAGATGATGCACGCTCACTCGCCGAGCCCTTATGTTTATGTATGAATTATGAACGTAATGAATTAATATGATTAGTCATAAAATCCGAGTATTGCTTGGTTATTCTCTTGCCCTTTTGAGAAAATAGTTTAAATAAAACCTTGCTCGGGATTTACGACTTGCATGTGCATGTTTTTATATATACGTATGTCTCTCCCGCTCACTCAGTCTTCTAGAGACTGACCCTCTCCCTCCCCAACCTTTATGGTGGTGAGCGGAGATGAGTAAGATGACTTTAAGGGTTGACCATTCAAATGAGAGCTAAGCCACCAAATGCAAGTTGAAGATCTTCAAGGGAAATAGAGAAGATAGTTCTTTGAATCTTTCTATGTATGTAAGTCGATTTGAAGATATAGGAGTTATGGAGGAGTTTAAGGAAACCCCCAAGTTGAGATGTCAAGAGGGAACCGAATCAAGTTATCATAGAAAGGGATGCTGTCAATAAAGCTTGGTACAATGAGTTCGGAAAGAGATTTTAGAAGCGACAAACCATCAAGGATAAACATTGGAAAGAATTAAATCAAACTTAAAGGATCAACAAGAACATCCTTTCTCCGATTAGAGAATTGTATGAGCCGAATACCAAATTTCGCCTTAGAGGTTTAAAGAGAGTAAAAAGGGTCACTCGAATGGAAGATAGAAGAAGATTTGTATAGCATATATATTAGGGTCGGGAATGACCTTTTAAGGACCAAGGGTAGCTATCTTCAATAGTATGTTAGGTTTTAATTTGGGTAAAAGAAATAACTATGGATCTGATTTCGGGACGGATGATTTAAGGGTATTTGGGGAGGTCAAGTTCGGTTAATTGAAAAGAGTTGGTTGGTCGAATGAAGATTATGGGAACTGAGGAAAGATCAAAGAAGATTGGAAGCAGTACAAGTCAGAAGGGAATAAAGAATAAAATCCGTAGAGGATCTATCAATTGCTTTGTTGGGGTACCCTGAAGAGCTTAAAGGCAAGTCGAGCACTGAACTCACTTTCGGGGCAGATCACGCTTTGGACAACGAAACTTGCCATTCTGAATTATGCAACATCGGTGAACGGTACATGAAGCATCCATGATACATGCATCCATGCAAATTTAACTTGAATAATTTTCATGTTAAGTGCTTTGATTCTTTATCATGTTAAATTAATTGGAGTAATTGAGAATCAACGTGGATGATATATATGTTGGGATTAATGCCCTGAAAATCCAATTATATTGTAAATATTTTGGATTAATAAAACTGAAATTATCGCAAGTTATGAGTATTTTACAAATTTAATAATTAATGACGTGTGATGGTATTTTTATATGAAATGTGTTTCATAGGAAAAGACTTTAAATACCAAAAGTCACGTGTCATTAAATTTCTAGTCAGTATGATAAGAAAATGTTCTTATCGAGACTATAATGTGTTATATAAGATGATTAGTCTTTCATCATAAGGAAATGGAGTTTCCAATTATAACACATTGATGATTTTCAATGAGATTGGAAACATCGAACTGGACCACTGAGATTATTCATTTTATACTGCTATCTAAAATGAACAAAATCTCGGAAGCATTAAACTCTTAATCCTGGCAATGTTTCTACTTTAGGCATGTAGTATTAACCACTGTGATGTACTCAGAAGTGAGGTCTCGGTAACGGGTGGCCAAAATACTTTGTACGTTCGGTGATTGCATGAAATGTGCTAGAGAGAAATATTGATCAAGGAATCTGTAGCCTTGCTGGAAGGTTTAAAGATATCCCTGAAATAGATTTGCAAAAAGTTCGAATTAAAACTTTGGCCAAAGTACTTCGCGTGTGCGTCACCGAAGTTGTATGTTGAATGTGTTTCACATACAGGGAATTTGAACTTAAGGCGAATCAAGAAATTTCAGATTGGAAGTGAAAAATAAATGATAGTAGTATTGATTTATTTTTCATGGATATCTGTACAGAGGAGTAAAAAGCAAAATTATTCTAGATCGAGAAATTCGTGAATAATTTAATTAATTTTAGAGTTCAACAATATTTATTTAGTGGAATTAAATATTGTTAAACGGTAATCAATTATTGTCATGGGATGATAATAGATTGACCCGTTTGGAGCTAAGATTAATTAGTCCTGTAGGTCCCCCCGCAAGCCCCAACGAAGATCAAAGAGAAAATATTAAAACGAGAGAGAGAAATGATTTTTCAAAGAGTTTGAAAATAGCCAAGGTATTTATTTTGAGAAAATAAATTAAATTCCAAAGAGTTGGAAATGTCCGAAATTTTATTTTGGAGAAAATAAAATTTAAAAAAAAAAATAAAAAAAAATTTTTTTTTGCTGACGTGGCAGATGACGTGGCACGCCACGTCAGCGGGTCAGCGCGTCCGACACGTGGACGATGAAGATCGTGCCACGTCGGCGAAAAGGAGCGGCCCAAATTAGACCTGGAAGGGTCCGGGTCAGGACGCGGGTCCGGGTTCGGGTCAGATAGGGTCGGTCCAGGTTTGACCGACCAGGAAACGTGGACAAATCGTATTGTGACACGTGTCACCGACCGAACCAAGCTGAACCGACCGGTTCACGGCTGAACCGGTCTAAGGACTGAACCGCCGGTTGGACCGGACCGGTTCGCCACGTGGCAGGTGCTCACGCCTGCTTGAGCATCACACGCGCGGAACACACAGCCGCCACTTGGGCAGCGCGTGCGGCGGCTGCTGGGCGTGTGCTCGATGCCGCTAGCCTCGTGGCGGCGCGAGCTCCTGCGTGGCGTCATCGGATTTGCCGGCCGAACATGGAGTGCACAGCATTTTGCTGAAAAAGGACGAAAATGGCCCTCAATTGAAGCCTATAAATAGGCTTTGCATCTCTTTCTTTTTCAGTACAATTTTTTTTGGCTTTCAGTGTTCAGCTCACGAAATTTTCTCTCTCGACAATTAATTAATCTTTAATTAGATTAATTAATACTTAATTAGGTGGTTATATAATTAATATATAATCCACTCAATTAATAGAAAATAGGGATTTTCAGGTTTTAGAAAAAAGGGTTTTTCTGAAAAATATTTTCTCAAAGTATTTAGGGAAATACTGCCGGAGCCCACACTCCAATTTCTTAATCGGGGATATTGCGGGGAAGCTCTGCCGGTTTCACGAGAAGATATCGAGGTGCTGGAAAAGTGTCGTTGATAGCCAATTTTGCAGTACGCTAATACTGTTGTGCTGCCAAAATTATTATTTGCATATTGTGATTATATGCTAGATGATTTAAAATTATGTTATCGATGCCTGTGTATATTAGACTTATGTTGCCCGATTTTTTCCGCTGCTTTATTAAAATATTTTTGAAATATTTTGATATAGAGGTTATGGCGAAATTTTTTTGAAATGTCACTGTACCGTCACTCTGCCTCGGGCCCGCCACGCAACCCAACAACTGGTATCAGTGCGGCGCTCCGATTATATACTCGCATTGATAAAGCATAAGATGCATAATTTTAAATCTGATACTGTGCACGTAAATTCTGTCCAAGAAGGCTGGGTTTTAAGTGGGACCGTTGTGACCCCTCCAGTGTTTCTGGGAGTTTGCGTGGAATGGTAATTTTCTGGGAATTGATTTCAATAATCTTCCTGGTTAATTACCGTATTAGTAAATATGATTTAAATTATGTGATAATTTAAAAACATATTTATTTAAGGGACCATTAAAATTTTAAAGCGTGATAATTATGTGATAATTATTTGCAAGCATGCTTTTAATTTTAAAAATGGCATGATAATATGTGATATTATGTTGTTTCAATTATGCATGATTTATTTAATATGATTAGATAAATAATGTTTAATAGAGATTAAATACGATGCATAATTGGATTAATATTTTTTGGCTTAAATTAATAAAGAGTTATTAAAGCCTTAGAATATTATTAGGATTATTTAATAATCCTAGTGGGAGCTTATTAATTAGATTAATTACTTTCAAAATTAATAAGACGCCAAAAGTGATTATTTAATAATCAAAGATAATCCACAAATTTTATAAAATTCAAGTGGGAGCGAGATGAAAAGAGTTGGATTCTCACGGCCTCCATTACCCGTCTATAGTATAGTGGATATATACTACTCCTTTCGGCGGGTATGTATTCGCGGTATACAAGATTGGACTTCTTCGGATAGAATGAAATACGGGGAAAGTCAGCTCGACCACGCCTCCGTGGAGTGTCTGATCTACTCGTACGAATTTCTAGGTAATGGTATACGCTTGACTAAGTAATGTATTAACCTCCCTTCGGAGTTATGTTACATTCACTTAGAGGTTAAAGGTTAACGTGGTGGATTAACATAGTTTGGTAAGAGTTACCTAGATGGCATGTTAATTAAGATTGATTCTTGCTCTTCTAAGCGGTTTTCGACCTCGCTTCCGGGGAGTCAACTGCGGTTAGATAAGTCACCATTGTGTAAACCAAAAATGCTTACGTGGATTTCATTTATTGGTTAGACGCAAAAGAAGTAAAATACAGAATCATAACTTGCACCCTTTTAAAATATTTCAGTTTTAAAACAATGTCGACCGCTAGCCCGCTTCAATCGATCCTAAAGAAAAATATGCTTGAAGGGTCTAACTATGCTGACTGGAAAATGAATCTTGACATCGTGCTTGGTCACGAGAATCTGAAACAAGTGCTCACTGAACCTTGTCCGGGGATACCGGAAACTACAGCCAATCAGGATATGAGAAATGCTTACGCCAATTGGATCAAGTCCAATGATTTGGCTAGGTCATATATCCTGGCTTCTGTCTCCAATGTTCTTAAGCATCAAATGCACGAGATGTCGGCTGCTAGGAACATGATGGATCATCTCCATCAAATGTTTGGAGGACAGAATCGAGCCAAGAGGCTCGAATTGATGCGGAGGCTGTTAGTTACCAAGATGTCTGAGGGATCACCTGTTCAGGATCATGTTATGAACATGATGGCTTGCCTGAACGAAATTGAAAGCCTTGGTGCTAAATTTGATGATCTCAGCAAACAGGATATGATCCTATGCTCTCTGCCAAAGTCATTCGACACATTCAGGCAAAATTATTCTATGAACAAATTGGATTTTTCTCTGCCTGAATTGATGAATGAACTTAAAGTGGCAGAGGGAGTGATCAAAGCTAAGGGAACTGTTCTCCTGGCTCAGGCATCGACTTCCACGGCTCCAAAGGCCAACAAGTGGAAAAAGGGAAAGGGAAAGGTTCTCAATCCCAAGAAAAAGGTTCAGAAGAAGAAGGGTAAACCTAGCAAAGGAAAATCTTTCCACTGCGGTGAAAATGGGCACTGGAAGAGGAATTGTCCAAAATACTTAGCAATCTTCCTGCTAAGCCATCTGGACAAGGTATAACGATATCTTGTTTAATTGAATTATGTTTAGTTGGATGTCCACCAGATTCCTGGTGTGTGGACTCGGGTTCAACTAATCATATCTGTAATTCGTTACAGGGGTTCAAGCTAACCAGAAAGCTTGAAGATGGCGAGATGCAGCTACTGCTCGGGGATAATACAAGTATATCTGTATTAGCAGTAGGGACTGTAAATTTGTATTTTGGTGATAGGGTTTTGATGTTGAAAGACACTCTGTATATACCGTGTGTTCGCAGAAATCTAATTTCTGTGAGTTGTTTAATAAATAATGGTTTCAGTGTTTGTTTTGAACAAAACTTTACCATTAAGCAAAATAAATGGTTTATTTGCTCTGGCACGGTAAAAGATGGTCTTTTCTTATTATACCCTGATAAAAACCCTAATTCCAAAGTTAACACTACTAAGCTTGACTTACCATCCAAAAGAAAAACTCCTATGCCTAATGAGGCGTACAAGTGGCATTTACGTCTTGGTCATATTAATCCAAAAAGGATCCAAAGACTAATTTCAGATGAATTGTTGAGTCCCTTGGATTTAACAGAACTACCAGTCTGTGAATCTTGCTTGGAAGGTAAAATGACCAAGAGATCTTTTAAATCTAAAGGTAATCGAGCCACAAAATTGCTTGAGTTAATTCATACGGATGTGTGTGGTCCTATGAGTATTCAAGCAAGAGGAGGTTTTTAGTATTTCATCACTTTTACGTATGATTACTCCAGATACGGATACGTTTATTTGATGAGATATAAGTCTGAATCTTTTGAAAAGTTCAAAGAATTCAAGGCTGAAGTTGAAAATCAAACTGGAAAACGTATCAAGGCACTTCGATCAGATCGTTGTGGTGAGTATCTGTCTACAGAGTTTCTAGAATTTCTCACTGCAAATGGGATTAGATCTCAATTATCTGCACAGGGTACACCCCAGCAGAATGGTGTTGCAGAAAGGAGAAATAGAACTCTGATGGAAATGGTAAGATCTATGATGAATCATGCTACCCTAGCAAGTTCGTTTTGGGGCTTTGCACTCGAAACGGCGGCACACATATTAAACCTTGTTCCATCCAAGTCTGTTCCTAAAACACCAATGGAACTGTGGCGAGGGCGAAAGCCCAGTGTCTCCTATCTTCGGATATGGGGAACCCCAGCTCATATGTTAAGGAAGGATCCTGACAAGTTGGAATCAAGAACAGAGGTTTGCTTGTTCATAGGTTATCCTAAAGGAACAAGAGGTGGTACATTTTACGATCCGAGCGATCACAAAGTGTTTGTGAGCACTAATGCCAAATATCTTGAAGATGATTTCGTAAATGACCACAAGGGTAGAAGCAAAATTGTGTTAGAAGAAATGACAACATCAGATTCTGAATTCCAAGAACCCGTAGTAACTGAAAATGTGTTAGATACATATGATGTACCAGATACAACATATGATGTAGGGACGAGTACACAGCAGCCTCGTCGTAGTGGGAGGATTGTCAGGGCACCTGAAAGATACCTAGGATTAACCCAAGTGGTTGAATCTGACGTATCTGATCCTATCACATATGATGAAGCCATAAACGATATAGACGCTGACCGTTGGGTCACAGCCATGGAATCTGAATTAGATTCAATGTATTCCAATAAAGTCTGGGAACTTGTAGAGGCGCCTGAGGGCATTAAACCTATTGGATGCAAATGGGTCTACAAGAGAAAAAGGGGAATAGATGGAAAGGTTGAGACATTTAAAGCAAGGCTTGTGGCAAAGGGTTATACCCAGAAAGAAGGTATCGATTATGACGAAACCTTCTCGCCTGTAGCAATGCTTAAGTCCATAAGAATTCTCCTATCCATTGCTGCTCATTTTGATTATGAGATTTGGCAAATGGATGTAAAGACTGCTTTCTTGAACGGGCACCTTCAAGAAGATATATACATGGTTCAACCTGAAGGCTTTATAGCCAGAAATCAGGAGCATATGGTATGCAAGCTTGATAGATCTATTTATGGTCTTAAGCAAGCGTCTAGGTCATGGAACATCAGATTTAATGAGGCAATTAAATCCTTTGGATTTATGCAATTGCCTGATGAACCATGTGTGTACAAGAGACATCATGATAGTGTTGAAACTTTTTTAGTTCTATATGTTGACGATATTCTGCTCATTGGGAATGGCACGGGAATATTATCAGCAGTTAAGATTGGTTGTCAAACCAGTCTGACATGAAAGACCTAGGTGAAGCCAGTTATATTCTAGGGATCAGACTTTGTCGTGATCGTAAGAATAAAATGATTGGTTTATCACAAGCAGCATATATAGATAAGATGCTGGCAAGATATAATATGGCAAATTCCAAGAAAGGATCGTTACCTTTCAGACATGGAGTTCATCTGTCTCGGGATCAGTGTCCCAAGAACCCAGAAGAGACAGAAGAAATGAAAGATATTCCGTATGCTTCGGCAGTCGGAAGCCTCATGTATGCCATGTTATGTACCAGGCCAGATATCTGTTATATTGTAGGTCTAGTCAGCAGATATCAATCAAACCCTGGACCCCAACACTGGATAGCTGTAAAGCATATATTAAAGTACTTGAGAAGGACTCGGGATTATATGCTTGTCTATCGCAGTGATGAGCTCATTCCTATAGGGTACACAGATTCGGATTTCCAATCTGATTTGGATTCTAGGCGTTCGACGTCTGGATTCTAGGAGTATTAAGCAAACTTGCATTGCTGACTCCACCATGGAAGCCGAATACGTGGCAGCTTCGGAAGCAGCCAAAGAAGCGTATTGGTTCCGAAATTTCCTAATGGATCTAGAAGTCGTCAAGGACGGACTTACGCCGATCACATTGTACTGTGACAATGCTGGAGCGGTGGCCAACTCCAAGGAACCTCGAAGTCATAAACGTGCCAAGTTAAATAATTTTCATGTTAAGTGCTTTGATTCCTTATCATGTTAAATTAATTGGAGTAATTGAGAATCAACGTGGATGATATATATGTTGGGATTAATGCCCTGAAAATCCAATTATATTGTAAATATTTTGGATTAATAAAACTGAAATTATCGCAAGTTATGAGTATTTTACAAATTTAATAATTAATGACGTGTGATGGTATTTTTATATGAAAGGTGTTTCATAGGAAAAGACTTTAAAAACCAAAAGTCACGTGTCATTAAAGTTCTAGTCAGTATGATAAGAAAATGTTCTTATCGAGACTATAATGTGTTATCTAAGATGATTAGTCTTTCATCATAGGAAAATGGAGTTTCCAATTATAACACATTGATGATTTTCAATGAGATTGGAAACATCGAACTGGACCACTGAGATTATTCATTTTATACTGCTATCTAAAATGAACAAAATCTCGGTAGCATTAAACTCTTAATCCTGGCAATGTTTCTACTTTAGGCGTGTAGTGCTAATCACTGTGATGTACTCAGAAGTGAGGTCTCGGTAACGGGTGGCCAAAATACTTTGTACGTTCGGTGATTGCATGAAATGTGCTAGAGAGAAATATTGATCAAGGAATCTGTAGCCTTGCTGGAAGGTTTAAAGATATCCCTGAAATAGATTTGCGAAAAGTTCGAATTAAAACTTTGGCCAAAGTACTTCGCGTGTGCGTCACCGAAGTTGTATGTTGAATGTGTTTCACATATAGGGGATTCAAACTTAAGGCGAATCAAGAAATTTCAGATTGGAAGTGAAAAAATAAATGATAGTAGTATTGATTTATTTTTCATGGATATCTGTACAGAGGAGTAAAATGCAAAATTATTCTAGATCGAGAAATTCGTGAATAATTTAATTAATTTTAGAGTTCAACAATATTTATTTAGTGGAATTAAATATTGTTAAACGGTAATCAATTATTGTCATGGGATGATAATAGATTGACCCGTTTGGAGCTAAGATTAATTAGTCCTGTAGGTCCCCCCGCAAGCCCCAACGAAGATCAAAGAGAAAATATTAAAACGAGAGAGAGAAATGATTTTTCAAAGAGTTTGAAAATAGCCAAGGTATTTATTTTGAGAAAATAAATTAAATTCCAAAGAGTTGGAAATGTCCGAAATTTTATTTTGGAGAAAATAAAATTTTTCAAAAAAAAAAAAAAAAAAGGTTTTTTTGCTGACGTGGCAGATGACGTGGCACGCCACGTCAGCGGGTCAGCGCCACTTGGGCGCCAGCGCGTCCGAAACGTGGACGATGAAGATCGTGCCACGTCGGCGAAAAGGAGCGGCCCTGATTACACCTGGAAGGGTCCGGGTCAGGACGCGGGTCCGGGTTCGGGTCGGATAGGGTCGGTCAAGGTTTGACCGACCCGAAAACGTGGACAAATCGTATTGTGACACGTGTCACCGACCGAACCAACCTGAACCGACCGGTTGACGACTGAACTGGTCTAAGGACTGAACCGCCGGTTGGACCGGACCGGTTCGCCACATGGCAGGTGCTCACGCGTGCTTCAGCATCACACGCGCGGAACACACAACCGCCACTTGGGCAGCGCGTGCGGCGGCTGCTGGGCGCGTGCTCGATGCCGCTGGCCTCGTGGCGGCGCGAGCTCCTGCGTGGCGTCATCGGATTTGCCGGCCGAACTTGGAGTGCACGACATTTTGCTGAAAAAGGACGAAAATGGCCCTCAATTGAAGCCTATAAATAGGCTTTGCATCTCTTTCTTTTTCAGTACAATTTTTTTTGGCTTTCAGTGTTCAGCTCACGAAATTTTCTCTCTCGACAATTAATTAATCTTTAATTAGATTAATTAATACTTAATTAGGTGGTTATATAATTAATATATAATCCACTTAATTAATAGAAAATAGGGATTTTCAGGTTTTAGAAAAAAGGGTTTTTCTGAAAAATATTTTCTCAAAGTATTTAGGGAAATACTACCGGAGCCCACACTCCAATTTCTTAATCGGGGATATTGCGGGGAAGCTCTGCCGGTTTCACGAGAAGATATCGAGGTGCTGGAAAAGTGCCGTTGATAGCCAATTTTGCAGTACGGTAATACTGTTGTGCTGCCAAAATTATTATTTGCATATTGTGATTATATGCTAGATGATTTAAAATTATGTTATCGATGCCTGTATATATTAGAGTTATGTTGCCCGATTTTTTCCGCTGCTTTATTAAAATATTTTTGAAATATTTTGATAACGAGGTTATGGCGAAATTTTTTTGAAATGTCGTTGTACCGTCACTCTGCCTCGGGCCCTCCACGCAACCCAACAATATATTACCTGCTTTGGGTATCTTACGTGAATTTAATTATGGTTTCGCGTGTGTTGCTTGGGTGTATTGGAGACTTCCTTGTTTTATTTTTAGTTGAGAGACGGGGTGCTCTCGTTGTTTGTAAGAGATGGGGATTCTCTTATTTTTGTTTGACAGACACGATGGTCTCTTTGCTTGCGAGAGACGGGGTTCTCTCATTGCTGCTCGAGAGATGGGGCTCTCTCCTTATTGCTTGTGAGAGACGGGGAATCTCTCATTGGTTGTTCGATCGTGTAGTGAATCCGAGGACAGATTCTTATAAGGGGGAGAGATTGTAACGCACCAACTTTTTCGTATACTAATACGACGTATGTGTTTATTAATTGCGCGAATTAGTTGGCTATAAGTGTTTCTATATTTAAATTTCATTATTTAATTGTTAAATATGTGATTAATTGAAATATATGCGATATTTGAATTGGAATTGATATGTACAACTCGTGTGCACCTTAATTATGCGTTTAAACTATTTAATTGCCTAATTAATCGATTATAATAATTACTATTTGTATTTTAATTAACCATTTAATATTATGTAATTCGTTATGTTATAATAAATATTTAAATTGGATTCTTAACATAAGTTTAAAAATTATTAATTATTAAATCCGTGTATTTTATTTTATAATTTTTAAATGAATTTAAATTTATATTAATTAGTTGATAATCATATCTAAATGTTAGTAATATTATATATATATATATATATATTAATTTGGAGCACTCTGGATTATTATTTATAAATGGCTTTAAATTTTGTTTTGTTTTATGAATATAATGAATTTGTTATGCATTGCTCATGAGTGTTATAAACGTGCTTCGTTCTTATACGATTTGATATTGAAATTTCGTGCAAATTTTATATATCGAAGATATACGTGTTATGAATATGAATATATGCTCGTTTCATGCTTTCAGATTCATTTGCATGAGTTTCGAATTTATTTTGAATTTGGAATCCAAATCAGGGCTAACGAGCAATTAGCGTACCCTTGGTTCCGTGTTCGATATCTTGAGCTAGGAAACTCGGATTCGAGTTTCGTCAACTTCGCTGAACTCGTAACGAAAATTAGAGTTTAATGAACTTAGTCTCATATTTTTCTAAGATCATTTGAACCTCCGAAATTCAACCAAAAAACGTAACGGACGTCAAAACAACCACATTTTACCAAAAGAGCCATATCTCATTCAAACATTGACCAAATTAACCATGGTTTGATTCCTTGGAACCCTAACTCGACCCTCTAACACTCCATATCCGCCCAAAATCGAACCAACCCTCACACTTAGAGAAAAATCGGCCAAAAGCCCCTGCTCTCCAGAAAATCCCGTCACCATGCCCTACTTGGAGATTTCAAGCTCAAATCTCTTCCATCTTCCATCCAATCAACAAGGTGGGTTTAGGGTTGTGATATACATTAGATATGCATCCCCAATTTTGAGCATGTGAGCATGGGATTTTGAAGAGATGATGAAATAGTTAGGTTATGACTCCATTTTTGAATTCATGATTTAGATTCTGTTTTCTTAAGAAATTGGGAGTGAAATCTGACCACTTCAGCTCCTAGTATGTATATTTGAACTTGAATTTGATGTATGTTCAGTGTATGTAAACCCCCTATTGTTGAACTCCATGAAACTTGAAGGTTTATGCATGAAATGAACTGCTCTTCGTAGGAGCTACTGCCGCTGTGTTTTGGGACTGAACTTGCTGTCATTTGCTGCTTCTTTCCGCCTTGTTTGTTGCTCTGTTTTTGGCTTGGTTTTGCTGCTGCTATCTGCTGTATTTTCCTTGCCTTGTTGCTGTCGTTGTTGCGTTGCTGCTGTGTATTATTGTTACCTTGAGTGCCTACTTTGTTGCTGTTGTTTTGTTGTTGCATTATTGTCTACTGCTGCTGTGTCTAAGAAGGAAAAACAAGGGAAAGCTTTGTATTAGCTGCTGCCTCGCGTCTGTAATGTAACTCCCCGGCCGGGGAGATTTTATGCATCGAAAAGGCTCGGCCGGGTAGTTGTTGTGCAGAAGCTACTGCTTCTTTTCTTTCCTTTCTTTTATGTTTGTGCTGAATTGTATGTTTTGTTGCTTCCTTTACCTGCATGACTGTTGCGTGTAATGTTAATTTGTGTGTGCTTGTATTTATATAAATTTTGTGCATGATATGTAGCACCCCGCACGTGAGGCACCACATCCCCCGCACTATGGCTCAACACGAGTAACGAAACAGCTAATCCGTACCGATATCAAACCATAGCGAACGGGAGACAAACATAAAAAACCTTCCTAAGCCAGACGGAGCTAGACCCTGCAATGATAACCAATCAACAAAGTATAATGCATAGCGAAGCCTAAATCCAATCATACAACCCATAAGCAGAATTTGGGCACTTCAGGCCTCTTTTAAATTCATAGCAAATCCCAGTAAAGTCAATTCAATAATAATAACATAAATATTCAAGTCCAAGATACTACAGAATCGAATCAAACATAAATCCAATACATGAATGAGTGCAGAGGCTCTCCTAACATAACTCGACCAACTTAAAGACTCCAAACACCTCCGCCTAGCTCAAAACTCCAAAGTCAAACCTGCACACTAAAAGATTGGGGAGGGAGAGGGTCAGTCTCTAGAAGACTGAGTGAGCAGGAGTGAAATACATATATAAAAACATGCACATGCAAGTCACAAATTCCGAACAAGGTTTTATTTGAAATTAGTTCCCAAAAAGGGCAAGAGAATGATTAATCAATGCTCGGATTTTATGACTAATCATATTAATTCATTACTATCATAAATCATACATATACATAAGGCTCGGCGAGTGAGTGTGCACAATCTCCAACCAAACTCCGACCGTGTACGACAAATATCATTAATATGTTAATTAGGTGTTCATGCGATATATCATAATACATGCAGACCATATATCATAAATCATATTCGTTTGGGCAATCCGTGTCCCGGCCTTCCCGCACGGTGCATAAACATAACATAACATAACATAATCATAAATCATAAATCAGTTCCAACCTTCTTCCTCCGGGTGGTGGACGGGTTAGCAAGACCCGACCACCTCATACATAGGCCAATGGGGTTTCATAACTCCCCCAAGGGCACTCTGCTCCCATTCCTCGCTAAGCCTCCTAGCGAGGGTCGGTATCGCCGTAGTTGGTTGGGAATAGGATATGGGATCCCCGTCAGCCCTTGCTTCCTCGGTTAGCCACATATACTAAGTCCCGGGGCCCGTACAATCATAAATCATAAATGTGTCTCGCCAAGCATTTCAATTCATAAGTACATATCATAATTCATAAATCATTGGAAAAGGGTTTACAAGATCAATATTTACTCGATCACTTTACTTGAAAAGTAACATATATGTATAATCATAAGGTTTTGGCCAAAGCTTTTCACAAAAAGGTTGTAGGGTTTGTTACATAGCTAAAACAAAAACACCCGCACCTGAACCGTGACGAAACAAGGATACGAGTTACCAAGTGCTCGAAGGATCAAGATCTCTCCACCCTGGAGATAAACTGTACAAAAGACAACATGACGTGTTCGTGAGACTCAAGACTCTAAATGAACCACATATGACGCACGGCAATGCTCAAGCATGTTATGAATGCACAAAGGTTTTGGCCAAAGCTTTTCACTTATTCATTCATTATCATTCAATTCATCAATTCATATCTCCAATCAAATAAATTCAAGAATTCAAATAGGAGCATAGAACATACTCAAGCTCTCCCATAATGCTACCACACACTTCATATTACATAAGATAGCATCATTCCAAGGTTTGACAACAAGAAGGAATCATATGATATAGAAAATGAGTTACGCGATTCATAAACGACATATAAGCACACATAAACGGCATTAAGCAAAAGCATAACTACAACTCATCCAAATGCCATGAAATTGAACCAAAATACTCTCAACATATAGCAAAACAAGTTCATAGCTCATCACAAAAGGAGATCAAGTCATTAAAGAGGTGAAACAAGTCAAAACCGAAAAGGAAGCAACAAGGACTGCACAAGGGAAGGGACACGGGGGTGTCACCCTCCTTAGCCAAACTGAGCCATGACCGTGGCTCAGTACAGAACTGCCCAGAAGGTGTGACACGCCCGTGTCTCACACTTAAGTGTAAATGAGACACGGGGGTGTCACGGTACAGAACTTAAAACGTTCAAGAGTTTTCCGGCAAAACTGACCCCATACAAAATCAATCCAAAAGCATACCAAATCAACTCCAAATGCTATGAAACTTAATATACAACATATTTGGCATGTAAGGAACATATTTCATTTAGAGTGAAAACGCTAAATCACACATTATGAGCATCTAAATCATGCATCAAAAGTGGGTCGCCAAAATCGCACATATGAGCCCTATTGATTCAATCAAGCCATGATCAAGTACTTAGGGGTTGAATTTGGATCTGAAACCTTGGGGAATGCATGCTAACATACTAAAAAACTAATATACATCATATATATGCAAAATGGCACAATTTAAAGCACATTAGGGTGACCAACAACCACACAATTGCAACAACAACAAGTCTGTCATAGATCATGCATAAGAACAGGCCATGTCTTTCGGTTTTGAGGCTTAAAATGGATCCAAATACTTGAAACATGAATGTTAACATATAGAGAAATGAGTTTACATAAGATCCATGCAAATTCACATGAAAAGAAGATCATTTGATCAAGCAACAAAGCAAAATGAACAGCAGCAATCCGAAAAACAGGGGAAACAGTTTGATCATCAAGTTTGGAGCTCCATATCTCATAATTTCATAAAAGGGTCAAGAGATGAAATCCTCCTAACATCATGTACTATCAGTTAGGAAAGAAATAAACTAAGAAACAAGTTCATATGATCATGTATAAGCAAGAAAATCAGCTACACAAACAACTAGGTCACAAGAGCAAAAATCCTCAAAAGTTCATACCAAACTCATCACCCAAACCCTAATCAAATCTGATCCAAATCATGATGTAAGTAGATGAAATCAAGCATAATAGAGTAGATAAAAGATAAATGTTCATACCTTTAAGATTAGAAGAAGAAGGGGGGTGATTTGAGCTCCAAAATCACAAGAATGGCCAAGGGTTTTCTCTTCCTTTTCTCTCTTCCTCTCTCTCGATCAGCAGCAGCAGCTAAGGGAGATATTTGGCTCGATTTCCAGAGATAAAGGGGGTAGGAGAAAGGCTTAACCCAAGGTACAAAAGTCATGGTTAAGGTATGGTTAGGTTAGGTCAAGTAAAAAGGGTCCCACCATGAAGACTAGTCAACAAAAGGAGTTATTCTTGCACGAGTTGTCCGTTACGGTTGGATTTCGAAGGTCTTAATGATTTTAAAAAGGTATGAGGCTTGTTCCATTGTCTCTGAATCGTCGATACGAAGGCAACGGAGGTGTCGGAATTCGAATCCGAATTCCCGAGCTCAAGATATCACGTACGGAACCAAGGGTGCGCTAATTGCTCGTTAGCCCCCGATTTGGTTCCACAATCAAAATTAAATTCGTTAACGCGTCAAATGAATCCGAAAACATAAACCGAGCATATAGACATGTTCATAACACACATATTTACGACATATTAAATTTTCACGACATTTCGATATGATTACATATAAGAACGAAGCACAAATAGAACACTCATGCGCATGAATGAATTCATATCGTTAAAAATTAATTACTAAAACTTAAATCCCATTTTAAATAAATTTAAAGCCAACTTATAATATGTTGAAATTAATTAACGAAATTACCGAAATAGTTAAGGTAACATGAAACGTTAATTAAGAAATTAAACACTAAATATCAAAGTAGAATAAAATGAAATAAATTAAAATAACAATAGTTTATAGTTTAAATCAAATATAAACATTTATAAACAATTAATCATATAATTAAATAATTAAATTGCGCAATTTATGAACAAATACGCCACATTATTATTACTGAAAAACTGGGGCGTTACATGATATATATATATATATATATATATATATATATATGTGTCCTGTGTATATACGCATATATACATATATATACATATATTTATATATAATTATGTAATGCATGCATGCAATGTTTATATACACTATAAATGAATGTTTAATATATAAATATATACATTATGTATTATATGTAATGCATGGATGCATGCGTACGTATATGTATATGTATATATATATATATTATTTTTGTTTTGCTTGTATATATATATATCTATATATATATATATATATTATACATGTATGATTTATTTGATTTAATTGAGCTGTAGAACTAAATTGTTATCTATTTCGTGTTATTTAATTTCCGATCATGACTTGAATGTTTTTATTTGTCAATTCTCTAATTGTAAACATGATATAGTACATGTTATGTTCGTTATATGAAATTCTTAGATTCATTTGATATGAAATGTGAAGATATAAATTCGAATGAATATTAACGTTTCCTTGAACAAATGAATGACTTGTCTCTGTAAGATTTAAATACGTTTGTCGTGCACATGAACGTGTTCATTACGTAATATTATCTCTTCTGCATTTATATCATGTTCATTGCATGCCGTGCGTCATATATGGTTCATTTGGAGTCTTGAGTCTCATGAACACGTTACGTTGTCCTTTGTACAGTTTTCTCCAGGGCGGAGACGTACCGGGTTCTTAGGACACTTTCAAGTCTTCTTGTCTTTTTGATTTTGTTCGGTAAGAGGCGTTCAGGTGGGTTTCTCTTCTATTTAGTTAAATGACCCTATATACTTCCAACGTATAAAGATTTCAGCCAAAAGTATATATGTATATAGAGTAGTTTTCCTGAGTCAATGATTTTAAACGTAAAGCCCTTCTTTTATGAACCTACCAAATGTTTTGGCGAGAATGAATGAATGAATGCACTGAATGGGGCCCGGGAGGGTGGGTAAGGGGGGACCCGGGACAACCATAAGGGTCGCCGGTTATGACCCCTGTGCACACTCTCCACATGATTGATAGGACTAACCCGGAACCCACCAGGAGGTTTGGTTGGGTGATGGGAACCTGAGGGTTCGAGTGTTCGCGCTCCCCTCGTCTGATTGGATGGTTCGGGCCGATCACCCGACCATCAGCCGGAGGAAGAAGGTGTAAATGTTTATCAATGTGCACAAAAGAATGTAATGCATGAAAGAAAGAAAGAAAGAATGAATGTTTAATGAACTACACAAGGTGTTAGTTGGAGATAAAGCACGCCCACTCGCTGGGCCACAAACGACCTAATGAAAAATGAACGTTATAATCCCTTTTGAAGACTTATTTATTTCACCCAATTGGGAAATGCTCTAAAAACCTCATTTGGGATTATAACTTTGATGTGAATCATAAGACAAGGCCACACTTTGATCCAAATGTTGATATGATCACAACTCAAGATGAGCCAAGTTATGTTGGACCTATCACACGGTCACGGTCCAAAAGAATGCAAGAGGAAGTTCAATCTCTTTTGATCCAAATAACTCAAGAAAAGCCCCAAGAAGACAAGTATTCAGCTGGATCCAATCCACCGTGTTTCAATGTCTTAGTGATCGAAATTTAAGCCCAAATTGGGTTAAGTTTATTGTAATTTGGCCCTGAACTATTATATTATACTCTGGGCAATCTTTTTATTTATTTTCCATGCATTTAGATTAGGTTAAGCTCATTTTTTTTAACCTACTCGGAAAGTGACGAGAATAGCTTATCTCTTTGAATTCTGAATTGCCCCCTAGAATTCCCATGCATGCATCTTTATATTTCAGCCTTGTATTTTGTTTTTTTCAGTCAACTCTTAATGATTTGTGATTCAAACGAGTTAAACTCTCTATTTCTTAGCTGAACGTCATTAGGGTTTCAAACCCTCTACCGGATAATGTCATTTCCCGACTCATTATAGTCGACGGGGTGCATTACTTTTCAAATCTGATAGGGTTGGTTCCTTGCTCATTATAGCAAACGAGTCACACTCATCAATTTTAACCTAAGTGTACGATCGAAAATCAAGAACTCCAAGTATTGGTATAGGGTTTCACGGCAAGTACGTGGAGTTCGTATCATTTGGTATCAAGAGCTTAGGTTTCCATACAAGGTTACTTATCCTTATCTTTATTTTTGTGTAATTTTGTTTCTCTTGTTATTTTGGCTGCAAAAGATCAAAAAAAAAAAAAAAAAGGAGAAGATCTTCAAAAAAAGGCTTAAAAACGCATACAAAAAAAAGAGAAGTAAAAGCGACGTTTAAAAAAACAAAAAAAGAGGGCAGCTTTGTTTCAGTAATATTCAATCACATAGATACGTTTGTTTGCATTATTTAAACGGTTCATTTGTGTCAGTTTTTTGCACCCTTGATTCATCTTAAGGGATTATTTGGTTGAGGAATTTGAAACTTCTTGTGACTTTCTTCAAAGAATTAAGAGTAAAGAGTGGAAAAAGGCGTGAGATTGTGAGCCTAGTAGAGAGAAAAAAGCCATAATTTGAGTGATACACGAGGGGAGTGAACACCAAAAGAGTGTAAAAACGTAAGGGAGTGTTTGTGAGGTGTTTTTGCTAACCTTTGTTTTACAGGTACAATCTGGCCGAAAATCAACCTACAATGGACCTAGCTTTTACATTACAAGCTATGCAACAACAATTTGAACGAATGAATTTGCAATTCAATGAGATCCGAGACCGTTTGGTTCAAAATGATGTAAGGATGACTCAAATTCAAAACAGAAGGGCAAATCAAAGGCAACATAATCCACGGAATGAATTTGAGGATGATTCCTTTGATGAGGCAGCCTCAAGTGCATCCTCAAGAAGGGAACGAAGACGACCAAGGCACGATCAGCCACGTAGGGGAAGAGAGGGAATTTATAACAATCTTGGTTCTATTAAACTCTCTATTCCATCATTTAAAGGACAAATTGATCCGGAGGCCTATATCGAATGGGAGAGAAAAGTGGAAATGGTGTTTGAGTGTCATAACTACTCGGAGGAAAAGAAGGTTAAGCTTGCAGCCGTGTCCTTCACGGAATATGTCATTGTATGGTGGGATCAATTGATGCTAAATAGGAGGAGAAGTGGTGAGTATCCTATTGATAATTGGAATGATATGAAAGTGGCCGTAAGGAAACGTTTTGTACCTCCTCATTACTACCGTGACTTACACCTCAAATTACAAAGCTTGAGGCAAGGATTCAAGACCGTAGAGGAGTACCACAAAGAAATGGAGATGGCCATGATTAGGGTATATGTGGAGGAAGACCGAGAGGCAACTATGGCTCGGTTCATATGTGGTCTCAACCGAGAGATTGCAAACATAGTGGAGCTTCATCACTATGTTGAACTTGATGAAGTGCTTCATATGGCTATCAAAATTGAAAGGCAACCCAGGAAGGGGCGTACGGTTACTAAACGTGATGAACGAAACCCTTCTATAGCTAAGTGGACTTCTACTTCAAAAGCACCCGAAAAACAACCCAAACCTAAAGAGGATCCACCCGTGGCTAAGGGATCATTTGAGAAAGGTAATAGTTCTACTCAACGTTCTCGTGATATTAAATGTTTCAAGTGTCATGGATCAGGCCATATTATGTCCCAATGTCCAAATAAGAAGGCCATGATCATCTTGGATAATAGAGAGATTGAAACTGAAAGTGAGGGCCATGAAGTAGACCATGATTCACCGGATGAGGAGAGTGATGTTGAGCATGCGGTTGTAGGGCAAAGTTTGGTGTTCCTCAGGGTTTTGCACATGCAAACCCTAGAGGAGAAGGATGAACAGCAACGAGAGAATATCTTTTACACTCGGTGTCATGTTAGGGAACGAGTGTGTGGATGGATCATTGATGGAGGGATTTGTGTGAATGTTGCTAGCAAATTGTTAGTAGAGAGGCTCGGACTCAAAACCTTGAAGCACCCGAAACCCTACAAGCTCCAATAGCTCCATGAACTTGGTGAGTTGAAGGTAACAAAACAAGTTCTCATTTCTTTTTCCATTGGTAAATACACGGGTGAAGTACTTTGTGATGTGGTACCTATGCATGCCTGACATATTTTGCATGGGAGCCCGTGGCAATTTGATAGGAGGACATTGCATGATGGATACAAAAATAGGTATAGTTTTACCAAAGACAGCCGAAACATCATTTTGGCACCTCTACCGCCCAATCAAGTGTACAAAGAACAATGCCAATTGAAAAAGTCTATTTCAGCCTCTTCCAAACGAAATGATTGTAATAGTGATTGTGAAAAAGAAGGAGAAAGAAAAGTAGTTGAAAAGAAAGAATGTGAGAAGGGAGGAAGAAAAAGTAGTTGAAAAGAAGGAATTTGAGAAGGGAGGAAAAAAAGAAGTTGAAAAGGGAGGAAAAAAAGAAGTTGAAAAGAAAGAAAAGAAGAAAATGAGTTTCCTCACAAAAGAAAAAGAAATTGAGAGTGTTTTTAAAAAAAAAAAGTTGGTGATGATAATGATGTATAAGAAGACCTTCTTATCTTCTAACGACACACCTCCCCTACCTTGTATTGCTTCCCCTCTTTTGCAGGAGTTCAAAGATGTGTTTCCGGAGGAGATTCCACCCGGATTACCTCCAATTCGTGGGATAGAGCACCAAATTAACCTAATTTCGGGGGCTGCAATTCCAAATCGACCAGCCTATAGAAGCACCCCTCAAGAAGCTAAGGAACTCCAAAAGCAAGTCGAGGAATTGCTTGAGAAAGGGTACGTACGTGAGACTATGATTCCATGTGCTGTTCCGGTGCTTTTGGTGCCTAAAAAGGATGGCACTCGGCGAATGTGCGTGGATTGTAGGGCTGTAAACAAGATCACGGTAAAGTATCATTATCCCATACCTTGCCTTGATGATATGATTGATGAATTGCATGGTTCTACAATTTTCTCTAAGATTGATTTGAAAAGTGGATATCATCAAATACACATGCAAGAAGGTGATGAATGGAAAATGACATTTAAAACAAAACATGGATTGTATGAATGGTTAGCAATGCCCTTCGGTTTAACTAATGCACCTAGTACATTCATGAGATTGATGAATCATGTGTTACGTGCTTATATTGGCAAGTTTGTAGTCGTTTATTTTGATGATATATTAATTTACAGCCATAACTTACATGAACATGTTGAACATTTGAAAATGGTACTTGAGGTGTTAAGAAAAGAGAAATTGTATGCTAACCTCAAAAAGTGTAATTTTTGTATGGATAGAATTGTGTTTCTTAGATTTGTTGTAAGTGCAGGTGGTATTGAAGTAGATGAAGAGAAGGTGAAGGCAATTAAAGAGTGGTCTACACCTAAGTCCATTACGGAAGTTCGAAGCTTTCATGGCTTCGCCGGGTTTTATAGGAGATTTGTGCCCAATTTCAGCACCATTGCAGCTCCTTTGATGGAAGTTATCAAGAAGAGTGTTGGATTCAAGTGGGGGGAAGCTCAAGAAAAGATGTTTCAAACGCTGAAGTCAAAGCTAAGTTCAGCTCCTCTTTTACTTTTACCGAATTTCTCTAAAACCTTTGAAATCGAATGTGATGCTTCAGGTATTGGTATAGGTGTCGTGCTTATGCAAGAAAGGAGGCCAATCGCTTACTTTAGTGAGAAATTAAATGGAGCAGCCTTGAACTATTCCACCTATGACAAGGAATTGTACGCTTTGGTTCGAGCCCTAAAAACGTGGCAGCACTATTTGTGGTCAAAAAGAATTCATCATTCACTCGGATCATCAGTCCTTGAAGCACTTGAAGGGGCAAGGGAGCTTGAACCGGAGGCATGCTCGTTGGGTTGAGTTCATAGAGATGTTTCCTTATGTGATTCAATACAAAAAGGGTAAGGACAACGTTGTGGCAGATGCACTATCACGTAGGTACACTCTTCTCTCTACTCTTTGTACTAAATTCATGGGATTTGATCACATTAAGGAATTATATATGAGTTATTCTGATTTTGCCGAAGTCTTTGCATCTTGTGAATTGAAACCTTGTGATAAATATTTTGTTCAAGAAGGCTATCTCTTTCGAGAAAACAAGTTGTGTATACCTAATTGTTCCTTAAGTCAATTACTTGTGCGTGAGTCTCATGGGGGTGGTTTGATGGCGCATTTTGGTGTTTTGAAAACTTTGAACATGATTAAAGAACACTTCTTTTGGCCTCACATGAAACGAGATGTTGAAAGATTTTGTAACAAATGCATAACTTGTAGGAAGGCAAAATCACGAGTTAAACCTCATGGTCTTTACACACCTTTGACGGTTCCAACTCATCCTTAGGTAGATTTGTCTATGGATTTTGTGTTAGGAATGCCAAGAACACAAAACCGGAAGGATTCAATTTTTTATTCTTGTTGATCGTTTCTCTAAAATGGCACATTTTTTCCCTTGTAATAAAACGGATGATGCAACAAATGTGGCAGGTTTATTCTTTAAAGAAGTGGTAAGACTTCAAGGAATTCCAAAGTCTATTGTAAGTGATCGAGACGTGAAGTTCTTAAGTCATTTTTGGAGGGTGTTGTGGGGAAAATTGGAACTAAGTTGTTGTTTTCAACCACTTGTCATCCTCGAACGGATGGACAAACGGAAGTTGTAAATAGAACCTTGGGAACTCTTTTAAGGGCTGTTTTTAAAGCATATTCGAAGAATTGGGTTGAATGTATTCCGTTTGTTGAATTTACTTATAATCGTTCAATACATTCTTCTACTTCCTTTTAACCTTTTGAAGTTGTGTATGGATTTAACCCTTTAACCCCTCTCGATTTACTTCCTTTGCCTATGAATGAGCTTGTGAGTTTAGATGGAAAAAAGAAGGCTGAACGAGTGAACAAAATGCATGAAGAAGCACGACTTCATATCCTCAAGAGAAACAATCAAGCTATGATCCATGCTAACAAGCGACGAAGGAAGGTTGTTTTCAAGAAAGGTGATTTATTTTGGGTACATTTTAGGAAGAAGAGATTCAATAACCAACGGAAGTCCAAGCTTGATCCAAGGGGAGATGGACCATTCAAAGTGTTGGAGAGGATTAATGATAATGCATAGAAAATTGATCTTCCGGGTAAGTATAGTGTAAGTGCAACTTTTAATGTGTATGATTTAACTCCTTTTGATGCAGATTTTGATTCGAAGTCGAATCCTTTTCAAGAATGGGAGGATGATGTGAATCATAAGACAAGGCCACACTTTGATCCAAATGTTGATATGATCACAACTCAAGATGATCCAAGTTATGTTGGACCTATCACACGGTCACGGTCCAAAAGAATGCAAGAGGAAGTTCAATCTCTTTTGATCCAAATAACTCAAGAAGAGCCCCAAGACGACAAGTATTCAGCTGGATCCAATCCACCTTGTTTCAATGTCTTAGTGATCGAATTTTAAGCCAAAATTGTGTTAAGTTTATTGTAATTTGGCCCTGAACTATTACATTATACTTTGGGCCATCTTTTTATTTATTTTCCATGCATTTAGATTAGGTTAAGCCCATTTTTTTTAACCTACTAGGAAAGCGACGAGAATAGCTTATCTCTTTGAATTCTGAATTGTCCCCTACAATTCCCATGCATGCATCTTTATATTCCAGCCTTGTATTTTGTTTTTTTCACTCAACTCTTAATGAATTGTGATTCAAGTGAGTTAAACTCTCTAGTTCTTAGCTGAGCGTCATTAGGGTTTCAAACCCTCTACCGAATAATGTCATCTACCTACTCATTATAGTCGACGGGGTGCATTACTTTTCAAATCTGATAGTGTTGGTTCCTTGCTCATTATAGCAAACGGGTCACACTCCTCAATTTTAACCTTGAAGTGGACGATCGAAAATCAAGAACTCCAAGTATTGGTATAGGGTTTCACGGCAAGTACGTGGAGTTCGTATCAAACTTGCATGCGAATGTTTAAATATTGTTGTATATGCTATTTATGCCTCATTTTATACCCACCAGTCTCGTATGGACTGAACCCGGATTGTTTTCAGTATTTTTACAGGTTTGGAGTGCTAGGCGGGAAGTCAAGTCTATTAAGTCTTTCGGTTAAGTCAGAGTGTGTACATATGCATATTGAACTATAAGTTGTTAAGTTAAAGAGAATGTATGATTTGTATTGATTGTTACTTTTATAATGAATTCAAGATAAGCTTACAAGAATAGAAAGAATCTGGAATTGATGTTTTGTGATTTTATCGAATTTCGGGATTAGGTATCTATGCTAGTTGAACTCGTTGCTCTTTGATTATCTTGACATTTTGTATGTACTTCGCTTCCGCATTGGTATTCTTTCTGTTTTATTGTCTTTGGTTGCGAAAGTTAGCTCCCGCCTAGCTTAACGAGTGTGTATGTCCACGTTCCCCGTGATTTAGCCCGGGTATGGATTATCCGTTTTGTATTCGGGTCGGGTCTCGGTACGGGGGATGTGGTACCTCACGCTCGGGTGCTACATCTTTAAGTGGTATCAATGTGGTACCTTCCGCTCGGGTGCTACATCCTTAAGTAGTATCAGAGCCCGGTTTCAAAACTGGTGTTCTCGTGTCGTGATTGAGTCAGTCTAGGTCACATGACTTAGGAACTACGTGATAATGTGTGCATTGCATCGATCTTGAGTATGAATTGCTTTCCTTTATGAATTTTGTTGACTTATCTGTTGCATTTCTGCATTGGATCAGTGCCTTTCGTGTTAAATACTTTCCATGAGCATGCACTAATCGCATGGATATATCCTTGAAATAAGTTATGAATTACAGGTTATGAAGATACTATCAAACCAAAGCCAAATATCACGCTAACAACGCTCTATTGAAACTCCTTTATGAGGCATGGAAGATAGTAGGGTTGCATCGGGAAATGATATAGAGGATTCGAGATGAGTGGTCTTCATGTATAGAGCTAGAGTTCAAGGGTCTAGACCCTCAAAACATAGTGCGCAAAGAAACAAAAGCAGATGCGGAAGCAACCAGGATCACAAAATACAAACATACATGCCAAAACTTCTGCCAATTATACAAGTTATGCCATCCAAGGCCAAATGAATCATATAACAGAAGCTCAAATTCCGAATCATAAATCATACGAAGCTTATACATAGTGATGTGAACCGAAGCCCTAACTCTAGCTTGGAACATGGAGATGGAGTTGATTACGTGGAGGACAATTCCCATGCAAGAAATCATGTAACTGAACGTAATCAAGGAGTTGCACAAGATGACAATATAACCGATTATAAGGGGCCAATTACAAGGGCTAAGGCTAAAGAGTTACATGCCAAAGTTCAAGCCCTCATTCGGGTCATTCAAGAAGAGCATGTGGCGGTTACAAGTTCATGCCATGAAGAGTATAATATTCTTAAGTGCACAATTCATCCATGATGCAGCCATAAAGTGCACGTTTATTTGAGTCTTTAAGTTGTAATAAAAGCTCTAATTATGTGTTATCAATTAGGGCCTAGTTTAATTCTAATTTCATGTCATTTCTTAGGTTATAGTGTAAGTTGAGTTATATAGTCATTATAGGACTATATATGTTTAAATTTCAGCCAATAAGTTAGAATAGGAGTTACACTCTTTAGGAGTTACATTTCCTTAAAGAGTTAGTGGGGTTAGTGGTGTTTTAGTAGAATCTTGCATGCTTTTCATACAACTATATAAGGGTCACATATTGTAATCATTTTACACAACTTGAATAGAATTATATCTTTGAGTGCAAACTCTTTATTCTTGATTGAACTTTCGAAGATCCAATCTTCACAACTTGATAGTGTTGCTTCTTAACTCTTCTATAGTTGAAGGGGTGCACTCCTTAATCTTCATAGTGTTGGTTATTTGCTCGATTATAGCGAACGGGTGACACTCCTTTTGATTAACCTTTGAATTTGGAACGATCCTAAATCTCGAACTCCGATTTACGGGGATGGGTTTCACGTCATATACGTGGGGTTCTTATCACATAGTACCAGACTTATACATATTTATACATAGTACCAAAACTGAAAGTAAAGATGCAAGGATGCAAAGACTCTCCTATACAACTCGAACAACTCAAAGCAAAAGACACCGCCTAGCACGAACCGAAGACCTGCACCTGCAAACTCAAGAAGTAAAAAGGGGAAAAAGAAACCACGAAGAGGGGTCCTAGAGACTGGTGAGGGGGCTAACACACACACACCCGTACATAATTATAGAGCATAACATATTCAAATCTTAGAGTATTCGTGAACTGGGCATGATTTTTACAATCCAAATCATTTTAACACGTGATAACATATATAGAAAAGGTTTAGGGCCGAAGGCCAAAATCAACCAATTTTAAGAATTAGAAGTCCCCACCCGTTTCACGAATCTTAGACAAAAACATATCCATAACGGAAAAAAAGCTTATCCTAGTAACTCGGTGAGAACGAGTTCCAACTAATCTCCTTCAGAATGCAAAACACAAAGCTTATCACGCGATGATACAAAACAAACATAAACACAAACCTCCTTACTCCATGGGATGGAAGGGTGGCCACCCTTCGCATCCACGTTGAACCGTCAGGGTCGTGAGTTTCATGACACTCACGCCCAAGGACTCCATCTCCCACCTCCCTCCGAGTGGGTTTCGGGTTGATCCTATTAGTGGAGAAGTGTCCGGGTCTCCCAACCACACAACTCCGGGGCCCAAATGAAAGTCACGCTTACACTGATCACAAAAAGGTTATCTCGCCAAAACTGATCACAAACACACGCCAACCCTTTTCAAAACAAAAGAACAAAAATATCTTACTTATGCATAAAAGCGTTTTTCAAACGTGTTATAACAAAAGGGCCAATTCCCACAAATTACATATCAAACACATATCTAAGTATATATATACGTATAGGTCACATGCGGGCTTGAAATCACATATATGGTTGTAGGTCATAATAACTAAAAGAAAGAAACCTCACCTTGTCGACCAATCCGAACAAAAGGAACCACCTCTTCGGCCTCGAGACAAACCTAAGAACAAAACAAAGGGCAAACGACAAGCTTAGACTTAACATGAACCAATTAGACGCTCCGCAAATGCATATGTATGCAAGTGATGCAAAAGAAATAACAAGATATAGCACGTTTAAGCGTTTCAAGTTCATGCACGTACTCAAGGGTTGAATCGTAAGAACGAGGCAAGAATTGAAGCATAATATGTCAAATAAACATCATACATAGCAAATTATATCACAACTTGTACATATATAAGGTTAGAACGAGTAAGGAATGGAACAAGCTCAAGAAAGTTTCACACATAGCATCAAAACGAATATGCAATCCCGGTCACGTTTACACATTGAAAACAAGTCCATAAAATCAAATTAAACATCTTAACATATAATATAATAAGTTAACATTACATACGAGGCATAGAAGAAGCGAGAAGAAATAAAACTCGGAATAAGAATCGCACACGCAATACAAAAGATCAACACGTAAAAGGGTTTTAATTAAATTCTAAATTAACAATAAAAGACAACATATATATATATAATCTAATATAATTTGCATGTACTAAATGCAATACGTATTATATTATATAATATAATTATATACAGGTATAAACAATGTAAAATAAACAAACAAATTAAGATATGAAAGCATAAAAGAAGCAAGGTACGTGAGCATGCAATTTCCCCATGCATGGCTACGACTAGCTGCAAAGTTTTCAACCAAAATTCCAATTTAGAAAGTTAGGACACGACCGTGTTCATTCTCAAGCAAAATGTGACATGACCGTGTCACATTTTATTAAAAAAAACAGCCCCAACTCGAGTGCGCAACACGGCCGTGTCAACTTTTCAAAGGAATCGGACACGGCCGTGTTGGCCCTTCGTTCCAGAAAATAAAACAGCAACAACAGCGTCACGAACAGGGGAGGAGCAAAGGAAGGAGCAGCAGTAATTCAAGGCAAACTACAGCAGCAAAACATAGCAATTCCTCACATAAAACACACATACAAGCCAGCAAATGGGTGAATTCAAAAATCAACCAAAAAGCTTCAAGAAAAACCTTAAGTTCTTCAAGGGTCGATTATCAATCTCGGTTCATACAGCAAATAGAAGATAAGGAATAGATCAAGCATACAACAAGGATCACGTAGTGTAACATCCCGATCGTTCGGATTTCCAGGAACGCCTTAATGAGAGGGTTTTATGTGCTTTAAATTATTTAATTACGTATTTGAATGTTCTTTGAATGCTTATTTGATTATTTGAATTAATATCAAATTAATTGTTTATATTCTTGAACTTTGATTTTAAACGTTTAAGTTTGCATGCTCGTAATTTGCTCGTTATGTGCCGGAATTCAATTCCGTTTTTTTTTTTGTGAAATTTTGATATACGTGATATATGTGAGTTATGAATGTGTTTGCATGCTGGTTTTAAGTTTTCGTGTTCGTTTGTCGAGGTTTTAAACCTTAAGTATTTGACGAGGTACATGAGGGCCTAACTAGTTTTACCGCACCTCGTGTTTCGGAGGCCATAACTTGAGCTAGGGAATTCGGATTCGAATTCCGGAAGATGCGTTGGACTCGTAACAAAGAGATGAAGCCATGGAACCTGAATTGGTATTTTTCTAAGCCCATTTGGACCCTTGTTTTTCGCCCGGAACGAACAGCTTGCGCCAAAGCCACCGTCTTTGACTAGTCTTACACTTGTGCGGCCAATTTAACCTTGCTCAAGCCTTTAACCTTGGTTTATATGATGTTAACTCAACCCTATCCCTTCCCTACCCTTTAATTTCGTGCTCCTCACCCCCCAAGAGAAGGAAAAGCTGCTGAAATGAAGAAAGGAAGGAGAAGAGAACTTTGGCACTTCTGTGGATTTTAAGCTCAAATCATCAACTTTCTTCTCCAAATCTTCAAGCTATGTATATTTTTGCATTCTCTACACTTTTATACAAGTTTTGATCCCTTTAATACTTGTTTTGCATCTGATTTGATTAGGGTTTGGGTAGGAGCATGAATAGGGACTTTTGGGGATTTTTGCTCTTATGAGCTAACTTGCTTTATGGCTGATTCCCTTGCCTTAAACTGAATATTTGGACTTGTTTCTTTGCCTCTTTGATGCTCAACTGATAGTATACGATGTTAGGATGATTTGTTCTTGGGATCCTTTGAAGAAATTATGAGTTTTTGAGCCTCAAACCTAAGCTAGAGTTCTGCTCCCCTGTTTTGGAACTGCCGTGTGAATTTGTGCTTTGTTACTTGAGTTAATGACTTCCAATTCGTGTGAATTTGCATGGAGATGTTGTATACTAATTGGTTTACATGTTAGCCCTGCTCTTTCAAGCTTTTAGATCCATTTTCAGCTCCTAAACCGAAACATGAAGCCTATTTGTATGCTATGTACGAACTGAATTGCTGTCACGTTTTGAGGCTTGCTTGATGGATTATTGCATCCAATTTGTGCATACATGTAGTATATTGTCCCTTTTCATGTTAGGATTAAGTTTCCAAGAATTTAGATTCATTCTAAGCCCCTAGAGCCTTGATCATGGCATGAATGTATTGATTTCTCAATATTGGCTCTAATTGCATTGCTTGTTTGATGAACCTTTTTGGATGCATTCTTGGATCTCTTTGTGTTATTATTTGGTGTGTATTTGATGCTTTCTTTATGTGTTAGAATGCTTGAGTAGTTCCCTCTCCTTCAGCCCTTGAGTTGCTCTTTGTTTGCCCCTTTTAATCGCATTTGTCACCCCCTTTTCCGCCCTTTTCGGCTCTGTACCGAGACACCCCCGTGTCTCGGTTTGTTCTTCTGGAGTGATACGAGCGTGTCACCCCCTTTTTGTAGCTTTGTTTCCCGCCTGTACTGAGACACGGGGGTGTCTCAGTTTAGGCTTCTAGGATGACACGGGCGTGTCATTCCCCTCGGTTTGATTTTTAAATGTAACTCTTTTCTGTTCCCTTGCTTTTCGTTGCATTTTCTTGTCCCGTTTGTGGCCTATATGCATTATTAGCTTAATGTATTATGTGTTAACTTGTATAATATGAATCTATGTCTTGATTGGTTTGCTCGTTTTTGAATTATGACTGCATATGTGCGATATGCTCCTCTAACGTGTGTTTATGACTTGATGCCTCGTTTATATGCCTTGTATGGTCATTCCTTGCTCCTTCTATGCTATGAATGATTTGATAACATGTTGTATAGTACGGTATGATCGTTATATGAAATCCGTGAATCCGTTTGATATGATTTATGAGACTTGTGCATTAATATGAACTGGTACGCATTATTGGTCAATTTGTTAAGCTCCATAAGCATCACTCGCATTCATATGCATTTGCCGAGCGTCAATATGGTTCATTTTGACTCTAAGTTTGCCTCTTGCTCTTTGCTTTGTTCTTAGGTTCGTTCCGATGTGAGGAAGTGGTTCGTTTGACTCCTTTTGGTTCGTTTTGTTCGGATTGGTCGTCCAGGTGAGGTTTTCTTTTCTTTTAGTTATGATGACCTAAAACCTTATTTGTATTTCGAACCCGCATGCGACTTATATATATATATAGATATGTGTTTGGATACGTATTTTGTGGGATTTATCCCGTTTGTCTTGAGACTTTAAAAACGCTTTTATAAGTATATAAGATCTATTTTCGTTTGTTTTGATAAGCTCTGATAAGAGGGTGTGTGTGTAAGTTTGGTATTATCTGTGGATAAGCTTTGTATGATAAGTACGATATGTATAAGATATGTCTGTCTGTCAGTGTGTGTGAGTTCTGTGATCTGTTTGGGCCCCGGAGTTCTGTGGTTCGGGAAACCCGGGACGACCATCGGGGTCGCCGGTTGCAACCCCAGGACACCTCTCCACCAACGGGAGACTTAGTTCTCCTATACCGACGGAGCGCATTAAGGCTGGCTGTCGAAGGAACCAGGCGGGATCCTCCGGTTCACAAGTTTCGTTCTGTGGAGGGTTGATAGGGGCACCTCTCTTCCTCAATGGTGTGGCGGTGGGATTGTTTATGAGTTTTGTTTCTGTTTATGCTTTGAGCAAGTGTGTGTGATATGCGTGAACTCTCCGAGTTGGTAAGTTTATGCTTTAGTGTATGGTTATGAAATGGGAGTGGCTTTTAAATTGTAAAACTTGGATAATTTTGGGCTCTTGGCCTTAAACTCCTTTCCTTATATATAGTATCACATGGAAAATGTCTTAGATTGCAAAAACCACACCCGGTTCATGAATCCTTTCAGCTTTGTTTATGCTTTGTTATTACGTATATGTATGGGTGCGTGTGTTAGCCCCCTCACCAGTCTCTAGGACTGACCGTCGCTATTTCTATCTTTTTCCCCTTTGTTTTGAGTTTGCAGGTTCTCGTATTGTGGGAGTTGGAGCTAGGAGGTTCTCTTGATTCTTTGTTTTGGAGTGCTTGAGTCCCATGCATTGTATCCCGTTTATTTTACACAATTTGTCAGTTTTGAAATATGTATTAATTTGCTACTTAGTTATGTCCTGGGATTTAGTTTTTATATTTGCTTGGGTGTCTAAAATTTGTATAAGTAATATGTGGAGAACAAGATATGATATGTGCTTGCATGCTATATGTTTTTATTTATTGGCTTCCGCGATTTTGTTTTGCGCACTCTGACTAGGGTCTAGACCGCCTAGCTTAGGTTGGATTTTTGTTTGTCACCCGTTCGCCGTGGCTTGATACGTGGACGGAGTTCCCATTTCTCTTCAGGTGTTGGGTTATGGTGCGGGGGATATGGCGCCCTTCGCTCCAGGGTGTTACACGTAGCACTTCACGGATCAAGATTTGTATAAAAAACGAGCAAGAAATCAAGGAATGAGCACAAAGCCGCTACTATTCATACACCCATGCAAATTAGCCATAAAACTCCATGAATGCAAGCAAAAGAGGCCTCAAATGAAAGGGGAGAAGATGTACATCAAGAATATGTGCTTACCTGTTCGATTTGATGAAGAATGAAGGTCGAACGAGCTCAAAATCCGGCTTGGGTGAATAGTGACGGGAATTTCCTTTCTCTCTTCCTTTTCCCCTTCTCTCTCGGTCCTTGGCTGCTGAAAAGGGATAAATGATCAAGTGGGAGGGTGGGTGGGTGAGTTAGGAAGAAATAGGATCAAGAATCGGGTCAAACGGACTTAAAACGAATAAATTACGGGCAAAACGGTAAAGGGTGGTAAATCTGCTCGAGGTTCACGTTTCGGGCGAAATTCGTAGGATCAAACGGGCTTAGAAAAATATAAGGCTAGGTTCCTTAGTTCCCAATCTTCGTTACGAGTCCGGCATCACTTCCAGAATTCGAATCCGAATTCCCGAGCTCAAGATATAAATTCCGGAACACGAGGCGCACTAAAACTAGTTAGGCCATCGAGTCCCCAACAAATAAAATATGGTGCGTTACCATATCAAACAAGTTCGAAAAACTAAAACGAGCACGCAAATGAATTCATAACACGTATAATTCATGCATATCAAATTTTCACGAAATTTCGAAACGAGTTGAAACTCAAACGAATTAAAAACAAGTTTAAAAACTTAAAAACATTTAATTATTCAAATCTATAAATATATCAATTAATTCAAATAAATTCAAATAATCACATAATCATTAAAATAACACGTATTTCCATAATTAAATTAATTTAAATGCGCATATAACACTCTCGACACAACGTACCTGTACGGGCGAGCGAGCGGGATGTTACAAACTCCCCTCCTTCAAAAGGACCTGTCCTCAGGTCCTACAGCAAGATCTTGAAGGACTCCGAGTTGAACTCAACTCCACACTTCCGCTGTGCTACTCCGATCCACGAAAGTTGTAGACAATCTCGGGACATTACTTCTCATATCCCGGTAACTCGGTGAAACTTATCAAATCCGAGTGAATCCCCTTGGCTTTAGCAACTTCGGTTTGCTCCCACTTCCGATCAAAATTCGAAAGTAGTTGGGGAAATCCTTCTGGTTCTTGATGCTCAGTCTTCTACCGATGACACGTTGATATTGCTACACGAAGTCCACAATATCTTCTCTTGTGACAAAACATCTTTACTGGTTCTTCATGTCCTCGCATCATGAGTGGGATTTGTCTCACGAACAAGCACTTCTAGTGACATAGGCTTCAACTCTCCGTTACCAACGCACAACCAAAGCCTTCCTTAATACCTCAATTGCAACGGAGGAGTTTTTGAGTACCCTCGGGTAAGCAAAGCGACTACGGAAGGCAACTCTCTTCAAATCCTTACCCACTCAAACCGTGTCTCTTCTCTGTCCTTTATGTCACGGGATGGCTGCCTAAAGAAAGACGAACCTCCTGTTGAATCCCGATAACATTAGAGGCTTAAACTCTCTGAGGCAATTCTCTGTTCTTCTACCGGAATGCGTAGTCGACAATACCCTTGTTGAAAACACCCCTGGAGCCACCCACGAACTCAGAAGAACGAACCACCAACTTCTCGAAACAAGCAAAAGGGTATTCTTAGCTCACGATAGCTCGGATTCATCTTAGAGTCCCATCTTCTTCTTAGATAGGATTGAAAGTACTCCACAAAGAAGCACCTTAATTGATGAAACTATCTTCTAAGAGCCTGTCGACCACGTCTTGAACTCTGACAACCACGCTAGAGTCATCCGGTAGGGAATCTTCAAACAAGGTCGAATTCCGGAATAAAGATCACGAAACCTCAATATCCTTATCGGGCGGTAACAAATTCCAACCCTCAAAGAATATCAAGAGAGTCTTACTTTGATCCTTGTCTCTCCAAGCTTGGCCTGACCCTTTGGTCACCCTAAGGTAAGCTACAAAGCTTGTCGCAACGTCCAGGAATAACCAACCATTCTACGAAGGATATAAACGGGTTAGCCGAAAATCTAACACCCATAGATATCGTTGAGCCCGATCGGACCTCCTAAAAGCAACCACCAACGCCTACGGTAACAACGTTACCTTGGCACGAACTAAGCGCCTTCAAGAACAACCACTGGCTGAGAACAACCACCGGGCGAGAACAACCACCAGACGAGCTCGGCCCTCGCAACTCACCAAACACTCGACACCCTCCTCACCGAACTCTCTCTAAAGAGAGAGAGTCAACACGGAAGAGAAAAGAAGAAGAGATCCACAAACAAGCAAGCAACAACAAAGACATACAAGCACCGAGAAATAACAAGGGAAGGAAAGCAACACAATTTGAAATAAAATGCATGTATGTAGTGCCATGAATGTTTGGTGTACCTTTCACCATGGTGGTAGTGTCGAGCTTGGCATCCCGTTCTTCCTCTTCAATTGTATCAACTCGGATTGGACTTGGAGTCTTGGATTCACGCCTCTTGATAGTCCTTGAATTCTTAGTCTTCGGGCAACTTTTCACCCTATGCCCGGGTTCTCCATACTTGTAACATCTCCTAAACTTCTGTCGGTAAACTTCTTCGGTGTGGTTTGGGCCTTAACAATAGGAGCATTAAATTATTTCCCACGAAGGAGGTACCAAATTCACCTTTGGTGGTTAAAGATTCTTCTTGGTGTAGTCGACATCTTGAAGCTCTTAGGTTTTCCATCGGAACATAGGTCTCTTGCTTGAGTTTGAGCTCGATTCTTGATCATGTCCCACATTAAGAGTGTGAGACTTCTTCCCTTGCTTATCCCTTTCATCTGGAACCACTCCTCTAACCTCCTCGGACCATTCATGCACCGGTGAGCTTTGGAAAGCTTGTTGAATCACGTCTCTACGCCTTTGTATATATCTCCGGACCTTAGGGAAATCTTTGTTAGCTTTCAACTTTCTAGCTCCAGCACAAGATCATCCATCTTCTTCACTTCCTGCTCAAGATCTAGGAATCCTTGGAGTCTTCTAACAAATTCACGAAGAGAAAAGTACTCGGAGCAAAATCCTCGGATAAACCTCTTCCAATTGAGATCTTCCCCGGTTCTCTTTAGAGTTGATCTCATTTCCTTGAACCATTTTGAAGCTTCACCTTGTAGTAAGTGGGAAGTGTGCTTTACTTTCTCTTGTGAGGTTCCAGGATAACTTTTCCAAATCCACAACATCTTGGAGAGCCACTCTTCGGCTTCAATACTGTCGCCTCCAAATCACTTCGATGGATCAAAATCTTCAAACTTCTTAGAGACCGAAGACACTCGTTTCTCTTGTCTTCCTTTTGATGATGTACATTGATATGAAGAAGTCATCCTAAAATAAGAAAAATGATTCCAAAATATCGATGCGTGCAGGGTTTAGTGTATGTTCATGTGAACGATTAACACAATTAGAATCAAATAAGCCATATAATGATGAAAGTGAATGCAAACAATCACATAATCCTAAGCCGAACGACCTAGATAGACCCAACACGACGCTAGAGCTCTGATTTTTGCAACCCACAACTCTGATACCACTCTACAGATGTAACACCCCTGAGCGGAGGGCGCCACATCTCCCCGCACCATAGCCCGATGCGAGTAACGAAATGGGATCTCCGCAACCACACCAAGATACAGTGAACGGAGACAAATAAAAACCCACACTCTAGCTAGGCGGTCTAGACCCTCAAAACATAGTGCGCAAAGAAACAAAAGCAGATGCGGAAGCAACCAGGATCACAAAATACAAACATACATGCCAAAACTTATGCCAATTATACAAGTTATGCCCATCCAAAGCCAAATGAATCGTATAACAGAAGCTCAAATTCCGAATCATAAATCATACGAAGCTTATACATAGTACCAGACTTATACATATTTATACATAGTACGAAAACTGAAAGTAAAGATGCAATGATGCAAAGACTCTCCTATAAACTCGAACAACTGAAAGCAAAAGACACCGCCTAGCACGAACCGAAGACCTGCACCTACAAACTCAAGAAGCAAAAAGAGGAAAAAGAAACCACGGAGAGGGGTCAGTCCTAGAGACTGGTGAGGGGGCCAACACACACACCCGTACATAATTATAGAGCATAGCATATTCAAATATTAGAGTATTCATGAACCGGGCGTGGTTTTTACAATCCAAATCATTTTAACACGTGATAACATATATAGAAAAGGGTTTAGGGCCGAATGACAAAATCAACCAATTTTGAAGAATTAGAAGTCCCCACCCGTTTCACGAATCTTAGACAGAAACATATCCATAATGGAAACAAAGCTTATCCTAGTAACTCGGCGAGAACGAGTTCCAACTAATCTCCTTCAGAATGCAAAACACAAAGCTTATCACGCGAAGATATAAAACAAACATAAACATAAACCTCCTTACTCCATGGGATGGAAGGGTGGCCACCCTTCGCATCCACGCTGAAACGTCAGGGTCGTGAGTTTCATGACACTCACGCCCAACGACTCCGTCCCCCACCTCCCTCCGAGTGGGTTTCGGGTTGATCCTATTAGTGGAGAAGTGTCCCGGGCTTGCACCGGCGACCCCAATGGTCGTCCCGGGTCTCCCAAAAACACAACTCCAGGGCCTAAATGAAAGTCACGCTGACACTGATCACAAAAAAGCTTATCTCGCCAAAACTGATCACAAACACACGCCAACCCTTTTCAAAACAAAAGAACGAAAATATCTTACTTATACATAAAAGTGTTTTTCAAACCTTTTAAAACAAAAGGGCCAATTCACACAAATTACATATCGAACACATATCTAAGTATATATATACGTATAGGTCACATGCGGGCTTGAAATCACATATATGGTTGTAGGTCATAATAACTAAAAGAAAGAAACCTCACCTTGTCGACCAATTCGAACAAAAGGAACCACCTCTTCGACCTCGAGACAAACCTAAGAACCAAACAAAGGGCAAACTACAAGCTTAGACTTAACATGAACCAATTAGACGCTCAATGAATGCATATGTATGCAAGTGATGCAAAAGAAATAACAAGATATAGCACGTTTAAGCGTTTCAAGTTCATACACGTACTAAAGGGTTGAATCGTAACAACGAGGCAAGAATTGAAGCATAATATGTCAAATATACATCATACACAGCAAATTATATCACAACTTGTACATATACAAGGTTAGAACGAGCAAGGAATGCAAGAAGCTCAAGAAAGTTTCACACATAGCATCAAAACGAATATGCAATCCCGGTCACGTTTACTGTAACACCCCGGAGCGAGGGGCGCCACATCCCCCGCACCATAACCCAACACGTGAAGCGAAATGGGAACTCCGTCCACGTATCAAGCCACAGCGAATGGGTGACAAACAAAAATCCAACCTGAGCTAGGCGGTCTAGACCCTACTCAGAGCACGCAATAAAACAAGTAACGAATGCGAAAGCACCAGAATATCATAAAGCAAATAAACATACTCAAGACATTTCAAACTTTCGATTCAAGTTATACAAACTTTACAATTTCGAATTTAAAGCATAACTTATACATATTTCAGAATTAGCCAAAATGCATAAAGAAAATGAAAATATAATGCATGAGACTCACGCTATCCTCAACCCCGACTCAAAGACAACCGCCTAGCTCCAACACCTCAGAACGGGTACCTGCAACTCTAATCAAAGGGGGAAAAAGATAGAAATAACGAGGGTCAGTCCAAGAGACTGGTGAGGGGGCTAAGCACACCGCCGCCGAACATATACATAAGAGCAAAGCATTTACAAAACTGAGAGGGGTTCGTGAACCGGGCGTGGGTTTTGCATTCTAAGACATTTAACCCATGGTAATATATATAAAGAAAGAAGTTTAGAGCCGAAGGCCAAATTCAGTCAAGTTTTAGAGGTTAGAAATCCGCCCCCGTTTCACAACCATAAACGAAGATATAACGAACTGAAAGCTTAAATCCATCACCCTTACTTACTCCATACCCCAAGGCGAAACGAAAACAAAACAAATCATAACCCAACTCCACCCCAACACTGTTTTGGGGAGAGAGGTGCCCCTCTCAAACCCCACTGATAACTGAATGAGACGGGGGATCCGCCCACTCCTTCGATGGGTCACTAAGCACACCGCCGGCTCAAGATGACCCGCCATCCCCTCGACCTCCCGAGCATGGGCGAAGTCTCCCTTTTGTGGAGTCGTGTTGATGAGAGAGCCCGACGACCCCATGGCCGACCCGGGATCACATACCACTTCTCCGGGGCCCAACTTACACTTACACTTATACTTGCACTTATCACACTTACCTTGCGAAGCTTATCCACAAATATTATCACGCTTACACACACACACACTTAACAAAGCTTGTCAAAACAAAAGAAAATAGAGCTTATATACTTATAAAAGCGTTTTCAAATTCTTAAGACAAACGGGATAAATCCCACGAAATACGTATCCAAACACATATCTATATATATACATATATAAGTCGCATGCGGGTTCGAAAGAAAACCTCACCTGGACGACCAAACCAACCAAAACGGACCAAAAGGAGTTAAACGAACCACTTCCTCAACAACGGAATGAACCTAAGAGCAAAACAAAGAGCAAGAGGCAAACTTAGACTCAAATGAACCATATTGACTCTCGGTGAATGCGTATGAATGCATAAAAGATGATATTATGTCATGAACACGTTCATATGCACTATTAAGGAATTTAAATCATATAATCAAGTCATTCAATCCTTCGCTCACTTTCATTCGAATTCATAATTTCACGTTTCCAATCAATTCAAGAAATTCAAGGCACAAGATCCAACATTTAGGCAAATAAGAGCATTGAAGTAAATTAAGTTCGACACACATTCAAACGTATTCAATCTTTCACAAAACTCTACTACATACACCCTATTACATAATATAACATATTTCCAAAGTTTGAAAACAAGAACAAATCACAAGATAAGGGAAATGGGTTATGGAGATCACAAACGCCACAAAACGCACATAAACGGCATTGAAGAAAAGCATGCCTAAATCTCATCCAAATGTTATCAAATTGAACCACAATACTCCCAACGCATAGTAAAACAAGTTCATAGTTCATCACAAATGAAGATAAAGACATTAATGAGGTGAAACAAACCAAAAAACGAAAAGGAAAAACCAAGAGCTGCGTAGGGGGAGGGACACGGGGGTGTCCCTCAACTTAGTTAAACTGAGCCACGCCCGTGGCTCAGTACAGTCATGCCCAGGAAGCCTGACACGCCTGTGTCTCACATTTCAATGCAAATGAGACACGGGGGTGTCTCGGTACAGGTCCAAAATCGCATATAAAGTTTACCGGTAAAACAGACCCTAAACAAAATCAGTCCAAAAGCATACCAAATCAACTCCAAATTTTATGAAACTTGATATAAAACATATTTCGAAAGTTAGGAACATATTTCATTTAGAATTCAAAGGCTAAATCACACGTTAAGAGCACCGAAATCACGTAGCAACTCTGGAGCGCCAAAAATGGACATATGAGCTCGATTGGTTCAATCATGCCATGATCAAGTACTTAGGGACTGAATATGAAGCTAAAACTTTAGGGAATGAATACTAACATGATAAGAAACTAATATAATCCATGTATATGCAAATTGACACGAATTGGAGCACATTAGAACCACCAAGTAATCACAAAATGCAACAGCAGCAGTTCGGTTCGCGCATAGCGTACAAACAGGCCATCATGCTTCGATTTAGGAGCCGAAAATGGATCTAAAAACTTTCAAGAGCAGGGCTAACATATAAACCAAGTAGTATACAACATCTCCATGCAAATTCACACGAATTGCAAGTCATTAACTCAAGCAACCAAGCACAAATTCACATAGCAGTTCCAAAACAGGGGGGCAGATTTTCTAGCTTAGGTTTGAGCCTCAAAAACTCATGATTTCATCAAAGGATCTCAAGAACAAACCATCCTAACATCATATACTATCAGTTGAACATCAAATGACCAAAGAAACAAGTCCATATAATCAGTTTAAGGGAAGGAAATCAGCCATAAAGCAAGTTAGCTCATAAGAGCAAAAATCCCCAAAAGTCCCTATTCATGCTCCTACCCAAACCCTGATCAAATCTGATGCAAAACAATTATTAAATGGATAAAAACTTGTATAAAAGGGTATAGAATACAAAAATATACATACCTTGAAGATTTGGAGAAGAAAGATGATGATTTGAGCTCAAAATCCACAAACGGGCCAAAGTTCTTCTCTTCTCTTCTCCTCCTTGGTCTCGATCAGTTGCAGCACAAAATGAGGGGGTTTGGCTCGGTTTTCAGCTGATAAGGGAGAGGGAGAGACTTAACTCAAGTCAAGTTATCAAGGGTTAGGCTTAGGTTGAGTTAAATTGGCCCCACAAGTACATGACTAGTCAAAGAAGGTGGCTTTAACACAAGCTGTTCGTTCCGGTCGAAAAAAGAGGGTCTAAACGAGCTTAGAAAAATACCAAATCAGGTTCCTTGGCTTCATCTCTTCGTTACTCATCCGACGCATCTTCCGGAATTCAAATCCGAATTCCCTAGCTCGAGTTATGGCCTCCGGAACAAGAGGGGCGCTAAAACTAGTTAGGCCCTCATGTCCCTCGTCAAAACTTAAGGTTTAAAACCTCGATAAACGAACACGAAAACTTAAAACGAGCATGCAAACACATTCATAGCTCACATATGTCACGCATATCAAAATTTCACAAAAATCGGAATTGAATTCCGGCACATAACGAGCAATTTACGCGCATGCAAACTTAAACATTTAAAATCAAAGTTCAAGAATATAAACAATTAATTTCATATTAATTCAAATAATCATATAAGCATTAAAATAACATTCAAATACGTAATTAAATAATTTAAAGCACATAAAACCCTCTCGTTACGGCGTACCTGGAAATTCGAACGATCGGGATGTTACATTTACACAATGAAAACAAGTCCATAAAATCAAATTAAACATCTTAACATATAATATAACAAGTTAACATTACATACGAGGCATAGAAGAAGCGAGAAGAAATAAAACACCGAATAAGAATCACACACGCAATACAAAAGATCAACACGTAAAAGGGTTTTAATTAAATTCTAAATTAACAATAAAAGACAACACATATATATATAATATAACACCCGAGCGTAAGGTGTCACATCCCCCGCACCGAGACCCGACCCGAATATGAAATGAACTATCCATACCCGAGCCGAATCACGGCGAACGGGGACAAACACACACTCTAAGCTAGGCGGGACTAACCTTTGAACCATAAAATCAGAATAAACAATAAAGCGGAAGCAATAAACGAACATATACCATATATATATATACAATGAGCATCACAACTCCAAAAATAATTCATATACATCATCACATGCCATCACAGCCCAAAATATGTACGCTCCACATCATTATTCATATACAACGGTAAAAAATAAGAGTATGCAAGTGTAAGACCAAAATATAAGAGCTAGAGACGAATGCAAGACCTAGGACTCGTATTCCCACCTAGCTCTCTCAACACCTGCACGACACAGCTGAAAACCAAACGGGTTCAGTCCAAATGGGACTGGTGGTTATAAAACAGGGCATAAATAGAATATATGACGGTAATTAAACAATCACATGCAAGTTATAATCCCAAGTGAGGTTTTTAAAGACTTTCCCAAGTGGGTGAATAGAAATCATCAAAAGGGATTATAACGAATCATTAACATTAGGTCATTAGTGGCCCGGCGAGTGGGCGTGCATTATCTCCAACCAACACCTTGTGTAATTCATTTAAACATTCATTCATTCATTCTTTTCATACAATCATTCTTTTGTGCACAATCAATAACATTTACATCTTCTTCCTCCGGGTTGGTGGTAGGTTTGCAAGGCCCGACCACCCATTCATTGACCAAAAGGGGGTTACATGACTCCCCACATGGCACTCAGCGTCCATTCCTTGCTAACTCCTAACGAGGTCAGGTTACGCCATTCATTGGTGGAACTAGTGTGATGGATCACCGTCGGCCCGTGCCTCCCCAGATAACCACTCACACTAAGTCCCTGGGCCCCATTCGTGCATTCGATCACTTCTCGCCAAAACATTAGGTAGGGTTCATAAAATAAGGCTTTACGTTGAAAACTTTTACTCTTTAAATCGACTCTCTATATACATATATTAAGTTTGGTCGAAAACTTTCACATTGAAGGTATATATATGGGGTCATATATCTACGTAGAAGAGAAACCCACCTTAAACCGCAAAAAGGAGAAAACATGAGCCTCACTGACCGACCTCGTCTCCAACTTAATCAAAATCTGTGCAAGAAAAGTGAAGTGAGACTCAATATGACCAAATAAGACGCTCGGCAATGCAATGATCATGATGTGAATTTGTAAAAGGTAAGATTATGTTCATGTGCACTATTAAGGAATTAAATCATACATTCAAGTCATTTATTCAATCAATTCATTAGAACTCTTAATTCCACAATTTCAGTCAAATAAATCCAAATAATATTAAATATTCACTAAACATATATAAATGTGTAAATACGTTACACTGTATAAAACATATACATACATATAATACATGCATACGTACAGCCATGTATGCAAAACAAAATTCATGAAAAATAGAGGGTGACACCCTCGTGTCACCTCTATACTCTAAGCCGTGACACCCCCGTGTCAGGGTACCGCGGACTATATGCATGAGAACATAAGGTGACACGCCCGTGTCACCATTACAAAGCAAACCGTGACACCCCCGTGTCACGGTACAGAAAAACCCGACCAACATGCACCCACATGTCACGCTGAACAAGGCAAAGTTGACACGCCCGTGTCAACTGTACGCTGCAGAAAAAAAAACAGGGGAGTTCTCGGACAACATCAAAAACCAACAAAAATACCAATTTTCAATCGTCAAATGCAATCAAAACTTGAAGAATCATGTATCCATACTTGAAGCACCGTAAAATCCATTATATATACTCGTATCGTGCATTCATCATCAAGAATTATTCATTACAAACCCATATGCCAACCTATGATCTAAGCTCCTAAACTTCACAACATATGCATCAAACTTAAGCTCAAAGTTCACAAACATGCTTCCAACAACAATTACTCAAATCAACCAATTCATACCAAAGCCCTAGCTATCACATTCAATTTAAGAATTCATCAAATCTCCAAAATTACCTTAAATGAAAGAAATGGAAGAAGAGATGAAGAGATGATGTTGATGATGCTTCAATGATCACAAATCCCACAATTATGAAGCTTGAATGATGAAATCTCCCACTCTTCCAAGCAGGGTTGGCTCGGTTGGCAAGGAAAGAAATGGAGCAATTGTTAGGAATAGTGCCCTAGAAAGCCGATTGTATATCCGCTTTGTGCTTTTCCTTATTGTAATCACAGACAATCTTTGAATGAAATAACGAAATGAGGCAACACTTCTTTATATGCTCTTGTTTGGTATGCGTTTACTTTAGCTGTGCATGTATGAGAACTCCCCTAATCCTGATGACTTTAGGACTCTACCATTTAGGTGAAATGGTTCATGGAACGAGCCCTATATCACATAAGTCATGATTAGTAAAATACTCCAAGCCGATGAGTCCTACAGACAGTGGGAGTGTCAACTTGACTCCTCTAAGGCTTGCTTGTGGGATCACGCCCTTAAGAAGGACCACCTTGTTTCATGGAGGTGCAAAGTGTATAGTTGATACGTGCGTGATACATGAGGGTGCTTACTTTAATAAGTAAGTTCACTGAGGTGCCCAGTGTGAGAACATTCCTAAATGGGAAAGGAAGTTTCTATTTCAGGAAATGGAAACTTCCAGATTAGGAAATATCTCACGAGTCATTGATGTGATTAATTGATCCTTAGACTTGAGGTTCCTTGTCACTTTATGAGTTAACTCTGTGGTCTTAGGTATAAGCTTTAAAGGGTGTCGCCTTAGACAACTGATTCAAGGCTTATGCTGGGGCTGCACAAGTGATTCATGAGAGTGAATGAGAATCAAGAAAGGACCTACACTTGCATTTGCAAGGTGATCTATTATTGTGTAAGTCATTCATATGCCATATGGAGTCCTTGGCCAAGGCAGTAGATCAAGACATCAAGAAAAGGGTTTCTTGGATTGAGATCAAATGGATATGAAATGCACTTAGCTTTAAGACCGGATTATTAGGGTTCTGATTATTCCCTTACCCTAGATCTTGGTTGAGAGATAGTAAGTAGGAGGATTGTATCTCATATGAATCAATGACTTAAAGGTTCTGTCGAATCCGAACATTCTAATTCAGCTAGGGGTTAAACACCTGTTGCTAGACTATGGTCGTTTAATCTGTGGACTGATTAATTAATTAGTGAATTAATTAATTAGGGTCACTGCTAATTGAATTGAGAACCTAGAGGGTCACACACAACAACTTGGTTACATGAGTTGAGGCTTGAAAATGATTAAACGAGTTAATCGGGCCAAGAGGGATCCACACGTGTGAAATCACACGTGTGGCTCACGTGAGTGACACGTGTCACTGTGACACGTGTCACACACGTGTGAATATATATATTATATATATGTATTAAATAATTAAATGTGTTAATTATTTAATAGACTTTGGTTTAATTTTGAATTAAAAAGAAAGTCTTATTTTGGAGAAAATAATCTAGTTAATTAATTACGAATTAATTAATTAGATAAAATAAGTTATTTATTTTAAATAAATACAATATAAAATCATCCAAAAATAGTTTGGATATTTTTAGCTCTCCTAAAGTTGATTTGAATTTGAATTCAAATCAAAGTTGGAAATTACATGAAGATCAAGTAATAGGAGAAAGGAACCAAAACCCTTACCTATGAGGACAAGGATTTCGGCCGCCCCTCCCCTTTCCTATATATAGGGGAGCTCATGCTCCCCTTTAGAGCTAATTGACAATTCTTGGTTCATGTGTTGAACACCTTCCTTTCTCCAAGATAAAATAAAACCCTAGGTTAAGAGATCCCCTTTAGAGCCAATTGACAATTCTTGGTTCATGTGTTGAACACCTTCCTTTCTCGAAGATAAAATAAAACCCTAGGTTAAGCCTAAACACTAACTAGAGAACTAACATCCTTACTAGTTAGATTGTGATCAAGTTGGTGGACTTTCTCTAGAGACTTCAAGTTAGAAGTTTGAAGATTCGAGCTTTACCAAGGAGAGGGGATCAAGCCGCGAGAAGAGCGTTCTTGGGTGGCTTGAAACGTTTCAAGAAAGAACAAAAGAAAAGTAAGTTTTCTATCCTTACGAATTTGGATACACGATTGCGAGTTCAAGATCCTTTTGTTGGGAAAATTTTTTAAATTCCGCTGCTTTCTTATTCGTGTTTTCCAACAAGTGGTATCAGAGCCACCTCGTTAATCGTGTTTCTGATTCGTCTCAATTATTCTGAATTTGGTAGAAATTCTTAGGCTTAGATGCGAATTGAGTATTCTTGAGTTCTTTTAGAAAGCCTGAAATACGAAACTGTTATTTTTCCTAAATTTCTAAAACTGTTTTTGAAAATCGTTTTAGTTGAAATTTATCAAAATCGAATTTTTTAATTTTGGATTGAATTGGTTTTAAGAAACCTAGACACGAAAAGAGACACGAAACAAACGCGCGGGATTGGGACGTGCCAATGTGTAGCACGCCCAAGGCCTGCACGAGCAGGACGCCTAGCCCCTCCCGCAACCGCGCGGGAGCCATCTAGGCACGCCCGCCCAGTCCGTCCTGCAACCGCGCGGGACGCCTGCACAGCCCGCCTAGTCGCGGCGGGCGCTGCTGCACGCGGCGCGCACGATGCACGCCACGCGAGCGGCAACTGCCTCGCGCTGTGCGCGCTGCTGCGCGGCGGTGCCTCGCGCGACTGGGCCGTTTTTGGGCTCGTTTTCGTGTTTCGTGTTTTTCGTGTTTTCGGTCCTTAAAATCCCGATTTAATTTTATTTTAATTTTATCTTTTAAAATTAGTTTTGCTAAAGTAAAATTATTTTAAAAATTTTTGAGAAATTGAAGCGATTTGGATTTTGAAAAAAAAATTATGAACTTTATTTTATGAAAATAATGAAAGAATAAAATTATTAATTTTGGAAATTAATTGGAATTTTATTGGTTTATTGTTTTTCGGGTTTTATTGAAAAGGCTCTTGAACAAGAATTGCATCTAAGTCGTGCTTTAAGTCATTAGGACTTGAAACGAGAATTTTAATTTATTGGCTAAATTTATATTCTCGCAAAAGCATGTTAGGTGATCATGGGTTTAGATCTATGTATGGTTTTAATTTATGCACATGGATGGTTTAAATTGGGGTTGGAGCCCTATAGTTGCGTTTTTCAATTGAGGTTGGAGCCTCACTTATGTGCGTACTGTTATGTGATTTATTATGTGGCTTTCCATATTACTGTTTTTGAGGCCGGGGTATGCCCCGTGTAATTGTCTAAGGCCAATATGAAGATTGAGCCTTATTACTTTATGTCTTTTTCTTTTTATTGTAATTTGAGAGTAGAGATAGGTGGTGAGGTTTAATTTTCATTTTGGAGAGAATGCACCCAAGGAGTAAGATGGACCACATTCAAGTAACAAGGAGGCCATAAGTGAAGACCCCTCAAAATGTTAGGGAGGGGAATCTCAATTGTTAAATGTAATAGAGATAGGGCTCATATTTTGTTACCGCTTTCCCTTTTGTGATTTAAACTTTTTATGTGGCATGTATGTTAGAACTTGTGATTGTGGAGTGGCTCCCACATATCACGCATAAGATAGGTAGAACCCATGATCATTACATGTTAGTATCATGCTAGGACATGTTATCTGTTTATGTGCTTATTTGATATGCATTTAAGTGTACTTGCATTAATCAAGACTAATAAAATTGGATAACATATATGTTGGTGAGGTCGAACCGGACAACTCTCTGGTTGATTCGAAAATTCCCCTTAAATATTAAGCTAATTTCGAACAAATAGGTGTTTGATTCGAGATGCAAATTTTGAATTAAATTCCTAGCATTCTATCAATAGGTTTTAGGTTTAGTAAGTGAAGCTGGTTATTGTCCGCGAGTCGTGGGATAGCTAGTGGAGCTTATTAGTTCTTAGTTACCTAATTGATCATTTTAAATGATCAATATTTCATGGTCAATTTTAGCAAGGGCGATGTCCGCGAGTCGTGGGTTGTTCGAACTAAGTTTTGGTCATGATCTTATGATTGATGGGTCTAGCTTAACGCCTAAGTAAATATGGATGTCGCACGAGTCGTGGGTCCATATTGAAAGATAGGTGATGCAAAAACAATTACTAAGAGTTCTAAAGGTGTTAGAATTGGTAAGTTGTACCTACCTAGGGTTCTTACTTAGAATGTCTGCGAGTCGTGGGTTCGAGGTAAAATGCCTAGGATCTTAGTACCCATTGGGAAACGTGTTCCTCTTAGATCTTTGGGAATTCTAGATCTTTGAAAAACAGTGGGAGCTGCATTAGATTAAAGACCTTATCTTTTGTATATCGTTATAATTCAGCATGCTCATTAGTTCTCTGTTTTACCATTTAGGTCGTAGATTCTGTGATTCTCTACGTGTTTTGAAATGGCAACCAAAAACCCTCTTGTATCGATCCTCGAGTCAAACAAGTTGACTGGTCCCAACTATTCTGATTGGCTGAGGAATCTAAAAATCATTTTAGATTCTGAGAAGAGAACTTATGTTCTCTTCGAAGGGGAGCCCAGTCCTGAAGGGGAGGCTCCCACTCGGGCCGAGCGGGATGCGATTCAGAAGTGGAAGGATGATAATCTCCAAGCCCGTTGCCTTATGTTGGCTAACATGTCTCCGGACTTGCAAAGACAACATGAGGCCATGGAATTTGCTTGGGAGATTTACGACCACTTAGAGCAACTTTACCGCCCTCATGAACGTGTTACAAGGTATAACACTTCAAAGGAATTGTTCCACTTGAGAATGAGGGAAGGTTCAAGTGTCCATGAATATGGACTCAAGTTTCTTGCCCTTACTGAGAAACTTGCTTCCATGGACATGCCACTGAAAGATGAGCTTTCAGTGGATTTGTTGCTAGCTTCGCTCCCACCATCATTCAATCCATTTGTCCTTAACTTCAACATGAATCATGCTGGTGCTACTGTAGCTGAGCTGATTAGTCAGCTTGTGACTGCTGAAAGCACGATCAAGAAGGACAATAAGGTTTTGATGGTGAATGCTCCATCTTCCTCTTCTGGGCCCTCTAAAGGTAAGGGCAAGAAAGCCCAAAGGAAGAAGAAGAAACCCCTTAGGCCCACTGGTGGCGTTTCGAAGGGAAAGGCCCAAAAGAAGAAGCGTGATCAGAAAGAGGATGTTTGCTTCCATTGTGGCAAAGCGGGACATTGGAGGAGAAACTGCCCAGAGTACAAGGCTACTCTAAAGAAAGGTATCTTTCTCGTTGAAATAAATCTTTCTATTAATTTTAGTTCTTGGGTACTTGATACCGGTTGTGGAACTCATATCTGTAATGATGTACAGATGCTAAGTGAAGTCCAACAACTCAAAGAAGGAGAATGTGTCTTGAAGATCGGTGATGGCTCAAACGTTGAAGCTCGAGCTTTAGGCACAATTAGATTAGATTTAGGTAGTTTTGAGTTAGTCTTAAATAAAGTCCTTTATGTACCGAGCATTTTTCGTAATATAATTTCAGTTCCAATATTAGATTGTGAAGGTTATGAAACTTATATTAAGAATGGTAAATACTTTATCAAACGGAACAACTCTTCCGTTCATATCGGTACTCTAAGTAATGGACTTTACCTAACTCAAAATATCAATATTATGAATATACAACGAGAAACAAAGCGTAAGAGAGATGACAAAGTTTCAGCTCCCTTATGGCACGCTAGATTAGGACACATTTCCAAGAACAGAATTAGCAAGATAAACACTTTAGGATCATTCTCTGAGAATGATCTTAAGGAGTTAACTTCTTGCGAATCCTGTCTCAAAGGAAAAATGTCCAAAGTCCCTTTTAAAGGAACTGTCGAACGTGCCACTAAGGTTTTGGATTTGATCCATACTGATGTTTGTGGACCGCTTAGTGTAAGCACTAGAAACAATCATCAGTATTTCATAACCTTTACTGATGACTTTAGTCGGTATGGTTATGTATACTTAATGAAGTATAAATCTGAAGCTTTTGAGAAATTCTTAGAATTTCAAAAGGAGGTTGAGAACCAAACTGGTCACAAGATCAAAGCACTTCGATCTTATCGAGGAGGCGAGTATCTTAGTGAAGAATTCCTTAATCATCTCAAAGATAATGGGATTATCTCTCAGTGGACTCCTCCGGGAACTCCTCAGCTTAATGGAGTTTCTGAGAGAAGGAATAGAACCCTACTTGATATGGTTCGTTCCATGATGAGTTTCACTGACTTACCACCTTCTTTTTGGGGTTATGCCCTAGAAAGTGCAGCAAAGATTCTGAATCTAGTTCCCTCTAAGTCAGTCCCCAAAACGCCCTATGAAATGTGGCATGGTAAAATCCCTAGTTATTCTTACTTAAGAATTTGGGGTTGTCCTGCTTACGTGAAGAGGACAGTGGGAGATAAGTTAGAATCTCGTTCTAACTTATGCTACTTTGTAGGTTATCCTAAGGAATCCATAGGATACTACGTCTATGATCAATCTGAGCAAAAGGTGTTTGTTTCCAGAAATGCCACTTTTCTTGAGGAACCGTTCCTTAAAGAAAAGAAAGGCAAGATCATAGAATTAGAAGAAGTACAAAGTAACCCCACGCCACCCACTGAAGAAACGTCCCCTACTGATCAACCACAACCAATCACGAATTTCGATACACACGAAAATCCTCCTCTAAGGCGTTCTGAACGCACTCCTAGATAGCCGGAGAGATGGTATGGATTCTTCCATAAAATCTCTCAAAAGGATAATGATCCTTTAACATATGAGGAGGCACTTTCAGATTCTGACTCTGAACAGTGGATAGAAGCCATGAAATCCGAAATGGATTCCATGAACTCCAACCAAGTTTGGACCTTGGTAGATTTGCCTGATGGGGTCAAACCCATAGGTTGCAAATGGATCTTTAAGAGAAAGCTTGGAGTTGATGGAAGCATTGCAGCCTACAAAGCAAGACTGGTTGCAAAAGGATTCACTCAAAGACCCGGCGTGGATTTTGATGAAACTTTTTCACCAGTTGCAATGCAAAAGTCTATTCGGATCATGTTTGCCATTGCTGCATATTATGACTATGAGATATGGCAAATGGATGTGAAAACTGCCTTTCTCAATGGTGACATTGACAAAGACATTTATATGGAGGAACCCATAGGTTTCACATTCAGTGGGAGTGAGCAAAAGGTTTGCAAACTCCAAAGATCAATCTATGGATTGAAACAGGCTTCTAGGAATTGGAACATTCGATTTGATGAATCGGTCAAAGCGTTTGGCTTCATCCAAATTTCGAATGAATCATGTGTGTATAGAAAGGAATTGGAGACCTCAATGCAATTCTTAGTACTTTATGTTGATAACATCCTTCTTATTGGGAATTCGAAGGATGACATGAAAGTGACTAAGTTATGGTTATCGAACCAATTCGAGATGAAAGATCTTGGTGATGCGTCCTATATCCTTGGAATTAAAATCTATAGAGATAGATCTAGAAGGTTAATAGGACTGTCACAGTCGATGTACATTGACAAAGTATTGAAGAGATTCAATATGGAGTCAGCAAAGGTTAAGAACCTTCCTGTGAGTGTAGGAACATGTCTTTCAAAGAAGATGTGTCCTAAGACTAACCTTGAGAAGGAGAGAATGAATCATACACCTTATGCGTCAGCAATAGGTAGCATAATGTATGCAATGTTATGTACTCGACCGGATGTGGCTTATGCACTTAGTGTGACAAGTCGTTTCCAATCGGACCCTGGAGATGGTCACTGGGCTGCCTTGAAGAATATTCTTAAGTACTTGAAAAGTACTGAAGATTTATTCTTAGTTTACGGAGGTGAGAAAGATCTTACTGTCGAAGGATACTGCGATGCGAGCTTTGCATCAGACTTAGATGATTTTAAGTCAATGTCAGGATACATTTTCTGCCTAAACGGCGGAGCAGTGAGTTGGAAGAGTTCCAAGCAAACAACCACTGCAGATTCGACCACTGAGGCCGAATACTTAGCTGCAAATGATGCAGCTAAGGAAGGTGTTTGGATTAGAAATTTCATTCAAGAGTTGAATGTTGTTCCTAGCATGAAAGACCCCATTACTGTGTTTTGTGACAACACTGGGGCGGTTGCTCAAGCAAGAGAACCAAGATCTCACCAACGGACCAAGCACATTATTAGGAAGTATCACCTAATCCATGATATTATCAAAAGAGGAGATGTGCAAATTGAGAGGGTCACATCAGCAGAGAACGTGGCAGATCCACTTACTAAACCCCTTAGTCGAGAAGCTTTCCAAGGTCATCTTCAGAAGATGGGACTTAGAGTAGCTTTAGAAAGGCTTTGACGGGCAAGTGGGAGATTGTTAGGAATAGTGCCCTAGAAAGCCGATTGTATATCCGCTTTGTGCTTTTCCTTATTGTAATCACAGACAATCTTTGAATGAAATAACGAAATGAGGCAACACTTCTTTATATGCTCTTGTTTGGTATGCGTTTACTTTAGCTGTGCATGTATGAGAACTCCCCTAATCCTGATGACTTTAGGACTCTACCATTTAGGTGAAATGGTTCATGGAACGAGCCCTATATCACATAAGTCATGATTAGTAAAATACTCCAAGCCGATGAGTCCTACAGACAGTGGGAGTGTCAACTTGACTCCTCTAAGGCTTGCTTGTGGGATCACGCCCTTAAGAAGGACCACCTTGTTTCATGGAGGTGCAAAGTGTATAGTTGATACGTGCATGATACATGAGGGTGCTTACTTTAATAAGTAAGTTCACTGAGGTGCCCCGTGTGAGAACATTCCTAAATGGGAAAGGAAGTTTCTATTTCAGGAAATGGAAACTTCCAGATTAGGAAATATCTCACAAGTCATTGATGTGATTAATTGATCCTTAGACTTGAGGTTCTTTGTCACTTTATGAGTTAACTCTGTGGTCTTAGGTATAAGCTTTAAAGGGTGTCGCCTTAGACAACTGATTCAAGGCTTATGCTGGGGCTACACAAGTGATTCATGAGAGTGAATGAGAATCAAGAAAGGACCTACACTTGCATTTGCAAGGTGATTTATTATTGTGTAAGTCATTCATATGCCATATGGAGTCCTTGGCCAAGGCAGTAGATCAAGACATCAAGAAAAGGGTTTCTTGGATTGAGATCAAATGGATATGAAATGCACTTAGCTTTAAGACCGGATTATTAGGGTTCTGATTATTCCCTTACCCTAGATCTTGGTTGAGAGATAGTAAGTAGGAGGATTGTATCTCACATAAATCAATGGCTTAAAGGTTCTGTCGAATCCGAACATTCTAATTCAGCTAGGGGTTAAACACCTGTTGCTAGACTATGGTCGTTTAATCTGTGGACTGATTAATTAATTAGTGAATTAATTAATTAGGGTCACTGCTAATTGAATTGAGAACCTAGAGGGTCACACACAACAACTTGGTTACATGAGTTGAGGCTTGAAAATGATTAAACGAGTTAATCGGGCCAAGAGGGATCCACACGTGTGAAATCACACGTGTGGCTCACGTGAGTGACACGTGTCACTGTGACACGTGTCACACACGTGTGAATATATATATTATATATATATGTATTAAATAATTAAATGTGTTAATTATTTAATAGACTTTGCTTTAATTTTGAATTAAAAAGAAAGTCTTATTTTGGAGAAAATAATCTAGTTAATTAATTACGAATTAATTAATTAGATAAAATAAGTTATTTATTTTAAATAAATAAAGTATAAAATCATCCAAAAATAGTTTGGATATTTTTAGCTCTCCTAAAGTTGATTTGAATTTGAATTCAAAGTCAAAGTTGGAAATTACTTGAACATCAAGTAATAGGAGAAAGGAACCAAAACCCTTACCTATGAGGACAAGGATTTCGGCCGCCCCTCCCCTTTCCTATATATAGGGGAGCTCATGCTCCCCTTTAGAGCTAATTGACAATTCTTGGTTCATGTGTTGAACACCTTCCTTTCTCCAAGATAAAATAAAACCCTAGGTTAAGCCTAAACACTAACTAGAGAACTAGCATCCTTACTAGTTAGATTGTGATCAAGTTGGTGGACTTTCTCTAGAGACTTCAAGTTAGAAGTTTGAAGATTCGAGCTTTACCAAGGAGAGGGGATCAAGCCGCGAGAAGAGCGTTATTGGGTGGCTTGAAACGCTTCAAGAAAGAACAAAAGAAAAGTAAGTTTTCTATCCTTACGAATTTGGATACACGATTGCGAGTTCAAGATCCTTTTGTTGGGAAAATTTTTTAAATTCCGCTGCTTTCTTATTCGTGTTTTCCAACAGCAATGTATGCTAATGTGTTGGTATGAAATTGGAGAAAATGGTACGTGATATGCTGCTATGAAACAAGGAGAATTGCTCAAATTGCTATTAGGTCCCTTCACTTTGTAAGTTATGCAATTAAGTCCTAAATCTCATGGAAAAAGATCAATTAAGTCCTCAAAGTTCATGAAATGATCAAATAAGGTCACAACGAAATTAAGTTAAGTTCGGGAAATTAATTCACGTTGCAATCAAGTTCGATTTAGGAAATAAATATCAATTGTAATGAATTCACAAAATACTAAATATTAAAAACTTATGATATAATAATTAACATATATACACATTTAATATATTTAAAATAAAAATTAAGCATGTAAATCACATATGAATAATTATTTCGCGCAATTAGGTAAACAATTACGTCATACCTGGCCGGCCGAAAAGTCGGGGCGTCACAACCTCTCCCCCTTAAAAGAATCCGTCCTCGGATTCACTGATTGCTCGGAAAGAGCTCAGGATGAAACCTCTTCATCTTATCCTCCGTTTCCCACGTGGCCTCTTCCGTTTTATTACTTCTCCATAGTACCTTAACCAGTGGGATTCGCCGGTTTCTTAATTCTTGAAATTTTCGATCCAAAATCTTAACCGGTTTCTGAACGAAGGTGAGATTAGGCTCAATTTCTACCTCTTCCTAGGGTAGGATCTTGGTTTCATCCGGATAATATTTGCGAAGTTGTGAAACATGAAATACATTGTGAATTCCTGTCAAACTCGGAGGTAGATTCAATCGATAAGTCGTGTCTCCAATTTTCTAAAGAATCTCATACTGGCCCAAATAACGAGGATTCAATTTACCTCCTTTTCCAATCCTCCAAAATCCTTTTCGCGGCGAAGCTTTCAGAAATACCCTATCACCAACCTCAAACTTAAGATCCTTTCTTCGCCGATCCGCATAACTCTTCTGTCTATCTTGAGCTGCTTTCATTCTTTGCTGAATTATCTGAACCTTATCAATCGCTGCTTACAAGGCCTTAGAAGGCTTCTCCTTCTGCTCCCCTCGTTTCACTCCCTCCTGTTTAGACCAGTTCCACTCCTCAAGGTCGAAAAATAAGGGAGATCTACACTTCCGTCCATACAGGGCTTCATAAGGTGCCATTCCTATCGAAGCTTGAAAACTGTTATTATAGGCAAACTCAATTAAAGGCAGATGCTCATTCCATGAACTCGAAAAGTCCAATGCACACGCTCTCAACATATCCTCCAAATACTTGATTAATCTCTCCGACTGGCCATCTGTCTGAGGATGGAAAGCTGTGCTGAATTGAAGCCTTGTTCCCAGATTCCTTTGCAATTCTTGCCAAAACCTAGAAGTAAAACTCGGATCTCGATCTGATACAATACTAACCGGCACACCATGAAGTCGAACAATCTCATCAACATACTTCTTTGCCAACTTAGGTACCTTATCCGACATCCGAACAACTAGAAAATGTGCCGATTTCGTTAATCTATCCACAATTACCCAAATCCCATCAAGACCACCCTTTACTCTAGGAAGACCCGAAACGAAATCCATCGCCACCTGTTGCCACTTCCATTCTGGGATAGGTAACGGTTGAAGTAGCCCCGATGGCTTCTGATGCTCGCTTTCACGGTTTGACAAGTCAAACAATGTCTCACGAAATTAATTACATCCCTTTTAAGTCCATTCCACCAATAAAACTGCTTCAAATCCTTATACATCTTGTTAACTTCGGGATGTATCGAGTACCCTGAACGGTGAGCTTCTTCCAAAATAATCCTCTTCAATTCATCTGGAACCACAATCCTGTTCTTAAACCTTAAGAGTCCCGTATCATCAAATCCAAACGGGCACTCAGGATCCACTCTAGCTTTCTCAGCTAACTTCTGAACCTCGGTGTAGCGCCTCCCCAACACTACAACCCCGCACCGCAATACTCCCTGAGTGGAGGTTAGACCCAACACCCAGGAAATACTACGGCGAACGGTCAGGATAATATGAATGGAGTATGTGACACAGTGCAGCGGAAGATAAAGAGATTCAACTTTACCAATGAACGGAGAGGATAACGTACAATGAGCAAGGATTATCATTATTGATCAAAGTAGTTTGCAGAAGAGTACAACAGGTTGACATGCAAGGACAAAGTATGAGATGGTTTGTTTCTACAAAGAGTAGGTTCAAGACAGTGTACTCGTAGGATCGGATCCAACCTACGGTTGTAGTGCTTCAAGATACCTCTAGTTGTCGTTCATTGATTCCTGAAATCATGCATTTTAAAATAGGCGAGAGGGTTAGTCAAAGTGACTAAGTGAAGGGGGTATGAGGGTTTATAGATATATGTATATATATATATATTTATATTTATATGATCAAGAAGATCTTGATCTATAATATTAACAATAGGATATAGCAAATAGGAAACGGTTCATAATAATTTGTAAAACAGGGATAGGGGTACTCTGGAATAATTGTAGAAATATGAACCGTTTGTAACAAGAACATTAATGCCCGCAAGCTAGGCCTTTCCACCCATAACTCCTTGAATAATTGGTAAAATAGTATCGGGCTGATCAGGCTCCGATACTTCAATAAAATCAAGAATATTAACTCCACTACTCCTTGATGTCAATAGGGATTCAAACCCTAGAGACCACGAACTAGATTCGGGAGGCAGCTATCTCTCCCTCATCCCTTGGCGTGGAGTAACTAACCTCCAGTTAAACCACTACCAAGAGGTGGTGGCAGTCCGCAGCACCAACAATACCCTCGGCCCGATACCTTCCGGGTAATTGCTCGCTACGGTTACAGCCGGGGCCCATAACAGGAATCGAGAACAATATTTTGCTTGCATAACCCGGAATCAATGTTTTGATAAAATGGACTTGAAATATATAATGTTCTAGAAAAACGTTGATTCCGGCAAGAAAGTAATTTTTCCCTTAAAAGGGATAGTGTAGTAAAGTAATATATATATATATATATATATATATATATATATATATATATATATATATATATATATGGCAGTAAATCAATATGATGGGTAGGCTTGAAAATAGTTTTTATATAGATACGTATGTATAGGCATGATTCCAGTTGAAAACATTTTAACCCTCACCTATACCGGTAGTCAGACATTGTAATGTGGATTCCAGTGCGCCTGAAAGTAATAACTACTATAGGCTTAGAACTAGGTTCCTAATTTTAATCAAATAAGCACATAAAACACATAATGTTCATGCATAAAAGGGTTACACATACTCTAATCAATTAAACACATAAACTATATCATGTTAGAGAATTCCCGGTAAACTCTAATTTTAACCATTTAAGGGAAATTAAGTAATTAATCAGGTTTCATGAATTCTTTAACCACTTGAATATTTATTAATCACATTATAATCTTAATTATAACATTAGAAATGGAATTTAGAATTTAATTTGACAATGTAGGTTATATTTTGAAAATAATTCACAATTTATCGATTTTTGGAAAATTCGGATAAAATCTTTATTTAAAAATTCCAAAACTAATTTTATAATTATTTTAATAATATTTTCGAAATTATCATGATAAATTTTGACCAAAAGTCAAAGTTACTAATGAAAACATTTACTATTCAATTTCTTATGAATTAATCACTTTATAACATAAAATCGAACACACACTCTCACACACTATCACACGTGCACTTAAAATTGATCAAGAGCAACATGAACATGTTCTTGAGCCTATTTGAATATTCAAAGAAGGTATGTAACACAATTGATCATATTCATATTTATAACATAGAATTTGAAGCATAATATAGCAAAATATATTAATTCTCTATGAAAAATAATGCTAAATAAATTATTCTTGACATGAATTTAATCAAACAAGATCATAATTATTTAAACACATATTCATATCATATCATATCATAACTCATGCATTTAATTAAATAAAATGCATATATGTTATCACATTTTTCCTAAACTAGCATAAATAGCATATATTTCATAAAATAAATTCCTAAAGCATAATTTAATTAATCCTAGGCATGCTACTATTATTTTTATACTAAGAACATTATATAAAGCATGAAATAATAAAAGAAAAACATACCTTAGAGAGAGAAGGGAGAGAGTGGCGTGAGAATGGGGGGAAGAGAGTGATTTTGTGTGTTGATTTGTGAGGTATAAATGAGGCTTGAGGGGGGTATTTATAGGTAGTCATGAGGGGTTTCTAAGCAATAAATGAGAGTTTATGGAAGATGTGGTTGCTTATGATTTCAAAAAATGCTTGGTAATAAATTAGGAGATGTGGTTAAATTACATGTTAAACAAATGCTAGGTAATAACTTAGGAAATGTGGAGAAATTATGCTCATTTGTTTAATCCTTCTAGAAGAGCATGAGGTTATGGATGATGTCATCTTGAATAAAAATAAATGTAAAATAATATAAAATTTATTCAAGAGTCGAGAGGTAAAAGATTGAAGTAGTGAATTAATGAAAGAATGGGTGAAAAATGAGCTTTGTTTTGATTATAAATGTGAAATATTTAGAGCTTTCGTTTATAAATTATAAATATTAAAGATGATGAAAATCATAGGAAAATTATATAAACGAAGCTATGATAGAGTTTAAAGTTGGGAAAAATCACTATAATGTAGAGAAAAATTCAAGGATCGTTTCAAGTATAATTTCGACTATTGAATAAAAGCTAATTTGTTCAAAATAAAATGATGATTTTTAGAAAGGAAAATATTTATAAAATATGCTATGGTGAGATCGAGTTTTTGGCAAATGCATGAAAATTCATAAAATAATTTAAGGATCGTTTTGGTTATAATTTTGAATATCAAAAAGTAGATGTGTAAGGATTTATTGATGATCATAAGCTAGGGTTTTTGCCGGTTTTTGATACTACGGGAGTTAGGATGGGAATTATGGTTCACGGAGAGTATCACGATCCTCGAAATAATGTGAGGATTCTTTTGGTTAAAATATTGGGTAATGAAAGTATTTCGGGAAATGTTAGAATATTTTGGAGCTATAGGGGTATTTTCGTAATTTCAAACTTGCCCCTGTTTTGGGCTGTTACACTCGGGATCCTTTCTCTGAGCCTCAAATAACCTCTGCTGAAGATCTGGTTGTCCCGTAATATTCCGAATACTAGCTCTCAGCTTAAAAGACTCAGATTCATCCTCAACTTCCACCTTAACACTTGACACGCTAGCTTTCCTACTAAGCGCATCTGTGACCACGTTGGCCTTTCCTGGATGGTACCGAATCGTACACTCATAATCCGCCAACATCTCCATCCAACGCCTCTGTCTTTTGTTTAGCTCCTTCTGAGAAAACAAATATTGAAGACTCTTGTGGTCCGAAAAGATCTCGAAAGGAATTTCATATAAGTAGTGTCTCCACTTTCCCAAAGCAAAGATCACTGCCGCTAGCTCGAGATCGTGAGTGGGATAATTCTGTTCATGATCCTTCAACTTCCTCGAGGCATAGGTTATCACCCTACCATTCTGCATCAAAACACATCCCAATCCTTCTTTCGAGGAGTCCGTATAAACCATGTATCCTTCCGTGCCTTCAGGGAGTGCTAATACCGGTGCAGTGGTCAACTTTTCCTTCAAGAGTTGAAAACTCGCTTCGCATGCCTCGTCCCACTCAAATTTAGTTTCCTTCTTAGTTAATCGAGTTAAAGGACCGGCTAGCTTCGAAAAATCCTTCACAAACCTTCGGTAATAACCTGCCAATCCCAAGAAACTTCTAACCTCGGAAGCATTTTTCGGACTCTGCCATTGAATAACCGTCTCGATCTTTGAAGGATCAACTTCCAAACCCTTACTTGAAATAATATGGCCTAGAAAAGCAACCCGGTTGATCCAAAACTCACACTTACTAAACTTCGCATACAACCGGTGCTTTCTTAACGTCTCCAATACCAATTTGAGATGCCTAGCATGATCTTCCGGAGTCTTTGAATACACAAGAATGTCATCAATGAAGATTACGACGAATTTATCCAAATACGGCCGAAAAATCTGATGCATCATGTCCATGAATGTTGCAGGGGCATTTGTTAAACAAAACGGCATTACTAGGAATTCATAATACCCATACTGGGTATTAAATCCTGTCTTTGGTATACCCTCTTCCCGGATTTTCAACTGGTAGTAGCCTTGCCTTAAATCCAATTTCGAATAAACCTTTGAACCTTACAGCATGTCAAATAAATCCTCAATGTGGGGCAACGGGCACTGATTCTTGATAGTCATCCGATTAAGCTCCCGGTAATCTATACACATCCTCAACGACCCATCTTTCTTTTTGACAAAGAGAACCGGAGCACCCCACGGAGATGCACTCGGTCGGATATATCCACTCTTAAGTAATTCCTCGAGTTGAATCTTCAGCTCCTTCAACTCTGCCGGAGCCATTCTATAAGGAGTCTTGGAGTAAGGTTCTGATCCCGGATATAAATCAATAACAAATTTGATCTCCCGATCCGGTGGTAGAGAACCCAAAATTTCTGGAAATACATCGGGATATTCCTTTACCATGGCCGTCTCCTCAAAACTTGATTGATCCTTTGGTTTATTAAGGAGATAGGCAATAAATCCGGTGGCTCCATCCTTTACCAACTTGCGAGCTTCCATAAACGACAATAAAGGTACGTTCTTCAACCCAACTTCTCCAATCAACTCTTCACCCAACTTTATCTTCTTCTTAAAACAATCAATTTCGGCCCGGTGCCGATACAACCAATCCATCCCAAAGATTACCCCATACTTCTTCACAGGCATGACAATGAAATCTGCCGGATAATCTTTCCCCTCAATCAAAACTGAACAGCCCCTGACAACCCGATTTGTCTGCAAACTACCTCCCAGAGGCGAACTCACAAAATAACAGGAATTTGAACAAATAACAGGTAGGCACAGAGAGTCAGATAGATCAGAAGATATAAAAGTATACGTGACACCCGGATCGAATAATGCATGAATGCTCGTGTTATGAATGCAAACGGTACCTTCCACCATAGCGTTTGGGTCGACCTCAACATTCTGCTCCTCGCTCTCAAGAGCATAAGCTCGTGCCTGAACCATCGGTCTCTGAGCTCCAGCTTGATATCCTGGAATCTTATCCGGGCATACAAAAGCCATATGATCTCCTTTCCCGCAAATCAAACACAACTTCAATCTTTTTCTGGCAATTGTTATAAGAATGAGTTGGTCATCCACAATAAGTACACGGTGGCTGATCATTGCGAGATCCTTTAGGAGCCGGTGGAGCCTGAGGTGGTCGTGGAACGGTTGCAATCGGACCTCAGATTCTCGGCTTCTTGAAAGGCCCTTTTTGTGGTGGAGTTGGTACATTCATCGGCCTCTTTCCTTTGTTAAATCCCCAGCCGGATCCTGACCCTTGTCCTTGGCGAGAAAGTGGTCTCCTAGAATTCACCGAATCTTCAACCTTTAAGGCTTTGGAAGTAGCCTTCGCCCGTGTGCTCGTATTAACTGCCTCTAGAGCTGTCTGAATATCCGATCGAAGCCCCTGAACAAACTGCATAGCCTTATGGAAGTCATCGCCTGCTATATTTGGTGCATAGCGGGATAACCTCTCATATTCTGAAATATACTCGGCCACAGATATCGATCCTTGCTTCAATTCAGTGAATTCCCTAAGCCTTCGAGTCCGGGATGCGGGAGGGATGAACTTATTCTTGAATGCTCTCGTGAATGTTTCCCAATCGATCTCTTCTCCAGCTGCTTCTAATACAATCCGAGTGCTTTCCCACCAAGAGTAGGCTTCCCCTTGTATTAAAGTGATGGTGCATCGAGCCTTCTCTTGGGACTCACATGGAATGAGCTCCCATATCCTCTCTACCTCTTTCAGCCACATTTTTGCCTGTATATCATTTCCCTTGAAGAACTTGGGAGGTCTTTGATTCTGAAACTCCCTAAGTATAATAGAAAGCGGTGCCTCGGGCGGTACAACAGGTGCAGGTGGTGCTGGAGGTGCCAGTGGTACATAATCTCGCAGCCTTTGATCTATGATATTGATAACTGAATTAACAAAGGCCTCTGCCGGCGGTGGTTGTGGAGGTGGAGGTGTAGGAGTACGATCACGATGATGACGTCGTCCTGGAGATCGATCACGATGTCTACATGGAGGCATCCTGTCAATAAACACTAAAATGCGTGCTATTTTTAGTCTATGCATGTTAATGCAAATAATTCAATCTGAATTCAAAATTTAAATCAATTAAGCACAAAAGAGATGCATATGCAACCCATTGTCAAGTGGTCCCTAAGCCGAACGACCTAGACTGACTCACACTACACGAAAGCCCGGGTTTTGCAACCTTAAGCTCTGATCCCACTTAAGGATGAAACACCCGAGCGCAAGGTGTCACATCCCCCGCACCGAGACCCGACCCGAATATGAAATGGACTATCCATACCCGAGCAGAATCACGGCGAACGGGGACAAATACACACTCTAAGCTAGGCGGGACTAACCCTTGAACCATAAAATCAGAATAAACAATAAAGCGGAACCAATAAACGAACATATACCATATATATATACAATGAGCATCACAACTCCAAAAATAATTCATATACATTGTAACGCCCCGGTTCCGGATGAACAGGTAAGCACGCCACGTGTGAGTTTGAGCGTAGGTTTTATTTTCTTTCTTTAATCTCATAATAAATTTTTACGTGGCATCTCATAATTTTATAAACTTCACGAAACATTATCTATGTGAATTATATGAATTCATATCATTGAAAATATTATTTCACGACACGGAAAAATATTTATTGCATGGAATCACTACCGAGAGTGATTCAAATTACCAAATTGTCCCTACTTGATTGTTCTTTAAACTTTAGGGACTTAAGTGCATAACTTTGCAAGGGCTTAATTGAGCATATTTTAAATTGTTGTATACTTTATCGCATGACTTCACAAAACAAAGGATTAAATGGCAATTAGCATAAGTCACAAAAATCAAGGATGATGAATTACGTATCATCTCTTCTTGCACATTCCATGATCATTTTCATCTACAATTCATCAACATCTCCATCTTTTCTCTCTCGGTTCCAAGGAAGAAAAAGGGAAGAAGTAAATTTTCCTTCAATCATCAAGATTTCAAGAAATCATCCAAGTTTTGGCAAATTGATCATCCTCTTCATCCATCTTCTTCATTTCTTAGCTTTCAAAGGTTGGTTGCATGGAAGTGATGATTCTTGATTGTGTTTGATGTGGTTAGGGTTTGGAAATTATATGCTAAATGAATGAATTAGAAGTAGAAGCATGATTATGTGATCATTTCATGAATTATGGCATGAATTATTCATGGTATTGTTGAGAATTTGAGCTTGGATGATCAAGGTGGGCATGAGCTTGAAATCTTGGAAACCTTGGTGATATAGCATGTTTATGTGGTTAAGTGTGATATTATTACTCCTTGAATGTGTATGCATCATCCTTCCAGAAATTATAGCATTTGGGGATCAAAAATGGAATTTTGTGGCTTTGTTGATTCTTTGCCGAGAGCCTCCCCTGTTTCTGCTCTGTTCTTCAAATTTGCAGAAACTGGGAACGACCGTTCCCAGCCTCAAGGCATTGAGGGAACGGGCGTTCCCACCTTTTCAAATGAACTGGGCGGCTGAGCATGGGAACGGCCGTTCCCACTTTGGCCTTGCTGCCGGAAGGGCCGTTCCCAGCTAAAAGGCGCGCTTTTATTTTTAAAATCGTTGGCGCGTTTTGGGGAACTCATGGGAACGACCGTTCCCATTTTGCAAAGGGGACCGGAACGGCCGTTCCCACCTGACTTGCAGAACAAAATTCACTGCATAAAATTACGAAAATGACCCCTCGATCCAACGACTTCTTTGACCCCGAATTGCTATAATATGTACTAATATGAAGTGAAACAACATGTTATCATGCCACATTGTATTTTCGTGGTCGTCTCGATACATTTCCGCCGTTCGTCATATTTTGGTCATTTTAGGTCATGTCTCACGAATATACGTCGTGTTTGCACAGGTCACGAGGGCGTGGACGGGGAGCAAGCTCCTTAGAACACCACATTATTGTATTTTGCAGGTGAGGTTTTAGGTTATGTATATAGAACCCTACCACCCTTATGTGCTATTTCGGCCAAAATATACTATACTTATAATTGATTTCAAAACCATGAATATTTCAAGCAAGCAAGTCATGATTTCAAGCATGTTTGGCGAGTACATGATTGCACGTGGGCCCGAGGGTAATTCTTGAGCCAACCGGGAAAGCAAGGGCTGACGGGTAACTCCTGAATTATCCTCACATTGTTGGGATCACCCCCGAAGCCACTAGGAGATTAGTGGTGGAAGGAGTTCCGTGTCTAGAGGGTCATGTCCTCTAGACACACCATGTCGTGGATAGTCGAGCCTTGCAAACTCGCTATCACCCGGAGGAAGAAGGAGACTGGGGATTAATCCGGCATGTCGGGTTATCCTCGGGTTATCTCATGATTTCAAGCATGAAATTGTCTATGTGAGCACTAAATGGAATTGCGTGATCATGTATTGAATTGATAAAGCAAGCACGTATTGTCACGTTTGGTGTAAAGGTTGGAGAATCGCCCCTGCTCGCCGGGGTCACATGTTCATGAAATGGTTAAGCTAAAATGTTAAAGTGATTGGTTGTAATCTCGGGCAAAGATTAAGTTTCTTGAATTATATATTCCTTTCATTTCCAAAGTCTTCACCCGAGGCTACACCTTGCATGTGATGTGTGTTATATATATTTATTGCCCCTCACTCAGTCTTCGGTAGACTGATAATTCACTTTTCAGGTACCCTTTTGAGCGTGGTCATGCTAGGCGGGAGTTGTTCGAGTCTTGCATGTCCTCGGGTCTAGTTTCATACCCTTTTGTATAGTCTTATGCTAGTTTCATTTTATGATAATTATTGTCACGTTTTGGATACTTGAATATGTGTATTATCAAGAGATGATAATGTATTGATAGATAAATTGGTATCTATAAGTATCTATTCAATAAATATGGTACCTATAAGTATGAATGATCTTATTGCTTCCGCTTTCATTATCATGTTTGCTTTGGTGTTGTTGGGGAGAGTGTCCCGCCTAGCTCGTCATTTTTATTGTCACCCGTTCACTATAGTTTTGGTTTATGCATGGACTTTCCATTTCATACGTGGATCAAGGCTATAGTGCGGGGGATGTGGTGCCCAGGGGGGGTTAGGGTGCTACATACATCATCACATGCCATCACGGCCCAAAATATGTACGCTCCACATCATTATTCATATACAACGGTCAAAAATAAGAGTATGCAAGTGTAAGACCAAAATAGAAGAGTAAGAGACTAATGCAAGACCTAGGACTCGTATTCCCGCCTATCTCTCTCAACACCTGCATGATACAGCTGAAAACCAAATGGGTTCAGTCCAAAAGGGACTGGTGGGTATAAAACAGGGCATAAATAGAATATATGACGGTAATTAAACAATCACATGCAAGCTATAATCCCAAGTGAGGTTTTTAAAGAATCATTAACATTAGGTCATTAGTGGCCCGGCGAGTGGGCGTGCATTATCTCCAACCAACACCTTGTGTAATTCATTTAAACATTCATTCATTCATTCTTTTCATACAATCATTCTTTTGTGCACAATCATTAACATTTACACCTTCTTCCTCCGGGTTGGTGGTGGGTTTGCAAGGCCCGACCACCCATTCATTGACCGAAAGGGGTTACATGACTCCCCAGATGGCGCTCAGCGTCCATTCCTCGCTAACTCCTAACGAGGTCCGGTTACGCCGTTCATTGGTGGAACTAGTGTGATGGATCACCGTCGGCCCGTGCCTCCTCGGATAGCCACTCACACTAAGTCCCTGGGCCCCATTTGTGCATTCGATCATTTCTCGCCAAAACATTAGGTAGGGTTCATAAAATAAGGCTTTACGTTGAAAACATTTACTTTTTAAATCGACTCTATATATATATATTAGGTTTGGTCGAAAACTTTCACATTGAAGGTATATATATGGGGTCATATATCTACGTAGAAGAGAAACCCACCTTAAACCGAAAAAAGGAGCAAACACGAGCCTCACTGACCGGCCTCGTCTCCAACTGAATCAAAATCCGTGCAAGAAAAGTGAAGTGAGACTCAATATGACCAAATAAGACGCTTGGCAATGCAATGATCATGATGTGAATATGTAAAAGGTAAGATTATGTTCATGTGCACTATTAAGGAATTAAATCATACATTTAAGTCATTCATTCAATCAATTCATTCGAACTCTTAATTCCACAATTTCAGTCAAATAAATCCAAATAATATTAAATATTCACTAAACAAATATAAATGTGTAAATATGTTACATTATATAAAACATATACATACATGCATACGTACAGCCATGTATGCAAAACAAAATGCATGAAAAACAGAGGGTGACACGCCTGTGTCACCTCTATACTCTAAGCCGTGACACCCCCGTGTTAGGGTACAGCGGACTATATGCATGAGAACAGAAGGTGACACGCCCGTGTCACCATTACAAAGCAAACCGTGACACCCCCGTGTCACGGTACAGAAAAACCCGACCAACATGCACCCCCGTGTCACGCTGAACAAGGCAAAGTTGACACGCCCGTGTCAAATGTACGCTGCAGAAAAAAAAAATAGGGGAGTTCTCGGACAACATCAAAAACCAACCAAAACACCAATTTTCAATCGTCAAATGCAATCAAAAACATTTACCAGTGTAACGCCCCAACAAGGGCATCCCACGCCTATCCCGCGCTACGGGCCTAGCTTGTATATCGAATTGTTATCCATATACCCACTAAGATCGAAGCAAGCGGTGACAAACGGACATCCTAGCTAGGCGGTACTAGACTCACATCAAGAGAATTAAAACAAACACAAATACGCGGAAGCTTAAAACATACCACATGCATAAGAGTTCAAATTCAATATACCCACTTCAGACCTTCTCAAGTCAAATGAAAACAAATGCGAAAGATTAAATCATCAATTAAGTGACCAACACGGTCCAGCATGAAATGCTCAAAATACGGAAATGTAAATCATCCTAGAGACCGCCACGGTCCAACTACCAAGATAATAAATCCGATAATGTACATGCTAAATCCAAAACAACTCCAAGGTAACAAAACCAAAGTAAAAGCAACAAACATAACTAGACAACTAGACAAGACTCTCAAGAAAGACTCCCGCCTAGCATGACTCCAAAAGCAACCTGCGGACACGAAAGGTAAAGGAGATCAGTTCAAACGGAACCGGTGAGGAGAAGTATAATAATATAATTAACATAAAAAGGTTCAATGCATGCTCAAATCAAAGGTGTTCATGATCCGTTAACGTTTTTAGAAAACAATGCAGATTTTATAAAAATACGGATCATAAACCAAAGCACCGGCTCGGCGAGTACGAGCACTCCATCCTTACTTCCCAAACCAAGTGAAATCAAACCAAATCATCCTTAACACCGTTGATGTCGAGGGTGTGCACCCCCCGATCATCGCAAAAGAACCATGGAGAAGTGGGTCCATGAAACCGACCTTCCCCCAAGCCTACCTTAACCCCAAATCCTCCTCGGAGTCTTAGCAAACTTGTCCAAAAGTGGGTACTTCATAAGGGATCAACCGTCCGCCCTTGCGTTCCCAGCATCACGTCTTACTCCGCCTCGAGCGCTATCAAAAGAACCGACCAAGCAAGCGTCCTTGCAAGGTATAACAAAGGCTCGCTACACAACTCACACGTACATAATACTCAAATGAAAGTTCCGAAACCATTTTGGGTATCTATCCCATATACCAAAACTCAAGTTTTACTTGTAAACCGTTATCCATAAGCAAATATCCATAATACGAGCAAAGCTCACAAAACTTGGCTTATAATGCCTACATATACATTTCGAAAATGGGAGTTTAAAACCAATAAATATGAGAGGCCATATGTGTCCACAGTTTTGAAAACATTTTGATATTATAACTCCTCACCTTTACCAAGAACCTTGAAGATCAAGCAAGAACAAGGAAGGTTACACGTCCGGAGACTCACCACCTAACAAGACAACGTACCAACAAAGGTAAGACTCGACTCGAAACCCAACAAGACGACGCACGGCTTGGACATGAATGCAAATATGTTAATGGTGTGCAAGGAATGTCCAACGATGGTATAGATTGGCAATTATGATCATATTACATCATATAAGTCATATATCAATTTCCCAAGTCATAAGTAATAAGCGACATATGAATCATACTTAACACAATTTAATTAAACAAATAACTTAGTCAATTAAGATAACTTAAGCATGATTGAGGTATAAAGATCATAATATATGGTATACATGAGATGTCAGAACATATAACGAGGTCACAATACATTAGAGACATAATATATATAAGTAAGGAACAAACGAGAAGCAAAACAAGTGAAACGAATCAAGAAAACAAGGCTGGGGAAAATCCACCCCCATGGATTTTCCTTCACAAAAAATCCACCCTTGCGGATTTGGTCCAGAGCTACTGCCTCAAATCCACCCCCATGGATTTTTACACAGCAAAAATCCACCCTAGCGGATTCTGCCCAGAACTTAAAAAAAACGTGACAGCAACTACAAACTCGATGGGAATGAGTTCAAAACACCCCAAAACATGAAATTAAGCTTCCAAAACCACAAATAAGCATCATAAACCATCAATTTACATAATAAAGCATTTAGGAACATTTAAACATCAAGAAATCTAACAATTCATGCAAGAATTTCATCTTCTACAAGTTTCAAGAAAGCTTCAAGTATAACAATGGTGAAATCAACAATCATTGCAAGAAATTGTAGGAAATCTATCACATTCTCCATAAAAACACATAAGGAACAAGAATCCATCATCAAATCAAGCTAAAACAAGCTAGAACATGAACATGCAAGAATTCTTCGCAAAAGCTTCAAAGGTCAACAATGGTGGTTTCTTCAAACAAGCATGAAAATGAGAAATTTTTACATCAAATCACTCCCAACATCATAAGAAACATATTTCCAACATAAAATTCGGATTTAATCCATCTAACCAAGAACCCTAGATTTCAAACTCAAGCTTCAAGTTCAAAGAAGAAGACCCACATAAGCATTCAAGCATTTCTTACCTTAAGAGCTAAAAATGGAAGAGGGAATCTTGTTCTTTAGTCTTGAAGATGGCTTGAAGATGGCTTGAAGTTCTTGAGAGAATATGGATGGTCTCTTGAGAAAAGTGAGGGAGAGAGTGTGTTTCAATCTTGAAATAACGTAAGAATGGGTTTTGGTGTGTTAAATCTGATTTTGTAAATTGGGTCAGCCATATAGGGTCATGGAGCAGGTCATACGGGTCGGATTTAGGTGAAATTGGGTCAGAATTGAAATTGGGTCGCAGGTCAACATTTAAAGGCTTAAAAGGTGGACTTTTCGTAAAATGGCCATAACTTCTTCGTCCGAACTCCAAATCGAGCGATTCAGGAACCCACGAACTCGTAATCAAATTATCTACTCAATTTCATTAAGTTCTAACCAGTTCCAGGCTTGGAAAATAAATTTACCATATAGTCCCTAAATTATGCTTTAATATCCAAATAAGCACATTATTTCGTTTAACCATAAAGCATGCTATCAAAACTCTTTAAGCACAATACGAGCACATACTTATCATATCAAATAGCCACATAAGTCATGTAAATCATGTTTTTCACATAAGCACCAAATGTCTATCAAATTAAGGCATAAATCCACATAAGTCATGCAAGGAAAGGTAAATCGTGCACTCTCGTACCAAACTTTACCTTGATCGAGAAGCGGGGCGTCACAACCTCCCCTCCTTAAAGAAATCTGGTCCCCAGATTTACCAGCGGAAAAGACTCAATGTGGAAACTCTGCACCTTCTCTTCTGTCTTCCAAGTTGCTTCTTCTGCTTGAGATCTCTCCATAGGCTTTATCCAAAGGAGTTAGCTGAATTCTTAATCCATGGTATTTCGTCTAAAATCTTCCCCGGTTGTTACGTGTCAAGTCCTGATTCAAGTGTACCTCTTTCGTCGGAATAGTCCCCATCTCCTCTCGGAAATACTTCCTCAATCTGTTCCACAGCTCCAGGCGGCTCGCTAGATCTCTAGTTTAGGTTACTGCTCGCATTGATTTGGGGGAAACTCCTTCTTGTTGCCTCTAGGAAGACTCGGTCACCATCTTCGAATTCAAAGTCTTTCCTCCTTTGCTTGGCATAACTCCGTTGCCGGTCTTATACCACTCCCACATGTGGTTTAAACATCACACTTTGTCGATGCGAAAGATCTTAGTTGCTGTATACACCTTCGGTCCATCTTGATCTCGCTTAACCTCTTCAAAAGATCCCTTCTGAACGGAGTCATCTGAGCACGCTAGCCAACGGGACGAGACACGCAACAAGAGAACCCCGTCTCTCAACAAGCAACGAGAGAACCCCATCCCTCAACAAGCAATGAGAGAACCCCGTCTCTCAACAAGCAACGAGAGAACCCCATCCCTCAGCAAGCAATGAGAGAACCCCGTCTCTCAACAAGCGACGAGAGAACCCCGTCTCTCATCCTAAGTTCGGAGGAATCCCGCATCCCTCAAACATCTAAGTTTGAAAGAGTTAACATCTCACAAACTCCTAAATTCGGGAGGATGTAACATTCCCAAATGACTAAAATCGAGGGGACCCAACATCCCCCGAACACAAAAGAGTGAGAACCCTACAACACCCGAGCACAAAAGCACACGAACAACTACTCGGATCTAAAACATGCAAAGCACAAACAAGACACACGACAAGGGACCGCTGTACGGTTGAGTCGTTCTCCATCGGTGAGGTAAAGGCTTCGTCGCATCAATGGCGTCCCTCATAGCTCACCGTAACAAAGTGCACAAAATCGAGCATGTATAACATCCAAGGTTACAAAAGTCACAAGAATTAACTCATACTTACATCATACAAGTTCACCAAAGTATCCAAGATCATGCGATTCGGTTACTAACTTCATACTTAGTAGTAGCATGCATAGAAAGGTCATTCGATTCAATTTCCAAGCTCAAGCTTTGTATTAACATGCATAGATAAAGTCAATTTGAGCATTTAACGTGCATGAAGTTGTAAGTATCTAAACATCGCAATTACAAGTCGTACTTTAACAATTGATTCAAGTAGCACTAATCAAGATATCGTAATCTTAGTCATGTATAAGTCTATGCAGCGCTCAAATATACGTACGTCAAGCTCAATACATATAAGGCATACATTTATTCACATAAGGTCATACTTCCAAGGTAAACAACATACTCTCGATTCCTTATATCACCCTCTAATGATCAGTTCAAGTCTCATATTCGAAATCGTAGATAAGTGTATGCATCGTCATCCCATATTATCATGCTCAAATGAACAACATAATTTAATCACATAAAGTCATGTTTTTAAGGTAAGCGGTAAATTCTCAATTCATTTAATCATGTCTTACGAATTCGTAACATGCATCGTAGCATAAACTCAAGTTTTTACATACATTCAAGGTTTAGAGATATTACAATTAGATCCCCCTAGGCGATTCACATAAGTTTGGAATTAATACAAAACATCCTTTAAGGTTCCTAGCAACTTGACATAAACCATCCATTTGTTAACTAATTAAGCATGATTCTTCAATTACATGAAACTTCCCCATAAATAAAAATAAATTTGACATAATTTCAACAATAATCATGCATCCCGAAAACAAGTAAACAACATGGTCTCACAAGTACTTATTCATGCTTTACATCCATTCAACATAGCTCATAAATCTCAAGGTTGCATTAATGCAAGGGTTACTAGAGTTATCACATGGTAGCACAACTGATCAAGGAAAGCATTTATGCAAATTGCACAAGTAGGAGACAAGCTAAATACAAACGTAACATTTAACGTCAATCATTACCGACATAGCATAAGAGAGGCTACAAAATAATTCAAGTTTAGGTAGAGTGCATGTATCAACTATCAAGTACACCACCCGGTAAAGAACAATCAATTCCTAACTTACCGTATTCACGTTGGCACTTAAAGCAATTAGCAACGCAAGTCACATGCATATCAAATAATAACATTCTAGCATATAACGTCACAAGTGTAACAATCGGGTAATAATAATATTCAAATCAAAATGTATGAGTGCAATGCCGTGAATGCAGTCCGTACCTTTCACCGTAGTAATGAAATCATGCTCATCGTCCTCTTGCCCGCCATTCAACGCATAGGCACGTGCATGTGCCACGGGCCTTATCTCATCACCCAGTCCCTTAGTCTTAGGTTCGGTACAATTCCTTGCTATGTGTCCGGTGCTCCCACAATTGAAACATTTACCAAGCTTCTCCCAACAATTTCCCTCACGATGAGTGATGCTACCACAATGATCACAAGGTTTACGCCCTTGTCCAGTTGATAGGATCTCCTTTCCTTTCCCTTTCTTAACCATCACGTGGCCCTTTTTCCACGGTGGAGGTTGAGAGAAAGAACTAGGGACAACTCTCTTAAGACCCGAACTGAAACAAGGATTAGCAACATTCTTCTTAGTTCAAAGTCTTTGTTCCTCCGCTTCCGCTTCCATAGCTAGCTCGGTAGCGGTGGCCCAATCGTTGGTTTCTTCCTGAGTCAAGGTCTTTGCTAACTTCCCACGAAGCCCTTCCAAATTCTGTCGGTCCATCCTCTGATTACAATCCCTTACCCAAAGTGCTGAATTTCCACAAGTAAAGCATCTTCCAAGCTTTCCCCAACATTCATCTCCCTTATGGCTAATGTCACTATGATGTTCATACGAACCTCTAGTTCCCGGTTTATCACAATTCTTTACCCAGTGTTTGATGCTGCCGCACTTGAAACAGTTGTCTTGTTTCCACCAACAATCTTCCCCAAAGTGTGTAGCACGACCACAATGCTCACACGGGTTATGGCCCTTAGTAGCTTGAGGGGCCTGTACTTGAGATGTAAAAATCTTAGCCTTACCCTTCTCATCCATATGGTGGCCTCTCCTCTGATCGCAATCCTTAGCTTTACATTTTGGGTTGCCACAACATATAAAACACTTCCCGTGTCCTTTCCGGTAGTTATCCCCGAAGTGATTGGGCTCCCATAATGCTTGTACGAGTTTCGGTCTTTAATAGCCAAAGGGGTCGCGGATCCGGATGCAAGATTTTTAGCCTTTCTATCTCCTAACCCCTTATGTGGTACTCGAGAAGTCGAAGGTGCCATCAAGGATGGTGATCTCTCAGACCCCAATCCGGAAACTACTCCCTTAGTTCGAAACCTTTGTTCCTTGACAGTGGGCGTAGGTATCAACGCCGGAGGTGCCAATAAGGTTTGCGGTGCTTGTAGGAGTTGCAAAATCTGAATCATAATAGTGAGCAATTCATTGACATTCAGAGGCGGCATTGGTGGTGCAATTTGATTTTCTGCCGGAGGGTCTTGCTCATTTTGGCGTGCCGGCGAGCGATCACTTCTACGAGGAGGCATCCTACACACAATCTTATCATGTATGCATGTCGATTAGTCATATGCTCATGTCACATATTGTCAAGTAAGCAATGCAATTGCATAATTTAGAAGCAATAGTTAACGAGACATACGTATCATGAGGACGTTCATATATGAAAACAAACCAATACATAAGCACGAAGTTAATTTAAGTACAACAAAGTAGTTACAAGTTAAGTGATATAGGCAAGTAGTTAACAAAAGGGTCAACATATTCAATCAAGATGTACATGTAATGCAAGAACAATTATGTTAATCAACAATGTAGCATATGCAAAATGAATCAATTTAAAGCGCATAAGCAAGTTGTTCCTATTGCCGTACGACCTAGACGACTCAAGAGCCTAGTTTTGAACCTTCGGCTCTGATACCAACCAAATAGGGGTGTAACACCCCAACAAGGGCATCCCACGCCTATCCCGCGCAACGGGCCTAGCTTATATATAGAATTGCTATCCATATACCCACCAAGATCGAAGTAAGCGGTGACAAACGGACATCCTAGCTAGGCGGTACTAGACTCACATCAAGAGAATTAAAACAAACACAAATACGCGGAAGCTTAAAACATACCACATGCATAAGAGTTCAAATTCAATATACCCACTTCAGACCTACTCAAGTCAAATGAAAACAAATGCGAAAGATTAAATCATCAATTAAGTGACCAACACGGTCCAGCATGAAATGCTCAAAATACGGAAATGTAAATCATCCTAGAGACCGCCACGGTCCAACTAACAAGATAATAAATCCGATAACATACATGCTAAATCCAAAACAGCTCCAAGGTAATAAAACCAAAGTAAAACCAACAAACATAACTAGACAACTAGACAAGACTCTCAAGAAAGACTCCCGCCTAGCATGACTCCAAAAGCAACCTGCGGACACGAAAGGTAAAGGAGATCAGTTCAAACGGAACCGGTGAGGAGAAGTATAATAATATAATTAACATAAAAAGGTTCAATGCATGCTCAAATCAAAGGTGTTCATGATCCGTTAACGTTTTTAGAAAACAATGCATATTTTATAAAAATACGGATCATAAACCAAAGCACCGGCTCGGCGAGTACGAGCACTCCATCCTTACTTCCCAAACCAAGTGAAATCAAACCAATCCATCCTTAACACCGTTGATGTCGAGGGTGTGCACCCCCCGATCATCGCAAAAGAACCATGGAGAAGTGGGTCCATGAAACCGACCTTCCCCCAAGCCTACCTTAACCCCGAATCCTCCTCGGAGTCTTAGCAAACTTGTCCAAAAGTGGGTACTTCATAAGGGATCAACCGTCCGCCCTTGCGTTCCCGGCATCACGTCTTACTCCGCCCCGAGCGCTATCAAAAGAACCGACCAAGCAAGCGTCCTTGCAAGGTATAACAAAGGCTCGCTACACAACTCACACGTACATAATATTCAAATGAAAGTTCCGAAACCATTTTGGGTCTCTATCCCATATACCAAAACTCAAGTTTTACTTGTAAAACATTTTCCATAAGCAAATATCCATAATACGAGCAAAGCTCACAAAACTTGGCTTATAATGCCTACATATACATTTCGAAAATGGGAGTTTAAAACCAATAAATATGAGAGGCCATATGTGTCCACAGTTTTGAAAACATTTTGATATTATAACTCCTCACCTTTACCAAGAACCTCGAAGATCAAGCAAGAACAAGGAAGGTTACACGTCCGGAGACTCACCACCTAACAAGACAACGTACCAACAAAGGTAAGACTCGACTCGAAACCCAACAAGACGACGCACGGCTTGGACATGAATGCAAATATGTTAATGGTGTGCAAGGAATGTTCAACGATGGTATAGATTGGCAATTATGATCATATTGCATCATATAAGTCATATATCAATTTCCCAAGTCATAAGTAATAAGCGACATATGAATCATACTTAACACAATTTAATTAAACAAATAACTTAGTCAATTAAGATAACTTAAGCATGATTGAGGTATAAAGATCATAATATAAGGTATACATGAGATGTCACAACATATAACGAGGTCACAATACATTAGAGACATAATATAAATAAGTAAGGAACAAACGAGAAGCAAAACAAGTGAAACGAATCAAGAAAACAAGGCTAGGGAAAGTCCACCCCCATGGATTTTCCTTCACAAAAAATCCACCCTTGCGGATTTGGTCCAGAGCTACTGCCTCAAATCCATCCCCATGGATTTTTACACAGCAAAAATCCACCCTAGCGGATTCTGCCCAGAACTTAAAAAAAACGTGACAGCAACTACAAACTCGACGGGAATGAGTTCAAAACACCCCAAAACATGAAATTAAGCTTCCAAAACCACAAATAAGCATCATAAACCATCAAGTTACATAATAAAGCATTTAGGAACATTTAAACATCAAGAAATCTAACAATTCATGCAAGAACTTCATCTTCTACAAGTTTCAAGAAAGCTTCAAGCATAACAATGGTGAAATCAACAATCATTGCAAGAAATTGTAGGAATTCTATCACATTCTCCATAAAAACACATAAGGAACAAGAATCCATCATCAAATCAAGCTAAAACAAGCTAGAACATGAACATGTAAGAATTCTTCATAAAAGCTTCAAAGGTCAACAATGGTGGTTTCTTCAAACAAGCATGAAAATGAGAAATTTTTACATCAAATCACTCCTAACATCATAAGAAACATATTTCCAACATAAAATTCGGATTTAATCCATCTAACCAAGAACCCTAGATTTCAAACTCATGCTTCAAGTTCAAAGAAGAAGACCCACATAAGCATTCAAGCATTTCTTACCTTAAGAGCTGAAAATGGAAGAGGGAATGTTGTTCTTTAGTCTTAAATCTCCAAATTTAGTCTCCACTCTTGGCTCTTGAAGATGGCTTGAAGTTCTTGAGAGAATATGGATGGTCTCTTGAGAAAAGTGAGGGAGAGAGTGTGTTTCAATCTTGAAATAACGTAAGAATGGGTTTTGGTGTGTTAAATCTGATTTTGTAAATTGGGTCAGCCATATAGGGTCATGGAGCGGGTCATACGGGTCGGATTTAGGTGAAATTGGGTCAGAATTGAAATTGGGTCGCAGGTCAACATTTAAAGGCTTAAAAGGTTGACTTTTCGTAAAATGGCCATAACTTCTTCGTCCGAACTCCAAATTGAGCGATTCCGGAACCCACGAACTCGTAATCGAATTATCTACTCAATTTCATTAAGTTCTAACCAGTTCCAGGCTTGGAAAATAAATTTACCATATAGTCCCTAAATTATGCTTTAATATCCAAATAAGCACATTATTTCGTTTAACCATAAAGCATGCTATCAAAACTCTTTAAGCACAATGCGAGCACATACTTATCATATCAAATAGCCACATAAGTCATGTAAATCATGTTTTTCACATAAGCACCGAATGTCTATCAAATTAAGGCATAAATCCACATAAGTCATGCAAGGAAAGGTAAATCGTGCACTCTCGTACCAAACTTTACCTTGATCGAGAAGCGGGGCGTCACAACCATATTATGTGATTGGTGCGTTGTGTGGCCCACTTTTGAACTCTTTTAAAGTTAGGGCCCTTTTTGTAATTTTCTTCTTTTAGAGGGGTTTTTCCGGTCACTTCTCGTTCGGTAGAGATTTTGACTTCTTTGACCCCTCCTTTGCGTTCGGGGCATCGAGACGAGTCCGTACTCCGTAGACTCTAAGTTTGCCCAATTCTAACTTCGTTAGCCCGTTCTTCCAATCGTTTTTGAGTACGAGGATCCGAGATATATACTCGGGTTTCCTCCTTTTGCGTGCAAAGATCACATCAGCTTCCTGCATCGTCTTCCTCCAGCGATCAGCACTGTTCACACACAATGATGGTGTGAAAACACACACATGCTCGTTCTCCCTCGTTTCTCGACGGAATTCGACAAATCAATAGTGGAAATTTATCAGCTCGACGAGCCCGTCACAAACGTACCAGTTTCGTGGCCTGAAATTGACCAGCGGCGGTGCAGCGGTGGTCCGAAGGTGGCGGGTTGCGCCACTTCCTCGCAGGCGGCATTCCGACGACTCTCGCCGGCCAACAACCACCCTACCCCACGTTTTCGACCCTTCCCGTTCCATTTCCGGCCTCCTTTTTGAGCGAATTGCGGCGTAGTTGGTGGTTCCGGCGGTAACGCAGCGGCGCAACTTTGGGATGGTGGTTCGGCCTTTTCCCGACCGGTTTTGGTGGTGGAGCCTTCACGAAAGATGCTTCGAATGACGAGACTTAGCGGATGGCATCGGCGGCGTTCCAGGAACCGGCCGTTGGCGGCGGACCGGCGGTGAACCGGTTACTGTTCCGGCGATTTGACTTGGGGCTTTCGTAGGGCTCGTTACAAGCTTTCCAACGGTATGCCCGGATTTCATTTTCGATTTACGGTTTACGTTTAATTTCTGTTTTCGTACTAGGATTTAAGTTCGGTTTTTCGTCAACGAAGTCCGGCGTGTTTGGCATTTTCTGAAATTGATTGAGGGCTTTTGTTGAGCAGGCCGAGACGCACGTTTCTGTCCTTCCGGGGATTTTTCCGACCACCGGAGGCGGTGTTCCGGTGGTGGCCGGTGACTGTTCGGCCGGCTACGGTGGCGGCATTCCGGTGACTTTCGGACAGAAGGTCCCTTTCGTTGTGGTGAGTCCAACGCCACTTTCCGTTCGTCAATCGGATGCCCGGTTGATTTGTTGTGATTTATTTTGTGTATTTCTATTTAATTGAAATTAATTGTTTTAATTGCAATAAATTGTCAATTGCTTGATTCGTCGATCAATATGAATTCCAATGTGTACGAAAGCATGTATTAAATGAACTATGATATATGTTGATGCTTTAATTTACAATTTGAACTCCGATATGCCGTATTTGAGCTATTTGTCTAACTTGAAGGGGTGTTTGTGTAATTTTGTAAACAATATGAATATTGTTTGATTTAATTAGGTAACCTTGTAATTGAATCCGTTATTGATATATGAATTGAGTATGCCAAGCATGAATTATATAGAATTGATATAGTTGGAATTGATATGCGACTTTGTGAGATTTAAGTAATTTGAATGACTCTATTTCGTCTATTTGTAAACTTGAGTTATAAATGTTATATGAAGTTCATGACTTGATTGCAAGGAATTATGAAAGATATGAAATGATTGGGCTTAAAACCCTCATGTATGGAATGTACTTGAAAGAATTACTTGATTGTGTAACTCCATAACATCATTTTACTTCTTATACATCTCATATCATATGTTTAGCATTGTCGTGCGTCTATGTGGTTTCATATTGAGTCAATTCTCACCAGTACACATTATTCCTTTTCTTGTACAGTTTGTTTCTAGGGCGGAAACTTCCAAATTGAATAGGCACCCATATTGCTCTTGTTTCTTGTCTCGTGGTATTCCAGGTGAGGGTGTTTTCGTTCTAGTTACATATCCAATCCCTACAACCCTTATGTGAAAAGCTTTGGCCAAAACCTTATGATTATATATGTTACTTTTAAAAGTGGAGTCATCGAGTAAATACTGATTGATCGTGTAAATATTGATCGAGTAAATATTGATTGATCGAGTAAATATTAATCGAGTAAACCCCTTTTCAAATGGATTATGAAATATGGTATGATTCTTATGAATCAAATGTTTTGGCGAGAAAGAATGATTGATTGATTGCACTGATTGGGGCCCAGGGGCTTGGTGTGAGTGGGGACCCGAGGAGGCAAGGGCTGATGGTAAACCCTCACACTAGTCCCACTATTGAACAGCGGTACCGGACCTCGTCAGGAGATTGGCGGGGAAAGGGAGCTGAGTGCCATCTGGGGAGTCATGTAACCCCTTTTGGCCAATGATTGGGTGGTCGGGCCTTGCAAACCCACCACCAACCAGGAGGAAGAAGGTTGGAACTTATTTATGATTGAAAATGATTGAATGATTGATTGATTGATTATTGATTGATAGGCACTGTGCGGGAAGGCCGGAAATCGGATTGCCCAAACAAATATATTTAGGACATGGCATGTGATCTGAGAGTATTATGATATATTGCATGATCACCTATTTAATGTATTAATGATATTTGTCGTACACGGTCGGAGTTTGGTTGGAGATTGTGCACGCTCACTCGCCGAGCCTTATGGATTGAGTATGATTTATGAACTTAATGAATTTAATATGAATAGTCGTAAAGTCTGAGCATTGCTTAGTCATTCTTTTGCCCTTTTTGGGAACTAACTTTAAATAAAACCTTGCTCGGGATTTATGACTTGCATGTGCATGTTTCCATATTATATGTATCGCTCCTGCTCACTCGGTCTTCTAGAGACTGACCCCTCTTTCCCCTTTTTCCAGTTTCTTTTGCAGGCTTTGGTTACTAGGTGGAGTTAGAGTGTCGAGTCATTGTTCTAGTCTCACTCTTTTACACTCACTGCATATTATATTGTCTTTAAATACTGTATTGATTAATTATTGATTTATTATTGCTGGCCGGTGTGCCCTTATTGAATTGATATTGATTCGGGACAGGTTAGGACAGGTTCTGGAGCCAGTTGAACCCGTTGTTATGATTGTTTCCTTTTATTGATTCGGGACAGGTGTACTGATTAGTGGAACCCATATTTATATTCGTATTGGATTTCATTTGTTTCATGGATATTACATAAATGATTTCCTTGCTTCCGCATTTTGGGTTTTGTTGATGGTTCCAGGGTTAGCTTCCGCCTAGTCAGGACTGTACTTTTGATTGTCACCCGTTCGCTGTGAGTCCGATTCATGTGTGGACTGCCTATTTCATATGTGGATTAGACTCATAGTGCGGGGGATGTGGTGCCTATCGTCCCGGGTGCTACATGGAACCATAAGAAAGACAAAGAGCTTTTGGGAAGAAAATTATATGCTCAGGTGTAAACTATCAGAGGATGAGTTATTCAACTAATTTGAATTTATAAGAGACAAGCCAAAGGGATTTGATCAAGAAGAAGTTAGGTTCAAGAATCATGAAATTTCGGATCGTGAAGACATGTGAGTCGATATAAAGAATTTTGAAGATTTGGAAATCATGGGAAGTCAAAGTACCCAAATTGATATTTTGGTTGATGGTCGGATCGGAGAGGAACAAATGAGATTACGTAATAATAAGAGATGAGTTTGTTCATCCTTACCCTCCACCAAGGAGGAAATGGGAAAAATTATGTTCAAAGGGACAACTAGTGGAAATTCTACAAGATGGAGTCGGCATATGATAGATTCAAGAGGCCAGTTTCGCTGAAGTAGAAGGATTGGGTTTTATGACAACTTGGATCTTGGGAGTTCTTAAGAAGTACTAGAAAGTATGGGAACTTATAATTAGTTTTGGGAAGGTTTAATGTATCTAAAGGCTTGGGTTTAGAGGAATTGGAGCTCAACAAAGCATTTGGATTTTGGTAAAATGGGGGAATATAAGAAGAATTAAGGAAGTTAGAAGACCGTGGGTATACAAGAAGTGGTCGATGAATTTGAGCATAAAGGACCAAAATTGTCGAGCTAAAGATTGTCCCCATGATGAAAGGTACTTGCATTCATGGCACGTGCATCATACATCGTATTAATTACTTTAATTTGGTGTATTTTTATTTAATTGAAGTACTTCCTCAAATATGTTGCATACCTTAATTGTTAAAATGTGCAATATGCATAGAGCATTCTTACCCAACATGCATAGCTTGGTGTTTTCTTGATTAGGAAGTCTCCATTCTCTCATGTTCTGCGTGACATATTAAATTCGTGATTCAGGCAAAAAAGAAATTGGGTTCGCAAAGAGTCGAATCAAATGAGATTTTGGGTAATCGGAAATTTGAACGGAAGAATGGGAATAAGAGAAACAGGTTGCAGTCGTTTTCCACGATAAATCGAGAATGCTACCGGGATTGGAGACTACATTGTGAGATATTTAAGATTAGGCCGACCATTTCAGGTGGCTGATTAGAATTCAGGAGAAGTGAGTTATTATCCCTACTAATTACTTCAAAGTGATTGTAAATAAGATCATCGGACCTCGGGAAAACAAAGTTGAAGGAGTTGAGGATTTCCTATCCCATGAATAATAGAACAAGTTCAAGGAATTGGGAATAGAGCTTTTAAGGGGGAGAGTCCGACCGGAGGATAGATTAAAATCACGGTCGTGGCTAACCGGGTCACTCTTAGAAGGAAAGATGGAATCGTAAGGGCGAATAAGCGATAGAAATTCTATAAAAGCGGTAAGAGTAGAGATGGGAGTTCTAACATTAGATCCAATCCTAACCACGAAGGGTATGAACTTCGAGGATAATATTTAGGTACTATAGAAGGGATGCAAGGAAAGCTAAGAACTAAAGAGGACACGACTGTAACGGCCCCACCCGTACCAGAACAAGAGGAGAGCGGCGTCTCAACCCCCGCACTGAAGCACCTCTCAAGTAATGGTGTGAGCCATCACTCAAGAAATACTCCAGCGAACGGCTGTCTATCAGAACTATACATGTACAACGATGTGGCTATGCAGCGGAAAAACAGAGTATTTTAAAACTTTTCAAAACATGTGCGTGATGGCATGTAACAAGCAAGAACATATTGATCGTGTAAGAGAGACTCGGCATATCAGAACATATAACATATTCACATATAAGTACCGATACAGCAGAGTTCAAAATATCGGTAACAGAGTAGCAGAAAGAGTATAACGAAGATACTCAAGTATTCAGAAACATATACAGAAGTATAAAGTGATGCAGCCATAAAACATATGCAGGACACAAAAGGAAGTAATACTAAGTCCTGACTGAAACAAAAATGACAATCTAGAGCTTCAAGATACCTCTAGACTGCGGCTGCAAGACCTGAAACCACGAGGCAAGAAAACGGGAGAGGTATTAGTCAAAAGGACTAAGTGAGGGAATACTTTAAAGAAAGTGCTGAATTAAAGAACTTGAAGTAAAGTTCAAAACTGTTAAATGCAGTGCTTTAAAGAAGAACTCGAAACAAGTTCGGTTGATAAAACTCTTTGAATGTGATGCTGTAAAGAATGCACGTTAAAAACATTTTCATGAATGCTATCACACGCGCACACAAATGCTGTTCATGGTTCATAGTTCTTTCATAAAACGGGATAAGGGTAAAGTGAACTTTTCCAGATATGAACCATCCTTTATGAAACAGAATTTTGCCCGCAAGCTAGGCTCCTCCATCCTTACTCCAGAAAACATGATTTGGTTGAGCATCGGACCAGGATCAACAATAATTCCACGTATAGTAGAGTATCGGACCAAGATCAACAATAACCCCACATATAGTAGAGCATCGGACCAAGGTCAACAACAACTCCGCACAAAGTAGACTATTGGACCAAGGTCAACAACAACCCTTACCAACACATACAAACATGCACCATCCTCCACCGGTTGTCACTTCGGGTAGCTAGCCCTAGGCGACCTGTAAACATGTAATGGGAACAGATTTGTTGTCCGTTCCCAGACAGATTGTCCTGACTTAACAAACCTCCTGTTAAAAGTCGGTGTCAATTGTCTAAGTGTGGCGGCCGGTATTGGTGATGTCGTTGGCCCTCACCTCCCGAGCATCACCTCCACACATAACCGCCGGGTCCAAACTGTAAACTGTATGCTTGCATTTAAGATTAGCAGTGACCAGAGTATCACTCCAGTATGTTAACTATAACATGTGAAACTGTAACTGTAACATATGATGTTGTCTGTAAAACATATGATTCTGTCTGAAAACATGTGATTCTGTCTGTAAAACATGTGCAACTGTACTTTGAAAACATATGCAAAACATGTAACTGTCTTTGAACAAGAATGCAGAACTTTGGAAAACATGTGCTGTAGATCAAGGTATACTATTAAAGTATGAATGATCCTTTCAAGAGAATGTCCCGATAAAAAGGATAGTTCAAAACAAGGTTTAGCTTTGAATTTCAAAACATATGATACGATAATATAATCGTGGTTCCAGTTGGAAAACATTTATAACTTCACTTCACCTAATAGTACCAAAAGGTAGGTAGACAGATTATGCGGTGCCCTGGGGATCCCAGTGCTCAACTTTAACTCCTGTAGGTGGTGTACTAGAGTGAGCTTAACAACTAAGACCCACTACTAACTAAGATGCATATGAAATGCAAGAAACAAATGAACAAGAAACATGTAAAGAACATGTAACACAAGAGAGTAATACCATTTAAGGTATTCAAGAAAGGTAACACACAAAGGAATACGTCAAAGTGAGTTACTCTTAATGTTAGACTATGATCTTACTATAACCGAGTAAGCTTTAGTCAAATTATGAATCCTATCGCAAACCTTAGGTTAAGAAACAAGTCCACGAAAGAAAACACATTTTGAAAACACATTTTAGACCCTGGATATGGAAACCCTAGGTGCAAATGTCTATTAAGAAAGCAGAAGTTTTAATTCATTTTTACTATTCAAAAGCACTATTCAAAAGTACTATTCCAGATTACTATTCACAATTACTATTCACAGGTTACTATTCACATGTCGGGTCAAAGGGTCGGGTCAAACCCTTACTATACACACACCCACACACACACGGTACACACACACACCATGCACGAACACACACACACACCCTAATTAAATTATGATCTTGATTATAACCTATAGTTTCAAGTTCATGTTAATATAATCAAGTGTGATCTAGGTTAAAGGTATAACCTATGGTTAAGAGATCCAATTAAGGCATAAGATCAAGTTATGAAACACTAATCTATCTTAGGTTATAACATGCGACACCATTAAAGTGTATAACATAATCAAGGCACTAATCCATTAATCCAAATCATATCATAAGCTCAATTCATAATTCAAGAGTCATATAACAATGTGACAGCATGTCACAACATATCTCATATCATATCATATCATATATCATGAACCTTTGGGCATGTAACATGTAACAATTTAATTCCAATATCAACATGTAACAAGTTGTGACATAATTAATTGTAAATCACTAATTCATTAGCTAGCATGCATGAACATAATTTAAATTCCATAATCATGCATCAATTCCCATAATATAACAATCATATTACATGATCATAGCATATACTAGAGCAATTCATAACATATTCAAGCATATACTAAACAATTAAAACATATAAACAACTATCAAAACATATCATGAAAACTATATAATAAATGCATAAAATAAAATCCTATATGGTTTAGGGAAGACCCTAAGACCCAACCTAAACATAATATAAACATACCATAACATAAAAACATAAACTAAACTAAACATAACATAAAACAAAACAAACTAACCTAGCTACAAGGGGGGGTGGCCGACGGCAAAGAGGGGGAGAGGGAGAAAAGAAAGGGTGTTGTTAACACAACTTTGAGCAAGGATTCAAATGCCATGAGAGGGGTATATATAGGTGTGAAGAAGCCCCTCACCTTGCAATTAGAGATGGCTTAAGGGTAGGAGAGCAAAACAAGAGTTCATCCACTTGTATCTTCTAGAAGCTTTAGGGATTAAGAAGGTAAAAATGGGGCTGCTGGGGGTAATTCTGTAATTTCGTCCCCCAAGGCTCGAGGATAAGTGGCTGGAAGTATAACCATTCCGACGGCAAGAAAATTAGCTTCGAAACGCATATTCATTCGTCGAAATCGGATTTACCGTTTGAAAGATACATTAGTTTTAGTGAATAAAAGTTTTGAGCTCGAAACTCGACATGAGTGAAAAACGACTTTCTAGAATGATTTTCAAGTCCGGATTGCTTCCAAAATTCAAGAAATAAATCGAGAAGCGTTTTGAGTCCAAAATCGACTATAAAACGTTTTACCGTTAAAAAGTTGAAAACGTAGAGTGAATAGTGAATTCTCACGTACGCTTCAAAATTTCAAGCTACGGTTTGAATCAAGAGTTGTAAAACATCTCAAAAATCTTGAAATAGCTCAAGAAATGCGAATCCGAAGAGAAAACATATTCCGAATGAAAACCGTTCGTAAAAGGAATAGTAAACTAGGGTTTTCAAAAACGTTTTCAATAAAACAAAGTTCCGGAATGCATTTCCAAGCCAAGAATAATATCAAAAAACTCGTCTTGACTCAAGGATCGATTCGACTGTAACTTGGGTAGAAAAAGGTATCAGAATCAAAAGCTCATTTTCTGATGAATAGTAACTTTGGTCGGTAAGTTCCAAAAATACCCTTATGGTTCAAGAAAGACTTTCTCAGCTCGGGAAACAAGTTCAAACGATTGGGAAACATGTGTGATGAACCTCTAGGGTTCGAGTAGCAATATGAACAAGGTAGGATCGGGTTATGAATAGTAAACTGTATCAAAGGTCAAGAATTCCCCCTTAAAGCTTGTCAGAACATATACGAGCACAAAGTTCATGTAAGAATGCAATGCATGATGATTCAAAAAGTTGGATCACGGTCTATAAACGTTTTACCACTGCCTTAACTTACTGTTTTCATCCAGGCCCTGTTTTGGGCTGTTACAATCACCCCTCCTTAAAGAGAATCTGTCCTCAGATTCTTCCGCTGTAACTGTAAACAACTCAGGGTGATGTTTCTGCATTTTCTCTTCTGTCTCCCAGGTTGCCTCTTCTGTCCCATGTCCCTTCCAAAGGCCTTTAACTAAAGGAATCTTCCTATTCCTCAGCTCTTGAAACTTCTTATCAAGAATCTTAGCGGGCTTCAAAACATAAGTTAGATCCGGTTCCAACGGTATCTCCTCTACCTGCACAACCTCTGTCTCATCCGAGAAACACTTGCGAAGCTGAGATACATGAAATACGTTGTGGATTCCTGTTAGACCTACAGGCAAATCCAATCTATAAGTTGTCGGTCCGACTCTCTCTAGTATCTCATATTGTCCAACATATCTCGGGTTTAACTTTCCTCCTTTCCCAATTCGGGAAAACCCTTTTCTTGGCGATGCCTTCAGAAATACCTTTTCGCCCACTGCGAATTCCAAATCCCTTCTTCGTCGATCAGCCTAACTCTTCTGCCTGTCCTGGGCAGCTTTCATTCTCTGGCGAATGATCTGAATCTTTTCTGTCGCTTCTCTTATCCATTTAGCTGAATTCACTCTGATCTGTCCTTCCTCAGTACATCTTGCTTCATCCAAATCCCAGTATAACGGGGATCTACATCTCCTTCCATACAGGGCTTCATACGGAGCAGCTTTAATAGAAGCTTGATAACTATTATTGTATGCAAACTCCATAAGAGGTAAACAATCTTTCCAACTTTCCTGGAAGTCCAAAGCGCAAGCTCTTAGCATATCTTCCAAGTACTTAATCATCCTTTCTGATTGTCCATCCGTCTGAGGATGCGCTGCAGTACTGAAGTTCAACTTCGTTCCCATCAAAGTCTGAATTTCTTTCCATAAGTGCGACGTGAATTTCGGATCTCTGTCCGACACTATACTATTCGGAACTCCATGTAGTCTAACAATCTCTTGTTGATACAGCTTTGCCAACGTGCTGACCTTATCCGTCGTCTTAACTGCCAAAAAGTGTGCTGACTTTGTCAATCGATCAATGATCACCCAGATACTATCTTGTCCTCCTCTGACTTTGGGTAATCTAGTGACAAAATCCATCGTGATTTGCTCCCACTTCCAAGTCGGAATCGGTAATGGTTGCAACTTCCCACTCGGTTTCTGGTGCTCAGCTTTAACTTTCTGACAAGTTAAGCACTTCTTGACATAGTTGGCTATGTCTCTCTTCATTCCATTCCACCAGAATTGCGTCTTAACATCTTGATACATCTTAGTGCCTCCGGGATGTATCGTGTACTTAGTCTTGTGCGCTTCGTCGAGAATCTCTTTCCTCAAAACAGTTGGTACGCATACTCGACCTCTGTACCTCAATATTCCATGTTCATCAACCTTGAACTTGGTCTCATCATCTTTCTCCTTCGATTCGAGACATTTCTTAATCCACTCGTCGTTCTTCTGTGCTTCCAGCACTTGTTCTTTCAAAGGTGATATCATTACAGCGTTCGCGATTCGAGCTTTAGTTATCACCTCCATTTTCTCTCTTCGTTCAACCTCGGGGTTGGCAGAAATCTGTGCCAAACGAACTTTCCTACTTAGAGCATCTGCTACAACATTCGCCTTTCCTGGATGGTACTGAATAATGCAATCGTAGTCCTCCAGAAATTCCATCCATCTCCTCTATCACATATTCAACTCCTTCTGAGTGAATAGATATCGCAGGCTCTTATGATCAGTAAAGATCTCAAACGTAACTCCATACAGGTAATGTCTCCACTTTCCCAGAGCGAAAATTATCGCTGCTAACTCCAAATCATGTGTCGGGTAGTTGACTTCATGCGTTTTGAGTTTCCTTGATGCATACGCAATCACCTTTCCATTTTGCATCAAAACTCCTCCTAGTCCTTCTTTCGAAGCATCGGTGTAGACTGTGTATCCTTCTTTTCCTTCTGGTAACGCTAACACGGGTGCAGTCGTTAGCATCTCCTTCAATCTTTGAAAACTTTGCTCACACTTCTCCGTCCATTCAAACTTTCCTTCTTTCTTTGTCAACTTAGTGAGAGGTGTAGCTATCTTCGAGAAATCTTGGACAAACCTCCGGTAGTAACCAGCTAATCCCAGAAAACTCCTCACTTCTGAAGGATTCTTCGGTGACTTCCAATCCATGATCGTCTCGATCTTCGAGGGATCTACTTCGATTCCAGATCCTGATATGATGTGTCCGAGAAACGTAACTCTCTCAAGCCAGAACACACATTTACTGAACTTTGCATATAGCTTGTGATCCAGCAAAGTCCGTAACACGATTCGAAGATGTTCAGCATGTTCCTCTGGTGTCTTTGAAAATACCAAAATATCATCAATGAAGATCACTACAAACTTGTCGAGAAACGGCTTGAATATACGGTGCATCATATCCATGAATGCAGCTAGTGCGTTTGTCAAACCAAACGGCATTACTACAAACTCATAATGTCCATATCGGCTGTTGAAAGCAGTCTTCGGAATATCTGCTTCCCTGATCTTCAACTAATAATACCCTTGTCTAAGATCTAACTTGGAGTAGACCTTTGATCCTTGTAGTATGTCGAACAGCTCTTCGATATGAGGGAGAGGATATTTATTCTTGATTGTCATCCTGTTCAGCTCCCGATAGTCAATGCATAAACGCAATGATCCATCCTTCTTCTTAACGAAAAGTACAGGCGCTCCCCACGGCGACGTGCTCGGTCGAACATATCCTGACTCAATCAACTCGTCCAATTGCTTTCTCAGTTCATCTAATTCAGCTGGAGCCATTCTATAAGGTGTCTTCGAGTACGGCTCAGCTCCTGATATCATCTCGATCGTAAATTCCAACTCTCGGTCAGGAGGTAACGACTCCAAATACTCAGGAAACACACCTAAGAATTCGTTCACCACTTCCACTTCTTCGATCTTAAGTTGATCTTTCGGTCTATTCAAAAGATAAGCCACAAATCCAATAGCTCCTTTCTGAATCAACTTCTTAGCTTCCATCGAAGAAATCACTGATAACTTCTCAACTTTCCCTTCTGATGTCCCACTTTCATCTTCTTCCAAGATGATCTCTTTCTTGTAACAATCTAACTTAGCTCGGTACTTAGACAACCAATCCATACCAAGTATAACATCGTATCTTGTCATCGGTAACTCAATCAGATCCGTCGGGTAACAACGGGTACCAATACATATAGGGCAGCGTTTATATAGTTGATCCGTAACAAGGCAAGTTCCCAAAGGAGAACTCACTTCAAATTTTTATGGCAAATATTCAAGCGGAAACTATAAATGCGCACATAATTTAGAAGCAGCAAATGAATGCGTGGCACCAGGGTCATACAAGACCTTAACTGGCGTGTTAAGAATGTGCACAATACCTTCCACAACAGACGAAGGATCAACCTCCTCCTTACCATCCAAAGCATAAGCTCTGCCTTTGACCACCGGTTTGTTCGTCGTACCCACCACTCCTTTCCCTTTATCCTGGACCCCAAATCTCCTGATCTTGTGCGGGCAACTATCCATCTGGTGCTCAGGGGAACCACACGCGAAACACTGTCCAGCTTTCTTGCGACAGTTCTCCTCAGTGTGTCCCGTTCGGCGACAATATCGGCAAACAATTTCCTCTGGACCTGGCTGAGGTGCTTTCTGCTGTTGTGGCGACCTCTGGTACTGTTGTGGCGCTTTCTGCTTCTGTGCTTGCTGTTTCGGTGGAGCGTTCTGCTGCTGACGCTGTGGTGTTACCATTGGCCTCTTTCCAGTTCCTTGGGGAAAAGATCCGGAAGGTCGCTTATTCCCTTGATAAGGCTTAGGGTTAGAAGGTCCTTGACGGGCAGTAGTTATCTTGATCTCCTTGTGTGCAGTCTCAACCCTTAGCGCTCTATCAACAGCCTGGTTGTAGGTCTCAATAACCAAAGAAGCAAGTGCCAACCGAAGTTCAGGCTTCAGTCCATCGATAAACCTTTTCGTCTTGCGACGCTCATCAGTCAGAATATGAGGCGCATACTTGATCAGCCTCACAAACCTAGCCTCATACTCCATCACATTCATTGTTCCCTGAACCAGACTCATAAACTCAGCCTCTCGTGCATCACGAGTCACTTGAGGCGTGTACTTCTGCTGAAACTCTCTGATAAACTCATCCCAACCTCCTTCAACGTTATTCTCAATCCACATATGCTGAACGTGCTTCCACCAATTGTATGCAGCTCCTTCCATAAGAAAAGTAGCATACCGAACTCGTTCATGATCCTCTGGGTAGATCTGCATAGCCTCGAAAATCTTCTCAAGACTGGTAATCCAATTCTCAGCCTTTATGTCGTTTGGTTCTCCATAGAACTTAGGCGGATTCATCCTCAGAAACTTCTCCAATGACCTTTCATTAGGAGGATTATCTCTCGGTGCACAAGCCCTCATAAATTGTCATAGCACATCCCTTAATTCCGGAGTTCTTTCCCTTTCAGGGGGTGGCGTGACATCTCTTTGGGGTGGCAGTGGTGGTACACGATTCCGGGGTGCTCTTCTTGGTGGCATGCTGTTACTGAATTCACAAGCATTCAGATACATATATTCGATGCATGACATATAATGATTCACAGAATCCGTAACCACGTATTCACATTCTCACGTAGTCACACATAAGTATGAGAACAACACATTCCCATAACAATATGTCAGCAAAGATTCAAGATCTCCAAACATATCATATAATCAGAAACAATTGTCAGGCAACATGTAAACGAGAACAGAAGCTCGGGTAACATATCAACATATCAGAAACATGTATAACATATCCCAAAACATGATCAACATGTAAAACGGGAACAGAACGTGTACTGTCATAACAACAAGAACTGTAACATGATCAACATATTCCAGAAGCGTATTAAACATATCAAGAATAATAGCATGCTAACAATAAATGGAATGGCATGATCCTATCAACGGTCCTAATGGTATCTTGAAGCAACTCTAAGACTCATGCAATGACAATTTTGGAAAGCAGAAAAATGATATTCAACATAAAGCCGAAAGTGTTATAACTGTGCAAGGTTTGGTAAAATTTACTACAGGCCACATGTTAACAGTATTAATTCAAAATGGGGAGGACCCGATACCATCGAGTTGACTCCCTTACAGGCCTTACCAATCCGTCCAACCCTGCTGAAAATAACCTAGTAGGTACCAAGTCATCTGAACCGTCATCCATGGTGCCAAAAGTCGGGGATCATCTACCAGAGCTATACATCCCCTCATCCAAAAGTCAGTCCTGAACTGTCCCGGCTATACGTCCGCCATCCATAGATAGATATATATGCATCAGTACTATATACAGAAATCTCCCAACAGCAATCAACCCTGATAACTGTGGTCCAAAGAACCCCTGGTGGTGTCATCAGAAACAGCAACGACCTCACCCTGTCCGTGTCCTGCTGGCTCATCTCCGCCATCATCATCATCATCAGACCCTCCATCGCCTCTATCAGACTGATCCTGCATAGGCTCGGGCTCCTGAGAGGCCTGACTGACATCCTGACCCTCGACCTCCTCAACTGCCTGCTCATCGGATAAGTGATAGGTATCATACAGGCGAGCTCTCACACGGCGAGAAACTGCCACAGTACGCGGGGCCTCAAACTGCTCAAAGAAAGCCTCATCCATCTGCTGATTAGGATCCTGGTGTGGCTGAACTGCCATAGCTATACAGAAGATACCACAGATATGAAATCCAGATAACAGAACCATGCAATCCACAAATATCCTGTCTCGATGCAATATGAGAATGATCCTACATGCAATGCGTGAACAATCCATGATGCAACATGAGAGCAATCTAGGTTAAATCTCTTCTTACTTAACCCGATGCTCTGATACCACCTCAGGCTGTAACGCCCCCACCCGTACCAGAACAAGAGGAGAGTGGCGTCTCAACCCCCGCACTGAAGCACCTCTCAAGTAATGGTGTGAGCCATCACTCAAGAAATACTCCAGCGAACGGCTGTCTATCAGAACTATACATGTACAACGATGTGGCTATGCAGCGGAAAAACAGAGTATTTTAAAACTTTTCAAAACATGTGCGTGATGGCATGTAACAAGCAAGAACATATTGAACGTGTAAGAGAGACTCGGCATATCAGAACATATAACATATTCACATATAAGTACCGATACAGCAGAGTTCAAAATATCGGTAACAGAGTAGCAGAAAGAGTATAACGAAGATACTCAAGTATTCAGAAACATATACAGAAGTATAAAGTGATGCAGCCATAAAACATATGCAAGACACAAAAGGAAGTAATACTAAGTCTTGACTGAAACAAAAATGACAATCTAGAGCTTCAAGATACCTCTAGACTGCGGCTGCAAGACCTGAAACCACGAGGCAAGAAAACGGGAGAGGTATTAGTCAAAAGGACTAAGTGAGGGAATACTTTAAAGAAAGTGCTGAATTAAAGAACTTGAAGTAAAGTTCAAAACTGTTAAATGCAGTGCTTTAAGGAAGAACTCGAAACAAGTTCGGTTGATAAAACTCTTTGAATGTGATGCTGTAAAGAATGCACGTTAAAAACATTTTCATGAATGCTATCACACGCGCACACAAATGCTGTTGATGGTTCATAGTTCTTTCATAAAACGAGATAAGGGTAAAGTGAACTTTTCCAGATATGAACCATCCTTTATGAAACAGAATTTTGCCCGCAAGCTAGGCTCCTCCATCCTTACTCCAGAAAACATGATTTGGTTGAGCATCGGACCAGGATCAACAATAATTCCACGTATAGTAGAGTATCGGACCAAGATCAACAATAACCCCACATATAGTAGAGCATCGGACCAAGGTTAACAACAACTCCGCACAAAGTAGACTATTGGACCAAGGTCAACAACAACCCTTACCAACACATACAAACATGCACCATCCTCCACCGGTTGTCACTTCGGGTAGCTAGCCCTAGGCGACCTGTAAACATGTAATGGGAACAGATTTGTTGTCCGTTCCCAGACAGATTGTCCTGACTTAACAAACCTCCTGTTAAAAGTCGGTGTCAATTGTCTAAGTGTGGCGGCCGGTATTGGTGATGTCGTTGGCCCTCACCTCCCGAGCATCACCTCCACACATAACCGTCGGGCCCAAACTGTAAACTGTATGCTTGCATTTAAGATTAGCAGTGACTAGAGTATCACTCCAGTATGTTAACTATAACATGTGAAATTGTAACTGTAACATATGATGCTGTCTGTAAAACATATGATTCTGTCTGAAAACATGTGATTCTGTCTGTAAAACATGTGCAACTGTACTTTGAAAACATATGCAAAACATGTAACTGTCTTTGAACAAGAATGCAGAACTTTGGAAAACATGTGCTGTAGATCAAGGTATACTATTAAAGTATGAATGATCCTTTCAAGAGAATGTCCCGATAAAAGGGATAGTTCAAAACAAGGTTTAGCTTTGAATTTTAAAACATATGATACGATAATATAATCGTGGTTCCAGTTGGAAAACATTTATAACTTCACTTCACCTAATAGTACCAAAAGGTAGGTAGACAGATTATGCGGTGCCCTGGGGATCCCAGTGCTCAATTTTAACTCCTGTAGGTGGTGTACTAGAGTGAGCTTAACAACTAAGACCCACTACTAACCAAGATGCATATGAAATGCAAGAAACAAATGAACAAGAAACATGTAAAGAACATGTAACACAAGAGAGTAATACCATTTAAGGTATTCAAGAAAGGTAACACACAAAGGAATACGTCAAAGTGAGTTACTCTTAATGTTAGACTATGATCTTACTATAACCGAGTAAGCTTTAGTCAAATTATGAATCCTATCGCAAACCTTAGGTTAAGAAACAAGTCCACGAAAGAAAACACATTTTGAAAACACATTTTAGACCCTGGATATGGAAACCCTAGGTGCAAATGTCTATTAAGAAAGCAGAAGTTTTAATTCATTTTTACTATTCAAAAGCACTATTCAAAAGTACTATTCCAGATTACTATTCACAATTACTATTCACAGGTTACTATTCACATGTCGGGTCAAAGGGTCGGGTCAAACCCTTACTATACACACACCCACACACACACGGTACACACACACACCATGCACGAACACACACACACACCCTAATTAAATTATGATCTTGATTATAACCTATAGTTTCAAGTTCATGTTAATATAATCAAGTGTGATCTAGGTTAAAGGTATAACCTATGGTTAAGAGATCCAATTAAGGCATAAGATCAAGTTATGAAACACTAATCTATCTTAGGTTATAACATGCGACACCATTAAAGTGTATAACATAATCAAGGCACTAATCCATTAATCCAAATCATATCATAAGCTCAATTCATAATTCAGGAGTCATATAACAATGTGACAGCATGTCACAACATATCTCATATCATATCATATCATATATCATGAACCTTTGGGCATGTAACATGTAACAATTTAATTCCAATGTCAACATTTAACAAGTTGTGACATAATTAACTGTAAATCACTAATTCATTAGCTAGCATGCATGAACATAATTTAAATTCCATAATCATGCATCAATTCCCATAATATAACAATCATATTACATGATCATAGCATATACTAGAGCAATTCATAACATATTCAAGCATATACTAAACAATTAAAACATATAAACAACTATCAAAACATATCATGAAAACTATATAATAAATGCATAAAATAAAATCCTATATGGCTTAGGGAAGACCCTAAGACCCAACCTAAACATAATATAAACATACCATAACATAAAAACATAAACTAACCTAAACATAACATAAAACAAAACAAACTAACCTAGCTACAAGGGGGGGTGGCCGACGGCAAAGAGGGGGAGAGGGAGAGAAGAAAGGGTGTTGTTAACACAACTTTGAGCAAGGATTCAAATGCCATGAGAGGGGTATATATAGGTGTGAAGAAGCCCCTCACCTTGCAATTAGAGATGGCTTAAGGGTAGGAGAGCAAAACAAGAGTTCATCCACTTGTATCTTCTAGAAGCTTTAGGGATTAAGAAGGTAAAAATGGGGCTGCTGGGGGTAATTCTGTAATTTCGTCCCCCAAGGCTCGAGGATAAGTGGATGGAAGTTTAACCATTCCGACGGCAAGAAAATTAGCTTCGAAACGCATATTCATTCGTCGAAATCGGATTTACCGTTTGAAAGATACATTAGTTTTAGTGAATAAAAGTTTTGAGCTCGAAACTCGACATGAGTGAAAAACGACTTTCTAGAATGATTTTCAAGTCCGGATTGCTTCCAAAATTCAAGAAATAAATCGAGAAGCGTTTTGAGTCCAAAATCGACTATAAAACGTTTTACCGTTAAAAAGTTGAAAACGTAGAGTGAATAGTGAATTCTCACGTACGCTTCAAAATTTCAAGCTACGGTTTGAATCAAGAGTTGTAAAACATCTCAAAAATCTTGAAATAGCTCAAGAAATGCGAATCCGAAGAGAAAACATTTTCCGAATGAAAACCGTTCGTAAAAGGAATAGTAAACTAGGGTTTTCAAAAACGTTTTCAATAAAACAAAGTTCCGGAATGGATTTCCAAGCCAAGAATAATATCAAAAGACTCGTCTCGACTCAAGGATCGATTCGACTGTAACTTGGGTAGAAAAAGGTATCAGAATCAAAAGCTCATTTTCTGATGAATAGTAACTTTGGTCGGTAAGTTCCAAAAATACCCTTATGGTTCAAGAAAGACTTTCTCAGCTCGGGAAACAAGTTCAAACGATTGGGAAACATGTGTGATGAACCTCTAGGGTTCGAGTAGCAATATGAACAAGGTAGGATCGGGTTATGAATAGTAAACTGTATCAAAGGTCAAGAATTCCCCCTTAAAGCATGTCAGAACATATACGAGCACAAAGTTCATGTAAGAATGCAATGCATGATGATTCAAAAAGTTGGATCACGGTCTATAAATGCTTTACCACTGCCTTAACTTACTGTTTTCATCCAGGCCCTGTTTTGGGCTGTTACAATCACCCCTCCTTAAAGAGAATCTGTCCTCAGATTTTTCCGCTGTAACTGTAAACAACTCAGGGTGATGTTTCTGCATTTTCTCTTCTGTCTCCCAGGTTGCCTCTTCTGTCCCATGTCCCTTCCAAAGGCCTTTAAATAAAGGAATCTTCCTATGCCTCAGCTCTTGAAACTTCTTATCAACAATCTTAGCGGGCTTCAAAACATAAGTTAGATCCGGTTCCAACGGTATCTCCTCTACCTGCACAACCTCTGTCTCATCCGAGAAACACTTGTGAAGCTGAGATACATGAAATACGTTGTGGATTCCTGTTAGACCTACAGGCAAATCCAATCTATAAGTTGTCGGTCCGACTCTCTCTAGTATCTCATATGGTCCAACATATCTCGGGTTTAACTTTCCTCCTTTCCCAATTCGGGAAAACCCTTTTCTTGGCGATGCCTTCAGAAATACCTTTTCGCCCACTGCGAATTCCAAATCCCTTCTTCGTCGATCAGCCTAACTCTTCTGCCTGTCCTGGGCAGGTTTCATTCTCTGGCGAATGATCTGAATCTTTTCTGTCGCTTCTCTTATCCATTTAGCTGAATTCACTCTGATCTGTCCTTCCTCAGTACATCTTGCTTCATCCAAATCCCAGTATAACGGGGATCTACATCTCCTTCCATACAGGGCTTCATACGGAGCAGCTTTAATAGAAGCTTGATAACTATTATTGTATGCAAACTCCATAAGAGGTAAACAATCTTTCCAACTTTCCTGGAAGTCCAAAGCGCAAGCTCTTAGCATATCTTCCAAGTACTTAATCATCCTTTCTGATTGTCCATCCGTCTGAGGATGCGCTGCAGTACTGAAGTTCAACTTCGTTCCCATCAAAGTCTGAATTTCTTTCCATAAGTGCGACGTGAATTTCGGATCTCTGTCCGACACTATACTATTCGGAACTCCATGTAGTCTAACAATCTCTTGTTGATACAGCTTTGCCAACGTGCTGACCTTATCCGTCGTCTTAACTGCCAAAAAGTGTGCTGACTTTGTCAACCGATCAATGATCACCCAGATACTATCTTGTCCTCCTCTGACTTTGGGTAATCCAGTGACAAAATCCATCGTGATTTGCTCCCACTTCCAAGTCGGAATCGGTAATGGTTGCAACTTCCCACTCGGTTTCTGGTGCTCAGCTTTAACTTTCTGACAAGTTAAGCACTTCTTGACATAGTTGGCTATGTCTCTCTTCATTCCATTCCACCAGAATTGCGTCTTAACATCTTGATACATCTTAGTGCCTCCGGGATGTATCGTGTACTTAGTCTTGTGCGCTTCGTCGAGAATCTCTTTCCTCAAAACAGTTGGTACGCATACTCGACCTCTGTACCTCAATATTCCATGTTCATCAACCTTGAACTTCGTCTCATCATCTTTCTCTTTCGATTCGAGACATTTCTTAATCCACTCGTCGTTCTTCTGTGCTTCCAGCACTTGTTCTTTCAAAGGTGATATCATTACAACGTTCGCGATTCGAGCTTTAGTTATCACCTCCATTTTCTCTCTTCGTTCAACCTCGGGGTTGGCAGAAATCTGTGCCAAACGAACTTTCCTACTTAGAGCATCTGCTACAACATTTGCCTTTCCTGGATGGTACTGAATAATGCAATCGTAGTCCTCCAGAAATTCCATCCATCTCCTCTATCACATATTCAACTCCTTCTGAGTGAATAGATATCGCAGGCTCTTATGATCAGTAAAGATCTCAAACGTAACTCCATACAGGTAATGTCTCCACTTTCCCAGAGCGAAAATTATCGCTGCTAACTCCAAATCATGTGTCGGGTAGTTGACTTCATGCGTTTTGAGTTTCCTTGATGCATACGTAATCACCTTTCCATTTTGCATCAAAACTCCTCCTAGTCCTTCTTTCGAAGCATCGGTGTAGACTGTGCATCCTTCTTTTCCTTCTGGTAACGCTAACACGGGTGCAGTCATTAGCATCTCCTTCAATCTTTGAAAACTTTGCTCACACTTCTCCGTCCATTCAAACTTTCCTTCTTTCTTTGTCAACTTAGTGAGAGGTGTAGCTATCTTCGAGAAATCTTGGACAAACCTCCGGTAGTAACCAGCTAATCCCAGAAAACTCCTCACTTCTGAAGGATTCTTCGGTGACTTCCAATCCATGATCGTCTCGATCTTCGAGGGATCTACTTCGATTCCAGATCCTGATATGATGTGTCCGAGAAACGTAACTCTCTCAAGCCAGAACTCACATTTACTGAACTTTGCATATAGCTTGTGATCCAGCAAAGTCCGTAACACGATTCGAAGATGTTCAGCATGTTCCTCTGGTGTCTTTGAAAATACCAAAATATCATCAATGAAGATCACTACAAACTTGTCGAGAAACGGCTTGAATATACGGTGCATCATATCCATGAATGCAGCTAGTGTGTTCGTCAAACCAAACGGCATTACTACAAACTCATAATGTCCATATCGGCTGTGGAAAGCAGTCTTCGGAATATCTGCTTCCCTGATCTTCAACTGATAATACCCTTGTCTAAGATCTAACTTGGAGTAGACCTTTGATCAGGGAAGCAGATATTCCGAAGACTGCTTGAACTTGTTCTATTATTCATGGGATAAAGAATGCACGTTAAAAACATTTTCATGAATGCTTTCATGGGATAGACACAAAGCATCATGGGATAGACACAAAGCATCACATTCAAAGAGTTTTATCAATCGAACTTGAAGTAAAGTTCGAAACTGTTAAATGCAGTGCTTTAAAGAAGAACTCGAAACAAGTTCGGTTGATAAAACTCTTTGAATGTGATGCTGTAAAGAATGCACGTTAAAAACATTTTCATGAATGCTATCACACGCGCACACAAATGCTGTTGATGGTTCATAGTTCTTTCATAAAACGGGATAAGGGTAAAGTGAACTTTTCCAGATATGAACCATCCTTTATGAAACAGAATTTTGCCCGCAAGCTAGGCTCCTCCATCCTTACTCCAGATAACATGATTTAGTTGAGCATCGGACCAGGATCAACAATAATTCCACGTATAGTAGAGTATCGGACCAAGATCAACAATAACCCCACATATAGTAGAGCATCGGACCAAGGTCAACAACAACTCCGCACATAGTAGACTATTGGACCAAGGTCAACAACAACCCTTACCAACACATACAAACATGCACCATCCTCCACCGGTTGTCACTTCGGGTAGCTAGCCCTAGGCGACCTGTAAACATGTAATGGGAACAGATTTGCTGTCCGTTCCCAGACAGATTGTCCTGACTTAACAAACCTCCTGTTAAAAGTCGGTGTCAATTGTCTAAGTGCGGCGGCCGGTATTGGTGATGTCGTTGACCAGAGTATCACTCTAGTATGCTAACTATAACATATGAAACTGTAACTGTAACATATGATGTTGTCTGTAAAACATATGATTCTGTCTGAAAACATGTGATTCTGTCTGTAAAACATGTGCAACTGTACTTTGAAAACATATGCAAAACATGTAACTCTCTTTGAACAAGAATGTAGAACTTTGGAAAACATGTGCTGTAGATCAAGGTATACTATTAAAGTATGAATGATCCTTTCAAGAGAATGTCCCGATAAAAGAGATAGTTCAAAACAAGGTTTAGCTTTGAATTTCAAAACATATGATACGATAATATAATCGTGGTTCCAGTTGGAAAACATTTATAACTTCACCTCACCTAATAGTACCAAAAGGCAGGTTGACAGATTATGCGGTGCCCTGGGGATCCCAGTGCTCAACTTTAACTCCTGTAGGTGGTGTACTAGAGTGAGCTTAACAACTAAGACCCACTACTAACCAAGATGCATATGAAATACATGAAACAATGAACAAGGAACATGTAAAGAACATGTAACACAAGAGAGTAATACCATTTAAGGTATTCAAGAAAGGTAACACACAAAGGAATACGTCAAAGTGAGTTACTCTCAACGTGAGACTATGATCTTACTATAACCGAGTAAGCTTTAGTCAAATTATGAATCCTATCGCAAACCTTAGGTTAAGAAACAAGTCCACGAAAGAAAACACATTTTGAAAACACATTTTAGACCCTGGATATGGAAACCCTAGGTGCAAATGTCTATAGAGAAAGCATAAGTTTTAATTCATTTTTACTATTCAAAAGCACTATTCAAAAGTACTATTCCAGATTACTATTCCATGTTACTATTCACGGGTTACTATACACATGTCGGGTCAAAGGGTCGGGTCAAACCCTAACTATACACACACCCACACACACACGGTACACACACACACCATGCACGAACACACACACACCCTAATTAAATTATGATCTTGATTATAACCTATAGTTTCAAGTTCATGTTAATATAATCAAGTGTGATCTAGGTTAAAGGTATAACCTATGGTTAAGAGATCCAATTAAGGCATAAGATCAAGTTATGAAACACTAATCTATCATAGGTTATAACATGCGACACCATTAAAGTGTATAACATAATCAAGGCACTAATCCATTAATCCAAATCATATCATAAGCTCAATTCATAATTCAAGAGTCATATAACAATGTGACAACATGTCACAACATATCTCATATCATATCATATCATATATCATGAACCTTTGGGCATGTAACATGTAACAATTTAATTCCAATATCAACATGTAACAAGTTGTGACATAATTAATTGTAAATCACTAATCCATTAGCTAGCATGCATAAACATAATTTAAATTCCATAATCATGCATCAATTCCCATAATATAACAATCATATTACATGATCATAGCATATACTAGAGCAATTCATAACATATTCAAGCATATACTAAACAATTAAAACATATAAACAACTATCAAAACATATCATGAAAACTATATAATAAATGCATAAAATAAAATCCTATATGGCTTAGGGAAGACCCTAAGACCCAACCTAAACATAATATAAACATACCATAACATAAAAACATAAACTAAACTAAACATAACATAAAACAAAACAAACTAACCTAGCTACAAGGGGGGGTGGCCGACGGCAAAGAGGGGGAGAGGGAGAGAAGAAAGGGTGTTGTTAACACAACTTTGAGCAAGGATTCAAATGCCATGAGAGCGGTATATATAGGTGTGAAGAAGCCCCTCACCTTGCAATTAGAGATGGCTTAAGGGTAGGAGAGCAAAACAAGAGTTCATCCACTTGTATCTTCTAGAAGCTTTAGGGATTAAGAAGGTAAAAATGGGGCTGCTGGGGGTAATTCTGTAATTTCGTCCCCCAAGGCTCGAGGATAAGTGGCTGGAAGTATAACCATTCCGACGGCAAGAAAATTAGCTTCGAAACGCATATTCATTCGTCGAAATCGGATTTACCGTTTGAAAGATACATTAGTTTTAGTGAATAAAAGTTTTGAGCTCGAAACTCGACATGAGTGAAAAACGACTTTCTAGAATGATTTTCAAGTCCGGATTGCTTCCAAAATTCAAGAAATAAATCGAGAAACGCTTTGAGTCCAAAATCGACTATAAAACGTTTTACCGTTAAAAAGTTGAAAACGTAGAGTGAATAGTGAATTCTCACGTACGAACGTACGCTTCAAAATTTCAAGCTAGGGTTTGAATCAAGAGTTGTAAAACATCTCAAAAATCTTGAAATAGCTCAAGAAATGCGAATCCGAAGAGAAAACATTTTCCGAATGAAAACCGTTCGTAAAAGGAATAGTAAACTAGGGTTTTCAAAAACGTTTTCAATAAAACAAAGTTCCGGAATGGATTTCCAAGCCTAGAATAATATCAAAAGACTCGTCTCGACTCAAGGATCGATTCGACTGTAACTTGGGTAGAAAAAGGTATCAGAATCAAAAGCTCATTTTCTGATGAATAGTAACTTTGGTCGGTATGTTCCAAAAATACCCTTATGCTTCAAGAAAGACTTTCTGAGCTCGGGAAACATGTGTGATGAACCTCTAGGGTTCGAGTAGCAATATGAACAAGGTAGGCTCGGGTTATGAATAGTAAACTGTATCAAAGGTCAAGAATTCCCCCTTAAAGCATGTCAGAACATATACGAGCACAAAGTTCATGTAAGAATGCAATGCATGATGATTCAAAAAGTTGGATCACGGTCTATAAACGCTTTACCACTGCCTTAACTTACTGTTTTCATCCAGGCCCTGTTTTGGGCTGTTACAAAGACGGAGAAAAAGGATGATTGATGGTAACCTCGACTACAAGATCAATGTCGTGAGTTTCTTATTATGGGACATTCATCAAGTTAATCTTCTAAGATTAAAAATGGTGCTTCGAATAACATACTTTATACCGTGTAGTTGTTAGGATCAATAAGAAATTGGCAAGGATTAATAAGGAAGATTTTGGATAAGAAAAGTCGATCAAATTATCATATCCCAAAGGAACAATGTGCGATTTAATTCAACAGAGCGTTGGAAGTGGATGATCTACGAGGCCATACAACATGAATAAGACAGTTTATCGATTCGACAGTTGTTTTTCATAATGAACCAGGATTACTTTTAGGATTGAGACTAGCTCTAGCATCCGAGAAAGCTGAATATAGTCCATAGTGAAGGAGGATTGGATTGGATTAAGATCAAGTGCCCACTCAAGAAGGGAGCTTCACACCGCAAGGAAAGAAAAGTTGATTATGGAATAAAATTTGGGGTGGACGTTGAAGTGTATATCACATTGGGCATTTCAAAGTGTAATGCTAAAGGTAGAGGGACCTCCAAGAATAAACCAAATAATGATTTAGATTACTATCATGGAAGATTCCCGATCAACGGTGAACGGTACACCAAGCATTCATGGCATATGCACACACGTAACATGACTTTATATATATCATGATTAGTGCCTTTGATCGTTGTAGCATTAATTACTTCTTGCATGTACGAGTGTAACGTGACTGTTTTTTTTTTTTTTTTGTGTTGATGCTTGCTTTTTGCCTTGGGGTGTTGAGCCTTTTTTGTTGGTTTAGAGTTTCTCTTTCTTTGTGTTGGGAGACGGGGTTTGTAACACCCCAAACAGAGGATGCCACATCCCCCGCACTAAGACCCAGACCCGGTCACGAAATGGAAAGTCCATGCCCGAATCCGAATCATAGCGAACGGGAGACCAACTCACACACTAGGCTAGGCGGATCTAACTCGACAAACTCAGAGTGCGGAAGCAATTAAAACCAACAACAATAGATAGTGGAAGCGATTAAATCATCATACCAAACAATTGACGGGTTCAACTAGCATAGATACCTAATCCCGAATGTCAATTCATAATCCAACATAATAAACAGCATAAGTATCACCAATGTCTAATAACATCCAAATACTAGCTTACTAACCCCACACGGGTTTAAGTCTAGGTAGAACATAAACATAACCTTCAAGTGTGAAACATAAATACATAACATAAATAAAGTATGCGACAAATGCATCCTAATACCAACTAGACTAACAAGTGTGACTCAGGAGACTCACTTCCGCCTAGCTCAAGCCAAAAGGAAACCTGCAAACTAAAAGATAATTGAGGTGTCAGTCAACTGACTGAGTGAGGGGGCTAACGCACACCCACAATATATATATACAGAGCACATCACATATCAAAAGGGTGGATTCATGAACCGGGGATAGGTGTTGCATACCAGAACATTTCAAAACAACCCAAAATAGATATAGATATAAGTTTAGAAACCATTTTCAGAAAGACTCTATCCCGATTCATAAATCCCATAACAGATCATAACATATGCTCGGCGAGTACGAGCTTCCAACCTCAACTCCTCATATCATAACAAAACATAAATAACATACCAACCTCAACTCCGGGTGATGGTAGGGTTGCGCGACCCTAACCATCCATACGGTCGAGGGGAGTGCTGATTGCTACTCATACCCTCAGGACTCCGTTTCCCAACCAAACCTCCTGGTGGGTCCCGGTAGATCCTTTTCATACAGATGGAGACTACGCACAGGTATATCCCCGACGGCCCTAACCGTCCCGGGGGCTCCTTACCCGTAGCTCCTGGGCCCCATAACAGAACAGAACATAACATATACCAACTTTCATGGCAATTCTCGCTACATAATCATAACATAACTGGTTTTCCAAAATGGCTTATATATGCCTCAAAAACTGGTTTTTATAACATAACTTTTCAAAACAGCTTACATATGCTTTCATATCTAATTTTCCAAAACAGAGCTGATTCACAAGGTCATAAACATATCATATCCAGCACATACGTATCTATAATAGATATACTCGCATGCAAGGGTTGAAATCAGCATATTAAGGTCATAGGTCGCATAACTATACAAAATCCTAAACCTCACCTGAGAAGCGACGAGAAACGAGAACTGACAAGACGAAAGCAAACTTGATCGGGTTGTCTCCACCCTGGAGATTACTGACAGAAAAGGAAACACAAAGTATTTATGAGACACGACTCAGACATGAACCACATAGACGCACGGCAATGATTATGAGTTGATATGAGGAATATGAAATGTACACAAAAATTACAAGAATGATATGAAAGTGTTCATGTACACAATTAAAGTCCCGCATTTCAATTAAACATACAATTCAATTATCACATAAGTGATGTAGCATCTAACTTATCGAAACATTCAAGTCACTAATTGATTCTATTAAAGACAGTTAATCATAAGACTGCAAGTTTGAATCCAAAACAACCCAACCATTAATATTGCAACCACCCTTAATTTCACAAACCAAGAATCCTATTTAAAACATAAATCATTTAGAAACATTAAGCTATACGATCCCAATTAACGCAATCACTTAGAGATACCGATTTCAAGTCTAATTAAATGTGCTATAATTCACATTAAGTTTAAGTTTCAAGAATTCATACCATATCATATAATTCATAAAGTAACTCAACGGATCAAGCAAACATGGAAGAGTCAAGCGCAAAGTGTAACAGCAGCCACGAAAACACTTAGCAACTAAATGATATCTCTAAAGCACACCCATTGCCCAATTGTTGTATGATTCAATCTCTAACAAAATCATGCAAGTCCATAGAAATTTAATTGAAAACAGTTATAGATGTGCATAAGGATTCAATTAAATGGAAAACCGAATGCTCCAATTTCAATACGCATAATTGGTTTATTCCAATACAACCATATAACACATCACACACGCACCAATCATTCTCACGCACAAGCAAACGTCAAGTATAAAGTCTAACATTTCTCATTTACAAAAATATGTACTTACGTTTTCAAAAACTCAAGCCATAGCAAAATATATATATGTATGAACACTTACCCTAAGTCCTCAGAATTATAATTCATCAATACACTTCCTGTGACTACCATAAACATCAGTATATATATATATACTGTTGGAAAACACGAATCAGAAAGCAGCGGAATTTAAAAATTTTTCCAACAAAAGGATCTTGAACTCGCAATCGTGTATCCAAATTCGTAAGGATAGAAAACTTACTTTTCTTTTATTCTTTCTTGAAGCGTTTCAAGCCACCCAAGAACGCTCTTCTCGCGGCTTGACAACCCGTCCCTCGAAAGTCTCTTTCTACTTCAGAATCCATTGTCGGGATAGCAATCCACACCAACCTAGATTCAATTCATGTTAGAGATGTTCTTAACAATATAACATAAAGAAAGAAACATGAAACGAGAAAAGCAGGATTGAAACTCCCTTCGAAAACCAGTTTTGCGAAAGTAGAAAACTGCCAGTCACAAAACCCTCGTGAAAAAATTCATCCTTCAGGATATGGACGAACGGTTTTCGCCATCTTCTTTGGTTCGATTTTTTCATTCGCTTCACGTCGGGTTCAGAATCGTTTCATCATCCCTTCTGATCGTTTTGCTTAATCCCCACTTTTGGTAAAGCTCGAATATTCAAAACTTCTAACTTGAAGCTCTCTAGAGATAGTCCACCAACTTGGCTACAATCTAACTAGTAAGGATGCTAGTTCTCTAGTTAGTGTTTAGGCTTAACCTAGGGTTTTATTTTATCTTGGAGAAAGGAAGGTGTTCAACACATGAACCAAGAATTGTCTATTAGCTCTAAAGGGGAGCATGAGCTCCCCTATATATAAGAAAGGGGAGGGACGAAATTCCTAGTCCTTAATGGGCTAGGATTTTGGTCTCTCTCTCTCTTATTACTTGATCATCAAGTAATTTTGACTTTGACTTTGAATTCTAATTCAAATCAACTTTCAAGAGAGCTAAAAATATCCAAACTATTTTTGGATAATTTTATACTTTATTTATTTAAAATAAATAACTTATTTTATCTAATTAATTGATTCGTAATTAATTAACTAGATTATTTTCTCCAAAATAAGACTTTCTTTTTAATTCAAAATTAAACCAAAGTCTATTAAATAATTAATCACATTAATTATTTAATACATAAATAAATATACACATATATTTATACACGTGTGTGACACGTGTCACAATGACACGTGTCACTCACGTGAGCCACACGTGTGGTTTCACACGTGTGGAACCCTCTTGGCTTGATTAACTCGTTTAATCATTTTAAAGCCTCAACTCATGTAACCAAGTTGTTGTGTGTGACCCTCTAGGTTCTCAATTCAATTAGCAGTGACCCTAATTAATTAATTCACTAATTAATTAATCAGTCCACAGATTAAACGACCATAGTCTAGCAACAGGTGTTTAACCCCTAGCTGAATTGGAATGTTCGGATTCGACAGAACCTTTAAGTCATTGATTCATGTGAGATACAATCCTCCTACTTACTATCTCTCAACCAAGATCTAGGGCAAGGGAATAATCAGAACCCTAATAATCCGGTCTTAAAGCTAAGTGCATTTCATATCCATTTGATCTCAATCCAAGAAACCCTTTTCTTGATGTCTTGATCTACTGCCTTGGCCAAGGACTCCATATGGTATATGAATGACTTACACAGTAAGAGATCACCTTGCATATGCAAGCGTAGGTCCTTTCTTGATTCTCATTCACTTTCATGAGTCACTTGTGCAGCCCCAGCATAAGCCTTGAATCAGTTGTCTAAGGCGACACCCTTTAAAGCTTATACCAAAGACTACAGAGTTAACTCATAAAGTGACATGGAACCTCAAGTCTAAGGATCAATTAATCACATCAATGACTCGTGAGATATTTCCTAATCTGGAAGTTTCCATTTCCTGAAATAGAAACTTCCTTTCCCATTTAGGAATCTTCTCACACGGGGCACCTCAGTGAACTTACTTATTGAAGTAAGCACCCTCATGTATCACGCACGTATCAACTATACACTTTGCACCTCCATGAAACAAGGTGGCCCTTCTTAAGGGCGTGATCCCACAAGCAAGCCTTAGAGGAGTCAGGTTGACACTCCCACTGTCTGTAGGACTCATCGGCTTGGAGTATTTTACTAATCATGACTTATGTGATATAGGGCTCGTTTCATGAACCATTTCACCTAAATGGTAGAGTCCTAAAGTCATCAGGATTAGGGGAGTTCTCATACATGCACAGCTAAAGTAAACGCATACCATACAAGAGCATATAAAGAAGTGTTTGCCTATGATATTAATCAATCGTATATTATTCAAAGATTGTCTGTGATACTAGGAAAGTCCCAAAACGGATTATGACTAATCGGCTTTCTAGGGCACTATTCCTAACAATCTCCCACTTGCCCGTAAAAGCCATTTAGGTACTCTAAGTCCCATCTTCTCAAGATGCACTTTGAGAGCCTATTGACTTTGGGCGTTTCCAAAGTGGATCTGCTATATTCTCTGCTGATGTAACCCTCTTGTTTACACATCTCTTAGGAAACACCTTTTCCTTATAAAGTGATTCGTAATCACGTGTTCAGTCTCTTGGTGAGGTCTTGGTTCTCTTACTTGAGCAACCATCCATTTTATCATACAATATGATAAAGGAGTTGTTTTCATGCTAGGAACTTCATCTAACAAGTTAGATGGAGTTTCTTACCCAAACACTTAACTTAGCGTTATATAATACGACTAAGTTCTCAACTACGATAGTCGACTTTTGCAATGTCCGTCCTTGGAACCCCTTTCCAACACATTGCATTACCATTATGGTAGAAGTTGTACCCTTTCAATGATTTCATAATCATCCATCTTTGATGAACGGTTACATCAAATATCCTTCTAACAACAAGATCTTTTGGGCTCTGTAAACTAATACATATCCTCATTTCTTCTCAAGTACTTTGAGGACATCCTTTACAGAGATCTAATGACCTTCTCTGAGGTCATATTAGATTCGGCCTACTACGCTTAGTGTTGCGCCATATCTAATTTAGTACATAACTTTTCATACATTATGCACCCTTTCACTTAAAGGGATTTTGGAAATTCTAACTTTTTCAAAGTTTATCTTAGGACACATACTCTTCAAAAGAGATGTTCCATTGTCCATACTAAACTCCTTTTAGTACCGTGGTTATGTACTCATTTTGTGATAATCCTTTTATTCTCTTAGATCTATCTTCTATAGATCTGAATGTCGAGAATATAGGATAATCACTAAGATCTTTCATGTTAAATTGTTTCTTAAACAAGAATTGGTAACTTTCACGTCATCCTTGACATTCCTAATGAGAAGGACATCGTCTTCTAAAGAACCAAAATTGACTCTTACATCACTAACTTTCATATGTACACTCTGAGACTTATTGGACTTCTATCTGTGTCAAACGATTTGACTGTGGAATCGAATTGTCTAACTCCTAGAAGCCTTTATCAATCCACAGATTGACTTAGGGATTTGCATACCTTATGCATACTCCCACTGAATATGAGATTTATAGAAATACCTTATTTCAGTCTCTTTTAATCTCATATTGAACAAGATAGTGCTCATTTTCATTTATCATGTCTCATAGTCAGAATATGAGGATATGGTAAACACAATCCAAAAGGACTTTTGCATTTCAACCGTCAAGAAGGTTGTAATGCTTTCCATTTACTCGAAGCTCTAGGAGCTTGATCCTATCAGGTGGATCAACCAAGGTCACAACTCGGTTTAAGTATATGGAATCCATATTGGATTTCAAGGCTTGCTTACACTACTCAGATTCCAAATCTGACAGTGTCTCCTCTTCAAGTAATTCCTTGGCTATCTAGGAACGCGTTCTAAACGCATCTTAAGAGAAGGGTTTCACACGTGTACATACTCTAAAATTTGGCTAAGTTTTATCAAATGGGCTCGTTTCTTCTATATGTGGCATGGATATTTTTTCTCAAATTTCTTTGAGGTCTGCTTGCTTGCCTTTCTTCTTCTATAGGAACGATTCCTTAAGAAAGGTACATTCCTTTGAGACAAACAACCTTTGTGCAAGGGAATCGCAAAACTGATATCCAATATCGTTGTATAAACTTGAACTCGTTTCAAGCTTGTCTCCCACTATCCTCTTCACTTAAGAGGATTCCACTATATTCTTGGACAAGAATAATTAGGGAATTTAGTATGCCACATTGCATAGTGCAACTAAAGGACTGATTTTGGAAGGTGCAAAATTCAAAATCTCTAACTGCATATTCTGGGAGTTTATTCCTAGAATGATTATAAGTCACTAAAGCTTGCTATGGAATGGACCATATCCTATAAGGTTTCATTCCCTCATTCGGAAACACTAAGGTGTTCTCGAATTAGTTTACTGAGAGATAATCCTATTATCTCTAAGATGACTAAGGATTTAGTTGCTAAGATATTGGCTATTTCGATCATATCGATTTACCTATATCTTATGACTACTTCGGTTCCTAACCTCCTTTTTGAAATTCTAAGAATTTCATATAAGTTTCGAATTTGTACTTCAACAAGTACATTCATTCATAATGATTAAACTGACGATTGTATCTAGTGCTTACATTAAGCATCTTACACTCATCAGCATGGATCGAAATCCACTAGAATTTTGGCACGTTCCACGTTTCACGCAAACTATGTTTCGGGAACGTTTCCCTTCAAGACAGGATTCATAGGAAATTAAGTCTCTAGGTTCATTTTCGTAAAATGATCCTAAGATGTCTAACTTGCTAATCCTTTTATCTCTCAACGTTCCAAAGTAATTCGAAGCTTTGTCATCTCACTTACTTTTGTTATCTCGTTGCATGTTCAGGACATTAGTGCCTTGAGTCTTTGCACAACGGATTATGCAGAATTGACTCAAGACTAGTGAATTCTATTCCTAGTAGAATTACTAAACGAGGTAACATTTCAGAGTACTCATACTTTATGCAGTTCCCTTTCAAAGTCCTTATTTGCTACCATAGAAGAAAACGTCCTATTTGATCTCTAGTGTCTTTTGGGCGCACCCCTTACATGCCCCTCCATTGGGCTCTTAAGGGTTTCTTCTTCTTTAGGCATTCAAGCCTTTAACTTAGGGAGTTTAGAAGAAGAATTAACCATCTCAACCTTTTATTCCCTTTTAAGGATGCTCTCAACCATTATCAACTAAATGATTAACTATGCTACATTAGCATCATTCTAGTTGAGCATAAAGGGTTTGAATGATGGTGGAAGCAATGTAAGCAATCAGTGCATTGAGAACTCTTTTCTCAGTTGATGACCGAGACCATAAGATCTTCAAATAAGATCTTTAGACCTTGTTCGTGTGCACTTGTTTCCTCATTTGGAATATTGAATAATTCCATAATGTTATACCTTGTAACGTTTTTATGAGGTGGTTCAATTGGTTTTAAGTGGTTTGGAAAAATCCATTCACCTTAGATTGCTTCTCTTTGGCCCGGGTCAAATTTTCATAATTGAAAACTTCGCCTTTTAGAGAACGCCTTTCTCTATTCGGAATCTAAAACGAATTTTAGGGTCCGAAGCCAATTAGAGTTGGTTAGGACTAAGTCAACTTATTTGACTTAAGGATGGATACGAATGGGTTTGCATTTCATATTGTAGAGAATCATAGAACTACAACCTAAATGCTAAGCAGAGAACTAGGTGAGCATGCTGAATAATAACGATATACATAAGATAAGGTCTTTAATCTAATGTAGCTCCCACTGTTTTTCAAAGATCTATAATTCCCAAAGATCTAAGAGGAACGCGTTTCCCAATGGGTACTAAGATCCTAAGCATTTTACCTCGAACCCACGACTCGCGGACATTCTAAGCAAAATCCTAGGTAGGTACAACTTACCAATTCTAACACCTTTAGAACTCTTAGTAATTGTTTTTGCATCACCTATCTTTCAATATGGACCCACGACTCGTGCGACATCCATATTTACTTAGGCGTTTAAGCTAGACCCATCAATCATAAGATCATGATCAAAACTTAGTTCGAACGACCCACGACTCGCGGACATCGCCCTTGCCAAAATTAACCACGAAATATTGATCATTTAAAATGATCAATTAGGTAACTAAGAACTAATAAGCTCCACTAGCTATCCCACGACTCGCGGACAATAACTAGCTTTACTTACTAAACTTAAAACCTATTGATGGAATGCTAGGAATTTAATTCAAATTTTGCATCTCGAATTAAATACCTATTATTCGAAATGAGCTTAATATTTAATGGGAATTTTCGAATTAACCGGAGAGTTGTCCGGTTCGACCTCACCAACATATATGTTATCCAATTTTATTAGTCTTGATTAATGCAAGTACACTTAAATGCATTTCAAACAAGCACATAAACAGATAACATGTCCTAGCATGATACTAACATGTAATGATCATGGGTTCTACCTATCTTATGCGTGATATGTGGGAGCCACTCCACAATCACAAGTTCTAACATACATGCCACATAAACAGTTTAAATCACATAAGGGAAAGCGGTAACAAAATACGAGCCCTATCTCTATTACATTTAACAATTGAGATTCCCCTCCCTAACATTTTGAGGGGTCTTCACTTATGGCCTCCTTGTTACTTGAATGTGGTCCATCTTACTCCATGGGTGCATTGTCTCCAAAATGAAAATAAAAACTCACCACCTATCTCTACTCTCAAATTACAATAAAAAGAAAAAGACATAAAGTAATAAGGCTCAATCTTCATATTGGCCTTAGACAATTACACGGGGCATACCCCGGCCTCAAAACAGTAATATGGAAAGCCACATAATAAATCACATAACAGTACGCACATAAGTGAGGCTCCAACCTCAATTGAAAAACGCAACTATAGGGCTCCAACCCCAATTTAAACCATTCATGTGCATAAATTAAAACCATACATAGATCTAAACCCATGATCACCTAACATGCTCTTGCAAGAATTTAAATTTAGCCAATAAATTAAAATTCTCGCTTTAAGCTCTAATAGCTTAAAACACGACTTAGATGCAATTCTTGTTCAAGAGCCTTTTCAATAAAACCCGAAAAACATTAAACTAATAAAATTCTAATTAATTTCTGAAAATTAATAATTTTATTCTTTCAATATTTTCAGAAAATAAAGATTGTAATTTTTCCAAAATTTAAATCGCTCAAATTTTCAAAATCCCAATTTAAACAATTATTTCAAAAATAATTCAAATTTAATAAATAAAATTTTCAGGAAAATTAAATCGGGATTGGATTGGACTAAACACGAAAATCAAGATCGCGAAACGAACGGCCCGGATTGGAGTGTCCGCCACGCCGCCCAACGGCCCAGGCCGCCCGAACGCGTCGCACTCGAGCGTGCGCGCATAGGGCGCACATGCCAGCAGCAGCGCTGCCGGCTTGCGCACGCCTGGCGCGCGCCTTCTCGCGCGCATCGCGCGCAGGCGCCCAGGCCATCAGGCCGGTGCTGGCCGGACACCCTCCCGCGCGGATGCGGGAGGAGATGGCGGAAGGCCCCGCGCGGTTGCGGGGCTGTCGTGTGGGACGCTCCCGCGCGGTTGCGGGAGGGGCTGTCGGGCCAGTCCGGGCGTGCCTAGGACAGGCGCGCGGCGATGGTGGGCGGTGATGCGGGCCTGGGCGTGCGACACCTTAGCACGCCTAGGCTCGCGTTTTCGTAACGCGATTTCGTGTTTCGTAGTTTTAGTTCAAGAACCAACAACAATCCAAAATTCAAAACCACGATTTAAATTAATTTCAATCAAAACGGTTTTCAAAAAACACAATTTAAGAAAACAGTTTCAGAAATTCAAGAAAAAAAATTACAGTTTCGTAATTCAGGCTTTCTAAAAGAACTCATGAATACCTAATTCGCATCTAAGCCTAAGAATTTCTACCAAATTCAGAATAATTGAGACGAATCAGAAACACGATTAACGAGGTGGCTCTGATACCACTTGTTGGAAAACACGAATCAGAAAGCAGCGGAATTTAAAAATTTTTCCAACAAAAGGATCTTGAACTCGCAATCGTGTATCCAAATTCGTAAGGATAGAAAACTTACTTTTCTTTTATTCTTTCTTGAAGCGTTTCAAGCCACCCAAGAACGCTCTTCTCGCGGCTTGACAACCCGTCCCTCGAAAGTCTCTTTCTACTTCAGAATCCATTGTCGGGATAGCAATCCACACCAACCTAGATTCAATTCATGTTAGAGATGTTCTTAACAATATAACATAAAGAAAGAAACATGAAACGAGAAAAGCAGGATTGAAACTCCCTTCGAAAACCAGTTTTGCGAAAGTAGAAAACTGCCAGTCACAAAACCCTCGTGAAAAAATTCATCCTTCAGGATATGGACGAACGGTTTTCGCCATCTTCTTTGGTTCGATTTTTTCATTCGCTTCACGTCGGGTTCAGAATCGTTTCATCATCCCTTCTGATCGTTTTGCTTAATCCCCACTTTTGGTAAAGCTCGAATCTTCAAAACTTCTAACTTGAAGCTCTCTAGAGATAGTCCACCAACTTGGCTACAATCTAACTAGTAAGGATGCTAGTTCTCTAGTTAGTGTTTAGGCTTAACCTAGGGTTTTATTTTATCTTGGAGAAAGGAAGGTGTTCAACACATGAACCAAGAATTGTCTATTAGCTCTAAAGGGGAGCATGAGCTCCCCTATATATAAGAAAGGGGAGGGACGAAATTCCTAGTCCTTAATGGGCTAGGATTTTGGTCTCTCTCTCTCCTATTACTTGATCATCAAGTAATTTTGACTTTGACTTTGAATTCTAATTCAAATCAACTTTCAAGAGAGCTAAAAATATCCAAACTATTTTTGGATAATTTTATACTTTATTTATTTAAAATAAATAACTTATTTTATCTAATTAATTGATTCGTAATTAATTAACTAGATTATTTTCTCCAAAATAAGACTTTCTTTTTAATTCAAAATTAAACCAAAGTCTATTAAATAATTAATCACATTAATTATTTAATACATAAATAAATATACACATATATTTATACACGTGTGTGACACGTGTCACAATGACACGTGTCACTCACGTGAGCCACACGTGTGGTTTCACACGTGTGGAACCCTCTTGGCTTGATTAACTCGTTTAATCATTTTAAAGCCTCAACTCATGTAACCAAGTTGTTGTGTGTGACCCTCTAGGTTCTCAATTCAATTAGCAGTGACCCTAATTAATTAATTCACTAATTAATTAATCAGTCCACAGATTAAACGACCATAGTCTAGCAACAGGTGTTTAACCCCTAGCTGAATTGGAATGTTCGGATTCGACAGAACCTTTAAGTCATTGATTCATGTGAGATACAATCCTCCTACTTACTATCTCTCAACCAAGATCTAGGGCAAGGGAATAATCAGAACCCTAATAATCCGGTCTTAAAGCTAAGTGCATTTCATATCCATTTGATCTCAATCCAAGAAACCCTTTTCTTGATGTCTTGATCTACTGCCTTGGCCAAGGACTCCATATGGTATATGAATGACTTACACAGTAAGAGATCACCTTGCATATGCAAGCGTAGGTCCTTTCTTGATTCTCATTCACTTTCATGAGTCACTTGTGCAGCCCCAGCATAAGCCTTGAATCAGTTGTCTAAGGCGACACCCTTTAAAGCTTATACCAAAGACTACAGAGTTAACTCATAAAGTGACATGGAACCTCAAGTCTAAGGATCAATTAATCACATCAATGACTCGTGAGATATTTCCTAATCTGGAAGTTTCCATTTCCTGAAATAGAAACTTCCTTTCCCATTTAGGAATCTTCTCACACGGGGCACCTCAGTGAACTTACTTATTGAAGTAAGCACCCTCATGTATCACGCACGTATCAACTATACACTTTGCACCTCCATGAAACAAGGTGGTCCTTCTTAAGGGCGTGATCCCACAAGCAAGCCTTAGAGGAGTCAGGTTGACACTCCCACTGTCTGTAGGACTCATCGGCTTGGAGTATTTTACTAATCATGACTTATGTGATATAGGGCTCGTTTCATGAACCATTTCACCTAAATGGTAGAGTCCTAAAGTCATCAGGATTAGGGGAGTTCTCATACATGCACAGCTAAAGTAAACGCATACCATACAAGAGCATATAAAGAAGTGTTTGCCTATGATATTAATCAATCGTATATTATTCAAAGATTGTCTGTGATACTAGGAAAGTCCCAAAACGGATTATGACTAATCGGCTTTCTAGGGCACTATTCCTAACATATACATATATATATATAGCATGTATGATAAGCTATCACATTTATGTATATTGATGTAGATATATATACAAATATCTATACACACCCCGGTTTGTACACACACATTCAACAACACTTTCAAATCACAATTCCCACATACACATCACATAGCAATATACATACTCAAATTTATATATATATACATGACAACACTCACGCACACACACAGTATCACATAGAAATTCACAGGTTACAGAACTAGCTTATGACAACCAACAAACTTTGCAATTCAGCAACACCAACTCAATTCATTCAGTAATTAGATCAAATTACAGCTGCACAATTGACCTTTATTTAACTTACACATTTAATTAGGCTCAATAACTGAAATCATTAAACTATTGTATTGTTTACAATTGAGTATGAAATAATTAACCATTACAATCGAGCATTATACAATTAACCTGCAAGTTGATTGAATTCATCCTAAAACGCAAAATCTATTGGTAAAATTATCCCATAAAATGCAGAAATTACAGTACACAAATAAGAAGGTTGAGGCTCACGTTTTTGGAAAGAAGGAAAAGGGGAAAACTTGGAACGATGGCGAAGCAGGGTTGGCAGAACTGAGTTGGGGTTGTCGTCTGCTATTGCGGTGGTGGACGGTCGTGGCTCGTCAACTGTTGGCGGTTTGAATGGTGGTTGCTGGCGACGGAAGGGGGGTTCCGATTCTGCTCAGATCTGGACGAGTAAGGGCGGCGGCACGAAACGCGATTGCTGAAGAAGATCTGGGGGTTTCCTCTCCTGCAGTTTCGCTGGAATCCATGGCTGTCGGAGCTGGTGGAGGTTCACATCTGTGAGATGGTGAAAGGCTTCTGCCTTAATCTGATTTTGGGCATGGAAAGAGACGGAAAAGGAAGGGGGTTCGACTGGATCTGAGGTAGGTGACCGGAGTTGCTGTTACTCCATGGCTAAGACCACAGAGGTTGCTGGCATTCGGTGAAGAGGAAGAGGGAGACATGATGATGGTGGTGGTCGTCGGAGAAGAACTGGCTGCGAACGCCAGCGGCGGTAACACGGAGCGACAGAGAATCGGTGATGGCTGAGCTTCTCCAAGGAAGGAGCCTGAAGAGGTACGGTGGACTTGGCTTTAACAGAAAAGGGGCACGGTGGCACAGCATTAAATCGCTGGCTGTGAGAGGAGAACGAGAGGGAATGAAGGTTGGTGGCTGTCCAAAGTTTGCCGGCGGAAACGGTGGTCGGTGGCGGCTTTGCAGATGGGGAGAGCTGGCGCCGCTGCTGCAGATCGAGAAGAAATGGGAGGAGAAGAAATGAATGAAAAGGGTTAGGGTTTCGGTGTGATAAAAAGGGTGTTTTAATCCAGATTTACAATCAAGCCCCTGGAAAGTTTGGGTAAAGCGATTGAACCCACCAATTCCGAATAAGATCATTTAAGTCCAATTAACGTTTCTAAAATTATAAAAGCACCCCCCCAAGATTTAAAGTGGTGTCCAATTATGTCCAATTGAATTTCTCATAATTAGAAATTGACCCCCAAAGTTCACTAATTCCAATTTAGCCCACAAAATTTAAGTTAAAGAGCAATTAGGCACAAAACACATATTTCAACTGAGTCCACTTATTTCCATAAGATTGAAATTGAGTCAGTCGAATTATTAAAACACAAATAATGCGATTCAAGCATAAGCAGAGTTAAATAAATAACAATCTAATCGCACGAGAACGATATCGTATCTTGCTCCGAAAATGCGGGGTGTTACAACCTTCCCCCCTTAAGAGAACCTGGTCCCCAGGTTCCACTCCTGAGCTGGTAAAGCTTCGGGCTGATAGTGTCTTAACCCTTCTCGAGGAGTTGCGTAAAACATAGCCTCCGTTGTGAAGTTTACTCTCATTGTCTTTTCTGAACCTTTCTCGCGATGTCTTGTTATCATTGGGATCCGTTTGAGCACTGGACCGTTGCTTACATCAAGTTGTTCGATCATTCTCCTAAGACGAATAGTTGTCATTGCACTCAACTTCGATGGCATCGCAAACTAGTCACTTGCAGACCGTAACCAGGTCAACGCGTAACGCAACCGCAGCAAACAAGAGAGAATCCCATCTCTCGGCAAGTAAAGTGAGAGAACCCCGTCCCTCGGCACAAACAAGAGAGAGAACCCCATCTCTCGAGCACCTAATTGAGAGAACCCCGTCTCTCAAGCGCATAATGAGAGAACCCCGTCTCTCAAACACATAATGAGAGAACCCCGTCTCTCAAACACATAATGAGAGAACCCCGTCTCTCAACCTAAGTCTGATAGATTTCCACATCCCCCAAACATTCTAGTTTGAGAAAATCCAGCATTTCTCAAACCCTTAGATTCAAGAGAATCCAGCCTCCGGAATATCTAAGTACAAGAGAATCCAACATCTCTCGTGCACAACACTTAGAAAGAATCCAACATCTTTCTATCACATAAATAGAGAGAATCTTACATCTCTCCAACACGTAAAAGAGGGATCCTAAGGTCTCTCTTGCACATAAACCCACAGATCATCATTCGCACATACGCAAATCAGAGTAACACTTGTTGAAAAGTATGCAGTGCACATTTGGTGTACCTTACACGACTGATATCGGTATCCCTCGAGTATAGATTCAACGCTCATACCTCAACTCAAGGGGGATATCGCGATGGAATCCCTGTAAAACAAGGTTACAGTATGTATGTATGTTATATGCGAGGTTAGTGAGCAATCAAGGGAGTTTTAAATCATATAGACATGCTTAATCCACATAAACACGTAACTTATTCATTTCTGCAATAGTTCACCAAAACAGATATTCCAGGTTATCAATGCTAGATCAGGTAGCCACGTTATCACAATCAGAACAACGACAATCATCACACACATCAAACAAAACAAGATAAAAATACTTAAGCGATGCATGTATGTGAATGCCATGAATGCTTGGCGTACCGATCACCGTAGTGTCAAACTCTTGACAGGAAGTTGAGACGAAGTGGTAGGAGTTGATTAAGCCGATAATGATGCAATCTTCGTCATCTGCACTTCTTGTCTTAAATCTTTTGATGTGAAGAAGCAATTCAGCAATTACTTCCATCATCCAACTCTCTACTAAGTCACAATCCTTGCTCAACCAGAATCATCCACAGTCTCCTTCAAGAACTCTGACTTATGTGTTAAACCTTAATCTGCTCATCCTCAAGGAATTGCCCATAATTCGATTGCCAATCAGAAATCTGTCTCAGAGCTACGTTGGACGGTCGTGGTATTAGGCACTTCCCAAAGCAATTCATGGGTTTCAATTCTAAAACTTGGATAAAGTCTTTCGACATCTAAGTGATCTATTCCCACCTCGGCAGAATCCTTCATCTCAGCAGAATCTTCCATCTCAGCAGAATCTTCTACATCACCTTGAAGAAAACACCCAGAGAGCTAACAACCAATCTTGTCTTGTCGTTTGTTAACTCTAAACGACACCAAAACCTTCAATACTCATCGTTGGTTTGTAGCTCGTTGCTTAAGTTAGCACCAACATGGTTACTTAACCACATCCCTTGAACTTGATCGAATCGAACTTGATCGGATTCTTCTACATTAACTCGTTTCCATCAACAAGTTGACTACTTTCAAATGAATGAATCCTCAAGGCGAAAGTTCATCAAACTTCATTTATCAATTGACTTTAAGGTAGTAAGTCAATATAGCAAATCTCATTCCTTCAACTCTGAACATTTTTCATGAACATTGATCTTGGTAAAGAATCCTTTCATCTTCGAATTATGGTATGTTTTCGTTGTAGTGCCAATAGGAGTGTTGACGGAGGGAAATTTCAGTGTTGGCTCTTAGGGCACCCTGAAATTCAAACACTAAATTCGATGCATGCGGATTAAGATGCAAATGAAATGTAACAAGTATATCACGTAAATGCAACAATTAGTTGTAATTTAGAAAGCACATAAAATAAGATGTTGCATAATCAAAGTCATAATGTGCACACAATCATATAATCACGAAACAATTCGTGCCGAAGGGTCAAAATATCAAGTCAAACAAATGCAATGCATAGTTATCCCTATGTCGTACGACCTAGACAGACTCAACACGACTCAAGAGCTCGGTTTTGCAACCTAGAGCTCTGATACCACTTAAGGATGTAACACCCCAAACAGAGGATGCCACATCCCCCGCACTAAGACCCAGACCCGGTCACGAAATGGAAAGTCCATGCCCGAATCCGAATCATAGCGAACGGGAGACCAACTCACACACTAGGCTAGGCGGATCTAACTCGACAAACTCAGAGTGCGGAAGCAATTAAAACCAACAACAATAGATAGTGGAAGCGATTAAATCATCATACCAAACAATTGACGGGTTCAACTAGCATAGATACCTAATCCCGAATGTCAATTCATAATCCAACATAATAAACAGCATAAGTATCACCAATGTCTAATAACATCCAAATACTAGCTTACTAACCCCACACGGGTTTAAGTCTAGGTAGAACATAAACATAACCTTCAAGTGTGAAACATAAATACATAACATAAATAAAGTATGCGACAAATGCATCCTAATACCAACTAGACTAACAAGTGTGACTCAGGAGACTCACTTCCGCCTAGCTCAAGCCAAAAGGAAACCTGCAAACTAAAAGATAATTGAGGTGTCAGTCAACTGACTGAGTGAGGGGGCTAACGCACACCCACAATATATATATACAGAGCACAGCACATATCAAAAGGGTGGATTCATGAACCGGGGATAGGTGTTGCATACCAGAACATTTCAAAACAACCCAAAATAGATATAGATATAAGTTTAGAAACCATTTTCAGAAAGACTCTATCCCGATTCATAAATCCCATAACAGATCATAACATATGCTCGGCGAGTACGAGCTTCCAACCTCAACTCCTCATATCATAACAAAACATAAATAACATACCAACCTCAACTCCGGGTGATGGTAGGGTTGCGCGACCCTAACCATCCATACGGTCGAGGGGAGTGCTGATTGCTACTCATACCCTCAGGACTCCGTTTCCCAACCAAACCTCCTGGTGGGTCCCGGTAGATCCTTTTCATACAGATGGAGACTACGCACAGGTATATCCCCGACGGCCCTAACCGTCCCGGGGGCTCCTTACCCGTAGCTCCTGGGCCCCATAACAGAACAGAACATAACATATACCAACTTTCATGGCAATTCTCGCTACATAATCATAACATAACTGGTTTTCCAAAATGGCTTATATATGCCTCAAAAACTGGTTTTTATAACATAACTTTTCAAAACAGCTTACATATGCTTTCATATCTAATTTTCCAAAACAGAGCTGATTCACAAGGTCATAAACATATCATATCCAGCACATACGTATCTATAATAGATATACTCGCATGCAAGGGTTGAAATCAGCATATTAAGGTCATAGGTCGCATAACTATACAAAATCCTAAACCTCACCTGAGAAGCGACGAGAAACGAGAACTGACAAGACGAAACCAAGCTTGATCGGGTTGTCTCCACCCTGGAGATTACTGACAGAAAAGGAAACACAAAGTATTTATGAGACACGACTCAGACATGAACCACATAGACGCACGGCAATGATTATGAGTTGATATGAGGAATATGAAAGGTACACAAAAATTACAGGAATGATATGAAAGTGTTCATGTACACAATTAAAGTCCCGCATTTCAATTAAACATACAATTCAATTATCACATAAGTGATGTAGCATCTAACTTATCGAAACATTCAAGTCACTAATTGATTCTATTAAAGACAGTTAATCATAAGACTGCAAGTTTGAATCCAAAACAACCCAACCATTAATATTGCAACCACCATTAATTTCACAAACCAAGAATCCTATTTAAAACATAAATCATTTAGAAACATTAAGCTATACGATCCCAATTAATGCAATCACTTAGAGATACCGATTTCAAGTCTAATTAAATGTGCTATAATTCACATTAAGTTTAAGTTTCAAGAATTCATACCATATCATATAATTCATAAAGTAACTCAACGGATCAAGCAAACATGGAAGAGTCAAGCGCAAAGTGTAACAGCAGCCACGAAAACACTTAGCAACTAAATGATATCTCTAAAGCACACCCATTGCCCAATTGTTGTATGATTCAATCTCTAACAAAATAATGCAAGTCCATAGAAATTTAATTGAAAACAGTTATAGATGTGCATAAGGATTCAATTAAATGGAAAACCGAATGCTCCAATTTCAATACGCATAATTGGTTTATTCCAATACAACCATATAACACGTCACACACGCACCAATCATTCTCACGCACAAGCAAACGTCAAGTATAAAGTCTAACATTTCTCATTTACAAAAATATGTACTTACGTTTTCAAAAACTCAAGCCATAGCAAAATATATATATGTATGAACACTTACCCTAAGTCCTCAGAATTATAATTCATCAATACACTTCCTGTGACTACCATAAACATCAGTATATATATATATACATATATATATATAGCATGTATGATAAGCTATCACATTTATGTATATTGATGTAGATATATATACAAATATCTATACACACCCCGGTTTGTACACACACATTCAACAACACTTTCAAATCACAATTCCCACATACACATCACATAGCAATATACATACTCAAATTTATATATATATACATGACAACACTCACGCACACACACAGTATCACATAGAAATTCACAGGTTACAGAACTAGCTTATGACAACCAACAAACTTTGCAATTCAGCAACACCAACTCAATTCATTCAGTAATTAGATCAAATTACAGCTGCACAATTGACCTTTATTTAACTTACACATTTAATTAGGCTCAATAACTGAAATCATTAAACTATTGTATTGTTTACAATTGAGTATGAAATAATTAACCATTACAATCGAGCATTATACAATTAACCTGCAAGTTGATTGAATTCATCCTAAAACGCAAAATCTATTGGTAAAATTATCCCATAAAATGCAGAAATTACAGTACACAAATAAGAAGGTTGAGGCTCACGTTTTTGGAAAGAAGGAAAAGGGGAAAACTTGGAACGATGGCGAAGCAGGGTTGGCAGAACTGAGTTGGGGTTGTCGTCTGCTATTGCGGTGGTGGACGGTCGTGGCTCGTCAACTGTTGGCGGTTTGAATGGTGGTTGCTGGCGACGGAAGGGGGGTTCCGATTCTGCTCAGATCTGGACGAGTAAGGGCGGCGGCACGAAACGCGATTGCTGAAGAAGATCTGGGGGTTTCCTCTCCTGCAGTTTCGCTGGAATCCATAGCTGTCGGAGCTGGTGGAGGTTCACATCTGTGAGATGGTGAAAGGCTTCTGCCTTAATCTGATTTTGGGCATGGAAAGAGACGGAAAAGGAAGGGGGTTCGACTGGATCTGAGGTAGGTGACCGGAGTTGCTGTTACTCCATGGCTAAGACCACAGAGGTTGCTGGCATTCGGTGAAGAGGAAGAGGGAGACATGATGATGGTGGTGGTCGTCGGAGAAGAACTGGCCGCGAACGCCAGCGGCGGTAACACGGAGTGACAGAGAATCGGTGATGGCTGAGCTTCTCCAAGGAAGGAGCCTGAAGAGGTACGGTGGACTTGGCTTTAACAGAAAAGGGGCACGGTGGCGCAGCATTAAATCGCTGGCTGTGAGAGGAGAACGAGAGGGAATGAAGGTTGGTGGCTGTCCAAAGTTTGCCGGCGGAAACGGTGGTCGGTGGCGGCTTTGCAGATGGGGAGAGCTGGCGCCGCTGCTGCAGATCGAGAAGAAATGGGAGGAGAAGAAATGAATGAAAAGGGTTAGGGTTTTGGTGTGATAAAAAGGGTGTTTTAATCCAGATTTACAATCAAGCCCCTGGAATGTTTGGGTAAAGCGATTGAACCCACCAATTCCGAATAAGATCATTTAAGTCCAATTAACGTTTCTAAAATTATAAAAGCACCCCCCCAAGATTTAAGTGGTGTCCAATTATGTCCAATTGAATTTCTCATAATTAGAAATTGACCCCCAAAGTTCACTAATTCCAATTTAGCCCACAAAATTTAAGTTAAAGAGCAATTAGGCACAAAACACATATTTCAACTGAGTCCACTTATTTCCATAAGATTGAAATTGAGTCAGTCGAATTATTAAAACACAAATAATGCGATTCAAGCATAAGCAGAGTTAAATAAATAACAATCTAATCGCACGAGAACGATATCGTATCTTGCTCCGAAAATGCGGGGTGTTACAGGGTTCTCTCGTTGGTTGTCCGGGAGACGAGGCTCTCTCGTTGCTTGTTTGAGAGACGGGCCTCTCTTGTTGTGATTTGCTACGTGTTTAACCTGCTCTCGCGTAGTTTAGTATTACGAGTGGGTGAGTTCCGGTGAGTTAAGGGTCGTGACTTCACAGGAATTGAAGACCCCTTTGTTGCATCAAGACCTTTTCAGAACTAATTCCTGGCGGGGAGTTGCTAACCCGCATGGGATGAACACGGAGAGTTGCTTAAGAGTCCATAACTCGAGGCAGTGGACCTGAGGACAGGTCGTCTTAAGGGGGAGAGGTTGTAACGCCCTAATTTCTCGGCAAGTCAGGTATGACGTCTCGAGTGGGATTAGACCGAGTGTTATGTGGTTTTAATTGTGTTTTAATTGCTAAGTGATCGTGTAACTTAATAATTTCGTGAATTGATTGCTCCTACGTGACTTATATGACTTAGATAATTTATTTGGCTTTGTTATTTAAAATTCGTTATAGCATGCTTATTTGCTAATTAAATGTTTTATTTTACTTATGCACCTATTTGAGCATATATGAAATCCTTGGACTCAACCGAACTTAGAATTTGACCCTATTCCTATTCTATCAAACCTTGGGGCCTTAATTGATGCACTTAAATTGTAGAGGGACCAAAGTGCAATTTCCCCCTTTCCTCCTCTTGTTATACATGATATACACACACATTACACATTTCTCTTCCCTTCATTCTTCTTCCCCTTTTCTCTCCCAAGAGACACTCCAAACCCTCATCTCTTCCATTACCATGCCATTTTCAAGGGACAAAAAAAGCAAGAAATCAAGATCATCTACTCCTACAAACTCAAGAACCAAAGTCATCTACCATTTTTCCCTCTCTTCTCCTTCCATTCCCTCCAAGGTCCATATATATATATATATATATATATATATATATATATATATGTGTGTGTGTGTGTATATATTTCTTGTGGGTTTTTGTAATTAAGTGATTCTTGTATCATAACTTGATATATGTTGTTCCTTGGAGATTAATTGATGCATATTTGCTAGAAATAGAATGGTTAGTTGAATCATGAGTGTTCCTCCATTAATGAAGCTTGAAAGATATGGAAATGGTGATTTGGATTCTTGAGCTTTTGGTGTTATTTTAATGATGGGAAATGATCCAGCTTGTACATTTGAACTTATAACTTGAATTTGAATGCATTTGATTGGGTTTTGAGTTGGTTACATGCATATTGGCCTTCCCATTCGAGCATACCCCTGTTTTCACTTCGTTCTGCTGCTCGAAAGGTATCCACGGCCGGGGATTTGTGTCCAGAGACTCTGAAGTCTTCCCACGGGCGTGGATTTTTGACCCACGGCCGTGGATCCTCCTCTGTTTTCTATCCGAGTTTGTTTTGCTTTGTTCTCCCTCATACGAACTCCGATTGACCTGATTTTTGAACATTCGGAAACCTATTGAAGTCTAGAATACTATCCAATTAATATCGCCTCAATAACTTTTCCCATTTGTGAGATATTATCAATCCTTTTTGGTGTCGCCACTTCACAGATAATCTGCATTCCTTCAACTTCGGACCTACGCCATTTACTCCTCGTTTTGAAATAGAATACGAGCCATATATCATTTTAAAGGTCTACATGTCTAATTTCATATAAAACAAACAAAACCCAATTCCAACTTCTACAACTCAAGATATTCGCATTTTCCTACAGCTTGTTCACTTTCGAAAATTGTAAACTTTTACCAAACTTCGCCAAAACCCCTCATATTGCATTTGTTGACTTCCTTGGCTCCCGTATGTGAATTATATGAAGTATATGATTGATTAATTGATAATTATGCTCTTATTTGACACTCCTTGGTCTTTACTTGATTAATCTTGACTGTTTGAATCCATGCTTGATATATGAATTGAATTTGTTTGAGTATTTGAGCATATGAACACGATCACACCATTCCATTACATTCTTATACTTCATTCCATATTAAATCATGTTATAACACGATACACCATTTCGTGAACATTGCTGTGCGTCCTTTTTGGTATCATATTGAGTCGTTTCTCACAAGTACACATTGCTTTTTTCTCTTATACAGTTCATCTCCAGGGCGGAGATATTGTGATCACTAGACACCCGGCCTATCATGTATCCTTGTTTCATCATGTTTCAGGTGAGGGTGTTTTTGTTCTAGTTATGTATCGAACCCTACAACCCGTATATGACAAGTTTTGTCCAAAACCTTATGTATATATATATATGTTATTTTCAAAGTGGAGTCATCGAGTAAACCTTTTCTCAAGAATTATGGAATATGTTATGTTTTCATGAATTGGAATGTTTTGGCGAGAACATGAATGAATGCACGGGCCCGGGAGCTAGTACAAGTGGCTATCCGGGGAGGCAACGGCCGACGGTGATCCCATGTGCTAGTCCCAACTATTTAACAAAGACCGGACCTCGCTAGGAGATTAGCGTGGAATGGTAGTTGAGCGCCCTTGGGGGATTCATGTACCCCCCTGGGTCAATGCATGAGGTGGGTGGGTCTTGTAAGCCCGTCCACCACCCGGAGGAAGAAGGTTGGAACTTATCTTATGTTTATGTTTATGTTATGATTGTTATGCACCGTGTGGGAAGGCCGGTATACGGATCGCCCAAACGACTATATCTTATGTTATATGGCTTGCATGTATTATAAGATATTACATGATCACGTACTCAATATATTATTGATATTTGTCGTACACAATCGGAGTTTGGTTGGAGATAATGCACACTCACTCACCGAGCCTTAATGTTTATGTACCAATTATGAACTTAATGAATATAATATGAATTAGTCGTAAAGTCCGAGCATTGATTAGTTATTTTCTTGCCCTTCATGGGAACTAACTTTACATAAAAACTTTGCTCGGGATTTATGACTTGCATGCGCATGTTTTTATATATATGTATAGCTCCTGCTCACTCAGTCTTCTAGAGACTGATCCCTCCTTCCCCCTTCTCAGTTCTTGCAGGTTTTGGCTAGGCGGGAGTCGAGTCATAGCATTCTTGATCGAGTCACACTTGTACACTCCAGTCGCATTTCATATTTTTATGTTATAATTGTATCGTCTTATGTAATTGGGCCTTTGTGCCAACTATGGAATTATTGGATATGATTCGGGACAGATTGAATGTTTAGTTGAACCCGTTGTTAGGATGCACGATGGATTTAACTTATGCACTGGAATTGTTGGGCTTGTAGCCATTGTTGAAATTTATGAACTATTATTGCTTCCGCATCGCACTTTTGGTTATTCTTGGTTTACTTGGTACGAGGTTAGATTCCGCCTAGCTAGGATATCTTTTATTTTGTCTGCCGTTCACTATGAGTCCGGTTCATGCTTGGACTATCCATTTCATGTGTGGACTAGACTCATAGTGCGTGGGATGTGGCGCCTTTCGTCCCGGATGCTACACGGGGGATGTGGTACCTTGAGCTCGGGTGCTACAAGCTCTCCCCCTTAAAATTTTCTGTCGTTACGTGTTGAACTCCATCGGTCCTTCTCTATTCTTGTTCGATCGAAAGATTAGGGAAGATTTTAACTGACATAGAAAGCCAAAGATTTTAACTGACATAGAAACCCAAAGATTATCTTTCAATTTCCTTTTTAATTTTCTTGATAACCGAAACGTTCTTCTCTATTCTTGTTCGATCCAAACACCCCGAAGCCAAATCTAGTGTTACTTTTCCTTCGGAGATCCTTTCCACCAACCTATCCCTTACTTGAAGTTCTTTGTAACATCCCGTTCGTTCGACGTATAAGGTACGCCACGTTTCAACCTGTTTATGTGTTTAATTATGTGATTTATTGTTTTACTTGGCCCTATTTTGAACTCTTTTAGAGTTTAGGGGCCTTTTTATAATTTTCTCTTTTTAGGGGTTTTTCGGTCACTGCTTGTTCGATCGAGATTTTGACCGCTTCCCCTTCTGTGTGTTCGGGGTATCGATACGAGTCCGTAGACTCTAACTTTGCCCAATTCTGACGTCGCTAACTCCTTCTTCCGATCATTTTACGTGCGAAGACCCGAGTTAAATACCCCGGATCCTTGTTTTACGTGCCAAAAAGCTCCAGCTTCAGCGCTCTCTCTCCCCTCCAGCGATCGAGACACTATTCACACACAGTCAATGTGTTTTCACACACTACTCAAACTCACTCGTTTCTCGACGGATTTCGATGAACCAATAGTCCTTTTCGATGAGCTCGACGACGTGGTCACAACCGTACCAAGATCTTGGCTCGATGACGATCGAAGGCAGAGGTATCGGCCATTTTCAGTCACGCGCGGAGGGTGGTAGGGGACCGACGACAGAGGTATCGGGTGTCCGGTTGATTTGTTTTGAATTTTTTAAGTTTTTCGAATTAATTGTTAATTGTTCTAGTCTGTAATTCGTTCGTGTAGGCTTAGTAATTTGAGGACTATGTGTTGTATGGAAACTGAAAATGTGTAATAAATTGTGGAATAAATGAGTTTATGATTCGTTGTTGATATTAGCCTCGTTTATGCCTACCGTTTGAACATGATTATTATACATGGAGCATTTATGTAATTTTAGGAGAATATAAATTTGTATAACTTGAATTAATTAAACATTGTCACTTGGTAAATAAATATGCTAATTATGATTTCGTTATAAGAAGTTAGTATGTGTAACCTTGGAACTTTGAATTAAGGTTTAATCACGATAATTGTAAATTGATCTATTATGAAACTTGTGAATTCGTTATGCATTATAAAATTATACGAAACCTTGCATAATTGAATAACTTAATATCCTTCGTTTGTGCATTCTATGATTCGGTTGGAACCCGTTATGTAACTTCGTGATTTTAAATAAAATTCGTAGCATGCTAATATATTTTATTTGGCTTGGTAATACGTGCAATTTTATGAAATGTGATATGTGGATTTGATTTGATTTGATCGCTTTGTAAAGGTGCAATATATGAATCATTTATGCGATATATGAATTGAATGAGACTTATATGATTAAATTAGAAAATTTTGGACGTAAGAATGGTTTAATTTCACGAATATAGATTTGTTATGCAATATATGAGTTAATATGGTTTCTCTTGTAGCACCTGGAACGCTAGGCACCACATCCCCCGCACTATAGTTCAATCCATATATGAGATGGACAACCCATACAGAAATCAAGCTTATAGCGAACGGGAGACAATAAAAAAAAACGACCACAAAACTAGGCGGGACTAACCCTCAATTAATACCAATAAACAATTCAGAGCAATAAAAGCGAAGCAATAGCATTCAATACTTATAGGTACCATATTTACATATTTACTTATAGATACCAACATTTACATATCAATACAATCTTTTATCCACCATGGATTAAGGCATTCTACAAAATGTAACAAGTATCCATACATGAACAAAATATGAAGGTGAAGTGCTAGACCCGAATAAAAGACAAGCTAGACTCTAATTCCCGCCTAACACGAACCTGCAAAAACTGGAAAAAAAAATGAGGTGTCAGTCCAACATGGACTGAGCGAGGGGTATAAATAAATATATGCGCACATACATGAAAGTTATAATCTCGGGTAACAATTTTTGGAAAATAACAATACAATTCAGTAAAATAAGAGATACTATCGCCCGAGGTTACAACTAATTCAATTCACCAATTTAATCAATTCAATACAATCAATTTGTGGCCCGGCGAGTGAGGGCAATGCTCCAACCTTACTCCGACTGTGTACAATCAATCAATTATTAGGTGATTAGGTGATCAAGCAATTAATTATTGTGCACACTTAGCAGTTTCAGTAACTCCTTCTTCCTTCGGGTGATGGTGGGATTGCAAGGCCCCACCATCCAATCAGTCTGGGCAGAGGGTACATGAATCCCTAATCCCGAAACTCCTTCCTCCCCTAATCTCCTAGGGGGTTCAGGGGTCATCCCAGATTGGTGAGGTTAGCACTCGAGTTACCCGTCAGCCCATGCTTTCCCGGTTGGCTCGAGCCACTATCCTTGGGCCCACAGCGCAATTCAATGACTCGCCAAAACAATTAATCAGTCAATTGGTTTAGTGAAATCATTTGAAAATCATAAAGTTCGGAAGCTATAGATATATTGGTACATTTTGGCCGAAATAGTCACATAGGGGTTGTAAGTGTTCTATTTATCTAGAATATAAACCTCACCTTGACAAACCGACCAAAAAGAAAGCAAGAGAACACCCTACGGAGAGGGCTCCTTGGAACCAGGACCGTGATCTGTGTGACAAGGACAAGTGTACATGAAACTCTACTCTTATGAACCATTTAAGACGGACGACAAAGTCATGCACCAATAGGTCATGCAATAACAATTTAAGGAATGTCGAATAAGAGCATGATTATCAATAAACCAAGTATATAACACATGTAAGTTGTAGCACCCTGGACGATAGGCACCACATCCCCCGCACTATGAGTCTAATCCACATATGAAATAGGCAGTCCACACATGAATCGGACTCACAGCGAACGGGTGACAATCAAAAGAACAGTCCTGACTAGGCGGAAGCTAACCCTGGGACAATCAACAAAAACCAAAATGCGCAAGCAAGGAAATCATTTATGTAATATCCATGAAATAAATGAAATCCAATATGAATATAAATACGGGTTCCACTAATCAGTACACCTGTCCTAACCTGTCCCGAATCAATACAAGGAAACAACATAACAACGGGTTCAACTGGCTCCAGAACCTGTCCTAACCTGTCCCGAATCAATATCAATTCAATAAGGGCACACCGGCCAACAATAATAAATCAATATAGTACTTAGAAACAATATAATATGCAGTGAGTGTAAATGAGTGAGACTAGAACAATGACTCGACAATCATAACTCCGCCTAGTAACCAACGCCTGCAAAAGAAACTGGAAAAAGGGGGAAGGAGGGGTCAGTCTCTAGAAGACTGAGTGAGCTGGAGCGATACATATCATATAGAAACATGCACATGCAAGTCATAAATCCCGAGCAAGCTTTTATTTAAAGTTAGTTCCCAAAAAGGGCAAAAGAATGACTAAGCAATGCTCAGACTTTACGACTATAATTCATTAAGTTCATAAATCATACTCAATCAATAAGGCTCGGCGAGTGCGCGTGCACAATCTCCAACCAAACTCCGACCGTGTACCACAAATATCATTAATACATTAAATAGGTGTTCATGCAATATATCATAATACACACAGATCACATATCATGTCCTGAATATATTCGTTTGGGCAATCCGTTTCCCGGCCTTCCCGCACGGTGCTTATCAATCATATCATAATCAATCAATCAATCATAATCAATCATATATAAGTTCCAACCTTCTTCCTCCGGGTTGGTGGTGGGTTTGCAAGGCCCGACCACCCAATCATTGACCAAAAGGGGTTACATGACTCCCCAGATGGCACTCAGCTCCCTTTCCCCGCCAATCTCCTGACGAGGTCCGGTACCGCCGTTCAATAGTGGGACTAGTGTGAGGGTTTACCGTCAGCCCTTGCCTCCTCGGGTCCCCACTCACACCAAGCCCCTGGGCCCCATTCAGTGCAATCAATCAATCATTCTTTCTTTCTCGCCAAAACATTTGATCCATGTGTAACATCACATATTTTATCATTATCCATTTGAAAAGGGGTTTACTCAATCAATATTTACTCGATCAATCAATATTTACTCGATGACTCCACTTTGAAAATGGTATATGTATATATATATATATATATAAGGTTTTGGCCCAAAACTTATCACATACGGGTTGTAGGGATTGACATGTAACTAGAACGAAGACACCCTCACCTGGAATACCACGAGACAAGAAACAATAGCAATACGGGTGCCTATTCAATTTGGAAGTCTCCGCCCTGGAAACAAACTGTACAACAGAAGGAACAATGGGTCCTTGTGAGAATTGACTCAATATGAAACCACATAGACGCACGACAATGCTAAACACATGATATGAGAGGTATAAGAAGTAAAATGATGTTATGGAGTTACATAATCAAGTACATTCCATACATGAGGGTTTCAAGCCCAATCATTTCATATCTTTCATAATTCATAGCAAATCAAGTCATGAACTTCATATAACCTTTATAACTCAAGTATATCAAGTTTACAATTATAAAATAAATAAAATAGAGACATTCAAATCACTTAAATCTCACAAAGTCGCATATCAATTCCAACTATATCAATTTTATATAATTCACACATGGCATACTCAATTCATGTATCACTAAACGGATTCAATTACAAGGTTACCTAATTAAATCAAACAATATTCATATTGTTTACAAAATTACACATACACCCCTTCAAGTTAGACAAATAGCTCAAATACGGCATATCGGAGTTCAAATTGCAAATCAAAGCATCAACATATATCATAGTTCATTTAATACATGCTTTCGTACACATTGGAATTCATATTGATCGACAAATCAAGCAATTGACAATTCATTGCAATTAAAACAATTAATTTCAATTAAGTAGAAATACACAAAATAAATCACAACAAATCAACCGGGAATCCGATTGACGAACGAAAAATGGCGTTGAACTCACCACAACGAAAGGGACCTTCTGTCCGAAAGTCACCGGAATGCCGCTACCGTAGCTGGCCGAACAGCCACCGGCCGCCACCGGAACACCGCCTCCGGTGGTCGGGAAAATCCCCGGAAGGACAGAAACGTGCGTCTCGGCCTGCTCAACAAAAGCCCTCAATCAATTTCAGAAAATGTCAAACACGCCGGACTTCATTGACGAAAAACAGAACTTAAATCCTAGTACGAAAACTGAAATTAAACGTAAACCGTAAAACAAAAATGAAATCTGGGCATACCGTTGGAAAGCTTGTAACGAGTCCTACAAAAGCCCCCAGTCAAAACCCGAAAAAAGTCGCCGGTAAATCGGACCGCCGGTCCAGGCCCGGTCCGCCACCGGTCCGCCGCCGCCGGCCGATTCTCTGGCCGCCAGCGCCACGAACAGCTCAAGCTCGTTGTTAGGAATAACTTTTGTGAAGGGAGCACCACCAAAACCGGCCGGGAAGAGGGCCCAATTCGCTGCCGAAGTTCCGCCGCTGCGCCACCGCCGATTCGGCCATCTCTGCCGCGATTCGCTCAAAAAGGAGGCCGGAAATGGAACGGGAAAGGTAAAAAACGTAGGGTAGGGTAGCGGTTGGCCGGCGAGAGTCGCCGGATCGCCGCCGGCGAAGAGGTGGTGCAAACCGTCACCTTCGGACCACCGTTGCGCCACCGCTGGTCAATTTCAGGCCACGAAACTGGTACGGTTGTGACGGGCTCGTCGAGCTGATAAATTTCCACTATTGGTTCATCGAATTCCGTCGAGAAACGATGGAGAACGAGCATGTGTGTGTTTTCACACCTTCACTGTGTGTGAATAGTGACAGATCGCTGGAGAAGACGATGAAGGCTGAGTCTGCTGTTCTGGCACGCAAAACGAGGAAACCCGAGTATATATCTCGGATCCTCGTACTCAAAAACGATCGAAAGAACGGGCTAACGAAGTCAGAATTGGGCAAACTTAGAGTCTACGGACTCGTTTCGCTGCCCCGGACGCGTTAAAGGGATCAAAGAAGTCAAAATCTCTACCGAACGAGAAGTGACCGGAAAACCCCCCTAAAAGAAGAAAATTACAAAAAGGGCCCTAACTCTAAAAGAGTTCAAAAGAGGGCCACACAACGCACCAATCACATAATTAAACACATAAAAAGGTTGAAAGGTGACGTACCTTATTTATCGGATGAGCGGGGCGTTACATAAGTCACATACGGGAGCCAAGGAAGTGAAAGGAAAGAAATAAGAAGGGTTTTGGTGAAGTTTGGCACAAACCGACAATTTTCGAAAACGCACAAGCTGCAGAGAATTGGAAATATCTTGAGTTGTAGCAGTTGGAATTGATCTTTCTTTATTGGAAATGAAACTAGACACGAAGGGCTTTTAAAGGATATATAGCTTGTTTTCTAGTTCAAAGCGAGGAGAAAATGGCATAAGCTTGAAGTTAGGCGAGTGTAGTTTGTCGGGAAAGTGGTGACACCTAAAAGAATTGATTATATCTCACAAAATAGAAAATATATTGAGATGATTCAAATTGAATTTTGTTCTAGACTTCAAGAGGTTTCCAACGGTTCAAAAATTAGGTCATTTGGAGTTCGGATGAGGGAGTACCTAGCCGAGTAAAATTCAAGGGAAAAGTTCCCCGACCGGGTAAAGCTGTCCAGAAGCTTTTCAGCACAAAAGTACCCGCCCGGGTACCCTTCTAGGGCTTGAAAAAGGGGCAAAACAGGGGTTGCTTCGGAGGAGGAAGAAAAGGGATCAAAACCCAAAGCAAACTCAACCAAAATGCTCCAAAACAATCATATAACATGTATATAACTCAAAGACATCATTTAGGTAGCATATCAACCATGAAACATGCATCAACCATCAACAATTCATCTTTCAAAACCCATAAAATTTCATGTTATCAACCTTCATAAAAGTCATGCTTTCATGCTAACTTTCAAGTTAAAATCTTAAACATGCTTCCAACCATCTATAACCAATGAATCACACCATAAATCACAAACCCTACTCAACCAAATAATCAAGAGATCAAGCAATTCTTCCATTTATACCTTGAAATGAAGGAAAAGAAATGATGAGGTGAAGATGTTATGATGTTGATGATCTTAGCTCCAAAGTTCTTCAAATATAGCTTGAAATTTGATGAAATCCATTCCCTCTCTTGATGGTGTAAGAACCGATTCTTAATAGGTGTATGTGTGTGATTCTTGTATGAAGTGTATGTAATATAATGTGATGTGACGGAAGAATTGTAAATACATGATATAATATGTCCCCCCACTAACTTAAAGAATCACCCCAATTTGCAAACAAGTCCCTTATTTATTTAAATGAATGCAATCAAGTTATATCTCTACACCAAAGATCATTTAACTCCAATCCATGTTATGCAATTAAGTCCATAAATTTTATGAGATGATCAATTAAAGTCACATAATAAAATTAGGCACATTATCAGTTAATTCACAATTTTCACATTAAAACTAATTCATCTAAATACATAGAAATGTATAATGCACATAATACTATAACGAAATTATAATAAGTAAGTAAATATATAAAATTAAACCCCCAACTCCCGAAGACCCGCACGTGGCGCGCTTACCTGAACTTTCGGAATTTGGGACGTTACATCTCTGATCTATATAATGATTTGTTTTGTAAGGAATTGATATGAATTTGAATTCTACTTATGTGATTGCATCTCTTATATGTTAGAGCATTGTCGTGCGTCTCTGTGTGGTTGTTTGAGTCTGAGTCTGAGCCTTGTATGGTGTTTTGTGTGTCGAGTTGGTTTAGGTGCACCCGGGGTGGTAACTTGTGGTCGTGCAGGTTTCGGGGTGGACCATTTGCGGTGTCTTCGACTTTGTTTGGTGTCAGGTGAGGTTTAGGTTTGTTTTCTTTTACTTAATGCAACCTACGACCCTATGTGCTCGTTTTCAAGCCCGCATGCGAATATATACTATATGTATATTAAATATGTGCCTTATAATATGTTATAAATCTTGTTAATTCGAGTTAATATGAATTCTTCTGAAATTATACTTATGGGCGTATATAAGCTTAAAAATGGTTTTTGCAATGAGGCTTTGCTCCAAACCGTGTAGTGTCAAGCGAACTATGGATCTCCCTCAGCTTATTATGAATTTGGAAGACATGGAGAGGTACGTGTATAGCATATGCCGAGTTGCACGGTAAGGTATGTTTCCTATGGTATGTTTCTTAAGTTATGAATCTTACGTTTTTATGTTTCGCGAGTTAGGTACGCTTCCTATGAATCTATTTAAATCAATTTGAATCTATTTGAATCCCCGGGTTTCGGAGATGTGGGTAAGAGAGACCCGGTGCGGCTGTTGGGGTCGCCGGTTATCACCCTTGTGCACATGCTTCTTTGAAGTATCTACGCGCGACTCTAAGGGAGATGGAGAAGGCGTGGTGCTTTGAGCCTTCGGTTGAGGCCGGAGAAGGTACGTTGTGGGCTTGCGACCCCGCGTATATTGAGTTACTTGATGTGGGCCCGTAACCCGCGTGCAGACTTCCGGAGAAAGGTTGGAATACGGGAATATGAATCTATGAAGTTATGAGTCCTATGAATCTCATGAGTTTATGCTTCCTTTTGAATCTTTTGAGTTTTTATTTATTAAGGAGTAAGGTTGGAGACCCGTACTCGCCGGGTATTTGAATTCTTTTGTTTTGATGATTATGAAACGGGATAGGAGGTTTCGTTTTTAATAAGAGATTTATACGACTAAGCTCTGAATTTATGAATTTATGAACCAATTTGATTATATGAATCCCTATGAGTTTTAATATGAATCCACATGCATTGTTGAATCTATGAATCCTTACGAGTTTTCAACTTAAGAATATACGAATATATGAATAAATACGAGTCTTTTGAAAAATAACTTTGGTATGTAAAACCCTATTCCCGGTTCATAGTCTTTTGTTTAATACGTGCTTTGCTCTATATGTATATATGTGTTGGTGTGTGTTAGCCCCCTCGCTCAGTCAGTGGACTGACCCTCGCCCCACCTATGTTTTTAGTTTGCAGGTTTGCTTTGGAAGTTTTTGTAGCGCCCGGAACGGTGGGCCACCACATCCCCCACACCTAAACCCGAACCCACATATGAAATGGATTTCCATACATGAGTCCGAGTTCAAGCGAACAGGACCCTACACTCACACGCTAGGCTAAGCGGGGCTAAACTCGAACAGCGCGTAAATAAACAAAACAGATATGCGGAAGCAGTAAACAGGATCGAAAAGAGCTCTATAACGAACATATACGTCATATACAATGGCCTCACGGCCCAAAAGATCGAGTATGTACATCAAAAGTCCATAATTCTTCAAAATACAATTCTGGCATCAAATACATAACAAGAGTATCCAAAATGCAAGAAGTACGAATGCAACTCGACCTAGACACACAAGTACAAGACCAAGACTCGTACTTCCCCGCCTAGCTTGATACACCTGAAAGGGAAAGGAGAGGGTCAGTCTCACAACTCGACTGAGTGAGGGGCTTAACACACCCACACCTTAAATACGTATAGAGCATAGCATAAATCAAAAGTGATAGTCATGAATCGAGGCTAGGGTTTTGCACACCAAAACCATTTCCCGAAGCTAACATATAGTAAGAAAAGCACCTATCTCGATCCATAATCTATCAGTCAAACAAAAATAAAAGCCCGGCGAGAACGGACTATCCCTTACTCTTTTAAACATACATATCAAATCACAATTCCACCCTTGCATCCATGGTGTATCGGGAATCAAACCCTAGCACCTACATTACCAAAAACATACGGGGTAGCTAACCCACGATATGCCTTCCCCAGTTATCCACCGAGGGCTCAAGATATCACGCCTTCCCAACCTCCCTAGGTCGCACGTGAATATCTCAAATGAGAGCGTGGACAGGGGTCAAACCCGATGACCCCGTGGTCGCCCCGGGTCTTCGTTACCCACGTCTCTAGGGCCCACATAACAAAACTGACCAAATTCCCATCTTTCAGGGCACAACTGGCTCAACATAACAAAACGTACTAAAAGAGATTCAAAACTCAAGCTTATATATGCTCTTACTTATATCATTTCCATAAAATTCAAATCTTCCACAAGATCATAAACATAATTTAAGCACTCATATTTAAATATGTATAACATATCCGCATGCGAGTGAGAAATCATCACATTGTAGGCCATAGGTTAATAGCTAATAATTCCTAACCTCACCTTAACAAAAGAGACAAAAGGTAGGATCGAACGGTAACCAACTACCTAAGCTTCGGGCTCTTGCGCGACCGGAAGAGGCTCTGAAACCGAAAAGAGAACAAGAACCGAGACTTACACTCAATTATCAACCAGATAGATGCTCGGCAATGCTTGTGAATGCAAGGAATGCAATTGAAATGCATAAATATGCCAAATAAATCCTACCAATTCTTATTAACACAATTCATATCAAATAAGGTCATAAGTTCAAAACAAGGCACATAACGCATAATATAACAAGCTAACGTTGCATACAAGTCATAAATGAAGAAAGAAAATACAAAGAAAAACAACGAAGCGATAAAACGAGCAAGTGCCGCCGCCATATTTTCAAATGACAGGGCCGTGTTGGGTTTTAGTTCGAAATGGACACGGCCGTGTCCGATTAAAATTAATTCAGGAGCTTAATCCGTGACGCTGACACGGCCGTGTTGAGTTTTAGTTCAAAATGGACACGGCCGTGTCCGATTTTAAAAAAATAATTTGCCCCACGTCGAGAGGCTGACACAGTCGTGTCAAAAACATGGACAAAGCTGACACGGCCGTGTTGGCCCTTCGTCTTTGAAAAAAAATACATCAGCTACAGTAACTCTGCGCCTAGAAAAACAAGGGAAGAGGCAGAGCAAACACACAGCACCATCAAGCAACCATATCAAGCTACAAAACTCATACAAACCAAAGTAAATCACTTCATGATCAATATATAATCTCCCAACTATCACAAAAGTTCAAGAATCATCATATATCTCAAGTTCATCCAAGCAAAAATTTGAATTCCATTAATGGTAACCTTCACCAAGCTCAACCATCAGCAAAAGGGGATTCATATAATCAATTTAGAGTCATAAGAGATCAAATATATAACTTCAAATCAAAGCTTAACTCTAAGAAGCACAAGAGATCATCAAGCCCTCAAGATACATGCCATGCTCCATAAATACACCAAACCTAGCTCAAAGCATGGAATTAATAGCTCAAAATGATCATATAATCATGTACATATCAAATACTAACTTACCCCTTGAAGGAGATGGAAGAAAATTGAGATTAGAGCTCAAATTCTCCTTGGTGTGAATAGTTACGGGATTGAAGGGTTTAGCTCCAAAGTTGCTGCACTTCTCTTCTCTTCCTTGTATGTACCGAGATAGAGGAGAAGGAGGGATGAATATACATTGTGTTGGTGGAGTGTGGGCCCAAGGTTGAGGGTAATATGTCAAGAATTGAGGGACTAAAGTGCAAATAGGTGAAAGGTAGTCATATAGGAGCGAGGTAAGTTTCCGGTCGGATTTCGGAGTATCGAATGATCTTAAAAGGTTATGAGGCTTAGTCCATCGAACCTGAATCGTCGAAACGAGCTCAACGGTAGGGACGGAATTCGAATCCGAATTCCCGAGCTCAAAATACACACATTGGAACCTAAGTTGCGCTAAAAGCGTTTTAGCCTCCTTTAGGTTCCAAACGAAACAAATAATTCAAAATCTCAACAAATAGATTCGAAAACATAAAACGAATATAAATCAAAGTTCATAACACGTAATTCTCCAACATACTAAAACAACGAAAATTTCCGAATTCAATTCAAGCATAAACGAATCAATCCATAACAAATTTCGTACATACTCAAATAAGAATCATTCAAATTCATAAGAAATATCGAAAAATAGGAATTAAAAGAATAAAGAATATGAATTTAAATAATGTAAATCGTGCACATACGTCATACCTGTACGGTCTGGAAGTCGTGGTGTCACAATCCTTCCTCCTTAAAAGGGACTTGTCCTCAAGTCCGAACCGAGTTCTCAAACAAATCCGGATACAAACTCTTCATCTTTTCCTCGGTTTCCCAAGTGAACTCCTCTGATTTCTGATCCCTCCAAAGTACTCTGACTAAAGGAATCTGCCGGTTTCTCAATTCTTGCATTTTTCGATCCTGAATTGCAACTGGATGTTTCTCAATTGTCCAATCCGGCTCTAATTGAACCTCTTCAACTGGGAGAATTGTTGCCTCATCGGGATAATACTTACGGAGCTGAGAAACGTGAAACACTTTGTGTATCCTGGTCAAATTTGGCGGTAAATCCAATCTATACGCCGCTTCTCCAATTCTTTCTAAAATCTCAAACAGTCCAAGGTATCGAGGACTGAGTTTCCCACCTTTACCTATTCGAGTGAAACCCTTTCTCGGAGATGCTTTTAAAAAGACTCTATCTCCCACCTCGAACTGTAAAGGCCTTCTTCTTCTGTCAGCGTAACTCTTCTGACGAGACTGAGCCGCTTTCATGCTTTGCCTAATCTTATGAACCTTCTCAATAGTAGCAGTAATATTTTCCTTAGGTTCGGCTCTCTCGAGTTTATGCTCTTCAGTCCATCTCCAATCCTCAATATCCCAAAATAGAGGAGATCTACATTTCCTCCCATATAAAGCCTCGTAAGGAGCCACTCCAATTGAACCCTGATAGCTGTTATTATAAGAAAATTCAACCATAGCCAGATGCTCGTCCCACTTAACTTGAAAATCCAAAACACACGCCCTAAGCATATCCTCCAAATACTGAATTAACCTCTCCGACTGACCGTCTGTCTGAGGATGCGAAGCAGTACTAAACTTGAGCCTAGTGCCCAAACATCTCTTAAGATTCTGCCAAAATATCAAAGTGAACCTCAGATCCCGATCTGAAACTATACTGACTGGAATTCCGTGTAATCTTACAATTTCCCGCACATACAACTCTGCTAGTTTCGGTACCTTATCCGGTATCCGAACTTTAACAAAATGGGCAGACTTAGTCAATCTGTCGATAATCACCCAAATTCCATCGAACCCTCCTTTAGCTCTAGGCAAGCCGGACACGAAGTCCATGGTCACTTGCTCCCAGTTCCACTCGGGAATAGGAAGTGGTTGGAGAGTTCCTCCCGGTTTCTGATGTTCTGCCTTCACCTTCTGACATGTTAGCCATCGCTTTACGAAGTTCGCGACGTCCCTTTTCATACCATTCCACCGGAACTTCTCTTTTAGGTCTCAATACATCTTAGTACCTCCCGGATGAATCGAGTACCCCGAGCGATGTGCTTCTTCCAAAATCAACCTCCTAAGCTCGGTTGGAACACAAACTCTTGATTCGAACCTTAACAAACCTGAATCATCTAATCCAAACTTAGAATCCTGATTCTCTTGCGAACGAGATAACAATTTCTGAATCTCAACATCTGAGGCCTGAGCTTCTAGTAATAACTGTTTCAAATCCGATATAATTGTGAGATTAGCCAACCAAGTCCTTGAAACCAGAATCTCTGAACCCGAATTTGAAGAACTTGTCCCCAAACTAGTCAACCCCGCCTTTCTACTCAAGGCATCAGCTACCACGTTTGCTTTACCCGGATGATATTGGATCTTACAGTCATATTCCTCGAGCAATTCCATCCAACGCCTATGCCTAACATTTAAATTCTTATGAGAAAAAAGATATTTGAGACTCTGATGATCCGTAAATACTTCGAACGTGGTACCGTAAAGATAGTGTCGCCACTTCATCAAAGCGAACACAACCGCAGCTAATTCCAAGTCATGGGTAGGGTAATTCTTCTCATGCTCCTTCAATTTTCTCGAAGCATAAGCTACCACTCTACCATGCTGCATTAAAACACAACCTAGACCTTCCTTAGATGCATCCGTGTAAACTGCATAACCCTCGGTGCCCTCGGATAGGGTGAGAACTGGTGCTGAAGTCAATTTCACCTTCAGAGTCTGAAAACTTGCTTCACACTTATCAATCCACTCGAACTTCACTTCCTTCTTGGTCAGATGAGTCAACGGAGCAGCAATCTTAGAAAAATCTTTAACAAATCTTCTGTAGTAACCGGCCAACCCGAGAAAACTTCGAATTTCAGATGCATTCGTCTGTCTTTCCCAACGAAGTACGGATTCAATCTTAGATGGATCCACTTCAATTCCATTACCCAAAATAATATGACCCAGAAATATAACCGTGTGGATCAAAAACTCGGATTTTCTAAACTTAGCATATAACTTATGTTCCCTGAAGGTTTCCAAAACGATACGAAGATGTTGAGCGTGATCTTCAGCCGACTTAGAATACACTAGAATGTCGTCTATAAAAATTACCACAAACTTGTCAAGGAACTGCCTGAACACTTGCTGTATCATATCCATCAATACGGCTGGAGCATTAGTTAACCCGGAAGGCATTACAACGAACTCGAAATGACCATAGCTAGTGTTGAATCCAGTCTTAGGAATATCCTCCTCTCCAATCCGCAGCTGGTAGTAACCTTGCCTAAAATCTAACTTAGAATAGACCTTAGAACCTTGTAAGATATCCAACAACTCCTCAATGTGAGGCAACGAATATTTATTCTTCACCGTCATCTGATTCAGCTCGCGATAATCTAAACACATCTGTAACGTTCCATCTTTCTTCTTTACAAATATAACGGGAGCACCCCACGAAGAAGTGCTCGGACGAATGTACCCACAAGCTAAAAGTTCATCAAGCTGCGACTTCAACTCCTTTAACTCTGCAGGAGCCATTCTGTAGGGGGTCTTCGAAAAAGGCTCTGCTCCGGGATAGAGGTCAATTACAAACTCAATGTCCCTGTCAGGCGGTAAAGAACCCAGAGTCTCAGGGAAAACATCAGTATACTCTCGCACGACCTCCGTCTCTTCAAGTTGAAGGGTCTATTCAAAAGATAGGCCACAAAACCTGTTGCACCGTCCCGGACCAGTCTACTAGCCTCGACAAAAGAAATAAACGGGCTTGACTTAACCTTCTCGCCCTCAAACACCACTGAACCGAAGGAAACTTTCTTCTCCCGACAATCCATCTGAGCCCCATACTTATACAACCAATCCATCCCCAAAATAACATCATACCTCTGCATAGGCATCTCAATCAATTCTGCAAGAAAGACTCGGCCTTCAAAGCTAATTGGACAACCGCGAAAAACCCTGCAAGAAACAAAGCTACCACCAAGAGGGGAACTAACCACGTAATCATGCGGACATAAAGAAACAGGCAAGCACATAGTAGCAGCAATGTCCCGAGAAATAATTGAATGAGTAGCCCCGGGATCGAATAATGCATGTAATGTAGTGCCATAGATGCTTATAGTACCTTCGATCACAGCGTTTGGGTCGATATCCACGGCTTGCTCCTCCTCAGCTCCCAACGCATATGCCCTAGCTGGAATTGCAGGCCTCGGATTGTCTTTCTTTTTCTGGCACGTGCTCACCATATGATCCGGTGCTCCACAAATGAAACACCTTTTATGAAGTCAGAAGCAATTATCCACGTTGTGAGGACCCTTGCAATAGGTACATTGCACTTTAGGTGGCGCCGGAAGTGCTAAAGGTTACTTGGCTTGAGTTGGTCCGGCTGGTCTGAATGGTTTGTTCTGAGGCTTAGCCTGTTGAAAAGTTTGAAAGGCTAGCCTCTTCCCAAATTTATTCAAAGTCCCTGAGCTGGACCCTTGCCCTGAATGTACAGTCTTTCTCCTCAAAACCACTATATCTTCGAGCCTTAGAGCCTTATCAACTACTTTCGCCCATGTGCTCGTATTGGCTGCTTCCAAAGCATCTTTCATATCTTCACGTAATCCTTGGACGAACTGGGAGGCCTTCGCTTCATCGTCATTGGCTATATTAGGGGCATAGCGGGAAAGTCTCTCAAATTCGTTGATATACTCAGTCACAGACATACTCCCTTTTTTGAGATCCATGAATTCCCTTGAGCGCCGATTCCTTGTAGCTTTGGGAATATATTTGGTCTTCAATTCCTGAACAAATACCTCCCACGTTATCTCTTCTCCGGAGGCTTCCAACTTCCCTTGCACACTCGACCACCAACTGTAGGCCTGACCCTGGATCATGGTAAGTGTGTATTGTAGCTTCTCCATAGGCCCACACGGTATGAGATTCCACACCCGGTTGGTTTGTACGAGCCATTCTTCCGCTTGAACATCATTTCCACCAATGAAAACCAGTGGATTCTGGTTTTTAAACTCCCGAAGAAGAGCAGTAATAGCATTCCCTCCATGATTCCCAGCCTAAGGTGCATTATTCCTTTCCTAAGCTTTTTGATCCAAATATACTGCTAATCTCTCCATAAAATTTTCGGGGTCCATTTGCGGTGGTGGTGGAGGGTTATTTTCATGTTGTGGAGAATGATCCCGGTGATGTTGATGTTCCGGAGATCTATCTCGATGATGGTGTCGTCGTGGAGGCATATTCTCTGTAAATCAGAAGATTCCAATTCATATGTGTGCGGGTCAGTACATGTTCATGTGCACTATTAACAAGAAATAAGCATATAATCACATAAATGAACATAACCACGTTGTCCTAAGCCGTATGACCTAGACTCACCCGACTTGACTCTAGAGCTCCGGTTTTGCAACCGAGAGCTCTGATACCACCTTAAGATGTAACCCCCGGAACGGTGGGCCACCACATCCCCCGCACCTAAACCCGAACCCACATATGAAATGGATTTTCATACATGAGTCCGAGTTCAAGCGAACAGGAACCTACACTCACACGCTAGGCTAAGCGGGGCTAAACTTGAACAGCGCGTAAATAAACAAAACAGATATGCGGAAGCAGTAAACAGGATCGAAAAGAGCTCTATAACGAACATATACGTCATATACAATGGCCTCACGGCCCAAAAGATCGAGTATGTACATCAAAAGTCCATAATTCTTCAAAATACAATTCTGGCATCAAATACATAATAAGAGTATCCAAAATGCAAGAAGTACGAATGCAACTCGACCTAGACACACAAGTACAAGACCAAGACTCGCACTTCTCCGTCTAACTCGGTACACCTGAAAGGGAAAGGAGAGGGTCAGTCTCACAACCCGACTGAGTGAGGGGCTTAACACACCCACACCTTAAATACGTATAGAGCATAGCATAAATCAAAAGTGATAGTCATGAATCGAGGCTAGGGTTTTGCACACCAAAACCATTTCCCGAAGCTAACATATAGTAAGAAAGCACCTATCTCGATCCATAATCTATCAGTGAAACAAAAATAAAAGCCCGGCAAGAACAGACTATCCCTTACTCCTTTAAACATACATATCAAATCAAAATTCCACCCTTGCATCCATGGTGTATTGGGAATCAAACCCTAGCACCTACATTACCAAAAAAATATGGGGTAGCTAACCTACGATAGGCCTTCCCCGGTTATCCACCGAGGGCTCAAGATATCACGCCTTCCCAGCCTCCCTAGGTCGCACGTGAATATCTCAAATGAGAGCGTGCACAGGGGTCAAACCCGGTGACCGCGTGGTCGCCCCGGGTCTTCCTTACCCACGTCTCTAGGGCCCACATAACAAAACTGACCAAATTCCCATCTTTCAGGGCACAACTCGCTCAACATAACAAAACGTACTAAAAGAGATTCAAAACTCAAGCTTATATATGCTCTTACTTTTATCATTTCCATAAAATTCAAATCTTCCACAAGATCATAAACATAACTAAAGCACTCATATTTAAATATGTATAACATATCCGCATGCGAGTGAGAAATCATCACATTGTAGGCCATAGGTTAATAGCTAATAATTCCTAACCTCACCTTAACAAAAGAGACAAACGGTAGGATCGAACGGCAACCAACTACCTAAGCTTCGGGCTCTTGCGCGACCGGTAGAGGCTCTGAAACGCAAAAGAGAACAAGACCCGAGACTTAGACTCAATTATGAACCAGATAGACGCTCGACAATGCTTGTGAATGCAAGGAATGCAATTGAAATGCATAAATATGCCAAATAAATCCTACCAATTCTTATTAACACAATTCATATCAAATAAGGTCATAAGTTCAAAACAAGGCACATAACGCATAATATAACAAGCTAACATTGCATACAAGTCATAAATGAAGAAAGAAAATACAAATAAAAACAACGAAGCGATAAAACGAGCAAGTGCCGCCGCCATATTTTCAAATGACACGGCCGTGTTGGGTTTTAGTTCAAAATGGACACGTCCGTGTCCGATTAAAATTAATTCAGGAGCTTAATCCGAGACGCTGACACGGCCGTGTTGAGTTTTAGTTCAAAATGGACACGGCCGTGTCCGATTTTATAAAAATAATTTGTCCCAAGTCGAGAGGCTGACACGGTCGTGTCTAAAACATGTACAAAGCTGACACGGCCGTGTGGGCCCTTCGTCTTCGAAAAAAAATACAGCAGCTACAGTAACTCTGCGCCAAGAAAAACAAGGGAAGAGGCAGAGCAAACACGCACCACCATCAAGCAATCTTATCAAGCTACAAAACTCATACAAACCAAAGTAAATCACTTCATGATCAATATATAATCTCCCAACTATCACAAAAGTTCAAGAATCATCATATATCTCAAGTTCATCCAAGCAAGAATTTGAATTCCATTAATGGTAACCTTCACCAAGCTCAACCATCAGCAAAAGGGGATTCATATAATCAATTTAGAGTCATAAGAGATCAAATATATAACTTCAAATCAATGTTTAACTCTAAGAAGCACAAGAGATCAACAAACCCTCAAGATACTTGACATGCTCCATAAATACACCAAACCTAGCTTAAAGCATGGAATTAATAGCTCAAAATGATCATATAATCATGTACATATCAAATAGTAACTTACCCCTTGAAGAAGATGGAAGAAAAAGGAGATTAGAGCTCAAATTCTCCTTGGTGTGAATAGTTACGGGTTTGAAGGGTTTAGCTCCAAAGTTGCTGCACTTCTCTTCTCTTCCTTGTATGTACCGAGATAGAGGAGAAGGAGGGATGAATATACATTGTGTTGGTGGAGTGTGGGCCCAAGGTTGAGGGTAATATGTCAAGAATTGAGGGACTAAAGTGCAAATAGGTGAAAGGTAGTCATATAGGAGCGAGGTAAGTTTTCGGTCGGATTTCGGAGTATCGAATGATCTTAAAAGGTTATGAGGCTTAGTCCATCGAACCCGAATCGTCGAAACGAGCTCAACGGTAGGGACGGAATTCGAATCCGAATTCCCAAGCTCAAAATACACACATTGGAACCTAAGTTGTGCTAAAAGCGTTTTAGCCTCCTTTAGGTTCTGAATGAAACAAATAATTCAAAAGCTCAACAAATAGATTCGAAAACATAAAACGAATATAAATCAAAGTTCATAACATGTAATTCTCCAACATACTAAAACAACGAAAAATTCCGAATTCAATTCAAGCATAAACGAATCAATCCATAACAAATTCCGTACATACTCAAATAAGAATCATTCAAATCCATAAGAAATATCTAAAAATAGGAATTAAAAGAATAAAGAATATGAATTTAAATAATTTAAATCGCGCACATACGTCATACCTGTACGGTCTGGAAGTCGGGGTGTCACAGTTTTGGAGTTCGTGGTAGGCGGATGTTAGTGTCTGTTGAGTCTATGTCAGTTTGTCGGAGTTTGTTAAGCATTTTTGTTCTGCATTATGTTTGTAAATTCTGTATAAGTTATGTTGCGTGCATGTTTGAAGTTATGAATCGAATGTATGATTATTCGGGACAGGTTTCTAGGGCCAGTTGAACCCGTTTTTCTGTTTAATTATTCGGGACAGGATAGGACAGGTTTGATTATTTAGTTGAACCCGTTCAGTTGGTTTTGATGTTTGATTGATGATGCTATCATCCTTATTGTATGAAAAGTTTTCGAAAAGTCAGCATTTCGTATTGCTTTCGCTGTTTTGTTTTAGCATTCTTTCATCTGCACAGGGTTAGGTACCGCCGAGCATAGGTTGGATTTTTCGTTTGTCTCCCGTTCGCTGTGGCGTGGTGCGTGTTCGGACTGTCCATTTCGTACACATGTCGGGTCATAGTGCGGGGGTGTGGTACCCCACCGCTTGGGGTGTTACATCTTAAATGGTATCAGAGCCACCAGGTTCGTAACCGGTGCTCTGGGTCGTGTTGTGTCGAGTATAAGTCGTACGGCAAAGGAATACTTGTGCATTGCATCCGTCTGATGTGAAATTTTGTCTTCTCAGCATGAATTTGTCTGAGGTTATGTAATTGGGTGCCCATTATGATTATGATTTTAGCAAAATTATCATTGTTATGCTTTAAATTTTATTAAATTACGTATTGCATCTACATTACTTACGTGTTTTTAATTGCTTTTATTACTTGACATATCCATGCACTAACCCGTATGCATAGATATTTGTTTAATTTGTGAATTGCAGGGTGACATCTCGGTGCCAAATTGTAAATGATCGTGACAATTCTTCCCACTCCTACAAATCCTTGACAAGAGATGCAAAGCAGCTATACTCTAATGAGAGACAATGGACCTCTACAAGAAGTCAAAACAAGGAATCAATGCTATCGTTATGAAAACGGGTATTATACATTCATAGCACGTGTATCATGCATTGGAGTAAATTATAATTATTTCGAACATTTGTTCTACATTCTTGACTGCCTTCTTTGCTGGATACGAGTGCATGCCATTTACATCCCTAATCCCGCATGTATTAGTTTCGTGGTTATATCTAGGTGACTTCCTTACCCGTTCCAACGAGTGCTGATTTTAGTGGAAGCTGCATTGGGATCTGAATAGGGGTGGATCAGAAAGTGTACAGTTGATTTAACAAACTCGGGGTATAAGGTGGATAAAAGAAGATGTTTGTATCCAAGGCAAACAAGAGACTCCACGGATCACTTTTCTGCGAGAAGCAAGTGAGAAGGTTCAAAACCCCTTGGCAACCCACGAATTCGAAGAAAATACTAAAGAATACAAAATTTGAATGGGAAGTTGGAACTACGGCCAGATAAGGATTTGATTATCCTTTCAAGTTAAAGAAATTGCCAACCTCAACTTCATTTCCACGGTGAATGGTACTTTAAGCATTCATGGTATTGCACCCATGCATTTCATAAGTAATTATATTTTATTTTGCTTGACGTGTGTGACGACGTGTAATGCTTGATACTACTTTGATTGTAATAACGTGGCTAATTGATTTAATTTTCATAACTTTAAGGTTTATTGTTGTTGTGAATTCTTGCAAACTGAATGGATTACATGCTTTCGTGGATTGTTCGTGCTTCAGTGTTCATAAATTTTGTTATAAGAAGTTAGTATGTGTAACCTTGGAACTTTGAATTAAGGTTTAACCACTATAATTGTGAATTGATCTATTATGAAACTTGTGAATTTGTTATGCATTATAAAATTATACGAAACCTTGCATAATGGAATAACTTAATATCCTTCGTTTGTGCATTCTATGATTCGGTTGGAACCCGTTATGTAACTTCGTGATCTTTAAATAAAATTCGTAGCATGCTAATATATGATTTATTTGGCTTGGTAATACGTGCAATTTTATTAAATGTGATATGTGGATTTGATTTAATTTGATCGCTTTGTAAAGGTGCAATATATGAATCTTTTATGCGATATATGAATTGAATGAGACTTATATGATTAAATTAGAAAACTTTGCACTTAAGAATGGTTTAATTCCACGAATATAGATTTGTTATGCAATATATGAGTTAACACCCCCATGCATTAGACTCGTGGTTGTAATTTAGGTGTTCATCTATCTGATCCACTAAGTGCTATCTTGGTCGAACCAACATTGGAATTCGAACGGGGGTTGACCAGAAGATGTATGATCGAGCTAACACAGTCAGGGTATTGGGTGAATAAAATAAGATACTTGATTATGAGAGAGACAAGAGATCTTTTAGCTATCAAGGTGCCTTCAGGATATGTACTTATTTCTTGGAGGTGCTCAGGAGTAACATGTTCTATAAGTCGCTGTAATTTCTAACTCTAGATGGCGTGCGGTAGCAATGAAGAAATCGAGGCATTTATACCATTTAGAGATTATCTATTGGAGGACACATTACTATAAATACACCAACGATGGTAGCTAAATTTGTACTAAAGGAAAAGGGTAAACTACATAAACTACAGAATTTTGGTGATGATGTTATTGAGGGCTAACTTCACCAAATATTAAGGATGGGGGACATCATTTAAAACGACGGTATCAAAGCAGGATTGTTTAAAGATTCTTCATTGATCACTCCACGGTTGTTTTGAGAGACCTTACTATTGATAGAGATAGCCACTCCCTATTCTTGAGGATTTTATTTGGACTTCAGGAGACCCCACGAATCACTCTACTCAGAGTATCAAGTTAAACGACTCAAGGCCCTTCGAAACCCGAGGATTCAAGACATCAAAAAAAAAAAAAAACAAAAACCAAAGGATGAAAATTTGAACGGGAAGTTGGAACTATGGCCAGTTAAGGATTTGACTATCCTTTCAAGTTAAAGAAATTGTCAACCTCGACTCCACTACTACGGTGAACGGTACATTGAGCATTCATGGCATTTGCACACATGTGTTTCATAATAATTATATTTTATTTTGCTTGACATGTGTGACGATGTGTAATGTTTGATGCTGCTTTGATTGTAATAACGTGGCTAATTGATTTAATTTTTATAACTTAAGATTTATTGTTGTTGTGAATTCTTGTAAACTGAATGGATTACATGCTTGCGTGGATTGTTCGTGCTTTAGTGTTTATAATTTCCTTAATGGCTCACTAACCCTTCATGCACATACAAGTACATTGCAATCTTATTTTACAGAGATTCCATCGCGATATCCCCCTTGAGTTGAACATGGATGATGAGTCTATACTCTAGGGACACCGATATCAGTCATGTAAAGGTACACTATACATGCATCCCATGTTTTGCATCGAGTGTTATTTTGATGTGTGTATGTATGAATGCTGAGTAAGTGGACTTGTATGCTAGAGAGTTGTCGAGATCTCTCTATTTACGTGTTAGGGAGATGTGGGATTCTCCATATTTATGTGATAGAAAGAAGTTGGATTCTTTCTAAATTATGTGAGCAAGAGATGCTGGATTCTCTTGGAGTTAGATATTTGGGAGATGCTGGATTCTCTCGAATTTAGGGGTTTGAGAGATGCTGGAATTTCTCAAACTAGAATGTCTGGGAGTTGTGGACTCTGTCAGACTTAGGTTGAGAGACGGGGTTCTCTCGATTCTGTGTTTGAGAGACGGGGCTCTCTCAATTTGTGCCTGAGAGACTGGGTTTCTCTCTTTTGTGTGTGCCGAGGGACGGGGTTCTATCACTTGCGTGCTGAGAGATGGGATTCTCCCTTGCTTGTCGTAGTTGCGTTGCGCGTGGCCTGACGACAATTTGCAAGCAACGAGGATAGGACAGTGTCGAGCTTTGGGTGCAGTGGCCTAGTGGTGATCGATTGAGTTTGAAGTGATCAACAGTCAAGTGCTTAGTGGGACCTCAGTGACATCGAGACACTTTGAAGGGAGTTGATGCCAACTCTGGGAGAAGTATCCTATGGAGTTTGCAGTTCACCTAGATCAGAGTTACCCAGCGGAAGCTTGAAGTGGAATTCGTTTCAGAGTCGTTCTAGATCCTGCTTCCGGACCTGAGGACATGTAGCACCCTTCACGTATGGATGCCACACCCCCGCACTATAGCTTAGGCCACATACGAAATGGGTAATCCGTACATGAACCAAACTATAGCGAACGGGTGACAAAGAAAAAGAACCAAGCTAGCTAGGCGGGACTAACCTTAACCGGAAAACCACAATGCAATAAAACGAGCGGAAGCATAATAATTTTCAAGTATCCCAGTCATACTATCTTCTAACTCCATATATCAAAACATTATCATCTTCCAAAATACATAACATGTCCAAAAGTAATAGATACAATACATGAACGTGTAGTGCTAGACTCGACTGAAAACAGAACAGGACTCTGACTCCCGCCTAGCACGAACCTGCAAAACACTGAAAGGTTGAGGTGTCAGTCCAACACGGACTGAGCGAGGGGTATAAATAAATATTAGCGCAATTAACATGCAAGTTCTAATCTCGGGTAAGTTTTTTTAATAAAGGAAGCAAAATAAGTTCAATACTAGAATAGATCTCGCCCGAGATTACAACAAATCCATTCAATCAATATAAACGTTATCAATTCAATTCAATTCAATTAGTGGCCCGACGAGTGAGGGCAATCTCCAACCTTACTCCAATTAGTGAACAGTACCATCTTTAGGTTTTATTTCAATAATTATCATACAATCATTAGTGCACACTTAGCATTTTCACGAACTCCTTCTTCCTCCGGTGATGGTGGGATTGCAAGGCCTAACCATCCATGGACGGTGTACGTCGGGAACATAACTCCCACGCACGGGATTTCTTCCTCCACCAAACCTCCTGGTGGATTCAGAGGTGATCCCAAAATTGGTGAGGATAGTGCAAGAGTTACCCGTCAGCCCTTGCTTCCCCGGTTGGCTCAATACACTACCCTCGGGCCCATGTGAACACGACATGCTTACTCGCCAAAACACGATCAATCACGATAACACGATTATTCAATAGATCATGAAATCATTTACAATCGATAGAGATTTTGAGAAAGATATATACATATATATATATTTGGGCTGAAAACATCACATAGGGTTGTAAGGGTTCTAAATATCTAGTAAGTAAACCTCACCTTTACGGAACAACCAAAAAGCAAGAGAAAACCCTAAGGAGCGTGCTCCTCGTCTCGCGGACCGTGATCTGTGCAACAAGGGACAAGTGTACATAAGACTCAACTCGAATGAACCAATTAAGACGCACGACGAAGTCATAATCAAGATATTATGCAATAACAATCAAGGAGTGTCAAGTAGGAGCATGATTATCAATTAAGCAAGTATATATATCACATAACTCACATATGGGAGCCAAGGAAGTGAAAGAAATGCAATAGGAAAGGTTTTGGTGAAGTTTGGCCAAAACCGACAATTTTTGGAAATGTACATGTTGTGGGAAAACTGGAATATCTTAAATTCTAGAATTTGGAATCTAGTTTTGTTTGTTGGATATGAAAGTAGACATATAGACCTTTCCAACGCTATATGACACGTTTTCTAATTCAAACCGAGGTGAAAATGGTGTTGGTTTGAAGTTGGACAAAATGCAGGAAAATAAAAGGTGACACGCCCGTGTCACTAAAATACACTAAACCGTGACACCCCCGTGTCACGGTACAGAAACTCAACCCAACGAACACCCCCGTGTCACGCTGAAGAGGGGAAAAGCGACGTAACAGAAAAACAGGGCAAGAAAACAGGGGAGGTCGCGGGAAATGGTTCCCAAACCAATCAATCACCAAACTACATCAAATAAACACTTGAAAACCAACATATAGCATGTATATGATCATATATATCCATTAATCATCATAGAATCCAAGGAAACATGCATCAAATCATCAAGAATTCATCATCAAAATCCCATATAAACTCATGTTTTCCAACTTTCCTCTAATTCAAGAATTCATGCAAGTTATGAGATATAATGATCCTAAACATGCTTCTAAGCACTTATAACCAAGGAATCATATCATATTTACCAAACCCTACTCAAATATATCTCAAGGGATTCAATCAAATTCTCCATATACCTCAAGATGGAAGAAGAAATGGATGAAATGATGAGATGATGAAGATGATGCTTCTAACTTGTATAATTCCTCCTTGAATTTGGCTTGAATTTGATGAAACCTTTCTTCCTTCCCTTGATGGTGTTTGAATCGGTTTTTAGTGTGTGAATGTGTGAAGTCTTGATAAGAATGGATGAGTGGAATGTGTGTATATCTTGCATATATGTTATATTGTATATAATGTATGTAATGTAACATAATTATAGAGATATAGATTATATATGTATAAAGTTAGATATTATGCATAATATATATATAAAAAGATCCTTAGTGCTCTATTAATATATATACATATACAATGCATGTGTGAGTGTAGGTCTTCCAAGAATTAGATGAATCACCACAATTTGCATGTTAGTCCCTTATGTATTTAAATGAATGCACACAATTATCATTTCTAACAAATAAACATTTAACTCCCAAATCATGAAATGCAATTTAGTCCATGAATTCAGGAAATGATCAAATAAGAACATATAAGAACATTTAATCATGTTGGCAATTAGTTCACGTAAATTCCACGTTAATGATAGTTCATATAAATGCTTGAAGGTATAATATATATAATGTTATGAAAATTATAATAATTTCACAAAACACTTAGTAATGTAATTTACATAATATCACGTAATGCATAATTGAAAAGGGGGCGTTACAGGACAGGTCCTTTTGAAGGAAGGGAGTTTGTAACATCCCGCTCATCTGACTTATAAGGTACGCCACGTTTCAACCTTTTTATGTGTTTAATTCTGTGATTTTGTGCTTTGCGTGGCCTTATTTTGAACTCTTTTAAAGTTTTGGGGCCTGTTTGTAATTTTCTCTTTTTAGGGGTTTTCCAGTCACTGCTCATTTGATCGAGATTTTGATCTCTTTGACCCCTTCAACGTGTTCGGTGCATCGAAACGAGTCTGTTGACTCTGAGTTTGCCCAATTCTGACTTCGTTAACCCCTTCTTCCGTTCGCTTTTGCGTGTGACGACCCGAGATATTATACCCCGAATCCTCGTGCTTCGTGTCAGAACTCAGCTTCCTTCTCTCTCCTCTTTCCCGCTTCTCTCTCTCGTCCATCACACGTAACACACACAAGCTCGTTCTCGCTCATTTCTCGACGGTTTCCGACGACTGAATAGTGGAAATTGATCAGCTCGACGAGCCCGCCACATTGGTAAAAAAATCGGAGGCTAAAAACCAGCGGTGGTGGTGCTACGACAAGCTTCAGGCGGCGGGATTTACCCCGCCACTAAGCCGGCGGATTCTGACGGCCTCCGGCGTCGAAATCGATCGATTCTTGGGCGGTTTTGCAGCGCGAGGTCCCAACGATCAGAGTGGTGAAGACGGCGCGGCCATTGGTGGCCGGACGGCGGCGCACGCGCCACCCGAATTCACGCCGCGGCGGCACGTGCACTGTAGCACTTCGCTCCGCCGCGTTCAGACAATCCTTTCCGGCGATAGGGGCCGGTTCCCTACCTTTTCCGGCCCCCGGATTCCATTTTCGACGTCATTTTGGCCCAAGGATGGCCGGAGGTGGCTGAACCGGCGACGAGGCAGCGGCGCGATTTCGGTGATGGTAGGCGACCTTTTCCGGTGAGTTTTTGGAGACGGGACCTTTACAAAAGTTGTTCAGGACATTGAGATGCAGTTGATGGTGTTGGCCCCGACTCGAGAATCGGCCGTTGGCGGAGGACCGGCTGTGAACCGGCATCGGTTTTTTCGACGACTATTTTCGGCATTTGGCTAGGGGCTTTCGAAGGCCTCGTTAAGGGCTTTCCAACGGTATGTTCGGATTTCGTCTTCGTCTTACGGTTTGCGTTTAATTTCAATTTTCGTCATTGGGATTTAGTTCGGTTTTTCGTCAACGAAGTCCGGCGTGTTTGCTATTTTCTGAAATTGGTTGAGGGCTTTTGTCAAGCAGGCCGAGGTGTACGTTTCTGTCCTTCCGGGGATTTTTCCGACCACCAGAGGTGGTGGTCCGGCGGCTGCACGTGGCGGTCCGACAGGTTCGGGCAGCGGCATTCCGGTGACTTTCGGTCAATGGGTTTCTTTCGTCGCGGTGAGTCCAATGCCACTTTCCGTTCGTCAATCGGCTGTCCGATTGATTTTATATGAATTTTTTAAGTTATTGTATTTATTTTCGTTAATTGTTTTAATTGTTATTTCGATCTTGCATGAACTATGAAATAAATTACGAGCGGTATGATGTATGAAAATATGTTATGATATATGATAAATTTAATTCTTGATTTATTGAATTTAATTGCCTTGTTTATATTGTTTCTTGTATATGATTATTGCTTTTAAGGGGTGTTAATGAAATTTTAGAAACTAATTGATTATGAACCTATTTAATAATTATAAAAGGATATGTTGTGTTTTCATTTGAATGAATTGTTAAGTATGCTACTTATTGGAATATTAAATATTATTCATTTTGTATTTAATTATAAAAATGTGTTATATGACTAATGTTTTAATTTCGCGAGACTTGGAGCATGATATGATTAAATTATTATGTCTCGATTTATAATTTCCTACCTGATGATATGAATTCTATAAGTTATGCATCTTCTAATATGCGAAATGATTGTGATTTGATATGAATGACTTAATTTGGATAAATGTGAACTATATATCGCATGATTTGTATTCGTTAGCATGGCCGTGCGTCATTGTGGTTGTAATTTGAGTCTGAGTCTTGTGTTCTGTGTGTTCAGTCAAGCAGGGTTTCTTCAGGGAGTGTCTGTTAGCTGTTTTAGTTCCAGTGGGACTTCTTGGCTTGTGTTTTCCATTCTCGTCGTTGTAAGGTGAGGTTTTAGGACTTTTGTTTTAGTTAAAGCGACCTATAACCCTCCATGCTCGTTTTCAAGCCTGCATGCGACTATTCTACTATATTTATATAATAGATATGTGTTTATACGATATCTTTATGATTTTGTCATACGGTTAAACGTTTTTGAACTGTATACGTACGAGCATATGTAAGCTTGAAATTTTTTGCAACGACGCTATGCTCCAAACCGTGTGTCTTCATACCAGCTGCAGATTAGGATGACACGGAGAGGTACGTTTATAGCATATGCTAAGTTGCAAGGTATGGTATGTCTGATCAGGTATGTAAGTCTGTTATGATTTGATAAGAATGATATGTAGCGAGTTATGTTCTGATATGCTTTGTTCTGTTGTGTTGGGCCCCGAGACGTGGGTAAGGGAGACCCGGGACGACCAAGGCGTCGCCGGTTATGACCCCTGTGCATGTTCTCATTTGAGATATTCACGTGCGACCAATGGAGGTTGGGAAGGCGTGGTATCTTGAGCCCTCGGTGGATAACTGGGGAAGGCACAGTGTGGGTTAGCTACCCCGTGTGTGTTTGTATTGGTATGAGTAGTGAGGGTTTGCTCCCCGAACTACATGGTGTTGGGGTTGGATTGTTTATGATATTTGTTTGTTTTTTGTTATGATACGATTGATACGATATGGAAGTAAGGTGGGAGACCCGTACTCGCCGGGCATATGAATATGATATGTTATGTTGATTATGAAACGGGATAGGAGCTTTCTCTTTTGATATGATACGATTAAGCTCAGTATGTTATAGTTTGCATAAGATAAGATATGTATAAGTTTGATTTGAAAATGGTTTTGGTGTGCAAAACCTTACTCCCGGTTCATAATCTTTCTTTTGATATGTGCTTCATCCCCCGCACCTAAACTCGAACCCGCATATGAAATGGGAAGTCCATACACGAGCCCAAGTCTAAGAGAACGGGAGACCACACACTCACTAGGCTAGGCGGAGCTAAAACTAAACCAGAGCGTGCAACAAATAAATTAAATAGCGGAAGCAAGGAGTTCTAGTAATATAAAATTTCCAAAACTAACATATACATCAAAAGATCGAATGTACATAACCATAACAATTCATATCTCCAAAACACAATCTCATAACACGATTAATTCATTAAATACAAGAAAAAAAGAATGCAATGCACCTAGCACGACCTAAACCCGAAAGTAAGACTCGAACGGCCCACTACTCCGCTTAGCTCGTGCTCAAAAGACCTGCAAACTAAAAGTGGGAAAAGGAGAGGTGTCATTCATATCTATACAAATATAGCAAAGCACGTAAAATATAAAGGGAATATAAAGGTTATCAAACACATTAATATAAAGTATCTATTCCCGTTTCATAATCCAACCATTTCATTAAGCTCGGCAAGTACGAGCATCCACCGTTACTTCTCATTACATTACATTACATTATACAAAACAGAAATCACATTCAATCCTCCCCTTCGGTGATGGAAGGGCCCGCAGACCATAACCATCCATTAGTAAATTCCTCGAGGGCCGTTAAACCACACGAGGGCCATTATAAATTCCTCGAGGGGTAGCTAACCCACACGAGTCCTCCCCGGTTCATTCCGAAGGCATCAAGAGCACCACGACTTCCCCAACCTCCCTAGGGTCGTACGTAGTACCTTGGAAGGAGAACGTGCACAGGGGTCATAACCCGCGACCCCATGGCCAACCCGGGTCCCCCTTACCCACGTCTTCGTGTTAGGAATAGTGTCGTAGAAAGCCGATTGTATTTCCGCTTTGTGCTTTTCCTTATTGTAATGACAGACAATCTTTGAATGAAATAACGAATTGAGGCAACAGTTCTTTATATGCTCTTGTTTGGTATGCGTTTACTTTATCTGTGCATGTATAAGAACTCGCCTAATCCTGATGACTTTAGGACTCTACCATTTAGGGGAAATGGTTCATGAAACGTGCCCTATATCACATAAGTCATGATTAGTAAAATACTCCAAGCCGATGAGTCCTACCGATAGTGGGAGTGTCAACCTGACTCCTCTAAGGCTTGCTTATGGGATCACGCCCTTAAGAAGGACCACCTTGTTTCATGGAGGTGCAAAGTGTATAGTTGATACGTGCGTGATACATGAGGGTGCTTACTTTAATAAGTAAGTTCACTGAGGTGCCACGTGTGAGAACATTCCTAAATGGGAAAGGAAGTTTCTGTTTCAGGAAATAGAAACTTCTAGACTAGGAAATATGTCACGAGTCATTGATGTGATTAATTGATCCTTAAGACTTGAGGTTCCTTGTCACTTTATGAGTTAAGTCTGTAGTCTTAGGTATAAGCTTTAAAGGGTGTCGCCTTAGAAAAGGGTTTCTTGGATTGAGATCAAATGGATATGAAATGCACTTAGCTTTAAGACCGGATTATTAGGGTTCTAATTATTCCCTTACCGTAGATCTTGGTTGAGAGATAGTAAGTAGGAGGATTGTATCTCACATGAATCAATGACTTAAAGGTTCTGTCGAATCCGAACATTCCAATTCAGCTAGGGGTTAATCACCTGTTGCTAGACTATGGTCGTTTAATCTGTGGACTGATTAATTAATTAGTGAATTAATTAATTAGGGTCACTGCTATTTGAATTGAGAACCTAGAGGGTCACACACAACAACTTGGTTACATGAGTTGACGCTTGAAAATGATTAAACGAGTTAATCGGGCCAAGAGGGTTCCACACGTGTGAAGCACACGTGTGGCTCACGTGAGTGACACGTGTCCTTGTGACACGTATCTCACACCTATGTAAATATATGTGTATATTTATTTATGTGTTAAATAATTAATGTGATTAATTATTTAATAGACTTTGGTTTAATTTTGAATTAAAAAGAAAGTCTTATTTTGGAGAAAAATAATCTAGTTCATTAATTACGAATTAATTAATTAGATAAAATAAGTTATTTATTTTAAATAAATAAAGTATAAAATTATCCAAAAATAGTTTGGATATTTTAGCTCTCTTAAAAGTTGACTTCAAATAGAATTCAAAGTCAAAGTTGGAAAATACTTGATGATCAAGTAATAGGAAAGAGAGACCAAAACCCTAGCCATTAAGGACTAGGATTTTCGGCCAACCTTCCTTCCTACATATAGGGGAGCTCGAGCTCCCCTTGAGGCTAATTGATGATCTTCTTTTGGTTCATGTGTTGAACATCATCCTTTCTCCAAGATAAATTAAACCCTAGGTTAAGCCTAAACACTAACTAGAGAACTAGCATCCTTACTAGTTAGATTGTGATAAAGTTGGTGGACTATCTCTAGAGAGCTTCAAGTTAGAACTTTGAGGATTTGAGCTTTACCAAGGAGAGGGGATAAAGATTGAGAAGAGCATTATTAGGTGGCTTGAAACGCTTCATGAAAGACAATTAAGAAAGTAAGTTTCTAATCCCTACGAATTTGGTTGCACGCTTGCGAGTCCTAGATCCTTTTGTTGGAAAATTTTTAAATTTCCGCTGCTTTCTGATTCGTGTTTTCCAACAAGTGGTATCGGAGTCACCTCGTTAATCGTGTTTCTGATTCATCTCAATTATTCTGAATTTGGTAGAAATTCTTAGGCTTAGATGCGAATTAGGTATTCATGAGTTCTTTTAGAAAGCCTGAATTACGAAACTGTAATTTTTCTTGAATTTCTGAAACTGTTTTCTTAAATCGTGTTTTTGAAAACCGTTTTGATTGAAATCCTTTTAAATCATGTTTTTTAAATTTTGGATTGTTGTTGGTTTTGAACTGAAACACGGAAACCGAAAAACGTGTTATGAAAACGCGAGCCTAGGCTTGCTAGGACGACACACTCCTAGGCCCGCGCCGTCCCGCAGAGTAGTCCCGCAGCCGCGCGGGACTGCCCGCCTGTCCCTCGCGTGCCCGCCCGTCCCTCCCGTAACCGTGCGGGAGGCCTTCCCGCCAGCGCCTAGGCGCGTTGTAACACCCCGGAGCGAAGGGCACCACATCCCCCGCACCGTAACCCAACACGTGAAGCGAAATGGGAACTCCGTCCACGTATCAAGCCACGGCGAACGGGTGACAAAAAAAAAAATCCAACCTAAGCTAGGCGGTCTAGACCCTACTCAGAGCACGCAATAAAACAAATAACGAATGCGGAAGCACCAGAATCTTATAAAGCAAATAAACATACTCAAGACATATCAAACTTTCGATTCAGTTATACAAACTTTATAATTTCGAATTTAAAGCATAACTTATACATATTTCAGAATTAGCCAAAATGCATAAAGAAAACGAAAATACAATGCATGAGACTCAAGCTATCCTCAACCCCGACTCAAAGACAACCGCCTAGCTCCAACACATCAGAACGGGTACCTGCAACTCAAATCAAAGGGGGAAAAAGATAGAAATAACGAGGGTCAGTCCTAGAGACTGGTAAGGGGGCTAAAACACGCACCCATACATATACATAAGAGCAAAGCATTTACAAAGCTCAGAGGGGTTTGTGAACCGGGCGTGGGTTTTGCATTCTAAGACATTTAACCCGTGGTAATATATATAAAGAAAGAAGTTTGGAGCCGAAGGCCAAATTCAGTCAAGTTTTAGAGGTTAGAAATCCGTCCCCCGTTTCACAACCATAAACGAAGACATAACGAACTGAAAGCTTAAATCCATCACCCTTACTTACTCCATACACCAAGGCGAAACGAAAATAAAACAAATCATAACCCAACTCCACCCCAACACCGTTTTGGGAAGAGAGGTGCCCCTCTCAAACCCCACTGATAACTGAATGTGACGGGGGATCCGCCCGCTCCTTCGACGGGTCAGTAAGCACACCGCCGGCTCAAGAAGACCCGGATTCCCCTCGACCTCCCGAGGATGGGCGAATTCTCCCTTTTGTGGAGTCGTGTTGATGAGAGAGCCCGGCGAATGCGTATGAACGCATAAAAGATGATATTATGTCATGAACACGTTCATGTGCACTATTAAGGAGTTTAAATCATATAATCAAGTCATTCAATCCTTCGCTCACTTTCATTCGAATTCATAATTTCACGTTTCCAATCAATTCAAGAAATTCAAGGCACAAGATCCAACATTTAGGGAAATAAGAGCATGGAAGTAAATTAAGTTCGACACACACTCAAACGTATTCAATCTTTCACAAAACTCTACTACATACACCTTATTACATAATATAACATATTTCCAAAGTTTGAAAACAAGAACAAATCACAAGATAAGGGAAATGGGTTATGGAAATCACAAACGCCACAAAACACACATAAACGACATTCAACAAAAGCATGCCCAAATCTCATCCAAAAGTTATGAAATTGAACCACAATACTCCCAACGCATAGTATAACAAGTTCATAGTTCATCACAAATGAAGATAAAGGCATTAAAGAGGTGAAACAAACCAAAAACCAAAAAGGAAAAACCAAGAGCTGCGTAGGGGGAGGGACACGGAGGTGTCCCTCAACTTAGTTAAACTGAGCCACGCCCGTGGCTCAGTACAGTCGTGCCCAGGAAGCCTGACACGCCCGTGTCTCACATTTCAAAGCAAATGAGACACGGGGGTATCTCGGTACAGGTCCAAAATCGCATACAAAGCTTACCGACAAAACATACCCTAAACAAAATCAGTCCAAAAGCATACCAAATCAACTCCAATTTTTATGAAACATGATATACAACATATTTAGAATGTTAGGAACATATTTCATTTATAATTGAAAGGCTAAATCACGCGTTAAGAACACTGAAATCATGCAGCAACTCTGGAGCGCCAAAAACGGACATATGAGCTCGATTGGTTCAATCATGCCATGATCAGGTACTTAGGGGCTGAATATCAAGCTAAACCTTTAGGGAATGAATACTAACATGATAAGAAACTAATATACTCCATGTATATGCAAATTGACACGAATTGGAGCACATTAGAACCACCAAGTAATCACAAAATGCAACAGCAGCAGTTCGGTTCGCCCATAGCATACAAACAGGCCATCATGCTTCGATTTAGGAGCTGAAAATGGATCTAAAAACTTGCAAGAGCAGGGCTAACATATAAACGAATGAGTATACAACATCTCCATGCAAATTCAGACGAATTGGAAGTCATTAACTCAAGCAACAAAGCACAAATTCACACAGCAGTTCCAAAACAGGGGGCACATTTTCTAGCTTAGGTTTGAGCCTCGAAAACTCATGATTTCATCAAAGGATCTCAAGAACAAACCATCCTAACATCATATACTATCAGTTGAGCATCGAATGACCAAAGAAACAAGTCCATATAATCAGTTTAAGGTAAGGGAATCAGCCATAAGGCAAGTTAGCTCATAAGAGCAAAAATCCCCAAATGTCCCTATTCATGCTCCTACCCAAACCCTAATCAAATCTGATGCAAAACAAGTATTAAATGGATCAAAACTTGTATAAAAGGGTATAGAATACAAAAATATACATACCTTGAAGATTTGGAGAAGAAAGATGATGATTTGAGCTCAAAATCCACCAAAAGGGCCAAAGTTCTTCTCTTCCCTTCTCCTCCTTTGTCTCGATCAGTTGCAGCACAAAATGAGGGGGTTTGGCTCGGTTTTCAGCTGATAAGGGAGAGGGAGAGACTTAACTCAAGTCAAGATATCAAGGGTTAGGCTTAGGTTGAGTTAAATTGGCCCCATAAGTACATGACTAGTCAAAGAAGGTGGCTTAAGCACAAGCTGTCCGTTCCGGTCAAAAAACAAGGGTCTAAACGAGCTTATAAAAATACCAAATCAGGTTCCTTGGCTTCATCTCTTCGTTACGAGTCCGACGCATCTTCCAAAATTCGAATCCGAATTCCCTAGCTAAAGTTATGGCCTCCGGAACAAGAGGCGCGCTAAAACTAGTTAGGCCCTCATGTCCCTCGTCAAATACTTAAGGTTTAAAACCTCGATAAACGAACACGAAAACTTAAAAGGAGCATGCAAACACATTCATAGCTCACATATGTCACGCATATCAAAATTTCACAAAAATCGGAATTGAATTCCGGCACATAACGAGCAATTTAAGCGCATGCAAACTTAAACGTTTAAAATCAAAGTTCAAGAATATAAACAATTAATTTCATATTAATTCAAATAATCATATAAGGATTAAAATAACATTCAAATACGTAATTAAATAATTTAAAGCACATAAAACCCTCTCGTTACGGCGTACCTGGAAATCTGAACGATCGGGATGTTACAAACTCCCCTACTTCAAAAAGACCTGTCCTCAGGTCCTAAGGAGAATCTTGAACGGCTTCGAAGACAAGCCCAACTCCACACTTCCGCTGCGCCACTCTGATCACAACTTCTCGAGACCCTATCTCCTTAATTAGGGAACCGGACACAAAGTCCTAGTCGTTCGCCCCCACTTCGAAATAAACATTCGGGAGTAGTTGGAGAATCCTCAATCGTTGGCATGTAGACATTACTACACAAAGTCCATAACGTCTTTCTTATGCCATAACAACTCGTTTCCTAAGACTCCGAACAACCTCAACCCTGAGTGGGATAAAATCGTGACCTTGCACTGCTTAAGGCGTAGGCTACCGTTCTTCTACAAGCAACATACAACAAAGGCCTTCCTTTGTGCCTCGGTTGGAAATAAGGTAGCCTTTTGTACCTCCGGTTAGGCAAGAGCCAATACCGTAGGTAACTCTCTTCAACCGCCTCTTCCCACTCAAAACCGTGCCTCTTACTCTGAGGCAATCCTCGGTTCTTCTACGAGGAATATCAACGGGCTAGACTTCAATCTAATACCCGAAAATATCATTGAGTCCCTGACGGACCTCCTGAAAGCAACATCCAACTCAACGGGACCTGAGCACCTTCAAACCGCTCACCGGAAGCAGCTCGACCCTCGCAACTCACCTAATGCTCTCGAGCACTCAACGTACCAAACTCTCTCCAAAAGAGAGTTAACACAAAAGGAAAAGAAACCACGCAACAAGGAAGAACTAAGAAGAAAAGGAAACATATACTGTTAGGATAGCACCCCTGATCTGATAGTATATTGTTTCTTGAATTGACCACAATAAATGATATAGAATAGAGAATGAAAAGGTAAGACACGAGAATTTACGTGGTTCGGCAGAATTTGCCTACGTCCACGAACAAGGGGAGCGATTCTACTATAACAGAGAGTTTACAACAATTAGAGAAAAAACCTATCCTCTAATTAACCCAACACCCACAGAGAACCTCACAATTCTATCACAAGAATTAGCTCTCAAGTGTTTCCCAAACTCTCCAATTTACAAGCCTCACAACAAGCTTTCACGAAGCATAGGACTTTGCTTCGACTCTCCAGGCTTTCTAGGCTCTCTCTCTTTTTTCAGCTCTCTCAAAACTGAACAAGAAATCTTCTATTTATAGAAAAGTTCCAGCCGTCATATGAATAGTAATGACAACTCAGCGACAACTATATGACAACTCAGTGACAACTCGTTGACAACTCGACGACAACTTGTTGATAATTCAATGACAACTTGTCCACAACTTGTATGCCAACTCAACTCTAGCTTGTTGCCAACTTGTTCACAACCTTGCGACAACTCAGCTGCAACTTGTTGACAACCTGTTGACAACTCAGCGCCACCTAGGCGCCAACTCAGCCCTAACATGGAACTTTCTTCATCATTTCTAAAGATTAATTTAAGCCATATTTTTAACAAATCTCCACCTTGGCTTAAATTCCATAGTAGGTTCGCTCCACCTTCGAGATAAGACTCAATTATCAGCAACACCAATCAAGTGCAAGCATTGCTTGAACTTGACTTTTGGAAGAGGCTTAGTTACATATCTGCAGGATTCTCCAGCGTGGAAATCTTTCTCACTGAGATATCACCCCGTAAAATAACTTCACGAACAAAATGATACTTGATATCGATATGCTTAGTTCTTTCATGGAACATCTGGTCTTTAGTCAAATGAATAGCACTTTGACTATCACAGAAAATGGTTGTATCATCAGAACAAGAACTAAGTTATCCAAGTAAGCCTCTAAGCCAAATTCCTTCTTTGATCACCTCAGTTATCGCAATGTATTCAGCCTCTGTCGTGGACAAAGCAACCACAAGTTGTAACGAGGCTTTCCAGCTAACAGCACCTCCTCCAAGAGTGAATACATAACCTGTCAATGATCTTCTTTTATCAAGATCACCTGCATAATCAGAGTCGACAAAACCAACCAAAGAGCTGCTACTCCCGCCAAACTCCAGACAAGCTTCTGAAGTTCCACGCAAATATCTTAAAATCCATTTCACTGCATACCAGTGTGATTTTCCAGGACAAGACATATATCTACTAACCACACTCACAGCATGTGAAATATCTGGCCGAGTACAAACCATAGCATACATAATGCTACCAACTGCACTGGAGTAAGGAACTCTAGTCATGTACTGTTTTTCCTCATCTGACGTTGGTGATAAAGAAGCTGATAATCTGAAATGCGCAGCAAACGGAGTCGATACCGGTTTAGCATTTTTCATGCCAAACCTCTCCAGAACTTTCTCAATATAACTCTTTTGAGTTAAATATAATTTTTCACCTTTACGATCCCTTTTGATTTCCATACCAAGGATCTTTTTCGCTGCACCAAGATCCTTCATCTCAAAAGCTCTATTCAACTGCTTCTTTAATTCATCAATATCGGACATGTTTTTAGCTGCAATCAACATGTCATCAACAAAAAGAAGCAAATAGATAAATGAACCATCATGAGTCTTCCTGAAATAGACACAACTGTCATAGTTGCTCCTTGAGTATCCGTTGCTAATCATAAAGGAATCAAATCGCTTGTACCACTGTCTTGGAGACTGTTTTAAACCGTACAATGATTTCTTTAATAAGCAAACATGATCTTCTTTTCCTTCAACAACAAATCCCTCTGGTTGTTGCATATAGATATTTTCTTCCAGCTCACCATGCAAAAATGCCGTTTTGACATCAAGTTGTTCTAACTCCAAATCATGCATGGCAACTAATGCAATCAAGACACGAATAGAACTATGCTTCACAACAGGTGAGAAAATATCATTAAAATCTACACCTGGTACCTGACTGTAGCCTTTAGCTACTAATCGTGCCTTATACCTTGCTTCCTCTACTCCAGGAATTCCTTCCTTTCTCTTGAAGATCCATTTGCAACCAACTATCCTTTGTTTAGCCGCCGGTTTCACAAGTACCCAAGTGTTATTCTTGTGAAGAGACTCAATTTCTTCTTGCATGGAAATCAACCACTTTGTGGAATCAACAGAAGAAACGGCATCAGAGTATGTAGATGGCTCGCCTACAGAATCTGTTTCTTCTCCAGCATATAAAGCATATGCTACAAGATCAATTAATCTTTGTGGTGGTCTAAATTCTCTTCTTGGTCTGTCCCTTGCAATGCTTCTTTCTTCCCTAGGATGTATTTCTTTAATAATGTCAGGCTCATCTGGAGTTTCAGACATTAATGGTGGACTAGGAATCTCATGCTCCACCTCCTTTGATGTACTACCGACCTCACTTGTATCAGAAGAAACTATAGGCTCCTTTCTCGGGGTTAGCAGAGTAGATTCATCAAACGTAACATCTCTACTAATTATAAATTTAGGTGATTTAGGATCAGGACACCACAACCTATATCCTTTCACCCCAGAAGCATAACCAAGAAAAATACATTTTCTAGCACGAGGCTCCAATTTTCCTTCACTAACATGCATATAAGCAGGACATCCAAATATTCTTAAATTTGAATAATCAGCTGGTTTACTGGACCATACCTCTTCAGGAGTTTTGAACTCAATTGCTGTAGACGGTGATCGATTTACCAAAAAACAAGCCGTGGAAACTGCTTCAGCCCAAAAATCCTTGGACAAACCAGCATTAGAAAGCATACACCGAGCCCTTTCCAAAAGGGTTCTATTCATACGTTCAGCTACGCCATTCTGTTGTGGAGTTTTAACCACTGTGCGATGTCTAACAATTCCTTCAGCCTCGCAACATCTATTAAAATCTCCTCCACAGAATTCCAGGCCATTATCAGTTCGAAGTCTTTTGATATGCTTCCCAGTCTGCTTCTCGATTAGAGTTTTCCACTTCTTAAAAGTTTCAAACACATCACTCTTGTGTTTTAGAAAATAAACCCAAACCTTTCTTGAAAAGTCGTCAATAAAGGTCAATAGATATCGAGCTCCTCCTTTTGATGGAACTGGTGATGGTCCCCACAGATCAGAGTGAATATAGTCCAAAGGTCCTTTAGTTCTATGAATTCCAGTGCCAAAGCTGAGCCTCTTCTGTTTGCCGAATACACAGTGCTCACAGAAATCCATTTTTCCCGTACTTTGGCCACATAGAAGTCCTCGTTTGCTTAACAAGGTCAAACCTTTCTCGCTCATATGCCCGAGCCTCATATGCCATAACTTTGTAATATCAGAGTCTGGCATTGACGATGAAGAAACTGCTGCAGAGCCTATCACTATCGAGCCTTGTAATACATACAGGCTTCCTGCTTTTCTAGCCTTCATTACCACCAGTGCACCTTTGCTAACTTTCAATACTCCACCTTCAGCTGAAAACTTGCACCCATTGGCATCAAGGGTGCCCAATGAAATGAGGTTTTTCTTCAGGTCAGGAACATGTCTTACATCAGTCAATGTTCTGACAATTCCATCATGCATCCGGATCCGAATTGTTCCTATGCCAATTGTTTTGCAGGGTGCATTATTTCCCATCAAAACAACTCCTCCATCAATAGACTCATATGATGAAAACCAGTCCCGACTAGGACACATATGATAAGAACAACCCGTATCCATAATCCACTCATCATTGAATTTAGCATGCTTCTCTGTCACAAGAAGCACATCGGTATCACCGCTGTCTTCAGCAACACTGGCCTCGCCAGAGTCATTACTTTTATCCTGTGGAGCATTCTTTTTCTTCTGTGGCTTATCGCAGTTTTTTCGAACGTGCCCTGGTTCCTTACAGTGCCAACATACAACAGATCTATTTCTGGATTTAGATCTAGATTTCGGCCTAACTTTGTTGGTTACTCTTTCTTTAGGCCTCCCCCTTGCATATAGACCTTGTGCCTGACTATCACTTATTTGCACCGTGATATCATGGTCAATCTTTTCTTTAGTTTCCAAAGAAAATTTGACATCTTTCAAAGAAATTGTATCTTTACCATATAATATAGTTTCTCTAAAATGTCTATATGAAGGAGGTAACGAACACAACAATAACAAGGCCTTATCTTCTTCATCAATTGTAACATCTAGATTTTGCAAATCCATAATTATAGATTCAAACTCATCAATATGACTACTCAGAGACGTACCTTCACTCATTCGGAGTGAATACAAGCATTGCTTCTTGTAAAGCTTGTTTGTTAGAGTCTTTTTCAGATAGAGAGACTCTAATTTCTTCCATAGTGCCTTTGCCGTCCTTTCGGAGATCACCTCTCGCAAAACTTCATTTGCCAAGGACAATTGAATCGCCGAGCGAGCCTTCTCGTCCATCTCCTCCCATCTAGTGTCTGTCATACCTTCTGGCCTTACACCTAAAGCCTTTTGAACTCCATTCTGTACAAGGATTGCACGCATCCTTACTTGCCATAATGTGAAGTTGATCTTTCGGTCAAACTTCTCAACATCAAATTTAGTAGTCGACATCCTAACTTAATAGGAAATAGCCGAAAAATATACCAACAACCAGTGCTCTGATACCAGTTTGTTAGGATAGCACCCCGGATCTGATAGTATATTGTTTCTTGAATTGACCACAATAAATGATATATAATAGAGAATGAAAAGGTAAGACACGAGAATTTACGTGGTTCGGCAGAATTTGCCTACGTCCACGAACAAGGGGAGCGATTCTACTATAACAGAGAGTTTACAACAATTAGAGAAAAAACCTATCCTCTAATTAACCCAACACCCACATAGAACCTCACAATTCTATCACAAGAATTAGCTCTCAAGTGTTTCCCAAACTCTCCAATTTACAAGCCTCACAACAAGCTTTCACGAAGCATAGGACTTTGCTTCGACTCTCCAGGCTTTCTAGGCTCTCTCTCTTTTTTCAGCTCTCTCAAAACTGAACAAGAAATCTTCTATTTATAGAAAAGTTCCAGCCGTCATATGAATAGTAATGACAACTCAGCGACAACTATATGACAACTCAGTGACAACTCGTTGACAACTCGACGACAACTTGTTGACAATTCAATGACAACTTGTCCACAACTTGTATGCCAACTCAACTCTAGCTTGTTGCCAACTTGTTCACAACCTTGCGACAACTCAGCTGCAACTTGTTGACAACCTGTTGACAACTCAGCGCCACCTAGGCGCGAACTCAGCCCTAACATGGAACTTTCTTCATCATTTCTAAAGATTAATTTAAGCCATATTTTTAACATATACCAAGTAAGAGCTAAGAAGCACCAAGGAATAAATAAGAAGGCAGCAAACACTTAGGTTTTCCCAAGATTAAAATATGCATTAAATGAGATGCCATGAATGTTTCGTGTACCTTTCACCGAAGTAGTGGGGCTAAGATTAGCTTGCCCTTGGGTTGGAATCGAAATCCCGGAGTTACGGCTCGTTGAAGGTCTTAGCTTGAATTGGTATGGGCAACTATTTACCATGTGTCCGATCTCACCACACTTAAAGCAAGCACCTAACTTCTTTTGACATTGCCCTTCCACATGATTCGGACCCTTACAATAAGCACATCGAATTGGAGCCGTTAGAGTAAGCTCCGGATTCGGTTTCGATTGTCGTGGCTTCTTCTTCTTCTTCTTCTTGGATGGTTTAACATCTTGAGAATCATGCGGCTTTTCTTGTGGCACCGGCCTCTTGCCCAACCTTGAGCTCGAACCGGATCCTTGTCCCAATTGAAGAGTGTGGGATTTCAAATGTTACTTATCCATCTCGCGTTGAACCACCTTTTTCATTGTCTCCGACCAATGGTTGACCGTTGAAGTAGAGAGGGTTTGTTGAATTTCACCCTTGAGTCCTTACATGAAATTTTGGGGCTTAAGTCGGTAATTATTAATAACCGGTGTGGCATACGGGCCCGATCTCTCTAGTTCCTCCACGTAATTTGCAGCCATCCTTAAGTCTTGTTGGAGATCTCGAAATTCTTGAAGTCTCTTTACTCTTGCACTCGAATGAATGTATTTGTTGTGGAATTCCCGGATAAAATTCTCCCATGTAAACTGTTCCCCGGATCTCTCAAACCACAATCTTATTTCCTTAAGCCAAATGAAAGCTTGTCCTTTTAAGTATATGGGATGTGCAATTCACCCTATCTTGTGATGTTCCCGATAGAGTATCCCAAATCCATGAAATCTCAGAAATCCATTGCTCGGCTTTCACATCATCGCCTCCAAACCACATAGGACGGTTGCAATTCCGGAATTCTTGGTATACCGATGGCATTTGTTCTTCTCCCATGGTTGTGTGTTGAGATGACATCCTGGATAAGAACCAAAATTCAAGAAATATCGATGCGTGGAAGGGTTTAGTCCATGTTCATGTAAACAATTAATACAAATAAAATCATATAAGTCACAAAATGATGAAGGTGAATGCAAATAATCACATAATCCTAAGCCGAACGACCTAGACAAACCGGACAAGACGCTAGAGCTCCGGTTTTGCAACCTTGAGCTCTGATACCACTTAAGGATGTAACACCCCGGAGCGAAGGGCCCCACGTCCCACGCACCGTAACCCAACACGTGAAGCAAAATGGCAACTCCGTCCACGTATCAAGCCACGGCAAACGGGTGACAAACAAAAAATCCAACCTAAGCTAGGCGGTCTAGACCCTATTCAGAGCATGCAATAAAACAAATAACGAATGCGGAAGCACCACAATCTTATAAAGCAAATAAACATACTCAAGACATATCAAACTTTCGATTCAGTTATACAAACTTTATAATTTCGAATTTAAAGCATAACTTATACATATGTCAGAATTAGCCAAAATGCAGAAAGAAAACGAAAATACAATGCATGAGACTCAAGCTATCCTCAACCCCGACTCAAAGACAACCACCTAGCTCCAACACCTCAGAACGGGTATCTGCAACTCAAATCAAAGGGGGAAAAAGATAGAAATAACGAGGGTCAGTCCTAGAGACTGGTGAGGGGGCTAACACACACACCCATACATATACATAAGAGCAAAGCATTTACAAACCTCAGAGGGGTTCGTGAACCGGGCGTGGGTTTTGCATTCTAAGACATTTAACCCATGGTAATATATATAAAGAAAGAAGTTTGGAGCCGAAGGCCAAATTCAGTCAAGTTTTAAAGGTTAGAAATCCGCCCCCGTTCCATACACCAAGGCGAAACGAAAACAAAACAAATCATAACCCAACTCCACCCCAACACCGTTTTGGGGAGAGAGGTGCCCCTTTCAAACCCCACTGATAACTGAATGAGACGGGGGATCCGCCCGCTCCTTCGACGGGTCACTAAGCACACCGCCGGCTCAAGAAGACCCGCCTTCCCCTCGACCTCCCGAGGATGGGCGAAGTCTCCCTTTTGTGGAGTCGTGTTGATGAGAGAGCCCGGCGAATGCGTATGATTGTATAAAAGATGATATTATGTCATGAACACGTTCATGTGCACTATTAAGGAATTTAAATCATATAATCAAGTCATTCAATCCTTCGCTCACTTTCATTCGAATTCATAATTTCACGTTTCCAATCAATTCAAGAAATTCAAGGCACAAGATCCAACATTTAGGCAAATAAGAGCATTGAAGTAAATTAAGTTCGACACACACTCAAACGTATTCAATCTTTCACAAAACTCTACTACATACACCCTATTACATAATATAACATATTTCCAAAGTTTGAAAACAAGAACAAATCACAAGATAAGGGAAATGGGTTATGGAAATCACAAACACCACAAAACGCACATAAACGGCATTCAACAAAATCATGCCTAAATCTAATCGAAAAGTTATGAAATTGAACCACAATACTCCCAACGCATAGTATAACAAGTTCATAGTTCATCACAAATGAAGATAAAGGCATTAAAGATGTGAAACAAACCAAAAACCGAAAAGGAAAAACCAAGAGCTGCGCAGGGGGAGGGACACGGGGGTGGCCCTCAACTTAGTTAAACTGAGCCACGCCCGTGGCTCAGTACAGTCATGCCTAGGAAGCCTGACACGCCCGTGTCTCACATTTCAATGCAAATGAGACACGGGGGTGTCTCGGTACAGGTCCAAAATCGCATACAAAGTTTACCGGAAAAACAGACCCTAAACAAAATAAGTCCAAAAGTATACCAAATAAACTCTAATTTGTATGAAACTTGATATAAAACATATTTAGCATGTTAGGAACATATTTCATTTAGAATTCAAAGGCTAAATCACACGTTAAGAGCACCGAAATCATGCAGCAACTCTGGAGCGCCAAAAACGGACATATGAGCTCAATTGGTTCAATCATCCCATGATCAAGTACTTAGGGGCTGAATATGAAGCTAAAACTTTAGGGAATGAATACTAACATGATAAGCAACTAATAAGGGAGAGGGAGAGGGAGATGAGTATACAACATCTCCATACAACAAAATTCTTCTCCATTGGTTTGCATGGAGATGAGTATACTCATTCAGAATTCGTCTGCATTGGTTTGCATGGAGATGAGTATACTCATTGCATGCAAACCAATGAGTATACTCATCTCCATGCCAACCAATGTGCAGCACAAGATGATGATTTGAGCTCAAAATCCACCAAAAGGGCCAAAGTTCTTCTCTTATCTTCTCCTCCTTTGTCTCGATCAGTTGCAGCACAAAATGATGGGGTTTGGCTCGGTTATCAGCTGATAAGGGAGAGGGAGAGACTTAACTCAAGTCAAGATATCAAGGGTTAGGCTTAGGTTGAGTTAAATTGGCCCCACAAGTACATGACTAGTCAAAGAAGGTGGCTTAAGCACAAGCTGTCCGTTCCGGTCAAAAAACGAGGGTCTAAACGAGCTTAGAAAAATACCAAATCAGGTTCCTTGGCTTCATCTCTTCGTTACGAGTCCGACGCATCTTCCAGAATTCGAATCCGAATTCCCTAGCTAAAGTTATGGCCTCCGGAACAAGAGGCGCGCTAAAACTAGTTAGGCCCTCATGTCCCTCGTGAAATACTTAAGGTTTAAAACCTCGATAAACGAACACGAAAACTTAAAACGAGCATGCAAACACATTCATAGCTAACATATGTCACGCATATCAAAATTTCACAAAAATCGGAATTGAATTCCGGCACATAACGAGCAATTTACACGCATGCAAACTTAAACGTTTAAAATCAAAGTTCAAGAATATAAACAATGAATTTCATATTAATTCAAATAATCATATAAGCCTTAAAATAACATTCAAATACGTAATTAAATAATTTAAAGCACATAAAACCCTCTCGTTACGGCGTACCTGGAAATCCGAACGATCGGGATGTTACAGCGCGCCTAGGCACGCCCGCCTGCTCCTCTCGCAACCGCGCGGGAGCCTCCCGTCGCCCGCCTGCCTTCCCGCCTAGGCGAAGCGCGCGCGTGCCGGCAGCCATGGTGCTGGCGTGAGCGACGCGGTGCGCGTACGCTCACGCGCGATGCTTGCGGTCCGCCTGGGCTGGCGTGCGGGCGAGGCCTGCCCTCGTTTCGCGATCTTCATTTTCGTGTTTAGTCCAATCCAATCCCGATTTAATTTTTCTTAAAAAAATTTTATTTTAATAAATTTGAATTATTTTTGAAATAATTCTTTAAATTGAGATTTTGAAAATTTAAGCGATTTAAATTTTGTAAAAATTATAAACATTATTTTATGAAAATATTGAAAGAATAAAATTTTTAATTATCAGAAATTAATTGGAATTTTATTAGTTCATTGTTTTTCGGGTTTTATAGAAGAGGCTCTTGAACAAGAACTGCATCTAAGTCGTGTTTTAAGCTATTAGAGCTTAAGGCGAGAATTTTAATTTATTGGTTAAATTTAAATTCTTGCAATTTATGCATGTTAGGTGATCATGGGTTTAGACTTATGTATGGTTTTAATTTATGCACATGGATGGTTCAAATTGAGGTTGGAGCCCTATAGTTGCGTTTTTCAATTGAGTTTGGAGTCTCACTTATGTGCGTACTATTATGTGATTTATTATGTGGCTTTCCATATTACTGTTTCTTAGGCCGGGGTATGCCCCGTGTATTTGTCTAAGGCCAATATGAAGATTGAGCTATATTACTTTATGTCTTTTTCCTTTTATTGTAATTTGAGAGTAGAGATAGGTGGTGAGGTTTTATTTTCATTTTGGAGACAATGCACCCATGGAGTAAGATGGACCACATTCAAGTAACAATGAGGCCTAAGTGAAGACTCCTCAAAATGTTAGGGAGGGGAATCTCAATTGTAAAAATGTAATAGAGATAGGGCTCGTATTTTGTTACCGCTTTCCCTTATGTGATTTAAACTGTTTATGTGGTAATTATGTTAGAACTTGTGATTGTGGAGTGGCTCCCACATATCACGCATAAGATAGGTAGAACCCATGATCATTACATGTTAGTTTCATGTTAGGACATGTTATCTGTTTATGTGCTTGTTTGAAATGCATTTAAGTGTACTTGCATTAATCAAGACTAATAAAATTGGATAACATATATGTTGGTGAGGTCGAACCGGATAACTCTCCGGTTGATTCGAAAATTCCCATTAAATACTAAGCTAATTTCAAACAAATAGGTATTTAATTCGAGATGCAAATTTTGAATTAAAATTCCTAGCATTCCATCAATAGGTTTTAAGTTTAATAAGTAAAGCTAGTTATTATCCGCGAGTCGTGGGATAGCTATTGGAGCTTATTAGTTCTTAGTTATCTAATTGATCATTTTAAATGATCAATATTTCGTGATCAATTTTGGCAAGGGCGATGTCCGTGAGTTGTGGGTCGTTCGAACTAAGTTTTGATCATGATCTTATGATTGATGGGTCTAGCTTAACGCCTAAGTAAATATGGATGTCGCACGAGTCGTGGGTCCATATTGAAAGATAGGTGATGCAAAACAATTACTAAGAGTTCTAAAGGTGTTAGAATTGGTAGGTTGTACCTACCTAGGGTTTTACTTAAAATGTCCGCGAGTCGTGGGTTCGAGGTAAAATGCCTAGGATCTTAGTACCCATTGGGAAACGTGTTCCTCTTAGATCATTGGGAATTATAGATCTTTGAAAAACAGTGGAAGCTACATTAGATTAAAGAACTTATCTTTTGTATATCGTTATAATTCAGCATGCTCACTAGTTCTCTGTTTTACCATTTAGGTCGTAGATTCTGTGATTCTCTACGTGTTTTGAAATGGCAACCCAAAACCCTCTTGTATCGATCCTAGAGTCAAACAAGTTGACTGGTCCCAACTATTCTGATTGGCTGAGGAATCTAAAAATCATTTTTGATTCTGAGAAGAGAACTTATGTTCTCTTCGAAGGGGAGCCTAGTCCCAAAGGGGAGGCTCCCACTCGGGCCGAGCGGGACGCTATTCAGAAGTGGAAGGATGATAATCTCCAAGCCTGTTGCCTTACGTTGGCTAAACAAGTCTCCAGACTTGCAAAGCCAACATGAGGCCATGGAATTCGCTTGGGAGATTTACGACCACTTAGAGCAACTTTACCGCCCTCAGGAACGTGTTACAAGGTATAACACTTCAAAGGAATTGTTCCACTTAAGAATGAGGGAAGGTTCAAGTGTCCATGAATATGGACTCAAGTTTCTCGCCCTTACTGAGAAACTTGCTTCCATGGACATGCCACTGAAAGATGAGTTTTCAGTGGATTTGTTCGTAGCTTCGCTCCCACCATCATTCAACCCATTTGTCCTTAACTTCAATATGAATCATGCTGGTGCTACTGTAGCTGAGCTGATTAGTCAGTTTGTGACTGCTGAAAGCACAATCAAGAAGGACAATAAGGTTTTGATGGTGAATGCTCCATCTTCCACTTCTGGGCCTTCTAAAGGTAAGGGCAAGAAAGCCCAAAAGAAGAAGAAGAAACCCCTTAGGCCCACTGGTGGCGTTTCGAAGGGGAAGGCCCAAAAGAAAAAGCGCGATCAGAAAGAGGATGTTTGCTTCCATTGTGGCAAAGCGGGACATTGGAGGAAAAATTTCCCATAGTACAAGGCTACTCTAAAGAAAGGTATGTTTCTCGTTCAAATAAATCTTTCTATTAATTCTATTTCTTGGGTACTTGATACCGGTTGTGGAACTCATATCTGTAATGATGTACAGATGCTAAGTGAAGTCCAACAACTCAAAGAAGGAGAATGTGTCTTGAAGATCGGCGATGGTTCAAATGTTGAAGCTCGAGCTTTAGGCACAATTAGATTAGATTTAGGTAGTTTTGAGTTAGTCTTAAATAAAGTCCTTTATGCACCGAGCATTATTCGTAATATAATTTCAGTTCCAATTTTAGATTGTGAAGGTTATGAAACTTACATTAAGAATGGTAAATACTTTATCAAACTGAACAACTCTCCCGTTCACATCGGTACTCTAAGTAATGGACTTTATCTAACTCATAATCTCAATATTATGAATATACAACGAGAAACTAAATGTAAGAGAGATGATAAAGTTTCATCTCCCTTATGGCACTGTAGCACCCGAGCGTAAGGTACTACATCCCCCGCACCGAGACCCGACCCGTATATGAAATAGAAGTCCATACACGTGCCAAATCCACGGCCAACGGGGACACAACACACACACTATGCTAGGCGGGACTAACCCTTGAAAGATCAAGACAATATAAAATCAGAATTATAATGAAATACGGAAGCAAAATTAACATATAATATATACAATGAGCCACCAAGCTCCAAAATGGATATACAAAATCATTCAAGTATTCAACGGCACGCACGGCCTACAAAATCATAACGCTCCATGCTATGTTCATATACAAAATAGCAATAAGTGAATGAGATGCTGAAAAGAAGTGCTAAACATAAATGCAAGACCTAGACGACTTGTATTCCCGCGTAGCACTCCTATACCTGCACAAAACAACTGAAAACAAACGGGTTCAGTCTAAAAGAGACTGGTGGGTATAAAACGAGGCATAAGATATAATATCGCATAATTTAACACCTTCATGCAAGCCCTAATCTCGTGTGAAGTTTGACAAGAATTTCCCAAGTGGTTAAAACAAAAGAAAACATCAACGGGATTACGACGTTTATATTCATTCATAATTGTTCATAAGGTTTATAGCCCGGCGAGTGGACGTGCACAATCTCCAACCAACACCTCGTGTAATCATAACATGAATTATTCGTTATCATACATAATCTTTGGTGCTCATACATATCATGATCATAATCATTCATATACACCTTCTTCCTCCGGGCGGTGGACGGGTTTGCAAGGCCCGACCACCTAATCATATCAATACGGCTATGAGGTTCATGAGTCCTCAAAGCCCGGTTAGCATTTTCTCGTCAAAAACTCCTTGACGAGGTCCGTTTCGCCGTAAATTGGTTGGAACTAGCATATGCGATCACCGTCGACCCTTGCCTCCCCGGTTAGCCACATACACTAAGTCCCTTGGCCCGTGCAATCATAATCACGTCTCGCCAAAATCATAGGGTAGGGTTTCATAATTAAAAATGGATCAAACGTTTGAAATCATTTACCCAAAAGGACTCGATATACATAAATATACTATTTTGGCTTAAAAACCTTTCACATAAGGGATATATCGGGTCACTTTAACTATTAGAAGAGAAACCCACCTTTTAAAAGCAAAAGAAAGGCACAAGCGTCTCAATGCTCACCCTCGTCTCCGACCAAACCCGAATCTGTGCAAAAGAAAAGGTATGAGACTCAATGACCAAATATGACGCTCGACAATGAAGTGAATATAACATGAATGCATAAAAGATCATATTATATCATGAAAATGTTCATGTGCACTATTAAGGAATTTAAAGCACATAATCAACTATTCGTTCATTCATTTCATTCAAATTCATAAATTCATAAATTCAAAATTAATATCAATTTAATCCAAGAATTCATTTAATAATCATAGCAAGTAATATTCATGTTGACAATTAGAATAGGATAAATGAAATATTCAAACAATAATCGGTAATTTAAATACGCGAAATATAAATCAATTAGCTTCAAAAAAATTTGAATTAAATCAAATAATATTTAAAATATATAATAAATATATATATAATAAATGTATATATAATAAACATATAAAAATTATATAATAAACATATGTATACATATAATATATATATACATACACGTAAATCAACATGCATGCATAAATTATATTTAACATAAATACTGTTAGGAATAGTGCCCTAGAAAGCCGATTGTATATCCGCTTTGTGCTTTTCCTTATTGTAATCACAGACAATCTTAGAATGAAATAACGAATTAAGGTAACACTTCTTTATATGCTCTTTTTTGGTATGCGTTTACTTTAGCTGTGCATGTATGGGAACTCCCCTAATCCTGATGACTTTAGGACTCTACCATTTAGGTGAAATGGTTCATGAAACGAGCCCCATATCACATAAGTCATGATTAGTAAAATACTCCATGCCGATGAGTCCTACAGACAGTGGGAGTGTCAACCTGACTCCTCTAAGGCTTGCTTGTGGGATCACGCCCTTAAGAAGGACCACCTTGTTTCATGGAGGTGCAAAGTGTATAGTTGATACGTGCGTGATACATGAGGGTGCTTACTTTAATAAGTAAGTTCACTGAGGTGCCCCGTGTGAGAACATTCCTAAATGGGAAAGGAAGTTTCTATTTCAGGAAATGGAAACTTCCAGATTAGGAAATATCTCACGAGTCATTGATGTGATTAATTGATCCTTAGACTTGAGGTTCCATGTCACTTTATGAGTTAACTCTGTAGTCTTAGGTATAAGCTTTAAAGGGTGTCGCCTTAGACAACTAATTCAAGGCTTATGTTGGGGCTGCACAAGTGATTTATGTAGAAAGGACCTACACTTGCATTTGCAAGGTGATCTCTTATTGTGTAAGTCATTTATATGCCATATGGAGTCCTTGGCCAAGGCAGTAGATCAAGACATCAAGAAAAGGGTTTCTTGGATTGAGATCAAATGGATATGAAATGCACTTAGCTTTAAGACCGGATTATTAGGGTTCTGATTATTCCCTTACCCTAAATCTTGGTTGAGAGATAGTAAGTAGGAGGATTGTATCTCACATGAATCAATGACTTAAAGGTTCTGTCGAATCCGAACATTCCAATTCAGCTAGGGGTTAAACACCTTCTGCTAGACTATGGTCGTTTAATCTGTGGACTGATTAATTAATTAGTGAATTAATTAATTGGGGTCACTTCTAATTAAATTGAGAACCTAGAGGGTCACACACAACAACTTGGTTACATGAGTTGAGGCTTGAAAAATGATTAAACGAGTTAATCGGGCCAAGAGGGTTCCACACGTGTGGGTCACGTGAGTGACACGTGTCCTTGTGACACGTGTCCCACCCATGTATATATATATATATATATATATATATATATATATATATATATATATTGTATATATATGTTAAAGAATTAAATCTGTTAATTATTTAATAGACTTTGGTTTAATTTTGAATTAGAAGGAAAGTCTAATTTTGGAGAAAAATAATCTAGTTAATTAATTATGAATTAATTAATTAGATAAAATAAGTTATTTATTTAAAATAAATAAAGTATAAAATTATCCAAAAATACTTTGGATATTGTAGCTCTCTTGAAATTTGATTTGAATTAGAATTCAAAGTCAAAGTCAAATTACTTGATGATCAAGTAATAGGAGAGAGAGGGACCAAATCCTTAGTCCATAAGGACTAAGAATTTCGGCACTCCCCTCTTTATATATAGGAGAGCTCGAGCTCCTTATGGAGGGAATTGGCAATTCTTTTGGTTCATGTGTTGAACACCATCCTTTCTCTAAGATAAACGAAACCCTAGGTTAAGCCTAAACACTAACTAGAGAACTAGCATCCTTACTAGTTAGATTGTGATCAAGTTGGTGGACTATCTCTAGTGAGCTTCAAGTTAGAATTTTGAAGATTCGAGCTTTACCAAGGAGAGGGGATCAAGCCGCGTGAAGAGCGTTCTTGGGTGGCTTGAAATGCTTCAAGAAAGAATAAAAGAAAAGTATGTTTCTTAACTCTACGAATTTGGATACACGATTGCGAGTCCAAGATCCTTTTTGTTGGGAAAATTTTCAAATTCCATTGCTTTCTGATTCGTGTTTTCCAACAAGTGGTATCATAGCCAGGTCCCTAATCCTGTTTCTGATTTGTCTCAATTATTCTGAATTTGGTAGAAATTCTTAGGCTTGATGCGATTGAGTATTTGTAATTGTTTTAGAAAGCTTGAATTACGAAATTGTATTTTTTCCTGAAAATTGGTTTTTGCAAAATTTAATTTTTGAAAACAATTTTAGATTTGAAATTGTATAAACTGTTTTTGGATTTCTTGGATTGGTTTTGCTTTTTGAACGAAAACACAAAACGAAAACCCGAATTACGATGAACACGCGAAACCCCGCGCGTGAAGGGGTCGCGCGCGCGGGCTTCGCGCTCCGCCGCCCGCCTGTCCTAGGTGCGCGCAAGGGCAACCGCCCAGCACCCCCCCGCAACCGCGCGGGAGGCCTTCGGGGCGCGCCTAGGAACGCCCGCCCGTCGTCGCCCGCACATGGCCTGGAAGGGCCGCGCGCAGCAGCGCGCGGCGTGCGCACTCGCGCAGCCTTGGCCGTGCGCTGTGTGCGACTGTCGCACGCGCGCGTGCGGGCCTGCATCGCGCACGGCCCTCTTCGCGTACGGGCCCCGTTTTTCCTTCGTAATCCGTTTTCGTATTTCGTGCAATCCAGTCCCAATTTTTATTTTAATTTTAAAATTTTATTTTTTGAATATTTATTTTAATTTTTTTAATAAAACTTAAAATTGGGATTTTTGAGAAAAAGAAACGGTTTATAATTTGGGAAAATAATTGGAATTTTATTTGTTTTTGTTAATTTGGGATTTATTGAAAACTTTTATAAACAAGACTCACATCAAGTCGTGTTTTAAGTCATTAAGACTTGAAACGGGAATTTTAATTTATTGGCTAAATTTAAATTCTCGCAAAAGCATGTTAGGTGATCATGGGTTTAGATCTATATATGGTTTTAATTTATGCACATGGATGGTTTAAATTGGGGTTCGAGCCCTATAGTTGCGTTTTTCAATTGAGGTTGGAGCCTCACTTATGTGCGTACTGTTATGTGATTTATTATGTGGCTTTCCATATTACTGTTTTTTAGGCCGGGGTATGCCCCGTGTAATTGTCTAAGGCCAATATGAAGATTGAGCCTTATTACTTTATGTCTTTTTCTTTTTATTGTAATTTGACAGTAGAGTTAGGTGGTGAGGTTTTATTTTCATTTTGGAGATAATGCACCCATGGAGTAAGATGGACCACATTCAAGTAACAAGGAGGCCATAAGTGAAGACCCCTTAAAATGTTAGAGAGGGGAATCTCAATTGTTAAATGTAATAGAGATAGGGCTCGTATTTTGTTATCGCTTTCCCTTACGTGATTTAAACTGTTTATGTGGCATGTATGTTAGAAATTGTGGTTGTGGAGTGGCTCCCACATATCACGCATAAGATAGGTAGAACCCATGATCATTACATGTTAGTATCATGCTAGGACATGTTATCTGTTTATGTGCTTGTTTGAAATGCATTTAAGTGTACTTGCATTAATCAAGACTAATAAAATTGGATAACATATATGTTGGTGAGGTCGAACCGAACAACTCTTCGGTTGATTCGAAAATTCCCATTAAATATTAAGCTAATTTCCAATAAATAGGTATTTAATTCGAGATGCAAATTTTGAATTAAATTCCTAGCATTCCATCAATAGGTTTTAAGTTTAGTAAGTGAAACTAGTTATTGTCCGCGAGTCGTGGGATAGCTAGTGGAGCTTATTAGTTCTTAGTGACCTAATTGATCCTTTTAAACGATCAATATTTCGTGATTAATTTTAGCAAGGGCGATGTCCGCGAGCCGTGGGTCGTGGGTCGTTCGAACTAAGTTTTGGTCATGATCTTATGATTGATGGGTCTAGCTTAACGCCTAAGTAAATATGGATTTCGCACGAGCCGTGGGTCCATATTGAAAGATAGGTGATGCAAAAACAATTACTAAGAGTACTAAAGGTGTTAGCATTGGTAAGTTGTACCTACCTGGGGTTCTTACTTAGAATGTCCGCGAGTCGTGGGTTCGAGGTAAAATGCCTAGGATCTTAGTACCCATTGGGAAGGGTGTTCCTCTTAGATCTTTGGGAATTCTAGATCTTTGAAAAACAGTGGGAGCTACATTAGATCAAAGACCTTATCTTTTGTATATCGTTATAATTCAGCATGCTCACTAGTTCTCTGTTTTACCATTTAGGTCGTTGATTCTATGATTCTCTACGTGTTTTGAAATGGCAACCAAAAACCCTCTTGTATCGATCCTCGAGTCAAACAAGTTGACTGGTCCCAACTATTCTGATTGGCTGAGGAATCTAAAAAACATTTTAGATTCTGAGAAGAGAACTTATGTTCTCTTCGAATGGGAGCAGTCCCGAAAGGGAGGCTCCCACTCGGGCCAAGCGGGACGCGATTCAAAAGTAGAAGGATTGTAACAGCCCTAACCTGGGCCGAGTTGGAAAAGGTAAAGTACAGGGGTTATTCAGGAAGCACTTATAATCTCGGTCCTTATTTATTCTCTTCATGCATTACATTCTATGTGACTTAAGTGCTTTTATGTGTTACACTTTAATTAAATGATCGTAGATTTAATTATTTCCTCTATTTAACTCGTACCTTGGAACTCTTTTCATAAAATCCTAGAATTCTAGTATTCATTCTCTTTTAGCACCTAAAACCCTTTCATATGCTTCAAAACCCATTCCTACAGTTTTAGGTTAGAAATTACGAAAATACCCCTACAACTCAAAAATATTCCTACGTCTCCCGAAGCACTTTCACTACCCAATATTGTAACCAAAAGAATCCTCACATTATTTCGACGATCGTGATACTCTCCGTGAACCATAATTCCCATCCTAACTCCCGTAGTATAAAAAACCGGCGAAAACCCTAGCTTATGATTCGATCATCAATAAATTCTTGCTCATCTACTTTTTTATATTCAATATTATAACCAAAACGATCCTCAAATTATTTTATGAATTTTCATGCATTTACCAAAAACTCGATTTCACCATAGCATATTTTATAAATATTTTCCTTTCTAAAAATCACCATTTTATTTTAAACGATTAGCTTTTATTCAAGAGTCGAAATTATACTTAAAACGATCCTTGAATTTTTCTCTACAATATAGTGATTTTTCCAAACTCTAAACTTTATCATAGCTTCGTTTATATAATTTTCCTATGATTTTCATCATCTTTATTATTCATAACTTATGAACGAAAAGTCCAAATATTTCACAATTATAATCAAAACGAAGCCCGTTTTTCACTCGATCTTTCATTAATTCACTACTTCAAGATTTTACCTCTCGACTCTTGAATAAATTTTACATTTATTTTTATTTCAAGATGACATCATCCATGACCTCATGCTCTTCTAGAAGGATTAAACAAATGAGCATAATTTCTCCATATTTCTTAGTTAATTACCTAGCATTTGTTCAACATATTATTTAACCACATCTTCAAATTAATCACCAAGCATTTGTATGAATTAGGAGACATCCACATCTCCCTTAAACTTTCATTTATTGCTTAGAGACCCCTCATGACTACCTATAAATACCCCCTCAAGCCCCATTTATACCTCACAATTCAACACACAAAATCACTCTCTTCTCTCCCCTAGCTCACGCCACTCTTTCCCTCTCTCTACAGGGTGAATTTTTCTTTTATTATTTCATGCTTTATATTATGTTCTTAGTATAATAATAATAGTAGCATGTCTAGGATTAATTAAATTATGCTTTAGGAATTTTATTTTATGAAATATGTGCATAATTGTTAGTTAAATACAATGTGTGCACATTATGGAATTTTATTTAATTAAATGCATGAATTATGATATGATATAATGTGAGTATGTATTTAAATGATTATGATCCAGTTTGATTAAATTCATGCCTAGAATAATTTATTTAGAATTATTTTTCATAGAGAGTTTATATATTTTGCTATATTATGCTTCAAATTTTATGTTATGAATATGAATATAATCAAGCATGTGTAGAACATTTTATGAATACTTGAAGATTTGAATAAATTCATGTTTAGGAATTCATTTATGAATCATATTTCATGAAAAGTTTATATATTATGCTTGTTTATTCTTTAATCTTATGTTACGACTATGAGTTTGATCAAGAATACCTAGAACATCTTATGAATATTCAAACATGATGAAGAACATGTTCTTGATGTTCTTGAAATATGTGTGTACCGTGTGCTAGTGTGTGTAAGTGTGTGTTTGATTTTATGTTTAAAAATCTTTAATCCCCTATGTTTAAATAGTAACCGTTTTTCAATAGTAACTTTGACTTTTGACTTTAAATATGAACTTTGACCAATAATATCATGTAGTAATTTCAAGAATTAATATAAAATAAATTTGGTTTTATTTAAGAAAGGACTTTTATCTAACGATTTCAAAATCGGGGATTAAATAACGTTTTCAAAATCGAGTTCACTTTTATTAAAAATAAACCTTAATTTAGATTCATAATTTGAATAAGAATTTCTTAGTTAATTCGGTTGTATGACTTTGGTATCAGTATGTTTTACAATAATATTTCAATTCTAGATTATCGAATTTCCTGTACATTTACTGTTACACCTTTGTTACAACATGCCTTAATTGTACGCATTCATGTATCGCATTAGTATAGAAAGAACCTAGTTCTCTAAGTCCGTAGTAGTTCACTACTTTCAGGAACTAGGTCTGGACAGTGGAACCCCGGATACCTTACTTGATTCTGTATCGTAGCAGGTGAGGTTAAAATATTTTCAACTGGGATCATGAGTCTACATATAAAATATTTTATTATTTATCCTAATAAGGATTCAATCTTATTTTCCCTAATTATAGTATTATCCCCTTTCTGGGAAATATCTGATATAAGTATATCTATTATCCTATTATATAAAACAAAACCCTTGTTTCAGTATAAGTTACAAACATATCATACTCAAGTCCGTTTTGGCGAGTATTGATATAATGTAACTCTATTCTGTATTTAAAATGCAAGATCTGTATCTGTATCTGTATCTGTTGGGCCCGGTGGTACGGCAGAACTAATAGCCGGGTGGCAAGGGCCATCGTCTATTACTATACCTGCCGCCAAATCTGATCTTAATGTTGGTTTAACTGGAGGTTAGTTATTCCACATTAAGTGACGGGAAAGGTACGTCCCTCCCTCTGTCTGTTTCTGGATCTCGAGGGGTTGCTCCCGACAGATCATGGAGGAAGAAGGCTGGATAGATTCTGTTATTTCTGATTTCATTCTGTTTAAGGAGTAAAGGATGGAGAACGCCTACTTGCAGGGCATCATTACTTTATTATCATACGGTTCATATTTTCAAGAATCTGATACCCAATCCCCTTATTCCCTTTTTCTCAAAATAAATATGAACCAAATATTTGTATTAATTATTATTTTATTGATTTCCGGTATAGTACTATTAATATATTATTTTATTAATAGTATCAGACTCCAACTTTTATAGTCAAACACTTCTTTTAAAAATACCTATACGTATATATGTAGTTCCAACTACCCCCTCACTTAGTCACTTTGACTAACCCTCGCACTTTACAACTCATGGTTTCAGGTTTAACGGACGCTTACTAGAAGGTATCTTGAAGCCTAGTGTGTCTTCTCGTTAGTATGATAGTAAAGGTTCTTTAGAATAAGTTATGCTTCCGAGCTTGTAAATTTTCTATCACGGCATGGTCACTACTTTTGATATCTATACTATGCCATTACTGGCTTATTTATTGCATTCCCCTATCATAGTTTTGAAAGTTTTAAAATTATAAAATTTCCGCTGCAGTGTTTTAATACTCTGATATTGTATAGCACTGTCCGTTCGCCGGAGTGTTTCTCGGGTGCTAGGTCTCACATCCACTCGGGAGATACTTTGGTGCGGGGTTGTAGTGTATAGGGGCGCTACAACTAAAGTGGTATCAGAGCAACCGGGTTACTCTAGTACCCCAGGTGCTCTTTCTTGAAAAATTTAAGTCTTTCAAAAATGCAACACTTTAGAATACTTTATTGTTACACTTCTACATGTTCATATCTCGAGTCCTAGGAATTGCTTCAAGATACCCGTAGGGCCGTTAGTGCATCATGCTTATTCCTTGTACATATTATGTGTTCATAACTTCAGTGTTATATTTGAATTTATTACTTTGTGTCAATCTGTGAATCATTATTTAACCTCCATGCATTATATTTTCCAATGCGATTGTGATTCTAGCATCATAATGTCACCACCAAGGAGTCCACAGACACCATCAGCCACAACAACTCCTATAGGAGCACTAGATATAGCAGAGGCCTTTAGACAGTTTATGCAGACATACGTGCCAGTACCTAGTCATGGAAATGAAAGAACCTTGGAAAAGTTTCTTCAGTTGAATCCACCAAAGTTCTTCGGGGAACCCAATGACCTTAAGGCAGAAAATTGGATTACAAGCCTTGAAAACATATATGAGGCAATGGATATTTACCCCGAAGATCCAAAACTTGTACAATATGCAACCTTCTTATTGGAAGATGCAGCATTAAGTTGGTGGAAGCATGTTAAGCAAAGATGGTTGGATACCGAAATTCAAAGTAATTGGATTGAGTTCGTAAGGGAATTTCAGCATAAGTACATTCCTCAAGTAACCAGGGATGCCCGAGAGGCCGAGTTCATGAATTTAGTACAAGGGTATATCTCAGTAGCCGAATACGAGGCCAAGTTTGTTAGGTTAATACAATATGCACCACACATCTTGAGTGACGAGCGTCGGAAAACAAAGAGATTTATTGATGGATTGAAACTAGACCTACGATGGGCATTAGCTCCTTTTGATATTGAGGGATATACCCGGGCTGTGGATAAAGCCCTAAACACTGAGGCAACACACAAGAGTATTCGCCTGAATTCAAAACATCAAGACCCAACTAACGATAAACTACCACAAGGAGAGAAACGAGTTGCCAGCCAAATTGCTCATATACAAAAGAAGAAATCTAGGCATACCCAACAACAATCCTCGCAAGTACCTCTAAAGGTCCAAGATGAAACCATTTGTGACTTCTGTCATGGGCCGCGACATACTGAAGAGAATTGTTGGAAAAAGGCCGGCTTATGTTTACGATGTGGTAGTGATGAACAGCAGATCCGTGAATGCCCAAAGAAAGCCAAGCAAGGGCAACCAAGGAGAGGAAAAATTATTGTCGGAACTTGAAGAAATCCATTAGGAAAAGGCAGGGCCTATGCTGTGGACGGAGATGTGTATCCCAAACCTTCAAGTAATGTGAAGGGTACGGTACATGTTCTTCACACGCCAGTTAAGGTCCTATGACCCTGGCGTCATGCATTCATTCATTGCATTACAATTATGTGCTTCTGAGTGCCTCTTCTAGTGATTTAGGTCATTATGATATATATAAACACTTCCCTTCTGGGCTAGTAATCATTACTGCCCTCTAGTTTATGAAGTTATTAATGACAAAATAAGAGATCATCCTAGAAAAGGATGAAAAATACTATCAAAATTATTTTATGACAAATGAGAATCTGAGGACAGATTCTTTTTAAGGGGGGTGGATTGTAACAGCCCTAACCTGGGCCGAGTTGGAAAAGGTAAAGTAAAGGGGTTATTCAGGAAGCACTTATAATCTCGGTCCTTATTTATTCTCTTCATGCATTACATTCTATGTGACTTAAGTGCTTTTATGTGTTACACTTTAATTAAATGATCGTAGATTTAATTATTTCCTCTATTTAACTCGTACCTTGGAACTCTTTTCATAAAATCCTAGAATTCTAGTATTCATTCCCTTTTAGCACCTAAAACCCTTTCATATGCTTCAAAACCCATTCCTACAGTTTTAGGTTAGAAATTACGAAAATACCCCTATAACTCAAAAATATTCCTACGTCTCCCGAAGCACTTTCACTACCCAATATTGTAACCAAAAGAATCCTCACATTATTTCGAGGATCGTGATACTCTCCGTGAACCATAATTCCCATCCTAACTCCCGTAGTATCAAAAACCGGCGAAAACCCTAGCTTATGATTCGATCATCAATAAATTCTTGCTCATCTACTTTTTGATATTCAATATTATAACCAAAACGATCCTCAAATTATTTTATGAATTTTCATGCATTTACCAAAAACTCGATTTCACCATAGCATATTTTATAAATATTTTCCTTTCTAAAAATCACAATTTTATTTTAAACGATTAGCTTTTATTCAAGAGTCGAAATTATACTTAAAACGATCCTTGAATTTTTCTCTACAATATAGTGATTTTTCCAAACTCTAAACTTTATCATAGCTTCGTTTATATAATTTTCCTATGATTTTCATCATCTTTATTATTCATAACTTATGAACGAAAAGTCCAAATATTTCACAATTATAATCAAAACGAAGCCCGTTTTTCACTCGATCTTTCATTAATTCACTACTTCAAGATTTTACCTCTCGACTCTTGAATAAATTTTACATTTATTTTTATTTCAAGATGACATCATCCATGACCTCATGCTCTTCTAGAAGGATTAAACAAATGAGCATAATTTCTCCACATTTCTTAGTTAATTACCTAGCATTTGTTCAACATATTATTTAACCACATCTTCAAATTAATCACCAAGCATTTGTATGAATTAGGAGACATCCACATCTCCCTTAAACTTTCATTTATTGCTTAGAGACCCCTCATGACTACCTAAAAATACCCCCTCAAGCCCCATTTATACCTCACAATTCAACACACAAAATCACTCTCTTCTCTCCCCTAGCTCACGCCACTCTTTCCCTCTCTCTACAAGGTGAGTTTTTCTTTTATTATTTCATGCTTTATATTATGTTCTTAGTATAATAATAATAGTAGCATGTCTAGGATTAATTAAATTATGCTTTAGGAATTTTATTTTATGAAATATGTGCATAATTGTTAGTTAAATACAATGTGTGCACATTATGGAATTTTATTTAATTAAATGCATGAATTATGATATGATATAATGTGAGTATGTATTTAAATGATTATGATCCTGTTTGATTAAATTCATGCCTAGAATAATTTATTTAGAATTATTTTTCATAGAGAGTTTATATATTTTGCTATATTATGCTTCAAATTTTATGTTATGAATATGAATATAATCAAGCATGTGTAGAACATTTTATGAATACTTGAAGATTTGAATAAATTCATGTTTAGGAATTCATTTATGAATCATATTTCATGAAAAGTTTATATATTATGCTTGTTTATTCTTTAATCTTATGTTACGACTATGAGTTTGATCAAGAATACCTAGAACATCTTATGAATATTCAAACATGATGAAGAACATGTTGTTGATGTTCTTGAAATATGTGTGTACCGTGTGCTAGTGTGTGTAAGTGTGTGTTTGATTTTATGTTTAAAAATCTTTAATCCCCTATGTTTAAATAGTAACCGTTTTTCAATAGTAACTTTGACTTTTGACTTTAAATATGAATTTTGACCAATAATATCATGTAGTAATTTCAAGAATTAATATAAAATAAATTTGGTTTTATTTAAGAAAGGACTTTTATCTAACGATTTCAAAATCGGGGATTAAATAACGTTTTCAAAATCGAGTTCACTTTTATTAAAAATAAACCTTAATTTAGATTCATAATTTGAATAAGAATTTCTTGGTTAATTCGGTTGTATGACTTTGGTATCAGTATGTTTTACAATAATATTTCAATTCTAGATTATCGAATTTCCTGTACATTTACTGTTACACCTTTGTTACAACATGCCTTAATTGTACGCATTCATGTATCGCATTAGTATAGAAAGAACCTAGTTCTCTAAGTCCGTAGTAGTTCACTACTTTCAGGAACTAGGTCTGGACAGTGGAACCCCGAATACCTTACTTGATTCTGTATCGTAGCAGGTGAGGTTAAAATATTTTCAACTGGGATCATGAGTCTACATATAAAATATTTTATTATTTATCCTAATAAGGATTCAATCTTATTTTCCCTAATTATAGTATTATCCCCTTTCTGGGAAATATCTGATATAAGTATATCTATTATCCTATTATATAAAACAAAACCCTTGTTTCAGTATAAGTTACAAACATATCATACTCAAGTCCGTTTTGGCGAGTATTGATATAATGTAACTCTATTCTGTATTTAAAATGCAAGATCTGTATCTGTATCTGTATTTGTTGGGCCCGGTGGTACGGTAGAACTAATAGCCGGGTGGCAAGGGCCATCGTCTATTACTATACCTGCCGCCAAATCTGATCTTAATTTTGGTTTAACTGGAGGTAAGTTATTCCACATTAAGTGACGGGAAAGGTACGTCCCTCCCTCTGTCTGTTTCTGGATCTCGAGGGGTTGCTCCCGACAGATCATGGAGGAAGAAGGCTGGATTGATTCTGTTATTTCTGATTTCATTCTGTTTAAGGAGTAAAGGATGGAGAACGCCTACTTGCAGGGCATCATTACTTTATTATCATACGGTTCATATTTTCAAGAATCTGATACCCAGTCCCCTTATTCCCTTTTTCTCAAAATAAATATGAACCAAATATTTGTATTAATTATTATTTTATTGATTTCCGGTATAGTACTATTAATATATTATTTTATTAATAGTATCAGACTCCAACTTTTATAGTCAAACACTTCTTTTAAAAATACCTATACGTATATATGTAGTTCCAACTACCCCCTCACTTAGTCACTTTGACTAACCCTCGCACTTTACAACTCATGGTTTCAGGTTTAACGGACGCTTACTAGAAGGTATCTTGAAGCCTAGTGTGTCTTCTCGTTAGCATGATAGTAAAGGTTCTTTAGAATAAGTTATGCTTCCGAGCTTGTAAATTTTCTATCACGGCATGGTCACTACTTTTGATATCTATACTATGCCATTACTGGCTTATTTATTGCATTCCCCTATCATAGTTTTGAAAGTTTTAAAATTATAAAATTTCCGCTGCAGTGTTTTAATACTCTGATATTGTATAGCACTGTCCGTTCGCCGGAGTGTTTCTCGGGTGCTAGGTCTCACATCCACTCGGGAGATACTTTGGTGCGGGGTTGTAGTGTATAGGGGCGCTACAAGGATGATAATCTCCAAGCCCATTGCCTTATGTTGGCTAACATGTCTCCGGACTTGCAAAGGCAACATGAGGCCATGGAATTCGCTTGGGAGATTTACGACCACCTAGAGAAACTTTACCGCCCTCATGAACGTGTTACAAGGTATAACACTTCAAAGGAATTGTTCCACTTGAGAATGAGGGAAGGTTCAAGTGTCCATGAATATGGACTCAAATTTCTCGCCCTTACTGAGAAACTTGCTTCCATGGACATGCCACTGAAAGATGAGCTTTCAGTGGATTTGTTGCTAGCTTCGCTCCCACCATCATTCAACCCATTTGTCCTTAACTTCAACATGAATCATGCTGGTGCTACTGTAGCTGAGCTGATTAGTCAGCTTGTGACTGCTGAAAGCACGATCAAGAAGGACAATAAGGTTTTGATGGTGAATGCTCCATCTTCCTCTTCTGGGCCTTCTAAAGGTAAGGGTAAGAAAGCCCAAAGGAAGAAGAAGAAACCCCTTAGGCCCACTGGTGGCGTGTCGAAGGGGAAGGCCCAAAAGAAGAAGCGTGAACAGAAAGAGGATGTTTGCTTCCATTGTGGCAAAGCGGGACATTGGAGGAGAAACTGCCCAGAGTACAAGGCTACTCTAAAGAAAGGTATCTTTCTCGTTGAAGTAAATCTTTCTATTAATTCTAGATCTTGGGCACTTGATACCGGTTGTGGAACTCATATTTGTAATGATGTACAGATGCTAAGTGAAGTCCAACAACTCAAAGAAGGAGAATGTGTCTTGAAGATGGGCGATGGCTCAAACATTGAAGCTCGAGCTTTAGGCACAATTAGATTAGATTTAGGTGGTTTTGAGTTAGTCTTAAATAAAGTCCTTTATGTACCGAGCATTATTCGTAATATAATTTTTGTTCGAATTTTAGATTGTGATGGTTATGAAACTTATATTAAGAATTGTAAATACTTTATCAAACGGAACAACTCTTCCGTTCACATCGGTACTCTAAGTAATGGACTTTATCTAACTCAGAATATCAATATCATGAATATACAATGAGAAACGAAGCGTAAGAGAGATGACAAAGTTTCAGCTCCCTTATGGCACGCTAGATTAGGACACATTTCCAAGAACAGAATTAGCAAGATAAACACTTTAGGATCATTCTCTGAAAATGATCCTAAGGAGTTAACTTCTTGCGAATCCTGTCTCAAAGGAAAAATGTCCAAAGTCCCTTTTAAAGGAACTGTGGAACGTGCCTTTAAGGTCTTGGATTTGATCTATACAAATGTTTATGGACCGCTTAGTGTAAGCACAAGAAACAATCATCAGTATTTCATAACCTTTACTGATGACTTCAGTCGGTATGGTTATATATACTTGATGAAGTATAAATCTGAAGCTTTTGAGAAATTCTTAGAATTTCAAAAGGAGGTTGAGAACCAAACTGGTCATAAGATCGAAGCACTTCGATCTGATCGAGGAGGCAAGTATCTTAATGAAGAATTCCTTAATCATCTCAGAGATAATGGGATTATCTCTCAGTGGACTCCTCCGGGAACTCCTCAGCTTAATGGAGTTTCTGAGAGAAGGAATTGAACCTTACTTGATATGGTTCGTTCCATGATGAGTTTCACTGACTTACCACCTTCTTTCTAGGGTTATGCCCTAGAATGTGCAACAAAGATTTTGAATGTAGTTCCCTCTAAGTCAGTCCCTAAAAAGCCCTATGAAATGTGGCATGGCAAAATCCCTAGCTATTCTTACTTAAGAATTTGGGGTTGTCCTGCTTACGTGAAGAGGACAGTGGGAGATAAGTTAGAATCTCGTTCTAACTTATGCTACTTTGTAGGTTATCCTAAGGAATCCATAGGATATTACTTCTATGATCAATCTGAGCAAAAGGTGTTTGCTTCCAGAAATGCCACTTTTCTTGAGGAACGGTTTCTTAAAGATAAGAAAGGTAAGATCATAGAATTAGAAGAAGTACAAAGTGATCACACACCACCCACTGAAGAAACGTACCCTTCTGATCAACCACAACCAATCACGAATTTCGATACACATGAAAATCCTCCTCTAAGGCTTTCTGAACGCACTCCTAGACAACCGGAGAGATGGTATGGATTCTTCCATGAAATCTCTCGAAAGGATAATGATCCTTTAATATATGAGGAGGCACTTTCAGATTCTGACTCTGAACAGTGGATAGAAGCCATGAAATCCCAAATGGACTCCATGAACCCTAACCAAGTTTGGACCTTCGTAGATTTGCCTGATGGGGTCAAACCCATAGGTTGCAAAAGGATCTTTAAGAGAAAGCTTGGAGTTGATGGAAGCATTGCAACCTACAAAGCAAGACTGGTTGCAAAAGGATTCACTCAAAGACCCGGCGTGGACTTTGATGAAACTTTTTCACCAGTTGCAATGCAAAAGTCTAATCGGATCATGCTTGCCATTGCTTCATATTATGACTATGAGATATGGCAAATGGATGTGAAATGTGACGCCCCGAGTTTTCACACGTGCAGGTAGGTGTTACGTGCGCATTTATATCTAATTATATGATTTTATATTTTATTTTGTCAATTGAATTTGTTTATAATTTCATTTATTTATTTAAAATTACTTATGATTGTTTATTTGAGCTATGACTATGTGATCGGACTTGTGAAAATAGGAATTATGTGATTGTGGTGTTAATTGAATGAGATTACGTGTTCCGTGTATTCCGTGGGCTTAATTGTTAGATATTTGAATGTTTTGGACTCAATCGGAAATTGAGTTTGGGCTTAATTGCCACTTTTTGTAAGTTTAGGGACCTATTCGTATAATAGGCAACCCTGAACGGTTTTCGCGATATCTTGAGCTCCGGACCTCGAAATCGAGATCCGTAACCGGCGTTGAACTTGTTTCGACGTTACCTATCCTTTGAACATGACCTTGTACCTTTTTGATATCATTTGGACCTTCGACAACGAATCGTCCCATAACCCGATTTTATAACTTGCTTAAACCTTTTCTTAAACGAACCGGACTTGGACCAACCCGTATCCTACCCATTTCTATACTAGATATCAGCACTTCTACTCCCTTTTTCTCCCCATTTGATCGATCAAAATCAGCCAAGGCAAGGGGCAAGGAAGCACTCTCAAGAATCCCTCCATTCTTGATCAACCAAGTTTGAGCTCAAGTCTAGCTTCCATCCGATCTTTTTCCAAGGTGAGTTAGGATTTGTAATCTCCATCTTCCCCTCCATATTTTCATCTAAGTGAAGCATGTTAGAAGTTGAGTATTCATGTGTTTGAATATATGAGCATGAGTTGAGGGTTTGGTTTGACCTTTGGTTTCCATGAGTTAAGATGAGGTTTGATGCATGATGAATGATGTTTGAAGCTTCCTTATCAATTCTTTATGCTTCGATTTAATGTTGGTGGACTATAGCATGAGTTGCCATTGGAGGAGCTTGAAGCTTCCATGAATGAAAGCTTGTCATTGATTGATCTTTTGCCAACTTCGGATATGGATTCTTGCATATATGAATGAATTGCATGATTTGTATGAATTATGTGGCTTGAAAACGTGTCTAGTTGGTATCTAAGAGCTTCCTTAGGGCTGCCCTGTTCTTCAAAGCTTTTCCCACGCAGAAACAGAGCTGCTGCTCAGTTTTCCCTTTCAAAACGATGAGCTGACACGGCCGTGTCAGCTTTGAACTGAAAATGGACACGGCCGTGTTGGGCTCTCGACTTTGTTTTTTTTCTGATTTTAACCTCGGACACGGCCGTGTCCAAATCCTTTGAAAACTCAACTCGGCCGTGTGAAGCCCTCGACTTTGAATTTTCTGATTTTTAAACCTCGGACACGGCCGTGTCCATTTCCCTTTGAAACTCAACACGGCCGTGTCATTTGAAATGGCAGCCTTGGAAAGTCTCTTTGCCTGCTTGAATAGCATGCATGGCTCGTATTTGTGGATTATATGGAACGTGACTCCAATTTAGCTATGTTATGATTGTTTTATAAATGTAAGAATGCAAGCATGAAAGTTGTGAACGGTTTTATGCGTTCATATTATAAGCATGGCATTGCCGAGCGTTTTATTTGGTCATTTTGAGTCTCACTTCACCTGTCTTGCACAGATTTTGATTCCTTTGGAGACGAGGCCGGTCAGTGAGGCTCGTGTGCTCTTCTTTTGCAGTTCGAGGTGGGTTTTTCTTCTACTTAGCTATATGACCCTATAAATACCTTTAATGTGAATAGTTTTAGACCAAAATGTATATATATATATATATAGAGTCATTTTCATAGAGTAAATGTTTACAACGTAAAGCCTTAATTTCTAAATCCTACCGAATGATTTGGCGAGAATGAAAGAATGAATGTTATGCACGAATGGGGCCCAGGGACTTAGTGTGAGTGCCTATCCGGGGAGGCATGGGCCGACAGTGACCCTTCACATTAGTTCCACCAAATTAACGGCGTAACCGGACCTCGTTAGGAGTTTGCGAGGAATGGACGCTGAGCGCCATCTGGGGAGTCATGTAACCCCTTTTGGTCAATGAATGGGTGGTCGGGTCTTGCAAGCCCGTCACCAAACCGGAGGAAGAAGGTGTAAATGTTAATGAATGTGCACAAAAGAATGATTGCATGAAAGAATGAAAGAATGAATGTTTAAATATTTTACACAAGGTGTTGGTTGGAGATAATGCACGCCCACTCGCCGGGCCAATAATGACCTAATGTTAATGATTCGTTATAATCCCTTTTGATGAGTTTCATTCACCCACTTGGGGAAGTTCTTTAAAACCTCATTTGGGATTATAGCTTGCATGTGATTGTTTAATTACTATCATATATAATATTTATGCCCTGTTTTATACCCACCAGTCCCTTTTGGACTGAACCCGTTTGGTTATCAGTTGTTTTGTGCAGGTTTTGGGAGAGCTAGGCGGGAATACGAGTCGTAGGTCTTGCATTCGCTTCTAGCTCTAGTATTTTGGTGTTACACTTGCATACTCGTACTTTTGGTTATTGTATATGGATATTGTTTTGAGCCGTGATGGCATACGAATACTGATTTGGAGCGTAATGGTATTGAATTTTAACTTTCGTGAATTTAATTGTTGGTACTTAGAGCATAGAGCTCAATATATGGAATAACTGTTGGTACCTAGAGCATATAGCTCAATCTACGATATATGATTTATTGCTTCCGCATTTTATGTTATGCTGCCACTCTGATTGTTGTGATGATTGGGGTTTAAGTGATAGGATAGTCCTGCCTGGCTTAGAGAGTGTGTGTGTCCCCGTTCGCTATGATTCAGCACGTGTATGGAAATCCATTTCATATACGGGCCGGGTCATTGTGCGGGGGATGTGGTACCTCGCGCTCGGGTGCTACATCCTTAAGTGGTATCAGAGCTTAGGATTGCAAAACCTGGGCTTTCGTGTCGAGTGAGTCTGTCTAGGTCGTTCGGCTTAGGAACTAATTGACAATGTGTTGCATATACATCTCTTTTGTGCTTGATTGATTTAAATTTCGGATTGTGGTTGAATTAAACGCATCATCATGCATGAGCTAAGCCTAGCACGCATTTTAGTGTTTTGACAGGATGCCTCCACGTAGACACCGTGATAGATCTCCAGGACGACGTCATCATCGTGATCGTACTCCTACACCTCCACCTCCACAGCCACCGCCAGCAGAGGCCTTTGTTAATTCAGTTATCAACATTATAGACCAGAAGCTTCAAGATTATGTGCCACCGGCACCTCCGGCACCACCTGTACCTGCTATACCGCAAGAGGTACCGATCTCAGTTATACTTAGGGAGTTTCAGAACCAAAGACCTCCCAAGTTCTTCAAGGGAAATGATGCGCAGGCGGAGATGTGGTTAAAAGAAGTCGAGAGGATATGGGAGCTTATACCATGTGAGTCCCGAGAGAAGGCTCGATGCACTCTTACTTTAATATAAGGGGAAGCGTACTCTTGGTGGGAAAGCACAAGGATAGTATTGGAAGCAGCTGGAGAGGAGATCAACTGGGAAGTTTTTACACGGGAATTCAAGAATAAGTTCATCCCTCGTTCCTCCCGTACTCGAAGATTGAGGGAATTCACTGAATTAAAGCAGGGATCTAGATCTGTGGCCGAGTACATTTCGGATTATGAGAGATTGTCCCGTTATGCACCTAACATAGCAGGTGATGATTTTCACAAGGCTATGCAGTTTGTTCCGGGACTTCGACCAGACATCCAGGCAGCTCTTGAGCCGGTTAACACGAGTACCTGGGCGAAGGCTACCTCGAAAGCCTTAAAGGTTGAAGATTCTGTCAATGCAAGAAGGCCAGCTTATCGCCAGGGACAAGGGTCAGGATCCGGCTGGGGATTCAACAAAGGGAAGAGGCCGATGCCTTTATCAAATCCACCCCCAAAAGGACCTTTTAAGAAGCCGAGAATTGGAGGTTCAAGTGCACCTGTTCCACAACCACCTCATGCTCCACCGGCTCTTAAAGGATCTCGCAATGATCAGCCTCCGTGTACTTATTGTGGATGGCCAACCCATTCTTACAACAATTGCCGAAAGAGATTGAGGTTGTGCTTGATATGTGGAAAAGGGGATCATATGGCTTTTTCATGCCCGGACAAGACACCAGGGTATCAAACTGGAGCTCAGAAATCGATGATTCAGGCACGAGCCTATGCTCTTGAGACTGAGGAGCAAAATGTTGAGGCCGACCCAAACTCAGTGGTGGAAGGTACCGTTTGCATTCATAACACGAGCATTCACGCATTATTCGATCCGGGTGCCACTCACTCTTTTATATCTGCTGATTTATGTGCGCTTCTGTGTTTATCTGTTATTTGCTCCAATTCTTGTTATTTTGTGAGTTCCCCTCTTGGAGGTAGTTTGCAGACAGACCGGGTTGTCAGGGGTTGTTCGGTGTTGATAGAAGGGAAAGATTATCCGGCAGATTTTATCGTGATGTCTATGAAGAAGTATGGGGTAATCTTCGGGATGGATTGGTTGTACCGGCACCGGGCCGAAGTGGATTGTTTTAAGAAGAAGATTAAATTGGGTGATGAGTTGATTGGAGAAGTTAGGTCGAACAATATATCGCTATTGTCGTTTATGAAAGCTCGTAAATTGGTGAAGGATGGAGCCACGGGATTTATAGCCTATCTCCTTAATAAACCTAAGGATCAATCAAGTTTTGAGGAGACGGTTGTGGTAAAGGAATATCCCGATGTATTTCCAGAGAATTTGGGTTCTCTACCACCGGATCGGGAGATTGAATTTGTTGTTGATTTATATCCGGGATCAGAACCTTATTCCAAGACCCCTTATAGAATGGCTCCGGCAGAGTTGAAAGAGTTGAAGGTTCAGTTGGAGGAAATACTCAAGATTGGTTAAATTCGACCGAGTTCATCTCCGTGAGGTGCTCCGGTTCTCTTTGTCAAGAAGAAAGATGGGTCATTGAGAATGTGTATAGATTACCGGGAGCTTAATCGGATGACTATCAAGAATAAGTACACGTTGCCCCACATTGAGGATTTATTTGATATGCTGCAAGGTTCGAGAACCTATTCGAAATTGGATTTAAGGCAAGGTTACTACCAACTGAAAATCCGGGAAGAGGATATACCCAAGACAGGATTCAATACCCGGTATGGGCATTATGAGTTCGTAGTGATGCCGTTTGGTTTGACAAATGCCCCGGCAGCATTTATGGATATGATGCATCGGATTTTTCGGCCGTACTTGGATAAATTTGTAGTGATCTTCATTGATGACATTCTCGTGTATTCCAAGACTCCAGAGGATCATGCTAGGCATCTGAAGTTGGTACTGGAAACGTTGACAGAGCACCGGTTATACGCAAAGTTTAGTAAGTGTGAGTTTTGGATCAACCGGGTTGCTTTTCTAGGCCATATTATTTCAAGTAAGGGTTTGGAAGTTGATCCTTCAAAGATCGAGACAGTTACTCAGTGGCAGAGCCCGAAGAATGCTTCCGAGGTAAGAAGTTTCTTGGGATTGGTGGGCTATTACCGACGGTTTGTGAAGGATTTTTAAAAGATCGCCGGTCCTTTAACTCGATTAACTAAGAAGGAAGCTAAATTTGAGTGGGACGAGGCATGCGAAGCGAATTTCCAACTCTTGAAGGAAAAATTAACCACTGCACCGGTATTAGCACTCCCCGAAGGCACTGAAGGATACATGGTTTATACGGACGCCTCGAAAGAAGGGTTGGGATATGTTTTGATGCAGAAGGGTAAGGTGATAGCTTATGCCTCGAGGAAATTGAAGGATCATGAACAGAATTATCCCACTCACGATCTTGAGCTTGCAGCAGTGATCTTCGCTCTGGGAAAGTGGAGACACTACCTTCATGGAGTTTCTTTTGAGATCTTTTCCGGCCACAAGAGTCTTCAGTATTTGTTCTCTCAGAAGGAATTGAACAAGAGGCAGAGGAGATGGATGGAGATGTTAGCGGATTATGAGTGTACGATTCGTTACCATCCCGGAAAAGCTAATGTTATCGCGGATGCCCTTAGCAGGAAGGCTAGTGTGTCTAGTGTGAAAGTGGAAGTTGGAGAAGAATTTGAGTCTTTTAAGCTGAGAGCTAGTATTCAGAATGTCACGGATCAACCGGATCTTCAACAGAGGTTGTTTGAAGTGCAAAGAGTGGATTCCGAGGTTCAGAGGTTAGTGCGGAAAGCTAAAAATGACTCAGAAAGTCCGTTCGGATTTGATGACACCGGGCTGCTAAGGTTTAAGAACAGAGTTGTGGTTCCGGAAGAATTGAAACGGCTGATATTGGAAAAAGCTCATCGATCAGGGTATTCGATACATCCCGGAGGAAATAAGATGTATAAGGATTTAAAGAAATTTTATTGGTGGAATGGACTTAAAAGGGATGTGATTAATTTCGTGAGGCATTGTTTAACTTGCCAAGTTGTGAAAGCAGAACATCAGAAACCATCGGGGTTACTTCAACCGTTACCTATTCCGGAATGGAAATGGCAGCAAGTGGCAATGGATTTTGTTACGGGTCTTCCTAGAGTGAAAGGTGGTTTGGATGGAATCTGGGTGATTGTGGATTGATTGACAAAATCGGCGCATTTTCTTGCTATTCGGATGTCGGATAAGGTGAATAAATTGGCTACGAAATATGTTGATGAAATTGTGCGACTTCATGGTGTACCGGTCAGCATTGTATCAGATCGGGATCCAAGGTTCACTTCTAGGTTTTGGCAAGAATTGCAAAGGAATCTGGGAACAAGGCTTCAATTCAGCACAGCTTTCCATCCTCAGACAGACGGGCAATCCGAGAGATTAATCAAATATTTGGAGGATATGTTGAGAGCATGTGCATTGGATTTTTCGAGTTCGTGGAACGAGCAATTACCTTTGATTGAGTTCGCCTATAATAATAGTTTTCAAGCATCGATAGAAATGGCTCCATATAAAGCTCTCTACGGACGGAAATGCAGATCACCGTTGTTCTTTGATTTAGAGTAATGGAATTGGACGAAGCAAGAAGGCGTGAAACGAGGGGAGAATAAAGAAAAACCTTCTAAGGCCGTGTTGGAAGCAATTGATAAGGTCCAAATAATCAGACAACGGATGAAAACAGCCCAGGATCGACAGAAAAGCTATGCAGATAAACGAAGGAAGGATCTTGAGTTTACAGTTGGGGATAGAGTGTTTCTGAAAGCTTCAACTCGAAAAGGGTTCACCCGAATTGGAAAGGGGGGAAAGCTAAATCCCCGATATTTGGGACCTTATGAGATTCTGGAAAGAATTGGAGATACAGCCTACCGTTTGGATCTACCCCCGAGTTTGACAGGAATTCATAATGTATTCCATGTTTCTCAGCTTCGAAAATATTATCCGGATGAATCCGAGATCTTAACCGTGGAAGAAGTGGAACTTGAACCTAACCTTACCTTCGTTCAGAAACCGGTTAGAATCTTGGACCGGAAATTTTAAGAATTAAGAAACCGGCGAATCCCACTAGTTAAAGTCTTATGGAGAAGTGATAAATCAGAAGAGGCTACGTGGGAGACTGAGGAGAAGATGAAAAGATTTCATTCTGAATTGTTTCACACGAGTGACGGTAGGTGTTAGGTGCGCATTTATAAGGGGGAGAGGTTGTGACGCCCCGAGTTTTCACACGTGCAGGTAGGTGTTACGTGCGCATTTATATCTAATTATATGATTTTATATTTTATTTTGTCAATTGAATTTGTTTATAATTTCATTTATTTATTTAAAATTACTTATGATTGTCTATTTGAGCTATGACTATGTGATCGGACTTGTGAAAATAGGAATTCTGTGATTGTGGTGTTAATTGAATGAGATTACGTGTTCCGTGTATTCCGTGGGCTTAATTGTTAGATATTTGAATGTTTTGGACTCAATCGGAAATTGATTTTGGGCTTAATTGCCACTTTTTGTAAGTTTAGGGACCTATTCGTATAATAGGCAACCCTGAACGGTTTTCGCGATATCTTGAGCTCCGGACCTCGAAATCGAGATCCGTAACCGGCGTTGAACTTGTTTCGACGTTACCTATCCTTTGAACATGACCTTGTACCTTTTTGATATCATTTGGACCTTCGACAACGAATCGTCCCATAACCCGATTTTATAACTTGCTTAAACCTTTTCTTAAACGAACCGGACTTGGACCACCCCGTATCCTACCCATTTCTATACTAGATATCAGCACTTCTACTCCCTTTTTCTCCCCATTTGATCGATCAAAATCAGCCAAGGCAAGGGGCAAGCAAGCACTCTCAAGAAACCCTCCATTCTTGATCAACCAAGTTTGAGCTCAAGTCTAGCTTCCATCCGATCTTTTTCCAAGGTGAGTTAGGATTTGTAATCTCCATCTTCCCCTCTATATTTTCATCTAAGTGAAGCATGTTAGAAGTTGAGTATTCATGTGTTTGAATATATGAGCATGAGTTGAGGGTTTGGTTTGACCTTTGGTTTCCATGAGTTAAGATGAGGTTTGATGCATGATGAATGATGTTTGAAGCTTCCTTATCAATTCTTTATGCTTGGATTTAATGTTGGTGGACTATAGCATGAGTTGCCATTGGAGGAGCTTGAGGCTTCCATGAATGAAAGCTTGTCATTGATTGATCTTTTGCCAACTTTGGATATGGATTCTTGCATATATGAATGAATTGCATGATTTGTATGAATTATGTGGCTTGAAAACGTGTCTAGTTGGTATCTAAGAGCTTCCTTAGGGCTGCTCTGTTTTTCCTTTCAAAACGATGAGCTGACACGGCCGTGTCAGCTTTGAACTGAAAATGGACACCGCCGTGTTGGGCTCTCGACTTTGTTTTTTTTCTGATTTTAACCTCGGACGCGGCCGTTGCCAAATCCTTTGAAAACTCAACACGGCCGTGTCAAGCCCTCGACTTTGAATTTTCTGATTTTGAAAGCTCGGACACGGCCGTGTGCATTTCCCTTTGAAACTCAAACGACCGTGTCATTTGAAATGGCACTCTTAGAAAGTGTCTTTTCTTGCTTGAATGGCATGCATAGCTCGTATTTGTGGATTATATGGAACGTGACTCCAATTTAGCTATGTTATGATTGTTTTATAAATGTAAGAATGCAAGCATGAAAGTTGTGAACGGTTTTATGCGTTCATATTATAATCATGGCATTGCCGAGCGTCTTATTTGGTCATTTTGAGTCTCACTTCACCTGTCTTGCACAGATTTTGATTCCTTTGGAGACGAGGCTGGTCAGTGAGGCTCGTGTGCTCTTCTTTTGTAGTTCGAGGTGGGTTTTTCTTCTACTTAGCTATATGACCCTATAAATACCTTTAATGTGAAAAGTTTTAGACCAAAATGTATATATATATATAGAGAGTCATTTTCATAGTGTAAATGTTTACAACGTAAAGCCTTAATTTCTAAATCCTACCGAATGTTTTGGTGAGAAAGAAAGAATGAATGTTATGCACGAATGGGGCCCAGGGACTTAGTGTGAGTGGCTATCCGGGGAGGCATGGGCCGACAGTGACCCTTCACATTAGTTCCACCAAATTAACGGCGTAACCGGACCTCGTTAGGAGTTACCGAGGAATGGACGCTGAGCGCCATCTGGGGAGTCATGTAACCCCTTTTGGTCAATGAATGGGTGGTCGGGTCTTGCAAGCCCGTCACCAAACCGGAGGAAGAAGGTGTAAATGTTAATGAATGTGCCCAAAAGAATGATTGCATGAAAGAATGAAAGAATGAATGTTTAAATATTTTACACAAGGTGTTGGTTGGAGATAATGCACGCCCACTCGCCGGGGCAATAATGACCTAATGTTAATGATTCGTTGTAATCCCTTTTGATGAGTTTCATTCACCCACTTGGGGAAGTTCTTTAAAACCTCATTTGGGATTATAGCTTGCATGTGATTGTTTAATTACTGTCATATATACTATTTATGCCCTGTTTTATACCCACCAGTCCCTTTTGGACTGAACCCGTTTGGTTTTCAGTTGTTTTGTGCAGGTGTTGGGAGAGCTAGGCGGGAATACGAGTCGTAGGTCTTGCATTCGCTTCTAGCTCTAGTATTTTGGTGTTACACTTGCATACTCGTACTTTTGGTTATTGTATATGGATATTGTTTTGAGCCGTGATGGCATACGAATACTGATTTGGAGCGTAATGGTATTGAATTTTAACTTTCGTGAATTTAATTGTTGGTACTTAGAGAATAGAGCTCAATATATGGAATAACTGTTGGTACCTAGAGCATATAGCTCAATCTACGGTATATTATTTATTGTTTCCGCATTTTATGTTATGTGTTGGAAAACACGAATTAGAAAGTAGCGGAATTTAAAAAATTTTCCCAACAAAAGGACCTTGAACTCGCAATCGTGTAACCAAATTCGTAAAGATAGAAAACTTACTTTTCTTTTATTCTTTCTTGAAGCGTTTCAAGCCACCCAAGAACGCTCTTCTCGCGGCTTGATCCCCTCTCCTTGGTAAAGCTCGAATCTTCAAACTTCTAACTTGAAGTCTCTAGAGAAAGTCCACCAACTTGATCACAATCTAATTAGTAAGGATGCTAGTTCTCTAGTTAGTGTTTAGGCTTAACCTAGGGTTTAATTTAATCTTGGAGAAAGGAAGGTGTTCAACACATGAACCAAGAATTGTCAATTCGCTCTAAAGGGGAGCATGAGCTCCCCTATATTTAGGAAAGGGGAGGGGCGGCCGAACCTAGTCCTAATGGACAAAGGATTTGGTCCCTCTTTCTCCTATTACTTGATCATCAAGTATTTTCCAACTTTGACTTTGAATTCTATTTCAAGTCAACTTTTAAGAGAGCTAAAAATATCCAAACTATTTTTGGATAATTTTATACTTTATTTATTATAAAAATAAATAACTTATTTTATCTAATTAATTAATTCATAATTAATTAACTAGATTATTTTCTCCAAAATTAGACTTTCTTTTTAATTCAAAATTAAACCAAAGTCTTTTAAATAATTAACTAATTAATTATTTAACATATATATGATATATATATATACACACGTGTGTGACACGTGTCACAGTGACACGTGTCACTCACGTGAGCCACACGTGTGACTTCACACGTGTGGAACCCTCTTGGCCCGATTTAACTCGTTTAATCCTTTTCAAGCCTCAACTCATGTAACCAAGTTGTTGTGTGTGACCCTCTAGGTTCTCAATTCAATTAGCAGTGACCCTAATTAATTAATTCACTAATTAATTAATCAGTCCACAGATTAAACGACCATAGTCTAGCAACAGGTGTTTAACCCCTAGCTGAATTGGAATGTTCGGATTCGATAGAACCTTTAAGTCATTGATTCATGTGAGATACAATCCTCCTACTTACTATCTCTCAACCAAGATCTAGGGCAAGGGAATAATCAGAACCCTAATAATCTGGTCTTAAAGCTAAGTGCATTTCATATCCATTTGATCTCAATCCAAGAAACCCTTTTCTTGATGTCTTGATCTACTGCCTTGGCCAAGGACTCTATATGGCATATGAATGACTTACACAATAAGAGATCACCTTGCATATGCAAGTGTAGGTCCTTTCTTGATTCTCATTCACTTTCATGAATCACTTGTGCAGCCCCAGCATAAGCCTTGAATCAGTTGTCTAAGGCGACACCATTTAAAGCTTATACCAAAGACTACAGAGTTAACTCATAAAGTAACATGGAACCTCAAGTCTAAGGATCAATTAATCACATCAATGACTCGTGAGATATTTTCTAATCTGGAAGTTTCCATTTCCTGAAATAGAAACTTCCTTTCCCATTTAGGAATGTTCTTACACGGGGCACCTTAGTGAACTTACTTGTTAAAGTAAGCACCTTCATGTATCACGCACGTATCAACTATACACTTTGCACCTCCATGAAACAAGGTGGTCCTTCTTAAGGGCGTGATCCCACAAGCAAGCCTTAGAGGAGTCAGGTTGACACTCCCACTGTCGGTAGGACTCATCGGCTTGGAGTATTTTACTAATCATGACTTATGTGATATAGGGCTCGTTTCATGAACCATTTCACCTAAATGGTAGAGTCCTAAAGTCATCAGGATTAGGGGAGTTCTCATACATGCAAAACTAAAGTAAATGCATACCAAACAAGAGCATATAAAGAAGTGTTGCCTCAATTCATTATTTCATTCAAAGATTGTCTGTGATTACAATAAGGAAAAGCACAAAGCGGATATACAATCGGCTTTGTAGGGCACTGTTCCTAACAGTTATGCTGCCACTCTGATTGTTGTGATGATTGGAGTTTAAGTGATAGGATAGTCCCGCCTGGCTTAGAGAGTGTGTGTGTCCCCGTTCGCTATGATTCAGAACGTGTATGGAAATCCATTTCATATACGGGCTGGGTCATTGTGCGGGGGATGTGGTACCTCGCGCTCGGGTGCCACATGAAAATTGCCTTTCTCAATGGTGACATTGACAAAGACATTTATATGGAGCAACCCATAGGTTTCACATTCAGTGGGAGTGAGCAAAAGGTTTGCAAACTCCAAAGATCAATCTATGGATTGAAACAGGCTTCTAGGAATTGGAACATTCGATTTGATGAATCATTCAAAGAGTTTGGCTTCATTCAAATTTCGAATGAGTCTTGTGTGTATAGAAAGGAATTGGAGACCTCAGTGCAATTCTTAGTACTTTATGTTGATGACATCCTTCTTATTGGGAATTCGAAGGATGACATGAAAGTAACTAAGTTATGGTTATCGAACCAATTCGAGATGAAAGATCTTGGTGATGCGTCCTACATCCTTGGAATTAAAATCTATAGAGATAGATCTAGAAGGTTAATAGGACTATCACAGTCGATGTACATTGACAAAGTATTGACGAGATTCAATATAGAGTCAGCAAAGGTTAAGAACCTTCCTATGAGTGTAGGAACATGTCTTTCAAAGAAGATGTGTCCTAAGACTAACCTTGAGAAGGAAAGAATGACTCATACACCTTATGCATCAGCAATAGGTAGCATAATGCATGCAATGTTATGTACTCGACCGGATGTGGCTTATGCCCTTAGTGTAAAAAGTCGTTTCCAATCTGACCCTGGAGATGGTCACTGGGCTGCCGTGAAGAATATTCTTAAGTACTTGAAAAGTACTAAAGATTTATTCTTAGTTTACGGAGGTCAGAAAGATCTTACTGTCGAAGGATACTGCGATGCAAGCTTTGCATCTGACTTAGATGATTTTAAGTCAATGTCAGGATACATTTTCTGCCTAAACGGCGGAGCAGTGAGTTGGAAGAGTTCCAAGCAAACTACCACTGCAGATTCGACCACTGAGGCCGAATACTTAGCTGCAAATGATGCAGCTAAGGAAGGTGTTTGGATTAGAAACTTCATTCAAGAATTGAATGTTGTTCCTAGCATGAAAGACCCCATTTCTGTGTTTTGTGACAACACTGGGGCTGTTGCTCAAGCAAGAGAAACAAGATCTCACCAACGGACCAAGCACATTATGAGGAAGTATCACCTAATCCGTGATATTATCAAAAGAGGAGATGTGCAAATTGAGAGGGTCACATCAGTAGAGAACGTGGCAGATCCACTTACTAAACCCCTTAGTCGAGAAGCTTTCCAAGGTCATCTTCAGAAGATGGGACTTAGAGTAGCTTTAGAATGGCTTTGACGGGCAAGTGGGAGATTGTTAGGAATAGTGCCTAGAAAGCCGATTGTATATCCGCTTTGTGCTTTTCCTTATTGTAATCACAGACAATCTTTGAATGAAATAACGAATTGAGGCAACACTTCTTTATATGCTCTTTTTTGGTATGCGTTTACTTTAGCTGTGGTTGTATGAGAACTCCCCTAATCCTGATGACTTTAGGACTCTACCATTTAGGCGAAATGGTTCATGAAACGAGCCCTATATCACATAAGTCATGATTAGTAAAATACTCCAAGCCGATGAGTCCTACAGACAGTGGGAGTGTCAACCTGACTCCTCTAAGGCTTGCTTGTGGGATCACGCCCTTAAGAAGGACCACCTTGTTTCATGGAGGTGCAAAGTGTATAGTTGGTACATGCGTGATACATGAGGGTGCTTACTTTAATAAGTAAGTTCACTGAGGTGCCCCGTGTGAGAACATTCCTAAATGGGAAAGGAAGTTTCTATTTCAGGAAATGGAAACTTCTAGATTAGGAAATATCTCACGAGTCATTGATGTGATTAATTGATCCTTAGACTTGAGGTTCCTTGTCACTTTATGAGTTAACTCTGTAGTCTTAGGTATAAGCTTTAAAGGGTGTCGCCTTAGACAACTGATTCAAGGCTTATGTTGGGGCTGCACAAGTGATTCATGAAAGTGAATGAGAATCAAGAAAGGACCTACACTTGCATTTGCAAGGTGATCTCTTATTGTGTAAGTCATTCATATGCCATATGGAGTCCTTGGCCAAGGCAGTAGATCAAGACATCAAGAAAAGGGTTTGTTGGATTGAGATCAAATGGATATGAAATGCACTTAGCTTTAAGACCGGATTATTAGGGTTCTGATTATTCCCTTACCCTAGATCTTGGCTGAGAGATAGTAAGTAGGAGGATTATATCTCACATGAATCAATGACTTAAAGGTTCTATCGAATCCGAACATTCCAATTCAGCTAGGGGTTAAACACCTGTTGCTAGACTATGGTCGTTTAATCTGTGGACTAATTAATTAATTAGTGAATTAATTAATTGGGGTCACTGCTAATTGAATTGAGAACCTAGAGGGTCACACACAACAACTTGGTTACATGAGTTGAGGCTTGAAAAATGATTAAACGAGTTAATCGGGCCAAGAGGGTTCCACACGTGTGAAACCACACGTGTGGGTCACGTGAGTGACACGTGTCCCACACGTGTATATCTATATATATATATATATATATATTGTATATATATGTTAAATAATTAAATGTGTTAATTATTTAATAGACTTTGGTTTAATTTTGAATTAAAAGGAAAGTCTAATTTTGGAGAAAAATAATCTAGTTAATTAATTATGAATTAATTAATTAGATAAAATAAGTTATTTATTTAAAATAAATAAAGTATAAAATTATCCAAAAATAGTTTGGATATTTTAGCTCTCTTGAAAGTTGATTTGAATTAGAATTCAAAGTCAAAGTCAAATTACTTGATGATCAAGTAATAGGAAAGAGAGGGACCAAATCCTTAGTCCATAAGGACTAAGAATTTCGGCACTCCCCTCTTTATATATAGGAGGGCTCGAGCTCCTTATGGAGGGAATTGACAATTCTTTTGGTTCATGTGTTGAACACCATCCTTTCTCCAAGATAAACGAAACCCTAGGTTAAGCCTAAACACTAACTAGAAAACTAGCATCCTTACTAGTTAGATTGTGATCAAGTTGGTGGACTATCTCTAGAGAGCTTCAAGTTAGAAGTTTGAATATTCGAGCTTTACCAAGGAGAGGGGATCAAGCCGCCAGAAGAGCGTTCTTGGGTGGCTTGAAACTCTTCAAGAAAGAATAAAAGAAAAGTAAGTTTCTTAACTCTACGAATTTGGATACACGATTGCGAGTCCAAGATCCTTTTTGTTGGGAAAATTTTTAAATTCCGTTGCTTTCTGATTCGTGTTTTCCAACAAATACTACATATATATATACTTAATCATGCATGCAATTAACACTACAAAAGCCATGCATGCACAACAACACACACAATACATATATATGTACAGCAACACATGCATGCATGCAAACATAGGTATAAAACGCAGGCAATAGTTTGAATTTAACAAGGTGATACCCTCGTGTCACAAACATAGAACAAACCGAGACACCCCCGTGTCTCGGTACAGAAATTTCAGACCAAATTTACACCCCCGTTTCACGCTGGAACAAACAAGAACGAGACACCCGTGTCAACCGCCTACAACAACCCCTGTTTTGACAGCAACGACGCATAAAAGGGCAGCAACTCAAGCATGAAATGCAGGCAAAATATGCAACAATACAAGGCATGAAATGCAACAAGAATTCAGCTAAAACATAACCCACAAAGCCATGAAAGCTGACAGCAAAAGAAAGAAGGAACCCAGCAGTTTTGACAGCAACTATTCCAGGCCAAAAAACAGAGCAAAGGTCACGAAAACAGGGCATGATGGATTCTCTATTACTCCCAATCATTTCAGATCATTTAGGCTATCAAATACACAACCAAGCAACACAAATTCAACATATAATTCAGTTCCAAAAGAGCTCAACCAAGAAAAGCTGTCATACGTGACATTTCATGAAAATCTCCCAAAGTGCCATAAATGATATCTCATTAATACATCAACCACCATGAACTCAATGATCATAAATGAGATGAGGATGTCAAAATAATCATTCTGAAGCTTGGAATCAATCAAAACCATTAAGAATTGAATAAGATCATCAAATTTTGCTCTAAACCAATTTATTTCGAATTCCAGCCAAAACCTCATGAACCATGCTCAAATTTGGGGATGAAAGGATGAAAATGATCAGAAATGAACATATATTACAGCCCTAAGATTACCTTGTTGATTGGATAAAGATTGGATGAGATTTTAGCTCCAAAATCTCTAAGGAATGCTAGGTTACGGGACTGAATGGAATTTCAGAAACTTTGGCTGATATTTGTGGATTGTATGAGGGTTGGTTTGGTTAGGGCATGATATATCAGGTTAAGTGGTTAAGTTAGGGTTCAATAGAATCAAACCATGGTTAATTTGGTTAAAGTTTGGGTGAGATATGGCCATTTTAGTGCAGCAAGGTCAGTTTGGTCGCCGTTTCGTTTTTCGGTTGGATTTCGGAGGTTCAAATGACTTTGGAAAAATATAAGGCTAAGTTTACTAAACTGAAATTTTGGTTAGGAGTTCATCGGAGTTGACGGAGCTCGAATCCGAGTTCCCGAGCTCAAGATAATAATTACGGAACCAAGGGTGCGCTAATTGCTCATTAGCCCCCGGTTTGGTTCCAAGAATCAAATTAAATTCGTTAACATATCAAATGAATTCGAAAACACAAACCGAGCATATAGGCATGTTCATAACACATATATTTATGACATACTACAATTTCACGACATTTCGATATCATTTCATATAAGACCGATGCACAAAATAAACAACCATGCACATTTCATAAAATTCCATGCATAAAAATTTAAATCAAATGAATTAATTCTAATATTAAATAAAATAAATTAAATTAATAACATATTTTAAGGTCAACATGATTAATTAATTAAAGCATGGTTAATTAGCATTAATCAATACATTAATAATAAAAGAAATAAACATATATATATATATATATATATATATATATATATTCTTAAAATACGAAATATTTTAAAATAATATTGAATTAAAATAAAATATAATAAAATAAAATAATAACAATTTATAATAAAATTAAATATAAAACACGTAAAAACAATTAATTCGTGCAAATTAATAAACACATACGTCGTACCTTTACGTCCGAAAGGTCGGGGCGTTACAGGCACGCTAGATTAGGACACATTTCCAAGAATAGAATTAGCAAGATTAACACTTTAGGATCATTCTCTGAAAATGATCTTAAAGAGTTAACTTCTTGCGAATCTTGTCTCGAAGGAAAAATGTCTAAAGTTCCTTTTAAAGGAACTGTGGAACGTGCCACTAAGGTTTTGGATTTGATCCATACTAATGTTTGTGGACCGCTTAGTGTAAGCACTAGAAACAATCATCAGTATTTCATAACCTTTACTGATGACTTTAGTCCGTATGGTTATGTATACTTAATGAAGTATAAATCTGAAGCTTTTAAGAAATTCTTAGAATTTCAAAAGGAGGTTGAGAACCAAACTGGTCACAAGATCAAAGCACTTCGATCTGATCGACGAGGCGAGTATCTTAGTGAAGAATTCCTTGGTCATCTCAAAGATAATGGGATTATCTCTCAGTGGACTCCTCCGGGAACTCCTCAGCTTAATGGAGTTTCTGAGAGAAGGAATCGAACCTTACTTGATATGGTTCGTTCCATGATGAGTTTCACTGACTTACCACCTTCTTTCTGGGGTTATGCCCTAGAAAGTGCAGCAAAGATTTTGAATCTAGTTCCCTCTAAGTCTGTCCCTAAAACGCACTATGAAATGTGGCATGGTAAAATCCCTAGTTATTCTTACTTAAGAATTTGGGGTTGTCCTGCTTACGTGAAGAGGACAGTGGGAGATGAGTTAGAATCTCGTTCTAACTTATGCTACTTTGTAGGTTATCCTAAGGAATCCATAGGATACTACTTCTATGATCAATCTGAGCAAAAGGTGTTTGTTTCCAGAAATGCCACTTTTCTTGAGGAACCGTTCCTTAAAGAAAAGAAAGGGAAGATCATAGAATTAAAGGAAGTGAAAAGTGAGCCCACGCCACCCACTGAAGAGACGTCCCCTACTGATCAACCATAACCAATCACGGATTTCGATACACACGAAAATCCTCCTCTAAGGCATTCTGAACGCACTCCTAGACAGCCGAAGAGATGGTATGGATTCCTCCATGAAATCTCTCAAAAGGATAATGATCCTTTAACATATGAGGAGGCACTTTCAGATTCTGACTCTGAACAGTGGATAGAAGCCATGAAATCCGAATTGGATTCCATGAACTCCAACCAAGTTTGGACCTAGGTAGATTTGCCTGATGGGATCAAACCCATAGGTTGCAAATGGATCTTTAAGAGAAAGCTTGGAGTTGATGGAAGCATTGCAGCCTACAAAGCAAGACTGGTTGCAAAAGGATTCACTCAAAGACCCGGCGTGGACTTTGATGAAACCTTTTTGCCAGTTGCAATGCAAAAGTCTATTCGGATCAGGCTTGCCATTGCTGCGTATTATGACTACGAGATATGGCAAATGGATGTCAAAACTTCCTTTCTCAATGGTGACATTGATAAAGACATTTATATGGAGCAAACCCATAGGTTTCACATTCAGTGGGAGTGAGCAAAAGCTTTGCAAACTCCAAAGATCAATCTATGGATTGAAACAGGCTTCTAGGAATTGGAACATTCGATTTGATGAATCAGTCAAAGTTTTTGGCTTCATTCAAATTTCGAATGAATCATGTGTGTATAGAAAGGAATTGGAGACCTCAGTAGAATTCTTAGTACTTTATGTTGATGATATCCTCCTTATTGGGAATTCGAAGGATGACATGAAAGTAACTAAGTTATGGTTATCGAACCAATTCGAGATGAAAGATCTTGGTGATGCGTCCTATATCCTTCGAATTAAAATCTATAGAGATAGATCAAGAAGGTTAATAGGACTATCACAGTCGATGTACATTGACAAAGTATTTAAGAGATTCAATATGGAGTCAGCAAAGGTTAAGAACCTTCTTATGAGTGTAGGAACATGTCTTTCTAAGAAGATGTGTCTTAAGACTAACCTTGAGAAGGAAAGAATGACTCATACACCTTATGCATCAGCAATAGGTAGCATAATGTATGCAATGTTATGTACTCGACCGGATGTGGCTTATGCACTTAGTGTTACGAGTCGTTTCCAATCTGACCCTGGAGATGGTCACTGGGCTGCTATGAAGAATATTCTTAAGTACTTGAAAAGTACTAAAGATTTATTCTTAGTTTATGGAGGTCAGAAAGATCTTACTGTGGAAGGATACTACGATGCAAGCTTTTCATCTGACTTAGATGATTTTAAGTCAATGTCAGGATACATTTTCTGCCTAAACGGCGGAGCAGTGAGTTGGAAGAGTTCCAAGCAAACTACCACTGCAGATTCGACCACTGAGGCCGAATACTTAGCTGCAAATGATGCAGCTAAGGAAGGTGTTTGGATTAGAAACTTCATTCAAGAGTTGAATGTTGTTCCTAGCATGAAAGACCCCATTCCTGTGTCTTGTGACAACACTGGGGGGTTGCTCAAGCAAGAGAACCAAGATCTCACCAACGGACCAAGCACATTATGAGGAAGTATCACCTAATCCGTGATATTATCAAAAGAGGAGATGGACAAATTGAGGGGGTCACATCAGCAGAGAACATAGCAGATCCACTTACTAAACCCCTTAGTCGAGAAGCTTTCCAAGGTCATCTTCAGAAGATGGGACTTAGAGTACGTTTCGAATGACTTTGACGGGCAAGTGGGACTTAGAGTAGGTTTCGAATAGTGACCTAGAAAGCCGATTGTATATCCGCTTTGTGCTTTTCCTTATTGTAATCACAGACAATCTTTGAATGAATTAACAAATGGAGGCAACACTTCTTTATATGCTCTTGTTTGGTATGTGTTTACTTTATCCGTGCATGTATAAGAACTTCCCTAAGCCTGATGACTTTAGGACTCTACTATTTAGGTGAAATGGTTCATGAAATGAGCCCTATATCACATAAGTTATGATTAGTAACATACTCCAAGCCGATGAGTCCTACCGACAGTGGGAGTGTCAACCTGACTCCTCTAAGGCTTGCTTGTGGGATCACGCCCTTAAGAAGGACCACCTTGTTTCATGGAGGTGCAAAGTGTATAGTTGATACGTGCGTGATACATCAGGGTGCTTACTTTAATAAGTAAGTTCACTGAGGTGCCCCGTGTGAGAACATTCCTAAATGGGAAAGGAAGTTTCTATTTCAGGAAATGGAAACTTCCAGATTAGGAAACATCTCACGAGTCATTGATGTGATTAATTGATCCTTAAGACTTGAGGCTCCTTGTCACTTTATGAGTTAACTCTGTAGTCTTAGGTATAAGCTTTAAAGGGTGTCGCCTTAGACAACTGATTCAAGGCTTGTGCTGGGGCTGCAAAAGTGATTCATGAAAGTGAATGAGAATCAAGAAAGGACCTACACTTGCATTTTCAAGGTGATCTCTTATTGTGTAAGTCATTCATATCCCATATGGAGTCCTTGGCCAAGGCAGTAGATCAAGACATCAAGAAAAAGGTTTCTTGGATTGAGATCAAATGGATATGAAATGCACTTAGCTTTAAGGTAGGATTATTAGGGTTCTAATTATTCTCTTACCCTAGATCTTGGTTGAGAGATAGTAAGTAGGAGGATTGTATCTCACATGAATCAATGACTTACAGGTTCTGTCGAATCCGAACATTCCAATTCAGCTAGGGGTTAAACACCTGTTGCTAGACTATGGTCGTTTAATCTGTGGACTGATTAATTAATTAGGGTCACTTCTAATTGAATTGAGAACCTAGACGGTCACATACAACAACTTGGTTACATGAGTTGAGGCTTGAAAATGATTAAATGAGTTAATCGGGCCAAGAGGGTTCCACACGTGTGAACCACACGTGTGGCTAACGTCAGTGACACGTGTCCTTGTGACACGTGTCTCACACGTATGTAAATATATGTGTATATTTATTTATGTGTTAAATAATTAATGTGATTAATTATTTAATAGACTTTGGTTTAATTTTGAATTAAAAAGAAAGTTTTATTTTGGAGAAAAATAATCTAGTTAATTAATTACGAATTAATTAATTAGATAAAATAAGTTATTTATTTTAAATAAATAAAGTATAAAATTATCCAAAAATAGTTTGGATATTTTAGCTCTCTTAAAGGTTGACTTCAAATAGAATTCAAAGTCAAAGTTGGAAAATACTTGATGATCAAGTAATAGGAAAGAGAGACCAAAACCCTAGCCCATAAGGACTAGGATTTTCAGCCAACCCTCCTTCCTATATATAGGGGAGCTCGAGCTCCCCTTTAGGCTAATTGATGATCTTCTATTGGTTCATGTGTTGAACACCATCCTTTCTCCAAGATAAATTAAACCCTAGGTTAAGCCTAAACACTAACTAGAGAACTAGCATCCTTACTAGTTAGATTGTGATCAAGTTGGTGGACTATCTCTAGAGAGCTTCAAGTTAGAAGTTTGAAGATTCGAGCTTTACCAAGGAGAGGGGATCAAGCCGCGAGAAGAGCGTTCTTGGGTGGCTTGAAACGCTTCAAGAAAGACAATTAAGAAAGTAAGTTTCTAATCCCTACGAATTTGGTTACACGATTGCGAGTCCTAGGTCCTTTTGTTGGAAAATTTTTTAATTTTCGCTGCTTTCTGATTCGTGTTTTCCAACACTTCGGGGCCCAACATTACCATTGCATTACCTTACCTTACCTTACCTTACATTTCATTGCATTCTCGCTCATTACAAAACATTAACATTACGAACATTAGCATTAAACTTCGATTACATTAAACTTTCATTAAACAATAAGCTTATATATGCTCATATATATAGCCCTTTCAAAAGTCAAAACTTGATAACAAGATCATAAACATATCGTACATTACACATATTTAACTATATATATAATATATAGTCGCATGCGGGCTAGAAACTGAGCATTTTTAAGGGTCTTAGGCTTCTTAACTAAAAGAAAAGAACCTAAACCTCACCTTTGAACAAAAGTGTAACGTGGTGAGAGAAAACAACCCGAACACCCTTAAAGTTCGGGTACGACTCTTCCCGATAACACCCCTGAGACAAACAAACGTAACACTAAAGACTTAGACTCAAACAGGTACCATACAGACGCACGGCAATGCAACGAATGCTATGCATGCAAATAAAGTGCGATAAGGTGTCATTTAAAGCGTTCAAATTCACCTCCCATAAAATTCTTATCAAATTAATCCATAAAATTAATTTAAAACATTCGACATATAATATGACATATTCACATAGCATATAAGTCATAAGCAATTAAAAGAAGGCAATTAAAGAGCATGAAATTAAATACGAAAATCATGCACGTGAGATCAAATTATTCAAGTTCATAACATATATAAATTTAATATAACCGTTTCTTTAATTAAAATCAAAATAAATAATATACATTACATCATATATAAAGCATATAATATTATACATATATATACATAGAACTTCACGTACACACACATGCACATTCATGAACAAAATATAAATTCAAACACATATAATATCATGTATGCATACACACGTACACACACAAATACATGCGTGCACACACAAATACACAATTTACATATACATATTCATATATATATATATATATAATCCACATATATATATACCAATTCACGTATACATGTAGCACAGACACAAATTCCATTTCATAAATAATATACATGCACAACCGCACAATAAAAGCAACCCCAAGGTTTCTGAATTAAAAGTCCCCGGCCGTGGACTTTTCCCTTGCAAATTCTCCCTGCCCGGGGAGAAGCATAACAGTAGCAGCAGTTCGGCAGTTACAGCAGCTCAAAACGACATGGAAGAAGCAGGGTATGATGCAGCAGTAACAGAGCAGGTAATAGGCAACAAATATCAGCAAGAAACAAATCAAAACCAAGCAAATTTCAGTCAGCATACTCACACACAGCTGCCAGCAGTCACGAATCAGCAAATGGAGCAACAAATCTCATTCTTTAACTACTGTAAATCCCCGGAAATCAACACAGCAACTCGGAAAAACAGGGCAGCAAAAGTAGGAAGGGAAATCAGGCCACAACTCATGCATTTTGAAGCCACAACACCACGAAATAGCAGCACATTAGACGCAGCAACATTAAGGCCATGACAGCAGTTCAGTTTTGCACCAAAATCCCCTGTTTCTCTTCTTAAACTTAACAAGGCAAAGGACACAAACACAACAATTAATCCATGAGAAACATGCAAGATTTCTTGCAATTTCAGTCACCTACATACAAGATAGCATATATACAAGAAATTCCAAGTTTAACCTAACTATTCATCAAATAAGGCATATACATGGATCCTTTAACATAATATATGATTCAAGTAGGGCAAAATAATCACAAGAACATTGAGATTAAGATTCATACCTTGATCTTGAAGAAGAAGCAAAGGATCGGATGGATTGAGCTCAAAGAATGGCCAAAGATGGAGGTTTCCCTTCTTTCTTCTTTCTTGCTTCAATTTTCCCCTTCTTTCTTGGTATGGATCGATATCAGCAGCAAATGAGAGAGAGAAGGATGATTTAGGGTGTAATTAAGTCAAAGAAATTATTAGGGATAGGTTTTATAGCTCAATATAGGTCATAGGGGTGTTTTAGGGTACGTGGGGCTGAAATCTTCTTCGTCGGGGGTCGAAACGACATCGAAAAAATACAAAACTTGTTCCATTGTGTCCGGGTCGTCGAAAGGAGTTGAACACCAAAGATGGAGCTCGAATCCGATTGCCGTAGCTCAAGATATAAATTAAAATGTACACAAGTGTACTAAAATCACTCATTTTCCAAATGAGTCCAAAACTTTGAAAAAGTTACAAATTAGTCCAAAACCAAATTTTCAATTAAGCCTACATATTTTTAAAATCATGCAATTACATCTTTAAATCACGTATTTCACGTAATTCACGAAATTAGCATGCTCGGGAATAAAATTAACATATCATAAATTCATAATTTACAAGAATTCACATCGTAATCTAAATTCGGGCATATTCTTGATATTTAAATCACATATTTCATATTATTTCAAATAATTCATATAAGAAACAATTAGAAATAAATAAGAATACATCAAATAAAATGAAAATAAGTATAATCACGGAAAATAAACTCACACGTGGTACAAACCTGTACGTGTGAACGAGCGGGGTGTCACAAACTCTCCCCCATCTTCTTATCGATCTCTTGCCTTGTTTGGTCATGCACCTCAAGTCTTAGCTCTTCTCGATGGCTCTATCAAGTTGACAAGGAGAGCTCGACCCTCAAGCTTACCGAACACTCCCGTCAAAGAAATCTCACCAAGAACTCTCAAAAGAAACTCATAACAAAGTCATGCACAAATAATAGGGCATACAAGGAAGTTAAAATAACAACAACAATAATCGCGACGATGCATCCCGAAAATAAATGCATAATTGGCCTCGGGATCGACCAATGCATGCGATGTTTTCCCATGAATGCAAGTGTACTCCCACCGCGGCATTTTGATCAACTTCTGCAGCTCTTTCTCTTTCTCCACCCAAAGCGTACGCCCGAGCTTGAATCGCAGGTCTCGGATTTCCTCCCGGCACATAATCCAGCCTTTTGCATGGGCATTGATCTAACATATGCTCCGATGACCCACATCCGAAGCACATCTTGTGAAGTTTCCAACAATTCTCCGACAAGTGATTTGTTCGTCGGCAATGCACACACTCGGGACCCTTGATAGCCATAGGAGGATTTATATTCGCCGGTTTAGGTTGCTTGTTTTGAGGATCCGGAAGGGTAGGAACTTCATACACCGGTCTCTTTCCAAGAATTGCTTGAGAACCTGAACTAGAACCTTGGCCAGCATGTGAATTCTTCCTTCTCATAACCACCCGGTCTTCAACTCTTAGAGCCTTGTCTGTCACCTTCGCCCATGTGCTAGTATTGGAAGCTTCTAATGCATCTTTCATGTCCTCTTGAAGACCTTGAAGAAATTGGGAGGCCTTACTCTCAATTGGGGCATATTGAGAAAGCCTCTCGAACTCATTAATATAATATGTTACCGACATCCCTCCTTGCTTGAGATGCATAAACTCTCTCAAGCGTCTATTCCGGGTAGCTTTCGGGACATACTTGCTCTTGAACTCCCGAACAAACACCTCCCCAATAATTTCTTCCCCGAAGGCCTATAGCTTCACTTGAACACTCGACCACCAATTATACGCTTGTCCTTGTACCATGGTGAGGGTGCATTGAAGTTTCTCATCCGGTCCACAAGGTATAAGATTACATATCCGATTTGTTTGAACCAACCATTCTTCGGCTTGAATATCATTCCCACCAATGAAAACCGGTGGATTTTGATTCTTGAATTCCCTATGGGTGACTGTAATAAGAGCTCCTCCATTATTACCGGTCGGCGGGCCATTATTCCTTTCTTGGTTACGTTGCTCTAAAAATACCGCGAGCCTTTCCATAAAGTTTCCCGGATTCATTTGTGGAGGTGGTGGTGGATTCTTATTCTCTTGTTGAGCAGAGTGATCCCGGTGATGATGACGCTCGGGAGATCTATCTCGACGGTGATGTCTTCTTGGAGGTATATTTCTGCAAAAAATCAAGAATTTCCAATATATATGCATGTGGATCAATTCATGTTCATGTGCACGATTAACAAAAAGATAAACAAATAAGCACATGAAGTCACATATCCACGTTGTCCTACGCCATACGACCTAGACAGACTCAACACGACACTAGAACTCCGGTTTTGCAACCCGGAGCTCTGATACCACTTTAGGATGTAGCACCCTGAGCGCGGGCCACCACATCCCCCGCACCTAAACCCGAACCCGCATATGAAATGGGAAGTCCATACACGAGCCCAAGTCTAAGAGAACGGGAGACCACACACTCACTAGGCTAGGCGGAGATAAAACTCAACTAGAGCGCGCAACAAATAAAGCAAATACCGGAAGCAAAGAGTTCTAGTAATATAAAATTTCCAAAATTAACATATACATCAAAAGATCGAATGTACATAACCATAACAATTCATATCTCCAAAACACAATCTCATAACACGATTAATTCATTAAATACAAGACAAAAAGAATGCAATGCACCTAACACGACCTAAACCCAAAAGTGAGACTCGAACGACCCACTACTCCGCCTAGCTCGTGCTCAAAAGACCTGCAAACTAAAAGTGGGAAAAAGAGAGTTGTCAGTCATATCTCGACAGAGTGAGGGGGTTAACGCACACCCACACACTATACAAATATAGCAAAGCACGTAAAAGATAAAGGTTATGAACCGGGAATAGGTTTTGCACACCAAATCATTTTCAAAGAACATTACATATCATATACGTATACATTCATATTCATTATCAAACACATTAATATAAAGTCTCTATTCCCATTTCATAATCTAACCATTTCATTAAGCTCGGCGAGTACGAGCATCCACCGTTACTTCTCATTCAGTACATTACATTATACACAACAGAAATCTCATTCAATCCTCCCCTTCGGTGAGATCAAATTATTCAAGTTCATAACATATATAAATTTAATATAACCATTTCTTTAATTAAAATCAAAATAAATAATATACATTACATCATATATAAAGCATATAATATTATACATATATATACATACAACTTCACGTACACACACATGCACATTCATGCACAAAATATAAATTCAACCATATATAATATCATGCATGTATATACATGTACACACACAAATATATGCATGCACACACAAATACACAATTTACATTTACATATTCATATATATATATATATATATATGTACACATGCACACACATACAACAGCCATGCATGCACTAATCACACACAACACACTTATATAATCCACATGTATATATACCAATTCACGTATACATCTAGCACAGGCACAAATTCCATTTTATAGATAATATACATGCACAACCGCACAACAAGAGCAGCCCCAAGGTTTCTGAATCAAAAGTCCCCGGCCGTGGACTTTTCCCTTGCAAATTTTCCCCGCCCGAGGAGAAGCATAACAGTAGCAGCTGTTCGGCAATTACAGCAGCTCAAAACGACATGGAAGAAGCAGGGTATGATGCAGTAGTAACAGAGCAGGTAATAGGCAACAAATATCAGCAAGAAACAACTCAAAGCCAAGCAAATTTCAGTCACCATACTCACACACAGATGCCAGCAGTAACAAATCAGCAAATGAAGCCATAAATCTCATGCTTTAACTACTGTAAATCCCCGGAAATCAACACAGCAACTCGGAAAAACAGGGCAGCAAAAGTAGGAAGGGAAATCAGGCTACAACTCATGCATTTTGAAGCTACAACACCACGAAATAGCAGCACATCAGACGTAGCAACATTAAGGCCATGACAGCTGTTCAGGTTTGCACCAAAATCCCCTGTTGATCTTCTTAAACATAGCAGCAACGAAATAGGAGGCAAAGGACACAAACACAACAATTAACCCATGAGAAACATGCAAGATTTCATGCAATTTCAGGCACCTACGTACAAGATATCATATATACAAGAAATTCCAAGTTTAACCTAACTATTCATCAATTAAGGCATATACATGGATCCTTTAACATAATATATGATTCAAGTATGGCAAAATAATCACAAGAACGTGGAGATTAAGATTCATACCTTGATCTTGAAGAAGAAGCAAATGATAGGATAGATTGAGCTCAAAGAATGGCCAAAGATGGAGGTTTCCCTTCTTTCTTCCTTCTTGCTTCAATTTTCTCCTTCTTTCTTGTTATGGATCGATATAATTGTAAATTAAATTTGAACCTTTGTCCTACGTGCTTGATTGTCTCCCTTGCTGGTTAATGAGTGTATGCCATTCACATCTCTAACCCCCCCATGCATTAGACTCGTAGTTGTAATTTAGGTGTTCATCTATTTTGAACTCTTTTAGACTTTAGGGGTCTTTTTGTAATTTTCTCTTTTTAGGGGTTTTTCGGTCACTGCTCGTTTGATCGAGATTTTGACCTCTTCGACCCCTTCTGTGTGTTCGGGGCATCAATACGAGTCCGTAGACTCTAACTTTGCCCAATTCTGACGTCGTTAACTCCTTCTTCCGATCGTTTTGCGTGCGAGGACCTGAGTTAAATACCCCGGATCCTTGTTTTGCGTGCCAAAAAGCTCCAGCTTCAGCGCTCTCTCTCCTCTCCAACGATCCAAACACTATTCACATACAGTCAAGGTGTGTTTTCACACACTACTAAAACTCGCTCGTTTCTCGACGGATTTCGATGAACTAATAGTCCTTTTCGACGAGCTCGACGACGCGGTCACAACCGTACCAAGATCTTGGCCCGACGATGACCGACGGCAGAGGTATCGGCCATTTTCAATCGCCCACGGAGGGTTGTGGCGGACGGCGGCTTCGCCGCCCATTAGCGGCGTTTTCCGGCGACCTTCCGACGATACGCGCTCCCTACCCAGATAAAGGAGCTCCCGGCGCAGCCTTGCACGTTGGCGGCGCGGCGGCGTTTTTCAACGGTGCTTATTGGTTTCCAAGGTTTTCAACCCTCCCGAGTTTATTTCCGGCCTCAGATTGGAGCGAATCGCGGCGGAAGTGGTGGTACTGGCGTGGCAGCGGTGGCGCGGCTTTCGGCGGCGGTTTGAAGCTTTTCCGCTGATCTTTTGGTGACGGTTCCTTCTGACAAGTTGTCTAACTCGAGAAGATCGAGTTGTTCGATTAGGTGGCGGCCCAAGAACCGGCCGGCGGCGGCCGGTTTTTCGGCTTTTGGCTATGGGGCTTTCGAAGGACTCGTTATGAGGTTTCCAACGGTATGTTTTGATTTCATTTTTGTTTTACGGTTTGCGTTTAATTTCAGTTTTCGTACTAGGGTTATAGTTCGGTTTTTCATCAACGAAGTCCGCGCGTGTTTGGTATTTTCTGAAATTGGTTGAGGGCTTTTGTCGGGCAGGACGAGGCGCACGTTTTTGTGCTTTGGGGGAATTTTCCGACCACCGGAGGTGGTGGTCCGACGGCTACACGTGGTGGTCCAGTAGGTTTCGGTGGCGGCATTCCGACGCCCTTCGTACAGCGAGTTCCTTTCGTCGTGGTGAGTTCAACGCCACATTTCGTTCGTCAATCGGGTGTCCGGTTGATTTGTTTTGAATTTCTGAAGTTTTTCGAATTAATTGTTAATTGCTCCAGTTTATAATTCATTCGTGTAGGCTTAGTAATTTGAGGAATATGTGTTGTATGGAGCCTGAAAATGTGTAATAAATTGTGGAATAAATGAGTTTATGATTCGTTGTTGATATTAGCCTCGTTTATGCCTACCGTTTGAACATGATTATTGTACAATGAGCATTTATGTAATTTTAGAAGAATATAAATTTGTATAACTTGAATTAATTAAACCTTGTCACTTGGTAAATAAATATGCTAATTACGATTTCGTTATAAGAAGTTAGTATGTGTAACCTTGGAACTTTGAATTAAGGTTTAATTACGATAATTGTAAATTGATCTATTATGAAACTTGTGAATTCGTTATGCATTATACAATTATACGAAACCTTGCATAATGGAATAACTTAATATCCTTCGTTTGTGCATTCTATGATTCGGTTGGAACCCCGTTATGTAATTTCGTGATCTTTAAATAAAATTCGTAGCATGCTAATATATGATTTATTTGGCTTGGTAATACGTGTAATTTCATGAAATGTGATATGTGGATTTGATTTGATTTGATCGCTTTGTAAAGGTGCAATATATGAATTGAATGAGACTTATATGATTAAATTAGAAAACTTTGCACGTAAGAATGGTTTAATTCCACGAATATAGATTTGTTATGCAATATATGAGTTAACACTCCCATGCATTAGACTCGTGGTTGTAATTTATGTGTTCATCTATCTGATCCACTAAGTGCTATCTTGGTCGAAGCAGCATTGGAATTCGAACGGGGGTTGACCAGAAGATGTATGATCGAGCTAACACAGTCAGGGTATTGGGTGGATAAAAGAAGATACTTGAATATGAGAGAGACAAGAGATCTTTTAGCTATCAAGGTGCCTTCAGGATATGTACTTACTACTTGGAGGTGCTCGGGAGTAACATGTTTTAATAGTCACTGGAATTTCTAACTCTAGATGGCGTGCTGTAGCAATGAAGAAATCGAGGCATTTATATCATTTAGAGATTCTCTATTGGAGGGAAGATTACTATAAATACACCAACGATGGTAGCTATATTTGTACTAAAGGAAAAGGGTAAACTATATAAACTACAGAATTTTGGTGATGATGTTATTGAGGGCTAACTTCACGAAATATTAAGGATGGGGGACATCATTTAAAACGACGGTATCAAAGCAGGATTGTTTAAAGATTCTTCATTGATCACTCCACGGTTGTTTTGAGAGGCCTTACTATTGGTAGAGATGGCCACTCCCTATTCTTGAGGATTTTATTTGGACTTCAGGAGACCCCACGAATCACTTTACTCAGAGTATCAAGTTAAACGACTCAAGACCCTTCGAAACCCGAGGATTCAAGACATCAAAAAAAAAAAAAAAAAACAAAAGATGCAAATTTGAACGGGAAGTTGGAACTACGGCCAGTTAAGGATTTGACTATCCTTTCAAGTTAAAGAAATTGTCAACCTCGACTCCACTACTACGGTGAACGGTACATTGAGCATTCATGGCATTTGCACACATGTATTTCATAAGTAATTATATTTTATTTTATAACGCCCCGGTTTTTCAATTTTATTAACATGTCAGATTTGCTTCTAAATTGCGCAATTAAATTATTTAATTATGTGATTAATTGCTTTTATGTGTTTTATATTTAATTTTATTATAATTGTTATTATTTTATTTTATTATATTTTATTTTTAATTTATTATTAATTCTAATATATATATCGTATTATATATATATATATATATTTCTTTAAGTATATATATGTATACGTTTATTTATATTATTATTAATTTAATGATTATGCTAATTATATGTTATGTTAATTAATCATGTTTAAGCTAATTAATTACGTGACCTAAATTAATTTATTTAACATTAGATTTAACTTATTTATTTAAATGTTATTGCATGGGAATTTTAATTCATGCATGAATTGCATGAACTTTGAATTATAATTTTGCATGGAATTTTATAAAATATGCATGAATTGCATGAATAAGTCTATTCGTTTACTTTGTGCTTCGTTTTTGTATGATATGATTTCGGATTGCCACGAATTTGTAGTATGTCGTAAATATATGTGTTATGGACATGATTTTATGCTCGGTTTATGTTCTCGAATTTATTTGATAGGCTAACGGATTTAATTTGTTTCGAGGAACCAAATCGGGGGCTAACAAGCACTTAGCATACCCTTGGTTCCGAATTTAATATCTTGAGCTCGGGAACTCGGATTCGAGTTCCGTCAACTCCGCTGAACTCGTAACGAAAATTCGAGTTTAGTAAACTTAGCCTTATATTTTTCCTAAGTCGTTTGAACCTCTGAAATCCAACCGAAAAACTAATCGGCGACCATTTTGACCTTGTTGTACAAAATCAGCCATATCTTGTCCAAACCATAACCAAATTAACCATGGTTTGATTCTTTGAAACCCTAACTCAACCATCTATCATGATATATCAAGCCTTGACCGAGATTGTCCTCTCACAATTCCCAAAACTCAGCCAAAGCTTCTGCAGTCATTCCAGTCCCGTAACCCTTCCATCCTTGGAGATTTTGGAGCTCAAATCTCATCCAAACTTCATCCAATCATCAAGGTAAGCTTAGGGTTGTATTATATGTTTAATTCTGATCATTTTCATCCTTTCATTCATGATTTTGAGCATGGTTTCTTCTTCCTGGACTGTTTTTCCCGAAAATGGAGTTTTTGGACAATTTCTTGATCTCCTTCGATTCTCTATGATTTTGATTGATTCCAAACTTGAGATTGATTGTTTTGACATCCTCATATCATTTATGGTCATTGATTTCATGGTGGTTGAGATATTTATGAAATATCATTTATGATCTTTTGAGAAATTTCCACATGAATGTCACGTACGCTTCCATGTCTTGATTGATCACTTTTGGAACTGATTTACTTGTTGAATACATGATATTTTGCTGCTTATTTGATGGCCTTTTGGACCTGAACTGAATCGGATTTATCGAGTATAGGCATGCCCTGTTTTTCCCGCAGCTTTGCCCTGTTTTCTTTCACGCGGAGTTGCTGTCAAATTTGCTGAGATTCCTTCATGCTTTTGCTGTCAACATTCTTGGTCTTTTAACTTGTGTTGTGTTGAGTTTTGTTGCCATTTATGCCTTGCTTTGTTGCCTTCTTTCTTGCTGGAAATGGCTGCCTTTTTCCTGCCCTGTTCTGCGTTCTTTTGTGTTGTCTGTAACTGGAGTTGTTGGAGCGTGGCACGGGCGTTCCATTTCTGGCCGTTCCAGCGAGGAACGGGGGTGCAATCGCGGCATGGAATTTCTGTACCGAGAAACGGGGGTGTCTCTGTTGGAAAACACGAATCAGAAAGCAGCGGAATTTAAAAAAATTTCCCAACAAAAAGTTCTTGAACTCGCAATCGTGTAACCAAATTCGTAAAGATATAAAACTTACTTTTCGTTTGTTCTTTCTTGAAGCGTTTCAAGCCACCCAAGAACGCTCTTCTCGCGGCTTGATCCCCTATCCTTGGTAAAGCTCGAATCTTCAAACTTCTAACTTGAAGTCTCTAGAGAAAGTCCACCAACTTGATCACAATCTAACTAGTAAGGATGCTAGTTCTCTAGTTAGTGTTTAGGCTTAGCCTAGGGTTTAATTTAATCTTGGAGAAAGGAAGGTGTTCAACACATGAACCAAAAGAATTGTCAATTAGCTCCATAAGGAGCTCGAGCTCCCCTATTTATAGAGAGGGGAGTGCCGAAATTCCTAGTCCTTTATGGGCTAGGATTTTGGTCCCTCTCTCCTATTACTTGATCATCAAGTAATTTTGACTTTGACTTTGAATTCTAATTCAAATCAACTTTTAAGAGAGCTAAAAATATCCAAACTATTTTTGGATAATTTTATACTTTATTTATTATAAAATAAATAACTTATTTTTATCTAATTAATTAATTCATAATTAATTAACTAGATTATTTTCTCCAAAATTAGACTTTCTTTTTAATTCAAAATTAAACCAAAGTCTATTAAATAATTAACTAATTAATTATTTAATATATATATAATATATATATATACACACGTGTGTGACACGTGTCACAGTGACACGTGTCACTCACGTGAGCCACACGTGTGACTTCACACGTGTGGAACCCTCTTGGCCTGATTAACTCGTTTAATCATTTTAAAGCCTCGACTCATGTAACCAAGTTGTTGTGTGTGACCCTCTAGGTTCTCAATTCAATTAGCAGTGACCCTAATTAATTAATTCACTAATTAATTAATCAGTCCACAGATTAAATGACCATAGTCTAGCAACAGGTGTTTAACCCTTAGCTGAATTGGAATGTTCGGATTCGACAGAACCTTTAAGTCATTGATTCATGTGAGATACAATCCTCCTACTTACTATCTCTCAACCAAGATCTAGGGCAAGGGAATAATCAGAACCCTAATAATCTGGTCTTAAAGCTAAGTGCATTTCATATCCATTTGATCTCAATACAAGAAACCCTTTTCTTGATGTCTTGATCTACTGCCTTGGCCAAGGACTCCATATGGCATATGAATGACTTACACAATAAGAGATCACCTTGCAAATGCAAGTGTAGGTCCTTTCTTGATTCTCATTCACTTTCATGAATCGCTTGTGCAGCCCCAGCATAAGCCTTGAATCAGTTGTCTAAGGCGACACCCTTTAAAGCTTATACCTAAGACTACAGAGTTAACTCATAAAGTGACAAGGAACCTCAAGTCTAAGGATCAATTAATCACATCAACGACTCGTGAGATATTTCCTAATCTGGAAGTTTCCAGTTCCTGAAACAGAAACTTCCTTTCCCATTTAGGAATGTTCTCACACGGGGCACCTCAGTGAACTTACTTATTAAAGTAAGCACCCTCATGTATCACGCACGTATCAACTATACACTTTGCACCTCCATGAAACAAGGTGGTCCTTCTTAAGGGCGTGATCCCACAAGCAAGCCTTAGAGGAGTCAGGTTGACACTCCCACTGTCTATAGGACTCATCGGCTTGGAGTATTTCACTAATCATGACTTATGTGATATAGGACTCGTTTCATGAACCATTTCACCTAAATGGCAGAGTCCTAAAGTCATCAGGATTAGGGGAGTTCTCATACATGCACAGCTAAAGTAAACGCATACCAAACAAGAGCATATAAAGAAGTGTTGCCTTAATTCGTTATTTCATTCAAAGATTGTCTATGATTACAATAAGGAAAAGCACAAAGTGGATATACAATCGGCTTTGTAGGCACTATTCCTAACAATCTCCCACTTGCCCGTCAAAGCCATTCTAAAGCTACTCTAAGTCCCATCTTCTGAAGATGACCTTGGAAAGCTTCTCGACTAAGGGGTTTAGTAAGTGGATCTGCCACGTTCTCTGCTGATGTGACCCTCTCAATTTGCACATCTCCTCTTTTGATAATATCACGGATTAGGTGATACTTCCTCATAATGTGCTTGGTCCGTTGGTGAGATCTTGGTTCTCTTGCTTGAGCAACCGCCCCAGTGTTGTCACAAAACACAGTAATGGGGTCTTTCATGCTAGGAACAACATTCAACTCTTGAATGGAGTTTCTAATCCAAACACCTTCCTTAGGTGCATCATTTGCAGCTAAGTATTCGGCCTCAGTGGTCGAATCTGCAGTGGTTGTTTGCTTGGAACACTTCCAACTCACTGCTCCGCCATTCAGGCAGAAAATGTATCCTGACATTGACTTAAAATCATCTAAGTCAGATGCAAAGCTTGCATCGCAGTATCCTTCGACAGTAAGATCTTTCTGACCACCGTAAACTAAGAATAAATCTTTAGTATTTTTCAAGTACTTAAGAATATTCTTCACGGCAGCCCAGTGACCATCTCCCGGGTCAGATTGGAAACGACTTGTCACACTAAGTGCATAAGCCACATCCGGTCGAGTACATAACATTGCATACATTATGCTACCTATTGCTGACGCATAAGGCGTATGAGTCATTCTCTCCTTCTCAAGGTTAGTCTTAGGGCACATCTTCTTTGAAAGACATGTTCCTACACTCATAGGAAGGTTCTTAACCTTTGCTGACTCCATATTGAATCTCTTCAATACTTTGTCAATGTACATCGACTGTGATAGTCCTATTAACCTTCTAGATATATCTCTGTAGATTTTAATTCCAAGGATATAGGACGCATCACCAAGATCTTTCATCTCGAATTGGTTCGATAACCATAACTTAGTCACTTTCATGTCATCCTTCGAATTCCCAATAAGAAGGATGTCATCAACATAAAGTACTAAGAATTGCACTGAGGTCTCCAATTCCTTTTTATACACACATGACTCATTCGAAATTTGCATGATGCGAAACGCTTTGACTGATTCATCAAATCGAATGTTCCAATTCCTAGAAGCCTGTTTCAATCCATAGATTGATCTTTGGAGTCTGCAAACCTTTTGCTCACTCCCACTGAATGTGAAACCTATGGGTTGCTCCATATAAATATCTTTATCAATGTCACCATTGAGAAAGGCAGTTTTCACATCCATTTGCCATATCTCATAGTTATAATATGCAGCAATGGCAAGCATGATCCGAATAGACTTTTGCATTGCAACTGGTGAAAAGGTTTCATCAAAATCCACGCCGGGTCTTTGAGTGAATCCTTTTGCAACCAGTCTTGCTTTGTAGGCTGCAATGCTTCCATCAACTCCAAGCTTTCTCTTAAAGATCCATTTGCAACCTATGGGTTTGACCCCATCAGGCAAATCTACCAAGGTCCAAATTTGGTTGGAGTTCATGGAGTCCATTTCGGATTTCATGGCTTCTATCCACTGTTCAGAGTCAGAATCTGAAAGTGCCTCCTCATATGTTGAAGGATCATTATCCTTTTGAGAGATTTCATGGAAGAATCCATACCATCTCTCCGGCTGTCTAGGAGTGCGTTCAGAACGCCTTAGAGGAGGATTTACATGTGTATCGAAATTCGTGATTGGTTGTGGTTGATCTGTAGGGGATGTTTCTTCAGTAGGTGGCGTGGGGTTACTTTGTACTTCTTCTAATTCTATGATCTTTCCTTTCTTTTCTTTAAGGAACGGTTCCTCAAGAAAAGTGGCATTTCTGGAAACAAACACCTTTTGCTCAGATTGATCATAGAAGTAGTATCCTATGGATTCCTTAGGATAACCTACAAAGTAGCATAAGTTAGAACGAGATTCTAACTTATCTCCCACTGTCCTCTTCACGTAAGCAGGACAACCCCAAATTCTTAAGTAAGAATAACTAGGGATTTTACCATGCCACATTTCATAGGGCGTCTTGGGGACTAACTTAGAGGGAACTAGATTCAGAATCTTTGCTGCACTTTCTAGGGCATAACCCCAGAAAGAAGGTGGTAAGTCAGTGAAACTCATCATGGAACGAACCATATCGAGTAAGGTTCGATTCCTTCTCTCAGAAACTCCATTATGCTGAGGAGTTCCCGGAGGAGTCCACTGAGAGATAATCCCATTATCTTTGAGATGGTTAAGGAATTCTTCACTAAGATACTCGCCTCCTCGATCAGATCGAAGTGCTTTGATCTTGTGACTAGTTTGGTTCTCAACCTCCTTTTGAAATTCTAAGAATTTCTCAAAAGCTTCAGATTTATACTTCATTAAGTATACATAACCATACCGACTAAAGTCATCAGTAAAGGTTATGAAGTACTGATGATTGTTTCTAGTGCTTACACTAAGCGGTCCGCAAACATCAGTATGGATCAAATCCAAAACCTTAGTGGCACGTTCCACAGTTCCTTTAAAAGGGACTTTGGACATTTTTCCTTTGAGACAGGATTCGCAAGAAGTTAACTCCTTAAGATCATTTTCAGAGAATGATCCTAAAGTGTTTATCTTGCTAATTCTGTTCTTGGAAATGTGTCCTAATCTAGCGTGCCATAAGGGAGCTGAAACTTTGTCATCTCTCTTACGCTTTGTTTCTCGTTGTATATTCATAATATTGATATTTTGAGTTAGGTAAAGTCCATTACTTAGAGTACCGATGTGAACGGAAGAGTTGTTCCGTTTGATAAAATATTTACCATTCTTAATATAAGTTTCATAACCTTCACAATCCAATATTGGAACTGAAATTATATTACGAATAATGCTCGGTACATAAAGGACTTTATTTAATACTAACTCAAAACTACCTAAATCTAATCTAATTGTGCCTAAAGCTCGAGCTTCAACGTTTGAGCCATCGCCGATCTTCAAGACACATTCTCCTTCTTTGAGTTGTTGGACTTCACTTAGCATCTGTACATCATTACAGATATGAGTCCCACAACCGGTATCAAGTACCCAAGAACTAGAATTAATAGAAAGATTTACTTCAACGAGAAAGATACCTTTCTTTAGAGTAGCCTTGTACTCTGGGCAGTTTCTCCTCCAATGTCCCGCTTTGCCACAATGGAAGCAAACATCGTCTTTCTGATCACGCTTCTTCTTTTGGGCCTTCCCCTTCGAAATTCCACCAGTGGGCCTAAGGAGTTTCTTCTTCTTCTTTTGGGCTTTCCTGCCCTTACCTTTAGAAGGCCCAGAAGAGGAACATGGAGCATTCACCATCAAAACCTTATTGTCCTTCTTGATCGTGCTTTCAGCAGTCACAAGCTGACTAATCAGCTCAGCTACAGTAGCACCAGCATGATTCATGTTGAAGTTAAGGACAAATGGGTTGAATGATGGTGGGAGCGAAGCTAGCAACAAATCCACTGAAAGCTCATCTTTCAGTGGCATGTCCATGGAAGCAAGTTTCTCAGTAAGGGCAAGAAACTTGAGTCCATATTCATGGACACTTGAACCTTCCCTCATTCTTAAGTGGAACAATTCCTTTGAAGTGTTATACCTTGTAACATGTTCATGAGGGCGGTAAAGTTGCTCTAAGTGGTCGTAAATCTCCCAAGCAAATTCCATGGCCTCATGTTGCCTTTGTAAGTCCGGAGACATGTTAGCCAACATAAGGCAACGGGCTTGGAGATTATCATCCTTCCACTTCTGAATCGCGTCCCGCTCGGCCCGAGTGGGAGCCTCCCCTTCGAGACTAGGCTCCCCTTCGAAGAGAACATAAGTTCTCTTCTCAGAATCTAAAATGATTTTTAGATTCCTCAGCCAATCAGAATAGTTGGGACCAGTAAACTTATTTGACTCGAGGATCGATACAAGAGGGTTTTTGGTTGCCATTTCAAAACACGTAGAGAATCACATAATCTACGACCTAAATGGTAAAACAGAGAACTAGTGACCATGCTGAATTATAACGATATACAAAAGATAAGGTCTTTAATCTAATGTAGCTCCCACAGTTTTTCAAAGATCTAGAATTCCCAAAGATCTAAGAGGAACACGTTTCCCAATGGGTACTAAGATCCTAGGCATTTTACCTCGAACCCACGAGTCGCGGACATTCTAAGTAAGAGCCCTAGGTAGGTACAATTTACCAATTCTAACACCTTTAGAACTCTTAGTAATTATTTTTGCATCACCTATCTTTCAATATGGACCCACGACTCGTGCGGCATCCATATTTACTTAGGCGTTAAGCTAGACCCATCAATCATAAGATCATGACCAAAACTTAGTTCGAACGACCCACGACTCGCGGACATCGCCCTTGCTAAAATTGACCACGAAATATTGATCATTTAAAATGATTAATTAGGTAACTAAGAACTAATAAGCTCCACTAGCTATCCCACGACTCGCGGACAATAATTAGGTTTACTTACTAAACTTAAAACCTATTGATGGAATGCTAGGAATTTAATTCAAAATTTGCATCTCGAATTAAACACCTATTTGTTTGAAATTAGCTTAATATTTAATGGGAATTTTCGAATCAACCGGAGAGTTTTCCGGTTCGACCTCACCAACATATACGTTATCCAATTTTATTAGTCTTGATTAATGCAAGTACACTTAAATGCATTTCAAACAAGCACATAAACAGATAACATGTCCTAGCATGATACTAACATGTAATGATCATGGGTTCTACCTATCTTATGAGTGATATATGGGAGCCACTCCACAATCACAAGTTCTAACATACATGCCACATAAACAGTTCAAATCACATAAGGGAAAGCGGTAACAAAATACGAGCCCTATCTCTATTACATTTAACAATTGAGATTCCCCTCCCTAACATTTTGAGGGGTCTTCACTTATGGCCTCCTTGTTACTTGAATGTGGTTCATCTTACTCCATGGGTGCATTGTCTCCAAAAATGAAAATAAAACCTCACCACCTATCTCTACTCTCAAATTACAATAAAAAGAAAAAGACATAAAGTAATAAGGCTCAATCTTCATATTGGCTTATGCACTTAGTGTGACAAGTCGTTTCCAATCTGACCCTGGAGATGCTCACTGGGCTGCCGTGAAGAATATTCTTAAGTACTTGAAAAATACTAAATTCTTAAGTCATTGATTCATGTGAGATACAATCCTCCTACTTACTATCTCTCAACCAAGATCTAGGGTAAGAGAATAATCAGAACCCTAATAATCCGGTCTCAAAGCTAAGTGCATTTCATATCCATTTGATCTCAATCCAAGAAACCCTTTTCTTGATGTCTTGATCTATTGCCGTGGCCAAGGACTCCATATGGCATATGAATGACTTACACAATAAGAGATCACCTTGCAAATGCAAGTGTAGGTCCTTTCTTGATTCTCATTCACTTTCATGAATCACTTGTGCAGCCCCAGCATAAGCCTTGAATCAGTTGTCTAAGGTGACACCCTTTAAAGCTTATACCTAAGACTACAGAGTTAACTCATAAAGTGACAAGGAACCTCAAGTCTAAGGATCAATTAATCACATGAATGACTCGTGAGATATTTCCTAATCTGGAAGTTTCCATTTCCTGAAATAGAAACTTCCTTTCCCATTTAGGAATGTTCTCACACGGGGCACCTCACTGAACTTACTTATTAAAGTAAGCACCCTCATGTATCACGCACGTATCAACTATACACTTTGCACCTCCATGAAACAAGGTGGTCCTTCTTAAGGGCGTGATCCCACAAGCAAGCCTTAGAGGAGTCAGGTTGACACTCCCACTGTCTATAGGACTCATCGGCTTGGAGCATTTTACTAATCATGACTTATGTGATATAGGGCTCGTTTCATGAACCATTTCACCTAAATGGTAGAGTCCTAAAGTCATCAGGATTAGGGGAGTTCTTATACATGCACATCAAAAGTAAACGCATACCAAACAAGAGCATATAAAGAAGTGTTGCCTCAATATGTTATTTCATTCAAAGATTGTCTGTGGTTACAATAAGGAAAAGCGCAAAGCGGATATACAATCGGCTTTCTAGGGTACTATTCATAACAATCTCCCAGTTGCCCGTCAAAGCCATTCTAATGCTACTCTAAGTCCCATCTTCTGAAGATGTCCTTGGAAAGCTTCTCGACTAAGGGGTTTAGTAAGTGGATCTGCCATGTTCTCTGCTGATGTGCCCTCTCAATTAGCACATCTCCTCTTTTGATAATATCACGGATTAGGTGATACTTCGTCATAATGTGCTTGGTCCGTTGGTGAGATCTTGGTTCTCTTGCTTGAGCAACCGCCCCAGTGTTGTCACAAAACACAGAAAGGGGGTCTTTCATGCTAGGAACAACATTCAACCCTTGAATGAAGTTTCTAATCCAAACACCTTCCTTCGCTGCATCATTTACAGCTAAGTATTCGGCCTCAGTGGTCGAATCTGCAGTGGTAGTTTGCTTGGAACTCTTCCAACTCACTACTCCGCCGTTTAGGCAGAAAATGTATCCTGACATTGACTTAAAATCATCTAAGTCAGATGCAAAGCTTGCATCGCAGTATCCTTTGACAGTAAGATCTTTCTGACCTCCGTAAACTAAGAATAAATCTTTAGTAATTTTCAAGTACTTGAGAATATTCTTCAGGGCAGCCCAGTGACCATCTCCAAGGTCAGATTGGAAACGACTTGTTACACTAAGTGCATAAGCCACATCCGGTCGAGTACATATCATTGCATACATTATGCTACCTATTGCTGATGCATAAGGTGTATGAGTCATTCTTTCCTTCTCAAGGTTAGTCTTAGGACACATCTTCTTTGAAAGACATGTTCCTACACTCATAGGAAGGTTCTTAACCTTTGCTGACTCCATATTGAATCTCTTCAATACTTTGTCAATGTACATCGACTGTAATAGTCCTATTAACCTTCTAGATCTATCTCTATAGATTTTAATTCCAAGGATATAGGACGCATCACCCAGATCTTTCATCTCGAATTGGTTCGATAACCATAACATAGTCACTTTCATGTCATCCTTCGAATTCCTAATAAGAAGGATGTCATCAACATAAAGTACTAAGAATTGCACTGAGGTCTCCAATTCATTTCTATACACACATGATTCATTCGAAATTTGAATGAAGCCAAACGCTTTGACTGATTCATCAAATCGAATATTCCAATTCCTAGAAGCCTGTTTCAATCCATAGATTGATCTTTGGAGTTTGCAAACCTTTTGCTCACTCCCACTGAATGTGAAACCTATGGGTTGCTCCATATAAATGTCTTGATCAATGTCACCATTGAGAAAAGCAGTTTTCACATCCATTTTCCATATCTCGTAGTCATAATACGCAGCAATGGCAAGCATGATCCGAACAGACTTATGCATTACAACTGGTGAAAAGGTTTCATCAAAGTCCACGCCGGGTCTTTAAGTGAATCCTTTTGCAACCAGTCTTGATTTGATAGGCTGCAATGCTTCCATCAACTCCAAGCTTTCTCTTAAAGATCCATTTGCAACCTATGGGTTTGACCCCATCAGGCAAATCTGGCAAGGTCCAAACTTGGTTGGAGTTCATGGAATCCAATTCGGATTTCATGGCTTCTATCCACTGTTCAGAGTCAGAATCTGAAAGTGCCTCCTCATATGTTAAAGGATCATTATCCCTTTGAGAGATTTCGTGGATGAATCCATACCATCTCTCCGGCTGTCTAGGAGTGCATTCAGAACGCCTTAGAGGAGGATTTACGTGTGTATCGAAATTCGTGATTGGTTGTAGTTGATCAGAAGGAGACGTTTCTTCAGTGGGAGGCGTGGGCTCACTTTGTACTTCCTCTAATTCTATGATCTTGCATTTCTTTTCTTTAAGGAACGGTTCCTTAAGAAAAGTGGCATTTCTGGAAACAAACACCTTTTGCTCAGATTGATCATAGAAGTAATATCCTATGGATTCCTTAGGATAACCTACAAAGTAGCATAAGTTAGAACGAGATTCTAACTTATCTCCCACTGTCTTCTTCAGGTAAGCAGGATAACCCCAAATTCTTAAGTAAGAATAACTAGGGATTTTACCATGCCACATTTCATAGGGCGTTTTAGGGACTGACTTTGTAGCACCCTGGACACGTGGAGGTACCACACCCCCGCACTATAGGTCAATCCACATACGAAATGGCCAATCCGTACATGAACCAACCTATAGCGAACGGGCGATAATGCAATACACGACAAGCTAGGCGGGATACTCGAACATGCGACATAATAAAGCGGAAGCATAAACAGAACATTATCAACTATTTCCATTTATCCAATCATGACATTTCTCATCTTCCAAATAAAATATACTCTAACTTACATATCAATACATTATCATTTCCTAAAATACATAACATATAACCGTAAGCATGATTTTCTCGAACCATAAATAAACAATCAAATAAATGCACCGTGTTTGACTTAAATCTAACAACTGGACTCGACTGACTTCCCTCCTAGCACGCACCTGCAATAACCTGAAAGGTGGAGGTGTCAGTCTGTGAAGACAGAGTGAGGGGTTTACATATATATTAGCGCAAATAACATGCAAGTTATATTCTCGGGTAGAGATTTATAAAAGGTAAATATACAAGTTCTATAATAATATATCTTCGCCCGAGAATACAACTATCAATATTAAATACTTGTTCTTTCATACAATCGATGAAGATGCTTGCTTACTTGTTAATCATTAGGTGATCATGCAATTCAATTAACGTGCAATCGTGCGATATTGTAATCAATTAGCACATTCGTGGAATGGAAATCATGCAATCAATACATGGCTTGCTTGTAACACGATAGGGTTTATTCCTCCTGTGGTTGGACGGACAACCACTAGCTCTAAGACCAGCCCAGCGCCCTCACTAAGGAGAACCCGGACAGGAGAATGCATGTACAAGATAGGGGTTTGTTCTTCCTGTGGTTGGACGGACAACCGCCAGCCCGAAGACCAGCCCAGCACCCTCACTAAGGAGAACCTGGCCAAGAGAACGCGTTTACACGAAAGGACTATGTTCTTCTTGTGATTGGACGGACAATCACCAGCCCGAAGACCAGCCCAGCGCCCTCACTTAAGAGGACCTGGCCAGGAGAACGCAACTGCTTGCTTGCATGGACATAACAGGCTTGATTCGTGAACATTTAACTTGCTCGAAATGATAAGTAATTTCATGAACTTATAAATATAACTACCTTCGGCCCAAAATCACGTAAAGGTTATACGAGTTCTATATAACTAGAAATTAAACCTCACCTGACAGGCGACACACGACTCGTGAATGCGTAAACGTGCTCATGATCCACAATCTCCGCCCTGGAGAATAACTGGACAAGAAACGGGACATTGTACGTGCATGAGACTACAATTCAAGCATATTATTCCAGATAAGACGCACGGCATGATCATGTACGAGACATCGAGCAAAACGCAATGTAGCATGTAAATATCACGTTTTGGCATGTAATCATTCATATAATACCAATTTGGGGTCAAATAACCAATTGGAACGACGTCCCAAAATTCTATTTTTATGCAGAAAGTTTCTGCACTACCAGAGAGCTAGGAACGACCGTTCCAGGTTTCAGTTCAAAGTGGGAATGGCCGTTCCCGATGTCGGGCTCCCCGAAGATGGGAACGGCCGTTCCCGTCTGTGAGACAAAGTGGGAACGGGCGTTCCCGTCCTCGCCGCCTGACACATTGTTCAAACAATGGGAACGGTCGTTCCCCATTTACAAAGGGAACGGGAAGGGCCATTCCTGTTATGCAGACAGTCCAGAAACAGGGGAGAAGATTAGAGGATGCACGAACCACCATTAAAGCTCCTCAAAGCTCACATAATCAATTCCAAACGTTATTATTCATGAAAAGAAATATACTTGCATGCTTTAGGTAACAAAAGACACAATATAAACACACCATCCATGCTTCAATCTCCATAATTCCCAACTTGAGCTCAAATATAAACTCATCATAGTATCTCATAATTCTCAAGATTTGAGCATGCAATTCAAGCTATAACAATGTAATCATACTTCTACCAATAGATACACAACCTATCACATTTAATTCATGAACCCTAGCTTCACATGTTAATTCAAGAAATCATAAAATATCAATCATATACCTTGAAAGGAAGAAAGAAAGAGATAAGATGAGATGATGATGCTTCAAAGCTCCTAATTCCTTCATGATCATGACTTGGAATTCATAAATTCTCCTTTCTCCTCCTCAGGGTTTGTCTCGGTGAGATGGGAGCAAATATGGGGATGAATTTGATGAAAAAAGAAGTGAAGGCATGGAGAAGAGATGCTTATACGGTGATACTTTAGGGAAATATGTAATATTTGTGATTCAATCCCTCAATTGTATAAATAATGCAACTAGGTACATAAATTATGGAAAAAGATCAATTTGGTCCAAGAAATAACCATGCAGTTTGGCCCTCACATTTACAAGAATAATCATTCAGGGACAATTAAGCAACTAATACAAATTGGACAATTAATTCATGTGACAATTAAATTCCATTGATACAATAATTCTCAAAATGAAATGAATTTCGTACAATTTCCACGTAACCATGTTGAACACAATTTATAAAATTTAATATAACACGTATCAATTGAATAAACGAAAATAATAAAATAAAATCCTAACGCTCGAGACCCACACGTGTCGAGCGTACCTGACTGTCTGAAAATCGGGGCGTTACAACTCTCTCCCCCTTAAGAGAATCCGTCCTCAGATTCCATGCCCTGAATTCCTGGAATTTAATTGGCTCTTACGTGTTCATCCCACACGGGTTAGCTACTTCCCGTCAGGGATTAGTTCGAAAGAGGTCTTCATTCCACAAAATCTTCCAATGGTTGAAATCAGGACCCTCAACTTTCCGGAACCTAACACTCAAAAGAAAATCTAACCTTCCACTAAAACAAGTTGCCACGTAATTAAAATAGCGAGAGTGCCCCGTCTCCCAAACAATCAACAAGAGAACCCCGTCTCTTGACAACCCTGAGAGAATCCCCGTCTCTCACGCACACCGACTAAAATTCAGGCGAGCACTTAAACAATTATTTACAATTACCACGCAAGGATCAAGTAAAATTATCATTTATGCAATTAAGTGTCCACATTACAATTAATAGTAAACAAGGAATCATATACAAGAATAATAATAATAAAATAATAATAAACAATTAATAACAAACAAGGATTCATGTATAGAAATAGCAAGATAATGATAATGATAAAATAATGATGCACGTGATATGCATGATTAAGTGTACCGTTCACTGAGGATTGAAATTCTGGAACTGAATTAATTTGGTTGAATACTTGATTCTTTAGTTGGGATTTTCCTGCATTGTACCACTACGGTTCGATATCCCCATTTCGGATAACCATCTCTGCCCTTGTACTATTTTCTGACATAATCCGTAAATCATTATTAATCACCACGTCTTTATACCCGTTTGAATCTCAGATTCACCGGTTGAACTATTCCTAGGCCGATTCCCACATTCACTTCCAGACTTTGAATACTGGGAGTAACCCTGAGTTTCTGGTCATAAAGTGGTTGTTTATTTAAGCTTAAGAGTCTGGCTTGACGCTTCAAGCAACTTCTTATCCGACACACAGAGAGAACCGGTTTTACCATTTTCTCGCCCTTCGTAATCAAAGTAAAACATTTTCCCGAAGCAAAGATCTTAACTCTTTTGTTTGAAACTCGAGAGTAGCACTTCTATTCCCCTAGAAGAGAATCCAGGTTGTTATTCCCTAAATTGACGCAGAACCCGAAGGAATCAGGTCCTAATGAAACGTCTTCCTTTGATCCCTGAAATTTGATACATACCCCATAATTCCCCGAAATATCTTGAAAGAGAGGATCGTTCAATCTTCAGTCTTCTTTGAAATGTTCCTGGTAAGCTGGTATATTTATGGGGCCGACGGTGACCGCCCGGATGGAAGCACGGTGTGCGTTTACAGGCATCTCTAGGGTATAGGTAAACAACTTCGTAAGAAAACTCTTGTCGGAGTTAACCTGCCAAACTTGAGATTGATTCTGGATATCACCCAAATTGAATCCTTTTCTATTTACTGAGTCAAATGATGTCCTGAGTCCACCAAAAAAAATCATAAACGGTGTATCCACCTAACAGAAAACGGCTATAACAAAGTACTGTCGATGATGGGATTTTTCTTTGAATAAGAGGGAGAAAAGTTCAAGTTATTGGAACTTCTTTCACATGGTTCTGATAGAGGTTTCTAGGAAAATCGGTTTTCTTGAGGTTTCCAACTTTCCCAAGTGCTATCTAACTGCTGACTTCAATTTTTTCCCAGACTTACTCTCCCCCTTAAGAAAATAGAATTTTCTTATTCCTTAGATTTATTCTGTCCTTTTCCACTTGCAAGCTTCTCTGTTGATTCCATTCCCGTAACCTTTTCCTCGTTCCCCTGGTCGTTAATCAAAATTTTGATTGATGATCCTTTTCTAATTCTTTCTGTTATCAACATACTCAACTTGAAGCTCCCTGACTGTCACCACTTTGGTTTGAGGTTAAAATTCTTCAACATCCTACACTCACCTAATGTCCGAAACAAGAAAGTTACTTTCTTAATCCCAAAAGCATCTCCAAAGTACTGATTAATTTCTGAAGGTTGAAGGGCCCACTGAACATTTATCTGCTTGGACTTATCAACCTTTCCCCGTTCCAAAATTTTCCAAATATTTATATCATACCCTCTCCTACTAAATCCTGGATCAATAAATTCTCACAGTCCCGAATATTTCCAAACTTCAAGCGAAGTCAAATGACCCGATTACAACCATGATACCTAATAATTCAGAAACCTCTTCTTTAAATTCAAGTTGGTAGAATTAGAGGCAAGGATTGTGCAGAGCATAGGGGAAACCTATTAGTCAACAACACTAAATAATGAATGATGGTTAAAGGGACAATGCACGTAGCAACCTACCAACAATTTAAATACCACACGTTGGAACATTTATATTGATTTAAAGAAATACTCATAAGCAAAGAAAATTAAATATTTCAACTAATTCAAACATATTTTTAATGCATCCAGTAGATAATCTCAATAATATTCATAACGATATTTCATAATAAGAAGCAATTTAATTAACAATTATGATGCACGTGCTTATGAATGCATTGAAGAACCTGGCACCGTAGAAATGTTAGACTCGATTCCAGCGTCCATTCCTTGTTGGCCAAATTACAACTTTAGCCCAGGCGATTGATCAGTCTCTTTAATCTTCAAAATCCCCGGCCTTGATTTATATATTTCCCGAAACCTGTCACTCGCAACTCAATTGAAACTAAATGCATGCGGATAAGACGTGCTCATGTCACATAGTTGTCACATAGTTGAGGCCAATAACGAGAATTTAATATAAAATGCAACAACTAATTCATAAATGTTCAAACAAAACACGTTGTTCACATAGGTTTCAAGCAATTCAAGATAAATAAATTGGCAATGAATACATAAACCAATACAAGAGCGCAAGTTATCAAGTATTTCAATCAATTCAAGAAGTTCAAGTAAATCAAGACATTCAAATAATATGCAAGACTCTCAATTTGCCAAGTAATTCCTATGCCATACGACCTAAACTTGACATGACACGACACTAGAACCTCGGTTTTACAACCGCGCTCTGATACCACCTTAGATGTAGCACCCCGGACACGTGGAGGTACCACACCCCCGCACTATAGGTCAATCCACATACGAAATGGCCAATCCGTACATAAACCAACCTATAGCAAACGGGCGACAATGCAATACACGACAAGCTAGGCGGGATACTCGAACATGCGACATAATAAAGCGTAAGCATAAACAGCACATTATCAAGTATTTCCATTTATCCAATCATGACATTTCTCATCTTCCAAATAAAATGTACTCTAACTTACATATCAATACATTATCATCTCCTAAAATACATAACATATAACCGTAAACATGATTTTCTCGAACCATAAATAAACAAGCAAATAAATGCACCGTGTTTGACTTAACTCTAACAACTGGACTCGACTCACTTCCCGCCTAGCACGCACCTGTAATAACCTGAAAGGTGGAGGTGTCAGTCTGTGAAGACCGAGTGAGGGGTTTACGTATATATTAGCGCAAATAACATGCAAGTTATATTCTCGGGTAAAGATTTATAAAAGGTAAATATACAAGTTCTATAATAATATAGCTTCGCCCGAGAATACAACTATCAAAATTAAATACTTTTTCTTTCATGCAATCGATGAACATGCTTGCTTGCTTGTTAATCATTAGGTTATCATGCAATTCAATTATCGTGCAATCGTGCGATATTGTAATCAATTAGCACATTCATGGAATGGAAATCATGCAATCAATACATGGCTTGCTTGTAACACGATAGGGTTTATTCCAACCTGTGGTTGGACGGACAACCACCAGCTCTAAGACCAGCCCAGCGCCCTCACTAAGGAGTACCCGGATAGAAGAATGCATGTACATGATAGGGGGTTGTTCTTCCTGTGGTTGGACGGACAACCGCCAGCCCGAAGACCAGCCCAGCACCCTCACTAAGGAGGACCTGGCCAAGAGAACGCGTTTACACGATAAGACTATGTTCTTCTTGTGATTGGACGGACAATCACCAGCCCGAAGACCAGCCCAGTGCCCTCACTAAGGAGGACCTGGCCAGGATAGCGCAACTACTTGCTTGCATGAACATGACAGGCTTGATTCATGAACATTTAACGTGCTTGAAATGATAAGTAATTTCATGAACTTATAAATATAACTACCTTCGGCCCAAAATCACGTAAAGGTTAAACGGGTTCTATATAACTAGAAATTAAACCTCACCTGACAGGCGACACACGACTCGTGAATGCGTAAACGTGCTCATGATCCACAATCTCCGCCCTGGAGAATAACTGGACAAGAAACGGGACAATGTACGTGCATGAGACCACAATTCAAGCATATTATTCCATATAAGACTCACGGCATGATCCTGTACGAGACATCGAGCAAAACACAATGTAGCATGTAAATATCACGTTTTGGAATGTAATCATTCATATAATACCAATTTGGGGTCAAATAACCCATTGGAACGACGTCCCAAAATTCTATTTTTATGTAGAAAATTTCTGCACTACCAGAGAGCTGGGAACGGCCGTTCCAGGTTTCAGTTCAAAGTGGGAATGGTCGTTCCCGATGTCGGCCTCCCCGAAGATGGGAACGGTCGTTCCCGTCTGTGAGATAAAGTCGGAACGGGCGTTCCCGTCCTCGCCGCCTGACACATTGTTCCAACAATGGGAACGGTCGTTCCCCATTTACAAAGGGAACGGGAAGGGCCGTTCCCGTTACGCAGACAGTCCAGAAACAGTGGAGAAGAACAGAGGATGCACGAACCACCATTAAAGCTCCTCAAAGCTCACATAATCAATTCCAAACGTTATTATTCATGAAAAGAAATATACTTGCATGCTTTAGGTAACAAAAGACACAATATAAACACACCATCCATGCTTCAATCTCCATAATTCCCAACTTGAGCTCAAATATAAACTCATCATAGTATCTCATAATTCTCAAGATTTGAGCATGCAATTCAAGCTATAACTATGTAATCATACTTCTAACAATAGATACACAACCTATCACATTTAATTCATGAACCCTAGCTTCACATGTTAATTCAAGAAATCATAAAATATCAATCATATACCTTGAAAGGAAGAAAGAAAGAGATGGGATGAGATGATGATGCTTCAAAGCTCCTAATTCCTTCATGATCATGACTTGGAATTCATAAATTCTCGTTTCTCCTCCTTAGGGTTTGGCTCGGTGAGATGGGAGCAAATATGGGGATGAATTTGATGAAAAAAGAAGTGAAGGCATGGAGAAGAGATGCTTATACCGTGATAATTTAGGGAAATATGTAATATTTGTGATTCAATCCCTCAATTGTGTAAATTATGCAACTAGGTACATAAAGTATGGAAAAAGATCAATTTGGTCCAAGAAATAACCATGCAATTTGGCCCTCACATTTACAAGAATAATCATTCAGGGACAATTAAGCAACTAATACAAATTGGACAATTAATTCATGTGACAGTTAAATTCCATTGATACAATAATTCTCAAAATGAAATGAATTTCATACAATTTCTACGTAAACACGTTGAACACAATTTATAAAATTTAATATAACACGTATCAATTGAATAAACGAAAATAATAAAATAAAATCCTAACGCTCGAGTCCCACACGTGTCGAGCGTACCTGACTGTTTGAAAATTGAGGCGTTACAGACTTAGAGGGAACTAGATTCCAAATCTTTGCTGCACTTTCTAGGGCATAACCCCAAAAAGAAGGTGGTAAGTCAGTGAAACTCATCATGGAACGAACCGTATCAAGTAGGGTTCGATTCCTTCTCTCAGAAACTCCATTAAGCTGAGGAGTTCCCGGAGGAGTCCACTGAGAGATAATCCCATTATCTTTGAGATGATTAAGGAATTCTTCACTAACATACTCGCCTCCTCGATCAGATCGAACTGCTTTGATCTTGTGACCAGTTTGGTTCTCAACCTCCTTTTGAAATTCTAAGAATTTCTCAAAAGCTTCAGATTTATACTTCATTAAGTATACATAACCATACCGACTAAACTCATCAGTAAAGGTTATGAAATACTGATGATTGTTTCTTGTGCTTACACTAAGCGGTCCACAAACATCAGTATGGATCAAATCCAAAACCTTAGTGGCACGTTCCACAGTTCCTTTAAAAGGAACTTTGGATATTTTTCTTTTGAGACAAGATTCACAAGAAGTTAACTCTTTAAGATCATTTTCAGAGAATGTTCCTAAAGTGTTTATCTTGCTAATTCTGTTCTTGGAAATGTGTCCTAATCTAGCGTGCCATAAGGAAGCTGAAACTTTGTCATCTCTCTTACGCTTCGTTTCTCGTTGCATATTCATAATATTGATATTTTGAGTTAGATAAAGTCCATTACTTAGAGTACCGATGTGAACCGAAGAGTTGTTCCGTTTGATAAAGTATTTACCATTCTTAATATAAGTTTCATAACCTTCACAATCTAAAATTGGAACTGAAATTATATTACGAATAATGCTCGGTACATAAAGGACTTTATTTAAGACTAACTTAAAACTACCTAAATCTAATCTAATTGTGCCTAAAGCTCGAGCTTCAACGTTTGAGCCATCGCCGATCTTCGAGACACATTCTCCTTCTTTGAGTTGTTGGACTTCACTTAGCATCTATACATCATTACAAACATGAGTTCCACAACCGGTATCAAGTACCCAAGAACTAGAATTAATTGAAAGATTTACTTCAACGAGAAAGATACCTTTCTTTGGAGTAGCCTTGTACTCTGGGCAGTTTCTCCTCCAATGTCCCGCTTTGCCACAATGGAAGCAAACATCCTCTTTCTGATCACGCTTCTTCTTTTGGGCCTTCCCCTTCAAAACGCCACCAGTGGGCCTAAGGGGTTTCTTCTTCTTCTTTTGGGCTTTCTTGCCCTTACCTTTAGAAGGCCTAGAAGAGGAAGATGGAGCATTCACCATCAAAACCTTATTGTCCTTCTTGATCGTGCTTTCAGCAGTCACAAGCTGACTAATCAGCTCAGCTACAGTAGCACCAGCATGATTCATGTTGAAATTAAGGACAAATGGGTTGAATGATGGTGGGAGCGAAGCTAGCAACAAATCCACTGAAAGCTCATCTTTCAGTGGCATGTCCATGGAGGCAAGTTTCTCAGTAAGGGCGAGAAACTTGAGTCTATATTCATGGACACTTGAACCTTCCCTCATTCTTAAGTGGAACAATTCCTTTGAAGTGTTATACCTTGTAACACGTTCATGAGGGCGGTAAAGTTTCTCTAAGTGGTCGTAAATCTCCCAAGTGAATTCCATGGCCTCATGTTGCCTTTGCAAGTCCGGAGACATGTTAGCCAACATAAGGCAACGGGCTTGGAGATTATCATCCTTCCACTTTTGAATCGCTTCCCGCTCGGCCGGAGTGGGAGCCTCCCCTTCGGGACTAGGCTCCCCTTCGAAGAGAACATAAGTTCTCTTCTCAGAATCTAAAATGATTTTTAGATTCCTCAGCCAATCAGAATAGTTGGGACCAGTCAACTTGTTTGACTCCAGGATCGATACAAGAGGGTTTTTGGTTGCTATTTCAAAACACGTAGAGAATCACAGAATCTACGTCCTAAATGGTAAAACAGAGAACTAGTGAGCATGCTGAATTATAACGATATACAAAAGATAAGGTCTTTAATCTAATGTAGCTCCCACTGGTTGTCAAAGATCTATAATTCCCAAAGATCTAAGAGGAACACGTTTCCCAATGGGTACTAAGATCCTAGGCATTTTACCTCGAACCCACGACTCGCGGACATTCTAAGTAAAACCCCAGGTAGGTACAACTTACCAATTCTAACACCTTTAGAACTCTTAGTAATTATTTTTTGCATCACCTAACTTTCAATATGGACCCACGACTCATGCGACATCCATATTTACTTAGCCGTTAAGCTAGACCCATCAATCATAAGATCATGATCAAAACATAGTTCGAACGACCGACGACTCACGGACTTCGCCCTTGCCAAAATTGACCACGAAATATTGACCATTTAAAATGATCAATTAGGTAACTAAGAACTAATAAGCTCCACTAGCTATCCCACGACTCCCGGACAATAACTAGCTTCACTTACTAAACTTAAAACCTATTGATGGAATGCTAGGAATTTAATTCAAAATTTGCATCTCGAATTAAATACCTATTTGTTCGAAATTAGCTTAATATTTAATGGGAATTTTCGAATCAACCGGAGAGTTGTCCGGTTCGACCTCACCAACATATATGTTATCCAATTTTATTAGTCTTGATTAATGCAAGTACACTTAAATGCATTTCAAACAAGCACATAAACAGATAACATGTACTAGCATGATACTAACATGTAATGATCATGGGTTCTACCTATCTTATTCGTGATATGTGGGAGCCACTCCACAATCACAAGTTCTAACATACATGCCACATAAACAGTTTAAATCACATAAGGGAAAGCGGTAACAAAATACGAGCCCTATATCTATTACATTTTACAATTGAGATTCCCCTCCCTAACATTTTGAGGGGTCTTCACTTATGGCCTCCTTGTTACTTGAATGTGGTCCATCTTACTCCACGGGTGCATTGTCTCCAAAATGAAAATAAAACCTCACCACCTATCTCTACTCTCAAATTACAATAAAAAGAAAAAGACATAAAGTAATAAGGCTCAATCTTCATATTGGCCTTAGACAATTACACGGGGCATACCCCGGCCTCAAAAACAGTAATATCGAAAGCCACATAATAAATCACATAACAGTACGCACATAAGTGAGGCTCCAATCTCAATTGAAAAACGCAACTATAGGGCTCTAACCTCAATTTAAACCATCCATGTGCATAAATTAAAACCATACATAAGTCTAAACTCATGATCACCTAACATGCTTTTGCGAGAATTTAAATTTACCCAATAAATTAAAATTTCCGTTTCAAGTCTTAATGACTTAAAACACGACTTGATGCGAGTCTTATTTATAAAAGTTTTCAATAAATCCCAATTTACTAAAACCAATAAAATTCCAATTAATTTCTGAAAATTAATAATGTTATCAAAGATGTATTTTCCCAAAATATAAACCGTTTCTATTTCTAAAAAATCCCAATTTTAAGTTTTATTCAAAAATTAAAATAAATATTCAAAAATAAAATTTTAAAATTAAAATAAAAATTGGGACTGGATTGCACGAAATACGAAAACACGGATTACGAAAAACGGGGCCCGTGTACGAAAAAGGCTGCACGTCATAGGCGTGCACTCCGCACGCCAGTGCGGGCGGCCCTTCTCGGCAGCAAGGCGGGCGGTTGGGCGGTCTGTCTCGGCCAACCCTGGGCGGTTACGAGTGGGCGCCTAGGCTCCCGCATAGGTGTGCGGGAGGTGCTGGGCGGCTGCCCTGCGCACGCCTAGGCCAGGCGGGCGGTGGTGCGCGAAGCCCGCGCGCGCGACGCCTTCGCTGGCTGGGTTTCGCGTGTTCGTAATCCAGGCTTTTCGTTTCCGGTTTTCGTTCAAAAGCAAAACCAATCCAAGAAATCCAAAAACAGTTTATACAGTTTCAAATCTAAAATAGTTTTCAAAAATTAAATTTTGCAAAAACCAATTTTCAGAAACTTTCAGGAAAAAATTACAGTTTCGTAATTCAGGCTTTCTAAAACAATTACAAATACTCAATCGCATCAAGCTCAAGAATTTCTACCAAATTCATAATAATTGAGACGAATCAGAAACACGATTAACGAGGTGGTTCTGATACCACTTGTTGGAAAATACGAATCAGAAAGTAGTAGAAATTTAAAAAATTTCCCACAAAAGGACCTTGGACTCGCAATCGTGTAACTAAATTCGTATAGATAAGAAACTTACTTTTCTTTTATTCTTTCTTGAAGCGTTTCAAGCCACCCAAGAACGCTCTTCTCGCGGCTTGATCCCCTCTCCTTGGTAAAGCTCGAATCTACAAACTTCTAACTTGAAGCTCTCTAGAGATAGTCCACCAACTTGATCACAATCTAACTAGTAAGGATGCTAGTTCTCTAGTTAGTGTTTAAGCTTAACCTAGGGTATTGCCAATTCGCTCTAAGGGGAGCTCGAGCTCCCTTATATATAGGTGAGGGAAGTGGCCGAAATTCCTAGTCCTTATGGACTAAGGATTTGGTCCCTTTCTCCTATTACTTGATCATCAAGTAATTTTGACTTTGACTTTGAATTCAATTTCAAATCAACTTTTAAGAGAGCTAAAAATATCCAAATTATTTTTGGATAATTTTATACTTTATTTATTTAAAATAAATAACTTATTTTATCTAATTAATTAATTCATAATTAATTAACTAGATTATTTTTCTCCAAAATAAGACTTCATTTTTAATTCAAAAGTAAACCAAAGTCTATTAAATAATTAACACATTTAATTATTTATTATATATATACAATATTTATATTTTACACGTGTGGGACACGTGTCACAAGGACACGTGTCACTCACGTGACCCACACGTGTGGTTTCACACGTGTGGAACCCTCTTGGCCCGATTAACTCATTTAATCATTTTAAAGCCTCAACTCATGTAACCAAGTTGTTGTGTGTGACCCTCTAGGTTCCCAATTCAATTAGCAGTGACCCCAATTAATTAATTCACTAATTAATTAATCAGCCCAAAGATTAAACGACCATAGTCTAGTAACAGGTGTTTAACCCCTAGCTGAATTGGAATGTTCGGATTCGACAGAACCTTTAAGTCATTGATTCATGTGAGATATAATCCTCCTACTTACTATCTCTCAACCAAGATCTAGGGCAAGGGAATAATCAGAACCTTAATAATCCGGTCTTAAAGCTAAGTGCATTTCATATCCATTTAATCTCAATCCAAGAAACCCTTTTCTTGATGTCTTGATCTACTGCCTTGGCCAAGGACTCCATATGGCATATGAATGACTTACACAATAAGAGATCACCTTGCAAATGCAACTATAGGTCATTTCTTGATTCTCATTCACTTTCATGAATCACTTGTGCAGCCCCAGCATAAGCCTTGAATCAGTTGTCTAAGGCGACACCCTTTAAAGCTTATACCTAAGACTACAAAGTTAACTCATAAAGTGACAAGGAACCTCAAGTCTAAGGATCAATTAATCACATCAATGACTCGTGAGATATTTCCTAATCTGGAAGTTTCCATTTGCTGAAATAGAAACTTCCTTTCCCATTTAGGAATGTTCTCACATGGGGCACTTCAGTGAACTTACTTGTTAAAGTAAGCACCCTCATGTATCACACACGTATCAACTATACACTTTGCACCTCCATAAAACAAGGTGGTCCTTCTTAAGGGCGTGATCCCACAAGCAAGCCTTAGAGGAGTCAGGTTGACACTCCCACTGTCTGTAGGACTCATCGGCTTGGAGCATTTTACCTAAATGGTAGAGTCCTAAAGTCATCAGGATTAGGGGAGTTCTGATACATGCACAGCAAAAGTAAACGCATACCAAACAAGAGCATATAAAGAAGTGTTGCCTCAATACGTTATTTCATTCAAAGATTGTCTGTGATTACAATAAGGAAAAACACAAAGCGGATATACAATCGGCTTTCTAGGTCACTATTCCTAACATCGTTGTGGTTGTAATTTGAGTCTGAGTCTTGTTTTCTGTGTGTTCAGTCGATCAGGGTTTCTTCAGGGAGTATCTATCAGCTGTTCGAGTTCCAGTGGGACTTCTTGGCTTGTGTTTTCCGTTTTCGTTGGTGTAAGGTGAGGTTTTAGGACTTTTGTTTTAGTTAAAGCGACCTATATCCCTCTGTGCTCGTTTTCAAGCCTGCATGCGCCTATTATATTAAATTTATATAATAGATATGTTTTTATACGATATGTTTAAGATTTTGTCATACGGTTAAAGGTTTCTGAACTGTATACGTACGAGCATATGTAAGCTTGAAATGTTTTGCAACGAGGCTATGCTCCAAACCATGTGTCTTCATACCAGCTGCGGATTAGGATGACACCGAGAGGTACGTTTATAGCATATGCTAAGTTACAAGGTATGGTATGTCTGATCAGGTATGTAAGTCTCTTATGATTTGATAAGTAAGATGTGTAGCGACTTATGTTCTGATATGTTTTGTTCTGTTGTGTTAGGCCCCGAGACGTGGGTAAATGAGACCCGGGATGACCATGGGGTCGCCCTGTGCACGTTCTCATTTGAGATATTCACATGCGACCTATGGAGGTCGGGAAGGCGTGGTATCTTGAGCCCTCGGTGGATAACCGGGGAAGGCACAGTGTGCGTTAGCTACCCCGTGTATTTTTGTATTGGTATGAGTAGTGAGGGTTTGCTCCCCGAACTACATGGTGTTGGGGTTGGATTGTTTATCATATTTGTTTGTTTTCTGTTATGATACGATTGATACGATATGGAAGTAAGGTGGGAGACCCGTACTCGCCGGGTATATGAATTTGATATGTTATGTTGATTATGAAACGGGATAGGAGCTTTCTCTTTTGATATGATACGATTAAGCTAAGTATGTTATAGTTTGCATAAGATCAGATATGTATAAGTTTGATTTGAAAATGATTTTGGTGTGCAAAACCCTACTCCAGGTTCATAATCTTTCTTTTCATATGTGTTTCATCCCCCGCACCTAAACCCGAACCCGTATATGAAATGGGAAGTCCATACACGAGCCCAACTCTAAGCGAACCGGAGACCACACACTCACTACGCTAGGCGGAGCTAAAACTAAACCAGAGCGCGCAACAAATAAAGCAAATAGCGGAAGCAAGGAGTTATAGTAATATAAAATTTCCAAAATTAAAATATACATCAAAAGATCGAAGGTACATAACCATAACAATTCATATCTCCAAAACACAATCTCATAACACGATTGCAAGGTATGGTATGTCTGATCAGGTATGTAAGTCTGTTATGATTTGATAAGTATGATTTGTAGCGAATTATGTTCTGATATGCTTTGTTATGTTGTGTTGGGCCCCGAGACATGGGTAAGGGAGACCCGGGACGACCATGGGGTCGCCGGTTATAACCCCTGTGCATGTTCTCATTTGAGATATTCACGTACGACCTATGGAGGTTGGGAAGGCGTGGTATCTTGAGCCCTCGGTGGATAACCGGAGAAGGCACAGTTTGCGTTAGCTACCCCTTGTGTGTTTGTATTGGTATGAGTAGTAAGGGTTTGCTCCCGGAACTACATGGTGTTGGGGTTGGATTTTTTATGATATTTGTTTGTTTTCTTTTATGATACGATTGATACGATATGGAAGTAAGGTGGGAGACCCGTACTCGCCAGGTATTTGAATATGATATGTTATGTTGATTATGAAACGGGATAGGAGCTTTCTCTTTTGATATGATACGATTAAGCTCAGTAAGTTATAGTTTGCATATGATAAGATATGTATATGTTTGATTTGAAAATGGTTTGGTATGCAAAACCCTACTCCCGGTTCATAATCTTTCTTTTGATACGTGCTTTATCCCCCGCACCTAAACCCGAACCCGCATATGAAATGGGAAGTCTATACACGAGCCCAACTCTAAGCGAACGGGAGACCACACACTCACTAGGCTAGGCGGAGCTAAAACTAAACCAGAGCACGCAACAAATAAAGCAAATAGCGGAAGCAAGGAGTTCTAGTAATATAAAATTTCCAAAATTAACATATACATCAAAGGATCGAATATACATAACCATAACAATTCATATCTCCCAAACACAATCTCATAACACGATTGCAAGGTATGGTATGTTTGATCAGGTATGTAAGTCTGTTATGATTTGATAAGTATGATGTGTAGCGAGTTATGTTCTGATATGCTTTGTTCTGTTGTCTTGGGCCCCGAGACGTGGGTAAGGGAGACCTGGGATGACGATGGGGTCGCCGGTTATGACCCCTGTGCACGTTCTCATTTGAGATATTCACGTACGACCTATGGAGGTTGGGAAGGCGTGGTATCTTGAGCCCTCGGTGGATAACCGGGGAACGCACAGTGTGCGTTAGCTACCCCGTATGTGTTTGTATTGGTATGAGTAGTGAGGGTTTTCTCCCCGAAGTACATGGTGTTGGGATTGGATTGTTTATGATATTTGTTTGTTTTCTTTTATGATACGATTGATACGATATGGAAGTAAGGTGGGAGACCCATACTCGCCGGGTATATGAATATGATATGTTATGTTGATTATGAAACGGGATAGGAGCTTTCTCTTTTGATATGATACAATTAAGCTCAGTATCTTATAGTTTGCATAAGATAAGATATGTATAAGTTTCATTTGAAAATGGTTTTGGTGTGCAAAACCCTACTCCTGGTTCATAATCTTTCTTTTGATACGTGCTTCATCCCCCGCACCTAAACTCGAACCCGCATATGAAATGGGAAGTCCATACACTAGCCCAAGTCTAAGCGAACGGGAGACCACACACTCACTAGACTAGGCGGAGCTAAAACTAAACAAGAGCGTGCGACAAATAAATCAAATACCGGAAGCAAGGAGTACTCGAACCCGCATATGAAATGGGAAGTCCATACACGAGCCCATGTCTAAGCGAACGGGAGACCACACACTCACTAGACTAGGCGAAGCTAAAACTAAACAAGAGCGCGCGACAAATAAATCAAATTCCGGAAGCAAGGAGTTCTGGTAATATAAAATTTCCAAAATTAACATATACATCAAAAGATCGAATGTACATAACCATAACAATTCATATCTCCAAAACACAATCTCATAAAACGAATAATTCATTAAATACATGACAAAAAGAATGCAATGCACCTAGCACGACCTAAACCCAAAAGTGAGACTCGAACGACCCACTACTCCGCCTAGCTCGTGCTCAAATGACCTGCAAACTAAAAGTGGCAAAAGGAGAGGTGTTAGTCATATCTCGACTGAGTGAGGGGGCTAACGCACACCCACACACTATACAAATATAGCAAAGCACGTAAAAGATAAAGGTTATGAACCGGGAATATGTTTTGCACACCAAATCATTTTCAAAGAACATTACATATCATATACGTATACATTCATATTCATTATCAAACACATTAATACAGAGTCTCTATTCCCATTTCATAATCCAACCATTTCATTAAGCTCGGCGAGTACGAGAATCCACCGTTACTTCTCATTCATTACATTGCATTATACAAAATAGAAATCCCATTCAATTCTCCCCTTCGGTGATGGAAGGGCCCGCAGACCCTAACCATCCATTAGCAAATTACTCGAGGGTCGTTAAACCACACGAGTGCCATTATAAATTCCTCGAGGGGTAGCTAACCCACATGAGTCCTCCTCGGTTCATTCCGAAGGCATCAAGAGCACCACGACTTTCCCAACCTCGTTAGGGTCGTACGTAGTACCTTGGATGGAGAACGTGCACAGGGGTCATAACCGGCGACCCCATGGCCGACCCAGGTCCCCCTTACCCACGTCTCCGGGGCCCAACATTACCATTACATTACCTTACCTTACCTTACCTTACCTTTCATTGTATTCTCGCTCATTACAAATCATTAACATTACGAACATTAGCATTAAACTTTCATTAAAACATAAGCTTATATATGCTCATAGATATAGCCCATTCAAAAGTCAAAACTTGATAACAAGATCATAAACATATCGTACATTACACATATTTAACTATATATATAATATATGGTCGGATGCGGGCTAGAAACCGAGCATTTAATTAGGTCTCTTAACTAAAAGAAAAGAACCTAAACCTCACCTTTGAACAAAAGTGTAACGTGGTGCGAGAAAACAACCCGAACACCCTTAAACTTCGGGTACGACTCTTCCCGGTAGCACCCCTGAGACAAACAAACGTAACACTAAAGACTTAGACTCAAACAGGTACCATATGGACGCACGACGATGCAATGAATGCTATGCATGCAAATAAAGTGCAATAAGGTGTCATTTAAAGCGTTCAAATTCACATCTCATAAAATTCTTATCAAATTAATCCATAAAATTAATTTAAAACATTTAACATATAATATGACATATTCACGTAGCATATAAGTCATAAGCAATTAAAAGAAGGCAATTAAAGAGCATGAAATTAAATACGAAAATCATACACGTGAGATCAAATTATTCAAGTTCATAACATATATAAATTTAATATAACCATTTCTTTAATTAAAATCAAAATAAATAATATACATTACATCATATATAAAGCATATAATATAATACATATATATACATACAACTTCATGTACACACATGCACATTCATGCACAAAATATAAATTCAAACGCATATAATATCACGCATGCATACAAACGTACACACACAAATACATGCATGCACACACAAATACACAATTTACATTTACATATTCATATATATATATACACATACACACACATACAGCAGCCATGCATGCACTAATCACACACAACACACTTATATAATCCACATATATATATACCAATTCACGTACACATGCACCACAAGCACAAATTCCATTTTATAAATAATATACATGCACAACCGCACAACAAGAGCAGCCCCAAGGTTTCTGCATCAAAAGTCCCCGGCCGTGGACTTTTCCCTTGCAAATTCTCCTCGCCCAGGGAGAAGCATAACAGCAGCAGCAGTTCAGCAGTTACAGTAGCTCAAAACGACAAGGAAGAAGCAGGGTATGATGCAGTAGTAACAGAGCACGTAATAGGCAACAAATATCAACAAGAAACAACTCAAAGCCAAGCAAATTTCAGTCACCATACTCACACACAGCTGCCAGCAGTCACGAATCAGCAAATGGAGCCACAAATCTCATGCTTTAACTGCTGTAAATTCCAGGAAATCAACACAGCAACTCAGAAAAACAGAGCAGCAAAAGTAGGAAGGGAAATCAGGCCATAACTCATGCATTTTCAAGCCACAACACCATGAAATAGCAGCACATCAGACGCAGCAACATTAAGGCCATGACAGCAGTTCAGTTTTGCACCAAAATCCCCTGTTTCTCTTCTTAAACATAGCAGCAACGAAATAGGAGGCAAAGGACACAAACACAACAATTAATCTATGAGAAACATGAAAGATTTCATGCAATTTCAGTCACCTACGTACAAGATAGCATGTATACAAGAAATTCCAAGTTTAACCTAACTATTCATCAAATAAGGCATATACATGGATCCTTTAACATAATATATGATTCAAGTAGGGCAAAATAATCACAAGAACATGGAGATTAAGATTCATACCTTGATCTTGAGAAGAAGCAAAGGATCAGATGGATTGAGCTCAAAGAATGGCCAAAGATGGAGGTTTCCCTTCTTTCTTCTTTCTTGCTTCAATTTTCTTCTTCTTTCTTGGTATGGATCAATATCAGCAGCAAATGAGACAGAGAAGGATGATTTAGGGTGTAATTAAGCAAAAGAAATGATTAGGGATAGGTCTTATAGCTCAATATAGGTCATAGGGGTGTTTTAGGGTACGTGGAGCTGAAATCTGCTTCGTCGGGGGTCGAAACGACATCGAAAAAAATACCAAACTTGTTACATTGCGTCCGGGTCGTCGAAAAGAGTTGAACGCCGAGGACGGAGCTCGAATCCGAGTGCCGTAGCTCAAGATATAAATTAAAATGTACACAAGTGTACTAAAATCACTCATTTTCCAAATGAGTCCAAAACTTTAAAAAAGTTACAAATTAGTCCAAAACCAATTTTTCAATTAAGCCCACATATTTTTAAAATCATGCAGTTACATCCTTAAATCACGTATTTCACATAATTCACGAAATTAGCATGCTCGGGAATAAAATTCACATATCATAAATTCATAATTTACAAGAATTCACATCATAATCTAAATTCCGGCATATTCTTGACATTTAAATCACATATTTCATATTATTACAAATAATTCATATAAGAAACAATTAGAAATAAATAAGAATGCATCAAATAAAATGAAAATAAGTATAATCACGGAAAATAAACTCACACGTGGTACAAACCTGTACGTGTGAACGAGCGGGGTGTCACAATTGGAGCATTGTCGTGCTTCTTTGTGTGGTTGTTTGAGTCTGAGTCTGAGCCTTGTGTGGAGTTTTGTGTGTCCAGTTGGTTCAGGTGCACCCGGGGTGGTGACTTATGATCGTGCAGGTTCCGGGGTAGACCATTTGCGGTATCTTCGACATTGTTTGGTGTCAGGTGAGGTTTTGGTTTGTTTTCTTTTAGTTAATGCGACCTACGACCCTATGTGCTCGTTTTGAAGCCCGCATGCGAATATATACTATATGTATATTAAATATGTGCCTTATAATATGTTATGAATCTTGTTAATTCGAGTTAATATGAATTCTTCTGAAATTATATGTATGGGCGTATATAAGCTTAAAAATGGTTTTTGCAACGAGGCTATCCTCCAAACCGTGTAGTGTCAAGCAAACTATGGATCTCCCTCAGCTTATTATGAATTTGGAAGACACGGAGAGGTACGTGTATAGCATATGCCCAGTTGCACGGTAAGGTATGTTTATTAAGTTATGAATCTTACGTTTTTATGTTTCGTGAGTTAGGTATACTTCCTATGAATCTATTTGAATCTATTTGAATCCCCGGGTTTCGGAGGTGTGGGTAAGGGAGACCCGGTGCGGCTGTTGGGGTAGCCGGTTATCACCCCTGTGCACATGCTCCTTTGAAGTATCTACGCACGACTCTAAGGAAGATGGAGAAGGCGTGGTGCTTTGAGCCTTCGGTTGAGGCCGGAGAAGGTATGTTGTGGGCTCGTGACCACGCGTATATTGAGTTGCACGAGGTGGGCCCGTAACCCGCGTGCAGACTTCCGGAGAAAGGTTGGAATACGGGAATATGAATCTATAAATTTATGAGTCCTATGAATCTTATGAGTTTATGCTTCCTTTTGAATCTTTCGAGTTTTTTTTTATTAAGGAGTAAGGTTGGAGATCCGTACTCGCCGAGTATTTGAATTCTTTTATTTTGATGATTATGAAACGGGATAGGAGGTTTCGTTTTTAATAAGAGATTTATACGATTAAGCTCTGAATTTATGAATTTATGAACCAAATTGATTATATGAATCCCTGTGAGTTTTAATATGAATCCATATGCGTTGTTGACTCTATGAATCCTTACGAGTTTTCAACTTAAGAATATACGAATATATGAATAAATATGAGTCTTTTGAAAAATGGATTTGGTATGTAAAACCCTATTCCCGGTTCATAATCATTTGTTTAATACGTGCTTTGCTCTATATATATATATGTGTTGGTGTGTGTTAGCCCCCTCGCTCAGTCAGTGGACTGACCCTCGCCCCACCTATGTTTTTAGTTTGCAGGTTCGCTTTGGAAGTTTTCGAGTTCGTGTTAGGCGGCTGTTAGTGTCTGTTGAGTCTATGTCAGTTTGTCGGAGTTTGTTAAGCATTTTTGTTCTGCATTATGTTTGTAAATTCTGTATAAGTTATGCTGCGTGCATGTTTGAAGTTATGAATCGAATGTATGATTATTCGAGACAAGTTTCTAGGGCCAGTTGAACCCGTTTTGCTGTTTAATTGTTCGGGACAGGATAGGATAGGTTTGATTATTTAGTTGAACCCGTTCAATTGGTTTTGATGTTTGATTGATGATGCTATCATCCTTATTGTATGAAAAGTTTTCGAAAAGTCATCATTTCGTATTGCTTTCGCTGTTTTGTTTTTGCATTCTTTCATCTGCATAGGGTTAGGTACCGCCTAGCATAGGTTGGATTTTTCGTTTGTCACCCGTTCGCTATGGCGTAGTGCGTGTGCGGACTGTCCATTTCGTACACGTGTCGGGTCATAGTGCGGGGGTGTGGTACCCCACCGCTTGGGGTGCTACATTCTTTATTTCCTGAAGCCATCTTCCTTGTAATGTGCCATCGCATTATTTCTTTTCCTCTTAACTCAGATGTGGCCAGTCGAAGAAATACTTGATAAGCGAGGTGAAAGAACTTCCTACCAAGTAAACACTAAAATGCATGTCGGGTAAGAATGTCAATGCACGTGTCACGAACGCAACAAACAAATATGCAACACATTAGAGTGATGAGATCAAATAGAGATGCACGCACAACTACAATTAAGGAAAATTAAATAATTCGATGCGAAATATGATACGCGTGCCATGAATGCTTTGAACCTGTCACCAAGATGGCAAGTGGTTAACTCGGTAGCTTGTTCTCATTTCTCTGGCCCCGGCTTACTTTAACGTGCTGATCATTTCTTGCCTTTCCCACGGTCATCAAGATTTCAAGGAGTCCTTGTGCATCAACTTGTACCTTCCACAGTCCGGAATTGAAATTTCTCGATCCCTAACTTCTTCGACATCCACTGAATTAGCATCTGGATTTCTCCCCGAAAATCACCCTTCAACATAGCCCAAATTCTCTTACAAAATTGAACCCTAATGTAGTTCTGAACCCTACTTCTCATCGTCACCATGATCAAGACTTCCGTGTTTATCCTTTATGAGTGGAGATTAGTGAATTAAACTCGTTTTCTGATTGCTTATACTTGAGCACATGATTTCCTCCCAAAGAGTCTTTGCCTTTCTTTACCGTTTCCATTTATTGCTCCATATTTCCCAATTCGACCTCACAACCCGACAATTCAGCTTGGATTTGGAAAATGAACTCAAATCCTGTCCTTGGTATTGTCACCTTCCATGAATTTGTATTTATCACATTACTTGCCTTTCTTAATCCCTTCCCAACTCGTTTTCCATCTTAGTCGAAATCCAGAGCACCCGAGTCCAAACTCTTCCCAATATTGATTTCTTCAAGAAGCCTTCACTCCATTTCTTAGATTGAATTATCCCATTGAATCCAATTCTCGCATCCTAGGTAGGGGAGCCTCATATGTCAATCTTCGGAGTCATAAACATTCCCCGAAAGCGGACCTCTATGTCGACCCCTAGCCCTTAACTCTAACTCCATCTAGGAAGGACACACATCTAGAATTCTCTATATTCATCCTCGGGGCATCCTTCCTGTCTCCTAAGCCTCAAAAGGATCTTGCAATAGAGCGTTGTTAGCGTGATACTTGGCCGTGGTTTGATAGTACCTTCACAACCTATAATTCGTAACTTATTTCAAGATTAGATGAATGCGATTAGTGTGTGCTCATGGCACGTATTTAACACGAAAGACACTGATCCAATGTAAGAATGCAATAAATAATGCAGCAAGATTCCAAAAAAAAAGAAGGCAATTTCATATTCAAGATCTATGCAATGCACATATTGTCACGTAGTTCCTAAGCCGTACGACCTAGACTGACTCAATCACGACACGAGAACATCGGTTTTGCAACCGGGCTCTGATACCACTTAAGGATGTAGCATCCCAACCGGAAGGCGCCACATCCCCGCACTATGAGCCCGATCCACACATGAAATGAAATGTCCATACATGAACCTAGCTCAGAGCGAACAGGGACTCACTCACTCCATAGGCTAGGCGGGAACTAAAACTTTCGCAACCAATTAAAACAGTTCACTAAGATAAATGCAATTACGGAAGTGGGACATATATTCAAAAGATTATATCAATCATAGAGACGGGTTCCACTAACATAGGTACCTAGTCCGAAAATTTCAACATAAACGTAAATCATAAACATCAATTACGGATCTACGATAGTAGTAAGAATAATTACAAATCTTACATTCATCAACTTAAACAAATCATGATACAATATGCATATGAACCGACTCTGACTTGACCGAAAGAATTAGCAGACTTGACTTCCCGCCTAGCACTCCGAACCTATAAGAAAACTGAAAACAATCCGGGTTCAGTCTATAGGAGACTGGTGGGTATATGGAACACCCCAAGCGGTGGGGCACCATACCCCCCTTACTATGACCCGACACGTGTACGAAATGGAAAGTCCGTACACGCACCAAGTCACAACGAACGGGTGACAAACGAAAAATCGAACTTAAGCTAGGCGGTACCTAAACCCTGTACAACCGATAAAACAAAACCTGGAAGTGGAAGCAAAGCAAAGGATACGAATTTTCAAAAACATTAAATCATTAAACATATCAATTTAAATAGTAATAGTTACACGGGTTCAACAAAACAACGAAACCTGTCCTAACCTGTCCCGAATAGTAACAGTCCTACTCAGGGCCAAGTCGAGAAAGGTAAGTAAAGGGTTAATCCAGAAGCGTTTATAGCCTCGATCCTCATTAATTCTCCTCACGCATTGCATTTTATGAGACTTATGCGCTTTTATATGTTATAATCTAATTAAATGTCCGTAGATTTAATTCTTTTCTCTATTTAACTCGTACCTTGAAACTCTTCTCATAGAATCCTGGAATTCTAGTATTCATTCCCTTCTAGCACCTAAAACCCCTTCATATGCTTGAAAACCCATTCCTACAGTTTTAGGTTGGAAATTATAAAAATACCCCTACAGCTCAAAAATATTCCTACGTTTCCCGAAACACTTTCACTACCCAATATTGTAACTAAAAGAATCCTCACATTATTTCGAGGATCGTGATACTCTCCGTGAACCATAATTCCCATCCAAACTCCAGTAGTATCGAAAACCGGCAAAAACCCTAGCTTCTATTTCGATCATAAATAAATCCTTACCCATCTACTTTTTGATATTCAATATCATAACCAAAACGACCCTTAAATTATTTTATGAATTTTCATGCATTTACCAAAAACTCGATTTCACCCATAGCATCTTTTATAAGTATTTTCCTATTTAAAAATCTTCATTTTATTTTAAACAATTAGCTTTTATTCAATATTCGAAATTATACTTAGAACAATTCGTGAATTTTTCTCTACATTATAGTGATTTTTCCAAACTCTAAACTTTATTATAGCTTCGTTTATATAATTTTCTTATGATTTTCGTCATCTTTAATATTCATAATTTATAAACGAAAACTCTAAATATTCCACATTTATAATCAAAACGAAGCTCGTTTTTCGCTCATTCTTTCATTAATTCACTACTTCAAGTTTTTACCTCTCGACTCTTGAATAAATTTTATATTATTTTTACATTTATTTTTATTCAAGATGACATCATCCATGACCACATGATCTTCTTGAAGGATTAATTAAATGAATGTAATTTCTCCACATTACTTAGTTAATTACCTAGCATTTGTTTAACATGTAATTTAACCACATCTCCTAATTAATTACCAAGCATTTGTTGAAATAATAGACAACCACATCTCCCATAAACTTTCATAAATTGCTCAAAGACCCCTCATGACTACCTATAAATACCCCCCTCTAGCCTCATTTATACCTCACAAATCAACACACAAAATCACTCTCTCCCTTCCCTAAACCTCACGCCACTCACCCTCTCTCTCTCTCTAAGGTATGTTTTTCTTCTATTATTTCATGCTTTATATAATGTTCTTAGTATAATAACAATAGTAGCATGTCTAGGATTAATTAAATTATGCTTTAGGAATTTATTTTATGAAATATGTGCATAGTTGTTAGTTTAAATACAATGTGTGTACATTATGGAATTTTATTTAATTAAATGAAAAATATGATATGATATAATGTGATTTTGTATTTAAATTCTTATGAACTTGTTTGATTAAATTCATGCCTAGAGTAATTTATTTAGAATTATTTTTCATAGAAAGTTCATATATTTTGCAATATTATGCTTTAATCTTATGTTATGAATATGAATGTGATAGAACATGTTACACACCCTCTTTGAATATTCAAATAAGCTCAAGAACATGTTCATAATGTTCTTGTGTGTGCATGTGTGTGCCGTGATCAATGTGTGTGTGTGTGTGAATTTGATTTTGTGTTATAAAGTGTTTAATTCATATGAAATTGAATAGTAAATGTTTTTAATAGTAATTTTGACTTTTTGGTCAACTAAATTTAATTAATTTCGAAATTATTATAAAAATAATTATAAAATAGGTTTTCGAATTTTTAAAGAAAGATTTTTCCCAAATTTTCCAAAAATCGGTAAACTATGTAATATTTTCAAAAAAATAACCTACATTGTCAAATTAAACCTTAAATTTCATTTCAAATCTTATAATTAGAACTATAATATAATTAATAAATATTTTATTAGTTAAAGATCCCATAAACCCTGAATTTATTAATTAAACGGGTGAATTTAGGGTTTACCGGGAAATCTTTAACGCATTACATAATATGTACCTTCTATAATTATTTCGTTGTGTTATTGTGTGTAATTAGATTAGTTAGGAACTAAGGACCTAGTTCTAAGTCAGTAGTAGTTATTACTTTCAGACGACAATAGGATCGAAGAGTGGAATCCTCACAATTCCACTTAAATCTCGGGACTCGGTGAGGGTTTAAATCTTTTCAACTGAAATCATGATAAAATACTTTACTTCATTTTCTTGAATTTCCTTTCAAGTTATTATTCCCTTTATGGGAAATAATTCTTATTAATTATTCAAAAACATATATTTACCAGAAAGTACTTAATAATTTCTTACCGGTAAATATTCTCGTCTTGCAAGTAAAATTATTGTTTTTCCTATGAGCCCGGTGGTCTTGGTAGAAGTAGTAATCCGGGAGGCACGGGCCGAGGCTTACTATTATACCAGCCGCCAACTAGATCTTGATGATGGTCTAACCGGAGGTTGGTTATTCCACATCAAATGACGGGAAAAGGTACGTCCCTCCCACAATCTTGTTCATCGTCACTGGGGCTTGCAACCCCACGTGACACTAAGGAGTGAAGGATGGTATTCTCTTATTTGTTTTATTAAGTACCGACACCTTGATCAGTGTCTTTACTATTTTTCTCGGATTTTTAAGGAGTTAAGGTTGGAGAAGCCTAGCTTGCGGGCATCAAAATCATTTTCCCCAAAACGGTTCATAAGTTTTCTAAAGTATAACCTATATTCCCCCTACTCCTATTTCAAACAAATATGAAACGGAAATTATTGTCATATAGTTATTTGTGGTTATATAGAATATATTTCAAACCAAGTTTTTCTTGGTCAAAAGATTTCAAAAGAAAACCATGCTTATTAACCTCAAACCCCCCGTCACTTAGTCATTTTGACTAACCCTCCTACTCTTTTAATTCATGATTTCAGGAATCTACGCGTCGACGCCTTAGAGGTATCTTGAAGCTTTAAGGTGTCACATTCCAGTTATTTAGAGTAATCACGAGTGCATGTACATCTTTCAGTAAGCACTCTCCTGTGAAGTTAGATCTTTCGCTGTAATTACTTATCCAACTTAATAATATGTGTTTCGTTATCTATTGTCCCCTTTTATTGTTCAAGTTTATTTTCCGTTACGTTTAAATTTCATACTCTGGTATTGTATAGTCTTGTCCGTTCGCCGGAGTATTTCTCGAGTGCTAGGTCTCACATCCACTCGGGAAGTACAACGGTGCGGGGTTGTAGTGTTAAGGGGGGCTACAGTTAAGGTGGTATCAGAGCATCAGGTTTAGTTAGAGAGAACTGAACTTAAACATTGGGTAGAGAAAGTATTTCACTATAATTTCTTCGCTCTAATAATTTGTAAAGTGTTTTCTTAGAGTAAAAATGGCTGGCTATGGAGAGCTTCCACATTCTGATAGCATCGAGTGGCTTGATCAGTACGAGCCCCCTAGGACCTTAGTTGTTACTCGTAGTGGGGGTCTTAGATATTATCCCTGGCAGAGGATTAGACAGCATAGTCAAGATTCACAACAGGAGGCCTTTCCCTGGTATGCCTACCCGAACAGAGCAGTTCATCTATTAGAGGCCGAGAGAGATGCTTACTTCTATGAGTATCAGAGGACTGGTGAGTATCGACTGGAGGCTGAGAGGAACAGAGAGATGGCTAGACAGACAGCAGTGGATCGTGACCATGCTCGGGACCAGTTAGCCGCATCTCAGATTGCTATTTCTCAGTTGCCGTCATGCGTAGCTGAGGTCGAGGAGGACGTGGTCAGTTTGACTCTGGACCGTGAGGCTTCTATAGTGATCCATGATCAGTACCGAGCCCAGATGAGGAGCCGTTTAGAGGATGCACTTCACCTTAACGATACTCAGGTTATGGAGCAGGTTTCAGATATGCATTCCGGAGACAGTGAGGCTTCTGAGGCTATAGTCCATTCCGATGAGGATGAGGAGGAGGAGCCCCAGCAGGTTGGTGAGATCGGCGAGGATGCTAATGGATTGCAGGTTGTTCCCGAGGAGGAGGACAGTGTTGAGCCCAGCGAGGAGTGGAGTCCTATTAGGGTTCCAGGTTCAGATGATACGGTTGACCTTGAGGCAGGTAGTGCAGGTAAGGATTGAGTTCAGATCGGGGGATACGGTATATAGGATAGTTACCCGGGGGTATGTATATAGCAGCCAGTGGAGACACTCCCCATTTTTGCAGTAGTACATAGTAGCAGCAGCGGACAGTAGCAGCTTTGACTTACTAGGAGTGACAGTACTTGTAGGGTGTAACTCGAGGTAGATCGGGTCCACCCCCCTCTTTTTGCTTTTACTTTTGTAGCTCTTGAAACATACTAACCTTGATGCATATATATATGACACATTTCGATCATTTTACAGTGTTATTACATTTTGCTTTACATTTCTTCCATAATGAGTCTTAGAGTCGCTTCAAGATACCAGCAGGACTGTGAATATTGATGTTATTTCTTTCTGAACTTTATGTTTGATGATTGATGTTATTTGGTGATTATTGTTCTGTGATAATCTTTGAGACATTCTTACGCCACATGCATTATATTTCCTATGTGATTGTGATTTCAGCATTCATAATGCCTCTACGAAGAACACCACGAAATAACTCCCCATCGCCACAAGACCCACCAGGACACCCAGAACTTGTAGAAGCCTTAAGGCAGTTTGTTCGAACTTGTACACCAGGAAATAATCCTACCAACGAGCGATCCTAGAAAGGTTTCTTCGAATGAATCCCCCAAAATTCTTTGGAGAACCTAACGACCTGAAGGCTGAAAACTGGATAGCCAGTTTAGAAAAGATTTATGAGGCTATGGATATATTTCCCGAGGAACGGGAACAAGTGCAGTATGCAGCCTTTCTCTTAGAAGGACCTGCTTTGAGTTGGTGGAAACATGTCAAGCTAACCTGGATAGAAGACCGAACTGATTGTAGTTGGGCGGAGTTTGTAAAGGAATTTCAGAATAAATATATTCCTCAAGTGATAAGGGACACTCGAGAGGCTGAGTTCATGAGTTTAACTCAGGGTTATATGTCAGTGGCGGAATATGAGGCAAAGTTTATGAGACTAATTCAGTATGCTCCACACATTCTGAATGATGAACGAAGAAAGACCAAGCGTTTTATTGATGGACTGAAGCCAGACCTTCGATGGGCTTTAGCTTCATTGGATATTGAAACTTACAACAAGGCGGTTGATAAAGCCCTGAAAACCGAAGCAGCTCACAAGAATATTCGTCAGGCAGCTAATCGCCCTGGTCCCCCTCAAAATAAACCTTCTCAAGGAATGAAACATCCCGCTGGACCATCTAGCCAGAAATTTGGGAAGAAACCCACACCAGCCCAGCAAAAGCCTAAGTCAGTCCCGTCTAATTCACAAGAAGAGATCACTTGTGAATATTGTCACAAACCGGGACATACTGAACAAGAATGCCGAAAGAAAGCCGACACGTGTTTATGGTGTGGAGACCCTAATCATCAGTTTAATACATGCCCAAAGAGACCGGGACCTAAGGAAAATGAGAAGGTTGTGGGAAAATCGGGAAAGCCACTTGTCAAAGGAAAAGCTTACGCATTGGAAGGAAACGAGGATCCAGACCCTTCAGATGTTGTCGAAGGTACAGTACACATTCTAAACACGCCAGTTAAGGTCCTATATGACCCTGGTGCCACGCATTCATTCATTGCATCAGATTTATGTGCGCGTTTAAATTTTCCACTTGAATGTTCATCATATAATTTCGAAGTAAGTTCCCCTTTGGGAGCTTGTTTCATAACGGATCAAGTATATAAATGCTACCCTATACAAATCCGTGACCAATATTACCCTATGGACCTCATCGAACTTCCGATAACAAGATATGGAATCATTCTGGGGATGGATTGGCTCTACAAATATCATGCTAAGTTGGATTGTTTTAAGAAAGAAATCATCTTAGGACAAGATGAAAGTTGAATTTCTGAGGATGAACAATCAGTGGCAATGATTTCTATGACAGAAGCTAAAAAGTTGGTACAAAAGGGAGCTACAGGATTTGTTGCCTATCTCCTAAATAGGCCAAATGACCAACTCAAGGTTGAGGAGGTGGAAGTGGTAAATGAGTTCCTCGACATCTTCCCAGAACACCTAAACTCGTTACCTCCAGACCGCGAGTTAGAATTTGTAATCGATACAATTCCTGGGGCAGAGCCTTTCTCTAAGACCCCTTATCGAATGGCCCCAGCCGAACTTCAGGAGTTGAGAAAACAAGTTGATGATTTAATTGAATCAAGATATATCCGTCCCAGTACATCACCTTGGGGGAGCACCAGTGTTGTTTGTAAAGAAGAAAGATGGGTCATTACGGATGTGCATCGATTACCGAGAACTTAACCGAATGTCCATACAGAACAAATACCCTCTACCCCATATAGAGGAGTTATTTGATGTCCTTCAAGGATCTCGAGTCTATTCCAAGTTAGATCTAAGGCAAGGGTATTATCAATTAAAGATTAGGGAGGAGGATATCCCTAAAACAACTTTCAATACCCGCTATGGACACTTTGAGTTCATAGTAATGCGTTTTGGATTGACCAATGCACCCGCTGCATTCATGGACATGATGCGTCGGATATTCCGACCATGTCTAGATAAATTTGTGGTCATTTTCATCGATGACATACTGGTATTTTCAAAAACGCCCGAGGAACATGCTGAACATCTTCGCATAGTGTTAAGCACTTTGTGAGATCATAAGCTATATGCTAAGTTCAGTAAATGCGAGTTCTGGATAGAAAAAGTTGCATTCCTCGGGCATATAATCTCGGGATCAGTTGTTGAAGTAGATCCTTCAAAGATTGAAGCAATCACAAATTGGAAAGTACCAAGGAATCCATCAGAGGTGAGAAGTTTCCTAGGACTTACAGGCTATTATCGCAGGTTTGTAAAGGACTTTTCTAAGATAGCTGCACCTCTCACAAGGTTAACAAAGAAGGAAAGAAAGTTTGAATGGACTGAACAATGTGAACAAAGTTTCCAAGAATTAAAGCAACGATTGACATATGCACAAGTATTAACCTTACCTGAAGGAAAGGAAGGTTATACGTTTTATACCGATGCCTCTAAAGAAGGGCTAGGTTGTGTATTGATGCAACAAGGAAAAGTTATAGCCTATGCCTCAAGAAAGCTCAAACCTCACGAAGAAAATTATCCTACTCATGACTTGGAATTAGCAGCAATTGTGTTTGCTCTTACCAAGTGGAGACATTATCTCTACGGGGTTACTTTTGAAGTTTTCACTAATCACAAGAGCCTACGATACCTTTTTACTAAAAAGGAGCTGAATATGAGGCAAAGGAGATAGATGGAATTTCTGGAAGATTACGACTGTGTAATCCAGTACCATCCAGGGAAGGCTAACGTAGTGGCCAATGCTTTAAGTCGAAAATCAAGCTTAGCGTCACTTCCAGGAAAGCCTTCAAGTAACCTACGAAAATCTGTGAAAGTGGTCTCAAGAACTCGATTAGCAAATTTAGTGGTATTACCACCACTAAAGGAGAAGATAAAAGAAGCTCAGGTTCAAGATGAATGGATTAAAAAATGTCTCGAATCCAAAGAAATGGATCTCGACGAAAAATTCAAAACCGATGATCAAGGGATTTTGAGATACAAGGATCGGGTCTGCGTGCCTAGTGTCGTTCGAACGGAAATATTAGACGAGGCACACAAAACTCGTTACTCAATACATCCTGGAGGAACTAAGATGTATCAAGACCTCAAGAGACATTTTTGGTGGAACGGTATGAAAAGAGACATAGCCAATTACATCAAGAAATGTCTAACTTGTCAACGAGTTAAGACAGAACATCAAGGACCTGGAGGATTGTTGCAACAATTATCTATCCCTACTTGGAAATGGGATCAGGTAACCATGGATTTTGTTTACGGATTACCCAAAGTTAAAGGAGGATTTGATGGTATTTGGGTTATCATCGATAGATTAACAAAATCCGCACATTTCTTACCTGTCAAAGCAACCGATAAAGTTAATTCGCTAGCCAAGCTTTATCAAAAGGAAATTATTCGATTGCATGGAGTACCTCTTGGAAGAGTGTCAGACAGGGACCCAAAGTTTACCTCACAACTTTGGCAAAACATTCAAGAAATGATGGCTACCAAGCTGAACTTCAGCACATCAGCACATCCTCAAACTGATGGACAATCTGAAAGAACCATCAGATACTTGGAAGATATGTTGAGGGCTTGTGCCTTAGATTTCCAAGATAATTGGAAGGATTGTTTACCCCTTGTGGAGTTTGCATACAACAACAGCTATCAAGCTTCTATCCAAGCTACACCTTACGAGGCTTTATATGGAAGAAAATGCAGATCCCCATTATACTGGGAAATGGATGAAACCAAAGGAGTTAAAAGGAAAACCCAAGGGAAATATTGCTAAGAGTTGGATAGAAGAAGCAACAGAAAAGGTTGAGATCATCAGGCAAAGAATGAAAGGTGCCCAAGATAGGCAGAAAAGTTATGCTGATAATCGAAGAAGGGACATAGAATTTGCAGTAGGTAAGAAGGTGTTCCTAAAAGCATCTCCAAGAAAAGGGTTTATACGAATTGGAAAAGGAGGAAAGTTAAACCCTCGATATAGTTGACCTTTTGAGATACTGGAACGTATCGGTCCAACAGCCTATCGCCTAGACTTACCAGCAAGTCTTACTGGAATACATAACGTATTCCATGTGTCCCAACTCCGAAAGTACTTTGCTGATGATTCACACATTCTACCTGTTGAAGAAGTACCACTAGAACCCGACCTTACTTATGAAGTGAAACCAGTCAGGATCTTGGATAGGAAATTCCAAGAATTAAGGAACCGAAGGATTCCCCTTGTTAGAATCTTATGGAAAAGAAATGGTACAGAAGAATAGACTTGGGAAACAGAGGAAAAGATGTGGAAGCATTATCCAGGACTGTTCAAGGACAGTAATAGAATCTGAGGACAGATTCTTTTAAAGGGGGGAAGATTGTAACAGCCCTACTCAGGGCCAAGTCGAGAAAGGTAAGCAAAGGGTTAATCCAGAAGCGTTTATAGCCTCAATCCTTATTAATTCTCTTCATGCATTACATTTTATGAGACTTGTGTTCTTTTATGTGTTATAATCTAATTAAATGTCCGTAGATTTAATTCTTTTCTCTATTTAACTCGTACCTTGAAACTCTTCTCATAGAATCCTAGAATTCTAGTATTCATTCCCTTCTAGCACCTAAAACCCCTTCATATGCTTCAAAACCCATTCCTACAGTTTTAGGTTAGAAATTACAAAAATACCCCTACAGCTCAAAAATATTCCTACGTTTCCCGAAACACTTTCACTACCCAATATTGTAACCAAAATAATCCTCATATTATTTCGAGGATCGTGATACTCTCCGTGAACCATAATTCCCATCCAAACTCCAGTAGTATCAAAAACTGGCAAAACCCCTAGCTTATAATTCGATCATAAATAAATCCTTACCCATCTACTTTTTGATATTCAATATTATAACCAAAACGACCCTTAAATTATTTTATGAATTTTCATGCATTTACCAAAAACTCGATTTCACCCATAGCATCTTTTATAAATATTTTCCTATTTAAAAATCATCATTTTATTTTAAACAATTAGCTTTTACTCAATATTCGAAATTATATTTAGAACGATTCTTGATTTTTCTCTACATTATAGTGATTTTTCGAAACTCTAAACTTTATTATAGCTTCGTTTATATAATTTTCTTATGATTTTCATCATCTTTAATATTCATAATTTATAAACGAAAACTCTAAATATTCCACATTTATAATCAAAACGAAGCTCGTTTTTCGCTCATTCTTTCATTAATTCACTACTTCAAGTTTTTACCTCTCAATTCTTGAATAAATATTATATTATTTTTACATTTATTTTTATTCAAGTTGACATCATCCATGACCACATGATCTTCTAGAAGGATTAAATAAATGAATGTAAATTCTCCACATTACTTAGTTAATTACCTAGCATTTGTTTAACATGTATAAAGTGTATAATTCATATGAAATTGAATAGTAAATGTTTTTAATAGTAATTTTGACTTTTTGGTCAACCATAATTAATTAATTTCGAAATTATTAAAAAAATAATTATAAAATAGGTTTTGGAATTTTTAAAGAAAGATTTTTCCCAAATTTTCCAAAAATCGGTAAACTATGTAATATTTTCAAAAAAATAACCTACATTGTCAACTTAAACCTTAAATTTCATTTCAAATCTTACAATTAGAACTATAATATAATTAATAAATATTTTATTAGTTAAAGATCCCATAAACCCTGAATTTATTAATTAAACGGGTGAATTTAGGGTTTACCAGGAAATCTGTAACGCATTACATAATATGTACCTTCTATAATTATTTCATTGTGATATTGTGTGTAATTAGATTAGTTAGGAACTAAGGACCTAGTTCTAAGTCAGTAGTAGTTATTACTTTCAGGCGACAATAGGATCGAAGAGTGGAATCCTCACAATTCCACTTAAATCTCGGGACTCGGTGAGGGTTTAAATCTTTTAAACTGAAATCCTGATAAAATACTTTACTTTATTTTCTTGAATTTCCTTTCAAGTTATTCTTCCCTTTATGGGAAATAATTCTTATTAATTATTCAAAAACATATATTTACCCGAAAGTACTTAACACTTTCTTACCGGTAAATATTCTCGTCTTCCAAGTAAAATTATTGTTTTTCCTATGAGCCCGGTGGTCTTGGTAGAAGTAGTAGTGCGGGAGGCACGGGCCGAGATCTACTATTATACCAGCCGCCAACTAGATCTTGATGATGGTGTAACCGGAGGTTGGTTATTCCACATCAAGTGACGGGAAAAGGTACGTCCCTCCCACAATCTTGCTCATCGTCACTAGGGCTTGCAACACTACGTGACACTAAGGAGTGAAGGATGGTATTCTCGTATTTGTTTTATTAAGTACCGACACCTTGATCAGTGTCGTTACTATTTTTCTCGGATTTTTAAGGAGTTAAGGTTGGAGAAGCCTAACTTGCGGGCATCAAAATCATTTTCCCCAAAACGGTTCATAAGTTTTCTAAAGTATAACCTATATTCCCCCTACTCCTATTTCAAACAAATATGAACCGGATATTATTGTCATATAGTTATTTGTGATTATATAGAATATATTTCAAACCAAGAGTTTCTTGGTCAAAAGATTTCAAAAGAAAACCTTACTTATTAACGTCAAACCCCCCGTCACTTAGTCATTTTGACTAACCCTCCTACTCTTTTAATTCATGATTTCAGGAATCTACGCGTCGACGCCTTAGAGGTATCTTGAAGCTTTAAGGTGTCAGATTCCAGTTATTTAGAGTAATCATGAGTGCATGTACATCTTTCAATAACCACTCTCCTATGAAGTTGGATCTTTCGCTGTAATTACTTATCCAACTTAATAATATGTGTTTCGTTATGTATTGTCCTCTTTTATTGTTCAAGTTTATTTTCCGTTGCGTTTAAATTTCATACTCTGGTATTGTATAGTCTTGTCCGTTCGCCGGAGTATTTCTCGAGTGCTAGGTCTCACATCCACTCGGGAAGTACAACGGTGCGGGGTTGTAGTGTTAAGGGGCGCTACACGAATAACATACAACAAAGACGGGTTCAACTAATCCAAGCCCTGTCCTAATTATAAACGTACATCTCTGTGTCATCCAAATTCCCGAGCTGGTACGAAGACACACGGTTTGGAGCATAGCCTCGTTGCAAAACATTTTCAAGCTTACATATGATCGTACGTATATATAGTTCCAAAGCCTTTAATTATATGACAAAATCATAAACGTATCGTATAAGAACATATCTATTATATAAATATAATAGAATAATCGCATGCAGGCTTGAAAACGAGCACAGAGAGTTATAGGCCGCTGTAGCTAAAACAAAATCCTAAAACCTCACCTTACACCTACGAGAACGAAAAACACAAGCCAAGAAGTCCCACTGGAACCCAAACAGCTGGCAGACACTCCCTGAAGAAATCCTGAACGACTGAACACACAGAACACAAGACTCAGACTCAAATCACAACCAAAAGATGCACGGCTAAGCTCACGAATACAAATGAAGCAACATATAATCCATAACTATTCAATCAAGTCATTCAGAGCATATTATAATTCATATTACATATCAAGACAGACATATTCCTAACATTAATTACATAAAATAAATTAGGACATTAAGAATTCCATTCATATCATGCACCAATTCTTGAAATGATAAAAGCAATTTACATAACAATTTTACACGTAAATACATATTCGCATATTTCGCAATATTCTAACATTTAGTGTACTTAAGTGATTCATTTAAATTAAATACGACGTATCTTTCATAATTCATTCTTATGTTTCATAAAATTACACTAACATCCCTTAAAAACAATAATAATATACAAGAAGTGGCAAAACGAGGCAATTAAATTTAATAAATCAAGAATCAAGCTTATCATATATCATAACATATTTTCATACGTCATATAGCTCGTAATTTCATTTCATAGTTCCTACAAGATCGAAATTACAATTAAAACAATTAACGAAAATAAATACAACAACTTCAAAAATTCATATAAAATCAACTGGACATCCGATTGACGAACGGAAAGTGGCATTGGACTCACCACGACGAAAGGAACCCGCTGACCGAAAGTCACCGGAATGCCGCCACCGCAGCCGGCCTAACAGCCACCGGAACACCGCCTCCCGTGGTCGAAAAAATCCCGGGAAGGACAAAAATGTGCGCCTCGGCCTGCTTCACAAAAGCCCTCAACCAATTTCAGAAAATACCAAACACACCGGATTTCGTTGACGAAAAACCGAACTAAATCCCTAGAACGAAAACTGAAATTAAACGCAAACCGTAAACCGAAAACGAAATCCGAACATACCGTTGGAAAGCCCGTAACGAGGCCTTCGAAAGCCCCTAGCCAAATGCCGAAAAAATTCACCGAAAAAAGGACCGCCGATTCACAGTCAGTCCACCACCGGTTCGCCACCAACGACCGGTTCTCGAGTCAAAGCTAACATGAGAAGATCGACATCATCATCCCAGATAACTTCTCTGAAAACACCATTGCCAAAAGATCGACGGAAAAACCTCAAAATGCCGTCCGAAGTTGCGCCACTGCTGCCTTGCCGGAACCACCATTCCTGCCGCGATTCGCTCCCATCTGAGTCCAGAAATGAGACGAGGGGTCGAAAAACATAGGAAAGCATCAAAGGTTGTCCAGAAAACTTGTCGGAACGCGGCGAAACCACCGCGCTACAATAACGCCGCCGCCCACCGTCCGCATTGGGTGGCGCGTGCGCCTTCCTCGCCGCCCTGATGGCGGCGCCGCCTACACAGAAAAATGCACCTGGAAGTCCTCTATCATACCCCGGGGGGCGTGTCGAACAATCATCGCCAGAAACCACCGCAAAAGATAGCTGAAACTTGCGCCACCACCGCTGTAACGCCCTAGTTTTTCAGAGGTTTGAGCATGACGTATTTGTTACCAATGTGCGCAATTTAATTAATGATATATGCTTCACTATTATTTCTTTTATTGATTTTATTCATTGATTGTGAATTGTTGAGACGTTTGAGCATGTGTGTTTATGTTTGATACCGTTTCTATTTGATTCGAATTCTGTTTTTTGTGGAAACTTAGCATGAGTGAATTATGTGACTTATGATTATGTTTATATGCTCGTTGCATGATTTTATTCTCGTATGTGTGAGTTTTGGATTCTTTTGTGTGATCGGAACCGAAAAGGGGGCTAAAGAGCATTTAGCGCACCTTGTGTTCCGGGCGGCATATCTTGAGCTCGGGAACTCGGAATCGAGTTCCGTCACCTCCATTGGATCCGGATCGATGAATCGGAGACAATGGGACAAGCCTCACATTTTTCTAAGATCATTTGGGTTGCCAAATTTTAACCGAAACAAGCCCCTTGCGCCAAAAATGACAAATAATAGTTATTTCACGTTCACCGACCTAACCTAACGAACCTAGACCCTAACCCTTGACCTATAACCACTTTCACTCTCTCTCTCCCCCATATCTGGTCCCCCCACCGAACCAACCCCTCCCATTTATCCCTAAACTCAGCCAAAAGGAGAGAGAAAGAAGAAATAGGGAGAAAGAAGAAGGAAGAAGATGACACTATTCAAACCTTGGGGTATTGAGCTCCTACCCCCACCATTTCTACTCCAAATTGAAAGGTAAGCCCATATTTGTGATGTACATCTTCTTGTAGTCATTTTAAGTTAAGGTTTGCATGATTTCTCCAAGCTTTGGGTTAGACATGGCATGTATGATGAATAGTGAGGGTTTGGGGGAAATTGATGAATTCTAGCATGTCTCCTTGTGGATTCTTTTGTTATGATGCATTTATATTGCTCCTAAGATGTTATTTGTGATATGTATGAACTTGCTTTGGTTTCTAGGTTAGAATTCATGGCCTTACCATTTATGGAATTTGAAGAGATAGCATGAGTTTGTGAATTGTAGCATCTTTGGATGTTTTAATGGATTGAAATGCATGAATTCTTGCTATCCTAACTTACCTATGTGTGTTAATTTGATGTTTATATGGTTTAGCATGAGTTTTGCCCTGTTTGTTGTGTGTTTTTCGCCACTGACCTAAATCCGCGAGGGTGGATTTATGGCAGTTTTCTGGACCAAATCCATGGGGGTGGATTTTGTCCAGCCTGTTTTTGTTACTCCGATTCCATTTTTCTTCGTTTGTTTGATCTTCCTCCACCTCTTTTATGACTTCTATGCTATGCTAACATGTATTATCTTGTGTGTTATGAACTTTTATTATTTTTCGTGGAATATTTTATGAGTTATGATTCAAATATCTTCATTGCTTTTAATATGTGCATGCATGGATGATTGCTTCCAATGTGAACCCTAATCGCTTATATATCTCCTCTTTTATGACTTGTATGATGTGTATACATGTTATATTACGTGTTATGCTCGTCAATTGAATTTCTTGGATTAATTTGGTATGGATTATGAAAGTTATGAACGAATGTACTTGAATGAATTACGTGATAATGCGATTCTTCTTATAACTAACGCATCCCTTATGTGTTCAATGGATTCCTTTCACCTCTAAATGATTCATGTGCATTGTAAACATGTTGATATTTATCTTATGATTATTGTATGGAATTGTTGGATCATTTTGATTTGAATTATGAAAGATACGATATGATTAAACGTGAAACCTTCATGTATTGAATGTACATGGGTTGAGTGCTTGATTATATGTCCCCATGACATTGTATTACTTCTTATGCATCTCATACCACGTTAATGCATTGTCGTGCGTCTTATATGGTTCATTTCGAGTCTTGAGTCTCACAAAGTACACTACATTGTCTTCTGTTCAGTTTCTCCAGGGTGGAGACTTGCCGGGTTCATAAAGCGCCATGAGTCTTCCTTCTTTTGGTATTATCGGTAAGGTGTAACAGGTGGGTTTCTCTTCTACTAGTTAATGACCCTAGTTAATCCCAACATGTAAAGATTTCGGCCAAAATTATTATATATATATATATAGTCATTTATCGAGTCTGTGATTTTGAACGTATACCCCTTTCTTTTATGAATACCTACCGAATGTTTTGGCGAGAAATGTATGTATGAATGAATGCACAATGGGGCCCAGGGACTTGGTGTTAGAGGCTATCCGGGGAGGCATGGGCCGACGGTGATCCCTTTCTACCAGTTCCATTTATAGAACGGCGTAACTGGACCCCGTTAGGAGTTAGCGGGGAATGGACGCTGAGTGCCATCTGGGGAGTCATGAAACCCTTTTGGTCCATGCATGGATGGTTCGGGCCGATCACCCGGCCATCACCCGGAGGAAAAAGGTGTAAATGTTATGATTGTGCACAAAAGAATGATATGTATGAATGAATGAATGAACGAATGTATGAATGACTAATGGATTACACAAGGTGTTGGTTGGAGATAATGCACGCCCACTCGCCGGGCCAGAAATGACCTAATTAATGGAATTTGATGGTTATAATCCCTTTTGATGATTTCTTTATCTCACCCACTTGGGAAATGCTTTGAAAACCTCATTTGGGGATTATAACTTGCATGTGAATGTTTAAATACTGTCTTATATTATATTATGCCCTGTTTTATACCCACCAGTCTCCTATAGACTGAACCCGGCTTTGTTTTCAGTTTTGCAGGTTTTGGTGTGCTAGGCGGGGTTCCGAGTCGGTCAAGTTCTATGTCTTAGTTTGAGTCACTTGCACGCATCTTTGTATTTGATTAAGGGATGAAAGAATGTATGTATGAATCACGGTTATGGTTATGATTATGAATTATGGTTACAGTTATGTTTGAATTTCGGGATTAGGTATTTATGCTAGTTGAACCCGTCATTACTTCTTATGTTTATTATGAATGGTATGATTTGTTTTTGAAATTTCATGTATTTCAGTCTTGTTCTTTTGGTTTTAAGTTTAGCTCCCGCCTAGCATAGCGAGTGAGTGAATCCCCGTTCGCTGTGAGCTTGGTTCATGTATGGATTTTCCATTTCATGTGTGGATCGGGCTCATAGTGCGGGGGATGTGGCGCCTCTTGTTCCGGGTGCTACAACCGCCGCCGCCTACAACTCGCCATAGCACCGCCTCCGTTGGTTTTCAGTAGGGATGGCAATGGGTCGGGTCTAGCGCAGACCCGTCGGGTCCGGACCCACCCCATGACGGGTCTAGACCCGCCGGGTCCGGATCCATTATGTAACGGGTCCAGACCCGTCAGACCCACTAGACCCGACGGGCCCATTTTGGACCTGTTGGATCCGGTTCCAGACCGGCCCCATGAAACCCATTTTTGTACCTGTCTTCTCAAATTGATATCCAAGATTATTTTTTCATCCTAATCCATCAAGATCTCCACACCTTGATCTCCACACCAACACAACTGATAACTCAATCTTTTAGTTCAAATTCAAAAGAATAAAATAAGCACAAAGGAATCGATTGTAACTCAAATTTTTTTTTTTTCGATCTTTGACAAAAGAGTTTCAATGTTTCACTAAATTAACATGAAAACTCAATGAATTTGATGTCTCAAAGGTAGCAAATTACAGATACCTAAATTCCTCAAAATAGAGCCATGGAGAGAGATGAAAGAAGAAGGATAAAGAACAGAGACAAACCCCAAGTAAAAAACAGAGATAAACCCCACCAGAGATCCATATGTAAATAATTTAACTGATTTCTTTTTCTTTGTTTATTTCTCTCTAAATGCAAAACAAAAGAAGAAAGAAAACCCCTACATATATCGGTCTAGTTCGTTTTCTCATCATTATGTCCCTTTCTCTCTAAATGCAAAACGAAAGAAGAAAGAAAACCCAGAAACTGAAACTACAAAATGCCCACCCCACTGCTTAAAGGATGATAGAGATGGAGAAAATAAAAGGGCTTTGGGAAGAATTTTAACAGAACAGAAAAGAAAAGAAAAGGGTTTTGGGAAGAATTTTAAAAGAACAATTTTTGTTCTTAGTTCTTACCAAAAATCTCAGAAATTTATGGAGAGGGGCAGCAAATTAATTGATCAACTCGTTTTTGCCATGAGATGGAGAAACAAAGAAAACAACGGAGAAACTCGCTGGCGGTGGTGGACGACGATGGTGAGGCGGCGGAACACGGGTTTAGTGGCGGTGAGATTTTTGTGTGGGAGAGAAAAGATGAGAGGTTCTTCTAGACGGTGACTGTGATGGAATAAGATTATAGGGTTAGGCTTTGCTAATTTATTTCCTTTTTTCTTCTTAATATGGGGCAGGGTCCTGGAGCGGGTCTGGATCGGACCCGTTAACAGGCGAGTCTATTTTTCCGGGTCCGGACCTGACCCGCGACCCGATGGGGCTGGTCTTCTTACGGGTCCAGAGGGTCGGGTCCGGGTCCAGACTCGCTCGACCCGACCCAATTGCCATCCCTAGTTTTCAAGCTTCGATTCTTGTACCAATGTGATGGGCTCGTCGAGCTGATCAATTTCCATTATTCACGGGTTGAAAACCGTCGAGAAATGAGCGAGAACTAGCTTGTCCATGTTTCCACACCTCAAGTGTGTGTGAACAGTGACCAAAGGCTGTTTGTCGCGAGAGAGAAGGAGAGAGGCTGAGGTCTGATCGTTTGGCACGAATTGCGAGGATCCGGGTATTATATCTCGGGTCCTCGTACATGAAAACGGTCGGAAGAAGGGGTTAACGACGTCAGAATTGGGCAAACTCAGAGTCTACGGACTCGTCTCGATGCCCGGAACGCAAAGCAGGGGTCAAAAAGGTCGAACTCTCCACCGAACGAGAAATGACCGAATAACCCCCTAAAAAGAAAAAATTACAAAAAGACCCCTAAACTCTAAAAGAGTTCAAAGTAGGGTCACGCAAAGCACAAAATCACAGAATTAAACACACAAGGAAGTTGAAACATGGCGTACCTTATTTGTAGGACGAGCGGGGTGTTACAATCTCCCCTCCTTCAAAAGGACCCATCCTCAGGTCCTAATACTGAGTCGTAAAGCTTCGAACTGGAATACTTCAATCTATCTCCCGAACTCGTGTAGAGTCATATCCCTGGCTGTGAAGTTTAGTCCCATTGTTTACATCAACTTCCTTCAGAGTTCCGTAGTCACATAGGTTTGTTCAAACACTTGACCGTTGGTCGCTTCAAACTCGTTCGATCCCCACTAGGGCACTGCACCCAAAGCTCGATACCGTTGCTTCCTCGTCGATTGCAAACCAACATCAGGCCATAAGAAACTCAGCCGCGACAAACAAGAGAGAATCCCATCTCTCAGCACGCAAGAGAGAGAGAGAGCCCCGTCTCCCGGCACATCAAAAGAGAGAACCCCGTCGCTCAGGCACAGAATTGAGGGAACCCCGTCTGTCAACCTAAGTATGGCAGACTTCCACATCTTCCAAACATTCTAGTTTGAGAAAATTCAGCATTTCTCAAACCCCTAAATTCGAGAGAATCCAGCATCTCCCAAATATCTAATTCCAAGAGAATCCAACATCTCTTGCTCACATAATTTAGAAAGAATCCAACATCTTTCTATCACATAAATAGGGAGAATCCCACATCTCTCTAACACGTAAATAGAGAGATATCAACAACTCTCTAGCACACAAGTCAACTTACTCAGCACTCAAAATACACACATTAAACTAGCACTGGATGCAAAACATGGGATGCGTGTGTAGTGTACCTTTACCCAACTGATATCAGTGTCCCTAAAGTATAGACTCATCATCCATGCTCATCTCAAGGGGGATATCGCGATGGAATCACTGTAAGATAAAATTACAATTTGTATATATGTGCATGAAGGGTTAGTGAGCCATTAAGGAAACTATAAACACTGAAGCACGAACAATTCACGCAAGCATGTAATCTATTCAGTTTACAAGAATTCACAACAACATTAACTCTCAAGTTATGGAAATTAAATCAATTAGCCACGTTATTACAATCAAGGCAGTATCACTCATTACACGTCGTCACGCGCATCAAGTAATATAAAATATAATATAATTACTTATGAAATGCATGGGTGCAAATCCCATAAATGCTCAATGTACCATTCACCGTAGTAGTGGAGTCGAGGTTGACAATTATTTAACTTGAGGGGATAATCAAATCCTTATCTGGTCATCGTTCCAAATCCTTATTCAAAGTTGCATTCTTTGGTATTTTCCTCGAATCCTCTGGGTTCCAAAAGGTCTCGAACCGTTTCAATTGGTTCTCAGAACAAAGTGATCCGCAGGGTCGCCTGAAATCCAGATAAAATTCTCGAGAATCGGAATTTGCTATCTCTATCAATGGTAAGGTCTCTTAGAACGTTCGTGAAGGGATCAATGGAGAATCTTTAATCAATCCCACTTTGCTACCGTCGTTTTAACTGCTGCTCCCATCCTCATCATTTGGTGGAGTTGGCCTTCAAAAACATTGGCACAAAATTCATTATTTTATATAGTTTCCCCCTTTTCCTTAGTATAAGTGTAACCATTCTTGCTGATGTCTTTAAAATAGTCTGACCCTCACTTGAATGACTCTGAATGGTACAAATGCCTCGATTTCTTCATTACTACCTCACGTTATCCAGAGTTAGAAACTTTGATGTCTTTATAAAGCATGTTACTCCTGAGCACCTCCAAATATGTAAAGTATATATCCTGAAGGCACCTTGATAGTTAAAAGATCTCTTCTCTCCCTCGTATACAAATATCTTCCTTGTATCCACCCTATGCCAAGAGTTTGTTGAATTAACCGTACACTTTCTGATCCACCCCTATTCAAATCTGAATGCAACTTCCACTAAAATCAGCAGTCGTTGGAAAAGATAAGGAAGTCACCTAAATATAACCACGAAACTAATGCATGCGGGATTAGGGATGTAAATGGTATGCACTCATATTCAGCAAAGAAGGCAATCAAGCACGTAGAGCAAATGTTCGAAATAATTATAATTTAATCCAATGCATGATGCACGTGCTATGAATGCATGATACCTGTTTCCATAATATTAGCATCTACCTATTGTTGAATTCTTGTAGAAATTCATTTGCTTTTCATTCAAGTAATCAGAAGATGGAAGTTTCAAATCCTCCTTCACAACTTTGTAGAACTGGTAAGTGTTGTCACGAACAACTTCAATTTTTGGCATCGAGCCAATGCCCTACAATTCACAAATTGGATAAATATCTATGCATGAGGGTTAGTATGTGGGTATATCAAGTAATGAAAGCAATTAAAAGCACCTAATTAATGCAGATGCAACACGTAATTTACTAAAATTTGAAGCATAACAATGATAATTTTGCAAAAATCATAATCATTGTGTGCACACAATCACATAAGCTCAGACAAATTCATGCAGAGAAGTCAAAATTTCACATCAGATGAATGCAATGCACAAGTATTCCTATGCCTTACGACCTAAACTGACACGACACGACTACAGAGTACCGGTTCTGAACCTGGTAGCTCTAATACCACTTTAGATGTAGCACCCCAAGCGGTAGGGCACCACACCCCCCGCACTATGACCGGACATGTGTACGAAATCGAAAGTTCACACACGCACCAAGTCACAGCGAACGGCTGACAAACGAAAAATCCAATTAAGCTAGGCGGTACCTAAACCCTGTACAACCGATAAAACAAAACCTGGAAGCGGAAGCAAAGCAAAGGATACGAATTTTCAAAAACTTTAAATCATTAAACATATAAATTCAAACAGTAATAGTTACACGGGTTCAACTAAACAAGGAAACCTGTACTAAACTGTCCCGAATAACATACAACAAAGACGGGTTCAACTAATCCAAGCCCTATCCTAACCTGTCCCGAAATTCATATATTCAAAGCATAATCATAAGTACCAACCTAAAATATATATATATCATATACATAGTTTCCTACACAAATCAAAACAAAGTAATTAACAAATCAAATAAACCGACACAGACTCGACAGACTCGACTCAAAGCCGCCTAGCTCGAACTCCAACAACCTGCACCTGCAAACTAAAAACATAGGTGGGGCGAGGGTCAGTCCACTGACTAACTGAGGGGGCTGAACTCACACACACTATACATAATAAGGAGCAGAGCACGTATCAAAAGAAAGATCATGAACCAGGAGTAGGGTTTTGCATACCAAAACCATTTTCAAACCAAACTTATACATATCTTATCTTATTCAAACCAAAACATACTGAGCTTAATCGTATCATATCAAAAGAGAAAGCTCCTATCCCGTTTCGTAATCAACATAACAGATAATATTCATATACCAGGCGAGTACGAGTTTCCAACCTTACCTCCATATCATAATATAAAATCCTGAACTCCGTGTGACGGAAGGGGTGTATACGCCCCTAACAATCCATATCATATACATACCTCGAGGGGTAATCATCCCCTACGTGTCCTCGGCCGGTTTTACGCCACCGGCTCAAGAATATCTCGCCTCCCCTATCTTGCTGAGTCGCGCGAGATACCTCAAATGGAGACTATGCACAGGCTTAACCCGACGGCCCGATACCGTCCCGGGGTTCTTTATCCACAGTCTCTGGGGCCCAACATATCAGAACAGAACATAACAGATCATAACTTGCTACATATCATACTTATCAAACCAGAATCATAACTTACTTACCTTATCAGACATACCTTATCTTGCAACTTAGCGTATGCTATAAACGTACCTCTCCGTGTCATCCAAATTCCCGAGCTGGTACGAAGACACACGGTTTGGTGCATAGCCTCGTCGCAAAACATTTTCAAGCTTACATACGCTCGTACATATATATAGTTCAAAAGAGTTTAATCGTATGACAAAATCATAAACGTATCGTATAAGCACATATCTATTATATAAATATAATAGAATAATCGCATGCAGGCTTGAAAAGGAGCACATAGACTTATAGGCTGCTGTAGCTAAAACTAAATCCTAAAACCTCACCTTACACCGACGAGAACGAAAAACACAAGCCAAGAAGTCCCACTGGAACCCAAACAGCTGGCAGACACTCTTTGAAGAAACCCTGAACGACTGAACCCACAGAACACAAGACTCAGACTCAAATCACAACCAAAAGACGCACGGCTAAGCTCACGAATACAAATGATGCAACATATAATCCATAACTATTCAATCAAGTCATTCAGAGCATATTATAATTCATATTACATATCAAGAGAGACATAGCTTATAAAATTCCTAACATTAATTACATAAAATAAATTAGGACATTAAGAATTCCATTCATATCATGCACCAATTCTCAAAAGGATAAAAGCAATTTACATAACAATTTTACACGTAAATACATATTGGCATATTTCGCAATATTATAACAATTAGTGTACTTAAGTAATTCATTTAAATTAAATATGACTTGTCTTTCATAATTCATTCTTATGTTTCATAAAATTACACTAACATCCCTTAAAAGCAATAATAATATACAAGAAGTGGCAAAACGAGGCAATTAAATTCAATAAATCAAGAATCAAGCTTATCATTTTTCATAACATATTTTCATATGTCATACAGCTCATAATTTCATTTCATAGTTCCGACAAGATCGAAATTACAATTAATACAATTAACAAAAATAAATACAACAACTTCAAAAATTCGTATAAAATCAACCGGACATCCGATTGACGAACGGAAAGTGGCGTTGGACTCACCCCGACGAAAGGAACCTGCTGACCGAAAGTTACCGGCCACCACCGGAACACCGCAGCCGGCCGAACAGCCATCGGCCACCACCGGAACACCGCCTCCGGTGGTCGGAAAAATCCTCGGAAGGATGGAAACGTGAGCCTCGGCCTGCTTGACAAAACCCCTCAACCAATTTCAGAAAATACCAAACACACCGTATTTCGGTGACAAAAAACCGAACTAAATCCCTAGAACGAAAACTGAAATTAAACGCAAACTGTAAAAAGAAAACGAAATCCGAACATACCGTTGGAAAACCCTTAACGAGGCCTTTGAAAGCCCCTAGCCAAATGCCGAAAAAAGTCACCGAAAAAAGGACCGCTGGTTCACAGCCGGTCCGCCACCGGTTTGCCACCAACGGCCGGTTCTCGAGTCGGGGCCAACATGAGAAGATCGACATCATCATCCCAGACAACTTCTCTGAAGAAACCGTTCCCAAAAGATCGCCGAAAAAGCCTCAAAATGTCGTCCGAAGTCACGCCGCTGCCGCCTTGCCAGAACCACCATTTCCACAGCGATTCGCTCCGATCTGAGGCCGAAAATGAGACGAGGGGGTCAAAAAACATAGGAAAGCATCAAAGGTTGTCCGGAAAACTTATCGGAACGCGGTGAAACCACCGTGCTACAGTAACGCCGCCGCCCACCATCCGCTTTGGGTGGCGCATGCGCCTTCCTCGCCGCCCCGATGGCGGCGCCGCCTACATAGAAAAATGTGCCTGGAAGTCCTCTATCATACCCCGGGGCACGTGTCGAACAATCGTCACCGGAAGCCGCCACGAAACACGTTGAAACTTGCGCCACCACCGCCGCCGCCTGCAACTCGCCATAGCGCCGCCTCCGCTTGTTTTCAGGCTCCGATTCTTGTACCAATGTGATGGGCTCGTCGAGCTGATCAATTTCCATTATTCACAGGTTGAAAACCATCGAGAAATGAGCGAGAACTAGCTTGTCCATGTTTCCGCACCTCAAGTGTGTGTGAACAGTGACCAAAGGCTGTTTGTCGCGAGAGAGAAGGAGAGAGGCTGACGTTTGATCGTTTGGCACGAATTGCGAGGATCCGGGTATTATATCTCGGGTCCTCGTACACGAAAACGATCGGAAGAAGGGGTTAACGACGTCAGAATTGGGCAAACTCAGAGTCTACGGACTCGTCTTGATGCCCCAAATGCAAAGCAGGGGTCAAAAAGGTCGAACTCTCGACCGAACGAAAAATGACCGAATAACCCCTTAAAAACAGAAAATTACAAACAGGCCCCTAAACTCTAAAAGAGTTCAAAGTAGGGTCAGGCAAAGCACAAAATCACATAATGAAACATACAAGGAAGTTGAAACGTGGCGTACCTTATTTGTAGGACGAGCGGGGTGTTATAGTATAAAACAGAGTTTAATATTAGTATAATACTGTAGAATTTAAACACCCAGGTATGCAAGCTATAATCCCGTGCGAGATTTTTAGAATATTTCCCAAGTGGGTGAAAACAAAATAAAACAACGCTCGGGATTACAACAACCAAGTTCATTCAATCAATCAATCGGTCATAACGTGAGCCCGGCGAGGGGGGTAAAATCTCCAACCTACACCTCGTGTGTACAAAACTTCATTCATTAGCGATCATGTGACAATCATTTCATTCATTCATTCAATCATTCGATCTTTTTCATTCATTCATGCATTAACAATTACACCTTCTTGCTCCGGGTGGTGGACGGGTTAGCAAGACCCGGCCACCCAATCAATCACCAATGGGGTTACATGAATTCCCCAATTGGCACTCAGCTCCTATTGCCCACTAAAACTACTAGCGAGGGCCGGTATCACCGCTACGATGTGGGACTAGCACATGGGATCACCATCGGCCCCTGTCTCCCGGGATAGCCACATGTACCAAGTCCCTAGGCCCGTCTAATCAATCATGTCCTCGCCAAAACAATCGGTAAGTATTCATAAAAGAAAAGGGGTTTGACAATCAAAATCATAGGCTATTTGAAAACGACTCGATATATATATATATATATATATATATATAGTACCTTTGGCTTGAAATATACACATTGGAATATATCGGGTCAATTTTAACTAATAGAAGAGAAACCCACTTGTTACACCTTACCAAAACCAAGAAGCCAAGAAGACTTGAATGTGTCCTATGAACCCGGTACGTCTCCACCCTGGAGAAAACTGTACAAAAGACAAGACGGTGCATGTGTGAGACTCAAGACTCTAAATGAACCACATATGACGCACGACAATGCAATCAATACGATATGAAAGTATAAGATTTGATATCATGTTATAGAAACATTCTTGTGCACAATTAATGTCTTAAAGACATGTATACAAACCATTCATTCCTTTCAAGAAGCGTTCATATCTATATGAGTTCATGACTTTCAATTCCATACCACATAATCTAAGAAATTCAAGTAACAATCATCACACGTAATATAACATGTAAACACTTCATATCAATCCTTAAAAAGAAGCACAACATCATTTAAGGTTCAAACATTAAGCATCAATGCATGCACGTACCATATTGGAGCAAGGAAGGCATATTGCGCCATAAACTATATGCGACAAGTATAACATAGGTTATGAAGGCACAAGAGGTGATATTATATCAAGGAATCGTTCATGTGCGTGATTAATATCTCAAAGACATCTAAACGTTAAATACATTCATTTTAAGAATCATTCAAATTCGTTTACGTTCATTACTCTCATAAATCATACGAAATTAATCCAAGAAATTCAAATAATACGCATAACACTTAGTATAGCATGTATATGAGTCATACAAGTCATAACGTGAGGCATACATAGCAATTAGGGTTCATCTTTAAGATCAACATTCCATGCATGCATACCTTAGGAGCAAAGAAGACACATTGAAGCATATCTCGGAAAATATTCAACGAAAAATCACCAAACTTCATAACACATAAGATAACACACTATATGACATGTTAATGAAGTGAATAAGCTAAAAACAAGCCAAAGAAGCCAAGCAATTCACTTTTGAAAACTAAAATTTCGTGCAGATTAAGTGAGGGTCGCGGTCGCGACCCATTTCCTCCATGAAATGGTAGCGGCCGCTACCCATGCAATTTCCGGATTTTTGATCAGTTATTCCAAGAACTCGAAACATGGCAAATTTTGGGTGTTGGCCGCGACTAGAAATGCACAACATTCAATAGTGATGGGGGTAAAATCTCCGACGTACACCTCATGTGTGCAAAACTTCATTCATTAGCAATCATACGACAATCATTTCATTTATTCATTCAATAATTAGATCTTTATCATTCATTCATGCATTAACAATTACACCTTCTTCCTCCGGGTGGTGGACGGGTTAGCAATACCCGGCCACCCAGTCAATGACCAATGGGGTTACATGAATTCCCCAATTGGCACTCAGCTCCCATTCCCCGCTAAAACTCCTAGCGAGGGCCAGTATCACAGCTACGATGTGGGACTAGCACATGGGATCACCGTCGACCCTTGCCTCCCCAGATAGCCACATGTACCAAGTCCCTGGGCCCGTGCAATCAATCATAGCCTCGCCAAAACAATCGGTAAGTATTCATAAAAGAAAAGGGGTTTAACAATCAAAATCATAGACTCCTTGAAAATGACTCGATATATATATATATATATATAGTACCTTCGGCGTGAAATATACACATTGGAATATATCGGGTCGGTTTTAACTAATAGAAGAGAAACACACCTGTTACACCTTACCAAAACCAAGAAGACAAGAAGACTTAAAAGTGTCCTATGAACCCGGTATGTCTCCACCCTGGAGAAAACTGTAGAAAAGACAACACGGTGCATGTGTGAGACTCAAGTGTAGCGCCTCCCCTAACACTACAACCCCCGCACCGCAATACTCCCCGAGTGGAGGTTAGACCTAACACTTAGGAAATACTACGGCGAACTGTCAAGATAATATATGAGTAAAGTGTGTGACACAGTGCAGCGGAAGATAAAGAGATTTAAAACTTTACCAATGAATGGGGAGGATAACGTATAAAGAACAAGGATTATCACTATTGATTAAAATAGTTTGCAAAGGGGTACAACAGGATGAATTATGAGATGGCTTAAGTATACCGACAATAGGCTCAAGATAGGGTACCCTTAGGATCAGTTGCATCCCACTACTCATGACACTGTAAGGCTTCAAGACACCTCTAGTTTCGTTCCCTGATTCCTGAAATCATGCATTTTAAAGTAGGCGAGAAGGTTAGTCAAAGTGACTAAGTGAAAGGGGTATGATAGTTTGTAGATATATGTATACGTATAAATAGTATATATATATATATACTATTTATACTTGTATGATCAAGAAGAACTTGATCTAAAATATTAAAAATAGGATATAGCAAATATGAAACGTTTTATGATATGTGTAAAACAGGGATAGGAGTAATTTGGAATAATTGTAGAAATATGAACCATTTGTAATAAGAACTTTAATGCCCGCAAGCGAGGCCTCTCCGTCCGTAACTCCCTAAATATTTGGTAAAACAGTAACGGTACTGTACATGGTACCGATACTTTAATAAAACCAATAAGATAATATCTCCTTAACTCCAGTGCCGTTGGGGAGCTACCCCTAGTGGCCATGAACAAGAATTCGGGAGCTCATACCACTCCCAGGAAGCTCATACCACTCCGTTTTAACTTGGCGTGGAGTAACTAACCTCCAGTTAAACCACTACCAAGAGTTGGTGGCAAGCTGCAGCACCAACAACACCCTCGGCCCGATACCTTTCGGGTAATTACTTGCTACGAATACAGCCGGGGCCCATAATAACAATAATGATAAGATATTTTGGTTGCTTAGTCGGGAATCAGTTCTTAGTAATAATTGGATTGAAGTAATATGTATAAGGTTCGAGTAAGATCCTGATTCCGACATAAAAGTATTTTCCTCGTAAAGAGGGATATTGTAATATGATACTATGTATATAGGATAATAAATCATAAATAATAGGTAGACTTGAAAATAGTTTTTATTTAAATACGTAAGTATAGGCATGATTCCAGTTGAAAATATTTTAACTCTGACCTGTACCGGTAGTCTGACATGGTAATGTGGATTCCAGTGTGCCTGAAAGTGTTAACTACTATAGGCTTAGAACTAGGTTATTTATTCTAATCAAATAAGTACATAAGGAACATAATACTCTAATCTAATAATCATATAAGATACATAGTATGTAACATGTTAGAGAATTCTTGTAACATATTAGAGAATTCCCCGTAAACCCTAGGGAATTTAATTAATTAATTAGGTTTCATGAATTCTTTAACCAGTTAAATATTTATTACTCACATTATGATCCTAATTGGAATATTAGAAATAATATTTAGGGTTTAATTCAATAAAGTAGGTTGGTTTTGAAATTATTTTACAATTTATTGATTTTCGGAATAATTTGGATAAAATCTTTCTTTAAAAATTCCAAAACCTATTTTATAATTATTTTTAAATTAATTTCGAAATTAATTGAACATAGGTTGACCAAAAAGTCAAAATTACTATTGAAAACATTTACTATTCAATTTCTTATGAATTAAACACTTTATAACATAAAATTAAACTCACACACACATATACTAACTCATTTGCACTTAAAATTGACCAAGAACATTATGAATGTGTTAATATTAGCTCATGATGAGATCTAACAAGTTCTAAGTCCATAACACATAATTAAACTCATAATGTAGCACTTTATGTAACTTTAATCATAAAATTAATTCTAAAGAAATTAATCTAGGCATGAATTTAATCAAGCAAGATCATAAGTATTTAAAAACATATTCATATCATATCATATCATAACTCATGCATTTAATTAAATAAAATTCATATATGTTACTACATTTTTCCTAAAACTAGCATAAATAACATATATTTCATAAAATAAATTCCTAAAGCATAATTTAATTAAATCTAAGCATGCTATATGTGGCGCCCTTGCCGCATCCTGCACTGAGAAATACCCCAAGTGTTAGCTTTGGGCCTCCACTCGAGATCTCTCCCAGCGAACGGCGAACAAATAGACAAAAGCTAGCATAGCGGAAGCATAAAATAATGCCAGTCAACACCAAACTTCAAAAAAATAATTAGAAGGCCGGTAAGGCCAACGACAAGAGACAAACTACAGACGACAACTGTATTAAGTATAGGTGCATTGAATATACATACTGAGTTTCCCACGAAGGAGAAATTCCAAAACTCATAACTTCAAAACCAACTATCTAAACGACACTTGATGACCCAGACCAAACGTACCGCTTATTCACATCTGCCTGAAGCCAAAACCAGAAGAGAAGGGGCGTTAGGCAATATGACTAAGTGAGGGGGTTATAGATATACATAAACAAAATCACAAGCTTGGTCCACATTTTTCCTTATTTTTGAAAACGAGATTTAAACTTATAAGAAGGGTTAGCTTTTAGTTTGTATGAAAACACACTTGTGAACCAATAATCAAAACGATCGATCAATCACAGTAACCCGGGAAGTACGGGTAAGTTCTCCAACCTTTTACACCTTGAACACAAGAAACACAAAACAGAAACCAGCCTTCTCCCTCCAATTGTTAGTCGAGGTACCCCCCAACCAACCACACGATCACACAGATAGGGGCAATATGCCCTGGTACCAATAACCTCACTCTATACGTGTCGTAGTCAACCTCCGGCTACTCCCCGTATAGAGCTTCACAGAAGTACGTATTAAAGATCAGCCTTTGACGTACAACTCCGGGCTTCACCCACTAGATACTTCGGGCCCATATTCCCCAGGGCGTCCCCAAGGGTTCTATCAGATCATTACTCGCTTTTTAAAACAGATTCACACTTTTAAACACTTTCTTTTCCTTAACCGTTTCACGGTTCAGAATCAAACTTTTCATTCACTCATGCGTATATATAATATAACTAAAATCCATTTTTATAAGGAAATCCAATTTTTCAATAAAATAATAAAATATTATAAAACAACTAATAATATACAGTATCAATGGTTCAAAATCAAACTCAATAAGTAAGGGTTGGGTTTTAAGAATATATATATTTACGTAATATATGTTTGGGCCCAGTTGAAAACATTTTAATCCCTCACCTTAGAAGCTTCCAAACTGCAAAAGAAGGACACGATCAGGGCTCCTCCTTAGGAACACCTGTAACACAAATATGACCGCAATTTATGACTCAACTTAACAACACGACTGGCTTGTACGGCTATAACATAATCACGGTCAGACTAGGGGATTAAACAAGTTAGTTAAGCACAAAAACCAAAATTAAAATTATAGGATTATTATAATATTCAGATTTGATGCAGATCAAAGTCTTTTATGCATAAAGTGTGTCAATATAGTGAATTAATACATACAGAGAAATATATGTTATAACAATTCCCCAAAAAGATCTCAAATGAAAGTTTATAATATTACTTTGGGAATTCATTCCTTTATAGAATAAAACAATCCAACATGGGTTTTAGTTCCATTATCCGAAGTCAAAACTGGACATATAAATTCAAAATCAACAAATCGTATAATATATTCCTAAAAGTTTGATTATAACAAATAATAGTCTCTAAACCAAATCTTTCAATTTATATCTAGTTTAGTCTATTTGATATTTTATTGCATAAAATCATCGTATTCCAATACGAAATATATCAAAATTAATTCAAAATACAATTTATATTCTCATCACTCAGATAAAAGAAAACTAGCAAAGACAAACATATGAATTATAAAAAATTAAGCTAATCACACTTATAAGGCATGGCAAAGCCAGTCCTATAACATACATCTAAATATTGCATTAAGTCAGAAAATTTTCAACAGCTTGAAAACAAAGTCTACTAATTAATATCCATATTAAATTTCGAACGATCAATTAGATTAAAGAACTTACAAAGGTGAGATGCAAAAGTCTTGGAATTTCGTCCGACCCAAACTGCGGAATTTAACTTTCGAATTCATGAGAAACTATCTATTTATACAGATGCTATGCTGTTCATAATTTTTGCCGACTAAGGAAACAAGAGTTATCTCTAAATTTCAAATAGGCAATTTGATCATTAAGATTATAAAATATGTTGATCCGAAATGCGACATACTCAGTCATCTACTTTCAATTTTATAAAGACACGTGGGTTGATGATTATTCTTGCCTACTAATTCTATGGTAGGGTACGTGGCATTCCAATTAAGAATTGTGGCTAAGCTATACCAAATAGCTTTAATAAAATAAGAACACTTGATGCTTAAATTTGCAAATACGTACCGCTTCTTCGTCGGCTAGTTGTATACCAAAAATATAATTTGATTAAATATCCGACTATTCAACAAAGTCAATTGCATTATTTGTTTCATATTAATAAATGTTTTAAAGTGGAAAGTTATATATTATATATCTAACATAATTAATCGTACAAACAGAAATATGTATACACATAATTATAAAATCTTGTAATCATTCGTATATTCAAGAAAAACTTCAATGCAATTAATAATTTGAATCACAAATTAACAGTTACATTTAATTGAGTAATTAAACTAAAATGAATACTATGATATATATCAATACTTGAAGCACGTATTGAATACCTTAATTATAATGAATGCACATATTATTTACATAAAATAATTTCATTATTTTTTTTTTCTTCAATAGAATAATGTTTGAACATATTAGTTTCTCAACTAAGTTCTTAGACGTGCTTCAATATCTCGATTAACCCATTTATTTTTGTTGTTTTAAAATTTTGGGGCGTTACACTCTCCCCTCCTTAAGAGATTCTGGTCCCCAGATTCCACTCTTTATTTTGTGAAAAGTTTTGATTATTCTTACTATCAATCCTTTACGGGGAAAGCTAACGTCACACACATAACGTGACACTCAACAAGTACGAATGATTTCATAATAATATCATTCACAATAAATGGGCACTCAAATCATATAATAGCCTAATGTGGATGCGTATAATGTTTAGCGTACCTTCTATGACTTGTATTGGATCCACTTGTTCCTCTTCTCCTTGTTCTCCCCCTAATGCGTAAGCCCGAGCACGAACTACCGGTCTCACTGCTCCTCCAGCCTGTTGAGTATTTCTTAATGGTGTTATCGGACCTTGTTGTGGTTGTATTCTTGGGCAATTTCTGATCAAGTGTTGGTCATTGCCACACCGGGTACAACGACCCAACTTTCTCCAACAATTATTCTCCTCGTGGTTTGGTCCACCACAAAAATCACACTTACGTTCTGGTGCATAGGTCCCTTCTGGGCGTGGAGTTGGATTTGGTTTGTTCCTTGTTGGTCTGTTCTCAATTGTAGCTGGCTTTTTGTGAGTAGATTGTTCTGTTTGTATAAACGGTCTCTTTGACCCAGAAGATTGATTCACCTGTGCTGGGACCGACTGTATATCTCGTATTTCAGACTCCACTTCCATAGCTCTCGAAACTGCGTCAGTATATTCGATGATGTTAGCTGCCATCAGTGCATACCGTATTTCATGCTTAAGCCCTTGGATGAACCTTTTAGTTCTCCTTCTCTGAGGTGCATAATTGATTAGACGAGCAAATCGTGCCTCATATTCTGCAACACTAGTATTTCCTTGAATCAACTCCATAAACTCTTTCTCCCTACGATCACGAATCACTTGGGGAATATACTTGTCTCTAAATTCATTTAGGAATCGGCCCCAAGTAATTGGTCCTCCAATAACCTGCCATCCTTGTTGTGTGAGTTTCCACCAATCTTGAGCAGGATCTTTGAGCAGAAACACTGCGAATTCTACCCGATCAGGATCTCCAATTCGTGTAACTTGAAAAATTTGTTCCATTTCAGATATCCATTCTTCAGCCTTCAGATCATCAGTCTGGCCATAGAACTTGGGTGGATTATACTTGAGGAACTTATCTAGCGCTTTCTCCTCTACCTGCACTGGTCCTTGACACTGTTGTTGAGCCTGCTGGGTTGCTTGTTGAACACAGGCTTGTGCAAAATGACGGGCAAAGTCATTAACATTAACATTTTCAGGTGGGGCTTGTTCTGGAACTTATGGCGGGATCATAGCGCGAGGGGGTCTTCCACTTGGCATTGTTGCAATCACAACTTACTGACAATATGATGCATGATTGATTAGAGCATAATCATCTAAAGCACTGGAATATCACATACGCACGTACCACAGGTACACATAAAGCACATAATGACTCAAATCTTATAGCCGTACAACCTAGACTCACTCCAAGACTCACCCCAGACTCGTTCTAGACACGACAAGAGCTCCGGTTTCCAACCGGGCTCTGATACCATCCAAATGTGGCGCCCTTGCCACATCCCGCCCTGACAAATACCCCAAATGTTAGCTTTAGGCCTCCACTCGAGATCTCTCCCAGCAAACGGCAAACAAATAGACAAAAGCTAGCATAGCGGAAGCATAAAATAATGCCAGTCAACACCAAACTTCAAAAAAATAATTAGAAGGCAGTAAGGCCAACGATAAGAGACAAACTACAAACGACAACTGTATTAAGTATAGGTGCATTGAATATACATACTGAGTTTCCCACGAAGGAGAAATTCCAAAACTCTTAACTTCAAAACCAACTATCTAAACGACACTTGACGACCCAGACCAAAGGTACCGCTTGTTCACATCTGCCTGAAGCCAAAACCAGAAGAGAAGGGGCGTTAGTCAATATGACTAAGTGAGGGGGTTATAGATATACATAAACAAAATCACAAGTTTGGTCCACATTTTTCCTTATTTTTGAAAACGAGATTTAAACTTATAAGAAGGGTTAGCTTTTAGTTTGTATGAAAACACATTTGTGAACCAATAATCAAAACGATCGATCAATCACAGTAACCCGGCAAGTACGGGCAAGTTCTCCAACCTTTCACACCTTGAACACAAGAAACACAAAACAGAAACCAGCCTTCTCCCTCCAATTGTTAGTCGAGGTGCCCCCCAACCAACCACACGATCACACAGATAGGGCAATATTCCCTGGTACCAATAACCTCACTCTATACGTGTCGTAGTCAACCTCCGGCTACTCCCCGTATAGAGCTTCACAGAAGTACGTATTAAAGATCAGCCTTTGACGTACAACTCCGGGCTTCACCCACTAGATACTTCGGGCCCATATTCCCCAGGGCGTCCCCAAGGGTTCTATCAGATCATTACTCGCTTTTTAAAACAGATTCACACTTTTAAACACTTTCTTTTCCTTAACCGTTTCACGGTTCAGAATCAAACTTTTCATTCACTCATGCGTATATATAATATAACTAAAATCCATTTTTATAAGGAAATCCAATTTTTCAATAAAATAATAAAATATTATAAAACAACTAATAATATACAGTATCAATGGTTCAAAATCAAACTCAATAAGTAAGGGTTGGGTTTTAAGAATATATATATTTACGTAATATATGTTTGGGCCCAGTTGAAAACATTTTAATCCCTCACCTTAGAAGCTTCCAAACTGCAAAAGAAGGACACGATCAGGGCTCCTCCTTAGGAACACCTGTAACACAAATATGACCGCAATTTATGACTCAACTTAACAACACGACTGGCTTGTACGGCTATAACATAATCACGGTCAGACTAGGGGATTAAACAAGTTAGTTAAGCACAAAAACCAAAATTAAAATTATAGGATTATTATAATATTCAGATTTGATGCAGATCAAAGTCTTTTATGCATAAAGTGTGTCAATATAGTGAATTAATACATACAGAGAAATATATGTTATAACAATTCCCCAAAAAGATCTCAAATGAAAGTTTATAATATTACTTTGGGAATTCATTCCTTTATAGAATAAAACAATCCAACATGGGTTTTAGTTCCATTATCCGAAGTCAAAACTGGACATATAAATTCAAAATCAACAAATCGTATAATATATTCCTAAAAGTTTGATTATAACAAATAATAGTCTCTAAACCAAATCTTTCAATTTATATCTAGTTTAGTCTATTTGATATTTTATTGCATAAAATCATCGTATTCCAATACGAAATATATCAAAATTAATTCAAAATACAATTTATATTCTCATCACTCAGATAAAAGAAAACTAGCAAAGACAAACATATGAATTATAAAAAATTAAGCTAATCACACTTATAAGGCATGGCAAAGCCAGTCCTATAACATACATCTAAATATTGCATTAAGTCAGAAAATTTTCAACAGCTTGAAAACAAAGTCTACTAATTAATATCCATATTAAATTTCGAACGATCAATTAGATTAAAGAACTTACAAAGGTGAGATGCAAAAGTCTTGGAATTTCGTCCGACCCAAACTGCGGAATTTAACTTTCGAATTCATGAGAAACTATCTATTTATACAGATGCTATGCTGTTCATAATTTTTGCCGACTAAGGAAACAAGAGTTATCTCTAAATTTCAAATAGGCAATTTGATCATTAAGATTATAAAATATGTTGATCCGAAATGCGACATACTCAGTCATCTACTTTCAATTTTATAAAGACACGTGGGTTGATGATTATTCTTGCCTACTAATTCTATGGTAGGGTACGTGGCATTCCAATTAAGAATTGTGGCTAAGCTATACCAAATAGCTTTAATAAAATAAGAACACTTGATGCTTAAATTTGCAAATACGTACCGCTTCTTCGTCGGCTAGTTGTATACCAAAAATATAATTTGATTAAATATCCGACTATTCAACAAAGTCAATTGCATTATTTGTTTCATATTAATAAATGTTTTAAAGTGGAAAGTTATATATTATATATCTAACATAATTAATCGTACAAACAGAAATATGTATACACATAATTATAAAATCTTGTAATCATTCGTATATTCAAGAAAAACTTCAATGCAATTAATAATTTGAATCACAAATTAACAGTTACATTTAATTGAGTAATTAAACTAAAATGAATACTATGATATATATCAATACTTGAAGCACGTATTGAATACCTTAATTATAATGAATGCACATATTATTTACATAAAATAATTTCATTATTTTTTTTTTCTTCAATAGAATAATGTTTGAACATATTAGTTTCTCAACTAAGTTCGTAGACGTGCTTCAATATCTCGATTAACCCATTTATTTTTGTTGTTTTAAAATTTTGGGGCGTTACACTCTCCCCTCCTTAAGAGATTCTGGTCCCCAGATTCCACTCTTTATTTTGTGAAAAGTTTTGATTATTCTTACTATCAATCCTTTACGGGGAAAGCTAACGTCACACACATAACGTGACACTCAACAAGTACGAATGATTTCATAATAATATCATTCACAATAAATGGGCACTCAAATCATATAATAGCCTAATGTGGATGCGTATAATGTTTAGCGTACCTTCTATGACTTGTATTGGATCCACTTGTTCCTCTTCTCCTTGTTCTCCCCCTAATGCGTAAGCCCGAGCACGAACTACCGGTCTCACTGCTCCTCCAGCCTGTTGAGTATTTCTTAATGGTGTTATCGGACCTTGTTGTGGTTGTATTCTTGGGCAATTTCTGATCAAGTGTTGGTCATTGCCACACCGGGTACAACGACCCAACTTTCTCCAACAATTATTCTCCTCGTGGTTTGGTCCACCACCAAAATCACACTTACGTTCTGGTGCATAGGTCCCTTCTGGGCGTGGAGTTGGATTTGGTTTGTTCCTTGTTGGTCTGTTCTCAATTGTAGCTGGCTTTTTGTGAGTAGATTGTTCTGTTTGTATAAACGGTCTCTTTGACCCAGAAGATTGATTCACCTGTGCTGGGACCGACTGTATATCTCGTATTTCAGACTCCACTTCCATAGCTCTCGAAACTGCGTCAGTATATTCGATGATGTTAGCTGCCATCAGTGCATACCGTATTTCATGCTTAAGCCCTTGGATGAACCTTTTAGTTCTCCTTCTCTGAGGTGCATAATTGATTAGACGAGCAAATCGTGCCTCATATTCTGCAACACTAGTATTTCCTTGAATCAACTCCATAAACTCTTTCTCCCTACGATCACGAATCACTTGGGGAATATACTTGTCTCTAAATTCATTTAGGAATCGGCCCCAAGTAATTGGTCCTCCAATAACCTGCCATCCTTGTTGTGTGAGTTTCCACCAGTCTTGAGCAGGATCTTTGAGCAGAAACACTGCGAATTCTACCCGATCAGGATCTCCAATTCGTGTAACTTGAAAAATTTGTTCCATTTCAGATATCCATTCTTCAGCCTTCAGATCATCAGTCTGGCCATAGAACTTGGGTGGATTATACTTGAGGAACTTATCTAGCGCTTTCTCCTCTACCTGCACTGGTCCTTGACACTGTTGTTGAGCCTGCTGGGTTGCTTGTTGAACACAGGCTTGTGCAAAATGACGGGCAAAGTCATTAACATTAACATTTTCAGGTGGGGCTTGTTCTGGAACTTATGGCGGGATCATAGCGCGAGGGGGTCTTCCACTTGGCATTGTTGCAATCACAACTTACTGACAATATGATGCATGATTGATTAGAGCATAATCATCTAAAGCACTGGAATATCACATATGCACGTACCACAGGTACACATAAAGCACATAATGACTCAAATCTTATAGCCGTACAACCTAGACTCACTCCAAGACTCACCCCAGACTCGTTCTAGACACGACAAGAGCTCCGGTTTCCAACCGGGCTCTGATACCATCCAAATGTGGCGCCCTTGCCACATCCCGCCCTGACAAATACCCCAAATGTTAGCTTTAGGCCTCCACTCGAGATCTCTCCCAGCAAACGGCAAACAAATAGACAAAAGCTAGCATAGCGGAAGCATAAAATAATGCCAGTCAACACCAAACTTCAAAAAAATAATTAGAAGGCAGTAAGGCCAACGATAAGAGACAAACTACAAACGACAACTGTATTAAGTATAGGTGCATTGAATATACATACTGAGTTTCCCACGAAGGAGAAATTCCAAAACTCTTAACTTCAAAACCAACTATCTAAACGACACTTGACGACCCAGACCAAACGTACCGCTTGTTCACATCTGCCTGAAGCCAAAACCAGAAGAGAAGGGGCGTTAGTCAATATGACTAAGTGAGGGGGTTATAGATATACATAAACAAAATCACAAGTTTGGTCCACATTTTTCCTTATTTTTGAAAACGAGATTTAAACTTATAAGAAGGGTTAGCTTTTAGTTTGTATGAAAACACACTTGTGAACCAATAATCAAAACGATCGATCAATCACAGTAACCCGGCAAGTACGGGCAAGTTCTCCAACCTTTCACACCTTGAACACAAGAAACACAAAACAGAAACCAGCCTTCTCCCTCCAATTGTTAGTCGAGGTGCCCCCCAACCAACCACACGATCACACAGATAGGGCAATATTCCCTGGTACCAATAACCTCACTCTATACGTGTCGTAGTCAACCTCCGGCTACTCCCCGTATAGAGCTTCACAGAAGTACGTATTAAAGATCAGCCTTTGACGCACAACTCCGGGCTTCACCCACTAGATACTTCGGGCCCATATTCCCCAGGGCGTCCCCAAGGGTTCTATCAGATCATTACTCGCTTTTTAAAACAGATTCACACTTTTAAACACTTTCTTTTCCTTAACCGTTTCACGGTTCAGAATCAAACTTTTCATTCACTCATGCGTATATATAATATAACTAAAATCCATTTTTATAAGGAAATCCAATTTTTCAATAAAATAATAAAATATTATAAAACAACTAATAATATACAGTATCAATGGTTCAAAATCAAACTCAATAAGTAAGGGTTGGGTTTTAAGAATATATATATTTACGTAATATATGTTTGGCCCCAGTTGAAAACATTTTAATCCCTCACCTTAGAAGCTTCCAAACTGCAAAAGAAGGACACGATCAGGGCTCCTCCTTAGGAACACCTGTAACACAAATATGACCGCAATTTATAGCTCAATTTAACAACACGACTGGCTTGTACGGCTATAACATAATCACGGTCAGACTAAGGGATTAAACGAGTTAGTTAAGCACAAAAACCAAAATTAAAATTATAGGATTATTATAATATTCAGATTTGATGCAGATCAAAGTCTTTTATGCATAAAGTGTGTCAATGTAGTGAATTAATACATAGAGAGAAATATATGTTATAACAATTCCCCAAAAAGATCTCAAATGAACGTTTATAATATTACTTTGGGAATTAATTCCTTTATAGAATAAAACAATCCAGCATGGGTTTTAGTTCCATGATCCGAAGTCAAAACTGGACATATAAATCCAAAATCAACAAATCGTATAGTATATTCCTAAAAGTTTGATTATAACAAATAATAGTCTCTAAACCAAATCTTTCAATTTATATCTAGTTTAGTCTATTTGATATTTTATTGCATAAAATCATCGTATTCCAATATGAAATATATCAAAATTAATTCAAAATACAATTTATATTCTCATCATTCAGATAAAAGAAAACTAGCAAAGACAAACATATGAATTATAAAAAATTAAGCTAATCACACTTATAAGGCACGACAAAGCCAGTCCTATAACATAAATCTAAATATTGCATTAAGTCAGAAAATTTTCAACAGCTTGAAAACAAAGTCTACTAATTAATATCCATATTAAATTTCGAACGATCAATTAGATTAAAGAACTTACAAAGGTGAGATGCAAAAGTCTTTGAATTTCGTCCGACCCAAACTGCGGAATTTAACTTTCGAAATTTTCATGAGAAACTATCTATTTATACAGATGCTATGCTGTTCATAATTTTTGCCGACTAAGGAAACAAGAGTTATCTCTAAAATTCAAATAGGCAATTTGATCATTAAGATTATAAAATATGTTGATCCGAAATGGGACATACTCAGTCATCTACTTTCAATTTTATAAAGACACGTGGGTTGATGATTATTCTTGCCTAGTAATTCTATGGTAAGGTACGTGGCATTCCAATTAGGAATTGTGGCTAAGCTATACCAAATAGCTTTAATAAAATAAGAACACTTGATGCTTAAATTTACAAATACGTACCGCTTCTTCGTCGGCTAGTTGTATACCAAAAATATAATTTGATTAAATATCCGACTATTCAACAAAGTCAATTGCATTATTTGTTTCATATTAATAAATGTTTTAAAGTGGAAAGTTATGTATTATATATCTAACACAATTAATCGTACAAACAGAAATATGTATACACATAATTATAAAATCTTGTAATCATTCATATATTCAAGAAAAACATCAATGCAATTAATAATTTGAATCACAAATTAACAGTTACATTTAATTGAGTAATTAAACTAAAATGAATACTATGATATATATCAATACTTGAAGCACGTATTGAATACCTTAATTATAATGAATGCACATATCATTTACATAAAATCATTTCATTATTTTTTTTTTCTTCAATAGAATAATGTTTGAACATATTAGTTTCTCAACTAAGTTCTTAGACGTGCTTCAATATCTCGATTAACCCGTTTGTTTTTGTTGTTTTAAAATTTTGGGGCGTTACACTCTCCCCTCCTTAAGAGAATCTGGTCCCCAGATTCCACTCTTTATTTTGTGAAAAGTTTTGATTATTCTTACTATCAATCCTTTACGGGGAAAGCGAACGTCACACACATAACGTGACACTCAACAAGTACGAATGATTTCATAATAATATCATTCACAATAAATGGGCACTCAAATCATATAATAGCCTAATGTGGATGCGTATAATGTTTAGCGTACCTTCTATGACTTGTGTTGGATCCACTTGTTCCTCTTCTCCTTGTTCTCCCCCTAATGCATAAGCCCGAGCACGAGCTACCGGTCTCACTGCTCCTCCAGCCTGTTGAGTATTTCTTAATGGTGTTATCGGACCTTGTTGTGGTTGTATTCTTGGGCAATTTCTGATCAAGTGTTGGTCACTGCCACACCGGGTACAACGACCCAACTTTCTCCAACAATTATTCTCCTCGTGGTTTGGTCCACCACAAAAATCACACTTACGTTCTGGTACATATGTCCCTTCTGGGCGTGGAGTTGGATTTGGTTTGTTCCTTGTTGGTTTGTTCTCAATTGTAGCTGGCTTTTTGTGAGTAGATTGTTCTGTTTGTAAAAACGGTCTCTTTGACCCAGAAGATTGATTCACCTGTGCTGGGACCGACTGTATATCTTGTATTTCAGACTCCACTTCCATAGCTCTCGAAACTGCGTCAGTATATTCGATGATGTTAGCTGCCATCAGTGCATACCGTATTTCATGCTTAAGCCTTGGATGAACCTTTTAGTTCTCCTCCTCTGATCTGGCACAATATGAGGTGCATAATTGATTAGACGAGCAAATCGTACCTCATATTCTGCAACACTAGCATTTCCTTGAATCAACTGCATAAACTCTTTCTCCCTACGATCACGAATCACTTGGGGAATATACTTGTCTCTAAATTCATTTAGGAATCGGCCCCAAGTAATTGGTCCTCCAATAACCTGCCATCCTTGTTGTGTGAGTTTCCACCAATCTTGAGCAGGACCTTTGAGCAGAAACACTGCGAATTCTACCCGATCAGGATCTCCAATTCGTGTAACTTGAAAAATTTGTTCCATTTCAGATATCCATTCTTCAGCCTTCAGATCATCAGTCTGGCCATAGAACTTGGGTGGATTATACTTGAGGAACTTATCTAGCGCTTTCTCCTCTACCTGCACTGGTCCTTGACACTGTTGTTGAGCTTGCTGGGGTGCTTGTTGAACACTGGCTTGTGTAAAATGACGCGCAAAGTCATTAACATTAACATTTTCAGGTGGGGCTTGTTCTGGAACTTGTGGCGGGATCATAGCGCGAGGGGGTCTTCCACGTGGCATTGCTGCAATCACAACTTACTGACAATATGATGAATGATTGATTAGAGCATAATCATCTAAAGCACTGGAATATCACATACACACGTACCACAGGTACAAATAAAGCACATAATGACTCAAATCTTATAGCCGTACAACCTAGACTCACTCCAAGACTCACCCCAGACTCGTTCTAGACACGACAAGAGCTCCGGCTTCCAACCGGGCTCTGATACCATCCAAATGTGGCGCCCTTGCCACATCCCGCACTGAGAAATACCCCAAGTGTTAGCTTTGGGCCTCCACTCAAGATCTCTCCCAGCGAACGGCGAACAAATAGACAAAAGCTAGCATAGCGGAAGCATAAAATAATGCCGGAAGCATAAAATAATGCCAGTCAACACCAAACTTCCAAAATATAATTAGAAGGCCGGTAAGGCCAACGACAAGAGACAAACTACAAACGACAACTGTATTAAGTATAGGTGCATTGAATATACATACAGAGTTTCCCACGAAGGAGAAATTCTAAAACTCTTAACTTCAAAACCAACTATCTAAACGACACTTGACGACCCAGACCAAACGTACCGCTTATTCACATCTGCCTGAAGCCAAAACCAGAAGAGAAGGGGCGTTAGTCAGTATGACTAAGTGAGGGGGTTATAGATATACATAAACAAAATCACAAGCTTGGTCCACATTTTTCCTTATTTTTGAAAACGAGATTTAAACTTATAAGAAGGGTTAGCTTTTAGTTTGTATGAAAACACACTTGTGAACCAATAATCAAAACGATCGATCAATCACAGTAACCCGGGAAGTACGGGTAAGTTCTCCAACCTTTCACACCTTGAACACAAGAAACACAAAACAGAAACCAGCCTTCTCCCTCCAATTGTTAGTCGAGGTACCCCCCAACCAACCACACGATCACACAGATAGGGGCAATATGCCCTGGTACCAATAACCTCACTCATACGTGTCGTAGTCAACCTCCGGCTACTCCCCGTACAGAGCTTCACAGAAGTACGTAGTAAAGATCAGCCTTTGGCGCACACCTCCGGGCTTCACCCACTAGATACTTCGGGCCCATATTCCCCAAGGGCGTCCCCAAGGGTTCTATCAGATCATTACTCGCTTTTCAAAACAGATTCACACTTTCAAACACTTTCTTTTTCTTAACCGTTTCACGGTTCAGAATCAAACTTTTCATTCACTCACGCGTATATATAATATAACAAAAATCCATTTTTATAAGGAAATCCAATTTTTCAATAAAATAATAAAATATTATAAAACAACTAATAATATATAGTATCAATGGTTCAAAATCAAACTCAATAAATAAGGGTTGGGTTTTAAGAATATATATATATTTACGTAATATATGTTTGGCCCCAGTTGAAAACATTTTAATCCCTCACCTTAGAAGCTTCCAAACTGCAAAAGAAGGACACGATCAGGGCTCCTCCTTAGGAACACCTGTAACACAAATATGACCGCAATTTATGACTCAACTTAACAACACGACTGGCTTGTACGGCTATAACATAATCACGGTCAGACTAGGGGATTAACACAAGTTAGTTAAGCACAAAAACCAAAATTAAAATTATAGGATTATTATAATATTCAGATTTGATGCAGATCAAAGTCTTTTATGCATAAAGTGTGTCAATATAGTGAATTAATACATAGAGAGAAATATATGTTATAACAATTCCCCAAAAAGATCTCAAATGAACGTTTATAATATTACTTTGGGAATTAATTCCTTTATAGAATAAAACAATCCAGCATGGGTTTTAGTTCCATGATCCGAAGTCAAAACTGGACATATAAATCCAAAATCAACAAATCGTATAATATATTCCTAAAAGTTTGATTATAACAAATAATAGTCTCTAAACCAAATCTTTCAATTTATATCTAGTTTAGTCTATTTGATATTTTATTGCATAAAATCATCTTATTCCAATACGAAATATATCAAAATTAATTCAAAATACAATTTATATTCTCATCATTCAGATAAAAGAAAACTAGCAAAGACAAACATATGAATTATAAAAAATTAAGCTAATCACACTTATAAGGCACGACAAAGCCAATCCTATAACATACATCTAAATATTGCATTAACTCAAAAAATTTTCAACAGCTTGAAAACAAAGTCTACTAATTAATATCCATATTAAATTTCGAACGATCAATTAGATTAAAGAACTTACAAAGGTGAGATGCAAAAGTCTTGGAATTTCGTCCGACCCAAACTGCGGAATTTAACTTTCGAAATTTTCATGAGAAACTATCTATTTATATAGATGCTATGTTGTTCACAATTTTTGCCGACTAAGGAAACAAGAGTTATCTCTAAAATTCAAATAGGCAATTTGATCATTAAGATTATAAAATATGTTGATCCGAAATGCGACATACTCAGTCATCTACTTTCAATTTTATAAAGACACGTGGGTTGATGATTATTCTTGCCTACTAATTCTATGGTAGGGTACGTGGCATTCCAATTAAGAATTGTGGCTAAGCTATACCAAATAGCTTTAATAAAATAAGAACACATGATGCTTAAATTTGCAAATACGTACCGCTTCTTCGTCGGCTAGTTGTATACCAAAAATATAATTTGATTAAATATCCGACTATTCAACAAAGTCAATTGCATTATTTGTTTCATATTAATAAATGTTTTAAAGTGGAAAGTTATGTATTATATATCTAACACAATTAATCGTACAAACAGAAATATGTATACACATAATTATAAAATCTTGTAATCATTCATATATTCAAGAAAAACATCAATGCAATTAATAATTTGAATCACAAATTAACAGTTACATTTAATTGAGTAATTAAACTAAAATGAATACTATGATATATATCAATACTTGAAGCACGTATTGAATACCTTAATTCTAATGAATGCACATATCATTTACATAAAATCATTTCATTATTTTTTTTTTCTTCAATAGAATAATGTTTGAACATATTAGTTTCTCAACTAAGTTCTTAGACATGCTTCAATATCTCGATTAACCCATTTATTTTTGTTGTTTTAAAATTTTGGGGCGTTACACTATAATTCATAATATATTAAAAACATAATATAAAGCATGAAATAATAAAATAAAAGCACACCTTATGTATAAAGAGAAGGAGTGGCCGAAAATGGAGAGAAATGAGAGGATTTTTGTGTGTTCTTGGAAATGATCTTGGAGGGGTATTTATACTTGGGATTTAGGGGCTTATGTTGCAATTTCCTAAATTTTAGGGTATGATTCATGCTGATGAGTAAGCTAGGAGTATAATTATGGGTGGTTTAGGTGTTATGCTAGGTGTATAAGTGATGTAGGAGCTTATGTATACATAATTATGTAAGAAATACATCACAAATACAATAAATCTAAAATAGGGCAAAATGATCATAAATTCGTAGGAGAAATTCTAGGGTTTAGTTTGAAACGAGACAAGTTGTAAGAGAAAGAGGATGGAAAGGGTTTTCCTATGGTTGCACACTTTAAACGTTTAGAATTAAAGTAGTAAAGGTTCAGAATTTTGGAAAATATGAGAAAATACCTAAAACGGAACTAGGATATGAATCAATTTCTGAGAAAGTGTTCATGATTCATAAAATAATTTAAGGATTATTTTGAGTATAATATTGGGTATCAAACGCCGTACGGTTTGAAAGTTAGTTTTTACGGCGAGAATAGTACTTTTGGGAAAAATAGGAAAAATTTATAAAACGGGCTAGGGTTTGAACTAGGGTTTGGAAAAGGTCTTGAAAATTCATAAAATAATTTAAGTATCGTTATGGTTATAATATTGTATAAGGAAAACGTTAGAATTTGAAAATCTCTCGATCAGGGCAAAACTAGGGTTTCATAGCCGGTTTTGGTTACTACGGAAGTTACGATCAAAATTAAGGTTTGGGAATGATACCATATTTCATAAAATTTTGCAAGGATTCATTTGAACCCAATATTAGATAGGTAAAGGTGTCCCGAAAAATTTCTACATCGAGGAATGAATAGTAAATAAGGACCTAAATGGAATTTTTGACAAACAATTTCCAAAGTATATCTCGGGATAATAAAAGCTTTGATATGAATCTGGAAAATGTGAAATACGGTTTTCTAAGTTTTCATAAGGAATATGTGAAGGTTTTGACTCGGTGAATGAATAGTGATATGGTTCTCATAATAAGATTTTGACAGAAATTGGAACATAATGGCACGTAGTTCATATAAACTTTTTCTGTTAACCCTATTTCTTATAGGCCCTAAATCCGGGATGTTACAATCCTCCCCCCTTAAAGAGAATCTGTCCTCAGATCCTATTCATGTTTCAGAATAACTATAGGTAGTGTCTATATTCTTACTCATGAAAAGACAAATTATTCAAGTTGTAAATGCACATATAATTTGTGATGCAATGGATGAATGCATGGCGCCAGGGTCTTGTAAGACGATAACTGGCGTGTTTAGAATGCGTACCTTTTATAGTTACTTTTGGGGAAGTATCATGAGCTGCAATCATCTTTATAGAGAGTATATAATGCATGATAGTTAAAAATGATTTGTAGATGACCATAAGAATAAAAGTTTCAGGTAAGAGCACTTAATACACACAATACCTTTAGCAATGATAAGATATATAAAGGCACAGGAAGTCAATATGTTACTTTTCCGGTCCTACTGGTATCTTGAAGCAATTCTAATAACTTAAGACTTGGACGAGCTAGAAAGTACAAGTGAAGGGTGTTCACGAGTTAGGAATGTGAGTAAGATAATGAAGGAGATATAGAACTTATAACCGAATCTACCAACAAATTTGTTGGTTTTCAAGAGATACTAAAAGATCCAATAAGACTCAGGATTTTGGTTAGATTAAGACCATATGATGAACTTGATTAAAACCTTCTTATTCATTTTCAATCACCACCATTAGGACTTTTATGTCTTCCCGTATTTGTATTTCCGTTATTCCTACAAAAATATTTCTTTGGACAAAACCTCAAATTTCCAATTGACTCTTAGTCGTGCTCTCCCCCTTAAAATTTCTGCCTTTACATGTTGAACTACGTCTGTAACGCCCCAGTTTTTCAATGGTTTAAGCATGACGTATGTGTTAGTTTGATGTTTATATGGTTTGGTATGAGTTTTGCCCTGCTTGTTGTGTGTTTTTCGCCACTGGCGTAAATCCACGAGGGTGCATTTTTCCTTTGGAAAAATCCATGGGGGTGGATTTGGGTCAGTGGGCTTCTAGACCAGATCCATGGGGGTGGATTTTGTCCAGCCTATCCTCATGACTCCGGTTCCGTTTTTCGTCGCTTGTTTGATCTTCCTCCACCTCTTTTATGACTTCTATGCTATACTAACATGTTTTATAATGTGTTATCTTATTTATTATAAATTTTCATGATTTTTCGTGGAATATTTTAAGAGTTGTAATTTAATATGTCATCAATGCTCCAAGTACGTGCATATATGGATCTTTGCTATCAATATGAACCCTACTGGCGTATTTATCTTTTCTTTTATGATTCATATGAATTGTATACTTGTTAAAATATGGGTTATGATCTTTGTTCGGAATTAATGGATGGATTTGATACTATACATGGGAGATATGAGCTCGAGTCACTATGAAAGCTCCAAGAATGAATGAAATGATTGATTATGTCCCTTAATGCATGTCCATGCCATGACTTCCTCTCTTATGCATATCATAAGACAATCATTGCATTGTCATGCGTCATATATGGTTCATTTAGAGTCTTGAGTCCCACGAATGCATTATATTGTCTTGTGTACAGTTTTCTCCAGGGCGAGATATGTCGGGTTCATAGGACACCTCAAGTCTTCCTTTCTTTTAGTATCGTGGGTAAGGTTTAATAGGTGGGTTTCTCTTCTATTAGTTATGACGACCCGATATATCCCTTATGTGAAGGTTTTAAGCCAAGTATGTATTTATATATATATATATCGAGTCTTTTCAAAAGAGTCTATGCTTTTCAATGTAAGCCCTTTTCTTTTTATGAACCCTTACCCAATGTTTTGCCGAGATCAGTGAACACAATGGTTAATGGGGCTCGGGACTATGTGTACGTGGCTATCCGGGGAAGCTCGGACTGATGGCGATCCGCGTGCACTAGTCCCAACAAACAATGACGATGCAACCGACCTCGTTAGGAGTTTTAGCGAGGAAGGGAAATCGGGCTTTTGACGACTCATCAACCTCACTAGCCACTATGTACGGTGTAAGTGTTTATGATTATGAATAAATGATTATGATTATGATTATGATTATGAAATATTATGAATGAATGAATGTTGCATGATCGGTAATGAATGAACAAATGGACTATGCACACACGAGGAGAAGGTTGGAGATTATGCACGCCCACTCGCCGGGCCATGAAACCTTATGAATGAAATGTATGAATTTGATATTTGTAATCCCGAGCGTTTTTTTCCATTGTTTTACCCACTTGGGAAATATCTTAAAACCTCGCACGGGATTATAGCTTGCATGTGTGAATGTTTAAATTCTGCAATAATATTATATTATGCCCTGTTTTATACCCACCAGTCTCCTATAGACTGAACCCGGCTTTGTTTCCAGTGCTTTTGCAGGTTTTGGAGTGCTAGGCGTGATTCTGAGTCTGTCAAGTTCTGTGTCTAAGTTGAGCCACTTCATGCATATTGTAAATTGATTTAGTTATGTATTGAATGTATGAGATGTTATGATTTACGTTTATGATATTCGGGACTAGGTATTTATGTTAGTTGAACCCGTTACTTGTTGCCTACATCGTGATTGACCTTATGTTTTACTTCCGCATTCGCATTTAATTCATGGTTTTGTTTAATTGGTTTCGAAGGTTTAGTTCCCGCCTAGCCTAGTGAGTGAGTGAGTCCCCGTTCTCCGTTACTTGGCATGTGTATGGACTTTCCATTTCATATACGGGTCGGGTCTCGGTGCGGGGGATGTGGTGCCTTCCGTTTGGGGTGCTACATCCTTAAGTGGTATCAGAGCCAAGGGTTGCAAAACCCGTGTTCTCGTGTCATGATTGAGTCGGTTTAGGTCGTACGGCATAGGAATAACTTGTCTACGTATGCATTGCATTGATTTAATTATCAAATTGCTATAAATTGTTGGAAAATTACTTGTTACACGTGACTTAATTTTAATTTCGTTTACTTATGTGCTGCATTTTGCATCAAATCCGTGCTCTTAGTGCTAAGTATGTGCCATATGCAGTTACTAACCGGCATGCATTTATATTTGAGACGAGTTGTGATTGTAGGATATTCTCACAACATCAAACCACAACCAATTCTCACGATCACAACATCTCACCATGAGCTCTACTTTCAAGCTTGGAGGATGTAAGGAATGCACCGGGGATTTTATACAAGAACTCGAGAGTCGTGGTCTTTCTTAATTGGGTTATGATTCAAGTGATAGAATTCTAGATGGATAAACTCGATTCGTGGGAATAATTGACAAATTCTACTAAGGTTGAGGGTTATTCGTAAGGATAGTGGTGGTTGTATGATGTCTACCATTCATGAGATCAACACATACATCTACACCCTCGGGGTTAATGAATTGGATGTCTTTGGATACTTAATTCAAGAAAGAATCAAAGGAAACCCTCAAAGGTCTTTCATTTCAAGGTTTGGATAGGAGAAAGGGTGATGAAAACCAAGAGGACTTAAGGTAAAGAGATTGGCTGAGAAGTGAGCAATACCAATTATCAAGGAAGATTGTTCGAATAAGTCAAGTCATTAGGAATTAAATCTAGGGAGCAAGGAGAAAGAAGTGGTGACTTGGGATACTTTGGATTCCGGACAAGGTAAGAGTCGAACTTGGAGAAGTTAAAGAAAACCAAGCAACACAAAGATATGGAGCAACAAATGGAAACGATAAAGAAAGACAAAGAGCTTTTGGAGGGAAATTATGTGCTCAAGAGTAAACAATCGGAGGACCAGTCATTCAACCAATTTGAATTCGCAAGGGATAAGGCAAAGGACTTTGAGTAAGAAGAATTTAGGTTCAAAAATCACAAAATTTTGGACCATGGAGACACGTAAGTTGATACAAGAAACTTTGAGGATTTAGGAGCCATGGGAAATTAAGATACCCTAGTTGGTATTTAAGTTCGGTATTCGGCTCTGAGTGGAAGAAATAAGATTACTTAATCATGGAGGGTGAGAGTTCATTTCCTCGTATGAACTCGCAAAGGATAGAACAAGATAACTCTGAGTAAGGTAATGTCCATGGAGAAGATTTTAACAAATTGGGAAAGAATCAAGAGATCGGTTCCAGGGATATAAGTTTTGGGATCAAACGAAATCACGGACCGTGGCAACACACTATCTCATGTAAGAGAACTTTGAACAAAGTGAACATCGAGGTGAAGATTCGGACAACCTTTGGAGATCGATACTTGGGAGTAAATCGAGACACCAATTCCATGGACATAGAAGACCTTTGGTTCAAGAAATAGCAATCTTGGGCCATGGGAATATAAAAGTGGATATAAGAAGATTATGGAGATTCGAAGACCGTGGGAAAAATAAGAAATGATCAATGAGTTCAAAGCAAGCTCTAATTCAGGAAATGAAGAACAAGTTGCCAAGCTAAAATCTTACCACCACGGTGACAGGTTTAGCATATTCATGGCACGTACATCATACATCGCTTTAAATTACCTATTTCCTTTATCTATATGCACATGTATCTTTAATTAATATATTTGCTCCAATGTGTTGCACCATTAATTGTCTACTACAAGCATGGGCATCCTAATCCAACATTCATTACTAGTGTTTATTTGCTAGGAATTGCTCTACTTTGTTCATCAAGTGTTACTCTAATCGGGTCTTGCCTTGGATCAAGATAAAGATAATATTTGGGGTTCGCATTGTAATATCTCGCTCGTCCAATTTATAAGGTACGCCACGCTTCAACCTTTTTATGTGTTTAATTATGTGATTTGGTATTTTTTTTGTGGCCCTATTTTGAACTCTTTTAGAGTTTAGGGGCCTGTTTGTAATTTTCTCTTTTTAGGGGTTTTCGGTCATTTATCGTTCGAATGAGATTTTGACCTTTTTGACCCCTTCAACGCGTTTGGGGTATCGAGACGAGTCCGTAGACTCTGAGTTTGCCCTATTCTGACGTCGTTTGCCCCTTCTACCGTTCGTTTTTCGCGCGAGGACCCAGGATAAAACACCCGGACCCTCGTTTTTCGAGCAAACGGATCAGCTGCTCTCTCTCTCTTCTCCCGCTCTCTCTCTCTCTACGTTATACACACACACCCAAGGTGTGATTTCACACACAACTCAAACTTGTCCGTTTCTCGACGGAATTCGACGAACCATTAGTCCATTTCGGAGAGCTCGACGACGCGGTCACAACCATACCAAGATCTCGACCAACCGACGAGTGGTGGCCGAGATATGGTGGAATTTCAGTCGCGCAGGTGGAGGGTGGCGGAGCGCCACTTCGCCGCCCATTCGCGACGGCTTACGGCCATCTTCCGGCGACACGCGCCCCAGGCCCGGCAAGGGGACTTCCCGGCGTTTCTTTTTGTGCAGGCGGTGCAGCCATCGGGCCGGTGAGGGGACCGAACGCACCGCCTGAAGCTCGCGGCGGCGGCGATTTCATCGCTCCGACAATCTTTTTCGACGAATGTTGGTGTTTCCTACCCTTTTCCGACCCCCTGAGTCAATTTCCGGCATCGTTTTCATCCAATTTTGGCCGTAGGTGGTGGTTCCCGGGAGGCGTGCGGCGGCAAAAACTTCGGCGGCCAACGGGGGCCTTTTCCGACGATCTTTTGGCCTCGGGCCCTTCACAAAAGTTGTTCGGAACGGTGAGAACTAGTAGCCTTTGATCACACGACTCTTGATTCAACCGATTGGCAGCGGTTCGCGGTGGCGGAGGTCTTCGAGGATTTTTCCGGCGAACTACGTTGGGGCTTTCGAAGAGCTCATCACGGGTAAGACAATGCCTTTTACAGATCGCATTTTGGTTCACCGGTTTGGAAGTAATTTGAGTTTGAAGATTTTAGGGTTTTCGTGTTCTTGGATTTGGAATTGACGACAATTGGCTTGGAATTTTCAGAAATTGATCGAGGAATTGGAATGAGCACGAGGAATCCTTGCACGGGTGAATTTTCGGGATTTTTCCAGCATGTTCCGACGGCGGCCGACCACTGTTCTGGTAGCTCCAACGGTGGCGCTCCGGCGACCTTCGGACAGCTTGTCCGCTTCGTCATGGTGATTCCAACACCACTTTCCGTTCGTCAATCGGACACTCGGTTTATTTTCTACGATTTTATTTGTGTATTTGGGACATATTTGAATTAATTGTTTAAATGCAAATTAGTTACGATATCTTTGAATTATCGATCGAAATGTACTCCTATGTGTACGAAATCATGGATGATATGAAATATGATAGCTTGGAGTTGTAATTTGCGATTTGAATTTTGATTTATTGAATTTATGCCAATTGATTAGATTAGAGGGGGTGTTTGTGTAATTTTTAAAACAGGATGAATTTGTTTTATTTGATTAGTTCAACCTTGATAATTGAATCCGTTATGCGATATATGAATTGGGTATGCCATGAATGAATTATCTGAACTTAGTATGGTTAGAATTTAATATGTAATTTCGTGAGGTTTAAATGAAATTCGTAGCATGCTAATATATGATTTATTTGGCTTGGTAATACGTGCAATTTTATGAAATGTGAATTTGAGTTGATTTGATTGCACGGATATAGATTTGTTATGCAATATATGAGTTAATATGATTTCTTTGAACTATATAATGATTTATTTTGTAAGTAATTGATATAAATTTGAACCCTGCTTATGTGGTTGCATTTCTTAAGTGTTTGAGCATGTGCCGTGCGTCTCTGTATGGTTGCTTGAGTCTGTCTGAGCCTTGTGTTGTGTTTTGTGTGTTCAGTTGGTTCAGGTGCACCCGGGGTGGTGACAAGTGGGTCGTGCAGGTTCCGGGGTGGACCATTTGCTGTGTTTTTTGCTCAGTTTGGTACCAGGTGAGGTTAGGATATAGTTATACCCTATTGCAATGTGCTCGTTTTCGAATGTGTGCGATTTATAAGCCTTGTATATACGTAGACATGTGTGAAATATGTACTTTGATGGTTTTGTCATATGTTTGAAAGTAAGAAAAAGCTATGCACGAGCCTATGTATGCTTAGTTTTGATATGTTATGATTTCGAGGTCAGTTTGCGTGATATGTACGTACGATATGATAAGTACTATATGCATGAGATATGTTTGTCTGTCTGTGTGTGGCGGGTTAAGTTTCCGATATATGTCTATTTATCTGTGTTTGGGCCCCGGAGAATGGTATGGTAATCTCGGGTCGGCCGTGGGATCGCCGAGCTCTTCCATCAACATTTTCCTTTTGAGAGTCTCATCTAACCTCGGGAGGTTTGGGGAAGGGTATTTCTCTTGAGCCGGCAGAAGTAACCGTCGAAGGTTTCAAGGTCGTAATTAAGCCTTGTCTCGTGTGATTTTTGGATTGTTAGGGCCGTCAACCCTTCTATCACCCGGTGTGAAGGTTGGAGCTTTTTTGGTTTTGCTTTGTTTTGTCCCTTTGTTTCTGGAAGTTTGGAGATGTGATTCGTACCCGCCGAGTTTTGTTATGTCTGTCGGTTATAAGTTCGTGAAACGGGGGTAGACTCTTAAGTCAAGATAAAATTGGATTTTTGTTATTAAACTAATAAGTTATGTTTTGATACGTGCGCTAAGTCTGCATGAGTTGAACGTATGTTTTGAGATACGCATAAGCTAAGTTTTGTTCATTATGTTTTGATAAGTCACCCTATATATTTACTATCACGGGAAACTGTTTTGGCCTGAAAAACTAACCCCGGGTTCACGAATGTTTCTTCTTCTACGTGTTGTGCTCTATATATATGTAGGTGTGTGTGGGTAGCCCCTCGCTCAGTCTTTGGGCTGACCCCTCCCCGTTTATGTTTTTAGTTGGAGGTTCAGGTCGTTGGAGTTCGTGATCGGCGGCGGTGTATCGTGTCTGTTGAATCCGTGTCTATTCGTTTAGGTTTGTTATGTATTTTATTCTGATTTATGATTCATAAATTCTGTATAAGATATGTTCTGTGCAGGTTGGAATCTATGATATGAATGTTTGGAATTCGGGACACGTTAGGACAGGTGCTTGGATTAGTTAAACCCATTTCGTGTATGATTGTTCGGGACAGGATAGGACAGGTTCTATCATTTAGCTGAACCCGTGTAGTTGATTTTGATGTGTGCTGGTTGCTGTCATTCTTTTTGTATAAAAAGTTTTTTGAAAGTTGGCATTTCGTACTACTTCCGCTGTCATGTTTCGCATATTTTTCTTTTGCACAGGGTTAGGTACCGCCTAGCTAGTGTGTATGTTTTCGTTTGTCACCCGTTCGCTGTGACTAGGTGCGTGTTGGGACTCTCTATTTCGTACGCGTGTCAGGTCATAGTGCGGGGGTGTGGTACCCCACCCGCTTGGGGCGCTACACGCATAGTGTGAACTAAAAAGGAAAGGAAGGAATGCAGAGACTTGGGAAAGTAGAATCAGAGATAAAATAGGAGAAGTGGGTGTTTACCCCTACCAATCACTTTAAAGTGAATGTAAGTAAGATCACCAGGTACATGGCTTAGCTTGAACCATCTACACCGGAGAAGCTAAGGTGAAGAGTTTGGGAATTCTTAATCTAAGAAGCGAAGAAACGAGTTCAACGAACAAGAATGAAAATTTCCAAATAGGGGAGCGCCGATTAGGAGATGATATAAATCGTTACTTGAAGGGATTACTTCTAGTTGAAATAATGAAGATGCAAGAGCCAACAAGCAACGGAAAACTCTACATAAGTGATAAGGGATGAAATGGAGGGATTAACACTTGCTACAATTTAAAAAAAAAAAAAAAAAAAAAATCAATGTAGATGAAACTTCGGGAATAATAGTGGAATAAGTATTTCAAGAAGGGGAGGCATGAGTTTAAGGAATGCTCGAGAATTGAAATGATAGGAGGAGGTGAAGGATGACCGATGCTAATTGTAGATGTAAAATGTTGTGGCTGGTCTTGCTACTGGAACAATACGAATTCAATCTCCCAGGTGTGAAGGGATCATGTTGGGCTACCGTGGTTTATACCTTAGAGATGAAGGGTTTGAGAAGGATTAGGTGGAGTTGATAAGAAAGGTAGTGAATAAGAGAAACCGGACTAATCACTATAATTGGTGACCGATTGAGTGAGAGTTATTGCGATTAGGTGATGGAAGTGGAATGTCTGGGAGATGCTAGAATCTTAACCAGATGAGCTATCAACCCTTTAACTGTTTTCCATGGTGATCTGGGAGTGCTACTCGGATGAAAGAATGACTGTAAGCATCCGAGAAAAGGGTTAAGTATTATTCGTGGATGAACTTTGGCTATGGAATGAGAGTCGGGTAGTTGTTACAATGTCAACACGCCGAGAATTCCAAAACTTAATACTGCGAGGAAAAAGAACTCCAACAATTCGTCAATAGCCCAAATCGGATCCTCCAACCGCATTATGAATTATCAACCTTCAACCTCATTGCTACGGTGAACGGTATAAGAAACATCCATGGCACATGCATACATGCAATTTTGATTCAAATAATTTTTATGTTGTGTGCTTTGATTCCCTATCGTGATAACCGCTTTGTATGATTGATGATTTATTTGCTTGTTATATATATACATATATATTGTTTGGCCTTATGTGCCTTATATGATCTTAACTGTTGTAATTGATATTTGATGCCTCCTTCTTCACGTTTGCACTTTGATGTAACTATTTGTGTTGTGTTGCTCGGGAGTATTGGAGACTCCCTTGCTTTGTTGTTTAAGAGACGGGGTTCTCTCTTTGTTGTTTGAGAGACGGGGCTCTCTCTCTTTGTTGTTTGAGAGATGGGGTTCTCTCTTTGTTGTTTGAGAGACGGGGCTTCCTCTTTGTTGTTTGAGAGACGGGGCTCTCTCTTTGTTGCTTTTGAGGGACGGGGTTCTCTCATTGTTTGCATAGGATATAATGAATCAGAGGACGGATTCTTTTTAAGGGGGTGAGGTTGTAACGCCCCAGTTTTTCAGTAGTTTAAGCATGTCGTATGTGTTAGTTTGATGTTTATATGGTTTGGCATGAGTTTTGCCCTGCTTGTTGTGTGTTTTTCGCCATTGACATAAATCCACGAGGGTGGATTTTTCCAAATGGGTGGATTTGGGTCAGTGGGCTTCTAGACCAGATCCATGGGGGTGAATTTTTCCCTTTGGAAAAATCCGTGGGGGTGGATTTTGTCCAGCCTATCCTCATGACTCCGGTTCCGTTTTTCGTCGCTTGTTTGATCTTCCTCCACCTCTTTTATGACTTCTATGCTTTACTAACAAGTTTTATAATGTGTTACCTTATTTATTATAAATTTTCATGATTTTTCGTGGAATATTTTACGAGTTATGATTTAATATGTCATCAATGCTCCAAGTACGTGGATATATGGATCTTTGCTATCAATATGAACCCTACTTGCGTATTTATCTTTTCTTTTATGATTCATATGAATTGTATACTTGTTGAAATATGTGTTATAATCTTTGTTCGGAATTAATGGATGGATTTGATACTATACATGGGAGATATGAGCTCGAGTGACTATGAAATCTCCAATAATGAATGAAATGATTGATTATGTGCCTTGATGCATCTCCATGCCATGACTTCCTCTCTTATGCATATCATAAGACATTCATTGCATTGTCGTACGTTATATATGGTTCATTTAGAGTCTTGAGTCTCACGAATGCATTATATAGTCTTGTGTACAGTTTTCTCCAGGGCAGAGATATGCCGGGTTCATAGGACACCTCAAGTCTTTCTTTCTTTTGGTATTGTCGGTAAGGTGTAACAGGTGGGTTTCTCTTCTGTTAGTTATGACGACCCGATATATCCCTTAAGTGAAGGTTTTAAGCCAAGTATGTATTTATATATATATAACGAGTCTTTTCAAAACAGTCTATGCTTTTCAATGTAAGCCCTTTTCTTTTTATGAAGCCTTACCCAATGTTTTGGCGAGATCAGTGAACACAATGGTTAATGGGGCCCGGGACTGTGTGTACGTGGCTATCCGGGGCTTCCAAGGCTGACGATGATCCGCGTGCAATAGTCCCAACAAACAATGACGACGCAACCGACCTCGTTAGGAGTTTTAGCTAGGAAGGGGAATCGGGATTTTGAGGACTCATGAACCTCACTAGCCACTATGTATGAGGTGGTCGGGTCTTGCTAACCCGTCCACCACCCGGAGGAAGAAGTTGAAGTGTTTATGATTATGAATGAATGATTATGATTATGATTATGAAAGATTATGAATGAATGAATGAATGAATGTTGCATGATCGGTAATGAATGAACAAATGGATTATGCATACACGAGGAGAATGTTGGAGATTATGCACGCCCACTCGCCGGGCCATGAAACCTTATGAATGGAATGTATGAATTTGATAGTTGTAATCCGGAGCGTTGTTTTCCTTTGTTTTACCCACTTGGGAAATATCTTAAAACCTCGCACGGGATTATAGCTTGCATGTGTGAATGTTTAAATTCTGCAATAATATTATATTATGCCGTATTTTATACCTACCAGTCTCCTATAGACTGAACTCGGCTTTGTTTTCAGTGCTTTTGCAGGTTTTGGAGTGCTAGGCGGGATTCTGAGTCTGTCCAGTTCTGTGTCTAAGTTGAGCCACTTCATGCATATTGTAAATTAATTTAGTTATGTATTGAATGTATGAAATGTTATGATTTACGTTTATGATATTCGGGACTAGGTATTTATGTTAGTTTAACCCGTTACTTGTTGCCTACATCGTGTTTGACCTTATGTTTTACTTCCGCATTCGCATTTAATTCATGGTTTTGTTTAACTGGTTTCGAAGGTTTAGTTCCCGCCTAGCCTAGTGAGTGAGTGAGTCCCCGTTCGTCGTGACTTGGCATGTGTATGGACTTTCCATTTCATATACGGGTCTGGTCTTGGTGCGGGGGATGTGGCTCCTCGACAACATGGAACCTGAACTCGTAACATACTACGCCGAATATCCCTCAGCCAAGGCGTTATGGGACGGGTTATACTCCACCTACAGCCAGGGCGGCGACGGATTACAGATTTATGACTTGACTCTCCGGGCCAACAACCTCAAACAAGGAACAGATTCAATTGAACACTACTACAACAATTTACAAAGAATTTGGCAAGAAATTGAAGTCAGACAACCGAATCCCATGATGTGTGAAGGGGATATCTCCACCTTCAATTGATTAAGGGCAGAAACTCACTTGTTTCAGTTTTTGGGTGGAATTGATGACCGATTCGATGCTGATAGACGAGATCTACTTAAGGAGAGCCCACTGCCAACAATGGAAAAATCTTACGCCGTGATACGGCGAGAGGGGTTTCGACGGGGGATTATGGGGTCGGAAACCGCCGGAGAGAGCAGCCCATCATCGGCGGTGAACGCTTCAGGCATCGGAACAGGGTTTAGTGCTCGAAATTCTTCTCGGCCCGAGAGGGGAGTGAATCAGTGGCTCGCCACCAAGCCCAGGTCAGACATGCAGAGAAAGACTCCGGCCTCATCATACCGGAGCGGCAGCGGCGGCGGCGGAAACAGGGCAGACCTCACTTGTGGCCAGTGTAGGAGATCCGGGCACACCAAGGATGAGTGTTTTGAACTCATCGGATGGCCAGAGGGGTGGAGGAGCAAACGGCGAAGTAACGCCGGTCACACACGCGGAACAGCCGTGGTGGCCTGCGGCGGGGACGCCGGTGGCGAAAGCTCGTAGAAAGGGGAGAAGGAGGAAGCAGGATTTGCTTTGGCGGCTGCTGTGAAGAGGGAGAATGGGCCGGATGATTTTGGTATTGTGTGGGGGGAGGGGAATAGACTTTTATGCCCTTCCACCTCACTCTCTTCCAATATTCCTAATTCTGCCCCTTTTTTGTCCAATTTTAATAATTGTCCCCCTTTTTGTCCAATTTTAATAATTCTGTCACCTCTAGTTTAATAAGCTGCAGAAATTCCCCAACATGTAATAACAATAATTTAGGTTCGGCTCTCAGTGCATCCGGGGACAAGACGTGTCGGTGGATTTTTTATTATGGGACCACCGACACGATGACTTATGATCCTGCTGACTTGGTTGACTCTTATACTCCCAGGAGAAATTCTATTCAGATTGCAAATGGGACAGCTACCCCGGTTCTCGGGGCTGGAACACTATCATTATCACTCACTTTGAAATTAAGAAATTGTCTTTATGTCCCTAGCTTGTCTTGTAAATTGTTATCCATTAGCCATGTTACTAAGGAGTTGAATTATATCGTGCTAATGTTTCCCGGTTTCTGTCTGTTACAGGATATTCAGTCGGGGAGAGTGATTGGGCGTGGTACTGAAAGTGGAGGGTTGTACTACGTCGATGAGGTGGCTCAACAAGGAACTACAACACTTGCTCACGGGACAGTGGACCGACAACAGTGGTTGTGGCACCGTCGTTTGGGTCATCCATCTTCAGGGTATCTTCAGCTGTTATTTCCACAGTTTTTTTCTGAAAATAATAAAATCTTTTGTGAGACTTGTATTCTTGTAAAAAGCCATAGACAATCGTTTCCAGTTTCTAGTTCTCGTGCTAAGATAGTTTTTTCTCTAGTACATTCTGATGTTTGGGGGCCTTCCCCGGATACTGGCATGAATCATGAGTTTAAGTATTTTGTTTCGTTTATTGATGACTATTCTCGTATGACTTGGGCATATTTTCTAAAAACTAAATTTGAGGTTCCTTCCAAGTTTATGGAGTTTTTTCATATGATCCAAACACAGTTTAACTCCAAAATAAAGATACTTAGGTCAGATAATGGGGGGGAATATGTCAATGCCAGCATGAAACAATTTTTCGAAAAAAATGGGCTCATACACCAAACTTCTTATCCAAATACCCCCAGCAGAATGGGATCGCAGAACGAAAAAATCGTTAGCTTCTTGAGATGTCTCGATCCCTGCTCATTGAGTCCCGTTGCCCAAAGTCTTTTTGGCCCGAAGAGGTTGCTACCTCAGTATATTTGGTAAATCTCCTTCCCTCGCGGTCCTTAAACCTTGAAACACCTTTACAGTGCTTAGCACAACAGGTGAGTATTCCCTCGGTTTTTGCTTTACCACCTAGGGTGTTCGGGTGTTCTGTCTTTGTCCACATTCCTAAACAAAACAGAACCAAACTTGACCCTTGTTCCCTCAAATGTGTCTTTGTTGGGTATGGGGTTCACCAGAAGGGGTATCGGTGCTATCATCCTTGCACTAGGCGCATGTATACCACCTTAGAATGTAATTTTGTGGAAACTGAGTATTTCTTTGCCTCCCGACTCAGTGGTCAGGGGGAGAATCCACGACAGGATCCATTGAGTGGGATACCTCCCTACTCGCCACACACCACTTGTCCTAACACAGTCCTAACCGAGCAGGTAGGCGGAACCACCGAGCTACCATCTCCCGTGGTACAGCCCCGCACTCCTTCCGCCACACTCAACCCCGTGAATACTCCTGAGGTTAGTAGTCATGTTGAGGATATATCTGGTATTTCTTCATATGTTCCGTCTAGCCCTAACAGTGCAGGGAATAATGAAGAACAGGGGGAGGATAACATACAGGTGGAAACAGACAGATATGTGCTGCTACCTAGAGCCAACAGGGGAATTCCTCCCAAAGGGTATGAACCAGAGTTGACAGGAAGGACCCCGCGGTATCCACTTGCTAATATCGGTGAGGGGAACCTGGCAGCACGGGCACGTGCATATACAACAACTGTTTACTCTGTCAAAGTCCCGAACAGAGTAGAAGAAGCACTCTCAGACTAGAAATGGACACAGCCTATGTAAGTTGAAATGGAAGCTTTAGAAAAGAATGAAACATGGCAGAAATGTACACTTCCCCCGGGAAAGAAAGTGGTAGGATGCCGATGGGTATACACAGTAAAACACCATGCTGATGGAAGTATTGAACGGTACAAGGCACTGCTGGTGGTGAAGGGGTACACTCAGACCTACAGCATTGATTACTCAGAAACCTTCTCTCCGGTGGCGAAGATTGACCCAATCAGGGTCTTGTTCTCGATAGCTACTAACAAGGATTGGGGATTACACCAGTTTGATGTCAAGAATGCCTTCTTGCATGGAGACCTTAGGGAGGAGGTGTATATGGAGCCCCCTCCGGGCTTTACTCAGGGTTTTAGAGACAGAGAGGTATGCAGATTAAAGAAGGCCCTGTACGGGTTAAAGCAATCACCCGGGGCCTGGTTTGGAAGGTTCTCGACAGCTATGAAAAAATATGGATTCTGTCAAAGTAACTGAGATCACACGTTGTTCATTAAGAGGAGGGACGAACGTGTGACATGTCTTATCATCTATGTAGACGATATGATAATCACAGGAGATGACACAGAGGAGATCTCCCGACTAAGGCAAAACTTGTTCGCAGAGTTCAAAATGAAGGATCTAGGACAACTGAAATACTTCCTTGGAATTGAGGTACTACGGTCAAAGAGAGGTATATACATCTCACAACGGAAGTACGTCTCAGACCTACTAGCCGAGATGGGGTTATTGGAGTGTAACACCCGAGCGCAAGGTGTCACATCCCCCGCACCGAGACCCGACTCGAATATGAAATGGACGATCCATACCCGAACCAAATCACGGCGAACGGGGACAAACACACACTCTTTGCTAGGCGGGACTAACCCTTGAACCATAAAATCAGAATAAACAATAAAGCGGAAGCAATAAACGAACATACATCATATATACATTCAATGAGCATCACAACTCCAAAAATAAGTCATATACATTATTAATTATCGTCACGGCTCAAAACAAGTACGCTCCATAACAACATTCATATACAATGACCACAAGTGCAATATGCAAGTGTAAGATCAATATACAAAAGGGCTAGAAACGACAACAAGACCTATGACTCGAAATCCCGCCTAGCTCCCATGACAACTGCACAACACAACAGAAAGCCAAACGGGTTCAGTCCAAAAGGGACTGGTGGGTATAAAAGCAGGGCATAATATAATATACGACAATATTTAAACAATCACATGCAAGCTATAATCCCAAGTGAGGTTTTAAAGAATTCCCCAAGTGGGTGAATAGAAATCATCAAAAGGGATTATAACGATTCATTAACATTAGCTCATTATTGGCCCGGCGAGTGGGCATGCATTATCTCCAACCAACACCTCGTGGAATTCATTAACATTCATTCACATTCATTCATTCATTCTTTTCATGCATTTCAATCTTTCTTGCGCATTCAATAACATTCCACCTTCTTCCTCCGGGTTGGTGGCAGGTTTGCAAGGCCCATCCACCCATTCATTGACCAAAAGGGGAGCATGACTCCCCAGATGGCACTCAGCATCCATTTCTCGCTAACTCCTAACGAGGTCCGGCTACGCCGTTCATTAGTGGGACTAGTGTGAGGGTTTCCCGTCAGCCCATGCCTCCTCGGGTCCCCACTCACACCAAGTCCCTGGGCCCCATTCATTGTGAATATTCATTCATTCTCGCCAAAACATTAGGTAGGATTCAAGAAATAAGGGCTTTACGTTTGCAATCATTTACCTGAGAAAAGACTCAATATATATATAATCGTATTACTTTGGCTTAAAACTTTTCACATAGGGAGATATATCGGGTCGCTTTATCTAAGTAGAAGAGAAACCCAACTTAAACGGCATGAAGGATAACACACGAGCCTCACAGACCAGCCTCGTTTCCAACGGACTCAAAATCTGTGCAAGAGAGGTGAAGTGAGACTCAATATGACCAAATAAGTCGCTCGGTAATGAAATGATTATGATATGAATGTATAAAAGATAAGATTATGTTATGAAAATGTTCATGTGCACTATTAATATATTTAAATCATATAAACGATCCTTTCATTCGATATTAGAAGCGTTCATATTCATTCCAGTCATAAATTCACATTTCAATCAATTCAATTCAAGAATTCAAATAGGGGCATAGCACGTATTAATTCACACTTAAAATTAGAACATAAACAATTAAACACATTCAATCGCATTTACAATTAGAAAATAAACAATTAAATACATTCAATTAAATTTAGGAAATTAAATAAAACATGAAATAGGTAACAATTAAATTTTATAATAAATTAATTCAAATAATATTCAATATATACTAAACATATATATATATATATATAAATATATAAATATATATACAACTATACATATGCACGTAAATCAACATGCAATTATCCACGCATGCAAATTAAATGAAATTAATCAAATGCATTAATCAACAACATGCATGGATTAATTATACATATTTATATATAGTATGCATGCAAAAAAATTTAATTAAAACATTACATGCATTCAACCTAAAGTATATATATATATCTACGTAAATACACATGCACACACACAAAACCACATGCATGCAATCACAATATTCATGCAATTTTCATGCATCATACCAATCTTTCATGCATGGAAAAGAAATAATACATATTAACATGCATACAACCAACTAAGTCCCATTACACACATAACACACACACTCACATGTAAAGAAAAGAAAGAAATTGAAGCAGTAACAGCAGCAGCAGTATCACGTATGGTTTTCGGATTCAAAAGGTGACACGGGTGTGTCACCAACATAGAACAAACCGAGACACCCCCGTGTCTCGGTACAGAGAAAACAGGGCACCCTGCACTCCCGTGTCTCATTGAAAAGGAGAAATTTGACACCCCCATTTCATAAAAACGCAGCAGTTCAACCACACGCAGACCTCCCCCATTTTCTAGCTTGCCTTGCGGCAACAACTCAAGCAACAAATTAGCAATATATGCAGCAATAAATGACATGAAATGCAGCAAACACTCAGCCTAACAAGCCCCTAAAACTGATAGCAAAAGCAAGGGAAGAACGCAGCAGATTTGACAGCAACTTCTAGGCAAAAAAAAAACAGGGCATAAACCTCACGAAACAGGGCATAAATGATCCTCTTCATCTCCACATATTTAAGTTAGTTTAGGCTATCAAATGTGCAACAAAACAACCCCAATTCAATGTATAAATCAGTTCCCAAAAGAGTTCAAGCAAGAAAGAAGGCACACGTGACCAATCATGAAATTTTTCTCAACATGCCATAACTGATATCTCATAAATACCTCAACTACCATGTAATCAATGATCATAATTGAGAAGAGGATGTTAAAACAATCAATTTCAGGCTTGGAATCAATCAAATCCATGAAGAAACGAAAGAGATCAACAAAAAGCTCTAAATCTAACTAATTTCTAATTCAGTCAAAAACCTCATGAAACCATGATCAAATTTGGGGATGAATGAATGAAAATGACTCATATTGAATGTACATAACATATCCAAGCTTACCTTGTGGATTAATGGAGGTTTGGAAGGAGATTTGAGCTTGAATCTCTTGGTAGGGCTTGAGCTACGGGAAAAGCTGAGAAGCAGATGATATTTGGCCAATTTTCAGCAAGTGGGAAGGGTTATCTCGGTTTGGGGGGTTAATGTCTTAATAAAGGGTTGAGTTAGGGTTCCATAGAGTCTAACCATAGTTAATTTGGTCAACAAATGAATAAGTTATGGTCATTTTAGTGAAGCAAGGTCATTTTGGTCACCGTTTCGTTTTTCGGTTAGATTTCGGAGGTTCAAATGACGTTAGAAAAATATAAGGCTACGTTTACTAAACTCGAATATTCGTTACGAGTTCAGCGAAGTTGACGGAACTCGAATCCGAGTTCCCGAGCTCAAGATATTAAATACGGAACCAAGGGTACGCTAAGTGCTCGTTAGCCCCCGACTTGGATTCCAAAATTCAAATTAAATCCGAAACACATGCAAATGAATCGAAAAACACGAAACCAACAAATATTCATATACAAGACACATATAAGTTCAACATATTAAATTTGCACTCAATTTCGGTATCAATTCAAATAGAAACGAAGCACGTAAATGTCACTCATACACAATGTAACAATAAAATTAACAATATTACAAATAATATACTATAAATACGTATATAATATATTATAATTAATCATGCATGCATACTTATATATATATAATGAATACATGCATGTATATATAATTTATAAATACAAATGCATGCATAATGATCTATAAAATCTAAAATGCATGCACTACATGCACACGTACACCTTTAGTAGATATATATATATATATATATATACATAAATATATGATATTAATATTATTAAAGTCAAATAATTAACATTTATTACATATAAAATAAAATGAAATATATAAAACACGTATAAATAATTATTTCGCACAATTAAGGAGCACACGAGTTAATCACATAAATTCAAATTCGAATATAGCATATATTTCAAATAATCACTTCTTTAACAATAAACAATGAAATTTAATTATAGAAAACACTAAAAACCAATTAATTTGCGCAATTTAGTAAACATATACGTCATGCTGTACTAAGAAAAAGAACTGGGGCGTTACAACCTTTCCCCCTTAAAAGAATCCGTCCTCGGATTCACTATCTGCCTGAAAACAATTAATGAAGGAACCCCGTTCCTCAGAAACAACAAGGAGAGAATCCCCGTCTCTCAAACAACAAAGAAAGAACCCCGTCTCTCAAAAGCAACAAAGAGAGAACCCCTTCTCTCGCAAGCAAAGAGAGCACCCCGTCTCTCGAACAAAAATAAGAGCATCCCCGTCTCTTACAAACAACGAGAGCACCCCGTCTCTCGAACAAAAATAAGAGCAAGGAAGTCTCCAATACTCCCAAGCCACACACGCGAAACCATAATTAAAATCATGTAAGACACCCCAAAGCAAGTAACAGACATCGTCCACGTTGGTTATCAATTGCTCCAAGTAATTTAACATGATAAGATATCAGAGCACATAATATAAAAATTATTGGAGTTAAGTTTGTATGGATGCATGTATCATGGATGCTATAAGTACCGTTCACCGTAGTTGCGAAATTTAGAATTGTAAGTTGTCGTTGTCCAGTGTATGATCTGTCCTGAAGATAAACTTAGTGCTCAACTTGTCTTTAACCCCTTCAGGGTACCTCGGTGAAGCAATTGATGAATCCTTTAAGGATTATACTCTTGAATCCCTTCTGACTTGTACTGTTTCCAGTCTTCACCATTTCCCATAATCTTCGTTCGACCAACCAATTCGTTTTAATTGACCGAGCTTGACCTCCCCGAATACCCTTAAATCGTCTGTCCCGAACTCAGGTCCGTAGTTATTACCTTTACCATATCGAAGTCTAACATATCCCCGAGGATAACCACTCTGGACAACCTTGATGATTAAATCCCGACCTTAAGATGTTTATTCTTATGGTCTTTCTCAACACAAATCCTTTCCCATCTTCCGTTCCTATGATCCGTTCATTCCCTTTGACCCTCTAAAGGTTATATTCGATAATTAGTCCCATATTTCTTAAATCGAAGACAGAAGGTTCTTGACGATTCCTAGGTTTTGATTTAGATTTCTCAATGTTCATCTTCTTCGGTTTTGTTTCTTCTTAACTCCTTCCAACTCATTGGACCAAGCTTTATTGACAACATCTCTTTCTATGTTAATTCGAATTGATTCCCTCTCGATAAGTCAACTAGAGAGTTTCCTTAACTTCTCCGTAACTCCTCCATCATCAAATCGACTTACATATGTAGAAAATTTAATGAACTATCTTCCCAATTCCTCGTGAAAATCTTCAGCCCGAATTTAGTGGCCTAACCTTCATTTTAATGGCCAACCGTTACAGTCGTCTTATTCATTTCCGCTCACTAACATAACCCCGGATCTTCCTAATTGCACTTCCGTTATCTCTATTATTTATTTCTTCAGCCACAACTTCAAGTTTTAATTTTTGCTTCTTGCTTACGGTCTCCCCCTTAAATTTTCTATCGTTATACCTTGAACTCCATCAATCCATCTTTCACCGAAATTCTTGATAAAACAATTTCATTTGGGGGGGGGGGGGGGAGGGGAGGAATTTAACGAACATAGCAACCCCCTTCTCTATTCTTGTTCGATCCAACACCCTAAAGCCAACTCTAGTTTCGCTTCTTTTCTGAATCCCATTTCCATCAACCTGTCCCTTATTTGAGGTTCTTTATTTTCTCCAATGTCACCTACCTATGCAACTCCATTATTTCCTTTCATCTAAATTCTGAGGTGGCTCGGTTAAAATGATACTTGATGGGTGAGATGAAGGCACTTCCTATCAAATAAACACGAAAATGCATGTCGGGTTAAGATGCCGATGCATGTGGCACTCTTGCAACACTTAAATATGCCGCACATTAGAGCACAAAATCAAATAGAAATGTGCGCACAAACATAAGCAAAGAAAATAAACAATTTGATGTGAAATATGATGCACGTGCCATGAATGTTTTGGAACCTGTCACCAATATAGTAAGCTGTTAGCTCAGTAGCTTTTCCTCGTTCCTTGAATCAAGTGGTTACTTTGACTTGCTAATCATGACTTGTCTTTCCCACGGTCTTCAAGTTTTCCATGAATCTTTTCGCATCACTTCTATCTTTCATTGTCTGAAATTGCAATTTCACGATCCTTAATTTTTTCGACAACCACTGAATTGACCTCTGCATTTCCACCCCGAGAATCACCCTTTAACACGGCCCAAATTCTCTTACAAAATCGAACCCTAATGAAAATCTGAACCCTACTTCTCGCCATCACCGTGATCAAGACTCCCGTGCTTATCCTTTATGAGTTAAGATTAGTGAAATAAACTCATTTTGCTTATACTTGAGCACATGATTTCCTCCCAAAGAGTCTTTGTCTTTCTTTACCGTTTCCATTTGTTGCTCCATATTTCCAATTCAACCTCTCCACCCGACAATTCAGCTTGGATTTGGAAAACGAACTCAATTCCCATCCTCAATATCGCCATCTTCCCTAAATTGGTATTTACCCAGTTACTAGCCTCTCTCTCTACTCCTTTCCAGACTCGTTTCCCCATCTTGATCGAAATCCAAAGCACCCAAATCCGACTCTTCCCGGTCTTAACTTCAATAAACTTGATTTCAAATCACTAAGCTGGGTGAGAAATCCTTCTTTGTCGACCCTTGGTGCACAACTCCTACCGGATCCATTTTATCTTAACTCCTCTTAATTATTGATACCTCTTCAATGATCCAAATCCGGAATCAAAATATCTTCAAGGTTTGATCACTTCATTCATTAGGTTGAAAGATCCCGTTGCATCCAATCAAAGGCACCTTATGTGGCAGAGCCGTATATGTCAATCCTCTCAGTCGTAACCATCTCCCAATCAATCCTTATTTCACCAAGTGTCCTTATATACTTGCATCTCTGAAGTCGAACCTCCAATTCAGTTCCTCACCTTGAACTCTAGCTCTATCCATGAAGACCACGCATCTCGAATCCTCTATATCATTTCCCCGTGCAACCCTCCTATCTTTCATGCCTCAAAAAGGACTTGCAATAGAGCGTTGTTAGCGTGATATTTGGCCGTGGTTTGATATTATTTTCATAACCTGTAAATCATAACTCATTTCCAAGATATATGCATGCGATTAATACATGCATATGACACATATTCAACACGAAAGACATGGATCCAGCATAAAATGCAACAGGTAATTCGACAAGATTAAAAGAAGGATAATTTTATGATCAAAATCGATGCAATGCGCACATTATCACGTAGTTCCTATGCCGAACGACCTAGACTGACCCACACCACACGGGAGGCCGAGTTTTGTAACCCTAAGCTCTGATACCACTTAAGGATGTAACACCCGAGCGCAAGGTGTCACATCCCCCGCACCGAGACCCGACCCGAATATGAAATGGACGATCCATACCCGAACCAAATCACGGCGAACGGGGACAAACACACACTCTATGCTAGGCGGGACTAACCCTTGAACCATAAAATCAGAATAAACAATAAAACGGAAGCAATAAACGAACATACATCATATATACATTCAATGAGCATCACAACTCCAAAAATAAGTCATATACATTATTAATTGCCGTCACGGCTCAAAACAAGTACGCTCCATAACAACATTCATATACAATGACCACAAGTGCAATATGCAAGTGTAAGATCAATATACAAAAGGGCTAGAAACGAAAACAAGACCTATGACTCGAAATCCCGCCTAGCTCCCACTACACCTGCACAACACAACTGAAAGCCAAACGTGTTCAGTCCAAAAGGGACTGGTGGGTATAAAAGCAGGGCATAATATAATATACGACAATATTTGAACAATCACATGCAAGCTATAATCCCAAGTGAGGTTTTAAAGAATTTCCCAAGTGGGTGAATAGAAATCATCAAAAGGGATTATAACGATTCATTAACATTAGGTCATTATTGGCCCGACGAGTGGGCGTGCATTATCTGCAACCAACACCTCGTGTAATTCATTAACATTCATTCACATTCATTCATTCATTCTTTTCATGCATTTCAATCTTTCGTGCGCATTCAATAACATTCCACATTCTTCCTTCGGGTTGGTGGCGGGTTTGCAAGGCCCATCCACCCATTCATTGACCAAAAGGGGAGCATGACTCCCCAGATGGCACTCAGCGTCCATTTATCGCTAACTCCTAACGAGGTCCGGTTACGCCGTTCATTAGTGGGACTAGTGTGAGGGTTTCCCGTCAGCCCATGCCTCTTCTGTCCCCACTCACACCAAGTCCCTGGGCCCCATTCATTGTGAACATTCATTCATTCTCGCCAAAACATTAGGTAGGATTCAAGAAATAAGGGCTTTACGTTGGCAATCATTTACCCGAGAAAAGACTCAATATATATATAATCGTATTACTCTAGGGAGATATATCGGGTCGTTTTATCTAAGTAGAAGAGAAACCCACCTTAAACGGCATCAAGGAGAACACACGAGCCTCATAGACCGGCCTCGTTTCCAACGGACTCAAAATCTGTGCAAAAGAGGTGAAGTGAGACTCAATATAACCAAATAAGTCGCTCGGCAATGAAATGATTATGATATGAATGTATAAAAGATAAGATTATGTTATGAAAATGTTCATGTGCACTATTAATATATTTTAATCATATAAACGATCCTTTCATTCGCCATTAGAAGCGTTCATATTCATTCCAGTCATAAATTCACAATTCAATCAATTCAATTCAAGAATTCAAATAGGGGCATAGCACGTATTAATTCACACTTAAAATTAGAACATAAACAATTAAACACATTCAATCGCATTTACAATTAGAAAATAAACAATTAAATACATTCAATTAAATTTAGGAAATTAAATAAAACATGAAATAGGTAACAATTAAATTCTATAATCAATTAATTCAAATAATATTCAATATATACTAAACATATATATATATAAATATATATATAACTATACGTATGCATGTAAATCAACATGTAATTATCCATGCATGCAAATTAAATAAAATTAATCAAATGCACTAATCAACAACATGCATGAATTAATTATACATATATATATAGTATGCATGCAAAATAATTTAATTAAAACATTACATGCATGCAACCTAAAGTATATATATATCTAAGTAAAAACACATGCACACACACAAAACCACATGCATGCAATCGCAATATTCATGCAATTTTCATGCATGGAAAAGAAATAATACATATTAACATGCATACAACCAACTAAGTCCCATTACACACATAACACACACACACACATGCAAAGAAAAGAAAGAAATTGAAGCAGTAACAGCAGCAGCAGTATCACGTATGGTTTTGGGATTCAAAAGGTGACACGGGTGTGTCACCAACATAGAACAAACCGAGACACCCCCATGTCTCGGTACAGACAAAACAGGCCACCCTGCACTCCCGTATCTCGTTGAAAAGGAGAAATTTGACACCCCCGTTTCATAAAAACGCAGCAGTTCAACAACACGCAGACCTCCCATATCAAAAGCCTGACTTGCAAATCCATCTCTAAATTTGGAACCATGTGTCTGTATCCCATATAAATTCTGAACATATATATAAAATTATAACAATAATCAAGAAACTCGAAAAATATCCGTAGGTATCACAGTCTGTAATTATTTTAAGGGCTAGAAAGTGACAATTTGAATATTGTGGGTATGGTGTTTCATGTGGTTTTCACATGCAAATATTGAAAGAAAACAGAGAAACACCTGCATTTATACATAATTAATGTGGGTGAAAGAAATTAAATGGGTCGGGTATTTGGGTCCAAGAAACAACCTGGTATGCTTCACAGGGCATAAACCTCACGAAACAGGGCATAAATGATCCTCTTCATCTCCACATATTTAAGTTAGTTTAGGCTATCAAATGTGCAACAAAACAACCCCAATTCAATGTATAAATCAGTTCCCAAAAGAGTTCAAGCAAGAAAGAAGGCACACGTGACCAATCATGAAAATTTTCTCAATATGCCATAACTGATATCTCATAAATACCTCAACTACCATGTAATCAATGATCATAATTGAGAAGAGGATGTTAAAACAATCAATTTCAGGCTTGGAATCAATCAAATCCATGAAGAAACGAAAGAGATCAACAAAAAGCTCTAAATCTAACTAATTTCTAATTCAGTCAAAAACCTCATGAAACCATGATCAAATTTGGGGATGAATGAATGAAAATGACTCATATTGAATGTACATAACATATCGAAGCTTACCTTGTGGATTAATGGAGGTTTGGAAGGAGATTTGAGCTTGAATCTCTTGGTAGGGCTTGAGCTACGGGAAAAGTTGGGAAGCTGATGATGTTTGGCCAATTTTCAGCAAGTGGGAAGGGTTATCTCGGTTTGGGGGGTTAATTTCTGAATAAAGGGTTGATTTAGGGTTCCATAGAGTCTAACCATAGTTAATTTGGTCAACAAATGAATAAGTTATGGTCATTTTAGTGAAGCAAGGTCAGTTTGGTCACCGTTTCGTTTTTCGGTTAGATTTCGGAGGTTCAACTGACGTTAGAAAAATATAAGGCTAAGTTTACTAAACTCGAATTTTCGTTACGAGTTCAGCGAAGTTGATGGAACTCGAATCCGAGTTCCCGAGCTCAAGATATTAAATACGGAACCAAGGGTGCGCTAAGTGCTCGTTAGCCCCCGACTTGGATTCCAAAGTTCAAATTAAATCCGAAACACATGCAAATGAATCCGAAAATATGAAACGAACAAATATTCATATACAAGACACGTATAAGTTCAACATATTAAATTTGCACGCAATTTCGGTATCAATTCAAATAGAAACGAAGCACATAAATGTCACTCATACGCAATGTAACAATAAAATTAACAATATTACAAATAATATACTATAAATACGTATATAATATATTATAATTAATAATGCATGCATACGTATATATATATAATGAATACATGCATGCATATATAATTTATAAATATAAATGCAAGCATAATAATCTATAAAATCTGAAATGCATGCATTACATGCACACGTACACCTTTAGTATATATATATATATATATATATATATATACATAAATATATGATATTAATATTATTAAAGTAAAATAATTAATATTTATTACATATAAAATAAAATGAAATATATAAAACACGTATAAATAATTATTTCGCACAATTAAGGAGCACACGAGTTAATCACATAAATTCAAATTCGAATATAGCATATATTTCAATTAATCACTTATTTAACAATTAAACAATGAAATTTAATTATAGAAAACACTAAAAACCAATTAATTTGCGCAATTTAGTAAACATATACGTCATGCTGTACTAATAAAAAGAACTGGGGCGTTACATGGAGTGCCGCCCAGCTGACACTCCTATGGTAGTGAATCACGGGTTGAGAATCATAGAGGGAGCCGAAGGAACTAAGAAGTTACAGTACCAGCATCTGGTGGGAAAACTGATATACTTATCCCACACGAGACCCGATATAGCCTATGCTGTTGGGGTGTTGAGCCAGTTCATGCACCAGCCCCAGAAGGAGTATATGGATGAGGCGGTCAGAGTATGTCGTTACTTGAAAGGGTGCCCAGGCCTAGGTGTTCTTTTCCAAAAGAACGGTCACCTTAAGATTGAAGCCTATACGGACGCAGATTGGGCAGGGAGTCCAGGAGATCGGAGGTCGACTTCAGGCAACTTTACCCTTGTAGGGGGAAATGTAGTAACGTGGAGAAGTAAAAAGCAGAAAGTGGTGGCTCTTTCAAGTGCAGAAACAGAATTCAGGGGAGTTGCTCGAGGGGTAGCTGAAGTCCTTTGGCTGAGAAAACTGCTAGCAGAGATTGGCGTGTTAAGTGATGGGGCCTGTAACTTAATGTGTGATAATCAGGCAGCTATAAGTATAGCTGAGAATCCCGTACAGCATTACCGTACTAAGTACGTGGAGGTTGATAGGCACTTTATTAAGGAAAAGATCGAGGAAGGGGTGATCAATCTGCTTTTTGTGAGATCAGAAGACCAACTGGCGGATATTCTTACAAAGGTGGTGAATGGTACGATTTTCGGAGAAATCTTGAACAAGTTGCACATCAGGGACCCTACTGTACAACTTGAGGGGGAGTGTTAACAAGGAAATTAGAGATAATTGATATATGTAATCCAGTAATTATAGTATACTTGATTTCTTTCCTTTTTTTTTCTAGCATAGGAGTGTACTATATGTGCCCGTGATGTACAGTGTTTGAATATCCAAGAATTTTAGTAATACAACAAGTCTTCCTCCAATTATGTCGTCCACCATAGATAACAATCATAACCAAGCTTGGAATCAATCAAATTCATCAAGAAATGGAAGAGATCAACATATAGGCTCAAAACCTAAATATTTTCCCAAGTTAGCCATATACTCATCAATAAATGATCAAAATTAGGGATGAATGGATTAGAATGACTCATAATGGATGTATAATATAACCCTAAGCTTACCTTGTGGATTGATCGAGGTTTGGAGGAGATTTGAGCTTGAATCTCCAAGGGTTGGCTTGAGCTACGGGAAAACTGGAATGCAGAGGAGAAATGGCTGAATTTCTCTAAGTTAAAGGTCTTGGTTCGGTCAAGGGAGGGTATGGCTGGTTAGGTTGTTGAGTTAGGGTTCCATAGGGTTAAACCATAGTTAATTTGGTCAAGAGGTGAAAGAGTTATGACTCATTCAGTAAAAGGTGGCAGTTTTATATTCCGTCGCGTGTTTCGGTTGGATTTCGGAGGTTTAAATAAATTTGGAAAAATATAGGGCTAAGTTCATCAAACTCGAATCCGAGTTTCCTAGCTCAAGTTATCACGTAAGGAACCAATGGTGCGCTAATTGCTCGTTAGCCCCCGTTTTGGATTCCACACTCAAAATAAATTCAAAAACTCAATCAAACGAATTCGAAAATATGAAATGAACATAGAAACATATTCATAACACACATAACTCCAACATGTTAAATTTGCATGAAGTTTCAAATTCAATTCACGTAGAAACGGCAAGCAAACCATTCATTTAAGGGTAAATAGTTTCAAAATTCATATAAATTCAATCTCAAATAATTAAATAATTCACTAATTAATATAATATGAAATAAAGCAATTAATAACGAAATTAAAATAAGTTAAACGCACACGTAATTATCACATAATTCATACCTGAACATTTTGAAAAGTCGGGGCGTTACAAGTTCCCCCCCATAAAAGGAATCCGTCTTCGGATTCACTGATTGTCCGAGAACAGCTCAGGATGAAACCTTCTCATCTTATCCTCCGTTTCCCACGTGGCTTCTTCTGTCTTATCACTTCTCCACAATACCTTAACAAGTGGAATTTTCCGGTTTCTTAATTCTTCAAATTTTCGATCCAGAATCTTAATCGGTTTTTGAACGAAGGTGAGATTAGGTTCAATTTCTACCTCTTCCTCGGGTAGGATCTCGGATTCATCCGGAAAATATTGACGAAGTTGGGAGACATGAAACACATTGTAGATTCCCATCAAACTCGGAGGTAGATTCAAGCGATAAGCCGTATCTCCAATTTTCTCAAGAATCTTATACGGACCTAGATAACGAGGATTCAACTCACCTCCTTTTCCAATCCTCAAAAACCCCTTTCGTGGTGAAGCTTTTAGATCCTTTCTCCGCCGATCCGCATAACTCTTCTGTCTATCTTGAGCTGCTTTCATTCTTTGCTGAATCAATTGAACCTTATCAATAGCCGTTTGCACGGCCTTAGAAGGCTTCTCTTTCTTTTCCCCTCGTTTCACTCCCTCTTGTTTTGACCAATTCCACTCCTCAAGATCGAAAAATAAGGGAGATCTACACTTCTGTCCGTAGAGAGCTTCATAAGGTGCCATTCCTATCGAAGCCTGGAAACTGTTATTATAAGCGAATTCAATCAGAGACAACTACTTGTTCCAAGAACTCGAGAAGTTCAATGGACAAGCCCTCAACATATCCTCTAAATATTTAATTAACCTCTCTAACTGCCCATCTGTCGGAGGATGGAAAGATGTGCTGAATTGAAGCCTTGATCCCAGATTCCTTTGCAATTCTTGCCAAAGTCTAGAAGTAAAGCTTGGATCTCGATCTGATACAAATACTAACAGGCACACCATGTAGTCGAACTATTTCATCAACATACTTCTTAGCTAACTTATTCACCTTATCCGACATCCGAATAGCCAGAAAATATGCCGATTTCGTCAAACGATCCACGATCACCCAGATTCCATCAAAACCACCCTTTACTCTAGGAAGACCCGAGACGAAATCCATTGCCACTTGTTGCCATTTCCATTCCGGAATAGGTAGCGGTTGAAGTAGTCCCGATGGCTTCTGATGCTCAGCTTTCACGATTTGGCAAGTCAAACAATGCTTCACAAAATTAATTACATCTCTCTTTAGACCGTTCGACCAATAGAACTGCTTCAAATCTTTATACATCCTATTTCCCCCGGTATGTATCGAGTACCCTGATCTGTGAGCTTCTTCCAAAATAATCCTCTTCAATTCATTCGGCACAACAACCCTTCTCTTGAATCTTAAGAGTCCCGTATCATCACTTCCAAAAGGGCATTCGGGATACTCTAGCTTTCTCAGCTAATTTTTGAACCTCGGGATCCTTTCTCTGAGCCTCAAATAACTTTTGTTGAAGATCTGGCTGTATCATAATATTCCGAATACTTGCTCTTAATTTGATAGACTCAGCTTCCTTTTCAACTTCCACTTTCGCACTAGACACACTAGCCTTCCTGCTAAGTGCATCCGCGACCACATTAGCTTTCCCGGGATGATATCGGATTGTACACTTATAATCCGCTAAAGTCTCCATCCATCGCCTCTATCTTTTGTTCAACTCCTTCTGAGAAAACAAGTACTGAAGACTATTGTGGTCGAAAAAGACTTCGAACGGAATTCCATATAAGTAGTGTCTCCACTTCCCCAAAGCAAAGATCACTGCCGCTAGCTCGAGATCGTGATTGGGATAATTCTGTTCATGATCCTTCAGTTTCCTCAAGGCATAGGCTATCACCTTACCATTCTGCATAAAAACACATCCCAATCCTTCTTACGAGGCTTCCGTATACACCATATATCCTTCTGTGCCTTCAAGGAGTGCTAAAACCGGTACAGTGGTTAATTTCTCCTTCAGGAGTTGGAAACTGGCCTCACAAGCCTCATCCCAATCAAACTTGACTTCCTTCTTCGTCAACCGAGTTAAAGGAGCTGCAATCTTTGAAAAATCCTTAACAAACCTTCAATAATGTAGCACCCCGCACGTAAGGCACCACATCCCCCGCACTATGGCTCAACACGAGTAACGAAATGGTAAATCTGCACCCGTATCAAACCATAGCAAACGGGAGACAAATAGAAAAACCCTCCTAAGCTAGGCAGAACTTCGACCCTTCAAGTATAACTAATCAACAAGACATAATACAACAGAGAACTAAATCCAAACACATGTATTGGCCACGGGCCTGCAGAAATTAAACACTCGAACCACAGGCATACTTGGGCTCCTCAGGCCTCTTTTAATTCATAACAAGCCCGACAAGGCAATTCAATAACAATTACACAAGATTCAAGTGTATAATATTATAGGATCGCATTATGCATAATTTAAATACATATGCAAGTGGAGACTCTCCTAACTTAACTTGACCCACTCAAAGACTCCATACAACTCCGCCTAGCTCGAAACTCCAAAGCCAAACCTGCACACTAAAAGGTTGGGGAGGGAGAGGGTCAGTCTCAAGAAGACTGAGTGAGCAGGAGCCATATACGTATTATAAAAACAAGCACATGCAAGTCATAAATCCCGAGCAAGGTTTTATTTAAAATATGTTCCCAAAAAGGCCAAGGAAAGACTAAGCAATGCTCGAACTTTACAACCAATCATATTAAATTTATTAAGTTCATAATTCATACATAAACATAAAGGCTCGGCGAGTGAGCGTGCATCATCTCCAACCAAACTCCGACCGTTTACGACAAATATCAGTAATATATTAATTAGGTGATCATGCAATATCTCATAATACACACAGATCATATATCATAAAACATATTCGTTTGGGCAATCCGTGTCCCGGCCTTCCCGCACGGTGCATAATCATAAAATAAGTTCCAACCTTATTCCTCCGGGTGGTGGACGGGTTAGCAAGACCCGACCACCTCATACATAGGCTAATGGGGTTTCATGACTCCCCCAAGGGCACTCAGCTCCCATTCCTAGCTAAACCTCCTAGCGAGGGCCGGTATCGCCGTAGCATAGTGGAACTAGCACATGGGATCACCGTCGGCCCATGCCTCCCCGGATAGCCATATATACTAAGTCCCGGGGCCCATGAACATATCATACATGCATAATCTCGCCAAATCATTTGATTCATAAGTAACATAACAAATTTCATGATTCATTTGAAAAGGGTTTACTCGATCAACATTTACTCGATAACCAAACTTTAAAAGTAAAAAAAAAATATATATATATATATATATAAGGTTTTGGCCAAAACTTGTCACATAAGGTTGTAGGGTTTAATACGTAACTAAAACAAGAACACCCTCACCTGAAACATGACGGTACAAGGATATGAGTTACCGAGTGCCTCGTAGATGAAGATTTCTCCACCCTGGAGATAAACTGTACAAGGACAACGTAACGTGTTCGTGAGAGTCAAGACACCAAATGAACCATGTATGGCGCACGACAATGTATGATCATGACATGAATGCATAAAAGATAATATTATGTCATGAAAATGTTCAGGTGCACTATTAAGGAATTTAAATCATATAAAAACGCCGTCCAATCATTCGTTTACTTTCATTCAAATTCATAATTCATATCAATTAATCTAAGAATTCATTTAATAATCATAACACGGAATATTCATATTTACAATTAGAATAGTATAAATGAAATGTTCAAGCGATAATCGATAAATTAAATACGTGAAATGGCTATCAATTAAATTCTAAAATTGATTTAAATCAAATAATACTTAAAATATATAATAAATATATAATAAACATATATATATATACACATATAATATACATATTTGCGTAGACCAACATGCATGTATAATTACATTTAACATATATATTACATAAATATATATACACGTAACCATGCATGCATTTAATAATCAATAATTGCCATGCATGAAATATTAAGTATTTATACACATCTATATATATATATCCATGCACACACACACACAGCCATGCATGCACATCAACACACACAACACTCATGCATATATATAAATACACACGCACACACTTTGAATCAAAGAGGAACAGCAGCACAAGGTCTGAACAACAGACACACCCACACGAAGCAACCTAAGAGCAAAGAGAAGGAAGATAAGCAGCAACTCAGCAACAAGAAAGGAAAGAAAGATAAAGAATAGTGAAGCAGCAGAAGGAAAGAGGAAAAGAAACAGAGGCAGCAATGGCCAACTACCTGCCCGGGTAGTTATCACGCTCAATCTTCCCCGGCCGGGGAAGGAGATACAGAAACCCACTGCAATAGGGGTACCCGGCCGGCTACTTACCAAGAACAAGCTCTCCCCGCCCGGGGACAGTGTTACAGCAGCATTCCAGCATGAACAGTCAGTTATACCGAAAACAGGGGAAAAAAAGGATGGAGAATGAACAGGCCAAGATCACCTCAATCTTTAACCAAATCATTCTAACAATTAAGGTGATAAAGGACTACAAACACGCAGCAAAACAAGCCTGCAAACAACATCATAACACGCAGCAATCAACACGGAAATCATGCAGCAGTTCATGAAGGAAAAACAGGACAAGAATGAACGAAAACAGGGCAGGGCTGATACGTGCACAAACAACTATCAATACAGCTGCAAATAAGATAAAAATGAGCAACATTTGACATCAAAATAGCTCGCAAAAACTAGTAGCAGTTCAATACGTGAAGGGGGGAAAATCAGTTTAAAAGTTCATTCAATATATATCACAAATTCATAAATGATATCTCACCAAACTCTTAACCATCAATTAATACAAAAATACTCAGTCATAAATGAAGTAAAAGAATCATATATATTGCATCAAAACAAGTTATAGATCAAAAGAATTCAAGAAATCCTCAAAACACTTTATAACCTAACTATTCATTCTAATCCTCAAACCCACATGAAATCTGACTCAAATTAAGAGATGGATAGATCAAAATGACCAGAGAAGAATGTATAACATGCTTCTAACTCACCTTGTTGATTGGATGAAAGTTGATAGAGATTTGAGCTCCAAAATCTCAAGGCTTGTACAGTTACGGGAAAAAATGGAAGAGGAGGGTTTGGCTGAAATTTCTGGTTTGTGTGAGGATTGGTTCGAGATGTGGCAGTCAAGGAATGGTAAAGGGCTGAACTAGGGTTAAAATGAAACCAACCATAGTTAATTTGGTTAGGTTTTGAACAAGTTATGGCCAATTTGGTGAAATGTTGTTGTTTTGATGCCGTTCCGTTTTTCGGTTGAATTTCGGAGGTTCAAATGATTTCAGAAAAATATAAGGCTAAGTTTATTAAACTCGAATCTTCAATACGAGTTCAAAGAAGTTGACAGAACTCGAATCCGAGTTCCCGAGCTCAAGATATCACGTAAGGAACCAAGGGTGCGCTAATTGCTCGTTACCCCCCGATTTGGTTCCACTAATCAAATTAAATTCGTTAACAGGTCAAACGAGTTCGAAAACATAAACCGAGCATATAGGCATGTTCATAACACATATATTTACGACATATCACATTTCCACGACATTTCGATATCGTTTCAAATAAGAACGAAGCACAATTAAACAATCATGCACATATTCATACAATTCATGCATAATAAAATTAAAGTAAATAAATTAAATTCTATTTTAAACATAAATTAAGGTCACCGTAATTATACAAATTAATTAATTAATATGGTTAAAGCATGATTAATTAGCATAACGCTTAATTAACTTTAATCACTAAGTTAATAATAATTTAAAACAATTACTTAAAATAACGAAATAAATAAAATACTATTAAATTGAAATAAAATAAAATAAAACAAAACACTAACAATTTATAAAGAAATTGAATATAAAACACGTATAAACAATTAATCACATAATTAAATAATATAATTGCGCGATTTATAAACAATTACGACACATTAGTATAATTGAAAGACCGGGGCGTTACAGATAATATCCAGCTAAACCCAAGAAACTTCTGACTTCGGAAGCATTCTTTGGACTCTGCCACTGAATAACTGTCTCAATCTTTGAAGGATCCACTTCCAAGCCCTTACTATAGACAATAGGACTTAGAAAAGCAACCCGATCAACAATTCACACTTGCTAAACTTTGCATACAACCGGTGCTCTCTCAATGTCTCCAAGACCAATCTGAGATGCCTAACATGATCTTCCGGAGTCCTCAAATAAACCAAAATATCTTCGATAAAGATTACCACAAATTTGTCCAAATAAGGCCAAAAAGTCCGATGCATCATATCCATAAATGCTGTAGAGGCATTAGTTAAACCGAAAGGCATTACTACGAACTCGTAATGTCCATACCGGGAATTAAATCCTGTCTTAGATATATCCTCTTCCCGGGTTTTCAATTGGTAGTAACCTTGCCTTAAATCCAATTTCGAATAAACCCCCGAACCTTGCAACATATCAAACAAGTCCTCGATGTGGGCTAACGGATATTTATTCTTGATAGTCCGTCGATTAAGCTCCCGGTAATCTATACACATCCTCAACATTCCATCTTTCTTTTTAACAAAGAGAACCGGAGCAGCCCACGGAGACGAACTCGGCCGAATATACCCAATCTTAAGTAATTCGTCGAGTTGAATCTTCAATTCCTTCAACTCCGCCGGAGCCATTCTGTAAGGAGTCTTAGAGTACGGTTCTGACCCCAAATATAAATCAATAACGAATTCAATCTCACGATCCGGTGGCAAGGAACCCAAATTCTCTGGAAACACATCGGGAAAATCCTTGACAACTGCGGCCTCCTCAAACTTAATTTGATCCTTCGGTTTATTGAGAAGATATGCAACGAATCCCATAGCCCCTTCTCTTACTAGCTTACAAGCTTCAACAAATGATAAGAGCGGTACATTCTTCGATCCCACTTCTCCAATAAACTCTTCCCCCAATTTAATCTTCTTCTTAAAACAACCCACTTCGGCCTGGTGTCGGTATAACCAATCCATCCCGAAGATTACCCCATACCTCTTCATAGGCATCACGATGAAATCGGCTGGATAATCTTTCCCTTCTATCAAAATCGAACAACCCCGAATAGTCTGATCCGTCTGCAAATTTCCTCCAAGAGGAGAACTCACAAAATAACAAGAATCCGTACAAGTAACAGGTAGGCATATAGAAGCACATAGATCACTAGATATGAAAGAATGAGTAGCACCCGAATCAAATAATGCATGAATGTTCGTGGTGTGAATGCATATAATACCTTCCACCACGGCTGTCGGATCGACCTCAGCATCCTGCTCCTCACCCTCAAGGGCATAACCACATGCCTGAATCAGGGGCCTCTGAACTCCCTTTTGAAATCCCGGATTCTTGTCAGGACATGTATCTGCCATATGGTCAGCTTTTCCACATATAAGGCATAAACCCAACCTCTTCCAGCAATTGTGATAATTGTGAGTTGGCCCTCCACAATATGTGCATGGTGGCTTGGATAATCGTCCCTCACTTGGAATTTATCGATCCGAAGATGTCACGGGTAAAGCCTTTGGAGCTTGTGAAGCTTGTCCTCCCATTCATGGTTTCTTGGAAGGACCCTTAGGTGGAAAAGTAGCTTGAACCAAAGGATGTTTGTCGCGAGAGAGAAGGAGAGAGGCTGAGGTCTGATCGTTTGGCACCAATTGCGAGGATCCGGGTATTATATCTCGGGTCCTCGTACACAAAAACTGTCGGAAGAAGGGGTTAACGACGTCAGAATTGGGCAAACTCAGAGTCTACGGACTCGTATCGATGCCCCGAACGCAAAGCAGGGGTCAAAAAGGTCGAACTCTCCACCGAACGAGAAATGACCGAATAACCCCCTAAAAAGAAAAAATTACAAACAGACCCCTAAACTCTAAAAGAGTTCAAAGTAGGGTCACGCAAAGCACAAAATCACAGAATTAAACACACAAGGAAGTTGAAACATGGCATACCTTATTTATAGGACGAGCGGGGTGTTACAATCTCCCCTCCTTCAAAAGGACCCATCCTCAGGTCCTAATACTGAGTCGTAAAGCTTCGAACTGGAATACTTCAATCTATCTCCCGAACTCGTGTAGAGTCATATCCCTGGCTGTGAAGTTTAGTCCCATTGTTTACATCAACTTCCTTCAGAGTTCCGTAGTCACATAGGTTTGTTCAAACACTTGACCGTTGCTCGCTTCAAACTCGTTCGATCCCCACTAGGGCATTGCACCCAAAGCTCAATACCGTCGCTTCCTCGTCGATTGCAAACCAACATCAGGCCATAAGAAACTCAGCCGCGACAAACAAGAGAGAATCCCATCTCTGAGCACGCAAGAGAGAGAGAGAGCCCCGTCTCCCGGCACATCAAAAGAGAGAACCCCGTCGCTCAGGCACAGAATTGAGGGAACCCCGTCTCTCAACCTAAGTCTGGCAGACTTCCACATCTTCCAAACATTCTAGTTCGAGAAAATTCAGCATTTCTCAGACCCCTAAATTCGAGAGAATCCAGCATCTCCCAAATATTTAATTCCAAGAGAATCCAACATCTCTTGCTCACATAATTTAGAAAGAATCCAACATCTTTCTATCACATAAATAGGGAGAATCTTACATCTCTCTAACACGTAAATATAGAGATATCAACAACTCTCTAGCACACAAGTCAACTTACTCAGCATTCAAAATACACACATTAAACTAGCACTGGATGCAAAACATGGGATGCGTGTGTAGTGTACCTTTACACGACTGATATCGGTGTCCCTAAAGTATAGACTCATCATCCATGCTCAACTCAAGGGGGATATCGCGATGGAATCACTGTAAGATAAAATTACAATTTGTATATATGTGCATGAAGGGTTAGTGAGCCATTAAGGAAACTATAAACACTGAAGCACGAACAATTCACGCAAGCATGTAATCTATTCAGTTTACAAGAATTCACAACAACATTAAATCTCAAGTTATGGAAATTAAATCAATTAGCCACGTTATTACAATCAAGGCAGTATCACACATTACACGTCGTCACGCACATCAAGTAATATAAAATATAATATAATTACTTATGAAATGCATGGGTGCAAATGCCATGAATGCTCAATTTACCATTCACCGTAGTAGTGGAGTCGAGGTTGACAATTATTTAACTTGAGGGGATAATCAAATCCTTATCTGGTCGTCGTTCCAAATCCTTATTCAAAGGTGCATTCTTTGGTATTTTCCTCGAATCCTCTGGGTTCGAAAAGGTCTCGAACCGTTTCAATTGGTTCTCGGAATAAAGTGATCCGCAGGGTCTCCTGAAATCCAGATAAAATTCTCGAGAATCAGAATTTGCTATCTCTATCAATGATAAGGTCTCTTAGAACGTTCGTGAAGGGATCAATGGAGAATCTTTAATCAATCCCACATTGCTACCGTCGTTTTAACTGCTGCTCCCATCCTCATCATTTGGTGGAGTTGGCCTTCAAAAACATTGGCACAAAATTCATTATTTTATATAGTTTCCCCCTTTTCCTTAGTATAAGTGTAACCATTCTTGCTGATGTCTTTAAAATAGTCTGACCCTCACTTGAATGACTCTGAATGGTACAAATGCCTCGATTTCTTCATTGCTACCTCACGTTATCCAGAGTTAGAAACTTTGATGTCTTTATAAAGCATGTTACTCCTGAGCACCTCCAAATATGTAGAGTATATATCCTGAAGGCACCTTGATCGTTAAAAGATCTCTTCTCTCCCTCGTATACAAATATCTTCCTTGTATCCACCCTATGCGCGGAGTTTGTTGAATTAACCGTACACTTTCTGATCCACCCCTATTCAAATCTGAATGCAACTTCCACTAAAATCAGCAGTCGTTTGAAAAGATAAGGAAGTCACCTAAATATAACCACGAAACTAATGCATGCGGGATTAGGGATGTAAATGGCATGCACTCATATTCAGTAAAGAAGGCAATCAAGCACGTAGAGCAAAATGTTCGAAATAATTATAATTTAATCCAATGCATGATGCACGTGCTATGAATGCATGATACCTGTTTCCATAATATTAGCATCTAGCTATTGTTGAATTCTTGTAGAAATTCATTTGCTTTTCATTCAAGTAATCACAAGATGGAAGTTTTAAATCCTCCTTCACAACTTTGTAGAAGTGGTAAGTCTTGTCACGATCAACTTCAATTTTTGGCATCGAGCCAATGCCCTACAATTCACAAATTGGATAAATATCTATGCATGAGGGTTAGTATGTGGGTATATCAAGTAATGAAAGCAATTAAAAGCACCTAATTAATGCAGATGCAACACGTAATTTACTAAAATTTAAAGCATAACAATGTTAATTTTGCAAAAATCATAATCATTGTGTGCACACAATCACATAAGCTCAGACAAATTCATGCAGAGAAGTCAAAATTTCACATCAGATGAATGGAATGCACAAGTATTCCTATGCCTTACGACCTAAACTGACACGACACGACTCCAGAGCACCGGTTCTGAACCTGGTAGCTCTAAGACCACTTTAGATGTAGCACCCCAAGCGGTGGGGCACCACACCCCCCGCACTATGACCCGACATGTGTACGAAATCGAAAGTTCGTACACGCACCAAGTCACAGCGAACGGGTGACAAACGAAAAATCCAACTTAAGCTAGGCGGTACCTAAACCCTATACAACCGATAAAACAAAACCTGGAAGCGGAAGCAAAGCAAAGGATACGAATTTTCAAAAACTTTAAATCATTAAACATATAAATTCAAACAGTAATAGTTACACGGGTTCAACTAAACAAGGAAACCTGTACTAAACTGTCTCGAATAACATACAACAAAGACGGGTTCAACTAATCCAAGCCCTATCCTAACCTGTCCCGAAATCCATATATTCAAAGCATAATCATAAGTACCAACCTACAATATATATATATATATATATATATATATATATATATATATATATATATCATATACATAGTTTCCTACACAAATCAAAACAAAGTAATTAACAAATCAAATAGACCGACACAGACTAGACAGACCTGACTCAAAGCCGCCTAGCTCGAATTCCAACAACCTGCACCTGCAAACTAAAAACATAGGTGGGCCGAGGGCCAGTCCACTGACTGACTGAGGGGGCTGAACTCACACACACTATACATAATAAGGAGCAGAGCACGTATCAAAAGAAAGATTATGAACCAGGAGTAGGGTTTTGCATACCAAAACTATTTTCAAACCAAACTTATACATATCTTATCTTATTCAAACCAAAACATACTGAGCTTAATCGTATCATATCAAAAGAGAAAGCTCCTATCCCGTTTCGTAATCAACATAACAGATCATATTCATATACCAGGCGAGTACGGGTTTCCAACCTTACCTCCATATCATAATATCAAAACAGAAAACATAACATAACATAAAATCCTCAACTCCATGTGACGGAAGGGGTGTATACGCCCCTAACAATCCATATCATATACATACCTCGAGGGGTAATCATCCCCTACGAGTCCGGTTTTACGCCACCGGCTCAAGAATATCTCGCCTCCCCTATCTCCCTGAGTCGAGCGAGATACCTCAAATGGAGACTATGCACAGGCTTAACCCGAAGGCCCGATACCGTCCTGGGGTTCTTTATCCACAGTCTCTGGGGCCCAACATATCAGAACAGAACATAACAGATCATAACTTGCTACATATCATACTTATCAAACCAGAATCATAACTTACGTACCTTATCAGACATACCTTACCTTGCAACTTAGCGTATGCTATAAACGTACCCCTCCGTGTCATCCAAATTCCCGAGCTGGTACGAAGACACACGGTTTGGTGCATAGCCTCGTTGCAAAACATTTTCAAGCTTACATACGCTCGTACATATATATAGTTCAAAAGCCTTTAATCGTATGACAAAATCATAAACGTATCGTATAAGCATATATCTATTATATAAATATAATAGAATAATCGCAAGCAGGCTTGAAAAGGAGCACATAGACTTATAGGCCGCTGTAGCTAAAACTAAACCCTAAAACCTCACCTTATACCGACGAGAACGAAAAACACAAGCCAAGAAGTCCCACTAGAACCCAAACAGCTGGCAGACACTCTCTGAAGAAACCCTGAACGACTGAACACACAGAACACAAGACTCAGACTCAAATCACAACCAAAAGACGCTATGCTAAGCTCACGAATACAAATGATGCAACATATAATCCATAACTATTCAATCAAGTCATTCAGAGCATATTATAATTCATATTACATATCAAGACAGACATAGCTTATAAAATTCCTAACATTAATTACATAAAATAAATTAGGACATTAAGAATTCCATTCATATCATGCACCAATTCTTGAAAGGATAAAAGCAATTTACATAACAATCTTACACGTAAATACATATTGGCATATTTCGCAATATTCTAACAATTAGTGTACTTAAGTAATTCATTTAAATTAAACATGACTTATCTTTCATAATTCATTCTTATGTTTCATAAAATTACACTAACATCCCTTAAAAGCAATAATAATATACAAGAAGTGGCAAAACGAGGCAATTAAATTCAATAAATCAAGAATCAAGCTTATCATATATCATAACATATTTTCATATGTCATACAGCTCGTAATTTCATTTCATAGTTCCTACAAGATCGAAATTACAATTAAAACAATTAACAAAAATAAATACAACAACTTCAAAAATTCATATAAAATCAACCGGACATCCGATTGACGAACGGAAAGTAGCGTTGGACTCACCCCGACGAAAGGAACCTGTTGACCGAAAGTCACCGGAATGCTGCCACCGCAGCCAGCCGAACAGCCACCGGCCACAACCAGAACACCGCCTCCGGTGGTCGGAAAAATCCTAGGAAGGACGGAAACGTGAGCCTCGGCCTGCTTGACAAAACCCCTCAACCAATTTCCAAAAATACCAAACACACCGGATTTCGGTGACCAAAAATCGAACTAAATCCCTAGAACGAAAACTGAAATTAAACGCAAACCATAAAAAGAAAATGAAATCCGAACATACCGTTGGAAAACCCTTAACGAGGCCTTTGAAAGCCCCTAGCCAAATGCGGGAAAAAGTCACCGAAAAAAGGACCGCTGGTTCACAGCCGGTCCGCCACCGGTTCGCCACCAATGGCCGGTTCTCGAGTCGGGGCCAACGTGAGAAGATCGACATCATCATGCTGGACAACTTCTCTGAAGAAACCGTTTCCAAAAGATCGCCGAAAACGCCTCAAAATACCGTCCGAAGTCACGTCGCTGCCCCCTTACCGGAACCACCATTTCCACCGCGATTCGCTCCGATCTGAGGCCGAAAATGAGACGAGGGGGTGAAAAAACATAGGAAAGTATCAAAAGTTATCCGGAAAACTTATCGGAACGCGGCGAAACCACCGTACTACAGTAACGCCGCCGCCCACCATCCGCTTTGGGTGGCGCGTGCGCCTTCCTCGCCGCCCCGACGGCGGCGCCGCCTACACAGAAAAATACACCTGGAAGTCCTCTATCATACCCCTGGGCACGTGTCGAACAATCGTCACCGGAAGCTGCGGCGAAACACGGTTGAAACTTGCGCCACCACCGCCGCCTCCTCTTGTTTTTAAGCTCCGATTCTTGTAACAATGTGATGGGCTCGTCGAGCTGATCAATTTCCATTATTCACAGGTTGAAAACCGTCGAGAAATGAGCGAGAACTAGCTTGTGCATGTTTCCACACCTCAAGTGTGTGTGAACAGTGACCAAAAGCTGTTTGTCGCGAGAGAGAAGGAGAGAGGCTGAGGTTTGATCGTTTGGCACGAATTGCGAGGATCCGGGTATTATATCTCGGGTCCTCGTACACGAAAACGATCGGAAGAAGGGGTTAACGACATCAGAATTGGGCAAACTAAGAGTCTACGGACTCGTCTTGATGCCCCGAATGCAAAGCAGGGGTCAAAAAGGTCAAACTCTCGACCGAACGAAAAATGACCGAATAAACCCCTAAAAAGAGAAAATTACAAACAGGCCCCTAAACTCTAAAAGAGTTCAAAGTAGGGTCACGCAAAGCACAAAATCATAGAATGAAACATACAAGGAAGTTGAAACGTGGCGTACCTTATTTGTAGGACGAGCGGGGTGTTATAGTATAAAACAGGGTTTAATATTAGTATAATACTGTAGAATTTAAACACCCACGTATGCAAGCTATAATCCCGTGCCAGATTTTTAGAATATTTCCCAAGTGGGTGAAAACAAAATAAAACAACGCTCGGGATTACAACAACCAAGTTCATTCAATCAATCAATCGGTCATAACGTGAGCCCGACGAAGGGGGTAAAATCTCCAACCTACACCTCGTGTGTGCAAAACTTCATTCATTAGCGATCATGCGACAATCATTTCATTCATTCATTCAATCATTTGATCTTTTTCATTCATTCATGCATTAACAATTACACCTTCTTGCTCCGGGTGGTGGATGGGTTAGCAAGACCCGGCCACCCAATCAATGACCAATGGGGTTACATGAATTCCCCAATTGGCACTCAGCTCCTATTGCCCGCTAAAACTGCTAGCGAGGGCCGGTATCACCGCTACGATGTGGGACTAGCACACGGGATCACCATCGGCCCCTGCCTCCCCGGATAGCCACATGTACCAAGTCCCTGGGCCCGTCTAATCAATCATGTCCTCGCCAAAACAATTGGTAAGTATTCATAAAAGAAAAGGGGTTTAACAATCAAAATCATAGGCTCCTTGAAAACGACTCGATATATATATATATATATATATAGTACCTTTGGCTTGAAATATATGCATTGGAATATATCGGGTCGGTTTTAACTAATAGAAGAGAAACCCACTTGTTACACCTTACCAAAACCAAGAAGACAAGAAGACTTGAATGTGTCCTGAACCCGGTACGTCTCCACCCTGGAGAAAACTGTACAAAAGACAAGACGGTGCATGTGTGAGACTCAAGACTCTAAATGAACCACATATGACGCACGACAATGCAATTAATACGATATGAAATTATAAGATTTGATATCATGTCATAGAAACATTCTTGTGCACAATTAATGTCTTAAAGACATGTATACAAACCATTCATTCCTTTCAAGAAGTGTTCATATCTATATGAGTTCATGACTTTCAATTCCATACCACATAATCTAAGAAATTCAAGTAACGATCATCACACGTAGTATAACATGTAAACACTTCATATCAATCCTTAAAAAGAAGCACAACATCATTTAGGGTTCAAACATTAAGCATCAAAGCATGCACGTACCATATTGGAGCAAGGAAGGGATATTGCGCCATAAACTATATGCGACAAGTATAACATAGGTTATGAAGGCACAAGAGGTGATATTATATCAAGGAATCGTTCATGTGCACGATTAATATCTCAAAGACATCTAAACGTTAAATACATTCATTTTAAGAATCATTCGAATTCGTTTACGTTCATTACTATCATAAATCATACGAAATTAATCCAAGAAATTCAAATAATACGCATAACACTTAGTATAGCATGTATATGAGTCATAAAAGTCATAAGATGAGGCATACATAGCAATTAGGGTTCATCTTTAAGATCAACATTCCATGCATGCACACCTTAGGAGCAAAGAAGACACATTGAAGCATATCTCGGAAAATATTCAACGAAAAATCACCAAACTTCATAACACATAAGATAACACATTATATGACATGTTAATGAAGTGAATAAGCTAAAAACCAGCCAAAGAAGCCAAGCAATTCACTTTTGAAAACTAAAATTTCGTGCAGATTAAGTGAGGGTCGCGGCCGCAACCCATTTCCTCCATGAAATGGTAGCGGCCGCTACCCATGCAATTTCCGGATTTTTGATCAGTTATTCCAAGAACTCGAAACATGGCAAATCTCCAAGATTTTTGATCAGTTTTTCCGCGACTTGCAATGCACAAGATTCAATAGTGATGGGGGTAAAATCTCCAACCTACACCTCATCTGTGCAAAACTTCATTCATTAGCGATCATACGACAATCATTTCATTCATTCATTCAATCATTAGATCTTTATCATTCATTCATTCATTAACAATTACACCTTCTTCCTCCGGGTGGTGGACGGGTTAGCAATACCCGACCACCCAATCAATGACCAATGGGGTTACATGAATTCCCCAATTGGCACTCAGCTCGCATTCCCCGCTAAAACTCCTAGCGAGGGCCAGTATCACAGCTACGATGTGGGACTAGCACACGGGATCACCGTCGACCCTTGCCTCCCCGGATAGCCACATGTACCAAGTCCCTGGGCCCGTGCAATCAATCATAGCCTCGCCAAAACAATCGGTAAGTATTCATAAAAGAAAAGGGGTTTAACAATCAAAATCATAGACTCCTTGAAAATGACTCGATATATATATATATAGTACCTTTGGCGTGAAATATACACATTGGAATATATCGGGTCGGTTTTAACTAATAGAAGAGAAACACACCTGTTACACCTTACCAAAACCAAGAAGACAAGAAGACTTGAAAGTGTCCTATGAACCCGGTATGTCTCCACCCTGGAGAAAACTGTAGAAAAGACAACACGGTGCATGTGTGAGACTCAAGTGTAGCGCCTCCCCTAACACTACATCCCCCGCACCGCAATACTCCCCGAGCGGAGGTTAGACCTAACACTCAGGAAATACTACGACAAACTGTCAAGATAATATATGAGTAAAGTGTGTGACACAGTGCAGCGGAAGATAAAGAGATTTAAAACTTTACCAATGAATGGGGAGAATAACGTATAAAGAACAAGGATTATCACTATTGATTAAAATAGTTTGCAAAGGAGTACAACAGGATGAATTATGAGATGGCTGAAGTATACCGACAATAGGCTCAAGATAGGGTACCCTTAGGATCAGTTCCATCCCACTACTCATGACACTGTAAGGCTTCAAGATACCTCTAGTTTCGTTCCCTGATTCCTGAAATCATGCATTTTAAAGTAGGCGAGAAGGTTAGTCAAAGTGACTAAGTGAAAGGGGTATGATAGTTTGTAGATATATGTAACGTATAAATAGTATATATATATATATACTATTTATACTTGTATGATCAAGAAGAACTTGATCTAAAATATTAACAATAGGATATAGCAAATATGAAACGTTTTATGATATGTGTAAAACAGGGATAGGAGTAATTTGGAATAATTGTAGAAATATGAACCATTTGTAATAAGAACTTTAATGCCCGCAAGCGAGGCCTCTCCATCCGTAACTCCCTAAATATTTGGTAAAACAGTAACGGTACTGTACATGGTACCGATACTTTAATAAAACCAATAAGATAATATCTCGTTAACTCCAGTGTCGTTGGGGAGCTACCCCTAGTGGCCATGAACAAGAATTCGGGAGCTCATACCACTCCCAGGAAGCTCATACCACTCCGTTTTAACTTGGCGTGGAGTAACTAACCTCCAGTTAAACCACTACCAAGAGTTGGTGGCAGTCCGCAGCACCAACAACACCCTGGACCCGATACCTTCCGGGTAATTACTTGCTACGAATACAGCCGGGGCCCATAATAACAATAATGATAAGATATTTTGCTTGCTTAGTCGGGAATCAGTTCTTAGTAATAATCGGATTGAAGTAATATGTATAAGGTTCGAGTAAGATCGTGATTCCGAAATAAAAGTATTTTCCTCGTAAAGAGGGATATTGTAATATGATACTATGTATATAGGATAATAAATCATAAATAATAGGTAGGCTTGAAAATAGTTTTTATTGAAATATGTAAGTATCATGATTCCAGTTGAAAATATTTTAACTCTCACCTGTACCGGTAGTCAGACAATGTAATGTGGATTCCAGTGTGCCTGAAAGTGTTAACTACTATAGGCTTAGAACTAGGTTATTTATTCTAATCAAATAAGTACATAAGGAACATAATACTCTAATCTAATAATCATATAAGATACATAGTATGTAACATGTTAGAGAATTCTTGTAACATATTAGAGAATTCCCGGTAAACCCCAGGGAATTTGATTAATTAATTAGGTTTCATGAATTCTTTAACCACTTAAATATTTATTACTCACATTATGATCCTAATTGGAATATTAGAAATAATATTTAGGGTTTAATTCAATAATGTAGGTTGGTTTTGAAATTATTTTACAATTTATTGATTTTCGGAATAATTTGGATAAAATCTTTCTTTAAAAATTCCAAAACCTATTTTATAATTATTTGTAAATTAATTTCGAAATTAATGGAACATAGGTTGACCAAAAAGTCAAAATTACTATTGAAAACATTTACTATTCAATTTCTTATGAATTAAACACTTTATAACATAAAATTAAACTCACACATACATATACTAACTCATTTGCACTTATAATTGACCAAGAACATTATGAATGTGTTAATATTAGCTCATGATGAGATCTAACAAGTTCTAAGTCCATAACACATAATTAAACTCATAATGTAGCACTTTATGTGTAACGCCCCCACCCGTACCAGAACAAGAGGAGAGCGGCGTCTCAACCCCCGCACTGAAGCACCTCTCAAGTAATGGTGTGAGCCATCACTCAAGAAATACTCCAGCGAACGGCTGTCTATCAGAACTATACATGTACAACGATGTGGCTATGCAGTGGAAAATCAGAGTATTTTAAAACTTTTCTAAACATGTGCGTGATGGCATGTAACAAGCAAGAACATATTGATCGTGTAAGAGAGACTCGGCATATCAGAACATATAATAGATTCACATATAAGTACCGATATAGCAGAGTTCAAAATATCGGTAACAGAGTAGCAGAAAGAGTATAACAAAGATACTCAAGTATTCAGAAACATATACAGAAACATAAAGTGATGCAGCCATAAAACATATGCAGGACACAAAAGAAAGTAATACTAAGTCCTGAAAGAAACAAAAATGACAATCTAGAGCTTCAAGATACCTCTAGACTGCGGCTGCAAGACCTGAAACCACGAGGCAAGAAAACGGGAGAGGTATTAGTGAAAAGGACTAAGTGAGGGAATACTTTAAAGAAAGTACTGAATTAAAGAACTTGAAGTGAAGTTCGAAACCGTTAAATGTGATGCTTTAAAGAAGAACTCGAAACAAGTTCGGTTGATAAAACTCTTTGAATGTGATGATGTAAAAGAATGCACGTTATAAAACATTTTCATGAATGCTATCACACGCGCACACATATGCTGTTGATGGTTCATAATTCTTTCATAAAACGGGATAAGGGTAAAGTGAACTTTTCCAGATATGAACCATCCTTTATGAAACAGAATTTTGCCCGCAAGCTAGGCTCCTCCATCCTTACTCCAGAAAACATGATTCGGTAGAGCATCGGACCAGGATCAACAATAATTCCACGTATAGTAGAGTATCGGACCAAGATCAACAATAACCCCACATAAAGTAGAGCATCGGACCAAGGTCAACAACAACTCCGCACATAGTAGACTATTGGACCAAGGTCAACAACAACTCTTACCAACACATACAAACATGCACCATCCTCCACCGGTTGTCACTTCGGGTAGCTAGCCCTAGGCGACCTGTAAACATGTAATGGGAACAGATTTGCTGTCCGTTCCCAGACAGATTGTCCTTACTTAACAAACCTCCTGTTAAAAGTCGGTGTCAATTGTCTAAGTGTGGCGGCCGCTATTGGTGATGTCGTTAGCGCTCACCTCCCGAGCATCACCTCCACACATAACCGCCGGGCCCAAACTGTAAACTGTATGCTTGCATTTAAGATTAGCAGTGACCAGAGTATCACTCCAGTATGCTAACTATAACATGTGAAACTGTAACTGTAACATATGATGCTGTCTGTAAAACATATGATTCTGTCCGAAAACATGTGAAGCTGTCTGTAAACTGTACTTTGAAAACATATGCAAAACATGTAACTGTCTTTGAACAAGAATGCAGAACTTTGGAAAACATGTGCTGTAGATCAAGGTATACTATTAAAGTATGAATGATCCTTTCAAGAGAATGTCCCGATAAAAGGGATAGTTCAAAACGAGGTTTAGCTTTGAATTTCAAAACATATGATACGATAGTATAATCTTGGTTCCAGTTGGAAAACATTTATAACTTCACCTCACCTAATAGTACCAAAAGGTAGGTAGACAGATTATGCGGTGCCCTGGGGATCCCAGTGCTCAACTTTAACTCCTGTAGGTGGTGTACTAGAGTGAGCTTAACAACTAAGACCCACTACTAACCAAGATGCATATGAAATGCATGAAACAATGAACAAGGAACATGTAAAGAACATGTAACACAAGAGAGTAATATCATTTAAGGTATTCAAGAAAGGTAACACACAAAGGAATACGTCAAAGTGAGTTACTCTCAACGTGAGACTATGATCTTACTATAACCGAGTATGCTTTAGTCAAATTATGAATCCTATCGCAAACCTTAGGTTAAGAAACAAGTCCACGAAAGAAAACACATTTTGAAAACGCATTTTAGACCCTGGATATGGAAACCCTAGGTGCAAATGTCTATAGAGAAAGCACAAGTTTTAATTCATTTTTACTATTCAAAAGCACTATTCAAAAGTACTATTCCAGATTACTATTCCAGATTACTATTCACGGGTTACTATTCACATGTCGGGTCAAAGGGTCGGGTCAAACCCTTACTATACACACACCCACACACACACGGTACACACACACACCATGCACGAACACACACACACACACACACGGCATGCACACACACACACACCCTAATCAAATTATGATCTTGATTATAACCTATAGTTTCAAGTTCATGTTAATATAACCAAGTGTGATCTAGGTTAAAGGTATAACCTATAGTTAAGAGATCCAATTAAGGCATAAGATCAAGTTATGAAACACTAATCTATCTTAGGTTATAACATGCGACACCATTAAAGTGTATAACATAATCAAGGCACTAATCCATTAATCCAAATCATAACACAAGCTCAATTCATAATTCAAGAATCATATAACAATGTGACAACATGTCACAACATATCTCATATCATATCATATCATATATCATAAACCTTTAGGCATGTAACATGTAACAATTTAATTCCAATATCAACATGTAACAAGTTGTGACATAATTAATTGTAAATCACTATTCCATTAGCTAGCATGCATGAACATAATTTAAATTCCATAATCATGCATCAATTCTCATAATATAATAATCATATCACATGATCATAGCATATACTAGAGCAATTCATAACATATTCAAGCATATACTAAACAATTAAAACATATAAACAACTATTGAAACATATCATGAAAACTATATAATAAATGCATAAAATAAAATCCTATATGGCTTAGGGATGACCCTAAGACCCAACCTAAACATAATATAAACATACCATAACATAAAAACATAAACTAAACTAACATAACATAAAAACAAAACAAACTAACCTAGCTACAAAAGGAGGGTGCCGACGGCAAGAGGGGGAGGAGAGGGAGAGAAAGGGTGTTGTTAACACAACATTGAGCAAGGATTCAAATGCCTCTTGGCCTCTATTTATAGTTGAAGAGAAGCCCCTCACCTTGGAAATAAAATGTGGAGAAGGGTAGGAGAGCAAAAATGGAATAACTTCTCTTGGAAGCTTTAGGCATGTTGAAGCTAAAATGGGACTGCTGGGGGTATTTCTGTAATTTCGTCCCCAAAGACTCAAGGATAAGTGGCTGGAAGTATAACCATTCCGACGGCAAGAAAATTAGCTTCGAAACGCATATTCATTCATCGAAATCGGATTTACCGTTTGAAAGATACATTAGTTTTAGTGAATAAAAGTTTTGAGCTCGAAACTCGACATGAGTGAAAAACGACTTTCTAGAATGATTTTCAAGTCCGGATTGCTTCTAAAATTCAAGAAATAAATCGAGAAGCGTTTTGAGTCCAAAATCGACTATAAAACGTTTTACCGTTAAAAAGTTGAAAACGTAGAGTGAATAGTGAATTCTCACGTACGAACATACGCTTCAAAATTTCAAGCTAGGGTTTGAATCAAGAGTTGTGAAACATCTCAAAAATCTTGAAATAGGCCAAGTAGTGTAAATCCAGAGAGAAAGCATTTTCCGAATGAAAACCGTTCGTAAAAGGAATAGTAAACTAGGGTTTTCAAAAACGTTTTCAATAAAACAAAGTTCCGGAATGGATTTCCAAGCCAAGAATAATTTCAAAAGACTCGTCTCGACTCAAGGATCGATTCGACTGTAACTTGGGTAGAAAAAGGTAACAGAATCAAAAGCTCATTTTTGGATGAATAGTAACTTTGGTCGGTAAGTTCCAAAAATACCCTTATGGCTCAAGAAAGACTTTCTGAGCTCGGGAAACAAGTTCAAACGATTGGGAAACATGTGTGATGAACCTCTAGGGTTCGAGTAGCAATATGAACAAGGTAGGCTCGGGTTATGAATAGTAAACTGTATCAAAGGTCAAGAATTCCCCCTTAAAACATGTCAGAACATATACGAGCACAAAGTTCATGTAAGAATGCAATGCATGATGATTCAAAAAGTTGGATCACGGTCTATAAACGCTTTACCACTGCCTTAACTTACTGTTTTCATCCAGGCCCTGTTTTGGGCTGTTACAATCACCCTCCTTAAAGAGAATCTGTCCTCAGATTCTTCCGCTGTAACTGCAAACAACTCAGGGTGATGTTTCTGCATTTTCTCTTCTGTCTCCCAGGTTGCCTCTTCTGTCCCATGTCCCTTCCAAAGGACTTTAACCAAAGGAATCTTCCTATTCCTCAGCTCTTGAAACTTCTTATCAAGAATCTTAGCGGGCTTCAAAATATAAGTCAGATCCGGTTCCAACGGTATCTCCTCTACCTGCACAACCTCTGTCTCATCCGAGAAACACTTGCGAAGCTGAGATACATGAAATACGTTGTGGATTCCTGTTAGACCTACAGGCAAATCCAATCTATAAGCTGTCGGTCCGACTCTCTCTAGTATCTCATACGTCCAACATATCTCGGGTTTAACTTTCCTCCTTTCCCAATTCGGGAAAACCCTTTTCTTGGCGATGCCTTCAGAAATACTTTTTCGCCCACTGCGAATTCCAAATCCCTTATTCGTCGATCAGCATAACTCTTCTGCCTGTCCTGGGCAGCTTTCATTCTCTGGCGAATGATCTGAATCTTTTCTGTCGCTTCTCTCATCCATTTAGCTGAATTCACTCTGATCGGTCCTTCCTCAGTACACCTCGCTTCATCCAAATCCCAGTATAACGGGGATCTACATTTCCTTCCATACAGAGCTTCATATGGAGCAGCTTTAATAGAAGCTTGATAACTATTATTGTATGCAAACTCCACAAGAGGTAAACACTCTTTCCAACTTTCCTGGAAGTCTAAAGCGCAAGCTCTTAGCATATCTTCCAAGTATTTGATCATCCTTTCTGATTGTCCATCCGTCTGAGGATGCGCTGCAGTACTGAAGTTCAACTTCGTTCCCATCAAAGTCTGAATTTCTTTCCACAAGTGCGACGTGAATTTCGGATCTCTGTCCGATACTATGCTGTTCGGGACTCCATGTAGTCTAACGATCTCTTGTTGATACAGCTTTGCCAACGTGCTGACCTTATCCGTCGTCTTAACTGGCAAAAAGTGTGCTGACTTTGTCAATCGATCAATGATCACCCAGATACTATCTTGTCCTCCTCTGACTTTGGGTAATCCAGTGACAAAATCCATCGTGATTTGCTCCCACTTCCAAGTCGGAATCGGTAATGGTTGCAACTTCCCACTCGGTTTCTGGTGCTCAGCTTTAACTTTCTGACAAGTTAAGCACTTCTTGACATAGTTGGCTATGTCTCTCTTCATTCCATTACACCAGAATTGAGTCTTAACATCTTGATACATCTTAGTACCTCCGGGATGTATCGTGTACTTAGTCTTGTGCGCTTCGTCGAGAATCTCTTTCCTCAAAACAGTTGGTACGCATACTCGACCTTTGTACCTCAATATTCCATGTTCATCAACCTTGAACTTAGTCTCATCATCTTTCTCCTTAGATTCGAGACATTTCTTGATCCACTCATCGTTCTTCTGTGCTTCCAGCACTTGTTCTTTCAAAGGTGATATCATTACAACGTTCGCGATTCGAGCTTTAATTATCACCTCCATTTTTTCTCTTTGATCAATCTCGGGGTTGGCAGAAATCTGTGCCAAATGAACTTTCCTGCTTAGAGCATCTGCTACAACATTCGGCTTTCCTGGATGGTATTGAATAATGCAATCGTAGTCCTCCAGAAATTCCATCCATCTCCTCTGTCGCATATTCAACTCCTTCTGAGTGAATAGATATCGCAGGCTCTTATGATCAGTAAAGATCTCAAACGTAACTCCATACAGGTAATGTCTCCACTTTCCAAGAGCAAAAATTATCGCAGCTAACTCCAAATCATGTGTCGGGTAGTTGACTTCATGCGTTTTGAGTTTCCTTGATGCATACGCAATCACCTTTCCATTCTGCATCAAAACTCCTCGTAGTCCTTCTTTCGAAGCATCGGTGTAAACAGTGTAACCTTCTTTTCCTTCGGGTAACGCTAACACGGGTGCAGTTGTTAGCATCTCCTTCAATCTTTGAAAACTTTCCTCACACTTCTCCGTCCATTCAAACATCCCTTCTTTCTTTGTCAACTTAGTGAGAGGTGTAGCTATCTTCGAGAAATCTTGGACAAACCTCCGGTAGTAACCAGCTAATCCCAGAAAACTCCTCACTTCTGAAGGATTCTTCGGTGACTTCCAATCCATAATCGTCTCGATCTTCGAGGGATCTACTTCGATTCCAGATCCTGATATGATGTGTCCGAGAAACGTAACTCTCTCAAGCCAGAACTCACATTTACTGAACTTTGCATATAGCTTGTGATCCAGCAAAGTGCGTAACACGATTCGAAGATGTTCAGCATGTTCCTCCGGTGTCTTTGAAAATACCAAAATATCGTCGATGAAGATCACTACAAACTTGTCGAGAAACGGCTTGAATATACGGTGCATCATATCCATGAATGCAGCTGGTGCGTTCGTCAAACCAAACGGCATTACTACAAACTCATAATGTCCGTATCGGCTGTTGAAAGCAGTCTTCGGAATATCTGCTTCCCTGATCTTCAATTGATAATACCCTTGTCTAAGATCTAACTTGGAGTAGACCTTTGATCCTTGTAGTATGTCGAACAGCTCTTCGATATGAGGGAGAGGATATTTATTCTTGATTGTCATCCTGTTCAGCCCCCGATAGTCAATGCATAAACGTAATGATCCATCCTTCTTCTTAACGAAAAGCACAGGCGCTCCCCACGGCGATGTGCTCGGTCGAACATATCCTGACTCAATCAACTCGTCCAATTGCTTTCTCAGTTCATCCAATTCAGCTGGTGCCATTCTGTAAGGTGTCTTCGAGTACGGCTCAGCCCCTGATATCGTCTCGATTGTAAACTCCAACTCTCGGTCAGTGGGTAACGAATCCAAATGCTCAGGAAATACATCTAGGAACTCGTTCACCACTTCCACTTCTTCAATCTTAAGTTGATCTTTCGGTCTATTCAGAAGATAAGCCACAAATCCACTAGCTCCTTTCTGAATCAACTTCTTAGCTTCCATCGAAGAAATCACTGATAACTTCTCAACTTTCCTTTCTGATGTCCGACTTTCATCTTCTTCCAAGATGATCTCTTTCTTGTAACAATCCAACTTAGCTCGGTACTTAGACAACCAATCCATACCAAGTATAACACCGTATCTTGTCATCGGCAACTCAATAAGATCCGTCGGGTAACAACGGGTACCAATACATATAGGGCAGCGTTTATATACTTGATCCGTAATAAGGCAAGTTCCCAAAGGAGAACTCACTTCAAATTTATATGGCAAGTATTCAAGCGGAAACTGTAAATGCGCACATAATTTAGAAGCAACAAATGAATGCGTAGCACCAGGGTCATACAAGACCTTAACTGGCGTGTTAAGAATGTGCACAATACCTTCCACAACAGACGAAGGATCAACCTCCTCCTTACCATCCAAAGCATAAGCTCTGCCTTTGACCACCGGTTTGTTCGTCGTACCCACCACTGCTTTTCCTTTATCCTGGACCCCAAATCTCCTGATCTTGTGCGGGCAACTATCCATCTGGTGCTCAGGTGAACCACACGCGAAACACTGTCCAGCTTTCTTGCGACAGTTCTCCTCAGTGTGTCCCGTTCGGCGACAATATCGACAAACAATTTCCTCTGGACCTGGCTGAGGTGCTCTCTGCTGTTGTGGCGCCTTCTGGTACTGCTGTGGCGCTTTCTGCTTCTGTGCTTGTTGTTTCGGTGGAGCATTCTGCTGCTGACGCTGTGGTGTTACCATTGGCCTCTTTCCAGTTCCTTGGGGAAAAGATCGAGAAGGTCGCTTATTACCTTGATAAGGCTTAGGGTTAGAAGGTCCTTGACGGGCAGTAGTTATCTTGATCTCCTTGTGTGCAGCCTCAACCCTTAGCGCTCTATCAACAGCCTGGTTGTAGGTCTCAATAACCAAAGAAGCAAGTGCCAACCGAAGTTCGGGCTTCAGTCCATCAATAAACCTCTTCGTCTTGCGACGCTCATCAGTCAAAATATGAGGCGCATACTTGATCAGCCTCACAAACCTAGCTTCATACTCCATCACATTCATTGTTCCCTGAACCAGACTCATAAACTCAGCCTCCCGTGCATCACGAGTCACTTGAGGCGTATACTTCTGCTGAAACTCTCTGATAAACTCATCCCAACTTCCTTCAACGTTATTCTCAATCCACATATGCTGAACGTGCTTCCACCAATTGTATGCAGATCCTTCCATAAGAAAAGTAGCATACCGAACTCGTTCACGATCCTCTGGGTAGATTTCCATAGCCTCGAAAATCTTCTCAAGACTGGTAATCCAATTCTCAGCATTTATGTCATTCGGTTCTCCATAGAACTTAGGCGGATTCATCCTCAGAAACTTCTCCAATGACCTTTCATTAGGAGGATTATCTCTCGGTGCACAAGCCCTCATAAATTGTCGTAGCACATCCCTTAATTCCGGAGTTCTTTCCCTTTCAGGGGGTGGCGTGACATCTCTTTGGGGTGGCAGTGGTGGTACACGATTCCCGGGTGCTCTTCTTGGTGGCATATTGTTACTGAATTCATAAGCATTCAGATACATATATTCGATGCATGACATATAATGATTCACAGAATCCGTAACCACGTATTCACATTCTCACGTAGTCACACATAAGTATGAGAACAACACATTCCCATAACAACATGTCAGCAAAGATTCAAGATCTCCAAACATATCATATAATCAGAAACGATTGTCAGACAACATGTGAACGAGAACAGAAGCTCGGGTAACATATCAACATATCAGAATCATATATACTTATCCCAAAACATGATCAACTTGTAAAACGGGAACAGAACGTGTACTGTCATAACAACAAGAACTGTAACATGATCAACATATCCATAAGCGTAGTCAACATATCAAGAATAATAGCCTGCTAACAATAAATGAAATGGCATGATCCTATCAACGGTCCTAATGGTATCTTGAAGCAACTCTAAGACTCATGCAATGACAGTTATGGAAAGCAGTAACCAGATATTCAACATAAAGCCGAAAGTGTTATAACTGTGCAAGGTTTGGTAAAATTTACTACAGGCCACATGTTAACAGTATTAATTCAAAATGGGGAGGACCCAATACTATCGAGTTGACTCCCTTACAGGCCTTACCAATCCGTCCAACCCTGCTGAAAATAACCTAGTAGGTACAAAGTCATCTGAACCGTCATCCGTGGTGCCAAAAGTCGGGGATCATCTACCAGAGCTATACATCCCCTCATCCAAAAGTCAGTCCTGAACTGTCCCGGCTATACGTCCGCCATCCATAGATAGATATATATATGCATCAGTACTATATACAGAAATCTCCCATCAGCAATCAACCCTGATAACTGTGGTCCAAAGAACCCCTGGTGGTGTCATCAGAAACGGCAACGACCTCACCCTGTCCGTGTCCTGCTGGCTCATCTCCGCCATCATCATCATCATCAGATCCTCCATCGCCTCCATCAGACTGCTCCTGCATAGGCTCGGGCTCCAGAGAGGCCTGACTGACATCCTGACCCTCGACCTCCTCAATTGCCTGCTCATCGGACAAGTGATAGGTATCATACAGGCGAGCTCTTACACGGGCACGGTAGTGCTGGTGACGCTCCATAGAGGTGTCGCGATCGATAGTCATCTGCATAAGATCTGCCTCCAGCTCAGCAATACGAGCAGCCCTCTGATCAGCAATATGAGTCATCTCTGCAGCATGCTCACGAGCGATGTCCCTATCAATCTGGTACTGCAGTGACTGATCCTGATAGCGCAGAGACTCCAACCTGACCTCACGGGTCCTCTGATACTCCTGAAAGTAACCATCTCTCTCAGACTCGAGATAGTGCACAACTCTGTTCGGATAGGAATACCCAGGTCTGCCACTGTTCCTAGACCTACGCCAGGTGTAGAAACGAGTGCCTCCATGGCGAGAAACTGCCACAGTACGCAGGGCCTCAAACTGCTCAAAGAAAGCCTCATCCATCTGCTGATTAGGATCCTGGTGTGGCTGAACTGCCATAGCTATACAGAAGATACCACAGATATGAAATCCAGATAACAGAACCATGAAATCACCAAATATCCTGTCTCGATGCAATATGAGAATGATCCAGGATGCAATGCGTGAACAATCCATGATGCAACATGAGAGCAATCTAGGTTAAGTCTCTTCTTACTCAACCCGATGCTCTGATACCACCTCAGGCTGTAATGCCCCCACCCGTACCAGAACAAGAGGAGAGCGGCGTCTCAACCCCCGCATTGAAGCACCTCTCAAGTAATGGTTTGAGCCATCACTCAAGAAATACTCCAGCGAACGGCTGTCTATCAGAACTATACATGTACAACGATGTGGCTATGCAGCGGAAAATCAGAGTATTTTAAAACTTTTCAAAACATGTGCGTGATGGCATGTAACAAGCAAGAACATATTGATCGTGTAAGAGAGACTCGGCATATCAGAACATATAACAGATTCACATATAAGTACCGATATAGCAGAGTTCAAAATATCGGTAACAGAGTAGCAGAAAGAGTATAACAAGGATACTCAAGTATTCAGAAACATATACAGAAACATAAAGTGATGCAGCCATAAAACATATGCAGGACACAAAAGAAAGTAATACTAAGTCCTGACAGAAACAAAAATGACAATCTAGAGCTTCAAGATACCTCTAGACTGCGGCTGCAAGACCTGAAACCACGAGGCAAGAAAACGGGAGAGGTATTAGTCAAAAGGACTAAGTGAGGGAATACTTTAAAGAAAGTACTGAATTAAAGAACTTGAAGTGAAGTTCGAAACCGTTAAATGCGATGCTTTAAAGAAGAACTCGAAACAAGTTCGGTTGATAAAACTCTTTGAATGTGATGATGTAAAAGAATACACGTTATAAAACATTTTCATGAATGTTATCACACGCGCACACATATGCTGTTGATGGTTCATAATTCTTTCATAAAACGGGATAAGGGTAAAGTGAACTTTTCCAGATATGAACCATCCTTTATGAAACAGAATTTTGCCCGCAAGCTAGGCTCCTCCATCCTTAGTCCAGAAAACTTGATTCGGTAGAGCATCGGACCAGGATCAACAATAATTCCACGTATAGTAGAGTATCGGACCAAGATCAACAATAACCCCACATAAAGTAGAGCATCGGACCAAGGTCAACAACAACTCCGCACATAGTAGACTATTGGACCAAGGTCAACAACAACTCTTACCAACACATACAAACATGCACCATCCTCCACCGGTTGTCACTTCGGGTAGCTAGCCCTAGGCGACCTGTAAACATGTAATGGGAACAGATTTGCTGTCCGTTCCCAGACAGATTGTCCTGACTTAACAAACCTCCTGTTAAAAGTCGGTGTCAATTGTCTAAGTGTGGCGGCCGGTATTGGTGATGTCGTAGGCGCTCATCTCCCGAGCATCACCTCCACACATAACCGCCGGGCCCAAACTGTAAACTGTATGCTTGCATTTAAGATTAGCAGTGACCAGAGTATCACTCCAGTATGCTAACTATAACATGTGAAACTGTAACTGTAACATATGATGCTGTCTGTAAAACATATGATTCTGTCCGAAAACATGTGAAACTGTCTGTAAACTGTACTTTGAAAACATATGCAAAACATGTAACTGTCTTTGAACAAGAATGCAGAACTTTGGAAAACATGTGCTGTAGATCAAGGTATACTATTAAAGTATGAATGATCCTTTCAAGAGAATGTCCCGATAAAAGGGATAGTTCAAAACGAGGTTTAGCTTTGAATTTCAAAACATATGATACGATAGTATAATCGTGGTTCCAGTTGGAAAACATTTATAACTTCACCTCACCTAATAGTACCAAAAGGTAGGTAGACAGATTATGCGGTGCCCTGGGGATCCCAGTGCTCAACTTTAACTCCTGTAGGTGGTGTACTAGAGTGAGCTTAACAACTAAGACCCACTACTAACCAAGATGCATATGAAATGCATGAAACAATGAACAAGGAACATGTAAAGAACATGTAACACAAGAGAGTAATACCATTTAAGGTATTCAAGAAAGGTAACACACAAAGGAATACGTCAAAGTGAGTTACTCTCAACGTGAGACTATGATCTTACTATAACCGAGTAAGCTTTAGTCAAATTATGAATCCTATCGCAAACCTTAGGTTAAGAAACAAGTCCACGAAAGAAAACACAGTTTGAAAACACATTTTAGACCCTGGATATGGAAACCCTAGGTGCAAATGTCTATAGAGAAAGCACAAGTTTTAATTAATTTTTACTATTTAAAAGCACTATTCAAAAGTACTATTCCAGATTACTATTCATGGGTTACTATTCACATGTCGGGTCAAAGGGTCGGGTCAAACCCTTACTATACACACACCCACACACACACGGTACACACACACACACCATGCACGAACACACACACACACACACGGCATGCACCCACACACACACCCTAATCAAATTATGATCTTGATTATAACCTATAGTTTCAAGTTCATGTTAATATAATCAAGTGTGATCTAGGTTAAAGGTATAACCTATAGTTAAGAGATCCAATTAAGGCATAAGATCAAGTTGTGAAACACTAATCTATCTTAGGTTATAACATGCGACACCATTAAAGTGTATAACATAATCAAGGCACTAATCCATTAATCCAAATCATAACATAAGCTCAATTCATAATTCAAGAGTCATATAACAATGTGACAACATGTCACAACATATCTCATATCATATCATATCATATATCATAAACCTTTAGGCATGTAACATGTAACAATTTAATTCCAATATCAACATGTAACAAGTTGTGACATAATTAATTGTAAATCACTATTCCATTAGCTAGCATGCATGAACATAATTTAAATTCCATAATCATGCATCAATTCTCATAATATAACAATCATATCACATGATCATAGCATATACTAGAGCAATTCATAACATATTCAAGCATATACTAAAAAATTAAAACATATAAACAACTATTGAAACATATCATGAAAACTATATAATAAATGCATAAAATAAAATCCTATATGGCTTAGGGAAGACACTAAGACCCAACCTAAACATAATATAAACATACCATAACATAAAAACATAAACTAAACTAACATAACATAAAAACAAAACAAACTAACCTAGCTACAAAAGGAGGGTGCCGACGGCAAGAGGGGGAGGAGAGGGAGAGAAAGGGTGTTGTTAACACAACATTGAGCAAGGATTCAAATGCCTCTTGGCCTCTATTTATAGTTGAAGAGAAGCCCCTCACCTTGGAAATAAAATGTGGAGAAGGGTAGGAGAGCAAAAATGGAATAACTTCTCTTGGAAGCTTTAGGCATGTTGAAGCTAAAATGGGACTGCTGGGGGTATTTCTGTAATTTCGTCCCCCAAGAATCAAGGATAAGTGGCTGGAAGTATAACCATTCCGACGGCAAGAAAATTAGCTTCGAAACGCATATTCATTCATCGAAATCGGATTTACCGTTTGAAAGATACATTAGTTTTGGTGAATAAAAGTTTTGAGCTCGAAACTCGACATGAGTGAAAAACGACTTTCTAGAATGATTTTCAAGTCCGGATTGCTTCTAAAATTCAAGAAATAAATCGAGAAGCGTTTTGAGTCCAAAATCGACTATAAAACGTTTTACCGTTAAAAAGTTGAAAACGTAGAGTGAATAGTGAATTCTCACGTACGAACGTACGCTTCAAAATTTCAAGCTAGGGTTTGAATCCAGAGTTGTGAAACATCTCAAAAATCTTGAAATAGCTCAAGTAGTGTAAATCCAGAGAGAAAGCATTTTCCGAATGAAAACCGTTCGTAAAAGGAATAGTAAACTAGGGTTTTCAAAAACGTTTTCAATAAAACGAAGTTCCGGAATGGATTTCCAAGCCAAGAATAATTTCAAAAGACTCGTCTCGACTCAAGGATCGATTCGACTGTAACTTGGGTAGAAAAAGGTATCAGAATCAAAAGCTCATTTTCGGATGAATAGTAACTTTGGTCGGTAAGTTCCAAAAATACCCTTATGGCTCAAGAAAGACTTTCTGAGCTCGGGAAACAAGTTCAAACGATTGGGAAACATGTGTGATGAACCTCTAGGGTTCGAGTAGCAATATGAACAAGGTAGGCTCGGGTTATGAATAGTAAACTGTATCAAAGGTCAAGAATTCCCCCTTAAAACATGTCAGAACACATACGAGCACAAAGTTCATGTAAGAATGCAATGCATGATGATTCAAAAAGTTGGATCACGGTCTATAAACGCTTTACCACTGCCTTAACTTACTGTTTTCATCCAGGCCCTGTTTTGGGCTATTACATTATGTAACTTTAATCATAAAATTAATTCTAAAGAAATTAATCTAGGCATGAATTTAATCAAACAAGATCATAATTATTTAAAAACATATTCATATCATATCATATCATAACTCATGCATTTAATTAAATAAAATTCATATATGTTACTACATTTTTCCTAAAACTAGCATAAATAGCATATATTTCATAAAATAAATTCCTAAAGCATAATTTAATTAAATCTAACCATGCTATAATTCATAATATATTAAAAACATAATATAAAGCATGAAATAATAAAATAAAAGAACACCTTATGTATAAAGAGAAGGAGTGGCCGAAAATGGAGAGAAATGAGAGGATTTTTATGTGTTCTTGGAAATGATCTTGGAGGGGTATTTATACTTGGGATTTAGGGGCTTATGTTGCAATTTCCTAAATTTTAGGGTATGATTCATGCTGATGAGTAAGCTAGGAGTATAATTATTGGGGATTTAGGTGTTATGCTAGGTGTATAAGTGATGTAGGAGCTTATGTATACATAATTATGTAAGAAATACATCACAAATACAATAAATCTAAAATAGGGAAAAATGATCATAAATTCGTAGGAGAAATTCTAGGGTTTAGTTTGAAATGAGACAAGTTGTAAGAGAAAGAGGATGGAAAGGGTTTTCCTATGGTTACACACTTTAAACGTTTAGAATTAAAGTAGTAAAGGTTTAGAATTTTGGAAAATATGAGAAAATACCTAAAACGGAACTAGGATATGAATCAATTTCTGAGAAAGTGTTCATGATTCATAAAATAATTCAAGGATTATTTTGAGTATAATATTGGGTATCAAACGCCGTAAGGTTTGCAAGTTAGTTTTTACGGCGAGAATAGTACTTTTGGGAAAAATAGGAAAAATTTATAAAACGAGCTAGGGTTTGAACTAGGGTTTGGAAAAGGTCTTTAAAATTCATAAAATAATTTAAGGATCATTATGGTTATAATATTGTATAAGGAAAACGTTAGAATTTGAAAATCTCTCGATTAGGGCAAAACTAGGGTTTCATAGCCGGTTTTGGTTACTGCGGAAGTTACGATCAAAATTAAGGTTTGGGAATGATACCATATTTCATAAAATTTTGCAAGGATTCATGTGAACCCAATATTAGATAGGTAAAGGTGTCCCGAAAAATTTCTACATCGAGGAATGAATAGTAAATAGGGACCTAAATGGAATTTTTGACAAACAATTTCCAAAGTATATCTCGGGATAATAAAAGCTATGATATGAATCCGGAAAATGTGAAATATGGTTTTCTAAGTTTTCATAAGGAATATGTGAAGGTTTTGACTCGGTGAATGAATAGTGATATGGTTCTCATAATAAGATTTTGACAGAAATTGGAACATAATGGCACGTAGTTCATATAAACTTTTTCTGTTAACCCTATTTCTTCTAGGCCCTAAATCCGGGATGTTACAATCCTCCCCCCTTAAAGAGAATCTGTCCTCAGATCCTATTCATGTTTTAGAATAACTCTAGGTAGTGTCTATATTCTTACTCATGAAAAGACAAATTATTCAAGTTGTAAATGCACATATAATTTGTGATGCAATTGATGAATGCATGGCGCCAGGGTCTTGTAAGACGATAACTGGGTTGTTTAGAATGCGTACCTTTTATAGTTACTTTTGGGGAAGTATCATGAGCTGCAATCATCTTTATAGAGAGTATATAATGCATGATAGTTAAAAATAATTTGTAGATGATCATAAGAATAAAAGTTTCAGGTAGGAGCACTTAATACACACAATACCTTTAGCAATGATAAGATATATAAAGGCACAGGAAGTCAACATGTTACTTTTCCGGTCCTACTGGTATCTTGAAGCAATTCTAATAACTTAAGACTTGGACGAGCTAGAAAGTACAAGTGAAGGGTGTTCACGAGTTAGGAATGTGAGTAAGATAATGAAGGAGATATAGAACTTATAACTGAATCTACCAACGAATTTGTTGGTTTTCAAGAGATACTAAAAAATCCAATAAGACTCAGGATTTTGGTTAGATTAAGACCATATGATGAACTTGATTAAAACCTTCTTATTCATTTTCAATCACCACCATTAGCACTTTCATGTCTTCCCGTATTTGCATTTCCGTTATTCCTACAAAAATATTTTTTTGGACAAAACCTTAAATTTCGAATTGACTCTTAGTCGTGCTCTCCCCCTTAAAATTTCTGCCTTTACATGTGGAACTACGTCTGTAACGCCCCAGTTTTTCAGTGGTTTAAGCATGACGTATGTGTTAGTTTGATGTTTATATGGTTTGGTATGAGTTTTGCCCTGCTTGTTGTGTGTTTTTCGCCACTGGCGTAAATCCACGAGGGTGGATTTTTCCAAAGGAAAAATCCATGGGGGTGGATTTGGGTCAGTGGGCTTCTAGACCAGATCCATGGGGGTGGATTTTTCCCTTTGGAAAAATCCATGGGGGTGGATTTTGTCCAGCCTATCCTCATGACTCCGGTTCCATTTTTCGTCGCTTGTTTGATCTACCTCCACCTCTTTTATGACTTCTATGCTATACTAACATGTTTTATAATGTGTTATCTTATTTATTATAAATTTTCATGATTTTTCGTGGAATATTTTACGAGTTGTGATTTAATATGTCATCAATGCTCCAAGTACGTGCATATATGTATCTTTGCTATCAATATGAACCCTACTTGCGTATTTATCTTTTCTTTTATGATTCATATGAATTGTATACTTGTTGAAATATATGTTATGATCTTTGTTCGGAATTAATGGATGGATTTGATACTATACATGGGAGATATGAGCTCGAGTGACTATGGAAGCTCCAAGAATGAATGAAATGATTGATTATGTGTCTTAATTCATCTCCATGCCATGACTTCCTCTCTTATGCATATCATAAGACAATCATTGCATTGTCCTGCGTCATATATGGTTCATTTAGATTCTTGAGTCTCACGAATGCATTATATCGTCTTGTGTACAGTTTTCTCCAGGGCGAGATATGTCGGGTTCATAGGACACCTCAAGTCTTTCTTTCTTTTAGTATCGTCGGTAAGGTGTAACAGGTGGGTTTCTCTTCTATTAGTTATGACGACCCGATATATCCCTTATGTGAAGGTTTTAAGCCAAGTATGTATTTATATATATATATCGAGTCTTTTCAAAAGATTCTATGCTTTTCAATGTAAGCCCTTTTCTTTTTATGAACCCTTACCCAATGTTTTGGCGAGATCAGTGAACACAATGGTTAATGCGGCTCGGGACTATGTGTACGTGGCTATCCAGGGAAGCTCGGACTGATGGTGATCCGCGTGCACTAGTCCCAACAAACAATGACGATGCAACCGACCTCATTAGGAGTTTTAACGAGGAAGGGGAATCGGGCTTTGGACGACTCATGAACCTCACTAGCCACTATGTACGGTGTAAGTGTTTATGATTATGAATGAATGATTATGATTATGATTATGAAAGATTATGAAAGAATGAATGTTGCATGATCGGTAATGAATGAACAAATGGACTATGCACACACGAGGAGAAGGTTGGAGATTATGCACGCCCACTCGCCGGGCCATGAAACCTTATGAATGAAATGTATGAATTTGATATTTGTAATCCCGAGCGTTGTTTTCCATTGTTTTACCCACTTGGGAAATATCTTAAAACCTCGCACGGGATTATAGCTTGCATGTGTGAATGTTTAAATTCTGCAATAATATTATATTATGCCCTGTTTTATACCCACCAGTCTCCTATAGACTGAACCCGGCTTTGTTTTCAGTGCTTTTGCAGGTTTTGGAGTGCTAGGCATGATTCTGAGTCTGCCAAGTTCTGTGTCTAAGTTGAGCCACTTCATGCATATTGTAAATTGATTTAGTTATGTATTGAATATATGAGATGTTATGATTTACGTTTATGATATTCGAGACTAGGTATTTATGTTAGTTGAACCCGTTACTTGTTTCCTACATCGTGATTGACCTTATGTTTTACTTCCGCATTCGCGTTTAATTCATGGTTTTGTTTAATTGGTTTCGAAGGTTTAGTTCCCGCCTAGCCTAGTGAGTGAGTGAGTCCCCGTTCTCCGTGACTTGGCATGTGTATGGACTTTCCATTTCATATACGGGTCGGGTCTCGGTGCGGGGGATGCGGTGCCTTCCGTTTGGGGTGCTACATCCTTAAGTGGTATCAGAGCCAAGGGTTGCAAAACCCGTGTTCTCGTGTCATGATTGAGTCGGTTTAGGTCGTACGGCATAGGAATAACTTGTCTACGTATGCATTGCATTGATTTAATTGTCAAATTGCTACTAATTGTTGGAAAATTACTGTTACACGTGACATGATTTTAATTTTGTTTACTTATGTGCTGCATTTTGCATCAAATCCGTGCTCTTAGTGCTAAGTATGTGCCATATGCACTTACTAATCGGCATGCATTTATATTTGAGACGAGTTGTGATTGTAGGATATTCTCACAACATCAAACCACGGCCAATTCTCACGATCACAACATCTCACCATGAGCTCTACTTTCAAGCTTGGAGGATGTAAGGAATGCACCGGGGATTTTATACAAGAACTCGAGAGTCGTGGTCTTTCTTAATTGGGTTATGATTCGAGTGATAGAATTCTAGATGGATAAACTCGATTCGTGGGAATAATTGACAAATTCTACTAAGGTTGAGGGTTATTCGTAAGGATAGTGGTGGTTGTATGATGTCTACCATTCATGAGATCAACACATACATCTACACCCTCGGGGTTAATTAATTTGATGTCTTTGGATACTTAATTCAAGAAAGAATCAAAGGAAACCCTCAAAGGTCCTTCATTCCAAGGTTTGGATCGGAGAAAGGGGTGATGAAAACCAAGAGGACTTAAGGTAAAGAGATTGGCTGAGAAGTGATCAATACCAATTGTCAAGGAAGATTGTTCGAATAAGTCAAGTCATTAGGAATTAAATCTAGGGAGTAAGGAGAAAGAAGTGGTGACTTGGGATACTTTGGATTCCGGACAAGGTAAGAGTCGAACTTGGAGAAGTTAAAGAAAACCAAGCAACACAAAGATATGGAGCAACAAATGGAAACGATAAAGAAAGACAAAGAGCTTTTCAAGGGAAATTATGTGCTCAAGCGTAAACAATCGGAGGACGAGTCATTCAACCAATTTGAATTCGCAAGGGATAAGGCAAAGGACTTTGAGTAAGAAGAATTTAGGTTAAAAAATCAGAAAATTTTGGACCATGGAGACACGTAAGTTGATACAAGAAACTTTGACGATTTGGGAGCCATGGGAAATTAAGATACCCTAGTTGGTGTTTAAGTTCGGTATTCGGCTCTGAGTGGAAGAAATAAGATTACTTAATCATGGAGGGTGAGAGTTCATTTCCTCGTATGAACTCGCAAAGGATAGAACAAGATAACTCTGAGTAAGGTAATGTCCATGGAGAAGATTTTAACAAATTGGGAAAGAATCAAGAGATCGGTTCCAGGGATATAAGTTTTGGGATCAAACGAAATCACGAACCGTGGGAACACACTATCTCATGCAAGAGAACTTTGAACAAAGTGAACATCGGGGTGAAGATTCGGACAACCTTTGGAGATCGATTCTTGGGAGTAAATCGAGACACCAATTCCATGGACATAGAAGACCTTTGGTTCAAGAAATAGCAATCTTGGGCCATGGGAATATAAAAGTGGATATAAGAAGATTATGGAGATTCGAAGACCGTGGGAAAAATAAGAAATGATCAATGAGTTCAAAGCAAGCTGTAATTTAGGAAATGACGAACAAGTTGCCAAGCTAAAATCTTACAACCACGGTGACAGGTTTGGCATATTCATGGCACGTGCATCATACATCGGTTTAAATTACTTATTTCCTTTATCGATATCCACATGTATCTTTAATTAATATATTTGCTCCAATGTGTTGCACCATTAATTGTCTACTACAAGCATTGGAATCCTAATCCAACATGCATTACTAGTGTTTATTTGCTAGGAATTGCTCTACTTCGTTCATCAAGTGTTACTCCAATCGGGTCTTGCCTTGGATCAAGATAAAGATAATATTTGGGGGTCGCATTGTAACATCCCGCTCGTCCGATTTATAAGGTACGCCACGTTTCAACCTTTTTATGTGTTTAATTATGTGATTTTGTATTTTTTTTTTTGTGGCCCTATTTTGAACTCTTTTGGAGTTTAGGGGCCTGTTTGTAATTTTCTCTTTTTAGGGGTTTTCGGTCATTTATCGTTCGAATGAGATTTTGACCATTTTGACCCCTTCAACGCGTTTGGGGCATCGAGACGAGTCCGTAGACTCTGAGTTTACCCTATTCTGACGTCATTTTTCCCTTCTACGTTCGTTTTTCGCGCGAGGACCCGGGATAAAACACCCGGACCCTCGTTTTTCGAGCAAACGGATCAGCTACTCTCTCTCTCTTCTCCCGCTCTCTCTCTCTCTACGTTATACACATACACCCAAGGTGTGATTTCACATACAACTCAAACTTGCCCGTTTCTCGATGGAATTCGACGAACCATTAGTCCATTTCGGAGAGCTCGACGATGCGGTCACAACCTTACCAAGATCTCGACCAACCGACGAATGGTGGCGGAGATATGGCGGAATTTCAATCGCGCAGGTGGAGGGTAGCGGAGCGCCACTTCGCCGCCCATTCGCGACGGCTTACGACCATCTTCCGGCGACACGCGCCCCAGGCCCGGCAAGGGGACTTCCCGGCGTTTCTTTCTGTGCAGGCGGCGCCGCCATCGGGGCGGCGAGGGGACCGAACGCGCCACCTGAAGCTCGCGGCGGAGGCGCCCGTTACTGTAGCGGCGGCGATTTCATCGCTCCGACAATCTTTTTCGACGAATGTTGGTGTTTCCTACCCTTTTCCGACCCCCTGAGTCCATTTTCAGCATCGTTTTCATCCAATTTTGGCCATAGGTGGTGGTTCCCGGGAGGCGTGCGGCGGCAGAAACTTCGGCGGCCAACTGGGGCCTTTTCCGGCGATCTTTTTGCCTCGGGCCCTTCACGAAAGTTGTTCGGAACGGTGAGAACTAGTAGGCTTTGATCACACGACTCTTGATTCAACCGATTGGAAGCGGTTCGCGGTGGCTGAGGTCTCCGAGGATTTTTTCGGAACTACGTTGCGACTTTCGAAGAGCTCATCACGGATAAGACAATGCCTTTTACAGATCGCATTTTGGTTCACCGGTTTGGAAGTAATTTGAGTTTGAAGATTTTAGGGTTTTCGTGTTCTTGGATTTGGAATTGACGACAATTGGCTTGGAATTTTCAGAAATTGATCGAGGAATTGGAATGAGCACGAGGAATCCTTGCACGGGTGAATTTTCGGGATTTTTCCAGCATGTTCCGACGGCGGCCGACCACTGTTCTGGTAGCTCCAACGGTGGCGCTCCGGCGACCTTCGGACAGCTTGTCCGCTTCGTCATGGTGATTCCAACACCACTTTCCGTTCGTCAATCGGACACTCGGTTTATTTTCTACGATTTTATTTGTGTATTTGGGACATATTTGAATTAATTGTTTAAATGCAAATTAGTTATTATATCTTTGAATTATAGATCGAAATGTACTCCTATGTGTACGAAATCATGGATGATATGAAATATGATAAGCTTGGAGTTGTAATTTGCGATTTGAATTTTGATTTATTGAATTTATGCTAATTGATTAGATTAGAGGGGTTGTTTGTGTAATTTTTGAAACAGGATGAATTTGTTTGATTTGATTAGTTCAACCTTGATAATTGAATCCGTTATGCGATATATGAATTGGGTATGCCATGAATGAATTATCTGAACTTACTATGGTTAGAATTTAATATGTAATTTCGTGAGCTTTAAATGAAATTCGTAGCATGCCAATATATGATTTATTTGGCTTGGTAATACGTGCAATTTTATGAAATGTGAATTTGAATTGATTTGATTGCTTTGTAAAGGTGCAATATTTGGATCTTTTATACGATATATGAATTCAATGAGACTTATATGATTAAATTAGAAACCTTTGCATGTAAGAATGGTTTAATTGCACGGATATAGATTTGTTATGCAATATATGAGTTAATATGATTTCCTTGAACTATATAATGATTTATTTTGTAAGTAATTGATATGAATTTGAACCCTGCTTATGTGGTTGCATTTCTTAAGTGTTTGAGCATGTGTCGTGCGTCTCTGTGTGGTTGCTTGAGTGTGTCTGAGCCTTGTGTTGTGTTTTGTGTGTTCAGTTGGTTCAGGTGCACCCGGGGTGGTGACAAGTGGGTCGTGCAGGTTTCGGGGTGGACCATTTGCTGTGTTTTTTGCTCTGTTTGGTACCAGGTGAGGTTAGGATATAGTTATACCCTATTGCAATGTGCTCGTTTTCGAATGTGTGCGCTTTATAAGCCTTGTATATACGTAGATATGTGTGAAATATGTACTTTGATGGTTTTATCATAAGTTTGAAAGTAAGAAAAAGCTATGCACGAGCCTATGTGTGCTTAGTTTTGATATGTTATGATTTCGAGGTCAGTCTGCGTGATATGTACGTACGATATGATAAGTACGATATGCATAAGATTTGTCTGTCTGTCTGTGTGTGGCGGGTTAAGTTTCCGATATTTGTCTGTTTATCTGTGTTTGGGCCCCGAAGAATGGTATGGTAATCTCGGGTCGGCCGTGGGATAGCCGAGCTCTTCCATCAACATTTTCCATTTGAGACTCTCATCTAACCTAGGGAGGTTTGGGGAAGGGTATTTCTCTTGAGCCGGCGGAAGTAACCGTCGAAGGTTTCAAGGTCGTAATTAAGCCTTGTCTCGTGTGATTTTTGGATAGTTAGGGCCGTCAACCCTTCTATCACCCGGTCTGAAGGTTGGAGCTTGTTTTGTTTTGCTTTGTTTTGTCCCTTTGTTTCTGGAAGTTTGGAGATGTGATTCGTACCCGCCGAGTTTTGTTATGTCTGTCGGTTATAAGTTCGTGAAACGGGGGTAGACTCTTAAGTCAAGATAAAATTGGATTTTTGTTATTAAACTAATAAGTTATGTTTTGATACGTGCACTAAGTCTGCATGAGTTGAACGTATTTTTTTAGATACGCATAAGCTAAGTTTTTTTCGTTATGTTTTGATAAGTCACCCTATATATTTACTATCACGGGAAACTGTTTTGCCGTGCAAAAACTAACCCCGGGTTCACGAACGTTGCTTCTTCTACGTGTTGTGCTCTATATATATGTAGGTGTGTGTGGGTAGCCCCTCGCTCAGTCTTTGGACTGACCCCTCCCCTTTTATGTTTTTAGTTTCAGGTTCAGGTCGTTGGAGTTCGTGCTAGGCGGCGGTGTGTTCTGTGCAGGTTGGAATCTATGATATGAATGTTTGGAATTCGGGACAGGTTAGGACAGGTGCTTGGATTAGTTAAACCCGTTTCATGTATGATTGTTCGGGACAGGATAGGACAGGTTCTATCATTTAGCTGAACCCATGTAGTTGATTTTTATGTGTGCTGGTTGCTATCATTCTTTTTGTATGAAAAGTTTTTTGAAAGTTAGCATTTCGTACTACTTCCGCTGTCATGTTTCGCATATTTTTCTTTTGCACAGGGTTAGGTACCGCCTAGCTAGTGTGTGTGTTTTTGTTTAACACCCGTTCGCTGTGACTAGGTGCGTGTGCGGACTCTCTATTTCGTACGCGTGTCGGGTCATAATGCAGGGGTGTGGTACCCCACCGCTTGGGGCGCTACATCTTGAGTGGTATCAGAGCTACCAGGTTCAGAACCGGTGCTCTGGAGTCGTGTCGTATCAGTCTAGGTCGTATGGCATAGGGATATGTGTGCATTGCATCCGTTTGACATGGAATTTTGATTCTGAGCATGAATTGTTTTGTGCTTATGTGATTATGTGTACGTTGTGATTATGATTGTGCAACATTTTATCAATGTGCTCTTAATTGCTTTTCATTGTTGCACTTATGTGACTTAACTGTTACATTTCATTTGAAACCCTAACCCTCATGCATCAACTGTAGCGTTTGAACTGCAGGGCTGCTTCTTCAACAATTTAACCACCTTCCTTGACATCATTACAACTTTATGGTCAGGATTATCAACACCACGGTGAACGGTACACTAAGCATCCATGGCATGAGCATACATGCATCGTTTACTTAATTAAACTTGTTATTATGTGATTTATTTGCCAAGTGTGCTATGTGTTAATTGTTATGATTTCTGACTCTGCTTGTGTGCTTGAGTGAAAGGGAGATTTAATTCTCTCTGTTTACGTGTTAGGGAGATGTTGACTCTTCCTATTTGTGTGCTAGAGAGATGTTAGATTCTCTCTAATTTTGTGACAGAAAGATGCTGGGGTCCTTCTGAGTTCTGTGCACGAGAGATGCTGGATTCTCTTGTTCTTAGGTATTCGAGGGATGCTGGATTCCCTTGGATTTAGGGTTTGAGAAATGTCGGATTTTCTCAAACTACAATGTCTGGGAGATGTGGAATCTGTTAGACTTAGGTTGAGAGACGGGTTCTCTCGATTCTGTGTTTGAGAGACGGGGCTCTCTCAATTATGTGCCTGAGAGACGGGGTTGCTCTCTTTTGTGTGTGATGAGGGACGGGGTTCTGTCACTTGCGTATTGAGAGATGGGATTCTCTCTTGGTTGTTGTATTTGCGTTACGCGTAGCCTGACGACAGTCTGCAAGCAACGAGGATGCGACAGTATCGAGCTTTGGGTGCAGTAGCCTAATGGCGACCGAATCAGTTTGAAGTGACCAACGGTCAAGTGTTCAGTAGGACTTCAGCGACAACGAGACACTATGAAGGGAGTTGATGCCAACTAAGGGAGAAGTATCCTGCAGAGTTTGCAGTTCGCCTAGATCAGAGTTGCGCAGCGGAAGCTTAAAGTGGAATTTGTTTTAGCGTCGTTCAAGATCCGACCTTAGGACCTGAGGACATGTCCTTTTGAGAGGGGAGTTTGTAATATCCCGCTCGTCTGATTTATATCGTACGCCACGTTTCAACCTTTTTATGTGTCTAATTATGTGATTTTGTATATTTTTTTCGTGGCCCTATTTTGAACTCTTTTAGAGTTTAGGGGCCTGTTTGAAATTTTCTCTTTTTAGGGGTCTTCGGTCATTTATCATTCGAACGAGATTTTGACCATTTTGACCCCTTCAACGCGTTCGGGCCATCGGGACGAGTCCGTAGACTCTGAGTTTGCCCTATTCTGATGTTGTTTGCCCCGTCTACCGTTCCTTTTTCATGCGAGGAGCTGGGATAAAACACCCGGACCCTCATTTTTCGAGCAAACGGATCAGCTGCTCTCTCTCTCTTCTCCCGCTCTCTCTCTCTCTACGTTATACACACATACCCAAGGTGTGATTTCACACACAACTCAAACTTTTCCGTTTCTCGATGGAATTCGACGAACCATTAGTCTATTTCGGAGAGCTCGACGACGCGGTCACAACCGTACCAAGATCTCGACCAACCGACGAACGGTGGCGCAGATATCGTGGAAATTCAGTCGCGCAGGTGGAGGGTGGCGGAGCCGCCACTTTGCCGCCAATTCACGGCTGCTTACGGCCATCTTCCGGCGACACGCGCCCCAGGCCCGGCAAGGGGACTTCCCGGTGTTTCGTTCTGTGCAGGCGGCGCCACCATCGGGGATGCGAGGGGACCGCACGCGGCGCCTAAAGCTCGCGGTGGTGGCGCCCGTCACTGTAGCGATGGCGATTTCGACGCTCCGGTGATCTTTTTCGACGAAGGTTGGTGTTTCCTACCCTTTTCCGATCCCCTGAGTGCATTTCCGGCATCGTTTTCATCCAATTTTGGCCGTAGGTGGTGGTTCCGGGGAGGCGTGCGGCGGCAGAAACTTTGGCGGCCAACGGGGGCCTTTTCCGGCGATCTTTTGGACTCGGGCCCTCATGAAAGTTGTTCGGAACGGCGAGAACTAGTAGCCTTTGATCACACAACTCTTGATTCAACCGATTGGCGGCGGTTCGTGGTGGCGGAGGTCTCCGAGGATTTTTCGGGCGAGCTACGTTGGGGCTTTTGAAGAGCTCGTCACGGGTAAGACAATGCCTTTTACGGATCGCATTTTGGTTCACCGGTTTGGAAGTAATTTGAGTTTTAAGATTTTAGGGTTTTCGTGTTCTTGGATTTGGAATTGAAGACAATTGGCTCGGAATTTTCAGAAATTGATCGAGGAATTGGAATGAGCACGAGGAATCCTTGCACGGGTGAATTTTCGGGATTTTTCCAGCACGTTCCGACGGCGGCCGACCACTGTTCCGGTAGCTCCGACGGTGGCGCTCCGGCGACCTTCGGACAGCTTGTCCGCTTCGTCATGGTGATTCCAACACCACTTTCCGTTCGTCAATCGGACACTCGGTTTATTTTCTACGATTTTATTTGTGTATTTGGGACATATTTGAATTAATTGTTTAAATGCAAATTAGTTACTATATCTTTGAATTATCGATCGAAATGTACTCCTATGTGTACGAAATCATGGATGATATGAAATATGATAAGCTTGGAGTTATAATTTGCGATTTGAATTTTGATTTATTGAATTTATGCTAATTGATTAGATTAGAGGGGGGTGTTTGTGTAATTTTTGAAACAGGATGAATTTGTTTGATTTGATTAGTTCAACCTTGATAATTGAATCCGTTATGCGATATATGAATTGGGTATGCCATGAATGAATTATCTGAACTTAGTATGGTTAGAAGTTAATATGTAATTTCATGAGCTTTAAATGAAATTCGTAGCATGCCAATATATGATTTATTTGGCTTGGTAATATGTGCAATTTTATGAAATGTGAATTTGAATTGATTTGATTGCTTTGTAAAGGTGCAATATATGGATCTTTTATACGATATGTGAATTGAATGAGACTTATATGATTAAATTAGAAACCTTTGCATGTAAGAATGGTTTAATTGCATGGATATCGATTTGTTATGCAATATATGAGTTAATATGATTTCTTTGAACTATATAATGATTTATTTTGTAAGTAATTGATATGAATTTGAACCCTGCTTATGTGGTTGCATTTCTTAAGTGTTTAAGCATGTGTCGTGCGTCTCTGTGTGGTTGTTTGAGTCTGTCTGAGCCTTGTGTTGTGTTTTGTCTGTTCAGTTGGTTCAGTTGCACCCGGGGTGGTGACAAGTGGGTCGTGCAGGTTCCGGGGTGGACCATTTACTGTGTTTTTTGCTCTGTTTGGTACCAGGTGAGGTTAGGATATAGTTATACCCTATTGCAATGTGCTCGTTTTCGAATGTGTGCGCTTTATAAGCCTTGTATATACGTAGATATGTGTGAAATATGTACTTTGATGGTTTTGTCATAAGTTTGAAAGTAAGAAAAAGCTATGCACGAGCCTATGTATGCTTAGTTTTGATATGTTATGATTTCGAGGTTAGTCTGCGTGATATGTACGTACGATATGATAAGTACGATATGCATGAGATATGTCTGTCTGTCTGTGTGTGGCGGGTTAAGTTTCCGATATATGTCTGTTTATCTGTGTTTGGGCCCTGGAGAATGGTATGGTAATCTCGGGTCGGCCGTGGGATAGCCGAGCTCTTCCATCAACATTTTCCATTTGAGACTCTCATCTAACCTCTGGAGGTTTGGGGAAGGGTATTTCTCTTGAGCCGGCGGAAGTAACCGTCGAAGGCTTGAAGGTCGTAATTAAGCCTTGTCTCGTGTGATTTTTGGATAGTTAGGGCCGTCAACCCTTCTATCACCCGGTGTGAAGGTTGGAGCTTGTTTTGTCCCTTTGTTTCTGGAAGTTTGGAGATGTGATTCGTACCCGCCGAGTTTTGTTATGTATGTCAGTTATAAGTTCGTGAAACGGGGGTAGACTCTTAAGTCAAGATAAAATTAGATTTTTGTTATTAAACTAATAAGTTATGTTTTGATACGTGCACTAAGTCTGCATGAGTTGAACGTATGTTTTCAGATACGCATAAGCTAAGTTTTGTTCGTTATGTTTTGATAAGTCACCCTATATATTTACTATCACGGGAAACTGTTTTGGCGTGCAAAAACTAACCCCGGGTTCACGAACGTTGCTTCTTCTACGTGTTGTGCTCTATATATATGTAGGTGTGTGTGGGTAGCCCCTCGCTCAGTCTTTGGACTGACCCCTCCCCGTTTATGTTTTTAGTTTCAGGTTCAGGTCGTTGGAGTTCGTGCTAGGCGGCGGTGTGTCGTGTCTGTTGAGTCCGTGTCTATTCGTTTAGGTCTGTTAAGTATTTTATTCTGATTTATGATTCATAAATTCTGTATAAGATATGTTCTGTGCAGGTTGGAATCTATGATATGAATGTTTGGAATTCGGGACAGGTTAGGACAGGTGCTTGGATTAGTTGAACCCGTTTCGTGTATGATTGTTCGGGACAGGATAGGACATGTTCTATCATTTAGCTGAACCCGTGTAGTTGATTTTGATGTGTGCTGGTTGCTGTCTTTCTTTTTGTATGAAAAGTTTTTTGAAAGTTAGCATTTCGTACTACTTCCGTTGTCATGTTTCGCATATTTTTCTTTTGCACAGGGTTAGGTACCGCCTAGCTAGTGTGTGTGTTTTTGTTTGTCACCCGTTCGCTGTGACTAGGTGATTGTGTGGACTCTCTATTTCGTACGCGTGTCGGGTCATAATGCAGGGGTGTGGTACCCCACCGCTTGGGGCGCTACATCTTGAGTGGTATCAGAGCTACCAGGTTCAGAACCGTTGCTCTGGAGTCGTGTCGTATCAGTCTAGGTCGTATGTCATAGGAATATGTGTGCATTGCATCCGTTTGACATGGAATTTTGATTCTGAGCATGAATTGTTTTGTGCTTATGTGATTATGTGTACGTTGTGATTATGATTGTGCAACATTTTATCAATGTGCTCTTAATTGCTTTTCATTGTTGCACTTATGTGACATAACTGTTACATTTCATTTGAATCCCTAACCCTCATGCATCAACTGTAGCGTTTGAACTGCAGGGCTGCTTCTTCAACAATTTAACCACCTTCCTTGACATCATTACAACTTTATGGTCAGGATTATCAACACCACGGTGAACTGTACACTAAGCATCCATGGCATGAGCATACATGCATCGTTTACTTAATTAAACTTGTTATTATGTGATTTATTTTCCAAGTGTGCTATGTGTTAATTGTTATGATTTCTGACTCTACTTGTGTGCTTGAGTGAAAGGGAGATTTAATTCTCTCTGTTTACTTGTTAGGGAGACGTTGACTCTTCCTATTTGTGTGCTAGAGAGATGTTGGATTCTCTCTAATTTTGTGACAGAAAGATGCTGGGGTCCTTCTGAGTTCTGTGCACGAGAGATGCTGGATTCTCTTGTTCTTAGTTATTCGAGGGATGCTGGATTCCCTTGGATTTAGGGTTTGAGAAATGTCGGATTTTCTAAAACTAGAATGTCTGGGAGATGTGGAATCTGTTAGACTTAGGTTGAGAGATGGGTTCTCTCGATTCTGTGTTTGAGAGACGGGGCTCTCTCAATTATCTGCCTGAGAGGCGGGGTTGCTCTCTTTTGTGTGTGCTGAGGGATGGGGTTCTGTCACTTGCGTGTTGAGAGATGGGATTCTCTCTTGGTTGTTGTAGTTGCGTTACGCGTAGCCTGACGACAGTCTGCAAGCAACGAGGATGCGACAGTATCGAGCTTTGGGTGCAGTAGCCTAATGGCGACCGAATCAGTTTGAAGTGACCAACGGTCAAGTGTTCAGTAGGACTTCAGCGACAACGAGACACTATGAAGGGAGTTGATGCCAACTAAGGGAGAAGTATCCTGCAGAGTTTGCAGTTCGCCTAGATCAGAGTTGCGCAGCGGAAGCTTGAAGTGGAATTCGTTTTAGCGTCGTTCAAGATCCGACCTTAGGACCTGAGGACATGTCCTTTTGAGAGGGGAGTTTGTAATATCCCGCTCGTCTGATTTATATGGTACGCCACAGTTCAACCTTTTTATCTGTCTAATTATGTGATTTTGTATTTTTTTTTCGTGGCCCTATTTTGAACTCTTTTAGAGTTTATGGGCCTGTTTATAATTTTCTCTTTTTAGGGGTCTTCGGTCATTTATCATTCGAACGAGATTTTGACCATTTTGACCCCTTCAACGCGTTCGGGGCATCGAGACGAGTCCGTAGACTCTGAGTTTGCCCTATTCTGATGTTGTTTGCCCCATCTACAGTTCGTTTTTCACGCGAGGAGCCGGGATAAAACACCTGGAATCTCGTTTTTCGAGCAAACGGATCAGCTGCTCTCTCTCTCTTCTCCCGCTCTCTCTCTCTCTACATTATACACACACACCCAAGGTGTGATTTCACACACAACTCAAACTTGTCCGTTTCTCGATGGAATTCGACGAACCATTAGTCTATTTCGGAGAGCTCGACGACGCGGTCACAACCGTACCAAGATCTCGACCAACCGACGAACGGTGGCGCAGATATCGTGGAATTTCAGTCGCGCAGGTGGAGGGTGGTGGAGCCGCCACTTTGCCGCCCATTCGCGGCTGCTTACGACCATCTTTCGGCGACACGCGCCCCAGGCCCGGCAAGGAGACTTCCCGGTGTTTCGTTCTGTGCAGGCGGCGAGGGGACCGCACGCGGCGCCTAAAGGTCGAGGTGGTGGCGCCCGTCACTATAGCGGTAGCGATTTCGATGCTCCGGTGATCTTTTTCGACGAAGGTTGGTGTTTCCTACCCTTTTCCGATCCCCTGAGTGCATTTCCGACATCGTTTTCATCCAATTTTGTCCGTAGGTGGTGGTTCCGGGGAGGCGTGCGGCGGCAGAAACTTCGGCGGCCAATGGGGCCCTTTTCCGGCGATCTTTTGGACTCGGGCCCTCATGAAAGTTGTTCGGAACGGCGAGAACTAGTAGCCTTTGATCACACAACTCTTGATTCAACCGATTGGCGGCGGTTCGTGGTAAGTCAAGATAAAATTGGATTTTTGTTATTAAACTAATAAGTTATGTTTTGATACGTGCGCTAAGTCTGCATGAGTTGAACGTATGTTTTGAGATACGCATAAGCTAAGTTTTGTTCGTTATGTTTTGATAAGTCACCCTATATATTTACTACACGGGAAACTGTTTTGGCGTGCAAAAACTAACCCCGGGTTCACAAACGTTGCTTCCTCTATGTGCTGTGCTCTATATATATGTAGGTGTGTGTGGGTAGGCCCTCGCTCAGCCTTTGGACTGAGCCCTCCCCGTTTATGTTTTTAGTTAGAGGTTCAGGTCGTTCGAGTTCGTGCTAGGCGCCGGTGTGTCGTGTCTGTTGAGTCTGTGTCTATTCGTTTAGGTCTGTTAAGTATTTTATTCTGATTTATGATTCATAAATTCTGTATAAGATATGTTCTGTGCAGGTTGGAATCTATGATTTGAATGTCTGGAATTCGGGACAGGTTAGGATAGGTGCTTGGATTAGTTGAACCCGTTTCGTGTATGATTGTTCGGGACAGGATAGGACAGGTTCTATCATTTAGCTGAACCCGTGTAGTTGATTTTGATGTGTGCTGGTTGCTGTCATTCTTTTTTTTTGTATGAAAAGTTTTTTGAAAGTTGGCATTTCGTACTACTTGCGCTGTCATGTTTTGCATATTTTTCTTTTGTAGAGGGTTAGGTACCGCCTAGCTAGTGTGTGTGTTTTCGTTTGTCACCCGTTCGCTGTGACTAGGTGCGTGTTGGGACTCTTCATTTCGTACGCGTGTCAGGTCATTGTGCGGGGGTGTGGTACCCCACCCGCTTGGGGCGCTACACGCATAGTGTGAACTAAAAAGGAAAGGAAGGAATGCAGAGACTTGGGAAAGTAAAATCAGAGTTAAAATAGGAGAAGTGGGTGTTTACCCCTACCAATCACTTTAAAGTGAATGTAAGTAAGATCACCAGGTACATGGCTTAGCTAGAACCATCTACACTAGAGAAGCTAAGGTGAAGAGTTTGGGAATTCTTAATCTAAGAAGCGAAGAAACGAGTTCAACGAACAAGAATAAAAAATTCGAAATAGGGGAGCGCCGATTAGGAGATGATATAAATCCTTTTCGTTACTTGAAGGGATTACTTCTAGTTGAAATAATGAAGATGCAAGAGCCAACAAGCAACGGAAACTCTACATAAGTGATAAGGGATGAAATGGAGGGATTAGCACTTGCTACAATTAAAAAAAAAAAAAAAAAATCAATGTAGATGAAACTTCGGGAATAATAGTGGAATCAGTATTTCGAGAAGGGAAGGCATGAGTTTAAGGAATGCTCGAGAATTGAAATGATAGGAGGAGGTGAAGGATGACCGATGCTAATTGTAGATGTAAAATGTTGTGGCTGGTCTTGCTACTGGAACAATACGAATCCAATCTCCCAGGTGTGAAGGGATCATGTTGGGCTAGCGTGGTTTATACCTTACAGATGAGGGGTTTGAGAAGGATTAGGTGGAGTTGATAAGAAAGGTAGTGAATAAGAGAAACCGGACTAATCACTATAATTGGTGACCGATTGAGTGAGAGTTATTGCGATTTGGTGATGGAAGTGGAATGTCTGGGAGATGCTATAATCTTAACCAGATGAGCTATCAGCCCTTTAACTGTTTTCCATGGTGATCTGGGAATGTTATTCGGACGAAAGAATGAATGTAAGCATCCGAGAAAGGGTTAAGTATTATTCGTGGATGAACTTTGGCTATGGAATGAGAGTCGGGTAGTTGTTACAATGTCAACACGCCGAAAATTCCAAAACTTAATACTGCGAGGAAAAAGAACTCCAACAATTCATCAATAGCCCAAATCGGATCCTCCAACCGCATTATGAATTATCAACCTTCAACCTCATTGCTACAGTGAACGGTATAAAAAATATCCATGGCACATGCATACATGCAATTTTGATTCAAATAATTTTTATGTTGTGTGCTTTGATTCCGTATCGTGATAACAGTTTTGTATAATTGATGATTTATTTGCTTGTTATATATATACATATATATTGTTTGGCCTTATGTGTCTTATATGATCTTAACTGTTGTAATTGATATTTGATGCCTCCTTCTTGACGTTTGCACTTTGATGTAACTATTTGTGTTGTGTTGCTCGGGAGTATTGGAGACTCCCTTGCTTTGTTGTTTAAGAGACGGGGTTCTCTCTTTGTTGTTTGAGAGACGGGGCTCTCTCTCTTTGTTGTTTGAGAGACGGGGTTCTCTCTTTGTTGTTTGAGAGACGGGGCTCTCTCTTTGTTGTTTGAGAGACGGGGCTCTCTCTTTGTTGTTTTTGAGGGACGGGGTTCTCTCATTGTTTGCATAGGATATAATGAATCAGAGGACGGATTCTTTTTAAGGGGGTGAGGTTGTAACGCCGCAGTTTTTTAGTGGTTTAAGCATGACGTATGTGTTAGTTTGATAATTATATGGTTTGGCATGAGTTTTGCCCTATTTGTTGTGTGTTTTTCGCCACTGACATAAATCCACGAGGGATTTGGGTCAGTGGGCTTCTAGATCAGATCCATGGGGGTGGATTTTTCCCTTTGGAAAAATCCATGGGGGTGGACTTTGTCCAGCCTATCCTCATGACTCCGGTTCCGTTTTTCGTCGCTTGTTTGATCTTCCTCCACCTCTTTTATGACTTCTATGCTTTACTAACACGTTTTATAATGTGTTACCTTATTTAATATAAATTTTCATGTTTTTTCGTGGAATATTTTACGAGTGATGATTTAATATGTCATCAATGCTCCAAGTACGTGGATATATGGATCTTTGCTATCAATATGAACCCTACTTGCATATTTATCTTTTCTTTTATGATTCATATGAATTGTATACTTGTTGAAATATGTGTTATGATCTTTGTTCGGAATTAATGGATGGATTTGATACTATACATGGGAGATATGAGCTCGAGTGACTATGAAAGCTCCAAGAATGAATGAAATGATTGATTATGTGCCTTGATGCATCTCCATGCCATGACTTCCTCTCTTATGCATATCATAAGACATTCATTGCATTGTCGTACGTCATATATGGTTCATTTAGAGTCTTGAGTCTCACGAATGCATTATATAGTCTTGTGTACAGTTTTCTCCAGGGCGGAGATATGCCGGGTTCATAGGACACCTCAAGTCTTTCTTTCTTTTGGTATTGTCGGTAAGGTGTAACAGGTGGGTTTCTCTTCTATTAGTTATGACGACCCGTTATATCCCTTATGTGAAGGTTTTAAGCCAAGTATGTATTTAAATATATATATTGAGTCTTTTCAAAAGAGTCTATGCTTTTCAATGTAAGCCCTTTTCTTTTTATGAACTCTTACCCAATGTTTTGGCCAGATCAGTGAACACAATGGTTAATGGGGCCCGGGACTATGTGTACGTGGCTATCCGGGGAAGCTCGGGCTGACGGTGATCCGCATGCAATAGTCCCAACAAACAATGACGACGCAACCGACCTCGTTAGGAGTTTTAGCTAGGAAGGGGAATCGGGATTTTGAGGACTCATGAACCTCACTAGCCACTATGTATGAGGTGGTCGTGTCTTGCTAACCCGTCCACCACCCGGAGGAAGAAGGTGTAAGTGTTTATGATTATGAATGAATGATTATGATTATGATTATAAAAGATTATGAATGAATGAATGAATGAATGTTGCATGATCGGTAATGAATGAACAAATGGACTATGCATACACGAGGAGAAGGTTGGAGATTATGCACGCCCACTCGCCGGGCCATCAAACCGTATGAATGGAATGTATGAATTTGATAGTTGTAATCCGGAGCGTTGTTTTCCTTTGTTTTACCCACTTGGGAAATATCTTAAAACCTCGCACGGGATTATAGCTTGCATGTGTGAATGTTTAAATTCTGCAATAATATTATATTATGTCGTATTTTATACCTACCAGTCTCCTATAGACTGAACTCGGCTTTGTTTTCAGTGCTTTTGCAGGTTTTGGAATAGTAGGCAGGATTCTTTGTCTGTCCAGTTCTGTGTCTAAGTTAAGCCACTTCATGTATATTGTAAATTGATTTAGTTATGTATTGAATGTATGAAATGTTATGATTTACGTTTATGATATTCGGGACTAGGTATTTATGTTAGTTTAACCCGTTACTTGTTGCCTACATCGTGATTGACCTTATGTTTTACTTCCGCATTCGCATTTAATTCATGGTTTTGTTTAACTGGTTTCGAAGGTTTAGTTCCCGCCTAGCCTAGTGAGTGAGTGAGTCCCCGTTCGTCGTGACTTGGCATGTGTATGGACTTTCCATTTCATATACGGGTCTAGTCTTGGTGCGGGGGATGTGGCTCCTCGAGAACATGGAACCTGAACTCGTAACATACTACGCCGAATATCCCTTGGCCAAGGCGTTATGGGACGGGTTATACTCCACCTACAACCAGGGCGGCGACGGATTACAAATTTTTGACTTGACTCTCCGGGCCAACAACCTCAAACAAGGAACAGATTCAATTGAACACTACTACAACAATTTACAAAGAATTTGGCAAGAAATTGAAGTCAGACAACCGAATCGCATGATGTGTGAAGGGGATATCTCCACCTTCAATCGATTAAGGGCAAAAACTCACTTGTTTCGGTTTTTGGGTGGAATTGATGACCCATTCGATGCTGATAGCCGAGAGCTACTTAAGGAGAGCCCACTGCCAACAATGGAAAAAGCTTACGCCGTGATATGGCGAGAGGGGTTTCTACGGGGGATTATGGGGTCGGAAACCGCTGGAGAGAGTAGCCCATCATAGCGGTGAACGCCTCAGGCATCGGAACAGGGTTTAGCGTTGAAATTCTTCTCGGCCCGAGAGGGGAGTGAATCAGGGGCTCGCCACCAAGCCCAGGTCAGACATGCAGAGAAAGACTCCGGCCTCATCATACCGGAGCAGCGGCGAAAACAGGGCAGACCTCACTTACGGCCAGTGTAGAAGACCCGGGCACACCAAGGATGAGTGTTTTGAACTCATCGGATGGCCAGAGGGGTGGAGGAGCAAACGGCGAAGTAACGCCGGTCACATACGTGGAACAGCCGTGGTGGCCTGCGGCGGGGACGCCGGTAGCGAAAGCTCGTAGAAAGGGGAGAAGGAGCAAGCAGGATTTGCTTTGGCGGCTGCTGTGAAGAGGGAGAATGGGCCGGATGATTTAGGTATTGTGTGGGGGGAGGGGAATAGACTTTTATGCCCCTCCACCTCACTCTCTTCCAATATTCCTAATTCTGCCCATTTTTTGTCCAATTTTAATAATTGTCCCATTTTTTGTCCAATTTTAATAATTCTGTCACCTCCAGTTTAATAAGCTGCAGAAATTCCCCAACATGTAATAACAATAATTTAGGTTCGGCTCTCAGTGCATCCGGGGACAAGTCGTGTCGGTGGATTTTTGATTGTGGGACCACCGACACGATGACTTATGATCCTGCTGACTTGGTTGACTCTTATACTCCCAGGAGAAATTCTATTCAGATTGCAAATGGGACAGTTACCCCGGTTCTCGGGGCTGGAACACTATCATTGTCACCCACTTTGAAATTAAAAAATTGTCTTTATGTCCCTAGCTTGTCTTGTAAATTGTTATCCATTAGCCATGTTACTAAGGAGTTGAATTGTATCGTGCTAATGTTTCCCAGTTTCTGTCTGTTACAGGATATTCAGTCGGGGAGAGTGATTGGGCGTGGTACTCAAAGTGGAGGGTTGTACTACGTCGATGAGGTGGCTCAACAAGGAACTACAACACTTTTTCACGGGACAGTGGACCGACAACAGTGGTTGTGGCATCGTCATTTGGGTCATCCATCTTCAGGGTATCTTCAGCTGTTATTTCCACAGTTTTTTTCTGAAAATAATAAAATCTTTTGTGAGACTTGTATTCTTGCAAAAAGCCATAGACAATCGTTTCCAGTTTCTAGTTCTCGTGCTAAGACAGTTTTTTGTCTAGTACATTCTGATGTTTGGGGGCCTTCCCCGGATACTGGCATGAATCATGAGTTTAAGTATTTTGTTTTGTTTATTGATGACTATTCTCGTATGACTTGGGCATATTTTCTGAAAACTAAATCTGAGGTTCCTTCCAAGTTTATGGAGTTTTTTCATATGATCCAAACACAGTTTAACTCCAAAATAAAGACAGTTAGGTCAGATAATGGGGGGGAATATGTCAATGCCAGCATGAAACAATTTTTTGAAAAAAATGGGCTCATACACCAAACTTCTTGTCCAAATACCCCCCAGCAGAATGGGATCGCAGAACGAAAAAATCGTCAGCTTCTTGAGATGTCTCGATCCCTGCTCATTGAGTCCCGTTGCCCAAAGTCTTTTTGGCCCGAAGAGGTCGCTACCTCAGTATCCTCGCGGTCCTTAAACCTTGAAACACCTTTACAGTGCTTAGCACAACAGGTGAGTATTCCCTCGGTTTTTCCTTTACCACCTAGGGTGTTCGGGTGTTCTGTCTTTGTCCACATTCCTAAACAAAATAGAACCAAACTTGGCCCTTGTTCCCTCAAATGTGTCTTTGTTGGGTATGGGGTTCACCTGAAGGGGTATCGGTGTTATCATCCTTCCACTAGGCGTATGTATATCACCTTAGAATGTAATTTTGTGGAAACTGAGTATTTCTTTGCCTCCCGACTCAGTGGTCAGGGGGAGAGTCCACGACAGGATCCACTGAGTGGGATACCTCGCTACTCGCCACACACCACTTGTCCTAACATAGTCCTAACCGAGCAGGTAGGCGGAACCACCGAGCTACCATCTCCCGTGGTACAGCCCCGCACTCCTTCCGCCACACTCACCCCCGTGAATACTCCTGAGGTTAGTAGTCATACTGTGGATATATCTGGTATTTCTTCATATGTTCCGTCCAGCCCTAACAGTGCAGGGAATAATGAAGAACAGGGAGAGGATAACATACAGATGGAAACAGAGAGATATGTGCTACCAACTAGAGCCAACAGGGGAATTCCTCCCAAACGGTATGAACCAGAGTTGATAGGAAGGACCCCGCGGTATCCACTTGCTAATATCGGTGAGGGGAACCTGGCAGCACGGGCACGTGCATATACAACAGCTGTTTACTCTGTCAAAGTCCCGAACAAAGTAGAAGAAGCACTCTCAGACCAGAAATGGACACAGGCTATGTAAGTTGAAATGGAAGCTTTAGAAAAGAATGAAACATGGGAGAAATGTACACTTCCCCCGGGAAAGAAAGTGGTAGGATGCCGATGGGTATACACAGTAAAACACCATGCTGATGGAAGTATTGAAAGGTACAAGGCACTGCTGGTGGTGAAGGGGTACACTCAGACCTACGACATTGATTACTCAGAAACCTTCTCTCCGGTGGCGAAGATTGACACAATCAGGGTCTTGTTCTCGATAGCTGCTAACAAGGATTGGGGATTACACCAGTTTGATGTCAAGAATACCTTCTTGCATGGAGACCTTAGGGAGGAGGTGTATATGGAGCCCCCTCCGGGCTTTACTCAGGGTTTTAGAGACAGAGAGGTATGCAGATTAAAGAAGGCCCTGTAAGGATTAAAGCAATCACCCCGGGCCTGGTTTGGAAGGTTTTCGACAGCTATGAAAAAATATGGATTCTGTCAAAGTAACTGAGATCACACGTTGTTCATTAAGAGGAGGGACGAACGTGTGACATGTCTTATCATCTATGTAGACGATATGATAATCACAGGAGATGACACAGAGGAGATCTCCCGACTAAGGCAAAACTTGTTCGTAGAGTTCGAAATGAAGGATCTAGGACAACTGAAATACTTCCTTGGAATTGAGGTACTACGGTCAAAGAGAGGTATATACATCTCACAACGGAAGTACGTCTTGCACCTACTAGCCGAGATGGGGTTATTGGAGTGTAACACCCGAGCGCAAGGTGTCACATCCCCCGCACGTAGACCCGACCCGAATAGGAAATGGACGATCCATAACCGAATCAAATCACGGCGAACGGGGACAAACACACACTCTATGCTAGGCGGGACTAACCCTTGAACCATAAAATCAGAATAAACAATAAAGCGGAAGCAATAAACGAACATACATCATATATACATTCAATGAGCATCACAACTCCAAAAATAAGTCATATACATTATTAATTGTCGTCACGGCTCAAAACAAGTACGCTCCATAACAACAATCATATACAATGACCACAAGTGTAATATGCAAGTGTAAGATGAATATACAAAAGGGCTAGAAACGAAAACAAGACCTACGACTCGAAATCCCGCCTAGCTCCCATGACACCTGCACAACACAACTGAAAGCCAAACGGGTTCAGTCCAAAAGGGACTGGTGGGTATAAAAGAATGGCATAATATAATATACGACAATATTTAAACAATCACATGCAAGCTATAATCCCAAGTGAGGTTTTAAAGAATTTCCCAAGTGGGTGAATAGAAATCATCAAAAGGGATTATAACGATTCATTAACATTAGGTCATTATTGGCCCGCCGAGTGGGCGTGCATTATCTCCAAACAACACCTCGTCTAATTCATTAACATTCATTCACATTCATTCATTCATTCTTTTCATGCATTTCAATCTTTCGTGCGCATTCAATAACATTCCACCTTCTTCCTCCGGGTTGGTGGCGGGTTTGCAAGGCCCATCCACGCATTCATTGAGCAAAAGGGGAGCATGACTCCCCAGATGGCACTCAGCGTCCATTTCTCGCTAACTCCTAACGAGGTCCGGTTACGCCGTTCATTAGTTGGACTAGTGCGAGGGTTTCCCGTCAGCCCATGCCTCCTCGGGTCCCCACCCACACCAAGTCCCTGGGCCCCATTCATTGTGAACATTCATTCATTCTCGCCAAAACATTAGGTAGGATTCAAGAAATAAGGGCTTTACGTTTGCAATCATTTACTCGAGAAAAGACTCAATATATATATAATCGTATTACTTTGGCTTAAAACTTTTCACATAGGGAGATATATCGGGTCGTTTTATCTAAGTAGAAGAGAAACCTACCTTAAACGGCATTAAGGAGAACACACGAGCCTCACAGACCGGCCTCATTTCCAACGGACTCAAAATCTGTGCAAGAGAGGTGAAGTGAGACTCAATATGACCAAATAAGTCGCTCGACAATGAAATGATTATGATATGAATGTATAAAAGATAAGATTATGTTATGAAAATGTTCATGTGCACTATTAATATATTTAAATCATATAAACGATCCTTTCATTCGACATTAGAAGCGTTCATATTCATTCCAGTCATAAATTCACATTTCAATCAATTCAATTCAAGAATTCAAATAGGGGCATAACACGTATTAATTCACAATTAAAATTAGAACATAAACAATTAAACACATTCAATCGCATTTACAATTAGAAAATAAACAATTAAATACATTCAATTAAATTTAGGAAATTAAATAAAACATGAAATAGGTAACAATTAAATTCTATAATCAATTAATTCAAATAATATTCAATATATACTAAACATATATATATATATAAATATATATATAACTATACGTATGCATGTAAATCAACATGCAATTATCCATGCATGCAAATTAAATAAAATTAATCAAATGCATTAATCAACAACATGCATGAATTAATTATACATATATATATAGTATGCATGCAAAACAATTTAATTAAAACATTACATGCATGCAACCTAAAGTATATATATATATCTACGTAAAAACACATGCACACACACAAAACCACATGCATGCAATCACAATATTCATGCAATTTTCATGCATCATACCAATCTTTCATACATGGAAAAGAAATAATACATATTAACATGCATACAACCAACTAAGTCCCATTACACACATAACACACACACACAAATGCAAAGAAAAGAAAGAAATTGAAGCAGTAACAGCAGCAGCAGTATCACGTATGGTTTTGGGATTCAAAAGGTGACACGGGTGTGTCACCAACATAGAACAAACCGAGACACCCCCGTGTCTCAGTACAGACAAAACAGGCCACCCTGCACTCCCGTGTCTCGTTGAAAAGGAGAAATTTAACACCCCCGTTTCATAAAAACGCAGCAGTTCAACAACACGCAGACCTCCCCTATTTTCTAGCTTGCATCGCGGCAACAACTCAAGCAACAAATAAGCAATATATGCAGCAATAAATGACATGAAATGTAGCGACAACTCAGCCTAACAAGCCCCTAAAACTGACAGCAAAAGCAAGGGAAGAAAGCAACAGATTTGACTGTAACTTCCAGGCCAAAAAAAACAGGGCATAAACCTCACGAAACAGGGCATAAATGATCCTCTTCATCTCCACATATTTAAGTTAGTTTAGGCTATCAAATGTGCAACAAAACAACCCCAATTCAATGTATAAATCAGTTCCCAAAAGAGTTCAAGCAGGAAAGAAGGCACACGTGACCAATCAAGAATTTTTTCTCAACATGCCATAACTGATATCTCATAAATACCTCAACTACCATGTAATCAATGATCATAATTGATAAGAGGATGTTAAAACAATCAATTTTAGGCTTGGAATCAATCAAATCCATGAAGAAACGAAAGAGATCAACAAAAAGCTCTAAATCTAACTACTTTCTAATTGAGTCAAAAACCTCATGAAACCATGATCAAATTTGGGGATGAATGAATGAAAATGACTCATATTGAATGTACATAACATATCCAAGCTTACCTTGTGGATTAATGGAGGTTTGGAAGGAGATTTGAGCTTGAATCTCTTTGTAGGGCTTCAGCTACGGGAAAAGCTGGGAAGCAGATGATGTTTGGCCAATTTTCAGCACGTTGGAAGGGTTATCTCGGTTTGGGGGGTTAATTTCTGAATAAAGGGTTGAGTTAGGGTTCCATAGAGTCTAACCATAGTTAATTTGGTCAACAAATGAATAAGTTATGGTCATTTTAGTGATGCAAGGTCAGTTTGGTCACCGTTTCGTTTTTCGGTTAGATTTCGGAGGTTCAAATAATGTTAGAAAAATATAAGGCTAAGTTTACTAAACTCGAATTTTCGTTACGAGTTCAGCGAAGTTGACGGAACTCGAATCCGAGTTGCCGAGCTCAAGATATTAAATACGGAACCAAGGGTGCGCTAAGTGCTCGTTAGCCCCCGACTTGGATTCCAAAATTCAAATTAAATCCGAAACACATGCAAATGAATCCGAAAATACGAGACGAACAAATATTCATATACAAGACACGTGTAAGTTCAACATATTAAATTTGCACGCAATTTCGGTATCAATTCAAATAGAAACGAAGCACGTAAATGTCACGCATACGCAATGTAACAATAAAATTAACAATATTACAAATAATATGCTATAAATATGTATATAATATATTATAATTAATAATGCATGCATACGTATATATATATAATGAATACATGCATGCATATATAATTTATAAATACAAATGCATGCATAATAATCTATAAAATCTAAGATGCATGCATTACATGCACACGTACACCTTTAGTATATATATCCATATATATATATATATACATAAATATATGATATTAATATTATTAAAGTAAAATAATTAACATTTATTACATATAAAATAAAATGAAATATATAAAACATGTATAAATAATTATTTCGCACAATTAAGGAGCACACGAGTTAATCACATAAATTCAAATTCGAATATAGCATATATTTCAATTAATCACTTATTTAACAATTAAACAATGAAATTTAATTATAGAAAACACGAAAAACCAATTAATTTACGTAATTTAGTAAACATATACGTCATGCTGTACTAATAAAAAGAACTGGGGCGTTACATGGAGTGCCGCCCAGCTGACACTCCTATGGTATTGAATCACGGGTTGAGAATCATAGAGGGAGCAGAAGGAACTGAGAAGTTACAGTACCAGCATCTGGTGGGAAAACTGATATACTTATCGCACACGGGACCCGATAAAGCCTATGCTGTTGGGGTGTTGAGCCAGTTCATGCACCAGCCCAGAAGGAGTATATGGACGTGGCGGTCAGAGTATGTCGTTACTTGAAAGGGTGCCCAGGCCGAGGAGTTCTTTTCCAAAAGAACGGTCACCTTAAGATTGAAGCCTATACGGACGCATATTGGGTAGGGAGTCCAGGAGATCGGAGGTCGACTTCAGGCAACTTTACCCTTGTAGGGGGAAATGTAGTAACGTGGAGAAGTAAAAAGCAGAAAGTGGTGGCTCTTTCAAGTGCAGAAGCAGAATTCAGGGGAGTTGCTCGAGGGGTAGCTGAAGGCTGAGAAAACTGCTAGCAGAGATTCGCGTGTTAAGTGATGGGGCCTGTAACTTAATGTGTGATAATCGGGCAGCTATAAGTATAGCTGAGAATCCCGTACAGCATGACCGTACTAAGTACGTGGAGGTTGATAGGCACTTTATTAAGGAAAAGATCGAGGAAGGGGTGATCAATCTGCCTTTTGTGAGATCAGAAGACCAACTGGCGGATATTCTTACAAAGGCGGTGAATGGTAGGATTTTCGGAGAAATCTTGAACAAGTTGCACATCAGGGACCCTACTGTACAACTTGAGGGGGAGTGTTAACAAGGAAATTAGAGATAATTGATATATGTAATCCCGTAATTATAGTATACTTGATTTCTTTCCTTTTTTTTCTAGCATAGGAGTGTACTATAAGTGCCCGTGATGTACAGTGTTTGAATATACAAGAATTTTAGTAATACAACAAGTCTTCCTCCAATTATGTCGTCCACCATAGATAACAATCATAACCAAGCTTGGAATCAATCAAATTCATCAAGAAATGGAAGAGATCAACATATGAGCTCAAAACCTAAATATTTTCCCAAGTTACCCATATACTCATCAATACATGATCAAAATTAGGGATGAATGGATTAGAATGACTCATAATGGATGTATAATATAACCCTAAGCTTACCTTGTGGATTGATGGAGGTTTGGAGGAGATTTGAGCTTGAATCTCCAAGGGTTGGCTTGAGCTACGGGAAAACTGGAATGCAGAGGAGAAATGGCTGAATTTCTCTAAGTGAAAGGTCTTGGTTCGGTCAAGGGAGGGTATGGCTGGTTAGGTGGTTGAGTTAGGGTTCCATAGGCTTAAACCATGGTTAATTTGGTCAAGTGGTGAAAGAGTTATGGCTCATTTAGTAAAAGGTGGCAATTTTATATTCCGTCGCCTGTTTCGGTTGGATTTTGGAGGTTCAAATAAATTTGGAAAAATATAGGGCTAAGTTCATCAAACTCGAATTTTCGATACGAGTTCAACGAAGTTGACGAAACTTGAATCCGAGTTTCCTAGCTCAAGTTATCACATAAGGAACCAATGGTGCACTAATTGCTCGTTAGCCCCCGTTTTGGATTCCACACTCAAAATAAATTAAAAAACTCAATCAAACGAATTCGAAAATATGAAATGAACATACAAACATATTCATAACACACATAAGTCCAACATGTTAAATTTTCATGAAGTTTCGAATTCAATTCACGTAGAAACGGCAAGCAAACCATTCATTTAAGCGTAAATAGTTTCAAAATTCATATAAATTCAATTTCAAATAATTAAATAATTCACTAATTAATATAATATGAAATAAAGCAATTAATAACAAAATTAAAATAAATTAAATGCACACGTAATTATCACATAATTCATACCTGAACATTTTGAAAAGTCGGGGCGTTACAAGCTCCCCCCCTTAAAAGGAATCCGTCCTCGGATTCACTGATTGTCCGAGAACAGCTCAGGATGAAACCTTCTCATCTTATCCTCCATTTCCCACGTGGCTTCTTCTGTCTTATCACTTCTCCACAATACCTTAACAAGTGGAATTTTCCGGTTTCTTAATTCTTGAAATTTTCGATCCAAAATCTTAATCGGTTTCTGAACGAAGGTGAGATTATGTTCAATTTCTACCTCTTCCTCGGGTAGGATCTCGGATTCATCCGGAAAATATTGACGAAGTTGGGAGACATGAAACACATTGTGGATTCCCATCAAACTCAGATGTAGATTCAAGCGATAAGCCGTATCTCCAATTTTCTCAAGAATCTTATACGGACCTAGATAACGAGGATTCAACTTACCTCCTTTTCCAATCCTCGAAAACCCCTTTCGTAGTGAAGCTTTTAGATCATTTCTCCGCCGATCCGCATAACTCTTCTGTCTATCTTGAGTTGCTTTGATTCTTTGCTGAATTAATTGAACCTTATCAATAGTCGTTTGCACGGCCTTAGAAGGCTTCTCTTTCTTTTCCCCTCGTTTCACTCCCTCTTGTTTTGACCAATTCCACTCCTCAAGATCGAAAAATAAGGGAGATCTACACTTCTGTCCGTAGAGAGCTCCATAAGCTGCCATTCCTATCGAAGCCTGGAAACTGTTATCATAAGCGAATTCAATCAGAGACAACTGCTCGTTCCAAGAACTCGAGAAGTTCAATGGACAAGCCCTCAACATATCCTCTAAATATTTAATTAACCTCTCTGACTGCCCATCTGTCTGAGGAAGGAAAGATGTGCTGAATTGAAGCCTTGATCCCAGATTCCTTTGCAATTCTTGCCAAAGTCTAGAAGTAAAGCTTGGATCACGATCTGATACAAATACTAACAGGCACACCATGTAGTCGAGCTATTTCATCAACATACTTCTTAGCTAACTTATTCCCCTTATCCGACATCCGAATAGCCAGAAAATATGCCGATTTCGTCAAACGATCCACGATCACCTAGATTCCATCAAAACCACCCTTTACTCTAGGAAGACCCGAGACGAAATCCATTGCCACTTGTTGCCATTTCCATTCCGGAATAGGTAGCGGTTGAAGTATTCCCGATGGCTTCTGATGCTTAGCTTTCACGATTTGGCAAGTCAAACAATGCTTCACTAAATTAATTACATCTCTCTTTAGACCGTTTGACCAATAGAACTGCTTCAAATCTTTATACATCTTATTTCCCCCGGTATATATCGAGTACCCTGATCTGTGAGCTTCTTCCAAAATAATCCTCTTCAATTCATTCGGCACAACAACCCTGCTCTTGAATCTTAAGAGTCCCGTATCATCACATCCAAAAGGGCATTCGGGATACTCTAGCTTTCTCAGCTAATTTTTGAACCTCGGGATCCTTTCTCGGAGCCTCAAATAACTTTTGTTGAAGATCTGGCTGTACCATAATATTCCGAATACTTGCTCTTAATTTGATAGACTCAGCTTCCTCTTCAACTTCCACTTTCGCACTAGACACACTAGCCTTCCTGCTAAGTGCATCCGCGACCACATTAGCTTTCCCAGGATGATATCGGATTGTACACTCATAATCCGCTAAAGTCTCCATCCCTCGCCTTTGTCTTTCGTTCAACTCCTTCTGAGAAAACAAGTACTGAAGACTGTTGTGGTCGAAAAAGACTTCGAACTGAATACCATATAAGTAGTGTCTCCACTTCCCCAAAGGAAAGATCACTGCCGCTAGCTCGAGATCGTGATTGGGATAATTCTGTTCATGATCCTTCAGTTTCCTAAAGGCATAGGCTATCACCTTACCATTCTGCATAAAAACACATCCCAATCCTTCTTACGAGGCTTCCGTATACACCATATATCCTTATGTTGTTGGAAAACACGAATCAGAAAGCAGCGGAATTTAAAAAATTTTCCTAACAAAAAGACCTTGAACTCGCAATCGTGTAACCAAATTCGTAAAGATAGAAAACTTACTTTTCTTTTGTTCTTTCTTGAAGCGTTTCAAGCCACCCAAGAACGCTCTTCTCGCGGCTTGATCCCCTCTCCTTGGTAAAGCTCGAATCTTCAAACTTCTAACTTGAAGTCTCTAGAGAAAGTCCACCAACTTGATCACAATCTAACTAGTAAGGATCCTAGTTCTCTAGTTAGTGTTTAGGCTTAACCTAGGGTTTAATTTAATCTTGGAGAAAGGAAGGTGTTCAACACATGAACCAAAAGAATTGCCAATTAGCTCCATAAGGAGCTCGAGCTCCCCTATTTATAGAGAGGGGAGTGCCGAAATTCCTAGTCCTTTATGGGCTAGGATTTTGGTCCCTCTCTCCTATTACTTGATCATCAAGTAATTTTGACTTTGACATTGAATTCTAATTCAAATCAACTTTTAAGAGAGCTAAAAATATCGAAACTATTTTTGGATAATTTTATACTTTATTTATTATAAAATAAATAACTTATTTTTATCTAATTAATTAATTCGTAATTAATTAACTAGATTATTTTCTCCAAAATTAGACTTTCTTTTTAATTCAAAATTAAACCAAAGTCTATTAAATAATTAACTAATTAATTATTTAATATATATATAATATATATATATACACACGTGTGTGACACGTGTCACAGTGACACCTGTCACTCACGTGAGCCACACGTGTGACTTCACACGTGTGGAACCCTCTTGGCCCGATTAACTCGTTTAATCATTTTCAAGCCTCAACTCATGTAACCAAGTTGTTATGTGTGACCCTCTAGGTTCTCAATTCAATTAGCAGTGACCCTAATTAATTAATTCACTAATTAATTAATCAGTCCACAGATTAAACGACCATAGTCTAGCAACAGGTGTTTAACCCCTAGCTGAATTGGAATGTTCGGATTCGACAGAACCTTTAAGTCATTGATTCATGCGAGATACAATCCTCCTACTTACTATCTCTCAACCAAGATCTAGGGCAAGGGAATAATCAGAACCCTAATAATCCGGTCTTAAAGCTAAGTGCATTTCATATCCATTTGATCTCAATCCAAGAAACCCTTTTCTTGATGTCTTGATCTACTGCCTTGGCCAAGGACTCCATATGGCATATGAATGACTTACACAATAAGAGATCACCTTGCAAATGCAAGTGTAGGTTCTATCTTGATTCTCATTCACTTTCATGAATCACTTGTGCAGCCCCAGCATAAGCCTTGAATCAGTTGTCTAAGGCGACACCCTTTAAAGCTTATACCTAAGACTACAGAGTTAACTCATAAAGTGACAAGGAACGTCAAGTCTAAGGATCAATTAATCACATCAATGACTCGTGAGATATTTCCTATACACGCACGTATCAACTATACACTTTGCACCTCCATGAAACAAGGTGGTCCTTCTTAAGGGCGTGATCCCACAAGCAAGCCTTAGAGGAGTCAGGTTGACACTCCCATTGTCTGTAGGACTCATCGGCTTGGAGTATTTTACTAATCATGACTTATGTGATATAGGGCTCGTTTCATGAACCATTTCACCTAAATGGTAGAGTCCTAAGGTCATCAGGATTAGGGGAGTTCTCTTACATGCACAGCTAAAGTAAACGCATACCAAATAAGAGCATATAAAGAAGTGTTGCCTCAATTCGTTATTTTATTCAAAGATTGTCTGTGATTACAATAAGGAAAAGCACAAAGCGGATATACAATCGGCTTTCTAGGGCACTATTCCTAACAATCTCCCACTTGCCCGTTAAAGCCATTCTAAAGCTACTCTAAGTCCCATCTTCTGAAGATGACCTTGGAAAGCTTCTCGACTAAGGGGTTTAGTAAGTGGATCTGCCACGTTCTCTGCTGATGTGACCTTCTCGATTAGCACATCTCCTCTTTTGATAATATCACGGATTAGGTGATACTTCCTCATAATGTGTTTGGTCCGTTGGTGAGATCTTGGTTCTCTTGCTTGAGCAACCGCCCCAGTGTTGTCACAAAACACAGTAATGGGGTCTTTCATGCTAGGAACAACATTCAACTCTTGAATGAAGTTTCTAATCCAAACACCTTCCTTAGCTGCATCATTTGCAGCTAAGTATTCGGCCTCAGTGGTCGAATCTGCAGTGGTTGTTTGCTTGGAACTCTTCCAACTCACTGCTCCACCGTTCAGGCAGAAAATGTATCCTGACATTGACTTAAAATCATCTAAGTCAGATGCAAAGCTTGCATCGCAGTATCCTTCGACAGTAAGATCTTTCTGACCTCCGTAAACTAAGAATAAATCTTTAGTACTTTTGAAGTACTTAAGAATATTCTTCACGGCAGCCCAGTGACCATCTCCAGGGTCAGATTGGAAACGACTTGTCACACTAAGAGCATAAGCCACATCCGGTCGAGTACATAACATTGCATACATTATGCTACCTATTGCTGACGCATAAGGTGTATGAGTCATTCTCTCCTTCTCAAGGTTAGTCTTAGGACACATCTTCTTTGAAAGACATGTTCCTACACTCATAGGAAGGTTCTTAACCTTTGCTGACTCCATATTGAATCTCTTCAATACATTGTCAATGTACATCGACTGTGATAGTCCTATTAACCTTCTAGATCTATCTCTATAGATTTTGATTCCAAGGATATAGGACGCATCACCAAGATCTTTCATCTCGAATTGGTTCGATAACCATAACTTAGTCACTTTCATGTCATCCTTTGAATTCCCAATAAGAAGGATGTCATCAACATAAAGTACTAAGAATTGCACTGAGGTCTCCAATTCCTTTCTATACACCCATGATTCATTCGAAATTTGGATGAAGCCAAACGCTTTGACCGATTCATCAAATCGAATGTTCCAATTCCTAGAAGCCTGTTTCAATCCATAGATTGATCTTTGGAGTTTGCAAACCTTTTGCTCACTCCCACTGAATGTGAAACCTATGGGTTGCTCCATATAAATGTCTTTGTCAATGTCACCATTGAGAAAGGCAGTTTTCACATCCATTTGCCATATCTCATAGTCATAATATGCAGCAATGGCAAGCATGATTCGAATGGATTTTTGCATTGCAACTGGTGAAAAGGTTTCGTCAAAGTCCACGCCGGGTCTTTGAGTGAATCCTTTTGCAACCAGTCTTGCCTTGTAGGCTGCAATGCTTCCATCAACTCCAAGATTTCTCTTAAAGATCCATTTGCAACCTATGGGTTTGACCCCATCAGGCAAATCTACCAAGGTCCAAACTTGGTTGGAGTTCATGGAGTCCATTTCGGATTTCATGGCTTCTATCCACTGTTCAGAGTCAGAATCTGAAAGTGCCTCCTCATATGTGGAAGGATCATTATCCTTTTTAGAGATTTCATGGAAGAATCCATACCATCTCTCCGGCTCTCTAGGAGTGCGTTCAGAACGCCTTAGAGGAGGATTTACATGTGTATCGAAATTCGTGATTGGTTGTGGTTGATCAGTAGGGGACGTTTCTTCAGTAGGTGGAGTGGGGTTACTTTGTACTTCTTCTAATTCTATGGTCTTTCCTTTCTTTTCTTTAAGGAACGGTTCCTCAAGAAAAGTGACATTTCTGGAAACAAACACCTTTTGCTCAGATTGATCATAGAAGTAGTATCCTATGGATTCCTTAGGATAACCTACAAAGTAGCATAAGTTAGAACGAGATTCTAACTCATCTCCCACTGTCCTCTTCACGTAAGCAGGACAACCCCAAATTCTTAAGTAAGAATAACTAGGGATTTTACCATGCCACATTTCATAGGGCGTCTTGGGGACTAACTTAGAGGGAACTAGATTCAGAATCTTTGCTGCACTTTCTAGGGCATAACCCCAGAAAGAAGGTGGTAAGTCAGTGAAACTCATCATGGAACGAACCATATCGAGTAAGGTTCGATTCCTTCTCTCAGAAACTCCATTAAGCTGAGGAGTTCCCGGAGGAGTCCACTGAGAGATAATCCCATTATCTTTGAGATGGTTAAGGAATTCTTCACTAAGATACTCGCCTCCTCGATCAGATCGAAGTGCTTTGATCTTGTGACCAGTTTGGTTCTCAACCTCCTTTTGAAATTCTAAGAATTTCTCAAAAGCTTCAGATTTATACTTCATTAAGTATACATAACCATACCGACTAAAGTCATCAGTAAAGGTTATGAAGTACTGATGATTGTTTCTACTGCTTACACTAAGCGGTCCGCAAACATCAGTATGGATCAAATCCAAAACCTTAGTGGCACGTTCCACAGTTCCTTTAAAAGGGACTTTGGACATTTTTCCTTTGAGACAGGATTCGCAAGAAGTTAACTCCTTAAGATCATTTTCAGAGAATGATCCTAAAGTGTTTATCTTGCTAATTCTGTTCTTGGAAATGTGTCCTAATCTAGCGTGCCATAAGGGAGCTGAAACTTTGTCATCTCTCTTACGCTTTGTTTCTCGTTGTATATTCATAATATTGATATTTTGAGTTAGGTAAAGTCCATTACTTAGAGTACCGATGTGAACGGAAGAGTTGTTCCGTTTGATAAAATATTTACCATTCTTAATATAAGTTTCATAACCTTCACAATCCAATATTGGAACTGAAATTATATTACGAATAATGCTCGGTACATGAAGGACTTTATTTAATACTAACTCAAAACTACCTAAATCTAATCTAATTGTGCCTAAAACTCGAGCTTCAACGTTTGAGCCATCGCCGATCTTCAAGACACATTCTCCTTCTTTGAGTTGCTGGACTTCACTTAGCATATGTACATCATTACAGATATGAGCCCCACAACCGGTATCAAGTACCCAAGAACTAGAATTAATAGAAAGATTTACTTCAACGAGAAAGATACCTTTCTTTAGAGTAGCCTTGTACTCTGGGCAGTTTCTCCTCCAATGTCCCGCTTTGCCACAATGGAAGCAAACATCCTCTTTCTGATCACGGTTCTTCTTTTGGGCCTTCCCCTTCGAAATGCCACCAGTGGGCCTAAGGGGTTTCTTCTTCTTCTTTTGGGCTTTCCTGCCCTTACCTTTAGAAGGCCCAGAAGAGGAAGATGGAGCATTCACCATCAAAACCTTATTGTCCTTCTTGATCGTGCTTTCAGCAGTCACAAGCTGACTAATCAGCTCAGCTACAATAGCACCAGCATGATTCATGTTGAAGTTAAGGACAAATGGGTTGAATGATGGTGGGAGCGAAGCTAGCAACAAATCCACTGAAAGCTCATCTTTCAGTGGCATGTCCATGGAAGCAAGTTTCTCAGTAAGGGCAAGAAACTTGAGTCCATATTCATGGACACTTGAACCTTCCCTCATTCTTAAGTGGAACAATTCCTTTGAAGTGTTATACCTTGTAACACGTTCATGAGGGCGGTAAAGTTGCTCTAAGTGGTCGTAAATCTCCCAAGCAAATTCCATGGCCTCATGTTGCCTTTGCAAGTCCGGAGACATGTTAGCCAACATAAGGCAACGGGCTTGGAGATTATCATCCTTCCACTTCTGAATCGCGTCCCGCTCGGCCCGAGTGGGAGCCTCCCCTTCGGGACTAGGCTCCCCTTCGAAGAGAACATAAGTTCTCTTCTCAGAATCTAAAATGATTTTTAGATTCCTCAGCCAATCAGAATAGTTGGGACCAGTCAACTTGTTTGACTCGAGGATCGATACAAGAGGGTTTTTGGTTGCCATTTCAAAACACGTAGAGAATCACAGAATCTACGACCTAAATGGTAAAACAGAGAACTAGTGAGCATGCTGAATTATAACGATATACAAAAGATAAGGTCTTTAATCTAATGTAGCTCCCACAGTTTTTCAAAGATCTAGAATTCCCAAAGATCTAAGAGGAACACGTTTCCCAATGGGTACTAAGATCCTATGCATTTTACCTCGAACCCACGACTCGCGGACATTCTAAGTAAGAACCCTAGGTAGGTACAATTTACCAATTCTAACACCTTTAGAACTCTTAGTAATTATTTTTGCATCACCTATCTTTCAATATGGACCCACGACTCGTGCGACATCCATATTTACTTAGGCGTTAAGCTAGACCCATCAATCATAAGATCATGACCAAAACTTTGTTCGAACGACTCACGACTCGCGGACATCGCCCTTGCTAAAATTGACCACGAAATATTGATCATTTAAAATGATTAATTAGGTAACTAAGAACTAATAAGCTCCACTAGCTATCCCACGACTCGCGGACAATAACTAGCTTTACTTACTAAACTTAAAACCTATTGATGGAATGCTAGGAATTTAATTCAAAATTTGCATCTCGAATTAAACACCTATTTGTTCGAAATTAGCTTAATATTTAATGGGAATTTTCGAATCAACCGGAGAGTTTTCCGGTTCGACCTCACCAACATATACGTTATCCAATTTTATTAGTCTTGATTAATGCAAGTACACTTAAATGCATTTCAAACAAGCACATAAACAGATAACATGTCCTAGCATGATACTAACATGTAATGATCATGGGTTCTACCTATCTTATGCGTGATATGTGGGAGCCACTCCACAATCACAAGTTCTAACATACATGCCACGTAAACAGTTCAAATCACATAAGGGAAAGCGGTAACAAAATACGAGCCCTATCTCTATTACATTTAACAATTGAGATTCCCCTCGCTAACATTTTGAGGGGTCTTCACTTATGGCCTCCTTGTTACTTGAATGTGGTCCATCTTACTCCATGGGTGCATTGTCTCCAAAAATGAAAATAAAACCTCACCACCTATCTCTACTCTCAAATTACAATAAAAAGAAAAAGACATAAAGTAATAAGGCTCAATCTTCATATTGGCCTTAGACAATTACACGGGGCATACCCCGGCCTCAAAAACAGTAATATAGAAAGCCACATAATAAATCACATAACAGTACGCACATAAGTGAGGCTCCAACCTCAATTGAAAAACGCAACTATAGGGCTCCAACCCCAATTTAAACCATCCATGTGCATAAATTAAAACCATACATAGATCTAAACCCATGATCACCTAACATGCTTTTGCGAGAATTTAAATTTAGCCAATAAATTAAAATTCTCGTTTCAAGTCCTAATGACTTAAAACACGACTTAGATGCAATTCTTGTTCAAGAGCCTTTTCAATAAAACCCGAAAAACAATAAACCAATAAAATTCCAATTAATTTCCAAAATTAATAATTTTATTCTTTCATTATTTTCAGAAAATAAAATTCATAATTTTCCCAAAATCCAAATCGCTTTAATTTCTCAAAAATCCCAATTTAATCAAAATTTTAAAATAATTTTATTTTAACAAAACTGATTTTAAAAGATAAAATTAAAATAAAATTAAATAGGGATTTTAAGGACCGAAAACACGAAATTAGGCCCGAAAGCACCTCCCCAAAGGAGGGCACCGCCGCGCGGCATCAGGCACGCGCGCGCAGGCTGCGCGCACAGCGTGCAGCAAGTGTCGCCCGCGTGCGCGCGACTCGTGCGGTTGTCGCGCGCAGCAGTGCCCGCCCGACGGCGGGCGATCTCGGCCTGGGCGTCCCGCTCTGTTGCGGGACGGTGCGGGCGGCTGTCCCGCGCGGTTGCGGGACAGGCGAGCGGTCACGCCTAGGCGCGTGTGGGAGAGGCTCCCGCGCGGTTGCGGGAGGGCTGGGCGGCGGCGACGGGCCTGGGCGTGCGACGTGCTAGCACGCCTAGGCTTGTCCTTTTTCGTGTTCCGTTTCGTATTTTTGGTTTCTCCAAAACCCGGTTCAATCCAAAATTAAAAAATTTGATTTAAACATATTTCAATCAAAACGGTTTTCAAAATCACGATTTAAGAAAACAGTTTCAGAAATTCAGGAAAAATTACAGTTTCGTATTTCAGGCTTTCTAAAAGAACTCATGAATACCTAATTCGCATCTAAGCCTAAGAATTTCAACCAAATTCAGAATAATTGAGACGAATCAGAAACACGATTAACGAGGTGGCTCTGATACCACTTGTTGGAAAACACGAATCAGAAAGCAGCGAAATTTAAAAAATTTTCCCAACAAAAAGATCTTGAACTCGCAATCGTGTAACCAAATTCTTAAAGATAGAAAACTTACTTTTCTTTTGTTCTTTCTTGAAGCGTTTCAAGCCACCCAAGAACGCTCTTCTCGCGGCTTGATCCCCTCTCCTTGGTAAAGCTCGAATCTTCAAACTTCTAACTTGAAGTCTCTAGAGAAAGTCCACCAACTTGATCACAATCTAACTAGTAAGGATGCTAGTTCTCTAGTTAGTGTTTAGGATTAACCTAGGGTTTAATTTAATCTTAGAGAAAGGAAGGTGTTCAACACATGAACCAAAAGAATTGCCAATTAGCTCCATAAGGAGCTCGAGCTCCCCTATTTATAGAGAGGGGAGTGCCGAAATTCCTAGTCCTTTATGGGCTAGGATTTTGGTCCCTCTCTCCTATTACTTGATCATCAAGTAATTTTGACTTTGACTTTGAATTCTAATTCAAATCAACTTTTAAGAGAGCTAAAAATATCCAAACTATTTTTGGATAATTTTATACTTTATTTATTATAAAATAAATAACTTATTTTTATCTAATTAATTAATTCGTAATTAATTAACTAGATTATTTTCTCCAAAATTAGACTTTATTTTTAATTCAAAATTAAACCAAATTCTATTAAATAATTAACTAATTAATTATTTAATATATATATAATATATATATATACACACGTGTGTGACACGTGTCACAGTGACACGTGTCACTCACGTGAGCCACACGTGTGACTTCACACGTGTGGAACCCTCTTGGCCCGATTAACTCGTTTAATCATTTTCAAGCCTCAACTCATGTAACCAAGTTGTTATGTGTGACCCTCTAGGTTCTCAATTCAATTAGCAGTGACCCTAATTAATTAATTCACTAATTAATTAATCAGTCCACAGATTAAACGACCATAGTCTAGCAACAGGTGTTTAACCCCTAGCTGAATTGGAATGTTCGGATTCGACAGAACCTTTAAGTCATTGATTCATGCGAGATACAATCCTCCTATTTACTATCTCTCAACCAATATCTAGGGCAAGGGAATAATCAGAACCCTAATAATCCGGTCTTAAAGCTAAGTGCATTTCATATCTATTTGATCTCAATCCAAGAAACCCTTTTCTTGATGTCTTGATCTACTGCCTTGGCCAAGGACTCCATATGGCATATGAATGACTTACACAATAAGAGATCACATTGCAAATGCAAGTGTAGGTTCTATCTTGATTCTCATTCACTTTCATGAATCACTTGTGCAGCCCCAGCATAAGCCTTGAATCAGTTGTCTAAGGCGACACCCTTTAAAGCTTATACCTAAGACTACAGAGTTAACTCATAAAGTGACAAGGAACCTCAAGTCTAAGGATCAATTAATCACATCAATGACTCGTGAGATATTTCCTAATCTGGAAGTTTCCATTTCCTGAAATAGAAACTTCCTTTCCCATTTAGGAATGTTCTCACACGGGGCACCTCAGTGAACTTACTTATTAAAGTAAGCACCCTCATGTATCACGCACGTATCAACTATACACTTTGCACCTCCATGAAACAAGGTGGTCCTTCTTAAGGGCGTGATCCCACAAGCAAGCCTTAGAGGAGTCAGGTTGACACTCCCACTGTCTGTAGGACTCATCGGCTTGGAGTATTTTACTAATCATGACTTATGTGATATAGGGCTCGTTTCATGAACCATTTCACCTAAATGTTAGAGTCCTAAAGTCATCAGGATTAGGGGAGTTCTCTTATATGCAAAACTAAAGTAAACGCATACCAAACAAGAGCATGTAAAGAAGTGTTGCCTCAATTCGTTATTTTATTCAAAGATTGTCTGTGATTACAATAAGGAAAAGCACAAAGCGGATATACAATCGGCTTTCTAGGGCACTATTCCTAAGATATGTTCCTTCAAGGAGTGCTAAAACCGGTGCAGTGGTTAATTTCTCCTTCAGGAGTTGGAAACTCGCCTCACAAGCCTCATCCCAATCAAACTTCACTACCTTCTTCGTCAACCGAGTTAAAGGTGCTGCAATCTTTGAAAAATCCTTAACAAACCTTCGAAAATGTAGCACCCCGCACGTGAGGCACCACATCCCCCACACTACGGCTCAACACGAGTAACGAAATGGTAAATCTGCACCCGTATCAAACCGTAGCAAACGGGAGACAAACAGAAAAACCCTCATAAGCTAGGCGGAACTTAGACCCTTCAAGTATAACTAATCAACAAGACATAATACAACAGAGAACTAAATCCAAACACATGCATTGGCCACGGGCCTGCAGAAATTAAACACTCGAACCACAGGCATACTTGGGCTCCTCAGGCCTCTTTTAATTCATAATAAGCCCGACAAGGCAATTCAATAACAATTACACAAGATTCAAGTTCATAATATTATAGGATCGCATCATGCATAATTTAAATACATATGCGAGTGGAGACTCTCCTAACTTAACTTGACCCACTCAAAGACTCCATACAACTCCGCCTAGCTCGAAACTCCAAAGCCAAACCTGCGCACTAAAAGGTTGGGGAGGGAGAGCGTCAGTCTCTAGAAGACTGAGTGAGCAGGAGTGATATACGTATTATAAAAACAAGCACATGCAAGTCATAAATCCCGAGCAAGGTTTTATTTAAAATATGTTCCCAAAAAGGCTAAGGAAAGACTAAGCAATGCTCGAACTTTACAACCAATCATATTAAATTTATTAAGTTCATAATTCATACATAAACATAAAGGCTCGGCGTGTGAGCGTGCATCATCTCCAACCAAACTCCGACCATGTACGACAAATATCAGTAATATATTAATTAGGTGATCATGCAATATCTCATAATATACACAGATCATATATCATAAAACATATTCGTTTGGGCAATCCGTGTCCCGGCCTTCCCGCACGGTGCATTTAAATCATACATAATCATAAAATAAGTTCTAACCTTCTTCCTCCGGGTGGTGGACGGGTTAGCAAGACCCGACCACCTCATACATAGGCCAATGGGGTTTCATGACTCCCCCAAGGGCACTCAGCTCCCATTCCCCGCTAAACCTTCTAGAGAGGGCCGGTATCGCCGTAACATAGTGGAACTAGCACATGGGATCACCGTCGGCCCATGCCTCCCCGGATAGCCATATGTACTAAGTCCCGGGGCCCGTGAACATATCATACATGCATAATCTCGCCAAATCATTTGATTCATAAGTAACATAACATATTTCATGATTCATTTGAAAAGGGTTTACTCGATCAATATTTACTCGATAACCCACCTTTAAAAGTAACATATATATATATATATATATATAAGGTTTTGGCCAAAGCTTGTCACATAAGGTTGTAGGGTTTAATACGTAACTAAAATAAGAACACCCTCACCTGAAACATGACTGTACAAGGATATGAGTTACCGAGTGCCTCGTAGATCAAGATTTCTCCACCCTGGAGATAAACTGTACAAGGACAACGTAACGTGTTCGTGAGAGTCAAGACACCAAATGAACCATGTATGGCGCACGACAATGTATGATCATGATATGAATGCATAAAAGATAATATTATGTCATGAAATTGTTCATGTGCACTATTAAGGTATTTAAATCATATAAAAATGTCGTCCAATCATTCGTTCACTTTCATTCAAATTCATAATTCATATCAATTAATCTAAGAATTCATTTAAAAATCATAACACGTAATATTCATATTTACAATTAGAATAGGATAAATGAAACGTTCAAGCGATAATCGATAAATTAAATACGTGAAATGGCTATCAATTAAATTCTAAAATTGATTTAAATCAAATAATACTTAAAATATATAATAATAAATATATAATAAACATATATATATATATACATATAATATATATATTTACGTAGACCAACATGCATGCATAATTACATTTAACATTTATATTACATAAATATATATACACGTAACCATGCATGCATTTAACAATCAATAATGGCCATGCATGAAATATTAAGTATTTATACACATCTATAAATATATATCCATACACACACACACACAGCCATGCATGCACATCAAGACACACAACACTCATGCATATATATAAATACACACGCACACACTTTGAATCAAAGAAGAACAACAGCAAAAGGTCTGAACAACAGACACACCCACACGAAGCAACCTAAGAGCAAAGAGAAGGAAGAGAAGCAGCAACTCAACAACAAGAAAGGAAAGAAAGAGAAAGAAGAGTGAAGCAGCAGAAGGAAAGAGGAAAAGAAACAGAGGCAGCAATGGCCAACTACCCGCCCGGGTATTTATGACGCTCAATCTTCCCCGGCCGGGGAAGGAGATACAGAAACCCACTGCAATAGGGGTACCCGGCCGGGTACTTAGCAAGCACAAGCTCTCCCCGCCCGGGGACAGTGTTACAGCAGCATTCCAGCAGCAACAATCAGTTATACCGAAAACAGGGGAAGAAAAGGATGGAGAAGGAACAGGCCAAGATCACCTCAAGCTTTAACCAAATCATGCGAACAATTAAGGTGATAAAGGACTACAAAAACGCAGCAAAACAAGCCTATAAACAACATCATAACACACAACAATCAACACGGAAATCATGTAGCAGTTCATGAAGGAAAAAACAGGGCAAGAATGAACGAAAACAGGGCAGGGCTGATATGTGCACAAACAACTATCAATACAGCTACAAATAAGTGAAAAGTGAGCAGCATTTGACTTCAAAATAGCTCCCAAAAACTAGCAGCAGTTCAATACGTGAAGGGGGGAAAAATCAGTTTAAAAGTTCATTCAATATATATAACACACTCATAAATGATATATATCACCAAACTCTTAACCATCAATTAATACAAAAATACTCAGTCATATATATGGCATCAAAACAAGTTATAGATCAAAAGAATTCAAGAAATCATCAAAACACTTTATAACCTAACTATTCATTCTAATCCTCAAACCCACATGAAATCTGACTCAAATTAAGAGATGAATAGATCAAAATGACCAGAGAAGAATGTATAACATGATCCTAACTTATCTTGTTGATTGGATGAAAGTTGATAGAGATTTGAGCTCCAAAATCTCAAGGCTTGTACAGTTACGGGAAAAACTGGAAGAGGAGGGTTTGGCTGAAATTTCTGGTTTGTTTGAGGATTGGTTCGAGATGGGGAAGTCAAGGAATGGTAAAAGGCTGAACTAGGGTTAAAATGACACCAACCATAGTTAATTTGGTTAGTTTTTGAACAAGTTATGACCAATTTGGTGAAATGTGGTTGTTTTGATGTCGTTCCGTTTTTCGGTTGAATTTCGGAGGTTCAAATGAGTTCAGAAAAATATAAGGCTAAGTTTATTAAACTCAAATCTTCGATACGAGTTCAGCGAAGTTAACGGAACTCGAATCCGAGTTCCTGAGCTCAAGATATCATGTAAGGAACCAAGGGTGCGCTAATTGCTCGTTAGCCCCCGATTTGGTTCCCCGAATCAAATTAAATTCGTTAACAAGTCAAACGAGTTCGAAAACATAAACTGAGCACATAGGCATGTTCATAACACATATATTTACGACATATCACATTTCCACGACATTTCGATATCGTTTCAAATAAGAACGAAGCACAATTAAACAATCATGCACATATTCATACAATTCATGCATACTAAAATAAAAGTAAATAAATTAAATTCTATTTTAAACATATATTAAGGTCAACGTAATTGTACAAATTAATTAATTAATATGGTTAAAGCATGATTATTTAGCATAACACTTAATTAACTTTAATCACTAAATTAATAATAATTTAAAACAATTACTTAAAATAACGAAATAAATAAAATACTATTAAATTGAAATAAAATAAAATAAAACAAAACACTAACAATTTATAAAGAGATTGAATATAAAACACGTATAAACAATTAATCACATAATTAAATAATATAATTGCGCGATTTATAAACAATTACCATACATTAGTATAATTGAAAAACCGAGGCGTTACAATCTCTCCACCTTAAAAAGAATCCGTCCTCGGATTCACTTCACGCCTACAACAACCAATGAGAGATTCCCCGTCTGTCGCAAGCAACAAGGAGAGAGCCCCGTCTCTCGAGCAGCAATGAGAGAACCCCGTCCCTCCAACAAAAATAAGAGAATCCCCGTCTCTTACAAACAACGAGAGCACCCCGTCTCTCAACCAAAACTAAAGCAAGGAAGTCTCCAATACTCCCAAGCAACACACGTGAAACCATAGTTAAAATCACGCAAGGCAGCCCAAAGCAAGTAACGGATATCATCCACGTTGATTATCAATTACTCCAAGTAATTTAACTTGATAAGAAATCGGAGCACATAACAAAGAAGTTATTTGAATTAAATTTGCATGAATGTATGTTTCATGGATGCTATAAGTACCGTTCACCGTAGTGGCGAAATTTAAACTTATAAGTTGTCGTTGTCCAGTGTATGATCTGTCCCGAAGATAGACTTAGTGCCCAGCTTGTCTTTAACCTCTTCAGGGTATCCCAGTGAAGCAATTGATGAATCCTTTAAGGATTGTACTCTTAGATCCCTTCTGACTTTTATTGCTACTCAACTTCTTCAATCCTTCCTCAACCCCTATTATATTCTTTCAGTCGGACTAACTCTTCCAAGTAATCCAATTGACATTCACTTTTGCATTTAGAATATTTGTTCCGATGTCCATTCCATATCTTCCATCCTTACCCATATCGGTGCTTAACATTTTCCCTAGGATAACCACTCTGGACAACCTTGATGATTCAATCTCGACCTTAAGATGTTTATTCTTATGGTCTCTCTCAACACCAATCCTTTCCCATCTTCCGTTCCTATTATCCGTTCATTCCCTTTAACCCCCTGAAGGTTATATTCGATAATTGGTCCCATATTTCTTAAATCGAAGACAAAAGGTTCTTGATGATTCTTGAAGTTTGATGTCAATCCTCCAATTATTATCCTTTTCTATTTGGTCCCTTCTTAAGTTTCCTTCTGGATTACCATTGATATAACCAATAACTCAATAATATTGTCTTGGACACCTTTGTACTTCATTGAATTAATCTTGATTGACACCATCCCATTATATGATAACATGATTGGATTTTCTTTTGTTAATTCTGACTTAGGAGTTCACAGAAACTCTCTTATAATTCCATCACCTCCAGATCGGAATTCCATACGTAGAAATGTTCAATGAACCATTTCCCTTATATCTCGTAAAATCTTCACCCGAATTTAGCAACGTAGCTTCTCCCTTAACAACTTAACCATTACCGTCGTCTTATTCATTCCCAATTGCCACCATTAGGACTTCCAGATCCCCTTTAATTTGCATCCCCGTTGTCGCTACTAACATATTTCTTCGAGCCCCACTTCCATCCTCCAGTTTATCTCTCGGTCGGGCTCTCCCCCTTAAAATTTTTGCCCTTACAATATGTCAAACTCCATGAATCCTTCTTTCATTGAAATTCTTGATGAGCCACCTCCATTAGGGAGGGTTTTAATCACAATGACGACCCAAAAGTTTTGCCTTTTTATTTCTCTTCTAATCCTCTTGAGGTGCGGGACTCCTTCCTCTATTCGAATTCCCGTTCCATCAACCTACCCCTTACTTGAAATTCTTTGTTTCCCGAAGTCATCTTCTTCGAATTCGAAGGTAGCTCGGTTAAGTAATACTTGATAGGTGCGGTAAATGAGCTTCCTATCAAATAAACACTAAAATGCATGTCGGCTATGATGACGATGCACATGGAACACTTGCAACGATGTAAGAGGCAACACATTAAAGCAATGAAATCAAACAGAAATACGCGCCCAACAGAAGTAAAGAAAATAAATAATTTGATGCGGCGTATGATGCACGTGCTATGAATGTTTTGGAACCTGCCACCAATGTGGTAAGTTGTTAGCTCGGTAGCTTTTCCTCGTTCCTCCAATCCCGAGGTTACTTTGACTTGGTGATTATTCCTTACCTTTCCCACGGTCTTCAAGATTTCCATGAATCGTTGTAAATCAACTTATATCTTCCACTGTTTGAAATTGCAATTTGTTTATCCCTAATTGTTCCTCGTCCAAGGGGTTAGCATTCAAACTTCTCCTTGAAATTCGACCTCTACTTCTAGTCGTCACCTCGATCAAGAATCTCGTGCATGTCCTTTGTGAGTTTAATTCACCTCCAATCGCTTATACTTGAGCGCATGATTTCCTTCCAAAGAGTCTTTGCTTTTCTTTACCGTTTCCATTTATTGCTCTATATATCCCAAGTCGACCTCATAACATGCCAATTCAGCTTGGATTTGGAAAAACGAACTCCAACCTCGACCTCAATATCGCCACCTACCCTAAATTTGTATTACCCAATTACTTGCCTCTCCCTACTCCCTTCCAGACTCGTTTCCCATCTTAATCGAGATCCAGAGCACCCAAAACCAACTTTTCCCGGTCTTCACTTCAACAACTCGGTTTCTAATCACTAGGCTTAGTCAAAACTCCTTCTTTTTCGACCCTTGGTTCATAACTCCTATCGAACCCATCTTACCTCGACTCCTCTTAATTATTGATACCTCTCCAATGATCCGAATCCGGGACCAAAATACCTTCAAGGTCTTGTTCACTTCATTCCTTAGGTTGAACGAACCCGTTGAATCTGATTATCATAGTTTATGTTGAAGTGCTGCATATATCAATCTTCGGAGTTAGAAACATTCCCCGAACAACTCTTATCTCATCAAATGCCTCTCTACCCTTGCATCTCCAAAACGATCCTCCATTCTGAATCCTAACCCTTGAACTCTAGCCCCATTTAGAAAGCCTCACATCTCGAATTCTCTACATTCTTCCTGGGTGTATCCTTCCTATCTTCCATGCCTCAGAAAAAGCTTGCAATCCATCGCCCTTGTTATAGAACCTGGCCGTGGTTTGATATTATCTTCATAACCTATAAATCATAATTTACTTCGAGAGCATATGCATGCGATTAGTGCATGCTCATGACACATATTCAACACTAAAAGCAAGGATCCATTTATTAATGCAGTAGATGGTTCAACAAAATTCAAAAAAAAGAAAGCCAAATTTCATGTTCAAGATCGATGCAATGCACAAATTGTCATATAGTTCCTAAGCCTTACGAACTTGACTGACTCAAACACGACTCGAGAACACCGGCTTTGCAACCGGGCTCTGATACCACTTAAGGATGTAGCACCCCGCACGTGAGGCACCACATCCCCCGCACTATGGCTCAACACGAGTAACGAAATGGTAAATCCGCACCCGTATCAAACCGTAGCGAACGGGAGACAAAAAGAAAAATCCTCCTAAGCTAGGCGGAACTTAGACCCTGCAAGTATAACTAATCAACAAGACATAATACAACAGAGAACTAAATCCAAACACATGCATTGGCCACGGGCCTGCAGAAATTAAACACTCGAACCACAGGTATACTTGGGCTCCTCATGCCTCTTTTAATTCATAACTAGCCTGACAAGGCAATTCAATAACAATTAGATAAGATTCAAGTTCATAATATTATAGGATCGCATCATGCATAATTTAAATACATATGCGAGTGGAGACTCTTCTAACTTAACTTGACCCACTCAAAGACTCCATACAACTCCGCGTAGCTTGAAACTCCAAAGCCAAACCTGCGCACTAAAAGGTTGGGGAGGGAGAGGGTCAGTCTCTAGAAGACTGAGTGAGCAGGAGCGATATACGTATATAAAAACAAGCACATGCAAGTCATAAATCCCGAGCAAGGTTTTCTTTAAAATATGTTCCCAAAAAGACCTAGAAAACACTAAGCAATGCTCGAACTTTACAACCAATCATATTAAATATATTAAGTTCATAATTCAGACATAAACATAAAGGCTAGGCGAGTGAGCGTGCATCATCTCCAACCAAACTCCTACCGTGTATGACAAATATCAGTAATATATTAATTAGGTGATCATGCAATATCTCATAATACACCCAGATCATATATCATTAAACATATTCGTTTGGGCAATCCGTGTCCCGGCCTTCTCGCACGGTGCATTTCAATCTTACATAATCATAAAATAAGTTCCAACCTTCTTCCTCCGGGTGGTGGATGGGTTAGCGAGACCCGACCACCTCATACATAGGCTAATGGTGTTTCATGACTCCCCCAAGGGCACTCAGCTCCCATTCCCCGCTAAACCTCCTAGCGAGGGCCGGTATCGCCATAACATAGTGGAACTAGCACATTGGATCACCGTCGGCCCATGCCTCCCCGGATAGCCATATGTACTAAGTCCCGGGGCCCGTGAACATATCATACATGGATAATCTCGCCAAATCATTTGATTCATAAGTAACATAACATATTTCATGATTCATTTGAAAAGGGTTTACTCAATCAATATTTACTCGATAACCAAACTTTAAAAGTAACATATATATATATATATATATATATATATAAGGTTTTGGCCAAAACTTGTCACGTAAGGTTGTAGTGTTTAATACGTAACTAAAACAAGAACACCCTCACCTGAAACATGACGGTACAAGGATATGAGTTACCGAGTGCCTCGTAGATCAAGATTTCTCCACCCTGGAGATAAACTGTACAAGGACAACGTAACGTGTTCGTGAGAGTCAAGACACCAAATGAACCATGTATGGCGCATGACAATGTATGATCATGATATGAATGCATAAAAGATAATATTATGTCATGAAAATGTTCATGTGCACTATTAAGGAATTTAAATCATATAAAAATGTCGTCCAATCATTCGTTCACTTTCATTCAAATTCATAATTCATATCAATTAATCTAAGAATTCATTTAATAATCATAACACGTAATATTCATATTTACAATTAGAATAGGATAAATGAAACGTTCAAGCGATAATCGATAAATTAAATACGTGTAATGGGTATCAATTAAATTCTAAAATTGATTTAAATCAAATAATACTTAAAATATATAATAAATATATAATAAACAAATATATATATATGTACATATAATATATATATTTACGGAGACCAACATGCATGCATAATTACATTTAACATATATATTACATAAATATATATACTAGTAACCATGCATGCATTTAACAATCAATAATGGCCATGCATGAAATATTGAGTATTTATACACATCTATATATACATATCCATGCACACACACACACAGCCATGCATGCACATCAACACACACAACACTCATGCATATATATAAATACACACGCACACACTTTGAATCAAAGAGGAACAACAGCACAATGTCTGAACAATAGACACACCCATACGAAGCAACCTAAGAGCAAAGAGAAGGAAGAGAAGCAACAACTCAGCAACAAGAAAGGAAAGAAAGAGAAAGAAGAGTGAAGCAGCAGAAGGAAAGAGGAAAAGAAACAGAGGAAGCAATGGCCAACTACCTGCCCGGGTAGTTATCATGCTCAATCTTCCCCGACCGGGGAAAGAGATATAGAAACCCACTGCAATAGGGGTACCCGGCCGGGTACTTACCAAGAACAAGCTCTCCCCGCCCGGGGACAGTCTTACAGCAGCATTCCAGCAGCAACAGTCAGTTATACCAAAAACAGGGGAAGAAAAGGATGGAGAATGAACAGGCCAAGATCACCTCAAGCTTTAACCAAATCATGCTAACAATTAAGGTGATAAAGGACTACAAACACGCAACAAAACAAGCCTGTAAACAACATCATAACACGCAGCAATCAACACGGAAATCATGCAGCAGTTCATGAAGGAACAACAGGGCAAGAATGAACGAAAACAGGGCAGGGCTGATACGTGCACAAACAACTATCAATACCACTGCGAATAAGATAAAAATGAGAAGCATTTGACATCAAAATAGCTCCCAAAAACTAGCAGCAGTTCAATACGTGAAGGGGGGAAAAATCAGTTTAAAAGTTCATTCAATATATATAAGAAACTCATAAATGATATCTCACCAAACTCTTAACCATCAATTAATACAAAAATACTCAGTCATATATATGGCATCAAAACAAGTTATATATCAAAAGAATTCAAGAAATCATCAAAACACTTTATAACCTAACTATTCATTCTAATCCTCAAACCCACATGAAATCTGACTCAAATTAAGAGATGACTAGATCAAAATGACCAGAGAAGAATGTATAACATGATCCTAACTCATCTTGTTGATTGGATGAAAGTTGATAGAGATTTGAGCTCCAAAATCTCAAGGCTTGTACAGTTACGGGAAAAACTGGAAAAGGAGGGTTTGGCTGAAATTTCTGGTTTGTGTGAGGATTGGTTCGAGATGGGGAAGTCAAGGAATGGTAAAAGGCTGAACTAGGGTTAAAATGACACCAACCATAGTTAATTTGGTTAGGTTTTGAACAAGTTATGACCAATTTGGTGAAATGTGGTTGTTTTGATGCCGTTCCATTTTTCGGTTGAATTTCGGAGGTTCATATGATTTCAGAAAAATATAAGGCTAAGTTTATTAAACTCAAATCTTCGATACGAGTTCAGCGAAGTTGACGGAACTCGAATCCGAGTTCCCGAGCTCAAGATATCACGTAAGGAACCAAGGGTGCGCTAATTGCTCGTTAGCCCCCGATTTGGTTCCACGAATCAAATTAAATTCGTTAACAGGTCAAACGAGTTCGAAAATATAAACCGAGCATATAGGCATGTTCATAACACATATATTTACGACATAACACATTTCCACGACATTACGATATCGTTTCCAATAAGAACGAAGCACAATTAAACAATCATGCACATATTCATACAATTCATGCATACTAAAATAAAAGTAAATAAATTAAATTCTATTTTAAACATAAATTAAGGTCAACGTAATTATACAAATTAATTAATTAATATGGTTAAAGCATGATTATTTAGCATAACGCTTAATTAACTTTAATCACTAAATTAATAATAATTTAAAACAATTACTTAAAATAACGAAATAAATAAAATACTATTAAATTGAAATAAAATAAAATAAAACAAAACACTAACAATTTATAAAGAAATTGAATATAAAACACGTATAAACAATTAATCACATAATTAAATAATATAATTGCGCGATTTATAAACAATTACCAAACATTAGTATAATTGAAAAACCGGGGCGTTACAATCTCTCCACCTTAAAAAGAATCCGTCCTCGGATTCACTGCACGCCTACAACAACCAATGAGAGATTCCCCGTCTGTCGCAAGCAACAAGGAGAGAGCCCCGTCTCTCGAGCAGCAATGAGAGAACCCCGTCCCTCCAACAAAAATAAGAGAACCCCCGTCTCTTACAAACAACGAGAGCACCCCGTCTCTCAACCAAAACTAAAGCAAGGAAGTTTCCAATATTCCCAAGCAACACACGCGAAACCATAATTAAAATAACGCAAGGCAGCCCAAAGCAAGTAACAGATATCATCCACGTTAATTATCAATTACTCCAAGTAATTTAACTTGATAAGAAATCGGAGCAAATAACAAAGAAGTTATTTGAATTAAATTTGCATGAATGTATGTATCATGGATGCTATAAGTACCGTTCACCGTAGTGGCGAAATTTAAACTTATAAGTTGTCGTTGTCCAGTGTATGATCTGTCCCGAAGATAGACTTAGTGCTCAGCTTGTCCTAAACCTCTTCAGGGTATCCCAGTGAAGCAATTGATGAATCCTTTAAGGATTGTACTCTTAGATCCCTTCTGACTTTTATTGCTACTCAACTTCTTCAATCCTTCCTCAACCCCTATTATATTCTTTCAGTCGGACTAACTCTTCCAAGTAATCCAGTTGACATTCACTTTTGCATTTAGAATATTTGTTCCGATGTCCAGTCCATATCTTCCATCCTTACCTATATCGGTGCTTAACATATCCCCGAGGATAACCACTCTGGACAACCTTGATGATTCAATCCCGACCTTAAGATGTTTACTCTTATGGTCTCTCTCAACACCAATCCTTTCCCATCTTCCGTTCTTATTATCTGTTCATTCCCTTTAACCCCCTGAAGGTTATATTCGATAATTGGTCCCATATTTCTTAAATCGAAGACAAAAGGTTCTTGATGATTCTTGAAGTTTGATGTCAATCCTCCAATTATTATCCTTTTCTATTTGGTCCCTTCTTAAGTTTCCTTCTGGATTACCGTTGATATAACCAATAACTCAATAATATTGTCTTGGACACCTTTGTACTTCATTGAATTAATCTTGATTGACACCATCCCATTATATGATAACTTGATTCGATTTTCTTTTGTAAATTCTGACTTAGGAGTTCACATAAACTCTCTTATAATTCCATCACCTCCAGATCGGAATTCCATACGTAGAAATGTTCAATGAACCATTTCCCTTATATCTCGTAAAATCTTCACCCGAATTTAGCAACGTAGCTTCTCCCTTAACAACTTAACCATTACCGTCGTCTTATTCATTTCCAATTGCCACCATTAGGACATCCAGATCCCCTTTAATTTGCATCCCCGTTGTCGCTACTAACATATTTCTTCGAGCTCCACTTCCATCCTCCAGTTTATCTCTCGGTCGGGCTCTCCCCCTTAAAATTTTTGCCCTTACAATATGTCAAACTCCATGAATCCTTCTTTCATTGAAATTCTTGATGAGCCACCTCCATTAGGGAGGGTTTTAATCACAATGATGACCCAAAGGTTTTGCCTTTTTATTTCTCTTCTAATCCTCTTGAGGTGCGGGACTCCTTCCTCTATTCGAATTCTCGTTCCATCAACCTACCCCTTACTTGAAATTCTTTGTTTCCCGAAGTCATCTTCATCGAATTCGAAGGTGGTTCGGTTAAGTAATACATGATAGGTGCGGTAAATGAGCTTCCTATCAAATAACACTAAAATGCATGTCGGTTAAGAAGACGATGCACATGGAACACTTGCAACGATGTAAGAGGCAACACATTAAAGCAATGAAATCAAACAGAAATGCGCGCCCAACAGAAGTAAAGAAAATAAATAATTTGATGCGGCGTATGATGCACGTGCTATGAATGTTTTGGAACCTGCCACCAATGTGGTAAGTTGTTAGCTCGGTAGCTTTTCCTCGTTCCTCCAATCCGGAGGTTACTTTGACTTGGTGATTATTCCTTACCTTTTCCCACGGTCTTCGAGATTTCCATGAATCGTTGTAAATCAACTTATATCTTCCACTGTTTGAAATTACAATTTCTTGATCCCTAATTGTTCCTCGTCTAAGGGGTTAGCATTCAAACTTCTCCTTGAAATTCGACCTCTACTTCTAGTCGTCACCTCAATCAAGAATCCCGTGCATATCCTTTATGAGTTTAATTCACCTCCAATCGCTTATACATGAGCGCATGATTTCCTTGCAAAGAGTCTTTGCCTTTCTTTACCGTTTCCATTTATTGCTCTATATATCCCAAGTCGACCTCATAACATGCCAATTCTGCTTGGATTTGGAAAAACGAACTCAAACCTCGACCTCAATATCGCCACCTACCCTAAATTTGTATTACCCAATTACTTGCCTCTCCCTACTCCCTTCCAGACTCTTTTCCCATCTTAATCGAGATCCAGAGCACCCAAAACCAACTTTTCCCGGTCTTCACTTCGACAACTCGGTTTCTAATCACTAGGCTTAGTCAAAACTCCTTCTTTGTCGACCCTTGGTTCATAACTCCTATCGAACCCATCTTACCTCGACTCCTCTTAATTATTGATACCTCTCCAATGATCCGAATCCGGGACCAAAATACCTTCAAGGTCTTGTTCACTTCATTCCTTAGGTTAAACGATCCCGTTGAATCTGATTATCATAGTTTATGTTGAAGTGCTGCATATATCAATCTTCGGAGTTAGAAACATTCCCCGAACAACTCTTATCTCATCAAATGTCTCTCTACCCTTGCATCTCCCAAACGATCCTCCATTCCGAATCCTAACCCTTGAACTCTAGCCCCATTTAGAAAGCCTCACATCTGGAATTCTCTACATTCTTCCCGGGTGTATCCTTCCTATCTTCCATGCCTCAGAAAAAGCTTGCAATCCATCGTCCTTGTCATAGAACCTGGTCGTGGTTAGATATTATCTTCATAACCTATAAATCATAACTTACTTCGAGAGCATATGCATGCGATTAGTGCATGCTCATGGCATATATTCAACACTAAAAGCAAGGATCCATATATTAATGCAGCAGATGGTTCAACAAAATTCAAAAAAAAGAAAGCCAAATTTCATGTTCAAGATCGATGCAATGCACAGATTGTCATATAGTTCCTAAGCCTTACGACCTAGACTGACTCAAACACGACTGGAGAGCACCGGCTTTGCAACCGGGCTCTGATACCACTTAAGGATGTAGCACCCCGTACGTGAGGCACCACATCCCCCGCACTATGGCTCAACACGACTAACGAAATGGTAAATCCGCACCCGTATCAAACCGTAGCGAACGGGAGACAAACAGAAAAACCCTCCTAAGCTAGGCGGAACTTAGACCCTGCAAGTATAACTAATCAACAAGACATAATACAACAGAGAACTAAATCCAAACACATGCATTGGCCACGGGCCTGCATAAATTAAACACTCGAACCACAGGCATACTTGGGCTCCTCAGGCCTCTTTTAATTCATAACTAGCCCGACAAGGCAATTCAATAACAATTAGATAAGATTTAAGTTCATAATATTATAGGATCGCATCATGCATAATTTAAATACATATGCGAGTGGAGACTCTCCGAACTTAACTTGACCCACTCAAAGACTCCATACAACTCCGCCTAGCTCGAAACTCCAAAGCCAAACTTGCGCACTAAAAGGTTGGGGAGGGAGAGGGTCAGTCTCTAGAAGACTGAGTGAGCAGGACCGATATACATATATAAAAACAAGCACATGCAAGTCATAAATCCCGAGCAAGGTTTTATTTAAAATATGTTCCCAAAAAGACCATGAAAACACAAAGCAATGCTCGAACTTTACAACCAATCATATTAAATTTATTAAATTCATAATTCAGACATAAACATAAAGGCTAGGCGAGTGAGCGTGCATCATCTCCAACCAAACTCCGACCGTGTATGACAAATATCAGTAATATATTAATTAGGTGATCATGCAATATCTCATAATACACACAGATCATATATCATTAAACATATTCGTTTGGGCAATCCGTGTCCCGGCCATCCCGCACGGTGCATTTCAATCATACATAATTATAAAATAAGTTCCAACCTTCTTCCTCCCGGTGGTGGACGGATTAGCAAGACCCGACCACCTCATACATAGGCTAATGGGGTTTCATGACTCCCCCAAGGGCACTCAGCTCCCATTCCCCGCTAAACCTCCTAGCGAGGGCCGGTATCGCCGTAACATAGTGGAACTAACACATGGGATCACCGTCGGCCCATGCCTCCCCGGATAGCCATATGTACTAAGTCCCGGGGCCCGTGAACATATCATACATGCATAATCTCGCCAAATCATTTGATTCATAAGTAACATAACATATTTCATGATTCATTTGAAAAGGGTTTACTCGATAACCAAACTTTAAAAGTAATATATATATATATATATATATTACTTTTAAAGTTTGGTTATCGAGTAAACCCTTTTTAAAGTTTGGTTATCGAGTAAACCCTTATATAAGGTTTTGGCCAAAACTTGTCACATAAGGTTGTAGGGTTTAATACGTAACTAAAACAAGAACACCCTCACCTGAAACATGACGGTACAAGGATATGAGTTACCGAGTGCCTCGTAGATCAAGATTTCTCCACCCTGGAGATAAACTGTACAAGGACAACGTAACGTGTTCGTGAGAGTAAAGACACCAAATGAACCATGTATGGCGCACGACAATGTATGATCATGATATGAATGCATAAAAGATAATATTATGTCATGAAAATGTTCATGTGCACTATTAAGGAATTTAAATCATATAAAAACGCCGTCCAATCATTCGTTCACTTTCATTCAAATTCATAATTCATATCAATTAATCTAAGAATTCATTTAATAATCATTACACGTAATATTCATATTTACAATTAGAATAGGATAAATGAAACGTTCAAGCGATAATCGATAAATTAAATACGTGAAATGGCTATCAATTAAATTGTAAAATTGATTTAAATCAAATAATACTTAAAATATATATAAACATATATATATATATATATATATATATATATATATATATACATATAATATATATATTTACGTAGACCAACATGTATGCATAATTACATTTAACATATATATTACATAAATATATATACACGTAACCATGCATGCATTTAACAATCAATAATGGCCATGCATGAAATATTAAGTATTTATACACATCTATATATTTATATCCATGCACACACACACACAGCCATGCATGCACATCAACACACACAACACTCATGCATATATATAAATACACACGCACACACTTTGAATCAAAGAGGAACAACAGCACAAGGTCTGAACAACGGACACACCCACACGAAGCAACCTAAGAGCAAAGAGAAGGAAGAGACGCAGCAACTCAGCAACAAGAAAGGAAAGAAAAAGAAAGAAGAGTGAAGAAACAGAAGGAAAGAGGAAAAGAAACAGAGGCAACAATGGCCAACTACCCGCCCGGGTAGTTATCACGCTCAATCTTCCCCGGCCGGGGAAGGAGATACAGAAACCCACTGCAATAGGGGTACCTGGCCGGGTACTTACCAAGAACAAGATCTCCCCGCCCGGGGACAGTGTTACAACAGCATTCCAGCAGCAACAGTCAGTTATACCGAAAACAGGTGAAGAAAAGGATGGAGAATGAACAGGCCAAGATCACCTCAAGCTTTGACCAAATCATGCTAACAATTATGGTGATAAAGGACTACAAACACACAACAAAACAAGCCTGTAAACAACATCATAACACGCAGCAATCAACACGGAAATCATGCAGCAGTTCATGAAGGAAAAACAGGGCAAGAATGAACGAAAACAGGGCAGGGCTGATACGTGCACAAACAACTATCAATACCGCTGTAAATAAGATAAAAATGAGCAGCATTTGACATCAAAATAGCTCCCAAAAACTAGCAGCAGTTCAATACGTGAAGGGGGGAAAAATCAGTTTAAAAGTTCATTCAATATATATAACAAATTCATAAATGATATCTCACCAAAACTCTTAACCATCAATTAATACAAAAATACTCAGTCATAAATGAAGTAAAAGAATCATATATATGGCATCAAAACAAGTTATAGATCAAAACAATTCAAGAAATCCTCAAAACACTTTATAACCTAACTATTCATTCTAATCCTCAAACCCACATGAAATCTGACTCAAATTAAGAGATGAATAGATCAAAATGACCAGAGAAGAATGTATAACATGATTCTAACTCACCTTGTTGATTGGATGAAAGTTGACAGAGATTTGAGCTCCAAAATCTCAAGGCTTGTACAGTTACGGGAAAAATGGAAGAGGAGTGTTTGGCTGAAATTTCTGGTTTGTGTGAGGATTGGTTCGAGATGGGGCAGTCAAGGAATGGTAAAGGGCGGAAGTAGGGTTAAAATGACACCAACCATAGTTAATTTGGTTAGGTTTTGAACAAGTTATGGCCAATTTGTTGAAATGTGGTTGTTTTGATGCTGTTCCGTTTTTCGGTTGAATTTCGGAGGTTCAAATGATTTCAGAAAAATATAAGGCTAAGTTTATTAAACTCGAATCTTCGATACGAGTTCAGCGAAGTTGACAGAACTTGAATCCGAGTTCCCGAGCTCAAGATATCACGTAACGAACCAAGGGTGCACTAATTGCTCGTTAGCCCCCGATTTGGTTCCACGAATCAAATTAAATTCGTTAACAGGTCAAACGAGTTAGAAAACATAAACCGAGCATATAGGCATGTTCATAACACATATATTTACGACATATCACATTTCCACGACATTTCGATATCGTTTCAAATATGAACGAAGCACAATTAAATAATCATGCACATATTCATACAATTCATGCATAATAAAATTAAAGTAAATAAATTAAATTCTATTTTAAACCTAAATTAAGGTCAACGTAATTATATGAATTAATTAATTAATATGGTTAAAGCATGATTAATTAGCATAACACTTAATTAACTTTAATCACTAAATTGATAATAATTTAAAACAATTACTTAAAATAACGAAATAAATAAAATACTATTAAATTGAAATAAAATAAAATAAAACAAAACACTAACAATTTATAAAGAAATTGATTATAAAACACGTATAAACAATTAATCACATAATTAAATAATAAAATTGCGTGATTTATAAACAATTACGACACATTAGTATAATTGAAAGACCGGGGCGTTACAGATAATATCCAGCTAAACCCAAGAAACTTCTGACTTCGGAAGCATTCTTTGGACTCTGCCACTAATAACTGTCTCAATCTTTGAAGGATCCACTTCCAAGCCCTTACTACAGACAATATGACTTAGAAAAGCAACCCGATCAACAATTCACACTTGCTAAACTTTGCATACAACCGGTGCTCTCTCAATGTCTCCAAGACCAATCTGAGATGCCTACCATGATCTTCCAGAGCCCTCAAATAAACCAAAATATCATCGATAAAGATTACCACAAATTTGTCCAAATAAGGCAGAAAAGTCCGATGCATCATATCAATAAATGCTGTAGAGGCATTAGTTAAACCGAAAGGCATTACTACAAACTCATAATGTCGATACCGGGTATTAAATCCTGTCTTAGGTATATCCTCTTCCCGAATTTTCAATTGGTAGTAACCTTGCCTTAAATCCAATTTCGAATAAACCCTCGAACCTTGCAACATATCAAACAAGTCCTCGATGTGGGGTAACGGATATTTATTCTTGATAGTCCATCGATTAAGCTCCCTGTAATCTATACACATCCTCAACATTCCATCTTTCTTTTTAACAAAGAGAACCGGAGCAGCCCACGGAGACGAACTCGGCCGAATATACCCAATCTTAAGTAATTCCTCGAGTTGAATCTTCAATTCCTTCAACTCCGCCAGAGCCATTCTGTAAGGAGTCTTAGAGTACGGTTCTGACCCCAAATATAAATCAATAACGAATTCAATCTCACGATCCGGTGGCAAGGAACCCAAATTCTCTGGAATCACTTCGGGAAAATCCTTGACAACTGCGGTCTCCTCAAAATTAATTTGATCCTTCGGTTTATTGAGAAGATATGCAACGAATCCCATAGGCCCTTCTCTTACTAGCTTACAAGCTTCCACAAATGATAAGAGCGGTACATTCTTCGATCCCACTTCTCCAGTAAACTTTTCCCCCAATTTAATCTTCTTCTTAAAACAATACACTTCGGCCTGGTGTCGGTATAACCAATCCATCCCGAAGATTACCCCATACCTCTTCATAGGCATCACGGTGAAATCGGCTGGATAATCTTTCCCTTCTATCAAAACCGAACAACCCCGAATAATCTGATCCGTCTGCAAATTTCCTCCAAGAGGAGAACTCACAAAATAACAAGAATTCGTACAAGTAATAGGTAGGCATATAGAAGCACATAGATCCCTAGATATGAAAGAATGAGTAGCACCCGAATCAAATAATGCATGAATGTTCGTGGTGTGAGTGCATATAATACCTTCCACCACGGCTGTCGGATCGACCTCAGCATCCTGCTCCTCACCCTCAAGGGCATAAGCACGTGCCTGAATCAGGGGCCTCTGAACTCCCTTTTGAAATCCCGGATTCTTATCAGGACATGTATCTGCCATATGGTCAGCTTTTCCACATATAAGGCATAAACCCAACCTCTTCCAGCAATTGTGATAATTGTGAGTTGGCCCTCCACAATATGTGCATGGTGGCTTGGATAATCGTGCCTCACTTCGAATTTATCGATCCGAAGATGTCACGGGTAAAGCCTTTGGAGCTTGTGAAGCTTGTCCTCCCATTCATGGTTTCTTGGAAGGACCCTTAGCTGGAAAAGTAGGTTAAACCATAGGTCTCTTTCCCACATTTGATCCAGAACCTCATCCCATCGGTGTCCTAAAAACAGGATCTTTCCTTTTAAACTCCTCTTCTTGCTCCATCGCCCTTTGTACCGTGTCCGAGAAAGATATAAAATTATGCCCCTCCTGACCATGTCTCAAATCCTGTCTCAACCAGGCAAGAAACTTCTTCGCCTTCCTCTTTTCATCACGAGTTATATGAGGCGCATACTTCCCAAGTCGGTTAAAAATAGCAATATATTGAGCCACTGTCCGATTCCCTTGCTTAAGATCCATGAATTCCTGCTCCTTTCGCTCTCTAACAACCTCGGGTACGAAGCACTCTCGAAATTCCCATTTAAAAACTTCCCATGTAATCTCCTCTTCATCAACTTCTAGCTTTTCCTTTGTTCTTTCCCACCAATCATAAGCCCCGCCATCATGTTGAAATATAGCGAATTGGGCCTTCTCTTGAATAGTGAACTGTCGGACTTCAAATATCCTTTCTAGCCTTGTTAACCAACCCTCCGATACCTCATCATCAATGGAACCAGAAAACCGAGGAGGATTATAGCTCAGAAATACTCCATGAGGATCCCTATTATTGTTGTTATTGTTATGTAGCGCATTCGGTTGATTTGCTTGTTGTGGTGGGGGAGCTTGAGCCCGTCGATGTTCCACATAATTATAACCCGTTTCCATAAAATTTCCCATATCCATCGGAGGCCGTTGTGGTTGTTGTTCTTGTGGTGTAGGAGAACGATCACGGTGCCAGCGTCGCCCCGGAGATCTCTCACGATGTCTTCGTGGAGGTATTCTGTCAATAATACACTGAAATACATGATATTGTCAGTTCATGCGTGAGAGTGCAACTAATTCATTCAAGATTCATAAATTAGTGCACATAAATGCGTAAAGAATGCATATGCAATCACATTGTCAAGATGTTCCTAAAGCCGGACGACCTAGACTGACTCACCCAACACGAGAGCCTGGGTTTTACAACCCTAGGCTCTGATACCCCTTAAGGATGTAACACCCTAGCGCAAGGCGCCACATCCCCTGCACCGAGACCCCACACAAATGTGAAATGGATAATCCACACCCTAGCTAAGTCACGGTGAACAAGGACAAACACACCCTCTAGGCTAGGTGGGACTAACCCTTGAACCAGAGATCAGAGTAATGCAAAACATTAAAGTGGAAGCAATAATAGATCATATATATATATATATATATATATATATACCATGAGCGTTTTCGAGCTCCAAAAATAGAATTCATGTACACTAATCACAAGCCATCACAGATGTCAAAACATAAACGCTCCATAATCATATTCATGTACAAAATCATATCAAAAGTATGCGAGTGTAAAACAAAATACAAAAGCTAGGAACAAATGCAAGACCTAATGACTCGTATTCCCGCCTAGCTCCTCAACACCTGCACAACAACTGAAAACCAAATGGGGTTCAGTCCAAAAGGGACTGGTGGGTATAAAATAGGCATAATATACATAGATATATATATATACATTGCAAAATTTAAACAGATTCATGCAAGCTATAAACCCGTATGAAGGTTTAGAAAATTTCCCAAGTGGGTAAGATAAAGGAAGATATCTACGGCCTTACGACTATCATATTCATTCATAATTAATCATAAGGTTTCAAGCCCTAGTGGGCATGCATAATCTCCAACCTTCTCCTCGTGTATTCATAGCATAAGTTATAGGTTTTCATACATATCTTTGGTGCACAAACATACGTGATCATAATCATACATATACCCCTTTTTCCTCCGGGTGGTGGATGGGTTTGCAAGACCCGGCCACCTCATACATAATGGCTAGTGAGGTACATGAATCCTCAAAAGCCCGACTAGCGTTTCCTCATCAAAATTCCGAACGAGGTCCGTTCCGTCGTAAATTTGGTTAGAACTAGTGTATGGGATCACCGTCGGCCCTTACCTCCCTGGATCACCACATACACTGAGTCCCTGGGCCCGTGAACATAACAAAATCTCGCCAAAATCATAAGGTAGGGTTCATAAAAGAAAGGTTATACATTTGTAATCATTTACTCGAGAAAGAACTCAATATATTTATAATCATATTACTTTGGCTTAAAACTTTTCACATAGGGAGGTATATCGGGTCAATTTATCTATTTAGAAGAGATACCCACCTTGAACCGACAAATGAAGGCACAAAAGCCTCACTGACCGGCCTCGTCTCCAAAGGGATCAAAATCTGTGCAAGAAAGGTGAAGTGAGACTCAAAATGACCATTTAAGATGCTCAGTAATGAAATGAATATGTTATGAATGCATAGAAGATTAGATCATGTAATAAACACGTTCATGTGCACAATTAATACCTTAGAGACATATAAACGATCATTGCATTCATTCTAAGAAGCATTGGAATTCAATCAAGTTCATATCTTACATATATCATACCATTATAATTCAAAGAATTCAAATAAAAGCCATAACACTTAGTAAATGTGACGCCCCACTTCTCGATCAAGGTAGGGTTTGGCACGAGAGTGTACGATTTACCTTTCATTGCATGAACTATGTGGAAATTATGCCTTAATTGATCGTTCTATTTGAGCTTATGTGAAAGATATGATTTACATGACTCATGTGGCTACATGATATGATAAGTATGTGCTCGTGTTGTGCTTAAAGAATTTTGATAGCATGCTTTGTGGTGAAACGAAACAATGTGCTTACTTGGACATTAAAGCATAAATTAGGGACTAAATGGTAAATTTATTTTCCAAGCTTGGAACTAGTTAGAATTTGATGAAATTGAATAGATAATTCGATTACGAGTTCGTGGGTTCCTGAATTGCTCGATTCGGAGTTCGGACGAAGAAGTTATGGCCATTTTACGAAAAGTCCACCTTTTTACTTAACCCAGTTGACCTACGACCCAATTTCAATTCTGACCCAATTTGAGACCCAATCTCACTTAAATCCGACCCGTATGACCCACTCCATGACCCTATATGGCTGACCCAATTTACAAAATCAGATTTAACACTCCAAAACCCATTCTTATGTTATTTCATAAGATTCAAGTCACTCTCTCCCTCACTTTTCTCAAGAGACCATCCATATTCTCTCAAGAACTTCAAGCCATCTTCAAGAGCCAAGAGTGAAGGTTAAAGCTGGAGATTCAAGACTAAAAGAACAAGATTCCCTCTTCCATTTTCAGCTCTTAAGGTAAGAAATGCTTGAATGTTCAAGTGGGTCTTCTTCTTTGAACTTGAAGCTTGAGTTTGAAATCTAGGGTTCATGTTAGATGGATTAAATCCGAATTTGTTGATGGAAATATGTTTCTTATGTTGCTAGCAATGATTTGGTGTAAGAATTTCATGTTTCTATGTCTTATGGGAAATCCTCCATTGTTGACCCTTGAAGCTTTTATGAAGATTCTTGCATGTCTATGTTCTAGCATGTTTTAGCTTGATTTGATGATGGATTCTTGTTCCTTATGTGTTTTCATGAAGAATGTGATTATTTCCCTTAAGTTTCTTGCATGATTGATGATTTCACCATTGTTGTGCTTAAAGCTTTCTTGAAACTTGTAGAAGATGAAGTTCTTGCATGAATTGCTAGAATTCTTGATGTTTAAATGTTCCTTGGTGCTTTATTATGTAACTTGATGATTAATGATGTTTAATTGTGGTTTTGGAAGCTTAATTTCATGTTTTGGGGTGTTTTGAACTCATTCCCGTCGAGTTTGAAGTTGCTGTCACGTTTTTTTTAAGTTCTGGGCAGAATCAACTAGGGTGGATTTTTGCTGTGTAAAAATCCATGGGGGTGGATTTGAGGCAGTAGCTTCTGGACAATCCGCGAGGGTGGATTTTTTGTGAAGGAAAATCCATGGGGGTGGATTTTCCCCAGCCTTGTTTTCTTAACTTGTTTCGCTTGTTTTGACTCTTGTATGTCCTTTTCTTGTTTCTATGATGCCTTTAATGAGTTGTGGCCGTATTATATGTGGTGGAACTTCTTGCATATCACTTGTTATGATTTTATTGCCTTGATCAAGTTTAAGTTGTCACATTTTGCTAAGTTATGCATTTACTTGAACTTGTATGACTTCCTACGTTATGTGTGACCTTGACATGCTATACATGCTCATGATTGATCCTCGCATCTCATGCATACCTTATATTATGATCTCTATACCTCAAGCGTGCTTCAGTTATTTTAATTGACTAAGTTATGCGTTTAATTAAATTGTGTTAAGTATGATTCTTAGATCGCTTAATACATATGACTTGAGAACTTGATACATAACTCTCATAAGTGACTTGTTACTTAAGCCGTACGTCGTTTACTTGGTTTGGGTTGTGTCTTACCTTTGCTAGTACGTTTGTCTTGTTAGGTGGTGAGTCCCCGGCCAAGTAGTCCGTTGCTCGTGGTCGACCTTTGAGGTTCTTGGTAAAGGTGAGGAGCTATAATATAAAAATGTTTTCTAAAACTGTGAACACATATGACCTATCATGTTTGATGGTTTTGAACTCCCATTTTCGAAAAGGTATATGTACGCTTAATAAGCCAAGTTTTGTGAGTGTTGCTCATATTACAATGTTTGACTATGGAAATAGGTTTACAAGTAGAACTTGAATTGGTATATTGGGTAGGTACCCAAAATGCTATTTTGGAACTTTCATTCGAATATTATATATGTATGTGTGAGTTGTGTAGCGAGGTTATGATGTACCTTGCGAGGACGCTTGCTTGGGGTAATCGAAATTGAGCTCGGGGATGGAGGTGAGAGATATTCCGGGAAGGCAAGGGCCGACAGATGTCCTTATCCAAAGTTCCCACTGTGGACAAGACTACTAAGACTCCGAGGAGGTTTCGGGGTTGAAGTTTTCTTGGAGAGAGCTAGGTTACATGGACCGAATTCTCCACTCAAAAGGCAAAAGGGATGCTCGGGGGGGGGGGGGGGGGGGGTGCACTCCCTCGACATAAACGGCGTAAAGGTTGGATTGGTTTGATTTCTAAGTTTGGGAAGATCGGACGGAGTGCTCGTTCTCGCTGAGTCGGTTATGTGTGGTTTATGATCCATATTTTTCTAAAACTTGCATCTACTTTGAAAATAAGTGGGATCATGAACACCTTTGTGTTGAGCATGCATTAAACCCTCTTATATCACTTATATTATGTACACTTCTCCTCACCGGTTCCGTTTTAACTGATCTCCTTTACCTTTCGTGTCCGCAGGTCGTGCTTTGGAGTCTTGCTAGGCGGGGTCTTGCTTGAGAGTTGTTGTCGAGTCTAGCTTTACTTGTTGTGTCGTAATATACTTTATGTTTTACGTTCCGCTTTTGGATTTGTGGATCCGGCTTGTATGATGAATTATTATGCTAGTTTGGACCGGGTGGGTCGCTAGGTTGATTTTACATTCCATATTTTTGGCATTTTGTGCTGGACCGTGATGGTCACTTAATTGTTGAATGAATTGACTTATGCAAGTATTATGTTTTGATCTAAGCTTCCGCATACTTGTGTTTTTATTCTCGCTTTGTGAGCCTAGCACCGCCTAGCTAGGTTGTCCGTTTGTCACTGCTTGCTTCGGCCTTAGCGGGTATATGGATAACAATTCTATATACAAGCTAGGACCGTAGCGCGGGATAGGCGTGGATGCCCTCGCCGGGGCGTTACAGTATAACATGTGTATCTATCATATAAGTCATGAAACAAGCAATTCATATTACTTAGGGTTCAAATGTAAGAGAGGAATCTCATACATGCACACATTAGGAGCAACGAAGACGTATTGAAGCATATCTCGGGAAATATTCAACGAAAATTCCTAGAATTTCACAACACACAATATAACACATTCTATGACATGTTAATGAACTGAATGAATCGAAAACAATCCAAAGGAACCATGTAATTCACGTTAAAAGGCTGAATTTTCATGAAAAAATGCACAGGGTCGCGGCCGCGACCCATTTTCTTCATAAAAATGGTAGCGGCCGCTACTCCCTTGTAAAATGCCCGAATTTTTGATGAATTTATCATGAATTTTCTTAATACGTGAGCAAAAATGAACAGTGATCGTGGGCGCGACCTAAAATACAAGTAATTCAGGTCGCAGGCGCGACCAGAGACATAACATCAAAGACGTGAAAGAGGTCGCGGCCGCTAGCATTTTTCTTCATGGTTCGATCGTGGCCGTGACCGACCCGATGCAGCAGCAGAAAGCAACGGAAAAACAGAGCAAAGCCATGCCATAACTTCACCAACATGATCAGCTAGCAAATGATCCCAAATATTCAAGAAAATAACTCCAAAGCAACAAACAAACATGCTCCCAAAGTGTTGAAACGTGAAATGGAGAATATGATGATCATTTCATGATATATCCTCAAAGTTCCATTAATGAAAGCTCATGAATACTTCAACTACCAACTAATACATCACCATAAATGCAAAGAATAGATCGAGGCAATCATAACCAAGCTTGGAATCAATCAAATTCATCAAGAAATGGAAGAGATCAACATATGAGCAAGTCAACCAAATACTCATCAATATATGATCAAAATTAGGGGTGAATGGATTAAAATGACTCGTAATGGATGTATAATATAACCCTAAGCTTACCTTGTGGATTGATGGAGGTTTGGAGGAGATTTGAGCTTGAATCTCCAATGGTTGGCTTGAGCTACGGGCAAACTGGAATGCAGAGGAGAAATGGCTGAATTTCTCCAAGTGAAAGGTCTTGGTTCGGTTAAGGGAGGGTATGGCTGGTTAGGTGGTTGAGTTTGGGTTTCATAGGCTTAAACCATAGTTAATTTGGTCAAGAGGTGAAAGAGTTATGGCTCATTTAGTAAAAGGTGGCAGTTTTGTCTTCTGCCGCCTGTTTCGGTTGGATTTCGGATGTTCAAATAAATTTGGAAAAATATAGGGCTAAGTTCATCAAACTCGAATTTTCGATATGAGGTCAACAAAGTTGACGAAACTCGAATCCGAGTTTCCTAGCTCAAGTTATCACGTAAGGAACCAATGGTGCGCTAATTGCTCGTTAGCCCCCGTTTTCGATTCCACACTCTAAATAAATTCAAAAACTCAATCAAACGAATTCGAAAATATGAAATGAACATAAAACCATATTCATAACACACATAAGTCCAACATATTAAATTTGTATGAAGTTTGGAATTCAATTCATGTAGAAAGGACAAGCAAACCATTCATTTAAGCACAAATAGTTTCAAAATTCATATAAATTCAATTTCAAATAATTAAATAACTCACTAATTAATATAATATGAAATAAAGAAATTAATAACGAAATTAAAATAAATTAAATGCGCACGTAATTATCACATAATTCATAGCTGAACGTTTTGAAAAGTCGGGGCGTTACAGTAAGGTTGGAGAAGCCTAGCTTGCGGGCAAAATTCTGCTTCATAAATGTTGGTTCATATGTGGAAAAGTTAACTATACCCTTATCCCGTTTTAGGAAAATATTATGAACCATCCATATCATATGTGAACGCGTGTGACAGCATTCATGAAATTGTTTTGAAAACTCTGTTTGTGACGCCCCGCTTCTCGATCAAGATAGGGTTTGGCATGAGAGTGTACGATTTATCTTTCTATGCATGACTTGTAGCACCCCGCACGTGAGGCACCACATCCCCCGCACTATGGCTCAACACGAGTAACGAAATGGTAAATCCGCACCCGTATCAAACCATAGCGAACGGGAGACAAACATAAAATCCTCCTAAGCTAGGCGGAACTTAGACCCTGCAATAACAACCCATCAACAAAACATAATGCCTTGGAAAAACTAAAACTCAAACATACAAACCATAAGCAGACTTGGGCTCCTGAGGCCTCTTTTAAACTCATAAACAAAGCCTAACAAAAGCAATTCAATATCAATTATACAAGAATCCATTCCATGAACTTACAAGGTCGGATCATTCACAAATTAAATACAAAAGGTGAATGCAGAGACACCTCTAACTTAACTTGACCGACTCAAACTCAACCTAACTCTGCCTAGCTCGAAACTCCAAAGCCAAACCTGCACACTAAAGTGATGGGGAGGGAGAGGGTCAGTCTCTAGAAGACTGAGTGAGCAGGAGCGATACATACATATATAAGAAACATGCACATGCAAGTCATAAATTCCGAGTAAAAGGTTTTATTTAAAGTTTGTTCCCAAAAAGGGCAAGAGAATGACCAAGCAATACTCGGATTTTACGACTGATCATATTAATTCATTACATTCATAAATCATACATAAACATAAGGCTCGGCGAGTGAGCGTGCATCATCTCCAACCAAACTCCGACCGTGTACGACAAATATCAATACTATTTTATGTAGGTGATCATGCAATACATCATAATACACACAAATCATATATCATATCCTAAACATATTCGTTTGGACAATCCGTGTCCCGGCCTTCCCGCACGGTGCCTATCAATCATAACATAATCATAATCATAATCATAATCATAAATAAGTTCCAACCTTCTTCCTCTGGGTGGTGGATGTGACGCCCCGTATTCTCGAAGGGCGTCCTGACGACATTAACAAGTAAGTCTCTACACTTGTGTGTGTTTAATTTAAGAGTTCTTGAATTATGTGATTTAATGTAAATTCAATTTAATATGTGTTCATTCGAATTATTCTAAGATTAATTGTCAACTTGATTAATTACATGCATATTTAACCCTAACTGTCTAATTTGATTTAATTCAAATTTATTCCATGAAATAATTGTCAAGTTGATTTTAAATCCATCATGTTACTTAACTTGTTTAATTTCGGTTTACTTGAATTACTTGAGATTAATTGTCAATCATGTGTTTACGAAACGTCGTTAAATTGTATGAAAGGTTTCTAAAATTAAATTGAATTAAACTCTAATTGGTAAATCTATCTCTTTCATTTTAAATTGTAAAATTAATTCGGAGCTTGAATGTTTATTCGTAACTTTACCAATTTTATTTACGATTATTTGTACGCGCTATTACTTGCTACGCGATAAGGATACCCGGTTGTATATAGCTTGTGCACAAGACACATTTCTCCCAATCCCTTTTGTCTCTCTCTCTCTCCTCTCCCATTCTCTCTCTCCCGCGGGTCACTATGCGCGGCTTCGGATACGAGCCCATAACTCGATCGTTTCTCGACGGAATTGAACAAACGAATAGTCCATTTTGATTATCTCGGTGAGACCGATGTAAGAGTACCAATTTCACGGCCTAACGATGAACGGTGGCAGAGTTATGGCCGGATTTCAGTAGCAGCGGCGGAGCTGTCAGACCGCCGCCACTTCGCCGGCGTTTTGGGGCGTTTTCCGGCCACTTCCTTGGTACACGCGCCGAAGACCCAGCAAGAGGACTTCCCGGCGCATCGGTTGACGTCGGCGGTACGGCGATCGGAGCAGAGACGGCGCCGCACGCGCCGCCCAAAGCTCTCGGCGGCGGTGCGAGTTACTGTAGCGGCGGCGGCAGCAACTTCGACGGCCAAAGGGGGCCTTTTTCGGCCATCTTTTGGTCTTGGGCTCTTCACAAAAGTTGTTCGGAACGACGAGAACTAGTGACCTGTGATCAGGCGACTCCAGATTCGGTGGTTTGGCAACGGATCGGCGGCGGCAAAGTGGCGGTGCAACGGCGGCACTAACTCCGAGGATTTTTTCGGAAAGCTACCTTAGGGCTTTCGAAGAGCTCGTCATGGGTAAGACAACGCCTCTTTCAGATCGCATTTTGGTTCACCGGTTTGGAAGTAATTTGAGTTTGAAGATTTAGGGTTTTCGTGTTCTTAGATTTCAGATCTAGGACAATCGGCTTGGAATTTCCAGAAATTGATCGAGGATTCGGAACGGGCACGAAGACTTCATTCAGGACTGATTTTTTGGGATTTTTCCGGCGACTTTTGACGGCGGCCCGGTAGCGGCCCGACGACTTTCCGGCGGCTCCGGTGGCGGCACTCCGGCGACTTTCGAACAGAATGTTCGTCTCATTGTGGTGAGTTCAACGCCACTTTCCGTTCGTTAATCGGACACTCGATCTATTTATTACGAATTATTTTGCGTAATTATGATTATTTGAATTAATTGTTTTAAGTGCAAATAAATTGGTTATTGTTGGTTTGTTGATCGAGATGTCTTCCAATCATATTCGAAAACATGTATTGAATGGATTGTGATATGCATGAATGTTTCGATTTACAATTTGAATCCCGATGTGATTAATTTATGCTATGTGTTTAGATATGAAGGGGTGTTAGTGTAATATTTAGAAACTAATCTTTTATGTGACTAAATGAACTTGAATGATATTTCAGAAGAATGAAAATGTTGTGATTTCTCTATATGAATTTGAGACGTTCTCAACGTTATGTTTATTGTAAATTGTGTTTCAAATATAAATTTAGATACATGAAAGATGCTTGAACAACTTGAGACTTGATGCATGATAGGAGTTAGAATTGTAATATCTTGATTTACTCTTACTACTTGAAAATGGTATATTATGAAATACGATAAATTGATAATTATAATGCTTGTAAGTAATTAATTCCTAGTTGAATAATTGTATAAACACTTTAAATGAACAATTATGCTTAGTAATCAACTAAGGGGATGTATGTGTAATAATTCTAAACTTTTATAAATAACTTAGGGGATGTAAGTGTAATATTTATGAAACTATGTATGTGACTTGAGCTTGTGCACCAAAAATGTTGTGAAGTTGTAAAGTATGATCTTAAGTGAATTAAATGCACTCTTTATTTGTATCAAGCATGCCATCTACGTACAACAACCTTGTATGTTTATATGATCAAGTTGCTCTTACTTATGCACTTTATAACTCGACATGAACTTGATGCTTAATTCTAATATTATAATTGAACCCTGTGACATTGGATGATTTAATATGCATTTCGTGAATACATTGACTTCCTAAATTGATCTTGCATCTTTGGATATGGAATTGCATGATGGTTGCTTGTAAATATGATCTTGTTGAGCATTGATATGCCTTGATTGACCACGACACCTTATCCAAGCACAACATGAACACTTATGCATAACCACGATCATGTTGAGCAACGCCGTTCGTCTTGTTTGGTTCATATAGAGTCTAAGTCTGGGCTTTTGTATGTCTTGTCACAGAGTTTGGTGGTGCCGGTGGGCCCGAGGTTTAGAGTGTTTGGCCCTTCACACTCTCAGACTCTACTTTCACGAGGTGAGGTTTAGGATTTTGTATAGTTATGCGACCTATGGCCTTTACATGCTGATTTCTACCCCTGCATGCGAGTATACCTTACAATAGTTATGTATGTGTTGAATATGATATTTTTATGATCTTATGCTTGCACTTCTCCGTGGGCGGGCTATCGCTGCAGCGTGGGAATGTAAGTGTGTGAGTCCTGCGTGGGCGGGCTATCCCTGCAGCGTAGGAATATATATAAAAACCAGCTTTTGAAGCATATGTAAGCTATTTTGGAAAAACAGTTGTGTTGTGATTATGTAGCGAGTTGGCCATGAAATATTGGCATCTGTATGTATGTGGATCCGAGGAGCTATGGGTAAGGAGCCCCCAGGACGGTTAGGGCCGTCGGGAATATACCTGTGCGTAGTTCCCTTTGAGATATCTTCACGCGACCCGTGCTGTAGGGAAGGTGTGGTATCTTGAGCCTTCGGCTAAGGCCGGGGAGGACTCTTGTGGGTTCGCTGCCCCATGAGGGTATGTCTGTTATGGATGGTTTGGGGACGGTACATCTCCTCCATCATTGGTGTGATGGTTGGATTGATTTTGTATTTTATGATATGATTCTGAGGAGTAAAGGTTGGAAGCTCGTACTCGCCGAGCATGTGTTCTGTTTTGTCTGGGAATCATGAATCGAGATAGAGTTTCTGAAATGTTTTCTAAAGCTTATACTTATAACTATCTTTTGGGTACTTTTGGAAATGTCTTTGGTATGCAACACCTATCTCCGGTTCATGAGTCCACCCTTCTGATATGTGCTATGCTCCATATATATATACAGTGGGTGTGCGTTAGCCCCCTCACTCGGTCAAGTTGACTGACCCCTCATTTACACTTTTAGTTGCAGGTTGTTGGCGTTTGCTAGGCGGAAGTGAGTCCTTTGAGTTGCACTTCGTCGGTCTAGTCTTTCTATTTGCATTTGTCCTCTCATACACTTTACTTATACTTAAGACTTGTAGACTTGAGATTATACTTTACTATTCGGTAGCCCCTTGTAGCACCCTCATTCGGCCCCTTGTGGCACTTGATGATTATTAATTTATGTTGATATTCGGGACTAGGGATTTATGCTAGTTGAACCCGTCACTTGTTATGTTTGTTGATCTATTATTCGGGATTAGGTATCTATGCTAGTTGAACCCGTCACCTGCTTCCGCTATCTGTTGTTGTTGGTTTTAATTGCTTCCGCACTCTGAGTTTTGGTCAAGTTAGATCCGCCTAGCCTAGTGTGTGAGTTGGTCTCCCGTTCGCTCTGATTCGGATTCGGGCCTGGACTTTCATTTCATGTTCCGGGTCTGGGTCATAGTGCGGGGGATGTGGCACTTCTCCGTTTGGGGTGTTACAGTGGACGGGTTTGCAAGGCCCGACCACCCAATCATATCAATGCGGCTATGAGGTTCATGAGGCCTCAAAGCCCGATTAGCGTTTCCCCGTCAAAAACTCCTTGATGAAGTCCGTTTCGCCGTAATTGGTTGGAACCAGTATATGGGATCCCCGTCAGCCCTTGCCTCCTCGGTTAGCCACATATACTAAGTCCCGGGGCCCGTACAATCATAAATCATAAATGTGTCGCGCCAAACATATCAATTCATACGAACATAACATAATTTATAAGTCATTTGAAAAGGGTTTACTCGATCAGTATTTACTCGATGACTTTACTTTAAAAGTACATATATATAATCATAAGGTTTTGGCCAAAGCTTTTCACATAAGGGTTGTAGGGTTTGTTACATAACTAGAACGAAAACACCCTCACCTGAACCGTGACGATACAAGGACGAGTACCAAGTGCCTGAACGATCAAGATCTCTCCACCCTGGAGATAAACTATACAAAAAACAACATGAGGTGTTCGTGAGACTCGAGACTCCAATCAACCATATAAGACGCACGGCATGCCACGAACATGATATGAATGCGTAACAGATGATATTATATCATAAAATGTTCATGTGCACTATTAAAGAAATTAAAACACATAATCAAACCATTCGTTCATATATTTCATTCAATTTCATAAACTCATAAATTCATAACATTCATAATGCATATCAATCAATTTAAAATTTCATTTAATAACCATAACACATAATATTCATATTCACAATTAGGAATAAATTAAATAAAACGTTCAATCAATAATCGGCAATTTAAATACGTGAAATAGTGATCAATTAATTTCAAGAATTGAATTAAATCAAATAATATTTAAAATATATAATAATTATATAAATACATATGTATATTTAATATATATATATGTATACGTACTCACACATGCATGCATAAATTCATATATTCTACATATATATATATCCCATGTATGAAATTAACATATATACTACATATATATATATTACATACAAACTAAAGTACCAAGCCATGCATGCAAATAACTCTACAATCCCATGCACACACAACACCACACCCATGCATGCAACGCACGCACACAGCACACAAATATATACAACAGCAACCACATACATGCATCGCAGGACAAGAAAACGCAGGCAACAATTCAGAAAAAACTGGGTGACACCCCCGTGTCACCTCCCAAGCCCAAACCGAGACACCTTCATGTCTCGGTACAGAAATTCCAGGCCAACCCTTACCCCCGTTCCTCGCTGGAACGGCAGGAACGACACCCCCGTGTCGCGCACCAGCAGCCTCCCCTGTTATGACAGCAAAAATGCGCAGAAAAGGGCAGCCATTCCAGCAAGAAATGCAGGCAACAAAGCAGCAAAACTGAGCACGAAAAAGCTTCAAGGAACTCAGCTAAAACACATGCTACAAGACGATGAAATTTGACAGCAAAAGCAAGAAGGTTCACGGCAGTATTTGACAGCAAATATTTTCTCCAAAACAGAGCAAAGGTTATGGGAAACAGGGCAAGAAGGATTCTCATCATCTCCATCTATTCATATCAGTTTAGAACAATAAATACTCAGCCAAGCAACACCATATCAACATATATATCTGTTCCAAACAAGCTCAATCAAGAAAAGGAAGCATACGTGACATTCATGTGAATTTTTCTCAAAGTACCATAAATGATATCTCACCAACCTCTTAACCATCAATTAATACAAGCCTACTCTGTCATAAATGGAGTATAAGAATCATATACATATCATCAACCAAGTCAGAGATCAAGAGAATTTCAGAAATCATCCAAATGCACCAAAACCTAACTATTCAATCAAATATCCCAAAACCATATGAAATCTGAATTAAAATCAGGTATGAAAGGATGAAAATAACCATAGATGCATGTACAATATAATCCTAACTCACCTTATTGATTGGATAAAGGTTGATCGAGATTTGAGCTCAAAATCTCAAGCATTTGCACAGTGACGGGAAAACTGGGCTGCTGAAGGGTTTGGCTGAAATTTCTGATGTGTGGGAGGATATGCTCGGTTAGGGGTGGTTATGGGATGATAGAGGATTGAACTAGGGTTAAAAGGCCACCAACCATAGTTAATTTGGTTAAGTCTTGATCAAGTTATGGTCATTTTAGTGAAAGGTGGTCCATTTGATGGCGTTTTGTTTTTCGGTTGGATTTCGGAGGTTCAAATGATTTCGGAAAAATATATGGCTTAGTTTACTAAACCCGAATTTTCGTTACGAGTTCAGCGGAGTTGACGGAACTCGAATCCGAGTTCCCGAGCTCAAGATATTAAATTCGGAACCAAGGGTACGCTAAGTGCTCGTTAGCCCCTGATTTGGTTCCACGATACAAATTAAATTCGTTAACATATCAAATAAATTCAAAAACATAAACTGAGCATATAATGATGTTCATAACACACATATTTATGACATACTACAATTTCATGACTTTTCGATATCATTTCATATAAAAACGATGCACAAAATAATCAATCATGTACATTTCATGCGATTCATGCCTATAATATAAATTCCATGCAATAACATTTAAATGAATAAATTAAATTAAAGTCACGTAATTAATTAATTAAAGCCAAACCAAAAAAAAAAAATTAATTAATTAAAGCATGATTAATTGACATAACATTTAATTAGCATAATCATTAAATTAACAACATAATTAACATTAATAATTAAATTAGCAATAATTGAAATATATATATATATATTATAATACGAAATATTTAAAATAATATTGAATTAAAATAAAATATAATAAATAAAATAATAACGATTTATAATAAAATTAAATATGGAACACGTAAAAACAATTAATCACATAATTAAATAATTAAATTGCGCAATTTAGAAACAAATATGACATATTAATAAAATTGAAAAACCGGGGCGTTACAATCTCTCCCCCTTAAAAGAATCCGTCCTCGGATTCACTGCACGCTTAAAACCACCAATGAGAGATTCCCCGTCTCTCGCAAGCAACAAGGAGAGAGCCCCGTCTCTCGAGCAACAATGAGAGAACCCTGTCTCTCGCAAGCAAAGAGAGTACCCCGTCTCTCAAACAAAAATTAAGAGAATCCCCGTCTCTTAGAAACAACCAGAGCACACCGTCTCTCAACAAAATAAATAAATCAAGGAAGTCTCCGATACTCCCAAGCAACACACGCAAAACCAAATTCAAAATCACACAAGCCACCCCAAGGCAAGTAACAGATATCAACCACGTTAATCATCAATTACTCCACGTAGTTTAACTTGGTAAGAAAACAAAGCACATAGCAAAGAAATTATTAACTTAAATTTGCATGAATGTATGCATCATGGATGCTATAAGTACCGTTCACCGTAGTCGCGAAGTTTTAAAATTGTAAGTTGTCCAGTGTGTGATCTGTTCCGAGGATAGGCTCATTGCTCAGCTTATCTTTAACCTCACCAGGGTATTCCGGTGAAGCGATTGATGAATCCTTTAAGGATTATACTCTTAGATCCCTTCTGACGTTTATTGCTACTCGACTTCTTCAATCCTTTCTCAACCCCTATTATATTCTTTCAGTCGGACTAACTCCTCCAAGTAATCCAATTGACATTCGCTTTTGCGTTTAGAATATTTGTTCCGATGTCCAGATCATATCTTCCATCCTTACCCATATCGGTGCTTAACATACCCCCGAGGATTACCACTCTGGGCAACTTGATGATTCAATCCCGACCTTAAGATGTTTATCCTTACGGTCTCTCTCAACAGAAATCCTATCCCATTTTCCATTCCTGTTATCCGTTCATTATCTTTAACCCCTTAAGGTTATATTCAGTGTCTGGCCCCACATTTCTTGAATCAAAAATAGAATGTTCTTGATGATTCTTGAAGTTTGATGTAAAGCCTCCAAGGATCATTTTTATTTTTTTTTTTGGTTTGGTTTCTTCTTAAATTTCCTTCCGAATTATCGTGGGAATAACCGATGACTTGATAATATTGTTATTATTGAACCCCCTTTTTACTCTATTGGATTACTCTTGATTGCCATCCTTCCATTATATGCTAACTTGATTCGACTTTCTCTCTTGTCAATTCTGACTTAGGGGTTCACAGAAGCTCCCCTAAAATTTTGTTATTCTCAGATCCATATTCTATACATAAGAATATTCTGCAAGCCATTTCCTTTATACCTAGTGAGGGACTTCAACCCGGATTTAGTAACATAGCTCCCCTCTTAGCAACTTAACCATTCAAGCCGCCTTATTTATCTCTAATCATCTCTAACAGGACTTCCAGGTCCTCCTTAATTCGCAATTTCGTTATTCCTACTAAAATATTTCTTCGAGCACCCCTTCAATCATCCAATTTGTTCCTCGGTGTGCTCTCCCCCTTAAATTTCTATTGTCACATGTTGAACTCCATTAATTCTCATTTTGTCGAAATTCTTGATGAATAATTTCCATTAGGGAGGATTTTGATCAAAAGGCAACCCCAAGGTTTTGCATTCCAACTTCCCTTGTAATTCGCTTAATGTCCGAAACCCCTTTCCTATTCTTGTCCGATCCCAACACCCCGCAATCAACTCTAATCTCGCTTCTCCTTATGAATTCCCGTTTCCATTAACCTATCCCTTACTTGAATTTCTTTGTTTCCCCGAAGTCATCTTTATTCAATTCGAAAGTGGCTCGGTTAAGTAATACTTGATAGTTGAGGCGAAGAACTTCCTATCAATTAAACACTAAAATGCATATCGGGTTAAAATGACGATGCATGTCTCGCGTTTACATCAAGAAATTATACAACACATTAGCGCAACGAAACCAATTAGAAATGCACGGATAAAATAAGGTCAAAAGAATAAATAATTAATACAAAATATGATGCACGTGCTATGAATGTTTTGGAACCTGTCACCAATGTGGTAAGCTATTAGCTCAGTAGCTTTTCTTCGTACCTCCAATTCCGAGGTTACTTTGACTTGGTGATTATTCCTTGTCTTTCCCACGGTCTTCAAGTTTTCCATGAATCTTTTTGCATCACGTGTATCTTCCACTATCCGGAATTGAAATTTCACGATCCCTGATTTCTTCGACATCCACTGAATTAGCCTCTGCATTTACCCCCGAGATTCGCCCTTCAACCTTGTTCAAATTCTCTTTCAAAAATGAACCCAAATGTCATTTTGAACCCTACTTCTCGCCATCACCGTGATCAAGACTCCCGTGCTCATCCTTTATAAGTTTAATTCACCTCCAATTGCTTATACTCGAGCGCAGGATTCCCCTGCAAAGTGTCTCTCCCCGAAAATAATCCTTCAACCAGTCTTTGCCTTTCTTTATAGTTCCCATTTGTTGCTCCATATCTTCCAATTTAACCTCACAACATAACAATTCAGCTTGGATTTGGAAAAATGAACTCAAGTCCTGTCCTTAGCATTATCACCCTCTATGGATTGTAGTTATCCTATTACTTATCTTTCTCGAACCCCTTCTCGACTTGTTTCCCATCTTACCTCGACTCCTCTTAATTATTGCTACTTCTTTCCAATCTTGACTTCTAAAACTCGATTTCTAATTACCAGTTTTATTTAGAAGCTTTTTGACAACCCTAGGGCTTAATTCCCTCCAGATCCATTTTACCTGAACCCTGAACTAAAATACCTTCAAGGCTGATATACCTCAATCCTTAGGTTGAGCAATCCCCTGGATCCAAGTGAAGCACCCTGAGTCGTGGATTCACATAGATTGATCTTCTGAGTTACAACAATCCCGTGATTAACTCCTATCCTCCGTGCCTCCGAAAGAATTGTAATAGATTGTTGTGATCATAGAACTTGGCCGTGGTTTGATATTATCTTTATAACCTGGAAATCATAACTCATTTCGAGAATATATGCATGCGATTAGTGCATGCTCATGGCAGGTATTCAGTACAAAAGGCAAGAATCCATATAATAATGCAATAGGTAGTTCAACAAAATTAAAAAGGAAAGCCAAATTTCACGTTCAAGATCGATGCAATACACACATGGTCATATAGTTCCTAAGCCGTACGACCTAGACTGACTCGCACACAACACGAGAACACCGGTTTTGCGGCCGGGCTCTGATGCCACTTAAGGATGTAGCACCCCGCACGTGAGGCACCACATCCCCGCACTATGGCTCAACACGAGTAACGAAATGGTAAATCCGCACCCGTATCAAACCATAGCGAACGGGAGACAAACATAAAATCCTCCTAAGCTAGGCGGAACTTAGACCCTGCAATAACAACCCATCAACAAAACATAATGCCTTGGAAAAACTAAAACTCAAACATACAAACCATAAGCAGACTTGGGCTCTTCAGGCCTCTTTTAAACTCATAAACAAAGCCCAACAAAAGAAATTCAATAGCAATTATACAAGAATCCATTCCATGAACTTACAAGGTCGGATCATTCACAAATTAAATACAAAAGGTGAATGCAGAGACACCTCTAACTTAACTTGACCGACTCAAACTCAACCTAACTCCGCCTAGCTCGAAACTCCAAAGCCAAACCTGCACACTAAAATGATGGGGAGGGAGAGGGTCAGTCTCTAGAAGACTGAGTGAGCAGGAGCGATACATATATATATAAGAAACATGCACATGCAAGTCATAAATTCCGAGTAAAGGTTTTATTTAAAGTTTGTTCCCAAAAAGCAATACTCGGATTTTACGACTGATCATATTAATTCATTACATTCATAAATCATACATAAACATAAGGCTCGGCGAGTGAGCCTGCATCATCTCCAACCAAACTCCGACCGTGTACGACAAATATCAATAATATTTTAAGTAGGTGATCATGCAATACTTCATAATACACACAAATCATATATCATATCCTAAACATATTCGTTTGGGCAATCCGTGTCCCGGCCTTCCCGCACGGTGCCTATCAATCATAACATAATCATAATCATAATCATAATCATAAATAAGTTCCAACCTTCTTCCTCCGGGTGGTGGACGAGTTTGCAATGCCCGACCACCCAATCATATCAATGCGGCTATGAGGTTCATGAGGCCTCAAAGCCCGGTTAGAGTTTCCCCGTCAAAAACTCCTTGACGAAGTCCGTTTCGCCGTAATTGGTTGGAACCAGTATATGGGATCCCCGTCAGCCCTTGCCTCCTCGGTTAGCCACATATAATAAGTCCCGAGGCCCGTACAATCATAAATCATAAATGTGTCGTGCCAAACATATCAATTCATACGAACATAACATAATTCATAAGTCATTTGAAAAGGGTTTACTCGATCAGTATTTACTCGATGACTTTACTTTAAAAGTACATATATATAATCATAAGGTTTTGGCCAAAGCTTTTCACATAAGGGTTGTAGGGTTTGTTACATAACTAGAACGAAAACACCCTCACCTGAACCATGACGATACAAGGACGAGTACCAAGTGCCTGAACGATCAAGATCTCTCCACCCTGGAGATAAACTGTTCAAAAAACAACATGACGTGTTCGTGAGACTCGAGACTCCAATGAACCATATAAGACGCACGGCATGCCATGAACATGATATGAATGCGTAACAGATGATATTATATCATAAAATGTTCATGTGCACTATTAAAGAAATTAAAACACATAATCAAACCATTCGTTCATATATTTCATTCAATTTCATAAATTCATAACATTCATAATGCATATCAATCAATTTAAAATTTCATTTAATAACCATAACATATAATATTCATATTCACAATTAGGAATAAATTAAATAAAACGTTCAATTAATAATCGGCAATTTAAATACGTGAAATAGTGATCAATTAATTTCAAGAATTGAATTAAATCAAATAATATTTAAAATTTATAATAATTATATAAATACATATGTATATTTAATATATATATATGTATACGTACTCACACATGCATGCATAAATTCATATATTCTACATATATATATATATCCCATGCATGAAATTAACATATATACTACATATATATATATATATTACATACAAACTAAAGTACCAAGCCATGCATGCAAATAACTCTACAATCCCATGCACACACAACACCACACCCATGCATGCAACGCACGCACACAGCACACAAATATATACAACAGCAACCACATACATGCATCGCAGGACAAGAAAACGCAGGCAACAATTCAGAAAAAACTGGGTGACACCCCCGTGTCACCTCCCAAGCCCAAACCGAGACACCCCCGTGTCTCGGTACAGAAATTCCAGGCCAACCCTTACCCCCGTTCTTCGCTGGAACGGCAGGAACGACACCCCCGTGTCGCGCACCAGCAGCCTCCCCTGTTATGACAGCAAAAATGCGCAGAAAAGGGCAGCCATTCCAGCAAGAAATGCAGGCAACAAAGCAGCAAAACTGAGCATGAAAAAGCTGCAAGGAACTCAGCTAAAACACATGCTACAAGACCATGAAATTTGACAGCAAAAGCAAGAAGGTTCACGGCAGTATTTGACAGCAAATATTCACGCCAAAACAGAGCAAAGGTTACGGGAAACAGGGCAAGAAGGATTCTCATCATCTCCATCTATTCATATCAGTTTAGAACAATAAATACTCAGCTAAGCAACACCATATCAACATATATATATGTTCCAAACAAGCTCAATCAAGAAAAGGAAGCATACGTGACATTCATGTGAATTTTTCTCAAAGTACCATAAATGATATCTCACCAACCTCTTAACCATCAATTAATACAAGCCTACTCTGTCATAAATGGAGTATAAGAATCATATACATATCATCAACCAAGTCAGAGATCAAGAGAATTTCAGAAATCATCCAAATGCACCAAAACCTTACTATTCAATCAAATATCCCAAAACCATATGAAATATGAATTAAAATCAGGTATGAAAGGATGAAAATAACCATAGATGCATGTACAATATAATCCTAACTCACCTTATTGATTGGATGAAGGTTGATCGAGATTTGAGCTCAAAATCTCAAGGATTTGCACAGTGATGGGAAAACTGGGTTGCTGAAGGGTTTGGCTGAAATTTCTGAGGTGTGGGAGGATATGCTCGGTTAAGGGTGGTTATGGGATGATAGAGGATTGAACTAGGGTTAAAAGGCCACCAACCATAGTTAATTTGGTTAAGTCTTTATCAAGTTACGGTCATTTTAGTGAAAGGTGGTCCATTTGATGCCGTTTTGTTTTTCGGTTGGATTTCGGAGGTTCAAATGATTTCGGAAAAATATATGGCTTAGCTTACTAAACCAAATTTTCGTTGCGAGTTCAGCGGAATTGACGGAACTCGAATCCGAGTTCCCGAGCTCAAGATATTAAATTCGGAACCAAGGGTACGCTAAGTGCTCGTTAGCCCCCGATTTGGTTCCACGATACAAATTAAATTCGTTAACATATCAAATAAATTCGAAAACATAAACCGAGCATATAATCATGTTCATAACACACATATTTAGTACATACTACAATTTCACGACGTTTCGATATCATTTCATATAAAAACGATGCACAAAATAATCAATCATGTACATTTCATGCAATTCATGCATATAATATAAATTCCATGCAATAACATTTAAATGAATAAATTAAATCTAATATTAAATAAATTAAATTAAAGTCACGTAATTAATTAATTAAAGCATGATTAATTAACATAACATTTAATTAGCATAATCATTAAATTAACAACATAATTAACATTAATAATTAAATTAGCAATAATTGAAATATATATATATATATATTATAATACGAAATATTTAATATAATATTGAATTAAAATAAAATATAATAAAGAAAATAATAACGATTTATAATAAAATTAAATATGAAACACGTAAAAACAATTAATCACATAATTAAATAATTAAGTTGCGCAATTTAGAAACAAATATGACATATTAATAAAATTGAAAAACCGGGGCGTTACATGACTCATGTGGATTTATGCTTTTAATTTGATAACCATTTGGTGCTTATGTGAAATATGTGAATCGCATGAGATACGTGGCTTAATGACTTGTTGATTATGTGCTCGTATTGTCGTTCTTATGCTTTGATAACATGTTTTAGTCTTTAACAAACCAACATGCTTATTTGGACATTGAAGCATAATTTAGGGTCAAAATTGTAAATTTATTTTGAAAGGCTGAAACTGGTTAGAACTTGATGAAATTGAATAGATAATTTGATTAAGAGTTCGTGGGTTCTTGAATCGCTCAAATCGAAATTCGGATTGAGAAGTTATGGCTAATTTACGAAAAGTCAACCTTTTCAGCCTTAATTGTTAACCGCGACCCAATTTGTGACCCGCTCCGTGACCCTATTCAGCTGACCCAATTTGCCAAATTCAGATTGCAACATCTAAACTTAACTTAAGTTATTTCATAAGATTCAAGCCATTCTCTCTCGAGATTTTCTCTTAAGACTATTCACATTCTCCCAAGAACACCCAAGACTTTTAAGCCATCTTCAAGAGCCAAGAGTGAAGATTAAAGCTGGAGATTCAAGACTAAAGAACGAGTTCTACTCTTTGATTTTCAACTCTCAAGGTAAGATTATGTGCCCCTTTTCATGGGTTTGTGTTCTTGAAGCTTTAAAACTTGAATGTGAATCTAGGGTTCATGTTAGATGGGTTAAATCCGAATTTGTTGATGGCAATATGTTTTTTATGATGTTGGGAACAATTTGATGTAAGAATTTTTCATTTTCACGCTTGTTTGAAGAAACCACCATTGTTGACCTTTGAAGCTTTTATGAAGGATTCTTGCATGTTCATATGCTAGCTTGTTTTAGCTTGATTTGATGATGGATTCTTGCTCCTTATGTGTTTTTATGAAGAATGTGATAGATATCTTTGAGTTTTATGCATGATTAAAGATTTCACCATCGTTGAGCTTGAAGCTTTCATGAGGTTGAAGAAGACGATGCTCTTGTGTGAAATTAACAGATTTCTAGATACATATTTGATCCTAGATGTTCTTGACATGCTATTTGATGTTTAATTATGTTTGTGCATATTGTATTAACTTTGAAGCATGATTTTGGAGTGTTTTAAGTTGAATTTTCGCCATTGAAGCATATTTTCGTATTTGAGTTTTGCAACAACAGCATGATAAACGGGGGTTTCGATTTTGAACTAAAACCCCAAACCCCCATGTGAGATGCCACTGTCACCTTTTTCAGCCCCAAACGGGCGTTTACAAGTTTTTCTTAGGGGCCAAACGCCCGTTTACATACCCTCGGGTCCCAAAAATGAGTTTTTGCGATTTTGATCTTTTTGCTTCGTTTTCACTTCCTTTGCACTTCCCACACCCCTAGTATGAAATATATGACTTGGAATCATATTTCTATGTATTGTACAGTCTTGCACTCGATTATGCGTAAGAATGTGCTAAGTGTAGTTCATATGTTTCTTATTGCATACATCATGACTTGGAAGTTATCATATGACTTACATGATGTTGTTCGATCATCATTGTTGAACTTATGCTATGATTGGACATTCATTTGCATACCATGAGCATGTTTACTCTCTCTCTTAAAGTCGTGCGTCGTCTTATTTGGTTTAGAGTCGTGTCTTACTTTGTTAGTACGTTTGTCTTATTAGGTGGTGAGTCTCCAGTCGAGTAGCTTGTTGCTCGTGGTTAGCCTCCAAAGTTCTTGGTGAAGGTGAGGAGTTATATATATATATGAAATTTTTTCAAAACTGTGGACACATATGGCCTATCATATTTGATGATTTAAACTCCCATTTTCAAAATATATATATAGGCTCTATAAGCCAAGTTGTGAGCTTTACTCGTAGTATTGATATTTGCTTAAGATAAGCGGTTTACAAGTAAAGTATGAGTTTTGGTATATGGGATAGATACCCAAAATGCATTTGAGACTTTATTGGGTATTATGTGTATGCGTGTGTAGCGAGATATTTTGGACCATGCTATGAAAGTAGCATGTAGTTTGGTGCCTTGCATGGTTGGACTTGGATTTGAGAGCTCGCGGATGGAGTAAGTAGGGATACCGGGAAGGCAAGGGCCGACGGCTACCTCTTATGAAGTTCCCATCTTGGAAGAGATATTTTCGGTTCCGACGGAGTGTTGGGGCTGAGGTATACTCTAGGGTGGAATGTGGAGTTTCATGGACTCACTTCCCAATGTTTTGGACCGATGTTCGGGGGGTGCACACCCTCGACATCATGGAGTTTGGATGGATTCGTTTGATTTCACTTGGTTTGGGAAGTTTGGTTGGAGTGCTCATTCTCGCTGAGCCGGGTGTTTTGTGGTTTATGATCCGTATCGTTTAAAACTTGCATTGTTTTGGAAAACTCATTCGGATCATGGCCAATCCTTGGTTTAGCATTCATTGAACCTTTTTCTATTGTATTATGTAAACTTGTCTTGACCGGTTCCGTTTGAACTGATCTCCTTTACCTTTCGTGTCCGTAGGTTGTGTTTTGGAGTCAAGCTAGGCGGGGTCTTTCTTGAGAGTCTTGTGAGTCTAGTTTGTACTCGTTTTGCTTGTAACATACTCTATGACATGTTTTTGCTTTCGGGTTTATTTATGGATTAATATGTATGGAGATGTTGATGTTACCTTATTAGATGGACCGTGGCTGTAACACCCCGAGGCGAAGGGCACTACCCCCGCACCGTAGCCCAATGCGTGGGACGAAATGGGGACTCCGCCCATGCATCAAACCACGGCGAACGGGTGACAAACGAAAAAACCCACATGCTAGCTAGGCGGTCTAGACCCTCAAACAAAGCGCGCAACAAAACAAAACGAATGCGGAAGCATCAGGATCACGAATATACAAACATACATGCTATCAATAATACAACTTATACATAATATGTCAATCCAAGGCCAAAAGAATCATAAACAAGAGCTCAAAGTTCGAATTATAAATCATGCAAAGCTTATACATAGTACCATACTTATACATATTTATACGTCGTACCAAAACTGACAGTAAAGATGCAAGGATGCAAAAGACTCTTCTATACCAGAATGACCCAAAGAAAAGACACCGCCTAGCACGAACCGAAGACCTGCACCTGCAAACTCAAGAAATAAAAGAGGGGAAAAGAAAACAACGAAGAGGGGGTCAGTCCTAAAGACTGGTGAGGGGCCTAACACATACACTGATATAGAGCAAAGCATAGTATAGCATATTCAAATCTTAGAGTATTCTTGAACCGGGCGTGGTTTTTGCAATCCAAATTATTTTAACACGTGATAGCATATATATAAAGAAAAGGGGTTTAGGGCCGAAGGCCAAAATCAACCAATTTTAAGGATTAGAAGTCCTCACCCGTTTCATGAATCATAAACGGAAACATAGCACACACATATCACTCGGCGAGTATGAGTGCACAACCAACCTCCTTCACAAGACAAAACTCGAAACTTAACACACAAAGACTTAAAATAAACACAAACACATACCTCCTTACTCCATGGGATGGAAGGGTGGCCACCCTTTGCATCCACGCTTATACGTTAGGGTCGTGAGTTTCATGACACTCACGCCCAAGGACTCTGTCCCCCACCTCCCTCCGAGTGGGTTTCGGGTTGATCCTATAAAGTGGAGAAGTGTCCGGGGGTTGCAACCGGCGACCCCGATGGTCGTCCTGGGTCTCCCACTACACATAACTCTGGGGCCCAAACTTACACTTACACTTACACAAAGCTTAAATCGCCAAAACATAACACACACACACACCAACCCATTTTGAAAGCAAAGAGACAAAAATAGAACTTACTTATACATAAAAGCGTTTTTCAAACGTTTCATAACAAAAGGGCCAATTCCCACAAAATACATATCATATATGTGACACCCCGAGCTACAGTCGGTGCAGGTAGATTATGTGGATTAATATTAACTACGTTTTTAATTAATTGTGTATGAATTATATGAATTTATTTGAACTTATTCGAATTAATTGATTATGTGATTTTGGTGTTTTGGACTTAGTGAATCCTTAACCTCTTAAACCGAATTAAACCGAACCAGAAATCTTAAACCAAACCCGTGAACCGAACCCGGTTAAGCCTTAAGAGTGAACCATTCTTTCCTTCCTTCTCTCATTTTCACGTAACAAGCAGCAGTAGCTCCAAGCCAAGAGAAGCAAACCCTCCATTTTTATCCAAGCTTCAAACAACTATAACTTCTCCATTTCTTGACCAATCTTCGAGCTCAAGTAAGTTTCGGAAACCTCTCGACATGCTCGTCATTTCTATGGTTTAAATTCTTTTCTTGGAGCCTTAGATGATTCTCTTTGAATTTTATGTGAATAGTAAGGGTTTAGTTCAATTTTGATATATGAGTCCTATACTTCTTTTATTTGAATTTTAGCTTTACATAAGAGTTATATATGTGGTATATGTTGCATTTATTGCTTGAAAGCATGTGTTAGTTGAACATTCAATGTGATCATGTGTTTAAGTTGGAATTTTCATTCTTGGATCCTTGGTGTTTAATTCCGTTTTTCTTGGGTTTTATGAGTGGTTTTATGTTAAGCATGATTTGTATGAATTGTTTATGCATATTGTTAAGTTGTTGCAGCTCTTAGGTCTTGGATTTTGCCATTTTTGGCCATTTTTTAAGTTTCCCCTCTTCTGATTTTGCTTCAGTAATTCGAACCAGGCCGGAACGGCCGTTCCCGTCCCAGTTATAAACTGGGAACGGCCCTTCCGGGCCCTGTTCATGACCTCTGCCGAGAGTGGGAACGGTCGTTCCCAGTTTGAACTGGGAATGGGAAGGGCCGTTCCCATGATCAAAATTTTTATTTCAAGTTACAGACGCGCGGGGAGAAGTTCGGGTAGTTGGGAACGGCGATTCCCATCCCCAGTACAAACTGGGAACGGCCGTTCCCATTGTCACGCCCCGGGTCCGCGGGCCCGTTGGACGCGAGAGCAAGTCTCCAAGCCCACCGAGTATAACCTGAAATTGGGCTTAAACAACTGCCCAAAAGGGATATCCATTGGTTATACTTGGACTCTTTAACTTATAAACTGAACTTAACTCTCATATTTTCCCGATGTGGGACAGGGGTATCACAATCACCCCTCCTTCAGAATCGCGACGTCCTCGTCGCGACATGACATATAGCCCATGACCGACTCGTCTGTGTTGGGACTCTAGAGGTGGCCCCTACGGGCTCAAGAGGTGGCTCCCACACATGTAGCACTTTGCCCCGTGTAGCACTTAGCTCCTGCGGCTGACGAGCGGCTCTGATACCATTTGTCACGCCCCGGGTCCGCGGGCCCGTTGGACGCTAGAGCAAGTCTCCAAGCCCACCGAGTATAACCTGAAATTGGGCTTAAACAACTGCCCAAAAGGGATATCCATTGGTTATACTTGGACTCTTTAACTTATAAACTGAACTTAACTCTCATATTTTCCCGATGTGGGACAGGGGTATCACACCCATCTTCCAGAAACTTTTAGCGAGGCCAGGAACGGCTGTTCCCTACAGTGAAAGGGTCGTTCCTAGGCCAGCCGAATCCTGGGAGCTGCTACTGCTTTCCATTTTCCATTTTGTGCATACTTAAGCATTTCTTTGCTTTTCTTTTGCTTGTTTAGGGTTGTGACTTAATTTTAATTGCTTAATAAATTAGGAATGATTGTTATATATTATGTTTTGTGATTTATATGTTTCATTTCGCAATTGTTTCACATCCAAGCATGAGTCAAGCATATGCCGAGCGTCTTAAGTGGGTCATTTAGTGATCACTTTCTTTACTTCCTACGCATAAGGTGAGGATTAGGTGTTTGTATAGCTACTCGACCTATGACCTTATATGTCGTTTTCTTGCCCTGCATGTGGATAAATTATACGTATATGTAAATAAGTGTTATGTAATATATGTTATGAGTTTGTGAACCAACTTTGATTTTGAAAAGTAGTATGAAGGTATATTTGAGCTATTGAGAAAATGTTTAATTTCTGTATGTTAGCGAGTGGAACCATGAAAGACTGGTTATACGTTGTGATTTGTGTTTGCGAGCTCGAGGAGCTATGGGTAAGGAGCCCTCGGGACGGCATTGGGCCGTCGAGGTTACGCCTGTGCATAGTCTCCACCCGGAGTATCACGTACGACCTCGGGAGCTAGGGAAGGCGTGATATTCCGATGCCTTCGGTTTTCGGGGAGGACCCGTTGTAGGCTAGCTACCTCTCGCGGGGGTTTGATATGATATGGATGGTTAGGGCCAACGCGTGGCTCTTCCATCATTGGTGGAGAGGATGTTTATTATGATTTATGTTTTATGGTATGGGGAGTAGAGGTTGGAAGCTCGTTCTCGCCGAGCATATGTTATCTTATGTTTGGGAAATATGAATCGGGATAGAGTTGTATTTGATTTCAAGTATAATATGTTGTTTTGAAAGTTTGGTTTGTAAAACCTATTCCGGTTCATAGGTCCACCTTTTGTTACGTGCTATGCTTTATATTTATAGAGGGTGTGGGTGTGCGTTAGCCCCCTCACTCAGTCAGTTGATTGACCCTCGTTTGCTCTCTTAGTTGCAGGTTCTTTTGGGGCTTGAGCTAGGCGGAGAAATGTGTCGTTGTTACACTTGTCGGCCTAGGTTTTGCTAGTAGCTTTTACTCACCTGCATATTATATCATTTTTTATATGTATAGTTTGGGTAATTATATTTTGTTTGAGCCGGGATGGCGCTTGTACAGGAATTGAGTGTTGGTACCTATATGTAAATAATATGACTACGTAAGTGATGGTACCTATAAGTATATATGTGATGATCTTTTGTTGTTGTTCTTATTTATTCGCTTCCGCGTACTCTGGTTTGGTGTGTTTAGCTCCGCCTAGCCTAGAGTGTGTGTTTGGTCTCCCGTTCGCTATGGTTCGGATTCGGGTACGGACATTCCATTTCGTATTCGGGTACGGACATTCCATTTCGTATTCGGGTTTGAATTATAATGCGGGGGATGTGGCCCTACTTGTGGGTGCTATGTAACGCCCCGATTTTTCCATTCAATCATTATGTGATATTATATGTATTTTCTAATTTTCATAACATTATATGCATTATGTTTATATAGATTTACTTGAATTAGCGTTAACGTGAAATTTATGTGAATTATTTGTTAATGTGATTAAATGTTCTTATATGTTCTTATTTGATCATTTCCTGAATTCATGGACTAAATTGCATTTCATGATTTGGTAGTATTTGAGGGTACCCGCCTAGCTTTTGAGTTTTGTTGTCACCCGTTCGCCATGAGTCCGGTTCATATATGGACTACCCATTTCATGTGTGAGCTAGACTTATGGTGCGGGGGTGTGGCATCTCGGCGTTCCGGGTGCTACATCTTAAGTGGTATCAGAGCCCGGTTGCAAAACCGTGGTTCTAGTGTTGTGTCTTGTGAGTCTAGGTCGTACGGCTTAGGGACTACTTGACAATGTGTTGCATATATACCTCTCCTCTGTGCTTAATTGATTTAAATTTTGAATTCTGATTGAATTATTTGCATTAACATGCATAGACTAAAAATAGCACGCATTTTAGTGTTTATTGACAGGATGCCTCCACGAAGACATCGCGATCGATCTCCAGGACGACGTCATCATCGTGATCGTACTCCTACACCTCCACCTCCACAACCACCGCCGGCAGAGGCCTTTGTTAACTCAGTTATCAATATTATAGATCAAAGGCTACGAGATTATGTACCACCGGCACCTCCAGCACCACCTGCACCTGTTGTACCGCCTGAGACACCGCTTTCTGTTATACTTAGGGACTTTCAGAATCAAAGACCTCCCAAGTTCTTCAAGGGAAATGATATACAGGCGGAAATGTGGCTGAAAGAGGTAGAGAGGATATGGGAGCTCATTCCATGTGAGTCCCGAGAGAAGGCTCGATGCACCATCACTTTAATACAAGGGGAAGCCTACTCTTGGTGGGAAAGCACGCGGATTGTATTCGAGGCAACTGGAGAGGAGATTAATTGGGAAATATTTACAAGAGAATTTAAGAACAAGTTCATCCCTCCCTCATCACGTACTCGAAGGTTGAGAGAATTTACCGAATTGAAGCAAGGATCGAGGTCTGTGGCCGAGTATATTTCAGAGTATGAAAGGTTATCTCGCTATGCACCCAATATAGCGAGTGATGATTTTCACAAAGCTATGCAGTTCGTACAAGGACTCCGACCGGACATACAGAGAGCCTTGGAAGCGGTTAACACGAGTACTTGGGTCAAGGCTACCACGAAAGCTTTGAATGTTGAAGACTCGGTGAATACGAGAAGGCCCGTACCTCACTCCGGACAAAATTCTAATAATGGAAAGAGGCCTATTTCTTATCAATCCTCGCCACCTCAGGAAGGATCTCAGAAAAAGGCTCAATCAATAGGATCGGCCTCGAAAGCTCCAAGTGTACCAACTTCAACATCATCCCCGGGAAAACCTCTTTGCACCTATTGGGGACGTGATACACATACTTATGAGGCTTGTAGGAAACGTTTGAATCTATGTCTGCGCTGTGGAAGCAATGAGCACCTAGCGGACACGTGTCCGAAGCGACGAGAGTTGTCTGCCGGGGGACAGAGGCCACTTGTTCAGGCTCGTGCATATGCTCTGGAGAGAGAGGTGCACAATATGAATGCTCATCCGAATGTGGTACCCGAAGGTATCAACTATATTTATGGTATAATCAACGGTGAACGGCACCCCTAACCATGCATATCACGTGCATCATGAATTCTATTGTTATTGTATTTAATCCTTGTTAGTTGCAATTTTGGTTGTATAAAAGCATTAGTTATGTGATTAACGTGATGCTACCTGCTTTATGTGACATATACGTGAATGTTTCTACAATTTGCTTTCTTGAATCGTTGTTTTGGCGTGTGTGTCAGAGACGGGGTTCTCTCATTACTTGTTTGAGAGATGGGGTTCTCTCGTTGTGTGTTTGAGAGACGGGGTTCTCTCGTTGTGGGTTTGAGAGACGGGGTTCTCTCATTGTGTGTTAGAGAGACGGGGCTCTTTCTCTACTTGTTTGAGAGACGGGGCTCTCTCATGGCTTGTCTAAGAGACGGGGTTCTCTTATTGCCTATGCATCATTTTTAAAACACGGCAGTGGACCTGGGGACCAGGTCCTTTTAAGGGGGGGAGAATTGTAACGCCCCGATTTTTCCATTCAATCATTATGTGATATTATTTGTATTTTATAATTTTCATAACATTATATGCGTTATGTTTATATAGATTTACTTGAATTAGCGTTAACGTGAAATTTATGTGAATTATTTATTAATGTGATTAAATGTTCTTATATGTTCTTATTTGATCATTTCCTGAATTCATGGACTAAATTGCATTTCATGATTTGGTAGTATTTGAGTGTACCCGCCTAGCTTTTGAGTTTTGTTATCACCCATTCGCCATGAGTCCGGTTCATATATGGACTACCCATTTCATGTTTGAGCTAGACTTATGGTGCGGGGGTGTGGCATCTCGGCGTTCCGGGTGCTACATGCTACATCCTTAAGTGGTATCAGAGTGCAGTTGCAAAACCGGGCTCTAGTGTCGTGTGAGTCTGTCTAGGTCGTACGGCTTAGGACGATATGATTATGTGAGTATATGACTATATGACTGGAATGTGCAATTTCTTGATTACTTGTTTAATTTCTTACTTGTACACATGGTCATATACTAATCCACACGCATCCATTTTATTTGAATTTGTGAATTTCAGGATGCCTCCAAGGAGACAAAATAATCGTGAACGTACTCCCGATCTTAATGAACCGGCTCCACAAAATGCTCCTCCGCCACCACCTATGAATGCGGAGAACATTGTTCAAGCTCTCCTTAATCAACTTCAACAAAACTAAAGGAATCAAAACCCGAGGGAAGGCCAAGATATTTCCGGTGTATATATGGATTTCCGTAGCAACAATCCTCCAAAGTGGTATGGGGGAGATGATATCAAAGCGGAGGAATGGCTATCCGAGATTCGAGGAATTTGGGAAATGTGTCTGGGGAGCTCCCAAGATAAAGCGGTTTGTACGGGACGTATTATTCAAGAACAAGCAGCGGTTTGGCTTAGGAGTGTTCGGTCCAAGTTGGAAAGGAATGGAATAGAATTCAATTGGGAAACTTTTGTACAAGAGTTTTATGAGAAGTATGTGCCTCATAGTGCTCAAGAACGTCGGTTGCAAGAGTTTACGGATTTGAGGCAAGGTACTCGGACGGTGGAGGAATATATTCTGGAATTTGAGAGACTCGCACCTTATGCTACCTACATCACCGATCATGATGATCACAAAGCCCGTAAATTTCTTCATGGACTTCGTTGGGACATTCAAGAGTCGCTCAAAGCTGCCAATGTGAGCACTTGGGCTAAGGTTGCAAAGAGGGCATTGCAAGTTGAAGCCCAAAATATAAGGTTGAAGCCTCCATCTTTCTCTTCTTCTCAGAGTTCGGGATCCGGCTCCGGATCGGGTAAAAGACCCGTTTCTTATGCTCCGAGAGCTCCTGTTCCACCGGCTTTTCGTCCCCAGGGTTTCGGGAACAAAAAGCCCAGATTTACCGGTCCCGTGGCACCTCCTGCAGTTCCTGCTTTACCGGCTCCTGCTCAGACTCCACCTCTTTGTTCATTTTGTCAAGGAAAGCATCCGGTTGAGCGTTGTTGGAGAATTCTAGGTAAGTGCTATGTGTGTGGATCCTCCGAGCACAAGGTTGATACTTGTCCAAAGAAGAGGCCGGTGGTTCCAGCACGTGTGTATGCTCTTGAGGGGGAAGAGGAAGCAGCTGATGTGGATCCGAACGCCGTGATTGAAGGTACTACCCCAACACTTGCTTATTGCTTGTCCTTGAGAAATACGAAAATAAAGAAAACACGTCCCCATCAAACCTCGACTTCAAAGCAATCATCGACCCTTCGCATAAGAAAGTCTAGCAATTCAAATTAATTACTCATGAACATAAGATCATCAAAAATAGTGTGAAAAGTATACCCTTGGGTAGTGTGTGAATTCGAACAAAATAATGTACAAAGACTAGAATGAACATTTCATACTTTTCGCCTAAGTTCCAATCATCAATTTCGGAATACATTCTTCGCACCTATCTTGCGACACCCCGTCTCTTCGACCAGCCACATATGACATCACGTAAGGTTTTTCTGACGTTTTATTCTCTCTTGTGATTTAATTTAATTGTCGATTTATTCGTTTAACTGACCCTTATGCCATAATGGTTTAAAATCCACGTTTTAAATTCCGTATTTAATTTCTTTAATTTGAATTTAATTCCTGAACTACGTGAATATGTGATATACTTGAATTATATGTTTCATGAATGTGTTTATGTATTTATTTTATTCGTTTTACTTTCTTCATTTTTGGATTTGAGGGCCTAATGTGTTTTAGCCCGCCTCGGATTCCGGATTGCATATCTTGAGCTTGGGAATTCGGATTCAAATTTCGGAAGTGGTGCCGGACTTGTAATGAAGATACGGAACTAAGGAACCTAGCCTTATATTTTTCGAAGCCCGTTTGATACTCCGAAATTTGCCCGAAACGTGATCCTCGTGCAACCTTTCCACCCTTTACGGTTTTGGCCATAATTAATTCGTTCCTTAACCAAATTAACTCATTCTTGAGCCTATGGAACCCTAACACAGTCCTCTTTAACCATACCGAACATTATATTTTTCTAAGTTCATTTCGATATTCGAAATTTCACCGAAATGAGCACCTCGCACCAAAGTAATATCCTTTGACTAGTCTTAAGTTGGTGGGCTCTTAACCCTAACCAAGCCTAAACCATGACTTTGCGACCTTGAGTTAACTCCTCTCTCCCCTTTAACTCCTGAATTCTGAACCATACCCCCCACAAGACAAGGAAGTTCAGCTCCAAGAGAAGAAAGAAGAGGAAGAAGAGGCTACTATTCATACCTTGTGATTTTGAGCTCCAACCTCCATTTTACTCCATCATCTTCAAGAGGTAAGTGTACTTTTGGTATCTCCATCCTTGTGTGATCATTTTAAGCCATGAATTTTGAAGTATAACCCAATTTTGATATAGATATGAGCATGATAATGAATAGTTAGGTTTTACTCAAATTCTTGGATACTTGGATTCTATGAATTCTAAGGTATGAAATGTGTTTCTTGGAGTTTCTTTAAATGGTTATGTGCTTTAATTTCATGTTCATTAAGTATGTGAATTTTCACCATTGTTGCTTCCATGATATGTGATTATTACATGGGTGTTTTGGTGCAAGAGATGAACTCACCTTTGCCTCCTTGATTGATGCGTGAAGTGTGACTGATTTTAAGCTATTTTGGTGCATGATTCTTGAGTGTTTTTATACCTACTTGTGCTTCTTTGTTTCCCCTCCTTCCTCCACCTCATAACAACCTTGTTTCTGCTCTTTTTCCTGCTGTAAACCTCTCCACGGGCGGGGAGATTTTGTGAAGAACGTTCCCCTGTAGGGTACACTTCATACATTGAATTTTCTGGATTATTTTCCCCGGGCGGGGAACTTTTTCCTTGGCCGGTTACCCCTTCATCTGAGCTCTGTTTCACCTGATTTTGAGATAAAATCAACCTCTTTGAGTCAAGAACACTCTCCAATTGGAATCACCTTAAAATTCGTTCTAGATTGTGAGATATAATCTTTTTATTTTGTTGTCGCCACTTCACCGAAATTTTGCACTCGTTCAACTTCAAACCTCCGCCATTTTCGGATCCCTTTGAATCATGAGTCGTGCCATATATCTTTGGAAATCCCTGTGTGTCTAGCTTCCTTTAAAATAAACAAAACTTTATTCCCATTTCTCAAACTAAAGTTATGCCCGATTTCCTACAGCTTGTTTGTTTCGGTAAAACTGTCAACTTTAGCCTAGTTTCACTCGAAACCCTATTTTGTGCTTTTGTTCCATTTTTCCCGTATCTTCTCACCCAATTGTGTTCCTAATATGTTAATATGTTGTAATATGTTATGTTTCATTAATTATTTTAAGTTTATCACCTTGTTTGCTAAGTGTAATTTTGACCTGAATTCATAATCGATATATGAAACGTTTAACGCTTTCTTGCATCTCTTGTTATTTCTTTGAACTTCAAGCTTATGAATGCATATGGTATGTTAATATATGATAGATTATGAGCTTATTTAATATGATATGAGTTTAATTCTTGAATTCCATATGTGATATTTCATTATTTGCTCCGATATGCCTAAGTATAAATGTATAGGACGTGCATTATTTCCATTTGCATTCTTATGGATCGCTGCACATCTAATTGGTTCATGATCGAGTCTAAGTCTTGAGTATGTGTTTTTTTGTCTTAGATTTAAGTTCGAGAGGTGTCGGATCTACCATTTAGCTTTTTCTTGGTCGTCAACGCTCCTCTGTGAGCACTTTTGGTAAAAGGTGAGGATTAGGTTTGTTTTCTTTTTAGTTAATAAGACCTAAAACCCTATGTGCTCGTTGTCAAGCCCGCATACGAATATAATATTATATTTATATAATAGATACGTGTTTATACAATATCTTTATGATCTTGTTAAACGATTACGGGTTTTGAAAACTATAAGTATAAGCGTACGTAAGCTTAATGTTTTGGAATGAGGCTATGCTCTAAACTATGTATTCAAGATAGCTACGGATTAGGATGACACGGAGAGGTACGTCTATAGCATATGCTAAGTTGCAAGGTAAGGTATGCTCCGATAAGGTACGTAAGTTTTAATATGATAAGTTTAGTATGTAGCGAGTTTTGGTATTGTGCTTCTAATGGTTCACTTTAGGGGCCCCCGAGACGTGGGTAAGGGGGACCCGGGACGACCATGAGGTTACCGGTTATGACTCCTATGCACGTTCTCATTTGAAGTACTAACGTGCGACTCGTGGAGGTTGAGCAGGCGTGATGCTTTGAGCCCTCGGTGGATAACCGGGGAAGGCACAACATGGATTAGCAACCCTGTGTGCTTTCAGTAATGGTAATGTGTAGTGAGGGCTTGGTCCCCGAACTTCATGGATGTTGGGGATGGATTTTTTGTGATTTATGTTTTCCGTTTTGTATTTATATTAAGCATTGGGGAGTTAGAGTAAGACCCATGCTCGCCTACTATAAGAATTAGTTAAGTTATGTTGATTATAAAACGGGATAGGAACTTTTCCTTATGTTATATTATGAATACATTAAGTTTGTTATTTTTCAATAAGTATAAGTTTAAGTTTGATTCGAAAATGACTCTAGTATGCAAAACCCTATGCCTGTTCATAGTCTTTTATTTATTATGTGCTTTGCTATATATATATAGGTGTGTGTTAGCCCCCTCACTCAGTCAGTGGATTGACCCTCTCCTTTCAACTTTTCAGTTTGTAGGTCCGAGTTTGTGCTAGGTGGAGTCGTGGGTCGGTCAAGTTCTAGTCTCCTAGCTCGAGTTGAATTTTCATTTACTTTCGGTCACATTTTGTATATATGATTCGATTTTTGATAGTTGTAGTATGTATATGTTATGCATTTATTAATGAATTCTTGATTATATTTATTCTGGACAGGCTTCTAGGGATAGCTGAACCCGTTTTTGTGGATTTATCTTCTTGTTTTTGTTGTATGCTTCTGCTTTCTTTGGTTTTTGAGCACTCTGGTCTTCTCTTAGCTCCGCCTAGCTTATAGAGTGCATGTAAGTTCCTGTTCACTTAGTCTTGGGCTCATGTACGGATTTCTATTTCATATGTAGGTTCGGGTCTAGGTGCGGGGGATGTGGTGGCTTGCCGCTCGGAGCGCTACATATCTCCACTAATGGAGTTAAATCAGGACTTGGGATCGCTAGGTCTTTCGGGCTTGTAATATAGGCTTCGGGTAAGGTTATGGAATTTTGGGTCAAGTGACTACTTACCAAGCTTACATCGTTCAATCATTACAAAATAAGGCACTTTCATCTGCCCACTAAATTTCCCCCACACTTATAAAATTGTATCTCACTAATCAATCTCACACTTGCATGATATTTCGCTTTTCTTTTCTTTTGCTCATTTTTCTCTCTTCTTTTCTTTTTTTTTCCCCTCTATTTCACCACTTTTTCTCATTCTTTTTCTGTTTTTTTCATATATCTCTTAATTTCAACACAAGAATAATCAAAAGGGGGTCAAAAGGTGTGAAAAATGACAAGGTGGGTTAACCTTTGTTGTGTATTAGGCTTATAATGTGGCTACAAAAATCGGGCACAACAATTAGGCTCAGTGTAGTCAATAAGATAATGCTATTTAGTGAAAGCGGCTAAATGAATGGCTAACAAACCTCCAACAACAATTGCCTACTTCACTTCCCTAATCTATCATCAACTCAAAATTTCACCTCGATAGGACTAAAATGCATCCTAATCAATTCTTAGAATCATTTGAAAAGCATAAACGGTTTGTTCTAAGCAAAGTATATTATCACGTTCAAAAAGTGCTTAAGGTATAAGGGCGTACTAACACACTAAATTATCCAATTTCATGCACATTTTCATCAATTCGAGAAGCCTAACCTATTCTAGCAAAGCTCAACAATCAAACCTCAAGGAAAAAGTTCAAAACGGGGGAAAAATTTTAGAATTCTCATAAATTCTCAATTCCTAACAATTCATAAGAATTAAAAACACGGCTCCCCACACACAAAGCATCTAAACATGCAAGATATCACAATTCACAAGAATTAAAAACATGGCTCCCCACGCACAAAGCATCTAAACATGCAAGATATCACAATTCTACTCATAATCACAATCACAATCACACATTCTCACTCTCTCACACTTAGTCTTTGCAATATCCTCGTGCAAATCAAAGAGTTAAGGTTCAAGAAAACTCCCTTAACAATTGAAGACCCGGCAACGTGCTACCAAAGCTTCCAAAACCTGAACAAGTGACCAGAAAAACACGGATCAAGTGCAAAAGGCAAATAACAATCAACATGCATTCTCAAGCAAGCACAAGTCACAAATCTCAAATAAAGAAAGGGTGCAATTGCATAACATTCACGGAGTTCGTAGCAGACAAAGCAAATAAAGGAGTAGCACAAGTATTCAAGAATATCATTAGTACAGACCCGAATATAAAGTCAATAAAGCAACAGAAAATAAGATAGCATAATCAGAAAGGGCAAAATCAAGGTGGGGAAAGCTACTGGGACGGATCCTGAGGGCCTCTGAAGTACTGATCAAGCCGCGTGTAGAGCCCGTCAAACTGTGCATCCACGTGAGTCTGCCACGCATCTATCCGAGCATCTACGTGATGCTCCAAATCATCCAATCTGGCAGTCACGTCCACTCTCAGCTCGGCCAACCCCGCGCTCAGATCCCTCACATAAGCCGGACTACCCTCATCATCATCATCTACTATCGGTGGTGCCTAGCGGCGTACCTCAAATTCGTTATCCTGCCTATCAGGAATCCAAGCTAGAGCCTCCTTCTACTCATCATTCAGATCATCATACCGAGCAACGCCCCACGCATACATCTGAGCGAACCTATCCCTATCCTTGATCGGCCACCAAGGCAAGGTCCGATCCTTGAGCTATCCCGATTCCCATTTGATGACCACACCCATATTCAACAAGGGTTGCGCATCAAGATAGATGTCCATAGAAATGGGCAACTGACCCTTGGGTCTCCATCCCACCTTACGGGCAAACATAGTCACATTAGCTCCATGGGCTATCGTCCCTGTGGCTCTCCCCGCAACCTCTCTCAATTTCCATAGGAATTCATTCGTGCCATCGAATTTGGTGCCATCCTTCATCATTGACATAATCCCCAGTTCCATCACATTGATGTGGCTATCACTCTTGTTCCGGGCATAGAATCCTGTAGCCAAAATTCTATACACAATCCTCCAGAATGTATCGTAAGGGCATCTCATCTCTCATCCCTATAGTCCCCATCCTTTGACACGAATCACACTTAGTCACAAACTCATGTACATCCTTAAACAGCGAAGGCCACCAAAATCCAGATTGTAGCGCCTTTGCAGCAGTCTTACTAGCACTAGCGTGACCTCCATAAGGGCTAGCATGACACGTATACAGTGCTTTCTCTATCTAATCCTGAGGTTCACATCTCCTCACCAAATCATCGGAGCAGTGTTTATAAAGCAACGGTTTCTCCCAATAGTAATACTTTGCATCTGAAGGGAACTTCCTCTTCTACTGGAAACTAAGGTCGGGAGGTACAACTCTACTTACCGAATAGTTCACAAAATCTACATACCATGGGACTCCAGAATCCACCTTAAACAGTTGCTCATCCGAGAAGTTTTCCACGATAGCTTGTTCTCTCTCCTTAGACTTCTCCTCAGATTCTAACCTCGATAAGTGGCCAGCTACCATATTCTCAGTCCCTTTCTTGTCCCGGATTTCCAAATCAAACTCCTGAAGCAACAAAATCCACCTAATGAGGCGTGGTTTACTATCTTTCTTTGACAAGAGGTACTTGATGGCTGCGTGATCCATATATACTACAGTTTTAGAACCTATCAAGTAAGAACGAAACTTGTCAAAAGTACGTACAATAGCTAACAGTTCTTTTTCAGTGGTGGCATAATTAAGTTTTACATCATTAAGTGTTTTGCTAGAATATGCAATAACATGTAAACGTTTCACCCTTCGTTGACCAAGGACCGCCCCTATGGCCAAGTCACTAGCATCACACATGAGCTCAAACGCTAAGCTCCAATCCGGTGCCACCATGATGGGTGTTGGAGTCAATTCCTTCTCCAACCTGTCGAAGGCAATCAAACAATCATTATCAAAGACAAACTCAACATCCTTTTGTATTAACTTGCAAAGAGGTCAAGTAATTTTGGAGAAATCCTTGATAAATCGGTGATAAAATCCTGAATGACCAAGGAAACTCCTAACTCCCTTTATGTTCGTGGGTGGTGACAACTTAGCAGTCACTTCAATTTTGGCTTTGTCAACCTCAATCCCCTTTTTCGAAAACCTGTGGCCAAGTACAATCCCTTCTTTCACCATGAAGTGGCATTTTTCCCAATTCAATACCAGATTAGTCTCTTCACATCTCTGTAAAACTTGGGTTAAATTCTGCAAACAAGAATCAAAAGAAGAACCAAACACAGAAAAATCATCCATAAAAATCTCTCTGTTACGCCCAATGAAATCAAAAAAAATGGCCATCATGCATCTCTGAAATGTAGTTGGGGCATTACACAATCCAAATGACATTCTCCTAAACGCGAAAGTACCATAAGGACAAGTAAAAGTGAATTTTTCATAATCTTCCAGAGCTATAGCTATCAGATTATAACCCGAATATCCATCCAAAAAACAATAATATGCATTCGCAGCTAACCTCTCTAACATCTGATCAATGATGGGAATGGGAAAGTGATCTTTTCATGTTGTAGTATTAAGCTTCCTATAATCAATGCAAACTCTCCACCCCGTGACTGTCTTAGTAGGGATCAATTCATTATTTTATTCTTAACCATAGTCATCCCCCTTTCTTAGGTACAACTTGAACAGGACTTACCCACTTACTATCTCAAATGGGATAAATGATCCCGGCATCTAGCAATTTAATTACCTCAGCTCTAACGACTTTTTTCATGTTCGGGTTTAAACTACGTTGGTGGTCTATAGAGGGTTTATGTTCATCATCCATCAAAATTTTATGCATGTAAATGGTTGGGATAATCCCCTTAATGTCAGAAATGGTCCACCCTATTGCTCTTTTATAATCCCTCAAAACCCTTAGTAAAGCATCTAATTGTATGTCAGACAAATCAGCAGAGACAACAACAGGCAATGTATCAGATTCACCTAAGAATGCATATTTCAAATGATTGGGAAACGGGTTTCAATTCCAAAATAGGGGCCTTAACAATCTAGGGAGGAGGAGTGGGCTTACCTGTACCCAACTCCTCATAAACAAACCTTTGTCGGAACGATACAAATGGGGTTGCCTCAAGTGCCTTTAAATAGGCTGCGATTTCTGCAAGCAAATCTTCCCCCATCTATTCTCTCTTCCATTCCCTGCAAACATAACTCAAGAGGGCCATCTTGTAGTGTTGAAATTGAAGTAAAATCTTCTACCATGAAGTACTTCTCTTCCATCGCCGGGTCCGTTTACGGCCTTAAACAAGTTAAACTCCACTTGTTCTTCCCCCCACTCTTAGAGTTAGCACTCCATTCTTCACATCAATCATTACCCCAGCTGTGGCTAGGAAAGGTCTTTCTATAATCAATGGCATATCTCGGTCCTCCTCCATATGAAGCACGCAAAAGTCTACCCGGAAGGTAAAACTTTCCAACCCTTATAAGGGCATTTTCCAAGATTCCAGTAGGATATGTGATGGACCGATCAGCTAATTGCAGTGAAATTGTAATCAGCTTCAGAATATCCAAACCTAATTTTCTACAAATAAACAAAGGCATTAAACTCACACTAGCACCAAGATCACATAAAGCCTTATTGAAAGTTAAATTGCCAATAGAACAAGGGATAGAAAAACTCCCTGGATCTTTAAGCTTCGGGGGAAGCTTATGTTGGATAATAGCACTGCACTCCTCAGTAAGTGCAGTAGTGGCATACTCCTCCAATTTTCTTTTGTTTGACAGGATGTCCTTCAAAAACTTAACATAAGTCGGCATTTGTGCTAGCGCCTCTGCAAAAGGAATGTTGATGTGTAGCTCCTTGAATATGCTCAAAAACTTCTTAAACTGTTTTTCCAACTTCTGCTTTTGTAATCTTTGAGGGAAAGAAACCGGTGGAACATATTCCGTGGGTGCCCGATTCACTTTTGGCATAAAGGGGAGCTTTTCCTTTCTATCCTCTACTTTTTCCTTCTCAGTCTCAACCTCCTCCTCAACTTTCTCACCAACTCTCTTGTCTACATCAGAATCTGTAAATAGCTTTGGTCCTTCGTACTCCTTACCACTTCTTAAGGTTATGGCCTTACATTGCTCCTTAGGGTTATTTTCAGTTTGACTACGCAACATTCCTTGGCCCCTCATATTCAAAGATTAGGCAATCTACCCAATTTGAGTTTCCAAATTCCTGTTCTGACTCACCAGTTGTTCCACTTGAGTTTTCAATTTCTGATACCTGTCCGAAGATACGGCTATGAACTTCTCAAGTGCAGTCTCCCATCCTTGCTTTTGTTCCTGTTGAGGTGGGGGGAGTGGTATGGAGCCGGTGGTCTCGGTTGGAATTGAGGCCTCGGTGAAAATTGTGGTCGGGGTTGAAATTGTGGTGGTGGTGGTGGTTGTCGAGCATTTTGGTTGTTAGACCAAGAAAAGTGGGGATGGTTCTTCCAACCTGGGTTGTAGGTGTTTGAGTAAAGATCATTCACCGGTTCTGAATTATTTGCATAGCTCACTTGCTCTTGGACCTGTTCACCTGCATTGGTATAAGGACACACGTTAAATGCATGGGGACCACTAGAAATTTCCCAAGCTACCAGGATTGGTTTGGCATGTGTCCCAACTGTATTCACAGAAAGTTGGTTCAATTTCTTGCTAAGAACCTCAAATTTGGCATTAATGGCGGTTAGGTTATCTAGATCTAAGACTCCCGTTGTCCGCTTGGTTGGTTGACAATGGCTCCTTTCATGCACAAAAACATCATTTTGTGACATGTCTAACAGTTCAGTGGCGACCGTTTCAGATTTTGACAAGAATGCTCCGCCAGCTGCAGCATCCATCGCTCCTCTGAAAGTTGGGGACATCCCATTGTAGAACATATGTATCAATAGCCAACCCGGGATGCCATGATGTGGGCATTCTTCTGTAAATCCTTGAATCTCTCCCAAGCCTCATAAGACTCTCCATCCAATTGTCTAAAGCTTTGAATATCATTACTATACTTCGTGGTTTTGCTAAGCGGGAAAAACTTGGCTAGGAAAGCCTGAGAAAGTGCATCCCAGCTCTGAAAGGATTCACTTGGCATAGTACTCAACCATGCCATAGCTCGTTCTCTTAGTGGGAATGGGAAAAGCCTGACTCGGATAGCATCAGTAGTGACATTATGGATCTTGAAAGTATCACACACCTCAAGAAAATACTCAAGATGTGATGTTGGATCCTGCAGTGGTAACCCTGAAAACGGATTGTTCAGCAGCAAATTGATTATAGCTGGTTTGATCTCAAAGTTATCTGCTGCAATCGGGGGACAGACTGCGCTCTGAATTGCCCTAGCATTTGGCAAGTTGTAATCTCTCAGTGTAGGAAGAGGTGGGTGTGTGGATCTTCACCTCTCCCGCCTCTTGCATTGTTCGGATCTTCAATCATTAGTTTGGTAATGGATTTCTTGCCTTGCTTTTGCTTCCTCCTAATTGTGCTAAGTGTTCTCTCAATTTTCGGATCGTAGGGTACTAGTTCCGGATTTTGAGATCGTCGCATGCACCGTGAACCTGCACAAGAGCAAAGAAAATCCTTAGTTTAATTTCACAATAACAAAAGACTAAGAACACAAAGTAAAGTAATGGTCTAAAGCACTAGATCAAAATATTTAATTAATATTGATTTAAAACGCCTTCCCCATCAACGGCGCCAAAAACTTCTTGTGATTTTAAGTTAAACCAATCGTGCAAGTGTACACTGAAAATATACGCGTAGCAGAGCAGGATCGTACCCACAGGGAAGGGAAATCAATCACCACTTAATACCTCTTTCTAATCTAAAGACTGGACGAATTCAAGTTGGTTGTTTACCTACTAGTATGAAATTAGACAATTAACTAAATGAAAGCGCAATTAACTGAATAAACGCGAATTAAAATCAATAAACTAATTAGGTTGGGGAGCAACAACTATGCATGCAAAATTCAATATAATACTCATTTGACAAGTGGAATTCTACAACCTAGTCACTTAGATTCGTATAATCCTTTTTCAAAGTATAAACAAGTGTTCAATTAATTTCAACGTTGCTCTCACAATCATCAATATTCAATTAAACCAATATGATCAAAACTAGTGCAAATCAAATTCTAGCGGCTTGACATGAAATGAGATTTACAAGTCGTATGCATTAGAAGTTAAATCTCTTTAAACCCTAAATCCACTAGTTATGAAAACAACACAATTACCATTAATCTCTCGACACTTAGGCAATCCTAGATGACGTTAGGAATAGTACCCTAGAAAGCCTATTGTATATCCGCTTTGTGCTTTTCCTTATTGTAATCACAGACAATCTTTGAATGAAATAACGAATTGAGGCAACACTTCTTTATATGCTCTTGTTTGGTATGCGTTTACTTTAGTTGTGCATGTATGAGAACTCCCCTAATCCTGATGACTTTAGGACTCTACCATTTAGGTGAAATGGTTCATGAAACGAGCCCTATATCACATAAGTCATGATTAGTAAAATACTCCAAGCCGATGAGTCCTACAGACAGTGGGAGTGTCAACCTGACTCCTCTAAGGCTTGCTTGTGGGATCACGCCCTTAAGAAGGACCACCTTGTTTCATGGAGGTGCAAAGTGTATAGTTGATACGTGCGTGATACATGAGGGTGCTTACTTTAATAAGTAAGTTCACTGAGGTGCCCCGTGTGAGAACATTCCTAAATGGGAAAGGAAGTTTCTATTTCAGGAAATGGAAACTTCCAGATTAGGAAATATCTCACGAGTCATTGATGTGATTAATTGATCCTTAGACTTGAGGTTCCTTGTCACTTTATGAGTTAACTCTGTAGTCTTAGGTATAAGCTTTAAAGGGTGTCGCCTTAGACAACTGATTCAAGGCTTATGCTGGGGCTGCACAAGTGATTCATGAAAGTGAATGAGAATCAATAAAGGACCTACACTTGCATTTGCAAGGTGATCTCTTATTGTGTAAGTCATTCATATGCCATATGGAGTCCTTGGCCAAGGCAGTAGATCAAGACATCAAGAAAAGGGTTTCTTGGATTGAGATCAAATGGATATGAAATGCACTTAGCTTTAAGACCGGATTATTAGGGTTCTAATTATTCTCTTACCCTAGATCTTGGTTGAGAGATAATAAGTAGGAGGATTGTATCTCACATGAATCAATGACTTAAAGGTTCTGTCGAATACGAACATTCCAATTCAGCTAGGGGTTAAACACCTGTTGCTAGACTATGGTCGTTTAATCTGTGGACTGATTAATTAATTAGTGAATTAATTAATTAGGGTCACTGCTAATTGAATTGAGAACCTAGAGGGTCACACACAACAACTTGGTTACATGAGTTGAGGCTTGAAAAATGATTAAACGAGTTAATCGGGCCAATAGGGTTCCACACGTGTGAAGCCACACGTGTGGGTCACGTGAGTGACACGTGTCCTTGTGACACGTGTCACACACGTGAATATATATATATATATTATATATATATATATTAAATAATTAATTAGTTAATTATTTAATAGACTTTGGCTTAATTTTGAATTAAAAAGAAAGTGTAATTTTGGAGAAAATAATCTAGTTAATTAATTATGAATTAATTAATTAGATAAAAATAAGTTATTTATTTTATAATAAATAAAGTATAAAATTATCCAAAATAGTTTGGATATTTTTAGCTCTCTTAAAAGTTGACTTGAATTAGAATTCAAAGTCAAAGTTGGAAAATACTTGATGATCAAGTATTAGGAGAGAGAGGAACCAAATCCTTGCCCAACAAGGATTTGGATCGGCACTCCCCTCTTATACATAGGGGAGCTCGAGCTCCCCTTTAGAGCTAATTGACAATTCTTTTGGTTCATGTGTTGAACACCTTTCTTTCTCCAAGATTAAATTAAACCCTAGGTTGAGCCTAAACACTAACTAGAGAACTAGCATCCTTACTAGTTAGATTGTGATCATGTTGGTGGACTTTCTCTAGAGACTTCAAGTTAGAAGTTTGAAGATTCGAGCTTTACCAAGGAGAGGGGATCAAGCCGCGAGAAGAGCGTTCTTGGGTGGCTTGAAACGCTTCAAGAAAGAACAAAAGAAAAGTAAGTTTTCTATCTTTACGAATTGGGTTACACGATTGCGAGTTCAAGGTCCTTTTGTGGGGAAAATTTTTAAATTCCGCTGCTTTCTGATTCGTGTTTTCCCAACAAGTGGTATCAGAGCCACCTCGTTAATCGTGTTTCTGATTCGTCTCAATTATTCTGAATTTGGTAGAAATTCTTAGGCTTAGATGCGAATTAGGTATTCATGAGTTCTTTTAGAAAGCCTGAAATACGAAACTGTAATTTTTCTTGAATTTCTGAAACTGCTTTCTTAAAATTGTGTTTTTGGAAAACCGTTTTGATAGAAATTAATTTAATTCGTGTTTTGAATTTTGGATTGTTTTGTTTTTGGAACTGAAAGTATGAAACACGAAACCGCGTTACGAAAACGCGAGCCTGGACGTGCTAAGGCGTAGCACGCCAGGCCCGTGCGCCCGCCCGCCCAGCAGTACCGCAACCGCGCGGGACTGCCCGTCGCTGCCGCCCGCCAGCGCCTAGGCGCGCCCGCCAGCACCTCCCGCAACCGCGCGGGAGCCTTTCCCTCGCCTGCCTGCCTCCCGCCTAGGCACAGTGCGCGCCTTGCGCGCGAGAAGGCGTGCGCGCTGCGCGTGCGTGCCGGCAGCCTTGCTGCTGGCGTGCGCGACGTGGCGCGCGTGCGCTCGCCCGCGATGCATGCTCTCGGCCTGGGCTGGTGCGCGGGCGAGTCCGGGCTCTTCGTTTCGCGATCTTGACCTTTGTGTTTAGTCCAATCCAATCCCCATTTAATTTTTCTGAAAAATTTTATTTATTAAATTTGAATTATTTTTGAAATAATTGTTTAAATTGGGATTTTAGAAATTTAAGCGATTTACACTTTGAAAAATTACAAATTTTATTTTCTGAAAATAATGAAAGAATAAAATTATTAATTTTGGAAATTAATTGGAATTTTATTGGTTTATTGTTTTTCGGGTTTTATAGAAAAGGCTCTTGAACAAGAATTGCATCTAAGTCGTGTTTTAAGTCATTAGGACTTGAAACGAGAATTTTAATTTATTGGTTAAATTTAAATTCTTGCAAAAGCATGTTAGGTGATCATGGGTTTAGATCTATGTATGGTTTTAATTTATGCACATGGATGGTTTAAATTGGGGTTGGAGCCCTATAGTTGCGTTTTTCAATTGAGGTTGGAGCCTCACTTATGTGCGTACTGTTATGTGATTTATTATGTGGCTTTCCATATTACTGTTTTGAGGCCGGGGTATGCCCCGTGTAATTGTCTAAGGCCAATATGAAGATTGAGCCTTATTACTTTATGTCTTTTTCCTTTTATTGTAATTTGAGAGTAGAGATATGTGGTGAGGTTTTATTTTCATTTTGGAGACAATGCACCCATGGAGTAAGATGGACCACATTCAAGTAACAAGGAGGCCATAAGTGAAGACCCCTCAAAATGTTAGGGAGGGGAATCTCAATTGTTAAATGTAATAGAGATAGGGCTCGTATTTTGTTACCGCTTTCCCTTATGTGATTTAAACTGTTTATGTGGCATGTATGTTAGAACTTGTGATTGTGGAGTGGCTCCCACATATCACGCATAAGATAGGTAGAACCCATGATCATTACATGTTAGTATCATGCTAGGACATGTTATCTGTTTATGTGCTTGTTTGATATGCATTTAAGTGTACTTGCATTAATCAAGACTAATAAAATTGGATAACATATATGTTGGTGAGGTCGAACCGGACAACTCTCCGGTTGATTCGAAAATTCCCATTAAATATTAAGCTAATTTCGAACAAATAGGTGTTTAATTCGAGATGCAAATTTTGAATTAAATTCCTAGCATTCCATCAATAGGTTTTAAGTTTAGTAAGTAAAGCTAGTTATTGTCCGCGAGTCGTGGGATAGCTAGTGGAGCTTATTAGTTCTTAGTTACCTCATTAATCATTTTAAATGATCAATATTTCGTGGTCAATTTTAGCAAGGGCGATGTCCGCGAGTCGTGGGTCGTTCGAACTAAGTTTTGATCATGATCTTATGATTGATGGGTCTAGCTTAACGCCTAAGTAAATATGGATGTCGCACGAGTCGTGGGTCCATATTGAAAGATAGGTGATGCAAAAACAATTACTAAGAGTTCTAAAGGTGTTAGAATTGGTAAGTTGTACCTACCTAGGGTTCTTACTTAGAATGTCCGCGAGTCGTGGGTTCGAGGTAAAATGCCTAGGATCTTAGTACCCATTGGGAAACGTGTTCCTCTTAGATCTTTGGGAATTCTAGATCTTTGAAAAACAGTGGGAGCTACATTAGATTAAAGACCTTATCTTTTGTATATCGTTATAATTCAGCATGCTCACTAGTTCTCTGTTTTACCATTTAGGTCGTAGATTCTGTGATTCTCTACGTGTTTTGAAATGGCAACCAAAAACCCTCTTGTATCGATCCTCGAGTCAAACAAGTTGACTGGTCCCAACTATTCTGATTGGTTGAGGAATCTAAAAATCATTTTAGATTCTGAGAAGAGAACTTATGTTCTCTTCGAAGGGGAGCCTAGTCCCGAAGGAGAGGCTCCCACTCGGACCGAGCGGGATGCGATTCAGAAGTGGAAGGATGATAATCTCCAAGCCCATTGCCTTATGTTGGCTAACATGTCTCCGGACTTGGAAAGGCAACATGAGGCCATGGAATTCGCTTGGGAGATTTACGACCACTTAGAGCAACTTTACCGCCCTCATGAACGTGTTATAAGGTATAACACTTCAAAGGAATTGTTCCACTTGAGAATGAGGGAAGGTTCAAGTGTCCATGAATATGGACTTAAGTTTCTCGCCCTTACTGAGAAACTTGCTTCCATAGACATGCCTCTGAAAGATGAACTTTCAGTGGATTTGTTGCTAGCTTCGCTCCCACCATCATTCAACCCATTTGTCCTTAACTTCAACATGAATCATGCTGGTGCTACTGTAGCTGAGCTGATTAGTCAGCTTGTGACTGCTGAAAGCACGATCAAGAAGGACAATAAGGTTTTGATGGTGAATGCTCCATCTTCCTCTTCTGGGCCTTCTAAAGGTAAGGGCAAGAAAGCCCAAAAGAAGAAGAAGAAACCCCTTAGGCCCACTGGTGGCATTTCGAAGGGGAAGGCCCAAAAGAAGAAGCGTGATCAGAAAGAGGATGTTTGCTTCCATTGTGGCAAAGCGGGACATTGGAGGAGAAACTGCCCAGAGTACAAGGCTACTCTAAAGAAAGGTATCTTTCTCGTTGAAGTAAATCTTTCTATTAATTCTAGTTCTTGGGTACTTGATACCGGTTGTGGAACTCATATCTGTAATGATGTACAGATGCTAAGTGAAGTCCAACAACTCAAAGAAGGAGAATGTGTCTTGAAGATCGGTGATGGCTCAAACGTTGAAGCTCGAGCTTTAGGCACAATTAGATTAGATTTAGGTAGTTTTGAGTTGGTATTAAATAAAGTCCTTTATGTACCGAGCATTATTCGTAATATAATTTCAGTTCCAATATTAGATTGTGAAGGTTATGAAACTTATATTAAGAATGGTAAATATTTTATCAAACGGAACAACTCTTCCGTTCATATCGGTACTCTAAGTAATGGACTTTACCTAACTCAAAATATCAATATTATGAATATACAACGAGAAACAAAGCGTAAGAGAGATGACAAAGTTTCAGCTCCCTTATGGCACGCTAGATTAGGACACATTTCCAAGAACAGAATTAGCAAGATAAAAACTTTAGGATCATTCTCTGAAAATGATCTCAAAGAGTTGACTTCTTGCGAATCCTGTCTCAAAGGAAAAATATCCAAAGCTCCTTTTAAAGGAACTGTGGAACGTGCCACTAAGGCTTTGGATTTGATCCATACTGATGTTTGTGGACCGCTTAGTGTAAGCACTAGAAACAATCATCAGTATTTCATAACCTTTACTGATGACTTTAGTCGGTATGGTTATGTATACTTAATGAAGTATATATCTGAAGCTTTTGAGAAATTCTTAGAATTTCAAAAGGAGGTTGAGAACCAAACTGGTCACAAGATCAGAGCACTTCGATCTGATCGAGGAGGCGAATATCTTAGTGAAGAATTCCTTAATCATCTCAAGGATAATGGGATTATCTCTCAGTGGACTCCTCCGGGAACTCCTCAGCTTAATGGAGTTTCTGAGAGAAGGTATAGAACCCTACTTGATATGGTTCATTCCATGATGAGTTTCACTGACTTACCACCTTCTTTCTGGGGTTATGCCCTAGAAAGTGCAGCAAAGATTCTGAATCTAGTTCCCTCTAAGTCAGTCCCCAAAACGCCCTATGAAATGTGGCATGGTAAAATCCCTAGTTATTCTCACTTAAGAATTTGGGGTTGTCCTTCTTACGTGAAGAGGACAGTGGGAGATAAGTTAGAATTTCGTTCTAACTTATGCTACTTTGTAGGTTATCCTAAGGAATCCATAGGATACCACTTCTATGATCAATCTGAGCAAAAGGTGTTTGTTTCCAGAAATGCCACTTTTCTTGAGGAACCGTTCCTTAAAGAAAAGAAAGGAAAGATCATAGAATTAGAAGAAGTACAAAGTAACCCCACGCCACCCACTGAAGAGACGTCCCCTACTGATCAACTACAACCAATCACGAATTTCGATACACACGAAAACCCTCATCTAAGGCGTTCTGAATGCACTCCTAGACAGCCGGAGAGATGGTATGGATTCTTCCATGAAATCTTTCAAAAGGATAATGATCCTTTAACATATGAGGAGGCACTTTCAGATTCTGACTCTGAACAGTGGACAGAAGCCATGAAATCCGAAATGGACTCCATGAACTCCAACCAAGTTTGGACCTTGGTAGATTTGCCTGATGGGGTCAAACCCATAGGTTGCAAATGGATCTTTAAGAGAAAGCTTGGAGTTGATGGAAGCATTGCAGCCTATAAAGCAAGACTGGTTGCAAAAGGATTCACTCAAAGACCCGGCGTGGATTTTGATGAAACTTTTTCACCAGTTGCAATGCAAAAGTCTATTCGGATCATGCTTGCCATTGCTGCATATTCTGACTATGAGATATGGCAAATGGATGTGAAAACTGCCTTTCTCAATGGTGACATTGACAGAGACATTTATATGGAGCAACCCATAGGTTTCACATTCAGTGGGAGTGAGCAAAAGGTTTGCAAACTCCAAAGATCAATCTATGGATTGAAACAGGCTTCTAGGAATTGGAACATTCGATTTGATGAATCAGTCAAAGCGTTTGGCTTCATGCAAATTTCGAATGAATCATGTGTGTATAGAAAGGAATTGGAGACCTCAGTGCAATTCTTAGTGCTTTATGTTGATGACATCCTTCTTATTGGGAATTCAAAGGATGACATGAAAGTGACTAAGTTATGGTTATCGAACCAATTCGAGATGAAAGATCTTGGTGATGCGTCCTATATCCTTGGAATTAAAATCTATAGAGATAGATCTAGAAGGTTAATAGGACTATCACAGTCGATGTACATTGACAAAGTATTGAAGAGATTCAATATGGAGTCAGCAAAGGATAAGAACCTTCCTATGAGTGTAGGAACATGTCTTTCAAAGAAGATGTGTCCTAAGACTAACCTTGAGAAGGAAAGAATGACTCATACACCTTATGCATCAGCAATAGGTAGCATAATGTATGCAATGTTATGTACTCGACCGGATGTGGCTTATGCACTTAGTGTGACAAGTCGTTTCCAATCGGACCCTGGAGATGGTCACTGAGCTGGCGTGAAGAATATTCTTAAGTACTTGAAAAGTACTAAAGATTTATTCTTAGTTTACGGAGGTCAGAAAGATCTTACTGTCGAAGGATACTGCGATGCAAGCTTTGCATCAGACTTAGATGATTTTAAGTCAATGTCAGGATACATTTTCTGCCTCAACGGCGGAGCAGTGAGTTGGAAGAGTTCCAAGCAAACTACCACTGCAGATTCGACCACTGAGGCCGAATACTTAGCTGCAAATGATGCAGCTAAGGAAGGTGTTTGGATTAGAAACTTCATTCAAGAGTTGAATGTTGTTCCTAGCATGAAAGACCCCATTACTGTGTTTTGTGACAACACTGGGGCGGTTGCTCAAGCAAGAGAACCAAGATCTCACCAACGGACCAAGCACATTATGAGGAAGTATCACCTAATCCGTGATATTATCAAAAGAGGAGATGTGCTAATTGAGAGGGTCACATCAGCAGAGAACGTGGCAGATCCACTTACTAAACCCCTTAGTCGAGAAGCTTTCCAAAGTCATCTTCAGAAGATGGGACTTAGAGTAGCTTTAGAATGGCTTTGACGGGCAAGTGGGAGATTGTTAGGAATAGTGCCCTAGAAAGCCGATTGTATATCCGCTTTGTGCTTTTCCTTATTGTAATCACAGACAATCTTTGAATGAAATAACGAATTGAGGCAACACTTCTTTATATGCTCTTGTTTGGTATGTGTTAACTTTAGCTGTGCATGTATGAGAACTCCCCTAATCCTGATGACTTTAGGACTCTACCATTTAGGTGAAATGGTTCATGAAACGAGCCCTATATCACATAAGTCATGATTAGTAAAATACTCCAAGCCGATGAGTCCTACAGACAGTGGGAGTGTCAACCTGACTCCTCTAAGGCTTGCTTGTGGGATCACGCCCTTAAGAAGGACCACCTTGTTTCATGGAGGTACAAAGTGTATAGTTGATACGTGCGTGATACATGAGGGTGCTTACTTTAATAAGTAAGTTCACTGAGGTGCCCCGTGTGAGAACATTCCTAAATGGGAAAGGAAGTTTCTATTTCAGGAAATGGAAACTTCCAGATTAGGAAATATCTCACGAGTCATTGATGTGATTAATTGATCCTTAGACTTGAGGTTCCTTGTCACTTTATGAGTTAACTCTGTAGTCTTAGGTATAAGCTTTAAAGGGTGTCACCTTAGACAACTGATTCAAGGCTTATGCTGGGGCTGCACAAGTGATTCATGAAAGTGAATGAGAATCAAGAAAGGACCTACACTTGCATTTGCAAGGTGATCTCTTATTGTGTAAGTCATTCATATGCCATATGGAGTCCTTGGCCAAGGCAGTAGATCAAGACATCAAGAAAAGGGTTTCTTGGATTGAGATCAAATGGATATGAAATGCACTTAGCTTTAAGACCGGATTATTAGGGTTCTAATTATTCCCTTACCCTAGATCTTGGTTGAGAGATAATAAGTAGGAGGATTGTATCTCACATGAATCAATGACTTAAAGGTTCTGTCGAATCCGAACATTCCAATTCAGCTAGGGGTTAAACACCTGTTGCTAGACTATGGTCGTTTAATCTGTGGACTGATTAATTAATTAGTGAATTAATTAATTAGGGTCACTGCTAATTGAATTGAGATCCTAGAGGGTCACACACAACAACTTGGTTACATGAGTTGAGGCTTGAAAAATGATTAAACGAGTTAATCGGACCAAGAGGGTTCCACACGTGTGAAGCCACACGTGTGGGTCAAGGACACGTGTCACACACGTGAATATATATATATATATATATTATATATATATATATTAAATAATTAATTAGTTAATTATTTAATAGACTTTGGTTTAATTTTGAATTAAAAAGAAAGTCTAATTTTGGAGAAAATAATCTAGTTAATTAATTATGAATTAATTAATTAGATAAAAATAAGTTATTTATTTTATAATAAATAAAGTATAAAATTATCCAAAATAGTTTGGATATTTTTAGCTCTCTTAAAAGTTGACTTGAATTAGAATTCAAAGTCAAAGTTGAAAAATACTTGATGATCAAGTAATAGGAGAGAGAGGAACCAAATCCTTGCCCAACAAGGATTTGGATCGGCACTCCCCTCTTATACATAGGGGAGCTCGAGCTCCCCTTTAGAGCTAATTGACAATTCTTTTGGTTCATGTGTTGAACACCTTTCTTTCTCCAAGATTAAATTAAACCCTAGGTTGAGCCTAAACACTAACTAGAGAACTAGCATCCTTACTAGTTAGATTGTGATCAAGTTGGTGGACTTTCTCTAGAGACTTCAAGCTAGAAGTTTGAAGATTCGAGCTTTACCAAGGAGAGGGGATCCAGCCGCGAGAAGAGCGTTCTTGGGTGGCTTGAAACGCTTCAAGAAAGAACAAAAGAAAAGTAAGTTTTCTATCTTTACGAATTTGGTTACACGATTGCGAGTTCAAGGTCCTTTTGTTGGGAAAATTTTTAAATTCTGCTGCTTTCTGATTCGTGTTTTCCAACAGATGATGCTAAGGTTAGCCAAACAGTTGCAATTCAATTCAAACAAGTTTTCAGAACTGAGAATTAACCTAAGTCAATCAAGCCTTATATCAAACACTTAGCACGCATTCATCATCACTCCCCTAGTCCTAGGGATTTAGCTACTCATAATCGAATCAAAACTCATAGAACCAAAGGACATTGCAGTAATTGAAATCAAAGTCTTCATGTCAAAACAAATTCTCAAAACCAAACTCATAAACATTCATGAACTAAGAAAACGAATCTAAAAGTCTAAACGAATCAAATCTAAAAATTGAGGAATTAGTTTGATCATAAAAGCAATAAATAAAACTGGAATCAAACTAAATTGTTCGAAGAAATCAATCCTCTCATCTTCTCGAAATCCTCTGAAACACCTTGGTAAAACTCCATCTCGAAATCTCTCTCCTAGGTCAAAAGTCTGAAGAGCCGATCCTCTCTAACGAACCTCTAAAATCGTATAAATATCAGCTATCAGAAATCCTCAGCCGACACGAGACACGATCGTGTCTCATTTCTTCACAATCCCCGCCACGATCGTGTTCAACAAAAATCGCCAAAACGCTTTATTAAGTGACACGACCATGTAACATTTTACTCTTCAAGGGTGCCACGATGGTGTCATCACATCCTCTCGCACAGCCAACTCTCTGTACTGAGACACGACGGTGTCTCGATTTCTTCATGTCAGGTGACACGACGGTGTCACCATCTCTTCCGAAAATCGCACAGCTTATGTACTGAGATACGATGGAGTCTCAGTTCGTTCTTCCAGGGAGATACGACGGTGTCCCCTAAAAATCGCCAATTTCACCAATATCTGCATCTTTTCGCCGTTTTTAATCTCCAACGCACAAATACCCAAATGGAGCATAATTCACACATAAGTTCTTAAAACAACATAAATACTCAATTCAACGCTCGAATTCATGCAAATTCTTCACTCAACACTTCTCCAGGGTATGATTCAAAACAGCTCGTTACACTAAGTGCATATGCCACGTGACTCCCCGACTTTTCGACCGTATAGGTACGACGTATGTGCGCAACTTAAATTATTTGAATTCATATGAAATATTTGAATTATATGTCAAAATTTGCCTCAAGTGATTTATGATATGAATTTTGTGAATTTATATATGTGAAATTAATTCCCGAACAAGCTAATTTCGTAAGTTATGTGATTTATATGAGTTAAGGACTTAATTGTGCGATTTTATTTAATTTTGAACTTAATTGAAAATTTGAATTTGGACTTATTTGACACTTTTTGAAAGTTTAGGACTTAATTGAAAAATAGCCTTTTAATGCGTTAAATTTTTATTTTTATTTTTATTTTAATTTATTTTTTATTTCTTGAATTTGAATTTCATTATTCTAATAATATGCCTATTGTTGAAATGAGATGTGTTCATGTTCGATTTGAGATCGAAATTTCGTGTCATTTTAATATGTTGGAGTTTTATGAGTCATGAACTTGGATACGTGCTCGTTATGTGATGCCCCGATATTTCGGCCGTACAGGTATGACGTAAGTGTTTAGCAAATTGCGCGAATTAATTCTTTATACGTATTTTATATAATTAATTTTATTTTAAATATTAAAATATTAATTGTTATATTTTAAGTTTTATTAATATTAATTTATATGTTAATGTGAATTGTTATTAAATTAAATATGTAAATCAATTATGTTAATTAATACTAAATGTCATTCCAAATTCGTTGACTTTATTTTCAAATTTTATCATTTACGCATTCAACTTTATGATTATTTGTAAACGTATGGATTTTCTCGTTGCATTGCTTATGAGTGACATATACGTGCTTCGTTTTTATATGAATTGATACCGAAATTTCGTGCAAATTTAATATGTTGGAGATATACGTGTCGTGTATATGAATATTTGTTCGTTTCGTATTTTCGGGTTCATTTGCATGAGTTTTGAATTTAATTTGATTTTGCAATCCAAGTCGGGGGCTAACGAGCAATTAGCGCACTCTTGGTTCCGTATGTGATATCTTGAGCTCGGGAACTCGGATTCGAGTTTCGTCAACTTCGTTGAACTCGTATCAAAAATTCGGGTTTAATAAACACAGCCTTATATTTTTCCCAAGTCATTTGAACCTCCTAAATCCAACCGAAAAATGAATCGGTGCCTAAACTGCCATGTTTTACTAAAATGACCATAACTCTTACAATTCATGACTAAATTAACCATAGTTGGAGCCTATGGAACCCTAACTCAACCACTTAACCTATCATACCATAACTTAACCGAACCAATGCCTCTCACTTAGAGAAATCCATCCATTTTTCCTCTGCTTCTAGTTTTTCCCGTAACCCTTATGCATCTTAGAGATTCAAAGCTCAAATCTCTTCCAAGCCCCCATTAATCCACAAGGTAAGTTTAGGATTGTAATATACATTCAATATGTGTCATTTTAAGCTATGCATCCCCAATTTTGATCATGGTTTCATGAGTTTATGGCTGAATTTGAGAATTAGTAGGTTTTGAGCATTTGGGTTGAACTCCTTCGTTTCTTGTTGGTTTTAGTTGATTCCAAGCTTGAATATGATTGTCTTGACTCCCTCTTCTCATTTATGATCATTGATTACATGGTAGTTGAAGTATTCATGAGTTATCATTAATGGCACTTTGAGGAAAATTCATGAAATGATCACTTATGCCTCCTTTTCACGTTGAGCTTCCGTGGGACTGATTTATATGTCGAAATTGGTGTTGTTTTGCTGCATATTTGATTGCCTAACTTACCAGAACATGATGGGATAAAGGAGATCAGTTGTTGCTGTGTTTTTTCGTGGTTTTTCCCCTGTTTTGGACTGGTTATTGCTGCTGTCAAACTGCTGCGTTTTCCTTGCTTGTTGCTGTCAGTTTTTAGTCTTTTAATTAGGTTGTTCATGCTATAATTCTGCTGCTTATCCTGCCCTTGGTTGCTGCCTTTTTGCTGTTGTTAATTCATGCCTTGAATAGGGGAGTTTTGCTTCGTTTTGTTGAACTGCTGTGCGTCTGTTTTGGATCTCCCCCGGGCGGGGAGATTTTGACCGTAAAATGGCCCGACCGGGTAGTCCTGATGCGGAAACCTCCTGCATAAGACTCCCCGGGCGGGTAATTTTGTCGGCAAAATCTCCCCGGGCGGGGAGACTGAATCTGTACCGAGTTGCAGCTGTTTCCTTTCCTTTCTTTCTTGCATGCGTTTGTTTGTATGAAGTATGTTTGTTTAATTCTGATGCATGGCTTAGATGGATAAATGAATTTCCTAATTCTTATATTGCATGCATATCTAATTGTTAAGGTTTGCATATGCATACACGGTGATAGAATTAGTTTTGCATGCATATTTATTTGTGTAATGTTGCATATGCATGCATGTTAGATATATATATATATATATATATATATATATTTGCATGCAGGAATAATTTGCATGCCTGGGAAATTGATGGTGTACGTACATATATTTATTGCATATTTTTTTATATATATGTTATTATATATTAATTATTATTTGAATTAATTGAATTATAGAATTTAATTGTTACTTATTTCATGTTTTATTTAATTTTCGATCTTGATTTGAACGTATTTAATTGTCTATTTTCTAATTGTAAATATGATTTAATACGTGCTATGATCATGTTTGAAATTCTTAAATTAATTTGATTGGAAATGTGAATTTATGACTTGAATGAATATGAACGTTTCTAATGTCGAATGAAAGGCTCGTGTATATGATTTAAATGTATTAATTGTGCACATGAACATGTTCATTACATAATATATTCTTTTATACATTCATATCATGATCATGACATTGCCGAGCATCTTAATTGGTCATTTTGAGTCTCACATCACCTTTCTTGCACAGATTTTGATTCCGTTGGAGACGAGGCCGGTCAGTGAGGCACTTGTGTTCTCCTTTTTGCCGTTTAACGTGGGTTTCTCTACTATTTAGATAAATCACCCTATATACTCCCAACGTGTAAATATTTCGGCTAAAATTATTACATGTATATAAAGTCGTTTTCAAGAGTAAATGATTTCAACGTAAAGCCTTTCTTTTATGAACCTACCAAATGTTTTGGCGAGAAAAGATTGAATGTTATGCACAGAATAGGGCCTAGGGACTTGGTGTGAGTGGTGACCCGAGGAGGCATGGGCTGACGGTGAACACTCACACTAGTCCCACCAATGAACGGCGTAAACGGACCTCGTTAGGAGTTAGCGAGGAATGGACGCTGAGTGCCATCTGGGGAGTCATGTTCCCCTTTTGGTCAATGAATGGGTGGTCGGGCCTTGCAAACCCGCCACGAACCCGGAGGAAGCAGGTGTAAATGTTAATGAATGTGCACGAAGGAATGTTATGCATGAAAAGAATGAACGAATGAATGTTTAATGAACTACACAAGCTGTTGGTTGGAGATAATGCACGCCCACTCGCCGGGCCAATAATGATTTAATGTAAATGAATCGTTATAATCCCTTTTGATGATTTCTCTATTTTGCCCACTTGGGAAATTCGTTAAAAACCTCACTTGGGATTGTAGCTTGCATGTGATTGTTTAAATATCATCGTATATTATATTTATGCCCTGCTTTTATACCCACCAGTCCCTTTTGGACTGAACCCGTTTGGTTTTCAGTTGTGTTGTGCAGGTGTCAAGGGAGCTAGGCGGGAATTCGAGTCATAGGTCTTGCATTCGTCTCTAGCTCTTGTATTTTGGTCTTACACTTACATATTGCACTTTTGATCATTGTATAAAAATATTAATGCAGCGTACATGTTTTGAGCTTTGACGCATTTGACGATATGTATGGTTTATTTTTGGAGCTTTGATGCTCATGATATATATAGATGTTATATGTTCAGTTTATGCTTCCGCTTTAATGTTTACTTTGATTTTGGGGTTTAAGGGTCAGCCCACGTAGCATAGCGTGTGTGTTGTCCCCGTTTGCCGTGACTTAGCTCGAGTATGGATCGTCCATTTCATATTCGGGTCGGGTCTCGGTGCGGGGGATGTGGTACCTTGCGCTCGGGTGCTAGATCCTTAAGTGGTATCAGAGCTTCGGGTTGCAAAACTCAGGCTCTCGTGTCGTGTGGGTCAGTCTAGGTTATTCGGCATAGGAACTACGTGATAATGTGTGCATTACATTGATCTTGAACATAAAATTGTCTTTCCTTTTAATCTTGTCGAATTATCTGTTCGATTTTATATTGGATCCGTGCCTTTCGTGTTGAATATGTGCCATGGGCATGTACTAATCGCATGCATATATCTTCGAAATGAGTTATGATTTACAGGTTATGAAGATAATATCAAGCCACGGCCAAGTTCCACAATAAAGACGATCTATTGCAAGTTCTTCCTGAGGCATGGAAGATAGGAGGGATGCACCGGGGAGGAATATGGAGAATTTGAGATGTGAGGCCTTCCTATATGGAGCTAGAGTTCAAGGGTTGGGAGCCGGAATGGGAGGTTCCACTTTAGGGATGCAATGGTAGATAGACACTTGATAAGATAAGAGTTGATCAGGGAAAATATTTATGACTCCTAAAATGGGGATATACGGCTCTCCTACATAAGATGCCATAATTGGATTCAATGGGATCGTTCAACCTAAGGAATAAAGTAAATGAATCTTGAAGGTATTTTGGTTCAGGGTTCGGACCATTGAAGAGGTATCGAGGCCTGAGAGGAGTCAAGGTAAAATAAATTCGATGGGAATTGAGCACCAAGAGTTGTCAAAGAAGGGTTTCTAAATAAACTTGGAAATTAGAAATCGAGATTGTAGAAGTCAAGATCAGGAAGAGTTTAAATTTAGGTGCTCTGGATTTCGACTAAGATAGAAACGAGTAGGGAAGGGAGTAGAGAAAGGCAATTGACGGGGTAAGTATAAATTTAGGGAAGGTGGTGATATTGAGGATGGGAATTGAGTTCGTTTTCCAAATCCAAGCTAAATTGCCGAGTTGTGAGGTCGAATTGGGAGATATGGAGCAACAAATGGAAACGATAAAGTAAGGCGAAGACTCATTGGAAGGAAATCATGCGCTCAAGTATAAGCAATCGAAAAACAAGGTTAATTCGTCAATCTAAGTTCATAAAGGATAAGCGCGGGAAATTTGATCAGGGGGATGATTCGAAGTAGAATTCACAAACATAGTCGGAGTAATTTTATAAGATAATTTGGGGAAATGTCGAAGGGTGATTCTTGGGGAGAAATTCAGATACTAATTCAATGGATGTAGAAGAAATTAGGGATCTAGAAATTTTAATTTCGGATCGTGGGAGATACAAGGGATGCACGAAGATTCATGGAAAACTGGAAGACCGTGGGAAAGACAAGGCAGGATTAGCAAGTCAAAGTAATCTCAGTCATGGTACGTGCGTCATACTTCGCACCAAATTATTTATTTTTCTTTACTTATGTTCGTGCGTTCATTTTTATTTGATTTTGTTGCTTTAATGTACTGCATATTTAATTGTCGTAAGTGTGCCACGTGCATCGTCATTTTTAACCCGACATGCATTCTAGTGTTTATTTAATAGGAAGTTCTTTCATCTCACTTATCAAGTATCTCTTCGATCGGGCCACATCTAAGTTAAGAGGAAAAGAAATAATGGGACGGTACGTTACAATGAAGGTGACGTCGGGAAAATAAAGAATTTCAAGTAAGGGATAGGATAATCGAAACGGGAATTCATAAAGAGAAGCGAGATTAGAGTTGATTGCGGGGTGTTTGGATCGGACAAGAATAGGAAAGGGGTTTAGGACATCAAGCGAATTGGAAGGGAAGTTGAAAGGCAAAACCTTGGGGTTGCCCTTTTGATTAAAATCCTCCCTAATGAAAATTATTTATCCAGAATTTCGACAAAAGAAGAATCGATGGAGTTCAACACGTGGCAATACAAATTTAAGGGGAAGAGCACGACCGAGAAACAAATTGGAAGATTGAAGTGGTGCTCGAAGAAATATTTTAGTAGGAATAACAGAATTGCAAATTAAGGAAGACCTGGAAGTCCTAATGGTGGTGATCGAAAATAAATAAAAGAGCCTTAACGGTTAAGCCGTTCAAGTGAGCGTTAAGTATTAAGTTCGTGTTGAAGGCCACCACGGGATATTGAGGAGATGGTTTGTTGAGCATTTCTACACATTGGATTTAAATTTTGGGAAATAATGGAATTATGGAAGAGCTTCTGCGAGACCATTAAATCGCCTCAAGGAACAGAAATTAAATCAAATTAATACGTTCATGATGGTAACCATAGAGGGTAATTTGACTAAGTATTGGAGGAGTTTGGACATCACTTAACAAAATAAAACCCTACTGCATCGCTACTCGTTTTTCCATAATGAGTTAGAAGGAATTTGAGAAGAAAGGAATCAGAAAGAAGTGACTATGGAAGGACTTGAATTGAATCTCAAGAAGTATCAAGGAAGTTTTCCCTCGATTAGAAATTTGGGTGGATCGAAATTTAATGCACACTTAATGGTTCTAAGAGGATGAAGGGATGAGGAAACGATCCACGAAGAGATTAATCCAAAATTTTTGGGAACCGAAGATCACAATCTAGTTTGGAAAGAACTCGTCAAGAAGGTTGTGATCATTAATCAAAAAGGTTATTGAATTTCAGGGGTTTCACCAAATTATAGAAGGAGACATGAACCATGAAGAAGACCGGTCCGAAATCTGAAGATGTAGGGTAAAACTCGTTTTGGAAGGGCAGGTTGATTGGATCAGGGTCAACGTATAACCGAGAAATGGAAAAAGGTAAGAAGATATAAGAATCATAGTGGAATTAATAATAGGACCAGTCGAGAGCCTTATCAGTTTTTTAGGTAGACATGTTGAGGATATTAAAGACAAGCCAAGAGTCGAGCTAGTTTTTGGGTTCAGACCATACCTTGGGACCACGAAGGCTTTAGCTTCAAATTCATTTCAACGGTGAACGGTACCTCAGACATCCATGGCATATGCATACACGAATTGTTAATTTAAATAATTTTGATAATCTGTGCTTTGACACTTTGATGTGTTAGCTATTGTTGTATAATCGATGTTGGATGTAAGTAAGTGATAATTGTTCACTGGCTTTATGTGATTGATTTGATTAAGTTGTCGTAATTGGATGTTTTGATGCTTTCTCCTTGGTGTTTGCTCTTCGTTGTGACTGTCTTTTGTATTTTGAACTTCTTTACCTGTTTGCGAGAGACGGGGTTCTCTCATTGTTTTTCGAGAGACGGGGTTCTCTCGTTGTTGCTTTTGAGAGATGGGGTTCTCTCATTGTTTTTTGAGAGACGGGGTTCTCTCCTTGTTGCTTGTGAGGAACGGGGTTCCTTCATTAATTGTTTTCAGGCAGACAGTGAATCCGAGGACGGATTCTTTTAAGGGGGAGAGGTTGTGATGCCCCGATATTTCGGCCGTACAGGTATGACGTAGGTGTTTACCAAATTGCACGAATTAATTATTTATACGTATTTTATATATTTAATTTTATTTTAAATATTAAAATGTTAATTATTATATTTTAAGTTTTATTAATATTAATTTATATGTTAATGTGAATTGTTATTAAATTAAATATGTAATTCAATTATGTTAATTAATATTAAATGTCATTCCAAATTCGTTGACTTTATTTTCAAATTTTATTATTTACGCATTCAACTTTATGATTATTTGTAAATGTATGGATTTTCTCGTTGCATTGCTTATGAGTGACATATACGTGCTTCGTTTTTATATGAATTGATACCGAAATTACGTGCAAATTTAATATGTTGGAGATATACGTGTCGTGTATATGAATATTGGTTCGTTTCGTATTTTCGGGTTCATTTGCATGAGTTTCGAATTTAATTTGATTTTGCAATCCAAGTCGGGGGCTAACGAGCAATTAGCGCACTCTTGGTTCCGTTTGTGATATCTTGAGCTCGGGAAATCGGATTCGAGTTCCGTCAACTTCGTTGAACTCGTAACGAAGATTCAGGTTTAATAAACTGAGCCTTATATTTTTTCCAAGTCATTTGAACCTCCAAAATCTAACCGAAAAATGAATCGGCGCCTAAAATGCCATGTTTTACTAAAATGACCATAACTCTTACAATTCTTGACCAAATTAACCATAGTTGGAGCCTATGGAACCCTAACTCAATCACTTAACCTATCATACCATCCCATAACCGAACCAATGCCTCTCACTTAGAGAAATCCATCCATTTTTCCTCTGCTTCAAGTTTTTCCCGTAACCCTTGTGCATCTTAGAGATTCAAAGCACAAATCTCTTCCAAACCTCGATTAATCCACAAGGTAAGTTTAGGATTGTAATATACATTCAATATGTGTCATTTTAAGCTATGCATCCCCAATTTTGATCATGGTTTCATGAGTTTATGGCTGAATTTGAGAATTAGTAGGTTTTGAGCATTTGGGTTGAACTCCTTCGTTTGTTGTTGGTTTTAGTTGATTCCAAGCTTGAATATAATTGTCTTGACACCCTATTCTCATTTATGATCATTGATTACATGGTAGTTGAAGTATTCATGAGTTATCATTAATGACACTTTGAGGTAAATTCATGAAATGATCACTTATGCCTTCTTTTCACGTTGAGCTTCCGTGGGACTGATTTATATGTCGAAATTGGTGTTGTTTTGCTGCATATTTGATGGCCTAACTTACCTGAACATGATGGGATAAAGGAGATCAGTTGTTGCTCTGTTTTTTCGTGGTTTTGCCACTGTTTTGGACTGGTTATTGCTGCTGTCAAACTGCTGCGTTTTCCTTCATTGTTGCTGTTAGTTTTTAGTCTTTTAATTAGGTTGTTCATGCTATAATTCTGCTACTTATCCTGCCCTTGGTTGCTGCCTTTTTGCTGCTGTTAATTCATGCCTTGAATAGGGGAGTTTTGCTTCATTTTGTTGAACTGCTATGCGTCTGTTTTGGATCTCCCCCGGGCGGGGAGATTTTGAACGTAAAATGGCCCGGCCGGGTAGTCCTGATGCAGAAACCTCCTGCATAAGTCTCCCCGTGCGGGTAATTTTGTGAGCAAAATCTCCCCGGGCGGGGAGATTGAATCTGTACCGAGTTGCAGCTGTTTCCTTTCCTTTCTTTCTTGCATGCGTTTGTTTGTATGTTTAATTCAGTAGTGCATACATGAAGTATGTTTGTTTAATTCTGTTGCATGGCTTAGATGGATAAATGAATTTCCCAATTCTCATATTGCATGCATATCTAATTGTTAAGGTTTGCATATGCATGCACGCTGATAGAATTAGTTTTGCATGCATATTTATTTGTGTAATGTTGTATGTGCATTATATATATATATATATATTTGCATGCATGGGAAATTGATGATATACGTACATATATTTATTGTATATTTTTTTATATATTAATCATTATTTGAATTAATTGAATTATAGAATTTAATTGTTACCTATTTCATGTTTTATTTAATTTTCGATCTTGATTTGAACGTATTTAATTGTCTATTTTCTAATTGTAAATATGATTTAATACGTGCTATGATCATGTTTGAAATTCTTGAATTGATTTGATTGGAAATGTAAATTTATGACTTGAATGAATATGAACGTTTCTAATGTCGAATGAAAGGCTCGTTTATATGATTTAAATGTATTAATTGTGCACATGAACGTGTTCATTACATAATATATTCTTTTATACATTCATATCATCATCATGACATTGTCGAGCCTCTTAATTGGTTATTTTGAGTCTCACTTCACCTTCCTTGCACAGATTTTGATTCCGTTGGAGACGAGGCCGGTCAGTGAGGCTCTTGTGTTCTCCTTTTTGCCGTTTAAGGTGGGTTTCTCTACTATTTAGATAAATAACCCTATATACTCCCAACGTGTAAAGATTTCGGCTAAAACTATTATATGTATATAGAGTCGTTTTCAAGAGTAAATGATTTCAACGTAAAGCCTTTCTTTTATGAACCTACCAAATGTTTTGGCGAGAAAAGAATGAATGTTATGCAAAGAATGGGGCCCAGGGACTTGGTGTGAGTGGTGACCCGAGGAGGCATGGGCTGACCGTGAACCCTCACACTAGTCCCACCAATGAACGGCATAACCGGACCTCGTTAGGAGTTAGCGAGGAATGGACGCTGAGTGCCATCTGGGGAGTCATGTTCCCCTTTTGGTCAATGAATGGGTGGTCGGGCCTTGCAAACCCGCCACGAACCCGGAGGAAGAAGGTGTAAATGTTAATGAATGTGCACGAAGGAATGTTATGCATGAAAATAATGAATGAATGAATGTTTAATGAACTACACAAGGTGTTTGGTTGGAGATAATGCACACCCACTCGCCGGGCCAATAATGATTTAATGTAAATGAATCGTTATAATCCCTTTTGATGATTTCTCTATTTCGCCCACTTGGGAAATTCTTTAAGAACCTCACTTGGGATTATAGCTTGCATGCGATTGTTTAAATATCGTCGTATAATATATTTATGCCCTGGTTTTATACCCACCAGTCCCTTTTGGACTAAACCCGTTTGGTTTTCAGTTGTGTTGTGCAGGTGTCAAGGGCGCTAGGCGGGAATTCGAGTCATAGGTCTGACATTCGTCTCTAGCTCTTGTATTTTGGTCTTACACTTGCATATTGCACTTTTGATCATTGTATAAGAATATTATTGGAGCGCACATGTTTTGAGCTTTGACGGCATTTGACGATGTATATGGCTTATTTTTGGAGCTTTCATGCTCATGATATATATAGATGTTATATGTTTAGTTTATGCTTCCGCTTTAATGTTTACTTTGATTTTGGGGTTTAAGGGTTAGCCCGCCTAGCATAGCGTGTGTGTTGTCCCCGTTCGCCCTAACTTAGCTCGAGTATGGATCATCCATTTCATATTCGGGTATCCATTTCATATTCGGGTCGGGTCTCGGTGCGGGGGATGTGGTACCTTGCACTCGGGTGCTACACGTTATGTGTTTTCGGGTTTATTTATTGGGTTTTCGGGCTTCGTTTTGTTGGGGTAACCTAAAGGAGGCTAAAATGTACTTACCGCGCCTTGGGTTCCGGGTAGTGTAATTTGAGCTCGGGAATTCGGATTCGAATTTTGTCACCTCTGTTGAACTCGTTTCGAAGATTCGAGTCCAATGGAACAGTCCTTATAATTTTTCGACCTTGTTTGATACGCCGAATCAGCCCGTAACTTTGTCTCGCGCTCATATGGCCACTTTTCACTAAATTGCACATAAGTCCCTCAATTCTTGGCCAATTGCCCTCAACCTAGACCTACATCTCACTAACTGAGCCTATTATCACCCCATATTCCTTCCATTTCGTTCCATACACAAGAGAAGGGAGAGAAATCAGATTTTTGGAGCAGCAATGACCATTCCCGTCACTATTCACCCATTGAAGAGATTGAGCTCTAATCTTCATTTTCCTTCACCATCTTCAAAGGGTAAGCTTGTATTTGATATGTACATGATTAAGTGGTCATTTTTATCCAAGAAATTCTGATTTTCATCCATGTTTGATATAGTTTTAGGCCAAGACAAGAATAGTTAGATTTTATTGCCATTTTTTAATTGGATGACTTCTTTTGGTGTTTCTCTTGAATTGAGGCTGTAAACTTGATCTTTATGCTTCATTTATTGTTGAATATACCTGACTTTGGTGGTAGTTGTGATATGCGTGAGATACCATTAATGTACTTGAACTTTTGTTGAGATATATGCATGTATTTGATCCTTTTTCCTTCTCCTTCTCTTGCTGTCAGTTTTAGCTCAGTTTGAAGATGTTTTTGTGCTAATTTGCTGCTTGCTTTCATGCCTTAACATGTCTACTTGAGTTGGTATTTGATTGGTATGAGAAACAGGGCTGAACTTACCCCTTTTCGTGGCTGAAATTGTCTCCCCGACCGGGGAGATTTTACTCAAGAAAGTACCCGCCCGGGTACGCGCTATGCAGAAAGTTTCTACATCAAATGTACCCGGGAGAGTACTTTTATGAAGAAAATCTCCCCTGGGCGGGGAGATGAGGTCCAGCTTGTAACATCCCGCTCGTCCGATTTATAAGGCACGCCACGTTTCAACCTTTATATGTGTTTAATTATGTGATTTTATGTTTTTCGTGGCCGTATTATGAACTCTTTTAGAGTTTAGGGGTTTTTCGGTCATTTATCGTTTCAACCTTTGTAATTTTCTCTTTTAGGGGTTTTTCGGTCATTTATCGTTCGAACGAGATTTTGACCATTTTGACCCCTTCAACGCGTTCGGGGCATCGAGACGAGTCCGTAGACCCTAAGTTTGCCCAATTCTGACATCGTTTGCCCCTTCTACCGTTCGTTCCTCACGCGAGAACCCGGGATAAAACACTCGGATCCTCGTTTAACGTGCCATAACGCAGCAGACCTCAGTCTCTCCCTCTCTCCCGCGATTTTCACTGTACACACAAGCCCAAGGTGTGATTTCACACACATGCCCAACTCGCTCGTTTCTCGACGGAATTCGACGATCCAATTGTCCATTTCGATTATCTCAACAACGCGGTCACAACCGTACCAAGAACTCGACCAACCGACGACCAATGGCGGAGATATCGCCGATTTTCAGACGCGGCTGGAGGAGGGTGGCGGAGCCGCCACTTCGCAGCCTATTAGCGGCGGCTTCCGGCCACTTTCCGGCGACACGCGCTTCACACCCAAGAAGAAGGGTCTCCGGCGCATCGAATGGCGTTGGCGGTGCGGCCATCGGGGCCACGATGGCGCCGCACGCGCCGCCTGAACCTCGCGGCGGCGGCGCCTGTCACTGTTTCGGCGGCTCCGGTGGCGGCGATCCGGCGGGCTTCAGACAAAATGTCCGTCCCGTTATGGTGAGTCCGTTGCCGCTTTCCGTTCGTTAATCAGACACTCGGTTTATTTTCTGTGAATTTATTTGTATAATTATGAATATTTAATTATTTGTTCTAATTGTAATTTAATTGTGATTTGCTTGACTTATCGATTTATATGAACTCCGATGTATACGAAATCTTACATTTAATGAAATGTGGTATGCATTGACGCTTTGAATTGTAAATTGAACCCCGTTATGTCAAAAATTGTATTAGTTGTTAATTGTTTAAAATGTAATTCGTACTTGTATGTTCGATAAATTGATGAATATGCATTGCTTGGTATTTGAAAATATGTAATGAATTATGAATGTATAAACTTATAAATTGTTGTTGATATTAGTTTTGTTTCATGCCATTTGGGTATAATTCTCGTACAAGGGGTGTTTATGTAATTTTTTAAAAAAATACAAATTTATATAACTTGAATTAATTGAACCTTATCATTTGAAAACGATTAAGCTAATTTTGATTTAAGTAAAAGTTGAATTAGCATGCCTTAGATGATTAATTTGAGACTCTTGCAATTAAAGTTTAATTACCTAAATCGAATTTGGATCTAATATGTAATACATGAATTGAATATGTAAAATATGAATTGTATGAATTGAGTAGGGTTAGAATTTGATTTGTAACCTTGTGAAATTTGTATGAATTAGGAAGCATGCTATTATGATTTATTTGATTTATTAATGTGTCAATTGATATGAAAGGTGCTACGTGAATTTGCATGAAATGAATTAAATAAACATTGTTAATTAAATTTGTTATACAATCCATGAATTGTTTGTGTGATAAATGAATAATATGATTTGCCTTGCCTTTCAGTTTCCCTAATTTGCATTAATTGTGCGTATGAACATGCCTTAATGTTTTGTTTTGCATAGAATTAATATGAATTTGAAACCTGCTTATGTGATTGCATTTCATAAGTGCTTGAGCATTGCCGTGCGTCTCTATGTGGTTGTCTGAGTTTGAGTCTGAGCCCTGTGTTGTGTTTGTGTGTTCAGTTGGTTCAGGTGCACCCGGGGTGGTGACAAGTGAGTCGTGCAGGTTCCGGGGTGGACCTTCTGCTTTGTGTTCGGCTGTGTTTGGTACCAGGTGAGGTTAGGTTATAGTTATACCCTATTGCAACGTGCCCGTTTTCGAATACATGCGGTTTATAAGCCTTATGTATATGTAGATATGTGCGAAGTACGTATTTTGCTGGTTTTGTCATATGATTTGATTTGAAAAGTACGAATCGCTATGTATAAGCCTATATATGCTTTGTCTCAGTTCTGTTATGATTTCGAGGTCAGTCTGCGTGATATGTATGTATGATATGATAAGTGCGATATACATGAGATATGTCTGTCTGTCTGTGTGTGGCAAGTTAAGTTTCCGGTATATGTCTGTTTATCTGTGTGATGGGCCCCGGAGATTGTGGGTAAGGGAGACCCGGGACGACCATGGGGTCGCCCGTTACGACCCCTGTGCACTTCTCCACCAATAGGAGACTTAGTTCTCCTATGCCGACAGAGCGCATTTTGGCTGGCTGTCGAAGGAACCGGGCGGGATCCTCCAGTTCACATGTTTCGTTCTGTGGTGGGTTGAGAGGGGCACCTCTCTTCCCCAATAGTGTGTAGGTGGGATTGTTTTATGAGTTTTGGTTTTGGTATGAGTAAGTGTGTTCTGTCTATCGGTCTGTCATAAGTTCGTGAAACGGGGGTAGATTCTTAAATTAACATAAAAATTGATATAGTTTTAAGCTAATAAGACATGCTCCGATATGTGTGTTAAGTCTGCATGAATCTGAGTTGTGCCTTAAGAAACTTTTGATTTAAGATTTGTTTGGTCTGTTTGATAAGTCTCCCTATATGTATATTATCACGGGAAAATGTTTTCGCGTGCAAAAACTAACCCCGGGTTCATGAACGTCGCTTCTTCTCTGTGTTGTGCTCTATATATATATGTATAGTGTGCGTGTGTCAGCCCCTCGCTCAGTCTTTGGACTGACCCCTCCCCGTTATGTTTTTAGTGTGCAGGTTTAGCAACGGGTTCGCCTTGGAGTTCGTGCGAGGCGGCTGTGTGTCGAGTCTGTGTCTGTCTGTTTAAGTTTGTCCGATTTTAGTTCTGATTTATGAAGTGTAAATATTATATAAGATATGTTTGTGCAGGTTTGCACTTATGATTTGAATGTATGGAATTCGGGACAGGTTAGGACAGGTGCTTGGATTAGTTGAACCCGTTTTGATGTGTAATTATTCGGGACAGGATAGGACAGGTTGCTGAACTAGTTGAACCCGTATATTTGATTCTGATGTATGTACTACGTTGTATGCTTGATGTGTTAAGTTGTTGCAAGTTGGCATTTCGTACTACTTCCGCTGTCATGTTTTTAGTTCTTTCTTTCGTACAGGGTTAGACACCGCCTAGCTAGTGGGTGTGTTTTTCGTTAGTCACCCGTTCGCTGTGACTAGGTGCGTGTGCGGACTCTCCAATTCGTACACGTGTCGAGTCATAGTGCGGGGGTGTGATGCCCCACCGTTTGGGGTGTTACACAGCTGGTGTGTTTTAAATTGTTTTCCTAATTTTGCATGATAAGTTGTGATCTTTGCATGGTAATTAACGTGACATTAATGCATGAAATGCTTCTTTTTGTTTTCTAACATTTCATGGTTGTCACGTGGTGTATGCATGGTGATTCTTCATGGACTTTAACATATTAGTTGGTGTACTTAATAGCTGCTCATACGTATATATGTATGTATATAATTTTTATCTAACATATGTTATATGTATATATGTAATATATGATATATATATATATATATATATATATATATATATATACATATATATATTATATTATATGTTTAATTAAATGAATTAAGTGCTTTATTTTGATATTTTAAATTAAATGTGATTCTATGCTTTTATATGAATTCTTATGTATGAAATGTGTAATCTAAATGTGATTTTATGATTTAAATTATTTGTTATATTTTATGAATTACGCTTATGAATTTATTTGATACGTTTTATACGAGCTATGAACTTAAATGACCTAATTGTTGCATTCTTGCATTTCAACTGCATTCATTACATTCACGAGCATTGTCGGGCGTCTATTTCGTTCATTATTGAGTCTAAGTCTCGGGTCGTCTCTTCTTTTGTTTCAGAGCCTCTTCCGAACGTTGTTGAGCCCGAGATTTAGGTGTCTCTTCGTTCATTTTGCCCGGTTTCACTCTACTTTTGCTACAAGGTGAGGTTTAGGTTTGTTTCTTTTTAGTTAGTACGACCTACAACCCTATTTGCTCGTTTTCAAGCCCGCATACGAATATACTATTATATTTATATAATAGATACGTGTTTATATGATATGTTTATAACATTGCTATACGATTAAAGGTTTTCAAACTATATATACGAGCGTATGTAAGCTTGAAAATGTTTTACAACGAGGCTATGCTCCAAATAGTGTACTTTCAAGCTAGCTATGGATTAGGATGACACAGAGAGGTACGTCTATAGCATATACTGAGTTGCAAGGTAAGGTATGCTCCGATAAGGTACGTAAGTTAAGTAATGTTAATGATTTGTAAAGAGCGAGAATGTAATGAAATGGTAATGTAGTGTAACGGTAATGTTGGGCCCCGGAGGTGTGAGTAAGGGAGACCCGGGATGACCATGGAGTCGCCGGTTATGACCCCTATGCACACTCTCATTTGAGATATTCGCGTGTGACCTATGAAGATTGGGAAGGGGTGGTATCTTAAGCCCTCGGTGGATAACCGGGGAAGGCAAATCATGAATTAGCTACCCCATGTGTGTTAGTAACGGTAATGTGTAGTGAGGGTTTAATTTCGAACTACAAGGTTGTTGGGGACGTATTGTTTGTGATTTGTGCTTTTCGTTTTACTTTTTTGCGTTAATAACTGAGGAGTTGGAGTAAGACCCGTACTCGCTGGGTGTAAAAATTAGTTGTGACGTGTTGATTATGAAACGGGATAGGAGCTTTCTCTCAGGATACGATTATGTTAAGCTTGTTATATTTTGATAAGTATACCTTGTTTCGAAATTGATTTGGTGTGCAAAAACCCTATCCCGGTTCATAATCTTTTGTTTATTAAGTGCTCTGCTTTTTTTTATTTATATAGTGTGTGGGTGTGCGTTAGCCCCCTCACTCAGTCAAGTTGTGACTGACCCCTCTCCTTTTCCTTCCTTTAGTTGCAGGTTGCTCGAGCTAAGCGGGCAAGTGCGTCTCGTGTCGTAATTAGCAGTCTTAATTGAGTCGCATGCATATTTACTTCCCTCTTGTTATTTAGGGTTATGTATTTACACTTAAAGTATGTATTTGGATATTATGGCATTACTTGATGTATTCATGTAAACAGTGAATTCACTTTTGGGTCGTATGACCATTGTATATGTCTTTTGCTAACCCTAGTGGTTTTATTTCATTGCTTCTGCACTTTTTATATTTGTTTAGCGCGCTCTATTAGTGTTTAGCCCCGCTTAGCCTAGTGAGTGTGTGTAGGTTCCCATTCGCTTAGACTTGAACTCATGTATGGACATTCATTTCATATGTGGGTTTGGGTCTAGGTGCGGGGGATATGGTGGCTCGCCGCTCCGGTCGCTACATCTTAAAGTGGTATCAGAGCTTCAGGTAGCAAAACCGGAGTTCTAGTGTCGTATGGTGTCTTGTCTAGGTCGTACGGCTTAGGAACAACGTGATAACATGTGCATTGCATTAAGACATATGAAACTTCTTGAATTACGTGTTTTAAATTTTACTTCTAGCCCCTTAAATGTCGCATTTTTGTGTCCTACTTGCGTTTACTATTTCAACTATGTGTCATAATCACTTATTAACCGCATACATTGTATTTTTGCCTAGTTTGTGTATTACAGGTTAACACCTTCCTACGAGTCAACCAATTGCTCTCCCTACCCATCAAGATGCACGGAAAAGCACCTCGATTCCCCACGAGAGATTCTCAGGCCTCCTCGAGTGCACCCTTACCTGAAGTACAATTCCTATGTGCCTATTGTAAAGGGCCAAATCACACCTACGGAGATTCTAGAAAGCGGATGGGAACCTGTTTCGGATGTGGTGCTCCCGACCACAAGATTGATGCATGTCCCCCAAATGATAAAAGAAGAGCTAAAGAAGCCGAAAGGTTGGCCCGATTTATGGATGGGGTTAGAAGAGACCTCAAGAACATTAAGCATGGAACTCAACCAAATGAGTGGCTCGAGTCCACGTGGAGAGCTTTAAAAATCGAGTCGAAGGAATTGCGACGAAAGAACATGGTGGGAAGATTGGAATTAGGGAGTAGTTCGGGGTCAGGATCGAAACGGAGCCGAGAGTTTAATCCACCAAGCTCAAACCAAAATAAGAAGATGAAAGGGACCCAACTATCGGAACAACCTCCGTGTGCTCATTGTAAAAGTACGACCCCATATCTACTAGAATTGCTGGAAAATATTGGGGCGTTGCTATGGGTGTGGATCGCCGAAGCATAAGTTGGATGCATGTGATCGCCTGAGACCCAAGAGACAACTGAGAGGTAACCGCATTCATAACACGAGTATTCATCTTCCATTGCACTTTTATATTTATTTATAATGTGTGTTATACATGGCTACTACTTGTTGTTTTCTTGCTTTATTGGATGATAACATGATGCATAGCATGAGCAAAGTTAACCCAGCATGCATAAGTTTCTTGTCTTCATGATAGATAGCACGGAGTTCTCGCACCACTGAATGAAGTTTCCCTCCGTAATGATGAAGACCGGGTTAAGATTAAGGTGAAAACTCAAGAGACTTGGAGGAAATAATAATAATGAGAAGGCTGAGAATACTACGAAAAGAAGGGACGCCTTAAGGACGATTAATTAAGAGAATGTTAAGGGAACCATTGAAACTACATTCCGGGATCAAGTATTCAAACTCAATATAGAAAATAAACGAGTAACTCCCGGTTCTAGGGTAACTTTAATCAAGCTCCACGAGAACGTCTAACCCGAGTAAAGAGCAAAAGGAAAACCTTGGAAAGTGTTTTAATTCGAGGTCCTAACTAATGATAAAGCGATGGGATTCATGCGGGTCCAAGGTAAACTAAGTTCTTTAAGGGATGAGTAACAAAGGTCGACAAAGAAGGTTCGAATATAATCGAATTAGTGAATAATAAGCACTACAGACCATCGAGGAAGAGTTCTAATTAAACCAATCTAGTTGAAGTCAAGATTGGGCAATAAGGAAAAGAAGCGAGAATTGAGATGCCTCGGATATTGAGTAAGAAAGAAGTCGTATTAGAAGAGGTTAAAGAGATGGATTGGAGTTTACTTTCCAGATCCAAGCTAAATGATCATGCTATGAAGTCGAATTGAGAAATATGAAGTAACAAATGGAAACGATAAAGACAGATAAAGAGTTTTGGAAGGAAATCATGGACCCAAGAGTAATTCATTATAGGACAAGTCATACAATCAATTTGAATTAGTAAAGAGTGGACTTAGGGGATTTCAATCAAAGGGGTAACTAGGTGAAGTCTCGGGACAACAACTGGAGATCGATCATCAAGAAGAAGCCAAGATATTAATTCCATGAACATCAAAGAAATGGGATCATGGGCTCTAAAAGATTGACGAACGATGCAAATTGTGAAGAAGTGAATGTTAGGGCGTACCATTTGATGACTTTGAGGAGTACCTCTTCCACGGACCCTAAAATGCAAGAGAGAGAGATGCTGAGAAGTTGGGGATTCGAATTAGACAAGGTGATAAGATTTAGGGATGTCCTAGAAAGAATGGGCTGAGAGATTTCAAGATAATCAGAGATCATAACACGATGATTTTCGACTGAGTTAGGGTGATTCAAGATTAAAAGGATTATGAAAGATTCCGGAGGGAAGAAGAACTTAAATAATCTCTCATGCCAATTAAGAGAATTGAAGAAGATGAAAGAAACTACTTGCAACAAGGTATCATCAAATTTAGGGCAAATTTTGGGAATGGAAGGGAATTAACGAGCTAAAGATCCATTCAATAAAACCGAGGTCGAGGAATCCAGGTCACGAATTCTAAGACATCAACATTGACTCTCCACTCAATCTCATTAATATGAAGGCCTTTCGAGAAATGGTGAACGGTACATACATCATTCATGGCACGTGCATCATGCATCATTGATTGTTATCTTCCTGTTGTATGTTTTACTCGTATGAGTGTGTATTTGTTGCACGTTTTGCTCAAGTGTGTGGCTTTCACGGTAAGTCGAGGGTTGTGTTTACAACGGTCTGCCGAAGCGAGCAAGGAGTGGTACTTTAGCTCTCTTTCAAAGGGACTTCTTGAATTAGAAGGTGTGAGTGGTGGAGGTTCGGTAACCACCCCATTCGTGTAATACCGAGCTTTCGAGTAGTTGGAATGAATCAAACGATGGGAGATGAATCTAACTTGGACCCTCCTATCGTACGAAACATTTTAGTTGCTCCTAGCACTGATCAAGCGGTGTGGAATTTCTCCATCAAGATTTCAAGAAGTGATCAAACCCCTTATGCAAGAAGACCTTACCGGGTTAACCCTTGTCGGGACGTCATGAACCTCGAACTTAGATGAATACGGGAAGTTATTTGAGATTGAAACTCGAGCAGGCGAACCTGGGGACCAAGTTCTCTTAAGGGGGGAGGATTGTGAAACCCCGACTTTTCGACCGTACAGGTATGACGTATGTGCGCAATTTAAATTATTTGAATTTATATGAAATATTTGAATTATATGTCAAAATTTGCCTAAAGCGATTTATGATATGAATTTTGTGAATTTATATATGTGAAATTAATTCCCGAATAAGCTAATTTCCTAAATTATGTGATTTATATGAGTTAAGGACTTAATTGTGCGATTTTATTTAATTTTGGACTTAATTGAAAATTTGAATTTCGACTTATTTGACACTTTTTAAAAGTTTAGGGCTTAATTGAAAAATAGCCTTTTAATAAAATTTTATTTATTTTAATGCGTTAAATTTTTATTTTTATTTTTATTTTTATTTATTTTTTATTTCTTGAATTTGAATTTCATTATTCTAATAATATGCCTATTGTTGAAATGAGATGCGTTCGTGTTCAATATGAGATCGAAATTACGTACCATTTTAATATGTTGGAGTTTTTATGAGTCGTGAACTTGGATACGTGCTCGTTATGTGTTTTCGGGTTTATTTGTTCGGTTTTCGGGACTCGTTTTGTTGGGGTAACCTAAAGGAGGCTAAAATGTACTTAGCGCACCTTGGGTTCCGGGTAGTGTAATTTGAGCTCGGGAATTCGGATTCGAATTCGATCACCTCCGTTGAACTTGTTTCGACGATTCAAGTGCAATGGAATAGTTCTTGCAATTTTTCGACCTCGTTTGATACCCCGAATCAGCCCGTAACTTTGTCTCGCGCTCATATGGCCACCTTTCACTAAATTGCACATAAGTCCCTCAATTCTTGGCCAATTCCCTCAAACCTAGACCCACATCTCACTAACTGAGCCTATTATCACCCCATATTCCTTCCATTTCGTTCCATACACAAGAGAAGGGAGAGAAATCAGATTTTTGGAGCAGCAATGACCATTCCCGTCACTATTCACCCATTGAAGAGATTGAGCTCTAATCTTCTTTTTCCTTCACCATCTTCAAAGGGTAATCTTGTATTTGATATGTACATGATTATGTGGTCATTTTTATCTAAGAAATTCTGATTTTCATCCATGTTTGATGTAGTTTTGGGCCAAGACATGAATAGTTAGGTTTTATTGCCATTTTTTAATTCCATGACTTCTTTTGGTGTTTCTCTTGAATTGAAGCTATAAAGTTGATCTCCTGTGCTTCATTTATTGCTGAATATACCTGACTTTGGTGGTAGTTGTGATATGCGTGAGATACCATTAATTACTTGAACTTTTGTTGAGATATATGCATGTATTTGATCTTTTTTCCTTCTCCTTCTCTTGCTGTCAGTTTTAGCTCAGTTTGAAGATGTTTTTGTGTTGATTTGCTGCTTCCTTTCATGCCTTAACATGTCTACTTGAGTTGTTATTTGATTAGTATGAGAAAAAGGGCTGAACTTACCCCTTTTCGTGGTTGAAATTGTCTCCCCGACCGGGGAGATTTTACTGAAGAAAGTACCCGGCCGGGTACGTGCTATGCAGAAAGTTTCTGCATCAAATGTACCCGGGAGGGTACTTTTATGAAGAAAATCTCCCCTGGGCGGGGAGATGAGGTCCAGTTGGTGTGTTTTAAATTGTTTTCCTAATTTTGCATGATAAGTTGTGATCTTTGCATGGTAATTAACGTGACATTAATGCATGGAATGCTTCGTTTTGTTTTCTAACATTTCATGGTTGTCACGTGGTGTATGCATGGTGATTTTTCATGGACTTTAACATATTTGTTGGTGTACTTAATAGCTGCCAATACGTATATATGTATGTATATAATTTTTATCTAATATATCTTATATGTATATATGTAATATATGATATATAGATATATATATATATACATATATATATATATATTATATTATATTATATTATATGTTTAATTAAATGAATTATGTGCTTTAATTTGATATTTTAAATTAAATGTGATTCTATGGTTTTATATGAATTCTTATGTATGAAATGTGTAATCTAAATGTGATTTTATGATTTAAATTATTTGTTATATTTTATGAATTACGTTTATGAATTTATTTGATACGTTTTATACGAGCTATGAACTTAAATGACCTAATTGATGCATTCTTGCATTTCAACTGCATTCATTGCATTCACGAGCGTTGTCGGGCATCTATTTCGTTCATTATTGAGTCTAAGTCTCGGGTCGTGTCTTCTTTTGTTGAGCCTCTTCCGAACGTTGTTGAGCCCGAGATTTAGGTGTCTCTTGGCTCGTTTTGCCCGGTTTCACTCTACTTTTGCTACAAGGTGAGGTTTAGGTTTGTTTCTTTTTAGTTAATACGACCTACAACCCTATACGCTCGTTTTCAAGCCCGCATGCAAATATACTATTATATTTATATAATAGATACGTGTTTATACGATATGTTTATAACTTTGTCATACGACTAAAGGTTTTCAAACTATATATACGAGCATATGTAAACTTGAAAATGTTTTGCAATAAGGCTATGCTCCAAACCGTGTACTTTCAAGATAGCTATGGATTAGGATGACACAGAGAGCTACGTCTACAGCATATGCTGAGTTGCAAGGTAAGGTATGCTCCGATAAGGTACGTACGTTAAGTAATGTTAATGATTTGTAAAGAGCGAGAATGTAATGTAATGGTAATGTAGTGTAACGGTAATGTTGGGCCCCGGAGGTGTGAGTAAGGGAGACCCGAAATGACCATGGGGTTGCCGGTTATGACCCCTGTGCATACTCTCATTTGAGATATTCATGTGCGACCTATGGAGGTTGGGATGGCGTGGTATCTTGAGCCCTCGGTGGAGAACCGGGGAAGGCACATCTTGGATTAGCTACCCCATATTTGTTAGTAACGGTAATATGTAGTGAGGGTTTAATACCCGAACTACAAGGTTGTTGGGGACGGATTGTTTGTGATTTATGCCTTCCGTTTTACTTTGGTGCGTTAATAACTGGGGAGTTGGAGTAAGACCCGTACTCGCCGGGTATAAAAATTGGTTGTGACAAGTTGATTATGAAACGGGATAGGAGCTTTCTCTCAGGATACGATTATGTTAAGCTTGTTATATTTTGATAAGTATACGTTGTTTCGAAATTGATTTGGTGTGCAAAAACCCTATCCCGGTTCATAATCTTTTGTTTCTTAAGTGCTCTGCTTTTTATTTATATAGTGTGTGGGTGTGCGTTAGCCCCCTCACTCAGTCAAGTTGTGACTGACCCCTCTCCTTTTCCTTCCTTTAGTTGCAGGTTGCTCGAGCTAAGCGAGGAAGTGCGTCTCGTGTCCTAATTAGCGGTCTTAATTGAGTCGCATGCATATTTACTTCCCTGTTGTTATTTAGGGTTATGTATTTACACTTAAAGTATGTATTTGGAGATTATGGCATTACTTGATGTATTCATGTAAATAGTGAATTCACTTTTGGGTCGTATGACCATTGTATATGTCTTTTGCTAACCCTAGTGGTTTTATTTCATTGCTTCCGCACTTTTTATATTTGTTTGGTGCGCTCTATTAGTGTTTAGCCCCGCTTAGCCTAGTGAGTGTGTGTAGGTTCCAGTTCGCTTAGACTTCAACTCATGTATGGACGTTCATTTCATATGTGGGTTTGGGTGTAGGAGCGTGGGATGTGGTGGCCGCCGCTCCGGGCGCTACATGCCACATCTGGTTGAGTACACATCCTTGCATATATTATGCTACCTATTGTTGAGGCATAAGGCACATGAGTCATTCTTTCCTTATCAAGGTTTGTCTTAGGACACATCTTCTTAGAAAGACATGTTCCTACACTCATGGGAAGAACTTTGTTCTATGCATTCTCCATATTGAACCATTTCAGTACTTTGTCTATGTACATCGATTGTGATAGTCCTATCAATCTCTCAAATCTATCTCTATAGATCTTTATTCCGAGAATGTAGGACGCATCACCAAGATTTTTCATTTCGAATTGGCTCGATAACCAAGACTTGGTAACTTTCATGTTATCCTTCGAATTCCCAATTAGAAGGATGTCATCAACATAAAGCACCAACAATTGAACTGAAGTCTCCAATTCCTTTCTATATATGTAGGACTCATTCGAATTTTGAACGAAGCCAAACGCTTTGGCCGCTTCATCAAAACGAATGTTCTAATTCCCAGAAGCCTGTTTCAATACGTAGATTGATCTTTAGAGTTTGTAAACCTTTTGCTCACTCCCACTACTACAAAAACAGCATGTTGAGACGCCCTAATGTGACACCCTTTAAAAGGCGTCATAATATATCACCTGTTGAGACGCTTTTTCTCGTTCCGTCTTATTAGATTTAATTTACCTTTTCTATCAAATAATTTTTTAACTAAATGAATAATAATATGACACTTGTACGTAAGGCGTCACAATATAATAAGTGTATTGTGACACCTTTAATAAAGGGTCTTAATATGGCATATGTATAATGACATTTTTAAACAAATGTCACAACATATTTCTATTTTTATAAACTCTCCTTTCCATTTTGGCGGTTCAATGAAAAAAATAGGAGGGAAGAGGCTCTGCTCCCAAGTAAAAACGAGGGAAGTGGAAAAAGTTGTCTGAACTAAACAAGAAATATTGTCTGCTTCGATCCCCCTTGCCTATTTTCCCAACAATAATCAAGTGAGCAACATTAATTAGCTTGGAATCCAGCTGAAAGGAAGACGACGGACTCCAGCTGAATCAGACGCCACGGGAATCGGACTGGAGAAGGTCTTGCGCGAGGAGTGGAAGAAGACGGACAGCGCTTTGAAGGTCTTATGCCGAGGAGAAAGACATGGTGGGTTTCAGAGTTTATAAGTTTGTCTAAGATTTTGTGCGTTGTGTGTTTAGTATTTTTCAACTCAAATTTTCAATGCTTCGATTCTAGGGTTCCGATTTACGTGCTTAGAATTGTAAACCTATTTTGTGAAATATGTATGTGTAAGCTTAAAATTGTTGTCCTTCTTGAATGTAGAGAATCTAATTTGGAATATCTGGTTTAACTTGAGCTTTGTGCCCATAATCGACTTTGATCTTGGATTATTAACATGGGAAAGTAAATAAACTAACATTGGCAATGCTTTCTTTGTCAGAAATTTAGCTGTTACAAGAGGTCTTGATCGTAGGGGTGGTCAGTTGCGGCTGCCGCTATTAACTCCGATGTTGTAAGTCCTATCTCGTTTTATCTGAGCACTACTTTGGTTTTTATTTTGCATGCTTAGATGTTAGGATAATGTGGGTGTGTGCTTTCTGCTTTGTACTTACGTTTGTTCTTGAGCCATTTATTTGTACATGGTTAAGTTGAGGAGGCACTCGTTATGGCCTTAGCCTGCAAATGGAGATGTTGAAGTACGCTGCTGACTGAAAATTCTTTGAGAGTGTGTATGAGTAAATATATTCCCTTGACCATGTTTGTTGCCTTCTCTTTCCAGATGGTGATGATTATATGTACTTCCCCCCATTTACGTATGTTTAATAGTGTAGATGAGTTGCAAGATTTTTGAAAAAATCTTACTTGATTCATGATATCTTTAGCTAATTAACCCCAAAGATACTGCTTAACTAAGCATATAGTGTTTGCGTGCATAACTTGGTATATTATAATGGTAAATACATTGCTTGGTGTTGATTGAATTTGTAGAAGGTCCATCGCATTCTCCGGGATTCCTGAGTTGTATGCCCAGGTGTGCTTAATTAAACCTGCTTAACTAAACATATAGCACTGACATGATTTGGGATTTCAGTATTGGACTTGGTCAGAATGTGATCTTTTGAATTTCTGTCTTGCAGAATTTAGTAATCTCATTTCATTAGAATCCAGTGAAGTCTGTAACAAGGAAGTGTAAAGAACAATTGCAACAGAACATTTGCTGAAGGCCTTAGAGCTTTGTTATCCCAACACACTGAAATATTTTTGTTTCTTCTTTGTTGGAGTGCATTCTTTTTTACGTACTCTGTATTCTCTCTGACCTGATTTAATTTTTGTTGGAGTGTTGATGCTATCTATAAGTCAGTCATAATTACTTCAAACCATAAACAGAAAATGATCAGTTATAATCTGAAAATGTTGTAGCTTGTTTTGTATGTTGATCGAGCATTGTTAGTTGTATGTTAAATGAATTAATATGCTTTCATGGGGATGGTAAATTTGAATGTGCCCAATCTCTGATATATATATATAAGTTTTGAAACACTGTTATTAGACTAAACAAACTTTCATTTGTTCAGGAGAAATAATATAAAAGCCAGAAATTGGTTCTTATTGTCTTGTTATTGAAGTACCTTTGTTAGGATTTTATAAAACATGCTGAAGTATTGAAGTACTTCAATACCATTATTTAGAAATCCCTTTTTTTCAACAAAGTATTTGTTGTTTTATTAGGCATCCAAAGTTTATACGGAAGCTGAAGTTTCATCCCATAACAAGAGAACTGATTGTTGCAACATCATAAAAGAAAAGGTTTTATTTCTGTCGCAAGAATCTCTTTTAATTGTCTTGTTTGAATTCTGACTTTATGTCTGACATGATTCTTGTAACGCCCCCACCCGTACCAGAACAAGAGGAGAGCGGCGTCTCAACCCCCGCACTAAAGCACCCCTCAAGTAATGGTGTGAGCCATCACTCAAGAAATACTCCAGCGAATGGCTGTCTATCAGAACTATACATGTACAACGATGTGGCTATGCAGCGGAAAATCAGAGTATTTTAAAACTTTTCAAAACATGTGCGTGATGGCATGTAACAAGCAAGAACATATTGATCGTGTAAGAGAGACTCGGCATATCAGAACATATAACAGATTCACATGTAAGTACCGATACAGCAGAGTTCAAAATATCGGTAACAGAGTAGCAGAAAGAGTATAACAAAGATACTCAAGTATTCAGGAACATAAACAGAAGTATAAAGTGATGCAGCCATAAAACATATGCAGGACACAGAAGGAAGTAATACTAAGTCCTGACTGAAACAAAAATGACAATCTAGAGCTTCAAGATACCTCTAGACTGCGGCTGCAAGACCTGAAACCACGAGGCAAGAAAACGGGAGAGGTATTAGTCAAAAGGACTAAGTGAGGGAAAACTTTAAAGAAAGTACTGAATTAAAGAACTTGAAGTAAAGTTCGAAACTGTTAAATGCAATGCTTTAAAGAAGAACTCGAAATAAGTTCGGTTGATAAAACTCTTTGAATGCGATGCTGTAAAAAGAATGCACGTTATAAAACATTTTCATGAATGCTATCACACGCGCACACATATGCTGTTGATGGTTCATAGTTCTTTCATAAAACGGGATAAGGGTAAAGTGAACTTTTCCAGATATGAACCATCCTTTATGAAACAGAATTTTGCCCGCAAGCTAGGCTCCTCCATCCTTACTCCAGAAAACATGATTCGGTTGAGCATCGGACCAGGATCAACAATAATTCCACGTATAGTAGAGTATCGGACCAGGATCAACAATAACCCCACATAAAGTAGAGCATTGGACCAAGGTCAACAACAACTCCGTACACAGTAGACTATTGGACCAAGGTCAACAACAACTCTTACCAACACATACAAACATGCACCATCCTCCACCGGTTGTCACTTCGGGTAGCTAGCCCTAGGCGACCTGTAAACATGTAATGGGAGCAGATTTGCTGTCCGTTCCCAGACAGATTGTCCTGACTTAACAAACCTCCTGTTAAAAGTCGGTGTCAATTGTCTAAGTGTGGCGGCCGGTATTGGTGATGTCGTTGGCGCTCACCTCCCGAGCATCACCTCCACACATAACCGCCGGGCCCAAACTGTAAACTGTATGCTTGCATTTAAGATGAGCAGTGACCAGAGTAACACTCCAGTATGCTATCTATAACATGTGAAACTGAAACTGTAACATATGATGCTGTCTGTAAAACATATGATTCTGTCTGAAAACATGTGAAACTGTCTGTAAACTGTACTTTGAAAACATATGCAAAACATGTAACTGTCTTTGAACAAGAATGCAGAACTTTGGAAAACATGTACTGTAGATCAAGGTATACTATCAAAGTATGAATGATCCTTTCAAGAGAATGTCCCGATAAAAGGGATAGTTCAAAACAAGGTTTAGCTTTGAATTTCAAAACATATGATACGATAGTATAATCGTGGTTCCAGTTGGAAAACATTTATAACTTCACCTCACCTAATAGTACCAAAAGGTAGGTAGACAGATTATGCGGTGCCCTGGGGATCCCAGTGCTCAACTTTAACTCCTGTAGGTGGTGTACTAGAGTGAGCTTAACAACTAAGACCCACTACTAACCAAGATGCATATGAAATGCAAGAAACAATGAACAAGGAACATGTAAAGAACATGTAACAAAAGAGAGTAATACCATTTAAGGTATTCAAGAAAGGTAACACACAAAGGAATACATCAAAGTGAGTTACTCTTAGCGTTAGACTATGATCTTACTATAACCGAGTAAGCTTTAGTCAAATTATGAATCCTATCGCAAACCTTAGGTTAAGAAACAAGTCCACGAAAGAAAACACCTTTTGAAAACACATTTTAGACCCTGGATATGGAAACCCTAGGTGCAAATGTCTATAGAGAAAGCACAAGTTTTAATTCATTTTTACTATTCAAAAGCACTATTCAAAAGTACTATTCCAGATTACTATTCACGATTACTATTCACATGTCGGGTCAAAGGGTCGGGTCAAACCCTTACTATACACACACCCACACACACACGGTACACACACACATACGGCATGCACACACACACACACACGGCATGCACACACACACACACCCTAATCAAATTATGATCTTGATTATAACCTATAGTTTCAAGTTCAAGTTAATATAATCAAATGTGATCTAGGTTAAAGGTATAACCTATAGTTAAGAGATCCAATTAAGGCATAAGATCAAGTTATGAAACACTATTCTATCTTAGGTTATAACATGTGACACTATTAAAGTGTACAACATGATCAAGGCACTAATCCATTAATCCAAATCATATCATAAACTCAATTCATAATTCAAGAGTCATATAACAATGTGACAACATGTCACAACATATATCATATCATATCATAAACCTTTAGGCATGTAACATGTAACAATTCAATTCCAATATCAACATGTAACAAGTTGTGACATAATAAATTGTAAATCACTATTCCATTAGCAAACATGCATGAACATAATTCAAATTCCATAATCATGCATCAATTCTCATAATATAACAATCATATCACATGATCATAGCATATACTAGAGCAATTCATAACATATTCAAGCATATACTAAACAATTAAAACATATAAACAACTACACAAACATATCATAAAAACTATATAATAAATGCATAAAATAAAATCCTATATGGCTTAGGGAAGACCCTAAGACCCAACCTAAACATAATATAAACATACCATAACATAAAAACATAAACTAAACTAACATAACATAAAACAAAACAAACTAACCTAGCTACAAGGGGGGGTGGCCGACGGCAATGAGGGGGAGAGGGAGAGAAAGAAAGGGTGTTGTTAACACAACTTTGAGCAAGGATTCAAGTGCCTCTTGGCCTCTATTTATAGCTGAAGATAAGCCCCTCGCCTTGGAAATAAAATGTGGAGAAGGGTAGGAGAGCAAAATTTGGATAGATTCTCTTGGAAGCTTTAGGCATGTTGAAGCTAAAATGGGACTGCTGGGGGTGTTTCTGTAATTTCGTCCCCCAAGACTCAAGGATAAGTGGCTGGAAGTTTAACCATTCCGACGGCAAGAAAATTAGCTTCGAAACGCATATTCATTCGTCGAAATCGGATTTACCGTTTGAAAGATACATTCGTTTTAGTGAATAAAAGTTTTGAGCTCGAAACTCGACATGAGTGAAAAACGACTTTCTAGAATGATTTTCAAGTCCGGATTGCTTCTAAAATTCAAGAAATAAATCGAGAAGCGTTTTGAGTCCAAAATCGACTATAAAACGTTTTACCGTTAAAAAGTTGAAAACGTAGGATGAATAGTGAATTCTCACGTACGAACGTACGCTTCAAACTTTCAAGCTAGGACTTGAATCAAGAGTTGTAAAACATCTCAAAAATCTTTAAATAGCTCAAGTAGTGCAAATCCGAAGAGAAAACATTTTCCGAATGAAACCGTTCGAAAAAGGAATAGTAAACTAGGGTTTTCAAAAACGTTTTCAATAAAACAAAGTTCCGGAATGGATTTCCAAGCCAAGAATGATTTCAAAAGACTCGTCTCGATTCAAGGATCGATTCGACTGTAACTTGGGTAGAAAAAGGTGTCAGAATCAAAAGCTCATTTTCTGATGAATAGTAACTTTGGTCGGTAAGTTCCAAAAATACCCTTATGGCTCAAGAAAGACTTTCTGAGTTCGGGAAACAAGTTCAAACGATTGGGAAACATGTATGATGAACCTCTAGGGTTCGAGTATCAATATGAACAAGGTAGGCTCGGGTTATGAATAGTAAACTGAATCAAAGGTCAAGAATTCCCCCTTAAAACATGTCAGAACATATACGAGCACCAAGTTCATGTAAGAATGCAATGCATGATGATTCAAAAAGTTGGATCACGGTCTATAAACGCTTTACCACTGCCTTAACTTACTGTTTTCATCCAGGCCCTGTTTTGGGCTGTTACAATCACCCCTCCTTAAAGAGAATCTGTCCTCAGATTCTTCCGCTGTAACTACAAACAACTCAGGGTGATGTTTCTGCATTTTCTCTTCTGTCTCCCAGGTTGCCTCTTCTGTCCCATGTCCTTTCCAAAGGACTTTAACCAAAGGAATCTTCCTATTCCTCAGCTCTTGAAACTTCCTATCAAGAATCTTAGCGGGCTTCAAAACATAAGTCAGATCCGGTTCCAACGGTATCTCCTCTACCGGCACAACCTCTGTCTCATCCGAGAAACACTTGCGAAGCTGAGATACATGAAATACGTTGTGGATTCCTGTAAGACCTACAGGCAAATCCAATCTATAAGCAGTCGGTCCGACTCTCTCTAGTATCTCATACGGTCCAACATATCTCGGGTTTAACTTTCCACCTTTCCCAATTCGGGAAAATCCTTTCCTTGGTGATGCCTTCAGAAATACCTTTTCGCCCACTGCGAATTCCAAATCCCTTCTTCGTCGATCAGCGTAACTCTTCTGCCTGTCCTGGGCAGCTTTCATTCTTTGGCGAATGATCTGAATCTTTTCTGTCGCTTCTCTTATCCATTTTGCTGAATTCACTCTGATCGGTCCTTCCTCAGTACATCTCGCTTCATCCAAATCCCAGTATAACGGGGATCTACATTTCCTTCCATACAGAGCTTCATACGGAGCAGCTTTAATAGAAGCTTGATAACTATTATTGTATGCAAACTCCACAAGAGGTAAACAATCTTTCCAACTTTCCTGGAAGTCCAAAGCGCAAGCTCTTAGCATATCTTCCAAGTATTTGATCATCCTTTCTGATTGTCCATCCGTCTGAGGATGCGCTGCAGTACTGAAGTTTAACTTCGTTCCCATCAAAGTTTGAATTTCTTTCCATAAGTGCGACGTGAATTTCGGATCTCTATCCGAGACTATACTGTTCGGAACTCCATGTAGTCTAACAATCTCTTGTTGATACAGCTTTGCCAACGTGCTAACCTTATCCGTCGTCTTTACCGACAAAAAGTGCACTGACTTGGTCAATCGATCAATGATCTCCCAGATACTATCTTATCCTCCTCTGACTTTGGGTAATCCAGTGACAAAATCCATCGTGATTTGCTCCCACTTCCAAGTCGGAATCGGTAATGGTTGCAACTTCCCACTCGGTTTCTGGTGCTCAGCCTTAGCTTTCTGACAAGTTAAGCACTTCTTGACATAGTTGGCTATGTCTCTCTTCATTCCATTCCACCAGAAATGCATCTTAACATCTTGATACATCTTAGTGCCTCCGGGATGTATCGTATACTTAGTCTTATGCGCTTCATCGAGAATCTCTTTCCTCAAAACAGTTGGTACGCGTACTCGACCTTTCTACCTCAATATTCCATGTTCATCAACCCTGAACTTAGTCTCATCATCCTTCTCCTTAGATTCGAGACATTTCTTAATCCACTCGTCGTTCTTCTGTGCCTCCAGCACTTGTTCTTTCAAAGGTGATATCATCACAACGTTCGCGACTCGAGCTTTGGTTATCACCTCCATTCTCTCTCTTCGTTCAACCTCGGGGTTGGCAGAAATCTGTGCCAAACGAACTTTCCTGCTTAGAGCAACTGCTACCACATTCGCCTTTCCTGGATGGTACTGAATAATGCAATCGTAGTCCTCCAGAAATTCCATCCATCTCCTCTGTCGCATATTCAACTCCTTCTGAGTGAATAGATATCGCAGGCTCTTATGATCAGTAAAGATCTCAAACGTAACTCCATACAGGTAATGTCTCCATTTTCCCAGAGCAAAAATTATCGTTGCTAACTCCAAATCATGTGTCGGGTAGTTGACTTCATGCATTTTGAGTTTCCTTGATGCATACGCAATCACTTTGCCATTCTGCATCAAAACTCCTCCTAGTCCTTCTTTCGAAGCATCGGTGTAAACTGTGTATCCTTCCTTTCCTTCTGGTAACGCTAACACGGGTGCAGTTGTTAGCATCTCCTTCAATCTTTGAAAACTTTGTTCACACTTCTCCGTCCATTCAAACTTCCCTTCTTTCTTTGTCAACTTAGTGAGAGGTGTAGCTATCTTCGAGAAATCTTGGACAAACCTCCGGTAGTAACCAGCTAATCCCAGAAAACTCCTCACTTCTGAAGGATTCTTCGGTGACTTCCAATCCATAATCGTCTCGATCTTCGAGGGATCTACTTCGATTCCAGTTCCTGATATGATGTGTCCGAGAAATGTAACTCTCTCAAGCCAGAACTCACATTTACTAAACTTTGCATATAGCTTGTGATCCAGCAAAGTGCGTAACACGATTCGAAGATGCTCAGCATGTTCCTCCGGTGTCTTCGAAAATACCAAGATATCGTCGATGAAGATCACTACAAACTTGTCGAGAAACGGCTTGAATATACGGTGCATCATATCCATGAATGCAGCTGGTGCGTTTGTCAAACCAAACGGCATTACCACAAACTCATAATGTCCGTATCGGCTGTTGAAAGGAGTCTTCGGAATATCTGCTTCCCTTATCTTTAACTGATAATACCCTTGTCTTAGATCTAACTTGGAGTAGACCTTCGATCCTTGTAGTATGTCGAACAGCTCTTCGATATGAGGGAGAGGATACTTATTATTGATTGTCATCCTGTTCAACTCCCGATAGTCAATGCATAAACGCAATGATCCATCCTTCTTCTTAACGAAAAGTACAGGCGCTCCCCACGGCGAGGTGCTCGGTCGAACATATCCTGACTCAATCAACTCGTCCAATTGCTTTCTCAGTTCATCTAATTCAGCTGGAGCCATTCTATAAGGTGTCTTGGAATATGGCTCAGCTCCTGATATCGTCTCGATTGTAAATTCCAACTCTCGGTCAGGAGGTAACGAATCTAAATGCTCAGGAAACACATCTAGGAACTCGTTCACCACTTCCACTTCTTCGATCTTAAGTTGATCTTTCGGTCTATTCAGAAGATAAGCCACAAATCCACTAGCTCCTTTCTGAATCAACTTCTTAGCTTCCATCGAAGAAATCACTGATAACTTCTCAACTTTACCTTCTGATGTCCCACTTTCATCTTCTTCCAAGATGATCTCTTTCTTGTAACAATCCAACTTAGCTCGGTACGTAGACAACCAATCCATACCAAGTATAACCTCGTATCTCGTCATCGGTAACTCAATCAGATCCGTCGGGTAACAACGGGTACCAATACATACAGGGCAGTGTTTATATACTTGATCCGTAACAAGGCAAGTTCCCAAAGGAGAACTCACTTCAAATTTATATGGCAAGTATTCAAGCGGAAACTGTAAATGCGCACATAATTCAGAAGCAACAAATGAATGCGTGGCACCAGGGTCATACAAGACCTTAACTGGTGTTTTAAGAATGTGCACAATACCTTCCACAACAGACGAAGGATCAACCTCCTCCTTACCATCCAAAGCATAAGCTCTGCCTCTGACCACCGGTTTGTTCGTCGTACCCACCACCCTTTTTCCTTTATCCTGGACCCCAAATCTCCTGATCTTGTGCGGGCAACTATCCATCTGGTGCTCAGGGGAACCACACGCGAAACACTGTCCAGCTTTCTTGCGACAGTTCTCCTCAGTGTGTCCCGTTCGGCGACAGTATCGGCAAACAATTTCCTCTAGACCTGGCTGAGGTGCCCTCTGCTGTTGTGGCGCCTTCTGATACTGCTGTGGCGCTTTATGCTTCTGTGCTTGCTGTTTCGGTGGAGCATTCTGCTGCTGACGCTGTGGTGTTACCATTGGCCTCTTTCCAGTTCCTTGGGGAAAAGATCCGGAAGGTCGCTTATTCCCTTGATAAGGCTTAGGGTTAGAAGGTCCTTGACGTGCAGTAGTTATCTTGATCTCCTTGTGTGCAGCCTCAACCCTTAGCGCTCTATCAACAGCCTGGTTGTAGGTCTCAATAACCAAAGAAGCAAGTGCCAACCGAAGTTCGGGCTTCAGTCCATCGATAAACCTTTTCGTCTTGCGACGCTCATCATTCAGAATATGAGGTGCATACTTGATCAGCCTCACAAACCTAGCTTCATACTCCATCACATTCATAGTTCCCTGAACCAGACTCATAAACTCAGCCTCTCGTGCATCACGAGTCACTTGAGGCGTATACTTCTGCTGAAACTCTCTGATAAACTCATCCCAACTTCCTTCAACGTTATTCTCAATCCACATATGCTGAACGTGCTTCCACCAATTGTATGCAGCTCCTTCCATAAGAAAAGTAGCATATCGAACTCGTTCACGATCATCTGGGTAGATCTCCATAGCCTCGAAAATTTTCTCAAGACTGGTAATCCAATTCTCAGCCTTTATGTCGTTCGGTTCTCCATAGAACTTAGGCGGATTCATCCTCAGAAACTTCTCCAATGACCTTTCATTAGGAGGATTATCTCTCGGTGCACAAGTCCTCATAAATTGTCGTAGCACATCCCTTAATTCCGGAGTTCTTTCTCTTTCAGGGGGTGGCGTGACATCTCTTTGGGGTGGCAGTGGTGGTACACGATTCCGGGGTGCTCTTCTCGGTGGCATATTGTTACTGAATTCATAAGCATTCAGATACATATATTCGATGCATGACATATAATGATTCACAGAATCCGTAACCACGTATTCACATTCTCACGTAGTCACACATAAGTATGAGAACAACACATTCCCATAACAACATGTCAGCAAAGATTCAAGATCTCTAAACATATCATATAATCAGAAACAATTGTCAGACAACATGTAAACGAGAACAGAAGCTCGGGCAACATATCAACATATCAGAAACATGTATAACATATCCCAAAACATGATCAACATATCCAGAAGCGTATCAACATATCAAGAACAATAGCATGCTAACAATAAATGAAATGGCATGATCCTATCAACGGTCCTAATGGTATCTTGAAGCAACTCTAAGACTCATGCAATGACAGTTATGGAAAGCAATAAACAGATATTCAACATAAAGCCGAAAGTGTTATAACTGTGCAAGGTTTGGTAAAATTTACTACAGGCCACATGTTAACAGTATTAATTCAAAATGGGGAGGACCCGATACTATCGAGTTGACTCCCTTACAGGCCTTACCAATCCGTCCAACCCTGCTGAAAATAACCTAGTAGGTACCAAGTCATCTGAACCGTCATCCGTGGTGCCAAAAGTCGGGGATCATCTACCAGAGCTACACATCCCCTCCTCCAAAAGTCAGTCCTGAACTGTCCTGGCTATACGTCCGCCATCCATAGATAGATATATATGCATCAGTACTATATACAGAAATCTCCCATCAGCAATCAACCCTGATAACTGTGGTCCAAAGAACCCCTGGTGGTGTCATCAGAAACGGCAACGACCTCACCCTGTCCGTGTCCAGCTGGCTCATCTCCGCCATCATCATCATCATCAGATCCTCCATCGCCTCCATCAGACTGCTCCTGCATGGGCTCGGGCTCCAGAGAGGCCTGACTGACATCCTGACCCTCGACCTCCTCAACTGCCTGCTCATCGGATAAGTGATAGGTATCATACAGGCGAGCTCTCACACGGGCACGGTAGTGCTGGTGACGCTCCATAGAGGTGTCGTGATCAATAGTCATCTGCATAAGATCTGCCTCCAGCTCAGCAATACGAGCAACCCTCTGATCAGCAATATGAGTCATCTCTGCAGCATGCTCATGAGCGATGTCCCTATCAATCTGGTACTGCAGTGAGTGATCCTAATAGCGCAGAGACTCCAACCTGACCTCACGGGTCCTCTGATACTCCTGAAAGTAACCATCTCTCTCAGACTCGAGATAGTGCACAACTCTGTTAGGATAGGAATACCCAGGTCTGCCACTGTTCCTAGACCTACTCCAGGTGTAGAAACGAGTGCCTCCACGGCGAGAAACTGCCACAGTACGCGGGGCCTCAAACTGCTCAAAGAAAGCCTCATCCATCTGCTGATTAGGATCCTGATGTGGCTGAACTGCCATAGCTATACAGAAGATACCACAGATATGAAATCCAGATAACAAAACCATACAATCCCCAAATATCCTGTCTCGATGCAATATGAGAATGATCCTGGATGCAATGCGTGAACAATCCATGATGCAACATGAGAGCAATCTAGGTTAAGTCTCTTCTTACTTAACCCGATGCTCTGATACCACCTCAGGGTTGTAACGCCCCCACCCGTACCAGAACAAGAGGAGAGCGGCGTCTCAACCCCCACACTGAAGCACCCCTCAAGTAATGGTGTGAGCCATCACTCATGAAATACTCCAGCGAACGGCTGTCTATCAGAACTATACATGTACAACGATGTGGCTATGCAGCGGAAAATCAGAGTATTTTAAAACTTTTCAAAACATGTGCGTGATGGCATGTAACAAGCAAGAACATATTGATCGTGTAAGAGAGACTCGGCATATCAGAACATATAACAGATTCACATGTAAGTACCGATACAGCAGAGTTCAAAATATCGGTAACAGAGTAGCAGAAAGAGTATAACAAAGATACTCAAGTATTCAGGAACATAAACAGAAGTATAAAGTGATGCAGCCATAAAACATATGCAGGACACAGAAGGAAGTAATACTAAGTCCTGACTGAAACAAAAATGACAATCTAGAGCTTCAAGATACCTCTAGACTGCGGCTGCAAGACCTGAAACCACGAGGCAAGAAAACGGGAGAGGTATTAGTCAAAAGGACTAAGTGAGGGAAAACTTTAAAGAAAGTACTGAATTAAAGAACTTGAATTAAAGTTCGAAACTGTTAAATGCAATGCTTTAAAGAAGAACTAGAAATAAGTTCGGTTGATAAAACTCTTTGAATGCGATGCTGTAAAAGAATGCACGTTATAAAACATTTTCATGAATGCTATCACACGCGCACACATATGCTGTTGATGGTTCATAGTTCTTTCATAAAACGGGATAAGGGTAAAGTGAACTTTTCCAGATATGAACCATCCTTTATGAAACAGAATTTTGCCCGCAAGCTAGGCTCCTCCATCCTTACTCCAGAAAACATGATTCGGTTGAGCATCGGACCAGGATCAACAATAATTCCACGTATAGTAGAGTATCGGACCAGGATCAACAATAACCCCACATAAAGTAGAGCATTGGACCAAGGTCAACAACAACTCCGTACACAGTAGACTATTGGACCAAGGTCAACAACAACTCTTACCAACACATACAAACATGCACCATCCTCCACCGGTTGTCATTTCGGGTAGCTAGCCCTAGGCGACCTGTAAACATGTAATGGGAACAGATTTGCTGTCCGTTCCCAGACAGATTGTCCTGACTTAACAAACCTCCTGTTAAAAGTCGGTGTCAATTGTCTAAGTGTGGCGGCCGGTATTGGTGATGTCGTTGGCGCTCACCTCCCGAGCATCACCTCCACACATAACCGCCGGGCCCAAACTGTAAACTGTATGCTTGCATTTAAGATGAGCAGTGACCAGAGTAACACTCCAGTATGCTATCTATAACATGTGAAACTGAAACTGTAACATATGATGCTGTCTGTAAAACATATGATTCTGTCTGAAAACATGTGAAACTGTCTGTAAACTGTACTTTGAAAACATATGCAAAACATGTAACTGTCTTTGAACAAGAATGCAGAACTTTGGAAAACATGTACTGTAGATCAAGGTATACTATCAAAGTATGAATGATCCTTTCAAGAGAATGTCCCGATAAAAGGGATAGTTCAAAACAAGGTTTAGCTTTGAATTTCAAAACATATGATACGATAGTATAATCGTGGTTCCAGTTGGAAAACATTTATAACTTCACCTCACCTAATAGTACCAAAAGGTAGGTAGACAGATTATGCGGTGCCCTGGGGATCCCAGTGCTCAACTTTAACTCCTGTAGGTGGTGTACTAGAGTGAGCTTAACAACTAAGACCCACTACTAACCAAGATGCATATGAAATGCAAGAAACAATGAACAAGGAACATGTAAAGAACATGTAACAAAAGAGAGTAATACCATTTAAGGTATTCAAGAAAGGTAACACACAAAGGAATACATCAAAGTGAGTTACTCTTAGCGTTAGACTATGATCTTACTATAACCGAGTAAGCTTTAGTCAAATTATGAATCCTATCGCAAACCTTAGGTTAAGAAACAAGTCCACGAAAGAAAACACCTTTTGAAAACACATTTTAGACCCTGGATATGGAAACCCTAGGTGCAAATGTCTATAGAGAAAGCACAAGTTTTAATTCATTTTTACTATTCAAAAGCACTATTCAAAAGTACTATTCCAGATTACTATTCACGATTACTATTCACATGTCGGGTCAAAGGGTCGGGTCAAACCCTTACTATACACACACCCACACACACACGGTACACACACACACCATGCACGAACACACACACACACACGGCATGCACACACACACACACCCTAATCAAATTATGATCTTGATTATAACCTATAGTTTCAAGTTCAAGTTAATATAATCAAATGTGATCTAGGTTAAAGGTATAACCTATAGTTAAGAGATCCAATTAAGGCATAAGATCAAGTTATGAAACACTATTCTATCTTAGGTTATAACATGTGACACTATTAAAGTGTACAACATGATCAAGGCACTAATCCATTAATCCAAATCATATCATAAACTCAATTCATAATTCAAGAGTCATATAACAATGTGACAACATGTCACAACATATATCATATCATATCATAAACCTTTAGGCATGTAACATGTAACAATTCAATTCCAATATCAACATGTAACAAGTTGTGACATAATAAATTGTAAATCACTATTCCATTAGCAAACATGCATGAACATAATTCAAATTCCATAATCATGCATCAATTCTCATAATATAACAATCATATCACATGATCATAGCATATACTAGAGCAATTCATAACATATTCAAGCATATACTAAACAATTAAAACATATAAACAACTACACAAACATATCATAAAAACTATATAATAAATGCATAAAATAAAATCCTATATGGCTTAGGGAAGACCCTAAGACCCAACCTAAACATAATATAAACATACCATAACATAAAAACATAAACTAAACAAACATAACATAAAACAAAACAAACTAACCTAGCTACAAGGGGGGGTGGCCGACGGCAATGAGGGGGAGAGGGAGAGAAAGAAAGGGTGTTGTTAACACAACTTTGAGCAAGGATTCAAGTGCCTCTTGGCCTCTATTTATAGCTGAAGATAAGCCCCTCGCCTTGGAAATAAAATGTGGAGAAGGGTAGGAGAGCAAAATTTGGATAGATTCTCTTGGAAGCTTTAGGCATGTTGAAGCTAAAATGGGACTGCTGGGGGTGTTTCTGTAATTTCGTCCCCCAAGACTCAAGGATAAGTGGCTGGAAGTTTAACCATTCCGACGGCAATAAAATTAGCTTCGAAACGCATATTCATTCGTCGAAATCGGATTTACCGTTTGAAAGATACATTCGTTTTAGTGAATAAAAGTTTTGAGCTCGAAACTCGACATGAGTGAAAAACGACTTTCTAGAATGATTTTCAAGTCCGGATTGCTTCTAAAATTCAAGAAATAAATCGAGAAGCGTTTTGAGTCCAAAATCGACTATAAAACGTTTTACCGTTAAAAAGTTGAAAACGTAGGATGAATAGTGAATTCTCACGTACGAACGTACGCTTCAAACTTTCAAGCTAGGACTTGAATCAAGAGTTGTAAAACATCTCAAAAATCTTGAAATAGCTCAAGTAGTGCAAATCCGAAGAGAAAACATTTTCCGAATGAAACCGTTCGAAAAAGGAATAGTAAACTAGGGTTTTCAAAAACGTTTTCAATAAAACAAAGTTCCGGAATGGATTTCCAAGCCAAGAATGATTTCAAAAGACTCGTCTCGATTCAAGGATCGATTCGACTGTAACTTGGGTAGAAAAAGGTGTCAGAATCAAAAGCTCATTTTCTGATGAATAGTAACTTTGGTCGGTAAGTTCCAAAAATACCCTTATGGCTCAAGAAAGACTTTCTGAGTTCGGGAAACAAGTTCAAACGATTGGGAAACATGTATGATGAACCTCTAGGGTTCGAGTATCAATATGAACAAGGTAGGCTCGGGTTATGAATAGTAAACTGAATCAAAGGTCAAGAATTCCCCCTTAAAACATGTCAGAACATATACGAGCACCAAGTTCATGTAAGAATGCAATGCATGATGATTCAAAAAGTTGGATCACGGTCTATAAACGCTTTACCACTGCCTTAACTTACTGTTTTCATCCAGGCCCTGTTTTGGGCTGTTACAATCACCCCTCCTTAAAGAGAATCTGTCCTCAGATTCTTCCGCTGTAACTGCAAACAACTCAGGGTGATGTTTCTGCATTTTCTCTTCTGTCTCCCAGGTTGCCTCTTCTGTCCCATGTCCTTTCCAAAGGACTTTAACCAAAGGAATCTTCCTATTCCTCAGCTCTTGAAACTTCCTATCAAGAATCTTAGCGGGCTTCAAAACATAAGTCAGATCCGGTTCCAACGGTATCTCCTCTACCGGCACAACCTCTGTCTCATCCGAGAAACACTTGCGAAGCTGAGATACATGAAATACGTTGTGGATTCCTGTAAGGCCTACAGGCAAATCCAATCTATAAGCAGTCGGTCCGACTCTCTCTAGTATCTCATACGGTCCAACATATCTCGGGTTTAACTTTCCACCTTTCCCAATTCGAGAAAATCCTTTCCTTGGTGATGCCTTCAGAAATACCTTTTCGCCCACTGCGAATTCCAAATCCCTTCTTCGTCGATCAGCGTAACTCTTCTGCCTGTCCTGGGCAGCTTTCATTCTTTGGCGAATGATCTGAATCTTTTCTGTCGCTTCTCTTATCCATTTTGCTGAATTCACTCTGATCGGTCCTTCCTCAGTACATCTCGCTTCATCCAAATCCCAGTATAACGGGGATCTACATTTCCTTCCATACAGAGCTTCATACGGAGCAGCTTTAATAGAAGCTTGATAACTATTATTGTATGCAAACTCCACAAGAGGTAAACAATCTTTCCAACTTTCCTGGAAGTCCAAAGCGCAAGCTCTTAGCATATCTTCCAAGTATTTGATCATCCTTTCTGATTGTCCATCCGTCTGAGGATGCGCTGCAGTACTGAAGTTTAACTTCGTTCCCATCAAAGTTTGAATTTCTTTCCATAAGTGCGACGTGAATTTCGGATCTCTATCCGAGACTATACTGTTCGGAACTCCATGTAGTCTAACAATCTCTTGTTGATACAGCTTTGCCAACGTGCTAACCTTATCCGTGGTCTTTACCGACAAAAAGTGCGCTGACTTGGTCAATCGATCAATGATCACCCAGATACTATCTTATCCTCCTCTGACTTTGGGTAATCCAGTGACAAAATCCATCGTGATTTGCTCCCACTTCCAAGTCGGAATCGGTAATGGTTGCAACTTCCCACTCGGTTTCTGGTGCTCAGCCTTAGCTTTCTGACAAGTTAAGCACTTCTTGACATAGTTGGCTATGTCTCTCTTCATTCCATTCCACCAGAAATGCATCTTAACATCTTGATACATCTTAGTGCCTCCGGGATGTATCGTATACTTAGTCTTATGCGCTTCATCGAGAATCTCTTTCCTCAAAACAGTTGGTACGCATACTCGACCTTTGTACCTCAATATTCCATGTTCATCAACCCTGAACTTAGTCTCATCATCCTTCTCCTTAGATTCGAGACATTTCTTAATCCACTCGTCGTTCTTCTGTGCCTCCAGCACTTGTTCTTTCAAAGGTGATATCATCACAACGTTCGCGACTCGAGCTTTGGTTATCACCTCCATTCTCTCTCTTCGTTCAACCTCGGGGTTGGCAGAAATCTGTGCCAAACGAACTTTCCTGCTTAGAGCATCTGCTACCACATTCGCCTTTCCTGGATGGTACTGAATAATGCAATCGTAGTCCTCCAGAAATTCCATCCATCTCCTCTGTCGCATATTCAACTCCTTCTGAGTGAATAGATATCGCAGGCTCTTATGATCAGTAAAGATCTCAAACGTAACTCCATACAGGTAATGTCTCCATTTTCCCAGAGCAAAAATTATCGCTGCTAACTCCAAATCATGTGTCGGGTAGTTGACTTCATGCGTTTTGAGTTTCCTTGATGCATACGCAATCACTTTGCCATTCTGCATCAAAACTCCTCCTAGTCCTTCTTTCGAAGCATCGGTGTAAACTGTGTATCCTTCCTTTCCTTCTGGTAACGCTAACACGGGTGCAGTTGTTAGCATCTCCTTCAATCTTTGAAAACTTTGTTCACACTTCTCCGTCCATTCAAACTTCCCTTCTTTCTTTGTCAACTTAGTGAGAGGTGTAGCTATCTTCGAGAAATCTTGGACAAACCTCCGGTAGTAACCAGCTAATCCCAGAAAACTCCTCACTTCTGAAGGATTCTTCGGTGACTTCCAATCCATAATCGTCTCGATCTTCGAGGGATCTACTTCGATTCCAGTTCCTGATATGATGTGTCCGAGAAATGTAACTCTCTCAAGCCAGAACTCACATTTACTGAACTTTGCATATAGCTTCTGATCCAGCAAAGTGCGTAACACGATTCGAAGATGCTCAGCATGTTCCTCCGGTGTCTTCGAAAATACCAAGATATCGTCGATGAAGATCACTACAAACTTGTCGAGAAACGGCTTGAATATACGGTGCATCATATCCATGAATGCAGCTGGTGCGTTTGTCAAACCAAACGGCATTACCACAAACTCATAATGTCCGTATCGGCTGTTGAAAGGAGTCTTTGGAATATCTGCTTCCCTTATCTTTAACTGATAATACCCTTGTCTTAGATCTAACTTGGAGTAGACCTTCGATCCTTGTAGTATGTCGAACAGCTCTTCGATATGAGGGAGAGGATACTTATTATTGATTGTCATCCTGTTCAACTCCCGATAGTCAATGCATAAACGCAATGATCCATCCTTCTTCTTAACGAAAAGTACAGGCGCTCCCCACGGCGAGGTGCTCGGTCGAACATATCCTGACTCAATCAACTCGTCCAATTGCTTTCTCAGTTCATCTAATTCAGCTGGAGCCATTCTATAAGGTGTCTTGGAATATGGCTCAGCTCCTGATATCGTCTCGATTGTAAATTCCAACTCTCGGTCAGGAGGTAACGAATCTAAATGCTCAGGAAACACATCTAGGAACTCGTTCACCACTTCCACTTCTTCGATCTTAAGTTGATCTTTCGGTCTATTCAGAAGATAAGCCACAAATCCACTAGCTCCTTTCTGAATCAACTTCTTAGCTTCCATCGAAGAAATCACTGATAACTTCTCAACTTTACCTTCTGATGTCCCACTTTCATCTTCTTCCAAGATGATCTCTTTCTTGTAACAATCCAACTTAGCTCGGTACTTAGACAACCAATCCATACCAAGTATAACCTCGTATCTCGTCATCGGTAACTCAATCAGATCCGTCGGGTAACAACGGGTACCAATACATACAGGGCAGTGTTTATATACTTGATCCGTAACAAGGCAAGTTCCCAAAGGAGAACTCACTTCAAATTTATATGGCAAGTATTCAAGCGGAAACTGTAAATGCGCACATAATTCAGAAGCAACAAATGAATGCGTGGCACCAGGGTCATACAAGACCTTAACTGGTGTTTTAAGAATGTGCACAATACCTTCCACAACAGACGAAGGATCAACCTCCTCCTTACCATCCAAAGCATAAGCTCTGCCTCTGACCACCGGTTTGTTCGTCGTACCCACCACCCTTTTTCCTTTATCCTGGACCCCAAATCTCCTGATCTTGTGCGGGCAACTATCCATCTGGTGCTCAGGGGAACCACACGCGAAACACTGTCCAGCTTTCTTGCGACAGTTCTCCTCAGTGTGTCCCGTTCGGCGACAGTATCGGCAAACAATTTCCTCTAGACCTGGCTGAGGTGCCCTCTGCTGTTGTGGCGCCTTCTGATACTGCTGTGGCGCTTTCTGCTTCTGTGCTTGCTGTTTCGGTGGAGCATTCTGCTGCTGACGCTGTGGTGTTACCATTGGCCTCTTTCCAGTTCCTTGGGGAAAAGATCCGGAAGGTCGCTTATTCCCTTGATAAGGCTTAGGGTTAGAAGGTCCTTGACGTGCAGTAGTTATCTTGATCTCCTTGTGTGCAGCCTCAACCCTTAGCGCTCTAACAACAGCCTGGTTGTAGGTCTCAATAACCAAAGAAGCAAGTGCCAACCGAAGTTCGGGCTTCAGTCCATCGATAAACCTTTTCGTCTTGCGACGCTCATCATTCAGAATATGAGGTGCATACTTGATCAGCCTCACAAACCTAGCTTCATACTCCATCACATTCATAGTTCCCTGAACCAGACTCATAAACTCAGCCTCTCGTGCATCACGAGTCACTTGAGGCGTATACTTCTGCTGAAACTCTCTGATAAACTCATCCCAACTTCCTTCAACGTTATTCTCAATCCACATATGCTGAACGTGCTTCCACCAATTGTATGCAGCTCCTTCCATAAGAAAAGTAGCATATCGAACTCGTTCACGATCATCTGGGTAGATCTCCATAGCCTCGAAAATTTTCTCAAGACTGGTAATCCAATTCTCAGCCTTTATGTCGTTCGGTTCTCCATAGAACTTAGGCGGATTCATCCTCAGAAACTTCTCCAATGACCTTTCATTAGGAGGATTATCTCTCGGTGCACAAGTCCTCATAAATTGTCGTAGCACATCCCTTAATTCCGGAGTTCTTTCTCTTTCAGGGGGTGGCGTGACATCTCTTTGGGGTGGCAGTGGTGGTACACGATTCCGGGGTGCTCTTCTCGGTGGCATATTGTTACTGAATTCATAAGCATTCAGATACATATATTCGATGCATGACATATAATGATTCACAGAATCCGTAACCACGTATTCACATTCTCACGTAGTCACACATAAGTATGAGAACAACACATTCCCATAACAACATGTCAGCAAAGATTCAAGATCTCTAAACATATCATATAATCAGAAACAATTGTCAGACAACATGTAAACGAGAACAGAAGCTCGGGCAACATATCAACATATCAGAAACATGTATAACATATCCCAAAACATGATCAACATATCCAGAAGCGTATCAACATATCAAGAACAATAGCATGCTAACAATAAATGAAATGGCATGATCCTATCAACGGTCCTAATGGTATCTTGAAGCAACTCTAAGACTCATGCAATGACAGTTATGGAAAGCAATAAACAGATATTCAACATAAAGCCGAAAGTGTTATAACTGTGCAAGGTTTGGTAAAATTTACTACAGGCCACATGTTAACAGTATTAATTCAAAATGGGGAGGACCCGATACTATCGAGTTGACTCCCTTACAGGCCTTACCAATCCGTCCAACCCTGCTGAAAATAACCTAGTAGGTACCAAGTCATCTGAACCGTCATCCGTGGTGCCAAAAGTCGGGGATCATCTACCAGAGCTACACATCCCCTCCTCCAAAAGTCAGTCCTGAACTGTCCTGGCTATACGTCCGCCATCCATAGATAGATATATATGCATCAGTACTATATACAGAAATCTCCCATCAGCAATCAACCCTGATAACTGTGGTCCAAAGAACCCCTGGTGGTGTCATCAGAAACGGCAACGACCTCACCCTGTCCGTGTCCAGCTGGCTCATCTCCGCCATCATCATCATCATCAGATCCTCCATCGCCTCCATCAGACTGCTCCTGCATGGGCTCGGGCTCCAGAGAGGCCTGACTGACATCCTGACCCTCGACCTCCTCAACTGCCTGCTCATCGGATAAGTGATAGGTATCATACAGGCGAGCTCTCACACGGGCACGGTAGTGCTGGTGACGCTCCATAGAGGTGTCGCGATCAATAGTCATCTGCATAAGATCTGCCTCCAGCTCAGCAATACGAGCAACCCTCTGATCAGCAATATGAGTCATCTCTGCAGCATGCTCATGAGCGATGTCCCTATCAATCTGGTACTGCAGTGAGTGATCCTAATAGCGCAGAGACTCCAACCTGACCTCACGGGTCCTCTGATACTCCTGAAAGTAACCATCTCTCTCAGACTCGAGATAGTGCACAACTCTGTTAGGATAGGAATACCCAGGTCTGCCACTGTTCCTAGACCTACTCCAGGTGTAGAAACGAGTGCCTCCACGGCGAGAAACTGCCACAGTACGCGGGGCCTCAAACTGCTCAAAGAAAGCCTCATCCATCTGCTGATTAGGATCCTGATGTGGCTGAACTGCCATAGCTATACAGAAGATACCACAGATATGAAATCCAGATAACAAAACCATACAATCCCCAAATATCCTGTCTCGATGCAATATGAGAATGATCCTGGATGCAATGCGTGAACAATCCATGATGCAACATGAGAGCAATCTAGGTTAAGTCTCTTCTTACTTAACCCGATGCTCTGATACCACCTCAGGGTTGTAACGCCCCCACCCGTACCAGAACAAGAGGAGAGCGGCGTCTCAACCCCCACACTGAAGCACCCCTCAAGTAATGGTGTGAGCCATCACTCATGAAATACTCCAGCGAACGGCTGTCTATCAGAACTATACATGTACAACGATGTGGCTATGCAGCGGAAAATCAGAGTATTTTAAAACTTTTCAAAACATGTGCGTGATGGCATGTAACAAGCAAGAACATATTGATCGTGTAAGAGAGACTCGGCATATCAGAACATATAACAGATTCACATGTAAGTACCGATACAGCAGAGTTCAAAATATCGGTAACAGAGTAGCAGAAAGAGTATAACAAAGATACTCAAGTATTCAGGAACATAAACAGAAGTATAAAGTGATGCAGCCATAAAACATATGCAGGACACAGAAGGAAGTAATACTAAGTCCTGACTGAAACAAAAATGACAATCTAGAGCTTCAAGATACCTCTAGACTGCGGCTGCAAGACCTGAAACCACGAGGCAAGAAAACGGGAGAGGTATTAGTCAAAAGGACTAAGTGAGGGAAAACTTTAAAGAAAGTACTGAATTAAAGAACTTGAATTAAAGTTCGAAACTGTTAAATGCAATGCTTTAAAGAAGAACTAGAAATAAGTTCGGTTGATAAAACTCTTTGAATGCGATGCTGTAAAAGAATGCACGTTATAAAACATTTTCATGAATGCTATCACACGCGCACACATATGCTGTTGATGGTTCATAGTTCTTTCATAAAACGGGATAAGGGTAAAGTGAACTTTTCCAGATATGAACCATCCTTTATGAAACAGAATTTTGCCCGCAAGCTAGGCTCCTCCATCCTTACTCCAGAAAACATGATTCGGTTGAGCATCGGACCAGGATCAACAATAATTCCACGTATAGTAGAGTATCGGACCAGGATCAACAATAACCCCACATAAAGTAGAGCATTGGACCAAGGTCAACAACAACTCCGTACACAGTAGACTATTGGACCAAGGTCAACAACAACTCTTACCAACACATACAAACATGCACCATCCTCCACCGGTTGTCACTTCGGGTAGCTAGCCCTAGGCGACCTGTAAACATGTAATGGGAACAGATTTGCTGTCCGTTCCCAGACAGATTGTCCTGACTTAACAAACCTCCTGTTAAAAGTCGGTGTCAATTGTCTAAGTGTGGCGGCCGGTATTGGTGATGTCGTTGGCGCTCACCTCCCGAGCATCACCTCCACACATAACCGCCGGGCCCAAACTGTAAACTGTATGCTTGCATTTAAGATGAGCAGTGACCAGAGTAACACTCCAGTATGCTATCTATAACATGTGAAACTGAAACTGTAACATATGATGCTGTCTGTAAAACATATGATTCTGTCTGAAAACATGTGAAACTGTCTGTAAACTGTACTTTGAAAACATATGCAAAACATGTAACTGTCTTTGAACAAGAATGCAGAACTTTGGAAAACATGTACTGTAGATCAAGGTATACTATCAAAGTATGAATGATCCTTTCAAGAGAATGTCCCGATAAAAGGGATAGTTCAAAACAAGGTTTAGCTTTGAATTTCAAAACATATGATACGATAGTATAATCGTGGTTCCAGTTGGAAAACATTTATAACTTCACCTCACCTAATAGTACCAAAAGGTAGGTAGACAGATTATGCGGTGCCCTGGGGATCCCAGTGCTCAACTTTAACTCCTGTAGGTGGTGTACTAGAGTGAGCTTAACAACTAAGACCCACTACTAACCAAGATGCATATGAAATGCAAGAAACAATGAACAAGGAACATGTAAAGAACATGTAACAAAAGAGAGTAATACCATTTAAGGTATTCAAGAAAGGTAACACACAAAGGAATACATCAAAGTGAGTTACTCTTAGCGTTAGACTATGATCTTACTATAACCGAGTAAGCTTTAGTCAAATTATGAATCCTATCGCAAACCTTAGGTTTAGAAACAAGTCCACGAAAGAAAACACCTTTTGAAAACACATTTTAGACCCTGGATATGGAAACCCTAGGTGCAAATGTCTATAGAGAAAGCACAAGTTTTAATTCATTTTTACTATTCAAAAGCACTATTCAAAAGTACTATTCCAGATTACTATTCACGATTACTATTCACATGTCGGGTCAAAGGGTCGGGTTAAACCCTTACTATACACACACCCACACACACACGGTACACACACACACCATGCACGAACACACACACACACACGGCATGCACACACACACACCCCCTAATCAAATTATGATCTTGATTATAACCTATAGTTTCAAGTTCAAGTTAATATAATCAAATGTGATCTAGGTTAAAGGTATAACCTATAGTTAAGAGATCCAATTAAGGCATAAGATCAAGTTATGAAACACTATTATATCTTAGGTTATAACATGTGACACTATTAAAGTGTACAACATGATCAAGGCACTAATCCATTAATCCAAATCATATCATAAACTCAATTCATAATTCAAGAGTCATATAACAATGTGACAACATGTCACAACATATATCATATCATATCATAAACCTTTAGGCATGTAACATGTAACAATTCAATTCCAATATCAACATGTAACAAGTTGTGACATAATAAATTGTAAATCACTATTCCATTAGCAAACATGCATGAACATAATTCAAATTCCATAATCATGCATCAATTCTCATAATATAACAATCATATCACATGATCATAGCATATACTAGAGCAATTCATAACATATTCAAGCATATACTAAACAATTAAAACATATAAACAACTACACAAACATATCATAAAAACTATATAATAAATGCATAAAATAAAATCCTATATGGCTTAGGGAAGACCCTAAGACCCAACCTAAACATAATATAAACATACCATAACATAAAAACATAAACTAAACTAACATAACATAAAACAAAACAAACTAACCTAGCTACAAGGGGGGGTGGCCGACGGCAATGAGGGGGAGAGGGAGAGAAAGAAAGGGTGTTGTTAACACAACTTTGAGCAAGGATTCAAATGCCTCTTGGCCTCTATTTATAGCTGAAGATAAGCCCCTCACCTTGGAAATAAAATGTGGAGAAGGGTAGGAGAGCAAAATTTGGATAGATTCTCTTGGAAGCTTTAGGCATGTTGAAGCTAAAATGGGACTGCTGGGGGTATTTCTGTAATTTCGTCCCCCAAGACTCAAGGATAAGTGGCTGGAAGTTTAACCATTCCGACGGCAAGAAAATTAGCTTTCGAAACGCATATTCATTCGTCGAAATCGGATTTACCGTTTGAAAGATACATTCGTTTTAGTGAATAAAAGTTTTGAGCTCGAAACTCGACATGAGTGAAAAACGACTTTCTAGAATGATTTTCAAGTCCGGATTGCTTCTAAAATTCAAGAAATAAATCGAGAAGCGTTTTGAGTCCAAAATCGACTATAAAACGTTTTACCGTTAAAAAGTTGAAAACGTAGGATGAATAGTGAATTCTCACGTACGAACGTACGCTTCAAACTTTCAAGGTAGGACTTGAATCAAGAGTTGTAAAACATCTCAAAAATCTTGAAATAGCTCAAGTAGTGCAAATCCGAAGAGAAAACATTTTCCGAATGAAACCGTTCGAAAAAGGAATAGTAAACTAGGGTTTTCAAAAACGTTTTCAATAAAACAAAGTTCCGGAATGGATTTCCAAGCCAAGAATGATTTCAAAAGACTCGTCTCGATTCAAGGATCGATTCGACTGTAACTTGGGTAGAAAAAGGTGTCAGAATCAAAAGCTCATTTTCTGATGAATAGTAACTTTGGTCGGTAAGTTCCAAAAATACCCTTATGGCTCAAGAAAGACTTTCTGAGTTCGGGAAACAAGTTCAAACGATTGGGAAACATGTATGATGAACCTCTAGGGTTCGAGTATCAATATGAACAAGGTAGGCTCGGGTTATGAATAGTAAACTGAATCAAAGGTCAAGAATTCCCCCTTAAAACATGTCAGAACATATACGAGCACCAAGTTCATGTAAGAATGCAATGCATGATGATTCAAAAAGTTGGATAACGGTCTATAAACGCTTTACCACTGCCTTAACTTACTGTTTTCATCCAGGCCCTGTTTTGGGCTGTTACAATTCTACTTTGTAACTGTTAAGAGTTATTAACCTTTTAACATCATGATGGTGAATATGGCCTTATTAATCTGATTAAATCTAAAACAGGCTGTCGAACTTAGTCATTGGGGATCTCCTTGAACTAATATCTCTAGGTTGAGTCTAATCAAACAAACTTTTCCCGAAATTAAAGATACTGTGAAGAAAAATACATAATGTGAAGGGCAGCAGGATAAGATTTCAGTAATTACTTATGTTTTGGGGGGAAATTTGTGTAATATTTTTTTGTGTGGGTAGGATAATTACTTGTGTGATAGTCCAAACCTTAGGGGGACATTGCTGTAATTAGATGAAGGCATATTAATGACTTTGAAAGAGACTTTTGATGACTTTTGAGGCTTACTTATTTACATCATTTTATGAAATTCTCTTGCATGGATCCGGATATATGTAAAGTCTTTGGCATGGAATTGTTTTTCTATGGTCTGAAATATCAGGAGAAGTTAGTGTAAGTTTGGATCAAATCTGATAGTATCATATCATATTTATCCCTATACATTTACCTCATTAAAAACAGACACAAGTATTGTTATGGATAAACGATGGATGGATTTCCCGAGGACAAGTACTGATTATCAGAAGGGATTGAAATATTTTTTGAATTTCGACTTTTCAAATTCAAATGGAGAGCTGATTTTATGTCCGTGTAAAAAGTGTATGAATACCTTATGTAAAAAGAGGAGCGTAGTTGAAGAACATCTGCTGTGGAATGGTTTTTTGACTGGGTACACTAAGTGGATATTACACGGAGAGTTATCATGTAATGGAGAACAAATAACTTATGATTATGGTAGTGGAGATACTTCAAATAATATGCCGAAAATGTTAACTGATGTGTTTGGGATGCAAAATCAAGTAAACGATGTAGAGGGAATTGCCGGAGTTGAGCAGGCAGAAAAACCGTGCGAGGAAGCTAAAAAATTTTATAAGCTTATGGATGATGCAGAACAGGAACTTTACCCCGGTTGCCAGAAGTTTACTAAACTTTATTTCATTGTTCGATTGCTCCAAATCAAGTGTCTTGGTAACTGGAGTGATAATTCTTTTACTTTGATACTTGATTTGTTACCTGAATAATTTCCAGAAGGTGTTTAGTTGCCAAAGAATTACTATGAGTCTAAAAAGATTCTCAGGGACTTAGGCTTGAATTACAATAAGATAGATGCTTGCCGAAATGATTGTATGTTATATTGGGGCGACAATGAGAGTAAAAACAGTTGTGACACCTGTGGTGAATCCCGATGGATAATGCCTGAACCTGAATCAAATTCAGCTGCACCAAAGAATGATAAAGGTGCCAAAAGAGTTCCTGCGAAGCTTATTTGGCATTTTCCCTTAATTCCAAGGTTACAGAGACTCTATATGAATAACGAGACGGCATCCCTTATGAGGTGGCATGATGAAGGGCGCACTAAGGATGGTGTAATGAGACATCCAGCAGATTCTCCAGCTTGGAGTACATTCGATTTTAAGCATCCTGAGTTTGCTAAAGACTCACGTAATGTAAGGTTGGGTTTGGCCACAGATGGTTTTAATCCTTTCAGAACCATGAATATTGCCCATAGTTCATGGCCAATCATTTTCATTCCGTATAATCTTCCCCCTGGCAATTGTATGAAGATATCGTACTTTATGTTGTCATTGCTCATACCAGGCCCTACTGGACCAGGAAATAATCTCGATGTTTTTTTACAACCAGCCATTGCTGAGGTGAAAAACCTGTGGGAAATTGGTGTTCGTACGTATGATGCTTCTTCTAGAGAGAATTTTCAAATGCGAGCAACACTTTTATGGACTATCAATGACTTTTCGGGTCTTGCTGTTATATCGGGATGGAGTACTAAGGGCCAATTAGCATGCCCAGTGTTTTATACAGACACTAACTCCGTTTGGCTAGATCACTCTCGCAAATTTTGCTACATGTGCCACCGTATCTTCTTGCCCGGGGATCATCCTTATCGAACAAGTTGAACAAGTTTTCTATGTTGAAGATGCCACGGTCAGAATGAGCCTTATGTTCTTGCATCACAAGTTGAACAAGTTTTCTATGTTGAAGATGCCATGGAAAAGGATTGGCACGTTGTGATTAAAACTAAAGCTAGGGACAAGTTTGATGATGATTTTGACACCCTTCTACAAAGTGAAACGTGCAGCGAGGTTCAATGCAATGACAATGAAGAGGTTATGTGGATTCGTGATGGGGCCCCGATAATTCCTGTTGATAGCTTAGAAAGTTAAAGGACTAATGATTTCGAAGATCAAGGAAATGTTTAAGTAATTAGGATAATGACCTGTACAAATTTCAGCTTTAGTAGTAGTTTTATTATTCTTTTTTTCTGGGTCAGAAGTAGTTTTACATAATCTTTATACTTGACTTTTGATATTTCATTTAACTGGAAACTGTGTTATAGTTATGGCAAGGACTAGGTTTAACAGAACACACAAGACTGTTAATCAAACGTGTGGGGCAAGTTCAACCGGGGTAGGCCAGGGGCAACAAGAAAACACCGGTATGTTTACTTTAATCATCAGAATTCTATTTAAATTTAGTAAAGACACTGAATAATGCTTGCTTGTAGTTGCAGATACTGATCATAGAAAAGCTAAACGTACCAGAAATGATATCAACGCAGGCAATCTTAATACTCCAGGTATTGGTTATTTTGCTATATATACATAGTTATTTTGTATAAGATCAAAGAATGTTTTTTAATTATTACAGTTCAATTTAATTTCAGTTAATTATGTAAGCTGACTGATGTTTGGTCATAGTTCCAGAGACTGATCATAGAGAGTCTAATCGTACCAGAAATGTCAACGGCGGTTGTACATATGGAATGCTTTTAAATGATATAAACGACGACAATCTTCATACTCCAGGTATTGGTAAGTTTTATGTATGTGTATTTATGTTGTATCAGATCAAAGAATGTTTTTTAATCATTATAGTTCTATTTAATTTCAGTTAACTATGTGAATGATGTTTGTTTGTAGCTCCAATGCCTGGTCGTAGACAGGCTGCTCGTACTACAAATGTCAATGGCGATTCTTCATCTAGAATGCATTTAAATGATATTAATGAGGGTAATACTGAAAACTCAGGTACTGATTAATTTGATATGATATATATATATATATATATATATATATATATATATATATGTTTATTTTTTATAATATCAAAGAAGGTTTTCTGAAAAAAACATATGCCTCTTCTAAATAGGGACTAATGTTGAGAGAGTAACACGAGGAGCTACCAATATGCCACGTGTGTGGGCTAGAAGAGCACCAGTTGTAGTGGAGTTTGATGAGTTTGGGAAGCCTGTTGGTGCAAGGAAAAGTGAATACGTCGAGTTCATTGGTACTTTGGTCAGAAATGGAAAATTGCTCCCTCTTGACTACGAAGATTGGCATAAAGTCCCAATGTCTACAAAGAATAAGTTGTTGGAATTGATCAAGGTTTCATTTAACTTTTCCTATTTTGCTTGTTAGTTCAGAAACATACACTTGTTACTGCTTATGTAAATGTAAAAACAATTAATTTCTTGTGATGTAGGAAAAGTTTGCAGGAACACTTGACTTCGAGGATGTTTTTTGGATAACTTTATCGAAGAGCTGGCGAACTTGGAAAAACAGGGTGAAGAGTAAGTATTTTGACCCCAACTTATCAGTGGAAGAAAATTTACGCAGGTGGCCTGATGTAGAGGATGGAAGAGTTCTTCCAAATCAATGGAAGAATTTAGTTATGTAACACCCGAGCGCAAGGTGTCACATCCCCCGCACCGAGACCCGGCCCGAATATGAAATGGACGATCCATACCCAAGCCAAATCACGGCGAATGGGGACATACACACACTCTATGCTAGGTGGGACTAACCCTTGAACCATAAAATCAGAAATTAAAACTTTAAAGCGGAAGCAATAAACGAACATGCATCATATATACGTACAATGAGCATCACAGCTCCAAAAGTAAGTCATAAACTTTACTACTTGCCGTCACGGCTCGAAACAACCAATACGCTCCATTTTTAAACAATACAATGATCCAACGTGCAATATGCGAGTGTAAGACCAAAATACAAGGGTTAAAAGACGAAAGTAAACCTATGACTCGAAATCCCGCCTAGCTCCCTTGACGCCTGCACAACACAACTGAAAGCCAAACGGGTTCAGTCCAAAAGGGACTGGTGGGTATAAAAGCAGGGCATAATTATAATATACAACGGAATTTAACAATCACATGCAAGCTATAATCCCAAGTGAGGTTTTTAAAGGATTTCCCAAGTGGGCAAATAGAAATCATCAAAAGGGATTATAACAATTCATTAACATTAAGTCATTAATGGCCCGGCGAGTGGGCGTGCATTATCTCCAACCAACACCTCGTGTACTACATTAACATTCATTAACATTCATTAACATTCATTCATTCATTCTTTTCATGCGTATCAGTCTTTCGTACGCATTCAATAACATTTACACCTTCTTCCTGCGGGTTGGTGGTGGGTTTGCAAGGCCCATCCACCCATTCATTGACCAAAAGGGGAACATGACTCCCCAGATGGCACTCAGCGTCCATTCCTCGCTAACTCCTAACGAGGTCCGGTTATGCCGTTCATTGGTGGGACTAGTGTGAGGGTTTACCGTCAGCCCTTGCCTCCTCGGGTCCCCACTCACACTAAGCCCCTGGGCCCCATTCAGTGCATAACATTCATTCATTCTCGCCAAAACATTAGGTAGGATTCATGAAATAAGGGCTTTACGTTTACAATCATTTACTCGATAAAAGACTCAATATATATATATATATATATTGTATTACTTTGGCTTAAACCTTTTCACATAGGTAGTTATATCGGGTCGTTTTATCTAAGTAGAAGAGAAACCCACCTTAAACCGCAAAAAGGAGCAAACACAAGCCTCACTGACCAGCCTCGTCTCCAACGGACTCAAAATCTGTGCAAGAGAGGTGAGGTGAGACTCAATATGACCAAATAAGACGCTCGGCAATGAAATGATTATGATATGAATGTATAAGAGATGCTATAATGTAATGGACACGTTCATGTGCACTATTAAAGTCTTAAGGACATATAAAGGTTCAATTCATTCATTCAATGAAGCATTCGTATTCAAACGAGTTCATATCCTTCACATTTCACGTCAAAGGAATTTAAATTATATAATCAAGTCGTTCAATCTTTCATTCGAATTCATAATTTCAATCAAATTAATTCAAGAAATTCAAATATAATCCAAGTACAAGTTAAATCACATTTAAATTAGAACATAAACAATTAAACATATTCAATTGCATTTACAATTAGAAATTAAACAATTAAATACATTCAATTAAATTTCGAAAATTGAATAAAACATGAAATAGGTAACAATTAAATTCTAAAATTAAATTAAATCAACTAGCAATTAATATTTAATAGATATATATAATATATATTAAATATATATATACATACGTATACATATACTATATTATATACATATATATATACGTATACTATATTATATATATACATATATACGTAGAAAAACACATGCAAGCATACACACAAGCATGCAAATTATCACAAAAATGCATGCAAACTATTACATGCATGCAACTACATTAGAAGGCATGCAAACACATATACGTAGATATATATATATATACAAATAACCACAACCATGCATTTAGAATTGCAACTGCAATTTCGGCAAGAACAGGGGGTCGCGGCCGCGACCCATTTTCTTCATGAAATGGTAGCGGCCGCTACCCTATTTTCCAACAATTTTTCCCCAGACTGCAGAATACGTGAGCAGCCAAATAAGGAGTCGCGGGCACGACCGAGTTCCAGGCAAATCAGGTCGCGGGCGCGACCATCGCAACGCAACAGAATTAACGCAGCAAAACCAGAAAAAACAGGGCTGCAACTCAAGCAACGATTAAGCAATATATGTGCAGAAAGAAATGGCATGATATGCAGCAACAACCCAGACTTACAAGCCTCTAAAACTGACAGCAAAAGCAAGGAGACGCAGCAGGAGATCGCAGCTAAAAACAGTCCAGAAACAGGGCCAAAAATTCACGCGAAAACAGGGCATGGTTGATCTTATGAATTCCCAACATGTTCAGGTAAGCTAAGCCATCAAAATACTGCGAAATAACTCCAAATTAACATACAAGTCAGCCCCAAAGAAGCTCAGACGCGAGACGCAGGCACACGCGACCAATTTATGAAATTTTCTCAATGTTCCAAAGTTGATATCTCATAAATACTTCAACTACCATTCCACTAATGATCATAAATGAAAATAAGATATCAAAACAATCATTCTCAAGCTTGGAATCAAACAAATCCATCAAGAATTGGATGAGATCGAAAGAAATGCCCAAAAACGCCTCTATTCGAGATCAGCCGAAAAATGCATGAAACCATGATCAAATTTGGGGATGAATGAATGAAAATGATCAGAAATAAACATATAATACAACCCTGAGCTTACATTGTGGATTGGGTGAGGATTGGATGAGATTTGAGCTTCAAAATCTCCAAGGAACCAAGGGTTACGGGAAAGAACTGGAGAGCAGTAACTTTGGCTGAGATTTGTGATTTGTGTGAGGGTTGGTTCGGTTAGTGCTTGGTACATCAGGTTAGGTGGTTGAGTTAGGGTTCTATAGCCTCAAACCATGGTTAATTTGGTCAACAATTGAATAAGTTATGGCCATTTTAGTGTAACAAGGTCAGTTTCATCGTCGTTTCGTTTTTCGGTTGAAATTCGGAGGTTCAATTGACGTTAGAAAAATATAAGGCTAAGTTTACTAAACTCGAATTTTCGTTACGAGTTCAGCGAAGTTGACGGAACTCGAATCCGAGTTCCCGAGCTCAAGATATTAAATACGGAACCAAGGGTGCGCTAAATGCTCGTTAGCCCCCGACTTGGATTCCAAAATTCAAATTAAATCCGAAACACATGCAAATGAATTCGAAAATACGAAACGAACAAATATTCATATACAAGACACGTATACGTTCAACAAATTAAATTCGCACAAAATTCCGGTATCAATTCAAATAGAAACGAAGCACGTAAGTGTCACTCATGGATAAAGTAACAAATAAATTCAAAATATTAACAACTAATGCAACATTTAGATACTAATATAATATATTATAAATACATGCATGAAAATTTAATTTATAATTACACATGCATGCATACGTATATATATATATTATAACTACATGCATGCAATATATATAAGTTATAAATATAAAATGCATGCATAATTAATTTGAACTTGTAAAATGCATGCATTACAAATTCATGCATACGTACACTATTACAATATATATATATATATATATATATATATATTATATAAATATAATTAATATTAATAACATTAAATAAAATAAATAACATTTAATACACATAAAATAAAATGAAATACATAAAACACGTATAAATAATTATTCGCGCAATTAAGGAGCACACAAGTTATTCACATAAATTCAATTTCAAATATTGCATATATTTCAATTAGTCACTTATTTAACAATTAAACAATGAAATTTAATATAGAAAACACTAAGACCAATTAATTTACGCAATTTAGTAAACATATACGTCATGCTGTACTAATAAAAGAACTGGGGCGTTACAAGTTACTTATTGGAGTAGTGACAAAATACGAGTATCGATTTCAGTTAATTTATTCTTCTGTTATTTGTATAATAAGGCACCTTGACAAATCTTAAGTAGCCTTTTTTTTCCGCCTGTTAGAAACTAAGTGCTCAAAATAAAGAAAATAGAGCAAAGAAGCAAATGATGCATGTTACAGGCAAAAGGAGTTTCTCCCAGATCAGAAATGAGATGAACGTTTTCCTTTATTATTGATCTTTTTTTGCTTCTGTTTTACCATGTCCTATGGTCAACTAATCAGCACAATGTGTGTGTAGAATGGTTCAAACACATCAAAGGATGACCAATCTGCTAATGGTGAAGAAACTCGAAATGAGAATGCACTGAATGTTGATTCAGTGGACTGTGAACCTACTAGGATGGATCTGTTTGGTAGATGCTATACAAAAAGTGGACAAACTTCTAATCCATTTGTTGCAGAGTCATGGGTAACTCAAATTCCTATATGTTAGTATAGCTGTTCTATGTATTTGAATTTAAATTTTATATTCTTTATTTGGTACAGCAAAAGATGCAGGAAAAAAGGTCTGAACTTGATCCTAGCTCAAAAGATACAGGCCCAAATGACATATTTTCCCAAGTGGCTGGAGAAGACAAAGGTGGGAGAGTTCGAATGTATGGATATGGAATTAGTAGACATGATGTGTACGGTGAGGTTCCCCAGCGAGGCAAGGCTTCTCGGATGCAACTGAACTATAAGAAGGATATTACTGAATTGAAGCAACTTGTTCTAGAGCAAAAACATCAAATAGAAGAACTGATGAAACAGAACAAGCATGGAGCTTTGGACAGTTATCATGCTGAAGTTTCGAGAGTCCCTTCGTCATCATCTAACTATTACACACCATCACCTCGTCCCACCAGCTCATGGACTCAGAATGCACCTCTACAGGTAATTGAAATGTGATTTTCCTTTTGTGTATTATGGTTAGCTTTTGTTCACTTTATTAGCTTGATCTTTATATGTTACAAATCAATTTCAATCAGTCTCAAGTTTTTATATGTTGGGTCTAGATCACTATGTGCAAGCTAAGCCTGCTTATATGTCATTGCTTTCCCTCCATGAGATGACTTATGACTGTACTCATGACTGTACTTGTTGTCTCTGAAGTCTCAGTGCCCTCTTGATTCGTGCCATATTGATCTTGCTATAATGATTATACCAAACTGATAGGATAATGAGCTGGTGCAAGTGATGTTCCATTAGCCATAACGGGTGTATTCTCGTAAGCCAATCTTTTAGAATTTCATGGGTTGCCAAAACTGTGCTCCATTGAATGGATTTGTTGAAGTTTTGTAGTACAAATCTGAAAGATCTTACTTTTAAGGAACTTCTAAAGTTTTACATTATTATTGTTTATGTTTCTTGTTGCATTTGTATATTCTGGTGGGATTGCATGCATTCTAGTCTGTGTGATTCAAAGTATTGTAGGTCAAGTATTTTGTTTTAATTAAGTTATAAGTTGGCACAATCAATGAATTTCTCACATGAACAAGTGTACATTACGTATTGAATATATAAAACATACAATCATAATCTTCGAGTACTACTGGGTAATACAAATGCCTGCTTATACAAGTTCCAGCTGTTGTTAATATGTATTACGTCATATACTCTTTATTTGCCACAATTAAACCTCAATCTTAACTGTTGTTAGAAACTGGAAAAGGTTACTTTGCCACATATATTGGTGTTAATTTTCCAGAATTGGTTGTCCTTCTTTTAAATTCACCACCTTACCAAAAATATATGAAAGTGATGGTGCATAAATTTCAGGATCTGTGTAGTAATTGAATGTTCCTCGTATCAGTTTTAACTCATTACATTCCTCTATCAGTTTTAACTAATTACTGTATGTTATTGAGTATAGGTTGGTGCAAAGGTCTTGTTGAAGAGTGTGTTTGATTTGAGGATAACTGTAGCAGTTGGTCATCTTCAAAGCATTGATCCGTCGAAACGCATTGGACAATTACACTTGGGAAACAATTGGTATGAAGTCGTTGTAAGTGTCGCAGTAGAATCTGACGAGGATTTGGTTCGCCCTGTGTCCAATATGAAAACTATTGGTGATTCCATTGGCGAGGTCGTTGCATGGCCCAAAAACTTGGTAATTTTCACTTTACAATCTTCACAAGAGTAACCTTATTTATTTCTATGTGCTTAGTAAGTGTATTTTTTCCTATAGGTTGTTAGGGATGGAGAGCCATAAAGAAGTTTCACCGCAGTGATCGGACCTATCAATATTAGTGCTTAAATGCTCAGTTTAGCCATTATAACTTATCTATTAAGGTTAGTTTATATTTTGGCTACAATTTAACACCATGACATTGGTGTTCTTATTTTGAAATAACAGTGAAAAGACCTTGGATATATTATCATTTTAATTTGTGTGACTTGTTGTGGAATACATGAATTTTGTTGATGGTATTGAAGAAGAATGGTTCCATTCTTGTGTTTTGGTTTTCAATTTCATGGACGTTTGAACGATTACTTTCATATCATCTTTATCATTATAAAATAGAAAATTAATTATAATCGCCACTAAAATATATTAAATGAATGTGGTATTGTAAAGTGATGAATTTATGTGTCACAAAACGACTCTTTTCAGATGCACATGAGCGTCACCATATCCCGACTTAACATGAGGCTCACAAGCGTAATAATAGTAGGCTTTCGAGACACTTTACCATGTCATATACATATCTAGCTTTGGTATTCCATTTTCAAGATGAGACACACAAAAGCGTCGCAATATCCAACCTTTATTGTGAGTTCCGTACGCGTCATAATAGCTTGGTTTGGAGACGCTTTATCGCGTCATATTAGTAGTTTGTTTTGGCGGTTAACCTTCAAATTGTGACACACAAAAGCGTCACAATTTCCCAACTAAAAATGAGGCCTGTAAGCGTCACAACAAAGGTGTTTTGAGACGCTCAAATGCGTCTCAAAATCAGTTAGTTTCGGCAGTTAAGTTCACTAATAAGGCACAAAAAAGCGTCACAACATTACAATTTCGTGACGCTTTCCACCATCTCAACAGATTACTTATTGTGACACTAAATGTCGTCATTATAATCTATTGCCATGCCAGAATGGATGGCGCTTAAGGTCGGCGTCGCAATAGCCAAAGCGTCACAATAGAGGCTTGTTGTGACGCATTTCAGCGTCTCAAAATCCTGTTTTTCCTGTAGTGTCCCACTGAATGTGAAACCTATGGGTCGATCCATGTAAATGTCTTTATCAATGTCTCTATTGAGAAAGACAGTTTTCACATCCATTTGCCATATCTCATAGTCGTAATATGCAGCTATGGCAAGCATGATCCGAATGGACTTCTACATTGCATCCGGTGAGAAGGTTTCATCAAAGTCCACACTGGGCCTTGAGTGAAGCCTTTGGCAATGAGCCTTGCCTTATAGGCTACAATGTTTCCATCTACTCCGAGCTTTCTCTTAAAGATCCATTTGCAACCTATAGGTTTTACCCCATCAGGCAAATCAACCAAGGTCCAAACTTGGTAGAACTACATGGAATCCATTTCAGGATTTCATGGCTTGTTTCCACTGTTTAGAATCTGAGTTTGATAGTGCCTCCTCATATGTTGGAGGATCATTATCCTCTTGAGAGATTTCATTGAAAAAACCATACCATCTCTCAGGCAGTCCAGGAGTGTGTTCAGAACGCCTTAGAGGAGGATTTTCACCTGTATCGAAGTTCGTGATTAGTTGTGGGATGTCAGAATGGGACGTGTCTTCTGAATGTGGTATGGGACTGTCTTGAATTTCTTCGAGTTCTTTGATCTTTACTTTCTTTTCTTATAGGAATGGTTCCTCAAGGAAAGTTGCATTTCTAGAAACAAACACCTTTTGTTTAGTTTTATCATAGAAGTAATATCCTATGGATTCCTTAGGATAGCGAACAAAGTAGCATAAGTTAGAATGAGCTTCTAACTTATCTCCCACTGTCCTCTTCACATAAGCAGGACAACCCCAAATTCTTAAATAAGAATAACTAGGGATTTACCATGCCACATTTCATAGGGCGTTTTAGGGACTGACTTGGAAGGAACAAGATTCAGAATCTTGGCTGCACTTTCTAGAGTTTAACCCTACAAAGAAGGTGGTAAGTCAGTGAAACTCATCATGGAACGAACCATATCAAGTAGGGTTCGATTCCTTCTCTCAGAATCTCCATGAAGCTGAGAAGTTCCCAAATGGGTCCACTGAGAGATAATTCCAGAATCTTCGCTGCACTTTCTAGTCTATCGAACCTGTCCTATCCTGTCCCGAACAATTACACAGCAAGACGGGTTCAACTAATCCAAGCACCTGTCCTAACCTATCCCAAATTCCAATCAATCAAATCATACGTGCAACCTGCTCACAACATATCTTATACAAAATTTACAAATTATAAATCAGAACGAAATACTTAACAAACTGAAACGTGCAGACACAGACTCAAAAGACACGACACACCGCCGCCTAGCACGAACTCCAACGTGAACCCAAACCGAAACCTGTACACTAAAAACATAAACGGGGAGGGGTCAGTCCAAAGACTGAGCGAGGGGCTACCCACACACACCTACATATATATAGAGCACAACACGTAGAAGAAGCAACGTTCGTGAACCCGGGGTTAGTTTTTGCATGCCAAAATATTTTCCCGTGATAATATACATATAGGAAGACTTATCAAACAGACCAAACAAATCTTAAATCAAAGGTTTCTTAAGGCACAACTCAGATTTATGCAGACTTAGCACACATACCGGAACGTAACTCATTAGTATAAAGGTATACCAATTTTTTTTATCTTAATTTAAGAATCTACCCCCGTTTCACGAACTTATGACAGACGGACAGACAGAACACTCGGCGGGTACGAATTCAATCCAACAAAACTCCTCAGATCACACATAGGCATAAACAAACGGAATCAAAACAAACATACCTTCCTTCACACTGTTTGGGGAAGAGAGGTGCCCCTCTCAACCCACCACAGAACGAAACTTCTGAACCGGAGGATCCCGCCCGGTTCCTTCGACGGCCAGCCAAAATGCGCTCCGTCGGCATAGGAGAACTAAGTCTCCCGTTGGTGGAGAAGTGTACAGGGGTCGTAACTGGCAACCCCATGGTCGTCCCGGGTCTCCCTTACCCACAACTCCGGGGCCCATCACACAGATAAACAGACATATATCGGAAACTTAACCCGCCACACACAGACAGACAGACATATCTCATGCATATCGTACTTATCATATCGTACGTACATATCACGTAGACTGACCTCGAAATCATAACATATCAAAGCTAAGCATACATAGGCTCGTACATAGTGTTTCTTACTTTCAAACTTATGACAAAACCATCAAAGTACATATTTCACACATATCTACGTATATACAAGGCTTATAAACCGCACACATTCGAAAACAGGCACATTGCAATAGGGTATAACTATAACCTAACCTCACCTGGTACCAAACAGAGCCAAAGACACAACAAATGGTCCACCCCGGAACCTGCACGACCCACTAGTCACCACCCCGGGTGCACCTGAACCAGCTGAACACACAAAACACAACACATGGCTCAGACAGACTCAAACAACCACACAGAGACGCACGACGCATGATCAAACACTTAAGAAATACAATCACATAAGCTGGGTTCAAATTCCTATCAATTACTTACAGAACAAATCATTATATAGTTCAGAGAAATCATATTGCATATTAGGACACGTTTATGTACACAATTAATGCAAACAATAGAAATAGAAAGACAAAGCTATCTAAATTATTATATATTAATTTACTTAACGCATATCCAATTCATACTTATACAATTAAATCATTTCTTATCTCCAAGGGTGGCCAATTAAATCATACATAACATGGTAAACTATTTCTACGTTATCAAGAATATCATGCTCGATTTCAAAGGACAAGGATCGGATAAATCAAAGTAAACAATTTCATATAATTTATATATCGCTCAAAAGACACATTTAATTAAGTAATTAAACATTAAATTACAAAAGTTCCAAGTTTAATTATCTACGGCATAATAACTCATTTCTACGTAGTCATGAATAGCATATTTGTATACCAAGTAGCGAGGATTAATTAATTCAAGTCGAATAATTTCATTTATTGTATACTCAATTCATATTTCAGAAAACAAATTCAATGGACAAGGTTTATTTAATTAAATCAAACAAATTCATATTGTTCCCAAAATTACACAAACATCCCTTCAAGTTAGACAAATAGCTCAAATACGAAATATCGAAATTCAAACTGCAAATCAAAGCATCAATATATATTTCATAATTCATTTAATACATGATTTCGTATACATTGGAATTCATATTGACCGACAAATCAAACAATTAACAATTTATCGCAATTAAAATAATTAATTTCAAATTAAACAAAATAAATCACAACAAATCAACCAGGCATCCGATTGCCAAACGGAAAGTGGCGTTGGACTCACCACAACGAGGCGAACAAACTGTCCGAAGCTCGCGGGAGCGCCGCCACTGGAGCCCCCGGAACAGTGGCGGGCCGTCGCTCGGCCGCCGTCGGAGCAAGCCGAAAAAATCCCGAAAAATCCACCGTGCATTTACTCTACGTGCTCGTTCCAATTCCTCGATCAATTTCTGGAAATTCCAAGCCAATCATCTTCAATTTCAAATCCAATAATACGAAAACCCTAAAATCTTCAAATCCAAATTACTTCCAAACCGGTGAACCAAAATGCGATCCGTAGAAGGCATTGTCTTACCTGTAACGAGCTCTTCGAAAGCCCTAAGGTAGCTCGCCGAAAAAATCCTCGGAGACCTCCGCCACCGCGAACCGTCGCTGCACCACCGCGAACCGCCGCCAATCGGTTGAATCAAGAGTCTTGTGATAAAAGGCTACTAGTTCTCGTCGTTCCGAACAACTTTCGTGAAGGGTCCGAGGCCAAAAGATCGCCGGAAAAGGCCCGCATTGGCCGTTGAAGTTTCTTCCGCCACTCTTATCGCCGGAACCACCACGTACGGCCAAAATTGGATGAAATAGATGCCGGAAATGAACTCAGGGGGTCGAAAAACCTTGGAAAACACTAACCTTCGCCGGAAAAAGCCGCCGAAACGACGGAAACTGCCGCTGCTACAGTAGCGGCGACGTCTGCCGCCCGCTTCAGGTGCCGCGTGCGCCTTCCTCACTGCCCCAATGGCGGTGCCGCCTACCCAGAAAATTACGCCGGGAGTACTCTTGCCATCCTTGGGGTGCGTGTCGACCAAAGCCCACCGGAAACCGCCGCGAGGAGGCAGCGAAGTGGCGGTGGTCCGCCCCTCCTCCAGCCGCGTCTGAAAATGGCGAAAATAGTCCTCCATCGCTCGTCGGTTCGTCGAGTTCTTGATACGGTTGTGACCGCATCGTCGAGCTCATCGAAAAGTACTATTCATTCATCAAATTCCGTGGAGAAACGAGCGAGTTCCGGGTTGTGCATGTGAAACACCATGAGTGTGTGTGAATGTCGTGGAGAGAGAGAGAGCGGGAGAAGAGAGAGAGAGCAGCTGATCCAATTGCTCGAAAAACGAGGGTCCGGGTGTTTTATCCCGAGTCCTCGCGCGAAAAATGAATGGTAGAAAGGGCAAACGACGTCAGAATAGGGCAAACTCAGAGTCTACGGACTCGTCTCGAAGCCCCGAACGCGTTGAAGGGGTCGAAAAGGTCGAAAACTCGATTGAACAAGAAATGACCGAAAAACCCCCTAAAAAGAGAAAATTATAAAAAGGCCCCTAAACTCTAAAAGAGTTCAAAGTAGGGCCACGCAAAACACAAAATCACACAATTAAACACGTAAAAAGGTTGAAACGTGGCGTACCTTATAAGTCGGACGAACGGGATGTTACAATTCCATTATCCCTGAGATGATTAAGGAATTCTTCACTGAGATACTCGCCACCTCAATCAGATCGAAGTGTCTTGATCTTGTGACCAGTTTGGTTCTCAATCTCCTTTTGAAATTCTAAGGATTTCTCAAAAGCCTCTGATATTTACTTCATTAAGTACACATAACCATAACGACTAAAGTTGTCAGTAAAGGTTATGAAGTATTGATGATTGTTTCGAGTGTTTACACTAAGCGGTCCACAAACATCAGAATGGATCAAATCCAAGGTCCTTGTGGCTCGATCCACGCTCCCTTTGAAAGGAGTTTTGGACATCTTTCCTTTGAGACATGAATTGCAGGAAGTGAACTGTTTAAGGTCATTTTCAGAGAATGTCCCTAACGTAGTTAACTTGCTAATTATGTTCTTGGAAATATGTCATAATCTAGCATGCCACAAAGATGCTGAGACTTCGTCACCTCTCTTATGTTTTATTTCTCGTTGTATATTCAAAATATTACTGTTTTGGGTTAGATAAAGTCCATTGTTTAATGTACCAAGATGTATTGAAAAATTATTCTTTTTCAGGAAAAAGTTTTCATTCTTAATATTGATTTCATAGCCTTCACAATCAAGTATTGGAACTGAAATTATATTACAAATAATGTCTGGTACATAAAGGACTTTATTTAAAACTAAAACAGAATGACCTAAATCTAATCTAATTATGCCTAAAGCTTGAGCTTCGACCGTTGAGCCATCCCCAATCTTCAAGACACATTCTCCTTCCTTCAGCTGTCGGACCTCACTTAGCATCTATAGACCATTACAGATATGAGATCCACAACCGGTATCAAGTACCCAAGAGTTAGAATTAATAGAAAGATATACTTCAACGAGAAACATACCTTTCTTTAGAGTAGCCTTGTACTCCTGGCAATTTCTCCTCCAATGCCCCGGTTTGCCACAATGGAAGCAAACGTCCTCTTTCTGATCACGTTTCTTCTTTTGGGCTTTTCCCTTCGTGATGCCTCTATTGGGCCTAAGGGACTTCTTCTTCTTTTGGGCTTTCTTGACCTTGCCTTTAGAAGGCTTAGAAGAAGATGGAGCAGTGACCATCATAACCTTATTATCCTTCTTGATCATGCTTTCAGCAGTCACAACTGACTAATCAGCTCAGCTACAGTAGCATTTGCATGATTCATGTTCAAGTTAAGGACAAATGGGTTAAAGGACAGTGGGAGCGAGGCTAGAAACAAATCCACCGAAAGCTCATCTCTCAGTGGCATGTCCATGGAAGCAAGTTTCTCAGTGAGAGCTAGAAACTTGAGTCCATACTCATGGACAATTGTACCCTCCCTCATTCTCAAATGGAACAATTCTTTTAAGGTGTTATACCTTGTAACACGCTCATGGGGGCAGTAAAGTTGCTCTAAGTGGTCGTAAATCTCCCAAGAGAATTCCATAGACTCATGTTGTCTTTGCATATCCGGAGACATGTTAGCAAGCATGAGACAACGGGCTTGGAGATTACCATCCTCCTACTTTTGGATCGCATCCCGCTCAGCCCGGGTCGGAGCTTCCCCTTCGGGAACGGGCTCCGCCTCGTAGAGAACATAAGTTCTCTTTTTGGAATCTAGAATGATTTTTAGATTCCTAAGCCAATCAGAATAGTTGGGACCAGTCAACTTGTTTAACTCGAGGATCGATACTAGAGGGTTTTTGGTTGTCATTTCAAAACATGTAGAGAATCACAGAATCTACGACCTAAATAAAAAAATAGGAGAACTAAGTGAGCATGCTGGATAATAATGATATACATGAGATTAGGTCTTCAATATATGTTGCTCCCACTGTTTTTAGAAGGTCTATAACTGTAACGCCCCGATTTTCATTAACTAATTTCTTACGTTTCATTATAATTTTATAAAATAAATTTTAGTACACTTTCATGAAATTATATAGCATCTTATTATTGGAAAAAAATTTATTACTTCATAACTCGGGGAAAAATACTTATTACGTGAAACATTTACCGATAGTGATTTAATTACAAAATTGTCCCTATATGTTCATTTTTCTAAATCTAGGGACCAAATTGCATAACTTTTCCAAGGACTTAATTGATCAATTAACAAACCATTTATCCTTGATTGCATGACTTAAATTCTTGAGGGATTAAATTGCAATTTGAGCAATTCACACATTTCAAAATGGTGAATCACGGTATAATATTTCTTCAACCTTCCTTGCTCATTTGATCCAAAAATCCATCGATCATTTGCTTCCTTTTCCCCACCGAACCGTAAGCTCTAGGAAGAGGAAGAGACTTCATCAAAATCATTCAAGTTTTTCAAAAAAATTCCAAGCTTTGAAGCTTAGCATCCATCTTCATCTTCTTTCTCCATTTCTTTAACTTCAAGGTGGGTGTGGGCATGAAATTCATGATTCTTGATCATTTTAGTTGAAGCAAGGGTTAGGAATCTTTAGAATATATGGATTAACTGTTGCTTGTTACTGGAATATATGCTTTTCCTTGGATTAATGCATGAATTCTTGAAGAATTTGGGATAATATATTGAATTCATACATGAGCTTGAAAGTGGAAAACCTTGATGATCAAGCATGGTTTGATGTGTTCTTGTGTGTTTTATGATACTATGAACATGTATGTGTTTTGTTTCCCAGAAAACTTGCATTTTTGGTGATCAAAGCTTCAGTTTGTAATTGCTTTGTTGTTATTCCGTGAGCTTCCCCTGCTTCTGCTCTGTTTTTCAAGTTGCAGAAGTGGGAACGGCCCTTCCCGTTTCAATGTGTTATGGGAACGGTCGTTCCCACACTTCTGATTTAAATTAGGCGGCCGAACCTGGGAACGGTCGTTCCCATTTTGGCCTGCGTGCCGGAAGGGCCATTCCCAGCAAAGCGCGCATTTTATTTTAAAAGTCACTGGCACGTTTTGGAAGGGCATGGGAACGGCCCTTCCCATTTTCAACATGGGACCGGAACGGCCATTCCCAGGCTTGAGACAGAACAAAACATTCTGTACAAAAATGAGATTTTGGGATTTTAATCCCATGGCTTCTTTGATCCCAAATTACTATTATATGATTAATTACATGCTAAAACAAGATGTTTTCATGCTACATTATATATTGCACGTCATCTCGTTGCATTTTCGCCTTTCGTCCTATTTGGTCCATTTTGAGTCATGTCTCACGTGTACACGTCTATCTTGCACAGACCAGCTTCAAAGGGACGAGGAGCAAGCTCCGTAGACCGTGCTCTACCTTTATTTTATCGGTAAAGGTGAGGTTTAATTACTAGTTATATCGAACCCGTATAATCGTTATGTGGATTTCAAGCCAAAAGGTATATATATAATTATTTATAATGATTTCCAAACTTATAAACAATTGCAAGCAAGCCATGTTCATGAAAAGCAAGTCATGTATCATGATTGATTGATTGATCGTGTTTTGGCGAGTAAAACATGTCACGTTGGGCCCGAGGATAGTGATTTGAGCCAACCGGGAAAGCATGGGCTGACAGGTAACTCGAATGCTATCCTCACCACATTGGGATGACCCCTGAATCCGCTAGGAGATTAGTGGAGGAAGGAGTTCCGGGCTTAGGGATTCATGTACCCTTTGCTCGATGAGATTGGATGGTGGGGCCTTGCAATCCCACCATCACCGGAGGAAGAAGGAGACTGGGGACGAGTCCGGCGCCATGGATTGTCCTCTGGTTATTGTCATGATTCCACTTATTGATTGTCTAACCTGAATACACATGCACGATTGCACGATAGCTGAATTGCATGATCACCCATTGAATAATAAAGCAAGCATGTATTGTACACAGTCGGAGTAAGGTTGGAGATTGCCCTTACTGTCGGGCCACGCATTGCACGCATTTAATACATGAAATTGATCAAAGTATTTAATATTGATAATTGTAATCTCGGGCGAGTTCTATGTTATTATGAACTTATATCTTTTACTGTAAAACCTTACCCGAGGCTATAACTTGCATGTTAATTGCGCTAATCCATATTTATTACCCTCACTCAGTCTTCCATGGACTGACGCCCCACCTTTTAGGTTTTCGCGGTCATGTGCTAGGCGGGAGTCAGAGTCGTGTCGGGTCGTCCAGTTGAGTCTAGCACTTCATACATTTTTACGATGTCGATATTGATATTTCCGGATTTAATATGTTATGGTTTTGGGTAGCATTTGGAGACTTTTCTTTGTATGATATACAGGAGACGATAATGTATTGATATCTGTTGGTACCTATTAGTACTCATACCTTTGTTGTGAACATGGTACCTATATGTATTAATGATATAATGCTTCCGCTTTCGTATCATATGTCTCGATTTGGTATTACTTTGGGGTATAGTCCCGCTAGCTAGCCTATTTCTTTTACTTGTCACCAGTTTGCTATAGGTTAGTTCTTGTACGGATTGTCCATTTCATATGTGGATCAACCTATAGTGCGGGGGTGTGGCATCTCTACGTATAGGGGTGCTACAATAATTCCGAAAGATCTTAGAGGATACTTGTTATCCCAATGGGTACTAAGATCCTAAGCACTTTATCTTGAACCCACGACTCGTGGGCATTCTTAATAAAGCCCAAGGTAGGTACATTTTACCAATTCCAACTCGGTGGAATTCTTAGTAATATTTTTGCATCACCTATCTTTCAATATGGACCCACGACTCGTGCGACATGAATATTTACTTAGGCGTTAAGCTAGACCCATCAATCATAAGATGAAGATCAAAACTTAATTCGAACTACCCACACCTCGCGAGCATCGCCCTCCCCAAAATTGATCTCGAAATATTGATCATTAAAATGATAAATTAGGAAACTAAGAATAATAGGTTTCACATAGTCACCCCACGACTCATGGACAGCAACTAGTTTCCCCTATTAAACTTAAATCCTATTGATGGAATGCTAGGAATTTAACTCAAAATTTGCACCTTGAATTAAACACCTATTTTCGAAATTAGCTTAATATTTTAAGGGAATTTTCGATTTAACCGGAGAGTTGTCCGATTCGACCTCACCAATATATACGTGATCCAATTTAATTAGTCTTGATTAATGGAAGTACAACTTAAATGCATTTCACACAAGCACTTGGCAGATAACATGTCCTAGCATGATACTAACATGTGATGATCATGGGTTCTACCTATCTTATGCGTGACATGTGGGAGCCACTCCACAATCACAAGTTCTAACATACATGCCACATAAAACAGTTTAAATCACATAAGGGAATTAGAAATAAAACGATGCCCTATCTATTACAATAATAGCAATCCTATCTAACACTTTAAGAGGTCTTCACTTATCGCCTCCATCTTGTTACTTGTTGTGTGGATTCACCTTACTCCATGGGTGCATTGTCTCCAAAATGAAAGAAAAAGACCTCACCACCTATCTCTACTCTCAAATTACAATGAAAGAAAAAGACATAAAGTAATAAGGCTCAATCTTCATATTGGCCTTAGACAATTACACGGGGCATACCCCGGCCTCAAAAACAGTAATATGGAAAGCCACACAACAAACACATAACAGTACGCACATAAGTGGGGCACCGACCCCAATTGAAAAACGTAACTATGGGGCTCCAACCCCAAATTTAAACCTTCCATGTGCATAAATTAAAACCATTCATAAGACTAAACCCATGATCACCTAACATGTATAAATTACAAGAATTTAAAGTTACCCAGAAATTATAATTCTCGCTTCAAGTTCTAATAACTTGAAACACGATTTAGATGTGATTCTTATTCATGCGCCTTTTCTATAAAACCCAAAAATAATAACAAGCCAATAAAATTCTAATTAATTTCTGAAAATTAATAATTTTATTCCTTTTCAATATTTCAAATTAAAGACAGTAATTTTCCCAAAATTAAATCGCTTTAATTTCTTAAAATCCTAATTTAACATAATATTTAAAAAAAAATTATTTAATAAAATAGATTTTAAAAGGGTAAAATTAAATAAGGATTTTGTGGACCTAAACACGAGCCCAGAACGCCCACAAGCATCACCCATACACCGCGCGCTAGGCGCACACATCAGCGCCGCGCACAGCCGGCAGCAATTACTGCCAGTGTACGCGCGCTAGGCATGCGCCCTTATATGCATCGCGCGCACAGCAGGCGGGATGATGTTCGACGGTCTCGGTAGGAGCTCCCGCGCGGTTGCGGGAGCGAGGAGGCGGGCGCGCCTAGGCGCGTCGGGAAGGACGTTCTGCGCGGGATGTTCCGTGCGGTTGCTGGACGCCTAGGCAGTCACTCCTGCGCTGTAGCGGGAGTCGTGCGCGGCCTGTCTCGAGCGGTTGTGGGACAGGTGGGCGACGATCGCGCGGCCTAGGCGTGTGACTCCTTAGCACGCCTAGGTTCACGTTTTCGTGTCATGTTTCTTTTCCGTACCGCAAGTTTCTTAAAATCCAATTCAATCCAAGAATTAAAATCACGATTTAACAGTTTCAAAACAAAAATTTCAGAAAACAGTTTCCAGATACTTTCAAGAAAAATACAGATTCTATTTTTCAGATTTTCTAAAAGAACTCATGAATACTCAATCACATCTAAACCTAAGAATTTCTACCAAATTCGTAATAAAAAAGACGAATCAGAAATAGGCCTTGCAAGGTGGCTCTGATATCACTTGTTGGGAAAACGAGAGAAAAACACAGCGAAAATTTCAAAATTTTCCGAAAAGATAGTATCTAATCTTGCAATTCCTATTCCCAAATTCGTAGAGATCAAGAAACTCACTTTGATAGTAGCTTTCTTGACACGTTCTAACCGCCCAAGAACGCTCTTCAAGCAGCTTGATCCCCAAAAGCTCCTTTGAATCTTTCAAGACTTCAAGATAGTAGCCCTCTAGAGAACTAGTCCACCAACCTCGACCACGATCCGAATAGGAAGGATGCTAGTTCTATATTCGGTGGTTTGGCTCTAGGGTTTAGTGTATAATTTAGAAAAGTAGAATTTTGTACATTCACCCCTAAGGGGTTCGAACCCTAATTATTAATAGGCTAGGGGTTCTAGCCCCAAGTCTTGATTAGCAAGACTTTCCAAAACCCTTTTGGTAAGGGATTTCTTTCTTGGAGAGAAAGATTCTTACTTTGACCAAAAGTCTCCTTTTGACCAACTTGTCAAGCAAGAATCAAATATCCAACTCTCTTAGATATTTTAATTTACTTTATTTATTTAAAATAAATAACTTGAAGCTAATAATTAATTAATTCATAATTAATTATTTATTAGACTTAAAACCTCCAAATTAGAACTTTAATATTAATTCATAATTAAATTAAAGTCCATTAAATAATTAATCAATATTAACTATTTAAACATACACTATCACGTAACACGTGTCACTTGGGACACATCATTAACTCACGTGGCCAGGTTATTATGTGTGACCCTCTAGTTTCTTAATTCAATTAGCAGTGGCCCTAATTAATTAATCAGTCCGCAGATCATACAACTATAGTCTAGCAACAGGTGTATGACCCCTAGCTGAATAAGAATGTCTCATTTCGAAAGAACCTTTAAGTCATTGACATATGTGAGATAAAATCCTCCTACATCCCATCTCTCAATCAAGATCTAGGGTAAGGGAATAATTAGAACCCTAATAATCTTGATCTTAAAGTGAAGTGCATTTCATATCCATTTGATCTCAATCCAAGAAACTCATTTCTTGATGTCTTGATCCACTACCTTAGCCAAGGACTCCTGGATGGCATATGAATGACCTACACATTAAGAGATCAACTAGCTAATGCAAGTGTAGGTCCTTTATCAATTCTCATATACTTTCATGTGCCACTTGTGCAACCCTAGCATAAGCTTTGAATCGGTTGTCTAAGGCGACACCCTTTAAAGCTTACACCTAAGACTACAGAGTTAGCTCATAAAGTATTAATGGAACAAGACATTATGCAAGTCATTCATATGCCATCTAGGAGTCCTCGGCCAAGGCAGTGGATCAAGACATCAAGAAAAGAGTTTATTGGATTGAGATCAAATGGATATGAAATGCACTTAACATTAAGATCAAGATTATTAGGGTTCTAATTATTCCCTTGCCCTAGATCTTGATTGAGAGACGGGACATAAGAGGATTGTATCTCATATATGTCAATGACTTAAAGGTTCTGTCGAATCGAGACATTCTTATTCAGCTAGGGGTCAAACACCTGTTGCTAGACTATGGTCGTTTAATCTGTGGACTAATTAATTAATTAGAGAATTAATTGATTAGGGTCACTGCAAATTGAATTAAGAACCTAGAGGGTCACACACAACAACCCGGTCACGTGGGTTAAGGCTTGAATCTATTAAACGAGTTGATCGAACATTTAAGAGAAAGGTGGGACCCACACGTGTGGAACACGTGGATGACATGTGTCCTTGTGAACTTTGATTTAATTTTGAATTAATATTAAGGTTCTAATTTGGAGAAATAAAGTCTAATAAATAATTAATTATGAATTAATTATATTATTAGTCTTCAAGTTATTTATTGTAAAATAAATAAAGTAAAATTAATAATCTAAAAGAGTTAGATTAGAATCTTGCTCTCCAAGTTGATCAAAAGGAAGACTTTTGGTCAAAGTAAGAGAGTTAGTCTCCAAGCAAGAAATCCCTTTCCAAAAGAGATTGGAATTCCTTGTCCAATAAGGAATAGGGTTCGAACCCTAACCCTATATAAGTGAGGGGTTCGAACCCCATGAGAGGATGATATACAATTTCTCCCTCTCCATAATAATACACTAAACCCTAGAGCCTAAACACCGAATATAGAACTAGTATCCTCCCTATTCGGATCGTGGTCGTGGTTGGTAGACTATTTCTCTAGAGGGCTACTATCGTGAAGTCTTGAAAGATTCGAAGGAGCTTTTGGGGATCAAGCCGTGTGAAGGGCGTTCTTGGGCGGATAGAACGTGTCAAGAAAGCTACTTTCCAAGTGAGTTTCTAGATCACTACGAATTTGCAAATAGGAATTGCAAGATTCGATCCTTACTTAGTTGGGAAAATTTTTAAATTTTTGCTGCGTTTCCCTTGTGTTTTCCCAACAAGTGGTATCAGAGCCACCTTGCAAGGCCTATTTCTAGTTCGTCTCAATAATTCTGAATTTAGTAGAAATTCTTAGGCTTAGATACGAATTGAGTATTCTTGAGTTCTTTTAGAAAGCCTAAAATACGAAACTGTATTTTTTCCTAAAAATTTCTGAAAACTGTTTTCCTAAATCTGGTTTTGAAAGACTATTTTGGTTGAAATTCTTTTAAATCGTAATTTTTAACTTTGGATTGAATTGGGCTTTGGAGAAACCTGAGATACGAAACGAAACACGAAACGAACACGCAAGGGTGGAACATGCCAACGCGTAGAAAGCCCCAACCTCGCGCGCGACGCTGTCCTAGGCGCGTCTGCTCGCCTATCCCTCAACCGCGCGGGACAGCCGCCCGGACGCTCTCGCAACCGCGCGGGAGCACCCGCCCAGCCTTGCCCGTACGCGAGGGTTGGCAACGCAAGCTGCCGGCACCGTACGATGCTGGCACGAGTAACGCCGCGCGACGAGCAGCTGCTCGTTCCGGGCCCGGATTTCGTGTTTTCGGTCCTTGAAATCCCGATTTAAATTTTCTGAAAATTTATGTTTTATTAAATTAAAAGTTATTTTTGAAATAATTGTTTAAATTGGGATTTGAGAAATTAAGCGATTTAAATTTTGGAAAAATTACAAACTTTATTTTATGAAAATATTGACGGAATAAAATTATTAATTTTCAGAAATTAATTGGAATTTTATTGGTTTATTGTTTTTCGGATTTTATAGAAAAGGCTCTTGAACAAGAATTGCATCTAAGTCGTGTTTTAAGCTATTAGGGCTTAACGCGAGAATTTTAAATTATTGGTTAAATTTAAATTCTTGCAATTTATGCATGTTAGGTGATCATGGGTTTAGTCTTATGTATGTTTTATTTTATGCACATGGATGGTTTAAATTGGGGTTGGAGCCCCATTGTTGCGTTTTTCAATTGGGGTCGGTGCCTCACTTATGTGCGTACTGTTATGTGTTTATTATGTGGCTTTCCATATTACTGTTTTTGAGGTCGGGGTATGCCCCGTGTAATTGTCTAAGGCCAATATGAAGGTTAAGCCTTATTACTTTATGTTTTTTTCTTATTATTGTAATTTGAGAGTAGAGATAGGTGGTGAGGTCTTTTTCTTTCATTTTGGAGACAATGCGCCCATGGAGTAAGTTGAATCCACACAACAAGTAACAAGATGGAGGCCATAAGTGAAGACCTCTCAGAACGTTAGAGAGGATTTCTGTTATTGTAATAGATAGGGCATCGTTTTATTTCCAACTCCCTTATGTTATTTAAACTTTTTTATGTGGCATGAATGTTAGAACTTGTGATTGTGGAGTGGCTCCCACACATCACGCATAAGATAGGTAGAACCCATGATCATCACATGTTAGTATCATGCTAGAACATGTTATCTGCTAAGTACTTGTGTGAAATGTATTTAAGTTGTACTTGCATTAATCAAGACTAATTAAAATTAGATAAAACATATATGTTGGTGAGGTCGAACCGGACAACTCTCCGGTTACATCAAAAATTCCCATTAAATATTAAGCTAATTTTCGAAGATAGGTGTTTAATTCAAGGTGCAAACTTTGAATTAAATTCCTAGCATTCCATCTATAGGACTTAAGTTTAATAGGGGAAGCTAGATGCTGGCCATGAGTCGTGGGGTGTCTATGTGAAACCTATTAGTTCTTAGTTTCCTAATTGATTTTAAATTATCAATATTTCGTGATCAATTTTAGCAAGGGTGATGGCCGCGAGTCGTGGGTCGTTCGAACTAAGTTTTGATCATGATCTTATGATTGATGGGTCTAGCTTAACGCCTAAGTAAATATGGATGTCGCACGAGTCGTGGGTCTATATTGAAAGATAGGTGATGCAAAAATATTACTAAGAATTCCACAGTGTTGGAATTGGTAAGTTGTACCTACCTTAGGCTTAATTCAGAATGGCCACGAGTCGTGGGATCAAGGTTAAGTGCTTAGTATCTTAGTACCCATTGGGATAGCAAGTATCCTTTAAGATCTTTGGGAATTATAGATCTTTGAAAAATAGTGGGAGCTACATAGATTAAAGACCTAATCTCATGTATATCGTTATTATTCAGCATGCTCACTAATTCTCTGTTTGTCCATTTAGGTCGTAGATTCTGTGATTCTCTACGTGTTTTGAAATGGCAACCAAAAACCCTCTAATACCGATCCTCGAGTCAAACAAGTTGATTGGTCCCAACTATTCCGATTGGCTTACGAATCTAAAAATCGTTCTAGATTCCGAGAAGAGAACTTATGTACTCTAAGAGGCAGAGCCCATTCCAGAAGGGGACGCTCCGACCCGGACTGAGCGGCATGCGATCCAGAAGTGGAAGGATGATAATCTCCAATCCCGTTGTCTCCTACTTGCTAACATGTCTTCGGACATGCAAAGACAGCATGAGTCCATAGAATTCGCTTGGGAGATTTTCGACCACTTAGAGCAACTTTACCGCCCTCATGAGCGTGTTACAAGGTATAACACCTCAAAAGAATTGTTCCATTTGAGAAAGAAGGAAGGTACAAGTGTCCATGAATATGGACTCAAGTTTCTTATTCTCACTGAGAAACATGCTGCCATGGACATGGCACTGAGGGATGAGCTTTCAGTGGATTTGTTGCTAGCCTCGCTCCCACCATCATTCAATCCTTTTGTCCTTAACTTCAACATAAATCATGCAAATGCTAGTGTAGCTGAGCTGATTAGTCAGCTTGTGACTGTTGAAAGCACGATCAAGAAGGATAATAAGGTTATGATGGTCACGCTCCATCTTCTTCTAAGCCTTCCAAAGGCAAGGGCAAGAAAGCCCAAAAGAAGAAGAAGTCCCTTAGGCCCAATGGAGGCATCATGAAGCGAAAAGTACAAAAGAAGAAATGTGATCAGAAAAAGGACGTTTGCTTCCATTGTGCAAATCGGTCCATTGGAGAAGAAACTACCAAAAGTACAAGGCTACTCTAAAGAAAGGTATATTTCTCGTTGAAGTAAATCTTTCTATTAATTCTAACCCTTGGGTACTTGATACCGGTTGTGGATCTCATATCTGTAATGGTGTACAGATGCTAAGTGAGGTCCGACAGCTGAAGGGAGGAGAATGTGCCTTGAAGATTGGGGACGGCTCAACGGTCGAAGCTCAAGCTTTAGGCACAATTAGATTAGATTTAGGTCATTCTATTTTAGTTTTAAATAAAGTCCTTTATGTACCTACCATTATTCGTAATATTATTTCAGTTCCAATACTTGATTGCGAAGGTTATGAAATTAATATTAAGAATGGTAACTTTTTCCTCAAAAAGAATAATTTTTCAATACATCTTGGTACATTAAACAATGGACTTTATCTAACTCAAAACAATAATATTTTGAATATACAACGAGAAACAAAACGTAAGAGAGATAACGAAGTCTTAGTATCTTTGTGGCACGCTAGATTAGGGCATATTTCTAAGAACAGAATTAGCAAGTTAACTACCTTAGGGACATTCTCTGAAAATGACCTTAAACAGTTCACTTCCTGTGAATCCTGTCTCAAAGGAATGATGTTCAAAACTCCTTTCAAACGAAGTGTGGAACGAGCCACAAAGACCTTGGATTTGATCCATTCTGATGTTTGTGGACCGCTTAGTGTAAGCACTCGAAACAATCATCAGTACTTCATAACCTTTACTGACGACTTTAGTTGCTATGGTTATGTGTACTTAATGAAGTACAAATCTGAGGCTTTTGAGAAATTCTGAGAATTTCAAAAGGAGTTTGAGAACCAAACTGCTCATAAGACCAAGACACTTCGATCTGATCGAGGTGGCGAGTATCTTAGCGAAGAATTCCTTAATCATCTCAGAGATAATGGAATTATCTCTCAGAACTCCTCCGGGAACTCCACAGCTTAATGGGGTTTCTGAGAGAAGGAATCGAACCCTACTTGATATGGTTCATTTCATGATGAGTTTCACTGACTTACCACCTTCTTTCTGGGGTTATGCTCTAGAAAGTGCACCCAAGATTTTGAATCTTGTTCCTTCAAAGTCAGTCCCCAAAACGCCCTATGAAATGTGGCATGGTAAAATCCCTAGTTATTCTTACTTAAGAATTTGGGGTTGTCCTGCTTATGTGAAGAGGACAGTGGGAGATAAGTTAGAAGCTAGTTCTAACTTATGCTACTTTGTTGGATATCCTAAGGAATCCATAGGATACTACTTCTATGATCCAACTGAACAAAAGGTGTTTGTTTCAAGAAATGCAACTTTTCTTGAGGAATCGTTCCTAGAAGAAAAGAAAGGCAAGATCACAGAACTCGAAGAAATTCGAGATATTCCCATGCCACATTTAGAAGACACGTCCCATTCTGATACCCCGCAACCAAACACGAACTTCGATACACGTGAAAATCCTCCTCTAAGGCGTTCTGAATGCACTCGTAGACAGCCAGAGAGATGGTATGGTTTTTCCATGAAATCTCTCAAGAGGATAATGATCCTCTAACATATTAAGAGGCACTGTCAGATTCGGATTCTGAACAGTGGAAACAAGCCATGAAATCCGAAATGGATTCCATGTACTCCAACCATGTTTGGACCTTGGTAGATTTGCCTGATGGGGTTAAACCCATAGGTTGCAAATGGATCTTTAAGAAAAAAACTTCATGTAGATGAAAGCATTGCAGCCTATAAGGCAAGACTGGTTGCAAAAGGCTTCACTCAAAGGCCCGGTGTGGAGTTTGATGAAACCTTCTCACCGGTTGCAATGCAAAAGTCTATTCGGATCATGCTTGCCATAGCTGCATATTACGACTATGAGATATGGCAAATGGATGTGAAAACTGTCTTTCTCAATGGAGACATTGATAAAGACATTTATATGGATCAACCCATAGGTTTCACATTCAGTGGGAGTGAGCAAAAGGTTTACAAACTCCAAAGATTAATCTACGAATTGAAACAGGCTTCTAGGAATTGGAATATTCATTTTGATGAAGTAGTCAAAGCGTTTGGCTTCATTCAAAATTCGAATAAGTCCTGCGTGTATAGAAAGGAATTGGAGACTTCAGTACAATTCTTGGTACTTTATGTTGATGACATCCATCTAATTGGGAATTCGAAGGATAATATGAAAGTTACCAAATCTTGGTTATCGAACCAATTCGAGATGAAAGATCTTCGTGATGCGTCCTACATTCTCGGGATAAAGATCTATAGGGATAGATCTAAGAGATTGATAGGACTATCATAATCAATGTAGATAAATAAAGTACTGTAACGATTCAGTATGGAGAATACGAAGAATAAAGTTCTTCCCATGAGTGTAGGAACATCTCTTTCGAAGAAGATGTGTCCTAAGACAAACCTTGAGAAGGAAAGAATGACTCATGTGACTTATGCCTCGGTAATAGGTAGCATAATGTATGCAATGCTTTGTACTCGGCCGGATGTGGCTTATGCACTTAGTGTAATGAGCCATTTCCAATCAGACCCTGGAGAAGGTCACTGGACTGCCGTGAAGAATATCCTAAAGTACTTGCGAAGCACTAAGGATTTATTCTTCGTATACGGAGGATAGAAAGATCTAGTAGTTGAGGATACTGTGATGCAAGCTTTGCATCTGACTTAGATGATTTTAAGTCAATGTCAGGATACATTTTCTGCCTTAACGACAGAGCAGTGAGTTGGAAAAGTTCCAAGCAAATGACCACTGCATATTCGACCACTGAGGCCGAATACTTAGTTGCAAACGATGCAACTAAGGAAGGTGTTTGGATTAGAAACTTCATTCAAGAATTGAATCTCGTTCCTAGCATGAAGGACCCCATTACTGTGTTTTGTGAAAACACTGGGGCGGTTGCTCAAGCAAGAGAACCAAGATCTCACTAATGGACCAAGAACATTATGAGGAAGTATCAGCTAATCTGTGATATCATCAAACGAGGTGATGTGCAAATTGAGAGGGTCACATCAGCAGAGAACGTGGAAGACCCGCTTACTAAACCCCTTAGTCAAGAAGCTTTCGAAGGTCATCTTATGAAGATGGGACTTAGATTACCTCCTGAATGGCTTTGATGGGCAAGTGGGAGATTGTTAGTAATAGTGCCCTGAAAGCCGATGTAATAGTCAGCTTTGTTACTTTCCTTTTGTAAATCACAGACAATCTTCGAATAATACGAATTGACGCAACACTTCGTTATATGCTCTTGTTTGATTGTGTGTTTCCTTTTGACTGCGCATGTATAAGAACTCCCCTAATCAATATGACTTATAGGACTCAACCATTTAGGTGAAGTGGTTCATGAGACGAGTCCTATATCACATAAGTCATGATTAGAAATCACTCCAAGCCGATGAGTCCAAAAGACAGTGGGAGTGTCAACCTGACTCGTTTGAGGCTTGCTCGTGTGATCACGCCCTTAAGAAGGACCACCTTCTTTTCATGGGGTGCAAAGTGTATAGTTGATATGTGTGTGACACATGGGGGTGCTTACTTATTCTAAGTAGGTACATTGAGGTGTCCCGTGTGAGAAGATTCCTAAATGGGAAAGGAAGTTTCTATTTCTGGAAATAGAAACTTCCAGATTAGGAAATATCTCACGAGTAATTGATGTGATTAAGTGATCCTTAAACTTGAGGTTCCATTAATACTTTATGAGCTAACTCTGTAGTCTTAAGTGTAAACTTTAAAGGATGTCGCCTTACACAACTGATTCAAGGCTTATGCTAAGGCTGCACAAGTGGCACATGAAAGTATAGGAAAATCAATAAAGGACCTACGCTTGTATTGGCAAGATGATGATCTCTTATTGTGTAAGTCATTCATATGCCATCTAGTAGTCCTTGGCCAAGGCAGTGGATCAAGCTATCAAGAAAAGAGTTTATTGGATTGAGATCAAATGGATATGAAATGCACTTAACATTAAGATCAAGATTATTAGGGTTCTAATTATTCCCTTGCCCTAGATCTTGATTGAGAGATGGGACGTAGGAGGATTATATCTCACATATGTCAATGACTTAAAGGTTCTGTCAAATCGAGACATTCTTATTCAGCTAGGGGTCAAACACCTGTTGCTAGACTATGGTCGTTTAATTTGTGGACTAATTAATTAATTAGAGAATTAACTGATTAGGGTCACTGCTAATTGAATTAAGAACCTAGAGGGTCACACACAACAACCCGATCACGTTGGTTAAGGCTTGAATCGATTAAACGAGTTGATCGAACCATTAAGAGAGTGGATCACACGTGTGGAACACGTGGATGACACTTATCCTTGTGACACGTGTAGTCACGTGTGTGTGTGTATAAATATTAAATAATTAATGTGTTAATTATTTAATGAACTTTGATTTAATTTTGAATTAATATTAAAGTTCTAATTTGGAGAAATAAAGTCCAATAAATAATTAATTATGAATTTATTATATTATTTGTTTTCAAGTTATTTATTGTAAAATAAATAAATTAAAATTAATTTTCTACAAGAGTTAGATTAGACTCTTGCTTTCCTAGTTGATCAATAGGAAGACTTTTGGTCAAAGTAAGAGACTTAGTCTCCAAATAAGAAATCCCTTTCCAAAAGAGTTTGGAATTCGTTGTCCAATAAGGAATAGGGTTCGAACCCTAACCCTATATAAGTGAGGGGTTCCAACCCCATCAGAGGATGATACACAATTTCTCCCTCTCCATAATTATACACTAAACCCTAGAGCCTAAACACCGAGAAAATAGAACTAGCATCCTCCCTATTCGGATCGTGGTCGCGGTTGGTGGACTATTTCTCTAGAGGGCTACTATCGTGAAGTCTTGAAAGATTCGAAGGAGCTTTTGGGGATCAAGCCGCGTGAAGAGCGTTTTTGGGCGGCTAGAACGTGTCAACAAAGCTAATATCCAAGTGAGTTTCTTGATCAGTACGAATTTGGGAATAGGAATTGCAAGATTCGATCCTTACTTAGTTGGGAAAATTTTTAAATTTCCATTGTGTTTCCCTTATGTTTTCCCAACAATAGACGCACGGCATATGCTTATGGTTTGCATGAAGTCATGAGCCACGTACACATGCATAAAAAAATCATGCATTAACATTAAATCACATTACGTGTAGAAGAAGACATTACATAACAGAACATACTCATAAATCATGTTAAGAGATTTTCATGTGCATAATTAATGTAAACAAGTATAAATGAAAAGCATCCGGTGCGAGTACATATCAAAACATGCGAATAAATCGAAGTTATAAAGTTCAGACATGCAAAGAAAGCCATAATATAACATATCATACATAAAACACACCAAAAAGGCTAAGAACAGCCGGGAATAGCATCGCCCCTAGCGAGAAGGGTTGTTCCCGCTCACGCCCACCAAGTTCTGGAGAACGGGAACAACCGTTCTGAGGTTTAATACAAAATGGGAATGGTCGTTCCCAGATACCCGACTTGCTCCCCGAGCGTCTGAAAAGAATTTCCAAAAACACCTATTAGGAACGACCGTTCTGAGCTCAGTGCAATCTGGGAACGGCCCTTCCTGTTTTTGGAAACTAACGCCTATAAAACCCGCGAAGGGTCGTTCCCGACTCTCAAGTTGAGATGGGAATGGCCGTTCCGGCCTGGTTCAGCTAAAAAGAAGTAGCAGTCTGAAAATGGCATCTGGGGAAGACAACAACCAAGCAACAGCAGCAAATAACACCAAAAATGCACGAAAATAGTACAGTAAGGCAAGCTCAACATGGAGAACACATAAGTACACGTTAGAGCTCACGAAATGAGCTTAAACACACAATACTCCCCACCCGGTACTATTCACCATCTTCCCCAACAAAGCACGTAGGTACATAACCAATACATGAAAGAGGTATTAAATCGAAGCACGTAACGAGGGGAATACAAATCTTATCTTGGATCGTCAATCGAATGGTTGGATATCGCAAGCTCGAGCTCCGAAGCTTAATGGCCAAATGGGGAAAATTCTCTTCTTCCCCCTCCTTCTCTTCTTGTCAAGTGAGAAATGGGAAATGCAAGAAAGGGATGGGGCCCTTTTTAGGGCCGATAAAACGGGGTCCGGTCCATTCGGATTGAATTTTAAAATGGTAGGGCGATCAAATGTCTTTAGAAAAATATAAGGTTAATTCTATTAAATCCGAATCTTCGAAATGAATCCAATGGTAAAATTGAAATTCGAATTTGAATTCCCGACCTCAGATAGCTACGAAAGCCCAAAACAGCCTATTTGTAATTAGGTCCCTAATTTTCAAATATTGAACAATTGAGTCCATGTACATTTAATTAAATTTTAAGACACACATAATTAAAATTAAATTCATGTTGACACATAGGTATGCAAGTCACATAATTCGCAATTATACGGAATTAAACTCTCTCGTGACGCCGTACCTGGATTGCCGAAGAGACGGGGCATCACAAGAACACTTAACATTCAATGTGCCCTCACTCGTGAAGTCATACCTCGCAAATCTGTAAACACGGGGCATCACATATACATTTTTTTTCCAATTAAAAATTCTGACACCCCGCTTTTCCGATCATCCGAGTAGGCGCAACGTGTTAATTCTTTGTGTGCTTAGTTGTTTAATTTACCTTTACTCGTTGCTTAACGTGTTTCTATGTTTTTAATTCTATGATTTCGTGCGTTACGTGGCCCTATTTTCAGCTCCTTAAGAGTTGAGGGGCTTGTTTGCAATTTCTTCTTTTTAGGGGTTTTTGGTCATTTCTTGTTCAATCGAGGTTTCGACCTCTTGGACCCCTTTAACGCGTTCGGGGCATCAAAACGAGTCCTTAGCCTCTAAGTTTGCCCAATTATGTCGTCGTCAGCCCGTTCTACGGATCTTTCTCGCCATTTAGGACTACGAATAAAATATCCGGATCCGTGTTTGACTGGGTCAAAGCTCAGCCTCACGCTTCTCTCTCCTCTCTCCCACTTCTCTCCTGCGATCAACACACACACAACATCGTAAATACACACTCGTCCCTAACTCTCTCGTTTCTCGATGGAATTCGACGTGTGAATAACGGAAATTGATCAGCTCAACGAGCCCGACACGATGATACCAAAATCATGGCCTAAAGCCCAGCGGTGGCTGAGATATGGTGAGTTGCAGGTGGCGGGATTTCAACCGCCACTGTAACGCCCCGACTTTTCAGTCGTACAAGTATGACGTATGTGTTTACCAATTTGCGCGAATTAATTGTTTATAAGTGTTTTATATTTAATTTTATTATAAATTGTTATTATTTTATTTTATTTTCGTTAATTAGTATATTTAAATTGATAATTAAGTGTTAATGTTAATTAACTATATCCTTAATTATATTATTAATTTCCACAATTGTCGTTGACTTTTTTTTATTTCATTTAAAAATGGAATTTAAATTTTATTATTTAATTTGAAATGTTATGAAATTGTTAGTGTTTTGCGCATGAGTGTTCTAATCGCGCTTCGTTCTTATATGATTTGATATCGAAATTTCGTGAAATTTTAGTATGTCGTAGATTTATGTGTTATGAACATGTCTATATGCTCGTTTCATGTTTTTGATGTCATTTGATGTGGTACCGAATTTATTTTAAGTTGTGGAACCAAATCAGGGGCTAACGGGCAATTAGCGCACCCTTGGTTCCGTATGTGATATCTTGAGCTCGGGAACTCGGATTCAAGTTCCGTTACCTCCGCTAAACTCGTATCAAAGATTCAGCTGCAATGGAACAAGCCTCATATTTTTCTAAGTTTGTTTCGACCTTCGAAATTTAACCGAAACTTGTAACGTTCGCCTAAATGACCACCTACCACTATTTTAATTATATCTTGAACCATGGTTAACCAGATTGAGCAAGGTTTGAACCCACATAACCCTCATTTAACCCTTTATCAGCTACCAAACATTTCATTTCACTTTTCACTTTCAAACTAAGGAAAACAGCAGCAGAGACCCAACCCCCCTCTTGAAGCCAAGAAAACACTATTCATTTCCTCCCTCAATAGCTCAATACTCTTCCATCTCTTTCCGTACTTGAAAGGTAAGATTGGATTATTGTTTCTCACCTTCTCCTCTTTCTTTAGAGCCCTTATATGCTGGATTTCATGTTGATTTGATTAGGTTTTGGATTATTGAATGAATAGTAAGGGTTTGAATGAAATTTGAACTTATCTACTCTCTCTTGTGATTTCTTTTGAATTGATGACATTTATGAGACTATATGAGCTTCATTTATGATATAATGGACTTGAATTAGATGGTGGTTGAGTGTATTGAATGTTTCCATTAATGAATTTCAAGTTTTTCAAGTTTTCTCCTTGTAATTTTGGTTGTCTTCGTTCCTTCTTATTGCCGGATTGATGGAGTGAGTTCAAGCGGGAATTTCTTGCTTTCTTGCTGCTGATTTTTGTGTGTTGTTGGCTGCCTTGAAGTGCTTGTGTGTTGCTCTGTTGTTTGTGTTATTGGAACAGGGGATAGCTTCGTTTCTTTGCCGCTGCTGCGCCTGAAATTAATCTCCCCGACCGGGGAGAATTGAAGGTAGAAAGTACCCGGACGGGGACTGGTGCTGCGAGGCTACTAGAAGTTTTCAGCAATCTCCCCGACCCGGGGAGTGTTGTGAATGAAATTTCCCCGGGCGGGGAATACTTATTTGATTGTTGTCTGCTGCAACTTCGTTTAATTTTGTGTGTATTATGTATATATATGTAACGCCCCGGTTTTCCATTTATGCATTATATGTTATTATTATAACTTTCATATCATTATATTCATTTTATTTTCATAAACTTATGTGAAATCTTTTTCAACGTGAAAATTACGTGAACTAATTACTAATGTGACTAATTGCTCTTATATGCCTTAATTGATCACTTCATAAATTTGATGACTTAATTGTATAACATGAATTGGAGTTAATTACTCATATTTTATAGAATGAAACTTGATTGCAATCACTTAAATAACTTGGGGACTCAAGTGCAATTAGTGGTGATTCATCATGGTTAGTGGGAGATATCTTATATTATATCATATACATTGTATCTCATGCATCTCATTTCAAGACATATTTTGAAGGAATTGAGGAGCTAGCATCATCATCTTCATCATCTTGCCATTTCATCCCATTTCTAGTTCATCTCAAGGTATAACATGTACTTGTTTGACTCTTTTGATTGGAATAGAAGTAGGGTTCATGGATTAGATGTTGGATTCTTGCAATATTTGAGTTAGGAGCATGATTAGGATGATGAGAGTGGAAGCTTGCATGAATATCTTGATGCATATGTAAGTTGGAAGCATGTGTATATATATAGGGTTTTCATGATGATTTCTTGATGATCTATGTATGTTTCTATGGATTAAATGGTGCCTAATTGATATATATGAGTTATATACAGGTTATATGATTGTTTTGGAGTGTTTTGGGTAAGTTTTGTTGTGGCCTTTGCTTCCTTTTCCTTCTCTCCCCTGTTTTCCCCTGTTCTTCTCGGTTTTCACCTGAAAACCCTCTACCCGGGCGGGTAAATTCATGAAGAAAAACTCCCCGGGCGGGTAGAGCTTGTGCAGAAAGTTTCTGCACAAGTTTTCCCCGACCGGGTATATTTTAGCTTGTACTTTCCCCGGCCGGGTACTCCCTCATCCGAACTCCAAATGACCTGATTTTGGATTCGTTGGAAAGATATTGAAGTCTAGAAAAACCTCCAATTAGAATCATCCCAATATATTTTCCCAGTTGTGAGATATTAGCAATTATTTTTGGTGTCGCTGCTTTACCGACAAACTGCAATCATCCAACTTCAAGCTTACGCCATTTTCTCCTCGCTTTGAACTAGAAAACGAGGCATATACCATTTTAAAGATCTACTTGTCTAGTTTCATTCCCAACAAACAAAAACTAATTCCAATTTCTAGAACTTTAGATATTCCCATTTTTCCACAGCATGTGCATTTTCGGGAATTGTCGGTTTTGGCCAAGCTTCACCAAAACCCTTCTTATAGCTTTCCTTTCACTCTCTTGGCTCCCATATGTGAATTATATGATATATATACTTGGTTTATTGATGATTATGCTCCTAATTGACATTCCTTGATTGTTATTGCATGATATACTGATCCATGACTTTGTCGTTCGTCTTAAATGGTTCATACGAGTCGAGTCTCATGTACACGTGTCCTTGTTATACAGATCACGTTCTCGGTGACGAGGAGCACCCTCCTTAGGGTGTTTCCTAGCTTATTTTGGTTGGTAAAGTAAAGGTGAGGTTTAATTACTAGATATATAGAACCCGTATAACCCTACGTGATGTTTCGGCCAAAATGTATATATATGTATATATCTTTCTCAAAACCTTTATCGATTGCAAGTGATTTCTCGTGACATATGGAACTTATCGTGATTGATTGATTTTTGGAGAGTAAAGCATGTTCACTTAGGCCCGAGGGTAGTGTATTGAGCCAACCGAGGAAGCAAGGGCTGACGGGTAACTCTTCCACTATCCTCACTGTAACATCCCGACTGATCAGACTTTTCAGGTAACCTCTTATGTGCGCTATTTAATTATTTCTTTAAGTGATTATGTGATATTTAATTGCTAACTTGGATTAATTGAAGTTATTTGAACTTAATTGCGTTGGTATGAATTTGTTTAATTTGATCGTTTAATTTTCCTTCACTTTGTATTTTGCTCGTTCTAGATTCGTATTTAATTCTGATTTTTGTGAATTCGTGATATGTGTTAGTTATATGCTTTATGGACTCGGTTATGTGCTCGTTATATGTTTTGGTACTTGTTTTGGTTACCTTTTTGGGTTCGTTTTGGAGACGGGACCTAAAGGAGGCTAAAGAGCATTTAGCGCACCTTGGGTTCCGGGTCGCGTATCTTGAGCTCGGGAATTCGGATTCAAATTCCGTCACCTCCATTGAACTCGTTTCGACGATTCGGGTTTAATGGGACAAGCCTCACATTTTTCTAAGATCGTTAAGACCATCGAATTTCACCCATAACGAGCCCCTTATGCTTGAGAGACACCTTTTGACCTAGCTATGACTTTGTGGACCCCACTATACCTTAACCAAGCCTTAACCTTGAGTTGAACACTCTCTTCCCTTTTTTCTGCTGGAAACCGAGCCAATCTCTCCCTCTCTCTCCCAAAACCGATCAGCACAAGGAAGCAAGAAGGAAGAAGAAAACCCTTTATCCATTTTCTTGATTTTGAGCTCAAATCTTCACCCAAGCTTCTCAAATTTGAAAGGTGAGTTCATGGTTGTCATCTTCACTCTCTCTTCTCTCTTTTATGTGCTCTTAAGTTCATTTCCATGGTGGATTAGTGAGTTATGGCAAGCTTGTGAATAGTAGATATTGGGAGAATTGTTGATTCTTGCTCCTTTCTTGTTTTCTTGAGTTTTGATGTTAATATTATGCTCCTAGAACTTAAATTCTTAGCATTTATTGCATTTCCTTGCTTGGTAGTTGGAGTATGAGTGTTTAGTTTTAATTGGGGTGGCTGAGTTTGTTGTTTGAGTCGTCTTCGTTTTTCTGTACCGAGACATGGGGGTGTCTCGGTTTGCTTTTTGTTGGTGAGACGGGCGTGTCACCTTTTGATTTTGTTGTTCGTTTTTTTGTACCGAGACATGGGGGTGTCTCGGCTTGCCCTTTGTTGGTGACACGGGCGTGTCACCTCCAGGGCACGGGCGTGTCCCCTAGGAACTCTAGTTTTTCATCCGTCTTTGCTTGGTTTTGCTTCCTTTCCGTTGCTTCTTGTTGTTCCTTCTTGCCTCGTTTTGGTGTATATGCATGACCAACTTGTTATATTTTGTGTTAAGCCTTATGTTATGAATTTGTGCTTTGTTTTATCTCCTCGTTTATGATATATGACCGTATATGCATTGAATACTAGTAAATGATCTAAATGTGGATTCATTTCATACCATTTGCATCATAAACATAAACACGCATGTACCGAGCGTCAATGTGGTTCATATTGAGTCTAAGAGTGTTCCTTGTTATTTGTCTTGTTCAGAGGATCTCCCTGTAGAGGACGAGCTTGCACCGTAGGTGTCCGGTTGTCACACTTTTGTCTTCACTACGTTCGTTGACAAGGTGAGGTTTTGTTCTTTTAGTTATTCGACCAATAACCCTACTTGATTTGAGGCCTCGCATGTGGATACGTATAATATATGGTAAATAAGTGTATGATACTTACGTTGCGGGATTTGCCCCATTTGTTATAAGAGTTTCAAACGTTTTGTATAAGTATATAAGCTATTTTGCTTTTTTTTGAAACGTTTAGTTTTCCGCAAGTGTGTGTGTGTGTGAGCGAGATGTGGCTTTGAAAGATAAGCTTTGGGATATGTTTGTGTGACTTTCGTGATATGTTTGGGCCCCGGAGTGTGGTATGGTAATCTCGGGACGGCCGAGGGGTCACCGAGCTCTTCCATCAACACCTCCATTTGAGAGTCTCGCCCAACCTCGGGAGGTTGAGGAAGGGTGCTCCTCTTGAGCCGGCGGAGGCAACCGCCGAAGGTTTCAAGGTAGTAATTAAACCTTGTCTCATCTGTGTATGTGGATAGTTAGGGCCGATCAACCCTTCTATCAACCGTTGTTGGGGAAGGATTCCGATTTGTTTTGTTTTGCTTTGATTTTCGTATATGGAAGTTGGGATGTGTGTGACTCGTACTCGCCGAGTTGGCTTAGCTTTATATGATCTATTGAACGAGAGTGGATTCTTAATTTACCTAAAACTTGGAGTTTAGCTTTTGGCCTTTTTCCTTTCCTTTAACCTATATATATCTATATCACGGAAATTAATTTGGCTTGCAAAAACCACTCTCGGTTCAAGGATTTTTCCGTTTTGATTAAATGCTTTGCTCTATATACATATATATCGGGTGCGTGACTTAGCCCCCTCACTAGTCGCTAGGACTAACCCTCGTTGTTGTTTTTTTTTTCCTTTCCCCTTTTCTTTTGAGTTTGCAGGTTCTTTCGAGTCAAGCTAGGCGGCAAGTGTCTTTTGGGTTTACTTGTGGTATAGCTTGGGTCTTCATGCATCGTAGTGGATTTTCCTTTTCCTTACTTTACGCATTTTGGATTATGTATTCGGTATACACTTATGCTATTTTGGCCGTGATGGCATTGTACATTTGTATATAAGCTAGCTTGTTGATTGGAATACTTGACCCTTCCCCATTTTGATATGTATATATGTGATCTTGGGAATCATGTTTGGTATATGATTTTCTTCCGCTACTCTGATTTTAACTTGCGTAGTTCTTGAGGGTCTAGGCCGCCTAGCGAGGGTGTGAGTTTTGTATGTCTCCCGTTCGCTATGGTTTGATAGGGGTGCGAACTTCCATTTCATTACTCGTGTTGGACCTTAGTGCGGGGGATGTGGCACCCTTCGCTCCAGGGGTCTTACATCCTTGCGTGGTATCAGAGCTCTCGGTTGCAAAACCAGAGCTCTAGAGTCGTGTTGAGTCTGTCTAGGTCGTTCCGTATAGGAGTATGTGATTATTTGCATTCATTTACATCTCTATGTGACTTAATTGTTTAAATTCTCGATAATTCATTTCATGATCATGAACTGAACCCCATGCATCGATATCTTCTTGATTTGTGAATTTTCAGGATGCCTCCTAGAAGGAGAGCAGATAGGGAGCAGACTCCTGATCTTAATCAACCCCCTCCACAAGCACCTCCACCTCCTCCGATGAATGCTGAGAATATTGTGCAGGCTCTTTTGAATCAGCTTCAGCAGAATCAAAGAGATAATCCACATTGGGAAGGACAAGGTGGGCAAGTAACTCCGGTCTTTAAGGAGTTCAGAAACAACAATCCACCTAAGTGGTATGGAGGAGATGATATCCAAGCCGAAGAGTGGTTGTCAGAAGTTGTGGGAATTTGGGAAATTTGCCCCGCTCCTTCGCATGAGAAAGCTGTTTGCACGGCCCGGTTTGTTCAAGGTCCCGCATCCAATTGGCTCAAAGCTACAAGAGCCCGATTGGAAAGGAGTGGAGAAGAGTTTGATTGGGAAAGCTTTGTGAGAGAGTTTCGTCACAAGTATGTTCCACCAAGTGCTCATGAGAGAAGACTTCAGCAATTTAAAGAATTGAGACAAGGGAACCGTTCGGTTGAAGAGTATATTTTGGAATTTGAGAGACTTGCACCGTATGCTCCACATATCACCAATGATGACACCCAGAAAGCCCGTAATTTCGTTCATGGCTTGAGATATGATATCCAAAATGCTCTTAAGGCTGCTACCGTGGATACGTGGGAAAAGGCTACGAGGAAGGCGATCAAAGTGGAAGCTAACAACACAAGATTGAGACCGACTTACTCTTCGGGCCAAGGTTCGAGCTCTAATTTGGGGAAGAGGCCTGCATCCTATGGTGGGCCTCCGGTCTTCAAACCCCAAGGTCCTACTACTTCAGTCAAGAAAGCTCGACCTCCGGTACCGGCGGCACCAGCTCTACCGGCCCCGATTCAATGTAATTATTGCAAAGGTCCCAATCACACCGAGGAGAATTACCGGAAGAAGCTGAGAAGATGTTATAAGTGTGGAGAGTCCGGTCATTTGATTAGTACTTGTCCTCAAGCGAGAGCACCTCAGCCTCGAGCTCCTCAGCCGTTGAATGTGATGCCTCCTAGAGCACCGATCCAAGCGAGAGCCTATGCTTTGGAGGGCGAGGAAGAGAATGTAGAGGTGGATGCCAACGCCGTGATTGAAGGTACTATCCACATTCATGGCATTCCATTGCATGCATTGTTTGATCCGGGAGCAACGCATTCATTTATTGCTTCCCGGCTTGTTTCTACTCTTCCATTGCCTGTTGCTTGCCTAGATGATTCCTTTATTGTTTCTTCTCCCCTTGGTGCTACTTTGGCTACGAATTGTGTTTACTGTGGTTGTCCGGTGGTTGTGGAAGATCAAGAGTATCCGGCAGATTTGATCAAGATGCCGATTAAGAAGTATGGGGTGATTCTAGGAATGGACTGGTTGTACTGTTACCGAGCTACGATGGATTGTTTTGCCAAGAGGGTGACTTTAGGTTCTACAGTCTTTGCGGGTCAGAGGTTGAAGACCTGCCCGTTTATTTCCTTCATGGAAGCAAGTAGATTGTTCCGGGACGGTGCGACGGGCTATGTGGCCTACCTTTTGAATAAGCCAAAGGATCAGGCCAAGCTCAAAGAGACGGAGATCGTGAAGGAATTCCCCGATGTGTTTTCGGAGAATTTGGGATCTTTACCTCCGGATCGGGACGTCGAGTTTGTAATAGATCTCTATCCCGGAGCAGAACCGTATGCGAAATCTCCCTATAGGATGGCTCCAGCCGAGTTGAAGGAGTTGAAGACGCAATTGGACGAGCTCTTAGAGTGTGGTTACATTCGCCCGAGCACTTCTCCGTGGGGTGCTCCAGTCCTGTTTGTAAAGAAGAAAGACGGGACTTTGCGAATGTGTATTGACTACCGTGAGCTGAACCGGTTAACGGTTAAGAACAAATACCCGTTTCCTCACATTGAAGAGTTGTTCGATCTCCTGCAAGGCTCGAGTGTTTATTCCAAGTTGGATTTAAGGCAAGGGTATTACCAATTGCGTATCCGGGAGGGAGATATACCGAAGACGGGTTTCAACACGAGATATGGGCATTTCGAGTTTGTGGTCATGCCTTTTGGTCTTACCAATACCCTAGCCGCGTTTATGGACATGATGCACCGAATATTCCGGCCTTACCTCGATAAATTTGTGGTCATCTTTATAGATGATATTCTGGTGTATTCGAGGTCCGAGGAGGAGCACGCGCGGCATTTGAGTATTGTTTTGTCTACGCTTCGGGAGCACAGATTGTTTGCCAAGTTCAGTAAGTGCGAGTTTTGGTTGGATCGAGTTTCCTTTTTGGGTCACTTCATTTCAGGGAATGGTATAGAAGTGGATCCTGCGAAGATCGAAACGGTTATGCTTTGGAAGCAACCTAAGAATGCCTCAGAAGTGAGAAGTTTTCTCGGGTTGGCAGGGTATTATAGGCGCTTTGTGAAAGATTTCTCGAAGATTGCCTCCCCGTTGACCCGGTTAACTAAGAAAGAGGTGAAATTCGAGTGGGATGAGGCGTGTGAGAAGAGTTTCCAAACTCTTAAGTAGAGGTTGACTACTGCACCGGTTTTAACCCTACCCGAGGGTTCAGAAGGCTACTCAGTTTATACCCATGCTTCGAAGGAAGGTCTCGGTTGTGTGTTAATGCAGAATGGTAAGGTTGTAGCCTACGCCTCAAGGAAGTTAAAGGATCATGAGAAAAAGTATCCCACTCATGACTTGGAACTCGCCGCGGTGGTGTTTGCTTTGATGAAATGGCGACATTACCTTTATGGTGTTACTTTTGAAGTGTTCACCGACCACCAGAGTCTTAAGTATCTGTTTACCCAGAAGGATTTGAACGTAAGACAGAGGAGATGGATGGAGACACTTGAGGATTATGATTGTAAAATTCAGTACCATCCGGGTAAAGCCAATGTGGTGGCGGATGCTTTGAGTAGGAAAGCTAGTGTCTCTAGTTTGGAAACAGATTCTAGTAGACAAGGTTCAGTGGTTCTGGTTTCAGAGGCTCGTTTGGCTAATATTTCGGTTCAGCCGGTTTTGAAGCAGAGATTGATAGAAGCTCAATCTGTGGATCCCGAGATTCAGAAATTGATAACTAAATCAAGGATTGATCCTGAAACCAAGTTTGGATTTGATGATTCAGGATTGTTCAGGTTTAAGGCTCGGTTTTGTGTTCTGGAAGATCTTAAGCAGTTGGTACTTGATGAAGCCCACAAGTCAGCGTATGCAGTACATCCCGGTACCACCAAAATGTATGTAACAGCCCAAAACAGGGCCTGGATGAAAACAGTAAGTTAAGGCAGTGGTAAAGCGTTTATAGACCGTGATCCAACTTTTTGAATCATCATGCATTGCATTCTTACATGAACTTGGTGCTCGTATATGTTCTGACATGTTTTAAAGGGGAATTCTTGACCTTTGATTCAGTTTACTATTCATAACCCGAGCCTACCTTGTTCATATTGATACTCGAACTCTAGAGGTTCATCACACATGTTTCCCAATCGTTTGAACTTGTTTCCCGAACTCAGAAAGTCTTTCTTGAGCCATAAGGGTATTTTGGAACTTATCGACCAAAGTTACTATTCATCAGAAAATGATCTTTTGATTCTGATACCTTTTTCTACCCAAGTTACAGTCGAATCGATCCTTGAGTCGAGACGAGTCTTTTGAAATCATTCTTGGCTTGGAAATCCATTCCGGAACTTTGTTTTATTGAAAACGTTTTGAAAACCCTAGTTTACTATTCCTTTTACGAACGGTTTCATTCGGAAAATGTTTTCTCTTCGGATTTGCACTACTTGAGCTATTTCAAGATTTTTGAGATGTTTTACAACTCTTGATTCAAGTCCTAGCTTGAAAATTTGAAGCGTACGTTCGTACGTGAGAATTCACTATTCATCCTACGTTTTCAACTTTTTAACGGTAAAACGTTTTATAGTCGATTTTGGACTCAAAACGCTTCTCGATTTATTTCTTGAATTTTAGAAGCAATCCGGACTTGAAAATCATTCTAGAAAGTCGTTTTTCACTCATGTCGAGTTTCGAGCTCAAAACTTTTATTCACTAAAACGAATGTATCTTTCAAACGGTAAATCCGATTTCGATGAATGAATATGCGTTTCGAAGCTAATTTTCTTGCCGTCGGAATGGTTAAACTTTCAGCCACTTATCCTTGAGTCTTGGGGGACGAAATTACAGAAATACCCCCAGCAGTCCCATTTTAGCTTCAACATGCCTAAAGCTTCCAAGAGAATCTATCCAAATTTTGCTCTCCTACCCTTCTCCACATTTTATTTCCAAGGTGAGGGGCTTCTCTTCAACTATAAATAGAGGCCAAGAGGCATTTGAATCCTTGCTCAAAGTTGTGTTAACAACACCCTTTCTTCTCTCCCTCTCCCCCTCTTGCCGTCGGCCACCCCCCCTTGTAGCTAGGTTAGTTTGTTTTGTTTTATGTTATGTTTAGTTTAGTTTATGTTTTTATGTTATGGTATGTTTATATTATGTTTAGGTTGGGTCTTAGGGTCTTCCCTAAGCCATATAGGATTTTATTTTATGCATTTATTATATAGTTTTTATGATATGTTTGTGTAGTTGTTTATATGTTTTAATTGTTTAGTATATGCTTGAATATGTTATCAATTGCTCTAGTATATGCTATGATCATGTGATATGATTGTTATATTATGAGAATTGATGCATGATTATGGAATTTGAATTATGTTCATGCATGTTTGCTAATGGAATAGTGATTTACAATTTATTATGTCACAACTTGTTACATGTTGATATTGGAATTAAATTGTTACATGTTACATGCCTAAAGGTTTATGATATATGATATGATATGATATATGCTGTGACATGTTGTCACATTGTTATATGACTCTTGAATTATGAATTGAGTTTATGATATGATTTGGATTAATGGATTAGTGCCTTGTTCATGTTGTACACTTTAATAGTGTCACATGTTATAACCTAAGATAGAATAGTGTTTCATAACTTGATCTTATGCCTTAATTGGATCTCTTAACTATAGGTTATACCTTGAACCTAGATCACACTTGATTATATTAACTTGAACTTGAAACTATAGGTTATAATCAAGATCATAATTTAATTAGGGTGTGTGTGTGTGTGCATGCCGTGTGTGTGTGTGTGTTCGTGCATGGTGTGTGTGTGTACCGTGTGTGTGTGGGTGTGTGTATAGTAAGGGTTTGACCCGACCCTTTGACCCGACATGTGAATAGTAATCGTGAATAGTAATCTGGAATAGTACTTTTGAATAGTGCTTTTGAATAGTAAAAATGAATTAAAACTTGTGCTTTCTCTATAGACATTTGCACCTAGGGTTTCCATATCCAGGGTCTAAAATGTGTTTTCAAAATGTGTTTTCTTTCGTGGACTTGTTTCTTAACTTAAGGTTTGCGATAGGATTCATAATTTGACTAAAGCTTACTCGGTTATAGTAAGATCATAGTCTAACGTTAAGAGTAACTCACTTTGATGTATTCCTTTGTGTGTTACCTTTCTTGAATACCTTAAATGGTATTACTCTCTTGTGTTACATGTTCTTTACATGTTCCTTGTTCATTGTTTCTTGCATTTCATATGCATCTTGGTTAGTAGTGGGTCTTAGTTGTTAAGCTCACTCTAGTACACCACCTGCAGGAGTTAAAGTTGAGCACTGGGATCCCCAGGGCACCGCTTAATCTGTCTACCTACCTTTGTTACTGATAGGTGAGGTGAAGTTATAAATGTTTTCCAACTGGAACCACGATTATACTATCGTATCATATGTTTTGAAATTCAAAGCTAAACCTTGTTTTGAACTATCCCTTTTATCGGGACATTCTCTTGAAAGGATCATTCATACTTTGATAGTATACTTTGATCTACAGTACATGTTTTCCAATGTTCAGCATTCTTGTTCAAAGACAGTTACATGTTTTGCATATGTTTTCAAAGTACAGTTTACAGACAGTTTCACATGTTTTCAGACAGAATCATATGTTTTACAGACAGCATCATATGTTACAGTTTCAGTTTCACATGTTTTAGATAGCATACTGGAGTGTTACTCTGGTCACTGCTAATCTTAAATACAAGCATACAGTTTACAGTTTGGGCCCGGCGGTTATGTGTGGAGGTGATGCTCGGGAGGTGAGCGCCAACGACATCACCAATACCGGCCGCCACACTTAGACAATTGACACCGACTTTTAACAGGAGGTTTGTTAAGTCAGGACAATCTGTCTGGGAACGGACAGCAAATCTGTTCCCATTACATGTTTACAGGTCGCCTAGGGCTAGCTACCCGAAGTGACAACCGGTGGAGGATGGTGCATGTTTGTATGTGTTGGTAAGAGTTGTTGTTGACCTTGGTTCAATAGTCTACTGTGTACGGAGTTGTTGTTGACCTTGGTCCAATGCTCTACTTTATGTGGGGTTATTGTTGATCCTGGTCCGATACTCTACTATACGTGGAATTGTTGTTGATCCTGGTCCGATGCTCAACCGAATCATGTTTTCTGGAGTAAGGATGGAGGAGCCTAGCTTGCGGGCAAAATTCTGTTTCATAAAGGATGGTTCATATCTGGAAAAGTTCACTTTACCCTTATCCCGTTTTATGAAAGAACTATGAACCATCAACAGCATATGTGTGCGCGTGTGATAGCATTCATGAAAATGTTTTATAACGTGCATTCTTTTACAGCATCGCATTCAAAGAGTTTTATCAACCGAACTTATTTCGAGTTCTTCTTTAAAGCATTGCATTTAACAGTTTCGAACTTTACTTCAAGTTCTTTAATTCAGTACTTTCTTTAAAGTTTTCCCTCACTTAGTCCTTTTGACTAATACCTCTCCCGTTTTCTTGCCTCGTGGTTTCAGGTCTTGCAGCCGCAGTCTAGAGGTATCTTGAAGCTCTAGATTGTCATTTTTCTTTCAGTCAGGACTTAGTATTACTTCCTTCTGTGTCCTGCATATGTTTTATGGCTGCATCACTTTATACTTCTGTTTATGTTCCTGAATACTTGAGTATCTTTGTTATACTCTTTCTGCTACTCTGTTACCGATATTTTGAACTCTGCTGTATCGGTACTTACATGTGAATCTGTTATATGTTCTGATATGCCGAGTCTCTCTTACACGATCAATATGTTCTTGCTTTTTACATGCCATCACGCACATGTTTTGAAAAGTTTTAAAATACTCTGATTTTCCGCTGCATAGCCACATCGTTGTACATGTATAGTTCTGATAGACAGTCGTTCGCTGGAGTATTTCTTGAGTGATGGCTCACACCATTACTTGAGGGGTGCTTCAGTGCGGGGGTTGAGACGCCGCTCTCCTCTTGTTCTGGTACGGGTGGGGACGTTACAGCCTGAGGTGGTATCAGAGCATCGGGTTAAGTAAGAAGAGACTTAACCTAGATTGCTCTCATGTTGCATCATGGATTGTTCACGCATTGCATCCAGGATCATTCTCATATTGCATCGAGACAGGATATTTGGGATTGTATGGTTCTGTTATCTGGATTTCATATCTGTGGTATCTTCTGTATAGCTATGGTAGTTCAGCCACACCAGGATCCTAATCAGCAGATGGATGAGGCTTTCTTTGAGCAGTTTGAGGCCCCGCGTACTGTGGCAGTTTCTCGCCGTGGAGGCACTCGTTTCTACACCTGGCGTAGGTCTAGGAACAGTGGCAGACCTGGGTATTCCTATCCTAACAGAGTTGTGCACTATCTCGAGTCTGAGAGAGATGGTTACTTTCAGGAGTATCAGAGGACCCGTGAGGTCAGGTTGGAGTCTCTGCGCTATCAGGATCAGTCAATGCAATACCAGATTGACAGGGACATCGCTCGTGAGCATGCTGCAGAGATGACTCATATTGCTGATCAGAGGGCTGCTCGTATTGCTGAGCTGGAGGCAGATCTTATGCAGATGACTATTGATCGCGACACCTCTATGGAGCGTCACCAGCACTACCGTGCCCGTGTGAGCGCTCGCCTGTATGATACCTATCACTTATCCGATGAGCAGGCAGTTGAGGAGGTCGAGGGTCAGGATGTCAGTCAGGCTTCTCAGGAGCCCGAGCCTATGCAGGATCAGTCTGATGGAGGCGATGGAGGGTCTGATGATGATGATGATGGCGGAGATGATCCAGCAGGACATGGACAGGGTGAGGTCGTTGCCGTTTCTGATGACACCACCAGGGGTTCTTTGGACCACAGTTATCAGGGTTGATTGCTGATGGAAGATTTATGTATATAGTACTGATGCATATATATCTATCTATGGAGGGCGGACGTATAGCCGGGACAGTTCAGGACTGACTTTTGGATGAGGGGATGTATAGCTCTGGTAGATGATCCCCGACTTTTGGCACCACGGATGACGGTTCAGATGACTTGGTACCTACTAGGTTATTTTCAGTAGGGTTGGACGGATTGGTAAGGCCTGTAAGGGAGTCAACTCGATAGTATCGGGTCCTCCCCATTTTGAATTAATACTGTTAACATGTGGCCTGTAGTAAATTTTACCAAACCTTGCACAGTTATAACACTTTCGGCTTTATGTTGAATATTTGTTTACTGCTTTCCATAACTGTCATTGCATGAGTCTTAGAGTTGCTTCAAGATACCATTAGGACCGTTGATAGGATCATGCCATTTCATTTATTGTTAGCATGTTATTGTTCTTGATATGTTGATACGCTTCTGGATATGTTGATCATGTTTTGGGATATGTTATACATGTTTCTGATATGTTGATATGTTGCCCGAGCTTCTGTTCTCGTTTACATGTTGTCTGACAATTGTTTCTGATTATATGATATGTTTGGAGATCTTGAATCTTTGCTGACATGTTGTTATGGGAATGTGTTGCTCTCATACTTATATGTGACTACGTGAGAATGTGAATACGTGGTTACGGATTCTGTGAATCATTATATGTCATGCATCGAATATATGTATCTGAATGCTTATGAATTCAGTAACAATATGCCACCGAGAAGAGCACCCCGGAATCGTGTACCACCACTGCCACCCCAAAGAGATGTCACGCCACCCCCTGAAAGAGAAAGAACTCCGGAATTAAGGGATGTGCTACGACAATTTATGAGGGCTTGTGCACCGAGAGATAATCCTCCTAATGAAAGGTCATTGGAGAAGTTTCTGAGGATGAATCCGCCTATGTTCTATGGAGAACCGAACGACATAAAGGCTGAGAATTGGATTACCAGTCTTGAGAAAATTTTCGAGGCTATGGAGATCTACCCAGAGGATCGTGAACGAGTTCGGTATGCTACTTTTCTTATGGAAGGAGCTGCATACAATTGGTGGAAGCACGTTCAGCATATGTGGATTGAGAATAACGTTGAAGGAAGTTGGGATGAGTTTATCAGAGAGTTTCAGCAGAAGTATACGCCTCAAGTGACTCGTGATGCACGAGAGGCTGAGTTTATGAGTCTGGTTCAGGGAACTATGAATGTGATGGAGTATGAAGCAAGGTTTGTGAGGCTGATCAAGTATGCGCCTCATATTCTGAATGATGAGCGTCGCAAGACGAAAAGGTTTATCGATGGACTGAAGCCCGAACTTCGGTTGGCAATTGCTTCTTTGGTTATTGAGACCTACAACCAGGCTGTTGATAGAGCGCTAAGGGTTGAGGCTGCACACAAGGAGATCAAGATAACTACTGCCCGTCAAGGACCTTCTAACCCTAAGCCTTATCAAGGTAATAAGCGACCTTCCGGATCTTTTCCCCAAGGAACTGGAAAGAGGCCAATGGTAACACCACAGCGTCAGCAGCAGAATGCTCCACCAAAACAGCAAGCACAGAAGCAGAAAGCGCCACAGCAGTACCAGAGGGCGCCACAACAGCAGAGAGCACCTCAGCCAGGACCAGAGGAAATTGTTTGCCGATACTGTCGCCGAACGGGACACACTGAGGAGAACTGTCGCAAGAAAGCTGGACAGTGTTTCGCGTGTGGTTCCCCTGAGCACCAGATGGATAGTTGCCCGCACAAGATCAGGAGATTTGGGGTCCAGGATAAAGGAAAAGGGGTGGTGGGTACGACGAACAAACCGGTGGTCAGAGGCAGAGCTTATGCTTTGGATGGTAAGGAGGAGGTTGATCCTTCGTCTGTTGTGGAAGGTATTGTGCACATTCTTAACACGCCAGTTAAGGTCTTGTATGACCCTGGTGCCACGCATTCATTTGTTGCTTCTGAATTATGTGCGCATTTACAGTTTCCGCTTGAATACTTGCCATATAAATTTGAAGTGAGTTCTCCTTTGGGAACTTGCCTTGTTACGGATCAAGTATATAAACGCTGCCCTATATGTATTGGTACCCGTTGTTACCCGACGGACCTGATTGAATTACCGATGACAAGATACGAGGTTATACTTGGTATGGATTGGTTGTCTAAGTACCGAGCTAAGTTGGATTGTTACAAGAAAGAGATCATCTTGGAAGAAGATGAAAGTGGGACATCAGAAGGTAAAGTTGAGAAGTTATCAGTGATTTCTTCGATGAAAGCTAAGAAGTTGATTCAGAAAGGAGCTGAGCCGTACTCAAAGACACCTTATAGAATGGCTCCAGCTGAATTGGATGAACTGAGAAAGCAATTGGACGAGTTGATTGAGTCAGGACATGTTCGACCGAGCACATCGCCGTGGGGAGCGCCTGTGCTTTTCGTTAAGAAAAAAGGATGGATCATTGCGTTTATGCATTGAGTATCGGGAGCTGAACAGGATGACAATCAAGAATAAGTATCCTCTCCCTCATATCGAAGAGCTGTTCGACATACTACAAGGATCAAGGGTCTACTCCAAGTTAGATCTTAGACAAGGGTATTATCAGTTGAAGATCAGGGAAGCAGATATTCCGAAGACTGCTTTCAACAGTCGATACGGACATTATGAGTTTGTGGTAATGCCGTTTGGTTTGACGAACGCACCAGCTGCATTCATGGATATGATGCACCGTATATTCAAGCTGTTTCTCGACAAGTTTGTAGTGATCTTCATCGACGATATCTTGGTATTTTCGAAGACACCGGAGGAACATGCTGAGCATCTTCGAATCGTGTTACGCACTTTGCTGGATCACAAGCTATATGCAAAGTTCAGTAAATGTGAGTTCTGGCTTGAGAGAGTTACATTTCTCGAACACATCATATCAGGATCTGGAATCGAAGTAGATCCCTCGAAGATCGAGACGATTATGGATTGGAAGTCACCGAAGAATCCTTCAGAAGTGAGGAGTTTTCTGGGATTAGCTGGTTACTACCGGAGGTTTGTCCAAGATTTCTCGAAAATAGCTACACCTCTCACTAAGTTGACAAAGAAAGAAGGGAAGTTTGAATGGACTGAGAAGTGTGAGCAAAGTTTTCAAAGATTGAAGGAGATGCTAACAACTGCACCCGTGTTAGCGTTACCAGAAGGAAAAGAAGGATATACTGTTTACACCGATGCTTCGAAAGAAGGACTAGGAGGAGTTTTGATGCAGAATGGAAAAGTGATTGCGTATGCATCAAGGAAACTCAAAACGCATCAAGTCAACTACCCGACACATGATTTGGAGTTAGCAGCGATAATTTTTGCTCTGGGAAAATGGAGACATTACCTGTATGGAGTTACGTTTGAGATCTTTACTGATCATAAGAGCCTACGATATCTATTCACTCAGAAGGAGTTGAATATGCGACAGAGGAGATGGATGGAATTTCTGGAGGACTACGATTGCCTTATTCAGTACCATCCAGGAAAGGCGAATGTTGTAGCAGATGCTCTAAGCAGGAAAGTTCGTTTGGCACAGATTTCTGCCAACCCCGAGGTTGAACGAAGAGAGAGAATGGAGGTGATAACCAAAGCTCGAATCGCGAACGTTGTGATGATATCACCTTTGAAAGAACAAGTGCTGGAGGCACAGAAGAACGACGAGTGGATTAAGAAATGTCTCGAATCTAAGGAGAAGGATGATGAGACTATGTTCAGGGTTGATGAACATGGAATATTGAGGTACAAAGGTCGAGTATGCGTACCAACTGTTTTGAGGAAAGAGATTCTCGATGAAGCGCATAAGACTAAGTACACGATACATCCCGGAGGCACTAAGATGTATCAAGATGTTAAGACGCATTTCTGGTGGAATGGAATGAAGAGAGACATAGCCAACTATGTCCAGAAGTGCTTAACTTGTCAGAAAGTTAAGGCTGAGCACCAGAAACCGAGTGGGAAGTTGCAACCATTACCGATTCTGACTTGGAAGTGGGTGCAAATCACGATGGATTTTGTCACTGGATTACCCAAAGTCAGAGGAGGACAAGATAGTATCTGGGTGATCATTGATCGATTGACCAAGTCAGCGCACTTTTTGCCGGTAAGGACGACGGATAAGGTTAGCACGTTGGCAAAGCTGTATCAACAAGAGATTGTTAGACTACATGGAGTCCCAAACAGTATAGTGTCGGACAGAGATCCGAAATTCACGTCGCACTTATGGAAAGAAATTAAGACTTTAATGGGAATGAAGTTAAACTTCAGTACTGCAGCGCATCCTCAGACGGATGGACAATCAGAAAGGATGATCAAATACTTGGAAGATATGCTAAGAGCTTGCGCTTTGGACTTCCAGGAAAGTTGGAAAGAGTGTTTACCTCTTGTGGAGTTTGCATACAATAATAGTTATCAAGCTTCTATTAAAGCTGCTCCGTATGAAGCTCTGTATGGAAGGAGATGTAGATCCCCGTTATACTGGGATTTGGATGAAGCGAGATGTACTGAGGAAGGACCGATCAGAGTGAATTCAGCAAAATGGATAAGAGAAGCGACAGAAAAGATTCAGATCATTCGCCAAAGAATGAAAGCTGCCCAGGACAGGCAGAAGAGTTACGCTGATCGACGAAGAAGGGATTTGGAATTCGCAGTGGGCGAAAAGGTATTCCTGAAGGCATCGCCAAGGAAAGGGTTTTCCCGAATTGGGAAAGGTGGAAAGTTAAACCCGAGATATGTTGGACCGTATGAGATACTAGAGAGAGTCGGACCGACTGCTTATAGATTGGATTTGCCTGTAGGTCTAACAGGAATCCACAATGTATTTCATGTATCTCAGCTTCGCAAGTGTTTCTCGGATGAGACAGAGGTTGTGCCGGTAGAGGAGATACCGTTAGAACCGGATCTTACTTATGTTTTGAAGCCCGCTAAGATTCTAGACAGGAAGTTTCAAGAGCTGAGGAATAGGAAGATTCCTTTGGTTAAAGTCCTTTGGAAGGGACATGGGACAGAAGAGGCAACCTGGGAGACAGAAGAGAAAATGCAGAAACATCACCCTGAGTTGTTTGCAGTTACAGCGGAAGAATCTGAGGACAGATTCTCTTTAAGGAGGGGTGATTGTAACAGCCCAAAACAGGGCCTGGATGAAAACAGTAAGTTAAGGCAGTGGTAAAGCGTTTATAGACCGTGATCCAACTTTTTGAATCATCATGCATTGCATTCTTACATGAACTTGGTGCTCGTATATGTTCTGACATGTTTTAAAGGGGAATTCTTGACCTTTGATTCAGTTTACTATTTATAACCCGAGCCTACCTTGTTCATATTGATACTCGAACTCTAGAGGTTCATCACACATGTTTCCCAATCGTTTGAACTTGTTTCCCGAACTCAGAAAGTCTTTCTTGAGCCATAAGGGTATTTTGGAACTTATCGACCAAAGTTACTATTCATCAGAAAATGATCTTTTGATTCTGATACCTTTTTCTACCCAAGTTACAGTCGAATCGATCCTTGAGTCGAGACGAGTCTTTTGAAATCATTCTTGGTTTGGAAATCCATTCCGGAACTTTGTTTTATTGAAAACGTTTTGAAAACCCTAGTTTACTATTCCTTTTACGAACGGTTTCATTCGGAAAATGTTTTCTCTTCGGATTTGCACTACTTGAGCTATTTCAAGATTTTTGAGATGTTTTACAACTCTTGATTCAAGTCCTAGCTTGAAAATTTGAAGCGTACGTTCGTACGTGAGAATTCACTATTCATCCTACGTTTTCAACTTTTTAACGGTAAAACGTTTTATAGTCGATTTTGGGCTCAAAACGCTTCTCGATTTATTTCTTGAATTTTAGAAGCAATCCGGACTTGAAAATCATTCTAGAAAGTCATTTTTCACTCATGTCGAGTTTCGAGCTCAAAACTTTTATTCACTAAAACGAATGTATCTTTCAAACGGTAAATCCGATTTCGACGAATGAATATGCGTTTCGAAGCTAATTTTCTTGCCGTCGGAATGGTTAAACTTCCAGCCACTTATCCTTGAGTCTTGGGGGACGAAATTACAGAAATACCCCCAGCAGTCCCATTTTAGCTTCAACATGCCTAAAGCTTCCAAGAGAATCTATCCAAATTTTGCTCTCCTACCCTTCTCCACATTTTATTTCCAAGGTGAGGGACTTCTCTTCAACTATAAATAGAGGCCAAGAGGCATTTGAATCCTTGCTCAAAGTTGTGTTAACAACACCCTTTCTTCTCTCCCTCTCCCCCTCTTGCCGTCGGCCACCCCCCCTTGTAGCTAGGTTAGTTTGTTTTGTTTTATGTTATGTTTAGTTTAGTTTATGTTTTTATGTTATGGTATGTTTATATTATGTTTAGGTTGGGTCTTAGGGTCTTCCCTAAGCCATATAGGATTCTATTTTATGCATTTATTATATAGTTTTTATGATATGTTTGTGTAGTTGTTTATATGTTTTAATTGTTTAGTATATGCTTGAATATGTTATCAATTGCTCTAGTATATGCTATGATCATGTGATATGATTGTTATATTATGAGAATTGATGCATGATTATGGAATTTGAATTATGTTCATGCATGTTTGCTAATGGAATAGTGATTTACAATTTATTATGTCACAACTTGTTACATGTTGATATTGGAATTAAATTGTTACATGTTACATGCCTAAAGGTTTATGATATATGATATGATATGATATATGTTGTGACATGTTGTCACATTGTTATATGACTCTTGAATTATGAATTGAGTTTATGATATGATTTGGATTAATGGATTAGTGCCTTGTTCATGTTGTACACTTTAATAGTGTCACATGTTATAACCTAAGATAGAATAGTGTTTCATAACTTGATCTTATGCCTTAATTGGATCTCTTAACTATAGGTTATACCTTTAACCTAGATCACACTTGATTATATTAACTTGAACTTGAAACTATAGGTTATAATCAAGATCATAATTTAATTAGGGTGTGTGTGTGTGTGCATGCCGTGTGTGTGTGTGTTCGTGCATGGTGTGTGTGTGTACCGTGTGTGTGTGGGTGTGTGTATAGTAAGGGTTTGACCCGACCCTTTGACCCGACATGTGAATAGTAATCGTGAATAGTAATCTGGAATAGTACTTTTGAATAGTGCTTTTGAATAGTAAAAATGAATTAAAACTTGTGCTTTCTCTATAGATATTTGCACCTAGGGTTTCCATATCCAGGGTCTAAAATGTGTTTTCAAAATGTGTTTTCTTTCGTGGACTTGTTTCTTAACTTAAGGTTTGCGATAGGATTCATAATTTGACTAAAGCTTACTCGGTTATAGTAAGATCATAGTCTAACGTTAAGAGTAACTCACTTTGATGTATTCCTTTGTGTGTTACCTTTCTTGAATACCTTAAATGGTATTACTCTCTTGTGTTACATGTTCTTTACATGTTCCTTGTTCATTGTTTCTTGCATTTCATATGCATCTTGGTTAGTAGTGGGTCTTAGTTGTTAAGCTCACTCTAGTACACCACCTACAGGAGTTAAAGTTGAGCACTGGGATCCCCAGGGCACCGCTTAATCTGTCTACCTACCTTTGTTACTGATAGGTGAGGTGAAGTTATAAATGTTTTCCAACTGGAACCACGATTATACTATCGTATCATATGTTTTGAAATTCAAAGCTAAACCTTGTTTTGAACTATCCCTTTTATCGGGACATTCTCTTGAAAGGATCATTCATACTTTGATAGTATACTTTGATCTACAGTACATGTTTTCCAATGTTCTGCATTCTTGTTCAAAGACAGTTACATGTTTTGCATATGTTTTCAAAGTACAGTTTACAGACAGTTTCACATGTTTTCAGACAGAATCATATGTTTTACAGACAGCATCATATGTTACAGTTTCAGTTTCACATGTTTTAGATAGCATACTGGAGTGTTACTCTGGTCACTGCTAATCTTAAATGCAAGCATACAGTTTACAGTTTGGGCCCGGCGGTTATGTGTGGAGGTGATGCTCGGGAGGTGAGCGCCAACGACATCACCAATACCGGCCGCCACACTTAGACAATTGACACCGACTTTTAACAGGAGGTTTGTTAAGTCAGGACAATCTGTCTGGGAACGGATAGCAAATCTGTTCCCATTACATGTTTACAGGTCGCCTAGGGCTAGCTACCCGAAGTGACAACCGGTGGAGGATGGTGCATGTTTGTATGTGTTGGTAAGAGTTGTTGTTGACCTTGGTCCAATAGTCTACTGTGTACGGAGTTGTTGTTGACCTTGGTCCAATGCTCTACTTTATGTGGGGTTATTGTTGATCCTGGTCCGATACTCTACTATACGTGGAATTATTGTTGATCCTGGTCCGATACTCTACTATACGTGGAATTATTGTTGATCCTGGTCCGATGCTCAACCGAATCATGTTTTCTGGAGTAAGGATGGAGGAGCCTAGCTTGCGGGCAAAATTCTGTTTCATAAAGGATGGTTCATATCTGGAAAAGTTCACTTTACCCTTATCCCGTTTTATGAAAGAACTATGAACCATCAACAGCATATGTGTGCGCGTGTGATAGCATTCATGAAAATGTTTTATAACGTGCATTCTTTTACAGCATCGCATTCAAAGAGTTTTATCAACCGAACTTATTTCGAGTTCTTCTTTAAAGCATTGCATTTAACAGTTTCGAACTTTACTTCAAGTTCTTTAATTCAGTACTTTCTTTAAAGTTTTCCCTCACTTAGTCCTTTTGACTAATACCTCTCCCGTTTTCTTGCCTCGTGGTTTCAGGTCTTGCAGCCGCAGTCTAGAGGTATCTTGAAGCTCTAGATTGTCATTTTTGTTTCAGTCAGGACTTAGTATTACTTCCTTCTGTGTCCTGCATATGTTTTATGGCTGCATCACTTTATACTTCTGTTTATGTTCCTGAATACTTGAGTATCTTTGTTATACTCTTTCTGCTACTCTGTTACCGATATTTTGAACTCTGCTGTATCGGTACTTACATGTGAATCTGTTATATGTTCTGATATGCCGAGTCTCTCTTACACGATCAATATGTTCTTGCTTGTTACATGCCATCACGCACATGTTTTGAAAAGTTTTAAAATACTCTGATTTTCCGCTGCATAGCCACATCGTTGTACATGTATAGTTCTGATAGACAGTCGTTCGCTGGAGTATTTCTTGAGTGATGGCTCACACCATTACTTGAGGGGTGCTTCAGTGCGGGGGTTGAGACGCCGCTCTCCTCTTGTTCTGGTACGGGTGGGGGCGTTACAATGTACAAGGATCTAAGGACTTTATATTGGTGGAACGGCATGAAGAGAGGCGTTGCTAACTATGTTAGAAGATGTCAAACATGCCAAGTGGTGAAAGCAGAACACCAGAAACCGGGAGGAACTCTCCAACCACTTCCAATACCCGAGTGGAAGTGGGAGCAAGTGACAATGGACTTCGTGTCCGGCTTGCCAAGGACTAAAGGAGGTTCCGATGGAATTTGGGTGATTATTGATCGGTTGACGAAGTCGGCGCACTTTCTTAAGGTGAAGATGTCCGATAAGGTTCCTAAGTTGGCTCGGTTATATCGGAAGGAGATTGTTAGATTGCATGGTACTCCGGTCAGCATTGTTTCAGATAGAGATCCTCGGTTCACATCCAGTTTTTGGCAGGAATTACAGAAGTGTTTGGGGACGAAGCTTCAATTTAGTACTGCATTCCACCCACAGACGGATGGCCAGTCTGAAAGGCTAATAAGGTATCTCGAGGACATGCTTCGTACTTGTGCCTTAGATTATCAGGATTCCTGGGATGAACAGTTGGATTTGATTGAGTACGCCTACAATAACAGCTTTCAGTCTTCTATCGGGATGGCACCGTATGAGGCTCTATATGGAAGGAAGTGTCGATCCCCTCTCTTTTGGGATATAGATGAGTGGAGATGGACTAAAGATGGAAAGCTCGAGAGAACTAAGAAGCCTAAGGAAATTCAGGATACCATTTAGAGGGTGAAAGTGATTAAATAGAGGTTGAAAGCAGCACAAGACCGGCAGAAAAGCTATGCAGATAGGAGAAGACAACCCTTAGAGTTTGAGAAAGGAGATAAGGTCTTTTTAAAGGCATCTCCTAGAAAAGGGTATGCTCGGATTGGTAAAGGCGGGAAGCTTAACCCTCGCTACTTAGGCCCCTTTGAGATCCTTGATCGAGTTGGGGAAGTAGCCTACAGACTTGATTTACCACCGAGTTTGACCGGGATTCACAATGTGTTTTATGTCTCTCAGCTTCGGAAACATTATCCCGATGAGTTTTCTATTCTTCCAGTTGAGAAAGTTCAGTTAGAGCCGAATTTGACTTTTAAGAAATATACAGTTCAGGTGTTGGACCAGAAGATGCAAGAGTTGAGGAATAAACAGATCCCTCTTGTGAAAGTCTTGTGGCGTGATCAAGAATCCGAGCAAGCCACTTGGGAGACTGAGGATAAGATGAAGCAGTTGTATCCAGAACTTTTCAAGACCTCGCCTCGGACCTGAGGACAGGTCCTTTTGAAGGAGGGAGGTTTGTAACATCCCGACTGATCAGACTTTTCAGGTAACCTCTTATGTGCGCTATTTAATTATTTCTTTAAGTGATTATGTGATATTTAATTTCTAACGTGGATTAATTGAAGTATTTTGAACTTAATTGCGTTGGTATGAATTTGTTTAATTCGATCGTTTAATTTTTCTTCACTTTGTATTTTGCTCGTTCTAGATTCGAATTTAGTTCTGATTTTTGTGAATTCGTGATATGTGTTAATTATATGCTTTATGGACTCGGTTATGTGCTCGTTATATGTTTTGGTACTTGTTTTGGTTACCTTTTTGGGTTCGTTTTGGAGACGGGACCTAAAGGAGGCTAAAGGGCATTTAGCGCACCTTGGGTTCCGGGACGCGTATCTTGAGGTCGGGAATTCGGATTCGAATTCCGTCACCTCCGTTGAACTCGTTTCGACGATTCGGGTTTAATGGGACAAGCTTCACATTTTTCTAAGCTCGTTAAGACCATCGAATTTCACCCGTAACGAGCCCCTTATGCTTGAGAGACACCTTTTGACCTAGCTATGACTTTGTGGACCCCACTAAACCTTGACCAAGCCTTAACCTTGAGTTGAACCCTCTCTTCCCTTTTTTTTCCTGGAAACCGAGCCAATCTCCCCCTCTCTCTCCCAAAACCGATCAGCACAAGGAAGCAAGAAGGAAGAAGAAAACCCTTTATCCATTTTCTTGATTTTGAGCTCAAATCTTCACCCAAGCTTCTCAAATTTGAAAGGTGAGTTCATGGTTGTCATCTTCACTCTCTCTTCTCTCTTTTATGTGCTCTTAAGTTCATTTCCATGGTGATTGGTGAGTTATGGCAAGCTTGTGAATAGTAGATGTTGGGAGAATTGTTGATTCTTGCTCCTTTCTTGTTTTCTTGAGTTTTGATGTTAATATTATGCTCCTAGAACTTAAATTCTTAGTATTTATTGCATTTCCTTGCTTGGTAGTTGGAGTATGAGTGTTTAGTTTTAATTGGGGTTGTTGAGTTTGCTGTTTGAGTCGTCTTCGTTTTTCTGTACCGAGACACGGGGGTGTCACGGTTTGCTTTTTGTTGGTGACACGGGCGTGTCACCTTTTGATTTTGTTGTTAGTTTTTCTATACCGAGACATGGGGGTATCTCGGCTTGCCCTTTGTTGGTGACACGGGCGTGTCACCTCCAGGTTCCTGTTGTTCGTTTTTCTGTACCGAGACACGGGCGTGTCTCGGCTTGCCCTTCCGGGGGGCACGGGCGTGTCCCCTAGGAACTCTAGTTTTTCGTCCGTCTTTGCTTGGTTTTGCTTCCTTTCCGTTGCTTCTCGTTGTTCCTTCTTGCCTCGTTTTGGTGTGTATGCATGACCAACTTGTTATATTTTGTGTTAAGCCTTATGTTATGAATTTGTGCTTTGTTTTATCTCCTCGTTTATGATATATGACCGTATATGCATTGAATACTAGTAAATGATCTAAATGCGGATTCATTTCAAACCATTTGCATCATAAACATACACACGCATGTACCGAGCGTCAATGTGGTTCATATTGAGTCTAAGAGTGTTCCTTGTTGTTTGTCTTGTTCAGAGGATCTCCCTGTAGAGGACGAGCTTGCACAGTAGGTGTCCGGTTGTCACACTTTTGTCTCCACTATGTTCGTTGACAAGGTGAGGTTTTGTTCTTTTAGTTATTCGACCTATAACCCTACTTGATTTGAGGCCTCGCATGTGGATACGTATAATATATGGTAAATAAGTGTATGATACTTATGTTGCGGGATTTGCCCCATTTGTTATAAGAGTTTCAAACGTTTTGTATAAGTATATAAGCTATTTTGCTTTTGTTTGAAAAGTTTAGTTTTCCGAATGTGTGTGTGTGTGTAAGCGAGATGTGGCTTTGAAAGATAAGCTTTGGGATATGTTTGTGTGACTTTCATGATATGTTTGGGCCCCGGAGTGTGGTATGGTAATCTCGGGACGGCCGAGGGGTCACCGAGCTCTTCCATCAACACCTCCATTTGAGAGTCTCGCCCAACCTCGGGAGGTTGAGGAAGGGTGTTCCTCTTGAGCCGGCGGAGGCAACCACCGAAGGTTTCAAGGTAGTAATTAAACCTTGTCTCGTCTGTGTATGTGGATAGTTAGGGCCGATCAACCCTTCTATCAACCGGTGTTGGGGATGGATTCTGATTTGTTTTGTTTTGCTTTGATTTTTGTATATAGAAGTTGGGATGTGTGTGACTCGTACTCGCCGAGTTGGCTTAGCTTTATATGATCTATGGAACGAGAGTGGATTCTTAATTTACCTAAAACTTGGAGTTTGGCTTTTGGCCTTTTTCCTTTCCTTTAACCTATATATATCTATATCACGGGAATTAATTTGGCTTGCAAAAACCACTCTCAGTTCAAGGATTTTTCCGTTTTGATTAAATGCTTTGCTCTATATACATATATATCGGGTGCGTGAGTTAGCCCCCTCACTAGTCGCTAGGACTAACCCTCGTTGTTGTTTTTTTTTTCCCTTTCCCCTTTTCTTTTGAGTTTGCAGGTTCTTCCGAGTCAAGCTAGGCGGCAAGTGTCTTTTGGGTTTACTTGTGGTATAGCTTGGGTCTTCATGCATCGTAGTGGATTTTCCTTTTCCTTACTTTACGCATTTTGGATTATGTATTCGGTATACACTTATGCTATTTTGGCCGTGATGGCATTGTACATTTGTATATAAGCTAGCTTGTTGATTGGAATACTTGACCCTTCCCCATTTTGATATGTATATATGTGATCTTGGGAATCATGTTTGGTATATGATTTGCTTCCGCTACTCTGATTTTAACTTGCGCAGTTCTTGAGGGTCTAGGCCGCCTAGCGAGGGTGTGAGTTTTGTGTGTCTCCCGTTCGCTATGGTTTGATACGGGTGCGAACTTCCATTTCGTTACTCGTGTTGGACCTTAGTGCGGGGGATGTGGTACCCTTCGCTCCAGGGGTGTTACACTCACCAATTTTGGGATCACCTCTGAATCCACCAGGAGGTTTGGTGGAGGAAGAAATCCCGTGCGTGGGAGTCATGTTCCCAACGTACACCGTTCATGGATGGTGGGGCCTTGCAATCCCACCATCACCGGAGGAAGAAGGAGTTCATGAAATTGCTAATTGTACACTGTAACAACTTGCATGAGTCCATTGAATTGAAACCTAAATATTGATTGTTCACTGTTGGTGGAAAGGTTGGAGAATTGCCCTCACTCGCCGGGCCACGGATTGAATTGATAATGATTGAATTATTAAATTGATTAGTTGTAATCTCGGGCGAGGATTACTTTAATATTTGAACTTATATTGTCTCTTTCATGAAAAGTTACTCGAGATTATAGCTTGCATGGTAATTGCGCTTATATTTATTTAAACCCCTCACTCAGTCTTCGGTTGACTGACACCCTCACATTTTCAGGTCTGCAGGTGGCATGCTAGGCGGGATCGAGTCAAATCTTTAATTTCGAGTCTAGCATAATGTCTTATATATTATTAATGCATATGAATTATCTTGATAGTCTTGTATAATATGATTTGTCATTGGAAACTGATATTGTATATATGGAGATAATGGAAATGACCTTGAAAGATGTTAAAGACATGAATGTATATCATGCTTCCGTTTTATTGATTATGCATGATCATATTTAATTGAGGGTTAGTCCCGCCTAGCTAGTGTGTTGTTTTTTTTTATTGTCATCCGTTCGCCATGAGTCCGGTTCATATATGGACTACCCATGTCATGTGTGAGGTAGACTTATGGTGCGGGGGTGTAGCATCTCGGCGTTCCGGGTGCTACATCTTAGGTGGTATCAGAGCCCGGTTACAAAACCGCGGTTCTAGTATCGTGTCTTGTGAGTCTAAGTCGTACGGCATAGGATTAGTTGATAACTTGAGAGTCTTGCATCTTATTTGAACATTTTGAACTCACTTGAACTTTATTGAACCTACTTGAATTACTTGCACTTATTTGAATTAATTGAGTTATGTGTTTTATTCGCATCTTATGACCTTAATTGTAATCATTTGCACCCACTAATCCAACATGCATATCTAGTGTCTTGATTTCAGGATGCCTCGAGGCCGTCTTCGCCGTGAACATTCTCCAGGTCATAGGAGACATCGCCGTGATCGATCCCCTAGGGTTCCTCCACATCCACCCCCTCCGGCTCAACCCCAGGATTTCTTAAATTCCATGGTGCAACTCATAGATCAGAGGTTACGGGATTATGTGCCTCCAGTGCCGCCAGCTCCTCCACCACAACAACAGGCACCTATCTCCGCTATTTTAAGGGAATTTCAGAATCAACATCCGCTGAGATTCCTAAAGGGAAATGATATTCAAGCCGAGCAATGGCTTAAAGAAGTTGACCGTATATGGGAACTTATTCCATGTGAGTCTCGGGAAAAGGCTCGGTGCACTCTTACCCTCATTCAAGGAGAAGCGTATTCATGGTGGGAGAGTACCAAAATTGTCCTTGATGCCGCCGAGGAGCAGGTTACATGGGAGGTTTTCGAGAGAGAGTTCAAGAACAAGTTTATCCCTCCATCTTCTCGGACTCGGAGGTTGAAGGAATTTACTAAGCTAAAGCAAGGAAAAATGTCCGTTTCTGAGTACATATCCGAGTATGAAAGGTTGTCTCGCTATGCACCCAATATAGCGAGTGATGATTTTCACAAAGCTATGCAGTTCGTACAAGGACTCCGACCGGACATACAGAGAGCCTTGGAAGCGGTTAACACGAGTACTTGTATTAAGGCTACTACAAAAGCTTTGAAAGTTGAAGACTTGGTGAATGCGAGAAGGCCTGTACCTCACTCCGGACAAAATTCTAATAATGGAAAGAGGCCTATTTCTTATCAATCCTCGCCACCTCAGGAAGGATCTCAGAAAAGGGCTCAATCAATAGGATCGGCCTCGAAAGCTCCAAGTGTACCAATTTCAACATCATCTTCGGGAAAATCTCTTTGCACTTACTGTGGACGTGATACACATACTTATGAGGCTTGTAGGAAACGTTTGAATCTATGTATGTGCTGTGGAAGCAATGAGCACCTAGTAGACACGTGTCCGAAGTGACGAGAGTTGTCTGCCGGGGGACAGAGGCCACTTGTTCAAGCTCGTGCATATGCCCTGGAGAGAGAGGTGCAAAATGTGAATGCTCATCCGAACGTGGTAGCTGAAGGTATCAACTATATTCATGGCATAATCAACGGTGAACGGTACACCTAACCATGCATATCACGTGCATCATGGATTCTATTGTTATTGTGTTTAATTCTTGTTAGTTGCAATTTTGGTTGTATAAAAGTGTTAGTTATGTGACTAACGTGATGCCACTTGCCTTATGTGACATATACGTGAATGTTTCTACAATTTGCTTTCTTGAATCGTTGTTTTGGCGTCTGTGTGTGAGACGGGGTTCTCTCATTTCTTGTTTGAGAGACGGGGTTCTCTCGTTGCGTGTTAGAGAGACGGGGCTCTTTCTCTACTTGTTTGAGAGACGGGGCTCTCTCATGGCTTGTCTAAGAGACGGAGTTCTCTTATTGCCTATGCATCATTTTAAAACTCAACAGTGGACCTGGGGACCAGGTCCTTTTAAGGGGGGGAGAATTGTAACGCCCCGGTTTTCCATTTATGCATTATGTGTTGTTATTATAACTTTCATATCATTATATTCATTTTATTTTCATAAACTTATGTGAAATCTTTTTCAACGTGAAAATTACGTGAACTAATTACTAATGTGACTAATTGCTCTTATATGCCTTAATTGATCACTTCATAAATTTGATGACTTAATTGTATAACATGAATTGGAGTTAATTACTCATATTTTATAGAATGAAACTTGATTGGATTCACTTAAATAACTTGGGGACTAAAGTGCAATTAGTGGTGATTCATCATGGTTAGTGGGAGATATCTTATATTATATCATATACATTGTATCTCATATATTTCATTCCTTACATTACATACAAAAACTACACACACACACACACACTAAGAAACGGTAAAAACACCAAGGGAAGGAAGTAATTTGTATCTCATTTCAAGACATATTTTGAAGGAATTGAGGAGCTAGCATCATCATCTTCATCATCTTGCCATTTCATCCAATTTCTAGATCATCTCAAGGTATAACATGTACTTGTTTGACTCTTTTGATTGGAATAGAAGTAGGGTTCATGGATTAGATGTTGGATTCTTGCAATATTTGAGTTAGGAGCATGATTAGGATGATGAGAGTGGAAGCTTGCATGAATATCTTGATGCATATGTATGTTGGAAGCATGTGTATATATATAGGGTTTTCATGATGATTTCTTGATGATCTATGTATGTTTCTATGGATTAAATGGTGCCTAATTAATATATATGAGTTATATGCATGTTATATGAGTGTTTTGGATTGTTTTGGGTAAGTTTTGTTGTGGCCTTTGCTTCCTTTTCCTTCTCTCCCCTGTATTCCCCTGTTCTTCTCGGTTTTCAGCTGAAAACCCTCTACCCGGGCGGGTAAATTCATGAAGAAAAACTCCCCGGGCGGGTAGAGCTTGTGCAGAAAGTTTCTGCACAAGTTCTCCCCGGCCGGGTAGATTTTATCTTGTACTTTCCCCGGCCGGGTACTCCCTCATCCGAACTCCAAATGACCTGATTTTTTATTCTTTGGAAAGCTCTTGAAGTCTAGAACAACCTGCAAACTGCAATCATCCAACTTCAAGCTTACGCCATTTTCTCCTCACTTTGAACTAGAAAATGATCCATATACTATTTTAAAGGTCTACTTGTCTAGTTTCATTCCCAACAAACAAAACCCAATTCCAATTTGTAGAACTTTAGATATTCCCATTTTTCCATAGCATGTGCATTTTCGGGAATTGTCGGTTTTGGCCAAACTTCACCAAAACCCTTCTTATTGCTTTCCTTTTACTCTCTTGGCTCCCATATGTGAATTATATGATATATATACTTGGTTTATTGATGATTATGCTCCTAATTGACATTCCTTGATTGTTATTGCATGATATACTGATCCATGACTTTGCCGTTCGTCTTAAATGGTTCATACGAGTCGAGTCTCACGTACACGTGTCCTTGTTATACAGATCACGTTCCCGGTGACGAGGAGCACCCTCCTTAGGGTGTTTCCTTGCTTCTTTTGGTTGGTAAACTAAAGGTGATGTTTAATTACTAGATACAGTATAACCTCGATAAATTAATAACCTCGCTAAAATAATAAATTTCTTCGGTCCCGAGTCGGGATAAACGTGGTAAATTAATAATTCGCTAAATTTATAAGATAATACAAAAAAAAAATCATATAGGTCCCATTTGATATATAAATTAATAATTCATCTGTATCAAAATATTTCATACATAATACATAAGTAAACTAAACAGGTTTCTGAAAATATGAATCTAATGTTGTTTGTTTCTTCTTGAAATCAATATCACCTTGAATCTCATCTCTAACCCTTCTTATTGCATTAAGAATATTAGGTGATTTATACTCACACAGTTCTCTACGCATACCATCAGTCATGGTTGATTTTTTAACACCTTTGAAATGAGAAGCCATTTTTTTTTTTTTTTTGATTTGAAGACTTGCATAATACATCCATTTATATAGTAACTTAGTTAATGTATGTACGTGTAACTACATTAATAATTGAGTGGATTTCTACATTTTAATGAATGTAGGTACATGTAATTACATTAATAACTAAGTAGATTTATATATTTTATTAAGATATACATAGAATATGGAAAATGTATCAGCAAAAATACATGAATTTGGTTAAGTATGCATAATTAATAGTCAATGTACAAATTAGTTTTCACGTACACCTAGGTACATTCATAATATGGACCCAAAAAGTATATAATTTATAAATTAATAATTATTAATTTATACGATTAATTAATACCTCGCTAAATTAATAAAATTTGACGGTCCCAACAGTATTAATTTATCGAGGTTATACTGTATATAGAACCCGTATAACCCTACGTGATGTTTCGGCCAAAATGTATATATATGTATATATCTTTCTCAAAACCTTTATCGATTGCAAGTGATTTCTTGTGACATATGGAACTTATCGTGATTGATTGATTTTTGGCGAGTAAAGCATGTTCACTTGGGCCCGAGGGTAGTCTATTGAGCCAACCGAGGAAGCAAGGGCTAACGGGTAACTCTTGCACTATCCTCACCAATTTTGGGATCACCTCTGAATCCACCAGGAGGTTTGGTGGAGGAAGAAATCCCGTGCGTGGGAGTCATGTTCCAAACGTACACCGTTCATGGATGGTGGGGCCTTGCAATCCCACCATCACCGGAGGAAGAAGGAGTTCATGAAATTGCTAATTGTGCACTGTAACGACTTGCATGATAACCATTGAATTGAAACCTAAATATTGATTGTTCACTGTTGGTGGAAAGGTTGGAGAATTGCCCTCACTCGCCGGGCCACGGATTGAATTGATAATGATTGAATTATTAAATTGATTACTTGTAATCTCAGGCGAGGATTACTTTAATATTTGAACTTATATTGTCTCTTTCATGAAAACTTACTCGAGATTATAGCTTGCTTGGTAATTGTGCTTATATTTATTTAAACCCCTCACTCAGTCTTCGGTTGACTGACACCCTCACATTTTCAGGTCTGCAGGTGGCATGTTAGGCGGGATCGAGTCAAGTCTTTAATTTCGAGTCTAGCATAATGTCATATATATTATTAATGCATATGAATTATCTTGATAATCTTGTATAATATGATTTGTCATTGGAAATTGATATTGTATATATGGAGATAATGGAAATGGCCTTGAAAGATGTTAAAGACATGAATGTATATCATGCTTCCGTTTTATTGATTATGCATGATCATATTTAATTGAGGGTTAGTCCCGCCTAGCTAGTGTGTCATTTTTTTTTATTGTCACCCGTTCGCCATAAGTCCGGTTCATATATGGACTACCCATTCATGTGTGAGCTAGACTTATGGTGAGGGGGTGTGGCATCTGTTAGGAATAGTGCCCTAGAAAGCCGATTGTATATCCGCTTTGTGTTTTTCCTTATTGTAATCACAGACAATCTTTGAATGAAATAACGAATTGAGGCAACACTTCTTTATATGCTCTTGTTTGGTATGCGTTTACTTTAGCTGTGCATGTATGAGAACTCCCCTAATCCTGATGACTTTAGGACTCTACCATTTAGGTGAAATGGTTCATGAAACGAGCCCTATATCACATAAGTCATGATTAGTAAAATACTCCAAGCCGATGAGTCCTACAGACAGTGGGAGTGTCAACCTGACTCCTCTAAGGCTTGCTTGTGGGATCACGCCCTTAAGAAGGACCACCTTGTTTCATGGAGGTGCAAAGTGTATAGTTGATACGTGCGTGATACATGAGGGTGCTTACTTTAATAAGTAAGTTCACTGAGGTGCCCCGTGTGAGAACATTCCTAAATGGGAAAGGAAGTTTCTATTTCAGGAAATGGAAACTTCCAGATTAGGAAATATCTCACGAGTCATTGATGTGATTAATTGATCCTTAGACTTGAGGTTCCTTGTCACTTTATGAGTTAACTCTGTAGTCTTAGGTATAAGCTTTAAAGGGTGTCGCCTTAGACAACTGATTCAAGGCTTATGCTGGGGCTGCACAAGTGATTCATGAAAGTGAATGAGAATCAAGATAGGACCTACACTTGCATTTGCAAGGTGATCTCTTATTGTGTAAGTCATTCATATGCCATATGGAGTCCTTAGCCAAGGCAGTAGATCAAGACATCAAGAAAAGGGTTTCTTGGATTGAGATCAAATGGATATGAAATGCACTTAGCTTTAAGACCGGATTATTAGGGTTCTGATTATTCCCTTGCCCTAGATCTTGGTTGAGAGATAGTAAGTAGGAGGATTGTATCTCACATGAATCAATGACTTAAAGGTTCTGTCGAATCCGAACATTCCAATTCAGCTAGGGGTTAAACACCTGTTGCTAGACTATGGTCGTTTAATCTGTGGACTGATTAATTAATTAGTGAATTAATTAATTAGGGTCACTGCTAATTGAATTGAGAACCTAGAGGGTCACACACAAAAACTTGGTTACATGAGTTGAGGCTTGAAAATGATTAAACGAGTTAATCGGGCCAAGAGGGTTCCACACGTGTGAAGTCACACGTGTGGCTCACTTGAGTGACACGCGTCACTGTGACACGTGTCACACACGTGTGTATATATATATATTATATATATATTAAATAATTAATTAGTTAATTATTTAATAGACTTTGGTTTAATTTTGAATTAAAAAGAAAGTCTAATTTTAGAGAAAATAATCTAGTTGATTAATTATGAATTAATTAATTAGATAAAAATAAGTTATTTATTTTATAATAAATAAAGTATAAAATTATCCAAAAATAGTTTGGATATTTTTAGCTCTCTTAAAAGTTGACTTGAATTAGAATTCAAAGTCAAAGTTGGAAAATACTTGATGATCAAGTAATAGGAGAGAGACAAACCAAATCCTTGCCCAACAAGGAGTTCGGCCGTCCCTCCCCTTTCCTATATATAGGGGAGCTCATGCTCCCCTTTAGAGCTAATTGACAATTCTTTTGGTTCATGTGTTGAACACCTTTCTTTCTCCAAGATTATATATATATATTTGATATTAATATTATTAAAATAAAGTAATTAACATTTAATACATTTAAAAATAAAATTAAATATGTAAAACACGTATAAATAATTATTTCGCGCAATTTGGTAAACACATACATCATGCTATACTAATAAAAAAAACTAGGGCGTTACAACCTCTCCCCCTTAAAAGAATCCGTCCTCGGATTCACTATCTGCCTGAAACAATTAATAAAGGAACCCCGTTCCTCCCAAACAACAAGGAGAGAATCCCTGTCTCTCAAACAACAATGAGAGAACCCCGTCTCTCAAGAGCAACAAAGAGAAAACCCCGTCTCTCAAAAGCAACAAAGAGAGAACCCCGTCTCTCAAAAGCAACAACGAGAGAACCCCGTCTCTCGCCAACAGGTAACGAAGTTCAAAATACAAAATATAGCCACAACGAAGAACAAACACCAAGGAGAAAACATCAAAATATCCAATTACGCCAACTTAGTCAAAACAATCACATAAAGCCAGGGAACAATAATCACTTACTTACATCCAACATCGATTGTACAATCATAATTAATAAATCAAAGAGTCAAAGCGCAAATTAGCAAAATTATTTAAATTAACAATGCATGTATGCGTATGCCATGGATGTCTGAGGTACCGTTCACCATGGAAATGAATTTGAAGCTAAAACCTTCATGGTCCCAAGGTATGGTCAGAACCCAAAAGCTAGCTTGGCTCTTGGCATGTCTTTAATATCTTCAATATGTCCACCTTCTTCCATTTCTCGGTTATACTTTAACCCTGATCCAATCAACCTGCCTTTCCAGACGAGTTTTACCCTACATCTTCAGATTTCGGACCGGCCTTCTTCACGGTTCATGTCTCCTTCTATAATTTGGTGAAACCTCTGAAATTCAATATCCTTTTAAGATTAATAATCACAACCTTCTTGTCGAGTTCTTTCCAAATCGGATTGTGATCATCGGTTCACAAAAATTTTGGATTAATCTCTTCGTGGATCGTTTCCTCATCCCTTCATCCTCTTAAAGCCATTAAGCATTCATTAGATTTCGGTCCACCCCAAATTTCTAATCGAGGGGAAACTTCCTTGATACTTCTTAAGATTCAATTCAAGTCCTTCCATAGTTATTTCTTTCTGATTCCTTTCAGCTCAAATTCCTTCTAACTTGTTATGGAAAAACGACTAGCGATGTTGTAGGGTTTTATTTTGTTACTTGACGTCCAATCTCCTCCAATACTTAGCCAGATTACCCTCTATTGTTGCCATCACGAACACATTAATTTGATTTAATCAATGTTCCCTGAGGCGATTTAGTAGTCTCGCAGAAGCTCTTCCATAATTCCATTATTTCCCAAAATCTAAATCCCATGTATAGAAATGCTCGACAAACCATCTCCTCAATATCCCGTGGTGGCCTTCAACACTAACTTAATACTTAACGCCCACTTTACCGGTTTAACCGTTGAGGCTCTTTTATTTATTTTCGATCACCACCCTTAGAGCTTCCAGGTCTTCCTTAATTTGAAATTCCGTTATTCCTACGAAAATATCTCTTCGAGCACCACTTCAACCTTCCAATTTGTTTCTTGGTCGTTCTCTCCCCCTTAAATTTCTACTGTCGCGTATTGAACTCCATCAATTCTTCTTTTATTGAAACTCTGGATGAATGGTTTCCATTAGAGAGGATTTTAATAAAAGAACACCCTAACGTTTTGCCTTTCAGCTTCCCTTCTACTACGCTTGATGTCCGAAACCCCTTACCTATTCTTGTCCAATCTACACACCCTGCAATCAACTCTAATCTCGCTTCTCCTTATGAATTCCCGTTTCCATTAACCTATCCTTTACTTGAAATTCTCTATTTTCCCAACATCACCTTCCTTGTATCTTACCATCCCATTACTCCTTTTCTTCTTAACTAAGATGTGACCCGATCGAAGAAATACTTGACAAGTGGGATGAAAGAACTTCCTATCAAATAAACACTAGAATGTGTGTCGGGTTAAAATGATAATGCACGTGGCATACTTGAAACAATTAAATATGCCGCACCTTAAAGCAACAAAATCAGATAGGAATGTGCTCACAAATATAAGTAAGGAAAATAATAATGTGATGCGAAATATGATGCACGTGCCATGAATGTTTTGGAACCTGTCACCAATATAGCAAGTTGTTGGCTCGGTAGCTTTTTCTCGTTCCTTCAATCACGAGGTTACTTTGACTTGCTAATTATGCCTTGTCTTTCCCACGGTCTTCAAGTTTTCCATGAATCTCTTTGCATCACTCGTATCTTCTACTGTCTGGAAATGAAATTTCACAATCCCTGATTTCTTCGACATCCACTGAATTGGCCTCTGCATTTATTCCCCGAGAATTACTCTTCAACATTGCCCAAATTCTCTTACAAAATTAAACCCTAATGTAATTCGGAACCCTACTTCTCGCCATTACCGTGATCAAGACTCCCGTGCTTATCTTTTATGAACTTAGATTGACGAATTAGCCTTGTTTTCCGATTGCTTATACCTGAGCGCATGATTTCCTTCCAAAGAGTCTTCGCCTTTCTTTACCGTTTCCATTTGTTACTCCATATTTCCCAATTCGACCTCACGACACGACAATTCAGCTTGGACTTGTAAAACGAACTCAATTCTCGTTCACCACATCACCACCTTCCCTAAATTTGTATTTACCCCGTCAATTGCCTTTCTCTATTCCCTTCCCCACTCGTTTCTATCTTAGTAGCAATCCAGAGCACCTAAATTTAAACTCTTCTCGATCTTCACCTCCACCATCTCGATTTCTAATTTCCAGGTTTATTTGGAAACCCTTCTTTGACAACTCTTGGTGCTCAATTCCCATCGAATTTATTTTACCTTGACTCCTCTCAGTCCTCGGCACCTCTTCAATGGTCCGAATCCCTGAACCAAAAGACCTTCAAGGTTCATTTACTTCATTCCTTAGGTTGAACAATCCCGTTGAATCCAATTATGGCTTCTTATGTAAGAGAGCCGCATATGTCAACCTTTGGAGTCATAAATATTTCCCGATCAATTCCTATTTCTACGAATATCCCTCTATAGTTGCATCTCTTAAGTCGAACTTCTATTTTAGCTCCTATCCCTTGATCTCTAGCTCTATCTATGAGGACTACGCCTCTCGAATTCTCTATATCTTTCCCCGATACATCATTCCTATCCTCCATGCCTCAAAAGAACTTGCAATAGATTGTCTTTAGCGTGGAACTTGGCAGTGGTTTAATATTATTTTTATAACCTGTAATTCATAACTTATTTTGGCGATATATGCATGCGATTAGTACATGCTCATGGCACATATTCGACACGAAAGGCACGGATTCAATATAAAATGCAACAAGTAATTTGACAAGATTAAAAAGAAAGACAATTTTATGTTCAAGATCAATGCAATGCACACATTATCACGTAGTTCCTATGCCAAACGACCTAGACTGACCCACACGACACGAGAGCCCGAGTTTTGCAACCCGAGGCTCTGATACCACTTAAGGATGTAACACCCGAGCGCAAGGTGTCACATCCCCCGTACCGAGACCCGACCCGAATATGAAATGGACGATCCATACCCGAGCCAAATAACGGCGAACGGGGACAAACACACACTCTATGCTAGGCGGGACTAACCCTTGAACCATAAAATCAGAGTTAAACATTAAAGCGGAAGCAATAAACGAACATACATCATATATACGTACAATGAGCATCACAGCTCCAAAAGTAAGTCATATACATTACTAATTACCGTCACGGCTCAAAACAAGTACGCTCTATAACAACATTCATATACAATGATCAAAAGTGCAATATGCAAGTGTAAGACCAATATACAAAGGGCTAGAAATGAAAGCAAAACCTATGACTCGAATTCCCGCCTAGCTCCCTTGACACCTGCACAACACAACTGAAAGCCAAACGGGTTCAGTCCAAAAGGGACTGGTGGGTATAAAAACAGGGCATAAATATAAGATACGACGGTATTTAACAATCACATGCAAGCTATAATCCCAAGTGAGGTTTTTAAAGAATTTCCCAAGTGGGCAAATAGAAATCATCAAAAGGGATTATAAGGATTCATTTACATTAGGTCATTAGTGGCCCGGCGAGTGGGCGTGCATTATCTCCAACCAACACCTCGTGTAATTCATTAACATTCATTCATTCTTTCGTGCGCATTCAATAACATTTACACCTTCTTCCTCCGGGTTGGTGGTGGGTTTGCAAGGCCCATCCACCCATTCATTGACCAAAAGTGGAACATGACTCCCCAGATGGCACTCATCGTCCATTCCTCGCTAACTCCTAACGAGGTCCGGTTACGCCGTTCATTAGTAGGACTAGTGTGAGGGATCGCCGTCAGCCCTTGCCTCCTCGGGTCACCACTCACACTAAGTCCCTGGACCCCATTCATTGTGAACATTCATTCATTCTCGCCAAAACATTTGGTAGGTTCAGGAAACAAAGGCTTTACTTTTAAAATCATTGACCCCTGAAAACGACTCTATATACATATATATATACTTTTGGCCGAAATCTTTTCACATTGGGAGTATATAGGGCCATTTAACTAAATAGTAGAGAAACCCACCTTAAACCAACAAAAGAGAGCACAAGAGCCTCACTGACCGGCCTCGTCTCCAACGTGGTCAAAATCTGTGCAAGAAAGGTGAAGTGAGACTCAAAATGACCAAATAGGACGCTTGGCAATGTAATGATCATGATATGAATGAAGAAAAGATGCTATAATGTAATGAACTCGTTCATGTGCACTATTAAAGTCTTAAAGATATATAAACATTCAATTCATTCATTCAATGAAGCATTCGTATTCAAACAAGTTCATATCCTTCACATTCCACGTCAAAGGAATTTAAATTATATAATCAAGTCATTCGATCTTTCATTCACTTTCATTCTAATTCATAATTCCACATTTTCAATCAAATAAATTCAAGAATTTCATATAGAATCAAAGCACAAGTTAAATCACATTTTAATTAGAAAATACACAATTAAATACATTCAATTTAATATCAAAATTTAAATAAAACATGAAATAGGTAACAATTAAATTCTATAATTCAATTAAATCAAATAACATTTAAAATTTAATAAGCATATATAAATATATAAGTATATTATATATATATATATATATAGCCCATGCATGCAATACTATTTAATTATATATATATATATAGGTACATGCATACGTACAGCCCCAAACATGCATGCAATTTACTTGTTAAAATGTATGCAAATTATTTAAGTATATATATATATACATATATGCATGTATACGTACGAGAAGCATGCAATTTCATGCATTAATTACCAATTTCAATGCATGTAAACATTTCATAAAATGCATGCAAGCTCATGCATTAACAATTTAATTCATGCACTCCTACAACTAACAGCCATGCAAGGAAAAGAAAAACAAATCATAGCAACAAGCAGCAACCAACAGCAGCTACAGACATTCCAAATTCAACACGAGCACGCCTGAACCTCATTAACGTACGCTTAAGTTTGGATGCAGAAGGTGACACCCCCGTGTCACCAATATAGAACAAACCGAGACACCCCCGTGTCTCGATACAGAGAAAACAGACCATCGTACACCCCTGTTACACGCTGAAAAGGAACAGACTGACACCCCCGTGCCATGAACGCAGCAGCTCAACAAAATCCCCTGTTTTCTAGCTTAAAACGCAGCAACAACTCAAGCAACATATAGGCAAGATACGCAGCATCAAATGGCATGAAATGCAACAAGAAACCAGTCCTAACAATGGATAAAACTGACAGCAACAGCAAGGGAAGAACGCAGCAGTTTACAGCACGAATTTCAGGCCAAAAACAGGGCAAAATTCACGAGAAAAAACAGAGCATGATTGATCCTCTTCATCTCCACATATTCAAGTCAGTTTAGGCTATCAAAACGCAGTAAAACAGCACAAATTCAACTTATAAATCAGTTCCAAAAGAGTTCAAACAAGAAACGAAGGCACACGTGACATTACATGAAAATTTCTCAATGTGCCATAACTGATATCTCATAAATACCTCAACTACCATGTAATCAATAATCATAAATGAGAAGAGGATGTCAAAATAATCATTTTTAGGCTTGGAATCAATCAAATCCATGAAGAATCGAAGGAGATCAACAAAAAGCTCTAAATCTAACTATTTCGAACTCAGCCATAAAATCCATGAAACCATGATCAAATTTGGGGATGAAAGGAAGAAAATGATCAGGAATGAACATATATTACAACCCTAAGCTTACCTTGTCGATTGGATGAGGATTGGATGAGATTTCAGCCCCAAAATCTCCAACGACACAAGGGTTACGGGAATGACTGGAATTTCAGTAACTTTGGCTGAGATTTGTCATTTTTGTGAGGGTTGGTTCGGTTAGGGCATGGTATAGCAGGTTAGGTGGTTGAGTTAGGGTTCCATAGCATCAAACCATGGTTAATTTGGTCAAGGTTTCGATGAGTTATGGCCATTTTAGTGCAACAAGGTTAGTTTGGTCGCCGTTTCGTTTTTCGGTTGGATTTCGGAGGTTCAAACGACGTTAGAAAAAAATAAGGCTAAGTTCACTAAACTCGAATTTTCGTTACGATTTCAGCGAAGTTAACGGAACTCGAATCCGAGTTCCCGAGCTCAAGATATTAATTACGGAACCAAGGGTGCGCTAAGTGCTCGTTAGCCCCCGACTTGGATTCCAAAATTCAAATTAAATCCGAAACACATGCAAATGAATCCAAAAATACGAAACGAACATATATTCATATACAAGACACGTATAAGTTCAACATATTAAATTTGCACGAAATTTCGGTATCAATTAAATAGAAACGGAGCACGTAAATGTCACTCATACGCAATGTAACAATAAAATTCATAATATTTCCAAATAATATAAAAATCACATACCTATATATATATAATTTATAATACATGCATGCATAAATAATTTATAATTATAAAATGCATGCACTACTATATTCATGCACACGTACACAACTAATATATATATATATATATATATATATATATATATATATATAAATATATTTGATATTATTATTATTAAAATAAAGTAATTAACATTTAATACATTTAAAATTAAATTAAATATGTAAAACACGTATAAATAATTATTTCATGTAATTTGGTAAACACATACGTCATGCTATACTAATAAAAAAAACTGGGGCGTTACACCGGCATTGGTCAATGACACCGCTGTTGAGCATTTCCAGCTGCCGTGCCCATAACTCGCCAATTTGGGCTCTTTAAGAAATTTAACCATCCTTTTTGCTGAGAGGTAGTGGGTTTTCGAGGTTCCCTTCGCCAAATCTATTTTATGTTGTGTCAGAAATGAAGAAGCGCAATAGATTTTGTGGGATTTTGTGGGAATGTACTCACTACCCATCAGTATATGAAAATAGGCCTCGAAAACCCTTTGATTTATTGAACGACCCCAGATCAGTCTCAGAATATCACTCACAAGCACCCGCGTTTCATCGCACACATATACCTCCTTGTCACTGGCAATATAATAAAATAAAATAAAACTACACATTCATACAAATTTGCTTTTGAAATTAATAATTACGCATAAAAAACAACTTACTTGAACGTGCTAGAGTAGTCATCAATGATCCCATCGGTCATCTTAAGGGCTTCATCGTTCAAAGATGCACGCCCGATAAAATCCTTTCTACCTACAGAGGACTTCAGATCATCAGCAACAAAATAAACTGGGGCATCAAAATCATCATCATCAGCCTCCTCAACAACATGAACTGCTTCGTGAGGGAATTCAGCGGCACCTCGCTCAAGCTCATCAGCAGCAGCCCCCTGAATTTCATCCTCAGAATTCCCCCATTCATTCCTCAAATCACACATGACATCACAAACAACAGGATCTACAGAATCACGCTTCGAAAGCTCCTGCACATCTTGCTCCTCACCCTCATCCTGCTCCTCAGCTTCATCCTTCCACTCACCCTCATCCTGCTCCTCAGCTTCATCCTTCCCTTCACCAACCTTCCCTTCACCAACATCCCCTTCAACAACAGACTCCTCAATAGCTGCCTTCCTTCTTTTGTTAGACTTTGCACGCTTATCAGATTTTTTCCTCTTACCACGCTTATTAGATTTTTTCCCCTTACCATCTTTCTTCTTGTAGCGCCTCCACTTTGCTGGTAGAGAGCTGCGCCCCAACCCCGCACTGAAGCACCCCTCAAGTAATGGTGTGAGCCATCACTCAAGAAATACCCCAGCGAACGCATGTCCATTAAAGATTAACAATAACAGTGTTTAACAATGTGGCTTATGCAGCGGAAAAATCAGAGTACTTTAAAACTTTTCAAAACATGTGCGTGATGGCATATAAACAAGCAAGTACTGACTGTTAAGCAGAAGAGACTATTAACAATACTATATCAATTGAACATTATCACGGGAGCATATGATAGCAATTGTAGCAATATCCAAGTAGCAGAAGGATTATTACAAAAGCATTAAAGCAAGGTATCAATGCAGCCATATAACATATGCAGGACACAAAATAGATTAATAAAGTAAAGTCCTGACTCAAACAAAATGAACACTGTAGAGCTTCAAGATACCTCTAGACTGAGGCTGCAAGACCTGAAACCATGAGGCCAGAAAACAGGTAGAGGTATTAGTCAAAGTGACTAAGTGAGGGATATCTTTAAAAGAAAGTACTTGAAGTAAACATTTAAAGTAAAGTTCATAAGGTAAAACCTTTAATGCAAAACTTTAATAAAGAACTTAAGAATAAGTTCAAGTGATAAAACCCTTTGATGTAATGCTATAAGAAATGAGATTTTTCGAAACACTTTCATATGATTTTCATAAAACGGGATAAGGGTAGGGAACAACTTTGCAAGATATGAACCAACTTTATGGAAACATTGATGCCCGCAAGCTAGGCTTCTCCATCCTTACTCCAGAAAACATGACCATTAATAGGGTGTCGGATCGAGATCAACAACACCCTAACACATACACACATGCACCATCCTCCACCAAGTTTCACTTCGGGGAGCGACCCCTAGGTGACCATTAACCATTGATTTTGGGAATAGATTTGCGGTTCATTCCCGACAATTGTCCTGACTTAACCAAACCTCCTGATTAAAGTCTGTGTCAATCGCCAAATGTGGCGGCCGGTATTAGTGATGTTGTTGGCGCTCACCTTCTGAGCATCACCTCTACATATAACCGTCGGGCCCATACCATTAACCATTGATTGCTTACACCATTGATGACATCCAGAATAAATCCGAATGTATAAACCATTGAACATATGCATTGAACCATTGAATCATTGATGCAATACTTTGAAAACATGAACCATTGATGCATTACTTTGAAAACATTGAACCATTGATGCATTAATTTGAAAACATGTACCATTGATCATTGAATAACGAATAGGATTGGGTTCTTTGAAGAATCATCCCTTATAAAGGGTATTTCAAAACAAGAATGTAAAGTACTAGGCTTAGAGTTTCAAAACGATTGAATCATTAAGAATTCATGGTTCCAGTTGAAAACATTTTTAACCTCACCTATTAGTAACAGTAGGTAGGATAGATTATACAGTGCCCTGGGGATTCCACTGCTCAACCTTAACTCCTGTAAGTGTGTACTAAGGTGAGCTTAAAAACTATGACACACTTCTATAACGATGCACATACACATATAAAACAAGTACAGAACATGTAAGGACAAGAGAGTAATACCATTTAATGTATTAGAGAAGGATAACACACAAAGGAATCCTTAAAGTGAGTTATCATTAATGTGGGACTATGATCTTACTATAATCGATTAGGAATTAATCAAATTATGAATCCTAAACGTATACCTTAAGGTTATCAACCAAGTCCATGAAAGAAACACATTTTGTAAAGATATTTTAGACCCCGGGTTTAGAAAACCTAGGTTCAAACGTCTAAGATCAAATCTCAAGTTTTATTTCATTTTACTATTCAAAATTACTATTCTAGATTACTATTCATGGATTACTATTCACTTGTCGGGTCAAAGGGTCGGGTCAAACCCTTACACTAAACACACACACACACGGCACACACATACCCTATGCACGTACACACACACACGGCATGCACACATACACACACTCTAATTCAATTATGATCTTGATTATAACATATAGTTCAAGTTCATGTTATTATAAGCAAGTGTGATCTAGGTTAAAGGCATAACCTATGATTAACAAGTCTAATTAAAGCATAACATCAAGTTATGAAACACTATTCTATCTTAGGTTATAACATGTGACACTATCAAAGTGCATAACATACGATCAAGTACTATTCCATTAATCCATATCATATCATAAGCTCAAGTCATAACATATGAGTCACGTAATATTGTAACAATGTAATAACATATCATATAAGTCATAACATATGAAGACCATTAAACATGTAACATCCATCAATTGAGGCTATATAGAAACATGTAACAAGTTATGATATAATTGATCATAGGTTACTATTCCATTGTCTAACATGCTTGAAAATAATTAAAATATCATAAACATGCATCAATAATCATCATATAGCAGCTCCATAACATGATCGTACCATATACTAAAGCAATTCATAACATTTCATAGCATATACTAAACAATTAAATCATAATTCACTACTAACAAACATATCATAAGAACTATATAATAATGCATAAAATAAAATCCTATATGTCTTAGGGAAGACCCTAAGACCCAACCTAAACATAATATAAACATACCATAACATAAAAACATAAACTAAACTAAAACATAACCTAGAAACAAAACATAAAATAAAACAACATCTAACCTAGCAATGGGGGGAGCCTCACGCAAGAGGGGGAGAGAGGGAGGAAGAAAGGGTCTTGTTAACACAAGATATGAGCAAGGATTTCAATGGCATGAGGGCTCTATTTATAGTTGTTGGGAAGCCCCTCACCTTGTAATAAAAGTACAAGTAAGGGTAGGAGAGCAAAATATTAAAGCTTCTCATGTAAGGTAACTTAGTCTTGGAACAAGAATAGGGTTGGCAGGGGCATTTCGGTCATTTTTAACACCCAAAACCCAAGAATAAGTGGCTGGAAGTTAGCGCATTCCGTTGGCACAAAAATTAGCTTCGAAACGCATATTCATACGTCGAATTCGGATTTACCATTTAAAAGATATATTCGTTTTAGTGAATAAAAGTTTTGAGCCCGAAACTCAATATGAGTGAAAAACGACTTTCGAGAATGATTTTCAAGTCCGGATTGTTTCCAAAATTCAAGAAATAAATCGAGAAGCGTTTTGAATCCAATATCGACTATAAAACGTTTTACCGATAGAAAGTTGAAAACGTAGAATGAATAGTGAATTCTTACGTACATACGTACGCTTCAAAATTTCGAGCTAGGGTTCAAATCAAGGGCTGTAAAATATCTTAAAAATCTTGAAATAACTCAAGTAGTGCAAATCTGAAGAGAAAACATTTTCCGAATGAAAACCGTTCGTAGTAGAAATAGTGAACTAGGGTTTTTCGTAAACATTTTCAATAAAACAGAGTTCGGAATAGATTTTCAAGTCAAGAATGACTTCAATAGACTCGTCTCGACTCAAGGATCGATTTGACTGTAAACTTGGGTAGGAAAAGATATCAGAATCAAAAAGCTCATTTTCAGATGAATAGTAACTTTGGTCGGTAAGTTCCCAAAATGCCCTTATGGTTCAAGAAAGGTTTCCGGAGCTTGGAAAACAAGTTCAAGGGATAGGAAAACATGTGATATGAACCTCTAGGGTTCCATTGAAGCATTGGGTAATATAGGCTTGGGAAATGAATAGTAAACTGTATCGAAGGTCAAGAATTCCCCCTTAAAACATGTCAGATCACATATGAGCACAAAGTTCATGTAAGAATGCAATGCATGAAGGTTTATAAACTTGGATCACGGTCTATAAACGCCTTACCAATGCCCTTAGTTTATCGTTTTCATCCGGGCCCTGTTTTGGGCTGTTACAATCACCCCTCCTTAAAGAGAATCTGTCCTCAGATTCTTCTGCAAACAGTTCGGGGTAATGTTTCCGCATCTTATCCTCTGTTTCCCACATTGCCTCCTCTGTACCATGTCCCTTCCAAAGGACTTTTACAAAAGGAATCTTCTTATTCCTTAACTCCTGGAATCTTGTATCTAAGATCTTCACCAGTTTCAACATATAAGTCAAGTTTGGTTCTATCAGTAATTCTTCCGCTGGTACTGTCTCTTTCTCATCCAAAAAGCACTTGCGAAGCTGAGATATATAGAATACGTGGTCGATCCTTGTATGACTTGCAGGTAAATCCAATCTATAAGTAGTTTCTCCAACTCGTTCCATTATCTCGAAGACTCCAACATATCTTGGGTTTAATTTACCACCTTTCTCAATTCGAGTAAACCATTTCTTCGGTGTCTTTCACTCCATCACTGCTTCGACTTTGATGGATCTGCTTCAACTCGGATTTTGAAAATGATGTGTCCGAGAAATGTAACTCTTTCTAGCCAAAACTCGCATTTGCTGAACTTGGCATATAGCTTGTGATCCAGCAAAGTGCTCAGCACTATTCGGATATGCTCGGCGTACTCCTCTGGTGTCTTTAAGAACACCAAAATGTCGTCCAATTGTTTTCTCAACTCTTCCAAGATGACTTCCTTCTTGTAACAATCCAGATTAACATGGTACTTAAACAACCAATCCATTCTAAGGATAATTCCATATCTCGTCATAGGCAACTCAATGAGATTTGACGGGTAGTAGCGATTACCAATGCATATAGGGAAACATTTATATACTTGATCCGTAACGAGGTAAGTCCCCAAAGGAGAACTTACTTCAATTTTATATGACAATTATTCAAGTGGAAATTATATTTGCCAACATAAATTAGATGCAATGAATAAATGCATAACACCAGGGTCATATAAGACCTTAAATGGCGTGTTAAGAATGTGCACAATACCTTCCACAGCAGACGAAGGATCAACCTCCTTATTACCATCCATTGCATATGCTCTGTCTTTGACCACCGGTTTGCTCGTCGTACCCACCACCGCTTTACCCTTGTCTCGAACCCCAAATCTTTTAATCCTGGTAGGACAGTGTTCCCTTATATGCTCAGGGGAACCACACCAATAGCATTGACCATTCTTCTTACGACAATTTTCCTCTGTGTGTCCTTTACGGCTACAGTAGTCACAGACTATCTCCTCTTGAGTGGGCTGAGGTGTTTGATACTGCTGAGGTGCCCTTTATTGTTGTTGCGGTGCCATCATTGGTTTCTTCCCGTTTCCCTGAAAGGAGGATCCGGCAGGTCGCTTTGTTCCTTGAAAAGTCTTAGGGTTAGAAGGCTCTTGACGACTAACGGTTATCCAGATGTCCTTATGGGCAGCTTCGACTTTCAACGCTTTGTCAACTGCTCTAGTGTAGGTCTCGACATCCAAAGAAGCTAGTGCCCAACGGAGCTCAGGTTTCAGACCATCAATGAACCTTTTAGTCTTACGACGCTCATCACTCAGAATGTGGGGTGCATATTTAATCAGCCTGACAAACTTAGCTTCATACTCCATCACGTTCATGGATCCTTGGACCAAATTCATAAATTCAGCTTCTCTTGCATCATGTGTTACCTGAGGGGTGTATTTCTGCTGAAAATCCTTCACAAACTCAGTCCAGTTTCCATCAACGTTGTTCTCCATCCACATGTACTGAGTATGCCTCCACCAGTTGAACGCCGCTCCTTCCATTAGAAATGCAGCATACTGAACTCGTTCACAATCTTCAGGGTAGATATCCATAGCTTTGAAGATCTTTTCGAGACTAGTTAACCAATTTTCAGCCTTCAAGTCATTGGGTTCGCCATAAAACTTAGGCGGGTTCATTCTTAGAAACTTCTCTAGTGTTTTCCCATTAGGAGAATTGCAAGCCCTCACGAATTTTTGCAATACATCAGCCAAATCTGGAACTTCCTCCCTTCTAGGAGGTGGTGGCGTAACATCCCTTGGCGGTGTAAGATCCCGTTGTGGCGTGACTTCTCTTTGGGGTGGCGGTGGTGGCACGCGATCACGTGGTGCTCTTCTCGATGGCATGATGATACTGAAGTTTCAAGCATTTAGACATGTGTATAATGCATGACAGTAAGGATGATTCACATAATTGGTAACCACGTATTCACATTTCCACGTAGTCACATATAATCATGAGAATAACACATTCCCACAGCAAGATATCAACAATAATCCATTATCACATTACCACATAGGCAAGAGCAACTTATAAGCATGAACAGCATATCAACATTGATCCATTATCCATTATCCATTACCATTGACAATTCATGAACATGTATAACATATCAAGTATGATGACAACAAATGAAATGGCATGATCCTATAACGGCCCTAATGGTATCTTGAAGCAACTCTAAGACTCATGCAATGACAGTTATGGAAAGCGGTAAACAGATATCCAATATAAAGCCGAATGTGATATAAACATGTAAGGTTTGGAAAAATTTTCTACATTAGGCCACATTTTTAAACGAAATTTAAGATGAGAAGGACCCGATACCATCGAGTTGACTCCCATTCAGGCCTTACCATTTGTCCAAACCAAGTGCAAAATACTTCTTGTGGTTCCATATCGTCTGAAATCCGTCATGCGTGGTGCCAAAATTCAGGGATCTTCTACCATAGCTATACATCCCCTTCGCCAAAACAATCTTGTCCATGCCCTGCTAGATCAGCCTGATCATCATCAGATCCATCATTACCTCCATTAGACTGCTCCTAGTCCTTCCTCTGTTCCTTGATCGGCACCAAGTACAGAAGTGAGTAACTCCTCGGTGAGAAACAACCACAGTACGTGAAGCCTCGAACTGCTCGAAAAAGGCCTCATCTATCTGTTGCTGGTTAGGATCATAACGTAACTGAATTGGCATGGCTATACAGAAGATACCACGGATATGAATGCCATAAGATAGAACCACATAACTCCAAACAATCTTCCATGATGTGAGCAATCCAGGTCAAGTCTCTTCTTACTAAACCTGGCGCTCTGATACCACTTCAGGCTGTAGCGCCCCCACTTTGCTGGTAGAGAGCGGCGCCCCAACCCCCGCACTGAAGCACCCCTCAAGTAATGGTGTAAGCCATCACTCAAGAAATACCCCAGCGAACGGCATGTCCATTAACGATTAACAATAACAGTGTTTAACAATGTGGCTTATGCAGCGGAAAAATCAGAGTATTTTAAAACTTTTCAAAACATGTGAGTGATGGCATATAAACCTGCAAGTACTGATCGTTAAGCAGAAGAGACTATTAACAATACTATATCAATTGAACATTATCACTGGAGCATATGATAGCAATTGTAGCAATATCCAAGTAGCAGAAGGATTATTACAAAAGCATTAAAGCAAGGTATCAATGCAGCCATATAACATATGTAGGACACAAAATAGATTAATAAAGTAAAGTCCTGACTCAAACAAAATGAACACTCTAGAGCTTCAAGATACCTCTAGACTGCGGCTGCAAGACCTGAAACCATGAGGCCAGAAAACAGGTAGAGGTATTAGTCAAAGTGACTAAGTGAGGGATATCTTTAAAAGAAAGTACTTGAAGTAAACGTTTGAAGTAAAGTTCATAAGGTAAAACCTTTAATGCAAAACTTTAATAAAGAACTTAAGAATAAGTTCAAGTGATAAAACCCTTTGATGTAATGCTATAAGAAATGAGATTTTTCGAAATACTTTCATGAATGCTGTCACACGCGCACACATATGCTATGATTTGGTTCATATGATTTTCATAAAACGGGATAAGGGTAGGGAACAACTTTGCAAGATATGAACCAACTTTATGAAAACATTGATGCCCGCAAGCTAGGCTTCTCCATCCTTACTCCAGAAAACATGACCATTAATAGGGTTTCGGACCGAGATCAACAACACCCTAACACATACACACATGCACCATCCTCCACCAAGTTTCACTTCGGGAGCGACCCCTAGGTGACCATTAACCATTGATTTTGGGAATAGATTTGCGGTTCATTCCCGATAATTGTCCTGACTTAACCAAACCTCCTGATTAAAGTCGGTGTCAATCGCCAAATGTGGCGGCCGGTATTAGTGATGTCGTTGGCGCTCACCTTCCGAGCATCACCTCTACATATAACCGTCGGGCCCATACCATTAACCATTGATTGCTTATGACATCCAGAATAAATCCAAATGTATGAACCATTGAACATATGCATTGAACCATTGATGCAATACTTTGAAAACATGAACCATTGATGCATTACTTTGAAAACATTGAACCATTGATGCATTACTTTGAAAACATGTGCCATTGATCATTGAATAACGAATAGGATTGGGTTCTTTGAAGAATCATCCCTTATAAAGGGTATTTCAAAACAAGAATGTAAAGCACTAGGCTTAGTGTAACAGCCCTACTCAGGGCCAAGTCGAGAGAGATAAGTAAAAGATAACTCAGGAAACGTTTATAGCCTCGATCCTTACTAATTCTCTTCATGCATTGCATATTATGTGACTTATGTGTTCTTTCATATGTTATAGTTCGTAAATTTAATTATTTTCTCTATTTAACTCATACCTTGAAACTCTTCTCATAAAATCATAGAATTCTAGTATTCATTCCCTTCTAGCACCTAAAACCCTTCCATATGCTTCGAAACCCATTCCTACAGTTTTAGGTTGGAAATTACGAAAATACCCCTACAGCTCAAAAATATTCCTGCGTTCCCTGAAACACTTTCACTACCCAATATTGTAACCAAAAGAATCCTCACATTATTTCGAGGATCGTGATACCCTCCGTGAACCATAATTCCCATCCTAACTCCCGTAGTATCAAAAACCGGTGAAAACCCTAGCTTATGATTCGATCATCAATAAATCCCTACTCATCTACTTTTTTATATTCAATATTATAACCAAAACGACCCTTAAATTATTTTATGAATTTTCATGCATTTGCCAAAAACTCGATTTCATCATAGCATATTTTATAAATATTTTCCTTTCTAAAAATCACCAATTTATTTTAAACGATTAGCTTTTATTCAATAGTCGAAATTATACTTAAAACGATCCTTGAATTTTTCTCTACATTATAGTGATTTTTCCCAACTTTAAACTTTATCATGGCTTCGTTTATATAATTTTTCCTATGATTTTCATCATCTTTAATATTCATAATTTATAAACGAAAACTCTAAATATTCCACATTTATAATCAAAACGAAGCTCGTTTTTCACCCATTCTTTCATTAATTCACTACTTCAATCTTTTACCTCTCGACTCTTGAATAAATTTTATATTATTTTACATTTATTTTTAATCAAAATGACATCATCCATGACCACATGGTCCTCTAGAAGGATTAAACAAATGAGCATAATTTCTCCACATTTCTTAGTTAATTACCTGGTATTTGTTCAACATATTATTTAACCACATCTCCAAATTTATTACCAAGCATTTGTTAAAATATTAAGCAACCACATCTCCCATAAACTTTCATTTATTGCTTAGAAACCCCTCATGACTGCCTATAAATACCCCCCTCAAGCCTCATTTATACCTCACAAATCAACACACAAAAATCACTCTCTCTCTGTCTCCCAATTCTCACGCCATCCCCTCTCCATCTCTCTAAGGTATGTTTTTCTTTTATTATTTCATGCTTTATATAATGGTCTTAGTATAATAATAATAGTAGCATGTCTAGGATTAATTAAATTATGCTTTAGGAATTTATTTTATGAAATATGTGCATAGTTGTTAGTTTAAATAAAATGTGAGTACATTATGGAATTTTATTTAATTAAATGCATGAATTATGATATGATATAATGTGAATATGTATTTACATGCTTATAATGTTGTTTCATTAAATTCATGCCTAGAGTAATTTATTTAGAATTATTTTTCATAAAAAGTTCATATATGTTGCTATATTATGCTTTAATCTTATGTTATGGATATGAATGTGATAGAACATGTTACACACCCTCTTTGAATATTCAAATAAGCTCAAGAACATGTTCATAATGTTCTTGGATGTGTGTGTGTGCATGTGTGTGCCGTGACTAGTGTGTGTATGTGTGTGAGTTTGATTTTGTGTTATAAAGTGTTTAATTCACATGAAATTGAATAGTAAATGTTTTTAATAGTAATTTTGACTTTTGGTCAACTAAAATCCAATTAATTTCGAAATTATTCTTAAAATAATTATAAAATAGGTTTTGAAATTTTTAAAGAAATATTTTTCCAATTTTTACAAAAAATCGGTAAACTATGTAATATTTTCAAAAGATAACCTACATTGTCAAATTAAACCTTGAATTTCATTTCAAATCTTACAATTAGAATTATAGTATGGTTAATAAACAATTGATTAGCTAAAGGTCCCATAAACCCTGAATTTATTAATTAATCGGGTGAATTTAGGGTTTACCGGGAAATCTTTAATGCATTACATATTATATACCTTCTCTAATTATTTCATTATGATATTGTGTGCACTTAGTTAGTTAGGAACTAAGAACCTAGTTCTAAGTCAGTAGTAGTTATTACTTTCAAGCGAACATAGGATCGAAGAGTGGAATCCTCACAATTCCACTTAAATCTCGGTACCGGTGAGGGTTTTAAATCTTTTCAACTGAAATCATGATAAAATACTTTACTTTATTTTCTTGAATTTCCTTTCAAGTTATTCTTCCCTTTATGGGAAAATAATTCTTGTTAATTATTCCAAAACTTATATTTACCCGAAAGTACTTAATACTTTCTTACCGGTAAATATTCTCGTCTTGCAAGTAAAATTATTGTTTTTCCTATGGGTTCGGTGGTCTTGGTAGAAGTAGTAGTCAGGGAGGCACGGGCCGAGGTCTACTATTATACCAGCCGCCAACTAGATCTTGGTGATGGTTTAATTGGAGGTTAGTTATTCCACACCAAGTGACGGGAAAAGGTACGTCCCTCCCAAATTCGTGTATATCGTCACTAGGGGTAGCTCCCTGAGGTGACACCGGAGGAAGAAGGATGGTATTGTTGTATTTCTTTTTATTGAGTGACGACATCTTGATCAATGTCGTTACGAATAATCTTGGTTTTTAAGGAGTTAAGGTTGGAGAAGCCTAGCTTGCGGGCATCAAAATCATTTGCAAAACGGTTCATAAATTTTCTATAAGTATAGCCTAAATTCCCCCTACTCCTATTTCAAACAAATATGAACCGGATATTATTGTCATATACTTATTTGTTATTATATAGTATATATATTTCAAACCAAGATTTTCTTGGTCAAAACACTCTCAAAATCTTACTTATAATCCTAAATCTCAAACCCCTCGTCACTTAGTCATTTTGACTAACCCTCCTACTCTTTTAATTTATGATTTCAGGAATCTACAGTGACGCCTTAGAGGTATCTTGAGGCTTTAAGGTGTCTCATTTCAGTTGTTTAGAGTGATCACGAGTGCATGTACATCTTTCAATAAACACTCTCCTGTGAAGTTAGACCTATCATTGTAATTACTTGTCCAACTTAATAATATGCGTTCCGTTATGTATTGTCCCCTTTTATTGCTCAAGTTTATTTTTCGTTGCATTTAAATTTTATACTCTGGTATTATATAGTCTTGTCCGTTCGCCGGAGTATTTCTCGAGTGCTAGGTCTCACATCCACTCGGGAAGTACAACGGTGCGGGGTTGTAGTGTTAAGGGGCGCTACAGCTAAGGTGGTATCAGAGCATCAGGTTTAGATAGAGAGACCATAACTTGAACATTAGGTAGAGAAAGTATTTCACTGTAATTTCTTTATTCTAATAATTTGTAAAGTGTTTTTCTAGAGTAAAAATGGCTGGCTACGGTGAGTTTCCACATTCTGATAGCATCGAGTGGCTTGATCAGTACGAGCCTCCTAGGACCTTAGTCGTTACTCGTAGTGGGGGTCCTAGATACTATCCTTGGCAAAGGATTAGGCAGCATAGTCAGGATTCACATCAGGAGACTTTTCCCGGGTATGCCTACCCGAACAGAGCAGTTCATCTATTAGAGGCTGAGAGAGATGCCTACTTTTATGAGTATCAGAGGACTGGTGAGTACCGATTGGAGGCTGTGAGGAACCGAGAGATGGCTAGACAGACAGCAGTAGATCATGATCATGCTCGGGACCATTTAGCCACATCCCAGATCGCTATTTCTCAGTTGGCATCACGAGTAGCTGAGCTCGAGGAGGACGTGGTCAGTTTGACTCTGGACCGTGAGGCTTCTATTGTGATCCACGATCAGTATCGAGCCCAGATGAGGAGCCGATTGGAGGATGCGCTTCACCTGAATGATACTCGGGTTATGAAGCAGGTGTTAGAGATGCAGCCCGGACCCGCAGCAGCCCATTCCGGAGACAGTGAGGCTTCCAAGGCTATAGTCCATTCCGATGATGATGAGGAGGAGCCCCAGCAGGATGGTGAGGTCGGCAAGGACACTGATGGATTGCAGGTTGTTCCCGAGGAGGAGGACAGTGTTGAGCCCAGCGAGGAGTGGAGTCCTATTAGGGTTCCGGATTCAGATGATACAGTTGACCTTGAGGCAGATAGTGCTGGTGGGGATTGAGTTCAGACCAGGGATATGAGGTACAGTATATAGGATAGTTACTCGGGGGTATGTATATAGCGGCCAGTGGAGATACTCCCCATTTTTGCAGCGGTACATAGTAGCAGCAGCGGACAGTAGCAGCCTGACTTACTAGGAGTGACAGTACTTGTAGGGTGTAACTCGAGGTAGATCGGGTCCACCCCCTCTTTTTGCTTTTACTTTTTGTAGCTCTTGAAGCATACTAACCTTGATGCATATATATATATGACACATTTTGATCATTTTACACTGTTATTTCATGTTACTTTACATTTCTTGCATCATGAGTCTTAGAGTCGCTTCAAGATACCAGTAGGACCGTGAGTACTAATGTTATTTCCTTCTGCACTTTATGTTTGATGACTGATGTTATTTGGTGATTATTGTTCTGTGATGATCTTTGGAACATTCTTAACTCCACATGCATTATATTTCCTATGTGATTGTGATTTCAGCATTCATTATGCCTCTACGAAGAACACCACGAAACAATTCACCATCGCCACAAGATCCACCAGGACACCCCGAACTCGTAGAAGCCTTAAGACAGTTCGTTCGAACTTGTACACCTGGAAATAATCCTACCAATGAGCGATCCCTAGAAAGGTTTCTCCGAATGAATCCCCCAAAATTCTTTGGAGAACCTAACGACCTGAAGGCTGAAAACTGGATAGCCAGTTTGGAACGGGAACGAGTGCAGTATGCAGCCTTTCTCCTAGAAGGACCTGCTTTGAGTTGGTGGAAGCACGTTAAGTTGACCTGGATAGAAGATCGAACTGATTACAGTTGGGTGGAGTTTGTAAAGGAATTTCAGAATAAATATATTCCTCAACTGGTAAGAAATACTCGAGAGGCTGAGTTCATGAGTTTGACTCAGGGATATATGTCAGTAACTGAATACGAGGCAAAGTTTGTGAGATTAATTCAGTATGCTCCACACATTTTGAATAATGAACGACGGAAAACCAAGCGATTCATCGATGGACTCAAGCCAGATCTGCGATGGGCTTTAGCTTCATTGGATATTGAAACCTACAACAAGGCAGTAGATAAAGCTCTGAAAACCGAAGCAGCTCAGCAAAAGCCTAAGTCAGTCCCGTTTAACTCACAAGAAGAGATCACTTGTGAATATTGTCACAAACCGGGACATACTGAACAAGAATGTCAAAAGAAAGCTGGCACGTGTTTATGGTGTGGAGACTCTAATCATCAGTTTAATTCATGGCCAAAGAGACCAGGACCTAAGGAAAAGGAGAAGGTTGTGGGAAAACCGGGAAAGCCACTTGTGAAAGGAAGAGCTTATGCGATGGATGGAAACGAGGATCCAGACCCTTCAGATGTTGTCGAAGGTACGGTACACATTCTAAACACGCCAGTTAAGGTCTTATATGACCCTGGTGCCACGCATTCATTCATTGCATCAAATCTATATGCGCGTTTCAATTTTCCACTTGAGTGTTCATCATATAATTTTGAAGTAAGTTCCCCTTTGGGAGCTTGTTTAATAACGGATCGAGTATATAAACGCTGCCCTATACAAATCGGTGACCACTACTGCCCAATGGACCTTATCGAACTTCCGATAACAAGATATGGAATCATTCTGGGAATGGACTGGCTCTACATATACCATGCTAAGTTGGATTGTTTTAAGAAAGAAATCATCTTAGGACAAGATGAAAGTTGGATTTCTGAAAACAAGAGATCAGTGGCAATGATCTCTATGACAAAAGCTAAGAAGTTGAATTAGAAGGGAGCTACAGGAATTTTGCCTATCTTCTAAATAGGCCAAAGGACCAACTTAAGGTTGAGGAGGTCGAAGTGGTAAATGAGTATCTCGGTGTATTCCCAGAACACTTAAACTCGCTACCTCCAGATCGCGAGTTAGAATTTGTAATAAATACAATTCCTAGGGCAGAGCCTTTCTCTAAAACCCCTTATCGGATGGCCCCAGCCGAACTTCAGGAATTGAGAAACAACTTGATGATTTGATTGAATCAAGATATATCCGTCCCAGTACATCACCTTGAGGAGCACCAATGTTGTTTGAAAAAAAAAAAAAAGAAAGATGGGTCATTACGGATGTGCATTGACTACCGAGAACTCAACCGAATGACCATAAAGAACCAACCAATACCTGGAAGATATGTTAAGGGCTTGTGCCTTAGATTTCCAAGATAATTGGAAAGATTGCTTACCCCTTGTGGAGTTTGCATACAACAACAACTATAAGGCTTCTATCCAAGCTGCACCTCATGAGGCCTTATACGGGAAGAAATGTAGATCCCCGTTATACTGGGATATGGATGAAACCAAAGGAGTTGAAAGGAAACCCCAAGAGAATATTGATAAGAGTTGGATAAAAGAAGCAACAGAAAAAGTTGAGATCATCAAGCAAAGAATGAAAGCTGCCCAAGATAGGCAGAAAAGTTATGCTGATAATCGAAGAAGGGACATAAAGTTTACAGTAGGCGAGATGGTGTTCCTAAAAGCATCTCCAAGAAAAAGGGTTTATACGAATTGGAAAAGGAGGAAAGTTAAACCCTCGATATATTGGACCCTTGAGATACCTCCTCGATATCGGTCTAACAGCCTATCGCCTAGACCTTCCAGCAAGTCTTACTGGGATAACATAACGTATTCCATGTGTCCCAACTCCGAAAATACTTTGCTGATGATTCACATATTTTACCAATAGAAGAAGTACCGTTAGAACCCGACCTTACTTATGAAGTGAAACCAGTCAGAATCTTGGATAAGAAATTCCAAGAATTGAGAAACTGAAGAATTCCCCTTGTTAGAATATTATGGAAAAGGAATGGTACGGAAGAACAGACTTGGGAGACAGAGAAAAAGATGCTGAAACATTATCCAGGACTGTTCAAGAATAGTAATAGAATCTGAGGACAGATTCTTTTAAAGGGGGGAAGATTGTAACAGCCCTACTCAGGGCCAAGTCGAGAGAGATAAGTAAAAGATAACTTAGGAAACGTTTATAGCCTCGATCCTTACTAATTCTCTTCATGCATTGCATATTATGTGACTTATGTGTTCTTTTATATATTATAGTTCGTAAATTTAATTATTTTCTCTATTTAACTCGTACCTTGAAACTCTTCTCATAAAATCCTAGAATTCTAGTATTCATTCCCTTCTAGCACCTAAAACCCTTCCATATGCTTTGAAACCCATTCCTATAGTTTTAGGTTAGAAATTACGAAAATACCCCTACAGCTCAAAAATATTCCTGCGTTCCCTGAAACACTTTCACTACCCAATATTGTAACCAAAAGAATCCTCACATTATTTCGAGGATCGTGATACCCTCCGTGAACCATAATTCCCATCCTAACTCCCGTAGTATCAAAAACCGGCGAAAACCCTAGCTTATGATTCGATCATCAATAAATCCCTACTCATCTACTTTTTTATATTCAATATTATAACCAAAACGACCCTTAAATTATTTTATGAATTTTCATGCATTTGCCAAAAACTCGATTTCATCATAGCATATTTTATAAATATTTTTCTTTCTAAAAATCACCAATTTATTTTAAACGATTAGCTTTTATTCAATAGTCGAAATTATACTTAAAACGATCCTTGAATTTTTCTCTACATTATAGTGATTTTTCCTAACTTTAAACTTTATCATGGCTTCGTTTATATAATTTTTCCTAGGATTTTCATCATCTTTAATATTCATAATTTATAAACGAAAACTCTAAATATTCCACATTTATAATCAAAACGAAGCTCGTTTTTCACCCATTCTTTCATTAATTCACTACTTCAATCTTTTACCTCTCGACTCTTGAATAAATTTTATATTATTTTACATTTATTTTTAATCAAAATGACATCATCCATGACCACATGGTCTTCTAGAAGGATTAAACAAATGAGCATAATTTCTCCACATTTCTTAGTTAATTACCTAGCATTTGTTCAACATATTATTTAACCACATCTCCAAATTTATTACCCAGCATTTGTTAAAATATTAAGCAACCACATCTCCCATAAACTTTCATTTATTGCTTAGAAACCCCTCATGACTACCTATAAATACCCCCCTCAAGCCTCATTTATACCTCACAAATTAACACACAAAAATCACTCTCTCTCTCTCTCCCAATTCTCACAAAAATCACTCTCTCTCTCTCTCCCAATTCTCACGCCATCCCCTCTCCATCTCTCTAAGGTATGTTTTCCTTTTATTATTTCATGTTTTATATAATGTTCTTAGTATAATAATAATAGTAGCATGTCTAGGATTAATTAAATTATGCTTTAGGAATTTATTTTATGAAATATGTGCATTGTTGTTAGTTTAAATAAAATGTGAGTACATTATGGAATTTTATTTAATTAAATGCATGAATTATGATATGATATAATGTGAATATGTATTTAAATGCTTATAATGTTGTTTGATTAAATTCATGCCCAGAGTAATTTATTTAGAATTATTTTTCATAAAAAGTTCATATATGTTGCTATATTATGCTTTAATCTTATGTTTTGAATATGAATGTGATAGAACATGTTACACACCCTCTTTGAATATTCAAATAAGCTCAAGAACATGTTCATAATGTTCTTGGATGTGTGTGTGTGCATGTGTGTGCCGTGACTAGTGTGTGTATGTGTGTGAGTTTGATTTTGTGTTATAAAGTGTTTAATTCACATGAAATTGAATAGTAAATGTTTTTAATAGTAATTTTGACTTTTGGTCAACCAAAATCCAATTAATTTCGAAATTATTCTTAAAATAATTATAAAATAGGTTTTGAAATTTTTAAAGAAATATTTTTCCAATTTTTACAAAAAATCGGTAAACTATGTAATATTTTCAAAAGATAACCTACATTGTCAAATTAAACCTTGAATTTCATTTCGAATCTTACAATTAGAATTATATTATGGTTAATAAACATTTGATTAGCTAAAGGTCCCATAAACCCTGAATTTATTAATTAATCGGGTGAATTTAGGGTTTACCGGGAAATCTTTAATGCATTACATATTATGTACCTTCTCTAATTATTTCATTATGATATTGTGTGCACTTAGTTAGTTAGTAACTAAGAACCTAGTTCTAACTCAGTAGTAGTTATTACTTTCAGGCGAACATAGTATCGAAGAGTGGAATCCTCACAATTCCACTTAAATCTCGGTACCGGTGAGGGTTTTAAATCTTTTCAACTGAAATCATGATAAAATACTTTACTTTATTTTCTTGAATTTCCTTTCAAGTTATTCTTCCCTTTATGGGAAAATAATTCTTGTTAATTATTCCAAAACATATATTTACCCGAAAGTACTTAATAAACCGGTAAATATTCTCGTCTTGCAAGTAAAATTATTGTTTTTCCTATGGGCCCGGTGGTCTTGGTAGAAGTAGTAGTCCGGGAGGCACGGGCCGAGGTCTACTATTATACCAGGCGCCAACTAGATCTTGGTGATGGTTTAACTGGAGGTTAGTTATTCCACACCAAGTGACGGGAAAAGGTACGTCCCTCCCAAATTCGTGTATATCGTCACTAGGGGTAGCTCCCTGAGGTGACACCGGAGGAAGAAGGATGGTATTGTTGTATTTCTTTTTATTGAGTGACGACATCTTGATAAATGTCGTTACGAATAATCTTGGTTTTTAAGGAGTTAAGGTTGGAGAAGCCTAGCTTGCGGGCATCAAAATCATTTTCAAAACGGTTCATAAATTTTCTATAAGTATAGCCTATATTCCCCCTACTCCTATTTCAAACAAATATGAACCGGATATTATTGTCATATACTTATTTGCTATTATATAGTATATATATTTTAAACCAAGATTTTCTTGGTCAAAACACTCTCAAAATCTTACTTATAATCCTAAATCTCAAACCCCTCGTCACTTAGTCATTTTGACTAACCCTCCTACTCTTTTAATTTATGATTTCAGGAATCTACAGCGACGCCTTAGAGGTATCTTGAGGCTTTAAGGTGTCTCATTTCAGTTGTTTAGAGTGATCACGAGTGCATATACATCTTTCAATAAACACTCTCCTGTGAAGTTAGACCTATCATTGTAATTACTTGTCCAACTTAATAATATGCGTTCCGTTATGTATTGTCCCCTTTTATTGCTCAAGTTTATTTTTCGTTGCATTTAAATTTCATACTCTGGTATTGTATAGTCTTGTCCGTTCGCCGGAGTATTTCTCGAGTGCTAGGTCTCACATCCACTCGAGAAGTACAACGGTGCGGGGTTGTAGTGTTAAGGGACGCTACACTTAGAGTTTCAAAACGATTGAATCATTAAGTATTCATGGTTCCAGTTGAAAACATTTTTAACCTCACCTATTAGTAACATTAGGTAGGATAGATTATGCAGTACCCTGGGGATTCCAGTGCTCAACCTTAACTCCTGTAAGTGTGTACTAAGGTGAGCTTAAGAACTATGACACACTTCTATAAAGATGCACATAAACATATAAAACAAGTACAGAACATGTAAAGACAAGAGAGTAATACCATTTAAGGTATTAGAGAAGGATAACACACAAAGGAATCCTTAAAGTGAGTTATCATTAATGTGGGACTATGATCTTACTATAATCGATTAGGAATTATTCAAATTATGAATCCTAAACGTATACCTTAAGGTTATAAAACAAGTCCATGAAAGAAACACATTTTGAAAAGATATTTTAGACCCCGGGTTTAGAAAACCTAAGTTCAAACGTCTAACATCAAAGCTCAAGTTTTATTTCATTTTACTATTCAAAAGCACTATTCTATATTACTATTCTTGGATTACTATTCACTTGTCGGGTCAAAGGGTCGTGTCAAACCCTTACACTAAACACACACACACACGGCACACACATACCGTATGAACGTACACACACACATGGCATGCACACATACACACACCCTAATTCAATTATGATCTTGATTATAACCTATAGTTCAAGTTCATGTTATTATAAGCAAGTGTGATCTAGGTTAAAGGCATAACCTATGATTAACAAGTCTAATTAAAGCATAACATCAAGTTATGAAACACTATTCTATCTTAGGTTATAACATGTGACACTATCTGTAACAGCCCAAACCCTAATTCTCATTTTAACTCCCGTAGTAACCAAAACCGGCCAAAAACCCTACCTTAACCCTAAATTTAGATATTTTCGAATTTCAACGTTTCCCTATTCAATATTATAGTCAAAACGATCCTTGAATTATTTTGTGAGTTTTCATGCATTTACCAAAACTTGATTCCAACCATAGCATATTTTATAAATATTTTTCTTTTTAAAAATTGTCATTTTATTTTAAACAATTAGCTTTCATTCAATATTCGAAATTATACTTAAAACGTTTCTTGAATTTTTCTCTAAATTATAGTGATTTTTCCAAACTTAAACTTCATCATAGCTTCGTTTATATAATTTTCTCATGATTTTCACCATCTTTAACGATCATGACTTGTAAACGAAAAACCTAAATATCTCACATTTATAACCAAAACGAAGCTTATTTTTCACTCGTTCTTTCATTAATTCACTACTTCAAGCTTTTACCTCTCGACTCTTGAATAAATTTTATATTATTTATTTTTATTCAAGATGACATCATTCATGACAACATGAGCTTCTAGAAGATTTAATTAAATGAATGTAATTTCTCCACATTACTTAGTTAAATACCAAGCATTTGTTCAAAATATAATTCAACTACATCTCCTAAATAATCACCAAGCATTTGTATGAATTAGGAGACATCCACATCTCCCTTAAACTCTTAGTAATTGCTCTAAAACCCCTCATGACTACCTATAAATATCCCCCTCAAGCCTCATTTATAACTCACAAATCAACACAAAAATCACTCTTTCTCTCCCCCTAAACCCACGACACCCTCTCCCTTCTCTGTACATGGTATGTTTTCTTCTATTATTTCATGCGTTATATTATGTTCTTAGTATAATAATAATAGTAGCATGTCTAGGATTAATTAAATTTTGCTTTAGGAATTTATTTTTAAGATAAATGTGCATAATTGTTAGTTTAAATACAATGTGTGTACATTATGGAATTCTATTTAATTAAATACATAAATTATGATATGATATAATGTGAATATGTATTTAAATGCTTATGATCTTGTTTGATTAAATTCATGCCTAGAGTAAATTATTTAGAATTATTTTTCATAGAAAGTTCATATATTTTGCTATATTATGCTTCAATCTTATGTTATGAATATGAATGTGATAGAACATGTTTCACACCCTCTTTGAATATTTAAATGAACTTAAGAACATGTTCTTGATGTTTTTGGATGTGTGTATGTGTGTGAGACGTGTGAGTAGTGTGTGTGTGTGTGTGTGTGAATTTGATTTTACGTTATAAGATGTTTAATTCTTAAGAATTTGAATAGTAAATGTTTTCAATAGTAATTTTGACTTTTTGGTCAACCAAAATTAAATTAATTTCGAAATTAATAATAAAATAATTATAAAAATTAGTTTTGGAATTTTAAAGAAAGATTTTTCCCCGAATTTTTCAAAAATCGGTAAACTATGTAATATTTTCAAAGATAACCTACATTGTCAAATTTAACCATAAATCTTATTTCAAATCTTATAATTATAATTATCATATAGTATATATATATTTCATTAGCTAAAGATCCCATAAACCCTAAATTATTAATCAAATTCCCTTAAACGGGTAAATTTAGGGTTTACCGGGAAATCTTTAACATATTACATAATGTGTACCTTATGGTGTGTATGATTAATTAATTTGAATGTTAGAACCTAGTTCTAAGCCAGTAGTAGTTATTACTTTCAGGCGAGGAAATAATTGAACAGTGGAATCCCAAGGATTTTATCTAGACCGTCAAGACACTCGGTGAGGGTTAAATCGTTTTCAACTGGAATCATGCCTATACATACGTATCTATATAAAAACTATTTTCAAGCCTACCTACTATTTTGATTTATTACCCCATATACATATTACTTTACTACACTATCCCTCTTAAGGGAAAAATACTTTCTTTCCGGAATCAACGTTTTATTAGAACATTATATATTTCAAGTCCATTTTATCAAAACATTGATTTCGGGTTATGCAAGCAAAATATTGTTCTTGATTCATGTTATGGGCCCCGGCTGTATCCGTAGCGAGCAATTACCCGGAAGGTATCGGGCCGAGGGTATTGTTGGTGTTGCGGACTGCCACCACCTCTTGGTAGTGGTTTAACTGGAGGTTAGTTACTCCACGCCAAGGGATGAGGGAGAGATAGCTGGCTCTCGAATCTAGTTCATGGTCTCTAGGGTTGGCTCCCCTATTGACACCAAGGAGTAGCGGAGTTATTATCATATTGGTTTTATTGAAGTATCGGTGTCTTGATCAACGCCGTTACTATTTTATCATGATTTAAGGAGTTACGGATGGAGAGGCCTAGCTTGAGGGCATTAAAGTTCTTGTTACAAACGGTTCATATTTCTACAAATATTCCAAGTTACCCCTATCCCTATTTTTACAAATATTATGAACCGTTCCCTATTTGCAATATCCTATTGCCAATATTTTGATCAAGATCTTCTTGATCATATATATATATATATATATACATACATATATCAATAAGTTATTATACCCCCCTTCACTTAGTCACTTTGACTAACCCTCTCGCCTGGTTTCAAATGCATGATTTCAGGAATCCACGGAGCAACGCCTTAGAGGTATCTTGAAGCTTTAAGGTGTCATGTCTTAGTTAATCAGTATTATACTAAGAGTGCATGTACATATTTCAATAAGCACTCTCGTGGTGGCCTTAGACTTATCACTGTAATTATCTTACTTCTTAACTTAATAATAGAAATTTTTCGTTCGGCTTGAGACATCAGATCTTTCTATTTTACGTTGTCTAGTTTCCGCTACACTTTAAATTCCATGTTTTTATATTGCATAGTCTTGTCCGTTGGCCGAAGTATTTCTAGAGTGTTAGGACTCATGTCCACTTGGGAAATGCTACGGTGCGGGGTTGTAGTGTTAGGGGGCGCTACAACTAAAGTGGTATCAGAGCCCGGTTAAGTTAAGAAGAGACTTAACTGAAAGGGTGCTCTATTCTCTTATCTGTTGCATTATATGTTAAGGTTGCTTCAAGATACCAGTAGGACCGTAAGTTAACATGTTATTCTTCTGTGTCTTTATATGCCTTATCTCTGCTACGATTTATGTGATATTACGTGTATTGATTGTCACTACTTGGAAAATTTCTACCTAAGTGATTATCTGCAAGTCATTCTTAACCATCATGCATCATATTCTTTCTAAAGTTCATTACAGCTCATAATGTCTCCCCGAAGAACCGCCCAAGAAAGCACTCCATCAAGAGAAGATATGTCCTCGGCCGGAGGAAATTCTGAGCTAGTAGATGCTTTAAAGGAAATAGTGCAAACCTGCGCTAATGGATCAAAAGGTAACAATGAGAAGTCCTTAGAAAAGTTTCTACAGATGGATCCACCTAAGTTCTTCGGAGAACCTAATGATGTGAAGGCTGAAAACTGGATAGCAAGTCTTGAGAAAATCTTTGAAGCAATGAGTATTAGTCCTGAAGAACCTGAAAGAGTTCAGTATGCTGTTTTCATGCTAGAAGAAGCGGCCCTAAGTTGGTGGAAATATACAAAACGAGTCTGGGCAGAAAATCAGGTGAATCATGGGTGGAATGACTTTGTAAGAGTATTCTACGACAAGTATATTCCCCAGGTGGTTAGAGATGCCCGAGAAGAAGAATTTATGAATCTAGTTCAAGGCAAAGCATCGGTGGCCGAATATGAAGCTCAGTTTGTTAGGCTAATCCAGTATGCCCCACATATCCTACATGATGAACGCCGCAAAATTAAACGGTTCGTTGATGGTCTTAGATCTAATCTTCGATGGGCCTTAGCCCCATTTGAATTGGAAACCTACACTAAGGCTGTAGAAACGGCTATGAAAACGGAGGCCACACATAAGGAAGTCCATCTGGCAAACAATCGTTCCGAGCCACCCTATAAGTCATCCCAGGAATCCAAACGTCCCGCTGAACCATTTAAGTCAACTTCCGGAAAGAAACAAGTACAATCCTGGCCTGGGCCTCAACAGGCACCACCAAAACTTCAGGAAGAGATTATTTGTGAGTACTATCAGAGGCGAGGGCATACTGAGGAGGAATGTCGAAGGAAGGCTGGTACATGTTTATGGTGCGGAAACCCTGATCATCAAATAGAAAATTGTCCGAAAAGACCAAAACCAAGGAATAAAGGGAAGGCTACGGAAGGAACATCTGGGAAACCGACGGTCAAAGGACGAGCTTATGCAGTGGAAGGAAACATGAAACCAAATCTTGCCAATAATGAGGGAATGGTACACATTCTAAACACGCCAGTTACTACTTAATATGGTGCTGGCGCCACGCATTCATTGCATCACTTATGTGTGCATTTAAATTTCTTACTTGAACAATTGCCATATGTGTTTAAAGTAAGTTCTCCTTTGGAAACTTGTTTATCATGGATAAAGGATACAAACATTATCTAAAGCTATTATGAAACATGAGTAGAATCTGAGGACAGATTCTCTTTAAGGGGGAAGGATTGTAACAGCCCAAACCCTAATTCTCATTTTAACTCCCATAGTAACCAAAACCGGCCAAAAACCCTACCTTAACCCTAAATTTAGATATTTCCGAATTTCAACGTTTCCCTATTCAATATTATAGTCAAAACGATCCTTGAATTATTTTGTGAATTTTCATGCATTTACCAAAACTTGATTCCAATCATAGCATATTTTATAAATATTTTTCTTTTTAAAAATTGTCATTTTATTTTAAACAATTAGCTTTCATTCAATATTCGAAATTATACTTAAAACGTTTCTTGAATTTTTCTCTAAATTATAGTGATTTTTCCAAACTTTAAACTTCATCATAGCTTCGTTTATATAATTTTCTCATGATTTTCACCATCTTTAACGATCATGACTTGTAAACAAAAAACCTAAATATCTCACATTTATAACCAAAACGAAGCTTATTTTTCACTCGTTCTTTCATTAATTCACTACTTCAAGCTTTTACCTCTCGACTCTTGAATAAATTTTATATTATTTATTTTTATTCAAGATGACATCATTCATGACAACATGAGCTTCTAGAAGATTTAATTAAATGAATGTAATTTCTCCACATTACTTAGTTAAATACCAAGCATTTGTTCAAAATATAATTCAACCACATCTCCTAATTAATCACCAAGCATTTGTATGAATTAGGAGACATCCACATCTCCCTTAAACTCTTAGAAATTTCTCTAAAACCCCTCATGACTACCTATAAATACCCCCCTCAAGCCTCATTTATAACTCACAAATCAACACAAAAATCACTCTTTCTCTCCCCCTAAACCCACGGCACCCTCTCCCTTCTCTCTACAAGGTATGTTTTCTTCTATTATTTCATGCTTTATATTATGTTCTTAGTATAATAATAATAGTAACATGTCTAGGATTAATTAAATTATGCTTTAGGAATTTATTTTTAAGATATATGTGCATAATTGTTAGTTTAAATACAATGTGTGTACATTTTGGAATTTTATTTAATTAAATGCATAAATTTTGATATGATATAATGTGAGTATGTATTTAAATGCTTATGATCTTGTTTGATTAAATTCACGCCTAGAGTAAATTATTTAGAATTATTTTTCATAGAAAGTTCATATATTTTGCTATATTATGCTTCAATCTTATGTTATGAATATGAATGTGATAGAACATGTTACACACCCTCTTTGAATATTCAAATGAACTTAAGAACATGTTCTTGATGTTTTTGGATGTGTGTATGTGTGTGAGACGTGTGAGTAAGTTGTGTGTGTGTGTGTGTGAATTTAATTTTATGTTATAAGATGTTTAATTCTTAAGAATTTGAATAGTAAATGTTTTCAAAAGTAATTTTGACTTTTTGGTCAACCAAAATTAAATTAATTTCGAAATTAATAATAAAATAATTATAAAAATTAGTTTTGGAATTTTAAAGAAAGATTTTTCCACGAATTTTTCAAAAATCGGTAAACTATGTAATATTTTCAAAGATAACCTACATTGTCAAATTTAACCATAAATCTTATTTCAAATCTTATAATTATAATTATCATATAGTATATATATATTTCATTAGCTAAAGATCCCATAAACCCTAAATTATTAATCAAATTCCCTTAAACGGGTAAATTTAGGGTTTACCTGGAAATCTTTAACATATTACATAATGTGTACCTGTAACATCCCGCTCGTCCGGCCTTTCCAGGTACGCCTTCACGGGTGAGCTATGTGCGCTTTTAATTATTTAATTATGTGAATTATGTGTCTATTATACTTTTATGTGATATATTTGAATTACTTGAAACTTATTTGATCTTATGTGAGTTACTTATACGTGTTCGTCTTCTTTGTTTCGTTCTTGCCCTGTTTGTGTCCGTTTTCGTTTTCAATTTTTGTGATTACGTACTATGCGTGACTTATATGTGTTATGAATGTGTCTTTATGTTCGTCACTTGTTTTTGAGTTCGTTTGATACGGTTTTGAAACCGTTTTATGTTTTAGGGACATAAGGGTCTAACGAGCTTTAGCGCACCTTGTGTTCCGGAAGGCGTAACTTGAGCTCGAGAATTCGGATTCGAATTCCGGAAGATGCATTGGACTCGTATCGAAGAAAGAAAGATGAAGAATCAAGATTCATATTTTTCTAAGCCCATTTGATTCCCCGTTTTTCAACCGAAACGAGCCCCTTACGCTTAAGAACTACCTTTTGACCTAACTAAGCTTTGTGGACCCCACTTGAACTTAACCATGACTTATAGATTGAGTTAACACCCCATTTCAGCCCCTTAACCAAGAGAACCGATCCATTTCCTCTCTCTCCCACAAGAAACGATCAGCTCCAAGGAGGAAGGAAGAGAAGAAAACCCCCTTTGGCCATTTTGATGATTTTTAGCTCAAATCACATCCAAATCTTCCCAAATTCGAAAGGTAAGTTTATGATTGTAATCTACACTCTCTCCTCTCTCTTTTATGTTCTCTTTAGCTTATTTCCATGGTGGGTTGATGAGATTTGGCAAGCATGTGAATAGTAGAGATTGGATGAATTTGATGATTCTTACTTCTTTCTTGATTCTCTTGAGTTTGGGTGATGATATATTGCTTCTATGACATGATTCTTAGCATTTATTGCATCTCCTTTCATGGTAGTTGAGATAGGATTGATTGGCCATTAATGAATGCTTGACAATTGGATGATAACTTGATGCATTTCTTCCCCCTTTCCTTGCTTTGTTTCTTGCATATTTGGTGGTTGAACTTGTTGCTACTTGTATAGCATGAATTGTTGATAACTTAGAGTTATTTTCATGCTTGTATGTGTTTTCAATGGCATAAGAGACTCCCCAAGGCTTGCACCGAAATCCCCTGTTTTTCTCTGTTAGGAATAGTGCCCTAGAAAGCCGATTCGAAGTAATCTACTTTGGGACTTTTCTTATATCACAGACAATCTTTGAATGAAATAACGAATTAAGGCAAACACTTCTTTATATGCCAATACGTGTTTTGTGTGTTTCCATTACGTGCGCATGTATGAGAACTCCCCTAATCCTGATGACTTTAGGACTCTACCATTTAGGTGAAATGGTTCATGAAACGAGCCCTATATCACATAAGTCATGATTAGTAAAATGCTCCAAGCCGATGAGTTCTACAGACAGTGGGAGTGTCAACCTGACTCCTCTAAGGCTTGCTTGTGGGATCACGCCCTTAAGAAGGACCACCTTGTTTCATGGAGGTGCAAAGTGTATAGTTGTTACGTGCGTGATACATGAGGGTGCTTACTTTAATAAATAAGTTCACTGAGGTGCCCCGTGTGAGAACGTTCCTAAATGGGAAAGGAAGTTTCTATTTCAGGAAATGGAAACTTCCAGATTAGGAAATATCTCACGAGTCATTGATGTGATTAATTGATCCTTAGACTTGAGGTTCCTTGTCACTTTATGAGTTAACTCTGTAGTCTTAGGTATAAGCTTTAAAGGGTGTCGCCTTAGACAACTGATTCAAGGCTTATGCTGGGGCTGCACAAGTGACTCATGAAAGTGAATGAGAATCAAGAAAGGACCTACACTTGCATTTGCAAGGTGATCTCTTATTGTGTAAGTCATTCATATGCCATATGGAGTCCTTGGCCAAGGCAGTAGATCAGGACATCAAGAAAAGGGTTTCTTGGATTGAGATCAAATGGATATGAAATGCACTTAGCTTTAAGACCGGATTATTAGGGTTCTGATTATTCCCTTGCCCTAGATCTTGGTTGAGAGATAGTAAGTAGGAGGATTGTATCTCACATGAATCAATGACTTAAAGGTTCTGTCAAATCCGAACATTCCAATTCAGCTAGGGGTTAAACACCTGTTGCTAGACTATGGTCGTTTAATCTGTGGACTGATTAATTAATTAGTGAATTAATTAATTAGGGTCACTGCTAATTGAATTGAGAACCTAGAGGGTCACACACAACAACTTGGTTACATGAGTTGAGGCTTGAAAATGATTAAACGAGTTAATCGGGCCTAGAGGGTTCCACACGTGTGAAATCACACGTGTGGGTCACGTGAGGAGCACGTGTCCTTGGGACACGTGCCTCACACGTGTATATGTATATATATGATATATATTAAATAATTAAATATGTTAATTATTTAATAGACTTTGGTTTAATTTTGAATTAAAGGGAAAGTCTTATTTTGGAGAAAAATAATCTAGTTAATTAATTATGAATTAATTAATTAGATAAAATAAGTTATTTATTTTAAATAAATAAAGTATAAAATTATCCAAAAATAGTTTGGATATTTTTAGCTCTCTTGAAAGTTGATTTGAATTAGAATTCAAAGTCAAAGTCAAATTACTTGATGATCAAGTAATAGGAGAGAGAGAGACCAAAATCCTAGCCCATAAAGGACTAGGAATTTTCGGTCCTCCCCTCTTATAAATAGGGGAGCTCGAGCTCCCCTTAGAGCTAATTGACAATTCTTTTGGTTCATGTGTTGAACACCATCCTTTCTCCAAGATAAATAAAAACCCTAGGTTAAGCCTAAACACTAACTAGAGAACTAGCATCCTTACTAGTTAGATTGTAGCCAAGTTGGTGGACTATCTCTAGAGAACTTCAAGTTAGAAGTTTTGAAGATTCGAGCTTTACCAAAAGTGGGGATCAAGCAAAACGATCAGAAGGGATGATGAAACGATTCTGAACCCGACGTGAAACGAATGAAAAAATCGAACCAAAGAAGATGGCGAAAATCGTTCGTCCATATCCTGAAGGATGAATTTTTTCACGAGGGTTTTGTGACTGGCAGTTTTCTACTTTCGCAAAACTGGTTTTTCGAAGGGAGTTTCAATCATCTCTTTCTCGTTTTATGTTTCTTTCTTTATGTTATATTGTTAAGAACTCCCATAACATGATTTGAATCTAGGTTGGTGTGGATTGTTATCCCTACAATGGATTCTGAAATAGAAAGAGACTTTCGAGGGACGGGTTGTCAAGCCGCGAGAAGAGCGTTCTTGGGTGGCTTGAAACGCTTCAAGAAAGAATAAAAGAAAAGTAAGTTTTCTATCTCTACGAATTTGGTTACACGATTGCGAGTCCAAGATCCTTTTGTTGGAAATTTTTTTAAATTTCCGCTGCTTTCTGATTCCTGTTTTCCAATAAGTGGTATCAGAGCCACCTCGTTAATCGTGTTTCTGATTCGTCTCAATTAAACTGAATTTTGAGAAATTCTTGAATCTGAGTTACAGTTAGGTATTCTTGAATTTGTATCGTAATCTGAGCTTTTGAATCTGAGAGGTTTCCTGATAAATTGAGAAAATCGTTTTCTGAAAAAGGGGTTTTATTTTAGATTTATTAAAATCGCGATTTTGATTCCCGAATCGAGACGAAAATTTTTCTGAAAATTTTGTACGGAAAACGGTGCGGGACGACGAGGACCAAGTGAGTTTGTCGCTCGTCGTCGCCGCACGCGGACGGGTCCGGAACAGCCCTGTGCGGGATCACCCGCACACCCCTGTGCGGGACTGCCCGCACGCGTCCGGAACAGCCTGTGCGGGATCGCCCGCACATCCCTGTGCGGGACTGCCCGCACGCGTCCGGAACAGCCTGTGCGGGATCGCCCGCACACTCCTGTGCGGGACTGCCCGCACGCGTCCGCCCAGCCCTGTACGGGATCGCCCGCACACCCTGTGCGGGACTGCCCACACGCGTCTGCGCGGGGCTGTGCGGGATCGCCCGCACGCCCCTGTGCGGGACTGCCCGCACACGCCCGCACACCCCTGTGACGCGATGCGACTTTTCGTGTTTTTGGCCCAAATTTTATTTTAAAATTATTTTAAAAAATCTTTTTTTTCTGGAAAAATTTTAATTTTGAAATAAAATTATAATTTGGGAATTTCGGGAATCAAAGTCAATTTTAATTTTTCGGGAAAAGTATAATTATTATTTTTGAAATAATGATTTTAATAAAATTGTTAAATTTTGAATTAACTTGAATTTTATCAGATTCTAGCTTTTGATTTTGAAATTATTCTTGAACAAGGAACTGTTTTTCAGATTACTTTGAGTTAGTCGAACTTAAAGTTAAAGGAATTTTAAATTTATTGGTAAATTTAAATTCTTGCAATTTATGCATGTTAGGTGATCATGGGTTTAGACTTATGTATGGTTTTAATTTATGCACATGGATGGTTTAAATTGGGGTTGGAGCCCTATAGTTGCGTTTTTCAATTGAGGTTGGAGCCTCACTTATCTGCGTACTGTTATGTGATTTATTATGTGGCTTTCCATATTACTGTTTTTGAGGCCGGGGTATGCCCCGTGTAATTGTCTAAGGCCAATATGAAGATTGAGCCTTATTACTTTATGTCTTTTTCTTTTTATTGTAATTTGAGAGTAGAGATAGGTGGTGAGGTTTTATTTTCATTTTGGAGACAATGCACCCATGGAGTAAGATGGACCACGTTCAAGTAACAAGGAGGTCATAAGCGAAGACCCCTCAAAATGTTGGGGAGGGGAATCTCAATTGTTAAATGTAATAGAGATAGGGCTCGTATTTTGTTACCGCTTTCCCTTATGTGATTTGAACTGTTTATGTGGCATGTATGTTAGAACTTGTGATTGTGGAGTAGCTCCCACATATCACGCATAAGATAGGTAGAACCCATGATCATTACATGTTAGTATCATGCTAGGACATGTTATCTGTTTATGTGCTTGTTTGAAATGCATTTAAGTGTACTTGCATTAGTCAAGACTAATAAAATTGGATAACATATATGTTGGTGAGGTCGAACCGGACAACTCTCCGGTTGATTCGAAAATTCCCCTTAAATATTAAGCTAATTTCGAACAAATAGGTGTTTAATTCGAGATGTAAATTTTGAATTAAATTCCTAGCATTCCATCAATAGGTTTTAAGATTAGTAAGTAAAGCTAGTTATTGTCCGCGAGTCGTGGGATAGCTAGTGGAGCTTATTAGTTCTTAGTTACCTAGTTGATCATTTTAAATGATCAATATTTCATGGTCGATTTTAGCAAGGGCGATGTCCGCGAGTCGTGGGTCGTTCGAACTAAGTTTTGGTCATGATCTTACGATTGATGGGTCTAGCTTAACGCCTAAGTAAATATGGATGTCGCACGAGTCGTGGGTCCATTTTGAAAGATAGGTGATGCAAAAACAATTACTAAGAGTTCTAAAGGTGTTAGAATTGGTAAGTTGTACCTACCTAGGGTTCTTACTTAGAATGTCCGCGAGTCGTGGGTTCGAGGTAAAATGCTTGGGATCTTAGTACCCATTGGGAAACGTGTTCCTCTTAGATCTTTGGGAATTATAGATCCTTGAAAAACAGTGGGAGCTACATTAGATTAAAGACCTTATCTTTTGTATATCGTTATAATTCAGCATGATCACCTAGTTCTCTGCTTAGCATTTAGGTTGTAGTTCTGTGATTCTCTACAATATGAAATGCAAACCCATTCGTATCCATCCTTAAGTCAAAAGAGTTGACTAAGTCCTAACTAACTCTAAATTGGCTTTGGAAAATTCGTTTTAGATTCCGAATAGAGAAAGGTGTTCTCTAAAGGGCGAAGTTTTCAATTATGAAAATTCGACCCGGGCCAAAAGAGAAGCAATCTGAGGTGAATGAATTTCTCCAAACCACTTAAGAGCAATTGAACCACCTCATAAAAATGTTACAAGGTATAACATTGTGGAATCATTCAATATTCCAAATGAGGAAACAAGTGCACATGAACAAGGTCTAAAGATCTTATTTGAAGATCTTGTGGTCTCGATCATTAACTGAGAAAAGAGTTCTCAATGCACTGATTGCTTACATTGCTTCCACCATCATTCAAACCCTTTATGCTCAACTAGAATGATGCTAATGTAGCATAGTTAATCATTTAGTTGATAATGGTTGAGAGCATCCTTAAGAAGGAATAAAAGGTTGAGATGGTTAATTCTTCTTCTAAACTCCCTAAGTTAAAGGCTTGAACGCCTAAAGAAGAAGAAACCCTTAAGAGCCCAATGGAGGGGCATGTAAGGGGTACGCCCAAAAGACACTGGAGATCAAATAGGACGTTTGCTTCTATGGTAGCAAATAAGGACTTTGAAAGGGAACTGCATAGAGTATGAGTACTCTGAAATGTTACCTCGTTTAGTAATTCTACTAGGAATAGAATTCACTAGTCTTTAGTCAATTCTGCATAATCCGTTGTGCAAAGACTCAAGGCACTAATGTTCTGAACATACAACGAGATAACAAAAGTAAGTGAGATGACAAAGCTGTTGGAAAACAAGAATCAGAAAGCAGCGGAATTTAAAAAATTTTCCCAACAAAAGGATCTAGGACTCGCAATCGTGTAACCAAATTCGTAAAGATAGAAAACTTACTTTTCTTTTATTCTTTCTTGAAGCGTTTCAAACCACCCAAGAACGCTCTTCTCGCGGGTTGATCCCCTCTCCTTGGTAAAGCTCGAATCTTCAAACTTCTAACTTGAAGTCTCTAGAGAAAGTCCACCAACTTGATCACAATCTAACTAGTAAGGATGCTAGTTCTCTAGTTAGTGTTTAGGCTTAACCTAGGGTTTAATTTAATCTTGGAGAAAGGAAGGTGTTTAACACATGAACCAAAAGAATTGCCAATTAGCTCTAAAGGGGAGCTCGAGCTCCCCTATATATAGGAAAGGGGAGGGGCGGCCGAACCTAGTCCTTGTTGGACAAGGATTTGGTTCCTCTCTCTCCTATTACTTGATCATCAAGTATTTTCCAACTTTGACTTTGAATTCTAATTCTAGTCAACTTTTAAGAGAGCTAAAAATATCCAAACTATTTTTGGATAATTTTATACTTTATTTATTATAAAATAAATAACTTATTTTTATCTAATTAATTAATTCATAATTAATTAACTAGATTATTTTCTCCAAAATTAGACTTTCTTTTTAATTCAAAATTAAACCAAAGTCTATTAAATAATTAACTAATTAATTATTTAATATATATATATAATATATATATACACACGTGTCACAGTGACACGTGTCACTCACGTGAGCCACACGTGTGATTTCACACGTGTGGAACCCTCTTGGCCCAATTAATCTTTTTCAAGCCTCAACTCATGTAACCAAGTTGTTGTGTGTGACCCTCTAGGTTCTCAATTCAATTAGCAGTGACCCTAATTAATTAATTCATTAATTAATTAATCAGTCCACAGATTAAACGACCATAGTCTAGCAACAGGTGTTTAACCCCTAGCTGAATTGGAATGTTCGGATTCGACAAAACCTTTAAGTCATTGATTCATGTGAGATACAATCCTCCTACTTACTATCTCTCAACCAAGATCTAGGGCAAGGGAATAATCAGAACCCTAATAATCCGGTCTTAAAGCTAAGTGCATTTCATATCCATTTGATCTCAATCCAAGAAACCCTTTTCTTGATGTCTTGATCTACTGCCTTGGCCAAGGACTCCATATGGCATATGAATGAGTTACACAATAAGAGATCACCTTGCAAATGCAAGTGTAGGTTCTATCTTGATTCTCATTCACTTTCATGAATCACTTGTGCAGCCCCAGCATAAGCCTTGAATCAGTTGTCTAAGGCGACACCCTTTAAAGCTTATACCTAAGACTACAGAGTTAACTCATAAAGTGACATGGAACCTCAAGTCTAAGGATCACTTAATCACATCAATGACTCGTGAGATATTTCCTAATCTGGAAGTTTCCATTTCCTGAAATATAAACTTCCTTTCCCATTTAGGAATCTTCTCACACGGGGCACCTCAGTGAACTTACTTATTAAAGCAAGCACCCTCATGTATCACGCACGTATCAACTATACACTTTGCACCTCCATGAAACAAGGTGGTCCTTCTTAAGGGCGTGATCCCACAAGCAAGCCTTAGAGGAGTCAGGTTGACACTCCCACTGTCTGTAGGACTCATCGGCTTGGAGTATTTTACTAATCATGACTTATGTGATATAGGGCTCGTTTCATGAACCATTTCACCTAAATGGTAGAGTCCTAAAGTCATCAAGATTAGGGGAGTTCTCATACATGCACAGCTAAAGTAAACGCATACCAAACAAGAGCATATAAAGAAGTGTTGCCTCAATTCGTTATTTCATTCAAAGATTGTCTGTGATACTAGGAAAGTCCCAAAACGGATTATGACTAATCGACTTTCTAGGGCACTATTCCTAACAATCTCCCACTTGCCCGTAAAAGCCATTTAGGTACTCTAAGTCCCATCTTCTCAAGATGCTCTTTGAGAGCCTATTGACTTTGGGCGTTTCCAAAGTGGATCTGCTATATTCTCTGCTGATGTGACCCTCTTGTTTACACATCTCTTAGGAAACACCTTTTCCTTATAAAGTGATTCGTAATCACGTGTTCAGTCTTTTGGTGAGGTCTTGGTTCTCTTACTTGAGCAACCATCCATTTTATCATACAATATGATAAAGGAGTTGTTTCATGCTAGGAACTTCATCTAACTAGTTAGATGGAGTTTCTTACCCAAACACTTAACTTAGCGTTATACAATACGACTAAGTTCTCAACTACGATGTCGAGTTTTGCAATGTCCGTCCTTGGAACCCCTTTCCAACATATTGCATTACCATTCTGGTAGAAGTTGTATCCTTTCAATGATTTCATAATCATCTATGTTTGATGAACGGTTACATCAAATATCCTTCTAACAACAAGATCTTTTGGGCTCTGTAAATTAATACATATCCTCATTTCTTCTCAAGTACTCTGAGGACATCCCTTACAGAAGTCTAATGACCTTCTCTGAGGTCATATTAGATTCGGCCTACTACGCTTAGTTTTGCGCCATATCTAATTTAGTACATAACTTTTCATGCACCCTTTCACTTAAAGGGATTTTGGACATTCTAACTTTCTTAAAGTTATCTTAGGACATATACTCTTCAAAAGAGATGTTCCATTGTCCATACTAAACTCCTTTTAGTACCGTGGTTATGTACTCATTTAGTGATAATCCATTTATGCTCTTAGATCTATCTTCTATAGATCTGAATGTCGAGAATATAGGATAATCACTAAGATCTTTCATGTCAAATTGTTACTTAAACAAGAATTGGTAACTTTCACGTCATCCTTGACATTCCTAATGAGAAGGATGTCGTTTTCTAAAGAACCAAAATTGACTCTTACATCACTAACTTTCTTATGTACACTTTTGAGACATATTCGACTTCCATCTGTGTCAAATGATTTGACTATCCTATGGAATCGAATTGTCTAACTCCTAGAAGCCTTTATCAATCCACAGATTGACTTTAGGGATTTGCATACCTTATGCATAGTCCCACTGAATATGAGATTTACAGAAATACCTTCTTTCAGTCTCTTTCAATCTCATATTGAACAAGATAGTTCTCATATTCATTTATCATATCTCATAGTCAGAATATGAGGATATGGTAACTACAATCCAAATGGACTTTTGCATTTCAACCGTCAAGAAGGTTGTAATGCTTTCATTCACTCGAAGCTGCACGAGCTTGATCCTATCAGGTGGATCAACCAAGGTCAAAACTTGGTTCGAGTATATGGAATCCATATTGGATTTTAAGGTTTGCTTACACTACTCAGATTCCAAATCTGACAGTGTCTCCTCTTCAAGTAATTCCTTGGCTATCTAGGAACACGTTTTAAACGCGTCTTAAGAGAAGGGTTTCACACGTGTACATACTCTAAAATTTGGCTAAGTTTTATCAGATGGGCTCGTTTCTTCTATATGTGGCATGGATATTTATTCTAAAATCTCTTTGAGGTCTGCTTGCTTGTCTTTCTTCTTTTATAGGAACGATTCCTTAAGAAAGATACATTCCTTGAGACAAACAACCTTTGTCTAAGGGAATCGCAGAAATGATATCCAATATTGTTTGTACAAACTTGAACTCATTTCAAGCCTATCTCCCACTATCCTCTTCACTTAAAAGGATTCCACTAAATTCTTGGACAAAAATAATTAGGGAATTTAGTGTGCCACATTGCATAGTGCATCTAAAGGACTGAATTTGGAAGGTACTAAATTCAAAATCTCTAACTGCATATTCTGGGAGTTTATTCCTAGAATGATTATAAGTCAGTAAAGCTTGCTATGGAATGGACCATATCCCATTAGGTTTCATTCCCTCATTCGAAAACACTAAGGTGTTCTCGAATTAGTTTACTGAGAGATAATCCTATTATCTCTAAGATGACTAAGGAATTAGTTGCTAAGATATTGGCTATCTCGATCATATCGATTTACCTATAACTCATGACTACTTCGGTTCCTAACCTCCTTTTGAAATTCTAAGAATTTCATATAAGTTTCGAATTTGTACTTCAACAAGTACATTCATTCATAATGATTAAACTGACGATTGTATCTAGTGCTTACATTAAGCATCTTACACTCATCAGCATGGATCGAAATCCACTATAATTTTGGAACGTTCCATGTTTCACCTAAACAATGTTCCGGGAACGTTTTCCCTTTGAGATAGGATTCACAGGAAGTCAACTCTATAGGTTCATTTTCATAGAATGATCCTAAGGTGTCTGACTTGCTAATCCTTTTATATCTCAACGTTCCAAAGTAATTCGAAGCTTTTTCATCTCACTTACTTTTGTTATCTCGTTGTATGTTCAGAACATTAGTGCCTTGAGTCTTTGCACAACGGATTATGCAGAACTGACTCAAGACTAGTGAATTCTATTCCTAGTAGAATTACTAAACGAGGTAACATTTCAGAGTACTCATACTCTTCGCAGTTCCCTTTCAAAGTCCTTATTTGCTATCATAGAAGCAAACGTCCTATTTGATCTCTAGTGTCTTTTGGGCGCACCCCTTACATGCCCCTCCATTGGGCTCTTAAGGGTTTCTTCTTCTTTAGGCATTCAAGCCTTTAACTTAGGGAGTTTAGAAGAAGAATTAACCATCTCAACCTTTTTATTCCTTCTTAAGGATGCTCTCAACCATTATCAACTAGATGATTAACTATGCTACATTAGCATCATTTTAGTTGAGCATAAAGCGTTTGAATGATGGTGGAAGCAATGTAAGCAATCAGTGCATTGAGAACTCTTTTCTCAGTTAATGATCGAGACCACAAGATCTTCAAATAAGATCTTTAGACCTTGTTCATGTGCACTTGTTTCCTCATTTGGAATATTGAATAATTCCATAATGTTATACCTTGTAACATTTTTATGAGGTGGTTCAATTGCTCTTAAGTGGTTTGGAAAAATCCATTCACCTCAGATTGCTTCTCTTTTGGCCCGGGTCGACTTTTCACAATTGAAAACTTCGCCCTTTAGAGAACGCCTTTCTCTAGTCGGATTCTAAAATGAATTTTAGGATCCGAAGCCATTTAGAGTTAGTCAGGACTTAGTCAACTTATTTGACTTAAGGATGGATACGAATGGGTTTGCATTTCATATTGTAGAGAATCACAGAATTACAACCTAAATGCTAAGCAGAGAACTAGGTGAGCATGCTGAATAATAACGATATACATAAGATAAGGTCTTTAATCTAATGTAGCTCCCACTGTTTTTCAAAGATCTAGAATTCCCAAAGATCTAAGAGGAACACGTTTCCCAGTGGGTACCAAGATCCTAGGCATTTTACCTCGAACCCACGACTCGCGGACATTCTAAGCAAGAACCCTAGGTAGGTACAACTTACCAATTCTAACACCTTTAGAACTCTTAGTAATTGTTTTTGCATCACCTATCTTTCAATATGGACCCACGACTCGTGCGACATCCATATTTACTTAGGCGTTAAGCTAGACCCATCAATCATAAGATCATGACCAAAACTTAGTTCGAACGACCCACGACTCACGGACATCGCCCTTGCTAAAATTGACCACGAAATATTGATCATTTAAAATGATTAATTAGGTAACTAAGAACTAATAAGTTCCACTAGCTATCCCACGACTCGCGGACAATAACTAGCTTTACTTACTAATCTTAAAACCTATTGATGGAATGCTAGGAATTTAATTCAAAATTTGCATCTCGAATTAAACACCTATTTGTTCGAAATTAGCTTAATATTTAATGGGAATTTTCTAATCAACCGGAGAGTTGTCCGGTTCGACCTCACCAACATATATGTTATCCAATTTTATTAGTCTTGATTAATGCAAGTACACTTAAATGCATTTCAAACAAGCACATAAACAGATAACATGTCCTAGCATGATACTAACATGTAATGATCATGGGTTCTACCTATCTTATGCGTGATATGTGGGAGCCACTCCACAATCACAAGTTCTAACATACATGCCACATAAACAGTTTAAATCACATAAGGGAAAGCGGTAACAAAATACGAGCCCTATCTCTATTACATTTAACAATTGAGATTCCCCTCCCTAACATTTTGAGGGGTCTTCACTTATGGCCTCCTTGTTACTTGAATGTGGTCCATCTTACTTCATGGGTGCATTGTCTCCAAAATGAAAATAAAACCTCACCACCTATCTCTACTCTCAAATTACAATAAAAAGAAAAAGACATAAAGTAATAAGGCTCAATCTTCATATTGGCCTTAGACAATTACACGGGGCATACCCCGGCCTCAAAAACAGTAATATGGAAAGCCACATAATAAATCACATAACAGTACGCACATAAGTGAGGCTCCAACCTTAATTGAAAAAAGCAACTATAGGGCTCCAACCCCAATTTAAACCATCCATGTGCATAAATTAAAACCATACATAGATCTAAACCCATGATCACCTAACATGCTTTTGCGAGAATTTAAATTTAGCCAATAAATTAAAATTCTCGTTTCAAGTCCTAATGACTTAAAACACGACTTAGATGTAATTCTTGTTCAAGAGTCTTTTCAATAAAACCCGAAAAACAATAAACCAATAAAATTCCAATTAATTTCCAAAATTAATAAGTTTATTCTTTCATTATTTTCAGAAAATAAAATTCATAATTTTCCCAAAATCCAAATCGCTTCAATTTCTCAAAAATCCCAATTTAATCAAAATTTTAAAATAATTTTATTTTAACAAAACTGATTTTAAAAGATAAAATTAAAATAAAATTAAATCGGGATTTTACGGACCGAAAACACGAAAAACACGAAACACGAAAACGAGCCCAAAAAAAAGGGCCCAGCCGCGTGAGGCACCGCCGCGCAGCGGCGCGCAGACGCGCGCGCGCACAGCGCGCGGCAGCGCCCACCCCGACTAGGCGGGCTGAGCAGGCGTCCCGCGCGGTTGCGGGACGGACTGGGGGCGCGCCCGGGACGGCTCCCGCGCTGTTGTGGGAGGTGCTGGGTGGCGGCGACGGGCCTGGGCGTGCGACGTGCTAGCACGCCTAGGCTCGTTGCTTTTTCATGTTCGTTTCGTATTTCTGGGTTTCTCGAAAACCCGGTTCAATCCAAAAATTAAAAATTCGATTTAAACATATTTCAATCAAAACGGTTTTCAAAATCACAATTTAAGAAAACAGTTTCAGAAATTCAGGAAAAATTACAGTTTCGTATTTCAGGCTTTCTAAAAGAACTCATGAATACCTAATTCGCATCTAAGCCTAAGAATTTCTACCAAATTCAGAATAATTGAGACGAATCAGAAACACGATTAACGAGGTGGCTCTGATACCACTTGTTGGAAAACACGAATCAGAAAGCTGCGGAATTTAAAAAATTTTCCCAACAAAAGGATCTAGGACTCGCAATCGTGTAACCAAATTCGTAAAGATAGAAAACTTACTTTTCTTTTATTCTTTCTTGAAGCGTTTCAAGCCACCCAAGAACGCTCTTCTCGCGGCTTGATCCCCTCTCCTTGGTAAAGCTCGAATCTTCAAACTTCTAACTTGAAGTCTCTAGAGAAAGTCCACCAACTTGATCACAATCTAACTAGTAAGGATGCTAGTTCTCTAGTTAGTGTTTTGGCTTAACCTAGGGTTTAATTTAATCTTGGAGAAAGGAAGGTGTTCAACACATGAACCAAAAGAATTGCCAATTAGCTCTAAAGGGGAGCTCGAGCTCCCCTATATATAGGAAAGGGGAGGGGCGGCCGAACCTAGTCCTTATTGGACAAGGATTTGGTTCCTCTCTCTCCTATTACTTGATCGTCAAGTATTTTCCAACTTTGACTTTGAATTCTAATTCTAGTCAACTTTTAAGAGAGCTACAAATATCCAAACTATTTTTGGATAATTTTATACTTTATTTATTATAAAATAAATAACTTATTTTTATCTAATTAATTAATTCATAATTAATTAACTATATTATTTTCTCCAAAATTAGACTTTCTTTTTAATTCAAAATTAAACCAAAGTCTATTAAATAATTAACTAATTAATTATTTAATATATATATATATATACACACGTGTCACAGTGACACGTGTCACTCACGTGAGCCACACGTGTGATTTCACACGTGTGGAACCCTCTTGGCCCGATTAACTCGTTTAATCTTTTTCAAGCCTCAACTCATGTAACCAAGTTGTTGTGTGTGTGACCCTCTAGGTTCTCAATTCAATTAGCAGTGACCCTAATTAATTAATTCACTAATTAATTAATCAGTCCACAGATTAAACGACCATAGTCTAGCAACAGGTGTTTAACCCCCAGCTGAATTGGAATGTTCGGATTCGACAGAACCTTTAAGTCATTGATTCATGTGAGATACAATCCTCCTACTTACTATCTCTCAACCAAGATCTAGGGCAAGGGAATAATCAGAACCCTAATAATCCGGTCTTAAAGCTAAGTGCATTTCATATCCATTTGATCTCAATCCAAGAAACCCTTTTCTTGATGTCTTGATCTACTGCCTTGGCCAAGGACTCCATATGGCATATGAATGACTTACACAATAAGAGATCACCTTGCAAATGCAAGTGTAGGTTCTATCTTGATTCTCATTCACTTTCATGAATCACTTGTGCAGCCCCAGCATAAGCCTTGAATCAGTTGTTTAAGGCGACACCCTTTAAAGCTTATACCTAAGATTACAGAGTTAACTCATAAAGTGACATGGAACCTCAAGTCTAAGGATCACTTAATCACATCAATGACTCGTGAGATATTTCCTAATCTGGAAGTTTCCATTTCCTGAAATATAAACTTCCTTTCCCATTTAGGAATCTTCTCACACGGGGCACCTCAGTGAACTTACTTATTAAAGCAAGCACCCTCATGTATCACGCACGTATCAACTATACACTTTGCACCTCCATGAAACAAGGTGGTCCTTCTTAAGGGCGTGATCCCACAAGCAAGCCTTAGAGGAGTCAGGTTGACACTCCCACTGTCTGTAGGACTCATCGGCTTGGAGTATTTTACTAATCATGACTTATGTGATATAGGGCTCGTTTCATGAACCATTTCACCTAAATGGTAGAGTCCTAAAGTCATCAGGATTAGGGGAGTTCTCATACATGCACAGCTAAAGTAAACGCATACCAAACAAGAGCATATAAAGAAGTGTTGCCTCAATTCGTTATTTCATTCAAAGATTGTCTGTGATACTAGGAAAGTCCCAAAACGGATTATGACTAATCGGCTTTCTAGGGCACTATTCCTAACAAAAGCTTCGAATTACTTTGGAACGTTGAGATATAAAAGGATTAGCAAGTTAGACATCTTAGGATCATTTTTCGAAAATGAACCTATAGAGTTGACTTCTTGTGAATCCTATCTCAAAGGGAAAACGTTCCCGGAACATTGTTTAGGTGAAACATGGAACGTTCCAAAATTATAGTGGATTTCGATCCATGCTGATGAGTGTAAGATGCTTAATGTAAGCACTAGATACAATCGTCAGTTTAATCATTATGAATGAATGTGCTTGTTAAAGTACAAATTCGAAACTTATATGAAATTCATGGAATTTCAAAAGGAGGTTAGGAACCGAATTAGTCATAAGTTATAGGTAAATCGATATGATCGAGATAGCCAATATCTTAGTAACTAATTCCTTAGTCATCTTAGTGATAATAGGATTATCTCTCAGTAAACTAATTCGAGAACACCTTAGTGTTTCCGAATGAGGGAATGAAACCTAATGCAACATGGTCCATTCCATAGCAAGCTTTACTGACTTATAATCATTCTAGGAATAAACTCCCAGAATATGCAGTTAGAGATTTTGAATTTAGTACCTTCCAAAATCAGTCCTTTAGTTGCACTATGCAATGTGGCATATTAAATTCCCTAATTATTCTTATCCAAGAATTTAGTAGAATCCTCTTAAGTGAAGAGGATAGTGGGAGATAAGTTTGAAATGAGTTCAAGTTTATACAACGATATTGAATATCGTTTCTGCAATTCCCTTAGACAAAGGTTGTTTGTCTCAAGGAATGTATCTTTCTTAAGGAATCGTTCCTGTAGAAGAAGAAAGACAAGCAAGCAGACCTCAAAGAAATTTGAGGATAAAATTTAGCCCATCTGATAAAATTTAGCCAAATTTTAGAGTATGTACACGTGTGAAACCCTTCTCTTAAGACGTGTTTAGAACGCGTTCCTAGATAGCCAAGGAATTACTTGAAGAGGAGACGCTGTCAGATTTGGAATCTGAGTAGTATAAGCAAGCCTTGAAATCTAATATGGATTCCATATACTCAAACCAAGTTTTGACCTTGGTTGATCCACCTGATAGGATCAAGCTCGTGGAGCTCCGAGTAAATGGAAAGCATTACAACCTTCTTGACGATTGAAATGCAAAAGTCCATTTGGATTATGTTTACCACATCCTCATATTCTGACTATGAGATATGATAAATGAATATGAGAACTATCTTGTTCAATATGAGATTGAAAGAGACTGAAATAAGGTATTTCTATAAATCTCATACTCAGTGGGAGTATACATAAGGTATGCAAATCCCTAAAGTCAATCTGTGGATTGATAAAGGCTTCTAGGAGTTAGACAATTCGATTTCATAGGATAGTCAAATCGTTTGACACAGATGGAAGTCGAATAAGTCTCAAAAGTGTACATAAGAAAGTTAGTGATGTAAGAGTCAATTTTTTGGTTCTTTAGAAAAACGACATCCTTCTCATTAGGAATGTCAAGGATGACGTGAAAGTTACCAATTCTTGTTTAAGAAACAATTTGACATGAAAGATCTTAGTGATTATCCTATATTCTCGACATTCAGATCTATAGAAGATAGATCTAAGAGAATAAAAGGATTATCACAAAACGAGTACATAACCATAATACTAAAAGGAGTTTAGTATGGACAATGGAATATCTCTTTTGAAGAGTATATGTCCTAAGATAACTTTAAGAAAGTTAGAATGTCCAAATTCCCTTTCAGTGAAAGGGTGCATAATGTATGAAAAGTTATGTACTAAATTAGATATGGCGCAACACTAAGCATAGTAGGCCGAATCTAATATGACCTCAGAGAAGGTCATTAGATTTCTGTAAAGGATGTCCTCAGAGTACTTGAGAAGAAATGAGGATATGTATTAATTTACAGAGCCCAAAAGATCTTGTTGTTAGAAGGATATTTGATGTAACCGTTCATCAAACATAGATGATTATGAAATCATTGAAAGGATACGACTTCTACCAGAATGGTAATACAATGTGTTGGAAAGGGGTTCCAAGGACGGACATTGCAAAACTCGACTATTGTAGTTGAGAACTTAGTCGTATTATATAACGCTAAGTTAAGTGTTTGGGTAAGAAACTCCATCTAACTGGTTAGATGAAGTTCCTAGCATGAAACAACTCCTTTATCATATTGTATGATAAAATGGATGGTTGCTCAAGTTAGAGAACCAAGACCTCACCAAGAGACTGAATACGTGATTACGAATCACTTTATAAGGAAAAGGTGTTTCCTAAGAGATGTGTAAACAAGAGGGTCACATCAGTAGAGAATATAGCAGATCCACTTTGGAAACGCCCAAAGTCAATAGGCTCTCAAAGTGCATCTTGAGAAGATGAGGCTTACAGTACCTAAATGGCTTTTACGGGCAAGTGGGAGATTGTTAGGAATAGTGCCCTAGAAAGCCGATTCGAAGTAATCTGCTTTGGGACTTTTCTTATATCACAGACAATCTTTGAATGAAATAACGAATTAAGGCAAACACTTCTTTATATGCCAATACGTGTTTTGTGTGTTTCCATTACGTGCGCATGTATGAGAACTCCCCTAATCCTGATAACTTTAGGACTCTACCATTTAGGTGAAATGGTTCATGAAACGAGCCCTATATCACATAAGTCATGATTAGTAAAATGCTCCAAGCCGATGAGTCCTACAGACAGTGGGAGTGTCAACCTGACTCCTCTAAGGCTTGCTTGTGGGATCACGCCCTTAAGAAGGACCACCTTGTTTCATGGAGGTGCAAAGTGTATAGTTACGTGCGTGATACGTGAGGGTGCTTACTTTAATAAGTAAGTTCACTGAGGTGCCCCGTGTGAGAACGTTCCTAAATGGGAAAGGAAGTTTCTATTTCAGGATATGGAAACTTCCAGATTAGGAAATATCTCACGAGTCATTGATGTGATTAATTGATCCTTAGACTTGAGGTTCCTTGTCACTTTATGAGTTAACTCTGTAGTCTTAGGTATAAGCATTAAAAGGTGTCGCCATAGACAACTGATTCAAGGCTTATACTGGGGCTGCACAAGTGACTCATGAAAGTGAATGAGAATCAAGAAAGGACCTACAGTTGCATTTGCAAGGTGATCTCTTATTGTGTAAGTCATTCATATGCCATATGGAGTCCTTGGCCAAGGCAGTAGATCAAGACATCAAGAAAAAGGGTTTCTTGGATTGAGATCAAATGGATATGAAATGCACTTAGCTTTAAGACCGGATTATTAGGGTTCTGATTATTCCCTTGCCCTAGATCTTGGTTGAGAGATAGTAAGTAGGAGGATTGTATCTCACATGAATCAATGACTTAAAGGTTCTGTCAAATCCGAACTTTCCAATTCAGCTAGGGGTTAAACACCTGTTGCTAGACTATGGTCGTTTAATCTGTGGACTGATTAATTAATTAGTGAATTAATTAATTAGGGTCACTGCTAATTGAATTGAGAACCTAGAGGGTCACACACAACAACTTGGTTACATGAGTTGAGGCTTGAAAATGATTAAACGAGTTAATCGGGCCTAGAGGGTTCCACACGTGTGAAATCACACGTGTGGGTCACGTGAGGAGCACGTGTCCTTGGGACACGTGCCTCACACGTGTATTTGTATATATATGATATATATTAAATAATTAAATATGTTAATTATTTAATAGACTTTGGTTTAATTTTGAATTAAAAGGAAAGTCTTATTTTGGAGAAAAATAATCTAGTTAATTAATTATGAATTAATTAATTAGATAAAATAAGTTATTTATTTTAAATAAATAAAGTATAAAATTATCCAAAAATAGTTTGGATATTTTTAGCTCTCTTCAAAGTTGATTTGAATTAGAATTCAAAGTCAAAGTCAAATTACTTGATGATCAAGTAATAGGAGAGAGAGAGACCAAAATCCTAGCCCATAAAGGACTAGGAATTTTCGGTCCTCCCCTCTTATAAATAGGGGAGCTCGAGCTCCCCTTAGAGCTAATTGACAATTCTTTTGGTTCATGTGTTGAACACTATCCTTTCTCCAAGATAAATAAAAACCCTAGGTTAAGCCTAAACACTAACTAGAGAACTAGCATCCTTACTAGTTAGATTGTAGCCAAGTTGGTGGACTATCTCTAGAGAACTTCAAGTTAGAAGTTTTGAAGATTCGAGCTTTACTAAAAGTGGGGATCAAGCAAAACGATCAGAAGGGATGATGAAACGATTCTGAACCTGACGTGAAACGAATGAAAAAATCGAACCAAAGAAGATGGCGAAAACCGTTCGTCCATGTCCTGAAGGATGAATTTTTTCACGAGGGTTTTGTGACTGGCAGTTTTCTACTTTCGCAAAACTGGTTTTTCGAAGGGAGTTTCAATCATCTCTTTCTCGTTTTATGTTTCTTTCTTTATGTTATATTGTTAAGAACTCCCATAACATGATTTGAATCTAGGTTGGTGTGGATTGCTATCCCTACAATGGATTCTGAAATAGAAAGAGACTTTCGAGGGACGGGTTGTCAAGCCGCGAGAAGAGCGTTCTTGGGTGGCTTGAAACGCTTCAAGAAAGAATAAAAGAAAAGTAAGTTTTCTATCTCTACGAATTTGGTTACACGATTGCGAGTCCAAGATCCTTTTGTTGGAAATTTTTTTAAATTTCCGCTGCTTTCTGATTCCTGTTTTCCAACATTCTCTCCAAAATTGAACTGCTGCTGCGTTATTTTTTTTCAGCCCCGAACGCATGACACGGCCATGTCATGTTATAACTGGAAATGGACACGGCCGTGTCAAGCTCTCGACTTTGGGTCCTGATTTTATTTAAACCGGACACGGCCGTGTCCGATTCCTATGCATTTTGGACGAGGCCGTGTCCACTTAGTAGGTGATGGCCAGGAGGAGTTTCTTTCGTCGTTTCATTGCTTCTTGTTGATCTTTCTTGCCTCGTTTATGATGTGTATGCATGATTAACTTGTTGTATGATGTGTTAAGCTTGATCTCGTGAATTTATGGTTTATTCCTTGCCCTCGGTTATGAGATAGGACCTTATATGCCTTGAATGCTCCTATATGACCTAATGTGGATTCATTTCATATTCTTTGCATCATAAACATACATACGCATCCGCCGAGCGTCTAATGTGGTTCATATTGAGTCTAAGTTTGTCTTTTGTCCTTGCTTTGCCTTAAGGTTTGTTCCTTGGTTGGCGAGGTTGTCTTTTAGACGTCCGTTTGCTTCTTTTGTTCCCGTTGCTTCTCGGAGGTGAGGTTTCCTTCTTTTTAGCTATTATGACCTACAACCCTACTTGTAATTTAAGCCCGCATGTGAATTATATCTATATATAAATATATAGATAAGTGTTTGATATGTATTTTGCGGGAATTGGCCCATTTGCTATGAAATCCATTGAAAATTCTTTTATGTATAAGTAAGCTATTTTCATTCTTTTGTTTTGAAAAGGGTTGGCGTGTGTTCGTGTTAAGTTTTGGCAAGATAAGCTTTTCGTGATAAGTATACGCTTTGTGAGATATGTGTGTGAGTTCTGTGATCAGTTTGGGCCCCGGAGAAGTGGTATGTGATCTCGGGTCGGCCATGGGGTCGCCGGACTCTCTCATAAACACGACTCCATTCACGGGAGACTTAGTTCTCCTATGCCGATGGAGCACTTTAAGGTTGGTCGTCGAAGGAACCGGGCGGGATCCTCCGGTTCATCAGTTTCGTTCTGTGGAGGGTTGAGAGGGGCACCTCTCTTCCCCAATGGTGTAAAGGTGGGATTGTTTATGAGTTTTGCTTTAGTTTGAGTAAGTGTGTGAGAACTCGTTCTCTCCGTGTTGTTACTTTTGGGTTTTACTTTTGTATCCGATACGGTTGGTGAAACGGGGTGGACTTATAACTTCTAAAACTTGGTTGACTTTGGCCTTCGGCCCTAAACCTTTCTTTATATACATATAGTATCACGGGTTAAACTTTTTGGAGTGCAAAAACCACACCCGGTTCATGAACACTTTCGATTTGAATATGCTATGCTCCTACTTATACGTATGTGTGCGTGTGTAGCCCCCTCACCAGTCACTAGGACTGACCCTCATTACTTCTTTCCCCATTTTCCCCTTTTGTTTTGAGCTTTGCAGGTGCTCGGTTGAGAGTTTGGCTAGGCGGCGGTCGTCTTTCGAGTCTTGGGAGTTGTTCGAGTCGTTGTAGAGTCCTTGCATTTGCATATTTACTTTTCCGCTTTGGTACTATGTATATTTGGTACTATGTATAAATACTTATAATCTATGTTTTTGTAATTAGAAGCTATGCATGTCCTATTTGGCCCGGAGTTGGCAAAGCATGATGTAAACTGTTTATTTTACCTTAAGTTTGTATGTATAGATTTGGTTTTGTTATGCGATCCTGCAGCTTCCACACTTTCGGTTTATTTTGTTGCGCACTCTGTTCAGGGTCTAGACCGCCTAGCCTAGAGTTGTTTTTGTTTGTCACCCGTTCGCCATGGTTCAATGCGGAAGCGGAGTTCCCATTTCGTTAACCGTGTTGGGCTATGGTGCGGGGGATGTGGCGCCCTCCGCTCCGGGGTGTTACAGTACCTTATGGTGTGTATGATTAATTAATTTGAATATTAGAACCTAGTTCTAAGCTAGTAGTAGTTATTACTTTCAGGCGAGGAAATAATTGAACAGTGGAATCCCAAGGATTTTATCTAGACCGTCAGGACACTCGGTGAGGGATAAATTGTTTTCAACTGGAATCATGCCTATACATACGTATCTATATAAAAACTATTTTCAAGCCTACCTACTATTTTGATTTATTACCCCATATACATATTACTTTACTACACTATCCCTCTTAAGGGAAAAATACTTTCTTTCCGGAATCAACGTTTTATTAGAACATTATATATTTCAAATCCATTCTATCAAAACATTGATTTCGGGTTATGCAAGCAAAATATTGTTCTTGATTCATGTTATGGGCCCCGGCTGTATCCGTAGCGAGCAATTACCCGGAAGGTATCGGGCCGAGGGTATTGTTGGTGTTGCGGACTGCCACCACCTCTTGGTAGTGGATTAACTGGAGGTTAGTTACTCCATGCCAAGGGATGAGGGAGAGATAGCTGCCTCTCGAATCTAGTTCATGGTCTCTAGGGTTGGCTCCCCTATTGACACCAAGGAGTAGCGGAGTTATTATCATATTGGTTTTATTGAAGTATCGGTGTCTTGATCAACGCCGTTACTATTTTATCACGATTTAAGGAGTTACAGATGGAGAGGCCTAGCTTGCGGGCATTAAAGTTCTTGTTACAAACGGTTCATATTTCTACAAATATTCCAAGTTACCCTTATCCCTATTTTTACAAATATTATGAACCGTTCCCTATTTGCTATATCCTATTGCCAATATTTTGATCAAGATCTTCTTGATCATATACATATATATATATATATATATATATATATATATATATATATATATATATATATATATCAATAAGTTATTATACCCCCTTCACTTAGTCACTTTGACTAACCCTTTCGCCTGGTTTCAAATGCATGATTTCAGGAATCCACGGAGCGACGCCTTAGAGGTATCTTGAAGCTTTAAGGTGTCATGTCTTAGTTAATCAGGATTATACTAAGAGTGCATGTACATATTTCAATAAGCACTCTCGTGGTGGCCTTAGACTTATCACTGTAATTATCTTACTTCTTAACTTAATAATAGAAAATTTTCGTTCGGCTTGAGACATCACATCTTTCTATTTTACGTTGTCTAGTTTCCGCTACACTTTAAATTCCATGTTTCTATATTGCATAGTCCTGTCCGTTGGCCGAAGTATTTCTAGAGTGTTAAGACTCACGTCCACTCGGGAAATGCTACGGTGTGGGGTTGTAGTGTTAGGGGGCGCTACACTATCAAAGTGTATAACATATGATCAAGTACTATTCCATTAATACATATCATATCATAAGCTCAAGTCATAACATATGAGTCATGTAACATTGTAACAATGTAATAACATATCATAGATATAAGTCATAGCATATGAAGACCATTAAACATGTAACATCCATCAATTGAGGCTATATAGTAACATGTAACAAGTTATGATATAATTGATCATAGGTTACTATTCTATTGCCTAACATGCTTGAACATAATTAAAATATCATAAACATGCATCAATAATCATCATATAGCAGCTCCATAACATGATCGTACCATATACAAAGCAATTCTTAACATTTCATAGCAAATACTAAACAATTAAATCATAATTCACTACTAACAAACATATCATAAGAACTATATAATAATGCATAAAATAAAATCCTATATGTCTTGGGGAAGACCCTAAGACCCAACCTAAACATAATATAAACATACCATAACATAAAAGCATAAACTAAACTAAAACATAACCTAAAAACATAACATAAAATAAAACAACATCTAACCTAGCAATGGGGGGAGCCTCACGGCAAGAGGGGGAAAGAGGGAGGAAGAAAGGGTCTTGTTAACACAAGATATGAGCAAGGAATTCAATAGGTGAGGGCTCTATTTTATAGTTGTTGGGAAGCCCCTCACCTTGTAATAAAAGTATAAGTAAGGGTAGGAGAGCAAAATATTAAAGCTTCTCATGTAAGCTAACTTAGTCTTGGAACAAGAATAGGGTTGGCAGGGGCATTTCGGTCATTTTTAACACCCAAAACCGGAGAATAAGTGGCTGGAAGTTAGCTCATTCCGTTGGCACAAAAATTAGCTTCGAAACGCATATTCATACGTCGAATTCGGATTTACCGTTTAAAAGATACATTCATTTTAGTGAATAAAAGTTTTGAGCCCGAAACTCAACATGAGTGAAAAACGACTTTCGAGAATGATTTTCAAGTCCGGATTGTTTCCAAAATTCAAGAAATAAATCGAGAAGCGTTTTGAATCCAATATCGACTATAAAACATTTTACCGATAGAAAGTTGAAAACGTAGAATGAATAGTGAATTCTTACGTACATACGTACGCTTCAAAATTTCGAGCTAGGGTTCAAATCAAGGGCTGTAAAACATCTTAAAAATCTTTAAATAACTCAAGTAGTGCAAATCCGAAGAGAAAACATTTTTCGAATGAAAACCGTTCGTAGTAGAAATAGTGAACTAGGGTTTTTCGTAAACATTTTCAATAAAACGGAGTTCGGAATAGATTTTCTAGTCAAGAATGATTTCAATAGACTCCTCTCGACTCAAGGATCGATTTGACTGTAAACTTGGGTAGGAAAAGATATCAGAATCAAAAAGCTCATTTTCAGATGAATAGTAACTTTGGTCGGTAAGTTCCCAAAATGCCCTTATGGTTCAAAAAAGGTTTCCGGAGCTTGGAAAACAAGTTCAAGGGATAGGAAAACATGTGATATGAACCTCTAGGGTTCCATTGAAGCATTGAGTAATATAGGCTTGGGAAATGAATAGTAAACTGTATCGAAGGTCAAGAATTCACCCTTAAAACATGTCAGATCACATATGAGCACAAAGTTCATATAAGAATGCAATGCATGAAGGTTTATAAACTTGGATCACGGTCTATAAACGCCTTACCAATGCCGTTAGTTTACCGTTTTCATCCAGGCCCTGTTTTGGGCTATTACACTTCTCCTCGTCCACATCATCATCATCATCAACCTCATTTTGAAAGGCAGACTCTGGTAGATCCTCCACACAATCAAGCAACCTAAGCTCCTTTTTATTAGCAGGTTTAATTTGATATAGCTGCAAGCAAACGATTAACTTGTATAATATAAGCATATAGCTCATCATAATTCATGTATACATAACGTTTTTAATCATAATATTTACTTACGTTGGAGAAGGTCAGCTTGCTGAAACGCTTTTCAATTTCCTTGTTTTGTGCAGGCAAAGTACTCTTCCCCCACTTCAAAAACCGTGGGAAGGCCTGCACCAACTCGGCATGCCCACAGGAGGAAAAATGCTCCATGAACCAAGCCTGGATTTAAAACAGACTAGGGGGATCAAAAAGCCAAACACAACCGCGTAGATATAAAAAACAAGATAACAATATATATAATCTTATCATCAGCCCCATGGTACAACCGTCAAGAAACTGTTTGGAATCAACTTTGAACTTCTCAATTGACAAAACCAAAAAATTATAAACAGCAGCGCCCCAAGCGAATCGGTCGATATACATTAAGTCATCTACGTAGCATATCAGACCAATTGGCAGCTTAAGGCTACTGCGTGGAAACAACAATGTAGAAAAAACAAACAATATGAACATTCTTGCAAAATCATCGATGCCTTCGGCATCACTCCTACAAGCCAAGCCCTGTAACCTGGACAATATGTTAGCACGTGTCACCCTACCGTTTTTGTTGCCAAAATACAGTTGCCGGAATCGTGATTTCACTCTAACATAAGGATCAACAGGGTTACCCTCACATTGTAGCCCCAACACAATTGAGATCTCTGTATTACTAAAGGGTACACTGACTTGCCCAAAGTTGAATGTCCGTAGATCCACGTTATAACGTTCCAGCAGCACCCCAACACGTTTGTTTGTACCTTGAACTCCATGCATTTCAAGGAATGAGCCAAATGGAGTCTCCAAAATCCTTCGCTTTTGGGCATCAGTTAGCACACCAATTTCGGCCATATTTTCAGTAAAATATGTTGGCGAACAACGACATTGTATCTCGTCGAGTAGCGTACTTTTACCGGCGCTTTTCCCGGCGCTGGACCTATATGAGATTTGCTTCAATCTAGCCATCGTAACTAATTGACAACAAAAACTGCTAAATGCCGAATTAAGACCCTCAACTCCGGAATTGAAAACCTGAATTGCAGTATCAGGGTTGTTATAATTACCAGATCTGGGGGCGGATGTATGAAGGACGGAGTGCTCGTCGGCGGCGATCGGTATCGGATTCTCAAAGGTGAAGATTCTCGAAGATGATTTAGGAGAAAGTAGAGATATTGATTCTTGAATTCAAGAAGGGCAAAATGGTTTTTTCACACGTTTTAGGGGGATTTACAAAAAATATATTGTGTATTAAGGATGTAAAATTAGTTAATTTCAAACTAGGGTGTTTGGGATAAATAACTTATCAGGAATTGTTCAATAATTTGCTGTTGACTTATTCTCCGTAAATTTCTGAGTTAGAATCCAATGTGCGTGTGTAAAAATTAAAAAAAAAATCTTAGAAGAAATATGGACAATTATTATGAAGTGTGTCGCTGCCTCTCTCTCAAGAAATATTGACAAATATTGGCTCCCCTCGTATCTTCCCCTTTCGCACACACTGCAGAGGATTAAGAGAAACTACTGCATAAGTGGCTATGATCTGACAGAAATGGTAAATCTCTAGTATCCTTGAAACTGATATTCGCCTTCATTTTGTCATTGTTTTATGGATTAATGCGAGTGCTTATTATTCTTGCGGATCTGGGTTTGTTTGAATTTTACTCATTTGCTTCTTGACGATTGAAATGCAAAAGTCCATTTGGATTATGTTTACCACATCCTCATATTCTGACTATGAGATATGATAAATGAATATGAGAACTATCATGTTCAATATGAGATTGAAAGAGACTGAAATAAGGTATTTCTATAAATCTCATACTCAGTGGGAGTATACATAAGGTATGCAAATCCCTAAAGTCAATCTGCGGATTGATAAAGGCTCCTAGGAGTTAGACAATTCGATTTCATAGGATAGTCAAATCGTTTGACACAGATGGAAGTCGAATAAGTCTCAAAAGTGTACATAAGAAAGTTAGTGATGTAAGAGTCAATTTTTTGGTTCTTTAGAAGAACGACATCCTTCTCATTAGGAATGTCAAGGATGACGTGAAAGTTACCAATTCTTGTTTAAGAAACAATTTGACATGAAAGATCTTAGTGATTATCCTATATTCTCGACATTCAGATCTATAGAAGATATATCTAAGAGAATAAAAGGATTATCACAAAACGAGTACATAACCATAATACTAAAAGGAGTTTAGTATGGACAATGGAATATCTCTTTTGAAGAGTATATGTCCTAAGATAACTTTAAGAAAGTTAGAATGTCCAAAATCCCTTTAAGTGAAGGGGTGCATAATGTATGAAAAGTTATGTACTAAATTAGATATGGCGCAACACTAAGCATAGTAGGCCGAATCTAATATGACCTCAGAGAAGGTCATTAGATTTCTGTAAAGGATGTCCTCAGAGTACTTGAGAAGAAATGAGGATATGTATTAATTTACAGAGCCCAAAAGATCTTGTTGTTAGAAGGATATTTGATGTAACCGTTCATCAAACATAGATGATTATGAAATCATTGAAAGGATACGACTTCTACCAGAATGGTAATACAATGTGTTGGAAAGGGGTTCCAAGGACGGACATTGCAAAACTCGACTATTGTAGTTGAGAACTTAGTCGTATTATATAACGCTAAGTTAAGTGTTTGGGTAAGAAACTCCATCTAACTGGTTAGATGAAGTTCCTAGCATGAAACAACTCCTTTATCATATTGTATGATAAAATGGATGGTTGCTCAAGTTAGAGAACCAAGACCTCACCAAGAGACTGAACACGTGATTACGAATCACTTTATAAGGAAAAGGTGTTTCCTAAGAGATATGTAAACAAGAGGGTCACATCAGTAGAGAATATAGCAGATCCACTTTGGAAACGCCCAAAGTCAATAGGCTCTCAAAGTGCATCTTGAGAAGATGAGGCTTACAGTACCTAAATGGCTTTTACGGGCAAGTGGGAGATTGTTAGGAATAGTGCCCTAGAAAGCCGATTCGAAGTAATCTGCTTTGGGACTTTTCTTATATCACAGACAATCTTTGAATGAAATAACGAATTAAGGCAAACACTTCTTTATATGCCAATACGTGTTTTGTGTGTTTCCATTACGTGCGCATGTATGAGAACTCCCCTAATCCTGATGACTTTAGGACTCTACCATTTAGGTGAAATGGTTCATGAAACGAGCCCTATATCACATAAGTCATGATTAGTAAAATGCTCCAAGCCGATGAGTCCTACAGACAGTGGGAGTGTCAACCTGACTCCTCTAAGGCTTGCTTGTGGGATCACGCCCTTAAGAAGGACCACCTTGTTTCATGGAGGTGCAAAGTGTATAGTTGATACGTGCGTGATACATGAGGGTGCTTACTTTAATAAGTAAGTTCACTGAGGTGCCCCGTGTGAGAACGTTCCTAAATGGGAAAGGAAGTTTCTATTTCAGGAAATGGAAACTTCCAGATTAGGAAATATCTCACGAGTCATTGATGTGATTAATTGATCCTTAGACTTGAGGTTCCTTGTCACTTTATGAGTTAACTCTGTAGTCTTAGGTATAAGCTTTAAAAGGTGTCGCCTTAGACAACTGATTCAAGGCTTATACTGGGGCTGCACAAGTGACTCATGAAAGTGAATGAGAATCAAGAAAGGACCTACAGTTGCATTTGCAAGGTGATCTCTTATTGTGTAAGTCATTCATATGCCATATGGAGTCCTTGGCCAAGGCAGTAGATCAAGACATCAAGAAAAAGGGTTTCTTGGATTGAGATCAAATGGATATGAAATGCACTTAGCTTTAAGACCGGATTATTAGGGTTCTGATTATTCCCTTGCCCTAGATCTTGGTTGAGAGATAGTAAGTAGGAGGATTGTATCTCACATGAATCAATGACTTAAAGGTTCTGTCAAATCCGAACATTCCAATTCAGCTAGGGGTTAAACACCTGTTGCTAGACTATGGTCGTTTAATCTGTGGACTGATTAATTAATTAGTGAATTAATTAATTAGGGTCACTGCTAATTGAATTGAGAACCTAGAGGGTCACACACAACAACTTGGTTACATGAGTTGAGGCTTGAAAATGATTAAACGAGTTAATCGGGCCTAGAGGGTTCCACACGTGTGAAATCACACGTGTGGGTCACGTGAGGAGCACGTGTCCTTGGGACACGTGCCTCACACGTGTATTTGTATATATATGATATATATTAAATAATTAAATATGTTAATTATTTAATAGACTTTGGTTTAATTTTGAATTAAAAGGAAAGTCTTATTTTGGAGAAAAATAATCTAGTTAATTAATTATGAATTAATTAATTAGATAAAATAAGTTATTTATTTTAAATAAATAAAGTATAAAATTATCCAAAAATAGTTTGGATATTTTTAGCTCTCTTCAAAGTTGATTTGAATTAGAATTCAAAGTCAAAGTCAAATTACTTGATGATCAAGTAATAGGAGAGAGAGAGACCAAAATCCTAGCCCATAAAGGACTAGGAATTTTCGGTCCTCCTCTCTTATAAATAGGGGAGCTCGAGCTCCCCTTAGAGCTAATTGACAATTCTTTTGGTTCATGTGTTGAACACCATCCTTTCTCCAAGATAAATAAAAACCCTAGGTTAAGCCTAAACACTAACTAGAGAACTAGCATCCTTACTAGTTAGATTGTAGCCAAGTTGGTGGACTATCTCTAGAGAACTTCAAGTTAGAAGTTTTGAAGATTCGAGCTTTACTAAAAGTGGGGATCAAGCAAAACGATCAGAAGGGATGATGAAACGATTCTGAACCTGACGTGAAACGAATGAAAAAATCGAACCAAAGAAGATGGCGAAAACCGTTCGTCCATATCCTGAAGGATGAATTTTTTCACGAGGGTTTTGTGACTGGCAGTTTTCTACTTTCGCAAAACTGGTTTTTCGAAGGGAGTTTCAATCATCTCTTTCTCGTTTTATGTTTCTTTCTTTATGTTATATTGTTAAGAACTCCCATAACATGATTTGAATCTAGGTTGGTGTGGATTGCTATCCCTACAATGGATTCTGAAATAGAAAGAGACTTTCGAGGGACGGGTTGTCAAGCCGCGAGAAGAGCGTTCTTGGGTGGCTTGAAACGCTTCAAGAAAGAATAAAAGAAAAGTAAGTTTTCTATCTCTACGAATTTGGTTACACGATTGCGAGTCCAAGATCCTTTTGTTGGAAATTTTTTTAAATTTCCACTGCTTTCTGATTCCTGTTTTCCAACATTCTCTCCAAAATTGAACTGCTGCTGCGTTATTTTTTTTCAGCCCCGAACGCATGACACGGCCGTGTCATGTTATAACTGGAAATGGACACGGCCGTGTCAAGCTCTCGACTTTGGGTCCTGATTTTATTTAAACCGGAAACGGCCGTGTCCGATTCCTATGCATTTTGGACGAGGCCGTGTCCACTTAGTAGGTGATGGCCAGGAGGAGTTTCTTTCGTCGTTTCATTGCTTCTTGTTGATCTTTCTTGCCTCGTTTATGATGTGTATGCATGATTAACTTGTTGTATGATGTGTTAAGCTTGATCTCGTGAATTTATGGTTTATTCCTTGCCCTCGGTTATGAGATAGGACCTTATATGCCTTGAATGCTCCTATATGACCTAATGTGGATTCATTTCATATTCTTTGCATCATAAACATACATACGCATCCGCCGAGCGTCTAATGTGGTTCATATTGAGTCTAAGTTTGTCTTTTGTCCTTGCTTTGCCTTAAGGTTTGTTCCTTGGTTGGCGAGGTTGTCTTTTAGACGTCCGTTTGCTTCTTTTGTTCCCGTTGCTTCTCGGAGGTGAGGTTTCCTTCTTTTTAGCTATTATGACCTACAACCCTACTTGTAATTTAAGCCCGCATGTGAATTATATCTATATATAAATATATAGATAAGTGTTTGATATGTATTTTGCGGGAATTGGCCCATTTGTTATGAAATCCATTGAAAATTCTTTTATGTATAAGTAAGCTATTTTCATTCTTTTGTTTTGAAAAGGGTTGGCGTGTGTTCGTGTTAAGTTTTGGCAAGATAAGCTTTTCGTGATAAGTATACGCTTTGTGAGATATGTGTGTGAGTTCTGTGATCAGTTTGGGCCCCGGAGAAGTGGTATGTGATCTCGGGTCGGCCATGGGGTCGCCGGACTCTCTCATCAACACGACTCCATTCACGGGAGACTTAGTTCTCCTATGCCGATGGAGCACTTTAAGGTTGGTCGTCGAAGGAACCGGGCGGGATCCTCCGGTTCATCAGTTTCGTTCTGTGGAGGGTTGAGAGGGGCACCTCTCTTCCCCAATGGTGTAAAGGTGGGATTGTTTATGAGTTTTGCTTTAGTTTGAGTAAGTGTGTGAGAACTCGTTCTCTCCGTGTTGTTACTTTTGGGTTTTACTTTTGTATCCGATACGGTTGGTGAAACGGGGTGGACTTATAACTTCTAAAACTTGGTTGACTTTGGCCTTCGGCCCTAAACCTTTCTTTATATATATATAGTATCACGGGTTAAACTTTTTGGAGTGCAAAAACCACACCCGGTTCATGAACACTTTCGATTTGAATATGCTATGCTCCTACTTATACGTATGTGTGCGTGTGTAGCCCCCTCACCAGTCACTAGGACTGACCCTCATTGCTTCTTTCCCCATTTTCCCCTTTTGTTTTGAGCTTTGCAGGTGCTCGGTTGAGAGTTTGGCTAGGCGGCGGTCGTCTTTCGAGTCTTGGGAGTTGTTCGAGTCGTTGTAGAGTCCTTGCATTTGCATATTTACTTTTCCGCTTTGGTACTATGTATATTTGGTACTATGTATAAATACTTATAATCTATGTTTTTGTAATTAGAAGCTATGCATGTCCTATTTGGCCCGGAGTAGGCAAAGCATGATGTAAACTGTTTATTTTACCTTAAGTTTGTATGTATAGATTTGGTTTTGTTATGCGATCCTGCAGCTTCCACACTTTCGGTTTATTTTGTTGCGCACTCAGTTCAGGGTCTAGACCGCCTAGCCTAGAGTTGTTTTTGTTTGTCACCCGTTCGCCATGGTTCAATGCGGAAGCGGAGTTCCCATTTCGTTAACCGTGTTGGGCTATGGTGCGGGGGATGTGGCGCCCTCCGCTCCGGTGTGTTACAGTACCTTATGGTGTGTATGATTAATTAATTTGAATATTAGAACCTAGTTCTAAGCTAGTAGTAGTTATTACTTTTAGGCGAGGAAATAATTGAACAGTGGAATCCCAAGGATTTTATCTAGACCGTCAGGACACTCGGTGAGGGATAAATTATTTTCAACTGGAATCATGCCTATACATACGTATCTATATAAAAACTATTTTCAAGCCTACCTACTATTTTGATTTATTACCCCATATACATATTACTTTACTACACTATCCCTCTTAAGGGAAAAATACTTTCTTTCCGGAATCAACGTTTTATTAGAACATTATATATTTCAAATCCATTCTATCAAAACATTGATTTCGGGTTATGCAAGCAAAATATTGTTCTTGATTCATGTTATGGGCCCCGGCTGTATCCGTAGCGAGCAATTACCCGGAAGGTATCGGGCCGAGGGTATTGTTGGTGTTGCGGACTGCCACCACCTCTTGGTAGTGGTTTAACTGGAGGTTAGTTACTCCATGCCAAGGGATGAGGGAGTGATAGCTGCCTCTCGAATCTAGTTCATGGTCTCTAGGGTTGGCTCCCCTATTGACACCAAGGAGTAGCGGAGTTATTATCATATTGGTTTTATTGAAGTATCGGTGTCCTGATCAACACCGTTACTATTTTATCATGATTTAAGGAGTTACAGATGGAGAGGCCTAGCTTGCGGGCATTAAAGTTCTTGTTACAAACGGTTCATATTTCTACAAATATTCCAAGTTACCCCTATCCCTATTTTTACAAATATTATGAACCGTTCCCTATTTGCTATATCCTATTGCCAATATTTTGATCAAGATCTTCTTGATCATATACATATATATATATATATATATATATATATATAGAGCAAATTACATTTTTGGTCCCATAGGATTGGGCGATTTGCAATTTTGGTCCCACTGTTTTAAAAAGTGACGATTTTGGTCCCGTAGGTTCTAATTTGTGACAATTTTGGTCCCAACCGTTAAATGGCGGACGGAAACCGTTAAATGTGAGAAAAGTCAAACGAAATAATTAACAAAAAAATTCTAATGAAATTTGTAGCCCAGTTGGTTAGGGCGTTTTGTTCCAACCCAAGGGTCCTGGGTTCAAACCCATGCCATTACCATTTTTTTCCTCAAACAATTATATGCTTAAATATATTTTAACTTTAATAATAATATAATATAAATATATTATTATATTATTATTAAAATTAATTTATGTTTTAACATAATAATTACACGTATATGATATATTAATATATCATATTTAATACATAAAGTATATAAGTATTATTTTTTATAAATACATAATATATATTTTATATATTAATATTAAATATATATATATATATATATATATATATATATATATATTAGTGTATATAATATATAGTACATATATTATATATATTACGTGTATATATAAATATATTAAATAATAAATATTTTAATAAATATATTAAACAATATTATATTTATTTTAACATGATACTATATTATATTTTTATTTTAACATAGAAATATATTTATATTTTAAATAAATATTTTAAATAAAATTTAATAAATATATTAAATAATATTATAATTTAAAAATATTTTAACATAATAATATATTATATTTACTATATATTATATAAATTAATATATACATATATATATATATATATATATATATATATATACATACGTTTAAAATGTATATTTTGTATTTATAAAAAGTAATATTTATATACTATATATATTAAATATTATGTATTTATATATTATATTATATATTATATACATTAATATATACACATATATATAAAATTAATATATATAATATATAATATGTATACGTATAAAATGTATATTTTGTATTTATACAAAATAATATTTATATACTATATATATTAAATATTATGTATTTATATATTATATTATATATTATACACATTAATATATACATATATATATAATATTAATATATATAATATATAATATATATACGTATAAAATGTATATTATGTATTTATATATTATATTATTATGTTAAAATATAAATAAATTCGAATAATAAAATAATATAAATATATTATTAAGTTAAAATAAAAATATAATATATCATTATGTTAAAATATTTTTTAAGCTATGATATATATTTGTATATTTTATTTAGTAGAATATTTATACACATAATATTTTTATTTATATATTATATACGTGTAATTATTATGTTAAAATAAATATAATATTATTTAATATATTTATTTAATATATTTATTAAATATTATTTAAAATATTTATTTATATTTTAACATAATAATTATTTGACAAAATAAACATTGTTTTGCCCAGGTTCGAGCCTGAGACCTCTCATAGAGGAGAGAGCCTCGCTACCACTGGGCTACAGCTGCCTATTTGTTAATTTTCTTGTCAAAAATTGTATTTGCCTTCGCAACCATAAATACATTTAACGGTTTCCGTCTGCCATTTAACGGTTGGGACCAAAATTGTCACAAATTGAAACCTACGGGACCAAAATTGTCACTTTTTAAAACAGTGGGACCAAAATTGCAAATCGCCCAATCCTATGGGACCAAAAATGTAATTTGCTCTTATTATACCCCCCTTCACTTAGTCACTTTGACTAACCCTTTCGCCTGGTTTCAAATGCATGATTTCAGGAATCCACGGAGCGACGCCTTAGAGGTATCTTGAAGCTTTAAGGTGTCATGTCTTAGTTAATCAGGATTATACTAAGAGTGCATGTACATATTTCAATAAGCACTCTCGTGGTGGCCTTAGACTTATCACTGTAATTATCTTACTTCTTAACTTAATAATAGAAAATTTTCGTTCGGCTTGAGACATCACATCTTTCTATTTTACGTTGTCTAGTTTCCGCTACACTTTAAATTCCATGTTTCTATATTGCATAGTCCTGTCCGTTGGCCGAAGTATTTCTAGAGTGTTAAGACTCACGTCCACTCGGGAAATGCTACGGTGTGGGGTTGTAGTGTTAGGGGGCGCTACACTATCAAAGTGTATAACATATGATCAAGTACTATTCCATTAATACATATCATATCATAAGCTCAAGTCATAACATATGAGTCATGTAACATTGTAACAATGTAATAACATATCATAGATATAAGTCATAGCATATGAAGACCATTAAACATGTAACATCCATCAATTGAGGCTATATAGTAACATGTAACAAGTTATGATATAATTGATCATAGGTTACTATTCTATTGCCTAACATGCTTGAACATAATTAAAATATCATAAACAAGCATCAATAATCATCATATAGCAGCTCCATAACATGATCGTACCATATACAAAGCAATTCTTAACATTTCATAGCAAATACTAAACAATTAAATCATAATTCACTACTAACAAACATATCATAAGAACTATATAATAATGCATAAAATAAAATCCTATATGTCTTGGGGAAGACCCTAAGACCCAACCTAAACATAATATAAACATACCATAACATAAAAGCATAAACTAAACTAAAACATAACCTAAAAACATAACATAAAATAAAACAACATCTAACCTAGCAATGGGGGGAGCCTCACGGCAAGAGGGGGAAAGAGGGAGGAAGAAAGGGTCTTGTTAACACAAGATATGAGCAAGGAATTCAATGGCATGAGGGCTCTATTTTATAGTTGTTGGGAAGCCCCTCACCTTGTAATAAAAGTATAAGTAAGGGTAGGAGAGCAAAATATTAAAGCTTCTCATGTAAGCTAACTTAGTCTTGGAACAAGAATAGGGTTGGCAGGGGCATTTCGGTCATTTTTAACACCCAAAACCGGAGAATAAGTGGCTGGAAGTTAGCTCATTCCGTTGGCACAAAAATTAGCTTCGAAACGCATATTCATACGTCGAATTCGGATTTACCGTTTAAAAGATACATTCATTTTAGTGAATAAAAGTTTTGAGCCCGAAACTCAACATGAGTGAAAAACGACTTTCGAGAATGATTTTCAAGTCCGGATTGTTTCCAAAATTCAAGAAATAAATCGAGAAGCGTTTTGAATCTAATATCGACTATAAAACGTTTTACCGATAGAAAGTTGAAAACGTAGAATGAATAGTGAATTCTTACGTACATACGTACGCTTCAAAATTTCGAGCTAGGGTTCAAATCAAGGGCTGTAAAACATCTTAAAAATCTTTAAATAACTCAAGTAGTGCAAATCCGAAGAGAAAACATTTTTCGAATGAAAACCGTTCGTAGTAGAAATAGTGAACTAGGGTTTTTCGTAAACATTTTCAATAAAACGGAGTTCGGAATAGATTTTCTAGTCAAGAATGATTTCAATAGACTCGTCTCTACTCAAGGATCGATTTGACTGTAAACTTGGGTAGGAAAAGATATCAGAATCAAAAAGTTCATTTTCAGATGAATAGTAACTTTGGTCGGTAAGTTCCCAAAATGCCCTTATGGTTCAAAAAAGGTTTCCGGAGCTTGGAAAACAAGTTCAAGGGATAGGAAAACATGTGATATGAACCTCTAGGGTTCCATTGAAGCATTGAGTAATATAGGCTTGGGAAATGAATAGTAAACTGTATCGAAGGTCAAGAATTCACCCTTAAAACATGTCAGATCACATATGAGCACAAAGTTCATATAAGAATGCAATGCATGAAGGTTTATAAACTTGGATCACGGTCTATAAACGCCTTACCAATGCCGTTAGTTTACCGTTTTCATCCAGGCCCTGTTTTGGGCTGTTACACTTCTCCTCGTCCACATCATCATCATCATCAACCTCATTTTGAAAGGCAGACTCTGGTAGATCCTCCACACAATCAAGCAACCTAAGCTCCTTTTTATTAGCAGGTTTAATTTGATATAGCTGCAAGCAAACGATTAACTTGTATAATATAAGCATATAGCTCATCATAATTCATGTATACATAACGTTTTTAATCATAATATTTACTTACGTTGGAGAAGGTCAGCTTGCTGAAACGCTTTTCAATTTCCTTGTTTTGTGCAGGCAAAGTACTCTTCCCCCACTTCAAAAACCGTGGGAAGGCCTGCACCAACTCGGCATGCCCACAGGAGGAAAAATGCTCCATGAACCAAGCCTGGATTTAAAACAGACTAGGGGGATCAAAAAACCAAACACAACCGCGTAGATATAAAAAACAAGATAACAATATATATAATCTTATCATCAGCCCCATGGTACAACCGTCAAGAAACTGTTTGGAATCAACTTTGAACTTCTCAATTGACAAAACCAAAAAATTATAAACAGCAGCGCCCCAAGCGAATCGGTCGATATACATTAAGTCATCTACGTAGCATATCAGACCAATTGGCAGCTTAAGGCTACTGCGTGGAAACAACAATGTAGAAAAAACAAACAATATGAACATTCTTGCAAAATCATCGATGCCTTCGGCATCACTCCTACAAGCCAAGCCCTGTAACCTGGACAATATGTTAGCACGTGTCACCCTACCGTTTTTGTTGCCAAAATACAGTTGCCGGAATCGTGATTTCACTCTAACATAAGGATCAACAGGGTTACCCTCACATTGTAGCCCCAACACAATTGAGATCTCTGTATTAGTAAAGGGTACACTGACTTGCCCAAAGTTGAATGTCCGTAGATCCACGTTATAACGTTCCAGCAGCACCCCAACACGTTTGTTTGTACCTTGAACTCCATGCATTTCAAGGAATGAGCCAAATGGAGTCTCCAAAATCCTTCGCTTTTGGGCATCAGTTAGTACATCAATTTCGGCCATATTTTCAGTAAAATATGTTGGCGAACAACGACATTGTATCTCGTCGAGTAGCGTACTTTTACCGGCGCTTTTCCCGGCGCTGGACCTATATGAGATTTGCTTCAATCTAGCCATCGTAACTAATTGACAACAAAAACTGCTAAATGCCGAATTAAGACCCTCAACTCCGGAATTGAAAACCTGAATTGCAGTATCAGGGTTGTTATAATTACCAGATCTGGGGGCGGATGTATGGAGGACGGAGTGCTCGTCGGCGGCGATCGGTATCGGATTCTCAAAGGTGAAGATTCTCGAAGATGATTTAGGAGAAAGTAGAGATATTGATTCTTGAATTCAAGAAGGGCAAAATGGTTTTTTCACACGTTTTAGGGGGATTTACAAAAAATATATTGTGTATTGAGGATGTAAAATTAGTTAATTTCAAACTAGGGTGTTTGGGATAAATAACTTATCAGGAATTGTTCAATAATTTGCTGTTGACTTATTCTCCGTAAATTTCTGAGTTAGAATCCAATGTGCGTGTGTAAAAATTAAAAAAAAAAAAATCTTAGAAGAAATATGGACAATTATTATGAAGTGTGTCGCTGCCTCTCTCTCAAGAAATATTGACAAATATTGGCTCCCCTCGTATCTTCCCCTTTCGCACACACTGCAGAGGATTAAGAGAAACTACTGCATAAGTGGCTATGATCTGACAGAAATGGTAAATCTCTAGTATCCTTGAAACTGATATTCGCCTTCATTTTGTCATTGTTTTATGGATTAATGCGAGTGCTTATTATTCTTGCGGATCTGGGTTTGTTTGAATTTTACTCATTTGCTTCTTGACGATTGAAATGCAAAAGTCCATTTGGATTATGTTTACCACATCCTCATATTCTGACTATGAGATATGATAAATGAATATGAGAACTATCTTGTTCAATATGAGATTGAAAGAGACTGAAATAAGGTATTTCTATAAATCTCATACTCAGTGGGAGTATACATAAGGTATGCAAATCCCTAAAGTCAATCTGTGGATTGATAAAGGCTTCTAGGAGTTAGACAATTCGATTTCATAGGATAGTCAAATCGTTTGACACAGATGGAAGTCGAATAAGTCTCAAAAGTGTACATAAGAAAGTTAGTGATGTAAGAGTCAATTTTTTGGTTCTTTAGAAAAACGACATCCTTCTCATTAGGAATGTCAAGGATGACGTGAAAGTTACCAATTCTTGTTTAAGAAACAATTTGACATGAAAGATCTTAGTGATTATCCTATATTCTCGACATTCAGATCTATAGAAGATAGATCTAAGAGAATAAAAGGATTATCACAAAACGAGTACATAACCATAATACTAAAAGGAGTTTAGTATGGACAATGGAATATCTCTTTTGAAGAGTATATGTCCTAAGATAACTTTAAGAAAGTTAGAATGTCCAAAATCCCTTTAAGTGAAAGGGTGCATAATGTATGAAAAGTTATGTACTAAATTAGATATGGCGCAACACTAAGCATAGTAGGCCGAATCTAATATGAGCTCAGAGAAGGTCATTAGATTTCTGTAAAGGATGTCCTCAGAGTACTTGAGAAGAAATGAGGATATGTATTAATTTACAGAGCCCAAAAGATCTTGTTGTTAGAAGGATATTTGATGTAACCGTTCATCAAACATAGATGATTATGAAATCATTGAAAGGATACGACTTCTACCAGAATGGTAATACAATGTGTTGGAAAGGGGTTCCAAGGACGGACATTGCAAAACTCGACTATTGTAGTTGAGAACTTAGTCGTATTATATAACGCTAAGTTAAGTGTTTGGGTAAGAAACTCCATCTAACTGGTTAGATGAAGTTCCTAGCATGAAACAACTCCTTTATCATATTGTATGATAAAATGGATGGTTGCTCAAGTTAGAGAACCAAGACCTCACCAAGAGACTGAACACGTGATTACGAATCACTTTATAAGGAAAAGGTGTTTCCTAAGAGATGTGTAAACAAGAGGGTCACATCAGCAGAGAATATAGCAGATCCACTTTGGAAACGCCCAAAGTCAATAGGCTCTCAAAGTGCATCTTGAGAAGATGAGGCTTACAGTACCTAAATGGCTTTTACGGGCAAGTGGGAGATTCTTAAGAATAGTGCCCTAGAAAGCCGATTCGAAGTAATCTGCTTTGGGACTTTTCTTATATCACAGACAATCTTTGAATGAAATAACGAATTAAGGCAAACACTTCTTTATATGCCAATACGTGTTTTGTGTGTTTCCATTACGTGCGCATGTATGAGAACTCCCCTAATCCTGATGACTTTAGGACTCTACCATTTAGGTGAAATGGTTCATGAAACGAGCCCTATATCACATAAGTCATGATTAGTAAAATGCTCCAAGCCGATGAGTCCTACAGACAGTGGGTGTTAGGAATAGTGCCCTAGAAAGCCGATTGTATATCCGCTTTGTACTTTTCCTTATTGTAATCACAGACAATCTTTGAATAAAATAACGAATTGAGGCAACACTTCTTTATATGCTCTTGTTTGGTATGCGTTTACTTTAGTTGTGCATGTATGAGAACTCCCCTAATCCTGATGACTTTAGGACTCTACCATTTAGGTGAAATGGTTCATGAAACGAGCCCTATATCACATGAGTCATGATTAGTAAAATACTCCAAGCCGATGAGTCCTACAGACAGTGGGAGTGTCAACCTGACTCCTCTAAGGCTTGCTTGTGGGATCACGCCCTTAAGAAGGACCACCTTGTTTCATGGAGGTGCAAAGTGTATAGTTGATACGTGCGTGATACATGAGGGTGCTTACTTTAATAAGTAAGTTCACTGAGGTGCCCCGTGTGAGAACATTCCTAAATGGGAAAGGAAGTTTCTATTTCAGGAAATGGAAACTTCCAGATTAGGAAATATCTCACGAGTCATTGATGTGATTAATTGATCCTTAGACTTGAGGTTCCTTGTCACTTTATGGGTTAACTCTGTAGTCTTAGGTATAAGCTTTAAAGGGTGTCGCCTTAGACAACTGATTCAAGGCTTATGCTGGGGCTGCACAAGTGATTCATGAAAGTGAATGAGAATCAAGAAAGGACCTACACTTGCAGTTGCAAGGTGATCTCTTATTGTGTAAGTCATTCATATGCCATATGGAGTCCTTGGCCAAGGCAGTAGATCAAGACATCAAGAAAAGTGTTTCTTGGATTGAGATCAAATGGATATGAAATGCACTTAGCTTTAAGACCGGATTATTAGGGTTCTGATTATTCCCTTGCCCTAGATCTTGGTTGAGAGATAGTAAGTAGGAGGATTGTATCTCACATGATTCAATGACTTAAAGGTTCTGTCGAATCCGAACATTCCAATTCAGCTAGGGGTTAAACACCTGTTGCTAGACTATGGTCGTTTAATCTGTGGACTGATTAATTAATTAGTGAATTAATTAATTAGGGTCACTGCTAATTGAATTGAGAACCTAGAGGGTCACACACAACAACTTGGTTACATGAGTTGAGGCTTGAAAATGATTAAACGAGTTAATCGGACCAAGAGGGTTCCACACGTGTGAATTCACACGTGTGGCTCACGTGAGTGACACGTGTCACTGTGACACGTGTCACACACGTGTATATATATATATATATTAAATAATTAAATTAGTTAATTATTTAATAGACTTTGGTTTAATTTTGAATTAAAAAGAAAGTCTAATTTTGGAGAAAATAATCTAGTTAATTAATTACGAATTAATTAATTAGATAAAAATAAGTTATTTATTTTATAATAAATAAAGTATAAAATTATCCAAAAATAGTTTGGATATTTTTAAGCTCTCTTAAAAGTTGACTAGAATTAGAATTCAAAGTCAAAGTTGGAAAATACTTGATGATCAAGTAATAGGAGAGAGAGGGACCAAATCCTAGTCCAAAAGGGACTAGTTTCGGCCGCCCCTCCCTTCCTATATATAGGGGAGCTCATGCTCCCCTTTAGAGCTAATTGACAATTCTTGGTTCATGTGTTGAACACCTTCCTTTCTCCAAGATTATATTAAACCCTAGGTTAAGCCTAAACACTAACTAGAGAACTAGCATCCTTACTAGTTAGATTGTGATCAAGTTGGTGGACTTTCTCTAGAGACTTCAAGTTAGAAGTTTGAAGATTCGAGCTTTACCAAGGAGAGGGGATCAAGCCGCGAGAAGAGCGTTCTTGGGTGGCTTGAAACGCTTCAAGAAAGAATAAAAGAAAAGTAAGTTTTCTATCTTTACGAATTTGGTTACACGATTGCGAGTCATAGATCCTTTTGTTGGGAAAATTTTTTAAATTCCGCTGCTTTCTGATTCGTGTTTTCCAACAAGTGGTATCAGAGCCACCTCGTTAATCGTGTTTCTGATTCGTCTCAATTATTCTGAATTTGGTAGAAATTCTTAGGCTTAGATGCGAATTAGGTATTCTTGAGTTCTTTTAGAAAGCCTGAATTACGAAACTGTAATTTTTCTTGAATTTCTGAAACTGTTTTCTTAAATTTAGTTTCTTGAAAACCGTTTTGATAGAAATTAATTTAAATCGTATTTTTGAATTTTGGTTTTGAACTGAAACACGAAACACGAAAAACGCGTTACGAGAACGCGAGCCTAGGCGTGCTAGGGTGTCGCACGCCCAGGCCCGCGTGACCGCCGCCATCGCCGCGCGCCTGTTCTAGGCGCTTCCGGACTCGCCCGGCAGCTCCTCCCGCAACCGCGCGGGAGCGTCCCGCACAACAGCCCCGCAACCGCGCGGGGCCTTCCGCCATCACCTCCTGCATCCGCGCGGGAGGGTGTCCGCGCAGCGCCGGCCTGATGGCCTGGGCGCCTGCGCGCGATACGCGCGAGAAGGCGCGCTCCAGGCGTGCGCAAGCTGGCAGCACTGCTGCTGGCATGTGCGCGCTGTGTGCGCGCGCTCGTGCGCGACGCGTGCGGGCGGCCTGGGCCGTTGGGCGGGCGTGGCGGGCACTCCAATCCGCGGCTGTCTCGTTTTTCGTGTTTAGTCCAATCCGATCCCGATTTAATTTTTCTTGAAAATTTTATTTATTAAATTTGAATTATTTTTGAAATAATTGTTTAAATTGGGATTTTGAAAATTTGAGCGATTTAAATTTTGAAAAATTACGATCTTTATTTTCTGAAAATATTGAAAGAATAAAATTATTAATTTTCAGAAATTAATTGGAATTTTATTAGTTTATTGTTTTTCGGGTTTTATTGAAAAGGCTCTTGAACAAGAATTGCATCTAAGTCGTGTTTTAAGCTATTAGAGCTTAAAGCGAGAATTTTAATTTATTGGTTAAATTTAAATTCTTGCAAAAGCATGTTAGGTGATCATGGGTTTAGATCTATGTATGGTTTTAATTTATGCACATGGATGGTTTAAATTGGGGTTGGAGCCCTATAGTTGCGTTTTTTTTCAATTGAGGTTGGAGCCTCACTTATGTGCGTACTGTTATGTGATTTATTATGTGGCTTTCCATATTACTGTTTTTGAGGCCGGGGTATGCCCCGTGTAATTGTCTAAGGCCAATATGAAGATTGAGCCTTATTACTTTATGTCTTTTTCTTTTTATTGTAATTTGAGAGTAGAGATAGGTGGTGAGGTTTTATTTTCATTTTGGAGACAATGCACCCATGGAGTAAGATGGACCACATTCAAGTAACAAGGAGGCCATAAGTGAAGACCCCTCAAAATGTTAGGGAGGGGAATCTCAATTGTTAAATGTAATAGAGATAGGGCTCGTATTTTGTTACCGCTTTCCCTTATGTGATTTAAACTGTTTATGTGGCATGTATGTTAGAACTTGTGATTGTGGAGTGGCTCCCACATATCACGCATAAGATAGGTAGAACCCATGATCATTACATGTTAGTATCATGCTAGGACATGTTATCTGTTTATGTGCTTGTTTGATATGCATTTAAGTGTACTTGCATTAATCAAGACTAATAAAATTGGATAACATATATGTTGGTGAGGTCGAACCGGACAACTCTCCGGTTGATTCGAAAATTCCCATTAAATATTAAGCTAATTTCGAACAAATAGGTGTTTAATTTGAGATGCAAGTTTTGAATTAAATTCCTAGCATTCCATCAATAGGTTTTAAGTTTAGTAAGTAAAGCTAGTTATTGTCCGCGAGTCGTGGGATAGCTAGTGGAGCTTATTAGTTCTTAGTTACCTAATTGATCATTTTAAATGATCAATATTTCGTGGTCAATTTTAGCAAGGGCGATGTCCGCGAGTCGTGGGTCATTCAAACTAAGTTTTGGTCATGATCTTATGATTGATGGGTCTAGCTTAACGCCTAAGTAAATATGGATGTCGCACGAGTCGTGGGTCCATATTGAAAGATAGGTGATGCAAAAACAATTACTAAGAGTTCTAAAGGTGTTAGAATTGGTAAGTTGTACCTACCTAGGGTTCTTACTTAGAATGTCCGCGAGTCGTGGGTTCGAGGTAAAATGCCTAGGATCTTAGTACCCATTGGGAAACGTGTTCCTCTTAGATCTTTGGGAATTATAGATCTTTGAAAAACAGTGGGAGCTACATTAGATTAAAGACCTTATCTTTTGTATATCGTTATAATTCAGCATGCTCACTAGTTCTCTGTTTTACCATTTAGGTCGTAGATTCTGTGATTCTCTACGTGTTTTAAAATGGCAACCAAAAACCCTCTTGTATCGATCCTCGAGTCAAACAAGTTGACTGGTCCCAACTATTCTGATTGGCTGAGGAATCTAAAAATCATTTTAGATTCTGAAAAGAGAACTTATGTTCTCTTCGAAGGGGAGCCCACTCCTGAAGGGGAGGCTCCCACTCGGGCCGAGCGGGATGCGATTCAGAAGTGGAAGGATGATAATCTCCAAGCCCGTTGCCTTATGTTGGCTAACATGTCTCCGGACTTGCAAAAACAACATGAGGCCATGGAATTTGCTTGGGAGATTTACGACCACTTAGAGCAACTTTACCGCCCTCATGAACGTGTTACAAGGTATAACACTTCAAAGGAATTATTCCACTTGAGAATGAGGGAAGGTTCAAGTGTCCATGAGTATGGACTCAAGTTTCTTGCCCTTACTGAGAAACTTGCTTCCATGGACATGCCGCTGAAAGATGAGCTTTCAGTGGATTTGTTGCTAGCTTCGCTCCCACCATCATTCAACCCATTTGTCCTTAACTTCAACATGAATCATGCTGGTGCTACTGTAGCTGAGCTGATTAGTCAGCTTGTGACTGCTGAAAGCACGATCAAGAAGGACAATAAGGTTTTGATGGTGAATGCTCCATCTTCCTCTTCTGGGCCTTCTAAAGGTAAGGGCAAGAAAGCCCAAAAGAAGAAGAAGAAACCCCTTAGGCCCACTGGTGGCATTTCGAAGGGGAAGGCCCAAAAGAAGAAGCGTGATCAGAAAGAGGATGTTTGCTTCCATTGTGGCAAAGCGGGACATTGGAGGAGAAACTGCCCAGAGTACAAGGCTACTCTAAAGAAAGGTATCTTTCTCGTTGAAGTAAATCTTTCTATTAATTCTAGTTCTTGGGTACTTGATACCGGTTGTGGGACTCATATCTGTAATGATGTACAGATGCTAAGTGAAGTCCAACAACTAAAAGAAGGAGAATGTGTCTTGAAGATCGGCGATGGCTCAAACGTTGAAGCTCGAGCTTTAGGCACAATTAGATTAGATTTAGGTAGTTTTGAGTTAGTATTAAACAAAGTCCTTTATGTACCGAACATTATTCGTAATATAATTTCAGTTCCAATATTAGATTGTGAAGGCTATGAAACTTATATTAAGAATGGTAAATACTTTATCAAACGGAACAACTCTTCCGTTCATATCGGTACTCTAAGTAATGGACTTTACCTAACTCAAAATATTAATATTATGAATATACAACGAGAAACAAAGCGTAAGAGAGATGACAAAGTTTCAGCTCCCTTATGGCACGCTAGATTAGGACACATTTCCAAGAACAGAATTAGCAAGATAAACACTTTAGGATCATTCTCTGAAAGTGATCTCAAAGAGTTAACTTCTTGCGAATCCTGTCTCAAAGGAAAAATGTCCAAAGTCCCTTTTAAAGGAACTGTGGAACGTGCCACTGAGGTTTTGGATTTGATCCATACTGATGTTTGTGGACCGCTTAGTGTAAGCACTAGAAGCAATCATCAGTATTTCATAACCTTTACTGATGACTTTAGTCGGTATGGTTATGTATACTTAATGAAGTATAAATCTGAAGCTTTTGAGAAATTCTTAGAATTTCAAAAGGAGGTTGAGAACCAAACTGGTCACAAGATCAAAGCACTTCGATCTGATCGAGGAGGCGAGTATCTTAGTGAAGAATTCCTTAATCATCTCAAAGATAATGGGATTATCTCTCAGTGGACTCCTCCGGGAACTCCTCAACTCAATGGAGTTTCTGAGAGAAGGAATCGAACCTTACTTGATATGGTTCGTTCCATGATGAGTTTCACTGACTTACCACCTTCTTTCTGGGGTTATGCCCTAGAAAGTGCAGCAAAGATTTTGAATCTAGTTCCCTCTAAGTCAGTCCCTAAAACGCCCTATGAAATGTGGCATGGTAAAATCCCTAGTTATTCTTACTTAAGAATTTGGGGTTGTCCTGCTTACATGAAGAGGACAGTGGGAGATAAGTTAGAATCTCGTTCTAACTTATGCTACTTTGTAGGTTATCCTAAGGAATCCATAGGATACTACTTCTATGATCAATCTGAACAAAAGGTGTTTGTTTCTAGAAATGCCACTTTTCTTGAGGAACCGTTCCTTAAAGAAAAGAAGGGCAAGATCATAGAATTAGAAGAAGTACAAAATGACCCCACACCACCCACTGAAGAAACGTCCCACTCTGATCAACCACAACCAATCACGAATTTCGATACACACGAAAATCCTCCTCTAAGGCGTTCTGAACGTACTCCTAGACAGCCGGAAAGATGGTATGGATTCTTCCATGAAATCTCTCAAAAGGATAATGATCCTTTAACATATGAGGAGGCACTTTCAGATTCTGACTCTGAACAGTGGATAGAAGCCATGAAATCCGAAATGGATTCCATGAACTCCAACCAAGTTTGGACCTTGGTAGATTTGCCTGATGGGGTCAAACCCATAGGTTGCAAATGGATCTTTAAGAGAAAGCTTGGAGTTGATGGAAGCATTGCAGCCTACAAAGCAAGACTGGTTGCAAAAGGATTCACTCAGAGACCCGGCGTGGATTTTGATGAAACCTTTTCACCAGTTGCAATGCAAAAGTCTATTCGGATCATGCTTGCCATTGCTGCATATTATGACTATGAGATATGGCAAATGGATGTGAAAACTGCCTTTCTCAATGGTGACATTGACAAAGACATTTATATGGAGCAACCCATAGGTTTCACATTCAGTGGGAGTGAGCAAAAGGTTTGCAAACTCCAAAGATCAATCTATGGATTGAAACAGGCTTCTAGGAATTGGAACATTCGATTTGATGAATCGGTCAAAGCTTTTGGCTTCATCCAAATTTCGAATGAATCATGTGTGTATAGAAAGGAATTGGAGACCTCAGTGCAATTCTTAGTACTTTATGTTGATGACATCCTTCTTATTGGGAATTCGAAGGATGACATGAAAGTGACTAAGTTATGGTTATCGAACCAATTCGAGATGAAAGATCTTGGTGATGCGTCCTATATCCTTGGAATTAAAATCTATAGAGATAGATCTAGAAGGTTAATAGGACTATCACAGTCGATGTACATTGACAAAGTATTGAAAAGATTCAATATGGAGTCAGCAAAGGTTAAGAACCTTCCTATGAGTGTAGGAACATGTCTTTCAAAGAAGATGTGTCCTAAGACTAACCTTGAGAAGGAAAGAATGACTCATACACCTTATGCATCAGCAATAGGTAGCATAATGTATGCAATGTTGTGTACTCGACCGGATGTGGCTTATGCACTTAGTGTAACGAGTCGTTTCCAATCTGACCCTGGAGATGGTCACTGGGCTGCCGTGAAGAATATTCTTAAGTACTTGAAAAGTACTAAAGATTTATTCTTAGTTTACGGAGGTCAGAAAGATCTTACTGTCGAAGGATACTGCGATGCAAGCTTCGCATCTGACTTAGATGATTTTAAGTCAATGTCAGGATACATTTTCTGCCTAAACGGCGGAGCAGTGAGTTGGAAGAGTTCCAAGCAAACAACCACTGCAGATTCGACCACTGAGGCCGAATACTTAGCTGCAAATGATGCAGCTAAGGAAGGTGTTTGGATTAGAAACTTCATTCAAGAGTTGAATGTTGTTCCTAGCATGAAAGACCCCATTACTGTGTTTTGTGACAACACTGGGGCGGTTGCTCAAGCAAGAGAACCAAGATCTCACCAACGGACCAAGCACATTATGAGGAAGTATCACCTAATCCGTGATATTATCAAAAGAGGAGATGTGCAAATTGAGAGGGTCACATCAGCAGAGAACGTGGCAGATCCACTTACTAAACCCCTTAGTCTAGAAGCTTTCCAAGGTCATCTTCAGAAGATGGGACTTAGAGTAGCTTTAGAATGGCTTTGACGGGCAAGTGGGAGATTGTTAGGAATAGTGCCCTAGAAAGCCGATTGTATATCCGCTTTGTACTTTTCCTTATTGTAATCACAGACAATCTTTGAATAAAATAACGAATTGAGGCAACACTTCTTTATATGCTCTTGTTTGGTATGCGTTTACTTTAGTTGTGCATGTATGAGAACTCCCCTAATCCTGATGACTTTAGGACTCTACCATTTAGGTGAAATGGTTCATGAAACGAGCCCTATATCACATGAGTCATGATTAGTAAAATACTCCAAGCCGATGAGTCCTACAGACAGTGGGAGTGTCAACCTGACTCCTCTAAGGCTTGCTTGTGGGATCACGCCCTTAAGAAGGACCACCTTGTTTCATGGAGGTGCAAAGTGTATAGTTGATACGTGCGTGATACATGAGGGTGCTTACTTTAATAAGTAAGTTCACTGAGGTGCCCCGTGTGAGAACATTCCTAAATGGGAAAGGAAGTTTCTATTTCAGGAAATGGAAACTTCCAGATTAGGAAATATCTCACGAGTCATTGATGTGATTAATTGATCCTTAGACTTGAGGTTCCTTGTCACTTTATGGGTTAACTCTGTAGTCTTAGGTATAAGCTTTAAAGGGTGTCGCCTTAGACAACTGATTCAAGGCTTATGCTGGGGCTGCACAAGTGATTCATGAAAGTGAATGAGAATCAAGAAAGGACCTACACTTGCAGTTGCAAGGTGATCTCTTATTGTGTAAGTCATTCATATGCCATATGGAGTCCTTGGCCAAGGCAGTAGATCAAGACATCAAGAAAAGTGTTTCTTGGATTGAGATCAAATGGATATGAAATGCACTTAGCTTTAAGACCGGATTATTAGGGTTCTGATTATTCCCTTGCCCTAGATCTTGGTTGAGAGATAGTAAGTAGGAGGATTGTATCTCACATGATTCAATGACTTAAAGGTTCTGTCGAATCCGAACATTCCAATTCAGCTAGGGGTTAAACACCTGTTGCTAGACTATGGTCGTTTAATCTGTGGACTGATTAATTAATTAGTGAATTAATTAATTAGGGTCACTGCTAATTGAATTGAGAACCTAGAGGGTCACACACAACAACTTGGTTACATGAGTTGAGGCTTGAAAATGATTAAACGAGTTAATCGGACCAAGAGGGTTCCACACGTGTGAATTCACACGTGTGGCTCACGTGAGTGACACGTGTCACTGTGACACGTGTCACACACGTGTATATATATATATATATTAAATAATTAAATTAGTTAATTATTTAATAGACTTTGGTTTAATTTTGAATTAAAAAGAAAGTCTAATTTTGGAGAAAATAATCTAGTTAATTAATTACGAATTAATTAATTAGATAAAAATAAGTTATTTATTTTATAATAAATAAAGTATAAAATTATCCAAAAATAGTTTGGATATTTTTAAGCTCTCTTAAAAGTTGACTAGAATTAGAATTCAAAGTCAAAGTTGGAAAATACTTGATGATCAAGTAATAGGAGAGAGAGGGACCAAATCCTAGTCCAAAAGGGACTAGTTTCGGCCGCCCCTCCCTTCCTATATATAGGGGAGCTCATGCTCCCCTTTAGAGCTAATTGACAATTCTTGGTTCATGTGTTGAACACCTTCCTTTCTCCAAGATTATATTAAACCCTAGGTTAAGCCTAAACACTAACTAGAGAACTAGCATCCTTACTAGTTAGATTGTGATCAAGTTGGTGGACTTTCTCTAGAGACTTCAAGTTAGAAGTTTGAAGATTCGAGCTTTACCAAGGAGAGGGGATCAAGCCGCGAGAAGAGCGTTCTTGGGTGGCTTGAAACGCTTCAAGAAAGAATAAAAGAAAAGTAAGTTTTCTATCTTTACGAATTTGGTTACACGATTGCGAGTCATAGATCCTTTTGTTGGGAAAATTTTTTAAATTCCGCTGCTTTCTGATTCGTGTTTTCCAACAGTGGGAGTGTCAACCTGACTCCTCTAAGGCTTGCTTGTGGGATCACGCCCTTAAGAAGGACCACCTTGTTTCATGGAGGTGCAAAGTGTATAGTTGATACGTGCGTGATACATGAGGGTGCTTACTTTAATAAGTAAGTTCACTGAGGTGCCCCGTGTGAGAACGTTCCTAAATGGGAAAGGAAGTTTCTATTTCAGGAAATGGAAACTTCCAGATTAGGAAATATCTCATGAGTCATTGATGTGATTAATTGATCCTTAGACTTGAGGTTCCTTGTCACTTTATGAGTTAACTCTGTAGTCTTAGGTATAAGCTTTAAAGGGTGTCGCCTTAGACAACTGATTCAAGGCTTATACTGGGGTTGCACAAGTGACTCATGAAAGTGAATGAGAATCAAGAAAGGACCTACACTTGCATTTGCAAGGTGATCTCTTATTGTGTAAGTCATTCATATGCCATATGGAGTCCTTGGCCAAGGCAGTAGATCAAGACATCAAGAAAAAGGGTTTTTTGGATTGAGATCAAATGGATATGAAATGCGCTTAGCTTTAAGACCGGATTATTAGGGTTCTGATTATTCCCTTGCCCTAGATCTTGGTTGAGAGATAGTAAGTAGGAGGATTGTATCTCACATGAATCAATGACTTAAAGGTTCTGTCAAATCCGAACATTCCAATTCAGCTAGGGGTTAAACACCTGTTGCTAGACTATGGTCGTTTAATCTGTGGACTGATTAATTAATTAGTGAATTAATTAATTAGGGTCACTGCTAATTGAATTGAGAACCTAGAGGGTCACACACAACAACTTGGTTACATGAGTTGAGGCTTGAAAATGATTAAACGAGTTAATCGGGCCTAGAGGGTTCCACACGTGTGAAATCACACGTGTATATGTATATATATGATATATATTAAATAATTAACTCTGTTAATTATTTAATAGACTTTGGTTTAATTTTGAATTAAAAGGAAAGTCTTATTTTGGAGAAAAATAATCTAGTTAATTAATTATGAATTAATTAATTAGATAAAATAAGTTATTTATTTTAAATAAATAAAGTATAAAATTATCCAAAAATAGTTTGGATATTTTTAGCTCTCTTGAAAGTTGATTTGAATTAGAATTCAAAGTCAAAGTCAAATTACTTGATGATCAAGTAATAGGAGAGAGAGAGAGACCAAAATCCTAGCCCATAAAGGACTAGGAATTTTCGGTCCTCCCCTCTTATAAATAGGGGAGCTCGAGCTCCCCTTAGAGCTAATTGACAATTCTTTTGGTTCATGTGTTGAACACCATCCTTTCTCCAAGATAAATAAAAACCCTAGGTTAAGCCTAAACACTAACTAGAGAACTAGCATCCTTACTAGTTAGATTGTAGCCAAGTTAGTGGACTATCTCTAGAGAACTTCAAGTTAGAAGTTTTGAAGATTCGAGCTTTACTAAAAGTGGGGATCAAGCAAAACGATCAGAAGGGATTATGAAACGATTCTGAACCCGACGTGAAACGAATGAAAAAATCGAACCAAAGAAGATGGCGAAAACCGTTCGTCCATATCCTGAAGGATGAATTTTTTCACGAGGGTTTTGTGACTGGCAGTTTTCTACTTTCGCAAAACTGGTTTTTCGAAGGGAGTTTCAATCATATCTTTCTCGTTTTATGTTTCTTTCTTTATGTTATATTGTTAAGAACTCCCATAACATGATTTGAATCTAGGTTGGTGTGGATTGCTATCCCTACAATGGATTCTGAAATAGAAAGAGACTTTCGAGGGACGGGTTGTCAAGCCGCGAGAAGAGCGTTCTTGGGTGGCTTGAAACGCTTCAAGAAAGAATAAAAGAAAAGTAAGTTTTCTATCTCTACGAATTTGGTTACACGATTGCGAGTCCAAGATCCTTTTGTTGGAAATTTTTTTAAATTTCCGCTGCTTTCTGATTCCTGTTTTCCAACATTCTCTCCAAAATTGAACTGCTGCTGCGTTATTTTTTTTCAGCCCCGAACGCATGACACGGCCGTGTCATGTTATAACTGGAAATGGACACGGCCGTGTCAAGCTCTCGACTTTGGGTCCTGATTTTATTTAAACCGGACACGGCCGTGTCCGATTCCTATGCATTTTGGACGAGGCCGTGTCCACTTAGTAGGTGATGGCCAGGAGGAGTTTCTTTCGTCGTTTCATTGCTTCTTGTTGATCTTTCTTGCCTCGTTTATGATGTGTATGCATGATTAACTTGTTGTATGATGTGTTAAGCTTGATCTCGTGAATTTATGGTTTATTCCTTGCCCTCGGTTATGAGATAGGACCTTATATGCCTTGAATGCTCCTATATGACCTAATGTGGATTCATTTCATATTCTTTGCATCATAAACATACATACGCATCCGCCGAGCGTCTAATGTGGTTCATATTGAGTCTAAGTTTGTCTTTTGTCCTTGCTTTGCCTTAAGGTTTGTTCCTTGGTTGGCGAGGTTGTCTTTTAGACGTCCGTTTGCTTCTTTTGTTCCCGTTGCTTCTCGGAGGTGAGGTTTCCTTCTTTTTAGCTATTATGACCTACAACCCTACTTGTAATTTAAGCCCGCATGTGAATTATATCTATATATAAATATATAGATAAGTGTTTGATATGTATTTTGCGGGAATTGGCCCATTTGCTATGAAATCCATTGAAAATTCTTTTATGTATAAGTAAGCTATTTTCATTCTTTTGTTTTGAAAAGGGTTGGCGTGTGTTCGTGTTAAGTTTTGGCAAGATAAGCTTTTCGTGATAAGTATACGCTTTGTGAGATATGTGTGTGAGTTCTGTGATCAGTTTGGGCCCCGGAGAAGTGGTATGTGATCTCGGGTCGGCCATGGGGTCGCCGGACTCTCTCATCAACACGACTCCATTCACGGGAGACTTAGTTCTCCTATGCCGATGGAGCACTTTAAGGTTGGTCGTCGAAGGAACCGGGCGGGATCCTCCGGTTCATCAGTTTCGTTCTGTGGAGGGTTGAGAGGGGCACCTCTCTTCCCCAATGGTGTAAAGGTGGGATTGTTTATGAGTTTTGCTTTAGTTTGAGTAAGTGTGTGAGAACTCGTTCTCTCCGTGTTGTTACTTTTGGGTTTTACTTTTGTATCCGATACGGTTGGTGAAACGGGGTGGACTTATAACTTCTAAAACTTGGTTGACTTTGGCCTTCGGCCCTAAACCTTTCTTTATATATATATAGTATCACGGGTTAAACTTTTTGGAGTGCAAAAACCACACCCGGTTCATGAACACTTTCGATTTGAATATGCTATGCTCCTACTTATACGTATGTGTGCGTGTGTAGCCCCCTCACCAGTCACTAGGACTGACCCTCATTGCTTCTTTCCCCATTTTCCCCTTTTGTTTTGAGCTTTGCAGGTGCTCGGTTGAGAGTTTGGCTAGGCGGCGGTCGTCTTTCGAGTCTTGGGAGTTGTTCGAGTCGTTGTAGAGTCCTTGCATTTGCATATTTACTTTTCCGCTTTGGTACTATGTATATTTGGTACTATGTATAAATACTTATAATCTATGTTTTTGTAATTAGAAGCTATGCATGTCCTATTTGGCCCGGAGTAGGCAAAGCATGATGTAAACTGTTTATTTTACCTTAAGTTTGTATGTATAGATTTGGTTTTGTTATGCGATCCTGCAGCTTCCACACTTTCGGTTTATTTTGTTGCGCACTCTGTTCAGGGTCTAGACCGCCTAGCCTGGAGTTGTTTTTGTTTGTCACCCGTTCGCCATGGTTCAATGCGGAAGCGGAGTTCCCATTTCGTTAACCGTGTTGGGCTATGGTGCGGGGGATGTGGCGCCCTCCGCTCCGGGGTGTTACAGTACCTTATGGTGTGTATGATTAATTAATTTGAATATTAGAACCTAGTTCTAAGCCAGTAGTAGTTATTACTTTCAGGTGAGGAAATAATTGAACAGTGGAATCCCAAGGATTTTATCTAGACCGTCAGGACACTCGGTGAGGGTTAAATTGTTTTCAACTGGAATCATGCCTATACATACGTATCTATATAAAAACTATTTTCAAGCCTACCTACTATTTTGATTTATTACCCCATATACATATTACTTTACTACACTATCCCTCTTAAGGGAAAAATACTTTCTTTCCGGAATCAACGTTTTATTAGAACATTATATATTTCAAATCCATTCTATCAAAACATTGATTTCGGGTTATGCAAGCAAAATATTGTTCTTGATTCATGTTATGGACCCCGGCTGTATCCGTAGCGAGCAATTACCCGGAAGGTATCGGGCCGAGGGTATTGTTGGTGTTGCGGACTGCCACCACCTCTTGGTAGTGGTCTAACTGGAGGTTAGTTACTCCATGCCAAGGGATGAGGGAGAGATAGCTGCCTCTCGAATCTAGTTCATGGTCTCTAGGGTTGGCTCCCCTATTGACACCAAGGAGTAGCGGAGTTATTATCATATTGGTTTTATTGAAGTATCGGTGTCTTGATCAACGCCGTTACTATTTTATCATGATTTAAGGAGTTACAGATGGAGAGGCCTAGCTTGCGGGCATTAAAGTTCTTGTTACAAACGGTTCATATTTCTACAAATATTCCAAGTTACCCCTATCCCTATTTTTACAAATATTATGAACCGTTCCCTATTTGCTATATCCTATTGCCAATATTTTGATCAAGATCTTCTTGATCATATACATATATATATATATATATATATATATATATATATATATCAATAAGTTATTATACCCCCCTTCACTTAGTCACTTTGACTAACCCTTTCGCCTGGTTTCAAATGCATGATTTCAGGAATCCACGGAGCGACGCCTTAGAGGTATCTTGAAGCTTTAATGTGTCATGTCTTAGTTAATCAGGATTATACTAAGAGTGCATGTACATATTTCAATAAGCACTCTCGTGGTGGCCTTAGACTTATCACTGTAATTATCTTACTTCTTAACTTAATAATAGAAAATTTTCGTTCGGCTTGAGACATCACATCTTTCTATTTTACGTTGTCTAGTTTCCGCTACACTTTAAATTCCATGTTTCTATATTGCATAGTCCTGTCCGTTGGCCGAAGTATTTCTAGAGTGTTAAGACTCACGTCCACTCGGGAAATGCTACGGTGTGGGGTTGTAGTGTTAGGGGGCGCTACACTATCAAAGTGTATAACATATGATCAAGTACTATTCCATTAATACATATCATATCATAAGCTCAAGTCATAACATATGAGTCATGTAACATTGTAACAATGTAATAACATATCATAGATATAAGTCATAGCATATGAAGACCATTAAACATGTAACATCCATCAATTGAGGCTATATAGTAACATGTAACAAGTTATGATATAATTGATCATAGGTTACTATTCTATTGCCTAACATGCTTGAACATAATTAAAATATCATAAACATGCATCAATAATCATCATATAGCAGCTCCATAACATGATCGTACCATATACAAAGCAATTCTTAACATTTCATAGCAAATACTAAACAATTAAATCATAATTCACTACTAACAAACATATCATAAGAACTATATAATAATGCATAAAATAAAATCCTATATGTCTTGGGGAAGACCCTAAGACCCAACCTAAACATAATATAAACATACCATAACATAAAAGCATAAACTAAACTAAAACATAACCTAAAAACATAACATAAAATAAAACAACATCTAACCTAGCAATGGGGGGAGCCTCACGGCAAGAGGGGGAAAGAGGGAGGAAGAAAGGGTCTTGTTAACACAAGATATGAGCAAGGAATTCAATGGCATGAGGGCTCTATTTTATAGTTGTTGGGAAGCCCCTCACCTTGTAATAAAAGTATAAGTAAGGGTAGGAGAGCAAAATATTAAAGCTTCTCATGTAAGCTAACTTAGTCTTGGAACAAGAATAGGGTTGGCAGGGGCATTTCGGTCATTTTTAACACCCAAAACCGGAGAATAAGTGGCTGGAAGTTAGCTCATTCCGTTGGCACAAAAATTAGCTTCGAAACGCATATTCATACGTCGAATTCGGATTTACCGTTTAAAAGATACATTCATTTTAGTGAATAAAAGTTTTGAGCCCGAAACTCAACATGAGTGAAAAACGACTTTCGAGAATGATTTTCAAGTCCGGATTGTTTCCAAAATTCAAGAAATAAATCGAGAAGCGTTTTGAATCCAATATCGACTATAAAACGTTTTACCGATAGAAAGTTGAAAACGTAGAATGAATAGTGAATTCTTACGTACATACGTACGCTTCAAAATTTCGAGCTAGGGTTCAAATCAAGGGCTGTAAAACATCTTAAAAATCTTTAAATAACTCAAGTAGTGCAAATCCGAAGAGAAAACATTTTTCGAATGAAAACCGTTCGTAGTAGAAATAGTGAACTAGGGTTTTTCGTAAACATTTTCAATAAAACGGAGTTCGGAACAGATTTTCTAGTCAAGAATGATTTCAATAGACTCGTCTCGACTCAAGGATCGATTTGACTGTAAACTTGGGTAGGAAAAGATATCAGAATCAAAAAGCTCATTTTCAGATGAATAGTAACTTTGGTCGGTAAGTTCCCAAAATGCCCTTATGGTTCAAAAAAGGTTTCCGGAGCTTGGAAAACAAGTTCAAGGGATAGGAAAACATGTGATATGAACCTCTAGGGTTCCATTGAAGCATTGAGTAATATAGGCTTGGGAAATGAATAGTAAACTGTATCGAAGGTCAAGAATTCACCCTTAAAACATGCCAGATCACATATGAGCACAAAGTTCATATAAGAATGCAATGCATGAAGGTTTATAAACTTGGATCACGGTCTATAAACGCCTTACCAATGCCGTTAGTTTACCGTTTTCATCCAGGCCCTGTTTTGGGCTGTTACACTTCTCCTCGTCCACATCATCATCATCATCAACCTCATTTTGAAAGGCAGACTCTGGTAGATCCTCCACACAATCAAGCAACCTAAGCTCCTTTTTATTAGCAGGTTTAATTTGATATAGCTGCAAGCAAACGATTAACTTGTATAATATAATCATATAGCTCATCATAATTCATGTATACATAACGTTTTTAATCATAATATTTACTTACGTTGGAGAAGGTCAGCTTGCTGAAACGCTTTTCAATTTCCTTGTTTTGTGCAGGCAAAGTACTCTTCCCCCACTTCAAAAACCGTGGGAAGGCCTGCACCAACTCGGCATGCCCACAGGAGGAAAAATGCTCCATGAACCAAGCCTGGATTTAAAACAGACTAGGGGGATCAAAAAGCCAAACACAACCGCGTAGATATAAAAAACAAGATAACAATATATATAATCTTATCATCAGCCCCATGGTACAACCGTCAAGAAACTGTTTGGAATCAACTTTGAACTTCTCAATTGACAAAACCGAAAAATTATAAACAGCAGCGCCCCAAGCGAATCGGTCGATATACATTAAGTCATCTACGTAGCATATCAGACCAATTGGCAGCTTAAGGCTACTGCGTGGAAACAACAATGTAGAAAAAACAAACAATATGAACATTCTTGCAAAATCATCGATGCCTTCGGCATCACTCCTACAAGCCAAGCCCTGTAACCTGGACAATATGTTAGCACGTGTCACCCTACCGTTTTTGTTGCCAAAATACAGTTGCCGGAATCGTGATTTCACTCTAACATAAGGATCAACAGGGTTACCCTCACATTGTAGGCCCAACACAATTGAGAGCTCTGTATTAGTAAAGGGTACACTGACTTGCCCAAAGTTGAATGTCCGTAGATCCACGTTATAACGTTCCAGCAGCACCCCAACACGTTTGTTTGTACCTTGAACTCCATGCATTTCAAGGAATGAGCCAAATGGAGTCTCCAAAATCCTTCGCTTTTGGGCATCAGTTAGCACACCAATTTCGGCCATATTTTCAGTAAAATATGTTGGCGAACAACGACATTGTATCTCGTCGAGTAGCGTACTTTTACCGGCGCTTTTCCCGGCGCTGGACCTATATGAGATTTGCTTCAATCTAGCCATCGTAACTAATTGACAACAAAAACTGCTAAATGCCGAATTAAGACCCTCAACTCCGGAATTGAAAACCTGAATTGCAGTATCAGGGTTGTTATAATTACCAGATCTGGGGGCGGATGTATGGAGGACGGAGTGCTCGTCGGCGGCGATCGGTATCGGATTCTCAAAGGTGAAGATTCTCGAAGATGATTTAGGAGAAAGTAGAGATATTGATTCTTGAATTCAAGAAGGGCAAAATGGTTTTTTCACACGTTTTAGGGGGATTTATAAAAAATATATTGTGTATTGAGTATGTAAAATTAGTTAATTTCAAACTAGGGTGTTTGGGATAAATAACTTATCAGGAATTGTTCAATAATTTGCTGTTGACTTATTCTCCGTAAATTTCTGAGTTAGAATCCAATGTGCGTGTGTAAAAATAAAAAAAAAAAAATCTTAGAAGAAATATGGACAATTATTATGAAGTGTGTCGCTGCCTCTCTCTCAAGAAATATTGACAAATATTGGCTCCCCTCGTATCTTCCCCTTTCGCACACACTGCAGAGGATTAAGAGAAACTACTGCATAAGTGGCTATGATCTGACAGAAATGGTAAATCTCTAGTATCCTTGAAACTGATATTCGCCTTCATTTTGTCATTGTTTTATGGATTAATGCGAGTGCTTATTATTCTTGCGGATCTGGGTTTGTTTGAATTTTACTCATTTGCTTCTGTATTTGCCTTAAATTAGATAATTGTTTCTCTCCTTGCAACTTTATTCTATTTTTCAGATTATTATATGGGCAAGCTAGGAGCAAGATTTGTTGGGTATCTTGGTTCTACAATGTGGGTTTTGGTTAATAATCTGAATTTATTTATGCAAGTGTACTGTTAAGCTTGCTGTATAATCTGTAGGTACTTTTACTCTCACTTCAGAATGACTTAACAGTAATGTACAATTCCTCATGCCTTATAAGATATCTAGTCCTAAGAAGTTTCATTTACATATTTGGTGAATTTGGTTCGTCTTTCATGAGTTGCTCTGTCTCTCTGTTTATTTAATTTGGAAGCTTAGAAACTTGGCTTTGATAAGTTAATTATATATGTATATGTAGAAGTGGATTTTATTACGGAGTGGAATTCTGAAAAAAGAGATAGAAATGAATTCGAACTTTTTACCTGATTGTCAATGCTTTCAACTAGACCGTTAGCTTTGATGACATGTTGTGTTTAAAGGTACTAAAATTTTAATAAGCAAAACCACTGAGTTCATGCCTGTATACCTTCTCGAAATCCGATCATGTAATTGAGAGGCTGTTTAAATATAATACAGATTTGATCCTGCTATGCTGCTTTTGTAACGGCTTAGCTAGGTCGAGGAGCAATTCCTCTTTCAGAATTGCCTTGTAACTAGTGCTTATAGGTTTTCATCAATCATCTCTGAAGCTACAACACACTCTTGTTGAGATAGTAGCATTACAATTTAAAAAACAATTAAAAACAATTTAAGATTTTCGAACCGGCCATGGCTCCCATTTTGGCCGATGGCTGGACTAGAACACCCGTGAAGATATCAGTCGACAAGCTTATGGAGGGGATGAGTAGAGATTAAGTTTATACGGTTTAATAAATGCATATATACGCATATGTGGTTTATATAAGTAAAAATACTAGAGGCATGAATTGCTGAGCCCAAAATAAGATAGTTCTGCATTGAGTAAGAATGTGTGTCTCGAACTACTGGTATCCCTTTATGCCCAAGCACAAGTTTCCAATTGGAGCTAGATACAATTTTCATGTCTGGATTATATTTCAGATGGTGACTCTTAACCTGCCTGCATCTGAATAATTGGCTATTTGCTTAAAAAAGAAGGTAATAACACTTGCTGGCCTGCTACAAGATTGTTTATTAAATATGACCCATTGTTCGTGTTTCTGCTTTCATCAAGCTTGTTTTCATTTTTCTATCCGTCCTGTATGATAGTCTTTATTGTTTCCCTGTCTAACAGGAGAAGGAAGCAAAGAAAGAAGCCTTTAGGAAGTACCTGGAGTCCAGTGGAGTTCTTGATTCTCTAACAAAAGGTTACATCTACTTGACCTTTCTTTTGACTTATCATATATTGATTATATGCTTGTCATTCTTTGTTGCTTCAACTCAATAGTTTCCTTTATATCTATAGTTCTTGTTGCACTGTACGAACAGAATGACAAGCCTTCTTCAGCTATCGAGTAAGTATATAACAAACTAATTAGGAATTATTTTATATTGAATATTTTACTGGTTGTTTGTTTTATTCTGTTTTTCAGTTTCTTTATGATATGGTGCATTTGATTTTTGAATGGATAATCTTACTTGCATATGCTGTCGAGAAAATTTTAGCAAATTTACGGAGACAGAAATCATTTATAGGGTGTTGGGTGAGCCTATAAACTCCCTTCAATTTTAACCATATTTGTCGTAAAAATTTACCCTTAATAAAATCTATCTGACCAGCTCCAATATATTAATTTGTGCTAACAATTCAACTGCTCATGTTCAGAATAAGCTTCAGAATCCGATAAGCTCGAAAAATCCATAAAAACTCCCAATGAAATTATGAATTAGCTTGGCCAATTATCCTCTTATTACGATACATATAGCTAGCGAAAAAAATGAGCGTCCGTGTTTAGATCTTATTTGTGCTGCATAATCATTTCCTCTGAATTATTTTATTAAAATAATGATCGTGAAATGTAAAAATGTATGTTTCTACTTTAAAAAGGTTCATCCAGCAAAAGCTAGGAGGTGCAACTGCTGCTGAATATGAAAAGCTGCAATCTGAAGTTTCAGAGATAAAGACACGGTACAATGAGCTTTTGGCTGCACACCAAGAAAAATGTAGAGAGGTGCATACTAATCTAATTTTTTTTAGTTCTTATGAAGAGGAGATGAGATTGATCTTATTTATTTTGCTTACTACTTTTGATACTACCCAAAGATAAATAAAAGAAAAAATAAAACAAAGAAAGAGATAGTAAAATGGTAAGATAATTCCCGGAACACCTAAACATTAGATTATGCCCGATTAACATAGCTTTTCTAAGGAATTCCATGAAATAGTCTTATCTTGTTGTTTTCCTTAGCTAAATGGGCCTTATTTCTTGATTTCGCCTCTCTTTTTGGGAGTTTCATGAAGCCAAGATTTCAATTTAATCTGTATAAATCTGCTTCAAACTGCAAAAATGCTTTTAGTTTCTCAAATTCTTATCCACCTTATGCAAATTGGTGTTTGTACAAGTTTCGTGTAATTCGTGGAGCATACAAAAATGAAGGACATGCTAATTTCACATACGTAGTTTCTCTAGGAACTTCCATATTCTCTGGTTTTCCTTCTTGTACTTTTGGTTGGTTGCATGGAGGGCGAACTGCCGATGGGGAGTTGCCTTCACAAGTTTTAAACTATCATAGCACACAAACACACATTCATATAGGTGCTTGTGTGTATATTAGTGTGTATATTATTTATTATTATTTGAATATATTTTATAATTTAGTTCATCAACTTCTTTTACATCTTAATAAACCCAAAGGAATATAACTTTTTTTACTATAATTTCATGTGTCGTTGGAAATATATAAAATATTACATTTGTATAACAAATCAAAGTTATTAAAAGAGTATATTTGTATAAAAGAGTATGTTTGTATAACAAATCAAAGTTATATTACCACTAAATAGTGTAGTTTAGCAGTTCGGCGTTATGCTACCTTAACTAGAGGTTTCATGTTCGAACCCTTAGGATCTCATGTTCGAACCCTTAGGATGGTAGGGAGAGCTTTACATCTTTGTTTTCTAACCCGGCTTGACCCATATAAAATAATTAACTTTGGTTATATTTTTACATGGTTATCCTTGAGTGAAAATTATTAAAAGAACTACTGCAAGAGTATTTTAGACTGTTCATAATTTTCAAGAAACATGAAAAGTTATTCATTACTTTTATAATATACATAGAAAAATGTAGTTCTAATATTGATATATAAAATTGAAATGTGGAAGAAGCATAATTAGAAACGAGAAGTACCAAATCTCCCAAAAATACATTAGAAAACTACCAGAAATCTCTCAAAAATACATCAACTGGATTCTTTATTTAATTCGTGCATTATAAAATTGGCTTCGTAGTTTCTCATATTGTCAAACTCATCAAGAATTTGGCACATTACGCCTTAAGTTCTAAAGAAAGTCGTAACCGAATAATTTATATTTCTTTCTACCATGACAATGCATTCCGAATAGCTGTATTCACTTGTGTTGATTGTGTCACTCCATATATCCGGCCTCCAATATTTAAAATATCAGATATCCGGCCTCCAATATTTAATCTTTACCTAATATTATGAAGAGCCAAGCAGTAACCAAATCAAAAAATTAACAGATATATGTACTTAGTTGAAGTTTGATGTGTTGGTGTTATTACTTTATTGTGCTTTGATATTTTAGTTGGAAAATTGGAAAAAATTATAATAATTACGAGGATTTTACTGTAAATGCCTCCCTGACGCCCCACCCCTGAGTCTGAAAATATATGTGTGTCCATCTGCACGTTTGTATTTTTGTTGTTAATATATATACAAGTATGTATTTTGGTGATATTATATATATGTGTATATATATATATATATATTCTATGTTTGTGCGTGTGTGTGCCCCTACATACTCATGTGTGTACATAATGAACACGCACATAGAGAGAGATTCAGGGAATTTCTGAAAGATGTATAGTTTCCAACCTTCATCACGCAAATAAACGTGGACTTACCTTATTTTGTGCCTGGTTTGGTAGCAAATTTGTATCTATCAGATTCATGTATCCATTCATGCAGTATGAGGAACTAAAAATCACCCATGCTCAATCATTGTCGAAGGAGATGAATGAGGAAGGAGCCATCCAGGAAGGACTATAACAGCACGCGAAAGCAACCCAATTTGTTTCTACTCACATCTATCCAGCCTTATGGATCCTATAAGAGGACCTACTCTGTTTATTCGTTAAATCATGTCAAAATTGTAGTCTCTGCATATGTCTGCAAAGTATATATGCCGTTCAGAGCTCTCTAGCTCAGTCTCAATTTGTATTAGATGCTATAGTCCATTGTTGTTGTCAAAGCATTTAGGAGCCATATTGATAGAAGTGACGGGAATTTGATCATCATACAAACTACTTTTAAAACTGTGACCTGAGCGTTTTCGGTGATCTTTTAATATTGTTCAATGTACAGTTTTCTTTGTGCATTTCGTATGACTGTAACGTAGTAATCTATACTATTATATACTATTATATTGAGTGAGAGACCCATTTGGTGTAATGAACTTATATAATTTTTTTTTACTTCATTTTTTAATATAAATTCTAATCACGTACTTTTATAGTTTTTTACTTAACCTCTTCTATATTTACGGGACTCTCAAATTCTTTTCTTTTTTATTTATATCATTAAATTCTTTTCTTTTTCATTTATATCACATATTTATCTTTAGTTCTTTTTTTCTCAATTTGATTTTATCTTATTTAATTTATTCATCATAAAATTATAATTATATTAAAAATAATTATAAATTAAGTAATAACATGAAAATTCTAATTTAATAACTTTTTTTGTACACACATTGGATGCGCAGGGTTACTAGTTATGACATGATCGGTATGAATGAGTTAATGTTGAAATGGATTGAGTTTTAAAATGTTATAGAAGGTATGAAAGATGGTTATGATCGCATAACAAGAAAATAATGAAATATGTTTCCCAAATTTATTAAACTTGTATCTTAGATTATATTGTAACAAATGTAGAATTAAGTCTTGTGTACTAGCCACGATTATTTCAATATATGAAATAAACTAAACAGCTCTATGTGTTTGCGATGTTTTTGTATTGAATGCTATTAGTACTTTATGTTGATGTTGAATGTGCATAGAAAGAATTATTTGAATATGCTTTTATATATATAGGGATAATTACGGTTTCAGATACTCTTCTAAGATTTGAAAAATTACGAATTCCTCCCTAACTTGGTGTCTTCTCCGTTACATTTAACAGAATTTGTGATTTTTTCATTTTACTCCTCACGTCTTAAAATTTAGGGGGTATATATAATAAAAGTCCAAAAGCAAGGAGGTTAAATGGTTAATGTAAATATTGAAAATTTTAAGGAGTTTGACGTAAGTACATAAATTTTGTATTTATCTAACATTTTTTTTTTTTTGGTTTAGGAAAAATGCCACTTAATGATATTTTGACGTTTTAATAATGAACTAATTTCATTCCTAAAGTTTATGGACACCAAACATTTTCTTAAAAGAAAAAATTGAGCATGCATATTTATATTGGAATATTATTTGTATCAAAAGTACATGTATTAGAAATCACCAACGTTCGACATATTTGTTTAAATAATTCTGATTGATATTTATGTGAATTTAACTCGTTATATTTTTTATTTTATTAAAAAAATTTATTATTCTACACGAACAAGATTTAAATAAACTTATGCAAAATATGCATAAAACCAAGACATAAGCATAAAGTGGAATTTGTAATTTTTTATCATACTTTTTTGGAATAAATATTCATGAAATATTTATTCCGATTTATACTTATAGAATAAATATAAATATTAATTAAATTACAAAATTTCAAATTGAAAAATATAAATTTAACCAACATTACAAATATATCATTACACTTTTAATATTATTACAATATACGCAAGGGTATGATTGAAATTTTGGTGTTAGCCAATTAAAATTTTTTTTTACTATATATAAAATTTAAAATTTTTATTATTTTGTCCCCCCTAAATTTATAAATTTGCCACCCCTTCCAAATAAAATTACACCTCACCAATTTAAAATTTATTTTTAGTATTAATTTACTTTAATTTTGATTAGTTTTCTCAATCCAAATACACTTTTTACTTCGTTTCCCAATAAAAAAAAGTCTTTTGATCTTCTTTTCCATATTAAAAAATCTTAAATTAATCTTTTATGTCTCTTAAGTTTTTTGATCTTCTTTTTTATATTAAAAAATCTTAAATTAATCTTTTATCTACATCTTCTTCCTCTTTAATTTTTCTATTCTCCCTTTTTCTTGTGCTCAACTTAAAACTCTCATTTTTCTAATTTTCAAAATCTACATTTGTGGGGAAAAAAAAAAATTGATCGTGATCCAAGTTATCCAATAAAACCAGCAGGTAATATTAACTTATATTTAGTTTTAGTTTATTTTTTATAGTTTTATTATGAATAAATTATTTAGATCAAATTTATGATTAATTGTTAATGATAAATCACGTTAATATTTTGAGAAAAGATAGTATAGGTTAAAGATAACTATGTGTGTGTTTAATTTAGGATAATTTATTAGTGGTAGAGTTCTATATTTAAATATCTATGAAAATAGGATAAAGATAATTGTGTTTAATTTTAATTTAGGATAATTTATTAGTGGTAGAGTTCTATATTTAAATATCTATGAGAATAGGATAAAAATAACTGTTTTTAATTTTAAATAATATATACTCTCTTTAATTTTATATAATTTAGTGTTGATATGATTTATGTATATTAAGATTTCTTTATTTTTTATTAAGATAACTGTCTTAATTTTATTTTTTTATTATGGATAGATTATTTAGTTTAAAGATTGTATCTAAATAATAATTTTAATTTGATTTTTATTAGGAAGATAATTGTGTTAATTTTAGTTTTTCTTTTATTATGGATAAATTATTTAGTTAAAAACTTGTATCTTAAATAATAATTTTAATTATTTTTTTAATTATGGATAACATTTATAATTAATTTGTTAAGTTATCTTTATCTCTATGACTATCAGAATAGTTAAAGATAAATGATTTTTCATTTATTTACGTTGTTTTGTTATTTGACTTATTATTTTATTTTAAATCATGTTAAATTGAGTCCATGATTTTTTTAATTTATATAGGAACTATGAGTAAAAGGAATTTGGAGCTTTACTTCAAAATAGCAATACACCCTGACACTTTAACAATTCATGATAATTCATCTATTTTCTTAAGAGTTTACACTTCAACAATTCATGATAATGCACCTATTTTCTTGAGACTTTAATGATAAAATAATAAGTTAAATTTTATATTATACTTGTTTTAAATTATACTTGTTTTATTTATATATATGGAATAAAATAATATTTATTTAAAAAAAATATTATATATATTTTTAATTTTCGCCCCCTTCCATGAAATCCTGGCTCCGTCCCTGACCGTTAGTAATGGTTGGGGAAATTCGTCAGAGAGAATGTAAATCTCAGGCGGGACTTCGTAATTTTTCAAATCTAAATATTAAAAGCGTTGTTGGGGTCCAAAAGCAACAACGGAAACAGGGAACAACTCAGCCTGGATCAAGCGTCAGGTTCATGGGAGGAGCCTTCCAGGTCTTGATTGTGCCGTCGAGGTTCTGTCCTAGCTGAGCCAATTCATCCGCAACATGGTTTCTCTCTCTTGTGATATGGCCATATGGGATATCTTCGCTTGCCAAGATTTATGTAAGAAGCATTACAATCTTCCAACTTTCAAGATATTTTCTAAGCGGTGGTCCTTGGTATTGGTTGCCTTAATAAGGTGAGGACAGCATCAGAATCTATTTAGGCCTAAAATATTTTTTATTAGTTAATTATGATTAATTAATCTTAATTATTTTAATTATCCACATAGATCGAGTGGGGCCACACGATTAGTACATCACGTGGCGGGATGCTTCACGCAGGCTGAGCGGATTAAGGGGAAAGTTCAGTATTAATTAACTAATTATAATTTGGTATGTGATCATGCTCGAATCTGTTCTGATGAAATGGTTCAATGACTCGATCACGAACACTCGAAATTGTATTTTCTAAAAACTCCCAGATGTAATCTTCTCACACGAAACACACGTAAGTCGAAAGCCAAACTGAGGAATGAAAGGTTTGCCTAATTTTAGCATTTCTGACACTCAAGGCAGGTCCTCGCTCAATATAAGAGGAAAGTACTGGTGATTGGATGGACAATAGTTGTTTACCAAATGCCATAAATACTATGGATATTTATAGAATTGATATCTGTGCGTGACATGTGACACCCCGTTCCACCGCAAGTCAGGTGCGACGTCACGAGAGGGTTTATTTATGCATTGATGTTCTTTTAACTTAATATATGCACCAATTAATTCGTTTAAGTGATCAACATGCCTGAAGTGTTTAAATTAATACGTAATTCCTCGTTCATAATCGTTTTTATGTGAACTCGGTGTCGAATGTGCCAATTTGATGTTAGTCATTTGATGTAGTCATTTGATGTTAGCATATTTTATGATTGATTTAAATTAGGGTTGGACCTAATTGTCACGTTTTATAAGTTTTGGGGTCTAGTTATAAATAGGCCAAACTGAAGCCCTTTTGGGCTATTTTGAGCTCGGGAATTCGGATTCGAATTCCAATACCATCATTGGACTCGTTTTGATGACTCGAGTCCAATGGAACAAGCTGTTTATTTTTCGAAGTCTGAACCCCTTAAACTTTAAAATTCGACCTGAACGGACCGAATATTGAACCGAACCGGTTTTAAGTGAACCAAACCATATGAACTGGTTTTTCTTACCTTTTTCACCCGAAGACCAACCCATTCTTCCCTCATTTGGACCCCAAACCGTGCAGCCCTAAGCAAGGAGAGAAATAAGAGAGTTCTTCCCCTGTTCTCGCACCTTGAGCTCAAGATCTCCACCTTCAACCATCAACTCTTCAAGGTAAGCTCAGTTTTGGATTCTCCATCTCTTTGAGCACATTTTCATCCATGTATTTCTTGTTTTGAGATAGATAGCCATGGTTTGTGAGGTTGATGATGAAAAGTAAGGGTTTTTGTCAAAACTTGAATTATATGCTCATCCTTGCATCATTTGTTGTTTTGAGACTTGTTTTATGATCTCTTGAGCTCCTATGTTTCATTTTTGAACTTGATTTACTTGGTAGATGGCTTATATTCGTTCCAGCATTGTTGTACTTGAGCTTGATGTTGGAAAACAGCAGAGTTTGCACAGCGGAAGTTTAAAAAATTTTCCAAAAGCAGATTTAAAAACTTTCAATGTTCGTATCGTATCGTAGGGTGTTTCAAGAAACTTACGAAGATAGTAGTTTCTTGTGATGTCGATACCGCCTATCGAACACCCTTCAACCGGAATGTCCCTTGAACGTCCTTCGATTAGATCCCAATGTAGGCAATCCTCCAAAGCGTATCCACACCAGTCCTAGAACACGATCAAGCTAGTGAGAATGCTAGTTCTATGGCTTGTGTTTCTGTAGCACCCGAGCGCAAGGTACCACATCCCCCGCACCGAGACCCGACCCGAATATGAAATGGACACTCCATAACCGAGCTAAATCACGGTGAACGGGGACATACACACACGCTATGCTAAGCGGGACTAACCCTTAAACCATAAAATCAGAGTAAAATAATAAAGCGGAAGCATAACAATAATATAACCTGTACAATGAGCATCAAGCCCCAAAATAGATCATATACATCATTCACATGCCATCACGGCTCGAACATGTACGCTCCCTATCAAAATTCATATACAAGGATCATAATTATGAGTATGCAAGTGTAAGACCCAAAATACAAGAGCTAGAGATAAATGCTAGACACTCGGCTCGAATTCCCGCCTAGCTCCCCTGACACCTGCACAAAATAACTGAAAACCAAACGGGTTCAGTCCAAAAGGGACTGGTGTGTATAAAAACAGGGCATAGGTATAATATAAGGCAGTAATTAAACATTCACATGCAAGCTATAATCCCAAATGAGGTTTTCAAAGAATTTCCCAAGTGGGTGAGTTAAAGAAATCATCAAAAGGGATTGTAACAATCAATTTCCATTAGGTCCGTCGTGGCCCGTCGAGGGGGCGTGCATTATCTCCAACCAACACCTTGTGTAGTTCATTAAACGTTCATTCTTTCTTTCTTTTCATGCATTACATTCTTTCGTGCACATTCATTATCATTTACACCTTCTTCCTCCGGGTTGGTGGCAGGTTTGCAAGGCCCGACCACCCATTCATTGACCAAAAGGGGTTACATGACTCCCCTAGTGGCACTCAGCTCCCATTCCTCGTCAATCTCCTGGCGAGGTCCGGTATCACCGTAGTTTGATTGGAACTAGAGTAAGGGATCACCGTCGGCCCACGTCTCCCCGGATAGCCACTCACACTAAGTCCCTGGGCCCCATTCTGTGCATTCATTCATTCATTCTCGCCAAAACATTTGGTAGGGTTCATAAAATAAAGGCTTTACGTTGCAAACATTTACTCTTAAAACGACTCTATATACATATAATAATTTTTGGCCGAAATCTTTACACATTGGAAGTATATAGGGTCATTTAACTAAATAGTAGAGAAACCCACCTTAGAATGACAAAAGGAGAGCACAAGAGCCTCACTGACTGGCCTCGTTTCTAACTGGATCGAAATCTGTGCAAGGAAGGTGAAGTGAGACTCAAAATGATTATATAAGATGCTCGACAATGTAATGATCAAGATATGAATGCATAAAAGAGGATATTATGTAATGAACACGTTCATGTGCACAATTAATATCTTAAAGACATATAAGCTATCATTCCATTCCTTTTAAGAAACGTTTAAATCCGTTCAAGTTTATAACCTTCACATTTCATACCAAATCAGTCCAAGGAATTCAAATAACGATCATAACACGTAATATATCACGTATACCTATCATACAAGTCATAAGATAAGTAATACATGAGCAATTAGGGTTCAAATTAGGAGCAAAGGTCCATACATGCGCATATTGGAGAAAAGAAGATACGTTGAGACATAACTCGTAAAATATTCCACGACATCTGAACAAAAATTTCATAACACACAAGATAACATATTATATGACATGTTAATGAAGTGTATGAACCACAAAAGAACCAAGGAAACCATGCAAATAAGGTTTGAATTTCGAAAATCCATGCAGTGGTGTGAAGGGTCGCGGCTGCGACCCATTTCCTTCATGAAATGGTAGCGGCCGCTACCTAATAAAATCCAAAATTTTCCTCCATTTCAAGAATACGTGAGCAGCCCCATTTTAAGCCGTAGTCACGACATGAAATATATGCAATTCAAGTCGTGGGCGCGACCTGAAATTAATCCAAATGTGTGAGTGATTCGCGGTCGCTACCAAGTTTGTTCTTGGTTCGGTCGCGGCCGCGACCCTGCGCGTACCAGCAAAATAACGCATCAAAACAGAGCAACAGCGATGCCAACTTCAATCCAACATATTCAGGTAAGATATGGCAACAAATATGCAACAAAAGAAATCCATAACAACACTCAAACATGCTCTCAAAGTGATCAACCGTGAGGAGAAGAAATAGGTGATCATTTCATGCAATTTCTTCAAAGTTCCATTAATGGCATCTCATAAATCCTTCAACTACCATATAATCAATGATCATAAATGAAAAGAGGAAGCTTAGATGATCATTTTCATGCCATAAAATAAGCAAAAGTACCAAGGAATGGATGAGATCAAAATTTGGCTCCGACACCTACTATTTATCATCTTCTCCAAAACCCCATACATACATGCTCAAATTTGGGGATGCATGGTTCAAAATGACACATAATGAATGTATATTATAAACCTAAGCTTACCTTTTGGATTGGATGAAGTTTGGAAGAGATTTGACCCTTGAATCTCCAAGCTTGGCAAGGGTTACGGGAATACACTGGAGAGCAGGGGTTTTTGCTGAAATTTCTCTAAGTGTGGAGGGTTGGTTAGGTTTGGGGTGGTTAAAGGTTGCTAGAGGGTTAAGTTAGGGTTCCAAGGAATCCAACCATGGTTAGTTTGGTCAAGGTTTGTGAAAGTTATGGGCATTTTGGTAAAAAGTGGCAGTTTTGACGAACGAAACACATTTCGGTTGAATTTCGGATGTTCAAATAATTTTGGAAAAATATAAGGCTAAGTTCATCAAACCCGAATCTTCGATACGAGTTCAACGAAGTTGACGGAACCAATGGTATGCTAATTGCTCGTTAGCCCCCGTTTTGGATTCCAAAATCAAAATAAATTCATAACTCAATCAAATGAATCCGAAAACATGAAACGAACATATATCCATATTCATAACATGTATAATTCTGACATATTAAATTTTCACGAAATTTTGAATTCATTTAACACAGAAACGGCAAGCAAACGAGTCATTCACGCACAAATCGTTCAAAATTTCATATAAATTCAAATTCAAATAATTTCAAATAATTCAATTATTCAATAATTGAAATAATAATGAAAGTAAATCATATAATTGCATATTTAAACTAATTTAAACGCGTACGTAATTATCACATAAGCCATACCTGTACGACTGAAAAGTCGGGCCGTTACAACCTTCCCCCCTTAAAAGAATCCGTCCTCGGATTCACTGATTGCCCGGAAACAACTTGGGATGAAATCTTTTCATCTTATCCTCCGTCTCCCACGTAGCTTCTTCTGTTTTGTCACTTCTCCATAAGACTTTAAATAGTGGGATTTGCCGATTTCTTAACTCTTGAAATTTCTGATCCAAAATCTTAACCGGTTTTTGAACGAAGGTGAGGTTAGGCTTAAGTTCCACCTCTTTAACGGGTAGAATTTCGGATTCATCCGGATAATACTTCCGAATATGAGAAACATGAAATACATTGTGAATCCCTGTCAAACTCGGAGGTAGGTCCAAACGATAAGCTGTATCCCTGATTCTCTCCAAAATCTCGTACAGTCCCAAATATCGAGGATTCAATTTTCCTCCTTTTCCAATCCTAAAAAATCCCTTTCGTGGCGAAGCTTTCTGTTGGAAAACACGAATCAGAAAACAGCGGAATTTAAAAATTTTCCCAACAAAAGGACCTTGAACTCGCAATCGTGTAACCAAATTCGTAAAGATAGAAAACTTACTTTTCTTTTATTCTTTCTTGAAGCGTTTCAAGCCACCCAAGAACGCTCTTCTCGCGGCTTGATCCCCTCTCCTTGGTAAAGCTCGAATCTTCAAACTTCTAACTTGAAGTCTCTAGAGAAAGTCCACCAACTTGATCACAATCTAACTAGTAAGGATGCTAGTTCTCTAGTTAGTGTTTAGGCTTAACCTAGGGTTTAATTTAATCTTGGAGAAAGGAAGGTGTTCAACACATGAACCAAGAATTGTCAATTAGCTCTAAAGGGGAGCATGAGCTCCCCTATATATAGGAAAGGGGAGGGGCGGCCGAACCTAGTCCTTATTGGACTAGGATTTGGTTCCTCTCTCTCCTATTACTTGATCATCAAGTATTTTCCAACTTTGACTTTGAATTCTATTTCTAGTCAACTTTTAAGAGAGCTTAAAAATATCCAAACTATTTTTGGATAATTTTATACTTTATTTATTATAAAATAAATAACTTATTTCTTATCTAATTAATTAATTCATAATTAATTAACTAGATTATTTTCTCCAAAATTAGACTTTCTTTTTAATTCAAAATTAAACCAAAGTCTATTAAATAATTAACTAATTAATTATTTAATATATATAATATATATATATATACACACGTGTGTGACACGTGTCACAGTGACACGTGTCACTCACGTGAGCCACACGTGTGAATTCACACGTGTGGAACCCTCTTGGCCCGATTAACTCGTTTAATCATTTTCAAGCCTCAACTCATGTAACCAAGTTGTTGTGTGTGACCCTCTAGGTTCTCAATTCAATTAGCAGTGACCCTAATTAATTAATTCACTAATTAATTAATCAGTCCACAGATTAAACGACCATAGTCTAGCAACAGGTGTTTAACCCCTAGCTGAATTGGAATGTTCGGATTCGACAGAACCTTTAAGTCATTGATTCATGTGAGATACAATCCTCCTACTTACTATCTCTCAACCAAGATCTAGGGCAAGGGAATAATCAGAACCCTAATAATCTGGTCTTAAAGCTAAGTGCATTTCATATCCATTTGATCTCAATCCAAGAAACCCTTTTCTTGATGTCTTGATCTACTGCCTTGGCCAAGGACTCCATATGGCATATGAATGACTTACACAATAAGAGATCACCTTGCATATGCAAGTGTAGGTCCTTTCTTGATTCTCATTCACTTTCATGAATCACTTGTGCAGCCCCAGCATAAGCCTTGAATCAGTTGTCTAAGGCGACACCCTTTAAAGCTTATACCAAAGACTACAGAGTTAACTCATAAAGTAACATGGAACCTCAAGTCTAAGGATCAATTAATCACATCAATGACTCGTGAGATATTTCCTAATCTGGAAGTTTCCATTTCCTGAAATAGAAACTTCCTTTCCCATTTAGGAATGTTCTCACACGGGGCACCTCAGTGAACTTACTTATTAAAGTAAGCACCCTCATGTATCACGCACGTATCAACTATACACTTTGCACCTCCATGAAACAAGGTGGTCCTTCTTAAGGGCGTGATCCCACAAGCAAGCCTTAGAGGAGTCAGGTTGACACTCCCACTGTCTGTAGGACTCATCGGCTTGGAGTATTTTACTAATCATGACTCATGTGATATAGGGCTCGTTTCATGAACCATTTCACCTAAATGGTAGAGTCCTAAAGTCATCAGGATTAGGGGAGTTCTCATACATGCACAGCTAAAGTAAACGCATACCAAACAAGAGCATATAAAGAAGTGTTGCCTCAATTCGTTATTTTATTCAAAGATTGTCTGTGATTACAATAAGGAAAAGCACAAAGCGGATATACAATCGGCTTTCTAGGGCACTATTCCTAACAATCTCCCACTTGCCCGTCAAAGCCATTCTAAAGCTACTCTAAGTCCCATCTTCTGAAGATGACCTTGGAAAGCTTCTCGACTAAGGGGTTTAGTAAGTGGATCTGCCACGTTCTCTGCTGATGTGACCCTCTCAATTTGCACATCTCCTCTTTTGATAATATCACGGATTAGGTGATACTTCCTCATAATGTGCTTGGTCCGTTGGTGAGATCTTGGTTCTCTTGCTTGAGCAACCGCCCCAGTGTTGTCACAAAACACAGTAATGGGGTCTTTCATGCTAGGAACAACATTCAACTCTTGAATGAAGTTTCTAATCCAAACACCTTCCTTAGCTGCATCATTTGCAGCTAAGTATTCGGCCTCAGTGGTCGAATCTGCAGTGGTTGTTTGCTTGGAACTCTTCCAACTCACTGCTCCGCCGTTTAGGCAGAAAATGTATCCTGACATTGACTTAAAATCATCTAAGTCAGATGCAAAGCTTGCATCGCAGTATCCTTCGACAGTAAGATCTTTCTAACCTCCGTAAACTAAGAATAAATCTTTAGTACTTTTCAAGTACTTAAGAATATTCTTCACGGCAGCCCAGTGACCATCTCCAGGGTCAGATTGGAAACGACTCGTCACACTAAGTGCATAAGCCACATCCGGTCGAGTACACAACATTGCATACATTATGCTACCTATTGCTGATGCATAAGGTGTATGAGTCATTCTCTCCTTCTCAAGGTTGGTCTTAGGACACATCTTCTTTGAAAGACATGTTCCTACACTCATAGGAAGGTTCTTAACCTTCGCTGACTCCATATTGAATCTCTTCAATACTTTGTCAATGTACATCGACTGTGATAGTCCTATTAACCTTCTAGATCTATCTCTATAGATTTTAATTCCAAGGATATAGGACGCATCACCAAGATCTTTCATCTCGAATTGGTTCGATAACCATAACTTAGTCACTTTCATGTCATCCTTCGAATTCCCAATAAGAAGGATGTCATCAACATAAAGTACTAAGAATTGCACTGAGGTCTCCAATTCCTTTCTATACACACATGATTCATTCGAAATTTGGATGAAGCCAAACGCTTTGACCGATTCATCAAATCGAATGTTCCAATTCCTAGAAGCCTGTTTCAATCCATAGATTGATCTTTGGAGTTTGCAAACCTTTTGCTCACTCCCACTGAACGTGAAACCTATGGGTTGCTCCATATAAATGTCTTTGTCAATGTCACCATTGAGAAAGGCAGTTTTCACATCCATTTGCCATATCTCATAGTCATAATATGCAGCAATGGCAAGCATGATCCGAATAGACTTTTGCATTGCAACTGGTGAAAAGGTTTCGTCAAAGTCCACGCCGGGTCTTTGAGTGAATCCTTTTGCAACCAGTCTTGCTTTGTAGGCTGCAATGCTTCCATCAACTCCAAGCTTTCTCTTAAAGATCCATTTGCAACCTATGGGTTTGACCCCATCAGGCAAATCTACCAAGGTCCAAACTTGGTTGGAGTTCATGGAATCCATTTCGGATTTCATGGCTTCTATCCACTGTTCAGAGTCAGAATCTGAAAGTGCCTCCTCATATGTTAAAGGATCATTATCCTTTTGAGAGATTTCATGGAAGAATCCATACCATCTCTCCGGCTATCTAGGAGTACGTTCAGAACGCCTTAGAGGAGGATTTTCGTGTGTATCGAAATTCGTGATTGGTTGTGGTTGATCAGTAGGGGACGTTTCTTCAGTGGGTGGCGTGGGGTTACTTTGTACTTCTTCTAATTCTATGATCTTGCCTTTCTTTTCTTTAAGGAACGGTTCCTCCAGAAAAGTAGCATTTCTGGAAACAAACACCTTTTGTTCAGATTGATCATAGAAATAGTATCCTATGGATTCCTTAGGATAACCTACAAAGTAGCATAAGTTAGAACGAGATTCTAACTTATCTCCCACTGTCCTCTTCACGTAAGCAGGACAACCCCAAATTCTTAAGTAAGAATAACTAGGGATTTTACCATGCCACATTTGATAGGGCGTTTTAGGGACTGACTTAGAGGGAACTAGATTCAAAATCTTTGCTGCACTTTCTAGGGCATAACCCCAGAAAGAAGGTGGTAAGTCAGTGAAACTCATCATGGAACGAACCATATCAAGTAGGGTTCGATTCCTTCTCTCAGAAACTCCATTAAGCTGAGGAGTTCCTGGAGGAGTCCACTGGGAGATAATCCCATTATCCTTGAGATGATTAAGGAATTCTTCACTAAGATATTCGCCTCCTCGATCAGATCGAAGTGCTTTGATCTTGTGACCAGTTTGGTTCTCAACCTCCTTTTGAAATTCTAAGAATTTCTCAAAAGCTTCAGATTTATACTTCATTAAGTATACATAACCATATCGACTAAAGTCATCAGTGAAGGTTATGAAGTACTGATGATTGTTTCTAGTGCTTACACTAAGCGGTCCGCAAACATCAGTATGGATCAAATCCAAAACCTTAGTGGCACGTTCCACAGTTCCTTTAAAAGGGACTTTGGACATTTTTCCTTTGAGACAGGATTCACAAGAAGTTAACTCTTTGAGATCATTTTCAGAGAATGATCCTAAAGTGTTTATCTTGCTAATTCTGTTCTTGGAAATGTGTCCTAATCTAGCGTGCCATAAGGGAGCTGAAACTTTGTCATCTCTCTTACGCTTTGTTTCTCGTTGTATATTCATAATATTGATATTTTGAGTTAGGTAAAGTCCATTACTTAGAGTACCGATGTGAACGGAAGAGTTGTTCCGTTTGATAAAATATTTACCATTCTTAATATAAGTCTCATAACCTTCACAATCTAATATTGGAACTGAAATTATATTACGAATAATGCTCGGTACATAAAGGACTTTATTTAATACTAACTCAAAACTACCTAAATCTAATCTAATTGTGCCTAAAGCTCGAGCTTCAAAGTTTGAGCCATCGCCGATCTTCAAGACACATTCTCCTTCTTTGAGTTGTTGAACTTCACTTAGCATCTGTACATCATTACAGATATGAGTTCCACAACCGGTATCAAGTACCCAAGAACTAGAATTAATAGAAAGATTTACTTCAACGAGAAAGATACCTTTCTTTAGAGTAGCCTTGTACTCTGGGCAGTTTCTCCTCCAATGTCCCGCTTTGCCACAATGGAAGCAAACATCCTCTTTCTGATCACGCTTCTTCTTTTGGGCCTTCCCCTTCGAAATGCCACCAGTGGGCCTAAGGGGCTTCTTCTTCTTCGTTTGGGCTTTCTTGCCCTTACCTTTAGAAGGCCCAGAAGAGGAAGATGGAGCATTCACCATCAAAACCTTATTGTCCTTCTTGATCGTGCTTTCAGCAGTCACAAGCTGACTAATCACCTCAGCTACAGTAGCACCAGCATGATTCATGTTGAAGTTAAGGACAAATGGGTTGAATGATGGTGGGAGCGAAGCTAGCAACAAATCCACTGAAAGTTCATCTTTCAGTGGCATGTCCATGGAAGCAAGTTTCTCAGTAAGGGCAAGAAACTTGAGTCCATATTCATGGACACTTGAACCTTCCCTCATTCTCAAGTGGAATAATTCCTTTGAAGTGTTATACCTTGTAACACGTTCATGAGGGCGGTAAAGTTGCTCTAAGTGGTCGTAAATCTCCCAAGCAAATTCCATGGCCTCATGTTGCCTTTGCAAGTCCGGAGACATGTTAGCCAACATAAGGCAACGGGCTTGGAGATTATCATCCTTCCACTTCTGAATCGCGTCCCGCTCAGCCCGAGTGGGAGCCTCCCCTTCGGGACTAGGCTCCCCTTCGAAGAGAACATAAGTTCTCTTCTCAGAATCTAAAATGATTTTTAGATTCCTCAGCCAATCAAAATAGTTGGGACCAGTCAACTTATTTGACTCGAGGATCGATACAAGAGGGTTTTTGGTTGCCATTTCAAAACACGTAGAGAATCACAGAATCTACGACCTAAATGGTAAAACAGAGAACTAGTGAGCATGCTGAATTATAACGATATACAAAAGATAAGGTCTTTAATCTAATGTAGCTCCCACTGTTTTTCAAAGATCTATAATTCCCAAAGATCTAAGAGGAACACCTTTCCCAATGGGTACTAAGATCCTAGGCATTTTACCTCGAACCCACGACTCGCGGACATTCTTAGTAAGAACCCTAGGTAGGTACAATTTACCAATTCTAACACCTTTAGAACTCTTAGTAATTGTTTTTGCATCACCTATCTTTCAATATGGACCCACGACTCGTGCGACATCCATATTTACTTAGGCGTTAAGCTAGACCCATCAATCATAAGATCATGACCAAAACTTAGTTTGAACGACCCACGACTCGCGGACATCGCCCTCGCTAAAATTGACCACGAAATATTGATCATTTAAAATGATTAATTAGGTAACTAAGAACTAATAAGCTCCACTAGCTATCCCACGACTCGCGGACAATAACTAGCTTTACTTACTAAACTTAAAACCTATTGATGGAATGCTAGGAATTTAATTCAAAACTTGCATCTCGAATTAAACACCTATTTGTTCGAAATTAGCTTAATATTTAATGGGAATTTTCGAATCAGCCGGAGAGTTGTCCGGTTCGACCTCACCAACATATATGTTATCCAATTTTATTAGTCTTGATTAATGCAAGTACACTTAAATGCATTTCAAACAAGCACATAAACAGATAACATGTCCTAGCATGATACTAACATGTAATGATCATGGGTTCTACCTATCTTATGCGTGATATGTGGGAGCCACTCCACAATCACAAGTTCTAACATACATGCCACATAAACAGTTTAAATCACATAAGGGAAAGCGGTAACAAAATACGAGCCCTATCTCTATTACATTTAACAATTGAGATTCCCCTCCCTAACATTTTGAGGGGTCTTCACTTATGGCCTCCTTGTTACTTGAATGTGGTCCATCTTACTCCATGGGTGCATTGTCTCCAAAATGAAAATAAAACCTCACCACCTATCTCTACTCTCAAATTACAATAAAAAGAAAAAGACATAAAGTAATAAGGCTCAATCTTCATATTGGCCTTAGACAATTACACGGGGCATACCCCGGCCTCAAAAACAGTAATATGGAAAGCCACATAATAAATCACATAACAGTACGCACATAAGTGAGGCTCCAACCTCAATTGAAAAACGCAACTATAGGGCTCCAACCCCAATTTAAACCATCCATGTGCATAAATTAAAACCATACATAGATCTAAACCCATGATCACCTAACATGCTTTTGCAAGAATTTAAATTTAACCAATAAATTAAAATTCTCGCTTTAAGCTCTAATAGCTTAAAACACGACTTGATGCGAGTCTTATTTATAAAAATTTTCAATAAATCCCAAATTACCAAAACAAATAAAATTCCAATTAATTTCTGAAAATTAATGATTTTATCAAAGATGTATTTTCCCAAAATATAAACCGCTTCAATTTCTCAAAAATCCCAATTTTAAGTTTTATTTAAAATTAAAAATAAATATTCACAAATAAAATTTTTAAAATTAAAATAAAAAATTGGGACTGGATTGCACGAAACACGAAAAGGCCGGATCGCGAAAACGGGACCCGTACGCGGAGAAGACCGCACGCACGCGGAGCGCGCGCGTGCGGGCGACAGACGCGCACAGAGCGCGGCCAAGGCCGCGCGAGTGCGCGCGCTGCGCGCTGTTGCGCGCGGCTTTCCCGCAAGCATGCGGGCGGGGTGGGCGGCCAGTCTCGGCCGCCCTGGCCGGGCGCGCCTAGGCGCGCCCGGAAGGCTCCCGCACAGGCGTGCGGGAGGTGCTGGGCTACCGGCCGGTCTGTCCCGGCCAGGCCTGGACGGTGACGGGAGGGCCTCCCGCATGGTTGTGGGAGGGTGGCGCGCGAAGCCCGCGCGCGCGACTCCTTCGCGCGCGGGGTTTCGCGTGTTCATCGCGATCCGGGCTTTTGTTTCGTGTTTTCGTTCAAAAGCAAAACCAATCCAAGAAATCCAAAAACAGTTTATACAGTTTCAAATCTAAAATTGTTTTTCAAAAAATTAAATTTCATAAAACCAATTTTCAGAAACTTTCAGGAAAAAAATACAGTTTCGTAATTCAGGCTTTCTAAAACAATTACAAATACTCAATCGCATCAAGCCTAAGAATTTCTACCAAATTCAGTATAATTGAGACGAATCAGAAACACGATTAACGAGGTGGCTCTGATACCACTTGTTGGAAAACACGAATCAGAAAACAGCGGAATTTAAAAATTTTCCCAACAAAAGGACCTTGAACTCGCAATCGTGTAACCAAATTCGTAAAGATAGAAAACTTACTTTTCTTTTATTCTTTCTTGAAGCGTTTCAAGCCACCCAAGAACGCTCTTCTCGCGGCTTGATCCCCTCTCCTTGGTAAAGCTCGAATCTTCAAACTTCTAACTTGAAGTCTCTAGAGAAAGTCCACCAACTTGATCACAATCTAACTAGTAAGGATGCTAGTTCTCTAGTTAGTGTTTAGGCTTAACCTAGGGTTTAATTTAATCTTGGAGAAAGGAAGGTGTTCAACACATGAACCAAGAATTGTCAATTAGCTCTAAAGGGGAGCATGAGCTCCCCTATATATAGGAAAGGGGAGGGGCGGCCGAACCTAGTCCTTATTGGACTAGGATTTGGTTCCTCTCTCTCCTATTACTTGATCATCAAGTATTTTCCAACTTTGACTTTGAATTCTATTTCTAGTCAACTTTTAAGAGAGCTTAAAAATATCCAAACTATTTTTGGATAATTTTATACTTTATTTATTATAAAATAAATAACTTATTTCTTATCTAATTAATTAATTCATAATTAATTAACTAGATTATTTTCTCCAAAATTAGACTTTCTTTTTAATTCAAAATTAAACCAAAGTCTATTAAATAATTAACTAATTAATTATTTAATATATATAATATATATATATATACACACGTGTGTGACACGTGTCACAGTGACACGTGTCACTCACGTGAGCCACACGTGTGAATTCACACGTGTGGAACCCTCTTGGCCCGATTAACTCGTTTAATCATTTTCAAGCCTCAACTCATGTAACCAAGTTGTTGTGTGTGACCCTCTAGGTTCTCAATTCAATTAGCAGTGACCCTAATTAATTAATTCACTAATTAATTAATCAGTCCACAGATTAAACGACCATAGTCTAGCAACAGGTGTTTAACCCCTAGCTGAATTGGAATGTTCGGATTCGACAGAACCTTTAAGTCATTGATTCATGTGAGATACAATCCTCCTACTTACTATCTCTCAACCAAGATCTAGGGCAAGGGAATAATCAGAACCCTAATAATCTGGTCTTAAAGCTAAGTGCATTTCATATCCATTTGATCTCAATCCAAGAAACCCTTTTCTTGATGTCTTGATCTACTGCCTTGGCCAAGGACTCCATATGGCATATGAATGACTTACACAATAAGAGATCACCTTGCATATGCAAGTGTAGGTCCTTTCTTGATTCTCATTCACTTTCATGAATCACTTGTGCAGCCCCAGCATAAGCCTTGAATCAGTTGTCTAAGGCGACACCCTTTAAAGCTTATACCAAAGACTACAGAGTTAACTCATAAAGTAACATGGAACCTCAAGTCTAAGGATCAATTAATCACATCAATGACTCGTGAGATATTTCCTAATCTGGAAGTTTCCATTTCCTGAAATAGAAACTTCCTTTCCCATTTAGGAATGTTCTCACACGGGGCACCTCAGTGAACTTACTTATTAAAGTAAGCACCCTCATGTATCACGCACGTATCAACTATACACTTTGCACCTCCATGAAACAAGGTGGTCCTTCTTAAGGGCGTGATCCCACAAGCAAGCCTTAGAGGAGTCAGGTTGACACTCCCACTGTCTGTAGGACTCATCGGCTTGGAGTATTTTACTAATCATGACTCATGTGATATAGGGCTCGTTTCATGAACCATTTCACCTAAATGGTAGAGTCCTAAAGTCATCAGGATTAGGGGAGTTCTCATACATGCACAGCTAAAGTAAACGCATACCAAACAAGAGCATATAAAGAAGTGTTGCCTCAATTCGTTATTTTATTCAAAGATTGTCTGTGATTACAATAAGGAAAAGCACAAAGCGGATATACAATCGGCTTTCTAGGGCACTATTCCTAACACTTTCAAGAATACCCTATCACCAATCTCAAACTCAAGATTCTTTCTTCGGTGGTCTGCATAGCTTTTCTGTCGATCCTGAGCTGCTTTCATCCGTTGTTGAATTATTTGGACCTTATCAATCGCCTCTTGCACGGCCTTAGAGGGCTTTTCCTTTTTCTACCCTCGTTTTACACCTTCCTGTTTGGTCCAATTCCATTCTTCCAAATCAAAGAACAACGGAGATCTGCATTTTCGTCCGTAGAGAGCCTCATAGGGAGCCATTTCTATCGAGGCTTGAAAGCTGTTATTATAAGCGAACTCAATCAAAGGTAATTGTTCGTTCCACGAACTCGAAAAATCCAATGCACATGCTCTCAAAATATCCTCCAAATATTTGATTAGTCTTTCTGACTGCCCGTCTGTCTGAGGATGCAAAGCTGTGCTGAATTGAAGCCTTGTTCCCAGATTCCTTTGTAATTCTTGCCAAAATCTAGAAGTGAACCTCGGATCCCGATCTGACATAATGCTAACCGGCACTCCATGAAGTCGGATAATTTCATCAACATACTTCTTAGCTAGCCTAGTCACTTTATCCGACATCCGAATAGCCAGAAAATGTGCCGATTTTGTCAATCGATCAACAATCACCCAAATTCCATCAAGACCACCCTTCACTCGTGGAAGACTTGAAACAAAATCCATCGCCACTTGCTGCCATTTTCATTTTGGAATAGGTAACAGTTGAAGTAGCCCCGATGGCTTCTGATGCTCTGCTTTCACAACTTGCCACGTTAAACAATGTTTCACGAAGTTGATCACATCCCGCTTAAGTCCATTCCAACAATAAAATTGCTTTAAATCCTTATACATTTTGTTTACCCCGGGATGTATCGAATACCCTGACCGATGAGCTTCTTCCAATATCAACCATTTTAACTCTTCCGGTACAACCACTCTATTTTTAAACCTTAGAAGCCCGGTGTCATCAAACCCAAACGGGCTCTCTGGATCATTTCTAGCCTTCTTTACTAATTTTTGAACCTCGGAATCCACTCTCTGAGTTTCAAACAATCTCTGTTGAAGATCCGGTTGAATGGTAATATTCCGAATACTAGCTTTCAGCTTGAAAGACTCAAGTTCGTCCTCAATTTCCACTTTAACACTAGATACGCTAGCCTTCCTACTGAGCGCATCCGCAACCACGTTGACTTTTAAGGGATGGTTTCAAATTGTACACTCATAATCCGCCAACATCTCCATCCAAAGCCTTTTTCTCTTGTTCAACTCCTTCTGAGAAAACAAATACTGGAGACTCTTGTAGTCGGAAAAGATCTCAAAAGAAATTCCATAAAGGTAGTGTCTCCACTTTCCCAAAGCAAAAATCATTGCTGCAAGTTCGAGATCGTGAGTGGGATAATTTTGTTCATAATCCTTCAATTTCCTCGAGGCATAGGCTATCACTTTACCATTCTGCATCAAAACACATCCCAGTCCTTCCTTCGAGGCGTCCGTATAAACCGTGTATCCTTCAGTGCCTGCAGGAAGTGCTAATACCGGTACAATGGTCAACTTTTCCTTCAAGAGTTGAAAACTTGCTTCACATGCCTCGTCCCACTCAAATTTAACTTCCTTCTTAGTCAGACGAGTTAAAGGGGCGGCAATCTTTGAAAAATCCCGCACAAACCTTCGGTTATAACCTGCCACACCCAAGAAACTTCTGACCTCGGAGGCATTCCTCGGACTTTGCCACTGAATAACCGTCTCGATCTTTGAAGGATCTACTTCCAAACCCTTAATTGAGACGATATGACCTAGAAAAGCAACCTGGTCAATCCAAAACCCACACTTACTAAACTTCGCATATAACAGGTGCTCTCTCAACGTTTCCAATACCAATCTGAGATGTCGGGCATGATCTTCCGGAGTCCTCGAATAAACAAGAATGTCATCAATAAATATTACCACGAATTTATCCAAGTAAGGCCGAAAAATCCGATGCATCATATCTATGAATGTTGTAGGGGCATTAGTCAAACCAAAAGGCATCACTACGAACTCGTAATGCCCATACCAGGTCTTGAATCCTGTCTTTGGAATATCTTCTTCCCGGATTTTCAATTGATAGTACCTTTGCCTTAAATCCAATTTTGAATAAATTCCTGAACCTTGCAGCATATCGAATAAATCCTCAATGTGGGGCAATGGATACTTATTCTTGATAGTCATCCGATTAAGTTCCTGGTAGTCTATACACATTCTCAACGTCCTGTCTTTCTTCTTAACGAAAAGAACCGGAGCACAACATGGAGATGAACTCGGTCGAATGTACCCAATCTTAAGTAATTCCTCGAGTTGAATCTTCAATTCCTTCAACTCTACCGGAGCCATTCTATAAGGAGTCTTGGAATACGGTTCTGACCCAGGATATAAATCAATCACAAACTCAATCTCCCGATCCGGCGGTAGAGAACCCAAATTTTCTGGAAATACATCGGGATATTCCTTCACCACAGCCGTCTCCTCAAAGCTTGTTTGATCCTTTGGTTTATTAAGGAGATAGGCGATAAATCCCATGGCTCCATCATTTACTAACTTATGAGCTTCCATGAATGATAAAAGTGGTAACTTCTTCGATCCAACTTTCCCAATCAATTCCTTACCCAACTTAATCTTCTTCGAAAAACAATCAACTTCGGCCCGATACCGGAATAACTAATCCATCCCAAAAATTACCCCATATTTCTTCATAGGCATCACGATAAAATCTACCGGATAATCTTTCCCTTCTATTAATACTAAACAACCCCGGACAGCCCGATCTGTCTGCAAACTTCCTCCAAGAGGAGAACTCACAAAATAACAGGAATTCGAACAAATAAAAGGTAGGCACATAGAGACACATAGATCACAAGATATGAAAGAGTGCGTGGCACCCATCGAATGAATGAATTGAATGTTTATATGTCTTTAAGACTTTAATAGTGCACATGAACGTGTTCATTACATTATAGCATCTTTTCTTCATTCATATCATGATCATTGCATTGCCGAGCGTCTTATTTGGTCATATTGAGTCTCACTTCACCTTCTTGCACAGATTTTGATCCAGTTGGAGACGCGGCCGGTCAGTGAGGCTCGTGTTTGCTCCTTTTTGCCGTTTAAGGTGGGTTTTTCTTCTAATAGCTAAAACGACCCGATATATCCCTTATGTGCAAGGTTTTAAGCCAAAATAGTATATTTACATATATCGAGTCAATTTGGGTAAATGATTTCAAACGTTTGACCCTTTTTAATTATGAAACCCTACCTTATGATTTTGGCGAGACATGATTATGATTGCACGGGCCCAGGGACTTAGTGTATGTGGTTATCCGGGGAGGCAAGGGCCGACGGTGATCCCATATACTAGTTCCAACTAATTTACGGCGAAACGGACCTCGTCAAGGAGTTTTTGACGAGGAAACGCTAACCGGGCTTTGAGGACTCATGAACCTCATAGCTGCATTGATATGATTAGGTGGTCGGGCCTTGCAAACCCGTCCACCACCCGGAGGAAGAAGGTGTATATGAATGATTATGATTATGATATGTATGAGCACAAAAGATTATATGTGATAACGAATAATTCATGTTATGATTACACGAGGTGTTAGTTGGGGATTGTGCACGCCCACTCGCCGGGCTATAAAACCTTATGAACAATTATAAATGAATATGAATGTCGTAATCCCGTTGATGTTTTCTTTTGTTTTAACCACTTGGGAAATTCTTATCAAACCTCACACGGGATTAGGGCTTGCATGAATGTGTTTAAATTATGCGTTATTATATCTTATACCCCGTTTTATACCCACCAGTCCCTTTTGGACTGAACCCGTTTGGTTTTCAGTTTTGTTGTGCAGGTGTCATGGGAGCTAGGCGGGATTTCGAGTCATAGGTCTTACCTTAGTCTGTAGCCCTTGTATTTTTGGTCTTACACGTACATATTGCACTTTTGATCATTGTATATGAATAATAATGGAGCGCACTTGATGATTGAGCCTTGACGGCATTTAATGATGTATATGGATTATTTTGGAGCTTGAATGATCATTATTTATATTATGGCTAGTTATTGCTTCCGCATATGTATTTACTCTGATTTTATGGTTTAAGGGTTAGCCCGCCTAGCATAGAGTGTGTGTTTGTCCCCGTTCGCCGGGATTTGGCTTGGGTATGGATCGTCCATTTCATATTCGGGTCGGGTCTCGGTGCGGGGGATGTGGTACCTTGCGCTCGGGTGCTACATCCTTAAGTGGTATCAGAGCTCCAGGTTGCAAAACCGGAGTTCTCGTGTCGTGTGGGTCAGTCTAGGTCGTTCGGCATAGGAACTACGTGATAATGTGTGCATTGCATCGATCTTGAACATGAAATTGTCTTTCTTTTAATCTTGTCGAATTATCTGCTGCATTAACATATGGATCCTTGCCTTTAATGTTGAATATGTGTCATGAGCATGCACTAATCGCATGCATATATTATCGAAGCAAGTTATGATTTATAGGTTATGAAGATAATATCAAACCACGACCAAGTTCTATGACAAAGACGATCGATTGCAAGCTTTTTCTGAGACATGGAAGATAGGAAGGATACACCGGGAAGAATGTAGAGAATTCAAGATGTGAGGCTTTCTAGATGGAGCTAGAGTTCAAGGGTTAGGATTCAGAATGGGAGGTTCGACTTTGGCGATGCGATGGGGTTCGACTTTGGCGATGCGATGGCAGAGGGACATTTGGTGAAATAGGAATAGGAGTTAATCACGGGATGGTTGTGACTCAAACGATCAATTTATGTGAATCCACTACTTAGGGTGCTTTAATTGGATTCAACATGATCATTCAACCTAAGGAATGAAGTGAACAAAACCTTGAAGGTATTTTGGTCCCGGATTCGGATCATTGAAGAGGTATCAATAATTAAGAGGAGTCGAGGTAAGATGGGTTCGATAGGAGTTATGAACCAAGGGTTGGCAAAGAAGGATTTCTGACTAAGCCTAGTGATTAGAAATCGAGTTTTAGAAGTCAAGATTAGGAAGAAGTTGGATTCGGCTGCTCGGGATTTTGACTAAGATGGGAAGCAAGTCGAGAAGGGGTTAAAAGAAAGATAAGTAATAGGATAACTACAATTCATGGAGGGTGATAATGCTAAGGACAGGATTTGAGTTCCTTTTTCCAAATCCAAGCTGAATTGTCATGTTGTGAGGTTAAATCGGAAGATATGGAGTAACAAATGGAAACGGTAAAGAAAGGCAAACACTCCTTGCAAGGAAATCACGCGCTCAAGTATAAGCAATTGGAGGTGAATTAAATTCACAAAGGATAAGCGCGGGATTCTTGATCGAGGTGACGATTAAAAGTAAAGGTCGAATTTCGAGGAGAAGTTGGGATGCTAACTCCGTGGACTTGGAAGAATTAGGGATCAAGAAATTGTAATCTTGGATAGTGGAAGGTACTAGTTGATTTACAAAGATTCATGGAAATGTCGAAGACCGTTGGAAAGGCAAGGAATAATAACTAAGTCAAAGTAACCTCGGGATTTGGAGGAACGAGGAAAAGCTACCTAGCTAACAACTTACCACATTGGTGACAGGTTCCAAAACATTCATAGCATGTAGCACCCGGAACGCTAGGCACCATATCCCCCGCACTATAGCCCCGATCCACATATGAAATGGACAATCCATACATGAATCAAAGCTATAGCGAACGGGAGATAATCAAATGACACAAGGCTAGGCGGGTACCCTCAATTAAAACCAAACCAACCATCAGAGTAAATAAAAGTGGAAGCAATAACATTCAATACTTATAGGTACCATATTTATTTATTTACTAATAGGTACCAACAATTACACTATCAATACAATATCATCTCCAAAATAGGTAACAAGGCATGATACAAAATATCCCAAGCAGCTATACATGAACAAAATGTGGGAATGAAGTGTGCTAGACCCAAATTTAAAGACAACTAGACTCTAAATTCCCGCCTAGCACGCCCTGCAAAACAACTGAAAAGTTGAGGTGTCAGTCCAACACAGACTGAGCGAGGGGTATAAATAAATATAAGCGCACAAACATGCAAGTCATAATCTCGGGTAATAATTTTTTGGAAAATAATACAATTTAATAGAATAAAAAGGAATACTATCGCCGAAGGTTACAACTAATTCAATTTCAATTTAACCAATTCAATACAATCAATTTGTGGCCCGGCGAGTGGGGCAATTCTCCAACCTTACACCGACTGTGTACAATCAATCAATCAATTAATTATTAGGTGATTAAGTGATCAAGCAATTTATTACTGTGTACAATTAGCAGTTTCAATGGCACCTTCTTCCTCCGGGTGATGGTGGGATTGCAAGGCCCCACCATCCAATCAATCTGGGCAGAGGGTACATGAATCCCTAAGCCTGGAATTCCTTCCTCCCCTAATCTCCTAGGGGGTTCAGGGTTCATCCCAATTTGGTGAGGATAGCTCTCGAGTTACCCGTCGGCCCATGCTTTCCCAGTTGGCTCGAGCCACTACCCTCGGGCCTACAGTGCAATACAATACTCGCCAAAATAATCAATCAATTAATCAATAGTTCGATAAATCCTTTGAAAACCAATCTCATTTGAAAACTATAATATATAGATAGGTTTTGGCTTAAAATTTCACATAGGGTTATACGGGTCCTATGTATCTAAAATTAAACCTCACCTGAACGACCCAAAAACAACCAAGGAAATAGCTCACGGGGCCTGCTCCTCGTCACCAGGAAGCTGGTCTGTGCAAGAAAGACAAATGTCCGTGAAACACGACTCAAAATGTACCAAATATGACGAACGGCGGAAATACAACGAGATGACGGGAAAAATACAATGTACCATGAAAATATCGCGTTTTGACATGTATGCAATCATATAATAACACTTAGGGGTCAAATAAGTGATTGGATGATGGTGGTGAAAATTAATTTTTATGCTGTAGCTTTTTGCTCTGCAAACGCTATGGGAACGGCCGTTCCGGCCTCCCTTTGAAAATGGGAAGGGCCGTTCCCATGGCCCTTAGAAACGCGCCAGCGTTTTAAAAAAAAAGAAAAACGTTTTAGCTGGGAACGGCCCTTCCGGCACACAGGCGAAAATGGGAACGGCCGTTCCCAGTCTCGCTGGCCTAACTCCGAATCATGGGAACGGCCGTTCCAGTTTTAAACTGGGGTTGGGAATGGCCTTTCCCAAAATACGTGAGCAGCTGAAGAAGAAGAACAGAATAGAGCAGCAATGGAGTAACAACAATCAACCACAAAAATGGCTTCAAGCCAAGATGTAATGCATATATTTGATGCAATAAACACACTAGCTTAAATATAATCAATAACAATTCATTTAAACACTCACTTCCCATGTTAGATCATCAATAATCCATCAATCCAAACCCACATCAACACTCATGCTCTAAGTCCATAAAACTCAAGATATATGCACCAAACTTAAGCTTAATGATCACAAACATATTTCCAACAACCAATACACAATCTAATCAACACATAACAAAGCCCTAACTATACCACATATTCAAGAAAATCATGAAATCTGCAAAAATACCTCAAATGAAAGAAATGGAAGCTAGGATGAAGAAGTGATGTTGATGATGCTTCAATGTCCACAAAACCCACAATTATGATGCTTGAATGAAGAAATCTCCCTCTTATCTTGCTAGGGTTGGTCTCGGTTGAGCAAGGAAGAAAATGGAGTAAATATGATATGTTTGTATGAAGAAAGAAATGTGTTGGTACGTGATGCTGCTATGAAAGGGGAAGAGATGGCCAATTTTGCAATTAAATCCTTCCATTTAATAAGTTATGCAATGAAGTCCACTTCCCTATTAATTGATCATTCAAGTCCGATGCAATTTAATCCCAAATTCATGAAAACGAGCAATTAAGGCCATAAAAGAATTAAATCACATTCGGGAAAATTAATTCACATTACAATCACGTTCAATTTATGCGATAATTATAATATGATATGAATTTTCAATAAAATACATAGAATATAATTTTATAAAATTATGTCATGCTATGGAAAATTAAAGAAATGAGCAATTAATAATTAAAATCTAACTCTCAAACGCACACGTGTCGATCATACCTGAATTGCCGAAAACTGGGGCGTTACAATCCTCCCTCTTTAAAAGAATTTGGTCCCCAGATTCACTGATCGGAAGGGAACAACTCTGGATGGAACCGTCTCATCTTGTCTTCGGTCTCCCACGTGGCTTCTTCGGTCTTGTCACTTCTCCAAAGAACCTTAACCATGGGAATCTTCCGGTTTCTTAATTCATGAAACTTCTTATCCAATATCTTAACCGGTTGCTGAACAAAGGTAAGACTCGGTTCCAATTCCACTTCTTCAACGGGAATGATCTCGGTTTCATCGGGGTAGTATTTCCTCAGCTGAGAAACGTGAAATACATTATGAATCCCCGTGAGGCTCGGTGGTAGGTCCAATCTGTAAGCAACTTCTCCAACTCTTTCCAAAATCTCATAAGGACCTAAATAACGAGGTTTAAGCTTACCTCCTTTCCCAATCCGAGCAAACCCTTTTCGTGGAGACGCCTTCAAGAATACCCGGTCTCCAACCTCAAACTCGAGATCTCTTCTGCGACGATCGGCGTAGCTTTTCTGTCGGTCCTGAGCTGATTTCATCCGTTGTTTTATTAATTGAACTTTCTCAATCATAGCTTCAACGGCCTTGGAAGGTTTTTCCAACTTCTCACCTTTCTTAACACCTTCTTGTTTAGTCCATCTCCACTCTTCCAGGTCAAAGAACAACGGAGAACGACACTTCCTACCATAAAGTAGCTCATACGGTGCCATTCCAATCGAAGCCTGAAAACTGTTGTTGTACGCAAACTCAATCAAAGGTAGCTGATCATGCCAAGAAGACTGAAAATCCAAAGAACAAGCTCGAAGCAAATCCTCGAGATATCTTATTAATCTCTCGGACTGACCATCCGTCTGAGGATGAAAAGCTCTACTAAACTGGAGCTTGGTACCCAAAACCTCTTGCAATTCACGCCACAACTTCGAAGTGAACCGTGGATCTCTGTCTGAAACTATACTAACCGGAATCCCGTGAAGTCTAGGGATTTAGTACATGTGGCTATCCAGGGAATCATCATACCGACAGGGATCCCATGTGCTAGTTCCACCATGAAATACGGCGAAACGGACCTCGTCAAGGAGTTTTTGATGAGGAAACGCTAACCGGGCTTTGAGGACTCATGAACCTCAATAGCCACATTGATATGATTAGGTGGTCGGGCCTTGCAATCCCGTCCACCACCCGGAGGAAGACGGTGTAAGTGTTTATGATTATGAATGATATAATTATGATTATGAACGAATATGTATGAATGTGAATGATCACTAATGTAAAGATTGAATTGATATGCACACACGAGGAGAAGGTTGGAGATTATGCACGCCCCCTCGCCGGGCCATGAACCTTATGAATGGAATGAATAAATTTGAAAGTTGTAATCCCGAGCGTTGTTTTCCTTTGTTTTACCCACTTGGGAAATATCTTAAAAACCTCGCACGGGATTATAGCGTGTATGTGTGGGTGTTTAAATTCTGCGATATGATATATGTTATGCCCTGTTTTATACCCACCAGTCTCTTATAGACTGAACCCGGCTTTGTTTTCAGTTCTTTGCAGGTTTTGGAGTGCTGGGCAGGATGTTGAGTCTGTCGATTCGTGTGGCTCAGTTGGAGTCTTTTCACATGCATAACTTCAAGTCGTATAAATTACATTAAAGAATGTTTAAATGCTATGATTATGATATATTGATTCGGGACGGGTTTCTAGGGATAGACTGAACCCGTGATTCATGCTCTATGATTTGTGTTTTATGTTTGGAAATTTCGGGACTAGGTCTTTATGCTAGTTGAACCCGTAAATTACTACTTGAACTCATGATTGATTACATGTTCTGCTTCCGCACTCACATCTAATTCTTGAGCTTGTTTAATTGGTTTCGAGGTTCTAGCTCCTGACTAGCCTAGTGTGTGAGTGAGTCCCCGTTCGCGGTGATTCGGCTCGTGTATTTACTCTTCATTTCATATGCGGGTCGGGTCTCGGTGCGGGGGATGTGGGGCCTTCCGTTGGGGGTGCTACATCCTTAAGCTTAAGTTTTCTTCCAAATTACCATTGAAATAACCGATGACTTAACAATATTGTCTTTGTTGGACCCCCCCTTTGTACTTCATTGAATTAATCTTGATTGACGTCATCCCATTATATGCTAACTTGATTCGAATTTCTCTTGTCAATTCTGACTTAGGAGTTCACAGAAGCTCTCTTATAATTCCATCACCTCCAAATCGGAATTCCATACATAGAAATGTTCAGCGAACCATCTCCTTTATACCTCGTGATAATCTTCACCCGAATTTAGTAAATTAACTCTTACTTAGACAGTTTAACTATTAAAGCCGTTTTACTCATTTTCGATTACCACCACAAGGACTCCCTGGCTTTCCCTAATTGTATTTCTGTTGTTCCTACTAAATATTTCTTTAACCATGACCTTAAGTTTAAAATTTGTATCTTAGTTGTTGTAACACCCGAAGCGCAAAGGTGCCACATCCCCCGCACTATAGCTCAGTCCACATATGACACGGACAATCCATACATGAACTGAGCCATAGCGAACGGGTGACAAGAAAATAAAGACTAACTAGCTAGGCGGGACTAACCCCAAACCAATTATCATCACAGAAAAATAAACTGAAATGCATTAATACTAAGTCTTTACAAGCAAACCATTTCTAAATCCTATCAATACATTTCATAAAACAGTAGATAACAATACATATGCCAAAGTAGGATGGACACGTGCTAGACCCGAAATGAAATACTTGACTCGACACCAATCCCGCCTAGCACACAACCTGCAAAACTGAAAGGTGAGGTGTCAGTCTCCACAAGACTGAGCGAGGGGCATAATAATATATAAGCGCAGATAACATGCAAGTCATAACCTCGGGTAAGGTTTTATAAACAAAACAATCTAAGTTCAATAACGACAGAAAACTCGCCCGAGATTACAACTATCAGATTTATCAATCAATCATTTCAATCAATCAATCAATCAGTGGCCCGGCGAGTGAGGGCATTCTCCAACCTTACTCCGACAGTGTACAATCACGATACTTTTCATTAATTAATTAAGTGGTCATGCAATCAATTACAGTGCACACGTAGCAGTTTCAATAACTCCTTCTTCCTCCAATGATGGTGGGTTTGCAAGGCCCGATCCATCCACGGTAAACACGGTGTACGTCGGGAACATGACTCCCACGCACGGGACTCCTTCCTCCACCAAACCTCCTGGTGGATTCAGGGTTCATCCCCACGGTAGAGAGGAGTGTAAGAGTTACCCGTCAGCCCATGCTTTCCCGGTTGGCTCAAACACTCACTCTCGGGCCCATAGTGCACGGTACAATATACTCGCCCAAAACACAGTCAATCAATACAATACTATTCGGTAAATCAGTTGCAATTCAATAGAGTTTGGAAAACTATAGATATATATACCTTTTGGCTTAAAACATCACATAGGGTTGTAATGGTTCTAGATATCTAGCAATTAAACCTCACCTGTACCGACAAAACAAAGAGAAAGGCACGGCCTAAGAAGCCCACTCCACGTCACTGGTGTGCCGGTCTGTGCAACAAAGACAAGTGTACATAAGACACGACTCAAAATGTACCAAATAGGACGAACGGCGAAATGCAACGAGACGACGAGCAAAATGCAATGTGACATGAAAACATCTTGTTTCACTTCATTTTAGATCATATAATATCAAATCGGGGTCAAAGAAACCGTTGGAACGAGGTGCTAAAAATACAATTTTATGCAGAATATTTTGTTCTGTCAGACGCATGGGAACGTCCGTTCCGGCTTCCCTTTGAAAATGGGAAGGGCCGTTCCCATGGCCCTTCAGAAACGCGCCAGCGTTTTATAAAAATAAGACACGCTTTGGGCTGGGAACGACCCTTCCGGCACAAAGGCCAAAGTGGGAACGGCCGTTCCCAGTCTCGCTGGCTTAACCACACTCAGAAGCCTGGGAACGCCCGTTCCCAAAATGCACTAAGGCGGGAACGACCGTTCCCAGTTTTTGGACATTACAGAAACAGAGCAGTTACAGGGGAGAACGAACCAAAGCCAAAGATGCACAAATGATCATATACCAAACTCCAAATGCATATAATTCATGAAATAAACATGCTTGCATACTTATAGTTCAATAATAACTCATTTAAACACTTAAATCCATGCTTAATCATCAAGAATCAACAAGATCAAACCCACAACAAACTCATGCTCCAAACTTATAAACTCCACAATATAGGCATCAAATCATAGCTAGAATCATGTAATCATGCTTTCAACAACTCAAACATAAATCACCAAGCTCAAACCATAACCCTAGCTCTCATATATTTATTCATGAATTTCCCCAACTAGAAACTCATACCTTGAATGAATGAAAAGAAGGAAAAGAGATGATGTTGTGATGATGATGATGCTTCAATTCATGCAAATAACCCTTGAATTCAAGCTTCCAATGAAGAATCCTCTTCTTTCTTCTTGCTCGGTTGAACGAGATGAGGGAGAGAAGGGAGGGATCAAGTGTGCATATGTTTGATGCAACCAAAGGATATATGCTAGATATTATAATGCTAAACACAATTTGCAATTTAATCCCTCCAAAACATTAGTCATGCAATCAAGTTCAATCCCATGCAAAATGATCAATTAAGTCCTAGACTATTTCACGCAATTAGGTCATCAATTTAATAAAATGACCACTTAAGGACAATTATGCAATTAAACAATTAAGTCATATTTGGAAATTAATTCACATATTGCATAATTGAAAATTGGGGCGTTACAGTTGTGCTCTCCCCCTTAAATTTCTGATGTTACGGGTTAAACTCTATCGGTCCTTCTTTCGTCGAAATTCTTGATGAGCAATTTTCATTTGGGAAGGTTTTAATCAAAATGGCAACCCGAAGTTTTTGCCTTTTAACTTCCCTTCTAATTTTCTTGATGCCCGAAACCCCTTTCCTACTCTTGTCCGATCCGAACACCCCGTAGTCAACTTTAGTCTCGCTTTTCTTTTCTAAAATCCCATTCCATCAGCCTATCCATTACTTGAAATTCTTTAATTGCCCGACGTCATCTCCCTTGTAATGTGCAACCCCATTGTTTCTTTTCATCTAAATTCAGATGTGGCTCGGTTGAAATGATACTTGATAGGTGAGGTGAATGAACTTCCTATCAAATAAACACTAAAATGTATGTCGGTTAAGATGATGATGCACATGGCACACTTATAACAATTTAATATGCAACACATTAAAGTAATGAAATCAAACAAAGATGCACGCACCAGTATAAGTAAGGAAAATTTAAATAATTTAATGCAAAGTATGATGCACGTGCTATGAATGTCTTGAACCTGTCACCAGGATGGCAAACCATTAGTTCGGTAGCTTATCCTCGTTTTTCTACTCACGACTTCCTTTGACTTGCTGATTCCTCCTCGTTTTTCCCACGGTCTTCAAGATTCCTATACCTCTTCGTACATCAACTTATATTTTTCCCGGTCCGGAATTGAAATTTCTTGATCTCCAAAATCTTCTACATCCACGGGATTAGCAGTCAATTTCATCTCGAGAATCAACCCTTCAACATTGCCCGAACTCTCCTACAAAATTAACCCCTACTTCGAGTCGTCACCAAGATCAAGATTCTAGCTTATCTTTTATGAGTTTCGATTGGTGAATTGAACTTGTTTTCTAGTTACTTGCACTTAAGTAATTTCCTTCCCAGGAGTCTTTGCCTTTCTTTACCGTTTCCTTTTGTTGCTCCATATTTTCCAATTCAACTTCACAACACGATAATTCAGCTTGAGTTTGGGAAATGAACTCGAATCTTGTCCTTAGCATTGTTACCTTCCATGAACATATATTCACCACGTTACTTGCCTTTCTCTACTCCCTTCCCGACTCGTTTTCCATCTTAGTCAAAATCTATAGCACCCATATTACTCATGTTTCTTGTCTCGTGGTATTCCAGGTGAGGGTGTTTTCGTTCTAGTTACGTATCAAACCCTACAATCTTTATGTGAGAAGTTTTAGCCCGAAACCTTATGTATAGATATATATCGTTTTCAAAATGGAGCCATCGAGTAATTGCTTTTAAAGGAGTAAATTATTTTCTTATGACTCGATATGGATTATGTTTCCCATGAATTGAATGTTTTGGCGAGAGCATGTTATGAACACGGGCCCAGGGACTTAGTGCATGTGGCTATCCGGGGAGGCAAGGGCCGACGGTGATCCCATGTGCTAGTTCCAACCAATTACGGTGAATACCGACCTCGTTAAGGATTTTTTGACGAGGAAAGGCTAACCGGGCGGTGAGGATTCATGTACCTCACTTGCCACATTGATATGTTTAGGTGGTCGGGCCTTACAAACCGTCCACCACCCGGAGAAAGAAGGTTGGAACTTGTTTTCATGATTATGATTATGTTATTGTTATGCACCGTGTGGGAAGGCCGGGACACGGATTGCCCAAATGACCATGTCTTATGTTATGTTATTTGGCTTGCGTGTATTATAATATATTGCATGATCGTATATTCAATATAATAATGATATTTTTCGTACACGGTCGGAGTTTGGTTGGAGATTATACACGCTCACTCGCCGAGCCTTAATGATTATGTATGAATTATGAACTTAATGAATTTAATATGAATTAGTTGTAAAGTCCGAGCATTGCTTAGTTACTTTCTAGCCCTTCGTGGGAACTAACTTTAAATAAAACTTTGCTCGGGATTTATGACTTGCATGCGCATGTTTTGATATATATGTATAACTCCTGCTCACTCAGTATTCTAGAGACTGACCTCTCTTTCCCACTTCTCAGTTTATTACAGGTTTTGCTAGGCGGAGGTCCAGTTTTAATTCTTTTATCGAGTCACTTGTACACTCGAGTCACATTTTACATTATTTTGATTTAATTGTATTTCCCTTATGTATTTGGGCCTGTGTGCCAATTATGAATTATTGCTGATTTGATTCGAGACAGATTGCATGTTTAGTTGAACCAGTCCTGTAGATTGCATGAGTAATACCTCTTCCCTGTAGAGGCCTTTTCCTGGGTGGGCGTCTTTGGCTTAAATTCCACCGGGAAGAACAAAACCGTGAGGCTATGCCGACTTATGGATAGGAAAGCAGACAATATCTACAGGAGGGTTTTCGGGCCATTACAAATGGTATTAGAGCCGGGGCCCGGGCCGGTGTGCCAGCGAGGACGATGGGTTCCCATGGGGGGATGGATGTAATGTCCCACATCGGAGGAAGAGGAGAACTAAACCTTCCTTATGATGGGGTGGATACCTCTTCCCTGTAGAGGTCTTTTCCTGCGTGGGCGTCTTTGGCTTAAATTCCACCGGGAAGAACAAAACCGTGAGGCTATGCCGACTTATGGCTAGCAAAGCGGACAATATCTACAGGAGGGTTTTCGGGCCATTACAAAGCTAAAAGAGCTTGTCCCACATCGGTTGGGGAGGTGAACTAAGCCCACTTTATAAGTGGGTGGAAACCTCCCACTGTCGAGGCATTTTCCTGGCTGGGCGCCTTCGGGCTTAAATTCCAGCGGGAGAAACAAAGACCGTGAGGGTGGAGTCGCTTAGCATCCCAAAGCGGATAATATCGACAGGCGGGTTTTCGGGCTGTTACACTTGGTATCAGAGCCGGGGCCCGGGCCGGTGTGCCAGCGAGGACGCTGGGCCCTTAGGGGGGGGGATGGACTGTAAAGCTAAAAGAGCTTGTCCCACATCGGTTGGGGAGGTGAACTAAGCCCCCTTTATAAGTGGGTGGAAACCTCCCACTGTCGAGGCCTTTTCCTGGTTGGGTGCCTTCGGGCTTAAATTCCAGCGGGAGAAACAACACCGTGAGGGTGGTCTCGCTTAGCCCACCACAGCGGACAATATCGACAGGCGGGTTTTCGGGCTGTTACACATGTCTCTCCGGATAGCCACTCACACTAAATCCCTGAGCCCCGTTCTGTGCATTCATTCATTCATTCTCGCCAAAACATTTGGTAGGGTTCATAAAATAAAGGCTTTACATTGCAAATATTTACTCTTAAAACGACTTTATATACATATAATAATTTTTGGCCGAAATCTTTACACATTGGAAGTATATAGGGCCATTTAACTAAATAGTAGAGAAACCCACCTTAGAACGACAAAAGGAGAGCACAAGAGCCTCACTGGCCGGCCTCGTCTCCAACTGGATCGAAATCTGTGCAAGGAAGGTGAAGTGAGACGCAAAATGACCATATAAGATGCTCGGCAATGTAATGATCAAGATGTGAATGCATAAAAGAGGACATTATGTAATGAACACGTTCATGTGCACGATTAATATCTTAAAGACATATAAGATATCATTCCAAGCACCGGTTCTGAACCTGGTAGCTCTGATACCACTTAACATGTAGCACCCCAAGCGGTGGGGCACCACACCCCCGCACTATGACCCGACACGTGTACGAAATGGAAAGTCCGCATACGCACCAAGTCACAGCGAACGGGTGACAAACGAAAAATCCAACCTAAGCTAGGCGGTACCTAAACCCTGTACAAGTAAAATATGCAAAACCTGAATGCGGAATCGATGCAAAATATGAACTATCAAAAAGTTTAATCAACAATCATAATTTATGTATTCTAGAAGGTAAATCAACATCAATTAAATGGGTTCAACTAATCAAGTAATCCTGTCCTAACCTGTCCCGAATAATCATACAATGAAAACGGGTTCAACTAATTCCACGAACTTCTCCTAACATGTCCTGAATTTCATACGTCCAAATGATAAGTACCAACCTGCATAATATATATCATATACATAGTTTCCTACACAAATCAAATCAAAGTACTTAACAAATCAAATAGACCGACACAGACTCGACAGACCCGACTCAAAGCCGCCTAGCTCGAACTCCAACAACCTGCACCTGCAAACTAAAAACATAGGTGGGTTGAGGATTAGTCCACTGACTGAGTGAGGGGGCTGAACACAGACTATACATAATAAGGAGCAGAGCATGTATCAAAAGAAAGATTATAAACCGGGAGTAGGGTTTTGCATAGCAAAACCATTTTTCAAATCAACGAATACTTAACTTATCTTATTCAAAACTTAACAAACTTGAGCATACTCATTTCGTATCAAGAGAGAAAGCTCCTATCCCGTTTCATAATCAACAGGACAGATCATATTCATATACCCGACGAGTACGGGTCTCCCATCTTACTTCCATATCTTATAATACGTATCATAACAGAAAACAAACAAATATCATAAACAATCCAACCCCAACAACCATGTAGTTCGGGGAGCAAACCCTCACTACTCATACTAATACAAACACACACGGGGTAGCTAACCCACACTGTGCCTTCCCCGGCTATCCACCGAGGGCTCAAAGCACCACGCCTCCTCAACCTCCACGAGTCGCACGTGAGTACTTCAAATGAGAACGTGCACAAAGGTCATAACCAGCGACCCCATGGTCGTCCCGGGTCTCCATTACCCACGTCTCGGGGCCCAACACATAAGAACAGAGCATATCAGATCATAACTCGCTACATATCATACTTATCAAATCATAACAGACTTACGTACCTTATCAGACATACCATACGTTGCAACTTAGCATATGCTATAAACGTACCTCTCCGTGTCATCCTAATCCGCAGCTGGTATGAAGACACACGGTTTGGAGTATAGCCTCGTTGCAAAACATTTCAAGCTTACATAAGCTCGTACATATACAGTTCGAAAACCTTTAACCGTATGATAAAATCATAAACGTATCGTATAAACACATATCTATTATTTAAATATAATAGAATAGTCGCATGCAGGCTTGAAAACGAGCACAAAGGGTTATAGGTCATTGTAACTAAAACAAAATCCAAAAACCTCACCTTACACCGATGAGAACGGAAAACACGAGCCAAGAAGTCCCATTGGAACCCAAACAGCTGATAGACTCTCCCAGGAAAAATGCTGATCGACTGAACACATAGAACACAAGACTCAGACTCAAATAACAACCACAAAGACGCACGGCCATGCTCACGAATACAGGTGATGCGACATATAATCCATTTCTATTCAATCAAGTCATTCAGAGTATATTATAATTCATATTACACCTCAAGAGATGCATAGCTTATAAAATTCATAACATTAATTACATAAAATAAATTAGGACATTAAGAATTCCATTCATATCATGCACCGATTCTCGAAAGGACAAACGCAATTTACATAACAATTTTACAGGTAAATACATATTGGCATATTTCGCAATATTCTAACAATTAGCATACTTAAGTAATTCATTTAAATTAAATACGACGTATCTTTTCATAATTCATCTCTTATGTTTCATAAAATTTCATAATCAATTAGTTTCTAAAAATTACACTAACACCCCTTAAACAATAAATATTCTCAAGCAGATAGGCGTAATACAAGACAAATAAATTCAATAAATCACGAATCAAACTTTCATACATCATAACATATTTCCAAGTATCATACAACTCACAATTTCAATTTATAGTTCATACAAGATCGAAATTTACAATTAAAGCAATTAACGAAAATAAATACAACAACTTCAAAAATTCATATAAAATCAACCGGACATCCGATTGACGAACTAAAAGTGGCGTTGGACTCACCACGATGAAAGGAACCCGTTGACCGAAAGTCACCGGAATGCCACCACCGCAGCCCGCCGAACAACCATCGGCCGCCACCGGAACACCGCCTCCGGTGGTTGGAAAAATCCCCGGAAGCACAGAAACTTGCGCCTCGGCCTGCTTGACAAAAACCATCAACCAATTTCAGAAAATACCAAACACACCGGACTTCGTTGACGAAAAACCGAACTAAAACCCTAGAACAAAAACTGAAATTAAATACAAAACGTAAAACAAAAACAAAATCCGAACATACCGTTGTAAAGGTCTCGTCGAGAACTTCGAAATGCCCAACTCAATTGTCGGAAAAGCCGCCGGAAAGATGGGCGGTGTTTGACCGCCACGTGCCGCCACTGACCGCCACCTAAACAGCGGAATCTGGAGTCGAGTGAATGGGGAATTATATATCTCGTCGTTCCGAATAACTTCCGTGAAGAGTCCGTCGCCAAAAGACCGCCAGAAAAGGCCCCCGATAGCCGTCGAAGTTTCTGCCGCCGCTGTAACACCCAAAACCACCACCTACGCTACGAATTGGGCCAATCCGAGGACGAAAATGAACTCGGGAGGGTCGAAAACCTAAGGAATCAATCTTACTCCTCGGAAAAGGTCACCAGAACCGTCGAAAAAGGGCCGGAAAGAGAGCTGCCACTATTCACGCACGACCATGCTACTGTTTTCGGCAAATATCTCCGTCATCAGGCCGTTTCAGGCCATGAAACTAGTGCTAAGTTGTAGAGCTCGTTGAGACTGTAGCACCCCGCACGTGGGATACCACATCCCCCGCACTAAGATCCAAACCCGAATACGAAATGGGAAAATCCGTATCCAAGTCCAAACCATAGCGAACGGGAGACATACACACCCACTAGGCTAGGCGGAGCTAAAACCGAACTCAGAGTGCGCAAAGGAACAATAAAGGAATCACATTAGCATAATAGCGGAAGCACTTATCAAATATCAACATCAAAAGTCGAATAGATCAAGTAAATACAAGCCATAAGTTCATATATCCAACTAGGATCATAATTCAAAATAATAACATAAATCCCAAGGCATGACAAAATATATGCAGGTTGCAAATATTTATTCTTAAAACGACTTTATATACATATAATAATTTTTGGCCGAAATCTTTACACATTGGAAGTATATAGGGTCATTTAACTAAATAGTAGAGAAACCCACCTTAGAACGACAAAAGGAGAGCACAAGAGCCTCACTGGCCGGCCTCGTCTCCAATTGGATTGAAATCTGTGCAAGGAAGGTGAAGTGAGACTCAAAATGACCATATAAGACGCTCGGCAATGTAATGATCAAGATGTGAATGCATAAAAGAGGACATTATGTAATGAACACGTTCATGTGCACGATTAATATCTTAAAGACATATAAGCTATCATTCCAAGCACCGGTTCTGAACCTGGTAGCTCTGATACAACTTAAGATGTAGCACCCCAAGCGGTGGGGCACCACACCCCCGCACTATGACCCGACACGTGTACGAAATGGAAAGTCCGCATACGCACCAAGTCACAGCGAACGGGTGACAAATGAAAAATCCAACCTAAGCTAGGCGGTACCTAAACCCTGTACAAGTAAAATATGCAAAACCTGAATGCGGAAGCGATGCAAAATATGAACTATCAAAAAGTTTAATCAACAATCATAATTTATGTATTCCAGAAGGTAAATCAACATCAATTAAATGGGTTCAACTAATCAAGTAATCCTGTCCTAACCTGTCCCGAATAATCATACAATGAAAACGGGTTCAACTAATTCCACGAACTTGTCCTAACCTGTCCTGAATTTCATACATCCAAATGATAAGTACCAACCTGCATAATATATATCATACACATAGTTTCCTACACAAATCAAATATAAGTACTTAACAAATCAAATAGACCGACACAGACTCGACAGACCCGACTCAAAGCCGCCTAGCTCGAACTCCAAAAACCTACACCTGCAAACTAAAAACATAGGTGGGTTGAGGATTAGTCCACTGACTGAGTGAGGGGGCTGAACACAGACTATACATAATAAGGAGCAGAGCATGTATCAAAAGAAAGATTATGAACCGGGAGTAGGGTTTTGCATACCAAAACCATTTTTCAAATCAACGAATACTTAACTTATCTTATTCAAAACTTAACCAACTTGAGCATACTCATTTCGTATCAAGAGAGAAAGCTCCTATCCCGTTTCATAATCAACATGACAGATCATATTCATGTACCCGACAAGTACGGGTCTCCCATCTTACTTCCATATCTTATAATACGTATCACAACAAAAAACAAACAAATATCATAAACAATCCAACCCTAACAACCATGTAGTTCGGGGAGCAAACCCTCACTACTCGTACCAATACAAACACACACGGGGTAGCTAACCCACACTGTGCCTTCCCCGGCTATCCACCGAGGGCTCAAAGCACCACTCCTCCTCAACCTCCACGAGTCGCACGTGAGTACTTCAAATGAGAACGTGCATAGAGGTCATAACCAGCGACCCCATGGTCGTCCCGGGTCTCCCTTACCCACGTCTCGGGGCCCAACACATAAGAACTGAGCATATCAGATCATAACTCGCTATATATCATACTTATCAAATCATAACAGACTTACGTACCTTATCAGACATACCATACCTTGCAACTTAGCATATGCTATAAACGTACCTCTCCGTGTCATCCTAATCCGCAGCTGGTATGAAGACACACGGTTTGGAGCATAGCCTCGTTGCAAAACATTTCAAGCTTACATAAGCTCGTATATATACAGTTCGAAAACCTTTAACCGTATGATAAAATCATAAACGTATCGTATAAACACATATCTATTATTTAAATATAATAGAATACTCGCATGCAGGCTTGAAAACGAGCACCGAGGGTTATAGGTCATTGTAACTAAAACAAAATCCAAAAACCTCACCTTACACCGATGAGAACGGAAAACACGAGCCAAGAAGTCCCATTGGAACCCAAACAGCTGATAGACTCTCCCAGGACAAATGCTGATCGACTGAACACATAGAACACAAGACTCAAACTTAAATCACAACCACAAAGACGCACGGCCATGCTCACGAATACAGGTGATGCGACATATAATCCATTTCTATTCAATCAAGTCATTCAGAGCATATTATAATTCATATTACACCTCAAGAGATGCATAGCTTATAAAATTCATAACATTAATTACATAAAATAAATTAGGACATTAAGAATTCCATTCATATCATGCACCGATTCTCGAAAGGATAAACGCAATTTACATAACAATTTTGCACGTAAATACATATTGGCATATTTCGCAATATTCTAACAATTAGCATACTTAAGTAATTCATTTAAATTAAATACGACGTATCTTTTCATAATTCATTTCTTATGTTTCATAAAATTTCATAATCAATTAGTTTCTAAAAATTACGCTAACACCCCTTAAACAATAAATATTCTCAAGTAGATAGGCGTAATACAAGACAAATAAATTCAATAAATCACGAATCAAACTTTCATACATCATAACATATTTCCAAATATCATACAACTCATAATTTCAATTTATAGTTCATACAAGAACGGAATTTACAATTAAAACAATTAACAAAAATACATACAACAACTTCAAAAATTCATATAAAATCAACCGGACATCCGATTGACGAACTAAAAGTGGCGTTGGACTCACCACGATGAAAGGAACCCGTTGACCGAAAGTCACCGGAATGCCACCACCGCAGCCCGCCGAACAGCCATCGGCCGCCACCGGAACACCGCCTGCGGTGGTTGGAAAAATCCTCGGAAGCACAGAAACGTGCGCCTCGGCCTGCTTGACAAAAACCCTCAACCAATTTCAGAAAATACCAAACACACCAGACTTCGTTGACAAAAAACCGAACTAAAACCCTAGAACGAAAACTGAAATTAAATACAAACCGTAAAACAAAAACAAAATCCGAACATACCGTTGTAAAGGTCGCGTCGAGAACTTCGAAATGCCCAACTCAATTATCGGAAAAGCCGTCGGAAAGATGGGCGGCGTTTGACCGCCACGTACCGCCACCTAAACGGCAGAATCTGGAGTCGAGTGAATGGGGAATTATATATCTCGTCGTTCCGAATAACTTCCATGAAGAGTCCGTCGCCAAAAGACCGCCAGAAAAGGCCCCCGATGGCTGCCGAAGTTTCTACCGCCGCTGTAACACCCAAAACCACCACCTACGCTACGAATTGGGCCAATCCGAGGACGAAAATGAACTCGAGAGGGTCGAAAACCTAAGGAATCAGTCTTACTCGTCAGAAAAGGTCACCAGACCGTCGGAAAAGGGCCGGAAAGAGAGCTCCCACTATTCAAGCACGGCGCTGCTACTGTTTTCGGCGAATATCTCCGTCATCAGGCCGTTTCAGGCCATGATACTACTGCTAAGTTGTAGAGCTCGTCGAGACTGTAGCACCCCGCACGTAGGATACCACATCCCCCGCATTAAGATCCAAACCCGAATACGAAATGGGAAAATCCGTATCCAAGTCCAAACCATAGCGAACGGGAGACATACACACCCACTAGGCTAGGCGGAGCTAAAACCGAACTCAGAGTGCGCAAAGGAACAATAAAGGAATCACATTAGCATAATAGTGGAAGCACTTATCAAATATCAACATCAAAAGTCGAATAGATCAAGTAAATACAAGCCATAAGTTCATAAATCAAACTAGGATCATAATTCAAAATAATAACATAAATCCCAAGGCATGACAAAATATATGCACGTGCAGCCGGAGACATCTTAACTCGACCTAAACAATGAAGTGTGACTCGTGAGACGCACTTCTCCGCCTAGCTCGAGAACGAAAGAGTAACCTGAAAAGTTAAAGGAGGTGTCAGTACAACGATTGAGTGAGGGGGCTAACGCAGACCCACACACTATAAATATAAAGCATAGCACGAAATAAGAGATGGAATCATGAACCGGGAATAGGTTTTGCATACCAAAATGTTTTAAAGAAAAACAATACATAAATATATACTTAATCATAAACGAATCATAAATACTATCCCCAATTCATAATTTCCAAAGCATAACCGTAATGCTCGCGCGAGTAACGAGCTTCCAACCTTACTTCGAATACATAATCATAAAAACTGAAATCAAATATACAATCCCCAATCTCCACGATAGAAGGGCCACGTGAACCCTAACTATCCATATATAGACATAACCTCGAGGGGTAGTACTCCCCCTACGAGTCTTTCCCGGCTTTTACACCGCGAGCATCAAAGAGAACGCCTTCCCAAACTCCCAGTGTCGCGCGTAACACTTCGGATGGAACTATGCTAAGGAGTGATAATCCCGACGGCCCGATACCGTTCCGGGTGTCCTCGCTCATAGATCCGGGGCCCAAACATACGGAACATACATTCATATGCCAAATCTTTCATGGCTAACTCGCTCATAAGTCATATCATAATTACATATATCAAAAGGGTTTCAAAACCGGGCTTACATATGTCCGTATATCCAATTTCCAAAACCGAAGGTTGTTCATAAGGTCATAACGTATCATATTCAACACATATTTAATTATATATAATATATAGTCACATGCGGGCTAGAAATACGAGCACCTAGGGGTTTTAGGTCATTTAACTAAAAGAAAATACCTAAACCTCACCTTATACACAAGAGCAAAAGAACGCGTGCGTGCCGACCACCAACAACTAGGTCTCGGGCTTAACAACTTGCTCGGGAACCTCCACTGAACAAACAAACACAAAACCCGAGACTTAGACTCGATTATGTACCAAATAGACGCACGACGATGCGAATGTATGTAACTTATGCATATGAGATGCGAAAATGCAACACATAATTCATTCAAGGTTGTAACATGTATAATTCATATTAAAACAATTCATAAAATTAAATCAAGAATTATAAATAATTCATTCATTCATTAAATTAAATTAAAAAAAAAAAAAAGATGCTATTATAATACACATTAGATATTAGTATTATATATATATATATAATATATATACGTACATACTTAATCATAATAACTATACACTACTAACATATTACATATATATAATAATATACATCTAGCATTAACATAGCAATATACTACACATTACATATATATATACACATTATCACGTACACACACACACCCATGCATGCACTACACACAAACATTTATATATAGTACCATACTACACATAACACTCATGCATGCATGCAAAACACAAATTACACATGCACAAACAATTAACAGCATGCATAACCAAGAAAAAGGAAAAGGAAGCAAACAAGTAGCAGTAGCAACAAAACAATCTGCACTCATCCCCCTGACCGGGGAGAAATTGAGCACAAAAGGTCCCCGACCGGGGAAGGGGGAGGCAGAAAGTTTCTGCCCAAAACTGCCCCCCCCCCCACCACCCGGCCGCCCCGGGGACGACTGACGAGCAAAATCTCCCCGACCGGGGAGATTGTTGCAGAGAAGAAAATACGCAACAGCAGGGCAGTAGCTTGGGGAAGGAATTAGGCAACCAACACAGCAACATTCAAGCCAAAAAATGAAGCACAAAAACACGCACAAAAGGACACCAAAACTGACAGCAACTAATGAACAAAATTGACAGCAACAAAGCAGTTTAATTTTGAGTTCAAATCACCATTAAAATGGCTGAAAAAGGAGGAAGAAAAACAGGGCAACAACAACTAACAGCAGGGGCAGCTAATAAAACATCATAATCAGGTCTTAACCTATAAATTTCATGCAAAATTCCAAGCAAAACTCACAAAAACGCAACAGTCCAGTCCCGTTAGAACAAGGCTGACAACAGTCCTATTTTAAGCCCAAAATCCCCAAATTTTTAATCCAAAACTCAAGTGTATTAATGGTAGAAGTTAATATACTCAACAACCATGGATTTAATGCAAAGAAACCGGAGATAAAGACATAAATGAACTCACTCTCTAGCTTAGAAATCAAGATAAATTCATGAGAGCTTGGGTTCAAAATTCTTGAATGAAAACCTAGCTATTCCTCCATCTAACCACTTCATGCTTGAAACCTTAAATTCAAGAGACAAAAAGGAGCATATAATGAAGTATAAATCACAAGGAATATAGATCTTACCTCTGATCGTTGAGAGACAAGAAAACAAGACAATCTTGAGCAATTTGATGAAGAAGATGATGAATAGTGATCAATTCACTTCCTTGCTTCTTTGCTGCTGTGTCTCGATGAAAGAGGGAAGAAATGAGTACAAAATGGTAGATATTTGGCTTAAATTCAGACCTTAGGGGCAAGGTAGGGCCAACTCTAGAGTTAAGTTCAAGCAGGACTGAAAATGGCTTCGTCGGGGGTCGAAACGACATCAAAACGTTACGAAACTTGTTCCATTGCGTCCGGATAGTCGAAAGGAGTAGAACGCCACAAACGGGACTCGAATCCGAGTTTCTTAACTCAAGATATGAATTAAAACGTACACAAGTGTACAAAAAGGGCTCAATTTCGAATTGAGTCCAAAACTTACAAAAAGTTGCAATTAGATCCAAAACCAAAGTTCAATTAAATCCACAATTTTTAAATATCATGCAAGTAAGTCCAAAAGCATATAATTCAATTAAATTCAAGAAATTAACATCCTAGGAAATTAAATACATGCCACAAAAATTCAAATAAAGCTAGAATTAAAATATCAAAAATATTTAGGCATAAACATAGCATTTAAATCAATTAATTCAAGTAATTGAGCATAATTCAAAATATAATCAAATTAAGATATTAAAATAAAGGAAATTACGGAAATTAACTCACACGTGGCACGAACCTGTACGGTCGGACGAACGGGGTGTCACAGAGACGTTCAATTTTGTAGCACCCCAAGCGGTGGGGCACCACACCCCCGCACTATCACCCGACACGTGGCACGAAATGGAAAGTCCGCACACGTACCAAGTCACAGCGAACGGGTGACAAACGAAAAAAATCCAACCTAAGCTAGACAGTTCCTAAACCCTATACAAGCCAAATATGCAAAAACCCGAATGCGGAAGCGATGTAAAATACGAACTAACAAAAACTTTAATCAACAAACATAAATAAACGGGTTCAACTAATTCCACGAACCTGTCCTAACCTGTCCCGAATTCAAACATACAACAAAGACGGGTTCTACTAATCCAAGCCCTGTCCTAACCTGTCCCGAAAATTCGTATAATCATCAAAACATAAGTATCATCTTGTACAGAACATACTATATACATAATTTTATAAATAAATCAGAACAAAATACTTAACAAAATCAAACGGACCGACACAGACTCGACAGACTAGACTCAAAGCCGCCTAGCTCGAACTCCAAGAACCTGAACCTGCATACTGAAAACATAGGTGGGGCGAGGGTCAGTCCACTGACTGAGCGAGGGGGCTGAACACACACCAACACATATATACATACAGAGCAAAGCACGTATCAAACAAAAGACCATGAACCGGGAATAGGGTTTTACATACCAAAGCCATTTTCCAAAAGAACTCATATTTATACTTATATTCATATCTTCTTAAGTTTGAAAACTCATAGGGATACGTAGATTCAGAAACGTATATGGATTCATATATATATATTCAAATGGATTCATAAATATTCAAATGGATTCATAAATTCATAAATTCGGAATTTACTCGTATAAGTCTCTTATTGAATCAAAATCTCCTATCCCGTTTCATAATCAACAAAACAAAAGAATTCAAATACCCGGCGAGTACGGGTTTCCAACCTTACTCCTTAATTAAAAGACTCAAAAGATTCATAAGGAAGCATAAATTCATAAAATTCATAGGATTCATAAATTCATAAATTCATATTCCCGTATTCCAACCATTCTCCGGAAGTCTGCACCCGGGTTACGGGCCCACATCGTGCAACTCAATATACGTGGGGTAGCGAGCCCACAACGTACCTTCTCCGGCCTCAACCGAAGGCTCAAAGCACCACGCCTTCTCCATCTCCTTTAGAGTCGCGCGTGGATACTTCAAAGGAGCGTGTGCACAGGGGTGATAACCGACGACCCCAACAGCCGCACCGGGTCTCCCTTACCCACACCTCCAAAACCCGGGGATTCAAATAGATTCAAATAGATTCGTATGGATTCATAAGACTCATAAAGAAACATACCTAACTCGCGAAACCTAGAAACATATGATTCATACTTAAGAAACATATCGTAAGAAACATACCTTACCGTGCAACTCGGCATATGCTATACACGTACCTCTCCGTGTCTTCCAAATTCATAATATGCTGAAGGAGATCCATAATTGGCTCGACACTACACGGTTTGGAGCATAGCCTTGTTGCAAAACCATTTTAAGCTTATATACGCCCATACGTATAATTTCAGAAGGATTCATATCAAATCGAATTAACAAGATTCATAACATATTATAAAACACATATTTAATATATATATAGTATATATTCGCATGCGGGCTTGAAAATGAGCACATAGGGTCGTAGGTCGCTTTAACTAAAAGAAAACAAACCTAAACCTCACCTTACACCGACGAGAACGGAAAACACAAGCCAAGAAGTCCCCACTGGAACCCAAACAGCTGACAGACACTCCTGAAGAAACCCTGAACGACTGAACATACAGAACACAAGACTCAGACTCCAAACACAACCACAAAGACGCACGGCTATGCTCACGAACATACATGATGCAACATATAATCCATATTCATTCAATCAAGTCATTCAGAGCATATTATAATTCATATTACATATCAAGAGATGCATAGCTTATAAATTCATAACATTTATTACATAAAATAAATTAAGACATTAAGAATTCAATTCATATCATGCACTAATTCTCGAAAGGATAAACGCAAAATGCATAACAATTTCCCACGTAAATACATATCAACATATTTCACAATATTCAACAATTAGCATACTTAAATAATTTATTCAAATCGATCATAACTCATACTTTGGTGATTTAATTATTATGAGTCTCATAATAATACGAATAAGTTAGATCCTTAATTTGCATTAATATCCCCTAAACAATAATTATTCTTAAGTAGATAGACGTAAAACGAGGCAAATAAATTCCATAAATCACGAATCAAGCTTATCATATAACATAACATATTTTCATACATCACACAGCTCGTAAATTCAATTCATAGTTCATACAAGGTCGAAATTACAATTAAAACAATTAACAAAAAAATAAATACCACAACTTCAAAAATTCATATAAAATCAACCGGACATCCGATTGACGAACGGGAAGTGGCGTTTGACTCACCACAACGAAACGGACCTACTGTCCGAAAGTCGCCGGAATGCCGCCACCGTGGCCGGCCGAACAGCCACCGGCCGCCACCGGAACACCGCCTCCGGTAGTCGGAAAAATCCCCGGAAGGACAGAAACGTGCGCCTCGGCCTGCTTGACAAAAGCCCTCAATAAATTTCAGAAAATACCAAACACACCGGACTTCGTTGAAGAAAAACCGAACCAAATCCCAATGACGAAAACTGAAATTAAATGCAAACCGTAAAACGAAAATGAAATCCGAACATACCGTTGGAAAGCCCGTAACGAGCTCTACGAAAGCCCCTAGCTAAAACCTGGAAAAAGTCACCGGAAAATCAGACCGCCGGTTCACCACCGGTCCGCCGCCAACGGCCGGTTCCTGGAATGCCGCCGATGCCATCCGCTATGTTTCGTCATTCCAAGCAACTTTCGTGAAGCGACCACCACCAAAACCGGCCGGGAAAAGGGCCCAAATCGCCGCCGAAGTTTCTGCCGCTGCGTCACCGCCGGAACCACCACTTGCGGTGGTTTTCATGCCAAATCGAGGTCAGAAATGGAACCAGGAGCCCGAAAAACCTTGGAAACCGTCGAAGTTCGTCGGAAAATACCGCCGAAGACCGCGGAATTACTCCGCTACAGTAGTTCCGCCGCCCGCCGTCCGCTTTGGGTGGCGCGTGCGCCGCCGTCCGGCCACCGTTGGCCACGCCGTTTGAACTGGAGTTGCGCCGGGAGGTCCTTGTTCTGGGTCCGTGGCGCGTGTCTCGAAATCATTGCCGGAAATCGCCGCGAATAGGCGGTGAAGTGGCGGCTCTCCGTTCCGCCGCCGCTGCTATGCCGTAGCGCCACCACCGTTGAATTTTAGTCTCCGATTCTTGTACCATCGTGACGGGCTCGTCGAGCTGATAAATTTCCATTATTCACACGTCGAATTCCGTCGAGAAACGAGCGAGAACGAGCTTGTGTGTGTAATTACACCTTGACTACGTGAATAGTACCATTCGCGGGAGGAAGACGATGCAGGAAGGCTGATCTGATTTTGGCACGCAAAACGAGGAAATCCGAGTATATATCTTGGTCCTCGTACGTAAAAACGATCGAACGAACGAGCTAACGACATCCGAATTGGGCAAAGTTAGAGTCTACGGACTCGTTTCGTTGCCCCGAACGCGTTGAAGGGGTCAAAAAGGTCGAAAACTCGATCGAACGAGAAATGATCGAAAAACCCCTAAAAAGAGAAAATTATAAAAGGGCCCCTAAACTCTTAAAGAGTTCAAATAGGGCCACGAAAAATATAAAATCACATAAATAAACACATAAAATGGTTAAAAAGTAACGTACCTTATACGTCGGACGAGCGGGGTGTCACAATCTCCCCTCCTTCAAAAGGACCTGTCCTCAGGTCCTATTACTGAGTCGTAAAGCTTCAAACTGGAATACTTCAATCCATCTCCTGAAATCGTGTAGAGTCATAGCCCTGGCTGTGAAGTTTACTCCCACTGATTGCATCAACTCCCTGTAGAGTTCCATAGTCACAGAGGTTTGTTCAAACGCTTGACCGTTGGTCGCTTCAAACTTGTTCGATCGCCACTAGTCCACTGCACCCAAAAACCGATATCGTCGCTTCCTCGTCGATGGCAAACCAACATCAGGCCAAGCGAAACTCAGCCGCGACAAACAAGAGAGAATCCCATCTCTCAGCAAGCAAGAGAGAGAGCCCCGTCTCCCGGCACATCAAAAGAGAGATAACCCCGTCCCTCAGGCACAGAATTAAGAGAACCCCGTCTCTCAACCACATAATCGAGAGAGCCCCGTCTCTCAACCTAAGTCTGGCAGACTTCCACATCTTCCAAACCATCTAGTTTGAGAAAATCCAGCATTTCTCAAACCCCTAAATTCGAGAGAATCCAGCATCTCCCAAATATCTAACTCCAAGAGAATCCAGCATCTCTTGCTCACATAAATTCAGAAAGAATCCAGCATCTTTCTATCACATAAATAGGGAGAATCCCACATCTCCCTAACACCCAAATAGAGAGATCTCAACAACTCTCTATCACGCAAGTTCACGTACACAGCATTCATACATACACACATTAAAGTAGCACCGAATGCGAAACATGGGATGCATGTATAGTGTACCTTTACCTTACTGATATCGGTGTCCCTAGAGTATAGACTCATCATCCATGCTTAACTCAAGGGGGATATCGAGATGGGATCCCTGTCAGATAAAATTTACAATATGTATGTATGTGCATAAAGGGTTAGTGAGCAATTAGGAAATTTTATAAACACTGAAGCACGAACAATCCACGCAAGCATATAATCCATTCAGTTACAAGAATTCACAGCAACAATAAATCTCAAGTTTATGGAAATTAAATCAATTAGCCACGTTATTAAAATCAAGGCAGCATCGCGCATTCCACGTTGTCACATTAGTCAAGCAAAATAAAATATAATTACTTATGAAATGTATGGGTGCAAATGCCATGAATGCTCATTGTACCGTTCACCGTAGTAGTGGAGTCGAGGTTGGCAATTTCTTTAACTTGAATGGATAATCAAATCCTTAACTGGCCGTAGTTCCAACTTCCCGTTCAAATTTTGCATTCTTTAGTATTTTCTTTGAATCACGGGTCGCCAAGGGGTCTTGAACCTATTCACTTGCCTCCCGCAGAAAAGTGATCCATGGAGTCTCTTGAAGTCCCAATAAAATCCTTAATACTCGGGAATTGCTATATCTTCAAACTATGGAATCTCTCAGAACAATCAAGGAGAAATAGGCGGAGAATTTTCAAACAATCCTGCTTCCCACTGTCGTTTGTAAATGATGTCCCTCGTCCTTAGTATTTGACAAAGTCGACCCTCAATGACATCGTCACCAAAATTCAGTAGTTCATATAGTTTATCCTTTTCCTTTTTTTCACAGGTATAGCTGCCCTCGTTGGTGTCTTTACAACAGTCTGACCCCCACTTGAGAACCCTTGAACGGTACAAGTGCTTCGATTTCTTCATTGTCACCTCACGCTATCCGGAGTTAGAAGCTCTGGTGTTCCTATAAAACATGTTACCCCCGAGCTCCTTCAAGTAGTAAGTACATATCCTGAAGGCACCTTAATAGTTAAAAGATTTCTTGTTTCCCTTGTATACAAACATCTTCTTTTATCTACCCAATATCCTGACTGTGTTTACTCGATCATACATCTTCTGGTCTATCCCTGTTCGAATTCCAATGTTGCTTCGACCAAGACAGCACTTAGTAGATGAGATGGGGAAACACCTAAATTACAACCACGAAGCTAATGCATGTGGGGTTAGGGATGTGTATGGCATACACTCATTAATCATAAAAAAAAAAGCAACCAAGCACGTAAGCAAATGTTCGAAATAATTATAATTTACAATTTAATTCAATGCATGATGCACGTGCTATGAATGCAGAATACCTGTTTCCATAATATTAGCATCGAAACCTTTGTTGAATTCTTGTAGAGATTCATTTGCTTTTCATCCCAGTAGTCAGAAGATGAGAGTTTCAAATCCTCCTTCACGAATTTGTAGAAGTGGGAAGCGTGGTCTCGATCAACTTCAAATTTTGACATCGAGGCAACACCCTATAATTCACAAATGGACCAAATATCTATGCATGTGGGTTAGTACGTAGGTATGTCAAGTAATGAAAGCAATTATGAGCACCTAATTAATGCAGATGCAACACGTAATCTACTAAAATTTAAACTGTAATAATGATAAATTTGTAAAAATCGTAATCATAGTGTGCACACAATCACATAAGCTCAGACAAATTCATGCAGAAAAGTTGAAACATCACATCAGACGAATGTAATGCTCAAGTATTCCTATGCCGTCCGACCTAACTGACACGACACGACTCCAGAGCACCGGTTCTGAACCTGGTAGCTCTGATACCACTTAAGATGTAGCACCCCAAGCGGTGGGGCACCACACCCCCGCACTATGACCCGACATGTGGCACGAAATGGAAAGTCCGAACATGTACCAAGTCACAGCGAACGGGTGACAAACGAAAAAAATCCAACCTAAGCTAGGCGGTTCCTAAACCCTGTACAAGCCAAACATGCAAAAACCCGAATGCGGAAGCGATGTAAAATACGAACTAACAAAAACTTTAATCAACAAACATAAATAAACGGGTTCAACTAATTCCACGAACCTGTCCTAACCTGTCCCGAATTCAAACATACAACAAAGACGATGTAACGCCCCGGATTTTATTTATTAATATCTTATGTCTAAAATAATTTTATAAATTATATTTTATAATACTTTCATGAGATTTTATCAATTTATATCAAATTGAGAATTCCTTTCAAGACTTGGAAATATTTATTTCGTGAAATAATTACCGAAAATGATTTAATTGTCAACTTGTCATATAGGTTCATTCTTTTAAATTTAGGGACCAAATTGCATAACCTTTCAAGGACTCAATTGATCAATTCCCAAAGCTTTTCATCCTTAGTTGCATGACTTAAATATTTGAGGGACTAAATTGCAATTTATAAATTTCACACATTCCCAAGAAATGAATCACGGTATTTTATCTCCAAGCTTCCAAAGTCATTTCATTCTTGATCTTTCATCACATTTGCTTCCTGTCATCACCGAGACCTAGTTGCCCCAAAGGAAAGAGTGATTTCATCATCTACATCCAAGAATTCAAGGAATTTCAAGCTTTGAAGCATCATCATTTCATCATCATCCTCATCCTCATCTTCCATTCTTTTTCTTTCAAGGTTGGTTTTCCATGAATTGGTGATTCTTGACCATATTTGATTGAGCTAGGGTTTGAGAATTGCATGCTAGATGAACTCTTTGTTGTGCAAAGCATGATTAAATGATCATATCTTGAATTATGGCATGATTAATTCATGAGATTCTTGAATATGTAGCATGAATGATCAAGTGTGAGCATGACCTTGGAAACTTGGATTTCTCAATAATATTTCATGCTTTGAGTGTTTAAGTGTTATGATATCATTTCTTGAACCTATATCCATCATATTACCAGAAAATCCTAACTTGTCGATTGAAAATGGAATTTTGGTTGCTTTGATGTTTCTTGCCGAGAGCCTCCCCTGTTTTGCTCTGTTTCTGTAAGTTGCAGAAACAGGGAACGGCCGTTCCCAGCCTCAAGGCAGTGTGGGAACGGGCGTTCCCCTCTTTTAAACTAAAACTAGGCGGCCGAGCATGGGAATGGCCTTTCCCATTTTGGCCTTGTGCCGGAAGGGCCGTTCCCAGCTAAGGCGCATTTTCTAAAATTGAAATCGTTGGCGCGTTTTGGGGATTCATGGGAACGACCGTTCCCATTTACATAGGGAACCCGGAACGGCCGTTCCCACCTGTATTGCAGAACAAAATATTCTGCATAAAATTACATTTTTAGCCCCTCGATCCAACGACTTCTTTGACCCCGAATTGCTTTTATATGTGCTAATATGTACTGAAACAAGATGTTATCATGCCACATTGCATTTTCCTCATCATCTCATTGCGTTTGCGCCGTTCGTCATATTTGGTCCATTTTAGAGTCAAGTCTCACGTGTACACGTCTGTTTTGCACAGACCAGCTTCGTAGGGGCGAGGAGCAAGCCCCGTAGACCGTGCCCTGCTTGTCTTTTGTCGGTAAAGGTGAGGTTTAATTGTTAGTTATATAGAACCCGTATATCCCTTATGTGTTATTTCGGCCAAAAAGGTATTTATAATTATAATCTCTATAAATCATTGATCATTTCAAGTCATGTTCAAGCAAGCAAGCAAGCCATGTATTGTTTCGTGCATGTTTAGGCGAGTAGCATGACCGGTTACGTTTGGGCCCGAGGGTAGTGACCAGAGCCAACCGGGAAAGCAAGGGCTGACGGGTAACTCTGGCGCTATCCTTACCATGTTTGGGGTCACCCCTGAATCCACTAGGAGGTTAGTGGAGGAAGGAGCTCCGGGCTTAGGGATTCATGTACCCTCTGCTCAATGAGATTGGATGTTGGGGCCTTGCAATCCCATCATCAAACCGGAGGAAGAAGGAGACTGGGGACGAGTCCGGCACCACGGATGCGCCTCGGGTTATTGCATGATTTCCATACCATGAACGTGTTGTGTGATTACACTATTGCACGATTGCACGATAATGGGAATTGCATGATCACCTAATTATTGATAACCAAGCAAGCATGTACATGTTCATTTGGAGTTCGGTTGGAAACCGCCCTCACTCGCCGGGGCCATGTATTGATTGATTGCATGAAATGAACCAGTAATTAATATTGACTGTTGTACTCTCGGGCGAAGAATACTTTAGTCTTGAAATCATATATTTGTCTTTTATAAACCTTTACCCGAGAATATAACTTGCATGTAATTACGCTAATATATATATTTATGCCCCTCACTCAGTCTTTCATGGACTGACGCCCCACCTTTCAGGTTGTCGCGGTCGTGTGCTAGGCGGGAGTCGGAGTCATGTTTGGTCGTGCAGTTGAGTCTAGCACTTCCTGCACTTTCATGTTATTATTAGTAGTATCTCAGAGTTAGTCTATTATTGTTATTGTTATCATTTGGAGACTTTTACTTGTATAATATATAGGAGATAATAATGTATTGATACATGCTGGTACCTACTAGTATTTATACTTTTGATGTAAATATGGTACCTATAAGTAATGTTGATATTAATGCTTCCGCTTTTAACTTTTATATGTCTTGGTTTTGTATTGCTTTGGGGTTTAGTCCCGCCTAGCTCGTCTTTTCTTTTATTTATCACCCGTTCGCTATAGGTTAGTTCATGTACGGATTGTCCCTTTCGTATGTGGATCGGCCTATAGTGCGGGGGTGTGGTATCTCTACGGATAGGGGTGCTACAGACGGGTTCAACTAATCCAAGCCCTGTCCTAACCAGTCCCGAAAATTCATATAATCATCAAAGCATAAGTATCATCTTGTACAGAACATACTATATACATAATTTTATAAATAAATCAGAACAAAATACTTAACAAAATCAAACGGACCGACACAGACTCGGCAGACCAGACTCAAAGCCGCCTAGCTCGAACTCCAAGAACCTGAACCTGCATACTGAAATCATAGGTGGGGCGAGGGTCAGTCCACTGACTGAGCGAGGGGGCTGAACACACACCAACACATATATACATACAGAGCAAAGCACGTATCAAACAAAAGACCATGAACCGGGAATAGGGTTTTACATACCAAAGCCATTTTCCAAAAGAACTCATATTTATACATATATTCATATCTTCTTAAGTTTGAAAACTCATAGGGATACGTAGATTCAGAAACGTATATGGATTCATATATATATATTCAAATGGATTCAGAAATATTCAAATGGATTCATAAATATTCAAATGGATTCATAAATTCATAAATTCGAAATTTACTCGTATAAGTCTCTTATTGAATCAAAATCTCCTATCCCGTTTCATAATCAACAAAACAAAAGAATTCAAATACCCGGCGAGTACGGGTTTCCAACCTTACTCCTTAATTAAAAGACTCAAAAGATTCATAAGGAAGCATAAATTCATAAAATTCATAAATTCATATTCCCGTATTCCAACCATTCTCCGGAAGTCTGCACGCGGGTTACGGGCCCACATCGTGCAACTCAATATACGTGGGGTAGCGAGCCCACAACGTACCTTCTCCGGCCTCAACCAAAGGCTCAAAGCACCACGCCTTCTCCATCTCCCTTAGAGTCGCGCGTGGATACTTCAAAGGAGCGTGTGCACAGGGGTGATAGCCGACGGCCCCAACAGCCGCACCGGGTCTCCCTTACCCACACCTCCAGAACCCGGGGATTCAAATAGATTCAAATAGATTCGTATGGATTCATAAGACTCATAAAGAAACATACCTAACTCGCGAAACCTAGAAACATATGATTCATACTTAAGAAACATATCGTAAGAAACATACCTTACCGTGCAACTCGGCATATGCTATACACGTACCTCTCCGTGTCTTCCAAATTCATAATATGCTGAAGGAGATCCATAATTGGCTCGACACTACACGGTTTGGAGCATAGCCTTGTTGCAAAACCATTTTAAGCTTATATACGCCCATACGTATAATTTCAGAAGGATTCATATCAAATCGAATTAACAAGATTCATAACATATTATAAAACACATATTTAATATACATATAGTATATATTCGCATGCGGGCTTGAAAATGAGCACATAGGGTCGTAGGTCGCTTTAACTAAAAGAAAACAAACCTAAACCTCACCTTACACCGACGAGAACGGAAAACACAAGCCAAGAAGTCCCCACTGGAACCCAAACAGCTGACAGACACTCCCTGAAGAAACCCTGAACGACTGAACATACAGAACACAAGACTCAGACTCCAAACACAACCACAAAGACGCACGGCTATGCTCACGAACATACACGATGCAACATATAATCCATATTCATTCAATCAAGTCATTCAGAGCATATTATAATTCATATTACATATCAAGAGATGCATAGCTTATAAATTCATAACATTTATTACATAAAATAAATTAAGACATTAAGAATTCAATTCATATCATGCACTAATTCTCGAAAGGATAAACGCAAAATGCATAACAATTTCCCACGTAAATACATATCAACATATTTCACAATATTCAACAATTAGCATACTTAAATAATTTATTCAAATGGATCATAACTCATACTTTGGTGATTTAATTATTATGAGTCTCATAATAATACGAATAAGTTAGATCCTTAATTTACATTAATATCCCCTAAACAATAATTATTCTTAAGTAGATAGACGTAAAACGAGGCAAATAAATTCCATAAATCACGAATCAAGCTTATCATATAACATAACATATTTTCATACATCACACAGCTCGTAAATTCAATTCATAGTTCATACAAAGTCGAAATTACAATTAAAACAATTAACAAAAAAACAAATACCACAACTTCAAAAATTCATATAAAATCAACCGGACATCCGATTGACGAACGGGAAGTGGCGTTTGACTCACCACAACGAAACGGACCTACTGTCCGAAAGTCGCCGGAATGCCGCCACCGTGGCCGGCCGAACAGCCACCGGCCGCCACCGGAACACCGCCTCCGGTAGTCGGAAAAATCCCCGGAAGGACAGAAACGTGCGCCTCGGCCTGCTTGACAAAAGCCCTCAATAATTTCAGAAAATACCAAACACACCGGACTTCGTTGAAGAAAAACCGAACCAAATCCCAATGACAAAAACTGAAATTAAATGCAAACCGTAAAACGAAAATGAAATCCGAACATACCGTTGGAAAGCCCGTAACGAGCTCTACGAAAGCCCCTAGCCAAAACCTGGAAAAAGTCACCGGAAAATCGGACCGCCGGTTCAGCACCGGTCCGCCGCCAACGGCCGGTTCCTGGAATGCCGCCGATGCCATCCGCTATGTTTCGTCATTCCAAGCAACTTTCGTGAAGCGACCACCACCAAAACCGGCCGGGAAAAGGGCCCAAATCGCCGCCGAAGTTTCTGCCGCTGTGTCACCGCCGGAACCACCACTTGCGGTGGTTTTCACGCCAAATCGAGGTCAGAAATGGAACCAGGAGCCCGAAAAACCTTGGAAACCGTCGAAGTTCGTCGGAAAATACCGCCGAAGACCGCGGAATTACTCCGCTACAGTAGTTCCGCCGCCTGCCGTCCGCTTTGGGTGGCGCGTGCGCGGCCGTCCGGCCACCGTTGGCCACGCCGTTTGAACTGGAGTTGCGCCGGGAGGTCCTTGTTCTGGGTCCGTGGCGCGTGTCTCGAAATCATCGCCGGAAATCGCCGCGAATAGGCGGTGAAGTGGCGGCTCTCCGTTCCGCCGCCGCTGCTATGCCGTAGCACCACCACCGTTGAATTTTAGTCTCCGATTCTTGTACCATCGTGAGGGGCTCGTCGAGCTGATAAATTTCCATTATTCACACGTCGAATTCCGTCGAGAAACGAGCGAGAACGAGCTTGTGTGTGTAATTACACCTTGACTGCATGAATAGTACCAGTCGCGGGGGGAAGACGATGCAGGAAGGCTGATCTGATTTTGCCACGCAAAACGAGGAAATCCGAGTATATATCTTGGTCCTCGTACGTAAAAACGATCGAACGAACGAGCTAACGACATCCGAATTGGGCAAAGTTAGAGTCTACGGACTCGTTTCGCTGCCCCGAACGCGTTGAAGGGGTCAAAAAGGTCGAAAACTCGATCGAATGAGAAATGACCGAAAAACCCCTAAAAAGAGAAAATTATAAAAGGGCCCCTAAACTCTTAAAGAGTTCAAATAGGGCCACGAAAAATATAAAATCACATAAATAAACACATAAAATGGTTAAAAAGTAACGTACCTTATACGTCGGACGAGCGGGGTGTCACAATCTCCCCTCCTTCAAAAGGACCTGTCCTCAGGTCCTATTACTGAGTCGTAAAGCTTCAAACTGGAATACTTCAATCCATCTCCTGAAATCGTGTAGAGTCATAGCCCTGGCTGTGAAGTTTACTCCCACTGATTGCATCAACTCCCTGTAGAGTTCCATAGTCACAGAGGTTTGTTCAAACGCTTGACCGTTGGTCGCTTCAAACTTGTTCGATCGCCACTAGTCCACTGCACCCAAAAACCGATATCGTCGCTTCAGGCCAAGCGAAACTCAGCCGTGACAAACAAGAGAGAATCCCATCTCTCAGCAAGGAAGAGAGAGAGCCCCGTCTCCCGGCACATCAAAAGAGAGATAACCCCGTCCCTCAGGCACAGAATTAAGAGAACCCCGTCTCTCAACCACATAATCGAGAGAGCCCCGTCTCTCAACCTAAGTCTGGCAGACTTCCACATCTTCCAAACAATCTAGTTTGAGAAAATCCAGCATTTCTCAAACCCCTAAATTCGAGAGAATCCAGCATCTCCCAAATATCTAACTCCAAGAGAATCCAGCATCTCTTGCTCACATAAATTCAGAAAGAATCCAGCATCTTTCTATCACATAAATAGGGAGAATCCCACATCTCCCTAACACCCAAATAGAGAGGTCTCAACAACTCTCTATCACGCAAGTTCACGTACACAACATTCATACATACACACATTAAAGTAGCACCGAATGCGAAACATGGGATGCATGTATAGTGTACCTTTACCTTACTGATATCGGTGTCCCTAGAGTATAGACTCATCATCCATGCTTAACTCAAGGGGGATATCGAGATGGGATCCCTGTCAGATAAAATTTACAATATGTATGTATGTGCATAAAGGGTTAGTGAGAAATTAGGAAATTTTATAAACACTGAAGCACGAACAATCCACGCAAGCATATAATCCATTCAGTTACAAGAATTCACAGCAACAATAAATCTCAAGTTTATGGAAATTAAATCAATTAGCCACGTTATTAAAATCAAGGCAGCATCGCGCATTCCACGTTGTCACATTAGTCAAGCAAAATAAAATATAATTACTTTTGAAATGTATGGGTGCAAATGCCATGAATGCTCATTGTACCGTTCACCGTAGTAGTGGAGTCGAGGTTGGCAATTTCTTTAACTTGAATGGATAATCAAATCCTTAACTGGCCGTAGTTCCAACTTCCCGTTCAAATTTTGCATTCTTTAGTATGTTCTTTGAATCACGGGTCGCCAAGGGGTCTTGAACCGACTCACTTGCCTCCCGCAGAAAAGTGATCCATGGAGTCTCTTGAAGTCCCAATAAAATCCTTAATACTCGGGAATTGCTATATCTTCAAACTATGGAATCTCTCAGAACAATCAAGGAGAAATAGGCGGAGAATTTTCAAACAATCCTGCTTCCCACTGTCGTTTGTAAATGATGTCCCTCGTCCTTAGTATTTGACAAAGTCGACCCTCAATGACATCGTCACCAAAATTTAGTAGTTCATATAGTTTATCCTTTTCCTTTTTTTCACAGGTATAGCTGCCCTCGTTGGTGTCTTTACAACAGTCTGACCCCCACTTGAGAACCCTTGAATGGTACAAGTGCTTCGATTTCTTCATTGTCACCTCACGCTATCCGGAGTTAGAAGCTCTGGTGTTCCTATAAAACATGTTACCCCCGAGCTCCTCCAAGTAGTAAGTACATATCCTGAAGGCACCTTAATAGTTAAAAGATTTCTTGTTTCCCTTGTATACAAACATCTTCTTTTATCTACCCAATATCCTGACTGTGTTTACTCGATCATACATCTTCTGGTCTATCCCTGTTCGAATTCCAATGTTGCTTCGACCAAGACAGCACTTAGTGGATCAGATGGGGAAACACCTAAATTACAACCACGAAGCTAATGCATGTGGGGTTAGGGATGTGTATGGCATACACTCGTTAATCATAAAAAAAAAAAGCAACCAAGCACGTAAGCAAATGTTCGAAATAATTATAATTTACAATTTAATTCAATGCATGATGCACGTGCTATGAATGCAGAATACCTGTTTCCATAATATTTGCATCGAAACCTTTGTTGAATTCTTGTAGAGATTCATTTGCTTTTCATCCCAGTAGTCAGAAGATGAGAGTTTCAAACCCTCCTTCACGAATTTGTAGAAGTGGGAAGCGTGGTCTCGATCAACTTCAATTTTTGACATCGAGGCAACACCCTATAATTCACAAATGGACCAAATATCTATGCATGTGGGTTAGTACGTAGGTATGTCAAGTAATGAAAGCAATTATGAGCACCTAATTAATGCAGATGCAACACGTAATCTACTAAAATTTAAACTGTAATAATGATAAATTTGTAAAAATCGTAATCATAGTGTGCACACAATCACATAAGCTCAGACAAATTCATGCAGAAAAGTCGAAACTTCACATCAGACAAATGCAATGCTCAAGTATTCCTATGCCGTCCGACCTAACTGACACGACACGACTCCAGAGCACCGGTTCTGAACCTGGTAGCTCTGATACCACTTAAGATGTAGCACCCCAAGCGGTGGGGCACCACACCCCCGCACTATGACCCGACATGTGGCACGAAATGGAAAGTCCGAACATGTACCAAGTCATAGCGAACGGGTGATAAACGAAAAAAATCCAACCTAAGCTAGGCGGTTCCTAAACCCTGTACAAGCGAAATATGCAAAAACCCGAATGCGGAAGCGATGTAAAATACGAACTAACAAAAACTTTAATCAACAAACATAAATAAACGGGTTCAACTAATTCCACGAACCTGTCCTAACCTGTCCCGAATTCAAACATACAACAAAGACGGTGTAACGCCCCGGTTTTTATTTATTAATATCTTATGTCTAAAATAATTTTATAAATTATATTTTATAATACTTTCATGAGATTTTATCAATTTATATCAAATTGAGAATTCCTTTCAAGACTTGGAAATATTTATTTCGTGAAATAATTACCGAAAATGATTTAATTGTCAACTTGTCATATAGGTTCATTCTTTTAAATTTGGGGACCAAATTGCATAACCTTTCAAGGACTCAACTGATCAATTCCCAAAGCTTTTCATCCTTAGTTGCATGACTTAAATATTTGAGGGACTAAATTGCAATTTATACATTTCACACATTCCCAAGAAATGAATCACGGTATTTTATCTCCAAGCTTCCAAAGTCATTTCATTCTTGATCTTTCATCACATTTGCTTCCTGTCATCACCGAGACCTAGTTGCCCCAAAGGATAGAGTGATTTCATCATCTACATCCAAGAATTCAGGGAATTTCAAGCTTTGAAGCATCATCATTTCATCATCATCCTCATCCTCATCTTCCATTCTTTTTCTTTCAAGGTTGGTTTTCCATGAATTGGTGATTCTTGACCATATTTGATTGAGCTAGGGTTTGAGAATTGCATGCTAGATGAACTCTTTGTTGTGCAAAGCATGATTAAATGATCATATCTTGAAATATGGCATGATTAATTCATGAGATTCTTGAATATGTAGGATGAATGATCAAGTGTGAGCATGACCTTGGAAACTTGGATTTCTCAATAATATTTCATGCTTTGAGTGTTTAAGTGTTATGATATCATTTCTTGAACCTATATCCATCATATTACCAGAAAATCCTAACTTGTCGATTGAAAATGGAATTTTGGTTGCTTTGATGTTTCTTGCCGAGAGCCTCCCCTGTTTTGCTCTGTTTCTGTAAGTTGCAGAAACAGGGAACGGCCGTTCCCAGCCTCAAGGCAGTGTGGGAACGGGCGTTCCCCTCTTTTAAACTAAAACTAGGCGGCCGAGCATGGGAATGGCCTTTCCCATTTTGGCCTTGTGCCGGAAGGGCCGTTCCCAGCTAAGGCGCATTTTCTAAAATTGAAATCGTTGGCGCGTTTTGGGGATTCATGGGAACGACCGTTCCCATTTACATAGGGAATCCGGAACGGCCGTTCCCACCTGTATTGCAGAACAAAATATTCTGCATAAAATTACATTTTTAGCCCCTCGATCCAACGACTTCTTTGACCCCGAATTGCTTTTATATGTGCTAATATGTACTGAAACAAGATGTTATCATGCCACATTGCATTTTCCTCGTCATCTCATTGCGTTTGCGCCGTTCATCATATTTGGTCCATTTTTGAGTCAAGTCTCACGTGTACACGTCTGTTTTGCACAGACCAGCTTCGTAGAGGCGAGGAGCAAGCCCCGTAGACCGTGCCCTGCTTGTCTTTTGTCGGTAAAGGTGAGGTTTAATTGTTAGTTATATAGAACCCGTATATCCCTTATGTGTTATTTCGGCCAAAAAGGTATTTATAATTATAATCTCTATAAATCATTGATCATTTCAAGTCATGTTCAAGCAAGCAAGCAAGCCATGTATTGTTTCGTGCATGTTTAGGCGAGTAGCATGACCGGTTACGTTTGGGCCCGAGGGTAGTGACCAGAGCCAACCGGGAAAGCAAGGGCTGACGGGTAACTCTGGCGCTATCCTTACCATGTTTGGGGTCACCCCTGAATCCACTAGGAGGTTAGTGGAGGAAGGAGCTCTGGGCTTAGGGATTCATGTACCCTCTGCTCAATGAGATTGGATGTTGGGGCCTTGCAATCCCATCATCAAACCGGAGGAAGAAGGAGACTGGGGATGAGTCCGGCACCACGGATGCGCCTCGGGTTATTGCATGATTTCCATACCATGAACGTGTTGTGTGATTACACTATTGCACGATTGCACGATAATGTGAATTGCATGATCACCTAATTATTGATAACCAAGCAAGCATGTACATGTTCATTTGGAGTTCGGTTGGAGACCGCCCTCACTCGCCGGGGCCATGTATTGATTGATTGCATGAAATGAACCAGTAATTAATATTGACTGTTGTACTCTCGGGCGAAGAATACTTTAGTCTTGAAATCATATATTTGTCTTTTATAAACCTTTACCCAAGAATATAACTTGGATGTAATTGCGCTAATATATATATTTATGCCCCTCACTCAGTCTTTCATGGACTGACGCCCCACCTTTCAGGTTGTCGCGGTCGTGTGCTAGGCGGGAGTCGGAGTCATGTTTGGTCGTGCAGTTGAGTCTAGCACTTCCTGCACTTTCATGTTATTATTAGTAGTATCTCAGAGTTAGTCTATTATTGTTATTGTTATCATTTGGAGACTTTTACTTGTATAATATATAGGAGATAATAATGTATTGATACATGCTGGTACCTACTAGTATTTATACTTTTGATGTAAATATGGTACCTATAAGTAATGTTGATATTAATGCTTCCGCTTTTAACTTTTATATGTCTTGGTTTTGTATTGCTTTGGGGTTTAGTCCCGCCTAGCTCGTCTTTTCTTTTATTTATCACCCGTTCGCTATAGGTTAGTTCATGTACGGATTGTCCCTTTCGTATGTGGATCGGCCTATAGTGCGGGGGGTGTGGTATCTCTACGGATAGGGGTGCTACACACGGGTTCAACTAATCCAAGCCCTGTCCTAACCTGTCCCGAAAATTCATATAATCATCAAAGCATAAGTATCATCTTGTACATAACATACTATATACATAATTTTATAAATAAATCAGAACAAAATACTTAACAAAATCAAACGGACCGATACAGTTTGACCGACACAGACTCGGCAGACCAGACTCAAAGCCGCCTAGCTCGAACTCCAAGAACCTGAACCTGCATACTGAAAACATAGGTGGGGCGAGGGTCAGTCCACTGACTGAACGAGGGGGCTGAACACACACCAACACATATATACATACAGAGCAAAGCAAGTATCAAACAAAAGACCATGAACCGGGAATAGGGTTTTACATACCAAAGCCATTTTCCAAAAGAACTCATATTTATACATATATTCATATCTTCTTAAGTTTGAAAACTCATAGGGATACGTAGATTCAGAAACGTATATGGATTCATATATATATATTCAAATGGATTCAGAAATATTCAAATGGATTCATAAATATTCAAATAGATTCATAAATTCATAAATTCGGAATTTACTCGTATAAGTCTCTTATTGAATCAAAATCTCCTATCCCGTTTCATAATCAACAAAACAAAAGAATTCAAATACCCGGCGAGTACGGGTTTCCAACCTTACTCCTTAATTAAAAGACTCAAAAGATTCATAAGGAAGCATAAATTCATAAAATTCATAGGATTCATAAATTCATAAATTCATATTCCCGTATTCCAACCATTCTCCGGAAGTCTGCACGCGGGTTACGGGCCCACATCGTGCAACTCAATATACGTGGGGTAGCGAGCCCACAATGTACCTTCTCCGGCCTCAACCGAAGGCTCAAAGCACCACGCCTTCTCCATCTCCCTTAGAGTCGCGCGTGGATACTTCAAAGGAGCGTGTGCACAGGGGTGATAACCGACGGCCCCAACAGCCGCACCGGGTCTCCCTTACCCACACCTCCAGAACCGGGGATTCAAATAGATTCAAATAGATTCGTATGGATTCATAAGACTCATAAAGAAACATACCTAACTCGCGAAACCTAGAAACATATGATTCATACTTAAGAAACATATCGTAAGAAACATACCTTACTGTGCAACTCGGCATATACTATACAAGTACCTCTCCGTGTCTTCCAAATTCATAATATGCTGAAGGAGATCCATAATTGGCTCGACACTACACGGTTTGGAGCATAGCCTTGTTGCAAAACCATTTTAAGCTTATATACACCCATACGTATAATTTCAGAAGGATTCATATCAAATCGAATTAACAAGATTCATAACATATTATAAAACACATATTTAATATACATATAGTATATATTCGCATGCGGGCTTGAAAATGAGCACATAGGGTCGTAGGTCGCTTTAACTAAAAGAAAACAAACCTAAACCTCACCTTACACCGACGAGAACGGAAAACACAAGCCAAGAAGTCCCCACTGGAACCCAAACAGCTGACAGACACTCCCTGAAGAAACCCTGAACGACTGAACATACAGAACACAAGACTCAGACTCCAAACACAACCACAAAGACGCACGGCTATGCTCACGAACATACATGATGCAACATATAATCCATATTCATTCAATCAAGTCATTCAGAGCATATTATAATTCATATTACATATCAAGAGATGCATAGCTTATAAATTCATAACATTTATTACATAAAATAAATTAAGACATTAAGAATTCAATTCATATCATGCACTAATTCTCGAAAGGATAAACGCAAAATGCATAACAATTTCCCACGTAAATACATATCAACATATTTCACAATATTCAACAATTAGCATACTTAAATAATTTATTCAAATGGATCATAACTCATACTTTGGTGATTTAATTATTATGAGTCTCATAATAATACGAATAAGTTAGATCCTTAATTTGCATTAATATCCCCTAAACAATAATTATTCTTAAGTAGATAGACGAAAAACGAGGCAAATAAATTCCATAAATCACGAATCAAGCTTATCATATAACATAACATATTTTCATACATCACACAGCTCGTAAATTCAATTCATAGTTCATACAAAGTCGAAATTACAATTAAAACAATTAACAAAAAAATAAATACCACAACTTCAAAAATTCATATAAAATCAACCGGACATCCGATTGACGAACGGGAAGTGGCGTTTGACTCACCACAACGAAACGGACCTACTGTCCGAAAGTCGCCGGAATGCCGCCACCGTGGCCGGCCGAACAGCCACCGGCCGCCACCGGAACACCGCCTCCGGTAGTCGGAAAAATCCCCGGAAGGACAGAAACGTGTGCCTCGGCCTGCTTGACAAAAGCCCTCAATAAATTTCAGAAAATACCAAACACACCGGACTTCTTTGAAGAAAAACCGAACCAAATCCCAACGACGAAAACTGAAATTAAATGCAAACCATAAAACGAAAATGAAATCCGAACATACCGTTGGAAAGCCCGTAACGAGCTCTACGAAAGCCCCTAGCCAAAACCTGGAAAAAGTCCGCCGCCAACGGCCGGTTCCTGGAATGCCGCCTATGCCATCCGCTATGTTTCGTCATTCCAAGCAACTTTCGTGAAGCGACCACCACCAAAACCGGCCGGGAAAAGGGCCCAAATCGCCGCCGAAGTTTCTGTCGCTGCGTCACCGCCGGAACCACCACTTGCGGTGGTTTTCACGCCAAATCGAGGTCAGAAATGGAACCATGAGCCCGAAAAACCTTGGAAACCATCGAAGTTCGTCGGAAAATACCGCCGGAGACCGCGGAATTACGCCGCTACAGTAGTTCCGCCGCCCGCCGTCCGCTTTGGGTGGCGCGTGCGCCGCCGTCCGGCCACCGTTGGCCACGCCGTTTGAACTGGAGTTGCGCCGGGAGGTCCTTGTTCTGGGTCCGTGGCGCGTGTCTCGAAATCATCGCCGGAAACCGCCGTGAATAGGCGGTGAAGTGGCGGCTCTCCGTTCCGCCGCCGCTGCTATGCCGTAGCGCCACCACCGTTGAATTTTAGTCTCCGATTCTTGTACCATCGTGGCGGGCTCGTCGAGCTGATAAATTTCCATTATTCACACGTCGAATTCCGTCGAGAAACGAGCGAGAACGAGCTTGTGTGTGTAATTACACCTTGACTGCATGAATAGTACCAGTCGCGGGGGGAAGACGATGCAGGAAGGCTGATCTGATTTTGGCATGCAAAACGAGGAAATCCGAGTATATATCTTGGTCCTCGTACGTAAAAACGATCGAACGAACGAGCTAACGACATCCGAATTGGGCAAAGTTAGAGTCTACGGACTCGTTTCGCTGCCCCGAACGCGTTGAAGGGGTCAAAAAGGTCGAAAACTCGATCGAACGAGAAATGCCCGAAAAACCCCTAAAAAGAGAAAATTATAAAAGGGCCCCTAAACTCTTAAAGAGTTCAAATAGGGCCACGAAAAATATAAAATCACCTAAATAAACACATAAAATGGTTAAAAAGTAACGTACCTTATACGTCGGACGAGCGGGGTGTCACAATCTCCCCTCCTTCAAAAGGACCTGTCCTCAGGTCCTATTACTGAGTGGTAAAGCTTCAAACTGGAATACTTCAATCCATCTCCTGAAATCGTGTAGAGTCATAGCCCTGGCTGTGAAGTTTACTCCCACTGATTGCATCAACTCACTGTAGAGTTCCATAGTCACAGAGGTTTGTTCAAACGCTTGACCGTTGGTCGCTTCAAACTTGTTCGATCGCCACTAGTCCACTGCACCCAAAAACCGATATCGTCGCTTCCTCGTCGATGGCAAACTAACATCAGGCCAAGCGAAACTCAACCGCGATAAACAAGAGAGAATCCCATCTCTCAGCAAGCAAGAGAGAGAGCCCCGTCTCCCCGCACATCAAAAGAGAGATAACCCCGTCCCTCAGGCACAGAATTAAGAGAACCCCGTCTCTCAACCACATAATCGAGAGAGCCCCGTCTCTCAACCTAAGTCTGGCAGACTTTCACATCTTCCAAACAATCTAGTTTGAGAAAATCCAGCATTTCTCAAACCCCTAAATTCGAGAGAATCCAGCATCTCCGAAATATCTAACTCCAAGAGAATCCAGCATCTCTTGCTCACATAAATTCAGAAAGAATCCAGCATCTTTCTATCACATAAATAGGGAGAATCCCACATCTCCCTAACACCCAAATAGAGAGATCTCAACAACTCTCTAGCACGCAAGTTCACGTACACATCATTCATACATACACACATTAAAGTAGCACCGAATGCGAAACATGGGATGCATGTATAGTGTACCTTTACCCTACTGATATCGGTGTCCCTAGAGTATAGACTCATCATCCATGCTTAACTCAAGGGGGATATCGAGATGGGATCCCTGTCAGATAAAATTTACAATATGTATGTATGTGCATGAAGGGTTAGTGAGCAATTAGGAAATTTTATAAACACTGAAGCACGAACAATCCACGCAAGCATATAATCCATTCAGTTACAAGAATTCACAACAACAATAAATCTCAAGTTTTTGGAAATTAAATCAATTAGCCACGTTATTAAAATCAAGGCAGCATCGCGCATTCCACGTTGTCACATTAGTCAAGCAAAATAAAATATAATTACTTATGAAATGTATGGGTGCAAATGCCATGAATGCTCATTGTACCGTTCACCGTAGTAGTGGAGTCGAGGTTGGCAATTTCTTTAACTTGAATGGATAATCAAATCCTTAACTGGCCGTAGTTCCAACTTCCCGTTCAAATTTTGCGTTCTTTAGTATTTTCTTTGAATCACGGGTCGCCAAGGGGTCTTGAACCGACTCACTTGCCTCCCGCAGAAAAGTGATCCATAGAGTCTCTTGAAGTCCCAATAAAATCCTTAATACTCGGGAATTGCTATATCTTCAAACGATGGAACCTCTCAGAACAATCAAGGAGAAATAGGCGGAGAATTTTCAAACAATCCTGCTTCCCACTGTCGTTTGTAAATGATGTCCCTCGTCCTTAGTATTTGACAAAGTCGACCCTCAATGACATCGTCACCAAAATTCAGTAGTTCATATAGTTTATCCTTTTCCTTTTTTTCACAGGTATAGCTGCCCTCGTTGGTGTCTTTACAACAGTCTGACCCCCACTTGAGAACCCTTGAATGGTACAAGTGCTTCGATTTCTTCATTGTCACCTCACGCTATCCGGAGTTAGAAGCTCTGGTGTTCCTATAAAACATGTTACCCCCGAGCTCCTCCAAGTAGTAAGTACATATCCTGAAGGCACCTTAATAGTTAAAAGATTTCTTGTTTCCCTTGTATACAAACATCTTCTTTTATCTACCCAATATCCTGACTGTGTTTACTCGATCATACATCTTCTGGTCTATCCCTGTTCGAATTCCAATGTTGCTTCGACCAAGACAGCACTTAGTGGATCAGATGGGGAAACACCTAAATTACAACCACGAAGCTAATGCATGTGGGGTTAGGGATGTGTATGGCATACACTCGTTAATCATAAAAAAAAAAAGCAACCAAGCACGTAAGCAAATGTTCGAAATAATTATAATTTACAATTTAATTCAATGCATGATGCACGTGCTATGAATGCAGAATACCTGTTTCCATAATATTTGCATCGAAACCTTTGTTGAATTCTTGTAGAGATTCATTTGCTTTTCATCCCAGTAGTCAGAAGATGAGAGTTTCAAATCCTCCTTCACGAATTTGTAGAAGTGGGAAGCGTGGTCTCGATCAACTTCAATTTTTGACATCGAGGCAACACCCTATAATTCACAAATGGACCAAATATCTATGCATGTGGGTTAGTACGTAGGTATGTCAAGTAATGAAAGCAATTATGAGCACCTAATTAATGCAGATGCAACACGTAATCTACTAAAATTTAAACTGTAATAATGATAAATTTGTAAAAATCGTAATCATAGTGTGCACACAATCACATAAGCTCAGACAAATTCATGCAGAAAAGTCGAAACTTCACATCAGACAAATGCAATGCTCAAGTATTCCTATGCCGTCCGACCTAACTGACACGACACGACTCCAGAGCACCGGTTCTGAACCTGGTAGCTCTGATACCACTTAAGATGTAGCACCCCAAGCGGTGGGGCACCACACCCCCGCACTATGACCCGACATGTGGCACGAAATGGAAAGTCCGAACATGTACCAAGTCACAGCGAACGGGTGATAAACGAAAAAAATCCAACCTAAGCTAGGCGGTTCCTAAACCCTGTACAAGCGAAATATGCAAAAACCCGAATGCGGAAGCGATGTAAAATACGAACTAACAAAAACTTTAATCAACAAACATAAATAAACGGGTTCAACTAATTCCACGAACCTGTCCTAACCTGTCCCGAATTCAAACATACAACAAAGACGGTGTAACGCCCCGGTTTTTATTTATTAATATCTTATGTCTAAAATAATTTTATAAATTATATTTTATAATACTTTCATGAGATTTTATCAATTTATATCAAATTGAGAATTCCTTTCAAGACTTGGAAATATTTATTTCGTGAAATAATTACCGAAAATGATTTAATTGTCAACTTGTCATATAGGTTCATTCTTTTAAATTTGGGGACCAAATTGCATAACCTTTCAAGGACTCAACTGATCAATTCCCAAAGCTTTTCATCCTTAGTTGCATGACTTAAATATTTGAGGGACTAAATTGCAATTTATACATTTCACACATTCCCAAGAAATGAATCACGGTATTTTATCTCCAAGCTTCCAAAGTCATTTCATTCTTGATCTTTCATCACATTTGCTTCCTCTCATCACCGAGACCTAGTTGCCCCAAAGGAAAGAGTGATTTCATCATCTACATCCAAGAATTCAAGGAATTTCAAGCTTTGAAGCATCATCATCTTCATCATCATCCTCATCCTCATCTTCCATTCTTTTTCTTTCAAGGTTGGTTTTCCATGAATTGGTGATTCTTGACCATATTTGATTGAGCTAGGGTTTGAGAATTGCATGCTAGATGAACTCTTTGTTGTGCAAAGCATGATTAAATGATCATATCTTGAATTATGGCATGATTAATTCATGAGATTCTTGAATATGTAGCATGAATGATCAAGTGTGAGCATGAGCTTGGAAACTTGGATTTCTCAATAATATTTCATGCTTTGAGTGTTTAAGTGTTATGATATCATTTCTTGAACCTATATCCATTATATTACCAGAAAATCCTAACTTGTCGATTGAAAATGGAATTTTGGTTGCTTTGATGTTTCTTGCCGAGAGCCTCCCCTGATTTGCTCTATTTCTGTAAGTTGCAGAAACAGGGAACGGCCGTTCCCAGCCTCAAGGCAGTGTGGGAACGGGCGTTCCCCTCTTTTAAACTAAAACTAGGCGGCCGAGCATGGGAACGGCCGTTCCCATTTTGGCCTTGTGCCGGAAGGGTCGTTCCCAGCTAAGGCGCATTTTCTAAAATTGAAATCGTTGGCGCGTTTTGGGGATTCATGGGAACGACCGTTCCCATTTACAAAGGGAACCCGGAACGGCCGTTCCCACCTGTATTGCAGAACAAAATATTCTGCATAAAATTACATTTTTAGCCCCTCGATCCAACGACTTCTTTGACCGCGAATTGCTTTTATATGTGCTAATATGTACTGAAACAAGATGTTATCATGCCACATTGTATTTTCCTCGTCATCTCATTGCGTTTGCGCCGTTCGTCATATTTGGTCCATTTTAGAGTCAAGTCTCACGTGTACACGTCTGTTTTGCACAGACCAGCTTCGTAGGGGCGAGGAGCAAGCCCCGCAGACCGTGCCCTGCTTGTCTTTTGTCGGTAAAGGTGAGGTTTAATTGTTAGTTATATAGAACCCGTATATCCCTTATGTGTTATTTCGGCCAAAAAGGTATTTATAATTATAGTCCCTATAAATCATTGATCATTTCAAGTCATGTTCAAGCAAGCAAGCAAGCCATGTATTGTTTCGTGCATGTTTAGGCGAGTAGCATGACCGGTTACGTTTGGGCCCGAGGGTAGTGACCAGAGCCAACCGGGAAAGCAAGGGCTGACGGGTAACTCTGGCGCTATCCTCACCATGTTTGGGGTCACCCCTGAATCCACTAGGAGGTTAGTGGAGGAAGGAGCTCCGGTCTTAGGGATTCATGTACCCTCTGCTCAATGAGATTGGATGTTGGGGCCTTGCAATCCCATCATCAAACCGGAGGAAGAAGGAGACTGGGGACGAGTCCGGCACCACGGATGCGCCTCGGGTTATTGCATGATTTCCATACCATGAACGTGTTGTGTGATTACACTATTGCACGATTGCACGATAATGGGAATTGCATGATCACCTAATTATTTATAACCAAGCAAGCATGTACATGTTCATTTGGAGTTCGGTTGGAGACCGCCCTCACTCGCCGGGGCCATGTATTGATTGATTGCATGAAATGAACCAGTAATTAATATTGACTGTTGTACTCTCGGGCGAAGAATACTTTAGTCTTGAAATCATATATTTGTCTTTTATAAACCTTTACCCCGAGAATATAACCTGCATGTAATTGCGCTAATATTTATATTTATGCCCCTCACTCAGTCTTTCATGGACTGACGCCCCACCTTTCAGGTTGTCGCGGTCGTGTGCTAGGCGGGAGTCGGTGTAATATCCCACATCGGATTGGAGGGTGGATTGAAGCTGCTTTATAAGTAGTGGAGTTCCCCTCCCCTGAGTAGAGGCCTTTTGGGCCACTGGGGTAACCAGTGGTTCGAAACGTAAAACCGTGCGGCTTGGACCAAAGCGGACAATATCGAAGGGCGGGTCTTAGGGCTGTTACTGTAATGGTATCAGAGCCAGGGCCCGGGTTCGGTGTGCCAGCGAGGACGCTGGGCCCCTATGGGGGGGTGGATGTAATATCCCACATCGGATTGGAGGGTGGATTGAAGCTGCTTTATAAGTAGTGGAGTTCCCCTCCCCTGAGTAGAGGCCTTTTGGGCCACTGGGGTAACCAGTGGTTCGAAACGTAAAACCGTGCGGCTTGGACCAAAGCGGACAATATCGAAGGGCGGGTCTTAGGGCTGTTACTTTGAGCTTGGGAATTCGGATTCGAATTCCAACCTTAACATTGAGTTCGTTTCAATGATTCGGATTCAATGAATTAACCTTTTAATTTCTAAGCCATTTGATCACCCTACCATTTTAAAATCCGATCCGAATGGACCGGATACCTTTCGACCCTACCCGCATAATCCGACCCTTTTAACTCATCCCCAAAAAGGAGCCAAGTTCATCTCTCTCCCTCATTTTCACGTAGAAACAAGGAAGAGGAAGAGGAAGAGAAGCAAACACCCCTTTTGGCCATAAACCCTTTGAGCTCGGGTTCTCAAGATCCAACCATCCGATCAACGACCTAAGGTAACCATTGTATTCCTCTCGTTACGTGCTTTAATTCTACGTGTATCTTGCAACTTGAATCCTTGCCTAAGTGCCTCTTTGGGGAACATGATGAATAGTGATAATATGTCAAAATTTGCTTCCTTGCTCTCATACTTGAATATTATGTTCCAAGATTGATATAGGTTGTTCTCTTAAGCTCCCTTGTCGTTTAATTATTGAAATCTTGATCGTTGATTGATTGTGGCTCAAAACTCCATTAATGGAGCTTGAATGTGCTTTAATGGCAACTTGTTATATACTTGATTTCATGACTTGAACTTGAGATATATGTTAGAGCATGCATACATGAACTTATGCCTTGAATTTGGAGTATTTTGGTTGAGGCTTGAGGTGGTTTTATTGAATTTTGGTTTCTCCCGTGTTTAGCCTTGTTTTTGATGCGTTTCTTCTGCCCAGAACATGTACCCGGGCGGGTAGATTTTTGCCCACAAAACTACCCGGGCGGTTAGTTTAGTACAGAAGGTTTCTGCACCTGCTCTCCCCGGCCGGGTAAATTTCCGCCTTGTTTTTCCCCTGCCTAATTTCCTGTATATATATATATATATATGTGTGTGAGTACCCCCTTCACTCAGTTAGTTGGCTGACCCCTCCCTCTCGTTGTCTTTAGTGTCTGTCTTGCAGGCTCTGTGGTCCTTAGGCGAGAGTCTTTTGAAGTCTTTGATCGAGTCTTGGTCCTGTTTGCACTGCATCATACCGTACCTTTATTTCCTGCTTGTAACTGGGCTATGTAAGCCACTCTATATTGTTATTACTTTATTGAACTCGGGACAGGTTTCTAGGGCCCTAGTTGAACCCGTTTATATCTTATTGCATTGTATTGATTCGGGACAGGTTAGGACAGGATCTTGAACTAGTTGAAACCGTATTTACATTCTTGTATGAATTGAAATTTTATATTGGATAGTGATTGTATACATTGCTTCCGCAGTCTTTGTTTTATTGAATTGATTGGTACAGGGTCCAGTCCCGCCTAACAGGTTCATTTTTTTTTATTCTGTCTCCGTTCGTCGTGAGCTTGGTTCATGTATAGACTCCCAATTTCATGGGTGGACCGGGCTCTCGGTGCGGGGGATGTGGTGCCCTCCGCTTAGGGTGTCACAATTGATGTGATTAAGTGATTCTTAAACTTGAGGTTCCATTGATACTTTATGAGCTAACTCTATAGACTTAGGTGTAAGCTTTAAAGGGTGTCGCCTTAGACAACTGATTCAAGGCTTATGCTGGGGCTGCACAAGTGGCACATGAAAGTGTATGAGAATCAATAAAGGACCTACGCTTGTATTGGCAAGATGATGATCTCTTATTATGTAAGTCATTCATATGCCATCTAGGAGTCCTTGGCCAAGGTAGTGGATCAAGAAATCCAGAAAAGAGTTTCTTGGATTGAGATCAAATAGATATGAAATGCACTTACGTAGGAGGATTGTATCTCACCTATGTCAATGACTTAAAGGTTCTGTCGAATCGAGACATCCTTATTCAGCTAGGGGTCAAACACTTATTGCTAGACTATGGTCGTTTGATCTGTAGACTAATTAATTAATTAGAGAATTAATTAATTAGGGTCACTGCTAATTGAATTAAGAACCTAGAGGGTCACACACAACAACCCGGTCACGTGGTTTAAGGCTTGAATCGATTAAACGAGTTGATTGAACCATTAAGTGAATGGTGGGGTCCACACATGTAAGTCACACGTATAGGACGAGTGTAGTCACGTGTGTGTATGTGTATGAATATTAAATAATTAATGTGTTAATTATTTAATGGACTTTGATTTAATTTTGAATTAATATTAAGGTTCTAATTTGGAGAAATAAAGTCTAATAAATAATTAATTATGAATTATTTATATTATTAGTCTTCAAGTTATTTATTGTAAAATAAATAAAGTAAAATTAATAATCTAAAAGAGTTAGATTAGAATCTTGCTTTCCAAGTTGATCAATGGGAAAACTTTTGGTCAAAGTAAGAGACTTAGTCCCCAAGCAAGAAATCCCTTTCCAAAAGAGTTTGGAATTCCTTGTCCAATAAGGAATAGGGTTCGAACCCTAACCCTATATAAGTGAGGGGTTTGAACCCCATGAGAGGATGATACACAATTTCTCCCTCTCCATAATTATACACTAAACCTTAGAGCCTAAACACCGAATATAGAACTAGCATCCTCTCTATTCGGATCGTGGTCGCGGTTGGTGGACTATTTCTCTAGAGGGCTACTACCGTGAACTCTTGAAAGGTTCAAAGGAGCTTTTGGGGATCAAGCCGCTGAAGAGCGTTCTTGGGCGGCTAGAACGTGTCAAGAAAGCTACTATCCAAGTGAGTTTCTTGATCACTACTAATTTGGGAATAGGAATTGCAAGATTCGATCCTTGCTTAGTTGGGAAAATTTTTAAATTTCTGCTGCGTTTCCCTTGTGTTTTCCCAACAAGTGGTATCAGAGCCACCTTGCAAGGCTTATTTCTGGTTCGTCTCAATTATTCTGAATTTGGTAGAAATTCTTAGGTTTAGATGCGAATTGAGTATTCTTGAGTTCTTTTAGAAAGCCTGAAATACGAAACTGTATTTTTTCGTAAAAATTTCTGAAAATTATTTTCTTAAATCTGGTTTTGATAGACTGTTTTGGTTGAAATTCGTTTAAATCGTAATTTTTTAATTTTGGATTAAATCGGGTTTTGGAGAAACCTGAGATACAAACCGAAACACAAAACGAACACGCGAGGGTGGAACGTGCCAACGCGTAGCACGCCCCAACCCCGCGCGCCACCATCGCTTAGCCGCGCACGACGCCGTCCTAGACGCGTCTGCCCGCCTGTCCCGCAACCGTGCGGGACAACTGCCCGCACGCTCCCGCAACCGCGCGGGAACACCCGCCCAGCCTCGCCTAGCGCGCGGGGTCTGGCACGGATTTCGTGTTTTCGTGTTTTCGGTCCTTGAAATCCCGATTTAATTTTTCTGAAAAATTTTATTTTATTAAATTAAAAGTTATTTTTGAAATAATTGTTTAAATTGGGATTTTGAGGAATTAAGCCATTTAAATTTTTGGAAAAATTACAAACTTTATTTTATGAAAATATTGAAGGAATAAAATTATTAATTTTCAGAAATTAATTGTAATTTTATTGATTTATTGTTTTTCGGGTTTTATAGAAAAGGCTCTTGAACAAGAATTGAATCTAAGTCGTGTTTTAACCTATTGGGGCTTAAAGCGAGAATTTTAATTTATTGGTTAAATTTAAATTCTTACAATTTATGCATGTTAGGCGATCATGGGTTTAGTCTTATGTAGGTTTTATTTTATGCACATGGATGGTTTAAATTGGGGTTGGGGCCCCATAGTTGCGTTTTTGAATTCGGGTCGGTGCCTCACTTATGTGCGTACTGTTATGTGTTTATTATGTAGCTTTCCATATTACTGTTTTTGAGGCCGGGGTATGCCCCGTGTAATTGTCTAAGGCCAATATGAAGATTGAGGCTTATTATTTTATGTCTTTTTCTTTTTATTGTAATTTGAGAGTAGAGATAGGTGGTGAGGTCTTTTTCTTTCATTTTGGAGACAATGCACCCATGGAGTAAGTTGAATCCACACAACAAGTAACAAGATGGAGGTCATAAGTGAAGACCTCTCAAAATGTTAGAGAGGATTTCTATTATTGTAATAGATAGGGCATCGTTTTATTTCCAACTCCCTTATGTGATTTAAATTGTTTTATGTGGCATGAATGTTAGAACTTGTGATTGTGGAGTGGCCCCCACACATCAAGCATAAGATAGGTAGAACCCATGATCATCACATGTTAGTATTATGCTAGGACATATTATCTGCTAAGTGCTTGTGTGAAATGCATTTAAGTTGTACTTGCATTAATCAAGACTAATTAAAATTGGATAACATATATGTTGGTGAGGTCGAACCAGAAAACTCTCCGGTTACATCGAAAATTCCCATTAAATATTAAGCTAATTTTCAAAAATAGGTGTTTAATTCGAGGTGCAAACTTTGAATTAAATTCCTAGCATTCCATGAATAGGACTTAAGTTTAATAGGGAAAGCTAGATGCTGGCCATGAGTCGTGGGGTGTCTATGTGAAACCTATTAGTTCTTAGTTTCCTAATTGATCTTAAATGATCAATATTTCGTGATCAATTTTAGCATGGGCGATGGCCGCGAGTCGTGGGTTGTTCGAACTATGTTTTGATCATGATCTTATGATTGATGGGTCTAACTTAACGCCTAAATAAATATGGATGTTGCACGAGTCGTGGGTCCATATTGAAAGATAGGTGATGCAAAAATATTACTAAGAATTCCGCAGTGTTGGAATTGGTAAGTTGTACCTACCTTAGGCTTAATTGAGAATGGCCACGAGTCGTGGGTTCAAGGTTAAGTGCTTAGGATCTTAGTACCCATTGAGATAACAAGTATCCTCTAAGATCTTTGGGAATTATAGATCTTTGAAAAATAGTGGGAGCTACATAGATTAAAGACCTAATCTCATGTACATTGTTATTATTCAGCATGCTCACTAGTTCTCTGTTTTTCCATTTAGGTCGTAGATTCTGTGATTTTCTACGTGTTTTGAAATGGCAACCAAAATCCCTCTAGTAACATCCTCGAGTCAAAGTTGACGGGTTCCAACTATTCTGATTGGCTTAGGAATCTAAAAATCGTTCTAGCTTCCGAGAAGAGAACTTAAGTTCTCTATGAGGCGGAGCCCGTTCCCGAAGGGGACGCTCTGACCCGGACCGAGCGGGATGCGATCCAGAAGTGGAAGGATGATACTCTCCAAGCCCGTTGTCTCATGCTTACTAACATGTCTCCGGACATGCAAAGGCAGCATGAGTCCATGAAATTCGCTTGGGAGATTTACGACCACTTAGAGCAACTTTACCGCCCTCATGAGCGTGTTACAAGGTATAACACCTCAAAGGAATTGTTCCATTTGAGAATGAAGGAAGGTATAAGTGTCCATGAATATGGACTCAAGTTTCTTACTCTCACTGAGAAACTTGCTTCCATGGACATGCCACTGAGGGATGAGCTTTCAGTGGATTTGTTGCTAGCCTTGCTCCCACCATCATTCAATCCTTTTGTCCTTAACTTCAACATAAATCATGCAAATGCTAGTGTAGCTGAGTTGATTAGTCAACTTATGACTGCTGAAGGCACGATCAAGAAGGACAATAAGGTTATGATGGTCACTGCTCCATCTTCTTCTAAGCCTTCCAAAGGAAAGGGCAAGAAAGCCCAAAAGAAGAAGAAGTCCCTTAGGCCCAATGGAGGCATCACGAAGGGAAAAGTCCAAAAGAAGAAACGTGATCAGAAAGAGGACGTTTGCTTTCATTGTGGCAAACAGGGGCATTGGAGGAGAAACTGCCAAGAGTACAAGGCTACTCTAAAGAAATTTATGTTTCTCGTTGAAGTAAATCTTTCTTTTAATTCTAACTCTTGGATACTTGATACCGGTTGTGTATCTCATATCTGTAATGATGTACAGATGCTAAGTGAGGTCCGGCAGCTGAAGGGAGGAGAATGTGTGTTGAAGATTAGGGACGGCTCAACGGTCGAAGCTCAAGCTTTAGGCATAATTAGATTAGATTTAGGTCATTCTGTTTTAGTTTTAAATAAAGTCCTTTATGTACCAGACATTATTCGTAATATTATTTCAGTTCCAATACTTGATTGCGAAGGTTATGAAATTAATATTAAGAATGGTAACTTTTTCCTCAAAAAGAATAATTTTCAATATATCTTGATACATTAAATAATGGACTTTATCTAACTCAAAACAGTAATATTTTGAATATACAACGAGAAACAAAACGTAAGAGAGATGACGAAGTCTCAGCATCTTTGTGCACGCTAGATTAGGGCATATTTCTAATAACAAAATTAGCAAGTTAACTACCTTAGGGACATTCTCTGAAAATGACCTTAAATAGTTGACTTCCTGCGAATCCTGTCTCAAAGGAAAGATGTCCAAAACTCCTTTCAAAGGAAGTGTGGAACAAGCCACAAAGACCTTGGATTTGATCCATTCTGATGTTTGTGGACCTCTTTGTGTAAGCACTCGAAACAATCATCAGTACTTCATATTCTTTACTGACGACTTTAGTCGCTATGGTTAGTTGTACTTAATGAAGTACAAATCTGAGGCTTTTGAGAAATTCTTAGAATTTCAAAAGGAGGTTGAGAACCAAACTGGTCACAAGATCAAGACAATTCGATCTGATCGAGGTGGGGAGTATCTTAGTGAAGAATTCCTTAATCATCTCAGAGATAATGGAATTATCTCTCAGTGGACTCCTGCGGGAACTCCTCAGCTTAATGGGGTTTCTGAGAGAAGGAATTGAACCCTACTTGATATGGTTCGTTCCATGATGAGTTTCACTGACTTACCACCTTCTTTCTGGGGTTATGCTCTAGAAAGTTCAGCCAAGATTTTGAATCTTGTTCCTTTTAAGTCAGTCCCCAAAACGGCCTATGAAATGTGGCATGGTAAAATCCCTAGTTATTCTTACTTAAGAATTTGGGGTTGTCCTGCTTATGGGAAGAGGACAGTGGGAGATAAGTTAGAAGCTCGTCCTAACTTATGCTACTTTGTTGGCTATCCTAAGGAATCCGTAGGAGACTACTTCTATGATCAAACTGAACAAAAGGTGTTTGTTTCAAGAAATGCAACTTTTCTTGAGGAATCGTTCCTAGAAGAAAAGAAAGGCAAGATCACAGAACTCGAAGAAATTCGAGATATTCCCATGCCACATTTAGAGGACACGTCCCATTATGATACCCCATAACTGATCACGAACTTCGATACACGTAAAAATCCTCCTCCAAGGCGTTCTGAACGCACTCCTAGACAACCGGAGAGATGGTATGGTTTTTTCCATAAAATCTCTCAAGAGGATAATGATCCTCTAACATATGAGGAGGCACTGTCAGACTCGGATTCTGAACAATGGAAACAAGCCATGAAATCCGAAATGGATTCCATGTACTCCAACCAAGTTTGGACCTTGGTAGATTTGCCTGATGGGTTAAACCCATAGGTTGCAAATGGATCTTTAAGAGAAAGCTTGAAGTAGATGGAAGCATTGCAGCCTATAAGGCAAGATTGGTTGCAAAAGGCTTCACTCAAAGGCCCGGTGTGGAGTTTGATGAAACCTTCTCACCAGTTACAATGCAAAAGTCCATTCGGATCATGTTTGCCAAAGCTGCATATTACGACTATAAGATATGGCAAATGGATGTGAAAACTGCCTTTCTCAATGGATACATTGATAAAGACATTTATATGGATCAACCCATAGGTTTCACATTCATTGAGAGTGAGCAAAAGGTTTGCAAACTCCAAAGATCAATCTACGGATTGAAACAGGCTTCTAGGAATTGGAACATTCGTTTTGATGAAGCAGTCAAAGCGTTTGGCTTCATTCAAAATTCGAATGAGTCCTGCATGTATAGAAAGGAATTGGAGACTTCAGTACAATTCTTGGTACTTTATGTTGATGACATCCTTCTAATTAGGAATTCGAAGGATAACATGAAAGTTACCAAATCTTGGTTATCGAACCAATTCGAGATGAAAGATCTTGGTGATGTGTCCTACATTCTCGGGATAAAGATCTATAGGGATAGATCTAAGAGATTGATAGGACTATCACAATCAATGTACATAGATAAAGTACTGAAACGATTCAGTATGGAGAATGTGAAGAATAAAGTTCTTCCCATGAGTGTAAGAACATCTCTTTCGAAGAAGATGTGTCCTAAGACGAACTTTGAGAAGGAAAGAATGACTCATGTGCCTTATGCCTCGGCAATAGGTAGCATAATGTATGCAATGCTATGTACTCGACCGGATGTGGTTTATGCACTTAGTGTAATAGTCGTTTCCAATCAGACCCTGGAGAAGGTCACTGGAGTGCAGTGAAGAATATCCTGAAGTACTTACGAAGCACTAATGATTTATTCTTAATATACAGAGGACAGAAACATCTAGTAGTCGGAGGATACTGCGATGCAAGCTTTGCACCTAACTTAGATGATTTTAAGTCAATGTCAGGATACATTTTCTGCCTTAACGGCGGAGCAGTGAGTTGGAAAAGTTCCAAGCAGACGACCACTACAGATTCGACCACTGAGGCCGAATACTTAGCTGCAAACGATGCAGCTAAGGAAGGTGTTTAGATTACAAACTTCATTAAAGAATCGAATGTCGTTCCTAGCATGAAAGACCCCATTACTGTGTTTTGTGACAACACTGGGGCGGTTGCTCAAGCAAGAGAACCAAGATCTCACCAACGGACCAAGCACATTATGAGGAAGTATCACCTAATCCGTGATATCATCAAACGAGGTGATGTGCAAATTGAAAGGGTCACATCAGCAGAGAACGTGGCAGACCCGCTTACTAAACCCCTTAGTCGAGAAGCTTTCGAAGCTTATCTTATGAAGATGGGATTTAGATTAGCTTCTGAATGGCTTTGACGGGCAAGTGGGAGATTATTAGGAATAGTGCCCTGAAAGCCGATGTAATAGTCAGCTTTGTTACTTTCCTTTTGTAAATCACAGACAATCTTTGAATAATACGAATTGAGGCAACACTTCTTTAAATGCTCTTGTTCGATTGTGTGTTTCCTTTTGACTACGCATGTATAAGAACTCCCCTAATCAATATGACTTATAGGACTCAACCATTTAGGTGAAGTGGTTCAGGAGACGAGCCCTATATCACATAAGTCATGATTAGAAATCACTCCAAGCCGATGAGTCCAAAAGACAGTGGGAGTGTCAACCTGACTCGGTTGAGGCTTGCTCGTGTGATCACCCCCTTAAGAAGGACCACCTTATTTCATGGGGTGCAAAGTGTAGAGTTGATACGTGCGTGATACATGGGGGTGCTTACTTATTCTAAGTATGTACACTGACTTGTCCCTTGTGAGAAGATTCCTAAATGGGAAAGGAAGTTTCTATATTCGGAAATAGAAACTTCCAGATTAGGAAATATCTCACGAGTCATTGATGTGATTAAGTGATTCTTAAACTTGAGGTTCCATTGATACTTTATGAGCTAACTCTATAGACTTAGGTGTAAGCTTTAAAGGGTGTCGCCTTAGACAACTGATTCAAGGCTTATGCTGGGGCTGCACAAGTGGCACATGAAAGTATATGAGAATCAATAAAGGACCTACGCTTGTATTGGCAAGATGATGATCTCTTATTGTGTAAGTCATTCATATGCCATCTAGGAGACCTTGGCCAAGGCAGTGGATCAAGACATCAAGAAAAGAGTTTCTTGGATTGAGATCAAATGGATATGAAATGCACTTAACATTAAGATCAAGATTATTAGGGTTCTAATTATTCCCTTGCCCTAGATTTTGACTGAGAGATGGGATGTAGGAGGATTGTATCTCACATATGTCAATGACTTAAAGGTTCTGTCGAATCGAGACATTCTTATTCAGCTAGGGGTCAAACACCTGTTGCTAGACTACGATCGTTTGATCTGTGGACTAATTAATTAGGGTCACTGCTAATTGAATTAAGAACCTAGAGGGTTACACACAACAACCCGGTCACGTGGGTTAAGGCTTGAATCGATTAAACGAGTTGATCGAACCATTAAGTGAATAGTGGGGTGGAACACGTGTAAGTCACACATGTGGAACACGTGTATGACACGTGTACTTATGGACACGTGTAGTCACGTGTGTGTATGTGTATAAATATTAAATAATTAACGTGTTAATTATTTAATGGACTTTGATTTAATTTTGAATTAATATTAAGGTTCTAATTCGGAGAAATAAAGTCTAATAAATAATTAATTATGAATTAATTATATTATTGGTTTACAAGTTATTTATTGTAAAATAAGTAAAGTAAAATTAATAATCTAAAAGAGTTAGATTAGAATCTTGCTTTTCAAGTTGATCAATAGAAAGACTTTTGGTCAAAGTAAGAGACTTAGTCTCCAAGCAAGAAATCCCTTTCCAAAAGAGTTTGGAATTCCTTGTCAATAAGGAATAGGGTTCGAACCCTAACCCTATATAAGTGAGGGGTTCGAACCCCATGAGAGGATGATACACAATTTCTCCCTCTCCATAATTATACACTAAACCCTAGAGCCTAAACACCGAATATAGAACTAGCATCCTCCCTATTCGGATCGTCGTCGCGGTTGGTGGACTATTTCTCTAGAGGGCTACTATCGTGAAGTCTTGAAAGATTCGAAGGAGCTTTTGGGGATCAAGTCGCGTGAAGAGTGTTCTTAGGCGGCTAGAACGTGTTAAGAAAGCTACTATCCAAGTGAGTTTCTTGATCACTATGAATTTGGGAATAGGAATTGCAAGATTCGATCCTTGCTTAGTTGGGAAAATTTTTAAATTTCCGCTGCATTTCCCTTGCGTTTTCCCAACAAAGTAGTCCTTGTCCTCTTTCCCTTGCAGGTCCGGATTGATTGATTGGGGCCTACCCCTTCGAGTGGTATGTCCACGTGAGTCAGTTCACGAGGCTTATTATGAAGTCATTTTCTAAAAGTATGACGATCAAAGTGATTCTTAAGTTCATTCGAGTTAGACTATGTTGCAAGAGTATCTCCGACCGAGTTTTTTATCTTCTTCCGAGTTCAAGCAAGATACGACTAATGTCACCTTACCCTTATCCCTCGACATCCTATCAAAAGATCGAAGATTCTAAGGTCAGAAGTAGTAAACCTAAGTCAATTCTCTATATCTCTGGGACCCTGTCCTAGTGTAGCTTAGGTGTTCGAACTAAGCTCTGATACCACCCTGCAACGCCCCGACCCCGAACACGCTGTTTCAAGGCCAGTTTGTTACACTACAAGAAAAAGTGTCTTTTACTACGCCCAAAAAATCGTAGTATTAAGCCAAAATTCGTAACAAAAGACTTTTTCCTACGAATTTGCTACGAATAACGACCGTAGTAAATACTGGCATAACAAATACTTTGCTACGGTGCGTTGTTTGTAGTAAATAATTTTTACTACGAAAATTTTAGCATTTACTACGGCATATGTTTCGTAGTTAATAAGTAAATATAATACGAAGTTTTTACTGCGAATGTATTAAGGCGTAGTAAAATGAATCATTTGATACGAATAATTTTCGTAGTAAATATATTATACATATAATATTACATTCACTACGATCATTATTTCGTACTAAATATTAATTTTGTAGTAGAAATTTATTTAATATATTATAATAAAAATAATATAATAATATTATTTTATTATACCAATATACCTCAAATGAAATGCTATACAATATAATCATCATACATAACAAAATACAAGTAATAAGATAGAAAACTAATATATTTATACATAAACATTTATCAAAAGAAAACTGTACATCAACTTCCACTGATATCCAATAAAAGTACATAAAGTTATAAGTATGAACTAAATTAATGTAGAAACATATAAACAAACTACAATAGAAGCATAATAAAAAGCCTATTTTAATTCAAAAGTCACAATATCTATATTAACCTAAATGAGCATTCATTCTATATTCTCCCAAATAAACTTGCTGAATCATAGGTAGAAGCTAGCCCAACCAAATATTGACTGAAACCACCATAAGAATTTATTTTATACCTTAGCAACCTATAAACAAAAATATGAGGGAAAAAAATGGAATTAACATGTAAAATCAGCGTTGGATTAATACATTGAATTCAATGGAACGAAAACAGAAAAGCGAAATCATTTAAATTACTTACATCAATGACCTCCCATAAGATACATTTGTTAACAGCTTGTCCAACTATTGCAACATCTTAGCGAGGTTTCCGTAACTTCTCATTTTTAACCAAAGCTTTCCTAACAATAACCTTGCAAAATGTAGTTCTATACCCTTCGCCATATATATAACCAACCAGAACACCTTCTGCTATAATTTTTTTTGGTATTCCATGACAAAATAAATATACCCGAGCACCTATCTATAAAAATAAGCATTTAAACAAATTAAATAATCAATACCAATTAACTAGCATAAGTAAATAAATTGTACCTTTATTTCATTATACCCATTCACATTTGCATCTTCATTAAGATCATCACCAACAATCTACATAAAATTAAATACTCATCATTTGGCTCAGCTCATTTCACTTGCAGCTGTAAACTTGCAGAAAACTTGCAAGAGTTTCCGTTGCAGGAGGCAGCTTGCTGGTTGTGCAGTCCTAGTGGTGCAAAGATGGTATATTCCTTGAAATTTTAGAATTTGAATATATATAACATGATGGGTAAAGACTGCATACTTCGTCCCCAATAGGATTTTTCGAAACATTTTTTCAAAATTTCTAAGTAGGAATATTCCATGTCGTTGTTTAGGGGGACGCTGTTGTGTTTTGCAGAGCTAAAACGTAGTTCAATATAAGAATGGTAATTATACATGTTTTCCTGACTCCTTTTCTTATTGAATCTGGGAAAGACTAATGAAGCTCTTATTTGACTTATTCAGGTGGAAAAAGGCTTGTCTAAAGATGAGAAAACCCACAAACTCGCTTTGTAGCACTGGCTAGAAGCTGTAAGTTACACTCTATTAGGAAAACTTTCATACCATGATCTTCATTGTAATAATTCCTGGTAAGACCATCTGAATTCTCTGAATCACATTGTTTCATTTCTCAAGACCATCAATTTTTCACCATTACTAAAAAATATAAGTATTAGAATACTATATTTATAGCAATCCCATTTCATGAAACTATATAATTAAAAGCTGAAATCATGGAGGGAATTTAAAATAAACATAAACATAGCATTACCAACCTTAAGTATAAAAATAACATTTAAAATACCTCTATTTGAAGTTGTTTCAGCTTTTCTATGTCGATTCAGCTCACTTTCCAATTGCCTTTATACCCTTTTTTCATTTACATTTGTAATCATCTCTTTCGTAACAGTAGTAGTCTTACTTACCTCAAAATTTTTGCCCACAGTTGAGTCATGTATGTTTTTTTTTTCCTTCAATAACATATGAATTGATTAAATTAAGAAATTTTTATAACAAATATATTGAATTGTAAGAGTGATAACTCATATTCATTATTTTAGGATTTAAATACTACCTTTTTTCACCACTTCATGTGTCTGAGCAACATTGAGCTCATACTATCTTTTTCTCCCTTTTAGCATTCCTGCACTAGTACAACAAGATTTGAATTTAGATATGTCAAAGTGATAAAACACCAATATTCATCCAAAATATCATAAAAAAAAATTCAACTATATACAATGCAACTTCAAAGTTTCAAGTGATTTTGTTAATGTTATGAAAATCAGTAGGAATTCAAGTTTAAAAGATGGTCATTGGATGCAAGATAAGGTAATACTCTCAGTCGTTGGATGGGAATAAAAAACAAGGAGAAAAAGGCCAAAAACGATGTCGTTTCCACTAAGGAAGGGCAAGATCAAACCGTTAAGAAAGATGTTGATCTAACGGTTGGAAATGAAGCTGAGGAATGGCTTGGAGTGAGCACTTACATAGGATGTCAGCTGCAAATTCCTTAGGCAAATGATTTAATGAAGAATTGGTGAACACCTTTCGTTTGCACCCAAGGCTGTAATTCACCAAATCAGATTGTCATGGTATGTGGATCCACATATAGTTCAGTAAGTCTCTAAACTTAGTTAGCATTCATTCTAAAAAAATAAAAGCTACATTTGGAGATCGAGCAGATTACAAGAAACTAAAAAAATAAGAACACCATATGTTCGTTCTTTATATGACCACAAGAATGTACATTCACAAAACTTAGCTTTCTCTCTCAACCCTTACCATAAAAAAGAGAACTTGATCTTTCCTACACTTAATTTCTATATCTGCAAGTGATAAAACAAAGTACAAATGCAAACCTCTGTTTCTACTACTCAAATTATGTAAGAATTATTTAATAGAAAACAATTTTGGTTCTATGACTCTCTAGCATCTTTCCCATTATATAAATTCAGCCCAAACAAAAAAGAGATAACGTTTAAGCAAATAATGGCAATACATGATCTTCTACAAACTAAAAAAAACTTTGATGCAAGCACGAATTAGTTATTTATAAAAACAAAGCCATTTCTCCAAAGACAATCTTAGCAACTCAAATTTTCAAGCACACATATATCTACAAAATAGCAATGCCTTAAAATTTTCTACAAAATAGACTTTAACCTCATACAATAATTGACGCTTGTAGTTATTCAGTTTCTTATCATAGCACCTTAAGAGCTGTAGTAGTCATATAAATTTCCTATGGAATATCCCTCCTCAAGACCTAATGCACATCATTTGGCTCAGCTCATTTCACTTTGAAATAATTCTGCATCATTTACATTCTTTAACAGATCAAAGCAACTGAGGAAAGTTGCAATTATCCTTTCATTCTTTCCATTTATAAATTAAAGTTTCAGCTTTGAATATAAAGAACATTGATAGTTTAGCATAACCATTATTGCCAGTTGCATCTCCCTGGAATTAACCTAAGTATTAATAATAATAATTCAAGGAAAGCAAATTATGAATTTTACACATAAATAATACAAGCTAACCTTCAAATTGGAAACCATTTGGAGTTGCAGGCCTGGAGGAAACTTCTTAGTCATGTCACTGATAGGTGATTTTGAGGTAAATGGTATATCATTTAACAACCCAGTATGTTCCACACCACCTTGAGACTAGAAAATATCAAATTACCTTAGCAAAACAGCAGACCAACAACAAAAACCATAGCAAAAGAACATAATTTCAATGAATTATTGAGATATTTAAATTAACAAAAGCTTATAACATGAAATTGGGCGAAATAAAAAGAGGGTATACCTCTTCGATGTTGCCATCATCTATCTCAGTATCGAGCTAGAGTATGAATTCGTAAAGCATATCGCCTGCATCGTGAATATACACCATCGAATCTTATTTCGTCGTCACCGTCGCGTTCTCGACTTCGCCATCACCTCACCGTCTAGCCGTCGTAGTCAGCTTCACTGTCACCATCTAGTTCGTACCTTTCGCCGTTGATTCTCCAGCGAGAAGAGAGCGCTGGCTGGTGAGACGTGGAGAAAATTTTGAAGGTGGGTGGGTTAGGGCTTTATTTCTTTGCGTGTCCATTTAGATAAAAAAAATAGCACAACTGGATTCTTACGGCCTTTTATGAGGGAATTTTCAAATTACTAAAATAATAATGATTTCAGTTTTTTTTTTCACAAATAATGATTTCAATTAATTATCATAATTTTCAACCAAAAAAATATTAATTATCAGAGTTCATAATTATTAATATTTAACTTTAAATGAAATCAATATTTTAATTTAAAATATATCTTGAACCTCAATAATTAATAATATTTTTTTAAATTTAACATATACAAACAATAACTTCATATTAAAAATAACTTAAAATAGGTAAACTATTTTAATTTTATAAAAGAAATTATATGCTATACAAATTTTTGTTAGAATTTGTTGTTATTTGACTTTTTTATTTTATAAAAGAATGTATATACTATAAAAATTTGTTAGGAATTAAGTACTAAAATGAATAAGAATAAGTTTTTTATTACATTTAATTATTTCGGATGAATTTTTCAAATAATATTATTTTTAATAAATATTTATTTTTGTATATTTTTAATATTAGTAACAAATAGCTATTATTTATTAAGATCATTTGCCACGTCCTAAAATTCGTAGGAAATAACTCTTATTTGCTACAATTATTTACTACGTTTCAACTTTGTAGCAAATATGTATTATTTACTACGTGCATTTAGTACGATTTCAATTTCGTAGGAAATAATAGTTATTTGCTACGTTATTTAAACTGTAGCAAATAAATTCGTAGTTAAAAGCATTTTTTCTTGTAGTGTTACTTGAGTTGAGCAAGTATCAGATAAGAAAAAGTAAAGGATAATTTACATAAACATCCGAGTTTAAAATATTACATAAGTCGAGATATTCAATCCAACAAGCTAGCTTATATACAAATGTACAATGTCATCACGACCAAAATAGCATAAGTGTATACCGAATACATAATCCAAAATGCGTAAAGTAAGGAAAAGGAAAATCCACTACGATGCATGAAGACCCAAGCTATACCACAAGTAAACCCAAAAGACACTTGCCGCCTAGCTTGACTCGGAGGAACCAGCAAACTCAAAAGAAAGGGAAAAGGGGAAAACAACAACGAGGGTTAGTCCTAGCGACTAGTGAGGGGGCTAACTCACGCACCCGATATATATATATAGAGCAAAGCATTTAATCAAAACGGAAGAATCCTTGAACCGAGAGTGGTTTTTGCAAGCCAAATTAATTCCCGTGATATAGATATATATAGGTTAAAGAAACGGAAAAAGGGCAAATGCCAAACTCCAAGTTTTAGGTGAATTAAGAATCCACTCTCATTCCATAGATCATACAAAGCTAAACCAACTCGGCGAGTACGAGTCACACACATCCCAACTTCCATATACAAAGATCAAAGCAAAACAAAACAAATCAGAATCCATCCCCAACACCGGTTGATAGAAGGGTTGATCGACCCTAACTATCCACATAGACAAACGAGACAAGGTTTAATCACTACCCTGAAACCTTCGGCGGTTGCCTCCGCCGGCTCAAGAGAAACACCCTTCCTCCACATCCCAAGGTTGGGTGAGACTCTCAAATGGAGGTGTTGATGGAAGAGCTTGGCGACCCCTCGGTCGTCCCGAGATTACCATACCACACCTACCGAGCAAGCTCGTCCTCTATAGGGAGATCCTCTGAACAAGACAAACAACAAGGAACACTCTTAGACTCAATATGAACCACATTGACGCTCGGTACATGCGTATGTATGTTTATGATCCAAATGGTATGAAATGAATCCACATTTAGACCATTTATGAGAATTCAATGCATATTCGGACATATATCATAAACGAGGAGATAAATCAAAGCAAAAATTCGTAACATAAGGCTTAACACAAAATATAACAAGTTGGTCATGCATACACACCAAAACGAGGCAAGAAGGGTCAACAAGAAGCAACAGAAAGGAAGCAAAACCAAGAAAAGACTGGCGAAAAACTAGAGTTCCTAGGGGACACGCCCGTGCCCCCCTGGAAGGGCAAGCTGAGACACCCCCGTATCTCAGTATAGAAACCGAACAACGGAATCTAGAAGGTGACACGCCCGTGTCTCAGTACAGAAACCGAGACACCCCCGTGTCTCGGTACAGAAAAACATAATCAGCTCAACATCCAAACTCAAGAACCCAATTATGACCAAACACTCATACTCCAACTACCAAGCAAGGAAATGTAATAAATGCTAAGAATCAAGTCCAAGGAGCATAATATCATCATCAAAACTCAAGAAAACAAGAATGGAACCAAAGATCAACAAATTCTCCCAACACCTACTATTCACATGCTTGCTATATCTCAACAATCAACCATGGAAATGAACTCAAGAGCACATAAAAGAGACAAGAGAGAGAGTAGATGACAACCATGAACTCACCTATCAAATTTGAGAAGCTTGGGTGAAGATTTGAGCTCAAAAATCAAGAAAATTGACAAAGGGGTTTCTTCTTCCTTCTTGCTTTGCTTGGCTGATCGGTTCTTGGTGGGAGAGAGAGAGGTTTGGCTCGGTTACCAGCAGAAAAAGGGCAAGAGAGGGCTCAACTCAAGGTATAACTCATGGTTAAGGCTTGGTTAAGGTGTAAGTGTGGTCCACAAAGACTTTATTGAGTCAAAAGGTGTCTCTCAAGCGTAAGGGGCTCGTTATGGGTGAAATTCGAAGGCCTTAATGAACTTAGAAAAAAGTGAGGCTTATCCCATTAAACCCGAATCATCGAAACGAGTTCAACGGAGGTGACGGAATTCGAATCCGAATTCCCAAGCTCAAGATATGCGTCCCGGAACCCAAGGTGCGCTAAATGCTCTTTAGCCTCCTTTAGGTCCCGTCTCCAAAACGAACCCAAAAAGGCAATCAAAACAAATACCCAAACATATAACGAGCACATAAACGAGTCCATAAAGCATATAATTAACACATATCAAGAATTCACAAAAATCAGAATTAAATACGAATCTAGAACGAGCAAAATACAAAGTGAAGGAAAGTTAAACGTTCAAGTTAAACAAATTCATACCAAAGAAATTAAGTTCAAATAACTTCAATTAATCCACGTTAGCAATTAAATATCGCATAATCACTTAAAGTAATAATTAAATAGCGCACATAAGAGGTTACCTGAAAAGTCTGATCAGTCGGGATGTTACACCACATCCCCCGCACTACGGTCCAACCCGAGCAACGAAATGGAGAGTCCGTACCCGGATCAAACCGTAGCGAACGGGAGACAAACAAAAAAAACTCCTAAGCTAGGCGGAACGTAGGCCCTATCAAGCAAAACCAACCAACAAAGTAAAGTGCAACGGAAGACTAAAGATCAAACACATGCATTGGCCACGGGCCTGCAGAAATTAAACACACGGCTCGCAAACAGACTTGGGTTCCTCAGGCCTCTTTTAAACAGATTACAAAACCCATCAAGGGCAATTCAAATAACAAAAGCACAAGCATACGTATACATATCTTACATGTTGATCCGAATTCAAATAAAGCAAATGCAAATGTAGACTAATCTAACTCAGACCGACCGACCGACTCAAAAGACTTGACTCAACTCCGCCTAGCTCCAAACTCCAAAGTAGACCTGCACACTAAAAGATTGGGGAGGGAGAGGGTCAGTCTACAACTCGACTGAGTGAGGGGGCTAACGCACACCAACACATATATACATATAGAGCAAAGCACGTATCAAACAAAAGACTATGAACCGGGAATAGGGTTTTACATACCAAAGCCATTTTTCAAAAGAACTCATACTTAAACATATATTCGTATATTCTCAAGTTCGAAAACTCGTAAGGATCCCTAGATTCAAAAAATGCATATGGATTCATATAAAACTCATAGGGATTCAAATAGATTCAGACCGATTCACATATTCAAACTCACATGGATTCATATATATTCAAATTGATTCATAAATTATAAATTCAGAGCTTAATCGTATAAATCTCTTATTAATTTCGAAATCTCCTATCCCTTTTCATAATCATCAAAACAAAAGAATTCAAATACCCGGCGAGTATGGGTCTCCAACCTTACTCCTTAATCAAAAGACTCAAAAGATTCATACGGAAGCATAAACTCATAAATTCATAGGATTCATAGATTCAAAGATTCAAAGTCCCCTATTCCAACCTTCTCCGGAATGTGGGGTCGCGAGCCCACAACGTACCTTCTCCCGCCTCAGTCGAAGGCTCAATACACCATGCCTTCTCCATCTCCCTTCAAAGGAGCATGTGCGCAGGGGTGATAACCGGTGACCCCAACAGCTGCACCGGGTCTCCTTTACCCACACCTCCGGCGCCCTGGGATTCAAATAGATTCGTATGGATTCAAAAGGGATTCATAGGAAGTATACCTAAATCGTAAACCAAGGAAACGTACGATTCATACATAATAAACATACCAAGTGAAACATACCTTACCGTGCAACTCGGTATATGTTATACACGTACCTCTCCGTGTCATCCTAATCCATAGCTAGCATGAAGACACACGGCTTGGAGCATAGCCTTATTGCAAAACCATTTTAAGCTTATATACGCCCATACGTATAATTTCAGAAGGATTCATATCAAATCGAATTAACAAGATTCATAACATATCATAAGACATATATTTAATATACATGTAGTATATATCCGCATGTTGGCTTGACAACGAGCACATAGGGTTGTAGGTCGCATTAACTAAAAGAAACAAACCTAAACCTCACCTTACACCGACGAAAGCAAGGACACAACGTTTGATCCACCCCGGAATCAACACGGTTGACAAAACACCACCCGGGGTGTACCTAAGCAAACTGAACAGAAGAACAAAACTTAGACATACGAAAGAACCAAATAGACGCACATCATATGCTTATGAAGTGGTGTAACATTTCATGGCATGATTCAATATGAGATAAATCGTATATATGTCATGAATTGGAGTAATTATGTTCATGCCATTTAATTAAACAATTCAATTCACGTAAAACACGGATTCAAGAATCACATTTAAGAAAGTAAGGGCTAAGGAATATCAAATAAGAGCATAAATACCAATTAAGTAAGCATACACTTCATATAAGTCATATACGTGAGTCAAAGGGGTGAAAGGAACGCAAGAAGAAAGGTTTTGGCGAAGTTTGGCAAAAGTGGACAATTTTCGGAAATGTACACACTGTGGGAAAACAAGAATATCTTGAGTTCTAGATGTTGGAATTGGGTTTTATTTCTTGGATATGAAATTAGACAAATATACCTTTCCGATGATATATGTCTCGTATTCAAGTTCAAAACGAGAAGGAAATGGCGTGGGTCCGAAGTTAGATGAATGCAGATTCTCGGTAAAGTGGCAACACCAAAATGAATTGATTATATCTCATAAACCAGACATTGTATTGAGTTTATTCCAATTGGAGGTTGTTCTAGACTTCAAAAGGTTTCCAACGGTTCAAAAATCAGATCAATCCGATCATGTTTGTGGGGGTAAACGCCTTTTTAAAAATTGAACTGAAAGCAAAAATGGGCGTTTGAAGTGCCTCGGGTGAGGCAGTAGCTTTCTACACGGGCGTTTGGTGATTTAACTGAGTACCCAACGCCCGTTTGGGTCTGTTCTGTCCGAAAAAAGAGTAGGGGATCGAATATGGCTCGAAGGGGTGGTTCCCAAATCACCCCAAATCATCCTCCCAACCAAAATAACTCACAAATATAACAAATAAACATGTATTAAAGCATTTAGGAGCAAGAAATCATCAAAACTCAATCTTCAATCCATAAATTCTTCAAACCCAAAAATATATATAAATATATACATAAATAAATACACATATACCTTGGATGGAATGAAAGGAGAAGATGAAGAAGGTGTTGGATGCTTGGATTCTAGCTTGAAATGGATGAAATCCCCTTGCCTTCTTGTTTCTTGCTTGCTTGAATTGATCATATGGAGGATGGAGAAGAATATGGAAACCCTTGTTGCTTGAGAGAAAATGAAAGAAGAAGAATAATGAAGGAAGGGGGCTTTGATTGTGTATTTGAGTGAGAGAAAGAGGGGAAATTGCACTTTGGTCCTCCAAGAATTTAAGTGCTCCAATTATGGCCCGAAAGTTTGATTGGTGAGCAATTTGGTCTAAATTCCAATAATGAATTGAGTCCAAGGATTTCAATTAGAAAGTAATTAAAATAAAATAAGGCGCTTAGATCATGCTCGAGAATTAAATTACAAATCACACGCACGTAGTAATAATATAAATCGAAGACAAGTTCAAGTATTTGCAATTAATCACATAATTAGATAATTTAAACACATAAAATCAATTAAGTCACTTAGTTAAATAATTAAAACATGTAACACTCGATCTGACGTCACGATTAGTCTTGAAAACATGGGGCGTCACAACCTCTCCCCATTAAAAAGGACCTGTCCTCAGGTCCAATGCCTTGAATTTTGGACTCCTAAGCAGCTCTCCCATGTTCATCCCACGCGGGTTAGCAACTCCCCATCAGGAATTAGTTCGGAAAAGATCTTCGAGCGACAAGGGGGCTTCAATTGTTGTTAAATCACGACCCTTAACTCACCGAAGCCTAAACACTCGAAATTCTAAGCTAACCAGGTAAGCAACAACAAGAGAGCCCCATCTCTTAAACAGGCAAGAGAGAACCCCGTCTCTCAACAAGCAACGAGAGAGCCCCGTCTCTCAAACAAACAACGAGAGAACCCCATCTCTCAAACAAACAACGAGAGAACCCCATCTCTCAAACAAACAACCCAAGAGAATAATAAAATAAACACTCACACAACAATCATACAAGGAGCAAGTAGAAAAGTTCAAATACATCAATTATCATTCATATAAAAGCAGTTTACACAACAAGTAATCAAATCACTTAACAACAAGAAGTTATTGAATTGAAATTACGTGTATGCATATTCCATGGATGTTTAGTGTACCGTTCACCAATGTTTTGGGAATCTTCCATAGTAGTGATCCGATTTGACACTCGATTCTTTGTTAGAAATTCTTTCAACTAACCATGCCTCAAAATCCTGATATGTTTGATACTTCAATGACCAAACATTCTCTGATCCACGATTAGTTTTCTTTTATTTACTATACACCAGGGTCCAAGGTTGCACTCTCAAATGTGCGCTTGATTTTAGATCCACTTAATTCATTCTCCGCCACAACATCTACCGGCCTTCTCGGATACTCAAACTAGTCATATGGTAGCTCGACTGCTAATTCCCAATCCTCGGATGAATTAACTTCTCTTATCCAATACCTTCGTTACTAATTCCTTACAATTTCTTTCTCGGTCCTATCATTTCCAAGGTATGAGATACGTTCCAACACAACCCCTTTTAACCTTGGGATATTTGAGTTCATGTGTGTTCGGTAATAAGAAAATAACGGTGTTGATCTTGAAATCAAGGTTTCGATCGATCATCCTTTACCCTGTCCTGTCCATTGATTTTTCAGACTCTCTTTGAATCCGTATCTTCATCTTTTGAAGCATTTGTCCCTTCCAATATTATCCTCAAAATCCTTTCCCACATTGATCTCGAAGTCCACCGATGTTAAAATCTCTCAATTCGTCCCTTGTCCTTGCTTTGTGAAGTCTCGTTACTTGTTAATTCTTGCATTTCCATTGTTCCTTTTGAAGTGACCCGTTCGGGCACAATTGTGAATTTGATCTTTCCCGGTCGGCTCTCCCCCTTTAAAATTTTCTATTCTTATCCGATGAACTCATTCCATTGCTTCTTGGGTCCAAGATTCTCAACCTCTTCGGCTTAGCTTCCTTGGACTAGGAACTTCTAGTCATACCACGTCTGATGATCTCACTCGCCTTCACTTTGAAGTGATTAAGTAAGGAGAGCAACTCACTTCTTTCCTTTCTATTTTCGGTCCTATTTTTCCCGAGCTTTAGAATTCCTACTTTCCTTTTTAATCAACCGGTGTAACTGAAAAATTCTCCTTTTCTTGATTTGAATATGGCTCGGTTGAAAACAATTTGATGAGTGAGGTGAAAGAAACTTCCTATCAAGTAAACACTTAACAATGCATGTCGGGTTAATATACAAATGCACATAGCACCCTTCAAACAATTAAAAATACGACACGTAGGAGAAATTATATCACTTAGAGATGCACATCTAAGTAAAGGAATTTAAACAATTTAAAATGATGTAAGATGCACGTGCTATGGATGCGATATACCGGTCACCGTAGTGGTAAACTTTAGCTCGGTAATTTGTTCTTCATTTCTTCAGTTACAGCCGATCTTGAGTTTGTTGATTATTTCTTGTTTACCCACGGTCTTCTAACCTTCAAAGTTCTCTCGTATCAACTTGTGTTTTTCCATGCCCCAAGATTACGATTCATAAACCCAAATTCTTCTGTATTCATGAAACCGTGATCTCGATTTCTTCCCAAGTGTCAATCTTCAAGGATGGTCCGAATCTTCACCTTAGTTATCACCATGGTCGAAGTTTTCCCCAACTTATCCACTATGAGTTCAAATTGGTGAAATGAACTCACCCTCCAAATGCTTGCACTTGATTTCACACTTTCCTTCAAAAACTCGTTGCCTTTCCTTATTGTTTCCATTTGTTGCTCCATATTTCCCACTGGGACCTCACGACACAGCAATTCAGTTTGAACCCGAAATCCGAAGTGTCTCAATGAAGCTCAGCTGGACATAACTCCTAATACTGGCTTTAATTGGAAGTCCTTCCTTGTCGATCTACACCTCGAATCTAAACACCCCCCCAAGATTTCCTCGCTCTATTCCCGAATTAGATGATCCTAAGGAATCCCGGTAGTATAAGTGTATTTGTTGGTCTTGCGGATGGTAAACATTGTATACCCCACTACTATCTCTTTGAATATTCTTCAACCTTGGTAGAGCTTAGATTATTCCCACAAGTTGAGTCTTCTATCCCGGATTCCACCACTTGAATCCTAGCCCAATTAAGGAAAACCATGGATTTCAAATTCTTATATAAAACCCCAATGTATTCCTTACATCTTCCATGGTTGAAAGTAGAGCTTTTGATAATTCGTTGTTGTCGTAGAGATTGGCCATGGTTTGATATTATCTTCTTAACCTATAAATCATAACTCAAGTCGAGGATAAGTGCATGCGGTTAATATATGCTCATGTCACGAAATAAATCATGTAAGGGCATCAAATGAATACAATGCATCACGTAATTAAATTCAACAAAGCAATGAAAATTCCAATACATAGTTGATCAAATTGTGATGCAAATGCACACATAATCAAATTGTCCTATGCCATTCGACTTAGACAGACACAAACAGACACTGAACCCCGGTTTTTCAGCCTGGGGCTCTGATACCACTTAAGGATATAGCACCCCGCACGTGAGGCACCACATCCCCCGCACTATGGTCCAACCCGAGCAACGAAATGGAGAGTCCGCACCCGGATCAAACCGTAGCGAACGGGAGACAAACAAAACAAACTACTAAGCTAGGCGGAACGTAGACCCTGTCAAGCAAAACCAACCAACAAAGCAAAGTGCAGCGGAAGACTAAAGTTCAAACACATACATTGGCCACGGGCCTGCAGAAATTAAACACACGGCTCGCAAACAGACTTGGGCTCCTCAGGCCTCTTTTAAACAGATTACAAAACCCAACAAGGGCAATTCAAATAACAAAAGCACAAGCATACGTATACATATCTTACATGTTGATCCGAATTCAAATAAAGCAAATGCAAATGTAGACTAATCCAACTCAGACCGACCGACCGACTCAAAAGACTTGACTTACCTCCGCCTAGCTCCAAACTCCAAAGTAGACCTACATACTAAAAGATTTGGGAGGGAGAGGGCCAGTCTACAACTCGGGTGAGTAACGGGGCTAACACACACCAACACATATATACATATAGAGAAAAGCACGTATCAAACAAAAGACTATGAACCGGGAATAGGGTTTTACATACCAAAGCCATTTTCCAAAAGAACTCATACTTAAACATATATTCGTATATTCTCAAGTTCAAAAACTCGTAAGGATTCCTAGATTCAAAAAACGCATATAGATTCATATAAAACTCATAGGGATTCAAATAGATTCAGACCGATTTACATATTCAAACTCACATGGATTCATATATATTCAAATTGATTCATAAATTCATAAATTCAGAGCTTAATCGTATAAATCCCTTATTAAAATCGAAATCTCCTATCCCTTTTCATAATCATCAAAACAAAAGAATTCAAATACCCGGCGAGTACAGGTCTCCAACCTTACTCCTTAATCAAAAGACTCAAAAGATTCATACGGAAGCATAAACTCATAAATTCATAGGATTCATAGATTCAAAGATTCAAAGTCCCGTATTCCAACCTTCTCCGGAAGTCTGCACGCGGGTTACGGGCCCACATCGTGCAACTCAATATACGTGGTGTAGCACCCCGCAAGTGAGGCACCATATCCCCCGCACTATGGCTCAACACGAGTAACGAAATAGGAAGTCCGCACCCGTATCAAACCATAGCGAACGAGAGACAAACAAAACAACCCTCCTAAGCTAGGCGGAACTTAGACCCTGCAATTATAACCAATCAACGAAACATAATGTAGCAGAAAACTAAATCCAAACACAGGCATTGGCCACGGGCCTACATCAATTAAATACATAAACCGCAAGCAGACTTGGGCTCCTCAGGCCTATTGTACTTCATAACAAAGCCCGACAAGGCAATTCAATAACAATTATATAAAGATTCAAGTTCATATTATTACAGAATCAAATCATGCATAAATTAAATGCATATGCGAGTGCAGAGACTCTCCTAACTTAACTTGACCAACTTAAGGACTCCACACAACTTCGCCTAGCTCGAAACTCCAAAGCCAAACCTACACACTAAAAGGTTGGGGAGGGAGAGGGTCAGCCTCTAGAAGACTGAGTGAGCAGGGGCGAAATATGTATATATAAAACATACACATGCAAGTCATAAATCCCGAGCAAGGTTTTATTTAAAATTAGTTCCCAAAAAGGGCAAGAAAAAGGCTAAGCAATGCTCGAACTTTACAACTAATCATATTAAATTTATTATGTTCATAATTCATACATAAACATAAAGGCTCGGCGAGTAAGCGTACATTATCTCCAACCAAACTCCGACCGTGTACGACAAATATCATTAATCCATTAAATATGTAACGCCCCGGTTCCGGATGAACAGGTAAGCACGCCACGTGTGAGTTTGAGTGTAGGATTTATTTTATTTCTTTAATTTTATAATATATTCTTACGTGGCATTCATAATTTTATAAAATTCACGAAACATCATTTATATCAATTACTTGAATTCATATCATTGAAAATATGATTTCATAACACGAAAAAAATATTCATTGCATGAAATCAATACCGAGAGTGATAACATTACCAAATTGTCCCTAGTTAAATATTTTCTATAATTCTAGGGACTTAATTGCATAATCTTTTAGGGGCATGATTGATCATTTCTCAAAACTTTATATACCTTATTGCATAACTTAGAGACTTCAAGGATTAATTGGCAAATTGGCATATTTCACTCAAACCAAGGAGATGAATCACGTAATATATCTCCAAGGTTCTTCATTGTTCATTTCATACAAAGATTTCCCAACAACTTTGCTTCCAAACTCTCGGTTCCAAGAAGAATAGAAAAGGAGGTGATTTTCATCATTAGCATCAAGAATTTCCAGAAATATTTCAAGGAATTGGAGGGTTCATCATCATCTTCATCTATCTTCTCCATTTCTTTCACTTTAAGGTTGGGTTTGCATGAAGCCATGATTCTTGATCATATTTTCCTAGGCTAGGGTTTGAGTTTGGTATGCTAAATGAAGTATTTGTGAGTAGAGTGTGATTATGTGATCTTATATTGAATTATAGCATGGTTTGTTCATGAAATCCTTGGATATTTGGCAAAAATGAACAAGTTTGATCATGAGCATGAAGCATGAATTTATGATGATATTTCATGGTTTTATGTGTTTAAGTGTTACTTTATCATGTATTGAAGATATATGCATGAGAAGTGTCAAGAATAATAGCATTTTGGGGATCAAAATTGGATTGTTGTGGTTTTGTGGTTGATTGCCGAGAGCATGCTCTGTTTTTGCTCTGTTTTGCAGTTGCAGAAACTGGGAACGACCGTTCCCAGCCTCAAGGCATTGCGGGAACGGGCGTTCCCACCTTTTCAAATAAAATAGGCGGCTGACCGCGAGAACGGTCGTTCCCATTTTGGCCTTGGAGCCGGAAGGGCCGTTCCCAGCTAGGCGCGTTTTTAAAATGGGAAAACGTTGGCGCGCTTTGGGGGTTATGGGAACGACCGTTCCCATTTTACAAAGGGGACCGGAATGGTCGTTCCCACCTGGATTGCAGAATAAAAGTTTCTGCATAAAATTACGAAAATGACCCCTCGAGCCAACGACTTCTTTGACCCCGAATTGCTATAATATGTGCTAATATGATGTGAAACAACATGTTATCATACCACATTGCATTTTCATGGTCATCTCGATACATTTCCGCCGTCCGTCATATTTTGGTCATTTTAGGTCATGTCTCACGAATGTACATCGTGATTGCACAGGTCACGAGGGCGTGGACGGGGAGCAAGCTCCTTAGAACACTTCCTTATTGTATTCTGCAAGAAAGGTGAGGTTTTGTTTTGGTAAAACGAACCCTATAACCCTTATGTGCTAGTTTTCGGCCAAAACGTATTATACTTATGAATGATTTCAAAACCATGAACATTTCAAGCAAGCAATTCATGATTTCAAGCATGTTTGGCGAGTACATGATTGCACGTGGGCCCGAGGGTAATTCTTGAGCCAACCGGGAAAGCAAGGGCTGACGGGTAACTCCTGAATTATCCTCACATTGTTGGGATCACCCCCGAAGCCACTAGGAGATTAGTGGTGGAAGGAGTTCCGTGTCTAGAGGGTCATGTCCTCTACACACACCATGTCGTGGATAGTCGAGCCTTGCAAACTCGCTATCGCCCGGAGGAAGAAGGAGACTGGGGATTAATCCGGCATGTCGGGTTATCCTCGGGTTATTGCATGATTTCAAGCATGAAATTGTTTATGTGAGCACTAAATAAATTGCATGATCACGTATTTATCAAGCAAGCAAGCATGATCACATATTGTTCACGATTGGGAGTTCGGTTGGAGATTGCCCTTGCTCGCCAGGGCCACATGTTCATGACATTGACAAGCATGGATAAATAAACGTGTTAAAATGATTGGCTGTAATCTCGGGCAAAGATTAAACTTCTTAAATTATATATCTATTTTATTCCAAAGTCTTCACCCGAGGCTACAACTTGTATGTGGTGTGTATATATATTTATTGCCCCTCACTCAGTCTTCGGTAGACTGATACTTCACTTTCAGGTACCTTTGAGCGTGGTCGTACTAGGCGGGAGTTGTTCGAGTCTTGCATTTCCACGGGTCTAGTTTCATACCTTCATGTATAGTACTTTTGAGACATTTCATGTTAGGATCGCTATTGTCACGTTTTGGGATACTGAGTATGTATATTATTAAGAGATGATAATGTATTGATAGTTAAGTTGGTATCTATAAGTATCTATTTGGTAAATATGGTACCTATACGTATGAATGATTCAATTGCTTCCGCTTTCATTATCATGGTTGCTTTGGTGTTGTTGGGGAGAGTGTCCCGCCTAGCTCATCATTTTTATTTGTCACCCGTTCGCTATAGTTTTGATTTATGTATGGATTTTCCATTTCATACGTGGATCGAGGCTATAGTGCGGGGGATGTGGTGCCCTGCGGTTTAGGGTGCTACAAAATAGGTGATCATGCAATATATCATAATACACTCAGATCATATATCCTATCATAAGACATATTCGTTTGGGCAATCCGTGTCCCGGTCTTCCCGCACGGTGCCTATCAATCATAACATAACCATAGTCATAAAACAAGTTCCAACCTTTTTCCTCCGGGTGGTGGACGGGTTTCCAAGGCCTGACAACCTACACATATCAATGTGGCAATTGAGGTTCATGAGTCCTCAAAGCCCGGTTAGCGTTTCCTCGTCAAAAACTCCTTAACGAGGTCCGTTTCGCCGTAGTCAATGTGGGACTAATGTACGGGATCACCGTCGGCCCGATGCCTCCCCGGATAACCACATACACTAAGTCCCTGGGCCCGTGTTCAATAAATGTTCTCGCCAACATATTCAATTCATAAGAACATAACATATTGCATAATTCATTTGAAAAGGGTATACTCGATCAATATTTACTCGATAACTTTACTTTAAAAGTAAGGTATATATATACATAAGGTTTTTGGCCAAAGCTTGTCACATAAGGTTGTAGGGTTTAATATGTAACTAGAACGAAAACACCCTCACCTGGAACATGACGATACAAGGATACGAGTTACCGAGTGCCTAGTTGATCAAGATTTCTCCGTCCTGGAGATAAACTGTACAAAAGATAACATGACGTGTTCGTGAGACTCAAGACTACAAATGAACCATATTTGACGCACGGCAAAATATGATCATTATGTGAATGCGTAAAAGATGATATTAAGTCATGAAAATGTTCATGTGCACTATTAAGGAATTTATGGCATAAAAATAAGCCATTCGTTCATTCATTCATTTTGTTCAAATTCATAAATTCACAATTCATATCAATAATTAATCTAAGAATTCCATATAATAATCATAGCATGTACTATTTCACGTTTACAATTAGAAATAAGATAAATAAAATGTTCAAGAAATAATCGGTAAATTAAATACGTGAAATAGATATCAATTAAATTATAAAATTGCATTAAATCAAATAACAATTAATAATATCAATAAATATATATATATATATATATATATATATATATATATATATACGTACACCTATTACATATGTCCCATGCATGCATAATTACATTTAAATATTTACTACATATATATATACACACGTAACCATGCATGCATTTAACAATTTAACAATAACCATGCATGCAAATACACACAATTATATATATATTATACACATCGCAACCACATGCATGCAACCACATCCATGCACACACAACCACACCAATGTATATATATATATATATATATATATATATATATATATATATATATATATATATATACTCACGCCCAATGTAAGAAGAAAGGAACACAGCAGCAGCATCAGTAAGTAAACAAACACACGCACACACTCTGCACAATTGAAGAACAGCAGCAGCAGATTCACTCAAAATACATAACACACACGGCCAACCCAAGGAGAAAAGCAGCAGCCACGCAGCAAAAGAAAGGAAGAAAGGAACAGAAGCAACAAAAGGGAAAAGAAAGAACAGAAGCTGCTGCGGCAGATTACCCGCCAGGGTAGATTTCCAGCGCCAAACTCCCCGGCCGGTTAAAAAGATGCAGAAGGTTTCTGCAGCAAGAGTACCCGGTCGGGTACTCTCCAAGAACAAACTCTCCCCGCCCGGGGAGAGTGTTACAGAAGCAATCCAGCAGCAACAGCAACACACAGCGAAACAGGGGAGGAAAAAGGAAGGTTCAAACCATGCCAAAACAAGCTCAAACTACACCCAACCCTTGCTAACAGATAAGGGACATAAAAGACACGAGTGATCAACAACCAAGCCTGAAAATAACCTCTCCACACGCAGCAAAAACTGGGAAGGATGACAGCAGTTTCATACGCAGGAAAAACAGGGCAAAATGAAAAAAGAACAAAGCAAGGCTAGACATGATAATCAACCATCGAACCTACCACAAATAAGGTAAGAAGACACAACATTGGACATCAGAATAAGGTGCAAAAGCTAGCAGCAGTTCGAGCCGTGAGGGGAGGGAAAAATCAGTTGAAAGTTCATTCAATACATAACCATTTCATTAATGATATCTCAACCTATCCTTAACCACCAACCAATACAAGCATACTCAGTCATAAATGAGGGAAAAGGATCATATATGCTGCACCAAAACAAGTCAGAGATCAAAGGAATTCAAGAAATCAACAAAGCACCTTAAAACCTAACTATTCACTCCAATCCTCAAAACCACATGAAATCTGACTTAGAATTAGGGAAGAAAGGATCAAAATAACCAGAGATGCATGTACAACATAATCCTAACTCACCTTGTTGATTGGATGAAAGTTGATAGAGATTTGACCTCCAAAATCTCAAGGATTGCACAGCGATGGGAAACTGGAAATGCAGGAGCTTTGGCTGAATTTTCTGGCTTGTGTGAGGATTGGTTCCAGCTGGGGTGGTTAATGGATGAAAGAGGGTTGAACTAGGGTTACAAGGACTCCAACCATAGTTAATTTGGTTAAGTTTTGAAAGAGTTATGGCCATTTTAATGAAAGGTAGCAGTTTTGATGCCGTTCCGTTTTTCGGTTGGATTTCGGAGGTTCAAATGATTTCGGAAAAATATAAGGCTAAGTTTATTAAACTTGAATCTTCGATACGAGTTCAAAAAAGTTGACGGAACTCGAATCCGAGTTCCCGAGCTCAAGATATCACGTACGGAACCAAGGGTGCGCTAATTGCTCGTTAGCCCCCGATTTGGTTCCACAAATCAAATTAAATTCTTTAACACGTCAAATGAGTTCGAAAACATAAACTGAGCATATAGGCATGTTCATAACACATAAATTTATGACATATTAAATTTCCACAACATTTCGATATCATTTCATATAAGAACAATGCACAATTAAACAACCATGCGCATAACCTTAACTAATTTCATGCATTATAATTTAAAACGAAACTTTAAATTCTATTATCAAATAAAATTGAAAGTCAACGAAAGTATAAAAATTAATTAATTAATATGGTTAAAGCATGATTAATTAACATAACACTTAATTAACATTAATCACTAAATTAATAATAATTTAAAATAATTACTTAAAATAACGAAATAAATAAAATAATATTAAATTGAAATAAAATAAAATAAAATAAAACACTAACAATTTATAAAGAAATTGAATATAAAACACGTATAAACAATTAATCACATAATTAAATAATTTAATTGCGCAATTTATAAACAAATACGACATATTAGTTTAAATGAAAAACCAGGGCGTTACAATCTCTCCCCCTTAAAAAGAATCCCTCCTCGGATTCACAGCACGCCTAAAACAACCAATGAGAGATTCCCCGTCTCTCACAAGCAACAAGGAGAGAGCCCCATCTCTCGAGCAGCAATGAGAGAACCCCGTCTCTCGCAAGCAAAGAGAGCACCCCGTCTCTCGAACAAAGGTAAGAGAATCCCCGTCTCTTACAAACGACGAGAGCGCCCCGTCTCTCAAACAAAAATAAAGCAAGGAAGTCTCCAATACTCCCAAGAAACACACGCAAAACCATATTTAAAATCACGTAAGACACCCAAAGCAGGTAATAGATGTCACCCACGTTGATTATCAATTACTCCAAGTAATTTAACACGATAAGGAATCAAAGCACCTAACATAAAAAATTATTTAAGTTAAATTTGCATGGATGCATGTATCATGGATGTTATAAGTACCGTTCACCGTAGTTGCGAAATTTAGAATTGTGAGTTGTCGTTGTCCAATGTATGATCTGTCCTGAAGATAAACTCAGTGCTCAGCTTGTCTTGAACCTCTTCAGGGTACCCCGGTGAAGCAATTGATGAATCCTTTAAGGATTATACTCTTAGATCCCTTCTGACATGTACTGTTTCCAGTCTTCACCATTTCCCATAATCTTCGTTCGACCAACCAATTCTTTTTAATTAACCGAGCTTGACCTCCCCGAATACCCTTAAATCGTCCGTCCCGAAATCAGATCCATAGTCACTACCTTTACCCATATCGAAGTCTAACATATCCTCGAAAATAGCTATTCCTGGCAACACTGACGGTTCAGTACCGATCTTGAGATATTTGTTATTATGATTTCCTTCCCATCTTCTGTTCATGTTATCCATTTATTCTGTTTAACCCCTTTAAACTTATATTCGGTAATTGGCCCCATATTTCTTGAATCGAAGACAAAATGTTCTTGATGATTCTTGAAGTTTGATGTAAGTCCTCTAGTTATCATCCTTTTCTATTTGGTCCCTTCTTAAGTTTCCTTCTGGGTTACCGTTGATATAACCGATAACTCAATAATATTATCTCGGACCCCTACTTACTTCATTGAATTAATCTTGATTGACACCATCCCATTATATGATAACTTGATTCAATTTTCTCTTGTTAATTCTAACTTAAGAGTTAACAGAAACTCCCTTATAACTCCATCACCTCCAGATCGGAATTCCATACGTAGAAATGTTCAATGAACCATTTCCCTTATATCTCGTAAAATCTTCACCCGAATTTAGCGACTTAGCTTCTCTCTTAACAGCTTAACCATTACAATTGTCTTATTCATTTCCAATTGCCACCATTAGGACTTCCAGATCCTCCTTAATTTGCATCCCCGTTGTCGCTACTAACATATTTCTTCGAGCCCCACTTCCATCCTCCAATTTATCTCTTGGTCGTGCTCTCCCCCTTAAAATTTTTACCCTTACATGTCAAACTCCATTAGTCTTTCTTTCATTGAAATTCTTGATGAGCCACTTCCATTAGGAAGGCTTTTAATCAAAAATGACGATCCAAAGGTTTCGCCTTTCCATTTCTCTTCTAATCCTCTTAAGGTGCGGGACTCATTCCTCTATTCGAATTCCCGTTCCATCAACCAACCCCTTACCTGAAGTTCTTGATTTCCAAAGTCATCTTCCTTATCATGTGCCATCCTGTTATTGCTTTTCCTCATCATCCAGATGTGGCCAGTCGAAAAGATACTTGATGAGTGAGGTGAAAGAACTTCCTACTAGGTAAACACTAAAATGCATGTCGGGTAAAGATGTTAATGCATGTGTGACGCTTACATCAACCAATTATGCGCACATTAGAGCAACGAAATTAAATAGAAATGCACGCACGAACATAAGTGAAGAAGAATAAATAATTGATGCTAAGTATGATGCACGTGCTATGAATGTTTTGGAACCTGTCACCAATGTGGTAAGTAGTTAGCTCAATAGCTTTTCCTCGTTCCTCCAATCCCGAGGTTACTTTGACTTGGTGATTATTCCTTGCCTTTCCCACGGTCTTCGAGATTTCCATGAATCTTTGTAAATCAACTTATATCTTCCGCTATCTGAGATTGCAATTTCTTGATCCCTAATTCTTCCCCGTCCAAGGAGTTAGCATTCAAACTTTTCCTCGAAATTCGACCTCTACTTCTAGTCGTCACCTCGATCAAGAATCCCGTGCATGTCCCTTATGAGTTTAATTGACCTCCAATTGCTTATACTTGAGCGCATGATTTCCTTGCAAAGAGTCTTTGCTTTTCTTTGCTGCTTCCATTTGTTGCTCCATATTTCCCATTTCAACCTCACAACACCACAATTCAGCTTGGATTTGAGAGAAAAGAACTCACATCTTGTCTATAATATAGTCACCTTCCATGCATTTGTGTTTATCACCTTACTTGCCTTTCTTCAATCCCTTCCTAACTCGTCTCCCATCTTAATCAAAATCTAGGATACTCGAATCCGAACTCTTCTCGATCGTGGTTTCTACAACTTCAAGATTCATTCCTTAAATGGAATGACCCAGTTGAATCCGATTATCACGTCTTATGTAGGAGAGCTATATACATAAATCTTCGGAGTCCGAGACATTCCTCGAATAGCTCTTTTCCATCAAATGTCCTCCTATCTTGCATCTCCACAACGGTCCTCCATTCTGACTCCTAGCCCTTAAATCTAACTCCATCTATGAGGGCCACGCATCCCGAGTTCTCTATATTTTTCCCGGTGGTTCTTCCTATCTTCCGGGCCTCAAAAGAATTTTTAATAGATTGTTAGGATCATAGAACTTGGCCGTGGTTTGATATCCTCTTCAAAACCTAGAAATCATAACTCAATTCGAGAATATATGCATGTAGTTAATGTATGCTCATGGCACGTATTCAACACTAAAGGCAAGGATCCATATAATAATGCAGCAGATAGTTCAACAAAATTAAAAAGGCAAGCCAAATTTCATGTTGAAGATTGATGCAATGCACACATTGTCACATAGTTCTTAAGCCGTACGACCTAGACTAACTCGAACATGACTCAAGAACACCGGTTTTGCAACCGGGCTCTGATACAACTTAAGGATGTAGCACCCCGCACGTGAGGCACCACATCCCCCGCACTATGGCTCAACACGAGTAACAAAATAGGAAGTCCGCACCCGTATCAAACCATAGCGAACGGGAGACAAACAAAACAACCCTCCTAAGCTAGGCAGAACTTAGACCCTGCAATTATAACCAATCAACAAACATAATGTAGCGGAAAACTAAATCCAAACACAGGCATTGGCCACGGGCCTGCAGAAATTAAATACATAAACCGCAAGCAGACTTGGGCTCCTCAGGCCTCTTGTAATTCATAACAAAGCCCGACAAGGCAATTCAATAACAATTACATAAAGATTCAAGTTCATATTATTACAGAATCAAATCATGCATAAATTAAATGCATATGCAAGTGCAGAGTCTCTCCTAACTTAACTTGACCAACTTAAGGACTCCACACAACTCCGCCTAGCTCGAAACTCCAAAGCCAAACCTGCGCACTAAAAGGTTGGGGAGGGAGAGGGTCAGTCTCTAGAAGACTCTGTGAGCAGGGGCGAAATATGTATATATAAAACTTGCACATGCAAGTCATAAATCCCGAGCAAGGTTTTATTTAAAATTAGTTCCCAAAAAGGGCAAGAAAAAGGCTAAGCAATGCTCGAACTTTACAATAATCATATTAAATTTATTAAGTTCATAATTCATACATAAACATAAAGGCTCGGCGAGTGAGCGTGCATTATCTCCAACCAAACTCCGACCGTGTACGACAAATATCATTAATACATTAAATATGTGATCATGCAATATATCATAATATACTCAGATCATATATCCTATCATAAGACATATTCGTTTAGCAATCCGGGTCCCGGCCTTCCCGCACGGTGCCTGTCAATCATAACATAACCATAGTCATAAAACAAGTTCCAACCTTTTTCCTCCGGGTGGTGGAAGGGTTTGCAAGGCTCGACCACCTACACATATCAATGTGGCAATTGAGGTTCATGAGTCCTCAAAGCCCGTTTAGTGTTTCCTCGTCAAAAACTCCTTAACGAGGTCCGTTTCGCCGTAATCAATATGGGACTAATGTCGGGATCACTGTCGGCCCGATGCCTCCCCGGATAACCGCATACACTAAGTCGCTGGGCCCGTGCTCAATACATGTTCTTGCCAACATATTCAATTCATAAGAACATAACATATTGCATAATTCAATTGAAAAGGGTCTACTCGATCAATATTTACTCGATAACATTACTTTAAAAGTAACGTATATATATACATAAGGTTTTTCGCCAAAGCTTGTCACATAAGGTTGTAGGGTTTAATATGTAACTAGAACAAAAACACCCTCACCTGGAACATGACGATACAAGGATACGAGTTACCTAGTGCCTAGTTAATCAAGATTTCTCTGTCCTGGAGATAAACTGTACAAAAGACAACATGACGTGTTCGTGAGACTCAAGACTCCAAATGAACCATATTTGACGCACGGAAAAATATGATCATGATGTGAATGCGTAAAAGATGATATTAAGTCATGAAAATGTTCATGTGCACTACTAAGGAATTTATGGCATAAAAATAAGCCATTCGTTCATTCATTCATTTTGTTCAAATTCATAAATTCACAATTCATATCAATAATTAATCTAAGAATTCCATATAATAATCATATCACCTACTATTTCACGTTTACGATTAGAAATAAGTTAAATAAAATGTTCAAGCAATAATCGGTAAATTAAATACGTGAAATATATATCAATTAAATTATAAAATTGCATTAAATAATATAACACTTAATAATATCAATAAATATATATATATATATATATATATATATATATATATATATACGTACACCTATTACATATGTCCCATGCATGCATAATTACATTTAAATATTTACTACATATATATATATACACACGTAACCATGCAAGCATTTAACAATTTAACAATAACCATGCATGCAAATACACACAATTATATATATATTATACACATCACAACCACATGCATCACATCCATGCACACACAACCACACCAATGTATATATATATATATATATATACTCACGCCCAATGTAAGAAGAAAGGAACACAACAGCAGCATCAGTAAGTAAACAAACACACGCACACACTCTGCACAATTGAAGAACAACAGCAGCAGATTCACTCAAAATACATAACACACACGGCCAACCCAAGGAGAAAAGCAGCAGCCACGCAGCAAAAGAAAGGAAGAAAGGAACAGAAGCAGCAAAAGGGAAAAGAAAGAACAGAGGTTGCTACGGCAGATTACCCGCCCGGGTAGATTTCCAGCGCCAAACTCCCCGGCCGGTTAAAAAGATGCAGAAGGTTTCTGCAGCAGGAGTACCCGGTCGGGTACTCCCCAAGAACAAACTCTCCCCGCCCGGGGAGAGTGTTACAGAAGCAATCCAGCAGCAACAACAACACAGAGCGAAACAGGGGAGGAAAAAGGAAGGTTCAAACCATGCCAAAACAAGCTCAAACTACACCCAACTCTTGCTAACAGATAAGGGACATAAAAGACATAAGTGATCAACAACCAAGCCTGAAAATAACCTCTCCACACGCAGCAAAAACTGGGAAGGATGACAGCAGTTTCATACGCAGGAAAAACAGGGCAAAATGAAAAAAGAACAAAGCAAGGCTAGACATGATAATCAACCATCGAACCTACCACAAATAAGGTAAGAAGACACAGCATTGGACATCAGAATAAGGTGCAAAAGCTAGCAGCAGTTCGAGCCGTGAGGGGAGGGAAAAATCAGTTGAAAGTTCATTCAATACATAACCATTTCGTTAATGATATCTCAACCGATCCTTAACCACCAACCAATACAAGCATACTCAATCATAAATGAGGGAAAAGGATCATATATGCTGCACCAAAACAAGTCAGAGATCAAAGGAATTCAAGAAATCAACAAAACACCTTAAAACCTAACTATTCACTCCAATCCTCAAAACCACATGAAATCTGACTTAGAATTAGGGAAGAAAGGATCAAAATAACCAGAGATGCATGTACAACATAATCCTAACTCACCTTGTTGATTGGATGAAAGTTGATAGAGATTTGAGCTCCAAAATCTCAAGGATTGCGCAGTGATGGGAAACTGGAAATGCAGGAGCTTTGGCTGAATTTTCTGGCTTGTGTGAGGATTGGTTCGAGCTGGGGTGGTTAATGGATGAAAGAGGGTTGAACTAGGGTTACAAGGACTCCAACCATAGTTAATTTGGTTAAGTTTTGAAAGAGTTATGGCCATTTTAATGAAAGGTAGCAGTTTTGATGCCGTTCCGTTTTTCGGTTGGATTTCGGAGGTTCAAATGATTTCGGAAAAATATAAGGCTAAGTTTATTAAACTTGAATCTTCGATACGAGTTCAACGAAGTTGACGGAACTCGAATCCGAGTTCCCGAGCTCAAGATTAACACGTCAAATGAGTTCGAAAACATAAACTGAGCATATAGGCATGTTCATAACACATAAATTTACGACGTATTAATTTTCCACCACATTTCGATATCATTTCATATAAGAACGATACACAATTAAACAACCATGCGCATAACCTTAACTAATTTCATGCATTATAATTTAAAAATTAATTAATGCATGATTGATTAACATAACGAAATAAATAAAATAATATTAAATTGAAATAAAATAAAACACTAACAATTTATAAATGAATTGAATATAAAACACGTATAAACAATTAATCACATAATTAAATAATTTAATTGCGCAATTTATAAACAAATACGACACATTAGTATAAATGAAAAATCGGGGTGTTACACGTGGGGTCGCGAGCCCACAACGTACCTTCTCCGGCCTCAGCCGAAGGCTCAATGCACCACGCCTTCTCCATCTCCCTTCAAAGGAGCATGTGCACAGGGGTGATAACCGGTGACCCCAACACCTGCACCGGGTCTCCTTTACCCACACCTTCGGGGCCCAGGGATTCAAATAGATTCGTAGGGATTCAAAAGGGATTCATAGGAAGCATACCTAACTCGCAAACCAAGGAAACGTACCTTACCGTGCAACTCGGTATATGCTATACACGTACCTCTCCGTGTCATCCTACTCCACAGCTAGCATGAAGACACACGGCTTGGAGCATAGCCTCATTGAAAAATCATTTTAAGCTTATATACGCCCATACATATAATTTCAGAAGGATTCATATCAAATCGAATTAACAAGATTCATAACATATCATAAGACACATATTTAATATACATATAGTATATATCCGTATGCGGGCTTGAAAACAAGCACATAGGGTTGTAGGTCGCATTAACTAAAAGAAACAAACCTGAACCTCACCTTACACCGATGAAAGCAAGGACACAACATTTGATCCATCCCGGAATCAACACGGTTGACAAAACACCACCCGGGGTGTACCTGAGCAAACTGAACAGAAGAACAAAACTTAGACATACGAATGAACCAAATAGACGCATGGCATATGGTTATGAAGTGGTGTAACATGTCATGGCATGATTCAATATGAGATAAATTGTATATATGTCATGAATTGGAGTAATTATGTTCATGCCATTTAATCAAACAATTCAATTCACGTAAAGCACGGATTCAAGAATCACATTTAAGCAAGTAAGGGCCAAGGAATATCAAATAAGAGCATAAATACCAATTAAGTAAGCATACACTTCTTATAAGACACATACGTGAGTCAAAGGGGTGAAAGGAACGTAAGAAGAAAGGTTTTGGCGAAGTTTGGCAAAAGTGGGCAATTTTCGGAAATGTATGCGCTGTGGGAAAACAAGAATATCTTGAGTTCTAGAAGTTGGAATTGAGTTTTGTTTCTTGGATATAAAATTAAACAAATAGACCTTTCCGATGATATTTGGCTCGTATTCTAGTTCAAAACGAGGAGGAAATGACATAGGTCCGAAGTTAGATGAATGTAGATTCTCGGTAAAGTGGTGACACCAAAATGAATTGATTATATCTCATAAACTAGAAATGATATTAAGTTGATTCCAATTTTAGTTGTTCTATACTTCAAAAGGTTTCCAACGGTTCAAAAATCAGGTCAATCTGACCATGTTTGAGGGGGTAAACACCCGTTTAAAAATTGAACTGAAAGTAGAAACGGGTGTTTGAAGTGCCTCGGGTGAGGCAGTAGCTTTCTACACGGGCGTTTGGTGATTGAACTGAGTACCCAAACGCCTGTTTGGGTCTGTTCTGTCCAAAAAAAGAGTAGGGGATCGAATATGGCTCGAAGGGGTGGTTCCCAAATCACCCCAAATCATCCTCCCAACCAAAATAACTCACAAATACAACAAATAAACATGTATTCAAGCATTTAGGAGCAAGAAATCATCAAAACTTAAGCTTCAATCCATAAATTCTTCAAACCCACAAATATATATAAATATATACATACATATATACATATATACCTTGGATGGAATGAAAGGAGAAGATGAAGAAGGTGTTGGATCTTGGATTCTAGCTTGAAATGGATGAAATCCCCTTGCCTTCTTGTTTCTTGCTTGCTTGAATTGATCATATGGAGGATGGAGAAGAATATGGAAACCCTTGTTGCTTAAGGGAAAATGAATGAAGAAGAATAATCAAGGAAGGGGGCTTTGATCGTGTATTTGAGGGAGAGAAAGAGGGGAAATTGCACTTTGGTCCTCCAAGAATTTAAGTGTTTTAATTATGGCCCGAAAGTTTGATTGGTGAGCAATTTGGTCTAAATTCCAATAATGAATTGAGTCCAAGGATTTCAATTAGAAAGTAATTAAAATAAAATAAGGCACTTAGATCCTGCTCAAGAATTAAATTACAAATCACACGCACGTAGTAATAATATAAATCGAAGACAAGTTCAAGTATTTGCAATTAATCACATAATTAGATAATTTAAACACATAAAATCAATTAAGTCACTTAGTTAAACAATTAAAACCTGTAACACTTGGTCTGACATCACTCGTGACGTCATCCTGATTAGTCTTGAAAACACGGGGCGTCACAGTGAATATGTAATATATAAATATAGTATGCATGTACGTAATATGTATATATACATATAATGTATATATTATGTGTGAATATATAATATATATATTATGTGTGAATATGTAATATATATATATATATATATATATATATATATATATATATATATATATATATTATAAGGTATGTTATGTAATTAGTTATTTAAGTAATTGAATTTGTAACGCCCCGACTTTTCAGACGTAAAGGTATGACGTATGTGTTTACCAATTTGCGCGAATTAATTGTTTTTACGTGTTTTATATTTAATTTTATTATCAATTGTTATTATTTTATTTTTTTTATTTTATTTCAAATTAATATTGTTTTTATATATTTCGTTATTTTAAGTAATTATTTTAAATTATTATTAATTTAGTGATTAATGTTAATTAAGAGTTATGCAAATTAATCATCCTTTAACCATATTAATTAATTAATTTCTATAATAATACGTTGACCTTGAATTTATTTCATATTAGAATTTTAAATGTTAGATATAAGTTATAATGTGTGAATTATTATGAATATGCCCTTGATTGTTTAAATTGTGCATCGTTCTTATATGAAATGATATCGAAATATCGTGGAAATGTAGTATGTCGTAAATATATGTGTTATGAGCATGCCTATATGCTCGGTTTATGTTTTCAAACTCGTTTGATATGTTAACGAATTTAATTTGTATCGTGGAACCAAATCGGGGGCTAACGAGCAATTAGCGCACCCTTGGTTCCGTACGTGATATCTTGAGCTCGGGAACTCGGATTCGAGTTCCGTCAACTTCGTTGAACTCGTATCGAAGATTCGAGTTTAATAAATTTAGCCTTATATTTTTCCGAAATCCAACCGAAAAACGAAACGGCATCAAAATAACCACATTTCACCAAAATGGCCATAACTTGTTCAAAACTTAACCAAATTAACTATGGTTGGTGTCATTTTAACCCTAGTTCAACCCTCTACCATCCCTTAACTGACCCATCTCGAACCAATCCTCACATCAGCAAGAAATTCAGCCACAAACCCTTCTCTTCCAGTTTTCCCGTAACTGTGCAACCCTTGAGATTTTGGAGCTCAAATCTCTATCAACTTTCATCCAATCAACAAGGTGAGTTAGGATTATGTTATACATTCTTCTCTGGTCATTTTGATCTATTCATTTCTAAATTTGAGTCAGATTTCATGGGGTTTTGATGATGTGATTGAATAGTTAGGATTTTGGATTGTTTTGATGATTTCTTGATTCCTTTGATCTCTGACTTGTTTTAATGCTGTATATATGATCCTTTTCCCTCATTTATGACTGAGTATGCTTGTATTAATTGATGGTTAAGAGTTTGGTGAGATATCATTAATGGATTGTTATGAAAAGTTTGAACTTCAACTGATTTTCTTTCCTCCCTCACGCACTGAACTGCTGTTAGCTTTTGTGATTCGCTTTGATGTCATTTGTTGTCTCTTTTTACCTCATATGCTGAAGGAAATTGGTTGATTGATCACGTTGGGATTGCTCTGTTCTTTTTCCAGTTTCTTCCCCTGTTTTTCCCTCGCATGAACTGCTGTCTGTTTCTTGTGGTTTGTTGCATATTATGAGGTTGTTTTAAGGCGTGCATGCTGGGTATTTGTAGCCTTTTTATTCCTTGTATGTTAGCTTGCATCGGTTGTAAGTGGTGTGTGAGTTTTGGCCTGCTATTTCTCCATTCTTTCCTTCCCCTGTTTTTCGTTCCTGGCTGCCGCTTCTGTTGCTGCTTCTGTAACACTCTCCCAGGGCGGGGAGAGTTTGCTCTTGGAGAGTACCCAGCCGGGTACTGCTGTTACCGAAACCTTCTGTACCCTCTACCTGGCCGGGAAAGTTGGTGAAGGATTGGCTATCCGGGCGGGTAGATGCCGTGAGCTGCTTTTGTTCTTTTTCTCTTCTTCCCCTGTTGCTTCTCTCTTTTCTTCTTTCTTTTGCTGCTTCTTTCTTTTCTTGTTCTGCTGCGGGTGTGTTTGTTTGGTCAGTCCTTGCAGCTGCTGCTGTTCAACAATGGTGCAGGGGTGCGTGAGTTATGTGCAGCAATGCTTGTGAAAGCTTAGAAGTTGCATGCATGTGAGTGTTGTAGTATATATATATGTCTATATATTTGTGTGTGCATGGGAGTGCTTTACGTGCATGTGTTTTGTTGTATATATATATCTATATATTAATATGTACTGAGTTTGCATGCATATATAATTGTTGTGTATATATTTATATATTTTGTGTGTAATTGCATGCATTACGTAGGTGCATGGTATATATATATATTATATATGTAATACTTATGTATAATATATTTGAATTGCATGCATATACGGGTATATATATATATTTATTTTATAAATTTTAAATATTAGTTGATTTAATTCAATTTTAGAATTTAATTGATATCTATTTCACGTATTTAATTTACTGATTATTGAGTGAACATTTTAGTTATCCTATTTCTAATTGTAAACATGGATATTACGTGTTATGATTATTAAATGAATTCTTAGATTAATTGACAGGAATTATGAAATTATGGATTTGAATGAAATGAATGAACGAATGGCTTATTTTATATCTTAATTTCCTTAATAGTGCACATGAACATTTTCATGGCATAATATTATCTTTACACGTTCGTATCACATTCATTTCATTGCCGAGCGTCACCTATGGTCATTTAGAGTCTCATACCTTTTCTTTTGCACAGATTCGGGTTTGGTCGGAGACGAGGGTGAGCATTGAGACGCTTGTGCCTTTCTTTTTCTTCTAAAAGGTGGGTTTCTCTTCTAATAACTACGACAACCCTATATATCCCTTATGTGCAAGATTTAAGCCAAATTAGTATATTTATATAAAATCGAGTCATTTTGGGTAAATGATTTCAAACGTATGACCTTTTATTTATGATACCCTACCTTATGTTTTTGGCGAGACATGATTATGATTGCACGGGCCCCGGGACTTAGTACATGTGGCTAACTGAGGAAGCAAGGGCTGATGGGGATCCCATGTACTAGTCCCAACCAAACTACGGTGATACCGGCCCTCGCTAGGAGGTTTAGCGAGGAATGGGAGCTGAGTGCCCTTGGGGGATTCATGTAACCCCCATTGGCCTATGCATGAACCGGTAGCCGGGTCTTGCAAGCCCGTCCACCACCCGGAGGAAGAAGGTGTATATGAATGATTATGATCATGATATGTATGAGCACAAAAGATATATGTATGATAATAAATGAATGAATAATTGATTATGAATACACAAGGTGTTGGTTGGAGATAATGCACGCCTCTCGCTAGGGCCATGAATACCTTAATGATTAAATATGACCGTAGTAATCCCGATGATGCCTTCTTTTGTTTCACCCACTTGGGAAAATTACTTTAAAACCTCATTCGGGATTATTAATTGCATGTATGTCTTTAATTTCTGTAATATTATATCTTATGCCCCGTTTTATACCCACCAGTCTCGTATAGACTGAACCCGGTTTGTTTTCAGTTGTTTTGTGCAGGTATAGGAGTGCTAGGCGGGAATACAAGTCATCTAGGTCTTGCATTTATGTTTAGCACTTCTTGTCAGCATCCCATACTCCTATTCTTATTTTATATATGCTCATGTTATGGAGCGTTATGATTTTGTAGGCCATGTGGCCTTGGATACATGAATGATTTTGTATATCTATTTTGGAGCTTGGTGGCTTATTGTACATAATATATGTTGATCTTGCTTCCGCGTTTCATTATCACTCTGATTTTATATTATCTTGAGCTTGAATGGTTTAAGGGTTAGTCCCGCCTAGCTTAGCTTGTGTGTTGTGTCCCCGTTCGCCGTGGATTTGGCACGTGTATGGACTTCCATTTCATATACGGGGTCGGGTCTCGGTGCGGGGGATGTGGTACCTTGCGCTCGGGTGCTACATCCTTAAGTGGTATCAGAGCCTAGCGTTGTAAAACTCGGGCTCTCGTGTCGTGTTGAGTCAGTTAAGTCTTTCGGCTTTAGGAATAACTTGTCAATGTGTTGCATATGCATTGTTTACGTGTTTGGGTGCTTTAAATTTCGAATTTTGATTGAATTAATTGCACTTGCATGCATGGGCTAAAAATAGCATGCATTTCAGTGTTTCTTGGACAGGATGCCTCCACGTAGACACCGTGAGAGATCTCCAGGGCGACGCCGTCACCATGATCGATCTCCTACACTACAACTACAAGCGCCTCCAATGGATATGGGAAATTTCATGGAAGCAGTTTTTAATTATGTCGAGCATAGGAGAGCTCAAGCTCCCCCACCACAACAAGCAGAACAACCGGCTCCTCCACCATATAATAATAATAGGGATCCTCACGGGGTGTTTCTGAGCTACAACCCCCCTCGATTTTCCGGTTCTTTTGATGATGCAGTTTCGGAGGGTTGGTTGATTCGATTGGAGAGGATATTTGGAGTCTGACAATTCACTACGCAAGAAAAGGCTCAATTTGCCATATTTCAACTAGATGGCGATGCTTATGAGTGGTGGGAAAGAACAAGAGAGAAACTTGAAGTGGATGGAGAGGAAGTTACTTGGGAGGTCTTCAAGAGAGAATTTCGAGAATGTTTTGTACCGGAGGTGGTAAGAGAAAGGAAGGAACAAGAGTTCATGGACTTAAAGCAAGGCGCGCGTACGGTGACTCAATATCTTGCCGTATTTAATAGGCTTGGGAAATATGCCCCTCATGTCACCCGAGATGAAAAGAGAAAATCAAGGAAATTTATTGCGGGATTAAGACAAGACTTGAGACATGGCCAGGCGGGTCACAACTTTGTCTCCTTCGTGGACACGGTGCAAAGGGCGTTAGAACAAGAAGAAGAATTCAATACGAAAGATCCGGTCTTTAGAGTACCAATGGGAAGAGGTTCCGGATCGGATTTGGGAAAGGGGCCGATGGTTCCAGTTGCTCCCCCACCTAAGGGTCCTTTTAAGAAGCCTCGATTTGGAGGACAAGGTTCTCAAGCCGCACCGACTCGACCAAAGGCTCTACCTATGGCACCGGCATCTACCAACTCACGCCCGGATGTACCTCCATGTACTTATTGTGGGGGACCGACCCATACCTACAACAATTGTCGAAGAAGGTTGAATTTGTGCCTCATATGTGGAAAAGGTGACCATATGGCGGATACTTGTCCCGACAAGAACCCCGAATGTCTAAAAGGAGTTCAAAGGCCAATGATCCAAGCTCGTGCTTATGCCCTCGAGGGTGAGGAGCAAGATGTAGAGATTGATCCTACCGCTGTGGTGGAAGGTACTCTATGTATACATAACATGAACATTCATACACTCTTTGATCCGGGTGCCACGCATTCCTTTATTTCTTGTGATTTAGTTGCCACTCTGTGCTTGCCTGTTATTTGTTTATCTTCTTGTTATTTGGTGAGTTCGCCACTTGGTGGGAGTCTTCGGACAGATCAGTTGGTTAGGGAGTGTTCAGTTCTGATTGAAGGGAAAGAATATCCGGCTGATTTAATTATTATGCCTATGAAAAGGTATGGAGTTATTTTCGGTATGGATTGGTTGCCCAGGCATCGGTCCAATGTTGATTGTTTTGCGAAGAAGGTGATTTTGGGTGATGATTTGGTGATTGGTAGTGGATCAAGATCGGTACCGCTCTTGTCTTACATGGAAGCTCATAAGTTGATGAGAGAAGGAGCAACGGGATTTATTGCTTATCTTCTTAATAGGCCGAAAGATCACGTCAAGTTGGAGGATACTGCGATTGTTAAGGATTTTCCCGATGTGTTTCCGGAGAATTTGAGTTCTTTACCACCAGACCGTGAGATCGAATTTGTTATCGACTTATATCCGTGATCCAAACCGTATTCTAAGACTCCGTATCGGATGGCACCGGCCAAGTTGAAAGAGTTAAAGATTCAATTGGAGGAATTGCTTAAAGTTGAATACATTCCGCCAAGTTCATCACCTTGGGGTGCTCCGGTTCTCTTCGTCAAGAAGAAAGATGGAACCTTAAGAATGTGTATAGATTACCGGGAGCTTAATCGGATGACCGTAAAGAACAAGTATCCTTTGCCCCATATTGAGGATCTATTCGATATGTTACAAGGTTCGGGGGTATATTCGAAATTGGACTTGAGACAAGGATACTATCAATTGAAGATCCGGGAAGAGGACATTCCGAAGACGGGATTTAACACCCGGTATGGGCACTATGAGTTCGTAGTGATGCCTTTTGGACTGACTAATGCTCCGGCTGCTTTTATGGATATGATACATCGAATTTTCCAGCCCTATTTGGATAAGTTTGTGGTAATATTTATCGATGACATCTTGGTTTAATCGAGAACTCCGGAAGATCATGCCAGACACCTCAAAATTGTGTTGGACACCTTGAGGGAACATCGATTATATGCTAAGTTTAGCAAATGCGAGTTCTGGATTGATCGGGTAGCATTTTTGGGTCACATTATCTCAAGGAAAGGTTTGGAAGTATATCCTTCTAAGATTGAGACGGTTATTCAATGGCAAAGCCCGAAAAATGCTTCGGAAGTGAGGAGTTTCTTGGGTTTGGCAGGCTATTATCGAAGATTTGTACAGGATTTCTCAAAGATTGCGGCTCCTTTAACCCGATTGACTAAGAAGGCGGTTAAGTTTGAGTGGGACGAGGCATGTGAGGTTAGCTTTCAACTTTTAAAGGAAAAGTTGACCACTGCCCCTGTATTAGCGCTTTCCGAAGGTACAGAAGGGTATACAGTTTATACGGACGCCTCAAAGGAAGGTTTGGGATGTGTGTTGATGCAGAATGGAAGGGTAATCGCCTATGCCTCAATGAAATTGAAGGAACATGAGCAGAGTTACCCCACTCACGATTTAGAGTTAGCGGTTGTGATCTTTGCTTTGGGTAAGTGGAGACACTCTCTTTATGGAATATCGTTCGAGGTCTTTTTCGATCACAAGAGTCTCCAATACTTATTCTCACAAAAGGAATTGAACAAGATACAACGGCGTTGGATGGAACTTTTGGCGGATTATGAGTGTACAATCCGATACCATCTCGGCAAAGCCAACTTAGTCGCGGATGCGCTTAGTAGGAAAGCTAGAGTGTCCAATGTGAAAGTGGAAATTGGAGATGAGAATGAGTTGTTCAAACTGAGGGCTAGTATTCGGAATATTATGGTTCAACCGGATCTCAGGCAGAGATTATTTGATGCTCAGAGGATTGATCCCGAGGTTCAGAAATTAGTTGAGAAAGCTCGAGCTGATTCAGAGTGTCCGTTTGGGTTTGATGATACGGGACTTCTAAGATTCAAGAATAGAGTTGTTGTGCCGGAAGAGTTAAAAAGGATTATTCTTGAGGAAGCCCATCGGTCAGGGTATTCGATACATCCCGGAGGGAACAAAATGTATAAGGATTTAAAGCAATTCTATTGGTGGAATGGTTTGAAATGGGATGTTATCAACTTCGTGAAACATTGTATGACTTGTCAAGTAGTAAAGGCAGAACATCAAAAGCCATCGGGGCTACTTCAACCATTGCCTATCTCGGAGTGGAAATGGGAACAAATAGCTATGGATTTTGTTTCGGGATTACCAAAAGTCTGAGGAGGTTTTGATGGAATTTGGGTTATCGTGGACAGGTTGACAAAATCAGCTCATTTTCTTGCTATCAGAATGTCCGATAAAGTGACTAAGCTGGCCAAGAGGTATAATGATGAGATTGTCAGGCTTCATGGAGTACCTGTTAGCATTGTCTCGGATCGGGATCCAAGATTTACTTCACGGTTATGGCAAGAATTACAGAAGTGTTTGGGGACAAGGCTTCAATTCAGCACAACTTTCCATCCTCAGACCGACGGACAATCAGAGAGGTTGATTAAGTATCTGGAGGACATGTTGAGAGCATGTGCATTGGACTTTCAAAGCTCGTGGAATGAACAGTTGCCATTAATCGAGTTCGCTTACAACAATAGCTATCAAGCCTCGATTGAGATGGCCCCTTTTGAAGCTCTTTACGGACGTAAATGTTGATCTCCGTTGTTCTTTGACTTGGAGGAGTGGAATTGGACCAAGCAAGAAGGTGTTAAAAGAGGGGAAAAGAAGGAAAAACCCTCTAAGGCTATACAAGATGCTATTGACAAGGTCCAGATAATTAAACAACGGATGAAGGCCGCTCAGGATTGACAAAAGAGCTATGCAGACCTTCGGAGAAAGAACCTTGAGTTTGAGATTGGAGACAGGGTTTTCTTAAAGGCATCTCCACGAAAAGGCCTCTCAAGGATTGGACGAGGAGGAAAATTAAACCCTCGGTATATGGGACCGTATGAGATTCTAGAGAAGGTTGGGGATACGGCCTATCGATTGGACTTGCCTCCGAGTTTAACCGGAATACATAATGTGTTTCATGTTTCACAACTCCGAAAATATTATCGAGACGAGTCTGAGGTTCTATCGGTTGAAGAAGTGGAATTAGAACCGGATCTCACCTTCGTTCAAAAGTCGATTAAGATATTGGATCGGAAATTTCAGGAACTTCAAAATCGGCATATTCCACTAGTCAAGGTTCTTTGGAGAAGTGATAAAACCGAAGAGGCTACGTGGGAGATAGAGGAAAAGATGAGAAAATTTCACCCCGAATTATTTCCGAGCGAACAGTGAATACGAGGACGGATTCTTTTAAGGGGGAGAGATTGTAACGCCCTGACTTTTCTGACGTAAAGGTATGACGTATGTGTTTATCAATTTAAGCGAATTAATTGTTTTTACGTGTTTTATATTTAATTTTATTATCAATTGTTATTATTTTATTTTATTTCAAATTAATATTTTTTTTATATATTTCGTTATTTTAAGTAATTATTTTAAATTATTATTAATTTAGTGATTAATGTTAATTAAGTGTTATGCTAATTAACCATGCTTTAACCATATTAATTAATTAATTTCTATAATAATACGTTGACCTTGAATTTATTTAATATTAGAATTTTAAATGTTAGATATAAGTTATAATGTGTGAATTATTATGAATATGCCCTTGATTGTTTAAATTGTGCATCGTTCTTGTATGAAATGATATCGAAATGTCGTGGAAATGTAGTATGTCGTAAATATATGTTTTATGAGCATGTCTATATGCTCGGTTTATGTTTTCGAACTCGTTTTATATGTTAACGAATTTAATTTGAATCGTGGAACCAAATTGGGGGCTAACGAGCAATTAGCGCACCCTTGGTTCCGTACGTGATATCTTGAGCTCGGGAACTCGGATTCGAGTTCTGTCAACTTCGTTGAACTCGTATCGAAGATTCTAGTTTAATAAATTTATCCTTATATTTTTTCAAAATCAGTTGAACCTCCGAAATCTAACCGAAAAACGAAACGACATCAAAATAACCACATTTCACCAAAATGGCCACAACTTGTTCAAAACTTAACCAAATTAACTATGGTTGGTTTCATTTTAACCCTAGTTCAACCCTCTACCATCCCTTAACTTCCCCATCTCGAACCAATCCTCACATCAGCAAGAAATTCAGCCACAAACCCTTCTCTTCTAGTTTTCCCGTAACTGTGCAACCCTTGAGATTTTGGAGCTCAAATCTATATCAACTTTCATCCAGTCAACAAGGTGAGTTAGGATTATGTTATACATTCTTCTCTGGTCATTTTGATCTATTCATTTCTAAATTTGAGTCAGATTTCATGGGGTTTTGATGATGTGATTGAATAGTTAGGTTTTTGGATTGTTTTGATGATTTCTTGATTCCTTTGATCTCTGACTTGTTTTAATGTTGTATATATGATCCTTCTCCACCATTTGTGACTGAGTATGATTGTATTAATTGATGGTTAAGAGTTTGGTGAGATATCATTAATGGATTGTTATGAAAGGCTTGAACTTCAACTGATTTTCTTTCCTCCCTCACGCACTGAACTGCTGTTAGCTTTTGTGATTCGCTTTGATGTCATTTTTTGTCTCTTTTTACCTCATATGCTGAAGGAAAATTAGTTGATTGATCACGTTGGGATTGCTCTGTTCTTTTTCCAGTTTCTTCCCCTGTTTTTCCCTCGCATGAACTGTTGTCTGTTTCTTGTGGTTTGTTGCATATTATGAGGTTGTTTTAAGGCGTGCATGCTGGGTATTTGTAGCCTTTTTATTCTTGGTACGTTAGCTTGCATCGGTTGTAAGTGGTGTGTGAGTTTTGGCCTGCTCTTTCTCCATTCTTTCCTTCCCTTGTTTTTCGTTCCTGGCTGCTGCTTCTGCAACACTCTCCCCGGGCGGGGAGAGTTTGCTCTTGGAGAGTACCCGGCCGGGTACTCCTGTTACCGAAACCTTCTGTACCCTCTACCCGGCCGGGGAAGTTGGTGAAGGATTGGCTATCCGGGCGGGTAGCTGCCGTGAGCCGCTTCTGTTCTTTTTCTCTTCTTCCCCTATTGCTTCTCTCTTTTGCTGCTTCTTTCTTTTGCTGCTTCTTTCTTTTCTTGTTCTGCTGCGGGTGTGTTTGTTTGGTCAGTCCTTGCTACTGCTAATGTTCTTCAATGGTGCAGGGGTGCGTGAGTTATGTGCAACAATGGTTGTGAAAGCTTAGAAGTTGCATGCATGTGAGTGTTGTAGTATATATATATGTCTATATATTTGTGTGTGCATGGGAGTGCTTTACGTGCATGTGTTTTGTTGTATATATATATCTATATATTAATATGTACTGAGTTTGCATGCATATATAATTGTTGTGTATATATTTATATATTTTGTGTGTAATTGCATGCATCACGTAGGTGCATGGTATATATATATATATATTATATATGTAATACTTATGTATAATATATTTGAATTGCATGCATATATGGGTATATATATATATATTTATTATATATATTTTAAATATTATTTGATTTAATTCAATTTTAGAATTTAATTGATATCTATTTCACGTATTTAATTTACTGATTATTGAGTGAACATTTTATTTATCCTATTTCTAATTGTAAACATGGATATTACGTGTTATGATTATTAAATGAATTCTTAGATTAATTGACAGGAATTATGAAATTATGGATTTGAATGAAATGAATGAACGAATGGCTTATTTTATATCTTAATTTCCTTAATAGTGCACATGAACATTTTCATGGCATAATATTATCTTTACACGTTCGTATCACATTCATTTCATTGCCGAGCGTCACCTATGGTCATTTAGAGTCTCATACCTTTTCTTTTGCACAGATTCGGGTTTGGTCGGAGACAAGGGTGAGCATTGAGACGCTTGTGCCTTTCTTTTTCTTCTAAAAGGTGGGTTTCTCTTCTAATAGCTACGACAACCCTATATATCCCTTATGTGCAAGATTTAAGCCAAATTAGTATATTTATATAAAATCGAGTCATTTTGGGTAAATGATTTCAAACGTATGACCTTTTATTTATGAAACCCTACCTTATGTTTTTGGCGAGACATGATTATGATTGCACGGGCCCCGGGACTGAGTACATGTGGCTAACTGAGGAAGCAAGGGCTGACGGGGATCCCATGTACTAGTCCCAACCAAACTACGGTGATACCGGCCCTCGCTAGGAGGTTTAGCGAGGAATGGGAGCTGAGTGCCCTTGGGGGATTCATGTAACCCCCATTGGCCTATGCATGAACCGGTAGCCGGGTCTTGCAAGCCCGTCCACCACCCGGAGGAAGAAGGTGTATATGAATGATTATGATCATGATATGTATGAGCACAAAAGATATATGTATGATAATAAATGAATGAATAATTGATTATGAATGCACAAGGTGTTGGTTGGAGATAATACACGCCTCTCGCCAGGGCCATGAATACCTTAATGATTAAATATGACCGTAGTAATCCCGATGATGCCTTCTTTTGTTTCACCCACTTGGGAAAATTACTTTAAAACCTCATTCGGGATTATTAATTGCATGTATGTGTTTAATTTCTGTAATATTATATCTTATGCCCCGTTTTATACCCACCAGTCTCGTATAGACTGAACCCGGTTTGTTTTCAGTTGTTTTGTGCAGGTATAGGAGTGCTAGGCGGGAATACAAGTCGTCTAGGTCTTACATTTATGTTTAGCACTTCTTGTCAGCATCCCATACTCCTATTCTTATTTTGTATATGCTCATGTTATGGAGCGTTATGATTTTGTAGGCCGTGTGGCCTTGGATACATGAATGATTTTGTATATCTATTTTGGAGCTTGGTGGCTCATTGTACATAATATATGTTGATCTTGCTTCCGCGTTTCATTATCACTCTGATTTTATATTATCTTGAGCTTGAATGGTTTAAGGGTTAGTCCCGCCTAGCTTAGCTTGTGTGTTGTGTCCCCGTTCGCCGTGGATTTGGCATGTGTATGGACTTCCATTTCATATACGGGTCGGGTCTCGGTGCGGGGGGATGTGGTACCTTGTGCTCGGGTGCTACAGAATTACTTTTATGTAATATGATTTTAAATATTTTGATCTCGCGTGCATTAGTTTCGTCCCTCTTATTTGTTTAATTTTGATTTATAAGCGATGTAAACTTGATATACTACATGTTAAAGGTCTTGTATCAATTTTATGAAATTATTTGATATGAGTTTTACTCGATTTGAACTTCAACCTTATGAATGAATATGGTATTCTATTGTATGGCATGATATGAGCTTATTCGATATGTTATGAGTTTGATTCTTAAATTATTTGTGTGATATTTTGTTAATTACTCCATTATGCCTAAATATGAATTTATATGATGTGCATTGCATCATTTGTATCCGTATTCATTTGCCGAGGGTTTCTACCATTCATATGGAGTCTTAGCCTTGTTTCTTGTGTTTAGATTGTTCGAAGGGAGTTGCTCGTGGGGTACTTTGGGTTGTTCGTTCGGTTTGTTCGTCAAGGAGTGGTTTTAGATTTGTTATAGATAATGTGACCTATAACTCTATATGCTCATTTTCAAGCCTGCATGCGATTATACTATTATATTTATATAATAGATATGTGTCTATATGATATGTTTATAACTTTGTCATACGATTAAATGTTTTAAATTATATATACGAGCATACGTAAGCTTCAAAACATTTTACAACGAGGCTATACTCCAAACCGTGTACTTTCAAGCTAGCTAAGGATTAGGATGATATGAAGAGGTACGTCTATAGAAAATGCTAAGTTGCAAGGTAAGGTATGTCTGATAAGGTACGTAAGTTTGATATGTTATGTTACGGGCGAGTTATGATTTGATATAATCTGGTATGGTATGATCTGTTCGGTATAATGGGCCCTGGAGTCTATGAGTCAAGACGCCCGGGATGGCAGTGGGCCGTCGGGTTAAGCCTGAGCATAGCCTCCACTTTGATAGGATGAACCCGAAACCCACTAGGAGGTTTGGTCGGGGATGGAATCCTCGGGCGTGAGCGTCATGAAACTCAGGTCCCATACATAATGTAATGGATGGTTAGGGTCGCGCAACCCTTCCATCACCCGAAGAAAGCTGGTATGTTATGTTATGTTTTATATTTTGATATGCTATGTTTTGAGGAGTCCAGGATGGGATTTCTGCTCGTACTCACCGAGGTTTTTGGTACGTTATGTTAATTATGAAACGGGGATAGGACTTTTAAGTTAAGTTATGCTATGATTTGATATGATATGTTTACGTCTGTTTTGAAAATGATTTTGGTGTGCAAAACCCTATTCCCGGTTCATAATCTTTTGCTTAATACGTGTTATGCTCTATATTATATATCGTGTGTGTGTGCTCAGCCCCCTCACTCAGGCGAGTTGTAGACTGACCCCTCTCCCTTTCCCCTTTCAGTTGCAGGTGCTAAGTTGATTTGAGCTAGGCGGTGGTCTTCTTCTTTTGGGGTTTTTGAGTCGAGTCTTTGGAATCTTTTGCATTTTGCAACTTTGTTTCGAATTTACGTATATGATATGCTTTTAAATTTGAATCTCAGAGTTTATATATGATTTATTTGGCCTTGGGGTGGTATAGTATGTATTTGATGCATCTTATTGACTTAATATGATTCGGGACAGGCTTCTAGGGATAGTATGAACCCGTTGTGTATTTACATTTTATGTTTGATTTACGCAATTAGGTATCTATGCTAGTTGAACCCGTCACCTGTTTCTATTTGAGATCTTGCATGTTTATAATTGTGAATCCTGTTGCTTCCGCCTTTGTTTTTATTCTTTTGTTGCGCACTCTGTATTAGGGTCTAAACCGCCTAGCCTAGGGGTGTGTTTTTGTTTGTCTCCCGTTCGCTATGGCTTGGTGCGTGTGCGGAGTTCCCATTTCGTTACACGTGTCGGGCTATAGTGCGGGGGATGTGGTGCCTTTCGCTCGGGGTGCTACATCTATTATATAAATATAATAGAATAAACGCATGCAGTCTTCAAAACGAGCACATAGGGTTGTAGGTCGCTTTTACTAAAAGAAAAGATCCTAAAACCTCACCTTATAACAAAAGTAAGTAGAGTTCGGGGCCAAAAGGATCAAACGAACACCTAAACCTCGGGTTCGACGACGTTCGGAAGAGGCTCTAAAACAAAAGAACATAACACCCGAGACTTAGAATCGATTATGAACCAAGTAGACGCCCGGTAAATGGTCATGAATGCATATGAAGTGCATAAACGTACCACTTAAGACATATCGAATCATAACTCATGCAAATCATCTCAAAATGCTCCAAAATGTAATACAAACAAGTTAGCACATAATATGACATGTTAGCATCAAAAAGGAGTCATAGACAAAGCAAGGAATCAATGAAACAAGAAAACGAAACAAGAAGGAACATGCAGTCACAAAACAGGGAGGGTGCCACGGGGGTGTCACTTCCCATGCAGAAAATGGGACACCCCCGTGTCCGAGGTCAGTGGCTGAAAACACCTCAGACACGGGCATGTCCTCTCCCTAGTACAAAAGGTGACACCCCTGTATCTGAGGCCATTAGCTCAAAATAAAACGAGCGAAAACCTCTGACAGGGGTGTGTCATCCCGGGCAAACGGGGGTGCCAGCACCTCTGCAGCAAAAACTCAAGGAAAAAGCTTTCAAACTCCATGAAAACTCATACCATATCAAAGCCACAACATAAGGGAAGGTTAAGGGGTCAATTAATCCAAAATTCATGTAAGAAAATTGAGCAAATATGAACCTAACTTCAAGTAATCAACTGGTAAGGCAAGGTGATCAAGAGATACATAGGTTTCCTCCATTATTTCATGAAAGCTTAAGTGCATCAACGGTGAATCATACTCCAACCAACGAACATGTAATAAGACCAAGGAATAGCAAAAGATAATCCCTCAAGAGCATCATTCAAGTCATAAAACTCTAAGCAAGCAAGAGATGAGTAATTCTACAAAAATCTCTACAACCCTAACTATTCATGAAGGAAGCTAACATAAATCATGCTTCATCTAGGGTAAATTGATCACAAGAACATGGAGATTACAAATCCATACTCACCTTAAAAGATTGGAGCAACATAGGTATGAACTTGAGCTTGAAAAGGGCTAATAATGGAGGAATGGTTCTTGGAGCTTCTTCTTTTCTTCCTCTTGCCCTGGGGTTCGATTTTCAGCTGAAAGGGGAGGAGAGAGATGGCTTTTTGGTTGAATAAAGGTCAAGGAAAGTACAAGATAGGGTCTAGTAGCTCTCAAGTGGACTAATATGTGTGTTTTAGGTACGCGAGGCCAAAATCTACGCCGTCAGGGGGGTTCGAAATGGCATCGAAAAAGTACAACGCTTGTTCCATTGGGTCTTAGTCATCAATTTGAGTCCAATGGCATAGATGGAACTCGAATACGAATTCCCGAGCTCAAGTTATGAACAAATGACTCAAGGATGGCCAATTTGCAAAAAGGCCCAAAACTTTGAACAAAAGTTCAATTGAGTCCAAGCAAGTTCAAACAAGTCCAAAACATATTTCAATCATATAGTTAAGTCCAAGAATCATATAATTCACGTTATACATGAAGTAGGCATGCACGAGTTCCAAATTCATAATTCACAAATTCTCAAATCACGAGTATTCAATTCAAACGTTCAAGTAGGGCAAATACTTATCAAATACTTCAAATATTTCTTGTACGAATTGAATAAAGAAACATAGTTCAATTATAAATGCATCACTTAAATGAAAATAAATGCAAATACAAAAATTAAACTCACACGTGGTACTAACCTGTACTTACGAGTAGACGGGTGTCACAATAGGCATCGCGGGCGTAACGTTTTCATCACGGTTGCGACACCCGTCCAGTGGGACTTTTTGTGATCGCGTCGCGGGTGTGACGTTTTACATCGTGGCCACTATGCATCCCCTATTTCGGTAAGTGGGGTTCTGTAAGGGCATCATGGCTACGACACTTTTTGTAGCGACCGCGAAGCCTGTTTGCTTTGCCTATATTGTTTTAATGTGCTTGAAATGTGTTTATTCCTTACCGAACTCTCACGCATGTTTAAATGCTCAATTATATGATATGATTTGCATTAGTATGATCGTTTAAAGCTTACGTAGGGCATTAATTATGCACATGAACCTTTCTATAAATTATTAACATTGAAATCTCATATCATAACATCTCATAAGCATGTCGTTTATCGATTATTTGGTTCATAAGTCTAGAGTCTTATGTAAACTTTTATTTCTTGCACAAAGCTTGATCCGATGATTGAGGAGCAGGGTCCGTAGGCTTCTCTCTTTACTCTCTTTGGTCAAGGTGAGGTTTTATTTCTAGGTATTAGAAACCGTAATACCTTGTGTGACTATTTAAGCTAAAATGTAATACTTATAATTATACTTTTGAAAATAGTTTATTACTCAAAGGTTTTCATGAAAATGTTTTGGCGAGAATCATTCACGTATTATTGGGGCTGGGAATTATGTGAATGGAAACCAGCACGGTATCGGGCCGTCGGACAATCGATTCACATAAAGTACGCTTTGAGAATATTCTTGCGCGACTTAGGTGCCAGGGAGGTAGGATATTCTTGAGCCGGTGGTTAACCCATCGAAGGAGCGGGTAGGATTCATGATCCCCTGACATAGAATGGACCAACGAGGTGGTAGGGCCTTGCCAACCCTTCCACCGCCCCGGAGGAAGAAGGTGTTGGGATTAATGCCCTGAAAATCCAATTATATTGTAAATATTTTGGATTAATAAAATTGAAATTATTGCAAGTTATGATTATTTTACAAATTTAATAATTAATGACGCGTGATGGTATTTTTATATGAAATGTGTTTCATAGGAAAAGACTTTAAATACCAAAAGTCACATGTCATTAAAGTTCTAGTCAGTATGATAAGAAAATGTTCTTATCAAGACTATAATGTGTTATATAGGATGATTAGTCTTTCGTCCTAGGGAAACGGAGTTTCCAATTATAACACATTGATGATTTTCAAAGAGATTGGAAACATCGAACTAGACTACTGAGATTGTTCATTTTATACTGCTGTCCAAAATGAACAAAATCTCAGAAGAATTAGACTCTTAATCCTGACAGTGTTTTTACTTTAGGCATGTAGTGTTAATCACTGTGATGTACTCAGAAGTAAGGTCTCGGTAACAGGTGGCCAAAATACTTTGTACGTTCGGTGATTGCATAAAATGTGCTGAAGAAAAATATTGATCGAGGAAACTGTAGCCTTGCTGGAAGTTTAAAGATATCCCTGAAATAGATTTGCAAAAGTTCAAATAAAACTTTGGCCAAAGTACTTCGTGTGTGCGTCAACGAAGTTGTATGTTGAATGTGTTTCACATACATGGAATTTGGACTTAAGGCAAATCAAGAAATTTCAGAATGGTAGTGAAAAATAAATGATAGTAGTATTGATTTATTTTTCATGGATATCTGTACAGAGGAGTAAAATGAAAAATTATTCTAGATCGAGAAATTCGTGAATAATTTAATTAATTATGGAGTTCAACAACATTTATTTAGTGGAATTAAATATTGTTAAACGGTAATCAATTATTATCATGGGATGATAATAGATTGACTCTTTTGGAGCTAAGATTAATTAGTACTGCAGGTCCCCCGCAAGCCCCAACGAAGATCAATGAGAAAATATTAAAAGGAGAGAGCGAAATAAATTTTCAAAGAGTTTGAAAATAGCCAAGAAATTTATTTTGAGAAAATAAATTAAATTCCAAAGAGTTGGAAATGCCCGAAATTTTATTTTGGAGAAAATAAAATTTTTCTAAAAAAAAAAAAAGTTTTTTACTGACGTGGCAAAGTGCTGACGTGGCAGGTGACGTGTCACGTCACGTCAGTGGGTCAGCGGCCAAGTGGCGCTGACAGGGCGCCAAGTGGCAGCCGCATGGACAGCCAGGATCGCACCGCGTCAGCATGAGCCAACACCCCAGATTTGATCTGGAATGGACCGGGTCGCAGCGCGGGTTCGGTTATGGGTCGGATAGGGTCGATCAAGGTTTGACCGACCCGGACACGTGGACTAATGAGGATTTGACACGTGTCATACGGTCAGACCGCCTAAGCCGACCGGTTCACTACTGAACCGGTCTGATACTCGAACCGGTGGCCGGATCGGACTGGACCGCCACGTGGCAGCTGCGTGTTGCTGTGTGTGTGCCACACGCGCCAAGCACACAGCCACCACATGGGCGACGCGTGCGGGCGTGCCCGGCGGCTCTGGTCTTGGCTTGGAGTGCATTTCACGATGCTGTGCTCGAATTGGCTGGTAAACCTTGGCGCGCACCCTGAAAATTGGAAAAAGACTCGGATGTCCTCAATTCTTAGCTATAAATAGAGGCTGAGCTTTGTTAATACAGATATGAAGTTTGAAAAGCGATTTTCATTCCTTTTTTGGCAGAATTTAAAAGCCTCTCGGCTCTCTCTCATTTTGATTAATTAATTCTTTATTAAGAATTAAATAATTACTTAATTAGGTGGTTATATAATTAATCCACTTAATTAATAGAAAATAGGGATTTTCTAGTTTTAGAAAAAAGGGTTTTTCTAGAAAAATATTTTCTCAAAGTATTTAGCGAAATACTGCCGGAGCCCACATTCCAAAATCTTAATCGGGGATATTGCGGGGAAGCTCTGCCGATTTCACGAGAAAATATCAGGGTGCTGGAAAAGTGTCGTTGATAGCCTATTTTACAGTACGGTAATACTGCTATGCTGCCCAAATTATTATTTACATATTGTGATTATATGTTATGTACTTTAAAATTATGTTATCAATGCCTGTATATATTGGAGTTATGCTGCCCGATTTGTTCCGCTGCTTCATTAAAATATTTTGGAAATATTTTGATAACGAGGTTATGGCGAAATTTTTGAAATATTACGCTATACCGTCACTCTACTTCGGGCCCGCCACACCAACAACTGGTATCAGAGCGAGGCTCTGATTATATACTTGCATTGATAAAGAATAAGATGTATAATTTTAAATCTGATACTGTGTACGCAAATTATGTCTAAGGAGGCTGGTTTTTATGTGGGACCATTGTGACCCCTCCAGTCTTTCCTGGGAATTTGCGTGGAATGGTAAGTTTCTGGGAATCGATTTCAATAATCTTCCTGGGTAATTGCCGAATCAGTAAATATGATTTAAATTATGTGATAATTTAAAACATATTTATTTAAAGGGCTATTAAAATTTTAAGCGTGATAATTATGTGATAATTATTTGCAAGCATGCTTTTAGTTTTAAAAATGGCATGATAATATGTGATATTATGTTGCTTTAATTATGCATGATTTATTTAATGTGATTAGATAAATAATGTTTGATAGAGACTAAACACAATGCATAATAAGATTAATATTTTTTGGCTTAAATTAATAAAGAGTTATTAAAGCCTTAAAATATTATTAGGATTATTTAATAATCCTAGTGGGAGCATATTAATTAGATTAATTACTTCCAAAATTAATAAGACGCCAAAATTGGTTATTTAATAATCAAAGATAATCCACAAATTCTATAAAATTCAAGTGGGAGCGAGATGAAAAGAGTTGGATTCTCACGGCCTCCATTACCCATCTATAGTATAGTGGATATATACTACTCCCTTCGGCGGGTATGTATTCGCGGTATACAAGATTAGACTTCTACGGATAGAATGAAGTACGGGGAAAGTCAACTCGACCACGCCTCCGTGGAGTGTTTGATCTACTCATACGAATTTCTAGGTAATGGTGTATGCTTGACTAAGTAATGTATTAACCTCCCTTCGGAGCTATGTTACATTTACTTAGAGGCCAAAGGTTAACATGTTGGATTAACATAGTTTGGTAAGAGTTTCCTAGATGACATGTTAATTAAGAATAATTCTTACTTTTCTAAGCGGTTTTCGACCTCAGTTCCGGTGAGACAACTGCGGTTAGATAAGTCACCATTGCGTAAACCAAAATGCTTATGTGGATTTCATTTATTGGTTAGACGCAAAAGAAGTAAAATACAAGATCATAACTTGCACTATTTTGAAATATTTCAGTTTTAAAACAATGACGACCGCTAGCCTGCTTCAATCGATCCTAAAGGAAAATAGCCTTGAAGGGTCTAACTATGCTGACTGGAAAATGAATCTTGACATCGTGTTTGGTCACGAGAATCTGAAACATGTGCTCGCTGAACCTTGTCTGGGGGTACCGGAAACTACGGTCAATCAGGATATGAGAAATGCTTATGCCAATTGGATCAAGTCCTGTAACACCCCGGAGCGAAGGCGCCACATCCCCCGCACCATAGCTCAACACGTGAAACGAAATGGAGACTCCGTCCACGCATCAAACCATAGCGAAGGGGTGACAAACAAAAATCCAACCTAAGCTACGCGGTCTAGACCCTACTCAGAGCACGCAATAAAGCAAATAACGAATGCGGAAGCACCAGAATCTCCCAAACGAATAAACATACTCGAGACATATCAAAAATAACTATTCAAGTTACAAAACCTTTACAATTTCGAATTTAAATTCATAACTTATACATATTTCAGAATTAGCCAAAATGCATAAAGAAAACGAAAATACAATGTATGAGACTCAAGCTCGCCAAAACCAAGACTCAAAGACAACCGCCTAGCTCCAAATCTCACAAAACGGGTACCTGCAACTCAAATCAAAGGGGGAAAAAGATAGAAATAACGAGGGTCAGTCCTAGAGACTGGTGAGGGGGCTAACACACGCACCCATACATATACATAATGGCAAAGCATATACAAAGCTGAAAGGGTTCATGAACCGGGCACGGTTTTTGTATTCTAAATCATTTAACCCGTGGTAATATATATAAAGAAAGAAGTTTGGGGCCGAAGGCCAAATCCAGTCAAGTTTTAGAGTTTAGAAATCCGTCCCCGTTTCACAACCATAAACGAAACATAACGAACCGAAAGCTTAAATCCAACCCACTTACTTCAGAAACAAAGGCGAAGCGAAATACAAAACCAATCATAAATCAATCCCACCTCCACGCCGTTAGGGGAAGAGAGGTGCCCCTTTCAACCCACCACAGAACGAAACTTGTGAACCGGAGGATCCCGCCCCGTTCCTTCGACGGTCAGCCAAAATGCGCTCCGTCGGCATAGGAGAACTAAGTCTCCCGTTGGTGGAGAAGTGCACAAGGGTCGTAACCGGTGACCCCATGGTCGTCCCGGGTCTCCCTTACCCACAACTCCGGGGCCCATCACACAAACACATATTCTTACACTGATCACACTTATCATACTTACCATACGAAGCTTATCCACATATCATACTACGCTTACACACCCACACCTTCTTATCAAAGCTTGTCAAAACAAACGAAAATAAAGCTTATATACTTATAAAAGCGTTTTCAAAGTCTCAAGACAAACGGGACAAATCCCACAAAATACGTATCCAAACACATATCTATACATATACTTATATAAGTCGCATGCGGGTTCGAAATACAAACAAGGTTCTAGGTCATAATAACTAAAAGGAAAGAAAACCTCACCTGGACGACCAATCCGAACAAAACGGACCAAAAGGAGTCAAACGAACCACTTCCTCACATCGAAACGAACCTAAGAACAAAGCAAAGAGCAGGAGGCAAACTTAGACTCAAAATGAACCATATTGACGCTCGGCGAATGCATATGAATGCAAGTGATACGTATGGAGCTTAACAAATTGACATATAATGCATACGAGTTCATTTTAATGCATAACTCTCATAAATCATATCAAACGGATTCACAGATTTCATATAACGATCATATCGTACTATACAACATGTTATCAAAGCATTCATAGCATAGAAGAAGCAAGGAATGACCATACAAGGCATATAGACCACAAACGGGACAAGAGAAAGCAACGAAAAGCAAGGGAACGGAAAAGAGTTACACTTACAAATCAAACCGATGGGAATGACACGCCCGTGTCATCCCAGAAGCCTAAACTGAGACACCCCCGTGTCTAGTACAGGCGGGAAACAAAGCTACAAAAAGGGGGTGACACGCCCGTGTCACTCCCAAAGAACAAACCGAGACACGGGGGTGTCTCGGTACATAGGCGAAAAGGGCTGACAGCTGCGGTTTAAAAAGGGGAAAAACAAAGAGCAAATCAAGGGCTGAAAGAGAGGGAACTAATCAGGCCTCAAATACACACATAACATGTATGAAATACACACAAAAGAATCACATTAAAAGACCAAAGAATGCAGCAACAAAGATCATTTAAATCAAGCAACAAAATCGGACAAAGAAGAGCAAACCATGCATTCATGCCATGATCATCAACTTAGGGGCTGAGTTAGGAGTTAAAAGCATGAAAGAGCAAGGTTAGCATGTAAAGCAATTAGTATACAACATCTCCATGCAAATTCACACGAATTGGAGGCCATTAACTCAAGTAACAAGGCACAAAACGTCACAGCAGTTCCAAAACAGGGGAGCAGATTTCTAACCTAGGTTTGGGGCTCAAAAACTCATAATTTCATCAAAGGATCTTAAGAGCAAATCATCCAAACATCATGTACTATCAGTTAAGTATCCAAAATGAAGCATAATAAGTTCATATGATCAGCTTTAGCACCCCAAAATAGGCACACAAAACTGATGCAAGAAAGGCATGAAAACAAGTCATATTCTAACTCATATATACAGCTGAAAAGGGGTATAAAAGCTTAAGGAAACCTAGCTAACATGTAGAACAACTCATATACTTCATGTCCATGCAATTTCACACGAAAATAAGCACAAGAGATCATCAAAGCAAACCAAAAATCCTGACAGCAGTTCATACGGGCGAGCAGATTTTTTGCAGCAGTTTTCAAGCTCAAAACTCATCATATAAACCAAGGTTTTCAAGGCAAAACCGAGCATATTCGTAAAGCAACATGTGTAACACATAACCAAGCATTAACACACGAAATTGGAGGCAAAAATTCCAACATTTACTCTCAAAAACGTGACAGCAACTGGGTGAAAATGAGCAGACTGCAGCAGTTTGGAAATTCCATTTTCGGGGCCAAAAACTCAAGCTTTCAATCATGCTATCTATGGAGAATCAACCCTAACACATCTAGCATGAAGTATAGATCAATAATGGAAGCAAAGAAGCTCATATAATCAACAAGGAAGCACCAAATCAGCCACAAACTTAAGCTAAGCCATGGATTCAAAAATATGAGCTAACCCTAACTATTCATGCAAGCTTTCAAACCCTTATTAAATCTGATGCATTTCATGAATTTCAAGGATCAAATGAAGCATAGAAGAGAGGAGAATACATAAATATACTTACCTTTAAGATATGAAGAAGTATGGAGAAGATTTGTCTTCAAAATCTCAAGACATGGAAAGGGCTTCTTCTTCTCTTCTCTTTTCTCCATGGATCAGCTACTCTTCCTCCTCTTGTGGGTGTGTTGGACGAAATGAAAGGGTAGGGAAGGGATATGGCTGAGTTAATATCATATAAACCAAGGTTAAAGGCTTGAGCATGGTTAAATTGGCCCCACAAGTGTAAGACTAGTCAAAGATTGTGGGCTTTGGCGCAAGCTGTTCGTTCCGGGCGAAAAACGAGGGTCCAAATGGGCTTCAAAAAATACAAAATCAGGTTCCTTGGCTTCATCTCTTCGTTACGAGTCCAACGCATCTTCCGGAATTCGAATCCGAATTCCCTAGCTCAAGTTATGGCCTCCGGAACAAGAGGCGCACTAAAACTAGTTAGGCCCTCATGTCCCTGGTCAAATACCAAAGGTTTAAAACCTCGAAAAACGAACACGAAAACTTAAAACGAGCATGTAAACATATTCATAACTCACATATATCACGCATACCAAAATTTCACAAAAATCGGAATTGAATTCCGTCACATAACGAGAAAACTACGAGCATACGAAACTTAAACGTTTAAAATTCAAAGTTCATGAATATAAACAATTAATTTCATATAAATTCAAATAATCATAAAAGCATTCAAATAACATTCAAATACGTAATTAAATAATTTAAAGCACATAAAACCCTCTCGTTACGGCGTACCTGGAAATCCGAACGATCGGGATGTTACAAACTCCCTTCCTTCAAAAGGACCTATCCTCAGGTCCTAAGGAGAATCTTGAACGGCTCGGAAGTCAAACCCAACTCCACACTTCCACTACGCCACTCTGATCCTATACTTCTCGAAACCCTATCTCCTTAATTGGCAAACCGGACACAAAGTCCTAGTCGTTTGCCCCCACTTCCCAAATAAAGATTCGGGAGTAGTTGGAGAATTATCAACCTTGGCACATAGACATTACTACACAAAGTCCATAACGTCTTTCTTATGCCAGAACAACCGATCTCCAAAAACCCCTAACAACCTCAAACCTAGAGTGGGATTAGCTCGTGACCTTGTATTCCTTAAGGCTTAGGCTACCGTTCTTCTACGAGCAACACACAACAAAGGCCTTCCTTTGTGCCTCGGTTGGAAACAAGGTAGCCTTTTGTACCTTCGGTTAGGCAAGAGCCAATACCGTGGGTAACTCTCTTCAACCGCCTCTTCCCACTCAAAATCGTGCCTCTTACTCTGAGACAATCCTCGGTTCTTCTACGGGAAATACCAACGGGTTAGCCTTCTATCTAATACCCGAAGATATCGTTGAGTCCCTGACGGACTTCCTAAAAGCATCCGCTATCTTCAACGAGAACAAGACTTCAGACAAGCCGACCAAAAGCAACTCGACCCTCACAACTCACCAAACACTCACGAAGACTCCACACCACAAGCTCTCAGCACAAGAAAGTACTAACACAAAAAGAAAATAAATAAAGCACACAACGAACAAGAGCCAAGAAGGAAAAGAAATACGTAACAAGCAAAACTAGAAAATAAAGGAAGCACACTTCAAACAAGAACCAAGAAGAGAAAGAATCACTCAATAGGCAAGAACCAAGGGTGAAAACAATTACACAATAAATGCAATCAAGAACCACCGAAGAACAAGGAATAAAGCAATAAACATGTGGGTTTCCCGAATAATAAAATATGAGTGAAATGTAATGCCATGAATGCTTCATGTACCGTTCACCATCGAAGTAGAATTGAGCTCGGTGCTAGCTCCGTGATTTCCAAAGTGCCAACTTGAACTTAAACCGGGATCTTGAAGTCATGGTATTCTTTAAACATCTCAAATTCTTGTCCTTCGGATACTCCCACCTTTGGTATTGGAATCTTTCCTTGTTTGATATTGGCGGCCTCATGAAATTCTCGAACTTCCCTTTTTCCATATGATTCGAGTCTCTACACTATGAACACTGACTTGCTTCCGGTAAGAAAATATTAAATCCTTCTTTAGTAATTGAATCTTCTTACACTCCGAGTCATTGAAATCTCGAATTTCTAAGGATTTCTCCTATCTTGTGAATTTCTCGTCTTACCTTAAATATTTCATCTCGAAATATTTTTCCAATTAGTGGCACTTGAAACAATTCTTAGTTTCTCTTAATGTGATCCTTCCACTTCAGTATTGAGATCTCCTTTTTCTGACGTTGTTGGCATCTTGAAATCTCTCGAGAATTTCTGGAAGTTTGGATTTCCTTTCTTGATCTTCAAACCCCAAACCGATCTTTTCTTCTCATAAGTGATGGCGGAACTCCCTTCATTGATTACCCATTCCTTCATAGCTCCATTTATCTTGCATCCTCGAATCATGCACATACCCTCAGAATTTGAAGATTCGATCGAATTCAATGCCTACTGGCTTGCAAATAACTCCGAACTCTAGGATAGTACTCGAAGGTACCCTATCTTCCAAGCCCTTATATGAAATCATCCACCTTCTCCCAATTTTCTAGTTGAAATATTTCCATAATCGAACTCGGAAGGGAGGTAGTTGTACAAAGTTCTCGAATAGAACTTCTTCACAGGAATTATTCTCGAACTCCTCAAATCTTTATTCCAATCTCTTGATCACCTAGAACTTAACCTTGATATCCCCATTTCAAACTGCTTCAAAAGATAAAAGTCTCTAAACTCCTTATAGCCCGAATATACCTGTCTCCCTTGTCCTTTTCCCGGTAATACTCGTTGATGTCGAAGGAGTATCCTGAAATAAAATACAATTCCAAGAAGGTATCGATGCATGCGGGGTTTCTAGTGCATGTTCATGTGAACTATTAATACAAATAATATCAAGTAAGTCACATAAGTGATGTAGTGAATGCCAACAAATACGAAATCCTAAGCCGAACGACCTAAACAAACCCGACATGACACGAGAGCTCCGATTTTGCAACCCAGAGCTCTGATACCACCTAAAGATGTAACACCCCGGAGCGAAGGCGCCACATCCCCCGCACCATAGCTCAACACGTGAAACGAAATGGAGACTCCGTCCACGCATCAAACCATAGCGAACGGGTGACAAACAAAAATCCAACCTAAGGTAGGCGGTCTAGACCCTACTCAGAGCACGCAATAAAGCAAATAACGAATGCGGAAGCACCAGAATCTCCCAAACGAATAAACATACTCGAGACATATCAAAAATAACAATTCAAGTTACAAAACCTTTACAATTTCAAATTTAAATTCATAACTTATACATATTTCAGAATTAGCCAAAATGCATAAAGAAAACGAAAACACAATGCATGAGACTTGTAGCACCCGCGACGAGAGCACCACATCCCCCGCACTATGAGTTCGGTCCACATATGAAATGGCTAATCCATACATGAACTAAACTCACAGCGAACGGGAGATAATAAAAAGACAGTCCTAGCTAGGCGGAACCTAACCCTGAAACAATCAACAATGACCACGGCGGAAGGGAGGTAATTATCTATTCAATATCAATAAAATGAATGCAAGTTCAATGAAAGTAAATACGGGTTCTACTAATTCAATAAACCTGTCCTAACCTGTCCCGAATCAATTCATTACAATAACATAAAACGGGTTCCACTAAAGCCCTAGAAACCTGTCCCGAATTCAATTTAAGTCAGTAAGTAGCATACTAATCCAATAGTAAATTCAATACAATAATTAAAATACAATATGCAGAGTGTAAGTGGATAGACTGGAACAAGACTCGAAAGGAAAGACAAGACACAACTCTGACTCCCGCCTAGCATACCACCTGAAAAACTGAAAAGTGAGGTGTCAGTCTCCACAAGACTGAGCGAGGGGCATAATAATATATAAGCGCAGATAACATGCAAGTCGTAACCTCGGGTAAGGTTTTATAACAGAAACAATGTAGCACCCCGCACGTGAGGCACCACATCCCCCGCACTAAGGCTCAACACGAGTAATGAAATTGTAAATCCGCACCCGTATCAAACCCTAGCGAACGGGAGACAAACATAAAAACTTTCCTAAGCCAGGCGGAGCTAAACCCTGTAATGTTAACCATACGACAAAATATAATGCACAGCAAAGCCAAAATCCAAGTATGTCAACCATAAGCAGAATTTGGGCTCTTCGGGCCTCTTTTAATACATAGCAAATCCCAATAAAAATCAATTCAATAATAATTTCATAAATATTCAAGTTCAGGATACTATGGAATCGAATCATACATAAATCTAATACATGAATGAGTGCAGAGACTCTCCTAACTAACTCGACCACTTAAAGACTTCAAATACCTCCGCCTAGCCCGAAACTCCAAAGATCAAACCTGCACACTAAAAGAGTGGGGAGGGAGAGGGATCAGTCTCTAGAAGACTGAGTGAGCAGGAGCGATATACATATACAAAACATGCACATGCAAGTCGTAAATTCCGAACAAGGTTTTTATTTGAAATTAGTTCCCAAAAAGGCAAGAGGATAACTAATCAATGCTCGGATTTCATGACTAAGTCATATTAATTTATTACATTCATAAATCATACATAAATATAAGGCTCGGCGAGTGAGCGTGCACAACCTCCATCCAAACTCCGACCGTGTACGACAAATATCAATAATATTTTAAATAGGTGATCATGCAATACGTCATAATACACACAGACCATAATTCATATCATAAACATATTCGTTTGGGCGATCCGGATCCCGGCATTCCCGCACGGTGCATAATCATACATATACATAAACATAAGCATAATCATATCATAATATATTCAACCTTCTTCCTCCGAGTGGTGGACGGGCTTGCAAGACCCGGCCACCGAACATACATATTAGCTAGTGAGGTTCATGAACCCTCATAGCCCGACCTGCGTTTCCTCGTCAAAACTCCTAACGAGGTCCGTATCGTCGTAAATTGGTTGGGACTAGTATATGGGATCCCCGTCAGCCCTTGCTTCCTCGGTTAGCCACATATACTAAGTCCCGGGGCCCGTGAATAAAACATATTCTCGCCAAAACATATTAATACATACATAGAATACATACTATAAGAAATCATACCTTACCGTGTAATGCGGCATATGCTATATACGTACCTCTCCGTGTCATCCAAATCCGTAGCTAGCTTGAAGACACACGGTTTGGAGCATAGCCTTATTACAAAACCATTTTTAAGCTTATATACGCTCATACGTATAATACAGAAGAATTTACTCGATAACTTCGTTTGAAAACCATATATATATATATAATCATACGGTTTTGGCCAAAGCTTTTCACATAAGGGTTGTAGGGTTTGTTACATAGCTAAAACAAAAACTACCCTCACCTGAACCGTGATGAAACAAGGATCGAGCACCAAGTGCCTGAACGATCAAAAGCTCTCCACCCTGGAGACAAACTGTACAAAAGACCACAAGACGTGTTCGTGAGACTCAAGACTCTATATGAACCATATACGACGCACGGCAATGCTCAAGCATGATATGAAGGTATAAGGATCATATTAAGGCATTTAAATCATATAACCAATTCATTCACTTGTTCATTCATTTTCATTCAATTCATCGATTTATATTTCCCATCAATTTCAATTCAAGAACTAAAATAGAAGCATAGAACATGTTCAAACTCTCCCAACATGCTACTACATACTTCATATTACATAACATAGCATACATCCAAGGTTTGACAACAAGAAGAAATCATATGATAGAGAAAATAAGTGATGCGATACATAAACGACCTATAAACACACATAAACGGCATTACATAAAAGCATGCCTATAACACATCCAAATATCATGAAATTGCACCATAATACTCCTAACACATAGCCAAACAAGTTCATAGTTCAACACGAAAGGAGATAAAGTCATTAAGAAGGTGAAACGAATCAAAACCCGAAGAGAAAACAACAAAGACTGCACATGGGAAGTGACACGGGGGTGTCACCTCCCTTGGCCAAACTGAGCCACGGGCGTGGCTCAGTACAGAACTGAGCAGAGGGTGTGACACGCCCGTGTCACTCTCTTATGAGTAAATGTGACACGGGGGTGTCACGGTACAGAACCAAAACCGTTCACAAGATTTTTCCGGCAAAACTGATCCCTTACAAATTCAATCCAAAAACATACCAAATGAACTCCAAATGCTCTGAAACTTAATATGCAACATATTTGGCATGTTATGAACATTTTTCATTTAGAGTGCAAAGGCTAAATCACACGTTAAGATCACCGAATCTATACAACAAAACTGGGTCGCCAAAAACCGTATATAAGGGATCAATTGTTCAATCATGCCTTGTTCAAGTACTTAGAGGTTGAATTTGGATCTGAAACTTTGGGGAATGCATGCTAACATACTAAACTACTAATATACATCATATATATGCAAAATGGTACAATTTAAAGCACATTAGGGTGACCAACAACCACACATAAGCAACAGCAACAAATCTGTCATGGTGCATGCATAGAAACAGGCCATGTATTTCGGTTTTGAGGCTTCAAATGGATCTAAATACTTAAAGCATGAATGTTAACATATAGAGCAATAAGTGTACATCAACTCCATGCATTTTCACACGAATTGAAGGCCATTTGATCAAGCATCAACACAATATTTCACACAGCAGTTCCAAAAACAGGGGAAGTAGTTTGATCATCAAGTTTGGAGCTCCATATCTCATAATTTCATAAAAGGAGCAAGAGATGAAATCTTCCTAATATCATATACTATCAGTTAGGAAAGAAATAGGTCAAGAAACAAGTTCATATGATCATGTATAAGCAAGAAAATCAGCTACACAAGCAAACAAGATCATAAGAGCAAATTTCCCCAAAAACCCTAATCATGCTCTTAGCCCAAACCCTAACCAAAACTGATCCAAATCATGATGTAAGGAGATGAAATCAAGTATAATAGAGTAGAGAAGACATAAATATTCATACCTTAAAGATTGGTGAAGAAAAATTGGTGATTTGAGCTCAAAATCACAAAAGATGGCCAAGGGTTTCTTCCTTTCTCCTCTTCTCCCCTCTCTCGATCAGTTGCAGCTGTAAATGGAGGCATATGGTTCGGTTTTCAGAGCTAAAGAGGAGAGAAAGGGCTTAACTCAAGGTAGGTAAGTCATGGTTAAGGTATGGTTAAGTTAAGGAAGGGTTAAGGGTCCCACCATGAAGACTAGTCAACCAAAAGGAGCTCTTCTTGCACGAGTGGCTCGTTACGGTTGGATTTCGGAGGTCTTAATGATTTCAAAAAGGTATGAGGCTTGTTCCATTGTCTCCGAATCGTCGATACGAAGGCAACGGAGGTGTCGGAATTCGAATCCGAATTCCCGAGCTCAAGATATCACGCACGGAACCAAGGGTGCGCTAATTGCTCGTTAGCCCCCGACTTGGTTCCAAAAATCAAAATAAATTCATAAGCTCGTCAAATAAATCCGAAAACATAAACCGAGCATAAAGGCATGTTCATAACACACATATTTACAACATATTAAATTTTCATACCAATCCGATATCATTACATATATGAACGAAGCGCAAATAGAAAACTCATGCGCAAGAACGAATTCATATTGTTATAAATAAATTACTAAACTTAAATTCCATATTAAATAAATTAAACAAACTAATAACATGTTATAATTAATTAAAGAAATTACCGAAGCAGTTAAGGTACGTGAAACCTCAATTAAGAAATTAAACACCAATTATCAAAGTAAAATAAAATGAATTAAATTAAAATAGAAATAGTTTATGGTTTGAATCAAATATAAACATTTTATAAACAATTAATCATATAATTAAATAATTAAATTGCGCAATTTATAAACAATTACGTCACATTATTTAAACTGAAAAACGGGGGCGTTACAATCTCTCCCCCTTAAAAAGAATCCGTCCTCGGATTCAAAACACGCCTGAGAACAAACAATGAGAGATTCCCCGTCTCTCACAAACAACAAGGAGAGAGCCCCGTCTCTCGAGCAGCAATGAGAGAACCCCGTCTCTCCAACAACAATGAGAGAACCCCGTCTCTCAACCAAAAATAAAGCAAGGAAGTCTCCAATACTCCCAAGCAACTCACGCAAAACCAAATTTAAAATCACGTAAGGCACCCAAAGCAAGCAATAAATATCACTCATATTGATTACCAATTATTCCAAGTAATTTAACATGATAAGAAATCGGAACACATAACAAGAAAATTATTTGAATTAAATTTGTATGGATGCATGTATCATGAATGCTATAAGTACCGTTCACCGTAGTTGCAAAATTCAGATTTGTGAGTTGTCGTTGTCCAAGGTATGATCTGTCCCGAATGTAACTCAGTGTCCAGCTCGTCTTGTACCTCTTCAGGGTTCTCCGGTGAAGCGATTGATGAATCCTTTTAAGGATCATGTTCTTAGATCCGTTCCGACTTGTACTGTTTCCAGTCTTCACCATTTCCCCGCAATCCTCATTCGCCCAACCAACTCTTTTGAATTAACCGAATTTAACTTCCCGAATACCCTCTGACCACCTTGACGATTCAATCCCTACCTAGAGGTATTCGTCATTAGGATCTATCTTAGCACGAATCCTTCTTCCATCTTCCGTTCATGGTATCCATTCATTCCCTTTTGACCCCCTTAAGGTTATATTCGGCATTTAGCTTCACATTTCTTGAATCGAAGATAGAATGTTCTTGATGCTTCTTGAGATTTGAGACCAATACTCCAATTATCAACCATTTTTCCATTTGGTCTCTACTTAAGCTTCCTTGTAGGTTACCGTTGATATAACTAATAACTCGATGATATCGTCTTGGACCCTTTCGCACTTCAATGAATAAATCTTGATCGCCACCATCCCCTTATATGATAGCTTGATCCAATTTTCCTTTAGTCAATTCCATCTTAGGAGGTCACAAAAATTCCCATATAATTTCATCACTCCTAATTCGGAATTCCAAACATAGAGTCGTTGAATAACTCTCTTCCTTATATCTCGAAAAATCTTCCCCCGAATTTGGCATTGTCACTTCTCTCTTAACAACTTAACCATTACCATCCTCTTATCCATTTCCAATGGCCACCATTAGGGTATCCGGATTCTCTTTAATTTGCATCCCCGTTGTTGCTATTGACATATTTATTCGAGCACTACTTCCATCCTCCATTTTATCTCTTGGTCGTGCTCTCCCCCTTAAAATTTTGCTCTTTCATCGGATTCTCTCAAACTCTCTTCCCCATTCTTATTCGACCCGAACACCCCAAAGATGAATCTAATCTGACTTTCCTTCGGAGGTCCTTTCCACTAACCTATCCCTTACCTAACGTTCTTTATTTCCCAATTGTCTTTCTTGTCATGTGCCACTCCATTATTTCCTTTCCCTTAACTTAGATATGGTTCGAGCGAGGATATACTTGATAATTGAGGTGACAGATTTTCCTATCAAGTAAACACTAAAATGCATGTCGGGTAAAGATGGCAATGCATGTGTCACGTTTACATCAAGCAATTATACTACACATTAGCGCAACAAAACCAATTAGAAATGCACGAATAACATAAGATCAAGAGAATAAATAATTAATGCAAAATATGATGCACGTGCTATGAATGCTTTGGAACCTGTCACCAATGGGGTAAGTAGTTAGCTCGATAGCTTTTCCTTGCTATTCCAAGTCCCGCGGTTACTTTGACTTGATAATTATTCCTTGCTTTTCCCACGGTTTTCGAGGTTCCCACGCATCTTTATAATCTAGAAATCATAACTCATTTCAAGAATGGATGCATGCGATTAGTGCATGCTCATGACACATATTCAATACAAAAGACAAGAATCCCTATAAAATGCAACAAGTAATTCAACAAAATTCTTAAGGAAACCAAATTCCATATTCAAGATCGATGCAATGCACACAATATCATATAGTCCCTATGCCGTTCGACTTAGACTGACTCCAACACGACTCAAGAACACCGGTTTTGCAACCGGGCTCTGATACCACTTAAGGATGTAGCACCCCGCACGTGAGGCACCACATCCCCCGCACTAAGGCTCAACACGAGTAACGAAATTGTAAATCCGCACCCGTATCAAACCCTAGCGAACGGGAGACAAACATAAAAACTTTCCTAAGCCAGGCGGAGCTAAACCCTGTAATGTTAACCATACGACAAAATATAATGCACAGCAAAGCCAAAATCCAAGTATGTCAACCATAAGCAGAATTTGGGCTCTTCGGGCCTCTTTTAATACATAGCAAATCCCAATAAAAATCAATTCAATAATAATTTCATAAATATTCAAGTTCAGGATACTATGGAATCGAATCATACATAAATCTAATACATGAATGAGTGCAGAGACTCTCCTAACTAACTCGACCACTTAAAGACTTCAAATACCTCCGCCTAGCCCGAAACTCCAAAGATCAAACCTGCACACTAAAAGAGTGGGGAGGGAGAGGGATCAGTCTCTAGAAGACTGAGTGAGCAGGAGCGATATACATATACAAAACATGCACATGCAAGTCGTAAATTCCGAACAAGGTTTTTATTTGAAATTAGTTCCCAAAAAGGCAAGAGGATAACTAATCAATGCTCGGATTTCATGACTAAGTCATATTAATTTATTACATTCATAAATCATACATAAATATAAGGCTCGGCGAGTGAGCGTGCACAACCTCCATCCAAACTCCGACCGTGTACGACAAATATCAATAATATTTTAAATAGGTGATCATGCAATACGTCATAATACACACAGACCATAATTCATATCATAAACATATTCGTTTGGGCGATCCGGATCCCGGCATTCCCGCACGGTGCATAATCATACATATACATAAACATAAGCATAATCATATCATAATATATTCAACCTTCTTCCTCCGAGTGGTGGACGGGCTTGCAAGACCCGGCCACCGAACATACATATTAGCTAGTGAGGTTCATGAACCCTCATAGCCCGACCTGCGTTTCCTCGTCAAAACTCCTAACGAGGTCCGTATCGTCGTAAATTGGTTGGGACTAGTATATGGGATCCCCGTCAGCCCTTGCTTCCTCGGTTAGCCACATATACTAAGTCCCGGGGCCCGTGAATAAAACATATTCTCGCCAAAACATATTAATACATACATAGAATACATACTATAAGAAATCATACCTTACCGTGTAATGCGGCATATGCTATATACGTACCTCTCCGTGTCATCCAAATCCGTAGCTAGCTTGAAGACACACGGTTTGGAGCATAGCCTTATTACAAAACCATTTTTAAGCTTATATACGCTCATACGTATAATACAGAAGAATTTACTCGATAACTTCGTTTGAAAACCATATATATATATATAATCATACGGTTTTGGCCAAAGCTTTTCACATAAGGGTTGTAGGGTTTGTTACATAGCTAAAACAAAAACCACCCTCACCTGAACCGTGATGAAACAAGGATCGAGCACCAAGTGCCTGAACGATCAAAAGCTCTCCACCCTGGAGACAAACTGTACAAAAGACCACAAGACGTGTTCGTGAGACTCAAGACTCTATATGAACCATATACGACGCACGGCAATGCTCAAGCATGATATGAAGGTATAAGGATCATATTAAGGCATTTAAATCATATAACCAATTCATTCACTTGTTCATTCATTTTCATTCAATTCATCGATTTATATTTCCCATCAATTTCAATTCAAGAACTAAAATAGAAGCATAGAACATGTTCAAACTCTCCCAACATGCTACTACATACTTCATATTACATAACATAGCATACATCCAAGGTTTGACAACAAGAAGAAATCATATGATAGAGAAAATAAGTGATGCGATACATAAACGACCTATAACACACATAAACGGCATTACATAAAAGCATGCCTATAACACATCCAAATATCATGAAATTGCACCATAATACTCCTAACACATAGCTAAACAAGTTCATAGTTCAACACGAAAGGAGATAAAGTCATTAAGAAGGTGAAACGAATCAAAACCCGAAGAGAAAACAACAAAGACTGCACATGGGAAGTGACACGGGGGTGTCACCTCCCTTGGCCAAACTGAGCCACGGGCGTGGCTCAGTACAGAACTGAGCAGAGGGTGTGACACGCCCGTGTCACTCTCTTATGAGTAAATGTGACACGGGGGTGTCACGGTACAGAACCAAAACCGTTCACAAGATTTTTCCGGCAAAACTGATCCCTTACAAATTCAATCCAAAAACATACCAAATGAACTCCAAATGCTCTGAAACTTAATATGCAACATATTTGGCATGTTATGAACATTTTTCATTTAGAGTGCAAAGGCTAAAGCACACGTTAAGATCACCGAATCTATACAACAAAACTGGGTCGCCAAAAACCGTATATAAGGGATCAATTGTTCAATCATGCCTTGTTCAAGTACTTAGAGGTTGAATTTGGATCTGAAACTTTGGGGAATGCATGCTAACATACTAAACTACTAATATACATCATATATATGCAAAATGGTACAATTTAAAGCACATTAGGGTGACCAACAACCACACATAAGCAACAGCAACAAATCTGTCATGGTGCATGCATAGAAACAGGCCATGTATTTCGGTTTTGAGGCTTCAAATGGATCTAAATACTTAAAGCATGAATGTTAACATATAGAGCAATAAGTGTACATCAACTCCATGCATTTTCACACGAATTGAAGGCCATTTGATCAAGCATCAACACAATATTTCACACAGCAGTTCCAAAAACAGGGGAAGTAGTTTGATCATCAAGTTTGGAGCTCCATATCTCATAATTTCATAAAAGGAGCAAGAGATGAAATCTTCCTAATATCATATACTATCAGTTAGGAAAGAAATAGGTCAAGAAACAAGTTCATATGATCATGTATAAGCAAGAAAATCAGCTACACAAGCAAACAAGATCATAAGAGCAAATTTCCCCAAAAACCCTAATCATGCTCTTAGCCCAAACCCTAACCAAAACTGATCCAAATCATGATGTAAGGAGATGAAATCAAGTATAATAGAGTAGAGAAGACATAAATATTCATACCTTAAAGATTGGTGAAGAAAAATTGGTGATTTGAGCTCAAAATCACAAAAGATGGCCAAGGGTTTCTTCCTTTCTCCTCTTCTCCCCTCTCTCGATCAGTTGCAGCTGTAAATGGAGGCATATGGTTCGGTTTTCAGAGCTAAAGAGGAGAGAAAGGGCTTAACTCAAGGTAGGTAAGTCATGGTTAAGGTATGGTTAAGTTAAGGAAGGGTTAAGGGTCCCACCATGAAGACTAGTCAACCAAAAGGAGCTCTTCTTGCACGAGTGGCTCGTTACGGTTGGATTTCGGAGGTCTTAATGATTTCAAAAAGGTATGAGGCTTGTTCCATTGTCTCTGAATCGTCGATACGAAGGCAACGGAGGTGTCGGAATTCGAATCCGAATTCCCGAGCTCAAGATATCACGCACGGAACCAAGGGTGCGCTAATTGCTCGTTAGCCCCCGACTTGGTTCCAAAAATCAAAATAAATTCATAAGCTCGTCAAATAAATCCGAAAACATAAACCGAGCATAAAGGCATGTTCATAACACACATATTTACAACATATTAAATTTTCATACCAATCCGATATCATTACATATATGAACGAAGCGCAAATAGAAAACTCATGCGCAAGAACGAATTCATATTGTTATAAATAAATTACTAAACTTAAATTCCATATTAAATAAATTAAACAAACTAATAACATGTTATAATTAATTAAAGAAATTACCGAAGCAGTTAAGGTACGTGAAACCTCAATTAAGAAATTAAACACCAATTATCAAAGTAAAATAAAATGAATTAAATTAAAATAGAAATAGTTTATGGTTTGAATCAAATATAAACATTTTATAAACAATTAATCATATAATTAAATAATTAAATTGCACAATTTATAAACAATTACGTCACATTATTTAAACTGAAAAACGGGGGCGTTACAAACAAAATAGGTTCAAGAATACTTAGAACTCGCCCGAGATTACAACTATCAGATTAGACACTTCAATCAATTTCAATCAATCAATCAGTGGCCCGGCGAGTGAGGGCAAATCTCCAACCTTACTCCGACAGTGTACAATCATTCAGTTATTAAGTGATTAGGCGATCAAGCAATCTATTTATAGTACACAATTAACAGTTTCAGTCCATCCTTCTTCCTCCGGGTGATGGGTCGCAAGGCCCCGCCATCCAATCAGTCTGGGCAGAGGGTTCATGATTCCCTAAGCCCAGAACTCCTTCCTCCACTAATCTCCTAGTGGATTCAGGGGTCATCCCAGTTTAGTAAGGATAGCGCCCGAGTTACCCGTCAGCCCATGCTTCCTCGGTTGGCTCAAGTCACTACCCTCGGGCCCACAGTGTTGTACAATATACTCGCCAAAACAGTCAATCAATCAATCAATCAGTACAGTACAATTCCAATAGATCAGTGGAAAATCAATAGAGTTTAGAAAACTATAGATATATAGATACCTTTTGGCCGAAAGTTCACGTAAGGGTTGTAATGGTTCTATGTATCTAGAAATTAAACCTCACCTGGAATACCATGAGAGAAGAACAAGAACAAGAGCACTACGGTTGCCTATACAATCCAGAAGTCTCCACCCTGGAGAAGAACTGTACAATAAAGGAAACAATGTGTACCAGTGAGAGGAGACTCAATATGAACCAAATAAGACGCACGACAATGTTCATGAAATGGTATCAATAAGTTATGCAATAATCCAATATATAATAAATTACAAAAGTCATGTAATGTTCGAGTGTACATTCAAGTTTCCAAATAACAATTAAACATATAATTAAAGCTACATGTATGATTCATGAACGTTAAGTTCGCATTTCAAATTAATTAAGCATTTGGAATAATTATGCCCACTCATATATATTCAAACAATTTCTCAATTAAATCAATTAAGACAAGTAATCAACATGAAACGAGGCTCATAAAATCAATGAGTTAAGAATTCGAGTTTTCATATATCATATCATATTATCATACATTATACAATTCATAATCATCGATTAATTAAGCGTACAAGATTAAATTACAATTTAAAACAATTAACGTATAATATACAATAACTTCAGAAATTCATATAAAATCAACCAAGTGTCCGATTGACGAACGGAAAGCGGTGATAGACTCACCACGACGAAAGGAACACACTGTCCGGAAGGCATCGGAATGCCGCCACCGGAGCCTGCCGGACCGCCACTGACAGCCGTCAAACCACCACCTCCGGTGACCGGAAAAATCCCCGGAGGGACAGAAATGTGCGTCTCGGCCTGCTAGTCAAAAGCCCTCAAACAATTTCAGAAAAAGCCAAACACACCGGATTTCGTTGAAGAAAAACCGAACTAAATCCCTAGAACAAAAACTGAAATTAAACACAAACCGTAAAACGAAAACGAAATCCGAGTATACCGTTGGAAAGCTAGTAGTGAGGCCTTCGAAAGCCCCAAGTCAATTCGCCGGAAAAATAGCCGGAAAGAGAAGTCGCCGGTTCACCACGGGTTCACCACCGGTCCGCCGCCAACGGCCGGTTCCTGGAACGCCGCCGATGCCATCCGCTATGTTTCGTCATTCTAAGCAACTTTCGTGAAGCGACCACCACCAAAACCGGCCGGGAAAAGGGCCCAAATCGCTGTCGAAGTTTCTGCCGCTACGTCACAGCCGGTTCAGCCACCTCCGGCCTTCGTTTGCTCAAACCGACCCCGGAAATGGAATCAGGGGGTCGGAAAACCTTGGAAAACACTAACCTTCGTCGAGAAAAGTCGCTTCCGCAGCTACAGTGACGGGCGTCCGCCACCGCGAGCTTTGGGCGGCGCGTGTGCCACCGTCAGGCCACCATTGGCCGCGCCGCCTACGTCATTGGATACGCCGTGAGGTCTTCTTTCAGGGGGGGTGGCGCGTGTCGCCGAAATCTTGCCGGAAATCGCCGCGAAAGGGCGGCGAAGTGGTGGGGGTTCCGCCTAGCCGCTGCTGTGTCTGAATTTCGCCGATCCCGTCGCCGTCGGTCGTCGGTTGGCCGAGATTCTTGTACCATCATGACGGGCTCGTCGAGCTGATAAATTCCCACTACTCATACGTCGAATTCCGTCGAGAAACGAACGAGAACGGTCATGTGTGTGTTTTCACACCTCCACTATGTGAACAGTGTCGGATCGCGGGCAAGAAGACGATGGGCTGGAGCTGATGTTATGGCACGCATTACGAGGATTTGGGGTATATATATCGGGTCCTCGTACACGAAAACGGTCGGAAGAACGGGCTAACGAAGTCAGAATTGGGCAAACTTAGAGTCTACGGACTCGTTTCGCTGCCCCAAACGCAAAAGAGGGGTCAAAGAGGTCGAACTCTCGACCGAACGAGAAATGACCGAATAACCCCTAAAAAGAGAAAATTACAAACAGGCCCCTAAACTCTAAAAGAATTCAAAATAGGGCCAGGCAAAACACAAAATAATAATTAAACACATAATAAAGTTGGAACGTGGCGTACCTTTTACGTCGAACGAGCGGGGTGTTACAAGACTCAAGCTCGTCAAAACCAAGACTCAAAGACAACTGCCTAACTCCAAATCTCACAAAACGGGTACCTGCAACTCAAATCAAAGGGGTAAAAAGATAGAAATAATGAGGGTCAGTCCTAGAGACTGGTGAGGGGGCTAACACACGCACCCATACATATACATAATGGCAAAACATATACAAAGCTGAAAGGGTTCATGAACCGGGCACGGTTTTTGCATTCTAAAACATTTAACCCGTGGTAATATATATAAAGAAAGAAGTTTGGGGTCGAAGGCCAAATCCAGTCAAGTTTTAGAGTTTAGAAATCCGCCCCCGTTTCACAACCATAAACGAAACATAACGAACCGAAAGCTTAAGTCCAACCCACTTACTTCAGAAACAAAGGCGAAGCGAAATACAAAACCAATCATAAATCAATCCCACCTCCACACCGTTCGGGGAAGAGAGGTGCCCCTTTCAACCCACCACAGAACGAAACTTGTGAACCGGAGGATCCCGCCCCGTTCCTTCGACGGTCAGCCAAAATGCGCTCCGTCGGCATAGGAGAACTAAGTCTCCCGTTGGTGGAGAAGTGCACAAGGGTCGTAATCGGCGACCCCATGGTCATCCCGGGTCTCCCTTACCCACAACTCCGGGGCCCATCACACAAACACATATTCTTACACTGATCACACTTATCATACTTACCATACGAAGCTTATCCACATATCATACTACGCTTACACACCCACACCTTCTTATCAAAGCTTGTCAAAACAAACGAAAATAAAGCTTATATACTTATAAAAGCGTTTTCAAAGTCTCAAGACAAACGGGACAAATCCCATAAAATACGTATCCAAACACATATCTATACATATACTTATATAAGTCGCATGCGGGTTCGAAATACAAACAAGGTTCTAGGTCATAATAAGTAAAAGGAAAGAAAACCTCACCTGGACGACCAATCCGAACAAAACGGACCAAAAGGAGTCAAACGAACCACTTCCTCACATCGAAACGAACCTAAGAACAAAGCAAAGAGCAGGAGGCAAACTTAGACTCAAAATGAACCATATTGACGCTCGGTGAATGCATATGAATGCAAGTGATACGTACGGAGCTTAACAAATTGACATATAATGCATACGAGTTCATTTTAATGCATAACTCTCATAAATCATATCAAACGGATTCACAGATTTCATATAACGATCATATCGTACTATACAACATGTTATCAAAGCATTCATAGCATAGAAGGAGCAAGGAATGACCATACAAGGCATATAGACCACAAACGGGACAAGAGAAAGCAACGAAAAGCAAGGGAACGGAAAAGAGTTACACTTACAAATCAAACCGATGGGAATGACACGCCCGTGTCATCCCAGAAGCCTAAACTGAGACACCCCCGTGTCTAGTACAGGCGGGAAACAAAGCTACAAAAAGGGGGTGACACGCCCGTGTCACTCCCAAAGAACAAACCGAGACACGGGGGTGTCTCGGTACAGATGCGAAAAGGGGCGAAAAGGGCTGACAGCTGCGGTTTAAAAAGCGGAAAAACAATGAGCAAATCAAGGGCTGAAAGAGAGGGAACTAATCAGGCCTCAAATACACACATAACATGTATGAAATACACACAAAAGAATCACATTAAAAGGCCAAAGAATGCAGCAACAAAGATCATTTAAATCAAGCAACAAAATCGGACAAAGAAGAGCAAACCATGCATTCATGCCATGATCATCAAATTAGGGGCTGAGTTAGGAGTTAAAAGCATGAAAGAGAAAGGTTAGCATGTAAAGCAATTAGTATACAACATCTCCATGCAAATTCACACGAATTGGAGGCCATTAACTCAAGCAACAAGGCACAAAACGTCATAGCAGTTCCAAAACAGGGGAGCAGATTTCTAACCTAGGTTTGGGGCTCAAAAACTCATAATTTCATCAAAGGATCTTAAGAGCAAATCATCCAAACATCATGTACTATCATTTAAGTATCCAAAATGAAGCATAATAAGTTCATATGATCAGCTTTAGCACCCCCAAACAGGCACACAAAACTGATGCAAGAAAGGCATGAAAACAAGTCATATTCTAACTCATATATACAGCTGAAAAGGGGCATAAAAGCTTAAGGAAACCTAGCTAACATGTAGAACAACTCATATACTTCATGTCCATGCAATTTCACACGAAAATAAGCACAAGAGATCATCAAAGCAAACCAAAAATCCTGACAGCAGTTCATACGGGCGAGCAGATTTTTTGCAGCAGTTTTCAAGCTCAAAACTCATCATATAAACCAAGGTTTTCAAGGCAAAACCGAGCATATTCGTAAAGCAACATGTGTAACACATAACCAAGCATTAACACACGAAATTGGAGGCAAAACTTCCAACATTTGGTCACAAAAACGTGACAGCAACTGGGTGAAAATAAGCAGACTGCAGCAGTTCGGAAATTCCATTTTCGGGGCCAAAAACTCAAGCTTTCAATCATGTTATCTATGGAGAATCAACCCTAACACATCTAGCAAGAAGTATAGATCAAGAATGGAAGCAAAGAAGCTCATATAATCAACAAGGAAGCACCAAATCAGCCACAAACTTAAGCTAAGCCATGGATTCAAAAATATGAGCTAACCCTAACTATTCATGCAAGCTTTCAAACCCTTATTAAATCTGATGAATTTCATGAATTTCAAGGATCAAATGAAGCATAGAAGAGAGGAGAATACATAAATATACTTACCTTTAAGATATGAAGAAGTATGGAGAAGATTTGTCTTCAAAATCTCAAGACATGGAAAGGGCTTCTTCTTCTCTTCTCTTTTCTCCATGGATCAGCTGATCTTCCTCCTCTTGTGTGTGTGTTGGACGAAATGAAAGGGTAGGGAAGGGATATGGCTGAGTTAATATCATATAAACCAAGGTTAAAGGCTTGAGCATGGTTAAATTGGCCCCACAAGTGTAAGACTAGTCAAAGATGGTGGCTTTGGCGCAAGCTGTTCGTTCCGGGCGAAAAACGAGGGTCCAAATGGGCTTCAAAAAATACAAAATCAGGTTCCTTGGCTTCATCTCTTCGTTACGAGTCCAACGCATCTTCCGGAATTCGAATCCGAATTCCCTAGCTCAAGTTATGGCCTCCGGAACAAGAGGCGCTCTAAAACTAGTTAGGCCCTCATGTCCCTCGTCAAATACCAAAGGTTTAAAACCTCGAAAAACGAACACGAAAACTTAAAGCGAGCATGTAAACATATTCATAACTCAAATATATCACGCATACCAAAATTTCACAAAAATTGGAATTGAATTCCGGCACATAACGAGCAAATTACGAGCATACGGAACTTAAACGTTTAAAATTCAAAGTTCATGAATATAAACAATTAATTTCATATAAATTCAAATAATCATAAAAGCATTCAAATAACATTCAAATACGTAATTAAATAATTTAAAGCACATAAAACCCTCTCGTTACGGCGTACCTGGCTAGGTCTTATATCTTGGCATCTGTCTCCAATGTTCTTAAGCATTAAATGGACGAGATGCCAACTGCTAAGAACATGATGGATCATCTCCATCAAATGTTTCGAGGACAGAATCGAGCCAAGAGGCTCGAATTGATGCGGAGGCTGTTAGTTACCAAGATGTCTGAGGGATCACCTGTTCAGGATCATGTTATGAACATGATAGCTTACCTGAACGAAATTAAAAGCCTTGGTGCTAAATTTGATGATCTCAGTAAACAGGATATGATCTTATGCTCTCTGCCAAAGTCGTTCGACACATTCAGGCAAAATTATTCTATGAACAAATTGGATTTTTCATTGCCTGAATTGATGAACGAACTCAGAGTTACTGAAGGAGTGATGAAAGCTAAGGGAACTGTTCTCCTGGCACAGGCATCAACTTCCACGGCTCCAAAAGTCAACAAGTGGAAAAAGGGAAAGGGAAAGGTTCTCAATCCCAAGAAAATGGCTCAGAAGAAGAAGGGTAAACCTAGTAAAGGAAAATGTTTCCACTGCGGAGAAAATGGGCACTGGAAGATGAATTGTCCAAAATACTTAGCAAGTCTTCCTGCTAAGCCATCTGGACAAGGTATATCGATATCTTGTTTGATAGAATTATGTTTAGTTGGAAGTCCACCAAATTCCTGGTGTGTGGACTCGGGTTCAACTAATCATATCTGCAATTCGTTGCAGGGGTTCAAGCTAACCAGAAAGCTTGAAGATGGTGAGATGCAGCTACTACTCGAGGATAATGCAAGTATATCTGTATTAGCGGTAGGGACTATAAATTTGTATTTTGGTGATAGGGTTTTGGTACTGAAAGATACTCTGTACATACCGTGTGTTCGCAGAAATCTGATTTCTGTGAGTTGTTTAATAAATAATGGTTTTAATGTTTGTTTTGAACAAAATTTTACCATTAAGCAAAAGAAAAGGTTTATTTGCTCTGGCATGGTAAAAGATGGTCTTTTCTTGTTATACCTCGATAAAAACCCTAATTCCGAACTTAACACTACTAAGCTTGACTTACCATCCAAAAGAGAAACTCCTATGCCTAACGAGGCATCCAAGTGGCATTTACGCCTTGGTCATATTAATCCAAATAGGGTATAAAGACTGATTTCAGATGAATTGTTGAGTCCCTTGGACTTAACAGAACTACCAGTCTGTGAATCCTGCTTGTAAGGTAAAATGACCAAGAGTTGCTTGAGTTAATTCATATGGATGTGTGTGGTCCTATGAGTATTCAAGCAAAAGGAGGTTTTGAGTATTTCATCACTTTTACGGATGATTACTCTAGATACGGATACGTTTATTTGATGAGATATAAGTCTGAATCTTTTCAGAAGTTCAAAGAATTTAAGGCTGAAGTTGAAAATCAAACTGGAAAACGTATCAAAGCACTTCGATCAGATCGTGGTTGTAGCACCCGGAACGCCGAGATGCCACACCCGCGCACTATAGCTCAGTTCACATACGAAATGGATAATCCGTACATGAACCAAAACTATAGCGAACGGGTGACAAAAGAAAATAAATCTCTAGATAAGCGGGACTAACCCTCAATTATATACAACAAAGCATAACAATCAAAGAAAAACATACTATAAGTTTATATCATTATCATTCAAGTGCATTTTCCATGATTCCATATACACAATCTCAAGGATACCAAGCTCTAGTAATAAAATACATATGCATCAATAATGTACATGAACCGTGCTAGACTCGAAATAAAGACCACTTGACTTGACTCGACTCCCTCCTAGCACCAACCCTGAAAACCTGAAAATGTTGAGGTGTCAGTCTACCAACGACTGAGTGAGGGGTTTATAAATAAATATTAGCGCAATTAACATGCAAGTTATAATCTCGGGTATGGTTTTTAATAAAGGAAACAATATAAGTTCAATATTAGAATAGATCTCGCCTGAGATTACAAATAATCCATTTAACAATACAAACGTTATCAATTCAATCATTGGCCCGGCGAGTGAGGGCAATTCTCCAACCTTACTCCAATTAGTGAACATTACCAATAATTAAATTATTAACGAGTTAAGTGATCATGCAATCAATTACGGTGCGCAAGTAGCAGTTTCAATACTCTTCTTCCTCCGGGTGATGGTGGGATTGCAAGGCCCCACCACCCAATCAATCTGGGCATAGGGTTCATGAGTCCCTACGCCCGTCGGGCTCCTTCCTCCACCAAACCTACTGGTGGATTCAGGGGTGACCCCAACAATAGGTGAGGATAGTGCAAGAGATCACTGTCGGTCCGATGCCTCCCCGGATTACTCAATAGACTACCCTCGGGCCCAAAGTGAACATTCTTTACTCGCCAAAACAATCAATCAATCAATCACGATAAATCATTTACAATCTATAAAGGTTTTGAGAAAGATATATAGATATATATATACATTTTGGCCGAAAGATCACATAGGGTTGTAAGGGTTCTATATATCTAGAAATTAAACCTCACCTGTGTCGACAATTAACAGGGATACAACTATGGAGCTTGCTCCTCGTCAACGGAAAGAAGATCTGTGTAAAAAGGGACAAGTGTTCGTGAGACATGACTCGCGTGAACCATTTACGACGCACGGCAAAGTCATGATCAATATGTCATGCAATAATAATTAAGGAATGTCAATTAGGAGCATAATTATCAATTAAACAAGTATATAACTCATATATTTATATGTCTTCCAACTTTTACGTAAGTCATGAATTCACGCAAGCTTGGAAGTAAAATGATCCTAATCATGCTTCTAACCAAGGATAACCAAGGAAACATCATTTAATCATCAAACCCTACTCAAGTATATCTCAAGAGATTCATACAATTATTCCATCTATACCTCAAAGAAATGAACAAGATGAGAAAGGATGATATGATGATGCTTCACTTATGCAAATCCTCCTTGAATTCTAGCTTGGAATATGATGAAATCCCTCTCCTCCTTCCTTGGTGTAAATACCGTGTTTTAGTGTGTGTATATGTGTGAGATTTTGATGATATTTGATGAATGAATGGAATATAGGAGATGACTTAGATATTTACAAGTCTTCCACTAATATGCATGAGTCATCACTTTTTGCACTTTAGTCCTTGGAATATATGAGTGTATGCAATCAAGTTTTAATCCATGTAAAATGATCATGTAACTCCAAATCACATTATGCAATTAAATCCACATATTAAGATCCATGAGCAATTAGGGTCATGTATGAACAATTATTCATATTAATAATTAATTCATATAATTTCATAAGAATATATTACATAAAATGTTATGAAATTTAATATAATGTAACGTAATGCATAAATGAAAAATGGGGCTTTACAATTCTCTCCCCCTTAAAAGGACCTGGTCCCCAGGTCCACTGCCGAGTTTTGAAATTATGCACAAGCAACAAGAGAGCCCCGTCTCTTAGACAAGTAATGAGAGAGCCCTGTCTCTCTAACACGAAAGGAGAAAACCCCGTCTCTCCATAAGAAATGAGAGAGCCCCGTCTCTCAAACAAAAAATGAGAGAGCCCCGTCTCTTATACAAGAAATGAGAGAACCCCGTCTCTCAAACAAAAATGAGAGAGCCCCGTCTCTTATACAAGAAATGAGAGAACCCCGTCTCTCAAACACACCAAATAACGATTCAAGGAAACACTTAGAGAAGCATTTATATAAGTGTCACATAGGGTAAGAAGAATCACATTAATCATATAACTAACACTTATATACAACCAAATAGCAACTAACAAGGATAATAAAATTCATGATGCACGTGATATGCCTGATTAAGCGTACCGTTCACCGTGGATTGGGATTCTTGTATTGAAGTAACTCGGTTAAACGCTTAATTCTTCAATTGATACTTCCTTCATCATGCGAGCATACCCCTAAGGTTTAAATTATTCCTTTGGCCGGCTCTCCCCCTTAAGAAAGAAAATGTAAATTTTCTTTCTTAAGCCTTTTGAAGACTAGATTGGACGTCCAATAGCTCAAAACTGTCCTCAATTTCGGCAAATAGATTGATGGTTGTAGCAACGAATGGAGGTAACCTACAAACACTAATCACTAAATAATGCATGTCGGTTAAAGTGCTAATGCACGTATCACATTTATAAACAAGTTAGAATGTAAAATGTAACAATTAATTCCAACAAAGTTTAATTAAACAGTTGAGCATATAAATTCCAAGCCATATAAGTTCAATTAATCCACAAGTAGTGGTATGAATCAATACAATGCACAAGTTATCAAGTAATTCCTATGCCGCTCGACCTAGACTTGACACGACACGACGCTAGAACCTCGGTTTTGCAACCTGGCACTGATACCACCTCAGATGTAGCACCCGGAACACCAAGATGCCACACCCCCGCACTATAGCTCAGTCCACATACGAAATGGATAATCCGTACATGAACCAAAACTATAACGAACGGGTGACAAAAGAAAATAAATCTCTAGCTAGGCGGGACTAACCCTCAATTATATACAACAAAGCATAACAATCAAAGAAAAACATACTATAAGTTTATATCATTATCATTCAAGTGCATTTTCCATGATTCCATATACACAATCTCAAGGATACCAAGCTCTAGTTATAAAATACATATGCATCAATAATGTACATGAACCGTGCTAGACTCGAAATAAAGACCACTTCACTTGACTCGACTCCCGCCTAGCACCAACCCTGAAAACCTGAAAATGTTGAGGTGACAGTCTACCAACGACTGAGTGAGGGGTTTATAAATAAATATTAGCGCAATTAGCATGCAAGTTATAATCTCGGGTAAGGTTTTTAACAAAGGAAACAATATAAGTTCAATATTATAATAGATCTCGCCTGAGATTACAACTAATCCATTTAACAATACAAACGTTATCAATTCAATCAGTGGCCCGGCGAGTGAGGGCAATTCTCCAACCTTACTCCAATTAGTGAACATTACCAATAATTAAATTATTAACGAGTTAAGTGATCATGCAATCAATTACGGTGCGCAAGTAGCAGTTTCAATACCCTTCTTCCTCCGGGTGATGGTGGGATTCCAAGGCCCCACCACCCAATCAATCTGGGCATAGGGTTCATGAGTCCCTACGCGCGGCGGGCTCCTTCCTCCACCAAACCTCCTGGTGGATTCAGGGGTGACCCCAACAATAGGTGAGGATAGTGCAAGAGATCACCGTCGGTCCGATGCCTCCCCGGATTACTCAATAGACTATCCTCGGGCCCAAAGTGAACATGCTTTACTCGCCAAAACAATTAATCATTCAATCACGATAAATCATTTACAATCTATAAAGGTTTTGAGAAAGATATGTAGATATATATGTACATTTTGGCCGAAAGATCACATAGGGTTGTAAGGGTTCTATATATCTAGGAATTAAACCTCACCTGTGTCGACAATTAACAAGGATACAACTATGGAGCTTGCTCCTCGTCAACGGAAAGAAGATCTGTGTAAGAAGGGACAAGCGTTCGTGAGACACGACTCGCATGAACCATTTATGACGCACGACAAACTCATGATCAATATGTCATGCAATAACAATTAAGGAATGTCAATTAGGAGCATAATTATCAACTAAACAAGTATATAACTCATATATTTATATGTCTTCCAACTTTCACATAAGTCATGAATTCATGCAAGCTTGGAAGTAAAATGATCCTAATCATGTTTCTAACCAAGGATAACCAAGGAGACATCATTTCATCTGTGACGCCCCGTATTCTCGAAGGGCGTCCTGACGACATTAACAAGTAAGTCTCTACACTTGTGTGTGTTTAATTTAAGAGTTCTTGAATTATGTGATTTAATATAAATCCAATCTAAAATGTGATAATTCGAATTTATTCCATGAAATAATTGACAAGTTGATTTTAAATCCATCATGTCACTTAACTTGTTTAATTTCGGTTTACTTGAATTCCTTGAGATTAATTGTCAATCATGTGTTTGCGAAGTGTCGTTAAATTATACGAAAGGTTTCTAAAATTAAATTGAATTAAACTCTAATTGGTAAATCTTTCTCTTTCATTTTAATTTATAAAATTAATTCGAAGCTTGAATGTTTATTCATAACTTTACCAATTTTATTTACGATTATTTGTACGTGATATGTCTCTTTGCTACGCGATAAGGATACCCGGTTGTATATAGCTTGTTTACAAGACACATTTCTCCCAATCTCCTTTCTCTCTCTCTCTCTCTCTCTCCTCTCCCACTCTCTCTCCCGAGGGTACTATGCGCGGCTTCGGTTACAAGCCCATAACTCGATCATTTCTCGATGGAATTCAACAAACGAATAGTCCATTTCGATTATCTCGGCGAGACGTACGCAAGAGTACCAATTTCACGGCCTAACGACGAACGGTGGCAGAGTTACCGCCAGATTTCAGTAGCAGCGATGGAGGTGTCGGACCACCGCCACATCGCCGGCCACCTCCTTGATGCACGCGCCCCATGCTCAGAAAGGGGACTTCCCGGTGCAGCGTCTGACGTTGGTGGAGCGGCCATCCGATCCGCGACGGCGCCGCACGCGCTGCCTGAAGCTCGCGGCGGCGGCGGACGTCACTGTAGCGGCGCAATTCCACTGCTTCCGGCGGTGGTTTTCGACGGGGCTTGATGGTTTTCAAGGTTGTTCGACCTCCTGAGTTCATTTCCGGCATCAATTTCACCAGATCGTGGCTGTAGGTGGTGGTTCCGGCGATGTGGGCGGCGGAAGATTATTCGGCGGCCAACGGGGGCCTTTTCCGGCCATCTTTTGGCCTCGGGCTCTTCACGGAAGTTGTTCGGAATGACGAGAACTAGTAGTTTGTGATCTCGCGACTCCAGATTTGGCCAATTGGCGGCGGATCGTGGCGGCATAGTGGTGGTGCAACGGCGGCGGTAGCTCCGAGGATTTTTCCGGTGAGCTACCTTAGGGCTTTCGAAGAGCTCGTCATGGGTAAGACAACGCCTCTTTCGGATCACATTTTGGTTCACCAGTTTGGAAGTAATTTGAGTTTGAAGATTTAGGGTTTTCGTGTTCTTAGATTTCAGATCTAGGACAATCGGCTTGGAATTTCCAGAAATTGATCGAGGATTCGGAACGGGCACGAAGACTTCATTCAGGACTGATTTTTCAGGATTTTTCGGGCGACCTTCAGCGGCGGTCCGGCCAAATTCCGGCAGCTACAGTGGTTTCCTTCAGGCGGCGTCTGGTCGGAATGTTGTTCTCGTTGTGTTGAGTTCAACGCCACTTTCTGTTCGTTAATCGGACACTCGGTTTATTTATTACGAATTATTTTGCGTAATTGTGATTATGTGAATTAATTGTTTTAAGTGCAAATAAATTGGTTATTGTTGGTTTGTTGATCGAGATGTATTCCAATCGTATACGAAAACATGTATTGAATGGATTGTGATATGTATGAATGTTTTGATTTACAATTTGAATCCCGATGTGATGAATTTACGTTATTTGTTAAGTACGAAGGGGTGTTAGTGTAATATTTAGAAACTAATCTTTTATGTGACTAAATGAACTTGAATGATATTTTAGAAGAACGGACATGTTGTGATTCCTCTATATGAATTTGAGACGTTCTCAATGTTATGTTTTTTTTTTTGTAAATTGTGTTTCCAATATTAAATTGAGATACATGAAGGATGCTTGAACAACTTGAGACTTGATGCATGATAGGAGTTGGTATTGTAATATCTTGATTTACTCTTACTACTCAAAAATGGTGTATTATGAATTACGATAAATTGATTATTGTCATGTTTGTAAGTAATTAATTCCTAGTTGAATAATTATATAAACACCTTAAACGAACAATTATGCTTAGTAATCAACTAAGGGGATGTATGTGTAATAATTCTAAATTTTTATAAATGACATAGGGGATGTAAGTGTAATATTTATGAAGCTATGAATGTGACTTGAGCTTGTGTACCAAACATGTTGTGAAGTTGTAAAGTATGATCTTAAGTGAATTAAATGCACTCTTTATTTGTATCAAGCATGCCATCTACGTACAACAACTTTGTATGTTTATATGATCAAGTTGCTCTTACTTATGCACTTTATAACTCGACATGAACTTGATGCTTAATTCTAATATTATAATTGAACCCTGTGACATTGGATGATTTAATATAAATTTTGTGAATACATTGACTTCCTAAATTGATCTTGCATCTTTGGATATGGAATTGCGTGTTGGTTGCTTGTAAATATGACCTTGTTGAGCATTGATATGCATTGAATGACCACGACACCTTATCCAAACACAACATGAACACTTATGCATAACCACGATCATGTTGAGCAACGTCGTGCGTCTTGTTTGGTTCATATAGAGTCTAAGTCTGGGCTTCTGTATGTCTTGTCACAGAGTTTGGTGGTGCCGGTGGGCTCGAGTTTTAGAATGTTTGGCCCTTCACACTCTCAGACACTACTACTACGAGGTGAGGTTTAGGATTTTGTATAGTTATGCGACCTATGGCCTTTACATGCTGATTTCTACCCCTGCATGCGAGTATACCTTACAATAGTTATGTATGTGTTGAATATGATATTTTTATGATCTTATGCTTGCACTTCTCCGTGGGCGGGCTATCCCTGCAGCATGGGAATGTAAGTGTGTGAGTCCTGCGTGGGCGGGTTATCCCTGCAATGTAGGAATATATATAAAAACCAGTTTTTGAAGCATATGTGAGCTATTTTGGAAAAACAGTTGTGTTGTGATTATGTAGCGAGTTGGACATGAGATATTGGCATCTGTATGTATGTATGTATGTATGTGGATCCGAGGAGCTATGGGTAAGGAGCCCCCGGGACGGTTAGGGCTGTCGGGGATATTCCTGTGCGTAGTTCCATTTGAGATATCTTCACACGACCCGTGTTGTAGGGAAGGTGTGGTATCTTGAGCCTTCGGCTAAGGCCGGGGAGGACTCTTGTGGGTTCGCTACCCCTTGAGGGTATGTCTGTTATGGATGGTTTGGGGACGGTACATCTCCTCCATCATTGGTGTGACGGTTGGATTGATTTGGTATTTTATGTTTTGATATGTTCTGAGGAGTAAAGGTTGGAAGCTCATACTCGCCGAGCATGTGATCTGTTCTGTCTGGGAATCATGAATCGAGATAGAGTTCTGAAATATTTTCTAAACTTATATCTATATCTATTTGGGTTATTTCGAAATGTTTTGGTATGCAACACCTATCTTCGGTTCAGGAGTCCACCCTTCTGATATGTGCTATGCTCTATATATATAACGTGGGTGTGCGTTAGCCCCCTCACTCGGTCAAGTTGACTGACCCCTCATTTACACTTTTAGTTGCAGGTTGTTGGCGTTTGCTAGGCGGAAGTGAGTCCTTTGAGTTGCACTTCGTCGGTCTAGTCTTTCTATTTGCATTTTTCTTTTCATACACTTTACTTATGCTTTGACTCGTAGACTTGAGATTATACTTTACTATTTGGTAGCCCTGCGTGGCACTCTCATTCAGCCCCTTGTGGCACTTGATGATTATTACTTTATGTTAATATTCGGGACTAGGGATTTATGCTAGTTGAACCCGTCAGTTGTTATGTTTGTTGATCTATTATTCGGGAATAGGTATCTATGCTAGTTGAACCCGTCACCTGCTTTGCATGTTTTGTTTTAAATGCTTCCGCTATCTTTTGTTATTGGTTTTAATTGCTTCCGCACTCTGAGTCTGTCAAGTTAGATCCGCCTAGCCTCGTGTGTGAGTTGGTCTCCCGTTCGCTCTAATTCGGGTTCGGGCATGGACTTTCATTTAATGTTCCGGGTCTGGGTCATAGTGCGGGGGATGTGACATCCTCCGTTTGGGGTGTTACATAATCATCAAATCCTACTCAAGTATATCTCAAGAGATTCATACAATTATTCCATCTATACCTCAAAGAAATGAAGAAGATGAGAAAGGATAATATAATGATGCTTCACCTATGCAAATCCTCCTTGAATTCTAGATTGGAATATGATGAAATCCCTCTCCTCCTTCCTTGGTGTAAATACCGTGTTTTAGTGTGTGTATATGTGTGAGATTTGGATGATATTTGATGAATGAATGGAATATAGGAGATGACTTAGATATTTTACAAGTCTTCCACTAATATGCATGAGTCATCACTTTTTGCACTTTAGTCCTTGGAATATATGAGTGTATGCAATCAAGTTTTAATCCATGTAAAATGATCATGTAACTCCAAATCATATTATGCAATTAAATCCACATATTAAGATAAATGAGCAATTAGGGTCATATATGAACAATTATTCATATTAACAATTAATTCATATAATTTCATAAGAATATATTACATAAAATGTTATGAAATTTAATATAATGTAACGTAATGCATAAATGAAAAATGGGGCGTTACAATTCTCTCCCACTTAAAAGGACCTGGTCCCCAGGTCCACTGCCGAGTTTTGAAATTATGCACAAGCAATAAGAGAGCCCCGTCTCTTAGACAAGTAATGAGAGAGCCCTGTCTCTCTAACACGAAAGGAGGGCACCCCGTCTCTCCATAAGAAATGAGAGAGCCCCGTCTCTCAAACAAAAAATGAGAGAGCCCCGTCTCTTATACAAGAAATGAGAGAACCCCGTCTCTCAAACAAAAATGAGAGAGCCCCGTCTCTTATACAAGAAATGAGAGAACCCCGTCTCTCAAACATAGCAAATAACGATTCAAGGAAACACTTAGAGAAGCATTTATATAAGTGTCACATAGGGCAAGAAGAATCACATTAATCATATAACTAACACTTATATACAACCAAATAGCAACTAACAAGGATAATAAAATTCATGATGCCCGTGATATGCATGATTAAGTGTACCGTTCACCGTTGATTGGGATTCTTGTATTGAAGTAACTCGGTTAAACGCTTAATTCTTCAATTGATACTTCCTTCATCATGCGAGCATACCCCTAAGGTTTAAATTATTCCTTTGGCCGGCTCTCCCCCTTAAGAAATAAAATGTAAATTTTCTTTCTTAAGCCTTTTGAAGACTAGATTGGACGTCCAATAGCTCAAAACTCTCCTAAATTTCGGCAACTAGATTGATGGTTGTAGCAATGAATGGAGGTAACCTACAAACACTAATCACTAAATAATGCATGTCGGTTAAAGTGCTAATGCATGTATCACATTTATAAACAAGTTAGAATGTAAAATGTAACAATTAATTCCAACAAAGTTTAATTAAACACGTTGAGCATAAAAATTCCAAGCCATATAAGTTCAATTAATCCACAAGTAATGGCATGAATCAATACAATGCACAAGTTATCAAGTAATTCCTTTGCCGCTCGACCTAGACTTGACACGACACGACGCTAGAACCGCGGTTTTGCAACCTGGCACTGATACCACCTCAGATGTAGCACCAGGAACGCCGAGATGCCACACCCCCGCACTATAGCTCAGTCCACATACGAAATGGATAATCCGTACATGAACCAAAACTATAGCGAACGGGTGACAAAAGAAAATAAATCTCTAGCTAGGCGGGACTAACCCTCAATTATATACAACAAAGCTTAAAAATCAAAGAAAAACATACTATAAGTTTATATCATTATCATTCAAGTACATTTTCCATGATTCCATATACACAATCTCAAGGATACCAAGCTCTAGTTATAAAATACGTATACATCAATAATGTACATGAACCGTGCTAGACTCGAAATAAAGACCACTTGACTTGACTCGACTCCCGCCTAGCACCAACCCTGAAAACCTGAAAATGTTGAGGTGTTAGTCTACCAACGAGTGAGTGAGGGGTTTATAAATAAATATTAGCGCAATTAACATGCAAGTTATAATCTTGGGTAAGGTTTTTAATAAAGGAAACAATATAAGTTCAATATTAGAATAGATCTCGCCCGAGATTACAACTAATCCATTTAACAATACAAACGTTATCAATTCAATCAGTGGCTCGACGAGTGAGGACAATTCTCCAACCTTACTCCAATTAGTGAACATTACCAATAATTAAATTATTAACGAGTTAAGTGATCATGCAATCAATTACGGTGCGCAAGTAGCAGTTTCAATACCCTTCGTCCTCTGGGTGATGGTGGGATTGCAAGGCCCCACCACCCAATCAATCTGGGCATAGGGTTCATGAGTCCCTACGCCCGGCGGGCTCCTTCCTCCACCAAACCTCCTGGTGGATTCAAGGGTGACCCCAACAATAGGTGAGGATAGTGCAAGAGATCACCGTCGGCCCGATGCCTCTCCGGATTACTCAATACACTACCCTCGGGCCCAAAGTGAACATGCTTTACTCGCCAAAACAATCAATCAATCAATCACGATAAATCATTTACAATCTATAAAGGTTTTGAGAAAGATATATAGATATATATATATACATGTTGGCCGAAAGATCACATAGCGTTGTAAGGGTTCTATATATCTATAAATTAAACCTCACCTGTGTCGATAATTAACAAGGATACAACTATGGAGCTTGCTCCTCGTCAACGGAAAGAAGATCTGTGTAAAAAGGGACAAGTGTTCGTGAAACACGACTCGCATGAACCATTTACGACGCACGGCAAAGTCATGATCAATTTGTCATGCAATAACAATTAAGGAATGTCAATTAGGAGCATAATTATCAATTAAACAAGTATATAACTCGTACATTTATATGTCTTCCAACTTTCACATAAGTCATGAATTCATGCAAGCTTGGAAGTAAAATGATCCTAATCATGCTTCTAACCAAGGATAACCAAGGAAACATCATTTAATCATCAAACCCTACACAAGTATATCTCAAGAGATTCATACAATTATTCCATCTATACCTCAAAGAAATGAAGAAGATGAGAAAGGATGATATGATGATGCTTCACTTATGCAAATCCTCCTTGAATTCTAGCTTGGAATATGATGAAATCCCTCTCCTTCTTCCTTGGTGTAAATACCGTGTTTTAGTGTGTGTATATGTGTGAGATTTGGATGATATTTGATTAATGAATGGAATATAGGAGATGACTTAGATATTTTACAAGTCTTCCACTAATATGCATGAGTCATCACTTTTTGCACTTTAGTCCTTGGAATATATGAGTGTATACAATCAAGTTTTAATCCATGTAAAATGATCATGTAACGCCAAATCATATTATGCAATTAAATCCACATATTAAGATAAATGAGCAATTAGGGTCATATATGAACAATTATTTATATAATTTCATAGGAATATATTACATAAAATGTTATGAAATTTAATATAATGTAACGTAATGCATAAATGAAAAATGGGGCGTTACAATTCTCTCCCCCTTAAAAGGACCTGGTCCCCAGGTCCACTGCCGAGTTTTGAAATTATGCACAAGCAACAAGAGAGCCCCGTCTCTTAGACAAGTAATGAGAGAGCCCTGTCTCTCTAACACGAAAGGAGAGCACCCCGTGTCTCCATAAGAAATGAGAGAGCCCCGTCTCTTAAACAAAAAATGAGAGAGCCCCGTCTCTTATACAAGAAATGAGAGAACCCCGTCTCTCAAACAAAAATGAGAGAGCCCCGTCTCTTATACAAGAAATGAGAGAACCCCGTCTCTCAAACACACCAAATAACGATTCAAGGAAACACTTAGAGAAACATTTATATAAGTGTCACATAGGGCAAGAAGAATCACATTAATCATATAACTAACACTTATATACAACCAAATAGCAACTAACAAGGATAATAAAATTCATGATGCACGTGATATGCATGATTAAGTGTACCGTTCACCGTGGATTGTGATTCTTGTATTGAAGTAACTCGGTTAAACGCTTAATTCTTCAATTGATACGTCCTTCATCATGCGAGCATACCCTTAAGGTTTAAATTACTCCTTTGGTCGGCTCTCCCCCTTAAGAAAGAAAATGTAAATTTTCTTTCTTAAGCCTTTTGAAGACAAGATTGGACGTCCAATAACTCAAAACTCTCCTCAATTTCGGCAACTAGATTGATGGTTGTAGCAACGAATGGAGGTAACCTACAAACACTAATCACTAAATAATGCATGCCGGTTAAAGTGCTAATGCACGTATCACATTTATAAACATGTTAGAATGTAAAATGTAACAATTAATTCCAACAAAGTTTAATTAAACACGTTGAGCTTATAAATTCCAAGCCATATAAGTTCAATTAATCCACAAGTAGTGGCATGAATCAATACAATGCACAAGTTATCAAGTAATTCCTTTGCCGCTCGACGTAGACTTGACACGACACAACGCTAGACCCGCGGTTTTGCAACCTGGCTCTGATACCACCTCAAATCTAGCACCCGGAACGCCGAGATGCCACACCCCCGCACTATAGCTCAGTCCACACCCCGATTTCTCGGCCGTACAGGTACGTACGCCACGCGTGTGAGTTTTTAGATTTAGGATTTATTTGATTCCTTTTTCTACCTAATTGCGTTATCTTAATTCTCTTGACTTGAATACCTGCAATTATATGATATAAATTTTCTAGTCTTTGTGAAATTTATTACGTGAATTGTATATTTATTTCCCCGAGCATGATTAATTGTTTAAATTAATTTCAATTGTGAGAATTCTATGCCTATTTGTTCTTAATTGGAGCTTTGTATAACTTATGTACTTAATTGATAATTTCTTAAGGACTTATTCGTAACTTTTATAAATTAAGTACCTAATTGCATAACTTTATATTTGTTGAGGACTTAGTTGCAATTTCCCCTCTTTTCTTCCCCTTCTTGCACGATATGTATACATACACACACATACACTTCTTTTCTTCTTATTTCAACACAAACACAAGATACACACACTCCATTTCTTTCCCTCTCCCTTTCGATTTGTCAAGAGAAGCCAAGAGCCAAGTTTCTTCCTCCATTTTTCCACAAGAATCAAGCTCAAGACCTTCATGTTTTCTTCCCCTTCATCTTCTCTTCCTTTCAAGGTAAGATACATGTGTATATTTTGGTGACTCATGGAGGCTTTGTTGGGGCTTTGGATGTTTGTTAGATTCATGAACTTAAATGCATTATTTTTGAAGTTAGGGAGATAATATGTACATATTTGATATGAGTTGCATGAAGTTTAGACCATAGATGATCACTTTCATTTTAGGGTTTCTTGAATGATTTTGGTTCAATCTAAGCATGTTTCCTTGGATTAAATGTTGCCTACTTGATATATATGATTATTTGCATGATATGTGATTATTTTGGAGTGTTTGGTTGAGCCTTGAAGTGGTTTTGCTTCCTTCCCCGTTCCCCTTCGAGCAACCCCTGTTTTTGCCATTTTTTCCAGCCCAGAAGGACTACCCGGGCGGGTAGTTTTTACACTACAAAAGTACCCGGGCGGGTAGTTTGGTACCGAGGAGTTTCTGTACCTGCTCTACCCGGCCGGGTAAATTTCTGCCTTGTTTTTACTCGGCCGGTTACTCCCTCATCCGAAGTCCGATTGACCTGATTTTTAAACCGTTGGAAACCACTTGAAGTCTAATACAACCTCCAATTGGAATAATCTCAATATATTTTGTCAATTGTGAGATATAATCAATTCTTTTTGGTGTCGCCACTTCACCGGAAATCTGCTTTCACCCAACTCTAAGCTTACGCCATTTTCTCCTCGCTTTGAACCAAATGTCGTACAATATATCATTTTAAAGGTATATGTGTCTATTTTCATTCCCAAGAAACAAAACCCAATTCCAATTTATTGAACTCAAGATATTTCTATTTTTCTACAGCTTGTGCATCCCCGAAAACTGTCAGCTTTTCCTAAACTTCGCCAAAACCGTTCTTCTTGCATTCCTTTCACCCCTTTGGCTCCCGTATGTGACTTATATGAATTATATGCTTACTTAGTTGGTATTTATGCTCTTATGTGACACTCATTGGTCTTTACTTGCCTAAACTTGATTGTGTGAACTCGTGCTTTATATATGAATTGAATTCGTCTGAGTAATTGAGCACATGAACACGATCACACCATTTCATGACATATTTATGAATTCATGCATATTGAGTCATGCCATGACGTGATGCACGACTTCATGAACATCTCCGTGCGTCCTACTTGGTTCCATTTTGAGTCTTATCTCACGAGTATTGTCATTGTCCTTCTTGCACAGTGATCTCATCGGTGGAGACTTTCTGGTTTCGTGGTCCTTCTCTTGGTCTTTCTTGCACTTGGTGGTGAGGGTTTTCTTTATAAACGACCTATAACCTTACATGAATTAAAAGTATGGCAAATGGTTTTCATATTAAAGTTAACCATATCTTTTATACCGGCTATGTACCGGAAATGATTTATAAACTGCATAGTGTTAATCCTAGCCTATTTTGTGAGATATCCCTGATTGCCCCCAGCTTTCCTAGTGCTGGGCTAGCCGGTGTGGATCTTGTACCTGTTCCTGGGGCCCAGGGGCTTGTGTATTGAGGGAACTGGGGAGGCATCGGGCCGACGGTGAACTCTTGTATAGGTCCCATCCTGTTGGACTACCCGGATACCCACCAGGAGGTTTGGTGGGAGATGGGGCTCCGATCTGAGGGAGTCATGAACCCGAAGATCACCCTGATGCGCGGATGTGGAGGTTAGCTACTGGCCACATTGCACCCGGAGAAAAGAGATTAATTTATATTTGTTTTTCCCGCCTGATAATTAATTATAACTCCTGTTTACTGCTTGTTCCCTGATTACCTGCTTATACTCGTCATTTAATAAGTGAAAAGTGGAGTCCAGGATGGAATAAGTACCCGTTCTCGCCGGGTCCCCTTAAAATGTTAAACATAGATATCCGTAACCTCTGGTAGGCCTTCAGTTCCTGTTCAACACCTGAGTTTGTGGATCGGAAAGGTAAAATAGGCTTCAACAGAGGGCGTACAGATATCGACACATGCATATTATATCCCCGTTTATCTGACCTGCATGCTTGAACATAATTCCACCCGTACACATTGATTTACTTCTGATTTCTGTCTCCTGTTTTAATAACTAATAATGTACAGTGGAATTTTGCCTGCCTGATTACCTGTATATATATATATATGTATATGCGTGTGTACCCCCTTCACTCAGTCAGTTGGCTGATCCCTCCCTCTCGTTGTTTTTAGTCATGTCTTGCAGGTTCTGTGGTCGTTAGGCGGGAGTCTTTTGAGGTTCTTGTTCGAGTCTTGGTCTAGCTCACACTAGATTGTACTGCATTCACATTTCTTGCTTTATTTTAGGCCTTGTCGGCCAATGTATTCTACTTTTGCTTTATCGAATTCGGGACAGGTTAGGACAGGTTGTATTTTCTTTAGTTGAACCCGTTTTACTTTCCTGCTTGTATTGTTTTTACGTATTGGTTGTGAATACATGACTGCCTTATTCCTGTTGCTCTGTTCCTGTTGATTTGTTGGTAAGGGTCTAGTCCCGCCTAGCACAGGGTTGTTTTTTTTATTTCTGTCTCCGTTCGCTATGAGCTTAGTTTATGTATGGACTTTCCATTTCATGGGTGGACGGGGCTCATAATGCGGGGGATGTGGGGCCCTCCGTCTAGGGTGTCACACGGAGCGCGGGTTCGAGTATGGGTCGAATAGGGTCGGTCAACGTTTGACCGACCCGGACAGGTGGACTAATGAGGATTTGACACGTCTGAGACTCGAGCCGGTGGTCGTACCAGACCGGACCGCCACGTGGCAGCTGCCTGTTGTTGCGTGCGTGCCACAGGCGCCAAGCACACAGCCGCCACATGAGCGGCGCGTGCGGCGGCCTCTGGGCGCATGCCCGGCGCCTCTGGTCTTGGCTTAGAGTGCACTTCACGATGCTGTGCTCAGATTGGCTGGGAAACCTTGGCGCGCACGCTGATAATTGGAAAAAGACTCGGATGTCCTCAATTCTTGGCTATAAATAGAGGCTGAGCTTTGTTAATACAGATATCAACTTTGAAAAGCAATTCTCATTCCTTTTTTGGTAGAATTTAAAAGCCTCTCGACTCTCTCTCATTTTGATTAATTAATTCTTAATTACTTAATGAGGTGGTTATATAATTTATATATAATCCACTTAATTAATAAAAAATAGGGAATTTTTAGTTTTAGAAAAAAGGGTTTTTCTAGAAAAATATTTTCTCAAAGTATTTAGCGAAATAGTGACGGAGCCCACACTCCAAAATCCTAATCGAGGATATTGCGGGAAGCGCTGCCGGTTTCACGAGAAAATATCAGGGTGCTAGAAAAGTGCCGTTGATAGCCTATTTTGCAGTACAGTAATACCGTTATGCTGCCCAAATTATTATTTGAATATTGTGATTGTATGCTATGTGATTTAAAATTATGTTATGAATGCCTATATATATTAGAGTTATGCTGCCCGATTTGTTCCGCTGCTTTGTTAAAATATTTTGATAATGAGGTTATGGCGAAATTTTTGAAATATTACGCTATACCGCCACTCTGCTTCGGGCCCGCCACACCAACAGAAAGATGGAAAAAAACGTTTATTATCACGATTACGCTTATGATTATTAACATACATGAGTGATGCTTTTTCCTAACTTTCCCACATGGGGATTTCAAAAAACTTTACTCGGAATTATGAATTGCATGTGCATGCGATATATTTATTCATGTCGCTCACTCAGTCTTTCGACTGACACGCCATGTTCTTTTTTTTAGTCTTTTGCAGGTTTTCTAGGCGGGGAATAAGGTCATTGTGGAGTCTTTATTTCGTTCCTAGCATGCCTTATGTTTAGCATTCCATACTTTGCCACTTTAAATTATGTAATAATTATTTTGGAGAAATGTTGTAAATATTTGGTGGCCATGTACGCCTTTGGTTGTAAACTTGAATTACAAGTTCATTTTGGGAATTTAGTATGCGCTTACAATGTTCTTATGCTCTTCCGCTTTACTTGTTGCATCGATGTATAATTGGTTTAAGGGTTAGCCCCGCTTAGCTAGGTTGAGTTGTTTTATCTTGTCACTCATTCGCCACAGGCTTGATTCATGTATAAACTTCCATTTCATCCGTGGATTAGATTCATGGTGCGGGGGATGTGGCGCCTATCGAGGCGGGTGCTACATTTCTTACTTTGAGATAATTAAAAAAAATCAAGTTTTTTATATATAAACCACACAATATACATATTGGACAACATTTATAAAGAATATTATAGAAAATTGACAGAACTCATATTTTGAAAAAATGATGTAAAATTCTTAATAAAATAATTCAAAATAAAACTAATTGTCTTATATTATTTCTTAAAATTTACTTGAAATTGTATATAAAATAAATTTATATTATATATATATAATTATTTAAAATATTTATTGTTAGACGCTTTAAGGCGTTTTAGCACTCAAATTTTTTTTTTTTAAAATTTTGTGCACTAACGTATTCGCACTCACTCTCGCATGTGCACTATGTGACCTAGTATCAACCCTAATATCTATTCTTTCCTCCCATCTCTCGTTCATAGCAAAAAAAAATTGGTGTGAGGCATACATTCTTTTTGTTTTTCGGGGAATTTTTTTTTTATATCGTAAATTATCTTAAAATCGCCTCAAATTTAAAAGGCATGATGTAGCACCCCGCACAGTGGGTCACCGCATCCCTCACACTAAAGCCCAATCCACATACAAAATGGAAAGTTTGTACGTACATGAACCAAACAGTAGCAAATTGGAGACAAACAGACACACCTAAACTACGTGGAATGTAGATCTTGACTTCAAAATTCAAGTATACAAGAAATTAAGTGCGGAGCAATACATGTATAATCATAAAATAAACATATAATAGGTGACGAGTTCAACTAGCATAGATCCCTAATCCCAAAAAATCAAATTTAAGCAATTACATCATTCAACGGGTTCATCTGGGCCCTAGAAACCTGTCCCAAAATTCAAAGTATCAAGAACATAATTGCGTACATACATACATACATTACTTAATCAGGGTCCAAAATGCAAAGTACAAAACTTATACAACCAAACAAATTTGACTCTACCGACAGTCTCAAAGGACTCAACAAGCCGCCTAGCTTGAACTCCGAAAGCAGATCCTGCAACTAAAAACATTGGGGAGTGAGAGGGTGTTGTAAAAAGGGTTCGAAATGCAGGGAAATTTAAAAAAAATTTACTACAAGGAATCCTAAGCTTGGAATTTTTATTTCGAAACTCAAGTTTCTCAATAACTTACTTTACTAGAAGTTTTCTTAAAACATTTTGAGCCACCCTCGAAATTGTTAGGAATAGTGCCCTAAAAGTCGATGTAATAATAGTCTGCTTAGTGCTTTTCCTTTTATAAATCACAGACAATCTTTGAATAATAAACGGACCAAGGCTACACTTCTTTATATGCTCTTGTTTAATTGTATGTCTACTTTCTGTGCATGTATAAGAACTCCCCTAATCAATATGACTTATAGGACTTTACCATTTAGGAGAAATGGTTCATGAAACGAGCCCTAAATCACTTAAGTCATGATTAGAAATCATACCAAGCCGATGAGTCCAAAAGACAGTGGGAGTGTTGATATAGCTTGTTAACGGCTGGCTCATGTGATCACGTCCTTAAGAAGGACCACCTTGTTTCATGGGGTGCAAAGTGTATTGATTGATACGTGCGTGATACATGGGGGTGCTTACTTATGCTAAGTTGGTACACTGAGGTGTCCCATGAGAGAAGATTCCTAAATGGGAAAGGAAGTTTCTATTTCTGGAAATAGAAATTTCCAAATTAGGAAATATCTCACGAGTTATTGATGTGATTGAGTAGTCCTTAGGTGTAGGCTTTAAAGGGTGTCTCCTGAGACAACTGATTCAAAGCTTATGTTAGGGCTACACAAGTGGCACATGGAAGCATATGAGAATCGATAAAGGATCTACACTTGTGTAAGCAAGTTGATCTCTTATTGTGTAAGTCATTCATATGCCATAATTGAGTCCTTGGCCAAGGCAGTGGATTGAGATCAAGAAATGGGTTTCTTGGATCGACATTAAATGGTTATGAAATGAACTTAACTTTAAGATCAAGATTATTAGGGTTCTAATTATTCTCTTGCCCTAGATCTTGATTGAGAGATAGGATGTAGTAGGACTTTATCTCACATATGTCAATCACTTAAAGATTCTTTCGAATTGAGATATTCTTATTCAGCTAGGGGTCACACAACTGTTGCTAGATTATGGTACTGTGATCTGTGGACTGATTAATTAATTAGGGTCACTGCTAATTGAATTAAGAAACTAGAGGGTCACACACAAATACCCGATCACGAGGGTTAATGCTTGAATCGATTAAACGAGTTGATCGCAATGGAAGATTGGTTAAGGGCCACACGTGTGATTCACACGTGTGGGACATATATCCTGCGTGACACGTGTCACTTGATTGTGATGATTGAATAATTAATTTGATTAATTATTTAATTGACTTTAATTTAATTATAAATTATTATTAAAGTTCTAATTTGGAGATATTAAGTCTAATTAATAATATATTGTGAATTAATTAATTATTAGCATCAAGTTATTTATTATGAATAAATAATTAATTAAGTACAATATCTAAAAGAGTTAGATATTATTTCTTGCTAAGCAATTTGGTCAAAAGGATAATTTTGGTCAAAGTAGATAGTCTTTCTCTCTAAGGAAGGAATCAAATAGAAAGAGGGATAAGAATCCTACTCCATTAAGGATTAGGGGTTCGAACCCCTTAGCTAAAAATACAAGGGGTTTGAACCCCTTGTAGAATGATACATAATCTCCTTCTCCAAATTATATCACATAAACCTTAGAGCCTAAACACTAAACATATAACTAGCATCCTCCCTGTTTAGATCGTGACCGAGGTTGGTGTGGACTATTTCTCTAGAGGGCTGCTTTCGTGGAGTCTTGAAAGATTCCAAGGATCTTGGGGACTTGCCACTTGAAGAGCATTTATGGGCGACTCAAACGTGTCAAGAAAGCGTCGATCTAAGTGAGTTTCTTAGAACCCTGCGAATTGGGAATAAGAATTGCAAGATTCAATCTTCTTTTAGGAAAATCTTTTTTTAAATTCTGTTGCGTTTCTGTTTCATGTTTTTCCAACAAGTGGTATTAGAAACAACTTGCAAGACTTATTTTTGATTCGTCTCTCATGTTACGAATTTGGTAGAAATTCTTAGATTTAGGTGTGATTGAGTATTCATGGGTCTTTTAGAAATCTAAGAAATATTGAATCTGTGTTTTTCCTGAAATTTCTGAAAAACGTTTTCTAAAAACTTTTGATAAAAACTGTTTTGAATCAAATTGAATTAAAGCGTGTTTTGATTTTATGGATTGATATGATTTTGAAACTCAAAATACGAAACACGAAATTACGTTATGAACACACGAGGCTTGGGCGTGCTAATGCGTCGTACGCCCAGCCCCGTACGAGAAGACCACCCAGGCGTCCTGCAACGTGTGCGGGAGCACGCGATATGCGAGCGCACAAGCAACGGATGCTGCCTGCCGCCCCACGCCCAGCCGTGCCGCCAGCGCTTAGTCGCGCTTTCTGCCACTCCCGTAACCGTGTGGGAGCGCCTATCCCTCTTGTAACCACGCGGGAGTGTGTCCGTGCAGGGCCAGCCGTGTGGCCTAGGCGCCTGCGTGCGCATGCCGGCAACCTTGTTGTTGGCGTGCGTAACTCTGTGCACGCGCTCGCGTGCGACACGTGTGGGCAGCCTGGGCCATTGGGCGGGCGCGAAAGACAGTCCTAATCACTGCAGTCTCATTTCGCGTTTTGTTTGATTCGATCCCGATTTAATTTCTGAAAAATTTGTTTTATTAAAATTGATATTATTTTTGAAATAATTTTATAATTGGGATTTTTATGAAATTAATGCGGATTAAATTTTTGGGAAAAATCACACTTATGAAGAGATAAAATTATTAATTTTCAGAAATTAATTGGAATTTTATTGGTTTAATGTTTCTTGGTTTAATTGAAAAGGCTCATGAACAAGAATAGCATATAAGTCGTGTTTTAAGTCATTAGGACTTAAAGCGAGAATTTCAATTTATGGGTAAATTTAAATTCTTACAATTTATTGCATGCTAGGTGATCATGGGTTTTAGTTTTTTGGATGTTTTAATTTATGCACATGGATGATTTAAATTTGGGGTTGAAGCCCCATAGTTGTGTTTTTCAATTGGGGTCGGTACCCCACTTATGTACGTATTGTTATGTGTTTATTATGTGGCTTTCCATATTACTGTTTTGAGGCTGGGGTATACCCTGTATATTTGTCTATGGCCAATATGAAGACTGAGTCATATTATTTTATGCAAAGAGAGTAGATTATAGGAAAGTGAGCTTTTTCTATTTTACTTTGAAGATTTGCACCCATGGAGTAGGATGGATCCACACAACAAGTAACATGGAGGCCATAAGTGAAGACCCCTCAAATTGTTAAGGAGGGTTTTTGTTATTGTAGTAGATAAGGCATCATTTTATTTCCAATTCCCTTATGTTATTTAAATTGTTTTATCTGGCAGGTATGTTAGAACTTGTGGTTGTGGAGTAGCTCCCACATATCACGTATAAGATAAGATAAAGCCATGATCATCTCATGTTAGTATCATGCTATGACATGTTATCTGCTAAGTGCTTGTCTAAAATGCATTTAAGTTGTACTTGCATTAATCAAGACTAATTAAAATGGATAACATATATGTTGGTGAGGTCGAACGGACAACTCTCCGGTTAAATAAAAAATTCCCTTAAATTATTAAGCTAATTTTGAAAATACGTGTTTAATTCTAGGTGCAAACTTTGAATTAAATTGCTAGCATTCCATCAATAGAATTTAAGTTTAATAGGGGAAGCTAGTTACTGTCCATGAGTCGTGGGGTGGCTATGTGAAACATGTTAGTTCTTAGTTTTCTGATTGATCATTCTAAATGATCGATATTTCATGATCGATTTTAGGGAGGGCGATAGCCGCAAGTCATGGGTCATTCGAACTAAGTTTTGATCATGATCTTATGATTGATGGGTCTAGCTTAACGCCTAAGTAAAATGGATGTCGCACGAGTCGTGGGTCCATATTGAAAGATAGGTGATGCAAAAACATTACTAAGAATTCCACAGTGTTGGAATCGGTAAGTTGTACCTACCTTAGGCTTTATTTAGAATGGCCACGAGTCGTGGGTTCGAGGTAAAGTGCTTAGGATCTTAGTACCCATTGGGAAAACAAGTTTCCTCTAAGATCTTTTGGGAATTATAGATCTTCTAAAAACAGTGGGAGTAACATAGATTAAAGACCTAATCTAATGTATATCGTTATTATTCAGCATGCTCACTGAGTTCTCTGTTTTTCCATTTAGGTCCTAGATTCTGTGATTCTCTACGTGTTTTGAAATAGCAACCAAAAACCCTCTAGTATCGATCCTCGAGTCAAACAAGTTGACTAGTCCCAACTATTTTGATTGGCTTAGGAATCTAAAAATCGTTCTAGATTCCGAGAAGAGAACTTATGTTGTCTACGAGGCGGAGCCCATTCCCGAAGGGGAAGCTCCGACCCGGGCCGAGTGGGACGCGATCCAGAAGTGGAAGGATGATAATCTCCAAGCCCATTGTGTCATTCTTGCTAACATGTCTCCGGACACGTAAAGATAGCATGAGTCCATGGAATTTGCTTGGGAGATTTACGACGACTTAGAGCAACTTTACCGCCCTCATGAGAGTGTTACAAGGTATAACACCTCAAAAGAATTGTTCCATTTGAGAATGAGGGAAGGTACAAGTGTCCATGAATACGGACTCAAGTTTCTTGCTCTTACTGAGAAACATGCTTCCATGGACATGCCACTAAGAGATGAGCTTTTGGTGGATTTGTTGCTAGCGTCGCTCCCACCATCTTTTAACCTCTTTGTCCTTAACTTTAACATGAATCATGCAAATGCTAGTGTAGCTAAGCTGATTAGTCAACTTGTGACTGCTGAAAGCACGATCAAGAAGGACAATAAGGTTATGATTGTCACGACTCCATCTTCTTCTAAGCCTTCTTGTGACGCCCCGATATTTCGGCCGTTCAGGTATAACGTGTGTGCTCCCTAATTGCGCGTTTAAATTATTATAATTACGTAATTGTATGATTTAATTTGCTTATTATTTGAATTTTAAATATATATATATATATATATGAAGTATTTGAAATTATTTATATGAATTCTTGAACTATATGCCCTTAAGTGATACATTTACGGCATTTCTATATGATTTGAATTTGAAATTTCGTGAAAATTTAATATGTCGGAGATATGTGTGTTATGAACGTGTGTATATGCTTGTTTTACATTTTTGTATTCGTTTGATTGAGTTTTGAATTTAATTCGAATTGTGGAACCAAATCGGGGCTAATTAGCAATTAGCGCACCCTTGGTTCTGTATATGATATCTTGAGCTCGGGAACTCGGATTCGAGTTATGTCAACTTTGTTGGACTTGTATCGACGGTTCGGGTTCAATGAATCAAGCCTCATATTTTTCCAAAATTATTTTAATCTCCGAAATTCAAGCGTAAAGTGACTCGTCCGCCAAAATGCCACACTTAGCCATTTTCCCCTATATCTCCTACAAACCTTGACCAAATTAACTATGGTTAGACTCTTTGGAACCCTAGTTCAAACTACTACCAGTTCCTAATCCCTCCCAACCGAACCACACTCATCACACAAGAGAAAAATCAGCCTAAACCCCTGACTTCCAGTTCCTTTCTCGCCACCCCACAAGCATAGAGATTTTCGAGCTCAAATCTCTCTCAACCTTCAACCAAATCAAGAGGTGAGTTTGGGGTTGTGTTATACATTCATTAGTGGTCATTTTAAGCTATGCTTCCCTAATTTTGAGCTAGTATTGATGGAGTTTTGAGTTCATGGATGAATAGTTAGGTTATGGTGTAATTTCTTGATTGATTGAAAGCATGAAAGTGATCACCTTAACTTCCTTATTGCATTTATAAATATGTATTTTGTGGTACTTGAAGGTTTTATCAGATGCCATTAATGAAAACTTGGAAGAAATTGAATGAAATGAGCTCTTACCTACCTTGTTCACGTATGGATGGTCTTGATGCATGTTGGAGTGTTGTTTTAGGTTGGAATTGATGGTCTTTTGTTGCATATTCATACCTGAGCAAGTTGGTTGAAGCTTAGACTCGTTTCTGCTCTGTTTTCACTCTATTATGCTGCTTATACTTGCAGGTCGCGGCCGTGACCGTGTTTAGTTCAAAAACGGTAGAGGCTGCGACCCATAATTGATTACCTCTCGAGATTCAGGTCGCGACCACGACCTGAATTATGCATGAATCATGTCATGGCCATGACTCCAATTTGCGCTGCTCATGTACTTGAAAAAGTTGCATAAAAAATTGGGGAAAAAACTAGGTAGCGGCCGCTACCATTTTGTGAACAAAATGGGTCGCGGCCACGACCCTCATACATTTTGCTTATATTTTTAAAAATGTAACTTGACTTGCATGGTTTTCTTGGCTCGTTTTCAGTCCATACACTTCATTAACATGTCATATAATGTGTTATCCTGTGTGTTATGAAGTTTCCTGATTTTTCGTGGATAATTTTACGAGTTTTGCTCTAACGTGCCTTCTTCGCTCCAAGTACGTGCATGCATGGATCTGCGCTATCAATATGAACCCTAATTGCTTATTTATCCCTTCTTTTATGATTCATATGAATTATATACATGCAAGAGTATGTGTTATGATCGTTATATGAAACTTGTGGATTGAATTGATATCAAACGTGAAAGATATGAACTCGAATGAATATGAACGATTCTTATAATGAGTGAATGATTTATTCATATGCCTTAAATGCATTAATCGTGCATATGAACATTTTCATGATATAATATCATCTCTTATGCATTCATATCATATTTTTTTTACTTAGTCGTGTGTCTTATGTGGTCATTTGAGTCTCACTTCACTTTCCTTGCACAGATTTGATCCAGTTGGTGACGAGGCCGAGCAGTGAGGTCCTTGTGCCATTTCTTTTATCTTTCAAGTTGGGTTTCTCTTCTATTAGTTAAACGACCCTATATACTCCCAATGTGTAATGTTTTAAGCCAAATTTATATATATATATATATATATATATATATATATATATATCGATTCTTTCAAAAGAATCATTGATCTTGAACGTATAACCCTTTTCTTTTATGACCCTACCTATTGTTTTGGTGAAGAATGATTGATTGCACTGATTGGGACCCGAGACTTACTGTACGTGGCTAACCGGGGAAGCACGGGCTGACGGTGAACCCGTACACTAGTTTTGACCAAACTACGGCGATACCGGCCCTCGCTAGGAGGTTTAGCGGGGAATGGAAACCGGGATTTTGGGGATTCATGTTCCCACTAGCCACAATGATTGAGGTTGCCGGGCCTTGCAAACCCGTCCACCGCCCGAAGGAAAAAGGGGTTTACTTGACTGATTATGAATGATCGAATAATTATGATTGATCGATTGATTGTGCACGAAAGATTGTATGTGTGTAAAACTAATGAACACTTAATGATTACACAAGTTGTAGGTTGGAGACTTAGCCTTCTTGCTGGGCTAACGAATGACCTAATGATTGAAAATGATTGATATAATCCCGTTTGATCATTTTCTTATTTTACCCACTTGGGAAATTGTTCTAACACCTCTTTCGCGATTATAACTTGCATGAACGTGTTTAAATTCCGCATTATTTATATATTATACCCCGTTTTTATACCCACCAGTCCCTTTTGGACTAAACCCGTTTGGTTTTCAGTTTGTGCAGGTTTTTGGGATTTGCTAGGTAGGAATATTGTTGCTCTTTTGTTAAAGTACACTCATCTCATGTTGATATTATGACTTGATATTGTATATATGGAGCGAATATGATAGACTAGGCCGTTATACTTGCACACTTATATTTATTTTTGGAGCTTGAATGCTCATTGTTTATATTATGATCTTGTTTAGCTTCCGCTCTTGCATTGCTCTTTTTTAGTACTTTAGTTATTGAATGGTTTAAGGGTTAGTCCCGCCTAGCATAGCGTGTGTGTAGGGTCCCCGTTCGTCGTGATTTAGCTCCTGTATAGATTATCCATTTCATATACGGGTCGGGTCTCGTTGTAGGGGACGTGGTACCTTGTGCTCGGGTGCTACATTTTTAAGTGGCATCAGAGCTTTGGGTTGCAAAACCCAGGCTCTCGTGTCGTTTTGAGTCTGTCTAAGTCTTACGGCTATAGGAACTAATTATCAACATGTTGCATATGCATTTCTTAAGTGCTTATGTGCTATAATTGTTGCTATTTGATTGAATTACTTGCATTCCCATGCAAGAACTAAACATAGCACGCATTTCAATGTTTTATTTACAGGATGCCTCCTAGAAGATATAGAGATCGATCTCCTGAACGACGCCCTCGCCGTAATCGTTCTCCATCTCCTCCACCATAACAGCCGCCACCGGCAGAGGCTTTCGTGAATTCAGTTATCAATATTATTGATCAGAGGCTTCGGGATTATGTTCCACCGGCATCAGCACCTGATCAAGAAGGAGGAATAATTGCGATATATCGGGAGATCAGGAACCAGAATCCTCCAAAATTTTATTCCAGGAATGATATATAAGCCGAGCAATGGCTTAAAGTGATAGAAGGACTTGGGAGCTTATACCTTGTAGTTCTCAAGAAAAGGTGAGGTGTACTATCTCTCTATTACAAGGACAGACTTACTCGTGGTGGGAATCTACAAGGATTCGTTTAGATGTCGTTGGGGTAGAGATAAGTTGAGATGTCTTGGTTAGGGAATTTCAAGGCAAGTTTATTCCACCATCTCCAATTACCGAATTAAAGAAAGGGAACAGGACTGTGTTGGAAAACACGAATCAGAAAGCAGCGGAATTTAAAAAATTTTCCCAACAAAAGGACCTTGAACTCGCAATCGTGTAACCAAATTCGTAAAGATAGAAAACTTACTTTTCTTTTATTCTTTCTTGAAGCGTTTCAAGCCACCCAAGAACGCTCTTCTCGCGGCTTGATCCCCTCTCCTTTGGTAAAGCTCGAATCTTCAAACTTCTAACTTGAAGTCTCTAGAGAAAGTCCACCAACTTGATCACAATCTAACTAGTAAGGATGCTAGTTCTCTAGTTAGTGTTTAGGCTTAACCTAGGGTTTAATATAATCTTGGAGAAAGGAAGGTGTTCAACACATGAACCAAGAATTGTCAATTAGCTCCATAAGGAGCTCGAGCTCCCCTATTTATAGGAAAGGGGGTGCCGAAATTCCTAGTCCTTTTTGGGCTAGGATTTTGGTCCCTCTCTCCTATTACTTGATCATCAAGTATTTTCCAACTTTGACTTTGAATTCTAATTCTAGTCAACTTTTAAGAGAGCTAAAAATATCCAAACTATTTTTGGATAATTTTATACTTTATTTATTATAAAATAAATAACTTATTTTTATCTAATTAATTAATTAACTAGATTATTTTCTCCAAAATTAGACTTTCTTTTTAATTCAAAATTAAACCAAAGTCTATTAAATAATTAACTAATTAATTATTTAATATATATATAATACATATATATACACACGTGTGTGACACGTGTCACAGTGACACGTGTCACTCACGTGAGCCACACGTGTGACTTCACACGTGTGGAACCCTCTTGGCCCGATTAACTCGTTTAATCATTTTCAAGCCTCAACTCATGTAACCAAGTTGTTGTGTGTGACCCTCTAGGTTCTCAATTCAATTAGCAGTGACCCTAATTAATTAATTCACTAATTAATTAATCAGTCCACAGATTAAACGACCATAGTCTAGCAACAGGTGTTTAACCCCTAGCTGAATTGGAATGTTCGGATTCGACAGAACCTTTAAGTCATTGATTCATGTGAGATACAATCCTCCTACTTACTATCTCTCAACCAAGATCTAGGGCAAGGGAATAATCAGAACCCTAATAATCCGGTCTTAAAGCTAAGTGCATTTCATATCCATTTGATCTCAATCCAAGAAACCCTTTTCTTGATGTCTTGATCTACTGCCTTGGCCAAGGACTCCATATGGCATATGAATGATTTATACAATAAGAGATCACCTTGCAAATGCAAGTGTAGGTCCTATCTTGATTCTCATTCACTTTCATGAATCACTTGTGCAGCCCCAGTATAAGCCTTGAATCAGTTGTCTAAGGCGACACCCTTTAAAGCTTATACCAAAGACTACAGAGTTAACTCATAAAGTAACATGGAACCTCAAGTCTAAGGATCAATTAATCACATCAATGACTCGTGAGATATTTCCTAATCTGGAAGTTTCCATTTCCTGAAATAAAAACTTCCTTTCCCATTTAGGAATGTTCTCACACGGGGCACCTCAGTGAACTTACTTATTAAAGTAAGCACCCTCATGTATCACGCACGTATCAACTATACACTTTGCGCCTCCATGAAACAAGGTGGTCCTTCTTAAGGGCGTGATCCCACAAGCAAGCCTTAGAGGAGTCAGGTTGACACTCCCACTGTCTGTAGGACTCATCGGCTTGGAGTATTTTACTAATCATGACTTATGTGATATAGGGCTCGTTTCATGAACCATTTCACCTAAATGGTAGAGTCCTAAAGTCATCAGGATTAGGGGAGTTATCATACATGCACAGCTAAAGTAAACGCATACCAAACAAGAGCATATAAAGAAGTGTTGCCTCAATTCGTTATTTTATTCAAAGATTGTCTGTGATTACAATAAGGAAAAGCACAAAGCGGATATACAATCGGCTTTCTAGGGAACTATTCCTAACAATCTCCCACTTGCCCGTCAAAGCCATTCTAAAGCTACTCTAAGTCCCATCTTCTGAAGATGACCTTGGAAAGCTTCTCGACTAAGGGGTTTAGTAAGTGGATCTGCCACGTTCTCTGCTGATGTGACCCTCTCAATTTGCACATCTCCTCTTTTGATAATATCACGGATTAGGTGATACTTCCTCATAATGTGCTTGGTCCGTTGGTGAGATCTTGGTTCTCTTGCTTGAGCAACCGCCCCAGTGTTGTCACAAAACACAGTAATGGGGTCTTTCATGCTAGGAACAACATTCAACTCTTGAATGAAGTTTCTTATCCAAACACCTTCCTTAGCTGCATCATTTGCAGCTAAGTATTCGGCCTCAGTGGTCGAATCTGCAGTGGTAGTCTGCTTGGAACTCTTCCAACTCACTGCTCCGCCGTTCAGGCAGAAAATGTATCCTGACATTGACTTAAAATCATCTAAGTCAGATGCAAAGCTTGCATCGCAGTATCCTTCGACAGTAAGATCTTTTTGACCTCCGTAAACTAAGAATAAATCTTTAGTACTTTTCAAGTACTTAAGAATATTCTTCACGGCAGCCCAGTGACCATCTCCAGGGTCAGATTGGAAACGACTTGTTACACTAAGTGCATAAGCCACATCCGGTCGAGTACATAACATTGCATACATTATGCTACCTATTGCTGATGCATAAGGTGTATGAGTCATTCTTTCCTTCTCAAGGTCAGTCTTAGGATACATCTTCTTTGAAAGACATGTTCCTACACTCATAGGAAGGTTCTTAACCTTTGCCGACTCCATATTGAATCTCTTCAATACTTTGTCAATGTACATCGACTGTGATAGTCCTATTAACCTTCTAGATCTATCTCTATAGATTTTAATTCCAAGGATATAGGACGCATCACCAAGATCTTTCATCTCGAATTGGTTCGATAACCATAACTTAGTCACTTTCATGTCATCCTTCGAATTCCCAATAAGAAGGATGTCATCAACATAAAGTACTAAGAATTGTACTGAGGTCTCCAATTCCTTTCTATACACACATGATTCATTCGAAATTTGGATGAAGCCAAACGCTTTGACCGATTCATCAAATCGAATGTTCCAATTCCTAGAAGCCTGTTTCAATCCATAGATTGATCTTTGGAGTTTGCAAACCTTTTGCTCACTCCCACTGAATGTGAAACCTATGGGTTGCTCCATATAAATGTCTTTGTCAATGTCACCATTGAGAAAGGCAGTTTTCACATCCATTTGCCATATCTCATAGTCATAATATGCAGCAATGGCAAGCATGATTCGAATGGACTTTTGCATTGCAACTGGTGAAAAGGTTTCGTCAAAGTCCACGCCGGGTCTTTGAGTGAATCCTTTTGCAACCAGTCTTGCTTTGTAGGCTGCAATGCTTCCATCAACTCCAAGCTTTCTCTTAAAGATCCATTTGCAACCTATGGGTTTGACCCCATCAGGCAAATCTACCAAGGTCCAAACTTGGTTGGAGTTCATGGAATCCATTTCGGATTTCATGGCTTCTATCCACTGTTCAGAGTCGAAATCTGAAAGTGCCTCCTCATATGTTAAAGGATCATTATCCTTTTGAGAGATTTCATGGAAGAATCCATACCATCTCTCCGGCTGTCTAGGAGTGCGTTCAGAACGCCTTAGAGGAGGTTTTTCGTGTGTATCGAAATTCGTGATTGGTTGTAGTTGATCAGAGTGGGACGTTTCTTCAGTAGGTGGTGTGGGGTCATTTTGTACTTCTTCTAATTCTATGATCTTGCCCTTCTTTTCTTTAAGGAACGGTTCCTCAAGAAAAGTGGCATTTCTAGAAACAAACACCTTTTGTTCAGATTGATCATAGAAGTAGTATCCTATGGATTCCTTAGGATAACCTACAAAGTAGCATAAGTTAGAACGAGATTCTAACTTATCTCCCACTGTCCTCTTCACGTAAGCAGGACAACCCCAAATTCTTAAGTAAGAATAACTAGGGATTTTACCATGCCACATTTCATAGGGCGTTTTAGGGACTGACTTAGAGGGAACAAGATTCAAAATCTTTGCTGCACTTTCTAGGGCATAACCCCAGAAAGAAGGTGGTAAGTCAGTGAAACTCATCATGGAACGAACCATATCAAGTAGGGTTCGATTCCTTCTCTCAGAAACTCCATTAAGCTGAGGAGTTCCCGGAGGAGTCCACTGAGAGATAATCCCATTATCCTTGAGATGATTAAGGAATTCTTCACTAAGATATTCGCCTCCTCGATCAGATCGAAGTGCTTTGATCTTGTGACCAGTTTGGTTCTCAACCTCCTTTTGAAATTCTAAGAATTTCTCAAAAGCTTCAGATTTATACTTCATTAAGTATAGATAACCATACCGACTAAAGTCATCAGTAAAGGTTATGAAGTACTGATGATTGTTTCTAGTGCTTACACTAAGCGGTCCACAAACATCAGTATGGATCAAATCCAAAACCTCAGTGGCACGTTCCACAGTTCCTTTAAAAGGAACTTTGGACATCTTTCCTTTGAGACAGGATTCGCAAGAAGTCAACTCTTTGAGATCATTTTCAGAGAATGATCCTAAAGTGTTTATCTTGCTAATTCTGTTCTTAGAAATGTGTCCCAATCTAGCGTGCCATAAGGAAGCTGAAACTTTGTCATCTCTCTTACGCTTCGTTTCTCGTTGTATATTCATAATATTGATATTTTGAGTTAGGTAAAGTCCATTACTTAGAGTACCGATATGAACGGAAGAGTTGTTCCGTTTGATAAAGTATTTACCATTCTTAATATAAGTTTCATAACCTTCACAATCCAATATTGGAACTGAAATTATATTACGAATAATGCTCGGTACATAAAGGACTTTGTTTAATACTAACTCAAAACTACCTAAATCTAATCTAATTGTGCCTAAAGCTCGAGCTTCAACGTTTGAGCCATCGCCGATCTTCAAGACACATTCTCCTTCTTTGAGTTGTTGGACTTCATTTAGCATCTGTACATCATTACAGATATGAGTTCCACAACCGGTATCAAGTACCCAAGAACTAGAATTAATAGAAAGATTTACTTCAACGAGAAAGATACCTTTCTTTAGAGTAGCCTTGTACTCTGGGCAGTTTCTCCTCCAATGTCCCGCTTTGCCACAATGGAAGCAAACATCCTCTTTCTGATCACGCTTCTTCTTTTGGGCCTTCCCCTTCGAAATGCCACCAGTAGGCCTAAGGGGTTTCTTCTTCTTCTTTTGGGCTTTCTTGCCCTTACCTTTAGAAGGCCCAGAAGAGGAAGATGGAGCATTCACCATCAAAACCTTATTGTCCTTCTTGATCGTGCTTTCAGCAGTCACAAGCTGACTAATCAGCTCAGCTACAGTAGCACCAGCATGATTCATGTTGAAGTTAAGGACAAATGGGTTGAATGATGGTGGGAGCGAAGCTAGCAACAAATCCACTGAAAGCTCATCTTTCAGTGGCATGTCCATGGAAGCAAGTTTCTCAGTAAGGGCAAGAAACTTGAGTCCATGTTCATGGACACTTGAACCTTCCCTCATTCTCAAGTGGAATAATTCCTTTGAAGTGTTATACCTTGTAACACGTTCATGAGGGCGGTAAAGTTGCTCTAAGTGGTCGTAAATCTCCCAAGCAAATTCCATGGCCTCATGTTGCCTTTGCAAGTCCGGAGACATGTTAGCCAACATAAGGCAACGGGCTTGGAGATTATCATCCTTCCACTTCTGAATCGCGTCCCGCTCAGCCCGAGTGGGAGCCTCCCCTTCGGGACTAGGCTCCCCTTCGAAGAGAACATAAGTTCTCTTCTCAGAATCTAAAATGATTTTTAGATTCCTCAGCCAATCAGAATAATTGGGACCAGTCAACTTGTTTGACTCGAGGATCGATACAAGAGGGTTTTTGGTTGCCATTTCAAAACACGTAGAGAATCACAGAATCTACGACCTAAATGGTAAAACAGAGAACTAGTGAGCATGCTGAATTATAACGATATACAAAAGATAAGGTCTTTAATCTATTGTAGCTCCCACTGTTTTTCAAAGATCTAGAATTCCCAAAGATCTAAGAGGAACACGTTTCCCAATGGGTACTAAGATCCTAGGCATTTTACCTCGAACCCACGACTCGCGGACATTCTTAGCAAGAACCCTAGGTAGGTACAACTTACCAATTCTAACACTTTTAGAACTCTTAGTAATTGTTTTTGCATCACCTATCTTTCAATATGGACCCACGACTCGTGCGACATCCATATTTACTTAGGCGTTAAGCTAGACCCATCAATCATAATATCATGACCAAAACTTAGTTCGAACGACCCACGACTCGCGGACATCGCCCTTGCTAAAATTGACCACGAAATATTGATCATTTAAAATGATTAATTAGGTAACTAAGAACTAATAAGCTCCACTAGCTATCCCACGACTCGCGGACAATAACTAGCTTTACTTACTAAACTTAAAACCTATTGATGGAATGCTAGGAATTTAATTCAAAATTTGCATCTCGAATTAAACACCTATTTGTTCGAAATTAGCTTAATATTTAATGGGAATTTTCGAATCAACCGGAGAGTTGTCCGGTTCGACCTCACCAACATATATGTTATCCAATTTTATTAGTCTTGATTAATGCAAGTACACTTAAATGCATTTCAAACAAGCACATAAACAGATAACATGTCCTAGCATGATACTAACATGTAATGATCATGGGTTCTACCTATCTTATGCGTGATATGTGGGAGCCACTCCACAATCACAAGTTCTAACATACATGCCACATAAACAGTTCAAATCACATAAGGGAAAGCAGTAACAAAATACGAGCCCTATCTCTATTACATTTAACAATTGAGATTCCCCTCCCTAACATTTTGAGGGGTCTTCACTTATGGCCTCCTTGTTACTTGAATGTGGTCCATCTTACTCCATGGGTGCATTGTCTCCAAAATGAAAATAAAACCTCACCACCTATCTCTACTCTCAAATTACAATAAAAAGAAAAAGACATAAAGTAATAAGGCTCAATCTTCATATTGGCCTTAGACAATTACACGGGGCATACCCCGGCCTCAAAAACAGTAATATGGAAAGCCACATAATAAATCACATAACAGTACGCACATAAATGAGGCTCCAACCTCAATTGAAAAACGCAACTATAGGGCTCCAACCCCAATTTAAACCATCCATGTGCATAAAGTAAAACCATACATAGATCTAAACCCATGATCACCTAACATGCTTTTGCAAGAATTTAAATTTAACCAATAAATTAAAATTCTCGCTTTAAGCTCTAATAGCTTAAAACACGACTTGATGCGAGTCTTATTTATAAAAGTTTTCAATAAATCCCAAATTACCAAAACAAATAAAATTCCAATTAATTTCTGAAAATTAATAATTTTATCAAAGATGTATTTTCCCAAAATATAAACCGCTTCAATTTCTCAAAAATCCCAATTTTAAGTTTTATTCAAAAATTAAAAATAAATATTCAAAAATAAAATTTTTAAAATTAAAATAAAAAATTGGGACTGGATTGCACGAAACACAAAAGGGCCGGATCACGAAAACGGGGCCCGTGCGCGAAACGGGGCGCAGCGTCGCAAGCGTGCGCGGACGCGCACGGCAGGCGCGCACAGCGCCCGGCCAAGGCCAGGCGAGTGCGCGCACTGCGCGCGCATGCCGCGCACCTCGCGCGCGCGCGCCCTGCTGGGCGGTGGGCGGCCAGTCTCGGCCGCCCTGGGCGGGCGCGCCTAGGCGCGCCCGGGAGGCTCCCGCACAGGCGTGCGGAAGGAACTGGCGGCTGGCCGGTCTGTCCCGGCCAGGCCTGGGCGGTGACGGGCGGCGCGCCCGGGAGGGCCTCCCGCGCGGTTGCGGGAGGGTGGCGCGCGAAGCCCGCGCGCGCGACTCCTTCGCGCGGGGGGTTTCGCATGTTCATCGTGATCCGGGCTTTCGTTTCGTGTTTTCGTTCAAAAGCAAAACCAATCCAAGAAATCCAAAAACAGTTTATACAGTTTCAAATCTAAAATTGTTTTTCAAAAATTAAATTTTATAAAAACCAATTTTAAGGAACTTTCAGGAAAAAATACAGTTTCGTAATTCAGGCTTTCTAAAACAATTACAAATACTCAATCGCATCAAGCCTAAGAATTTCTACCAAATTCAGTATAATTGAGACGAATCAGAAACACGATTAACGAGGTGGCTCTGATACCACTTGTTGGAAAACACGAATCAGAAAGCAGCGGAATTTAAAAAATTTTCCCAACAAAAGGACCTTGAACTCGCAATCGTGTAACCAAATTCATAAAGATAGAAAACTTACTTTTCTTTTATTCTTTCTTGAAGCGTTTCAAGCCACCCAAGAACGCTCTTCTCGCGGCTTGATCCCCTCTCCTTTGGTAAAGCTCGAATCTTCAAACTTCTAACTTGAAGTCTCTAGAGAAAGTCCACCAACTTGATCACAATCTAACTAGTAAGGATGCTAGTTCTCTAGTTAGTGTTTAGGCTTAACCTAGGGTTTAATATAATCTTGGAGAAAGGAAGGTGTTCAACACATGAACCAAGAATTGTCAATTAGCTCCATAAGGAGCTCGAGCTCCACTATTTATAGGAAAGGGGGTGCCGAAATTCCTAGTCCTTTTTGGGCTAGGATTTTGGTCCCTCTCTCCTATTACTTGATCATCAAGTATTTTCCAACTTTGACTTTGAATTCTAATTCTAGTCAACTTTTAAGAGAGCTAAAAATATCCAAACTATTTTTGGATAATTTTATACTTTATTTATTATAAAATAAATAACTTATTTTTATCTAATTAATTAATTAACTAGATTATTTTCTCCAAAATTAGACATTCTTTTTAATTCAAAATTAAACCAAAGTCTATTAAATAATTAACTAATTAATTATTTAATATATATATAATACATATATATACACACGTGTGTGACACGTGTCACAGTGACACGTGTCACTCACGTGAGCCACACGTGTGACTTCACACGTGTGGAACCCTCTTGGCCCGATTAACTCGTTTAATCATTTTCAAGCCTCAACTCATGTAACCAAGTTGTTGTGTGTGACCCTCTAGGTTCTCAATTCAATTAGCAGTGACCCTAATTAATTAATTCACTAATTAATTAATCAGTCCACAGATTAAACGACCATAGTCTAGCAACAGGTGTTTAACCCCTAGCTGAATTGGAATGTTCGGATTCGACAGAACCTTTAAGTCATTGATTCATGTGAGATACAATCCTCCTACTTACTATCTCTCAACCAAGATCTAGGGCAAGGGAATAATCAGAACCCTAATAATCCGGTCTTAAAGCTAAGTGCATTTCATATCCATTTGATCTCAATCCAAGAAACCCTTTTCTTGATGTCTTGATCTACTGCCTTGGCCAAGGACTCCATATGGCATATGAATGACTTATACAATAAGAGATCACCTTGCAAATGCAAGTGTAGGTCCTATCTTGATTCTCATTCACTTTCATGAATCACTTGTGCAGCCCCAGTATAAGCCTTGAATCAGTTGTCTAAGGCGACACCCTTTAAAGCTTATACCAAAGACTACAGAGTTAACTCATAAAGTAACATGGAACCTCAAGTCTAAGGATCAATTAATCACATCAATGACTCGTGAGATATTTCCTAATCTGGAAGTTTCCATTTCCTGAAATAAAAACTTCCTTTCCCATTTAGGAATGTTCTCACACGGGGCACCTCAGTGAACTTACTTATTAAAGTAAGCACCCTCATGTATCACGCACGTATCAACTATACACTTTGCACCTCCATGAAACAAGGTGGTCCTTCTTAAGGGCGTGATCCCACAAGCAAGCCTTAGAGGAGTCAGGTTGACACTCCCACTGTCTGTAGGACTCATCGGCTTGGAGTATTTTACTAATCATGACTTATGTGATATAGGGCTCGTTTCATGAACCATTTCACCTAAATGGTAGAGTCCTAAAGTCATCAGGATTAGTGGAGTTCTCATACATGCACAGCTAAAGTAAACGCATACCAAACAAGAGCATATAAAGAAGTGTTGCCTCAATTCGTTATTTTATTCAAAGATTGTCTGTGATTACAATAAGGAAAAGCACAAAGCGGATATACAATCGGCTTTCTAGGGCACTATTCCTAACAGACTGTTTCCAAATATATTTAGAGTTCGATAGGTTGGTTCGTTATGCTCCTAATATTGCAAGTGATGATGCTCATAAAGCTATGCATTTTGTTCAAGGACTTCGACCGGATATTCAAACAGCTATTGAGGCCGTTAATACAAGCACTTTGTTGAAGGCTACTTCTAAGGCTTTGAAAGTGGAAGATGGAGTTGTAAGCCGGAGGACTACTTACGGCTCTGGCCAAGGATCCGGTTCAGGATCGGGGTATAATCCCGGGAAAAGGTCTATAAATCAAGCAATTCAACAAAATAAAGGCCTAAACAAGAAACCCCGTACCACAGGGCCAGCTCCAAAAGCACCACTAGCTCCTACAGGATCTCGTCAGGATGTACAGCCTTGCACCTATTGTGGAGGACCTACTCACACCTTCCATACTTATCGAAAAAGGCTAGGTCTTTGCCTTATTCGTGGAAAGGGGACTCATATGGCGAACATTTGTCCCGACAAGAACCCAGCCTTTCAACCTGGAGCTCACAGGCCTATGATTCTGACGCGTGCATATGCCCTCGAGGACGGGGAACAGAATGTAGATGCTATCCACAATGTCGTGGTGGAAGGTACCGTTTGCATACATAACATGAACATACATGCACTTTTCGATCCGGGTGCCACACATTCCTTTCTTTCCTATGACTTAGTTGCTACTCTATGATTGCCTGTTATTTATTTGAATTCTAACTATTTGGTGAGTTCTCCTCTTGGAGGAAGTTTGCAGACAGATCGGGTTGTCCGGGATTGTTCAGTGTTGTTAGAAGGGAAAGATTATCATGAAGAAATATGGGGTAATTCTGGGTATGGATTGGCTATTCAAGCACCGGGCTACAGTTGATTGTTTTGCAAAGAAGATTAAGTTGGGTGAGGATTTGATTGTGGTTGTTGGTTCGAAGACGGTACCTCTTTTATCCTTTTCAGAAGCTCACAAGTTGGTAAAGGATGGAGCCCTGGGATTTATTGCCTATCTTCTTAATAAACCGAAAGATCAAACAAGTTTTGAGGAGACCGCCGTCGTGAAGGAATATCCCGATGTATTTCCGAAAAATTTGGGTTCTCTACCTCCAGACAGGGAGATTGAGTTTGTAATTGATCTATATCCAGGATCCGAGCCGTATTCTAAGACTCCCTACCGAAGGGCCCCAGCTGTAACGCCCCAAATTCTATTAATCATAATTGTATGTTCAGTACGATTTTATAAATTATATTTTATCAAACTTTCATGAAACTCCATGAATTTATATTGAAAATAAATTTATTTCATAACTTGGAAATAATTATCACATGAAACAAAACCCGAGGGTGCATCAATTACCGAATTGTCCCTATTTGATTATTTCCTTAAACCTCAGGGACCTAATTGCATAGTTTTCAAGGGCCTAATTGATTATTTCTCAAAACCTTGTATCCTTAATTGCATAACTTAAACATTTCAAGGATTAGATTGTAAATAGTGGCATTTCACATGTTTCAAAAATGGATGAATCGATATATGCATCCTCAAGCTTCTTCCTTGCTCTCATATCATCCAAAAATATCCCAACCACATTTGCTTATTGATCTCGGTTCATACAAGAAAGAAAAGGGAAGAGATTTCATACTTTTCATCAAGAATTATCAAGAAACATTTCAAGAATTAGGACTTGATCATCATCCTTATCTCTTTTCTCCATATTTTCCTTTCAAGGTTGGTTTGGCATGAGTTTATGATTCTTGATCATATTTGGTTGAGCTAGGGTTTGAGAGTTTGATGCTAGATGGATTATTTGTAGATGAAAGCATGAATATGTGATTATATCATGAATTATGGAATGATTTCTTCATGAATTTAATGGAAAATTGAGCTTGAATGATCAAGTATGATCATGAGCATGAAACATGGATTCTTGATAATATTTCATGATCTAAGTGTCTAAATGTTACTTTATCATTTATTGAAGATATATACATGTATATTTCCAGAATTTCAAGTCTTTATTGATCAAACTTGGCTTTTGTTGTTGTTTTGTGCCATTCCCGTAGCCTTCCCCTGTTTTGCTCTGTTTCTGTAACTTGCAGAAATAGGGAACGGCCGTTCCCAGCTTCAAAGCTTTGTGGGAACGGGCGTTCCCTTCTTTTGAATCAAAAGAACGCGGCCGACTATGGGAACGGCCGTTCCTATTTTGGCCTTGGAGCCGGAAGGGCCGTTCCCAGCGTAGGCGCATTTTACATGGAGAAAACGTTGGTACGCTTTGGGGTCGCATGGGAACGACCGTTCCCATTTTACAAAGGAAACCGGAACGGCCGTTCCCACCTGACATGCAGAACAAAATATTCTGCACAAAATTACAATTTCAGCCCCTCGATCCGACGACTCCTTTGACCCCGATTTGCTATAATATGATCTAATATGTAGTGAAACAACATGTTATCATGCCACATTGTATTTTCGTGGTCGTTTCGATACTTTTTGGCCGTTCGTCATATTTGGTCCACTTTAGAGTCATGTCTCACGTGTATACGTCGTGTTTGCACAGATTATCTTCTCGTGACGTGGAGCAGGGGCCGTAGGCCGTGTCTTGACTTGCATTTTGTCGGTAAAGGTGAGGTTTAGTTATTAACTATCTAGAACCATATAACCCTTATGTGGATTTCGGCCAAATTACATAAACATATATCTTTACAATCGTTTTCCAAGAACAAGGGATTTAATAACTACTCGTGTATCTTATTACAAATCGTGTTTCCTGAAACTAATCAAGTTCTTGACAAGCAAATCGTGTACCGTGTTTATGATCAAGTCATGAATCGTGTCATCGTGTTACCGTGATCGTGTTTGGCGAACTATCGAGTACCATGTATCGTGTATCGTGTTTATGGGCCCGAGGGTGAGTGTTTGAGCCAACCGGGAAAGCATAGGGCTGACGGGTAACTCACAACACCTCCCTCAAACCGTGGGGATGCCCCCTGATTCCACCAGGAGATTTGGTGGAGGAAGGAGTCCCGTACGTGGGAGTCATACTCCCGACGTGCACCGTGATATCGTGGGTGGTTCGGGCCTTGCAAACCCACCACCAATGGAGTGAAGGATGAGTTCCATGTTATTGATCGTGTGCACTTTAATGACTTGCATGATCACTTAATTAAATGAAAGTGCAACCCTTGTTCACTGTCGAGGTTGGTTGGAGATCGTGCACGCCCCTCGCCAGGGCCACTGATTGTTATAATAAACGTGATTAAACCTGATAGTTGTAATCTCGGGCGAGTTATTGATATTCTTGCACTTATTAATGATATTATTATTTGGTTACAAAACCTTACCCGAGAATATAACTCGCATGCTACTTGTGTTTATACATATACTGCCCCTCACTCGGTCTTCACAGACTGACGCCTCCACCTTTCAGGTTTTGTTCGTGGCATGCTAGGCGGGAGTCGGGTCATGTCCTTCTGTCCAGCTGAGTCTAGCATAGCTTTCTTTTCATGTATTAACAGTTTAGAGTACCATGTTAATAGTTCTAAGTATATTTATGTGAATGTTACTTGGAAGATGATAATGTATTGGTAGTTAAATGCAGTATTGATATCCGTGAATTATTCGGTGCTTCCCCTTTATTTTATTGCATGTGTAGTTTAGTTCCCGCCTAGCTTGTTGGTATTGCATTGTCACCCGTTCGCTATAGTTTTGATCTATGTATGGACTTTCTATTTCATACGTGGATCGAGGCTATAGTGCGGGGGTGTGGCACCTCCACGTGTAAGGGGTGTTACATCTAAGGTGGTATCAGAGCCCGGTTGCAAAACCGAGGCTCTCGTGTCGTGTCATGTCAAGTCTAGGTCGAACGGCATAGGATTAATTGACGCTTGGAGAGTCTTGCATCTTATTTGGAGCTACTTGGGCTTACTTGAAATTACTTGAATTAGCTAAATTACTTAATAAGTTGTGCCTTGCATTGATTTTGCTATTAATTGCCCACTAGTTGATCTTGAATTGTGTGTTATATTTGTATCCTATGATCTTAAATATGTTCATTAGCATTTCCTAATCCAACATGCATATCTAGTGTTTCAATTACAGGATGCCTCGACATAGGAGACATCATCATGATCATTCTCCTCGTGCTCCTTCACCCCCTCATGCTCAGCCACAAGATTTTATGAATGCGGTGGTCGGGTTAATTGATCAGAGACTTCAAGAACGGGTTCCTCCAGCACCACCTGCACCAATAGCCCCACAGGAAAACCCTATCTCTGCTATACTACGGGAATTTCAGAATCAACAACCTCCCAAGTTTTATAGGGGTGATGACATCCAGGCAGAAATGTGGCTCAAAGAGATTGATAGGATTTGGCAACTCATTCCGTGTGACTCCCAGGAAAAAGCTCGTTGCACTCTCACCTTGATTCAGGGCGAGGCCTACTCATGGTGGGAAAGTACCCAGATTGTATTAGAGGCTGCCGGGGAAGCTATTACTTGGGAAGTATTTGTTCGGGAATTCAAAAATAAGTTCATTCCACCAGCTTCCCGCACTCGTAGGTTGAGGGAGTTCACTGAGTTAAAACAAGAAGGGAGATCAGTTGGTGAGTACATTGCTGAGTTTGAAAGATTGTCCCGTTACGCTCCCAACATAGCGAACGACGACTTTCACAAGGCGACGCAATTCGTGCGGGGACTTAGGCCGGATATCCAGGATGCCTTGAAAGCTGCCAACATGAGCACTTGGGCCAAGGCTACCACTAAAGCATTGAAAGTCGAAGATTCGGACAATGCAAGAACGTCTATTCCTTTCTTTGAACTAGAGCCAGCTCCGGGATCAGGACAGGATTTCAACACAATGAAAAGGTCCAATGTTGCTTCAATTTCACTTTCCCAGGGAAGGGCCAAAAGAAAAAAGTCCCAGATCGACAAATCAACTTCAGAGAAGGTATCTGTTACATTGCCAGCATGATCAGGGAAACCACTTTGTACTTACTGTGGATGGGATACACATACCTATGATGGATGTAGAAAGCGGTTGCGGTTATGTTTCCGTTGTGGAAGTTCTGAGCATCAGATAGATACGTGTCCGAAACGGAAAGAGCGGTCCACCAGGGGTCAGAGCTCACTTAACAGGCAAGAACTACGGTGAACGGTACCTTTAACCATGCATCTCACGTGCATCATGGATCTTATTGTAGTTAATTTCGTGCTCGTTGCAAATTAATTAATTCTGAGCGATGAGTATATGATTAAAATGACTCTATTTGACCATGTAACATTCATATCATTGCTTCTCCAAATTTGCTTCTTGAATTACTTCCGTGTGCGTGAGAGACGGGGCTCTCTCTTATTTTCTGTTGAGAGACGGGGTTCTCTCACCTCTTGTGGAGAAACGGGGTTTTCTCACTTCTTATTGAAAGACGGGGATCTTTCACTTCTTGTTCAAGAGACGGGGTCTCTTATGGCTCATGCATTATTTAAACTCGACAGGGGACCTGGGGACCAGGTCCTTTTTAAGGGGGGGAGAGTTGTAACGCCCCAAATTCTATTAATCATAATTGTATGTTCAGTACGATTTTATAAATTATATTTTATCAAACTTTCATGAAACTCCATGAATTTATATTGAAAATAAATTTATTTCATAACTTGGAAATAATTATCACATGAAACAAAACCCGAGGGTGCATCAATTACCGAATTGTCCCTATTTGATTATTTCCTTAAACCTCAGGGACCTAATTGCATAGTTTTCAAGGGCCTAATTGATTATTTCTCAAAACCTTGTATCCTTAATTGCATAACTTAAACATTTCAAGGATTAGATTGTAAATAGTGGCATTTCACATGTTTCAAAAATGGATGAATCGATATATGCATCCTCAAGCTTCTTCCTTGCTCTCATATCATCCAAAAATATCCCAACCACATTTGCTTATTGATCTCGGTTCATACAAGAAAGAAAAGGGAAGAGATTTCATACTTTTCATCAAGAATTATCAAGAAACATTTCAAGAATTAGGACTTGATCATCATCCTTATCTCTTTTCTCCATATTTTCCTTTCAAGGTTGGTTTGGCATGAGTTTATGATTCTTGATCATATTTGGTTGAGCTAGGGTTTGAGAGTTTGATGCTAGATGGATTATTTGTAGATGAAAGCATGAATATGTGATTATATCATGAATTATGGAATGATTTCTTCATGAATTTAATGGAAAATTGAGCTTGAATGATCAAGTATGATCATGAGCATGAAACATGGATTCTTGATAATATTTCATGATCTAAGTGTCTAAATGTTACTTTATCATTTATTGAAGATATATACATGTATATTTCCAGAATTTCAAGTCTTTATTGATCAAACTTGGCTTTTGTTGTTGTTTTGTGCCATTCCCGTAGCCTTCCCCTGTTTTGCTCTGTTTCTGTAACTTGCAGAAACAGGGAACGGCCGTTCCCAGCTTCAAAGCTTTGTGGGAACGGGCGTTCCCTTCTTTTGAATCAAAAGAACGCGGCCGACTATGGGAACGGCCGTTCCCATTTTGGCCTTGGAGCCGGAAGGGCCGTTCCCAGCGTAGGCGCATTTTACATGGAGAAAACGTTGGTACGCTTTGGGGTCGCATGGGAACGACCGTTCCCATTTTACAAAGGAAACCGGAACGGCCGTTCCCACCTGACATGCAGAACAAAATATTCTGCACAAAATTACAATTTCAGCCCCTCGATCCGACGACTCCTTTGACCCCGATTTGCTATAATATGATCTAATATGTAGTGAAACAACATGTTATCATGCCACATTGTATTTTCGTGGTCGTTTCGATACTTTTTGGCCGTTCGTCATATTTGGTCCACTTTAGAGTCATGTCTCACGTGTATACGTCGTGTTTGCACAGATTATCTTCTCGTGACGTGGAACAGGGGCCGTAGGCCGTGTCTTGACTTGCATTTTGTCGGTAAAGGTGAGGTTTAGTTATTAACTATCTAGAACCATATAACCCTTATGTGGATTTCGGCCAAATTACATAAACATATATCTTTACAATCGTTTTCCAAGAACAAGGGATTTAATAACTACTCGTGTATCTTATTACAAATCGTGTTTCCTGAAACTAATCATGTTCTTGACAAGCAAATCGTGTACCGTGTTTATGATCAAGTCATGAATCGTGTCATCGTGTTACCGTGATCGTGTTTGGCGAACTATCGAGTACCATGTATCGTGTATCGTGTTTATGGGCCCGAGGGTGAGTGTTTGAGCCAACCGGGAAAGCATAGGGCTGACGGGTAACTCACAACACCTCCCTCAAACCGTGGGGATGCCCCCTGATTCCACCAGGAGGTTTGGTGGAGGAAGGAGTCCCGTACGTGGGAGTCATACTCCCGACGTGCACCGTGATATCGTGGGTGGTTCGGGCCTTGCAAACCCACCACCAATGGAGTGAAGGATGAGTTCCATGTTATTGATCGTGTGCACTTTAATGACTTGCATGATCACTTAATTAAATGAAAGTGCAACCCTTGTTCACTGTCGAGGTTGGTTGGAGATCGTGCACGCCCATCGCCAGGGCCACTGATTGTTATAATAAACGTGATTAAACCTGATAGTTGTAATCTCGGGCGAGTTATTGATATTCTTGCACTTATTAATGATATTATTATTTGGTTACAAAACCTTACCCGAGAATATAACTCGCATGCTACTTGTGTTTATACATATACTGCCCCTCACTCGGTCTTCACAGACTGACGCCTCCACCTTTCAGGTTTTGTTCGTGGCATGCTAGGCGGGAGTCGGGTCATGTCCTTCTGTCCAGCTGAGTCTAGCATAGCTTTCTTTTCATGTATTAACAGTTTAGAGTACCATGTTAATAGTTCTAAGTATATTTATGTGAATGTTACTTGGAAGATGATAATGTATTGGTAGTTAAATGCAGTATTGATATCCGTGAATTATTCGGTGCTTCCGCTTTATTTTATTGCATGTGTAGTTTAGTTCCCGCCTAGCTTGTTGGTATTGCATTGTCACCCGTTCGCTATAGTTTTGATCTATGTATGGACTTTCTATTTCATACGTGGATCGAGGCTATAGTGCGGGGGTGTGGCACCTCCACGTGTAAGGGGTGTTACACCAGCCGAGCTGAAAGAGTTAAAGATTCAACTTGAAGAGTTACTTAAAACCGGATATATTCGACCGAGTTCATCTCCTTGGGGTGCTCAGGTTTGGTTTGTTAAGAAGAAGGACAGGACGTTGAGAATGTGCATAGACTACCGGGAATTTAATCGGATGACTGTAAAGAATAAGTACCCACTACACCACGTTGAGGATTTGTTTGACATGTTGCAAGGTTCAGGGGTGTACTCGGAATTGGATTTAAGACTAGGGTACTATCAATTGAAAATCCGGGAAGAAGATATTCTCAAGACGGGATTCAACACCCGGTACAGGCATTATGAGTTTATAGTGATGCCTTTCGGTTTAACTAATGCCCCTGCAACATTTATGGATATGATGCATAGAATTTTCCGTCCCTATCTCGACAAGTTTGTGGTAATTTTCATTGATGACATCCTTGTGTATTCACGGACTGAAGATCATGCCCGACATCTCAGATTTGTATTGGATAGGTTGAGAGAGCACCGGTTGTATGCGAAGTTTAGTAAGTGTGAATTTTGGATTGACCGACCTGCTTTTCTAGGCCACATCGTTTCGAGCAAGGGTTTGGAAGTGGGTCCTTTGAAAATTGAGACGGTCTTAGCAAACTCCGAAGAATGCCTCAGAGGTAAGAAGCTTTTTGGGTTTAGCGGGTTATTACTTGAGATTCGTTCAGGACTTTTCGAAGATTGCCGCTCCTTTAACTCGATTAACGAAGAAAGAAGCTAAATTTGAGTGGGATTCGACGTGTGAAGCGAGTTTTCAGTTATTGAAGGAAAAGTTAACCACTGCACCTATGTTAGCACTTCCCGAAGGTAATGAAGGTTATACGGTTTATACGGATGCCTCTAAGGAAGGCTTGGGTTGTGTATTAATGGAGAATGGAAAAGTGATCGCCTACGCCTCTAGGAAATTGAAGGAGCATGAAAAGAACTGCCCCACGCATGATCTTGAACTCGCAGCCGTGGTTTTTGCTTTGGGAAAATGGAGGCACTATCTTTATGGAATTTCGTTTGAGATCTTTTCCGACCACAAGAGTCTCCAGTACTTGTTTTCTCTAAAGGAGCTAAACATGAGACAAAGGCGTTGGATGGAATTTCTCGAGGATTACGATTGTATAATTAAATACCATCTCGGTAAAGCCAACGTGGTCGTGGATGCGCTTAGTAGGAAGACTAGCATGTCTAATATGGAAGTGAGTGTTGGAGATGAGTTAGAGCCGATTAAGTTAAAAGCTCGAGTCTCTAATATCACGATTCAGCCGGATCTCCAGCAAAGGTTGTTTGAGGTACAGAGAGTGGATCCCTAGGTTCAGAGATTAGCTAAGAAAGCTAGAATTGATCCAGAGAGTTCGTTTAGATTTGATGACACCGGGCTTCCAAGGTTCAAGACTAGAGTGGTTGTACCGGGGTAATTGAAATGGGTTATACTTGAAGAAGCACACCGGTCAGCTTATTCGATATATCCTGGAGGAAACAAAATGTATAAGGATTTGAAACAGTATTATTGGTGGAACGGACTCAAGAGGGATGTGATTAATTTTGTGAAGCATTGCATGACTTGTCAGTTAGTGAAAGCTGAGCATCAAAAGCCATCGGGGGCTGTAACGCCCCGACTTTTCGGCTGTACAGGTATGACGTCACGAGTGGGTTTAGACCGAGTGTTATGTAATTTAATTATACTTTAATTGCTAAGTGAGTGTTTAATTAATAATTTTGTGAACTAATTGCTATTATATGACCAATATGATTTAAATGATTATGTTCTTTAATCTCGTTTTTAATATGGTTACGTACAATTAATGTTTTATGTTGAATATGTACGTATTTAAACTTATATGAAATCCTTGGACTCAATCGCACCTTGAATTTGATCCTCATTTGTTATCCTACCAAACCTTGGGACCCTAATTGAACTATTTAAATTCTATAAGGACCAAAGTGAAATTTCCCCTCATTCTTCCCCTTAATTACACGATCCACACTCCCACAACTTCATTCTTCTCCTTTCATCTTCTCCTAGAAAAACAAGGGTTCCATCTTCCTCCTCCTTTTTCTTTTGATCGATCCAAGCTAGTAGACAAGGAGACAAGAGGATTTCTTCAAGTTTTGGTCCAAGAATCAAGCTCAAGTCCTTCTCTTCTTCAACCCTTTCATCTCTTTTCCTCCAAGGTATATGTGTATATATATATATTTCATGTGGGTTGTGGAAATAAGTGGTTCTTGCATCCTAACTTGATATATGTTGTGTCTTGAAGCTCAATTGATGTATGTTGTTAAATCTTGAGTTATTTGTTAAAACATGAATGCATCACCATTGTTGGACCTTCAAGATGTGAAAATGGTGGATTGGGTTCTTGTGCATTTCATGCCATTTTGGTAGGCTATTATGATAGAGCATGTATGTGTGAGTTTATACCTTGAATGTGATTGCATTTGGTTGAGTTTTGAGGTAGTTTTTGCCCCCTCCTTTCTCCCCTTCGAGCAACCCCTGTTTCTTCTCGGTTTTCAGCTGAAAACCCTCTACCCGGGCGGGTAAATTCATGAAGAAAAACTACCCGGGCGGGTAGAGCTTGTGCAGAAAGTTTCTGCACAAGTTTTCCCCTGCCGGGTAGATTTTTCCTTGTACTTTCCCCGGCCAGGTACTCCCTCATCCGAACTCCGAATGACCTGATTTTTGAGCCTTTGGAAACATCTTCAAGCTATCTAACACCTCCAATTGGAATCAACTTAATATCTTTTCTCATTTATGAGTTATGATCATTTGAAAATTGTGTCGCTGCTTAGCCGAAACACTGCACTCACCCAACTTCGGACCTTCGCCATTTCCACATCGCTTTGAACCACGATTCGGGACATATATCATTTGAAAGGCCTGTGTATCTAGTTTCATTCCCAACAAACAAAACTCCATTCCAAATTCTAGAACTCAAGATATGTTCAATTCTTTACAGCTTGTGCATTACTAAAAACTATCAGCTCTCACTAAAAGCTTGCCCAATCCGTTTTCTTGCTTTCCCACCACTTCCTCGGATTCCATATGTGGTTTGAATGTATTGTATGCTTGCTTAATTGATTATATGTGATATATCTTGATATGATTATGAATTTTATGCTATGAATTCAATGTCTAAACGTGATACGACAATATGAACGTTTATGTGCTACTTTTATGCTTGCATGAATGGTTTGTTTCATTTAATTGTTTTGTGTGTTGTGTATAGCTCCTTATATAACTTATATATTTTGTTAATATGTTATATTATGTGTTAACTTGTATGTTATGAAATCATAATGTGATTTTGTTAATACATTTTGTGAATTATGATCCAATATGCCTTAAAATGCTGTCTAGCTTGCATGCATGAATGGTTCCGCCGTTTATTGGCCTCATATGATAACTTCTCGCTCCATTTTGACTCGCATGCATTGTTAACATATTATAGTATGAGTTATGATTATTGTATGAAGCTTATGATTCGATTTGATACAAAATATGAAAGATATGAAACATATGAATATGAAACCACCATATATTGAACATTTTGATTGAATTACTTGATTATATGACCCCATCACACGATTCGTGCTTTTTATGCATCTCATATCATGTGCATAACCTGCAGTGCATCTATGTGGTTTCATATTGAGTCAATTCTCACGAGTACACATTGTTCCTTCTCTTGTACAGTTCGTTTCCAGGGCGGAGACTTCCGAATTGAATAGGCACCCGTATTACTCATGCTTTATGTCTCGTGGTATTCCAGGTGAGGGTGTTTTTGTTTTAGTTATATAACAAACCCTACAACTCTTACGTGAAAAGCTTTGACCAAAACCTTATGAATATATATATGGTATTTTCAAAGTAGAGTCCTCGAGTAATTTATGATCGAGTAAACCCTTTTCAAATGAAATATGAAATATGTTATGTTTCTTATGAAATGAAATGTTTTGGCGAGATTATGCATGTATGTTATGTTCACGGGCCTAGGAATTCAGTACATGTGGCTATCCGGGGAGGCAAGGGCCGACGGTGATCCCATGTGCTGATTCCATTATGTTTAACGACGAAACGGACCTCGTCAAGGAGTTTTTGACGAGGAAACGCTAACCGGGCTTTGAGGACTCATGAACCTCATAGCCACAATGATATGTTTAGGTGGTCGGGCCTTGCAAACCCGTCCACCACCTGGAGGAAGAAGGTTGGAACTTATTTTATGATTATGATTATGTTTATGAATGATAGATATGCACCGTGCGGGAAAGCCGGGACACAGATTGTCCAAACGAATATGTCTTATGATATGATATATGATCTGTGTGTATTATGATATATTACATGATCACCTATTTAAAGTATTAATGTTATTTGTCGTACACAGTCGGAGTTTGGTTGGAGATAATGCACGCTCACTAGCTGAGCTTTTATGTTTATGTATGAATTATAAACTTAATAAATTTAATATGATTAGTCGTAAAGTTCGAGCATTGCTTAGAAATTCTCTTGTCCTTTTGGGAACTAATCTTAAATAAAACCTTGCTCGGGATTTATGACTTGCATGTGCATGTTTTTATATATACGTATATCGCTCTTGCTCACTCAGTCTTCTAAAGACAGACCCCTCTTCCCCACTTTTCAGTTCTTGCAGGTTTGGGCTAGGCGGAGGTCATGTTTTAAGTCTCTTGTCGAGTCACACGTGTACACTCGAGTCCCATTATATATTGTTATGATTAATTACATCTCCTTATGTATTCGGGCCTGTGTGCCATTTATGATTCTTGATTATGGATTCGGGACAGGTTGCATGCCTAGTTGAACCCGTTGTTAGGACTTGTGTTGGAACTTAATTATGTTATGAAATGTTTTTAAGTTTGGAGCTATTATTGGAATTCATTTATGGGATTATTACTTCAGTACTATGTTGGACGTTATGATTTATTTGGTTCAGGGTTAGATTCCACCTAGCTAGGATTTTTTTTTATTATTGTTTTTGTCTCCCGTTCGCTACGAGTCCGATTCATGCTTGGATTACCCATTTCACGTGTGGACTAGACTTGTAGTGCGGGGGATGTGGCGCCTAGCGTCGCGGGTGCTACAGGGGCTACTTCAACCACTACTTATCCTGGAATGGAAATGGGAACAAATTGCTATGGATTTTGTTTTGGGTTTGCCAAGAGTGAAAGGAGGGCTCGATGGAATCTGGGTTATCGTGGATAGATTGACGAAGTCAGCTCATTTTCTTGCAATCCGGATGTCCGATAAGGTAAGCAGGCTAGCGAAGAAATATAAGGATGAGATTGTTCAACTCCATGGGGTACTGGTTAGCATTTTGTCGGATAGAGATCCGAGATTCACTTCGAGATTTTGGCAAGAACTTCAATGGAATTTGGGAATAAGGCTTCAATTCAGCACCGCTTTTCATCCTCAGACAGACGGATAATCAGAGAGGTTGATCAAGTACTTGGAGGATATGTTGAGGGCGTGTGCTTTGGATTTCCAGAGCTGGAATGAGCAATTACCGTTGATTGAATTTTCTTATAACAATAGATACCAAGCTTCGATAGGAATGGCACCCTATGAAGCTCTCTATGGAAGAAAGTATCGATCTCCGTTGTTCTTCGACTTAGAAGAATGGAATTGGACCATACAGGAATGACTGAAAAGAGGGGAGAAAAAAAAACCCTCTAAGGCCGTACAAGAGGCGATTGATAAGGTCCAGCTGATCTAACAACGGATGAAGGCAGTTTAAGATAGATAAAAGAGCTATGCGGATCGACGAAGAAAGGATCATGAGTTCGAAGTAGGAGATAGAGTCTTTTTAAAGACTTCTCCAAGAAAAGGGTTCGCAAGGATTGGAAAAGGAGGAACATTAAACCCTTGGTATTTGGGTCCGTTTGAAATTCTTGAGAAGATCGGGGATACAACCTACTGTTTGGATCTACCTCCGAGTTTGACTGGAATTCTAATGTATTTCATGTTTCACAGCTTCGGAAGTATTACCCGGATGAGTTCGAGATCCTACCCGTTGAACAAGTGGAACTTTAGCCTAACCTCACCTTCGTTCAGAAACCGGTTAAGATTTTGGATCGAAAATTTCAAGAACTCAGAAACCGGTGAATTCCACTAGTTAAGTTATTATGGAGGAGTGATAAAACAGAGGAATCTACGTGGGAGACGGAGGATAAGATGAGGAAACTCCACCCCGAGTTGTTTCCGGACAATCAGTGAATCCGAGGATGGATTTTTTTAAGGGGGAGAGATTGTGACGCCCCGATATATCGGCCGTTTAGGTATAACTTATGTGCTCCCTAATTGCGCATTTAAATTATTAAAATTACGTAATTGTATGATTTGCTTTTCTTATTATTTGTATTTTAAATATATATATATGGAATATTTGAAATTGAATTTATATGAATTCTTGAACTATATGCCCTTGAGTGATACGTTTGCGTGCCGTTTCTATATGATTTGAATTCGAAATTTCATGAAAATTTAATATGTCGGAGATATGCGTCTTATGATCGTGTGTATATGCTTGTTTTACATTTTTGTATTCGTTTGATTGAGTTTTGAATTAAATTCGAATTGTGGAACCAAATCGGGGGCTAATGAGCAATTAGCGCACCCTTGCTTCCGTATGTGATATCTTGAGCTCGTGAACTCGGATTCGTGTTCCTTAAATGTCGTTGGACTCGTATCGATGGTTCGGGTTCAATGAATCAACCCTCATATTTTTCCAAAATTATTTTAATCTCCGAAATTCAAGCGTAAAGTGACTCGTCCGCCAAAATGCCACACTTAACCATTTTCCCCTATATCTCCTACAAACCTTGACCAAATTAACTATGGTTAGACTCTTTGGAACCCTAGTTCAAACTATTATCAGTTCCTAATCCCTCTAAACCGAACGACACTCATCACATAAGAGAAAAATCAGCCTAAACCCCTGACTTCCAGTTCCATTCTCGCCACCCCACAAGCTTGAAGATTTTAGAGCTCAAATCTCTCTCAACCTTCAACCAAATCAAGAGATGAGTTTGGGGTTGTGTTATACATTCATTAGTGGTCATTTTAAGCTATGCTTCCCTAATTTTGAGCTAGTATTGATGGAGTTTTGAGTTCATGGATGAATAGTTAGGTTATGGTGTAATTTCTTGATCTCATGAATTCTTTGATGATTTTGATTGATTGAAAGCATGAAAGTGATCACCTTAACTTCCTTATTGCATTTATGAATATGTATTTTGTGGTAGTTGAATGTTTTATGAGATGCCATTAATGAAAACTTGGAAGAAATTGAATGAAATGAGCTTTTACCTACCTTGTTCAGGTATGGATGGTCTTGATGCATGTTGGAGTGTTGTTTTAGGTTGGAATTGATGGTCTTTTGTTGAATATTCATACCTGAGCATGTTGGTTGAAGCTTGGACTCATTGCTGCTCTATTTTCACTCTGTTATGCTGCTGATACTTGTAGGTCTCAACCACGACCGTGTTTAGTTCAAAAACGGTAGAGGCCGCGACCCATAATTGCATTGCCTCTCGAGAATCAGGTCGCGACTGCGACCTAAATTATGCATGAATCATGTCATGGCCATGACTCCAATTTGCGCTGCTCATGTACTTGAAAAAGTTGCATGAAAAATTGGGGAAAAAAAGTAGGTAGCGGCCGCTACCATTTTGTAAACAAAACCCTCCTACATTCTGCATATATTTTCGAAAATGTAACTTGACTTGCATGGTTTTCTTAGCTCGTTTTTGTTCCATGCACTTCATTAACATGTCATATAATGTGTTATCCTGTGTGTTATGAAGTTTCATGATTTTTAATAGATTATTTTACGAGTTATGCTCTAACGTGCCTTCTTCGCTCCAAGTACGTGCATGCATGGATCTTCGCTATCAATATGAACCCTAATTTCTTATTTATCTCTTCTTTTATGATTTATATGAACTATATACATGTAAGAGTATGTATTATGATCGTTATATGAAACTTGTGGATTGAACTTATATGAAACGTGAAAGATATGAACTCGAATGAATTTGAACGCTTCTTATAATGAGTGAATGATTTGTTTATATGCCTTAAATACATTAATCGTGCACATGAACATTTTCATGACATAATATCATCTCTTATGCATTCATATCAATTTTTTTTTTTACTTAGCCGTGCGTCTTATGTGGTCATTTGAGTCTCACTTCACTTTCCTTGCACAGATTTGGATCCTGTTGGTGACGAGGCTGAGCAGTGAGGTCCTTGTGCCATTTCTTTTATCATTCAAGGTGGGTTTCTCTTCTTTTAGTTAAACGACCCTATATACTCTCAATGTGTAATGTTTTAAGCCAAATTTATATATATATATATCGAGTCTGTCAAAAGAGTCATTGATCTTGAACGTATAGCCCTTTTCTTTTATGACCCTACCTATTGTTTTAGCGAGGAATGATTGGTTGCACTGATTGGGGCCCAAGACTTAGTGTACGTGGCTAACCGGGGAAGCACGGGCTGACAGTGAACCCGTACACCAGTTTCACCAAAGTACGGCGATACCGGCCCTCGCTAGGAGGTTTAGCGGTGAATGGGAACCGGGATTTTGGGGATTCATGTACCCCACTAGCCACAATGATTGAGGTGGCCGGGCTTTCCAAACCCATCCACCGCCGGAGAAAAAAGGTGTTTACTTGACTGATTATGATTGATCGATTGATTATGCACGAAAGATTGTATGTGTGCAAACCTAATGAATAATTAATGATTACACAAGGTGTAGGTTGGAGACTTAGCCTTCTCGCTGGGCTCATGAATGACCTAATAATTGATATAATCCCATTTGATGATTTTCTTATTTTACCCATTTGGAAAATTGTTCTAAAACCTCTTTCGCGATTATAACTTGCATGAACGTGTTTAAATTCTGCATTATTTATATGTTATACCCCGTTTTTATACCTAAGAGTCCCTTTTGGACTGAACCCGTTTGGTTTTCAGTTTGTGCAGGTTTTTGGGATTTGCTAGGCGGGAATCCGAGTCTTTGGAATTTGCATTTGAGTCTAGCATCTCTTTTGTTAAAGTACACTCATCTCATGTTGATATTATGACTTGATATTGTATATGTGGAGCGAATATGATAGACTAGGCCGTGATGGAACTTTTGTATACTTGCACACTTTTATTTATTTTTGGAGCTTGAATGCTTATTGTTTACATTTTGACCTTGTTCAGCTTCCGCTCTTGCATTGCTCTGTTTTAGTACTTTTGTTATTGAATGGTTTAAGGGTTAGTCCCGCCTAGCATAGCGTGCGTGTAGCGTCCCCGTTCACCGTGATTTAGCTCGTGTATGGATTATCCATTTCATATACAGGTCGGGTCCGGTGCGGGGGATGTGGTATCTTGCGCTCAGGTGCTACACTTCTAATGGCAAGGGCATGAAAGCCCAAAAGAAGAAGAAATCCCTTAGACCAAATCGCAGCATCAAGAAGGGAAAAGCCCAAAAGAAGAAATGTGATCAGAAAGAGGATGTTTGCTACCATTGTGGCAAATCGGGGCATTGGAGAAGAAACTGCCAGTAGTACAAGGCTACTCTGAAAAAGGTATGTTCCTCGTTGAAGTAAATCTTTCTATTAATTCTAACTTTTGGGTACTTGATACCGGTTGTGGATCTCATATCTGTAATAATGTACAGATGCTAAGTGAGGTTCGGCAGCTCAAGGGAGGAGAATGTGTCTTAAAGATTGGAGATGGCTCAACGGTTGAGGCTCAAGCTTTAGGCATAATTAGATTAAATTTTGTAGCACCCGCACGGTGGGTCACCACATCCCCCACACCTAAGCCCAATCGACATACGAGATGGGAAACCCGTACATGAACCAAGTCAAGGCGAACGGGAGACTGACAGACTCACACGTAAGCTAGGCGGGATGTAGACCCTGCAAATTAAAACAAACCCCAAAACAAAATACATATGGAGAAGCTAAACATTCATTCAAATAATAAAGCACAAGCAACAAGTGACGGGTTCAACTACCATAGATACCTAATCCCGAAATAACAATAATCATATATGCAAACGGGTTCAAATTGTTTCCTAGAAGCCTGTCCCGAAATCATATTACATAATTCAAACAAAGCTTACATGAACATACATCATACTTATTTAAAATTCAAATCGTATGAAATGCAACAGACCCGAACAAACAAAAGACACAACAGACTATAAGGACTCGACACGCCGCCTAGCTCAAACTCCACGCACACCTACACACTAAAAACAAAAAAGGGAGTGGGGTCAGTCACACGGACTGAATGAACTCAGGGATAGTTTTTGCACACTAAACTTTGCTCATGATACATACATATAGGGAGTCTTATCAAAATGGAACAAAACATAACTTAACAGATTCTTACGTATCAAAACATACTTATCGTATCAAACCTTATCAAACCATTTCATATCTTAACTTACACTTTCAAAAGATCCATATTTTAACTTAATTAAGAGTCTATACCTGTTTCACGAACTTAACAGGGAATACATACAAAACTCGGTCGGTACGAGTAACAAATCCCATCTTGGGCTCCTCAGACATAACATATCATATCAGAACATATCAAAACAAAATAAACATATCAGACATACCTCCTTTTTCGGTGATGGAAGGGTTGCGCGACCCTAACCATTTAAACAGAAGAGGGGAGCGCTCACACTCAATCCTCAGGTTCCCATCCCCCTACCTAAACTCCTGGCGGGTCGGGTTAGTCCTATCAAACTTGGAGAATGTGCATAGGGGTGATAATCGGTGAGCCCATGGCCGTCTCGGCTTTTCCTTACCCACAACTCTAGGGCCCAACATACCGATACAAACCATTACAGAACAGAGCATATCAAACTTAACCTGCTACATAACATAGCTTACCTGACAACAACTATGCTTTACAATACCTCTCCATATCAAATCCATAACATATCCAAAGCTCGCAGTACTCGGCTCATAAGAGGCACACGATTTGAAGCATAGTTTAATATTGCAACATAACAAATTAGAATAAACCAGAACAAGCATACATAGGCTCGTACATAGCATATCATACTTTCAAAGCCTTAGCAAATTCATAAACTTACATAATTTGCACATATTTCCTTATACTTAAGGTTATAGTTCGCATGCATAGAAAACGAGCACGTTTCATAGGGTGTAACTATAACCTAACATCACCTTACACTAACAGAACCGAGAACAAGATAATCTATCCACCCCGGAATCAACACGCCTAACGAAACACCACCCCGGGTGCACCTGAACAAACTGAAGACAAAAATACAGAACTTAGACTCAAAGATAAACCACATAGACGCACGGCGTATGCTTAGGCACTTAAGGGATGCAATCATATAGGAAAAGTTCATATTCAAACTCATTTCATGCAATGAAATGCATTTCATAACTTAACATATGCTTAAAACACATATGGTTAAAACACATTAAGGGATGTTCATATACACAATTAATACAAATAAGAGTAATCGAAATGCATATAGTGGCACTTAGTCATTTACGAACATATAACACGTTCTAACACTTAATAGCATGCCATGAATCCACATAAAATATCATATTACATCATATATTGAGCACATTGCATGTAGGGATCAAAATCGGGGAGGGAAAAGGCAAAAGAAACAGGTTAACGGACAAAACGGATCACAAACACAACACAGGGAACCCGAATGGCCGTTCAGATCACCCCCTTACTAGGCCGAACGGCCGTTCAGGCATACAGAAACACTTCGTCCCTTGGAACGCCCGTTCCGAGTTATAAGCAGCGGCGAGAATGGTCGTTCCCACCTGGTTCGTGCACAAGAAGTAGCCATGGCGTCGGGTCAACACCCAACAACCCCAAAACCAAAGCAAACCACCACAACACACCCCGAAATTCACACCACGAAGTAAGTATATCACGTAGGTCACATAAATATAAGTTAGAACTCCCAAAACGAGCCCAAACACCCGAAATCCTGAATCTAGCACCATTCTTGGTCTCCCCCCAAATAAGCCATTTAAACACGTAATCACATGACAAAATGTACGTAGAATTGAAGAACGTAACGAGAGGAATACAACGGTTACCTTGGTTCTTCGATCGGGTGGTCGGATGGTGCAAGCTCGAGCTCCAAGCTTGAAGGGCCAAATGGGGGATTTCTCTTCTTCTTCTCCTATCTCTCTTGTTTCACGTGAGACTAAGGCAAGAAAAGGGATTTGTAACACCCCTATATTTATTTTCATAAATAACTCTATTATTTATATTATAAATATGAGTAAATATATATATAATAATATTTAATATTTTAGAAGGTTATAGTATCAAAACTATGGATTAATATCTTTTTATGGTATTAGAATTTGATGGGCTTGAAACCATCAACCCTCTAATCTATGAGCCTAAACAGTGGTCAAGTTGTTGGTTTCTCAAATCCATTGTCTTGAAACAAAGGCCTAGTTGTTGGTTTCTTCAAAACCATTAGCCCAAAACCAAAGAATTGTTGTTAGTTTCTCTAAAAACATTGGGCTAGGGCTAGAGATTGCATGTGATAGGTTAAAAATTCCTATAAATAGGTTATGAATTAAGGAAATCTTCACCATCTTCAAAATACATAACCATGGCTGCTGAGATTCTTATATACTCGATCTCATAGTTATATATATATACTAGCGACCGTGGCACACTCGTTGCGTGTGAAAAGTAAAAATAATGTTATTCAAAATTATATGATAAAAAATAGTACAAAAAATTAAACAATAATTTGTTCATGCAAAAATACAGACCATATATTCCTATCGTATGCAAACTACAAATATAGTAATGTACTTCATTAAAAAAAAATTGTAAATAGAACAACGTACCTCAAGGATATCACATTACAAAATTTATACAAACCGATCTAATAATACGTAATTATAATTTACTACAACTAACTCAAGCCATAGACCTGCATTGTCAAGATAAAAAAAAATATATAAGTTGTCAAATAATAAAAATTCATGAGAAATTAACTATAAATTAGTGTTGTTACTTCGTAATAGCTTTGCAAGAACTCTTATATTCCTTCACATCCATGCACCACTTTTGGAAATGATACTTGAAATACAACAATTAAATAATTTCGTTAGAAGATATATATATATATATTATATATACATAGAAATACATATATAAAGTTGTTAAATTATACCATATCAATGTCTACATCATTAACACTCTGCGTGTATTCACTGATAAAGAAATCAATTAGAATGCGTTATTTTAATAGTTTTTAAGATTATTTTTAAAAAATTATAATTTAATACACACATACTTTTGTGTCCTCTGTTTTCGTAACACTCGTAAAATCCACCTCCCTAAATCCCGTCCATTTATGCCAACAATTTTCTTCCAAACAGGACTGAGCATCTGTAATTTTGAAGACTACAAAAACACAATATAGAAGATAAAGTTTCATAATTATGAATGTGATGCCCGAACGAGGGTCATCCACATCCCCCGCACCTAGACTCGGACTCATGCATGAAATGGAAGTCCATACATGAGCCCTAGTCTAAGCGAACGAGGACCTAAACACACCCACTAGGCTAAGCGGGGCTAAACCGGAGACCAGAGTGCGCAAAAGAATTAGCAGATAAGCGGAAGCAACCAAGATCAACATTCATTAATACCAGTATTAATATTCACATTGCCACACCGGGCAAAAAGAATAATATACAAGATCAAGAATCCCAAAATATCAAACAAGAGTTCATAAAACTCCGAAACACAAAAGTATGAAATGCAGACTCAACCTAGACCAGCTAGTACGACACCAGACGCACTTCCCCGTCTAGCTCGAGCAACCCTGCACTAAAGGTGGGAAAAGGAGAGGGTCAGTCCAAACACTTGACTGAGTGAGGGGGCTAACGCACACCCACACACTATATAAGTATAACAAAGCAAGTAACAAAGGCGATGTCTATGAACCGGGCTAGGGTTTTGCAAGCCAAAACCTTTAAAAGAATACGTATGTATACAAAGAAATCCCATCCCGATTCATAATCCATCTAGCATAAACAGAAACAAAGATCCAGAGAGTACGAATCATCCCTAACTCCTCAGAATATCATAAAACATATCAGAATCATAAATCAATCCTTCCCCATCCAATGGCAATCGGGAATCAAACCCAATTCGCCTACTTAACATATGCACGGGGGTTGCGATCCCACAACGTGCTCGAGGATCCACGCCTCATCAACCTCCTGGAATCGCGCGTGTTACCACGAATGGGAATCATGCACAGGTATAACCCGACGGCTCTTGCCGTTCCAGGGCTCCTTACCCACAATTCCCGGGGCCCAACATACTTACCGGAACCAAATCCCATATTTCAGGGCTTACCTCGCACCAAACATAATAAAATCGTACCAAAACTTAAGCTTACTTACGCTTATACGTATATCTTTTCCATAAAGTTTGTAAAAGTTCTCATCAGGCCATAATCGTATCTTAAATAGTCATACACAAAAGAATATATAAGATATATATATATTCGCATGCGGGATTAAAATCATCACATTTCGGCCATAGGTCAATAACTAATACAGAAAGATCCTAAACCTCACCTTGAAACAAAAGAACCGGTAGCAAAAAGGGTTGATCCGACACCTAAGCCTCGGGCTCAACAACGTCCTGGGGTAGCTCTGAGACAAACAAACATAATACCCAAGACTTAGACTAAAAAATGTACCAATTAGACGCTCGACAATGCTTATTAATGCAATGGATGCGTATGAGATGCACAAACGTATCTTAAGGAACATAATGAAATATATTGAACCAAATCTTGATCAAATGAATTCAGAATCAAATCAAATTCTAATACATTCAAAAGGGCACACTATATAACATGATAAACAAGCTTAGAGATCAAAATGAATAGTAGAAAATTTTCCTAGATCCCCTGTACTTTTGAGTACCGGCGGAAAAATTTTGAGTACTTACTCAACTGACGGTTTCAAGTAAAACGCCCCTGTACTTTTGAGTACCAGTGAAAATAATTTTGAGTATCTACTCAACTGCCGACTTTAAAAGTGCAAATTCGGCCAAAACAAATTCTAACCAAGCAAGAACACTCCAAAGCCAAACTCAACACCAACATAAAGCTATGAAATCAGGCATTAACATATATGGTATCAAAAAGCATCAAAGAGACATGAGATCAAATGCACATTCTCAAAGAAACGAACACAAACGCATTTAAGAGCAAAACCGGTAAGGTTTGCATTCAAGAAGCCAAAATGAAATCAAAACTCAACATAAAGTCACCAAAGTAAATAAAACTCATCTATCACATAATATAGCATTCAAATGCTCAAATGGGGAGAAGGGGATCAAGTGTTCTTGCCCAAAACTCAATCAAAATCCAACAAGCATGCTTGAAATCATCAAATAGACACACATAAGGCACAAATTGATCAAGAACTCCAATACCCTAGCTTTCTCCCACAAACCCACAAGTCTCATAAATGCTATAACCCCCTAATCCAACTACCAAACAAAGGAATTAATAAATGACCCAAGAATATGCAACAACCACCACAATGAATGCTTACAAGTGCAACAAGAACCAAGGAAAAGCAAGAATGCAACAAGTGCCATGAGACCCCCTTACTATTCACCCTCTTGCCCAAAACATGCTTCCCAACATAAATTCAAAGATCAAGATGCATAAATGAGGTCACTCAAGCATGTGGATTACAAAAATAAACTTACCAAGCAAAGAAATTAAACACCCAAGAGTCTTGGAGCTTGGGGTCTTGCACAACAATGGAGTTTGAAGGTTTTAGGCTTCCTTTCCCTTCTTTTTCTGATAGGTCACAATTTGGGGAGGAAAAATGAGGAAAAGGGGCTGATTTGGTATATGAGAGAGAAAGAGAAAGTCAACAAGTAGGGCTATGGGTCCCACATAGGTATTTTAGGTGTGTTTCTTGTACGTATAAGTATTTGGGTAGGTATTTTGGTCCAAAAAGAATACGGAGGGCTCAAGACCAACACAAAACATATAATCAAGTTCTCGAATCATATTAGACACGTAAACACGCTCAAGAATCGAAAATCACAAAACACGTAACAACGAGCAACAAGGAATTCACGTTTCACGTACGTTCACATAATTCACGTAATTCACTTAATTTCAAATAATACAAGTAATTTAGATAAGAAAGGAATAAGAAAAGAGGTTAAACAAATAAGTAAATCACATAATTAATAATTAAAATGCGCACATAATGCGTACCTCTTCGTCCGGCGGATCGGGGTGTCACAATGAACTTGTAGATAAGTACTTAACAGTTATAAGGCATAAAATTCTTTTTAATGTATTTACTCTTTGAGAAGTGTTCTACGATCGAGACTCCTTCCACATATGCCAAACATCCATTTGTTCATCTAACTCTTCAGTGGTAGCGAAGTAAATAGGAATATTCATTTGTTTGAAGGGGAAACATCTACCTGCAAACACAAAGTGGAGTTATGACCATTACTTTAGACAACGTTAAATAAGGCAAGTAATTGAGTTTTTATCCAAAAAGTTAATAAATTCTCATTTAATATTGTCAAAATAGATATAGATATTTAAATAGATGCTTTTGACTCCTTACTCTTTGTCACATGAGGAAGGTTGTTTGAGTCACTGATGGGATGTTAGTAAAACCTCTCGATATACAACATTTCTAGTATATATGCCCAATCGTCGCTCTTGCTTTCCACTCTTAACCAAACCTTTGGTTGTCTATTGTGAAATTCCTCTAGATAATGCAACATACAATTGTTCGTGATTGAAGACATGATTACGCAAATATATTCCAATGTTTGGAACTGTTTGACCTTGAGATTTATTTATGGTTAGAGCCAAACTCAATCTTATTGAAAATTATGCACAGGTCATGACAAATGGTAATCCAGAGTTTTCTTCAGTTTTCAAAGGCATCCGATGTAAAAAGTATCATGTCCCTTGATGCGGACCTGTCATGATTTCAGCAGCAATGAAGTTTCTAGTAAGATTGCGACATATTAATCGAGTTCCATTACAAAGTCCAAGCTCAGGAGCAACATTTCTCAAAAGCATAATAGGGGACCCCCTTTTTAGTACAATTTTGTGTGGTGGCAAACCACTCGAACTAAGCGAGTTCAAAAACTCATCTGAGAAGAGATTATTGTTATCACCATCAACTGAATCCCAAGATGTGCACACCTTCTCTTCACCAGGGAATTTTTCTGTCAACATCTTATTGATCTTGTCCACATCTATATTTTTCGGAGTTATAATTGCTCTTCTTACCATGTAACTGGCATTATTTGCATGATGGATCATATTTGGAAAAACAAAATCGATCAAATCATAAAGCGATTGTTCACCTTCCCATGGTATCACCATTGATTGAGGCAATTTTATGAAATTACCATTAATTGAATGTTCCGTGCCATTTCCTATACCCAAAAGAAATTATGAGTACTCAAAATCACGTTGGGATCGCATATTTTGTTGTAGACGTAGAATCTAAACACCATCCCAAAATGTTGATCTTGAAATACTTGATGATATCTGTTGACCAATTGATCCTCCTTTAACAATTGGCAATACTTGTCTGAAATCTCCACCCATAATCATAACCTTACCACCAAATGGAAAGTCATTCTCTGTGATATCCCTAAAAGTCCTATCAATAGCCTCAAAAGCATAACGGTTTACCATTGGTGCTTTGTCCCATACTATAGCTTTAGCGTAACTAATCAGTTCTACAAGATCAGTATGCTTTTTAAGATTGCAATAGCTCACAGCTGATGGTTTAAGTGGAATTTTAAATCATGAATGTGCAGTTCTTCCACCAGGTAATAAAGTTGCTGCTATTCCAGATGTTGTTGTTGCAATAACAATGTGACCACTTTTTCTCAAATGAGCTAATAAAGCTCGATATAGGAATGTCTTTCCAGATCCCTCAGGCCCATCTATGAAAAAGATTCCAAATTGATTACTCAATACAGTTCTCATGATATTATCAAATGCCAATTTTTAGTGGTCATTTAATTTGTCAACATATTACAAATCTTCTTCTGGTATTTCAACGGAGAGCTCATCTTCGATTATCCTTGGGAGCGAAGTATCACTCACAAAATCATCGCTAACTGAAGGTAAATCAAAAATCTGAAAGATTTTTACCATAAGAATGCAGTAGTCTTCTTAAACTGAGCAACAGTCTGTTGATTTTCGTGTGAGGGTTTGCAGAACTTGATCTAGCATAATCTTGAAACATATACGGATAAAATTCCTCCCACAATTTTCGAACCCTAGTTGGTTCACATGAGACCAAAATTGAAACAAACAATCTTCTTAACGAAGACGGTATCCTAAAAGAACATGCTTCTTCCAAACATTGGCGTACATAGTCATCTTCTTTAAGAAGTCCCCGTTTTAGAGCAGCATCTTTGAATGTGTGGTATATTATTCCATTTGCAGTAAGCAATTCCTCAAAGGATCGTGGACCTCGCACATGATTAAGAATTATGCACTCATAAAATCTTTCGCCTTCAGAAGGCGACACAATATATATCCTTCCAATAACTTTATTCCTACTCGTGCATGGAATCCACTTCTTTTGTGTCGGAACCCATCTGTAGTATTCTGGGAATTCTTGATACAGATACTTTCCAGTCAATGTAGGATCACAATTCATCTTGAAAAACTCAGTTAGCATTGTCTCTGAATTATTTTCATTTTCCAAGATATCTTGTACACTTTGTGATGCAGTGAAGTTAATTGGCTGCTAATTTGGTAAATGTATCTGCAGTCTTATTACTGAAGGATACATCCTATACATAATGAATTCGTATACCAAAATACTTCTGGTGCAGAAATCCATCTTCCATTAACAAATTGTTCAATTTCATCATGCATTTCTCTAAGTAACTCCATAGATGCTCGATCAGAACCCTTATGGATTTATTTATATATGTACTTCACACCCTTGATTCCTCCACAAACTTCAACATTAATATGGCAATCATACTTCAAAAGAAGCCATGGATTGTAAGGAACAACCCATCCATTGTCAACCATTGTCCCAGACGTATTATTTAGTGGAACCGACATACCCTCTTATCTTCTATACAATGGATATTAATCATTTCCCGGTTCAGTGTGTGTTATAAATGGCTTTGGGAACCCTTTTTTGCATTTACCTTCTTTCATGCACACACTCTGTCGATTATGATCACCATATAGTCCGTGAATCATATGTTTCATAACAGCTTCGAACAACGCAGGTTCTTCGTCTTTATTAGGTATTTCAACCTGCACGACACTGTCAAAATCCTCAGGTGTTCGCAACTTGTCACTATTTTCAAAGATGACTAAGAGATGAACATGCAGCAAACCTCGTTTTTTATACTCGATAACATATGAGTAAGCATGAACTTTTCCTAGAACTCCTGTATGCACTATGTCTTTCTTAAACTCGACAAACTTTGAATGGAATATACGCGATAGCAAGTCCGGACGATCTTGAGGAATTTGTCCTAACTTGAGCTCATTTTTTATCTCAATCCAATTTGGATTGCAAGTCATGGTGATCATCAATTCAGGCTTTCCAAAGGTTTGCACCAAAGCCATTGCATCTTGATAGCTTGGTACATATCACGGGGACCACCTGTGAAAGATGACGGAAGTACTATTCTTTTCCCAATATTCCCTGAGAAGAGATGTTTCCTTATTAATATTCAAAAAGTGTTATTTTACAGATTTTATAATGAAACTATTTATGTACCTGCATTATTTTCTGCCCCATCTAAACAATCTTGAATACCCTGGTATAGTTCGGAACGAATATTATGTTGGTGTTGGCGATCCATCTCAATTTTGAGTTTCAATTTTCACATAATTATCTACCATACATTGTTGCAACAATCGACCTCCATAAAGTAAGAGGGATGAGTCATTATCTTGAATCTATAAGGTAATTATTTTAAAATCATTAAACTATCAAATTAATTTAATATTTTTATCTTTTCATTTATTAAGTAAAATATATATCATATAATGCTTATATATAAAATTAGTATTTAAATATTACCTGAAGCATATAAGCACAAAAGTCTCGACATGTAAAGCGTCTCCCATCAATAGTACGCATATTGATGTCCCAACCATACGTGCCATAAGGAAGAAAAAGAGGATATTGTAAAGGATCATAATACTCAACAACATCTTGAATATTCATAAGACGACCATCCATAGATTGGATAACAATATCCCTATTATTCAAGTTTTGAATATTCACATTATCGACTATCATAGCAGCAACCTAAGATGTCGTTGGAAGGCTGCATTGATGTTGGTTTGGTGACTGTTATTTGAGGATAAGACGACATTGGGGTATATCAGATCGTTGACCTAATTGTCTAAAGACACGGACAAACTGGTTACACCCATCAAGTATCTTTTATAGCTTCATGAGTAAATTTCGATCCAACTCTTGATTCTCTAAAAGTCGATTATCTATTTTGTGCTCTGAATCTAATATGCACACCTGCAGATACCTAGGTCTATGATGGGGAATTGGATGTAGAGTTCCAATACGATGATAAATTGACCCGTGAGCACGAAATGTATACAATCCTTGGCCTTCTTGCATGGGATCTTCGTCTATGTGAACACCAATGGACGTGAATGACAACACATAATTGTAAGCTCGAATATACTGTCTAAAATGTCTTTCTAACATCCCGTTCGTTCAACGTACAAGGTACGCCACATTGCACTTTTTTATGTGTTTAATTATGTGATTTTGTGTTTTACGTGGCCCTATTTTGAACTCTTTTAGAGTTTATGAGCCCCTTTGTAATTTTCACTTTTTAAGGGGTTTACAGTCACTACTCGTTTGATCGAGATTTTGACCATTTTGATCCCTTAAACGCGTTCGGGGCACCGAGACGAGTCCGTAGGCTCTGAGTTTGCCCAATTCTGACATCGTTTGCCCCTTCTACTGTTCGTTTCACGCGCGAGGACCCGGGATAAAACTCCCGGACCCTCGTTTTTCGAGCATAACGGATCAGTCCCTTTCTCTCTCTTCTCTCCCATTTCTCTTCTCTCTCTCTCTCTCTCATACTACACCTTAAACACACACTCGACCATAACTCGGTCGTTTCTCGACATAATTGGATGAACCCATAGTGCTTTTCAACGATCTCGATGAGCCCGTTACAATGATACCAGACTCGTGGCCTAACGACGAGCGGTGGCAGAGATATGGTGGTTTTTCAGTAGCGGCTGGAAAGGGGTGGCGGAGCCGCCACTTCGCCGGGGTGTCCCGCGATGGCTTCCGGCCACCCATTTGTGACACGCGCCCCAAGGATGGCAAGAGTACTCCCCGACGTATTTTTCTATGTAGGCGGGGCCGCCATTGGGGCGGCGAAGAAGGTGCACGCGCCACCTGAAGAGGGCGGCAGGCGGCGGTGCTACTGTAGCAGCGGCGATTTCCGCCGTTTCGGCGGCTTTTTCCGGCAAAGGTTAGTGTTTTTCGAGGTTTTCCGACCCCCTGAGTCCATTTTCGGCATCAATTTGAGTGAATTTTGGCCGTAGGTGGTGGTTCCGGTGAGGCGATCGGCGGTAGAAACTTTGGCGGCCAACGGGGGCCTTTTTCGTCGATCTTTTGGCCACGGGCTCCTCAAGAAAGTTGTTCGGAACGACGAGAACTATCATCCTTTAATCATGCGACTCCAGATTCGGCCATTTGGCAGCGGCATAGCGGAGGTTCGCGGTGGCTGGGGCTTCCGAGGATATTTTCCGGCTGCCACTATAGGGTTTTCGAAGATCTCGTCATGGGTAAGATAATGCCTCTTGCGGATTCGATTTTAGTTCACCGATTTGGAAGTAATTTGATTTTGAAGATTTGAGGGTTTTCGTGTTCTTAGATCTGAAATTGGAGAAGATTGGCTTGGAATTTTTAGAAATTGATCGAGGATTTGGAACGAGCACGAGGAGTACTTGCACGGATGATTTTTCGGGATTTTTCTGGCACTTTCCGGCGGCAACCGAACGGCGGCCGGCCACTATTCCGGCAGCTCCGGCGGCGGCGCTCCGACGACCTTCGGACCGTTTATCCGCCTCGTCGTGGTGAGTCCAACGCCACTTTCCGTTTTCGTCAATCGGACACTCGGTTTAATTTCTGTGAATTTATTTGTGCATTTGTGATTTATTTGATTAATTGTATTAAATGTAATTTAATTGCGATTAGCTTGATTTATCGATTTATATGAACTCCAATGTATATGAAATCATGCATTTAATGAAATGTGATATGCATTGATGGTTTGAATTGTAAATTGAACCCCGTTATGCCGAAATTGTATTAGTTGTTAATTGTTTAAAATGTAATTCGTTCTTGCATATTCCATAAATTTATGAATATGCATTGCTTGGTATTTGAAAATATGTAATGAATTATGAATGTATGAATTCATGATTTATTGTTGATATTAGTCCCGTTTCATGCCAATTGTTGTGTGTAATTCTTGTACAAGGGGTGTTTATGTAATTTTAGAAAAATATAAATTTATATAACTTGATTTAATTGAATCTTATCATTTGAAAACGATTATACTAATTTTGATTAAGTAAAAGTTGAATTATTATGCCTTGGATGATTAAATTTGAGACTTTTTCAATTACAGTTTAATTATCTAAATTGAATTTGAATCTATTATGCAATGTATGAATTGTATGAACTTTGAATGGTTAAATGACTTAGTCGGAATTTGGTATGAAACCCCGTATGTCTAAATGAATTCGTCACATGCTATTATATGATTTGGTTGTTCTTATACTACGTGCTTTTATATGAAATATGGTATGTGTAAATGTTTTTATTTGCAATTTGAGTCCCGGCATGTCGAATTTTGTAAATTGTTTAGCCTAGAGGGGATGTTTGTGTAATTTTCTGAAATGTGTAAATTTGCATGATATGGATTAACCAAACCTTGTTAATTGAATCTGTTATTTATTATGTGAATTGTATGAAACTTATATGATTAATTTGGAAACTTCTGCACATAAGAAATAATTTATTCGTACAAATATGAACTGGTTATTTGATATGGATTAATATGAATAATTTGAATTTGCTTTGTCTTTCGATCTTTCTTAAATGCATTAATTGTGCACATGAATATGTTCTAATTTGTAATATGACTCCATTAAATTATATAATGTTTTGGTTTGCTTGAAATTAATATGAATTTGAATCCTACTTATGTGAGTGCATCCCTTAAGTGTTAGAGCATGTGCCGTGCGTCTCTGTGTGGTTATTTGAGTCTGAGTCTGGGCTCTGTGTTGTGTTTTGTGTGTCCAGTTGGTTCAGGTGCACCTGGGGTGGTGACAAGTGGGTCGTGCAGGTTCCGGGGTGGACCATTTGCTGTGTCTTCCGCTCCGTTTGGTACCAGGTGAGGTTAGGATATAGTTATACCCTAAAGAAATGTGTTGTTTTTCGAATGCATGTGACTTATAAGCCTCTATGTATATGTAGATATGTGTGAGATACGTATTTGTTGACTTTGCCATAAGTTTGAAAGTATGAAGCTATGTATAAGCCTATGTACGCTTAGCTTTGATTTCATTATGATTTTGAGGTCGGCGTGATATGTATGTACGATATGATAAGTACGATATGCATATGCTTTGTATAAGTGTGAGTCTAGCGGGTTTAAGTTTCCGATTTTCGTGATAAATGTAAGTGTAAGTTTGGGCCCCAGAGTTGTGTGTAACGGGAGACCCGGGACGACCACGGTGTCGCCGATTGCAACCCCTGTACACTTCTCCATTTTATTGGATCAACCAGGAACCCACTAGGAGGTTAGTTGGGGATGGACTCCTTGGGCGTGAGTGTCATGAAACTCACGACCCTGACGTATAAGCGCGGATGGTTTGGGTATGTACAACCCACCCATCAACCGGTGTAAGTGGAGGTAGGTGTATTTTGATTTCGTGTGCTTAAGTCTATGTGTGATATGAAGGAGTTGGTTGGTTATGTACTCGTACCCGTCGAGTTTTACGTTTATTTGTCATAAGTTCGTGAAACGGGGTTAGACTCTTAAGTTAAGATAAAATTTGATATGCTTTCAACCTAAAAAGTTATGTTCCAGTATGTGTGCTAAGTCTGCATGAATCTGAGTTTATGCCTTAAGAAACGTATGACTTAAGATTTGTTTGATAAGTCTCTCTATTTGTATACTATCACGGAAAAATGTTTTGGCGCTTCTGCTACGTGTTGTGCTCTATATATATGTAGGTGTGTGTGGGTAGCCCCTCGCTCAGTCTTTGGACTGACCCCTCCCCCTTTTATGTTTTTAGTTGCAGGTTTAGGTCGTTGGAGTTCGTGTTAGGCGGCGGTGTGTCGTGTCTGTTGAGTTTGTGTCTGTTCGTTTAAGTTGTTAAGTATTTCATTCTGATTTATGATTCGTAAATTTTGTATAAGATTTATTTTGAACATGTTTGCAATTATGATTCGAACGTTTGGAATTTCGGGATAGGTTAGGACAGGTGCTTGGATTAGTTGAACCCGTCCTTATTGTATGATTATTCGGGATAGGTATCTAGGGCCAGTTGAACCCATTTTGTTGTATAATTGTTCGGGACAGGATAGGACAGGTTGGCCGGATTAGTCGAACCCGTGTAGTTGATTATATGCCTGTACTGCACTGTATTCTCAAAGTATGAAAAGTTTTTTTGAAAAGTTGGCATTTTGGTACTGCTTCCGCTATCATGTTTCGCTGATTCTCTTTTGTACAGGGTTAGCTACCGCCTAGCTAGTGTGTGTGTTTTCGTTTGTCACCCGTTCGTTGTGACTTGGCGCGTGTGCGGACTCTCCATTTCGTACACGTGTCAGGACATAGTGCGCGGGTGTGGTGCCCCACCACTTGGGGCGCTACATGCTCCTTCGCTGATTTCGAAATGAGGGTTAGGGACGGATATAGAGGGCTTAACTAGGGTTAAGTGAGCTAAAGAACCAACTCATTTGGTTAAGGAATGAGAGAGTTATGGCCAAAATACTCTATGGTGGTGAATCTGCACGAGCGGCTTGGTTCGGACAAATTTCGGAGGCCCAAACAAGCTTAGAAAGATTCAAGGCTAAGTTCTTTAACTACATATCTTCATTACAAGTCCATCATCACTTCCAGAATTTGAATCTGAATTCCCGATCTCAAGTTATGGCCTCCGGAACACAGGGTACACTAAAACTGCGTTAGGCCATCGAGTCCCCAAAACAAATAAATGGTCAAAGACCATAACAAACGAGTTCTAAAATGTAAAACAAGCATATAAACAAGTTCATAAATCATATAATTCATGTATAGCTAGTTGTTACAAAAATTGAAAACAAGTACGGGGTCAAACGAATTAAAACGAGGTCAAATGTGGGCTAAACGTTCAAAATTTAAATAAAACACTTAACAAATAATTCATATAAATCAAATATATCGTATAAACATTATAATAAACACATAAATAAATAAATAAATAATTTAAAAGCGCACTTAGCTCACTCGTAAAGACATACCTGGTCGTCCGAAAAGTCGGGGTGTCACAATCTATCCCCCCTTTAAAGGGCCTGTCCTCAGGTCCAAATCAGGGTCTTGATCAATGCCGGAAAACTCCACACTCCCACTGCACCACTCTGATTCATTTCTCATGTGGCTTCTAGGATTTTCAAATCCCCCCACAAGTCTAGAACCTCTGCCGAACCCAAACTCTAACCGGTTGCTCACGAACGACGAACCCTTGTAGGAGATGTTTCCAAGAAGTCTCAATCTCCCACTTCAACTCTAGGGGTCTTCATCCCCAACTGTGAAGCTCACGAACCCTTTCCGAACCACGAAACTATGAGGAAATGGCCAACTCATGGAAATGAGTGACCGCTCCAAATCTCATTGAAATCTCCTTAATTTTAGCAAACCGGACACATAGTCCTTAATCATTTGCTCCCACTTCCAATTAGAATATGGAAGTAGTTGGAGAATCCTTTCGGTTCTTAATGCTCGGCCTTCAACCGATAGGACATTAGACATTGCTACACAAAGTCTACAATGTCTCTCCTTATGCCAATGCACCTTTACCGGTTCTTCAAGTCCTCGAACAAACTCGAACCAAGAGTGGGGTAAGTCTCATGACCTTGCACATCACGAGACACAGGCTACACTCTCTCGCAAGCAACACACAACCAAAGCCTTCCTTTGTGCCCCGATTATAAACGAAGTAGTCTTGATTACCCCCGATTAGACAAAAGCCGATGCTGAAGGCAACTCTCTTTTACCGCCTCTTTCGCTCTAAAACCATACCTCTTTCCTGTCAAGCGAATCAACGGTTGGCAATCTTAAAGAAAAGAATCACCTAATATACCCTGTCAACGTGAGAGACTTCTTACTCTGAGGTAATTCTCGGTTCTTCTACCCGAATGCATAGTCGGTTATACCCTTGTTAAAACCAAAGTCAGCGCGAACCACGCAACTCTGAAGCAGAACGAACAACTCTTCAAAGCAAGCAGATGGTATTTATCTTCCACAGTTAACCTGTGTAGCTTATGGTAGTCGATATTGACCCTAAAGTCTCGTTTCTTCTTAGGCAGGACTAGAGTACTCCACGAAGAAGGACACAATGTATGAAACCACCTTCTAAGAGCTCATCGAACTACGCCTTCAACTGCAACAACCACGCTAGAGCCATTTGGTAGGGAATCTTTGAACAAGTTCAACCCCGGGATAAAGATCAATGACATTTCAACGTCCCTATCAAGTAGTAGAGAATCCCAACTTTCAAGGAACATCAAAATACCTTACTTCGATCTTTGTCTCCTCGAGCTTGGCTCGATCCCTCAGTTAACCCAAAGGTAAGCCACAAAGATCATTGCACCGTCCCGGATTAAACAACCGCTTCCACGAAGGATACAAATGGGCTAGCCTTCAGTCTATCACCTAAAAGTATCGTTGAGCCTCAAAACAGACCTCCTAAAGCCACACACCAACTCAACTCGGTGCCTGAACAACCAACCCACGCCTAAGGTAGCTCCGTACCTCACTAGGCGCCTTCAAACGAAGCCCACCGAGCAACTTGGCCCTCAGAACTCACAAGTCACCTGAGCACTCGAGCTCACCAAACTCTCTCCAAGAAGAGAGCTCACACCAAAGAAAACAACAACGCAAGCAACAACAAACGCCAAAAAGCAGCAAAGAGAGAAAAGTAACAAACAAATGGGTTTCCCCGAGATTAAATATGCATGAATGAGATACCATGAATGCAAGTACCTCAATTTACAGGTTCGATTTGATTCCCAACTTGAAGCCTTTGATTTTGCCCCCTTTCTTTATTAGCTCTCGAACGGTCACACTCAGGAAATTTGTGCTCTGAAGACCCGCAAGCATAACATCTCCGTAACTGAATCCAATATCCCTCGTAAGTATAGTTGGTCCCTCCGCAATGAGCACACAGTTGGAACTCTCTCTCCGACTGAGGGACCTTCTGGGGCTTAGACTTCTTGTTACTTATCTTCTGAGTTTGTATACCTCACCGAGACGGTCTCTACTCCACTTGCAAATTAGAACATGAACTTAATGCGAGTTGTTGTCCCGGTGCCTCTCCTTCATGTCCTTTTCTTGCCATCCACCGATTTTCGGCCCGTAGAGCTTTCTCAACGGTTTGGTTCCAAGTACTCGTATATCTTGCAATCAAAGTATCTCTAAACTCACTCTGAAGGCCTTCAATAAAGTAATTAGCCTTCATCCAATCATCATTTGTGATATGTGGCACGTAAGCTCCCAACCTCTCAAACTCCTCCAAATATTCCATAACCGTGTTGTCTCCTTGTTTAAGGGTATGAAATTCTTTGAATCTTCGATTTCGTAGAGTGGCCGGTGTATACCTCTTTTTGAATTCCCGAACAAACACATTCCATGTCAAGTCTTCGCTTGTAGCTTCAAGGTGTTGAGTAACTCTTGACCACCATAACTTTGCTTGCCCTTGTAAAAGTAGTGGAACAAGGCGAACCATGTTTTGAGGGTCACATGACCACACTCGAAATATTCCTTCTATCTCCGAGAGCTATTCCTCGGCCTTAATATCATCACCCCCTCGGAATTGTGAAGGATTGAAGGTCCCGAACTCTCGGTACACGGTTGCTATCGAATACATAGGTTGCGCCGTAGAAGAAGATTATCCTTGATTCGGTTGGAAGTGTTGAAACATCGCGGTCATGAACTCCTCGGCATCAAAGGATAGACGAGGATGTTGATGTGAAGGTTGACCGAAGTCTTGTTGACGCGATGACATCCTGAAAATCTCAAAAACTACAATAAAAGATAAGTGCATGTCGGTTAGTAAATGCATGTTCATAATAAAATTAACAACAAATAACCATAGAAATGGTGCAAATGAATGCAAAGAAACACATAATCTTATGCCAAACGACCTAGACAGACCCCAACACGACACTAGAGCTCCGGTTTTACAACCAAGAGCTCTGATACAACTTTAAGATGTAACACCCCGAGCGAAGGGCACCACATCCCCCGCACTATAGCCCGACACGTGTAACGAAATGGGAACTCCGCACACGCACCAAGCCATAGCGAATGGGAGACAAACAAAAACACACCCCTAGGCTAGGCGGTCCAGACCCTAATACAGAGTGCGCAACAAAAGAATAAAATCAACGGCGGAAGCAACAGGATCCACAATTATAAACCTGCAAGATCTTAAATAGAAACAGGTGACAGGTTCAACTAGCATAAATACCTAATCCCGTAAATCAAACACAAAACAAAAATATTAAGCCTGTCCCGAATCATATTAAGTCAATAAGATGCATTAAATACATAGTATGCCACTCCAGGGCCGAATAAATCATACATAAACTCTGAGATTCAAATTTAAAATCATATCATAAACATAAGTTCGAAACAAAGATGCAGAATGCAAAAGATTCCAAAGACTCGACTCAAAGGCCCCAAAAGAAGTTGACCACCGCCTAGCTCGAACCAACTCAGCACCTGCAACGGAAGGGGGAAAGGGAAAGGGGTCAGTCTACAACTCGACTGAGTGAGGGGGCTGAACACCCACACACGATACATGACATAGAGCATAGCACGTATTAATCAAAAGACTATGAACCGGGAATAGGGTTTTGCACACCAAAATCATTATCAAAACAGACGTAAACATATCATATCAAATCGTAGCATAACTTAACTTAAAAGTCCTATCCCGTTTCATAATCAACATAACGTACCAAAAAGCTCGGCGAGTACGAGTAGAAATCCCATCCCAGGCTCCTGAAAACATAACATATCAAAATATAAAACATAGCATAACATAATAACCTTCTTCAGGTGATGGAAGGGTTGCGCGACCCTAACCATCCATTACATTATGTATGGGATGTGAGTTTCATGACGCTCACGCCCGAGGATTCCATACCCCAACAAACCTCCTAGTGGGTTCCGGGTTCATCATATCAAAGTGGAGGCTACGCTTAGGCTTAACCCGACGGCCCGCTGCCGCCCCGGGAGTCTGACTCATAGACTCCGGGGCCCTTCATACTGAACAGATCATACTATACCAGATTATATCAAAACATAACTCGCCCGTAACATAACATATCAAACTTACGTACCTTATCAGACATACCTTACCTTGCAACTTAGCATATGCTATAGACGTACCTCTCCGTGTCATCATAATCCTTAGCTAGCTTGAAAGTACACGGTTTGGAGTATAGCCTCGTTGCAAAATGTTTTCAAGCTTATGTATGCTCGTATATATAATTTAAAACATTTAATCGTATGATAAAGTTATAAACATATCATATAGACACATATCTATTATGTAAATAAAATAGTATAATCGCATGCGGGCTTGAAAATGAGCATATAGAGTTGTAGGTCGCATTATCTATAACGAATCTAAAACCTCACCTTGACTAACAAACCGAACGAACAACCCAAAGCACCCCACAAGCAACTCCCTTCTAACAATCTAAACACAAGAAACAAGGCTAAGACTCCATATGAACCATAGAAATGCTTGGCAAATGCATATGGATGCAAATGATGCAATGCATTTCATATAAATTTATATTTAGGCATAATGGAGTAATTAACAAAATATCACACAAATAATTCAAGAATCAAACTCATAACATATCGAATAAGTTCATATCATGCCATACAATAACATACCATATTCATTCATAAGGTTGAAGTTCAAATCGAGTAAAACTCGTATCAAATAATTTCATAAAATTTATACAAGACGTTTAACATATAGTGTATCAAGTTTGCATCGCTTATAAGTCAAAATTAAACAAATAAGAGGGACGAAACTCATGCACGCGAGATCAAAATATTTAAAATTATATTATATAAAAGCAATTCAATTACTTAAATAACTAATTACATAATATACCTTATAATATATATATATATATATATTACGTACATGCATACTATCTATATATACTACATATTCACACATAATATATAACATATAATATATACATGCATCACACAACAATATATATACTACTATATACATATATACACACACCTATGCATTCATGTAGCAGCACACAAGCACACAGCACAAGAAAAATTCATGCAACACATTAATCAATTGCATGCATACACTATATACATATTACATATATATACATATATACACTCACATACAATTGAGAATCAAACATATATATATGCATGGGAAAATAATTGATGTAGCTCAACATGTTTGCATGAATTCCTTTCCCAATCAATAATTACATATCATATAAATATATATATATATATATATATATATATATATATATACATATATACGTAGCAGTACATTTAACAATTCATATGCATGCACTTCAATAAATAACACACACATGCACAACAAAGTTAAGACCATGCACACCACAAAGCTTCTAACAAGTAGGTCCCCGCCCGGGGAAAGAAATACACGTAAAAGTCTTCGGCCGGGCAAGGGGAAGGCAGAAGCAACTGCCGGGGACAATTCCAAGCTAAAATCTCCCCGCCCCGGGGATATTACTGTAGCACCCGAGCGTAAGGTACCACATCCCCCGCACCAAGACCCGACCCGCATATGAAATGGAAGTCCATACACGTGCCAAATCCACGGCGAACGGGGACACAACACACACGCTATGCTAGGCGGGACTAACCCTTAAACCATTCAACTCAAGAAACATATAGAATCAGAGTTAAAGAAAATTTGCGGAAGCCATAACGACAAAGCAAATACAGTGAGCCCCCAAGCTCCAAAAATCAATATACAAGAGCATTCAAATATTCAACGGCGCTCACGGCCTACAAAATCATAACGCTCCAATCTATACTATGATCAAATACAAAAGTAGCAACAAGAGTATGAATATGAGACTGAAAAGAAGTGCTAAATATAAATGCAAGACCTAGACGACTTGTATTCCCGCCTAGCACTCCTATACCTACACAAAACAGCTGAAAACAACCGGGTTCAGTCTAAAAGAGACTGGTGAGTATAAAAACGGGGCATAAGATATATAATATCGCATAAATTAAACACATACATGCAAGCCCTAATCTCGTGTAAAGTTTGATAAGAATTTACCAAGTGGTTAAAACGATAGAAAACATCAACGGGATTACGACGTTCATATTCATTCATAATTGTTCATAAGGATTTAAGCTCGGCGAGTGAGCGTGCACAATCTCCAACCTTCTCCTCGTGTAATCATATCATAATTATTGGTTGTCATACATATCTTTCGTGCACATACATAAATGATCATAATCATACATATACACCTTCTTCCTCCAGGTGGTGGACAAGTTAGCTAGACCTGACCACCGGTTCTTACATGGGCCAATGGGGGTACATGAATCCCCCAAAGGCACTCAACTCCCATTCCTCGCTAAAACTCCTAGCGAGGGTCGGTATCACCGTAGTTTGGTTGGAACTAGTATATGGGATCCCCGTCAGCCCTTGCTTCCTCGGTTAGCCACATATACTAAGTCCCGGGGCCCGTGCAATCATAAATCATAAATATCTCGCCAAACATAAGGTAGGGTTCATAAATAAAAGAAAGGGGTCATACGTTTGAAATGATTTACCCGAAATGACTCGATATATATATATATATATATGATTTTGGCTTAAACTTTGCACATAAGGAATATATATGGTTGTTTTAACTAATAGAAGAGAAACCCACCTTTACCAAATCAAAAGAAAGGCACAAGCGTCTCAAGGCTCGCCCTCGTCTCCGACCAAACCCGAATCTGTGCAAAAGAAAAGGTATGAGACTCAATGACCACATATGACGCTCGACAATGAAGTGAATATGACATGAATGCATAAATGATCATATTATATCAATAAGATGTTCATGTGCACTATTAAGAGATTTAAATCATATAATCAAATCATTCTTTCATATAATTCATTCAATTTCATAATTTCATAAATTCATAGGTTCATATAAATTTCATAAATTCAAATCATTCATAATATTCATAGTACATAACAATTAATCTAAAATTCATTTAATAAGCACAACATATAATATTCAAATTCACATTTAGGAATAAAATAAATAAAACGTTCAATCAATAGTCGGTAATTAAATACGCAAAATGGAAATCAATTAATTTCAATAATTAAATTAAATCAATTAATATTCAAAATATATAATAAATATACATATAATATAATATATATACATAATCATGTATATAATAATATACAATATATATATATAATATATACACATATATACACGTACACACACACACATGCATGCATAAATCACATATATACTTCATATATATAAATACAACTCATGCATGCAATATGTATACTATATTTATTATACACATGCATGCACTCACACCACAACACTCTCATGCATGCACACTAACACACATGCTGCACACACATTACACAATCAAAACACACACAACACATTACAAGCAATGCATACACACAACACCAAACACAACCATGCACGCCAAAACAGCAGCAGCAGCAGCACACACTCACGCAGCCATGCAACCACAAAAACAGTAGCAGCAACAATTCAAAGAAGAAGCAGCAGAGTTCAAGCAAAACGGGGTGACACCCCCGTGTCACCTCCCAAGCCTAGACCGAGACACCCCCGTGTCTCGGTACAGAAATCCCAGCCCACACAGCACCCCCGTTCCTCGCTGGAACGGGCAAAAACGGCACCCCCGTGCCTCGCTTGCGCAACCTCCCCTGTTGGCAGCCGAATCGCGCAGAAACAGAGCAGTTATGTATGCAGGAAAAGCAGGCAACACGAGCAACAAAACAAGGTATAATAAGCAGCAACAACTTCAACAAGAATACATGCTAAAAGACCAAGAAAGCTGACAGCTAAAGCTTGAAGGAAATCAGCAGTTTTACAGCAACATAACAACGCTAAAACAGGGCCAAAACTGGAGGAAAACAGAGCATGCTTGTTCTCGGTTCATTCGACTCAGATCAGGTCCAAAAAGGCCATCAAATACGTAGCAAAACATCATAATTTCAACAAGTAACTCAGTCCCAAACAAGCTCAAACAAGTCATCAACCGAACGTGACATATATGTGGGATTTTCTCAAAATTTCATAAATGATATCTCATATATATCTCAACAACCACGAAATCAAAGATCATAAATGATATTAGGAAGTCAAAACAATTAATCTCAGGCTTGGAATCAATCAAAACCATAGAGAATCGAAGGAAATCAAGAATTTTGCACAAAACTCCATTTCGGGAAAAACAGTCCAGGAAGAAGAAACCATGCTCAAAATCATGAATGAAAAGATGAAGATGATCAGAATTAAACATATAATACAACCCTAAGCTTACCTTGATGATTGGATGAAGTTTGGAGGAGATTTGAGCTACAAAATCTCCAAGGTTGAAGGGTTACGGGACTGGAATGAGAAGTAGTAGCTTTGGCTGAGTTTTTGGGGATTGTGTGAGGGTTATCTCGGTTAGGGCTTGAAATATCCTGATAGGGGGTTGAGTTAGGGTTCTAAGGAATCAAACCATGGTTAGTTTGGTTATGGTTTGGGTGAGATATGGCTCATTTTGTACAACAAGGTCAAGTTGAATGCCGTTTCGTTTTTCGGTTGGATTTCGGAGTTTCAAATGACTTAGGAAAAATATGAGGCTAAGTTTACTAAACTCGAATTTTCGTTACGAGTTCAGCGGAGTTGACGGAACTCGAATCCGAGTTCCCGAGCTCAAGATATTAAATTCGGAACCAAGGGTACGCTAAGTGCTCGTTAGCCCCCGATTTGGTTCCTCAATTCAAATTAAATTCGTTAACAAATCAAATGAATTCGAAAACATAAATTGAGCATAAAATCCTGTTCATAACACATATATGTACGACATATTACAAAATCGTGGCATTTCAATATTATTTCATAAGAGAACGAAGCACAAAATTAGTGATATGCTCAATCCATGCAATTCATGCATAAATACATAAAATTTTCATGCAAAATATTAATTCCCATGCAAAAACGTAATAAAATTCATGCATAAATAATTCCCATGCAAAAATATGATTTTCATGCATAAATATATTAAATCAAGGTTCATGCATAAATATATTTTTCTACGTATAAATATATATTTATATAATTAACTAATTAAAACATGATTAATTAACATAACATATAATTAGTATAATCATTAAATTAATAATAATATAATTAAACATATATATATATATATATATATATATATATATATATATATATATATAATACGAAATATATATATATAAAATTAATAATATTAAAATAAAATAATATAATATAATATAATAAAATAATAACAATTATAATAAAATAATAACAATTATAATAAAATTAATTATAAAACACGTAAAAACAATTAATTCGCGCAAATTGGTAAACACATACGTCGTACCTTTACGTCCGAAAAGTCGGGGCTTTACAATCTCTCCCCCTTAAAAGAATCCGTCCTCGGATTCATTGCTCGCTCGAAAACAACTCGGGGTGAAATCTTTTCATCTTAACCTCCGTCTCCCACGTAGCCTCTTCGGTTTTATCACTTCTCCAAAGAATCTTGACTAGTGGAATACGCCGATCTCAAGTCCCTGAAATTTTCGATCCAATATCTTAATCGGCTTCTGAACGAAGGTGAGATCCGGTTCTAATTCCACTTCCTCAACTGGTAGAACCTTGGACTCGTCTCAATAATACTTTCGGAGCTGGGAAACATGAAACACGTTATGAATTCCAGTTAAATTCGGAGGCAAGTCCAATCGATAGGCCGTATCCCCAGTCTTCTCTAAAATCTCATATGGTCCCATATACCAAGTGTTTAATTTCCTCCTCGTCCAATCCTTGAGAATCCTTTTCGTGGGAATGCCTTTAAGAAAACCTTATCTCCAATCTCAACCTCCAATTTCTTCCTCCGAAGATCTGCATAACTCTTTTGTCGATCCTAAGCGGCCTTCATCCGTTGTCTAATTATCTGAACCTTATCAATAGCCTCTTGTACAGTCTTAGAGGGTTTTTCCTTCTTTTCCCCTCTTTTAATCCCTTCTTGCTTGGTCCAATTCCATTCCTCCAAGTCAAAGGACAACGGTCATCGACATTTACGTCCGTAAAGAGCTTCATAAGGGGCCATTTCAATCGAGGCTTGATAGTTATGGCTGTAAGAAAACTCGATTAACGGCAACTGCTCATTCCACGAGCTTTGAAAGTCCAATGCACATGCTCTCAACAGATCCTCCAGATACTTAATCAACCTTTCTGATTGTCTGTCGGTCTGAGGATGGAAAGCTGTGCTGAATTGAAGCCTTGTTTCCAAACACTTCTGCAATTCTTGCCATAACCTTGAAGTAAATCTGGGATCCCGATCCGAGACAATACTAACAAGTACATCAGGAAGCCTGACAATCTCAGCATTGTATCTCTTAGCCAACTTACTCACTTATCGGACAATCTGGTTGCAAGAAAATGAGCGGATTTCGTCAACCTGTCCACGGTAACCCAAATTCCATCGAAACCTCCTCTCACTCTTGGTAATCCTGAAACAAAATCCATAGCTATTTGTTCCCACTTCCCATCCGGGATAGGCAATGATCGAAGTAGCCCCGATGGCTTTTGATGTTCTGCCTTAATCACTTGACAAGTCATACAATGTTTCACGAAGTTGATAACATCCCGTTTCAATCCATTCCACTAATAGAATTGCTTAAGATCCTTATACATTTTGTTCCCTCCGGGATGTATCGAATACCCTGACCGATGGGCTTCCTCAAGAATAATCCTTTTTAACTCTTCCGGGACAACAACTCTATTTTTGAATCTTAGAAGTCCCGTATCATCGAACCCAAACGGGCACTCTGAATCAGCTCGAGCTTTCCCAGCTAATTTCTGAACCTCGGGATCAATCCTCTGAGCATCAAATAATCTCTGTTTAAGATCTGGTTGAACCGTAATATTCCGAACACTAGCCCTTAGTCTGAACAACTCATTCTCATCTCCAATTTCCACTTTCACATTGGACACACTAGTTTTCCCACTAAGTGCATCCGCGATCAAATTGGCTTTGCCGGGATGGTATCGGATTGTACACTCATAATCCGCCAAAAGTTCCATCCAACGCCGTTGTCTCTTGTTCACTTCCTTATGTGAGAATAAGTATTGGAGATTCTTGTAATCAGAAAAGACCTCGAATGAAATTCCATAAAGATAGTGTCTCCACTTACCCAAAGCGAAGATCACTGCCGCTGATTCCAAATCATGAGTGGGGTAGTTCTGTTCATGCTCTTTCAATTTCCTTGAGGCATAGGCGATTACTCTTCCATTTTGCATCAATACACATCCCAAACCTTCCTTTGAGGCGTCCGTATAAACTGTATATCCTTCTGTACCTTCGGGAAGTGCTAATACAGGAGCGGTGGTCAACTTTTCCTTTAAAAGTTGAAAGTTAGCCTCACATACCTCATCCCACTCAACTTAACCGCCTTCTTAGTCAATCGGGTTAAAGGAACCGCAATCTTCGAAAAATCCTGTACAAATCTCCGATAGTAGCCTGCCAAACCCAAGAAACTCCTTACTTCTGAAACATTTTCGGGCTTTGCCATTGAACAACCGTCTCAATCTTAGAAGGGTCTACCTCCAAACCTTTCCTTGAAATAATATGACCCAGAAATGCTACCCGATCAATCCAGAACTCGCATTTGCTAAACTTAGCATACAACCGATGTCCCCTTAAGGTTTCCAACCCAATTCTGAGATGCCTTACATGATCCTCCGGAGTTCTCTTCCCGGATCTTCAATTGATAATATTCTTGTCTCAAGTCCAATTTTGAGTATACCCCCGAACCTTGTAACATATCGAATAAGTCCTCAATATGGGACAACGGATACTTATTCTTTTTCGATCATCCGATTAAGCTTCCGGTAATCTATGCACATTCTTAGGGTTCCATCATTTTTCTTAACAAAGAGAACCGGAGCACCCCAAGGTGACGAACTTGGCCGTATATCCCACTTTGAGCAATTCCTCTAATTGAATCTTTAACTCTTTCAATTCAGCCGGATATTCTTTCCCTTCAATCAAAACTGAACACTCCCGAACCAACTGATCTGTCTGAAGACTACCACCAAGTGGCGAACTCACCAACAAGCAAGAAGAAAGACAAATAACAGGCAAGCACAGAGTGGTAACTAAATCATAAGAAATAAAGGAATGCGTGGCACCCGAATCAAAGAGTGCATGAATGCTCATGTTATGTATGCATAAGGTACCTTCTACCACGGCTGTGGGATCAATCTCTACATCTTGCTCCTCACCCTCGAGGGCGTTAGCACGAGCCGGGATCATTGGCCTTTGAACTCGTCTTTGATATTCGGGGTCTTTGTAGGGACAAGTATCCGCCATATGGTCAGCTTTTCCACATATTAAGCATAAACCCAACCTCTTCCAGCATTTGTGATAGTTGTGAGTTGACCCTCCACAATATGTGCATGGTGGCTTGGAGAATCGTGCTTCACTCGGACCTTGTCGATCCCTCATTGGTGCAGGCAAAGCTTTTGGAACCGGTGGAGTTGGTCCTCCCATTCTTGGCTTCTTAAACGGACCCTTAGGAGGGGGACTAGCTTGCATCATCGGCCTCTTTCCCGAATTCGATCCGGAACCTCTTCTCATAGGAGCTCTAAAAACCGGATCCTTCTTTTTGATTTCCTCCCCTTGCGTAGTAAACTGTCGGACTCCAGATATCCTCTCTACTCGAATCAACCAACCCTCCGAGACCGCATCATCGATAGAACCAGAAAATCGAGGGGGGTTGTAACTTAGAAACACCCCATGAGGATCTCAATTGTTATAGTTTAGTGGAGGAACTTGTTGTTCTGCTTGTTGTGGTGGGGAAGCTTGAGCCATCCGATGCTCTACATAATTGAAAACCGCTTCCATAAAATTCTCCATGTCCATTGGTGGTGCTTGTGGTTGGGGTGGAGACGTAGGAGATCGATCATGATGACGACGGCGTCCGGGAGATCTCTCACGATGTCTACGTGGAGGCATCCTGTTCAAGAAATACTGAAAATGCATGCTATTTTTAGTCCATGCATGCAAGTGCAATTAATTCGATCAAAATTCATCAAAATTCAAGATTTAGAGCACACAAGCACGTAAACAATGCATATGCAACACATTGACAAGTTGTTCCTAAAGCCGAACGACCTAACTGACTCAACACGACACTAGAGCCCGGGTTTTGCAACCCTAGGCTCTGATACCACTTAAGGATGTAGCACCCGAGCGTAAGGTACCACATCCCCCGCACCGAGACCCGACCCGCATATGAAATGGAAGTCCATACACGTGCCAAATCCACGGCGAACGGGGACACAACACACACGCTATGCTAGGCGGGACTAACCCTTAAACCATTCAAATCAAGAAACATATAGAATCAGAGTTAAAGAAAATTTGCGGAAGCCATAACGACAAAGCAAATACAGTGAGCCCCCAAGCTCCAAAAATCAATATACAAGAGCATTCAAATATTCAACGGCGCTCACGCCCTACAAAATCATAACGCTCCAATCTATACTATGATCAAATACAAAAGTAGCAACAAGAGTATGAATATGAGACTGAAAAGAAGTGCTAAATATAAATGCAAGACCTAGACGACTTGTATTCCCGCCTAGCACTCCTATACCTGCACAAAACAGCTGAAAACAACCGGGTTCAGTCTAAAAGAGACTGGTGGGTATAAAAACGGAGCATAAGATATATAATATCGCATAAATTAAACACATACATGCAAGCCCTAATCCCGTGTGAAGTTTGATAAGAATTTACCAAGTGGTTAAAACGATAGAAAACATCAACGGGATTACGACGTTCATATTCATTCATAATTGTTCATAAGGATTTAAGCTCGGCGAGTGAGCGTGCACAATCTCCAACCTTCTCCTCGTGTAATCATATCATAATTATTGGTTGTCATACATATCTTTCGTGCACATACATAAATGATCATAATCATACATATACACCTTCTTCCTCCAGGTGGTGGACAAGTTAGCTAGACCTGACCACCGGTTCTTACATGGGCCAATGGGGGTACATGAATCCCCCAAAGGCACTCAGCTCCCATTCCTCGCTAAAACTCCTAGCAAGGGTCGGTATCACCGTAGTTTGGTTGGAACTAGTATATGGGATCCCCGTCAGCCCTTGCTTCCTCGGTTAACCACATATACTAAGTCCCGGGGCCCGTGCAATCATAAATCATAAATATCTCGCCAAACATAAGGTAGGGTTCATAAATAAAAGAAAGGGGTCATACGTTTGAAATGATTTACCCGAAATGACTCGATATATATATATATATGATTTTGGCTTAAACTTTGCCCATAAGGAATATATATGGTTGTTTTAACTAATAGAAGAAAAACCCACCTTTACCAAAGCAAAAGAAAGGCACAAGCGTCTCAAGGCTCGCCCTCGTCTCCGACCAAACCCGAATCTGTGCAAAAGAAAAGGTATGAGACTCAATGACCACATATGACGCTCGGCAATGAAGTGAATATGACATGAATGCATAAATGATCATATTATATCAATAAGATGTTCATGTGCACTATTAAGAGATTTAAATCATATAATCAAATCATTCTTTCATATAATTCATTCAATTTCATAATTTCATAAATTCATAGGTTCATATAAATTTCATAAATTCAAATCATTCATAATATTCATAGTACATAACAATTAATCTAAAATTCATTTAATAAGCACAACATATAATATTCAAATTCACATTTAGGAATAAAATAAATAAAACGTTCAATCAATAGTCGGTAATTAAATACGCAAAATGGAAATCAATTAATTTCAATAATTAAATTAAATCAATTAATATTCAAAATATATAATAAATATACATATAATATAATATATATACATAATCATGTATATAATAATATACAATATATATATAATATATACACATATATACACGTACACACACACACATGCATGCATAAATCACATATATACTTCATATATATAAATACAACTCATGCATGCAATATGTATACTATATTTATTATACACATGCATGCACTCACACCACAACACTCTCATGCATGCACACTAACACACATGCTGCACACACATTACACAATCAAAACACACACAACACATTACAAGCAATGCATACACACAACACCAAACACAACCATGCACGCCAAAACAGCAGCAGCAGCAGCACACACTCACGCAGCCATGCAACCACAAAAACAGTAGCAGCAACAATTCAAAGAAGAAGCAGCAGAGTTCAAGCAAAACGGGGTGACACCCCCGTGTCACCTCCCAAGCCTAGACCGAGACACCCCCGTGTCTCGGTACAGAAATCCCAGCCCACACAGCACCCCCGTTCCTCGCTGGAACGGGCAAAAACGGCACCCCCGTGCGTCGCCTGTGCAACCTCCCCTGTTGGCAGCCGAATCGCGCAGAAACAGAGCAGCTATGTATGCAGGAAAAGCAGGCAACACGAGCAACAAAACAAGGTATAATAAGCAGCAACAACTTCAACAAGAATACATGCTAAAAGACCAAGAAAGCTGACAGCTAAAGCATGAAGGAAATCAGCAGTTTTACAGCAACATAACAGCGCTAAAACAGGGCCAAAACTGGAGGAAAACAGAGCATGCTTGTTCTCGGTTCATTCGACTCAGATCAGGTCCAAAAAGGCCATCAAATACGCAGCAAAACATCATAATTTCAACAAGTAACTCAGTCCCAAACAAGCTCAAACAAGTCATCAACCGAACGTGACATATATGTGGGATTTTCTCAAAATTTCATAAATGATATCTCATATATATCTCAACAACCACGAAATCAAAGATCATAAATGATATTAGGAAGTCAAAACAATTAATCTCAGGCTTGGAATCAATCAAAACCATAGAGAATCGAAGGAAATCAAGAATTTTGCACAAAACTCCATTTCGGGAAAAACAGTCCAGGAAGAAGAAACCATGCTCAAAATCATGAATGAAAAGATGAAGATGATCAGAATTAAACATATAATACAACCCTAAGCTTACCTTGATGATTGGATGAAGTTTAGAGGAGATTTGAGCTACAAAATCTCCAAGGTTGAAGGGTTACGGGACTGGAATGAGAAGCAGTAGCTTTGGCTGAGTTTTTGGGGATTGTGTGAGGGTTATCTCGGTTAGGGCTTGAAATATCCTGATAGGGGGTTGAGTTAGGGTTCTAAGGAATCAAACCATGGTTAGTTTGGTTATGGTTTGGGTGAGATATGGCTCATTTTGTACAACAAGGTCAAGTTGAATGTCGTTTCGTTTTTCGGTTGGATTTCGGAGTTTCAAATGACTTAGGAAAAATATGAGGCTAAGTTTACTAAACTCGAATTTTCATTACGAGTTCAGCGGAGTTGACGGAACTCGAATCCGAGTTCCCGAGCTTAAGATATTAAATTCGGAACCAAGGGTACGCTAAGTGCTCGTTAGCCCCCGATTTGGTTCCTCAATTCAAATTAAATTCGTTAACAAATCAAATGAATTCGAAAACATAAATTGAGCATAAAATCCTGTTCATAACACAAATATGTACGACATATTACAAAATCGTGGCATTTCAATATTATTTCATAAGAGAACGAAGCACAAAATTAGTGATATGCTCAATCCATGCAATTCATGCATAAATACATAAAATTTTCATGCAAAATTATATTAACTCCATGCAAAATATTAATTCCCATGCAAAAACGTAATAAAATTCATGCATAAATAATTCCCATGCAAAAATATGATTTTCATGCATAAATATATTAAATCAAGGTTCATGCATAAATATATTTTTCTACGTATAAATATATATTTATATAATTAACTAATTAAAACATGATTAATTAACATAACATATAATTAGTATAATCATTAAATTAATAATAATATAATTAAACATATATATATATATATATATATATATATATATATATAATACGAAATATATATATATAAAATTAATAATATTAAAATAAAATAATATAATATAATATAATAAAATAATAACAATTATAATAAAATTAAATATAAAACACGTAAAAACAATTAATTCGCGCAAATTGGTAAACACATACGTCGTACCTTTACGTCCGAAAAGTCGGGGCGTTACAATTACACAGCAACACGAACAGCAGTAGCAGTAGCCCTGTTTTCTTCCCTTCTTCACGCAGCATCAGCAGAGTAAAGTAACAGTAGGAGAACAAGGCAAAACTGACAGCAACTCACACAACAAGAATCAACAAGGAAGAAGTTCACAATCATGTTCCATTTTCCAAAAATTTCAGTCACGTACCAGCCCCAATTCATGGTGAAACTTCATACACTTCATACATATCAAATTTAAGTCCATAAACACACAAAAGCAGCTTGAGTTATCACATTCCATGCTTCAAATCTCATAAAAACCGGACACAAACATGGATTCAAGAATGGAGAAAAAACCTAACTATTCACATATAAATTCATTGCATACTCAAATCTCCAATAAATTCAGCAAAAGGGCACTTAAAAGAAATAGGAGAAGACAGAGAACAAAACCATGGACTTACCTTTCGAATTTGAGGCGAATCGGAGGAGTATTGAGCTTGAGATTGCAAAAATGAATAGTACAGAAAATCCCTTCTCCTTCTCTCTCGGTTTCCAGCTTCTCACACCTACTCCTTTGGTTAACTAGGGTTAAGTGAGCTCAAGAATCAACTCATTTGGTTAAGGAATGAGAGAGTTATGGCCAAAATACTCCAGGGTGGCGAATCTGATCGAGCGGCTCGGTTCTGACAAATTTCGGAGGCTCAAACAAGCTTAGAAAAATGAAAGGCTAAGTTTCTTAGCTCTATATCTTCATTACAAGTCCAGTGTCACTTCTAGAATTCAAATCCGAATTCCCGATCTCAAGTTATGGCCTCCGGAACATAGGGTGCGCTAAAACTACGTTAGGCCCTAGAGTCCCCAAAATAAATAAATGGTCAAAGACCATAAAAAACGAGTTCTAAAATGTAAAACGAGTATGTAAACAAGTTTATAAATCATATAATTCATGCATAGCTAGTCGTTACAAAAATTGGAAACAAGTACGGGGCAAACGGATTAAAACGGGGTCAAACGGGGGATAACGTTCAAAATTTAAATAAAACACATAATAATTAATTCATATAAATCAAATATATCATATAAACATTATTTTAAACACATAAATGCATAATTAAATAATTTAAAAACGCACTTAGCTCACTGGTAAAGACATACCTGGTCGTCCGAAAAGTCGGGGTGTCACACTAGATATGTGTTTATATGATATGTTTATGAATTTGTCATACGAGTAAAGGTTTTGAACTATATGTAATAGCATATGTAAGCTTGAAAATGATTTGCAATGAGGCTATGCTCCAAACCGTGTGTTTCCATGCTGTTAGGAATAGTGCCCTAGAAAGCCGATTGAATATCCGCTTTGTACTTTTCCTTATTGTAACCACAGACAATCTTTGAATAAAATAATCAATTGAGGCAACACTTCTTTATATGCTCTTGTTTGGTATGCGTTTACTTTAGTTGTGCATGTATGAGAACTCCCCTAATCCTGATGACTTTTGGACTCTACCATTTAGGTGAAATGGTTCATGAAACGAGTCCTATTTCACATAAGTCATGATTAGTAAAATACTCCAATCCGATGAGTCCTACAGACAGTGGGAGTGTCAACCTAACTCCTATAAGGCTTGCTTGTGGGATCACGCCCTTAAGAAGGACCACCTTGTTTCATGGACGTGCAAAGTGTATAGTTGACACGTGCGTGATACATAAGGGTGCTTACTTCAATAAGTAAGTTCACTGAGGTGACCCGTGTGAGAAGATTCCTAAATGGGAAAAGAAGTTTCTATTTCAGGAAATGGAAACTTTCAGATTAGGAAATATCTCACGACTCATTGATGTGATTAATTGATCCTTAGACTTGAGGTTCCATGTCACTTTATGAGTTAACTCTATAGTCTTAGGTAGAAGCTTTAAAGGGTGTCGCCTTAGACAATTGATTCAAGGCTTACGCTGGGGCTGCAAAAGTGACTCATGAAAGTGAATGAGAATCAAGAAAGGACCTACACTTGCATTTGCAAGGTGATCTCTTATTGTGTGAGTCATTCATATGCTATATGGAGTCCTTGGCTAAGGCAGTAGATCAAGGCATCAAGAAAAGGATATGAAATGCACTTAGCTTTAAGACCAGATTATTAGGGTTCTGATTATTCCCTTACCCTAGATCTTGGTTGAGAGATAGTAACTAGGAGGATTGTATCTCACATGAATCAATGACTTAAAAGTTCTGTCGAATCGAGACATTCCAATTCAGCTAGGGGTTAAACACCTGTTGCTAGACTATGGTCGTTTAATCTGTGGACTAATTAATTAATTAGTGAATTAATTAATTAGGGTCAATGCTAATTGAATTGAGAACCTAGAGGGTCACACACAACAGCTTGGTTACATGAGTTGAGGCTTTAAAACGATTAAACGAGTTAATCAAGCCAAGAGGGTTCCACACATGTGAAACCACACGTGTGGGTCACGTGACTGGACACGTGTCCTTGGGACACGTGTATCACACATGTATGTTTGTTTATATATTAAATAATTAATATGTTAATTATTAATTATTTAATAGACTTTGGTTTAATTTTGAATTAAAATGAAAGTCTTGTTTTTGAGAAAATTAATCTAATTAATTAATTATGAATTAATTAATTAGATAAAATAAGTTATTTATTTATTTAATAAATAAAGTATAAAATTATCCAAAAGGAGTTTGGATATTTTTAGCTCTCTTAAAAGTTGATTTGAATTAGAATTCAAAGTCAAAGTTCAAAATTACTTGATGATCAAGTAATAGGAGAGAGGGACTAAATCCTTAGCCCTAAAGGACTAGGGTTTCGGAGTCCCTCCCTTTCCTATATATAGGGGAGGTCGAGCTCCCCTTCGAGAGTGATTAGCAATTCTTTTGGTTCATGTGTTGAACACCATCCTTTCTCCAAGATCAAATAAAGCCTAAACTCTAACTAGAGAACTAGCATCCTTACTAGTTAGATTGTAGTCAAGTTTGATGACTATCTCTAGAGAGCTTCAAGTTAGAAGTTTTGAAGATTCGAGCTTTACCAAGGAGAAGGATCAATCCGCGAGAAGAGAGTTCTTGGGTGGCTTGAAACGCTTCAAGAAAGATTATTGAAAAATAAGTTTCTAATCTCTACGAATTTGGATACATGATTGCGAGTCCAAGATCCTTTTGTGGGAAATTTTTTAAATTTCCGCTGCTTTCTGATTCCAGTTTTCCAACAAGTGGTATCAGAGCCACCTCGTTAATCGTGTTTCTGATTCGTCTCCACTTTTCTGAATTTGGTAGAAATTCTTAAGCTTAGATGCGAATTAGGCATTCATGAGTTCTTTTAGAAAGCCTGAATTACGAAACTGTAATTTTTCTTGAATTTCTAAAACTGTTTTCTTAAATTAAGTTTTTGAAAACCGTTTTGATTGAAATCTATTTAAATCGTATCTTTCTTATTTTTGGATTGAACCGGGTTTTGGAGAAACCCAAAATACGAAACGGAACACGAAAAGGATGAGCCTAGGCGTGCTAGCACGTTGCACGCCCAGGCCCGTCCCCGCTGCCCAGCCCTCCCGCATCCATCCGGGAGGCCGCCCGCTCGCGCCTAGGCGCTCCCGCTCGCCTGTCCTGCAATCGCGCGGGATAGCCGCCCGCACCGTCCCGCAACAGAGCGGGACGCCCAGGCCAAGACCCACCGCCCGTGCTGGGCGCTGCTGCGCGCGGCTGGCGCGTGCGCGCGTATGCTGCCGCACGGCGATGCCCCTTGGGCGGATGGTCTCGGGCCAATCTTCGTGTTTTCGTGTTTCGTGTTTTCAGTCCTTGAAAATCCCAATTTAATTTTATTTTTATTTTATCTTTTGAAATCAGTTTTGCTAAAATAAAATTATTTTAAATTTTTGATTAAATTGGGATTTTTGAGAAATTGATCGATTTAAATTTTGGGAAAATCGCAAACTTTATTTTCTGAAAATATTGAAAGAATAAAATTATTAATTTTCAGAAATTAATTGGAATTTTATTGGTTTATCATTTTTTTAGGTTTTATAGAAAAGACTCTTGAACAAGAATTGCATCTAAGTCGTGTTTCAAGTTATTAGGACTTGAAACGGGAATTTTAATTTATTGGCTAAGTTTAAATTCTCGCAAAAGCATGTTAGGTGAACATGGCTACTAGTCTATGTATGTTTTACATTTGTGCACATGAATGGTTTACATTTGGGGTTGGAGCCCTATAGTTGCGTTTTTCAATTCAGGTTAGAGCCTCACTTATATGCGTACTGTTATGTGATTTATTATGTGGCTTTCCATATTACTGTTTTTTAGGCCGGGGCATGCCCCATGTAATTGTCTAAGGCCAATATGAAGATTGAACCTTATTACTTTATGTCTTTTTTTTTTTTTTATTGTAATTTGAGAGTAGAGATAGGTTGTGAGGTTTTATTTTCATTTTGGAGACAATGCACCCATGGAGTAAGATGGACCACATTCAAGTAACAAGGAGGCCATAAGTGAAGACCCCTCAAAATGTTAGGGAGGGGAATCTCAATTGAAAATGTACTAGAGATAGGGCTCGTATTTTGTTACTGCTTTGCCTTATGTGATATAAACTGTTTATGTGGCATGTATGTTAGAATTGTGATAGTGGAGTGGCTCCCACTTTTCACGCATAAGATAGGATAGACCCATGATCATTTCATGTTAGTATCATGCTAGGACATGTTATCTGTTTATGTGCTAGTGTGAAATGCATTTAATTGTACTTGCATTAATCAAGACTAATAAAATTGGATAACATATATGTTGGTGAGGTCGAACCGGATAACTCTCCGGTTGATTCGAAAATTCCCATTAAATATTAAGCTAATTTCGAATAATAGGTATTTAATTCGAGATGCAAATTTTGAATTAAATTCCTAGCATTCCATCAATAGGTTTTAAGTTTAGTAAGTAAAGCTAGTTATTGTCCGCGAGCCGTGGGATAGCTAGTGGAGCTTATTAGTTCTTAGTTACCTAATTGATCATTTTAAATGATCAATATTTCGTGGTCAATTTTGGCAAGGGCGATGTCTGCGAGTCGTGGGTCGTTCGAACTAAGTTTTGATCATGATCTTATGATTGATGGGTCTAGCTTAACGCCTAAGTAAATATGGATGTCGCACGAGTCGTGGGCTCATATTGAAAGATAGGTGATGCAAAAATAATTACTAAGAGTTCTAAAGGTGTTAGAATTGGTAAGTTGTACCTACCTAGGGTTTTTACTTAGAATGTCTGCAAGTTGTGGGTTCAAGGTAAAATGCCTAGGATCTTAGTACCCATTGGGAAATGTGTTCCTCTTAGATCTTTGGGAATTATAGATCTCTAAAAAATAGTGGGAGCTACATTAGATTAAAGACCTTATCTTTTGTATATCGTTATAATTCAACATGCTCACTAGTTCTCTGTTTTACCATTTAGGTCGTAGATTATGTGATTCTCTACGTGTTTTGAAATGGCAACCAAAAACCCTCTTGTATCGATCCTCGAGTCAAACAAGTTGACTGGTCCCAACTATTCTGATTGGCTGAGGAATCTAAAAATCAGTTTAGGTTCTGAGAAGAGAACTTATGTTCTCTTCGAAGGGGAGCCTAGTTGTGACGCCCCGTATTCTCGAAGGGCGTCCTGACGATATTAACAAGTAAGTCTCTACACTTGTGTGTGTTTAATTTAAGAGTTCTTGAATTATGTGATTTAATGTAAATTCAATTTAATATGTGATCGTTCGGATTATTCTAAAATTAATGGTTAAGTTGATTTTAAATCCATCATGTTACTTAACTTGTTTAATTTCGGTTTACTTGAATTCCTTGAGATTAATTGTCAATCATGTGTTTACGAAATGTCGTTAAATTGTACGAAAGGTTTCTAAAATTAAATTGAATTAAACTCTAATTGGTAAATCTTTCTCTTTCATTTTAATTTATAAAATTAATTCGGAGCTCGAATGTTTAGTCTTAACTTTACCGATTTTATTTACGATTATTTGTACACGATATTTCACTTTGCTACGCGATAAGGATACCCGGTTGTATATAGCTTGTGTACAAGACACATTTCTCCCAATCTCTTTTCTCTCTCTCTCTCTCTCTCTTCTCTCTCTCTCTCCCGCGGGTACTATGGCGGCTTCGGTTACGAGCCCATAACTCGATCGTTTCTCGGCGGAATTCAACAAACGAATAGTCCATTTCGATTATCTCGGCGAGACAGACGCAAGAGTACCAATTTCACGGCATAACGACAAACGGTGGTGGAGTTATCGCTGGATTTCAGTAGCAGCGGCGGAGGTGCCAAACCGCCGCCACTTCGCCGGCCTTTTGCGGCGGTTTTCGGCCACCTCCTCGATGCACGCGCCGGAGACCCAGAAAGTAGACATCCCGGAGCATCGGTTGACGTCGGCGGCACGGCCATCCGGGCCGCGACGGCGCCGTACGCGCTGTCTGAAGCTCGCGGCGCCGGTTCCTGTAGCGGCGCGATTCCGCCGCTTCTGGCGATGGTTTTCGACGGGGCTTGATGGTTCCCAAGGTTTTTCGACCTCCTGAGTCCATTTCCGGCATCAATTTCACCAGATCTTGGCCGTAGGTGGTGGTTCCGATGACGTGGGCGGCGGCAGAAACTTGGGCGGCCAACGGGGGCCTTTTCCGGCCATCTTTTGGCCTCGGGCTCTTCACAAAAGTTGTTCGGAACGATGAGAACTAGTGGCCTGTGATCAGGCGACTTCAGATTCTGTGGTTTGGCGGCGGATCGCGGCGGCAAAGTGGCGGTGCAACGGCGGCGCTAGCTCCGAGGATTTTTCCGGCGACCTACCTTAGGGCTTTCGAAGAGCTCGTCATGGGTAAGACAATAGCTTTTACGGATCGCATTTTGGTTCACCGGTTTGGAAGTAATTTGAGTTTGAAGATTTAGGGTTTTCGTGTTCGTAGATCTGAAATTGGAGGAGATTGAATTGGAATTTCCAGAAATTGATCGAGGATTCGGAACGGGAACGAAGACTTCATTCAGGAATGATTTTTTGGGATTTTTCAAGCGACCTTCAGCGGCGGCCCGGCGCCGGTCCGGCCAAATTTTGGCAGCTAAAGTGGTGGCGTTTCGGCGGCGTCTGGTCAGAATGTTCGTCTTGTAGTGGTGAGTTCAACGCCACTTTCCGTTCGTTAATCGGACACTCGATCTATTTATTACGAATTATTTTGCGTAATTGTGATTATTTGAATTAATTGTTTGAAGTGCAAATAAATTGGTTATTGTTGGTTTGTTGATCGAGATGTATTCCAATCATATATAAAAACAGGTGTTGAATGGATTGTGATATGCATGAATGTTTCGATTTACAATTTGAATGCCGATGTGATGAATTTATACTATGTGTTTAGATATGAAGGGGTGTTAGTGTAATATCTAGAAACTAATCTTTTATGTGACTAAATGAACTTGAATGATATTTTAGAAGAACGAACATGTTGTGATTTCTCTATATGGATTTGAGACGTTCTCAATGTTATGTTTGTTGTAAATTGTGTTTCCAATATTAAATTGAGATACATGAAAGATGCTTGAACAACTTGAGACTTTATGCATGAAAGGAGTTAGAATTGTAATATCTTGATTTACTCTTACTACTCGGAAATGGTATATTATGAATTAAGATAAATTGATAATTGTCATGTTTGTAAGTAATTAATTCCTAGTTGAATAATTATATAAACACTTTAAACGAACAATTATGCTTAGTAATCAACTTAGGGGATGTAAGTGTAATATTTATGAAACTTGAATGTGACTTGAGCTTGTATACCAACCATGTTGTGAAGTTGTAAAGTATGATCTTAAGTGAATTAAATGCACTCTTTATTTGTATCAAGCATGCCATCTACGTACAACAACCTTGTATGTTTATATGATCAAGTTGCTCTTACTTATGCACTTTATAACTCGTCATGAACTTGATGCTTAATTCTAATATTATAATTGAACCCTGTGACATTGGATGATTTAATATGCATTTTGTGAATACATTAACTTCCTAAATTGATCTTACATCTTTGGATATGGAATTGCGTGTTGGTTGCTTGTAAATATGACCTTGTTGAGCATTGATATGCCTTGAATGACCACGACACCTTATCCAAGCACAACATGAACACTTATGCATAACCACGATCATGTTGAGCAATGTCGTGCGTCTTGTTTTGTCCATTTAGAGTCTAAGTCTGGGCTTCTGTATGTTTTGTCACAGAGTTTGGTGGTGCCGGTGGGCCTGAGGTTTAGAGTGTTTGGCCCTTCACACTCTCAGACTCTACTTTCACGAGGTGAGGTTTAGGATTTTGTATAGTTATGCGACCTATGGCCTTTATATGCTGATTTCTACCCTTGCATGCGAGTATAGCTTATTATATAAACATAAGTGTTGGATATAATACGTTTATGCCCTTTTGCGTGTGTCCTGCGTGTGTGGGAGCCTTCGTGGCTTAAATTCCATAGCGTGGGAATATATAAAAATAAGTTTTTGAGGCATATGTGAGCTATTTTGGAAAATTCAATTGTGTTATGATTCGGTAGCGAGTTAGCCATGTTATATGGTATCTGTTCTGTCCTGTTATGTTGTGGATCCGAGGAGCTATGGGAATGGGTACCCCCGGGACGGTTAGGGCCGTCGGGGCATTTATCCATTGCGTAGTTTCCATTTGAGATATCATTGCGCGACCTTAGGGTGATGAGGGAGGCGTGATATCTTGAGCCTTCGGCTAAGGCCGGAGATGACTCTGGTGGGTTCGCTACCCTCGTGAGATCGAGTCTATTTTTAGACGTTTTACTCTGGATGGTTTGGGGACGGTACATCTCCTCCATCATTGGTGTAGCGGTTGGATTGATTTTGATTTATGTTCTGAGGAGTAAAGGTGGGAAGCTTGTACTCGCCGAGCAGTTGATTATGTTATGTTATGGAATTATGAATCGGGATAGAGTCTTTCTGGAAAATGGTTTCTAAACATATATCTATATCTTATTCGGGTTCTTTCAAAACGTTTTGGTATGTAACACCTATCCCCGGTTTATGAGTCCATCCTTTTTATTCTGTGCTATGCTCCTTATATATATATATATTTTGGGTGTGCGTTAGCCCCCTCACTCGGTCAAGTTGACTGACCCCTCATTTACACTTTTAGTTGCAGGTTGTTGGAGTTTGCTAGGCGGAAGTGAGTCCTTTGAGTTGCACTTCGTCGGTCTAGTCTTTCTATTTGCATTTGTCTTTTCATACACCTTACTTATGCTTTGACTCGTAGACTTGAGATTATACTTTACTATTCGGTAGCCCTACGTGGCACTCTCATTCGGCCCCAGGTGGCACTTGATGATTATTACTTTATGTTGATATTCGGGATTAGGTATCTATGCTAGTTGAACCCGTCACCTGCTTTGCATGTTTTGTTTTAAATGCTTCCGCTATCTATTGGTGTTGGTTTTAATTGCTTCCGCACTCTGAGTTTTGGTCAAGTTAGATCCGCCTAGCCTAGTGTGTGAGTTGGTCTCCCGTTCGCTCTTATTCGGATTCGGGCATGGACTTTCATTTCATGTTCCGGGTCTGGGTCATAGTGCGAGGGATGTGGCATCCTCCGTTTGGGGTGTTACACTAGTCCCGAAGGGCAAGCTCCCACTCGGGCCGAGCGGGACTCGATCCAGAAGTGGAAGGATGATAATCTCTAAGCCCGTTGCCTTATGTTGGCTAACATATCTCCGGACTTGCAAAGGCAACATGAGGCTATGGAATTCGCTTGGGAGATTTACGACCACTTAGAGTAACTTTACCGCCCTCATGAACGTGTTATAAGGTATAACACTTCAAAGGAATTGTTCCACTTAAGAATGAGGGAAGGTGTGTCCATGAATATGGACTCAAGTTTCTCGCCCTTACTGAGAAACTTGCTTCCATAGACATGCCACTGACAGGTGAGCTTTCAGTGGACTTGTTGCTAGCCTCGCTCCCACCTTCATTCAACCCATTTGTCCTTAACTTCAATATGAATCATGCTGGTGCTACTGTAGCTGAGCTGATTAGTCAGCTTGTGACTGCTGAAAGTAAGATCAAGAAGGACAATAAGGTTCTGATGGTGAATGCCCCATCTTCCTCTTCTGGGCCTTCTAAAGGTAAGGGCAAGAAAGCCCAAAAGAAGAAGAAGAAACCCCTTAGGCCCACTAGTGGCGTTTCGAAGGGGAAGGCCCAAAAGAAGAAGCGTGATCAGAAAGAGGATATTTGCTTCCATTGTGGCAAAGCGGGACATTGGAGGAGAAATTGCCCAGAGTACAAGGCTACTCTAACGAAAGGTATGTTTCTCGTTGAAGTAAATCTTTTTATTAATTCTAGTTCTTGGGTACTTGATACCGGTTGTGGAACTCATATCGGTAATAATGTACAGATGCTAAATGAAGTCCAACAACTAAGAGAAGGAGAATGTGTCTTGAAGATCGACGATGGGTCAAATGTTGAAGCTCGAGCTTTAGGCACAATTAGATTAGATTAGGTAGTTTTGAGTTAGTTTTGAATAAAGTCCTTTATGTACCGAGCATTATTCGTAATATAATTTCAGTTCCAATTTTAGATTGTGAAGGTTGTGAAACTTATATTAAGAATGGTAAATACTTTATCAAACGGAACAACTCTTCCATTCACATCGATACTCTAAGTAATGGACTTTATCCAACTCAAAATATCAATATTATGAATATACAACGAGAAACTAAACATAAGAGAGAAGACAAAGTTCCAGCTCCCTTATGGCACACTAGATTAAGACACATTTCCAAGAACGGAATTAGCAAGATAAACACTTTAGGATCATTCTCTAAAAATGTTCTCAAAGAGTTGATTTCTTGCAAATCCTGTCTCAAAGGAAAAATGTCCAAGGTTCCTTTTAAAGGGACTGTGGAACGCGCCACTTAGTGTAAGCACTAGAAACAATCATCAGTATTTCATAACCTTTACCGATGACTTTAGTCGATATGGTTATGTATACTTAATGAAGTATAAATCTGAAGCTTTTGAGAAATTCCTAGAATTTCAAAAGGAGGTTGAGAACCAAACTGGTCACAAGATCAAAGCACTTCGATCTGATCGAGGAGGCGAGTATCTTAGTGAAGAATTCCTTAATCATCTCAAAGATAATAGGATTATCTCTCAGTGCACTCCTCTGGGAACTCCTCAGCTTAATTGAGTTTCTGAGAGAAGGAACCGAACTCTACTCGATATGGTTCGTTCCATGAAGAGTTTCACTAACCTTGTTTCTGGGGTTATGCCCTAGAAAGTACAGCAAAGATTTTGAATCTAGTTCCCTCTAAGTTAGTCCCTAAAACGCCCTATGAAATGTGGCATGGTAAAATCCCTAGTTATTCTTACTTAAGAATTTGGGGTTGTCCTGCTTATGTGAAGAGGACAGTGGGAGATAAGTTAGAATCTCGTTCTAACTTATGCTACTTTGTAGGTTATCCTAAGGAATCCATAGGATACTACTTCTACGATCAATCTGAGCAAAAGGTGTTTGGTTCCAGAAATGCCACTTTTCTGGAGGAACCGTTCCTTAAAGAAAAGAAAGGCAAGATCATAGAATTAGAGGAAGTACAAAGTGACCCCACGCCACCCACTGAAGAAACATTCCCTTCTGATCAACCACAACCAATCACGAATTTCGATACACACATAAATGGTATGGATTATTCCATGAGATCTCTCAAAAAGGATAATGATCCTTTAACATATGAGGAGGCACTTTCAGATTCTGACTCTGAACAGTGGATAGAAGCCATGAAATCCGAAATGGATTCCATGAACTCCAACCAAGTTTGGACCTTGGTAGATTTGCCTGATGGGGTCAAACCCATAGGTTGCAAATGGATCTTTAAGAGAAAGCTTGGAGTTGATGGAAGCATTGCAGCCTACAAAGCAAGACTGCTTGCAAAAGGATTTACTCAAAGACCCGGCGTGGACTTTGATGAAACTTTTTCACCAGTTACAATGCAAAAGTCTATTCGGATCATGCTTGCCATTGCTGCATATTATGACTATAAGATATGGCAAATGGATGTGAAAACTGCCTTTCTCAATGGTGACATTGATAAAGACATTTAAATGGAGTAACCCATAGGTTTCACATTCAGTGGGAGTGAGCAAAAGGTTTGCAAACTCCAAAGATCAATCTATGGATTGAAACAGGCTTCTAGGAATTGGAACATTCGATTTGATGAATCAGATAAAACGTTTGGCTTCATTCAAATTTCGAATGAATCATGTGTGTATAGAAAGGAATTGGAGACCTCAGTGCAATTCTTAGTACTTTATGTTGATGACATCCTTCTTATTGGGAATTCGAAGGATGACATAAAAGTGACTAAGTTATGGTTATCGAACCAATTCGAGATGAAAGATCTTGGTGATACGTCCTATATCCTTGAAATTAAAATCTATCGAAATAGATCTAGAAGGTTAATAGGACTATCACAGTCGATATACATTGATAAAGTATTGAAGAGATTCAATATGGAGTCAGCAAAGGTTAAGAACCTTCCTATGAGTGTAGGAACATGTCTTTCTAAGAAGTTGTGTCCTAAGACTAACCTTGAGAAGGAAAGAATGACTCATACACCTTATGCATCAGCAATAGATAGCATAATGTATGCAATGTTATGTACTCGACCGGATGTGGCTTATGCACTTAGTGTAACAAGTCGTTTCCAATCTGACCCTGGAGATAGTCACTGGGTTGCCGTGAAGAATATTCTTAAGTACTTGAAAAGTACTAAAGATTTATTCTTGGTTTACGGAGGTCAGAAAGATCTTACTGTCGAAGGATACAGCGATGCAAGCTTTGCATCTGACTTAGATGATTTTAAGTCAATGTTAGGATACATTTTCTGCATAAACGGCAGAGCAGTGAGTTGGAAGAGTTCCCAGCAAATGACCACTGCAGATTCGACCACTGAGGCCGAATACTTAGCTGTAAATGATGCAGCTAAGGAAGGTGTTTGGATTAGAAACTTCATTCAAGAGTTGAATGTTGTTCCTAGCATGAAAGACCCCATTACTTTGTTTTGTGACAACATTGGGGCGGTTGCTCAAGCAAGAGAATCAAAATCTCACCAACGGACCAAGCACATTATGAGGAAGTATCACCTAATCCGTGATATTGTCAAAAGAGGAGATGTGCAAATTGAGAGGGTCACATCAGCGGAGAACGTGGAAGATCCACTTACTAAACCCCTCAGTCGAGAAGCTTTCCAAGGTCATCTACAGAAGATGGGACTTAGAGTAGCTTTAGAATGGCTTTGACGGGCAAGTGGGAGATTGTTAGGAATAGTGCCCTAGAAAGGCGATTGAATATCCGCTTAGTACTTTTCCTTATTGTAATCACAGATAATCTTTGAATAAAATAACGAATTGAGGCAACACTTCTTTATATGCTCTTGTTTGGTATGTGTTTACTTTAGCTATGCATGTATGAGAACTCCCCTAATCCTGATGACTTTATGTAACGCCCGATTTTTCCCAAATCGTTCAGGTATGAATTATGTGATAATAACGTGCGCATTTTATTTATTTTAATTACATTATTAATTGTTTTATTTTATATTATATAAAATTATTCAAATATTTAATTATTTGGAAATGTTTGAATTTGAATTTATATGAAGTTTTGAACTATTTGCGCTTAAATGAATTATTTGCTTGCCGTTTCTACGTGAAATGAATTCGGAATTTGATAGAAATTTAATATGTTGGACTTATATGTGTTATGAATATGGTTATATGCTCGTTTCATGTTTTCGGATTTGTTTGATTAGGTTTTGGAATTTATTTTGATTGTGGAATCCAAAACGGGGGCTAACGAGAAATTAGCGCACCATTGGTTCCTTATTTGATAACTTGAGCTAGGAAACTCGGATTCGAGTTTCGTCAACTTGGTTGAACTTGTATCGAAATTTTGAGTTTGATGAACTTAGCCTTATATTTTTCCAAATTTATTTGAACCTCCGAAATTCAACCGAAAAACGCAACGGACGCCTAAACTGCCATATTTTACTAAATAAGCCATAACTTATTCGAATCTTGACCAAATTAACCATGGTTTGAGCCTATGGAACCCTAACTCAACCATATAGCTGATCATACTCTCCTTAACCGAATCACACCCTCTCACTTGGAGAAAATCAGCTCAACATCCTCTGCATTCCTGAAAATCCCGTAACTCAAGCCATCCTTGGAGATTCAAGCTCAAATCTCCTCCAACCTTCATCCAATCCACAAGGTAAGCTAAGGGTTGTAATATAAATTCATTATGAGTCATTTTGGTCCATGCATCCCTAAATTTGGGCACATATTGATAGAGTTTGGAGATGATGAATGAATAGTTAGGTTAGGCTTCATTTCTTGAATCCATGATGTTGCTTGCTTTATGAGCTGAATTGATGCATGTTTGTTGAGCTTTTGAACTTCCTAACTTCAGTATTTAACTTATATTTCATGGTACTTGAGCCTAGCATGAATTACCTTTGTTGATTTTCATGAAAACTTGAAGGAAAGTGCAAGAAATAATCTGCTCTTCCATGCCTTGTTGCTGTCACGTTTTGGGGACTGAATTGATGGGTTTTTGTGTTCTTTTTCGTGTGTTATGGCATGGCTTTGAAGTATATATGTTGCTCTATGTGTATCCCCTGTTTTGCCAAGCTTTTGGGTCGGTTTTCAGCTGCAAAGACGAAGAGGAATCTGCTGTCGGTCAGCATGAACGCCCGTTCACCCAGAAGGAAGATTGGACTGAACGGCTGTTCAGTCCATGGCTGCTGGTCTGTACACCTGAACCCCCGTTCAGGATCTTCATGCATGGGACTGAACGACCGTTCAATCCCCCTTTTGGTCCCAGATTTGGTTCTGTGTTGAGGAACGACCGTGTATGGCATTTTGAACCCCCGTTCGTGAGCGGCTGCAACTGTTGCGTTTGTTCTTGGTTTTCTTTGTGGTTTAATTGATTCTTTAGCTTCTTTTATGCCTTGTATATTTTATTAACTTGCTACACTACATGTTACATTTCATGCTTTGGAATTTTAACGTGAATTTTGATACACCTACCTGAAGAATGATCATTTGCTCTCTTGTCTGCAATGCATGAACTAATGTGTTGTTTATATAATTCACTTAATATTTTCTTTATTCCTTTATGATATTTGTAAATTGTTAATATGTTAAATGAGGGGTTTTGAGCATTTTATTAAATTTATGGATTCATTTGACGTGGAATGTGAGCGATATGAACTCGTTTGAGTACGAATGCTTCATTGAATGAATGAAATGAATGTTTATATGTCTTTAAGACATTAATAGTGCACATAAACGTGTTCATTACATAATATATTCTCTTATGCATTCATATCTGGATCATTTCATTGCCGAGCGTCTTATTTGGTCATTTTGAGTCTCACTTCACCTTCCTTGCACAGATTTTGATCCCGTTGGAGATGAGGCCGGTCCGTAAGGCTTTTGTGTCTTCTTTTGTTATTTCAAGGTGGGTTTCTCTTCTATTTAGTTATATGACCCTATACATACCTTCAATGTGAAAAGTTTTCGACCAAAATGAATATATATATATATATATATATATATATATAAAGTCGTTTTAAAGAGTAAATGTTTGCAATGTAAAGCCTTTATTTTATAAATCCTACCAAATGTTTTGGCGAGAAATTAATGAATGCACGAATGGGGCCCAGGGACTTACTGTGAGTGGCTATCCGGGGAGGCATGGGCCGACGGAGATCCCTCACACTAGTTCCACTAATTAACGGCGTAACCGAACCTCGTTAGGAGTTAGCGAGGAATGGACGCTGAGTGCCACTAGGGGAGTCATGTAAGCCCTTTTGGTCAATGAATGGGTGGTCGGGCCTTGCAAACCCACCACCAACCCGGAGGAAGAAGGTGTAAATGTTAATGAATGTGCACAAAAGATTGTTATGCATGAAAAGAAATAATGAATGAATGTTTAATGAACTACACAAGGTGTTGGTTGGAGATAATGCACGCCCACTCGCCGGGCCAAGAATGACCTAATGTAAATGAATCGTTATAATCCCTTTTGATGATTCTCTATTTCACCCACTTGGGAAATTCTTTAAAACCCTCACTTGGGATTATAGCTTGCATGTGACTGTTTAAATATCATCGTATATTATATTTATGCCCTATTTTTATACCCACCAGTCCCTTTTGAACTGAACCCGTTTGGTTTTCAGTTATTTTATGCAGGTGTTAGGGAGCTAAACGGGAATTCAAGTCATAGGTCTTGCATTCGTCTCTAGCTCTTGTATTTTGGGTCTTACACTTGCATACTCTTACTTTTGAGCATTATATATGAATATTGTTTTGGAGCGTACATGTTTTGAGCCATGATGGCATATGATGATGTATATGAATTACTTTTGGAGCTTTGATGCTCATGGTATATATATATATGATATATGTTTAGTTATTACTTCCGCTTTAATGTTTAACTCTGATTTTATGGTTTAAGGGTTAGCCCACCTAGCATAGAGTGTGTGTTTATCCCCGTTCGCCGTGATTTAGCTCGGGTATGAATTGTCCATTTCATATTCGGGTCGGGTCGGGTCTCGGTGCGGGGGATGTGGTACCTTACGCTCGGGTGCTACATCCTTAAGTGGTATCAGAGCTTCGGGTTGCAAAACCCGGGCTCTCGTGTCGTGTGAGTCAGTCTAGGTTGTACGGCTTAGGAACTAATTGACAATGTGTTGCATATGTATCTCTTTCGTGCTTAATTGGTTTAAATTTCGAATTTTGATGGAATTGATTGCATTATCATGCATAAGCTAAACCTAGCATGCATTCTTAGTGTTTATTGACAGGATGCCTCCACGTAGACACCGTGATAGATCTCCAGGACGACATCGTGATCGTACTCCTACACCTCCACCTCCACAGCCACAGCCGACAGAGGCCTTTGTAAATTCAGTTATCAACATCATAGATCAGAGGCTTCGAGATTATGTACCACCGCACCTCTAGCACCACCTACACCTGTTGTACGCCCGAGGCACCGATTTCAGTTATACTTAGGGAGTTTCAGAACCAAAAACCTCCTAAGTTTTTCAAGGGAAATGATATGCAGGCGGAAATGTGGTTGAAAGAAGTCGAGAGGATATGGGAGCTCATTCCATGTGAGTCCCGAGAGAAGGCTCGATGCACCATCACCTTGATATAAAGGGAAGCCTACTCTTGGTAGGAAAGCACACAGATAGTCTTGGAAGCCGCTGGAGAAGAGATCAATTGGGAAGTCTTTACAAGAGAGTTTAAGAATAAGTTTATCCCTCCTTCATCCCGTACTCGAAGATTAAGGGAATTCACCGAATTGAAGCAGGGATCGAGGTCTGTGGCCGAGTATATTTCAGAGTATGAGAGGTTATCCCGCTATGCGCCTAATATAGCGAGTGATGATTTTCATAAGGCTATGTAGTTTATTCAGGGGCTTCGATCGGATATCCAGGCAGCTCTAGAGGCGGTTAACACGAGTACTTGGGCGAAGGCTACTCTAAAGGCCCTAAAAGTGGAAGATTCTGTGAATGCTCAGAGACCAGTCTATCGTCAGGGACAAGGGTCCGGATCAGGCTCGTGATTTAACAAAGGAAAGAGGCCGATGAATTTACCAGCTCCACCACCAAAAGGACCTTTCAAGAGGGCAGATTGCACCCATTCCACGAGCACCTCAGGCTCCACCAGCTCCTAAGGGATCTCGCAACTATCAGCCTCCGTGTACTTATTGTGGATGGCCAACCCATTCTTATAACACTTGCCGAAAAAGACTGAGGTTGTGTTTGATTTGTGGGAAGGGAGATCATATGGCTTTTACATGCCCGGACAAGACGCCAGGATATCAAGCTAGAGCTCAGAGACCGATGGTTCAGGCATGAGCTTATGCCCTTGAGGGTGAGGAGCAAAAAGTTGAAGCTGATCCAAACGCCGTGGTGGAAGGTACCGTTTGCATTCATAACACGAGCATTCATGCATTATTCGATCCGGGTGCCACTCATACTTTTATATCTTGTGATCTATGTGCCTCTCTGTGCCTACCTGTTACTTGTTCAAATTCTTGCTATTTTGTGAGTTCTCCTATTGCAGGTAGTTTGTAGACAGATCGGGTTATCAGGGGTTGTTCAGTATTGATAGAAGGAAAAGATTATTCGGCAGCTTTCATCGTGATGCCTATGAAGAAGTATGGGGTAATCTTTGGGATGGATTGGTTATACCGGCACCGGGCCGAAGTTGATTGTTTTAAGAAGAAGATAAAGTTGGGTAAAGAGTTGATTGGAGAAGTTGGGTCGAAGAATGTACCTCTCTTATCGTTTATGGAAGCTCGCAAGTTGGTAAAGGATGGAGCCACGGGATTTATTGCCTATCTCCTTAACAAACCAAAGGATCAATCAAGTTTTGGGGAGACGCCCGTGGTAAAGGAATATCCCGACGTATTCCAGAAAATTTAGGTTCTCTGCCACCGGATTGGGAGATTGAGTTTGTTATTAAATTATATCCAGGATCAGAACCGTATTCTAAAACTCCTTATAGAATGGCTCCGGCAGAGTTGAAGGAGTTGAAGATTCAACTTGAGGAATTACTTAAGATTGGATATATTCGACCGAGTTCATCTCCCTGGGGTGCTTCGATTCTCTTTGTCAAGAAGAAAGATGGAATGTTGAGGATGTGTATAGATTACCGGGAGCTTAATCGGATGACTATCAAGAATAAGTACACGTTTCCCCACATTGAGGATTTATTCAATATGTTGCAAGGTTCAGGAGTTTATTCGAAATTGGATTTAAGGCAAGGTTACTACCAGTTGAAAATCCGGAAAGAGGATATACCAAAGACAGGATTTAATACCCGGTATGGGCATTATGAGTTTGTAGTGATGCCTTTTGGTTTGACAAATGCCCCTACAGCATTTATGGTTATGATGCACCGGATTTTTCGACCTTATTTGAATAAGTTCGTGGTAATCTTCATTGATGACATTCTTGTGTATTCGAAGACTCTGAAAGATCATGTTAGGCATCTTAGATTGGTATTGGAGACGTTGAGAGAACACCGGTTGTATGCGAAGTTTAGTAAGTGTGAGTTTTTGATCGACCGGGTTGCTTTTCTAGGTCATATCGTCTCAAGTAAAGGTTTAGAAGTAGATCCTTCAAAGATCGAGACGGTTATTCAGTGGCAGAGTCCGAAGAATGCTTCAGAGGTTAGAAGTTTCTTGGGATTGGTAGGTTATTACCGAAGGTTTGTAAAGGATTTTTCAAAGATAGCCGGTCCTTTAACTCGGTTGACTAAGAAGGAAGTTAAGTTTGAGTGGGACGAGGCATGTGAAGCGAGTTTCAACTTTTGAAGGAAAAGTTGACCACTGCACCGGTATTAGCACTTCCCGAGGGCACTGAAGGATACATGGTTTATACTGACTCCTCGAAAGAAGGGTTAGGATGTGTTTTGATGCAGAATGGTAAAGTGATAGCCTATGCCTCGAGGTAATTGAAGGATCATGAACAGAATTATCCCATTCACGATCTTGAGCTTGCAGCAGTGATCTTTGCTTTGGGAAAGTAGAGACACTACTTATATGGAATATCTTTCGAGATCTTTTCCGACCACAAGAGTCTCCAGTATTTGTTTTCTCAGAAGGAATTAAACAAGAGACAGAGGCGTTGGATGGAGATGTTGGCTGATTATGAGTGTACAATTCGATACCATCGCAGAAAGGCCAATGTGATTGCGGATGCGCTTAGTAGGAAAGTTAGCGTGTCAAGTGTTAAGGTGGAAGTTGAGGATGAATCTGAGTCTTTCAAGCTGAAAGCTAGTATTCAGGATATTACCGATCAGCCGGATCTTCAGCAGAGATTATTTGAAGCTCAAAGAGTGGATTCCGAGGTTCAGAAGTTAGTGCAGAAAGCTAGAATTGATCCAGAGAGTCCGTTTGGGTTTGACGACACCGGGCTTCTAAGGTTTAAGAACAGAGTAGTGGTTCCGGAAGAGTTGAAACGGTTGTTATTGGAAGAAGCTCATCGATCAGGGTATTTTATACATCCTGGGGGAAATAAGATGTATAAGGATTAAAGAAATTTTATTGGTGGAATGGACTTAAGAGGGATGTGATAAACTTCGTGAGACATTGCTTGACTTGCCAGGTTGTAAAAGCAGAGCATCAGACGCCATCGGTGCTACTTCAACCGTTACCTATCCCAGAATGGAAATGGCAGCAAGTGGCGATGGATTTCGTTACGGGTCTTCCTAGAGTGAAAGGTGGTTTAGATAGAATTTGGGTGATTGTGGATCGATTGACGAAATCAGCACATTTTCTGGCTATTCGGATGTCGGATAAGGTGAATAAGTTAGCTAAGAAGTATGTTGATGAAATTGTCCGACTTCATGGTGTGCCGGTTAGCATTGTATCAGATTGGGATCCGAGGTTCACTTCTAGATTTTGGAAAGAATTGCAAAGGAATCTGGGAACAAGGCTTCAATTCAGCACAGCTTTCCATCCTCAGACAGATGGGCAATCGGATAGATTAATTAAATATTTGGAGGATATGTTGAGAGCATGTGCATTGGATTTTTCGAGTTCGTGGAACGAGCAATTGCCTTTGATTGAATTCGCCTATAATAACAGCTTTCAAGCTTCGATAGGAATGGCGCCTTATGAAGCTCTCTACGGACGAAAGTGTAGATCTCCCTTATTCTTCGACCTTGAGGAATGGAATTGGACAAAACAAGAGGGAGTGAAACGAGGGGAAAAGAAAGAGAAGCCTTATAAGGCCGTACAAGCGGTGATTAATAAGGTTCAGATAATTCAACAAAGAATGAAAGCAGCTCAAGATAGACAAAAGAGTTATGCGGATCGGCGGAGAAAGGATATTAAGTTTGAAGTTGGTGATAGGGTATTTCTAAAAGCTTCGCCTCGAAAAGGGTTTTCAAGGATTGGAAAAGGAGGTAAATTGAATCCTCGTTATCTAGGTCCGTATGAGATTCTTGAGAAAATTGGAGACACGGCTTATCACTTGAATCTACCTCCGAGTTTGACGGGAATCCACAATGTGTTTCATGTCTCACAACTTCGCAAATATTATCCGGATGAATCTGAGATTCTACCCGAGGAAGAGGTAGAAATTAAGCCTAATCTCACCTTCGTTCAGAAACCGATTAAGATTTTGGATCGGAAATTTCAAGAATTAAGAAACCGGCGAATTCCACTAGTTAAGGTGTTATGGAGAAGTGATAAGACGGAAGAGGCTACGTGGGAAATGGAGGATAAGATGAGAAGATTTCATCCTGAGCTGTTTCCGAGCAATCAGTGAATCCGAGGATGGATTCTTTTTAAGGGGGAGAGGTTGTAACGCCTGATTTTTTCCAAATCGTTCAGGTATGAATTATGTGATAATAACGTACGCATTTTATTTATTTTAATTACGTTATTAATTGTTTTATTTTATATTATATAAAATTATTGAAATATTTAATTATTTGGAAATGTTTGAATTTGAATTTATATGAAGTTTTGAACTATTTGCGCTTGAATGAATTATTTGCTTGCCGTTTCTACGTGAAATGAATTCGGAATTTGGTAGAAATTTAATATGTTTGACTTATATGTGTTATGAATATGGTTATATGCTCGTTTCATGTTTTCGGATTTGTTTGATTAGGTTTTGGAATTTATTTTGATTGTGGAATCCAAAACGGGGGCTAACGAGCAATTAGCGCACCATTAGTTCCTTATTTGATAACTTGAGCTAGGAAACTCGGATTCGAGTTTGGAAATTTTCGTTGAACTCCTATCGAAAATTCGAGTTTGATGAACTTAGCCTTATATTTTTCCATATTTATTTGAACCTTCGAAATTCAACCGAAAAACGCAACGGACGCCTAAACTGCCACATTTTACTAAATAAGCCATAACTTATTCGAATCTTGACCAAATTAACCATGGTTTGAGCCTATGGAACCCTAACTCAACCATCGAGCTGATCATACTCTCCTTAACCGAACCACACCCTCTCACTTGGAGAAAATCAGCTCAACATCCTCTGCATTCAAGAAAATCCCGTAACTCAAGCCATCCTTGGAAATTCAAGCTCAAATCTCCTCCAACCTTCATCCAATCCACAAGGTAAGATTAGGGTTGTAATATACATTCATTATGAGTCATTTTGATCCATGCATCCCTAAATTTGAGCACATATTGATAGAGTTTGGAGATGATGAATAAATAGTTAGGTTAGGCTTCATTTCTTGAATCCATGATGTTGCTTGTTTTATCAGCTGAATTGATGCATGTTTGTTGAGCTTTTCAACTTCCTAACTTCATTCTATGCCTTATATTTCATGGTACTTGACCCTAGCCTGAATTATCTTCGTTGATTTTCATGAAAACTTGAAGGAAAGTGCAAGAAATAATCTGCTCTTCCATGCCTTGTTGCTGTAACGTTTTGGGGACTGAATTGATGGGTTTTTGTGTTCTTTTTCATGTGTTATGGCATGGCTTTCAAGTATATATGTTGCTCTATGTGTATCCCCTGTTTTTCCAAGCTTTTGGGTCGGTTTTCAGCTGCAAAGACGAAGAGGAATCTGGTGTCGGTCAGCATGAACGCCCGTTCGCCCGGAAGGAAGAATGGACGAACGGCTGTTCAGTCCATGGCTGCTGGTCTGTACACCTGAACTCCCGTTCAGGCTCTTAATGGTCGTTCAGTCCCCCTTTTGGTCCCAGATTTGGTTCTGTGTTGAGGAACGACCGTGCATGCATTTTGAACCCCCGTTCGTGAGCAGGTGCAACTGTTGCGTTTCTTCTTGGCTTTCTTTGGGGTTTAATTGATTCTTTAGCTTCTTTTATACCTTGTATATGTTCTTAACTTGCTACACTACATGTTACAATTCATGCTTTGCAATTTTAACGTGAATTTTCATGCACCTACGTGAAGAATGATCATTTGCTCTCTTGTCTGCAATACATGAACTAATGTGTTGTTTATGTAATTCACTTAATATTTTCTTTATTCCTTTATGATATTTGTAAATTTTTAATATGTTAAATGAGGGGTTTTTAGCATTTTATTAAATTTATGGATTCATTTGACGTGGAATGTGAGAGATATGAACTCGTTTGAGTACGAATGCTTCATTGAATGAATGTAATGATCGTTTATATGTCTTTAAAACATTAATAGTGCACATGAACGTGTTCATCACATGATATACTCTTTTATGCATTCATATCATAGTCTTTTCATTGTCGAGAGTCTTAATTGGTCATTTTGAGTCTCACTTTACCTTTCTTGCACAGATTTTGATCCCGTTGGAGACGAGGCCGGTCCGTGAGGCTTTTGTGTCTTCTTTTGTTGGGTTAAGGTGGGTTTCTCTTCTAAATAGATAAATTGACTCGATATACCTCCCTATGTGAAAAGTTTTAAGCCAAAGTAATATGATTATAGATATATTTTGACTCTTTTCTCGAGTAAGTGATTGTAAACGTATAACCTTTCCTTTATGAATCCTACCTTATGTTTTGGCGAGATATGATTGTTATGATTGTTATGCACGGGCCCTGGAGGCAAGGGCCGACGGTGATCCCATGTATTAGTTCCAACCAACTACGGTGATACCGGACCTCGCTAGGAGATTAGCGAGGAATGGGAGCTGAGTGCCTTTTGGGGAATTCATGTACCCCCTTTGGCCTATGTATGGACCGGTGGTCGGGTCCTGTAAACTCGTCCACCATTTGGAGGGAGAAGGTGTATATGTATAATTATGATCATGAATGTATGTGCACCAAAGATATGTATGATAACGAACAAATTATGATATGATTACACAAGGAGAAGGTTGGAGATTGTGCACGCCCACTCACCGGGCCTTGAAACCCTATGATTAATTATGAATGAATATGATAGTTGTAAACCCGTAGATGTCTTTCTTTGTCTCACCCACTTGGGAAATCTTCTAAAAACTTCATACGGGTTTATAGCTTGCATGAATATGTTTAAATTCTGCAAATATATACTATGCCGTTTTATACCCACCAGTCCCTTTTGGACTGAACCCGGTTTGTTTTTCAGTGTTTTTGTGCAGGTTAAGGAGTGCTAGGCGGGAATACAAGTCGTCTAGGCCTTGCATTAGTGTGTAGCACTCTTATTTTAGTTACACTTGCACTCATGATGTTATTTTGATATATGATTTTATATATGGATATGGTTTTGGAGCATATATGTTTTGAGCCGTGATGGCGTGTACATATTGTATATGAATTCTATTTTTGGAGCTTGAATGCTCATGATATATATATATGTGATCGGTTATTGCTTCCGCTTTATTGACTTTACTCTGATCTATGGTTTAAGGGTTAGTCCCGCCTAGCCTAGAGGGGGTGTGTGTGTCCCGGTTCGCCGTGATTGTAGCACCCCGAAGGGGCCACAACCCCGCACAGTCGTACCTCTCAATTGGCTAGGAGACCTAACACCCAAGAAGCACGCCGGCGAACGGACAAAAACATTACAAGATTAGAGTTCTAGAAGGGAACATTGCAGCGGAAATATGAGAAATTTAAAACTTTCGAAACATAAATCATGAGGCACAAGAGGCTAGTAACCAAGTACAAGGACTATACAGGAATTGATTATTGAAAGAGATATTTCGATAGAGTGTCAAGGGAAAATATAACTAGTGAAAACAAGTAACAAAGGACACCGGGGACTAGATCGATAAATACCTAATTGAATGCTACATTATCATCAAGAGGGTGGAGACCAAGATGGTTCAAAAGAACCTGACCATAAGAGCACAACAAAAGATTTCCTATACTTCCAGATACCGGCCAACAAGCGATCACTGAACCTGAAACCATGAGGTCAGAAGACAGGGTGGAGGTATTAGTCAAAAGGACTAAGTGAAGCATGACTTTTGAAACAATATAAGTACTTAAAACTTTAGGTTTTCAGAAAAGGATTTACTTCGAAACTATACTTTAAAACTGAATTTCGGAATCTTTCTTTCAGAATCGTACTTCAAAACATTACTTTGAAACAAGGTTTCCAAGCAAGCACACACATGCACACACATCAGAGGTTCTGGTTCATATTTACTTTATAAACGGGGAACAGGATACGGGATATTTCCAAAGATATGAACCAGACTTTAAAACCAAAGTTTGCCCGCAAGCTAGGCAGTCTCCAACCTTTACTCCCAGAAAACATTTAACAGGATTGGTATCGAGACCGGTTAGGATCCCAACACCCATGATCACATGAACCATCCTTCTTCCTCCAGTTGTCGCGCCCAGGGTGCTACCCCGCGGTGACGTAAACATGAATGGGAGGAATTACATCCACCTCTCCCGATCATGGTGTGGTATAACCAACCTCCGATTATAACCATCATCATGATCAACAAGGACGGCCAGTATCATAGTAGCCATTGGCGCACGCCTCCCGGTCGATTTGATAGCATGCATAAATTACATGAAAATCCTTTTAATTTCCCCCTGAATTGGATTAGATTTCTACTTAATTTGCTTTTATTTGGCTTTTGCAGAAACATGTTGATAAATGAGGGATTTGGCAGAATTATGAAGAAAAAGATGCTAAGTGCTGAAAATGCCTGAGCCATGACCACAATGCATGATCATCCCTCAGGCTAATGCACGTAAAGCAGACCACGGTCAACAAGTACGGCTGACTCCTCTTGTTGGGACAGGTGGCACACATGCAACAGCTTGCTAACATGGCAGACATGCAAGAAGATTGATCCTGTATTTTTTATTTTCAAGAGTCCTAATCATGTTTTTGGGGACTTGTAAAAGTTAATTTGTTCCCCTTGATCATTATCTTAAGATAGCTTAATATAAACTAGTTAAGTGGGGAAAAAAGAAATATATAGAGGGGAGATAACTCTGAAAGTAGAAGATAACAGCAGCCAGCAGCAGAAACGCTTAGGGATTTTCTTTCTCAAAACTGTGATCATTTCCAGACTTGAAGTATTTTGGTTTCGGTTTTTATTTCAATTAAGTTTTAAAGTTCAGTTTGTGATCAGAATACTTATTGTCTATCTTGCATGATGATCCGTGGCTGAACATATTTATTTTAGCTAGGTTGTATCTTCATTCCTTGCCAATATTTATGAGATCTAAGTGAATGAACGCGAATCTGATCTATGGTATTTATACATGCTTTGAACGTCCTTGTATAAGTTGTTTTCAAATCATCTTTCTGATCAATCGATGCCTAGATAACAACTTGATAAGGTTACACTGATACTTGATACGTAATAGTCTTGTAAAGGTGTAGAAGAACCGCACATCAGTGAGAGTTTACCACCATGTTTACTCAATAAAATGATGAAGCATGCATAATATGATTTCAAAAGTCCAAGCTTCTTGAGATTTTGGATCATGATTAATATCCTTTTGGTGCTCAATGCTATCATACAGTTAAATCCTAGACACTTGTTCGCGGGACTGCTGTGTGGTAAGAATTTAATTGATGAGCTTCTCTTGATTAAGTTGAAATTAAGAAAGGATGATGTAGATAAGCTTCTTGTCGTAAGTTAATCTACCATTCGATCAGGTTTGATTTTTGCATCCAGGATTAGATACGAGCATGGAATGAAGTAACACTTAGCTAAGATATTTCTCATCATAATCAACCTTCACAACTCTCTTTGCTTTCAGTCTTAGTTAATTGAAAAAAATCTGGTTTCGTATTTAAAATTAGTTTGTTTTAATTACACAAACAACCCCCCTTCTAAGTCTCTTTTGAATATTCTCTTAGATACATTGAATATAAGTCTATCTAGTCCTGTGGGTTCGACCCTTTGCTACTATATTATAATTTTAAATTTTTATGCAAAAAGTAAAGGATTTAAGTTGATGGATTAGACAACCATCAAATTTTGGCGCCGTCACGCGGACGACCCGGGTTCGATCCCCGGCAACGGCGCCAAAATTCGATGGTTGTCGAATCCATAAACTTAAATCCTTTACTTTTTGCTTAAAAATTTAAAATTGTAATATAGTAGCAAAGGGTCGAACCCACAGGACTAGATAGACTTATATTCAATGTATCCAAGAGAATATTCAAAAGAGACTTAGAAGGGGGGTTGTTTGTGTAATTAAAACAAACTAATTTTAAGTACGAAACCAGATTTTTTTCAATTAACTAAGACTGAAAGCAAAGAGAGTTGTGAAGGTTGATTATGATGAGAAATATCTTAGCTAAGTGTTACTACATTCCATGCTCGTATCTAATCCTGGATGCAAAAATCAAACCTGATCGAATGGTAGATTAACTTACAATAGACAAGAAGCTTATCTACATCATCCTTTCTTAATTTCAACTTAATCAAGAGATGCTCATCAATTAAATTCTTACCACACAGCAGTCCCGCGAACAAGTATCTAGGATTTAACTGTATGATAGCATTGAGCACCAAAAAGGATATTAATCATGATCCAAAATCTCAAGAAGCTTGGACTTGTGAAATCATATTATGCATGCTTCATCATTTTATTGAGTAAACATGGTGGTAAACTCTCACTGATGTGCGGTTCTTCTACACCTTTACAAGACTATTACGTATCAAGTATCAGTGTAACCTTATCAATCCTTTACTTTTTGCATAAAAATTTAAAATTGTAATATAGTAGCAAAGGGTCGAACCCACAGGACTAGATAGACTTATATTCAATGTATCCAAGAGAATATTCAAAAGAGACTTAGAAGGGGGGTTGTTTGTGTAATTAAAACAAACTAATTTTAAGTACGAAACCAATTTTTTTTCAATTAACTAAGACTGAAAGCAAAGAGGGTTGTGAAGGTTGATTATGACGAGAAATATATTAGCTAAGTATTACTTCATTCCATGCTCGTATCTAATCCTGGATGCAAAAATAAAACCTGATCGAATGGTAGATTAACTTACAATAGACAAGAAGCTTATCTACATCATCCTTTCTTAATTTCAACTTAATCAAGAGATGCTCATCAATTAAATTCTTACCACACAGCAGTCCCGCGAACAAGTATCTAGGATTTAACTGTATGATAGCATTGAGCACCAAAAGGATATTAATCATGATCCAAAATCTCAAGAAGCTTGGACTTGTGAAATCATATTATGCATTCTTCATCATTTTATTGAGTAAACATGGTGGTAAACTCTCACTGATGTGCGGTTCTTCTACACCTTTACAAGACTATTACGTATCAAGTATCAGTGTAACCTTATCAATCCTTTACTTTTTGCATAAAAATTTAAAATTGTAATATAGTAGCAAAGGGTCGAACCCACAGGACTAGATAGACTTATATTCAATGTATCCAAGAGAATATTCAAAAGAGACTTAGAAGGGGGGTTGTTTGTGTAATTAAAACAAACTAATTTTAAGTACGAAACCAGATTTTTTTCAATTAACTAAGACTGAAAGCAAAGAGAGTTGTGAAGGTTGATTATGATGAGAAATATCTTAGCTAAGTGTTACTACATTTCATGCTCGTATCTAATCCTGGATGCAAAAATCAAACCTGATCGAATGGTAGATTAACTTACAATAGACAAGAAGCTTATCTACATCATCCTTTCTTAATTTCAACTTAATCAAGAGATGCTCATCAATTAAATTCTTACCACACAGCAGTCCCGCGAACAAGTGTCTAGGATTTAACTGTATGATAGCATGGAGCACCAAAAGGATATTAATCATGATCCAAAATCTCAAGAAGCTTGGACTTGTGAAATCATATTATGCATGCTTCATCATTTTATTGAGTAAACATGGTGGTGAACTCTCACTGATGTGCGGTTCTTCTACACCTTTACAAGACTATTACGTATCAAGTATCAGTGTAACCTTATCAATCCTTTACTTTTTGCATAAAAATTTAAAATTTTAATTTAGTAGCAAAGGGTCGAACCCACAGGACTAGATAGACTTATATTCAATGTATCCAAGAGAATATTCAAAAGAGACTTAGAAGGGGGGTTGTTTGTGTAATTAAAACAAACTAATTTTAAGTATGAAACCAGATTTTTTTCAATTAACTAAGACTGAAAGCAAAGAGAGTTGTGAAGGTTGATTATGATGAGAAATATCTTAGCTAAGTGTTACTTCATTCCATGCTCGTATCTAATCCTGGATGCAAAAATCAAACCTGATCGAATGGTAGATTAACTTACAATAGACAAGAAGCTTATCTACATCATCCTTTCTTAATTTCAACTTAATCAAGAGATGCTCATCAATTAAATTCTTACCACACAGCAGTCCCGCGAACAAGTATCTAGGATTTAACTGTATGATAGCATTGAGCACCAAAAGGATATTAATCATGATCCAAAATCTCAAGAACTTGGACTTGTGAAATCATATTATGCATGCTTCATCATTTTATTGAGTAAACATGGTGGTAAACTCTCACTGATGTGCGGTTCTTCTACACCTTTACAAGACTATTACGTATCAAGTATCAGTGTAACCTTATCAATCCTTTACTTTTTGCATAAAAATTTAAAATTGTAATATAGTAGCAAAGGGTCGAACCCACAGGACTAGATAGACTTATATTCAATGTATCCAAGAGAATATTCAAAAGAGACTTTGAAGGGGGGTTGTTTGTGTAATTAAAACAAACTAATTTTAAGTACGAAACCAGATTTTTTTCAATTAACTAAGACTGAAAGCAAAGAGAGTTGTGAAGGTTGATTATGATGAGAAATATCTTAGCTAAGTGTTACTACATTTCATGCTCGTATCTAATCCTGGATGCAAAAATTAAACCTGATCGAATGGTAGATTAACTTACAATAGACAAGAAGCTTATCTACATCATCCTTTCTTAATTTCAACTTAATCAAGAGATGCTCATCAATTAAATTCTTACCACACAGCAGTCCCGCGAACAAGTATGTAGGATTTAACTGTATGATAGCATTGAGCACCAAAAGGATATTAATCATGATCCAAAATCTCAAGAACTTGGACTTGTGAAATCATATTATGCATGCTTCATCATTTTATTGAGTAAACATGGTGGTAAACTCTCACTGATGTGCGGTTCTTCTACACCTTTACAAGACTATTACGTATCAAGTATCAGTGTAACCTTATCAATCCTTTACTTTTTGCATAAAAATTTAAAATTGTAATATAGTAGCAAAGGGTCGAACCCACAGGACTAGATAGACTTATATTCAATGTATCCAAGAGAATATTCAAAAGAGACTTTGAAGGGGGGTTGTTTGTGTAATTAAAACAAACTAATTTTAAGTACGAAACCAGATTTTTTTCAATTAACTAAGACTGAAAGCAAAGAGAGTTGTGAAGGTTGATTATGATGAGAAATATCTTAGCTAAGTGTTACTACATTCCATGCTCGTATCTAATCCTGGATGCAAAAATCAAACCTGATCGAATGGTAGATTAACTTACAGTAGACAAGAAGCTTATCTACATCATCCTTTCTTAATTTCAACTTAATCAAGAGATGCTCATCAATTAAATTCTTACCACACAGCAGTCCCGCGAACAAGTGTCTAGGATTTAACTGTATGATAGCATTGAGCACCAAAAGGATATTAATCATGATCCAAAATCTCAAGAAGCTTGGACTTGTGAAATCATATTATGCATGCTTCATCATTTTATTGAGTAAACATGGTGGTGAACTCTCACTGATGTGCGGTTCTTCTACACCTTTACAAGACTATTACGTATCAAGTATCAGTGTAACCTTATCAATCCTTTACTTTTTGCATAAAAATTTAAAATTTTAATATAGTAGCAAAGGGTCGAACCCACAGGACTAGATATACTTATATTCATTGTATCCAAGAGAATATTCAAAAGAGACTTAGAAGGGGGGTTGTTTGTGTAATTAAAACAAACTAATTTTAAGCATGAAACCAGATTTTTTTCAATTAACTAAGACTGAAAGCAAAGAGAGTTGTGAAGGTTGATTATGATGAGAAATATCTTAGCTAAGTGTTACTTCATTCCATGCTCGTATCTAATCCTGGATGCAAAAATCAAACCTGATCGAATGGTAGATTAACTTACAATAGACAAGAAGCTTATCTACATCATCCTTTCTTAATTTCAACTTAATCAAGAGATGCTCATCAATTAAATTCTTACCACACAGCAGTCCCGCGAACAAGTATCTAGGATTTAACCGTATGATAGCATTGAGCACCAAAAGGATATTAATCATGATCCAAAATCTCAAGAAGCTTGGACTTGTGAAATCATATTATGCATGCTTCATCATTTTATTGAGTAAACATGGTGGTAAACTCTCACTGATGTGCGGTTCTTCTACACCTTTACAAGACTATTACGTATCAAGTATCAGTGTAACCTTATCAATCCTTTACTTTTTGCATAAAAATTTAAAATTATAATATAGTAGCAAAGGGTCGAACCCACAGGACTAGATAGACTTATATTCAATGTATCCAAGAGAATATTCAAAAGAGACTTAGAAGGGGGGTTGTTTATGTAATTAAAACAAACTAATTTTAAGTACGAAACCAGATTTTTTTCAATTAACTAAGACTGAAAGCAAAGAGAGTTGTGAAGGTTGATTATGATGAGAAATATCTTAGCTAAGTGTTACTTCATTCCATGATCGTATCTAATCCTGGATGCAAAAATCAAACCTGATCGAATGGTAGATTAACTTACAATAGACAAGAAGCTTATCTGCATCATCCTTTCTTAATTTCAACTTAATCAAGAGATGCTCATCAATTAAATTCTTACCACACAGCAGTCCCGCGAACAAGTATCTAGGATTTAACTGTATGATAGCATTGAGCACCAAAAGGATATTAATCATGATCCAAAATCTCAAGAAGCTTGGACTTGTGAAATCATATTATGCATGCTTCATCATTTTATTGAGTAAACATGGTGGTAAACTCTCACTGATGTGCGGTTCTTCTACACCTTTACAAGACTATTACATATCAAGTATCAGTGTAACCATATCAATCCTTTACTTTTTGCATAAAAATTTAAAATTGTAATATAGTAGCAAAGGGTCGAACCCACAGGACTAGATAGACTTATATTCAATGTATCCAAGAGAATATTCAAAAGAGACTTAGAAGGGGGGTTGTTTGTGTAATTAAAACAAACTAATTTTAAGTACGAAACCAGATTTTTTTCAATTAACTAAGACTGAAAGCAAAGAGAGTTGTGAAGGTTGATTATGATGAGAAATATCTTAGCTAAGTGTTACTACATTCCATGCTCGTATCTAATCCTGGATGCAAAAATCAAACCTGATCGAATGGTAGATTAACTTACAATAGACAAGAAGCTTATCTACATCATCCTTTCTTAATTTCAACTTAATCAAGAGATGCTCATCAATTAAATTCTTACCACACAGCAGTCCCGCGAACAAGTATCTAGGATTTAACTGTATGATAGCATTGAGCACCAAAAAGGATATTAATCATGATCCAAAATCTCAAGAAGCTTGGACTTGTGAAATCATATTATGCATGCTTCATCATTTTATTGAGTAAACATGGTGGTAAACTCTCACTGATGTGCGGTTCTTCTACACCTTTACAAGACTATTACGTTTCAAGTATCAGTGTAACCTTATCAATCCTTTACAAGTCCCCAAAAACATGATTAAAAGGATTTTCATGTAATTTATGCATGCTATCAAATCCCCCCACACTTAGACTTTTGCTTGTCCCTAAACAACAACTTTCTATCCTAACCAACTGCAAGATGACCCCCATCAAACCACCTCAGCCCCACAGTTCCTTAATGAGAAAATGTGAACACTAAAATAAGCATCATAACAAGTCTCCACAGCCTTCAAGATGGAAAAGAACAAATCTTAAGTGTTTAACTTGCTATAGAATGTTAAGGAATTTAGAATTCATTTAATCATGCATATTTACCAAATAGCAATCACAACATATGATCAAAGGGTGCTTATTCAGGACTGTCTAAATTCCAACAAAACAAAAGGTAAAGTGAGGGTTCCAGCATAACACTTATACCAAAATTCAAAAAAGTTGTCTATTTCGGGTGTCATAATATCGCTTTGGTAATATATGACTATCCCTAGACTGCACTAAGTGCATCACTCATGGTCACCCATTTTTTTAATTTATGATTTGTAATTAACCTTAGGTAACCAGCGGAGTGAAACAGGCAAACTACATTAATCAAATGGCTGAAACAGCCTTATTCAGAGACAAATGGCGTTAAAAGCCTTATTCAGAAGCTAATGGCATTACAACCTTATTCATAACATAATCCCTCAATCAACATTAACATTAACATTCAGCATCCAAAACATTCCTTTAGACAGTCCAAAAATTACACACTTTTTCACACATGAAGGTCCAATTTATACATGCAATTTCAGTTTCTCATCTATTAGTCTAAATTCAAAAGCATTCTCTATCAAAGACAAAGAACTTATAAATTTGATCAACTTCAAAAATTAAGCATGGAAATTCATGTTATTTCAACCAATTTTCATGTTCAAAAGCTCTCAAATCAAAACATGTTGCACATGAGGTTATCAGGTTCACAACTTCTCACAGCAGAAACACTGGCTAAACAATAGCCACAAAAATCAGTCAAAATTCTCAAAGAAACCAACCTAAACAGGCTACAGGCCTATTATCAGCTATCAGCAGTCAACAAAAACAACAAAACAACATCCTTAAAAGCAAAAATTTTTCTACTCCCCACCCCCACACTTATTTCACATTGTCCTCAATGTTTATAAACAGTATTAAATTAGGAGGACTTCCCTGGATGCAATTCAGTGAGTGCCAATTTTGAGGCCTTTCTTGATGGCCTCAATATCAGTTTCTACTCCTACTATGTGGGTAGCCATGATGTCCATTGAGTTCTCCATGGCTGGGAGCTTTTCTACTGATTTTTCATATTTTTCCAGTTTAGTTAGGGCTGTTGTGAGGAGAGTTTCAATTCTGTCCAACTGTGCAGTGTTGGAAGTGCTAGTGGTGGCCTCAAGTTGGACATCTTCATTTCTTTTTTTTGTAACTGGGATTGTACCTGCACCAGGAAAGCACAATACTCTATCTTTTCTTTGGAGTATTCTTATGTTAAGTAGTACATGTTCATCCAATGGAGAAACTTCAGAATGCAGAGTGAGATCATGATCATTCAAGTTAAGAAGTTCTTCATGCACAGCAATATGAGTGATTAGGTGCCCTAATTTAAGTGGCCTATTCCATTTGATGCAGTCATTAATGTGCACAGCAGCCCAAAAACCTATATTTACTTTCCAATTATTCCACATAGCCCACAAAAAGTATAGTTCAGATTTAGTTATAGTACTTGAACCTTCTGTTCTTTGGGAGAAAAACATTGACAACAACCTATGAGCATAAACTACAGCAGGATCGTTTAAGTAAATGCTCTTGGCATCATCAAATTTATCACATTTGCCATCAGTTAATTGCTTAAAAGCTTCATCAGGATCAAATTCTTGGGGAAAATCTCCTAGGCATGTTACACCAGTTTCTCCTTCAATAGGAAAGTAATCAAATTGCAAAACTTCACAGAATTGGTTAATTGAATAACTAATTCTTTTGCCTAGTAGTCTAAATGTGATAACACCATCTTCATCCCAATTACATGCTTGCTTTTTCAGGAACTTAAAAGTTGAATAAAATTCCATTGTGAGTTCATAGTAAATGTCTGTGTCTATTTCCATAAACTCTTTCCATCCTATGTTATTAAGCAAGGCATAGACAGGTTCTTCATGTTCTGGAGTATCAGTCTCCTGTTCTGCCTCTGCATTGGCATTTTCTTCACCGTTCCTCTCCTTTGCTAACTTGTACCCCTCTTCAACCTCCTCATCAATTTCGTCTTGTTGTTTCTCTTATTCTTCCTCCACTTGTAATTCTTCTTCTATTTGCGTAAGAGTTTCTGCCGCCCTCAATTCTTCAGAGTCAGTTGGAGAGCGTTTCTTTTTCTTCTCAGCTTTCTCTTTCTTTTTGGATTTCTTTTTCGGATTTTTCTTCTTGGATTTTTGTTACGCTTCCTCAAGCTCTTGAGGATTAGAAGGTTCTCCTTCATCTCCTTCATCTCTTAATTGAAATTTTCTTTTCCTAGGCTCATAAGATTTCCTGATTTGCTTCAAAATTGAACCCAAAGTAGGGTCTGTAGCTTGTCTGCGCTCTTCCACAATGATTACAGGGGGTTTAGGAGTTATGGTGGTAGGGTTTGTGTCAACAGGAGGAGAAGGGTTAGGGTTTGTTTCCTGTTGAGGAATAGAGGATTTTGTTACGGTTTCAGATGGTGGTGATGGTGTATTGATTGGTGGCGCCACCTCCTCTGCATGGACGGATTCCGGTGGTTTAGGGGTAACTTTCAAAACCCTCCTTTTCTGAGTGACTTTCCTTTTGTAGGGTTTAAGTGGTGGAGGGGATTTCTCAGATCTTGTCTTCATATTCCGGCGAGGGTTGCAGTGGTTGAAGACCGAGGAGGATGAGACGGTTGGTTTTCTTGACAGAAGGAAGAAGGAGAGTTTTTGAAATATCTGAGGGTTTGAAGGTTAAACGTTTCTTTAAAAGTGTGTTCTATTTTCAAAAACGTTTTTCCAATTAATAAGACTTTTAAAGAAGAAAGCGTATAACACACTTTGATCTTTTCAAATCCGTCTTATTTCACCAAGTGTGGGGAAAGGCTTATGGAATAAGTTTAAGGGATGATCAAGATTAGAGGTTCACGTGCCTGACTATGCATGCCTGTCATCACCTGAAATAAACAGAGGAATGGTTCCTTATCAAAAATCACAGTTATCTCTTGGACAAAATAGGGAAGAGAAACTGGAATATCAAAATAGATTAGTCTAGAGTTAATGGGTTGCCTCCCATCAAGCGCCCTTGTTTAATGTCCTAGGCTAGACAGTGATTCTGTCATTATGAAGATAAAGGAATGGGGTTGTCCAAAGGGACTTCCTCCACTGTGTAATCTTTGAATCCTTCATAAAACGATTTTAAGCGATGACCATTAACCTTGAATGCTTTTCCTGTCTCTATATTCTTAATGGATACTGCACCATGAGGGAAAATATTAGTAACAACAAATGGTCCTATCCATCTTGATCTCAGTTTTCCAGGAAAAAGTTTCAATCGAGAATGGAACAATAGAACTTTCTGCCCAATTTGAAATATTTTTCTGGAAATCATTTTATCATGAAAATTTTTAGTTCTTTCTTTATACAGTCTGGTACTTTCATAGGCTTCATTCCTTAGTTCTTCTAATTCTTGCAGTTGCAACTTCCTATGAGCTCCAGCTTCATCTATCTTCATGTTACACTGTCTTATTGCCCACAAGGCTTTATGTTCTATTTCCACAGGTAAATGACAAGCTTTCCCGAACACTAACCTGTATGGAGACATGCCAATGGGTGTTTTGTAGGCTGTTCTATAAGCCCATAATGCATCATCAAGCCTCAAACTCCAATCCTTCCTATTAGGATTTACTGTTTTTTCCAAAATACTTTTTACTTCACGGTTTGAAACCTCAGCTTGTCCACTAGTTTGTGGGTGACATGCTGTTGATTTACGGTGTGTAACATTGTATTTTTTTAGCAGGGATGCTACAACTTTATTGCAGAAATGGGTTCCTCTATCACTGATAATTGCTCTTGGTGTCCCAAATCTGTTGAGAATATTAGATTTCATAAAACCTACAACAGTTTTAGCATCATTAGTACGTGTTGCTTTGGCTTCAATCCATTTAGAAACATAATCAACCACAAGGAGGATGTAAAAATTGCCAAAAGAATTAGGAAATGGCCCCATAAAATTTATGCCCCAAACATCAAATATTTCACAAATTAAAATAGGGGACATTGGCATTTGATTTCTTGAGCATAAATTTCCTGTTCTTTGACAGTTTTCACATGCTTTGCAGAATACAAAAGCATCTCGAAACAGTGTTGGCCAATAAAGACCACATTCTAACACTTTTCTTGCAATTCTTTTTGGTCCAAAGTGACCTCCACAGGCATGTAAATGAGAAAATTGTAAAACTGAATTGAATTCTTCATCATTTACACATCTCCTGATCACTTGATCTGCACAATATTTCCACAAATAAGGTTCATCCCATACATAATGTTTAGCATCACTTTTGATTTTATCATTCTCTGTTCTGGATAATTTTTCTGGAAAGACATTAGATGCCAAATAATTTACTATGTCTGCATACCAAGGGTGAGGTGTTAGGGATGACCTTGTTTTATCTTCAGTTACCAGGAACAATTGCTCATCTGGAAATTCTTCTTTAATTGGTGGTGAGCTTTTACTTACCAAAAGTCTGCTTAGATGATCAGCTACAAAATTCTCTGATCCTGTTTTGTCCCTGATTTCAATATCAAACTCTTGCATCAACAGTATCCAACGTATCAGTCTTGGTTTTGCTTCCTTTTTCTTCAATAGGTACTTCAAAGCTGTGTGATCAGAATAAATAATCACTTTAGTACCTAGAAGGTATGCACGAAATTTATCTAAAGCAAACACGATTGCTAAAAGTTCTTTCTCAGTTGTGGTATAATTGATTTGAGCTGCATACAACGTTCTTGATGCATAATAAATCACATATGGTGATTTATTTATCTTCTGTCCCAACACAGCTCCTATTGCATAATCACTGGCATCACACATTAGTTCAAAGGGATGATTCCAGTTAGGTGCTTGACTTATGGGTGCTGATGTCAGTTTCACCTTTAGCAAATCAAATGCCTCCTTGCAAGCTTTGTCAAACTGAAACTCTACCTCCTTTTGCAATAATTTACACAAAGGTTGGGTTATTTTTGAGAAATCTTTTATAAACCTTCTGTAAAAACCTGCATGTCAAAGAAAAGAACGAATCTCCCTCACAGTCGAGGGGTAAGGTAGGGATTCAATAACATCTATTTTTGATTTATCAACTTCAATACCTCTGACCGATACTATATGGCCTAAAATTAAACCTTGATCAACCATAAAAATGGCATTTTTCATAGTTTAAAACAAGGTTATTTTCCAAACACTTCTCTAAAACTTTTGCCAAATTCTTCAGGCATTCATCAAAAGAATTACCATATACAGTGAAATAATCCATGAAAACCTCTATTATATCTTCAACATATTCAGAGAAGATGCTTACCATACACCTTTGAAAAGTGGCTGGTGCATTACACAGTCCAAAAGGCATGCGTCTGAATGCAAATGTTCCAAAAGGACATGTGAATGTAGTCTTCTCTTGATCTTCTGGTGCTACTGGAATTTGATAAAATCCAGAGTATCCATCAAGATAGCAGTAGTGTGTTTTTCCTGCAAGTCTCTCTAACATTTGATCAATAAATGGCAAGGGAAAATGATCCTTTTTGGTGGCTGAATTCAATTTTCTGTAATCCATGCACACACGCCAACCATTTTGTACTCTAGTTGGAATCAATTCACCTACTGCATTTTCAATTACAGTTATACCTGTCTTTTTAGGAACCACCTGCACTGGACTTACCCACACACTGTCTGAAATAGGATAGATCACACCAGCATCTAAGAGCTTCAAGACTTCTTTCTTTACTACTTCCATCATTGGGGGATTTAGTCTTCTTTGGGCTTGTCTGACTGGTTTGCAATCCTTTTCTAAAATTATTTTATGCATGCAAGTTGATGGACTCAACCCTTTTATATCTGCAATTGTCCATCCCAAAGCAGTCTTGAATTCTCTCAAAACTCTTATCAATTTGTCCTCTTCTAGTTTAGACAATTTGTTAGAGATGATCACTGGTAAGGTTTCACCACTGCCCAAATATACATACTTCAGATGCGATGGCAAAGGCTTGAGTTCTAATTCTGGAGCCTGCACAACAGAAGGAAGCATTTTAGTATAAGAAGCAGTTAATTTATTACAAGTCATGTTCAATTTAGCAGATTCCAGAGATTCCAGTGCATAAACAACATCACTGATATCTTCTTTCACTTCATATTTAGCCTCCAATTCTTTCAGTTGATTAATATAAATGCTATCCTCTAAGGCTAGATAAAGTTCATCATAAAAATCTAGCTTCGCAGTAGCTTGTACAAAGTTATCAATGATGTCTATAGAAGAAACATTTGAAATATTTTCAGATGGAAATTTCATGGCTTCATAAACATTAAATTTAATTAAATCTCCATCAAATTCCAATGTTAACGTCCCATCATAGACATCAATCTTTGCTTTTGCTGTACTCAAAAATGGTCTTCCAAGCAGTAAATCTGAAGATTTGGATATCTTGTCATCTTCCATATTGACCACAAAGAAATCTGCAGGAAATACTAAATTATTAATCTGTACAAGCACATCTTCCAGCACACCTTCAGGGTGTACTATTGATCTATCCGCTAACTGTATAATAACTCCAGTTCCTTTTAAAGGACCTATATTCAATGAAGAATAAACTGATAAAGGCATAACATTTATTGATGCACCAAGATCACACATAACATGATTTATGCCTAAGTTTCCTATTCTACACGGAATAGCAATCATACCTTGGTGCTTATATTTAGGTGGGAGTTTCCTCTGAAGTACAGCTGACACATTTTCACCGATGATAATTTTCTCATTTCCTAGCAGTTTCTTTTTATTTGTACAAAGATCTTTAAGAAATTTAGCATACCTTGGTATTTGCTTTATGGCATCAAGGAGGGGAATATTCAACTCAACCTTTCTAAATGTGTCTAGAATTTCTTTTTCTTCCTTGGCCCTTTTTGTTGATGTCAACCTTTGAGGAAATGGTGGTGGGATCACCATAGGTTCAGGAAGTGCAGTAGGTTCCGCTTCTTGTTCTGTTTCGAAGTCATGATCATGGCTTACACCTTTGCCTACTGAATCTGCACCAATATCAAAATCTGCTCTATTTTGCTCTGTTTTTTCATTACTTTGTCCTATTTTCTGCTTCCTTATAGGCAATTCGAGCTCTTTTCCACTCCTCAAGGTAATAGCACTAGCATTTTGCCTTGGATCAATCGTTTGTGATGGCAATTTTCCTTTGTTTTCAAGCTTGCTAACTGAAGTTGCTAGCTGTCCCAATTGATTTTCCAAATTTTGAACAGTGGACTGGAACTGCTGCACACTTGCCCTCGTTTCCTGCTGAAATTGTTGATTGTTAGTCATAAAAGCTTTAAACATGTCTTCTAAAGAAGTACCTGCACCAGATGTAGAAGGCTGCTGAAATTCATTGGAAGTTGAGGGATGAAAATTCTGGTGTGGCTGGAAGTTTTGAGGTGGTCTTTGTATGGGTGGCCTTAGTTGAAAATTTTGTTGTCCTTGAAACAATTGAGGCCTTGGTGCATAGCTGAAATTAGGATGATCCTTCCATCCCGGATTATATGTAATTGAATACGGATCATACTTCCTTTGTTGGAAGCCGCCTCCCATTGCACTCACATTTTCAGTTCCATCCACTTGAAGTGTTGGACATAAATCTGTGTGGTGATCAGGACTTGAACAAATTCCACAAACCAAAGATGGTGTTGAGTTTGCTAGAGCCAAATTCTGCACCAAAGTTGTTAGTTTATTTAATTGACTTTCAACTGAAGCAGAGCTTACCTCATTCACTTTTCTTGTGACATTTTGATGATTTCCAAACTGCTGAGAATTAGCAGCCATGGTTGAAATTAACTGCCTGGCCTCATTAGGTGTTTTATTGACAATTGCACCACCACTCGCTGCATCCATCATCCTCCTCTCCATAGGAATTAATCCTTCATAAAAGTACTGGATCAAGGCTTGTTATGTATGTCCATGCTGTGGACACCTAGCCAACAATTTCTTAAATCTCTCCCAATAATCATGGAGAGTTTTAGATTCCTTTTGCTTCACAGAAACTATTTCTCTCCTAGTTGATACAACTCTGGATGTTGGGAAGAATTTCTCCAGGAAGGCCGAGGCCATGGCTGTCCACGTTGTAATCGATCCTGGTGGTAAATAATACAGCCATTCTTTTGTATCATCAGCCAGAGAGAAGGGAAATGCTCTCAGTTTGATCTGCTCTTCTGTGACTCCATTTGGCCTCATGCTGGAACAAACCACATGAAATTCCTTAAGATGTTGATTTGGGTCTTCATTTTCTTTGCCTCTGAAAGTGGGAAGTAAATGGATTAAACCAGATTTTAACTCAAAATCAGTATTTAAAGTAGGCAAAGTTATGTATAATGGCTCCTGGGCTACGGGTGGTGCAGCTAACTGTCTAAGTGTCTGATCTTGCGCAGCCATGCTTAAGGGATGACCACTGCTTATGATTCTTTTATCTGTAACAGTAAATAATCTAACCAAACAGGGGAAGGAATCTGTTTCCAGAAAATCACTGCTTTCTATCTGCAACCTCCTCAATATATTTTCCTTCCTGATTTGTCTTAATGTCCTCTCAATCTCTGGGTCATATGGAATCAGTTTCTTCAAACGTTCTGACCTAGTCATACAAAGAATACAAAACAGTTTAGTCTAGTCCCCGGCAACGGCGCCAAAATTTGATGGTTGTCGAATCCATCAACTTAAATCCTTTACTTTTTGCATAAAAATTTAAAATTGTAATATAGTAGCAAAGGGTCGAACCCACAGGACTAGATAGACTTATATTCAATGTATCCAAGAGAATATTCAAAAGAGACTTAGAAGGGGGGTTGTTTGTGTAATTAAAACAAACTAATTTTAAGTACGAAACCAGATTTTTTTCAATTAACTAAGACTGAAAGCAAAGAGAGTTGTGAAGGTTGATTATGATGAGAAATATCTTAGCTAAGTGTTACTACATTCCATGCTCGTATCTAATCCTGGATGCAAAAATCAAACCTGATCGAATGCTAGATTAACTTACAATAGACAAGAAGCTTATCTACATCATCCTTTCTTAATTTCAACTTAATCAAGAGATGCTCATCAATTAAATTCTTACCACACAGCAGTCCCGCGAACAAGTATCTAGGATTTAACTGTATGATAGCATTGAGCACCAAAAGGATATTAATCATGATCCAAAATCTCAAGAAGCTTGGACTTGTGAAATCATATTATGCATGCTTCATCATTTTATTGAGTAAACATGGTGGTAAACTCTCACTGATGTGCGGTTCTTCTACACCTTTACAAGACTATTACGTATCAAGTATCAGTGTAACCTTATCAATCCTTTACTTTTTGCATAAAAATTTAAAATTGTAATATAGTAGCAAAGGGTCGAACCCACAGGACTAGATAGACTTATATTCAATGTATCCAAGAGAATATTCAAAAGAGACTTAGAAGGGGGGTTGTTTGTGTAATTAAAACAAACTAATTTTAAGTACGAAACCAGATTTTTTTCAATTAACTAAGACTGAAAGCAAAGAGAGTTGTGAAGGTTGATTATGATGAGAAATATCTTAGCTAAGTGTTACTTCATTCCATGCTCGTATCTAATCTTGGATGCAAAAATCAAACCTGATCGAATGGTAGATTAACTTACAATAGACAAGAAGCTTATCTACATCATCCTTTCTTAATTTCAACTTAATCAAGAGAAGCTCATCAATTAAATTCTTACCACACAGCAGTCCCGCGAACAAGTATCTAGGATTTAACTGTATGATAGCATTGAGCACCAAAAGGATATTAATCATGATCCAAAATCTCAAGAAGCTTGAACTTGTGAAATCATATTATGCATGCTTCATCATTTTATTGAGTAAACATGGTGGTAAACTCTCACTGATGTGTGGTTCTTCTACACATTTACAAGACTATTACGTATCAAGTATCAGTGTAACCTTATCAAGTTGTTATCTAGGCATCGATTGATCAGAAAGATGATTTGAAAACAACTTATACAAGGACGTTCAAAGCATGCATAAATACCATAGATCAGATTCGCGTTCATTCACTTAGATCTCATAAATATTGGCAAGGAATGAAGATACAACCTAGCTAAAATAAATATGTTCAGCCACGGATCATCATGCAAGATACACAATAAGTATTTTGATCACAAACTGAACTTTAAAACATAATTGAAATAAAAACCGAAACCAAAATACTTCAAGTCTGGAAATGATCACAGTTTTGAGAAAGAAAATCCCTAAGCGTTTCTGCTGCTGGCTGCTGTTATCTTCTACTTTCAGAGTTATCTCCCCTCTATATATTTCTTTTTTCCCCACTTAACTAGTTTATATAAAGCTATCTTAAGATAATGATCAAGGGGAACAAATTAACTTTTACAAGTCCCCAAAAACATGATTAGGACTCTTGAAACTTAAAAATACAGGATCAATCTTCTTGCATGTCAGCCATGTTAGCAAGCTGTTGAATGTGTGCCACCTGTCCCAACAAGAGGAGTCAGCCATACTTGTTGACCGTGGTCTGCTTTACGTGTATTACCCTTAGGGATGATCATGCATTGTGGTCATGGCTCAGGCATTTTCAGCACTTAGCATCTTTTGCTTCATAATTCTGCCAAATCCCTCATTTATCAACATGTTTCTGCAAAAGCCAAATAGAAGAAAATTAAGTAAAAATCTAATCCAATTCAAGGGGAAATTAAAAGGATTTTCATGTAATTTATGCATGCTATCACTACTCAACCATACCGTCAGGGCCCACAAGACATGATTTCAAGGCTTGCATTATTCAAAATATTCAAAGGTGCAAAAGCACACAGAGTTCAACATCTGCAACTTTAATCAAGACAGTATAACAGTGAACATAACGTATATCAGAAACCATTAACTTTAAACTTGAAGCATAATCCCAAAACGGGAAAACGTTAAACTTGAAAGATAAGAATCCTTGCACCCGAAGGCGTTGATTTTGAAATCATTTGAATACGTAGGAATATTCATGGTTCCAGTTGAAATAGTTTAAACCTCACCTACAGAAACGGTATTATGCAATAATACCAGAGCCACAGTAAATCCGGACTTCACCTGTGAGTGGTGAATGATTAAGCTTCTATCCATAAACCATATAGTCACATAAACAAGTAGGGACGTCCTCAAGTCATTCAATAGCACATAACGATATCATATGTACAGGACAAAACATTATCAAAGCATATCATATCATGTGGCGAGATTTCATGATAATTATTCAATAATCATCAAAGCATGAAGGCATAATTGGATTCATGTAATGCAGTACATAGGAGAGTAATACCATTTAATGCAGGAGAATCATTTAACTAAGAATGGAACATAAGATTGGCGAGAAAGCAAAAGGCTTGAACAACGAATACTCTTTTCGAAGAAAGGATTCAAGTAAACAATTAGTCTCAGTTGAAAGCTCGTGTCAAGAACTTAAGGATATATATTCTTAGGGTCTTAAAATAATCTCATTTAGAAAAGGAATGTGAACTTTGAAACCTACTTTGATCCCCTGTTTTTGAGAATTTTCGAAAAAGGCTTTGACCGTTGAATTCGTCTCTTCAAAACGATCATTTAGGTTAAAAGTCAAAATTCTTGGTTAAGGTCAAAGTCAACGGTCAAAATCAAAGGTCAAGGTCAATGGTCAAAGGTCACTATTCAAGTATACGGTATATATACAGTATGTATACGGTACTTATACTGTATGTATAGTTGTATGTATACATTATTTATACTGTATGTATACGGTATTTATCCGGGGATACCTACCGTATTTCCACAGTATTTATACATGGTACATACAGTATTTATACCAGAATACAGGCGGTACTTATACTAGAATACATACGGTATCTATACAAAAGTACGTAGGTATTTATTCTGAAAATACACATAGTATTTATACGGAAGTATACACGTATTTATACATATTGGAATCAAATACGTATACGTATATTATACATGTATACCATAACATATATTAATTGGTCAAGTATAAATATGTAACAATTAATTAAACAGGTAACATGTTAAAATATAGGTTATACTTTAATTATGTAACATTAAATTAAATCATGTAATAAATTAAATTACCTAAGTATGATCATAAAATAATTAAAATGTAACATATAACATTTGACACCCCGAACGGAGGGCACCACATCCCCCGCACCGAGAGCCCGGTCCACCCATGAAATGGGAGTCCATACATGAACCAAGCTCACGGCGAACGGAGACAGAATAAAAAAAAACAACCTGTTAGGCGGGACTAGACCCTGTACCAATCAATTCAACGAAACAAAGAATACGGAAGCAATGTAATCATGCAATCACTATCCAGTATAAAATTTCAATTCATACAAGAATGTAAATACGGGTTCAACTAATCAGGTAAACCTGTCCTAACCTGTCCCGAATTCAATAAAGTAATAACAACACAGAGTGGCTTACATAGCCCAGTTACAAGTAGGAAATAAAGGTACAGTACGATGCAGTGCAAACAGGACCAAGACTCAAACAACGACTTCAAAAGACTCCCGCCCAACGACCACAGAGCCTGCAAGACAAACACTAAAAACAACGAGAGGGAGGGGTCAGCCAACTGACTGAGTGAAGGGGGTACACACGCATATACATATATAATCAGGAAATCAGGCAGGCATAATTCCACTATACGTTTTAGGATTAAATAAACAGGAGATAGGAATCAAGATTAAATCAATACGTACGGGTGGAATTATGTTAGGGCATGCAAGTCACGTAAACGAGATATAATATGCATGTGTCGATATCCGTACGCCTCTATTGATGCCCACTTTACCTATACGATCCACGAGCTCCGGTGCTGAACAGGGACTCGGACATACCAGAGGTTACGGATATCTATGCTTAACATTTTAGGGGCCCCGGTGAGAACGGGTAATTAATCCATCCTGGACTCCTCTTTTCACTTATTAAATGACAGGTACAAGCAGGTAATCAGGAAACAAGAGTTATAATTAATTATCAGGCGGGAAAAACAAGTACAAATTAATCTCCTTTCTCCGGGTGCAATGTGGCCGGTATCTAACCTCCACATCAGTGCAGCCGGGTGATCTTCGGGTTCATGACTCCCTCAGATCGGAGCCCCATCTCCCACCAAACCTCCTGGTGGTTATCAGGGTAGTCCAACAGGATGGGACCTGTGCAAGAGTTCACCGTCGGCCCGATGCCTCCCCGGTTCCCTCAATATACAAGCCCCTGGGCCCCAGGAACAGGTACAAGATCCACACCGGCTATCCCAGCGCTAGGAAAGCCGGGGGCAATCAGGAATATCTCGCAAAACAGGCCAGGATTAACACTATGCAGTTTATAAATCATTTCCGTTACATAGCCGGTATAAAAGATATGGTCAACTTTAATATGAAAACCATTTGGCATACTTTTAATTCATGCAAGGTTATAGGTCGTTTATAAAGAAAACCCTCACCTCCAACTGTGCAAGAAGGACCAAGAAAGAAAGACCACGAACCACAAACATCTCCACCGAGGAGAACATTGTACAAGAAAGGAAACACGGTGTACTTGTGAGACACGACTCAATAATGACACCAAGTAGGATGCACGGCGATGTTCATGAAGTGGTGCATCATGTTATGGCATGATTCAATAAGCATTAAATCATAATTATGTCATGAAATGGTGTGATCGTGTTCATGAGCACAAGTAATGTCATTTAGACACATAAATAATTTAATCATTCAATTAGGCATGTAAACAATGCATGTAAGTCAAATAAGAGGTCGAGGAGGTGAAAGGAAAGCGATAAGATGGGTTTTGGCAAAGTTTGGCAAAAGCTAACAATTTTCAAAAATGTGCAAGTGGAAAGAAAACTGGAATATCTTGAGTTCTAGATGTAGGAATTGAGTTTTGTTTATTGGAGATGAAACTAGACATATAGACATTTAAAATGGTATGTGTCTCAACTTGTGGTTCAAAGCGAGGTGAAAATGGCGTAAGCTTAAAGTTGGGTGAAAGCAGATTTCCGGCGAAGTGGCGACACCAAAAAGAATTGATTATATCTCACAATTGAAAAAATATATTGAGATTATTCCAATTGGAGGTTGTAGTAGACTTCAATAGGTTTCCAACGGTTTAAAAATCAGGTCAATCGGAGTTCGGATGCGGGAGTAACCAGCCGGGTAAAAACAAGGCAGAAATTTACCCGACCGGGTAGAGCAGGTATAGAAACTCCTCGATACCAAACTACCCGCCCGGGTACTTTTGTGGGCAAAAACTACCCGGCCGGGTAGTCCCCCAGAGCAGGAAAAAGGGGCAGCAGCAGGGGTTGTGCGTGGAGGGAAGAAAAGGAAGCAACAACCACACCAAAACTCAACTAAAACACTCCAAATTGAAGGCATAAATTCATATACACATAATCTATCACGTATCCAAATCTTAAGGCATGAATTCAAGCATAATACAAGTTACCATTTTCACACATTCAAGCTCCAAATATGGTGGAACACTCATGCTTCAAGCCACAACTCAAAATCCAACAATTATTCATCATATAAGCTCATAGGAACAACATATATCAAGCTTGAAGCAAGGGAATCAAAGCACAAAGCAAATTCTCAAATTTTGACATATTAGCACTATTCATCATCTTCTTCATATTCATGGAAGCAAGCAAGAGAAATGATATTCAATCGGGAGAAAACGAGCACGTAATGAGAGGATCACATATCTTAACTTGAATCTTCAATCGGTTGGTCGGATCTCACAAGCTTGAGCCAAAGCTTGAAGGGCCAAATGGGGAGGGTTTCTTCTTCTCCTTTGTTGCCTTGTTTCCAACGTGAAAATGAGGGAGAGAGATGAAGTTGGCTCCTTTTCGGGGCTGAGTTAAACGGGTCGGGTTAACGGGTCGGGTCAAAAGGGATCCGGTCCACTCGGATCGGATTTTAAAACGGTAGGGATAAGGGCTTTAGAAAATTAAAAAGGTTAATTCATTGAATTCAAATCACCGAAACAAACTCAATGGTAAGGTTAGAATTCGAATTCGAATTCCCGAGCTCGAGGTAGCTACGAAGGCCCAAAACACCCTAATTAAAATTAGGTCCTTAACGAGCAATTATTGGATAATTGAGTCCAAGTACATTTAATAAATTCTAATGCGCAAATAATAAAATTACACGTTGACACGTTGGCATGTGACGTCACATAAATCATATAATTACTAATTTAAACTCTCACGTAACCTCGTACCTGGCTTGCTGGAAAACTGGGGTGTCACAACCTCTCCCCCGTAAGGAGGAGCTGTCCTCAGGTCCACTGCCTCGAGTACTGGACTCTAAGCAAACCTCTCCGTATTCATCCCACGCCGGGGTTCGCGACCTCCCCACTGGAATTAGTTCAGAGAAGGGTCTTCAAGCACGAAGGGGCTTCAAGCTGCTCATGAACTAGATCCGACCATGAGTAGTCCGGACGTCTCGCACGATAGGAGGGTCTAAACGAGATTCAACTCCCACCGTTTGAATCCATCCTAACCATCCCAAAACTCGGTATCACAAGTGGAGTAGTTAACGAATTCCCACCACTTGTTCTCCAACCCGAAATGGGTCTTCTATCAACTCATCAACTTCACGGATTGAAGTTGGTTTCTTGAATAGCTATTAGCTTCTAAATGGGGTCTCCAAAGACCCGTTGTAAAGTCTGCTGCACGGCACGACCCTCGTCTTACAGTGTTACTAAGGCACTCGTTCACTCCAAAAGCAACTAACAAGCGATTACACACAGAACAGGAATTAAGGAATGAATGATGCACGTGATATGTATGGTTAATGTACCGTTCACCATTGTTTGGAGGTTCTTCATTGTAATGAATCTGATATCTACTTGATTTCTTTGTTGAAGGTTTCTTTGCTCGTAGTGGCAAGCTTTAAGATTGCACGATGTGTCGATATTAGAATAACCACCGGTCCCATCCTTGATCCATTTCCTTTCTCTACCAAACTTTACGATTTGCAGTCCCGCAATTAATTCTCTTATCCTCATTAAATACCATGGTCCGAAGTCCCGATCTTAGAAGTCTCTTGATCTTAATCTAATTAACTCATTCTTCACCATGAATCACATATGCCCTTCCTCGGCTACTCGAGTATGTCCCTAACAGTTGTTAAGTATGGAGATTGACTCAACTTCTCTTGTTCACTACCTTGCTTACCAATTCTTATAAATCCTCCATAGCTCCATCATCAAATAGCTCACATCGAAAATTCAAAATTATACTCGATCTATCCGTCTCGGCCTTGTTATTTCAAATCTATAACTTCATCTCTCAGCCACTTATTCTTTCCCCTGTCCTCTTAGAAGCTTTATCCTTGTCGATCTTGGGAGATTGAGATTGTATAGGTCCCATAGTAAAACCAATAAGGTAGACTTGTATCCCTATTGTCTATTCAATTCTCGACCATTCCTTGTATGGGTATCTTCATCTTCCAAAGTGCTTATTTATGTCGTTGTTACTCTTGCAGCTCCATTGTTCCTTCTAGTAGCAATCCACTTGGGCACATTAAAGAATTTTAAATCATCTTCCGGTCATGCTCTCCCCCTTAAAACTTCTATCCCAATTCCTTGAACTCGTTCTATTGCTTCTCGACTTAGCTCCCTCGGTGTAACTGATCTTAGCTAAGTTATTTGTACGGTGAAAGTGCTCATATTCGCTTTGGAGTGATCCGCAGAGAGAACAATCTATTTCCTTTGTTCAAATCCAATTCTACTTTCCCTAGCCTTGGTATTTCCTCTTTCCTTCCTCAAACTCTGCAATCTAAAATTCTTCTTACCTTGATTCAACAATGACTCGGTTGAAGTAACACATGACGAATGAGTTTGGAGGAAAAATTCCTATCAAGTAAACACTGTACAATGCATGATGGGTTAAGGTGCCAATGCACGTACCATTTAATTATGCAACACATTAGGGTAATCAGGGCAAATAGAGATGCACAACGCATATAATTAAAGAAGAGTAAAAATAATTCAAAATGACGTGTGATGCACGTGTCATGAATGTTTTGAACCTGTCACCGTTATGGTAAGTTTTGAACTCAGCAGCTTGTCCTTATTTCTCTAGTCACGGGCTTGCTTGGACTTGTTGATCATTTCTTGTTTTTCCACGGTCTTCAAGATTTCTATGGATCTCCTTGCATCAACTTGTATAACTCCATGGTCCGAGATCACGACCTCTTGAACCCAAATTCTTCTACGTCCATGGTTTTAGTGTCTTGACTTCTTCCTAATAATTGTTCTTCCACTCGATGTCCCAAATCTTTCTCCTAGTGTCACCTCAAATGAAGTCCCCTTGATTTCCATTCTGAATTCGAATCGATAGTAAAACTTGTCGTTTACTTGCTTACACTTGAGCACGTAATCTCCTTCTAAGGATTCTTTGCCTTTCTTTATTGTTTCCATTTGTTGTTCTATATTTCCCACTTCGACCTCACACCACGACAATTCAGCTTGGATTTGGAAGATGAACTCAAATCCTGTCCTAAGCATTGTCACCTTCCATGAACTTGTATTTACCACATTACTTGGCTTTCTCTAACCCCTTCCCGACTAATTTCCATCTTAGTCGAAAGCCAAAGCATCTCAGGCCAAACTCTTTCTTACTCGAAACCCGAAGTACCACAAATCACCTCTTCTGCTCCCACAAGTCCAAACTTAACTTCCTCCTTGACGATCCCTATTGTTCACCATTCACGATCCTTGTTATATCTTGAATCTTCTATCCCGGACTAGAATTCAAATAACTTGATTCACTAATTCGAACCTCGAACTAAAGTACCTTCGAGATTTCTTCATTCCTCTCTTCAACGAATTATCCCAGGAGATTCGGTTGACTGACTTCTATAATATGAGGGTAGGTGTCGATTCTTGTAAAACGTCACTTCACCACCATCTCCAATAGATTATGCAAGCTTTTCCCTTATACCTCGGTCTCCAGTTTCGGATTCTACTTCTGAGTCGTAGCTTAATCGGAGAAGGTCTTGAATCTAAGATTCCTGTATATACTCCCCGGTACATTCCTTATACTTTCTATGCCTGAGAATTGAGCTTATGATAAACCATTGTTGTTGTAGAGATTGGCCGTGGTTTGATATTATCTTCATACCTATAAATTATAACTCATTCCAAGGATATATGCATGCGATTAGTGCATGCTTATGTCACATTTTCAACATGAAAGGCATGAATCCAATGCAATAAGCAGAAATTAATTCAACAAGGTTCAAAAGGAATGTAATTCCGTGCTCAAGGTCAATGCAATGCTCACGTTATCAAGTAGTTCCTAAGCCGTACGACCTAGACTCGACACGACACAACACTAGAACTCCGGTTTTACAACCTGGAGCTCTGATACCACCTTAGGATGTGACACACCGAACGGAGGGCACCACATCCCCCGCACCGAGAGCCCGGTCCACCCATGAAATGGGAGTCCATACATGAACCAAGCTCACGGCGAACGGAGACAGAATAAAAAAAAACAACCTGTTAGGCGGGACTAGACCCTGTACCAATCAATTCAATGAAACAAAGAATACGGAAGCAATGTAATCATGCAATCACTATCCAGTATAAAATTTCAATTCATACAAGAATGTAAATACGGGTTCAACTAATCAGGTAAACCTGTCCTAACCTGTCCCGAATTCAATAAAGTAATAACAACACAGAGTGGCTTATATAGCCCAGTTACAAGTAGGAAAGAAAGGTACGGTACGATGCAGTGCAAACAGGACCAAGACTCAAACAAAGACTTCAAAAGACTCCCGCCTAACGACTACAGAGCCTGCAAGACAGACACTAAAAACAACGAGAGGGAGGGGTCAGCCAACTGACTGAGTGAAGGGGGTACACACACATATACATATATAATCAGGAAATCAGGCAGGCATAATTCCACTATACGTTTTAGGATTAAATAAACAGGAGACAGGAATCAAGATTAAATCAATACGTACGGGTGGAATTATGTCAGGGCATGCAAGTCACGTAAACGAGATATAATATGCATGTGTCGATATTCGTACGTCTCTGTTGATGCCCACTTTACCTATACGATCCACGAGCTCCGGTGCTGAACAGGGACTGAGACATACCAGAGGTTACGGATATCTATGCTTAACATTTTAGGGGACCCAGCGAGAACGGGTAATTAATTCATCCTGGACTCCTCTTTTCACTTATTAAATGACAGGTACAAGCAGGTAATCAGGAAACAAGAGTTATAATTAATTATCAGACGGGAAAAACAAGTACAAATTAATCTCCTTTCTCCGGGTGCAATGGCCGGTAGCTAACCTCCACATCCGCGCATCAGGGTGATCTTCGGGTTCATGACTCCCTCAGATCGGAGCCCCATCTCCCACCAAACCTCCTGGTGGGTATCAGGGTAGTCCAACAGGATGGGACCTGTGCAAGAGTTCACCGTCGGCCCGATGCCTCCCCGGTTCCCTCAATACACAAGCCCCTGGGCCCCAGGAACAGGTACAAGATCCACACCGGCTAGCCCAGCGCTAGGAAAGCCGGGGACAATCAGGAATATCTCGCAAAACAGGCCAGGATTAACACTTTGCAGTTTATAAATCATTTCCGGTACATAGCCGGTATAAAAGATATGGTCAACTTTAATATGAAAACCATTTGGCATACTTTTAATTCATGCAAGGTTATAGGTCGTTTATAAAGAAAACCCTCACCTCCAAGTGTGCAAGAAGGACCAAGAAAGAAAGACCACGAACCACAAACATCTCCACCGAGAGCACTGTACAAGAAAGGAAACACGGTGTACTTGTGAGACACGATTCAATAATGACACCAAGTAGGATGCACGGCGATGTTCATGAAGTGGTGCATCATGTTATGGCATGATTCAATAAGCATTAAATCATAATTATGTCATGAAATGGTGTGATCGTGTTCATGAGCATAAGTAATGTCATTTAGACACATAAATAATTTAATCATTCAATTAGGCATGTAAACAATGCATGTAAGTCAAATAAGAGGTCGAGGAGGTGAAAGGAAAGCGATAAGACGGGTTTTGGCAAAGTTTGGCAAAAGCTAACAATTTTCGAAAATGTGCAAGTGGAAGGAAAACTGGAATATCTTGAGTTCTAGATGTAGGAATTGAGTTTTGTTTAATGGAGATGAAACTAGACACATATACCTTTAAAATGGTATGTGTCTCAACTTATGGTTCAAAGCGAGGTGAAAATGGCGTAAGCTTAAAGTTGGGTGAAAGCAGATTTCCGGCGAAGTGGCGACACCAAAAAGAATTGATTATATCTCACAATTGAAAAAATATATTGAGATTATTCCAATTGGAGGTTTTAGTAGACTTCAATAGGTTTCCAACGGTTTAAAAATCAGGTCAATCGGAGTTCGGATGCGGGAGTAACCGGCCGGATAAAAACAAGGCAGAAATTTACCCGACCGGGTAGAGCAGGTATAGAAACTCCTCGGTACCAAACTACCCGCCTGGGTACTTTTGTGGGAAAAAACTACCCGGTCGGGTAGTCCTCCAGAGCAGGAAAAAGGGGCAGCAGCAGGGGTTGTGCGTGGAGGGAAGAAAAGGAAGCAACAACCACACCAAAACTCAACTAAAACACTCCAAATTGAAGGCATAAATTCATATACACATAATCTATCACGTATCCAAATCTTAAGGCATGAATTCAAGCATAATACAAGTTACCATTTTCACACATTCTCCAAATATGGTGGAACACTCATGCTTCAAGCCACAACTCAAAATCCAATAATTATTCATCATATAAGCTCATAGGAACAACATATATCAAGCTTGAAGCAAGGGAATCAAAGCACAAAGCAAATTCTCAAATTTTGACATATTAGCACTATTCATCATCTTCTTCATATTCATGGAAGCAAGCAAGAAAAATGATATTCAATCGGGAGAAAACGAGCACGTAATGAGAGGATCACATATCTTACCTTGAATATTCAATCGGTTGGTCGGATCTCACAAGCTTGAGCCAAAGCTTGAAGGGCCAAATGGGGAGGGTTTCTTCTTCTCCTTTGTTGCCTTGTTTCCAACGTGAAAATGAGGGAGAGAGATGAAGTTGGCTCCTTTTCGGGGCTGAGTTAAACGGGTCGGGTTAACGGGTCGGGTCAAAAGAGATCCGGTCCACTCGGATCGGATTTTAAAACGGTAGGGATAAGGGCTTTAGAAAATTAAAAAGGTTAATTCATTGAATTCGAATCACCGAAACAAACTCAATGGTAAGGTTAGAATTCGAATTCGAATTCCCGAGCTCGAGGTAGCTACGAAGGCCCAAAACACCCTAATTAAAATTAGGTCCCTAACGAGCAATTATTGGATAATTGAGTCCAAGTACATTTAATAAATTCTAATGCGCACATAATAAAATTACACGTTGACACGTTGGCATGTGACGTCACATAAATCATATAATTACTTAATTAAACTCTCACGTAACCTCGTACTTGACTTGCTGGGAAACTGGGGTGTGACATAACATGCTAGAATAATTATCACATAATTAATTTGTCACAAAATTAAATTATGTAACACATTTCATAATAAAATATACTATAAGAAACATAATTCATAAATTCATGAATATTTAAAACATAAATTAAATCCTAAACTTAGCATAATTAATAAATAAATTAAAACATAAATTAAACTAATTAAAACATAAAAAAAATAAGAAAACTAACCTTATTCTAGAGAGAGAGAGGCGTGTGATTATGGCTGGTGTGGGGAGAGAATGATGACCCCAACACACTTATTTATAGTTTTTGGGAAGGACTAGAGTGCAAATAATATTTATTTTAGGGACTTAAGGTGGGGTATTTTATGAAATTTCCAAAAATAGGTTTCCTTCTTTACATAATTGTCACAGCAGGGGTATTCTGGTAATTTCACCTTTCTCCTGCATATTTTTGAATTTGGAAAAGTGTCCAAGAGCTAGGAAATAAAATTAGCTTCGAAACGGTTACTCACGGGTCGAAATCGGACGTACGGTTTAAAAGTTATAAGCTCCGGAAGATAGGATTTTCTTGAATTTCGAAAATTAATTTAATTATGAAATAAATACTTAGAGTATGATTTGAAGGTCCAAAAAGCTTTCCAAAAGTGTAGGAAAAATCGAGGAACGTTATGGTGATGATCTCAAGGGTTAAATCATCCTATCGATGGAAATATATCCTACCGACGGAAATTTTTATTTGAAAATAAATTCTTAAATTGTTCTGGACACATAAACGAAACCTCAAAGCATTGAAAAGAGAGTTGAAAATTTCTAAGAAAGTAGGTATAGGTTCTTTGAGGTCTCTCGAATAAAATGGCGTAGTGCTGGTTTGGAAAATGAATAGTACTTTTGACAAAAATTCCCAAAATACCCCTAATGATCAAGAAAGGATTTCGAAGCTTGGAAAACATGTTCATATGACTGGGGAACATGAGTTATGAACCTCTAAGGTTCCAATGAGATGCTAGGACAAGGTAGGCTCGAGAAATGAATAGTAAATTTGGTTCGTGGTAAGGAAATCCCCCTTAAAACACAATACGACTAATGAATGCACACTGTTCACATAAGAATGCAATGCATGAACATTTGTAAAGGTGAACCAAGGTATATAAACACATTCTTGCCCTCTTTGATTTACTGTTTCCAGCTAGGTCCTGATACGGGCTGTTACAGTGATCTTGCTCGTGTGTGGATTATCCATCGGGTCGGGTCTCAGTGCAAGGGATGTGGCACCTTACGTTCGGGTGTTACAAGTGCGAAGAACTAAGTGCGAGTAGGTTTAGTATAATAGAAGGATTATGTGATCTAGGATTGATATAGACAAAAATCCCGCCAAAAAATCAAGATGAACAGTAAATTTCTCACCAAAACTCAATTTAACGGTCAAAAGTCAAGTTTCTATTTAAAAATGGACAGAAGTCCTGAAAATGAGGAAAATTAAATAATACGGGGATCTAAAAATGATAATTTGAAAAAATATGGGACTAAAAGTGAGAACGGTCATTTAATATGGGACCAAAAATGCAATTTGCTCAATAATTTAACTAAGTTCATAGGTGCACATCAAGGGCATTAATATCAACATATATCAAATACCAAGGAAAATTCATGAGGAACTTACCTCAATGGTTTCAGTAGCGGAATTTCTTACTCAATGCAAATTGTTATGTACCAGCTCCTGCAAAGAAAACAAATTAATTGGTTAGGTCAAGCAATTATTTGCCCATGGTGCGAACCATCTTCGATTGGGATATTTGGTCCACCGATTTTTTTGGTTTCTCTCGCAGTCAACGTTGCTTTCACCCCACAATCAACAATGCTTCCACAATGTTTCGAAAAGGGATTTCAGCGAAGATTATTGCAAAAATCGAAACCTAAATTGAGCCTAAGTTGATTTTTGGGATGATTATTGCTGAGTTTCGAAAAGGGATTCTTTTTAGCGTCATAGACCCTAGGTCTCGAACAGTATTTTTGAAATGAAGAGCGAAAATAAAAAAACTTGGAATAAAAGACTTAGTTAACAGAGCACGTGCACCTCACATGTAGTTACCTTTTTGACAAAAGTACTTAAAATGACAAAATAAAAAATTACGGGAACTAAAAAACCACTTTTAAAAATTATGGGACCAAAAATGAGTATGGTATCATAGTATGAGACTAAAAATGCATTTTACTCCCATAAAAAAGTCGGCAACCACTATGTAATTTATCTTTCCCTTTGTTCTTTTTCCCTTTCTCCAAAAGTCTTTAATTGAAAATCTAGTCAAGCCCTTACTATTTTAAATGTCGCTAAAGTTCTACAAACAATTTACCTTAATCTTGTGTAAATCCTTCGATAAAATTCTTACTCTTTTCTGAATTACCATAATCTTGACCAATACCCAAAGTAAACAGAAAGTCAATACTAAACATAAGTACCAGCAAGGCAAAATCTTTGCAAGTAAACACATGTTTGTTCCCTATACTTTTTTTTTTTTTTTCCTTAATGCACAACCCAAAGCGGCCGAAAAAATTTGAAACCAGAAGACAATTAAAAAACTCTTAACCACTAGGTTCAACCATTGTTGGCGTTTAAAAAAATATATAATCAAATACAAAAAAGAAAATTGGTTTTTCAAACTATAAATATATATTATTGAAAATAAATTAATTAACACTTTTTAAGAGTATAAAATTTACTAGCTATTATATATAATAAATGTTAGATGTATATATTATATTAGATATAACTCAAGTTTCGCTCGAATATGAAAATAATTAAAAGTGTGAATTTTTTGTTATGATGTGTCAAACACTTTAAGAAAAAATCAATGTATTTTGATTTTATGCAAGGAAAAATTAATGTAACGTATCTTATTATATAGATAGTGTATCATATAATATTACAGAGATAAAAGATATCATATATCGCGTAGATAATTCTAATCAAAACCTAACTCTGTCAAATTAATATCACAAAAAAATTTCTAATTTTCATTAAATTTTATTTTAATAAAATATTGTGAATTCGAATTTTAATTTCTACACTCGATATTGGATGTTATAATCCTAAAATAAATTTTAGTTCGTGAAACTTTAGTTTAAGAAAAAATGGTGGAAGCAAATTGAATGGAACACGAATCGTCGAAAACAGTTATCATTTATAAGTTCAAGTGTCTTTAATCAATTTAAAGTTTTTTTTTTTTAATATATCGAGGACTAGTAATTTTCAGTCCCCGCTAAAGATAAATCCTAGAACCGTCCCTGGTCGCTGCCGCTGCCGCTGCCGCAACCACTGTCACCGCACCACCACAGATCTGGATCTGGAATACGCAACCGTGTGACTATCAGCGCCCTACCACTAGCCCCTTGCAAAAGTAGATTCTGTGCCGCCGTGGAGTTTTTATTTGTGAAAAGTAGGAATTTTTATATTGAAAATTAATTAGTTGTTTTTTGGGTTATGTGTGTCTAATAAGATTGACCAAATATGGGATGTAATTCTAGTGGCAGAGACTATGAGATTTGACCTTTTGGTGGCGAGAATGGTGGATTTTGGGTGGGTTGGTGACGGAGATGGTGAACTTTGGGGAAATAATTGAAATCTCATAATTTTTGTTTTCTTTTTGAGAAAATTAAAATCCAAATTTTGATTTTACAAAATGAATAATCATAAGCGTCATTATTTATTGGGGCTGTTTAAAATAACTCCCCATCAGTTTGGAATATTTTTACTTTACTCCCCATAAAATTATACAACATAATAGGATAGAATGCTGCATTAAAAAGTTTTAGTACTACATTTTGTGAAAATTATACAACATATTTTGATAGGTATTTTAAGTACTACATTATGTGAAAATTATACGATATTTTTATACGAAATTTTACCAAAATGGGGAATTAAGTAAAAATATTATGCCCAATTAAAAATTTATCTTAATTAACCGTTATTTTTTATTCCTTTTATCAAATTAAAATATAAAAATAACTTAAAATAATAATTAGAAAAATAAATAGGGTTGTTTTAGGAATTTTTTATTAACATGAATAAAACATACTAAAAAAGTAAACAGAAAGTCAATACTAAACATAAGTACCAGCAAGGCAAAATCTTTGCATGTAAACACATGTTTGTTCCCTATACTTTTCTTTTTTTTTTTCCCTTAATGCACAACACAAAGCGGCCGAAAAAATTTGAAACCAGAAGACAATTAAAAAACTCTTAACCACTAGGTTCAACCATTGTTGGCGTTTAAAAAAATATATAATCAAATACAAAAAAGAAAATTGGTTTTTCAAAATATAAATATATATTATTGAAAATAAATTAATTAACACTTTTTAAGAGTATAAAATTTACTAGCTATTATATATAATAAATGTTAGATGTATATATTATATTAGATATAACTCAAGTTTCGCTCGAATATGAAAATAATTAAAAGTGTGAATTTTTTGTTATGATGTGTCAAACACTTTAAGAAAAAATCAATGTATTTTGTTTTTATGCAAGGAAAAATTAATGTAACGTATCTTATTATATAGATAGTGTACCATATAATATTACAGAGATAAAAGATATCATATATCGCGTAGATAATTCTAATCAAAACCTAACTCTGTCAAATTAATATCACAAAAAAATTTCTAATTTTCATTAAATTTTATTTTAATAAAATATTGTGAATTCGAATTTTAATTTCTACACTCGATATTGGATGTTATAATCCTAAAATAAATTTTAGTTCGTGAAACTTTAGATTAAGAAAAAATGGTGGAAGCAAATTGAATGGAACACGAATCGTCGAAAACAGTTATCATTTATAAGTTTTAGTATCTTTAATCAATTTAAAGTTTTTTTTTTTTAATATATCGAGGACTAGGAATCTTCAGTCCCCGCTAATGATAAATCCTGGAACCGTCCGCTGTCGCTGCCGCAACCACTGTCACCGCACCACCACAGATCTGCATCTGGAATACGCAACCGTGCGACTATCAGCGCCCTACCACTAGCCCCTTCCAAAAGTAGATTTTGTGCCGCCGTGGAGTTGTTATTTGTGAAAAGTAGGATTTTTGATATTGGAAATTAATTAGTTATTTTTTGGGTTATGTGTGTCTAATAAGATTGACCAAATATGGGTTGTAATTCTGGTGGCAGACACTATGAGATTTGACCTTTTGGTGGCGAGAATGGTGAATTTTGGGTGGGATGGTGACGGAGATGGTGAACTTTGGGGATATAATTGAAATCTCATAATTTTTTTTATTTTTTTTTTTGAGAAAATTAAAATCCAAATTTTAATTTTACAAAATGAATAATCTTAAACGTCATTATTTATTGGGGTTGTTTAAAATAACTCCCCATCAGTTTGGAATATTTTTACTTTAGTCCCCATAAAATTATACAACATATTTTGATAGGTATTTTAAGTACTACATTATGTGAAAATTATACGATATTTTTTTACGAAATTTTACCAAAATGGGGAATTAAGTAAAAATATGATGCCCAATTAAAAATTTATCTTAATTAACCGTTATTTTTTATTCCTTTTATCAACTTAAAATATAAAAATAACTTAAAACAATAATTAGAAAAATAAATAGGGTTGTTTTAGGAATTTTCTATTAACATGAATAAAACATGCTAAAAAAGTAAACAGAAAGTCAATACTAAACATAAGTACCTGATGGTGCAGGAATGCGAGTTTCCTAAATGCAACAATCACTTTGATATTTGTTTGTGAAAGGGAAGACCATCACAGGCGTGAGGGCCTCAGGATCTGGGTTTCCTTTTAAGCGTGGGTTCTTCCAGCTAGGATAACACCAAGAGTGCAGACTACCAAGGTAGTGTTACTGTGGTGAAAGAGAAGCCCTGAGAATGTTGGTGGAAAATGCCCAGAATCGGATGTGCTTTTTGTATGCAGAAGTTGAGTTGGGGAAGAATGCATGGATTTCCCCTTATTTATATGTTAGGGATGGGGGTAAATGGGTAAATTGACCATGTGGTCCCAAACCTGTGTTGCCCTAACGCGTGGCAGCCTGTGAGGGTGTGAGAGTGACGTCTCTGAAAAGGAGACGGCGCGCCAGGTGCACTGTGCGCAGTACTTTTATGTCAGAGGTTGTTGGCGAGGGTCACGTGAGAGGAGGGCCCAAAGTCCTCCTTACTAGGGTTTGGGTCCCTCGCCAGGGAGGTGGGATCACTTACGAGCGTGATGACGCTCGAAGAGCGCACGGATGGATCCTCCGCGGCCGATGACCATTGAGCGTCAAAACCCCGAGCATCAGGAATGAGGTCCCCGCGTGGGTACTTCCCTGAGAAGGGTAAACCGGAGGACCGAGATGCGAGCGCTAAGCCGGTCGGCTCTGGCCCTTTATCTGACCAATTATCCGAGGCCCAATGGCCTGACTTAGTTGGCAAGTGAGTGGGCTGGATTGGCTCACGAGCCCACCAATGCGAGCGTGTAGTCTTCAAGTCAGTCGATTGGCGACACGTGGACGGCTCTGATTCGAGTACGTTTCTGGGCCTCATCATTTTGCCCCCCGAATTCTGTAGTATCGCTTCGAGCGTACTGTAGAATTTATAAAGAAGGAGCCTTGGATTTTGAATATCCGAGGGTCACGCCTGTTGCTAGAGAAGTGACTTCTGGCCTTCAGTAACGGGCATGGCCTGACACCGTATTAAATGCTGTCAAGTCCGCATTTAATGCTGAGTGGGAACGTGGGCGCGTGTACTCCGGGAGATGTGAGGCGGTTACCAAAAGTGGGGGGATTTCCTAGGCGGGAAATGATTACAATTTTAAATCCCAACCCTAGTCAGTGTAAGTCATCCCCTATAAATAGGGATTCACAGTATTCTAGGATCTCTTTCACGCACTTCATCTTCTCCAAGCACATACGCAACAAGAAACCCCTGCAACTCTTAGCGATTCCGACAAGTCTCCGTTCTTCAAACTTTTTAGGTAAAATTCCCTAACATTGTTATTATCTTCTTCGTGCTAACCCTAGGTTTTGGTTAAGTGAGTGAAAACCTTGAGTGAAGAGCCACTGTCCACCATCAAATTTATTTCAGGAATCTCATCCTCCCTTGAGCTTTCTGTTAGAAATCCCGTTTCCCAGAAATTGAAAACTGACCATGGCCTGAAATCAAGCTGATGACTATGTACGGGAGATTGAGGAGATGTCGGTGGGGAGTTCCTCCCCCCATGGCGATGTCCCCATAGCTGTTCCTTTGATCAGGGCGCACCCAGGTGAAGGTGTTCCTATGGCGATGTCGGTGGCCCAAGCTCCGGTTGACGCCGGGGAGGAGGAGGTGAACGCTGCCGTTCAAGGGATGAACGAGCGTATTCCCGGTGAGACGGACGATCTCTTCGAGGAGATGCACAATGTGATGGAGATGCAGAGACAAGGGGAACGAGTATTCCCAGTTTTGAACAGCGCTGTGAGACCCCAGGATCACAGAATCACAGTGGCTATGGCGGCTCCCGAGGGTGAAGCGGGGCCATCCGGGCATCCATTCGAGGCGGAACCCTCCAGAAGGCGTCAGAGGAGAGGCAAGGAGCCTGCCACTCGGGTAAGGCAAGATAACCGCCATCAGACTGATAGATCTCCGGACGAAATCGAGAGTATTCTGACCCTCGGTGATTTGGAGGAGCTGAGGGCGAAAGCGTATTGGGATGAAGCCGTGTTTCCTATGAGACTTCATGTGGAAGGGGAGAGGGCCAATCGACCACCGCCTGGGATGATGACGGTCTATTGGGACGCAGTTCTTGCTGGGGGTCTGAGGTTTCCCATCGCTCACAACGCCGTTACCATTTACCATCATCTAGGGCTTTGCCCTTCACAAATTCTACCCAATGGCATAGCCCTAATCAACACGTTCATCATAACAATGAGGGCCTTAGGCAAAGCGCCCTCGATAATCAACTTTGACAGCTTGATACAAGTAGCCCGCTCGCCTCGCTCGTCGCCTACAGACGGTTTTTACTATGCCCAGGCCAAATCAGGTTTTAAGATGATAAATTCTCCATCTACATCTTATGGCGAGCACTGGAAGAAAAAATATTTTTTCGTGGGGGCTCCCGGGGGATCTTCGGAGTTCACCGGCAATGGATGATTCATGGCGAGGGTCCATTGATCAGGGAAAGGATGAGGAACAAGGATTTTGAGGAGTGGGCGATGGGGTTTGTTAGGAATAGTGCCCTAGAAAGCCGATTGTATATCCGCTTTGTGCTTTTCCTTATTGTAATCATAGACAATCTTTGAATAAAATAACGAATTGAGGCAACACTTCTTTATATGCTCTTGTTTGGTATGCGTTTACTTTAGCTGTGCATGTATGAGAACTCCCCTAATCCTGATGACTTTAGGACTCTACCATTTAGGTGAAATGGTTCATGAAACGAGCCCTATATCACATAAGTCATGATTAGTAAAATACTCCAAGCCGATGAGTCCTACAGACAGTGGGAGTGTCAACCTGACTCCTCTAAGGCTTGCTTATGGGATCACGCCCTTAAGAAGGACCACCTTGTTTCATGGAGGTGCAAAGTGTATAGTTGATACGTGCGTGATACATGAGGGTGCTTACTTTAATAAGTAAGTTCACTGAGGTGCCCCGTGTGAGAACATTCCTAAATGGGAAAGGAAGTTTCTATTTCAGGAAATGGAAACTTCCAGATTAGGAAATATCTCACGAGTCATTGATGTGATTAATTGATCCTTAGACTTGAGGTTCCATGTTACTTTATGAGTTAACTCTGTAGTCTTTGGTATAAGCTTTAAAGGGTGTCGCCTTAGACAACTGATTCAAGGCTTATGCTGGGGCTGCACAAGTGATTCGTGAAAGTGAATGAGAATCAAGATAGGACCTACACTTGCATTTGCAAGGTGATCTCTTATTGTATAAGTCATTCATATGCCATATGGAGTCCTTGGCCAAGGCAGTAGATCAAGACATCAAGAAAAGGGTTTCTTGGATTGAGATCAAATGGATATGAAATGCACTTAGCTTTAAGACCGGATTATTAGGGTTCTGATTATTCCCTTGCCCTAGATCTTGGTTGAGAGATAGTAAGTAGGAGGATTGTATCTCACATGAATCAATGACTTAAAGGTTCTGTCGAATCCGAACATTCCAATTCAGCTAGGGGTTAAACACCTGTTGCTAGACTATGGTCGTTTAATCTGTGGACTGATTAATTAATTAGTGAATTAATTAATTAGGGTCACTGCTAATTGAATTGAGAACCTAGAGGGTCACACACAACAACTTGGTTACATGAGTTGAGGCTTAAAAATGATTAAACGAGTTAATCGAGCCTAAGGGGTTCCACACGTGTGAAATCACACGTGTGGCTCACGTGATTGGACACGTGTCATTAAGACACGTGTGCCACACGTGATTATGTGATGTTAAATAATTAATGTGTTAATTATTTAATAGACTTTGGTTTAATTTTGAATTAAAAAGAAAGTCTAATTTTGGAGAAAATAATCTAGTTAATTAATTATGAATTAATTAATTAGATAAAAATAAGTTATTTATTTTATAATAAATAAAGTATAAAATTATCCAAAAATAGTTTGGATATTTTTAGCTCTCTTAAAAGTTGACTAGAATTAGAATTCAAAGTCAAAGTTGGAAAATACTTGATGATCAAGTAATAGGAGAGAGGGACCAAAATCCTAGCCCATAAAGGACTAGGAATTTCGGCACCCCTTTCCTATAAATAGGGGAGCTCGAGCTCCTTATGGAGCTAATTGACAATTCTTGGTTCATGTGTTGAACACCTTCCTTTCTCCAAGATTATATTAAACCCTAGGTTAAGCCTAAACACTAACTAGAGAACTAGCATCCTTACTAGTTAGATTGTGATCAAGTTGGTGGACTTTCTCTAGAGACTTCAAGTTAGAAGTTTGAAGATTCGAGCTTTACCAAAAGAGAGGGGATCAAGCCGCGAGAAGAGCGTTCTTGGGTGGCTTGAAACGCTTCAAGAAAGAATAAAAGAAAAGTAAGTTTTCTATCTTTACGAATTTGGTTACACGATTGCGAGTTCAAGGTCCTTTTGTTGGGAAAATTTTTTAAATTCCGCTGCTTTCTGATTCGTGTTTTCCAACAGGGTTAGCCCTCGAGATGAAGGCTGAAAAGAAGTGGATCCAGGCGGAGACATTGGTGAAGAACGAAGGGGTGTTGTTCCGCTACGGAATATCTTGCCCCCCTAACATGATACTCCACCCCCCAACTGACATCATGGCCCTCGACGGTTAGATTCTAGGAACTAACACCTCTAACCTTTAGAATAGCTCTCTGACTTACAGTTATCGTTGTTTTCATGTTTATATCATTCAAACATCCAGTCTTCTGATGCTCGTTCCCCTCTACCTGCAGGCATCCAAATTCTATCTCAAGGTATGAATGCTGAAGCCCTCTCCCGTATGTTGGGTGCCCAAGGACCCGCAGCCAATCCTCAAGAGCAGCAACCGCAGCAGAACCGCCCACCTCACGCTCCGAGGGGGAGAGTAAACCGCCGAGGAACAGGCCGAGGACAAGCCAACGCTCGAGGGGGCGCAGGGAATGAGGTTCCTCCCAGGGGCCCTATCGAGGATCTAACCCTGGAAGGTGCCCGCGAAGCCACCCCTCCGCCGGCGGCCCCCGTGGGCCCAATTTCACTCAGTTCAAGCGGGTCACGGAACCGCTCGGGGGAGCCTGTCCGTATTCATGAAATCCTCCGGGCCGACCGCCAGGGGAAAAGAAAAAGGATGCCGGACTCCCTCCCTATTTCAGGCAAGGGAAAAGAGGTGGTCGTGGGCCACCGTGGTGAGGGCAGCGACACTTCATCTTCTGAAGATGAAGAATTTTGGAAGATAGGCTGTAAGGGCGACTCCCGTTACAAGCGCTAGCGGACCGAGGGTCCGGTGCTTCTGAAAAAGAGCGCCCACTCAGTGAACATCGTTTCTGACATCGTCGGAAAACTCCAGTTTTCCGGCGATCATGACAAGTTGAACCAGTACGATGCCGCTCGCGTCGCTGACGATGCCTGTCATGCTCTTCTAACCGTAAGTCCTTACTATCCTTTGAAGGTTTTTAACTTCCAGTGTTTGCATTCGAGCGCTAATCTTTGTGTCTGGTTTGCCAGGAGGTAATCCCTAGGTTGAAGAACTTGCAAGGGCGAGCGCAGGCCTACTCCGAGCACAAGGCCAAATACAAGAAACTGTTGCGCATCTCAGACCCTGTTCAGCTGCAGGAGGATTACAACAACCTCCACGCTCAAATGTCCGCTGCTGACCGCGACATGGCCCTCCTGAGGGAGAACCTTCAGAAGACGGAGGATGCTTATCTTACCCTTAACGAGCGCCACAGAGAGGTGAAGGAGGAACGGGATCAGCTGAGGGTGCAAAACGAGGATCTGGGCAGGCAGCTGGCGGAGAGCACTCGCCAGAATGAGGAGACTAGCAAGGCCCTTGAGGACTTGCGGAGCAAAGTCCAGGGGTTGGAGGCGAGGGTATCCTGGGAGGCCGTGAAGAAATTCGTGCGCTCAAAAGCCTTTGTGTTCGCGGCCAACATCCAGTGCTTTGACAATGCTCGACGCTTCTTCCATAAAGCGATTGGGCAAATGGTGAGGTTGGGACTGGCCCCTGAAAGCGCTCGATCCGATGCTCGCCTGCGCATGGATCTTGATGAGAATTGCGAGCCAATGGTTCAGGAGGAAGATCCCACGGACAATCTGGCGGAGCCTGAGTACCAGGAGTTGGTGGAAACACTCCAAAGGGAGTTCATTGCTGCCAACAGGGTAGATCCCGAGCCTCTCCTGATAGAAGATGAGGGCACTGTTATGGACGTCGCGGATGCTGAGGACCCTGGTGAGGCCCAAACCTCGGACGCTAATGTGTTGGCTCCGGTTCCCCTTGCAACTGCTCCTCCCGAGCCCAACGCTCCGGCCCAATGAAACTCTCCCTATACTGATCCCTTTCGTTGTTGGCTTAACTTCCGTGTCACTATTATGAACAATTTATGGTTGTACTTAATTTTCCGGTTATTCTCTTGATATTTTGAGTTTCTTTGCATACTTTAGCCCTCTTTCTCTACTGTTGTGATGTCTGAATATTTTTTCCTTTTCTCTTGGATGGTGAATGATGTTAATTTGTTGAGCTTTGCCATCTTTACATTGTCTCTCTCATTTGGAAGTTTGCGATGAGCGTGTTTTGCACGAGGGCGCTTCTTGCGAGGGTGCCCCGGCATTCATCACCATGCGCCATTAGTTCAAGAATTGGCAGCGTCCGTCGATGTGAGGAGCGTAAATACGGGCGCGAGGGTGTTTCCGAGGGGTGTCCCCGAGCGGTATTCGCAACTGGGCTCGAATTTGAACTTAGGAGATCTTTAGGGATTTGCCTAAGTATTGGCCCAATAATGCGTACCCTCGTTCCGGGCGCCCCAATGAGTCATACGCACTTTAGAAATCAACAGTAGGATTTGCCGAATGCAAGAAAGAATAGAGCGTAACCATAGGGTTAGCGTTATGCCGAGGAGCACATGAAGGGACTGAGTTAAAATCCATTGCTTTATGAGTGTATTTTTCCTCAATAAGTTGAGGGTCATTCGGGTTTTTGCGAGCGCGAGCTGGAGTGGTTAGCACTCAGCTGGCTACAAATGGGCCTTACGCTCCCCGTTGTCAGACACGCTCAATTTTAGGACTTTATATTACCAACCGTTCAAACTGTTATAGGTGGATGGTTATCAACACCTGGACAGTGTTGCTTTGAAACGATTGATGTATCGCGTAGACCGTTCGACGTGGAGGATGCTCGACACGGAGTAGGCCTTTCGGTGCTCGGATCTTTTGACCAAGATAGCAGAGCAAGCAAATAATAAAAACAAAGAGTTAAATACTTACTGTTATATAAATGCATTTTTCGGAAATGATTACAACACGCTTTCCGTCAAAGGAAAGCCCTTTACGCCACGACCGGGCCATTACAAAGAAACTGATGTCTACACGTAAAACCTTCTGAGGTTACACGCATTCCATGGCCTAGGGAGTTGCTCGCCTTGCAAAGTTTCCAATAGGTAGGTGTTGTTTGCTCGTACCTGGATGACTTTGAAGGGGCCTTCCCAGTTAGGGTCCAACTTACCTACGTGTTTGGAGACTTCAACTTTTTTGAGGACCAAGTCCCCTAGCTGGAAAGTCCTTTCTCTAACACGTTTATTGTACTGGCGAGCAACGGTTGCTTTGTATTTGTGAATGCGTGCCCAAGCAGCATTCCTCTTCTCATCCAGCAAATCTAATTCGAGCGCCCGATTGGCCTCGTTGGCGACAGGCTCGAAATAGGCAACGCGTGCGGATTCTTGCGCAATCTCCGCAGGTATCATGGCCTCGGAGCCGTACACGAGGGAATAAGGGGTTTCCCCCGTTGCCGCTCGCGGCGTAGTACGGTACGCCCACAGAGCTCCCTGAAGTTCTTCAGCCCATTCTCCCTTCTTACTCTCGAGCATCGTTTTCAGATGCCGGAGTATGGTTCGGTTGGTCACTTCCGCTTGACCATTAGCTTGGGGATGACCCACGGAAGTGAATCGTTGTTCGATCCCTAATTCATAACACCAATCCCTCGTGTCCGCAGCGATAAACTGGGAGCCGTTATCCGAGATGAGCACCCTCGGGATGCCGTATCTGCAGATGATATTTTTCCAAATGAAATCCCTCACAACTTTGAACGTTATCTTGGCGACCGCTTCGGCCTCGGCCCACTTGGTGAAGTAATCCACTGCAAGTATTACGAACTTCTTTTGCCCGACCGCCATGGGGAGAGGTCCCACGATATCGATGCCCCATTGATCGAAAGGCCAGGAAACATCAATAGGAACCATTTGAGCTGCCGGCAGCTGGGGAGTGTTGGAGTGGAACTGGCACTTGGGACATTTCTTGGAATATTTAACAGCATCCTGCAATACCGAGGGCCAATAAAACCCACTCCTTAAGATCTTCTTTGCCAAGATTCGTCCGCCTGAGTGGTTTCCACAACTTCCACTGTGTACATGTTCTATAACTTCTTTAGCCTGCGAGGGTCTCAAACATCTCAACGGTGGTCCTAGGAAGGATCGCTTGAATAATCGACCCTCGGCATCCAATGTAAAGCGAGGAGCTTTGCTTCTGATTTTCCGAGCCTCAACTTTGTCGCTCGGACAAGTTCCGTCATGGAGGAATCTAACAATTTCATCAAGCCAACAAGGCTCGGAGGGGTCAATCATGTGCACTTCTTTTGAAGGTTCACCTCTACTTATCAGTGGCTCCTCCGTTCTCAGGAATGTAACGGAGCGCTCACTATGGCCATCCAGGGCGGACGCAAATTTTGAAAGAGCGTCAGCACGTTCGTTTTCTGCCCTCGGAATTTGCAAAAGATGGAATTCCTTGAACTTGGCTATCTCTTCCTTGGCGCTCGATAGGTACTGTGCCATGGTGGCTTCTCGAGCCTCATAACTATCATCGATTTAACTTGCGATCAACTGCGAATCAACGTACGCTGTGACACGAGTGGCTCCATTTTGGAGCGCAATCCTGAGCCCTTGGATGAGGGCCTCATACTCAGCTTCGTTGTTGGTGACTTGAAACGCCAGCTTGATTGCGTAGTCAACTTCTGCCCCAAGGGGATCCCTGAGGGTCACCCCGGCTCCTCCCCCATGTGAGGTCGAGGAGCCATCCGTGTGCAAAAGCCATAAACCCTCGTCCGCCAATGGCACAGTCCCCAGATTGAAACGTTCAACCAGCAAATCGGCCACCGCCTGAGCCTGTATAGCTGTACGGGGCTCGAAGGAGATATCAAACTGACTAAGCTCAATTGCCCATTTAATTAACCTTCCCGAAACATCCGGCTTAGATAGCACTTGCTTGAGCGGTTGATCTGTAAGCACTGTGATAGAGTGAGCCTGAAAATATGGTCTCAGCCTTCGGGATGCGTTGACGAGTGCAAAAGCGAATTTCTCAATTTCCATGTATCTTTTTTCCGCTCCCTGTAAGGTCTTGCTCAGGTAATACACTGGCATATGCTTACGCTCGCGGATAGCTACGAGGACAGCACTCGCGGCCTCCAAAGAAACGGACAGGTAGATAAACAAATTTTCGCCCGGGATTGGCTTGGTCAGCAAAGGCGCGCTCGACAGATATTGTTTCATGTTCTGAAGGGCCTTTTCACAATCCTCGTTCCAGGTAAAGTTGCGAGCGTTGCGCAGAATTTTAAAGAAGGGTAGATTCCTGTCCGCTGAACGGGAGATGAACCTATTTAGTGAAATGATCTTTCCCACGAGCACCTGGACCTCTCTCAGATTACGAGGGGAGGGTATGTCCAGGATTGCTCTAATCTTCTCGGGGTTTGCCTCTATGCCACGTTGACTGACCATGTAACCCAGGAATTTACCTCCTCGAACGCCAAAGGTGCATTTCGATGGGTTCAACTTCATTCCGTAGCGACGAAGGATGTCGAAAGTCTGCTTGAGATCCTCCAGATGGGAGCGTTGGCGCTCACTTTTGACTATCATGTCGTCTACATATACCTCCATAGATTTTCCAATTTCACTCTCGAACATTCTATTGACTAGGCGCTGATAAGTTGCTCCCGCGTTTTTGAGCCCAAATGGCATTACTTTGAAACAGTAAACACCCAAATGCACAATAAACGAAGTTTTGGGGCGATCTTCGGGCGCCATAAAGATTTGATAATATCCCTGAAAGGCGTCCATCATGCTCATGAGTTCACACCCGGCTGTAGAGTCTACCAACTGATCGATCCTCGGTAGAGGGTAATGGTCTTTGGGGCACGCTTTGTTGAGGTCCGTGAAGTCGTTGCACATACGCCACTTATTGGCGCTCTTTGGGACGAGGACCACATTGCAAAGCCACTCTGGGTACAAGATTTCCTCGATGTACTGAGCATCAAGCAACTTACCAACCTCCTCCTCGATAACCCGTTTCCTAAAGCCATGAACGTCTCTCTTCTTCTGTCTGATGGGCTTGAAGGTTGGATCCACGTTCAATCTGTGTACAATGACGCTCGGATCTATTCCGGTTAGGTCAGAAGCTTTCCACGCGAAAACATCTAGGTTCTCCCGTAGGAAGTCGATCATCAAAACTTGCGAGGGCCCATCCAGGCCCGAGCCAATCTGAGTGGTCTTATCCGGGTTCCCAGGCTCCAATTCAACGGTCAAAAATTCTTCAGTGGGCTCAATCCGAACTTCCGGCCGAGGCGCCTCTAGCGCTCGTTTTTTCCCGGTGAGCATACTCTTGGGATCGTCGCGCTCGCCTTCTGAAGATGAACCCTCGACGGCCCCCGGCGGCCTATCCTCTGAACACTGAACGTCTCCAGGAGTCCTCTTTTTATTCTTCTTTCGGTACAGCTTTGCTCTCTTGCGCTCGGGGCCATCTTCGTTCAATTCAGGGAAGTCCACGGACTTCTTAGTAGACCCAAGTTGAATGGACTGCTTGGGCTTGTGGCTGCGAAGCGAAAGTATGTAACACTCCCAAGCTTCTTTGACGTTACACAGGATTTCTCCGGTACCCTCGGGAGTTGGAAACTTGACCTTTTGATGATAGGTGAAAATTACGGCCTTGAATCTACGAGGGCTGGGCGCCCAATGATGATGTTGTAAGGGAGATCCACCTCGACGATGGTGTAGAGGACGCTCAAAGTTTTTCGCTGTGGGGCGCGACCAAAAGAGGTGGCCAAGCGAATCTGTCCGCGAGGGACGATCTCGGAACCTCCAAACCCAACGAGGGCAGTTCTGAGAGGTTCGAGGGGGATGTTTGTTATATTCATCTGTTGAAACGTTGAGTACGGGAGAACGTTCACAGAACTTCCACTATCAAATAAAACCCTCTTTACAGTGTGGTTATGAACGTCTAAACTAACCACCATGGGACAGTCAGAGGTTTTTCCCATCCCATGGGGTGTTACAATGTGTTCAAGATCTTTCTCAGTAAACCCTATAACATCTTCCTCCTTCGAGCGCGTCGAGCTGTCCACGGAAAGCACTGGGCGAGGGCGGGACGTGCTTTGGTTATAGCTCCGTACATGGCGGCGGCGGGAAGCATTGGAGTCGCCTCCAGCGGGCCCGCCTGCGATCATGTGAATGACCGCAAAGGGCTGGTTTTCCATATCCACCCCTTTGCCTTTGTTGCGCTCGCTCGTCTCAGGGCGCTGGCGGCGAGGACTTCGAGAGCGCGAGCGGCTTCTTCTTCTCGCGAGCGCTCGTTCTGCGCAATGCTCATCGTACCCCTCTAGTACTTTCACAAATTCTTTAAGATGCCCTCCGGCGATCAGCCTCTGAATTTCACTCTCAAGCTGCCGGCACTCGTTGGTATCGTGCCCTTTCTGCTTGTGAAAAGCGCAATATTTTCCCGAGCGCTTCTGGGCCTCGGTTTCCCTTAGTTTCGACGGCCTTTTGAACAGCTTTTTGTCCGCCATGGAATAAACTTCAGCAATTGGGCGGTTGAGGGGGATCCGCTCAAGCCTTCGCGGAGGAGAGGAACGACGGCGAGCGGGTATCGGGCTACGGCGGTGACTCCGATGGGGCTCCGCTTTTTCCTCGTTGGTTCGGTTGGGGCGAGGGGCATTCGCCATCTTCTGATCCCTTGCTATGTACATATCCTCGAGGGTAAAGAAGGAATCTGCTATCTCTCGAATTTCCATCAACGAGCGCGGCTTCTTCTTAGCTACCTCCTCCACAAACTCCTTGCTGACATAGTGCTTCATGTTGATGGCCCCAAACAAAACGTGCCTCAGAAAGTCCATCGAGGGCTTTTCTACCAACAAAATTTCTTTATTAAATCTCCCCATGAAGGACCTGAGAGTCTCGTTCGGCCCTTGGACCAAGCTATAAAGAGCGGTCGCGGCCGGGGCCGGTGCTTTCAGCGAATTGAAGTGGCTGACAAAGGCATCCGTCAGGTCATAGTATCCTCTGATTGAGCGTGGGGGGAGTTTTTTGTACCACTCTTGGGCCATTCCGGTGAGGGAAGTGACAAACACCTTGGCCCAGTAGTTGTCCGGATGGTCGTATAGGTGCATTAGGTGCACAAAATGGTCCAGATGCTCGGCTGGGTCCGTAGTTCCATCATACCTGTTGATTGATGAGGGAATTTTGCCCTTCCCTGCGCGAGTCATTAGGACTTCCTCAACGAGGGGGGAATCACCCGCCATGATCCTGTAATCTCGCTCGTCGGGATCTTCATAACTGGCTTCTCTCCTTCGGCGCGATACTGGGCTGCGTGGTCGCCGAGCGTCTCTGGCCTTGGACCTCTCGCCCCCATCGCGGGAAGCGTGAGACCGTGCTCGAGAGAGCTGCTCTACCACGTTTTGGAGCCCTCGAATTTGGTCTTGTACTGCTGCCAGCTGAGGGTCATCGACTTTTCTGCGGTTTGCCCTCCCTGTGGCTCTTGACTGAACCTCTTCATTAACTCCGGCCGCCTCGTTTCGAGGGGCCCTCACATCCTCTCCAACTGGTCGCTCTAGCTGGACCCTCGGTGGGGCTTCATTCCCTTGATTCGGCGCTGGGGGGGGTTGTTGAGCCCTTAGCGCATTTTGGGCCATCGTTAAAGGATGCGCTGGGAGCCCGCCAAGTGGTGGGGCCAGACGAGCGCCGGCCTGTGAGGGGAAGTACGCGGCCGTGAAATGCTCCCAGGCATTCTGAACGGCCTGGCTCTCACACTGCGCATATAGCGCCTGAAGTTGCTGGGTTGTAACTTGAGGCATCTCCACCCCTTGTATCTCTCTGGGTAACGATGTGGGGAGATTCAGAGTCCCCACCTGATACGGCTGGATCGCCGGCATCATCCCGGGCATCATCCCAGGCTGCAGAAATAGGTACCCCGGAGGGGGCATGGCCATGGGATACACCCCTGAGTGAGGGTGGGAAGCGTGGGCAGTGTGAGCTTTAGATTAAGAAAAAATGGTGGAAGCAAATTGAATGGAACACGAATCGTCGAAAACAGTTATCATTTATAAGTTTTAGTATCTTTAATCAATTTAAAGTTTTTTTTTTTTTAATATATCGAGGACTAGGAATCTTCAGTCCCCGCTAATGATAAATCCTGGAACCGTCCGCTGTCGCTGCCGCAACCACTGTCACCGCACCACCACAGATCTGCATCTGGAATACGCAACCGTGCGACTATCAGCGCCCTACCACTAGCCCCTTCCAAAAGTAGATTTTGTGCCGCCGTGGAGTTGTTATTTGTGAAAAGTAGGATTTTTGATATTGGAAATTAATTAGTTATTTTTTGGGTTATGTGTGTCTAATAAGATTGACCAAATATGGGTTGTAATTCTGGTGGCAGACACTATGAGATTTGACCTTTTGGTGGCGAGAATGGTGAATTTTGGGTGGGATGGTGACGGAGATGGTGAACTTTGGGGATATAATTGAAATCTCATAATTTTTTTTATTTTTTTTTTTGAGAAAATTAAAATCCAAATTTTAATTTTACAAAATGAATAATCTTAAACGTCATTATTTATTGGGGTTGTTTAAAATAACTCCCCATCAGTTTGGAATATTTTTACTTTAGTCCCCATAAAATTATACAACATATTTTGATAGGTATTTTAAGTACTACATTATGTGAAAATTATACGATATTTTTTTACGAAATTTTACCAAAATGGGGAATTAAGTAAAAATATGATGCCCAATTAAAAATTTATCTTAATTAACCGTTATTTTTTATTCCTTTTATCAACTTAAAATATAAAAATAACTTAAAACAATAATTAGAAAAATAAATAGGGTTGTTTTAGGAATTTTCTATTAACATGAATAAAACATGCTAAAAAAGTAAACAGAAAGTCAATACTAAACATAAGTACCTGATGGTGCAGGAATGCGAGTTTCCTAAATGCAACAATCACTTTGATATTTGTTTGTGAAAGGGAAGACCATCACAGGCGTGAGGGCCTCAGGATCTGGGTTTCCTTTTAAGCGTGGGTTCTTCCAGCTAGGATAACACCAAGAGTGCAGACTACCAAGGTAGTGTTACTGTGGTGAAAGAGAAGCCCTGAGAATGTTGGTGGAAAATGCCCAGAATCGGATGTGCTTTTTGTATGCAGAAGTTGAGTTGGGGAAGAATGCATGGATTTCCCCTTATTTATATGTTAGGGATGGGGGTAAATGGGTAAATTGACCATGTGGTCCCAAACCTGTGTTGCCCTAACGCGTGGCAGCCTGTGAGGGTGTGAGAGTGACGTCTCTGAAAAGGAGACGGCGCGCCAGGTGCACTGTGCGCAGTACTTTTATGTCAGAGGTTGTTGGCGAGGGTCACGTGAGAGGAGGGCCCAAAGTCCTCCTTACTAGGGTTTGGGTCCCTCGCCAGGGAGGTGGGATCACTTACGAGCGTGATGACGCTCGAAGAGCGCACGGATGGATCCTCCGCGGCCGATGACCATTGAGCGTCAAAACCCCGAGCATCAGGAATGAGGTCCCCGCGTGGGTACTTCCCTGAGAAGGGTAAACCGGAGGACCGAGATGCGAGCGCTAAGCCGGTCGGCTCTGGCCCTTTATCTGACCAATTATCCGAGGCCCAATGGCCTGACTTAGTTGGCAAGTGAGTGGGCTGGATTGGCTCACGAGCCCACCAATGCGAGTGTGTAGTCTTCAAGTCAGTCGATTGGCGACACGTGGACGGCTCTGATTCGAGTACGTTTCTGGGCCTCATCAGTACCAGCAAGGCAAAATCTTTGCAAGTAAACACATGTTTGTTCCCTATACTTTTCTTCTTTTTTTTTTCCTTAATGCACAACCCAAAGCGGACGAAAAAATTTGAAACCAGAAGACAATTAAAAAACTCTTAACCACTTGGTTCAACCATTGTTGGCGTTTAAAAAAATATATAATCAAATACAAAAAAAAATTGGTTTTTCAAAATATAAATATATATTATTGAAAATAAATTAATTAACACTTTTTGAGAATATAAAATTTACTAGCTATTATATATAACAAATGTTAGATATACATATTATATTAGATAAAACTCAAGTTTCGCTCGAACATGAAAATAATTAAAAGTGTGAATTTTTTGTTATGATGTGTCAAACACTTTAAGAAAAAATCAATGTATTTTGTTTTTATGCAAGGAAAAATTAAGGTAACGTATCTTATTTTATAGATAATGTATCATATAATATTACAGAGATAAAAGATATCATTTATCGCGTAGGTAATTCTAATCAAAACCTAACTCTGTCAAATTAATATCACAAAAAAATTCGAATTTTCATTAAATTTTATTTTAATAAAATGTTGTGAATTCGAATTTTAATTTCTACACTCGATATTAGATGTTATAATCCTAAAATAAATTTTAGTTTAAGAAAAAATGGTGGGAGCAAATTGAATGGAACACGAATCGTCGAAAACAGTTATCATTTATAAGTTCTAGTGTCTTTAATCAATTTCAAGTTTTTTTTTTAATATATTGAGGACTAGGAATTTTCAGTCCCCGCCAATGATAAATCCTGGAACTGTCCCTGGTCGCTGCCGCTGTTGCTGCCGCAACCACTGTCACCGCACCACCACAGATCTGGATCTGGAATACGCAACCGTGCGACTATCAGCGCCCTACCACTAGCCCTTTGCAAAAGTAGATTTGTGCCGCTGTGGAGTTTTTATTTGTGAAAAGTAGGATTTTTGATATTGGAAATTAATTAGTTATTTTTTGGGTTATGTGTGTCTAATAAGATTGACCAAATATGGCTGTAATTCTGGTGCCAGAGACTATGAGATTTGACCTTTTGGTGGCGAGAATGGTGAATTTTGGGTGGGTTGGTGACGGTGATGGTGAACTTTGGGGATATAATTGAAATCTCAAAATTTTTTTTGAGAAAATTAAAATCCAAATTTTGATTTTACAAAATGAATAATCTTAAACGTCATTATTTATTGGGGCTGTTTCAAATAACTCCCCATCAGTTTGGAATATTTTTACTTTACTCCCCATAAAATTATACAACATAATAGGATATAAATGTTGCATTAAAACGTTTAAGTTCTATATTTTGTGAAAGTTATACAACATATTTTGATAGGTATTTTAAGTACTACATTATGTGAAAATTATACGATATTTTACCAAAATGGGGAATTAAGTAAAAATATGATGCCCAATTAAAATTTGATCTTAATTAACCGTTATTTTTTATTCGTTTTATCAAATTAAAATATAAAAATAACTTAAAATAATAATTAGAAAAATAAATAAGGCTGTTTTAGGAATTTTCTATTAACATGAATAAGCATGCTAAAAAAGTAAACAAAAAGTCAATACTAAACATAAGTACCAGCAAGGCAAAATCTTTGCAAGTAAACACATGTCTGTTCCCAATACTTTTCTTTTTCTTTTTTCCTTAACGCACGACCCAAAGCGGCCGAAAATATTTGAAACTAGAAGACAATTAAAAAACTTTTAACCACTTGGTTCAACCATTGTTGGCGTTTAAAAAATATAGAATCACATACAAAAAAAAAATGGTTTTTCAAAATATAAATATATATTATTGAAAATAAATTAATTAACACTCTTTAAGAGTATAAAATTTACTAGCTATTATATATAACAAATGTTAGATGTATATATTATATTAGATAAAACTCAATTTCGCTCGAACATGAAAATAATTAAAAGTGTGAATTTTTTGTAATGATGTGTCAAACACGGTAAGAAAAAATCAATGTATTTTGTTTTTATGCAAGGAAAAATTAAGGTAACGTATCTTATTATATAGATAATGTATCATATAATATTACAGAGATAAAAGATATCATATATCGCGTATGTAATTCTAATCAAAACCTAACTCTGTCAAATTAATATCACAAAAAAATTCTAATTTTCATTAAATTTTATTTTAATAAAATGTTGTGAATTCGAATTTTAATTTCTACACTCGATATTGGATGTTATAATCCTAAAATAAATTTTAGTTCGTGAAAACTTTAGTTTAAGAAAAAATGGTGGGAGCAAATTGAATGGAACACGAATCGTCGAAAACAGTTATCATTTATAAGTTCTAGTTTCTTTAATCCATTTCAAGTTTTTTTTTTATTATATCGAGGACTAGGAATTTTCAGTCCCCGCTAATGATAAATCCTGGAACCGTCCCTGGTCGCTGCCGCAACCACTGTCACCGCACAACCATAGATCTGGATCTCGAATACGCAACCGTGCGACTATCAGCGCCCTACCACTAGCCCCTTGCAAAAGTAGATTTTGTGCCGCCGTGGAGTTTTTATTTGTGAAAAGTAGGATCTTTTATATTGGAAATTAATTAGTTATTTTTTGGGTTATGTGTGTCTAATAAGATTAACCAAATATGGGACGTAATTCTGGTGGCAGAGACTATGAGATTTGGCCTTTTGGTGGCGAGAATGGTGGATTTTGGGTGGGTTGGTGACGGAGATGGTGAACTTTGGGGATATAATTGAAATCTCATAATTTTTGTTTTTTTTTTTTTTTTGAGAAAATTAAAATCCAAATTTTGATTTTACAAAATGAATAATCTTAAACGTCATTATTTATTGGGGCTGTTTAAAATAACTCCCCATCAGTTTGGAATATTTTTACTTTACTCCCCATAAATTATACAACATAATAGGATATAAATGCTGCATTAAAACGTTTATGTACTACATTTTGTGAAAATTATACCACATATTTTGATAGATATTTTAAGTACTACATTATGTGAAAATTATACGATATTTTTATACGAAATTTTACCAAAATGGGGAATTAAGTAAAAATATGATGCCCAATTAAAAATTTATCTTAATTACCTGTTATTTTTTATTCCTTTTATCAAATTAAAATATAAAAATAACTTAAAATAATAATTAGAAAAATAAATAGGGTTGTTTTAGGAATTTTCTATTAACATGAATAAGCATGCGAAAAAAGTAAACAGAAAGTCAATACTAAAAATAAGTACCAGCAAGGCAAGAACTTTGCAAGTAAACACATGTTTGTTCCCTATACTTTTCTTTTTCTTTTTTCCTTAACGCACGACCCAAAACGGCCGAAAATATTTGAAACCAGAAGACAATTAAAAAACTCTTAACCACTTGGTTCAACTATTGTTGGCGTTTAAAAATATATAGAATCACATACAAAAAAAAATTGGTTTTTCAAAATATAAATATATATTATTGAAAATAAATTAATTAACACTTTTTAAGAGTATAAAATTTCCTAGCTATTATATATAATAAATGTTAGATGTATATATTATATTAGATATAACTCAAGTTTCACTCGAATATGAAAATAATTAAAAGTGTGAATTTTTTGTTATGATGTGTCAAACACTTTAAGAAAAAATCAATGTATTTTGTTTTTATGCAAGCAAAAATTAATGTAACGTATCTTATTATATAGATAATGTATCATATAATATTACAGAGATAAAAGATATCATATATCGCGTAGGTAATTCTAATCAAAACCTAACTCTGTCAAATTAATATCACAAAAAAATTCTAATTTTCATTAAATTTTATTTTAATAAAATATTGTGAATTCGAATTTTAATTTCTACACTCGATATTGGATGTTATAATCCTAAAATAAATTTTAGTTTAAGAAAAAATGGTGGGAGCAAATTGAATGGAACACGAATCATCGAAAACAGTTATCATTTATAAGTTCTAATGTCTTTAATCAATTTCAAGTTTTTTTTTTTAATATATCGAGGACTAGGAATTTTCAGTCCCCGCTAATGATAAATCCTGGAACTGTCCCTGGTCGCTGCACCGCCGCAACCACTGTCACCGCACCACCACAGATCTGGATCTGGAATATGCAACCGTACGACTATCATCGCCCTATTACTAGCCCCTTGCAAAAGTAGATTTTGTGCCGCCGTGGAGTTTTTATTTGTGAAAAGTAGGATTTTTGATATTGGAAATTAATTAGTTATTTTTTGGGTTATGTGTGTCTAATAAGATTGACCAAATATGGCTGTAATTCAGGTGGCAGAGACTATGAGATTTGACCTTTTGGTGGCGAGAATGGTGAATTTTAGGTGGGTTGGTGACGGTGATGGTGAACTTTGGGGATATAATTGAAATCTCAAAATTTTTTTTGGGAAAATTAAAATCCAAATTTTGATTTTACAAAATGAATAATCTTAAACGTCATTATTTATTGGGGCTGTTTCAAATAACTCCCCATCAGTTTGGAATATTTTTACTTTACTCCCCATAAAATTATACAACATAATAGGATATAAATGTTGCATTAAAACGTTTAAGTTCTATATTTTGTGAAAATTATACAACATATTTTGATAGGTATTTTAAGTACTACATTATGTGAAAATTATACGATATTTTACCAAAATGGGGAATTAAGTAAAAATATGATGCCCAATTAAAATTTTATCTTAATTAACCGTTATTTTTTATTCGTTTTATCAAATTAAAATATAAAAATAACTTAAAATAATAATTAGAAAAATAAATAAGGTTGTTTTAGGAATTTTCTATTAACATGAATAAGCATGCTAAAAAAGTAAACAGAAAGTCAATACTAAACATAAGTACCAGCAAGGCAAAATCTTTGCAAGTAAACACATGTTTGTTCCCTATACTTTTCTTTTTCTTTTTTCCTTAACGCACGACCCAAAGCGGCCGAAAATATTTGAAACTAGAAGACAATTTAAAAACTCTTAACCACTTGGTTCAACCATTATTGGCGTTTAAAAAATATAGAATCACATACAAAAAAAAAATGGTTTTTCAAAACATAAATATATATTATTGAAAATAAATTAATTAACACTTTTTAAGAGTATAAAATTTCTTAGCTATTATATATAACAAATGTTAGATGTATATATTATATTAGATAAAACTCAAGTTTCGCTCGAACATGAAAATAATTAAAAGTGTGAATTTTTTGTAATGATGTGTCAAACACGTTAAGAAAAAATCAATGTATTTTGTTTTTATGCAAGGAAAAATTAAGGTAACTGATGAGACTCAGAAACGCACTCGAATCAGAGCCGTCCACGTGTCGCCATCGACTGACTTGAAGACTACACGCTCGCATTGATGGGCTCGTGAGCCAATCCAGCCCACTCACTTGCCAACTAAGTCAGGCCATTGGGCCTCGGATAATTGGTCAGATAAAGGGGCAGAGCCGGCCGGCTTAGCGCTCGCATCTTGGTCCTCAGGGTTACCCTTCTCAGGGAAGCACCCACGCGGGGACCCCATTCTTGATGCTCGGGGTTTTGACGCTCAAAGGTCATCGGCCGCGGAGGATCCATCCGTGCACTCTTCGAGCGTCATCACGCTCGTAAATGATCCCACCTCCACGGCGAGGGACCCAAACCTTAGCAAGGAGGACTTCGGGCCTTCCTCTCACGTGACCCTCGCCAACAACCTCTGACATAAAGGTAGTGCACACTTTGTACCTGACACGCCGCCCCCTTTTCAGGGACGTCATTCTCATACCATCACGGGATGCCACGTGTTAGGGCAACACAGGTTTGGGACCACCTGGTCAATTTACCCATTTACCCTCACCCCTAACATATAAATAGAGGAGAACGCGTGCTTTCTCCCCTAAGGAATCTTCCGCATACATTTCACACTGGGCATTCCCTCTCTCCATTTTTTCCGCATCTTCCTAAGCTCCGTGATCACCTCACCACAGTTGCATCACCATTACTTCTTGCACTCTTGGTGTTATCCTAGCTGGAAGAACCCACGCATAAAAAGGAAACCCAGTTCCTGAGGCTTTCACGGCTGTGATGGTCTTCCCCTCCTAACAAATATTAAAGTGTTGTTGCATTTAGGAAGTTCAGATTCCTGCACCATCATTTTTGGCGCCGTCTGTGGGAAATCCATCATCACCGTCTTCATCATCATCTTTTTCTTCCCTAAAAGCTAGTTGAAAAGTAACACCAGCGACTCCCAGTATGGTAACGGCGACAAGGTCAGGAGCGGTAGGAAGTAAAGGTGCTCGTTCCCCTGCCAACGAGGAGAATACAGGGAACGACGCCGCCGCTGTCGGTACGCCGCCTCCACTCACCGGAAATACTGAAGTCGCCGCCGCCACTCTCCCCCCCAGAGGAAACGAAGCAGGAGGATCTGGCTCGAATCCTCCTCCCCCAACCTTCACCCAAAACGTTCAAACCTCTCATCACGGCATGTACTCCATGGCCATGCCCCCGCCAGGATACGTCCATATGCAGCCGGGAATGATGCCAGGAATGGTGCCCATGGTCCAGCCATATCAAGTGGGCGCACTAAATCTCCCACTGTCACTACCAAGAGAAATACAAGGGGTGGAAATGCCCCAGGTAACAACTCAGCAGCTCCAGGCTCTTTACGCACAGTGTGAAGGGCAGGCGGTACAGAACGCCTGGGAGCACTTCACTGCCACCTATTTCCCCTCTTTGGCAGGAGCTCGAGCGGCTCCGCCCTTGGGCGGGCTCCCTGCACATCCCTTGACGATGGCCCAGAATGCGTTAAGGGCCCAGCAACCTCACCCTCCTCCGCTTCAAGAAAATGAAGCCGTTCCGAGGGTCCAGCAAGGGCAGCAGCCATTGGGAAATGAGAGAGCCCCTCAAAATGAAGGGGCTGGAAACAATGACGAAGTCCAGTCGAAGGACACTGAGAGGGCAAACCGCAGAAATGTCGGTGACCCTCAACTTGCAGCAGTTCAAGACCAAATTCGAGGGCTACAGAACGTAGTAGAGCAGCTCTCTCGAGCGCGGTCTCACGCCTCCCGCGATGGGGGCGAGAGGTCCAAGGCCAGAGACGCTCGCCGACCACGTAGCCCCATTTCTCGGCGAAGAAGGGAGGCTAGTTATGAAGATCCTGATGAGCGGGACTACAGAATCATGGCGGGTGATTCCCCCATCGTAGAAGAGGTCCTGATGACCCGTGCGGGGAAGGGAAAAATTCCCTCGTCCGTCAACAGATACGACGGAACCACGGATCCAGCCGAGCATCTGGACCATTTTGTGCACTTGATGCACCTGTACGACCACCCGAACAACTACTGGGCCAAAGTGTTTGTCACTGCCCTCACGGGGATGGCCCAAGAATGGTACAAAAAGCTCCCCCCGCGCTCAATCCGGGGATACTATGACCTGACGGATGCTTTTGTTAGTCACTTCAACTCCCTGAAAGCACCAGCTCCGGCTGCGACCGCTCTTTACAGCCTGGTCCAAGGGCCGAATGAGACTCTCAGATCCTTCATGGGGAGGTTCAATAAAGAGATTTTGTTAGTGGAAAAGCCCTCAATGGACTTTTTGAGGCACGTTCTGTTTGGGGCCATCAACATGAAGCATTACGTCAGCAAGGAATTTGTGGAAGAAGTGGCCAAGAAGAAGCCCCGCTCATTGATGGAAATCAGGGAGATTGCTGACTCCTTCTTTACCCTTGAGGATATGTACATAGCGAGGGATCAGAAGATGGCAAATGCCCCTCGCCTCAACAGAACCCACGAGGACAGAGTGGAGCCCAACCGGAATCGGCGCCGCAGCCCAATACCCGCTCGACGACATTCCTCACCTCCGCGGAGGCTCGAGCGTGTCCCCCTCAACCGCCCGATTGCCGAAGTTTATACCCTGGCGGACCAGAAGCTGTTTAAGAGACCGCCCAAGCTAAGAGAAACCGAGGTTCAGAAGCGCTCGGGGAAGTACTGTGCCTTCCATAAACAGAAGGGGCATGACACTAATGAGTGCCGCCACCTGGAGAAGGAAATTCAGCGGCTGATTGCCGGGGGGCACCTCAAAGAATTTGTGAAAGTACTGGAGGGGTACGACGAGCATTGCGCGGAACGAGCGCTGGGGAGAAGAAGAAGCCGTTCACGCTCCCGAAGCCCTCGCCGCCATCGCCCCGAGACCAGCGAGCGCGGCAAGGGGAAAGGGGCGGATGTGGAAAATCAGCCCTTCGCGGTCATTCACATGATCGCTGGAGGACCCTCGGGAGGCGATTCCAACGCTTCACGACGTCGCCATGTTCGGAGCTACAACCAAGGAGCGTCTCTTTCTCGTCCAGTGCTTTCCCTTGACAGCTCTTCGCGCTCGCTGGAGGATGAAGGCATAGGGTTTACTGAAAAAGATCTTGAACACATTGTAACACCCCATGGGATAGGAAAAACCTCTGACTGTCCCATGGTGGTTAGTTTAGACGTTCATAACCACACTGTAAAGAGGGTTTTATTTGATAGCAGAAGCTCGGTGAACGTTCTCCCGTACTCAACGTTTCAACAACTGAACATAACAAACATTCCCCTCGAACCTCTCAATACTGCCCTCGTAGGGTTTGGGGGTTCCGAGATCGTCCCTCGCGGACAGATTCGCTTGGCCACCTCTTTAGGTCGCGCCCCACAGCGAAAAACCTTGAGCGTCCTCTACACCGTCGTCGAAGTGAATCTTCCTTACAATATCATCATTGGGCGTCCCGCCCTCGTGGATTTCAAGGCCGTAATTTCTACATATCACCAAAAGGTCAAGTTCCCAACCCACGAGGGCACGGGAGAAATTCTGTGTAACGTCAAAGAAGCTTGGGAGTGTTACATTCTTTCGCTTCGGAGCCACAAGCCCAAGCAACCCATTCAAGCTGGGTCTACCAAAAAGTCCGTCGACTTCCCCAAGTTAGATGAAGACGGCCCCGAGCGCAAAAGAGCCAAACTATACCGAAAGAAGAATAAAAAGAGAGCCCCTGGAGATGTCCAGTGTTTCGAGAATAGACCACCGGGGGCCGTCGAGTGCTCCTCTTCGGAAAATGAAGGGGACGAGTCTGAGGGTAGGCTCGCTGGGAAGAAACGAGCGCTAGAGGCAACGAGGCCAGAAGTTCGAATTGAGCCCACCGGGGAGTTTATAACCGTCGAATTGGAGCCAGGGAATCCGGATAAAACCACCCAGATTGGCTCGGGCCTAGATGGGCCCTCGCAAGTCTTGATGATCGACTTCCTGCGGGAGAACCTGGACGTTTTTGCATGGAAAGCTTCTGATCTCACCGGGATAGATCCGAGTGTTATTGTCCACAGGCTGAACGTGGACCCGACCTTTAAGCCCATCAAACAGAAGAAGAGGGACGTTCATGGCTTCCGAAAGCGGGTCATCGAAGAAGAGGTTGGTAAACTGCTTGACGCTCAATACATAGAGGAAATCTTGTATCCAGAATGGCTCTGCAATGTGGTGCTCGTTCCCAAGAGCGCCAATAAATGGCGTATGTGCAACGACTTCACAGATCTCAACAAGGCGTGCCCCAAAGACCATTATCCGTTGCCGAGGATTGACCAGTTGGTAGATTCCACAGCCGGGTGTGAACTCATGAGTATGATGGACGCCTTTCAGGGGTATTATCAGATATTTATGGCTCCTGAGGATCGTCCTAAAACTTCGTTCATTGTGCATTTGGGCGTTTACTGTTTCAAAGTAATGCCATTTGGGCTCAAAAACGCGGGAGCAACCTATCAACGCATCGTCAATAGAATGTTCGAGCGCGAAATTGGAAAATCTATGGAGGTATATGTGGACGACATGATAGTCAAGAGTGAGCGCCAGCGCTCCCATCTAGAAGACCTCAAGCAGACTTTTGATATCCTTCGTCGCTACGGAATGAAGTTGAACCCTTCAAAATGCACATTTGGCGTTCGAGGTGGTAAATTCCTGGGGTACATGGTTAGTCAACGTGGCATAGAGGCAAACCCAGAGAAGATTAAAGCGATCCTGGACATACCCTCCCCTCGTAATCTGAGAGAGGTCCAAGTGCTTGTGGGTAAAATCATCTCGCTAAACAGGTTCATCTCCCGCTCGGCGGACAGGAACTTACCTTTTTTCAAAATCTTACGGAACGCTCGTAACTTCTCTTGGAACGAGGACTGTGAGAAAGCTTTAAATGATATGAAGCAATACCTGGCGAGCGCTCCCCTATTGGCCAAACCAATTCCCGGAGAAGGACTGATTGTTTACCTCTCGGTTTCCGCGGAGGCTATGAGCGCCGTCCTAGTAGCGGTCCGCGAGCGTAAGCACCTGCCTGTCTACTACCTGAGCAAAACATTGCAGGGGGCCGAGAAGAGGTACATGGAAATAGAGAAATTTGCCTTTGCGCTCGTTAATGCGTCCCGAAGGCTGAGGCCTTATTTTCAGGCTCACTCCATCACAGTGCTTACGGATCAACCACTCAAGCAAGTGCTATCTAAGCCAGATGTTTCGGGAAGATTAATTAAGTGGGCGATTGAACTCAGTCAGTTTGATATCTCCTTCGAGCCTCGTACCGCCATACAGGCTCAGGCAGTGGCCGATTTGTTGGTGGAGCGCTTCAATTTAGATACTGTGCCCTCAGCGGATGATGGTCTATGGCTTTTACACACGGATGGCTCCTCGACCTCACAAGGGGGAGGAGCCGGGGTGACCCTCCGGGATCCCCTTGGGGCAGAAGTTGACTACGCAATCAAGCTGGCGTTTCAAGTCACCAACAACGAAGCTGAGTATGAGGCCCTCATCCAAGGGCTCAGGATTGCACTCCAAAACGGGGCACTCGTGTTACGGCATACGTTGATTCGCAGTTGATCGCGAGTCAAATTGACGGTACTTATGAGGCTCGAGAAGCCACCATGGTAAAGTACTTGTCGAGCGCCAAAGAGGCGATAGCCAAGTTTAAGGAGTTCCATCTTTTGCAAGTTCCGAGGGCTGAAAACGAACGTGCTGACGCTCTCTCCAAATTTGCATCTGCCCTGGATGGCTCTAGCGAGCGTGCTGTGACATTTCTTAGGGCTGAAGTGCCACTGATAAGTAGAGGAGAACCTTCGGAAGAGGTGCATATGATTGACCCCTCCGAGCCTTGTTGGCTCGACGAGATTGTCAAATTCCTCCAGGACGGAACCTACCCGAGTGACAAAGTTGAGGCTCGTAAGATCAGGAGCAAGGCTCCTCGTTTCTCGTTGGATTCCGAGGGCCGATTATTCAAGCGATCCTTCCAGGGCCCACCGTTGAGATGCCTGAGACCCTCGCAGGCCAAGGAAGTTTTACAGCATGTGCACAGCGGGAGTTGTGGTAATCACTCGGGGGGTCGGATCTTGGTGAAGAAAATCTTGAGGAGTGGGTTTTACTGGCCCACGGTCTTGCAGGATGCCGTTAGCTACTCCAAGAAATGCCCTAAGTGCCAGTTTCACTCAAATACCCCCCAACTGCCGGCCGCTCAAATGATTCCTATTGATATTTCGTGGCCTTTTGATCAGTGGGGCATCGATATTGTGGGACCCCTCCCAATGGCGGTCGGGCAGAAGAAATTCGTAATACTTGCTGTGGACTATTTCACTAAGTGGGCCGAGGCTGAGGCGGTTGCTAAGATAACGTTCAAAGTGGTGAGAGACTTCATTTGGAAAAACATCATCTGCAGATATGGCATCCCGAGGGTGCTCATCTCAGATAACGGGTCCCAGTTTATTGCTGCTGACACGCGGGATTGGTGCTATGAGCTAGGGATTGAGCAGCGATTCACTTCCGTGGGCCATCCTCAAGCCAATGGACAAGCAGAAGTAACCAATAGAACCATACTTCGGCATCTGAAGACGATGCTCGAAAGTAAGAAGGGAGAATGGGCTGAAGAACTTCAAGGAGCCCTGTGGACATATCGTACTACTCCACGAGCGGCCACAGGGGAAACCCCCTATTCCCTTGTTTATGGCTCCGAGGCTATGATACCTGCGGAAATTGCCCAAGAATCCGCGCGCGTTGCCTATTTCGAGCATGCTGACAATGAAGCCAACAGGGCGCTCGAGTTAGATTTGCTGGATGAGAAGAGAAATGCTGCTTGGGTACGTATCCACAAGTACAAAGCAACCGTGGCTCGCCAATACAACAAACGCGTCAAGGAAAGGACTTTTCAACTGGGGGACTTGGTTCTTAAAAAAGTTGAAGTCTCCAAACATGTGGGTAAGTTGGACCCCAATTGGGAGGGCCCCTTCAAAGTTATCCAGGTACGAGCAAACAATACCTACCTATTGGAAACTCTGCAAGGCGAGCGACTCCCGAGACCGTGGAACGCATGCAACCTTAGACGGTTCTACGTATAAATATCTACCTAGGTATTCGCCCGCTCGCGGCACTTTGTACTTCCCTTTGACAGAGGGAACGACTGTAATCATTTCAAGCATTCTAAGCATAATGGTAAGTATGTTGTATGTTGTTATATCATTCAAACTGCCCTTTCATTTGGTTAATAATCTGGTTGGTAAAAAAGCTTACTCCGTGTCGAGCGTACTCCACGTTGAACGGCTTAATTAAAACACGGATTGATTTCAAATCGACGCTACATATGCGGAAAAAATGCTATACATTGAACAATCTAACGCTCACAAGCGTGTAAACCCTAAGAATGAGCGTGTCGAAGGGTGGGATGCTAAACGCTTAATTTACGCCAACTGAGTGCTCATCACACTAGTTCGCGCTCGTAAACCCCCTGTGACCCTCATCTACTTGGGTAAGAGTACGCCCGTAAATAGTGGATGCCACTAACACTACGGCTGCGCTCGTTTTAATCCCTGCTTAGCAAATCCTACAGGTAATTTCTGAGTACGGTCAATTTTCTGGAATGAACAAGATAAAGATGCATGCCAAATGTCTAAGGCCAATACTTAGCTAAATCCTTAGGGATTCCCTAAGTTCAAATTCGAGCCTCATTGAGGATCCTAGGATTCCAGACATAGGCCAATTCTTGGCTAAAGTTTTTCTAAATCTAGATTCGAAACTTCATTTCGAACGTGGCCAGGGAACCCTCCCAAGGGTCCCCCTCGCGCCTGTATTTCCTCAAAGGTTTTCTAAGTCCGGATTCCAGGTTCATTCCTACTATGGCCAGGGAACCCTCCAAAGGGTCACCCTCGCGCCTATATTTGCAAACATGTCATTTGCCTAAACGTCGAAGACTTCTAAGCTTAACATGCCTGGCGACGAGCGTCAAGGGACCATCGAAGAAAACCCATCAGCGTACACGCTTATTGCAAACATTCAAACGAAGGATATTAATATAGGAACGGCGAGCATAACAAAGCAACATCAATCACCGTCCAAGAGTAAGAAAGAAAGCATTCATACATTCAAACAAAAGGAAAGGAGTTCAAATTTATGGAAAAGCAACTTAGAAGGGCCCAGAGTGTTCAACACATAATTGAAAAATTAATTACAGACATAAATTGTTCATGAATTTGGAAAGAAACTTAAACCATCGAAGAAAGAGAGTGGCAGTGGAGATAGGCATCACTGGGCTTGGTTTTTAGGCTCGGGAGGAGCAGTTGCAATAGGAACGGGGGCCAGCACGTTGGCATCAGAAGTTTGAGCCTCACCTGGTTCCTCGACATCTGCTGCATCCATGACAGTACCCTCGTCCTCGATTTGGATGGGACCAGGACCAATAGTATTAGCAGCAATGAACTCCCGTTGGAGTGTTTCCACCAGCTCCTGATATTCGGGCTCCGCCAAGCCTTCATTAGGATCCTCATCCTGGAGCACCGGCTCGCAGTTTTCACCAAGATCCATCCGTAAGCGAGCGTCAGTCCGAGCGCTATCAGGGGCCAAACCCAGATGCACCATTTGTCCGATGGCTTTCCGGAAGAAACGCCGCGCGTTGTCAAAGCAGTGCATGTTGGCCGCAAATACAAAGGCCTTGGAACGCACGAACTTCATCACCGCGTCCCAGGATATCCTTGCTTCCAAGCCCTGAACTTTGCCCTGCAAGTCGGCAAGGGACTTGTTAGCGTCCTCATTCCGGCGAGTGCTTTCCGCCAACTGCTCACCCAACTCCTGGTTCTGTTGCCTCAGTTGGTCACGCTCCAACTTCAACTCCTTGTGACGCTCGTCAAGAGCAAGATAGGCTTCGTCCGTCTTCCGAAGGTTCTCCCTCAGCTGATCCATATCACGGTTGGAGGCAGACAGTTGAGCGTGGAGGTTGTTGTAATCCTCTTGCAGTTGAACAGGGTCGGAAATGCGCAGCAACTTCTTATACTTGGCTTTATGCTCAGAATAGGCTTGCGCTCGCCCTTGCAAATTTTTCAGCCTCGGGATTACCTCCTGGGAAGCCATAAACGAGGGTCACAATCCGAACATGGAAGGAAGAAGAGAATAATTTTGTAAAGGGGAGTATAGACTTACCGTCAGAAGGGCGTGACAGGCATCGTCAGCAACGCGAGCGACGTCATGCTGGTTCAGCTTGTCATGATCGCCGGAAAATTGGAGTTTCCCAACGATGTCGGAGACAAGGTTGACGGAGTAGGCGCTCTTTTTAAGGAGCACCGGGCCTTCAGTCCGCTGGCGCTTATAGCGGGAGTCGCCCTTGCAGCCTATCTTCCAAAAATCTTCATCCTCTGATGAAGAAGTATCGCTGCCTTCGCCCCTGTGCCCTACAACCACTTCTTTCCCCTTGCCAGAAATGGGGATAGCGTCAGGCATCCTCTTCCTTTTCCCCTGACGGTCGGCCCGGAGAATTTCGTGAATACGGACAGGCTCCCCCGAGCGGTTCCGCGATCCGCTCAAACTCAGTGAAATGGGACCCTCGGGGGCCGCCGGCGGAGGAGTGGCCCCACGGGCTCCGTCAACCGTCAAATCTTCTATAGGGCCCCTTTGGGCCTCGTTCGCGGCACCACCACGGGTGCCATTGTGTCCCCGACCGGCCGCTCGCCTGACCCCTCTCCCCCGCGGAGCGTTGGGCGGTCGGTTTTGTTGTTGTTGTGAGGGCTGAGGGTCAGCAGAAGGCCCCTGAACGCCCAGCATACGGGAAAGAGCTTCAGCATTCATTCCGCGAGATAGTATTTGAACACCTGCAAAATAAAGGGGAAACGAGCGTCAGGAGTTGGTTGCTGGAGTTGCATATGCGAAAAGCACAGCAATCACACCAAGTTAGGAAGTTATTCTAGGAGTCAGAGCAGTTAGTTCCTAGGATCTAACCATCGAGGGCCATGATGTCAGCTGGAGGGTTGAGAATCATATCGGGGGGGCAAGACAGGCCATAACGAAACAGTATTCCCTCGTTCTTCACCAGATTTTCAGCCTTAATCCATTTTCTCTCACTCCTCATCACGAAGGCTAATCCCTGTGCCCAATCCTCAAAAGCCTTATTCCTGGTTCTCTCCCTAATCAGAGGACGCTCGCCGTGAATCATCCACTGACGGTGAACCCCAAAGATTCCCCCAGGTGCCCCCACGAAGAAATACTTCTCCTTCCAATGCTCGCCGTAAGAAGAGGACGGAGAGTCTATCATTTTAAAGCCTGATTTGGCCTGGGCATAATAAAACCCATCCGTAGGCGACGAGCGTGGCGAGCGGGCAACTTGTATCAAACTGTCAAAGTTGACAATGGAGGGAGCATGGCCTAGCGCTTTCATCATTATTATGAAGGTGTTGATTAGAGCTATGCCGTTGGGCAGAATCTGTGAAGGGCAAAGCGCTAGATGGTGATAAATGGTAGCGGCGGAGTGAGCGATAGGGAACCTTAATCCCCCAGCCAAGACTGCATCCCAATAGACCGTCATCATCCCCAGTGGTGGTTGATTTGCCCTCTCTCCCTCCTCAGGAAGACGCATGGGAAATACTGCTTCATCCCAGTAAGCTTTCGCCCTCAGATCCTCCAAATCTTCGAGCGTCAGAATACTCTCAATCTCAGCCGGAGATCTGTCAGTTTGATGGCGGTTGTCCTGCCTCACCCGGGTGGCAGGCTCCTTTCCTCTTCTCTGGCGCCTTCTGGAAGGTTCCGCCTCAAATGGGCGCCCGGATGGCCCTGCTTCACCCTCGGGATGTTAGGAATAGTGCCCTAGAAAGCCGATTGTATATCCGCTTTGTACTTTTCCTTATTGTAATCACAGACAATCTTTGAATAAAATAACGAATTGAGGCAAACACTTCTTTATATGCTCTTGTTTGGTATGCGTTTACTTTAGCTGTGCATGTATGAGAACTCCCCTAATCCTGATGACTTTAGGACTCTACCATTTAGGTGAAATGGTTCATGAAACGAGCCCTATATCACATAAGTCATGATTAGTAAAATACTCCAAGCCGATGAGTCCTACAGACAGTGGGAGTGTCAACCTGACTCCTCTAAGGCTTGCTTGTGGGATCACGCCCTTAAGAAGGACCACCTTGTTTCATGGAGGTGCAAAGTGTATAGTTGATACGTGCGTGATACATGAGGGTGCTTACTTTAATAAGTAAGTTCACTGAGGTGCCCCGTGTGAGAACATTCCTAAATGGGAAAGGAAGTTTCTATTTCAGGAAATGGAAACTTCCAGATTAGGAAATATCTCACGAGTCATTGATGTGATTAATTGATCCTTAGACTTGAGGTTCATTGTCACTTTATGAGTTAACTCTGTAGTCTTAGGTATAAGCTTTAAAGGGTGTCGCCTTAGACAACTGATTCAAGGCTTATGCTGGGGCTGCACAAGTGATTCATGAAAGTGAATGAGAATCAAGAAAGGACCTACACTTGCATTTGCAAGGTGATCTCTTATTGTGTAAGTCATTCATATGCCATATGGAGTCCTTGGCCAAGGCAGTAGATCAAGACATCAAGAAAAGGGTTTCTTGGATTGAGATCAAATGGATATGAAATGCACTTAGCTTTAAGACCGGATTATTAGGGTTCTGATTATTCCCTTGCCCTAGATCTTGGTTGAGAGATAGTAAGTAGGAGGATTGTATCTCACATGAATCAATGACTTAAAGGTTCTGTCGAATCCGAACATTCCAATTCAGCTAGGGGTTAAACACCTGTTGCTAGACTATGGTTGTTTAATCTGTGGACTGATTAATTAATTAGTGAATTAATTAATTAGGGTCACTGCTAATTGAATTGAGAACCTAGAGGGTCACACACAACAACTTGGTTACATGAGTTGAGGCTTGAAAATGATTAAACGAGTTAATCGGACCAAGAGGGTTCCACACGTGTGAATTCACACGTGTGGCTCACGTGAGTGACACGTGTCACTGTGACACGTGTCACACACGTGTGTGTATATATATATTATATATATATTAAATAATTAATTAGTTAATTATTTAATAGACTTTGGTTTAATTTTGAATTAAAAGGAAAGTCTAATTTTGGAGAAAATAATCTAGTTAATTAATTACGAATTAATTAATTAGATAAAATAAGTTATTTATTTTATAATAAATAAAGTATAAAATTATCCAAAAATAGTTTGGATATTTTTAAGCTCTCTTAAAAGTTGACTAGAAATAGAATTCAAAGTCAAAGTTGGAAAATACTTGATGATCAAGTAATAGGAGAGAGAGGAACCAAATCCTAGTCCAATAAGGACTAGGTTCGGCCGTCCCTCCCCTTTCCTATATATAGGGGAGCTCATGCTCCCCTTTAGAGCTAATTGACAATTCTTGGTTCATGTGTTGAACACCTTCCTTTCTCCAAGATTATATTAAACACTAGGTTAAGCCTAAACACTAACTAGAGAACTAGCATCCTTACTAGTTAGATTGTGATCAAGTTGGTGGACTTTCTCTAGAGACTTCAAGTTAGAAGTTTGAAGGTTCGAGCTTTACCAAAGGAGAGGGGATCAAGCCGCGAGAAGAGCGTTCTTGGGTGGCTTGAAACGCTTCAAGAAAGAATAAAAGAAAAGTAAGTTTTCTATCTATACGAATTTGGTTACACGATTGCGAGTCCTAGATCCTTTTGTTGGGAAAATTTTTTAAATTCCGCTGCTTTCTGATTCGTGTTTTCCAACAAGTGGTATCAGAGCCACCTCGTTAATCGTGTTTCTGATTCGTCTCAATTATTTATGAATTTGGTAGAAATTCTTAGGCTTAGATGCGAATTAGGTATTCATGAGTTCTTTTAGAAAGCCTGAATTACGAAACTGTAATTTTTCCTGAATTTCTAAAACTGTTTTCTCAAATCGTGTTTTTGAAAATTGTTTTAGTTGAAATTTGTTTAAATCGAATTTTTTTAATTTTGGATTGAACCGGGTTTTGGAGAAACCCGGAAATACGAAACGGGACACGAAAAGAATGGGATTGGGCGTGCTAGCACGTCGCACGCCCAAACCCCATTACCGCCGCCCAGCCCTCCCGCATCCGCGCGGGAGGCCTCCCCGCCCGCCTAGGCGCCCTGCTCGCCTGTCCCGCAACTGTGCGGGACAGCCTCCTGCTCCTCCCGCAACCGCGCGGGAGCGCCCGCCCAGGGATGGGCGGGACTGCCTGCCCGCACCGCACATCTGCGCGCAAGGGCGCGCCTGGCGCGCGCACGCTGGCGGCAATCGCTGCCGGCTGTGCGCAGCGCTGGCGCGCGCCTAACGCGCGTTCCTGCGCGGCGGGCGGGCGATCCCGCGTCATCCGGGGCCCGTGCATTCGTGTTTTCGTGTTTCGTGTTTTCGGTCCGAAAAATCCCGATTTAATTTTATTTTAATTTTATCTTTTAAAATCAGTTTTGTTAAAATAAAATTATTTTAAAATTTTGATTAAATTGGGATTTTTGAGAAATTAAAGCGATTTGGATTTTGGGAAAATTATGAATTTTATTTTCTGAAAATAATGAAAGAATAAAATTATTAATTTTGGAAATTAATTGGAATTTTATTAGTTTAATGTTTTTCGGGTTTTATTGAAAAGGCTCTTGAACAAGAATTGCATCTAAGTCGTGTTTTGAGTCATTAGGACTTGAAACGAGAATTTTAATTTATTGGCTAAATTTAAATTCTCGCAAAAGCATGTTAGGTGATCATGGGTTTAGATCTATGTATGGTTTTAATTTATGCACATGAATGGTTTAAATTGGGGTTGGAGCCCTATAGTTGCGTTTTTTCAATTGAGGTTGGAGCCTCACTTATGTGCGTACTGTTATGTGATTTATTATGTGGCTTTCCATATTACTGTTTTTGAGGCCGGGGTATGCCCCGTGTAATTGTCTAAGGCCAATATGAAGATTGAGCCTTATTACTTTATGTCTTTTTCTTTTTATTGTAATTTGAGAGTAGAGATAGGTGGTGAGGTTTTATTTTCATTTTGGAGACAATGCACCCATGGAGTAAGATGGACCACATTCAAGTAACAAGGAGGCCATAAGTGAAGACCCCTCAAAATGTTAGGGAGGGGAATCTCAATTGTTAAATGTAATAGAGATAGGGCTCGTATTTTGTTACTGCTTTCCCTTATGTGATTTGAACTGTTTATGTGGCATGTATGTTAGAACTTGTGATTGTGGAGTGGCTCCCACATATCACGCATAAGATAGGTAGAACCCATGATCATTACATGTTAGTATCATGCTAGGACATGTTATCTGTTTATGTGCTTGTTTGATATGCATTTAAGTGTACTTGCATTAATCAAGACTAATAAAATTGGATAACATATATGTTGGTGAGGTCGAACCGGACAACTCTCCGGTTGATTCGAAAATTCCCATTAAATATTAAGCTAATTTCGAACAAATAGGTGTTTAATTTGAGATGCAAGTTTTGAATTAAATTCCTAGCATTCCATCAATAGGTTTTAAGTTTAGTAAGTAAAGCTAGTTATTGTCCGCGAGTCGTGGGATAGCTAGTGGAGCTTATTAGTTCTTAGTTACCTAATTGATCATCTTAAATGATCAATATTTCATGATCGATTTTAGCAAGGGCGATGTCCGCGAGTCGTGGGTCGTTCAAACTAAGTTTTGGTCATGATCTTATGATTGATGGGTCTAGCTTAACGCCTAAGTAAATATGGATGTCGCACGAGTCGTGGGTCCATATTGAAAGATAGGTGATGCAAAAAACAATTACTAAGAGTTCTAAAGGTGTTAGAATTGGTAAATTGTACCTACCTAGGGTTCTTACTAAGAATGTCCGCGAGTCGTGGGTTCGAGGTAAAATGCCTAGGATCTTAGTACCCATTGGGAAACGTGTTCCTCTTAGATCTTTGGGAATTCTAGATCTTTGAAAAACAGTGGGAGCTACAATAGATTAAAGACCTTATCTTTTGTATATCGTTATAATTCAGCATGCTCACTAGTTCTCTGTTTTACCATTTAGGTCGTAGATTCTGTGATTCTCTACGTGTTTTGAAATGGCAACCAAAAACCCTCTTGTATCGATCCTCGAGTCAAACAAGTTGACTGGTCCCAACTATTCTGATTGGCTGAGGAATCTGAAAATCATTTTAGATTCTGAGAAGAGAACTTATGTTCTCTTCGAAGGGGAGCCTAGTCCTGAAGGGGAGGCTCCCACTCGGGCCGAGCGGGATGCGATTCAGAAGTGGAAGGATGATAATCTCCAAGCCCGTTGCCTTATGTTGGCTAACATGTCTCCGGACTTGCAAAGACAACATGAGGCCATGGAATTTGCTTGGGAGATTTACGACCACTTAGAGCAACTTTACCGCCCTCATGAACGTGTTACAAGGTATAACACTTCAAAGGAATTATTCCACTTGAGAATGAGGGAAGGTTCAAGTGTCCATGAATATGGACTCAAGTTTCTTGCCCTTACTGAGAAACTTGCTTCCATGGACATGCCGCTGAAAGATGAGCTTTCAGTGGATTTGTTGCTAGATTCGCTCCCACCATCATTCAACCCATTTGTCCTTAACTTCAACATGAATCATGCTGGTGCTACTGTAGCTGAGCTGATTAGTCAGCTTGTGACTGCTGAAAGCACGATCAAGAAGGACAATAAGGTTTTGATGGTGAATGCTCCATCTTCCTCTTCTGGGCCTTCTAAAGGTAAGGGCAAGAAAGCCCAAAAGAAGAAGAAGAAACCCCTTAGGCCCACTGGTGGCATTTCGAAGGGGAAGGCCCAAAAGAAGAAGCGTGATCAGAAAGAGGATGTTTGCTTCCATTGTGGCAAAGCGGGACATTGGAGGAGAAACTGCCCAGAGTACAAGGCTACTCTAAAGAAAGGTATCTTTCTCGTTGAAGTAAATCTTTCTATTAATTCTAGTTCTTGGGTACTTGATACCGGTTGTGGAACTCATATCTGTAATGATGTACAGATGCTAAGTGAAGTCCAACAACTCAAAGAAGGAGAATGTGTCTTGAAGATCGGCGATGGCTCAAACGTTGAAGCTCGAGCTTTAGGCACAATTAGATTAGATTTAGGTAGTTTTGAGTTAGTATTAAACAAAGTCCTTTATGTACCGAGAATTATTCGTAATATAATTTCAGTTCCAATATTAGATTGTGAAGGTTATGAAACTTATATTAAGAATGGTAAATACTTTATCAAACGGAACAACTCTTCCGTTCATATCGGTACTCTAAGTAATGGACTTTACCTAACTCAAAATATCAATATTATGAATATACAACGAGAAACAAAGCGTAAGAGAGATGACAAAGTTTCAGCTCCCTTATGGCACGCTAGATTAGGACACATTTCCAAGAACAGAATTAGCAAGATAAACACTTTAGGATCATTCTCTGAAAATGATCTCAAAGAGTTAACTTCTTGCGAATCCTGTCTCAGAGGAAAGATGTCCAAAGTTCCTTTTAAAGGAACTGTGGAACGTGCCACTAAGGTTCTGGATTTGATCCATACTGATGTTTGTGGACCGCTTAGTGTAAGCACTAGAAGCAATCATCAGTATTTCATAACCTTTACTGATGACTTTAGTCGGTATGGTTATGTATACTTAATGAAGTATAAATCTGAAGCTTTTGAGAAATTCTTAGAGTTTCAAAAGGAGGTTGAGAACCAAACTGGTCACAAGATCAAAGCACTTCGATCTGATCGAGGAGGCGAATATCTTAGTGAAGAATTCCTTAATCATCTCAAGGATAATGGGATTATCTCTCAGTGGACTCCTCCGGGAACTCCTCAGCTTAATGGAGTTTCTGAGAGAAGGAATCGAACCCTACTTGATATGGTTCGTTCCATGATGAGTTTCACTGACTTACCGCCTTCTTTCTGGGGTTATGCCCTAGAAAGTGCAGCAAAGATTTTGAATCTAGTTCCCTCTAAGTCAGTCACTAAAACGCCCTATGAAATGTGGCATGGTAAAATCCCTAGTTATTCTTACTTAAGAATTTGGGGTTGTCCTGCTTACGTGAAGAGGACAGTGGGAGATAAGTTAGAATCTCGTTCTAACTTATGCTACTTTGTAGGTTATCCTAAGGAATCCATAGGATACTACTTCTATGATCAGTCTGAACAAAAGGTGTTTGTTTCTAGAAATGCCACTTTTCTTGAGGAACCGTTCCTTAAAGAAAAGAAGGGCAAGATCATAGAATTAGAAGAAGTACAAAATGACCCCACACCACCCACTGAAGAAACGTCCCACTCTGATCAACCACAACCAATCACGAATTTCGATACACACGAAAATCCTCCTCTAAGGCGTTCTGAACGTACTCCTAGACAGCCGGAGAGATGGTATGGATTCTTCCATGAAATCTCTCAAAAGGATAATGATCCTTTAACATATGAGGAGGCACTTTCAGATTCTGACTCTGAACAGTGGATAGAAGCCATGAAATCCGAAATGGATTCCATGAACTCCAACCAAGTTTGGACCTTGGTAGATTTGCCTGATGGGGTCAAACCCATAGGTTGCAAATGGATCTTTAAGAGAAAGCTTGGAGTTGATGGAAGCATTGCAGCCTACAAAGCAAGACTGGTTGCAAAAGGATTCACTCAGAGACCCGGCGTGGATTTTGATGAAACCTTTTCACCAGTTGCAATGCAAAAGTCTATTCGGATCATGCTTGCCATTGCTGCATATTATGACTATGAGATATGGCAAATGGATGTGAAAACTGCCTTTCTCAATGGTAACATTGACAAAGACATTTATATGGAGCAACCCATAGGTTTCACATTCAGTGGGAGTAAGCAAAAGGTTTGCAAACTTCAAAGATCAATCTATGGATTGAAACAGGCTTCTAGGAATTGGAACATTCAATTTGATGAATCAGTCAAAGCGTTTGGCTTCATCCAAATTTCGAATGAATCATGTGTGTATAGAAAGGAATTGGAGACCTCAGTACAATTCTTAGTACTTTATGTTGATGACATCCTTCTTATTGGGAATTCGAAGGATGACATGAAAGTGACTAAGTTATGGTTATCGAACCAATTCGAGATGAAAGATCTTGGTGATGCGTCCTATATCCTTGGAATTAAAATCTATAGAGATAGATCTAGAAGGTTAATAGGACTATCACAGTCGATGTACATTGACAAAGTATTGAAGAGATTCAATATGGAGTCTGCAAAGGTTAAGAACCTTCCTATGAGTGTAGGAACATGTCTTTCAAAGAAGATGTGTCCTAAGACTAACCTTGAGAAGGAAAGAATGACTCATACACCTTATGCATCAGCAATAGGTAGCATAATGTATGCAATGTTATGTACTCGACCGGATGTGGCTTATGCACTTAGTGTAACAAGTCGTTTCCAATCTGACCATGGAGATGGTCACTGGGCTGCCGTGAAGAATATTCTTAAGTACTTGAAAAGTACTAAAGATTTATTCTTAGTTTACGGAGGTCAGAAAGATCTTACTGTCGAAGGATACTGCGATGCAAGCTTTGCATCTGACTTAGATGATTTTAAGTCAATGTCAGGATACATTTTCTGCCTAAATGGCGGTGCAGTGAGTTGGAAGAGTTCCAAGCAAACAACCACTGCAGATTCGACCACTGAGGCCGAATACTTAGCTGCAAATGATGCAGCTAAGGAAGGTGTTTGGATTAGAAACTTCATTCAAGAGTTGAATGTTGTTCCTAGCATGAAAGACCCCATTACTGTGTTTTGTGACAACACTGGGGCGGTTGCTCAAGCAAGAGAACCAAGATCTCACCAACGGACCAAGCACATTATGAGGAAGTATCACCTAATCCGTGATATTATCAAAAGAGGAGATGTGCAAATTGAGAGGGTCACATCAGCAGAGAACGTGGCAGATCCACTTACTAAACCCCTTAGTCGAGAAGCTTTCCAAGGTCATCTTCAGAAGATGGGACTTAGAGTAGCTTTAGAATGGCTTTGACGGGCAAGTGGGAGATTGTTAGGAATAGTGCCCTAGAAAACCGATTGTATATCCGCTTTGTACTTTTCCTTATTGTAATCACAGACAATCTTTGAATAAAATAACGAATTGAGGCAAACACTTCTTTATATGCTCTTGTTTGGTATGCGTTTACTTTAGCTGTGCATGTATGAGAACTCCCCTAATCCTGATGACTTTAGGACTCTACCATTTAGGTGAAATGGTTCATGAAACGAGCCCTATATCACATAAGTCATGATTAGTAAAATACTCCAAGCCGATGAGTCCTACAGACAGTGGGAGTGTCAACCTGACTCCTCTAAGGCTTGCTTGTGGGATCACGCCCTTAAGAAGGACCACCTTGTTTCATGGAGGTGCAAAGTGTATAGTTGATACGTGCGTGATACATGAGGGTGCTTACTTTAATAAGTAAGTTCACTGAGGTGCCCCGTGTGAGAACATTCCTAAATGGGAAAGGAAGTTTCTATTTCAGGAAATGGAAACTTCCAGATTAGGAAATATCTCACGAGTCATTGATGTGATTAATTGATCCTTAGACTTGAGGTTCATTGTCACTTTATGAGTTAACTCTGTAGTCTTAGGTATAAGCTTTAAAGGGTGTCGCCTTAGACAACTGATTCAAGGCTTATGCTGGGGCTGCACAAGTGATTCATGAAAGTGAATGAGAATCAAGAAAGGACCTACACTTGCATTTGCAAGGTGATCTCTTATTGTGTAAGTCATTCATATGCCATATGGAGTCCTTGGCCAAGGCAGTAGATCAAGACATCAAGAAAAGGGTTTCTTGGATTGAGATCAAATGGATATGAAATGCACTTAGCTTTAAGACCGGATTATTAGGGTTCTGATTATTCCCTTGCCCTAGATCTTGGTTGAGAGATAGTAAGTAGGAGGATTGTATCTCACATGAATCAATGACTTAAAGGTTCTGTCGAATCCGAACATTCCAATTCAGCTAGGGGTTAAACACCTGTTGCTAGACTATGGTTGTTTAATCTGTGGACTGATTAATTAATTAGTGAATTAATTAATTAGGGTCACTGCTAATTGAATTGAGAACCTAGAGGGTCACACACAACAACTTGGTTACATGAGTTGAGGCTTGAAAATGATTAAACGAGTTAATCGGACCAAGAGGGTTCCACACGTGTGAATTCACACGTGTGGCTCACGTGAGTGACACGTGTCACTGTGACACGTGTCACACACGTGTGTGTATATATATATTATATATATATTAAATAATTAATTAGTTAATTATTTAATAGACTTTGGTTTAATTTTGAATTAAAAGGAAAGTCTAATTTTGGAGAAAATAATCTAGTTAATTAATTACGAATTAATTAATTAGATAAAATAAGTTATTTATTTTATAATAAATAAAGTATAAAATTATCCAAAAATAGTTTGGATATTTTTAAGCTCTCTTAAAAGTTGACTAGAAATAGAATTCAAAGTCAAAGTTGGAAAATACTTGATGATCAAGTAATAGGAGAGAGAGGAACCAAATCCTAGTCCAATAAGGACTAGGTTCGGCCGTCCCTCCCCTTTCCTATATATAGGGGAGCTCATGCTCCCCTTTAGAGCTAATTGACAATTCTTGGTTCATGTGTTGAACACCTTCCTTTCTCCAAGATTATATTAAACCCTAGGTTAAGCCTAAACACTAACTAGAGAACTAGCATCCTTACTAGTTAGATTGTGATCAAGTTGGTGGACTTTCTCTAGAGACTTCAAGTTAGAAGTTTGAAGGTTCGAGCTTTACCAAAGGAGAGGGGATCAAGCCGCGAGAAGAGCGTTCTTGGGTGGCTTGAAACGCTTCAAGAAAGAATAAAAGAAAAGTAAGTTTTCTATCTATACGAATTTGGTTACACGATTGCGAGTCCTAGATCCTTTTGTTGGGAAAATTTTTTAAATTCCGCTGCTTTCTGATTCGTGTTTTCCAACAAGGGAGCCATCACAGCCACCGTGATCCTATGATCCTGGGGACGCACGGCACTATTCAGTACTGGGAATACCCTCTCCCCCTGTCTTTGCATCTCCATCACATTATGCATCTCCTCGAAGAGGTCATTCAACCTTCCAGGGGCACGCTCGTTCATCCCTTGAACGGCGGCTTCCACCTCTTCTTCCCCAGCATCTGCCGGAGCCCGCGCCACCGGAATAGCCACAGGAACCCCCTCACCTGGTGGCGCACTAGCCAGGGGAACCGCTGTAGGAACATTGTCATGAGGGGAAGAGCTCCCCACGGACATCTCCTCAATCTCCCTTACGTAATCGTCAGCAGGGTGTCCGGCCATGGTTGCTTTACGACTTTTGAAGATGGGATTTCTAGCAAAGAACTCAAGGAGGGCAAGAAATTTCTGAAACAATTTCAATGGCAGGAACTGGCTCTTCGCTCAAGGTTTTCACTCACTTAACCAAAACCTAGGGTTAGCACGAAGAAGATAAGAACAATGTTAGGGAATTTTACCTAAAAGTTTGAAGAACGGAGACTCGCCGGAATCACTGAGAGTTGCAGGGATTTCTTGCTGCGTATATGCTTGGAGAAGACGAAATGCGTGAAAGAGATCCTAGAGTGCTGTAAATCCCTATCTATAGGGGATGACTTACACTGACTAGGGTTTGGGATTTCAAATGGCAATCATTTCCCGCCTAGGAAATCCCCCCACTTTTGGTAACCGCCTCACGTCTCCCGGAGTGCACGCGCCCACGTTCCCACTCAGCATTAAATGCGGACATGACTTCAATTAATGCTGTGTCAGACTGTGTCCGTTACAGAAGGCAAGCGGTCACTTCTCTAGCAACAGGCTTGACCCTCGGATATTCAAAAATTCAAAGCTCCATTCTTTTAAAAAAAAAAAAAAAATAATTCTACAGTACGCTCGAGCGATACTACAGAATTTGGGGGGCAAAATGATGAGACTCAGAAACGCACTCGAATCAGAGCCGTCCACGTGTCGCCATCGACTGACTTGAAGACTACACGCTCGCATTGATGGGCTCGTGAGCCAATCCAGCCCACTCACTTGCCAACTAAGTCAGGCCATTGGGCCTCGGATAATTGGTCAGATAAAGGGGCAGAGCCGGCCGGCTTAGCGCTCGCATCTTGGTCCTCAGGGTTACCCTTCTCAGGGAAGCACCCACGCGGGGACCCCATTCTTGATGCTCGGGGTTTTGACGCTCAAAGGTCATCGGCCGCGGAGGATCCATCCGTGCACTCTTCGAGCGTCATCACGCTCGTAAATGATCCCACCTCCCCGGCGAGGGACCCAAACCTTAGCAAGGAGGACTTCGGGCCTTCCTCTCACGTGACCCTCGCCAACAACCTCTGACATAAAGGTAGTGCACACTTTGTACCTGACACGCCGCCCCCTTTTCAGGGACGTCATTCTCATACCATCACGGGATGCCACGTGTTAGGGAAACACAGGTTTGGGACCACCTGGTCAATTTACCCATTTACCCTCACCCCTAACATATAAATAGAGGAGAACGCGTGCTTTCTCCCCTAAGGAATCTTCCGCATACATTTCACACTGGGCATTCCCTCTCTCCATTTTTTCCGCATCTTCCTAAGCTCCGTGATCACCTCACCACAGTTGCATCACCATTACTTCTTGCACTCTTGGTGTTATCCTAGCTGGAAGAACCCACGCATAAAAAGGAAACCCAGTTCCTGAGGCTTTCACGCCTGTGATGGTCTTCCCCTCCTAACAAATATTAAAGTGTTGTTGCATTTAGGAAGTTCAGATTCCTGCACCATCAGTAACGTATCTTATTATATAGATAATGTATCATATAATATTACAGAGATAAAAGATATCATATATCGCGTATGTAATTCTAATCAAAACCTAACTCTGTCAAATTAATATCACAAAAAAATTCTAATTTTCATTAAATTTTATTTTAATAAAATGTTGTGAATTCGAATTTTAATTTCTACACTCGATATTGGATGTTATAATCCTAAAATAAATTTTAGTTCGTGAAAACTTTAGTTTAAGAAAAAATGGTGGGAGCAAATTGAATGGAACACGAATCGTCGAAAACAGTTATCATTTATAAGTTCTAGTTTCTTTAATCAATTTCAAGTTTTTTTTTTTATTATATCGAGGACTAGGAATTTTCAGTCCCCGCTAATGATAAATCCTGGAACCGTTCCTGGTCGCTGCCGCAACCACTGTCACCGCACAACCACAGATCTGGATCTCGAATACGCAACCGTGCGACTATCAGCGCCCTACCACTAGCCCCTTGCAAAAGTAGATTTTGTGCCGCCGTGGAGTTTTTATTTGTGAAAAGTAGGATTTTTTATATTGGAAATTAATTAGTTATTTTTTGGGTTATGTGTGTCTAATAAGATTAACCAAATATGGGATGTAATTCTGGTGGCAGAGACTATGAGATTTGGCCTTTTGGTGGCGAGAATGGTGGATTTTGGGTGGGTTGGTGACGGAGATGGTGAACTTTGGGGATATAATTGAAATCTCATAATTTTTGTTTTTTTTTTTTTTTTTTTTGAGAAAATTAAAATCCAAATTTTGATTTTACAAAATGAATAATCTTAAACGTCATTATTTATTGGGGCTGTTTAAAATAACTCACTATCAGTTTGGAATATTTTTACTTTACTCCCCATAAATTATACAACATAATAGGATATAAATGCTGCATTAAAACGTTTATGTACTACATTTTGTGAAAATTATACCACATATTTTGATAGATATTTTAAGTACTACATTATGTGAAAATTATACGATATTTTTATACGAAATTTTACCAAAATGGGGAATTAAGTAAAAATATGATGCCCAATTAAAAATTTATCTTAATTACCTGTTATTTTTTATTCCTTTTATCAAATTAAAATATAAAAATAACTTAAAATAATAATTAGAAAAATAAATAGGGTTGTTTAAGGAATTTTCTATTAACATGAATAAGCATGCTAAAAAAGTAAACAGAAAGTCAATACTAAACATAAGTACCAGCAAGGCAAGAACTTTGCAAGTAAACACATGTTTGTTCCCTATACTTTTCTTTTTCTTTTTTCCTTAACGCACGACCCAAAACGGCCGAAAATATTTGAAACCAAAAGACAATTAAAAAACTCTTAACCACTTGGTTCAACTATTGTTGGCGTTTAAAAAAATATAGAATCACATACAAAAAAAAATTGGTTTTTCAAAATATAAATATATATTATTGAAAATAAATTAATTAACACTTTTTAAGAGTATAAAATTTCCTAGCTATTATATATAATAAATGTTAGATGTATACATTATATTAGATATAACTCAAGTTTCCCTCGAATATGAAAATAATTAAAAGTGTGAATTTTTTGTTATGATGTGTCAAACACTTTAAGAAAAAATCAATGTATTTTGTTTTTATGCAAGCAAAAATTAATGTAACGTATCTTTTTATATAGATAATGTATCATATAATATTACAGAGATAAAAGATATCATATATCGCGTAGGTAATTCTAATCAAAACCTAACTCTGTCAAATTAATATCACAAAAAAAAATTCTAATTTTCATTAAATTTTATTTTAATAAAATGTTGTGAATTCGAATTTTAATTTCTACACTCGATATTGGATGTTATAATCCTAAAATAAATTTTAGTTCGTGAAAACTTTAGTTTAAGAAAAGATGGTGGGAGCAAATTGAATGGAACACGAATCTTCGAAAATAGTTATTGTTTATAAGTTCTGGTGTCTTTAATCAATTTCAAGTTTTTTTTTTTTTTAATATATCGAGGACTAGGAATTTTTATTCCCCGCTAATGATAAATCCTGGAACCGTTCCTGGTCGCTGCCGCAACCACTGTCACCGCACCACCACAGATCTGGATCTGGAATACGCAACCGTGCGACTATCAGCGCCCTACCACTAGCCCCTTGCAAAAGCGGTGGAGTTTTTATTTGTGAAAAGTAAGATTTTGATATTGGAAATTAATTAGTTATTTTTTGGGTTATGTGTGTCTAATAAGATTAACCAAATATGGGATGTAATTCTGGTGGCAGAGACTATGAGATTTGGCCTTTTGGTAGCGAGAATGGTGGATTTTGGGTGGGTTGGTGACGGAGATGGTGAACTTTGGGGATATAATTGAAATCTCATAATTTTTGTTTTCTTTTTGGGAAAATTAAAATCCAAATTTTGATTTTACAAAATGAATAATCTTAAACGTCATTATTTATTGGGGCTGTTCAAAATAACTCCCCATCAGTTTGGAATATTTTTACTTTACTCCCCATAAAATTATATAACATAATAGGATATAAATGCTGCATTAAAACGTTTTAGTACTACATTTTGTGAAAATTATACAACATATTTTGATAGGTATTTTAAGTACTACATTATGTGAAAATTATACGATATTTTTATACGATATTTTACCAAAATGGGAAATTAAGTAAAAATATGTGATGGTGCAGGAATTGTATTCTTAAGATGCATCAAACACTTTAAGATTTATTTGTGGAAGGGAAAGACCATCATAGGCGTTTGAGCCTCAGGAACTGGGTTTACTTTTGAGCGTGGGTTCTTCCAGCTAGGATAACACCAAGAGTCAGAACGCAGTATGGATGCCGCAATGGTGTGTGTGAAATACAGAGCTTGAAGAAGAAGAGGAAGAAGAAAAATGGAGGAGAATGCCCAGTTCAGTGTATGCAATGTCTTGAGAAGAAGATGACTTAGGGAATAATGCATGGGTCTCTCCCATTTATATGTTAGGGGTGAGGGTGCTTTGGGTATTTTGACCAAGTGGTCCCAAACCTGTGTTGCCCTAACACGTAGCGCACTGTGATGGTATGAAAGCGATGTCTCTGAAAAGTGGGCGGCGTGTCAGGTAGGGGGTGCCCATTGCCCCTGTGTCAAAGGTTGTTGACGAGGGTAGTGCGATGGGAGGCTCAAGATCTGTCATGCAAGCGTACGGATGCCTTACTTGGGGCAGATCTTATTCGAGCGAGGGTGACTCTCGAACGGACGCACGAGAGGATTTCCTCTGGCAGATGACCCCCGAGCGTCAGTTGAGCGAGCGTAAGAGAGAAAGTGCCCTCGCGAAGTGTTCCTCTGGGAAGGGTGACCCTGAAGGGTCATAGTACGAGCGTTAAGTTTGATAATGGAACCTTTTGCTTGAACAGTGGGCCGAGACGCATGGGCCTGGATTAGCCAACAAGTGAACGGTCCGGGTTGGTCCGCAAGCCCAGTAATGCGAGTGTCCAAGCTCTGAGTCGGTAGATGGCGACACGTGGACGGATCTGATCCGAGCATGGTTTTGGGTCTCATCATTTTTCCCCCCAAATTCTGTAGTAGCGCTTGAGCGTACTGTAGAATTTCAGAGAAGCGAGCCTTGAATTTCTGAATACTCGAGGGTCAAGTTTTAGGAATGGAGGGATTGTTTATCTTCTGCAACGACCCTCTTCTGACACGGCCATAAATACAATCCCACCCGCATTTAATGCTGAGTGGCAACGTGGGCGCGTGTCTCGTTGAGTGGGTGCGCGTACTCTGGTAAGCGTGAGGCGGTTACCAAAAGTGGGAGTCTCGCAAGGCGGGAAATGATTGCAATTTTGAATCACCCAACCTTAAGTGACGTAAAATATTCCCCTATAAATAGGGAGAGAGAAGGCCTTTGAAACCTTTCACGCCCCCAGTCTTCTTCAAGCAAAATCACAGCAAAAGGCTCCGCAAATTTCTGCAAATTCCAGTAAGTTTTTTCCTTCAACCCTTAGGTAAAATCCTCGTAACTTCTGATTTCCTGTACCAACTTTAGATTAGGCTGTGCTTGAGTGATACGTTTTAGGGAGGGACCCTTTCTGTTGTTGAATCCGCACCAGAAATCTTCTTTCTCACTGATCTTTTGTTTAAAAACTTCATCTCCAAGAACAGAAAGACATCAATGGCAGATAACATCGAAGAAGGTTATGTAAGGGAGATCGATGAGATGTCCGTTGGGAGTTCTTCCCCCCCCCCCCCTGACGATATTCCTACAGCCGTTCCCCTGACGAGGGGCTCCTCTCATGATGCAATCCCGACTGTCTTTCCAGTTGCAAGAGTTCCAGTAGAGGTAGGGGATGAGGAATTCAACACTACGGTTCAAGTTATGAACGAGCGTGGTCCTGATGGGGTAGATCATCTCTTCCAAGAGATGAATATTGTGATGGAGATGCGGAGGCAAAGGGAGAGAGTGCTTTCTGTGTTGAACATCGCTGTAAGGCCTCAAGACCATCGGATTACGGTGGCTGTTGCAGCTCCCATAGGTGGTGCCGGACCTTCCGAGCATCGAGCCGAGGGCGAACCTCCCCGGAAGCGCCAAAGGAAAGGGAAAGAGCCTGCAACTCGAGTGAGGCAAAATAACCCCCATCAAACTGACAGATCCCCAGATGATATACAAAGCATACTGATGCTCGAAGATTTGAGAGATTTAAGGACTAAGGTGTATTGGGACGAGGCAGTGTTCCCAATACACCTTCCAGGGGAAGGAGACAGGGTCAACCGACTGCCACCAGGGATGATGAATGTCTACCAAGACTCTGTCCTAGCTGGAGGCTTGAGATTTCCGATTCCACCCCCCGTCGCCGACATTTGCAACTACTTGGTAATAAGTCCTTCTCAAATTCTCCCCAACGACATTGCTCTGATAAACGCGTTTGTGATGCTGATGAGGGCCACAGGACATAACTTCAACAACTTAATCCAAGTGGCCCGTTCTCCACGCTCGTCTCCAACAGATGGGTTTTACTATGCACAAGCCAAGTCAGGGCTTAAGATGATTGACTGACCCTCGAGTTCGTATGGCGAGGATTGGAAGGAAAAATATTTCTTCATGGGAGCTCCTGGGGAGACTTTTGGGGCTCACCGTGTGTGGATAGTTCACGGTGAGGGGCCCTTAGTCAGGAATAGATCTGAGAATAAACTTTTCGAGTATTGGGCGAAGAGTTTGGCCCTCGTTATGAAAAACGAGAAGAAACTGATTAAGGCCAAAGACCTGATGAGGAACGAGGGGATCCTATTCTGATACGGGGCTTTCGAATCCTCCTGACTTGATACTCAACCCTCCTGCTCAAATCATGGCCCTCGACGGTTAGATTCTAGGGACTAACTCCCCTGACACTTAGCATAGCATCACTAACTTGATTAATTTGTCATGTCTTTATAGCCATTATTCGGATAGCATCTCTCTGACGCTTGAGCCTCTTAATTTGCAGACGTTCAAATGTTTATGGCCGGAATTGACGCCGAGGGCAATGCTGAAATGATGCGCGCTCAGCGGGCGGGCGCTAATCGACAACAACAATAGCCACAGCAGCATACACAACCCTCGGGTGCCCCGAGGGGAAGAGGAGCTCGCCGAGGATCAGGGCGAGGTGACGGCGGCAGAGGCTCCCGGAGGGGTGCCGGGAATGAGGTTCAGATCACCGGCCCCATCAAAGATCTGACTCTTGATGGCGCTCGTGGTGCCACTCCTCCAACTGCTCCTGTGGAACCAATAGCGCTCAGCTCCGGTAACTCCCGCAACCGCTCAGGGGAGATGGACTGAATTCATGATGCTATGAGGGATGAACGCTCGGGCAAAAGGAAGAGGTTGCCCAACTCAATTCCCATCTCTGGGAAGGGGAAAGAAGTAGTCGTGGGCTACCGTGGCGAGGGCAGCGATACCTCATCGTCCGAGGATGAGGATTTTTGGAAGATTGGATGCAGGGGGGACGCCCGCTACAAGCGCCAAAGGTCGGATGGCCCGGTCCTTTTGAGGAAGAGCGTCGCTACTACTAATTTGGTAGTGGAGGTCATCAATAAACTTTAATTTTCCGACGACCACGATAAGCTAAACCAGCATGACGCCGCTCGAGTTGCAGATGATGCCTGCCACGCTCTCTTGATGGTAAAACTTTAAACTCTTTCGCGAAATTCCAATCCTTTTTGTTTTTACCTTAGATAGTAACTTTTGCCCTTGGCCTTTCAGGAAGTGATCCCGAGGCTGAAAAACTTACAGGGACGAGCGCAGGCCTAATCTGAACATAAGGCCAAGTATAAGAAGCTGTTCCAGATTTCTGATCCCGGTCAACTGCAGGTGGACTACAATAACGTCTGCGCTCAGCTAACCGCATTTGAGCTGGAGCAACAGAGGTTACGGGAGTCTCTGAAGAATTCCGACGATGCCTTCTTTGCCTTGGACGAGAGTCACAAGAAGCTCAAGGAGGAGCGGGACCAGCTGAGGGTCGCTAATAACGAGCTGGGCTAGCAATTGGCCGAGAGCACCCGGCAAAACGAAATAACCAAGAAGAGCCTCGCTGATTTACAGGAGAAGGTGGCCGGCTTAGAGTCGAAGGTGGCATGGGAGGCAGTGATAAGATTCGTTCGCTCCAAAGCTTTTGCCTTCGCAACCAACCTTCACTGCTTTGACAACGCCCAACGGTTCTTCTGGAAGGTGGTGGGCCAAATGGTGAGACTGGGAATGGCTCCTGAGAGCGCTCGGACCGATGAATGCCTGCGCATGGATTTAGACGTGAACTTGGAGCCCATCGTCCGCAATGTGGACCCCTCGGAGAGCATGACGGAACCTGAGTATCATGATCTTGTGATGATGCTCCAGAGGGAGTTCATTGAGGCAAATCCCATAGACCCTGAGCATATGCTGATAGAGGATGATGGTATCACCGTCGACGCCCAAGACGGCGAGGGTCCATGTAGCATCCGAGCGCAAGGTACCACATCCCCCGCACCGAGACCCAACCCGAATATGAAATGGACGATCCATACCCGAGCTAAATCCCGACGAACGGGGACATGCACACACTCTATGCTAGGCGGGACTAACCCTTGAACCATAAAATCAGAGAAAATACAATTGCGGAGGCAATAACTGGCCATAATGTAAATCATGATCATTCAAGCTCCAAAAATCAATCATATACATTATCAAATGCCATCAAGGCTCAAACAACAAGTACGCTCCATTATTTTTCATATACAAAGATCCAATGTGCAATATGCAAGTGTAAGACTGAGATACATGAGCTAGAGACGAATGTAAGACCTATGACTCGAAATCCCGCCTAGCTCCCTTGACACCTGCACAACACAACTAAAAACCAAACGGGTTCAGTCCAAAAGGGACTGGTGGGTATAAAAACAGGATATAAATATAATATACGACGGTATTTAACAATCACATGCAAGCTATAATCCCAAGTGAGGTTTTTAGAGAATTTCCCAAGTGGGTGAATAGAAATCATCAAAAGGGATTATAACGATTCATTAACATTAGGTCATTATTGGCCCGGCGAGTGGGCGTGCATTATCTCCAACCAACACCTCGTGTAATTCATTAACGTTCATTCATTCATTCATTTCATGCATATCATTCTTTTGTGCGCATTCAATAACATTTATACCTTCTTCCTCCGGGTTGGTGGCGGGTTTGCAAGGCCCATCCACCCATTCATTGACCAAAAGGGGAACATGACTCCCCAGATGGCACTCAGCGTCCATTCCTCGCTAACTCCTAACGAGGTCCGGTTACGCCGTTCATTGGTGGGACTAGTGTGAGGGATCACCGTCAGCCCTTGCCTCCTCGGGTCACCACTCACACAAAGTCCCTGGGCCCCATTCAGTGCATTCATTCATTCATTTCTCTCCAAAACATTAGGTAGGATTCATGAAATAAGGCTTTACGTTGAAAACATTTACTCTTGAAAACGACTCCATATATATATATATATATTCATTTTTGGTCGAAAGCTTTTCACATTGAAGGTATATAGGGTCATTTATCTAATTAGAAGAGAACCCCACCTTAAACCAAGAAAAGAGAGCACAAGAGCCTCACTGACCGGCCTCGTCTCCAACGGGATCAAAATCTATGCAAGAAAGGTGAAGTGACACTCAAAATGACCAAATAGGATGCTCGGCAATGTAATGATCATGATATGAATGAAGAAAAGATGTTATAATGTAATGAACACGTTCATGTGCACTATTAAATTCTTAAAGACATATAAACCTTCAATTCATTCATTCAATGAAGCATTCGTATTCAAACGAGTTCATATCCTTCACATTTCACGTCAAAGAAATTTAAATCATATAATCAAGTCATTCACTCATTCGTTCACTTTCATTCGAATTCATAATTCACGTTTCCAATCAATTCAATCAAGAAATACAAAATCCAAAATTTAGGCAAATAAGAGCATTGAAGTAAATTAAGTTCAACACACATTCAAACGTATTCAACCTATCACAAAAACTCTACTACATACATCATATTACATAATATAATATATTTCCAAAGTTTGAAAACAAGAAGAAATCATATGATCCACCAACGAGTCTACGGAAGTACATGCATATACCACACGCTAACACTCAGAAGCATTTACAAAAATTAAAACTCAAAAACATATCAAACGGGTTCCAAACTTAATGAAACTTTAACACATTATTCATAATATTACAAAAACATAGCATATCAAATTTCAGATCAATCGGAGTTCATATGATAGGGAAAAATGGTTACGGAAGTCACAAACGGCATAAAAACGCACATAAACGGCATTCAGAAAAACATGCCTAAATCTCATCCAAATATTATGAAATTGAATCAAAATACTCCCAACGCATAGTATAACAAGTTCATAGTTCATCGCAAATGAAGATAAAGGCATTAAAGAGGTGAAACAAACCAAAACCGAAAAGGAAAATACAAGAAATGCGCAGGGGGAGGGACACGCCCGTGTCCCTCAATTTGAATAGATTGAGACACGGGGGTGTCTCAGTACAGACCTGAAAAAAGGGCATGACACGGGGGTGTCTCACGTTACAAGGCAAATGAGACACGGGGGTGTCACGGTACAGACCCAATAACGCAAACAAAGCTTACCGGCAAAACAGACCCTAAACAAAATCAGTCCCAAAAGCATACCAAATCAACTCCAAATCTCATGAAACCTGATATAAAACATATTTAGCATGTTAGGAGCATATCTCGTTTAGAGTGAGAAGGCCAAATCACACGTTAACAGCACCGAAACTATGCAGCAAGTCTGGGGCGTCAAAACCGCACATATGAGCCCGATTGGTTCAATCATGCCATGATCAAGTACTTAGGGGCTGAATTTGAAGCTGAAACTTTAGGGAATGAACACTAACATGATAAGAAACTAATACACTCCATGTATATGCAAATTGAGATGAATTGGAGCACATTAGGATGACCAACAAACCACAAAAATGCAACAGCAGCAGCAGTCCAGTTCTGTCATGGATTATGCATAAGAACAGGTCATGTATTTCGGTTTTGGGGCTTAAAATGGATCCAAAGGATTGAAATATGAATTCTAACTTATAAAACAACGAGTGTACATCATCTCCATGAAAATTAACACGAAATGAAGGCCATTTGATCAAGCAACAAAGCATAATTCCACACAGCAGTCCCGAAACAGGGGAGGCAGTTTGATCTTTAAGTTTGGAGCTCTATATCTCATAATTTCATCAAAGGGTCTAAAGGGAAAATCATCCTAACATCATATACTATCAGTTAGGAAACAATAGGCCAAGAAACAAGCTCATATAATCATGTATAAGCAAGAAAATCAGCTACACAACTAAATAGGTCATTAGAGCAAAAATCCCCAAAAAGTCCTATTCATGCTCTTAGCCCAAACCCTTAACAAATCAGATGCAAAGCAAGTATTAAAGGGATGAAATCATGTATAAAAGAGTAGAGAATACATAAATATTCATACCTTCAAGATATGGAGAAGAAAGGAAGTGATTTGAGCTCAAAATCATAAGGGCCAAGGTTTTCTCTTCTCTTCTTCTTTCTTCCACTCTCTCTCGATTTGCTGCAGAAAAAAAATAAGGGAGTTTGGCTCGGTTTTATCTGGTAAAAGGAGGAGAAATGGGTTAACTCAAGTACACAAGTCATGGGTTAAAGCATGGTTAGGTTTAGGTTGTCTTAAAGGGTCCCACCATGAAGACTAGTCAACAAAAAGGGTTACTCTTGCACTAGTTGTTCGTTACGGTTGGATTTCGGAGGTCTTAATGATCTCCAAAAGGTATGAGGGTTGTTCCATTGCCTCCGAATCGTCGATACGAAGGCAACGGAGGTGACGGAATTCGAATCCGAATTCCCGAGCTCAAGATATGTCATCCGGAACCCAGGGCGAGCTAAAAGCGTTTTAAGCCCTATAAGTTCCGTCTCCAAAAACCAAAATCAAAACTAAATCAAACGAGATTAAAATTACAACGTAAGCATGTAAACACGTTAATAACTCACATAATTCAAGTATACCAAGTTGGCACAAAAATCGAAATTGAAAACGGAGTTAAACAAATCAAAAACGGTTCGAAAAGGATTTAAACGTTTAAAACTTCAAACCTAAAAACTTAATATCAATATTCAATTATTCCAAAACTCAATCAATTAAATCCGAAATCATGAAACGAACATAAATTCATATACAAGACACACATAAGTCCAACATATTAAATTTGCACTAAATTTTGGTATCAATTTAAATAGAAACGAAGCACGTAAAGGAGGCTCATAAACAATGCAACAATGAAATTCATAACATTACAATTAATGAAAAATCACATACGTATATAATTTATAATGTCATGCATGCATAATTAATTAACATGGATTGCATAAGTTCATTCAAATTATAAAACAATTCGTGCCACAATTAACATATATATATTTATATATATATAAACATGTTTGATATTAATAACATTAAAATAAATTAATTAACATTTAATATAATTAAAATTAAATTAAATATGTAAATCACGTATAAATAATTATTTCACGCAATTTGGTAAACACATACGTCATGCTGTACTACCTAAAAACTGGGGTGTTACAACCTCTCCCCCTTAAAAGAATCCGTCCTCGGATTCACTATCTGCCTGAAAACAATTAATAACAGAACCCCGTTCCTCACAAACAACAAGGAGAGAATCCCCGTCACTCAAACAACGATGGGAGAACCCCGTCTCTCAAAAGCAACAAAGAGAGAACCCCGTCTCTCGAACAACAATGAGAGAACCCCGTCTCTCGAAAGCAACAACGAGAGAGAACCCCGTCTCTCGAAAGCAACAAAGAGAGAACCCCGTCTCTCGAAAGCAACAACGAGAGAACCCCGTCCCTCGAAAGCAACAACGAGAGAGAACCCCGTCTCTCGAAAGCAACAACGAGAGAACCCCGTCTCTCGAAGCAACAAAGAGAGAACCCCGTCTCTCGAACAACAATGAGAGAACCCCGTCTCTCGAAAGCAACAATGAGAGAGAACCCCGTCTCTCGAAAACAGGTAACGAAGTTCAAAATACAAAACACAGCCACAACGAAGAACACACACCAAGGAGAAAACATCAAAATATCCAATTACTACAACTTAATCAAAACAACCACATAAAGCCAGGGAACTATTATCACTTATTTACATCCAACATCGATTATACAACAATAGTTAACACATCAAAGAATCAAAGCACAGATTATCAAAATTATTAAAATTAACAATGCGGCCATGGATGTCTGAGGTACCGTTCACCGTGGAAATGAATTTGAAACCCCAAAGCCTTCCTGGTCCCAAGGTATGGTCTGAACCCAAAAGCTAGCTCGACTCCTGGCATGTCTTTAATATCTTCAATGTGTCCACCTTCTCCCATTTCTCGGTTATACGTTAACCTTGATCCAATCAACCTGCCCTTCCAAAACGAGTTTTACCCTGCATCTTAAGATTTCGGACCGGTCTTCTTCACGGTTCGTGTTTCCTTCTATAATTTGGTGAACCTCTGAAATTCGATGGCCCTTTTTGATTAGTGATCACAGCCTTCTTGACGAGTTCTTTCCAAACCGGGTTGTAATCATCGGTTCACAAAAATTTTGGATTAATCTCTTCGTGGATCGTTTACTCATCCCTTCACCCTCTTAAAGCCATTAAGCGTGCATTAATTTTCGCTCTACCCAAATTTCAATCGAGGGAAAAACTTCCTTGATACTTCTTGATATTCAATTCAATTCCTTCCTTAGTCACTTCTTTCTGATTCCTTTCTGCTCAAATTCCTTCTAACTTGTTATGGAAAAACGACTAGCGATGCAGTATGGTTTCATTTTGTTAAGTGATGTCCGAATTCCTCCAATCCTTAGTCAAATTATCCTCTATGGTTGCCATCACGAACATATTAATTTGATTTAATTTCTGTTCCCTGAGACGATTTAATGGTTTTGCAGAAGCTCTTCCACCATTCCCATTATTTCCCAAAATTTAATCCCATGTGTAGAAATGCTCAACAAACCATCTCCTCAATATCCCATGGTGGCCTCCAACACTATCTTATTACTTAACACTCACTTTAACGGTTTAACCGTTGAGGCTCTTTTATTTATTTTCGATCACCACCATTAGAGCTTCCAGGTCTTCCTTAATTTGAAATTCCGTTATTCCTACGAAAATATTTCTTCGAGCACCATTTCAATTTTCCAATTTGTTCCTCGGTCGTGCTCTCCCCCTTAAATTTCTATTATTGCGTGTTGAACTCCATCGATTCTTCTTTTGTCAAAATTCTGAATGAATAACTTCCATTGGAGAGGATTTAATCAAAACGGCAACCCCAAAGTTTTGATTTTAACTTCCCTTTTTATTCGCTGGATGTCCGAAACCCCTTTCTATTCTTGTCTGATCCAGATACCCCCAATCAACTCTAATCTCGCTTCTCCTTATGAATTCCCGTTTCCACTAACCTATCCCTTACTTAAAGTTCTCTATTTTCCCGACATCACCTTCCTTGTAACGTACCGTCCCATTACTCCTTTTTCCTCTTAACTCAAATGTGGCCCGAACGAAGAAATACTTGATAAGTGAGAGGAAAGAACTTCCTATCAAATAAACACTAAAATGCATGTCGGGTTAAAATGATGATGCGTGGCATACTTGCAACAATTAAACATGCCGCACATTAAAGCAACACAATCAAATAGGAATGCACGCACAAACATAAGTAAAGAAAAAAAAAATAATTTGATGCGAAACATGATGCACGTGCCATGAATGTTTTGGAACCTGTCACCAATATGGTAAGCTGTTAGCTCGGTAGCTTTTTCTCGTTCCTCCACTCACTTGGTTACTTTGAATTGCTAATCATGCCTTGTCTTTCCCACGGTCTTCAAGTTTTCCATGAATCTCTCTGCATCACTCGTATCTTCCATGACTTCGGAAGAACTTACAATCGATCGTCTTTATCGTGGAACTTGGCCGTGGTTTGATAGTATCTTTATAACCTATAATTCATAACTTATTTCAAGGATATATGCATGCGATTAGTACATGCATATTGCACATATTCAACACGAAAGGCACGGATCCAATATAAAATGCAACAGATAATTCGATAAGATTATAAAGAAAGATAATTTCATATTCAAGATCGATGCAATGCACACATCATCACGTAGTTCCTATGCCGAACGACCTAGACTGACCCACACGACACGAGAACCCGAGTTTTGCAACCCGAGGCTCTGATACCACTTAAGGATGTAGCACCCGAGCGCAAGGTACCATATCCCCCGCACCGAGACCCAACCCGAATATGAAATGGACGATCCATACCCGAGCTAAATCCCGACGAACGGGGACTTACACACACTCTATGCTAGGCGGGACTAACCCTTGAACCATAAAATCAGAGAAAATACAATTGCGGAAGCAATAACTGGCCATAATATAAATCATGATCATTCAAGCTCCAAGAATCAATCATATACATTATCAAATGCCATCAAGGCTCAAACAACAAGTACGCTCCATTATTTTTCATATACAAAGATCCAATGTGCAATATGCAAGTGTAAGACTGAGATACATGAGCTAGAGACGAATGTAAGACCTATGACTCGAAATCCCACCTAGCTCCCATGACACCTGCACAACACAACTGAAAACCAAACGGGTTCAGTCCAAAAGGGACTGGTGGGTATAAAAACAGGATATAAAAATAATATACGACGGTATTTAACAATCACATGCAAGCTATAATCCCAAGTGAGGTTTTTAGAGAATTTCCCAAGTGGGTGAATAGAAATCATCAAAAGGGATTATAACGATTCATTAACATTAGGTCATTATTGGCCCGGTGAGTGGGCGTGCATTATCTCCAACCAACACCTCGTGTAATTCATTAACATTCATTAACATTCATTCATTCATTCTTTTCATGCATATCATTCTTTCGTGCGCATTCAATAACATTTACACCTTCTTCCTCCGGGTTGGTGGCGGGTTTGCAAGGTCCATCCACCCATTCATTGACCAAAAGGGGAACATGACTCCCCAGATGGCACTCAGCGTCCATTCCTCGCTAACTCCTAACGAGGTCCGGTTACGCAGTTCATTGGTGGGACTAGTGTGAGGGATCACCGTCAGCCCTTGTCTCCTCGGGTCACCACTCACACCAAGTCCCTGGGCCCCATTCAGTGCATTCATTCATTCATTTCTCGCTAAAACATTAGGTAGGATTCATAAAATAAGGCTTTACGTTGAAAACATTTACTCTTGAAAACGACTCCATATATATATATATTCATTTTTGGTCGAAAGCTTTTCACATTGAAGGTATATAGGGTCATTTATCTAATTAGAAGAGAAACCCACCTTAAACCAATAAAAGAGAGCACAAGAGCCTCACTGACCGGCCTCGTCTCCAACGGGATCAAAATCTGTGCAAAAAAGGTGAAGTGAGACTCAAAATGACCAAATAGGACGCTCGGCAATGTAATGATCATGATATGAATGAAGAAAAGATGCTATAATGTAATGAACACGTTCATGTGCACTATTAAAGTCTTAAAGACATATAAACATTCAATTCATTCATTCAATGAAGCATTCGTATTCAAACGAGTTCATATCCTTCACATTTCATGTCAAAGGAATTTAAATCATATAATCAAGTCATTCACTTATTCGTTCACTTTCATTCAAATTCATAATTCACGTTTCCAATCAATTCAATTCAAGAAATACAAAATCCAACATTTAGGCAAATAAGAGTATTGAAGTAAATTAAGTTCAACACACATTCAAACGTATTCAACCTATCACAAAAACTCTACTACATACATCATATTACATAATATAATATATTTCCAAAGTTTGAAAACAAGAAGAAATCATATGATCCACCAATGAGTCTACGGAAGTACATGCATATACCACACGCTAACACTTAGAAGCATTTACAAAAATTAAAACTCAAAAACATATCAAACGGGATCGAAACTTAACGAAACTTTAACACATGATTCATAATATTACAAAAACATAGCATATCAAATTTCAGATCAATCGGAGTTCATATGATAGGGAAAAAGGGTTACGGAAGTCACAAACGGCACAAAAACGCACATAAACGGTATTCAGCAAAAGCATGCCTAAATCTCATCCAAATATTATGAAATTGAATCAAAATACTCCCAACGCATAGTATAACAAGTTCATAGTTCATCGCAAATGAAGATAAAGGCATTAAAGAGGTGAAACAAACCAAAACCGAAAAGGAAAATACAAGAAATGCGCAGGGGGAGGGACACGCCCGTGTCCCTCAATTTGAATAGATTGAGACACGGGGGTGTCTCAGTACAGACCTGAAAAAAGGGCATGACACGGGGGTGTCTCACATTACAAGGCAAATGAGACACGGGGGTGTCACGGTACAGACCCAATAACGCAAACAAAGCTTACCGGCAAAACAGACCCTAAACAAAATCAGTCCCAAAAGCATACCAAATCAACTCCAAATCTCATGAAACCTGATATAAAACATATTTAGCATGTTAGGAGCATATCTCGTTTAGAGTGAGAAGGCCAAATCACACGTTAACAGCACCGAAACTATGCAGCAAGTCTGGGGCGTCAAAACCGCACATATGAGCCCGATTGGTTCAATCATGCCATGATCAAGTACTTAGGGGCTGAATTTGAAGCTGAAACTTTAGGGAATGAACACTAACATGATAAGAAACTAATACACTCCATGTATATGCAAATTGAGATGAATTGGAGCACATTAGGATGACCAACAAACCACAAAAATGCAACAGCAGCAACAGTCCAGTTCTGTCATGGATTATGCATAAGAACAGGTCATGTATTTCGGTTTTGGGGCTTAAAATGGATCCAAAGGCTTGCAATATGAATTCTAACATATAAAACAATGAGTGTACATCATCTCCATGCAAATTCACACAAAATGAAGGCCATTTGATCAAGCAACAAAGCATAATTCCACACAGCAGTCCCGAAATAGGGGAGCCAGTTTGATCTTTAAGTTTGGAGCTCTATATCTCATAATTTCATAAAGGGTCTAAAGAGAAAATCATTCTAACATCATATACTATCATCTAGGAAACAAATAGGCCAAGAAAAAAGCTCATATAACCATGTATAAGCAAGAAAATCAGCTACACAACTAAATAGGTCATTAGAGCAAAAATCCCCAAAAAGTCCTATTCATGCTCTTAGCCCAAACCCTTAACAAATCAGATGCAAAGCAAGTATTAAAGGGATGAAATCATGTATAAAAGAGTAGAGAATACATAAATATTCATACCTTCAAGATATGGAGAAGTAAGGAAGTGATTTGAGCTCAAAATCACAAGGGCCAAGGTTTTCTCTTCTCTTCTTCTTCCTTCCACTCTCTCTTGATTTGCTGCAGAAAAAAATAAGGGGGTTTGGCTCGGTTTTAGCTGGTAAAAGGTGGAGAAATGGGTTAACTCAAGTACACAAGTCATGGGTTAAAGCATGGTTAGGTTTAGGTTGGCTTAAAGGGTCCCACCATGAAGACTAGTCAACAAAAAGGGTTACTCTTGCACTAGTTGTTCGTTACGGTTGGATTTCGGAGGTCTTAATGATCTCAAAAAGGTATGAGGCTTGTTCCATTGTCTCCCAATCGTCGATACGAAGGCAACGGAGGTGACGGAATTCGAATCCGAATTCCCGAGCTCAAGATATGTCGTCCGGAACCCAGGGCGAGCTAAAAGCGTTTTAAGCCCTATAAGTTCCGTCTCCAAAAACCAAAATCAAAACTAAATCAAACGATCTTAAAATTACAACGTAAGCATGTAAACACGTTAATAACTCACATAATTCAAGTATACCAAGTTGGCACAAAAATCGGAATTGAAAACGGAGTTAAACAAATCAAAAACGGTTCGAAAAGGATTTAAACGTTTAAAACTTCAAACCTAAAAACTTAATATCAATATTCAATTATTCCAAAACTCAATCAATTCAATCCGAAATCATGAAACGAACATATATTCATATACAAGACACACATAAGTCCAACATATTAAATTTGTACTAAATTTCGGTATCAATTTAAATAGAAACGAAACACGTAAAGGAGGCTCATAAACAATGCAACAATGAAATTCTTAACATTACAATTAATGAAAAATCACATACGTATATAATTTATAATGTCATGCATGCATAATTAATTAACATGGATTGCATAAGTTCATTCAAGTTATAAAACAATTCGTGCCACAATTAACATATATATATTTATATATATATAAACATGTTTGATATTAATAACATTAAAATAAAGTAATTAATATTTAATACAATTAAAATTAAATTAAATATGTAAATCACATATAAATAATTATTTCGCGCAATTTAGTAAACACATACGTCATGTTGTACTACCTAAAAACTGGGGTGTTACAGTCCAAGCGATGCTCAAACTTCCAACGCCAATTTGCTGGCCCCGCTTCCTCTCTCAACTGCCCCTCCTGAACCTGAGAGTCAAGCCCTATGACGCCCCTTTGTCTGCTGTTTCAAAACTCTGCCTGATCACTTCCTTCTTTTTTTTTTTTTTTTTTGCTAAGAACACTCAATCTCTGTATTCTAATTTGGTATTTTTGACAGTGTACTTGAACTTGTCCTCCATTTTATTTTTAATGATGTTTCCATTAATGAAGTTTAATTCCTTCAATATTGAACGTTGGGCACTATTGTCTCTTTGTGTTTGATGTTTGTATGCTTGTCTTTATCGATATCTGAATATCTATGATGGGAATGTATAGACACAAGGGTGTTTCTCTTGAGGGTACACTGGTTGTCTTCCATCACGGACTTTAAGATTAGGATTTAGAAACATTTGAACATTTGAGAGAGGGATATATAGGCGCGAAGGTGTTCCTTACAAGGGTACCCTAGCTACATTCACAGTGAGGCTCGAATTTGAACTTAGAAACCCCCTGAGGATTTAACTAAGTATTGTCCTTAAGTATGTGATGCATACTTCTACTTTGAACGTTCCAGTAGCTTGAGTGAACTTAGAAACCAACCGTAGGATTTGCTAAGTATGGGATTAAAACGAGCGCAGCTGTAGTGCTAGTGTTGTACTTAGGTATCTGTGAGAGGATTAGCCTAGCCTTAGCTATTTACGAGCGTACTCATACCTAAGAGGATGAGGGTCGTCGGGGGTTTACGAGCGCAAACTGGTGTGATCAGCATCCAGTCGGTGTAAACTAAGCATTTAACATCCCACCTTTTTGACACGCTCAGTCTTAGGGTTTACACGCTTATGAGCGTCGATCTCACTCATTGTGGAGGTTCTTCGACATACAGACGGCGTTGACTTGAAACTAATTGTGTGTTCACCAATCCGTTCGACGTGGAGGATGCTCGACACGGAGTAGGCTTTTAACGCAATTGATTACCCCAAACCATTAATCAAAGAAAAAGCAAGTAAATGACACAATAATTGGTAGTATGTTTACTGCTATGTTTGTAATTTATATTAATAACTGTTATGCTTTCTGTCAAAAGAAAGTACAAGGTGCCACGAGCGGGCAATTACAGAGGCTGACGTTTACACGTAGAACAGTCTAAAGTTACATTCATTCCACGATCTGGGGAGATGCTCGCCTTGCAATGTAACATCCCGATCGTCTGACTTATAAGGTACGCCTCATTTCAATCTTTTTATGTGTTTAATTAGGTGATTTTGTGTTTTGCTCGGCCTTATTTTGAACTCTTTAAGAGTTTAGGGGCCTTTTTGTAATTTTCTCTTTTTAGGGGTTTTTCGGTCACTGCTCGTTCGATCAAGATTTTGACCTCTTTGACCCCTTCAACGCGTTCGGGGCATCGAAACGAGTCCGTAGACTCTGAGTTTGCCCAATTCTGACGTCGTTTGCCCCTTCTACCGTTCGTTTTTCGCGCGAGGACCCGGGATAAAACACCCGGACCCTCGTTTTTCGAGCAAATGGATCAGCTGCTCTCTCTCTCTTCTCCCGCTCTCTCTCTCCACGACATTCACACACACTCACGGTGTGAAAACACACATAACTCAAACTTGCCCGTTTCTCAACGGAATTTGACGATCCAATAGTCCATTTCGATTATCTCGACGACGCGGTTACAACCGTACCAAGAACTCGACCAACCGGCAGCCGACGGCGGAGATATCGGTGATTTTCAGTCGCGTAGGTGGAGGGTGGCGGAGCCGCCACTTCGCGGCGGCTTCCGGCCATTTTCCGACGACACGCGCCCCACACCCAGGAAGAAGGGTCTCTGGCGCATCGGATGGCGTTGGCGGCCCGGCCATAGGGGCCACGACGGCGCCGCACGTGCCGCTTGAAGCTCGCGGCGGCGGCACGCGACACTATAGCGGCGGCGATTCCACCGCTCCGGCGATCTTTTTCGACGAAGGTTGGTGTTTTCTACCCTTTTCCGACCCCCTGAGTCCATTTCCGGCATCGTTTTCATCCAATTTTGGCCGTAGGTGGTGGTTCCGGCGATGGGAGCGGCGGCAGAAACTTCGGCGGCCAACGGGGGCCTTTTTCGGCGATCTTTTGGCCTAGGGCTCTTCACAAAAGTTGTTCTGAACAACAAGAACTATCGGCCATTGATCACGCGGCTCTTGATTTGGCCGTCTGGTGGCGGATCGCGGCGGCCCAGCGTTGGTTCAACGGCGGCGCCACCTCCGGGGATTTTTCCGGTGAGAAAGCTTAGGGCTTTCGTAGAGCTCGTAACGGGTAAGACAATGCCTTTTACGGATCGCATTTTGGTTCACCGGTTTGAAAGTAATTTGAGTTTGAAGATTTTAGGGTTTTCGTGTTTTTGGATCTGAAATTGGTGACGATTGGCTTGGATTTTCCAGAAATTGATCGAGGAATTGGAATGAGCACGAGGAATCCTTGCACGGGTGAATTTTCGGGATTTTTCCGGCACGTTCCGACGGCGGCCGAACAGCGGCCGGCCACTGTTCCGGTAGCTCCGGCGGCGGCGCTCCGGCGACCTTCGGATAGCTTGTCCGCTTCGTCGTGGTGAGTCCAACACCACTTTCTGTTCGTCAATCGGACACTCGGTTTATTTTCTACGATTTTATTTGTGTATTTGGGACATATTTGAATTAATTGTTTAAATGCGAATTAATTGCTATATGTTTGAATTGTCGATCGAAATGTACTCCAATGTATACGAAATAGTATATTTAATGAAATGTGATATGTATTGATGCTTTGAATTGCAAATTGAATCCCGATATATTAAATTTGTGCTAATTGTTTAATCTAGAAGGGGTGTTTGTGTAATTTTGGGAGCAATATGAATTTGTTTGATTTGAATTAATTAAACCTTGTTACTTGGTAAATAAGTATATGCTAATCACAGTTGTGTTAAAAGAAGTTGTTATGTCTAACCTTGAAACTTTGAATTAAGGTTTAATCACGTAAATTGGAATTTGATATGTAACTTCGTGATCTTTAAATAGAATTTGTAGCATGTTATTATATGATTTGTTTGGCTTTGTAATACGTATAAATTTATGAAATGTTATATGTGAATTTGATTCTTTTGCTTTGTAAATGTGCAATATATTGATATGAAAGAATGTGAATTCCATTGCCTTTCGAGTTCCCTTAATTGCATTAATCGTACACATGAACATGCCTTAATGTTTTGTTTGAATGTAATTAATATGACTTTGAACTCTGCTTATGTGATTGCATTCCTTGAGTGCTTGAGCATTGTCGTGCGTCTCTGTGTGGTTGTCTGAGTCTAAGTCTGAGCCAGTGTTGTGCTTTGTGTGTCCAGTTGTTCAGGTGCACCCGGGGTGGTGACAAGTGAGTCGTGCTGGTTCCGGGGTGAACTGGTTGCTTTGTCTGCAGCTTTGTTTGGTACCAGGTGAGGTTAGGATATAGTTATACCCTAATGAAATGTCCCGGTTTTCGAATGCATGCAACTTTATGCCTTTATGTATATGTAGATATGTGTAAGATACGTATTTTGTTGGCTTTGCTCTAAGTTTGAAAGTATGAAGTTATGTATAAGCCTATGTAAGCTTAGATTTGATTTTGTTATGATTTTGAGGTCAGTCTGCGTGATATGTACGTACGATAGCTAAGTACGATATGCATGAAATATATCTGTCTATCTGTCTGTTGCGGGTTAAGCTTCCGATTTTCGTGATCAGTGTAAGTTTGGGCCCTGGAGTTGTGTGTAGTGGGAGGCCCGGGACGACCAGCGGGGTCACCGGTTGCAACCCCTGTGCACTTCTCCATTTCGATAGGATCAACCCGAAACCCACTCGGAGGGAGGTGGGGGACGGAGTCCTTGGGAAGTGAGTGTCGCGAAACTCACTACCCTGACGTATCAGTGCGGATAGTTTGGGTATGTACAGCCCACCCATCAACTGGAGTAAGTGGAGGTATGTGTATTTTGATTTTATGTGCTTAAGTCTATGTGTGATAAGAAGGACTTGGTTGGATGTGTGCTTGTTCCCGCCGGGCTTTTCGTTTGTCTGTCATAAGTTCGTGAAACGAGGGTAGATTCTTAAATTAAGATAAAATTTGACGTACTTTTAAGTTAATAAAATATGCTCCGATATGTGTGCTATGTCTGCTTGAGTTTGAAGTATGTTTTGAGTTATGTATAAGCTAAGTTTTGTTCGTTCTGTTTTGATAAGTCTCCCTATACGTATACTATCACGGAAAATGTTTTGGCGTGCAAAAACTAACCCCGGATTCACGGACGTTGCTTCTTCTACGTGTTGTGCTCTATATATATGTAGGTGTGTGTGGGTAGCCCCTCGCTCAATCTTTGGACTGACCCCTCCCCCTTTTATGTTTTTAGTGTGCAGGTTTTGATTTGGGTTCGTATTGGAGTTCGTGCTAGGCGGAGGTGTGTCGTGTCTTTTGAGTCTGTGTCTGCACGTTTCAGTTCGTTAAGTATTTTGTTCTGATTTATAATTTGTAAATTCTGTATAAGATAAATGCAGGTTTGGATTTATGAATTGAATGTTTGGAATTTCGGGACAGGTTAGGACAGGTGCTTGGAATAGTTGAACCCGTTTTGTTTTATAATTGTTCGGGATAGGATAGGACAGGTTGGCTGGATTAGTCGAACCCGTGTAATGATTTTAGGCATGTTCTGCATTGTATGTTTAATGTATGAAAAGTTTTTGAAAAGTTGGCTTTTTGGTACTGCTTCCGCTGTGTCACGGGTGGACTCTTTTACTTGTGCAGCGGAACAATTTTTCGCCCGTGAGGCTCCCTCAGGTTCTCCAAAACCTTCGGTCCGCCTTCCATCCTCGAGTCTTTATGATGACCCTCGCTCTTCTTAGCATTATTCGCGCACTAGCGATAGCTTCCGAACGCTTACTCGTACCGCACTTCGTGTTCGGTACTCGCCCGTTCATGTTCTACAAGCTAGCATGCTTGCCATACGTCCCATAATCTCGGGTCCCAACAATGCATCTCTTGATGGCACGGGAGCATACGTGCTCCGTCTCGGCATGAAGGGTCGCTAGCGCGCCCAACACGCAATCCTCGTGCTCGTCGCTCGCTTGGGACGCTCCGGTCTTAGGTGCGCCTCGGCGCCCTTCGCTTGCTTCTCGCCCGAGTAGGGCAATACGTAAGTCCAAGGCTCATTCAACTTGCCATCAACCCACAATTGTCCCGCACGAAGCTTAGGACTTGCATTCAAGCTCATAGGCAACTTGCCGTCATGCCCACTATGCGTTGTTGCCCAACAATCGCATATCTTAAGCCTACGGACCCCCGTGTCGTGCGTGAACCCTTCGCACTTATCCACGAGTTAGTTCACGGGACTTTGGAGAACTTGTCCCGATCACCCAATCGGCCTTGAGGTGTTACTCGGGTCTAGCAACAAAGGGACAGCCCGCTGGGCTTAGCGGGAACTCATAGATAACCTCTGTGGCCTAACTGATGCCCAACGCGGACCCCACCGTCCCACGCCGCTCGTTTGGTTCCCAAACCGCCCGAGAACACTAAGTTCCCCTTTTAGGTTCCTAGTGCTGGCCCATGCTAGCAGCCCTTGCCGGCATGGTGCTCGCTTAATGCCATCACAGCACGGGGAGGGCTGGCCGATGCTCACCAATGCATGCCCCCCTTATAGTACTCTTAAAAAAAATTTCCTTTGTCTCGCCACTAGACACTCTTTCTAGCCGAGCAGCGCGGATTTTCCATAAATCCCGCATCCGACCTCCAAATCGCCCGCCGTTTTCGCTCAAACGAAGCCCTTGACTTCAATAATCATACTATACACTTAGAGCCCCATCCGAGACTCCATCGTTTGGGAATTGCCCTCGCAATTAGCTGAATTTCCGCAACTACCCCTTTGTGACAGCAGATTGATGTCAAGGCTTGTTCGTTGCTCAAACGGTGTCCAAATGACTTGAAACTTCATAGAGAGCACCCCAACACATGGAGGAAGCTCCCCATAAAATATCTTAAGGAAATTCCTTCGTTTGATCCGCCTGCTCCAAGTACTCTTGCCAACCCCGCGCTGCCGACCGCCTCCCGGTCGCTCTACAACTCCAAAGCCCTAACGGACTCGGAATGACCCCAAACTTGGTGGAGACCATCCTCATACATCAAGGAACACACATATCAAATGGTATTCCGATCTAACTTCGTTAAGGCCTTCATCTCCACCACCCCAGCGGGACGATATTCCCGAATCGCCCGCAACCAACGCCTCCAAGTTATGGTCGCAACCTTATCTCCAAGTGCGACCCATAACACGCTGTCATGTTTTGCATATTTCATTCGTACAGGGTTAGGTACCGTCTAGCTAAAGGGTGCGTTCTTTGTTGGTCACCCGTTCGCTCTGACTTGGTGCGTGTACGGACTCTCCATTTCGTGCACGTGTCGGGTCATAGTGCAGGGGTGTGGTGCCCCACCGTTTGGGGCGCTACATGCAAAGTCTCTAGCAGGTAGGTATTGTTCGCGCGTACCTGAATCACTTTGAAGGGGCCTTCCCAATTGGGGTCCAACTTACCCACATGCTTGGAGACTTCAACTTTTTTGAGGACCAAGTCCCCTAGCTGGAAAGTCCTTTCTTTGACACGCTTATTATACTGGTGGGCTACGGTCGCCTTGTATTTGTGGATACGAGCCCAAGCAGCGTTTCTCCTCTCATCTAGCAAATCCAATTCAAGCGTCCAATTGGTCTCGTTGGTTGCAGGCTCAAATAAGCAATGCGTGCGGATTCTTGAGTAATTTCCGCAGGTATCATTGCCTTGGAACCATACATGAGGGAGTAAGGGGTTTCTCCTGTCGTCGCTCGTGGGGTAGTACGGTACGCCCAAAGAGCCCCTTCTTACTTTCGAGCATTGTTTTCAGATGCTGAAGTATGGTTCGGTTGGTTACCTCAGCTTGACCGTTGGCCCGAGGATGGCCTACGGAAGTGAAGCGTTGCTCAATACCCAGTTCGTAGTACCAATCTCGTGTGTCAGCAATGATGAACTGGGAACTATTATCTGATATGAGGACCCTCGGGATGCCATACCCTCGGGATGCCATATCTGCAGATGATGTTCTTCCAAATGAAGTCCCTCACAACCTTGAACGTTATCTTTGCTACCGCCTCAGCTTCGGCCCATTTGGTGAAATAGTCCACAGCGAGGATTACAAACTTCTTCTGTCCGACCGCCACTGGAAGGGGTCCCACTATATCGATGCTCCACTGGTCGAAGGGCCATGAAACGTCAATAGGGATCATTTGGGTTGCCGGTAGTTGAGGAGTGTTGGAATGAAACTGGCACTTAGGGCATTTTTTGGAGTAGTTGATGGCATCATGCAGTAACGAGGGCTAGTAGAACCCACTCCTTAATACTTTCTTAGCCAAAATTCGACCGCCAGAGTGATTCCCGCAACTTCCGCCGTGCACATGCTCTAGCACTTCCTTGGCCTGCGAGGGTCTCAGGCACCTTAATGGTGGACCCTGGAAGCGAGGGGCCTTACTCCTAACCTTCCGTGCTTCCACTTTATCGCTCGGGCAGGTTCCATCCCTCATAAACCTAATGATGTCATCGAGCCAACAAGGTTCAGAGGGGTCAATCATATTCACTCCACCCAAGGGTCCTGTCTTGCGAATCAATGGCCTCTCCGTTCGGAGAAATGTGATTGAACGTTCGCAGGAATCTTCCAGGGCGGACGTTAACTTGGAAAGAGCATCCGCATGCTCATTTTTCGCTCTTGGGATCTGCAGCAGATGGAATTCTTTGAATTTGGAGATCACTTCCTTAGCACTCGCCAGGTACTGCACCATAGTGGTTTCTCGAGCCTCATAAGTGCCATCAATTTGACTTGCAATCAGCTGGGAGTCAACATATGCAGTAACCCGAGCGGCACCATTCTGAAGGGCTATCCTAAGCCCTTGGATTAGAGCCTCATATTCTGCCTCATTGTTGGTGACTTGAAATGCCAGTTTGATAGCGTAGTCGACTTCAACCCCGCGAGGATCTCTGAGGGTCACCCCGGCTCCCCCTCCCCCCTTGTGAGGTCGAGGAGCCATCTGTGTGCAGAAGCCATAGCCCCTCTTCCAACAAGGGAATAGTATCCAGGGTGAAGCGCTCCACTAACAGGTTTGCCACTGCCTGAGCCTGTATTGTCGTACGGGGCTCGAAAGTGATGTCAAATTGGCTGAGTTCAATTGACCATTTTATGAGCCTTCCAGAGACGTCCGGCTTTGAGAGTACCTATTTGAGGGGTTGGTCCGTGAGTACAATGATGGAGTGAGCTTGGAAATAAGGCCTCAACCGTCGAGATGCGTTGACGAGCGCAAAGGCAAATTTCTCTATCTCCATATATCTTTTCTCCGCCCCCTGCAAGGTTTTGCTCAGGTAATACACCGACAGATGCTTTCGCTCGCGTATAGCTACGAGGACTGCGCTCGTGGCTTCCGAGGAGACCGAGAGGTAAATGAATAAGTTGTCCCCTGGGTAGGGCTTCGTCAGGAGTGGGGCGCTCAAGAGATAAGCCTTTATGTCATGCAAGGCTTTCTCACACTCCTCGCTCCAGGTGAAGTTCCGAGCATTACGCAAGATTTTGAAGAAAGGTAAATTCCTGTCCATCGAGCAGGATATAAATCTATTCAGAGAGATGATCTTGTCCACTAGCACTTGGACCTCTCTCACATTTCGAGGAGAGCGAATATCTAGGATCGCTTTAATCTTCTCCGGATTGGCCTTAATACCTCGCTGGCTGACCATGTACCCTAAGAACTTGCCCCCACGAATACCGAATGTGCAGTTAGAAGGGTTCAGTTTCATACCGTAATGACGTAGGATATTGAACGCTCGCTTAAGATCCTCCAGATGGGAATGCTGGTGCTTGCTCTTGACAATCATGTCATCCACATATACTTCCATGGAATCTCCAATCTCACACTCGAACATTCTATTGACTAGGTGTTGATAAGTTTCTCCTGCGTTCTTGAGCCCGAACGGCATAACCTTGAAACAATAGACACCCACATGGACCACAAACGAGGTTTTAGGGCAATCCTCGGGGGCCATGAAGATCTGATAATACCCTTGAAAGGCATCCATCATGCTCATAAGCTCACAGCCAGTAGTCGAATCTACCAATTGGTCGATCCTCGGCAGAGGGTACGGATCCTTTGGGCACGCCTTATTAAGGTCAGTGAAGTCATTGCACATGCGTCATTTATTAGCGCTCTTGGGCACCAGAATAACGTTACAGAGCCATTCCGGGTATAAGATCTCCTCAATGTATTGAGCTTCGAGGAGTTTATTGACTTCCTCTTCGATGACTTGCCCTCGAAAACCATGGACGTCCCTCTTCTTTTGTTTAATGGGTTTGAATGCTGGATCTACGTTGAGCCTGTGGACTATGACGCTCGGGTCTATTCCAGTGAGATCGGAAACTTTCCAGGCGAATACGTCGAGGTTTTCCCGGAGAAAATCGATCATCATGATCTGAGAGGGACCGTCGAGGTTTGAGCCAATTTGGGTAGTTTTATCTAGATTCCCGGGTTCCAATTCAATGGTCAGGAACTTCTCGACGGGCTCGATGCGAATTTCAGGTCGTGGAGCTTCGAGCGCTCACTTTTTCCCAATAAGCTTGCCATTATTCAAATTCGAGGGCCCTTCACCCTCGTTCTCAGAGGAAGATCCTTCGACGGCCCCAGATGGGCCATCCTCCGCGGGATAGGTCTCGCTCGAGGTCTTCTTTTTGTTCTTCTTTTTGTAGAGTTTGGCCCTTTTATGCTCGGGGCCATCTTCATCCAATTTGGGGAAGTCGACTGACTTTCTGGTGGAGCCTTCTTGTATAGTTTGTTTGGGCTTGTGGCTTCGTAGGGAAAGGATGTAGCACTCCCAAGCCTCTTTAACGTTACACAGAACCTCGCTCGTTCCCTCGGGAGTGGAGAACTTTACTTTCTGATGGTATGTGGAAATCACTGCTTTGAAATCAACGAGGGTCGGGCGTCCAATGATGATGTTGTATGGGAGGTCCACCTCTACCACTGCATAAAGGACGCTCAATGTCTTTCGCTGTGGGGCGCGAATGAAAGAGGTGGCCAAGCGAATTTATCCGCGAGGGACGATCTCGAAACCCCCAAAGCCGACAAGGGCTGTTCTGAGGGGTTCGAGGGGAATGTTTGTGATATTCATTTTTTGAAACGTGGAGTAGGGGAGCACGTTCACTGAGCTTCCACTATCAATCAAGACCCTCTTTACAACATGATTATGAACATCTAAGCTAACCACCATGGGGCAGTCAGAGGTTTCACCGACCCCATGAGGTGTTACAATATGCTCTAGGTCATTCTTTGTGAATCCTACAATGTCATTCTCCTTCGAGCGTGAGGTGCTATTGACAGAAAGCACCGGCTTGGGTTGGGAAGGTCTCTGATCATAGCTTCGGACATAGCGTCACCGGGACGCGTTGGAATCTCCTCCCGAGGGTCCTCCTGCGATCATGTGAATGACCCCAAAGGGTTGGTTTTCCACCTCGACGGCTTTCTCTTTGCCGCGGTCACTTGTCCCAGTGTGATGACGACGGGGGCTCCTTGAGCGTGAACGACTTCTTCCCCTAGCCCTCGCTCGTTCAGCACAGTGCTCGTCATACCTCTCCAATACATTCACAAATTCCTTGAGATGCCCCCCAGCAACGAGCCTCTAGATCTCACTCTCAAGCTGACGGCATTCATTCGTGTCATGCCCTTTCTGTTTGTGGAAGACACAATATTTTCCTAAGCGTTTTTGAGCCACGGTTTCCCTCATCTTGGATGGCCTTTTGAACAGTTTTTTGTCTGCCATGGAATAGACCTCAGCAATGGGCCTATTGAGAGGGATGCGCTCGAACTTGCGGGTAGGAGGAGAGTTCCTTCGGGCGGGAGGAGGGCTACGGCGGCGGTTCTTGTGGGCTTCCCCCTTGTCCTATTGAATCCAATCAGCCCGTGGGGCACTGGCAAGCTTATGGGCCCTCGCAATATACATATCTTCGAGGGTGAAGTAGGAATCCGCAATGTCCCTTAATTCTGTCAGCGATCGGGGCTTCCTCTTTGCCACCTCCTCAGCGAATTCCTAGCTGACATAGTTCTTGGTGTTGATGGCTCCGAACAGGATGTGACTCACGAAGTCCATCGAGGGTCTCTCCACTAATAAGACCTCTTTGTTGAATCTGCCCATGAAGGATCTAAGGGTCTCGTTTGGTCCTTACTCGAGGCTATAAAGGGTCGTGGCGGCGGGAGCTGGTGCTTTCAAGGAATTGAAGTGGCTCAAGAAGGCGTCTGTCAAATCATTGTACCCTCGAATGGAGGGAGGAGGTAGTTTCTTATACCACTCCTGAGCCATCGCAATGAGAGAGGTCACGAAGACCTTGGTCCAGTAATGACTGGAATGCTCGTAGAGATGTATCAGGTATACAAAGTGGTCCAGATGCTCGGCTGGGTCCGTTGTCCCATCATACCGGTTGACTGACGTGGGGATCTTACCTTTCCCCGCACGCGCCATCAAGACTTCGTCAATGAGGGGGGATCCACCTGTCAAAGGCCTGTAGTTCCGGCCCTCGCGGTCGTGCTCTTCGCAATCTTCCTCATTCCCGTGGCGGGAGATCTGGCTGTATGTGTGGCGAGCGTCTCTGGCCCTGGACTTCTCACCCCCAGCATGGAGGGTGTGAGACCGCGCACGAGAGAGTTGCTCCACTATATTTTGGAGTCCGTTGAGCTGATCCTGCACTGCGTCTAATTGAGGGTCGCCGATATTTCTGCGGCTTGCCCTCTCTGTGGCCCTCGATTGGACCTCTTCATTTTCAGCTGCCCTGTTCTGAGGGGCTCTCTCCTTTTCAACAGGCTACTGCACCTGGGGAACCCTCGTTGGGGCCTCATTTCCATTTGCTGGTGGTGGCGGAGGTGGCTGGGCCCTCAGTACGTTTTGGGCAGTTGTCAGTGGATGGACTGGGAGCCCTCCTATTGGTGGAGAGGGTTGAGCGCCCGTAGCTGAGGGGAAGTAGGCGGCGGTAAAGTGCTCCCAAGCGTTATGCACCGCCTGCGCCTCACATTGCGCATAGAGTGCCTGAAGCTGCTGGGTGGTGATTTGGGGCATCTCCACCCCTGTATTTCTGTTGGGAGCGACATAGGAAGACGTAATGTTCCTATCTGGTAGGGTTTGACCATAGACACCAAGTTTGGCATCGATCCAGGCATCATACCTGGTTGCATGTAAGTGTACCCTTGGGGTGGCATGACCATGGGATAAACTGCGGGATTGACGACGGTGGTGGAAGGAAGGAGCGTGGTTGGTGGAAGAACGGAGCTAGTCCCTTCAGCAGCATTCCCTCCGACTGGGAGGATTCCGGCGGCGGCTTCTTTGTCTCCCATACCGTCTCCTACAGCTGGTGGAATTGCGCCCCCGGCTGGGGGGTTGTTCTCCATATTTTCCTCGTTCACAGGTGGCAGAGCACCTCTGTTGTCCAAGAGTCCGGATCTGGTTGCAGTTACCATGATTGAAGGCTGCTTGATATTACTATTTAACTAGCTCAGGGAAGAATCTGATGAAGATGAAGATGGTGGTGATGGATTTCCCACAGACGGTGCCAAAAATGATGGTGCATGAATTGGATTCTTAAGATGCAACCAACACTTTAAGATTTATTTGTGGAAGGGAAAGACCATCACAGGCAAACAGCCTCAGGAACTGGGTTTCCTTTTGAGCGTGGCTTCTTCCAGCTAGGATAACACAAAGAGTCAGAACGCAGTATGGATGCCGCAATGGTGCGTGTGAAATGCAGAGCTTGAAGAAGAAGAGGAAGAAGAAAAATGGAGGAGAATGCCCAGTTCAGTATATGCAATGTCTTGGGAAGAAGATGACTTAGGGAAGAATGCATGGGTCTCTCCCTATTTATATGTTAGGGGTGAGGGTGCCTTGGGTATTTTGACCAAGTGGTCCCAAACCTGTGTTGCCCTAACACGTGGCGAACTATGATGGTGTGAAAGCGATGTCTCTGAAAAGTGGGCGGCGTGTCAGGTACGGGGTACGCACTGCCCCTGTGTCAGAGGTTGTTGGCGAGGGTAGTGCGATGGGAGGCTCAAGATCTGTCATGCAAGCGTACGGATATGTAACAGCCCGGATTTTTGAGATCAGGATAGCACGGGTAAGTAAAGGGTTAAGAGGAAAACGTTTATAGCCTTAGTCCATTACATATTCCATTTTACGTGAATTATGTGCATTTATGTTCTGATTTATGTTTTGTGCCTTCTTGAGAGAACCATATCACTATTCATTTACCGAACCCTAAATCTTTACCTAAAACTTAAGAAACCTTAGAAATTTGATTTCCATAATTTCCAAATTCATATTATAACTTTTTTCATTCCGAAATACGTTTTGAAAATTGTTTGTCAAAAAATTCCATTTAGGTCCCTAGTTACTATTCACCCTTAATTGTAGGAATTTTCGAAACACTTTTACCTATCCAATATTGGGTTCGATAGAAACCTTGCAAAATTTTATGAATTTTGGTATGATTCCCAAACCCTAATTCTTAATGTAGCTTCCGTAGAAATCAAAACCGGCCGAAAAAACCCTAATTTTGCCCTAAATTAGAAATTTATGAATTTTAACGTTTTCCTATTCAATATTATAACCATTGCGAACCTTGGATTATTTTACGAATTTTAAGATCTTTTCCAATCCCAAGTTCAAGCCCTAGCTCATTTTATAAAATTTTCTTATTTTTCCTAAAGTGTTATTCCCGCCGTAAAAACTAACTTTTAAACCGTACAACATTTGGTATCCAATATTATACTCAAAATAATCCTTGAATTATTTTATGACTTATGAACACTTTCTCGGAAATTGATTCATATCCTAGTTCCGTTTTAGGTATTTTCTCATATTTTCCAAAATTCCGAACCTTTACTACTTTAATTCTAAACGTTTAAACGTTTAAAGTTTGTAACCATGGGAAAACCCTTTCGATCCTCTTTCTCTTACAACTTTTTCTCATTTCAAACTAAAACCTAGACATTCTCCTACGAATTTATGATCATTTTGCCCTATTTTAGATTTATTTTATTTATGATGTATTTCTTACATAATTATGTATACATAAGCACTTACATCACATATACACCTAAGTATACACCTAGCATAACACCTAAACCCCATAATCATATTCTTAGCTTACTCATCAGCATGAATCATACCCTAAACTCTTAGAAATTGCAAGGTAAGCCCCTAAATCCCAAGTATAAATACCCCTCCAAGCTCATTTCCAAAACTACACCAAAATCTCCCAACATGTCTTTCTCTCTCTCATGACTCTCTCTCTCTCCCAAGGTGTGCTTTTCTTTTATTATTTCATGCTTTATATTATGTTTTTAATATAATAATATTAGTAGCATGCTTAGGTTTAATTAAATTATGCTTTAGGAATTTATTTTTATGAAATATATGCATAATTGTTAGTTTTATGTGCAATGTGCTTATATTATGGAATTTTATTTAATTAAATGCATGAATTATGATATGATATAATATGAATATGTATTTAAATAATTATGTTCTTGTTTGATTAAATTCATGCTTAGATTAATTTATTTAGAATTAATTTTATGATTAAAGTTACTTAAAGTGCTACATTGTGAGTTTAATTATGTTTTATGGACTTAGAACTTGTTAAATCTGATCATGAGCTAATATGAACACATTCATAAGTCTAAGAACATGTTCATGTTGTTCTTGAATGATTTTAAGTGCACGAGTGATAGTAGGTGTGTGTGTGTGAGTTCGATTTTATGTTATAAAGTGTTTAATTCATAAGAATTTGAATAGTAAATGTTTTCAATAGTAATTTTGACTTTTTGGTCAACATATATCCATATAATTTCGAAAATTAATTAAAAATAATTATAAAATAGGTTTTGGAATTTTTAAAGAAAGATTTTACTCGAATTTTCCAAAAATCGGTAAGTTATGAAATAATTTCAAAATCTAACCTACATTGTTAAATTAAACCCTAGATTTCATTCCTAATATTCTAATTAGGATTATAAAGTGATTAATAAATATTTGATCAATTAAAGATTTCTTAAAACCTAATTAATTAATTAAATTCCCTTAAACGGTTAAATTTTGGTTTTACCGGGAATTCTCTAACATGTTAAATTTCATGTACCTTATGTGGTTATCTGGTTAGAATAATAAGATCTAACTTGTTACTCTTTTAAATGTGAATATTGTATGCCTTATGTGCTTATTTGATTGGAATAAAGAACCTAGTCCTAAGCCTATAATAGTCAATACTTTCAGGCGAACTGGAATTCACATTTCAATGTCTGGTTATCGGTATAGGTGAGGGTTAAAATATTTTCAACTGAAATCATGCCTATATCTATGTATCTACATAAAACTATTTTGAAACCTACCTATTATTTGATTTACTCCCTATACGTACTATTATACAATATCCCTCTTTATGAGGAAAATACTTTTATGTTGGAATCAGGGTCTTACCCGGACATTAAACATTTCAGTCCTATTATTACTAAGAACTGATTCTCGACTAAGCAAGCAAAATATCTTATCATTATCATTATGGGCCCCGGCGCGCAGCTGTGTCGAGCAATACCCGGAAAGTATCGGGCCGAGGGTATTGTTGGTGCCACAGACCGCCGCCAACTCTTGGTAGTGGTTTAGCTGGAGGTTAGTTACTCCACGCCAAGAGGTTTACAAGGGAGACAACCTCCCTGGGAGAGATAGTTTCCTCCCACTTATTATATATATCGTCTCTAGGGTTTGATCCCCTATTGACACTACGGAGTAGCGGAGTTATTATCATATTTGGCTTTATTAAAGTATCGGTGCCTTGATCAGCCCGGTACTGTTTTACCAAATTATTCAAGGAGTTACGGATGGAGAGGCCTAGCTTGCGGGCATTAAAGTTCTTATTACAAACGGTTCATATTTCTACAAATATTCCAAACTACCCTTATCCCTGTTTTACACGTGTCATGAACCGTTTCATATTTTTTATATCCTACTGCTACTATTTTAGATCAAGATCTCCTTGATCATATATATATACGTATACATATATCTATAAACTATTATAACCCCTTCACTGAGTCAGTTTGACTAACCCTCTAGGCTGTTTTGAAACGCATGATTTCAGGCATCAAGGACGACAACTAGAGGTATCTTGAAGCAATACAATAATAGGTTGGGTAAGAGTACACTATCTTGAGCCTTTCCGTTTAAATAAACTGTCTCATCCTTTGTTCTTGCATGGCACCCTGTTGTACTCTTTTGCCAATTACTTTGCTCAGTAATGATAATCCTGGTTCTTTATACGTTATTCTCCCCGTTCATTGGTAAAGTTTGAATCTCTTTATCCTCCGCTACACTATGACATACACTCCACTCATATATTATCCAGACCGTTCGCCGTAGTATTTCCTGAGTGTTGGGTCTAACCTCCACTCGGGCAGTATTGCGGTGCGGGGGTTGTAGTACTGGGGAGGTGCTACAACTTAAAGTGGTATCAGAGCCCCAGGTTTCAGAAATCTGGGGTTCATTGAGTCTCATGAGTATTCTTGTATCCTTAGTGCTTAAATTATGATCAATCACTGTTTGGGGCGGCCGACCGACGTGTGATTTGTTATAATTGTAGTACTAAACCCTTTCTTCATCAAGCCCACCATATGGTTTCAAGTCACACCAACATCCGGAGTGTTATTGAATCCTTCAATACTCTTCGAAACTATCAAATTCCTGGTAGATTCGGTTATAAGATCTACATTTCTTTCATCGTTTTACTCATATTTCCAACTTGTAAAACACTTCACTCATACTTTCTAGCTCATCTAAAGTCTCAAGTTATTAGAATTACTTCAAGATACCAGTAAGACCGAAAACTAACTTATTAATTTCCTGTGCCTTTATATATATACTTTATCTTCGCTAAAGATGTTGTGTCTGTTAATTGCTATTAATTGGAAATTTTAATTTTGTGATCGTTTGCACATCATTCTCAACTACCATGCATTATATTATATCTATAAGGGTGATTGCAATTTAAAATTGTCATCCCCAAAGCTGTTAAAGGTACGCATTCTAAACACGCCAGTTACTACTTTATATGATCCTGGCGCCACACATCCATTCATTGCATCCGAATTATGTGTGCATTTCAATTTTCCACTTGAACCATTATCTTATGTGCTCAAAGTAAGTTCTCTTTTGGGAGCTTGTTTTACTACGGATAGAGGATATAAACGCTGCCCTATACGGATTAGTACCCAATACTACCCGATAGATCTTATAAAATTACCGATGTCAAGATATGGAATTATTCTGGGAATGGATTAGCTTAGTAAGTATCATGCTAAGTTGGATTGTTTCAAGAAAGGGGTCACCTTAGAGAAAGGTGATAGCTCTGGGTCGAAAGGAAAATTTGAGTCGGTACCACTGGTTACAACAACAGAAGCTAAGAGGTTAGTGGATAATGGAGCTACCGAATTCATTGCCTATCTGTTGAATAGACCCAAAGATCAGCTCAAATTGAGGAGCTAGAGGTTGTAAAGGAATTCACTGATGTATCCCCTAAACATCTGAATTCCTTACCTCCCGATTAAGAGTTAGAATTTGTAATTGACTTGATCCTTGAAGTTGAGCCATTTTCCAAATGCCATACTAAATGGCTCCAGCCGAGCTCCAAGAATTGAGAAAACAACTTGATGAGTTGTTAGCTTCAGGATACATCCGTCCTAGCACATCCCCATGGAGAGCGCCTGTGCTATTTGTCAAAAAGAAAGACGGACCATTACGATTGTGTATCGATTATCGAGAACTCAATCGTATGACCATCAAGAACAAATACCCTCTTCCCAATATTGAAGAGCTGGTTGATATTCTTCAAGGATCACGAGTGTACTCCAAGTTGGATTTAAGACAAGGGTATTATCAGCTAAGGATTAAAAAGGAGGACATTCCGAAGACTGCTTTTAATACCCGCTACGGTCACTTCGAATTTGTAATAATGCCTTTTTGGGTTAACCAATGCCCCGGCTGCATTCATGGATTTAATGCACCGAATGTTCCGACCATATTTGGACCAGTTCGTGGTCATCTTTATTGACAACATTCTGGTATTCTCAAGAACACCAGAGGAACATGCTGAACACCTTCGTGAAGTGTTAAGAACTTTAAGTGTAGCACCCCTATACGTAGAGATGCCACACCCCCGCACTATAGCTCAGTCCACAAACGAAATGGATAATCCATACATGAACCAAAACTATAGCGAACGGGTGACAAAAGAAAATAAATCTCTAGCTAGGTGGGACTAACCCTCATTTAATACCAACATGCATAAATAATAAAACGGAAGCATAAGTTACATTCACTTCATTAACAAAATCTTTCCCAACATTTACATAAATCCAATTCCCCAAAGATATCAAAATAAGTCAGACTTAATACATAGATACCAAGAGTAGTAACAATCTATATATGCATCATTAATGTACAAGAAAATGAGGAAGACAAGTACTAGACCCAAAGAACAAAAGACCTGACTCGATCCCGCCTAGCATGCAACCCGCAGACCTGAAAATGTTGAGGTTTCAGTCTACCAATGACTGAGTGAGGGGTTTATAAATAAATATTATCGCAATTAACATGCAAGTTATAATCTCGGGTAGGGTTTTAATAAAGAAAACAATATAAGTTCAATAATAAAATAGATCCCATCCGAGATTACAACTAAATCCATTTAACATTACAGTCATTATCAATTCATTCTGTGGCCCGGTGAGTGAGGACAATTCTCCAACCTTACACCAATAGTGAACAATCAAGAATTAGGTTTCAATTCAATCATTATCATGCAAGTGATTACAGTGCACAATTAGCAGTTTCATGAACCCTTTTCCCTCCGGTGATGGTGGGTTTGCAAGACCCAACCATCCATGCACTATGTACGTTAGGAGCATGACTCCTACGTACGGGATTTCTTCCTCCACCAAACCCCCTGGTGGATTTAGAGTTGATCCCAAAAGAGTGAGGGTGGTGCAAGAGTTGCCCATCAACCCTTGCCTCCCCGGTTGGCTCAATACACTACCCTCGGGCCCAACGTGAACATGCTTTACTCACAAAACACTATCAATCATGATAAGTTCAATGTCACGAAAATCATTTGCAATCTATAAGGTTTTGAGAAAGATATATATATAGATCTATGTTTATATTTTGGCCGAAAGCATCACGTAGGAGTTGTACGGGTTCTATATATCTAGTAATTAAACCTCACCTGTGTCGACAATTAACAAGGATACAACTATGGATCTTGCTCCTCGTCAATGGAAAGACAATCTGTGTAAAAAGGGACAAGTGATCGTGAGACACGACTCGCATGAACCATTTACGACGCACGACAAAGTCATGATCAATATGTCATGCAATCACAATTAAGGAATGTCAAATAAGAGAATAATTATCAATTAACTAAGCATATATATCATATAATTCACATACGGGAGCCAAGGAAGTTAAAGGAATGCAATAAGAGAGGTTTTGGTGAAGTTTGGCAAAAATGGACAATTTTAGGAAACGTACATGCTGAGGAAAAACTGGAATATCTTTAATTCTAGAAGTTGGAATTGAGTTTTGTTTGTTGGATATGAAACTAGACACATAGACCTTTCTGAGGATATATGGCTCGTATTCTAGTTCAAAATGAGGAGAAAATGGAGTAAGCTTGAAGTTAGGCGAGTGCAGTTTGTCGGGAAAATAGCGACACCTAAAATAATGGATTATATCTCACAAACTAGAAAATATATTGAGATGATTCCAATTGGAGGTTGTTCTATACTTCAAGAGGTTTTTCAACGGTTCAAAAATCAGGTCAATCGGAGTTCGTATGAGGGAGAAACGCCCATTTGAATATTGGTCTGAAAGCAGAAACGGGCGTTTGGAAGCACTCGGGTAATGCAGTAGGTTCCCACATGGGCGTTTGGTGTTATAACTAGGACCCCAAACGGGCGTTTGGAAGAGATCTAGGTGAAAAATAGGGGCAAAACAGGGGCTATGCACGAAAATGGCTCCCAAATCATATAAACACCAAACCAATGCAAGAATTCAACTTAAAACTATCATATATCATGCATATAACTCATATATATCAATTAGGCATCAAGTAATCCATGAAACATGCACCAAATCATCAAGAATTTATCCACAAAACCCCATATATTTCCATGGTCTCCAACCCTCATTTTATACAAGAATTCATGCAAGCTTTGAAGTCTGAAGATCCTACTTATGATTATAATCTCAAACAACCAAGGAATTACATCAAATTCATCAAAACCCACTTCATATATGCTCAAGAGGTTCATACAAATTCTCCATCTATACCTTCAAATAAGAAGAAAGAAAGGATGAAAGGATGATATGGTGATGATGCTCCAATTTATGCAACTTTCCTCCTTGAAATATAGCTTGAAATGATGAAATCTCTCCCTTCTCTCTTCTTGGTGTGAAGAACCGATATTTAGTGTGTGTGTGTGTGTGTGTGAAATTGTTGATGAAATGGAATGAGAGAGATGAATGAGATATTTACATAAGTCTTCCACTAACTAAGGTGAGTCATCATATTTTGCATGTTAGTCCCTCAATTATTTAAATGCATGCAAACAAGTTCTATTCCATGGCAAAAGATCACTTAAATCCATTCATGTTATAAAATTAAGTTCACAATTTATGAAATGATCAAGTAAGCATATAAGAGCATTTAATCACATTAGTAATTAATTCACGTAAATTTCACGTTAAAAGAAATTTCGCATAAGTTTATGAAAATAAAATGAATATAATGATATGAAAATTATAATAATAACACATAATGCATAAATGGAAAACGGGGTGTTACATTAAGAGACCACAAGTTATACGCAAAGTTCAGTAAGTGTGAATTTTGGTTGGAAAGAATGCCCTTCCTTGGACATATAATATCCGGTTCTGGAACAGAAGTAGACCCTTCAAAGGTTGAAACTGTGATGAATTGGTAAATGCCAAAGAATCCATCAGAAGTGAGAAGTTTTCTAGGGCTTGCCGGATATTACAGGAGGTTTGTAAAAGATTTCTCCAAGATAGCAGCACCTCTTACCCAATTAACTAAGAAGGGAGGAAAAGAAGGTTATGTAGTTTATACAGATGCATCCAAAGAAGGAATAGGGTGTGTCCTAATGCAAAATGGTAAGGTTATAGCCTATGCCTCAAGGAAACTTAAGCCACATGAAGAGAATTACCCCACACATGATTTGGAGTTAGCTGCAATTGTATTCGCCTTAGCTAAGTGGAGGCACTATCTATACGGGGTAACTTTTGAAGACTTTACCGACCATAAAAGTCTGAGATACTTATTCACTCAAAAAGAGTTGAATATGAGACAGAAAAGATGGATGGAATTTCTGGAAGAATACGACTGTAAAATCCAGTACCATCCAGGAAAAGCCAACGTAGTGGCAGACGCTTTGAGCCGAAAATCCAGTCTATCAGCATTAGACGGAAGAAGCAAACCCATAACTGTCATTTCGAAGTCCCGACTGGCCAATATAGTGATATCCTCGCCATTAAAAGAAAAACTTAGGGGAGCCCAAGCACATGATGAATGGATCAAGAAATGTCTCAATTCTAAGGAAAAGGGTATCGAGACCAAATTCACAACAGATGACCATGGGATCTTAAGATATAAAGGTCGAGTCTGTGTACCTCCTACAATTCGAAAAGAAATTTTGGATGAGGCACATAAAACTCGATATACGATACACCCAAGAGGAACAAAGATGTATCACGATCTCAAGACACATTTCTGGTGGAATGGAATGAAACGAGATGTTGCTAGCTATGTCAAAAGGTGTTTGACGTGCCAGCAAGTCAAAGTGGACCACCAGAAACCTGGAGGAAAGTTACAGCCGCTACTAGTTCCTACTTGGAAATGGGAACAAATCACCATGGACTTTATCACGGGCTTGCCAAAAGTTAAAGGAGGATATGATAGTATATAGGTTATTATTGATTGGTTGACTAAGTCTGCCCATTTCTTACCGGTCAAGACTACTGACAAGGTCGTTTCTCTAGCAAAGCTGTATCAGAAAGAGATTATAAGGTTACATGGTGTACCCACTAGTATAGTCTTCGATAGAGATCCGAAATTTACTTCACAGTTATGGCAAAATCTTCAAGAAATAATGGGGAATAAGTTGTGTTTCAGTTCAGCCGCACATCCTCAGACAGAAGGTCAATCAGAAAGGACGATCAAATATCTAGAGGATATATTGCGAGCGTGTGCCTTAGATTTTCAAGAGGAATGGAAAGAATGTTTGCCTCTTATGGAATTTGCGTACAACAATATTTATCAGGCATCAATCAAGACGGCACCTTATGAAGCATTATATGGGAGAAAATGTAAATCTCCGTTATACTGGGACATAGAAGAGACTGAGGCAACTGAAAGAGGAGACACAAAGAAAACCATCAGAAAATGGATAGCAGAGTCTACAGAAAAGATTGAAATTATCCGGCAAAGAATGAAAGCAGCTCAAGATAGGCAAAAGAGTTATGCCGATACCCTGAGAAAGGATATAAAATTTACAGTAGGCGATAAAGTGGTTTTAAAGGCATCACCAAGGAAAGGTTTCACACGCATTGGGAAAGGTGGAAAACTGAATCCCAAATACATAGGACCTTTTGAAATCATAGAGCGTGTTGGACCAGTAGCCTATCGCCTAGATTTATCAGCAAACCTCACTGGAATACATAACGTATTCCATGTATCTCAGCTCCGTAAATACTTTGCGGATGAATCCCACATTTTGCCAATAGAAGAAGCTCCTCTAAAGCCCAACTTGATTTATACAGTAAGACCAACTGAAATCTTGGATAGGAAATTCCAAGAATTAAGGAACCGAAAAATCTCCCTTGTTAAAGTATTATGGAAATGACATGGAACAGAAGAACAGACCTGGGAAACCGAGGAAAAAATGCAGAAGCATTACCCAGAGTTGTTCCGAAACAGGAATAGAATCTGAGGACAGATTCTCTTTAAGGGGGGAAGATTGTAACAGCCCGGAATTTTAAGATCAGGATAGCACGGGTAAGTAAAGGGTTAAGAGGAAAGCGTTTATAGCCTTAGTCCATTACATACTCCATTCTACGTGAATTAGGTGCATTTATGTTCTGATTTATGTTTTGTGCCTTCTTGAGAGAACCATATCACTATTCATTTACCGAACCCTAGATCTTTACCTAAACCTTAAGAAACCTTAGAAATTTGATTTCCATAATTTCCAAATTCATATTATAGCTTTTTTCATTCCGAAATACGTTTTGAAAATTGTTTGTCAAAAAATTCCATTTAGGTCCCTAGTTACTATTCACCCTTAATTGTAGGAATTTTCGAAACACTTTTACCTATCCAATATTGGGTTCGATAGAATCCTTGCAAAGTTTTATGAATTTTGGTATGATTCCCAAACCCTAATTCTCAACTTAGCTTCCGCAGAAATCAAAACCGGCCGAAAAACCCTAATTTTGCCCTAAATTAGAAATTTCTGAATTTCAACGTTTTCCTATGCAATATTATAACCATTGCGAACCTTGGATTATTTTACAAATTTTAAGATCTTTTCCAATTCCAAGTTCAAGCCCTAGCTCATTTTATAAAATTTTCTTATTTTTCCTAAAGTACTATTCCCGCCGTAAAAACTAACTTTTAAACCGCACAACATTTGGTATCCAATGTTATACTCAAAATAATCCTTGAATTATTTTATGACTTATGAACACTTTCTCGGAAATTGATTCATATCCTAGTTCCGTTTTAGGTATTTGCTCATATTTTCCAAAATTCTGAACCTTTACTACTTTAATTCTAAACGTTTAAACGTTTAAAGTTTGTAACAATAGGAAAACCCTTTCGATCCTCTTTCTCTTACAACTTTTCTCATTTCAAACTAAAACCTAGACATTCTCCTACGAATTTATGATCATTTTGCCGATACCTTAAACGGTTAAAATTTGGTTTTACCGGGAATTCTCTAACATGTTAAATTTCATGTACCTTATGTGGTTATCTGGTTAGAATAATAAGATCTAACTTGTTACTCTTTTAAATGTGAATATTGTATGCCTTATGTGCTTATTTGATTGGAATAAAGAACCTAGTCCTAAGCCTATAATAGTCAACACTTTCAGGCGAACTGGAATTCACATTTCAATGTCTGGTTATCGGTATAGGTGAGGGTTAAAATATTTTCAACTGAAATCATGCCTATATCTATGTATCTACATAAAACTATTTTGAAACCTACCTATTATTTGATTTACTCCCTATACGTACTATTATACAATATCCCTCTTTATGAGGAAAATACTTTTATGTCGGAATCAGGGTCTTACCCGCACATTAAACATTTCAGTCCTATTATTACTAAGAACTGATTCTCGACTAAGCAAGCAAAATATCTTATCATTATCATTATGGGCCCCGGCGCGCAGCTGTGTCGAGTAATACCCGGAAGGTATCGGGCCGAGGGTATTGTTGGTGCCACAGACCGCCACCAACTCTTGGTAGTGGTTTAGCTGGAGGTTAGTTACTCCACGCCAAGAGGTTTACAAGGGAGACAACCTCCCTAGGAGAGATAGTTGCCTCCCACTTATTACATATATCGTCTCTAGGGTTTGATCCCCTATTGACATTACGGAGTAGCGGAGTTATTATCATATTTGGCTTTATTAAAGTATCGGTGCCTTGATCAGCCCGGTACTGTTTTACCAAATTATTCAAGGAGTTACGGATGGAGAGGCCTAGCTTGCGGGCATTAAAGTTCTTATTACAAACGGTTCATATTTCTACAAATATTCCAAACTACCCTTATCCCTGTTTTACACGTATCATGAACCGTTTCATATTTGTTATATCCTACTGCTACTATTTTAGATCAAGATCTCCTTGATCATATATATATACGTATACATATATCTATAAACTATTATACCCCCTTCAATGAGTCAGTTTGACTAACCCTCTCGCCTGTTTTGAAACGCATGATTTCAGGCATTAAGGACGACGACTAGAGGTATCTTGAACCAATACAATAATAGGTTGGGTAAGAGTACACTATCTTGAGCCTTTCCATTTAAATAAACTGTCTCATCCTTTGTTCTTGCATGGCACCCTGTTGTACTCTTTTGCCAATTACTTTGCTCAGTAATGATAATCCTTGTTCTTTATACGTTATTCTCCCCGTTCATTGGTAAAGTTTGAATCTCTTGATCCTCCGTTGCACTGTGACATACACTCCACTCATATATTATACAGACCATTCGTCGTAGTATTTCCTGAGTGTTGGGTCTAACCTCCACTCGGGCAGTATTGCGGTGCGGGGGTTGTAGTACTAGGGAGGTGCTACAGGGTGCCTTACTTGGGGCAGATCTTATTCGAGCGGGGGTGACGCTCGAAGGGACGCACGAGAGGATTTCCTCTGGCAGATGACCCCCGAGCGTCAGTTGAGCGAGCGTAAGAGAGAAAGTGCCCTCGCGAAGTGTTCCCCTGGGAAGGGTGACCCTGAAGGGTCATAGTACGAGCGTTGAGTTTGACAATGGAACCTTCCGCTTGAACAGTGGGCCGAGACGCATGGGCCTGGATTAGCCAACAAGAGAACGGGCCGGGTTGGTCCGCAAGCCCAGTAATGCGAGTGTCCAAGCTCTGAGTCGGTAGATGGCGACACGTGGACGGCTCTGAGTGCGGTTTTGGGTCTCATCAATATGATGCCCAATTAAAAATTTATCTTAATTACCCGTTATTTTTTATTCCTTTTATCAAATTAAAATATAAAAATAACTTAAAATAATAATTAGAAAAATAAATAGGGTTGTTTTAGGAATTTTCTATTAACATGAATAAGCATGCTAAAAAAGTAAACAGAAAGTCAATACTACACATAAGTACCAGCAAGGCAAAAACTTTGCAAGTAAACACATGTTTGTTCCCTATACTTTTCTTTTTCTTTTTTCCTTAACGCACGACCCAAAGCGGTCGAAAAAATTTGAAACCAAAAGACAATTAAAAAACTCTTAACCACTGGTTCAACCATTGTTGGCGTTTAAAAAAATATATAATCACATACAAAAAAAAATTGGTTTTTCAAAATATAAATATATATTATTGAAAATAAATTAATTAACACTTTTTAAGAGTATAAAATTTACTAACTATTATATATAATAAATGTTAGATGTATATATTATATTAGATATAACTCAAGTTTCGCTCAAATATGAAAATAATTAAAAGTCTGAATTTTTTGTTATGATGTGTCAAACACTTTAAGAAAAAATCAATGTATTTTGTTTTTATGCAAGGAAAAACTAATGTAACGTATCTTATTATATAGATAATGTATCATATAATATTACAGAGATAAAAGATACCATATATCGCGTAGGTAATTCTAATAAAAAACCTAACTCTGTCAAATTAATATCACAAAAAAAATTCTAATTTTCATTAAATTTTATTTTAATAAAATGTTGTGAATTCGAATTTTAATTTCTACACTCGATATTGGATGTTATAATCCTAAAATAAATTTTAGTTCGTGAAAACTTTAGTTTAAACAAAAATGGTGGGAGCAAATTGAATGGAACACGAATCGTCGAAAACAGTTATCATTTATAAGTTCTAACATCTTTAATCAATTTCAAGTTTTTTTTTTTTTTAATATATCGAGGACTAGGAATTTTCAGTCCCCGCTAATGATAAATCCTGGAACCGTCCCTGGTCGCTGCCACTGTCGCTGCCGCAACCACTGTCACCGCACCACGACAGATCTGGATCTGGAATACGCAACCGTGCGACTATCAACGCCCTACCACTAGCCCCTTGGAAAAGTAGATTCTGTGCCGCCGTGGAGTTTTTATTTGTGAAAAGTAGGATTTTTGATATTGGAAATTAATTAATTGTTTTTTTGGTTATGTGTGTCTAATAAGATTGACCAAATATGGGATGTAATTCTGGTATATGAGATTTGGCCTTTTGGTGGCGAGAATGGTGGATTTTGGGTGGGTTGTTGACGGAGATGGTGAACTTTGGGGATATAATTGAAATCTCATAAATTTTGTTTTCTTTTTGGGAAAATTAAAATCCAAATTTTGATTTTACAAAATGAATAATCTTAAACGTCATTATTTATTGGGGCTGTTTAAAATAACTCCCTATCAGTTTGGAATATTTTTACTTTATTCCCCATAAAATTATATAACATAATAGGATATAAATGCTGCATTAAAACGTTTTAGTACTACATTTTATGAAAATTATACAACATATTTTGATAGGTATTTTAAGTACTACATTATATGAAAATTATACGATATTTTTATACGATATTTTACCAAAATGGGGAATTAAGTAAAAATATGATGCCCAATTAAAAATTTATCTTAATTACCCGTTATTTTTTATTCCTTTTATCAAATTAAAATATAAAAATAACTTAAAATAATAATTAGAAAAATAAATAAGGCTGTTTTAGGAATTTTCTATTAACATGAATAAGAATGCTAAAAAAGTAAACAGAAAGTCAATACTAAACATAAGTACCAACAAGGCAAAAACTTTGCAAGTAAACACATGTTTGTTCCCTATACTTTTCTTTTTCCTTAACGCACGACCCAAAGCGGCCGAAAAAATTTGAAACTAGAAGACAATTAAAAAACTCCTAACCACTTGGTTCAACCATTATTGGCGTTTAAAAAAATATATGATCACCTACAAATAAAAATAAAAAAAAAAAATCCTTTAACTATTTAAATCCAGCGCATACTTATATCGAGTTTCATGCATGAATAACAACGGGGAAAACATATAAATGGTAAATTATAAGCCTTCTTACACAATTTTTGTCAAACGTGCTCCATGAAGGATGCGTCCAACTATTCTCAATGTCCATATAAACCATTTAAACAATAAGACTCCATTAACCAAGCCACTGTTCACAGCGACGACCGGCACCGCCTCCAACAGAATGTCTAATACTGATCTTCTCGGTTGAGTACTTTTGCTGGAGCCACTCAAAAGCATTCACATCAAGCTTCCCAGATACAGATTTTCCTTGCTTTCTGCGCATTTGTTGTTCCCGAATAGAAGACCAAAGTTTCCCAATAGCATCCCTTTGTCGTGCAGTGAATCTTGAAATACTATCAAATGCATGCTTTGCTAATAAGTCGATAGCCGTTTGGCACCTATAGAGCAAACGGAAGCATTAGAATTATATCTTACCATAATTGGAACATTTTCTGCTAGTTATTAATACATGGCACGTATAAAAAATGGGTGGTAGAGATAGGAAGAGAAAAAAAATATTGAGGTATCGTGTTCCGCAGCATAATCATCTGTTCATATACAGACAGGGTATTTGGAGTGTGCAATAAGATATTACGAAACAGGAAGCAGAATACATGGAAAAGATGTTAACCGAAAAAGAATACATGTGGATGTTTTGCGTATGTGAAGTATAACAGAATAGTAACAGAAAATGTTATTTAAGGAGACCTTACTAACCAGGGTGTTTTGTATCTCTTAGCCGCAATCTCTAAGCAGGAAATCAGAGCTTCTCTCTGTGATTTGAGAAGTCTCTGCTTCTCTGCTTCTTCTTCATCCTTTTTGCTCTTGACTGACAACTCTTTTTCACCCTTTGGCGCGTTTGATATCAAGGCATCGAGCCCAAATGGGTCAGGCTCTTCCTCCGTATAATCATCAGGGGGACAGAGTTCGTTATTTGTTCGTTCATCTGAAGTTAATTTCTCGGTCTCATCTATGAGGGCAACAGCTTCCTCCATATCATCATCTTCAGTTGAAGCCGGAAGACTAGATATGGCTTCTTTTATTTTCCCAGCTGCTTTTGAAAACTGAAACAATGTTTGGAAGCAAAACTTTTGTATTGGCCCGATTAAGTGAACAGAACAAAAATGATTAAAATATGAAATACCATCATAATTGATAATTATCAACATCAAATGGACAAAACAACCTATAAGTTATGGGTAAGGGTAATTCATTATCTATGAAAAACCCAACAAGAGAAACTAAATCGCTGAAGATACTATATTCATTATGGAAATGACCTAGCTAACCCCCTGGTTTCCATAAATCAACTTCACCTTCCACTTGGTTTAGATGAAAACTGTTAATATGGGTTTAATAAAATTTTCTGTTTTCCTACACCAGACGAATTGAATATTCGTGGAACCAGAAGCCCTTACCAAATATCAAGCTTAGAAAATTTTGCAATAAATTGAACTGTTAAGAGGCATATAAACTAAGTAAAATCTTTAATGTAGTGTACGTAGATATCTAGAGATCAGAGACACATACCAAATAGACTAAGAATTCTAATCCTATCATATAATATAGATCTAATCTTATCTAACATCAACTTTCAAACCATACTACTATTCTACACTCACCTTGCTGGAGCATGTCTAACATGCAGAGCTAGGTAGAAACAAAAGAAAAATATAATCCTAACAAATAATAAATATTCTAATATCTGAAACTATTTGATTTCTCCCCCTCAAGTTGGAAAACCTTGAAACTTGAATCAATGTCCAGGACACCAACATCCTTGGTGCATCCTTAGCGCATAAGCACCATACAAAACAAAGGACATAACAAAAGATATCTTTTTGTTTTGTGTTTTGAGAAACAAAGAACATAAGACATTACACTGAATATTTTTAGTATAGTGTATGTCGACTGTGGAGAACACCTAAACTCTAACTCTACTATATAGAGATTAGAAACATATGCCAAATAGACTAACAATTAACTAAACTTTCAAATCGACTAAGCTGACTTTACCTAATTCTCTAAGAGGTCAAGGTTCGAATCCTACTTGTTAAAAAAGTCCCTTTACTTGTCGCCCAGCTCTCGAACTCAGTAAAATGAGATATAGAACCAAAAAAATATATATATAGACTAAGAATTCTAATCCTATCACATAATATAAATCTAATCCTATCTAACATCAACTTTCTAATCATACCTGATTTCAATTTAGATACTAATTCTAACACGAAACCAGTAGCAACTTCACAGTCTATCCCGAATAATCATGTTACGCAGACTATTTACCAGACCAAAAGGCATGATATCAAACTTAAAAGAAGATATGGAGTTACTCATGAGTAATCAAATTACTCTGATGTCACAAGTAATTAAAAAACCATCCAAACAGCTGAAATAAATAGATTAAAACCGCTTCTCCTTTTCTTTTTAAATTTGTCTCTTTTATGTTTCCTACTCTTTAATCTTTTCTTTTTCGTGTCTTCATACTTGACCTTACTTCAGCTATTTTAACTTACTCATGAATGGGGTGGTACACACATGGCAGCAACTACCTCCACCGCCAGATTACATGAATATGAGTCGATTTGCATATGTGTGGTTCTTTTGGTAGTGTTTTAAGTGTTAACGAGTGTACACTGCTACTTCATTAAAAAATATATATATAGTGAAATTGTTTGCCATTGACCTATTAACTAAATCAAAGTATAAGTTGTAATAGTACTTTCCTACTTAGGGGATATCCACTCATAATGTTAGAAAACAAAGGGGCAACCTTGGCAGAAAATATTTGTAATGACGACAGTTGAAATATGAACTACCAAACAGACAAGGTACAGACATAAGTCACATAGAAGTTATTAAAACCATCTACATATATAAATTATAAATATATCTTATATGAATATATGTAACATGATCTTTTTTCCCCTCGTGAAGAGAAAAATAATGGTGCAAGAGAAAACACGACTTCAACAAAAGAAAATCAAAAGATCTTGTTGAGCAAGGATAAGGGAAGTAGTTTAACTTAACTACCCCAGAAACAATACAACAAAAATAGTAATCACTATAGCATCTTCCCCTATGTTATATACACAACTTGCACAAATAACCTGTCTTGGTTTACACATAACTCCTCGTCTTACGGCCTTAAAATTACACCCTTTTGTTGATACATAGCTAAATACTGTAACAACTAAAAAAATAGCAAGCTTTTCAAATTGCTCTTACATGTATGGACTATGTTAAACTGATTAATAAGTTACCTAAAATTTGATTAAATCTCAATGACCATGATGGTTTTTGTAATTTTCAAACTGAAAGGACGAGCTTGTTAAATACTCAGTCATAGTTCAGCTCAGTGTAATTGAGACTAGAATATACTGTCGTTCAGTAAACTTACCACGAAGCTGTCATCTGTGAAGAGATCATTTGCCCAAATGGCCCTAATTGCCCATGTTCTCAACCAATTTTGCTGCTTTCTGCTAAAGCACTGCAAAATGTAGGATTAAATTAAGCTATATTAGCACATAAACAACAAGATTATAGATATACATAAGAACAGCAAACAGACTTGATTTCTTTTCTTTCTTTTTTCCTTATTTGTTTGTATGTTATTCTCTTTTCGAAGAGAAGGTAAGAGAACAGGAAAGAGAAATGATTGCTTACTTCAGCTACATCTTGTGCTGCAGAGAACAGTGCATGATAATCAACACGAAAAGGGGGCTCATTGCACGCAGTCAAGGACAACATTCCAGCTTCAAGTAAGGCAAAGAAATAATTCCTGGTTGTTTCCTTGATACTACCAGCCTGAATCAGCTGTATTGCAAGTTTCGACGCCTTATTGAACTTTGATGGATTCTTTATGTGTGACGTGATTTTCTGCATGGCCTCAATTACTTGTTTTTCAGACGCATCCATTGTTGTTTTAAACCTCAAGCGTTTCTCAGAAGCAGCTGCATTGAACATACAAGGTGCGGGAATGCTGTTAAATAACACAACTCTAGAGATGGTAGAAGACTCAATCCATAAACACAGAGTTTTATGTGTAATTTGCCTTAAAACTTAAAACACCTTTATATGCCTTTGACGTTCCCCAATAACATTTCAAACGTCGATGTGGGGCAGAATTTCAAAAGGCGTATGTCCAACCACTACTGATCCTTTTTCATCACCAATCCTTTTTTATGCAAACCGGGAAAACCACAAAAGCAGGAACATCTTTTACTTCTTCCTGACATTATAATGACCTCAAATTGCTAAATCAAGGTTTATTGTTTAAGCTTGATCAAATGCTCAAAACATTAACTATTAAACAAATTCATCTTCACGGGAAATCAAAACTAGGGCAAAATCATGAAATCCTCAACAAGAATCCTGAAACCCACAAAACATTACATAAAATTCCAAGGCTTTTAAAGGAAAAAAGACACAAAAGTGACGAATTGATTGTTAAAAGCTCTGGATTCACGGAAAAGATAACAAAGCGAATACCAAGATGGTGAGAGACCACATATGAATAGTAAAAATTATTACTCAAAAATCGTAAGTAAGTACCTTCAGGCTGTGACTCTGGCAGTGGCTTGGGACGTTTGAGGGCGCTCTTTAGTGCAGGAGCAGGCGGCGGTGACGGCGGCGTCGGTAGTGGCTTCATCAGAGGTTCTCGACTGGTTCCATCAATTGAAAAGTTTACACTTTGTACGGATTGCGCTGCTGTTGGCGGCGGCAAATCTTGGAAAAGATCACCAGCCATTGGTAGCAGTAAACTCGAGCTCTGGAGAATTCTCTAAATTGATATTTTCTCTATCGTGCAGGTAAATGGGTAGACTAAGGGCGGTTTACTTTCAGAGTTAGCAAACCATCACGCGAGTGGGTTAAAAAATATAAAAATTCTGGGAATATAGTCAGAATTCTCATTTACTTTAATTAATAAATTTCCGTTTAAATAACCTTAAATTCTCATATTTTTATTTTTATATTTTATAATCATTATTTTTCCAAGTTTATCTTTATCTTGTTTCACTAAATAACTGCTATTGATATCCAAATATTCTATAATATTAAACTAACTAACACATTAATTTACGTTTATTAACAACATCTCCCAAGTACTTTATTTTTCTCGTACAACAAAAATAAAATTAATGATGCTTAGCAATTAATAATAATAATCAATAATACCTAGCAATTTATAATAAAATTATAGATAATAGTAATTAACTATACTTAGTTATTAATAGTAATTAATTTTTCCATTTTTTTTATACTTAACTATTAATAATAAAATTTTGTTAATGTTAAATAAATCAAAATATAATATGTTTGTAAAAGAAGAACGTGGTTTCTAGATATGCGGAAAAAATGGGTATTTCAGTAAAAATACTCTCTCAGAAAAAACTAGTTATTTAGCGGCTACTTTTTGTAACGCCCCAATTTTCCAGTTGTGCATTATGTGACATTATATGAATTATATTCTCACATGTTTATGTGAAAATATGTGCTATTATTCTTAAATCGTGAACTATTGCATAACTTATATTTAATTGACACTTGAGTTAGTTGTCGAACATGTCTTATTTGATTAATTGCCCTTAATTGATCATTCATTTAAGATTAGAGGATTTAATTGCATGAACCTTTCTTTGGATTTATTTGATCATATTTCATGAGATAGGACTTTATTGCATAACTTATACTTTTGGAGGACCAAGTGGCAATTTCCCTTTTCTTTTCCCCATCTTGGATCGATATAACATATACATACACATATACATCTTCATCTTCATTTCCATTTCATTTCATAAGAGCAAACACAAGACACACATCTTGCTTCTCTTTTCCCCTTTCACTTCGATCCATCCTAAGAAGCAAGAGTCAAGGATTTTCTTCCTTTTTCATCAAGAGAACAAGCTTCATGCCATCATCTTCTCTTTCCCCTCCATTTCTTCCATCTTCAAGGTAAGATCATGCATATATTTTGAGGAGTTCTTAAAGCTATGTTAGGGTTTATTGATTCTTTTGTCTTCTTGAGCTAATATGAAGAGTATGTGAGGATTATGGCTTGAGATGTGTATATATAACATGACATTTATGGAACTTGGAGCATATGTGATCACATGACATTTTTGGGGGTTTCTTGAGTGAATTTTCATGAATCAAAGCATGGTTCCTTGGTTTATATGAAGTTTAAATGACATATATGAACTATATACATGTTATATGTTAGTTTGGAGTTGAATTCTTGCATTGTTTTGGTGTTGAAGCATGCTTGGGAGCCATTCCCGTGACACCTCCTGTTTTTCCCTGTTACTTTTCGTCCAGCGGCTTCCCAAACGCCCGTTTGGCCCCTTAGTTCATTCACCAAACGCCCGTTTCACTTCCCAGAATTTTGACCAGAGGCTTCCCAAACGCCCGTTTGGGCTCCTAGTTGTTTTTCCAGACGCCCGTTTGGCACTGTTACAAGAGGTTTTCACACGCCCGTTTCTGCTTTTAGACCAATTTTCAAACGGGCGTTTCTCCCTCATCCGAACTCCAAATAACCTGATTTTTGAAGCCACGGAAACCTCTTGAAGTCTATAACAACCTCCAATTGGAATAACCTCAATATCTTTTCTAGTTTGAGAGTTATAATCAATTATTTTAGGTTTCACCACTTTCCCGACAAACTGCACTCGCCTAACTTCAAGCACATGCCATTTTCTCCTCGCTTTGAACTAGAAAACGAGCCATATATGTAACGCCCCGATTTTTCACTTATATTAATACGTCATATTTGTTTATAAATTGCACAATTTAATTATTTAATTATATGATTAATTGTTTATAAATGTTTTACATTTGATTTAAATTATAAACTGTTGTTATTTTAATTTAATTCATTTTATTTTAATTCGTTACTTAGTGTTTAAATTCTTAATTAAGGTTTAATGTTACCTTAACTATATCTGTAATTCTGTTAATTAATTTCAACATGTTATTCGTTAACTTTAAATTTATTTAAAATAGAATTTAAATTTTAGTTTTAAATTATAATGCTTGAATTTATTAAAGTTATGCGCATGATTGTTTGTTTATGCTTCGTTCTTATATGAAATGATATCGGAATGTCGTGGAAATTTAGTATGTCGTAAATATGTGTGTTATGAACATGCCTATATGCTCGGTTTATGTTTTCGAACTCATTTGAAGTGTTAACGAATTTAATTTGTATCGTGGAACCAAATCGGGGGCTAACGAGCAATTAGCGGACCCTTGGTTCCGTACGTGATATCTTGAGCTCGGGAATTCGGATTTGAATTCTATCACCTCCGTTTCCTTTGTATCGACGATTCGGAGACAATGGAACAAGCCTCATACCTTTTTTAGATCATTAAGACCTCCGAAATCCAACCGTAACGAACAACTTGTGCAAGAGTAACCCTTTTGTTGACTAGTCTTCATGGTGGGACCCCTTAACACCCTCTAACCTAACCATGTTTTAACCCATGACTTGTGTACTTGAGTTAGCCCCTTTCTCCTCCTATTTCATCAGCAAAAACGAGCCAAACCCTCACTTTTTCTGCAGCAACTGATCGAGAGAGATGGGAGAGGAGAAGAAGAAAAGAGAAACCTTGGCCCTTGTGATTTTGAGCTCAAATCACTTCCTTTCTTCTCCATATCTTGAAGGTATGTATATTTATGTATCCTCTACTCTTTTATACATGATTTCATCAATTAAATGCTTGCTTTGGATCAGATTTGATAAGGGTTTGGGCTAAGAGCATGAATAGGATTTTTGGGGGTAATTGCTCTTGTGACCTTGCTTGGTTGTGCAGCTGATTTCCTTGCTTGTAAATGATTATATGAGCTTCTTTCTTGGCCTATTTGTTTCCTAACTGATAGTATATGATGTTAGGATGATTTTCTCTTTAGTCCCTTTGTTGAAATTATGTGATTTAGAGCCCCAAACATGATGATCAAAACTGCCTCCCCTGTTTTGGAACTGCTGTGACCTTTTGTGGCTTTTGCTTGACCAAATGACCTTCTTTTCGTGTGAATTTGCATGGATATGATGTACACTCATTGCTCTATATGTTAGCATTCATGTTACAAGCCTTTGGATCCATTTTAAGCCCCAAAACCGTAGCACAATACCTGTTCGGTGCATGGTTTATGACAGACCTGCTGCTGTTGCATTTTTGTGGTTCGTTGGTCATTCTAATGTGCTTCAATTCGTGCCATTTTGCATATATATGATTTATATTAGTTGTTTAGTATGTTATCATGCATTCCCCAAGGTTTTAGATTCAAATTCAACCCCTAAGTACTTGATCATGGCATGATTGAACAATTGAGCTCATATGTGCGGTTTTGGCGACCCAGATTTGCTGCATGGTTTTGGTGCTCTTAACGTGTGATTTGGACTTTTCACTCTAAATGAAAAATTCTCCTAACATGCTAAATATGTTTTATATCAAGTTTCATAAGATTTGGAGTTGATTTGGTATGTTTTTGGGAATGATTTTGTATAGGGTTTGTTTGCCGGTAAGCTTTGTTTGAGTTTGTGGGTCTGTACCGTGACACCCCCGTGTCTCATTTACCTTGTAAGGTGAGACACCCCCGTGTCATGCCCTTTTTGCAGGTCTGTACTGAGACACCCCCGTGTCTCAGTCTATTCAAATTGAGGGACACGGGCGTGTCCCTCCCCCTGCGCATTTCTTGTCTTTTCCTTTTCGGTTTTTGATTGTTTCACCTCTTTAACGCCTTTATCTTCATTCGTGATGAAGTATGAACTTGTTTTACTATGTGTTAAGAGTATGGTGGTTTGATTTCATAACAATTGGATGAGATTTAGGCATGCTTTTATTGAATGTCGTTTATGTGTGTTTTGTGTCGTTTATGATTTCCGTAACCCATTTCCCCTATCATATGATTTCTTCTTGCTCTCAAACTTTGGAAATATGTTATATTATGTAATATGATGTATGTAGTGGAGTTTTGTGGAGGATATGAACTCGTTTGAATACGAATGCTTCATTGAATGAATAAATTGAATGTTTATATGTCTTTAAGACTTTAATAGTGCACATGAACGTGTTCATTACATTATAACATCTTTTCTTCATTCATATCATGATCATTACATTGCCGAGCGTCCTATTTGGTTCATTTGGATTTTTAAGTCTCACGAACACGTTATGTTGTCTTTGGTACAGTTTATCTCCAGGGTGGAGAAATCTTGATCAACTAAGCACTCGGTACTCGTATCCTTGTATCGTCATGTTTCAGGTGAGGGTGTTTTCGTTTTAGTTACGTATTAAACCCTACAACCGTATGTGACAAGCTTTGGCAAAAAACCTAATATAGTTATATATATGGTTTTCAAATGAAATGTATCGAGTAAATATTGATCGAGTAAACCCTTTTCAAATGAATTATGGAATATGATACGTTTCACATGAACTGATATGTTTTGGCGAGATTATGCATGTATGTTATGTTCACGGGCCCAGGAATTAGTACATGTGGCTATCCGGGGAGGCAAGGGCCGACGGTGATCCCATGTGCTGATTCCATTGTGTTAACGGCGAAACGGACCTTGTCAAGGAGGTTTTTGACGAGGAAACGCTAATCGGGCTTTGACGAGGAAACTCGAGTTTGAAATTTGTTGTTTTATGAAAATGGTTATGTTATGATTGATATGCACCATGCGGGAAGGCCGGGACACGGATTGCCCAAACGAATATGTTTTATGATGTGATATATGATCCGCGTGTATTATGATATATTGCATGATCACCTATCTAAAGTATTAATGATATGTGTCGTACACAGTCGGAGTTGGTTGGAGATGATGCACGCTCACTCGCCGAGCTTTATGTTTATGTATGAATTATGAACGTAATGAATTAATATGTTTAGTCGTAAAATCTGAGTATTGCTTGGTTATTCTCTTGCCCTTTTGGGAACTAATTTCAAACAAAACCTTGCTCGGGATTTACGACTTGCATGTTCATGTTTATATGTATACGTATATCGCTCCTGCTCACTCAGTCTTCTAGAGACTGACCCTCTCCCTCCCCAACCTTTCAGTGCGCAGGTTTGGCTTTGGAGTCTCGAGCTAGGCGGAGTGTGTTGAGTCTTTGAGTTGGTCAAGTTAAGTTAGAAGAGTCTTTACACTCGCATATGTATATAAGTTATGTATGATCCAATTCCGCAATATTGAACTTGAATCTTATGTATTCGTTATTGAATTGCTTTATCGGACTTGGTTATGAATTAAAAGAGGCCTGAGGTGCCCAAGACTGCTTGCGGTTTGTGTGTTTAATTTCTGCAGGCCTGTGGCCAATGCATATGTTTGGATCTAGTTCTCCGTTGCATTATGTCTTGTTGATTGGTTTTAAATTGCAGGGTCTAAGTTCCGCCTAGCTGGGGGGGGGGGGGGGGTTATTTTATTTGTCTCCCGTTCGCTATGGTTTGATACGGGTGCGGACTCCCCATTTCGTTACTCGTGTTGAGCCATAGTGCGGGGGATGTGGTGCCTATCGTCCCGGGTGCTACAATATATCATCGGAAAGGTCTTTGTGTCTAGTTTCATACCAAACAATAAAAACTCAATTCCAACTTCTATATCTCAAGATATTCTAGTTTTCCTACAACGTGCGCGTTTCCGGAAATTGCCCGTTTTTGTCATACTTCACCAAAACCTTCCTTATTGCATTCCTTTCACTCTCTTGATTAATTATGATATATATACTTGATTAATTGATAATTATGCTCCTACTTGACACTTCTTGGTACTTAATTGCTCAAAAGTTATTGGTTGACTCCATGCCTTATATGAATTGAACTTGAATTAATTGAATAATATGAATACATGATTTCTTGTTATTAATTTCACCTCTTAGGTGTTATTTGGTGTTTATACATGTTTAGTGTTAATTGATTGCTTGGTTTTATTTAAATTAAATGAACATTGTCGTGCGTCATACTTGGTCTCATATTGAGTCATGTCTCACGAGTTCCCACTATTCCCTTTCTTGTCCAGTTTTTCTCCAGGGTGGAGATCATGGATCGTCTGGGCATTTTCTTGTAGCCTTATCTTATCCCGTCGCTCGTCAGGTGAGGTTTAATTCTAGATACTTAGAACCCTTACAACCCTATGTGTGGTTTTCGGCCAAAAGGTATATATATATCTATAGTTTTCAAATCTTATTAATTTACAACGGATTTCATGAATTGAACGGATTGATTGATTGATTGATTGAATGTTTTGGCGAGTAACTATTGTTCACGTTGGGCCCCCCGAGGGTAGTGTATTGAGCCAACCGGGGAAGCAAGGGCTGACGGGTAACTCTTGCACTACCCTCACCATTGTGGGATCACCTCTGAATCCACCAGGAGGTTTGGTGGAGGAAGAAATCCCGTGCGTGGGAGTCATTTTCCCGATGTACACCATGATTGGATGGTGGGCCCTTGCAATCCCACCATCACCCGGAGGAAGAAGGATTTATTGATTGAAATTGTTAATTGTGCACGGAATTGTTTGTGTGATCACTTAATCCACTAATAAATTGAAGTATTGTACACAGTCGGTGAAAGGTTGGAGATTTGCCCTCACTCGTCGGGCCACAAACTGATTGTATTGAATTGATTAAATTGATAAATTGAATTAGTTGTAACCTCGGGCGATGGTATCTCTAATTTTACTAAATTGTATTGTTATTTTCCAAAATTATTACCTGAGATTATAACTTGCATGTATGTGCACATATATTTATCTATACCCTCGCTCAGTCCATGTTGGACTGACACCTCAACTTTTCAGTTTTTGTAGGTTCGTGCTAGGCGGGAATTAGAGTCTAGCTTCTTTTATTCGGGTCTAGCACTTCACCTCATATTTTGGTTCATGTATTGATACTTCTTATATTTTGTATTATGCCTTATTCATATTGGATAAGATATTGTATTGATATGGAAATGTTGGTATCTGTTAATAGATATGTAAATATGGTACCTATAAGTATTGAATGTTATTGCTTCCGCTTTTATTGCTTTGAGTTGTTTATTGGTATTAACTGAGGGTTAGTCCCGCCTATGTAACGCCCCAACAAGGGCATCCACGCCTATCCCGCGCTACGGACCTAGCTTGTATATAGAATTGCCATCCATATACCCGCCAAGTACGAAGCAAACGGTGACAAACGGACATCCTAGCTAGGTGGTACTAGACTCACAAAGCGAGTAAACAATCACAAGTATGCGGAAGCTTAAATCATAACATATCAAGTGCATAAATTCATTCATTCAACAACTAAGTGACCGTCACGGTCCAGCACGACATGCTCAAAGTATGGAATGTAAAATCATCCTAATGACCATCACGGTCCAAACTAGCATAATAAAACATCACACATATTAAGTCCATAATTCCCAAAACAAAGCATAAGACATAAGTAACAAAGTATGCTACAAGCATAACGAGTACAAACTAGACCACTTAAATAAGACTCTCAAAAGACCCCGCCTAGCTTGACTCGAAAACGCAACCTGCGGACACGAAAGGTAAAGGAACCGGTGAGGAGAAGTTCACAATATATATATAGGGTATATAAGGTTCAATGCATGCTCAAAACAAAGGTGTTCATGATCCAACTCATTTTCGAAGTAGATGCAAGTTTTAGAAAATATGGATCATAAACCACACATAACCGACTCGGCGAGAACGAGCACTCCATCCGATCTTCCCAAACCAAGAAATCAACTCAAAACATCCATTCCACCGTTGATGCCGAGAGTGTACATCCCCCGATCATCCATAACATAGAGAATTTGGTCCATGAAACCTAGCTCTCTCCAAGAAAACTTCAACCCCGAACCTCCTCGGAGTCTTAGTAGTCTTATCCACAAGTGGGAACTTTGGATAAGGACATCCGTCGGCCCTTGCCTTCCCGGAATATCTCTCACCTCCATCCCCGAGCTCAAATTCGATTTTCCCAAGCAAGCGTCCTTGCAAGGTACATCATAACCTCGCTACACAACTCACACATACATAATATTCAAATGAAAGTTCCGAAACCATTTTGGGTATCTATCCCATATACCAAAACTCAAGTTTTACTTGTAAACCGTTTTCCATAAGCAAATATCCATAATACGAGCAAAGCCCACAAAAACTTGGCTTATAAAGCCTACATATACGTTTCGAAAACGGGAGTTAAATCATCAAATATGAAAGACTATAGGTGTCCACAGTTTTGAAATCGTTTCATAAGTATATAACTCCTCACCTTTACCAAGAACCTCAAAGGTCTACCACGAGCAATGGACTACTCGGCCGGAGACGCACCACCTAACAAGACAAACGTACTAACAAAGGTAAGACACGACTCAAACCAATTAAGACGATGCACGGCTTCAAGAAAGAGTAAACATGTTCATGAGATACAATGAATGTCCAAGTATAGCATAAGTTCAATAATGATGATCAAACAACATCATATAAGTCATATAACAACTTCCAAGTCATGACACATACAATTGATAACAAGTAAACCATACTTAGTACAATCTCACACATAATAGAGGCATTCAAGACATTACAATGCACATAAACATGATTCCAAGTCATATATATCATATTATGGGTGTAAGAAGTGCATAGGAAGTGAAAACGAAGCAAAACGATCAAAATCACAAAACCTCAAATTTTAGACCCGAGAGCACCCAAACGGGCGTTTGGTGTTTGTGAAGGGAATGCAAACGAGCGTTTGGCCCTTGAAAAAACGTAACAGAATTTTTTCAAACGGGGGTTTGGCTTTTCAATGCATTTTTCACACGGGCGTTTAACATGCTACTGTAGCAAATTGATTTACGAACATATGCTTGCAAATGGTGGATTTTAGGCTCTAAACACTCCTAAATCATGCTTCCAAGTGTATATAATATGCATAAACGAATTTAAACATCAAATATCATGCCATGAACATTTAGGAATGAATATGCATCAAAATTCCAACAAATTACAAACATGAACTTCATCTTCTTCAAGCATTCAAAGCTTCAAACTCAAAAATGGTGAAATCGCCAATCATGCAAGAAACTCAAGGAAATTAATCACATTCTTCATGAAATTGCTCAAGGAACAAGAATCAATCAACAAATCAAGCTAAAACACACAAGAAGGTGAACATGCAAGAATTCTCCAAAAAGCTTCAAAGGTCAACAATGGTGGATTTCACATAAGAGCATAAAAGCAAGTAATTCTCATATCAAAATGTTCCCAACATCAAAATAAGCATATTTCCAACAAGAAATTCGAATTCAATCCAACACATAAGAACCCTAGTTCAAATTCAAGTTCAAAAGCTTCAAGAACATAAACCCAACAAAGAGCACATAATCCTTACCTCAAGAGTTGAAAATAAAAGGAAATAACTCATCTTCTAAACTCGAATTCTCAGCTTCAATCTCCACTTTTACCTCTTGAAAATGGTTGAAGGTGTTCTTGGTGCTCTTGGAGAAGATGAATAGGCTAAAGAGAGTTTGTGTTTGAATCTTGTGAAATAACGTAAAATGAGGTTTTGGGTGTTAAAATCTGATTTTGTTATTTGGGTAAGCTATTAGGGTCACGAACCGGGTCAATTGGAGCGGGTCAGGAGTGAAATTGGGTCTCAAATTGGGCTAAATTCGGAATTGGGTCATAAGTCTTATAAAAAGGTTGACTTTTCGTAGAATGGCCATAACTTCTTCGCCAGAACTCCAAATCGAGCGATTCAAGAACCCACGAACTCGTAATCGAATTATCTACTCAATTTTATTAAGTTCTATCTAGTTCCAGGCTTGGAAAATAAATTTACCTTTTGGTCCCTAATTTATGCTTTAATGTCCACATAAGTACATAGTTTCGATTAAACACGAAGCATGCTATCAAAGCTCAATAAGAACAACATGAGCACATAATTAACACATCAATTAGTCACGTATTTCATACAAATCATATATTCCACATAAGTTCAAGCATAACGGTCAATTAAGGCATATTATTCACATAATTCATGCAAAGAAAAGTAAATCGTTCACTCTCGTAACAAGCTTACCTTGATCGAGAAACGGGGCGTTACAACCTTCCCTCCTTAAAGAAATCTGGTCCCCAGATTTATCATCGTAAAAAAACTCAGGATGAAATCTCCGCATCTTCTCTTCCGTCTCCCATGTTGCTTCTTCGGACTTAAGATCCTTCCAAAGCACCTTAACCAATGGAATTTGTCGATTCCTCAACTCTAGGACCTTCCTATCCAAGATCTTTATCGGTTGTTGCTTAAATGTTAAGTCCGGATCCAACTGTACCTCTTCAATCAGCATGGTTTCCATCTCATCCTGAAAATACTTTCTCAATTGTGACACATGAAACACGTTATGAATTCCCGTGAGATTCAGAGGCAAATCCAAGCGATAGGCAACTTCCCCAATACGTTCCACAATCTCAAACGGAACAATGAACCTCGGATTCAACTTACAACCCTTTCCAATTCGTTAGAAACCATTTCTCGGTGTTGCCTTCAAGAAAACCCGGTCACCCACTTCGAATTCCAAATCTTTCCTTCTCCGATCGGCATAGCTCTTTCGTCGGTCTTGTGCCGCTTTCATATGTTGCTTAATCTTTTCCACTTTCTCAATTGCTCCCTTAATCAAATCGGGCTCGGTTCCTCGCTCCAAACCATTTTCTTCAGTCCATTTCCATTCCTCAAGATCTCAATAAAGAGGAGACCTACACTTACGGCCATACAAAGCTTCATATGGTGCCATCTTGATCGAAGATTGGTAACTATTATTGTAGGCGAATTCGATCAAAGTCAATTCCTTATCCCACTCATTCGAAAAGTCCAATATACAAGCCCTTAATAAATCCTCAAGAAACTTAATCACCCGTTCAGATTGTCCATCGGTTTGCGGATGAAATGCGGTACTAAAACTCAACTTCGTACCCCATAATCTGTTAAGAACCTTCCACAACTTAGAAGTGAAACGAGGATCTCTATCCGAAATGATGCTAGCGGGTATCCCATGTAATCTCACAATTTCTCGATGATACAACTCCGCTAATTTCTCCACTTTATTGGTCGATCGAATCGGTAGAAAGTGTGCGGATTTGGTGAGGCGATCTACGACAACCCAAATTCCATCAAACCCCTTTCGAACCCTCGAAAGGCCGATCACGAAATCCATGGTGACTTGTTCCCATTTCCACTCGGGTATTGGTATCGGTTGCAACTTACCCGCCGGTAATTGATGTTCGGCCTTAACTTGTTGACAAACTCGACATCTCTTAACAAAATTAGCCACATCCTTTTTCATTCCGTGCCACCAAAAGTACTTCTTAAGATCCCGGTACATCTTGTTGCCACCCGGATGCATCGTATAAACGGTCATATGTGCTTCTTCAAGCACTAACCTTTGCAACCCATCCGGTATACACACTCGACCCTTGTACCGAAAGATCCCCAAATCATCAAATCCAAACTTAGACCTCGGATTACCTCTTACTCGAATCACTTGTCCTTGAATCCACTCATCCCTTGATTGAGCATCTAGGATTTGTTGCCTCAACTCCGACCTTATAGTGATGTTAGCCAACCTCGGTTGTGAAACTAGGACCTCGGTTTCACTTTTCTCGGAATCGACCTCAAGATTAGCAATCTTTGCTTTCCGACTCAGGGCGTCCGCTACTCAATTTGCTTTTCCCGGATGATATTGTATGACACAATCGTAGTCTTCCAAGAATTCCATCCACCGTCGTTGCCTCATGTTCAATTCCTTTTGTGTGAACAAGTAACGAAGACTCTTGTGATCGATGAACACTTCAAACTTAATCCCATAAAGATAGTGTCGCCATTTCGCTAAGACGAATATCACCGCGGCCAACTCAAGATCATCTGTTGGGTAATTCTGCTCGTGCTCCTTTAATTTCCTCGAAGCATAAGCAATCACCCGACCATTTTGCATAAGCACACACCCCAATCCTTCATTGGATGCGTCGGTGTAAACTGAAAACCCATTCGAACCTTCCGGTAGAGTCAACACCGGAGCCGTTGTCAATTTCTCCTTAAGCACACGGAAGCTCTCTTCACAAGCTTCATACCACACAAACTTTGTTTCCTTCTTAGTTAATCGTGTGAGAGGTGCGGCAATCTTAGAAAAATCCTTGACGAATCGGCGGTAATAACTTGCTAAGCCGAGAAAACTCCTTACTTCCGACACATTCTTCGGTTGCTCCCAAAGAGAAACTATTTCTATCTTAGAAGGATCCACTGAAATCCCCTCACCGGAAATAATGTGTCCCAAGAATGATACCCGATCAATCCAGAAATCGCATTTGCTAAACTTGGTGTACAACTTGTGTTCACGTAGCTTCTCAAGTACCAAACGAAGATGTAGAGCGTGTTCCTTAACCGACTTAGAGAAAACCAAGATGTCATCAATGAATATAACAACGAACTTGTCCAAGAACTCCTTGAAAACACGGTGCATTAAATTCATGAAAGCTGCGGGTGCGTTGGTAAGTCCGAAGGGCATCACAACGAACTCAAAGGGTCCGTATCTCATGTTAAAGCCCGTCTTCGGTATATCCGACTCCTTAATCCTTAACTGATAGTAACCTTGTCGGAGATCGAGCTTCGAATATACCTTCGAACCTTGCAATAATTCGAACAACTCTTCGATGTGCGGGAGGGGATACTTGTTCTTCACCATCATCCTATTCAACTCCCGATAGTCTATGCACATACGAAGTGTCCCATCCTTCTTTTTCACGAACAACACCGGAGCACCCCAAGGTGAAGTACTCTGCTGTACAAACCCACACGCCAATAACTCATCAAGTTGAGTTTTAAGTTCCTTGAGTTCGGCGGGAGCCATTCTGTATGGCGTCTTCGAGAATGGCTCGGTCTCTTGGAATAGATCAATAACAAATTCGATCTCTCTTTCCGGTGGCAAAGTCCCCAAGTTCTCCGGAAAAACGTCGGGGAACTCATTTGCCACTTTCATCTCTTCAAGCTTAACTTGATCTTTAGGCCGGTTCAACACATAAGCCACATATCCGGTAGCTCCATCCCGAATGAGCTTCTTAGCTTCCATCAAACAAATAAACGGACTCCCACGAACACTCGAACCCGTAATCACACCGGTACCCAACTCAATCTTCTTCCCCGAAATAGTCCATCTTCGCCCGATGCGCATACAACCAATCCATACCGAGTATCATGTCGTACTTCTTCATCGGAATAGCAATCAAATTCTCCGGGTAAATGCGTCCCTCAATACTCACCGGATAATTACGGTACAAACAATCAGTTCTAATCACACCACCCAAAGGAGAATGCACATTATAAAGCATAGAATCACTTGCAAGAGATAAGTTCAACATAGCAGCCATAGAAGGTGTAATAAACGAATGAGATACGCCCGGATCATATAATGCATATATGGGAATGTCATGTATGTGGAGTGTACCTTCCACCACGGCGGTAGGGTCGATCTCGGTGTTCTCTTGCTCCCCATCCAATGTGTAGGCATGTGCATAAGCCATGGGTCTTGTCCCATCACCCGGTCCTTTAGTCTTTGGTTTGTCACAATTCTTCGCCAAGTGCTCGGTGCTACCACAATTGAAGCATCTACCTTGTTTCCACCAATAATTATCCCCAGAGTGTGTAGTACCCCCACAATGATTACATGGCTCCTTCTTCTTAGTAGTTGGAGGAGTTTGCTTCCCTTTTCCTTTGTTGCCCATAAAACGACCCCTAGAAGATGGTTGTGGTGACTTAGAGAACGATTGTGGAGTTGTCCTCTTAAATCCCGAACCGGAACCGCTAACACCCTTCTTAGTTCCAAGCCTTTGTTCTTCCGCTTCCACTTTCAAAGCTAACCCGGTATTATCGGTCCAATTATCAATGTGCACCGGAGCCAAAGATCTTGAAATCTCCCCACGAAGTCCTTCCACAAATTTCTCACACTTGCGGTCCTCCTCATCGGTGATATGAGGTGCATACGGAGACAATCGGTTGAACTCGGCAATGTACTCGGTCATGGACATGTTCCCTTGTTCCAAGTTCATAAATTCCCTCTTACGGCGCTTCCTTGCTTGTTTCGGTGTGTAGTGTGCCCGAAACTCCCTTGCAAATATCTCCCAAGTGACATTGTCCTCACCAACCCCAAGGCGGGACACGGTGCTACGCCACCAATTATAAGTCTCATCCCTTAGAAGATCAATAGCACACAAAACCTTCTCCGTTTCGGTGCAAGTGACAACCCGAAAAATCCTCTCAGTGGTGGTGATCCAATACTCCGCTTTCAAATCATCCGTAGTACCCGGAAATATAGGTGGACGACGCCTACTGAATCGGTCATAAACACTCTCAACCGGAACCGGCGGTGGAGGAGGTGCTTGCGCGACTTGTTGAGCGGCTTGTCGTGCATTCACAGCTTACACAAATTGAGTCATGAAAGCCATAAGATCGGCGGGGTTTGCTAACGGTGGTGGTGGAGGTGGATTCTGATTTCCCGCCGGAGCATCTTGCTCATTTTGACAAGTAGGAGCGCGACCACGACGGCGCGGAGGCATGCTACACAGTTCGATTATGTATGCATGTTGATCAGTCATATGCTCATGTTACATAATATCAAGCAAATGCAATAATTAACAAGATAAAAGTAACATGTAGTCATATATAAAGTGAAATAAATAAACACGAAAGCACATTGTCCCTATGCCGTACGCTCTAGACGACTCGAGACCACTCAAGAGCCCGGTTTTAAACCTTCGGCTCTGATACCAACCAAATAGGGGTGTAACGCCCCAACAAGGGCATCCACGCCTATCCCGCGCTACCGACCTAGCTTGTATATAGAATTGCCATCCATATACCCGCCAAGTACGAAGCAAGCGGTGACAAACGGACATCCTAGCTAGGCGGTACTAGACTCACAAAGCTTGTAAACAATCACAAGTATGCGGAAGCTTAAATCATAACATATCAAGTGCATAAATTGATTCATTCAACAACTAAGTGACCGTCACGGTCCAGCACGAAATGCTCAAAGTACGGAATGTAAAATCATCCTAATGACCATCACGGTCCAAACTAGCATAATAAAACATCATACATATTAAGTCCATAATTCCCAAAACAAAGCACAAGACTTAAGTAACAAAGTAAGCTACAAGTATAACGAGTACAAACTAGACCACTTAAATAAGACTCTCAAAAGACCCCGCCTAGCTTGACTCCAAAACGCAACCTGCGGACAAGAAAGGTAAAGGAGGTCAGCTCAAAGGAACCGGTGAGGAGAAGTTCACAATATATATATAGGGTATATAAGGTTCAATGCATGCTCAAAACAAAGGTGTTCATGATCCAACTCATTTTCGAAGTAGATGCAAGTTTTAGAAAATATGGATCATAAACCACACATAACCGGCTCGGCGAGAACGAGCACTCCATCCGATCTTCCCAAACCAAGAAATCAACTCAAAATATCCATTACACCGTTGCTGCCGAGGATGTACATCCAACGATCATCCATAACATAGAGAATTCGGTCCATGAAACCTAGCTCTTTCCAAGAAAACTTCAACCCGATCCTCCTCAGAGTCTTAGTAGTCTTGTCCACAAGTGGGAACTTTGGATAAGGACATCCGTCGGTCCTTGCCTTCCCGGAATATCTCTCACCTCCATTCCCGAGCTTAATTTCGATTTCCCCAAGCAAGCGTCCTTGCGAGGTACATCATAACCTCGCTACACAACTCACATATACATAATATTCAAATGAAAGTTCCGAAACCATTTTGGGTATCTATCCCATATACCAAAACTCAAGTTTTACTTGTAAACCGTTTTCCATAAGCAAATATCCATAATACGAGCAAAGCCCACAAAAACTTGGCTTATAAAGCCTACATATACGTTTCGAAAACGGGAGTTAAATCATCAAATATGAAAGACTATAGGTGTCCACAGTTTTGAAATCGTTTCATAAGTATATAACTCCTCACCTTTACCAAGAACCTCAAAGGTCGACCACGAGCAATGAACTACTCGGCCGGAGACGCACCACCTAACAAGACAAACGTACTAACAAAGGTAAGACACGACTCAAACCAATTAAGACGACACACGGCTTCAAGAAAGAGTAAACATGCTCATGAGATACAATGAATGTCCAAGTATAGCATAAGTTCAATAATGATGATCAAACAACATCATATAAGTCATATAACAACTTCCAAGTCATGACATATACAATTGATAACAAGTAAACCATACTTAGTACAATCTCACACATAATAGAGGCATTCAAGACATTACAATGCACATAAACATGATTCCAAATCATATATATCATATTAGGGGTGTAAAAAGTGCATAGGAAGTGAAAACGAAGCAAAACGATCAAAATCACAAAAACTCAAATTTTAGACCCGAGAGCACCCAAACGGGCGTTTGGTGTTTGTGAAGGAAATGCAAACGGGCGTTTGGCCCTCGAAAAAACGTAACAGAATTTTTTCAAATGGGGGTTTGGCTTTTCAATGCATTTTTCACACGGGCGTTTAACATGCTACTGTAGCAAATCTGATTTACGAACATATGCTTGCAAATGGTGGATTTTAGGCTCTAAACACTCCTAAATCATGCTTCCAAGTGTATACAATATGCATAAACGAATTTAAACATCAAATATCATGCCATGAACATTTAGGAATGAATATGCATCAAAATTCCAACAAATTACAAACATGAACTTCATCTTCTTCAAGCATTCAAAGCTTCAAACTCAAAAATGGTGAAATCGCCAATCATGCAAGAAACTCAAGGAAATTAATCACATTCTTCATGAAATTGCTCAAGGAACAAGAATCAATCAACAAATCAAGCTAAAACACACAAGAAGGTGAACATGCAAGAATTCTCCAAAAAGCTTCAAAGGTCAACAATGGTGGATTTCACATAAGAGCATAAAAGCAAGTAATTCTCATATCAAAATGCTCCCAACATCAAAATAAGCATATTTCCAACAAGAAATTCGAATTCAATCCAACACATAAGAACCCTAGTTCAAATTCAAGTTCAAAAGCTTCAAGAACATAAACCCAACAAAGAGCACATTATCCTTACCTCAAGAGTTGAAAATAAAAGGAAATAACTCGTCTTCTAAACTCGAATTCCCAGCTTCAATCTCCACTTTTGCCTCTTGAAAATGGTTGAAGGTGTTCTTGGTGCTCTTGGAGAAGATGAATAGGCTAGAGAGAGTTTGTGTTTGAATCTTGTGAAATAATGTAAAATGAGGTTTTGGGTGTTAAAATATGATTTTGTTATTTGGGTCAGCTATTAGGGTCACGAACCGGGTCAATTGGAGCGGGTCAGGAGTGAAATTGGGTCTCAAATTGGGCTAAATTCGGAATTGGGTCATAAGTCTTATAAAAAGGTTGACTTTTCGTAGAATGGCCATAACTTCTTCGTCCGAACTCCAAATCGAGCGATTCAAGAACCCACGAACTCGTAATCGAATTATCTACTCAATTTTATTAAGTTCTATCCAGTTCCAGGTTTGGAAAATAAATTTACCTTTTGGTCCCTAATTTATGCTTTAATATCCACATAAGTACATAGTTTCGATTAAACACGAAGCATGCTATCAAAGCTCAATAAGAACAATACGAGCACATAATTAGCACATCAATTAGTCATGTATTTCATACAAATCATATATTCCACATAAGTTTAAGCATAACGGTCAATTAAGGCATATTATTCACATAATTCATGCAAAGAAAAGTAAATCGTTCACTCTCGTAACATGCTTACCTTGATCGAGAAACGGGGTGTCACAGCCTAGCTAGTGGTTTATTTTCTCTTGTCACCCGTTCGCTATAGTTTTGGTTCATGTACGGATTATCCATTTCGTATGTGGACTGAGCTATAGTGCGGGGGTGTGGCATCTCGGCGTTCCGGGTGCTACACTTTTTATCAAGATTATATAATCAAGTTTTTTCCATCCTTTTCCCGGGGCTCCAAGAAAAGAATAGATTTCTTTTCTATTAAAGTAAAGCATAGAATAAGGGTTTTTATTTTACCAAACTCACGTATTCTTATAAAGTAAACTCGGCCTAAGATTACTAAATTTGGATTTAAAAATTTTAAGATTTTATTAGTGTAAATTGCAGTTCACCCCTATGAATTCTTAATATTGGCGCTTTACCCCTTTAAGATAGAAAATGGAGAGTTCACCACCTAAAATTTAGCATATTATCTCCGTTTGGAGCAAAATACCAACATTTTATAATGTACAAAGAGGAGTTTTGTTAAATAAAACCCCTCTTTACTTTGATGATTAATTTTTTGATTGTTTTCCCGGGGCCCCAAGAAAAGTTTAGGAAAGAATAGACAAATAGTCCATTTTGATTGGCCTTGTTAAATAGTCTGGTGTGTTGGGATGAGATGAAATTACTTCTATGCTCGTACTTACTCATATAATTTACCATATTATCCTCCAAATTAAGAACGAAAAATTCATCTTCCTACTCTTTGCTCTGCATTTCTCTTTCTTCAATTCCCAAACACTTTCCTGCAATGAAATCGACCGCAATTCCCTCGTTTCTTTCAACCAGCAAATCGCATCTCCCTTCAACTAGTCCTCCTCTGATTGCTGCAAATGGGAATGTAAATCACTTATTGCAAACATTAACTGATTATTATACTCTTGGGTGTCCCAATCAATTCACAAAAACAAGTCTTATAAATCATCAAGAAGACCAATGAGAATTCAGTCATAACAATTCATAACCACGATTAGAATCATATATTTGATTTATAAATCCATAATACCCCAAGACTAAATTCCAACATTCAATTCGATTTACATATCTCACAATTAGAAAAATTAACCCAAAAGTACATAAATTACAATACACAAAATAAGAAGATTGGAGCTCACGGTTTCCGAGAAAGAAGGAAAAAGCTATGTTTTGAAACTCGAATCGGACATCGAACCGGGACTCCTTACTAGTTACTGGTTTTACTGGTTCGACCGGTCGGACCGGTATGACGTCATAATTACGTAATAATTATATTTAATTATATATATTCATAGAATATCGTAAATATTAATTAAAAATAATCAGACAAACTAATAATATGAAAAATTAGATATAATGTTAAATTACTTTCAACTATTTATTAATTTTCAAATGCTAACAATAAAAGTTCAAATTATAAATTTACAACATATAGATTGATGGGTCTGAATATGGGGTACAGAGTCCAATCACTTTACAATTTGTTTAGTTGAGGAAACCAGTTGATGATAGCCGGAAAAGACGGTAGGTTCAACCTGCCAGGACAAACACCAAAGAAACAGAGGTCAGACTGCCAAACTGGGGGAACTGGGGGTGATTCCTAGTTTGGCTCTCCGACGCTCAAGTCAGATGATGATCTGAAAGAGAGAATATGTGAAGCGTGAAGTTGCAGTAAGTGAGGTAGCTTACACTGAAGGAGATGAAGACTCCTATTTATAGTTGAGGGTCAAGGACCCTTTAGTCATTTGCACAGTGTGGTCCTGGCCGAATGTTGCCCTAACACGTGGCGTTGCGAGAGAAACCTAGGAGGAATCTTTTGCAAAAGCTAGTGAAAGTTAGTGTTGGCAACAGTGGTAGGTGCGCGGGTATGTACGGGGTGTCAAAGAGCCGTTTTAGGGGGTTGGTAACGAGGGCTAAGAGCACGCTCGTGTCAACTAAGAGCCTGACCAAGGAATCCGCTAGGGGATGAAGGCCAAGGCTCATACAATGAGGGGGAGAGGAAGTTTCCCTGAGGGAGTGTAGCGCTCGAAGAGGGCTCCCTTGACTGATTGGAGCTTTAGCCATGTGGTATGAATTGCGCTCGTTAGAGAGCGGCAGTGATGATCACATGTACGTGTAGCAGAGACGACGCGTGTCCTTGAGGAAGGCTGATGCTTGAGGGGTTTGAGCGCTCGTGTACAGTTACCTTAATCACAAGAGGACAAGTGTCGTTATCTTGAGTTGCCACGTGTCCAAACGTGGGACGAGCGTATTTTGACCCCATCATAGATAAACTATCTAACTAAATGGCAAAATAATTAACATCTAGCAAATTAATAATATAAATAAATATCAATTTAACGAATATCATATTTTTATTGTGAAAAATAAAAAGAGTATCACATAAAATATATTTTTATTGATATATATTATTAAAAATAAAATATTACACATTATTTTATCCATATTTAAATTGAGTCTTACAATGTATTGTAATATAAATAATCATAACTAATACTCAAAACTCAAATTTAAATATAATGTAGAGATAAGTTTATTTTTTATGGGAGTTTTTCCAAGTAAATTACCATTAAAAAAGGGGGTAATTTGAGAAAACTCCCCAATTGTATAGTCAATTTTTAGTTTGCTCCCCAGGTCTAAAAAAATTTTAGTTCACTCCCCAATTCACATGCATAATTTGAGTTAGCTCCCCAATTTTGGGGGCAGATACCACATATGGCGATTTAGATACACCATATGACGATTTAGGTACACGATTCTTGAGTTTTATTAAACATGCATAATCGTGTACCTAATTCGTTATATGGTGTGTCTAAATCGCCATATGTGGTATCTGTCCCCAAAATTGGGGAGCTAACTCAAATTATGCATGTGAATTGGGGAGTGAACTAAAAATTTTTTAGACCTGGGGAGCGAACTAAAAGTTTTTCAACCCATGGGGAGTTTTCTCAAAACTCACCTTAAAAAGGGACTATTTTTTTTTTTTTTTTTTGTATTAAGAATCTCTTACATAATATTATTAGTACTAATATTTAGTTTGAATTTTATGAAACAAACATCCATGTTTCCTAATCGGTTGGGACATTGCTTTCTCTTCCTAAGCATGCGGGTTCAAACCCTGCATGGCCCATAAATTGTTAATTTTCAAATTTTTGGAAGAGGAAAAATTGGGCCAACCGGCCCGTTAAGACTGGTCCAACCAGTTTTTGATCGGTTTTGAACTGGTTTATACCAGTTCAGATTGGTCCAACCGGGAACTGGTTTTAGAGGCATAACCGGACCGGACAGGCCTCCGGTCACCGGTCGAACCGGTCCTGTAACGTCCCGACTTTTCAAAATTGTTCAGGTATGAATTAAGTGATAATTACGTGCGCATTTAATTTATTTTAATTACGTTATTTCATTCTTTATTTTACATTATATTAATTAGAGAAATATTTAATTATTTGAAAATATTTGAATTTGAATTTATATGAATTTTCTTTGAACTATTTGCGCTCGATTGAATTATTTGCTTGTCGTTTCTTCGTGATATGAATTCGGAAATTGGTAGAAATTTAATATGTTGGATGTATCTGTGTTATGAACATGGTTATATGCTCGTTTTATATTTTCGGACTTGTTTGATTGAGTTTTGGAATTTCTTTTGGTTCGGAATCCAAAACGGGGGCTAACGAGAAATTAGCGCACCATTGGTTCCTTATTTGATAACTTGAGCTAGGAAACTCGGATTCGAGTTTCGTCAACTTCGTTGAACTCGTATCGAAAATTCGAGTTTGATGAACTTAGCCTTATATTTTCCCAAAGTTATTTGAACCTCCGAAATTCAACCGAAACACACAACGGACGCCTAAACTGACCTTGTTGCACTAAAATGATCATAACTTATTCATTTGTTGACCAAATTAACCATGGTTTGAGCCTATGGAACCCTAACTCAACCCTTTATTCAGCCATTAACCCCCCAAACCGATTTAACCCTTCCCACTTGGAGTAAATTGGCCAAACATCAGCTGCTTTCCAGTGAATCCCGTCACTCAAGCCCTAACAAGAGATTCAAGCTCAAATCTCTTTCCAAACCTCCATTAATCCACAAGGTAAGCTTGGATATGTTATGTACATTCCATATGATTCATTTTCATTCATTCATCCCTAAATTTAAGCATGGTTTTATGAGTTTTGGCAGAGATAGATATATATTTAGGTTTTGAGCATTTTGGTTGATCTCTTTCAATTCTTGAGCTTTTTGAATGATTCCAAGCATGAAAATGATTGTTTTGATCTCCTCTTCCCATTTATGGTGATGTATTAGTTGTTAGTTGAGGCATTTATGAGCCACCATTAATGAGTTATTGAAGCTTTGGCATGAATTGATCACCACACACTACATCTCACGTTTCAAGGTTTCGGGAGCATGATTGGGAGCTGTTTCTAAGTGGTTTCATTACGTCTTAGTTGTCTTTTGTTGGTTGAATATGTTGAGATGTTGTGCCTTGGTTGTGCTCTGTTTTCTGTGGCGTTTCTTTTCTCTGCTGCGCGGGTGACACGGGCGTGTCACCGTTTTCTTCTTCAGCGTGACACGGGGGTGTCACGGGTTGCTGTGTAATGGTGACACGGGCGTGTCACCTTCTGAATTTCATGCATGTTGTGTACGTGTGCATGTGTATATATATATATTGATTATTTATTAAATAATATTTGATTTAATTGAATGTATGTAATTGTTTATTTCTAAATTTTAATGCGGTTTAATTTGTGCTATGATTGTATTTCAATTTCTTGAACTAATTCGATTGAAAATGTGGAATTATGAATTTGAATGAAAGTGAACGAATAATGGAATGACTTGAATATATGATTTAAATTCCTTAATAGTGCACATGAACATTTTCATAATATAATCTTCTTTTTTACATATTCATAGCATGATCATTACATTATCGAGCGTCTTATTTGGTCATTTTGAGTCTCACTTCACCTTTCTTGCGCAGATTTTGATCCCGTTGGAGACGAGGCCGGTCAGTAAGGCTTTCGTGTCTTCTTTTGTCGGTTTCAGGTGGGTTTCTCTTCTATTTAGATAAAACGACCCGATATATCCCCCTATGTGAAAGGTTTTAATCCAAAGTAATATGATTATATATATATATATTGAGTCTTTTCTCGAGTAAATGATTGTGAACGTATAACCTTTCTTTTATGAAAACCTACCTTATGTTTTGGCGAGATTGCATGTATGTTATGATCACGGGCCCCGGAGCCTAGTGTATCGTGGTGAGCCGGGGAGGCAAGGGCCGACGGTGAGCCCGTGCACTAGTTCCAACCATTTTACGTCGAAACGGATCTCGTCAGGAGTTTTGACGAGAAAACGCTAGTCGGGCTTGTGAGGATTCATGTACCTCGCTAGCCATTATGTATGAGGTGGCCAGGTCTTGCAAACCTGTCCACCACCCGCAGGAAGAAGGTGTATATGTATGATTATGATCATTTATGTATGTGCACGAAAGATATGTATGAAAACCAATAAGTTATGTTATGAATACACGAGGAGAAGGTTGGAGATTATGCACGCTCACTCGCCGAGCTTGAAACCCTATTGTTTGCACTAAAAATTCGTGTTTATTGATTTTTAGTTAATATCGAATAAATAATACAAATTATTTGAGAATTCAAGTAAAAGTGGGTCTTCAATCTTCACTTGATCCTCTGATTCTTCCTTCAAATTTAAAGTTGTTGAATCTTCAAACGGTTCTTGATGAATTTGGTGTTTTGATCTTCTTCAACTTGAAATTTAACTTCAATAACGTTAATTCGTAAGTCCTTCGACTTATTTACGAATCAAACACCGGATTTTGGAGAATTCCGCCAAGAACGCCTATGAACTCGTCGGTAACTCCGTGGATTTAGCTTGAATATAACGCCGATTCGCAGGTATAACGCCTTGATAGCGGATCAAACACCTTGATTTGGTAACTTCGGGGAAGAAAGGTTTTTAGCCTTCTTCTTGAACTTGTAGAAAGGTTTTTAGCCTTTCTGGAATTCGTAGAGAGGTTTTTAGCCTCTTGCACTTGTAGAGAGGTTTTTAGCCTCTTGAATTCGTAGAAAGGTTTTTAGCCTCTCTTGAACTTGTAGAGAGGTTTTTAGCCTATCTTGAACTTCTAGAAAGGTTTTTAGCCTTTCTTGAATTCGTGTTGTGTGTTGAATGAACAACCCATGACCTCTTTATATAGGCATAGGATTCAAGACTTGTTGCTCAAGTCAAAGTTTATTTAATAATTATCTCTTTGTATTTTTATTTTTTAAAGAGATAATATCAAATAAGACTTGAATTTGATTGGTTGGTGTGATGCAATACGCCACATGTCGCCATATGATTTGTCTTGGCTTTCTTTGACTGCAAGACTTGATTTGATTGGTCTAAACATGTCACTTTGACACGTGTCATCACTTGATTTGTTGATAAAATAAACATTATAATATCAATTTAATTTTAACTATTTAATTTTGAAATTAAATTTAGGATAATTTCAAAATATTAAATAGCAAATTAAATTAATAAACTAAAGTTTATTTATCCATCTACACCTATAATTAATTATGAATGAATATGATCGTTGTAAACCCGTAGATGTCTTTCCTTATCTCACCCACTTGGGAAATCTTCAAAAAACTTCTTATGGGTTTATAGCTTGCATGTATATGTTTAAATTCTGCCATATTTTTATACTATGCCTATTTTTATACCCACCAGTCCCTTTTGGACTGAACCCGTTTTGTCTTCAGTGGTTTGGTGCAGGTTAAGGAGTGCTAGGCGGGAATACAAGTCGTCTAGGTCTTGCATTAGTGTTTAGCACTTTCATTTTGGTTACACTCGCACTCATGATTTCCCTTTTGTGTATGATTATGACTATGGAGCGTTATGTTGTTAGAACTTGAATACTTGGTTGGATATTGTATATGAATTCCATTTTTGGAGCTTGAATGCTCATGGTACTTATCTATATGATTGTTGTTGCTTCCGCTTTATTGATGTTGCTCTGATTTATGGTTTAAGGGTTAGTCCCACCTAGCCTAGAGAGTGTGCGTGTGTCCCCGTTCGCCGTGACTTAGCTCGTGTGTGGATTATCCATTTCATATGCGGGTCGGGTCTCGGTGCGGGGGATGTGGCACCTTGCGCTCGGGTGTTACATCCTTAGGTGGTATCAGAGCCACGGGTTGCAAAACCCGGGCTCTCGTGTCGTGTGAAGTCAGTCTAGGTCGTTCGGCTTAGGGACTACTTGACAATGTGTTGCATGTGCATCTCTTTTGTGCTTAATTGATTTAATTTCCAAATTTTGATTGAATTGATGGCACTCTCATGCATAGACTAAAGATAGCATGCATTTCAGTGTTTCATTGATAGAATGCCTCCGCGTAGACATCGTGAGAGATCACCTGGGCGACACCGGCACCGTGATCGATCTCCTACACCACAACAACAAGAACAACAATCGCAACCGCCTCTGATGGATATGGGAAACTTCATGGAAGCGGTATTCAATTATGTCGAGCACAGGAGAGCTCAAGCTCCTCCGCCACAACCCGTTGAGCAACCTGCTCCTCCAAACAATAATAGGGATCCTCATGGAGTATTTCTGAGCTATAATCCTCCTCAGTTTTCTGGTTCCATTGATGATGAGGTATCGGATGGTTGGTTAACAAGAATTGAAAGGATATTTGGAGTTCGACAATTCACTACTCAGGAGAAAGCCCAATTCGCTATATTCCAACTAGATGGCGGGGCTTATGATTGGTGGGAAAGAACAAAGGAAAAAACTTGAAGTGGATGGTGAAGAGGTGACATGGGAGATTTTTAAATGGGAATTTTGAGAGTGTTTTGTTCCCAAGGTTGTCAGGGAGCGTAAAGAGCAGGAATTTATGGATCTCAAACAAGGAAATCGAACGGTAGCTCAATATATTGCTATTTTTAATCGACTTGGGAAATATGCTCCTCACATTACCCGGGATGAGAAGAGAAAGTCGAGGAAATTCATTGCGGGATTAAGACAAGATTTGAGACATGGTCAGGCGGGTCACAACTTTGAGTCGTTTGCCGACACCGTACAAAGGGCTCTAGTTCAAGAAGAGGAGTATAAGAAGAAAGATCCGGTTTTTAGGCCACCGATGGGGCGAGGTTCTGGAACAAATTCGGGAAAGCAACCTATGGTACAAGCGGCTCCACCCACACAAGGTCTTTTCAAGAAGCCTAGGATTGGAGGGCAATCATCTCAGAATGCTCTGCAGCGATTGATGGCTCCTAAACCGCACAGACTCCGAGTGAGGATCGATTGTCTAAGCCACCATGTACACATTGCGGAGGTCCAACCCACAACTTCTACAATTGTTGGAAAAGGTTGGGCTTATGTATCATATCTGGGAAAGCGGATCACATGGCGAATACATGCCCTGACCAGAATCCAGGATTTCAAAAGGGAGTTCAGAGGCCCATGATTCAGGCACGTGCTTATGCCCTTGAGGGCGAGGAGCAGGATGCTGAGGTGGATCCGACAGCCGTGGTGGAAGGTACCATATGCATTCACACCACGAACATTCATGCATTATTTGATCCGGGTGCTACCCACTCTTTTGACAGCCGTGGTGGAAGGTACCATATGCATTCACACTATGAACATTCATGCATTATTTGATCCGGGTGCTACCCACTCTTTTATATCTAGGGATCTATGTGCTCCTCTGTGCCTACCTGTTCTATGTGCCAATTTTTGTTATTTTGTGAGTTCTCCTCTTGGAGGAAATTTGCAGACGGATCAAGTGGTTCGGGGTTGTTCGGTTTTGATAGATGGGAAAGATTATTCAGCTGATTTCATTATAATGTCTATGAAGAGATATGGGGTAATTTTTGGTATGGATTGGTTATACCGGCATCGGGCCGAGGTTGATTGCTTTAAGAAGAAAATTAAGTTGGGGGAAAGGGTGATTGGAGAAGTGGGATCAAAGAATGCACCGCTTTTATCTTTTATGAAAGCTCATAAGCTAATAAGAGAAGGGGTTATGGGATTCGTTGCTTATCTTCTCAATAAGCCAAAGGATCAAATTAAATTTGAGAAGACCGCTGTGGTTAAGGATTTTCCCGACGTGTTTCCGGAGAATTTAGGTTCGTTGCCGCCGGATCGTGAGATTGAGTTCGTTATAGATTTATATCCGGGATCAGAACCGTATTCTAAGACTCCGTATAGAATGGCTCCGGCAGAGTTGAAGGAATTGAAAAGTCAGCTTGAAGAATTACTTAAGATTGGATATATTCGGCCGAGTTCATCTCCGTGGGGTGCTCCGGTTCTCTTTGTTAAGAAGAAAGATGGAACGTTGAGGATGTGCATAGATTACCAGGAGCTTAATCGGAGGACTATCAAGAATAAATATCCGTTGCCCCACATCGAGGATTTATTTGACATGTTGCAAGGTTCAGGGGTTTATTCGAAATTGGATCTCAGGCAAGGCTACTATCAGTTGAAAATCCGGGAAGAGGACATACCTAAGACAGGATTCAATACCCGGTATGGACACTACGAGTTCATAGTAATGCCCTTCGGTTTGACTAATGCCCCTGCAGCATTTATGGATATGATGCATCGGACTTTTCGGCCTTATTTGGATAAATTCGTAGTAATCTTCATCGATGATATTCTGGTCTATTCGAGAAATCCGGAAGATCATGCCAGGCACCTCAGATTGGTCTTGGAGACTTTGAGAGAGCACCGGTTGTATGCGAAGTTTAGTAAGTGTGAGTTTTGGATCGACCGGGTTGCTTTTCTAGGTCACATTGTCTCGAGTAAGGGCTTGGAAGTTGATCCTTCAAAGATCGAGATGGTTATTCAGTGGCGGAGTCCGAAGAATGCTTCCAAGGTCAGAAGTTTCTTGGGTTTGGCTGGATATTATCGAAGATTTGTTAAGGACTTCTCTAAGATTGCAGCTCCTTTAACGAGGTTGACAAAGAAGGAAGTCAAGTTTGAGTGGGACAAGGCATGTGAGGCAAGTTTTCAACTCTTGAAGGAGAAATTGACCACTGCACCGGTATTAGCACTTCCTGAAGGCACTGAAGGATATATGGTTTATACGGACGCCTTGACGGAAGGATTGGGATGTGTTTTGATGCAGAGTGGTAGGGTGATAGCCTATGCCTCGAGGAAATTAAAGGATCATGAACAGAATTATCCCACTCACGATCTCGAGCTAGCTGCAGTGATCTTTGCTTTGGGGAAGTGGAGACACTACTTATATGGAATTCCTTTCGAGATCTTTTCCAATCACAAGAGCCTTCAGTTCTTGTTTTCTCAGAAGGAGTTGAATAAGAGACAAAGGCGTTGGATGGAGACTTTAGCGGATTATGAGTGTACAATCCGATACCATCCCGGAAAAGCTAATGTGGTCGCGGATGCACTTAGCAGGAAGGCGAGTGTGTCTAATGTAAAAGTGGAAGTTGGAGAGGAATCTGAGTCTTTCAAGCTAAGAGCAAGTATTCGGAATATTATGGTACAACCAGATCTTCAGCAGAGGTTATTTGAGGCTCAGAGAAAGGATTCCGAGGTTCAGAAGTTAGCTGAGAAAGCTAAAGTGGATCCTGAGTGCCGGTTTGGATTTGATGATACGGGACTCTTAAGGTTTAAGAACAGGATTGTGGTTCCGAATGAGTTGAAGAGAATTATCTTGGAAGAGGCTCACAGATCAGGGTATTCGATACATCCCGGAGGTAGTAAAATGTATAAGGATTTGAAGCAGTTTTATTGGTGGAATGGGCTTAAAAGGGATGCAATAAATTTTGTGAGACATTGTCTAACTTGCCAAACCGTGAAAGCTGAGCATCAGAAGCCATCGGGGCTACTTCAACCGTTACCTATCCCAGAATAGAAGTGGCAACAAGTGGCGATGGATTTTGTTTCGGGTATTCCTAGAGTGAAGGGTGGTTTTGATGGAATTTGGGTGATTGTGGATAGATTAACGAAATCGGCACATTTTCTGGCTATTCAGATGTCGGATAAGGTACCTAAGTTGGCTAAGAAGTATGTTGATGAAATTGTCCGACTTCACGGTGTACCGGTCAGTATTGTATCAGATCGAGATCCGAGGTTTACTTCTAGGTTTTGGCAAGAATTGCAAAGGAATCTGGGAACAAGGCTCCAATTCAGCACAGCTTTCCATCCTCAGACAGATGGGCAGTCGGAGAGGTTAATCAAATATTTGGAGGATATGCTGAGAGCATGTGCATTGGATTTCTTGAGTTCGTGGAATGAACAGTTGCCTTTGATCAAATTCGCTTATAATAACAGTTTTCAAGCTTCGATAGGAATGGCGCCTTATAAAGCTCTCTAAGGACGAAAGTGTAGATCTCCCTTATTCTTCGACCTTGAGGAATGGAATTGGACAAAACAGGAGGGAGTGAAACGAGGGGAACAGAAGGAGAAGCCTTCTAAGGCCGTACAAGCGGCGATCAATAAGGTTCAGATAATTCAGCAAAGAATGAAAGCAGCTCAAGATAGACAGAAAAGTTATGCGGATCGGCGAAGAAAGGATATTAAGTTTTAGGCTGGTGATAGAGTATTTCTGAAAGCTTCGCCACGAAAGGGATTTTCGAGGATTGGAAAAGGAGGTAAATTGAATCCTCGTTATCTAGGTCCGTATGAGATTCTTGAGAAAATTGGAGACACGGCTTATCGATTGAATCTACCTCCGAGTTTGACCGGAATCCACAATGTATTTCATGTCTCACAACTTCGCAAATATTATCCGGATGAAACCGAGATCCTACCCGAGGAAGAGGTAGAAATTGAGCCTAATCTCACCTTCGTTCAGAAACCGGTTAAGATTTTCGATCGAAAATTTCAAGAATTAAGAAACCGGTGAATCCCACTAGTTAAGGTATTATGGAGAAGTGATAAGACGGAAGAGGCCACGTGGGAAATGGAGGATAAGATGAAGAAGTTTCATCCTGAGCCGTTTCCGAGCGGTCAGTGAATCCGATGACGGATTCTTTTTAAGGGGGAGAGGTTGTAACGTCCCGACTTTTCAAAATTGTTCAGGTATGAATTAAGTGATAATTACGTGCGCATTTAATTTATTTTAATTACGTTATTTCATTCTTTATTTTACATTATATTAATTAGAGAAATATTTAATTATTTGAAAATATTTGAATTTGAATTTATATGAATTTTCTTTGAACTATTTGCGCTCGATTGAATTACTTGCTTGCCGTTTCTTCGTGATATGAATTCGAAAATTGGTAGAAATTTAATATGTTGGATGTATATGTGTTATGAACATAGTTATATGCTCGTTTTATATTTTCGGACTTGTTTGATTGAGTTTTGGAATTTCTTTTGGTTCGGAATCCAAAACGGGGGCTAACGAGAAATTAGCGCACCATTGGTTCCTTATTTGATAACTTGAGCTAGGAAACTCGGATTCGAGTTTCGTCAACTTCGTTGAACTCGTATCGAAAATTCGAGTTTGATGAACTTAGCCTTATATTTTCCCAAAGTTATTTGAACCTCCGAAATTCAACCGAAACACACAATGGACACCTAAACTGACCTTGCTGCGCTAGAATGATCATAACTTATTCATTTGTTGACCAAATTAACCATGGTTTGAGCCTATGGAACCCTAAGTCAACCCTTTATTCAGCCATTAACCCCCCCAAACCGAGTTAACCCTTCCCACTTGGAGTAAATTGGCCAAACATCAGCTGCTTTCCAGTGAATCCCGTCACTCAAGCCCTAACAAGAGATTCAAGCTTAAATCTCTTTCCAACCCTTCATTAATCCACAAAGTAAGCTTGGATATGTTATGTACATTCCATATGAGTCATTTTCATTCATTCATCCCTAAATTTAAGCATGGTTTTATGAGTTTTGGCAGAGATAGATATATATTTAGGTTTTGAGCATTTTGGTTGATCTCCTTCAATTCTTGAGCTTTTTGAATGATTCCAAGCATGAAAATGATTGTCTTGATCTCCTCTTCCCATTTTTGGTGATGTATTAGCTGTTAGTTGAGGCATTTATGAGCCACCATTAATGAGTTATTGAAGCTTTGGCATGAATTGATCACCACACACTACATCTCACGTTTCAAGGTTTTGGGAGCATGATTGGGAGTTGTTTCTAAGTGGTTTCATTACATCTAAGTTGTCTTTTGTTGGTTGAATGTGTTGAGATGTTGTGCCTTGGTTGTGCTCTGTTTTCTGCTGCGTTTCTTTTCTCTGCTGCGCGCGTGACACGGGCGTGTCACCGTTTTCTTCTTCAGCGTGACACGGGGGTACGCGATTGCCTGGTTCCACTGTACCGAGACACGGGGGTATCACGGGTTGCTGTGTAATGGTGACACGGGCGTGTCACCTTCTGAATTTCGTGCATGATGTGTACGTGTGCATGTGTATATATATATATATATATATTGATTATTTATTAAATGATATTTGATTTAATTGAATGTATGTAATTGTTTATTTCTAAATTTTAATGCGGTTTAATTTGGGTTATGATTGTATTTGAATTTCTTGAACTAATTCGATTGAAAATGTGGAATTATGAATTTGAATGAAAGTGAACGAATAACGGAATGACTTGAATATACTACAAATGGCGAGGCGGGCCCCGCTCCAGTACGGACACTAGCCCGACCAGGACTCGCGGTAGACGATCGTTTTGAAAATAAATAAATAAATTAACCCACGGCGTGCAATTTCGTGCTTGCTGGATTAACTGCGCCGTCGCCGGACGAATTCGATTCAGGAGAGGGCGGAAAAAAAAAAAAAAAAAAAAGAGGGTGGGGTGCAACACGAGGACTTCCCAGGGGATCACCCATCCTAGTACTACTCTCGCCCAAGCACGCTTAACTTCGGAGTTCTGATGGGATCCGGTGCATTAGTGCTGGTATGATCGCACCCGTTGAGTTACGCGCGTTAAATTCATTTATTTGATCCGTACTCGTCTCGCGGGAGCCCTTCACACTTCGAGCGGGCATAACTTTCTATTCGTACGTCGCCTCGCGGCCGGCAGCATATGCACGCGAAGCTCTCTTTGAGCCCCACACCGTACGCAATCAGCATTGCCCTTGCGCCTGATTTCCTGAGCCAAAATCGGACGTTTAAGCCCTCTACGGACCGTTTTTCTACAAACGGCGAGGCAGGGCCCGCTCCTGCACGGACACTAGCTCGACCAGGGCTCGCGGTAGACGATCGTTTTGAAAATAAATAAATTAATTAACCCATGGCGTGCAATTTCGTGCTTACTGGATTAACTGCGGCTTCGCCGGACGAATTTGATTCACGAGAGGGCGAGGGGAAAGAAAAAAAAAAAACGATGGAGGGATGCAACACGAGGACTTCCCTGGGGGTCACCCATCCTAGTACTACTCTCGCCCAAGCACGCTTAACTTCGGAGTTCTGATGGGATCCGGTGCATTAGTGCTGGTCTGATCGCACCCGTTGAGTTACGAGCGTTAAATTCGTTTATTTGATCTGTACTCGTCTCGCGTAGCCTTTCACAGTTCGAGCGGGCATAACTTTCTATTCGAACGTCGCCTCGCGGCCGGCAGCATACGCACGCGAAGCACTCTTCGAGCCCCACGTCGTGCGCAATCAGCATTGCCATTGCGCCTGATTTCCTGAGCCAAAATTGGACGTTTAAGCCCTCTACGGACCGTTTTTCTACAAATGGATCGTTTTGAAAATAAATAAATTAATTAACCCATGTCGTGTAATTTTGTGCTTGCTGGATTAACTGCGGCTTCGCCGGACGAATTCGATTCAGGAGAGGGCGAGGGGAAAAAAAAAAGAGGGAGGGGTGCAACACGAGGACTTCCCTGGGGGGTCACCCATCCTAGTACTACTCTCGCCCAAGCACCCTTAACTTCGAAATTCTGATGGGATCCGGTGCATTAGTGCTGGTATGATCGCACCCGTTGAGTTACGCGCGTTAAATTCATTTATTTGATCCGTACTCGTCTCACAGTAGCCCTTCACACTTCGAGCGGGCATAACTTTCTATTCGTACGTCGCCTCGCGGCCGGCAGCATATGCACGCGAAGCTCTCTTCGAGCCCCACGCCGTGCGCAATTGGCTATGCCCTTTGCGCCTGATTTCCTGAGCCAAAATCGGATGTTTAAGCCCTCTACGGATCGTTTTTCTACAAACGGCGAGGCGGGCTCCGCTGCTGCACGGACACTAGCCCGACCAGGGCTCGCGGTAGACAATCGTTTTGAAAATAAATAAATTAATTAACCCACGGCGTGCAATTTCGTGCTTGCTGGATTAACTGCGTCTTCGCCGGACGAATTCGATTCAGGAGAGGGCGGAAAAAAAAAAAAAGAAAAAGAGGGAGGGAGGGGTGCAACACGAGGACTTCCCAGGGGGTCACCCATCCTAGTACTACTCTCGCCCAAGCACGCTTAACTTCGGAGTTCTGATGGGATCCGGTGCATTAGTGCTGGTATGATCGCACCCGTTGAGTTATGCGCGTTAAATTCATTTATTTGATCCGTACTTATCTCGCGGTAGCCCTTCACGCTTCGAGCGGGCATAAGTTTCTATTCGTACGTCGCCTCGCGGCCGGCAGCATATGCACGAGAAGCACTCTTCGAGCCTCACGCCGTACGCAATCAGCATTGCCCTTGCGCCTCACTTCCTGAACCAAACCTCTACGGACCGTTTTTCTACAAACGGCAAGGCGGGCCCCGCTCCTGCATGGACACTAGCCCGACCAGGGCTCGCGGTAGACGATCGTTTTGAAAATAAATAAATTAATTAACCCATGACGTGCAATTTCGTGCTTGTTGGATTTATTGCGGCTTCGCCGGACGAATTCGATTAAGGAGAGGGCGAGGGGAAAAAAAAAGAGGGAGGGAGGGGTGCAACACGAGGACTTCCCAGGGGGTCACCCATCCTAGTACTACTCTCGCCCAAGCACTCTTAACTTCGAAGTTCTGATGGGATCCGGTGCATTAGTGCTGGTATGATCGCACCCGTTGAGTTACGGGCGATAAATTCATTTATTTGATCCGTACTCGTCTCGCAGTAGCCCTTCACACTTCGAGCGGGCATAACTTTCTATTCGTAGGTCACCTCGAGGCCGGCAGCATATGCATGCTCTTCGAGCCCCACGCCGTGCGCAATCCGCATTGCCCATTGCGCCTGATTTCCTGAGCCAAAATCGGACGTTTAAGCCCTCTACAGACCGTTTTTCTACAAATGGCGAGGCGGGCCCCGCTCCTGCACGGACACTAGCCCGACCAGGACTCGCGGTAGACGATCGTTTTGAAAATAAATAAATAAATTAACCCACGGTGTGCAATTTCGTGCTTGCTGGATTAACTGCACCGGTGGAAAAAAAAAAAAAAAAAAAAAAGAGGGAGGAGTGCAACACGAGGACTTCCCAGGGGGTCACCCATCCTAATACTACTCTCGCCCAAGCTCGCTTAACTTCGGAGTTCTGATAGGATCCGGTGCATTAGTGCTGATATAATCGCACCCGTTGAGTTACGCTCGTTAAATTCATTTATTTGATCCGTACTCGTCTCGCGGTAGCCCTTCACACTTCGAGCAGGCATAACTTTCTATTCGTACGTCGCCTCGCGGCAGGCAGCATATGCACGCGAAGCACTCTTCGAGCCCCACGCCGTATGCAATCAGCATTGCCCTTGCGCCTAACTTCCTGACCCACAATCGGACGTTTAAGCCCTCTACGGACCGTTTTTCTACAAACGGCGAGGCGGGCCCCGCTCCTGCACGGACACTAGCCCGACCAAGGCTCGCGGTAGACGATCGTTTTGAAAATAAATAAATTAATTATCCCATGGCGTGCGATTTCGTGCTTGCTGGATTAACTGCAGCTTCGCCGGACGAATTTGATTCAGGAGAGGGCGAGGGGAAAAAAAAAAAAAAAAAGAGGGAGGGGTGCAACACGAGGACTTCGCAGGGGGTCACCCATCCTAGTTCTACTCTCGCCCCAAGCACGCTTAACTTCGGAGTTCTGCGGGCATAACTTTTTATTCGAACGTCGCCTCGCGGCCGGCAGCATATGCACGCGAAGCTCTCTCGGAGTCCCACGCCGTATGCAATCAGCATTTCCCTTGCGCCTGACTTCCTGAGCCAAAATCGGACGTTTCAGCCCTCTACGGATCGTTTTTCTACAAACGGCGAGGCGGGCCCCGCTCCTGCACGGACACTAGCCCGACAAGGGCTCGCGGTATACGATCGTTTTGAAAATAAATAAATTAATTAACCCATGGCGTGTAATTTCGTGCTTGCTGGATTTACTGCGGCTTCGCCCGATGAATTCGATTAAGGACAAGGCGAGGGGGAAAAAAAAGAGGGAGGGAGGGGTGCAACACGAGGACTTCCCAGGGGGTCACCCATCCTAGTACTACTCTCGCCCAAGCACTCTTAACTTCGAAGTTCAGATGGGATCCGGTGCATTAGTGCTGGTGTAATCGCACCCGTTGAGTTACGTGCGTTAAATTCATTTATTTGATTCGTAGTCGTCTCGCGGTAGCCCTTCACAGTTCGAGCGGGCATAACTTTCTATTCGTACGTCGCCTCGCGGCCGGCAGCATATGCACGCGATGCCCTCTTCGAGCCCCACGCCGTGCGCAATCCGCATTGCCCATTGTGCCTGATTTCCTGAGCCAAAATCAGACGTTTAAGCACTCTACGGACCGTTTGTCTACAAAAGGCGAGGCGGACCCCGCTCCTGCACGGACACTAGCCCGACCAGGGCTCGCGGTAGACGATCGTTTTAAAAATAAATAAATTAATTAACCCATGGCGTGCAATTTCGTGCTTGCTGGATTTACTGCGGCTTCGCCCGATGAATTCGATTAAGGACAAGGCGAGGGGAAGAGAAAAAAAAAAAAAAAAGGGAGGGACCCTTTTTTTTTGCCCCACGCCTGATTGCCCATTGCGCCTGATTTCCTGAGGCAAAATCGGACGTTTAAGCCCTCTACGGACCGTTTTTCTACAAACGGCGAGGCTGGCCCCGCTCTTGCACGGACACTAGCACGATCAGGACTCGCGGTAGACGATCGTTTTGAAGATAAATAAATAAATTAACCCACGGCGTGCAATTTCGTGCTTGCTGGATTAACTGCGCCTTCGCCGGACGAATTCGAGTCAGGAGAGGGCGGAAAAAAAAAAAAAAAAGAGGGAGGGGTGCAACACGAGGACTTCGCAGTGTGTAACGCCCCAATTTTCAATTATGCAATATGTGAATTAATTTCTAAATATGACCTAATTGTTTAATTGCATAATTGCCCTTAAGTGGTTATTTTATTAATTTGAGGACCTAATTGCATGAAATAGTTTTGGACTTAATTGATCAATTTCCATGGGATTGAACTTGATTGCATGACTAATGTTTTGGAGGGGTTAAATTGCGTTTAGCATTATAATATCTAGCATATACTTTTGGTTGCATCAAACATATATACACTTGATCCCTCCCTTCTCTCCCACATCTCGTTCAAAACTGAGCAAGAAGGAAGAAGAGGATTCTTCATTGGAAGCTTGAATTCAAGGGTTATTTGCATAAATTGAAGCATCATCATCATCACAACATCATCTCTTCTCCTTCTTTTCATTCATTCAAGGTATGAGCTTCTAGTTGGGGAAATACATGAATATATTTGAGAGCTAGGGTTGTGTGTTGACCTTGGTAAATTATGTTTTAGTTGTTGAAAGCATGATTACATGGTTCTAGCTATGATTTGATGCATATAGTGTGAGGGTTATAAGCTTGGAGCATGAGTTCATTGTGGGTTTGATCTTGATGACTCTTGATGATTAAGCATGGATTTAAGTGTTTAAATAAGTTATTATTGAACTATAAGTATGCAAGCATGTTTATTTCATGAATTATATGCATTTGGAGTTGAGTATATGATCATTTGTGGAGTTTTGGTTTTGGTTCGTTCTCCCCTGCATAACTGCTCTGTTTCTGTAATGTCCAGAAACTGGGAACGGTCGTTCCCGCCTTAGTGCATTTTGGGAACGGGCGTTCCCAGGCTTCTGAGTGTGTTAGGCCAGCGAGACTGGGAACGGCCGTTCCCACTTTGGCCTTTGTGCCGGAAGGGCCGTTCCCAGCCCAAAGTGTGTTTTATTTTATAAAACGCTGGCGCGTTTCTGAAGGGCCATGGGAACGGCCCTTCCCAATTTCAAAGGGAAGCCGGAACGGCCGTTCCCATGCGTCTGACAGAACAAAATATTCTGCATAAAATTGTATTTTTAGCACCTCGTTCCAATGGCTTCTTTGACCCCGATTTGATATTATATGATCTAAAATGAAGTGAAACAAGATATTTTCATGGTACATTGCATCATACTCGTCGTCTCGTTGCATTTCGCCGTTCGTCCTATTTGGTACATTTTGAGTCGTGTCTTATGTACACTTGTCTTTGTTGCACAGACCGGCACGCCAGTGACGTGGAGTGGGCTTCTTAGGCCGTGTCTTTCGCTTTATTTTGTCGGTACAGGTGAGGCTTAATTGCTAGATATCTAGAACCATTACAACCCTATGTGATGTTTTAAGCCAAAAGGTATATATATCTATAGTTTTCCAAACCTTATTGAATTGCAACTGATTTACTGAATTGTATTGTATTGATTGACCATGTTTTGGGCGAGTATATTGTATCGTGCACTGTGGGCCCGAGAGTGAGTGTTTGAGCCAACCGGGAAAGCATGGGCTGACGGGTAACTCTCACACTCCTCTCAACCGTGGGGATGAACCCTGAATCCACCAGGAGGTTTGGTGGAGGAAGGAGTCCCGTGCGTGGGAGTCATGTTCCCGACGTACACCGTGTTTACCGTGGATGGATCGGGCCTTGCAAACCCACCATCATTGGAGGAAGAAAGAGTTATTGAAACTGCTACGTCTGCACTGTAATTGATTGCATGATCACTTAATTAATTAAGGAAAAGTATCGTGATTGTACACTGTCGGAGTAAGGTTGGAGAATGCCCTCACTCGCCGGGCCACTGATTGATTGATTGATTGAAATGATTGATTGTTAAATCTGATAGTTGTAATCTCGGGCGAGATTTCTGTCGTTATTGAACTTAGAGTGTTTTGTTTATAAAACCTTACCCGAGGTTATGACTTGCATGTTATCTGCGCTTATATATTATTATGCCCCTCGCTCAGTCTTGTGGAGACTGACACCTCACCTTTCAGTTTTGCAGGTTGTGTGCTAGGCGGGATTGGTGTAGAGTCAAGTCTTTCATTTCGGGTCTAGCACGTGTCCATCCTACTTTGTTGCATATGTATTGTTATCTACTGTTTTATGAAATGTTATGTATGTGAGAGATGATAATGTATTGATAGGAATTAGAAATGGTTTGCTTGTAAAGATTTAGTATTAATGCATTTCAGTTTATTTTCTGTTATGATAATTGGTTTGGGGTTAGTCCCGCCTAGCCAGATAGCGTTTATTTTCTTGTCACCCGTTCGCTATGGCTCAGTTCATGTATGGATTGACCGTTTCATATGTGGACTGAGCTATAGTGCGGGGGATGTGGCACCTTTGCGCTTCGGGTGCTACACAGTGGGTCACACATCCTAGTACTACTCTCGCCCAAGCACGCTTAACTTCGGAGTTCTGATGGGATCCGGTGCATTAGTGCTGGTATGATCGCACCAGTTGAGTTACGAGCGTTAAATTCATTTATTTGATCCGTACTCGTCTCGCGGTAGCCCTTCACAGTTCGAGCGGGCATAACTTTCTATTCGTACGTCGCCTCGCGGTCGGCAGCATATGCAAGCGAAGCTCTCTTCGAGCCCCACGCCGTACGCAATCAGCACTGCCCTTGCGCCTGATTTCCTGAGCCAAAATCGGACGTTTAAGCCCTCTACGGATCGTTTTTCTACAAACGGCGTGGCGGGCCCCGCTCCTGCACGGACACTAGCCCGACTAGGGCTCGCGGTAGACGATCTTTTTAAAAATAAATAAATTAATTAACCCATGGCGTGCAATTTCGTGCTTGCTGGATTTACTGCGGCTTCGCCCGACGAATTCAATTAAGGAGAGGGCGAGGGAAAAAAAAAAAAAAAAAAAAAAGGGAGGGAGGGGTGCAACACGAGGACTTCCCAGGGGGTCACCCATCCTAGCACTACTCTCGCCCAAGCACTCTTAACTTCGAAGTTCTGATGGGATCCGGTGCATTAGTGCTGATATGATCGCACCCGTTGAGTTACGCGCGTTAAATTCATTTATTTGATCCGTACTCGTCTCGCAGTAGCCCTTCACACTTCGAGCGGGCATAACTTTCTATTCGTACGTCACCTCGAGGCCGGCAGAATATGCACGCGAAGCTCTCTTCGAGCCCCATGCGCAATCCGAATTGCCCATTGCGCCTGATTTCCAGTGCCAAAATCGGACGTTTAAGCCCTCTACGGACCATTTTTCTACAAACGGCGAGGCGGGCCGCGCTCCTGCACGGACACTAGCCCGTCCAGGACTCGCGGTAGACGATCGTTTTGAAAATAAATAAATAAATTAACCCACGTTTTGCAATTTCGTGCTTGCTGGATTAACTGCGCCGGGGAAAAAAAAAAAAAAAAGAGGGAGGAGTGCAACACGAGGACTTCCCAGGGGGTCACCTATCCTAAGACTACTCTGGCCCAAGCACGCTTAACTTCGGAATTCTGATAGGATCCGGTGCATTAGTGCTGGTATAATCGCACCTGTTGAGTTACGCGCGTTAAATTCATTTATTTGATCCGTACTCGTCCCGCGGTAGCCCTTCACGCTTCGAGCGAGCATAACTTTCTATTCGTAAGTCGTCTCGCGGCCGGCAGCATATGCACGCGAAGCACTCTTTGAGCCCCACGCCGTATGCAATCAGGATTGCCCTTGCGCCTGACTTTCTGACATAAAATCGGACGTTTAAGCCCTCTACGGACCGTTTTTCTACGAACGGCGAGGCGGGCCCAACTCCTGCACAGACACTAGCCCGACCAGGGCTCGCGGTAGACGATCGTTTTGAAAATAAATAAATTAATTAACCCATGGCGTGCAATTTCGTGCTTGCTGGATTTACTCCGGCTTCGCCGGACGAATTCGATTAAGGAGAGGACGAGGGGAAAAAAAAAGAGGGAGGGAGGGGTGCAACACGAGGACTTCCCAGGGGGTCACCCATCCTAGTACTACTCTCGCCCAAGCACTCTTAACTTCGAAGTTCAGATGGGATCCGGTGCATTAGTGCTCGTATGATCGCACCCGTTGAGTTACGTGCGTTAAATTCATTTATTTGATCCGTACTCATCTCGCGGTAGCCCTTCACAGTTCGATCGGGCATAACTTTCTATTCGTACGTCGCCTCGCGGCCGGCAAGATATGCACGCGATGCCCTCTTCGAGCCCCACGCCGTGCGCAATCAGCATTGCCCATTGTGCCTGATTTCCTGAGCCAAAATCAGACGTTTAAGCCCTCTACGGACCGTTTTTCTACAAACGGCGAGGCGGGCCCCGCTCCTGCACGGACACTATCCCGACCAGGACTCGCGGTGGACGATCGTTTTAAAAATAAATAAATTAATTAACCCACGGCTTGCAATTTCGTGCTTGCTGGATTAACTGCGGCTTCGCCGGACGAATTCGATTCAGGAGACGGCGGAAAAAAAAAGAAAAAAAAAGAGGGAGGGGTGCAACACGAGGACTTCCCAGGGGGTCACCCATCCTAGTACTACTCTCGCACAAGCACGCTTAACTTCGGAGTTCTGATGGGATCCGGTGCATTAGTGCTGGTATGATCGCACCCGTTGAGTTACGAGCGTTAAATTCATTTATTTGATCCGTACTCGTCTCGCGGTAGCCCTTCACAGTTCGAGCGGGCATAACTTTCTATTCGAACATCGCCTCGCGGCCGGCAGCATATGCACGCGATGCCCTCTTCGAGCCCCACGCAGTGCGCAATCCGCATTGCCCATTGCGCCTGATTTCCTGAGCCAAAATCGGACGTTTAAGCCCTCTACGGACCGTTTTTCTACAAAAGGCGAGGCGGACCCCGATCCTGCACGGACACTAGCCCGACCAGGGCTCGCGGTAGACGATCGTTTTAAAAATAAATAAATTAATTAACCCATGGCGTGCAGTTTCGTGCTTGCTGGATTAACTGCGGCTTCGCCGGACTAATTCGATTCAGGAGAGGGCGAGGGGAAAAAAAAAAAAAAAAAAGAGGGAAGGGTGCAACACGAGGACTTCCCAGGGGATCACCCATCCTAGTACTACTCTCGCCGAAGCACGCTTGACTTCGAAATTCTGATGGGATCCGGTGCATTAGTGCAGGTATGATCGTACCCGTTGAGTTACGCGCGTTAAATTCATTTATTTGATCCGTACTCGTCTCGCTGTAGCCCTTCACACTTCGAGCGGGCGTAACTTTCTATTCGAACGTCGCCTCGCGGCCGGCAGCATACGAACGCGAAGCACTCTTCGAGCCCCATGCGCAATCCGAATTGCCCCTTGCGCCTGATTTCCAGAGCCAAAATCGGACGTTTAAGCCCTCTACGGGCCATTTTTCTACAAACGGCAAGGCGGGCCCCGCTCCTGCACGGACACTAGCCCGTCCAGGACTCGCGGTAGACGATCGTTTTGAAAATAAATAAATAAATTAACCCACGTTTTGCAATTTCGTGCTTGCTGGATTAACTGCGCCGGGGAAAAAAAAAAAAAAAAGAGGGAGGAGTGCAACACGAGGACTTCCCAGGGGGTCACCTATCCTAAGACTACTCTCGCCCAAGCACGCTTAACTTCGGAGTTCTGATAGGATCCGGTGCATTAGTGCTGGTATAATCGCACCTGTTGAGTTACGCGCGTTAAATTCATTTATTTGATCCGTACTCGTCCTTCGGTAGCCCTTCACACTTCGAGCGGGCATAACTTTCTATTCGTACGTCGTCTCGCGGCCGGCAGCATATGCACGCGAAGCACTCTTTGAGCCCCACGCCGTATGCAATCAAGATTGCCCTTGCGCCTGACTTCCTGACACAAAATCGGACGTGTAAGCCCTCTACGGACCGTTTTTCTACAAACGGCGAGGCGTGCCCTGCTCCTGCACGGACACTAGCCCGACCAGGGCTCGCGGTAGACGATCGTTTTGAAAATAAATAAATTAATTAACCCATGGCGTGCAATTTCGTGCTTGCTGGATTTACTGCAGCTTCGCCGGACGAATTCGATTAAGGAGAGGGCGAGGGGAAAAAAAAAAATGGAGGGAATGGTGCAACACGAGGAGTACCCAGGGGGTCACCCATCCTAGTACTACTCTCGCCCAAGCACTCTTAACTTCGAAGTTCTGATGGGATCCGGTGCATTAGTGCGGGTATGATCGCACCCGTTGAGTTACGCGCGTTAAATTCAATTATTTGATCCGTACTCGTCTCGCAGTAGCCCTTCACACTTCGAGCGGGCATAACTTTCTATTCGAACGTCGCCTCGCGGCCGGCAGCATATGCACGCGATGCCCTCTTCGAGCACCACGCCGTGCGCAATCCGAATTGCCCGTTGCGCCTGATTTCCTCAGCCAAAATCGGACGTTTAAGCCCTCTACGGACCGTTTTTCTACAAATGGCGAGGCGGGCCCCGCTCCTGCACGGACTCTAACCCGACCTGGACTCGCGGTAGACGATCGTTTTAAAAATAAATTAATTAACCCACGGCGTGCAATTTCGTGCTTGCTGGATTAACTGCGGCTTCGCCGGACGAATTCGATTCAGGAGAGGGTGAGGGGCAAAAAAAAAAAAAAAAAGAGGGAGGGGTGCAACACCAGGACTTCCCAGGGGGTCACCCATCCTATTACTACTCTCGCCCAACACTCTTAACTTCGAAGTTCTGATGGGATCCGGTGCATTAGTGCTGGTATGATCGCACCCGTTGAGTTAAGCGCGTTAAATTCATTTATTTGATCCGTACTCGTCTCGCAGTAGCCCTTCACACTTCGAGCGGGCATAACTTTCTATTCGTACGTCGCCTCGCGGCCGGCAGCATATGCACGCGAAGCACTCTTGGAGCCCCACGCCGTACGCAATCAGCATTGCCCTTGCGCCTGACTTCCTGACCCAAAATCGGGCGTTTAAGCCATCTACGGACCTTTTTTCTACAAATGGCAAGGCGGGCCCCGTTCCTGCACGGACACTAGCCCGACCAGGGCTCGCGGTAGTCGATCGTTTTAAAAATAAATAAATTAATTAACCCATGGCGTGAAATGTCGTGCTTGCTGGATTTACTACGGCTTCGCCCGACGAATCCGATTAAGGACAGGGCAAGGGGAAAAAAAAAAAAAAAAAAAAGGGAGGGAGGGGTGCAACACGAGGACTTCCCAGGGGGTCACCCATCCTAGTACTACTCTCGCCCAAGCACTCTTAACTTTGAAGTTCTGATGGGATCCGGTGCATTAGTGCTGGTATGATCGCACCCGTTAAGTTACGCACGTTAAATTCATTTATTTGATCCGTACTCGTCGCGCAGTAGCCCTTCACACTTTGAGCGGGCATAACTTTCTATTCGTACGTCACCTCGAGGCCGGCAGAATATGCACGCGAAGTTCTCTTCGAGCCCCACGCCGTACGCAATTAGCATTGCCCTTGCGCCTGATTTCCTGAGCCAAAATCGGACGTTTAAGCCCTCTACGGATCGTTTTTCTATAAACGGCGAGGCGGGCCCCGCTCCTGCACGGACACTAGCCCGACCAGGGCTCGCGATAGACGATCGTTTTGAAAATAAATTAATTAATTAACCCATGGCGTGCAATTTCGTGCTTGCTGGATTAACTGCGGCTTCGCCGGACGAATTCGATTCAAGAGAGGGCGGAAAAAAAAAAAAAAACAAAAAAGAGGGAGGGGTGCAGCACGAGGACTTCCGAGGGGGTCACCCATCCTAGTACTACTCTCGCCCAAGCACGCTTAACTTCGGAGTTCTGATGGGATCCGGTGCATTAGTGTTGGTATGATCGGACCCGTTGTGTTACGCGCGTTAAATTCGTTTATTTGATCCGTACTCGTCTCGCGTTATCCCTTCACACTTCGAGCGGGCATAACTTTCTAATCGTACGTCGCCTCGCGGCCGGCAGCATATGCACTCGAAGCTCTCTTCGAGCCCCACGCCGTACGCAATCAGGATTGCCCTTGCGCCTGATTTCCTGAGCCAAAATTGGACTTTTAAGCCCTATACGGACCATTTTTCTACAAACGGCGAGGCGGGCCCCGCTCCTGCACGGACACTAGCCCAACCAGGGCTCGCGGTAGACGATCGTTTTGAAAATAAATAAATTAATTAACCCATGGCGTGCAATTTTGAGCTTGCTGGATTAACTGCGGCTTCGCCGGACGAATTTGATTCAGGAGAGGGCGAGGGGCAAAAAAAAAAAAAAAGAGTGAGGGGTGCAACACGAGGATTTCCCACGGGGTCACCCATCCTAGTACTACCCTCGCCCAAGCACGCTTAACTTCGGAGTTCTGATGGGATCCGGTGTATTAGTACTGGTATGATAGCACCCGTTGAGTTACGAGCGTTAAATTCATTTATTTGATCCGTACTCGTCTCGCGGTAGCCCTTCACAGTTCGAGCGGGCATAACTTTCTATTCGAACATCGCCTCGCGGCCGGCAGCATATGCACGCGAAGCTCTCTTCGAGCCCCACGCCGTGCGCGAACCGCATTGCCCATTGCGCCTGATTTCCTGAGCCAAAATCGGACGTTTAGGCCCTCTACAGACCGTTTTTCTACAAATGGCGAGGCGGGCCCCGCTCCTGCACGGACATCAGCCCCAGGGCTCGCGGAAGACGATCGTTTTGAAAATAAATAAATTAATTAACCCATGGCGTACAATTTCGTGCTTGCTGGATTAACTGCGGCTTCGCCGGACGAATTTGATTCAGGAGAGGGCGAGGGGAAAAAAAAAAAAAGAGGGAGGGGTGCAGCACGAGGACTTCCCAGGGGGTCACCCATCCTAGTACTACCCTCGCCCAACCACGCTTAATTTCGGAGTTCTGATGGGATCCGGTGTATTAGTACTGGTATGATCGCACCCGTTGAGTTTCGCGCGTTAAATTCATTTACTTGATCCGTACTCGTCTCGGGGTAGCCCTTCACACTTCGAGCGGGCATAACTTTCTATTCGTACGTCGCCTCGCGGCCGGCAGCATATGCACGCGAAGCCCTCTACGAGCCCCTCGCCGTGCGCAATCAGCATTGCCCTTGCGCCTGATTTCCTGAGCCAAAATCGGACGTTTAAGCCCTCTACGGACCGTTTTTCTACAAAAGGCAAGGCGGGTCCCACTCCTGCACGGACACTAGCCCGACCAGGGCTCGCGGTAGACGATCGTTTTGAAAATTAACAAATTAATTAACCCATGGCGTGCAATTTCGAGCTTGCTGGATTAACTGCGGCTTCGCCGGACGAATTTGATTCAGGAGAGGGCGAGGGGCAAAAAAAAAAAAAAAAGAGGGAGGGGTGCAACACGAGGACTTCCCAAGGGGTCACCCATCCTAGTACTACCCTCGCCCAAGCACGCTTAACTTCGGAGTTCTGATGGGATCCGGTGTATTAGTACTGGTATGATCGCACCCGTTGAGTTACGAGCGTTAAATTCATCTATTTGATCCGTACTCATCTCGCGGTAGCCCTTCACAGTTCGAGCGGGCATAACTTTCTATTCGTACGTCGCCTCGCGGCCGGCAGCATATGCACGCGAAGCTCTCTTCGAGCCCCACGCCGTGCGCACTAGGCTACGCCCATTGCGCCTGATTTCCTGAGCCAAAATCGGACGTTTAAGCCCTCTACGCACCGTTTTTCTACAAACGGCGAGGCGGGCCCCGCTCCTGCACGGACATTAGCCCGACCAGTGCTCGCGATAGACGGTCGTTTTGAAAATAAATAAATAAATTAACCCACGGCGTGCAATTTCGTGCTTGCTGGATTAACTGCGTCTTCGCCCGACGAATTCGATTCGGCAGAGGGCGGAAAAAAAAAAAAAAGAAAAAGAGGGAGGGGTGCAACACGAGGACTTCCCAGGGGGTCACCCATCCTAGTACTACTCTCGCCCAAGCACGCTTAACTTCGGAGTTCTGATGGGATCCGGTGCATTAGTGCTGGTATGATCGCACCCGTTGAGTTACGCGCGTTAAGTTCATTTATTTGATCCGTACTCGTCTCGCAGTAGCCCTTCACACTTCGAGCGGGCAAAACTTTCTATTCGTACGTCGCCTCGCGGCCGGCAGCATATGCACGCGAAGCTCTCTTCGAGCCCCACGCCGTGCGCACTAGGCTACGCCCATTGCGCCTGATTTCCTGAGCCAAAATCGGACGTTTAAGCCCTCTACGCACCGTTTTTCTACAAACGGCGAGGCGGGCCCCGCTCCTGCACGGACATTAGCCCGACCAGTGCTCGCGATAGACGGTCGTTTTGAAAATAAATAAATAAATTAACCCACGGCGTGCAATTTCGTGTTTGCTGGATTAACTGCGTCTTCGCCCGACGAATTCGATTCGGCAGAGGGCGGAAAAAAAAAAAAAAGAAAAAGAGGGAGGGGTGCAACACGAGGACTTCCCAGGGGGTCACCCATCCTAGTACTACTCTCGCCCAAGCACGCTTAACTTCGGAGTTCTGATGGGATCCGGTGCATTAGTGCTGGTATGATCGCACCCGTTGAGTTACGCGTGTTAAGTTCATTTATTTGATCCGTACTCGTCTCGCAGTAGCCCTTCACACTTCGAGCAGGCAAAACTTTCTATTCGTACGTCGCCTCGCGGCCGGCAGCATATGCACGCGAAGCTCTCTTCGAGCCCCACACCGTGCGCACTAGGCTACGCCCATTGCGCCTGATTTCCTGAGCCAAAATCGAACGTTTGAGCCCTCCACGCACCGTTTTTCTACAAACGGCGACGCGGGCCCCGCTCCTGCACGGACACTAGCCCGACCAGTGCTCGCGGTAGACGGTCGTTTTGAAAATAAATAAATAAATTAACCCACGGCGTGCAATTTCGTGCTTGCTGGATTAACTGCGTCTTCGTCCGACGAATTCGATTCGGCAGAGGGCGGAAAAAAAAAAAAAAAAGAAAAAGAGGGAGGGGTGCAACACGAGGACTTCCCAGGGGGTCACCGATCCTAGTACTACTCTCGCCCAAGCACGCTTAACTTCGGAGTTCTGATGGGATCCGGTGCATTAGTGCTGGTATGATCGCACCCGTTGAGTTACGCGCGTTAAGTTCATTTATTTGATCCGTACTCGTCTCGCAGTAGCCCTTCACACTTCGAGCGGGCAAAACTTTCTATTCGTACGTCGCCTCGCGGCCGGCAGCATATGCACGCGAAGCTCTCTTCGAGCCCCACACCGTGCGCACTAGGCTACGCCCATTGCGCCTGATTTCCTGAGCCAAAATCGGACGTTTGAGCCCTCCACGCACCGTTTTTCTACAAACGGCGACGCGGGCCCCGCTCCTGCACGGAAACTAGCCCGACCAGTGCTCGCGGTAGACGGTCGTTTTGAAAATAAATAAATAAATTAACCCACGGCGTGCAATTTCGTGCTTGCTGGATTAACTGCGTCTTCGTCCGACGAATTCGATTCGGGAGAGGGCGGAAAAAAAAAAAAAAGAAAAAGAGGGAGGGGTGCAACACGAGGACTTCCCAGGGGGTCACCCATCCTAGTACTACTCTCGCCCAAGCACGCTTAACTTCGGAGTTCTGATGGGATCCGGTGCATTAGTGCTGGTATGATCGCACCCGTTGAGTTACGCGCGTTAAGTTCATTTATTTGATCCGTACTCGTCTCGCAATAGCCCTTCACACTTCGAGCGGGCAAAACTTTCTATTCGTACGTCGCCTCGCGGCCGGCAGCATATGCACGCGAAGCTCTCTTCGAGCCCCACGCCGTGCGCACTAGGCTACGCCCATTGCGCCTGATTTCCTGAGCCAAAATCGGACGTTTGAGCCCTCCACGCACCGTTTTTCTACAAACGGCGAGGCGGGCCCCGCTCCTGCACGGACATTAGCCCGACCAGTGCTCGCGGTAGACGGTCGTTTTGAAAATAAATAAATTAATTAACCAACGGCGTGCAATTTCGTGCTTGCTGGATTAACTGCGTCTTCGCCCGACGAATTCGATTCGGGAGATGGCGGAAAAAAAAAAAAAAAGAAAAAGAGGGAGGGGTGCAACACGAGGACTTCCCAGGGGGTCACCCATCCTAGTACTACTCTCGCCCAAGCACGCTTAACTTTGGAGTTCTGATGGGATCCGGTGCATTAGTGCTGGTATGATCGCACCCGTTGAGTTACGCGCGTTAAGTTCATTTATTTGATCCGTACTCGTCTCGCAATAGCCCTTCACACTTCGAGCGGGCAAAACTTTCTATTCGTACGTCGCCTCGCGGCCGGCAGCATATGCACGCGAAGCTCTTTTCGAGCCCCACGCCGTGCGCAACAGGCTACGCCCATTGCGCCTGATTTCCTGAGCCAAAATCGGACGTTTAAGCCCTCCACGCACCGTTTTTCTACAAACGGCGAGGCGGGCCCAGCTCCTGCACGGACATTAGCCCGACCAGTGCTCGCGGTAGACGGTCGTTTTGAAAATAAATTAATTAATTAACCCACGGCGTGTAATTTCGTGCTTGCTGGATTAACTGCGTCTTCGCCCGACGAATTCGATTCGGGAGAGGGCGGAAAAAAAAAAAAAAAGAAAAAGAGGGAGGGGTGCAACACGAGGACTTCCCAGGGGGTCACCGATCCTAGTACTACTCTCGCCCAAGCACGCTTAACTTCGGAGTTCTGATGGGATCCGGTGCATTAGTGCTGGTATGATCGCACCCGTTGAGTTACGCGCGTTAAGTTCATTTATTTGATCCGTACTCGTCTCGCAATAACCCTTCACACTTCGAGCGGGCAAAACTTTCTATTCGTACGTCGCCTCGCGGCCGGCAGCATATGCACGCGAAGCTCTCTTCGAGCCCCACGCCGTGCGCACTAGGCTTCGCCCATTGCGCCTGATTTCCTGAGCCAAAATCGGACGTTTAAGCCCTCCACGCACCGTTTTTCTACAAACGGCGACGCGGGCCCCGCTCCTGCACGGAAACTAGCCCGACCAGTGCTCGCGGTAGACGGTCGTTTTGAAAATAAATAAATAAATTAACCCACGGCGTGCAATTTCGTGCTTGCTGGATTAACTGCGTCTTCGTCCGACGAATTCGATTCGGGAGAGGGCGGAAAAAAAAAAAAAAAGAAAAAGAGGGAGGGGTGCAACACGAGGACTTCCCAGGGGGTCACCCATCCTAGTACTACTCTCGCCCAAGCACGCTTAACTTCGGAGTTCTGATGGGATCCGGTGCATTAGTGCTGGTATGATCGCACCCGTTGAGTTACGCGCGTTAAGTTCATTTATTTGATCCGTACTCGTCTCGCAATAGCCCTTCACACTTCGAGCGGGCAAAACTTTCTATTCGTACGTCGCCTCGAGGCCGGCAGCATATGCACGCGAAGCTCTCTTCGAGCCCCACGCCGTGCGCAATGGCTTCGCCCATTGCGCCTGATTTCCTGAGCCAAAATCGAACGTTTAAGCCCTCCACGCACCGTTTTTCTACAAACGGCGACGCGGGCCCCGCTCCTGCACGGAAACTAGCCCGACCAGTGCTCGCGGTAGACGGTCGTTTTGAAAATAAATAAATAAATTAACCCACGGCGTGCAATTTCGTGCTTGCTGGATTAACTGCGTCTTCGCCCGACGAATTCGATTCGGGAGAGGGCGGAAAAAAAAAAAAAAGAAAAAGAGGGAGGGGTGCAACACGAGGACTTCCCAGGGGGTCACCCATCCTAGTACTACTCTCGCCCAAGCATGCTTAACTTCGGAGTTCTGATGGGATCCGGTGCATTAGTGCTGGTATGATCGCACCCGTTGAGTTACGCGCGTTAAGTTCATTTATTTGATCCGTACTCGTCTCGCAATTGCCCTTCACACTTCGAGCGGGCAAAACTTTCTATTCGTACGTCGCCTCGCGGCCGGCAGCATATGCACGCGAAGCTCTGTTCGAGCCCCACGCCGTGCGCAACAGGCTACGCCCATTGCGCCTGATTTCCTGAGCCAAAATCGGACGTTTGAGCCCTCCACGCACCGTTTTTCTACAAACGGCGACGCGGGCCCAGCTCCTGCACGGACATTAGCCCGACCAGTGCTCGCGGTAGACGGTCGTTTTGAAAATAAATAAATTAATTAACCCACGGCGTGCAATTTCGTGCTTGCTGGATTAACTGCGTCTTCGCCCGACGAATTCGATTCGGGAGAGGGCGGAAAAAAAAAAAAAAAGAAAAAGAGGGAGGGGTGCAACACGAGGACTTCCCAGGGGGTCACCCATCCTAGTACTACTCTCGCCCAAGCACGCTTAACTTCGGAGTTCTGATGGGATCCGGTGCATTAGTGCTGGTATGATCGCACCCGTTGAGTTACGCGCGTTAAGTTCATTTATTTGATCCGTACTCGTCTCGCAATAGCCCTTCACACTTCGAGCGGGCAAAACTTTCTATTCGTACGTCGCCTCGCGGCCGGCAGCATATGCACGCGAAGCTCTCTTCGATCCCCACGCCGTGCGCAACAGGCTACGCCCATTGCGCCTGATTTCCTGAGCCAAAATCGGACGTTTAAGCCCTCGACGCACCGTTTTTCTACAAACGGCGAGGCGGGCCCAGCTCCTGCACGGACATTAGCCCGACCAGCGCTCGCGGTAGACGGTCGTTTTGAAAATAAATAAATTAATTAACCCACGGCGTGCAATTTCGTGCTTGCTGGATTAACTGCGTCTTCGCCCGACGAATTCGATTCGGGAGAGGGCGGAAAAAAAAAAAAAAAGAAAAAGAGGGAGGGGTACAACACGAGGACTTCCCAGGGGGTCACCCATCCTAGTACTACTCTCGCCCAAGCACGCTTAACTTCGGAGTTCTGATGGGATCCGGTGCATTAGTGCTGGTATGATCGCACCCGTTGAGTTACGCGCGTTAAGTTCATTTATTTGATCCGTACTCGTCTCGCAATAACCCTTCACACTTCGAGCGGGCAAAACTTTCTATTCGTACGTCGCCTCGCGGCCGGCAGCATATGCACGCGAAGCTCTCTTCGAGCCCCACGCCGTGCGCACTAGGCTTCGCCCATTGCGCCTGATTTCCTGAGCCAAAATCGGACGTTTAAGCCCTCCACGCACCGTTTTTCTACAAACGGCGACGCGGGCCCCGCTCCTGCACGGAAACTAGCCCGACCAGTGCTCGCGGTAGACGGTCGTTTTGAAAATAAATAAATAAATTAACCCACGGCGTGCAATTTCGTGCTTGCTGGATTAACTGCGTCTTCGTCCGACGAATTCGATTCGGGAGAGGGCGGAAAAAAAAAAAAAAAGAAAAAGAGGGAGGGGTGCAACACGAGGACTTCCCAGGGGGTCACCCATCCTAGTACTACTCTCGCCCAAGCACGCTTAACTTCGGAGTTCTGATGGGATCCGGTGCATTAGTGCTGGTATGATCGCACCCGTTGAGTTACGCGCGTTAAGTTCATTTATTTGATCCGTACTCGTCTCGCAATAGCCCTTCACACTTCGAGCGGGCAAAACTTTCTATTCGTACGTCGCCTCGAGGCCGGCAGCATATGCACGCGAAGCTCTCTTCGAGCCCCACGCCGTGCGCAATGGCTTCGCCCATTGCGCCTGATTTCCTGAGCCAAAATCGAACGTTTAAGCCCTCCACGCACCGTTTTTCTACAAACGGCGACGCGGGCCCCGCTCCTGCACGGAAACTAGCCCGACCAGTGCTCGCGGTAGACGGTCGTTTTGAAAATAAATAAATAAATTAACCCACGGCGTGCAATTTCGTGCTTGCTGGATTAACTGCGTCTTCGCCCGACGAATTCGATTCGGGAGAGGGCGGAAAAAAAAAAAAAAGAAAAAGAGGGAGGGGTGCAACACGAGGACTTCCCAGGGGGTCACCCATCCTAGTACTACTCTCGCCCAAGCATGCTTAACTTCGGAGTTCTGATGGGATCCGGTGCATTAGTGCTGGTATGATCGCACCCGTTGAGTTACGCGCGTTAAGTTCATTTATTTGATCCGTACTCGTCTCGCAATTGCCCTTCACACTTCGAGCGGGCAAAACTTTCTATTCGTACGTCGCCTCGCGGCCGGCAGCATATGCACGCGAAGCTCTGTTCGAGCCCCACGCCGTGCGCAACAGGCTACGCCCATTGCGCCTGATTTCCTGAGCCAAAATCGGACGTTTGAGCCCTCCACGCACCGTTTTTCTACAAACGGCGACGCGGGCCCAGCTCCTGCACGGACATTAGCCCGACCAGTGCTCGCGGTAGACGGTCGTTTTGAAAATAAATAAATTAATTAACCCACGGCGTGCAATTTCGTGCTTGCTGGATTAACTGCGTCTTCGCCCGACGAATTCGATTCGGGAGAGGGCGGAAAAAAAAAAAAAAAGAAAAAGAGGGAGGGGTGCAACACGAGGACTTCCCAGGGGGTCACCCATCCTAGTACTACTCTCGCCCAAGCACGCTTAACTTCGGAGTTCTGATGGGATCCGGTGCATTAGTGCTGGTATGATCGCACCCGTTGAGTTACGCGCGTTAAGTTCATTTATTTGATCCGTACTCGTCTCGCAATAGCCCTTCACACTTCGAGCGGGCAAAACTTTCTATTCGTACGTCGCCTCGCGGCCGGCAGCATATGCACGCGAAGCTCTCTTCGATCCCCACGCCGTGCGCAACAGGCTACGCCCATTGCGCCTGATTTCCTGAGCCAAAATCGGACGTTTAAGCCCTCGACGCACCGTTTTTCTACAAACGGCGAGGCGGGCCCAGCTCCTGCACGGACATTAGCCCGACCAGCGCTCGCGGTAGACGGTCGTTTTGAAAATAAATAAATTAATTAACCCACGGCGTGCAATTTCGTGCTTGCTGGATTAACTGCGTCTTCGCCCGACGAATTCGATTCGGGAGAGGGCGGAAAAAAAAAAAAAAAGAAAAAGAGGGAGGGGTACAACACGAGGACTTCCCAGGGGGTCACCCATCCTAGTACTACTCTCGCCCAAGCACGCTTAACTTCGGAGTTCTGATGGGATCCGGTGCATTAGTGCTGGTATGATCGCACCCGTTAAGTTACGCGCGTTAAGTTCATTTATTTGATCCTTACTCGTCTCGCAATAGCCCTTCACACTTCGAGCGGGCAAAACTTTCTATTCGTACGTCGCCTCGCGGCCGGCAGCATATGCACGCGAAGCTCTTTTCGAGCCCCACGCCGTGCGCAACAGGCTACGCCCATTGCGGCTGATTTCCTGAGCCAAAATCGGACGTTTAAGCCCTCCACGCACCGTTTTTCTACAAACGGCGAGGCGGGCCCAGCTCCTGCACGGACATTAGCCCGACCAGTGCTCGCGGTAGACGGTCGTTTTGAAAATAAATTAATTAATTAACCCACGGCGTGCAATTTCGTGCTTGCTGGATTAACTGCGTCTTCGCCCGACGAATTCGATTCGGGAGAGGGCGGAAAAAAAAAAAAAAAGAAAAAGAGGGAGGGGTGCAACACGAGGACTTCCCAGGGGGTCACCGATCCTAGTACTACTCTCGCCCAAGCACGCTCAACTTCGGAGTTCTGATGGGATCCGGTGCATTAGTGCTGGTATGATCGCACCCGTTGAGTTACGCGCGTTAAGTTCATTTATTTGATCCGTACTCGTCTCGCAATAACCCTTCACACTTCGAGCGGGCAAAACTTTCTATTCGTACGTCGCCTCGCGGCCGGCAGCATATGCACGCGAAGCTCTCTTCGAGCCCCACGCCGTGCGCACTAGGCTTCGCCCATTGCGCCTGATTTCCTGAGCCAAAATCGGACGTTTAAGCCCTCCACGCACCGTTTTTCTACAAACGGCGACGCGGGCCCCGCTCCTGCACGGAAACTAGCCCGACCAGTGCTCGCGGTAGACGGTCGTTTTGAAAATAAATAAATAAATTAACCCACGGCGTGCAATTTCGTGCTTGCTGGATTAACTGCGTCTTCGTCCGACGAATTCGATTCGGGAGAGGGCGGAAAAAAAAAAAAAAAGAAAAAGAGGGAGGGGTGCAACACGAGGACTTCCCAGGGGGTCACCCATCCTAGTACTACTCTCGCCCAAGCACGCTTAACTTCGGAGTTCTGATGGGATCCGGTGCATTAGTGCTGGTATGATCGCACCCGTTGAGTTATGCGCGTTAAGTTCATTTATTTGATCCGTACTCGTCTCGCAATAGCCCTTCACACTTCGAGCGGGCAAAACTTTCTATTCGTACGTCGCCTCGCGGCCGGCAGCATATGCACGCGAAGCTCTCTTCGAGCCCCACGCCGTGCGCAATGGCTTCGCCCATTGCGCCTGATTTCCTGAGCCAAAATCGGACGTTCAAGCCCTCCACGCACCGTTTTTCTACAAACGGCGAGGCGGGCCCCGCTCCTGCACGGACATTAGCCCGACCAGTGCTCGCGGTAGACGGTCGTTTTGAAAATAAATAAATAAATTAACCCACGGCGTGCAATTTCGTGCTTGCTGGATTAACTGCGTCTTCGCCCGACGAATTCGATTCGGGAGAGGGCGGAAAAAAAAAAAGAAGAAAAAGAGGGAGGGGTGCAACACTAGGACTTCCCAGGGGGTCACCCATCCCAGTACTACTCTCGCCCAAGCACGCTTAACTTTGGAGTTCTGATGGGATCCGGTGCATTAGTGCTGGTATGATCGCACCCGTTGAGTTACGCGCGTTAAGTTCATTTATTTGATCCGTACTCGTCTCGCAATAGACCTTCACACTTCGAGCGGGCAAAACTTTCTATTCGTACGTCGCCTCGCGGCCGGCAGCATATGCACGCGAAGCTCTTTTCGAGCCCCACGCCGTGCGCAACAGGCTACGCCCATTGCGCCTGATTTCCTGAGCCAAAATCGGACGTTTGAGCCCTCCACGCACCGTTTTTCTACAAACGGCGACGCGGGCCCAGCTCCTGCACGGACATTAGCCCGACCAGTGCTCGTGGTAGACGGTCGTTTTGAAAATAAATAAATTAATTAACCCACGGCGTGCAATTTCGTGCTTGCTGGATTAACTGCGTCTTCGCCCGACGAATTCGATTCGGGAGAGGGCGGAAAAAAAAAAAAAAAGAAAAAGAGGGAGGGGTGCAACACGAGGACTTCCCAGGGGGTCACCCATCCTAGTACTATTCTCGCCCAAGCACGCTTAACTTCGGAGTTCTGATGGGATCCGGTGCATTAGTGCTGGTATGATCGCACCCGTTGAGTTACGCGCGTTAAGTTCATTTATTTGATCCGTACTCGTCTCGCAATAGCCCTTCACACTTCGAGCGGGCAAAACTTTCTATTCGTACGTCGCCTCGCGGCCGGCAGCATATGCACGCGAAGCTCTCTTCGATCCCCACGCCGTGCGCAACAGGCTACGCCCATTGCGCCTGATTTCCTGAGCCAAAATCGGACGTTTAAGCCCTCTACGCACCGTTTTTCTACAAACGGCGAGGCGGGCTCAGCTCCTGCACGGACATTAGCCCGACCAGCGCTCGCGGTAGACGGTCGTTTTGAAAATAAATAAATTAATTAACCCACGGCGTGCAATTTCGTGCTTGCTGGATTAACTGCGTCTTCGCCCGACGAATTCGATTCGGGAGAGGGCGGAAAAAAAAAAAAAAGAAAAAGAGGGAGGGGTACAACACGAGGACTTCCCAGGGGGTCACCCATCCTAGTACTACTCTCGCCCAAGCACGCTTAACTTCGGAGTTCTGATGGGATCCGGTGCATTAGTGCTGGTATGATCGCACCCGTTAAGTTACGCGCGTTAAGTTCATTTATTTGATCCGTACTCGTCTCGCAATAGCCCTTCACACTTCGAGCGGGCAAAACTTTCTATTCGTACGTCGCCTCGCGGCCGGCAGCATATGCACGCGAAGCTCTTTTCGAGCCCCACGCCGTGCGCAACAGGCTACGCCCATTGCGCCTGATTTCCTGAGCCAAAATCGGACGTTTAAGCCCTCCACGCACCGTTTTTCTACAAACGGCGAGGCGGGCCCAGCTCCTGCACGGACATTAGCCCGACCAGTGCTCGCGGTAGACGGTCGTTTTGAAAATAAATTAATTAATTAACCCACGGCGTGCAATTTCGTGCTTGCTGGTTTAACTGCGTCTTCGCCCGACGAATTCGATTCGGGAGAGGGCGGAAAAAAAAAAAAAAAGAAAAAGAGGGAGGGGTGCAACACGAGGACTTCCCAGGGGGTCACCGATCCTAGTACTACTCTCGCCCAAGCACGCTCAACTTCGGAGTTCTGATGGGATCCGGTGCATTAGTGCTGGTATGATCGCACCCGTTGAGTTACGCGCGTTAAGTTCATTTATTTGATCCGTACTCGTCTCGCAATAACCCTTCACACTTCGAGCGGGCAAAACTTTCTATTCGTACGTCGCCTCGCGGCCGGCAGCATATGCACGCGAAGCTCTCTTCGAGCCCCACGCCGTGCGCACTAGGCTTCGCCCATTGCGCCTGATTTCCTGAGCCAAAATCGGACGTTTAAGCCCTCCACGCACCGTTTTTCTACAAACGGCGACGCGGGCCCCGCTCCTGCACGGAAACTAGCCCGACCAGTGCTCGCGGTAGACGGTCGTTTTGAAAATAAATAAATAAATTAACCCACGGCGTGCAATTTCGTGCTTGCTGGATTAACTGCGTCTTCGTCCGACGAATTCGATTCGGGAGAGGGCGGAAAAAAAAAAAAAAAGAAAAAGAGGGAGGGGTGCAACACGAGGACTTCCCAGGGGGTCACCCATCCTAGTACTACTCTCGCCCAAGCACGCTTAACTTCGGAGTTCTGATGGGATCCGCTGCATTAGTGCTGGTATGATCGCACCCGTTGAGTTACGCGCGTTAAGTTCATTTATTTGATCCGTACTCGTCTCGCAATAGCCCTTCACACTTCGAGCGGGCAAAACTTTCAATTCGTACGTCGCCTCGCGGCCGGCAGCATATGCACGCGAAGCTCTCTTCGAGCCCCACGCCGTGCGCAATGGCTTCGCCCATTGCGCCTGATTTCCTGAGCCAAAGCACGGACATTAGCCCGACCAGTGCTCGCGGTAGACGGTCGTTTTGAAAATAAATAAATAAATTAACCCACGGCGTGCAATTTCGTGCTTGCTGGATTAACTGCGTCTTCGCCCGACGAATTCGATTCGGGAGAGGGCGGAAAAAAAAAAAAAAGAAAAAGAGGGAGGGGTGCAACACGAGGACTTCCCAGGGGGTCACCCATCCCAGTACTACTCTCGCCCAAGCACGCTTAACTTCGGAGTTCTGATGGGATCCGGTGCATTAGTGCTGGTATGATCGCACCCGTTGAGTTACGCGCGTTAAGTTCATTTATTTGATCCGTACTCGTCTCGCAATAGCCCTTCACACTTCGAGCGGGCAAAACTTTCTATTCGTACGTCGCCTCGCGGCCGGCAGCATATGCACGCGAAGCTCTTTTCGAGCCCCACGCCGTGCGCAACAGGCTACGCCCATTGCGCCTGATTTCCTGAGCCAAAATCGGACGTTTGAGCCCTCCACGCACCGTTTTTCTACAAACGGCGACGCGGGCCCAGCTCCTGTACGGACATTAGCCCGACCAGTGCTCGCGGTAGACGGTCGTTTTGAAAATAAATAAATTAATTAACCCACGGTGTGCAATTTCGTGCTTGCTGGATTAACTGCGTCTTCGCCCGACGAATTCGATTCGGGAGAGGGCGGAAAAAAAAAAAAAAAGAAAAAGAGGGAGGGGTGCAACACGAGGACTTCCCAGGGGGTCACCCATCCTAGTACTACTCTCGCCCAAGCACGCTTAACTTCGGAGTTCTGATGGGATCCGGTGCATTAGTGCTGGTATGATCGCACCCGTTGAGTTACACGCGTTAAGTTCATTTATTTGATCCGTACTCGTCTCGCAATAGCCCTTCACACTTCGAGCGGGCAAAACTTTCTATTCGTACGTCGCCTCGCGGCCGGCAGCATATGCACGCGAAGCTCTCTTCGATCCCCACGCCGTGCGCAACAGGCTACGCCCATTGCGCCTGATTTCCTGAGCCAAAATCGGACGTTTAAGCCCTCTACGCACCGTTTTTCTACAAACGGCGAGGCGGGCCCAGCTCCTGCACGGACATTAGCCCGACCAGCGCTCGCGGTAGACGGTCGTTTTGAAAATAAATAAATTAATTAACCCACGGCGTGCAATTTCGTGCTTGCTGGATTAACTGCGTCTTCGCCCGACGAATTCGATTCGGGAGAGGGCGGAAAAAAAAAAAAAAAGAAAAAGAGGGAGGGGTACAACACGAGGACTTCCCAGGGGGTCACCCATCCTAGTACTACTCTCGCCCAAGCACGCTTAACTTCGGAGTTCTGATGGGATCCGGTGCATTAGTGCTGGTATGATCGCACCCGTTGAGTTACGCGCGTTAAGTTCATTTATTTGATCCGTACTCGTCTCGCAATAGCCCTTCACACTTCGAGCGGGCAAAACTTTCTATTCGTACGTCGCCTCGCGGCCGGCAGCATATGCACGCGAAGCTCTTTTCGAGCCCCACGCCGTGCGCAACAGGCTACGCCCATTGCTCCTGATTTCCTGAGCCAAAATCGGACGTTTAAGCCCTCCACGCACCGTTTTTCTACAAACGGCGAGGCGGGCCCAGCTCCTGCACGGACATTAGCCCGACCAGTGCTCGCGGCAGACGGTCGTTTTGAAAATAAATTAATTAATTAACCCACGGCGTGCAATTTCGTGCTTGCTGGATTAACTGCGTCTTCGACCGACGAATTCGATTCGGGAGAGGGCGGAATAAAAAAAAAAAAGAAAAAGAGGGAGGGGTGCAACACGAGGACTTCCCAGGGGGTCACCGATCCCAGTACTACTCTCGCCCAAGCACGTTTAACTTCGGAGTTCTGATGGGATCCGGTGCATTAGTGCTGGTATGATCGCACCCGTTGAGTTACGCGCGTTAAGTTCATTTATTTGATCCGTACTCGTCTCGCAATAGCCCTTCACACTTCGAGCGGGCAAAACTTTCTATTCGTACGTCGCCTCGCGGCCGGCAGCATATGCACGCGAAGCTCTCTTCGAGCCCCACGCCGTGCGCACTAGGCTTCGCCCATTGCGCCTGATTTCCTGAGCCAAAATCGGACGTTTAAGCCCTCCACGCACCGTTTTTCTACAAACGGCGACGCGGGCCCCGCTCCTGCACGGAAACTAGCCCGACCAGTGCTCGCGGTAGACGGTCGTTTTGAAAATAAATAAATAAATTAACCCACGGCGTGCAATTTCGTGCTTGCTGGATTAACTGCGTCTTCGTCCGACGAATTCGATTCGGGAGAGGGCGGAAAAAAAAAAAAAAAGAAAAAGAGGGAGGGGTGCAACACGAGGACTTCCCAGGGGGTCACCCATCCTAGTACTACTCTCGCCCAAGCACGCTTAACTTCGGAGTTCTGATGGGATCCGGTGCATTAGTGCGGGTATGATCGCACCCGTTGAGTTACGCGCGTTAAGTTCATTTATTTGATCCGTACTCGTCTCGCAATAGCCCTTCACACTTCGAGCGGGCAAAACTTTCTATTCGTACGTCGCCTCGCGGCCGGCAGCATATGCACGCGAAGCTCTCTTCGAGCCCCACGCCGTGCGCAATGGCTTCGCCCATTGCGCCTGATTTCCTGAGCCAAAATCGGACGTTTCAGCCCTCCACGCACCGTTTTTCTACAAACGGCGAGGCGGGCCCCGCTCCTGCACGGACATTAGCCCGACCAGTGCTCGCGGTAGACGGTCGTTTCGAAAATAAATAAATAAATTAACCCACGGCATGCAATTTCGTGCTTGCTGGATTAACTGCGTCTTCGCCCGACGAATTCGATTCGGGAGAGGGCGGAAAAAAAAAAAAAAAAAAAAGAGGGAGGGGTGCAACACGAGGACTTCCCAGGGGGTCACCCATCCTAGTACTACTCTCGCCCAAGCACGCTTAACTTCGGAGTTCTGATGGGATCCGGTGCATTAGTGCTGGTATGATCGCACCCGTTGAGTTACGCGCGTTAAGTTCATTTATTTGATCCGTACTCATCTCGCAATTGCCCTTCACACTTCGAGCGGGCAAAACTTTCTATTCGTACGTCGCCTCGCGGCCGGCAGCATATGCACGCGAAGCTCTTTTCGAGCCCCACGCCGTGCGCAACAGGCTACGCCCATTGCGCCTGATTTCCTGAGCCAAAATCGGACGTTTGAGCCCTCCACGCACCGTTTTTCTACAAACGGCGACGCGGGCCCAGCTCCTGCACGGACATTAGCCCGACCAGTGCTCGCGGTAGACGGTCGTTTTGAAAATAAATAAATTAATTAACCCACGGCGTGCAATTTCGTGCTTGCTGGATTAACTGCGTCTTCGCCCGACGAATTCGATTCGGGAGAGGGCGGAAAAAAAAAAAAAAAGAAAAAGAGGGAGGGGTGCAACACGAGGACTTCCCAGGGGGTCACCCATCCTAGTACTACTCTCGCCCAAGCACGCTTAACTTCGGAGTTCTGATGGGATCCGGTGCATTAGTGCTGGTATGATCGCACCCGTTGAGTTACGCGCGTTAAGTTCATTTATTTGATCCGTACTCGTCTCGCAATAGCCCTTCACACTTCGAGCGGGCAAAACTTTCTATTCGTACGTCGCCTCGCGGCCGGCAGCATATGCACGCGAAGCTCTCTTCGATCCCCACGCCGTGCGCAACAGGCTACGCCCATTGCGCCTGATTTCCTGAGCCAAAATCGGACGTTTAAGCCCTCTACGCACCGTTTTTCTACAAACGGCGAGGCGGGCCCAGCTCCTGCACGGACATTAGCCCGACCAGCGCTCGCGGTAGACGGTCGTTTTGAAAATAAATAAATTAATTAACCCACGGCGTGCAATTTCGTGCTTGCTGGATTAACTGCGTCTTCGCCCGACGAATTCGATTCGGGAGAGGGCGGAAAAAAAAAAAAAAAGAAAAAGAGGGAGGGGTACAACACGAGGACTTCCCAGGGGGTCACCCATCCTAGTACTACTCTCGCCCAAGCACGCTTAACTTCGGAGTTCTGATGGGATCCGGTGCATTAGTGCTGGTATGATCGCACCCGTTAAGTTACGCGCGTTAAGTTCATTTATTTGATCCGTACTCGTCTCGCAATAGCCCTTCACACTTCGAGCGGGCAAAACTTTCTATTCGTACGTCGCCTCGCGGCCGGCAGCATATGCACGCGAAGCTCTTTTCGAGCCCCACGCCGTGCGCAACAGGCTACGCCCATTGCGCCTGATTTCCTGAGCCAAAATCGGACGTTTAAGCCCTCCACGCACCGTTTTTCTACAAACGGCGAGGCGGGCCCAGCTCCTGCACGGACATTAGCCCGACCAGTGCTCGCGGTAGACGGTCGTTTTGAAAATAAATTAATTAATTAACCCACGGCGTGCAATTTCGTGCTTGCTGGATTAACTGCGTCTTCGCCCGACGAATTCGATTCGGGAGAGGGCGGAAAAAAAAAAAAAAAGAAAAAGAGGGAGGGGTGCAACACGAGGACTTCCCAGGGGGTCACCGATCCTAGTACTACTCTCGCCCAAGCACGCTCAACTTCGGAGTTCTGATGGGATCCGGTGCATTAGTGCTGGTATGATCGCACCCGTTGAGTTACGCGCGTTAAGTTCATTTATTTGATCCGTACTCGTCTCGCAATAACCCTTCACACTTCGAGCGGGCAAAACTTTCTATTCGTACGTCGCCTCGCGGCCGGCAGCATATGCACGCGAAGCTCTCTTCGAGCCCCACGCCGTGCGCACTAGGCTTCGCCCATTGCGCCTGATTTCCTGAGCCAAAATCGGACGTTTAAGCCCTCCACGCACCGTTTTTCTACAAACGGCGACGCGGGCCCCGCTCCTGCACGGAAACTAGCCCGACCAGTGCTCGCGGTAGACGGTCGTTTTGAAAATAAATAAATAAATTAACCCACGGCGTGCAATTTCGTGCTTGCTGGATTAACTGCGTCTTCGTCCGACGAATTCGATTCGGGAGAGGGCGGAAAAAAAAAAAAAAAGAAAAAGAGGGAGGGGTGCAACACGAGGACTTCCCAGGGGGTCACCCATCCTAGTACTACTCTCGCCCAAGCACGCTTAACTTCGGAGTTCTGATGGGATCCGGTGCATTAGTGCTGGTATGATCGCACCCGTTGAGTTACGCACGTTAAGTTCATTTATTTGATCCGTACTCGTCTCGCAATAGCCCTTCACACTTCGAGCGGGCAAAACTTTCTATTCGTACATCGCCTCGCGGCCGGCAGCATATGCACGCGAAGCTCTCTTCGAGCCCCACGCCGTGCGCAATGGCTTCGCCCATTGCGCCTGATTTCCTGAGCCAAAATCGGACGTTCAAGCCCTCCACGCACCGTTTTTCTACAAACGGCGAGGCGGGCCCCGCTCCTGCACGGACATTAGCCCGACCAGTGCTCGCGGTAGACGGTCGTTTTGAAAATAAATAAATAAATTAACCCACGGCGTGCAATTTCGTGCTTGCTGGATTAACTGCGTCTTCGCCCGATGAATTCGATTCGGGAGAGGGCGGAAAAAAAAAAAAAAGAAAAAGAGGGAGGGGTGCAACACGAGGACTTCCCAGGGGGTCACCCATCCCAGTACTACTCTCGCCCAAGCACGCTTAACTTCGGAGTTCTGATGGGATCCGGTGCATTAGTGCTGGTATGATCGCACCCGTTGAGTTACGCGCGTTAAGTTCATTTATTTGATCCGTACTCGTCTCGCAATAGCCCTTCACACTTCGAGCGGGCAAAACTTTCTATTCGTACGTCGCCTCGCGGCCGGCAGCATATGCACGCGAAGCTCTTTTCGAGCCCCACGCCGTGCGCAACAGGCTACGCCCATTGCGCCTGATTTCCTGAGCCAAAATCGGACGTTTGAGCCCTCCACGCACCGTTTTTCTACAAACGGCGACGCGGGCCCAGCTCCTGCACGGACATTAGCCCGACCAGTGCTCGCGGTAGACGGTCGTTTTGAAAATAAATAAATTAATTAACCCACGGCGTGCAATTTCGTGCTTGCTGGATTAACTGCGTCTTCGCCCGACGAATTCGATTCGGGAGAGGGCGGAAAAAAAAAAAAAAAAGAAAAAGAGGGAGGGGTGCAACACGAGGACTTCCCAGGGGGTCACCCATCCTAGTACTACTCTCGCCCAAGCACGCTTAACTTCGGAGTTCTGATGGGATCCGGTGCATTAGTGCTGGTATGATCGCACCCGTTGAGTTACGCGCGTTAAGTTCATTTATTTGATCCGTACTCGTCTCGCAATAGCCCTTCACACTTCGAGCGGGCAAAACTTTCTATTCGTACGTCGCCTCGCGGCCGGCAGCATATGCACGCGAAGCTCTCTTCGATCCCCACGCCGTGCGCAACAGGCTACGCCCATTGCGCCTGATTTCCTGAGCCAAAATCGGACGTTTAAGCCCTCTACGCACCGTTTTTCTACAAACGGCGAGGCGGGCCCAGCTCCTGCACGGACATTAGCCCGACCAGCGCTCGCGGTAGGCGGTCGTTTTGAAAATAAATAAATTAATTAACCCACGGCGTGCAATTTCGTGCTTGCTGGATTAACTGCGTCTTCGCCCGACGAATTCGATTCGGGAGAGGGCGGAAAAAAAAAAAAAAAGAAAAAGAGGGAGGGGTACAACACGAGGACTTCCCAGGGGGTCACCCATCCTAGTACTACTCTCGCCCAAGCACGCTTAACTTCGGAGTTCTGATGGGATCCGGTGCATTAGTGCTGGTATGATCGCACCCGTTGAGTTACGCGCGTTAAGTTCATTTATTTGATCCGTACTCGTCTCGCAATAGCCCTTCACACTTCGAGCGGGCAAAACTTTCTATTCGTACGTCGCCTCGCGGCCGGCAGCATATGCACGCGAAGCTCTTTTCGAGCCCCACGCCGTGCGCAACAGGCTACGCCCATTGCTCCTGATTTCCTGAGCCAAAATCGGACGTTTAAGCCCTCCACGCACCGTTTTTCTACAAACGGCGAGGCGGGCCCAGCTCCTGCACGGACATTAGCCCGACCAGTGCTCGCGGCAGACGGTCGTTTTGAAAATAAATTAATTAATTAACCCACGGCGTGCAATTTCGTGCTTGCTGGATTAACTGCGTCTTCGCCCGACGAATTCGATTCGGGAGAGGGCGGAATAAAAAAAAAAAAGAAAAAGAGGGAGGGGTGCAACACGAGGACTTCCCAGGGGGTCACCGATCCCAGTACTACTCTCGCCCAAGCACGTTTAACTTCGGAGTTCTGATGGGATCCGGTGCATTAGTGCTGGTATGATCGCACCCGTTGAGTTACGCGCGTTAAGTTCATTTATTTGATCCGTACTCGTCTCGCAATAGCCCTTCACACTTCGAGCGGGCAAAACTTTCTATTCGTACGTCGCCTCGCGGCCGGCAGCATATGCACGCGAAGCTCTCTTCGAGCCCCACGCCGTGCGCACTAGGCTTCGCCCATTGCGCCTGATTTCCTGAGCCAAAATCGGACGTTTAAGCCCTCCACGCACCGTTTTTCTACAAACGGCGACGCGGGCCCCGCTCCTGCACGGAAACTAGCCCGACCAGTGCTCGCGGTAGACGGTCGTTTTGAAAATAAATAAATAAATTAACCCACGGCGTGCAATTTCGTGCTTGCTGGATTAACTGCGTCTTCGTCCGACGAATTCGATTCGGGAGAGGGCGGAAAAAAAAAAAAAAAGAAAAAGAGGAAGGGGTGCAACACGAGGACTTCCCAGGGGGTCACCCATCCTAGTACTACTCTCGCCCAAGCACGCTTAACTTCGGAGTTCTGATGGGATCCGGTGCATTAGTACTGGTATGATCGCACCCGTTGAGTTACGCGCGTTAAGTTCATTTATTTGATCCGTACTCGTCTCGCAATAGCCCTTCACACTTCGAGCGGGCAAAACTTTCTATTCGTACGTCGCCTCGCGGCCGGCAGCATATGCACGCGAAGCTCTCTTCGAGCCCCACGCCGTGCGCAATGGCTTCGCCCATTGCGCCTGATTTCCTGAGCCAAAATCGGACGTTCAAGCCCTCCACGCACCGTTTTTCTACAAACGGCGAGGCGGGCCCCGCTCCTGCACGGACATTAGCCCGACCAGTGCTCGCGGTAGACGGTCGTTTTGAAAATAAATAAATAAATTAACCCACGGCGTGCAATTTCGTGCTTGCTGGATTAACTGCGTCTTCGCCCGACGAATTCGATTCGGGAGAGGGCGGAAAAAAAAAAAAAAGAAAAAGAGGGAGGGGTGCAACACGAGGACTTCCCAGGGGGTCACCCATCCCAGTACTACTCTCGCCCAAGCACGCTTAACTTCGGAGTTCTGATGGGATCCGGTGCATTAGTGCTGGTATGATCGCACCCGTTGAGTTACGCGCGTTAAGTTCATTTATTTGATCCGTACTCGTCTCGCAATAGCCCTTCACACTTCGAGCGGGCAAAACTTTCTATTCGTACGTCGCCTCGCGGCCGGCAGCATATGCACGCGAAGCTCTTTTCGAGCCCCACGCCGTGCGCAACAGGCTACGCCCATTGCGCCTGATTTCCTGAGCCAAAATCGGACGTTTGAGCCCTCCACGCACCGTTTTTCTACAAACGGCGACGCGGGCCCAGCTCCTGCACGGACATTAGCCCGACCAGTGCTCGCGGTAGACGGTCGTTTTGAAAATAAATAAATTAATTAACCCACGGCGTGCAATTTCGTGCTTGCTGGATTAACTGCGTCTTCGCCCGACGAATTCGATTCGGGAGAGGGCGGAAAAAAAAAAAAAAAGAAAAAGAGGGAGGGGTGCAACACGAGGACTTCCCAGGGGGTCACCCATCCTAGTACTACTCTCGCCCAAGCACGCTTAACTTCGGAGTTCTGATGGGATCCGGTGCATTAGTGCTGGTATGATCGCACCCGTTGAGTTACGCGCGTTAAGTTCATTTATTTGATCCGTACTCGTCTCGCAATAGCCCTTCACACTTCGAGCGGGCAAAACTTTCTATTCGTACGTCGCCTCGCGGCCGGCAGCATATGCACGCGAAGCTCTCTTCGATCCCCACGCCGTGCGCAACAGGCTACGCCCATTGCGCCTGATTTCCTGAGCCAAAATCGGACGTTTAAGCCCTCTACGCACCGTTTTTCTACAAACGGCGAGGCGGGCCCAGCTCCTGCACGGACATTAGCCCGACCAGCGCTCGCGGTAGGCGGTCGTTTTGAAAATAAATAAATTAATTAACCCACGGCGTGCAATTTCGTGCTTGCTGGATTAACTGCGTCTTCGCCCGACGAATTCGATTCGGGAGAGGGCGGAAAAAAAAAAAAAAAAAGAAAAAGAGGGAGGGGTACAACACGAGGACTTCCCAGGGGGTCACCCATCCTAGTACTACTCTCGCCCAAGCACGCTTAACTTCGGAGTTCTGATGGGATCCGGTGCATTAGTGCTGGTATGATCGCACCCGTTGAGTTACGCGCGTTAAGTTCATTTATTTGATCCGTACTCGTCTCGCAATAGCCCTTCACACTTCGAGCGGGCAAAACTTTCTATTCGTACGTCGCCTCGCGGCCGGCAGCATATGCACGCGAAGCTCTTTTCGAGCCCCACGCCGTGCGCAACAGGCTACGCCCATTGCTCCTGATTTCCTGAGCCAAAATCGGACGTTTAAGCCCTCCACGCACCGTTTTTCTACAAACGGCGAGGCGGGCCCAGCTCCTGCACGGACATTAGCCCGACCAGTGCTCGCGGCAGACGGTCGTTTTGAAAATAAATTAATTAATTAACCCACGGCGTGCAATTTCGTGCTTGCTGGATTAACTGCGTCTTCGCCCGACGAATTCGATTCGGGAGAGGGCGGAATAAAAAAAAAAAAGAAAAAGAGGGAGAGGTGCAACACGAGGACTTCCCAGGGGGTCACCGATCCCAGTACTACTCTCGCCCAAGCACGTTTAACTTCGGAGTTCTGATTGGATCCGGTGCATTAGTGCTGGTATGATCGCACCCGTTGAGTTACGCGCGTTAAGTTCATTTATTTGATCCGTACTCGTCTCGCAATAGCCCTTCACACTTCGAGCGGGCAAAACTTTCTATTCGTACGTCGCCTCGCGGCCGGCAGCATATGCACGCGAAGCTCTCTTCGAGCCCCACGCCGTGCGCACTAGGCTTCGCCCATTGCGCCTGATTTCCTGAGCCAAAATCGGACGTTTAAGCCCTCCACGCACCGTTTTTCTACAAACGGCGACGCGGGCCCCGCTCCTGCACGGAAACTAGCCCGACCAGTGCTCGCGGTAGACGGTCGTTTTGAAAATAAATAAATAAATTAACCCACGGCGTGCAATTTCGTGCTTGCTGGATTAACTGCGTCTTCGTCCGACGAATTCGATTCGGGAGAGGGCGGAAAAAAAAAAAAAAAGAAAAAGAGGGAGGGGTGCAACACGAGGACTTCCCAGGGGGTCACCCATCCTAGTACTACTCTCGCCCAAGCACGCTTAACTTCGGAGTTCTGATGGGATCCGGTGCATTAGTGCGGGTATGATCGCACCCGTTAAGTTACGCGCGTTAAGTTCATTTATTTGATCCGTACTCGTCTCGCAATAGCCCTTCACACTTCGAGCGGGCAAAACTTTCTATTCGTACGTCGCCTCGCGGCCGGCAGCATATGCACGCGAAGCTCTCTTCGAGCCCCACGCCGTGCGCAATGGCTTCGCCCATTGCGCCTGATTTCCTGAGCCAAAATCGGACGTTTCAGCCCTCCACGCACCGTTTTTCTACAAACGGCGAGGCGGGCCCCGCTCCTGCACGGACATTAGCCCGACCAGTGCTCGCGGTAGACGGTCGTTTTGAAAATAAATAAATAAATTAACCCACGGCGTGCAATTTCGTGCTTGCTGGATTAACTGCGTCTTCGCCCGACGAATTCGATTCGGGAGAGGGCGGAAAAAAAAAAAAAAAGAAAAAGAGGGAGGGGTACAACACGAGGACTTCCCAGGGGGTCACCCATCCTAGTACTACTCTCGCCCAAGCACGCTTAACTTCGGAGTTCTGATGGGATCCGGTGCATTAGTGCTGGTATGATCGCAACCGTTGAGTTACGCTCGTTAAGTTCATTTATTTGATCCGTACTCGTCTCGCAATAACCCTTCACACTTCGAGCGGGCAAAACTTTCTATTCGTACGTCGCCTCGCGGCCGGCAGCATATGCACGCGAAGCTCTCTTCGAGCCCCACGCCGTGCGCAATTGGCTTCGCCCATTGCGCCTGATTTCCTGAGCCAAAATCGGACGTTTAAGCCCTCTACGCACCGTTTTTCTACAAACGGCGAGGCGGGCCCCGCTCCTGCACGGACATTAGCCCGACCAGTGCTCGCGATAGACGGTCGTTTTGAAAATAAATAAATTAATTAACCCACGGCGTGCAATTTCGTGCTTGCTGGATTAACTGCGTCTTCGCCCGACGAATTCGATTCGGGAGAGGGCGGAAAAAAAAAAAAAAAGAAAAAGAGGGAGGAGTACAACACGAGGACTTCCCAGGGGGTCACCCATCCTAGTACTACTCTCGCCCAAGCACGCTTAACTTCGGAGTTCTGATGGGATCCGGTGCATTAGTGCTGGTATGATCGCACCCGTTGAGTTACGCGCGTTAAGTTCATTTATTTGATCCGTACTCGTCTCGCAATAACCCTTCACACTTCGAGCGGGCAAAACTTTCTATTCGTACGTCGCCTCGCGGCCGGCAGCATATGCACGCGAAGCTCTCTTCGAGCCCCACGCCGTGCGCAATTGGCTTCGCCCATTGCGCCTGATTTCCTGAGCCAAAATCGGACGTTTAAGCCCTCTACGCACCGTTTTTCTACAAACGGCGAGGCGGGCCCCGCTCCTGCACGGACATTAGCCCGACCAGTGCTCGCGATAGACGGTCGTTTTGAAAATAAATAAATAAATTAACCCACGGCGTGCAATTTCGTGCTTGCTGGATTAACTGCGTCTTCGTCCGACGAATTCGATTCGGCAGAGGGCGGAAAAAAAAAAAAAAAAGAAAAAGAGGGAGGGGTGCAACACGAGGACTTCCCAGGGGGTCACCCATCCTAGTACTACTCTCGCCCAAGCACGCTTAACTTCGGAGTTCTGATGGGATCCGGTGCATTAATGCAGGTATGATCGCACCCGTTGACTTACGCGCGTTAAGTTCATTTATTTGATCCGTACTCGTCTCGCAGTAAACCTTCACACTTCGAGCGGGCAAAACTTTCTATTCGTACTTCGCCTCGCGGCCGGCAGCATATGCACGCGAAGCTCTCTTCGAGCCCCACGCCGTGCGCAATGGCTTCGCCCATAGCGCCTGATTTCCTGAGCCAAAATCGGACGTTTAAGCCCTCTACGCACCGTTTTTCTACAAACGGCGAGGCGGGCCCCGCTCCTGCACGGACATTAGCCCGACCAGTGCTCGCGATAGACGGTCGTTTTGAAAATAAATAAATAAATTAACCCACGGCGTGCAATTTCGTGCTTGCTGGATTAACTGCGTCTTCGTCCGACGAATTCGATTCGGCAGAGGGCGGAAAAAAAAAAAAAAAGAAAAAGAGGGAGGGGTGCAACACGAGGACTTCCCAGGGGGTCACCCATCCTAGTACTACTCTCGCCCAAGCACGCTTAACTTCGGAGTTCTGATGGTATCCGGTGCATTAGTGCTGGTATGATCGCACCCGTTGAGTTACGCTCGTTAAGTTCATTTATTTGATCCGTACTCGTCTCGCAGTAACCCTTCACACTTCGAGCGGGCAAAACTTTCTATTCGTACGTCGCCTCGCGGCCGGCAGCATATGCACGCGAAGCTCTCTTCGAGCCCCACGCCGTGCGCAATGGCTTCGCCCATTGCGCCTGATTTCCTGAGCCAAAATCGGACGTTTAAGCCCTCTACTCACCGTTTTTCTACAAACGGCGAGGCGGGCCCCGCTCCTGCACGGACATTAGCCCGACCAGTGCTCGCGATAGACGGTCGTTTTGAAAATAAATAAATAAATTAACCCACGGCGTGCAATTTCGTGCTTGCTGGATTAACTGCGTCTTCGTCCGACGAATTCGATTCGGCAGAGGGCGGAAAAAAAAAAAAAAAGAAAAAGAGGGAGGGGTGCAACACGAGGACTTCCCAGGGGGTCACCCATCCTAGTACTACTCTCGCCCAAGCACGCTTAACTTCGGAGTTCTGATGGGATCCGGTGCATTAGTGCTGGTATGATCGCACCCGTTGAGTTACGCGCGTTAAGTTTATTTATTTGATCCGTACTCGTCTCGCAGTAACCCTTCACACTTCGAGCGGGCAAAACTTTCTATTCGTACGTCGCCTCGCGGCCCGCAGCATATGCACGCGAAGCTCTCTTCGAGCCCCACGCCGTGCGCAATGGCTTCGCCCATTGCGCCTGATTTCCTGAGCCAAAATCGGACGTTTAAGCCCTCTACGCACCGTTTTTCTACAAACGGCGAGGCGGGCCCCGCTCCTGCACGGACATTAGCCCGACCAGTGCTCGCGATAGACGGTCGTTTTGAAAATAAATAAATTAATTAACCCACGGCGTGCAATTTCGTGCTTGCTGGATTAACTGCGTCTTCGCCCGACGAATTCGATTCGGGAGAGGGCGGAAAAAAAAAAAAAAAGAAAAAGAGGGAGGAGTACAACACGAGGACTTCCCAGGGGGTCACCCATCCTAGTACTACTCTCGCCCAAGCACGCTTAACTTCGGAGTTCTGATGGGATCCGGTGCATTAGTGCTGGTATGATCGCACCCGTTGAGTTACGCGCGTTAAGTTCATTTATTTGATCCGTACTCGTCTCGCAATAACCCTTCACACTTCGAGCGGGCAAAACTTTCTATTCGTACGTCGCCTCGCGGCCGGCAGCATATGCACGCGAAGCTCTCTTCGAGCCCCACGCCGTGCGCAATTGGCTTCGCCCATTGCGCCTGATTTCCTGAGCCAAAATCGGACGTTTAAGCCCTCTACGCACCGTTTTTCTACAAACGGCGAGGCGGGCCCCGCTCCTGCACGGACATTAGCCCGACCAGTGCTCGCGATAGACGGTCGTTTTGAAAATAAATAAATAAATTAACCCACGGCGTGCAATTTCGTGCTTGCTGGATTAACTGCGTCTTCGTCCGACGAATTCGATTCGGCAGAGGGCGGAAAAAAAAAAAAAAAAGAAAAAGAGGGAGGGGTGCAACACGAGGACTTCCCAGGGGGTCACCCATCCTAGTACTACTCTCGCCCAAGCACGCTTAACTTCGGAGTTCTGATGGGATCCGGTGCATTAATGCAGGTATGATCGCACCCGTTGACTTACGCGCGTTAAGTTCATTTATTTGATCCGTACTCGTCTCGCAGTAAACCTTCACACTTCGAGCGGGCAAAACTTTCTATTCGTACTTCGCCTCGCGGCCGGCAGCATATGCACGCGAAGCTCTCTTCGAGCCCCACGCCGTGCGCAATGGCTTCGCCCATAGCGCCTGATTTCCTGAGCCAAAATCGGACGTTTAAGCCCTCTACGCACCGTTTTTCTACAAACGGCGAGGCGGGCCCCGCTCCTGCACGGACATTAGCCCGACCAGTGCTCGCGATAGACGGTCGTTTTGAAAATAAATAAATAAATTAACCCACGGCGTGCAATTTCGTGCTTGCTGGATTAACTGCGTCTTCGTCCGACGAATTCGATTCGGCAGAGGGCGGAAAAAAAAAAAAAAAGAAAAAGAGGGAGGGGTGCAACACGAGGACTTCCCAGGGGGTCACCCATCCTAGTACTACTCTCGCCCAAGCACGCTTAACTTCGGAGTTCTGATGGTATCCGGTGCATTAGTGCTGGTATGATCGCACCCGTTGAGTTACGCTCGTTAAGTTCATTTATTTGATCCGTACTCGTCTCGCAGTAACCCTTCACACTTCGAGCGGGCAAAACTTTCTATTCGTACGTCGCCTCGCGGCCGGCAGCATATGCACGCGAAGCTCTCTTCGAGCCCCACGCCGTGCGCAATGGCTTCGCCCATTGCGCCTGATTTCCTGAGCCAAAATCGGACGTTTAAGCCCTCTACTCACCGTTTTTCTACAAACGGCGAGGCGGGCCCCGCTCCTGCACGGACATTAGCCCGACCAGTGCTCGCGATAGACGGTCGTTTTGAAAATAAATAAATAAATTAACCCACGGCGTGCAATTTCGTGCTTGCTGGATTAACTGCGTCTTCGTCCGACGAATTCGATTCGGCAGAGGGCGGAAAAAAAAAAAAAAAGAAAAAGAGGGAGGGGTGCAACACGAGGACTTCCCAGGGGGTCACCCATCCTAGTACTACTCTCGCCCAAGCACGCTTAACTTCGGAGTTCTGATGGGATCCGGTGCATTAGTGCTGGTATGATCGCACCCGTTGAGTTACGCGCGTTAAGTTTATTTATTTGATCCGTACTCGTCTCGCAGTAACCCTTCACACTTCGAGCGGGCAAAACTTTCTATTCGTACGTCGCCTCGCGGCCCGCAGCATATGCACGCGAAGCTCTCTTCGAGCCCCACGCCGTGCGCAATGGCTTCGCCCGTTGCGCCTGATTTCCTGAGCCAAAATCGGACGTTTAAGCCCTCTACGCACCGTTTTTCTACAAACGGCGAGGCGGGCCCCGCTCCTGCACGGACATTAGCCCGACCAGTGCTCGCGATAGACGGTCGTTTTGAAAATAAATAAATTAATTAACCCACGGCGTGCAATTTCGTGCTTGCTGGATTAACTGCGTCTTCGCCCGACGAATTCGATTCGGGAGAGGGCGGAAAAAAAAAAAAAAAGAAAAAGAGGGAGGAGTACAACACGAGGACTTCCCAGGGGGTCACCCATCCTAGTACTACTCTCGCCCAAGCACGCTTAACTTCGGAGTTCTGATGGGATCCGGTGCATTAGTGCTGGTATGATCGCACCCGTTGAGTTACGCGCGTTAAGTTCATTTATTTGATCCGTACTCGTCTCGCAATAACCCTTCACACTTCGAGCGGGCAAAACTTTCTATTCGTACGTCGCCTCGCGGCCGGCAGCATATGCACGCGAAGCTCTCTTCGAGCCCCACGCCGTGCGCAATTGGCTTCGCCCATTGCGCCTGATTTCCTGAGCCAAAATCGGACGTTTAAGCCCTCTACGCACCGTTTTTCTACAAACGGCGAGGCGGGCCCCGCTCCTGCACGGACATTAGCCCGACCAGTGCTCGCGATAGACGGTCGTTTTGAAAATAAATAAATAAATTAACCCACGGCGTGCAATTTCGTGCTTGCTGGATTAACTGCGTCTTCGTCCGACGAATTCGATTCGGCAGAGGGCGGAAAAAAAAAAAAAAAAGAAAAAGAGGGAGGGGTGCAACACGAGGACTTCCCAGGGGGTCACCCATCCTAGTACTACTCTCGCCCAAGCACGCTTAACTTCGGAGTTCTGATGGGATCCGGTGCATTAATGCAGGTATGATCGCACCCGTTGACTTACGCGCGTTAAGTTCATTTATTTGATCCGTACTCGTCTCGCAGTAAACCTTCACACTTCGAGCGGGCAAAACTTTCTATTCGTACTTCGCCTCGCGGCCGGCAGCATATGCACGCGAAGCTCTCTTCGAGCCCCACGCCGTGCGCAATGGCTTCGCCCATAGCGCCTGATTTCCTGAGCCAAAATCGGACGTTTAAGCCCTCTACGCACCGTTTTTCTACAAACGGCGAGGCGGGCCCCGCTCCTGCACGGACATTAGCCCGACCAGTGCTCGCGATAGACGGTCGTTTTGAAAATAAATAAATAAATTAACCCACGGCGTGCAATTTCGTGCTTGCTGGATTAACTGCGTCTTCGTCCGACGAATTCGATTCGGCAGAGGGCGGAAAAAAAAAAAAAAAGAAAAAGAGGGAGGGGTGCAACACGAGGACTTCCCAGGGGGTCACCCATCCTAGTACTACTCTCGCCCAAGCACGCTTAACTTCGGAGTTCTGATGGTATCCGGTGCATTAGTGCTGGTATGATCGCACCCGTTGAGTTACGCTCGTTAAGTTCATTTATTTGATCCGTACTCGTCTCGCAGTAACCCTTCACACTTCGAGCGGGCAAAACTTTCTATTCGTACGTCGCCTCGCGGCCGGCAGCATATGCACGCGAAGCTCTCTTCGAGCCCCACGCCGTGCGCAATGGCTTCGCCCATTGCGCCTGATTTCCTGAGCCAAAATCGGACGTTTAAGCCCTCTACTCACCGTTTTTCTACAAACGGCGAGGCGGGCCCCGCTCCTGCACGGACATTAGCCCGACCAGTGCTCGCGATAGACGGTCGTTTTGAAAATAAATAAATAAATTAACCCACGGCGTGCAATTTCGTGCTTGCTGGATTAACTGCGTCTTCGTCCGACGAATTCGATTCGGCAGAGGGCGGAAAAAAAAAAAAAAAGAAAAAGAGGGAGGGGTGCAACACGAGGACTTCCCAGGGGGTCACCCATCCTAGTACTACTCTCGCCCAAGCACGCTTAACTTCGGAGTTCTGATGGGATCCGGTGCATTAGTGCTGGTATGATCGCACCCGTTGAGTTACGCGCGTTAAGTTTATTTATTTGATCCGTACTCGTCTCGCAGTAACCCTTCACACTTCGAGCGGGCAAAACTTTCTATTCGTACGTCGCCTCGCGGCCCGCAGCATATGCACGCGAAGCTCTCTTCGAGCCCCACGCCGTGCGCAGTGGCTTCGCCCATTGCGCCTGATTTCCTGAGCCAAAATCGGACGTTTAAGCCCTCTACGCACCGTTTTTCTACAAACGGCGAGGCGGGCCCCGCTCCTGCACGGACATTAGCCCGACCAGTGCTCGCGATAGACGGTCGTTTTGAAAATAAATAAATTAATTAACCCACGGCGTGCAATTTCGTGCTTGCTGGATTAACTGCGTCTTCGCCCGACGAATTCGATTCGGCAGAGGGCGGAAAAAAAAAAAAAAGAAAAAGAGGGAGGGGTGCAACACGAGGACTTCCCAGGGGGTCACCCATCCTAGTACTACTCTCGCCCAAGCACGCTTAACTTCGGAGTTCTGATGGGATCCGGTGCATTAGTGCTGGTATGATCGCACCCGTTGAGTTACGCTCGTTAAGTTCATTTATTTGATCCGTACTCGTCTCGCAGTAACCCTTCACACTTCGAGCGGGCAAAACTTTCTATTCGTACGTCGCCTCGCGGCCGGCAGCATATGCACGCGAAGCTCTCTTCGAGCCCCACGCCGTGCGCAATGGCTTCGCCCATTGCGCCTGATTTCCTGAGCCAAAATCGGACGTTTAAGCCCTCTACGCACCGTTTTTCTACAAACGGCGAGGCGGGCCCCGCTCCTGCACGGACATTAGCCCGACCAGTGCTCGCGATAGACGGTCGTTTTGAAAATAAATAAATAAATTAACCCACGGCGTGCAATTTCGTGCTTGCTGGATTAACTGCGTCTTCGTCCGACGAATTCGATTCGGCAGAGGGCGGAAAAAAAAAAAAAAAAGAAAAAGAGGGAGGGGTGCAACACGAGGACTTCCCAGGGGGTCACCCATCCTAGTACTACTCTCGCCCAAGCACGCTTAACATCGGAGTTCTGATGGGATCCGGTGCATTAGTGCTGGTATGATCGCACCCGTTGAGTTACGCGCGTTAAGTTTATTTATTTGATCCGTACTCGTCTCGCAGTAACCCTTCACACTTCGAGCGGGCAAAACTTTCTATTCGTACGTCGCCTCGCGGCCCGCAGCATATGCACGCGAAGCTCTCTTCGAGCCCCACGCCGTGCGCAATGGCTTCGCCCATTGCGCCTGATTTCCTGAGCCAAAATCGGACGTTTAAGCCCTCTACGCACCGTTTTTCTACAAACGGCGAGGCGGGCCCCGCTCCTGCACGGACATTAGCCCGACCAGTGCTCGCGATAGACGGTCGTTTTGAAAATAAATAAATAAATTAACCCACGGCGTGCAATTTCGTGCTTGCTGGATTAACTGCGTCTTCGTCCGACGAATTCGATTCGGCAGAGGGCGGAAAAAAAAAAAAAAAGAAAAAGAGGGAGGGGTGCAACACGAGGACTTCCCAGGGGGTCACCCATCCTAGTACTACTCTCGCCCAAGCACGCTTAACTTCGGAGTTCTGATGGTATCCGGTGCATTAGTGCTGGTATGATCGCACCCGTTGAGTTACGCTCGTTAAGTTCATTTATTTGATCCGTACTCGTCTCGCAGTAACCCTTCACACTTCGAGCGGGCAAAACTTTCTATTCGTACGTCGCCTCGCGGCCGGCAGCATATGCACGCGAAGCTCTCTTCGAGCCCCACGCCGTGCGCAATGGCTTCGCCCATTGCGCCTGATTTCCTGAGCCAAAATCGGACGTTTAAGCCCTCTACTCACCGTTTTTCTACAAACGGCGAGGCGGGCCCCGCTCCTGCACGGACATTAGCCCGACCAGTGCTCGCGATAGACGGTCGTTTTGAAAATAAATAAATAAATTAACCCACGGCGTGCAATTTCGTGCTTGCTGGATTAACTGCGTCTTCGTCCGACGAATTCGATTCGGCAGAGGGCGGAAAAAAAAAAAAAAAGAAAAAGAGGGAGGGGTGCAACACGAGGACTTCCCAGGGGGTCACCCATCCTAGTACTACTCTCGCCCAAGCACGCTTAACTTCGGAGTTCTGATGGGATCCGGTGCATTAGTGCTGGTATGATCGCACCCGTTGAGTTACGCGCGTTAAGTTTATTTATTTGATCCGTACTCGTCTCGCAGTAACCCTTCACACTTCGAGCGGGCAAAACTTTCTATTCGTACGTCGCCTCGCGGCCCGCAGCATATGCACGCGAAGCTCTCTTCGAGCCCCACGCCGTGCGCAGTGGCTTCGCCCATTGCGCCTGATTTCCTGAGCCAAAATCGGACGTTTAAGCCCTCTACGCACCGTTTTTCTACAAACGGCGAGGCGGGCCCCGCTCCTGCACGGACATTAGCCCGACCAGTGCTCGCGATAGACGGTCGTTTTGAAAATAAATAAATTAATTAACCCACGGCGTGCAATTTCGTGCTTGCTGGATTAACTGCGTCTTCGCCCGACGAATTCGATTCGGCAGAGGGCGGAAAAAAAAAAAAAAGAAAAAGAGGGAGGGGTGCAACACGAGGACTTCCCAGGGGGTCACCCATCCTAGTACTACTCTCGCCCAAGCACGCTTAACTTCGGAGTTCTGATGGGATCCGGTGCATTAGTGCTGGTATGATCGCACCCGTTGAGTTACGCTCGTTAAGTTCATTTATTTGATCCGTACTCGTCTCGCAGTAACCCTTCACACTTCGAGCGGGCAAAACTTTCTATTCGTACGTCGCCTCGCGGCCGGCAGCATATGCACGCGAAGCTCTCTTCGAGCCCCACGCCGTGCGCAATGGCTTCGCCCATTGCGCCTGATTTCCTGAGCCAAAATCGGACGTTTAAGCCCTCTACGCACCGTTTTTCTACAAACGGCGAGGCGGGCCCCGCTCCTGCACGGACATTAGCCCGACCAGTGCTCGCGATAGACGGTCGTTTTGAAAATAAATAAATAAATTAACCCACGGCGTGCAATTTCGTGCTTGCTGGATTAACTGCGTCTTCGTCCGACGAATTCGATTCGGCAGAGGGCGGAAAAAAAAAAAAAAAAGAAAAAGAGGGAGGGGTGCAACACGAGGACTTCCCAGGGGGTCACCCATCCTAGTACTACTCTCGCCCAAGCACGCTTAACATCGGAGTTCTGATGGGATCCGGTGCATTAGTGCTGGTATGATCGCACCCGTTGAGTTACGCGCGTTAAGTTTATTTATTTGATCCGTACTCGTCTCGCAGTAACCCTTCACACTTCGAGCGGGCAAAACTTTCTATTCGTACGTCGCCTCGCGGCCCGCAGCATATGCACGCGAAGCTCTCTTCGAGCCCCACGCCGTGCGCAATGGCTTCGCCCATTGCGCCTGATTTCCTGAGCCAAAATCGGACGTTTAAGCCCTCTACGCACCGTTTTTCTACAAACGGCGAGGCGGGCCCCGCTCCTGCACGGACATTAGCCCGACCAGTGCTCGCGATAGACGGTCGTTTTGAAAATAAATAAATTAATTAACCCACGGCGTGCAATTTCGTGCTTGCTGGATTAACTGCGTCTTCGCCCGACGAATTCGATTCGGGAGAGGGCGGAAAAAAAAAAAAAAAGAAAAAGAGGGAGGGGTACAACACGAGGACTTCCCAGGGGGTCACCCATCCTAGTACTACTCTCGCCCAAGCACGCTTAACTTCGGAGTTCTGATGGGATCCGGTGCATTAGTGCTGGTATGATCGCACCCGTTGAGTTACGCGCGTTAAGTTCATTTATTTGATCCGTACTCGTCTCGCAATAACCCTTCACACTTCGAGCGGGCAAAACTTTCTATTCGTACGTCGCCTCGCGGCCGGCAGCATATGCACGCGAAGCTCTCTTCGAGCCCCACGCCGTGCGCAATTGGCTTCGCCCATTGCGCCTGATTTCCTGAGCCAAAATCGGACGTTTAAGCCCTCTACGCACCGTTTTTCTACAAACGGCGAGGCGGGCCCCGCTCCTGCACGGACATTAGCCCGACCAGTGCTCGCGATAGACGGTCGTTTTGAAAATAAATAAATAAATTAACCCACGGCGTGCAATTTCGTGCTTGCTGGATTAACTGCGTCTTCGTCCGACGAATTCGATTCGGCAGAGGGCGGAAAAAAAAAAAAAAAAGAAAAAGAGGGAGGGGTGCAACACGAGGACTTCCCAGGGGGTCACCCATCCTAGTACTACTCTCGCCCAAGCACGCTTAACTTCGGAGTTCTGATGGGATCCGGTGCATTAGTGCTGGTATGATCGCACCCGTTGAGTTACGCTCGTTAAGTTCATTTATTTGATCCGTACTCGTCTCGCAGTAACCCTTCACACTTCGAGCGGGCAAAACTTTCTATTCGTACGTCGCCTCGCGGCCGGCAGCATATGCACGCGAAGCTCTCTTCGAGCCCCACGCCGTGCGCAATTGGCTTCGCCCATTGCGCCTGATTTCCTGAGCCAAAATCGGACGTTTAAGCCCTCTACGCACCGTTTTTCTACAAACGGCGAGGCGGGCCCCGCTCCTGCACGGACATTAGCCCGACCAGTGCTCGCGATAGACGGTCGTTTTGAAAATAAATAAATAAATTAACCCACGGCGTGCAATTTCGTGCTTGCTGGATTAACTGCGTCTTCGTCCGACGAATTCGATTCGGCAGAGGGCGGAAAAAAAAAAAAAAAAGAAAAAGAGGGAGGGGTGCAACACGAGGACTTCCCAGGGGGTCACCCATCCTAGTACTACTCTCGCCCAAGCACGCTTAACTTCGGAGTTCTGATGGGATCCGGTGCATTAGTGCTGGTATGATCGCACCCGTTGAGTTACGCTCGTTAAGTTCATTTATTTGATCCGTACTCGTCTCGCAGTAACCCTTCACACTTCGAGCGGGCAAAACTTTCTATTCGTACGTCGCCTCGCGGCCGGCAGCATATGCACGCGAAGCTCTCTTCGAGCCCCACGCCGTGCGCAATGGCTTCGCCCATTGCGCCTGATTTCCTGAGCCAAAATCGGACGTTTAAGCCCTCTACGCACCGTTTTTCTACAAACGGCGAGGCGGGCCCCGCTCCTGCACGGACATTAGCCCGACCAGTGCTCGCGATAGACGGTCGTTTTGAAAATAAATAAATAAATTAACCCACGGCGTGCAATTTCGTGCTTGCTGGATTAACTGCGTCTTCGTCCGACGAATTCGATTCGGCAGAGGGCGGAAAAAAAAAAAAAAAGAAAAAGAGGGAGGGGTGCAACACGAGGACTTCCCAGGGGGTCACCCATCCTAGTACTACTCTCGCCCAAGCACGCTTAACTTCGGAGTTCTGATGGGATCCGGTGCATTAGTGCTGGTATGATCGCACCCGTTGAGTTACGCGCGTTAAGTTTATTTATTTGATCCGTACTCGTCTCGCAGTAACCCTTCACACTTCGAGCGGGCAAAACTTTCTATTCGTACGTCGCCTCGCGGCCGGCAGCATATGCACGCGAAGCTCTCTTCGAGCCCCACGCCGTGCGCAATTGGCTTCGCCCATTGCGCCTGATTTCCTGAGCCAAAATCGGACGTTTAAGCCCTCTACGCACCGTTTTTCTACAAACGGCGAGGCGGGCCCCGCTCCTGCACGGACATTAGCCCGACCAGTGCTCGCGATAGACGGTCGTTTTGAAAATAAATAAATAAATTAACCCACGGCGTGCAATTTCGTGCTTGCTGGATTAACTGCGTCTTCGTCCGACGAATTCGATTCGGCAGAGGGCGGAAAAAAAAAAAAAAAAGAAAAAGAGGGAGGGGTGCAACACGAGGACTTCCCAGGGGGTCACCCATCCTAGTACTACTCTCGCCCAAGCACGCTTAACTTCGGAGTTCTGATGGGATCCGGTGCATTAGTGCTGGTATGATCGCACCCGTTGAGTTACGCTCGTTAAGTTCATTTATTTGATCCGTACTCGTCTCGCAGTAACCCTTCACACTTCGAGCGGGCAAAACTTTCTATTCGTACGTCGCCTCGCGGCCGGCAGCATATGCACGCGAAGCTCTCTTCGAGCCCCACGCCGTGCGCAATGGCTTCGCCCATTGCGCCTGATTTCCTGAGCCAAAATCGGACGTTTAAGCCCTCTACGCACCGTTTTTCTACAAACGGCGAGGCGGGCCCCGCTCCTGCACGGACATTAGCCCGACCAGTGCTCGCGATAGACGGTCGTTTTGAAAATAAATAAATAAATTAACCCACGGCGTGCAATTTCGTGCTTGCTGGATTAACTGCGTCTTCGTCCGACGAATTCGATTCGGCAGAGGGCGGAAAAAAAAAAAAAAAGAAAAAGAGGGAGGGGTGCAACACGAGGACTTCCCAGGGGGTCACCCATCCTAGTACTACTCTCGCCCAAGCACGCTTAACTTCGGAGTTCTGATGGGATCCGGTGCATTAGTGCTGGTATGATCGCACCCGTTGAGTTACGCGCGTTAAGTTTATTTATTTGATCCGTACTCGTCTCGCAGTAACCCTTCACACTTCGAGCGGGCAAAACTTTCTATTCGTACGTCGCCTCGCGGCCCGCAGCATATGCACGCGAAGCTCTCTTCGAGCCCCACGCCGTGCGCAATGGCTTCGCCCATTGCGCCTGATTTCCTGAGCCAAAATCGGACGTTTAAGCCCTCTACGCACCGTTTTTCTACAAACGGCGAGGCGGGCCCCGCTCCTGCACGGACATTAGCCCGACCAGTGCTCGCGATAGACGGTCGTTTTGAAAATAAATAAATTAATTAACCCACGGCGTGCAATTTCGTGCTTGCTGGATTAACTGCGTCTTCGCCCGACGAATTCGATTCGGGAGAGGGCGGAAAAAAAAAAAAAAAGAAAAAGAGGGAGGGGTACAACACGAGGACTTCCCAGGGGGTCACCCATCCTAGTACTACTCTCGCCCAAGCACGCTTAACTTCGGAGTTCTGATGGGATCCGGTGCATTAGTGCTGGTATGATCGCACCCGTTGAGTTACGCGCGTTAAGTTCATTTATTTGATCCGTACTCGTCTCGCAATAACCCTTCACACTTCGAGCGGGCAAAACTTTCTATTCGTACGTCGCCTCGCGGCCGGCAGCATATGCACGCGAAGCTCTCTTCGAGCCCCACGCCGTGCGCAATTGGCTTCGCCCATTGCGCCTGATTTCCTGAGCCAAAATCGGACGTTTAAGCCCTCTACGCACCGTTTTTCTACAAACGGCGAGGCGGGCCCCGCTCCTGCACGGACATTAGCCCGACCAGTGCTCGCGATAGACGGTCGTTTTGAAAATAAATAAATAAATTAACCCACGGCGTGCAATTTCGTGCTTGCTGGATTAAGTGCGTCTTCGTCCGACGAATTCGATTCGGCAGAGGGCGGAAAAAAAAAAAAAAAAAAGAAAAAGAGGGAGGGGTGCAACACGAGGACTTCCCAGGGGGTCACCCATCCTAGTACTACTCTCGCCCAAGCACGCTTAACTTCGGAGTTCTGATGGGATCCGGTGCATTAATGCTGGTATGATCGCACCCGTTGAGTTACGCGCGTTAAGTTCATTTATTTGATCCGTACTCGTCTCGCAGTAACCCTTCACACTTCGAGCGGGCAAAACTTTCTATTCGTACGTCGCCTCGCGGCCGGCAGCATATGCACGCGAAGCTCTCTTCGTGTTGGAAAACACGAATCAGAAAGCAGCGGAATTTAAAAAAAAATTCCCAACAAAAGGATCTAGGACTCGCAATCGTGTAACCAAATTCGTAAAGATAGAAAACTTACTTTTCTTTTATTCTTTCTTGAAGCGTTTCAAGCCACCCAAGAACGCTCTTCTCGCGGCTTGATCCCCTCTCCTTGGTAAAGATCGAATCTTCAAACTTCTAACTTGAAGTCTCTAGAGAAAGTCCACCAACTTGATCACAATCTAACTAGTAAGGATGCTAGTTCTCTAGTTAGTGTTTAGGCTTAACCTAGGGTTTTATTTAATCTTGGAGAAAGGAAGGTGTTCAACACATGAACCAAGAATTGTCAATTAGCTCTAAAGGGGAGCATGAGCTCCCCTATATATAGGAAAGGGGAGGGGCGGCCGAACCTAGTCCTTATGGACAAAGGATTTGGTCCCTCTCTCTCCTATTACTTGATCATCAAGTATTTTCCACTTTGACTTTGAATTCTAATTCAAGTCAACTTTTAAGAGAGCTAAAAATATCCAAACTATTTTTGGATAATTTTATACTTTATTTATTATAAAATAAATAACTTATTTTTATCTAATTAATTTATTCGTAATTAATTAACTAGATTATTTTCTCCAAAATTAGACTTTCTTTTTAATTCAAAATTAAACCAAAGTCTATTAAATAATTAACTAATTAATTATTTAATATATATATATATAATATATATATACACACGTGCGTGACACGTGTCACAGTGACACGTGTCACTCACGTGAGCCACACGTGTGACTTCACACGTGTGGAACCCTCTTGGCCCGATTAACTCGTTTAATCATTTTCAAGCCTCAACTCATGTAACCAAGTTGTTGTGTGTGACCCTCTAGGTTCTCAATTCAATTAGCAGTGACCCTAATTAATTAATTCACTAATTAATTAATCAGTCCACAGATTAAACGACCATAGTCTAGCAACAGGTGTTTAACCCCTAGCTGAATTGGAATGTTCGGATTCGACAGAACCTTTAAGTCATTGATTCATGTGAGATACAATCCTCCTACTTACTATCTCTCAACCAAGATCTAGGGCAAGGGAATAATCAGAACCCTAATAATCCGGTCTTAAAGCTAAGTGCATTTCATATCCATTTGATCTCAATCCAAGAAACCCTTTTCTTGATGTCTTGATCTACTGCCTTGGCCAAGGACTCCATATGGCATATGAATGACTTATACAATAAGAGATCACCTTGCAAATGCAAGTGTAGGTCCTATCTTGATTCTCATTCACTTTCATGAATCACTTGTGCAGCCCCAGCATAAGCCTTGAATCAGTTGTCTAAGGCGACACCCTTTAAAGCTTATACCTAAAACTACAGAGTTAACTCATAAAGTGACAAGGAACCTCAAGTCTAAGGATCAATTAATCACATCAATGACTCGTGAGATATTTCCTAATCTGGAAGTTTCCATTTCCTGAAATAGAAACTTCCTTTCCCATTTAGGAATGTTCTCACACGGGGCACCTCAGTGAACTTACTTATTAAAGTAAGCACCCTCATGTATCACGCACGTATCAACTATACACTTTGCACCTCCATGAAACAAGGTGGTCCTTCTTAAGGGCGTGATCCCACAAGCAAGCCTTAGAGGAGTCAGGTTGACACTCCCACTGTCTGTAGGACTCATCGGCTTGGAGCATTTTACTAATCATGACTTATGTGATATAGGGCTCGTTTCATGAACCATTTCACCTAAATGGTAGAGTCCTAAAGTCATCAGGATTAGGGGAGTTCTCATACATGCGCACGTAATGGAAACACACAAAACACGTATTGGCATATAAAGAAGTGTTTGCCTTAATTCGTTATTTCATTCAAAGATTGTCTGTGATATAAGAAAAGTCCCGAAGCAGATTACTTCGAATCGGCTTTCTAGGGCACTATTCCTAACAATCTCCCACTTGCCCGTAAAAGCCATTTAGGTACTGTAAGCCTCATCTTCTCAAGATGCACTTTGAGAGCCTATTGACTTTGGGCGTTTCCAAAGTGGATCTGCTATATTCTCTGCTGATGTGACCCTCTTGTTTACACATCTCTTAGGAAACACCTTTTCCTTATAAAGTGATTCGTAATCACGTGTTCAGTTTCTTGGTGAGGTCTTGGTTCTCTTACTTGAGCAACCAACCATTTAATCATACGATATGATAATGGTGTTGTTTTACGCTAGGAACTTCATCTAACTAGTTAGATGGAGTTTCTTACCCAAACACTTAACTTAGCGTTATATAATAAGACTAAGCTCTCAACTATGATAGTCGAGTTTTGCAATGTCCGTCCTTGGAACCCTTTTCCAACACATTGCATTACCATTCTGGCAGAAGTTGTATCCTTTCAATGATCTCATAATCATCTATGTTTGATGAACGGTTACATCAAATATCCTTCTAAAACAAGATCTTTTGGGCTCTGTAAACTAATACATATCCTCATTTCTTCTCAAGTACTCTGAGGAAATCCTTTACAGAGATCTAATGACCTTCTCTGAGGTCATATTAGATTCGGCCCACTACGCTTAGTGTTGCACCATATCTAATTTAGTACATAACTTTTCATACATTATGAACCCTTTCACTTAAAGGGATTTTGGAAATTCTAACTTTCTTAAAGTTATCTTAGGACACATACTCTTCAAAAGATATGTTCCATTGTCCATACTAAACTCCTTTTAGTATGGTGGTTATGTACTCGTTTTGTGATAATCCATCTATGCTCTTGGATCTATCTTCTATAGATCTGAATATCGAGAATTTAGGATAATCACTAAGATCTTTCATGTCAAATTGTCTCTTAAACAAGAATCGGTAACTTTCACGTCATCCTTGTCATTCCTAATGAGAAGGATGTCGTCTTCTAAAGAACCAAAAATTGACTCTTACTTCACTAACTTTCATATGTACACTTTTGAGACTTATTCGACTTCCATCTGTGTCAAACGATTTGACTATCCTATGGAATCGAATTGTCTAACTCCTAGAAGCCTTTATTAATCCACAGAATGACTTTAGGGATTTGCATACCTTATGCATACTCCCACTGAATATGAGATTTATAGAAATACCTTATTTCAGTCTCTTTCAATCTCATATTGAACAAGATAGTTCTCATATTCATTTATCATATCTCATAGTCAGAATATGAGGATGTGGTAAACACAATCCAAATGGACTTTTGCATTTCAACCGTCAAGAAGGTTGTAATGCTTTCCATTTACTCGAAGCTCCACGAGCTTGATCCTATCAGGTGGATCAACCAAGGTCAAAACTTGGTTTGAGTATATGGAATCCATATTGGATTTCAAGGCTTGCGTAAACTACTCAGATTCCAAATCTGACAGTGTCTCCTCTTGGCTATCTAGGAATGCATTCTAAACACATCTTAAGAGAATGGTTTCATACGTGTACATACTCTAAAATTTGGCTAAGTTTTATCAGATGGGCTCGTTTCTTCTATATGTGGCGTGGATATTTATCCTCAAATTTCTTTGAGGTCTGCTTGCTTGCCTTTCTTCTTCTATAGGAACGATTCCTTAAGAAAGATACATTCCTTGAGACAAACAACCTTTGTCTAAGGGAATCGCAGAAACGATATCCAATATCATTGCATAAACTTGAACTCATTTCAAGCTTATCTCCCACTATCCTCTTCAAGTAAGAGGATTCCATTAAATTCTTGGATAAGAATAATTAGGGAATTTAGTATGCCACATTGCATAGTGCAACTAAAGGACTGATTTTGGAAGGTACTAAATTCAAAATCTCTAACTGCATATTCTAGTAGTTTATTCCTAGAATGATTATAAGTCAGTAAAGCTTACTATGGAATCGACCATATCTTATTAGGTTTCATTCCATGATTCGGAAACATTAATGTGTTCTCGAATTAGTTTACTGAGAGATAATCCTATTATCTCTAAGATGACTAAGGAATTAGTTGCTAAGATATTGGCTATCTCGATCATATCGATTTACCTATAACTTATGACTACTTCGGTTCCTAACCTCCTTTTGAAATTGTAAGAATTTCATATAAGTTTCAAATTTGTACTTTAACAAGTACATTCATTCATAATGATTAAACTGACGATTGTATCTAATGCTTACATTAAGCATCTTACACTCATCAGCATGGATCGAAATCCACTATAATTTTGGAACGTTCCATGTTTCACCTAAACAATGTTCCGGGAACGTTTTCCCTTTGAGATAGGATTTACAGGAAGTCAACACTATAGGTTCATTTTCATAGAATGATCCTAAGGTGTCTGACTTGCTAATCCTTTTATATCTCAACGTTCCAAAGTAATTCGAAGCTTTGTCATCTCACTTACTTTTGTTATCTCGTTGTATGTTCAGAACATTAGTGCCTTGAGTCTTTGCACAACGGATTATGCAGAATTGACTCAAGACTAGTGAATTCTATTCCTAGTAGAATTACTAAACGAGGTAACATTTCAGAGTACTCATACTCTTTGCAGTTCCCTTTCAAAGTCCTTATTTGCTACCATAGAAGCAAACGACCAATTTGATCTCTAGTGTCTTTTGGGTGCACCCCTTACATGCCCCTCTACTGGGCTCTTAAGGGTTTCTTCTTCTTTAGGCCTTCAAGCCTTTAACTCATTGAGTTTAGAAGAAGAATTAACCATCTCAACCTTTTATTCCTTCTTAAGGATGCTCTCAACCATTATCAACTAAATGATTAACTATGCTACATTAGCATCATTCTAGTTGAGCATAAAGGGTTTGAATGATGGTGGAAGCAATGTAAGCAATCAGTGCATTGAGAACTCTTTTCTCAGTTAATGATCGAGACCACAAGATCTTCAAATAAGATCTTTAGACCTTGTTCATGTGCACTTGTTTCCTCATTTGGAATATTGAATAATTCCACAAATGTTATACCTTGTAACATTTTTATGAGGTGGTTAAATTGCTCTTAAGTGGTTTGGAGAAATCCATTCACCTAAGATGGCTTCTCTTTTGGCCCGGGTCGAATTTTCATAATTGAAAACTTCGTCCTTTAGAGAACACCTTTCTCTATTCGGAATCTAAAACGAATTTTAGGGTCCGAAGCCAATTAGAGTTAGTTAGGACTTAGTCAACTCTTTTGACTTAAGGATGGATACGAATGGGTTTGCATTTCATATTGTAGAGAATCACAGAACTACAACCTAAATGCTAAGCAGAGAACTAGGTGAGCATGCTGAATAATAACGATATACATAAGATAAGGTCTTTAATCTAATGTAGCTCCCACTGTTTTTCAAAGATCTATAATTCCCAAAGATCTAAGAGGAACACGTTTCCCAACGGGTACTAAGATCCTAAGCATTTTACCTCGAACCCACGACTCGCGGACATTCTAAGTAAAACCCTAGGTAGGTACAACTTACCAATTCTAACACCTTTAGAACTCTTAGTAATTGTTTTGCATCACCTATCTTTCAATATGGACCCACGACTCGTGCGACATCCATATTTACTTAGGCGTTAAGCTAGACCCATCAATCATAAGATCATGATCAAAACTTAGTTCGAACGACCCACGACTCGCGGACATCGCCCTTGCCAAAATTAACCACGAAATATTGATCATTTAAAATGATCAATTAGGTAACTAAGAACTAATAAGCTCCACTAGCTATCCCACGACTCGCGGACAATAACTAGCTTTACTTACTAAACTTAAAACCTATTGATGGAATGCTAGGAATTTAATTCAAAATTTACATCTCGAATTAAATACCTATTATTCGAAATGAGCTTAATATTTAATGGGAATTTTCGAATCAACCGAAGAGTTGTTCGGTTCGACCTCACCAACATATATGTTATCCAATTTAATTAGTCTTGATTAATGCAAGTACAACTTAAATGCATTTCAAACAAGCACATAAACAGATAACATGTCTTAGCATGATACTAACATGTAATGATCATGGGTTCTACCTATCTTATGCGTGATATGTGGGAGCCACTCCACAATCACAATTTCTAACATACATGCCACATAAACAGTTTAAATCATATAAGGGAAAGCGGTAACAAAATACGAGCCCTATCTCTATTACATTTAACAATTGAGATTCCCCTCCCTAACATTTTGAGGGGTCTTCACTTATGGCCTCCTTGTTACTTGAATGTGGTCCATCTCACTCCATGGGTGCATTGTCTCCAAAATGAAAATAAAACCTCACCACCTATCTCTACTCTCAAATTACAATAAAAAGAAAAAGACATAAAGTAATAAGGCTCAATCTTCATATTGGCCTTAGACAATTACACGGGGCATACCCCGGCCTCAAAAACAGTAATATGGAAAGCCACATAATAAATCACATAACAGTACGCACATAAGTGAGGCTCCAACCTCAATTGAAAAACGCAACTATAGGGCTCCAACCCCAATTTAAACCATCCATGTGCATAAATTAAAACCATACATAGATCTAAACCCATGATCACCTAACATGCTTTTGCGAGAATTTAAATTTAGCCAATAAATTAAAATTCCCGTTTCAAGTCCTAATGACTCAAAACACGACTTGATGCGAGTCTTATTTATAAAAGTTTTCAATAAATCCCAAATTACCAAAACAAATAAAATTCCAATTAATTTCTGAAAATTAATAATTTTATCAAAGATTGTATTTTCCCAAAATATAAACCGTTCCAATTTCTCAAAAATCCCAATTTTAAGTTTTATTCAAAAATTAAAATAAATATTCAAAAATAAAAATTTAAAAAAATAAAAATTGGGACTGGATTGCACGAAATACGAAAGTTCGGATCACGAAAACGGGGCGCATACGTCGCAAGCGCGCGCAGACGCGCACAACAGGCGCGCGCATGCCGCGCGCCCTGTCGGGCGAAGGTGGGCGATGGGCGGCCAGTCTCGGCCGCCCTGGCTAGGCGCGCCCGGAAGGCTCCCGCACAGGCGTGCGGGAGGAGCTGGGCGGCTGCCCTGCGCATGCCTAGGACAGGCGGGCGGCGGCGCGCGACGCCTTCGCGCGCGGGGTTTCGTGTGTTCGTCGTGATCCGCGTTTTTGTTTCGTGTTTTCGTTCAAAAGCAAAACCAATCCAAGAAATCCAAAAACAGTTTATACAGTTTCAAATCTAAAATTGTTTTTAAAATTAAATTTTTGTAAAACCCAATTTTCAGAAACTTTCAGGAAAAAAATACAGTTTCGTAATTCAGGCTTTCTAAAACAATTACAAATACTCAATCGCATCAAGCCTAAGAATTTCTACCAAATTCAGTATAATTGAGACGAATCAGAAACACGATTAACGAGGTGGCTCTGATACCACTTCTTGGAAAACACGAATCAGAAAGCAGCGGAATTTAAAAAAAAAATTCCCAACAAAAGGATCTAGGACTCGCAATCGTGTAACCAAATTCGTAAAGATAGAAAACTTACTTTTCTTTTATTCTTTCTTGAAGCGTTTCAAGCCACCCAAGAACGCTCTTCTCGCGGCTTGATCCCCTCTCCTTGGTAAAGATCGAATCTTCAAACTTCTAACTTGAAGTCTCTAGAGAAAGTCCACCAACTTGATCACAATCTAACTAGTAAGGATGCTAGTTCTCTAGTTAGTGTTTAGGCTTAACCTAGGGTTTTATTTAATCTTGGAGAAAGGAAGGTGTTCAACACATGAACCAAGAATTGTCAATTAGCTCTAAAGGGGAGCATGAGCTCCCCTATATATAGGAAAGGGGAGGGGCGGCCGAACCTAGTCCTTATGGACAAAGGATTTGGTCCCTCTCTCTCCTATTACTTGATCATCAAGTATTTTCCAACTTTGACTTTGAATTCTAATTCAAGTCAACTTTTAAGAGAGCTAAAAATATCCAAACTATTTTTGGATAATTTTATACTTTATTTATTATAAAATAAATAACTTATTTTTATCTAATTAATTTATTCGTAATTAATTAACTAGATTATTTTCTCCAAAATTAGACTTTCTTTTTAATTCAAAATTAAACCAAAGTCTATTAAATAATTAACTAATTAATTATTTAATATATATATATATAATATATATATACACACGTGCGTGACACGTGTCACAGTGACACGTGTCACTCACGTGAGCCACACGTGTGACTTCACACGTGTGGAACCCTCTTGGCCCGATTAACTCGTTTAATCATTTTCAAGCCTCAACTCATGTAACCAAGTTGTTGTGTGTGACCCTCTAGGTTCTCAATTCAATTAGCAGTGACCCTAATTAATTAATTCACTAATTAATTAATCAGTCCACAGATTAAACGACCATAGTCTAGCAACAGGTGTTTAACCCCTAGCTGAATTGGAATGTTCGGATTCGACAGAACCTTTAAGTCATTGATTCATGTGAGATACAATCCTCCTACTTACTATCTCTCAACCAAGATCTAGGGCAAGGGAATAATCAGAACCCTAATAATCCGGTCTTAAAGCTAAGTGCATTTCATATCCATTTGATCTCAATCCAAGAAACCCTTTTCTTGATGTCTTGATCTACTGCCTTGGCCAAGGACTACATATGGCATATGAATGACTTATACAATAAGAGATCACCTTGCAAATGCAAGTGTAGGTCCTATCTTGATTCTCATTCACTTTCATGAATCACTTGTGCAGCCCCAGCATAAGCCTTGAATCAGTTGTCTAAGGCGACACCCTTTAAAGCTTATACCTAAAACTACAGAGTTAACTCATAAAGTGACAAGGAACCTCAAGTCTAAGGATCAATTAATCACATCAATGACTCGTGAGATATTTCCTAATCTGGAAGTTTCCATTTCCTGAAATAGAAACTTCCTTTCCCATTTAGGAATGTTCTCACACGGGGCACCTCAGTGAACTTACTTATTAAAGTAAGCACCCTCATGTATCACGCACGTATCAACTATACACTTTGCACCTCCATGAAACAAGGTGGTCCTTCTTAAGGGCGTGATCCCACAAGCAAGCCTTAGAGGAGTCAGGTTGACACTCCCACTGTCTGTAGGACTCATCGGCTTGGAGCATTTTACTAATCATGACTTATGTGATATAGGGCTCGTTTCATGAACCATTTCACCTAAATGGTAGAGTCCTAAAGTCATCAGGATTAGGGGAGTTCTCATACATGCGCACGAAATGGAAACACACAAAACACGTATTGGCATATAAAGAAGTGTTTGCCTTAATTCGTTATTTCATTCAAAGATTGTCTGTGATATAAGAAAAGTCCCGAAGCAGATTACTTCGAATCGGCTTTCTAGGGCACTATTCCTAACACTTCGAGCCCCACGCCGTGCGCAATGGCTTCGCCCATTGCGCCTGATTTCCTGAGCCAAAATCGGACGTTTAAGCCCTCTACGCACCGTTTTTCTACAAACGGCGAGGCGGGCCCCGCTCCTGCACGGACATTAGCCCGACCAGTGCTCGCGATAGACGGTCGTTTTGAAAATAAATAAATAAATTAACCCACGGCGTGCAATTTCGTGCTTGCTGGATTAACTGCGTCTTCGTCCGACGAATTCGATTCGGCAGAGGGCGGAAAAAAAAAAAAAAGAAAAAGAGGGAGGGGTGCAACACGAGGACTTCCCAGGGGGTCACCCATCCTAGTACTACTCTCGCCCAAGCACGCTTAACTTCGGAGTTCTGATGGGATCCGGTGCATTAGTGCTGGTATGATCGCACCCGTTGAGTTACGCTCGTTAAGTTCATTTATTTGATCCGTACTCGTCTCGCAGTAACCCTTCACACTTCGAGCGGGCAAAACTTTCTATTCGTACGTCGCCTCGCGGCCGGCAGCATATGCACGCGAAGCTCTCTTCGAGCCCCACGCCGTGCGCAATGGCTTCGCCCATTGCGCCTGATTTCCTGAGCCAAAATCGGACGTTTAAGCCCTCTACGCACCGTTTTTCTACAAACGGCGAGGCGGGCCCCGCTCCTGCACGGACCCTAAACCCTAAACCCTAAAACCCTAAATAAATAAATTAACCCACGGCGTGCAATTTCGTGCTTGCTGGATTAACTGCGTCTTCGTCCGACGAATTCGATTCGGCAGAGGGCGGAAAAAAAAAAAAAAAGAAAAAGAGGGAGGGGTGCAACACGAGGACTTCCCAGGGGGTCACCCATCCTAGTACTACTCTCGCCCAAGCACGCTTAACTTCGGAGTTCTGATGGGATCCAGTGCATTAGTGCTGGTATGATCGCACCCGTTGAGTTACGCGCGTTAAGTTCATTTATTTGATCCGTACTCGTCTCGCAGTAACCCTTCACACTTCGAGCGGGCAAAACTTTCTATTCGTACGTCGCCTCGCGGCCGGCAGCATATGCACGCGAAGCTCTCTTCGAGCCCCACGCCGTGCGCAATGGCTTCGCCCATTGCGCCTGATTTCCTGAGCCAAAATCGGACGTTTAAGCCCTCTACGCACCGTTTTTCTACAAACGGCGAGGCGGGCCCCGCTCCTGCACGGACATTAGCCCGACCAGTGCTCGCGATAGACGGTCGTTTTGAAAATAAATAAATAAATTAACCCACGGCGTGCAATTTCGTGCTTGCTGGATTAACTGCGTCTTCGTCCGACGAATTCGATTCGGCAGAGGGCGGAAAAAAAAAAAAAAAGAAAAAGAGGGAGGGGTGCAACACGAGGACTTCCCAGGGGGTCACCCATCCTAGTACTACTCTCGCCCAAGCACGCTTAACTTCGGAGTTCTGATGGGATCCGGTGCATTAGTGCTGGTATGATCGCACCCGTTGAGTTACGCGCGTTAAGTTCATTTATTTGATCCGTACTCGTCTCGCAGTAACCCTTCACACTTCGAGCGGGCAAAACTTTCTATTCGTACGTCGCCTCGCGGCCGGCAGCATATGCACGCGAAGCTCTCTTCGAGCCCCACACCGTGCGCAATGGCTTCGCCCATTGCGCCTGATTTCCTGAGCCAAAATCGGACGTTTAAGCCCTCTACGCACCGTTTTTCTACAAACGGCGAGGCGGGCCCCGCTCCTGCACGGACATTAGCCCGACCAGTGCTCGCGATAGACGGTCGTTTTGAAAATAAATAAATAAATTAACCCACGGCGTGCAATTTCGTGCTTGCTGGATTAACTGCGTCTTCGTCCGACGAATTCGATTCGGCAGAGGGCGGAAAAAAAAAAAAAAAGAAAAAGAGGGAGGGGTGCAACACGAGGACTTCCCAGGGGGTCACCCATCCTAGTACTACTCTCGCCCAAGCACGCTTAACTTCGGAGTTCTGATGGGATCCGGTGCATTAGTGCTGGTATGATCGCACCCGTTGAGTTACGCGCGTTAAGTTCATTTATTTGATCCGTACTCGTCTCGCAGTAACCCTTCACACTTCGAGCGGGCAAAACTTTCTATTCGTACGTCGCCTCGCGGCCGGCAGCATATGCACGCGAAGCTCTCTTCGAGCCCCACGCCGTGCGCAATGGCTTCGCCCATTGCGCCTGATTTCCTGAGCCAAAATCGGACGTTTAAGCCCTCTACGCACAGTTTTTCTACAAACGGCGAGGCGGGCCCCGCTCCTGCACGGACATTAGCCCGACCAGTGCTCGCGATAGACGGTCGTTTTGAAAATAAATAAATAAATTAACCCACGGCGTGCAATTTCGTGCTTGCTGGATTAACTGCGTCTTCGTCCGACGAATTCGATTCGGCAGAGGGCGGAAAAAAAAAAAAAAAGAAAAAGAGGGAGGGGTGCAACACGAGGACTTCCCAGGGGGTCACCCATCCTAGTACTACTCTCGCCCAAGCACGCTTAACTTCGGAGTTCTGATGGGATCCGGTGCATTAGTGCTGGTATGATCGCACCCGTTGAGTTACGCGCGTTAAGTTCATTTATTTGATCCGTACTCGTCTCGCAGTAACCCTTCACACTTCGAGCGGGCAAAACTTTCTATTCGTACGTCGCCTCGCGGCCGGCAGCATATGCACGCGAAGCTCTCTTCGAGCCCCACGCCGTGCGCAATGGCTTCGCCCATTGCGCCTGATTTCCTGAGCCAAAATCGGACGTTTAAGCCCTCTACGCACCGTTTTTCTACAAACGGCGAGGCGGACCCCGCTCCTGCACGGACATTAGCCCGACCAGTGCTCGCGATAGACGGTCGTTTTGAAAATAAATAAATAAATTAACCCACGGCGTGCAATTTCGTGCTTGCTGGATTAACTGCGTCTTCGTCCGACGAATTCGATTCGGCAGAGGGCGGAAAAAAAAAAAAAAAGAAAAAGAGGGAGGGGTGCAACACGAGGACTTCCCAGGGGGTCACCCATCCTAGTACTACTCTCGCCCAAGCACGCTTAACTTCGGAGTTCTGATGGGATCCGGTGCATTAGTGCTGGTATGATCGCACCCGTTGAGTTACGCGCGTTAAGTTTATTTATTTGATCCGTACTCGTCTCGCAGTAACCCTTCACACTTCGAGCGGGCAAAACTTTCTATTCGTACGTCGCCTCGCGGCCCGCAGCATATGCACGCGAAGCTCTCTTCGAGCCCCACGCCGTGCGCAATGGCTTCGCCCATTGCGCCTGATTTCCTGAGCCAAAATCGGACGTTTAAGCCCTCTACGCACCGTTTTTCTACAAACGGCGAGGCGGGCCCCGCTCCTGCACGGACATTAGCCCGACCAGTGCTCGCGATAGACGGTCGTTTTGAAAATAAATAAATAAATTAACCCACGGCGTGCAATTTCGTGCTTGCTGGATTAACTGCGTCTTCGTCCGACGAATTCGATTCGGCAGAGGGCGGAAAAAAAAAAAAAAAAGAAAAAGAGGGAGGGGTGCAACACGAGGACTTGCCAGGGGGTCACCCATCCTAGTACTACTCTCGCCCAAGCACGCTTAACTTCGGAGTTCTGATGGGATCCGGTGCATTAGTGCTGGTATGATCGCACCCGTTGAGTTACGCGCGTTAAGTTCATTTATTTGATCCGTACTCGTCTCGCAGTAACCCTTCACACTTCGAGCGGGCAAAACTTTCTATTCGTACGTCGCCTCGCGGCCGGCAGCATATGCACGCGAAGCTCTCTTCGAGCCCCACGCCGTGCGCAATGGCTTCGCCCATTGCGCCTGATTTCCTGAGCCAAAATCGGACGTTTAAGCCCTCTACGCACCGTTTTTCTACAAACGGCGAGGCGGGCCCCGCTCCTGCACGGACATTAGCCCGACCAGTGCTCGCGATAGACGGTCGTTTTGAAAATAAATAAATAAATTAACCCACGGCGTGCAATTTCGTGCTTGCTGGATTAACTGCGTCTTCGTCCGACGAATTCGATTCGGCAGAGGGCGGAAAAAAAAAAAAAAAAGAAAAAGAGGGAGGGGTGCAACACGAGGACTTCCCAGGGGGTCACCCATCCTAGTACTACTCTCGCCCAAGCACGCTTAACTTCGGAGTTCTGATGGGATCCGGTGCATTAGTGCTGGTATGATCGCACCCGTTGAGTTACGCGCGTTAAGTTCATTTATTTGATCCGTACTCGTCTCGCAGTAACCCTTCACACTTCGAGCGGGCAAAACTTTCTATTCGTACGTCGCCTCGCGGCCGGCAGCATATGCACGCGAAGCTCTCTTCGAGCCCCACGCCGTGCGCAATGGCTTCGCCCATTGCGCCTGATTTCCTGAGCCAAAATCGGACGTTTAAGCCCTCTACGCACCGTTTTTCTACAAACGGCGAGGCGGGCCCCGCTCCTGCACGGACATTAGCCCGACCAGTGCTCGCGATAGACGGTCGTTTTGAAAATAAATAAATTAATTAACCCACGGCGTGCAATTTCGTGCTTGCTGGATTAACTGCGTCTTCGTCCGACGAATTCGATTCGGCAGAGGGCGGAAAAAAAAAAAAAAAGAAAAAGAGGGAGGGGTGCAACACGAGGACTTCCCAGGGGGTCACCCATCCTAGTACTACTCTCGCCCAAGCACGCTTAACTTCGGAGTTCTGATGGGATCCGGTGCATTAGTGCTGGTATGATCGCACCCGTTGAGTTACGCGCGTTAAGTTCATTTATTTGATCCGTACTCGTCTCGCAGTAACCCTTCACACTTCGAGCGGGCAAAACTTTCTATTCGTACGTCGCCTCGCGGCCGGCAGCATATGCACGCGAAGCTCTCTTCGAGCCCCACGCCGTGCGCAATGGCTTCGTCCATTGCGCCTGATTTCCTGAGCCAAAATCGGACGTTTAAGCCCTCTACGCACCGTTTTTCTACAAACGGCGAGGCGGGCCCCGCTCCTGCACGGACATTAGCCCGACCAATGCTCGCGATAGACGGTCGTTTTGAAAATAAATAAATAAATTAACCCACGGCGTGCAATTTCGTGCTTGCTGGATTAACTGCGTCTTCGTCCGACGAATTCGATTCGGCAGAGGGCGGAAAAAAAAAAAAAAAGAAAAAGAGGGAGGGGTGCAACACGAGGACTTCCCAGGGGGTCACCCATCCTAGTACTACTCTCGCCCAAGCACGCTTAACTTCGGAGTTCTGATGGGATCCGGTGCATTAGTGCTGGTATGATCGCACCCGTTGAGTTACGCGCGTTAAGTTTATTTATTTGATCCGTACTCGTCTCGCAGTAACCCTTCACACTTCGAGCGGGCAAAACTTTCTATTCGTACGTCGCCTCGCGGCCCGCAGCATATGCACGCGAAGCTCTCTTCGAGCCCCACGCCGTGCGCAATGGCTTCGCCCATTGCGCCTGATTTCCTGAGCCAAAATCGGACGTTTAAGCCCTCTACGCACCGTTTTTCTACAAACGGCGAGGCGGGCCCCGCTCCTGCACGGACATTAGCCCGACCAGTGCTCGCGATAGACGGTCGTTTTGAAAATAAATAAATAAATTAACCCACGGCGTGCAATTTCGTGCTTGCTGGATTAACTGCGTCTTCGTCCGACGAATTCGATTCGGCAGAGGGCGGAAAAAAAAAAAAAAAGAAAAAGAGGGAGGGGTGCAACACGAGGACTTCCCAGGGGGTCACCCATCCTAGTACTACTCTCGCCCAAGCACGCTTAACTTCGGAGTTCTGATGGGATCCGGTGCATTAGTGCTGGTATGATCGCACCCGTTGAGTTACGCGCGTTAAGTTCATTTATTTGATCCGTACTCGTCTCGCAGTAACCCTTCACACTTCGAGCGGGCAAAACTTTCTATTCGTACGTCGCCTCGCGGCCGGCAGCATATGCACGCGAAGCTCTCTTCGAGCCCCACGCCGTGCGCAATGGCTTCGTCCATTGCGCCTGATTTCCTGAGCCAAAATCGGACGTTTAAGCCCTCTACGCACCGTTTTTCTACAAACGGCGAGGCGGGCCCCGCTCCTGCACGGACATTAGCCCGACCAATGCTCGCGATAGACGGTCGTTTTGAAAATAAATAAATAAATTAACCCACGGCGTGCAATTTCGTGCTTGCTGGATTAACTGCGTCTTCGTCCGACGAATTCGATTCGGCAGAGGGCGGAAAAAAAAAAAAAAAAGAAAAAGAGGGAGGGGTGCAACACGAGGACTTCCCAGGGGGTCACCCATCCTAGTACTACTCTCGCCCAAGCACGCTTAACTTCGGAGTTCTGATGGGATCCGGTGCATTAGTGCTGGTATGATCGCACCCGTTGAGTTACGCGCGTTAAGTTCATTTATTTGATCCGTACTCGTCTCGCAGTAACCCTTCACACTTCGAGCGGGCAAAACTTTCTATTCGTACGTCGCCTCGCGGCCGGCAGCATATGCACGCGAAGCTCTCTTCGAGCCCCACGCCGTGCGCAATGGCTTCGCCCATTGCGCCTGATTTCCTGAGCCAAAATCGGACGTTTAAGCCCTCTACGCACCGTTTTTCTACAAACGGCGAGGCGGGCCCCGCTCCTGCACGGACATTAGCCCGACCAGTGCTCGCGATAGACGGTCGTTTTGAAAATAAATAAATAAATTAACCCACGGAGTGCAATTTCGTGCTTGCTGGATTAACTGCGTCTTCGTCCGACGAATTCGATTCGGCAGAGGGCGGAAAAAAAAAAAAAAAGAAAAAGAGGGAGGGGTGCAACACGAGGACTTCCCAGGGGGTCACCCATCCTAGTACTACTCTCGCCCAAGCACGCTTAACTTCGGAGTTCTGATGGGATCCGGTGCATTAGTGCTGGTATGATCGCACCCGTTGAGTTACGCGCGTTAAGTTCATTTATTTGATCCGTACTCGTCTCGCAGTAACCCTTCACACTTCGAGCGGGCAAAACTTTCTATTCGTACGTCGCCTCGCGGCCGGCAGCATATGCACGCGAAGCTCTCTTCGAGCCCCACGCCGTGCGCACTGGCTTCGCCCATTGCGCCTGATTTCCTGAGCCAAAATCGGACGTTTAAGCCCTCGACGCACCGTTTTTCTACAAACGGCGAGGCGGGCCCCGCTCCTGCACGGACATTAGCCCGACCAGTGCTCGCGATAGACGGTCGTTTTGAAAATAAATAAATTAATTAACCCACGGCGTGCAATTTCGTGCTTGCTGGATTAACTGCGTCTTCGTCCGACGAATTCGATTCGGCAGAGGGCGGAAAAAAAAAAAAAAAGAAAAAGAGGGAGGGGTGCAACACGAGGACTTCCCAGGGGGTCACCCATCCTAGTACTACTCTCGCCCAAGCACGCTTAACTTCGGAGTTCTGATGGGATCCGGTGCATTAGTGCTGGTATGATCGCACCCGTTGAGTTACGCGCGTTAAGTTCATTTATTTGATCCGTACTCGTCTCGCAGTAACCCTTCACACTTCGAGCGGGCAAAACTTTCTATTCGTACGTCGCCTCGCGGCCGGCAGCATATGCACGCGAAGCTCTCTTCGAGCCCCACGCCGTGCGCAATGGCTACGCCATTGCGCCTGATTTCCTGAGCCATAATCGGACGTTTAAGCCCTCTACGCACCGTTTTTCTACAAACGGCGAGGCGGGCCCCGCTCTTGCACGGACATTAGCCCGACCAATGCTCGCGATAGACGGTCGTTTTGAAAATAAATAAATAAGTTAACCCACGGCGTGCAATTTCGTGCTTGCTGGATTAACTGCGTCTTCGTCCGACGAATTCGATTCGGCAGAGGGCGGAAAAAAAAAAAAAAAGAAAAAGAGGGAGGGGTGCAACACGAGGACTTCCCAGGGGGTCACCCATCCTAGTACTACTCTCGCCCAAGCACGCTTAACTTCGGAGTTCTGATGGGATCCGGTGCATTAGTGCTGGTATGATCGCACCCGTTGAGTTACGCGCGTTAAGTTCATTTATTTGATCCGTACTCGTCTCGCAGTAACCCTTCACACTTCGAGCGGGCAAAACTTTCTATTCGTACGTCGCCTCGCGGCCGGCAGCATATGCACGCGAAGCTCTCTTCGAGCCCCACGCCGTGCGCAATGGCTTCGCCCATTGCGCCTGATTTCCTGAGCCAAAATCGGACGTTTAATCCCTCTACGCACCGTTTTTCTACAAACGGCGAGGCGGGCCCCGCTCCTGCACGGACATTAGCCCGACCAGTGCTCGCGATAGACGGTCGTTTTGAAAATAAATAAATAAATTAACCCACGGCGTGCAATTTCGTGCTTGCTGGATTAACTGCGTCTTCGTCCGACGAATTCGATTCGGCAGAGGGCGGAAAAAAAAAAAAAAAGAAAAAGAGGGAGGGGTGCAACACGAGGACTTCCCAGGGGGTCACCCATCCTAGTACTACTCTCGCCCAAGCACGCTTAACTTCGGAGTTCTGATGGGATCCGGTGCATTAGTGCTGGTATGATCGCACCCGTTGAGTTTCGCGCGTTAAGTTCATTTATTTGATCCGTACTCGTCTCGCAGTAACCCTTCACACTTCGAGCGGGCAAAACTTTCTATTCGTACGTCGCCTCGCGGCCGGCAGCATATGCACGCGAAGCTCTCTTCGAGCCCCACGCCGTGCGCAATGGCTTCGCCCATTGCGCCTGATTTCCTGAGCCAAAATCGGACGTTTAAGCCCTCTACGCACCGTTTTTCTACAAACGGCGAGGCGGGCCCCGCTCCTGCACGGACATTAGCCCGACCAGTGCTCGCGATAGACGGTCGTTTTGAAAATAAATAAATAAATTAACCCACGGCGTGCAATTTCGTGCTTGCTGGATTAACTGCGTCTTCGTCCGACGAATTCGATTCGGCAGAGGGCGGAAAAAAAAAAAAAAAAGAAAAAGAGGGAGGGGTGCAACACGAGGACTTCCCAGGGGGTCACCCATCCTAGTACTACTCTCGCCCAAGCACGCTTAACTTCGGAGTTCTGATGGGATCCGGTGCATTAGTGCTGGTATGATCGCACCCGTTGAGTTACGCGCGTTAAGTTCATTTATTTGATCCGTACTCGTCTCGTAGTAACCCTTCACACTTCGAGCGGGCAAAACTTTCTATTCGTACGTCGCCTCGCGGCCGGCAACATATGCACGCGAAGCTCTCTTCGAGCCCCACGCCGTGCGCACTGGCTTCGCCCATTGCGCCTGATTTCCTGAGCCAAAATCGGACGTTTAAGCCCTCGACGCACCGTTTTTCTACAAACGGCGAGGCGGGCCCCGCTCCTGCACGGACATTAGCCCGACCAGTGCTCGCGATAGACGGTCGTTTTGAAAATAAATAAATAAATTAACCCACGGCGTGCAATTTCGTGCTTGCTGGATTAACTGCGTCTTCGTCCGACGAATTCGATTCGGCAGAGGGCGGAAAAAAAAAAAAAAAGAAAAAGAGGGAGGGGTGCAACACGAGGACTTCCCAGGGGGTCACCCATCCTAGTACTACTCTCGCCCAAGCACGCTTAACTTCGGAGTTCTGATGGGATCCGGTGCATTAGTGCTGGTATGATCGCACCCGTTGAGTTACGCGCGTTAAGTTCATTTATTTGATCCGTACTCGTCTCGCAGTAACCCTTCACACTTCGAGCGGGCAAAACTTTCTATTCGTACGTCGCCTCGCGGCCGGCAGCATATGCACGCGAAGCTCTCTTCGAGCCCCACGCCGTGCGCAATGGCTTCGCCCATTGCGCCTGATTTCCTGAGCCAAAATCGGACGTTTAAGCCCTCTACGCACCGTTTTTCTACAAACGGCGAGGCGGGCCCCGCTCCTGCACGGACATTAGCCCGACCAGTGCTCGCGATAGACGGTCGTTTTGAAAATAAATAAATAAATTAACCCACGGCGTGCAATTTCGTGCTTGCTGGATTAACTGCGTCTTCGTCCGACAAATTCGATTCGGCAGAGGGCGGAAAAAAAAAAAAAAAGAAAAAGAGGGAGGGGTGCAACACGAGGACTTCCCAGGGGGTCACCCATCCTAGTACTACTCTCGCCCAAGCACGCTTAACTTCGGAGTTCTGATGGGATCCGGTGCATTAGTGCTGGTATGATCGCACCCGTTGAGTTACGCGCGTTAAGTTCATTTATTTGATCCGTACTCGTCTCGCAGTAACCCTTCACACTTCGAGCGGGCAAAACTTTCTATTCGTACGTCGCCTCGCGGCCGGCAGCATATGCACGCGAAGCTCTCTTCGAGCCCCACGCCGTGCGCACTGGCTTCGCCCATTGCGCCTGATTTCCTGAGCCAAAATCGGACGTTTAAGCCCTCGACGCACCGTTTTTCTACAAACGGCGAGGCGGGCCCCGCTCCTGCACGGACATTAGCCCGACCAGTGCTCGCGATAGACGGTCGTTTTGAAAATAAATAAATAAATTAACCCACGGCGTGCAATTTCGTGCTTGCTGGATTAACTGCGTCTTCGTCCGACGAATTCGATTCGGCAGAGGGCGGAAAAAAAAAAAAAAAGAAAAAGAGGGAGGGGTGCAACACGAGGACTTCCCAGGGGGTCACCCATCCTAGTACTACTCTCGCCCAAGCACGCTTAACTTCGGAGTTCTGATGGGATCCGGTGCATTAGTGCTGGTATGATCGCACCCGTTGAGTTACGCGCGTTAAGTTCATTTATTTGATCCGTACTCGTCTCGTAGTAACCCTTCACACTTCGAGCGGGCAAAACTTTCTATTCGTACGTCGCCTCGCGGCCGGCAACATATGCACGCGAAGCTCTCTTCGAGCCCCACGCCGTGCGCACTGGCTTCGCCCATTGCGCCTGATTTCCTGAGCCAAAATCGGACGTTTAAGCCCTCGACGCACCGTTTTTCTACAAACGGCGAGGCGGGCCCCGCTCCTGCACGGACATTAGCCCGACCAGTGCTCGCGATAGACGGTCGTTTTCAAAATAAATAAATAAATTAACCCACGGCGTGCAATTTCGTGCTTGCTGGATTAACTGCGTCTTCGTCCGACGAATTCGATTCGGCAGAGGGCGGAAAAAAAAAAAAAAAGAAAAAGAGGGAGGGGTGCAACACGAGGACTTCCCAGGGGGTCACCCATCCTAGTACTACTCTCGCCCAAGCACGCTTAACTTCGGAGTTCTGATGGGATCCGGTGCATTAGTGCTGGTATGATCGCACCCGTTGAGTTACGCGCGTTAAGTTCATTTATTTGATCCGTACTCGTCTCGCAGTAACCCTTCACACTTCGAGCGGGCAAAACTTTCTATTCGTACGTCGTCTCGCGGCCGGCAGCATATGCACGCGAAGCTCTCTTCGAGCCCCCCGCCGTGCGCAATGGCTTCGCCCATTGCGCCTGATTTCCTGAGCCAAAATCGGACGTTTAAGCCCTCTACGCACCGTTTTTCTACAAACGGCGAGGCGGGCCCCGCTCCTGCACGGACATTAGCCCGACCAGTGCTCGCGATAGACGGTCGTTTTGAAAATAAATAAATAAATTAACCCACGGCGTGCAATTTCGTGCTTGCTGGATTAACTGCGTCTTCGTCCGACAAATTCGATTCGGCAGAGGGCGGAAAAAAAAAAAAAAAGAAAAAGAGGGAGGGGTGCAACACGAGGACTTCCCAGGGGGTCACCCATCCTAGTACTACTCTCGCCCAAGCACGCTTAACTTCGGAGTTCTGATGGGATCCGGTGCATTAGTGCTGGTATGATCGCACCCGTTGAGTTACGCGCGTTAAGTTCATTTATTTGATCCGTACTCGTCTCGCAGTAACCCTTCACACTTCGAGCGGGCAAAACTTTCTATTCGTACGTCGCCTCGCGGCCGGCAGCATATGCACGCGAAGCTCTCTTCGAGCCCCACGCCGTGCGCACTGGCTTCGCCCATTGCGCCTGATTTCCTGAGCCAAAATCGGACGTTTAAGCCCTCGACGCACCGTTTTTCTACAAACGGCGAGGCGGGCCCCGCTCCTGCACGGACATTAGCCCGACCAGTGCTCGCGATAGACGGTCGTTTTGAAAATAAATAAATAAATTAACCCACGGCGTGCAATTTCGTGCTTGCTGGATTAACTGCGTCTTCGTCCGACGAATTCGATTCGGCAGAGGGCGGAAAAAAAAAAAAAAAGAAAAAGAGGGAGGGGTGCAACACGAGGACTTCCCAGGGGGTCACCCATCCTAGTACTACTCTCGCCCAAGCACGCTTAACTTCGGAGTTCTGATGGGATCCGGTGCATTAGTGCTGGTATGATCGCACCCGTTGAGTTACGCGCGTTAAGTTCATTTATTTGATCCGTACTCGTCTCGCAGTAACCCTTCACACTTCGAGCGGGCAAAACTTTCTATTCGTACGTCGCCTCGCAGCCGGCAGCATATGCACGCGAAGCTCTCTTCGAGCCCCACGCCGTGCGCACTGGCTTCGCCCATTGCGCCTGATTTCCTGAGCCAAAATCGGACGTTTAAGCCCTCGACGCACCGTTTTTCTACAAACGGCGAGGCGGGCCCCGCTCCTGCACGGACATTAGCCCGACCAGTGCTCGCGATAGACGGTCGTTTTGAAAATAAATAAATAAATTAACCCACGGCGTGCAATTTCGTGCTTGCTGGATTAACTGCGTCTTCGTCCGACGAATTCGATTCGGCAGAGGGCGGAAAAAAAAAAAAAAAGAAAAAGAGGGAGGGGTGCAACACGAGGACTTCCCAGGGGGTCACCCATCCTAGTACTACTCTCGCCCAAGCACGCTTAACTTCGGAGTTCTGATGGGATCCGGTGCATTAGTGCTGGTATGATCGCACCCGTTGAGTTACGCGCGTTAAGTTCATTTATTTGATCCGTACTCGTCTCGCAGTAACCCTTCACACTTCGAGCGGGCAAAACTTTCTATTCGTACGTCGCCTCGCGGCCGGCAGCATATGCACGCGAAGCTCTCTTCGAGCCCCACGCCGTGCGCAATGGCTTCGCCCATTGCGCCTGATTTCCTGAGCCAAAATCGGACGTTTAAGCCCTCTACGCACCGTTTTTCTACAAACGGCGAGGCGGGCCCCGCTCCTGCACGGACATTAGCCCGACCAGTGCTCGCGATAGACGGTCGTTTTGAAAATAAATAAATAAATTAACCCACGGCGTGCAATTTCGTGCTTGCTGGATTAACTGCGTCTTCGTCCGACAAATTCGATTCGGCAGAGGGCGGAAAAAAAAAAAAAAAAGAAAAAGAGGGAGGGGTGCAACACGAGGACTTCCCAGGGGGTCACCCATCCTAGTACTACTCTCGCCCAAGCACGCTTAACTTCGGAGTTCTGATGGGATCCGGTGCATTAGTGCTGGTATGATCGCACCCGTTGAGTTACGCGCGTTAAGTTCATTTATTTGATCCGTACTCGTCTCGCAGTAACCCTTCACACTTCGAGCGGGCAAAACTTTCTATTCGTACGTCGCCTCGCGGCCGGCAGCATATGCACGCGAAGCTCTCTTCGAGCCCCACGCCGTGCGCACTGGCTTCGCCCATTGCGCCTGATTTCCTGAGCCAAAATCGGACGTTTAAGCCCTCGACGCACCGTTTTTCTACAAACGGCGAGGCGGGCCCCGCTCCTGCACGGACATTAGCCCGACCAGTGCTCGCGATAGACGGTCGTTTTGAAAATAAATAAATAAATTAACCCACGGCGTGCAATTTCGTGCTTGCTGGATTAACTGCGTCTTCGTCCGACGAATTCGATTCGGCAGAGGGCGGAAAAAAAAAAAAAAAGAAAAAGAGGGAGGGGTGCAACACGAGGACTTCCCAGGGGGTCACCCATCCTAGTACTACTCTCGCCCAAGCACGCTTAACTTCGGAGTTCTGATGGGATCCGGTGCATTAGTGCTGGTATGATCGCACCCGTTGAGTTACGCGCGTTAAGTTCATTTATTTGATCCGTACTCGTCTCGCAGTAACCCTTCACACTTCGAGCGGGCAAAACTTTCTATTCGTACGTCGCCTCGCGGCCGGCAGCATATGCACGCGAAGCTCTCTTCGAGCCCCACGCCGTGCGCAATGGCTTCGCCCATTGCGCCTGATTTCCTGAGCCAAAATCGGACGTTTAAGCCCTCTACGCACCGTTTTTCTACAAACGGCGAGGCGGGCCCCGCTCCTGCACGGACATTAGCCCGACCAGTGCTCGCGATAGACGGTCGTTTTGAAAATAAATAAATAAATTAACCCACGGCGTGCAATTTCGTGCTTGCTGGATTAACTGCGTCTTCGTCCGACGAATTCGATTCGACAGAGGGCGGAAAAAAAAAAAAAAAAGAAAAAGAGGGAGGGGTGCAACACGAGGACTTCCCAGGGGGTCACCCATCCTAGTACTACTCTCGCCCAAGCACGCTTAACTTCGGAGTTCTGATGGGATCCGGTGCATTAGTGCTGGTATGATCGCACCCGTTGAGTTACGCGCGTTAAGTTCATTTATTTGATCCGTACTCGTCTCGCAGTAACCCTTCACACTTCGAGCGGGCAAAACTTTCTATTCGTACGTCGCCTCGCGGCCGGCAGCATATGCACGCGAAGCTCTCTTCGAGCCCCACGCCGTGCGCAATGGCTTCGCCCATTGCGCCTGATTTCCTGAGCCAAAATCGGACGTTTAAGCCCTCGACGCACCGTTTTTCTACAAACGGCGAGGCGGGCCCCGCTCCTGCACGGACATTAGCCCGACCAGTGCTCGCGATAGACGGTCGTTTTGAAAATAAATAAATTAATTAACCCACGGCGTGCAATTTCGTGCTTGCTGGATTAACTGCGTCTTCGTCCGACGAATTCGATTCGGCAGAGGGCGGAAAAAAAAAAAAAAAGAAAAAGAGGGAGGGGTGCAACACGAGGACTTCCCAGGGGGTCACCCATCCTAGTACTACTCTCGCCCAAGCACGCTTAACTTCGGAGTTCTGATGGGATCCGGTGCATTAGTGCTGGTATGATCGCACCCGTTGAGTTACGCGCGTTAAGTTCATTTATTTGATCCGTACTCGTCTCGCAGTAACCCTTCACACTTCGAGCGGGCAAAACTTTCTATTCGTACGTCGCCTCGCGGCCGGCAGCATATGCACGCGAAGCTCTCTTCGAGCCCCACGCCGTGCGCAATGGCTACGCCCATTGCGCCTGATTTCCTGAGCCAAAATCGGACGTTTAAGCCCTCTACGCACCGTTTTTCTACAAACGGCGAGGCGGGCCCCGCTCCTGCACGGACATTAGCCCGACCAATGCTCGCGATAGACGGTCGTTTTGAAAATAAATAAATAAGTTAACCCACGGCGTGCAATTTCGTGCTTGCTGGATTAACTGCGTCTTCGTCCGACGAATTCGATTCGGCAGAGGGCGGAAAAAAAAAAAAAAAGAAAAAGAGGGAGGGGTGCAACACGAGGACTTCCCAGGGGGTCACCCATCCTAGTACTACTCTCGCCCAAGCACGCTTAACTTCGGAGTTCTGATGGGATCCGGTGCATTAGTGCTGGTATGATCGCACCCGTTGAGTTACGCGCGTTAAGTTCATTTATTTGATCCGTACTCGTCTCGCAGTAACCCTTCACACTTCGAGCGGGCAAAACTTTCTATTCGTACGTCGCCTCGCGGCCGGCAGCATATGCACGCGAAGCTCTCTTCGAGCCCCACGCCGTGCGCAATGGCTTCGCCCATTGCGCCTGATTTCCTGAGCCAAAATCGGACGTTTAATCCCTCTACGCACCGTTTTTCTACAAACGGCGAGGCGGGCCCCGCTCCTGCACGGACATTAGCCCGACCAGTGCTCGCGATAGACGGTCGTTTTGAAAATAAATAAATAAATTAACCCACGGCGTGCAATTTCGTGCTTGCTGGATTAACTGCGTCTTCGTCCGACGAATTCGATTCGACAGAGGGCGGAAAAAAAAAAAAAAAAGAAAAAGAGGGAGGGGTGCAACACGAGGACTTCCCAGGGGGTCACCCATCCTAGTACTACTCTCGCCCAAGCACGCTTAACTTCGGAGTTCTGATGGGATCCGGTGCATTAGTGCTGGTATGATCGCACCCGTTGAGTTACGCGCGTTAAGTTCATTTATTTGATCCGTACTCGTCTCGCAGTAACCCTTCACACTTCGAGCGGGCAAAACTTTCTATTCGTACGTCGCCTCGCGGCCGGCAGCATATGCACGCGAAGCTCTCTTCGAGCCCCACGCCGTGCGCAATGGCTTCGCCCATTGCGCCTGATTTCCTGAGCCAAAATCGGACGTTTAAGCCCTCGACGCACCGTTTTTCTACAAACGGCGAGGCGGGCCCCGCTCCTGCACGGACATTAGCCCGACCAGTGCTCGCGATAGACGGTCGTTTTGAAAATAAATAAATTAATTAACCCACGGCGTGCAATTTCGTGCTTGCTGGATTAACTGCGTCTTCGTCCGACGAATTCGATTCGGCAGAGGGCGGAAAAAAAAAAAAAAAGAAAAAGAGGGAGGGGTGCAACACGAGGACTTCCCAGGGGGTCACCCATCCTAGTACTACTCTCGCCCAAGCACGCTTAACTTCGGAGTTCTGATGGGATCCGGTGCATTAGTGCTGGTATGATCGCACCCGTTGAGTTACGCGCGTTAAGTTCATTTATTTGATCCGTACTCGTCTCGCAGTAACCCTTCACACTTCGAGCGGGCAAAACTTTCTATTCGTACGTCGCCTCGCGGCCGGCAGCATATGCACGCGAAGCTCTCTTCGAGCCCCACGCCGTGCGCAATGGCTACGCCCATTGCGCCTGATTTCCTGAGCCAAAATCGGACGTTTAAGCCCTCTACGCACCGTTTTTCTACAAACGGCGAGGCGGGCCCCGCTCCTGCACGGACATTAGCCCGACCAATGCTCGCGACAGACGGTCGTTTTGAAAATAAATAAATAAGTTAACCCACGGCGTGCAATTTCGTGCTTGCTGGATTAACTGCGTCTTCGTCCGACGAATTCGATTCGGCAGAGGGCGGAAAAAAAAAAAAAAAGAAAAAGAGGGAGGGGTGCAACACGAGGACTTCCCAGGGGGTCACCCATCCTAGTACTACTCTCGCCCAAGCACGCTTAACTTCGGAGTTCTGATGGGATCCGGTGCATTAGTGCTGGTATGATCGCACCCGTTGAGTTACGCGCGTTAAGTTCATTTATTTGATCCGTACTCGTCTCGCAGTAACCCTTCACACTTCGAGCGGGCAAAACTTTCTATTCGTACGTCGCCTCGCGGCCGGCAGCATATGCACGCGAAGCTCTCTTCGAGCCCCACGCCGTGCGCAATGGCTTCGCCCATTGCGCCTGATTTCCTGAGCCAAAATCGGACGTTTAAGCCCTCTACGCACCGTTTTTCTACAAACGGCGAGGCGGGCCCCGCTCCTGCACGGACATTAGCCCGACCAGTGCTCGCGATAGACGGTCGTTTTGAAAATAAATAAATAAATTAACCCACGGCGTGCAATTTCGTGCTTGCTGGATTAACTGCGTCTTCGTCCGACGAATTCGATTCGGCAGAGGGCGGAAAAAAAAAAAAAAAAAGAAAAAGAGGGAGGGGTGCAACACGAGGACTTCCCAGGGGGTCACCCATCCTAGTACTACTCTCGCCCAAGCACGCTTAACTTCGGAGTTCTGATGGGATCCGGTGCATTAGTGCTGGTATGATCGCACCCGTTGAGTTACGCGCGTTAAGTTCATTTATTTGATCCGTACTCGTCTCGCAGTAACCCTTCACACTTCGAGCGGGCAAAACTTTCTATTCGTACGTCGCCTCGCGGCCGGCAGCATATGCACGCGAAGCTCTCTTCGAGCCCCACGCCGTGCGCAATGGCTTCGCCCATTGCGCCTGATTTCCTGAGCCAAAATCGGACGTTTAAGCCCTCTACGCACCGTTTTTCTACAAACGGCGAGGCGGGCCCCGCTCCTGCACGGACATTAGCCCGACCAATGCTCGCGATAGACGGTCGTTTTGAAAATAAATAAATAAGTTAACCCACGGCGTGCAATTTCGTGCTTGCTGGATTAACTGCGTCTTCGTCCGACGAATTCGATTCGGCAGAGGGCGGAAAAAAAAAAAAAAAGAAAAAGAGGGAGGGGTGCAACACGAGGACTTCCCAGGGGGTCACCCATCCTAGTACTACTCTCGCCCAAGCACGCTTAACTTCGGAGTTCTGATGGGATCCGGTGCATTAGTGCTGGTATGATCGCACCCGTTGAGTTACGCGCGTTAAGTTCATTTATTTGATCCGTACTCGTCTCGCAGTAACCCTTCACACTTCGAGCGGGCAAAACTTTCTATTCGTACGTCGCCTCGCGGCCGGCAGCATATGCACGCGAAGCTCTCTTCGAGCCCCACGCCGTGCGCAATGGCTTCGCCCATTGCGCCTGATTTCCTGAGCCAAAATCGGACGTTTAAGCCCTCTACGCACCGTTTTTCTACAAACGGCGAGGCGGGCCCCGCTCCTGCACGGACATTAGCCCGACCAGTGCTCGCGATAGACGGTCGTTTTGAAAATAAATAAATAAATTAACCCACGGCGTGCAATTTCGTGCTTGCTGGATTAACTGCGTCTTCGTCCGACGAATTCGATTCGGCAGAGGGCGGAAAAAAAAAAAAAAAAAGAAAAAGAGGGAGGGGTGCAACACGAGGACTTCCCAGGGGGTCACCCATCCTAGTACTACTCTCGCCCAAGCACGCTTAACTTCGGAGTTCTGATGGGATCCGGTGCATTAGTGCTGGTATGATCGCACCCGTTGAGTTACGCGCGTTAAGTTCATTTATTTGATCCGTACTCGTCTCGCAGTAACCCTTCACACTTCGAGCGGGCAAAACTTTCTATTCGTACGTCGCCTCGCGGCCGGCAGCATATGCACGCGAAGCTCTCTTCGAGCCCCACGCCGTGCGCAATGGCTTCGCCCATTGCGCCTGATTTCCTGAGCCAAAATCGGACGTTTAAGCCCTCTACGCACCGTTTTTCTACAAACGGCGAGGCGGGCCCCGCTACTGCACGGACATTAGCCCGACCAGTGCTCGCGATAGACGGTCGTTTTGAAAATAAATAAATAAATTAACCCACGGCGTGCAATTTCGTGCTTGCTGGATTAACTGCGTCTTCGTCCGACGAATTCGATTCGGCAGAGGGCGGAAAAAAAAAAAAAAAGAAAAAGAGGGAGGGGTGCAACACGAGGACTTCCCAGGGGGTCACCCATCCTAGTACTACTCTCGCCCAAGCACGCTTAACTTCGGAGTTCTGATGGGATCCGGTGCATTAGTGCTGGTATGATCGCACCTGTTGAGTTACGCGCGTTAAGTTTATTTATTTGATCCGTACTCGTCTCGCAGTAACCCTTCACACTTCGAGCGGGCAAAACTTTCTATTCGTACGTCGCCTCGCGGCCGGCAGCATATGCACGCGAAGCTCTCATCGAGCCCCACGCCGTGCGCAATGGCTTCGCCCATTGCGCCTGATTTCCTGAGCCAAAATCGGACGTTTAAGCCCTCTACGCACCGTTTTTCTACAAACGGCGAGGCGGGCCCCGCTCCTGCACGGACATTAGCCCGACCAGTGCTCGCGATAGACGGTCGTTTTGAAAATAAATAAATAAATTAACCCACGGCGTGCAATTTCGTGCTTGCTGGATTAACTGCGTCTTCGTCCGACGAATTCGATTCGGCAGAGGGCGGAAAAAAAAAAAAAAAGAAAAAGAGGGAGGGGTGCAACACGAGGACTTCCCAGGGGGTCACCCATCCTAGTACTACTCTCGCCCAAGCACGCTTAACTTCGGAGTTCTGATGGGATCCGGTGCATTAGTGCTGGTATGATCGCACCCGTTGAGTTACGCGCGTTAAGTTCATTTATTTGATCCGTACTCGTCTCGCAGTAACCCTTCACACTTCGAGCGGGCAAAACTTTCTATTCGTACGTCGCCTCGCGGCCGGCAGCATATGCACGCGAAGCTCTCTTCGAGCCCCACGCCGTGCGCACTGGCTTCGCCCATTGCGCCTGATTTCCTGAGCCAAAATCGGACGTTTAAGCCCTCGACGCACCGTTTTTCTACAAACGGCGAGGCGGGCCCCGCTCCTACACGGACATTAGCCCGACCAGTGCTCGCGATAGACGGTCGTTTTGAAAATAAATAAATAAATTAACCCACGGCGTGCAATTTCGTGCTTGCTGGATTAACTGCGTCTTCGTCCGACGAATTCGATTCGGCAGAGGGCGGAAAAAAAAAAAAAAAGAAAAAGAGGGAGGGGTGCAACACGAGGACTTCCCAGGGGGTCACCCATCCTAGTACTACTCTCGCCCAAGCACGCTTAACTTCGGAGTTCTGATGGGATCCGGTGCATTAGTGCTGGTATGATCGCACCCGTTGAGTTACGCGCGTTAAGTTCATTTATTTGATCCGTACTCGTCTCGCAGTAACCCTTCACACTTCGAGCGGGCAAAACTTTCTATTCGTACGTCGCCTCGCGGCCGGCAGCATATGCACGCGAAGCTCTCTTCGAGCCCCACGCCGTGCGCACTGGCTTCGCCCATTGCGCCTGATTTCCTGAGCCAAAATCGGACGTTTAAGCCCTCGACGCACCGTTTTTCTACAAACGGCGAGGCGGGCCCCGCTCCTGCACGGACATTAGCCCGACCAGTGCTCGCGATAGACGGTCGTTTTGAAAATAAATAAATAAATTAACCCACGGCGTGCAATTTCGTGCTTGCTGGATTAACTGCGTCTTCGTCCGACGAATTCGATTCGGCAGAGGGCGGAAAAAAAAAAAAAAAGAAAAAGAGGGAGGGGTGCAACACGAGGACTTCCCAGGGGGTCACCCATCCTAGTACTACTCTCGCCCAAGCACGCTTAACTTCGGAGTTCTGATGGGATCCGGTGCATTAGTGCTGGTATGATCGCACCCGTTGAGTTACGCGCGTTAAGTTCATTTATTTGATCCGTACTCGTCTCGCAGTAACCCTTCACACTTCGAGCGGGCAAAACTTTCTATTCGTACGTCGCCTCGCGGCCGGCAGCATATGCACGCGAAGCTCTCTTCGAGCCCCACGCCGTGCGCAATGGCTTCGCCCATTGCGCCTGATTTCCTGAGCCAAAATCGGACGTTTAAGCCCTCTACGCACCGTTTTTCTACAAACGGCGAGGCGGGCCCCGCTCCTGCACGGACATTAGCCCGACCAGTGCTCGCGATAGACGGTCGTTTTGAAAATAAATAAATAAATTAACCCACGGCGTGCAATTTCGTGCTTGCTGGATTAACTGCGTCTTCGTCCGACGAATTCGATTCGGCAGAGGGCGGAAAAAAAAAAAAAAAGAAAAAGAGGGAGGGGTGCAACACGAGGACTTCCCAGGGGGTCACCCATCCTAGTACTACTCTCGCCCAAGCACGCTTAACTTCGGAGTTCTGATGGGATCCGGTGCATTAGTGCTGGTATGATCGCACCCGTTGAGTTACGCGCGTTAAGTTTATTTATTTGATCCGTACTCGTCTCGCAGTAACCCTTCACACTTCGAGCGGGCAAAACTTTCTATTCGTACGTCGCCTTGCGGCCGGCAGCATATGCACGCGAAGCTCTCTTCGAGCCCCACGCCGTGCGCAATGGCTTCGCCCATTGCGCCTGATTTCCTGAGCCAAAATCGGACGTTTAAGCCCTCTACGCACCGTTTTTCTACAAACGGCGAGGCGGGCCCCGCTCCTGCACGGACATTAGCCCGACCAGTGCTCGCGATAGACGGTCGTTTTGAAAATAAATAAATAAATTAACCCACGGCGTGCAATTTCGTGCTTGCTGGATTAACTGCGTCTTCGTCCGACGAATTCGATTCGGCAGAGGGCGGAAAAAAAAAAAAAAAGAAAAAGAGGGAGGGGTGCAACACGAGGACTTCCCAGGGGGTCACCCATCCTAGTACTACTCTCGCCCAAGCACGCTTAACTTCGGAGTTCTGATGGGATCCGGTGCATTAGTGCTGGTATGATCACACCCGTTGAGTTACGCGCGTTAAGTTCATTTATTTGATCCGTACTCGTCTCGCAGTAACCCTTCACACTTCGAGCGGGCAAAACTTTCTATTCGTACGTCGCCTCGCGGCCGGCAGCATATGCACGCGAAGCTCTCATCGAGCCCCACGCCGTGCGCAATGGCTTCGCCCATTGCGCCTGATTTCCTGAGCCAAAATCGGACGTTTAAGCCCTCTACGCACCGTTTTTCTACAAACGGCGAGGCGGGCCCCGCTCCTGCACGGACATTAGCCCGACCAGTGCTCGCGATAGACGGTCGTTTTGAAAATAAATAAATAAATTAACCCACGGCGTGCAATTTCGTGCTTGCTGGATTAACTGCGTCTTCGTCCGACGAATTCGATTCGGCAGAGGGCGGAAAAAAAAAAAAAAAGAAAAAGAGGGAGGGGTGCAACACGAGGACTTCCCAGGGGGTCACCCATCCTAGTACTACTCTCGCCCAAGCACGCTTAACTTCGGAGTTCTGATGGGATCCGGTGCATTAGTGCTGGTATGATCGCACCCGTTGAGTTACGCGCGTTAAGTTCATTTATTTGATCCGTACTCGTCTCGCAGTAACCCTTCACACTTCGAGCGGGCAAAACTTTCTATTCGTACGTCGCCTCGCGGCCGGCAGCATATGCACGCGAAGCTCTCTTCGAGCCCCACGCCGTGCGCACTGGCTTCGCCCATTGCGCCTGATTTCCTGAGCCAAAATCGGACGTTTAAGCCCTCTACGCACCGTTTTTCTACAAACGGCGAGGCGGGCCCCGCTCCTGCACGGACATTAGCCCGACCAGTGCTCGCGATAGACGGTCGTTTTGAAAATAAATAAATAAATTAACCCACGGCGTGCAATTTCGTGCTTGCTGGATTAACTGCGTCTTCGTCCGACGAATTCGATTCGGCAGAGGGCGGAAAAAAAAAAAAAAAAGAAAAAGAGGGAGGGGTGCAACACGAGGACTTCCCAGGGGGTCACCCATCCTAGTACTACTCTCGCCCAAGCACGCTTAACTTCGGAGTTCTGATGGGATCCGGTGCATTAGTGCTGGTATGATCGCACCCGTTGAGTTACGCGCGTTAAGTTCATTTATTTGATCCGTACTCGTCTCGCAGTAACCCTTCACACTTCGAGCGGGCAAAACTTTCTATTCGTACGTCGCCTCGCGGCCGGCAGCATATGCACGCGAAGCTCTCATCGAGCCCCACGCCGTGCGCAATGGCTTCGCCCATTGCGCCTGATTTCCTGAGCCAAAATCGGACGTTTAAGCCCTCTACGCACCGTTTTTCTACAAACGGCGAGGCGGGCCCCGCTCCTGCACGGACATTAGCCCGACCAGTGCTCGCGATAGACGGTCGTTTTGAAAATAAATAAATAAATTAACCCACGGCGTGCAATTTCGTGCTTGCTGGATTAACTGTGTCTTCGTCCGACGAATTCGATTCGGCAGAGGGCGGAAAAAAAAAAAAAAAGAAAAAGAGGGAGGGGTGCAACACGAGGACTTCCCAGGGGGTCACCCATCCTAGTACTACTCTCGCCCAAGCACGCTTAACTTCGGAGTTCTGATGGGATCCGGTGCATTAGTGCTGGTATGATCGCACCCGTTGAGTTACGCGCGTTAAGTTCATTTATTTGATCCGTACTCGTCTCGCAGTAACCCTTCACACTTCGAGCGGGCAAAACTTTCTATTCGTACGTCGCCTCGCGGCCGGCAGCATATGCACGCGAAGCTCTCTTCGAGCCCCACGCCGTGCGCACTGGCTTCGCCCATTGCGCCTGATTTCCTGAGCCAAAATCGGACGTTTAAGCCCTCTACGCACCGTTTTTCTACAAACGGCGAGGCGGGCCCCGCTCCTGCACGGACATTAGCCCGACCAGTGCTCGCGATAGACGGTCGTTTTGAAAATAAATAAATAAATTAACCCACGGCGTGCAATTTCGTGCTTGCTGGATTAACTGCGTCTTCGTCCGACGAATTCGATTCGGCAGAGGGCGGAAAAAAAAAAAAAAAGAAAAAGAGGGAGGGGTGCAACACGAGGACTTCCCAGGGGGTCACCCATCCTAGTACTACTCTCGCCCAAGCACGCTTAACTTCGGAGTTCTGATGGGATCCGGTGCATTAGTGCTGGTATGATCGCACCCGTTGAGTTACGCGCGTTAAGTTCATTTATTTGATCCGTACTCGTCTCGCAGTAACCCTTCACACTTCGAGCGGGCAAAACTTTCTATTCGTACGTCGCCTCGCGGCCGGCAGCATATGCACGCGAAGCTCTCTTCGAGCCCCACGCCGTGCGCACTGGCTTCGCCCATTGCGCCTGATTTCCTGAGCCAAAATCGGACGTTTAAGCCCTCTACGCACCGTTTTTCTACAAACGGCGAGGCGGGCCCCGCTCCTGCACGGACATTAGCCCGACCAGTGCTCGCGATAGACGGTCGTTTTGAAAATAAATAAATAAATTAACCCACGGCGTGCAATTTCGTGCTTGCTGGATTAACTGCGTCTTCGTCCGACGAATTCGATTCGGCAGAGGGCGGAAAAAAAAAAAAAAAGAAAAAGAGGGAGGGGTGCAACACGAGGACTTCCCAGGGGGTCACCCATCCTAGTACTACTCTCGCCCAAGCACGCTTAACTTCGGAGTTCTGATGGGATCCGGTGCATTAGTGCTGGTATGATCGCACCCGTTGAGTTACGCGCGTTAAGTTCATTTATTTGATCCGTACTCGTCTCGCAGTAACCCTTCACACTTCGAGCGGGCAAAACTTTCTATTCGTACGTCGCCTCGCGGCCGGCAGCATATGCACGCGAAGCTCTCATCGAGCCCCACGCCGTGCGCAATGGCTTCGCCCATTGCGCCTGATTTCCTGAGCCAAAATCGGACGTTTAAGCCCTCTACGCACCGTTTTTCTACAAACGGCGAGGCGGGCCCCGCTCCTGCACGGACATTAGCCCGACCAGTGCTCGCGATAGACGGTCGTTTTGAAAATAAATAAATAAATTAACCCACGGCGTGCAATTTCGTGCTTGCTGGATTAACTGTGTCTTCGTCCGACGAATTCGATTCGGCAGAGGGCGGAAAAAAAAAAAAAAAGAAAAAGAGGGAGGGGTGCAACACGAGGACTTCCCAGGGGGTCACCCATCCTAGTACTACTCTCGCCCAAGCACGCTTAACTTCGGAGTTCTGATGGGATCCGGTGCATTAGTGCTGGTATGATCGCACCCGTTGAGTTACGCGCGTTAAGTTCATTTATTTGATCCGTACTCGTCTCGCAGTAACCCTTCACACTTCGAGCGGGCAAAACTTTCTATTCGTACGTCGCCTCGCGGCCGGCAGCATATGCACGCGAAGCTCTCTTCGAGCCCCACGCCGTGCGCACTGGCTTCGCCCATTGCGCCTGATTTCCTGAGCCAAAATCGGACGTTTAAGCCCTCTACGCACCGTTTTTCTACAAACGGCGAGGCGGGCCCCGCTCCTGCACGGACATTAGCCCGACCAGTGCTCGCGATAGACGGTCGTTTTGAAAATAAATAAATAAATTAACCCACGGCGTGCAATTTCGTGCTTGCTGGATTAACTGCGTCTTCGTCCGACGAATTCGATTCGGCAGAGGGCGGAAAAAAAAAAAAAAAGAAAAAGAGGGAGGGGTGCAACACGAGGACTTCCCAGGGGGTCACCCATCCTAGTACTACTCTCGCCCAAGCACGCTTAACTTCGGAGTTCTGATGGGATCCGGTGCATTAGTGCTGGTATGATCGCACCCGTTGAGTTACGCGCGTTAAGTTCATTTATTTGATCCGTACTCGTCTCGCAGTAACCCTTCACACTTCGAGCGGGCAAAACTTTCTATTCGTACGTCGCCTCGCGGCCGGCAGCATATGCACGCGAAGCTCTCATCGAGCCCCACGCCGTGCGCAATGGCTTCGCCCATTGCGCCTGATTTCCTGAGCCAAAATCGGACGTTTAAGCCCTCTACGCACCGTTTTTCTACAAACGGCGAGGCGGGCCCCGCTCCTGCACGGACATTAGCCCGACCAGTGCTCGCGATAGACGGTCGTTTTGAAAATAAATAAATAAATTAACCCACGGCGTGCAATTTCGTGCTTGCTGGATTAACTGTGTCTTCGTCCGACGAATTCGATTCGGCAGAGGGCGGAAAAAAAAAAAAAAAGAAAAAGAGGGAGGGGTGCAACACGAGGACTTCCCAGGGGGTCACCCATCCTAGTACTACTCTCGCCCAAGCACGCTTAACTTCGGAGTTCTGATGGGATCCGGTGCATTAGTGCTGGTATGATCGCACCCGTTGAGTTACGCGCGTTAAGTTCATTTATTTGATCCGTACTCGTCTCGCAGTAACCCTTCACACTTCGAGCGGGCAAAACTTACTATTCGTACGTCGCCTCGCGGCCGGCAGCATATGCACGCGAAGCTCTCTTCGAGCCCCACGCCGTGCGCACTGGCTTCGCCCATTGCGCCTGATTTCCTGAGCCAAAATCGGACGTTTAAGCCCTCTACGCACCGTTTTTCTACAAACGGCGAGGCGGGCCCCGCTCCTGCACGGACATTAGCCCGACCAGTGCTCGCGATAGACGGTCGTTTTGAAAATAAATAAATAAATTAACCCACGGCGTGCAATTTCGTGCTTGCTGGATTAACTGCGTCTTCGTCCGACGAATTCGATTCGGCAGAGGGCGGAAAAAAAAAAAAAAAGAAAAAGAGGGAGGGGTGCAACACGAGGACTTCCCAGGGGGTCACCCATCCTAGTACTACTCTCGCCCAAGCACGCTTAACTTCGGAGTTCTGATGGGATCCGGTGCATTAGTGCTGGTATGATCGCACCCGTTGAGTTACGCGCGTTAAGTTCATTTATTTGATCCGTACTCGTCTCGCAGTAACCCTTCACACTTCGAGCGGGCAAAACTTTCTATTCGTACGTCGCCTCGCGGCCGACAGCATATGCACGCGAAGCTCTCTTCGAGCCCCACGCCGTGCGCAATGGCTTCGCCCATTGCGCCTGATTTCCTGAGCCAAAATCGGACGTTTAAGCCCTCGACGCACCGTTTTTCTACAAACGGCGAGGCAGGCCCCGCTCCTGCACGGACATTAGCCCGACCAGTGCTCGCGATAGACGGTCGTTTTGAAAATAAATAAATTAATTAACCCACGGCGTGCAATTTCGTGCTTGCTGGATTAACTGCGTCTTCGTCCGACGAATTCGATTCGGCAGAGGGCGGAAAAAAAAAAAAAAAGAAAAAGAGGGAGGGGTGCAACACGAGGACTTCCCAGGGGGTCACCCATCCTAGTACTACTCTCGCCCAAGCACGCTTAACTTCGGAGTTCTGATGGGATCCGGTGCATTAGTGCTGGTATGATCGCACCCGTTGAGTTACGCGCGTTAAGTTCATTTATTTGATCCGTACTCGTCTCGCTGTAACCCTTCACACTTCGAGCGGGCAAAACTTTCTATTCGTACGTCGCCTCGCGGCCGGCAGCATATGCACGCGAAGCTCTCTTCGAGCCCCACGCCGTGCGCAATGGCTTCGCCCATTGCGCCTGATTTCCTGAGCCAAAATCGGACGTTTAAGCCCTCTACGCACCGTTTTTCTACAAACGGCGAGGCGGGCCCCGCTCCTGCACGGACATTAGCCCGACCAGTGCTCGCGATAGACGGTCGTTTTGAAAATAAATAAATAAATTAACCCACGGCGTGCAATTTCGTGCTTGCTGGATTAACTGCGTCTTCGTCCGACGAATTCGATTCGGCAGAGGGCGGAAAAAAAAAAAAAAAGAAAAAGAGGGAGGGGTGCAACAGGAGGACTTCCCAGGGGGTCACCCATCCTAGTACTACTCTCGCCCAAGCACGCTTAACTTCGGAGTTCTGATGGGATCCGGTGCATTAGTGCTGGTATGATCGCACCCGTTGAGTTACGCGCGTTAAGTTCATTTATTTGATCCGTACTCGTCTCGCAGTAACCCTTCACACTTCGAGCGGGCAAAACTTTCTATTCGTACGTCGCCTCGCGGCCGGCAGCATATGCACGCGAAGCTCTCTTCGAGCCCCACGCCGTGCGCACTGGCTTCGCCCATTGCGCCTGATTTCCTGAGCCAAAATCGGACGTTTAAGCCCTCGACGCACCGTTTTTCTACAAACGGCGAGGCGGGCCCCGCTCCTGCACGGACATTAGCCCGACCAGTGCTCGCGATAGACGGTCGTTTTCAAAATAAATAAATAAATTAACCCACGGCGTGCAATTTCGTGCTTGCTGGATTAACTGCGTCTTCGTCCGACGAATTCGATTCGGCAGAGGGCGGAAAAAAAAAAAAAAAGAAAAAGAGGGAGGGGTGCAACACGAGGACTTCCCAGGGGGTCACCCATCCTAGTACTACTCTCGCCCAAGCACGCTTAACTTCGGAGTTCTGATGGGATCCGGTGCATTAGTGCTGGTATGATCGCACCCGTTGAGTTACGCGCGTTAAGTTCATTTATTTGATCCGTACTCGTCTCGCTGTAACCCTTCACACTTCGAGCGGGCAAAACTTTCTATTCGTACGTCGCCTCGCGGCCGGCAGCATATGCACGCGAAGCTCTCTTCGAGCCCCACGCCGTGCGCAATGGCTTCGCCCATTGCGCCTGATTTCCTGAGCCAAAATCGGACGTTTAAGCCCTCTACGCACCGTTTTTCTACAAACGGCGAGGCGGGCCCCGCTCCTGCACGGACATTAGCCCGACCAGTGCTCGCGATAGACGGTCGTTTTGAAAATAAATAAATTAATTAACCCACGGCGTGCAATTTCGTGCTTGCTGGATTAACTGCGTCTTCGCCCGACGAATTCGATTCGGAAGAGGGCGGAAAAAAAAAAAAAAAAGAAAAAGAGGGAGGGGTGCAACGCGAGGACTTCCCAGGGGGTCACCCATCCTAGTACTACTCTCGCCCAAGCACGCTTAACTTCGGAGTTCTGATGGGATCCGGTGCATTAGTGCTGGTATGATCGCACCCGTTGAGTTACGCGCGTTAAGTTCATTTATTTGATCCGTACTCGTCTCGCAGTAACCCTTCACACTTCGAGCGGGCAAAACTTTCTATTCGTACGTCGCCTCGCGGCCGGCAGCATATGCAGGCGAAGCTCTCTTCGAGCCCCACGCCGTGCGCAATGGCTTCGCCCATTGCGCCTGATTTCCTGAGCCAAAATCGGACGTTTAAGCCCTCGACGCACCGTTTTTCTACAAACGGCGAGGCGGGCCCCGCTCCTGCACGGACATTAGCCCGACCAGTGCTCGCGATAGACGGTCGTTTTGAAAATAAATAAATAAATTAACCCACGGCGTGCAATTTCGTGCTTGCTGGATTAACTGCGTCTTCGTCCGACGAATTCGATTCGGCAAAGGGCGGAAAAAAAAAAAAAAAAGAAAAAGAGGGAGGGGTGCAACACGAGGACTTCCCAGGGGGTCACCCATCCTAGTACTACTCTCGCCCAAGCACGCTTAACTTCGGAGTTCTGATGGGATCCGGTGCATTAGTGCTGGTATGATCGCACCCGTTGAGTTACGCGCGTTAAGTTCATTTATTTGATCCGTACTCGTCTCGCAGTAACCCTTCACACTTCGAGCGGGCAAAACTTTCTATTCGTACGTCGCCTCGCGGCCGGCAGCATATGCGCGCGAAGCTCTCTTCGAGCCCCACGCCGTGCGCAATGGCTTCGCCCATTGCGCCTGATTTCCTGAGCCAAAATCGGACGTTTAAGCCCTCTACGAACCGTTTTTCTACAAACGGCGAGGCGGGCCCAGCTCCTGCACGGACATTAGCCCGACCAGTGCTCGCGGTAGACGGTCGTTTTGAAAATAAATAAATTAATTAACCCACGGCGTGCAATTTCGTGCTTGCTGGATTAACTGCGTCTTCGCCCGACGAATTCGATTCGGGAGAGGGCGGAAAAAAAAAAAAAAAAGAAAAAGAGGGAGGGGTGCAACACGAGGACTTCCCAGGGGGTCACCCATCCTAGTACTACTCTCGCCCAAGCACGCTTAACTTCGGAGTTCTGATGGGATCCGGTGCATTAGTGCTGGTATGATCGCACCCGTTGAGTTACGCGCGTTAAGTTCATTTATTTGATCCGTACTCGTCTCGCAGTAGCCCTTCACACTTCGAGCGGGCAAAACTTTCTATTCGTACGTCGTCTCGCGGCCGGCAGCATATGCACGCGAAGCTCTCTTCGAGCCCCACGCCGTGCGCAATGGCTTCGCCCATTGCGCCTGATTTCCTGAGCCAAAATCGGACGTTTAAGCCCTCTACGCACCGTTTTTCTACAAACGGCGAGGCGGGCCCCGCTCCTGCACGGACATTAGCCTGACCAGTGCTCGCGATAGACGGTCGTTTTGAAAATAAATAAATAAATTAACCCACGGCGTGCTATTTCGTGCTTGCTGGATTAACTGCGTCTTCGTCCGACGAATTCGATTCGGCAGAGGGCGGAAAAAAAAAAAAAAAAGAAAAAGAGGGAGGGGTGCAACACGAGGACTTCCCAGGGGGTCACCCATCCTAGTACTACTCTCGCCCAAGCACGCTTAACTTCGGAGTTCTGATGGGATCCGGTGCATTAGTGCTGGTATGATCGCACCCGTTGAGTTACGCGCGTTAAGTTCATTTATTTGATCCGTACTCGTCTCGCAGTAACCCTTCACACTTCGAGCGGGCAAAACTTTCTATTCGTACGTCGCCTCGCGGCCGGCAGCATATGCACGCGAAGCTCTCTTCGAGCCCCACGCCGTGCGCACTGGCTTCGCCCATTGCGCCTGATTTCCTGAGCCAAAATCGGACGTTTAAGCCCTCGACGCACCGTTTTTCTACAAACGGCGAGGCGGGCCCCGCTCCTGCACGGACATTAGCCCGACCAGTGCTCGCGATAGACGGTCGTTTTGAAAATAAATAAATAAATTAACCCACGGCGTGCAATTTCGTGCTTGCTGGATTAACTGCGTCTTCGTCCGACGAATTCGATTCGGCAGAGGGCGGAAAAAAAAAAAAAAAGAAAAAGAGGGAGGGGTGCAACACGAGGACTTCCCAGGGGGTCACCCATCCTAGTACTACTCTCGCCCAAGCACGCTTAACTTCGGAGTTCTGATGGGATCCGGTGCATTAGTGCTGGTATGATCGCACCCGTTGAGTTACGCGCGTTAAGTTTATTTATTTGATGCGTACTCGTCTCGCAGTAACCCTTCACACTTCGAGCGGGCAAAACTTTCTATTCGTACGTCGCCTCGCGGCCGGCAGCATATGCACGCGAAGCTCTCTTCGAGCCCCACACCGTGCGCAATGGGTCCTGAGCCAAAATCGGACGTTTAAGCCCTCTACGCACCGTTTTTCTACAAACGGCGAGGCGGGCCCCGCTCCTGCACGGACATTAGCCCGACCAGTGCTCGCGATAGACGGTCGTTTTGAAAATAAATAAATAAATTAACCCACGGCGTGCAATTTCGTGCTTGCTGGATTAACTGCGTCTTCGTCCGACGAATTCGATTCGGCAGAGGGCCGAAAAAAAAAAAAAAGAAAAAGAGGGAGGGGTGCAACACGAGGACTTCCCAGGGGGTCACCCATCCTAGTACTACTCTCGCCCAAGCACGCTTAACTTCGGAGTTCTGATGGGATCCGGTGCATTAGTGCTGGTATGATCGCACCCGTTGAGTTACGCGCGTTAAGTTCATTTATTTGATCCGTACTCGTCTCGCAGTAGCCCTTCACACTTCGAGCGGGCAAAACTTTCTATTCGTACGTCGCCTCGTGGCCGGCAGCATATGCACGCGAAGCTCTCTTCGAGCCCCACGCCGTGCGCAATGGCTTCGCCCATTGCGCCTGATTTCCTGAGCCAAAATCGGACGTTTAAGCCCTCTACGCACCGTTTTTCTACAAACGGCGAGGCGGGCCCCGCTCCTGCACGGACATTAGCCCGACCAGTGCTCGCGATAGACGGTCGTTTTGAAAATAAATAAATAAATTAACCCACGGCGTGCAATTTCGTGCTTGCTGGATTAACTGCGTCTTCGTCCGACGAATTCGATTCGGCAGAGGGCGGAAAAAAAAAAAAAAAGAAAAAGAGGGAGGGGTGCAACACGAGGACTTCCCAGGGGGTCACCCATCCTAGTACTACTCTCGCCCAAGCACGCTTAACTTCGGAGTTCTGATGGGATCCGGTGCATTAGTGCTGGTATGATCGCACCCGTTGAGTTACGCGCGTTAAGTTCATTTATTTGATCCGTACTCGTCTCGCAGTAACCCTTCACACTTCGAGCGGGCAAAACTTTCTATTCGTACGTCGCCTCGCGGCCGGCAGCATATGCACGCGAAGCTCTCTTCGAGCCCCACGCCGTGCGCAATGGCTTCGCCCATTGCGCCTGATTTCCTGAGCCAAAATCGGACGTTTAAGCCCTCTACGCACCGTTTTTCTACAAACGGCGAGGCGGGCCCCGCTCCTGCACGGACATTAGCCCGACCAGTGCTCGCGATAGACGGTCGTTTTCAAAATAAATAAATAAATTAACCCACGGCGTGCAATTTCGTGCTTGCTGGATTAACTGCGTCTTCGTCCGACGAATTCGATTCGGCAGAGGGCGGAAAAAAAAAAAAAAAGAAAAAGAGGGAGGGGTGCAACACGAGGACTTCCCAGGGGGTCACCCATCCTAGTACTACTCTCGCCCAAGCACGCTTAACTTCGGAGTTCTGATGGGATCCGGTGCATTAGTGCTGGTATGATCGCACCCGTTGAGTTACGCGCGTTAAGTTCATTTATTTGATCCGTACTCGTCTCGCAGTAGCCCTTCACACTTCGAGCGGGCAAAACTTTCTATTCGTACGTCGTCTCGCGGCCGGCAGCATATGCACGCGAAGCTCTCTTCGAGCCCCACGCCGTGCGCAATGGCTTCGCCCATTGCGCCTGATTTCCTAAGCCAAAATCGGACGTTTAAGCCCTCTACGCACCGTTTTTCTACAAACGGCGAGGCGGGCCCCGCTCCTGCACGGACATTAGCCTGACCAGTGCTCGCGATAGACGGTCGTTTTGAAAATAAATAAATAAATTAACCCACGGCGTGCAATTTCGTGCTTGCTGGATTAACTGCGTCTTCGTCCGACGAATTCGATTCGGCAGAGTGCGGAAAAAAAAAAGAAAAAGAAAAAGAGGGAGGGGTGCAACACGAGGACTTCCCAGGGGGTCACCCATCCTAGTACTACTCTCGCCCAAGCACGCTTAACTTCGGAGTTCTGATGGGATCCGGTGCTTTAGTGCTGGTATGATCGCACCCGTTGAGTTACGCGCGTTAAGTTCATTTATTTGATCCGTACTCGTCTCGCAGTAACCCTTCACACTTCGAGCGGGCAAAACTTTCTATTCGTACGTCGCCTCGCGGCCGGCAGCATATGCACGCGAAGCTCTCTTCGAGCCCCACGCCGTGCGCACTGGCTTCGCCCATTGCGCCTGATTTCCTGAGCCAAAATCGGACGTTTAAGCCCTCGACGCACCGTTTTTCTACAAACGGCGAGGCGGGCCCCGCTCCTGCACGGACATTAGCCCGACCAGTGCTCGCGATAGACGGTCGTTTTGAAAATAAATAAATAAATTAACCCACGGCGCGCAATTTCGTGCTTGCTGGATTAACTGCGTCTTCGTCCGACGAATTCGATTCGGCAGAGGGCCGAAAAAAAAAAAAAAAGAAAAAGAGGGAGGGGTGCAACACGAGGACTTCCCAGGGGGTCACCCATCCTAGTACTACTCTCGCCAAGCACGCTTAACTTCGGAGTTCTGATGGGATCCGGTGCATTAGTGCTGGTATGATCGCACCCGTTGAGTTACGCGCGTTAAGTTCATTTATTTGATCCGTACTCGTCTCGCAGTAGCCCTTCACACTTCGAGCGGGCAAAACTTTCTATTCGTACGTCGCCTCGCGGCCGGCAGCATATGCACGCGAAGCTCTCTTCGAGCCCCACGCCGTGCGCAATGGCTTCGCCCATTGCGCCTGATTTCCTGAGCCAAAATCGGACGTTTAAGCCCTCTACGCACCGTTTTTCTACAAACGGCGAGGCGGGCCCCGCTCCTGCACGGACATTAGCACGACCAGTGCTCGCGATAGACGGTCGTTTTGAAAATAAATAAATAAATTAACCCACGGCGTGCAATTTCGTGCTTGCTGGATTAACTGCGTCTTCGTCCGACGAATTCGATTCGGCAGAGGGCGGAAAAAAAAAAAAAAAGAAAAAGAGGGAGGGGTGCAACACGAGGACTTCCCAGGGGGTCACCCATCCTAGTACTACTCTCGCCCAAGCACGCTTAACTTCGGAGTTCTGATGGGATCCGATGCATTAGTGCTGGTATGATCGCACCCGTTGAGTTACGCGCGTTAAGTTCATTTATTTGATCCGTACTCGTCTCGCAGTAACCCTTCACACTTCGAGCGGGCAAAACTTTCTATTCGTACGTCGCCTCGCGGCCGGCAGCATATGCACGCGAAGCTCTCTTCGAGCCCCACGCCGTGCGCAATGGCTTCGCCCATTGCGCCTGATTTCCTGAGCCAAAATCGGACGTTTAAGCCCTCTACGCACCGTTTTTCTACAAACGGCGAGGCGGGCCCCGCTCCTGCACGGACATTAGCCCGACCAGTGCTCGCGATAGACGGTCGTTTTGAAAATAAATAAATAAATTAACCCACGGCGTGCAATTTCGTGCTTGCTGGATTAACTGCGTCTTCGTCCGACGAATTCGATTCGGCAGAGTGCGGAAAAAAAAAAAAAAAGAAAAAGAGGGAGGGGTGCAACACGAGGACTTCCCAGGGGGTCACCCATCCTAGTACTACTCTCGCCCAAGCACGCTTAACTTCGGAGTTCTGATGGGATCCGGTGCATTAGTGCTGGTATGATCGCACCCGTTGAGTTACGCGCGTTAAGTTCATTTATTTGATCCGTACTCGTCTCGCAGTAACCCTTCACACTTCGAGCGGGCAAAACTTTCTATTCGTACGTCGCCTCGCGGCCGGCAGCATATGCACGCGAAGCTCTCTTCGAGCCCCACGCCGTGCGCAATGGCTTCGCCCATTGCGCCTGATTTCCTGAGCCAAAATCGGACGTTTAAGCCCTCTACGCACCGTTTTTCTACAAACGGCGAGGCGGGCCCCGCTCCTGCACGGACATTAGCCCGACCAGTGCTCGCGATAGACGGTCGTTTTGAAAATAAATAAATAAATTAACCCACGGCGTGCAATTTCGTGCTTGCTGGATTAACTGCGTCTTCGTCCGACGAATTCGATTCGGCAGAGGGCGGAAAAAAAAAAAAAAAGAAAAAGAGGGAGGGGTGCAACACGAGGACTTCCCAGGGGGTCACCCATCCTAGTACTACTCTCGCCCAAGCACGCTTAACTTCGGAGTTCTGATGGGATCCGGTGCATTAGTGCTGGTATGATCGCACCCGTTGAGTTACGCGCGTTAAGTTCATTTATTTGATCCGTACTCGTCTCGCAGTAACCCTTCACACTTCGAGCGGGCAAAACTTTCTATTCGTACGTCGCCTCGCGGCCGGCAGCATATGCACGCGAAGCTCTCTTCGAGCCCCACGCCGTGCGCACTGGCTTCGCCCATTGCGCCTGATTTCCTGAGCCAAAATCGGACGTTTAAGCCCTCGACGCACCGTTTTTCTACAAACGGCGAGGCGTGCCCCGCTCCTGCACGGACATTAGCCCGACCAGTGCTCGCGATAGACGGTCGTTTTGAAAATAAATAAATAAATTAACCCACGGCGTGCAATTTCGTGCTTGCTGGATTAACTGCGTCTTCGTCCGACGAATTCGATTCGGCAGAGGGCGGAAAAAAAAAAAAAAAGAAAAAGAGGGAGGGGTGCAACACGAGGACTTCCCAGGGGGTCACCCATCCTAGTACTACTCTCGCCCAAGCACGCTTAACTTCGGAGTTCTGATGGGATCCGGTGCATTAGTGCTGGTATGATCGCACCCGTTGAGTTACGCGCGTTAAGTTCATTTATTTGATCCGTACTCGTCTCGCAGTAACCCTTCACACTTCGAGCGGGCAAAACTTTCTATTCGTACGTCGCCTCGCGGCCGGCAGCATATGCACGCGAAGCTCTCTTCGAGCCCCACGCCGTGCGCAATGGCTTCGCCCATTGCGCCTGATTTCCTGAGCCAAAATCGGACGTTTAAGCCCTCGACGCACCGTTTTTCTACAAACGGCGAGGCGGGCCCCGCTCCTGCACGGACATTAGCCCGACCAGTGCTCGCGATAGACGGTCGTTTTGAAAATAAATAAATAAATTAACCCACGGCGTGCAATTTCGTGCTTGCTGGATTAACTGCGTCTTCGTCCGACGAATTCGATTCGGCAGAGGGCGGAAAAAAAAAAAAAAAGAAAAAGAGGGAGGGGTGCAACACGAGGACTTCCCAGGGGGTCACCCATCCTAGTACTACTCTCGCCAAGCACGCTTAACTTCGGAGTTCTGATGGGATCCGGTGCATTAGTGCTGGTATGATCGCACCCGTTGAGTTACGCGCGTTAAGTTCATTTATTTGATCCGTACTCGTCTCGCAGTAACCCTTCACACTTCGAGCGGGCAAAACTTTCTATTCGTACGTCGCCTCGCGGCCGGCAGCATATGCACGCGAAGCTCTCTTCGAGCCCCACGCCGTGCGCAATGGCTTCGCCCATTGCGCCTGATTTCCTGAGCCAAAATCGGACGTTTAAGCCCTCGACGCACCGTTTTTCTACAAACGGCGAGGCGGGCCCCGCTCCTGCACGGACATTAGCCCGACCAGTGCTCGCGATAGACGGTCGTTTTGAAAATAAATAAATAAATTAACCCACGGCGCGCAATTTCGTGCTTGCTGGATTAACTGCGTCTTCGTCCGACGAATTCGATTCGGCAGAGGGCCGAAAAAAAAAAAAAAAGAAAAAGAGGGAGGGGTGCAACACGAGGACTTCCCAGGGGGTCACCCATCCTAGTACTACTCTCGCCAAGCACGCTTAACTTCGGAGTTCTGATGGGATCCGGTGCATTAGTGCTGGTATGATCGCACCCGTTGAGTTACGCGCGTTAAGTTCATTTATTTGATCCGTACTCGTCTCGCAGTAGCCCTTCACACTTCGAGCGGGCAAAACTTTCTATTCGTACGTCGCCTCGCGGCCGGCAGCATATGCACGCGAAGCTCTCTTCGAGCCCCACGCCGTGCGCAATGGCTTCGCCCATTGCGCCTGATTTCCTGAGCCAAAATCGGACGTTTAAGCCCTCTACGCACCGTTTTTCTACAAACGGCGAGGCGGGCCCCGCTCCTGCACGGACATTAGCACGACCAGTGCTCGCGATAGACGGTCGTTTTGAAAATAAATAAATAAATTAACCCACGGCGTGCAATTTCGTGCTTGCTGGATTAACTGCGTCTTCGTCCGACGAATTCGATTCGGCAGAGGGCGGAAAAAAAAAAAAAAAGAAAAAGAGGGAGGGGTGCAACACGAGGACTTCCCAGGGGGTCACCCATCCTAGTACTACTCTCGCCCAAGCACGCTTAACTTCGGAGTTCTGATGGGATCCGATGCATTAGTGCTGGTATGATCGCACCCGTTGAGTTACGCGCGTTAAGTTCATTTATTTGATCCGTACTCGTCTCACAGTAACCCTTCACACTTCGAGCGGGCAAAACTTTCTATTCGTACGTCGCCTCGCGGCCGGCAGCATATGCACGCGAAGCTCTCTTCGAGCCCCACGCCGTGCGCAATGGCTTCGCCCATTGCGCCTGATTTCCTGAGCCAAAATCGGACGTTTAAGCCCTCTACGCACCGTTTTTCTACAAACGGCGAGGCGGGCCCCGCTCCTGCACGGACATTAGCCCGACCAGTGCTCGCGATAGACGGTCGTTTTGAAAATAAATAAATAAATTAACCCACGGCGTGCAATTTCGTGCTTGCTGGATTAACTGCGTCTTCGTCCGACGAATTCGATTCGGCAGAGTGCGGAAAAAAAAAAAAAAAGAAAAAGAGGGAGGGGTGCAACACGAGGACTTCCCAGGGGGTCACCCATCCTAGTACTACTCTCGCCCAAGCACGCTTAACTTCGGAGTTCTGATGGGATCCGGTGCATTAGTGCTGGTATGATCGCACCCGTTGAGTTACGCGCGTTAAGTTCATTTATTTGATCCGTACTCGTCTCGCAGTAACCCTTCACACTTCGAGCGGGCAAAACTTTCTATTCGTACGTCGCCTCGCGGCCGGCAGCATATGCACGCGAAGCTCTCTTCGAGCCCCACGCCGTGCGCAATGGCTTCGCCCATTGCGCCTGATTTCCTGAGCCAAAATCGGACGTTTAAGCCCTCTACGCACCGTTTTTCTACAAACGGCGAGGCGGGCCCCGCTCCTGCACGGACATTAGCCCGACCAGTGCTCGCGATAGACGGTCGTTTTGAAAATAAATAAATAAATTAACCCACGGCGTGCAATTTCGTGCTTGCTGGATTAACTGCGTCTTCGTCCGACGAATTCGATTCGGCAGAGGGCGGAAAAAAAAAAAAAAAGAAAAAGAGGGAGGGGTGCAACACGAGGACTTCCCAGGGGGTCACCCATCCTAGTACTACTCTCGCCCAAGCACGCTTAACTTCGGAGTTCTGATGGGATCCGGTGCATTAGTGCTGGTATGATCGCACCCGTTGAGTTACGCGCGTTAAGTTCATTTATTTGATCCGTACTCGTCTCGCAGTAACCCTTCACACTTCGAGCGGGCAAAACTTTCTATTCGTACGTCGCCTCGCGGCCGGCAGCATATGCACGCGAAGCTCTCTTCGAGCCCCACGCCGTGCGCACTGGCTTCGCCCATTGCGCCTGATTTCCTGAGCCAAAATCGGACGTTTAAGCCCTCGACGCACCGTTTTTCTACAAACGGCGAGGCGTGCCCCGCTCCTGCACGGACATTAGCCCGACCAGTGCTCGCGATAGACGGTCGTTTTGAAAATAAATAAATAAATTAACCCACGGCGTGCAATTTCGTGCTTGCTGGATTAACTGCGTCTTCGTCCGACGAATTCGATTCGGCAGAGGGCGGAAAAAAAAAAAAAAAGAAAAAGAGGGAGGGGTGCAACACGAGGACTTCCCAGGGGGTCACCCATCCTAGTACTACTCTCGCCCAAGCACGCTTAACTTCGGAGTTCTGATGGGATCCGGTGCATTAGTGCTGGTATGATCGCACCCGTTGAGTTACGCGCGTTAAGTTCATTTATTTGATCCGTACTCGTCTCGCAGTAACCCTTCACACTTCGAGCGGGCAAAACTTTCTATTCGTACGTCGCCTCGCGGCCGGCAGCATATGCACGCGAAGCTCTCTTCGAGCCCCACGCCGTGCGCAATGGCTTCGCCCATTGCGCCTGATTTCCTGAGCCAAAATCGGACGTTTAAGCCCTCGACGCACCGTTTTTCTACAAACGGCGAGGCGGGCCCCGCTCCTGCACGGACATTAGCCCGACCAGTGCTCGCGATAGACGGTCGTTTTGAAAATAAATAAATAAATTAACCCACGGCGTGCAATTTCGTGCTTGCTGGATTAACTGCGTCTTCGTCCGACGAATTCGATTCGGCAGAGGGCGGAAAAAAAAAAAAAAAGAAAAAGAGGGAGGGGTGCAACACGAGGACTTCCCAGGGGGTCACCCATCCTAGTACTACTCTCGCCCAAGCACGCTTAACTTCGGAGTTCTGATGGGATCCGGTGCATTAGTGCTGGTATGATCGCACCCGTTGAGTTACGCGCGTTAAGTTCATTTATTTGATCCGTACTCGTCTCGCAGTAACCCTTCACACTTCGAGCGGGCAAAACTTTCTATTCGTACGTCGCCTCGCGGCCGGCAGCATATGCACGCGAAGCTCTCTTCGAGCCCCACGCCGTGCGCATTGGCTTCGCCCATTGCGCCTGATTTCCTGAGCCAAAATCGGACGTTTAAGCCCTCGACGCACCGTTTTTCTACAAACGGCGAGGCGGGCCCCGCTCCTGCACGGACATTAGCCCGACCAGTGCTCGCGATAGACGGTCGTTTTGAAAATAAATAAATAAATTAACCCACGGCGTGCAATTTCGTGCTTGCTGGATTAACTGCGTCTTCGTCCGACGAATTCGATTCGGCAGAGGGCGGAAAAAAAAAAAAAAAGAAAAAGAGGGAGGGGTGCAACAGGAGGACTTCCCAGGGGGTCACCCATCCTAGTACTACTCTCGCCCAAGTACGCTTAACTTCGGAGTTCTGATGGGATCCGGTGCATTAGTGCTGGTATGATCGCACCCGTTGAGTTACGCGCGTTAAGTTCATTTATTTGATCCGTACTCGTCTCGCAGTAACCCTTCACACTTCGAGCGGGCAAAACTTTCTATTCGTACGTCGCCTCGCGGACGGCAGCATATGCACGCGAAGCTCTCTTCGAGCCCCACGCCGTGCGCAATGGCTTCGCCCATTGCGCCTGATTTCCTGAGCCAAAATCGGACGTTTAAGCCCTCTACGCACCGTTTTTCTACAAACGGCGAGGCGGGCCCCGCTCCTGCACGGACATTAGCCCGACCAGTGCTCGCGATAGACGGTCGTTTTGAAAATAAATAAATAAATTAACCCACGGCGTGCAATTTCGTGCTTGCTGGATTAACTGCGTCTTCGTCCGACGAATTCGATTCGGCAGAGGGCGGAAAAAAAAAAAAAAAGAAAAAGAGGGAGGGGTGCAACACGAGGACTTCCCAGGGGGTCACCCATCCTAGTACTACTCTCGCTCAAGCACGCTTAACTTCGGAGTTCTGATGGGATCCGGTGCATTAGTGCTGGTATGATCGCACCCGTTGAGTTACGCGCGTTAAGTTCATTTATTTGATCCGTACTCGTCTCGCAGTAACCCTTCACACTTCGAGCGGGCAAAACTTTCTATTCGTACGTCGCCTCGCGGCCGGCAGCATATGCACGCGAAGCTCTCTTCGAGCCCCACGCCGTGCGCACTGGCTTCGCCCATTGCGCCTGATTTCCTTAGCCAAAATCGGACGTTTAAGCCCTCGACGCACCGTTTTTCTACAAACGGCGAGGCGGGCCCCGCTCCTGCACGGACATTAGCCCGACCAGTGCTCGCGATAGACGGTCGTTTTGAAAATAAATAAATAAATTAACCCACGGCGTGCAATTTCGTGCTTGCTGGATTAACTGCGTCTTCGTCCGACGAATTCGATTCGGCAGAGGGCGGAAAAAAAAAAAAAAAGAAAAAGAGGGAGGGGTGCAACACGAGGACTTCCCAGGGGGTCACCCATCCTAGTACTACTCTCGCCCAAGCACGCTTAACTTCGGAGTTCTGATGGGATCCGGTGCATTAGTGCTGGTATGATCGCACCCGTTGAGTTACGCGCGTTAAGTTCATTTATTTGATCCGTACTCGTCTCGCAGTAACCTTCACACTTCGAGCGGGCAAAACTTTCTATTCGTACGTCGCCTCGCGGCCGGCAGCATATGCACGCGAAGCTCTCTTCGAGCCCCACGCCGTGCGCAACAGGCTACGCCCATTGCGCCTGATTTCCTGAGCCAAAATCGGACGTTTAAGCCCTCTACGCACCGTTTTTCTACAAACGGCGACGCGGGCCCAGCTCCTGCACGGACATTAGCCCGACCAGTGCTCGCGGTAGACGGTCGTTTTGAAAATAAATAAATTAATTAACCCACGGCGTGCAATTACGTGCTTGCTGGATTAACTGCGTCTTCGCCCGACGAAGTCGATTCGGGAGAGGGCGGAAAAAAAAAAAAAAAAAAAAAAAAGAGGGAGGGGTGCAACACGAGGACTTCCCAGGGGGTCACCCATCCTAGTACTACTCTCGCCCAAGCACGCTTAACTTCGGAGTTCTGATGGGATCCGGTGCATTAGTGCTGGTATGATCGCACCCGTTGAGTTACGCGCGTTAAGTTCATTTATTTGATCCGTACTCGTCTCGCAATAACCCTTCACACTTCGAGCGGGCAAAACTTTCTATTCGTACGTCGCCTCGCGGCCGGCAGCATATGCACGCGAAGCTCTCTTCGAGCCCCACGCCGTGCGCAATGGGCTTCGCCCATTGCGCCTGATTTCCTGAGCCAAAATCGGACGTTTAAGCCCTCTACGCACCGTTTTTCTACAAACGGCGAGGCGGGCCCCGCTCCTGCACGGACATTAGCCCGACCAGTGCTCGCGATAGACGGTCGTTTTGAAAATAAATAAATAAATTAACCCACGGCGTGCAATTTCGTGCTTGCTGGATTAACTGCGTCTTCGTCCGACGAATTCGATTCGGCAGAGGGCGGAAAAAAAAAAAAAAAAAAAAGAGGGAGGGGTGCAACACGAGGACTTCCCAGGGGGTCACCCATCCTAGTACTACTCTCGCCCAAGCACGCTTAACTTCGGAGTTCTGATGGGATCCGGTGCATTAGTGCTGGTATGATCGCACCCGTTGAGTTACGCGCGTTAAGTTCATTTATTTGATCCGTACTCGTCTCGCAGTAACCCTTCACACTTCGAGCGGGCAAAACTTTCTATTCGTACGTCGCCTCGCGGCCGGCAGCATATGCACGCGAAGCTCTCTTCGAGCCCCACGCCGTGCGCAATCGCTTCGCCCATTGCGCCTGATTTCCTGAGCCAAAATCGGACGTTTAAGCCCTCTACGCACCGTTTTTCTACAAACGGCGAGGCGGGCCCCGCTCCTGCACGGACATTAGCCCGACCAGTGCTCGCGATAGACGGTCGTTTTGAAAATAAATAAATAAATTAACCCACGGCGTGCAATTTCGTGCTTGCTGGATTAACTGCGTCTTCGTCCGACGAATTCGATTCGGCAGAGGGCGGAAAAAAAAAAAAAAAAAGAAAAAGAGGGAGGGGTGCAACACGAGGACTTCCCAGGGGGTCACCCATCCTAGTACTACTCTCGCCCAAGCACGCTTAACTTCGGAGTTCTGATGGGATCCGGTGCATTAGTGCTGGTATGATCGCACCCGTTGAGTTACGCGCGTTAAGTTCATTTATTTGATCCGTACTCGTCTCGCAGTAGCCCTTCACACTTCGAGCGGGCAAAACTTTCTATTCGTACGTCGCCTCGCGGCCGGCAGCATATGCACGCGAAGCTCTTTTCGAGCCCCACGCCGTGCGCAACAGGCTACGCCCATTGCGCATGATTTCCTGAGCCAAAATCGGACGTTTGAGCCCTCCACGCACCGTTTTTCTACAAACGGCGACGCGGGCCCAGCTCCTGCACGGACATTAGCCCGACCAGTGCTCGCGGTAGACGGTCGTTTTGAAAATAAATAAATTAATTAACCCACGGCGTGCAATTTCGTGCTTGCTGGATTAACTGCGTCTTCGCCCGACGAAGTCGATTCGGGAGAGGGCGGAAAAAAAAAAAAAAAAGAAAAAGAGGGAGGGGTGCAACACGAGGACTTCCCAGGGGGTCACCCATCCTAGTACTACTCTCGCCCAAGCACGCTTAACTTCGGAGTCCTGATGGGATCCGGTGCATTAGTGCTGGTATGATCGCACCCGTTGAGTTACGCGCGTTAAGTTCATTTATTTGATCCGTACTCGTCTCGCAATAGCCCTTCACACTTCGAGCGGGCAAAACTTTCTATTCGTACGTCGCCTCGCGGCCGGCAGCATATGCACGCGAAGCTCTCTTCGAGCCCCACGCCGTGCGCAACAGGCCACGCCCATTGCGCCTGATTTCCTGAGCCAAAATCGGACGTTTAAGCCCTCTACGCACCGTTTTTCTACAAACGGCGAGGCGGGCCCAGCTCCTGCACGGACATTAGCCCGACCAGTGCTCGCGGTAGACGGTCGTTTTGAAAATAAATAAATTAATTAACCCACGGCGTGCAATTTCGTGCTTGCTGGATTAACTGCGTCTTCGCCCGACGAATTCGATTCGGGAGAGGGCGGAAAAAAAAAAAAAAGAAAAAGAGAGAGGGGTGCAACACGAGGACTTCCCAGGGGGTCACCCATCCTGGTACTACTTCGCCCAAGCACGCTTAACTTCGGAGTTCTGATGGGATCCGGTGCATTAGTGCTGGTATGATCGCACCCGTTGAGTTACGCGCGTTAAGTTCATTTATTTGATCCGTACTCGTCTCGCAATAACCCTTCACACTTCGAGCGGGCAAAACTTTCTATTCGTACGTCGCCTCGCGGCCGGCAGCATATGCACGCGAAGCTCTCTTCGAGCCCCACGCCGTGCGCAATAGGCTTCGCCTATTGCGCCTGATTTCCTGAGCCAAAATCGGACGTTTAAGCCCTCTACGCACCGTTTTTCTACAAACGGCGAGGCGGGCCCCGCTCCTGCACGGACATTAGCCCGACCAGTGCTCGCGATAGACGGTCGTTTTGAAAATAAATAAATAAATTAACCCACGGCGTGCAATTTCGTGCTTGCTGGATTAACTGCGTCTTCGTCCGACGAATTCGATTCGGCAGAGGGCGGAAAAAAAAAAAAAAAGAAAAAGAGGGAGGGGTGCAACACGAGGACTTCCCAGGGGGTCACCCATCCTAGTACTACTCTCGCCCAAGCACGCTTAACTTCGGAGTTCTGATGGGATCCGGTGCATTAGTGCTGGTATGATCGCACCCGTTGAGTTACGCGCGTTAAGTTCATTTATTTGATCCGTACTCGTCTCGCAGTAACCCTTCACACTTCGAGCGGGCAAAACTTTCTATTCGTACGTCGCCTCGCGGCCGGCAGCATATGCACGCGAAGCTCTCTTCGAGCCCCACGCCGTGCGCAATGGCTTCGCCCATTGCGCCTGATTTCCTGAGCCAAAATCGGACGTTTAAGCCCTCTACGCACCGTTTTTCTACAAACGGCGAGGCGGGCCCCGCTCCTGCATGGACATTAGCCCGACCAGTGCTCGCGATAGACGGTCGTTTTGAAAATAAATAAATAAATTAACCCACGGCGTGCAATTTCGTGCTTGCTGGATTAACTGCGTCTTCGTCCGACGAATTCGATTCGGCAGAGGGCGGAAAAAAAAAAAAAAAGAAAAAGAGGGAGGGGTGCAACACGAGGACTTCCCAGGGGGTCACCCATCCTAGTACTACTCTCGCCCAAGCACGCTTAACTTCGGAGTTCTGATGGGATCCGGTGCATTAGTGCTGGTATGATCGCACCCGTTGAGTTACGCGCGTTAAGTTCATTTATTTGATCCGTACTCGTCTCGCAGTAACCCTTCACACTTCGAGCGGGCAAAACTTTCTATTCGTACGTCGCCTCGCGGCCGGCAGCATATGCACGCGAAGCTCTCTTCGAGCCCCACGCCGTGCGCACTGGCTTCGCCCATTGCGCCTGATTTCCTGAGCCAAAATCGGACGTTTAAGCCCTCTACGCACCGTTTTTCTACAAACGGCGAGGCGGGCCCAGCTCCTGCACGGACATTAGCCCGACCAGTGCTCGCGGTAGACGGTCGTTTTGAAAATAAATAAATTAATTAACCCACGGCGTGCAATTTCGTGCTTGCTGGATTAACTGCGTCTTCGCCCGACGAATTCGATTCGGGAGAGGGCGGAAAAAAAAAAAAAAAAAAAAAAGAGGGAGGGGTGCAACACGAGGACTTCCCAGGGGGTCACCCATCCTAGTACTACTCTCGCCCAAGCACGCTTAACTTCGGAGTTCTGATGGGATCCGGTGCATTAGTGCTGGTATGATCGCACCCGTTGAGTTACGCGCGTTAAGTTCATTTATTTGATCCGTACTCGTCTCGCAATAACCCTTCACACTTCGAGCGGGAAAAACTTTCTATTCGTACGTCGCCTCGCGGCCGGCAGCATATGCACGCGAAGCTCTCTTCGAGCCCCATGCCGTGCGCAATGGGCGAAGCCCATTGCGCCTGATTTCCTGAGCCAAAATCGGACGTTTAAGCCCTCTACGCACCGTTTTTCTACAAACGGCGAGGCGGGCCCCGCTCCTGCACGGACATTAGCCCGACCAGTGCTCGCGATAGACGGTCGTTTTGAAAATAAATAAATAAATTAAGCCACGGCGTGCAATTTCGTGCTTGCTGGATTAACTGCGTCTTCGTCCGACGAATTCGATTCGGCAGAGGGCGGAAAAAAAAAAAAAAAGAAAAAGAGGGAGGGGTGCAACACGAGGACTTCCCAGGGGGTCACCCATCCTAGTACTACTCTCGCCCAAGCGCGCTTAACTTCGGAGTTCTTATGGGATCCGGTGCATTAGTGCTGGTATGATCGCACCCGTTGAGTTACGCGCGTTAAGTTCATTTATTTGATCCATACTCGTCTCGCAGTAACCCTTCACACTTCGTGCGGGCAAAACTTTCTATTCGTACGTCGCCTCGCGGCCGGCAGCATATGCACGCGAAGCTCTCTTCGAGCCCCACGCCGTGCGCACTGGCTTCGCCCATTGCGCCTGATTTCCTGAGCCAAAATCGGACGTTTAAGCCCTCTACGCACCGTTTTTCTACAAACGGCGAGGCGGGCCCCGCTCCTGCACGGACATTAGCCCGACCAGTGCTCGCGATAGACGGTCGTTTTGAAAATAAATAAATAAATTAACCCACGGCGTGCAATTTCGTGCTTGCTGGATTAACTGCGTCTTCGTCCGACGAATTCGATTCGGCAGAGGGCGGAAAAAAAAAAAAAAGAAAAAGAGGGAGGGGTGCAACACGAGGACATCCCAGGGGGTCACCCATCCTAGTACTACTCTCGCCCAAGCACGCTTAACTTCGGAGTTCTGATGGGATCCGGTGCATTAGTGCTGGTATGATCGCACCCGTTGAGTTACGCGCGTTAAGTTCATTTATTTGATCCGTACTCGTCTCGCAGTAACCCTTCACACTTCGAGCGGGCAAAACTTTCTATTCGTACGTCGCCTCGCGGCCGGCAGCATATGCACGCGAAGCTCTCTTCGAGCCCCACGCCGTGCGCACTGGCTTCGCCCATTGCGCCTGATTTCCTGAGCCAAAATCGGACGTTTAAGCCCTCTACGCACCGTTTTTCTACAAACGGCGAGGCGGGCCCAGCTCCTGCACGGACATTAGCCCGACCAGTGCTCGCGGTAGACGGTCGTTTTGAAAATAAATAAATTAATTAACCCACGGCGTGCAATTTCGTGCTTGCTGGATTAACTGCGTCTTCGCCCGACGAATTCGATTCGGGAGAGGGCGGAAAAAAAAAAAAAAAGAAAAAGAGGGAGGGGTGCAACACGAGGACTTCCCAGGGGGTCACCCATCCTAGTACTACTCTCGCCCAAGCACGCTTAACTTCGGAGTTCTGATGGGATCCGGTGCATTAGTGCTGGTATGATCGCACCCGTTGAGTTACGCGCGTTAAGTTCATTTATTTGATCCGTACTCGTCTCGCAATAACCCTTCACACTTCGAGCGGGCAAAACTTTCTATTCGTACGTCGCCTCGCGGCCGGCAGCATATGCACGCGAAGCTCTCTTCGAGCCCCACGCCGTGCGCAATGGGCTTCGCCCATTGCGCCTGATTTCCTGAGCCAAAATCGGACGTTTAAGCCCTCTACGCACCGTTTTTCTACAAACGGCGAGGCGGGCCCCGCTCCTGCACGGACATTAGCCCGACCAGTGCTCGCGATAGACGGTCGTTTTGAAAATAAATAAATAAATTAACCCACGGCGTGCAATTTCGTGCTTGCTGGATTAACTGCGTCTTCGTCCGACGAATTCGATTCGGCAGAGGGCGGAAAAAAAAAAAAAAAGAAAAAGAGGGAGGGGTGCAACACGAGGACTTCCCAGGGGGTCACCCATCCTAGTACTACTCTCGCCCAAGCACGCTTAACTTCGGAGTTCTGATGGGATCCGGTGCATTAGTGCTGGTATGATCGCACCCGTTGAGTTACGCGCGTTAAGTTCATTTATTTGATCCGTACTCGTCTCGCAGTAACCCTTCACACTTCGAGCGGGCAAAACTTTCTATTCGTACGTCGCCTCGCGGCCGGCAGCATATGCACGCGAAGCTCTCTTCGAGCCCCACGCCGTGCGCACTGGCTTCGCCCATTGCGCCTGATTTCCTGAGCCAAAATCGGACGTTTAAGCCCTCTACGCACCGTTTTTCTACAAACGGCGAGGCGGGCCCCGCTCCTGCACGGACATTAGCCCGACCAGTGCTCGCGGTAGACGGTCGTTTTGAAAATAAATAAATTAATTAACCCACGGCGTGCAATTTCGTGCTTGCTGGATTAACTGTGTCTTCGCCCGACGAATTCGATTCGGGAGAGGGCGGAAAAAAAAAAAAAAAGAAAAAGAGGGAGGGGTGCAACACGAGGACTTCCCAGGGGGTCACCCATCCTAGTACTACTCTCGCCCAAGCACGCTTAACTTCGGAGTTCTGATGGGATCCGGTGCATTAGTGCTGGTATGATCGCACCCGTTGAGTTACGCGCGTTAAGTTCATTTATTTGATCCGTACTCGTCTCGCAATAACCCTTCACACTTCGAGCGGGCAAAACTTTCTATTCGTACGTCGCCTCGCAGCCGGCAGCATATGCACGCGAAGCTCTCTTCGAGCCCCACGCCGTGCGCAATGGGCTTCGCCCATTGCGAAGCCCATTGCGCCTGATTTCCTGAGCCAAAATCGGACGTTTAAGCCCTCTACGCACCGTTTTTCTACAAACGGCGAGGCGGGCCCCGCTCCTGCACGGACATTAGCCCGACCAGTGCTCGCGATAGACGGTCGTTTTGAAAATAAATAAATAAATTAACCCACGGCGTGCAATTTCGTGCTTGCTGGATTAACTGCGTCTTCGTCCGACGAATTCGATTCGGCAGAGGGCGGAAAAAAAAAAAAAAAGAAAAAGAGGGAGGGGTGCAACACGAGGACTTCCCAGGGGGTCACCCATCCTAGTACTACTCTCGCCCAAGCACGCTTAACTTCGGAGTTCTGATGGGATCCGGTGCATTAGTGCTGGTATGATCGCACCCGTTGAGTTACGCGCGTTAAGTTCATTTATTTGATCCGTACTCGTCTCGCAGTAACCCTTCACACTTCGAGCGGGCAAAACTTTCTATTCGTACGTCGCCTCGCGGCCGGCAGCATATGCACGCGAAGCTCTCTTCGAGCCCCACGCCGTGCGCAATGGCTTCGCCCATTGCGCCTGATTTCCTGAGCCAAAATCGGACGTTTAAGCCCTCTACGCACCGTTTTTCTACAAACGGCGAGGCGGGCCCCGCTCCTGCACGGACATTAGCCCGACCATTGCTCGCGATAGACGGTCGTTTTGAAAATAAATAAATAAATTAACCCACGGCGTGCAATTTCGTGCTTGCTGGATTAACTGCGTCTTCGTCCGACGAATTCGATTCGGCAGAGGGCGGAAAAAAAAAAAAAAAGAAAAAGAGGGAGGGGTGCAACACGAGGACTTCCCAGGGGGTCACCCATCCTAGTACTACTCTCGCCCAAGCACGCTTAACTTCGGAGTTCTGATGAGATCCGGTGCATTAGTGCTGGTATGATCGCACCCGTTGAGTTACGCGCGTTAAGTTCATTTATTTGATCCGTACTCGTCTCGCAGTAACCCTTCACACTTCGAGCGGGCAAAACTTTCTATTCGTACGTCGCCTCGCGGCCGGCAGCATATGCACGCGAAGCTCTCTTCGAGCCCCACGCCGTGCGCACTGGCTTCGCCCATAGCGCCTGATTTCCTGAGCCAAAATCGGACGTTTAAGCCCTCTACGCACCGTTTTTCTACAAACGGCGAGGCGGGCCCCGCTCCTGCACGGACATTAGCCCGACCAGTGCTCGCGGTAGACGGTCGTTTTGAAAATAAATAAATTAATTAACCCACGGCGTGCAATTTCGTGCTTGCTGGATTAACTGTGTCTTCGCCCGACGAATTCGATTCGGGAGAGGGCGTAAAAAAAAAAAAAAAGAAAAAGAGGGAGGGGTGCAACACGAGGACTTCCCAGGGGGTCACGCATCCTAGTACTACTCTCGCCCAAGCACGCTTAACTTCGGAGTTCTGATGGGATCCGGTGCATTAGTGCTGGTATGATCGCACCCGTTGAGTTACGCGCGTTCCTGATTTCCTGAGCCAAAATCGGACGTTTAAGCCCTCTACGCACCGTTTTTCTACAAACGGCGAGGCGGGCCCCGCTCCTGCACGGACATTAGCCCGACCAGTGCTCGCGATAGACGGTCGTTTTGAAAATAAATAAATAAATTAACCCACGGCGTGCAATTTCGTGCTTGCTGGATTAACTGCGTCTTCGTCCGACGAATTCGATTCGGCAGAGGGCGGAAAAAAAAAAAAAAAGAAAAAGAGGGAGGGGTGCAACACGAGGACTTCCCAGGGGGTCACCCATCCTAGTACTACTCTCGCCCAAGCACGCTTAACTTCGGAGTTCTGATGGGATCCGGTGCATTTGTGCTGGTATGATCGCACCCGTTGAGTTACGCGCGTTAAGTTCATTTATTTGATCCGTACTCGTCTCGCAGTAACCCTTCACACTTCGAGCGGGCAAAACTTTCTATTCGTACGTCGCCTCGCGGCCGACAGCATATGCACGCGAAGCTCTCTTCGAGCCCCACGCCGTGCGCAATGGCTTCGCCCATTGCGCCTGATTTCCTGAGCCAAAATCGGACGTTTAAGCCCTCTACGCACCGTTTTTCTATAAACGGCGAGGCGGGCCCCGCTCCTGCACGGACATTAGCCCGACCATTGCTCGCGATAGACGGTCGTTTTGAAAATAAATAAATAAATTAACCCACGGCGTGCAATTTCGTGCTTGCTGGATTAACTGCGTCTTCGTCCGACGAATTCGATTCGGCAGAGGGCGGAAAAAAAAAAAAAAAAGAAAAAGAGGGAGGGGTGCAACACGAGGACTTCCCAGGGGGTCACCCATCCTAGTACTACTCTCGCCCAAGCACGCTTAACTTCGGAGTTCTGATGGGATCCGGTGCATTAGTGCTGGTATGATCGCACCCGTTGAGTTACGCGCGTTAAGTTCATTTATTTGATCCGTACTCGTCTCGCAGTAACCCTTCACACTTCGAGCGGGCAAAACTTTCTATTCGTACGTCGCCTCGCGGCCGGCAGCATATGCACGCGAAGCTCTCTTCGAGCCCCACGCCGTGCGCACTGGCTTCGCCCATTGCGCCTGATTTCCTGAGCCAAAATCGGACGTTTAAGCCCTCTACGCACCGTTTTTCTACAAACGGCGAGGCGGGCCCAGCTCCTGCACGGACATTAGCCCGACCAGTGCTCGCGGTAGACGGTCGTTTTGAAAATAAATAAATTAATTAACCCACGGCGTGCAATTTCGTGCTTGCTGGATTAACTGCGTCTTCGCCCGACGAATTCGATTCGGGAGAGGGCGGAAAAAAAAAAAAAAAAGAAAAAGAGGGAGGGGTGCAACACGAGGACTTCCCAGGGGGTCACCCATCCTAGTACTACTCTCGCCCAAGCACGCTTAACTTCGGAGTTCTGATGGGATCCGGTGCATTAGTGCTGGTATGATCGCACCCGTTGAGTTACGCGCGTTAAGTTCATTTATTTGATCCGTACTCGTCTCGCAATAACCCTTCACACTTCGAGCGGGCAAAACTTTCTATTCGTACGTCGCCTCGCGGCCGGCAGCATACGCACGCGAAGCTCTCTTCGAGCCCCACGCCGTGCGCAATGGGCGAAGCCCATTGCTCCTGATTTCCTGAGCCAAAATCGGACGTTTAAGCCCTCTACGCACCGTTTTTCTACAAACGGCGAGGCGGGCCCCGCTCCTGCACGGACATTAGCCCGACCAGTGCTCGCGATAGACGGTCGTTTTGAAAATAAATAAATAAATTAACCCACGGCGTGCAATTTCGTGCTTGCTGGATTAACTGCGTCTTCGTCCGACGAATTCGATTCGGCAGAGGGCGGAAAAAAAAAAAAAAAGAAAAAGAGGGAGGGGTGCAACACGAGGACTTCCCAGGGGGTCACCCATCCTAGTACTACTCTCGCCCAAGCACGCTTAACTTCGGAGTTCTGATGGGATCCGGTGCATTAGTGCTGGTATGATCGCACCCGTTGAGTTACGCGCGTTAAGTTCATTTATTTGATCCGTACTCGTCTCGCAGTAACCCTTCACACTTCGAGCGGGCAAAACTTTCTATTCGTACGTCGCCTCGCGGCCGGCAGCATATGCACGCGAAGCTCTCTTCGAGCCCCACGCCGTGCGCAATGGCTTCGCCCATTGCGCCTGATTTCCTGAGCCAAAATCGGACGTTTAAGCCCTCTACGCACCGTTTTTCTACAAACGGCGAGGCGGGCCCCGCTCCTGCACGGACATTAGCCCGACCAGTGCTCGCGATAGACGGTCGTTTTGAAAATAAATAAATAAATTAACCCACGCCGTGCAATTTCGTGCTTGCTGGATTAACTGCGTCTTCGTCCGACGAATTCGATTCGGCAGAGGGCGGAAAAAAAAAAAAAAAGAAAAAGAGGGAGGGGTGCAACACGAGGACTTCCCAGGGGGTCACCCATCCTAGTACTACTCTCGCCCAAGCACGCTTAATTTCGGAGTTCTGATGGGATCCGGTGCATTAGTGCTGGTATGATCGCACCCGTTGAGTTACGCGCGTTAAGTTCATTTATTTGATCCGTACTCGTCTCGCAGTAACCCTTCACACTTCGAGCGGGCAAAACTTTCTATTCGTACGTCGCCTCGCGGCCGGCAGCATATGCACGCGAAGCTCTCTTCGAGCCCCACGCCGTGTGCAATGGCTTCGCCCATTGCGCCTGATTTCCTGAGCCAAAATCGGACGTTTAAGCCCTCTACGCACCGTTTTTCTACAAACGGCGAGGCGGGCCCCGCTCCTGCACGGACATTAGCCCGACCATTGCTCGCGATAGACGGTCGTTTTGAAAATAAATAAATAAATTAACCCACGGCGTGCAATTTCGTGCTTGCTGGATTAACTGCGTCTTCGTCCGACGAATTCGATTCGGCAGAGGGCGGAAAAAAAAAAAAAAAGAAAAAGAGGGAGGGGTGCAACACGAGGACTTCCCAGGGGGTCACCCATCCTAGTACTACTCTCGCCCAAGCACGCTTAACTTCGGAGTTCTGATGAGATCCGGTGCATTAGTGCTGGTATGATCGCACCCGTTGAGTTACTCGCGTTAAGTTCATCTATTTGATCCGTACTCGTCTCGCAGTAACCCTTCACACTTCGAGCGGGCAAAACTTTCTATTCGTACGTCGCCTCGCGGCCGGCAGCATATGCACGCGAAGCTCTCTTCGAGCCCCACGCCGTGCGCACTGGCTTCGCCCATTGCGCCTGATTTCCTGAGCCAAAATCGGACGTTTAAGCCCTCTACGCACCGTTTTTCTACAAACGGCGAGGCGGGCCCAGCTCCTGCACGGACATTAGCCCGACCAGTGCTCGCGGTAGACGGTCGTTTTGAAAATAAATAAATTAATTAACCCACGGCGTGCAATTTCGTGCTTGCTGGATTAACTGCGTCTTCGCCCGACGAATTCGATTCGGGAGAGGGCGGAAAAAAAAAAAAAAAGAAAAAGAGGGAGGGGTGCAACACGAGGACTTCCCAGGGGGTCACCCATCCTAGAACTACTCTCGCCCAAGCACGCTTAACTTCGGAGTTCTGATGGGATCCGGTGCATTAGTGCTGGTATGATCGCACCCGTTGAGTTACGCGCGTTAAGTTCATTTATTTGATCCGTACTCGTCTCGCAATAACCCTTCACACTTCGAGCGGGCAAAACTTTCTATTCGTACGTCGCCTCGCGGCCGGCAGCATATGCACGCGAAGCTCTCTTCGAGCCCCACGCCGTGCGCAATGGGCTTCGCCCATTGCGCCTGATTTCCTGAGCCAAAATCGGACGTTTAAGCCCTCTACGCACCGTTTTTCTACAAACGGCGAGGCGGGCCCCGCTCCTACACGGACATTAGCCCGACCAGTGCTCGCGATAGACGGTCGTTTTGAAAATAAATAAATAAATTAACCCACGGCGTGCAATTTCGTGCTTGCTGGATTAACTGCGTCTTCGTCCGACGAATTCGATTCGGCAGAGGGCGGAAAAAAAAAAAAAAAGAAAAAGAGGGAGGGGTGCAACACGAGGACTTCCCAGGGGGTCACCCATCCTAGTACTACTCTCGCCCAAGCACGCTTAACTTCGGAGTTCTGATGGGATCCGGTGCATTAGTGCTGGTATGATCGCACCCGTTGAGTTACGCGCGTTAAGTTCATTTATTTGATCCGTACTCGTCTCGCAGTAACCCTTCACACTTCGAGCGGGCAAAACTTTCTATTCGTACGTCGCCTCGCGGCCGGCAGCATATGCACGCGAAGCTCTCTTCGAGCCCCACGCCGTGCGCACTGGCTTCGCCCATTGCGCCTGATTTCCTGAGCCAAAATCGGACGTTTAAGCCCTCTACGCACCGTTTTTCTACAAACGGCGAGGCGGGCCCCGCTCCTGCACGGACATTAGCCCGACCAGTGCTCGCGGTAGACGGTCGTTTTGAAAATAAATAAATTAATTAACCCACGGCGTGCAATTTCGTGCTTGCTGGATTAACTGTGTCTTCGCCCGACGAATTCGATTCGGGAGAGGGCGGAAAAAAAAAAAAAAAGAAAAAGAGGGAGGGGTGCAACACGAGGACTTCCCAGGGGGTCACCCATCCTAGTACTACTCTCGCCCAAGCACGCTTAACTTCGGAGTTCTGATGGGATCCGGTGCATTAGTGCTGGTATGATCGCACCCGTTGAGTTACGCGCGTTAAGTTCATTTATTTGATCCGTACTCGTCTCGCAATAACCCTTCACACTTCGAGCGGGCAAAACTTTCTATTCGTACGTCGCCTCGCAGCCGGCAGCATATGCACGCGAAGCTCTCTTCGAGCCCCACGCCGTGCGCAATGGGCTTCGCCCATTGCGAAGCCCATTGCGCCTGATTTCCTGAGCCAAAATCGGACGTTTAAGCCCTCTACGCACCGTTTTTCTACAAACGGCGAGGCGGGCCCCGCTCCTGCACGGACATTAGCCCGACCAGTGCTCGCGATAGACGGTCGTTTTGAAAATAAATAAATAAATTAACCCACGGCGTGCAATTTCGTGCTTGCTGGATTAACTGCGTCTTCGTCCGACGAATTCGATTCGGCAGAGGGCGGAAAAAAAAAAAAAAGAAAAAGAGGGAGGGGTGCAACACGAGGACTTCCCAGGGGGTCACCCATCCTAGTACTACTCTCGCCCAAGCACGCTTAACTTCGGAGTTCTGATGGGATCCGGTGCATTAGTGCTGGTATGATCGCACCCGTTGAGTTACGCGCGTTAAGTTCATTTATTTGATCCGTACTCGTCTCGCAGTAACCCTTCACACTTCGAGCGGGCAAAACTTTCTATTCGTACGTCGCCTCGCGGCCGGCAGCATATGCACGCGAAGCTCTCTTCGAGCCCCACGCCGTGCGCAATGGCTTCGCCCATTGCGCCTGATTTCCTGAGCCAAAATCGGACGTTTAAGCCCTCTACGCACCGTTTTTCTACAAACGGCGAGGCGGGCCCCGCTCCTGCACGGACATTAGCCCGACCATTGCTCGCGATAGACGGTCGTTTTGAAAATAAATAAATAAATTAACCCACGGCGTGCAATTTCGTGCTTGCTGGATTAACTGCGTCTTCGTCCGACGAATTCGATTCGGCAGAGGGCGGAAAAAAAAAAAAAAAGAAAAAGAGGGAGGGGTGCAACACGAGGACTTCCCAGGGGGTCACCCATCCTAGTACTACTCTCGCCCAAGCACGCTTAACTTCGGAGTTCTGATGAGATCCGGTGCATTAGTGCTGGTATGATCGCACCCGTTGAGTTACGCGCGTTAAGTTCATTTATTTGATCCGTACTCGTCTCGCAGTAACCCTTCACACTTCGAGCGGGCAAAACTTTCTATTCGTACGTCGCCTCGCGGCCGGCAGCATATGCACGCGAAGCTCTCTTCGAGCCCCACGCCGTGCGCACTGGCTTCGCCCATAGCGCCTGATTTCCTGAGCCAAAATCGGACGTTTAAGCCCTCTACGCACCGTTTTTCTACAAACGGCGAGGCGGGCCCCGCTCCTGCACGGACATTAGCCCGACCAGTGCTCGCGGTAGACGGTCGTTTTGAAAATAAATAAATTAATTAACCCACGGCGTGCAATTTCGTGCTTGCTGGATTAACTGTGTCTTCGCCCGACGAATTCGATTCGGGAGAGGGCGTAAAAAAAAAAAAAAAGAAAAAGAGGGAGGGGTGCAACACGAGGACTTCCCAGGGGGTCACGCATCCTAGTACTACTCTCGCCCAAGCACGCTTAACTTCGGAGTTCTGATGGGATCCGGTGCATTAGTGCTGGTATGATCGCACCCGTTGAGTTACGCGCGTTCCTGATTTCCTGAGCCAAAATCGGACGTTTAAGCCCTCTACGCACCGTTTTTCTACAAACGGCGAGGCGGGCCCCGCTCCTGCACGGACATTAGCCCGACCAGTGCTCGCGATAGACGGTCGTTTTGAAAATAAATAAATAAATTAACCCACGGCGTGCAATTTCGTGCTTGCTGGATTAACTGCGTCTTCGTCCGACGAATTCGATTCGGCAGAGGGCGGAAAAAAAAAAAAAAAGAAAAAGAGGGAGGGGTGCAACACGAGGACTTCCCAGGGGGTCACCCATCCTAGTACTACTCTCGCCCAAGCACGCTTAACTTCGGAGTTCTGATGGGATCCGGTGCATTTGTGCTGGTATGATCGCACCCGTTGAGTTACGCGCGTTAAGTTCATTTATTTGATCCGTACTCGTCTCGCAGTAACCCTTCACACTTCGAGCGGGCAAAACTTTCTATTCGTACGTCGCCTCGCGGCCGACAGCATATGCACGCGAAGCTCTCTTCGAGCCCCACGCCGTGCGCAATGGCTTCGCCCATTGCGCCTGATTTCCTGAGCCAAAATCGGACGTTTAAGCCCTCTACGCACCGTTTTTCTATAAACGGCGAGGCGGGCCCCGCTCCTGCACGGACATTAGCCCGACCATTGCTCGCGATAGACGGTCGTTTTGAAAATAAATAAATAAATTAACCCACGGCGTGCAATTTCGTGCTTGCTGGATTAACTGCGTCTTCGTCCGACGAATTCGATTCGGCAGAGGGCGGAAAAAAAAAAAAAAAGAAAAAGAGGGAGGGGTGCAACACGAGGACTTCCCAGGGGGTCACCCATCCTAGTACTACTCTCGCCCAAGCACGCTTAACTTCGGAGTTCTGATGGGATCCGGTGCATTAGTGCTGGTATGATCGCACCCGTTGAGTTACGCGCGTTAAGTTCATTTATTTGATCCGTACTCGTCTCGCAGTAACCCTTCACACTTCGAGCGGGCAAAACTTTCTATTCGTACGTCGCCTCGCGGCCGGCAGCATATGCACGCGAAGCTCTCTTCGAGCCCCACGCCGTGCGCACTGGCTTCGCCCATTGCGCCTGATTTCCTGAGCCAAAATCGGACGTTTAAGCCCTCTACGCACCGTTTTTCTACAAACGGCGAGGCGGGCCCAGCTCCTGCACGGACATTAGCCCGACCAGTGCTCGCGGTAGACGGTCGTTTTGAAAATAAATAAATTAATTAACCCACGGCGTGCAATTTCGTGCTTGCTGGATTAACTGCGTCTTCGCCCGACGAATTCGATTCGGGAGAGGGCGGAAAAAAAAAAAAAAAAGAAAAAGAGGGAGGGGTGCAACACGAGGACTTCCCAGGGGGTCACCCATCCTAGTACTACTCTCGCCCAAGCACGCTTAACTTCGGAGTTCTGATGGGATCCGGTGCATTAGTGCTGGTATGATCGCACCCGTTGAGTTACGCGCGTTAAGTTCATTTATTTGATCCGTACTCGTCTCGCAATAACCCTTCACACTTCGAGCGGGCAAAACTTTCTATTCGTACGTCGCCTCGCGGCCGGCAGCATATGCACGCGAAGCTCTCTTCGAGCCCCACGCCGTGCGCAATGGGCGAAGCCCATTGCTCCTGATTTCCTGAGCCAAAATCGGACGTTTAAGCCCTCTACTCACCGTTTTTCTACAAACGGCGAGGCGGGCCCCGCTCCTGCACGGACATTAGCCCGACCAGTGCTCGCGATAGACGGTCGTTTTGAAAATAAATAAATAAATTAACCCACGGCGTGCAATTTCGTGCTTGCTGGATTAACTGCGTCTTCGTCCGACGAATTCGATTCGGCAGAGGGCGGAAAAAAAAAAAAAAAGAAAAAGAGGGAGGGGTGCAACACGAGGACTTCCCAGGGGGTCACCCATCCTAGTACTACTCTCGCCCAAGCACGCTTAACTTCGGAGTTCTGATGGGATCCGGTGCATTAGTGCTGGTATGATCGCACCCGTTGAGTTACGCGCGTTAAGTTCATTTATTTGATCCGTACTCGTCTCGCAGTAACCCTTCACACTTCGAGCGGGCAAAACTTTCTATTCGTACGTCGCCTCGCGGCCGGCAGCATATGCACGCGAAGCTCTCTTCGAGCCCCACGCCGTGCGCAATGGCTTCGCCCATTGCGCCTGATTTCCTGAGCCAAAATCGGACGTTTAAGCCCTCTACGCACCGTTTTTCTACAAACGGCGAGGCGGGCCCCGCTCCTGCACGGACATTAGCCCGACCAGTGCTCGCGATAGACGGTCGTTTTGAAAATAAATAAATAAATTAACCCACGCCGTGCAATTTCGTGCTTGCTGGATTAACTGCGTCTTCGTCCGACGAATTCGATTCGGCAGAGGGCGGAAAAAAAAAAAAAAAGAAAAAGAGGGAGGGGTGCAACACGAGGACTTCCCAGGGGGTCACCCATCCTAGTACTACTCTCGCCCAAGCACGCTTAATTTCGGAGTTCTGATGGGATCCGGTGCATTAGTGCTGGTATGATCGCACCCGTTGAGTTACGCGCGTTAAGTTCATTTATTTGATCCGTACTCGTCTCGCAGTAACCCTTCACACTTCGAGCGGGCAAAACTTTCTATTCGTACGTCGCCTCGCGGCCGGCAGCATATGCACGCGAAGCTCTCTTCGAGCCCCACGCCGTGTGCAATGGCTTCGCCCATTGCGCCTGATTTCCTGAGCCAAAATCGGACGTTTAAGCCCTCTACGCACCGTTTTTCTACAAACGGCGAGGCGGGCCCCGCTCCTGCACGGACATTAGCCCGACCATTGCTCGCGATAGACGGTCGTTTTGAAAATAAATAAATAAATTAACCCACGGCGTGCAATTTCGTGCTTGCTGGATTAACTGCGTCTTCGTCCGACGAATTCGATTCGGCAGAGGGCGGAAAAAAAAAAAAAAAGAAAAAGAGGGAGGGGTGCAACACGAGGACTTCCCAGGGGGTCACCCATCCTAGTACTACTCTCGCCCAAGCACGCTTAACTTCGGAGTTCTGATGAGATCCGGTGCATTAGTGCTGGTATGATCGCACCCGTTGAGTTACTCGCGTTAAGTTCATCTATTTGATCCGTACTCGTCTCGCAGTAACCCTTCACACTTCGAGCGGGCAAAACTTTCTATTCGTACGTCGCCTCGCGGCCGGCAGCATATGCACGCGAAGCTCTCTTCGAGCCCCACGCCGTGCGCACTGGCTTCGCCCATTGCGCCTGATTTCCTGAGCCAAAATCGGACGTTTAAGCCCTCTACGCACCGTTTTTCTACAAACGGCGAGGCGGGCCCAGCTCCTGCACGGACATTAGCCCGACCAGTGCTCGCGGTAGACGGTCGTTTTGAAAATAAATAAATTAATTAACCCACGGCGTGCAATTTCGTGCTTGCTGGATTAACTGCGTCTTCGCCCGACGAATTCGATTCGGGAGAGGGCGGAAAAAAAAAAAAAAAGAAAAAGAGGGAGGGGTGCAACACGAGGACTTCCCAGGGGGTCACCCATCCTAGAACTACTCTCGCCCAAGCACGCTTAACTTCGGAGTTCTGATGGGATCCGGTGCATTAGTGCTGGTATGATCGCACCCGTTGAGTTACGCGCGTTAAGTTCATTTATTTGATCCGTACTCGTCTCGCAATAACCCTTCACACTTCGAGCGGGCAAAACTTTCTATTCGTACGTCGCCTCGCGGCCGGCAGCATATGCACGCGAAGCTCTCTTCGAGCCCCACGCCGTGCGCAATGGGCTTCGCCCATTGCGCCTGATTTCCTGAGCCAAAATCGGACGTTTAAGCCCTCTACGCACCGTTTTTCTACAAACGGCGAGGCGGGCCCCGCTCCTACACGGACATTAGCCCGACCAGTGCTCGCGATAGACGGTCGTTTTGAAAATAAATAAATAAATTAACCCACGGCGTGCAATTTCGTGCTTGCTGGATTAACTGCGTCTTCGTCCGACGAATTCGATTCGGCAGAGGGCGGAAAAAAAAAAAAAAAGAAAAAGAGGGAGGGGTGCAACACGAGGACTTCCCAGGGGGTCACCCATCCTAGTACTACTCTCGCCCAAGCACGCTTAACTTCGGAGTTCTGATGGGATCCGGTGCATTAGTGCTGGTATGATCGCACCCGTTGAGTTACGCGCGTTAAGTTCATTTATTTGATCCGTACTCGTCTCGCAGTAACCCTTCACACTTCGAGCGGGCAAAACTTTCTATTCGTACGTCGCCTCGCGGCCGGCAGCATATGCACGCGAAGCTCTCTTCGAGCCCCATGTCGTGCGCACTGGCTTCGCCCATTGCGCCTGATTTCCTGAGCCAAAATCGGACGTTTAAGCCCTCGACGCACCGTTTTTCTACAAACGGCGAGGCGGGCCCCGCTCCTGCACGGACATTAGCCCGACCAGTGCTCGCGATAGACGGTCGTTTTGAAAATAAATAAATAAATTAACCCACGGCGTGCAATTTCGTGCTTGCTGGATTAACTGCGTCTTCGTCCGACGAATTCGATTCGGCAGAGGGCGGAAAAAAAAAAAAAAAGAAAAAGAGGGAGGGGTGCAACACGAGGACTTCCCAGGGGGTCACCCATCCTAGTACTACTCTCGCCCAAGCACGCTTAACTTCGGAGTTCTGATGGGATCCGGTGCATTAGTGCTGGTATGATCGCACCCGCTGAGTTACGCGCGTTAAGTTCATTTATTTGATCCGTACTCGTCTCGCAGTAACCCTTCACACTTCGAGCGGGCAAAACTTTCTATTCGTACGTCGCCTCGCGGCCGGCAGCATATGCACGCGAAGCTCTCTTCGAGCCCCACGCCGTGCGCAATGGCTTCGCCCATTGCGCCTGATTTCCTGAGCCAAAATCGGACGTTTAAGCCCTCTACGCAACGTTTTTCTACAAACGGCGAGGCGGGCCCAGCTCCTGCACGGACATTAGCCCGACCAGTGCTCGCGGTAGACGGTCGTTTTGAAAATAAATAAATTAATTAACCCACGGCGTGCAATTTCGTGCTTGCTGGATTAACTGCGTCTTCGCCCGACGAATTCGATTCGGGAGAGGGCGGAAAAAAAAAAAAAAAGAAAAAGAGGGAGGGGTGCAACACGAGGACTTCCCAGGGGGTCACCCATCCTAGTACTACTCTCGCCCAAGCACGCTTAACTTCGGAGTTCTGATGGGATCCGTGCATTAGTGCTGGTATGATCGCACCCGTTGAGTTACGCGCGTTAAGTTCATTTATTTGATCCGTACTCGTCTCGCAATAACCCTTCACACTTCGAGCGGGCAAAACTTTCTATTCGTACGTCGCCTCGCGGCCGGCAGCATATGCACGCGAAGCTCTCTTCGAGCCCCACGCCGTGCGCAATGGGCTTCGCCCATTGCGCCTGATTTCCTGAGCCAAAATCGGACGTTTAAGCCCTCTACGCACCGTTTTTCTACAAACGGCGAGGCGGGCCCCGCTCCTGCACGGACATTAGCCCGACCAGTGCTCGCGATAGACGGTCGTTTTGAAAATAAATAAATAAATTAACCCACGGCGTGCAATTTCGTGCTTGCTGGATTAACTGCGTCTTCGTCCGACGAATTCGATTCGGCAGAGGGCGGAAAAAAAAAAAAAAAAGAAAAAGAGGGAGGGGTGCAACACGAGGACTTCCCAGGGGGTCACCCATCCTAGTACTACTCTCGCCCAAGCACGCTTAACTTCGGAGTTCTGATGGGATCCGGTGCATTAGTGCTGGTATGATCGCACCCGTTGAGTTACGCGCGTTAAGTTCATTTATTTGATCCGTACTCGTCTCGCAGTAACCCTTCACACTTCGAGCGGGCAAAACTTTCTATTCGTACGTCGCCTCGCGGCCGGCAGCATATGCACGCGAAGCTCTCTTCGAGCCCCACGCCGTGCGTAATGGCTTCGCCCATTGCGCCTGATTTCCTGAGCCAAAATCGGACGTTTAAGCCCTCTACGCACCGTTTTTCTACAAACGGCGAGGCGGGCCCCGCTCCTGCACGGACATTAGCCCGACCAGTGCTCGCGATAGACGGTCGTTTTGAAAATAAATAAATAAATTAACCCACGGCGTGCAATTTCGTGCTTGCTGGATTAACTGCGTCTTCGTCCGACGAATTCGATTCGGCAGAGGGTGGAAAAAAAAAAAAAAAGAAAAAGAGGGAGGGGTGCAACACGAGGACTTCCCAGGGGGTCACCCATCCTAGTACTACTCTCGCCCAAGCACGCTTAACTTCGGAGTTCTGATGGGATCCGGTGCATTAGTGCTGGTATGATCGCACCCGTTGAGTTACGCGCGTTAAGTTCATTTATTTGATCCGTACTCGTCTCGCAGTAACCCTTCACACTTCGAGCGGGCAAAACTTTCTATTCGTACGTCGCCTCGCGGCCGGCAGCATATGCACGCGAAGCTCTCTTCGAGCCCCACGCCGTGCGCACTGGCTTCGCCCATTGCGCCTGATTTCCTGAGCCAAAATCGGACGTTTAAGCCCTCGACGCACCGTTTTTCTACAAACGGCGAGGCGGGCCCCGCTCCTGCACGGACATTAGCCCGACCAGTGCTCGCGATAGACGGTCGTTTTGAAAATAAATAAATAAATTAACCCACGGCGTGCAATTTCGTGCTTGCTGGATTAACTGCGTCTTCGTCCGACGAATTCGATTCGGCAGAGGGCGGAAAAAAAAAAAAAAAGAAAAAGAGGGAGGGGTGCAACACGAGGACTTCCCAGGGGGTCACCCATCCTAGTACTACTCTCGCCCAAGCACGCTTAACTTCGGAGTTCTGATGGGATCCGGTGCATTAGTGCTGGTATGATCGCACCCGTTGAGTTACGCGCGTTAAGTTCATTTATTTGATCCGTACTCGTCTCGCAGTAACCCTTCACACTTCGAGCGGGCAAAACTTTCTATTCGTACGTCGCCTCGCGGCCGGCAGCATATGCACGCGAAGCTCTCTTCGAGCCCCACGCCGTGCGTAATGGCTTCGCCCATTGCGCCTGATTTCCTGAGCCAAAATCGGACGTTTAAGCCCTCTACGCACCGTTTTTCTACAAACGGCGAGGCGGGCCCCGCTCCTGCACGGACATTAGCCCGACCAGTGCTCGCGATAGACGGTCGTTTTGAAAATAAATAAATTAATTAACCCACGGCGTGCAATTTCGTGCTTGCTGGATTAACTGCGTCTTCGCCCGACGAATTCGATTCGGGAGAGGGCGGAAAAAAAAAAAAAAAGAAAAAGAGGGAGGGGTGCAACACGAGGACTTCCCAGGGGGTCACCCATCCTAGTACTACTCTCGCCCAAGCACGCTTAACTTCGGAGTTCTGATGGGATCCGGTGCATTAGTGCTGGTATGATCGCACCCGTTGAGTTACGCGCGTTAAGTTCATTTATTTGATCCGTACTCGTCTCGCAATAACCCTTCACACTTCGAGCGGGCAAAACTTTCTATTCGTACGTCGCCTCGCGGCCGGCAGCATATGCACGCGAAGCTCTCTTCGAGCCCCACGCCGTGCGCAATGGCTTCGCCCATTGCGCCTGATTTCCTGAGCCAAAATCGGACGTTTAAGCCATCTACGCAACGTTTTTCTACAAACGGCGAGGCGGGCCCAGCTCCTGCACGGACATTAGCCCGACCAGTGCTCGCGGTAGACGGTCGTTTTGAAAATAAATAAATTAATTAACCCACGGCGTGCAATTTCGTGCTTGCTGGATTAACTGCGTCTTCGCCCGACGAATTCGATTCGGCAGAGGGCGGAAAAAAAAAAAAAAAAAAAAAGAGGGAGGGGTGCAACACGAGGACTTCCCAGGGGGTCACCCATCCTAGTACTACTCTCGCCCAAGCACGCTTAACTTCGGAGTTCTGATGGGATCCGGTGCATTAGTGCTGGTATGATCGCACCCGTTGAGTTACGCGCGTTAAGTTCATTTATTTGATCCGTACTCGTCTCGCAGTAACCCTTCACACTTCGAGCGGGCAAAACTTTCTATTCGTACGTCGCCTCGAGGCCGGCAGCATATGCACGCGAAGCTCTCTTCGACCCCCACGCCGTGCGCAATGGCTTCGCACATTGCGCCTGATTTCCTGAGCCAAAATCGGACGTTTCAGCCCTCTACGCACCGTTTTTCTACAAACGGCGAGGCGGGCCCAGCTCCTGCACGGACATTAGCCCGACCAGTGCTCGCGATAGACGGTCGTTTTGAAAATAAATAAATAAATTAACCCACGGCGTGCAATTTCGTGCTTGCTGGATTAACTGCGTCTTCGTCCGACGAATTCGATTCGGCAGAGGGCGGAAAAAAAAAGAAAAAGAAAAAGAGGGAGGGGTGCAACACGAGGACTTCCCAGGGGGTCACCCATCCTAGTACTACTCTCGCCCAAGCACGCTTAACTTCGGAGTTCTGATGGGATCCGGTGCATTAGTGCTGGTATGATCGCACCCGTTGAGTTACGCGCGTTAAGTTCATTTATTTGATCCGTACTCGTCTCGCAGTAACCCTTCACACTTCGAGCGGGCAAAACTTTCTATTCGTACGTCGCCTCGCGGCCGGCAGCATATGCACGCGAAGCTCTCTTCGAGCCCCACGCCGTGCGCAATGGCTTCGCCCATTGCGCCTGATTTCCTGAGCCAAAATCGGACGTTTAAGCCCTCTACGCACCGTTTTTCTACAAACGGCGAGGCGGGCCCCGCTCCTGCACGGACATTAGCCCGACCAGTGCTCGCGATAGACGGTCGTTTTGAAAATAAATAAATAAATTAACCCACGGCGTGCAATTTCGTGCTTGCTGGATTAACTGCGTCTTCGCCCGACGAATTCGATTCGGCAGAGGGCGGAAAAAAAAAAAAAAGAAAAAGAGGGAGGGGTGCAACACGAGGACTTCCCAGGGGGTCACCCATCCTAGTACTACTCTCGCCCAAGCACGCTTAACTTCGGAGTTCTGATGGGATCCGGTGCATTAGTGCTGGTATGATCGCACCCGTTGAGTTACGCGCGTTAAGTTCATTTATTTGATCCGTACTCGTCTCGCAGTAGCCCTTCACACTTCGAGCAGGCAAAACTTTCTATTCGTACGTCGCCTCGCGGCCGGCAGCATATGCACGCGAAGCTCTCTTCGAGCCCCACACCGTGCGCACTAGGCTACGCCCATTGCGCCTGATTTCCTGAGCCAAAATCGGACGTTTGAGCCCTCCACGCACCGTTTTTCTACAAACGGCGACGCGGGCCCCGCTCCTGCACGGACACTAGCCCGACCAGTGCTCGCGGTAGACGGTCGTTTTGAAAATAAATAAATAAATTAACCCACGGCGTGCAATTTCGTGCTTGCTGGATTAACTGCGTCTTCGCCCGACGAATTCGATTCGGGAGAGGGCGGAAAAAAAAAAAAAAAGAAAAAGAGGGAGGGGTGCAACACGAGGACTTCCCAGGGGGTCACCCATCCTAGTACTACTCTCGCCCAAGCACGCTTAACTTCGGAGTTCTGATGGGATCCGGTGCATTAGTGCTGGTATGATCGCACCCGTTGAGTTACGCGCGTTAAGTTCATTTATTTGATCCGTACTCGTCTCGCAGTAACCCTTCACACTTCGAGCGGGCAAAACTTTCTATTCGTACGTCGCCTCGCGGCCGGCAGCATATGCACGCGAAGCTCTCTTCGAGCCCCACGCCGTGCGCAATGGCTTCGCCCATTGCGCCTGATTTCCTGAGCCAAAATCGGACGTTTAAGCCCTCTACGCAACGTTTTTCTACAAACGGCGAGGCGGGCCCAGCTCCTGCACGGACATTAGCCCGACCAGTGCTCGCGGTAGACGGTCGTTTTGAAAATAAATAAATTAATTAACCCACGGCGTGCAATTTCGTGCTTGCTGGATTAACTGCGTCTTCGCCCGACGAATTCGATTCGGGAGAGGGCGGAAAAAAAAAAAAAAAGAAAAAGAGGGAGGGGTGCAACACGAGGACTTCCCAGGGGGTCACCCATCCTAGTACTACTCTCGCCCAAGCACGCTTAACTTCGGAGTTCTGATGGGATCCGGTGCATTAGTGCTGGTATGATCGCACCCGTTGAGTTACACGCGTTAAGTTCATTTATTTGATCCGTACTCGTCTCGCAATAACCCTTCACACTTCGAGCGGGCAAAACTTTCTATTCGTACGTCGCCTCGCGGCCGGCAGCATATGCACGCGAAGCTCTCTTCGAGCCCCACGCCGTGCGCCTGATTTCCTGAGCCAAAATCGGACGTTTAAGCCCTCTACGCACCGTTTTTCTACAAACGGCGAGGCGGGCCCCGCTCCTGCACGGACATTAGCCCGACCAGTGCTCGCGATAGACGGTCGTTTTGAAAACAAATAAATAAATTAACCCACGGCCTGCAATTTCGTGCTTGCTGGATTAACTGCGTCTTCGTCCGACGAATTCGATTCGGCAGCGGGCGGAAAAAAAAAAAAAAAGAAAAAGAGGGAGGGGTGCAACACGAGGACTTCCCAGGGGGTCACCCATCCTAGTACTACTCTCGCCCAAGCACGCTTAACTTCGGAGTTCTGATGGGATCCGGTGCATTAGTGCTGGTATGATCGCACCCGTTGAGTTACGCGCGTTAAGTTCATTTATTTGATCCGTACTCGTCTCGCAATAACACTTCACACTTCGAGCGGGCAAAACTTTCTATTCGTACGTCGCCTCGCGGCCGGCAGCATATGCACGCGAAGCTCTCTTCGAGCCCCACGCCGTGCGCAATGGGCTTCGCCCATTGCGCCTTATTTCCTGAGCCAAAATCGGACGTTTAAGCCCTCTACGCACCGTTTTTCTACAAACGGCGAGGCGGGCCCCGCTCCTGCACGGACATTAGCCCGACCAGTGCTCGCGATAGACGGTCGTTTTGAAAATAAATAAATAAATTAACCCACGGCGTGCAATTTCGTGCTTGCTGGATTAACTGCGTCTTCGTCCGACGAATTCGATTCGGGAAAGGGCGGAAAAAAAAAAAAAAAAAGAAAAAGAGGGAGGGGTGCAACACGAGGACTTCCCAGGGGGTCACCCATCCTAGTACTACTCTCGCCCAAGCACGCTTAACTTCGGAGTTCTGATGGGATCCGGTGCATTAGTGCTGGTATGATCGCACCCGTTGAGTTACGCGCGTTAAGTTCATTTATTTGATCCGTACTCGTCTCGCAGTAACCCTTCACACTTCGAGCGGGCAAAACTTTCTATTCGTACGTCGCCTCGCGGCCGGCAGCATATGCACGCGAAGCTCTCTTCGAGCCCCACACCGTGCGCACTAGGCTACGCCCATTGCGCCTGATTTCCTGAGCCAAAATCGGACGTTTGAGCCCTCCACGCACCGTTTTTCTACAAACGGCGACGCGGGCCCCGCTCCTGCACGGACACTAGCCCGACCAGTGCTCGCGGTAGACGGTCGTTTTGAAAATAAATAAATAAATTAACCCACGGCGTGCAATTTCGTGCTTGCTGGATTAACTGCGTCTTCGCCCGACGAATTCGATTCGGGAGAGGGCGGAAAAAAAAAAAAAAAGAAAAAGAGGGAGGGGTGCAACACGAGGACTTCCCAGGGGGTCACCCATCCTAGTACTACTCTCGCCCAAGCACGCTTAACTTCGGAGTTCTGATGGGATCCGGTGCATTAGTGCTGGTATGATCGCACCCGTTGAGTTACGCGCGTTAAGTTCATTTATTTGATCCGTACTCGTCTCGCAGTAACCCTTCACACTTCGAGCGGGCAAAACTTTCTATTCGTACGTCGCCTCGCGGCCGGCAGCATATGGACGCGAAGCTCTCTTCGAGCCCCACGCCGTGCGCAATGGCTTCGCCCATTGCGCCTGATTTCCTGAGCCAAAATCGGACGTTTAAGCCCTCTACGCAACGTTTTTCTACAAACGGCGAGGCGGGCCCAGCTCCTGCACGGACATTAGCCCGACCAGTGCTCGCGGTAGACGGTCGTTTTGAAAATAAATAAATTAATTAACCCACGGCGTGCAATTTCGTGCTTGCTGGATTAACTGCGTCTTCGCCCGACGAATTCGATTCGGGAGAGGGCGGAAAAAAAAAAAAAAAAAGAAAAAGAGGGAGGGGTGCAACACGAGGACTTCCCAGGGGGTCACCCATCCTAGTACTACTCTCGCCCAAGCACGCTTAACTTCGGAGTTCTGATGGGATCCGGTGCATTAGTGCTGTTATGATCGCACCCGTTGAGTTACGCGCGTTAAGTTCATTTATTTGATCCGTACTCGTCTCGCAATAACCCTTCACACTTCGAGCGGGCAAAACTTTCTATTCGTACGTCGCCTCGCGGCCGGCAGCATATGCACGCGAAGCTCTCTTCGAGCCCCACGCCGTGCGCAATGGCTTCGCCTATTGCGCCAGATTTCCTGAGCCAAAATCGGACGTTTAAGCCCTCTACGCACCGTTTTTCTACAAACGGCGAGGCGGGCCCCGCTCCTGCACGGACATTAGCCCGACCAGTGCTCGCGATAGACGGTCGTTTTGAAAATAAATAAATAAATTAACCCACGGCGTGCAATTTCGTGCTTCCTGGATTAACTGCGTCTTCGTCCGACGAATTCGATTCGGCAGCGGGCGGAAAAAAAAAAAAAAAGAAAAAGAGGGAGGGGTGCAACACGAGGACTTCCCAGGGGGTCACCCATCCTAGTACTACTCTCGCCCAAGCACGCTTAACTTCGGAGTTCTGATGGGATCCGGTGCATTAGTGCTGGTATGATCGCACCCGTTGAGTTACGCGCGTTAAGTTCATTTATTTGATCCGTACTCGTCTCGCAGTAACCCTTCACACTTCGAGCGGGCAAAACTTTCTATTCGTACGTCGCCTCGCGGCCGGCAGCATATGCACGCGAAGCTCTCTTCGAGCCCCACGCCGTGCGCAATGGCTTCGCCCATTGCGCCTGATTTCCTGAGCCAAAATCGGACGTTTAAGCCCTCTACGCACCGTTTTTCTACAAACGGCGAGGCGGGCCCCGCTCCTGCACGGACATTAGCCCGACCAGTGCTCGCGATAGACGGTCGTTTTGAAAATAAATAAATAAATTAACCCACGGCGTGCAATTTCGTGCTTGCTGGATTAACTGCGTCTTCGTCCGACGAATTCGATTCGGCAAAGGGCGGAAAAAAAAAAAAAAAGAAAAAGAGGGAGGGGTGCAACACGAGGACTTCCCAGGGGGTCACCCATCCTAGTACTACTCTCGCCCAAGCACGCTTAACTTCGGAGTTCTGATGGGATCCGGTGCATTAGTGCTGGTATGATCGCACCCGTTGAGTTACGCGCGTTAAGTTCATTTATTTGATCCGTACTCGTCTCGCAGTAACCCTTCACACTTCGAGCGGGCAAAACTTTCTATTCGTACGTCGCCTCGCGGCCGGCAGCATATGCACGCGAAGCTCTCTTCGAGCCCCACGCCGTGCGCAATGGCTTCGCCCATTGCGCCTGATTTCCTGAGCCAAAATCGGACGTTTAAGCCCTCTACGCACCGTTTTTCTACAAACGGCGAGGCGGGCCCCGCTCCTGCACGGACATTAGCCCGACCAGTGCTCGCGATAGACGGTCGTTTTGAAAATAAATAAATAAATTAACCCACGGCGTGCAATTTCGTGCTTGCTGGATTAACTGCGTCTTCGCCCGACGAATTCGATTCGGCAGAGGGCGGAAAAAAAAAAAAAGAAAAAGAGGGAGGGGTGCAACACGAGGACTTCCCAGGGGGTCACCCATCCTAGTACTACTCTCGCCCAAGCACGCTTAACTTCGGAGTTCTGATGGGATCCGGTGCATTAGTGCTGGTATGATCGCACCCGTTGAGTTACGCGCGTTAAGTTCATTTATTTGATCCGTACTCGTCTCGCAGTAGCCCTTCACACTTCGAGCAGGCAAAACTTTCTATTCGTACGTCGCCTCGCGGCCGGCAGCATATGCACGCGAAGCTCTCTTCGAGCCCCACACCGTGCGCACTAGGCTACGCCCATTGCGCCTGATTTCCTGAGCCAAAATCGGACGTTTGAGCCCTCCACGCACCGTTTTTCTACAAACGGCGACGCGGGCCCCGCTCCTGCACGGACACTAGCCCGACCAGTGCTCGCGGTAGACGGTCGTTTTGAAAATAAATAAATAAATTAACCCACGGCGTGCAATTTCGTGCTTGCTGGATTAACTGCGTCTTCGCCCGACGAATTCGATTCGGGAGAGGGCGGAAAAAAAAAAAAAAAAAGAAAAAGAGGGAGTGGTGCATCACGAGGACTTCCCAGGGGGTCACCCATCCTAGTACTACTCTCGCCCAAGCACGCTTAACTTCGGAGTTCTGATGGGATCCGGTGCATTAGTGCTGGTATGATCGCACCCGTTGAGTTACGCGCGTTAAGTTCATTTATTTGATCCGTACTCGTCTCGCAGTAACCCTTCACACTTCGAGCGGGCAAAACTTTCTATTCGTACGTCGCCTCGCGGCCGGCAGCATATGCACGCGAAGCTCTCTTCGAGCCCCACGCCGTGCGCAATGGCTTCGCCCATTGCGCCTGATTTCCTGAGCCAAAATCGGACGTTTAAGCCCTCTACGCAACGTTTTTCTACAAACGGCGAGGCGGGCCCAGCTCCTGCACGGACATTAGCCCGACCAGTGCTCGCGGTAGACGGTCGTTTTGAAAATAAATAAATTAATTAACCCACGGCGTGCAATTTCGTGCTTGCTGGATTAACTGCGTCTTCGCCCGACGAATTCGATTCGGGAGAGGGCGGAAAAAAAAAAAAAAAGAAAAAGAGGGAGGGGTGCAACACGAGGACTTCCCAGGGGGTCACCCATCCTAGTACTACTCTCGCCCAAGCACGCTTAACTTCGGAGTTCTGATGGGATCCGGTGCATTAGTGCTGGTATGATCGCACCCGTTGAGTTACGCGCGTTAAGTTCATTTATTTGATCCGTACTCGTCTCGCAATAACCCTTCACACTTCGAGCGGGCAAAACTTTCTATTCGTACGTCGCCTCGCGGTCGGCAGCATATGCACGCGAAGCTCTCTTCGAGCCCCACGCCGTGCGCAATGGCTTCGCCCATTGCGCCTGATTTCCTGAGCCAAAATCGGACGTTTAAGCCCTCTACGCACCGTTTTTCTACAAACGGCGAGGCGGGCCCCGCTCCTGCACGGACATTAGCCCGACCAGTGCTCGCGATAGACGGTCGTTTTGAAAATAAATAAATAAATTAACCCACGGCGTGCAATTTCGTGCATGCTGGATTAACTGCGTCTTCGCCCGACGAATTCGATTCGGGAGAGGGCGGAAAAAAAAAAAAAAAGAAAAAGAGGGAGGGGTGCAACACGAGGACTTCCCAGGGGGTCACCCATCCTAGTACTACTCTCGCCCAAGCACGCTTAACTTCGGAGTTCTGATGGGATCCGGTGCATTAGTGCTGTTATGATCGCACCCGTTGAGTTACGCGCGTTAAGTTCATTTATTTGATCCGTACTCGTCTCGCAATAACCCTTCACACTTCGAGCGGGCAAAACTTTCTATTCGTACGTCGCCTCGCGGCCGGCAGCATATGCACGCGAAGCTCTCTTCGAGCCCCACGCCGTGCGCAATGGCTTCGCCCATTGCGCCTGATTTCCTGAGCCAAAATCGGACGTTTAAGCCCTCTACGCACCGTTTTTCTACAAACGGCAAGGCGGGCCCCGCTCCTGCACGGACATTAGCCCGACCAGTGCTCGCGATAGACGGTCGTTTTGAAAATAAATAAATAAATTAACCCACGGCGTGCAATTTCGTGCTTGCTGGATTAACTGCGTCTTCGTCCGACGAATTCGATTCGGCAGCGGGCGGAAAAAAAAAAAAAAAGAAAAAGAGGGAGGGGTGCAACACGAGGACTTCCCAGGGGGTCACCCATCCTAGTACTACTCTCGCCCAAGCACGCTTAACTTCGGAGTTCTGATGGGATCCGGTGCATTAGTGCTGGTATGATCGCACCCGTTGAGTTACGCGCGTTAAGTTCATTTATTTGATCCGTACTCGTCTCGCAGTAACCCTTCACACTTCGAGCGGGCAAAACTTTCTATTCGTACGTCGCCTCGCGGCCGGCAGCATATGCACGCGAAGCTCTCTTCGAGCCCCACGCCGTGCGCAATGGCTTCGCCCATTGCGCCTGATTTCCTGAGCCAAAATCGGACGTTTAAGCCCTCTACGCACCGTTTTTCTACAAACGGCGAGGCGGGCCCCGCTCCTGCACGGACATTAGCCCGACCAGTGCTCGCGATAGACGGTCGTTTTGAAAATAAATAAATAAATTAACCCACGGCGTGCAATTTCGTGCTTGCTGGATTAACTGCGTCTTCGTCCGACGAATTCGATTCGGCAAAGGGCGGAAAAAAAAAAAAAAAAGAAAAAGAGGGAGGGGTGCAACACGAGGACTTCCCAGGGGGTCACCCATCCTAGTACTACTCTCGCCCAAGCACGCTTAACTTCGGAGTTCTGATGGGATCCGGTGCATTAGTGCTGGTATGATCGCACCCGTTGAGTTACGCGCGTTAAGTTCATTTATTTGATCCGTACTCGTCTCGCAGTAACCCTTCACACTTCGAGCGGGCAAAACTTTCTATTCGTACGTCGCCTCGCGGCCGGCAGCATATGCACGCGAAGCTCTCTTCGAGCCCCACGCCGTGCGCAATGGCTTCGCCCATTGCGCCTGATTTCCTGAGCCAAAATCGGACGTTTAAGCCCTCTACGCACCGTTTTTCTACAAACGGCGAGGCGGGCCCCGCTCCTGCACGGACATTAGCCCGACCAGTGCTCGCGATAGACGGTCGTTTTGAAAATAAATAAATAAATTAACCCACGGCGTGCAATTTCGTGCTTGCTGGATTAACTGCGTCTTCGCCCGACGAATTCGATTCGGCAGAGGGCGGAAAAAAAAAAAAAGAAAAAGAGGGAGGGGTGCAACACGAGGACTTCCCAGGGGGTCACCCATCCTAGTACTACTCTCGCCCAAGCACGCTTAACTTCGGAGTTCTGATGGGATCCGGTGCATTAGTGCTGGTATGATCGCACCCGTTGAGTTACGCGCGTTAAGTTCATTTATTTGATCCGTACTCGTCTCGCAGTAGCCCTTCACACTTCGAGCAGGCAAAACTTTCTATTCGTACGTCGCCTCGCGGCCGGCAGCATATGCACGCGAAGCTCTCTTCGAGCCCCACACCGTGCGCACTAGGCTACGCCCATTGCGCCTGATTTCCTGAGCCAAAATCGGACGTTTGAGCCCTCCACGCACCGTTTTTCTACAAACGGCGACGCGGGCCCCGCTCCTGCACGGACACTAGCCCGACCAGTGCTCGCGGTAGACGGTCGTTTTGAAAATAAATAAATAAATTAACCCACGGCGTGCAATTTCGTGCTTGCTGGATTAACTGCGTCTTCGCCCGACGAATTCGATTCGGGAGAGGGCGGAAAAAAAAAAAAAAAAAGAAAAAGAGGGAGTGGTGCATCACGAGGACTTCCCAGGGGGTCACCCATCCTAGTACTACTCTCGCCCAAGCACGCTTAACTTCGGAGTTCTGATGGGATCCGGTGCATTAGTGCTGGTATGATCGCACCCGTTGAGTTACGCGCGTTAAGTTCATTTATTTGATCCGTACTCGTCTCGCAGTAACCCTTCACACTTCGAGCGGGCAAAACTTTCTATTCGTACGTCGCCTCGCGGCCGGCAGCATATGCACGCGAAGCTCTCTTCGAGCCCCACGCCGTGCGCAATGGCTTCGCCCATTGCGCCTGATTTCCTGAGCCAAAATCGGACGTTTAAGCCCTCTACGCAACGTTTTTCTACAAACGGCGAGGCGGGCCCAGCTCCTGCACGGACATTAGCCCGACCAGTGCTCGCGGTAGACGGTCGTTTTGAAAATAAATAAATTAATTAACCCACGGCGTGCAATTTCGTGCTTGCTGGATTAACTGCGTCTTCGCCCGACGAATTCGATTCGGGAGAGGGCGGAAAAAAAAAAAAAAAGAAAAAGAGGGAGGGGTGCAACACGAGGACTTCCCAGGGGGTCACCCATCCTAGTACTACTCTCGCCCAAGCACGCTTAACTTCGGAGTTCTGATGGGATCCGGTGCATTAGTGCTGGTATGATCGCACCCGTTGAGTTACGCGCGTTAAGTTCATTTATTTGATCCGTACTCGTCTCGCAATAACCCTTCACACTTCGAGCGGGCAAAACTTTCTATTCGTACGTCGCCTCGCGGTCGGCAGCATATGCACGCGAAGCTCTCTTCGAGCCCCACGCCGTGCGCAATGGCTTCGCCCATTGCGCCTGATTTCCTGAGCCAAAATCGGACGTTTAAGCCCTCTACGCACCGTTTTTCTACAAACGGCGAGGCGGGCCCCGCTCCTGCACGGACATTAGCCCGACCAGTGCTCGCGATAGACGGTCGTTTTGAAAATAAATAAATAAATTAACCCACGGCGTGCAATTTCGTGCATGCTGGATTAACTGCGTCTTCGCCCGACGAATTCGATTCGGGAGAGGGCGGAAAAAAAAAAAAAAAGAAAAAGAGGGAGGGGTGCAACACGAGGACTTCCCAGGGGGTCACCCATCCTAGTACTACTCTCGCCCAAGCACGCTTAACTTCGGAGTTCTGATGGGATCCGGTGCATTAGTGCTGTTATGATCGCACCCGTTGAGTTACGCGCGTTAAGTTCATTTATTTGATCCGTACTCGTCTCGCAATAACCCTTCACACTTCGAGCGGGCAAAACTTTCTATTCGTACGTCGCCTCGCGGCCGGCAGCATATGCACGCGAAGCTCTCTTCGAGCCCCACGCCGTGCGCAATGGCTTCGCCCATTGCGCCTGATTTCCTGAGCCAAAATCGGACGTTTAAGCCCTCTACGCACCGTTTTTCTACAAACGGCGAGGCGGGCCCCGCTCCTGCACGGACATTAGCCCGACCAGTGCTCGCGATAGACGGTCGTTTTGAAAATAAATAAATAAATTAACCCACGGCGTGCAATTTCGTGCTTGCTGGATTAACTGCGTCTTCGTCCGACGAATTCGATTCGGCAGCGGGCGGAAAAAAAAAAAAAAAGAAAAAGAGGGAGGGGTGCAACACGAGGACTTCCCAGGGGGTCACCCATCCTAGTACTACTCTCGCCCAAGCACGCTTAACTTCGGAGTTCTGATGGGATCCGGTGCATTAGTGCTGGTATGATCGCACCCGTTGAGTTACGCGCGTTAAGTTCATTTATTTGATCCGTACTCGTCTCGCAGTAACCCTTCACACTTCGAGCGGGCAAAACTTTCTATTCGTACGTCGCCTCGCGGCCGGCAGCATATGCACGCGAAGCTCTCTTCGAGCCCCACGCCGTGCGCAATGGCTTCGCCCATTGCGCCTGATTTCCTGAGCCAAAATCGGACGTTTAAGCCCTCTACGCACCGTTTTTCTACAAACGGCGAGGCGGGCCCCGCTCCTGCACGGACATTAGCCCTACCAGTGCTCGCGATAGACGGTCGTTTTGAAAATAAATAAATAAATTAACCCACGGCGTGCAATTTCGTGCTTGCTGGATTAACTGCGTCTTCGTCCGACGAATTCGATTCGGCAAAGGGCGGAAAAAAAAAAAAAAAAAAAAAGAGGGAGGGGTGCAACACGAGGACTTCCCAGGGGGTCACCCATCCTAGTACTACTCTCGCCCAAGCACGCTTAACTTCGGAGTTCTGATGGGATCCGGTGCATTAGTGCTGGTATGATCGCACCCGTTGAGTTACGCGCGTTAAGTTCATTTATTTGATCCGTACTCGTCTCGCAGTAACCCTTCACACTTCGAGCGGGCAAAACTTTCTATTCGTACGTCGCCTCGCGGCCGGCAGCATATGCACGCGAAGCTCTCTTCGAGCCCCACGCCGTGCGCAATGGCTTCGCCCATTGCGCCTGATTTCCTGAGCCAAAATCGGACGTTTAAGCCCTCTACGCACCGTTTTTCTACAAACGGCGAGGCGGGCCCCGCTCCTGCACGGACATTAGCCCGACCAGTGCTCGCGATAGACGGTCGTTTTGAAAATAAATAAATAAATTAACCCACGGCGTGCAATTTCGTGCTTGCTGGATTAACTGCGTCTTCGCCCGAAGAATTCGATTCGGCAGAGGGCGGAAAAAAAAAAAAAGAAAAAGAGGGAGGGGTGCAACACGAGGACTTCCCAGGGGGTCACCCATCCTAGTACTACTCTCGCCCAAGCACGCTTAACTTCGGAGTTCTGATGGGATCCGGTGCATTAGTGCTGGTATGATCGCACCCGTTGAGTTACGCGCGTTAAGTTCATTTATTTGATCCGTACTCGTCTCGCAGTAGCCCTTCACACTTCGAGCAGGCAAAACTTTCTATTCGTACGTCGCCTCGCGGCCGGCAGCATATGCACGCGAAGCTCTCTTCGAGCCCCACACCGTGCGCACTAGGCTACGCCCATTGCGCCTGATTTCCTGAGCCAAAATCGGACGTTTGAGCCCTCCACGCACCGTTTTTCTACAAACGGCGACGCGGGCCCCGCTCCTGCACGGACACTAGCCCGACCAGTGCTCGCGGTAGACGGTCGTTTTGAAAATAAATAAATAAATTAACCCACGGCGTGCAATTTCGTGCTTGCTGGATTAACTGCGTCTTCGCCCGACGAATTCGATTCGGGAGAGGGCGGAAAAAAAAAAAAAAAAGAAAAAGAGGGAGGGGTGCATCACGAGGACTTCCCAGGGGGTCACCCATCCTAGTACTACTCTCGCCCAAGCACGCTTAACTTCGGAGTTCTGATGGGATCCGGTGCATTAGTGCTGGTATGATCGCACCCGTTGAGTTACGCGCGTTAAGTTCATTTATTTGATCCGTACTCGTCTCGCAGTAACCCTTCACACTTCGAGCGGGCAAAACTTTCTATTCGTACGTCGCCTCGCGGCCGGCAGCATATGCACGCGAAGCTCTCTTCGAGCCCCACGCCGTGCGCAATGGCTTCGCCCATTGCGCCTGATTTCCTGAGCCAAAATCGGACGTTTAAGCCCTCTACGCAACGTTTTTCTACAAACGGCGAGGCGGGCCCAGCTCCTGCACGGACATTAGCCCGACCAGTGCTCGCGGTAGACGGTCGTTTTGAAAATAAATAAATTAATTAACCCACGGCGTGCAATTTCGTGCTTGCTGGATTAACTGCGTCTTCGCCCGACGAATTCGATTCGGGAGAGGGCGGAAAAAAAAAAAAAAAGAAAAAGAGGGGGGGGTGCAACACGAGGACTTCCCAGGGGGTCACCCATCCTAGTACTACTCTCGCCCAAGCACGCTTAACTTCGGAGTTCTGATGGGATCCGGTGCATTAGTGCTGGTATGATCGCACCCGTTGAGTTACGCGCGTTAAGTTCATTTATTTGATCCGTACTCGTCTCGCAATAACCCTTCACACTTCGAGCGGGCAAAACTTTCTATTCGTACGTCGCCTCGCGGTCGGCAGCATATGCACGCGAAGCTCTCTTCGAGCCCCACGCCGTGCGCAATGGCTTCGCCCATTGCGCCTGATTTCCTGAGCCAAAATCGGACGTTTAAGCCCTCTACGCACCGTTTTTCTACAAACGGCGAGGCGGGCCCCGCTCCTGCACGGACATTAGCCCGACCAGTGCTCGCGATAGACGGTCGTTTTGAAAATAAATAAATAAATTAACCCACGGCGTGCAATTTCGTGCTTGCTGGATTAACTGCGTCTTCGTCCGACGAATTCGATTCGGCAGAGGGCGGAAAAAAAAAAAAAAAAAAGAAAAAGAGGGAGGGGTGCAACACAAGGACTTCCCAGGGGGTCACCCATCCTAGTACTACTCTCGCCCAAGCACGCTTAACTTCGGAGTTCTGATGGGATCCGGTGCATTAGTGCTGGTATGATCGCACCCGTTGAGTTACGCGCGTTAAGTTCATTTATTTGATCCGTACTCGTCTCGCAGTAACCCTTCACACTTCGAGCGGGCAAAACTTTCTATTCGTACGTCGCCTCGCGGCCGGCAGCATATGCACGCGAAGCTCTCTTCGAGCCCCACGCCGTGCGCAATGGCTTCGCCCATTGCGCCTGATTTCCTGAGCCAAAATCGGACGTTTAAGCCCTCTACGCAAAGTTTTTCTACAAACGGCGAGGCGGGCCCAGCTCCTGCACGGACATTAGCCCGACCAGTGCTCGCGGTAGACGGTCGTTTTGAAAATAAATAAATTAATTAACCCACGGCGTGCAATTTCGTGCTTGCTGGATTAACTGCGTCTTCGCCCGACGAATTCGATTCGGGAGAGGGCGGAAAAAAAAAAAAAAAGAAAAAGAGGGAGGGGTGCAACACGAGGACTTCCCAGGGGGTCACCCATCCTAGTACTACTCTCGCCCAAGCACGCTTATCTTCGGAGTTCTGATGGGATCCGGTGCATTAGTGCTGGTATGATCGCACCCGTTGAGTTACGCGCGTTAAGTTCATTTATTTGATCCGTACTCGTCTCGCAATAACCCTTCACACTTCGAGCGGGCAAAACTTTCTATTCGTACGTCGCCTCGCGGCCGGCAGCATATGCACGCGAAGCTCTCTTCGAGCCCCACGCCGTGCGCAATGGCTCGGACGTTTAAGCCCTCTACGCACCGTTTTTCTACAAACGGCGAGGCGGGCCCAGCTCCTGCACGGACATTAGCCCGACCAGTGCTCGCGGTAGACGGTCGTTTTGAAAATAAATAAATTAATTAACCCACGGCGTGCAATTTCGTGCTTGCTGGATTAACTGCGTCTTCGCCCGACGAATTCGATTCGGGAGAGGGCGGAAAAAAAAAAAAAAAGAAAAAGAGGGAGGGGTGCAACACGAGGACTTCCCAGGGGGTCACCCATCCTAGTACTACTCTCGCCCAAGCACGCTTAACTTCGGAGTTCTGATGGGATCCGGTGCATTAGTGCTGGTATGATCGCACCCGTTGAGTTACGCGAGTTAAGTTCATTTATTTGATCCGTACTCGTCTCGCAGTAACCCTTCACACTTCGAGCGGGCAAAACTTTCTATTCGTACGTCGCCTCGTGGCCGGCAGCATATGCACGCGAAGCTCTCTTCGAGCCCCACGCCGTGCGCAATGGCTTCGCCCATTGCGCCTGATTTCCTGAGCCAAAATCGGACGTTTGAGCCCTCCACGCACCGTTTTTCTACAAACGGCGACGCGGGCCCCGCTCCTGCACGGACACTAGCCCGACCAGTGCTCGCGGTAGACGGTCGTTTTGAAAATAAATAAATTAATTAACCCACGGCGTGCAATTTCGTGCTTGCTGGATTAACTGCGTCTTCGCCCGACGAATTCGATTCGGGAGAGGGCGGAAAAAAAAAAAAAAAGAAAAAGAGGGAGGGGTGCAACACGAGGACTTCCCAGGGGGTCACCCATCCTAGTACTACTCTCGCCCAAGCACGCTTAACTTCGGAGTTCTGATGGGATCCGGTGCATTAGTGCTGGTATGATCGCACCCGTTGAGTTACGCGCGTTAAGTTCATTTATTTGATCCGTACTCGTCTCGCAATAACCCTTCACACTTCGAGCGGGCAAAACTTTCTATTCGTACGTCGCCTCGCGGCCGGCAGCATATGCACGCGAAGCTCTCTTCGAGCCCCAGGCCGTGCGCAATGGCTCGGACGTTTAAGCCCTCTACGCACCGTTTTTCTACAAACGGCGAGGCGGGCCCAGCTCCTGCACGGACATTAGCCCGACCAGTGCTCGCGGTAGACGGTCGTTTTGAAAATAAATAAATTAATTAACCCACGGCGTGCAATTTCGTGCTTGCTGGATTAACTGCGTCTTCGCCCGACGAATTCGATTCGGCAGAGGGCGGAAAAAAAAAAAAAAAGAAAAAGAGGGAGGGGTGCAACACGAGGACTTCCCAGGGGGTCACCCATCCTAGTACTACTCTCGCCCAAGCACGCTTAACTTCGGAGTTCTGATGGGATCCGGTGCATTAGTGCTGGTATGATCGCACCCGTTGAGTTACGCGCGTTAAGTTCATTTATTTGATCCGTACTCGTCTCGCAGTAACCCTTCACACTTCGAGCGGGCAAAACTTTCTATTCGTACGTCGCCTCGTGGCCGGCAGCATATGCACGCGAAGCTCTCTTCGAGCCCCACGCCGTGCGCAATGGCTTCGCCCATTGCGCCTGATTTCCTGAGCCAAAATCGGACGTTTAAGCCCTCTACGCACCGTTTTTCTACAAACGGCGAGGCGGGCCCCGCTCCTGCACGGACATTAGCCCGACCAGTGCTCGCGATAGACGGTCGTTTTGAAAATAAATAAATAAATTAACCCACGGCGTGCAATTTCGTGCTTGCTGGATTAACTGCGTCTTCGTCCGACGAATTCGATTCGGCAGCGGGCGGAAAAAAAAAAAAAAAGAAAAAGAGGGAGGGGTGCAACACGAGGACTTCCCAGGGGGTCACCCATCCTAGTACTACTCTCGCCCAAGCACGCTTAACTTCGGAGTTCTGATGGGATCCGGTGCATTAGTGCTGGTATGATCGCACCCGTTGAGTTACGCGCGTTAAGTTCATTTATTTGATCCGTACTCGTCTCGCAGTAACCCTTCACACTTCGAGCGGGCAAAACTTTCTATTCGTACGTCGCCTCGCGGCCGGCAGCATATGCACGCGAAGCTCTCTTCGAGCCCCACGCCGTGCGCAATGGCTTCGCCCATTGCGCCTGATTTCCTGAGCCAAAATCGGAAGTTTAAGCCCTCTACGCACCGTTTTTCTACAAACGGCGAGGGGGGCCCCGCTCCTGCACGGACATTAGCCCGACCAGTGCTCGCGATAGACGGTCGTTTTGAAAATAAATAAATAAATTAACCCACGGCGTGCAATTTCGTGCTTGCTGGATTAACTGCGTCTTCGTCCGACGAATTCGATTCGGCAAAGGGCGGAAAAAAAAAAAAAAAGAAAAAGAGGGAGGGGTGCAACACGAGGACTTCCCAGGGGGTCACCCATCCTAGTACTACTCTCGCCCAAGCACGCTTAACTTCGGAGTTCTGATGGGATCCGGTGCATTAGTGCTGGTATGATCGCACCCGTTGAGTTACGCGCGTTAAGTTCATTTATTTGATCCGTACTCGTCTCGCAGTAACCCTTCACACTTCGAACGGGCAAAACTTTCTATTCGTACGTCGCCTCGCGGCCGGCAGCATATGCACGCGAAGCTCTCTTCGAGCCCCACGCCATGCGCAATGGCTTCGCCCGTTGCGCCTGATTTCCTGAGCCAAAATCGGACGTTTAAGCCCTCTACGCACCGTTTTTCTACAAACGGTGAGGCGGGCCCCGCTCCTGCACGGACATTAGCCCGACCAGTGCTCGCGATAGACGGTCGTTTTGAAAATAAATAAATAAATTAACCCACGGCGTGCAATTTCGTGCTTGCTGGATTAACTGCGTCTTCGCCCGACGAATTCGATTCGGCAGAGGGCGGAAAAAAAAAAAAAAAAAAAAGAGGGAGGAGTGCAACACGAGGACTTCCCAGGGGGTCACCCATCCTAGTACTACTCTCGCCCAAGCACGCTTAACTTCGGAGTTCTGATGGGATCCGGTGCATTAGTGCTGGTATGATCGCACCCGTTGAGTTACGCGCGTTAAGTTCATTTATTTGATCCGTACTCGTCTCGCAGTAGCCCTTCACACTTCGAGCAGGCAAAACTTTCTATTCGTACGTCGCCTCGCGGCCGGCAGCATATGCACGCGAAGCTCTCTTCGAGCCCCACACCGTGCGCACTAGGCTACGCCCATTGCGCCTGATTTCCTGAGCCAAAATCGGACGTTTGAGCCCTCCACGCACCGTTTTTCTACAAACGGCGACGCGGGCCCCGCTCCTGCACGGACATTAGCCCGACCAGTGCTCGCGGTAGACGGTCGTTTTGAAAATAAATAAATTAATTAACCCACGGCGTGCAATTTCGTGCTTGCTGGATTAACTGCGTCTTCGCCCGACGAATTCGATTCGGGAGAGGGCGGAAAAAAAAAAAAAAAGAAAAAGAGGGAGGGGTGCAACACGAGGACTTCCCAGGGGGTCACCCATCCTAGTACTACTCTCGCCCAAGCACGCTTAACTTCGGAGTTCTGATGGGATCCGGTGCATTAGTGCTGGTATGATCGCACCCGTTGAGTTACGCGCGTTAAGTTCATTTATTTGATCCGTACTCGTCTCGCAATAACCCTTCACACTTCGAGCGGGCAAAACTTTCTATTCGTACGTCGCCTCGCGGCCGACAGCATATGCACGCGAAGCTCTCTTCGAGCCCCACGCCGTGCGCAATGGCTCGGACGTTTAAGCCCTCTACGCACCGTTTTTCTACAAACGGCGAGGCGGGCCCAGCTCCTGCACGGACATTAGCCCGACCAGTGCTCGCGGTAGACGGTCGTTTTGAAAATAAATAAATTAATTAACCCACGGCGTGCAATTTCGTGCTTGCTGGATTAACTCCGTCTTCGCCCGACGAATTCGATTCGGGAGAGGGCGGAAAAAAAAAAAAAAAGAAAAAGAGGGAGGGGTGCAACACGAGGACTTCCCAGGGGGTCACCCATCCTAGTACTACTCTCGCCCAAGCACGCTTAACTTCGGAGTTCTGATGGGATCCGGTGCATTAGTGCTGGTATGATCGCACCCGTTGAGTTACGCGCGTTAAGTTCATTTATTTGATCCGTACTCGTCTCGCAGTAACCCTTCACACTTCGAGCGGGCAAAACTTTCTATTCGTACGTCGCCTCGCGGCCGGCAGCATATGCACGCGAAGCTCTCTTCGAGCCCCACGCCGTGCGCAATGGCTTCGCCCATTGCGCCTGATTTCCTGAGCCAAAATCGGACGTTTAAGCCCTCTACGCACCGTTTTTCTACAAACGGCGAGGGGGGCCCCGCTCCTGCACGGACATTAGCCCGACCAGTGCTCGCGATAGACGGTCGTTTTGAAAATAAATAAATAAATTAACCCACGGCGTGCAATTTCGTGCTTGCTGGATTAACTGCGTCTTCGTCCGACGAATTCGATTCGGCAGAGGGCGGAAAAAAAAAAAAAAAAAAAAGAAAAAGAGGGAGGGGTGCAACACGAGGACTTCCCAGGGGGTCACCCATCCTAGTACTACTCTCGCCCAAGCACGCTTAACTTCGGAGTTCTGATGGGATCCGGTGCATTAGTGCTGGTATGATCGCACCCGTTGAGTTACGCGCGTTAAGTTCATTTATTTGATCCGTACTCGTCTCGCAGTAACCCTTCACACTTCGAGCGGGCAAAACTTTCTATTCGTACGTCGCCTCGCGGCCGGCAGCATATGCACGCGAAGCTCTCTTCGAGCCCCACGCCGTGCGTAATGGCTTCGCCCATTGCGCCTGATTTCCTGAGCCAAAATCGGACGTTTAAGCCCTCTACGCACCGTTTTTCTACAAACGGCGAGGCGGGCCCAGCTCCTGCACGGACATTAGCCCGACCAGTGCTCGCGGTAGACGGTCGTTTTGAAAATAAATAAATTAATTAACCCACGGCGTGCAATTTCGTGCTTGCTGGATTAACTGCGTCTTCGCCCGACGAATTCGATTCGGGAGAGGGCGGAAAAAAAAAAAAAAAGAAAAAGAGGGAGGGGTGCAACACGAGGACTTCCCAGGGGGTCACCCATCCTAGTACTACTCTCGCCCAAGCACGCTTAACTTCGGAGTTCTGATGGGATCCGGTGCATTAGTGCTGGTATGATCGCACCCGTTGAGTTACGCGCGTTAAGTTCATTTATTTGATCCGTACTCGTCTCGCAATAACCCTTCACACTTCGAGCGGGCAAAACTTTCTATTCGTACGTCGCCTCGCGGCCGGCAGCATATGCACGCGAAGCTCTCTTCGAGCCCCACGCCGTGCGCAATGGCTCGGACGTTTAAGCCCTCTACGCACCGTTTTTCTACAAACGGCGAGGCGGGCCCAGCTCCTGCACGGACATTAGCCCGACCAGTGCTCGCGGTAGACGGTCGTTTTGAAAATAAATAAATTAATTAACCCACGGCGTGCAATTTCGTGCTTGCTGGATTAACTGCGTCTTCGCCCGACGAATTCGATTCGGGAGAGGGCGGAAAAAAAAAAAAAAAGAAAAAGAGGGAGGGGTGCAACACGAGGACTTCCCAGGGGGTCACCCATCCTAGTACTACTCTCGCCCAAGCACGCTTAACTTCGGAGTTCTGATGGGATCCGGTGCATTAGTGCTGGTATGATCGCACCCGTTGAGTTACGCGCGTTAAGTTCATTTATTTGATCCGTACTCGTCTCGCAATAACCCTTCACACTTCGAGCGGGCAAAACTTTCTATTCGTACGTCGCCTCGCGGCCGGCAGCATATGCACGCGAAGCTCTCTTCGAGCCCCACGCCGTGCGCAATGGCTTCGCCCATTGCGCCTGATTTCCTGAGCCAAAATCGGACGTTTAAGCCCTCTACGCACCGTTTTTCTACAAACGGCGAGGCGGGCCCCGCTCCTGCACGGACATTAGCCCGACCGGTGCTCGCGATAGACGGTCGTTTTGAAAATAAATAAATAAATTAACCCACGGCGTGCAATTTCGTGCTTGCTGGATTAACTGCGTCTTCGTCCGACGAATTCGATTCGGCAGCGGGCGGAAAAAAAAAAAAAAAGAAAAAGAGGAAGGGGTGCAACACGAGGACTTCCCAGGGGGTCACCCATCCTAGTACTACTCTCGCCCAAGCACGCTTAACTTCGGAGTTCTGATGGGATCCGGTGCATTAGTGCTGGTATGATCGCACCCGTTGAGTTACGCGCGTTAAGTTCATTTATTTGATCCGTACTCGTCTCGCAGTAACCCTTCACACTTCGAGCGGGCAAAACTTTCTATTCGTACGTCGCCTCGCGGCCGGCAGCATATGCACGCGAAGCTCTCTTCGAGCCCCACGCCGTGCGCAATGGCTTCGCCCATTGCGCCTGATTTCCTGAGCCAAAATCGGACGTTTAAGCCCTCTACGCACCGTTTTTCTACAAACGGCGAGGGGGGCCCCGCTCCTGCACGGACATTAGCCCGACCAGTGCTCGCGATAGACGGTCGTTTTGAAAATAAATAAATAAATTAACCCACGGCGTGCAATTTCGTGCTTGCTGGATTAACTGCGTCTTCGCCCGACGAATTCGATTCGGCAGAGGGCGGAAAAAAAAAAAAAAAAAAAAAGAGGGAGGGGTGCAACACGAGGACTTCCCAGGGGGTCACCCATCCTAGTACTACTCTCGCCCAAGCACGCTTAACTTCGGAGTTCTGATGGGATCCTGTGCATTAGTGCTGGTATGATCGCACCCGTTGAGTTACGCGCGTTAAGTTCATTTATTTGATCCGTACTCGTCTCGCAGTAGCCCTTCACACTTCGAGCAGGCAAAACTTTCTATTCGTACGTCGCCTCGCGGCCGGCAGCATATGCACGCGAAGCTCTCTTCGAGCCCCACACCGTGCGCACTAGGCTACGCCCATTGCGCCTGATTTCCTGAGCCAAAATCGGACGTTTGAGCCCTCCACGCACCGTTTTTCTACAAACGGCGACGCGGGCCCCGCTCCTGCACGGACATTAGCCCGACCAGTGCTCGCGGTAGACGGTCGTTTTGAAAATAAATAAATTAATTAACCCACGGCGTGCAATTTCGTGCTTGCTGGATTAACTGCGTCTTCGCCCGACGAATTCGATTCGGGAGAGGGCGGAAAAAAAAAAAAAAAGAAAAAGAGGGAGGGGTGCAACACGAGGACTTCCCAGGGGGTCACCCATCCTAGTACTACTCTCGCCCAAGCACGCTTAACTTCGGAGTTCTGATGGGATCCGGTGCATTAGTGCTGGTATGATCGCACCCGTTGAGTTACGCGCGTTAAGTTCATTTATTTGATCCGTACTCGTCTCGCAATAACCCTTCACACTTCGAGCGGGCAAAACTTTCTATTCGTACGTCGCCTCGCGGCCGGCAGCATATGCACGCGAAGCTCTCTTCGAGCCCCACGCCGTGCGCAATGGCTCGGACGTTTAAGCCCTCTACGCACCGTTTTTCTACAAACGGCGAGGCGGGCCCAGCTCCTGCACGGACATTAGCCCGACCAGTGCTCGCGGTAGACGGTCGTTTTGAAAATAAATAAATTAATTAACCCACGGCGTGCAATTTCGTGCTTGCTGGATTAACTGCGTCTTCGCCCGACGAATTCGATTCGGGAGAGGGCGGAAAAAAAAAAAAAAAAGAAAAAGAGGGAGGGGTGCAACACGAGGACTTCCCAGGGGGTCACCCATCCTAGTACTACTCTCGCCCAAGCACGCTTAACTTCGGAGTTCTGATGGGATCCGGTGCATTAGTGCTGGTATGATCGCACCCGTTGAGTTACGCGCGTTAAGTTCATTTATTTGATCCGTACTCGTCTCGCAATAACCCTTCACACTTCGAGCGGGCAAAACTTTCTATTCGTACGTCGCCTCGCGGCCGGCAGCATATGCACGCGAAGCTCTCTTCGAGCCCCACGCCGTGCGCAATGGCTTCGCCCATTGCGCCTGATTTCCTGAGCCAAAATCGGACGTTTAAGCCCTCTACGCACCGTTTTTCTACAAACGGCGAGGCGGGCCCCGCTCCTGCACGGACATTAGCCCGACCAGTGCTCGCGATAGACGGTCGTTTTGAAAATAAATAAATAAATTAACCCACGGCGTGTAATTTCGTGCTTGCTGGATTAACTGCGTCTTCGTCCGACGAATTCGATTCGGCAGCGGGCGGAAAAAAAAAAAAAAAAGAAAAAGAGGGAGGGGTGCAACACGAGGACTTCCCAGGGGGTCACCCATCCTAGTACTACTCTCGCCCAAGCACGCTTAACTTCGGAGTTCTGATGGGATCCGGTGCATTAGTGCTGGTATGATCGCACCCGTTGAGTTACGCGCGTTAAGTTCATTTATTTGATCCGTACTCGTCTCGCAGTAACCCTTCACACTTCGAGCGGGCAAAACTTTCTATTCGTACGTCGCCTCGCGGCCGGCAGCATATGCACGCGAAGCTCTCTTCGAGCCCCACGCCGTGCGCAATGGCTTCGCCCATTGCGCCTGATTTCCTGAGCCAAAATCGGACGTTTAAGCCCTCTACGCACCGTTTTTCTACAAACGGCGAGGCGGGCCCCGCTCCTGCACGGACATTAGCCCGACCAGTGCTCGCGATAGACGGTCGTTTTGAAAATAAATAAATAAATTAACCCACGGCGTGCAATTTCGTGCTTGCTGGATTAACTGCGTCTTCGCCCGACGAATTCGATTCGGCAGAGGGCGGAAAAAAAAAAAAAAAAAAAAGAGGGAGGGGTGCAACACGAGGACTTCCCAGGGGGTCACCCATCCTAGTACTACTCTCGCCCAAGCACGCTTAACTTCGGAGTTCTGATGGGATCCGGTGCATTAGTGCTGGTATGATCGCACCCGTTGAGTTACGCGCGTTAAGTTCATTTATTTGATCCGTACTCGTCTCGCAGTAACCCTTCACACTTCGAGCGGGCAAAACTTTCTATTCGTACGTCGCCTCGCGGCCGACAGCATATGCACGCGAAGCTCTCTTCGAGCCCCACGCCGTGCGCAATGGCTTCGCCCATTGCGCCTGATTTCCTGAGCCAAAATCGGACGTTTAAGCCCTCTACGCAACGTTTTTCTACAAACGGCGTGGCGGGCCCAGCTCCTGCACGGACATTAGCCCGACCAGTGCTCGCGGTAGACGGTCGTTTTGAAAATAAATAAATTAATTAACCCACGGCGTGCAATTTCGTGCTTGCTGGATTAACTGCGTCTTCGCCCGACGAATTCGATTCGGGAGAGGGCGGAAAAAAAAAAAAAAAGAAAAAGAGGGAGGGGTGCAACACGAGGACTTCCCAGGGGGTCACCCATCCTAGTACTACTCTCGCCCAAGCACGCTTAACTTCGGAGTTCTGATGGGATCCGGTGCATTAGTGCTGGTATGATCGCACCCGTTGAGTTACGCGCGTTAAGTTCATTTATTTGATCCGTACTCGTCTCGCAATAACCCTTCACACTTCGAGCGGACAAAACTTTCTATTCGTACGTCGCCTCGCGGCCGGCAGCATATGCACGCGAAGCTCTCTTCGAGCCCCACGCCGTGCGCAATGGCTTCGCCCATTGCGCCTGATTTCCTGAGCCAAAATCGGACGTTTAAGCCCTCTACGCACCGTTTTTCTACAAACGGCGAGGCGGGCCCCGCTCCTGCACGGACATTAGCCCGACCAGTGCTCGCGATAGACGGTCGTTTTGAAAATAAATAAATAAATTAACCACGGCGTGCAATTTCGTGCTTGCTGGATTAACTGCGTCTTCGTCCGACGAATTCGATTCGGCAAAGGGCGGAAAAAAAAAAAAAAAGAAAAAGAGGGAGGGGTGCAACACGAGGACTTCCCAGGGGGTCACCCATCCTAGTACTACTCTCGCCCAAGCACGCTTAACTTCGGAGTTCTGATGGGATCCGGTGCATTAGTGCTGGTATGATCGCACCCGTTGAGTTACGCGCGTTAAGTTCATTTATTTGATCCGTACTCGTCTCGCAGTAACCCTTCACACTTCGAGCGGGCAAAACTTTCTATTCGAACGTCGCCTCGCGGCCGGCAGCATATGCACGCGAAGCTCTCTTCGAGCCCCACGCCGTGCGCAATGGCTTCGCCCATTGCGCCTGATTTCCTGAGCCAAAATCGGACGTTTAAGCCCTCTACGCACCGTTTTTCTACAAACGGCGAGGCGGGCCCCGCTCCTGCACGGACATTAGCCCGACCAGTGCTCGCGATAGACGGTCGTTTTGAAAATAAATAAATAAATTAACCCACGGCGTGCAATTTCGTGCTTGCTGGATTAACTGCGTCTTCGCCCGACGAATTCGATTCGGCAGAGGGCGGAAAAAAAAAAAAAAGAAAAAGAGGGAGGGGTGCAACACGAGGACTTCCCAGGGGGTCACCCATCCTAGTACTACTCTCGCCCAAGCACGCTTAACTTCGGAGTTCTGATGGGAACCGGTACATTAGTGCTGGTATGATCGCACCCGTTGAGTTACGCGCGTTAAGTTCATTTATTTGATCCGTACTCGTCTCGCAGAAGTCCTTCACACTTCGAGCAGGCAAAACTTTCTATTCGTACGTCGCCTCGCGGCCGGCAGCATATGCACGCGAAGCTCTCTTCGAGCCCCACACCGTGCGCACTAGGCTACGCCCATTGCGCCTGATTTCCTGAGCCAAAATCGGACGTTTGAGCCCTCCACGCACCGTTTTTCTACAAACGGCGACGCGGGCCCCGCTCCTGCACGGACACTAGCCCGACCAGTGCTCGCGGTAGACGGTCGTTTTGAAAATAAATAAATAAATTAACCCACGGCGTGCAATTTCGTGCTTGCTGGATTAACTGCGTCTTCGCCCGACGAATTCGATTCGGGAGAGGGCGGAAAAAAAAAAAAAAAGAAAAAGAGGGAGGGGTGCAACACGAGGACTTCCCAGGGGGTCACCCATCCTAGTACTACTCTCGCCCAAGCACGCTTAACTTCGGAGTTCTGATGGGATCCGGTGCATTAGTGCTGGTATGATCGCACCCGTTGAGTTACGCGCGTTAAGTTCATTTATTTGATCCGTACTCGTCTCGCAGTAACCCTTCACACTTCGAGCGGGCAAAACTTTCTATTCGTACGTCGCCTCGCGGCCGGCAGCATATGCACGCGAAGCTCTCTTCGAGCCCCACGCCGTGCGCAATGGCTTCGCCCATTGCGCCTGATTTCCTGAGCCAAAATCGGACGTTTAAGCCCTCTACGCACCGTTTTTCTACAAACGGCGAGGCGGGCCCCGCTCCTGCACGGACATTAGCCCGACCAGTGCTCGCGATAGACGGTCGTTTTGAAAATAAATAAATAAATTAACCCACGGCGTGCAATTTCGTGCTTGCTGGATTAACTGCGTCTTCGTCCGACGAATTCGATTCGGCAGAGGGCGGAAAAAAAAAAAAAAAAAAGAAAAAGAGGGAGGGGTGCAACACGAGGACTTCCCAGGGGGTCACCCATCCTAGTACTACTCTCGCCCAAGCACGCTTAACTTCGGAGTTCTGATGGGATCCGGTGCATTAGTGCTGGTATGATCGCACCCGTTGAGTTACGCGCGTTAAGTTCATTTATTTGATCCGTACTCGTCTCGCAGAAGTCCTTCACACTTCGAGCAGGCAAAACTTTCTATTCGTACGTCGCCTCGCGGCCGGCAGCATATGCACGCGAAGCTCTCTTCGAGCCCCACACCGTGCGCACTAGGCTACGCCCATTGCGCCTGATTTCCTGAGCCAAAATCGGACGTTTGAGCCCTCCACGCACCGTTTTTCTACAAACGGCGACGCGGGCCCCGCTCCTGCACGGACACTAGCCCGACCAGTGCTCGCGGTAGACGGTCGTTTTGAAAATAAATAAATTAATTAACCCACGGCGTGCAATTTCGTGCTTGCTGGATTAACTGCGTCTTCGCCCGACGAATTCGATTCGGGAGAGGGCGGAAAAAAAAAAAAAAAAGAAAAAGAGGGAGGGGTGCAACACGAGGACTTCCCAGGGGGTCACCCATCCTAGTACTACTCTCGCCCAAGCACGCTTAACTTCGGAGTTCTGATGGGATCCGGTGCATTAGTGCTGGTATGATCGCACCCGTTGAGTTACGCGCGTTAAGTTCATTTATTTGATCCGTACTCGTCTCGCAGTAACCCTTCACACTTCGAGCGGGCAAAACTTTCTATTCGTACGTCGCCTCGCGGCCGGCAGCATATGCACGCGAAGCTCTCTTCGAGCCCCACGCCGTGCGCAATGGCTTCGCCCATTGCGCCTGATTTCCTGAGCCAAAATCGGACGTTTAAGCCCTCTACGCACCGTTTTTCTACAAACGGCGAGGCGGGCCCCGCTCCTGCACGGACATTAGCCCGACCAGTGCTCGCGGTAGACGGTCGTTTTGAAAATAAATAAATTAATTAACCCACGGCGTGCAATTTCGTGCTTGCTGGATTAACTGCGTCTTCGCCCGACGAATTCGATTCGGGAGAGGGCGGAAAAAAAAAAAAAAAGAAAAAGAGGGAGGGGTGCAACACGAGGACTTCCCAGGGGGTCACCCATCCTAGTACTACTCTCGCCCAAGCACGCTTAACTTCGGAGTTCTGATGGGATCCGGTGCATTAGTGCTGGTATGATCGCACCCGTTGAGTTACGCGCGTTAAGTTCATTTATTTGATCCGTACTCGTCTCGCAATAACCCTTCACACTTCGAGCGGGCAAAACTTTCAATTCGTACGTCGCCTCGCGGCCGGCAGCATATGCACGCGAAGCTCTCTTCGAGCCCCACGCCGTGCGCAATGGCTTCGCCCATTGCGCCTGATTTCCTGAGCCAAAATCGGACGTTTAAGCCCTCTACGCACCGTTTTTCTACAAACGGCGAGGCGGGCCCCGCTCCTGCACGGACATTAGCCCGACCAGTGCTCGCGATAGACGGTCGTTTTGAAAATAAATAAATAAATTAACCCACGGCGTGCAATTTCGTGCTTGCTGGATTAACTGCGTCTTCGTCCGACGAATTCGATTCGGCAGAGGGCGGAAAAAAAAAAAAAAAAAAGAAAAAGAGGGAGGGGTGCAACACGAGGACTTCCCAGGGGGTCACCCATCCTAGTACTACTCTCGCCCAAGCACGCTTAACTTCGGAGTTCTGATGGGATCCGGTGCATTAGTGCTGGTATGATCGCACCCGTTGAGTTACGCGCGTTAAGTTCATTTATTTGATCCGTACTCGTCTCGCAGAAGTCCTTCACACTTCGAGCAGGCAAAACTTTCTATTCGTACGTCGCCTCGCGGCCGGCAGCATATGCACGCGAAGCTCTCTTCGAGCCCCACACCGTGCGCACTAGGCTACGCCCATTGCGCCTGATTTCCTGAGCCAAAATCGGACGTTTGAGCCCTCCACGCACCGTTTTTCTACAAACGGCGACGCGGGCCCCGCTCCTGCACGGACACTAGCCCGACCAGTGCTCGCGGTAGACGGTCGTTTTGAAAATAAATAAATAAATTAACCCACGGCGTGCAATTTCGTGCTTGCTGGATTAACTGCGTCTTCGCCCGACGAATTCGATTCGGGAGAGGGCGGAAAAAAAAAAAAAAAGAAAAAGAGGGAGGGGTGCAACACGAGGACTTCCCAGGGGGTCACCCATCCTAGTACTACTCTCGCCCAAGCACGCTTAACTTCGGAGTTCTGATGGGATCCGGTGCATTAGTGCTGGTATGATCGCACCCGTTGAGTTACGCGCGTTAAGTTCATTTATTTGATCCGTACTCGTCTCGCAGTAACCCTTCACACTTCGAGTGGGCAAAACTTTCTATTCGTACGTCGCCTCGCGGCCGGCAGCATATGCACGCGAAGCTCTCTTCGAGCCCCACGCCGTGCGCAATGGCTTCGCCCATTGCGCCTGATTTCCTGAGCCAAAATCGGACGTTTAAGCCCTCTACGCACCGTTTTTCTACAAACGGCGAGGCGGGCCCCGCTCCTGCACGGACATTAGCCCGACCAGTGCTCGCGGTAGACGGTCGTTTTGAAAATAAATAAATTAATTAACCCACGGCGTGCAATTTCGTGCTTGCTGGATTAACTGCGTCTTCGCCCGACGAATTCGATTCGGGAGAGGGCGGAAAAAAAAAAAAAAAAGAAAAAGAGGGAGGGGTGCAACACGAGGACTTCCCAGGGGGTCACCCATCCTAGTACTACTCTCGCCCAAGCACGCTTAACTTCGGAGTTCTGATGGGATCCGGTGCATTAGTGCTGGTATGATCGCACCCGTTGAGTTACGCGCGTTAAGTTCATTTATTTGATCCGTACTCGTCTCGCAATAACCCTTCACACTTCGAGCGGGCAAAACTTTCTATTCGTACGTCGCCTCGCGGCCGGCAGCATATGCACGCGAAGCTCTCTTCGAGCCCCACGCCGTGCGCAATGGCTTCGCCCATTGCGCCTGATTTCCTGAGCCAAAATCGGACGTTTAAGCCCTCTACGCACCGTTTTTCTACAAACGGCGAGGCGGGCCCCGCTCCTGCACGGACATTAGCCCGACCAGTGCTCGCGATAGACGGTCGTTTTGAAAATAAATAAATAAATTAACCCACGGCGTGCAATTTCGTGCTTGCTGGATTAACTGCGTCTTCGTCCGACGAATTCGATTCGGCAGAGGGCGGAAAAAAAAAAAAAAAAAAGAAAAAGAGGGAGGGGTGCAACACGAGGACTTCCCAGGGGGTCACCCATCCTAGTACTACTCTCGCCCAAGCACGCTTAACTTCGGAGTTCTGATGGGATCCGGTGCATTAGTGCTGGTATGATCGCACCCGTTGAGTTACGCGCGTTAAGTTCATTTATTTGATCCGTACTCGTCTCGCAGAAGTCCTTCACACTTCGAGCAGGCAAAACTTTCTATTCGTACGTCGCCTCGCGGCCGGCAGCATATGCACGCGAAGCTCTATTCGAGCCCCACACCGTGCGCACTAGGCTACGCCCATTGCGCCTGATTTCCTGAGCCAAAATCGGACGTTTGAGCCCTCCACGCACCGTTTTTCTACAAACGGCGACGCGGGCCCCGTTCCTGCACGGACACTAGCCCGACCAGTGCTCGCGGTAGACGGTCGTTTTGAAAATAAATAAATAAATTAACCCACGGCGTGCAATTTCGTGCTTGCTGGATTAACTGCGTCTTCGCCCGACGAATTCGATTCGGGAGAGGGCGGAAAAAAAAAAAAAAAGAAAAAGAGGGAGGGGTGCAACACGAGGACTTCCCAGGGGGTCACCCATCCTAGTACTACTCTCGCCCAAGCACGCTTAACTTCGGAGTTCTGATGGGATCCGGTGCATTAGTGCTGGTATGATCGCACCCGTTGAGTTACGCGCGTTAAGTTCATTTATTTGATCCGTACTCGTCTCGCAGTAACCCTTCACACTTCGAGCGGGCAAAACTTTCTATTCGTACGTCGCCTCGCGGCCGGCAGCATATGCACGCGAAGCTCTCTTCGAGCCCCACGCCGTGCGCAATGGCTTCCCCCATTGCGCCTGATTTCCTGAGCCAAAATCGGACGTTTAAGCCCTCTACGCAACGTTTTTCTACAAACGGCGAGGCGGGCCCAGCTCCTGCACGGACATTAGCCCGACCAGTGCTCGCGGTAGACGGTCGTTTTGAAAATAAATAAATTAATTAACCCACGGCGTGCAATTTCGTGCTTGCTGGATTAACTGCGTCTTCGCCCGACGAATTCGATTCGGGAGAGGGCGGAAAAAAAAAAAAAAAGAAAAAGAGGGAGGGGTGCAACACGAGGACTTCCCAGGGGGTCACCCATCCTAGTACTACTCTCGCCCAAGCACGCTTAACTTCGGAGTTCTGATGGGATCCGGTGCATTAGTGCTGGTATGATCGCACCGGTTGAGTTACGCGCGTTAAGTTCATTTATTTGATCCGTACTCGTCTCGCAATAACCCTTCACACTTCGAGCGGGCAAAACTTTCTATTCGTACGTCGCCTCGCGGCCGGCAGCATATGCACGCGAAGCTCTCTTCGAGCCCCACGCCGTGCGCAATTGGCTTCGCCCATTGCGCCTGATTTCCTGAGCCAAAATCGGACGTTTAAGCCCTCTACGCACCGTTTTTCTACAAACGGCGAGGCGGGCCCCGCTCCTGCACGGACATTAGCCCGACCAGTGCTCGCGATAGACGGTCGTTTTGAAAATAAATAAATAAATTAACCCACGGCGTGCAATTTCGTGCTTGCTGGATTAACTGCGTCTTCGTCCGACGAATTCGATTCGGCAGAGGGCGGAAAAAAAAAAAAAAAAGAAAAAGAGGGAGGGGTGCAACACGAGGACTTCCCAGGGGGTCACCCATCCTAGTACTACTCTCGCCCAAGCACGCTTAACTTCGGAGTTCTGATGGGATCCGGTGCATTAATGCTGGTATGATCGCACCCGTTGAGTTACGCGCGTTAAGTTCATTTATTTGATCCGTACTCGTCTCGCAGTAACCCTTCACACTTCGAGCGGGCAAAACTTTCTATTCGTACGTCGCCTCGCGGCCCGCAGCATATGCACGCGAAGCTCTCTTCGAGCCCCACGCCGTGCGCAATGGCTTCGCCCATTGCGCCTGATTTCCTGAGCCAAAATCGGACGTTTAAGCCCTCTACGCACCGTTTTTCTACAAACGGCGAGGCGGGCCCCGCTCCTGCACGGACATTAGCCCGACCAGTGCTCGCGATAGACGGTCGTTTTGAAAATAAATAAATAAATTAACCCACGGCGTGCAATTTCGTGCTTGCTGGATTAACTGCGTCTTCGTCCGACGAATTCGATTCGGCAGAGGGCGGAAAAAAAAAAAAAAAAGAAAAAGAGGGAGGGGTGCAACACGAGGACTTCCCAGGGGGTCACCCATCCTAGTACTACTCTCGCCCAAGCACGCTTAACTTCGGAGTTCTGATGGGATCCGGTGCATTAGTGCTGGTATGATCGCACCCGTTGAGTTACGCGCGTTAAGTTCATTTATTTGATCCGTACTCGTCTCGCAGTAACCCTTCACACTTCGAGCGGGCAAAACTTTCTATTCGTACGTCGCCTCGCGGCCGGCAGCATATGCACGCGAAGCTCTCTTCGAGCCCCACGCCGTGCGCAATGGCTTCGCCCATTGCGCCTGATTTCCTGAGCCAAAATCGGACGTTTAAGCCCTCTACGCACCGTTTTTCTACAAACGGCGAGGCGGGCCCCGCTCCTGCACGGACATTAGCCCGACCAGTGCTCGCGATAGACGGTCGTTTTGAAAATAAATAAATAAATTAACCCACGGCGTGCAATTTCGTGCTTGCTGGATTAACTGCGTCTTCGTCCGACGAATTCGATTCGGCAGAGGGCGGAAAAAAAAAAAAAAAGAAAAAGAGGGAGGGGTGCAACACGAGGACTTCCCAGGGGGTCACCCATCCTAGTACTACTCTCGCCCAAGCACGCTTAACTTCGGAGTTCTGATGGGATCCGGTGCATTAGTGCTGGTATGATCGCACCCGTTGAGTTACGCGCGTTAAGTTCATTTATTTGATCCGTACTCGTCTCGCAGTAACCCTTCACACTTCGAGCGGGCAAAACTTTCTATTCGTACGTCGCCTCGCGGCCGGCAGCATATGCACGCGAAGCTCTCTTCGAGCCCCACGCCGTGCGCAATGGCTTCGCCCATTGCGCCTGATTTCCTGAGCCAAAATCGGACGTTTAAGCCCTCTACGCACCGTTTTTCTACAAACGGCGAGGCGGGCCCCGCTCCTGCACGGACATTAGCCCGACCAGTGCTCGCGATAGACGGTCGTTTTGAAAATAAATAAATAAATTAACCCACGGCGTGCAATTTCGTGCTTGCTGGATTAACTGCGTCTTCGTCCGACGAATTCGATTCGGCAGAGGGCGGAAAAAAAAAAAAAAAGAAAAAGAGGGAGGGGTGCAACACGAGGACTTCCCAGGGGGTCACCCATCCTAGTACTACTCTCGCCCAAGCACGCTTAACTTCGGAGTTCTGATGGGATCCGGTGCATTAGTGCTGGTATGATCGCACCCGTTGAGTTACGCCCGTTAAGTTTATTTATTTGATCCGTACTCGTCTCGCAGTAACCCTTCACACTTCGAGCGGGCAAAACTTTCTATTCGTACGTCGCCTCGCGGCCGGCAGCATATGCACGCGAAGCTCTCTTCGAGCCCCACGCCGTGCGCAATGGCTTCGCCCATTGCGCCTGATTTCCTGAGCCAAAATCGGACGTTTAAGCCCTCTACGCACCGTTTTTCTACAAACGGCGAGGCGGGCCCCGCTCCTGCACGGACATTAGCCCGACCAGTGCTCGCGATAGACGGTCGTTTTGAAAATAAATAAATAAATTAACCCACGGCGTGCAATTTCGTGCTTGCTGGATTAACTGCGTCTTCGTCCGACGAATTCGATTCGGCAGAGGGCGGAAAAAAAAAAAAAAAGAAAAAGAGGGAGGGGTGCAACACGAGGACTTCCCAGGGGGTCACCCATCCTAGTACTACTCTCGCCCAAGCACGCTTAACTTCGGAGTTCTGATGGGATCCGGTGCATTAGTGCTGGTATGATCGCACCCGTTGAGTTACGCGCGTTAAGTTCATTTATTTGATCCGTACTCGTCTCGCAGTAACCCTTCACACTTCGAGCGGGCAAAACTTTCTATTCGTACGTCGCCTCGCGGCCGGCAGCATATGCACGCGAAGCTCTCTTCGAGCCCCACGCCGTGCGCAATGGCTTCGCCCATTGCGCCTGATTTCCTGAGCCAAAATCGGACGTTTAAGCCCTCTACGCACAGTTTTTCTACAAACGGCGAGGCGGGCCCCGCTCCTGCACGGACATTAGCCCGACCAGTGCTCGCGATAGACGGTCGTTTTGAAAATAAATAAATAAATTAACCCACGGCGTGCAATTTCGTGCTTGCTGGATTAACTGCGTCTTCGTCCGACGAATTCGATTCGGCAGAGGGCGGAAAAAAAAAAAAAAAGAAAAAGAGGGAGGGGTGCAACACGAGGACTTCCCAGGGGGTCACCCATCCTAGTACTACTCTCGCCCAAGCACGCTTAACTTCGGAGTTCTGATGGGATCCGGTGCATTAGTGCTGGTATGATCGCACCCGTTGAGTTACGCGCGTTAAGTTCATTTATTTGATCCGTACTCGTCTCGCAGTAACCCTTCACACTTCGAGCGGGCAAAACTTTCTATTCGTACGTCGCCTCGCGGCCGGCAGCATATGCACGCGAAGCTCTCTTCGAGCCCCACGCCGTGCGCAATGGCTTCGCCCATTGCGCCTGATTTTCTGAGCCAAAATCGGACGTTTAAGCCCTCTACGCACCGTTTTTCTACAAACGGCGAGGCGGGCCCCGCTCCTGTACGGACATTAGCCCGACCAGTGCTCGCGATAGACGGTCGTTTTGAAAATAAATAAATAAATTAACCCACGGCGTGCAATTTCGTGCTTGCTGGATTAACTGCGTCTTCGTCCGACGAATTCGATTCGGCAGAGGGCGGAAAAAAAAAAAAAAAAGAAAAAGAGGGAGGGGTGCAACACGAGGACTTCCCAGGGGGTCACCCATCCTAGTACTACTCTCGCCCAAGCACGCTTAACTTCGGAGTTCTGATGGGATCCGGTGCATTAGTGCTGGTATGATCGCACCCGTTGAGTTACGCGCGTTAAGTTTATTTATTTGATCCGTACTCGTCTCGCAGTAACCCTTCACACTTCGAGCGGGCAAAACTTTCTATTCGTACGTCGCCTCGCGGCCCGCAGCATATGCACGCGAAGCTCTCTTCGAGCCCCACGCCGTGCGCAATGGCTTCGCCCATTGCGCCTGATTTCCTGAGCCAAAATCGGACGTTTAAGCCCTCTACGCACCGTTTTTCTACAAACGGCGAGGCGGGCCCCGCTCCTGCACGGACATTAGCCCGACCAGTGCTCGCGATAGACGGTCGTTTTGAAAATAAATAAATAAATTAACCCACGGCGTGCAATTTCGTGCTTGCTGGATTAACTGCGTCTTCGTCCGACGAATTCGATTCGGCAGAGGGCGGAAAAAAAAAAAAAAAAAGAAAAAGAGGGAGGGGTGCAACACGAGGACTTGCCAGGGGGTCACCCATCCTAGTACTACTCTCGCCCAAGCACGCTTAACTTCGGAGTTCTGATGGGATCCGGTGCATTAGTGCTGGTATGATCGCACCCGTTGAGTTACGCGCGTTAAGTTCATTTATTTGATCCGTACTCGTCTCGCAGTAACCCTTCACACTTCGAGCGGGCAAAACTTTCTATTCGTACGTCGCCTCGCGGCCGGCAGCATATGCACGCGAAGCTCTCTTCGAGCCCCACGCCGTGCGCAATGGCTTCGCCCATTGCGCCTGATTTCCTGAGCCAAAATCGGACGTTTAAGCCCTCTACGCACCGTTTTTCTACAAACGGCGAGGCGGGCCCCGCTCCTGCACGGACATTAGCCCGACCAGTGCTCGCGATAGACGGTCGTTTTGAAAATAAATAAATAAATTAACCCACGGCGTGCAATTTCGTGCTTGCTGGATTAACTGCGTCTTCGTCCGACGAATTCGATTCGGCAGAGGGCGGAAAAAAAAAAAAAAAAGAAAAAGAAGGAGGGGTGCAACACGAGGACTTCCCAGGGGGTCACCCATCCTAGTACTACTCTCGCCCAAGCACGCTTAACTTCGGAGTTCTGATGGGATCCGGTGCATTAATGCTGGTATGATCGCACCCGTTGAGTTACGCGCGTTAAGTTCATTTATTTGATCCGTACTCGTCTCGCAGTAACCCTTCACACTTCGAGCGGGCAAAACTTTCTATTCGTACGTCGCCTCGCGGCCCGCAGCATATGCACGCGAAGCTCTCTTCGAGCCCCACGCCGTGCGCAATGGCTTCGCCCATTGCGCCTGATTTCCTGAGCCAAAATCGGACGTTTAAGCCCTCTACGCACCGTTTTTCTACAAACGGCGAGGCGGGCCCCGCTCCTGCACGGACATTAGCCCGACCAGTGCTCGCGATAGACGGTCGTTTTGAAAATAAATAAATAAATTAACCCACGGCGTGCAATTTCGTGCTTGCTGGATTAACTGCGTCTTCGTCCGACGAATTCGATTCGGCAGAGGGCGGAAAAAAAAAAAAAAAGAAAAAGAGGGAGGGGTGCAACACGAGGACTTCCCAGGGGGTCACCCATCCTAGTACTACTCTCGCCCAAGCACGCTTAACTTCGGAGTTCTGATGGGATCCGGTGCATTAGTGCTGGTATGATCGCACCCGTTGAGTTACGCGCGTTAAGTTCATTTATTTGATCCGTACTCGTCTCGCAGTAACCCTTCACACTTCGAGCGGGCAAAACTTTCTATTCGTACGTCGCCTCGCGGCCGGCAGCATATGCACGCGAAGCTCTCTTCGAGCCCCACGCCGTGCGCAATGGCTTCGCCCATTGCGCCTGATTTCCTGAGCCAAAATCGGACGTTTAAGCCCTCTACGCACCGTTTTTCTACAAACGGCGAGGCGGGCCCCGCTCCTGCACGGACATTAGCCCGACCAGTGCTCGCGATAGACGGTCGTTTTGAAAATAAATAAATAAATTAACCCACGGCGTGCAATTTCGTGCTTGCTGGATTAACTGCGTCTTCGTCCGACGAATTCGATTCGGCAGAGGGCGGAAAAAAAAAAAAAAAGAAAAAGAGGGAGGGGTGCAACACGAGGACTTCCCAGGGGGTCACCCATCCTAGTACTACTCTCGCCCAAGCACGCTTAACTTCGGAGTTCTGATGGGATCCGGTGCATTAGTGCTGGTATGATCGCACCCGTTGAGTTACGCGCGTTAAGTTCATTTATTTGATCCGTACTCGTCTCGCAGTAACCCTTCACACTTCGAGCGGGCAAAACTTTCTATTCGTACGTCGCCTCGCGGCCGGCAGCATATGCACGCGAAGCTCTCTTCGAGCCCCACGCCGTGCGCAATGGCTTCGCCCATTGCGCCTGATTTCCTGAGCCAAAATCGGACGTTTAAGCCCTCTACGCACCGTTTTTCTACAAACGGCGAGGCGGGCCCCGCTCCTGCACGGACATTAGCCCGACCAGTGCTCGCGATAGACGGTCGTTTTGAAAATAAATAAATAAATTAACCCACGGCGTGCAATTTCGTGCTTGCTGGATTAACTGCGTCTTCGTCCGACGAATTCGATTCGGCAGAGGGCGGAAAAAAAAAAAAAAAGAAAAAGAGGGAGGGGTGCAACACGAGGACTTCCCAGGGGGTCACCCATCCTAGTACTACTCTCGCCCAAGCACGCTTAACTTCGGAGTTCTGATGGGATCCGGTGCATTAGTGCTGGTATGATCGCACCCGTTGAGTTACGCGCGTTAAGTTTATTTATTTGATCCGTACTCGTCTCGCAGTAACCCTTCACACTTCGAGCGGGCAAAACTTTCTATTCGTACGTCGCCTCGCGGCCGGCAGCATATGCACGCGAAGCTCTCTTCGAGCCCCACGCCGTGCGCAATGGCTTCGCCCATTGCGCCTGATTTCCTGAGCCAAAATCGGACGTTTAAGCCCTCTACGCACCGTTTTTCTACAAACGGCGAGGCGGGCCCCGCTCCTGCACGGACATTAGCCCGACCAGTGCTCGCGATAGACGGTCGTTTTGAAAATAAATAAATAAATTAACCCACGGCGTGCAATTTCGTGCTTGCTGGATTAACTGCGTCTTCGTCCGACGAATTCGATTCGGCAGAGGGCGGAAAAAAAAAAAAAAAGAAAAAGAGGGAGGGGTGCAACACGAGGACTTCCCAGGGGGTCACCCATCCTAGTACTACTCTCGCCCAAGCACGCTTAACTTCGGAGTTCTGATGGGATCCGGTGCATTAGTGCTGGTATGATGGCACCCGTTGAGTTACGCGCGTTAAGTTTATTTATTTGATCCGTACTCGTCTCGCAGTAACCCTTCACACTTCGAGCGGGCAAAACTTTCTATTCGTACGTCGCCTCGCGGCCCGCAGCATATGCACGCGAAGCTCTCTTCGAGCCCCACGCCGTGCGCAATGGCTTCGCCCATTGCGCCTGATTTCCTGAGCCAAAATCGGACGTTTAAGCCCTCTACGCACCGTTTTTCTACAAACGGCGAGGCGGGCCCCGCTCCTGCACGGACATTAGCCCGACCAGTGCTCGCGATAGACGGTCGTTTTGAAAATAAATAAATAAATTAACCCACGGCGTGCAATTTCGTGCTTGTTGGATTAACTGCGTCTTCGTCCGACGAATTCGATTCGGCAGAGGGCGGAAAAAAAAAAAAAAAAGAAAAAGAGGAAGGGGTGCAACACGAGGACTTGCCAGGGGGTCACCCATCCTAGTACTACTCTCGCCCAAGCACGCTTAACTTCGGAGTTCTGATGGGATCCGGTGCATTAGTGCTGGTATGATCGCACCCGTTGAGTTACGCGCGTTAAGTTCATTTATTTGATCCGTACTCGTCTCGCAGTAACCCTTCACACTTCGAGCGGGCAAAACTTTCTATTCGTACGTCGCCTCGCGGCCGGCAGCATATGCACGCGAAGCTCTCTTCGAGCCCCACGCCGTGCGCAATGGCTTCGCCCATTGCGCCTGATTTCCTGAGCCAAAATCGGACGTTTAAGCCCTCTACGCACCGTTTTTCTACAAACGGCGAGGCGGGCCCCGCTCCTGCACGGACATTAGCCCGACCAGTGCTCGCGATAGACGGTCGTTTTGAAAATAAATAAATAAATTAACCCACGGCGTGCAATTTCGTGCTTGCTGGATTAACTGCGTCTTCGTCCGACGAATTCGATTCGGCAGAGGGCGGAAAAAAAAAAAAAAAGAAAAAGAGGGAGGGGTGCAACACGAGGACTTCCCAGGGGGTCACCCATCCTAGTACTACTCTCGCCCAAGCACGCTTAACTTCGGAGTTCTGATGGGATCCGGTGCATTAGTGCTGGTATGATCGCACCCGTTGAGTTACGCGCGTTAAGTTCATTTATTTGATCCGTACTCGTCTCGCAGTAACCCTTCACACTTCGAGCGGGCAAAACTTTCTATTCGTACGTCGCCTCGCGGCCGGCAGCATATGCACGCGAAGCTCTCTTCGAGCCCCACGCCGTGCGCAATGGCTTTGCCCATTGCGCCTGATTTCCTGAGCCAAAATCGGACGTTTAAGCCCTCTACGCACCGTTTTTCTACAAACGGCGAGGCGGGCCCCGCTCCTGCACGGACATTAGCCCGACCAGTGCTCGCGATAGACGGTCGTTTTGAAAATAAATAAATTAATTAACCCACGGCGTGCAATTTCGTGCTTGCTGGATTAACTGCGTCTTCGTCCGACGAATTCGATTCGGCAGAGGGCGGAAAAAAAAAAAAAAAGAAAAAGAGGGAGGGGTGCAACACGAGGACTTCCCAGGGGGTCACCCATCCTAGTACTACTCTCGCCCAAGCACGCTTAACTTCGGAGTTCTGATGGGATCCGGTGCAATAGTGCTGGTATGATCGCACCCGTTGAGTTACGCGCGTTAAGTTCATTTATTTGATCCGTACTCGTCTCGCAGTAACCCTTCACACTTCGAGCGGGCAAAACTTTCTATTCGTACGTCGCCTCGCGGCCGGCAGCATATGCACGCGAAGCTCTCTTCGAGCCCCACGCCGTGCGCAATGGCTTCGCCCATTGCGCCTGATTTCCTGAGCCAAAATCGGACGTTTAAGCCCTCTACGCACCGTTTTTCTACAAACGGCGAGGCGGGCCCCGCTCCTGCACGGACATTAGCCCGACCAATGCTCGCGATAGACGGTCGTTTTGAAAATAAATAAATAAATTAACCCACGGCGTGCAATTTCGTGCTTGCTGGATTAACTGCGTCTTCGTCCGACGAATTCGATTCGGCAGAGGGCGGAAAAAAAAAAAAAAAGAAAAAGAGGGAGGGGTGCAACACGAGGACTTCCCAGGGGGTCACCCATCCTAGTACTACTCTCGCCCAAGCACGCTTAACTTCGGAGTTCTGATGGGATCCGGTGCATTAGTGCTGGTATGATCGCACCCGTTGAGTTACGCGCGTTAAGTTCATTTATTTGATCCGTACTCGTCTCGCAGTAACCCTTCACACTTCGAGCGGGCAAAACTTTCTATTCGTACGTCGCCTCGCGGCCGGCAGCATATGCACGCGAAGCTCTCTTCGAGCCCCACGCCGTGCGCAATGGCTTCGCCCATTGCGCCTGATTTCCTGAGCCAAAATCGGACGTTTAAGCCCTCTACGCACCGTTTTTCTACAAACGGCGAGGCGGGCCCCGCTCCTGCACGGACATTAGCCCGACCAGTGCTCGCGATAGACGGTCGTTTTGAAAATAAATAAATAAATTAACCCACGGAGTGCAATTTCGTGCTTGCTGGATTAACTGCGTCTTCGTCCGACGAATTCGATTCGGCAGAGGGCGGAAAAAAAAAAAAAAAGAAAAAGAGGGAGGGGTGCAACACGAGGACTTCCCAGGGGGTCACCCATCCTAGTACTACTCTCGCCCAAGCACGCTTAACTTCGGAGTTCTGATGGGATCCGGTGCATTAGTGCTGGTATGATCGCACCCGTTGAGTTACGCGCGTTAAGTTCATTTATTTGATCCGTACTCGTCTCGCAGTAACCCTTCACACTTCGAGCGGGCAAAACTTTCTATTTGTACGTCGCCTCGCGGCCGGCAGCATATGCACGCGAAGCTCTCTTCGAGCCCCACGCCGTGCGCACTGGCTTCGCCCATTGCGCCTGATTTCCTGAGCCAAAATCGGACGTTTAAGCCCTCGACGCACCGTTTTTCTACAAACGGCGAGGCGGGCCCCGCTCCTGCACGGACATTAGCCCGACCAGTGCTCGCGATAGACGGTCGTTTTGAAAATAAATAAATTAATTAACCCACGGCGTGCAATTTCGTGCTTGCTGGATTAACTGCGTCTTCGTCCGACGAATTCGATTCGGCAGAGGGCGGAAAAAAAAAAAAAAAGAAAAAGAGGGAGGGGTGCAACACGAGGACTTCCCAGGGGGTCACCCATCCTAGTACTACTCTCGCCCAAGCACGCTTAACTTCGGAGTTCTGATGGGATCCGGTGCATTAGTGCTGGTATGATCGCACCCGTTGAGTTACGCGCGTTAAGTTCATTTATTTGATCCGTACTCGTCTCGCAGTAACCCTTCACACTTCGAGCGGGCAAAACTTTCTATTCGTATGTCGCCTCGCGGCCGGCAGCATATGCACGCGAAGCTCTCTTCGAGCCCCACGCCGTGCGCAATGGCTTCGCCCATTGCGCCTGATTTCCTGAGCCAAAATCGGACGTTTAAGCCCTCTACGCACCGTTTTTCTAGAAACGGCGAGGCGGGTCCCGCTCCTGCACGGACATTAGCCCGACCAATGCTCGCGATAGACGGTCGTTTTGAAAATAAATAAATAAGTTAACCCACGGCGTGCAATTTCGTGCTTGCTGGATTAACTGCGTCTTCGTCCGACGAATTCGATTCGGCAGAGGGCGGAAAAAAAAAAAAAAAGAAAAAGAGGGAGGGGTGCAACACGAGGACTTCCCAGGGGGTCACCCATCCTAGTACTACTCTCGCCCAAGCACGCTTAACTTCGGAGTTCTGATGGGATCCGGTGCATTAGTGCTGGTATGATCGCACCCGTTGAGTTACGCGCGTTAAGTTCATTTATTTGATCCGTACTCGTCTCGCAGTAACCCTTCACACTTCGAGCGGGCAAAACTTTCTATTCGTACGTCGCCTCGCGGCCGGCAGCATATGCACGCGAAGCTCTCTTCGAGCCCCACGCCGTGCGCAATGGCTTCGCCCATTGCGCCTGATTTCCTGAGCCAAAATCGGACGTTTAATCCCTCTACGCACCGTTTTTCTACAAACAGCGAGGCGGGCCCCGCTCCTGCACGGACATTAGCCCGACCAGTGCTCGCGATAGACGGTCGTTTTGAAAATAAATAAATAAATTAACCCACGGCGTGCAATTTCGTGCTTGCTGGATTAACTGCGTCTTCGTCCGACGAATTCGATTCGGCAGAGGGCGGAAAAAAAAAAAAAAAGAAAAAGAGGGAGGGGTGCAACACGAGGACTTCCCAGGGGGTCACCCATCCTAGTACTACTCTCGCCCAAGCACGCTTAACTTCGGAGTTCTGATGGGATCCGGTGCATTAGTGCTGGTATGATCGCACCCGTTGAGTTTCGCGCGTTAAGTTCATTTATTTGATCCGTACTCGTCTCGCAGTAACCCTTCACACTTCGAGCGGGCAAAACTTTCTATTCGTACGTCGCCTCGCGGCCGGCAGCATATGCACGCGAAGCTCTCTTCGAGCCCCACGCCGTGCGCAATGGCTTCGCCCATTGCGCCTGATTTCCTGAGCCAAAATCGGACGTTTAAGCCCTCTACGCACCGTTTTTCTACAAACGGCGAGGCGGGCCCCGCTCCTGCACGGACATTAGCCCGACCAGTGCTCGCGATAGACGGTCGTTTTGAAAATAAATAAATAAATTAACCCACGGCGTGCAATTTCGTGCTTGCTGGATTAACTGCGTCTTCGTCCGACGAATTCGATTCGGCAGAGGGCGGAAAAAAAAAAAAAAAGAAAAAGAGGGAGGGGTGCAACACGAGGACTTCCCAGGGGGTCACCCATCCTAGTACTACTCTCGCCCAAGCACGCTTAACTTCGGAGTTCTGATGGGATCCGGTGCATTAGTGCTGGTATGATCGCACCCGTTGAGTTACGCGCGTTAAGTTCATTTATTTGATCCGTACTCGTCTCGCAGTAACCCTTCACACTTCGAGCGGGCAAAACTTTCTATTCGTACGTCGCCTCGCGGCCGGCAGCATATGCACGCGAAGCTCTCTTCGAGCCCCACGCCGTGCGCACTGGCTTCGCCCATTGCGCCTGATTTCCTGAGCCAAAATCGGACGTTTAAGCCCTCGACGCACCGTTTTTCTACAAACGGCGAGGCGGGCCCCGCTCCTGCACGGACATTAGCCCGACCGGTGCTCGCGATAGACGGTCGTTTTGAAAATAAATAAATAAATTAACCCACGGCGTGCAATTTCGTGCTTGCTGGATTAACTGCGTCTTCGTCCGACGAATTCGATTCGGCAGAGGGCGGAAAAAAAAAAAAAAAGAAAAAGAGGGAGGGGTGCAACACGAGGACTTCCCAGGGGGTCACCCATCCTAGTACTACTCTCGCCCAAGCACGCTTAACTTCGGAGTTCTGATGGGATCCGGTGCATTAGTGCTGGTATGATCGCACCCGTTGAGTTACGCGCGTTAAGTTCATTTATTTGATCCGTACTCGTCTCGCAGTAACCCTTCACACTTCGAGCGGGCAAAACTTTCTATTCGTACGTCGCCTCGCGGCCGGCAGCATATGCACGCGAAGCTCTCTTCGAGCCCCACGCCGTGCGCAATGGCTTCGCCCATTGCGCCTGATTTCCTGAGCCAAAATCGGACGTTTAAGCCCTCTACGCACCGTTTTTCTACAAACGGCGAGGCGGGCCCCGCTCCTGCACGGACATTAGCCCGACCAGTGCTCGCGATAGACGGTCGTTTTGAAAATAAATAAATAAATTAACCCACGGCGTGCAATTTCGTGCTTGCTGGATTAACTGCGTCTTCGTCCGACGAATTCGATTCGGCAGAGGGCGGAAAAAAAAAAAAAAAGAAAAAGAGGGAGGGGTGCAACACGAGGACTTCCCAGGGGGTCACCCATCCTAGTACTACTCTCGCCCAAGCACGCTTAACTTCGGAGTTCTGATGGGATCCGGTGCATTAGTGCTGGTATGATCGCACCCGTTGAGTTACGCGCGTTAAGTTCATTTATTTGATCCGTACTCGTCTCGCAGTAACCCTTCACACTTCGAGCGGGCAAAACTTTCTATTCGTACGTCGCCTCGCGGCCGGCAGCATATGCACGCGAAGCTCTCTTCGAGCCCCACGCCGTGCGCACTGGCTTCGCCCATTGCGCCTGATTTCCTGAGCCAAAATCGGACGTTTAAGCCCTCGACGCACCGTTTTTCTACAAACGGCGAGGCGGGCCCCGCTCCTGCACGGACATTAGCCCGACCAGTGCTCGCGATAGACGGTCGTTTTGAAAATAAATAAATAAATTAACCCACGGCGTGCAATTTCGTGCTTGCTGGATTAACTGCGTCTTCGTCCGACGAATTCGATTCGGCAGAGGGCGGAAAAAAAAGAAAAAAAGAAAAAGAGGGAGGGGTGCAACACGAGGACTTCCCAGGGGGTCACCCATCCTAGTACTACTCTCGCCCAAGCACGCTTAACTTCGGAGTTCTGATGGGATCCGGTGCATTAGTGCTGGTATGATCGCACCCGTTGAGTTACGCGCGTTAAGTTCATTTATTTGATCCGTACTCGTCTCGCAGTAACCCTTCACACTTCGAGCGGGCAAAACTTTCTATTCGTACGTCGCCTCGCGGCCGGCAGCATATGCACGCGAAGCTCTCTTCGAGCCCCACGCCGTGCGCAATGGCTTCGCCCATTGCGCCTGATTTCCTGAGCCAAAATCGGACGTTTAAGCCCTCTACGCACCGTTTTTCTACAAACGGCGAGGCGGGCCCCGCTCCTGCACGGACATTAGCCCGACCAGTGCTCGCGATAGACGGTCGTTTTGAAAATAAATAAATAAATTAACCCACGGCGTGCAATTTCGTGCTTGCTGGATTAACTGCGTCTTCGTCCGACGAATTCGATTCGACAGAGGGCGGAAAAAAAAAAAAAAAAGAAAAAGAGGGAGGGGTGCAACACGAGGACTTCCCAGGGGGTCACCCATCCTAGTACTACTCTCGCCCAAGCACGCTTAACTTCGGAGTTCTGATGGGATCCGGTGCATTAGTGCTGGTATGATCGCACCCGTTGAGTTACGCGCGTTAAGTTCATTTATTTGATCCGTACTCGTCTCGCAGTAACCCTTCACACTTCGAGCGGGCAAAACTTTCTATTCGTACGTCGCCTCGCGGCCGGCAGCATATGCACGCGAAGCTCTCTTCGAGCCCCACGCCGTGCGCAATGGCTTCGCCCATTGCGCCTGATTTCCTGAGCCAAAATCGGACGTTTAAGCCCTCTACGCACCGTTTTTCTACAAACGGCGAGGCTGGCCCCGCTCCTGCACGGACATTAGCCCGACCAATGCTCGCGATAGACGGTCGTTTTGAAAATAAATAAATAAATTAACCCACGGCGTGCAATTTCGTGCTTGCTGGATTAACTGCGTCTTCGTCCGACGAATTCGATTCGGCAGAGGGCGGAAAAAAAAAAAAAAGAAAAAGAGGGAGGGGTGCAACACGAGGACTTCCCAGGGGGTCACCCATCCTAGTACTACTCTCGCCCAAGCATGCTTAACTTCGGAGTTCTGATGGGATCCGGTGCATTAGTGCTGGTATGATCGCACCCGTTGAGTTACGCGCGTTAAGTTCATTTATTTGATCCGTACTCGTCTCGCAGTAACCCTTCACACTTCGAGCGGGCAAAACTTTCTATTCGTACGTCGCCTCGCGGCCGGCAGCATATGCACGCGAAGCTCTCTTCGAGCCCCACGCCGTGCGCAATGGCTTCGCCCATTGCGCCTGATTTCCTGAGCCAAAATCGGACGTTTAAGCCCTCTACGCACCGTTTTTCTACAAACGGCGAGGCGGGCCCCGCTCCTGCACGGACATTAGCCCGACCAGTGCTCGCGATAGACGGTCGTTTTGAAAATAAATAAATAAATTAACCCACGGCGTGCAATTTCGTGCTTGCTGGATTAACTGCGTCTTCGTCCGACGAATTCGATTCGGCAGAGGGCGGAAAAAAAAAAAAAAAAGAAAAAGAGGGAGGGGTGCAACACGAGGACTTCCCAGGGGGTCACCCATCCTAGTACTACTCTCGCCCAAGCACGCTTAACTTCGGAGTTCTGATGGGATCCGGTGCATTAGTGCTGGTATGATCGCACCCGTTGAGTTACGCGCGTTAAGTTCATTTATTTGATCCGTACTCGTCTCGCAGTAACCCTTCACACTTCGAGCGGGCAAAACTTTCTATTCGTACGTCGCCTCGCGGCCGGCAGCATATGCACGCGAAGCTCTCTTCGAGCCCCACGCCGTGCGCAATGGCTTCGCCCATTGCGCCTGATTTCCTGAGCCAAAATCGGACGTTTAAGCCCTCTACGCACCGTTTTTCTACAAACGGCGAGGCGGGCCCCGCTCCTGCACGGACATTAGCCCGACCAGTGCTCGCGATAGACGGTCGTTTTGAAAATAAATAAATAAATTAACCCACGGCGTGCAATTTCGTGCTTGCTGGATTAACTGCGTCTTCGTCCGACGAATTCGATTCGGCAGAGGGCGGAAAAAAAAAAAAAAAGAAAAAGAGGGAGGGGTGCAACACGAGGACTTCCCAGGGGGTCACCCATCCTAGTACTACTCTCGCCCAAGCACGCTTAACTTCGGAGTTCTGATGGGATCCGGTGCATTAGTGCTGGTATGATCGCACCCGTTGAGTTACGCGCGTTAAGTTTATTTATTTGATCCGTACTCGCCTCGCAGTAACCCTTCACACTTCGAGCGGGCAAAACTTTCTATTCGTACGTCGCCTCGCGGCCGGCAGCATATGCACGCGAAGCTCTCATCGAGCCCCACGCCGTGCGCAATGGCTTCGCCCATTGCGCCTGATTTCCTGAGCCAAAATCGGACGTTTAAGCCCTCTACGCACCGTTTTTCTACAAACGGCGAGGCGGGCCCCGCTCCTGCACGGACATTAGCCCGACCAGTGCTCGCGATAGACGGTCGTTTTGAAAATAAATAAATAAATTAACCCACGGCGTGCAATTTCGTGCTTGCTGGATTAACTGCGTCTTCGTCCGACGAATTCGATTCGGCAGAGGGCGGAAAAAAAAAAAAAAAGAAAAAGAGGGAGGGGTGCAACACGAGGACTTCCCAGGGGGTCACCCATCCTAGTACTACTCTCGCCCAAGCACGCTTAACTTCGGAGTTCTGATGGGATCCGGTGCATTAGTGCTGGTATGATCGCACCCGTTGAGTTACGCGCGTTAAGTTCATTTATTTGATCCGTACTCGTCTCGCAGTAACCCTTCACACTTCGAGCGGGCAAAACTTTCTATTCGTACGTCGCCTCGCGGCCGGCAGCATATGCACGCGAAGCTCTCTTCGAGCCCCACGCCGTGCGCAATGGCTTCGCCCATTGCGCCTGATTTCCTGAGCCAAAATCGGACGTTTAAGCCCTCGACGCACCGTTTTTCTACAAACGGCGAGGCGGGCCCCGCTCCTGCACGGACATTAGCCCGACCAGTGCTCGCGATAGACGGTCGTTTTGAAAATAAATAAATAAATTAACCCACGGCGTGCAATTTCGTGCTTGCTGGATTAACTGCGTCTTCGTCCGACGAATTCGATTCGGCAGAGGGCGGAAAAAAAAAAAAAAAGAAAAAGAGGGAGGGGTGCAACACGAGGACTTCCCAGGGGGTCACCCATCCTAGTACTACTCTCGCCCAAGCACGCTTAACTTCGGAGTTCTGATGGGATCCGGTGCATTAGTGCTGGTATGATCGCACCCGTTGAGTTACGCGCGTTAAGTTCATTTATTTGATCCGTACTCGTCTCGCAGTAACCCTTCACACTTCGAGCGGGCAAAACTTTCTATTCGTACGTCGCCTCGCGGCCGGCAGCATATGCACGCGAAGCTCTCTTCGAGCCCCACGCCGTGCGCACTGGCTTCGCCCATTGCGCCTGATTTCCTGAGCCAAAATCGGACGTTTAAGCCCTCTACGCACCGTTTTTCTACAAACGGCGAGGCGGGCCCCGCTCCTGCACGGACATTAGCCCGACCAGTGCTCGCGATAGACGGTCGTTTTGAAAATAAATAAATAAATTAACCCACGGCGTGCAATTTCGTGCTTGCTGGATTAACTGCGTCTTCGTCCGACGAATTCGATTCGGCAGAGGGCGGAAAAAAAAAAAAAAAGAAAAAGAGGGAGGGGTGCAACACGAGGACTTCCCAGGGGGTCACCCATCCTAGTACTACTCTCGCCCAAGCACGCTTAACTTCGGAGTTCTGATGGGATCCGGTGCATTAGGGCTGGTATGATCGCACCCGTTGAGTTACGCGCGTTAAGTTCATTTATTTGATCCGTACTCGTCTCGCAGTAACCCTTCACACTTCGAGTGGGCAAAACTTTCTATTCGTACGTCGCCTCGCGGCCGGCAGCATATGCACGCGAAGCTCTCTTCGAGCCCCACGCCGTGCGCAATGGCTTCGCCCATTGCGCCTGATTTCCTGAGCCAAAATCGGACGTTTAAGCCCTCGACGCACCGTTTTTCTACAAACGGCGAGGCGGGCCCCGCTCCTGCACGGACATTAGCCCGACCAGTGCTCGCGATAGACGGTCGTTTTGAAAATAAATAAATTAATTAACCCACGGCGTGCAATTTCGTGCTTGCTGGATTAACTGCGTCTTCGTCCGACGAATTCGATTCGGCAGAGGGCGGAAAAAAAAAAAAAAAGAAAAAGAGGGAGGGGTGCAACACGAGGACTTCCCAGGGGGTCACCCATCCTAGTACTACTCTCGCCCAAGCACGCTTAACTTCGGAGTTCTGATGGGATCCGGTGCATTAGTGCTGGTATGATCGCACCCGTTGAGTTACGCGCGTTAAGTTCATTTATTTGATCCGTACTCGTCTCGCTGTAACCCTTCACACTTCGAGCGGGCAAAACTTTCTATTCGTACGTCGCCTCGCGGCCGGCAGCATATGCACGCGAAGCTCTCTTCGAGCCCCACGCCGTGCGCAATGGCTTCGCCCATTGCGCCTGATTTCCTGAGCCAAAATCGGACGTTTAAGCCCTCTACGCACCGTTTTTCTACAAACGGCGAGGCGGGCCCCGCTCCTGCACGGACATTAGCCCGACCAGTGCTCGCGATAGACGGTCGTTTTGAAAATAAATAAATTAATTAACCCACGGCGTGCAATTTCGTGCTTGCTGGATTAACTGCGTCTTCGTCCGACGAATTCGATTCGGCAGAGGGCGGAAAAAAAAAAAAAAAGAAAAAGAGGGAGGGGTGCAACAGGAGGACTTCCCAGGGGGTCACCCATCCTAGTACTACTCTCGCCCAAGCACGCTTAACTTCGGAGTTCTGATGGGATCCGGTGCATTAGTGCTGGTATGATCGCACCCGTTGAGTTACGCGCGTTAAGTTCATTTATTTGATCCGTACTGGTCTCGCAGTAACCCTTCACACTTCGAGCGGGCAAAACTTTCTATTCGTACGTCGCCTCGCGGCCGGCAGCATATGCACGCGAAGCTCTCTTCGAGCCCCACGCCGTGCGCACTGGCTTCGCCCATTGCGCCTGATTTCCTGAGCCAAAATCGGACGTTTAAGCCCTCGACGCACCGTTTTTCTACAAACGGCGAGGCGGGCCCCGCTCCTGCACGGACATTAGCCCGACCAGTGCTCGCGATAGACAGTCGTTTTCAAAATAAATAAATAAATTAACCCACGGCGTGCAATTTCGTGCTTGCTGGATTAACTGCGTCTTCGTCCGACGAATTCGATTCGGCAGAGGGCGGAAAAAAAAAAAAAAAGAAAAAGAGGGAGGGGTGCAACACGAGGACTTCCCAGGGGGTCACCCATCCTAGTACTACTCTCGCCCAAGCACGCTTAACTTCGGAGTTCTGATGGGATCCGGTGCATTAGTGCTGGTATGATCGCACCCGTTGAGTTACGCGCGTTAAGTTCATTTATTTGATCCGTACTCGTCTCGCTGTAACCCTTCACACTTCGAGCGGGCAAAACTTTCTATTCGTACGTCGCCTCGCGGCCGGCAGCATATGCACGCGAAGCTCTCTTCGAGCCCCACGCCGTGCGCAATGGCTTCGCCCATTGCGCCTGATTTCCTGAGCCAAAATCGGACGTTTAAGCCCTCTACGCACCGTTTTTCTACAAACGGCGAGGCGGGCCCCGCTCCTGCACGGACATTAGCCCGACCAGTGCTCGCGATAGACGGTCGTTTTGAAAATAAATAAATTAATTAACCCACGGCGTGCAATTTCGTGCTTGCTGGATTAACTGCGTCTTCGCCCGACGAATTCGATTCGGAAGAGGGCGGAAAAAAAAAAAAAAAAGAAAAAGAGGGAGGGGTGCAACAGGAGGACTTCCCAGGGGGTCACCCATCCTAGTACTACTCTCGCCCAAGCACGCTTAACTTCGGAGTTCTGATGGGATCCGGTGCATTAGTGCTGGTATGATCGCACCCGTTGAGTTACGCGCGTTAAGTTCATTTATTTGATCCGTACTCGTCTCGCAGTAACCCTTCACACTTCGAGCGGGCAAAACTTTCTATTCGTACGTCGCCTCGCGGCCGGCAGCATATGCACGCGAAGCTCTCTTCGAGCCCCACGCCGTGCGCACTGGCTTCGCCCATTGCGCCTGATTTCCTGAGCCAAAATCGGACGTTTAAGCCCTCGACGCACCGTTTTTCTACAAACGGCGAGGCGGGCCCCGCTCCTGCACGGACATTAGCCCGACCAGTGCTCGCGATAGACGGTCGTTTTCAAAATAAATAAATAAATTAACCCACGGCGTGCAATTTCGTGCTTGCTGGATTAACTGCGTCTTCGTCCGACGAATTCGATTCGGCAGAGGGCGGAAAAAAAAAAAAAAAGAAAAAGAGGGAGGGGTGCAACACGAGGACTTCCCAGGGGGTCACCCATCCTAGTACTACTCTCGCCCAAGCACGCTTAACTTCGGAGTTCTGATGGGATCCGGTGCATTAGTGCTGGTATGATCGCACCCGTTGAGTTACGCGCGTTAAGTTCATTTATTTGATCCGTACTCGTCTCGCTGTAACCCTTCACACTTCGAGCGGGCAAAACTTTCTATTCGTACGTCGCCTCGCGGCCGGCAGCATATGCACGCGAAGCTCTCTTCGAGCCCCACGCCGTGCGCAATGGCTTCGCCCATTGCGCCTGATTTCCTGAGCCAAAATCGGACGTTTAAGCCCTCTACGCACCGTTTTTCTACAAACGGCGAGGCGGGCCCCGCTCCTGCACGGACATTAGCCCGACCAGTGCTCGCGATAGACGGTCGTTTTGAAAATAAATAAATTAATTAACCCACGGCGTGCAATTTCGTGCTTGCTGGATTAACTGCGTCTTCGCCCGACGAATTCGATTCGGAAGAGGGCGGAAAAAAAAAAAAAAAAGAAAAAGAGGGAGGGGTGCAACACGAGGACTTCCCAGGGGGTCACCCATCCTAGTACTACTCTCGCCCAAGCACGCTTAACTTCGGAGTTCTGATGGGATCCGGTGCATTAGTGCTGGTATGATCGCACCCGTTGAGTTACGCGCGTTAAGTTCATTTATTTGATCCGTACTCGTCTCGCAGTAACCCTTCACACTTCGAGCGGGCAAAACTTTCTATTCGTACGTCGCCTCGCGGCCGGCAGCATATGCAGGCGAAGCTCTCTTCGAGCCCCACGCCGTGCGCAATGGCTTCGCCCATTGCGCCTGATTTCCTGAGCCAAAATCGGACGTTTAAGCCCTCGACGCACCGTTTTTCTACAAACAGCGAGGCGGGCCCCGCTCCTGCACGGACATTAGCCCGACCAGTGCTCGCGATAGACGGTCGTTTTGAAAATAAATAAATAAATTAACCCACGGCGTGCAATTTCGTGCTTGCTGGATTAACTGCGTCTTCGTCCGACGAATTCGATTCGGCAGAGGGCGGAAAAAAAAAAAAAAAGAAAAAGAGGGAGGGGTGCAACACGAGTACTTCCCAGGGGGTCACCCATCCTAGTACTACTCTCGCCCAAGCACGCTTAACTTCGGAGTTCTGATGGGATCCGGTGCATTAGTGCTGGTATGATCGCACCCGTTGAGTTACGCGCGTTAAGTTCATTTATTTGATCCGTACTCGTCTCGCAGTAACCCTTCACACTTCGAGCGGGCAAAACTTTCTATTCGTACGTCGCCTCGCGGCCGGCAGCATATGCACGCGAAGCTCTCTTCGAGCCCCACGCCGTGCGCAATGGCTTCGCCCATTGCGCCTGATTTCCTGAGCCAAAATCGGACGTTTAAGCCCTCTACGCACCGTTTTTCTACAAACGGCGAGGCGGGCCCCGCTCCTGCACGGACATTAGCCTGACCAGTGCTCGCGATAGACGGTCGTTTTGAAAATAAATAAATAAATTAACCCACGGCGTGCAATTTCGTGCTTGCTGGATTAACTGCGTCTTCGTCCGACGAATTCGATTCGGCAGAGGGCGGAAAAAAAAAAAAAAAAGAAAAAGAGGGAGGGGTGCAACACGAGGACTTCCCAGGGGGTCACCCATCCTAGTACTACTCTCGCCCAAGCACGCTTAACTTCGGAGTTCTGATGGGATCCGGTGCATTAGTGCTGGTATGATCGCACCCGTTGAGTTACGCGCGTTAAGTTCATTTATTTGATCCGTACTCGTCTCGCAGTAACCCTTCACACTTCGAGCGGGCAAAACTTTCTATTCGTACGTCGCCTCGCGGCCGGCAGCATATGCACGCGAAGCTCTCTTCGAGCCCCACGCCGTGCGCACTGGCTTCGCCCATTGCGCCTGATTTCCTGAGCCAAAATCGGACGTTTAAGCCCTCGACGCACCGTTTTTCTACAAACGGCGAGGCGGGCCCCGCTCCTGCACGGACATTAGCCCGACCAGTGCTCGCGATAGACGGTCGTTTTGAAAATAAATAAATAAATTAACCCACGGCGTGCAATTTCGTGCTTGCTGGATTAACTGCGTCTTCGTCCAACGAATTCGATTCGGCAGAGGGCCGAAAAAAAAAAAAAAAGAAAAAGAGGGAGGGGTGCAACACGAGGACTTCCCAGGGGGTCACCCATCCTAGTACTACTCTCGCCCAAGCACGCTTAACTTCGGAGTTCTGATGGGATCCGGTGCATTAGTGCTGGTATGATCGCACCCGTTGAGTTACGCGCGTTAAGTTCATTTATTTGATCCGTACTCGTCTCGCAGTAGCCCTTCACACTTCGAGCGGGCAAAACTTTCTATTCGTACGTCGCCTCGCGGCCGGCAGCATATGCACGCGAAGCTCTCTTCGAGCCCCACGCCGTGCGCAATGGCTTCGCCCATTGCGCCAGATTTCCTGAGCCAAAATCGGACGTTTAAGCCCTCTACGCACCGTTTTTCTACAAACGGCGAGGCGGGCCCCGCTCCTGCACGGACATTAGCCCGACCAGTGCTCGCGATAGACGGTCGTTTTGAAAATAAATAAATAAATTAACCCACGGCGTGCAATTTCGTGCTTGCTGGATTAACTGCGTCTTCGTCCGACGAATTCGATTCGGCAGAGGGCGGAAAAAAAAAAAAAAAGAAAAAGAGGGAGGGGTGCAACACGAGGACTTCCCAGGGGGTCACCCATCCTAGTACTACTCTCGCCCAAGCACGCTTAACTTCGGAGTTCTGATGGGATCCGGTGCATTAGTGCTGGTATGATCGCACCCGTTGAGTTACGCGCGTTAAGTTCATTTATTTGATCCGTACTCGTCTCGCAGTAGCCCTTCACACTTCGAGCGGGCAAAACTTTCTATTCGTACGTCGCCTCGCGGCCGGCAGCATATGCACGCGAAGCTCTCTTCGAGCCCCACGCCGTGCGCAATGGCTTCGCCCATTGCGCCTGATTTCCTGAGCCAAAATCGGACGTTTAAGCCCTCTACGCACCGTTTTTCTACAAACGGCGAGGCGGGCCCCGCTCCTGCACGGACATTAGCCCGACCAGTGCTCGCGATAGACGGTCGTTTTGAAAATAAATAAATAAATTAACCCACGGCGTGCAATTTCGTGCTTGCTGGATTAACTGCGTCTTCGTCCGACGAATTCGATTCGGCAGAGGGCGGAAAAAAAAAAAAAAAGAAAAAGAGGGAGGGGTGCAACACGAGGACTTCCCAGGGGGTCACCCATCCTAGTACTACTCTCGCCCAAGCACGCTTAACTTCGGAGTTCTGATGGGATCCGGTGCATTAGTGCTGGTATGATCGCACCCGTTGAGTTACGCGCGTTAAGTTCATTTATTTGATCCGTACTCGTCTCGCAGTAACCCTTCACACTTCGAGCGGGCAAAACTTTCTATTCGTACGTCGCCTCGCGGCCGGCAGCATATGCACGCGAAGCTCTCTTCGAGCCCCACGCCGTGCGCAATGGCTTCGCCCATTGCGCCTGATTTCCTGAGCCAAAATCGGACGTTTAAGCCCTCTACGCACCGTTTTTCTACAAACGGCGAGGCGGGCCCCGCTCCTGCACGGACATTAGCCCGACCAGTGCTCGCGATAGACGGTCGTTTTGAAAATAAATAAATAAATTAACCCACGGCGTGCAATTTCGTGCTTGCTGGATTAACTGCGTCTTCGTCCGACGAATTCGATTCGGCAGAGGGCGGAAAAAAAAAAAAAAAGAAAAAGAGGGAGGGGTGCAACACGAGGACTTCCCAGGGGGTCACCCATCCTAGTACTACTCTCGCCCAAGCACGCTTAACTTCGGAGTTCTGATGGGATCCGGTGCATTAGTGCTGGTATGATCGCACCCGTTGAGTTACGCGCGTTAAGTTCATTTATTTGATCCGTACTCGTCTCGCAGTAGCCCTTCACACTTCGAGCGGGCAAAACTTTCTATTCGTACGTCGTCTCGCGGCCGGCAGCATATGCACGCGAAGCTCTCTTCGAGCCCCACGCCGTGCGCAATGGCTTCGCCCATTGCGCCTGATTTCCTGAGCCAAAATCGGACGTTTAAGCCCTCTACGCACCGTTTTTCTACAAACGGCGAGGCGGGCCCCGCTCCTGCACGGACATTAGCCTGACCAGTGCTCGCGATAGACGGTCGTTTTGAAAATAAATAAATAAATTAACCCACGGCGTGCAATTTCGTGCTTGCTGGATTAACTGCGTCTTCGTCCGACGAATTCGATTCGGCAGAGTGCGGAAAAAAAAAAAAAAAAGAAAAAGAGGGAGGGGTGCAACACGAGGACTTCCCAGGGGGTCACCCATCCTAGTACTACTCTCGCCCAAGCACGCTTAACTTCGGAGTTCTGATGGGATCCGGTGCATTAGTGCTGGTATGATCGCACCCGTTGAGTTACGCGCGTTAAGTTCATTTATTTGATCCGTACTCGTCTCGCAGTAACCCTTCACACTTCGAGCGGGCAAAACTTTCTATTCGTACGTCGCCTCGCGGCCGGCAGCATATGCACGCGAAGCTCTCTTCGAGCCCCACGCCGTGCGCACTGGCTTCGCCCATTGCGCCTGATTTCCTGAGCCAAAATCGGACGTTTAAGCCCTCGACGCACCGTTTTTCTACAAACGGCGAGGCGGGCCCCGCTCCTGCACGGACATTAGCCCGACCAGTGCTCGCGATAGACGGTCGTTTTGAAAATAAATAAATAAATTAACCCACGGCGCGCAATTTCGTGCTTGCTGGATTAACTGCGTCTTCGTCCGACGAATTCGATTCGGCAGAGGGCCGAAAAAAAAAAAAAAAGAAAAAGAGGGAGGGGTGCAACACGAGGACTTCCCAGGGGGTCACCCATCCTAGTACTACTCTCGCCAAGCACGCTTAACTTCGGAGTTCTGATGGGATCCGGTGCATTAGTGCTGGTATGATCGCACCCGTTGAGTTACGCGCGTTAAGTTCATTTATTTGATCCGTACTCGTCTCGCAGTAGCCCTTCACACTTCGAGCGGGCAAAACTTTCTATTCGTACGTCGCCTCGCGGCCGGCAGCATATGCACGCGAAGCTCTCTTCGAGCCCCACGCCGTGCGCAATGGCTTCGCCCATTGCGCCTGATTTCCTGAGCCAAAATCGGACGTTTAAGCCCTCTACGCACCGTTTTTCTACAAACGGCGAGGCGGGCCCCGCTCCTGCACGGACATTAGCCCGACCAGTGCTCGCGATAGACGGTCGTTTTGAAAATAAATAAATAAATTAACCCACGGCGTGCAATTTCGTGCTTGCTGGATTAACTGCGTCTTCGTCCGACGAATTCGATTCGGCAGAGGGCGGAAAAAAAAAAAAAAAGAAAAAGAGGGAGGGGTGCAACACGAGGACTTCCCAGGGGGTCACCCATCCTAGTACTACTCTCGCCCAAGCACGCTTAACTTCGGAGTTCTGATGGGATCCGGTGCATTAGTGCTGGTATGATCGCACCCGTTGAGTTACGCGCGTTAAGTTCATTTATTTGATCCGTACTCGTCTCGCAGTAACCCTTCACACTTCGAGCGGGCAAAACTTTCTATTCGTACGTCGCCTCGCGGCCGGCAGCATATGCACGCGAAGCTCTCTTCGAGCCCCACGCCGTGCGCAATGGCTTCGCCCATTGCGCCTGATTTCCTGAGCCAAAATCGGACGTTTAAGCCCTCTACGCACCGTTTTTCTACAAACGGCGAGGCGGGCCCCGCTCCTGCACGGACATTAGCCCGACCAGTGCTCGCGATAGACGGTCGTTTTGAAAATAAATAAATAAATTAACCCACGGCGTGCAATTTCGTGCTTGCTGGATTAACTGCGTCTTCGTCCGACGAATTCGATTCGGCAGAGGGCGGAAAAAAAAAAAAAAAGAAAAAGAGGGAGGGGTGCAACACGAGGACTTCCCAGGGGGTCACCCATCTTAGTACTACTCTCGCCCAAGCACGCTTAACTTCGGAGTTCTGATGGGATCCGGTGCATTAGTGCTGGTATGATCGCACCCGTTGAGTTACGCGCGTTAAGTTCATTTATTTGATCCGTACTCGTCTCGCAGTAGCCCTTCACACTTCGAGCGGGCAAAACTTTCTATTCGTACGTCGTCTCGCGGCCGGCAGCATATGCACGCGAAGCTCTCTTCGAGCCCCACGCCGTGCGCAATGGCTTTGCCCATTGCGCCTGATTTCCTGAGCCAAAATCGGACGTTTAAGCCCTCTACGCACCGTTTTTCTACAAACGGCGAGGCGGGCCCCGCTCCTGCACGGACATTAGCCTGACCAGCGCTCGCGATAGACGGTCGTTTTGAAAATAAATAAATAAATTAACCCACGGCGTGCAATTTCGTGCTTGCTGGATTAACTGCGTCTTCGTCCGACGAATTCGATTCGGCAGAGTGCGGAAAAAAAAAAAAAAAAGAAAAAGAGGGAGGGGTGCAACACGAGGACTTCCCAGGGGGTCACCCATCCTAGTACTACTCTCGCCCAAGCACGCTTAACTTCGGAGTTCTGATGGGATCCGGTGCATTAGTGCTGGTATGATCGCACCCGTTGAGTTACGCGCGTTAAGTTCATTTATTTGATCCGTACTCGTCTCGCAGTAACCCTTCACACTTCGAGCGGGCAAAACTTTCTATTCGTACGTCGCCTCGCGGCCGGCAGCATATGCACGCGAAGCTCTCTTCGAGCCCCACGCCGTGCGCACTGGCTTCGCCCATTGCGCCTGATTTCCTGAGCCAAAATCGGACGTTTAAGCCCTCGACGCACCGTTTTTCTACAAACGGCGAGGCGGGCCCCGCTCCTGCACGGACATTAGCCCGACCAGTGCTCGCGATAGACGGTCGTTTTGAAAATAAATAAATAAATTAACCCACGGCGCGCAATTTCGTGCTTGCTGGATTAACTGCGTCTTCGTCCGACGAATTCGATTCGGCAGAGGGCCGAAAAAAAAAAAAAAAGAAAAAGAGGGAGGGGTGCAACACGAGGACTTCCCAGGGGGTCACCCATCCTAGTACTACTCTCGCCAAGCACGCTTAACTTCGGAGTTCTGATGGGATCCGGTGCATTAGTGCTGGTATGATCGCACCCGTTGAGTTACGCGCGTTAAGTTCATTTATTTGATCCGTACTCGTCTCGCCGTAGCCCTTCACACTTCGAGCGGGCAAAACTTTCTATTCGTACGTCGCCTCGCGGCCGGCAGCATATGCACGCGAAGCTCTCTTCGAGCCCCACGCCGTGCGCAATGGCTTCGCCCATTGCGCCTGATTTCCTGAGCCAAAATCGGACGTTTAAGCCCTCTACGCACCGTTTTTCTACAAACGGCGAGGCGGGCCCCGCTCCTGCACGGACATTAGCCCGACCAGTGCTCGCGATAGACGGTCGTTTTGAAAATAAATAAATAAATTAACCCACGGCGTGCAATTTCGTGCTTGCTGGATTAACTGCGTCTTCGTCCGACGAATTCGATTCGGCAGAGGGCGGAAAAAAAAAAAAAAAGAAAAAGAGGGAGGGGTGCAACACGAGGACTTCCCAGGGGGTCACCCATCCTAGTACTACTCTCGCCCAAGCACGCTTAACTTCGGAGTTCTGATGGGATCCGGTGCATTAGTGCTGGTATGATCGCACCCGTTGAGTTACGCGCGTTAAGTTCATTTATTTGATCCGTACTCGTCTCGCAGTAACCCTTCACACTTCGAGCGGGCAAAACTTTCTATTCGTACGTCGCGTCGCGGCCGGCAGCATATGCACGCGAAGCTCTCTTCGAGCCCCACGCCGTGCGCAATGGCTTCGCCCATTGCGCCTGATTTCCTGAGCCAAAATCGGACGTTTAAGCCCTCTACGCACCGTTTTTCTACAAACGGCGAGGCGGGCCCCGCTCCTGCACGGACATTAGCCCGACCAGTGCTCGCGATAGACGGTCGTTTTGAAAATAAATAAATAAATTAACCCACGGCGTGCAATTTCGTGCTTACTGGATTAACTGCGTCTTCGTCCGACGAATTCGATTCGGCAGAGGGCGGAAAAAAAAAAAAAAAGAAAAAGAGGGAGGGGTGCAACACGAGGACTTCCCAGGGGGTCACCCATCCTGGTACTACTCTCGCCCAAGCACGCTTAACTTCGGAGTTCTGATGGGATGCGGTGCATTAGTGCTGGTATGATCGCACCCGTTGAGTTACGCGCGTTAAGTTCATTTATTTGATCCGTACTCGTCTCGCAGTAACCCTTCACACTTCGAGCGGGCAAAACTTTCTATTCGTACGTCGCCTCGCGGCCGGCAGCATATGCACGCGAAGCTCTCTTCGAGCCCCACGCCGTGCGCACTGGCTTCGCCCATTGCGCCTGATTTCCTGAGCCAAAATCGGACGTTTAAGCCCTCGACGCACCGTTTTTCTACAAACGGCGAGGCGGGCCCCGCTCCTGCACGGACATTAGCCCGACCAGTGCTCGCGATAGACGGTCGTTTTGAAAATAAATAAATAAATTAACCCACGGCGTGCAATTTCGTGCTTGCTGGATTAACTGCGTCTTCGTCCGACGAATTCGATTCGGCAGAGGGCGGAAAAAAAAAAAAAAAGAAAAAGAGGGAGGGGTGCAACACGAGGACTTCCCAGGGGGTCACCCATCCTAGTACTACTCTCGCCCAAGCACGCTTAACTTCGGAGTTCTGATGGGATCCGGTGCATTAGTGCTGGTATGATCGCACCCGTTGAGTTACGCGCGTTAAGTTCATTTATTTGATCCGTACTCGTCTCGCAGTAACCCTTCACACTTCGAGCGGGCAAAACTTTCTATTCGTACGTCGCCTCGCGGCCGGCAGCATATGCACGCGAAGCTCTCTTCGAGCCCCACGCCGTGCGCAATGGCTTCGCCCATTGCGCCTGATTTCCTGAGCCAAAATCGGACGTTTAAGCCCTCGACGCACCGTTTTTCTACAAACGGCGAGGCGGGCCCCGCTCCTGCACGGACATTAGCCCGACCAGTGCTCGCGATAGACGGTCGTTTTGAAAATAAATAAATAAATTAACCCACGGCGTGCAATTTCGTGCTTGCTGGATTAACTGCGTCTTCGTCCGACGAATTCGATTCGGCAGAGGGCGGAAAAAAAAAAAAAAAAGAAAAAGAGGGAGGGGTGCAACACGAGGACTTCCCAGGGGGTCACCCATCCTAGTACTACTCTCGCCCAAGCACGCTTAACTTCGGAGTTCTGATGGGATCCGGTGCATTAGTGCTGGTATGATCGCACCCGTTGAGTTACGCGCGTTAAGTTCATTTATTTGATCCGTACTCGTCTCGCAGTAACCCTTCACACTTCGAGCGGGCAAAACTTTCTATTCGTACGTCGCCTCGCGGCCGGCAGCATATGCACGCGAAGCTCTCTTCGAGCCCCACGCCGTGCGCACTGGCTTCGCCCATTGCGCCTGATTTCCTGAGCCAAAATCGGACGTTTAAGCCCTCGACGCACCGTTTTTCTACAAACGGCGAGGCGGGCCCCGCTCCTGCACGGACATTAGCCCGACCAGTGCTCGCGATAGACGGTCGTTTTGAAAATAAATAAATAAATTAACCCACGGCGTGCAATTTCGTGCTTGCTGGATTAACTGCGTCTTCGTCCGACGAATTCGATTCGGCAGAGGGCGGAAAAAAAAAAAAAAAAGAAAAAGAGGGAGGGGTGCAACACGAGGACTTCCCAGGGGGTCACCCATCCTAGTACTACTCTCGCCCAAGCACGCTTAACTTCGGAGTTCTGATGGGATGCGGTGCATTAGTGCTGGTATGATCGCACCCGTTGAGTTACGCGCGTTAAGTTCATTTATTTGATCCGTACTCGTCTCGCAGTAACCCTTCACACTTCGAGCGGGCAAAACTTTCTATTCGTACGTCGCCTCGCGGCCGGCAGCATATGCACGCGAAGCTCTCTTCGAGCCCCACGCCGTGCGCACTGGCTTCGCCCATTGCGCCTGATTTCCTGAGCCAAAATCGGACGTTTAAGCCCTCGACGCACCGTTTTTCTACAAACGGCGAGGCGGGCCCCGCTCCTGCACGGACATTAGCCCGACCAGTGCTCGCGATAGACGGTCGTTTTGAAAATAAATAAATAAATTAACCCACGGCGTGCAATTTCGTGCTTGCTGGATTAACTGCGTCTTCGTCCGACGAATTCGATTCGGCAGAGGGCGGAAAAAAAAAAAAAAAGAAAAAGAGGGAGGGGTGCAACACGAGGACTTCCCAGGGGGTCACCCATCCTAGTACTACTCTCGCCCAAGCACGCTTAACTTCGGAGTTCTGATGGGATCCGGTGCATTAGTGCTGGTATGATCGCACCCGTTGAGTTACGCGCGTTAAGTTCATTTATTTGATCCGTACTCGTCTCGCAGTAACCCTTCACACTTCGAGCGGGCAAAACTTTCTATTCGTACGTCGCCTCGCGGCCGGCAGCATATGCACGCGAAGCTCTCTTCGAGCCCCACGCCGTGCGCAATGGCTTCGCCCATTGCGCCTGATTTCCTGAGCCAAAATCGGACGTTTAAGCCCTCGACGCACCGTTTTTCTACAAACGGCGAGGCGGGCCCCGCTCCTGCACGGACATTAGCCCGACCAGTGCTCGCGATAGACGGTCGTTTTGAAAATAAATAAATAAATTAACCCACGGCGTGCAATTTCGTGCTTGCTGGATTAACTGCGTCTTCGTCCGACGAATTCGATTCGGCAGAGGGCGGAAAAAAAAAAAAAAAAGAAAAAGAGGGAGGGGTGCAACACGAGGACTTCCCAGGGGGTCACCCATCCTAGTACTACTCTCGCCCAAGCACGCTTAACTTCGGAGTTCTGATGGGATCCGGTGCATTAGTGCTGGTATGATCGCACCCGTTGAGTTACGCGCGTTAAGTTCATTTATTTGATCCGTACTCGTCTCGCAGTAACCCTTCACACTTCGAGCGGGCAAAACTTTCTATTCGTACGTCGCCTCGCGGCCGGCAGCATATGCACGCGAAGCTCTCTTCGAGCCCCACGCCGTGCGCACTGGCTTCGCCCATTGCGCCTGATTTCCTGAGCCAAAATCGGACGTTTAAGCCCTCGACGCACCGTTTTTCTACAAACGGCGAGGCGGGCCCCGCTCCTGCACGGACATTAGCCTGACCAGTGCTCGCGATAGACGGTCGTTTTGAAAATAAATAAATAAATTAACCCACGGCGTGCAATTTCGTGCTTGCTGGATTAACTGCGTCTTCGTCCGACGAATTCGATTCGGCAGAGGGCGGAAAAAAAAAAAAAAAGAAAAAGAGGGAGGGGTGCAACACGAGGACTTCCCAGGGGGTCACCCATCCTAGTACTACTCTCGCCCAAGCACGCTTAACTTCGGAGTTCTGATGGGATCCGGTGCATTAGTGCTGGTATGATCGCACCCGTTGAGTTACGCGCGTTAAGTTCATTTATTTGATCCGTACTCGTCTCGCAGTAACCCTTCACACTTCGAGCGGGCAAAACTTTCTATTCGTACGTCGCCTCGCGGCCGGCAGCATATGCACGCGAAGCTCTCTTCGAGCCCCACGCCGTGCGCAATGGCTTTGCCCATTGCGCCTGATTTCCTGAGCCAAAATCGGACGTTTAAGCCCTCTACGCACCGTTTTTCTACAAACGGCGAGGCGGGCCCCGCTCCTGCACGGACATTAGCCCGACCAGTGCTCGCGATAGACGGTCGTTTTGAAAATAAATAAATAAATTAACCCACGGCGTGCAATTTCGTGCTTGCTGGATTAACTGCGTCTTCGTCCGACGAATTCGATTCGGCAGAGGGCGGAAAAAAAAAAAAAAAGAAAAAGAGGGAGGGGTGCAACAGGAGGACTTCCCAGGGGGTCACCCATCCTAGTACTACTCTCGCCCAAGCACGCTTAACTTCGGAGTTCTGATGGGATCCGGTGCATTAGTGCTGGTATGATCGCACCCGTTGAGTTACGCGCGTTAAGTTCATTTATTTGATCCGTACTCGTCTCGCAGTAACCCTTCACACTTCGAGCGGGCAAAACTTTCTATTCGTACGTCGCCTCGCGGACGGCAGCATATGCACGCGAAGCTCTCTTCGAGCCCCACGCCGTGCGCAATGGCTTCGCCCATTGCGCCTGATTTCCTGAGCCAAAATCGGACGTTTAAGCCCTCTACGCACCGTTTTTCTACAAACGGCGAGGCGGGCCCCGCTCCTGCACGGACATTAGCCCGACCAGTGCTCGCGATAGATGGTCGTTTTGAAAATAAATAAATAAATTAACCCACGGCGTGCAATTTCGTGCTTGCTGGATTAACTGCGTCTTCGTCCGACGAATTCGATTCGGCAGAGGGCGGAAAAAAAGAAAAAAAGAAAAAGAGGGAGGGGTGCAACACGAGGACTTCCCAGGGGGTCACCCATCCTAGTACTACTCTCGCTCAAGCACGCTTAACTTCGGAGTTCTGATGGGATCCGGTGCATTAGTGCTGGTATGATCGCACCCGTTGAGTTACGCGCGTTAAGTTCATTTATTTGATCCGTACTCGTCTCGCAGTAACCCTTCACACTTCGAGCGGGCAAAACTTTCTATTCGTACGTCGCCTCGCGGCCGGCAGCATATGCACGCGAAGCTCTCTTCGAGCCCCACGCCGTGCGCACTGGCTTCGCCCATTGCGCCTGATTTCCTTAGCCAAAATCGGACGTTTAAGCCCTCGACGCACCGTTTTTCTACAAACGGCGAGGCGGGCCCCGCTCCTGCACGGACATTAGCCCGACCAGTGCTCGCGATAGACGGTCGTTTTGAAAATAAATAAATAAATTAACCCACGGCGTGCAATTTCGTGCTTGCTGGATTAACTGCGTCTTCGTCCGACGAATTCGATTCGGCAGAGGGCGGAAAAAAAAAAAAAAAGAAAAAGAGGGAGGGGTGCAACACGAGGACTTCCCAGGGGGTCACCCATCCTAGTACTACTCTCGCCCAAGCACGCTTAACTTCGAAGTTCTGATGGGATCCGGTGCATTAGTGCTGGTATGATCGCACCCGTTGAGTTACGCGCGTTAAGTTCATTTATTTGATCCGTACTCGTCTCGCAGTAACCCTTCACACTTCGAGCGGGCAAAACTTTCTATTCGTACGTCGCCTCGCGGCCGGCAGCATATGCACGCGAAGCTCTCTTCGAACCCCACGCCGTGCGCAACAGGCTACGCCCATTGCGCCTGATTTCCTGAGCCAAAATCGGACGTTTAAGCCCTCTACGCACCGTTTTTCTACAAACGGCGACGCGGGCCCAGCTCCTGCACGGACATTAGCCCGACCAGTGCTCGCGGTAGACGGTCGTTTTGAAAATAAATAAATTAATTAACCCACGGCGTGCAATTACGTGCTTGCTGGATTAACTGCGTCTTCGCCCGACGAAGTCGATTCGGGAGAGGGCGGAAAAAAAAAAAAAAAAAAAAAGAGGGAGGGGTGCAACACGAGGACTTCCCAGGGGGTCACCCATCCTAGTACTACTCTCGCCCAAGCACGCTTAACTTCGGAGTTCTGATGGGATCCGATGCATTAGTGCTGGTATGATCGCACCCGTTGAGTTACGCGCGTTAAGTTCATTTATTTGATCCGTACTCGTCTCGCAATAACCCTTCACACTTCGAGCGGGCAAAACTTTCTATTCGTACGTCGCCTCGCGGCCGGCAGCATATGCACGCGAAGCTCTCTTCGAGCCCCACGCCGTGCGCAATGGGCTTCGCCCATTGCGCCTGATTTCCTGAGCCAAAATCGGACGTTTAAGCCCTCTACGCACCGTTTTTCTACAAACGGCGAGGCGGGCCCCGCTCCTGCACGGACATTAGCCCGACCAGTGCTCGCGATAGACGGTCGTTTTGAAAATAAATAAATAAATTAACCCACGGCGTGCAATTTCGTGCTTGCTGGATTAACTGCGTCTTCGTCCGACGAATTCGATTCGGCAGAGGGCGGAAAAAAAAAAAAAAAAAAAAGAGGGAGGGGTGCAACACGAGGACTTCCCAGGGGGTCACCCATCCTAGTACTACTCTCGCCCAAGCACGCTTAACTTCGGAGTTCTGATGGGATCCGGTGCATTAGTGCTGGTATGATCGCACCCGTTGAGTTACGCGCGTTAAGTTCATTTATTTGATCCGTACTCGTCTCGCAGTAACCCTTCACACTTCGAGCGGGCAAAACTTTCTATTCGTACGTCGCCTCGCGGCCGGCAGCATATGCACGCGAAGCTCTCTTCGAGCCCCACGCCGTGCGCAATGGCTTCGCCCATTGCGCCTGATTTCTTGAGCCAAAATCGGACGTTTAAGCCCTCTACGCACCGTTTTTCTACAAACGGCGAGGCGGGCCCCGCTCCTGCACGGACATTAGCCCGACCAGTGCTCGCGATAGACGGTCGTTTTGAAAATAAATAAATAAATTAACCCACGGCGTGCAATTTCGTGCTTGCTGGATTAACTGCGTCTTCGTCCGACGAATTCGATTCGGCAGAGGGCGGAAAAAAAAAAAAAAGAAAAAGAGGGAGGGGTGCAACACGAGGACTTCCCAGGGGGTCACCCATCCTAGTACTACTCTCGCCCAAGCACGCTTAACTTCGGAGTTCTGATGGGATCCGGTGCATTAGTGCTGGTATGATCGCACCCGTTGAGTTACGCGCGTTAAGTTCATTTATTTGATCCGTACTCGTCTCGCAGTAGCCCTTCACACTTCGAGCGGGCAAAACTTTCTATTCGTACGTCGCCTCGCGGCCGGCAGCATATGCACGCGAAGCTCTTTTCGAGCCCCACGCCGTGCGCAACAGGCTACGCCCATTGCGCATGATTTCCTGAGCCAAAATCGGACGTTTGAGCCCTCCACGCACCGTTTTTCTACAAACGGCGACGCGGGCCCAGCTCCTGCACGGACATTAGCCCGACCAGTGCTCGCGGTAGACGGTCGTTTTGAAAATAAATAAATTAATTAACCCACGGCGTGCAATTTCGTGCTTGCTGGATTAACTGCGTCTTCGCCCGACGAAGTCGATTCGGGAGAGGGCGGAAAAAAAAAAAAAAAAGAAAAAGAGGGAGGGGTGCAACACGAGGACTTCCCAGGGGGTCACCCATCCTAGTACTACTCTCGCCCAAGCACGCTTAACTTCGGAGTTCTGATGGGATCCGGTGCATTAGTGCTGGTATGATCGCACCCGTTGAGTTACGCGCGTTAAGTTCATTTATTTGATCCGTACTCGTCTCGCAATAGCCCTTCACACTTCGAGCGGGCAAAACTTTCTATTCGTACGTCGCCTCGCGGCCGGCAGCATATGCACGCGAAGCTCTCTTCGAGCCCCACGCCGTGCGCAACAGGCTACGCCCATTGCGCCTGATTTCCTGAGCCAAAATCGGACGTTTAAGCCCTCTACGCACCGTTTTTCTACAAACGGCGAGGCGGGCCCAGCTCCTGCACGGACATTAGCCCGACCAGTGCTCGCGGTAGACGGTCGTTTTGAAAATAAATAAATTAATTAACCCACGGCGTGCAATTTCGTGCTTGCTGGATTAACTGCGTCTTCGCCCGACGAATTCGATTCGGGAGAGGGCGGAAAAAAAAAAAAAAGAAAAAGAGAGAGGGGTGCAACACGAGGACTTCCCAGGGGGTCACCCATCCTGGTACTACTTCGCCCAAGCACGCTTAACTTCGGAGTTCTGATGGGATCCGGTGCATTAGTGCTGGTATGATCGCACCCGTTGAGTTACGCGCGTTAAGTTCATTTATTTGATCCGTACTCGTCTCGCAATAACCCTTCACACTTCGAGCGGGCAAAACTTTCTATTCGTACGTCGCCTCGCGGCCGGCAGCATATGCACGCGAAGCTCTCTTCGAGCCCCACGCCGTGCGCAATAGGCGAAGCCTATTGCGCCTGATTTCCTGAGCCAAAATCGGACGTTTAAGCCCTCTACGCACCGTTTTTCTACAAACGGCGAGGCGGGCCCCGCTCCTGCACGGACATTAGCCCGACCAGTGCTCGCGATAGACGGTCGTTTTGAAAATAAATAAATAAATTAACCCACGGCGTGCAATTTCGTGCTTGCTGGATTAACTGCGTCTTCGTCCGACGTATTCGATTCGGCAGAGGGCGGAAAAAAAAAAAAAAAGAAAAAGAGGGAGGGGTGCAACACGAGGACTTCCCAGGGGGTCACCCATCCTAGTACTACTCTCGCCCAAGCACGCTTAACTTCGGAGTTCTGATGGGATCCGGTGCATTAGTGCTGGTATGATCGCACCCGTTGAGTTACGCGCGTTAAGTTCATTTATTTGATCCATACTCGTCTCGCAGTAACCCTTCACACTTCGAGCGGGCAAAACTTTCTATTCGTACGTCGCCTCGCGGCCGGCAGCATATGCACGCGAAGCTCTCTTCGAGCCCCACGCCGTGCGCAATGGCTTCGCCCATTGCGCCTGATTTCCTGAGCCAAAATCGGACGTTTAAGCCCTCTACGCACCGTTTTTCTACAAACGGCGAGGCGGGCCCCGCTCCTGCACGGACATTAGCCCGACCAGTGCTCGCGATAGACGGTCGTTTTGAAAATAAATAAATAAATTAACCCACGGCGTGCAATTTCGTGCTTGCTGGATTAACTGCGTCTTCGTCCGACGAATTCGATTCGGCAGAGGGCGGAAAAAAAAAAAAAAAGAAAAAGAGGGAGGGGTGCAACACGAGGACTTCCCAGGGGGTCACCCATCCTAGTACTACTCTCGCCCAAGCACGCTTAACTTCGGAGTTCTGATGGGATCCGGTGCATTAGTGCTGGTATGATCGCACCCGTTGAGTTACGCGCGTTAAGTTCATTTATTTGATCCGTACTCGTCTCGCAGTAACCCTTCACACTTCGAGCGGGCAAAACTTTCTATTCGTACGTCGCCTCGCGGCCGGCAGCATATGCACGCGAAGCTCTCTTCGAGCCCCACGCCGTGCGCACTGGCTTCGCCCATTGCGCCTGATTTCCTGAGCCAAAATCGGACGTTTAAGCCCTCTACGCACCGTTTTTCTACAAACGGCGAGGCGGGCCCAGCTCCTGCACGGACATTAGCCCGACCAGTGCTCGCGGTAGACGGTCGTTTTGAAAATAAATAAATTAATTAACCCACGGCGTGCAATTTCGTGCTTGCTGGATTAACTGCGTCTTCGCCCGACGAATTCGATTCGGGAGAGGGCGGAAAAAAAAAAAAAAAAAAAAAAAAGGGAGGGGTGCAACACGAGGACTTCCCAGGGGGTCACCCATCCTAGTACTACTCTCGCCCAAGCACGCTTAACTTCGGAGTTCTGATGGGATCCGGTGCATTAGTGCTGGTATGATCGCACCCGTTGAGTTACGCGCGTTAAGTTCATTTATTTGATCCGTACTCGTCTCGCAATAACCCTTCACACTTCGAGCGGGCAAAACTTTCTATTCGTACGTCGCCTCGCGGCCGGCAGCATATGCACGCGAAGCTCTCTTCGAGCCCCATGCCATGCGCAATGGGCTTCGCCCATTGCGCCTGATTTCCTGAGCCAAAATCGGACGTTTAAGCCCTCTACGCACCGTTTTTCTACAAACGGCGAGGCGGGCCCCGCTCCTGCACGGACATTAGCCCGACCAGTGCTCGCGATAGACGGTCGTTTTGAAAATAAATAAATAAATTAAGCCACGGCGTGCAATTTCGTGCTTGCTGGATTAACTGCGTCTTCGTCCGACGAATTCGATTCGGCAGAGGGCGGAAAAAAAAAAAAAAAGAAAAAGAGGGAGGGGTGCAACACGAGGACTTCCCAGGGGGTCACCCATCCTAGTACTACTCTCGCCCAAGCGCGCTTAACTTCGGAGTTCTGATGGGATCCGGTGCATTAGTGCTGGTATGATCGCACCCGTTGAGTTACGCGCGTTAAGTTCATTTATTTGATCCATACTCGTCTCGCAGTAACCCTTCACACTTCGAGCGGGCAAAACTTTCTATTCGTACGTCGCCTCGCGGCCGGCAGCATATGCACGCGAAGCTCTCTTCGAGCCCCACGCCGTGCGCACTGGCTTCGCCCATTGCGCCTGATTTCCTGAGCCAAAATCGGACGTTTAAGCCCTCTACGCACCGTTTTTCTACAAACGGCGAGGCGGGCCCCGCTCCTGCACGGACATTAGCCCGACCAGTGCTCGCGATAGACGGTCGTTTTGAAAATAAATAAATAAATTAACCCACGGCGTGCAATTTCGTGCTTGCTGGATTAACTGCGTCTTCGTCCGACGAATTCGATTCGGCAGAGGGCGGAAAAAAAAAAAAAAAAGAAAAAGAGGGAGGGGTGCAACACGAGGACATCCCAGGGGGTCACCCATCCTAGTACTACTCTCGCCCAAGCACGCTTAACTTCGGAGTTCTGATGGGATCCGGTGCATTAGTGCTGGTATGATCGCACCCGTTGAGTTACGCGCGTTAAGTTCATTTATTTGATCCGTACTCGTCTCGCAGTAACCCTTCACACTTCGAGCGGGCAAAACTTTCTATTCGTACGTCGCCTCGCGGCCGGCAGCATATGCACGCGAAGCTCTCTTCGAGCCCCACGCCGTGCGCACTGGCTTCGCCCATTGCGCCTGATTTCCTGAGCCAAAATCGGACGTTTAAGCCCTCTACGCACCGTTTTTCTACAAACGGCGAGGCGGGCCCAGCTCCTGCACGGACATTAGCCCGACCAGTGCTCGCGGTAGACGGTCGTTTTGAAAATAAATAAATTAATTAACCCACGGCGTGCAATTTCGTGCTTGCTGGATTAACTGCGTCTTCGCCCGACGAATTCGATTCGGGAGAGGGCGGAAAAAAAAAAAAAAAGAAAAAGAGGGAGGGGTGCAACACGAGGACTTCCCAGGGGGTCACCCATCCTAGTACTACTCTCGCCCAAGCACGCTTAACTTCGGAGTTCTGATGGGATCCGGTGCATTAGTGCTGGTATGATCGCACCCGTTGAGTTACGCGCGTTAAGTTCATTTATTTGATCCGTACTCGTCTCGCAATAACCCTTCACACTTCGAGCGGGCAAAACTTTCTATTCGTACGTCGCCTCGCGGCCGGCAGCATATGCACGCGAAGCTCTCTTCGAGCCCCACGCCGTGCGCAATGGGCTTCGCCCATTGCGCCTGATTTCCTGAGCCAAAATCGGACGTTTAAGCCCTCTACGCACCGTTTTTCTACAAACGGCGAGGCGGGCCCCGCTCCTGCACGGACATTAGCCCGACCAGTGCTCGCGATAGATGGTCGTTTTGAAAATAAATAAATAAATTAAGCCACGGCGTGCAATTTCGTGCTTGCTGGATTAACTGCGTCTTCGTCCGACGAATTCGATTCGGCAGAGGGCGGAAAAAAAAAAAAAAAGAAAAAGAGGGAGGGGTGCAACACGAGGACTTCCCAGGGGGTCACCCATCCTAGTACTACTCTCGCCCAAGCACGCTTAACTTCGGAGTTCTGATGGGATCCGGTGCATTAGTGCTGGTATGATCGCACCCGTTGAGTTACGCGCGTTAAGTTCATTTATTTGATCCGTACTCGTCTCGCAGTAACCCTTCACACTTCGAGCGGGCAAAACTTTCTATTCGTACGTCGCCTCGCGGCCGGCAGCATATGCACGCGAAGCTCTCTTCGAGCCCCACGCCGTGCGCACTGGCTTCGCCCATTGCGCCTGATTTCCTGAGCCAAAATCGGACGTTTAAGCCCTCTACGCACCGTTTTTCTACAAACGGCGAGGCGGGCCCAGCTCCTGCACGGACATTAGCCCGACCAGTGCTCGCGGTAGACGGTCGTTTTGAAAATAAATAAATTAATTAACCCACGGCGTGCAATTTCGTGCTTGCTGGATTAACTGCGTCTTCGCCCGACGAATTCGATTCGGGAGAGGGCGGAAAAAAAAAAAAAAAAAAAAAGAGGGAGGGGTGCAACACGAGGACTTCCCAGGGGGTCACCCATCCTAGTACTACTCTCGCCCAAGCACGCTTAACTTCGGAGTTCTGATGGGATCCGGTGCATTAGTGCTGGTATGATCGCACCCGTTGAGTTACGCGCGTTAAGTTCATTTATTTGATCCGTACTCGTCTCGCAATAACCCTTCACACTTCGAGCGGGCAAAACTTTCTATTCGTACGTCGCCTCGCGGCCGGCAGCATATGCACGCGAAGCTCTCTTCGAGCCCCATGCCGTGCGCAATGGGCTTCGCCCATTGCGCCTGATTTCCTGAGCCAAAATCGGACGTTTAAGCCCTCTACGCACCGTTTTTCTACAAACGGCGAGGCGGGCCCCGCTCCTGCACGGACATTAGCCCGACCAGTGCTCGCGATAGACGGTCGTTTTGAAAATAAATAAATAAATTAAGCCACGGCGTGCAATTTCGTGCTTGCTGGATTAACTGCGTCTTCGTCCGACGAATTCGATTCGGCAGAGGGCGGAAAAAAAAAAAAAAAGAAAAAGAGGGAGGGGTGCAACACGAGGACATCCCAGGGGGTCACCCATCCTAGTACTACTCTCGCCCAAGCACGCTTAACTTCGGAGTTCTGATGGGATCCGGTGCATTAGTGCTGGTATGATCGCACCCGTTGAGTTACGCGCGTTAAGTTCATTTATTTGATCCATACTCGTCTCGCAGTAACCCTTCACACTTCGAGCGGGCAAAACTTTCTATTCGTACGTCGCCTCGCGGCCGGCAGCATATGCACGCGAAGCTCTCTTCGAGCCCCACGCCGTGCGCACTGGCTTCGCCCATTGCGCCTGATTTCCTGAGCCAAAATCGGACGTTTAAGCCCTCTACGCACCGTTTTTCTACAAACGGCGAGGCGGGCCCAGCTCCTGCACGGACATTAGCCCGACCAGTGCTCGCGGTAGACGGTCGTTTTGAAAATAAATAAATTAATTAACCCACGGCGTGCAATTTCGTGCTTGCTGGATTAACTGCGTCTTCGCCCGACGAATTCGATTCGGGAGAGGGCGGAAAAAAAAAAAAAAAGAAAAAGAGGGAGGGGTGCAACACGAGGACTTCCCAGGGGGTCACCCATCCTAGTACTACTCTCGCCCAAGCACGCTTAACTTCGGAGTTCTGATGGGATCCGGTGCATTAGTGCTGGTATGATCGCACCCGTTGAGTTACGCGCGTTAAGTTCATTTATTTGATCCGTACTCGTCTCGCAATAACCCTTCACACTTCGAGCGGGCAAAACTTTCTATTCGTACGTCGCCTCGCGGCCGGCAGCATATGCACGCGAAGCTCTCTTCGAGCCCCGCCCATTGCGCCTGATTTCCTGAGCCAAAATCGGACGTTTAAGCCCTCTACGCACCGTTTTTCTACAAACGGCGAGGCGGGCCCCGCTCCTGCACGGACATTAGCCCGACCAGTGCTCGCGATAGACGGTCGTTTTGAAAATAAATAAATAAATTAAGCCACGGCGTGCAATTTCGTGCTTGCTGGATTAACTGCGTCTTCGTCCGACGAATTCGATTCGGCAGAGGGCGGAAAAAAAAAAAAAAAGAAAAAGAGGGAGGGGTGCAACACGAGGACTTCCCAGGGGGTCACCCATCCTAGTACTACTCTCGCCCAAGCACGCTTAACTTCGGAGTTCTGATGGGATCCGGTGCATTAGTGCGGGTATGATCGCACCCGTTGAGTTACGCGCGTTAAGTTCATTTATTTGATCCGTACTCGTCTCGCAATAGCCCTTCACACTTCGAGCGGGCAAAACTTTCTATTCGTACGTCGCCTCGCGGCCGGCAGCATATGCACGCGAAGCTCTCTTCGAGCCCCACGCCGTGCGCAATGGCTTCGCCCATTGCGCCTGATTTCCTGAGCCAAAATCGGACGTTTAAGCCCTCTACGCACCGTTTTTCTACAAACGGCGAGGCGGGCCCCGCTCCTGCACGGACATTAGCCCGACCAGTGCTCGCGGTAGACGGTCGTTTTGAAAATAAATAAATTAATTAACCCACGGCGTGCAATTTCGTGCTTGCTGGATTAACTGTGTCTTCGCCCGACGAATTCGATTCGGGAGAGGGCGGAAAAAAAAAAAAAAAGAAAAAGAGGGAGGGGTGCAACACGAGGACTTCCCAGGGGGTCACCCATCCTAGTACTACTCTCGCCCAAGCACGCTTAACTTCGGAGTTCTGATGGGATCCGGTGCATTAGTGCTGGTATGATCGCACCCGTTGAGTTACGCGCGTTAAGTTCATTTATTTGATCCGTACTCGTCTCGCAATAACCCTTCACACTTCGAGCGGGCAAAACTTTCTATTCGTACGTCGCCTCGCAGCCGGCAGCATATGCACGCGAAGCTCTCTTCGAGCCCCACGCCGTGCGCAATGGGCTTCGCCCATTGCGCCTGATTTCCTGAGCCAAAATCGGACGTTTAAGCCCTCTACGCACCGTTTTTCTACAAACGGCGAGGCGGGCCCCGCTCCTGCACGGACATTAGCCCGACCAGTGCTCGCGATAGACGGTCGTTTTGAAAATAAATAAATAAATTAACCCACGGCGTGCAATTTCGTGCTTGCTGGATTAACTGCGTCTTCGTCCGACGAATTCGATTCGGCAGAGGGCGGAAAAAAAAAAAAAAAGAAAAAGAGGGAGGGGTGCAACACGAGGACTTCCCAGGGGGTCACCCATCCTAGTACTACTCTCGCCCAAGCACGCTTAACTTCGGAGTTCTGATGGGATCCGGTGCATTAGTGCTGGTATGATCGCACCCGTTGAGTTACGCGCGTTAAGTTCATTTATTTGATCCGTACTCGTCTCGCAGTAACCCTTCACACTTCGAGCGGGCAAAACTTTCTATTCGTACGTCGCCTCGCGGCCGGCAGCATATGCACGCGAAGCTCTCTTCGAGCCCCACGCCGTGCGCAATGGCTTCGCCCATTGCGCCTGATTTCCTGAGCCAAAATCGGACGTTTAAGCCCTCTACGCACCGTTTTTCTACAAACGGCGAGGCGGGCCCCGCTCCTGCACGGACATTAGCCCGACCATTGCTCGCGATAGACGGTCGTTTTGAAAATAAATAAATAAATTAACCCACGGCGTGCAATTTCGTGCTTGCTGGATTAACTGCGTCTTCGTCCGACGAATTCGATTCGGCAGAGGGCGGAAAAAAAAAAAAAAAGAAAAAGAGGGAGGGGTGCAACACGAGGACTTCCCAGGGGGTCACCCATCCTAGTACTACTCTCGCCCAAGCACGCTTAACTTCGGAGTTCTGATGAGATCCGGTGCATTAGTGCTGGTATGATCGCACCCGTTGAGTTACGCGCGTTAAGTTCATTTATTTGATCCGTACTCGTCTCGCAGTAACCCTTCACACTTCGAGCGGGCAAAACTTTCTATTCGTACGTCGCCTCGCGGCCGGCAGCATATGCACGCGAAGCTCTCTTCGAGACCCACGCCGTGCGCACTGGCTTCGCCCATTGCGCCTGATTTCCTGAGCCAAAATCGGACGTTTAAGCCCTCTACGCACCGTTTTTCTACAAACGGCGAGGCGGGCCCCGCTCCTGCACGGACATTAGCCCGACCAGTGCTCGCGGTAGACGGTCGTTTTGAAAATAAATAAATTAATTAACCCACGGCGTGCAATTTCGTGCTTGCTGGATTAACTGTGTCTTCGCCCGACGAATTCGATTCGGGAGAGGGCGTAAAAAAAAAAAAAAAGAAAAAGAGGGAGGGGTGCAACACGAGGACTTCCCAGGGGGTCACCCATCCTAGTACTACTCTCGCCCAAGCACGCTTAACTTCGGAGTTCTGATGGGATCCGGTGCATTAGTGCTGGTATGATCGCACCCGTTGAGTTACGCGCGTTCCTGATTTCCTGAGCCAAAATCGGACGTTTAAGCCCTCTACGCACCGTTTTTCTACAAACGGCGAGGCGGGCCCCGCTCCTGCACGGACATTAGCCCGACCAGTGCTCGCGATAGACGGTCGTTTTGAAAATAAATAAATAAATTAACCCACGGCGTGCAATTTCGTGCTTGCTGGATTAACTGCGTCTTCGTCCGACGAATTCGATTCGGCAGAGGGCGGAAAAAAAAAAAAAAAGAAAAAGAGGGAGGGGTGCAACACGAGGACTTCCCAGGGGGTCACCCATCCTAGTACTACTCTCGCCCAAGCACGCTTAACTTCGGAGTTCTGATGGGATCCGGTGCATTTGTGCTGGTATGATCGCACCCGTTGAGTTACGCGCGTTAAGTTCATTTATTTGATCCGTACTCGTCTCGCAGTAACCCTTCACACTTCGAGCGGGCAAAACTTTCTATTCGTACGTCGCCTCGCGGCCGGCAGCATATGCACGCGAAGCTCTCTTCGAGCCCCACGCCGTGCGCAATGGCTTCGCCCATTGCGCCTGATTTCCTGAGCCAAAATCGGACGTTTAAGCCCTCTACGCACCGTTTTTCTACAAACGGCGAGGCGGGCCCCGCTCCTGCACGGACATTAGCCCGACCATTGCTCGCGATAGACGGTCGTTTTGAAAATAAATAAATAAATTAACCCACGGCGTGCAATTTCGTGCTTGCTGGATTAACTGCGTCTTCGTCCGACGAATTCGATTCGGCAGAGGGCGGAAAAAAAAAAAAAAAGAAAAAGAGGGAGGGGTGCAACACGAGGACTTCCCAGGGGGTCACCCATCCTAGTACTACTCTCGCCCAAGCACGCTTAACTTCGGAGTTCTGATGAGATCCGGTGCATTAGTGCTGGTATGATCGCACCCGTTGAGTTACGCGCGTTAAGTTCATTTATTTGATCCGTACTCGTCTCGCAGTAACCCTTCACACTTCGAGCGGGCAAAACTTTCTATTCGTACGTCGCCTCGCGGCCGGCAGCATATGCACGCGAAGCTCTCTTCGAGCCCCACGCCGTGCGCACTGGCTTCGCCCATTGCGCCTGATTTCCTGAGCAAAAATCGGACGTTTAAGCCCTCTACGCACCGTTTTTCTACAAACGGCGAGGCGGGCCCAGCTCCTGCACGGACATTAGCCCGACCAGTGCTCGCGGTAGACGGTCGTTTTGAAAATAAATAAATTAATTAACCCACGGCGTGCAATTTCGTGCTTGCTGGATTAACTGCGTCTTCGCCCGACGAATTCGATTCGGGAGAGGGCGGAAAAAAAAAAAAAAAGAAAAAGAGGGAGGGGTGCAACACGAGGACTTCCCAGGGGGTCACCCATCCTAGTACTACTCTCGCCCAAGCACGCTTAACTTCGGAGTTCTGATGGGATCCGGTGCATTAGTGCTGGTATGATCGCACCCGTTGAGTTACGCGCGTTAAGTTCATTTATTTGATCCGTACTCGTCTCGCAGTAACCCTTCACACTTCGAGCGGGCAAAACTTTCTATTCGTACGTCGCCTCGCGGCCGGCAGCATATGCACGCGAAGCTCTCTTCGAGCCCCACGCCGTGCGCAATGGGCGAAGCCCATTGCTCCTGATTTCCTGAGCCAAAATCGGACGTTTAAGCCCTCTACGCACCGTTTTTCTACAAACGGCGAGGCGGGCCCCGCTCCTGCACGGACATTAGCCCGACCAGTGCTCGCGATAGACGGTCGTTTTGAAAATAAATAAATAAATTAACCCACGGCGTGCAATTTCGTGCTTGCTGGATTAACTGCGTCTTCGTCCGACGAATTCGATTCGGCAGAGGGCGGAAAAAAAAAAAAAAAGAAAAAGAGGGAGGGGTGCAACACGAGGACTTCCCAGGGGGTCACCCATCCTAGTACTACTCTCGCCCAAGCACGCTTAACTTCGGAGTTCTGATGGGATCCGGTGCATTAGTGCTGGTATGATCGCACCCGTTGAGTTACGCGCGTTAAGTTCATTTATTTGATCCGTACTCGTCTCGCAGTAACCCTTCACACTTCGAGCGGGCAAAACTTTCTATTCGTACGTCGCCTCGCGGCCGGCAGCATATGCACGCGAAGCTCTCTTCGAGCCCCACGCCGTGCGCACTGGCTTCGCCCATTGCGCCTGATTTCCTGAGCCAAAATCGGACGTTTAAGCCCTCTACGCACCGTTTTTCTACAAACGGCGAGGCGGGCCCCGCTCCTGCACGGACATTAGCCCGACCATTGCTCGCGATAGACGGTCGTTTTGAAAATAAATAAATAAATTAACCCACGGCGTGCAATTTCGTGCTTGCTGGATTAACTGCGTCTTCGTCCGACGAATTCGATTCGGCAGAGGGCGGAAAAAAAAAAAAAAAAGAAAAAGAGGGAGGGGTGCAACACGAGGACTTCCCAGGGGGTCACCCATCCTAGTACTACTCTCGCCCAAGCACGCTTAACTTCGGAGTTCTGATGGGATCCGGTGCATTAGTGCTGGTATGATCGCACCCGTTGAGTTACGCGCGTTAAGTTCATTTATTTGATCCGTACTCGTCTCGCAGTAACCCTTCACACTTCGAGCGGGCAAAACTTTCTATTCGTACGTCGCCTCGCGGCCGGTAGCATATGCACGCGAAGCTCTCTTCGAGCCCCACGCCGTGCGCAATGGCTTCGCCCATTGCGCCTGATTTCCTGAGCCAAAATCGGACGTTTAAGCCCTCTACGCAACGTTTTTCTACAAACGGCGAGGCGGGCCCAGCTCCTGCACGGACATTAGCCCGACCAGTGCTCGCGGTAGACGGTCGTTTTGAAAATAAATAAATTAATTAACCCACGGCGTGCAATTTCGTGCTTGCTGGATTAACTGCGTCTTCGCCCGACGAATTCGATTCGGGAGAGGGCGGAAAAAAAAAAAAAAGAAAAAGAGGGAGGGGTGCAACACGAGGACTTCCCAGGGGGTCACCCATCCTAGTACTACTCTCGCCCAAGCACGCTTAACTTCGGAGTTCTGATGGGATCCGGTGCATTAGTGCTGGTATGATCGCACCCGTTGAGTTACGCGCGTTAAGTTCATTTATTTGATCCGTACTCGTCTCGCAATAACCCTTCACACTTCGAGCGGGCAAAACTTTCTATTCGTACGTCGCCTCGCGGCCGGCAGCATATGCACGCGGAGCTCTCTTCGAGCCCCACGCCGTGCGCAATGGCAATGGCTTCGCCCATTGCGCCTGATTTCCTGAGCCAAAATCGGACGTTTAAGCCCTCTACGCACCGTTTTTCTACAAACGGCGAGGCGGGCCCCGCTCCTGCACGGACATTAGCCCGACCAGTGCTCGCGATAGACGGTCGTTTTGAAAATAAATAAATAAATTAACCCACGGCGTGCAATTTCGTGCTTGCTGGATTAACTGCGTCTTCGTCCGACGAATTCGATTCGGCAGAGGGCGGAAAAAAAAAAAAAAAAAAAGAAAAAGAGGGAGGGGTGCAACACGAGGACTTCCCAGGGGGTCACCCATCCTAGTACTACTCTCGCCCAAGCACGCTTAACTTCGGAGTTCTGATGGGATCCGGTGCATTAGTGCTGGTATGATCGCACCCGTTGAGTTACGCGCGTTAAGTTCATTTATTTGATCCGTACTCGTCTCGCAGTAACCCTTCACACTTCGAGCGGGCAAAACTTTCTATTCGTACGTCGCCTCGCGGCCGGCAGCATATGCACGCGAAGCTCTCTTCGAGCCCCACGCCGTGCGCAATGGCTTCGCCCATTGCGCCTGATTTCCTGAGCCAAAATCGGACGTTTAAGCCCTCTACGCACCGTTTTTCTACAAACGGCGAGGCGGGCCCAGCTCCTGCACGGACATTAGCCCGACCAGTGCTCGCGGTAGACGGTCGTTTTGAAAATAAATAAATTAATTAACCCACGGCGTGCAATTTCGTGCTTGCTGGATTAACTGCGTCTTCGCCCGACGAATTCGATTCGGGAGAGGGCGGAAAAAAAAAAAAAAAGAAAAAGAGGGAGGGGTGCAACACGAGGACTTCCCAGGGGGTCACCCATCCTAGTACTACTCTCGCCCAAGCACGCTTAACTTCGGAGTTCTGATGGGATCCGGTGCATTAGTGCTGGTATGATCGCACCCGTTGAGTTACGCGCGTTAAGTTCATTTATTTGATCCGTACTCGTCTCGCAATAACCCTTCACACTTCGAGCGGGCAAAACTTTCTATTCGTACGTCGCCTCGCGGCCGGCAGCATATGCACGCGAAGCTCTCTTCGAGCCCCACGCCGTGCGCAATGGCTTCGTCCATTGCGCCTGATTTCCTGAGCCAAAATCGGACGTTTAAGCCCTCTACGCAACGTTTTTCTACAAACGGCGAGGCGGGCCCAGCTCCTGCACGGACATTAGCCCGACCTGTGCTCGCGGTAGACGGTCGTTTTGAAAATAAATAAATTAATTAACCCACGGCGTGCAATTTCGTGCTTGCTGGATTAACTGCGTCTTCGCCCGACGAATTCGATTCGGCAGAGGGCGGAAAAAAAAAAAAAAAGAAAAAGAGGGAGGGGTGCAACACGAGGACTTCCCAGGGGGTCACCCATCCTAGTACTACTCTCGCCCAAGCACGCTTAACTTCGGAGTTCTGATGGGATCCGGTGCATTAGTGCTGGTATGATCGCACCCGTTGAGTTACGCGCGTTAAGTTCATTTATTTGATCCGTACTCGTCTCGCAGTAACCCTTCACACTTCGAGCGGGCAAAACTTTCTATTCGTACGTCGCCTCGAGGCCGGCAGCATATGCACGCGAAGCTCTCTTCGAGCCCCACGCCGTGCGCAATGGCTTCGCACATTGCGCCTGATTTCCTGAGCCAAAATCGGACGTTTCAGCCCTCTACGCACCGTTTTTCTACAAACGGCGAGGCGGGCCCCGCTCCTGCACGGACATTAGCCCGACCAGTGCTCGCGATAGACGGTCGTTTTGAAAATAAATAAATAAATTAACCCACGGCGTGCAATTTCGTGCTTGCTGGATTAACTGCGTCTTCGTCCGACGAATTCGATTCGGCAGAGGGCGGAAAAAAAAAAAAAAAGAAAAAGAGGGAGGGGTGCAACACGAGGACTTCCCAGGGGGTCACCCATCCTAGTACTACTCTCGCCCAAGCACGCTTAACTTCGGAGTTCTGATGGGATCCGGTGCATTAGTGCTGGTATGATCGCACCCGTTGAGTTACGCGCGTTAAGTTCATTTATTTGATCCGTACTCGTCTCGCAGTAACCCTTCACACTTCGAGCGGGCAAAACTTTCTATTCGTACGTCGCCTCGCGGCCGGCAGCATATGCACGCGAAGCTCTCTTCGAGCCCCACGCCGTGCGCAATGGCTTCGCCCATTGCGCCTGATTTCCTGAGCCAAAATCGGACGTTTAAGCCCTCTACGCACCGTTTTTCTACAAACGGCGAGGCGGGCCCCGCTCCTGCACGGACATTAGCCCGACCAGTGCTCGCGATAGACGGTCGTTTTGAAAATAAATAAATAAATTAACCCACGGCGTGCAATTTCGTGCTTGCTGGATTAACTGCGTCTTCGCCCGACGAATTCGATTCGGCAGAGGGCGGAAAAAAAAAAAAAAGAAAAAGAGGGAGGGGTGCAACACGAGGACTTCCCAGGGGGTCACCCATCCTAGTACTACTCTCGCCCAAGCACGCTTAACTTCGGAGTTCTGATGGGATCCGGTGCATTAGTGCTGGTATGATCGCACCCGTTGAGTTACGCGCGTTAAGTTCATTTATTTGATCCGTACTCGTCTCGCAGTAGCCCTTCACACTTCGAGCAGGCAAAACTTTCTATTCGTACGTCGCCTCGCGGCCGGCAGCATATGCACGCGAAGCTCTCTTCGAGCCCCACACCGTGCGCACTAGGCTACGCCCATTGCGCCTGATTTCCTGAGCCAAAATCGGACGTTTGAGCCCTCCACGCACCGTTTTTCTACAAACGGCGACGCGGGCCCCGCTCCTGCACGGACACTAGCCCGACCAGTGCTCGCGGTAGACGGTCGTTTTGAAAATAAATAAATAAATTAACCCACGGCGTGCAATTTCGTGCTTGCTGGATTAACTGCGTCTTCGCCCGACGAATTCGATTCGGGAGAGGGCGGAAAAAAAAAAAAAAAGAAAAAGAGGGAGGGGTGCAACACGAGGACTTCCCAGGGGGTCACCCATCCTAGTACTACTCTCGCCCAAGCACGCTTAACTTCGGAGTTCTGATGGGATCCGGTGCATTAGTGCTGGTATGATCGCACCCGTTGAGTTACGCGCGTTAAGTTCATTTATTTGATCCGTACTCGTCTCGCAGTAACCCTTCACACTTCGAGCGGGCAAAACTTTCTATTCGTACGTCGCCTCGCGGCCGGCAGCATATGCACGCGAAGCTCTCTTCGAGCCCCACGCCGTGCGCAATGGCTTAGCCCATTGCGCCTGATTTCCTGAGCCAAAATCGGACGTTTAAGCCCTCTACGCAACGTTTTTCTACAAACGGCGAGGCGGGCCCAGCTCCTGCACGGACATTAGCCCGACCAGTGCTCACGGTAGACGGTCGTTTTGAAAATAAATAAATTAATTAACCCACGGCGTGCAATTTCGTGCTTGCTGGATTAACTGCGTCTTCGCCCGACGAATTCGATTCGGGAGAGGGCGGAAAAAAAAAAAAAAAGAAAAAGAGGGAGGGGTGCAACACGAGGACTTCCCAGGGGGTCACCCATCCTAGTACTACTCTCGCCCAAGCACGCTTAACTTCGGAGTTCTGATGGGATCCGGTGCATTAGTGCTGGAATGATCGCACCCGTTGAGTTACGCGCGTTAAGTTCATTTATTTGATCCGTACTCGTCTCGCAATAACCCTTCACACTTCGAGCGGGCAAAACTTTCTATTCGTACGTCGCCTCGCGGCCGGCAGCATATGCACGCGAAGCTCTCTTCGAGCCCCACGCCGTGCGCCTGATTTCCTGAGCCAAAATCGGACGTTTAAGCCCTCTACGCACCGTTTTTCTACAAACGGCGAGGCGGGCCTCGCTCCTGCACGGACATTAGCCCGACCAGTGCTCGCGATAGACGGTCGTTTTGAAAACAAATAAATAAATTAACCCACGGCGTGCAATTTCGTGCTTGCTGGATTAACTGCGTCTTCGTCCGACGAATTCGATTCGGCAGCGGGCGGAAAAAAAAAAAAAAAGAAAAAGAGGGAGGGGTGCAACACGAGGACTTCCCAGGGGGTCACCCATCCTAGTACTACTCTCGCCCAAGCACGCTTAACTTCGGAGTTCTGATGGGATCCGGTGCATTAGTGCTGGTATGATCGCACCCGTTGCGTTACGCGCGTTAAGTTCATTTATTTGATCCGTACTCGTCTCGCAATAACACTTCACACTTCGAGCGGGCAAAACTTTCTATTCGTACGTCGCCTCGCGGCCGGCAGCATATGCACGCGAAGCTCTCTTCGAGCCCCACGCCGTGCGCAATGGGCTTCGCCCATTGCGCCTGATTTCCTGAGCCAAAATCGGACGTTTAAGCCCTCTACGCACCGTTTTTCTACAAACGGCGAGGCGGGCCCCGCTCCTGCACGGACATTAGCCCGACCAGTGCTCGCGATAGACGGTCGTTTTGAAAATAAATAAATAAATTAACCCACGGCGTGCAATTTCGTGCTTGCTGGATTAACTGCGTCTTCGTCCGACGAATTCGATTCGGGAAAGGGCGGAAAAAAAAAAAAAAAAAGAAAAAGAGGGAGGGGTGCAACACGAGGACTTCCCAGGGGGTCACCCATCCTAGTACTACTCTCGCCCAAGCACGCTTAACTTCGGAGTTCTGATGGGATCCGGTGCATTAGTGCTGGTATGATCGCACCCGTTGAGTTACGCGCGTTAAGTTCATTTATTTGATCCGTACTCGTCTCGCAGTAACCCTTCACACTTCGAGCGGGCAAAACTTTCTATTCGTACGTCGCCTCGCGGCCGGCAGCATATGCACGCGAAGCTCTCTTCGAGCCCCACGCCGTGCGCAATGGCTTCGCCCATTGCGCCTGATTTCCTGAGCCAAAATCGGACGTTTAAGCCCTCTACGCACCGTTTTTCTACAAACGGCGAGGCGGGCCCCGCTCCTGCACGGACATTAGCCCGACCAGTGCTCGCGATAGACGGTCGTTTTGAAAATAAATAAATAAATTAACCCACGGCGTGCAATTTCGTGCTTGCTGGATTAACTGCGTCTTCGCCCGACGAATTCGATTCGGCAGAGGGCGGAAAAAAAAAAAAAAGAAAAAGAGGGAGGGGTGCAACACGAGGACTTCCCAGGGGGTCACCCATCCTAGTACTACTCTCGCCCAAGCACGCTTAACTTCGGAGTTCTGATGGGATCCGGTGCATTAGTGCTGGTATGATCGCACCCGTTGAGTTACGCGCGTTAAGTTCATTTATTTGATCCGTACTCGTCTCGCAGTAGCCCTTCACACTTCGAGCAGGCAAAACTTTCTATTCGTACGTCGCCTCGCGGCCTGCAGCATATGCACGCGAAGCTCTCTTCGAGCCCCACATCGTGCGCACTAGGCTACGCCCATTGCGCCTGATTTCCTGAGCCAAAATCGGACGTTTGAGCCCTCCACGCACCGTTTTTCTACAAACGGCTACGCGGGCCCCGCTCCTGCACGGACACTAGCCCGACCAGTGCTCGCGGTAGACGGTCGTTTTGAAAATAAATAAATAAATTAACCCACGGCGTGCAATTTCGTGCTTGCTGGATTAACTGCGTCTTCGCCCGACGAATTCGATTCGGGAGAGGGCGGAAAAAAAAAAAAAAAGAAAAAGAGGGAGGGGTGCAACACGAGGACTTCCCAGGGGGTCACCCATCCTAGTACTACTCTCGCCCAAGCACGCTTAACTTCGGAGTTCTGATGGGATCCGGTGCATTAGTGCTGGTATGATCGCACCCGTTGAGTTACGCGCGTTAAGTTCATTTATTTGATCCGTACTCGTCTCGCAGTAACCCTTCACACTTCGAGCGGGCAAAACTTTCTATTCGTACGTCGCCTCGCGGCCGGCAGCATATGCACGCGAAGCTCTCTTCGAGCCCCACGCCGTGCGCAATGGCTTCGCCCATTGCGCCTGATTTCCTGAGCCAAAATCGGACGTTTAAGCCCTCTACGCAACGTTTTTCTACAAACGGCGAGGCGGGCCCAGCTCCTGCACGGACATTAGCCCGACCAGTGCTCGCGGTAGACGGTCGTTTTGAAAATAAATAAATTAATTAACCCACGGCGTGCAATTTCGTGCTTGCTGGATTAACTGCGTCTTCGCCCGACGAATTCGATTCGGGAGAGGGCGGAAAAAAAAAAAAAAGAAAAAGAGGGAGGGGTGCAACACGAGGACTTCCCAGGGGGTCACCCATCCTAGTACTACTCTCGCCCAAGCACGCTTAACTTCGGAGTTCTGATGGGATCCGGTGCATTAGTGCTGGTATGATCGCACCCGTTGCGTTACGCGCGTTAAGTTCATTTATTTGATCCGTACTCGTCTCGCAATAACACTTCACACTTCGAGCGGGCAAAACTTTCTATTCGTACGTCGCCTCGCGGCCGGCAGCATATGCACGCGAAGCTCTCTTCGAGCCCCACGCCGTGCGCAATGGGCTTCGCCCATTGCGCCTGATTTCCTGAGCCAAAATCGGACGTTTAAGCCCTCTACGCACCGTTTTTCTACAAACGGCGAGGCGGGCCCCGCTCCTGCACGGACATTAGCCCGACCAGTGCTCGCGATAGACGGTCGTTTTGAAAATAAATAAATAAATTAACCCACGGCGTGCAATTTCGTGCTTGCTGGATTAACTGCGTCTTCGTCCGACGAATTCGATTCGGGAAAGGGCGGAAAAAAAAAAAAAAAAGAAAAAGAGGGAGGGGTGCAACACGAGGACTTCCCAGGGGGTCACCCATCCTAGTACTACTCTCGCCCAAGCACGCTTAACTTCGGAGTTCTGATGGGATCCGGTGCATTAGTGCTGGTATGATCGCACCCGTTGAGTTACGCGCGTTAAGTTCATTTATTTGATCCGTACTCGTCTCGCAATAACCCTTCACACTTCGAGCGGGCAAAACTTTCTATTCGTACGTCGCCTCGCGGCCGGCAGCATATGCACGCGAAGCTCTCTTCGAGCCCCACGCCGTGCGCAATGGCTTCGCCCATTGCGCCTGATTTCCTGAGCCAAAATCGGACGTTTAAGCCCTCTACGCACCGTTTTTCTACAAACGGCGAGGCGGGCCCCGCTCCTGCACGGACATTAGGCCGACCAGTGCTCGCGATAGACGGTCGTTTTGAAAATAAATAAATAAATTAACCCACGGCGTGCAATTTCGTGCTTGCTGGATTAACTGCGTCTTCGTCCGACGAATTCGATTCGGCAACGGGCGGAAAAAAAAAAAAAAAGAAAAAGAGGGAGGGGTGCAACACGAGGACTTCCCAGGGGGTCACCCATCCTAGTACTACTCTCGCCCAAGCACGCTTAACTTCGGAGTTCTGATGGGATCCGGTGCATTAGTGCTGGTATGATCGCACCCGTTGAGTTACGCGCGTTAAGTTCATTTATTTGATCCGTACTCGTCTCGCAGTAACCCTTCACACTTCGAGCGGGCAAAACTTTCTATTCGTACGTCGCCTCGCGGCCGGCAGCATATGCACGCGAAGCTCTCTTCGAGCCCCACGCCGTGCGCAATAGCTTCGCCCATTGCGCCTGATTTCCTGAGCCAAAATCGGACGTTTAAGCCCTCTACGCACCGTTTTTCTACAAACGGCGAGGCGGGCCCCGCTCCTGCACGGACATTAGCCCGACCAGTGCTCGCGATAGACGGTCGTTTTGAAAATAAATAAATAAATTAACCCACGGCGTGCAATTTCGTGGTTGCTGGATTAACTGCGTCTTCGTCCGACGAATTCGATTCGGCAAAGGGCGGAAAAAAAAAAAAAAAGAAAAAGAGGGAGGGGTGCAACACGAGGACTTCCCAGGGGGTCACCCATCCTAGTACTACTCTCGCCCAAGCACGCTTAACTTCGGAGTTCTGATGGGATCCGGTGCATTAGTGCTGGTATGATCGCACCCGTTGAGTTACGCGCGTTAAGTTCATTTATTTGATCCGTACTCGTCTCGCAGTAACCCTTCACACTTCGAGCGGGCAAAACTTTCTATTCGTACGTCGCCTCGCGGCCGGCAGCATATGCACGCGAAGCTCTCTTCGAGCCCCACGCCGTGCGCAATGGCTTCGCCCATTGCGCCTGATTTCCTGAGCCAAAATCGGACGTTTAAGCCCTCTACGCACCGTTTTTCTACAAACGGCGAGGCGGGCCCCGCTCCTGCACGGACATTGGCCCGACCAGTGCTCGCGATAGACGGTCGTTTTGAAAATAAATAAATAAATTAACCCACGGCGTGCAATTTCGTGCTTGCTGGATTAACTGCGTCTTCGCCCGACGAATTCGATTCGGCAGAGGGCGGAAAAAAAAAAAAAAGAAAAAGAGGGAGGGGTGCAACACGAGGACTTCCCAGGGGGTCACCCATCCTAGTACTACTCTCGCCCAAGCACGCTTAACTTCGGAGTTCTGATGGGATCCGGTGCATTAGTGCTGGTATGATCGCACCCGTTGAGTTACGCGCGTTAAGTTCATTTATTTGATCCGTACTCGTCTCGCAGTAGCCCTTCACACTTCGAGCAGGCAAAACTTTCTATTCGTACGTCGCCTCGCGGCCGGCAGCATATGCACGCGAAGCTCTCTTCGAGCCCCACACCGTGCGCACTAGGCTACGCCCATTGCGCCTGATTTCCTGAGCGAAAATCGGACGTTTGAGCCCTCCACGCACCGTTTTTCTACAAACGGCGACGCGGGCCCCGCTCCTGCACGGACACTAGCCCGACCAGTGCTCGCGGTAGACGGTCGTTTTGAAAATAAATAAATAAATTAACCCACGGCGTGCAATTTCGTGCTTGCTGGATTAACTGCGTCTTCGCCCGACGAATTCGATTCGGGAGAGGGCGGAAAAAAAAAAAAAAAGAAAAAGAGGGAGGGGTGCAACACGAGGACTTCCCAGGGGGTCACCCATCCTAGTACTACTCTCGCCCAAGCACGCTTAACTTCGGAGTTCTGATGGGATCCGGTGCATTAGTGCTGGTATGATCGCACCCGTTGAGTTACGCGCGTTAAGTTCATTTATTTGATCCGTACTCGTCTCGCAGTAACCCTTCACACTTCGAGCGGGCAAAACTTTCTATTCGTACGTCGCCTCGCGGCCGGCAGCATATGCACGCGAAGCTCTCTTCGAGCCCCACGCCGTGCGCAATGGCTTCGCCCATTGCGCCTGATTTCCTGAGCCAAAATCGGACGTTTAAGCCCTCTACGCAACGTTTTTCTACAAACGGCGAGGCGGGCCCAGCTCCTGCACGGACATTAGCCCGACCAGTGCTCGCGGTAGACGGTCGTTTTGAAAATAAATAAATTAATTAACCCACGGCGTGCAATTTCGTGCTTGCTGGATTAACTGCGTCTTCGTCCGACGAATTCGATTCGGCAGCGGGCGGAAAAAAAAAAAAAAAGAAAAAGAGGGAGGGGTGCAACACGAGGACTTCCCAGGGGGTCACCCATCCTAGTACTACTCTCGCCCAAGCACGCTTAACTTCGGAGTTCTGATGGGATCCGGTGCATTAGTGCTGGTATGATCGCACCCGTTGAGTTACGCGCGTTAAGTTCATTTATTTGATCCGTACTCGTCTCGCAGTAACCCTTCACACTTCGAGCGGGCAAAACTTTCTATTCGTACGTCGCCTCGCGGCCGGCAGCATATGCACGCGAAGCTCTCTTCGAGCCCCACGCCGTGCGCAATAGCTTCGCCCATTGCGCCTGATTTCCTGAGCCAAAATCGGACGTTTAAGCCCTCTACGCACCGTTTTTCTACAAACGGCGAGGCGGGCCCCGCTCCTGCACGGACATTAGCCCGACCAGTGCTCGCGATAGACGGTCGTTTTGAAAATAAATAAATAAATTAACCCACGGCGTGCAATTTCGTGGTTGCTGGATTAACTGCGTCTTCGTCCGACGAATTCGATTCGGCAAAGGGCGGAAAAAAAAAAAAAAAGAAAAAGAGGGAGGGGTGCAACACGAGGACTTCCCAGGGGGTCACCCATCCTAGTACTACTCTCGCCCAAGCACGCTTAACTTCGGAGTTCTGATGGGATCCGGTGCATTAGTGCTGGTATGATCGCACCCGTTGAGTTACGCGCGTTAAGTTCATTTATTTGATCCGTACTCGTCTCGCAGTAACCCTTCACACTTCGAGCGGGCAAAACTTTCTATTCGTACGTCGCCTCGCGGCCGGCAGCATATGCACGCGAAGCTCTCTTCGAGCCCCACGCCGTGCGCAATGGCTTCGCCCATTGCGCCTGATTTCCTGAGCCAAAATCGGACGTTTAAGCCCTCTACGCACCGTTTTTCTACAAACGGCGAGGCGGGCCCCGCTCCTGCACGGACATTGGCCCGACCAGTGCTCGCGATAGACGGTCGTTTTGAAAATAAATAAATAAATTAACCCACGGCGTGCAATTTCGTGCTTGCTGGATTAACTGCGTCTTCGCCCGACGAATTCGATTCGGCAGAGGGCGGAAAAAAAAAAAAAAGAAAAAGAGGGAGGGGTGCAACACGAGGACTTCCCAGGGGGTCACCCATCCTAGTACTACTCTCGCCCAAGCACGCTTAACTTCGGAGTTCTGATGGGATCCGGTGCATTAGTGCTGGTATGATCGCACCCGTTGAGTTACGCGCGTTAAGTTCATTTATTTGATCCGTACTCGTCTCGCAGTAGCCCTTCACACTTCGAGCAGGCAAAACTTTCTATTCGTACGTCGCCTCGCGGCCGGCAGCATATGCACGCGAAGCTCTCTTCGAGCCCCACACCGTGCGCACTAGGCTACGCCCATTGCGCCTGATTTCCTGAGCGAAAATCGGACGTTTGAGCCCTCCACGCACCGTTTTTCTACAAACGGCGACGCGGGCCCCGCTCCTGCACGGACACTAGCCCGACCAGTGCTCGCGGTAGACGGTCGTTTTGAAAATAAATAAATAAATTAACCCACGGCGTGCAATTTCGTGCTTGCTGGATTAACTGCGTCTTCGCCCGACGAATTCGATTCGGGAGAGGGCGGAAAAAAAAAAAAAAAGAAAAAGAGGGAGGGGTGCAACACGAGGACTTCCCAGGGGGTCACCCATCCTAGTACTACTCTCGCCCAAGCACGCTTAACTTCGGAGTTCTGATGGGATCCGGTGCATTAGTGCTGGTATGATCGCACCCGTTGAGTTACGCGCGTTAAGTTCATTTATTTGATCCGTACTCGTCTCGCAGTAACCCTTCACACTTCGAGCGGGCAAAACTTTCTATTCGTACGTCGCCTCGCGGCCGGCAGCATATGCACGCGAAGCTCTCTTCGAGCCCCACGCCGTGCGCAATGGCTTCGCCCATTGCGCCTGATTTCCTGAGCCAAAATCGGACGTTTAAGCCCTCTACGCAACGTTTTTCTACAAACGGCGAGGCGGGCCCAGCTCCTGCACGGACATTAGCCCGACCAGTGCTCGCGGTAGACGGTCGTTTTGAAAATAAATAAATTAATTAACCCACGGCGTGCAATTTCGTGCTTGCTGGATTAACTGCGTCTTCGCCCGACGAATTCGATTCGGGAGAGGGCGGAAAAAAAAAAAAAAAGAAAAAGAGGGAGGGGTGCAACACGAGGACTTCCCAGGGGGTCACCCATCCTAGTACTACTCTCGCCCAAGCACGCTTAACTTCGGAGTTCTGATGGGATCCGGTGCATTAGTGCTGGTATGATCGCACCCGTTGAGTTACGCGCGTTAAGTTCATTTATTTGATCCGTACTCGTCTCGCAGTAACCCTTCACACTTCGAGCGGGCAAAACTTTCTATTCGTACGTCGCCTCGCGGCCGGCAGCATATGCACGCGAAGCTCTCTTCGAGCCCCACGCCGTGCGCAATGGCTTCGCCCATTGCGCCTGATTTCCTGAGCCAAAATCGGACGTTTAAGCCCTCTACGCAACGTTTTTCTACAAACGGCGAGGCGGGCCCAGCTCCTGCACGGACATTAGCCCGACCAGTGCTCGCGGTAGACGGTCGTTTTGAAAATAAATAAATTAATTAACCCACGGCGTGCAATTTCGTGCTTGCTGGATTAACTGCGTCTTCGCCCGACGAATTCGATTCGGGAGAGGGCGGAAAAAAAAAAAAAAAGAAAAAGAGGGAGGGGTGCAACACGAGGACTTCCCAGGGGGTCACCCATCCTAGTACTACTCTCGCCCAAGCACGCTTAACTTCGGAGTTCTGATGGGATCCGGTGCATTAGTGCTGGTATGATCGCACCCGTTGAGTTACGCGCGTTAAGTTCATTTATTTGATCCGTACTCGTCTCGCAGTAACCCTTCACACTTCGAGCGGGCAAAACTTTCTATTCGTACGTCGCCTCGCGGCCGTCAGCATATGCACGCGAAGCTCTCTTCGAGCCCCACGCCGTGCGCAATGGCTTCGCCCATTGCGCCTGATTTCCTGAGCCAAAATCGGACGTTTAAGCCCTCTACGCACCGTTTTTCTACAAACGGCGAGGCGGGCCCCGCTCCTGCACGGACATTAGCCCGACCAGTGCTCGCAATAGACGGTCGTTTTGAAAATAAATAAATAAATTAACCCACGGCGTGCAATTTCGTGCTTGCTGGATTAACTGCGTCTTCGTCCGACGAATTCGATTCGGCAGCGGGCGGAAAAAAAAAAAAAAAGATAAAGAGGGAGGGGTGCAACACGAGGACTTCCCAGGGGGTCACCCATCCTAGTACTACTCTCGCCCAAGCACGCTTAACTTCGGAGTTCTGATGGGATCCGGTGCATTAGTGCTGGTATGATCGCACCCGTTGAGTTACGCGCGTTAAGTTCATTTATTTGATCCGTACTCGTCTCGCAGTAACCCTTCACACTTCGAGCGGGCAAAACTTTCTATTCGTACGTCGCCTCGCGGCCGGCAGCATATGCACGCGAAGCTCTCTTCGAGCCCCACGCCGTGCGCAATGGCTTCGCCCATTGCGCCTGATTTCCTGAGCCAAAATCGGACGTTTAAGCCCTCTACGCACCGTTTTTCTACAAACGGCGAGGCGGGCCCCGCTCCTGCACGGACATTAGCCCGACCAGTGCTCGCGATAGACGGTCGTTTTGAAAATAAATAAATAAATTAACCCACGGCGTGCAATTTCGTGCTTGCTGGATTAACTGCGTCTTCGTCCGACGAATTCGATTCGGCAGAGGGCGGAAAAAAAAAAAAAAAAAAGAAAAAGAGGGAGGGGTGCAACACAAGGACTTCCCAGGGGGTCACCCATCCTAGTACTACTCTCGCCCAAGCACGCTTAACTTCGGAGTTCTGATGGGATCCGGTGCATTAGTGCTGGTATGATCGCACCCGTTGAGTTACGCGCGTTAAGTTCATTTATTTGATCCGTACTCGTCTCGCAGTAACCCTTCACACTTCGAGCGGGCAAAACTTTCTATTCGTACGTCGCCTCGCGGCCGGCAGCATATGCACGCGAAGCTCTCTTCGAGCCCCACGCCGTGCGCAATGGCTTCGCCCATTGCGCCTGATTTCCTGAGCCAAAATCGGACGTTTAAGCCCTCTACGCAAAGTTTTTCTACAAACGGCGAGGCGGGCCCAGCTCCTGCACGGACATTAGCCCGACCAGTGCTCGCGGTAGACGGTCGTTTTGAAAATAAATAAATTAATTAACCCACGGCGTGCAATTTCGTGCTTGCTGGATTAACTGCGTCTTCGCCCGACGAATTCGATTCGGCAGAGGGCGGAAAAAAAAAAAAAAAGAAAAAGAGGGAGGGGTGCAACACGAGGACTTCCCAGGGGGTCACCCATCCTAGTACTACTCTCGCCCAAGCACGCTTAACTTCGGAGTTCTGATGGGATCCGGTGCATTAGTGCTGGTATGATCGCACCCGTTGAGTTACGCGTGTTAAGTTCATTTATTTGATCCGTACTCGTCTCGCAATAACCCTTCACACTTCGAGCGGGCAAAACTTTCTATTCGTACGTCGCCTCGCGGCCGGCAGCATATGCACGCGAAGCTCTCTTCGAGCCCCACGCCGTGCGCAATGGCTCGGACGTTTAAGCCCTCTACGCACCGTTTTTCTACAAACGGCGAGGCGGGCCCAGCTCCTGCACGGACATTAGCCCGACCAGTGCTCGCGGTAGACGGTCGTTTTGAAAATAAATAAATTAATTAACCCACGGCGTGCAATTTCGTGCTTGCTGGATTAACTGCGTCTTCGCCCGACGAATTCGATTCGGGAGAGGGCGGAAAAAAAAAAAAAAAGAAAAAGAGGGAGGGGTGCAACACGAGGACTTCCCAGGGGGTCACCCATCCTAGTACTACTCTCGCCCAAGCACGCTTAACTTCGGAGTTCTGATGGGATCCGGTGCATTAGTGATGGTATGATCGCACCCGTTGAGTTACGCGAGTTAAGTTCATTTATTTGATCCGTACTCGTCTCGCAGTAACCCTTCACACTTCGAGCGGGCAAAACTTTCTATTCGTACGTCGCCTCGTGGCCGGCAGCATATGCACGCGAAGCTCTCTTCGAGCCCCACGCCGTGCGCAATGGCTTCGCCCATTGCGCCTGATTTCCTGAGCCAAAATCGGACGTTTGAGCCCTCCACGCACCGTTTTTCTACAAACGGCGACGCGGGCCCCGCTCCTGCACGGACACTAGCCCGACCAGTGCTCGCGGTAGACGGTCGTTTTGAAAATAAATAAATTAATTAACCCACGGCGTGCAATTTCGTGCTTGCTGGATTAACTGCGTCTTCGCCCGACGAATTCGATTCGGGAGAGGGCGGAAAAAAAAAAAAAAAAAAGAAAAAGAGGGAGGGGTGCAACACGAGGACTTCCCAGGGGGTCACCCATCCTAGTACTACGCTCGCCCAAGCACGCTTAACTTCGGAGTTCTGATGGGATCCGGTGCATTAGTGCTGGTATGATCGCACCCGTTGAGTTACGCGCGTTAAGTTCATTTATTTGATCCGTACTCGTCTCGCAATAACCCTTCACACTTCGAGCGGGCAAAACTTTCTATTCGTACGTCGCCTCGCGGCCGGCAGCATATGCACGCGAAGCTCTCTTCGAGCCCCAGGCCGTGCGCAATGGCTCGGACGTTTAAGCCCTCTACGCACCGTTTTTCTACAAACGGCGAGGCGGGCCCAGCTCCTGCACGGACATTAGCCCGACCAGTGCTCGCGGTAGACGGTCGTTTTGAAAATAAATAAATTAATTAACCCACGGCGTGCAATTTCGTGCTTGCTGGATTAACTGCGTCTTCGCCCGACGAATTCGATTCGGCAGAGGGCGGAAAAAAAAAAAAAAAGAAAAAGAGGGAGGGGTGCAACACGAGGACTTCCCAGGGGGTCACCCATCCTAGTACTACTCTCGCCCAAGCACGCTTAACTTCGGAGTTCTGATGGGATCCGGTGCATTAGTGCTGGTATGATCGCACCCGTTGAGTTACGCGCGTTAAGTTCATTTATTTGATCCGTACTCGTCTCGCAGTAACCCTTCACACTTCGAGCGGGCAAAACTTTCTATTCGTACGTCGCCTCGTGGCCGGCAGCATATGCACGCGAAGCTCTCTTCGAGCCCCACGCCGTGCGCAATGGCTTCGCCCATTGCGCCTGATTTCCTGAGCCAAAATCGGACGTTTAAGCCCTCTACGCACCGTTTTTCTACAAACGGCGAGGCGGGCCCCGCTCCTGCACGGACATTAGCCCGACCAGTGCTCGCGATAGACGGTCGTTTTGAAAATAAATAAATAAAGTAACCCACGGCGTGCAATTTCGTGCTTGCTGGATTAACTGCGTCTTCGTCCGACGAATTCGATTCGGCAGCGGGCGGAAAAAAAAAAAAAAAGAAAAAGAGGGAGGGGTGCAACACGAGGACTTCCCAGGGGGTCACCCATCCTAGTACTACTCTCGCCCAAGCACGCTTAACTTCGGAGTTCTGATGGGATCCGGTGCATTAGTGCTGGTATGATCGCACCCGTTGAGTTACGCGCGTTAAGTTCATTTATTTGATCCGTACTCGTCTCGCAGTAACCCTTCACACTTCGAGCGGGCAAAACTTTCTATTCGTACGTCGCCTCGCGGCCGGCAGCATATGCACGCGAAGCTCTCTTCGAGCCCCACGCCGTGCGCAATGGCTTCGCCCATTGCGCCTGATTTCCTGAGCCAAAATCGGACGTTTAAGCCCTCTACGCACCGTTTTTCTACAAACGGCGAGGGGGGCCCCGCTCCTGCACGGACATTAGCCCGACCAGTGCTCGCGATAGACGGTCGTTTTGAAAATAAATAAATAAATTAACCCACGGCGTGCAATTTCGTGCTTGCTGGATTAACTGCGTCTTCGTCCGACGAATTCGATTCGGCAAAGGGCGGAAAAAAAAAAAAAAAGAAAAAGAGGGAGGGGTGCAACACGAGGACTTCCCAGGGGGTCACCCATCCTAGTACTACTCTCGCCCAAGCACGCTTAACTTCGGAGTTCTGATGGGATCCGGTGCATTAGTGCTGGTATGATCGCACCCGTTGAGTTACGCGCGTTAAGTTCATTTATTTGATCCGTACTCGTCTCGCAGTAACCCTTCACACTTCGAACGGGCAAAACTTTCTATTCGTACGTCGCCTCGCGGCCGGCAGCATATGCACGCGAAGCTCTCTTCGAGCCCCACGCCGTGCGCAATGGCTTCGCCCGTTGCGCCTGATTTCCTGAGCCAAAATCGGACGTTTAAGCCCTCTACGCACCGTTTTTCTACAAACGGCGAGGCGGGCCCCGCTCCTGCACGGACATTAGCCCGACCAGTGCTCGCGATAGACGGTCGTTTTGAAAATAAATAAATAAATTAACCCACGGCGTGCAATTTCGTGCTTGCTGGATTAACTGCGTCTTCGCCCTACGAATTCGATTCGGCAGAGGGCGGAAAAAAAAAAAAAAAAAAAAGATGGAGGAGTGCAACACGAGGACTTCCCAGGGGGTCACCCATCCTAGTACTACTCTCGCCCAAGCACGCTTAACTTCGGAGTTCTGATGGGATCCGGTGCATTAGTGCTGGTATGATCGCACCCGTTGAGTTACGCGCGTTAAGTTCATTTATTTGATCCGTACTCGTCTCGCAGTAGCCCTTCACACTTCGAGCAGGCAAAACTTTCTATTCGTACGTCGCCTCGCGGCCGGCAGCATATGCACGCGAAGCTCTCTTCGAGCCCCACACCGTGCGCACTAGGCTACGCCCATTGCGCCTGATTTCCTGAGCCAAAATCGGACGTTTGAGCCCTCCACGCACCGTTTTTCTACAAACGGCGACGCGGGCCCCGCTCCTGCACGGACATTAGCCCGACCAGTGCTCGCGGTAGACGGTCGTTTTGAAAATAAATAAATTAATTAACCCACGGCGTGCAATTTCGTGCTTGCTGGATTAACTCCGTCTTCGCCCGACGAATTCGATTCGGGAGAGGGCGGAAAAAAAAAAAAAAAGAAAAAGAGGGAGGGGTGCAACACGAGGACTTCCCAGGGGGTCACCCATCCTAGTACTACTCTCGCCCAAGCACGCTTAACTTCGGAGTTCTGATGGGATCCGGTGCATTAGTGCTGGTATGATCGCACCCGTTGAGTTACGCGCGTTAAGTTCATTTATTTGATCCGTACTCGTCTCGCAATAACCCTTCACACTTCGAGCGGGCAAAACTTTCTATTCGTACGTCGCCTCGCGGCCGGCAGCATATGCACGCGAAGCTCTCTTCGAGCCCCACGCCGTGCGCAATGGCTTCGCCCATTGCGCCTGATTTCCTGAGCCAAAATCGGACGTTTAAGCCCTCTACGCACCGTTTTTCTACAAACAGCGAGGCGGGCCCCGCTCCTGCACGGACATTAGCCCGACCAGTGCTCGCGATAGACGGTCGTTTTGAAAATAAATAAATAAATTAACCCACGGCGTGCAATTTCGTGCTTGCTGGATTAACTGCGTCTTCGTCCGACGAATTCGATTCGGCAGAGGGCGGAAAAAAAAAAAAAAAAAAAAGAAAAAGAGGGAGGGGTGCAACACGAGGACTTCCCAGGGGGTCACCCATCCTAGTACTACTCTCGCCCAAGCACGCTTAACTTCGGAGTTCTGATGGGATCCGGTGCATTAGTGCTGGTATGATCGCACCCGTTGAGTTACGCGCGTTAAGTTCATTTATTTGATCCGTACTCGTCTCGCAGTAACCCTTCACACTTCGAGCGGGCAAAACTTTCTATTCGTACGTCGCCTCGCGGCCGGCAGCATATGCACGCGAAGCTCTCTTCGAGCCCCACGCCGTGCGCAATGGCTTCGCCCATTGCGCCTGATTTCCTGAGCCAAAATCGGACGTTTAAGCCCTCTACGCACCGTTTTTCTACAAACGGCGAGGCGGGCCCAGCTCCTGCACGGACATTAGCCCGACCAGTGCTCGCGGTAGACGGTCGTTTTGAAAATAAATAAATTAATTAACCCACGGCGTGCAATTTCGTGCTTGCTGGATTAACTGCGTCTTCGCCCGACGAATTCGATTCGGGAGAGGGCGGAAAAAAAAAAAAAAAGAAAAAGAGGGAGGGGTGCAACACGAGGACTTCCCAGGGGGTCACCCATCCTAGTACTACTCTCGCCCAAGCACGCTTAACTTCGGAGTTCTGATGGGATCCGGTGCATTAGTGCTGGTATGATCGCACCCGTTGAGTTACGCGCGTTAAGTTCATTTATTTGATCCGTACTCGTCTCGCAATAACCCTTCACACTTCGAGCGGGCAAAACTTTCTATTCGTACGTCGCCTCGCGGCCGGCAGCATATGCACGCGAAGCTCTCTTCGAGCCCCACGCCGTGCGCAATGGCTCGGACGTTTAAGCCCTCTACGCACCGTTTTTCTACAAACGGCGAGGCGGGCCCAGCTCCTACACGGACATTAGCCCGACCAGTGCTCGCGGTAGACGGTCGTTTTGAAAATAAATAAATTAATTAACCCACGGCGTGCAATTTCGTGCTTGCTGGATTAACTGCGTCTTCGCCCGACGAATTCGATTCGGGAGAGGGCGGAAAAAAAAAAAAAAAGAAAAAGAGGGAGGGGTGCAACACGAGGACTTCCCAGGGGGTCACCCATCCTAGTACTACTCTCGCCCAAGCATGCTTAACTTCGGAGTTCTGATGGGATCCGGTGCATTAGTGCTGGTATGATCGCACCCGTTGAGTTACGCGCGTTAAGTTCATTTATTTGATCCGTACTCGTCTCGCAATAACCCTTCACACTTCGAGCGGGCAAAACTTTCTATTCGTACGTCGCCTCGCGGCCGGCAGCATATGCACGCGAAGCTCTCTTCGAGCCCCACGCCGTGCGCAATGGCTTCGCCCATTGCGCCTGATTTCCTGAGCCAAAATCGGACGTTTAAGCCCTCTACGCACCGTTTTTCTACAAACGGCGAGGCGGGCCCCGCTCCTGCACGGACATTAGCCCGACCGGTGCTCGCGATAGACGGTCGTTTTGAAAATAAATAAATAAATTAACCCACGGCGTGCAATTTCGTGCTTGCTGGATTAACTGCGTCTTCGTCCGACGAATTCGATTCGGCAGCGGGCGGAAAAAAAAAAAAAAAGAAAAAGAGGGAGGGGTGCAACACGAGGACTTCCCAGGGGGTCACCCATCCTAGTACTACTCTCGCCCAAGCACGCTTAACTTCGGAGTTCTGATGGGATCCGGTGCATTAGTGCTGGTATGATCGCACCCGTTGAGTTACGCGCGTTAAGTTCATTTATTTGATCCGTACTCGTCTCGCAGTAACCCTTCACACTTCGAGCGGGCAAAACTTTCTATTCGTACGTCGCCTCGCGGCCGGCAGCATATGCACGCGAAGCTCTCTTCGAGCCCCACGCCGTGCGCAATGGCTTCGCCCATTGCGCCTGATTTCCTGAGCCAAAATCGGACGTTTAAGCCCTCTACGCACCGTTTTTCTACAAACGGCGAGGGGGGCCCCGCTCCTGCACGGACATTAGCCCGACCAGTGCTCGCGATAGACGGTCGTTTTGAAAATAAATAAATAAATTAACCCACGGCGTGCAATTTCGTGCTTGCTGGATTAACTGCGTCTTCGCCCGACGAATTCGATTCGGCAGAGGGCGGAAAAAAAAAAAAAAAAAAAAAAAGAGGGAGGGGTGCAACACGAGGACTTCCCAGGGGGTCACCCATCCTAGTACTACTCTCGCCCAAGCACGCTTAACTTCGGAGTTCTGATGGGATCCGGTGCATTAGTGCTGGTATGATCGCACCCGTTGAGTTACGCGCGTTAAGTTCATTTATTTGATCCGTACTCGTCTCGCAGTAGCCCTTCACACTTCGAGCAGGCAAAACTTTCTATTCGTACGTCGCCTCGCGGCCGGCAGCATATGCACGCGAAGCTCTCTTCGAGCCCCACACCGTGCGCACTAGGCTACGCCCATTGCGCCTGATTTCCTGAGCCAAAATCGGACGTTTGAGCCCTCCACGCACCGTTTTTCTACAAACGGCGACGCGGGCCCCGCTCCTGCACGGACATTAGCCCGACCAGTGCTCGCGGTAGACGGTCGTTTTGAAAATAAATAAATTAATTAACCCACGGCGTGCAATTTCGTGCTTGCTGGATTAACTGCGTCTTCGCCCGACGAATTCGATTCGGGAGAGGGCGGAAAAAAAAAAAAAAAGAAAAAGAGGGAGGGGTGCAACACGAGGACTTCCCAGGGGGTCACCCATCCTAGTACTACTCTCGCCCAAGCACGCTTAACTTCGGAGTTCTGATGGGATTCGGTGCATTAGTGCTGGTATGATCGCACCCGTTGAGTTACGCGCGTTAAGTTCATTTATTTGATCCGTACTCGTCTCGCAATAACCCTTCACACTTCGAGCGGGCAAAACTTTCTATTCGTACGTCGCCTCGCGGCCGGCAGCATATGCACGCGAAGCTCTCTTCGAGCCCCACGCCGTGCGCAATGGCTCGGACGTTTAAGCCCTCTACGCACCGTTTTTCTACAAACGGCGAGGCGGGCCCAGCTCCTGCACGGACATTAGCCCGACCAGTGCTCGCGGTAGACGGTCGTTTTGAAAATAAATAAATTAATTAACCCACGGCGTGCAATTTCGTGCTTGCTGGATTAACTGCGTCTTCGCCCGACGAATTCGATTCGGGAGAGGGCGGAAAAAAAAAAAAAAAGAAAAAGAGGGAGGGGTGCAACACGAGGACTTCCCAGGGGGTCACCCATCCTAGTACTACTCTCGCCCAAGCACGCTTAACTTCGGAGTTCTGATGGGATCCGGTGCATTAGTGCTGGTATGATCGCACCCGTTGAGTTAAGCGCGTTAAGTTCATTTATTTGATCCGTACTCGTCTCGCAATAACCCTTCACACTTCGAGCGGGCAAAACTTTCTATTCGTACGTCGCCTCGCGGCCGGCAGCATATGCACGCGAAGCTCTCTTCGAGCCCCACGCCGTGCGCAATGGCTTCGCCCATTGCGCCTGATTTCCTGAGCCAAAATCGGACGTTTAAGCCCTCTACGCACCGTTTTTCTACAAACGGCGAGGCGGGCCCCGCTCCTGCACGGACATTAGCCCGACCAGTGCTCGCGATAGACGGTCGTTTTGAAAATAAATAAATAAATTAACCCACGGCGTGCAATTTCGTGCTTGCTGGATTAACTGCGTCTTCGTCCGACGAATTCGATTCGGCAAAGGGCGGAAAAAAAAAAAAAAAGAAAAAGAGGGAGGGGTGCAACACGAGGACTTCCCAGGGGGTCACCCATCCTAGTACTACTCTCGCCCAAGCACGCTTAACTTCGGAGTTCTGATGGGATCCGGTGCATTAGTGCTGGTATGATCGCACCCGTTGAGTTACGCGCGTTAAGTTCATTTATTTGATCCGTACTCGTCTCGCAGTAACCCTTCACACTTCGAGCGGGCAAAACTTTCTATTCGTACGTCGCCTCGCGGCCGGCAGCATATGCACGCGAAGCTCTCTTCGAGCCCCACGCCGTGCGCAATGGCTTCGCCCATTGCGCCTGATTTCCTGAGCCAAAATCGGACGTTTAAGCCCTCTACGCACCGTTTTTCTACAAACGGCGAGGCGGGCCCCGCTCCTGCACGGACATTAGCCCGACCAGTGCTCGCGATAGACGGTCGTTTTGAAAATAAATAAATTAATTAACCCACGGCGTGCAATTTCGTGCTTGCTGGATTAACTGCGTCTTCGCCCGACGAATTCGATTCGACAGAGGGCGGAAAAAAAAAAAAAAAAAAAAAGAGGGAGGGGTGCAACACGAGGACTTCCCAGGGGGTCACCCATCCTAGTACTACTCTCGCCCAAGCACGCTTAACTTCGGAGTTCTGATGGGATCCGGTGCATTAGTGCTGGTATGATCGCACCCGTTGAGTTACGCGCGTTAAGTTCATTTATTTGATCCGTACTCGTCTCGCAGTAGCCCTTCACACTTCGAGCAGGCAAAACTTTCTATTCGTACGTCGCCTCGCGGCCGGCAGCATATGCACGCGAAGCTCTCTTCGAGCCCCACACCGTGCGCACTAGGCTACGCCCATTGCGCCTGATTTCCTGAGCCAAAATCGGACGTTTGAGCCCTCCACGCACCGTTTTTCTACAAACGACGACGCGGGCCCCGCTCCTGCACGGACATTAGCCCGACCAGTGCTCGCGGTAGACGGTCGTTTTGAAAATAAATAAATTAATTAACCCACGGCGTGCAATTTCGTGCTTGCTGGATTAACTGCGTCTTCGCCCGACGAATTCGATTCGGGAGAGGGCGGAAAAAAAAAAAAAAGAAAAAGAGGGAGGGGTGCAACACGAGGACTTCCCAGGGGGTCACCCATCCTAGTACTACTCTCGCCCAAGTACGCTTAACTTCGGAGTTCTGATGGGATCCGGTGCATTAGTGCTGGTATGATCGCACCCGTTGAGTTACGCGCGTTAAGTTCATTTATTTGATCCGTACTCGTCTCGCAATAACCCTTCACACTTCGAGCGGGCAAAACTTTCTATTCGTACGTCGCCTCGCGGCCGGCAGCATATGCACGCGAAGCTCTCTTCGAGCCCCACGCCGTGCGTAATGGCTCGGACGTTTAAGCCCTCTAGGCACCGTTTTTCTACAAACTGCGAGGCGGGCCCAGCTCCTGCACGGACATTAGCCCGACCAGTGCTCGCGGTAGACGGTCGTTTTGAAAATAAATAAATTAATTAACCCACGGCGTGCAATTTCGTGCTTGCTGGATTAACTGCGTCTTCGCCCGACGAATTCGATTCGGGAGAGGGCGGAAAAAAAAAAAAAAAGAAAAAGAGGGAGGGGTGCAACACGAGGACTTCCCAGGGGGTCACCCATCCTAGTACTACTCTCGCCCAAGCACGCTTAACTTCGGAGTTCTGATGGGATCCGGTGCATTAGTGCTGGTATGATCGCACCCGTTGAGTTACGCGCGTTAAGTTCATTTATTTGATCCGTACTCGTCTCGCAATAACCCTTCACACTTCGAGCGGGCAAAACTTTCTATTCGTACGTCGCCTCGCGGCCGGCAGCATATGCACGCGAAGCTCTCTTCGAGCCCCACGCCGTGGGCAATGGCTTCGCCCATTGCGCCTGATTTCCTGAGCCAAAATCGGACGTTTAAGCCCTCTACGCACCGTTTTTCTACAAACGGCGAGGCGGGCCCCGCTCCTGCACGGACATTAGCCCGACCAGTGCTCGCGATAGACGGTCGTTTTGAAAATAAATAAATAAATTAACCCACGGCGTGTAATTTCGTGCTTGCTGGATTAACTGCGTCTTCGTCCGACGAATTCGATTCGGCAGCGGGCGGAAAAAAAAAAAAAAAGAAAAAGAGGGAGGGGTGCAACACGAGGACTTCCCAGGGGGTCACCCATCCTAGTACTACTCTCGCCCAAGCACGCTTAACTTCGGAGTTCTGATGGGATCCGGTGCATTAGTGCTGGTATGATCGCACCCGTTGAGTTACGCGCGTTAAGTTCATTTATTTGATCCGTACTCGTCTCGCAGTAACCCTTCACACTTCGAGCGGGCAAAACTTTCTATTCGTACGTCGCCTCGCGGCCGGCAGCATATGCACGCGAAGCTCTCTTCGAGCCCCACGCCGTGCGCAATGGCTTCGCCCATTGCGCCTGATTTCCTGAGCCAAAATCGGACGTTTAAGCCCTCTACGCACCGTTTTTCTACAAACGGCGAGGCGGGCCCCGCTCCTGCACGGACATTAGCCCGACCAGTGCTCGTGATAGACGGTCGTTTTGAAAATAAATAAATAAATTAACCCACGGCGTGCAATTTCGTGCTTGCTGGATTAACTGCGTCTTCGCCCGACGAATTCGATTCGGCAGAGGGCGGAAAAAAAAAAAAAAAAAAAAAAGAGGGAGGGGTGCAACACGAGGACTTCCCAGGGGGTCACCCATCCTAGTACTACTCTCGCCCAAGCACGCTTAACTTCGGAGTTCTGATGGGATCCGGTGCATTAGTGCTGGTATGATCGCACCCGTTGAGTTACGCGCGTTAAGTTCATTTATTTGATCCGTACTCGTCTCGCAGTAACCCTTCACACTTCGAGCGGGCAAAACTTTCTATTCGTACGTCGCCTCGCGGCCGTCAGCATATGCACGCGAAGCTCTCTTCGAGCCCCACGCCGTGCGCAATGGCTTCGCCCATTGCGCCTGATTTCCTGAGCCAAAATCGGACGTTTAAGCCCTCTACGCAACGTTTTTCTACAAACGGCGAGGCGGGCCCAGCTCCTGCACGGACATTAGCCCGACCAGTGCTCGCGGTAGACGGTCGTTTTGAAAATAAATAAATTAATTAACCCACGGCGTGCAATTTCGTGCTTGCTGGATTAACTGCGTCTTCGCCCGACGAATTCGATTCGGGAGAGGGCGGAAAAAAAAAAAAAAGAAAAAGAGGGAGGGGTGCAACACGAGGACTTCCCAGGGGGTCACCCATCCTAGTACTACTCTCGCCCAAGCACGCTTAACTTCGGAGTTCTGATGGGATCCGGTGCATTAGTGCTGGTATGATCGCACCCGTTGAGTTACGCGCGTTAAGTTCATTTATTTGATCCGTACTCGTCTCGCAGTAACCCTTCACACTTCGAGCGGGCAAAACTTTCTATTCGTACGTCGCCTCGCGGCCGGCAGCATATGCACGCGAAGCTCTCTTCGAGCCCCACGCCGTGCGCAATGGCTTCGCCCATTGCGCCTGATTTCCTGAGCCAAAATCGGACGTTTAAGCCCTCTACGCACCGTTTTTCTACAAACGGCGAGGCGGGCCCCGCTCCTGCACGGACATTAGCCCGACCAGTGCTCGCGATAGACGGTCGTTTTGAAAATAAATAAATAAATTAACCCACGGCGTGCAATTTCGTGCTTGCTGGATTAACTGCGTCTTCGCCCGACGAATTCGATTCGGCAGAGGGCGGAAAAAAAAAAAAAAGAAAAAGAGGGAGGGGTGCAACACGAGGACTTCCCAGGGGGTCACCCATCCTAGTACTACTCTCGCCCAAGCACGCTTAACTTCGGAGTTCTGATGGGATCCGGTGCATTAGTGCTGGTATGATCGCACCCGTTGAGTTACGCGCGTTAAGTTCATTTATTTGATCCGTACTCGTCTCGCAGAAGTCCTTCACACTTCGAGCAGGCAAAACTTTCTATTCGTACGTCGCCTCGCGGCCGGCAGCATATGCACGCGAAGCTCTCTTCGAGCCCCACACCGTGCGCACTAGGCTACGCCCATTGCGCCTGATTTCCTGAGCCAAAATCGGACGTTTGAGCCCTCCACGCACCGTTTTTCTACAAACGGCGACGCGGGCCCCGCTCCTGCACGGACACTAGCCCGACCAGTGCTCGCGGTAGACGGTCGTTTTGAAAATAAATAAATAAATTAACCCACGGCGTGCAATTTCGTGCTTGCTGGATTAACTGCGTCTTCGCCCGACGAATTCGATTCGGGAGAGGGCGGAAAAAAAAAAAAAAAGAAAAAGAGGGAGGGGTGCAACACGAGGACTTCCCAGGGGGTCACCAATCCTAGTACTACTCTCGCCCAAGCACGCTTAACTTCGGAGTTCTGATGGGATCCGGTGCATTAGTGCTGGTATGATCGCACCCGTTGAGTTACGCGCGTTAAGTTCATTTATTTGATCCGTACTCGTCTCGCAGTAACCCTTCACACTTCGAGCGGGCAAAACTTTCTATTCGTACGTCGCCTCGCGGCCGGCAGCATATGCACGCGAAGCTCTCTTCGAGCCCCACGCCGTGCGCAATGGCTTCGCCCATTGCGCCTGATTTCCTGAGCCAAAATCGGACGTTTAAGCCCTCTACGCACCGTTTTTCTACAAACGGCGAGGCGGGCCCCGCTCCTGCACGGACATTAGCCCGACCAGTGCTCGCGATAGACGGTCGTTTTGAAAATAAATAAATAGATTAACCCACGGCGTGCAATTTCGTGCTTGCTGGATTAACTGCGTCTTCGTCCGACGAATTCGATTCGGCAGCGGGCGGAAAAAAAAAAAAAAAGAAAAAGAGGGAGGGGTGCAACACGAGGACTTCCCAGGGGGTCACCCATCCTAGTACTACTCTCGCCCAAGCACGCTTAACTTCGGAGTTCTGATGGGATCCGGTGCATTAGTGCTGGTATGATCGCACCCGTTGAGTTACGCGCGTTAAGTTCATTTATTTGATCCGTACTCGTCTCGCAGTAACCCTTCACACTTCGAGCGGGCAAAACTTTCTATTCGTACGTCGCCTCGCGGCCGGCAGCATATGCACGCGAAGCTCTCTTCGAGCCCCACGCCGTGCGCAATGGCTTCGCCCATTGCGCCTGATTTCCTGAGCCAAAATCGGACGTTTAAGCCCTCTACGCACCGTTTTTCTACAAACGGCGAGGCGGGCCCCGCTCCTGCACGGACATTAGCCCGACCAGTGCTCGCGATAGACGGTCGTTTTGAAAATAAATAAATAAATTAACCCACGGCGTGCAATTTCGTGCTTGCTGGATTAACTGCGTCTTCGTCCGACGAATTCGATTCGGCAGAGGGCGGAAAAAAAAAAAAAAAAAAGAAAAAGAGGGAGGGGTGCAACACGAGGACTTCCCAGGGGGTCACCCATCCTAGTACTACTCTCGCCCAAGCACGCTTAACTTCGGAGTTCTGATGGGATCCGGTGCATTAGTGCTGGTATGATCGCACCCGTTGAGTTACGCGCGTTAAGTTCATTTATTTGATCCGTACTCGTCTCGCAGAAGTCCTTCACACTTCGAGCAGGCAAAACTTTCTATTCGTACGTCGCCTCGCGGCCGGCAGCATATGCACGCGAAGCTCTCTTCGAGCCCCACACCGTGCGCACTAGGCTACGCCCATTGCGCCTGATTTCCTGAGCCAAAATCGGACGTTTGAGCCCTCCACGCACCGTTTTTCTACAAACGGCGACGCGGGCCCCGCTCCTGCACGGACACTAGCCCGACCAGTGCTCGCGGTAGACGGTCGTTTTGAAAATAAATAAATAAATTAACCCACGGCGTGCAATTTCGTGCTTGCTGGATTAACTGCGTCTTCGCCCGACGAATTCGATTCGGGAGAGGGCGGAAAAAAAAAAAAAAAGAAAAAGAGGGAGGGGTGCAACACGAGGACTTCCCAGGGGGTCACCCATCCTAGTACTACTCTCGCCCAAGCACGCTTAACTTCGGAGTTCTGATGGGATCCGGTGCATTAGTGCTGGTATGATCGCACCCGTTGAGTTACGCGCGTTAAGTTCATTTATTTGATCCGTACTCGTCTCGCAGTAACCCTTCACACTTCGAGCGGGCAAAACTTTCTATTCGTACGTCGCCTCGCGGCCGGCAGCATATGCACGCGAAGCTCTCTTCGAGCCCCACGCCGTGCGCAATGGCTTCGCCCATTGCGCCTGATTTCCTGAGCCAAAATCGGACGTTTAAGCCCTCTACGCAACGTTTTTCTACAAACGGCGAGGCGGGCCCAGCTCCTGCACGGACATTAGCCCGACCAGTGCTCGCGGTAGACGGTCGTTTTGAAAATAAATAAATTAATTAACCCACGGCGTGCAATTTCGTGCTTGCTGGATTAACTGCGTCTTCGCCCGACGAATTCGATTCGGGAGAGGGCGGAAAAAAAAAAAAAAAGAAAAAGAGGGAGGGGTGCAACACGAGGATTTCCCAGGGGGTCACCCATCCTAGTACTACTCTCGCCCAAGCACGCTTAACTTAGGAGTTCTGATGGGATCCGGTGCATTAGTGCTGGTATGATCGCACCTGTTGAGTTACGCGCGTTAAGTTCATTTATTTGATCCGTACTCGTCTCGCAATAACCCTTCACACTTCGAGCGGGCAAAACTTTCTATTCGTACGTCGCCTCGCGGCCGGCAGCATATGCACGCGAAGCTCTCTTCGAGCCCCACGCCGTGCGCAATGGCTTCGCCCATTGCGCCTGATTTCCTGAGCCAAAATCGGACGTTTAAGCCCTCTACGCACCGTTTTTCTACAAACGGCGAGGCGGGCCCCGCTCCTGCACGGACATTAGCCCGACCAGTGCTCGCGATAGACGGTCGTTTTGAAAATAAATAAATAAATTAACCCACGGCGTGCAATTTCGTGCTTGCTGGATTAACTGCGTCTTCGTCCGACGAATTCGATTCGGCAGCGGGCGGAAAAAAAAAAAAAAAGAAAAAGAGGGAGGGGTGCAACACGAGGACTTCCCAGGGGGTCACCCATCCTAGTACTACTCTCGCCCAAGCACGCTTAACTTCGGAGTTCTGTTGGGATCCGGTGCATTAGTGCTGGTATGATCGCACCCGTTGAGTTACGCGCGTTAAGTTCATTTATTTGATCCGTACTCGTCTCGCAGTAACCCTTCACACTTCGAGCGGGCAAAACTTTCTATTCGTACGTCGCCTCGCGGCCGGCAGCATATGCACGCGAAGCTCTCTTCGAGCCCCACGCCGTGCGCAATGGCTTCGCCCATTGCGCCTGATTTCCTGAGCCAAAATCGGACGTTTAAGCCCTCTACGCACCGTTTTTCTACAAACGGCGAGGCGGGCCCCGCTCCTGCACGGACATTAGCCCGACCAGTGCTCGCGATAGACGGTCGTTTTGAAAATAAATAAATAAATTAACCCACGGCGTGCAATTTCGTGCTTGCTGGATTAACTGCGTCTTCGTCCGACGAATTCGATTCGGCAGAGGGCGGAAAAAAAAAAAAAAAAAAGAAAAAGAGGGAGGGGTGCAACACGAGGACTTCCCAGGGGGTCACCCATCCTAGTACTACTCTCGCCCAAGCACGCTTAACTTCGGAGTTCTGATGGGATCCGGTGCATTAGTGCTGGTATGATCGCACCCGTTGAGTTACGCGCGTTAAGTTCATTTATTTGATCCGTACTCGTCTCGCAGTAACCCTTCACACTTCGAGCGGGCAAAACTTTCTATTCGTACGTCGCCTCGCGGCCGGCAGCATATGCACGCGAAGCTCTCTTCGAGCCCCACGCCGTGCGCAATGGCTTCGCCCATTGCGCCTGATTTCCTGATCCAAAATCGGACGTTTAAGCCCTCTACGCACCGTTTTTCTACAAACGGCGAGGCGGGCCCAACTCCTGCACGGACATTAGCCCGACCAGTGCTCGCGGTAGACGGTCTCGCCCAAGCACGCTTAACTTCGGAGTTCTGATGGGATCCGGTGCATTAGTGCTGGTATGATCGCACCCGTTGAGTTACGCGCGTTAAGTTCATTTATTTGATCCGTACTCGTCTCGCAATAACCCTTCACACTTCGAGCGGGCAAAACTTTCTATTCGTACGTCGCCTCGCGGCCGGCAGCATATGCACGCGAAGCTCTCTTCGAGCCCCACGCCGTGCGCAATGGCTCGGACGTTTAAGCCCTCTACGCACCGTTTTTCTACAAACGGCGAGGCGGGCCCAGCTCCTGCACGGACATTAGCCCGACCAGTGCTCGCGGTAGACGGTCGTTTTGAAAATAAATAAATTAATTAACCCACGGCGTGCAATTTCGTGCTTGCTGGATTAACTGCGTCTTCGCCCGACGAATTCGATTCGGGAGAGGGCGGAAAAAAAAAAAAAAAGAAAAAGAGGGAGGGGTGCAACACGAGGACTTCCCAGGGGGTCACCCATCCTAGTACTACTCTCGCCCAAGCACGCTTAACTTCGGAGTTCTGATGGGATCCGGTGCATTAGTGCTGGTATGATCGCACCCGTTTAGTTACGCGCGTTAAGTTCATTTATTTGATCCGTACTCGTCTCGCAATAACCCTTCACACTTCGAGCGGGCAAAACTTTCTATTCGTACGTCGCCTCGCGGCCGGCAGCATATGCACGCGAAGCTCTCTTCGAGCCCCACGCCGTGCGCAATGGCTTCGCCCATTGCGCCTGATTTCCTGAGCCAAAATCGGACGTTTAAGCCCTCTACGCACCGTTTTTCTACAAACGGCGAGTCGGGCCCCGCTCCTGCACGGACATTAGCCCGACCAGTGCTCGCGATAGACTGTCGTTTTGAAAATAAATAAATAAATTAACCCACGGCGTGCAATTTCGTGCTTGCTGGATTAACTGCGTCTTCGTCCGACGAATTCGATTCGGCAGCGGGCGGAAAAAAAAAAAAAAAGAAAAAGAGGGAGGGGTGCAACACGAGGACTTCCCAGGGGGTCACCCATCCTAGTACTACTCTCGCCCAAGCACGCTTAACTTCGGAGTTCTGATGGGATCCGGTGCATTAGTGCTGGTATGATCGCACCCGTTGAGTTACGCGCGTTAAGTTCATTTATTTGATCCGTACTCGTCTCGCAGTAACCCTTCACACTTCGAGCGGGCAAAACTTTCTATTCGTACGTCGCCTCGCGGCCGGCAGCATATGCACGCGAAGCTCTCTTCGAGCCCCACGCCGTGCGCAATGGCTTCGCCCATTGCGCCTGATTTCCTGAGCCAAAATCGGACGTTTAAGCCCTCTACGCACCGTTTTTCTACAAACGGCGAGGCGGGCCCCGCTCCTGCACGGACATTAGCCCGACCAGTGCTCGCGATAGACGGTCGTTTTGAAAATAAATAAATAAATTAACCCACGGCGTGCAATTTCGTGCTTGCTGGATTAACTGCGTCTTCGTCCGACGAATTCGATTCGGCAGAGGGCGGAAAAAAAAAAAAAAAAAAGAAAAAGAGGGAGGGGTGCAACACGAGGACTTCCCAGGGGGTCACCCATCCTAGTACTACTCTCGCCCAAGCACGCTTAACTTCGGAGTTCTGATGGGATCCGGTGCATTAGTGCTGGTATGATCGCACCCGTTGAGTTACGCGCGTTAAGTTCATTTATTTGATCCGTACTCGTCTCGCAGTAACCCTTCACACTTCGAGCGGGCAAAACTTTCTATTCGTACGTCGCCTCGCGGCCGGCAGCATATGCACGCGAAGCTCTCTTCGAGCCCCACGCCGTGCGCAATGGCTTCGCCCATTGCGCCTGATTTCCTGAGCCAAAATCGGACGTTTAAGCCCTCTACGCACCGTTTTTCTACAAACGGCGAGGCGGGCCCAGCTCCTGCACGGACATTAGCCCGACCAGTGCTCGCGGTAGACGGTCGTTTTGAAAATAAATAAATTAATTAACCCACGGCGTGCAATTTCGTGCTTGCTGGATTAACTGCGTCTTCGCCCGACGAATTCGATTCGGGAGAGGGCGGAAAAAAAAAAAAAAAGAAAAAGAGGGAGGGGTGCAACACGAGGACTTCCCAGGGGGTCACCCATCCTAGTACTACTCTCGCCCAAGCACGCTTAACTTCGGAGTTCTGATGGGATCCGGTGCATTAGTGCTGGTATGATCGCACCCGTTGAGTTACGCGCGTTAAGTTCATTTATTTGATCCGTACTCGTCTCGCAATAACCCTTCACACTTCGAGCGGGCAAAACTTTCTATTCGTACGTCGCCTCGCGGCCGGCAGCATATGCACGCGAAGCTCTCTTCGAGCCCCACGCCGTGCGCAATGGCTCGGACGTTTAAGCCCTCTACGCACCGTTTTTCTACAAACGGCGAGGCGGGCCCAGCTCCTGCACGGACATTAGCCCGACCAGTGCTCGCGGTAGACGGTCGTTTTGAAAATAAATAAATAAATTAACCCACGGCGTGCAATTTCGTGCTTGCTGGATTAACTGCGTCTTCGCCCGACGAATTCGATTCGGCAGAGGGCGGAAAAAAAAAAAAAAAAAAAAAAAGAGGGAGGGGTGCAACACGAGGACTTCCCAGGGGGTCACCCATCCTAGTACTACTCTCGCCCAAGCACGCTTAACTTCGAAGTTCTGATGGGATCCGGTGCATTAGTGCTGGTATGATCGCACCCGTTGAGTTGCGCGCGTTAAGTTCATTTATTTGATCCGTACTCGTCTCGCAGTAACCCTTCACACTTCGAGCGGGCAAAACTTTCTATTCGTACGTCGCCTCGCGGCCGGCAGCATATGCACGCGAAGCTCTCTTCGAGCCCCACGCCGTGCGCAATGGCTTCGCCCATTGCGCCTGATTTCCTGAGCCAAAATCGGACGTTTAAGCCCTCTACGCAACGTTTTTCTACAAACGGCGAGGCGGGCCCAGCTCCTGCACGGACATTAGCCCGACCAGTGCTCGCGGTAGACGGTCGTTTTGAAAATAAATAAATTAATTAACCCACGGCGTCCAATTTCGTGCTTGCTGGATTAACTGCGTCTTCGCCCGACGAATTCGATTCGGGAGAGGGCGGAAAAAAAAAAAAAAAAGAAAAAGAGGGAGGGGTGCAACACGAGGACTTCCCAGGGGGTCACCCATCCTAGTACTACTCTCGCCCAAGCACGCTTAACTTCGGAGTTCTGATGGGATCCGGTGCATTAGTGCTGGTATGATGGCACCCGTTGAGTTACGCGCGTTAAGTTCATTTATTTGATCCGTACTCGTCTCGCAATAACCCTTCACACTTCGAGCGGGCAAAACTTTCTATTCGTACGTCGCCTCGCGGCCGGCAGCATATGCACGCGAAGCTCTCTTCGAGCCCCACGCCGTGCGCAATGGCTTCGCCCATTGCGCCTGATTTCCTGAGCCAAAATCGGACGTTTAAGCCCTCTACGCACCGTTTTTCTACAAACGGCGAGGCGGGCCCCGCTCCTGCACGGACATTAGCCCGACCAGTGCTCGCGATAGACGGTCGTTTTGAAAATAAATAAATAAATTAACCCACGGCGTGCAATTTCGTGCTTGCTGGATTAACTGCGTCTTCGTCCGACGAATTCGATTCGGCAGCGGGCGGAAAAAAAAAAAAAAAGAAAAAGAGGGAGGGGTGCAACACGAGGACTTCCCAGGGGGTCACCCATCCTAGTACTACTCTCGCCCAAGCACGCTTAACTTCGGAGTTCTGATGGGATCCGGTGCATTAGTGCTGGTATGATCGCACCCGTTGAGTTACGCGCGTTAAGTTCATTTATTTGATCCGTACTCGTCTCGCAGTAACCCTTCACACTTCGAGCGGGCAAAACTTTCTATTCGTACGTCGCCTCGCGGCCGGCAGCATATGCACGCGAAGCTCTCTTCGAGCCCCACGCCGTGCGCAATGGCTTCGCCCATTGCGCCTGATTTCCTGAGCCAAAATCGGACGTTTAAGCCCTCTACGCACCGTTTTTCTACAAACGGCGAGGCGGGCCCCGCTCCTGCACGGACATTAGCCCGACCAGTGCTCGCGATAGACGGTCGTTTTGAAAATAAATAAATAAATTAACCACGGCGTGCAATTTCGTGCTTCCTGGATTAACTGCGTCTTCGTCCGACGAATTCGATTCGGCAAAGGGCGGAAAAAAAAAAAAAAAAAGAAAAAGAGGGAGGGGTGCAACACGAGGACTTCCCAGGGGGTCACCCATCCTAGTACTACTCTCGCCCAAGCACGCTTAACTTCGGAGTTCTGATGGAATCCGGTGCATTAGTGCTGGTATGATCGCACCCGTTGAGTTACGCGCGTTAAGTTCATTTATTTGATCCGTACTCGTCTCGCAGTAACCCTTCACACTTCGAGCGGGCAAAACTTTCTATTCGTACGTCGCCTCGCGGCCGGCAGCATATGCACGCGAAGCTCTCTTCGAGCCCCACTTCGCCCATTGCGCCTGAATTCCTGAGCCAAAATCGGACGTTTAAGCCCTCTACGCACCGTTTTTCTACAAACGGCGAGGCGGGCCCCGCTCCTGCACGGACATTAGCCCGACCAGTGCTCGCGATAGACGGTCGTTTTGAAAATAAATAAATAAATTAACCCACGGCGTGCAATTTCGTGCTTGCTGGATTAACTGCGTCTTCGCCCGACGAATTCGATTCGGCAGAGGGCGGAAAAAAAAAAAAAAGAAAAAGAGGGAGGGGTGCAACACGAGGACTTCCCAGGGGGTCACCCATCCTAGTACTACTCTCGCCCAAGCACGCTTAACTTCGGAGTTCTGATGGGATCCGGTGCATTAGTGCTGGTATGATCGCACCCGTTGAGTTACGCGCGTTAAGTTCATTTATTTGATCCGTACTCGTCTCGCAGAAGTCCTTCACACTTCGAGCAGGCAAAACTTTCTATTCGTACGTCGCCTCGCGGCCGGCAGCATATGCACGCGAAGCTCTCTTCGAGCCCCACACCGTGCGCACTAGGCTACGCCCATTGCGCCTGATTTCCTGAGCCAAAATCGGACGTTTGAGCCCTCCACGCACCGTTTTTCTACAAACGGCGACGCGGGCCCCGCTCCTGCACGGACACTAGCCCGACCAGTGCTCGCGGTAGACGGTCGTTTTGAAAATAAATAAATAAATTAACCCACGGCGTGCAATTTCGTGCTTGCTGGATTAACTGCGTCTTCGCCCGACGAATTCGATTCGGGAGAGGGCGGAAAAAAAAAAAAAAAAGAAAAAGAGGGAGGGGTGCAACACGAGGACTTCCCAGGGGGTCACCCATCCTAGTACTACTCTCGCCCAAGCACGCTTAACTTCGGAGTTCTGATGGGATCCGGTGCATTAGTGCTGGTATGATCGCACCCGTTGAGTTACGCGCGTTAAGTTCATTTATTTGATCCGTACTCGTCTCGCAGTAACCCTTCACACTTCGAGCGGGCAAAACTTTCTATTCGTACGTCGCCTCGCGGCCGGCAGCATATGCACGCGAAGCTCTCTTCGAGCCCCACGCCGTGCGCAATGGCTTCGCCCATTGCGCCTGATTTCCTGAGCCAAAATCGGACGTTTAAGCCCTCTACGCAACGTTTTTCTACAAACGGCGAGGCGGGCCCAACTCCTGCACGGACATTAGCCCGACCAGTGCTCGCGGTAGACGGTCGTTTTGAAAATAAATAAATTAATTAACCCACGGCGTGCAATTTCGTGCTTGCTGGATTAACTGCGTCTTCGCCCGACGAATTCGATTCGGGAGAGGGCGGAAAAAAAAAAAAAAAGAAAAAGAGGGAGGGGTGCAACACGAGGACTTCCCAGGGGGTCACCCATCCTAGTACTACTCTCGCCCAAGCACGCTTAACTTCGGAGTTCTGATGGGATCCGGTGCATTAGTGCTGGTATGATCGCACCCGTTGAGTTACGCGCGTTAAGTTCATTTATTTGATCCGTACTCGTCTCGCAATAACCCTTCACACTTCGAGCGGGCAAAACTTTCTATTCGTACGTCGCCTCGCGGCCGGCAGCATATGCACGCGAAGCTCTCTTCGAGCCCCACGCCGTGCGCAATGGGCGATTTCCTGAGCCAAAATCGGACGTTTAAGCCCTCTACGCACCGTTTTTCTACAAACGGCGAGGCGGGCCCCGCTCCTGCACGGACATTAGCCCGACCAGTGCTCGCGATAGACGGTCGTTTTGAAAATAAATAAATAAATTAACCCACGGCGTGCAATTTCGTGCTTGCTGGATTAACTGCGTCTTCGTCCGACGAATTCGATTCGGCAAAGGGTGGAAAAAAAAAAAAAAAGAAAAAGAGGGAGGGGTGCAACACGAGGACTTCCCAGGGGGTCACCCATCCTAGTACTACTCTCGCCCAAGCACGCTTAACTTCGGAGTTCTGATGGGATCCGGTGCATTAGTGCTGGTATGATCGCACCCGTTGAGTTACGCGCGTTAAGTTCATTTATTTGATCCGTACTCGTCTCGCAGTAACCCTTCACACTTCGAGCGGGCAAAACTTTCTATTCGTACGTCGCCTCGCGGCCGGCAGCATATGCACGCGAAGCTCTCTTCGAGCCCCACGCCGTGCGCAATGGCTTCGCCCATTGCGCCTGATTTCCTGAGCCAAAATCGGACGTTTAAGCCCTCTACGCACCGTTTTTCTACAAACGGCGAGGCGGGCCCAGCTCCTGCACGGACATTAGCCCGACCAGTGCTCGCGGTAGACGGTCGTTTTGAAAATAAATAAATTAATTAACCCACGGCGTGCAATTTCGTGCTTGCTGGATTAACTGCGTCTTCGCCCGACGAATTCGATTCGGGAGAGGGCGGAAAAAAAAAAAAAAAGAAAAAGAGGGAGGGGTACAACACGAGGACTTCCCAGGGGGTCACCCATCCTAGTACTACTCTCGCCCAAGCACGCTTAACTTCGGAGTTCTGATGGGATCCGGTGCATTAGTGCTGGTATGATCGCACCCGTTGAGTTACGCGCGTTAAGTTCATTTATTTGATCCGTACTCGTCTCGCAATAACCCTTCACACTTCGAGCGGGCAAAACTTTCTATTCGTACGTCGCCTCGCGGCCGGCAGCATATGCACGCGAAGCTCTCTTCGAGCCCCACGCCGTGCGCAATGGGCGATTTCCTGAGCCAAAATCGGACGTTTAAGCCCTCTACGCACCGTTTTTCTACAAACGGCGAGGCGGGCCCCGCTCCTGCACGGACATTAGCCCGACCAGTGCTCGCGATAGACGGTCGTTTTGAAAATAAATAAATAAATTAACCCACGGCGTGCAATTTCGTGCTTGCTGGATTAACTGCGTCTTCGTCCGACGAATTCGATTCGGCAAAGGGCGGAAAAAAAAAAAAAAAGAAAAAGAGGGAGGGGTGCAACACGAGGACTTCCCAGGGGGTCACCCATCCTAGTACTACTCTCGCCCAAGCACGCTTAACTTCGGAGTTCTGATGGGATCCGGTGCATTAGTGCTGGTATGATCGCACCCGTTGAGTTACGCGCGTTAAGTTCATTTATTTGATCCGTACTCGTCTCGCAGTAACCCTTCACACTTCGAGCGGGCAAAACTTTCTATTCGTACGTCGCCTCGCGGCCGGCAGCATATGCACGCGAAGCTCTCTTCGAGCCCCACGCCGTGCGCAATGGCTTCGCCCATTGCGCCTGATTTCCTGAGCCAAAATCGGACGTTTAAGCCCTCTACGCACCGTTTTTCTACAAACGGCGAGGCGGGCCCCGCTCCTGCACGGACATTAGCCCGACCAGTGCTCGCGATAGACGGTCGTTTTGAAAATAAATAAATTAATTAACCCACGGCGTGCAATTTCGTGCTTGCTGGATTAACTGCGTCTTCGCCCGACGAATTCGATTCGACAGAGGGCGGAAAAAAAAAAAAAAAAAAAAAGAGGGAGGGGTGCAACACGAGGACTTCCCAGGGGGTCACCCATCCTAGTACTACTCTCGCCCAAGCACGCTTAACTTCGGAGTTCTGATGGGATCCGGTGCATTAGTGCTGGTATGATCGCACCCGTTGAGTTACGCGCGTTAAGTTCATTTATTTGATCCGTACTCGTCTCGCAATAACCCTTCACACTTCGAGCGAGCAAAACTTTCTATTCGTACGTCGCCTCGCGGCCGGCAGCATATGCACGCGAAGCTCTCTTCGAGCCCCACGCCGTGCGCAATGGCTTCGCCCATTGCGCCTGATTTCCTGAGCCAAAATCGGACGTTTAAGCCCTCTACGCACCGTTTTTCTACAAACGGCGAGGCGGGCCCCGCTCCTGCACGGACATTAGCCCGACCAGTGCTCGCGATAGACGGTCGTTTTGAAAATAAATAAATTAATTAACCCACGGCGTGCAATTTCGTGCTTGCTGGATTAACTGCGTCTTCGCCCGACGAATTCGATTCGACAGAGGGCGGAAAAAAAAAAAAAAAAAAAAAGAGGGAGGGGTGCAACACGAGGACTTCCCAGGGGGTCACCCATCCTAGTACTACTCTCGCCCAAGCACGCTTAACTTCGGAGTTCTGATGGGATCCGGTGCATTAGTGCTGGTATGATCGCACCCGTTGAGTTACGCGCGTTAAGTTCATTTATTTGATCCGTACTCGTCTCGCAATAACCCTTCACACTTCGAGCGAGCAAAACTTTCTATTCGTACGTCGCCTCGCGGCCGGCAGCATATGCACGCGAAGCTCTCTTCGAGCCCCACGCCGTGCGCAATGGCTTCGCCCATTGCGCCTGATTTCCTGAGCCAAAATCGGACGTTTAAGCCCTCTACGCACCGTTTTTCTACGAACGGCGAGGCGGGCCCCGCTCCTGCACGGACATTAGCCCGACCAGTGCTCGCGATAGACGGTCGTTTTGAAAATAAATAAATAAATTAACCCACGGCGTGCAATTTCGTGCTTGCTGGATTAACTGCGTCTTCGTCCGACGAATTCGATTCGGCAAAGGGCGGAAAAAAAAAAAAAAAGAAAAAGAGGGAGGGGTGCAACACGAGGACTTCCCAGGGGGTCACCCATCCTAGTACTACTCTCGCCCAAGCACGCTTAACTTCGGAGTTCTGATGGGATCCGGTGCATTAGTGCTGGTATGATCGCACCCGTTGAGTTACGCGCGTTAAGTTCATTTATTTGATCCGTACTCGTCTCGCAGTAACCCTTCACACTTCGAGCGGGCAAAACTTTCTATTCGTACGTCGCCTCGCGGCCGGCAGCATATGCACGCGAAGCTCTCTTCGAGCCCCACGCCGTGCGCAATGGCTTCGCCCATTGCGCCTGATTTCCTGAGCCAAAATCGGACGTTTAAGCCCTCTACGCACCGTTTTTCTACAAACGGCGAGGCGGGCCCAGCTCCTGCACGGACATTAGCCCGACCAGTGCTCGCGGTAGATGGTCGTTTTGAAAATAAATAAATTAATTAACCCACGGCGTGCAATTTCGTGCTTGCTGGATTAACTGCGTCTTCGCCCGACGAATTCGATTCGGGAGAGGGCGGAAAAAAAAAAAAAAAAGAAAAAGAGGGAGGGGTGCAACACGAGGACTTCCCAGGGGGTCACCCATCCTAGTACTACTCTCGCCCAAGCACGCTTAACTTCGGAGTTCTGATGGGATCCGGTGCATTAGTGCTGGTATGATCGCACCCGTTGAGTTACGCGCGTTAAGTTCATTTATTTGATCCGTACTCGTCTCGCAATAACCCTTCACACTTCGAGCGGGCAAAACTTTCTATTCGTACGTCGCCTCGCGGCCGGCAGCATATGCACGCGAAGCTCTCTTCGAGCCCCACGCCGTGCGCAATGGCTCGGACGTTTAAGCCCTCTACGCACCGTTTTTCTACAAACGGCGAGGCGGGCCAGCTCCTGCACGGACATTAGCCCGACCAGTGCTCGCGGTAGACGGTCGTTTTGAAAATAAATAAATTAATTAACCCACGGCGTGCAATTTCGTGCTTGCTGGATTAACTGCGTCTTCGCCCGACGAATTCGATTCGGGAGAGGGCGGAAAAAAAAAAAAAAAGAAAAAGAGGGAGGGGTGCAACACGAGGACTTCCCAGGGGGTCACCCATCCTAGTACTACTCTCGCCCAAGCACGCTTAACTTCGGAGTTCTGATGGGATCCGGTGCATTAGTGCTGGTATGATCGCACCCGTTGAGTTACGCGCGTTAAGTTCATTTATTTGATCCGTACTCGTCTCGCAATAACCCTTCACACTTCGAGCGGGCAAAACTTTCTATTCGTACGTCGCCTCGCGGCCGGCAGCATATGCACGCGAAGCTCTCTTCGAGCCCCACGCCGTGCGCAATGGCTCGGACGTTTAAGCCCTCTACGCACCGTTTTTCTACAAACGGCGAGGCGGGCCCAGCTCCTGCACGGACATTAGCCCGACCAGTGCTCGCGGTAGACGGTCGTTTTGAAAATAAATAAATTAATTAACCCACGGCGTGCAATTTCGTGCTTGCTGGATTAACTGCGTCTTCGCCCGACGAATTCGATTCGGGAGAGGGCGGAAAAAAAAAAAAAAAGAAAAAGAGGGAGGGGTGCAACACGAGGACTTCCCAGGGGGTCACCCATCCTAGTACTACTCTCGCCCAAGCACGCTTAACTTCGGAGTTCTGATGGGATCCGGTGCATTAGTGCTGGTATGATCGCACCCGTTGAGTTACGCGCGTTAAGTTCATTTATTTGATCCGTACTCGTCTCGCAATAACCCTTCACACTTCGAGCGAGCAAAACTTTCTATTCGTACGTCGCCTCGCGGCCGGCAGCATATGCACGCGAAGCTCTCTTCGAGCCCCACGCCGTGCGCAATGGCTTCGCCCATTGCGCCTGATTTCCTGAGCCAAAATCGGACGTTTAAGCCCTCTACGCACCGTTTTTCTACAAACGGCGAGGCGGGCCCCGCTCCTGCACGGACATTAGCCCGACCAGTGCTCGCGATAGACGGTCGTTTTGAAAATAAATAAATAAATTAACCCACGGCGTGCAATTTCGTGCTTGCTGGATTAACTGCGTCTTCGTCCGACGAATTCGATTCGGCAAAGGGCGGAAAAAAAAAAAAAAAGAAAAAGAGGGAGGGGTGCAACACGAGGACTTCCCAGGGGGTCACCCATCCTAGTACTACTCTCGCCCAAGCACGCTTAACTTCGGAGTTCTGATGGGATCCGGTGCATTAGTGCTGGTATGATCGCACCCGTTGAGTTACGCGCGTTAAGTTCATTTATTTGATCCGTACTCGTCTCGCAGTAACCCTTCACACTTCGAGCGGGCAAAACTTTCTATTCGTACGTCGCCTCGCGGCCGGCAGCATATGCACGCGAAGCTCTCTTCGAGCCCCACGCCGTGCGCAATGGCTTCGCCTATTGCGCCTGATTTCCTGAGCCAAAATCGGACGTTTAAGCCCTCTACGCACCGTTTTTCTACAAACGGCGAGGCGGGCCCAGCTCCTGCACGGACATTAGCCCGACCAGTGCTCGCGGTAGATGGTCGTTTTGAAAATAAATAAATTAATTAACCCACGGCGTGCAATTTCGTGCTTGCTGGATTAACTGCGTCTTCGCCCGACGAATTCGATTCGGGAGAGGGCGGAAAAAAAAAAAAAAAGAAAAAGAGGGAGGGGTGCAACACGAGGACTTCCCAGGGGGTCACCCATCCTAGTACTACTCTCGCCCAAGCACGCTTAACTTCGGAGTTCTGATGGGATCCGGTGCATTAGTGCTGGTATGATCGCACCCGTTGAGTTACGCGCGTTAAGTTCATTTATTTGATCCGTACTCGTCTCGCAATAACCCTTCACACTTCGAGCGGGCAAAACTTTCTATTCGTACGTCGCCTCGCGGCCGGCAGCATATGCACGCGAAGCTCTCTTCGAGCCCCACGCCGTGCGCAATGGCTCGGACGTTTAAGCCCTCTACGCACCGTTTTTCTACAAACGGCGAGGCGGGCCAGCTCCTGCACGGACATTAGCCCGACCAGTGCTCGCGGTAGACGGTCGTTTTGAAAATAAATAAATTAATTAACCCACGGCGTGCAATTTCGTGCTTGCTGGATTAACTGCGTCTTCGCCCGACGAATTCGATTCGGGAGAGGGCGGAAAAAAAAAAAAAAAGAAAAAGAGGGAGGGGTGCAACACGAGGACTTCCCAGGGGGTCACCCATCCTAGTACTACTCTCGCCCAAGCACGCTTAACTTCGGAGTTCTGATGGGATCCGGTGCATTAGTGCTGGTATGATCGCACCCGTTGAGTTACGCGCGTTAAGTTCATTTATTTGATCCGTACTCGTCTCGCAATAACCCTTCACACTTCGAGCGGGCAAAACTTTCTATTCGTACGTCGCCTCGCGGCCGGCAGCATATGCACGCGAAGCTCTCTTCGAGCCCCACGCCGTGCGCAATGGCTCGGACGTTTAAGCCCTCTACGCACCGTTTTTCTACAAACGGCGAGGCGGGCCCAGCTCCTGCACGGACATTAGCCCGACCAGTGCTCGCGGTAGACGGTCGTTTTGAAAATAAATAAATTAATTAACCCACGGCGTGCAATTTCGTGCTTGCTGGATTAACTGCGTCTTCGCCCGACGAATTCGATTCGGGAGAGGGCGGAAAAAAAAAAAAAAAAGAAAAAGAGGGAGGGGTGCAACACGAGGACTTCCCAGGGGGTCACCCATCCTAGTACTACTCTCGCCCAAGCACGCTTAACTTCGGAGTTCTGATGGGATCCGGTGCATTAGTGCTGGTATGATCGCACCCGTTGAGTTACGCGCGTTAAGTTCATTTATTTGATCCGTACTCGTCTCGCAATAACCCTTCACACTTCGAGCGAGCAAAACTTTCTATTCGTACGTCGCCTCGCGGCCGGCAGCATATGCACGCGAAGCTCTCTTCGAGCCCCACGCCGTGCGCAATGGCTTCGCCCATTGCGCCTGATTTCCTGAGCCAAAATCGGACGTTTAAGCCCTCTACGCACCGTTTTTCTACAAACGGCGAGGCGGGCCCCGCTCCTGCACGGACATTAGCCCGACCAGTGCTCGCGATAGACGGTCGTTTTGAAAATAAATAAATAAATTAACCCACGGCGTGCAATTTCGTGCTTGCTGGATTAACTGCGTCTTCGTCCGACGAATTCGATTCGGCAAAGGGCGGAAAAAAAAAAAAAAAGAAAAAGAGGGAGGGGTGCAACACGAGGACTTCCCAGGGGGTCACCCATCCTAGTACTACTCTCGCCCAAGCACGCTTAACTTCGGAGTTCTGATGGGATCCGGTGCATTAGTGCTGGTATGATCGCACCCGTTGAGTTACGCGCGTTAAGTTCATTTATTTGATCCGTACTCGTCTCGCAGTAACCCTTCACACTTCGAGCGGGCAAAACTTTCTATTCGTACGTCGCCTCGCGGCCGGCAGCATATGCACGCGAAGCTCTCTTCGAGCCCCACGCCGTGCGCAATGGCTTCGCCCATTGCGCCTGATTTCCTGAGCCAAAATCGGACGTTTAAGCCCTCTACGCACCGTTTTTCTACAAACGGCGAGGCGGGCCCAGCTCCTGCACGGACATTAGCCCGACCAGTGCTCGCGGTAGATGGTCGTTTTGAAAATAAATAAATTAATTAACCCACGGCGTGCAATTTCGTGCTTGCTGGATTAACTGCGTCTTCGCCCGACGAATTCGATTCGGGAGAGGGCGGAAAAAAAAAAAAAAAGAAAAAGAGGGAGGGGTGCAACACGAGGACTTCCCAGGGGGTCACCCATCCTAGTACTACTCTCGCCCAAGCACGCTTAACTTCGGAGTTCTGATGGGATCCGGTGCATTAGTGCTGGTATGATCGCACCCGTTGAGTTACGCGCGTTAAGTTCATTTATTTGATCCGTACTCGTCTCGCAATAACCCTTCACACTTCGAGCGGGCAAAACTTTCTATTCGTACGTCGCCTCGCGGCCGGCAGCATATGCACGCGAAGCTCTCTTCGAGCCCCACGCCGTGCGCAATGGCTCGGACGTTTAAGCCCTCTACGCACCGTTTTTCTACAAACGGCGAGGCGGGCCAGCTCCTGCACGGACATTAGCCCGACCAGTGCTCGCGGTAGACGGTCGTTTTGAAAATAAATAAATTAATTAACCCACGGCGTGCAATTTCGTGCTTGCTGGATTAACTGCGTCTTCGCCCGACGAATTCGATTCGGGAGAGGGCGGAAAAAAAAAAAAAAAGAAAAAGAGGGAGGGGTGCAACACGAGGACTTCCCAGGGGGTCACCCATCCTAGTACTACTCTCGCCCAAGCACGCTTAACTTCGGAGTTCTGATGGGATCCGGTGCATTAGTGCTGGTATGATCGCACCCGTTGAGTTACGCGCGTTAAGTTCATTTATTTGATCCGTACTCGTCTCGCAATAACCCTTCACACTTCGAGCGGGCAAAACTTTCTATTCGTACGTCGCCTCGCGGCCGGCAGCATATGCACGCGAAGCTCTCTTCGAGCCCCACGCCGTGCGCAATAGGCTTCGCCCATTGCGCCTGATTTCCTGAGCCAAAATCGGACGTTTAAGCCCTCTACGCACCGTTTTTCTACAAACGGCGAGGCGGGCCCCGCTCCTGCACGGACATTAGCCCGACCAGTGCTCGCGATAGACGGTCGTTTTGAAAATAAATAAATAAATTAACCCACGGCGTGCAATTTCGTGCTTGCTGGATTAACTGCGTCTTCGTCCGACGAATTCGATTCGGCAAAGGGCGGAAAAAAAAAAAAAAAGAAAAAGAGGGAGGGGTGCAACACGAGGACTTCCCAGGGGGTCACCCATCCTAGTACTACTCTCGCCCAAGCACGCTTAACTTCGGAGTTCTGATGGGATCCGGTGCATTAGTGCTGGTATGATCGCACCCGTTGAGTTACGCGCGTTAAGTTCATTTATTTGATCCGTACTCGTCTCGCAGTAACCCTTCACACTTCGAGCGGGCAAAACTTTCTATTCGTACGTCGCCTCGCGGCCGGCAGCATATGCACGCGAAGCTCTCTTCGAGCCCCACGCCGTGCGCAATGGCTTCGCCCATTGCGCCTGATTTCCTGAGCCAAAATCGGACGTTTAAGCCCTCTACGCACCGTTTTTCTACAAACGGCGAGGCGGGCCCCGCTCCTGCACGGACATTAGCCCGACCAGTGCTCGCGATAGACGGTCGTTTTGAAAATAAATAAATAAATTAACCCACGGCGTGCAATTTCGTGCTTGCTGGATTAACTGCGTCTTCGCCCGACGAATTCGATTCGGCAGAGGGCGGAAAAAAAAAAAAAAGAAAAAGAGGGAGGGGTGCAACACGAGGACTTCCCAGGGGGTCACCCATCCTAGTACTACTCTCGCCCAAGCACGCTTAACTTCGGAGTTCTGATGGGATCCGGTGCATTAGTGCTGGTATGATCGCACCCGTTGAGTTACGCGCGTTAAGTTCATTTATTTGATCCGTACTCGTCTCGCAGTAGCCCTTCACACTTCGAGCAGGCAAAACTTTCTATTCGTACGTCGCCTCGCGGCCGGCAGCATATGCACGCAAAGCTCTCTTCGAGCCCCACACCGTGCGCACTAGGCTACGCCCATTGCGCCTGATTTCCTGAGCCAAAATCGGACGTTTGAGCCCTCCACGCACCGTTTTTCTACAAACGGCGACGCGGGCCCCGCTCCTGCACGGACACTAGCCCGACCAGTGCTCGCGGTAGACGGTCGTTTTGAAAATAAATAAATAAATTAACCCACGGCGTGCAATTTCGTGCTTGCTGGATTAACTGCGTCTTCGCCCGACGAATTCGATTCGGGAGAGGGCGGAAAAAAAAAAAAAAAGAAAAAGAGGGAGGGGTGCAACACGAGGACTTCCCAGGGGGTCACCCATCCTAGTACTACTCTCGCCCAAGCACGCTTAACTTCGGAGTTCTGATGGGATCCGGTGCATTAGTGCTGGTATGATCGCACCCGTTGAGTTACGCGCGTTAAGTTCATTTATTTGATCCGTACTCGTCTCGCAGTAACCCTTCACACTTCGAGCGGGCAAAACTTTCTATTCGTACGTCGCCTCGCGGCCGGCAGCATATGCACGCGAAGCTCTCTTCGAGCCCCACGCCGTGCGCAATGGCTTCGCCCATTGCGCCTGATTTCCTGAGCCAAAATCGGACGTTTAAGCCCTCTACGCACCGTTTTTCTACAAACGGCGAGGCGGGCCCCGCTCCTGCACGGACATTAGCCCGACCAGTGCTCGCGATAGACGGTCGTTTTGAAAATAAATAAATAAATTAACCCACGGCGTGCAATTTCGTGCTTGCTGGATTAACTGCGTCTTCGTCCGACGAATTCGATTCGGCAAAGGGCGGAAAAAAAAAAAAAAAGAAAAAGAGGGAGGGGTGCAACACGAGGACTTCCCAGGGGGTCACCCATCCTAGTACTACTCTCGCCCAAGCACGCTTAACTTCGGAGTTCTGATGGGATCCGGTGCATTAGTGCTGGTATGATCGCACCCGTTGAGTTACGCGCGTTAAGTTCATTTATTTGATCCGTACTCGTCTCGCAGTAACCCTTCACACTTCGAGCGGGCAAAACTTTCTATTCGTACGTCGCCTCGCGGCCGGCAGCATATGCACGCGAAGCTCTCTTCGAGCCCCACGCCGTGCGCAATGGCTTCGCCCATTGCGCCTGATTTCCTGAGCCAAAATCGGACGTTTAAGCCCTCTACGCACCGTTTTTCTACAAACGGCGAGGCGGGCCCCGCTCCTGCACGGACATTAGCCCGACCAGTGCTCGCGATAGACGGTCGTTTTGAAAATAAATAAATAAATTAACCCACGGCGTGCAATTTCGTGCTTGCTGGATTAACTGCGTCTTCGCCCGACGAATTCGATTCGGCAGAGGGCGGAAAAAAAAAAAAAAGAAAAAGAGGGAGGGGTGCAACACGAGGACTTCCCAGGGGGTCACCCATCCTAGTACTACTCTCGCCCAAGCACGCTTAACTTCGGAGTTCTGATGGGATCCGGTGCATTAGTGCTGGTATGATCGCACCCGTTGAGTTACGCGCGTTAAGTTCATTTATTTGATCCGTACTCGTCTCGCAGTAGCCCTTCACACTTCGAGCAGGCAAAACTTTCTATTCGTACGTCGCCTCGCGGCCGGCAGCATATGCACGCAAAGCTCTCTTCGAGCCCCACACCGTGCGCACTAGGCTACGCCCATTGCGCCTGATTTCCTGAGCCAAAATCGGACGTTTGAGCCCTCCACGCACCGTTTTTCTACAAACGGCGACGCGGGCCCCGCTCCTGCACGGACACTAGCCCGACCAGTGCTCGCGGTAGACGGTCGTTTTGAAAATAAATAAATAAATTAACCCACGGCGTGCAATTTCGTGCTTGCTGGATTAACTGCGTCTTCGCCCGACGAATTCGATTCGGGAGAGGGCGGAAAAAAAAAAAAAAAGAAAAAGAGGGAGGGGTGCAACACGAGGACTTCCCAGGGGGTCACCCATCCTAGTACTACTCTCGCCCAAGCACGCTTAACTTCGGAGTTCTGATGGGATCCGGTGCATTAGTGCTGGTATGATCGCACCCGTTGAGTTACGCGCGTTAAGTTCATTTATTTGATCCGTACTCGTCTCGCAGTAACCCTTCACACTTCGAGCGGGCAAAACTTTCTATTCGTACGTCGCCTCGCGGCCGGCAGCATATGCACGCGAAGCTCTCTTCGAGCCCCACGCCGTGCGCAATGGCTTCGCCCATTGCGCCTGATTTCCTGAGCCAAAATCGGACGTTTAAGCCCTCTATGCACCGTTTTTCTACAAACGGCGAGGCGGGCCCCGCTCCTGCACGGACATTAGCCCGACCAGTGCTCGCGATAGACGGTCGTTTTGAAAATAAATAAATAAATTAACCCACGGCGTGCAATTTCGTGCTTGCTGGATTAACTGAATCTTCGCCCGACGAATTCGATTCGGCAGAGGGCGGAAAAAAAAAAAAAAGAAAAAGAGGGAGGGGTGCAACACGAGGACTTCCCAGGGGGTCACCCATCCTAGTACTACTCTCGCCCAAGCACGCTTAACTTCGGAGTTCTGATGGGATCCGGTGCATTAGTGCTGGTATGATCGCACCCGTTGAGTTACGCGCGTTAAGTTCATTTATTTGATCCGTACTCGTCTCGCAGTAACCCTTCACACTTCGAGCGGGCAAAACTTTCTATTCGTACGTCGCCTCGCGGCCGGCAGCATATGCACGCGAAGCTCTCTTCGAGCCCCACGCCGTGCGCAATAGGCTTCGCCCATTGCGCCTGATTTCCTGAGCCAAAATCGGACGTTTAAGCCCTCTACGCACCGTTTTTCTACAAACGGCGAGGCGGGCCCCGCTCCTGCACGGACATTAGCCCGACCAGTGCTCGCGATAGACGGTCGTTTTGAAAATAAATAAATAAATTAACCCACGGCGTGCAATTTCGTGCTTGCTGGATTAACTGCGTCTTCGCCCGACGAATTCGATTCGGGAGAGGGCGGAAAAAAAAAAAAAAAGAAAAAGAGGGAGGGGTACAACACGAGGACTTCCCAGGGGGTCACCCATACTAGTACTACTCTCGCCCAAGCACGCTTAACTTCGGAGTTCTGATGGGATCCGGTGCATTAGTGCTGGTATGATCGCACCCGTTGAGTTACGCGCGTTAAGTTCATTTATTTGATCCGTACTCGTCTCGCAGTAACCCTTCACACTTCGAGCGGGCAAAACTTTCTATTCGTACGTCGCCTCGCGGCCGGCAGCATATGCACGCGAAGCTCTCTTCGAGCCCCACGCCGTGCGCAATGGCTTCGCCCATTGCGCCTGATTTCCTGAGCCAAAATCGGACGTTTAAGCCCTCTACGCACCGTTTTTCTACAAACGGCGAGGCGGGCCCAGCTCCTGCACGGACATTAGCCCGACCAGTGCTCGCGGTAGACGGTCGTTTTGAAAATAAATAAATTAATTAACCCACGGCGTGCAATTTCGTGCTTGCTGGATTAACTGCGTCTTCGCCCGACGAATTCGATTCGGGAGAGGGCGGAAAAAAAAAAAAAAAGAAAAAGAGGGAGGGGTACAACACGAGGACTTCCCAGGGGGTCACCCATCCTAGTACTACTCTCGCCCAAGCACGCTTAACTTCGGAGTTCTGATGGGATCCGGTGCATTAGTGCTGGTATGATCGCACCCGTTGAGTTACGCGCGTTAAGTTCATTTATTTGATCCGTACTCGTCTCGCAATAACCCTTCACACTTCGAGCGGGCAAAACTTTCTATTCGTACGTCGCCTCGCGGCCGGCAGCATATGCACGCGAAGCTCTCTTCGAGCCCCACGCCGTGCGCAATGGCTCGGACGTTTAAGCCCTCTACGCACCGTTTTTCTACAAACGGCGAGGCGGGCCCAGCTCCTGCACGGACATTAGCCCGACCAGTGCTCGCGGTAGACGGTCGTTTTGAAAATAAATAAATTAATTAACCCACGGCGTGCAATTTCATGCTTGCTGGATTAACTGCGTCTTCGCCCGACGAATTCGATTCGGGAGAGGGCGGAAAAAAAAAAAAAAAGAAAAAGAGGGAGGGGTGCAACACGAGGACTTCCCAGGGGGTCACCCATCCTAGTACTACTCTCGCCCAAGCACGCTTAACTTCGGAGTTCTGATGGGATCCGGTGCATTAGTGCTGGTATGATCGCACCCGTTGAGTTACGCGCGTTAAGTTCATTTATTTGATCCGTACTCGTCTCGCAATAACCCTTCACACTTCGAGCGAGCAAAACTTTCTATTCGTACGTCGCCTCGCGGCCGGCAGCATATGCACGCGAAGCTCTCTTCGAGCCCCACGCCGTGCGCAATGGCTTCGCCCATTGCGCCTGATTTCCTGAGCCAAAATCGGACGTTTAAGCCCTCTACGCACCGTTTTTCTACAAACGGCGAGGCGGGCCCCGCTCCTGCACGGACATTAGCCCGACCAGTGCTCGCGATAGACGGTCGTTTTGAAAATAAATAAATAAATTAACCCACGGCGTGCAATTTCGTGCTTGCTGGATTAACTGCGTCTTCGTCCGACGAATTCGATTCGGCAAAGGGCGGAAAAAAAAAAAAAAAGAAAAAGAGGGAGGGGTGCAACACGAGGACTTCCCAGGGGGTCACCCATCCTAGTACTACTCTCGCCCAAGCACGCTTAACTTCGGAGTTCTGATGGGATCCGGTGCATTAGTGCTGGTATGATCGCACCCGTTGAGTTACGCGCGTTAAGTTCATTTATTTGATCCGTACTCGTCTCGCAGTAACCCTTCACACTTCGAGCGGGCAAAACTTTCTATTCGTACGTCGCCTCGCGGCCGGCAGCATATGCACGCGAAGCTCTCTTCGAGCCCCACGCCGTGCGCAATGGCTTCGCCCATTGCGCCTGATTTCCTGAGCCAAAATCGGACGTTTAAGCCCTCTACGCACCGTTTTTCTACAAACGGCGAGGCGGGCCCCGCTCCTGCACGGACATTAGCCCGACCAGTGCTCGCGATAGACGGTCGTTTTGAAAATAAATAAATAAATTAACCCACGGCGTGCAATTTCGTGCTTGCTGGATTAACTGCGTCTTCGCCCGACGAATTCGATTCGGGAGAGGGCGGAAAAAAAAAAAAAAGAAAAAGAGGGAGGGGTGCAACACGAGGACTTCCCAGGGGGTCACCCATCCTAGTACTACTCTCGCCCAAGCACGCTTAACTTCGGAGTTCTGATGGGATCCGGTGCATTAGTGCTGGTATGATCGCACCCGTTGAGTTACGCGCGTTAAGTTCATTTATTTGATCCGTACTCGTCTCGCAGTAGCCCTTCACACTTCGAGCAGGCAAAACTTTCTATTCGTACGTCGCCTCGCGGCCGGCAGCATATGCACGCAAAGCTCTCTTCGAGCCCCACACCGTGCGCACTAGGCTACGCCCATTGCGCCTGATTTCCTGAGCCAAAATCGGACGTTTGAGCCCTCCACGCACCGTTTTTCTACAAACGGCGACGCGGGCCCCGCTCCTGCACGGACACTAGCCCGACCAGTGCTCGCGGTAGACGGTCGTTTTGAAAATAAATAAATAAATTAACCCACGGCGTGCAATTTCGTGCTTGCTGGATTAACTGCGTCTTCGCCCGACGAATTCGATTCGGGAGAGGGCGGAAAAAAAAAAAAAAAGAAAAAGAGGGAGGGGTGCAACACGAGGACTTCCCAGGGGGTCACCCATCCTAGTACTACTCTCGCCCAAGCACGCTTAACTTCGGAGTTCTGATGGGATCCGGTGCATTAGTGCTGGTATGATCGCACCCGTTGAGTTACGCGCGTTAAGTTCATTTATTTGATCCGTACTCGTCTCGCAGTAACCCTTCACACTTCGAGCGGGCAAAACTTTCTATTCGTACGTCGCCTCGCGGCCGGCAGCATATGCACGCGAAGCTCTCTTCGAGCCCCACGCCGTGCGCAATGGCTTTGCCCATTGCGCCTGATTTCCTGAGCCAAAATCGGACGTTTAAGCCCTCTACGCACCGTTTTTCTACAAACGGCGAGGCGGGCCCCGCTCCTGCACGGACATTAGCCCGACCAGTGCTCGCGATAGACGGTCGTTTTGAAAATAAATAAATAAATTAACCCACGGCGTGCAATTTCGTGCTTGCTGGATTAACTGCGTCTTCGTCCGACGAATTCGATTCGGCAAAGGGCGGAAAAAAAAAAAAAAAGAAAAAGAGGGAGGGGTGCAACACGAGGACTTCCCAGGGGGTCACCCATCCTAGTACTACTCTCGCCCAAGCACGCTTAACTTCGGAGTTCTGATGGGATCCGGTGCATTAGTGCTGGTATGATCGCACCCGTTGAGTTACGCGCGTTAAGTTCATTTATTTGATCCGTACTCGTCTCGCAGTAACCCTTCACACTTCGAGCGGGCAAAACTTTCTATTCGTACGTCGCCTCGCGGCCGGCAGCATATGCACGCGAAGCTCTCTTCGAGCCCCACGCCGTGCGCAATGGCTTCGCCCATTGCGCCTGATTTCCTGAGCCAAAATCGGACGTTTAAGCCCTCTACGCACCGTTTTTCTACAAACGGCGAGGCGGGCCCCGCTCCTGCACGGACATTAGCCCGACCAGTGCTCGCGATAGACGGTCGTTTTGAAAATAAATAAATAAATTAACCCACGGCGTGCAATTTCGTGCTTGCTGGATTAACTGCGTCTTCGCCCGACGAATTCGATTCGGCAGAGGGCGGAAAAAAAAAAAAAAGAAAAAGAGGGAGGGGTGCAACACGAGGACTTCCCAGGGGGTCACCCATCCTAGTACTACTCTCGCCCAAGCACGCTTAACTTCGGAGTTCTGATGGGATCCGGTGCATTAGTGCTGGTATGATCGCACCCGTTGAGTTACGCGCGTTAAGTTCATTTATTTGATCCGTACTCGTCTCGCAGTAGCCCTTCACACTTCGAGCAGGCAAAACTTTCTATTCGTACGTCGCCTCGCGGCCGGCAGCATATGCACGCAAAGCTCTCTTCGAGCCCCACACCGTGCGCACTAGGCTACGCCCATTGCGCCTGATTTCCTGAGCCAAAATCGGACGTTTGAGCCCTCCACGCACCGTTTTTCTACAAACGGCGACGCGGGCCCCGCTCCTGCACGGACACTAGCCCGACCAGTGCTCGCGGTAGACGGTCGTTTTGAAAATAAATAAATAAATTAACCCACGGCGTGCAATTTCGTGCTTGCTGGATTAACTGCGTCTTCGCCCGACGAATTCGATTCGGGAGAGGGCGGAAAAAAAAAAAAAAAGAAAAAGAGGGAGGGGTGCAACACGAGGACTTCCCAGGGGGTCACCCATCCTAGTACTACTCTCGCCCAAGCACGCTTAACTTCGGAGTTCTGATGGGATCCGGTGCATTAGTGCTGGTATGATCGCACCCGTTGAGTTACGCGCGTTAAGTTCATTTATTTGATCCGTACTCGTCTCGCAGTAACCCTTCACACTTCGAGCGGGCAAAACTTTCTATTCGTACGTCGCCTCGCGGCCGGCAGCATATGCACGCGAAGCTCTCTTCGAGCCCCACGCCGTGCGCAATGGCTTCGCCCATTGCGCCTGATTTCCTGAGCCAAAATCGGACGTTTAAGCCCTCTATGCACCGTTTTTCTACAAACGGCGAGGCGGGCCCCGCTCCTGCACGGACATTAGCCCGACCAGTGCTCGCGATAGACGGTCGTTTTGAAAATAAATAAATAAATTAACCCACGGCGTGCAATTTCGTGCTTGCTGGATTAACTGAATCTTCGCCCGACGAATTCGATTCGGCAGAGGGCGGAAAAAAAAAAAAAAGAAAAAGAGGGAGGGGTGCAACACGAGGACTTCCCAGGGGGTCACCCATCCTAGTACTACTCTCGCCCAAGCACGCTTAACTTCGGAGTTCTGATGGGATCCGGTGCATTAGTGCTGGTATGATCGCACCCGTTGAGTTACGCGCGTTAAGTTCATTTATTTGATCCGTACTCGTCTCGCAGTAACCCTTCACACTTCGAGCGGGCAAAACTTTCTATTCGTACGTCGCCTCGCGGCCGGCAGCATATGCACGCGAAGCTCTCTTCGAGCCCCACGCCGTGCGCAATAGGCTTCGCCCATTGCGCCTGATTTCCTGAGCCAAAATCGGACGTTTAAGCCCTCTACGCACCGTTTTTCTACAAACGGCGAGGCGGGCCCCGCTCCTGCACGGACATTAGCCCGACCAGTGCTCGCGATAGACGGTCGTTTTGAAAATAAATAAATAAATTAACCCACGGCGTGCAATTTCGTGCTTGCTGGATTAACTGCGTCTTCGCCCGACGAATTCGATTCGGGAGAGGGCGGAAAAAAAAAAAAAAAGAAAAAGAGGGAGGGGTACAACACGAGGACTTCCCAGGGGGTCACCCATACTAGTACTACTCTCGCCCAAGCACGCTTAACTTCGGAGTTCTGATGGGATCCGGTGCATTAGTGCTGGTATGATCGCACCCGTTGAGTTACGCGCGTTAAGTTCATTTATTTGATCCGTACTAGTCTCGCAGTAACCCTTCACACTTCGAGCGGGCAAAACTTTCTATTCGTACGTCGCCTCGCGGCCGGCAGCATATGCACGCGAAGCTCTCTTCGAGCCCCACGCCGTGCGCAATGGCTTCGCCCATTGCGCCTGATTTCCTGAGCCAAAATCGGACGTTTAAGCCCTCTACGCACCGTTTTTCTACAAACGGCGAGGCGGGCCCAGCTCCTGCACGGACATTAGCCCGACCAGTGCTCGCGGTAGACGGTCGTTTTGAAAATAAATAAATTAATTAACCCACGGCGTGCAATTTCGTGCTTGCTGGATTAACTGCGTCTTCGCCCGACGAATTCGATTCGGGAGAGGGCGGAAAAAAAAAAAAAAAGAAAAAGAGGGAGGGGTACAACACGAGGACTTCCCAGGGGGTCACCCATCCTAGTACTACTCTCGCCCAAGCACGCTTAACTTCGGAGTTCTGATGGGATCCGGTGCATTAGTGCTGGTATGATCGCACCCGTTGAGTTACGCGCGTTAAGTTCATTTATTTGATCCGTACTCGTCTCGCAATAACCCTTCACACTTCGAGCGGGCAAAACTTTCTATTCGTACGTCGCCTCGCGGCCGGCAGCATATGCACGCGAAGCTCTCTTCGAGCCCCACGCCGTGCGCAATGGCTCGGACGTTTAAGCCCTCTACGCACCGTTTTTCTACAAACGGCGAGGCGGGCCCAGCTCCTGCACGGACATTAGCCCGACCAGTGCTCGCGGTAGACGGTCGTTTTGAAAATAAATAAATTAATTAACCCACGGCGTGCAATTTCATGCTTGCTGGATTAACTGCGTCTTCGCCCGACGAATTCGATTCGGGAGAGGGCGGAAAAAAAAAAAAAAAGAAAAAGAGGGAGGGGTGCAACACGAGGACTTCCCAGGGGGTCACCCATCCTAGTACTACTCTCGCCCAAGCACGCTTAACTTCGGAGTTCTGATGGGATCCGGTGCATTAGTGCTGGTATGATCGCACCCGTTGAGTTACGCGCGTTAAGTTCATTTATTTGATCCGTACTCGTCTCGCAATAACCCTTCACACTTCGAGCGAGCAAAACTTTCTATTCGTACGTCGCCTCGCGGCCGGCAGCATATGCACGCGAAGCTCTCTTCGAGCCCCACGCCGTGCGCAATGGCTTCGCCCATTGCGCCTGATTTCCTGAGCCAAAATCGGACGTTTAAGCCCTCTACGCACCGTTTTTCTACAAACGGCGAGGCGGGCCCCGCTCCTGCACGGACATTAGCCCGACCAGTGCTCGCGATAGACGGTCGTTTTGAAAATAAATAAATAAATTAACCCACGGCGTGCAATTTCGTGCTTGCTGGATTAACTGCGTCTTCGTCCGACGAATTCGATTCGGCAAAGGGCGGAAAAAAAAAAAAAAAGAAAAAGAGGGAGGGGTGCAACACGAGGACTTCCCAGGGGGTCACCCATCCTAGTACTACTCTCGCCCAAGCACGCTTAACTTCGGAGTTCTGATGGGATCCGGTGCATTAGTGCTGGTATGATCGCACCCGTTGAGTTACGCGCGTTAAGTTCATTTATTTGATCCGTACTCGTCTCGCAGTAACCCTTCACACTTCGAGCGGGCAAAACTTTCTATTCGTACGTCGCCTCGCGGCCGGCAGCATATGCACGCGAAGCTCTCTTCGAGCCCCACGCCGTGCGCAATGGCTTCGCCCATTGCGCCTGATTTCCTGAGCCAAAATCGGACGTTTAAGCCCTCTACGCACCGTTTTTCTACAAACGGCGAGGCGGGCCCCGCTCCTGCACGGACATTAGCCCGACCAGTGCTCGCGATAGACGGTCGTTTTGAAAATAAATAAATAAATTAACCCACGGCGTGCAATTTCGTGCTTGCTGGATTAACTGCGTCTTCGCCCGACGAATTCGATTCGGGAGAGGGCGGAAAAAAAAAAAAAAGAAAAAGAGGGAGGGGTGCAACACGAGGACTTCCCAGGGGGTCACCCATCCTAGTACTACTCTCGCCCAAGCACGCTTAACTTTGGAGTTCTGATGGGATCCGGTGCATTAGTGCTGGTATGATCGCACCCGTTGAGTTACGCGCGTTAAGTTCATTTATTTGATCCGTACTCGTCTCGCAGTAGCCCTTCACACTTCGAGCAGGCAAAACTTTCTATTCGTACGTCGCCTCGCGGCCGGCAGCATATGCACGCAAAGCTCTCTTCGAGCCCCACACCGTGCGCACTAGGCTACGCCCATTGCGCCTGATTTCCTGAGCCAAAATCGGACGTTTGAGCCCTCCACGCACCGTTTTTCTACAAACGGCGACGCGGGCCCCGCTCCTGCACGGACACTAGCCCGACCAGTGCTCGCGGTAGACGGTCGTTTTGAAAATAAATAAATAAATTAACCCACGGCGTGCAATTTCGTGCTTGCTGGATTAACTGCGTCTTCGCCCGACGAATTCGATTCGGGAGAGGGCGGAAAAAAAAAAAAAAAGAAAAAGAGGGAGGGGTGCAACACGAGGACTTCCCAGGGGGTCACCCATCCTAGTACTACTCTCGCCCAAGCACGCTTAACTTCGGAGTTCTGATGGGATCCGGTGCATTAGTGCTGGTATGATCGCACCCGTTGAGTTACGCGCGTTAAGTTCATTTATTTGATCCGTACTCGTCTCGCAGTAACCCTTCACACTTCGAGCGGGCAAAACTTTCTATTCGTACGTCGCCTCGCGGCCGGCAGCATATGCACGCGAAGCTCTCTTCGAGCCCCACGCCGTGCGCAATGGCTTCGCCCATTGCGCCTGATTTCCTGAGCCAAAATCGGACGTTTAAGCCCTCTACGCACCGTTTTTCTACAAACGGCGAGGCGGGCCCCGCTCCTGCACGGACATTAGCCCGACCAGTGCTCGCGATAGACGGTCGTTTTGAAAATAAATAAATAAATTAACCCACGGCGTGCAATTTCGTGCTTGCTGGATTAACTGCGTCTTCGCCCGACGAATTCGATTCGGCAGAGGGCGGAAAAAAAAAAAAAAGAAAAAGAGGGAGGGGTGCAACACGAGGACTTCCCAGGGGGTCACCCATCCTAGTACTACTCTCGCCCAAGCACGCTTAACTTCGGAGTTCTGATGGGATCCGGTGCATTAGTGCTGGTATGATCGCACCCGTTGAGTTACGCGCGTTAAGTTCATTTATTTGATCCGTACTCGTCTCGCAGTAACCCTTCACACTTCGAGCGGGCAAAACTTTCTATTCGTACGTCGCCTCGCGGCCGGCAGCATATGCACGCGAAGCTCTCTTCGAGCCCCACGCCGTGCGCAATAGGCTTCGCCCATTGCGCCTGATTTCCTGAGCCAAAATCGGACGTTTAAGCCCTCTACGCACCGTTTTTCTACAAACGGCGAGGCGGGCCCCGCTCCTGCACGGACATTAGCCCGACCAGTGCTCGCGATAGACGGTCGTTTTGAAAATAAATAAATAAATTAACCCACGGCGTGCAATTTCGTGCTTGCTGGATTAACTGCGTCTTCGCCCGACGAATTCGATTCGGGAGAGGGCGGAAAAAAAAAAAAAAAGAAAAAGAGGGAGGGGTACAACACGAGGACTTCCCAGGGGGTCACCCATCCTAGTACTACTCTCGCCCAAGCACGCTTAACTTCGGAGTTCTGATGGGATCCGGTGCATTAGTGCTGGTATGATCGCACCCGTTGAGTTACGCGCGTTAAGTTCATTTATTTGATCCGTACTCGTCTCGCAGTAACCCTTCACACTTCGAGCGGGCAAAACTTTCTATTCGTACGTCGCCTCGCGGCCGGCAGCATATGCACGCGAAGCTCTCTTCGAGCCCCACGCCGTGCGCAATGGCTTCGCCCATTGCGCCTGATTTCCTGAGCCAAAATCGGACGTTTAAGCCCTCTACGCACCGTTTTTCTACAAACGGCGAGGCGGGCCCAGCTCCTGCACGGACATTAGCCCGACCAGTGCTCGCGGTAGACGGTCGTTTTGAAAATAAATAAATTAATTAACCCACGGCGTGCAATTTCGTGCTTGCTGGATTAACTGCGTCTTCGCCCGACGAATTCGATTCGGGAGAGGGCGGAAAAAAAAAAAAAAAGAAAAAGAGGGAGGGGTACAACACGAGGACTTCCCAGGGGGTCACCCATCCTAGTACTACTCTCGCCCAAGCACGCTTAACTTCGGAGTTCTGATGGGATCCGGTGCATTAGTGCTGGTATGATCGCACCCGTTGAGTTACGCGCGTTAAGTTCATTTATTTGATCCGTACTCGTCTCGCAATAACCCTTCACACTTCGAGCGGGCAAAACTTTCTATTCGTACGTCGCCTCGCGGCCGGCAGCATATGCACGCGAAGCTCTCTTCGAGCCCCACGCCGTGCGCAATGGCTCGGACGTTTAAGCCCTCTACGCACCGTTTTTCTACAAACGGCGAGGCGGGCCCAGCTCCTGCACGGACATTAGCCCGACCAGTGCTCGCGGTAGACGGTCGTTTTGAAAATAAATAAATTAATTAACCCACGGCGTGCAATTTCATGCTTGCTGGATTAACTGCGTCTTCGCCCGACGAATTCGATTCGGGAGAGGGCGGAAAAAAAAAAAAAAAGAAAAAGAGGGAGGGGTGCAACACGAGGACTTCCCAGGGGGTCACCCATCCTAGTACTACTCTCGCCCAAGCACGCTTAACTTCGGAGTTCTGATGGGATCCGGTGCATTAGTGCTGGTATGATCGCACCCGTTGAGTTACGCGCGTTAAGTTCATTTATTTGATCCGTACTCGTCTCGCAATAACCCTTCACACTTCGAGCGAGCAAAACTTTCTATTCGTACGTCGCCTCGCGGCCGGCAGCATATGCACGCGAAGCTCTCTTCGAGCCCCACGCCGTGCGCAATGGCTTCGCCCATTGCGCCTGATTTCCTGAGCCAAAATCGGACGTTTAAGCCCTCTACGCACCGTTTTTCTACAAACGGCGAGGCGGGCCCCGCTCCTGCACGGACATTAGCCCGACCAGTGCTCGCGATAGACGGTCGTTTTGAAAATAAATAAATAAATTAACCCACGGCGTGCAATTTCGTGCTTGCTGGATTAACTGCGTCTTCGTCCGACGAATTCGATTCGGCAAAGGGCGGAAAAAAAAAAAAAAAGAAAAAGAGGGAGGGGTGCAACACGAGGACTTCCCAGGGGGTCACCCATCCTAGTACTACTCTCGCCCAAGCACGCTTAACTTCGGAGTTCTGATGGGATCCGGTGCATTAGTGCTGGTATGATCGCACCCGTTGAGTTACGCGCGTTAAGTTCATTTATTTGATCCGTACTCGTCTCGCAGTAACCCTTCACACTTCGAGCGGGCAAAACTTTCTATTCGTACGTCGCCTCGCGGCCGGCAGCATATGCACGCGAAGCTCTCTTCGAGCCCCACGCCGTGCGCAATGGCTTCGCCCATTGCGCCTGATTTCCTGAGCCAAAATCGGACGTTTAAGCCCTCTACGCACCGTTTTTCTACAAACGGCGAGGCGGGCCCCGCTCCTGCACGGACATTAGCCCGACCAGTGCTCGCGATAGACGGTCGTTTTGAAAATAAATAAATAAATTAACCCACGGCGTGCAATTTCGTGCTTGCTGGATTAACTGCGTCTTCGCCCGACGAATTCGATTCGGCAGAGGGCGGAAAAAAAAAAAAAAGAAAAAGAGGGAGGGGTGCAACACGAGGACTTCCCAGGGGGTCACCCATCCTAGTACTACTCTCGCCCAAGCACGCTTAACTTCGGAGTTCTGATGGGATCCGGTGCATTAGTGCTGGTATGATCGCACCCGTTGAGTTACGCGCGTTAAGTTCATTTATTTGATCCGTACTCGTCTCGCAGTAGCCCTTCACACTTCGAGCAGGCAAAACTTTCTATTCGTACGTCGCCTCGCGGCCGGCAGCATATGCACGCAAAGCTCTCTTCGAGCCCCACACCGTGCGCACTAGGCTACGCCCATTGCGCCTGATTTCCTGAGCCAAAATCGGACGTTTGAGCCCTCCACGCACCGTTTTTCTACAAACGGCGACGCGGGCCCCGCTCCTGCACGGACACTAGCCCGACCAGTGCTCGCGGTAGACGGTCGTTTTGAAAATAAATAAATAAATTAACCCACGGCGTGCAATTTCGTGCTTGCTGGATTAACTGCGTCTTCGCCCGACGAATTCGATTCGGGAGAGGGCGGAAAAAAAAAAAAAAAGAAAAAGAGGGAGGGGTGCAACACGAGGACTTCCCAGGGGGTCACCCATCCTAGTACTACTCTCGCCCAAGCACGCTTAACTTCGGAGTTCTGATGGGATCCGGTGCATTAGTGCTGGTATGATCGCACCCGTTGAGTTACGCGCGTTAAGTTCATTTATTTGATCCGTACTCGTCTCGCAGTAACCCTTCACACTTCGAGCGGGCAAAACTTTCTATTCGTACGTCGCCTCGCGGCCGGCAGCATATGCACGCGAAGCTCTCTTCGAGCCCCACGCCGTGCGCAATGGCTTCGCCCATTGCGCCTGATTTCCTGAGCCAAAATCGGACGTTTAAGCCCTCTACGCACCGTTTTTCTACAAACGGCGAGGCGGGCCCCGCTCCTGCACGGACATTAGCCCGACCAGTGCTCGCGATAGACGGTCGTTTTGAAAATAAATAAATAAATTAACCCACGGCGTGCAATTTCGTGCTTGCTGGATTAACTGCGTCTTCGCCCGACGAATTCGATTCGGCAGAGGGCGGAAAAAAAAAAAAAAGAAAAAGAGGGAGGGGTGCAACACGAGGACTTCCCAGGGGGTCACCCATCCTAGTACTACTCTCGCCCAAGCACGCTTAACTTCGGAGTTCTGATGGGATCCGGTGCATTAGTGCTGGTATGATCGCACCCGTTGAGTTACGCGCGTTAAGTTCATTTATTTGATCCGTACTCGTCTCGCAGTAACCCTTCACACTTCGAGCGGGCAAAACTTTCTATTCGTACGTCGCCTCGCGGCCGGCAGCATATGCACGCGAAGCTCTCTTCGAGCCCCACGCCGTGCGCAATAGGCTTCGCCCATTGCGCCTGATTTCCTGAGCCAAAATCGGACGTTTAAGCCCTCTACGCACCGTTTTTCTACAAACGGCGAGGCGGGCCCCGCTCCTGCACGGACATTAGCCCGACCAGTGCTCGCGATAGACGGTCGTTTTGAAAATAAATAAATAAATTAACCCACGGCGTGCAATTTCGTGCTTGCTGGATTAACTGCGTCTTCGCCCGACGAATTCGATTCGGGAGAGGGCGGAAAAAAAAAAAAAAAGAAAAAGAGGGAGGGGTACAACACGAGGACTTCCCAGGGGGTCACCCATCCTAGTACTACTCTCGCCCAAGCACGCTTAACTTCGGAGTTCTGATGGGATCCGGTGCATTAGTGCTGGTATGATCGCACCCGTTGAGTTACGCGCGTTAAGTTCATTTATTTGATCCGTACTCGTCTCGCAGTAACCCTTCACACTTCGAGCGGGCAAAACTTTCTATTCGTACGTCGCCTCGCGGCCGGCAGCATATGCACGCGAAGCTCTCTTCGAGCCCCACGCCGTGCGCAATGGCTTCGCCCATTGCGCCTGATTTCCTGAGCCAAAATCGGACGTTTAAGCCCTCTACGCACCGTTTTTCTACAAACGGCGAGGCGGGCCCAGCTCCTGCACGGACATTAGCCCGACCAGTGCTCGCGGTAGACGGTCGTTTTGAAAATAAATAAATTAATTAACCCACGGCGTGCAATTTCGTGCTTGCTGGATTAACTGCGTCTTCGCCCGACGAATTCGATTCGGGAGAGGGCGGAAAAAAAAAAAAAAAGAAAAAGAGGGAGGGGTACAACACGAGGACTTCCCAGGGGGTCACCCATCCTAGTACTACTCTCGCCCAAGCACGCTTAACTTCGGAGTTCTGATGGGATCCGGTGCATTAGTGCTGGTATGATCGCACCCGTTGAGTTACGCGCGTTAAGTTCATTTATTTGATCCGTACTCGTCTCGCAATAACCCTTCACACTTCGAGCGGGCAAAACTTTCTATTCGTACGTCGCCTCGCGGCCGGCAGCATATGCACGCGAAGCTCTCTTCGAGCCCCACGCCGTGCGCAATGGCTCGGACGTTTCAGCCCTCTACGCACCGTTTTTCTACAAACGGCGAGGCGGGCCCAGCTCCTGCACGGACATTAGCCCGACCAGTGCTCGCGGTAGACGGTCGTTTTGAAAATAAATAAATTAATTAACCCACGGCGTGCAATTTCATGCTTGCTGGATTAACTGCGTCTTCGCCCGACGAATTCGATTCGGGAGAGGGCGGAAAAAAAAAAAAAAAGAAAAAGAGGGAGGGGTGCAACACGAGGACTTCCCAGGGGGTCACCCATCCTAGTACTACTCTCGCCCAAGCACGCTTAACTTCGGAGTTCTGATGGGATCCGGTGCATTAGTGCTGGTATGATCGCACCCGTTGAGTTACGCGCGTTAAGTTCATTTATTTGATCCGTACTCGTCTCGCAATAACCCTTCACACTTCGAGCGAGCAAAACTTTCTATTCGTACGTCGCCTCGCGGCCGGCAGCATATGCACGCGAAGCTCTCTTCGAGCCCCACGCCGTGCGCAATGGCTTCGCCCATTGCGCCTGATTTCCTGAGCCAAAATCGGACGTTTAAGCCCTCTACGCACCGTTTTTCTACAAACGGCGAGGCGGGCCCCGCTCCTGCACGGACATTAGCCCGACCAGTGCTCGCGATAGACGGTCGTTTTGAAAATAAATAAATAAATTAACCCACGGCGTGCAATTTCGTGCTTGCTGGATTAACTGCGTCTTCGTCCGACGAATTCGATTCGGCAAAGGGCGGAAAAAAAAAAAAAAAGAAAAAGAGGGAGGGGTACAACACGAGGACTTCCCAGGGGGTCACCCATCCTAGTACTACTCTCGCCCAAGCACGCTTAACTTCGGAGTTCTGATGGGATCCGGTGCATTAGTGCTGGTATGATCGCACCCGTTGAGTTACGCGCGTTAAGTTCATTTATTTGATCCGTACTCGTCTCGCAGTAACCCTTCACACTTCGAGCGGGCAAAACTTTCTATTCGTACGTCGCCTCGCGGCCGGCAGCATATGCACGCGAAGCTCTCTTCGAGCCCCACGCCGTGCGCAATGGCTTCGCCCATTGCGCCTGATTTCCTGAGCCAAAATCGGACGTTTAAGCCCTCTACGCACCGTTTTTCTACAAACGGCGAGGCGGGCCCAGCTCCTGCACGGACATTAGCCCGACCAGTGCTCGCGGTAGACGGTCGTTTTGAAAATAAATAAATTAATTAACCCACGGCGTGCAATTTCGTGCTTGCTGGATTAACTGCGTCTTCGCCCGACGAATTCGATTCGGGAGAGGGCGGAAAAAAAAAAAAAAAGAAAAAGAGGGAGGGGTACAACACGAGGACTTCCCAGGGGGTCACCCATCCTAGTACTACTCTCGCCCAAGCACGCTTAACTTCGGAGTTCTGATGGGATCCGGTGCATTAGTGCTGGTATGATCGCACCCGTTGAGTTACGCGCGTTAAGTTCATTTATTTGATCCGTACTCGTCTCGCAATAACCCTTCACACTTCGAGCGGGCAAAACTTTCTATTCGTACGTCGCCTCGCGGCCGGCAGCATATGCACGCGAAGCTCTCTTCGAGCCCCACGCCGTGCGCAATGGCTCGGACGTTTCAGCCCTCTACGCACCGTTTTTCTACAAACGGCGAGGCGGGCCCAGCTCCTGCACGGACATTAGCCCGACCAGTGCTCGCGGTAGACGGTCGTTTTGAAAATAAATAAATTAATTAACCCACGGCGTGCAATTTCATGCTTGCTGGATTAACTGCGTCTTCGCCCGACGAATTCGATTCGGGAGAGGGCGGAAAAAAAAAAAAAAAGAAAAAGAGGGAGGGGTGCAACACGAGGACTTCCCAGGGGGTCACCCATCCTAGTACTACTCTCGCCCAAGCACGCTTAACTTCGGAGTTCTGATGGGATCCGGTGCATTAGTGCTGGTATGATCGCACCCGTTGAGTTACGCGCGTTAAGTTCATTTATTTGATCCGTACTCGTCTCGCAATAACCCTTCACACTTCGAGCGAGCAAAACTTTCTATTCGTACGTCGCCTCGCGGCCGGCAGCATATGCACGCGAAGCTCTCTTCGAGCCCCACGCCGTGCGCAATGGCTTCGCCCATTGCGCCTGATTTCCTGAGCCAAAATCGGACGTTTAAGCCCTCTACGCACCGTTTTTCTACAAACGGCGAGGCGGGCCCCGCTCCTGCACGGACATTAGCCCGACCAGTGCTCGCGATAGACGGTCGTTTTGAAAATAAATAAATAAATTAACCCACGGCGTGCAATTTCGTGCTTGCTGGATTAACTGCGTCTTCGTCCGACGAATTCGATTCGGCAAAGGGCGGAAAAAAAAAAAAAAAGAAAAAGAGGGAGGGGTGCAACACGAGGACTTCCCAGGGGGTCACCCATCCTAGTACTACTCTCGCCCAAGCACGCTTAACTTCGGAGTTCTGATGGGATCCGGTGCATTAGTGCTGGTATGATCGCACCCGTTGAGTTACGCGCGTTAAGTTCATTTATTTGATCCGTACTCGTCTCGCAGTAACCCTTCACACTTCGAGCGGGCAAAACTTTCTATTCGTACGTCGCCTCGCGGCCGGCAGCATATGCACGCGAAGCTCTCTTCGAGCCCCACGCCGTGCGCAATGGCTTCGCCCATTGCGCCTGATTTCCTGAGCCAAAATCGGACGTTTAAGCCCTCTACGCACCGTTTTTCTACAAACGGCGAGGCGGGCCCAGCTCCTGCACGGACATTAGCCCGACCAGTGCTCGCGGTAGATGGTCGTATTGAAAATAAATAAATTAATTAACCCACGGCGTGCAATTTCGTGCTTGCTGGATTAACTGCGTCTTCGCCCGACGAATTCGATTCGGGAGAGGGCGGAAAAAAAAAAAAAAAGAAAAAGAGGGAGGGGTGCAACACGAGGACTTCCCAGGGGGTCACCCATCCTAGTACTACTCTCGCCCAAGCACGCTTAACTTCGGAGTTCTGATGGGATCCGGTGCATTAGTGCTGGTATGATCGCACCCGTTGAGTTACGCGCGTTAAGTTCATTTATTTGATCCGTACTCGTCTCGCAATAACCCTTCACACTTCGAGCGGGCAAAACTTTCTATTCGTACGTCGCCTCGCGGCCGGCAGCATATGCACGCGAAGCTCTCTTCGAGCCCCACGCCGTGCGCAATGGCTCGGACGTTTAAGCCCTCTACGCACCGTTTTTCTACAAACGGCGAGGCGGGCCAGCTCCTGCACGGACATTAGCCCGACCAGTGCTCGCGGTAGACGGTCGTTTTGAAAATAAATAAATTAATTAACCCACGGCGTGCAATTTCGTGCTTGCTGGATTAACTGCGTCTTCGCCCGACGAATTCGATTCGGGAGAGGGCGGAAAAAAAAAAAAAAAGAAAAAGAGGGAGGGGTGCAACACGAGGACTTCCCAGGGGGTCACCCATCCTAGTACTACTCTCGCCCAAGCACGCTTAACTTCGGAGTTCTGATGGGATCCGGTGCATTAGTGCTGGTATGATCGCACCCGTTGAGTTACGCGCGTTAAGTTCATTTATTTGATCCGTACTCGTCTCGCAATAACCCTTCACACTTCGAGCGGGCAAAACTTTCTATTCGTACGTCGCCTCGCGGCCGGCAGCATATGCACGCGAAGCTCTCTTCGAGCCCCACGCCGTGCGCAATGGCTCGGACGTTTAAGCCCTCTACGCACCGTTTTTCTACAAACGGCGAGGCGGGCCCAGCTCCTGCACGGACATTAGCCCGACCAGTGCTCGCGGTAGACGGTCGTTTTGAAAATAAATAAATTAATTAACCCACGGCGTGCAATTTCGTGCTTGCTGGATTAACTGCGTCTTCGCCCGACGAATTCGATTCGGGAGAGGGCGGAAAAAAAAAAAAAAAGAAAAAGAGGGAGGGGTGCAACACGAGGACTTCCCAGGGGGTCACCCATCCTAGTACTACTCTCGCCCAAGCACGCTTAACTTCGGAGTTCTGATGGGATCCGGTGCATTAGTGCTGGTATGATCGCACCCGTTGAGTTACGCGCGTTAAGTTCATTTATTTGATCCGTACTCGTCTCGCAATAACCCTTCACACTTCGAGCGAGCAAAACTTTCCATTCGTACGTCGCCTCGCGGCCGGCAGCATATGCACGCGAAGCTCTCTTCGAGCCCCACGCCGTGCGCAATGGCTTCGCCCATTGCGCCTGATTTCCTGAGCCAAAATCGGACGTTTAAGCCCTCTACGCACCGTTTTTCTACAAACGGCGAGGCGGGCCCCGCTCCTGCACGGACATTAGCCCGACCAGTGCTCGCGATAGACGGTCGTTTTGAAAATAAATAAATAAATTAACCCACGGCGTGCAATTTCGTGCTTGCTGGATTAACTGCGTCTTCGTCCGACGAATTCGATTCGGCAAAGGGCGGAAAAAAAAAAAAAAAGAAAAAGAGGGAGGGGTGCAACACGAGGACTTCCCAGGGGGTCACCCATCCTAGTACTACTCTCGCCCAAGCACGCTTAACTTCGGAGTTCTGATGGGATCCGGTGCATTAGTGCTGGTATGATCGCACCCGTTGAGTTACGCGCGTTAAGTTCATTTATTTGATCCGTACTCGTCTCGCAGTAACCCTTCACACTTCGAGCGGGCAAAACTTTCTATTCGTACGTCGCCTCGCGGCCGGCAGCATATGCACGCGAAGCTCTCTTCGAGCCCCACGCCGTGCGCAATGGCTTCGCCCATTGCGCCTGATTTCCTGAGCCAAAATCGGACGTTTAAGCCCTCTACGCACCGTTTTTCTACAAACGGCGAGGCGGGCCCAGCTCCTGCACGGACATTAGCCCGACCAGTGCTCGCGGTAGATGGTCGTTTTGAAAATAAATAAATTAATTAACCCACGGCGTGCAATTTCGTGCTTGCTGGATTAACTGCGTCTTCGCCCGACGAATTCGATTCGGGAGAGGGCGGAAAAAAAAAAAAAAAGAAAAAGAGGGAGGGGTGCAACACGAGGACTTCCCAGGGGGTCACCCATCCTAGTACTACTCTCGCCCAAGCACGCTTAACTTCGGAGTTCTGATGGGATCCGGTGCATTAGTGCTGGTATGATCGCACCCGTTGAGTTACGCGCGTTAAGTTCATTTATTTGATCCGTACTCGTCTCGCAGTAACCCTTCACACTTCGAGCGGGCAAAACTTTCTATTCGTACGTCGCCTCGCGGCCGGCAGCATATGCACGCGAAGCTCTCTTCGAGCCCCACGCCGTGCGCAATGGCTTCGCCCATTGCGCCTGATTTCCTGAGCCAAAATCGGACGTTTAAGCCCTCTACGCACCGTTTTTCTACAAACGGCGAGGCGGGCCCCGCTCCTGCACGGACATTAGCCCGACCAGTGCTCGCGATAGACGGTCGTTTTGAAAATAAATAAATAAATTAACCCACGGCGTGCAATTTCGTGCTTGCTGGATTAACTGCGTCTTCGCCCGACGAATTCGATTCGGCAGAGGGCGGAAAAAAAAAAAAAAGAAAAAGAGGGAGGGGTGCAACACGAGGACTTCCCAGGGGGTCACCCATCCTAGTACTACTCTCGCCCAAGCACGCTTAACTTCGGAGTTCTGATGGGATCCGGTGCATTAGTGCTGGTATGATCGCACCCGTTGAGTTACGCGCGTTAAGTTCATTTATTTGATCCGTACTCGTCTCGCAGTAGCCCTTCACACTTCGAGCAGGCAAAACTTTCTATTCGTACGTCGCCTCGCGGCCGGCAGCATATGCACGCAAAGCTCTCTTCGAGCCCCACACCGTGCGCACTAGGCTACGCCCATTGCGCCTGATTTCCTGAGCCAAAATCGGACGTTTGAGCCCTCCACGCACCGTTTTTCTACAAACGGCGACGCGGGCCCCGCTCCTGCACGGACACTAGCCCGACCAGTGCTCGCGGTAGACGGTCGTTTTGAAAATAAATAAATAAATTAACCCACGGCGTGCAATTTCGTGCTTGCTGGATTAACTGCGTCTTCGCCCGACGAATTCGATTCGGGAGAGGGCGGAAAAAAAAAAAAAAAGAAAAAGAGGGAGGGGTGCAACACGAGGACTTCCCAGGGGGTCACCCATCCTAGTACTACTCTCGCCCAAGCACGCTTAACTTCGGAGTTCTGATGGGATCCGGTGCATTAGTGCTGGTATGATCGCACCCGTTGAGTTACGCGCGTTAAGTTCATTTATTTGATCCGTACTCGTCTCGCAGTAACCCTTCACACTTCGAGCGGGCAAAACTTTCTATTCGTACGTCGCCTCGCGGCCGGCAGCATATGCACGCGAAGCTCTCTTCGAGCCCCACGCCGTGCGCAATGGCTTCGCCCATTGCGCCTGATTTCCTGAGCCAAAATCGGACGTTTAAGCCCTCTACGCACCGTTTTTCTACAAACGGCGAGGCGGGCCCCGCTCCTGCACGGACATTAGCCCGACCAGTGCTCGCGATAGACGGTCGTTTTGAAAATAAATAAATAAATTAACCCACGGCGTGCAATTTCGTGCTTGCTGGATTAACTGCGTCTTCGCCCGACGAATTCGATTCGGCAGAGGGCGGAAAAAAAAAAAAAAGAAAAAGAGGGAGGGGTGCAACACGAGGACTTCCCAGGGGGTCACCCATCCTAGTACTACTCTCGCCCAAGCACGCTTAACTTCGGAGTTCTGATGGGATCCGGTGCATTAGTGCTGGTATGATCGCACCCGTTGAGTTACGCGCGTTAAGTTCATTTATTTGATCCGTACTCGTCTCGCAGAAGTCCTTCACACTTCGAGCAGGCAAAACTTTCTATTCGTACGTCGCCTCGCGGCCGGCAGCATATGCACGCGAAGCTCTCTTCGAGCCCCACACCGTGCGCACTAGGCTACGCCCATTGCGCCTGATTTCCTGAGCCAAAATCGGACGTTTGAGCCCTCCACGCACCGTTTTTCTACAAACGGCGACGCGGGCCCCGCTCCTGCACGGACACTAGCCCGACCAGTGCTCGCGGTAGACGGTCGTTTTGAAAATAAATAAATAAATTAACCCACGGCGTGCAATTTCGTGCTTGCTGGATTAACTGCGTCTTCGCCCGACGAATTCGATTCGGGAGAGGGCGGAAAAAAAAAAAAAAAAGAAAAAGAGGGAGGGGTGCAACACGAGGACTTCCCAGGGGGTCACCCATCCTAGTACTACTCTCGCCCAAGCACGATTAACTTCGGAGTTCTGATGGGATCCGGTGCATTAGTGCTGGTATGATCGCACCCGTTGAGTTACGCGCGTTAAGTTCATTTATTTGATCCGTACTCGTCTCGCAGTAACCCTTCACACTTCGAGCGGGCAAAACTTTCTATTCGTACGTCTCCTCGCGGCCGGCAGCATATGCACGCGAAGCTCTCTTCGAGCCCCACGCCGTGCGCAATGGCTTCGCCCATTGCGCCTGATTTCCTGAGCCAAAATCGGACGTTTAAGCCCTCTACGCAACGTTTTTCTACAAACGGCGAGGCGGGCCCAGCTCCTGCACGGACATTAGCCCGACCAGTGCTCGCGGTAGACGGTCGTTTTGAAAATAAATAAATTAATTAACCCACGGCGTGCAATTTCGTGCTTGCTGGATTAACTGCGTCTTCGCCCGACGAATTCGATTCGGGAGAGGGCGGAAAAAAAAAAAAAAAGAAAAAGAGGGAGGGGTGCAACACGAGGACTTCCCAGGGGGTCACCCATCCTAGTACTACTCTCGCCCAAGCACGCTTAACTTCGGAGTTCTGATGGGATCCGGTGCATTAGTGCTGGTATGATCGCACCCGTTGAGTTACGCGCGTTAAGTTCATTTATTTGATCCGTACTCGTCTCGCAATAACCCTTCACACTTCGAGCGGGCAAAACTTTCTATTCGTACGTCGCCTCGCGGCCGGCAGCATATGCACGCGAAGCTCTCTTCGAGCCCCACGCCGTGCGCAATGGCTTCGCCCATTGCGCCTGATTTCCTGAGCCAAAATCGGACGTTTAAGCCCTCTACGCACCGTTTTTCTACAAACGGCGAGGCGGGCCCCGCTCCTGCACGGACATTAGCCCGACCAGTGCTCGCGATAGACGGTCGTTTTGAAAATAAATAAATAAATTAACCCACGGAGTGCAATTTCGTGCTTGCTGGATTAACTGCGTCTTCGTCCGACGAATTCGATTCGGCAAAGGGCGGAAAAAAAAAAAAAAAAGAAAAAGAGGGAGGGGTGCAACACGAGGACTTCCCAGGGGGTCACCCATCCTAGTACTACTCTCGCCCAAGCACGCTTAACTTCGGAGTTCTGATGGGATCCGGTGCATTAGTGCTGGTATGATCGCACCCGTTGAGTTACGCGCGTTAAGTTCATTTATTTGATCCGTACTCGTCTCGCAGTAACCCTTCACACTTCGAGCGGGCAAAACTTTCTATTCGTACGTCGCCTCGCGGCCGGCAGCATATGCACGCGAAGCTCTCTTCGAGCCCCACGCCGTGCGCAATGGCTTCGCCCATTGCGCCTGATTTCCTGAGCCAAAATCGGACGTTTAAGCCCTCTACGCACCGTTTTTCTACAAACGGCGAGGCGGGCCCAGCTCCTGCACGGACATTAGCCCGACCAGTGCTCGCGGTAGACGGTCGTTTTGAAAATAAATAAATTAATTAACCCACGGCGTGCAATTTCGTGCTTGCTGGATTAACTGCGTCTTCGCCCGACGAATTCGATTCGCGAGAGGGCGGAAAAAAAAAAAAAAAGAAAAAGAGGGAGGGGTGCAACACGAGGACTTCCCAGAGGGTCACCCATCCTAGTACTACTCTCGCCCAAGCACGCTTAACTTCGGAGTTCTGATGGGATCCGGTGCATTAGTGCTGGTATGATCGCACCCGTTGAGTTACGCGCGTTAAGTTCATTTATTTGATCCGTACTCGTCTCGTAATAACCCTTCACACTTCGAGCGGGCAAAACTTTCTATTCGTACGTCGCCTCGCGGCCGGCAGCATATGCACGCGAAGCTCTCTTCGAGCCCCACGCCGTGCGCAATGGCTCGGACGTTTAAGCCCTCTACGCACCGTTTTTCTACAAACGGCGAGGCGGGCCCAGCTCCTGCACGGACATTAGCCCGACCAGTGCTCGCGGTAGACGGTCGTTTTGAAAATAAATAAATTAATTAACCCACGGCGTGCAATTTCGTGCTTGCTGGATTAACTGCGTCTTCGCCCGACGAATTCGATTCGGGAGAGGGCGGAAAAAAAAAAAAAAAGAAAAAGAGGGAGGGGTGCAACACGAGGACTTCCCAGGGGGTCACCCATCCTAGTACTACTCTCGCCCAAGCACGCTTAACTTCGGAGTTCTGATGGGATCCGGTGCATTAGTGCTGGTATGATCGCACCCGTTGAGTTACGCGCGTTAAGTTCATTTATTTGATCCGTACTCGTCTCGCAGTAACCCTTCACACTTCGAGCGGGCAAAACTTTCTATTCGTACGTCGCCTCGCGGCCGGCAGCATATGCACGCGAAGCTCTCCTCGAGCCCCACGCCGTGCGCAATGGCTTCGCCCATTGCGCCTGATTTCCTGAGCCAAAATCGGACGTTTAAGCCCTCTACGCACCGTTTTTCTACAAACGGCGAGGCGGGCCCAGCTCCTGCACGGACATTAGCCCGACCAGTGCTCGCGGTAGACGGTCGTTTTGAAAATAAATAAATTAATTAACCCACGGCGTGCAATTTCGTGCTTGCTGGATTAACTGCGTCTTCGCCCGACGAATTCGATTCGGGAGAGGGCGGAAAAAAAAAAAAAAAGAAAAAGAGGGAGGGGTGCAACACGAGGACTTCCCAGGGGGTCACCCATCCTAGTACTACTCTCGCCCAAGCACGCTTAACTTCGGAGTTCTGATGGGATCCGGTGCATTAGTGCTGGTATGATCGCACCCGTTGAGTTACGCGCGTTAAGTTCATTTATTTGATCCGTACTCGTCTCGCAATAACCCTTCACACTTCGAGCGGGCAAAACTTTCTATTCGTACGTCGCCTCGCGGCCGGCAGCATATGCACGCGAAGCTCTCTTCGAGCCCCACGCCGTGCGCAATGGCTCGGACGTTTAAGCCCTCTACGCACCGTTTTTCTACAAACGGCGAGGCGGGCCCAGCTCCTGCACGGACATTAGCCCGACCAGTGCTCGCGGTAGACGGTCGTTTTGAAAATAAATAAATTAATTAACCCACGGCGTGCAATTTCGTGCTTGCTGGATTAACTACGTCTTCGCCCGACGAATTCGATTCGGGAGAGGGCGGAAAAAAAAAAAAAAAGAAAAAGAGGGAGGGGTGCAACACGAGGACTTCCCAGGGGGTCACCCATCCTAGTACTACTCTCGCCCAAGCACGCTTAACTTCGGAGTTCTGATGGGATCCGGTGCATTAGTGCTGGTATGATCGCACCCGTTGAGTTACGCGCGTTAAGTTCATTTATTTGATCCGTACTCGTCTCGCAATAACCCTTCACACTTCGAGCGGGCAAAACTTTCTATTCGTACGTCGCCTCGCGGCCGGCAGCATATGCACGCGAAGCTCTCTTCGAGCCCCACGCCGTGCGCAATGGCTCGGACGTTTAAGCCCTCTACGCACCGTTTTTCTACAAACGGCGAGGCGGGCCCAGCTCCTGCACGGACATTAGCCCGACCAGTGCTCGCGGTAGACGGTCGTTTTGAAAATAAATAAATTAATTAACCCACGGCGTGCAATTTCGTGCTTGCTGGATTAACTGCGTCTTCGCCCGACGAATTCGATTCGGGAGAGGGCGGAAAAAAAAAAAAAAAGAAAAAGAGGGAGGGGTGCAACACGAGGACTTCCCAGGGGGTCACCCATCCTAGTACTACTCTCGCCCAAGCACGCTTAACTTCGGAGTTCTGATGGGATCCGGTGCATTAGTGCTGGTATGATCGCACCCGTTGAGTTACGCGCGTTAAGTTCATTTATTTGATCCGTACTCGTCTCGCAATAACCCTTCACACTTCGAGCGGGCAAAACTTTCTATTCGTACGTCGCCTCGCGGCCGGCAGCATATGCACGCGAAGCTCTCTTCGAGCCCCACGCCGTGCGCAATGGCTTCGCCCATTGCGCCTGATTTCATGAGCCAAAATCGGACGTTTAAGCCCTCTACGCACCGTTTTTCTACAAACGGCGAGTCGGGCCCCGCTCCTGCACGGACATTAGCCCGACCAGTGCTCGCGATAGACGGTCGTTTTGAAAATAAATAAATAAATTAACCCACGGCGTGCAATTTCGTGCTTGCTGGATTAACTGCGTCTTCGTCCGACGAATTCGATTCGGCAGCGGGCGGAAAAAAAAAAAAAAAGAAAAAGAGGGAGGGGTGCAACACGAGGACTTCCCAGGGGGTCACCCATCCTAGTACTACTCTCGCCAAAGCACGCTTAACTTCGGAGTTCTGATGGGATCCGGTGCATTAGTGCTGGTATGATCGCACCCGTTGAGTTATGCGCGTTAAGTTCATTTATTTGATCCGTACTCGTCTCGCAGTAACCCTTCACACTTCGAGCGGGCAAAACTTTCTATTCGTACGTCGCCTCGCGGCCGGCAGCATATGCACGCGAAGCTCTCTTCGAGCCCCACGCCGTGCGCAATGGCTTCGCCCATTGCGCCTGATTTCCTGAGCCAAAATCGGACGTTTAAGCCCTCTACGCACCGTTTTTCTACAAACGGCGAGGCGGGCCCAGCTCCTGCACGGACATTAGCCCGACCAGTGCTCGCGGTAGACGGTCGTTTTGAAAATAAATAAATTAATTAACCCACGGCGTGCAATTTCGTGCTTGCTGGATTAACTGCGTCTTCGCCCGACGAATTCGATTCGGGAGAGGGCGGAAAAAAAAAAAAAAAGAAAAAGAGGGAGGGGTGCAACACGAGGACTTCCCAGGGGGTCACCCATCCTAGTACTACTCTCGCCCAAGCACGCTTAACTTCGGAGTTCTGATGGGATCCGGTGCATTAGTGCTGGTATGATCGCACCCGTTGAGTTACGCGCGTTAAGTTCATTTATTTGATCCGTACTCGTCTCGCAATAACCCTTCACACTTCGAGCGGGCAAAACTTTCTATTCGTACGTCGCCTCGCGGCCGGCAGCATATGCACGCGAAGCTCTCTTCGAGCCCCACGCCGTGCGCAATGGCTCGGACGTTTAAGCCCTCTACGCACCGTTTTTCTACAAACGGCGAGGCGGGCCCAGCTCCTGCACGGACATTAGCCCGACCAGTGCTCGCGGTAGATGGTCGTTTTGAAAATAAATAAATTAATTAACCCACGGCGTGCAATTTCGTGCTTGCTGGATTAACTGCGTCTTCGCCCGACGAATTCGATTCGGGAGAGGGCGGAAAAAAAAAAAAAAAGAAAAAGAGGGAGGGGTGCAACACGAGGACTTCCCAGGGGGTCACCCATCCTAGTACTACTCTCGCCCAAGCACGCTTAACTTCGGAGTTCTGATGGGATCCGGTGCATTAGTGCTGGTATGATCGCACCCGTTGAGTTACGCGCGTTAAGTTCATTTATTTGATCCGTACTCGTCTCGCAGTAACCCTTCACACTTCGAGCGGGCAAAACTTTCTATTCGTACGTCGCCTCGCGGCCGGCAGCATATGCACGCGAAGCTCTCTTCGAGCCCCACGCCGTGCGCAATGGCTTCGCCCATTGCGCCTGATTTCCTGAGCCAAAATCGGACGTTTAAGCCCTCTACGCACCGTTTTTCTACAAACGGCGAGGCGGGCCCCGCTCCTGCACGGACATTAGCCCGACCAGTGCTCGCGATAGACGGTCGTTTTGAAAATAAATAAATAAATTAACCCACGGCGTGCAATTTCGTGCTTGCTGGATTAACTGCGTCTTCGCCCGACGAATTCGATTCGGCAGAGGGCGGAAAAAAAAAAAAAAGAAAAAGAGGGAGGGGTGCAACACGAGGACTTCCCAGGGGGTCACCCATCCTAGTACTACTCTCGCCCAAGCACGCTTAACTTCGGAGTTCTGATGGGATCCGGTGCATTAGTGCTGGTATGATCGCACCCGTTGAGTTACGCGCGTTAAGTTCATTTATTTGATCCGTACTCGTCTCGCAGTAGCCCTTCACACTTCGAGCAGGCAAAACTTTCTATTCGTACGTCGCCTCGCGGCCGGCAGCATATGCACGCAAAGCTCTCTTCGAGCCCCACACCGTGCGCACTAGGCTACGCCCATTGCGCCTGATTTCCTGAGCCAAAATCGGACGTTTGAGCCCTCCACGCACCGTTTTTCTACAAACGGCGACGCGGGCCCCGCTCCTGCACGGACACTAGCCCGACCAGTGCTCGCGGTAGACGGTCGTTTTGAAAATAAATAAATAAATTAACCCACGGCGTGCAATTTCGTGCTTGCTGGATTAACTGCGTCTTCGCCCGACGAATTCGATTCGGGAGAGGGCGGAAAAAAAAAAAAAAAGAAAAAGAGGGAGGGGTGCAACACGAGGACTTCCCAGGGGGTCACCCATCCTAGTACTACTCTCGCCCAAGCACGCTTAACTTCGGAGTTCTGATGGGATCCGGTGCATTAGTGCTGGTATGATCGCACCCGTTGAGTTACGCGCGTTAAGTTCATTTATTTGATCCGTACTCGTCTCGCAGTAACCCTTCACACTTCGAGCGGGCAAAACTTTCTATTCGTACGTCGCCTCGCGGCCGGCAGCATATGCACGCGAAGCTCTCTTCGAGCCCCACGCCGTGCGCAATGGCTTCGCCCATTGCGCCTGATTTCCTGAGCCAAAATCGGACGTTTAAGCCCTCTACGCACCGTTTTTCTACAAACGGCGAGGCGGGCCCCGCTCCTGCACGGACATTAGCCCGACCAGTGCTCGCGATAGACGGTCGTTTTGAAAATAAATAAATAAATTAACCCACGGCGTGCAATTTCGTGCTTGCTGGATTAACTGCGTCTTCGCCCGACGAATTCGATTCGGCAGAGGGCGGAAAAAAAAAAAAAAGAAAAAGAGGGAGGGGTGCAACACGAGGACTTCCCAGGGGGTCACCCATCCTAGTACTACTCTCGCCCAAGCACGCTTAACTTCGGAGTTCTGATGGGATCCGGTGCATTAGTGCTGGTATGATCGCACCCGTTGAGTTACGCGCGTTAAGTTCATTTATTTGATCCGTACTCGTCTCGCAGAAGTCCTTCACACTTCGAGCAGGCAAAACTTTCTATTCGTACGTCGCCTCGCGGCCGGCAGCATATGCACGCGAAGCTCTCTTCGAGCCCCACACCGTGCGCACTAGGCTACGCCCATTGCGCCTGATTTCCTGAGCCAAAATCGGACGTTTGAGCCCTCCACGCACCGTTTTTCTACAAACGGCGACGCGGGCCCCGCTCCTGCACGGACACTAGCCCGACCAGTGCTCGCGGTAGACGGTCGTTTTGAAAATAAATAAATAAATTAACCCACGGCGTGCAATTTCGTGCTTGCTGGATTAACTGCGTCTTCGCCCGACGAATTCGATTCGGGAGAGGGCGGAAAAAAAAAAAAAAAAGAAAAAGAGGGAGGGGTGCAACACGAGGACTTCCCAGGGGGTCACCCATCCTAGTACTACTCTCGCCCAAGCACGATTAACTTCGGAGTTCTGATGGGATCCGGTGCATTAGTGCTGGTATGATCGCACCCGTTGAGTTACGCGCGTTAAGTTCATTTATTTGATCCGTACTCGTCTCGCAGTAACCCTTCACACTTCGAGCGGGCAAAACTTTCTATTCGTACGTCTCCTCGCGGCCGGCAGCATATGCACGCGAAGCTCTCTTCGAGCCCCACGCCGTGCGCAATGGCTTCGCCCATTGCGCCTGATTTCCTGAGCCAAAATCGGACGTTTAAGCCCTCTACGCAACGTTTTTCTACAAACGGCGAGGCGGGCCCAGCTCCTGCACGGACATTAGCCCGACCAGTGCTCGCGGTAGACGGTCGTTTTGAAAATAAATAAATTAATTAACCCACGGCGTGCAATTTCGTGCTTGCTGGATTAACTGCGTCTTCGCCCGACGAATTCGATTCGGGAGAGGGCGGAAAAAAAAAAAAAAAGAAAAAGAGGGAGGGGTGCAACACGAGGACTTCCCAGGGGGTCACCCATCCTAGTACTACTCTCGCCCAAGCACGCTTAACTTCGGAGTTCTGATGGGATCCGGTGCATTAGTGCTGGTATGATCGCACCCGTTGAGTTACGCGCGTTAAGTTCATTTATTTGATCCGTACTCGTCTCGCAATAACCCTTCACACTTCGAGCGGGCAAAACTTTCTATTCGTACGTCGCCTCGCGGCCGGCAGCATATGCACGCGAAGCTCTCTTCGAGCCCCACGCCGTGCGCAATGGCTTCGCCCATTGCGCCTGATTTCCTGAGCCAAAATCGGACGTTTAAGCCCTCTACGCACCGTTTTTCTACAAACGGCGAGGCGGGCCCCGCTCCTGCACGGACATTAGCCCGACCAGTGCTCGCGATAGACGGTCGTTTTGAAAATAAATAAATAAATTAACCCACGGAGTGCAATTTCGTGCTTGCTGGATTAACTGCGTCTTCGTCCGACGAATTCGATTCGGCAAAGGGCGGAAAAAAAAAAAAAAAAGAAAAAGAGGGAGGGGTGCAACACGAGGACTTCCCAGGGGGTCACCCATCCTAGTACTACTCTCGCCCAAGCACGCTTAACTTCGGAGTTCTGATGGGATCCGGTGCATTAGTGCTGGTATGATCGCACCCGTTGAGTTACGCGCGTTAAGTTCATTTATTTGATCCGTACTCGTCTCGCAGTAACCCTTCACACTTCGAGCGGGCAAAACTTTCTATTCGTACGTCGCCTCGCGGCCGGCAGCATATGCACGCGAAGCTCTCTTCGAGCCCCACGCCGTGCGCAATGGCTTCGCCCATTGCGCCTGATTTCCTGAGCCAAAATCGGACGTTTAAGCCCTCTACGCACCGTTTTTCTACAAACGGCGAGGCGGGCCCAGCTCCTGCACGGACATTAGCCCGACCAGTGCTCGCGGTAGACGGTCGTTTTGAAAATAAATAAATTAATTAACCCACGGCGTGCAATTTCGTGCTTGCTGGATTAACTGCGTCTTCGCCCGACGAATTCGATTCGCGAGAGGGCGGAAAAAAAAAAAAAAAGAAAAAGAGGGAGGGGTGCAACACGAGGACTTCCCAGAGGGTCACCCATCCTAGTACTACTCTCGCCCAAGCACGCTTAACTTCGGAGTTCTGATGGGATCCGGTGCATTAGTGCTGGTATGATCGCACCCGTTGAGTTACGCGCGTTAAGTTCATTTATTTGATCCGTACTCGTCTCGTAATAACCCTTCACACTTCGAGCGGGCAAAACTTTCTATTCGTACGTCGCCTCGCGGCCGGCAGCATATGCACGCGAAGCTCTCTTCGAGCCCCACGCCGTGCGCAATGGCTCGGACGTTTAAGCCCTCTACGCACCGTTTTTCTACAAACGGCGAGGCGGGCCCAGCTCCTGCACGGACATTAGCCCGACCAGTGCTCGCGGTAGACGGTCGTTTTGAAAATAAATAAATTAATTAACCCACGGCGTGCAATTTCGTGCTTGCTGGATTAACTGCGTCTTCGCCCGACGAATTCGATTCGGGAGAGGGCGGAAAAAAAAAAAAAAAGAAAAAGAGGGAGGGGTGCAACACGAGGACTTCCCAGGGGGTCACCCATCCTAGTACTACTCTCGCCCAAGCACGCTTAACTTCGGAGTTCTGATGGGATCCGGTGCATTAGTGCTGGTATGATCGCACCCGTTGAGTTACGCGCGTTAAGTTCATTTATTTGATCCGTACTCGTCTCGCAATAACCCTTCACACTTCGAGCGGGCAAAACTTTCTATTCGTACGTCGCCTCGCGGCCGGCAGCATATGCACGCGAAGCTCTCTTCGAGCCCCACGCCGTGCGCAATGGCTCGGACGTTTAAGCCCTCTACGCACCGTTTTTCTACAAACGGCGAGGCGGGCCCAGCTCCTGCACGGACATTAGCCCGACCAGTGCTCGCGGTAGACGGTCGTTTTGAAAATAAATAAATTAATTAACCCACGGCGTGCAATTTCGTGCTTGCTAGATTAACTGCGTCTTCGCCCGACGAATTCGATTCGGGAGAGGGCGGAAAAAAAAAAAAAAAGAAAAAGAGGGAGGGGTGCAACACGAGGACTTCCCAGGGGGTCACCCATCCTAGTACTACTCTCGCCCAAGCACGCTTAACTTCGGAGTTCTGATGGGATCCGGTGCATTAGTGCTGGTATGATCGCACCCGTTGAGTTACGCGCGTTAAGTTCATTTATTTGATCCGTACTCGTCTCGCAATAACCCTTCACACTTCGAGCGGGCAAAACTTTCTATTCGTACGTCGCCTCGCGGCCGGCAGCATATGCACGCGAAGCTCTCTTCGAGCCCCACGCCGTGCGCAATAGGCTTCGCCCATTGCGCCTGATTTCCTGAGCCAAAATCGGACGTTTAAGCCCTCTACGCACCGTTTTTCTACAAACGGCGAGGCGGGCCCCGCTCCTGCACGGACATTAGCCCGACCAGTGCTCGCGATAGACGGTCGTTTTGAAAATAAATAAATAAATTAACCCACGGCGTGCAATTTCGTGCTTTCTGGATTAACTGCGTCTTCGTCCGACGAATTCGATTCGGCAAAGGGCGGAAAAAAAAAAAAAAAGAAAAAGAGGGAGGGGTGCAACACGAGGACTTCCCAGGGGGTCACCCATCCTAGTACTACTCTCGCCCAAGCACGCTTAACTTCGGAGTTCTGATGGGATCCGGTGCATTAGTGCTGGTATGATCGCACCCGTTGAGTTACGCGCGTTAAGTTCATTTATTTGATCCGTACTCGTCTCGTAATAACCCTTCACACTTCGAGCGGGCAAAACTTTCTATTCGTACGTCGCCTCGCGGCCGGCAGCATATGCACGCGAAGCTCTCTTCGAGCCCCACGCCGTGCGCAATGGCTCGGACGTTTAAGCCCTCTACGCACCGTTTTTCTACAAACGGCGAGGCGGGCCCAGCTCCTGCACGGACATTAGCCCGACCAGTGCTCGCGGTAGACGGTCGTTTTGAAAATAAATAAATTAATTAACCCACGGCGTGCAATTTCGTGCTTGCTGGATTAACTGCGTCTTCGCCCGACGAATTCGATTCGGGAGAGGGCGGAAAAAAAAAAAAAAAGAAAAAGAGGGAGGGGTGCAACACGAGGACTTCCCAGGGGGTCACCCATCCTAGTACTACTCTCGCCCAAGCACGCTTAACTTCGGAGTTCTGATGGGATCCGGTGCATTAGTGCTGGTATGATCGCACCCGTTGAGTTACGCGCGTTAAGTTCATTTATTTGATCCGTACTCGTCTCGCAGTAACCCTTCACACTTCGAGCGGGCAAAACTTTCTATTCGTACGTCGCCTCGCGGCCGGCAGCATATGCACGCGAAGCTCTCCTCGAGCCCCACGCCGTGCGCAATGGCTTCGCCCATTGCGCCTGATTTCCTGAGCCAAAATCGGACGTTTAAGCCCTCTACGCACCGTTTTTCTACAAACGGCGAGGCGGGCCCAGCTCCTGCACGGACATTAGCCCGACCAGTGCTCGCGGTAGACGGTCGTTTTGAAAATAAATAAATTAATTAACCCACGGCGTGCAATTTCGTGCTTGCTGGATTAACTGCGTCTTCGCCCGACGAATTCGATTCGGGAGAGGGCGGAAAAAAAAAAAAAAAGAAAAAGAGGGAGGGGTGCAACACGAGGACTTCCCAGGGGGTCACCCATCCTAGTACTACTCTCGCCCAAGCACGCTTAACTTCGGAGTTCTGATGGGATCCGGTGCATTAGTGCTGGTATGATCGCACCCGTTGAGTTACGCGCGTTAAGTTCATTTATTTGATCCGTACTCGTCTCGCAATAACCCTTCACACTTCGAGCGGGCAAAACTTTCTATTCGTACGTCGCCTCGCGGCCGGCAGCATATGCACGCGAAGCTCTCTTCGAGCCCCACGCCGTGCGCAATGGCTCGGACGTTTAAGCCCTCTACGCACCGTTTTTCTACAAACGGCGAGGCGGGCCCAGCTCCTGCACGGACATTAGCCCGACCAGTGCTCGCGGTAGACGGTCGTTTTGAAAATAAATAAATTAATTAACCCACGGCGTGCAATTTCGTGCTTGCTGGATTAACTACGTCTTCGCCCGACGAATTCGATTCGGGAGAGGGCGGAAAAAAAAAAAAAAAGAAAAAGAGGGAGGGGTGCAACACGAGGACTTCCCAGGGGGTCACCCATCCTAGTACTACTCTCGCCCAAGCACGCTTAACTTCGGAGTTCTGATGGGATCCGGTGCATTAGTGCTGGTATGATCGCACCCGTTGAGTTACGCGCGTTAAGTTCATTTATTTGATCCGTACTCGTCTCGCAGTAACCCTTCACACTTCGAGCGGGCAAAACTTTCTATTCGTACGTCGCCTCGCGGCCGGCAGCATATGCACGCGAAGCTCTCCTCGAGCCCCACGCCGTGCGCAATGGCTTCGCCCATTGCGCCTGATTTCCTGAGCCAAAATCGGACGTTTAAGCCCTCTACGCACCGTTTTTCTACAAACGGCGAGGCGGGCCCAGCTCCTGCACGGACATTAGCCCGACCAGTGCTCGCGGTAGACGGTCGTTTTGAAAATAAATAAATTAATTAACCCACGGCGTGCAATTTCGTGCTTGCTGGATTAACTGCGTCTTCGCCCGACGAATTCGATTCGGGAGAGGGCGGAAAAAAAAAAAAAAAGAAAAAGAGGGAGGGGTGCAACACGAGGACTTCCCAGGGGGTCACCCATCCTAGTACTACTCTCGCCCAAGCACGCTTAACTTCGGAGTTCTGATGGGATCCGGTGCATTAGTGCTGGTATGATCGCACCCGTTGAGTTACGCGCGTTAAGTTCATTTATTTGATCCGTACTCGTCTCGCAATAACCCTTCACACTTCGAGCGGGCAAAACTTTCTATTCGTACGTCGCCTCGCGGCCGGCAGCATATGCACGCGAAGCTCTCTTCGAGCCCCACGCCGTGCGCAATGGCTCGGACGTTTAAGCCCTCTACGCACCGTTTTTCTACAAACGGCGAGGCGGGCCCAGCTCCTGCACGGACATTAGCCCGACCAGTGCTCGCGGTAGACGGTCGTTTTGAAAATAAATAAATTAATTAACCCACGGCGTGCAATTTCGTGCTTGCTGGATTAACTACGTCTTCGCCCGACGAATTCGATTCGGGAGAGGGCGGAAAAAAAAAAAAAAAGAAAAAGAGGGAGGGGTGCAACACGAGGACTTCCCAGGGGGTCACCCATCCTAGTACTACTCTCGCCCAAGCACGCTTAACTTCGGAGTTCTGATGGGATCCGGTGCATTAGTGCTGGTATGATCGCACCCGTTGAGTTACGCGCGTTAAGTTCATTTATTTGATCCGTACTCGTCTCGCAATAACCCTTCACACTTCGAGCGGGCAAAACTTTCTATTCGTACGTCGCCTCGCGGCCGGCAGCATATGCACGCGAAGCTCTCTTCGAGCCCCACGCCGTGCGCAATGGCTCGGACGTTTAAGCCCTCTACGCACCGTTTTTCTACAAACGGCGAGGCGGGCCCAGCTCCTGCACGGACATTAGCCCGACCAGTGCTCGCGGTAGACGGTCGTTTTGAAAATAAATAAATTAATTAACCCACGGCGTGCAATTTCGTGCTTGCTGGATTAACTGCGTCTTCGCCCGACGAATTCGATTCGGGAGAGGGCGGAAAAAAAAAAAAAAAGAAAAAGAGGGAGGGGTGCAACACGAGGACTTCCCAGGGGGTCACCCATCCTAGTACTACTCTCGCCCAAGCACGCTTAACTTCGGAGTTTTGATGGGATCCGGTGCATTAGTGCTGGTATGATCGCACCCGTTGAGTTACGCGCGTTAAGTTCATTTATTTGATCCGTACTCGTCTCGCAATAACCCTTCACACTTCGAGCGGGCAAAACTTTCTATTCGTACGTCGCCTCGCGGCCGGCAGCATATGCACGCGAAGCTCTCTTCGAGCCCCACGCCGTGCGCAATGGCTTCGCCCATTGCGCCTGATTTCATGAGCCAAAATCGGACGTTTAAGCCCTCTACGCACCGTTTTTCTACAAACGGCGAGTCGGGCCCCGCTCCTGCACGGACATTAGCCCGACCAGTGCTCGCGATAGACGGTCGTTTTGAAAATAAATAAATAAATTAACCCACGGCGTGCAATTTCGTGCTTGCTGGATTAACTGCGTCTTCGTCCGACGAATTCGATTCGGCAGCGGGCGGAAAAAAAAAAAAAAAGAAAAAGAGGGAGGGGTGCAACACGAGGACTTCCCAGGGGGTCACCCATCCTAGTACTACTCTCGCCAAAGCACGCTTAACTTCGGAGTTCTGATGGGATCCGGTGCATTAGTGCTGGTATGATCGCACCCGTTGAGTTATGCGCGTTAAGTTCATTTATTTGATCCGTACTCGTCTCGCAGTAACCCTTCACACTTCGAGCGGGCAAAACTTTCTATTCGTACGTCGCCTCGCGGCCGGCAGCATATGCACGCGAAGCTCTCTTCGAGCCCCACGCCGTGCGCAATGGCTTCGCCCATTGGGCCTGATTTCCTGAGCCAAAATCGGACGTTTAAGCCCTCTACGCACCGTTTTTCTACAAACGGCGAGGCGGGCCCAGCTCCTGCACGGACATTAGCCCGACCAGTGCTCGCGGTAGACGGTCGTTTTGAAAATAAATAAATTAATTAACCCACGGCGTGCAATTTCGTGCTTGCTGGATTAACTGCGTCTTCGCCCGACGAATTCGATTCGGGAGAGGGCGGAAAAAAAAAAAAAAAGAAAAAGAGGGAGGGGTGCAACACGAGGACTTCCCAGGGGGTCACCCATCCTAGTACTACTCTCGCCCAAGCACGCTTAACTTCGGAGTTCTGATGGGATCCGGTGCATTAGTGCTGGTATGATCGCACCCGTTGAGTTACGCGCGTTAAGTTCATTTATTTGATCCGTACTCGTCTCGCAATAACCCTTCACACTTCGAGCGGGCAAAACTTTCTATTCGTACGTCGCCTCGCGGCCGGCAGCATATGCACGCGAAGCTCTCTTCGAGCCCCACGCCGTGCGCAATGGCTCGGACGTTTAAGCCCTCTACGCACCGTTTTTCTACAAACGGCGAGGCGGGCCCAGCTCCTGCACGGACATTAGCCCGACCAGTGCTCGCGGTAGACGGTCGTTTTGAAAATAAATAAATTAATTAACCCACGGCGTGCAATTTCGTGCTTGCTAGATTAACTGCGTCTTCGCCCGACGAATTCGATTCGGGAGAGGGCGGAAAAAAAAAAAAAAGAAAAAGAGGGAGGGGTGCAACACGAGGACTTCCCAGGGGGTCACCCATCCTAGTACTACTCTCGCCCAAGCACGCTTAACTTCGGAGTTCTGATGGGATCCGGTGCATTAGTGCTGGTATGATCGCACCCGTTGAGTTACGCGCGTTAAGTTCATTTATTTGATCCGTACTCGTCTCGCAATAACCCTTCACACTTCGAGCGGGCAAAACTTTCTATTCGTACGTCGCCTCGCGGCCGGCAGCATATGCACGCGAAGCTCTCTTCGAGCCCCACGCCGTGCGCAATGGCTCGGACGTTTAAGCCCTCTACGCACCGTTTTTCTACAAACGGCGAGGCGGGCCCAGCTCCTGCACGGACATTAGCCCGACCAGTGCTCGCGGTAGACGGTCGTTTTGAAAATAAATAAATTAATTAACCCACGGCGTGCAATTTCGTGCTTGCTGGATTAACTGCGTCTTCGCCCGACGAATTCGATTCGGGAGAGGGCGGAAAAAAAAAAAAAAAGAAAAAGAGGGAGGGGTGCAACACGAGGACTTCCCAGGGGGTCACCCATCCTAGTACTACTCTCGCCCAAGCACGCTTAACTTCGGAGTTCTGATGGGATCCGGTGCATTAGTGCTGGTATGATCGCACCCGTTGAGTTACGCGCGTTAAGTTCATTTATTTGATCCGTACTCGTCTCGCAGTAACCCTTCACACTTCGAGCGGGCAAAACTTTCTATTCGTACGTCGCCTCGCGGCCGGCAGCATATGCACGCGAAGCTCTCCTCGAGCCCCACGCCGTGCGCAATGGCTTCGCCCATTGCGCCTGATTTCCTGAGCCAAAATCGGACGTTTAAGCCCTCTACGCACCGTTTTTCTACAAACGGCGAGGCGGGCCCAGCTCCTGCACGGACATTAGCCCGACCAGTGCTCGCGGTAGACGGTCGTTTTGAAAATAAATAAATTAATTAACCCACGGCGTGCAATTTCGTGCTTGCTGGATTAACTGCGTCTTCGCCCGACGAATTCGATTCGGGAGAGGGCGGAAAAAAAAAAAAAAAGAAAAAGAGGGAGGGGTGCAACACGAGGACTTCCCAGGGGGTCACCCATCCTAGTACTACTCTCGCCCAAGCACGCTTAACTTCGGAGTTCTGATGGGATCCGGTGCATTAGTGCTGGTATGATCGCACCCGTTGAGTTACGCGCGTTAAGTTCATTTATTTGATCCGTACTCGTCTCGCAATAACCCTTCACACTTCGAGCGGGCAAAACTTTCTATTCGTACGTCGCCTCGCGGCCGGCAGCATATGCACGCGAAGCTCTCTTCGAGCCCCACGCCGTGCGCAATGGCTCGGACGTTTAAGCCCTCTACGCACCGTTTTTCTACAAACGGCGAGGCGGGCCCAGCTCCTGCACGGACATTAGCCCGACCAGTGCTCGCGGTAGACGGTCGTTTTGAAAATAAATAAATTAATTAACCCACGGCGTGCAATTTCGTGCTTGCTGGATTAACTACGTCTTCGCCCGACGAATTCGATTCGGGAGAGGGCGGAAAAAAAAAAAAAAAGAAAAAGAGGGAGGGGTGCAACACGAGGACTTCCCAGGGGGTCACCCATCCTAGTACTACTCTCGCCCAAGCACGCTTAACTTCGGAGTTCTGATGGGATCCGGTGCATTAGTGCTGGTATGATCGCACCCGTTGAGTTACGCGCGTTAAGTTCATTTATTTGATCCGTACTCGTCTCGCAATAACCCTTCACACTTCGAGCGGGCAAAACTTTCTATTCGTACGTCGCCTCGCGGCCGGCAGCATATGCACGCGAAGCTCTCTTCGAGCCCCACGCCGTGCGCAATGGCTCGGACGTTTAAGCCCTCTACGCACCGTTTTTCTACAAACGGCGAGGCGGGCCCAGCTCCTGCACGGACATTAGCCCGACCAGTGCTCGCGGTAGACGGTCGTTTTGAAAATAAATAAATTAATTAACCCACGGCGTGCAATTTCGTGCTTGCTGGATTAACTGCGTCTTCGCCCGACGAATTCGATTCGGGAGAGGGCGGAAAAAAAAAAAAAAAGAAAAAGAGGGAGGGGTGCAACACGAGGACTTCCCAGGGGGTCACCCATCCTAGTACTACTCTCGCCCAAGCACGCTTAACTTCGGAGTTTTGATGGGATCCGGTGCATTAGTGCTGGTATGATCGCACCCGTTGAGTTACGCGCGTTAAGTTCATTTATTTGATCCGTACTCGTCTCGCAATAACCCTTCACACTTCGAGCGGGCAAAACTTTCTATTCGTACGTCGCCTCGCGGCCGGCAGCATATGCACGCGAAGCTCTCTTCGAGCCCCACGCCGTGCGCAATGGCTTCGCCCATTGCGCCTGATTTCATGAGCCAAAATCGGACGTTTAAGCCCTCTACGCACCGTTTTTCTACAAACGGCGAGTCGGGCCCCGCTCCTGCACGGACATTAGCCCGACCAGTGCTCGCGATAGACGGTCGTTTTGAAAATAAATAAATAAATTAACCCACGGCGTGCAATTTCGTGCTTGCTGGATTAACTGCGTCTTCGTCCGACGAATTCGATTCGGCAGCGGGCGGAAAAAAAAAAAAAAAGAAAAAGAGGGAGGGGTGCAACACGAGGACTTCCCAGGGGGTCACCCATCCTAGTACTACTCTCGCCAAAGCACGCTTAACTTCGGAGTTCTGATGGGATCCGGTGCATTAGTGCTGGTATGATCGCACCCGTTGAGTTATGCGCGTTAAGTTCATTTATTTGATCCGTACTCGTCTCGCAGTAACCCTTCACACTTCGAGCGGGCAAAACTTTCTATTCGTACGTCGCCTCGCGGCCGGCAGCATATGCACGCGAAGCTCTCTTCGAGCCCCACGCCGTGCGCAATGGCTTCGCCCATTGGGCCTGATTTCCTGAGCCAAAATCGGACGTTTAAGCCCTCTACGCACCGTTTTTCTACAAACGGCGAGGCGGGCCCAGCTCCTGCACGGACATTAGCCCGACCAGTGCTCGCGGTAGACGGTCGTTTTGAAAATAAATAAATTAATTAACCCACGGCGTGCAATTTCGTGCTTGCTGGATTAACTGCGTCTTCGCCCGACGAATTCGATTCGGGAGAGGGCGGAAAAAAAAAAAAAAAGAAAAAGAGGGAGGGGTGCAACACGAGGACTTCCCAGGGGGTCACCCATCCTAGTACTACTCTCGCCCAAGCACGCTTAACTTCGGAGTTCTGATGGGATCCGGTGCATTAGTGCTGGTATGATCGCACCCGTTGAGTTACGCGCGTTAAGTTCATTTATTTGATCCGTACTCGTCTCGCAATAACCCTTCACACTTCGAGCGGGCAAAACTTTCTATTCGTACGTCGCCTCGCGGCCGGCAGCATATGCACGCGAAGCTCTCTTCGAGCCCCACGCCGTGCGCAATGGCTCGGACGTTTAAGCCCTCTACGCACCGTTTTTCTACAAACGGCGAGGCGGGCCCAGCTCCTGCACGGACATTAGCCCGACCAGTGCTCGCGGTAGACGGTCGTTTTGAAAATAAATAAATTAATTAACCCACGGCGTGCAATTTCGTGCTTGCTAGATTAACTGCGTCTTCGCCCGACGAATTCGATTCGGGAGAGGGCGGAAAAAAAAAAAAAAGAAAAAGAGGGAGGGGTGCAACACGAGGACTTCCCAGGGGGTCACCCATCCTAGTACTACTCTCGCCCAAGCACGCTTAACTTCGGAGTTCTGATGGGATCCGGTGCATTAGTGCTGGTATGATCGCACCCGTTGAGTTACATGCGTTAAGTTCATTTATTTGATCCGTACTCGTCTCGCAATAACCCTTCACACTTCGAGCGGGCAAAACTTTCTATTCGTACGTCGCCTCGCGGCCGGCAGCATATGCACGCGAAGCTCTCTTCGAGCCCCACGCCGTGCGCAATCGGCTTCGCCCATTGCGCCTGATTTCCTGAGCCAAAATCGGACGTTTAAGCCCTCTACGCACCGTTTTTCTACAAACGGCGAGTCGGGCCCCGCTCCTGCACGGACATTAGCCCGACCAGTGCTCGCGATAGACGGTCGTTTTGAAAATAAATAAATAAATTAACCCACGGCGTGCAATTTCGTGCTTGCTGGATTAACTGCGTCTTCGTCCGACGAATTCGATTCGGCAGCGGGCGGAAAAAAAAAAAAAAAGAAAAAGAGGGAGGGGTGCAACACGAGGACTTCCCAGGGGGTCACCCATCCTAGTACTACTCTCGCCAAAGCACGCTTAACTTCGGAGTTCTGATGGGATCCGGTGCATTAGTGCTGGTATGATCGCACCCGTTGAGTTATGCGCGTTAAGTTCATTTATTTGATCCGTACTCGTCTCGCAGTAACCCTTCACACTTCGAGCGGGCAAAACTTTCTATTCGTACGTCGCCTCGCGGCCGGCAGCATATGCACGCGAAGCTCTCTTCGAGCCCCACGCCGTGCGCAATGGCTTCGCCCATTGCGCCTGATTTCCTGAGCCAAAATCGGACGTTTAAGCCCTCTACGCACCGTTTTTCTACAAACGGCGAGGCGGGCCCAGCTCCTGCACGGACATTAGCCCGACCAGTGCTCGCGGTAGACGGTCGTTTTGAAAATAAATAAATTAATTAACCCACGGCGTGCAATTTCGTGCTTGCTGGATTAACTGCGTCTTCGCCCGACGAATTCGATTCGGGAGAGGGCGGAAAAAAAAAAAAAAAGAAAAAGAGGGAGGGGTGCAACACGAGGACTTCCCAGGGGGTCACCCATCCTAGTACTACTCTCGCCCAAGCACGCTTAACTTCGGAGTTCTGATGGGATCCGGTGCATTAGTGCTGGTATGATCGCACCCGTTGAGTTACGCGCGTTAAGTTCATTTATTTGATCCGTACTCGTCTCGCAATAACCCTTCACACTTCGAGCGGGCAAAACTTTCTATTCGTACGTCGCCTCGCGGCCGGCAGCATATGCACGCGAAGCTCTCTTCGAGCCCCACGCCGTGCGCAATGGCTCGGACGTTTAAGCCCTCTACGCACCGTTTTTCTACAAACGGCGAGGCGGGCCCAGCTCCTGCACGGACATTAGCCCGACCAGTGCTCGCGGTAGACGGTCGTTTTGAAAATAAATAAATTAATTAACCCACGGCGTGCAATTTCGTGCTTGCTAGATTAACTGCGTCTTCGCCCGACGAATTCGATTCGGGAGAGGGCGGAAAAAAAAAAAAAAAGAAAAAGAGGGAGGGGTGCAACACGAGGACTTCCCAGGGGGTCACCCATCCTAGTACTACTCTCGCCCAAGCACGCTTAACTTCGGAGTTCTGATGGGATCCGGTGCATTAGTGCTGGTATGATCGCACCCGTTGAGTTACGCGCGTTAAGTTCATTTATTTGATCCGTACTCGTCTCGCAATAACCCTTCACACTTCGAGCGGGCAAAACTTTCTATTCGTACGTCGCCTCGCGGCCGGCAGCATATGCACGCGAAGCTCTCTTCGAGCCCCACGCCGTGCGCAATAGGCTTCGCCCATTGCGCCTGATTTCCTGAGCCAAAATCGGACGTTTAAGCCCTCTACGCACCGTTTTTCTACAAACGGCGAGGCGGGCCCCGCTCCTGCACAGACATTAGCCCGACCAGTGCTCGCGATAGACGGTCGTTTTGAAAATAAATAAATAAATTAACCCACGGCGTGCAATTTCGTGCTTTCTGGATTAACTGCGTCTTCGTCCGACGAATTCGATTCGGCAAAGGGCGGAAAAAAAAAAAAAAAGAAAAAGAGGGAGGGGTGCAACACGAGGACTTCCCAGGGGGTCACCCATCCTAGTACTACTCTCGCCCAAGCACGCTTAACTTCGGAGTTCTGATGGGATCCGGTGCATTAGTGCTGGTATGATCGCACCCGTTGAGTTACGCGCGTTAAGTTCATTTATTTGATCCGTACTCGTCTCGTAATAACCCTTCACACTTCGAGCGGGCAAAACTTTCTATTCGTACGTCGCCTCGCGGCCGGCAGCATATGCACGCGAAGCTCTCTTCGAGCCCCACGCCGTGCGCAATGGCTCGGACGTTTAAGCCCTCTACGCACCGTTTTTCTACAAACGGCGAGGCGGGCCCAGCTCCTGCACGGACATTAGCCCGACCAGTGCTCGCGGTAGACGGTCGTTTTGAAAATAAATAAATTAATTAACCCACGGCGTGCAATTTCGTGCTTGCTGGATTAACTGCGTCTTCGCCCGACGAATTCGATTCGGGAGAGGGCGGAAAAAAAAAAAAAAAGAAAAAGAGGGAGGGGTGCAACACGAGGACTTCCCAGGGGGTCACCCATCCTAGTACTACTCTCGCCCAAGCACGCTTAACTTCGGAGTTCTGATGGGATCCGGTGCATTAGTGCTGGTATGATCGCACCCGTTGAGTTACGCGCGTTAAGTTCATTTATTTGATCCGTACTCGTCTCGCAGTAACCCTTCACACTTCGAGCGGGCAAAACTTTCTATTCGTACGTCGCCTCGCGGCCGGCAGCATATGCACGCGAAGCTCTCCTCGAGCCCCACGCCGTGCGCAATGGCTTCGCCCATTGCGCCTGATTTCCTGAGCCAAAATCGGACGTTTAAGCCCTCTACGCACCGTTTTTCTACAAACGGCGAGGCGGGCCCAGCTCCTGCACGGACATTAGCCCGACCAGTGCTCGCGGTAGACGGTCGTTTTGAAAATAAATAAATTAATTAACCCACGGCGTGCAATTTCGTGCTTGCTGGATTAACTGCGTCTTCGCCCGACGAATTCGATTCGGGAGAGGGCGGAAAAAAAAAAAAAAAGAAAAAGAGGGAGGGGTGCAACACGAGGACTTCCCAGGGGGTCACCCATCCTAGTACTACTCTCGCCCAAGCACGCTTAACTTCGGAGTTCTGATGGGATCCGGTGCATTAGTGCTGGTATGATCGCACCCGTTGAGTTACGCGCGTTAAGTTCATTTATTTGATCCGTACTCGTCTCGCAATAACCCTTCACACTTCGAGCGGGCAAAACTTTCTATTCGTACGTCGCCTCGCGGCCGGCAGCATATGCACGCGAAGCTCTCTTCGAGCCCCACGCCGTGCGCAATGGCTCGGACGTTTAAGCCCTCTACGCACCGTTTTTCTACAAACGGCGAGGCGGGCCCAGCTCCTGCACGGACATTAGCCCGACCAGTGCTCGCGGTAGACGGTCGTTTTGAAAATAAATAAATTAATTAACCCACGGCGTGCAATTTCGTGCTTGCTGGATTAACTACGTCTTCGCCCGACGAATTCGATTCGGGAGAGGGCGGAAAAAAAAAAAAAAAAGAAAAAGAGGGAGGGGTGCAACACGAGGACTTCCCAGGGGGTCACCCATCCTAGTACTACTCTCGCCCAAGCACGCTTAACTTCGGAGTTCTGATGGGATCCGGTGCATTAGTGCTGGTATGATCGCACCCGTTGAGTTACGCGCGTTAAGTTCATTTATTTGATCCGTACTCGTCTCGCAATAACCCTTCACACTTCGAGCGGGCAAAACTTTCTATTCGTACGTCGCCTCGCGGCCGGCAGCATATGCACGCGAAGCTCTCTTCGAGCCCCACGCCGTGCGCAATGGCTCGGACGTTTAAGCCCTCTACGCACCGTTTTTCTACAAACGGCGAGGCGGGCCCAGCTCCTGCACGGACATTAGCCCGACCAGTGCTCGCGGTAGACGGTCGTTTTGAAAATAAATAAATTAATTAACCCACGGCGTGCAATTTCGTGCTTGCTGGATTAACTGCGTCTTCGCCCGACGAATTCGATTCGGGAGAGGGCGGAAAAAAAAAAAAAAAGAAAAAGAGGGAGGGGTGCAACACGAGGACTTCCCAGGGGGTCACCCATCCTAGTACTACTCTCGCCCAAGCACGCTTAACTTCGGAGTTTTGATGGGATCCGGTGCATTAGTGCTGGTATGATCGCACCCGTTGAGTTACGCGCGTTAAGTTCATTTATTTGATCCGTACTCGTCTCGCAATAACCCTTCACACTTCGAGCGGGCAAAACTTTCTATTCGTACGTCGCCTCGCGGCCGGCAGCATATGCACGCGAAGCTCTCTTCGAGCCCCACGCCGTGCGCAATGGCTTCGCCCATTGCGCCTGATTTCATGAGCCAAAATCGGACGTTTAAGCCCTCTACGCACCGTTTTTCTACAAACGGCGAGTCGGGCCCCGCTCCTGCACGGACATTAGCCCGACCAGTGCTTGCGATAGACGGTCGTTTTGAAAATAAATAAATAAATTAACCCACGGCGTGCAATTTCGTGCTTGCTGGATTAACTGCGTCTTCGTCCGACGAATTCGATTCGGCAGCGGGCGGAAAAAAAAAAAAAAAAGAAAAAGAGGGAGGGGTGCAACACGAGGACTTCCCAGGGGGTCACCCATCCTAGTACTACTCTCGCCAAAGCACGCTTAACTTCGGAGTTCTGATGGGATCCGGTGCATTAGTGCTGGTATGATCGCACCCGTTGAGTTATGCGCGTTAAGTTCATTTATTTGATCCGTACTCGTCTCGCAGTAACCCTTCACACTTCGAGCGGGCAAAACTTTCTATTCGTACGTCGCCTCGCGGCCGGCAGCATATGCACGCGAAGCTCTCTTCGAGCCCCACGCCGTGCGCAATGGCTTCGCCCATTGCGCCTGATTTCCTGAGCCAAAATCGGACGTTTAAGCCCTCTACGCACCGTTTTTCTACAAACGGCGAGGCGGGCCCAGCTCCTGCACGGACATTAGCCCGACCAGTGCTCGCGGTAGACGGTCGTTTTGAAAATAAATAAATTAATTAACCCACGGCGTGCAATTTCGTGCTTGCTGGATTAACTGCGTCTTCGCCCGACGAATTCGATTCGGGAGAGGGCGGAAAAAAAAAAAAAAAGAAAAAGAGGGAGGGGTGCAACACGAGGACTTCCCAGGGGGTCACCCATCCTAGTACTACTCTCGCCCAAGCACGCTTAACTTCGGAGTTCTGATGGGATCCGGTGCATTAGTGCTGGTATGATCGCACCCGTTGAGTTACGCGCGTTAAGTTCATTTATTTGATCCGTACTCGTCTCGCAATAACCCTTCACACTTCGAGCGGGCAAAACTTTCTATTCGTACGTCGCCTCGCGGCCGGCAGCATATGCACGCGAAGCTCTCTTCGAGCCCCACGCCGTGCGCAATGGCTCGGACGTTTAAGCCCTCTACGCACCGTTTTTCTACAAACGGCGAGGCGGGCCCAGCTCCTGCACGGACATTAGCCCGACCAGTGCTCGCGGTAGACGGTCGTTTTGAAAATAAATAAATTAATTAACCCACGGCGTGCAATTTCGTGCTTGCTAGATTAACTGCGTCTTCGCCCGACGAATTCGATTCGGGAGAGGGCGGAAAAAAAAAAAAAAGAAAAAGAGGGAGGGGTGCAACACGAGGACTTCCCAGGGGGTCACCCATCCTAGTACTACTCTCGCCCAAGCACGCTTAACTTCGGAGTTCTGATGGGATCCGGTGCATTAGTGCTGGTATGATCGCACCCGTTGAGTTACATGCGTTAAGTTCATTTATTTGATCCGTACTCGTCTCGCAATAACCCTTCACACTTCGAGCGGGCAAAACTTTCTATTCGTACGTCGCCTCGCGGCCGGCAGCATATGCACGCGAAGCTCTCTTCGAGCCCCACGCCGTGCGCAATAGGCTTCGCCCATTGCGCCTGATTTCCTGAGCCAAAATCGGACGTTTAAGCCCTCTACGCACCGTTTTTCTACAAACGGCGAGGCGGGCCCCGCTCCTGCACGGACATTAGCCCGACCAGTGCTCGCGATAGACGGTCGTTTTGAAAATAAATAAATAAATTAACCCACGGCGTGCAATTTCGTGCTTTCTGGATTAACTGCGTCTTCGTCCGACGAATTCGATTCGGCAAAGGGCGGAAAAAAAAAAAAAAAGAAAAAGAGGGAGGGGTGCAACACGAGGACTTCCCAGGGGGTCACCCATCCTAGTACTACTCTCGCCCAAGCACGCTTAACTTCGGAGTTCTGATGGGATCCGGTGCATTAGTGCTGGTATGATCGCACCCGTTGAGTTATGCGCGTTAAGTTCATTTATTTGATCCGTACTCGTCTCGCAGTAACCCTTCACACTTCGAGCGGGCAAAACTTTTTATTCGTACGTCGCCTCGCGGCCGGCAGCATATGCACGCAAAGCTCTCTTCGAGCCCCACACCGTGCGCACTAGGCTACGCCCATTGCGCCTGATTTCCTGAGCCAAAATCGGACGTTTGAGCCCTCCACGCACCGTTTTTCTACAAACGGCGACGCGGGCCCCGCTCCTGCACGGACACTAGCCCGACCAGTGCTCGCGGTAGACGGTCGTTTTGCAAATAAATAAATAAATTAACCCACGGCGTGCAATTTCGTGCTTGCTGGATTAACTGCGTCTTCGCCCGACGAATTCGATTCGGGAGAGGGCGGAAAAAAAAAAAAAAAGAAAAAGAGGGAGGGGTGCAACACGAGGACTTCCCAGGGGGTCACCCATCCTAGTACTACTCTCGCCCAAGCACGCTTAACTTCGGAGTTCTGATGGGATCCGGTGCATTAGTTCTGGTATGATCGCACCCGTTGAGTTACGCGCGTTAAGTTCATTTATTTGATCCGTACTCGTCTCGCAGTAACCCTTCACACTTCGAGCGGGCAAAACTTTCTATTCGTACGTCGCCTCGCGGCCGGCAGCATATGCACGCGAAGCTCTCTTCGAGCCCCACGCCGTGCGCAATGGCTTCGCCCATTGCGCCTGATTTCCTGAGCCAAAATCGGACGTTTATGCCCTCTACGCAACGTTTTTCTACAAACGGCGAGGCGGGCCCAGCTCCTGCACGGACATTAGCCCGACCAGTGCTCGCGGTAGACGGTCGTTTTGAAAATAAATAAATTAATTATCCCACGGCGTGCAATTTCGTGCTTGCTGGATTAACTGCGTCTTCGCCCGACGAATTCGATTCGGGAGAGGGCGGAAAAAAAAAAAAAAAGAAAAAGAGGGAGGGGTGCAACACGAGGACTTCCCAGGGGGTCACCCATCCTAGTACTACTCTCGCCCAAGCACGCTTAACTTCGGAGTTGTGATGGGATCCGGTGCATTAGTGCTGGTATGATCGCACCCGTTGAGTTACGCGCGTTAAGTTCATTTATTTGATCCGTACTCGTCTCGCAGTAACCCTTCACACTTCGAGCGGGCAAAACTTTCTATTCGTACGTCGCCTCGCGGCCGGCAGCATATGCACGCGAAGCTCTCTTCGAGCCCCACGCCGTGCGCAATGGCTTCGCCCATTGCGCCTGATTTCCTGAGCCAAAATCGGACGTTTAAGCCCTCTACGCACCGTTTTTCAACAAACGGCGAGGCGGGCCCCGCTCCTGCACGGACATTAGCCCGACCAGTGCTCGCGATAGACGGTCGTTTTGAAAATAAATAAATAAATTAACCCACGGCGTGCAATTTCGTGCTTGCTGGATTAACTACGTCTTCGCCCGACGAATTCGATTCGGCAGAGGGCGGAAAAAAAAAAAAAAAGAAAAAGAGGGAGGGGTGCAACACGAGGACTTCCCAGGGGGTCACCCATCCTAGTACTACTCTCGCCCAAGCACGCTTAACTTCGGAGTTCTGATGGGATCCGGTGCATTAGTGCTGGTATGATCGCACCCGTTGAGTTACGCGCGTTAAGTTCATTTATTTGATCCGTACTCGTCTCGCAGTAGCCCTTCACACTTCGAGCAGGCAAAACTTTCTATTCGTACGTCGCCTCGCGGCCGGCAGCATATGCACGCAAAGCTCTCTTCGAGCCCCACACCGTGCGCACTAGGCTACGCCCATTGCGCCTGATTTCCTGAGCCAAAATCGGACGTTTGAGCCCTCCACGCACCGTTTTTCTACAAACGGCGACGCGGGCCCCGCTCCTGCACGGACACTAGCCCGACCAGTGCTCGCGGTAGACGGTCGTTTTGAAAATAAATAAATAAATTAACCCACGGCGTGCAATTTCGTGCTTGCTGGATTAACTGCGTCTTCGCCCGACGAATTCGATTCGGGAGAGGGCGGAAAAAAAAAAAAAAAAGAAAAAGAGGGAGGGGTGCAACACGAGGACTTCCCAGGGGGTCACCCATCCTAGTACTACTCTCGCCCAAGCACGCTTAACTTCGGAGTTCTGATGGGATCCGGTGCATTAGTGCTGGTATGATCGCACCCGTTGAGTTACGCGCGTTAAGTTCATTTATTTGATCCGTACTCGTCTCGCAATAACCCTTCACACTTCGAGCGGGCAAAACTTTCTATTCGTACGTCGCCTCGCGGCCGGCAGCATATGCACGCGAAGCTCTCTTCGAGCCCCACGCCGTGCGCAATGGCTTCGCCCATTGCGCCTGATTTCCTGAGCCAAAATCGGACGTTTAAGCCCTCTACGCACCGTTTTTCTACAAACGGCGAGGCGGGCCCCGCTCCTGCACGGACATTAGCCCGACCAGTGCTCGCGATAGACGGTCGTTTTGAAAATAAATAAATTAATTAACCCACGGCGTGCAATTTCGTGCTTGCTGGATTAACTGCGTCTTCGCCCGACGAATTCGATTCGGCAGAGGGCGGAAAAAAAAAAAAAAGAAAAAGAGGGAGGGGTGCAACACGAGGACTTCCCAGGGGGTCACCCATCCTAGTACTACTCTCGCCCAAGCACGCTTAACTTCGGAGTTCTGATGGGATCCGGTGCATTAGTGCTGGTATGATCGCACCCGTTGAGTTACGCGCGTTAAGTTCATTTATTTGATCCGTACTCGTCTCGCAGTAACCCTTCACACTTCGAGCGGGCAAAACTTTCTATTCGTACGTCGCCTCGCGGCCGGCAGCATATGCACGCGAAGCTCTCTTCGAGCCCCACGCCGTGCGCAATAGGCTTCGCCCATTACGCCTGATTTCCTGAGCCAAAATCGGACGTTTAAGCCCTCTACGCACCGTTTTTCTACAAACGGCGAGGCGGGCCCCGCTCCTGCACGGACATTAGCCCGACCAGTGCTCGCGATAGACGGTCGTTTTGAAAATAAATAAATAAATTAACCCACGGCGTGCAATTTCGTGCTTGCTGGATTAACTGCGTCTTCGTCCGACGAATTCGATTCGGCAAAGGGCGGAAAAAAAAAAAAAAAAGAAAAAGAGGGAGGGGTGCAACACGAGGACTTCCCAGGGGGTCACCCATCCTAGTACTACTCTCGCCCAAGCACGCTTAACTTCGGAGTTCTGATGGGATCCGGCGCATTAGTGCTGGTATGATCGCACCCGTTGAGTTACGCGCGTTAAGTTCATTTATTTGATCCGTACTCGTCTCGCAGTAACCCTTCACACTTCGAGCGGGCAAAACTTTTTATTCGTACGTCGCCTCGCGGCCGGCAGCATATGCACGCGAAGCTCTCTTCGAGCCCCACGCCGTGCGCAATGGCTTCGCCCATTGCGCCTGATTTCCTGAGCCAAAATCGGACGTTTAAGCCCTCTACGCACCGTTTTTCTACAAACGGCGAGGCGGGCCCCGCTCCTGCACGGACATTAGCCCGACCAGTGCTCGCGATAGACGGTCGTTTTGAAAATAAATAAATAAATTAACCCACGGCGTGCAATTTCGTGCTTGCTGGATTAACTGCGTCTTCGCCCGACGAATTCGATTCGGCAGAGGGCGGAAAAAAAAAAAAAAGAAAAAGAGGGAGGGGTGCAACACGAGGACTTCCCAGGGGGTCACCCATCCTAGTACTACTCTCGCCCAAGCACGCTTAACTTCGGAGTTCTGATGGGATCCGGTGCATTAGTGCTGGTATGATCGCACCCGTTGAGTTACGCGCGTTAAGTTCATTTATTTGATCCGTACTCGTCTCGCAGTAGCCCTTCACACTTCGAGCAGGCAAAACTTTCTATTCGTACGTCGCCTCGCGGCCGGCAGCATATGCACGCAAAGCTCTCTTCGAGCCCCACACCGTGCGCACTAGGCTACGCCCATTGCGCCTGATTTCCTGAGCCAAAATCGGACGTTTGAGCCCTCCACGCACCGTTTTTCTACAAACGGCGACGCGGGCCCCGCTCCTGCACGGACACTAGCCCGACCAGTGCTCGCGGTAGACGGTCGTTTTGAAAATAAATAAATAAATTAACCCACGGCGTGCAATTTCGTGCTTGCTGGATTAACTGCGTCTTCGCCCGACGAATTCGATTCGGGAGAGGGCGGAAAAAAAAAAAAAAAGAAAAAGAGGGAGGGGTGCAACACGAGGACTTCCCAGGGGGTCACCCATCCTAGTACTACTCTCGCCCAAGCACGCTTAACTTCGGAGTTCTGATGGGATCCGGTGCATTAGTGCTGGTATGATCGCACCCGTTGAGTTACGCGCGTTAAGTTCATTTATTTGATCCGTACTCGTCTCGCAGTAACCCTTCACACTTCGAGCGGGCAAAACTTTCTATTCGTACGTCGCCTCGCGGCCGGCAGCATATGCACGCGAAGCTCTCTTCGAGCCCCACGCCGTGCGCAATGGCTTCGCCCATTGCGCCTGATTTCCTGAGCCAAAATCGGACGTTTATGCCCTCTACGCAACGTTTTTCTACAAACGGCGAGGCGGGCCCAGCTCCTGCACGGACATTAGCCCGACCAGTGCTCGCGGTAGACGGTCGTTTTGAAAATAAATAAATTAATTATCCCACGGCGTGCAATTTCGTGCTTGCTGGATTAACTGCGTCTTCGCCCGACGAATTCGATTCGGGAGAGGGCGGAAAAAAAAAAAAAAAGAAAAAGAGGGAGGGGTGCAACACGAGGACTTCCCAGGGGGTCACCCATCCTAGTACTACTCTCGCCCAAGCACGCTTAACTTCGGAGTTGTGATGGGATCCGGTGCATTAGTTCTGGTATGATCGCACCCGTTGAGTTACGCGCGTTAAGTTCATTTATTTGATCCGTACTCGTCTCGCAGTAACCCTTCACACTTCGAGCGGGCAAAACTTTCTATTCGTACGTCGCCTCGCGGCCGGCAGCATATGCACGCGAAGCTCTCTTCGAGCCCCACGGCGTGCGCAATGGCTTCGCCCATTGCGCCTGATTTCCTGAGCCAAAATCGGACGTTTAAGCCCTCTACGCACCGTTTTTCAACAAACGGCGAGGCGGGCCCCGCTCCTGCACGGACATTAGCCCGACCAGTGCTCGCGATAGATGGTCGTTTTGAAAATAAATAAATAAATTAACCCACGGCGTGCAATTTCGTGCTTGCAGGATTAACTGCGTCTTCGCCCGACGAATTCGATTCGTCAGAGGGCGGAAAAAAAAAAAAAAGAAAAAGAGGGAGGGGTGCAACACGAGGACTTCCCAGGGGGTCACCCATCCTAGTACTACTCTCGCCCAAGCACGCTTAACTTCGGAGTTCTGATGGGATCCGGTGCATTAGTGCTGGTATGATCGCACCCGTTGAATTACGCGCGTTAAGTTCATTTATTTGATCCGTACTCGTCTCGCAGTAGCCCTTCACACTTCGAGCAGGCAAAACTTTCTATTCGTACGTCACCTCGCGGCCGGCAGCATATGCACGCAAAGCTCTCTTCGAGCCCCACACCGTGCGCACTAGGCTACGCCCATTGCGCCTGATTTCCTGAGCCAAAATCGGACGTTTGAGCCCTCCACGCACCGTTTTTCTACAAACGGCGACGCGGGCCCCGCTCCTGCACGGACACTAGCCCGACCAGTGCTCGCGGTAGACGGTCGTTTTGAAAATAAATAAATAAATTAACCCACGGCGTGCAATTTCGTGCTTGCTGGATTAACTGCGTCTTCGCCCGACGAATTCGATTCGGGAGAGGGCGGAAAAAAAAAAAAAAAGAAAAAGAGGGAGGGGTGCAACACGAGGACTTCCCAGGGGGTCACCCATCCTAGTACTACTCTCGCCCAAGCACGCTTAACATCGGAGTTCTGATGGGATCCGGTGCATTAGTGCTGGTATGATCGCACCCGTTGAGTTACGCGCGTTAAGTTCATTTATTTGATCCGTACTCGTCTCGCAGTAACCCTTCACACTTCGAGCGGGCAAAACTTTCTATTCGTACGTCGCCTCGCGGCCGGCAGCATATGCACGCGAAGCTCTCTTCGAGCCCCACGCCGTGCGCAATGGCTTCGCCCATTGCGCCTGATTTCCTGAGCCAAAATCGGACGTTTAAGCCCTCTACGCAACGTTTTTCTACAAACGGCGAGGCGGGCCCAGCTCCTGCACGGACATTAGCCCGACCAGTGCTCGCGGTAGACGGTCGTTTTGAAAATAAATAAATTAATTAACCCACGGCGTGCAATTTCGTGCTTGCTGGATTAACTGCGTCTTCGCCCGACGAATTCGATTCGGGAGAGGGCGGAAAAAAAAAAAAAAAAGAAAAAGAGGGAGGGGTGCAACACGAGGACTTCCCAGGGGGTCACCCATCCTAGTACTACTCTCGCCCAAGCACGCTTAACTTCGGAGTTCTGATGGGATCCGGTGCATTAGTGCTGGTATGATCGCACCCGTTGAGTTACGCGCGTTAAGTTCATTTATTTGATCCGTACTCGTCTCGCAATAACCCTTCACACTTCGAGCGGGCAAAACTTTCTATTCGTACGTCGCCTCGCGGCCGGCAGCATATGCACGCGAAGCTCTCTTCGAGCCCCACGCCGTGCGCAATGGCTTCGCCCATTGCGCCTGATTTCCTGAGCCAAAATCGGACGTTTAAGCCCTCTACGCACCGTTTTTCTACAAACGGCGAGGCGGGCCCCGCTCCTGCACGGACATTAGCCCGACCAGTGCTCGCGATAGACGGTCGTTTTGAAAATAAATAAATAAATTAACCCACGGCGTGCAATTTCGTGCTTGCTGGATTAACTGCGTCTTCGTCCGACGAATTCGATTCGGCAGCGGGCGGAAAAAAAAAAAAAAAGAAAAAGAGGGAGGGGTGCAACACGAGGACTTCCCAGGGGGTCACCCATCCTAGTACTACTCTCGCCCAAGCACGCTTAACTTCGGGGTTCTGATGGGATCCGGTGCATTAGTGCTGGTATGATCGCACCCGTTGAGTTACGCGCGTTAAGTTCATTTATTTGATCCGTACTCGTCTCGCAGTAACCCTTCACACTTCGAGCGGGCAAAACTTTCTATTCGTACGTCGCCTCGCGGCCGGCAGCATATGCACGCAAAGCTCTCTTCGAGCCCCACACCGTGCGCACTAGGCTACGCCCATTGCGCCTGATTTCCTGAGCCAAAATCGGACGTTTGAGCCCTCCACGCACCGTTTTTCTACAAACGGCGACGCGGGCCCCGCTCCTGCACGGACACTAGCCCGACCAGTGCTCGCGGTAGACGGTCGTTTTGAAAATAAATAAATAAATTAACCCACGGCGTGCAATTTCGTGCTTGCTGGATTAACTGCGTCTTCGTCCGACGAATTCGATTCGGCAAAGGGCGGAAAAAAAAAAAAAAAAAGAAAAAGAGGGAGGGGTGCAACACGAGGACTTCCCAGGGGGTCACCCATCCTAGTACTACTCTCGCCCAAGCACGCTTAACTTCGGAGTTCTGATGGGATCCGGCGCATTAGTTCTGGTATGATCGCACCCGTTGAGTTACGCGCGTTAAGTTCATTTATTTGATCCGTACTCGTCTCGCAGTAACCCTTCACACTTCGAGCGGGCAAAACTTTCTATTCGTACGTCGCCTCGCGGCCGGCAGCATATGCACGCGAAGCTCTCTTCGAGCCCCACGCCGTGCGCAATGGCTTCGCCCATTGCGCCTGATTTCCTGAGCCAAAATCGGACGTTTAAGCCCTCTACGCACCGTTTTTCTACAAACGGCGAGGCGGGCCCCGCTCCTGCACGGACATTAGCCCGACCAGTGCTCGCGATAGACGGTCGTTTTGAAAATAAATAAATAAATTAACCCACGGCGTGCAATTTCGTGCTTGCTGGATTAACTGCGTCTTCGCCCGACGAATTCGATTCGGCAGAGGGCGGAAAAAAAAAAAAAAGAAAAAGAGGGAGGGGTGCAACACGAGGACTTCCCAGGGGGTCACCCATCCTAGTACTACTCTCGCCCAAGCACGCTTAACTTCGGAGTTCTGATGGGATCCGGTGCATTAGTGCTGGTATGATCGCACCCGTTGAGTTACGCGCGTTAAGTTCATTTATTTGATCCGTACTCGTCTCGCAGTAGCCCTTCACACTTCGAGCAGGCAAAACTTTCTATTCGTACGTCGCCTCGCGGCCGGCAGCATATGCACGCAAAGCTCTCTTCGAGCCCCACACCGTGCGCACTAGGCTACGCCCATTGCGCCTGATTTCCTGAGCCAAAATCGGACGTTTGAGCCCTCCACGCACCGTTTTTCTACAAACGGCGACGCGGGCCCCGCTCCTGCACGGACACTAGCCCGACCAGTGCTCGCGGTAGACGGTCGTTTTGAAAATAAATAAATAAATTAACCCACGGCGTGCAATTTCGTGCTTGCTGGATTAACTGCGTCTTCGCCCGACGAATTCGATTCGGGAGAGGGCGGAAAAAAAAAAAAAAAGAAAAAGAGGGAGGGGTGCAACACGAGGACTTCCCAGGGGGTCACCCATCCTAGTACTACTCTCGCCCAAGCACGCTTAACATCGGAGTTCTGATGGGATCCGGTGCATTAGTGCTGGTATGATCGCACCCGTTGAGTTACGCGCGTTAAGTTCATTTATTTGATCCGTACTCGTCTCGCAGTAACCCTTCACACTTCGAGCGGGCAAAACTTTCTATTCGTACGTCGCCTCGCGGCCGGCAGCATATGCACGCGAAGCTCTCTTCGAGCCCCACGCCGTGCGCAATGGCTTCGCCCATTGCGCCTGATTTCCTGAGCCAAAATCGGACGTTTATGCCCTCTACGCAACGTTTTTCTACAAACGGCGAGGCGGGCCCAGCTCCTGCACGGACATTAGCCCGACCAGTGCTCGCGGTAGACGGTCGTTTTGAAAATAAATAAATTAATTATCCCACGGCGTGCAATTTCGTGCTTGCTGGATTAACTGCGTCTTCGCCCGACGAATTCGATTCGGGAGAGGGCGGAAAAAAAAAAAAAAAGAAAAAGAGGGAGGGGTGCAACACGAGGACTTCCCAGGGGGTCACCCATCCTAGTACTACTCTCGCCCAAGCACGCTTAACTTCGGAGTTCTGATGGGATCCGGTGCATTAGTGCTGGTATGATCGCACCCGTTGAGTTACGCGCGTTAAGTTCATTTATTTGATCCGTACTCGTCTCGCAGTAACCCTTCACACTTCGAGCGGGCAAAACTTTCTATTCGTACGTCGCCTCGCGGCCGGCAGCATATGCACGCGAAGCTCTCTTCGAGCCCCACGCCGTGCGCAATGGCTTCGCCCATTGCGCCTGATTTCCTGAGCCAAAATCGGACGTTTAAGCCCTCTACGCACCGTTTTTCAACAATCGGCGAGGCGGGCCCCGCTCCTGCACGGACATTAGCCCGACCAGTGCTCGCGATAGATGGTCGTTTTGAAAATAAATAAATAAATTAACCCACGGCGTGCAATTTCGTGCTTGCTGGATTAACTGCGTCTTCGCCCGACGAATTCGATTCGTCAGAGGACGGAAAAAAAAAAAAAAGAAAAAGAGGGAGGGGTGCAACACGAGGACTTCCCAGGGGGTCACCCATCCTAGTACTACTCTCGCCCAAGCACGCTTAACTTCGGAGTTCTGATGGGATCCGGTGCATTAGTGCTGGTATGATCGCACCCGTTGAATTACGCGCGTTAAGTTCATTTATTTGATCCGTACTCGTCTCGCAGTAGCCCTTCACACTTCGAGCAGGCAAAACTTTCTATTCGTACGTCGCCTCGCGGCCGGCAGCATATGCACGCAAAGCTCTCTTCGAGCCCCACACCGTGCGCACTAGGCTACGCCCATTGCGCCTGATTTCCTGAGCCAAAATCGGACGTTTGAGCCCTCCACGCACCGTTTTTCTACAAACGGCGACGCGGGCCCCGCTCCTGCACGGACACTAGCCCGACCAGTGCTCGCGGTAGACGGTCGTTTTGAAAATAAATAAATAAATTAACCCACGGCGTGCAATTTCGTGCTTGCTGGATTAACTGCGTCTTCGCCCGACGAATTCGATTCGGGAGAGGGCGGAAAAAAAAAAAAAAAGAAAAAGAGGGAGGGGTGCAACACGAGGACTTCCCAGGGGGTCACCCATCCTAGTACTACTCTCGCCCAAGCACGCTTAACATCGGAGTTCTGATGGGATCCGGTGCATTAGTGCTGGTATGATCGCACCCGTTGAGTTACGCGCGTTAAGTTCATTTATTTGATCCGTACTCGTCTCGCAGTAACCCTTCACACTTCGAGCGGGCAAAACTTTCTATTCGTACGTCGCCTCGCGGCCGGCAGCATATGCACGCGAAGCTCTCTTCGAGCCCCACGCCGTGCGCAATGGCTTCGCCCATTGCGCCTGATTTCCTGAGCCAAAATCGGACGTTTAAGCCCTCTACGCAACGTTTTTCTACAAACGGCGAGGCGGGCCCAGCTCCTGCACGGACATTAGCCCGACCAGTGCTCGCGGTAGACGGTCGTTTTGAAAATAAATAAATTAATTAACCCACGGCGTGCAATTTCGTGCTTGCTGGATTAACTGCGTCTTCGCCCGACGAATTCGATTCGGGAGAGGGCGGAAAAAAAAAAAAAAAAGAAAAAGAGGGAGGGGTGCAACACGAGGACTTCCCAGGGGGTCACCCATCCTAGTACTACTCTCGCCCAAGCACGCTTAACTTCGGAGTTCTGATGGGATCCGGTGCATTAGTGCTGGTATGATCGCACCCGTTGAGTTACGCGCGTTAAGTTCATTTATTTGATCCGTACTCGTCTCGCAATAACCCTTCACACTTCGAGCGGGCAAAACTTTCTATTCGTACGTCGCCTCGCGGCCGGCAGCATATGCACGCGAAGCTCTCTTCGAGCCCCACGCCGTGCGCAATGGCTTCGCCCATTGCGCCTGATTTCCTGAGCCAAAATCGGACGTTTAAGCCCTCTACGCACCGTTTTTCTACAAACGGCGAGGCGGGCCCCGCTCCTGCACGGACATTAGCCCGACCAGTGCTCGCGATAGACGGTCGTTTTGAAAATAAATAAATAAATTAACCCACGGCGTGCAATTTCGTGCTTGCTGGATTAACTGCGTCTTCGTCCGACGAATTCGATTCGGCAGCGGGCGGAAAAAAAAAAAAAAAAGAAAAAGAGGGAGGGGTGCAACACGAGGACTTCCCAGGGGGTCACCCATCCTAGTACTACTCTCGCCCAAGCACGCTTAACTTCGGGGTTCTGATGGGATCCGGTGCATTAGTGCTGGTATGATCGCACCCGTTGAGTTACGCGCGTTAAGTTCATTTATTTGATCCGTACTCGTCTCGCAGTAACCCTTCACACTTCGAGCGGGCAAAACTTTCTATTCGTACGTCGCCTCGCGGCCGGCAGCATATGCACGCAAAGCTCTCTTCGAGCCCCACACCGTGCGCACTAGGCTACGCCCATTGCGCCTGATTTCCTGAGCCAAAATCGGACGTTTGAGCCCTCCACGCACCGTTTTTCTACAAACGGCGACGCGGGCCCCGCTCCTGCACGGACACTAGCCCGACCAGTGCTCGCGGTAGACGGTCGTTTTGAAAATAAATAAATAAATTAACCCACGGCGTGCAATTTCGTGCTTGCTGGATTAACTGCGTCTTCGTCCGACGAATTCGATTCGGCAAAGGGCGGAAAAAAAAAAAAAAAAAGAAAAAGAGGGAGGGGTGCAACACGAGGACTTCCCAGGGGGTCACCCATCCTAGTACTACTCTCGCCCAAGCACGCTTAACTTCGGAGTTCTGATGGGATCCGGCGCATTAGTGCTGGTATGATCGCACCCGTTGAGTTACGCGCGTTAAGTTCATTTATTTGATCCGTACTCGTCTCGCAGTAACCCTTCACACTTCGAGCGGGCAAAACTTTCTATTCGTACGTCGCCTCGCGGCCGGCAGCATATGCACGCGAAGCTCTCTTCGAGCCCCACGCCGTGCGCAATGGCTTCGCCCATTGCGCCTGATTTCCTGAGCCAAAATCGGACGTTTAAGCCCTCTACGCACCGTTTTTCTACAAACGGCGAGGCGGGCCCCGCTCCTGCACGGACATTAGCCCGACCAGTGCTCGCGATAGACGGTCGTTTTGAAAATAAATAAATAAATTAACCCACGGCGTGCAATTTCGTGCTTGCTGGATTAACTGCGTCTTCGCCCGACGAATTCGATTCGGCAGAGGGCGGAAAAAAAAAAAAAAGAAAAAGAGGGAGGGGTGCAACACGAGGACTTCCCAGGGGGTCACCCATCCTAGTACTACTCTCGCCCAAGCACGCTTAACTTCGGAGTTCTGATGGGATCCGGTGCATTAGTGCTGGTATGATCGCACCCGTTGAGTTACGCGCGTTAAGTTCATTTATTTGATCCGTACTCGTCTCGCAGTAGCCCTTCACACTTCGAGCAGGCAAAACTTTCTATTCGTACGTCGCCTCGCGGCCGGCAGCATATGCACGCAAAGCTCTCTTCGAGCCCCACACCGTGCGCACTAGGCTACGCCCATTGCGCCTGATTTCCTAAGCCAAAATCGGACGTTTGAGCCCTCCACGCACCGTTTTTCTACAAACGGCGACGCGGGCCCCGCTCCTGCACGGACACTAGCCCGACCAGTGCTCGCGGTAGACGGTCGTTTTGAAAATAAATAAATAAATTAACCCACGGCGTGCAATTTCGTGCTTGCTGGATTAACTGCGTCTTCGCCCGACGAATTCGATTCGGGAGAGGGCGGAAAAAAAAAAAAAAAGAAAAAGAGGGAGGGGTGCAACACGAGGACTTCCCAGGGGGTCACCCATCCTAGTACTACTCTCGCCCAAGCACGCTTAACTTCGGAGTTCTGATGGGATCCGGTGCATTAGTGCTGGTATGATCGCACCCGTTGAGTTACGCGCGTTAAGTTCATTTATTTGATCCGTACTCGTCTCGCAGTAACCCTTCACACTTCGAGCGGGCAAAACTTTCTATTCGTACGTCGCCTCGCGGCCGGCAGCATATGCACGCGAAGCTCTCTTCGAGCCCCACGCCGTGCGCAATGGCTTCGCCCATTGCGCCTGATTTGCTGAGCCAAAATCGGACGTTTATGCCCTCTACGCAACGTTTTTCTACAAACGGCGAGGCGGGCCCAGCTCCTGCACGGACATTAGCCCGACCAGTGCTCGCGGTAGACGGTCGTTTTGAAAATAAATAAATTAATTATCCCACGGCGTGCAATTTCGTGCTTGCTGGATTAACTGCGTCTTCGCCCGACGAATTCGATTCGGGAGAGGGCGGAAAAAAAAAAAAAAAGAAAAAGAGGGAGGGGTGCAACACGAGGACTTCCCAGGGGGTCACCCATCCTAGTACTACTCTCGCCCAAGCACGCTTAACTTCGGAGTTGTGATGGGATCCGGTGCATTAGTGCTGGTATGATCGCACCCGTTGAGTTACGCGCGTTAAGTTCATTTATTTGATCCGTACTCGTCTCGCAGTAACCCTTCACACTTCGAGCGGGCAAAACTTTCTATTCGTACGTCGCCTCGCGGCCGGCAGCATATGCACGCGAAGCTCTCTTCGAGCCCCACGCCGTGCGCAATGGCTTCGCCCATTGCGCCTGATTTCCTGAGCCAAAATCGGACGTTTAAGCCCTCTACGCACCGTTTTTCAACAAACGGCGAGGCGGGCCCCGCTCCTGCACGGACATTAGCCCGACCAGTGCTCGCGATAGATGGTCGTTTTGAAAATAAATAAATAAATTAACCCACGGCGTGCAATTTCGTGCTTGCTGGATTAACTGCGTCTTCGCCCGACGAATTCGATTCGGCAGAGGGCGGAAAAAAAAAAAAAAGAAAAAGAGGGAGGGGTGCAACACGAGGACTTCCCAGGGGGTCACCCATCCTAGTACTACTCTCGCCCAAGCACGCTTAACTTCGGAGTTCTGATGGGATCCGGTGCATTAGTGCTGGTATGATCGCACCCGTTGAATTACGCGCGTTAAGTTCATTTATTTGATCCGTACTCGTCTCGCAGTAGCCCTTCACACTTCGAGCAGGCAAAACTTTCTATTCGTACGTCGCCTCGCGGCCGGCAGCATATGCACGCAAAGCTCTCTTCGAGCCCCACACCGTGCGCACTAGGCTACGCCCATTGCGCCTGATTTCCTGAGCCAAAATCGGACGTTTGAGCCCTCCACGCACCGTTTTTCTACAAACGGCGACGCGGGCCCCGCTCCTGCACGGACACTAGCCCGACCAGTGCTCGCGGTAGACGGTCGTTTTGAAAATAAATAAATAAATTAACCCACGGCGTGCAATTTCGTGCTTGCTGGATTAACTGCGTCTTCGCCCGACGAATTCGATTCGGGAGAGGGCGGAAAAAAAAAAAAAAAGAAAAAGAGGGAGGGGTGCAACACGAGGACTTCCCAGGGGGTCACCCATCCTAGTACTACTCTCGCCCAAGCACGCTTAACATCGGAGTTCTGATGGGATCCGGTGCATTAGTGCTGGTATGATCGCACCCGTTGAGTTACGCGCGTTAAGTTCATTTATTTGATCCGTACTCGTCTCGCAGTAACCCTTCACACTTCGAGCGGGCAAAACTTTCTATTCGTACGTCGCCTCGCGGCCGGCAGCATATGCACGCGAAGCTCTCTTCGAGCCCCACGCCGTGCGCAATGGCTTCGCCCATTGCGCCTGATTTCCTGAGCCAAAATCGGACGTTTAAGCCCTCTACGCAACGTTTTTCTACAAACGGCGAGGCGGGCCCAGCTCCTGCACGGACATTAGCCCGACCAGTGCTCGCGGTAGACGGTCGTTTTGAAAATAAATAAATTAATTAACCCACGGCGTGCAATTTCGTGCTTGCTGGATTAACTGCGTCTTCGCCCGACGAATTCGATTCGGGAGAGGGCGGAAAAAAAAAAAAAAAAGAAAAAGAGGGAGGGGTGCAACACGAGGACTTCCCAGGGGGTCACCCATCCTAGTACTACTCTCGCCCAAGCACGCTTAACTTCGGAGTTCTGATGGGATCCGGTGCATTAGTGCTGGTATGATCGCACCCGTTGAGTTACGCGCGTTAAGTTCATTTATTTGATCCGTACTCGTCTCGCAATAACCCTTCACACTTCGAGCGGGCAAAACTTTCTATTCGTACGTCGCCTCGCGGCCGGCAGCATATGCACGCGAAGCTCTCTTCGAGCCCCACGCCGTGCGCAATGGCTTCGCCCATTGCGCCTGATTTCCTGAGCCAAAATCGGACGTTTAAGCCCTCTACGCACCGTTTTTCTACAAACGGCGAGGCGGGCCCCGCTCCTGCACGGACATTAGCCCGACCAGTGCTCGCGATAGACGGTCGTTTTGAAAATAAATAAATAAATTAACCCACGGCGTGCAATTTCGTGCTTGCTGGATTAACTGCGTCTTCGTCCGACGAATTCGATTCGGCAGCGGGCGGAAAAAAAAAAAAAAAAGAAAAAGAGGGAGGGGTGCAACACGAGGACTTCCCAGGGGGTCACCCATCCTAGTACTACTCTCGCCCAAGCACGCTTAACTTCGGGGTTCTGATGGGATCCGGTGCATTAGTGCTGGTATGATCGCACCCGTTGAGTTACGCGCGTTAAGTTCATTTATTTGATCCGTACTCGTCTCGCAGTAACCCTTCACACTTCGAGCGGGCAAAACTTTCTATTCGTACGTCGCCTCGCGGCCGGCAGCATATGCACGCAAAGCTCTCTTCGAGCCCCACACCGTGCGCACTAGGCTACGCCCATTGCGCCTGATTTCCTGAGCCAAAATCGGACGTTTGAGCCCTCCACGCACCGTTTTTCTACAAACGGCGACGCGGGCCCCGCTCCTGCACGGACACTAGCCCGACCAGTGCTCGCGGTAGACGGTCGTTTTGAAAATAAATAAATAAATTAACCCACGGCGTGCAATTTCGTGCTTGCTGGATTAACTGCGTCTTCGTCCGACGAATTCGATTCGGCAAAGGGCGGAAAAAAAAAAAAAAAAAGAAAAAGAGGGAGGGGTGCAACACGAGGACTTCCCAGGGGGTCACCCATCCTAGTACTACTCTCGCCCAAGCACGCTTAACTTCGGAGTTCTGATGGGATCCGGCGCATTAGTGCTGGTATGATCGCACCCGTTGAGTTACGCGCGTTAAGTTCATTTATTTGATCCGTACTCGTCTCGCAGTAACCCTTCACACTTCGAGCGGGCAAAACTTTCTATTCGTACGTCGCCTCGCGGCCGGCAGCATATGCACGCGAAGCTCTCTTCGAGCCCCACGCCGTGCGCAATGGCTTCGCCCATTGCGCCTGATTTCCTGAGCCAAAATCGGACGTTTAAGCCCTCTACGCACCGTTTTTCTACAAACGGCGAGGCGGGCCCCGCTCCTGCACGGACATTAGCCCGACCAGTGCTCGCGATAGACGGTCGTTTTGAAAATAAATAAATAAATTAACCCACGGCGTGCAATTTCGTGCTTGCTGGATTAACTGCGTCTTCGCCCGACGAATTCGATTCGGCAGAGGGCGGAAAAAAAAAAAAAAGAAAAAGAGGGAGGGGTGCAACACGAGGACTTCCCAGGGGGTCACCCATCCTAGTACTACTCTCGCCCAAGCACGCTTAACTTCGGAGTTCTGATGGGATCCGGTGCATTAGTGCTGGTATGATCGCACCCGTTGAGTTACGCGCGTTAAGTTCATTTATTTGATCCGTACTCGTCTCGCAGTAGCCCTTCACACTTCGAGCAGGCAAAACTTTCTATTCGTACGTCGCCTCGCGGCCGGCAGCATATGCACGCAAAGCTCTCTTCGAGCCCCACACCGTGCGCACTAGGCTACGCCCATTGCGCCTGATTTCCTAAGCCAAAATCGGACGTTTGAGCCCTCCACGCACCGTTTTTCTACAAACGGCGACGCGGGCCCCGCTCCTGCACGGACACTAGCCCGACCAGTGCTCGCGGTAGACGGTCGTTTTGAAAATAAATAAATAAATTAACCCACGGCGTGCAATTTCGTGCTTGCTGGATTAACTGCGTCTTCGCCCGACGAATTCGATTCGGGAGAGGGCGGAAAAAAAAAAAAAAAGAAAAAGAGGGAGGGGTGCAACACGAGGACTTCCCAGGGGGTCACCCATCCTAGTACTACTCTCGCCCAAGCACGCTTAACTTCGGAGTTCTGATGGGATCCGGTGCATTAGTGCTGGTATGATCGCACCCGTTGAGTTACGCGCGTTAAGTTCATTTATTTGATCCGTACTCGTCTCGCAGTAACCCTTCACACTTCGAGCGGGCAAAACTTTCTATTCGTACGTCGCCTCGCGGCCGGCAGCATATGCACGCGAAGCTCTCTTCGAGCCCCACGCCGTGCGCAATGGCTTCGCCCATTGCGCCTGATTTCCTGAGCCAAAATCGGACGTTTATGCCCTCTACGCAACGTTTTTCTACAAACGGCGAGGCGGGCCCAGCTCCTGCACGGACATTAGCCCGACCAGTGCTCGCGGTAGACGGTCGTTTTGAAAATAAATAAATTAATTATCCCACGGCGTGCAATTTCGTGCTTGCTGGATTAACTGCGTCTTCGCCCGACGAATTCGATTCGGGAGAGGGCGGAAAAAAAAAAAAAAAAGAAAAAGAGGGAGGGGTGCAACACGAGGACTTCCCAGGGGGTCACCCATCCTAGTACTACTCTCGCCCAAGCACGCTTAACTTCGGAGTTGTGATGGGATCCGGTGCATTAGTGCTGGTATGATCGCACCCGTTGAGTTACGCGCGTTAAGTTCATTTATTTGATCCGTACTCGTCTCGCAGTAACCCTTCACACTTCGAGCGGGCAAAACTTTCTATTCGTACGTCGCCTCGCGGCCGGCAGCATATGCACGCGAAGCTCTCTTCGAGCCCCACGCCGTGCGCAATGGCTTCGCCCATTGCGCCTGATTTCCTGAGCCAAAATCGGACGTTTAAGCCCTCTACGCACCGTTTTTCAACAAACGGCGAGGCGGGTCCCGCTCCTGCACGGACATTAGCCCGACCAGTGCTCGCGATAGATGGTCGTTTTGAAAATAAATAAATAAATTAACCCACGGCGTGCAATTTCGTGCTTGCTGGATTAACTGCGTCTTCGCCCGACGAATTCGATTCGGCAGAGGGCGGAAAAAAAAAAAAAAGAAAAAGAGGGAGGGGTGCAACACGAGGACTTCCCAGGGGGTCACCCATCCTAGTACTACTCTCGCCCAAGCACGCTTAACTTCGGAGTTCTGATGGGATCCGGTGCATTAGTGCTGGTATGATCGCACCCGTTGAATTACGCGCGTTAAGTTCATTTATTTGATCCGTACTCGTCTCGCAGTAGCCCTTCACACTTCGAGCAGGCAAAACTTTCTATTCGTACGTCGCCTCGCGGCCGGCAGCATATGCACGCAAAGCTCTCTTCGAGCCCCACACCGTGCGCACTAGGCTACGCCCATTGCGCCTGATTTCCTGAGCCAAAATCGGACGTTTGAGCCCTCCACGCACCGTTTTTCTACAAACGGCGACGCGGGCCCCGCTCCTGCACGGACACTAGCCCGACCAGTGCTCGCGGTAGACGGTCGTTTTGAAAATAAATAAATAAATTAACCCACGGCGTGCAATTTCGTGCTTGCTGGATTAACTGCGTCTTCGCCCGACGAATTCGATTCGGGAGAGGGCGGAAAAAAAAAAAAAAAGAAAAAGAGGGAGGGGTGCAACACGAGGACTTCCCAGGGGGTCACCCATCCTAGTACTACTCTCGCCCAAGCACGCTTAACATCGGAGTTCTGATGGGATCCGGTGCATTAGTGCTGGTATGATCGCACCCGTTGAGTTACGCGCGTTAAGTTCATTTATTTGATCCGTACTCGTCTCGCAGTAACCCTTCACACTTCGAGCGGGCAAAACTTTCTATTCGTACGTCGCCTCGCGGCCGGCAGCATATGCACGCGAAGCTCTCTTCGAGCCCCACGCCGTGCGCAATGGCTTCGCCCATTGCGCCTGATTTCCTGAGCCAAAATCGGACGTTTAAGCCCTCTACGCAACGTTTTTCTACAAACGGCGAGGCGGGCCCAGCTCCTGCACGGACATTAGCCCGACCAGTGCTCGCGGTAGACGGTCGTTTTGAAAATAAATAAATTAATTAACCCACGGCGTGCAATTTCGTGCTTGCTGGATTAACTGCGTCTTCGCCCGACGAATTCGATTCGGGAGAGGGCGGAAAAAAAAAAAAAAAAGAAAAAGAGGGAGGGGTGCAACACGAGGACTTCCCAGGGGGTCACCCATCCTAGTACTACTCTCGCCCAAGCACGCTTAACTTCGGAGTTCTGATGGGATCCGGTGCATTAGTGCTGGTATGATCGCACCCGTTGAGTTACGCGCGTTAAGTTCATTTATTTGATCCGTACTCGTCTCGCAATAACCCTTCACACTTCGAGCGGGCAAAACTTTCTATTCGTACGTCGCCTCGCGGCCGGCAGCATATGCACGCGAAGCTCTCTTCGAGCCCCACGCCGTGCGCAATGGCTTCGCCCATTGCGCCTGATTTCCTGAGCCAAAATCGGACGTTTAAGCCCTCTACGCACCGTTTTTCTACAAACGGCGAGGCGGGCCCCGCTCCTGCACGGACATTAGCCCGACCAGTGCTCGCGATAGACGGTCGTTTTGAAAATAAATAAATAAATTAACCCACGGCGTGCAATTTCGTGCTTGCTGGATTAACTGCGTCTTCGTCCGACGAATTCGATTCGGCAGCGGGCCGAAAAAAAAAAAAAAAGAAAAAGAGGGAGGGGTGCAACACGAGGACTTCCCAGGGGGTCACCCATCCTAGTACTACTCTCGCCCAAGCACGCTTAACTTCGGGGTTCTGATGGGATCCGGTGCATTAGTGCTGGTATGATCGCACCCGTTGAGTTACGCGCGTTAAGTTCATTTATTTGATCCGTACTCGTCTCGCAGTAACCCTTCACACTTCGAGCGGGCAAAACTTTCTATTCGTACGTCGCCTCGCGGCCGGCAGCATATGCACGCAAAGCTCTCTTCGAGCCCCACACCGTGCGCACTAGGCTACGCCCATTGCGCCTGATTTCCTGAGCCAAAATCGGACGTTTGAGCCCTCCACGCACCGTTTTTCTACAAACGGCGACGCGGGCCCCGCTCCTGCACGGACACTAGCCCGACCAGTGCTCGCGGTAGACGGTCGTTTTGAAAATAAATAAATAAATTAACCCACGGCGTGCAATTTCGTGCTTGCTGGATTAACTGCGTCTTCGTCCGACGAATTCGATTCGGCAAAGGGCGGAAAAAAAAAAAAAAAAAAAGAAAAAGAGGGAGGGGTGCAACACGAGGACTTCCCAGGGGGTCACCCATCTTAGTACTACTCTCGCCCAAGCACGCTTAACTTCGGAGTTCTGATGGGATCCGGCGCATTAGTGCTGGTATGATCGCACCCGTTGAGTTACGCGCGTTAAGTTCATTTATTTGATCCGTACTCGTCTCGCAGTAACCCTTCACACTTCGAGCGGGCAAAACTTTCTATTCGTACGTCGCCTCGCGGCCGGCAGCATATGCACGCGAAGCTCTCTTCGAGCCCCACGCCGTGCGCAATGGCTTCGCCCATTGCGCCTGATTTCCTGAGCCAAAATCGGACGTTTAAGCCCTCTACGCACCGTTTTTCTACAAACGGCGAGGCGGGCCCCGCTCCTGCACGGACATTAGCCCGACCAGTGCTCGCGATAGACGGTCGTTTTGAAAATAAATAAATAAATTAACCCACGGCGTGCAATTTCGTGCTTGCTGGATTAACTGCGTCTTCGCCCGACGAATTCGATTCGGCAGAGGGCGGAAAAAAAAAAAAAAGAAAAAGAGGGAGGGGTGCAACACGAGGACTTCCCAGGGGGTCACCCATCCTAGTACTACTCTCGCCCAAGCACGCTTAACTTCGGAGTTCTGATGGGATCCGGTGCATTAGTGCTGGTATGATCGCACCCGTTGAGTTACGCGCGTTAAGTTCATTTATTTGATCCGTACTCGTCTCGCAGTAGCCCTTCACACTTCGAGCAGGCAAAACTTTCTATTCGTACGTCGCCTCGCGGCCGGCAGCTTATGCACGCAAAGCTCTCTTCGAGCCCCACACCGTGCGCACTAGGCTACGCCCATTGCGCCTGATTTCCTAAGCCAAAATCGGACGTTTGAGCCCTCCACGCACCGTTTTTCTACAAACGGCGACGCGGGCCCCGCTCCTGCACGGACACTAGCCCGACCAGTGCTCGCGGTAGACGGTCGTTTTGAAAATAAATAAATAAATTAACCCACGGCGTGCAATTTCGTGCTTGCTGGATTAACTGCGTCTTCGCCCGACGAATTCGATTCGGGAGAGGGCGGAAAAAAAAAAAAAAAGAAAAAGAGGGAGGGGTGCAACACGAGGACTTCCCAGGGGGTCACCCATCCTAGTACTACTCTCGCCCAAGCACGCTTAACTTCGGAGTTCTGATGGGATCCGGCGCATTAGTGCTGGTATGATCGCACCCGTTGAGTTACGCGCGTTAACTTCATTTATTTGATCCGTACTCGTCTCGCAGTAACCCTTCACACTTCGAGCGGGCAAAACTTTCTATTCGTACGTCGCCTCGCGGCCGGCAGCATATGCACGCGAAGCTCTCTTCGAGCCCCACGCCGTGCGCAATGGCTTCGCCCATTGCGCCTGATTTCCTGAGCCAAAATCGGACGTTTATGCCCTCTACGCAACGTTTTTCTACAAACGGCGAGGCGGGCCCAGCTCCTGCACGGACATTAGCCCGACCAGTGCTCGCGGTAGACGGTCGTTTTGAAAATAAATAAATTAATTATCCCACGGCGTGCAATTTCGTGCTTGCTGGATTAACTGCGTCTTCGCCCGACGAATTCGATTCGGGAGAGGGCGGAAAAAAAAAAAAAAAGAAAAAGAGGGAGGGGTGCAACACGAGGACTTCCCAGGGGGTCACCCATCCTAGTACTACTCTCGCCCAAGCACGCTTAACTTCGGAGTTGTGATGGGATCCGGTGCATTAGTGCTGGTATGATCGCACCCGTTGAGTTACGCGCGTTAAGTTCATTTATTTGATCCGTACTCGTCTCGCAGTAACCCTTCACACTTCGAGCGGGCAAAACTTTCTATTCGTACGTCGCCTCGCGGCCGGCAGCATATGCACGCGAAGCTCTCTTCGAGCCCCACGCCGTGCGCAATGGCTTCGCCCATTGCGCCTGATTTCCTGAGCCAAAATCGGACGTTTAAGCCCTCTACGCACCGTTTTTCAACAAACGGCGAGGCGGGCCCCGCTCCTGCACGGACATTAGCCCGACCAGTGCTCGCGATAGATGGTCGTTTTGAAAATAAATAAATAAATTAACCCACGGCGTGCAATTTCGTGCTTGCTGGATTAACTGCGTCTTCGCCCGACGAATTCGATTCGGCAGAGGGCGGAAAAAAAAAAAAAAGAAAAAGAGGGAGGGGTGCAACACGAGGACTTCCCAGGGGGTCACCCATCCTAGTACTACTCTCGCCCAAGCACGCTTAACTTCGGAGTTCTGATGGGATCCGGTGCATTAGTGCTGGTATGATCGCACCCGTTGAATTACGCGCGTTAAGTTCATTTATTTGATCCGTACTCGTCTCGCAGTAGCCCTTCACACTTCGAGCAGGCAAAACTTTCTATTCGTACGTCGCCTCGCGGCCGGCAGCATATGCACGCAAAGCTCTCTTCGAGCCCCACACCGTGCGCACTAGGCTACGCCCATTGCGCCTGATTTCCTGAGCCAAAATCGGACGTTTGAGCCCTCCACGCACCGTTTTTCTACAAACGGCGACGCGGGCCCCGCTCCTGCACGGACACTAGCCCGACCAGTGCTCGCGGTAGACGGTCGTTTTGAAAATAAATAAATAAATTAACCCACGGCGTGCAATTTCGTGCTTGCTGGATTAACTGCGTCTTCGCCCGACGAATTCGATTCGGGAGAGGGCGGAAAAAAAAAAAAAAAGAAAAAGAGGGAGGGGTGCAACACGAGGACTTCCCAGGGGGTCACCCATCCTAGTACTACTCTCGCCCAAGCACGCTTAACATCGGAGTTCTGATGGGATCCGGTGCATTAGTGCTGGTATGATCGCACCCGTTGAGTTACGCGCGTTAAGTTCATTTATTTGATCCGTACTCGTCTCGCAGTAACCCTTCACACTTCGAGCGGGCAAAACTTTCTATTCGTACGTCGCCTCGCGGCCGGCAGCATATGCACGCGAAGCTCTCTTCGAGCCCCACGCCGTGCGCAATGGCTTCGCCCATTGCGCCTGATTTCCTGAGCCAAAATCGGACGTTTAAGCCCTCTACGCAACGTTTTTCTACAAACGGCGAGGCGGGCCCAGCTCCTGCACGGACATTAGCCCGACCAGTGCTCGCGGTAGACGGTCGTTTTGAAAATAAATAAATTAATTAACCCACGGCGTGCAATTTCGTGCTTGCTGGATTAACTGCGTCTTCGCCCGACGAATTCGATTCCGGAGAGGGCGGAAAAAAAAAAAAAAAAGAAAAAGAGGGAGGGGTGCAACACGAGGACTTCCCAGGGGGTCACCCATCCTAGTACTACTCTCGCCCAAGCACGCTTAACTTCGGAGTTCTGATGGGATCCGGTGCATTAGTGCTGGTATGATCGCACCCGTTGAGTTACGCGCGTTAAGTTCATTTATTTGATCCGTACTCGTCTCGCAATAACCCTTCACACTTCGAGCGGGCAAAACTTTCTATTCGTACGTCGCCTCGCGGCCGGCAGCATATGCACGCGAAGCTCTCTTCGAGCCCCACGCCGTGCGCAATGGCTTCGCCCATTGCGCCTGATTTCCTGAGCCAAAATCGGACGTTTAAGCCCTCTACGCACCGTTTTTCTACAAACGGCGAGGCGGGCCCCGCTCCTGCACGGACATTAGCCCGACCAGTGCTCGCGATAGACGGTCGTTTTGAAAATAAATAAATAAATTAACCCACGGCGTGCAATTTCGTGCTTGCTGGATTAACTGCGTCTTCGTCCGACGAATTCGATTCGGCAGCGGGCGGAAAAAAAAAAAAAAAGAAAAAGAGGGAGGGGTGCAACACGAGGACTTCCCAGGGGGTCACCCATCCTAGTACTACTCTCGCCCAAGCACGCTTAACTTCGGGGTTCTGATGGGATCCGGTGCATTAGTGCTGGTATGATCGCACCCGTTGAGTTACGCGCGTTAAGTTCATTTATTTGATCCGTACTCGTCTCGCAGTAACCCTTCACACTTCGAGCGGGCAAAACTTTCTATTCGTACGTCGCCTCGCGGCCGGCAGCATATGCACGCAAAGCTCTCTTCGAGCCCCACACCGTGCGCACTAGGCTACGCCCATTGCGCCTGATTTCCTGAGCCAAAATCGGACGTTTGAGCCCTCCACGCACCGTTTTTCTACAAACGGCGACGCGGGCCCCGCTCCTGCACGGACACTAGCCCGACCAGTGCTCGCGGTAGACGGTCGTTTTGAAAATAAATAAATAAATTAACCCACGGCGTGCAATTTCGTGCTTGCTGGATTAACTGCGTCTTCGTCCGACGAATTCGATTCGGCAAAGGGCGGAAAAAAAAAAAAAAAAAGAAAAAGAGGGAGGGGTGCAACACGAGGACTTCCCAGGGGGTCACCCATCCTAGTACTACTCTCGCCCAAGCACGCTTAACTTCGGAGTTCTGATGGGATCCGGCGCATTAGTGCTGGTATGATCGCACCCGTTGAGTTACGCGCGTTAAGTTCATTTATTTGATCCGTACTCGTCTCGCAGTAACCCTTCACACTTCGAGCGGGCAAAACTTTCTATTCGTACGTCGCCTCGCGGCCGGCAGCATATGCACGCGAAGCTCTCTTCGAGCCCCACGCCGTGCGCAATGGCTTCGCCCATTGCGCCTGATTTCCTGAGCCAAAATCGGACGTTTAAGCCCTCTACGCACCGTTTTTCTACAAACGGCGAGGCGGGCCCCGCTCCTGCACGGACATTAGCCCGACCAGTGCTCGCGATAGACGGTCGTTTTGAAAATAAATAAATAAATTAACCCACGGCGTGCAATTTCGTGCTTGCTGGATTAACTGCGTCTTCGCCCGACGAATTCGATTCGGCAGAGGGCGGAAAAAAAAAAAAAAAGAAAAAGAGGGAGGGGTGCAACACGAGGACTTCCCAGGGGGTCACCCATCCTAGTACTACTCTCGCCCAAGCACGCTTAACTTCGGAGTTCTGATGGGATCCGGTGCATTAGTGCTGGTATGATCGCACCCGTTGAGTTACGCGCGTTAAGTTCATTTATTTGATCCGTACTCGTCTCGCAGTAGCCCTTCACACTTCGAGCAGGCAAAACTTTCTATTCGTACGTCGCCTCGCGGCCGGCAGCATATGCACGCAAAGCTCTCTTCGAGCCCCACACCGTGCGCACTAGGCTACGCCCATTGCGCCTGATTTCCTAAGCCAAAATCGGACGTTTGAGCCCTCCACGCACCGTTTTTCTACAAACGGCGACGCGGGCCCCGCTCCTGCACGGACACTAGCCCGACCAGTGCTCGCGGTAGACGGTCGTTTTGAAAATAAATAAATAAATTAACCCACGGCGTGCAATTTCGTGCTTGCTGGATTAACTGCGTCTTCGCCCGACGAATTCGATTCGGGAGAGGGCGGAAAAAAAAAAAAAAAGAAAAAGAGGGAGGGGTGCAACACGAGGACTTCCCAGGGGGTCACCCATCCTAGTACTACTCTCGCCCAAGCACGCTTAACTTCGGAGTTCTGATGGGATCCGGTGCATTAGTGCTGGTATGATCGCACCCGTTGAGTTACGCGCGTTAAGTTCATTTATTTGATCCGTACTCGTCTCGCAGTAACCCTTCACACTTCGAGCGGGCAAAACTTTCTATTCGTACGTCGCCTCGCGGCCGGCAGCATATGCACGCGAAGCTCTCTTCGAGCCCCACGCCGTGCGCAATGGCTTCGCCCATTGCGCCTGATTTCCTGAGCCAAAATCGGACGTTTATGCCCTCTACGCAACGTTTTTCTACAAACGGCGAGGCGGGCCCAGCTCCTGCACGGACATTAGCCCGACCAGTGCTCGCGGTAGACGGTCGTTTTGAAAATAAATAAATTAATTATCCCACGGCGTGCAATTTCGTGCTTGCTGGATTAACTGCGTCTTCGCCCGACGAATTCGATTCGGGAGAGGGCGGAAAAAAAAAAAAAAAGAAAAAGAGGGAGGGGTGCAACACGAGGACTTCCCAGGGGGTCACCCATCCTAGTACTACTCTCGCCCAAGCACGCTTAACTTCGGAGTTGTGATGGGATCCGGTGCATTAGTGCTGGTATGATCGCACCCGTTGAGTTACGCGCGTTAAGTTCATTTATTTGATCCGTACTCGTCTCGCAGTAACCCTTCACACTTCGAGCGGGCAAAACTTTCTATTCGTACGTCGCCTCGCGGCCGGCAGCATATGCACGCGAAGCTCTCTTCGAGCCCCACGCCGTGCGCAATGGCTTCGCCCATTGCGCCTGATTTCCTGAGCCAAAATCGGACGTTTAAGCCCTCTACGCACCGTTTTTCAACAAACGGCGAGGCGGGCCCCGCTCCTGCACGGACATTAGCCCGACCAGTGCTCGCGATAGATGGTCGTTTTGAAAATAAATAAATAAATTAACCCACGGCGTGCAATTTCGTGCTTGCTGGATTAACTGCGTCTTCGCCCGACGAATTCGATTCGGCAGAGGGCGGAAAAAAAAAAAAAAGAAAAAGAGGGAGGGGTGCAACACGAGGACTTCCCAGGGGGTCACCCATCCTAGTACTACTCTCGCCCAAGCACGCTTAACTTCGGAGTTCTGATGGGATCCGGTGCATTAGTGCTGGTATGATCGCACCCGTTGAATTACGCGCGTTAAGTTCATTTATTTGATCCGTACTCGTCTCGCAGTAGCCCTTCACACTTCGAGCAGGCAAAACTTTCTATTCGTACGTCGCCTCGCGGCCGGCAGCATATGCACGCAAAGCTCTCTTCGAGCCCCACACCGTGCGCACTAGGCTACGCCCATTGCGCCTGATTTCCTGAGCCAAAATCGGACGTTTGAGCCCTCCACGCACCGTTTTTCTACAAACGGCGACGCGGGCCCCGCTCCTGCACGGACACTAGCCCGACCAGTGCTCGCGGTAGACGGTCGTTTTGAAAATAAATAAATAAATTAACCCACGGCGTGCAATTTCGTGCTTGCTGGATTAACTGCGTCTTCGCCCGACGAATTCGATTCGGGAGAGGGCGGAAAAAAAAAAAAAAAAGAAAAAGAGGGAGGGGTGCAACACGAGGACTTCCCAGGGGGTCACCCATCCTAGTACTACTCTCGCCCAAGCACGCTTAACATCGGAGTTCTGATGGGATCCGGTGCATTAGTGCTGGTATGATCGCACCCGTTGAGTTACGCGCGTTAAGTTCATTTATTTGATCCGTACTCGTCTCGCAGTAACCCTTCACACTTCGAGCGGGCAAAACTTTCTATTCGTACGTCGCCTCGCGGCCGGCAGCATATGCACGCGAAGCTCTCTTCGAGCCCCACGCCGTGCGCAATGGCTTCGCCCATTGCGCCTGATTTCCTGAGCCAAAATCGGACGTTTAAGCCCTCTACGCAACGTTTTTCTACAAACGGCGAGGCGGGCCCAGCTCCTGCACGGACATTAGCCCGACCAGTGCTCGCGGTAGACGGTCGTTTTGAAAATAAATAAATTAATTAACCCACGGCGTGCAATTTCGTGCTTGCTGGATTAACTGCGTCTTCGCCCGACGAATTCGATTCGGGAGAGGGCGGAAAAAAAAAAAAAAAAGAAAAAGAGGGAGGGGTGCAACACGAGGACTTCCCAGGGGGTCACCCATCCTAGTACTACTCTCGCCCAAGCACGCTTAACTTCGGAGTTCTGATGGGATCCGGTGCATTAGTGCTGGTATGATCGCACCCGTTGAGTTACGCGCGTTAAGTTCATTTATTTGATCCGTACTCGTCTCGCAATAACCCTTCACACTTCGAGCGGGCAAAACTTTCTATTCGTACGTCGCCTCGCGGCCGGCAGCATATGCACGCGAAGCTCTCTTCGAGCCCCACGCCGTGCGCAATGGCTTCGCCCATTGCGCCTGATTTCCTGAGCCAAAATCGGACGTTTAAGCCCTCTACGCACCGTTTTTCTACAAACGGCGAGGCGGGCCCCGCTCCTGCACGGACATTAGCCCGACCAGTGCTCGCGATAGACGGTCGTTTTGAAAATAAATAAATAAATTAACCCACGGCGTGCAATTTCGTGCTTGCTGGATTAACTGCGTCTTCGTCCGACGAATTCGATTCGGCAGCGGGCGGAAAAAAAAAAAAAAAAGAAAAAGAGGGAGGGGTGCAACACGAGGACTTCCCAGGGGTCACCCATCCTAGTACTACTCTCGCCCAAGCACGCTTAACTTCGGGGTTCTGATGGGATCCGGTGCATTAGTGCTGGTATGATCGCACCCGTTGAGTTACGCGCGTTAAGTTCATTTATTTGATCCGTACTCGTCTCGCAGTAACCCTTCACACTTCGAGCGGGCAAAACTTTCTATTCGTACGTCGCCTCGCGGCCGGCAGCATATGCACGCGAAGCTCTCTTCGAGCCCCACGCCGTGCGCAATGGCAATGGCTTCGCCCATTGCGCCTGATTTCCTGAGCCAAAACCGGACGTTTAAGCCCTCTACGCACCGTTTTTCTACAAACGGCGAGGCGGGCCCCGCTCCTGCACGGACATTAGCCCGACCAGTGCTCGCGATAGATGGTCGTTTTGAAAATAAATAAATAAATTAACCCACGGCGTGCAATTTCGTGCTTGCTGGATTAACTGCGTCTTCGTCCGACGAATTCGATTCGGCAGAGGGCGGAAAAAAAAAAAAAAAAAAGAAAAAGAGGGAGGGGTGCAACACGAGGACTTCCCAGGGGGTCACCCATCCTAGTACTACTCTCGCCCAAGCACGCTTAACTTCGGAGTTCTGATGGGATCCGGTGCATTAGTGCTGGTATGATCGCACCCGTTGAGTTACGCGCGTTAAGTTCATTTATTTGATCCGTACTCGTCTCGCAGTAACCCTTCACACTTCGAGCGGGCAAAACTTTCTATTCGTACGTCGCCTCGCGGCCGGCAGCATATGCACGCGAAGCTCTCTTCGAGCCCCACGCCGTGCGCAATGGCTTCGCCCATTGCGCCTGATTTCCTGAGCCAAAATCGGACGTTTAAGCCCTCTACGCACCGTTTTTCTACAAACGGCGAGGCGGGCCCAGCTCCTGCACGGACATTAGCCCGACCAGTGCTCGCGGTAGACGGTCGTTTTGAAAATAAATAAATTAATTAACCCACGGCGTGCAATTTCGTGCTTGCTGGATTAACTGCGTCTTCGCCCGACGAATTCGATTCGGGAGAGGGCGGAAAAAAAAAAAAAAAGAAAAAGAGGGAGGGGTGCAACACGAGGACTTCCCAGGGGGTCACCCATCCTAGTACTACTCTCGCCCAAGCACGCTTAACTTCGGAGTTCTGATGGGATCCGGTGCATTAGTGCTGGTATGATCGCACCCGTTGAGTTACGCGCGTTAAGTTCATTTATTTGATCCGTACTCGTCTCGCAATAACCCTTCACACTTCGAGCGGGCAAAACTTTCTATTCGTACGTCGCCTCGCGGCCGGCAGCATATGCACGCGAAGCTCTCTTCGAGCCCCACGCCGTGCGCAATGGCTTCGCCCATTGCGCCTGATTTCCTGAGCCAAAATCGGACGTTTAAGCCCTCTACGCAACGTTTTTCTACAAACGGCGAGGCGGGCCCAGCTCCTGCACGGACATTAGCCCGACCAGTGCTCGCGGTAGACGGTCGTTTTGAAAATAAATAAATTAATTAACCCACGGCGTGCAATTTCGTGCTTGCTGGATTAACTGCGTCTTCGCCCGACGAATTCGATTCGGGAGAGGGCGGAAAAAAAAAAAAAAAGAAAAAGAGGGAGGGGTGCAACACGAGGACTTCCCAGGGGGTCACCCATCCTAGTACTACTCTCGCCCAAGCACGCTTAACTTCGGAGTTCTGATGGGATCCGGTGCATTAGTGCTGGTATGATCGCACCAGTTGAGTTACGCGCGTTAAGTTCATTTATTTGATCCGTACTCGTCTCGCAATAACCCTTCACACTTCGAGCGGGCAAAACTTTCTATTCGTACGTCGCCTCGCGGCCGGCAGCATATGCACGCGAAGCTCTCTTCGAGCCCCACGCCGTGCGCAATGGCTTCGCCCATTGCGCCTGATTTCCTGAGCCAAAATCGGACGTTTAAGCCCTCTACGCACCGTTTTTCTACAAACGGCGAGGCGGGCCCCGCTCCTGCACGGACATTAGCCCGACCAGTGCTCGCGATAGACGGTCGTTTTGAAAATAAATAAATAAATTAACCCACGGCGTGCAATTTCGTGCTTGCTGGATTAACTGCGTCTTCGTCCGACGAATTCGATTCGGCAGCGGGCGGAAAAAAAAAAAAAAAGAAAAAGAGGGAGGGGTGCAACACGAGGACTTCCCAGGGGGTCACCCATCCTAGTACTACTCTCGCCCAAGCACGCTTAACTTCGGGGTTCTGATGGGATCCGGTGCATTAGTGCTGGTATGATCGCACCCGTTGAGTTACGCGCGTTAAGTTCATTTATTTGATCCGTACTCGTCTCGCAGTAACCCTTCACACTTCGAGCGGGCAAAACTTTCTATTCGTACGTCGCCTCGCGGCCGGCAGCATATGCACGCGAAGCTCTCTTCGAGCCCCACGCCGTGCGCAATGGCAATGGCTTCGCCCATTGCGCCTGATTTCCTGAGCCAAAATCGGACGTTTAAGCCCTCTACGCACCGTTTTTCTACAAACGGCGAGGCGGGCCCCGCTCCTGCACGGACATTAGCCCGACCAGTGCTCGCGATAGACGGTCGTTTTGAAAATAAATAAATAAATTAACCCACGGCGTGCAATTTCGTGCTTGCTGGATTAACTGCGTCTTCGTCCGACGAATTCGATTCGGCAGAGGGCGGAAAAAAAAAAAAAAAAAAGAAAAAGAGGGAGGGGTGCAACACGAGGACTTCCCAGGGGGTCACCCATCCTAGTACTACTCTCGCCCAAGCACGCTTAACTTCGGAGTTCTGATGGGATCCGGTGCATTAGTGCTGGTATGATCGCACCCGTTGAGTTACGCGCGTTAAGTTCATTTATTTGATCCGTACTCGTCTCGCAGTAACCCTTCACACTTCGAGCGGGCAAAACTTTCTATTCGTACGTCGCCTCGCGGCCGGCAGCATATGCACGCGAAGCTCTCTTCGAGCCCCACGCCGTGCGCAATGGCTTCGCCCATTGCGCCTGATTTCCTGAGCCAAAATCGGACGTTTAAGCCCTCTACGCACCGTTTTTCTACAAACGGCGAGGCGGGCCCAGCTCCTGCACGGACATTAGCCCGACCAGTGCTCGCGGTAGACGGTCGTTTTGAAAATAAATAAATTAATTAACCCACGGCGTGCAATTTCGTGCTTGCTGGATTAACTGCGTCTTCGTCCGACGAATTCGATTCGGCAGCGGGCGGAAAAAAAAAAAAAAAGAAAAAGAGGGAGGGGTGCAACACGAGGACTTCCCAGGGGGTCACCCATCCTAGTACTACTCTCGCCCAAGCACGCTTAACTTCGGGGTTCTGATGGGATCCGGTGCATTAGTGCTGGTATGATCGCACCCGTTGAGTTACGCGCGTTAAGTTCATTTATTTGATCCGTACTCGTCTCGCAGTAACCCTTCACACTTCGAGCGGGCAAAACTTTCTATTCGTACGTCGCCTCGCGGCCGGCAGCATATGCACGCGAAGCTCTCTTCGAGCCCCACGCCGTGCGCAATGGCAATGGCTTCGCCCATTGCGCCTGATTTCCTGAGCCAAAACCGGACGTTTAAGCCCTCTACGCACCGTTTTTCTACAAACGGCGAGGCGGGCCCCGCTCCTGCACGGACATTAGCCCGACCAGTGCTCGCGATAGACGGTCGTTTTGAAAATAAATAAATAAATTAACCCACGGCGTGCAATTTCGTGCTTGCTGGATTAACTGCGTCTTCGTCCGACGAATTCGATTCGGCAGAGGGCGGAAAAAAAAAAAAAAAAAAGAAAAAGAGGGAGGGGTGCAACACGAGGACTTCCCAGGGGGTCACCCATCCTAGTACTACTCTCGCCCAAGCACGCTTAACTTCGGAGTTCTGATGGGATCCGGTGCATTAGTGCTGGTATGATCGCACCCGTTGAGTTACGCGCGTTAAGTTCATTTATTTGATCCGTACTCGTCTCGCAGTAACCCTTCACACTTCGAGCGGGCAAAACTTTCTATTCGTACGTCGCCTCGCGGCCGGCAGCATATGCACGCGAAGCTCTCTTCGAGCCCCACGCCGTGCGCAATGGCTTCGCCCATTGCGCCTGATTTCCTGAGCCAAAATCGGACGTTTAAGCCCTCTACGCACCGTTTTTCTACAAACGGCGAGGCGGGCCCAGCTCCTGCACGGACATTAGCCCGACCAGTGCTCGCGGTAGACGGTCGTTTTGAAAATAAATAAATTAATTAACCCACGGCGTGCAATTTCGTGCTTGCTGGATTAACTGCGTCTTCGCCCGACGAATTCGATTCGGGAGAGGGCGGAAAAAAAAAAAAAAAGAAAAAGAGGGAGGGGTGCAACACGAGGACTTCCCAGGGGGTCACCCATCCTAGTACTACTCTCGCCCAAGCACGCTTAACTTCGGAGTTCTGATGGGATCCGGTGCATTAGTGCTGGTATGATCGCACCCGTTGAGTTACGCGCGTTAAGTTCATTTATTTGATCCGTACTCGTCTCGCAATAACCCTTCACACTTCGAGCGGGCAAAACTTTCTATTCGTACGTCGCCTCGCGGCCGGCAGCATATGCACGCGAAGCTCTCTTCGAGCCCCACGCCGTGCGCAATGGCTTCGCCCATTGCGCCTGATTTCCTGAGCCAAAATCGGACGTTTAAGCCCTCTACGCAACGTTTTTCTACAAACGGCGAGGCGGGCCCAGCTCCTGCACGGACATTAGCCCGACCAGTGCTCGCGGTAGACGGTCGTTTTGAAAATAAATAAATTAATTAACCCACGGCGTGCAATTTCGTGCTTGCTGGATTAACTGCGTCTTCGCCCGACGAATTCGATTCGGGAGAGGGCGGAAAAAAAAAAAAAAAGAAAAAGAGGGAGGGGTGCAACACGAGGACTTCCCAGGGGGTCACCCATCCTAGTACTACTCTCGCCCAAGCACGCTTAACTTCGGAGTTCTGATGGGATCCGGTGCATTAGTGCTGGTATGATCGCACCCGTTGAGTTACGCGCGTTAAGTTCATTTATTTGATCCGTACTCGTCTCGCAATAACCCTTCACACTTCGAGCGGGCAAAACTTTCTATTCGTACGTCGCCTCGCGGCCGGCAGCATATGCACGCGAAGCTCTCTTCGAGCCCCACGCCGTGCGCAATGGCTTCGCCCATTGCGCCTGATTTCCTGAGCCAAAATCGGACGTTTAAGCCCTCTACGCACCGTTTTTCTACAAACGGCGAGGCGGGCCCCGCTCCTGCACGGACATTAGCCCGACCAGTGCTCGCGATAGACGGTCGTTTTGAAAATAAATAAATAAATTAACCCACGGCGTGCAATTTCGTGCTTGCTGGATTAACTGCGTCTTCGTCCGACGAATTCGATTCGGCAGCGGGCGGAAAAAAAAAAAAAAAGAAAAAGAGGGAGGGGTGCAACACGAGGACTTCCCAGGGGGTCACCCATCCTAGTACTACTCTCGCCCAAGCACGCTTAACTTCGGGGTTCTGATGGGATCCGGTGCATTAGTGCTGGTATGATCGCACCCGTTGAGTTACGCACGTTAAGTTCATTTATTTGATCCGTACTCGTCTCGCAGTAACCCTTCACACTTCGAGCGGGCAAAACTTTCTATTCGTACGTCGCCTCGCGGCCGGCAGCATATGCACGCGAAGCTCTCTTCGAGCCCCACGCCGTGCGCAATGGCAATGGCTTCGCCCATTGCGCCTGATTTCCTGAGCCAAAATCGGACGTTTAAGCCCTCTACGCACCGTTTTTCTACAAACGGCGAGGCGGGCCCCGCTCCTGCACGGACATTAGCCCGACCAGTGCTCGCGATAGACGGTCGTTTTGAAAATAAATAAATAAATTAACCCACGGCGTGCAATTTCGTGCTTGCTGGATTAACTGCGTCTTCGTCCGACGAATTCGATTCGGCAGAGGGCGGAAAAAAAAAAAAAAAAAAGAAAAAGAGGGAGGGGTGCAACACGAGGACTTCCCAGGGGGTCACCCATCCTAGTACTACTCTCGCCCAAGCACGCTTAACTTCGGAGTTCTGATGGGATCCGGTGCATTAGTGCTGGTATGATCGCACCCGTTGAGTTACGCGCGTTAAGTTCATTTATTTGATCCGTACTCGTCTCGCAGTAACCCTTCACACTTCGAGCGGGCAAAACTTTCTATTCGTACGTCGCCTCGCGGCCGGCAGCATATGCACGCGAAGCTCTCTTCGAGCCCCACGCCGTGCGCAATGGCTTCGCCCATTGCGCCTGATTTCCTGAGCCAAAATCGGACGTTTAAGCCCTCTACGCACCGTTTTTCTACAAACGGCGAGGCGGGCCCAGCTCCTGCACGGACATTAGCCCGACCAGTGCTCGCGGTAGACGGTCGTTTTGAAAATAAATAAATTAATTAACCCACGGCGTGCAATTTCGTGCTTGCTGGATTAACTGCGTCTTCGCCCGACGAATTCGATTCGGGAGAGGGCGGAAAAAAAAAAAAAAAGAAAAAGAGGGAGGGGTGCAACACGAGGACTTCCCAGGGGGTCACCCATCCTAGTACTACTCTCGCCCAAGCACGCTTAACTTCGGAGTTCTGATGGGATCCGGTGCATTAGTGCTGGTATGATCGCACCCGTTGAGTTACGCGCGTTAAGTTCATTTATTTGATCCGTACTCGTCTCGCAATAACCCTTCACACTTCGAGCGGGCAAAACTTTCTATTCGTACGTCGCCTCGCGGCCGGCAGCATATGCACGCGAAGCTCTCTTCGAGCCCCACGCCGTGCGCAATGGCTTCGCCCATTGCGCCTGATTTCCTGAGCCAAAATCGGACGTTTAAGCCCTCTACGCACCGTTTTTCTACAAACGGCGAGGCGGGCCCCGCTCCTGCACGGACATTAGCCCGACCAGTGCTCGCGATAGACGGTCGTTTTGAAAATAAATAAATAAATTAACCCACGGCGTGCAATTTCGTGCTTGCTGGATTAACTGCGTCTTCGTCCGACGAATTCGATTCGGCAGAGGGCGGAAAAAAAAAAAAAAAAAAGAAAAAGAGGGAGGGGTGCAACACGAGGACTTCCCAGGGGGTCACCCATCCTAGTACTACTCTCGCCCAAGCACGCTTAACTTCGGAGTTCTGATGGGATCCGGTGCATTAGTGCTGGTATGATCGCACCCGTTGAGTTACGCGCGTTAAGTTCATTTATTTGATCCGTACTCGTCTCGCAGTAACCCTTCACACTTCGAGCGGGCAAAACTTTCTATTCGTACGTCGCCTCGCGGCCGGCAGCATATGCACGCGAAGCTCTCTTCGAGCCCCACGCCGTGCGCAATGGCTTCGCCCATTGCGCCTGATTTCCTGAGCCAAAATCGGACGTTTAAGCCCTCTACGCACCGTTTTTCTACAAACGGCGAGGCGGGCCCAGCTCCTGCACGGACATTAGCCCGACCAGTGCTCGCTGTAGACGGTCGTTTTGAAAATAAATAAATTAATTAACCCACGGCGTGCAATTTCGTGCTTGCTGGATTAACTGCGTCTTCGTCCGACGAATTCGATTCGGCAGCGGGCGGAAAAAAAAAAAAAAAGAAAAAGAGGGAGGGGTGCAACACGAGGACTTCCCAGGGGGTCACCCATCCTAGTACTACTCTCGCCCAAGCACGCTTAACTTCGGGGTTCTGATGGGATCCGGTGCATTAGTGCTGGTATGATCGCACCCGTTGAGTTACGCGCGTTAAGTTCATTTATTTGATCCGTACTCGTCTCGCAGTAACCCTTCACACTTCGAGCGGGCAAAACTTTCTATTCGTACGTCGCCTCGCGGCCGGCAGCATATGCACGCGAAGCTCTCTTCGAGCCCCACGCCGTGCGCAATGGCAATGGCTTCGCCCATTGCGCCTGATTTCCTGAGCCAAAACCGGACGTTTAAGCCCTCTACGCACCGTTTTTCTACAAACGGCGAGGCGGGCCCCGCTCCTGCACGGACATTAGCCCGACCAGTGCTCGCGATAGACGGTCGTTTTGAAAATAAATAAATAAATTAACCCACGGCGTGCAATTTCGTGCTTGCTGGATTAACTGCGTCTTCGTCCGACGAATTCGATTCGGCAGAGGGCGGAAAAAAAAAAAAAAAAAAGAAAAAGAGGGAGGGGTGCAACACGAGGACTTCCCAGGGGGTCACCCATCCTAGTACTACTCTCGCCCAAGCACGCTTAACTTCGGAGTTCTGATGGGATCCGGTGCATTAGTGCTGGTATGATCGCACCCGTTGAGTTACGCGCGTTAAGTTCATTTATTTGATCCGTACTCGTCTCGCAGTAACCCTTCACACTTCGAGCGGGCAAAACTTTCTATTCGTACGTCGCCTCGCGGCCGGCAGCATATGCACGCGAAGCTCTCTTCGAGCCCCACGCCGTGCGCAATGGCTTCGCCCATTGCGCCTGATTTCCTGAGCCAAAATCGGACGTTTAAGCCCTCTACGCACCGTTTTTCTACAAACGGCGAGGCGGGCCCAGCTCCTGCACGGACATTAGCCCGACCAGTGCTCGCGGTAGACGGTCGTTTTGAAAATAAATAAATTAATTAACCCACGGCGTGCAATTTCGTGCTTGCTGGATTAACTGCGTCTTCGCCCGACGAATTCGATTCGGGAGAGGGCGGAAAAAAAAAAAAAAAGAAAAAGAGGGAGGGGTGCAACACGAGGACTTCCCAGGGGGTCACCCATCCTAGTACTACTCTCGCCCAAGCACGCTTAACTTCGGAGTTCTGATGGGATCCGGTGCATTAGTGCTGGTATGATCGCACCCGTTGAGTTACGCGCGTTAAGTTCATTTATTTGATCCGTACTCGTCTCGCAATAACCCTTCACACTTCGAGCGGGCAAAACTTTCTATTCGTACGTCGCCTCGCGGCCGGCAGCATATGCACGCGAAGCTCTCTTCGAGCCCCACGCCGTGTGCAATGGCTTCGCCCATTGCGCCTGATTTCCTGAGCCAAAATCGGACGTTTAAGCCCTCTACGCAACGTTTTTCTACAAACGGCGAGGCGGGCCCAGCTCCTGCACGGACATTAGCCCGACCAGTGCTCGCGGTAGACGGTCGTTTTGAAAATAAATAAATTAATTAACCCACGGCGTGCAATTTCGTGCTTGCTGGATTAACTGCGTCTTCGCCCGACGAATTCGATTCGGGAGAGGGCGGAAAAAAAAAAAAAAAGAAAAAGAGGGAGGGGTGCAACACGAGGACTTCCCAGGGGGTCACCCATCCTAGTACTACTCTCGCCCAAGCACGCTTAACTTCGGAGTTCTGATGGGATCCGGTGCATTAGTGCTGGTATGATCGCACCCATTGAGTTACGCGCGTTAAGTTCATTTATTTGATCCGTACTCGTCTCGCAATAACCCTTCACACTTCGAGCGGGCAAAACTTTCTATTCGTACGTCGCCTCGCGGCCGGCAGCATATGCACGCGAAGCTCTCTTCGAGCCCCACGCCGTGCGCAATGGCTTCGCCCATTGCGCCTGATTTCCTGAGCCAAAATCGGACGTTTAAGCCCTCTACGCACCGTTTTTCTACAAACGGCGAGGCGGGCCCCGCTCCTGCACGGACATTAGCCCGACCAGTGCTCGCGATAGACGGTCGTTTTGAAAATAAATAAATAAATTAACCCACGGCGTGCAATTTCGTGCTTGCTGGATTAACTGCGTCTTCGTCCGACGAATTCGATTCGGCAGCGGGCGGAAAAAAAAAAAAAAAGAAAAAGAGGGAGGGGTGCAACACGAGGACTTCCCAGGGGGTCACCCATCCTAGTACTACTCTCGCCCAAGCACGCTTAACTTCGGGGTTCTGATGGGATCCGGTGCATTAGTGCTGGTATGATCGCACCCGTTGAGTTACGCGCGTTAAGTTCATTTATTTGATCCGTACTCGTCTCGCAGTAACCCTTCACACTTCGAGCGGGCAAAACTTTCTATTCGTACGTCGCCTCGCGGCCGGCAGCATATGCACGCGAAGCTCTCTTCGAGCCCCACGCCGTGCGCAATGGCAATGGCTTCGCCCATTGCGCCTGATTTCCTGAGCCAAAATCGGACGTTTAAGCCCTCTACGCACCGTTTTTCTACAAACGGCGAGGCGGGCCCCGCTCCTGCACGGACATTAGCCCGACCAGTGCTCGCGATAGACGGTCGTTTTGAAAATAAATAAATAAATTAACCCACGGCGTGCAATTTCGTGCTTGCTGGATTAACTGCGTCTTCGTCCGACGAATTCGATTCGGCAGAGGGCGGAAAAAAAAAAAAAAAAAAGAAAAAGAGGGAGGGGTGCAACACGAGGACTTCCCAGGGGGTCACCCATCCTAGTACTACTCTCGCCCAAGCACGCTTAACTTCGGAGTTCTGATGGGATCCGGTGCATTAGTGCTGGTATGATCGCACCCGTTGAGTTACGCGCGTTAAGTTCATTTATTTGATCCGTACTCGTCTCGCAGTAACCCTTCACACTTCGAGCGGGCAAAACTTTCTATTCGTACGTCGCCTCGCGGCCGGCAGCATATGCACGCGAAGCTCTCTTCGAGCCCCACGCCGTGCGCAATGGCTTCGCCCATTGCGCCTGATTTCCTGAGCCAAAATCGGACGTTTAAGCCCTCTACGCACCGTTTTTCTACAAACGGCGAGGCGGGCCCAGCTCCTGCACGGACATTAGCCCGACCAGTGCTCGCGGTAGACGGTCGTTTTGAAAATAAATAAATTAATTAACCCACGGCGTGCAATTTCGTGCTTGCTGGATTAACTGCGTCTTCGCCCGACGAATTCGATTCGGGGAGAGGGCGGAAAAAAAAAAAAAAAAGAAAAAGAGGGAGGGGTGCAACACGAGGACTTCCCAGGGGGTCACCCATCCTAGTACTACTCTCGCCCAAGCACGCTTAACTTCGGAGTTCTGATGGGATCCGGTGCATTAGTGCTGGTATGATCGCACCCGTTGAGTTACGCGCGTTAAGTTCATTTATTTGATCCGTACTCGTCTCGCAATAACCCTTCACACTTCGAGCGGGCAAAACTTTCTATTCGTACGTCGCCTCGCGGCCGGCAGCATATGCACGCGAAGCTCTCTTCGAGCCCCACGCCGTGCGCAATGGCTTCGCCCATTGCGCCTGATTTCCTGAGCCAAAATCGGACGTTTAAGCCCTCTACGCACCGTTTTTCTACAAACGGCGAGGCGGGCCCAGCTCCTGCACGGACATTAGCCCGACCAGTGCTCGCTGTAGACGGTCGTTTTGAAAATAAATAAATTAATTAACCCACGGCGTGCAATTTCGTGCTTGCTGGATTAACTGCGTCTTCGTCCGACGAATTCGATTCGGCAGCGGGCGGAAAAAAAAAAAAAAAGAAAAAGAGGGAGGGGTGCAACACGAGGACTTCCCAGGGGGTCACCCATCCTAGTACTACTCTCGCCCAAGCACGCTTAACTTCGGGGTTCTGATGGGATCCGGTGCATTAGTGCTGGTATGATCGCACCCGTTGAGTTACGCGCGTTAAGTTCATTTATTTGATCCGTACTCGTCTCGCAGTAACCCTTCACACTTCGAGCGGGCAAAACTTTCTATTCGTACGTCGCCTCGCGGCCGGCAGCATATGCACGCGAAGCTCTCTTCGAGCCCCACGCCGTGCGCAATGGCAATGGCTTCGCCCATTGCGCCTGATTTCCTGAGCCAAAACCGGACGTTTAAGCCCTCTACGCACCGTTTTTCTACAAACGGCGAGGCGGGCCCCGCTCCTGCACGGACATTAGCCCGACCAGTGCTCGCGATAGACGGTCGTTTTGAAAATAAATAAATAAATTAACCCACGGCGTGCAATTTCGTGCTTGCTGGATTAACTGCGTCTTCGTCCGACGAATTCGATTCGGCAGAGGGCGGAAAAAAAAAAAAAAAAAAGAAAAAGAGGGAGGGGTGCAACACGAGGACTTCCCAGGGGGTCACCCATCCTAGTACTACTCTCGCCCAAGCACGCTTAACTTCGGAGTTCTGATGGGATCCGGTGCATTAGTGCTGGTATGATCGCACCCGTTGAGTTACGCGCGTTAAGTTCATTTATTTGATCCGTACTCGTCTCGCAGTAACCCTTCACACTTCGAGCGGGCAAAACTTTCTATTCGTACGTCGCCTCGCGGCCGGCAGCATATGCACGCGAAGCTCTCTTCGAGCCCCACGCCGTGCGCAATGGCTTCGCCCATTGCGCCTGATTTCCTGAGCCAAAATCGGACGTTTAAGCCCTCTACGCACCGTTTTTCTACAAACGGCGAGGCGGGCCCAGCTCCTGCACGGACATTAGCCCGACCAGTGCTCGCGGTAGACGGTCGTTTTGAAAATAAATAAATTAATTAACCCACGGCGTGCAATTTCGTGCTTGCTGGATTAACTGCGTCTTCGCCCGACGAATTCGATTCGGGAGAGGGCGGAAAAAAAAAAAAAAAGAAAAAGAGGGAGGGGTGCAACACGAGGACTTCCCAGGGGGTCACCCATCCTAGTACTACTCTCGCCCAAGCACGCTTAACTTCGGAGTTCTGATGGGATCCGGTGCATTAGTGCTGGTATGATCGCACCCGTTGAGTTACGCGCGTTAAGTTCATTTATTTGATCCGTACTCGTCTCGCAATAACCCTTCACACTTCGAGCGGGCAAAACTTTCTATTCGTACGTCGCCTCGCGGCCGGCAGCATATGCACGCGAAGCTCTCTTCGAGCCCCACGCCGTGCGCAATGGCTTCGCCCATTGCGCCTGATTTCCTGAGCCAAAATCGGACGTTTAAGCCCTCTACGCAACGTTTTTCTACAAACGGCGAGGCGGGCCCAGCTCCTGCACGGACATTAGCCCGACCAGTGCTCGCGGTAGACGGTCGTTTTGAAAATAAATAAATTAATTAACCCACGGCGTGCAATTTCGTGCTTGCTGGATTAACTGCGTCTTCGCCCGACGAATTCGATTCGGGAGAGGGCGGAAAAAAAAAAAAAAAGAAAAAGAGGGAGGGGTGCAACACGAGGACTTCCCAGGGGGTCACCCATCCTAGTACTACTCTCGCCCAAGCACGCTTAACTTCGGAGTTCTGATGGGATCCGGTGCATTAGTGCTGGTATGATCGCACCCATTGAGTTACGCGCGTTAAGTTCATTTATTTGATCCGTACTCGTCTCGCAATAACCCTTCACACTTCGAGCGGGCAAAACTTTCTATTCGTACGTCGCCTCGCGGCCGGCAGCATATGCACGCGAAGCTCTCTTCGAGCCCCACGCCGTGCGCAATGGCTTCGCCCATTGCGCCTGATTTCCTGAGCCAAAATCGGACGTTTAAGCCCTCTACGCACCGTTTTTCTACAAACGGCGAGGCGGGCCCCGCTCCTGCACGGACATTAGCCCGACCAGTGCTCGCGATAGACGGTCGTTTTGAAAATAAATAAATAAATTAACCCACGGCGTGCAATTTCGTGCTTGCTGGATTAACTGCGTCTTCGTCCGACGAATTCGATTCGGCAGCGGGCGGAAAAAAAAAAAAAAAGAAAAAGAGGGAGCGGTGCAACACGAGGACTTCCCAGGGGGTCACCCATCCTAGTACTACTCTCGCCCAAGCACGCTTAACTTCGGGGTTCTGATGGGATCCGGTGCATTAGTGCTGGTATGATCGCACCCGTTGAGTTACGCGCGTTAAGTTCATTTATTTGATCCGTACTCGTCTCGCAGTAACCCTTCACACTTCGAGCGGGCAAAACTTTCTATTCGTACGTCGCCTCGCGGCCGGCAGCATATGCACGCGAAGCTCTCTTCGAGCCCCACGCCGTGCGCAATGGCAATGGCTTCGCCCATTGCGCCTGATTTCCTGAGCCAAAATCGGACGTTTAAGCCCTCTACGCACCGTTTTTCTACAAACGGCGAGGCGGGCCCCGCTCCTGCACGGACATTAGCCCGACCAGTGCTCGCGATAGACGGTCGTTTTGAAAATAAATAAATAAATTAACCCACGGCGTGCAATTTCGTGCTTGCTGGATTAACTGCGTCTTCGTCCGACGAATTCGATTCGGCAGAGGGCGGAAAAAAAAAAAAAAAAAAGAAAAAGAGGGAGGGGTGCAACACGAGGACTTCCCAGGGGGTCACCCATCCTAGTACTACTCTCGCCCAAGCACGCTTAACTTCGGAGTTCTGATGGGATCCGGTGCATTAGTGCTGGTATGATCGCACCCGTTGAGTTACGCGCGTTAAGTTCATTTATTTGATCCGTACTCGTCTCGCAGTAACCCTTCACACTTCGAGCGGGCAAAACTTTCTATTCGTACGTCGCCTCGCGGCCGGCAGCATATGCACGCGAAGCTCTCTTCGAGCCCCACGCCGTGCGCAATGGCTTCGCCCATTGCGCCTGATTTCCTGAGCCAAAATCGGACGTTTAAGCCCTCTACGCACCGTTTTTCTACAAACGGCGAGGCGGGCCCAGCTCCTGCACGGACATTAGCCCGACCAGTGCTCGCGGTAGACGGTCGTTTTGAAAATAAATAAATTAATTAACCCACGGCGTGCAATTTCGTGCTTGCTGGATTAACTGCGTCTTCGCCCGACGAATTCGATTCGGGGAGAGGGCGGAAAAAAAAAAAAAAAAGAAAAAGAGGGAGGGGTGCAACACGAGGACTTCCCAGGGGGTCACCCATCCTAGTACTACTCTCGCCCAAGCACGCTTAACTTCGGAGTTCTGATGGGATCCGGTGCATTAGTGCTGGTATGATCGCACCCGTTGAGTTACGCGCGTTAAGTTCATTTATTTGATCCGTACTCGTCTCGCAATAACCCTTCACACTTCGAGCGGGCAAAACTTTCTATTCGTACGTCGCCTCGCGGCCGGCAGCATATGCACGCGAAGCTCTCTTCGAGCCCCACGCCGTGCGCAATAGGCTTCGCCCATTGCGCCTGATTTCCTGAGCCAAAATCGGACGTTTAAGCCCTCTACGCACCGTTTTTCTACAAACGGCGAGGCGGGCCCCGCTCCTGCACGGACATTAGCCCGACCAGTGCTCGCGATAGACGGTCGTTTTGAAAATAAATAAATAAATTAACCCACGGCGTGCAATTTCGTGCTTGCTGGATTAACTGCGTCTTCGTCCGACGAATTCGATTCGGCAGAGGGCGGAAAAAAAAAAAAAAAGAAAAAGAGGGAGGGGTGCAACACGAGGACTTCCCAGGGGGCCACCCATCCTAGTACTACTCTCGCCCAAGCACGCTTAACTTCGGAGTTCTGATGGGATCCGGTGCATTAGTGCTGGTATGATCGCACCCGTTGAGTTACGCGCGTTAAGTTCATTTATTTGATCCGTACTCGTCTCGCAGTAACCCTTCACACTTCGAGCGGGCAAAACTTTCTATTCGTACGTCGCCTCGCGGCCGGCAGCATATGCACGCGAAGCTCTCTTCGAGCCCCACGCCGTGCGCAATGGCTTCGCCCATTGCGCCTGATTTCCTGAGCCAAAATCGGACGTTTAAGCCCTCTACGCACCGTTTTTCTACAAACGGCGAGGCGGGCCCCGCTCCTGCACGGACATTAGCCCGACCAGTGCTCGCGATAGACGGTCGTTTTGAAATTAAATAAATAAATTAACCCACGGCGTGCAATTTCGTGCTTGCTGGATTAACTGCGTCTTCGCCCGACGAATTCGATTCGGCAGAGGGCGGAAAAAAAAAAAAAAGAAAAAGAGGGAGGGGTGCAACACGAGGACTTCCCAGGGGGTCACCCATCCTAGTACTACTCTCGCCCAAGCACGCTTAACTTCGGAGTTCTGATGGGATCCGGTGCATTAGTGCTGGTATGATCGCACCCGTTGAGTTACGCGCGTTAAGTTCATTTATTTGATCCGTACTCGTCTCGCAGTAACCCTTCACACTTCGAGCGGGCAAAACTTTCTATTCGTACGTCGCCTCGCGGCCGGCAGCATATGCACGCGAAGCTCTCTTCGAGCCCCACACCGTGCGCACTAGGCTTCGCCCATTGCGCCTGATTTCCTGAGCCAAAATCGGACGTTTGAGCCCTCCACGCACCGTTTTTCTATAAACGGCGAGGCGGGCCCCGCTCCTGCACGGACACTAGCCCGACCAGTGCTCGCGGTAGACGGTCGTTTTGAAAATAAATAAATAAATTAACCCACGGCGTGCAATTTCGTGCTTGCTGGATTAACTGCGTCTTCGCCCGACGAATTCGATTCGGGAGAGGGCGGAAAAAAAAAAAAAAAAGAAAAAGAGGGAGGGGTGCAACACGAGGACTTCCCAGGGGGTCACCCATCCTAGTACTACTCTCGCCCAAGCACGCTTAACTTCGGAGTTCTGATGGGATCCGGTGCATTAGTGCTGGTATGATCGCACCCGTTGAGTTACGCGCGTTAAGTTCATTTATTTGATCCGTACTCGTCTCGCAGTAACCCTTCACACTTCGAGCGGGCAAAACTTTCTATTCGTACGTCGCCTCGCGGCCGGCAGCATATGCACGCGAAGCTCTCTTCGAGCCCCACGCCGTGCGCAATGGCTTCGCCCATTGCGCCTGATTTCCTGAGCCAAAATCGGACGTTTAAGCCCTCTACGCACCGTTTTTCTACAAACGGCGAGGCGGGCCCCGCTCCTGCACGGACATTAGCCCGACCAGTGCTCGCGATAGACGGTCGTTTTGAAAATAAATAAATAAATTAACCCACGGCGTGCAATTTCGTGCTTGCTGGATTAACTGCGTCTTCGCCCGACGAATTCGATTCGGCAGAGGGCGGAAAAAAAAAAAAAAGAAAAAGAGGGAGGGGTGCAACACGAGGACTTCCCAGGGGGTCACATATCCTAGTACTACTCTCGCCCAAGCACGCTTAACTTCGGAGTTCTGATGGGATCCGGTGCATTAGTGCTGGTATGATCGCACCCGTTGAGTTACGCGCGTTAAGTTCATTTATTTGATCCGTACTCGTCTCGCAGTAGCCCTTCACACTTCGAGCAGGCAAAACTTTCTATTCGTACGTCGCCTCGCGGCCGGCAGCATATGCACGCGAAGCTCTCTTCGAGCCCCACACCGTGCGCACTAGGCTTCGCCCATTGCGCCTGATTTCCTGAGCCAAAATCGGACGTTTGAGCCCTCCACGCACCGTTTTTCTACAAACGGCGAGGCGGGCCCCGCTCCTGCACGGACACTAGCCCGACCAGTGCTCGCGGTAGACGGTCGTTTTGAAAATAAATAAATAAATTAACCCACGGCGTGCAATTTCGTGCTTGCTGGATTAACTGCATCTTCGCCCGACGAATTCGATTCGGGAGAGGGCGGAAAAAAAAAAAAAAAGAAAAAGAGGGAGGGGTGCAACACGAGGACTTCCCAGGGGGTCACCCATCCTAGTACTACTCTCGCCCAAGCACGCTTAACTTCGGAGTTCTGATGGGATCCGGTGCATTAGTGCTGGTATGATCGCACCCGTTGAGTTACGCGCGTTAAGTTCATTTATTTGATCCGTACTCGTCTCGCAATAACCCTTCACACTTCGAGCGGGCAAAACTTTCTATTCGTACGTCGCCTCGCGGCCGGCAGCATATGCACGCGATGCTCTCTTCGAGCCCCACGCCGTGCGCAATAGGCTTCGCCCATTGCGCCTGATTTCCTGAGCCAAAATCGGACGTTTAAGCCCTCTACGCACCATTTTTCTACAAACGGCGAGGCGGGCCCCGCTCCTGCACGGACATTAGCCCGACCAGTGCTCGCGATAGACGGTCGTTTTGAAAATAAATAAATAAATTAACCCACGGCGTGCAATTTCGTGCTTGCTGGATTAACTGCGTCTTCGCCCGACGAATTCGATTCGGCAGAGGGCGGAAAAAAAAAAAAAAGAAAAAGAGGGAGGGGTGCAACACGAGGACTTCCCAGGGGGTCACCCATCCTAGTACTACTCTCGCCCAAGCACGCTTAACTTCGGAGTTCTGATGGGATCCGGTGCATTAGTGCTGGTATGATCGCACCCGTTGAGTTACGCGCGTTAAGTTCATTTATTTGATCCGTACTCGTCTCGCAGTAGCCCTTCACACTTCGAGCAGGCAAAACTTTCTATTCGTACGTCGCCTCGCGGCCGGCAGCATATGCACGCGAAGCTCTCTTCGAGCCCCACACCGTGCGCACTAGGCTTCGCCCATTGCGCCTGATTTCCTGAGCCAAAATCGGACGTTTGAGCCCTCCACGCACCGTTTTTCTACAAACGGCGAGGCGGGCCCCGCTCCTGCACGGACACTAGCCCGACCAGTGCTCGCGGTAGACGGTCGTTTTGAAAATAAATAAATTAATTAACCCACGGCGTGCAATTTCGTGCTTGCTGGATTAACTGCGTCTTCGCCCGACGAATTCGATTCGGGAGAGGGCGGAAAAAAAAAAAAAAAAGAAAAAGAGGGAGGGGTGCAACACGAGGACTTCCCAGGGGGTCACCCATCCTAGTACAACTCTCGCCCAAGCACGCTTAACTTCGGAGTTCTGATGGGATCCGGTGCATTAGTGCTGGTATGATCGCACCCGTTGAGTTACGCGCGTTAAGTTCATTTATTTGATCCGTACTCGTCTCGCAATAACCCTTCACACTTCGAGCGGGCAAAACTTTCTATTCGTACGTCGCCTCGCGGCCGGCAGCATATGCACGCGAAGCTCTCTTCGAGCCCCACACCGTGCGCACTAGGCTTCGCCCATTGCGCCTGATTTCCTGAGCCAAAATCGGACGTTTAAGCCCTCTACGCACCGTTTTTCTACAAACGGCGAGGCGGGCCCCGCTCCTGCACGGACATTAGCCCGACCAGTGCTCGCGATAGACGGTCGTTTTGAAAATAAATAAATAAATTAACCCACGGCGTGCAATTTCGTGCTTGCTGGATTAACTGCGTCTTCGCCCGACGAATTCGATTCGGCAGAGGGCGGAAAAAAAAAAAAAAGAAAAAGAGGGAGGGGTGCAACACGAGGACTTCCCAGGGGGTCACCCATCCTAGTACTACTCTCGCCCAAGCACGCTTAACTTCGGAGTTCTGATGGGATCCGGTGCATTAGTGCTGGTATGATCGCACCCGTTGAGTTACGCGCGTTAAGTTCATTTATTTGATCCGTACTCGTCTCGCAGTAGCCCTTCACACTTCGAGCAGGCAAAACTTTCTATTCGTACGTCGCCTCGCGGCCGGCAGCATATGCACGCGAAGCTCTCTTCGAGCCCCACACCGTGCGCACTAGGCTTCGCCCATTGCGCCTGATTTCCTGAGCCAAAATCGGACGTTTGAGCCCTCCACGCACCGTTTTTCTACAAACGGCGAGGCGGGCCCGCTCCTGCACGGACACTAGCCCGACCAGTGCTCGCGGTAGACGGTCGTTTTGAAAATAAATAAATTAATTAACCCACGGCGTGCAATTTCGTGCTTGCTGGATTAACTGCGTCTTCGCCCGACGAATTCGATTCGGGAGAGGGCGGAAAAAAAAAAAAAAAAGAAAAAGAGGGAGGGGTGCAACACGAGGACTTCCCAGGGGGTCACCCATCCTAGTACTACTCTCGCCCAAGCACGCTTAACTTCGGAGTTCTGATGGGATCCGGTGCATTAGTGCTGGTATGATCGCACCCGTTGAGTTACGCGCGTTAAGTTCATTTATTTGATCCGTACTCGTCTCGCAGTAACCCTTCACACTTCGAGCGGGCAAAACTTTCTATTCGTACGTCGCCTCGCGGCCGGCAGCATATGCACGCGAAGCTCTCTTCGAGCCCCACGCCGTGCGCAATGGCTTCGCCCATTGCGCCTGATTTCCTGAGCCAAAATCGGACGTTTAAGCCCTCTACGCACCGTTTTTCTACAAACGGCGAGGCGGGCCCCGCTCCTGCACGGACATTAGCCCGACCAGTGTTCGCGATAGACGGTCGTTTTGAAAATAAATAAATAAATTAACCCACGGCGTGCAATTTCGTGCTTGCTGGATTAACTGCGTCTTCGCCCGACGAATTCGATTCGGCAGAGGGCGGAAAAAAAAAAAAAAGAAAAAGAGGGAGGGGTGCAACACGAGGACTTCCCAGGGGGTCACCCATCCTAGTACTACTCTCGCCCAAGCACGCTTAACTTCGGAGTTCTGATGGGATCCGGTGCATTAGTGCTGGTATGATCGCACCCGTTGAGTTACGCGCGTTAAGTTCATTTATTTGATCCGTACTCGTCTCGCAGTAACCCTTCACACTTCGAGCGGGCAAAACTTTCTATTCGTACGTCGCCTCGCGGCCGGCAGCATATGCACGCGAAGCTCTCTTCGAGCCCCACACCGTGCGCACTAGGCTTCGCCCATTGCGCCTGATTTCCTGAGCCAAAATCGGACGTTTGAGCCCTCCACGCACCGTTTTTCTATAAACGGCGAGGCGGGCCCCGCTCCTGCACGGACACTAGCCCGACCAGTGCTCGCGGTAGACGGTCGTTTTGAAAATAAATAAATAAATTAACCCACGGCGTGCAATTTCGTGCTTGCTGGATTAACTGCGTCTTCGCCCGACGAATTCGATTCGGGAGAGGGCGGAAAAAAAAAAAAAAAAGAAAAAGAGGGAGGGGTGCAACACGAGGACTTCCCAGGGGGTCACCCATCCTAGTACTACTCTCGCCCAAGCACGCTTAACTTCGGAGTTCTGATGGGATCCGGTGCATTAGTGCTGGTATGATCGCACCCGTTGAGTTACGCGCGTTAAGTTCATTTATTTGATCCGTACTCGTCTCGCAGTAACCCTTCACACTTCGAGCGGGCAAAACTTTCTATTCGTACGTCGCCTCGCGGCCGGCAGCATATGCACGCGAAGCTCTCTTCGAGCCCCACGCCGTGCGCAATGGCTTCGCCCATTGCGCCTGATTTCCTGAGCCAAAATCGGACGTTTAAGCCCTCTACGCACCGTTTTTCTACAAACGGCGAGGCGGGCCCCGCTCCTGCACGGACATTAGCCCGACCAGTGCTCGCGATAGACGGTCGTTTTGAAAATAAATAAATAAATTAACCCACGGCGTGCAATTTCGTGCTTGCTGGATTAACTGCGTCTTCGCCCGACGAATTCGATTCGGCAGAGGGCGGAAAAAAAAAAAAAAGAAAAAGAGGGAGGGGTGCAACACGAGGACTTCCCAGGGGGTCACATATCCTAGTACTACTCTCGCCCAAGCACGCTTAACTTCGGAGTTCTGATGGGATCCGGTGCATTAGTGCTGGTATGATCGCACCCGTTGAGTTACGCGCGTTAAGTTCATTTATTTGATCCGTACTCGTCTCGCAGTAGCCCTTCACACTTCGAGCAGGCAAAACTTTCTATTCGTACGTCGCCTCGCGGCCGGCAGCATATGCACGCGAAGCTCTCTTCGAGCCCCACACCGTGCGCACTAGGCTTCGCCCATTGCGCCTGATTTCCTGAGCCAAAATCGGACGTTTGAGCCCTCCACGCACCGTTTTTCTACAAACGGCGAGGCGGGCCCCGCTCCTGCACGGACACTAGCCCGACCAGTGCTCGCGGTAGACGGTCGTTTTGAAAATAAATAAATAAATTAACCCACGGCGTGCAATTTCGTGCTTGCTGGATTAACTGCATCTTCGCCCGACGAATTCGATTCGGGAGAGGGCGGAAAAAAAAAAAAAAAGAAAAAGAGGGAGGGGTGCAACACGAGGACTTCCCAGGGGGTCACCCATCCTAGTACTACTCTCGCCCAAGCACGCTTAACTTCGGAGTTCTGATGGGATCCGGTGCATTAGTGCTGGTATGATCGCACCCGTTGAGTTACGCGCGTTAAGTTCATTTATTTGATCCGTACTCGTCTCGCAATAACCCTTCACACTTCGAGCGGGCAAAACTTTCTATTCGTACGTCGCCTCGCGGCCGGCAGCATATGCACGCGATGCTCTCTTCGAGCCCCACGCCGTGCGCAATAGGCTTCGCCCATTGCGCCTGATTTCCTGAGCCAAAATCGGACGTTTAAGCCCTCTACGCACCATTTTTCTACAAACGGCGAGGCGGGCCCCGCTCCTGCACGGACATTAGCCCGACCAGTGCTCGCGATAGACGGTCGTTTTGAAAATAAATAAATAAATTAACCCACGGCGTGCAATTTCGTGCTTGCTGGATTAACTGCGTCTTCGCCCGACGAATTCGATTCGGCAGAGGGCGGAAAAAAAAAAAAAAGAAAAAGAGGGAGGGGTGCAACACGAGGACTTCCCAGGGGGTCACCCATCCTAGTACTACTCTCGCCCAAGCACGCTTAACTTCGGAGTTCTGATGGGATCCGGTGCATTAGTGCTGGTATGATCGCACCCGTTGAGTTACGCGCGTTAAGTTCATTTATTTGATCCGTACTCGTCTCGCAGTAGCCCTTCACACTTCGAGCAGGCAAAACTTTCTATTCGTACGTCGCCTCGCGGCCGGCAGCATATGCACGCGAAGCTCTCTTCGAGCCCCACACCGTGCGCACTAGGCTTCGCCCATTGCGCCTGATTTCCTGAGCCAAAATCGGACGTTTGAGCCCTCCACGCACCGTTTTTCTACAAACGGCGAGGCGGGCCCCGCTCCTGCACGGACACTAGCCCGACCAGTGCTCGCGGTAGACGGTCGTTTTGAAAATAAATAAATTAATTAACCCACGGCGTGCAATTTCGTGCTTGCTGGATTAACTGCGTCTTCGCCCGACGAATTCGATTCGGGAGAGGGCGGAAAAAAAAAAAAAAAAGAAAAAGAGGGAGGGGTGCAACACGAGGACTTCCCAGGGGGTCACCCATCCTAGTACAACTCTCGCCCAAGCACGCTTAACTTCGGAGTTCTGATGGGATCCGGTGCATTAGTGCTGGTATGATCGCACCCGTTGAGTTACGCGCGTTAAGTTCATTTATTTGATCCGTACTCGTCTCGCAATAACCCTTCACACTTCGAGCGGGCAAAACTTTCTATTCGTACGTCGCCTCGCGGCCGGCAGCATATGCACGCGAAGCTCTCTTCGAGCCCCACACCGTGCGCACTAGGCTTCGCCCATTGCGCCTGATTTCCTGAGCCAAAATCGGACGTTTAAGCCCTCTACGCACCGTTTTTCTACAAACGGCGAGGCGGGCCCCGCTCCTGCACGGACATTAGCCCGACCAGTGCTCGCGATAGACGGTCGTTTTGAAAATAAATAAATAAATTAACCCACGGCGTGCAATTTCGTGCTTGCTGGATTAACTGCGTCTTCGCCCGACGAATTCGATTCGGCAGAGGGCGGAAAAAAAAAAAAAAGAAAAAGAGGGAGGGGTGCAACACGAGGACTTCCCAGGGGGTCACCCATCCTAGTACTACTCTCGCCCAAGCACGCTTAACTTCGGAGTTCTGATGGGATCCGGTGCATTAGTGCTGGTATGATCGCACCCGTTGAGTTACGCGCGTTAAGTTCATTTATTTGATCCGTACTCGTCTCGCAGTAGCCCTTCACACTTCGAGCAGGCAAAACTTTCTATTCGTACGTCGCCTCGCGGCCGGCAGCATATGCACGCGAAGCTCTCTTCGAGCCCCACACCGTGCGCACTAGGCTTCGCCCATTGCGCCTGATTTCCTGAGCCAAAATCGGACGTTTGAGCCCTCCACGCACCGTTTTTCTACAAACGGCGAGGCGGGCCCGCTCCTGCACGGACACTAGCCCGACCAGTGCTCGCGGTAGACGGTCGTTTTGAAAATAAATAAATTAATTAACCCACGGCGTGCAATTTCGTGCTTGCTGGATTAACTGCGTCTTCGCCCGACGAATTCGATTCGGGAGAGGGCGGAAAAAAAAAAAAAAAAGAAAAAGAGGGAGGGGTGCAACACGAGGACTTCCCAGGGGGTCACCCATCCTAGTACTACTCTCGCCCAAGCACGCTTAACTTCGGAGTTCTGATGGGATCCGGTGCATTAGTGCTGGTATGATCGCACCCGTTGAGTTACGCGCGTTAAGTTCATTTATTTGATCCGTACTCGTCTCGCAGTAACCCTTCACACTTCGAGCGGGCAAAACTTTCTATTCGTACGTCGCCTCGCGGCCGGCAGCATATGCACGCGAAGCTCTCTTCGAGCCCCACGCCGTGCGCAATGGCTTCGCCCATTGCGCCTGATTTCCTGAGCCAAAATCGGACGTTTAAGCCCTCTACGCACCGTTTTTCTACAAACGGCGAGGCGGGCCCCGCTCCTGCACGGACATTAGCCCGACCAGTGTTCGCGATAGACGGTCGTTTTGAAAATAAATAAATAAATTAACCCACGGCGTGCAATTTCGTGCTTGCTGGATTAACTGCGTCTTCGCCCGACGAATTCGATTCGGCAGAGGGCGGAAAAAAAAAAAAAAGAAAAAGAGGGAGGGGTGCAACACGAGGACTTCCCAGGGGGTCACCCATCCTAGTACTACTCTCGCCCAAGCACGCTTAACTTCGGAGTTCTGATGGGATCCGGTGCATTAGTGCTGGTATGATCGCACCCGTTGAGTTACGCGCGTTAAGTTCATTTATTTGATCCGTACTCGTCTCGCAATAACCCTTCACACTTCGAGCGGGCAAAACTTTCTATTCGTACGTCGCCTCGCGGCCGGCAGCATATGCACGCGAAGCTCTCTTCGAGCCCCACACCGTGCGCACTAGGCTTCGCCCATTGCGCCTGATTTCCTGAGCCAAAATCGGACGTTTAAGCCCTCTACGCACCGTTTTTCTACAAACGGCGAGGCGGGCCCCGCTCCTGCACGGACATTAGCCCGACCAGTGCTCGCGATAGACGGTCGTTTTGAAAATAAATAAATAAATTAACCCACGGCGTGCAATTTCGTGCTTGCTGGATTAACTGCGTCTTCGCCCGACGAATTCGATTCGGCAGAGGGCGGAAAAAAAAAAAAAAGAAAAAGAGGGAGGGGTGCAACACGAGGACTTCCCAGGGGGTCACCCATCCTAGTACTACTCTCGCCCAAGCACGCTTAACTTCGGAGTTCTGATGGGATCCGGTGCATTAGTGCTGGTATGATCGCACCCGTTGAGTTACGCGCGTTAAGTTCATTTATTTGATCCGTACTCGTCTCGCAGTAGCCCTTCACACTTCGAGCAGGCAAAACTTTCTATTCGTACGTCGCCTCGCGGCCGGCAGCATATGCACGCGAAGCTCTCTTCGAGCCCCACACCGTGCGCATTAGGCTTCGCCCATTGCGCCTGATTTCCTGAGCCAAAATCGGACGTTTGAGCCCTCCACGCACCGTTTTTCTACAAACGGCGAGGCGGGCCCCGCTCCTGCACGGACACTAGCCCGACCAGTGCTCGCGGTAGACGGTCGTTTTGAAAATAAATAAATAAATCAACCCACGGCGTGCAATTTCGTGCTTGCTGGATTAACTGCGTCTTCGCCCGACGAATTCGATTCGGGAGAGGGCGGAAAAAAAAAAAAAAAGAAAAAGAGGGAGGGGTGCAACACGAGGACTTCCCAGGGGGTCACCCATCCTAGTACTACTCTCGCCCAAGCACGCTTAACTTCGGAGTTCTGATGGGATCCGGTGCATTAGTGCTGGTATGATCGCACCCGTTGAGTTACGCGCGTTAAGTTCATTTATTTGATCCGTACTCGTCTCGCAGTAACCCTTCACACTTCGAGCGGGCAAAACTTTCTATTCGTACGTCGCCTCGCGGCCGGCAGCATATGCACGCGAAGCTCTCTTCGAGCCCCACGCCGTGCGCAATGGCTTCGCCCATTGCGCCTGATTTCCTGAGCCAAAATCGGACGTTTAAGCCCTCTACGCACCGTTTTTCTACAAACGGCGAGGCGGGCCCCGCTCCTGCACGGACATTAGCCCGACCAGTGCTCGCGATAGACGGTCGTTTTGAAAATAAATAAATAAATTAACCCACGGCGTGCAATTTCGTGCTTGCTGGATTAACTGCGTCTTCGCCCGACGAATTCGATTCGGCAGAGGGCGGAAAAAAAAAAAAAAGAAAAAGAGGGAGGGGTGCAACACGAGGACTTCCCAGGGGGTCACATATCCTAGTACTACTCTCGCCCAAGCACGCTTAACTTCGGAGTTCTGATGGGATCCGGTGCATTAGTGCTGGTATGATCGCACCCGTTGAGTTACGCGCGTTAAGTTCATTTATTTGATCCGTACTCGTCTCGCAGTAGCCCTTCACACTTCGAGCAGGCAAAACTTTCTATTCGTACGTCGCCTCGCGGCCGGCAGCATATGCACGCGAAGCTCTCTTCGAGCCCCACACCGTGCGCACTAGGCTTCGCCCATTGCGCCTGATTTCCTGAGCCAAAATCGGACGTTTGAGCCCTCCACGCACCGTTTTTCTACAAACGGCGAGGCGGGCCCCGCTCCTGCACGGACACTAGCCCGACCAGTGCTCGCGGTAGACGGTCGTTTTGAAAATAAATAAATAAATTAACCCACGGCGTGCAATTTCGTGCTTGCTGGATTAACTGCATCTTCGCCCGACGAATTCGATTCGGGAGAGGGCGGAAAAAAAAAAAAAAAGAAAAAGAGGGAGGGGTGCAACACGAGGACTTCCCAGGGGGTCACCCATCCTAGTACTACTCTCGCCCAAGCACGCTTAACTTCGGAGTTCTGATGGGATCCGGTGCATTAGTGCTGGTATGATCGCACCCGTTGAGTTACGCGCGTTAAGTTCATTTATTTGATCCGTACTCGTCTCGCAATAACCCTTCACACTTCGAGCGGGCAAAACTTTCTATTCGTACGTCGCCTCGCGGCCGGCAGCATATGCACGCGATGCTCTCTTCGAGCCCCACGCCGTGCGCAATTGGCTTCGCCCATTGCGCCTGATTTCCTGAGCCAAAATCGGACGTTTAAGCCCTCTACGCACCATTTTTCTACAAACGGCGAGGCGGGCCCCGCTCCTGCACGGACATTAGCCCGACCAGTGCTCGCGATAGACGGTCGTTTTGAAAATAAATAAATAAATTAACCCACGGCGTGCAATTTCGTGCTTGCTGGATTAACTGCGTCTTCGCCCGACGAATTCGATTCGGCAGAGGGCGGAAAAAAAAAAAAAAGAAAAAGAGGGAGGGGTGCAACACGAGGACTTCCCAGGGGGTCACCCATCCTAGTACTACTCTCGCCCAAGCACGCTTAACTTCGGAGTTCTGATGGGATCCGGTGCATTAGTGCTGGTATGATCGCACCCGTTGAGTTACGCGCGTTAAGTTCATTTATTTGATCCGTACTCGTCTCGCAGTAGCCCTTCACACTTCGAGCAGGCAAAACTTTCTATTCGTACGTCGCCTCGCGGCCGGCAGCATATGCACGCGAAGCTCTCTTCGAGCCCCACACCGTGCGCACTAGGCTTCGCCCATTGCGCCTGATTTCCTGAGCCAAAATCGGACGTTTGAGCCCTCCACGCACCGTTTTTCTACAAACGGCGAGGCGGGCCCCGCTCCTGCACGGACACTAGCCCGACCAGTGCTCGCGGTAGACGGTCGTTTTGAAAATAAATAAATTAATTAACCCACGGCGTGCAATTTCGTGCTTGCTGGATTAACTGCGTCTTCGCCCGACGAATTCGATTCGGGAGAGGGCGGAAAAAAAAAAAAAAAAGAAAAAGAGGGAGGGGTGCAACACGAGGACTTCCCAGGGGGTCACCCATCCTAGTACAACTCTCGCCCAAGCACGCTTAACTTCGGAGTTCTGATGGGATCCGGTGCATTAGTGCTGGTATGATCGCACCCGTTGAGTTACGCGCGTTAAGTTCATTTATTTGATCCGTACTCGTCTCGCAATAACCCTTCACACTTCGAGCGGGCAAAACTTTCTATTCGTACGTCGCCTCGCGGCCGGCAGCATATGCACGCGAAGCTCTCTTCGAGCCCCACACCGTGCGCACTAGGCTTCGCCCATTGCGCCTGATTTCCTGAGCCAAAATCGGACGTTTAAGCCCTCTACGCACCGTTTTTCTACAAACGGCGAGGCGGGCCCCGCTCCTGCACGGACATTAGCCCGACCAGTGCTCGCGATAGACGGTCGTTTTGAAAATAAATAAATAAATTAACCCACGGCGTGCAATTTCGTGCTTGCTGGATTAACTGCGTCTTCGCCCGACGAATTCGATTCGGCAGAGGGCGGAAAAAAAAAAAAAAGAAAAAGAGGGAGGGGTGCAACACGAGGACTTCCCAGGGGGTCACCCATCCTAGTACTACTCTCGCCCAAGCACGCTTAACTTCGGAGTTCTGATGGGATCCGGTGCATTAGTGCTGGTATGATCGCACCCGTTGAGTTACGCGCGTTAAGTTCATTTATTTGATCCGTACTCGTCTCGCAGTAGCCCTTCACACTTCGAGCAGGCAAAACTTTCTATTCGTACGTCGCCTCGCGGCCGGCAGCATATGCACGCGAAGCTCTCTTCGAGCCCCACACCGTGCGCACTAGGCTTCGCCCATTGCGCCTGATTTCCTGAGCCAAAATCGGACGTTTGAGCCCTCCACGCACCGTTTTTCTACAAACGGCGAGGCGGGCCCGCTCCTGCACGGACACTAGCCCGACCAGTGCTCGCGGTAGACGGTCGTTTTGAAAATAAATAAATTAATTAACCCACGGCGTGCAATTTCGTGCTTGCTGGATTAACTGCGTCTTCGCCCGACGAATTCGATTCGGGAGAGGGCGGAAAAAAAAAAAAAAAAGAAAAAGAGGGAGGGGTGCAACACGAGGACTTCCCAGGGGGTCACCCATCCTAGTACTACTCTCGCCCAAGCACGCTTAACTTCGGAGTTCTGATGGGATCCGGTGCATTAGTGCTGGTATGATCGCACCCGTTGAGTTACGCGCGTTAAGTTCATTTATTTGATCCGTACTCGTCTCGCAGTAACCCTTCACACTTCGAGCGGGCAAAACTTTCTATTCGTACGTCGCCTCGCGGCCGGCAGCATATGCACGCGAAGCTCTCTTCGAGCCCCACGCCGTGCGCAATGGCTTCGCCCATTGCGCCTGATTTCCTGAGCCAAAATCGGACGTTTAAGCCCTCTACGCACCGTTTTTCTACAAACGGCGAGGCGGGCCCCGCTCCTGCACGGACATTAGCCCGACCAGTGTTCGCGATAGACGGTCGTTTTGAAAATAAATAAATAAATTAACCCACGGCGTGCAATTTCGTGCTTGCTGGATTAACTGCGTCTTCGCCCGACGAATTCGATTCGGCAGAGGGCGGAAAAAAAAAAAAAAGAAAAAGAGGGAGGGGTGCAACACGAGGACTTCCCAGGGGGTCACCCATCCTAGTACTACTCTCGCCCAAGCACGCTTAACTTCGGAGTTCTGATGGGATCCGGTGCATTAGTGCTGGTATGATCGCACCCGTTGAGTTACGCGCGTTAAGTTCATTTATTTGATCCGTACTCGTCTCGCAATAACCCTTCACACTTCGAGCGGGCAAAACTTTCTATTCGTACGTCGCCTCGCGGCCGGCAGCATATGCACGCGAAGCTCTCTTCGAGCCCCACACCGTGCGCACTAGGCTTCGCCCATTGCGCCTGATTTCCTGAGCCAAAATCGGACGTTTAAGCCCTCTACGCACCGTTTTTCTACAAACGGCGAGGCGGGCCCCGCTCCTGCACGGACATTAGCCCGACCAGTGCTCGCGATAGACGGTCGTTTTGAAAATAAATAAATAAATTAACCCACGGCGTGCAATTTCGTGCTTGCTGGATTAACTGCGTCTTCGCCCGACGAATTCGATTCGGCAGAGGGCGGAAAAAAAAAAAAAAGAAAAAGAGGGAGGGGTGCAACACGAGGACTTCCCAGGGGGTCACCCATCCTAGTACTACTCTCGCCCAAGCACGCTTAACTTCGGAGTTCTGATGGGATCCGGTGCATTAGTGCTGGTATGATCGCACCCGTTGAGTTACGCGCGTTAAGTTCATTTATTTGATCCGTACTCGTCTCGCAGTAGCCCTTCACACTTCGAGCAGGCAAAACTTTCTATTCGTACGTCGCCTCGCGGCCGGCAGCATATGCACGCGAAGCTCTCTTCGAGCCCCACACCGTGCGCATTAGGCTTCGCCCATTGCGCCTGATTTCCTGAGCCAAAATCGGACGTTTGAGCCCTCCACGCACCGTTTTTCTACAAACGGCGAGGCGGGCCCCGCTCCTGCACGGACACTAGCCCGACCAGTGCTCGCGGTAGACGGTCGTTTTGAAAATAAATAAATAAATCAACCCACGGCGTGCAATTTCGTGCTTGCTGGATTAACTGCGTCTTCGCCCGACGAATTCGATTCGGGAGAGGGCGGAAAAAAAAAAAAAAAGAAAAAGAGGGAGGGGTGCAACACGAGGACTTCCCAGGGGGTCACCCATCCTAGTACTACTCTCGCCCAAGCACGCTTAACTTCGGAGTTCTGATGGGATCCGGTGCATTAGTGCTGGTATGATCGCACCCGTTGAGTTACGCGCGTTAAGTTCATTTATTTGATCCGTACTCGTCTCGCAGTAACCCTTCACACTTCGAGCGGGCAAAACTTTCTATTCGTACGTCGCCTCGCGGCCGGCAGCATATGCACGCGAAGCTCTCTTCGAGCCCCACGCCGTGCGCAATGGCTTCGCCCATTGCGCCTGATTTCCTGAGCCAAAATCGGACGTTTAAGCCCTCTACGCACCGTTTTTCTACAAACGGCGAGGCGGGCCCCGCTCCTGCACGGACATTAGCCCGACCAGTGCTCGCGATAGACGGTCGTTTTGAAAATAAATAAATAAATTAACCCACGGCGTGCAATTTCGTGCTTGCTGGATTAACTGCGTCTTCGCCCGACGAATTCGATTCGGCAGAGGGCGGAAAAAAAAAAAAAAGAAAAAGAGGGAGGGGTGCAACACGAGGACTTCCCAGGGGGTCACATATCCTAGTACTACTCTCGCCCAAGCACGCTTAACTTCGGAGTTCTGATGGGATCCGGTGCATTAGTGCTGGTATGATCGCACCCGTTGAGTTACGCGCGTTAAGTTCATTTATTTGATCCGTACTCGTCTCGCAGTAGCCCTTCACACTTCGAGCAGGCAAAACTTTCTATTCGTACGTCGCCTCGCGGCCGGCAGCATATGCACGCGAAGCTCTCTTCGAGCCCCACACCGTGCGCACTAGGCTTCGCCCATTGCGCCTGATTTCCTGAGCCAAAATCGGACGTTTGAGCCCTCCACGCACCGTTTTTCTACAAACGGCGAGGCGGGCCCCGCTCCTGCACGGACACTAGCCCGACCAGTGCTCGCGGTAGACGGTCGTTTTGAAAATAAATAAATAAATTAACCCACGGCGTGCAATTTCGTGCTTGCTGGATTAACTGCATCTTCGCCCGACGAATTCGATTCGGGAGAGGGCGGAAAAAAAAAAAAAAAGAAAAAGAGGGAGGGGTGCAACACGAGGACTTCCCAGGGGGTCACCCATCCTAGTACTACTCTCGCCCAAGCACGCTTAACTTCGGAGTTCTGATGGGATCCGGTGCATTAGTGCTGGTATGATCGCACCCGTTGAGTTACGCGCGTTAAGTTCATTTATTTGATCCGTACTCGTCTCGCAATAACCCTTCACACTTCGAGCGGGCAAAACTTTCTATTCGTACGTCGCCTCGCGGCCGGCAGCATATGCACGCGATGCTCTCTTCGAGCCCCACGCCGTGCGCAATTGGCTTCGCCCATTGCGCCTGATTTCCTGAGCCAAAATCGGACGTTTAAGCCCTCTACGCACCATTTTTCTACAAACGGCGAGGCGGGCCCCGCTCCTGCACGGACATTAGCCCGACCAGTGCTCGCGATAGACGGTCGTTTTGAAAATAAATAAATAAATTAACCCACGGCGTGCAATTTCGTGCTTGCTGGATTAACTGCGTCTTCGCCCGACGAATTCGATTCGGCAGAGGGCGGAAAAAAAAAAAAAAGAAAAAGAGGGAGGGGTGCAACACGAGGACTTCCCAGGGGGTCACCCATCCTAGTACTACTCTCGCCCAAGCACGCTTAACTTCGGAGTTCTGATGGGATCCGGTGCATTAGTGCTGGTATGATCGCACCCGTTGAGTTACGCGCGTTAAGTTCATTTATTTGATCCGTACTCGTCTCGCAGTAGCCCTTCACACTTCGAGCAGGCAAAACTTTCTATTCGTACGTCGCCTCGCGGCCGGCAGCATATGCACGCGAAGCTCTCTTCGAGCCCCACACCGTGCGCACTAGGCTTCGCCCATTGCGCCTGATTTCCTGAGCCAAAATCGGACGTTTGAGCCCTCCACGCACCGTTTTTCTACAAACGGCGAGGCGGGCCCCGCTCCTGCACGGACACTAGCCCGACCAGTGCTCGCGGTAGACGGTCGTTTTGAAAATAAATAAATTAATTAACCCACGGCGTGCAATTTCGTGCTTGCTGGATTAACTGCGTCTTCGCCCGACGAATTCGATTCGGGAGAGGGCGGAAAAAAAAAAAAAAAAGAAAAAGAGGGAGGGGTGCAACACGAGGACTTCCCAGGGGGTCACCCATCCTAGTACTACTCTCGCCCAAGCACGCTTAACTTCGGAGTTCTGATGGGATCCGGTGCATTAGTGCTGGTATGATCGCACCCGTTGAGTTACGCGCGTTAAGTTCATTTATTTGATCCGTACTCGTCTCGCAGTAACCCTTCACACTTCGAGCGGGCAAAACTTTCTATTCGTACGTCGCCTCGCGGCCGGCAGCATATGCACGCGAAGCTCTCTTCGAGCCCCACGCTGTGCGCAATGGCTTCGCCCTCTACGCACCGTTTTTCTACAAACGGCGAGGCGGGCCCCGCTCCTGCACGGACATTAGCCCGACCAGTGTTCGCGATAGACGGTCGTTTTGAAAATAAATAAATAAATTAACCCACGGCGTGCAATTTCGTGCTTGCTGGATTAACTGCGTCTTCGCCCGACGAATTCGATTCGGCAGAGGGCGGAAAAAAAAAAAAAAGAAAAAGAGGGAGGGGTGCAACACGAGGACTTCCCAGGGGGTCACCCATCCTAGTACTACTCTCGCCCAAGCACGCTTAACTTCGGAGTTCTGATGGGATCCGGTGCATTAGTGCTGGTATGATCGCACCCGTTGAGTTACGCGCGTTAAGTTCATTTATTTGATCCGTACTCGTCTCGCAATAACCCTTCACACTTCGAGCGGGCAAAACTTTCTATTCGTACGTCGCCTCGCGGCCGGCAGCATATGCACGCGAAGCTCTCTTCGAGCCCCACACCGTGCGCACTAGGCTTCGCCCATTGCGCCTGATTTCCTGAGCCAAAATCGGACGTTTAAGCCCTCTACGCACCGTTTTTCTACAAACGGCGAGGCGGGCCCCGCTCCTGCACGGACATTAGCCCGACCAGTGCTCGCGATAGACGGTCGTTTTGAAAATAAATAAATAAATTAACCCACGGCGTGCAATTTCGTGCTTGCTGGATTAACTGCGTCTTCGCCCGACGAATTCGATTCGGCAGAGGGCGGAAAAAAAAAAAAAAGAAAAAGAGGGAGGGGTGCAACACGAGGACTTCCCAGGGGGTCACCCATCCTAGTACTACTCTCGCCCAAGCACGCTTAACTTCGGAGTTCTGATGGGATCCGGTGCATTAGTGCTGGTATGATCGCACCCGTTGAGTTACGCGCGTTAAGTTCATTTATTTGATCCGTACTCGTCTCGCAGTAGCCCTTCACACTTCGAGCAGGCAAAACTTTCTATTCGTACGTCGCCTCGCGGCCGGCAGCATATGCACGCGAAGCTCTCTTCGAGCCCCACACCGTGCGCATTAGGCTTCGCCCATTGCGCCTGATTTCCTGAGCCAAAATCGGACGTTTGAGCCCTCCACGCACCGTTTTTCTACAAACGGCGAGGCGGGCCCCGCTCCTGCACGGACACTAGCCCGACCAGTGCTCGCGGTAGACGGTCGTTTTGAAAATAAATAAATAAATCAACCCACGGCGTGCAATTTCGTGCTTGCTGGATTAACTGCGTCTTCGCCCGACGAATTCGATTCGGGAGAGGGCGGAAAAAAAAAAAAAAAGAAAAAGAGGGAGGGGTGCAACACGAGGACTTCCCAGGGGGTCACCCATCCTAGTACTACTCTCGCCCAAGCACGCTTAACTTCGGAGTTCTGATGGGATCCGGTGCATTAGTGCTGGTATGATCGCACCCGTTGAGTTACGCGCGTTAAGTTCATTTATTTGATCCGTACTCGTCTCGCAGTAACCCTTCACACTTCGAGCGGGCAAAACTTTCTATTCGTACGTCGCCTCGCGGCCGGCAGCATATGCACGCGAAGCTCTCTTCGAGCCCCACGCCGTGCGCAATGGCTTCGCCCATTGCGCCTGATTTCCTGAGCCAAAATCGGACGTTTAAGCCCTCTACGGACCGTTTTTCTACAAACGGCGAGGCGGGCCCCGCTCATGCACGGACATTAGCCCGACCAGTGCTCGCGATAGACGGTCGTTTTGAAAATAAATAAATAAATTAACCCACGGCGTGCAATTTCGTGCTTGCTGGATTAACTGCGTCTTCGCCCGACGAATTCGATTCGGCAGAGGGCGGAAAAAAAAAAAAAAGAAAAAGAGGGAGGGGTGCAACACGAGGACTTCCCAGGGGGTCACATATCCTAGTACTACTCTCGCCCAAGCACGCTTAACTTCGGAGTTCTGATGGGATCCGGTGCATTAGTGCTGGTATGATCGCACCCGTTGAGTTACGCGCGTTAAGTTCATTTATTTGATCCGTACTCGTCTCGCAGTAGCCCTTCACACTTCGAGCAGGCAAAACTTTCTATTCGTACGTCGCCTCGCGGCCGGCAGCATATGCACGCGAAGCTCTCTTCGAGCCCCACACCGTGCGCACTAGGCTTCGCCCATTGCGCCTGATTTCCTGAGCCAAAATCGGACGTTTGAGCCCTCCACGCACCGTTTTTCTACAAACGGCGAGGCGGGCCCCGCTCCTGCACGGACATTAGCCCGACCAGTGCTCGCGATAGACGGTCGTTTTGAAAATAAATAAATAAATTAACCCACGGCGTGCAATTTCGTGCTTGCTGGATTAACTGCGTCTTCGCCCGACGAATTCGATTCGGCAGAGGGCGGAAAAAAAAAAAAAAGAAAAAGAGGGAGGGGTGCAACACGAGGACTTCCCAGGGGGTCACCCATCCTAGTACTACTCTCGCCCAAGCACGCTTAACTTCGGAGTTCTGATGGGATCCGGTGCATTAGTGCTGGTATGATCGCACCCGTTGAGTTACGCGCGTTAAGTTCATTTATTTGATCCGTACTCGTCTCGCAATAACCCTTCACACTTCGAGCGGGCAAAACTTTCTATTCGTACGTCGCCTCGCGGCCGGCAGCATATGCACGCGATGCTCTCTTCGAGCCCCACGCCGTGCGCAATAGGCTTCGCCCATTGCGCCTGATTTCCTGAGCCAAAATCGGACGTTTAAGCCCTCTACGCACCATTTTTCTACAAACGGCGAGGCGGGCCCCGCTCCTGCACGGACATTAGCCCGACCAGTGCTCGCGATAGACGGTCGTTTTGAAAATAAATAAATAAATTAACCCACGGCGTGCAATTTCGTGCTTGCTGGATTAACTGCGTCTTCGCCCGACGAATTCGATTCGGCAGAGGGCGGAAAAAAAAAAAAAAAGAAAAAGAGGGAGGGGTGCAACACGAGGACTTCCCAGGGGGTCACCCATCCTAGTACTACTCTCGCCCAAGCACGCTTAACTTCGGAGTTCTGATGGGATCCGGTGCATTAGTGCTGGTATGATCGCACCCGTTGAGTTACGCGCGTTAAGTTCATTTATTTGATCCGTACTCGTCTCGCAGTAGCCCTTCACACTTCGAGCAGGCAAAACTTTCTATTCGTACGTCGCCTCGCGGCCGGCAGCATATGCACGCGAAGCTCTCTTCGAGCCCCACACCGTGCGCACTAGGCTTCGCCCATTGCGCCTGATTTCCTGAGCCAAAATCGGACGTTTGAGCCCTCCACGCACCGTTTTTCTACAAACGGCGAGGCGGGCCCCGCTCCTGCACGGACACTAGCCCGACCAGTGCTCGCGGTAGACGGTCGTTTTGAAAATAAATAAATTAATTAACCCACGGCGTGCAATTTCGTGCTTGCTGGATTAACTGCGTCTTCGCCCGACGAATTCGATTCGGGAGAGGGCGGAAAAAAAAAAAAAAAAGAAAAAGAGGGAGGGGTGCAACACGAGGACTTCCCAGGGGGTCACCCATCCTAGTACAACTCTCGCCCAAGCACGCTTAACTTCGGAGTTCTGATGGGATACGGTGCATTAGTGCTGGTATGATCGCACCCGTTGAGTTACGCGCGTTAAGTTCATTTATTTGATCCGTACTCGTCTCGCAGTAACCCTTCACACTTCGAGCGGGCAAAACTTTCTATTCGTACGTCGCCTCGCGGCCGGCAGCATATGCACGCGAAGCTCTCTTCGAGCCCCACGCCGTGCGCAATGGCTTCGCCCATTGCGCCTGATTTCCTGAGCCAAAATCGGACGTTTAAGCCCTCTACGCACCGTTTTTCTACAAACGGCGAGGCGGGCCCGCTCCTGCACGGACATTAGCCCGACCAGTGTTCGCGATAGACGGTCGTTTTGAAAATAAATAAATAAATTAACCCACGGCGTGCAATTTCGTGCTTGCTGGATTAACTGCGTCTTCGCCCGACGAATTCGATTCGGCAGAGGGCGGAAAAAAAAAAAAAAGAAAAAGAGGGAGGGGTGCAACACGAGGACTTCCCAGGGGGTCACCCATCCTAGTACTACTCTCGCCCAAGCACGCTTAACTTCGGAGTTCTGATGGGATCCGGTGCATTAGTGCTGGTATGATCGCACCCGTTGAGTTACGCGCGTTAAGTTCATTTATTTGATCCGTACTCGTCTCGCAATAACCCTTCACACTTCGAGCGGGCAAAACTTTCTATTCGTACGTCGCCTCGCGGCCGGCAGCATATGCACGCGAAGCTCTCTTCGAGCCCCACGCCGTGCGCAATGGCTTCGCCCATTGCGCCTGATTTCCTGAGCCAAAATCGGACGTTTAAGCCCTCTACGCACCGTTTTTCTACAAACGGCGAGGCGGGCCCCGCTCCTGCACGGACATTAGCCCGACCAGTGCTCGCGATAGACGGTCGTTTTGAAAATAAATAAATAAATTAACCCACGGCGTGCAATTTCGTGCTTGCTGGATTAACTGCGTCTTCGCCCGACGAATTCGATTCGGCAGAGGGCGGAAAAAAAAAAAAAAGAAAAAGAGGGAGGGGTGCAACACGAGGACTTCCCAGGGGGTCACCCATCCTAGTACTACTCTCGCCCAAGCACGCTTAACTTCGGAGTTCTGATGGGATCCGGTGCATTAGTGCTGGTATGATCGCACCCGTTGAGTTACGCGCGTTAAGTTCATTTATTTGATCCGTACTCGTCTCGCAATAACCCTTCACACTTCGAGCGGGCAAAACTTTCTATTCGTACGTCGCCTCGCGGCCGGCAGCATATGCACGCGAAGCTCTCTTCGAGCCCCACACCGTGCGCACTAGGCTTCGCCCATTGCGCCTGATTTCCTGAGCCAAAATCGGACGTTTAAGCCCTCTACGCACCGTTTTTCTACAAACGGCGAGGCGGGCCCCGCTCCTGCACGGACATTAGCCCGACCAGTGCTCGCGATAGACGGTCGTTTTGAAAATAAATAAATAAATTAACCCACGGCGTGCAATTTCGTGCTTGCTGGATTAACTGCGTCTTCGCCCGACGAATTCGATTCGGCAGAGGGCGGAAAAAAAAAAAAAAGAAAAAGAGGGAGGGGTGCAACACGAGGACTTCCCAGGGGGTCACCCATCCTAGTACTACTCTCGCCCAAGCACGCTTAACTTCGGAGTTCTGATGGGATCCGGTGCATTAGTGCTGGTATGATCGCACCCGTTGAGTTACGCGCGTTAAGTTCATTTATTTGATCCGTACTCGTCTCGCAGTAGCCCTTCACACTTCGAGCAGGCAAAACTTTCTATTCGTACGTCGCCTCGCGGCCGGCAGCATATGCACGCGAAGCTCTCTTCGAGCCCCACACCGTGCGCATTAGGCTTCGCCCATTGCGCCTGATTTCCTGAGCCAAAATCGGACGTTTGAGCCCTCCACGCACCGTTTTTCTACAAACGGCGAGGCGGGCCCCGCTCCTGCACGGACACTAGCCCGACCAGTGCTCGCGGTAGACGGTCGTTTTGAAAATAAATAAATAAATCAACCCACGGCGTGCAATTTCGTGCTTGCTGGATTAACTGCGTCTTCGCCCGACGAATTCGATTCGGGAGAGGGCGGAAAAAAAAAAAAAAAGAAAAAGAGGGAGGGGTGCAACACGAGGACTTCCCAGGGGGTCACCCATCCTAGTACTACTCTCGCCCAAGCACGCTTAACTTCGGAGTTCTGATGGGATCCGGTGCATTAGTGCTGGTATGATCGCACCCGTTGAGTTACGCGCGTTAAGTTCATTTATTTGATCCGTACTCGTCTCGCAGTAACCCTTCACACTTCGAGCGGGCAAAACTTTCTATTCGTACGTCGCCTCGCGGCCGGCAGCATATGCACGCGATGCTCTCTTCGAGCCCCACGCCGTGCGCAATTGGCTTCGCCCATTGCGCCTGATTTCCTGAGCCAAAATCGGACGTTTAAGCCCTCTACGCACCATTTTTCTACAAACGGCGAGGCGGGCCCCGCTCCTGCACGGACATTAGCCCGACCAGTGCTCGCGATAGACGGTCGTTTTGAAAATAAATAAATAAATTAACCCACGGCGTGCAATTTCGTGCTTGGTGGATTAACTGCGTCTTCGCCCGACGAATTCGATTCGGCAGAGGGCGGAAAAAAAAAAAAAAGAAAAAGAGGGAGGGGTGCAACACGAGGACTTCCCAGGGGGTCACCCATCCTAGTACTACTCTCGCCCAAGCACGCTTAACTTCGGAGTTCTGATGGGATCCGGTGCATTAGTGCTGGTATGATCGCACCCGTTGAGTTACGCGCGTTAAGTTCATTTATTTGATCCGTACTCGTCTCGCAGTAGCCCTTCACACTTCGAGCAGGCAAAACTTTCTATTCGTACGTCGCCTCGCGGCCGGCAGCATATGCACGCGAAGCTCTCTTCGAGCCCCACACCGTGCGCACTAGGCTTCGCCCATTGCGCCTGATTTCCTGAGCCAAAATCGGACGTTTGAGCCCTCCACGCACCGTTTTTCTACAAACGGCGAGGCGGGCCCCGCTCCTGCACGGACACTAGCCCGACCAGTGCTCGCGGTAGACGGTCGTTTTGAAAATAAATAAATTAATTAACCCACGGCGTGCAATTTCGTGCTTGCTGGATTAACTGCGTCTTCGCCCGACGAATTCGATTCGGGAGAGGGCGGAAAAAAAAAAAAAAAAGAAAAAGAGGGAGGGGTGCAACACGAGGACTTCCCAGGGGGTCACCCATCCTAGTACTACTCTCGCCCAAGCACGCTTAACTTCGGAGTTCTGATGGGATCCGGTGCATTAGTGCTGGTATGATCGCACCCGTTGAGTTACGCGCGTTAAGTTCATTTATTTGATCCGTACTCGTCTCGCAGTAACCCTTCACACTTCGAGCGGGCAAAACTTTCTATTCGTACGTCGCCTCGCGGCCGGCAGCATATGCACGCGAAGCTCTCTTCGAGCCCCACGCCGTGCGCAATGGCTTCGCCCATTGCGCCTGATTTCCTGAGCCAAAATCGGACGTTTAAGCCCTCTACGCACCGTTTTTCTACAAACGGCGAGGCGGGCCCCGCTCCTGCACGGACATTAGCCCGACCAGTGTTCGCGATAGACGGTCGTTTTGAAAATAAATAAATAAATTAACCCACGGCGTGCAATTTCGTGCTTGCTGGATTAACTGCGTCTTCGCCCGACGAATTCGATTCGGCAGAGGGCGGAAAAAAAAAAAAAAGAAAAAGAGGGAGGGGTGCAACACGAGGACTTCCCAGGGGGTCACCCATCCTAGTACTACTCTCGCCCAAGCACGCTTAACTTCGGAGTTCTGATGGGATCCGGTGCATTAGTGCTGGTATGATCGCACCCGTTGAGTTACGCGCGTTAAGTTCATTTATTTGATCCGTACTCGTCTCGCAATAACCCTTCACACTTCGAGCGGGCAAAACTTTCTATTCGTACGTCGCCTCGCGGCCGGCAGCATATGCACGCGAAGCTCTCTTCGAGCCCCACACCGTGCGCACTAGGCTTCGCCCATTGCGCCTGATTTCCTGAGCCAAAATCGGACGTTTAAGCCCTCTACGCACCGTTTTTCTACAAACGGCGAGGCGGGCCCCGCTCCTGCACGGACATTAGCCCGACCAGTGCTCGCGATAGACGGTCGTTTTGAAAATAAATAAATAAATTAACCCACGGCGTGCAATTTCGTGCTTGCTGGATTAACTGCGTCTTCGCCCGACGAATTCGATTCGGCAGAGGGCGGAAAAAAAAAAAAAAGAAAAAGAGGGAGGGGTGCAACACGAGGACTTCCCAGGGGGTCACCCATCCTAGTACTACTCTCGCCCAAGCACGCTTAACTTCGGAGTTCTGATGGGATCCGGTGCATTAGTGCTGGTATGATCGCACCCGTTGAGTTACGCGCGTTAAGTTCATTTATTTGATCCGTACTCGTCTCGCAGTAGCCCTTCACACTTCGAGCAGGCAAAACTTTCTATTCGTACGTCGCCTCGCGGCCGGCAGCATATGCACGCGAAGCTCTCTTCGAGCCCCACGCCGTGCGCAATGGCTTCGCCCATTGCGCCTGATTTCCTGAGCCAAAATCGGACGTTTAAGCCCTCTACGCGCCGTTTTTCTACAAACGGCGAGGCGGGCCCCGCTCCTGCACGGACACTAGCCCGACCAGTGCTCGCGGTAGACGGTCGTTTTGAAAATAAATAAATAAATCAACCCACGGCGTGCAATTTCGTGCTTGCTGGATTAACTGCGTCTTCGCCCGACGAATTCGATTCGGGAGAGGGCGGAAAAAAAAAAAAAAAAGAAAAAGAGGGAGGGGTGCAACACGAGGACTTCCCAGGGGGTCACCCATCCTAGTACTACTCTCGCCCAAGCACGCTTAACTTCGGAGTTCTGATGGGATCCGGTGCATTAGTGCTGGTATGATCGCACCCGTTGAGTTACGCGCGTTAAGTTCATTTATTTGATCCGTACTCGTCTCGCAGTAACCCTTCACACTTCGAGCGGGCAAAACTTTCTATTCGTACGTCGCCTCGCGGCCGGCAGCATATGCACGCGATGCTCTCTTCGAGCCCCACGCCGTGCGCAATTGGCTTCGCCCATTGCGCCTGATTTCCTGAGCCAAAATCGGACGTTTAAGCCCTCTACGCACCATTTTTCTACAAACGGCGAGGCGGGCCCCGCTCCTGCACGGACATTAGCCCGACCAGTGCTCGCGATAGACGGTCGTTTTGAAAATAAATAAATAAATTAACCCACGGCGTGCAATTTCGTGCTTGCTGGATTAACTGCGTCTTCGCCCGACGAATTCGATTCGGCAGAGGGCGGAAAAAAAAAAAAAAGAAAAAGAGGGAGGGGTGCAACACGAGGACTTCCCAGGGGGTCACCCATCCTAGTACTACTCTCGCCCAAGCACGCTTAACTTCGGAGTTCTGATGGGATCCGGTGCATTAGTGCTGGTATGATCGCACCCGTTGAGTTACGCGCGTTAAGTTCATTTATTTGATCCGTACTCGTCTCGCAGTAGCCCTTCACACTTCGAGCAGGCAAAACTTTCTATTCGTACGTCGCCTCGCGGCCGGCAGCATATGCACGCGAAGCTCTCTTCGAGCCCCACACCGTGCGCATTAGGCTTCGCCCATTGCGCCTGATTTCCTGAGCCAAAATCGGACGTTTGAGCCCTCCACGCACCGTTTTTCTACAAACGGCGAGGCGGGCCCCGCTCCTGCACGGACACTAGCCCGACCAGTGCTCGCGGTAGACGGTCGTTTTGAAAATAAATAAATAAATCAACCCACGGCGTGCAATTTCGTGCTTGCTGGATTAACTGCGTCTTCGCCCGACGAATTCGATTCGGGAGAGGGCGGAAAAAAAAAAAAAAAGAAAAAGAGGGAGGGGTGCAACACGAGGACTTCCCAGGGGGTCACCCATCCTAGTACTACTCTCGCCCAAGCACGCTTAACTTCGGAGTTCTGATGGGATCCGGTGCATTAGTGCTGGTATGATCGCACCCGTTGAGTTACGCGCGTTAAGTTCATTTATTTGATCCGTACTCGTCTCGCAGTAACCCTTCACACTTCGAGCGGGCAAAACTTTCTATTCGTACGTCGCCTCGCGGCCGGCAGCATATGCACGCGAAGCTCTCTTCGAGCCCCACGCCGTGCGCAATGGCTTCGCCCATTGCGCCTGATTTCCTGAGCCAAAATCGGACGTTTAAGCCCTCTACGCACCGTTTTTCTACAAACGGCGAGGCGGGCCCCGCTCCTGCACGGACATTAGCCCGACCAGTGCTCGCGATAGACGGTCGTTTTGAAAATAAATAAATAAATTAACCCACGGCGTGCAATTTCGTGCTTGGTGGATTAACTGCGTCTTCGCCCGACGAATTCGATTCGGCAGAGGGCGGAAAAAAAAAAAAAAGAAAAAGAGGGAGGGGTGCAACACGAGGACTTCCCAGGGGGTCACCCATCCTAGTACTACTCTCGCCCAAGCACGCTTAACTTCGGAGTTCTGATGGGATCCGGTGCATTAGTGCTGGTATGATCGCACCCGTTGAGTTACGCGCGTTAAGTTCATTTATTTGATCCGTACTCGTCTCGCAGTAGCCCTTCACACTTCGAGCAGGCAAAACTTTCTATTCGTACGTCGCCTCGCGGCCGGCAGCATATGCACGCGAAGCTCTCTTCGAGCCCCACACCGTGCGCACTAGGCTTCGCCCATTGCGCCTGATTTCCTGAGCCAAAATCGGACGTTTGAGCCCTCCACGCACCGTTTTTCTACAAACGGCGAGGCGGGCCCCGCTCCTGCACGGACACTAGCCCGACCAGTGCTCGCGGTAGACGGTCGTTTTGAAAATAAATAAATAAATTAACCCACGGCGTGCAATTTCGTGCTTGCTGGATTAACTGCGTCTTCGCCCGACGAATTCGATTCGGGAGAGGGCGGAAAAAAAAAAAAAAAGAAAAAGAGGGAGGGGTGCAACACGAGGACTTCCCAGGGGGTCACCCATCCTAGTACTACTCTCGCCCAAGCACGCTTAACTTCGGAGTTCTGATGGGATCCGGTGCATTAGTGCTGGTATGATCGCACCCGTTGAGTTACGCGCGTTAAGTTCATTTATTTGATCCGTACTCGTCTCGCAATAACCCTTCACACTTCGAGCGGGCAAAACTTTCTATTCGTACGTCGCCTCGCGGCCGGCAGCATATGCACGCGAAGCTCTCTTCGAGCCCCACGCCGTGCGCAATGGCTTCGCCCATTGCGCCTGATTTCCTGAGCCAAAATCGGACGTTTAAGCCCTCTACGCACCGTTTTTCTACAAACGGCGAGGCGGGCCCCGCTCCTGCACGGACATTAGCCCGACCAGTGCTCGCGATAGACGGTCGTTTTGAAAATAAATAAATAAATTAACCCACGGCGTGCAATTTCGTGCTTGCTGGATTAACTGCGTCTTCGTCCGACGAATTCGATTCGGCAGAGGGCGGAAAAAAAAAAAAAAAGAAAAAGAGGGAGGGGTGCAACACGAGGACTTCCCAGGGGGTCACCCATCCTAGTACTACTCTCGCCCAAGCACGCTTAACTTCGGAGTTCTGATGGGATCAGGTGCATTAGTGCTGGTATGATCGCACCCGTTGAGTTACGCGCGTTAAGTTCATTTATTTGATCCGTACTCGTCTCGCAGTAACCCTTCACACTTCGAGCGGGCAAAACTTTCTATTCGTACGTCGCCTCGCGGCCGGCAGCATATGCACGCGAAGCTCTCTTCGAGCCCCACGCCGTGCGCAATGGCTTCGTCCATTGCGCCTGATTTCCTGAGCCAAAATCGGACGTTTAAGCCCTCTACGCACCGTTTTTCTACAAACGGCGAGGCGGGCCCCGCTCCTGCACGGACATTAGCCCGACCAGTGCTCGCGATAGACGGTCGTTTTGAAAATAAATAAATAAATTAACCCACGGCGTGCAATTTCGTGCTTGCTGGATTAACTGCGTCTTCGCCCGACGAATTCGATTCGGCAGAGGGCGGAAAAAAAAAAAAAAGAAAAAGAGGGAGGGGTGCAACACGAGGACTTCCCAGGGGGTCACCCATCCTAGTACTACTCTCGCCCAAGCACGCTTAACTTCGGAGTTCTGATGGGATCCGGTGCATTAGTGCTGGTATGATCGCACCCGTTGAGTTACGCGCGTTAAGTTCATTTATTTGATCCGTACTCGTCTCGCAGTAGCCCTTCACACTTCGAGCAGGCAAAACTTTCTATTCGTACGTCGCCTCGCGGCCGGCAGCATATGCACGCGAAGCTCTCTTCGAGCCCCACACCGTGCGCACTAGGCTTCGCCCATTGCGCCTGATTTCCTGAGCCAAAATCGGACGTTTGAGCCCTCCACGCACCGTTTTTCTACAAACGGCGAGGCGGGCCCCGCTCCTGCACGGACACTAGCCCGACCAGTGCTCGCGGTAGACGGTCGTTTTGAAAATAAATAAATAAATTAACACACGGCGTGCAATTTCGTGCTTGCTGGATTAACTGCGTCTTCGCCCGACGAATTCGATTCGGGAGAGGGCGGAAAAAAAAAAAAAAAGAAAAAGAGGGAGGGGTGCAACACGAGGACTTCCCAGGGGGTCACCCATCCTAGTACTACTCTCGCCCAAGCACGCTTAACTTCGGAGTTCTGATGGGATCCGGTGCATTAGTGCTGGTATGATCGCACCCGTTGAGTTACGCGCGTTAAGTTCATTTATTTGATCCGTACTCGTCTCGCAGTAACCCTTCACACTTCGAGCGGGCAAAACTTTCTATTCGTACGTCGCCTCGCAGCCGGCAGCATATGCACGCGAAGCTCTCTTCGAGCCCCACGCCGTGCGCAATGGCTTCGCCCATTGCGCATGATTTCCTGAGCCAAAATCGGACGTTTAAGCCCTCTACGCACCGTTTTTCTACAAACGGCGAGGCGGGCCCCGCTCCTGCACGGACATTAGCCCGACCAGTGCTCGCGATAGACGGTCGTTTTGAAAATAAATAAATAAATTAACCCACGGCGTGCAATTTCGTGCTTGCTGGATTAACTGCGTCTTCGCCCGACGAATTCGATTCGGCAGAGGGCGGAAAAAAAAAAAAAAGAAAAAGAGGGAGGGGTGCAACACGAGGACTTCCCAGGGGGTCACCCATCCTAGTACTACTCTCGCCCAAGCACGCTTAACTTCGGAGTTCTGATGGGATCCGGTGCATTAGTGCTGGTATGATCGCACCCGTTGAGTTACGCGCGTTAAGTTCATTTATTTGATCCGTACTCGTCTCGCAGTAGCCCTTCACACTTCGAGCCGGCAAAACTTTCTATTCGTACGTCGCCTCGCGGCCGGCAGCATATGCACGCGAAGCTCTCTTCGAGCCCCACACCGTGCGCACTAGGCTTCGCCCATTGCGCCTGATTTCCTGAGCCAAAATCGGACGTTTGAGCCCTCCACGCACCGTTTTTCTACAAACGGCGAGGCGGGCCCCGCTCCTGCACGGACACTAGCCCGACCAGTGCTCGCGGTAGACGGTCGTTTTGAAAATAAATAAATAAATTAACCCACGGCGTGCAATTTCATGCTTGCTGGATTAACTGCGTCTTCGCCCGACGAATTCGATTCGGCAGAGGGCGGAAAAAAAAAAAAAAGAAAAAGAGGGAGGGGTGCAAGACGAGGACTTCCCAGGGGGTCACCCATCCTAGTACTACTCTCGCCCAAGCACGCTTAACTTCGGAGTTCTGATGGGATCCGGTGCATTAGTGCTGGTATGATCGCACCCGTTGAGTTACGCGCGTTAAGTTCATTTATTTGATCCGTACTCGTCTCGCAGTAACCCTTCACACTTCGAGCGGGCAAAACTTTCAATTCGTACGTCGCCTCGCGGCCGGCAGCATATGCACGCGAAGCTCTCTTCGAGCCCCACGCCGTGCGCAATGGCTTCGCCCATTGCGCATGATTTCCTGAGCCAAAATCGGACGTTTAAGCCCTCTACGCACCGTTTTTCTACAAACGGCGAGGCGGGCCCCGCTCCTGCACGGACATTAGCCCGACCAGTGCTCGCGATAGACGGTCGTTTTGAAAATAAATAAATAAATTAACCCACGGCGTGCAATTTCGTGCTTGCTGGATTAACTGCGTCTTCGCCCGACGAATTCGATTCGGCAGAGGGCGGAAAAAAAAAAAAAAGAAAAAGAGGGAGGGGTGCAACACGAGGACTTCCCAGGGGGTCACCCATCCTAGTACTACTCTCGCCCAAGCACGCTTAACTTCGGAGTTCTGATGGGATCCGGTGCATTAGTGCTGGTATGATCGCACCCGTTGAGTTACGCGCGTTAAGTTCATTTATTTGATCCGTACTCGTCTCGCAGTAGCCCTTCACACTTCGAGCAGGCAAAACTTTCTATTCGTACGTCGCCTCGCGGCCGGCAGCATATGCACGCGAAGCTCTCTTCGAGCCCCACACCGTGCGCATTAGGCTTCGCCCATTGCGCCTGATTTCCTGAGCCAAAATCGGACGTTTGAGCCCTCCACGCACCGTTTTTCTACAAACGGCGAGGCGGGCCCCGCTCCTGCACGGACACTAGCCCGACCAGTGCTCGCGGTAGACGGTCGTTTTGAAAATAAATAAATAAATCAACCCACGGCGTGCAATTTCGTGCTTGCTGGATTAACTGCGTCTTCGCCCGACGAATTCGATTCGGGAGAGGGCGGAAAAAAAAAAAAAAAGAAAAAGAGGGAGGGGTGCAACACGAGGACTTCCCAGGGGGTCACCCATCCTAGTACTACTCTCGCCCAAGCACGCTTAACTTCGGAGTTCTGATGGGATCCGGTGCATTAGTGCTGGTATGATCGCACCCGTTGAGTTACGCGCGTTAAGTTCATTTATTTGATCCGTACTCGTCTCGCAGTAACCCTTCACACTTCGAGCGGGCAAAACTTTCTATTCGTACGTCGCCTCGCGGCCGGCAGCATATGCACGCGAAGCTCTCTTCGAGCCCCACGCCGTGCGCAATGGCTTCGCCCATTGCGCCTGATTTCCTGAGCCAAAATCGGACGTTTAAGCCCTCTACGCACCGTTTTTCTACAAACGGCGAGGCGGGCCCCGCTCCTGCACGGACATTAGCCCGACCAGTGCTCGCGATAGACGGTCGTTTTGAAAATAAATAAATAAATTAACCCACGGCGTGCAATTTCGTGCTTGGTGGATTAACTGCGTCTTCGCCCGACGAATTCGATTCGGCAGAGGGCGGAAAAAAAAAAAAAATAAAAAGAGGGAGGGGTGCAACACGAGGACTTCCCAGGGGGTCACCCATCCTAGTACTACTCTTGCCCAAGCACGCTTAACTTCGGAGTTCTGATGGGATCCGGTGCATTAGTGCTGGTATGATCGCACCCGTTGAGTTACGCGCGTTAAGTTCATTTATTTGATCCGTACTCGTCTCGCAGTAGCCCTTCACACTTCGAGCAGGCAAAACTTTCTATTCGTACGTCGCCTCGCGGCCGGCAGCATATGCACGCGAAGCTCTCTTCGAGCCCCACACCGTGCGCATTAGGCTTCGCCCATTGCGCCTGATTTCCTGAGCCAAAATCGGACGTTTGAGCCCTCCACGCACCGTTTTTCTACAAACGGCGAGGCGGGCCCCGCTCCTGCACGGACACTAGCCCGACCAGTGCTCGCGGTAGACGGTCGTTTTGAAAATAAATAAATAAATCAACCCACGGCGTGCAATTTCGTGCTTGCTGGATTAACTGCGTCTTCGCCCGACGAATTCGATTCGGGAGAGGGCGGAAAAAAAAAAAAAAAGAAAAAGAGGGAGGGGTGCAACACGAGGACTTCCCAGGGGGTCACCCATCCTAGTACTACTCTCGCCCAAGCACGCTTAACTTCGGAGTTCTGATGGGATCCGGTGCATTAGTGCTGGTATGATCGCACCCGTTGAGATACGCGCGTTAAGTTCATTTATTTGATCCGTACTCGTCTCGCAGTAACCCTTCACACTTCGAGCGGGCAAAACTTTCTATTCGTACGTCGCCTCGCGGCCGGCAGCATATGCACGCGAAGCTCTCTTCGAGCCCCACGCCGTGCGCAATGGCTTCGCCCATTGCGCCTGATTTCCTGAGCCAAAATCGGACGTTTAAGCCCTCTACGCACCGTTTTTCTACAAACGGCGAGGCGGGCCCCGCTCCTGCACGGACATTAGCCCGACCAGTGCTCGCGATAGACGGTCGTTTTGAAAATAAATAAATAAATTAACCCACGGCGTGCAATTTCGTGCTTGGTGGATTAACTGCGTCTTCGCCCGACGAATTCGATTCGGCAGAGGGCGGAAAAAAAAAAAAAAGAAAAAGAGGGAGGGGTGCAACACGAGGACTTCCCAGGGGGTCACCCATCCTAGTACTACTCTCGCCCAAGCACGCTTAACTTCGGAGTTCTGATGGGATCCGGTGCATTAGTGCTGGTATGATCGCACCCGTTGAGTTACGCGCGTTAAGTTCATTTATTTGATCCGTACTCGTCTCGCAGTAGCCCTTCACACTTCGAGCAGGCAAAACTTTCTATTCGTACGTCGCCTCGCGGCCGGCAGCATATGCACGCGAAGCTCTCTTCGAGCCCCACACCGTGCGCACTAGGCTTCGCCCATTGCGCCTGATTTCCTGAGCCAAAATCGGACGTTTGAGCCCTCCACGCACCGTTTTTCTACAAACGGCGAGGCGGGCCCCGCTCCTGCACGGACACTAGCCCGACCAGTGCTCGCGGTAGACGGTCGTTTTGAAAATAAATAAATAAATTAACCCACGGCGTGCAATTTCGTGCTTGCTGGATTAACTGCGTCTTCGCCCGACGAATTCGATTCGGGAGAGGGCGGAAAAAAAAAAAAAAAGAAAAAGAGGGAGGGGTGCAACACGAGGACTTCCCAGGGGGTCACCCATCCTAGTACTACTCTCGCCCAAGCACGCTTAACTTCGGAGTTCTGATGGGATCCGGTGCATTAGTGCTGGTATGATCGCACCCGTTGAGTTACGCGCGTTAAGTTCATTTATTTGATCCGTACTCGTCTCGCAATAACCCTTCACACTTCGAGCGGGCAAAACTTTCTATTCGTACGTCGCCTCGCGGCCGGCAGCATATGCACGCGAAGCTCTCTTCGAGCCCCACGGCGTGCGCAATGGCTTCGCCCATTGCGCCTGATTTCCTGAGCCAAAATCGGACGTTTAAGCCCTCTACGCACCGTTTTTCTACAAACGGCGAGGCGGGCCCCGCTCCTGCACGGACATTAGCCCGACCAGTGCTCGCGATAGACGGTCGTTTTGAAAATAAATAAATAAATTAACCCACGGCGTGCAATTTCGTGCTTGCTGGATTAACTGCGTCTTCGTCCGACGAATTCGATTCGGCAGAGGGCGGAAAAAAAAAAAAAAAGAAAAAGAGGGAGGGGTGCAACACGAGGACTTCCCAGGGGGTCACCCATCCTAGTACTACTCTCGCCCAAGCACGCTTAACTTCGGAGTTCTGATGGGATCAGGTGCATTAGTGCTGGTATGATCGCACCCGTTGAGTTACGCGCGTTAAGTTCATTTATTTGATCCGTACTCGTCTCGCAGTAACCCTTCACACTTCGAGCGGGCAAAACTTTCTATTCGTACGTCGCCTCGCGGCCGGCAGCATATGCACGCGAAGCTCTCTTCGAGCCCCACGCCGTGCGCAATGGCTTCGTCCATTGCGCCTGATTTCCTGAGCCAAAATCGGACGTTTAAGCCCTCTACGCACCGTTTTTCTACAAACGGCGAGGCGGGCCCCGCTCCTGCACGGACATTAGCCCGACCAGTGCTCGCGATAGACGGTCGTTTTGAAAATAAATAAATAAATTAACCCACGGCGTGCAATTTCGTGCTTGCTGGATTAACTGCGTCTTCGCCCGACGAATTCGATTCGGCAGAGGGCGGAAAAAAAAAAAAAAGAAAAAGAGGGAGGGGTGCAACACGAGGACTTCCCAGGGGGTCACCCATCCTAGTACTACTCTCGCCCAAGCACGCTTAACTTCGGAGTTCTGATGGGATCCGGTGCATTAGTGCTGGTATGATCGCACCCGTTGAGTTACGCGCGTTAAGTTCATTTATTTGATCCGTACTCGTCTCGCAGTAGCCCTTCACACTTCGAGCAGGCAAAACTTTCTATTCGTACGTCGCCTCGCGGCCGGCAGCATATGCACGCGAAGCTCTCTTCGAGCCCCACACCGTGCGCACTAGGCTTCGCCCATTGCGCCTGATTTCCTGAGCCAAAATCGGACGTTTGAGCCCTCCACGCACCGTTTTTCTACAAACGGCGAGGCGGGCCCCGCTCCTGCACGGACACTAGCCCGACCAGTGCTCGCGGTAGACGGTCGTTTTGAAAATAAATAAATAAATTAACCCACGGCGTGCAATTTCGTGCTTGCTGGATTAACTGCGTCTTCGCCCGACGAATTCGATTCGGGAGAGGGCGGAAAAAAAAAAAAAAAGAAAAAGAGGGAGGGGTGCAACACGAGGACTTCCCAGGGGGTCACCCATCCTAGTACTACTCTCGCCCAAGCACGCTTAACTTCGGAGTTCTGATGGGATCCGGTGCATTAGTGCTGGTATGATCGCACCCGTTGAGTTACGCGCGTTAAGTTCATTTATTTGATCCGTACTCGTCTCGCAGTAACCCTTCACACTTCGAGCGGGCAAAACTTTCTATTCGTACGTCGCCTCGCAGCCGGCAGCATATGCACGCGAAGCTCTCTTCGAGCCCCACGCCGTGCGCAATGGCTTCGCCCATTGCGCATGATTTCCTGAGCCAAAATCGGACGTTTAAGCCCTCTACGCACCGTTTTTCTACAAACGGCGAGGCGGGCCCCGCTCCTGCACGGACATTAGCCCGACCAGTGCTCGCGATAGACGGTCGTTTTGAAAATAAATAAATAAATTAACCCACGGCGTGCAATTTCGTGCTTGCTGGATTAACTGCGTCTTCGCCCGACGAATTCGATTCGGCAGAGGGCGGAAAAAAAAAAAAAAGAAAAAGAGGGAGGGGTGCAACACGAGGACTTCCCAGGGGGTCACCCATCCTAGTACTACTCTCGCCCAAGCACGCTTAACTTCGGAGTTCTGATGGGATCCGGTGCATTAGTGCTGGTATGATCGCACCCGTTGAGTTACGCGCGTTAAGTTCATTTATTTGATCCGTACTCGTCTCGCAGTAGCCCTTCACACTTCGAGCCGGCAAAACTTTCTATTCGTACGTCGCCTCGCGGCCGGCAGCATATGCACGCGAAGCTCTCTTCGAGCCCCACACCGTGCGCACTAGGCTTCGCCCATTGCGCCTGATTTCCTGAGCCAAAATCGGACGTTTGAGCCCTCCACGCACCGTTTTTCTACAAACGGCGAGGCGGGCCCCGCTCCTGCACGGACACTAGCCCGACCAGTGCTCGCGGTAGACGGTCGTTTTGAAAATAAATAAATAAATTAACCCACGGCGTGCAATTTCATGCTTGCTGGATTAACTGCGTCTTCGCCCGACGAATTCGATTCGGCAGAGGGCGGAAAAAAAAAAAAAAGAAAAAGAGGGAGGGGTGCAAGACGAGGACTTCCCAGGGGGTCACCCATCCTAGTACTACTCTCGCCCAAGCACGCTTAACTTCGGAGTTCTGATGGGATCCGGTGCATTAGTGCTGGTATGATCGCACCCGTTGAGTTACGCGCGTTAAGTTCATTTATTTGATCCGTACTCGTCTCGCAGTAACCCTTCACACTTCGAGCGGGCAAAACTTTCAATTCGTACGTCGCCTCGCGGCCGGCAGCATATGCACGCGAAGCTCTCTTCGAGCCCCACGCCGTGCGCAATGGCTTCGCCCATTGCGCATGATTTCCTGAGCCAAAATCGGACGTTTAAGCCCTCTACGCACCGTTTTTCTACAAACGGCGAGGCGGGCCCCGCTCCTGCACGGACATTAGCCCGACCAGTGCTCGCGATAGACGGTCGTTTTGAAAATAAATAAATAAATTAACCCACGGCGTGCAATTTCGTGCTTGCTGGATTAACTGCGTCTTCGCCCGACGAATTCGATTCGGCAGAGGGCGGAAAAAAAAAAAAAAGAAAAAGAGGGAGGGGTGCAACACGAGGACTTCCCAGGGGGTCACCCATCCTAGTACTACTCTCGCCCAAGCACGCTTAACTTCGGAGTTCTGATGGGATCCGGTGCATTAGTGCTGGTATGATCGCACCCGTTGAGTTACGCGCGTTAAGTTCATTTATTTGATCCGTACTCGTCTCGCAGTAGCCCTTCACACTTCGAGCAGGCAAAACTTTCTATTCGTACGTCGCCTCGCGGCCGGCAGCATATGCACGCGAAGCTCTCTTCGAGCCCCACACCGTGCGCACTAGGCTTCGCCCATTGCGCCTGATTTCCTGAGCCAAAATCGGACGTTTGAGCCCTCCACGCACCGTTTTTCTACAAACGGCGAGGCGGGCCCCGCTCCTGCACGGACACTAGCCCGACCAGTGCTCGCGGTAGACGGTCGTTTTGAAAATAAATAAATAAATTAACCCACGGCGTGCAATTTCGTGCTTGCTGGATTAACTGCGTCTTCGCCCGACGAATTCGATTCGGGAGAGGGCGGAAAAAAAAAAAAAAAGAAAAAGAGGGAGGGGTGCAACACGAGGACTTCCCAGGGGGTCACCCATCCTAGTACTACTCTCGCCCAAGCACGCTTAACTTCGGAGTTCTGATGGGATCCGGTGCATTAGTGCTGGTATGATCGCACCCGTTGAGTTACGCGCGTTAAGTTCATTTATTTGATCCGTACTCGTCTCGCAATAACCCTTCACACTTCGAGCGGGCAAAACTTTCTATTCGTACGTCGCCTCGCGGCCGGCAGCATATGCACGCGAAGCTCTCTTCGAGCCCCACGCCGTGCGCAATGGCTTCGCCCATTGCGCCTGATTTCCTGAGCCAAAATCGGACGTTTAAGCCCTCTACGCACCGTTTTTCTACAAACGGCGAGGCGGGCCCCGCTCCTGCACGGACATTAGCCCGACCAGTGTTCGCGATAGACGGTCGTTTTGAAAATAAATAAATAAATTAACCCACGGCGTGCAATTTCGTGCTTGCTGGATTAACTGCGTCTTCGCCCGATGAATTCGATTCGGCAGAGGGCGGAAAAAAAAAAAAAAGAAAAAGAGGGAGGGGTGCAACACGAGGACTTCCCAGGGGGTCACCCATCCTAGTACTACTCTCGCCCAAGCACGCTTAACTTCGGAGTTCTGATGGGATCCGTTGCATTAGTGCTGGTATGATCGCACCCGTTGGGTTACGCGCGTTAAGTTCATTTATTTGATCCGTACTCGTCTCGCAGTAGCCCTTCACACTTCGAGCAGGCAAAACTTTCTATTCGTACGTCGCCTCGCGGCCGGCAGCATATGCACGCGAAGCTCTCTTCGAGCCCCACACCGTGCGCACTAGGCTTCGCCCATTGCGCCTGATTTCCTGAGCCAAAATCGGACGTTTGAGCCCTCCACGCACCGTTTTTCTACAAACGGCGAGGCGGGCCCCGCTCCTGCACGGACACTAGCCCGACCAGTGCTCGCGGTAGACGGTCGTTTTGAAAATAAATAAATAAATCAACCCACGGCGTGCAATTTCGTGCTTGCTGGATTAACTGCGTCTTCGCCCGACGAATTCGATTCGGGAGAGGGCGGAAAAAAAAAAAAAAAGAAAAAGAGGGAGGGGTGCAACACGAGGACTTCCCAGGGGGTCACCCATCCTAGTACTACTCTCGCCCAAGCACGCTTAACTTCGGAGTTCTGATGGGATCCGGTGCATTAGTGCTGGTATGATCGCACCCGTTGAGTTACGCGCGTTAAGTTCATTTATTTGATCCGTACTCGTCTCGCAGTAACCCTTAACACTTCGAGCGGGCAAAACTTTCTATTCGTACGTCGCCTCGCGGCCGGCAGCATATGCACGCGAAGCTCTCTTCGAGCCCCACGCCGTGCGCAATGGCTTCGCCCATTGCGCCTGATTTCCTGAGCCAAAATCGGACGTTTAAGCCCTCTACGCACCGTTTTTCTACAAACGGCGAGGCGGGCCCCGCTCCTGCACGGACATTAGCCCGACCAGTGCTCGCGATAGACGGTCGTTTTGAAAATAAATAAATAAATTAACCCACGGCGTGCAATTTCGTGCTTGCTGGATTAACTGCGTCTTCGCCCGACGAATTCGATTCGGCAGAGGGCGGAAAAAAAAAAAAAAGAAAAAGAGGGAGGGGTGCAACACGAGGACTTCCCAGGGGGTCACCCATCCTAGTACTACTCTCGCCCAAGCACGCTTAACTTCGGAGTTCTGATGGGATCCGGTGCATTAGTGCTGGTATGATCGCACCCGTTGAGTTACGCGCGTTAAGTTCATTTATTTGATCCGTACTCGTCTCGCAGTAGCCCTTCACACTTCGAGCAGGCAAAACTTTCTATTCGTACGTCGCCTCGCGGCCGGCAGCATATGCACGCGAAGCTCTCTTCGAGCCCCACACCGTGCGCACTAGGCTTCGCCCATTGCGCCTGATTTCCTGAGCCAAAATCGGACGTTTGAGCCCTCCACGCACCGTTTTTCTACAAACGGCGAGGCGGGCCCCGCTCCTGCACGGACACTAGCCCGACCAGTGCTCGCGGTAGACGGTCGTTTTGAAAATAAATAAATTAATTAACCCACGGCGTGCAATTTCGTGCTTGCTGGATTAACTGCGTCTTCGCCCGACGAATTCGATTCGGGAGAGGGCGGAAAAAAAAAAAAAAAGAAAAAGAGGGAGGGGTGCAACACGAGGACTTCCCAGGGGGTCACCCATCCTAGTACTACTCTCGCCCAAGCACGCTTAACTTCGGAGTTCTGATGGGATCCGGTGCATTAGTGCTGGTATGATCGCACCCGTTGAGTTACGCGCGTTAAGTTCATTTATTTGATCCGTACTCGTCTCGCAATAACCCTTCACACTTCGAGCGGGCAAAACTTTCTATTCGTACGTCGCCTCGCGGCCGGCAGCATATGCACGCGAAGCTCTCTTCGAGCCCCACGCCGTGCGCAATAGGCTTCGCCCCTGATTTCCTGAGCCAAAATCGGACGTTTAAGCACTCTACGCACCGTTTTTCTACAAACGGCGAGGCGGGCCCCGCTCCTGCACGGACATTAGCCCGACCAGTGCTCGCGATAGACGGTCGTTTTGAAAATAAATAAATAAATTAACCCACGGCGTGCAATTTCGTGCTTGCTGGATTAACTGCGTCTTCGTCCGACGAATTCGATTCGGCAGAGGGCGGAAAAAAAAAAAAAAAGAAAAAGAGGGAGGGGTGCAACACGAGGACTTCCCAGGGGGTCACCCATCCTAGTACTACTCTCGCCCAAGCACGCTTAACTTCGGAGTTCTGATGGGATCCGGTGCATTAGTGCTGGTATGATCGCACCCGTTGAGTTACGCGCGTTAAGTTCATTTATTTGATCCGTACTCGTCTCGCAGTAACCCTTCACACTTCGAGCGGGCAAAACTTTCTATTCGTACGTCGCCTCGCGGCCGGCAGCATATGCACGCGAAGCTCTCTTCGAGCCCCACGCCGTGCGATTTCCTGAGCCAAAATCGGACGTTTAAGCCCTCTACGCACCGTTTTTCTACAAACGGCGAGGCGGGCCCCGCTCCTGCACGGACATTAGCCCGACCAGTGCTCGCGATAGACGGTCGTTTTGAAAATAAATAAATAAATTAACCCACGGCGTGCAATTTCGTGCTTGCTGGATTAACTGCGTCTTCGCCCGACGAATTCGATTCGGCAGAGGGCGGAAAAAAAAAAAAAAGAAAAAGAGGGAGGGGTGCAACACGAGGACTTCCCAGGGGGTCACCCATCCTAGTACTACTCTCGCCCAAGCACGCTTAACTTCGGAGTTCTGATGGGATCCGGTGCATTAGTGCTGGTATGATCGCACCCGTTGAGTTACGCGCGTTAAGTTCATTTATTTGATCCGTACTCGTCTCGCAGTAGCCCTTCACACTTCGAGCAGGCAAAACTTTCTATTCGTACGTCGCCTCGCGGCCGGCAGCATATGCACGCGAAGCTCTCTTCGAGCCCCACACCGTGCGCACTAGGCTTCGCCCATTGCGCCTGATTTCCTGAGCCAAAATCGGACGTTTGAGCCCTCCACGCACCGTTTTTCTACAAACGGCGAGGCGGGCCCCGCTCCTGCACGGACACTAGCCCGACCAGTGCTCGCGGTAGACGGTCGTTTTGAAAATAAATAAATAAATTAACCCACGGCGTGCAATTTCGTGCTTGCTGGATTAACTGCGTCTTCGCCCGACGAATTCGATTCGGGAGAGGGCGGAAAAAAAAAAAAAAAGAAAAAGAGGGAGGGGTGCAACACGAGGACTTCCCAGGGGGTCACCCATCCTAGTACTACTCTCGCCCAAGCACGCTTAACTTCGGAGTTCTGATGGGATCCGGTGCATTAGTGCTGGTATGATCGCACCCGTTGAGTTACGCGCGTTAAGTTCATTTATTTGATCCGTACTCGTCTCGTAATAACCCTTCACACTTCGAGCGGGCAAAACTTTCTATTCGTACATCGCCTCGCGGCCGGCAGCATATGCACGCGAAGCTCTCTTCGAGCCCCACACCGTGCGCACTAGGCTTCGCCCATTGCGCCTGATTTCCTGAGCCAAAATCGGACGTTTGAGCCCTCCACGCACCGTTTTTCTACAAACGGCGAGGCGGGCCCCGCTCCTGCACGGACACTAGCCCGACCAGTGCTCGCGGTAGACGGTCGTTTTGAAAATAAATAAATAAATTAACCCACGGCGTGCAATTTCGTGCTTGCTGGATTAACTGCGTCTTCGCCCGACGAATTCGATTCGGGAGAGGGCGGAAAAAAAAAAAAAAAGAAAAAGAGGGAGGGGTGCAACACGAGGACTTCCCAGGGGGTCACCCATCCTAGTACTACTCTCGCCCAAGCACGCTTAACTTCGGAGTTCTGATGGGATCCGGTGCATTAGTGCTGGTATGATCGCACCCGTTGAGTTACGCGCGTTAAGTTCATTTATTTGATCCGTACTCGTCTCGCAATAACCCTTCACACTTCGAGCGGGCAAAACTTTCTATTCGTACGTCGCCTCGCGGCCGGCAGCATATGCACGCGAAGCTCTCTTCGAGCCCCACGCCGTGCGCAATAGGCTTTGCCCATTGCGCCTGATTTCCTGAGCCAAAATCGGACGTTTAAGCACTCTACGCACCGTTTTTCTACAAACGGCGAGGCGGGCCCCGCTCCTGCACGGACATTAGCCCGACCAGTGCTCGCGATAGACGGTCGTTTTGAAAATAAATAAATAAATTAACCCACGGCGTGCAATTTCGTGCTTGCTGGATTAACTGCGTCTTCGTCCGACGAATTCGATTCGGCAGAGGGCGGAAAAAAAAAAAAAAAGAAAAAGAGGGAGGGGTGCAACACGAGGACTTCCCAGGGGGTCACCCATCCTAGTACTACTCTCGCCCAAGCACGCTTAACTTCGGAGTTCTGATGGGATCCGGTGCATTAGTGCTGGTATGATCGCACCCGTTGAGTTACGCGCGTTAAGTTCATTTATTTGATCCGTACTCGTCTCGCAGTAACCCTTCACACTTCGAGCGGGCAAAACTTTCTATTCGTACGTCGCCTCGCGGCCGGCAGCATATGCACGCGAAGCTCTCTTCGAGCCCCACGCCGTGCGATTTCCTGAGCCAAAATCGGACGTTTAAGCCCTCTACGCACCGTTTTTCTACAAACGGCGAGGCGGGCCCCGCTCCTGCACGGACATTAGCCCGACCAGTGCTCGCGATAGACGGTCGTTTTGAAAATAAATAAATAAATTAACCCACGGCGTGCAATTTCGTGCTTGCTGGATTAACTGCATCTTCGCCCGACGAATTCGATTCGGCAGAGGGCGGAAAAAAAAAAAAAAGAAAAAGAGGGAGGGGTGCAACACGAGGACTTCCCAGGGGGTCACCCATCCTAGTACTACTCTCGCCCAAGCACGCTTAACTTCGGAGTTCTGATGGGATCCGGTGCATTAGTGCTGGTATGATCGCACCCGTTGAGTTACGCGCGTTAAGTTCATTTATTTGATCCGTACTCGTCTCGCAGTAGCCCTTCACACTTCGAGCAGGCAAAACTTTCTATTCGTACGTCGCCTCGCGGCCGGCAGCATATGCACGCGAAGCTCTCTTCGAGCCCCACACCGTGCGCACTAGGCTTCGCCCATTGCGCCTGATTTCCTGAGCCAAAATCGGACGTTTGAGCCCTCCACGCACCGTTTTTCTACAAACGGCGAGGCGGGCCCCGCTCCTGCACGGACACTAGCCCGACCAGTGCTCGCGGTAGACGGTCGTTTTGAAAATAAATAAATAAATTAACCCACGGCGTGCAATTTCGTGCTTGCCGGATTAACTGCGTCTTCGCCCGACGAATTCGATTCGGGAGAGGGCGGAAAAAAAAAAAAAAAGAAAAAGAGGGAGGGGTGCAACACGAGGACTTCCCAGGGGGTCACCCATCCTAGTACTACTCTCGCCCAAGCACGCTTAACTTCGGAGTTCTGATGGGATCCGGTGCATTAGTGCTGGTATGATCGCACCCGTTGAGTTACGCGCGTTAAGTTCATTTATTTGATCCGTACTCGTCTCGTAATAACCCTTCACACTTCGAGCGGGCAAAACTTTCTATTCGTACATCGCCTCGCGGCCGGCAGCATATGCACGCGAAGCTCTCTTCGAGCCCCACGCCGTGCGCAATAGGCTTCGCCCATTGCGCCTGATTTCCTGAGCCAAAATCGGACGTTTAAGCCCTCTACGCACCGTTTTTCTACAAACGGCGAGGCGGGCCCCGCTCCTGCACGGACATTAGCCCGACCAGTGCTCGCGATAGACGGTCGTTTTGAAAATAAATAAATAAATTAACCCACGGCGTGCAATTTCGTGCTTGCTGGATTAACTGCGTCTTCGTCCGACGAATTCGATTCGGCAGAGGGCGGAAAAAAAAAAAAAAAGAAAAAGAGGGAGGGGTGCAACACGAGGACTTCCCAGGGGGTCACCCATCCTAGTACTACTCTCGCCCAAGCACGCTTAACTTCGGAGTTCTGATGGGATCCGGTGCATTAGTGCTGGTATGATCGCACCCGTTGAGTTACGCGCGTTAAGTTCATTTATTTGATCCGTACTCGTCTCGCAGTAACCCTTCACACTTCGAGCGGGCAAAACTTTCTATTCGTACGTCGTCTCGCGGCCGGCAGCATATGCACGCGAAGCTCTCTTCGAGCCCCACGCCGTGCGCAATGGCTTCGCCCATTGCGCCTGATTTCCTGAGCCAAAATCGGACGTTTAAGCCCTCTACGCACCGTTTTTCTACAAACGGCGAGGCGGGCCCCGCTCCTGCACGGACATTAGCCCGACCAGTGCTCGCGATAGACGGTCGTTTTGAAAATAAATAAATAAATTAACCCACGGCGTGCAATTTCGTGCTTGCTGGATTAACTGCGTCTTCGTCCGACGAATTCGATTCGGCAGAGGGCGGAAAAAAAAAAAAAAAAGAAAAAGAGGGAGGGGTGCAACACGAGGACTTCCCAGGGGGTCACCCATCCTAGTACTACTCTCGCCCAAGCACGCTTAACTTCGGAGTTCTGATGGGATCCGGTGCATTAGTGCTGGTATGATCGCACCCGTTGAGTTACGCGCGTTAAGTTCATTTATTTGATCCGTACTCGTCTCGCAGTAACCCTTCACACTTCGAGCGGGCAAAACTTTCTATTCGTACGTCGCCTCGCGGCCGGCAGCGTATGCACGCGAAGCTCTCTTCGAGCCCCACGCCGTGCGCAATGGCTTCGCCCATTGCGCCTGATTTCCTGAGCCAAAATCGGACGTTTAAGCCCTCTACGCACCGTTTTTCTACAAACGGCGAGGCGGGCCCCGCTCCTGCATGGACATTAGCCCGACCAGTGCTCGCGATAGACGGTCGTTTTGAAAATAAATAAATAAATTAACCCACGGCGTGCAATTTCGTGCTTGCTGGATTAACTGCGTCTTCGCCCGACGAATTCGATTCGGCAGAGGGCGGAAAAAAAAAAAAAAGAAAAAGAGGGAGGGGTGCAACACGAGGACTTCCCAGGGGGTCACCCATCCTAGTACTACTCTCGCCCAAGCACGCTTAACTTCGGAGTTCTGATGGGATCCGGTGCATTAGTGCTGGTATGATCGCACCCGTTGAGTTACGCGCGTTAAGTTCATTTATTTGATCCGTACTCGTCTCGCAGTAGCCCTTCACACTTCGAGCAGGCAAAACTTTCTATTCGTACGTCGCCTCGCGGCCGGCAGCATATGCACGCGGAGCTCTCTTCGAGCCCCACACCGTGCGCACTAGGCTTCGCCCATTGCGCCTGATTTCCTGAGCCAAAATCGGACGTTTGAGCCCTCCACGCACCGTTTTTCTACAAACGGCGAGGCGGGCCCCGCTCCTGCACGGACACTAGCCTGACCAGTGCTCGCGGTAGACGGTCGTTTTGAAAATAAATAAATAAATTAACCCACGGCGTGCAATTTCGTGCTTGCTGGATTAACTGCGTCTTCGCCCGACGAATTCGATTCGGGAGAGGGCGGAAAAAAAAAAAAAAAGAAAAAGAGGGAGGGGTGCAACACGAGGACTTCCCAGGGGGTCACCCATCCTAGTACTACTCTCGCCCAAGCACGCTTAACTTCGGAGTTCTGATGGGATCCGGTGCATTAGTGCTGGTATGATCGCACCCGTTGAGTTACGCGCGTTAAGTTCATTTATTTGATCCGTACTCGTCTCGCAATAACCCTTCACACTTCGAGCGGGCAAAACTTTCTATTCGTACGTCGCCTCGCGGCCGGCAGCATATGCACGCGAAGCTCTCTTCGAGCCCCACGCCGTGCGCAATAGGCTTCGCCCCTGATTTCCTGAGCCAAAATCGGACGTTTAAGCACTCTACGCACCGTTTTTCTACAAACGGCGAGGCGGGCCCCGCTCCTGCACGGACATTAGCCCGACCAGTGCTCGCGATAGACGGTCGTTTTGAAAATAAATAAATAAATTAACCCACGGCGTGCAATTTCGTGCTTGCTGGATTAACTGCGTCTTCGTCCGACGAATTCGATTCGGCAGAGGGCGGAAAAAAAAAAAAAAAGAAAAAGAGGGAGGGGTGCAACACGAGGACTTCCCAGGGGGTCACCCATCCTAGTACTACTCTCGCCCAAGCACGCTTAACTTCGGAGTTCTGATGGGATCCGGTGCATTAGTGCTGGTATGATCGCACCCGTTGAGTTACGCGCGTTAAGTTCATTTATTTGATCCGTACTCGTCTCGCAGTAACCCTTCACACTTCGAGCGGGCAAAACTTTCTATTCGTACGTCGCCTCGCGGCCGGCAGCATATGCACGCGAAGCTCTCTTCGAGCCCCACGCCGTGCGATTTCCTGAGCCAAAATCGGACGTTTAAGCCCTCTACGCACCGTTTTTCTACAAACGGCGAGGCGGGCCCCGCTCCTGCACGGACATTAGCCCGACCAGTGCTCGCGATAGACGGTCGTTTTGAAAATAAATAAATAAATTAACCCACGGCGTGCAATTTCGTGCTTGCTGGATTAACTGCGTCTTCGCCCGACGAATTCGATTCGGCAGAGGGCGGAAAAAAAAAAAAAAGAAAAAGAGGGAGGGGTGCAACACGAGGACTTCCCAGGGGGTCACCCATCCTAGTACTACTCTCGCCCAAGCACGCTTAACTTCGGAGTTCTGATGGGATCCGGTGCATTAGTGCTGGTATGATCGCACCCGTTGAGTTACGCGCGTTAAGTTCATTTATTTGATCCGTACTCGTCTCGCAGTAGCCCTTCACACTTCGAGCAGGCAAAACTTTCTATTCGTACGTCGCCTCGCGGCCGGCAGCATATGCACGCGAAGCTCTCTTCGAGCCCCACACCGTGCGCACTAGGCTTCGCCCATTGCGCCTGATTTCCTGAGCCAAAATCGGACGTTTGAGCCCTCCACGCACCGTTTTTCTACAAACGGCGAGGCGGGCCCCGCTCCTGCACGGACACTAGCCCGACCAGTGCTCGCGGTAGACGGTCGTTTTGAAAATAAATAAATAAATTAACCCACGGCGTGCAATTTCGTGCTTGCTGGATTAACTGCGTCTTCGCCCGACGAATTCGATTCGGGAGAGGGCGGAAAAAAAAAAAAAAAGAAAAAGAGGGAGGGGTGCAACACGAGGACTTCCCAGGGGGTCACCCATCCTAGTACTACTCTCGCCCAAGCACGCTTAACTTCGGAGTTCTGATGGGATCCGGTGCATTAGTGCTGGTATGATCGCACCCGTTGAGTTACGCGCGTTAAGTTCATTTATTTGATCCGTACTCGTCTCGTAATAACCCTTCACACTTCGAGCGGGCAAAACTTTCTATTCGTACATCGCCTCGCGGCCGGCAGCATATGCACGCGAAGCTCTCTTCGAGCCCCACACCGTGCGCACTAGGCTTCGCCCATTGCGCCTGATTTCCTGAGCCAAAATCGGACGTTTGAGCCCTCCACGCACCGTTTTTCTACAAACGGCGAGGCGGGCCCCGCTCCTGCACGGACACTAGCCCGACCAGTGCTCGCGGTAGACGGTCGTTTTGAAAATAAATAAATAAATTAACCCACGGCGTGCAATTTCGTGCTTGCTGGATTAACTGCGTCTTCGCCCGACGAATTCGATTCGGGAGAGGGCGGAAAAAAAAAAAAAAAGAAAAAGAGGGAGGGGTGCAACACGAGGACTTCCCAGGGGGTCACCCATCCTAGTACTACTCTCGCCCAAGCACGCTTAACTTCGGAGTTCTGATGGGATCCGGTGCATTAGTGCTGGTATGATCGCACCCGTTGAGTTACGCGCGTTAAGTTCATTTATTTGATCCGTACTCGTCTCGCAGTAACCCTTCACACTTCGAGCGGGCAAAACTTTCTATTCGTACGTCGTCTCGCGGCCGGCAGCATATGCACGCGAAGCTCTCTTCGAGCCCCACGCCGTGCGCAATGGCTTCGCCCATTGCGCCTGATTTCCTGAGCCAAAATCGGACGTTTAAGCCCTCTACGCACCGTTTTTCTACAAACGGCGAGGCGGGCCCCGCTCCTGCACGGACATTAGCCCGACCAGTGCTCGCGATAGACGGTCGTTTTGAAAATAAATAAATAAATTAACCCACGGCGTGCAATTTCGTGCTTGCTGGATTAACTGCGTCTTCGTCCGACGAATTCGATTCGGCAGAGGGCGGAAAAAAAAAAAAAAAAGAAAAAGAGGGAGGGGTGCAACACGAGGACTTCCCAGGGGGTCACCCATCCTAGTACTACTCTCGCCCAAGCACGCTTAACTTCGGAGTTCTGATGGGATCCGGTGCATTAGTGCTGGTATGATCGCACCCGTTGAGTTACGCGCGTTAAGTTCATTTATTTGATCCGTACTCGTCTCGCAGTAACCCTTCACACTTCGAGCGGGCAAAACTTTCTATTCGTACGTCGCCTCGCGGCCGGCAGCGTATGCACGCGAAGCTCTCTTCGAGCCCCACGCCGTGCGCAATGGCTTCGCCCATTGCGCCTGATTTCCTGAGCCAAAATCGGACGTTTAAGCCCTCTACGCACCGTTTTTCTACAAACGGCGAGGCGGGCCCCGCTCCTGCATGGACATTAGCCCGACCAGTGCTCGCGATAGACGGTCGTTTTGAAAATAAATAAATAAATTAACCCACGGCGTGCAATTTCGTGCTTGCTGGATTAACTGCGTCTTCGCCCGACGAATTCGATTCGGCAGAGGGCGGAAAAAAAAAAAAAAGAAAAAGAGGGAGGGGTGCAACACGAGGACTTCCCAGGGGGTCACCCATCCTAGTACTACTCTCGCCCAAGCACGCTTAACTTCGGAGTTCTGATGGGATCCGGTGCATTAGTGCTGGTATGATCGCACCCGTTGAGTTACGCGCGTTAAGTTCATTTATTTGATCCGTACTCGTCTCGCAGTAGCCCTTCACACTTCGAGCAGGCAAAACTTTCTATTCGTACGTCGCCTCGCGGCCGGCAGCATATGCACGCGGAGCTCTCTTCGAGCCCCACACCGTGCGCACTAGGCTTCGCCCATTGCGCCTGATTTCCTGAGCCAAAATCGGACGTTTGAGCCCTCCACGCACCGTTTTTCTACAAACGGCGAGGCGGGCCCCGCTCCTGCACGGACACTAGCCTGACCAGTGCTCGCGGTAGACGGTCGTTTTGAAAATAAATAAATAAATTAACCCACGGCGTGCAATTTCGTGCTTGCTGGATTAACTGCGTCTTCGCCCGACGAATTCGATTCGGGAGAGGGCGGAAAAAAAAAAAAAAAGAAAAAGAGGGAGGGGTGCAACACGAGGACTTCCCAGGGGGTCACCCATCCTAGTACTACTCTCGCCCAAGCACGCTTAACTTCGGAGTTCTGATGGGATCCGGTGCATTAGTGCTGGTATGATCGCACCCGTTGAGTTACGCGCGTTAAGTTCATTTATTTGATCCGTACTCGTCTCGCAATAACCCTTCACACTTCGAGCGGGCAAAACTTTCTATTCGTACGTCGCCTCGCGGCCGGCAGCATATGCACGCGAAGCTCTCTTCGAGCCCCACGCCGTGCGCAATAGGCTTCGCCCCTGATTTCCTGAGCCAAAATCGGACGTTTAAGCACTCTACGCACCGTTTTTCTACAAACGGCGAGGCGGGCCCCGCTCCTGCACGGACATTAGCCCGACCAGTGCTCGCGATAGACGGTCGTTTTGAAAATAAATAAATAAATTAACCCACGGCGTGCAATTTCGTGCTTGCTGGATTAACTGCGTCTTCGTCCGACGAATTCGATTCGGCAGAGGGCGGAAAAAAAAAAAAAAAGAAAAAGAGGGAGGGGTGCAACACGAGGACTTCCCAGGGGGTCACCCATCCTAGTACTACTCTCGCCCAAGCACGCTTAACTTCGGAGTTCTGATGGGATCCGGTGCATTAGTGCTGGTATGATCGCACCCGTTGAGTTACGCGCGTTAAGTTCATTTATTTGATCCGTACTCGTCTCGCAGTAACCCTTCACACTTCGAGCGGGCAAAACTTTCTATTCGTACGTCGCCTCGCGGCCGGCAGCATATGCACGCGAAGCTCTCTTCGAGCCCCACGCCGTGCGATTTCCTGAGCCAAAATCGGACGTTTAAGCCCTCTACGCACCGTTTTTCTACAAACGGCGAGGCGGGCCCCGCTCCTGCACGGACATTAGCCCGACCAGTGCTCGCGATAGACGGTCGTTTTGAAAATAAATAAATAAATTAACCCACGGCGTGCAATTTCGTGCTTGCTGGATTAACTGCGTCTTCGCCCGACGAATTCGATTCGGCAGAGGGCGGAAAAAAAAAAAAAAGAAAAAGAGGGAGGGGTGCAACACGAGGACTTCCCAGGGGGTCACCCATCCTAGTACTACTCTCGCCCAAGCACGCTTAACTTCGGAGTTCTGATGGGATCCGGTGCATTAGTGCTGGTATGATCGCACCCGTTGAGTTACGCGCGTTAAGTTCATTTATTTGATCCGTACTCGTCTCGCAGTAGCCCTTCACACTTCGAGCAGGCAAAACTTTCTATTCGTACGTCGCCTCGCGGCCGGCAGCATATGCACGCGAAGCTCTCTTCGAGCCCCACACCGTGCGCACTAGGCTTCGCCCATTGCGCCTGATTTCCTGAGCCAAAATCGGACGTTTGAGCCCTCCACGCACCGTTTTTCTACAAACGGCGAGGCGGGCCCCGCTCCTGCACGGACACTAGCCCGACCAGTGCTCGCGGTAGACGGTCGTTTTGAAAATAAATAAATAAATTAACCCACGGCGTGCAATTTCGTGCTTGCTGGATTAACTGCGTCTTCGCCCGACGAATTCGATTCGGGAGAGGGCGGAAAAAAAAAAAAAAAGAAAAAGAGGGAGGGGTGCAACACGAGGACTTCCCAGGGGGTCACCCATCCTAGTACTACTCTCGCCCAAGCACGCTTAACTTCGGAGTTCTGATGGGATCCGGTGCATTAGTGCTGGTATGATCGCACCCGTTGAGTTACGCGCGTTAAGTTCATTTATTTGATCCGTACTCGTCTCGTAATAACCCTTCACACTTCGAGCGGGCAAAACTTTCTATTCGTACATCGCCTCGCGGCCGGCAGCATATGCACGCGAAGCTCTCTTCGAGCCCCACACCGTGCGCACTAGGCTTCGCCCATTGCGCCTGATTTCCTGAGCCAAAATCGGACGTTTGAGCCCTCCACGCACCGTTTTTCTACAAACGGCGAGGCGGGCCCCGCTCCTGCACGGACACTAGCCCGACCAGTGCTCGCGGTAGACGGTCGTTTTGAAAATAAATAAATAAATTAACCCACGGCGTGCAATTTCGTGCTTGCTGGATTAACTGCGTCTTCGCCCGACGAATTCGATTCGGGAGAGGGCGGAAAAAAAAAAAAAAAGAAAAAGAGGGAGGGGTGCAACACGAGGACTTCCCAGGGGGTCACCCATCCTAGTACTACTCTCGCCCAAGCACGCTTAACTTCGGAGTTCTGATGGGATCCGGTGCATTAGTGCTGGTATGATCGCACCCGTTGAGTTACGCGCGTTAAGTTCATTTATTTGATCCGTACTCGTCTCGCAATAACCCTTCACACTTCGAGCGGGCAAAACTTTCTATTCGTACGTCGCCTCGCGGCCGGCAGCATATGCACGCGAAGCTCTCTTCGAGCCCCACGCCGTGCGCAATAGGCTTCGCCCATTGCGCCTGATTTCCTGAGCCAAAATCGGACGTTTAAGCACTCTACGCACCGTTTTTCTACAAACGGCGAGGCGGGCCCCGCTCCTGCACGGACATTAGCCCGACCAGTGCTCGCGATAGACGGTCGTTTTGAAAATAAATAAATAAATTAACCCACGGCGTGCAATTTCGTGCTTGCTGGATTAACTGCGTCTTCGTCCGACGAATTCGATTCGGCAGAGGGCGGAAAAAAAAAAAAAAAGAAAAAGAGGGAGGGGTGCAACACGAGGACTTCCCAGGGGGTCACCCATCCTAGTACTACTCTCGCCCAAGCACGCTTAACTTCGGAGTTCTGATGGGATCCGGTGCATTAGTGCTGGTATGATCGCACCCGTTGAGTTACGCGCGTTAAGTTCATTTATTTGATCCGTACTCGTCTCGCAGTAACCCTTCACACTTCGAGCGGGCAAAACTTTCTATTCGTACGTCGCCTCGCGGCCGGCAGCATATGCACGCGAAGCTCTCTTCGAGCCCCACGCCGTGCGATTTCCTGAGCCAAAATCGGACGTTTAAGCCCTCTACGCACCGTTTTTCTACAAACGGCGAGGCGGGCCCCGCTCCTGCACGGACATTAGCCCGACCAGTGCTCGCGATAGACGGTCGTTTTGAAAATAAATAAATAAATTAACCCACGGCGTGCAATTTCGTGCTTGCTGGATTAACTGCATCTTCGCCCGACGAATTCGATTCGGCAGAGGGCGGAAAAAAAAAAAAAAGAAAAAGAGGGAGGGGTGCAACACGAGGACTTCCCAGGGGGTCACCCATCCTAGTACTACTCTCGCCCAAGCACGCTTAACTTCGGAGTTCTGATGGGATCCGGTGCATTAGTGCTGGTATGATCGCACCCGTTGAGTTACGCGCGTTAAGTTCATTTATTTGATCCGTACTCGTCTCGCAGTAGCCCTTCACACTTCGAGCAGGCAAAACTTTCTATTCGTACGTCGCCTCGCGGCCGGCAGCATATGCACGCGAAGCTCTCTTCGAGCCCCACACCGTGCGCACTAGGCTTCGCCCATTGCGCCTGATTTCCTGAGCCAAAATCGGACGTTTGAGCCCTCCACGCACCGTTTTTCTACAAACGGCGAGGCGGGCCCCGCTCCTGCACGGACACTAGCCCGACCAGTGCTCGCGGTAGACGGTCGTTTTGAAAATAAATAAATAAATTAACCCACGGCGTGCAATTTCGTGCTTGCTGGATTAACTGCGTCTTCGCCCGACGAATTCGATTCGGGAGAGGGCGGAAAAAAAAAAAAAAAGAAAAAGAGGGAGGGGTGCAACACGAGGACTTCCCAGGGGGTCACCCATCCTAGTACTACTCTCGCCCAAGCACGCTTAACTTCGGAGTTCTGATGGGATCCGGTGCATTAGTGCTGGTATGATCGCACCCGTTGAGTTACGCGCGTTAAGTTCATTTATTTGATCCGTACTCGTCTCGTAATAACCCTTCACACTTCGAGCGGGCAAAACTTTCTATTCGTACATCGCCTCGCGGCCGGCAGCATATGCACGCGAAGCTCTCTTCGAGCCCCACGCCGTGCGCAATAGGCTTCGCCCATTGCGCCTGATTTCCTGAGCCAAAATCGGACGTTTAAGCCCTCTACGCACCGTTTTTCTACAAACGGCGAGGCGGGCCCCGCTCCTGCACGGACATTAGCCCGACCAGTGCTCGCGATAGACGGTCGTTTTGAAAATAAATAAATAAATTAACCCACGGCGTGCAATTTCGTGCTTGCTGGATTAACTGCGTCTTCGTCCGACGAATTCGATTCGGCAGAGGGCGGAAAAAAAAAAAAAAAGAAAAAGAGGGAGGGGTGCAACACGAGGACTTCCCAGGGGGTCACCCATCCTAGTACTACTCTCGCCCAAGCACGCTTAACTTCGGAGTTCTGATGGGATCCGGTGCATTAGTGCTGGTATGATCGCACCCGTTGAGTTACGCGCGTTAAGTTCATTTATTTGATCCGTACTCGTCTCGCAGTAACCCTTCACACTTCGAGCGGGCAAAACTTTCTATTCGTACGTCGTCTCGCGGCCGGCAGCATATGCACGCGAAGCTCTCTTCGAGCCCCACGCCGTGCGCAATGGCTTCGCCCATTGCGCCTGATTTCCTGAGCCAAAATCGGACGTTTAAGCCCTCTACGCACCGTTTTTCTACAAACGGCGAGGCGGGCCCCGCTCCTGCACGGACATTAGCCCGACCAGTGCTCGCGATAGACGGTCGTTTTGAAAATAAATAAATAAATTAACCCACGGCGTGCAATTTCGTGCTTGCTGGATTAACTGCGTCTTCGTCCGACGAATTCGATTCGGCAGAGGGCGGAAAAAAAAAAAAAAAAGAAAAAGAGGGAGGGGTGCAACACGAGGACTTCCCAGGGGGTCACCCATCCTAGTACTACTCTCGCCCAAGCACGCTTAACTTCGGAGTTCTGATGGGATCCGGTGCATTAGTGCTGGTATGATCGCACCCGTTGAGTTACGCGCGTTAAGTTCATTTATTTGATCCGTACTCGTCTCGCAGTAACCCTTCACACTTCGAGCGGGCAAAACTTTCTATTCGTACGTCGCCTCGCGGCCGGCAGCGTATGCACGCGAAGCTCTCTTCGAGCCCCACGCCGTGCGCAATGGCTTCGCCCATTGCGCCTGATTTCCTGAGCCAAAATCGGACGTTTAAGCCCTCTACGCACCGTTTTTCTACAAACGGCGAGGCGGGCCCCGCTCCTGCACGGACATTAGCCCGACCAGTGCTCGCGATAGACGGTCGTTTTGAAAATAAATAAATAAATTAACCCACGGCGTGCAATTTCGTGCTTGCTGGATTAACTGCGTCTTCGCCCGACGAATTCGATTCGGCAGAGGGCGGAAAAAAAAAAAAAAGAAAAAGAGGGAGGGGTGCAACACGAGGACTTCCCAGGGGGTCACCCATCCTAGTACTACTCTCGCCCAAGCACGCTTAACTTCGGAGTTCTGATGGGATCCGGTGCATTAGTGCTGGTATGATCGCACCCGTTGAGTTACGCGCGTTAAGTTCATTTATTTGATCCGTACTCGTCTCGCAGTAGCCCTTCACACTTCGAGCAGGCAAAACTTTCTATTCGTACGTCGCCTCGCGGCCGGCAGCATATGCACGCGGAGCTCTCTTCGAGCCCCACACCGTGCGCACTAGGCTTCGCCCATTGCGCCTGATTTCCTGAGCCAAAATCGGACGTTTGAGCCCTCCACGCACCGTTTTTCTACAAACGGCGAGGCGGGCCCCGCTCCTGCACGGACACTAGCCTGACCAGTGCTCGCGGTAGACGGTCGTTTTGAAAATAAATAAATAAATTAACCCACGGCGTGCAATTTCGTGCTTGCTGGATTAACTGCGTCTTCGCCCGACGAATTCGATTCGGGAGAGGGCGGAAAAAAAAAAAAAAAGAAAAAGAGGGAGGGGTGCAACACGAGGACTTCCCAGGGGGTCACCCATCCTAGTACTACTCTCGCCCAAGCACGCTTAACTTCGGAGTTCTGATGGGATCCGGTGCATTAGTGCTGGTATGATCGCACCCGTTGAGTTACGCGCGTTAAGTTCATTTATTTGATCCGTACTCGTCTCGCAATAACCCTTCACACTTCGAGCGGGCAAAACTTTCTATTCGTACATCGCCTCGCGGCCGGCAGCATATGCACGCGAAGCTCTCTTCGAGCCCCACGCCGTGCGCAATAGGCTTCGCCCATTGCGCCTGATTTCCTGAGCCAAAATCGGACGTTTAAGCCCTCTACGCACCGTTTTTCTACAAACGGCGAGGCGGGCCCCGCTCCTGCACGGACATTAGCCCGACCAGTGCTCGCGATAGACGGTCGTTTTGAAAATAAATAAATAAATTAACCCACGGCGTGCAATTTCGTGCTTGCTGGATTAACTGCGTCTTCGTCCGACGAATTCGATTCGGCAGAGGGCGGAAAAAAAAAAAAAAAAGAAAAAGAGGGAGGGGTGCAACACGAGGACTTCCCAGGGGGTCACCCATCCTAGTACTACTCTCGCCCAAGCACGCTTAACTTCGGAGTTCTGATGGGATCCGGTGCATTAGTGCTGGTATGATCGCACCCGTTGAGTTACGCGCGTTAAGTTCATTTATTTGATCCGTACTCGTCTCGCAGTAACCCTTCACACTTCGAGCGGGCAAAACTTTCTATTCGTACGTCGCCTCGCGGCCGGCAGCATATGCACGCGAAGCTCTCTTCGAGCCCCACGCCGTGCGCAATGGCTTCGCCCATTGCGCCTGATTTCCTGAGCCAAAATCGGACGTTTCAGCCCTCTACGCACCGTTTTTCTACAAACGGCGAGGCGGGCCCCGCTCCTGCACGGACATTAGCCCGACCAGTGCTCGCGATAGACGGTCGTTTTGAAAATAAATAAATAAATTAACCCACGGCGTGCAATTTCGTGCTTGCTGGATTAACTGCGTCTTCGCCCGACGAATTCGATTCGGCAGAGGGCGGAAAAAAAAAAAAAAGAAAAAGAGGGAGGGGTGCAACACGAGGACTTCCCAGGGGGTCACCCATCCTAGTACTACTCTCGCCCAAGCACGCTTAACTTCGGAGTTCTGATGGGATCCGGTGCATTAGTGCTGGTATGATCGCACCCGTTGAGTTACGCGCGTTAAGTTCATTTATTTGATCCGTACTCGTCTCGCAGTAACCCTTCACACTTCGAGCGGGCAAAACTTTCTATTCGTACGTCGCCTCGCGGCCGGCAGCATATGCACGCGAAGCTCTCTTCGAGCCCCACGCCGTGCGCAATGGCTTCGCCCATTGCGCCTGATTTCCTGAGCCAAAATCGGACGTTTAAGCCCTCTACGCACCGTTTTTCTACAAACGGCGAGGCGGGCCCCGCTCCTGCACGGACATTAGCCCGACCAGTGCTCGCGATAGACGGTCGTTTTGAAAATAAATAAATAAATTAACCCACGGCGTGCAATTTCGTGCTTGCTGGATTAACTGCGTCTTCGTCCGACGAATTCGATTCGGCAGAGGGCGGAAAAAAAAAAAAAAAGAAAAAGAGGGAGGGGTGCAACACGAGGACTTCCCAGGGGGTCACCCATCCTAGTACTACTCTCGCCCAAGCACGCTTAACTTCGGAGTTCTGATGGGATCCGGTGCATTAGTGCTGGTATGATCGCACCCGTTGAGTTACGCGCGTTAAGTTCATTTATTTGATCCGTACTCGTCTCGCAGTAACCCTTCACACTTCGAGCGGGCAAAACTTTCTATTCGTACGTCGCCTCGCGGCCGGCAGCATATGCACGCGAAGCTCTCTTCGAGCCCCACGCCGTGCGCAATGGCTTCGCCCATTGCGCCTGATTTCCTGAGCCAAAATCGGACGTTTCAGCCCTCTACGCACCGTTTTTCTACAAACGGCGAGGCGGGCCCCGCTCCTGCACGGACATTAGCCCGACCAGTGCTCGCGATAGACGGTCGTTTTGAAAATAAATAAATAAATTAACCCACGGCGTGCAATTTCGTGCTTGCTGGATTAACTGCGTCTTCGCCCGACGAATTCGATTCGGCAGAGGGCGGAAAAAAAAAAAAAAGAAAAAGAGGGAGGGGTGCAACACGAGGACTTCCCAGGGGGTCACCCATCCTAGTACTACTCTCGCCCAAGCACGCTTAACTTCGGAGTTCTGATGGGATCCGGTGCATTAGTGCTGGTATGATCGCACCCGTTGAGTTACGCGCGTTAAGTTCATTTATTTGATCCGTACTCGTCTCGCAGTAGCCCTTCACACTTCGAGCAGGCAAAACTTTCTATTCGTACGTCGCCTCGCGGCCGGCAGCATATGCACGCGAAGCTCTCTTCGAGCCCCACACCGTGCGCACTAGGCTTCGCCCATTGCGCCTGATTTCCTGAGCCAAAATCGGACGTTTGAGCCCTCGACGCACCGTTTTTCTACAAACGGCGACGCGGGCCCCGCTCCTGCACGGACACTAGCCCGACCAGTGCTCGCGGTAGACGGTCGTTTTGAAAATAAATAAATTAATTAACCCACGGCGTGCAATTTCGTGCTTGCTGGATTAACTGCGTCTTCGCCCGACGAATTCGATTCGGGAGAGGGCGGAAAAAAAAAAAAAAAGAAAAAGAGGGAGGGGTGCAACACGAGGACTTCCCAGGGGGTCACCCATCCTAGTACTACTCTCGCCCAAGCACGCTTAACTTCGGAGTTCTGATGGGATCCGGTGCATTAGTGCTGGTATGATCGCACCCGTTGAGTTACGCGCGTTAAGTTCATTTATTTGATCCGTACTCGTCTCGCAATAACCCTTCACACTTCGAGCGGGCAAAACTTTCTATTCGTACGTCGCCTCGCGGCCGGCAGCATATGCACGCGAAGCTCTCTTCGAGCCCCACGCCGTGCGCAATAGGCTTCGCCCATTGCGCCTGATTTCCTGAGCCAAAATCGGACGTTTAAGCCCTCTACGCACCGTTTTTCTACAAACGGCGAGGCGGGCCCCGCTCCTGCACGGACATTAGCCCGACCAGTGCTCGCGATAGACGGTCGTTTTGAAAATAAATAAATAAATTAACCCACGGCGTGCAATTTCGTGCTTGCTGGATTAACTGCGTCTTCGTCCGACGAATTCGATTCGGCAGAGGGCGGAAAAAAAAAAAAAAAGAAAAAGAGGGAGGGGTGCAACACGAGGACTTCCCAGGGGGTCACCCATCCTAGTACTACTCTCGCCCAAGCACGCTTAACTTCGGAGTTCTGATGGGATCCGGTGCATTAGTGCTGGTATGATCGCACCCGTTGAGTTACGCGCGTTAAGTTCATTTATTTGATCCGTACTCGTCTCGCAGTAACCCTTCACACTTCGAGCGGGCAAAACTTTCTATTCGTACGTCGCCTCGCGGCCGGCAGCATATGCACGCGAAGCTCTCTTCGAGCCCCACGCCGTGCGATTTCCTGAGCCAAAATCGGACGTTTAAGCCCTCTACGCACCGTTTTTCTACAAACGGCGAGGCGGGCCCCGCTCCTGCACGGACATTAGCCCGACCAGTGCTCGCGATAGACGGTCGTTTTGAAAATAAATAAATAAATTAACCCACGGCGTGCAATTTCGTGCTTGCTGGATTAACTGCGTCTTCGCCCGACGAATTCGATTCGGCAGAGGGCGGAAAAAAAAAAAAAAGAAAAAGAGGGAGGGGTGCAACACGAGGACTTCCCAGGGGGTCACCCATCCTAGTACTACTCTCGCCCAAGCACGCTTAACTTCGGAGTTCTGATGGGATCCGGTGCATTAGTGCTGGTATGATCGCACCCGTTGAGTTACGCGCGTTAAGTTCATTTATTTGATCCGTACTCGTCTCGCAGTAGCCCTTCACACTTCGAGCAGGCAAAACTTTCTATTCGTACGTCGCCTCGCGGCCGGCAGCATATGCACGCGAAGCTCTCTTCGAGCCCCACACCGTGCGCACTAGGCTTCGCCCATTGCGCCTGATTTCCTGAGCCAAAATCGGACGTTTGAGCCCTCCACGCACCGTTTTTCTACAAACGGCGAGGCGGGCCCCGCTCCTGCACGGACACTAGCCCGACCAGTGCTCGCGGTAGACGGTCGTTTTGAAAATAAATAAATAAATTAACCCACGGCGTGCAATTTCGTGCTTGCTGGATTAACTGCGTCTTCGCCCGACGAATTCGATTCGGGAGAGGGCGGAAAAAAAAAAAAAAAGAAAAAGAGGGAGGGGTGCAACACGAGGACTTCCCAGGGGGTCACCCATCCTAGTACTACTCTCGCCCAAGCACGCTTAACTTCGGAGTTCTGATGGGATCCGGTGCATTAGTGCTGGTATGATCGCACCCGTTGAGTTACGCGCGTTAAGTTCATTTATTTGATCCGTACTCGTCTCGTAATAACCCTTCACACTTCGAGCGGGCAAAACTTTCTATTCGTACATCGCCTCGCGGCCGGCAGCATATGCACGCGAAGCTCTCTTCGAGCCCCACACCGTGCGCACTAGGCTTCGCCCATTGCGCCTGATTTCCTGAGCCAAAATCGGACGTTTGAGCCCTCCACGCACCGTTTTTCTACAAACGGCGAGGCGGGCCCCGCTCCTGCACGGACACTAGCCCGACCAGTGCTCGCGGTAGACGGTCGTTTTGAAAATAAATAAATAAATTAACCCACGGCGTGCAATTTCGTGCTTGCTGGATTAACTGCGTCTTCGCCCGACGAATTCGATTCGGGAGAGGGCGGAAAAAAAAAAAAAAGAAAAAGAGGGAGGGGTGCAACACGAGGACTTCCCAGGGGGTCACCCATCCTAGTACTACTCTCGCCCAAGCACGCTTAACTTCGGAGTTCTGATGGGATCCGGTGCATTAGTGCTGGTATGATCGCACCCGTTGAGTTACGCGCGTTAAGTTCATTTATTTGATCCGTACTCGTCTCGCAATAACCCTTCACACTTCGAGCGGGCAAAACTTTCTATTCGTACGTCGCCTCGCGGCCGGCAGCATATGCACGCGAAGCTCTCTTCGAGCCCCACGCCGTGCGCAATAGGCTTCGCCCATTGCGCCTGATTTCCTGAGCCAAAATCGGACGTTTAAGCACTCTACGCACCGTTTTTCTACAAACGGCGAGGCGGGCCCCGCTCCTGCACGGACATTAGCCCGACCAGTGCTCGCGATAGACGGTCGTTTTGAAAATAAATAAATAAATTAACCCACGGCGTGTAATTTCGTGCTTGCTGGATTAACTGCGTCTTCGTCCGACGAATTCGATTCGGCAGAGGGCGGAAAAAAAAAAAAAAAAAGAAAAAGAGGGAGGGGTGCAACACGAGGACTTCCCAGGGGGTCACCCATCCTAGTACTACTCTCGCCCAAGCACGCTTAACTTCGGAGTTCTGATGGGATCCGGTGCATTAGTGCTGGTATGATCGCACCCGTTGAGTTACGCGCGTTAAGTTCATTTATTTGATCCGTACTCGTCTCGCAGTAACCCTTCACACTTCGAGCGGGCAAAACTTTCTATTCGTACGTCGCCTCGCGGCCGGCAGCATATGCACGCGAAGCTCTCTTCGAGCCCCACGCCGTGCGATTTCCTGAGCCAAAATCGGACGTTTAAGCCCTCTACGCACCGTTTTTCTACAAACGGCGAGGCGGGCCCCGCTCCTGCACGGACATTAGCCCGACCAGTGCTCGCGATAGACGGTCGTTTTGAAAATAAATAAATAAATTAACCCACGGCGTGCAATTTCGTGCTTGCTGGATTAACTGCATCTTCGCCCGACGAATTCGATTCGGCAGAGGGCGGAAAAAAAAAAAAAAGAAAAAGAGGGAGGGGTGCAACACGAGGACTTCCCAGGGGGTCACCCATCCTAGTACTACTCTCGCCCAAGCACGCTTAACTTCGGAGTTCTGATGGGATCCGGTGCATTAGTGCTGGTATGATCGCACCCGTTGAGTTACGCGCGTTAAGTTCATTTATTTGATCCGTACTCGTCTCGCAGTAGCCCTTCACACTTCGAGCAGGCAAAACTTTCTATTCGTACGTCGCCTCGCGGCCGGCAGCATATGCACGCGAAGCTCTCTTCGAGCCCCACACCGTGCGCACTAGGCTTCGCCCATTGCGCCTGATTTCCTGAGCCAAAATCGGACGTTTGAGCCCTCCACGCACCGTTTTTCTACAAACGGCGAGGCGGGCCCCGCTCCTGCACGGACACTAGCCCGACCAGTGCTCGCGGTAGACGGTCGTTTTGAAAATAAATAAATAAATTAACCCACGGCGTGCAATTTCGTGCTTGCTGGATTAACTGCGTCTTCGCCCGACGAATTCGATTCGGGAGAGGGCGGAAAAAAAAAAAAAAAGAAAAAGAGGGAGGGGTGCAACACGAGGACTTCCCAGGGGGTCACCCATCCTAGTACTACTCTCGCCCAAGCACGCTTAACTTCGGAGTTCTGATGGGATCCGGTGCATTAGTGCTGGTATGATCGCACCCGTTGAGTTACGCGCGTTAAGTTCATTTATTTGATCCGTACTCGTCTCGTAATAACCCTTCACACTTCGAGCGGGCAAAACTTTCTATTCGTACATCGCCTCGCGGCCGGCAGCATATGCACGCGAAGCTCTCTTCGAGCCCCACGCCGTGCGCAATAGGCTTCGCCCATTGCGCCTGATTTCCTGAGCCAAAATCGGACGTTTAAGCCCTCTACGCACCGTTTTTCTACAAACGGCGAGGCGGGCCCCGCTCCTGCACGGACATTAGCCCGACCAGTGCTCGCGATAGACGGTCGTTTTGAAAATAAATAAATAAATTAACCCACGGCGTGCAATTTCGTGCTTGCTGGATTAACTGCGTCTTCGTCCGACGAATTCGATTCGGCAGAGGGCGGAAAAAAAAAAAAAAAGAAAAAGAGGGAGGGGTGCAACACGAGGACTTCCCAGGGGGTCACCCATCCTAGTACTACTCTCGCCCAAGCACGCTTAACTTCGGAGTTCTGATGGGATCCGGTGCATTAGTGCTGGTATGATCGCACCCGTTGAGTTACGCGCGTTAAGTTCATTTATTTGATCCGTACTCGTCTCGCAGTAACCCTTCACACTTCGAGCGGGCAAAACTTTCTATTCGTACGTCGTCTCGCGGCCGGCAGCATATGCACGCGAAGCTCTCTTCGAGCCCCACGCCGTGCGCAATGGCTTCGCCCATTGCGCCTGATTTCCTGAGCCAAAATCGGACGTTTAAGCCCTCTACGCACCGTTTTTCTACAAACGGCGAGGCGGGCCCCGCTCCTGCACGGACATTAGCCCGACCAGTGCTCGCGATAGACGGTCGTTTTGAAAATAAATAAATAAATTAACCCACGGCGTGCAATTTCGTGCTTGCTGGATTAACTGCGTCTTCGTCCGACGAATTCGATTCGGCAGAGGGCGGAAAAAAAAAAAAAAAGAAAAAGAGGGAGGGGTGCAACACGAGGACTTCCCAGGGGGTCACCCATCCTAGTACTACTCTCGCCCAAGCACGCTTAACTTCGGAGTTCTGATGGGATCCGGTGCATTAGTGCTGGTATGATCGCACCCGTTGAGTTACGCGCGTTAAGTTCATTTATTTGATCCGTACTCGTCTCGCAGTAACCCTTCACACTTCGAGCGGGCAAAACTTTCTATTCGTACGTCGCCTCGCGGCCGGCAGCGTATGCACGCGAAGCTCTCTTCGAGCCCCACGCCGTGCGCAATGGCTTCGCCCATTGCGCCTGATTTCCTGAGCCAAAATCGGACGTTTAAGCCCTCTACGCACCGTTTTTCTACAAACGGCGAGGCGGGCCCCGCTCCTGCATGGACATTAGCCCGACCAGTGCTCGCGATAGACGGTCGTTTTGAAAATAAATAAATAAATTAACCCACGGCGTGCAATTTCGTGCTTGCTGGATTAACTGCGTCTTCGCCCGACGAATTCGATTCGGCAGAGGGCGGAAAAAAAAAAAAAAGAAAAAGAGGGAGGGGTGCAACACGAGGACTTCCCAGGGGGTCACCCATCCTAGTACTACTCTCGCCCAAGCACGCTTAACTTCGGAGTTCTGATGGGATCCGGTGCATTAGTGCTGGTATGATCGCACCCGTTGAGTTACGCGCGTTAAGTTCATTTATTTGATCCGTACTCGTCTCGCAGTAGCCCTTCACACTTCGAGCAGGCAAAACTTTCTATTCGTACGTCGCCTCGCGGCCGGCAGCATATGCACGCGGAGCTCTCTTCGAGCCCCACACCGTGCGCACTAGGCTTCGCCCATTGCGCCTGATTTCCTGAGCCAAAATCGGACGTTTGAGCCCTCCACGCACCGTTTTTCTACAAACGGCGAGGCGGGCCCCGCTCCCGCACGGACACTAGCCCGACCAGTGCTCGCGGTAGACGGTCGTTTTGAAAATAAATAAATAAATTAACCCACGGCGTGCAATTTCGTGCTTGCTGGATTAACTGCGTCTTCGCCCGACGAATTCGATTCGGGAGAGGGCGGAAAAAAAAAAAAAAAGAAAAAGAGGGAGGGGTGCAACACGAGGACTTCCCAGGGGGTCACCCATCCTAGTACTACTCTCGCCCAAGCACGCTTAACTTCGGAGTTCTGATGGGATCCGGTGCATTAGTGCTGGTATGATCGCACCCGTTGAGTTACGCGCGTTAAGTTCATTTATTTGATCCGTACTCGTCTCGCAATAACCCTTCACACTTCGAGCGGGCAAAACTTTCTATTCGTACATCACCTCGCGGCCGGCAGCATATGCACGCGAAGCTCTCTTCGAGCCCCACGCCGTGCGCAATAGGCTTCGCCCATTGCGCCTGATTTCCTGAGCCAAAATCGGACGTTTAAGCCCTCTACGCACCGTTTTTCTACAAACGGCGAGGCGGGCCCCGCTCCTGCACGGACATTAGCCCGACCAGTGCTCGCGATAGACGGTCGTTTTGAAAATAAATAAATAAATTAACCCACGGCGTGCAATTTCGTGCTTGCTGGATTAACTGCATCTTCGCCCGACGAATTCGATTCGGCAGAGGGCGGAAAAAAAAAAAAAAAGAAAAAGAGGGAGGGGTGCAACACGAGGACTTCCCAGGGGGTCACCCATCCTAGTACTACTCTCGCCCAAGCACGCTTAACTTCGGAGTTCTGATGGGATCCGGTGCATTAGTGCTGGTATGATCGCACCCGTTGAGTTACGCGCGTTAAGTTCATTTATTTGATCCGTACTCGTCTCGCAGTAACCCTTCACACTTCGAGCGGGCAAAACTTTCTATTCGTACGTCGCCTCGCGGCCGGCAGCATATGCACGCGAAGCTCTCTTCGAGCCCCACACCGTGCGCACTAGGCTTCGCCCATTGCGCCTGATTTCCTGAGCCAAAATCGGACGTTTGAGCCCTCCACGCACCGTTTTTCTACAAACGGCGAGGCGGGCCCCGCTCCTGCACGGACACTAGCCCGACCAGTGCTCGCGGTAGACGGTCGTTTTGAAAATAAATAAATAAATTAACCCACGGCGTGTAATTTCGTGCTTGCTGGATTAACTGCGTCTTCGCCCGACGAATTCGATTCGGGAGAGGGCGGAAAAAAAAAAAAAAGAAAAAGAGGGAGGGGTGCAACACGAGGACTTCCCAGGGGGTCACCCATCCTAGTACTACTCTCGCCCAAGCACGCTTAACTTCGGAGTTCTGATGGGATCCGGTGCATTAGTGCTGGTATGATCGCACCCGTTGAGTTACGCGCGTTAAGTTCATTTATTTGATCCGTACTCGTCTCGTAATAACCCTTCACACTTCGAGCGGGCAAAACTTTCTATTCGTACATCGCCTCGCGGCCGGCAGCATATGCACGCGAAGCTCTCTTCGAGCCCCACGCCGTGCGCAATAGGCTTCGCCCATTGCGCCTGATTTCCTGAGCCAAAATCGGACGTTTAAGCCCTCTACGCACCGTTTTTCTACAAACGGCGAGGCGGGCCCCGCTCCTGCACGGACATTAGCCCGACCAGTGCTCGCGATAGACGGTCGTTTTGAAAATAAATAAATAAATTAACCCACGGCGTGCAATTTCGTGCTTGCTGGATTAACTGCGTCTTCGTCCGACGAATTCGATTCGGCAGAGGGCGGAAAAAAAAAAAAAAAGAAAAAGAGGGAGGGGTGCAACACGAGGACTTCCCAGGGGGTCACCCATCCTAGTACTACTCTCGCCCAAGCACGCTTAACTTCGGAGTTCTGATGGGATCCGGTGCATTAGTGCTGGTATGATCGCACCCGTTGAGTTACGCGCGTTAAGTTCATTTATTTGATCCGTACTCGTCTCGCAGTAACCCTTCACACTTCGAGCGGGCAAAACTTTCTATTCGTACGTCGTCTCGCGGCCGGCAGCATATGCACGCGAAGCTCTCTTCGAGCCCCACGCCGTGCGCAATGGCTTCGCCCATTGCGCCTGATTTCCTGAGCCAAAATCGGACGTTTAAGCCCTCTACGCACCGTTTTTCTACAAACGGCGAGGCGGGCCCCGCTCCTGCACGGACATTAGCCCGACCAGTGCTCGCGATAGACGGTCGTTTTGAAAATAAATAAATAAATTAACCCACGGCGTGCAATTTCGTGCTTGCTGGATTAACTGCGTCTTCGCCCGACGAATTCGATTCGGCAGAGGGCGGAAAAAAAAAAAAAAGAAAAAGAGGGAGGGGTGCAACACGAGGACTTCCCAGGGGGTCACCCATCCTAGTACTACTCTCGCCCAAGCACGCTTAACTTCGGAGTTCTGATGGGATCCGGTGCATTAGTGCTGGTATGATCGCACCCGTTGAGTTACGCGCGTTAAGTTCATTTATTTGATCCGTACTCGTCTCGCAGTAACCCTTCACACTTCGAGCGGGCAAAACTTTCTATTCGTACGTCGCCTCGCGGCCGGCAGCGTATGCACGCGAAGCTCTCTTCGAGCCCCACGCCGTGCGCAATGGCTTCGCCCATTGCGCCTGATTTCCTGAGCCAAAATCGGACGTTTGAGCCCTCCACGCACCGTTTTTCTACAAACGGCGACGCGGGCCCCGCTCCTGCACGGACACTAGCCCGACCAGTGCTCGCGGTAGACGGTCGTTTTGAAAATAAATAAATTAATTAACCCACGGCGTGCAATTTCGTGCTTGCTGGATTAACTGCGTCTTCGCCCGACGAATTCGATTCGGGAGAGGGCGGAAAAAAAAAAAAAAAGAAAAAGAGGGAGGGGTGCAACACGAGGACTTCCCAGGGGGTCACCCATCCTAGTACTACTCTCGCCCAAGCACGCTTAACTTCGGAGTTCTGATGGGATCCGGTGCATTAGTGCTGGTATGATCGCACCCGTTGAGTTACGCGCGTTAAGTTCATTTATTTGATCCGTACTCGTCTCGCAGTAGCCCTTCACACTTCGAGCAGGCAAAACTTTCTATTCGTACGTCGCCTCGCGGCCGGCAGCATATGCACGCGGAGCTCTCTTCGAGCCCCACACCGTGCGCACTAGGCTTCGCCCATTGCGCCTGATTTCCTGAGCCAAAATCGGACGTTTGAGCCCTCCACGCACCGTTTTTCTACAAACGGCGAGGCGGGCCCCGCTCCTGCACGGACACTAGCCCGACCAGTGCTCGCGGTAGACGGTCGTTTTGAAAATAAATAAATAAATTAACCCACGGCGTGCAATTTCGTGCTTGCTGGATTAACTGCGTCTTCGCCCGACGAATTCGATTCGGGAGAGGGCGGAAAAAAAAAAAAAAAGAAAAAGAGGGAGGGGTGCAACACGAGGACTTCCCAGGGGGTCACCCATCCTAGTACTACTCTCGCCCAAGCACGCTTAACTTCGGAGTTCTGATGGGATCCGGTGCATTAGTGCTGGTATGATCGCACCCGTTGAGTTACGCGCGTTAAGTTCATTTATTTGATCCGTACTCGTCTCGCAATAACCCTTCACACTTCGAGCGGGCAAAACTTTCTATTCGTACATCGCCTCGCGGCCGGCAGCATATGCACGCGAAGCTCTCTTCGAGCCCCACGCCGTGCGCAATAGGCTTCGCCCATTGCGCCTGATTTCCTGAGCCAAAATCGGACGTTTAAGCCCTCTACGCACCGTTTTTCTACAAACGGCGAGGCGGGCCCCGCTCCTGCACGGACATTAGCCCGACCAGTGCTCGCGATAGACGGTCGTTTTGAAAATAAATAAATAAATTAACCCACGGCGTGCAATTTCGTGCTTGCTGGATTAACTGCATCTTCGCCCGACGAATTCGATTCGGCAGAGGGCGGAAAAAAAAAAAAAAAGAAAAAGAGGGAGGGGTGCAACACGAGGACTTCCCAGGGGGTCACCCATCCTAGTACTACTCTCGCCCAAGCACGCTTAACTTCGGAGTTCTGATGGGATCCGGTGCATTAGTGCTGGTATGATCGCACCCGTTGAGTTACGCGCGTTAAGTTCATTTATTTGATCCGTACTCGTCTCGCAGTAACCCTTCACACTTCGAGCGGGCAAAACTTTCTATTCGTACGTCGCCTCGCGGCCGGCAGCATATGCACGCGAAGCTCTCTTCGAGCCCCACACCGTGCGCACTAGGCTTCGCCCATTGCGCCTGATTTCCTGAGCCAAAATCGGACGTTTGAGCCCTCCACGCACCGTTTTTCTACAAACGGCGAGGCGGGCCCCGCTCCTGCACGGACACTAGCCCGACCAGTGCTCGCGGTAGACGGTCGTTTTGAAAATAAATAAATAAATTAACCCACGGCGTGCAATTTCGTGCTTGCTGGATTAACTGCGTCTTCGCCCGACGAATTCGATTCGGGAGAGGGCGGAAAAAAAAAAAAAAGAAAAAGAGGGAGGGGTGCAACACGAGGACTTCCCAGGGGGTCACCCATCCTAGTACTACTCTCGCCCAAGCACGCTTAACTTCGGAGTTCTGATGGGATCCGGTGCATTAGTGCTGGTATGATCGCACCCGTTGAGTTACGCGCGTTAAGTTCATTTATTTGATCCGTACTCGTCTCGTAATAACCCTTCACACTTCGAGCGGGCAAAACTTTCTATTCGTACATCGCCTCGCGGCCGGCAGCATATGCACGCGAAGCTCTCTTCGAGCCCCACGCCGTGCGCAATAGGCTTCGCCCATTGCGCCTGATTTCCTGAGCCAAAATCGGACGTTTAAGCCCTCTACGCACCGTTTTTCTACAAACGGCGAGGCGGGCCCCGCTCCTGCACGGACATTAGCCCGACCAGTGCTCGCGATAGACGGTCGTTTTGAAAATAAATAAATAAATTAACCCACGGCGTGCAATTTCGTGCTTGCTGGATTAACTGCGTCTTCGTCCGACGAATTCGATTCGGCAGAGGGCGGAAAAAAAAAAAAAGAAAAAGAGGGAGGGGTGCAACACGAGGACTTCCCAGGGGGTCACCCATCCTAGTACTACTCTCGCCCAAGCACGCTTAACTTCGGAGTTCTGATGGGATCCGGTGCATTAGTGCTGGTATGATCGCACCCGTTGAGTTACGCGCGTTAAGTTCATTTATTTGATCCGTACTCGTCTCGCAGTAACCCTTCACACTTCGAGCGGGCAAAACTTTCTATTCGTACGTCGTCTCGCGGCCGGCAGCATATGCACGCGAAGCTCTCTTCGAGCCCCACGCCGTGCGCAATGGCTTCGCCCATTGCGCCTGATTTCCTGAGCCAAAATCGGACGTTTAAGCCCTCTACGCACCGTTTTTCTACAAACGGCGAGGCGGGCCCCGCTCCTGCACGGACATTAGCCCGACCAGTGCTCGCGATAGACGGTCGTTTTGAAAATAAATAAATAAATTAACCCACGGCGTGCAATTTCGTGCTTGCTGGATTAACTGCGTCTTCGCCCGACGAATTCGATTCGGCAGAGGGCGGAAAAAAAAAAAAAAGAAAAAGAGGGAGGGGTGCAACACGAGGACTTCCCAGGGGGTCACCCATCCTAGTACTACTCTCGCCCAAGCACGCTTAACTTCGGAGTTCTGATGGGATCCGGTGCATTAGTGCTGGTATGATCGCACCCGTTGAGTTACGCGCGTTAAGTTCATTTATTTGATCCGTACTCGTCTCGCAGTAACCCTTCACACTTCGAGCGGGCAAAACTTTCTATTCGTACGTCGCCTCGCGGCCGGCAGCGTATGCACGCGAAGCTCTCTTCGAGCCCCACGCCGTGCGCAATGGCTTCGCCCATTGCGCCTGATTTCCTGAGCCAAAATCGGACGTTTGAGCCCTCCACGCACCGTTTTTCTACAAACGGCGACGCGGGCCCCGCTCCTGCACGGACACTAGCCCGACCAGTGCTCGCGGTAGACGGTCGTTTTGAAAATAAATAAATTAATTAACCCACGGCGTGCAATTTCGTGCTTGCTGGATTAACTGCGTCTTCGCCCGACGAATTCGATTCGGGAGAGGGCGGAAAAAAAAAAAAAAAGAAAAAGAGGGAGGGGTGCAACACGAGGACTTCCCAGGGGGTCACCCATCCTAGTACTACTCTCGCCCAAGCACGCTTAACTTCGGAGTTCTGATGGGATCCGGTGCATTAGTGCTGGTATGATCGCACCCGTTGAGTTACGCGCGTTAAGTTCATTTATTTGATCCGTACTCGTCTCGCAGTAGCCCTTCACACTTCGAGCAGGCAAAACTTTCTATTCGTACGTCGCCTCGCGGCCGGCAGCATATGCACGCGGAGCTCTCTTCGAGCCCCACACCGTGCGCACTAGGCTTCGCCCATTGCGCCTGATTTCCTGAGCCAAAATCGGACGTTTGAGCCCTCCACGCACCGTTTTTCTACAAACGGCGAGGCGGGCCCCGCTCCTGCACGGACACTAGCCCGACCAGTGCTCGCGGTAGACGGTCGTTTTGAAAATAAATAAATAAATTAACCCACGGCGTGCAATTTCGTGCTTGCTGGATTAACTGCGTCTTCGCCCGACGAATTCGATTCGGGAGAGGGCGGAAAAAAAAAAAAAAAGAAAAAGAGGGAGGGGTGCAACACGAGGACTTCCCAGGGGGTCACCCATCCTAGTACTACTCTCGCCCAAGCACGCTTAACTTCGGAGTTCTGATGGGATCCGGTGCATTAGTGCTGGTATGATCGCACCCGTTGAGTTACGCGCGTTAAGTTCATTTATTTGATCCGTACTCGTCTCGCAATAACCCTTCACACTTCGAGCGGGCAAAACTTTCTATTCGTACATCGCCTCGCGGCCGGCAGCATATGCACGCGAAGCTCTCTTCGAGCCCCACGCCGTGCGCAATAGGCTTCGCCCATTGCGCCTGATTTCCTGAGCCAAAATCGGACGTTTAAGCCCTCTACGCACCGTTTTTCTACAAACGGCGAGGCGGGCCCCGCTCCTGCACGGACATTAGCCCGACCAGTGCTCGCGATAGACGGTCGTTTTGAAAATAAATAAATAAATTAACCCACGGCGTGCAATTTCGTGCTTGCTGGATTAACTGCGTCTTCGTCCGACGAATTCGATTCGGCAGAGGGCGGAAAAAAAAAAAAAAAGAAAAAGAGGGAGGGGTGCAACACGAGGACTTCCCAGGGGGTCACCCATCCTAGTACTACTCTCGCCCAAGCACGCTTAACTTCGGAGTTCTGATGGGATCCGGTGCATTAGTGCTGGTATGATCGCACCCGTTGAGTTACGCGCGTTAAGTTCATTTATTTGATCCGTACTCGTCTCGCAGTAACCCTTCACACTTCGAGCGGGCAAAACTTTCTATTCGTACGTCGCCTCGCGGCCGGCAGCATATGCACGCGAAGCTCTCTTCGAGCCCCACGGCGTGCGCAATGGCTTCGCCCATTGCGCCTGATTTCCTGAGCCAAAATCGGACGTTTCAGCCCTCTACGCACCGTTTTTCTACAAACGGCGAGGCGGGCCCCGCTCCTGCACGGACATTAGCCCGACCAGTGCTCGCGATAGACGGTCGTTTTGAAAATAAATAAATAAATTAACCCACGGCGTGCAATTTCGTGCTTGCTGGATTAACTGCGTCTTCGCCCGACGAATTCGATTCGGCAGAGGGCGGAAAAAAAAAAAAAAGAAAAAGAGGGAGGGGTGCAACACGAGGACTTCCCAGGGGGTCACCCATCCTAGTACTACTCTCGCCCAAGCACGCTTAACTTCGGAGTTCTGATGGGATCCGGTGCATTAGTGCTGGTATGATCGCACCCGTTGAGTTACGCGCGTTAAGTTCATTTATTTGATCCGTACTCGTCTCGCAGTAACCCTTCACACTTCGAGCGGGCAAAACTTTCTATTCGTACGTCGCCTCGCGGCCGGCAGCATATGCACGCGAAGCTCTCTTCGAGCCCCACGCCGTGCGCAATGGCTTCGCCCATTGCGCCTGATTTCCTGAGCCAAAATCGGACGTTTAAGCCCTCTACGCACCGTTTTTCTACAAACGGCGAGGCGGGCCCCGCTCCTGCACGGACATTAGCCCGACCAGTGCTCGCGATAGACGGTCGTTTTGAAAATAAATAAATAAATTAACCCACGGCGTGCAATTTCGTGCTTGCTGGATTAACTGCGTCTTCGTCCGACGAATTCGATTCGGCAGAGGGCGGAAAAAAAAAAAAAAAGAAAAAGAGGGAGGGGTGCAACACGAGGACTTCCCAGGGGGTCACCCATCCTAGTACTACTCTCGCCCAAGCACGCTTAACTTCGGAGTTCTGATGGGATCCGGTGCATTAGTGCTGGTATGATCGCACCCGTTGAGTTACGCGCGTTAAGTTCATTTATTTGATCCGTACTCGTCTCGCAGTAACCCTTCACACTTCGAGCGGGCAAAACTTTCTATTCGTACGTCGCCTCGCGGCCGGCAGCATATGCACGCGAAGCTCTCTTCGAGCCCCACGCCGTGCGCAATGGCTTCGCCCATTGCGCCTGATTTCCTGAGCCAAAATCGGACGTTTCAGCCCTCTACGCACCGTTTTTCTACAAACGGCGAGGCGGGCCCCGCTCCTGCACGGACATTAGCCCGACCAGTGCTCGCGATAGACGGTCGTTTTGAAAATAAATAAATAAATTAACCCACGGCGTGCAATTTCGTGCTTGCTGGATTAACTGCGTCTTCGCCCGACGAATTCGATTCGGCAGAGGGCGGAAAAAAAAAAAAAAGAAAAAGAGGGAGGGGTGCAACACGAGGACTTCCCAGGGGGTCACCCATCCTAGTACTACTCTCGCCCAAGCACGCTTAACTTCGGAGTTCTGATGGGATCCGGTGCATTAGTGCTGGTATGATCGCACCCGTTGAGTTACGCGCGTTAAGTTCATTTATTTGATCCGTACTCGTCTCGCAGTAGCCCTTCACACTTCGAGCAGGCAAAACTTTCTATTCGTACGTCGCCTCGCGGCCGGCAGCATATGCACGCGAAGCTCTCTTCGAGCCCCACACCGTGCGCACTAGGCTTCGCCCATTGCGCCTGATTTCCTGAGCCAAAATCGGACGTTTGAGCCCTCCACGCACCGTTTTTCTACAAACGGCGACGCGGGCCCCGCTCCTGCACGGACACTAGCCCGACCAGTGCTCGCGGTAGACGGTCGTTTTGAAAATAAATAAATTAATTAACCCACGGCGTGCAATTTCGTGCTTGCTGGATTAACTGCGTCTTCGCCCGACGAATTCGATTCGGGAGAGGGCGGAAAAAAAAAAAAAAAAGAAAAAGAGGGAGGGGTGCAACACGAGGACTTCCCAGGGGGTCACCCATCCTAGTACTACTCTCGCCCAAGCACGCTTAACTTCGGAGTTCTGATGGGATCCGGTGCATTAGTGCTGGTATGATCGCACCCGTTGAGTTACGCGAGTTAAGTTCATTTATTTGATCCGTACTCGTCTCGCAATAACCCTTCACACTTCGAGCGGGCAAAACTTTCTATTCGTACGTCGCCTCGCGGCCGGCAGCATATGCACGCGAAGCTCTCTTCGAGCCCCACGCCGTGCGCAATAGGCTTCGCCCATTGCGCCTGATTTCCTGAGCCAAAATCGGACGTTTAAGCCCTCTACGCACCGTTTTTCTACAAACGGCGAGGCGGGCCCCGCTCCTGCACGGACATTAGCCCGACCAGTGCTCGCGATAGACGGTCGTTTTGAAAATAAATAAATAAATTAACCCACGGCGTGCAATTTCGTGCTTGCTGGATTAACTGCGTCTTCGTCCGACGAATTCGATTCGGCAGAGGGCGGAAAAAAAAAAAAAAAGAAAAAGAGGGAGGGGTGCAACACGAGGACTTCCCAGGGGGTCACCCATCCTAGTACTACTCTCGCCCAAGCACGCTTAACTTCGGAGTTCTGATGGGATCCGGTGCATTAGTGCTGGTATGATCGCACCCGTTGAGTTACGCGCGTTAAGTTCATTTATTTGATCCGTACTCGTCTCGCAGTAACCCTTCACACTTCGAGCGGGCAAAACTTTCTATTCGTACGTCGTCTCGCGGCCGGTAGCATATGCACGCGAAGCTCTCTTCGAGCCCCACGCCGTGCGCAATGGCTTCGCCCATTGCGCCTGATTTCCTGAGCCAAAATCGGACGTTTAAGCCCTCTACGCACCGTTTTTCTACAAACGGCGAGGCGGGCCCCGCTCCTGCACGGACATTAGCCCGACCAGTGCTCGCGATAGACGGTCGTTTTGAAAATAAATAAATAAATTAACCCACGGCGTGCAATTTCGTGCTTGCTGGATTAACTGCGTCTTCGTCCGACGAATTCGATTCGGCAGAGGGCGGAAAAAAAAAAAAAAAGAAAAAGAGGGAGGGGTGCAACACGAGGACTTCCCAGGGGGTCACCCATCCTAGTACTACTCTCGCCCAAGCACGCTTAACTTCGGAGTTCTGATGGGATCCGGTGCATTAGTGCTGGTATGATCGCACCCGTTGAGTTACGCGCGTTAAGTTCATTTATTTGATCCGTACTCGTCTCGCAGTAACCCTTCACACTTCGAGCGGGCAAAACTTTCTATTCGTACGTCGCCTCGCGGCCGGCAGCGTATGCACGCGAAGCTCTCTTCGAGCCCCACGCCGTGCGCAATGGCTTCGCCCATTGCGCCTGATTTCCTGAGCCAAAATCGGACGTTTAAGCCCTCTACGCACCGTTTTTCTACAAACGGCGAGGCGGGCCCCGCTCCTGCATGGACATTAGCCCGACCAGTGCTCGCGATAGACGGTCGTTTTGAAAATAAATAAATAAATTAACCCACGGCGTGCAATTTCGTGCTTGCTGGATTAACTGCGTCTTCGCCCGACGAATTCGATTCGGCAGAGGGCGGAAAAAAAAAAAAAAGAAAAAGAGGGAGGGGTGCAACACGAGGACTTCCCAGGGGGTCACCCATCCTAGTACTACTCTCGCCCAAGCACGCTTAACTTCGGAGTTCTGATGGGATCCGGTGCATTAGTGCTGGTATGATCGCACCCGTTGAGTTACGCGCGTTAAGTTCATTTATTTGATCCGTACTCGTCTCGCAGTAGCCCTTCACACTTCGAGCAGGCAAAACTTTCTATTCGTACGTCGCCTCGCGGCCGGCAGCATATGCACGCGGAGCTCTCTTCGAGCCCCACACCGTGCGCACTAGGCTTCGCCCATTGCGCCTGATTTCCTGAGCCAAAATCGGACGTTTGAGCCCTCCACGCACCGTTTTTCTACAAACGGCGACGCGGGCCCCGCTCCTGCACGGACACTAGCCCGACCAGTGCTCGCGGTAGACGGTCGTTTTGAAAATAAATAAATTAATTAACCCACGGCGTGCAATTTCGTGCTTGCTGGATTAACTGCGTCTTCGCCCGACGAATTCGATTCGGGAGAGGGCGGAAAAAAAAAAAAAAAAAAAGAGGGAGGGGTGCAACACGAGGACTTCCCAGGGGGTCACCCATCCTAGTACTACTCTCGCCCAAGCACGCTTAACTTCGGAGTTCTGATGGGATCCGGTGCATTAGTGCTGGTATGATCGCACCCGTTGAGTTACGCGCGTTAAGTTCATTTATTTGATCCGTACTCGTCTCGCAGTAACCCTTCACACTTCGAGCGGGCAAAACTTTCTATTCGTACGTCGCCTCGCGGCCGGCAGCATATGCACGCGAAGCTCTCTTCGAGCCCCACGCCGTGCGCAATGGCTTCGCCCATTGCGCCTGATTTCCTGAGCCAAAATCGGACGTTTCAGCCCTCTACGCACCGTTTTTCTACAAACGGCGAGGCGGGCCCCGCTCCTGCACGGACATTAGCCCGACCAGTGCTCGCGATAGACGGTCGTTTTGAAAATAAATAAATAAATTAACCCACGGCGTGCAATTTCGTGCTTGCTGGATTAACTGCGTCTTCGCCCGACGAATTCGATTCGGCAGAGGGCGGAAAAAAAAAAAAAAGAAAAAGAGGGAGGGGTGCAACACGAGGACTTCCCAGGGGGTCACCCATCCTAGTACTACTCTCGCCCAAGCACGCTTAACTTCGGAGTTCTGATGGGATCCGGTGCATTAGTGCTGGTATGATCGCACCCGTTGAGTTACGCGCGTTAAGTTCATTTATTTGATCCGTACTCGTCTCGCAGTAGCCCTTCACACTTCGAGCAGGCAAAACTTTCTATTCGTACGTCGCCTCGCGGCCGGCAGCATATGCACGCGAAGCTCTCTTCGAGCCCCACACCGTGCGCACTAGGCTTCGCCCATTGCGCCTGATTTCCTGAGCCAAAATCGGACGTTTGAGCCCTCCACGCACCGTTTTTCTACAAACGGCGACGCGGGCCCCGCTCCTGCACGGACACTAGCCCGACCAGTGCTCGCGGTAGACGGTCGTTTTGAAAATAAATAAATTAATTAACCCACGGCGTGCAATTTCGTGCTTGCTGGATTAACTGCGTCTTCGCCCGACGAATTCGATTCGGGAGAGGGCGGAAAAAAAAAAAAAAAGAAAAAGAGGGAGGGGTGCAACACGAGGACTTCCCAGGGGGTCACCCATCCTAGTACTACTCTCGCCCAAGCACGCTTAACTTCGGAGTTCTGATGGGATCCGGTGCATTAGTGCTGGTATGATCGCACCCGTTGAGTTACGCGAGTTAAGTTCATTTATTTGATCCGTACTCGTCTCGCAATAACCCTTCACACTTCGAGCGGGCAAAACTTTCTATTCGTACGTCGCCTCGCGGCCGGCAGCATATGCACGCGAAGCTCTCTTCGAGCCCCACGCCGTGCGCAATAGGCTTCGCCCATTGCGCCTGATTTCCTGAGCCAAAATCGGACGTTTAAGCCCTCTACGCACCGTTTTTCTACAAACGGCGAGGCGGGCCCCGCTCCTGCACGGACATTAGCCCGACCAGTGCTCGCGATAGACGGTCGTTTTGAAAATAAATAAATAAATTAACCCACGGCGTGCAATTTCGTGCTTGCTGGATTAACTGCGTCTTCGTCCGACGAATTCGATTCGGCAGAGGGCGGAAAAAAAAAAAAAAAGAAAAAGAGGGAGGGGTGCAACACGAGGACTTCCCAGGGGGTCACCCATCCTAGTACTACTCTCGCCCAAGCACGCTTAACTTCGGAGTTCTGATGGGATCCGGTGCATTAGTGCTGGTATGATCGCACCCGTTGAGTTACGCGCGTTAAGTTCATTTATTTGATCCGTACTCGTCTCGCAGTAACCCTTCACACTTCGAGCGGGCAAAACTTTCTATTCGTACGTCGCCTCGCGGCCGGCAGCATATGCACGCGAAGCTCTCTTCGAGCCCCACGCCGTGCGCAATGGCTTCGCCCATTGCGCCTGATTTCCTGAGCCAAAATCGGACGTTTAAGCCCTCCACGCACCGTTTTTCTACAAACGGCGAGGCGGGCCCCGCTCCTGCACGGACATTAGCCCGACCAGTGCTCGCGATAGACGGTCGTTTTGAAAATAAATAAATAAATTAACCCACGGCGTGCAATTTCGTGCTTGCTGGATTAACTGCGTCTTCGCCCGACGAATTCGATTCGGCAGAGGGCGGAAAAAAAAAAAAAAGAAAAAGAGGGAGGGGTGCAACACGAGGACTTCCCAGGGGGTCACCCATCCTAGTACTACTCTCGCCCAAGCACGCTTAACTTCGAAGTTCTGATGGGATCCGGTGCATTAGTGCTGGTATGATCGCACCCGTTGAGTTACGCGCGTTAAGTTCATTTATTTGATCCGTACTCGTCTCGCAGTAGCCCTTCACACTTCGAGCAGGCAAAACTTTCTATTCGTACGTCGCCTCGCGGCCGGCAGCATATGCACGCGAAGCTCTCTTCGAGCCCCACACCGTGCGCACTAGGCTTCGCCCATTGCGCCTGATTTCCTGAGCCAAAATCGGACGTTTGAGCCCTCCACGCACCGTTTTTCTACAAACGGCGAGGCGGGCCCCGCTCCTGCACGGACACTAGCCCGACCAGTGCTCGCGGTAGACGGTCGTTTTGAAAATAAATAAATAAATTAACCCACGGCGTGCAATTTCGTGCTTGCTGGATTAACTACGTCTTCGCCCGACGAATTCGATTCGGGAGAGGGCGGAAAAAAAAAAAAAAAGAAAAAGAGGGAGGGGTGCAACACGAGGACTTCCCAGGGGGTCACCCATCCTAGTACTACTCTCGCCCAAGCACGCTTAACTTCGGAGTTCTGATGGGATCCGGTGCATTAGTGCTGGTATGATCGCACCCGTTGAGTTACGCGCGTTAAGTTCATTTATTTGATCCGTACTCGTCTCGCAGTAGCCCTTCACACTTCGAGCAGGCAAAACTTTCTATTCGTACGTCGCCTCGCGGCCGGCAGCATATGCACGCGAAGCTCTCTTCGAGCCCCACACCGTGCGCACTAGGCTTCGCCCATTGCGCCTGATTTCCTGAGCCAAAATCGGACGTTTGAGCCCTCCACGCACCGTTTTTCTACAAACGGCGACGCGGGCCCCGCTCCTGCACGGACACTAGCCCGACCAGTGCTCGCGGTAGACGGTCGTTTTGAAAATAAATAAATTAATTAACCCACGGCGTGCAATTTCGTGCTTGCTGGATTAACTGCGTCTTCGCCCGACGAATTCGATTCGGGAGAGGGCGGAAAAAAAAAAAAAAAAAAAGAGGGAGGGGTGCAACACGAGGACTTCCCAGGGGGTCACCCATCCTAGTACTACTCTCGCCCAAGCACGCTTAACTTCGGAGTTCTGATGGGATCCGGTGCATTAGTGCTGGTATGATCGCACCCGTTGAGTTACGCGCGTTAAGTTCATTTATTTGATCCGTACTCGTCTCGCAATAACCCTTCACACTTCGAGCGGGCAAAACTTTCTATTCGTACGTCGCCTCGCGGCCGGCAGCATATGCACGCGAAGCTCTCTTCGAGCCCCACGCCGTGCGCAATGGCTTCGCCCATTGCGCCTGATTTCCTGAGCCAAAATCGGACGTTTAAGCCCTCCACGCACCGTTTTTCTACAAACGGCGAGGCGGGCCCCGCTCCTGCACGGACATTAGCCCGACCAGTGCTCGCGATAGACGGTCGTTTTGAAAATAAATAAATAAATTAACCCACGGCGTGCAATTTCGTGCTTGCTGGATTAACTGCGTCTTCGCCCGACGAATTCGATTCGGCAGAGGGCGGAAAAAAAAAAAAAAGAAAAAGAGGGAGGGGTGCAACACGAGGACTTCCCAGGGGGTCACCCATCCTAGTACTACTCTCGCCCAAGCACGCTTAACTTCGAAGTTCTGATGGGATCCGGTGCATTAGTGCTGGTATGATCGCACCCGTTGAGTTACGCGCGTTAAGTTCATTTATTTGATCCGTACTCGTCTCGCAGTAGCCCTTCACACTTCGAGCAGGCAAAACTTTCTATTCGTACGTCGCCTCGCGGCCGGCAGCATATGCACGCGAAGCTCTCTTCGAGCCCCACACCGTGCGCACTAGGCTTCGCCCATTGCGCCTGATTTCCTGAGCCAAAATCGGACGTTTGAGCCCTCCACGCACCGTTTTTCTACAAACGGCGAGGCGGGCCCCGCTCCTGCACGGACACTAGCCCGACCAGTGCTCGCGGTAGACGGTCGTTTTGAAAATAAATAAATAAATTAACCCACGGCGTGCAATTTCGTGCTTGCTGGATTAACTACGTCTTCGCCCGACGAATTCGATTCGGGAGAGGGCGGAAAAAAAAAAAAAAAGAAAAAGAGGGAGGGGTGCAACACGAGGACTTCCCAGGGGGTCACCCATCCTAGTACTACTCTCGCCCAAGCACGCTTAACTTCGGAGTTCTGATGGGATCCGGTGCATTAGTGCTGGTATGATCGCACCCGTTGAGTTACGCGCGTTAAGTTCATTTATTTGATCCGTACTCGTCTCGCAGTAGCCCTTCACACTTCGAGCAGGCAAAACTTTCTATTCGTACGTCGCCTCGCGGCCGGCAGCATATGCACGCGAAGCTCTCTTCGAGCCCCACACCGTGCGCACTAGGCTTCGCCCATTGCGCCTGATTTCCTGAGCCAAAATCGGACGTTTGAGCCCTCCACGCACCGTTTTTCTACAAACGGCGACGCGGGCCCCGCTCCTGCACGGACACTAGCCCGACCAGTGCTCGCGGTAGACGGTCGTTTTGAAAATAAATAAATTAATTAACCCACGGCGTGCAATTTCGTGCTTGCTGGATTAACTGCGTCTTCGCCCGACGAATTCGATTCGGGAGAGGGCGGAAAAAAAAAAAAAAAAAAAGAGGGAGGGGTGCAACACGAGGACTTCCCAGGGGGTCACCCATCCTAGTACTACTCTCGCCCAAGCACGCTTAACTTCGGAGTTCTGATGGGATCCGGTGCATTAGTGCTGGTATGATCGCACCCGTTGAGTTACGCGCGTTAAGTTCATTTATTTGATCCGTACTCGTCTCGCAATAACCCTTCACACTTCGAGCGGGCAAAACTTTCTATTCGTACGTCGCCTCGCGGCCGGCAGCATATGCACGCGAAGCTCTCTTCGAGCCCCACGCCGTGCGCAATAGGCTTCGCCCATTGCGCCTGATTTCCTGAGCCAAAATCGGACGTTTAAGCCCTCTACGCACCGTTTTTCTACAAACGGCGAGGCGGGCCCCGCTCCTGCACGGACATTAGCCCGACCAGTGCTCGCGATAGACGGTCGTTTTGAAAATAAATAAATAAATTAACCCACGGCGTGCAATTTCGTGCTTGCTGGATTAACTGCGTCTTCGTCCGACGAATTCGATTCGGCAGAGGGCGGAAAAAAAAAAAAAAAGAAAAAGAGGGAGGGGTGCAACACGAGGACTTCCCAGGGGGTCACCCATCCTAGTACTACTCTCGCCCAAGCACGCTTAACTTCGGAGTTCTGATGGGATCCGGTGCATTAGTGCTGGTATGATCGCACCCGTTGAGTTACGCGCGTTAAGTTCATTTATTTGATCCGTACTCGTCTCGCAGTAACCCTTCACACTTCGAGCGGGCAAAACTTTCTATTCGTACGTCGCCTCGCGGCCGGCAGCATATGCACGCGAAGCTCTCTTCGAGCCCCACGCCGTGCGCAATGGCTTCGCCCATTGCGCCTGATTTCCTGAGCCAAAATCGGACGTTTAAGCCCTCTACGCACCGTTTTTCTACAAACGGCGAGGCGGGCCCCGCTCCTGCACGGACATTAGCCCGACCAGTGCTCGCGATAGACGGTCGTTTTGAAAATAAATAAATAAATTAACCCACGGCGTGCAATTTCGTGCTTGCTGGATTAACTGCGTCTTCGCCCGACGAATTCGATTCGGCAGAGGGCGGAAAAAAAAAAAAAAAGAAAAAGAGGGAGGGGTGCAACACGAGGACTTCCCAGGGGGTCACCCATCCTAGTACTACTCTCGCCCAAGCACGCTTAACTTCGAAGTTCTGATGGGATCCGGTGCATTAGTGCTGGTATGATCGCACCCGTTGAGTTACGCGCGTTAAGTTCATTTATTTGATCCGTACTCGTCTCGCAGTAGCCCTTCACACTTCGAGCAGGCAAAACTTTCTATTCGTACGTCGCCTCGCGGCCGGCAGCATATGCACGCGAAGCTCTCTTCGAGCCCCACACCGTGCGCACTAGGCTTCGCCCATTGCGCCTGATTTCCTGAGCCAAAATCGGACGTTTGAGCCCTCCACGCACCGTTTTTCTACAAACGGCGACGCGGGCCCCGCTCCTGCACGGACACTAGCCCGACCAGTGCTCGCGGTAGACGGTCGTTTTGAAAATAAATAAATTAATTAACCCACGGCGTGCAATTTCGTGCTTGCTGGATTAACTGCGTCTTCGCCCGACGAATTCGATTCGGGAGAGGGCGGAAAAAAAAAAAAAAAGAAAAAGAGGGAGGGGTGCAACACGAGGACTTCCCAGGGGGTCACCCATCCTAGTACTACTCTCGCCCAAGCACGCTTAACTTCGGAGTTCTGATGGGATCCGGTGCATTAGTGCTGGTATGATCGCACCCGTTGAGTTACGCGCGTTAAGTTCATTTATTTGATCCGTACTCGTCTCGCAATAACCCTTCACACTTCGAGCGGGCAAAACTTTCTATTCGTACGTCGCCTCGCGGCCGGCAGCATATGCACGCGAAGCTCTCTTCGAGCCCCACGCCGTGCGCAATAGGCTTCGCCCATTGCGCCTGATTTCCTGAGCCAAAATCGGACGTTTAAGCCCTCTACGCACCGTTTTTCTACAAACGGCGAGGCGGGCCCCGCTCCTGCACGGACATTAGCCCGACCAGTGCTCGCGATAGACGGTCGTTTTGAAAATAAATAAATAAATTAACCCACGGCGTGCAATTTCGTGCTTGCTGGATTAACTGCGTCTTCGTCCGACGAATTCGATTCGGCAGAGGGCGGAAAAAAAAAAAAAAAGAAAAAGAGGGAGGGGTGCAACACGAGGACTTCCCAGGGGGTCACCCATCCTAGTACTACTCTCGCCCAAGCACGCTTAACTTCGGAGTTCTGATGGGATCCGGTGCATTAGTGCTGGTATGATCGCACCCGTTGAGTTACGCGCGTTAAGTTCATTTATTTGATCCGTACTCGTCTCGCAGTAACCCTTCACACTTCGAGCGGGCAAAACTTTCTATTCGTACGTCGCCTCGCGGCCGGCAGCATATGCACGCGAAGCTCTCTTCGAGCCCCACGCCGTGCGCAATGGCTTCGCCCATTGCGCCTGATTTCCTGAGCCAAAATCGGACGTTTAAGCCCTCTACGCACCGTTTTTCTACAAACGGCGAGGCGGGCCCCGCTCCTGCACGGACATTAGCCCGACCAGTGCTCGCGATAGACGGTCGTTTTGAAAATAAATAAATAAATTAACCCACGGCGTGCAATTTCGTGCTTGCTGGATTAACTGCGTCTTCGCCCGACGAATTCGATTCGGCAGAGGGCGGAAAAAAAAAAAAAAGAAAAAGAGGGAGGGGTGCAACACGAGGACTTCCCAGGGGGTCACCCATCCTAGTACTACTCTCGCCCAAGCACGCTTAACTTCGAAGTTCTGATGGGATCCGGTGCATTAGTGCTGGTATGATCGCACCCGTTGAGTTACGCGCGTTAAGTTCATTTATTTGATCCGTACTCGTCTCGCAGTAGCCCTTCACACTTCGAGCAGGCAAAACTTTCTATTCGTACGTCGCCTCGCGGCCGGCAGCATATGCACGCGAAGCTCTCTTCGAGCCCCACACCGTGCGCACTAGGCTTCGCCCATTGCGCCTGATTTCCTGAGCCAAAATCGGACGTTTGAGCCCTCCACGCACCGTTTTTCTACAAACGGCGAGGCGGGCCCCGCTCCTGCACGGACACTAGCCCGACCAGTGCTCGCGGTAGACGGTCGTTTTGAAATAAATAAATAAATTAACCCACGGCGTGCAATTTCGTGCTTGCTGGATTAACTGCGTCTTCGCCCGACGAATTCGATTCGGGAGAGGGCGGAAAAAAAAAAAAAAAGAAAAAGAGGGAGGGTGCAACACGAGGACTTCCCAGGGGGTCACCCATCCTAGTACTACTCTCGCCCAAGCACGCTTAACTTCGGAGTTCTGATGGGATCCGGTGCATTAGTGCTGGTATGATCGCACCCGTTGAGTTACGCGCGTTAAGTTCATTTATTTGATCCGTACTCGTCTCGCAATAACCCTTCACACTTCGAGCGGGCAAAACTTTCTATTCGTACATCGCCTCGCGGCCGGCAGCATATGCACGCGAAGCTCTCTTCGAGCCCCACGCCGTGCGCAATAGGCTTCGCCCATTGCGCCTGATTTCCTGAGCCAAAATCGGACGTTTAAGCCCTCTACGCACCGTTTTTCTACAAACGGCGAGGCGGGCCCCGCTCCTGCACGGACATTAGCCCGACCAGTGCTCGCGATAGACGGTCGTTTTGAAAATAAATAAATAAATTAACCCACGGCGTGCAATTTCGTGCTTGCTGGATTAACTGCGTCTTCGTCCGACGAATTCGATTCGGCAGAGGGCGGAAAAAAAAAAAAAAAGAAAAAGAGGGAGGGGTGCAACACGAGGACTTCCCAGGGGGTCACCCATCCTAGTACTACTCTCGCCCAAGCACGCTTAACTTCGGAGTTCTGATGGGATCCGGTGCATTAGTGCTGGTATGATCGCACCCGTTGAGTTACGCGCGTTAAGTTCATTTATTTGATCCGTACTCGTCTCGCAGTAACCCTTCACACTTCGAGCGGGCAAAACTTTCTATTCGTACGTCGCCTCGCGGCCGGCAGCATATGCACGCGAAGCTCTCTTCGAGCCCCACGCCGTGCGCAATGGCTTCGCCCATTGCGCCTGATTTCCTGAGCCAAAATCGGACGTTTCAGCCCTCTACGCACCGTTTTTCTACAAACGGCGAGGCGGGCCCCGCTCCTGCACGGACATTAGCCCGACCAGTGCTCGCGATAGACGGTCGTTTTGAAAATAAATAAATAAATTAACCCACGGCGTGCAATTTCGTGCTTGCTGGATTAACTGCGTCTTCGCCCGACGAATTCGATTCGGCAGAGGGCGGAAAAAAAAAAAAAAAGAAAAAGAGGGAGGGGTGCAACACGAGGACTTCCCAGGGGGTCACCCATCCTAGTACTACTCTCGCCCAAGCACGCTTAACTTCGAAGTTCTGATGGGATCCGGTGCATTAGTGCTGGTATGATCGCACCCGTTGAGTTACGCGCGTTAAGTTCATTTATTTGATCCGTACTCGTCTCGCAGTAGCCCTTCACACTTCGAGCAGGCAAAACTTTCTATTCGTACGTCGCCTCGCGGCCGGCAGCATATGCACGCGAAGCTCTCTTCGAGCCCCACACCGTGCGCACTAGGCTTCGCCCATTGCGCCTGATTTCCTGAGCCAAAATCGGACGTTTGAGCCCTCCACGCACCGTTTTTCTACAAACGGCGACGCGGGCCCCGCTCCTGCACGGACACTAGCCCGACCAGTGCTCGCGGTAGACGGTCGTTTTGAAAATAAATAAATTAATTAACCCACGGCGTGCAATTTCGTGCTTGCTGGATTAACTGCGTCTTCGCCCGACGAATTCGATTCGGGAGAGGGCGGAAAAAAAAAAAAAAAGAAAAAGAGGGAGGGGTGCAACACGAGGACTTCCCAGGGGGTCACCCATCCTAGTACTACTCTCGCCCAAGCACGCTTAACTTCGGAGTTCTGATGGGATCCGGTGCATTAGTGCTGGTATGATCGCACCCGTTGAGTTACGCGCGTTAAGTTCATTTATTTGATCCGTACTCGTCTCGCAATAACCCTTCACACTTCGAGCGGGCAAAACTTTCTATTCGTACATCGCCTCGCGGCCGGCAGCATATGCACGCGAAGCTCTCTTCGAGCCCCACGCCGTGCGCAATAGGCTTCGCCCATTGCGCCTGATTTCCTGAGCCAAAATCGGACGTTTAAGCCCTCTACGCACCGTTTTTCTACAAACGGCGAGGCGGGCCCCGCTCCTGCACGGACATTAGCCCGACCAGTGCTCGCGATAGACGGTCGTTTTGAAAATAAATAAATAAATTAACCCACGGCGTGCAATTTCGTGCTTGCTGGATTAACTGCGTCTTCGTCCGACGAATTCGATTCGGCAGAGGGCGGAAAAAAAAAAAAAAAGAAAAAGAGGGAGGGGTGCAACACGAGGACTTCCCAGGGGGTCACCCATCCTAGTACTACTCTCGCCCAAGCACGCTTAACTTCGGAGTTCTGATGGGATCCGGTGCATTAGTGCTGGTATGATCGCACCCGTTGAGTTACGCGCGTTAAGTTCATTTATTTGATCCGTACTCGTCTCGCAGTAACCCTTCACACTTCGAGCGGGCAAAACTTTCTATTCGTACGTCGCCTCGCGGCCGGCAGCATATGCACGCGAAGCTCTCTTCGAGCCCCACGCCGTGCGCAATGGCTTCGCCCATTGCGCCTGATTTCCTGAGCCAAAATCGGACGTTTCAGCCCTCTACGCACCGTTTTTCTACAAACGGCGAGGCGGGCCCCGCTCCTGCACGGACATTAGCCCGACCAGTGCTCGCGATAGACGGTCGTTTTGAAAATAAATAAATAAATTAACCCACGGCGTGCAATTTCGTGCTTGCTGGATTAACTGCGTCTTCGCCCGACGAATTCGATTCGGCAGAGGGCGGAAAAAAAAAAAAAAAGAAAAAGAGGGAGGGGTGCAACACGAGGACTTCCCAGGGGGTCACCCATCCTAGTACTACTCTCGCCCAAGCACGCTTAACTTCGAAGTTCTGATGGGATCCGGTGCATTAGTGCTGGTATGATCGCACCCGTTGAGTTACGCGCGTTAAGTTCATTTATTTGATCCGTACTCGTCTCGCAGTAGCCCTTCACACTTCGAGCAGGCAAAACTTTCTATTCGTACGTCGCCTCGCGGCCGGCAGCATATGCACGCGAAGCTCTCTTCGAGCCCCACACCGTGCGCACTAGGCTTCGCCCATTGCGCCTGATTTCCTGAGCCAAAATCGGACGTTTGAGCCCTCCACGCACCGTTTTTCTACAAACGGCGACGCGGGCCCCGCTCCTGCACGGACACTAGCCCGACCAGTGCTCGCGGTAGACGGTCGTTTTGAAAATAAATAAATTAATTAACCCACGGCGTGCAATTTCGTGCTTGCTGGATTAACTGCGTCTTCGCCCGACGAATTCGATTCGGGAGAGGGCGGAAAAAAAAAAAAAAAGAAAAAGAGGGAGGGGTGCAACACGAGGACTTCCCAGGGGGTCACCCATCCTAGTACTACTCTCGCCCAAGCACGCTTAACTTCGGAGTTCTGATGGGATCCGGTGCATTAGTGCTGGTATGATCGCACCCGTTGAGTTACGCGCGTTAAGTTCATTTATTTGATCCGTACTCGTCTCGCAATAACCCTTCACACTTCGAGCGGGCAAAACTTTCTATTCGTACGTCGCCTCGCGGCCGGCAGCATATGCACGCGAAGCTCTCTTCGAGCCCCACACCGTGCGTACTAGGCTTCGCCCATTGCGCCTGATTTCCTGAGCCAAAATCGGACGTTTGAGCCCTCCACGCACCGTTTTTCTACAAACGGCGACGCGGGCCCCGCTCCTGCACGGACACTAGCCCGACCAGTGCTCGAGGTAGACGGTCGTTTTGAAAATAAATAAATTAATTAACCCACGGCGTGCAATTTCGTGCTTGCTGGATTAACTGCGTCTTCGCCCGACGAATTCGATTCGGGAGAGGGCGGAAAAAAAAAAAAAAAGAAAAAGAGGGAGGGGTGCAACACGAGGACTTCCCAGGGGGTCACCCATCCTAGTACTACTCTCGCCCAAGCACGCTTAACTTCGGAGTTCTGATGGGATCCGGTGCATTAGTGCTGGTATGATCGCACCCGTTGAGTTACGCGCGTTAAGTTCATTTATTTGATCCGTACTCGTCTCGCAATAACCCTTCACACTTCGAGCGGGCAAAACTTTCTATTCGTACGTCGCCTCGCGGCCGGCAGCGTATGCACGCGAAGCTCTCTTCGAGCCCCACGCCGTGCGCAACAGGCTTCGCCCATTGCGCCTGATTTCCTGAGCCAAAATCGGACGTTTAAGCCCTCTACGCACCGTTTTTCTACAAACGGCGAGGCGGGCCCCACTCCTGCACGGACATTAGCCCGACCAGTGCTCGCGATAGACGGTCGTTTTGAAAATAAATAAATAAATTAACCCACGGCGTGCAATTTCGTGCTTGCTGGATTAACTGCGTCTTCGTCCGACGAATTCGATTCGGCAGAGGGCGGAAAAAAAAAAAAAAAAGAAAAAGAGGGAGGGGTGCAACACGAGGACTTCCCAGGGGGTCACCCATCCTAGTACTACTCTCGCCCAAGCACGCTTAACTTCGGAGTTCTGATGGGATCCGGTGCATTAGTGCTGGTATGATCGCACCCGTTGAGTTACGCGCGTTAAGTTCATTTATTTGATCCGTACTCGTCTCGCAGTAACCCTTCACACTTCGAGCGGGCAAAACTTTCTATTCGTACGTCGCCTCGCGGCCGGCAGCATATGCACGCGAAGCTCTCTTCGAGCCCCACGCCGTGCGCAATGGCTTCGCCCATTGCGCCTGATTTCCTGAGCCAAAATCGGACGTTTAAGCCCTCTACGCACCGTTTTTCTACAAACGGCGAGGCGGGCCCCGCTCCTGCACGGACATTAGCCCGACCAGTGCTCGCGATAGACGGTCGTTTTGAAAATAAATAAATAAATTAACCCACGGCGTGCAATTTCGTGCTTGCTGGATTAACTGCGTCTTCGCCCGACGAATTCGATTCGGCAGAGGGCGGAAAAAAAAAAAAAAGAAAAAGAGGGAGGGGTGCAACACGAGGACTTCCCAGGGGGTCACCCATCCTAGTACTACTCTCGCCCAAGCACGCTTAACTTCGAAGTTCTGATGGGATCCGGTGCATTAGTGCTGGTATGATCGCACCCGTTGAGTTACGCGCGTTAAGTTCATTTATTTGATCCGTACTCGTCTCGCAGTAGCCCTTCACACTTCGAGCAGGCAAAACTTTCTATTCGTACGTCGCCTCGCGGCCGGCAGCATATGCACGCGAAGCTCTCTTCGAGCCCCACACCGTGCGCACTAGGCTTCGCCCATTGCGCCTGATTTCCTGAGCCAAAATCGGACGTTTGAGCCCTCCACGCACCGTTTTTCTACAAACGGCGAGGCGGGCCCCGCTCCTGCACGGACACTAGCCCGACCAGTGCTCGCGGTAGACGGTCGTTTTGAAAATAAATAAATAAATTAACCCACGGCGTGCAATTTCGTGCTTGCTGGATTAACTGCGTCTTCGCCCGACGAATTCGATTCGGGAGAGGGCGGAAAAAAAAAAAAAAAGAAAAAGAGGGAGGGGTGCAACACGAGGACTTCCCAGGGGGTCACCCATCCTAGTACTACTCTCGCCCAAGCACGCTTAACTTCGGAGTTCTGATGGGATCCGGTGCATTAGTGCTGGTATGATCGCACCCGTTGAGTTACGCGCGTTAAGTTCATTTATTTGATCCGTACTCGTCTCGCAATAACCCTTCACACTTCGAGCGGGCAAAACTTTCTATTCGTACATCGCCTCGCGGCCGGCAGCATATGCACGCGAAGCTCTCTTCGAGCCCCACGCCGTGCGCAATAGGCTTCGCCCATTGCGCCTGATTTCCTGAGCCAAAATCGGACGTTTAAGCCCTCTACGCACCGTTTTTCTACAAACGGCGAGGCGGGCCCCGCTCCTGCACGGACATTAGCCCGACCAGTGCTCGCGATAGACGGTCGTTTTGAAAATAAATAAATAAATTAACCCACGGCGTGCAATTTCGTGCTTGCTGGATTAACTGCGTCTTCGTCCGACGAATTCGATTCGGCAGAGGGCGGAAAAAAAAAAAAAAAGAAAAAGAGGGAGGGGTGCAACACGAGGACTTCCCAGGGGGTCACCCATCCTAGTACTACTCTCGCCCAAGCACGCTTAACTTCGGAGTTCTGATGGGATCCGGTGCATTAGTGCTGGTATGATCGCACCCGTTGAGTTACGCGCGTTAAGTTCATTTATTTGATCCGTACTCGTCTCGCAGTAACCCTTCACACTTCGAGCGGGCAAAACTTTCTATTCGTACGTCGCCTCGCGGCCGGCAGCATATGCACGCGAAGCTCTCTTCGAGCCCCACGCCGTGCGCAATGGCTTCGCCCATTGCGCCTGATTTCCTGAGCCAAAATCGGACGTTTCAGCCCTCTACGCACCGTTTTTCTACAAACGGCGAGGCGGGCCCCGCTCCTGCACGGACATTAGCCCGACCAGTGCTCGCGATAGACGGTCGTTTTGAAAATAAATAAATAAATTAACCCACGGCGTGCAATTTCGTGCTTGCTGGATTAACTGCGTCTTCGCCCGACGAATTCGATTCGGCAGAGGGCGGAAAAAAAAAAAAAAAGAAAAAGAGGGAGGGGTGCAACACGAGGACTTCCCAGGGGGTCACCCATCCTAGTACTACTCTCGCCCAAGCACGCTTAACTTCGAAGTTCTGATGGGATCCGGTGCATTAGTGCTGGTATGATCGCACCCGTTGAGTTACGCGCGTTAAGTTCATTTATTTGATCCGTACTCGTCTCGCAGTAGCCCTTCACACTTCGAGCAGGCAAAACTTTCTATTCGTACGTCGCCTCGCGGCCGGCAGCATATGCACGCGAAGCTCTCTTCGAGCCCCACACCGTGCGCACTAGGCTTCGCCCATTGCGCCTGATTTCCTGAGCCAAAATCGGACGTTTGAGCCCTCCACGCACCGTTTTTCTACAAACGGCGACGCGGGCCCCGCTCCTGCACGGACACTAGCCCGACCAGTGCTCGCGGTAGACGGTCGTTTTGAAAATAAATAAATTAATTAACCCACGGCGTGCAATTTCGTGCTTGCTGGATTAACTGCGTCTTCGCCCGACGAATTCGATTCGGGAGAGGGCGGAAAAAAAAAAAAAAAGAAAAAGAGGGAGGGGTGCAACACGAGGACTTCCCAGGGGGTCACCCATCCTAGTACTACTCTCGCCCAAGCACGCTTAACTTCGGAGTTCTGATGGGATCCGGTGCATTAGTGCTGGTATGATCGCACCCGTTGAGTTACGCGCGTTAAGTTCATTTATTTGATCCGTACTCGTCTCGCAATAACCCTTCACACTTCGAGCGGGCAAAACTTTCTATTCGTACGTCGCCTCGCGGCCGGCAGCATATGCACGCGAAGCTCTCTTCGAGCCCCACACCGTGCGTACTAGGCTTCGCCCATTGCGCCTGATTTCCTGAGCCAAAATCGGACGTTTGAGCCCTCCACGCACCGTTTTTCTACAAACGGCGACGCGGGCCCCGCTCCTGCACGGACACTAGCCCGACCAGTGCTCGCGGTAGACGGTCGTTTTGAAAATAAATAAATTAATTAACCCACGGCGTGCAATTTCGTGCTTGCTGGATTAACTGCGTCTTCGCCCGACGAATTCGATTCGGGAGAGGGCGGAAAAAAAAAAAAAAAGAAAAAGAGGGAGGGGTGCAACACGAGGACTTCCCAGGGGGTCACCCATCCTAGTACTACTCTCGCCCAAGCACGCTTAACTTCGGAGTTCTGATGGGATCCGGTGCATTAGTGCTGGTATGATCGCACCCGTTGAGTTACGCGCGTTAAGTTCATTTATTTGATCCGTACTCGTCTCGCAATAACCCTTCACACTTCGAGCGGGCAAAACTTTCTATTCGTACGTCGCCTCGCGGCCGGCAGCGTATGCACGCGAAGCTCTCTTCGAGCCCCACGCCGTGCGCAACAGGCTTCGCCCATTGCGCCTGATTTCCTGAGCCAAAATCGGACGTTTAAGCCCTCTACGCACCGTTTTTCTACAAACGGCGAGGCGGGCCCCACTCCTGCACGGACATTAGCCCGACCAGTGCTCGCGATAGACGGTCGTTTTGAAAATAAATAAATAAATTAACCCACGGCGTGCAATTTCGTGCTTGCTGGATTAACTGCGTCTTCGTCCGACGAATTCGATTCGGCAGAGGGCGGAAAAAAAAAAAAAAAAGAAAAAGAGGGAGGGGTGCAACACGAGGACTTCCCAGGGGGTCACCCATCCTAGTACTACTCTCGCCCAAGCACGCTTAACTTCGGAGTTCTGATGGGATCCGGTGCATTAGTGCTGGTATGATCGCACCCGTTGAGTTACGCGCGTTAAGTTCATTTATTTGATCCGTACTCGTCTCGCAGTAACCCTTCACACTTCGAGCGGGCAAAACTTTCTATTCGTACGTCGCCTCGCGGCCGGCAGCATATGCACGCGAAGCTCTCTTCGAGCCCCACGCCGTGCGCAATGGCTTCGCCCATTGCGCCTGATTTCCTGAGCCAAAATCGGACGTTTAAGCCCTCTACGCACCGTTTTTCTACAAACGGCGAGGCGGGCCCCGCTCCTGCACGGACATTAGCCCGACCAGTGCTCGCGATAGACGGTCGTTTTGAAAATAAATAAATAAATTAACCCACGGCGTGCAATTTCGTGCTTGCTGGATTAACTGCGTCTTCGCCCGACGAATTCGATTCGGCAGAGGGCGGAAAAAAAAAAAAAAGAAAAAGAGGGAGGGGTGCAACACGAGGACTTCCCAGGGGGTCACCCATCCTAGTACTACTCTCGCCCAAGCACGCTTAACTTCGAAGTTCTGATGGGATCCGGTGCATTAGTGCTGGTATGATCGCACCCGTTGAGTTACGCGCGTTAAGTTCATTTATTTGATCCGTACTCGTCTCGCAGTAGCCCTTCACACTTCGAGCAGGCAAAACTTTCTATTCGTACGTCGCCTCGCGGCCGGCAGCATATGCACGCGAAGCTCTCTTCGAGCCCCACACCGTGCGCACTAGGCTTCGCCCATTGCGCCTGATTTCCTGAGCCAAAATCGGACGTTTGAGCCCTCCACGCACCGTTTTTCTACAAACGGCGAGGCGGGCCCCGCTCCTGCACGGACACTAGCCCGACCAGTGCTCGCGGTAGACGGTCGTTTTGAAAATAAATAAATAAATTAACCCACGGCGTGCAATTTCGTGCTTGCTGGATTAACTGCGTCTTCGCCCGACGAATTCGATTCGGGAGAGGGCGGAAAAAAAAAAAAAAAGAAAAAGAGGGAGGGGTGCAACACGAGGACTTCCCAGGGGGTCACCCATCCTAGTACTACTCTCGCCCAAGCACGCTTAACTTCGGAGTTCTGATGGGATCCGGTGCATTAGTGCTGGTATGATCGCACCCGTTGAGTTACGCGCGTTAAGTTCATTTATTTGATCCGTACTCGTCTCGCAATAACCCTTCACACTTCGAGCGGGCAAAACTTTCTATTCGTACATCGCCTCGCGGCCGGCAGCATATGCACGCGAAGCTCTCTTCGAGCCCCACGCCGTGCGCAATAGGCTTCGCCCATTGCGCCTGATTTCCTGAGCCAAAATCGGACGTTTAAGCCCTCTACGCACCGTTTTTCTACAAACGGCGAGGCGGGCCCCGCTCCTGCACGGACATTAGCCCGACCAGTGCTCGCGATAGACGGTCGTTTTGAAAATAAATAAATAAATTAACCCACGGCGTGCAATTTCGTGCTTGCTGGATTAACTGCGTCTTCGTCCGACGAATTCGATTCGGCAGAGGGCGGAAAAAAAAAAAAAAAGAAAAAGAGGGAGGGGTGCAACACGAGGACTTCCCAGGGGGTCACCCATCCTAGTACTACTCTCGCCCAAGCACGCTTAACTTCGGAGTTCTGATGGGATCCGGTGCATTAGTGCTGGTATGATCGCACCCGTTGAGTTACGCGCGTTAAGTTCATTTATTTGATCCGTACTCGTCTCGCAGTAACCCTTCACACTTCGAGCGGGCAAAACTTTCTATTCGTACGTCGCCTCGCGGCCGGCAGCATATGCACGCGAAGCTCTCTTCGAGCCCCACGCCGTGCGCAATGGCTTCGCCCATTGCGCCTGATTTCCTGAGCCAAAATCGGACGTTTCAGCCCTCTACGCACCGTTTTTCTACAAACGGCGAGGCGGGCCCCGCTCCTGCACGGACATTAGCCCGACCAGTGCTCGCGATAGACGGTCGTTTTGAAAATAAATAAATAAATTAACCCACGGCGTGCAATTTCGTGCTTGCTGGATTAACTGCGTCTTCGCCCGACGAATTCGATTCGGCAGAGGGCGGAAAAAAAAAAAAAAAGAAAAAGAGGGAGGGGTGCAACACGAGGACTTCCCAGGGGGTCACCCATCCTAGTACTACTCTCGCCCAAGCACGCTTAACTTCGAAGTTCTGATGGGATCCGGTGCATTAGTGCTGGTATGATCGCACCCGTTGAGTTACGCGCGTTAAGTTCATTTATTTGATCCGTACTCGTCTCGCAGTAGCCCTTCACACTTCGAGCAGGCAAAACTTTCTATTCGTACGTCGCCTCGCGGCCGGCAGCATATGCACGCGAAGCTCTCTTCGAGCCCCACACCGTGCGCACTAGGCTTCGCCCATTGCGCCTGATTTCCTGAGCCAAAATCGGACGTTTGAGCCCTCCACGCACCGTTTTTCTACAAACGGCGACGCGGGCCCCGCTCCTGCACGGACACTAGCCCGACCAGTGCTCGCGGTAGACGGTCGTTTTGAAAATAAATAAATTAATTAACCCACGGCGTGCAATTTCGTGCTTGCTGGATTAACTGCGTCTTCGCCCGACGAATTCGATTCGGGAGAGGGCGGAAAAAAAAAAAAAAAGAAAAAGAGGGAGGGGTGCAACACGAGGACTTCCCAGGGGGTCACCCATCCTAGTACTACTCTCGCCCAAGCACGCTTAACTTCGGAGTTCTGATGGGATCCGGTGCATTAGTGCTGGTATGATCGCACCCGTTGAGTTACGCGCGTTAAGTTCATTTATTTGATCCGTACTCGTCTCGCAATAACCCTTCACACTTCGAGCGGGCAAAACTTTCTATTCGTACGTCGCCTCGCGGCCGGCAGCATATGCACGCGAAGCTCTCTTCGAGCCCCACACCGTGCGTACTAGGCTTCGCCCATTGCGCCTGATTTCCTGAGCCAAAATCGGACGTTTGAGCCCTCCACGCACCGTTTTTCTACAAACGGCGACGCGGGCCCCGCTCCTGCACGGACACTAGCCCGACCAGTGCTCGCGGTAGACGGTCGTTTTGAAAATAAATAAATTAATTAACCCACGGCGTGCAATTTCGTGCTTGCTGGATTAACTGCGTCTTCGCCCGACGAATTCGATTCGGGAGAGGGCGGAAAAAAAAAAAAAAAGAAAAAGAGGGAGGGGTGCAACACGAGGACTTCCCAGGGGGTCACCCATCCTAGTACTACTCTCGCCCAAGCACGCTTAACTTCGGAGTTCTGATGGGATCCGGTGCATTAGTGCTGGTATGATCGCACCCGTTGAGTTACGCGCGTTAAGTTCATTTATTTGATCCGTACTCGTCTCGCAATAACCCTTCACACTTCGAGCGGGCAAAACTTTCTATTCGTACGTCGCCTCGCGGCCGGCAGCGTATGCACGCGAAGCTCTCTTCGAGCCCCACGCCGTGCGCAACAGGCTTCGCCCATTGCGCCTGATTTCCTGAGCCAAAATCGGACGTTTAAGCCCTCTACGCACCGTTTTTCTACAAACGGCGAGGCGGGCCCCACTCCTGCACGGACATTAGCCCGACCAGTGCTCGCGATAGACGGTCGTTTTGAAAATAAATAAATAAATTAACCCACGGCGTGCAATTTCGTGCTTGCTGGATTAACTGCGTCTTCGTCCGACGAATTCGATTCGGCAGAGGGCGGAAAAAAAAAAAAAAAAGAAAAAGAGGGAGGGGTGCAACACGAGGACTTCCCAGGGGGTCACCCATCCTAGTACTACTCTCGCCCAAGCACGCTTAACTTCGGAGTTCTGATGGGATCCGGTGCATTAGTGCTGGTATGATCGCACCCGTTGAGTTACGCGCGTTAAGTTCATTTATTTGATCCGTACTCGTCTCGCAGTAACCCTTCACACTTCGAGCGGGCAAAACTTTCTATTCGTACGTCGCCTCGCGGCCGGCAGCATATGCACGCGAAGCTCTCTTCGAGCCCCACGCCGTGCGCAATGGCTTCGCCCATTGCGCCTGATTTCCTGAGCCAAAATCGGACGTTTAAGCCCTCTACGCACCGTTTTTCTACAAACGGCGAGGCGGGCCCCGCTCCTGCACGGACATTAGCCCGACCAGTGCTCGCGATAGACGGTCGTTTTGAAAATAAATAAATAAATTAACCCACGGCGTGCAATTTCGTGCTTGCTGGATTAACTGCGTCTTCGCCCGACGAATTCGATTCGGCAGAGGGCGGAAAAAAAAAAAAAAGAAAAAGAGGGAGGGGTGCAACACGAGGACTTCCCAGGGGGTCACCCATCCTAGTACTACTCTCGCCCAAGCACGCTTAACTTCGAAGTTCTGATGGGATCCGGTGCATTAGTGCTGGTATGATCGCACCCGTTGAGTTACGCGCGTTAAGTTCATTTATTTGATCCGTACTCGTCTCGCAGTAGCCCTTCACACTTCGAGCAGGCAAAACTTTCTATTCGTACGTCGCCTCGCGGCCGGCAGCATATGCACGCGAAGCTCTCTTCGAGCCCCACACCGTGCGCACTAGGCTTCGCCCATTGCGCCTGATTTCCTGAGCCAAAATCGGACGTTTGAGCCCTCCACGCACCGTTTTTCTACAAACGGCGAGGCGGGCCCCGCTCCTGCACGGACACTAGCCCGACCAGTGCTCGCGGTAGACGGTCGTTTTGAAAATAAATAAATAAATTAACCCACGGCGTGCAATTTCGTGCTTGCTGGATTAACTGCGTCTTCGCCCGACGAATTCGATTCGGGAGAGGGCGGAAAAAAAAAAAAAAAGAAAAAGAGGGAGGGGTGCAACACGAGGACTTCCCAGGGGGTCACCCATCCTAGTACTACTCTCGCCCAAGCACGCTTAACTTCGGAGTTCTGATGGGATCCGGTGCATTAGTGCTGGTATGATCGCACCCGTTGAGTTACGCGCGTTAAGTTCATTTATTTGATCCGTACTCGTCTCGCAATAACCCTTCACACTTCGAGCGGGCAAAACTTTCTATTCGTACATCGCCTCGCGGCCGGCAGCATATGCACGCGAAGCTCTCTTCGAGCCCCACGCCGTGCGCAATAGGCTTCGCCCATTGCGCCTGATTTCCTGAGCCAAAATCGGACGTTTAAGCCCTCTACGCACCGTTTTTCTACAAACGGCGAGGCGGGCCCCGCTCCTGCACGGACATTAGCCCGACCAGTGCTCGCGATAGACGGTCGTTTTGAAAATAAATAAATAAATTAACCCACGGCGTGCAATTTCGTGCTTGCTGGATTAACTGCGTCTTCGTCCGACGAATTCGATTCGGCAGAGGGCGGAAAAAAAAAAAAAAAGAAAAAGAGGGAGGGGTGCAACACGAGGACTTCCCAGGGGGTCACCCATCCTAGTACTACTCTCGCCCAAGCACGCTTAACTTCGGAGTTCTGATGGGATCCGGTGCATTAGTGCTGGTATGATCGCACCCGTTGAGTTACGCGCGTTAAGTTCATTTATTTGATCCGTACTCGTCTCGCAGTAACCCTTCACACTTCGAGCGGGCAAAACTTTCTATTCGTACGTCGCCTCGCGGCCGGCAGCATATGCACGCGAAGCTCTCTTCGAGCCCCACGCCGTGCGCAATGGCTTCGCCCATTGCGCCTGATTTCCTGAGCCAAAATCGGACGTTTCAGCCCTCTACGCACCGTTTTTCTACAAACGGCGAGGCGGGCCCCGCTCCTGCACGGACATTAGCCCGACCAGTGCTCGCGATAGACGGTCGTTTTGAAAATAAATAAATAAATTAACCCACGGCGTGCAATTTCGTGCTTGCTGGATTAACTGCGTCTTCGCCCGACGAATTCGATTCGGCAGAGGGCGGAAAAAAAAAAAAAAGAAAAAGAGGGAGGGGTGCAACACGAGGACTTCCCAGGGGGTCACCCATCCTAGTACTACTCTCGCCCAAGCACGCTTAACTTCGGAGTTCTGATGGGATCCGGTGCATTAGTGCTGGTATGATCGCACCCGTTGAGTTACGCGCGTTAAGTTCATTTATTTGATCCGTACTCGTCTCGCAGTAGCCCTTCACACTTCGAGCAGGCAAAACTTTCTATTCGTACGTCGCCTCGCGGCCGGCAGCATATGCACGCGAAGCTCTCTTCGAGCCCCACACCGTGCGCACTAGGCTTCGCCCATTGCGCCTGATTTCCTGAGCCAAAATCGGACGTTTGAGCCCTCCACGCACCGTTTTTCTACAAACGGCGACGCGGGCCCCGCTCCTGCACGGACACTAGCCCGACCAGTGCTCGCGGTAGACGGTCGTTTTGAAAATAAATAAATTAATTAACCCACGGCGTGCAATTTCGTGCTTGCTGGATTAACTGCGTCTTCGCCCGACGAATTCGATTCGGGAGAGGGCGGAAAAAAAAAAAAAAAGAAAAAGAGGGAGGGGTGCAACACGAGGACTTCCCAGGGGGTCACCCATCCTAGTACTACTCTCGCCCAAGCACGCTTAACTTCGGAGTTCTGATGGGATCCGGTGCATTAGTGCTGGTATGATCGCACCCGTTGAGTTACGCGCGTTAAGTTCATTTATTTGATCCGTACTCGTCTCGCAATAACCCTTCACACTTCGAGCGGGCAAAACTTTCTATTCGTACGTCGCCTCGCGGCCGGCAGCATATGCACGCGAAGCTCTCTTCGAGCCCCACACCGTGCGCACTAGGCTTCGCCCATTGCGCCTGATTTCCTGAGCCAAAATCGGACGTTTGAGCCCTCCACGCACCGTTTTTCTACAAACGGCGACGCGGGCCCCGCTCCTGCACGGACACTAGCCCGACCAGTGCTCGCGGTAGACGGTCGTTTTGAAAATAAATAAATTAATTAACCCACGGCGTGCAATTTCGTGCTTGCTGGATTAACTGCGTCTTCGCCCGACGAATTCGATTCGGGAGAGGGCGGAAAAAAAAAAAAAAAGAAAAAGAGGGAGGGGTGCAACACGAGGACTTCCCAGGGGGTCACCCATCCTAGTACTACTCTCGCCCAAGCACGCTTAACTTCGGAGTTCTGATGGGATCCGGTGCATTAGTGCTGGTATGATCGCACCCGTTGAGTTACGCGCGTTAAGTTCATTTATTTGATCCGTACTCGTCTCGCAATAACCCTTCACACTTCGAGCGGGCAAAACTTTCTATTCGTACGTCGCCTCGCGGCCGGCAGCATATGCACGCGAAGCTCTCTTCGAGCCCCACGCCGTGCGCAACAGGCTTCGCCCATTGCGCCTGATTTCCTGAGCCAAAATCGGACGTTTAAGCCCTCTACGCACCGTTTTTCTACAAACGGCGAGGCGGGCCCCGCTCCTGCACGGACATTAGCCCGACCAGTGCTCGCGATAGACGGTCGTTTTGAAAATAAATAAATAAATTAACCCACGGCGTGCAATTTCGTGCTTGCTGGATTAACTGCGTCTTCGTCCGACGAATTCGATTCGGCAGAGGGCGGAAAAAAAAAAAAAAAAGAAAAAGAGGGAGGGGTGCAACACGAGGACTTCCCAGGGGGTCACCCATCCTAGTACTACTCTCGCCCAAGCACGCTTAACTTCGGAGTTCTGATGGGATCCGGTGCATTAGTGCTGGTATGATCGCACCCGTTGAGTTACGCGCGTTAAGTTCATTTATTTGATCCGTACTCGTCTCGCAGTAACCCTTCACACTTCGAGCGGGCAAAACTTTCTATTCGTACGTCGCCTCGCGGCCGGCAGCATATGCACGCGAAGCTCTCTTCGAGCCCCACGCCGTGCGCAATGGCTTCGCCCATTGCGCCTGATTTCCTGAGCCAAAATCGGACGTTTAAGCCCTCTACGCACCGTTTTTCTACAAACGGCGAGGCGGGCCCCGCTCCTGCACGGACATTAGCCCGACCAGTGCTCGCGATAGACGGTCGTTTTGAAAATAAATAAATAAATTAACCCACGGCGTGCAATTTCGTGCTTGCTGGATTAACTGCGTCTTCGCCCGACGAATTCGATTCGGCAGAGGGCGGAAAAAAAAAAAAAAGAAAAAGAGGGAGGGGTGCAACACGAGGACTTCCCAGGGGGTCACCCATCCTAGTACTACTCTCGCCCAAGCACGCTTAACTTCGAAGTTCTGATGGGATCCGGTGCATTAGTGCTGGTATGATCGCACCCGTTGAGTTACGCGCGTTAAGTTCATTTATTTGATCCGTACTCGTCTCGCAGTAGCCCTTCACACTTCGAGCAGGCAAAACTTTCTATTCGTACGTCGCCTCGCGGCCGGCAGCATATGCACGCGAAGCTCTCTTCGAGCCCCACACCGTGCGCACTAGGCTTCGCCCATTGCGCCTGATTTCCTGAGCCAAAATCGGACGTTTGAGCCCTCCACGCACCGTTTTTCTACAAACGGCGAGGCGGGCCCCGCTCCTGCACGGACACTAGCCCGACCAGTGCTCGCGGTAGACGGTCGTTTTGAAAATAAATAAATAAATTAACCCACGGCGTGCAATTTCGTGCTTGCTGGATTAACTGCGTCTTCGCCCGACGAATTCGATTCGGGAGAGGGCGGAAAAAAAAAAAAAAAGAAAAAGAGGGAGGGGTGCAACACGAGGACTTCCCAGGGGGTCACCCATCCTAGTACTACTCTCGCCCAAGCACGCTTAACTTCGGAGTTCTGATGGGATCCGGTGCATTAGTGCTGGTATGATCGCACCCGTTGAGTTACGCGCGTTAAGTTCATTTATTTGATCCGTACTCGTCTCGCAATAACCCTTCACACTTCGAGCGGGCAAAACTTTCTATTCGTACATCGCCTCGCGGCCGGCAGCATATGCACGCGAAGCTCTCTTCGAGCCCCACGCCGTGCGCAATAGGCTTCGCCCATTGCGCCTGATTTCCTGAGCCAAAATCGGACGTTTAAGCCCTCTACGCACCGTTTTTCTACAAACGGCGAGGCGGGCCCCGCTCCTGCACGGACATTAGCCCGACCAGTGCTCGCGATAGACGGTCGTTTTGAAAATAAATAAATAAATTAACCCACGGCGTGCAATTTCGTGCTTGCTGGATTAACTGCGTCTTCGTCCGACGAATTCGATTCGGCAGAGGGCGGAAAAAAAAAAAAAAAGAAAAAGAGGGAGGGGTGCAACACGAGGACTTCCCAGGGGGTCACCCATCCTAGTACTACTCTCGCCCAAGCACGCTTAACTTCGGAGTTCTGATGGGATCCGGTGCATTAGTGCTGGTATGATCGCACCCGTTGAGTTACGCGCGTTAAGTTCATTTATTTGATCCGTACTCGTCTCGCAGTAACCCTTCACACTTCGAGCGGGCAAAACTTTCTATTCGTACGTCGCCTCGCGGCCGGCAGCATATGCACGCGAAGCTCTCTTCGAGCCCCACGCCGTGCGCAATGGCTTCGCCCATTGCGCCTGATTTCCTGAGCCAAAATCGGACGTTTCAGCCCTCTACGCACCGTTTTTCTACAAACGGCGAGGCGGGCCCCGCTCCTGCACGGACATTAGCCCGACCAGTGCTCGCGATAGACGGTCGTTTTGAAAATAAATAAATAAATTAACCCACGGCGTGCAATTTCGTGCTTGCTGGATTAACTGCGTCTTCGCCCGACGAATTCGATTCGGCAGAGGGCGGAAAAAAAAAAAAAAAGAAAAAGAGGGAGGGGTGCAACACGAGGACTTCCCAGGGGGTCACCCATCCTAGTACTACTCTCGCCCAAGCACGCTTAACTTCGAAGTTCTGATGGGATCCGGTGCATTAGTGCTGGTATGATCGCACCCGTTGAGTTACGCGCGTTAAGTTCATTTATTTGATCCGTACTCGTCTCGCAGTAGCCCTTCACACTTCGAGCAGGCAAAACTTTCTATTCGTACGTCGCCTCGCGGCCGGCAGCATATGCACGCGAAGCTCTCTTCGAGCCCCACACCGTGCGCACTAGGCTTCGCCCATTGCGCCTGATTTCCTGAGCCAAAATCGGACGTTTGAGCCCTCCACGCACCGTTTTTCTACAAACGGCGACGCGGGCCCCGCTCCTGCACGGACACTAGCCCGACCAGTGCTCGCGGTAGACGGTCGTTTTGAAAATAAATAAATTAATTAACCCACGGCGTGCAATTTCGTGCTTGCTGGATTAACTGCGTCTTCGCCCGACGAATTCGATTCGGGAGAGGGCGGAAAAAAAAAAAAAAAGAAAAAGAGGGAGGGGTGCAACACGAGGACTTCCCAGGGGGTCACCCATCCTAGTACTACTCTCGCCCAAGCACGCTTAACTTCGGAGTTCTGATGGGATCCGGTGCATTAGTGCTGGTATGATCGCACCCGTTGAGTTACGCGCGTTAAGTTCATTTATTTGATCCGTACTCGTCTCGCAATAACCCTTCACACTTCGAGCGGGCAAAACTTTCTATTCGTACGTCGCCTCGCGGCCGGCAGCATATGCACGCGAAGCTCTCTTCGAGCCCCACACCGTGCGTACTAGGCTTCGCCCATTGCGCCTGATTTCCTGAGCCAAAATCGGACGTTTGAGCCCTCCACGCACCGTTTTTCTACAAACGGCGACGCGGGCCCCGCTCCTGCACGGACACTAGCCCGACCAGTGCTCGCGGTAGACGGTCGTTTTGAAAATAAATAAATTAATTAACCCACGGCGTGCAATTTCGTGCTTGCTGGATTAACTGCGTCTTCGCCCGACGAATTCGATTCGGGAGAGGGCGGAAAAAAAAAAAAAAAGAAAAAGAGGGAGGGGTGCAACACGAGGACTTCCCAGGGGGTCACCCATCCTAGTACTACTCTCGCCCAAGCACGCTTAACTTCGGAGTTCTGATGGGATCCGGTGCATTAGTGCTGGTATGATCGCACCCGTTGAGTTACGCGCGTTAAGTTCATTTATTTGATCCGTACTCGTCTCGCAATAACCCTTCACACTTCGAGCGGGCAAAACTTTCTATTCGTACGTCGCCTCGCGGCCGGCAGCGTATGCACGCGAAGCTCTCTTCGAGCCCCACGCCGTGCGCAACAGGCTTCGCCCATTGCGCCTGATTTCCTGAGCCAAAATCGGACGTTTAAGCCCTCTACGCACCGTTTTTCTACAAACGGCGAGGCGGGCCCCACTCCTGCACGGACATTAGCCCGACCAGTGCTCGCGATAGACGGTCGTTTTGAAAATAAATAAATAAATTAACCCACGGCGTGCAATTTCGTGCTTGCTGGATTAACTGCGTCTTCGTCCGACGAATTCGATTCGGCAGAGGGCGGAAAAAAAAAAAAAAAAGAAAAAGAGGGAGGGGTGCAACACGAGGACTTCCCAGGGGGTCACCCATCCTAGTACTACTCTCGCCCAAGCACGCTTAACTTCGGAGTTCTGATGGGATCCGGTGCATTAGTGCTGGTATGATCGCACCCGTTGAGTTACGCGCGTTAAGTTCATTTATTTGATCCGTACTCGTCTCGCAGTAACCCTTCACACTTCGAGCGGGCAAAACTTTCTATTCGTACGTCGCCTCGCGGCCGGCAGCATATGCACGCGAAGCTCTCTTCGAGCCCCACGCCGTGCGCAATGGCTTCGCCCATTGCGCCTGATTTCCTGAGCCAAAATCGGACGTTTAAGCCCTCTACGCACCGTTTTTCTACAAACGGCGAGGCGGGCCCCGCTCCTGCACGGACATTAGCCCGACCAGTGCTCGCGATAGACGGTCGTTTTGAAAATAAATAAATAAATTAACCCACGGCGTGCAATTTCGTGCTTGCTGGATTAACTGCGTCTTCGCCCGACGAATTCGATTCGGCAGAGGGCGGAAAAAAAAAAAAAAGAAAAAGAGGGAGGGGTGCAACACGAGGACTTCCCAGGGGGTCACCCATCCTAGTACTACTCTCGCCCAAGCACGCTTAACTTCGAAGTTCTGATGGGATCCGGTGCATTAGTGCTGGTATGATCGCACCCGTTGAGTTACGCGCGTTAAGTTCATTTATTTGATCCGTACTCGTCTCGCAGTAGCCCTTCACACTTCGAGCAGGCAAAACTTTCTATTCGTACGTCGCCTCGCGGCCGGCAGCATATGCACGCGAAGCTCTCTTCGAGCCCCACACCGTGCGCACTAGGCTTCGCCCATTGCGCCTGATTTCCTGAGCCAAAATCGGACGTTTGAGCCCTCCACGCACCGTTTTTCTACAAACGGCGAGGCGGGCCCCGCTCCTGCACGGACACTAGCCCGACCAGTGCTCGCGGTAGACGGTCGTTTTGAAAATAAATAAATAAATTAACCCACGGCGTGCAATTTCGTGCTTGCTGGATTAACTGCGTCTTCGCCCGACGAATTCGATTCGGGAGAGGGCGGAAAAAAAAAAAAAAAGAAAAAGAGGGAGGGGTGCAACACGAGGACTTCCCAGGGGGTCACCCATCCTAGTACTACTCTCGCCCAAGCACGCTTAACTTCGGAGTTCTGATGGGATCCGGTGCATTAGTGCTGGTATGATCGCACCCGTTGAGTTACGCGCGTTAAGTTCATTTATTTGATCCGTACTCGTCTCGCAATAACCCTTCACACTTCGAGCGGGCAAAACTTTCTATTCGTACATCGCCTCGCGGCCGGCAGCATATGCACGCGAAGCTCTCTTCGAGCCCCACGCCGTGCGCAATAGGCTTCGCCCATTGCGCCTGATTTCCTGAGCCAAAATCGGACGTTTAAGCCCTCTACGCACCGTTTTTCTACAAACGGCGAGGCGGGCCCCGCTCCTGCACGGACATTAGCCCGACCAGTGCTCGCGATAGACGGTCGTTTTGAAAATAAATAAATAAATTAACCCACGGCGTGCAATTTCGTGCTTGCTGGATTAACTGCGTCTTCGTCCGACGAATTCGATTCGGCAGAGGGCGGAAAAAAAAAAAAAAAGAAAAAGAGGGAGGGGTGCAACACGAGGACTTCCCAGGGGGTCACCCATCCTAGTACTACTCTCGCCCAAGCACGCTTAACTTCGGAGTTCTGATGGGATCCGGTGCATTAGTGCTGGTATGATCGCACCCGTTGAGTTACGCGCGTTAAGTTCATTTATTTGATCCGTACTCGTCTCGCAGTAACCCTTCACACTTCGAGCGGGCAAAACTTTCTATTCGTACGTCGCCTCGCGGCCGGCAGCATATGCACGCGAAGCTCTCTTCGAGCCCCACGCCGTGCGCAATGGCTTCGCCCATTGCGCCTGATTTCCTGAGCCAAAATCGGACGTTTCAGCCCTCTACGCACCGTTTTTCTACAAACGGCGAGGCGGGCCCCGCTCCTGCACGGACATTAGCCCGACCAGTGCTCGCGATAGACGGTCGTTTTGAAAATAAATAAATAAATTAACCCACGGCGTGCAATTTCGTGCTTGCTGGATTAACTGCGTCTTCGCCCGACGAATTCGATTCGGCAGAGGGCGGAAAAAAAAAAAAAAGAAAAAGAGGGAGGGGTGCAACACGAGGACTTCCCAGGGGGTCACCCATCCTAGTACTACTCTCGCCCAAGCACGCTTAACTTCGGAGTTCTGATGGGATCCGGTGCATTAGTGCTGGTATGATCGCACCCGTTGAGTTACGCGCGTTAAGTTCATTTATTTGATCCGTACTCGTCTCGCAGTAGCCCTTCACACTTCGAGCAGGCAAAACTTTCTATTCGTACGTCGCCTCGCGGCCGGCAGCATATGCACGCGAAGCTCTCTTCGAGCCCCACACCGTGCGCACTAGGCTTCGCCCATTGCGCCTGATTTCCTGAGCCAAAATCGGACGTTTGAGCCCTCCACGCACCGTTTTTCTACAAACGGCGACGCGGGCCCCGCTCCTGCACGGACACTAGCCCGACCAGTGCTCGCGGTAGACGGTCGTTTTGAAAATAAATAAATTAATTAACCCACGGCGTGCAATTTCGTGCTTGCTGGATTAACTGCGTCTTCGCCCGACGAATTCGATTCGGGAGAGGGCGGAAAAAAAAAAAAAAAGAAAAAGAGGGAGGGGTGCAACACGAGGACTTCCCAGGGGGTCACCCATCCTAGTACTACTCTCGCCCAAGCACGCTTAACTTCGGAGTTCTGATGGGATCCGGTGCATTAGTGCTGGTATGATCGCACCCGTTGAGTTACGCGCGTTAAGTTCATTTATTTGATCCGTACTCGTCTCGCAATAACCCTTCACACTTCGAGCGGGCAAAACTTTCTATTCGTACGTCGCCTCGCGGCCGGCAGCATATGCACGCGAAGCTCTCTTCGAGCCCCACACCGTGCGCACTAGGCTTCGCCCATTGCGCCTGATTTCCTGAGCCAAAATCGGACGTTTGAGCCCTCCACGCACCGTTTTTCTACAAACGGCGACGCGGGCCCCGCTCCTGCACGGACACTAGCCCGACCAGTGCTCGCGGTAGACGGTCGTTTTGAAAATAAATAAATTAATTAACCCACGGCGTGCAATTTCGTGCTTGCTGGATTAACTGCGTCTTCGCCCGACGAATTCGATTCGGGAGAGGGCGGAAAAAAAAAAAAAAAGAAAAAGAGGGAGGGGTGCAACACGAGGACTTCCCAGGGGGTCACCCATCCTAGTACTACTCTCGCCCAAGCACGCTTAACTTCGGAGTTCTGATGGGATCCGGTGCATTAGTGCTGGTATGATCGCACCCGTTGAGTTACGCGCGTTAAGTTCATTTATTTGATCCGTACTCGTCTCGCAATAACCCTTCACACTTCGAGCGGGCAAAACTTTCTATTCGTACGTCGCCTCGCGGCCGGCAGCATATGCACGCGAAGCTCTCTTCGAGCCCCACGCCGTGCGCAACAGGCTTCGCCCATTGCGCCTGATTTCCTGAGCCAAAATCGGACGTTTAAGCCCTCTACGCACCGTTTTTCTACAAACGGCGAGGCGGGCCCCGCTCCTGCACGGACATTAGCCCGACCAGTGCTCGCGATAGACGGTCGTTTTGAAAATAAATAAATAAATTAACCCACGGCGTGCAATTTCGTGCTTGCTGGATTAACTGCGTCTTCGTCCGACGAATTCGATTCGGCAGAGGGCGGAAAAAAAAAAAAAAAAGAAAAAGAGGGAGGGGTGCAACACGAGGACTTCCCAGGGGGTCACCCATCCTAGTACTACTCTCGCCCAAGCACGCTTAACTTCGGAGTTCTGATGGGATCCGGTGCATTAGTGCTGGTATGATCGCACCCGTTGAGTTACGCGCGTTAAGTTCATTTATTTGATCCGTACTCGTCTCGCAGTAACCCTTCACACTTCGAGCGGGCAAAACTTTCTATTCGTACGTCGCCTCGCGGCCGGCAGCATATGCACGCGAAGCTCTCTTCGAGCCCCACGCCGTGCGCAATGGCTTCGCCCATTGCGCCTGATTTCCTGAGCCAAAATCGGACGTTTAAGCCCTCTACGCACCGTTTTTCTACAAACGGCGAGGCGGGCCCCGCTCCTGCACGGACATTAGCCCGACCAGTGCTCGCGATAGACGGTCGTTTTGAAAATAAATAAATAAATTAACCCACGGCGTGCAATTTCGTGCTTGCTGGATTAACTGCGTCTTCGCCCGACGAATTCGATTCGGCAGAGGGCGGAAAAAAAAAAAAAAGAAAAAGAGGGAGGGGTGCAACACGAGGACTTCCCAGGGGGTCACCCATCCTAGTACTACTCTCGCCCAAGCACGCTTAACTTCGAAGTTCTGATGGGATCCGGTGCATTAGTGCTGGTATGATCGCACCCGTTGAGTTACGCGCGTTAAGTTCATTTATTTGATCCGTACTCGTCTCGCAGTAGCCCTTCACACTTCGAGCAGGCAAAACTTTCTATTCGTACGTCGCCTCGCGGCCGGCAGCATATGCACGCGAAGCTCTCTTCGAGCCCCACACCGTGCGCACTAGGCTTCGCCCATTGCGCCTGATTTCCTGAGCCAAAATCGGACGTTTGAGCCCTCCACGCACCGTTTTTCTACAAACGGCGAGGCGGGCCCCGCTCCTGCACGGACACTAGCCCGACCAGTGCTCGCGGTAGACGGTCGTTTTGAAAATAAATAAATAAATTAACCCACGGCGTGCAATTTCGTGCTTGCTGGATTAACTGCGTCTTCGCCCGACGAATTCGATTCGGGAGAGGGCGGAAAAAAAAAAAAAAAGAAAAAGAGGGAGGGGTGCAACACGAGGACTTCCCAGGGGGTCACCCATCCTAGTACTACTCTCGCCCAAGCACGCTTAACTTCGGAGTTCTGATGGGATCCGGTGCATTAGTGCTGGTATGATCGCACCCGTTGAGTTACGCGCGTTAAGTTCATTTATTTGATCCGTACTCGTCTCGCAATAACCCTTCACACTTCGAGCGGGCAAAACTTTCTATTCGTACATCGCCTCGCGGCCGGCAGCATATGCACGCGAAGCTCTCTTCGAGCCCCACGCCGTGCGCAATAGGCTACGCCCATTGCGCCTGATTTCCTGAGCCAAAATCGGACGTTTAAGCCCTCTACGCACCGTTTTTCTACAAATGGCGAGGCGGGCCCCGCTCCTGCACGGACATTAGCCCGACCAGTGCTCGCGGTACACGGTCGTTTTGAAAATAAATAAATAAATTAACCCACGGCGTGCAATTTCGTGCTTGCTGGATTAACTGCGTCTTCGCCCGACGAATTCGATTCGGGAGAGGGCGGAAAAAAAAAAAAAAAAGAAAAAGAGGGAGGGGTGCAACACGAGGACTTCCCAGGGGGTCACCCATCCTAGTACTACTCTCGCCCAAGCACGCTTAACTTCGGAGTTCTGATGGGATCCGGTGCATTAGTGCTGGTATGATCGCACCCATTGAGTTACGCGCGTTAAGTTCATTTATTTGATCCGTACTCGTCTCGCAGTAGCCCTTCACACTTCGAGCGGGCAAAACTTTCTATTCGTACGTCGCCTCGCGGCCGGCAGCATATGCACGCGAAGCTCTCTTCGAGCCCCACGCCGTGCGCAATAGGCTACGCCCATTGCGCCTGATTTCCTGAGCCAAAATCGGACGTTTAAGCCCTCTACGCACCGTTTTTCTACAAATGGCGAGGCGGGCCCCGCTCCTGCACGGACATTAGCCCGACCAGTGCTCGCGGTAGACGGTCGTTTTGAAAATAAATAAATAAATTAACCCACGGCGTGCAATTTAGTGCTTGCTGGATTAACTGCGTCTTCGCCCGACGAATTCGATTCGGGAGAGGGCGGAAAAAAAAAAAAAAAAGAAAAAGAGGGAGGGGTGCAACACGAGGACTTCCCAGGGGGTCACCCATCCTAGTACTACTCTCGCCCAAGCACGCTTAACTTCGGAGTTCTGATGGGATCCGGTGCATTAGTGCTGGTATGATCGCACCCGTTGAGTTACGCGCGTTAAGTTCATTTATTTGATCCGTACTCGTCTCGCAGTAGCCCTTCACACTTCGAGCGGGCAAAACTTTCTATTCGTACGTCGCCTCGCGGCCGGCAGCATATGCACGCGAAGCTCTCTTCGAGCCCCACGCCGTGCGCAATGGGCTACGCCCATTGCGCCTGATTTCCTGAGCCAAAATCGGACGTTTAAGCCCTCTACGCACCGTTTTTCTACAAATGGCGAGGCGGGCCCCGCTCCTGCACGGACATTAGCCCGACCAGTGCTCGCGGTAGACGGTCGTTTTGAAAATAAATAAATAAATTAACCCACGGCGTGCAATTTCGTGCTTGCTGGATTAACTGCGTCTTCGCCCGACGAATTCGATTCGGGAGAGGGCGGAAAAAAAAAAAAAAAAGAAAAAGAGGGAGGGGTGCAACACGAGGACTTCCCAGGGGGTCACCCATCCTAGTACTACTCTCGCCCAAGCACGCTTAACTTCGGAGTTCTGATGGGATCCGGTGCATTAGTGCTGGTATGATCGCACCCGTTGAGTTACGCGCGTTAAGTTCATTTATTTGATCCGTACTCGTCTCGCAGTAGCCCTTCACACTTCGAGCGGGCAAAACTTTCTATTCGTACGTCGCCTCGCGGCCGGCAGCATATGCACGCGAAGCTCTCTTCGAGCCCCACGCCGTGCGAAATGGGCGCGGTAGACGGTCGTTTTGAAAATAAATAAATAAATTAACCCACGGCGTGCAATTTCGTGCTTGCTGGATTAACTGCGTCTTCGCCCGACGAATTCGATTCGGGAGAGGGCGGAAAAAAAAAAAAAAAGAAAAAGAGGGAGGGGTGCAACACGAGGACTTCCCAGGGGGTCACCCATCCTAGTACTACTCTCGCCCAAGCACGCTTAACTTCGGAGTTCTGATGGGATCCGGTGCATTAGTGCTGGTATGATCGCACCCGTTGAGTTACGCGCGTTAAGTTCATTTATTTGATCCGTACTCGTCTCGCAGTAGCCCTTCACACTTCGAGCGGGCAAAACTTTCTATTCGTACGTCGCCTCGCGGCCGGCAGCATATGCACGCGAAGCTCTCTTCGAGCCCCACGCCGTGCGCAATGGGCTACGCCCATTGCGCCTGATTTCCTGAGCCAAAATCGGACGTTTAAGCCCTCTACGCACCGTTTTTCTACAAATGGCGAGGCGGGCCCCGCTCCTGCACGGACATTAGCCCGACCAGTGCTCGCGGTACACGGTCGTTTTGAAAATAAATAAATAAATTAACCCACGGCGTGCAATTTCGTGCTTGCTGGATTAACTGCGTCTTCGCCCGACGAATTCGATTCGGGAGAGGGCGGAAAAAAAAAAAAAAAAGAAAAAGAGGGAGGGGTGCAACACGAGGACTTCCCAGGGGGTCACCCATCCTAGTACTACTCTCGCCCAAGCACGCTTAACTTCGGAGTTCTGATGGGATCCGGTGCATTAGTGCTGGTATGATCGCACCCATTGAGTTACGCGCGTTAAGTTCATTTATTTGATCCGTACTCGTCTCGCAGTAGCCCTTCACACTTCGAGCGGGCAAAACTTTCTATTCGTACGTCGCCTCGCGGCCGGCAGCATATGCACGCGAAGCTCTCTTCGAGCCCCACGCCGTGCGCAATAGGCTACGCCCATTGCGCCTGATTTCCTGAGCCAAAATCGGACGTTTAAGCCCTCTACGCACCGTTTTTCTACAAATGGCGAGGCGGGCCCCGCTCCTGCACGGACATTAGCCCGACCAGTGCTCGCGGTAGACGGTCGTTTTGAAAATAAATAAATAAATTAACCCACGGCGTGCAATTTAGTGCTTGCTGGATTAACTGCGTCTTCGCCCGACGAATTCGATTCGGGAGAGGGCGGAAAAAAAAAAAAAAAAGAAAAAGAGGGAGGGGTGCAACACGAGGACTTCCCAGGGGGTCACCCATCCTAGTACTACTCTCGCCCAAGCACGCTTAACTTCGGAGTTCTGATGGGATCCGGTGCATTAGTGCTGGTATGATCGCACCCGTTGAGTTACGCGCGTTAAGTTCATTTATTTGATCCGTACTCGTCTCGCAGTAGCCCTTCACACTTCGAGCGGGCAAAACTTTCTATTCGTACGTCGCCTCGCGGCCGGCAGCATATGCACGCGAAGCTCTCTTCGAGCCCCACGCCGTGCGCAATAGGCTACGCCCATTGCGCCTGATTTCCTGAGCCAAAATCGGACGTTTAAGCCCTCTACGCACCGTTTTTCTACAAATGGCGAGGCGGGCCCCGCTCCTGCACGGACATTAGCCCGACCAGTGCTCGCGGTAGACGGTCGTTTTGAAAATAAATAAATAAATTAACCCACGGCGTGCAATTTCGTGCTTGCTGGATTAACTGCGTCTTCGCCCGACGAATTCGATTCGGGAGAGGGCGGAAAAAAAAAAAAAAAAGAAAAAGAGGGAGGGGTGCAACACGAGGACTTCCCAGGGGGTCACCCATCCTAGTACTACTCTCGCCCAAGCACGCTTAACTTCGGAGTTCTGATGGGATCCGGTGCATTAGTGCTGGTATGATCGCACCCGTTGAGTTACGCGCGTTAAGTTCATTTATTTGATCCGTACTCGTCTCGCAGTAGCCCTTCACACTTCGAGCGGGCAAAACTTTCTATTCGTACGTCGCCTCGCGGCCGGCAGCATATGCACGCGAAGCTCTCTTCGAGCCCCACGCCGTGCGCAATGGGCGCTGTAGACGGTCGTTTTGAAAATAAATAAATAAATTAACCCACGGCGTGCAATTTCGTGCTTGCTGGATTAACTGCGTCTTCGCCCGACGAATTCGATTCGGGAGAGGGCGGAAAAAAAAAAAAAAAGAAAAAGAGGGAGGGGTGCAACACGAGGACTTCCCAGGGGGTCACCCATCCTAGTACTACTCTCGCCCAAGCACGCTTAACTTCGGAGTTCTGATGGGATCCGGTGCATTAGTGCTGGTATGATCGCACCCGTTGAGTTACGCGCGTTAAGTTCATTTATTTGATCCGTACTCGTCTCGCAGTAGCCCTTCACACTTCGAGCGGGCAAAACTTTCTATTCGTACGTCGCCTCGCGGCCGGCAGCATATGCACGCGAAGCTCTCTTCGAGCCCCACGCCGTGCGCAATGGGCTACGCCCATTGCGCCTGATTTCCTGAGCCAAAATCGGACGTTTAAGCCCTCTACGCACCGTTTTTCTACAAATGGCGAGGCGGGCCCCGCTCCTGCACGGACATTAGCCCGACCAGTGCTCGCGGTAGACGGTCGTTTTGAAAATAAATAAATAAATTAACCCACGGCGTGCAATTTCGTGCTTGCTGGATTAACTGCGTCTTCGCCCGACGAATTCGATTCGGGAGAGGGCGGAAAAAAAAAAAAAAAGAAAAAGAGGGAGGGGTGCAACACGAGGACTTCCCAGGGGGTCACCCATCCTAGTACTACTCTCGCCCAAGCACGCTTAACTTCGGAGTTCTGATGGGATCCGGTGCATTAGTGCTGGTATGATCGCACCCGTTGAGTTACGCGCGTTAAGTTCATTTATTTGATCAGTACTCGTCTCGCAGTAGCCCTTCACACTTCGAGCGGGCAAAACTTTCTATTCGTACGTCGCCTCGCGGCCGGCAGCATATGCACGCGAAGCTCTCTTCGAGCCCCACGCCGTGCGCAATAGGCTACGCCCATTGCGCCTGATTTCCTGAGCCAAAATCGGACGTTTAAGCCCTCTACGCACCGTTTTTCTACAAATGGCGAGGCGGGCCCCGCTCCTGCACGGACATTAGCCCGACCAGTGCTCGCGGTAGACGGTCGTTTTGAAAATAAATAAATAAATTAACCCACGGCGTGCAATTTCGTGCTTGCTGGATTAACTGCGTCTTCGCCCGACGAATTCGATTCGGGAGAGGGCGGAAAAAAAAAAAAAAAAGAAAAAGAGGGAGGGGTGCAACACGAGGACTTCCCAGGGGGTCACCCATCCTAGTACTACTCTCGCCCAAGCACGCTTAACTTCGGAGTTCTGATGGGATCCGGTGCATTAGTGCTGGTATGATCGCACCCGTTGAGTTACGCGCGTTAAGTTCATTTATTTGATCCGTACTCGTCTCGCAGTAGCCCTTCACACTTCGAGCGGGCAAAACTTTCTATTCGTACGTCGCCTCGCGGCCGGCAGCATATGCACGCGAAGCTCTCTTCGAGCCCCACGCCGTGCGCAATGGGCGCGGTAGACGGTCGTTTTGAAAATAAATAAATAAATTAACCCACGGCGTGCAATTTCGTGCTTGCTGGATTAACTGCGTCTTCGCCCGACGAATTCGATTCGGGAGAGGGCGGAAAAAAAAAAAAAAAGAAAAAGAGGGAGGGGTGCAACACGAGGACTTCCCAGGGGGTCACCCATCCTAGTACTACTCTCGCCCAAGCACGCTTAACTTCGGAGTTCTGATGGGATCCGGTGCATTAGTGCTGGTATGATCGCACCCGTTGAGTTACGCGCGTTAAGTTCATTTATTTGATCCGTACTCGTCTCGCAGTAGCCCTTCACACTTCGAGCGGGCAAAACTTTCTATTCGTACGTCGCCTCGCGGCCGGCAGCATATGCACGCGAAGCTCTCTTCGAGCCCCACGCCGTGCGCAATGGGCTACGCCCATTGCGCCTGATTTCCTGAGCCAAAATCGGACGTTTAAGCCCTCTACGCACCGTTTTTCTACAAATGGCGAGGCGGGCCCCGCTCCTGCACGGACATTAGCCCGACCAGTGCTCGCGGTAGACGGTCGTTTTGAAAATAAATAAATAAATTAACCCACGGCGTGCAATTTCGTGCTTGCTGGATTAACTGCGTCTTCGCCCGACGAATTCGATTCGGGAGAGGGCGGAAAAAAAAAAAAAAAAGAAAAAGAGGGAGGGGTGCAACACGAGGACTTCCCAGGGGGTCACCCATCCTAGTACTACTCTCGCCCAAGCACGCTTAACTTCGGAGTTCTGATGGGATCCGGTGCATTAGTGCTGGTATGATCGCACCCGTTGAGTTACGCGCGTTAAGTTCATTTATTTGATCCGTACTCGTCTCGCAGTAGCCCTTCACACTTCGAGCGGGCAAAACTTTCTATTCGTACGTCGCCTCGCGGCCGGCAGCATATGCACGCGAAGCTCTCTTCGAGCCCCACGCCGTGCGAAATGGGCGCGGTAGACGGTCGTTTTGAAAATAAATAAATAAATTAACCCACGGCGTGCAATTTCGTGCTTGCTGGATTAACTGCGTCTTCGCCCGACGAATTCGATTCGGGAGAGGGCGGAAAAAAAAAAAAAAAGAAAAAGAGGGAGGGGTGCAACACGAGGACTTCCCAGGGGGTCACCCATCCTAGTACTACTCTCGCCCAAGCACGCTTAACTTCGGAGTTCTGATGGGATCCGGTGCATTAGTGCTGGTATGATCGCACCCGTTGAGTTACGCGCGTTAAGTTCATTTATTTGATCCGTACTCGTCTCGCAGTAGCCCTTCACACTTCGAGCGGGCAAAACTTTCTATTCGTACGTCGCCTCGCGGCCGGCAGCATATGCACGCGAAGCTCTCTTCGAGCCCCACGCCGTGCGCAATGGGCTACGCCCATTGCGCCTGATTTCCTGAGCCAAAATCGGACGTTTAAGCCCTCTACGCACCGTTTTTCTACAAATGGCGAGGCGGGCCCCGCTCCTGCACAGACATTAGCCCGACCAGTGCTCGCGGTACACGGTCGTTTTGAAAATAAATAAATAAATTAACCCACGGCGTGCAATTTCGTGCTTGCTGGATTAACTGCGTCTTCGCCCGACGAATTCGATTCGGGAGAGGGCGGAAAAAAAAAAAAAAAAGAAAAAGAGGGAGGGGTGCAACACGAGGACTTCCCAGGGGGTCACCCATCCTAGTACTACTCTCGCCCAAGCACGCTTAACTTCGGAGTTCTGATGGGATCCGGTGCATTAGTGCTGGTATGATCGCACCCGTTGAGTTACGCGCGTTAAGTTCATTTATTTGATCCGTACTCGTCTCGCAGTAGCCCTTCACACTTCGAGCGGGCAAAACTTTCTATTCGTACGTCGCCTCGCGGCCGGCAGCATATGCACGCGAAGCTCTCTTCGAGCCCCACGCCGTGCGCAATGGGCTACGCCCATTGCGCCTGATTTCCTGAGCCAAAATCGGACGTTTAAGCCCTCTACGCACCGTTTTTCTACAAATGGCGAGGCGGGCCCCGCTCCTGCACGGACATTAGCCCGACCAGTGCTCGCGGTAGACGGTCGTTTTGAAAATAAATAAATAAATTAACCCACGGCGTGCAATTTCGTGCTTGCTGGATTAACTGCGTCTTCGCCCGACGAATTCGATTCGGGAGAGGGCGGAAAAAAAAAAAAAAAAGAAAAAGAGGGAGGGGTGCAACACGAGGACTTCCCAGGGGGTCACCCATCCTAGTACTACTCTCGCCCAAGCACGCTTAACTTCGGAGTTCTGATGGGATCCGGTGCATTAGTGCTGGTATGATCGCACCCGTTGAGTTACGCGCGTTAAGTTCATTTATTTGATCCGTACTCGTCTCGCAGTAGCCCTTCACACTTCGAGCGGGCAAAACTTTCTATTCGTACGTCGCCTCGCGGCCGGCAGCATATGCACGCGAAGCTCTCTTCGAGCCCCACGCCGTGCGAAATGGGCGCGGTAGACGGTCGTTTTGAAAATAAATAAATAAATTAACCCACGGCGTGCAATTTCGTGCTTGCTGGATTAACTGCGTCTTCGCCCGACGAATTCGATTCGGGAGAGGGCGGAAAAAAAAAAAAAAAGAAAAAGAGGGAGGGGTGCAACACGAGGACTTCCCAGGGGGTCACCCATCCTAGTACTACTCTCGCCCAAGCACGCTTAACTTCGGAGTTCTGATGGGATCCGGTGCATTAGTGCTGGTATGATCGCACCCGTTGAGTTACGCGCGTTAAGTTCATTTATTTGATCCGTACTCGTCTCGCAGTAGCCCTTCACACTTCGAGCGGGCAAAACTTTCTATTCGTACGTCGCCTCGCGGCCGGCAGCATATGCACGCGAAGCTCTCTTCGAGCCCCACGCCGTGCGCAATGGGCTACGCCCATTGCGCCTGATTTCCTGAGCCAAAATCGGACGTTTAAGCCCTCTACGCACCGTTTTTCTACAAATGGCGAGGCGGGCCCCGCTCCTGCACAGACATTAGCCCGACCAGTGCTCGCGGTACACGGTCGTTTTGAAAATAAATAAATAAATTAACCCACGGCGTGCAATTTCGTGCTTGCTGGATTAACTGCGTCTTCGCCCGACGAATTCGATTCGGGAGAGGGCGGAAAAAAAAAAAAAAAAGAAAAAGAGGGAGGGGTGCAACACGAGGACTTCCCAGGGGGTCACCCATCCTAGTACTACTCTCGCCCAAGCACGCTTAACTTCGGAGTTCTGATGGGATCCGGTGCATTAGTGCTGGTATGATCGCACCCATTGAGTTACGCGCGTTAAGTTCATTTATTTGATCCGTACTCGTCTCGCAGTAGCCCTTCACACTTCGAGCGGGCAAAACTTTCTATTCGTACGTCGCCTCGCGGCCGGCAGCATATGCACGCGAAGCTCTCTTCGAGCCCCACGCCGTGCGCAATAGGCTACGCCCATTGCGCCTGATTTCCTGAGCCAAAATCGGACGTTTAAGCCCTCTACGCACCGTTTTTCTACAAATGGCGAGGCGGGCCCCGCTCCTGCACGGACATTAGCCCGACCAGTGCTCGCGGTAGACGGTCGTTTTGAAAATAAATAAATAAATTAACCCACGGCGTGCAATTTAGTGCTTGCTGGATTAACTGCGTCTTCGCCCGACGAATTCGATTCGGGAGAGGGCGGAAAAAAAAAAAAAAAAGAAAAAGAGGGAGGGGTGCAACACGAGGACTTCCCAGGGGGTCACCCATCCTAGTACTACTCTCGCCCAAGCACGCTTAACTTCGGAGTTCTGATGGGATCCGGTGCATTAGTGCTGGTATGATCGCACCCGTTGAGTTACGCGCGTTAAGTTCATTTATTTGATCCGTACTCGTCTCGCAGTAGCCCTTCACACTTCGAGCGGGCAAAACTTTCTATTCGTACGTCGCCTCGCGGCCGGCAGCATATGCACGCGAAGCTCTCTTCGAGCCCCACGCCGTGCGCAATAGGCTACGCCCATTGCGCCTGATTTCCTGAGCCAAAATCGGACGTTTAAGCCCTCTACGCACCGTTTTTCTACAAATGGCGAGGCGGGCCCCGCTCCTGCACGGACATTAGCCCGACCAGTGCTCGCGGTAGACGGTCGTTTTGAAAATAAATAAATAAATTAACCCACGGCGTGCAATTTCGTGCTTGCTGGATTAACTGCGTCTTCGCCCGACGAATTCGATTCGGGAGAGGGCGGAAAAAAAAAAAAAAAAGAAAAAGAGGGAGGGGTGCAACACGAGGACTTCCCAGGGGGTCACCCATCCTAGTACTACTCTCGCCCAAGCACGCTTAACTTCGGAGTTCTGATGGGATCCGGTGCATTAGTGCTGGTATGATCGCACCCGTTGAGTTACGCGCGTTAAGTTCATTTATTTGATCCGTACTCGTCTCGCAGTAGCCCTTCACACTTCGAGCGGGCAAAACTTTCTATTCGTACGTCGCCTCGCGGCCGGCAGCATATGCACGCGAAGCTCTCTTCGAGCCCCACGCCGTGCGCAATGGGCGCGGTAGACGGTCGTTTTGAAAATAAATAAATAAATTAACCCACGGCGTGCAATTTCGTGCTTGCTGGATTAACTGCGTCTTCGCCCGACGAATTCGATTCGGGAGAGGGCGGAAAAAAAAAAAAAAAGAAAAAGAGGGAGGGGTGCAACACGAGGACTTCCCAGGGGGTCACCCATCCTAGTACTACTCTCGCCCAAGCACGCTTAACTTCGGAGTTCTGATGGGATCCGGTGCATTAGTGCTGGTATGATCGCACCCGTTGAGTTACGCGCGTTAAGTTCATTTATTTGATCCGTACTCGTCTCGCAGTAGCCCTTCACACTTCGAGCGGGCAAAACTTTCTATTCGTACGTCGCCTCGCGGCCGGCAGCATATGCACGCGAAGCTCTCTTCGAGCCCCACGCCGTGCGCAATGGGCTACGCCCATTGCGCCTGATTTCCTGAGCCAAAATCGGACGTTTAAGCCCTCTACGCACCGTTTTTCTACAAATGGCGAGGCGGGCCCCGCTCCTGCACGGACATTAGCCCGACCAGTGCTCGCGGTAGACGGTCGTTTTGAAAATAAATAAATAAATTAACCCACGGCGTGCAATTTCGTGCTTGCTGGATTAACTGCGTCTTCGCCCGACGAATTCGATTCGGGAGAGGGCGGAAAAAAAAAAAAAAAGAAAAAGAGGGAGGGGTGCAACACGAGGACTTCCCAGGGGGTCACCCATCCTAGTACTACTCTCGCCCAAGCACGCTTAACTTCGGAGTTCTGATGGGATCCGGTGCATTAGTGCTGGTATGATCGCACCCGTTGAGTTACGCGCGTTAAGTTCATTTATTTGATCAGTACTCGTCTCGCAGTAGCCCTTCACACTTCGAGCGGGCAAAACTTTCTATTCGTACGTCGCCTCGCGGCCGGCAGCATATGCACGCGAAGCTCTCTTCGAGCCCCACGCCGTGCGCAATAGGCTACGCCCATTGCGCCTGATTTCCTGAGCCAAAATCGGACGTTTAAGCCCTCTACGCACCGTTTTTCTACAAATGGCGAGGCGGGCCCCGCTCCTGCACGGACATTAGCCCGACCAGTGCTCGCGGTAGACGGTCGTTTTGAAAATAAATAAATAAATTAACCCACGGCGTGCAATTTCGTGCTTGCTGGATTAACTGCGTCTTCGCCCGACGAATTCGATTCGGGAGAGGGCGGAAAAAAAAAAAAAAAAGAAAAAGAGGGAGGGGTGCAACACGAGGACTTCCCAGGGGGTCACCCATCCTAGTACTACTCTCGCCCAAGCACGCTTAACTTCGGAGTTCTGATGGGATCCGGTGCATTAGTGCTGGTATGATCGCACCCGTTGAGTTACGCGCGTTAAGTTCATTTATTTGATCCGTACTCGTCTCGCAGTAGCCCTTCACACTTCGAGCGGGCAAAACTTTCTATTCGTACGTCGCCTCGCGGCCGGCAGCATATGCACGCGAAGCTCTCTTCGAGCCCCACGCCGTGCGCAATGGGCGCGGTAGACGGTCGTTTTGAAAATAAATAAATAAATTAACCCACGGCGTGCAATTTCGTGCTTGCTGGATTAACTGCGTCTTCGCCCGACGAATTCGATTCGGGAGAGGGCGGAAAAAAAAAAAAAAAGAAAAAGAGGGAGGGGTGCAACACGAGGACTTCCCAGGGGGTCACCCATCCTAGTACTACTCTCGCCCAAGCACGCTTAACTTCGGAGTTCTGATGGGATCCGGTGCATTAGTGCTGGTATGATCGCACCCGTTGAGTTACGCGCGTTAAGTTCATTTATTTGATCCGTACTCGTCTCGCAGTAGCCCTTCACACTTCGAGCGGGCAAAACTTTCTATTCGTACGTCGCCTCGCGGCCGGCAGCATATGCACGCGAAGCTCTCTTCGAGCCCCACGCCGTGCGCAATGGGCTACGCCCATTGCGCCTGATTTCCTGAGCCAAAATCGGACGTTTAAGCCCTCTACGCACCGTTTTTCTACAAATGGCGAGGCGGGCCCCGCTCCTGCACGGACATTAGCCCGACCAGTGCTCGCGGTAGACGGTCGTTTTGAAAATAAATAAATAAATTAACCCACGGCGTGCAATTTCGTGCTTGCTGGATTAACTGCGTCTTCGCCCGACGAATTCGATTCGGGAGAGGGCGGAAAAAAAAAAAAAAAAGAAAAAGAGGGAGGGGTGCAACACGAGGACTTCCCAGGGGGTCACCCATCCTAGTACTACTCTCGCCCAAGCACGCTTAACTTCGGAGTTCTGATGGGATCCGGTGCATTAGTGCTGGTATGATCGCACCCGTTGAGTTACGCGCGTTAAGTTCATTTATTTGATCCGTACTCGTCTCGCAGTAGCCCTTCACACTTCGAGCGGGCAAAACTTTCTATTCGTACGTCGCCTCGCGGCCGGCAGCATATGCACGCGAAGCTCTCTTCGAGCCCCACGCCGTGCGCAATGGGCGCGGTAGACGGTCGTTTTGAAAATAAATAAATAAATTAACCCACGGCGTGCAATTTCGTGCTTGCTGGATTAACTGCGTCTTCGCCCGACGAATTCGATTCGGGAGAGGGCGGAAAAAAAAAAAAAAAGAAAAAGAGGGAGGGGTGCAACACGAGGACTTCCCAGGGGGTCACCCATCCTAGTACTACTCTCGCCCAAGCACGCTTAACTTCGGAGTTCTGATGGGATCCGGTGCATTAGTGCTGGTATGATCGCACCCGTTGAGTTACGCGCGTTAAGTTCATTTATTTGATCCGTACTCGTCTCGCAGTAGCCCTTCACACTTCGAGCGGGCAAAACTTTCTATTCGTACGTCGCCTCGCGGCCGGCAGCATATGCACGCGAAGCTCTCTTCGAGCCCCACGCCGTGCGCAATGGGCTACGCCCATTGCGCCTGATTTCCTGAGCCAAAATCGGACGTTTAAGCCCTCTACGCACCGTTTTTCTACAAATGGCGAGGCGGGCCCCGCTCCTGCACGGACATTAGCCCGACCAGTGCTCGCGGTACACGGTCGTTTTGAAAATAAATAAATAAATTAACCCACGGCGTGCAATTTCGTGCTTGCTGGATTAACTGCGTCTTCGCCCGACGAATTCGATTCGGGAGAGGGCGGAAAAAAAAAAAAAAAAGAAAAAGAGGGAGGGGTGCAACACGAGGACTTCCCAGGGGGTCACCCATCCTAGTACTACTCTCGCCCAAGCACGCTTAACTTCGGAGTTCTGATGGGATCCGGTGCATTAGTGCTGGTATGATCGCACCCATTGAGTTACGCGCGTTAAGTTCATTTATTTGATCCGTACTCGTCTCGCAGTAGCCCTTCACACTTCGAGCGGGCAAAACTTTCTATTCGTACGTCGCCTCGCGGCCGGCAGCATATGCACGCGAAGCTCTCTTCGAGCCCCACGCCGTGCGCAATAGGCTACGCCCATTGCGCCTGATTTCCTGAGCCAAAATCGGACGTTTAAGCCCTCTACGCACCGTTTTTCTACAAATGGCGAGGCGGGCCCCGCTCCTGCACGGACATTAGCCCGACCAGTGCTCGCGGTAGACGGTCGTTTTGAAAATAAATAAATAAATTAACCCACGGCGTGCAATTTAGTGCTTGCTGGATTAACTGCGTCTTCGCCCGACGAATTCGATTCGGGAGAGGGCGGAAAAAAAAAAAAAAAAGAAAAAGAGGGAGGGGTGCAACACGAGGACTTCCCAGGGGGTCACCCATCCTAGTACTACTCTCGCCCAAGCACGCTTAACTTCGGAGTTCTGATGGGATCCGGTGCATTAGTGCTGGTATGATCGCACCCGTTGAGTTACGCGCGTTAAGTTCATTTATTTGATCCGTACTCGTCTCGCAGTAGCCCTTCACACTTCGAGCGGGCAAAACTTTCTATTCGTACGTCGCCTCGCGGCCGGCAGCATATGCACGCGAAGCTCTCTTCGAGCCCCACGCCGTGCGCAATAGGCTACGCCCATTGCGCCTGATTTCCTGAGCCAAAATCGGACGTTTAAGCCCTCTACGCACCGTTTTTCTACAAATGGCGAGGCGGGCCCCGCTCCTGCACGGACATTAGCCCGACCAGTGCTCGCGGTAGACGGTCGTTTTGAAAATAAATAAATAAATTAACCCACGGCGTGCAATTTCGTGCTTGCTGGATTAACTGCGTCTTCGCCCGACGAATTCGATTCGGGAGAGGGCGGAAAAAAAAAAAAAAAAGAAAAAGAGGGAGGGGTGCAACACGAGGACTTCCCAGGGGGTCACCCATCCTAGTACTACTCTCGCCCAAGCACGCTTAACTTCGGAGTTCTGATGGGATCCGGTGCATTAGTGCTGGTATGATCGCACCCGTTGAGTTACGCGCGTTAAGTTCATTTATTTGATCCGTACTCGTCTCGCAGTAGCCCTTCACACTTCGAGCGGGCAAAACTTTCTATTCGTACGTCGCCTCGCGGCCGGCAGCATATGCACGCGAAGCTCTCTTCGAGCCCCACGCCGTGCGCAATGGGCGCGGTAGACGGTCGTTTTGAAAATAAATAAATAAATTAACCCACGGCGTGCAATTTCGTGCTTGCTGGATTAACTGCGTCTTCGCCCGACGAATTCGATTCGGGAGAGGGCGGAAAAAAAAAAAAAAAGAAAAAGAGGGAGGGGTGCAACACGAGGACTTCCCAGGGGGTCACCCATCCTAGTACTACTCTCGCCCAAGCACGCTTAACTTCGGAGTTCTGATGGGATCCGGTGCATTAGTGCTGGTATGATCGCACCCGTTGAGTTACGCGCGTTAAGTTCATTTATTTGATCCGTACTCGTCTCGCAGTAGCCCTTCACACTTCGAGCGGGCAAAACTTTCTATTCGTACGTCGCCTCGCGGCCGGCAGCATATGCACGCGAAGCTCTCTTCGAGCCCCACGCCGTGCGCAATGGGCTACGCCCATTGCGCCTGATTTCCTGAGCCAAAATCGGACGTTTAAGCCCTCTACGCACCGTTTTTCTACAAATGGCGAGGCGGGCCCCGCTCCTGCACGGACATTAGCCCGACCAGTGCTCGCGGTACACGGTCGTTTTGAAAATAAATAAATAAATTAACCCACGGCGTGCAATTTCGTGCTTGCTGGATTAACTGCGTCTTCGCCCGACGAATTCGATTCGGGAGAGGGCGGAAAAAAAAAAAAAAAAGAAAAAGAGGGAGGGGTGCAACACGAGGACTTCCCAGGGGGTCACCCATCCTAGTACTACTCTCGCCCAAGCACGCTTAACTTCGGAGTTCTGATGGGATCCGGTGCATTAGTGCTGGTATGATCGCACCCATTGAGTTACGCGCGTTAAGTTCATTTATTTGATCCGTACTCGTCTCGCAGTAGCCCTTCACACTTCGAGCGGGCAAAACTTTCTATTCGTACGTCGCCTCGCGGCCGGCAGCATATGCACGCGAAGCTCTCTTCGAGCCCCACGCCGTGCGCAATGGGCTACGCCCATTGCGCCTGATTTCCTGAGCCAAAATCGGACGTTTAAGCCCTCTACGCACCGTTTTTCTACAAATGGCGAGGCGGGCCCCGCTCCTGCACGGACATTAGCCCGACCAGTGCTCGCGGTACACGGTCGTTTTGAAAATAAATAAATAAATTAACCCACGGCGTGCAATTTCGTGCTTGCTGGATTAACTGCGTCTTCGCCCGACGAATTCGATTCGGGAGAGGGCGGAAAAAAAAAAAAAAAAAGAAAAAGAGGGAGGGGTGCAACACGAGGACTTCCCAGGGGGTCACCCATCCTAGTACTACTCTCGCCCAAGCACGCTTAACTTCGGAGTTCTGATGGGATCCGGTGCATTAGTGCTGGTATGATCGCACCCGTTGAGTTACGCGCGTTAAGTTCATTTATTTGATCCGTACTCGTCTCGCAGTAGCCCTTCACACTTCGAGCGGGCAAAACTTTCTATTCGTACGTCGCCTCGCGGCCGGCAGCATATGCACGCGAAGCTCTCTTCGAGCCCCACGCCGTGCGCAATAGGCTACGCCCATTGCGCCTTATTTCCTGAGCCAAAATCGGACGTTTAAGCCCTCTACGCACCGTTTTTCTACAAATGGCGAGGCGGGCCCCGCTCCTGCACGGACATTAGCCCGACCAGTGCTCGCGGTAGACGGTCGTTTTGAAAATAAATAAATAAATTAACCCACGGCGTGCAATTTCGTGCTTGCTGGATTAACTGCGTCTTCGCCCGACGAATTCGATTCGGGAGAGGGCGGAAAAAAAAAAAAAAAAGAAAAAGAGGGAGGGGTGCAACACGAGGACTTCCCAGGGGGTCACCCATCCTAGTACTACTCTCGCCCAAGCACGCTTAACTTCGGAGTTCTGATGGGATCCGGTGCATTAGTGCTGGTATGATCGCACCCGTTGAGTTACGCGCGTTAAGTTCATTTATTTGATCCGTACTCGTCTCGCAGTAGCCCTTCACACTTCGAGCGGGCAAAACTTTCTATTCGTACGTCGCCTCGCGGCCGGCAGCATATGCACGCGAAGCTCTCTTCGAGCCCCACGCCGTGCGCAATGGGCGCGGTAGACGGTCGTTTTGAAAATAAATAAATAAATTAACCCACGGCGTGCAATTTCGTGCTTGCTGGATTAACTGCGTCTTCGCCCGACGAATTCGATTCGGGAGAGGGCGGAAAAAAAAAAAAAAAGAAAAAGAGGGAGGGGTGCAACACGAGGACTTCCCAGGGGGTCACCCATCCTAGTACTACTCTCGCCCAAGCACGCTTAACTTCGGAGTTCTGATGGGATCCGGTGCATTAGTGCTGGTATGATCGCACCCGTTGAGTTACGCGCGTTAAGTTCATTTATTTGATCCGTACTCGTCTCGCAGTAGCCCTTCACACTTCGAGCGGGCAAAACTTTCTATTCGTACGTCGCCTCGCGGCCGGCAGCATATGCACGCGAAGCTCTCTTCGAGCCCCACGCCGTGCGCAATGGGCGCGGTAGACGGTCGTTTTGAAAATAAATAAATAAATTAACCCACGGCGTGCAATTTCGTGCTTGCTGGATTAACTGCGTCTTCGCCCGACGAATTCGATTCGGGAGAGGGCGGAAAAAAAAAAAAAAAGAAAAAGAGGGAGGGGTGCAACACGAGGACTTCCCAGGGGGTCACCCATCCTAGTACTACTCTCGCCCAAGCACGCTTAACTTCGGAGTTCTGATGGGATCCGGTGCATTAGTGCTGGTATGATCGCACCCGTTGAGTTACGCGCGTTAAGTTCATTTATTTGATCCGTACTCGTCTCGCAGTAGCCCTTCACACTTCGAGCGGGCAAAACTTTCTATTCGTACGTCGCCTCGCGGCCGGCAGCATATGCACGCGAAGCTCTCTTCGAGCCCCACGCCGTGCGCAATGGGCTACGCCCATTGCGCCTGATTTCCTGAGCCAAAATCGGACGTTTAAGCCCTCTACGCACCGTTTTTCTACAAATGGCGAGGCGGGCCCCGCTCCTGCACGGACATTAGCCCGACCAGTGCTCGCGGTACACGGTCGTTTTGAAAATAAATAAATAAATTAACCCACGGCGTGCAATTTCGTGCTTGCTGGATTAACTGCGTCTTCGCCCGACGAATTCGATTCGGGAGAGGGCGGAAAAAAAAAAAAAAAAGAAAAAGAGGGAGGGGTGCAACACGAGGACTTCCCAGGGGGTCACCCATCCTAGTACTACTCTCGCCCAAGCACGCTTAACTTCGGAGTTCTGATGGGATCCGGTGCATTAGTGCTGGTATGATCGCACCCATTGAGTTACGCGCGTTAAGTTCATTTATTTGATCCGTACTCGTCTCGCAGTAGCCCTTCACACTTCGAGCGGGCAAAACTTTCTATTCGTACGTCGCCTCGCGGCCGGCAGCATATGCACGCGAAGCTCTCTTCGAGCCCCACGCCGTGCGCAATGGGCTACGCCCATTGCGCCTGATTTCCTGAGCCAAAATCGGACGTTTAAGCCCTCTACGCACCGTTTTTCTACAAATGGCGAGGCGGGCCCCGCTCCTGCACGGACATTAGCCCGACCAGTGCTCGCGGTACACGGTCGTTTTGAAAATAAATAAATAAATTAACCCACGGCGTGCAATTTCGTGCTTGCTGGATTAACTGCGTCTTCGCCCGACGAATTCGATTCGGGAGAGGGCGGAAAAAAAAAAAAAAAAAGAAAAAGAGGGAGGGGTGCAACACGAGGACTTCCCAGGGGGTCACCCATCCTAGTACTACTCTCGCCCAAGCACGCTTAACTTCGGAGTTCTGATGGGATCCGGTGCATTAGTGCTGGTATGATCGCACCCGTTGAGTTACGCGCGTTAAGTTCATTTATTTGATCCGTACTCGTCTCGCAGTAGCCCTTCACACTTCGAGCGGGCAAAACTTTCTATTCGTACGTCGCCTCGCGGCCGGCAGCATATGCACGCGAAGCTCTCTTCGAGCCCCACGCCGTGCGCAATAGGCTACGCCCATTGCGCCTTATTTCCTGAGCCAAAATCGGACGTTTAAGCCCTCTACGCACCGTTTTTCTACAAATGGCGAGGCGGGCCCCGCTCCTGCACGGACATTAGCCCGACCAGTGCTCGCGGTAGACGGTCGTTTTGAAAATAAATAAATAAATTAACCCACGGCGTGCAATTTCGTGCTTGCTGGATTAACTGCGTCTTCGCCCGACGAATTCGATTCGGGAGAGGGCGGAAAAAAAAAAAAAAAAGAAAAAGAGGGAGGGGTGCAACACGAGGACTTCCCAGGGGGTCACCCATCCTAGTACTACTCTCGCCCAAGCACGCTTAACTTCGGAGTTCTGATGGGATCCGGTGCATTAGTGCTGGTATGATCGCACCCGTTGAGTTACGCGCGTTAAGTTCATTTATTTGATCCGTACTCGTCTCGCAGTAGCCCTTCACACTTCGAGCGGGCAAAACTTTCTATTCGTACGTCGCCTCGCGGCCGGCAGCATATGCACGCGAAGCTCTCTTCGAGCCCCACGCCGTGCGCAATGGGCGCGGTAGACGGTCGTTTTGAAAATAAATAAATAAATTAACCCACGGCGTGCAATTTCGTGCTTGCTGGATTAACTGCGTCTTCGCCCGACGAATTCGATTCGGGAGAGGGCGGAAAAAAAAAAAAAAAGAAAAAGAGGGAGGGGTGCAACACGAGGACTTCCCAGGGGGTCACCCATCCTAGTACTACTCTCGCCCAAGCACGCTTAACTTCGGAGTTCTGATGGGATCCGGTGCATTAGTGCTGGTATGATCGCACCCGTTGAGTTACGCGCGTTAAGTTCATTTATTTGATCCGTACTCGTCTCGCAGTAGCCCTTCACACTTCGAGCGGGCAAAACTTTCTATTCGTACGTCGCCTCGCGGCCGGCAGCATATGCACGCGAAGCTCTCTTCGAGCCCCACGCCGTGCGCAATGGGCTACGCCCATTGCGCCTGATTTCCTGAGCCAAAATCGGACGTTTAAGCCCTCTACGCACCGTTTTTCTACAAATGGCGAGGCGGGCCCCGCTCCTGCACGGACATTAGCCCGACCAGTGCTCGCGGTAGACGGTCGTTTTGAAAATAAATAAATAAATTAACCCACGGCGTGCAATTTCGTGCTTGCTGGATTAACTGCGTCTTCGCCCGACGAATTCGATTCGGGAGAGGGCGGAAAAAAAAAAAAAAAAGAAAAAGAGGGAGGGGTGCAACACGAGGACTTCCCAGGGGGTCACCCATCCTAGTACTACTCTCGCCCAAGCACGCTTAACTTCGGAGTTCTGATGGGATCCGGTGCATTAGTGCTGGTATGATCGCACCCGTTGAGTTACGCGCGTTAAGTTCATTTATTTGATCCGTACTCGTCTCGCAGTAGCCCTTCACACTTCGAGCGGGCAAAACTTTCTATTCGTACGTCGCCTCGCGGCCGGCAGCATATGCACGCGAAGCTCTCTTCGAGCCCCACGCCGTGCGCAATGGGCGCGGTAGACGGTCGTTTTGAAAATAAATAAATAAATTAACCCACGGCGTGCAATTTCGTGCTTGCTGGATTAACTGCGTCTTCGCCCGACGAATTCGATTCGGGAGAGGGCGGAAAAAAAAAAAAAAAGAAAAAGAGGGAGGGGTGCAACACGAGGACTTCCCAGGGGGTCACCCATCCTAGTACTACTCTCGCCCAAGCACGCTTAACTTCGGAGTTCTGATGGGATCCGGTGCATTAGTGCTGGTATGATCGCACCCGTTGAGTTACGCGCGTTAAGTTCATTTATTTGATCCGTACTCGTCTCGCAGTAGCCCTTCACACTTCGAGCGGGCAAAACTTTCTATTCGTACGTCGCCTCGCGGCCGGCAGCATATGCACGCGAAGCTCTCTTCGAGCCCCACGCCGTGCGCAATGGGCTACGCCCATTGCGCCTGATTTCCTGAGCCAAAATCGGACGTTTAAGCCCTCTACGCACCGTTTTTCTACAAATGGCGAGGCGGGCCCCGCTCCTGCACGGACATTAGCCCGACCAGTGCTCGCGGTACACGGTCGTTTTGAAAATAAATAAATAAATTAACCCACGGCGTGCAATTTCGTGCTTGCTGGATTAACTGCGTCTTCGCCCGACGAATTCGATTCGGGAGAGGGCGGAAAAAAAAAAAAAAAAGAAAAAGAGGGAGGGGTGCAACACGAGGACTTCCCAGGGGGTCACCCATCCTAGTACTACTCTCGCCCAAGCACGCTTAACTTCGGAGTTCTGATGGGATCCGGTGCATTAGTGCTGGTATGATCGCACCCATTGAGTTACGCGCGTTAAGTTCATTTATTTGATCCGTACTCGTCTCGCAGTAGCCCTTCACACTTCGAGCGGGCAAAACTTTCTATTCGTACGTCGCCTCGCGGCCGGCAGCATATGCACGCGAAGCTCTCTTCGAGCCCCACGCCGTGCGCAATAGGCTACGCCCATTGCGCCTGATTTCCTGAGCCAAAATCGGACGTTTAAGCCCTCTACGCACCGTTTTTCTACAAATGGCGAGGCGGGCCCCGCTCCTGCACGGACATTAGCCCGACCAGTGCTCGCGGTAGACGGTCGTTTTGAAAATAAATAAATAAATTAACCCACGGCGTGCAATTTAGTGCTTGCTGGATTAACTGCGTCTTCGCCCGACGAATTCGATTCGGGAGAGGGCGGAAAAAAAAAAAAAAAAGAAAAAGAGGGAGGGGTGCAACACGAGGACTTCCCAGGGGGTCACCCATCCTAGTACTACTCTCGCCCAAGCACGCTTAACTTCGGAGTTCTGATGGGATCCGGTGCATTAGTGCTGGTATGATCGCACCCGTTGAGTTACGCGCGTTAAGTTCATTTATTTGATCCGTACTCGTCTCGCAGTAGCCCTTCACACTTCGAGCGGGCAAAACTTTCTATTCGTACGTCGCCTCGCGGCCGGCAGCATATGCACGCGAAGCTCTCTTCGAGCCCCACGCCGTGCGCAATAGGCTACGCCCATTGCGCCTGATTTCCTGAGCCAAAATCGGACGTTTAAGCCCTCTACGCACCGTTTTTCTACAAATGGCGAGGCGGGCCCCGCTCCTGCACGGACATTAGCCCGACCAGTGCTCGCGGTAGACGGTCGTTTTGAAAATAAATAAATAAATTAACCCACGGCGTGCAATTTCGTGCTTGCTGGATTAACTGCGTCTTCGCCCGACGAATTCGATTCGGGAGAGGGCGGAAAAAAAAAAAAAAAAGAAAAAGAGGGAGGGGTGCAACACGAGGACTTCCCAGGGGGTCACCCATCCTAGTACTACTCTCGCCCAAGCACGCTTAACTTCGGAGTTCTGATGGGATCCGGTGCATTAGTGCTGGTATGATCGCACCCGTTGAGTTACGCGCGTTAAGTTCATTTATTTGATCCGTACTCGTCTCGCAGTAGCCCTTCACACTTCGAGCGGGCAAAACTTTCTATTCGTACGTCGCCTCGCGGCCGGCAGCATATGCACGCGAAGCTCTCTTCGAGCCCCACGCCGTGCGCAATGGGCGCGGTAGACGGTCGTTTTGAAAATAAATAAATAAATTAACCCACGGCGTGCAATTTCGTGCTTGCTGGATTAACTGCGTCTTCGCCCGACGAATTCGATTCGGGAGAGGGCGGAAAAAAAAAAAAAAAGAAAAAGAGGGAGGGGTGCAACACGAGGACTTCCCAGGGGGTCACCCATCCTAGTACTACTCTCGCCCAAGCACGCTTAACTTCGGAGTTCTGATGGGATCCGGTGCATTAGTGCTGGTATGATCGCACCCGTTGAGTTACGCGCGTTAAGTTCATTTATTTGATCCGTACTCGTCTCGCAGTAGCCCTTCACACTTCGAGCGGGCAAAACTTTCTATTCGTACGTCGCCTCGCGGCCGGCAGCATATGCACGCGAAGCTCTCTTCGAGCCCCACGCCGTGCGCAATGGGCTACGCCCATTGCGCCTGATTTCCTGAGCCAAAATCGGACGTTTAAGCCCTCTACGCACCGTTTTTCTACAAATGGCGAGGCGGGCCCCGCTCCTGCACGGACATTAGCCCGACCAGTGCTCGCGGTACACGGTCGTTTTGAAAATAAATAAATAAATTAACCCACGGCGTGCAATTTCGTGCTTGCTGGATTAACTGCGTCTTCGCCCGACGAATTCGATTCGGGAGAGGGCGGAAAAAAAAAAAAAAAAGAAAAAGAGGGAGGGGTGCAACACGAGGACTTCCCAGGGGGTCACCCATCCTAGTACTACTCTCGCCCAAGCACGCTTAACTTCGGAGTTCTGATGGGATCCGGTGCATTAGTGCTGGTATGATCGCACCCATTGAGTTACGCGCGTTAAGTTCATTTATTTGATCCGTACTCGTCTCGCAGTAGCCCTTCACACTTCGAGCGGGCAAAACTTTCTATTCGTACGTCGCCTCGCGGCCGGCAGCATATGCACGCGAAGCTCTCTTCGAGCCCCACGCCGTGCGCAATGGGCTACGCCCATTGCGCCTGATTTCCTGAGCCAAAATCGGACGTTTAAGCCCTCTACGCACCGTTTTTCTACAAATGGCGAGGCGGGCCCCGCTCCTGCACGGACATTAGCCCGACCAGTGCTCGCGGTACACGGTCGTTTTGAAAATAAATAAATAAATTAACCCACGGCGTGCAATTTCGTGCTTGCTGGATTAACTGCGTCTTCGCCCGACGAATTCGATTCGGGAGAGGGCGGAAAAAAAAAAAAAAAAAGAAAAAGAGGGAGGGGTGCAACACGAGGACTTCCCAGGGGGTCACCCATCCTAGTACTACTCTCGCCCAAGCACGCTTAACTTCGGAGTTCTGATGGGATCCGGTGCATTAGTGCTGGTATGATCGCACCCATTGAGTTACGCGCGTTAAGTTCATTTATTTGATCCGTACTCGTCTCGCAGTAGCCCTTCACACTTCGAGCGGGCAAAACTTTCTATTCGTACGTCGCCTCGCGGCCGGCAGCATATGCACGCGAAGCTCTCTTCGAGCCCCACGCCGTGCGCAATAGGCTACGCCCATTGCGCCTGATTTCCTGAGCCAAAATCGGACGTTTAAGCCCTCTACGCACCGTTTTTCTACAAATGGCGAGGCGGGCCCCGCTCCTGCACGGACATTAGCCCGACCAGTGCTCGCGGTAGACGGTCGTTTTGAAAATAAATAAATAAATTAACCCACGGCGTGCAATTTCGTGCTTGCTGGATTAACTGCGTCTTCGCCCGACGAATTCGATTCGGGAGAGGGCGGAAAAAAAAAAAAAAAGAAAAAGAGGGAGGGGTGCAACACGAGGACTTCCCAGGGGGTCACCCATCCTAGTACTACTCTCGCCCAAGCACGCTTAACTTCGGAGTTCTGATGGGATCCGGTGCATTAGTGCTGGTATGATCGCACCCGTTGAGTTACGCGCGTTAAGTTCATTTATTTGATCAGTACTTGTCTCGCAGTAGCCCTTCACACTTCGAGCGGGCAAAACTTTCTATTCGTACGTCGCCTCGCGGCCGGCAGCATATGCACGCGAAGCTCTCTTCGAGCCCCACGCCGTGCGCAATAGGCTACGCCCATTGCGCCTTATTTCCTGAGCCAAAATCGGACGTTTAAGCCCTCTACGCACCGTTTTTCTACAAATGGCGAGGCGGGCCCCGCTCCTGCACGGACATTAGCCCGACCAGTGCTCGCGGTAGACGGTCGTTTTGAAAATAAATAAATAAATTAACCCACGGCGTGCAATTTCGTGCTTGCTGGATTAACTGCGTCTTCGCCCGACGAATTCGATTCGGGAGAGGGCGGAAAAAAAAAAAAAAAAGAAAAAGAGGGAGGGGTGCAACACGAGGACTTCCCAGGGGGTCACCCATCCTAGTACTACTCTCGCCCAAGCACGCTTAACTTCGGAGTTCTGATGGGATCCGGTGCATTAGTGCTGGTATGATCGCACCCGTTGAGTTACGCGCGTTAAGTTCATTTATTTGATCCGTACTCGTCTCGCAGTAGCCCTTCACACTTCGAGCGGGCAAAACTTTCTATTCGTACGTCGCCTCGCGGCCGGCAGCATATGCACGCGAAGCTCTCTTCGAGCCCCACGCCGTGCGCAATGGGCGCGGTAGACGGTCGTTTTGAAAATAAATAAATAAATTAACCCACGGCGTGCAATTTCGTGCTTGCTGGATTAACTGCGTCTTCGCCCGACGAATTCGATTCGGGAGAGGGCGGAAAAAAAAAAAAAAAAGAAAAAGAGGGAGGGGTGCAACACGAGGACTTCCCAGGGGGTCACCCATCCTAGTACTACTCTCGCCCAAGCACGCTTAACTTCGGAGTTCTGATGGGATCCGGTGCATTAGTGCTGGTATGATCGCACCCGTTGAGTTACGCGCGTTAAGTTCATTTATTTGATCCGTACTCGTCTCGCAGTAGCCCTTCACACTTCGAGCGGGCAAAACTTTCTATTCGTACGTCGCCTCGCGGCCGGCAGCATATGCACGCGAAGCTCTCTTCGAGCCCCACGCCGTGCGCAATGGGCTACGCCCATTGCGCCTGATTTCCTGAGCCAAAATCGGACGTTTAAGCCCTCTACGCACCGTTTTTCTACAAATGGCGAGGCGGGTCCCGCTCCTGCACGGACATTAGCCCGACCAGTGCTCGCGGTACACGGTCGTTTTGAAAATAAATAAATAAATTAACCCACGGCGTGCAATTTCGTGCTTGCTGGATTAACTGCGTCTTCGCCCGACGAATTCGATTCGGGAGAGGGCGGAAAAAAAAAAAAAAAAGAAAAAGAGGGAGGGGTGCAACACGAGGACTTCCCAGGGGGTCACCCATCCTAGTACTACTCTCGCCCAAGCACGCTTAACTTCGGAGTTCTGATGGGATCCGGTGCATTAGTGCTGGTATGATCGCACCCGTTGAGTTACGCGCGTTAAGTTCATTTATTTGATCCGTACTCGTCTCGCAGTAACCCTTCACAGTTCGAGCGGGCAAAACTTTCTATTCGTACGTCGCCTCGCGGCCGGCAGCATATGCACGCGAAGCTCTCTTCGAGCCCCACGCCGTGCGCAATGGGCGCGGTAGACGGTCGTTTTGAAAATAAATAAATAAATTAACCCACGGCGTGCAATTTCGTGCTTGCTGGATTAACTGCGTCTTCGCCCGACGAATTCGATTCGGGAGAGGGCGGAAAAAAAAAAAAAAAGAAAAAGAGGGAGGGGTGCAACACGAGGACTTCCCAGGGGGTCACCCATCCTAGTACTACTCTCGCCCAAGCACGCTTAACTTCGGAGTTCTGATGGGATCCGGTGCATTAGTGCTGGTATGAATGCACCCGTTGAGTTACGCGCGTTAAGTTCATTTATTTGATCCGTACTCGTCTCGCAGTAGCCCTTCACACTTCGAGCGGGCAAAACTTTCTATTCGTACGTCGCCTCGCGGCCGGCAGCATATGCACGCGAAGCTCTCTTCGAGCCCCACGCCGTGCGCAATGGGCTACGCCCATTGCGCCTGATTTCCTGAGCCAAAATCGGACGTTTAAGCCCTCTACGCACCGTTTTTCTACAAATGGCGAGGCGGGCCCCGCTCCTGCACGGACATTAGCCCGACCAGTGCTCGCGGTACACGGTCGTTTTGAAAATAAATAAATAAATTAACCCACGGCGTGCAATTTCGTGCTTGCTGGATTAACTGCGTCTTCGCCCGACGAATTCGATTCGGGAGAGGGCGGAAAAAAAAAAAAAAAAGAAAAAGAGGGAGGGGTGCAACACGAGGACTTCCCAGGGGGTCACCCATCCTAGTACTACTCTCGCCCAAGCACGCTTAACTTCGGAGTTCTGATGGGATCCGGTGCATTAGTGCTGGTATGATCGCACCCATTGAGTTACGCGCGTTAAGTTCATTTATTTGATCCGTACTCGTCTCGCAGTAGCCCTTCACACTTCGAGCGGGCAAAACTTTCTATTCGTACGTCGCCTCGCGGCCGGCAGCATATGCACGCGAAGCTCTCTTCGAGCCCCACGCCGTGCGCAATAGGCTACGCCCATTGCGCCTGATTTCCTGAGCCAAAATCGGACGTTTAAGCCCTCTACGCACCGTTTTTCTACAAATGGCGAGGCGGGCCCCGCTCCTGCACGGACATTAGCCCGACCAGTGCTCGCGGTAGACGGTCGTTTTGAAAATAAATAAATAAATTAACCCACGGCGTTCAATTTCGTGCTTGCTGGATTAACTGCGTCTTCGCCCGACGAATTCGATTCGGGAGAGGGCGGAAAAAAAAAAAAAAAGAAAAAGAGGGAGGGGTGCAACACGAGGACTTCCCAGGGGGTCACCCATCCTAGTACTACTCTCGCCCAAGCACGCTTAACTTCGGAGTTCTGATGGGATCCGGTGCATTAGTGCTGGTATGATCGCACCCGTTGAGTTACGCGCGTTAAGTTCATTTATTTGATCAGTACTCGTCTCGCAGTAGCCCTTCACACTTCGAGCGGGCAAAACTTTCTATTCGTACGTCGCCTCGCGGCCGGCAGCATATGCACGCGAAGCTCTCTTCGAGCCCCACGCCGTGCGCAATAGGCTACGCCCATTGCGCCTGATTTCCTGAGCCAAAATCGGACGTTTAAGCCCTCTACGCACCGTTTTTCTACAAATGGCGAGGCGGGCCCCGCTCCTGCACGGACATTAGCCCGACCAGTGCTCGCGGTAGACGGTCGTTTTGAAAATAAATAAATAAATTAACCCACGGCGTGCAATTTCGTGCTTGCTGGATTAACTGCGTCTTCGCCCGACGAATTCGATTCGGGAGAGGGCGGAAAAAAAAAAAAAAAAGAAAAAGAGGGAGGGGTGCAACACGAGGACTTCCCAGGGGGTCACCCATCCTAGTACTACACTCGCCCAAGCACGCTTAACTTCGGAGTTCTGATGGGATCCGGTGCATTAGTGCTGGTATGATCGCACCCGTTGAGTTACGCGCGTTAAGTTCATTTATTTGATCCGTACTCGTCTCGCAGTAGCCCTTCACACTTCGAGCGGGCAAAACTTTCTATTCGTACGTCGCCTCGCGGCCGGCAGCATATGCACGCGAAGCTCTCTTCGAGCCCCACGCCGTGCGCAATGGGCGCGGTAGACGGTCGTTTTGAAAATAAATAAATAAATTAACCCACGGCGTGCAATTTCGTGCTTGCTGGATTAACTGCGTCTTCGCCCGACGAATTCGATTCGGGAGAGGGCGGAAAAAAAAAAAAAAAGAAAAAGAGGGAGGGGTGCAACACGAGGACTTCCCAGGGGGTCACCCATCCTAGTACTACTCTCGCCCAAGCACGCTTAACTTCGGAGTTCTGATGGGATCCGGTGCATTAGTGCTGGTATGAATGCACCCGTTGAGTTACGCGCGTTAAGTTCATTTATTTGATCCGTACTCGTCTCGCAGTAGCCCTTCACACTTCGAGCGGGCAAAACTTTCTATTCGTACGTCGCCTCGCGGCCGGCAGCATATGCACGCGAAGCTCTCTTCGAGCCCCACGCCGTGCGCAATGGGCTACGCCCATTGCGCCTGATTTCCTGAGCCAAAATCGGACGTTTAAGCCCTCTACGCACCGTTTTTCTACAAATGGCGAGGCGGGCCCCGCTCCTGCACGGACATTAGCCCGACCAGTGCTCGCGGTACACGGTCGTTTTGAAAATAAATAAATAAATTAACCCACGGCGTGCAATTTCGTGCTTGCTGGATTAACTGCGTCTTCGCCCGACGAATTCGATTCGGGAGAGGGCGGAAAAAAAAAAAAAAAAGAAAAAGAGGGAGGGGTGCAACACGAGGACTTCCCAGGGGGTCACCCATCCTAGTACTACTCTCGCCCAAGCACGCTTAACTTCGGAGTTCTGATGGGATCCGGTGCATTAGTGCTGGTATGATCGCACCCATTGAGTTACGCGCGTTAAGTTCATTTATTTGATCCGTACTCGTCTCGCAGTAGCCCTTCACACTTCGAGCGGGCAAAACTTTCTATTCGTACGTCGCCTCGCGGCCGGCAGCATATGCACGCGAAGCTCTCTTCGAGCCCCACGCCGTGCGCAATAGGCTACGCCCATTGCGCCTGATTTCCTGAGCCAAAATCGGACGTTTAAGCCCTCTACGCACCGTTTTTCTACAAATGGCGAGGCGGGCCCCGCTCCTGCACGGACATTAGCCCGACCAGTGCTCGCGGTAGACGGTCGTTTTGAAAATAAATAAATAAATTAACCCACGGCGTTCAATTTCGTGCTTGCTGGATTAACTGCGTCTTCGCCCGACGAATTCGATTCGGGAGAGGGCGGAAAAAAAAAAAAAAAGAAAAAGAGGGAGGGGTGCAACACGAGGACTTCCCAGGGGGTCACCCATCCTAGTACTACTCTCGCCCAAGCACGCTTAACTTCGGAGTTCTGATGGGATCCGGTGCATTAGTGCTGGTATGATCGCACCCGTTGAGTTACGCGCGTTAAGTTCATTTATTTGATCAGTACTCGTCTCGCAGTAGCCCTTCACACTTCGAGCGGGCAAAACTTTCTATTCGTACGTCGCCTCGCGGCCGGCAGCATATGCACGCGAAGCTCTCTTCGAGCCCCACGCCGTGCGCAATAGGCTACGCCCATTGCGCCTGATTTCCTGAGCCAAAATCGGACGTTTAAGCCCTCTACGCACCGTTTTTCTACAAATGGCGAGGCGGGCCCCGCTCCTGCACGGACATTAGCCCGACCAGTGCTCGCGGTAGACGGTCGTTTTGAAAATAAATAAATAAATTAACCCACGGCGTGCAATTTCGTGCTTGCTGGATTAACTGCGTCTTCGCCCGACGAATTCGATTCGGGAGAGGGCGGAAAAAAAAAAAAAAAAGAAAAAGAGGGAGGGGTGCAACACGAGGACTTCCCAGGGGGTCACCCATCCTAGTACTACACTCGCCCAAGCACGCTTAACTTCGGAGTTCTGATGGGATCCGGTGCATTAGTGCTGGTATGATCGCACCCGTTGAGTTACGCGCGTTAAGTTCATTTATTTGATCCGTACTCGTCTCGCAGTAGCCCTTCACACTTCGAGCGGGCAAAACTTTCTATTCGTACGTCGCCTCGCGGCCGGCAGCATATGCACGCGAAGCTCTCTTCGAGCCCCACGCCGTGCGCAATGGGCGCGGTAGACGGTCGTTTTGAAAATAAATAAATAAATTAACCCACGGCGTGCAATTTCGTGCTTGCTGGATTAACTGCGTCTTCGCCCGACGAATTCGATTCGGGAGAGGGCGGAAAAAAAAAAAAAAAGAAAAAGAGGGAGGGGTGCAACACGAGGACTTCCCAGGGGGTCACCCATCCTAGTACTACTCTCGCCCAAGCACGCTTAACTTCGGAGTTCTGATGGGATCCGGTGCATTAGTGCTGGTATGATCGCACCCGTTGAGTTACGCGCGTTAAGTTCATTTATTTGATCAGTACTCGTCTCGCAGTAGCCCTTCACACTTCGAGCGGGCAAAACTTTCTATTCGTACGTCGCCTCGCGGCCGGCAGCATATGCACGCGAAGCTCTCTTCGAGCCCCACGCCGTGCGCAATAGGCTACGCCCATTGCGCCTTATTTCCTGAGCCAAAATCGGACGTTTAAGCCCTCTACGCACCGTTTTTCTACAAATGGCGAGGCGGGCCCCGCTCCTGCACGGACATTAGCCCGACCAGTGCTCGCGGTAGACGGTCGTTTTGAAAATAAATAAATAAATTAACCCACGGCGTGCAATTTCGTGCTTGCTGGATTAACTGCGTCTTCGCCCGACGAATTCGATTCGGGAGAGGGCGGAAAAAAAAAAAAAAAAGAAAAAGAGGGAGGGGTGCAACACGAGGACTTCCCAGGGGGTCACCCATCCTAGTACTACTCTCGCCCAAGCACGCTTAACTTCGGAGTTCTGATGGGATCCGGTGCATTAGTGCTGGTATGATCGCACCCGTTGAGTTACGCGCGTTAAGTTCATTTATTTGATCCGTACTCGTCTCGCAGTAGCCCTTCACACTTCGAGCGGGCAAAACTTTCTATTCGTACGTCGCCTCGCGGCCGGCAGCATATGCACGCGAAGCTCTCTTCGAGCCCCACGCCGTGCGCAATGGGCGCGGTAGACGGTCGTTTTGAAAATAAATAAATAAATTAACCCACGGCGTGCAATTTCGTGCTTGCTGGATTAACTGCGTCTTCGCCCGACGAATTCGATTCGGGAGAGGGCGGAAAAAAAAAAAAAAAGAAAAAGAGGGAGGGGTGCAACACGAGGACTTCCCAGGGGGTCACCCATCCTAGTACTACTCTCGCCCAAGCACGCTTAACTTCGGAGTTCTGATGGGATCCGGTGCATTAGTGCTGGTATGATCGCACCCGTTGAGTTACGCGCGTTAAGTTCATTTATTTGATCCGTACTCGTCTCGCAGTAGCCCTTCACACTTCGAGCGGGCAAAACTTTCTATTCGTACGTCGCCTCGCGGCCGGCAGCATATGCACGCGAAGCTCTCTTCGAGCCCCACGCCGTGCGCAATGGGCTACGCCCATTGCGCCTGATTTCCTGAGCCAAAATCGGACGTTTAAGCCCTCTACGCACCGTTTTTCTACAAATGGCGAGGCGGGTCCCGCTCCTGCACGGACATTAGCCCGACCAGTGCTCGCGGTACACGGTCGTTTTGAAAATAAATAAATAAATTAACCCACGGCGTGCAATTTCGTGCTTGCTGGATTAACTGCGTCTTCGCCCGACGAATTCGATTCGGGAGAGGGCGGAAAAAAAAAAAAAAAAGAAAAAGAGGGAGGGGTGCAACACGAGGACTTCCCAGGGGGTCACCCATCCTAGTACTACTCTCGCCCAAGCACGCTTAACTTCGGAGTTCTGATGGGATCCGGTGCATTAGTGCTGGTATGATCGCACCCGTTGAGTTACGCGCGTTAAGTTCATTTATTTGATCCGTACTCGTCTCGCAGTAACCCTTCACAGTTCGAGCGGGCAAAACTTTCTATTCGTACGTCGCCTCGCGGCCGGCAGCATATGCACGCGAAGCTCTCTTCGAGCCCCACGCCGTGCGCAATGGGCGCGGTAGACGGTCGTTTTGAAAATAAATAAATAAATTAACCCACGGCGTGCAATTTCGTGCTTGCTGGATTAACTGCGTCTTCGCCCGACGAATTCGATTCGGGAGAGGGCGGAAAAAAAAAAAAAAAGAAAAAGAGGGAGGGGTGCAACACGAGGACTTCCCAGGGGGTCACCCATCCTAGTACTACTCTCGCCCAAGCACGCTTAACTTCGGAGTTCTGATGGGATCCGGTGCATTAGTGCTGGTATGATCGCACCCGTTGAGTTACGCGCGTTAAGTTCATTTATTTGATCCGTACTCGTCTCGCAGTAGCCCTTCACACTTCGAGCGGGCAAAACTTTCTATTCGTACGTCGCCTCGCGGCCGGCAGCATATGCACGCGAAGCTCTCTTCGAGCCCCACGCCGTGCGCAATGGGCTACGCCCATTGCGCCTGATTTCCTGAGCCAAAATCGGACGTTTAAGCCCTCTACGCACCGTTTTTCTACAAATGGCGAGGCGGGCCCCGCTCCTGCACGGACATTAGCCCGACCAGTGCTCGCGGTACACGGTCGTTTTGAAAATAAATAAATAAATTAACCCACGGCGTGCAATTTCGTGCTTGCTGGATTAACTGCGTCTTCGCCCGACGAATTCGATTCGGGAGAGGGCGGAAAAAAAAAAAAAAAAGAAAAAGAGGGAGGGGTGCAACACGAGGACTTCCCAGGGGGTCACCCATCCTAGTACTACTCTCGCCCAAGCACGCTTAACTTCGGAGTTCTGATGGGATCCGGTGCATTAGTGCTGGTATGATCGCACCCATTGAGTTACGCGCGTTAAGTTCATTTATTTGATCCGTACTCGTCTCGCAGTAGCCCTTCACACTTCGAGCGGGCAAAACTTTCTATTCGTACGTCGCCTCGCGGCCGGCAGCATATGCACGCGAAGCTCTCTTCGAGCCCCACGCCGTGCGCAATAGGCTACGCCCATTGCGCCTGATTTCCTGAGCCAAAATCGGACGTTTAAGCCCTCTACGCACCGTTTTTCTACAAATGGCGAGGCGGGCCCAGCTCCTGCACGGACATTAGCCCGACCAGTGCTCGCGGTAGACGGTCGTTTTGAAAATAAATAAATAAATTAACCCACGGCGTTCAATTTCGTGCTTGCTGGATTAACTGCGTCTTCGCCCGACGAATTCGATTCGGGAGAGGGCGGAAAAAAAAAAAAAAAGAAAAAGAGGGAGGGGTGCAACACGAGGACTTCCCAGGGGGTCACCCATCCTAGTACTACTCTCGCCCAAGCACGCTTAACTTCGGAGTTCTGATGGGATCCGGTGCATTAGTGCTGGTATGATCGCACCCGTTGAGTTACGCGCGTTAAGTTCATTTATTTGATCCGTACTCGTCTCGCAGTAACCCTTCACAGTTCGAGCGGGCAAAACTTTCTATTCGTACGTCGCCTCGCGGCCGGCAGCATATGCACGCGAAGCTCTCTTCGAGCCCCACGCCGTGCGCAATGGGCGCGGTAGACGGTCGTTTTGAAAATAAATAAATAAATTAACCCACGGCGTGCAATTTCGTGCTTGCTGGATTAACTGCGTCTTCGCCCGACGAATTCGATTCGGGAGAGGGCGGAAAAAAAAAAAAAAAGAAAAAGAGGGAGGGGTGCAACACGAGGACTTCCCAGGGGGTCACCCATCCTAGTACTACTCTCGCCCAAGCACGCTTAACTTCGGAGTTCTGATGGGATCCGGTGCATTAGTGCTGGTATGAATGCACCCGTTGAGTTACGCGCGTTAAGTTCATTTATTTGATCCGTACTCGTCTCGCAGTAGCCCTTCACACTTCGAGCGGGCAAAACTTTCTATTCGTACGTCGCCTCGCGGCCGGCAGCATATGCACGCGAAGCTCTCTTCGAGCCCCACGCCGTGCGCAATGGGCTACGCCCATTGCGCCTGATTTCCTGAGCCAAAATCGGACGTTTAAGCCCTCTACGCACCGTTTTTCTACAAATGGCGAGGCGGGCCCCGCTCCTGCACGGACATTAGCCCGACCAGTGCTCGCGGTAGACGGTCGTTTTGAAAATAAATAAATAAATTAACCCACGGCGTGCAATTTCGTGCTTGCTGGATTAACTGCGTCTTCGCCCGACGAATTCGATTCGGGAGAGGGCGGAAAAAAAAAAAAAAAAGAAAAAGAGGGAGGGGTGCAACACGAGGACTTCCCAGGGGGTCACCCATCCTAGTACTACTCTCGCCCAAGCACGCTTAACTTCGGAGTTCTGATGGGATCCGGTGCATTAGTGCTGGTATGATCGCACCCATTGAGTTACGCGCGTTAAGTTCATTTATTTGATCCGTACTCGTCTCGCAGTAGCCCTTCACACTTCGAGCGGGCAAAACTTTCTATTCGTACGTCGCCTCGCGGCCGGCAGCATATGCACGCGAAGCTCTCTTCGAGCCCCACGCCGTGCGCAATAGGCTACGCCCATTGCGCCTGATTTCCTGAGCCAAAATCGGACGTTTAAGCCCTCTACGCACCGTTTTTCTACAAATGGCGAGGCGGGCCCCGCTCCTGCACGGACATTAGCCCGACCAGTGCTCGCGGTAGACGGTCGTTTTGAAAATAAATAAATAAATTAACCCACGGCGTTCAATTTCGTGCTTGCTGGATTAACTGCGTCTTCGCCCGACGAATTCGATTCGGGAGAGGGCGGAAAAAAAAAAAAAAAGAAAAAGAGGGAGGGGTGCAACACGAGGACTTCCCAGGGGGTCACCCATCCTAGTACTACTCTCGCCCAAGCACGCTTAACTTCGGAGTTCTGATGGGATCCGGTGCATTAGTGCTGGTATGATCGCACCCGTTGAGTTACGCGCGTTAAGTTCATTTATTTGATCAGTACTCGTCTCGCAGTAGCCCTTCACACTTCGAGCGGGCAAAACTTTCTATTCGTACGTCGCCTCGCGGCCGGCAGCATATGCACGCGAAGCTCTCTTCGAGCCCCACGCCGTGCGCAATAGGCTACGCCCATTGCGCCTGATTTCCTGAGCCAAAATCGGACGTTTAAGCCCTCTACGCACCGTTTTTCTACAAATGGCGAGGCGGGCCCCGCTCCTGCACGGACATTAGCCCGACCAGTGCTCGCGGTAGACGGTCGTTTTGAAAATAAATAAATAAATTAACCCACGGCGTGCAATTTCGTGCTTGCTGGATTAACTGCGTCTTCGCCCGACGAATTCGATTCGGGAGAGGGCGGAAAAAAAAAAAAAAAAGAAAAAGAGGGAGGGGTGCAACACGAGGACTTCCCAGGGGGTCACCCATCCTAGTACTACACTCGCCCAAGCACGCTTAACTTCGGAGTTCTGATGGGATCCGGTGCATTAGTGCTGGTATGATCGCACCCGTTGAGTTACGCGCGTTAAGTTCATTTATTTGATCCGTACTCGTCTCGCAGTAGCCCTTCACACTTCGAGCGGGCAAAACTTTCTATTCGTACGTCGCCTCGCGGCCGGCAGCATATGCACGCGAAGCTCTCTTCGAGCCCCACGCCGTGCGCAATGGGCGCGGTAGACGGTCGTTTTGAAAATAAATAAATAAATTAACCCACGGCGTGCAATTTCGTGCTTGCTGGATTAACTGCGTCTTCGCCCGACGAATTCGATTCGGGAGAGGGCGGAAAAAAAAAAAAAAAGAAAAAGAGGGAGGGGTGCAACACGAGGACTTCCCAGGGGGTCACCCATCCTAGTACTACTCTCGCCCAAGCACGCTTAACTTCGGAGTTCTGATGGGATCCGGTGCATTAGTGCTGGTATGATCGCACCCGTTGAGTTACGCGCGTTAAGTTCATTTATTTGATCAGTACTCGTCTCGCAGTAGCCCTTCACACTTCGAGCGGGCAAAACTTTCTATTCGTACGTCGCCTCGCGGCCGGCAGCATATGCACGCGAAGCTCTCTTCGAGCCCCACGCCGTGCGCAATAGGCTACGCCCATTGCGCCTTATTTCCTGAGCCAAAATCGGACGTTTAAGCCCTCTACGCACCGTTTTTCTACAAATGGCGAGGCGGGCCCCGCTCCTGCACGGACATTAGCCCGACCAGTGCTCGCGGTAGACGGTCGTTTTGAAAATAAATAAATAAATTAACCCACGGCGTGCAATTTCGTGCTTGCTGGATTAACTGCGTCTTCGCCCGACGAATTCGATTCGGGAGAGGGCGGAAAAAAAAAAAAAAAAGAAAAAGAGGGAGGGGTGCAACACGAGGACTTCCCAGGGGGTCACCCATCCTAGTACTACTCTCGCCCAAGCACGCTTAACTTCGGAGTTCTGATGGGATCCGGTGCATTAGTGCTGGTATGATCGCACCCGTTGAGTTACGCGCGTTAAGTTCATTTATTTGATCCGTACTCGTCTCGCAGTAGCCCTTCACACTTCGAGCGGGCAAAACTTTCTATTCGTACGTCGCCTCGCGGCCGGCAGCATATGCACGCGAAGCTCTCTTCGAGCCCCACGCCGTGCGCAATGGGCGCGGTAGACGGTCGTTTTGAAAATAAATAAATAAATTAACCCACGGCGTGCAATTTCGTGCTTGCTGGATTAACTGCGTCTTCGCCCGACGAATTCGATTCGGGAGAGGGCGGAAAAAAAAAAAAAAAGAAAAAGAGGGAGGGGTGCAACACGAGGACTTCCCAGGGGGTCACCCATCCTAGTACTACTCTCGCCCAAGCACGCTTAACTTCGGAGTTCTGATGGGATCCGGTGCATTAGTGCTGGTATGATCGCACCCGTTGAGTTACGCGCGTTAAGTTCATTTATTTGATCCGTACTCGTCTCGCAGTAGCCCTTCACACTTCGAGCGGGCAAAACTTTCTATTCGTACGTCGCCTCGCGGCCGGCAGCATATGCACGCGAAGCTCTCTTCGAGCCCCACGCCGTGCGCAATGGGCTACGCCCATTGCGCCTGATTTCCTGAGCCAAAATCGGACGTTTAAGCCCTCTACGCACCGTTTTTCTACAAATGGCGAGGCGGGCCCCGCTCCTGCACGGACATTAGCCCGACCAGTGCTCGCGGTACACGGTCGTTTTGAAAATAAATAAATAAATTAACCCACGGCGTGCAATTTCGTGCTTGCTGGATTAACTGCGTCTTCGCCCGACGAATTCGATTCGGGAGAGGGCGGAAAAAAAAAAAAAAAAGAAAAAGAGGGAGGGGTGCAACACGAGGACTTCCCAGGGGGTCACCCATCCTAGTACTACTCTCGCCCAAGCACGCTTAACTTCGGAGTTCTGATGGGATCCGGTGCATTAGTGCTGGTATGATCGCACCCGTTGAGTTACGCGCGTTAAGTTCATTTATTTGATCCGTACTCGTCTCGCAGTAACCCTTCACAGTTCGAGCGGGCAAAACTTTCTATTCGTACGTCGCCTCGCGGCCGGCAGCATATGCACGCGAAGCTCTCTTCGAGCCCCACGCCGTGCGCAATGGGCGCGGTAGACGGTCGTTTTGAAAATAAATAAATAAATTAACCCACGGCGTGCAATTTCGTGCTTGCTGGATTAACTGCGTCTTCGCCCGACGAATTCGATTCGGGAGAGGGCGGAAAAAAAAAAAAAAAGAAAAAGAGGGAGGGGTGCAACACGAGGACTTCCCAGGGGGTCACCCATCCTAGTACTACTCTCGCCCAAGCACGCTTAACTTCGGAGTTCTGATGGGATCCGGTGCATTAGTGCTGGTATGATCGCACCCGTTGAGTTACGCGCGTTAAGTTCATTTATTTGATCCGTACTCGTCTCGCAGTAGCCCTTCACACTTCGAGCGGGCAAAACTTTCTATTCGTACGTCGCCTCGCGGCCGGCAGCATATGCACGCGAAGCTCTCTTCGAGCCCCACGCCGTGCGCAATGGGCTACGCCCATTGCGCCTGATTTCCTGAGCCAAAATCGGACGTTTAAGCCCTCTACGCACCGTTTTTCTACAAATGGCGAGGCGGGCCCCGCTCCTGCACGGACATTAGCCCGACCAGTGCTCGCGGTACACGGTCGTTTTGAAAATAAATAAATAAATTAACCCACGGCGTGCAATTTCGTGCTTGCTGGATTAACTGCGTCTTCGCCCGACGAATTCGATTCGGGAGAGGGCGGAAAAAAAAAAAAAAAAGAAAAAGAGGGAGGGGTGCAACACGAGGACTTCCCAGGGGGTCACCCATCCTAGTACTACTCTCGCCCAAGCACGCTTAACTTCGGAGTTCTGATGGGATCCGGTGCATTAGTGCTGGTATGATCGCACCCATTGAGTTACGCGCGTTAAGTTCATTTATTTGATCCGTACTCGTCTCGCAGTAGCCCTTCACACTTCGAGCGGGCAAAACTTTCTATTCGTACGTCGCCTCGCGGCCGGCAGCATATGCACGCGAAGCTCTCTTCGAGCCCCACGCCGTGCGCAATAGGCTACGCCCATTGCGCCTGATTTCCTGAGCCAAAATCGGACGTTTAAGCCCTCTACGCACCGTTTTTCTACAAATGGCGAGGCGGGCCCCGCTCCTGCACGGACATTAGCCCGACCAGTGCTCGCGGTAGACGGTCGTTTTGAAAATAAATAAATAAATTAACCCACGGCGTTCAATTTCGTGCTTGCTGGATTAACTGCGTCTTCGCCCGACGAATTCGATTCGGGAGAGGGCGGAAAAAAAAAAAAAAAGAAAAAGAGGGAGGGGTGCAACACGAGGACTTCCCAGGGGGTCACCCATCCTAGTACTACTCTCGCCCAAGCACGCTTAACTTCGGAGTTCTGATGGGATCCGGTGCATTAGTGCTGGTATGATCGCACCCGTTGAGTTACGCGCGTTAAGTTCATTTATTTGATCAGTACTCGTCTCGCAGTAGCCCTTCACACTTCGAGCGGGCAAAACTTTCTATTCGTACGTCGCCTCGCGGCCGGCAGCATATGCACGCGAAGCTCTCTTCGAGCCCCACGCCGTGCGCAATAGGCTACGCCCATTGCGCCTGATTTCCTGAGCCAAAATCGGACGTTTAAGCCCTCTACGCACCGTTTTTCTACAAATGGCGAGGCGGGCCCCGCTCCTGCACGGACATTAGCCCGACCAGTGCTCGCGGTAGACGGTCGTTTTGAAAATAAATAAATAAATTAACCCACGGCGTGCAATTTCGTGCTTGCTGGATTAACTGCGTCTTCGCCCGACGAATTCGATTCGGGAGAGGGCGGAAAAAAAAAAAAAAAAGAAAAAGAGGGAGGGGTGCAACACGAGGACTTCCCAGGGGGTCACCCATCCTAGTACTACACTCGCCCAAGCACGCTTAACTTCGGAGTTCTGATGGGATCCGGTGCATTAGTGCTGGTATGATCGCACCCGTTGAGTTACGCGCGTTAAGTTCATTTATTTGATCCGTACTCGTCTCGCAGTAGCCCTTCACACTTCGAGCGGGCAAAACTTTCTATTCGTACGTCGCCTCGCGGCCGGCAGCATATGCACGCGAAGCTCTCTTCGAGCCCCACGCCGTGCGCAATAGGCTACGCCCATTGCGCCTGATTTCCTGAGCCAAAATCGGACGTTTAAGCCCTCTACGCACCGTTTTTCTACAAATGGCGAGGCGGGCCCCGCTCCTGCACGGACATTAGCCCGACCAGTGCTCGCGGTAGACGGTCGTTTTGAAAATAAATAAATAAATTAACCCACGGCGTGCAATTTCGTGCTTGCTGGATTAACTGCGTCTTCGCCCGACGAATTCGATTCGGGAGAGGGCGGAAAAAAAAAAAAAAAAGAAAAAGAGGGAGGGGTGCAACACGAGGACTTCCCAGGGGGTCACCCATCCTAGTACTACACTCGCCCAAGCACGCTTAACTTCGGAGTTCTGATGGGATCCGGTGCATTAGTGCTGGTATGATCGCACCCGTTGAGTTACGCGCGTTAAGTTCATTTATTTGATCCGTACTCGTCTCGCAGTAGCCCTTCACACTTCGAGCGGGCAAAACTTTCTATTCGTACGTCGCCTCGCGGCCGGCAGCATATGCACGCGAAGCTCTCTTCGAGCCCCACGCCGTGCGCAATGGGCGCGGTAGACGGTCGTTTTGAAAATAAATAAATAAATTAACCCACGGCGTGCAATTTCGTGCTTGCTGGATTAACTGCGTCTTCGCCCGACGAATTCGATTCGGGAGAGGGCGGAAAAAAAAAAAAAAAGAAAAAGAGGGAGGGGTGCAACACGAGGACTTCCCAGGGGGTCACCCATCCTAGTACTACTCTCGCCCAAGCACGCTTAACTTCGGAGTTCTGATGGGATCCGGTGCATTAGTGCTGGTATGATCGCACCCGTTGAGTTACGCGCGTTAAGTTCATTTATTTGATCAGTACTCGTCTCGCAGTAGCCCTTCACACTTCGAGCGGGCAAAACTTTCTATTCGTACGTCGCCTCGCGGCCGGCAGCATATGCACGCGAAGCTCTCTTCGAGCCCCACGCCGTGCGCAATAGGCTACGCCCATTGCGCCTTATTTCCTGAGCCAAAATCGGACGTTTAAGCCCTCTACGCACCGTTTTTCTACAAATGGCGAGGCGGGCCCCGCTCCTGCACGGACATTAGCCCGACCAGTGCTCGCGGTAGACGGTCGTTTTGAAAATAAATAAATAAATTAACCCACGGCGTGCAATTTCGTGCTTGCTGGATTAACTGCGTCTTCGCCCGACGAATTCGATTCGGGAGAGGGCGGAAAAAAAAAAAAAAAAGAAAAAGAGGGAGGGGTGCAACACGAGGACTTCCCAGGGGGTCACCCATCCTAGTACTACTCTCGCCCAAGCACGCTTAACTTCGGAGTTCTGATGGGATCCGGTGCATTAGTGCTGGTATGATCGCACCCGTTGAGTTACGCGCGTTAAGTTCATTTATTTGATCCGTACTCGTCTCGCAGTAGCCCTTCACACTTCGAGCGGGCAAAACTTTCTATTCGTACGTCGCCTCGCGGCCGGCAGCATATGCACGCGAAGCTCTCTTCGAGCCCCACGCCGTGCGCAATGGGCGCGGTAGACGGTCGTTTTGAAAATAAATAAATAAATTAACCCACGGCGTGCAATTTCGTGCTTGCTGGATTAACTGCGTCTTCGCCCGACGAATTCGATTCGGGAGAGGGCGGAAAAAAAAAAAAAAAGAAAAAGAGGGAGGGGTGCAACACGAGGACTTCCCAGGGGGTCACCCATCCTAGTACTACTCTCGCCCAAGCACGCTTAACTTCGGAGTTCTGATGGGATCCGGTGCATTAGTGCTGGTATGATCGCACCCGTTGAGTTACGCGCGTTAAGTTCATTTATTTGATCCGTACTCGTCTCGCAGTAGCCCTTCACACTTCGAGCGGGCAAAACTTTCTATTCGTACGTCGCCTCGCGGCCGGCAGCATATGCACGCGAAGCTCTCTTCGAGCCCCACGCCGTGCGCAATGGGCTACGCCCATTGCGCCTGATTTCCTGAGCCAAAATCGGACGTTTAAGCCCTCTACGCACCGTTTTTCTACAAATGGCGAGGCGGGTCCCGCTCCTGCACGGACATTAGCCCGACCAGTGCTCGCGGTACACGGTCGTTTTGAAAATAAATAAATAAATTAACCCACGGCGTGCAATTTCGTGCTTGCTGGATTAACTGCGTCTTCGCCCGACGAATTCGATTCGGGAGAGGGCGGAAAAAAAAAAAAAAAAGAAAAAGAGGGAGGGGTGCAACACGAGGACTTCCCAGGGGGTCACCCATCCTAGTACTACTCTCGCCCAAGCACGCTTAACTTCGGAGTTCTGATGGGATCCGGTGCATTAGTGCTGGTATGATCGCACCCGTTGAGTTAAGCGCGTTAAGTTCATTTATTTGATCCGTACTCGTCTCGCAGTAACCCTTCACAGTTCGAGCGGGCAAAACTTTCTATTCGTACGTCGCCTCGCGGCCGGCAGCATATGCACGCGAAGCTCTCTTCGAGCCCCACGCCGTGCGCAATGGGCGCGGTAGACGGTCGTTTTGAAAATAAATAAATAAATTAACCCACGGCGTGTAATTTCGTGCTTGCTGGATTAACTGCGTCTTCGCCCGACGAATTCGATTCGGGAGAGGGCGGAAAAAAAAAAAAAAAGAAAAAGAGGGAGGGGTGCAACACGAGGACTTCCCAGGGGGTCACCCATCCTAGTACTACTCTCGCCCAAGCACGCTTAACTTCGGAGTTCTGATGGGATCCGGTGCATTAGTGCTGGTATGATCGCACCCGTTGAGTTACGCGCGTTAAGTTCATTTATTTGATCCGTACTCGTCTCGCAGTAGCCCTTCACACTTCGAGCGGGCAAAACTTTCTATTCGTACGTCGCCTCGCGGCCGGCAGCATATGCACGCGAAGCTCTCTTCGAGCCCCACGCCGTGCGCAATGGGCTACGCCCATTGCGCCTGATTTCCTGAGCCAAAATCGGACGTTTAAGCCCTCTACGCACCGTTTTTCTACAAATGGCGAGGCGGGCCCCGCTCCTGCACGGACATTAGCCCGACCAGTGCTCGCGGTACACGGTCGTTTTGAAAATAAATAAATAAATTAACCCACGGCGTGCAATTTCGTGCTTGCTGGATTAACTGCGTCTTCGCCCGACGAATTCGATTCGGGAGAGGGCGGAAAAAAAAAAAAAAAAAGAAAAAGAGGGAGGGGTGCAACACGAGGACTTCCCAGGGGGTCACCCATCCTAGTACTACTCTCGCCCAAGCACGCTTAACTTCGGAGTTCTGATGGGATCCGGTGCATTAGTGCTGGTATGATCGCACCCATTGAGTTACGCGCGTTAAGTTCATTTATTTGATCCGTACTCGTCTCGCAGTAGCCCTTCACACTTCGAGCGGGCAAAACTTTCTATTCGTACGTCGCCTCGCGGCCGGCAGCATATGCACGCGAAGCTCTCTTCGAGCCCCACGCCGTGCGCAATAGGCTACGCCCATTGCGCCTGATTTCCTGAGCCAAAATCGGACGTTTAAGCCCTCTACGCACCGTTTTTCTACAAATGGCGAGGCGGGCCCCGCTCCTGCACGGACATTAGCCCGACCAGTGCTCGCGGTAGACGGTCGTTTTGAAAATAAATAAATAAATTAACCCACGGCGTTCAATTTCGTGCTTGCTGGATTAACTGCGTCTTCGCCCGACGAATTCGATTCGGGAGAGGGCGGAAAAAAAAAAAAAAAGAAAAAGAGGGAGGGGTGCAACACGAGGACTTCCCAGGGGGTCACCCATCCTAGTACTACTCTCGCCCAAGCACGCTTAACTTCGGAGTTCTGATGGGATCCGGTGCATTAGTGCTGGTATGATCGCACCCGTTGAGTTACGCGCGTTAAGTTCATTTATTTGATCAGTACTCGTCTCGCAGTAGCCCTTCACACTTCGAGCGGGCAAAACTTTCTATTCGTACGTCGCCTCGCGGCCGGCAGCATATGCACGCGAAGCTCTCTTCGAGCCCCACGCCGTGCGCAATAGGCTACGCCCATTGCGCCTGATTTCCTGAGCCAAAATCGGACGTTTAAGCCCTCTACGCACCGTTTTTCTACAAATGGCGAGGCGGGCCCCGCTCCTGCACGGACATTAGCCCGACCAGTGCTCGCGGTAGACGGTCGTTTTGAAAATAAATAAATAAATTAACCCACGGCGTTCAATTTCGTGCTTGCTGGATTAACTGCGTCTTCGCCCGACGAATTCGATTCGGGAGAGGGCGGAAAAAAAAAAAAAAAGAAAAAGAGGGAGGGGTGCAACACGAGGACTTCCCAGGGGGTCACCCATCCTAGTACTACTCTCGCCCAAGCACGCTTAACTTCGGAGTTCTGATGGGATCCGGTGCATTAGTGCTGGTATGATCGCACCCGTTGAGTTACGCGCGTTAAGTTCATTTATTTGATCCGTACTCGTCTCGCAGTAGCCCTTCACACTTCGAGCGGGCAAAACTTTCTATTCGTACGTCGCCTCGCGGCCGGCAGCATATGCACGCGAAGCTCTCTTCGAGCCCCACGCCGTGCGCAATGGGCTACGCCCATTGCGCCTGATTTCCTGAGCCAAAATCGGACGTTTAAGCCCTCTACGCACCGTTTTTCTACAAATGGCGAGGCGGGCCCCGCTCCTGCACGGACATTAGCCCGACCAGTGCTCGCGGTAGACGGTCGTTTTGAAAATAAATAAATAAATTAACCCACGGCGTGCAATTTCGTGCTTGCTGGATTAACTGCGTCTTCGCCCGACGAATTCGATTCGGGAGAGGGCGGAAAAAAAAAAAAAAAAGAAAAAGAGGGAGGGGTGCAACACGAGGACTTCCCAGGGGGTCACCCATCCTAGTACTACACTCGCCCAAGCACGCTTAACTTCGGAGTTCTGATGGGATCCGGTGCATTAGTGCTGGTATGATCGCACCCGTTGAGTTACGCGCGTTAAGTTCATTTATTTGATCCGTACTCGTCTCGCAGTAGCCCTTCACACTTCGAGCGGGCAAAACTTTCTATTCGTACGTCGCCTCGCGGCCGGCAGCATATGCACGCGAAGCTCTCTTCGAGCCCCACGCCGTGCGCAATAGGCTACGCCCATTGCGCCTGATTTCCTGAGCCAAAATCGGACGTTTAAGCCCTCTACGCACCGTTTTTCTACAAATGGCGAGGCGGGCCCCGCTCCTGCACGGACATTAGCCCGACCAGTGCTCGCGGTAGACGGTCGTTTTGAAAATAAATAAATAAATTAACCCACGGCGTGCAATTTCGTGCTTGCTGGATTAACTGCGTCTTCGCCCGACGAATTCGATTCGGGAGAGGGCGGAAAAAAAAAAAAAAAAGAAAAAGAGGGAGGGGTGCAACACGAGGACTTCCCAGGGGGTCACCCATCCTAGTACTACACTCGCCCAAGCACGCTTAACTTCGGAGTTCTGATGGGATCCGGTGCATTAGTGCTGGTATGATCGCACCCGTTGAGTTACGCGCGTTAAGTTCATTTATTTGATCCGTACTCGTCTCGCAGTAGCCCTTCACACTTCGAGCGGGCAAAACTTTCTATTCGTACGTCGCCTCGCGGCCGGCAGCATATGCACGCGAAGCTCTCTTCGAGCCCCACGCCGTGCGCAATGGGCGCGGTAGACGGTCGTTTTGAAAATAAATAAATAAATTAACCCACGGCGTGCAATTTCGTGCTTGCTGGATTAACTGCGTCTTCGCCCGACGAATTCGATTCGGGAGAGGGCGGAAAAAAAAAAAAAAAGAAAAAGAGGGAGGGGTGCAACACGAGGACTTCCCAGGGGGTCACCCATCCTAGTACTACTCTCGCCCAAGCACGCTTAACTTCGGAGTTCTGATGGGATCCGGTGCATTAGTGCTGGTATGATCGCACCCGTTGAGTTACGCGCGTTAAGTTCATTTATTTGATCAGTACTCGTCTCGCAGTAGCCCTTCACACTTCGAGCGGGCAAAACTTTCTATTCGTACGTCGCCTCGCGGCCGGCAGCATATGCACGCGAAGCTCTCTTCGAGCCCCACGCCGTGCGCAATAGGCTACGCCCATTGCGCCTTATTTCCTGAGCCAAAATCGGACGTTTAAGCCCTCTACGCACCGTTTTTCTACAAATGGCGAGGCGGGCCCCGCTCCTGCACGGACATTAGCCCGACCAGTGCTCGCGGTAGACGGTCGTTTTGAAAATAAATAAATAAATTAACCCACGGCGTGCAATTTCGTGCTTGCTGGATTAACTGCGTCTTCGCCCGACGAATTCGATTCGGGAGAGGGCGGAAAAAAAAAAAAAAAAGAAAAAGAGGGAGGGGTGCAACACGAGGACTTCCCAGGGGGTCACCCATCCTAGTACTACTCTCGCCCAAGCACGCTTAACTTCGGAGTTCTGATGGGATCCGGTGCATTAGTGCTGGTATGATCGCACCCGTTGAGTTACGCGCGTTAAGTTCATTTATTTGATCCGTACTCGTCTCGCAGTAGCCCTTCACACTTCGAGCGGGCAAAACTTTCTATTCGTACGTCGCCTCGCGGCCGGCAGCATATGCACGCGAAGCTCTCTTCGAGCCCCACGCCGTGCGCAATGGGCGCGGTAGACGGTCGTTTTGAAAATAAATAAATAAATTAACCCACGGCGTGCAATTTCGTGCTTGCTGGATTAACTGCGTCTTCGCCCGACGAATTCGATTCGGGAGAGGGCGGAAAAAAAAAAAAAAAGAAAAAGAGGGAGGGGTGCAACACGAGGACTTCCCAGGGGGTCACCCATCCTAGTACTACTCTCGCCCAAGCACGCTTAACTTCGGAGTTCTGATGGGATCCGGTGCATTAGTGCTGGTATGATCGCACCCGTTGAGTTACGCGCGTTAAGTTCATTTATTTGATCCGTACTCGTCTCGCAGTAGCCCTTCACACTTCGAGCGGGCAAAACTTTCTATTCGTACGTCGCCTCGCGGCCGGCAGCATATGCACGCGAAGCTCTCTTCGAGCCCCACGCCGTGCGCAATGGGCTACGCCCATTGCGCCTGATTTCCTGAGCCAAAATCGGACGTTTAAGCCCTCTACGCACCGTTTTTCTACAAATGGCGAGGCGGGTCCCGCTCCTGCACGGACATTAGCCCGACCAGTGCTCGCGGTACACGGTCGTTTTGAAAATAAATAAATAAATTAACCCACGGCGTGCAATTTCGTGCTTGCTGGATTAACTGCGTCTTCGCCCGACGAATTCGATTCGGGAGAGGGCGGAAAAAAAAAAAAAAAAGAAAAAGAGGGAGGGGTGCAACACGAGGACTTCCCAGGGGGTCACCCATCCTAGTACTACTCTCGCCCAAGCACGCTTAACTTCGGAGTTCTGATGGGATCCGGTGCATTAGTGCTGGTATGATCGCACCCGTTGAGTTAAGCGCGTTAAGTTCATTTATTTGATCCGTACTCGTCTCGCAGTAACCCTTCACAGTTCGAGCGGGCAAAACTTTCTATTCGTACGTCGCCTCGCGGCCGGCAGCATATGCACGCGAAGCTCTCTTCGAGCCCCACGCCGTGCGCAATGGGCGCGGTAGACGGTCGTTTTGAAAATAAATAAATAAATTAACCCACGGCGTGCAATTTCGTGCTTGCTGGATTAACTGCGTCTTCGCCCGACGAATTCGATTCGGGAGAGGGCGGAAAAAAAAAAAAAAAGAAAAAGAGGGAGGGGTGCAACACGAGGACTTCCCAGGGGGTCACCCATCCTAGTACTACTCTCGCCCAAGCACGCTTAACTTCGGAGTTCTGATGGGATCCGGTGCATTAGTGCTGGTATGATCGCACCCGTTGAGTTACGCGCGTTAAGTTCATTTATTTGATCCGTACTCGTCTCGCAGTAGCCCTTCACACTTCGAGCGGGCAAAACTTTCTATTCGTACGTCGCCTCGCGGCCGGCAGCATATGCACGCGAAGCTCTCTTCGAGCCCCACGCCGTGCGCAATGGGCTACGCCCATTGCGCCTGATTTCCTGAGCCAAAATCGGACGTTTAAGCCCTCTACGCACCGTTTTTCTACAAATGGCGAGGCGGGCCCCGCTCCTGCACGGACATTAGCCCGACCAGTGCTCGCGGTACACGGTCGTTTTGAAAATAAATAAATAAATTAACCCACGGCGTGCAATTTCGTGCTTGCTGGATTAACTGCGTCTTCGCCCGACGAATTCGATTCGGGAGAGGGCGGAAAAAAAAAAAAAAAAAGAAAAAGAGGGAGGGGTGCAACACGAGGACTTCCCAGGGGGTCACCCATCCTAGTACTACTCTCGCCCAAGCACGCTTAACTTCGGAGTTCTGATGGGATCCGGTGCATTAGTGCTGGTATGATCGCACCCATTGAGTTACGCGCGTTAAGTTCATTTATTTGATCCGTACTCGTCTCGCAGTAGCCCTTCACACTTCGAGCGGGCAAAACTTTCTATTCGTACGTCGCCTCGCGGCCGGCAGCATATGCACGCGAAGCTCTCTTCGAGCCCCACGCCGTGCGCAATAGGCTACGCCCATTGCGCCTGATTTCCTGAGCCAAAATCGGACGTTTAAGCCCTCTACGCACCGTTTTTCTACAAATGGCGAGGCGGGCCCCGCTCCTGCACGGACATTAGCCCGACCAGTGCTCGCGGTAGACGGTCGTTTTGAAAATAAATAAATAAATTAACCCACGGCGTTCAATTTCGTGCTTGCTGGATTAACTGCGTCTTCGCCCGACGAATTCGATTCGGGAGAGGGCGGAAAAAAAAAAAAAAAAGAAAAAGAGGGAGGGGTGCAACACGAGGACTTCCCAGGGGGTCACCCATCCTAGTACTACTCTCGCCCAAGCACGCTTAACTTCGGAGTTCTGATGGGATCCGGTGCATTAGTGCTGGTATGATCGCACCCGTTGAGTTACGCGCGTTAAGTTCATTTATTTGATCAGTACTCGTCTCGCAGTAGCCCTTCACACTTCGAGCGGGCAAAACTTTCTATTCGTACGTCGCCTCGCGGCCGGCAGCATATGCACGCGAAGCTCTCTTCGAGCCCCACGCCGTGCGCAATAGGCTACGCCCATTGCGCCTGATTTCCTGAGCCAAAATCGGACGTTTAAGCCCTCTACGCACCGTTTTTCTACAAATGGCGAGGCGGGCCCCGCTCCTGCACGGACATTAGCCCGACCAGTGCTCGCGGTAGACGGTCGTTTTGAAAATAAATAAATAAATTAACCCACGGCGTGCAATTTCGTGCTTGCTGGATTAACTGCGTCTTCGCCCGACGAATTCGATTCGGGAGAGGGCGGAAAAAAAAAAAAAAAAGAAAAAGAGGGAGGGGTGCAACACGAGGACTTCCCAGGGGGTCACCCATCCTAGTACTACACTCGCCCAAGCACGCTTAACTTCGGAGTTCTGATGGGATCCGGTGCATTAGTGCTGGTATGATCGCACCCGTTGAGTTACGCGCGTTAAGTTCATTTATTTGATCCGTACTCGTCTCGCAGTAGCCCTTCACACTTCGAGCGGGCAAAACTTTCTATTCGTACGTCGCCTCGCGGCCGGCAGCATATGCACGCGAAGCTCTCTTCGAGCCCCACGCCGTGCGCAATAGGCTACGCCCATTGCGCCTGATTTCCTGAGCCAAAATCGGACGTTTAAGCCCTCTACGCACCGTTTTTCTACAAATGGCGAGGCGGGCCCCGCTCCTGCACGGACATTAGCCCGACCAGTGCTCGCGGTAGACGGTCGTTTTGAAAATAAATAAATAAATTAACCCACGGCGTGCAATTTCGTGCTTGCTGGATTAACTGCGTCTTCGCCCGACGAATTCGATTCGGGAGAGGGCGGAAAAAAAAAAAAAAAAGAAAAAGAGGGAGGGGTGCAACACGAGGACTTCCCAGGGGGTCACCCATCCTAGTACTACTCTCGCCCAAGCACGCTTAACTTCGGAGTTCTGATGGGATCCGGTGCATTAGTGCTGGTATGATCGCACCCGTTGAGTTACGCGCGTTAAGTTCATTTATTTGATCCGTACTCGTCTCGCAGTAGCCCTTCACACTTCGAGCGGGCAAAACTTTCTATTCGTACGTCGCCTCGCGGCCGGCAGCATATGCACGCGAAGCTCTCTTCGAGCCCCACGCCGTGCGCAATGGGCGCGGTAGACGGTCGTTTTGAAAATAAATAAATAAATTAACCCACGGCGTGCAATTTCGTGCTTGCTGGATTAACTGCGTCTTCGCCCGACGAATTCGATTCGGGAGAGGGCGGAAAAAAAAAAAAAAAGAAAAAGAGGGAGGGGTGCAACACGAGGACTTCCCAGGGGGTCACCCATCCTAGTACTACTCTCGCCCAAGCACGCTTAACTTCGGAGTTCTGATGGGATCCGGTGCATTAGTGCTGGTATGATCGCACCCGTTGAGTTACGCGCGTTAAGTTCATTTATTTGATCCGTACTCGTCTCGCAGTAGCCCTTCACACTTCGAGCGGGCAAAACTTTCTATTCGTACGTCGCCTCGCGGCCGGCAGCATATGCACGCGAAGCTCTCTTCGAGCCCCACGCCGTGCGCAATGGGCTACGCCCATTGCGCCTGATTTCCTGAGCCAAAATCGGACGTTTAAGCCCTCTACGCACCGTTTTTCTACAAATGGCGAGGCGGGCCCCGCTCCTGCACGGACATTAGCCCGACCAGTGCTCGCGGTACACGGTCGTTTTGAAAATAAATAAATAAATTAACCCACGGCGTGCAATTTCGTGCTTGCTGGATTAACTGCGTCTTCGCCCGACGAATTCGATTCGGGAGAGGGCGGAAAAAAAAAAAAAAAAGAAAAAGAGGGAGGGGTGCAACACGAGGACTTCCCAGGGGGTCACCCATCCTAGTACTACTCTCGCCCAAGCACGCTTAACTTCGGAGTTCTGATGGGATCCGGTGCATTAGTGCTGGTATGATCGCACCCATTGAGTTACGCGCGTTAAGTTCATTTATTTGATCCGTACTCGTCTCGCAGTAGCCCTTCACACTTCGAGCGGGCAAAACTTTCTATTCGTACGTCGCCTCGCGGCCGGCAGCATATGCACGCGAAGCTCTCTTCGAGCCCCACGCCGTGCGCAATGGGCTACGCCCATTGCGCCTGATTTCCTGAGCCAAAATCGGACGTTTAAGCCCTCTACGCACCGTTTTTCTACAAATGGCGAGGCGGGCCCCGCTCCTGCACGGACATTAGCCCGACCAGTGCTCGCGGTACACGGTCGTTTTGAAAATAAATAAATAAATTAACCCACGGCGTGCAATTTCGTGCTTGCTGGATTAACTGCGTCTTCGCCCGACGAATTCGATTCGGGAGAGGGCGGAAAAAAAAAAAAAAAAAGAAAAAGAGGGAGGGGTGCAACACGAGGACTTCCCAGGGGGTCACCCATCCTAGTACTACTCTCGCCCAAGCACGCTTAACATCGGAGTTCTGATGGGATCCGGTGCATTAGTGCTGGTATGATCGCACCCCTTGAGTTACGCGCGTTAAGTTCATTTATTTGATCCGTACTCGTCTCGCAGTAGCCCTTCACACTTCGAGCGGGCAAAACTTTCTATTCGTTTATTTGATCAGTACTCGTCTCGCAGTAGCCCTTCACACTTCGAGCGGGCAAAACTTTCTATTCGTACGTCGCCTCGCGGCCGGCAGCATATGCACGCGAAGCTCTCTTCGAGCCCCACGCCGTGCGCAATGGGCTACGCCCATTGCGCCTGATTTCCTGAGCCAAAATCGGACGTTTAAGCCCTCTACGCACCGTTTTTCTACAAATGGCGAGGCGGGCCCCGCTCCTGCACGGACATTAGCCCGACCAGTGCTCGCGGTAGACGGTCGTTTTGAAAATAAATAAATAAATTAACCCACGGCGTGCAATTTCGTGCTTGCTGGATTAACTGCGTCTTCGCCCGACGAATTCGATTCGGGAGAGGGCGGAAAAAAAAAAAAAAAAGAAAAAGAGGGAGGGGTGCAACACGAGGACTTCCCAGGGGGTCACCCATCCTAGTACTACACTCGCCCAAGCACGCTTAACTTCGGAGTTCTGATGGGATCCGGTGCATTAGTGCTGGTATGATCGCACCCGTTGAGTTACGCGCGTTAAGTTCATTTATTTGATCCGTACTCGTCTCGCAGTAGCCCTTCACACTTCGAGCGGGCAAAACTTTCTATTCGTACGTCGCCTCGCGGCCGGCAGCATATGCACGCGAAGCTCTCTTCGAGCCCCACGCCGTGCGCAATAGGCTACGCCCATTGCGCCTGATTTCCTGAGCCAAAATCGGACGTTTAAGCCCTCTACGCACCGTTTTTCTACAAATGGCGAGGCGGGCCCCGCTCCTGCACGGACATTAGCCCGACCAGTGCTCGCGGTAGACGGTCGTTTTGAAAATAAATAAATAAATTAACCCACGGCGTGCAATTTCGTGCTTGCTGGATTAACTGCGTCTTCGCCCGACGAATTCGATTCGGGAGAGGGCGGAAAAAAAAAAAAAAAAGAAAAAGAGGGAGGGGTGCAACACGAGGACTTCCCAGGGGGTCACCCATCCTAGTACTACACTCGCCCAAGCACGCTTAACTTCGGAGTTCTGATGGGATCCGGTGCATTAGTGCTGGTATGATCGCACCCGTTGAGTTACGCGCGTTAAGTTCATTTATTTGATCCGTACTCGTCTCGCAGTAGCCCTTCACACTTCGAGCGGGCAAAACTTTCTATTCGTACGTCGCCTCGCGGCCGGCAGCATATGCACGCGAAGCTCTCTTCGAGCCCCACGCCGTGCGCAATGGGCGCGGTAGACGGTCGTTTTGAAAATAAATAAATAAATTAACCCACGGCGTGCAATTTCGTGCTTGCTGGATTAACTGCGTCTTCGCCCGACGAATTCGATTCGGGAGAGGGCGGAAAAAAAAAAAAAAAGAAAAAGAGGGAGGGGTGCAACACGAGGACTTCCCAGGGGGTCACCCATCCTAGTACTACTCTCGCCCAAGCACGCTTAACTTCGGAGTTCTGATGGGATCCGGTGCATTAGTGCTGGTATGATCGCACCCGTTGAGTTACGCGCGTTAAGTTCATTTATTTGATCAGTACTCGTCTCGCAGTAGCCCTTCACACTTCGAGCGGGCAAAACTTTCTATTCGTACGTCGCCTCGCGGCCGGCAGCATATGCACGCGAAGCTCTCTTCGAGCCCCACGCCGTGCGCAATAGGCTACGCCCATTGCGCCTTATTTCCTGAGCCAAAATCGGACGTTTAAGCCCTCTACGCACCGTTTTTCTACAAATGGCGAGGCGGGCCCCGCTCCTGCACGGACATTAGCCCGACCAGTGCTCGCGGTAGACGGTCGTTTTGAAAATAAATAAATAAATTAACCCACGGCGTGCAATTTCGTGCTTGCTGGATTAACTGCGTCTTCGCCCGACGAATTCGATTCGGGAGAGGGCGGAAAAAAAAAAAAAAAAGAAAAAGAGGGAGGGGTGCAACACGAGGACTTCCCAGGGGGTCACCCATCCTAGTACTACTCTCGCCCAAGCACGCTTAACTTCGGAGTTCTGATGGGATCCGGTGCATTAGTGCTGGTATGATCGCACCCGTTGAGTTACGCGCGTTAAGTTCATTTATTTGATCCGTACTCGTCTCGCAGTAGCCCTTCACACTTCGAGCGGGCAAAACTTTCTATTCGTACGTCGCCTCGCGGCCGGCAGCATATGCACGCGAAGCTCTCTTCGAGCCCCACGCCGTGCGCAATGGGCGCGGTAGACGGTCGTTTTGAAAATAAATAAATAAATTAACCCACGGCGTGCAATTTCGTGCTTGCTGGATTAACTGCGTCTTCGCCCGACGAATTCGATTCGGGAGAGGGCGGAAAAAAAAAAAAAAAGAAAAAGAGGGAGGGGTGCAACACGAGGACTTCCCAGGGGGTCACCCATCCTAGTACTACTCTCGCCCAAGCACGCTTAACTTCGGAGTTCTGATGGGATCCGGTGCATTAGTGCTGGTATGATCGCACCCGTTGAGTTACGCGCGTTAAGTTCATTTATTTGATCCGTACTCGTCTCGCAGTAGCCCTTCACACTTCGAGCGGGCAAAACTTTCTATTCGTACGTCGCCTCGCGGCCGGCAGCATATGCACGCGAAGCTCTCTTCGAGCCCCACGCCGTGCGCAATGGGCTACGCCCATTGCGCCTGATTTCCTGAGCCAAAATCGGACGTTTAAGCCCTCTACGCACCGTTTTTCTACAAATGGCGAGGCGGGTCCCGCTCCTGCACGGACATTAGCCCGACCAGTGCTCGCGGTACACGGTCGTTTTGAAAATAAATAAATAAATTAACCCACGGCGTGCAATTTCGTGCTTGCTGGATTAACTGCGTCTTCGCCCGACGAATTCGATTCGGGAGAGGGCGGAAAAAAAAAAAAAAAAGAAAAAGAGGGAGGGGTGCAACACGAGGACTTCCCAGGGGGTCACCCATCCTAGTACTACTCTCGCCCAAGCACGCTTAACTTCGGAGTTCTGATGGGATCCGGTGCATTAGTGCTGGTATGATCGCACCCGTTGAGTTAAGCGCGTTAAGTTCATTTATTTGATCCGTACTCGTCTCGCAGTAACCCTTCACAGTTCGAGCGGGCAAAACTTTCTATTCGTACGTCGCCTCGCGGCCGGCAGCATATGCACGCGAAGCTCTCTTCGAGCCCCACGCCGTGCGCAATGGGCGCGGTAGACGGTCGTTTTGAAAATAAATAAATAAATTAACCCACGGCGTGCAATTTCGTGCTTGCTGGATTAACTGCGTCTTCGCCCGACGAATTCGATTCGGGAGAGGGCGGAAAAAAAAAAAAAAAAGAAAAAGAGGGAGGGGTGCAACACGAGGACTTCCCAGGGGGTCACCCATCCTAGTACTACTCTCGCCCAAGCACGCTTAACTTCGGAGTTCTGATGGGATCCGGTGCATTAGTGCTGGTATGATCGCACCCGTTGAGTTACGCGCGTTAAGTTCATTTATTTGATCCGTACTCGTCTCGCAGTAGCCCTTCACACTTCGAGCGGGCAAAACTTTCTATTCGTACGTCGCCTCGCGGCCGGCAGCATATGCACGCGAAGCTCTCTTCGAGCCCCACGCCGTGCGCAATGGGCTACGCCCATTGCGCCTGATTTCCTGAGCCAAAATCGGACGTTTAAGCCCTCTACGCACCGTTTTTCTACAAATGGCGAGGCGGGCCCCGCTCCTGCACGGACATTAGCCCGACCAGTGCTCGCGGTACACGGTCGTTTTGAAAATAAATAAATAAATTAACCCACGGCGTGCAATTTCGTGCTTGCTGGATTAACTGCGTCTTCGCCCGACGAATTCGATTCGGGAGAGGGCGGAAAAAAAAAAAAAAAAAGAAAAAGAGGGAGGGGTGCAACACGAGGACTTCCCAGGGGGTCACCCATCCTAGTACTACTCTCGCCCAAGCACGCTTAACTTCGGAGTTCTGATGGGATCCGGTGCATTAGTGCTGGTATGATCGCACCCATTGAGTTACGCGCGTTAAGTTCATTTATTTGATCCGTACTCGTCTCGCAGTAGCCCTTCACACTTCGAGCGGGCAAAACTTTCTATTCGTACGTCGCCTCGCGGCCGGCAGCATATGCACGCGAAGCTCTCTTCGAGCCCCACGCCGTGCGCAATAGGCTACGCCCATTGCGCCTGATTTCCTGAGCCAAAATCGGACGTTTAAGCCCTCTACGCACCGTTTTTCTACAAATGGCGAGGCGGGCCCCGCTCCTGCACGGACATTAGCCCGACCAGTGCTCGCGGTAGACGGTCGTTTTGAAAATAAATAAATAAATTAACCCACGGCGTTCAATTTCGTGCTTGCTGGATTAACTGCGTCTTCGCCCGACGAATTCGATTCGGGAGAGGGCGGAAAAAAAAAAAAAAAGAAAAAGAGGGAGGGGTGCAACACGAGGACTTCCCAGGGGGTCACCCATCCTAGTACTACTCTCGCCCAAGCACGCTTAACTTCGGAGTTCTGATGGGATCCGGTGCATTAGTGCTGGTATGATCGCACCCGTTGAGTTACGCGCGTTAAGTTCATTTATTTGATCAGTACTCGTCTCGCAGTAGCCCTTCACACTTCGAGCGGGCAAAACTTTCTATTCGTACGTCGCCTCGCGGCCGGCAGCATATGCACGCGAAGCTCTCTTCGAGCCCCACGCCGTGCGCAATAGGCTACGCCCATTGCGCCTGATTTCCTGAGCCAAAATCGGACGTTTAAGCCCTCTACGCACCGTTTTTCTACAAATGGCGAGGCGGGCCCCGCTCCTGCACGGACATTAGCCCGACCAGTGCTCGCGGTAGACGGTCGTTTTGAAAATAAATAAATAAATTAACCCACGGCGTGCAATTTCGTGCTTGCTGGATTAACTGCGTCTTCGCCCGACGAATTCGATTCGGGAGAGGGCGGAAAAAAAAAAAAAAAAGAAAAAGAGGGAGGGGTGCAACACGAGGACTTCCCAGGGGGTCACCCATCCTAGTACTACACTCGCCCAAGCACGCTTAACTTCGGAGTTCTGATGGGATCCGGTGCATTAGTGCTGGTATGATCGCACCCGTTGAGTTACGCGCGTTAAGTTCATTTATTTGATCCGTACTCGTCTCGCAGTAGCCCTTCACACTTCGAGCGGGCAAAACTTTCTATTCGTACGTCGCCTCGCGGCCGGCAGCATATGCACGCGAAGCTCTCTTCGAGCCCCACGCCGTGCGCAATAGGCTACGCCCATTGCGCCTGATTTCCTGAGCCAAAATCGGACGTTTAAGCCCTCTACGCACCGTTTTTCTACAAATGGCGAGGCGGGCCCCGCTCCTGCACGGACATTAGCCCGACCAGTGCTCGCGGTAGACGGTCGTTTTGAAAATAAATAAATAAATTAACCCACGGCGTGCAATTTCGTGCTTGCTGGATTAACTGCGTCTTCGCCCGACGAATTCGATTCGGGAGAGGGCGGAAAAAAAAAAAAAAAAGAAAAAGAGGGAGGGGTGCAACACGAGGACTTCCCAGGGGGTCACCCATCCTAGTACTACTCTCGCCCAAGCACGCTTAACTTCGGAGTTCTGATGGGATCCGGTGCATTAGTGCTGGTATGATCGCACCCGTTGAGTTACGCGCGTTAAGTTCATTTATTTGATCCGTACTCGTCTCGCAGTAGCCCTTCACACTTCGAGCGGGCAAAACTTTCTATTCGTACGTCGCCTCGCGGCCGGCAGCATATGCACGCGAAGCTCTCTTCGAGCCCCACGCCGTGCGCAATGGGCGCGGTAGACGGTCGTTTTGAAAATAAATAAATAAATTAACCCACGGCGTGCAATTTCGTGCTTGCTGGATTAACTGCGTCTTCGCCCGACGAATTCGATTCGGGAGAGGGCGGAAAAAAAAAAAAAAAGAAAAAGAGGGAGGGGTGCAACACGAGGACTTCCCAGGGGGTCACCCATCCTAGTACTACTCTCGCCCAAGCACGCTTAACTTCGGAGTTCTGATGGGATCCGGTGCATTAGTGCTGGTATGATCGCACCCGTTGAGTTACGCGCGTTAAGTTCATTTATTTGATCCGTACTCGTCTCGCAGTAGCCCTTCACACTTCGAGCGGGCAAAACTTTCTATTCGTACGTCGCCTCGCGGCCGGCAGCATATGCACGCGAAGCTCTCTTCGAGCCCCACGCCGTGCGCAATGGGCTACGCCCATTGCGCCTGATTTCCTGAGCCAAAATCGGACGTTTAAGCCCTCTACGCACCGTTTTTCTACAAATGGCGAGGCGGGCCCCGCTCCTGCACGGACATTAGCCCGACCAGTGCTCGCGGTACACGGTCGTTTTGAAAATAAATAAATAAATTAACCCACGGCGTGCAATTTCGTGCTTGCTGGATTAACTGCGTCTTCGCCCGACGAATTCGATTCGGGAGAGGGCGGAAAAAAAAAAAAAAAAGAAAAAGAGGGAGGGGTGCAACACGAGGACTTCCCAGGGGGTCACCCATCCTAGTACTACTCTCGCCCAAGCACGCTTAACTTCGGAGTTCTGATGGGATCCGGTGCATTAGTGCTGGTATGATCGCACCCATTGAGTTACGCGCGTTAAGTTCATTTATTTGATCCGTACTCGTCTCGCAGTAGCCCTTCACCCTTCGAGCGGGCAAAACTTTCTATTCGTACGTCGCCTCGCGGCCGGCAGCATATGCACGCGAAGCTCTCTTCGAGCCCCACGCCGTGCGCAATGGGCTACGCCCATTGCGCCTGATTTCCTGAGCCAAAATCGGACGTTTAAGCCCTCTACGCACCGTTTTTCTACAAATGGCGAGGCGGGCCCCGCTCCTGCACGGACATTAGCCCGACCAGTGCTCGCGGTACACGGTCGTTTTGAAAATAAATAAATAAATTAACCCACGGCGTGCAATTTCGTGCTTGCTGGATTAACTGCGTCTTCGCCCGACGAATTCGATTCGGGAGAGGGCGGAAAAAAAAAAAAAAAAAGAAAAAGAGGGAGGGGTGCAACACGAGGACTTCCCAGGGGGTCACCCATCCTAGTACTACTCTCGCCCAAGCACGCTTAACATCGGAGTTCTGATGGGATCCGGTGCATTAGTGCTGGTATGATCGCACCCCTTGAGTTACGCGCGTTAAGTTCATTTATTTGATCCGTACTCGTCTCGCAGTAGCCCTTCACACTTCGAGCGGGCAAAACTTTCTATTCGTTTATTTGATCAGTACTCGTCTCGCAGTAGCCCTTCACACTTCGAGCGGGCAAAACTTTCTATTCGTACGTCGCCTCGCGGCCGGCAGCATATGCACGCGAAGCTCTCTTCGAGCCCCACGCCGTGCGCAATAGGCTACGCCCATTGCGCCTGATTTCCTGAGCCAAAATCGGACGTTTAAGCCCTCTACGCACCGTTTTTCTACAAATGGCGAGGCGGGCCCCGCTCCTGCACGGACATTAGCCCGACCAGTGCTCGCGGTAGACGGTCGTTTTGAAAATAAATAAATAAATTAACCCACGGCGTGCAATTTCGTGCTTGCTGGATTAACTGCGTCTTCGCCCGACGAATTCGATTCGGGAGAGGGCGGAAAAAAAAAAAAAAAAGAAAAAGAGGGAGGGGTGCAACACGAGGACTTCCCAGGGGGTCACCCATCCTAGTACTACACTCGCCCAAGCACGCTTAACTTCGGAGTTCTGATGGGATCCGGTGCATTAGTGCTGGTATGATCGCACCCGTTGAGTTACGCGCGTTAAGTTCATTTATTTGATCCGTACTCGTCTCGCAGTAGCCCTTCACACTTCGAGCGGGCAAAACTTTCTATTCGTACGTCGCCTCGCGGCCGGCAGCATATGCACGCGAAGCTCTCTTCGAGCCCCACGCCGTGCGCAATAGGCTACGCCCATTGCGCCTGATTTCCTGAGCCAAAATCGGACGTTTAAGCCCTCTACGCACCGTTTTTCTACAAATGGCGAGGCGGGCCCCGCTCCTGCACGGACATTAGCCCGACCAGTGCTCGCGGTAGACGGTCGTTTTGAAAATAAATAAATAAATTAACCCACGGCGTGCAATTTCGTGCTTGCTGGATTAACTGCGTCTTCGCCCGACGAATTCGATTCGGGAGAGGGCGGAAAAAAAAAAAAAAAAGAAAAAGAGGGAGGGGTGCAACACGAGGACTTCCCAGGGGGTCACCCATCCTAGTACTACTCTCGCCCAAGCACGCTTAACTTCGGAGTTCTGATGGGATCCGGTGCATTAGTGCTGGTATGATCGCACCCGTTGAGTTACGCGCGTTAAGTTCATTTATTTGATCCGTACTCGTCTCGCAGTAGCCCTTCACACTTCGAGCGGGCAAAACTTTCTATTCGTACGTCGCCTCGCGGCCGGCAGCATATGCACGCGAAGCTCTCTTCGAGCCCCACGCCGTGCGCAATGGGCGCGGTAGACGGTCGTTTTGAAAATAAATAAATAAATTAACCCACGGCGTGCAATTTCGTGCTTGCTGGATTAACTGCGTCTTCGCCCGACGAATTCGATTCGGGAGAGGGCGGAAAAAAAAAAAAAAAGAAAAAGAGGGAGGGGTGCAACACGAGGACTTCCCAGGGGGTCACCCATCCTAGTACTACTCTCGCCCAAGCACGCTTAACTTCGGAGTTCTGATGGGATCCGGTGCATTAGTGCTGGTATGATCGCACCCGTTGAGTTACGCGCGTTAAGTTCATTTATTTGATCCGTACTCGTCTCGCAGTAGCCCTTCACACTTCGAGCGGGCAAAACTTTCTATTCGTACGTCGCCTCGCGGCCGGCAGCATATGCACGCGAAGCTCTCTTCGAGCCCCACGCCGTGCGCAATGGGCTACGCCCATTGCGCCTGATTTCCTGAGCCAAAATCGGACGTTTAAGCCCTCTACGCACCGTTTTTCTACAAATGGCGAGGCGGGCCCCGCTCCTGCACGGACATTAGCCCGACCAGTGCTCGCGGTACACGGTCGTTTTGAAAATAAATAAATAAATTAACCCACGGCGTGCAATTTCGTGCTTGCTGGATTAACTGCGTCTTCGCCCGACGAATTCGATTCGGGAGAGGGCGGAAAAAAAAAAAAAAAAGAAAAAGAGGGAGGGGTGCAACACGAGGACTTCCCAGGGGGTCACCCATCCTAGTACTACTCTCGCCCAAGCACGCTTAACTTCGGAGTTCTGATGGGATCCGGTGCATTAGTGCTGGTATGATCGCACCCATTGAGTTACGCGCGTTAAGTTCATTTATTTGATCCGTACTCGTCTCGCAGTAGCCCTTCACACTTCGAGCGGGCAAAACTTTCTATTCGTACGTCGCCTCGCGGCCGGCAGCATATGCACGCGAAGCTCTCTTCGAGCCCCACGCCGTGCGCAATGGGCTACGCCCATTGCGCCTGATTTCCTGAGCCAAAATCGGACGTTTAAGCCCTCTACGCACCGTTTTTCTACAAATGGCGAGGCGGGCCCCGCTCCTGCACGGACATTAGCCCGACCAGTGCTCGCGGTACACGGTCGTTTTGAAAATAAATAAATAAATTAACCCACGGCGTGCAATTTCGTGCTTGCTGGATTAACTGCGTCTTCGCCCGACGAATTCGATTCGGGAGAGGGCGGAAAAAAAAAAAAAAAAGAAAAAGAGGGAGGGGTGCAACACGAGGACTTCCCAGGGGGTCACCCATCCTAGTACTACTCTCGCCCAAGCACGCTTAACATCGGAGTTCTGATGGGATCCGGTGCATTAGTGCTGGTATGATCGCACCCCTTGAGTTACGCGCGTTAAGTTCATTTATTTGATCCGTACTCGTCTCGCAGTAGCCCTTCACACTTCGAGCGGGCAAAACTTTCTATTCGTACGTCGCCTCGCGGCCGGCAGCATATGCACGCGAAGCTCTCTTCGAGCCCCACGCCGTGCGCAATAGGCTACGCCCATTGCGCCTGATTTCCTGAGCCAAAATCGGACGTTTAAGCCCTCTACGCACCGTTTTTCTACAAATGGCGAGGCGGGCCCCGCTCCTGCACGGACATTAGCCCGACCAGTGCTCGCGGTAGACGGTCGTTTTGAAAATAAATAAATAAATTAACCCACGGCGTGCAATTTCGTGCTTGCTGGATTAACTGCGTCTTCGCCCGACGAATTCGATTCGGGAGAGGGCGGAAAAAAAAAAAAAAAGAAAAAGAGGGAGGGGTGCAACACGAGGACTTCCCAGGGGGTCACCCATCCTAGTACTACTCTCGCCCAAGCACGCTTAACTTCGGAGTTCTGATGGGATCCGGTGCATTAGTGCTGGTATGATCGCACCCGTTGAGTTACGCGCGTTAAGTTCATTTATTTGATCAGTACTCGTCTCGCAGTAGCCCTTCACACTTCGAGCGGGCAAAACTTTCTATTCGTACGTCGCCTCGCGGCCGGCAGCATATGCACGCGAAGCTCTCTTCGAGCCCCACGCCGTGCGCAATGGGCTACGCCCATTGCGCCTGATTTCCTGAGCCAAAATCGGACGTTTAAGCCCTCTACGCACCGTTTTTCTACAAATGGCGAGGCGGGCCCCGCTCCTGCACGGACATTAGCCCGACCAGTGCTCGCGGTAGACGGTCGTTTTGAAAATAAATAAATAAATTAACCCACGGCGTGCAATTTCGTGCTTGCTGGATTAACTGCGTCTTCGCCCGACGAATTCGATTCGGGAGAGGGCGGAAAAAAAAAAAAAAAAGAAAAAGAGGGAGGGGTGCAACACGAGGACTTCCCAGGGGGTCACCCATCCTAGTACTACTCTCGCCCAAGCACGCTTAACTTCGGAGTTCTGATGGGATCCGGTGCATTAGTGCTGGTATGATCGCACCCATTGAGTTACGCGCGTTAAGTTCATTTATTTGATCCGTACTCGTCTCGCAGTAGCCCTTCACACTTCGAGCGGGCAAAACTTTCTATTCGTACGTCGCCTCGCGGCCGGCAGCATATGCACGCGAAGCTCTCTTCGAGCCCCACGCCGTGCGCAATAGGCTACGCCCATTGCGCCTGATTTCCTGAGCCAAAATCGGACGTTTAAGCCCTCTACGCACCGTTTTTCTACAAATGGCGAGGCGGGCCCCGCTCCTGCACGGACATTAGCCCGACCAGTGCTCGCGGTAGACGGTCGTTTTGAAAATAAATAAATAAATTAACCCACGGCGTTCAATTTCGTGCTTGCTGGATTAACTGCGTCTTCGCCCGACGAATTCGATTCGGGAGAGGGCGGAAAAAAAAAAAAAAAGAAAAAGAGGGAGGGGTGCAACACGAGGACTTCCCAGGGGGTCACCCATCCTAGTACTACTCTCGCCCAAGCACGCTTAACTTCGGAGTTCTGATGGGATCCGGTGCATTAGTGCTGGTATGATCGCACCCGTTGAGTTACGCGCGTTAAGTTCATTTATTTGATCAGTACTCGTCTCGCAGTAGCCCTTCACACTTCGAGCGGGCAAAACTTTCTATTCGTACGTCGCCTCGCGGCCGGCAGCATATGCACGCGAAGCTCTCTTCGAGCCCCACGCCGTGCGCAATAGGCTACGCCCATTGCGCCTGATTTCCTGAGCCAAAATCGGACGTTTAAGCCCTCTACGCACCGTTTTTCTACAAATGGCGAGGCGGGCCCCGCTCCTGCACGGACATTAGCCCGACCAGTGCTCGCGGTAGACGGTCGTTTTGAAAATAAATAAATAAATTAACCCACGGCGTGCAATTTCGTGCTTGCTGGATTAACTGCGTCTTCGCCCGACGAATTCGATTCGGGAGAGGGCGGAAAAAAAAAAAAAAAAAGAAAAAGAGGGAGGGGTGCAACACGAGGACTTCCCAGGGGGTCACCCATCCTAGTACTACACTCGCCCAAGCACGCTTAACTTCGAAGTTCTGATGGGATCCGGTGCATTAGTGCTGGTATGATCGCACCCGTTGAGTTACGCGCGTTAAGTTCATTTATTTGATCCGTACTCGTCTCGCAGTAGCCCTTCACACTTCGAGCGGGCAAAACTTTCTATTCGTACGTCGCCTCGCGGCCGGCAGCATATGCACGCGAAGCTCTCTTCGAGCCCCACGCCGTGCGCAATAGGCTACGCCCATTGCGCCTGATTTCCTGAGCCAAAATCGGACGTTTAAGCCCTCTACGCACCGTTTTTCTACAAATGGCGAGGCGGGCCCCGCTCCTGCACGGACATTAGCCCGACCAGTGCTCGCGGTAGACGGTCGTTTTGAAAATAAATAAATAAATTAACCCACGGCGTGCAATTTCGTGCTTGCTGGATTAACTGCGTCTTCGCCCGACGAATTCGATTCGGGAGAGGGCGGAAAAAAAAAAAAAAAAGAAAAAGAGGGAGGGGTGCAACACGAGGACTTCCCAGGGGGTCACCCATCCTAGTACTACTCTCGCCCAAGCACGCTTAACTTCGGAGTTCTGATGGGATCCGGTGCATTAGTGCTGGTATGATCGCACCCGTTGAGTTACGCGCGTTAAGTTCATTTATTTGATCCGTACTCGTCTCGCAGTAGCCCTTCACACTTCGAGCGGGCAAAACTTTCTATTCGTACGTCGCCTCGCGGCCGGCAGCATATGCACGCGAAGCTCTCTTCGAGCCCCACGCCGTGCGCAATGGGCGCGGTAGACGGTCGTTTTGAAAATAAATAAATAAATTAACCCACGGCGTGCAATTTCGTGCTTGCTGGATTAACTGCGTCTTCGCCCGACGAATTCGATTCGGGAGAGGGCGGAAAAAAAAAAAAAAAGAAAAAGAGGGAGGGGTGCAACACGAGGACTTCCCAGGGGGTCACCCATCCTAGTACTACTCTCGCCCAAGCACGCTTAACTTCGGAGTTCTGATGGGATCCGGTGCATTAGTGCTGGTATGATCGCACCCGTTGAGTTACGCGCGTTAAGTTCATTTATTTGATCCGTACTCGTCTCGCAGTAGCCCTTCACACTTCGAGCGGGCAAAACTTTCTATTCGTACGTCGCCTCGCGGCCGGCAGCATATGCACGCGAAGCTCTCTTCGAGCCCCACGCCGTGCGCAATGGGCTACGCCCATTGCGCCTGATTTCCTGAGCCAAAATCGGACGTTTAAGCCCTCTACGCACCGTTTTTCTACAAATGGCGAGGCGGGCCCCGCTCCTGCACGGACATTAGCCCGACCAGTGCTCGCGGTACACGGTCGTTTTGAAAATAAATAAATAAATTAACCCACGGCGTGCAATTTCGTGCTTGCTGGATTAACTGCGTCTTCGCCCGACGAATTCGATTCGGGAGAGGGCGGAAAAAAAAAAAAAAAAGAAAAAGAGGGAGGGGTGCAACACGAGGACTTCCCAGGGGGTCACCCATCCTAGTACTACTCTCGCCCAAGCACGCTTAACTTCGGAGTTCTGATGGGATCCGGTGCATTAGTGCTGGTATGATCGCACCCATTGAGTTACGCGCGTTAAGTTCATTTATTTGATCCGTACTCGTCTCGCAGTAGCCCTTCACACTTCGAGCGGGCAAAACTTTCTATTCGTACGTCGCCTCGCGGCCGGCAGCATATGCACGCGAAGCTCTCTTCGAGCCCCACGCCGTGCGCAATGGGCTACGCCCATTGCGCCTGATTTCCTGAGCCAAAATCGGACGTTTAAGCCCTCTACGCACCGTTTTTCTACAAATGGCGAGGCGGGCCCCGCTCCTGCACGGACATTAGCCCGACCAGTGCTCGCGGTACACGGTCGTTTTGAAAATAAATAAATAAATTAACCCACGGCGTGCAATTTCGTGCTTGCTGGATTAACTGCGTCTTCGCCCGACGAATTCGATTCGGGAGAGGGCGGAAAAAAAAAAAAAAAAGAAAAAGAGGGAGGGGTGCAACACGAGGACTTCCCAGGGGGTCACCCATCCTAGTACTACTCTCGCCCAAGCACGCTTAACTTCGGAGTTCTGATGGGATCCGGTGCATTAGTGCTGGTATGATCGCACCCATTGAGTTACGCGCGTTAAGTTCATTTATTTGATCCGTACTCGTCTCGCAGTAGCCCTTCACACTTCGAGCGGGCAAAACTTTCTATTCGTACGTCGCCTCGCGGCCGGCAGCATATGCACGCGAAGCTCTCTTCGAGCCCCACGCCGTGCGCAATAGGCTACGCCCATTGCGCCTGATTTCCTGAGCCAAAATCGGACGTTTAAGCCCTCTACGCACCGTTTTTCTACAAATGGCGAGGCGGGCCCCGCTCCTGCACGGACATTAGCCCGACCAGTGCTCGCGGTAGACGGTCGTTTTGAAAATAAATAAATAAATTAACCCACGGCGTGCAATTTCGTGCTTGCTGGATTAACTGCGTCTTCGCCCGACGAATTCGATTCGGGAGAGGGCGGAAAAAAAAAAAAAAAGAAAAAGAGGGAGGGGTGCAACACGAGGACTTCCCAGGGGGTCACCCATCCTAGTACTACTCTCGCCCAAGCACGCTTAACTTCGGAGTTCTGATGGGATCCGGTGCATTAGTGCTGGTATGATCGCACCCGTTGAGTTACGCGCGTTAAGTTCATTTATTTGATCAGTACTCGTCTCGCAGTAGCCCTTCACACTTCGAGCGGGCAAAACTTTCTATTCGTACGTCGCCTCGCGGCCGGCAGCATATGCACGCGAAGCTCTCCTCGAGCCCCACGCCGTGCGCAATAGGCTACGCCCATTGCGCCTTATTTCCTGAGCCAAAATCGGACGTTTAAGCCCTCTACGCACCGTTTTTCTACAAATGGCGAGGCGGGCCCCGCTCCTGCACGGACATTAGCCCGACCAGTGCTCGCGGTAGACGGTCGTTTTGAAAATAAATAAATAAATTAACCCACGGCGTGCAATTTCGTGCTTGCTGGATTAACTGCGTCTTCGCCCGACGAATTCGATTCGGGAGAGGGCGGAAAAAAAAAAAAAAAAGAAAAAGAGGGAGGGGTGCAACACGAGGACTTCCCAGGGGGTCACCCATCCTAGTACTACTCTCGCCCAAGCACGCTTAACTTCGGAGTTCTGATGGGATCCGGTGCATTAGTGCTGGTATGATCGCACCCGTTGAGTTACGCGCGTTAAGTTCATTTATTTGATCCGTACTCGTCTCGCAGTAGCCCTTCACACTTCGAGCGGGCAAAACTTTCTATTCGTACGTCGCCTCGCGGCCGGCAGCATATGCACGCGAAGCTCTCTTCGAGCCCCACGCCGTGCGCAATGGGCGCGGTAGACGGTCGTTTTGAAAATAAATAAATAAATTAACCCACGGCGTGCAATTTCGTGCTTGCTGGATTAACTGCGTCTTCGCCCGACGAATTCGATTCGGGAGAGGGCGGAAAAAAAAAAAAAAAGAAAAAGAGGGAGGGGTGCAACACGAGGACTTCCCAGGGGGTCACCCATCCTAGTACTACTCTCGCCCAAGCACGCTTAACTTCGGAGTTCTGATGGGATCCGGTGCATTAGTGCTGGTATGATCGCACCCGTTGAGTTACGCGCGTTAAGTTCATTTATTTGATCCGTACTCGTCTCGCAGTAGCCCTTCACACTTCGAGCGGGCAAAACTTTCTATTCGTACGTCGCCTCGCGGCCGGCAGCATATGCACGCGAAGCTCTCTTCGAGCCCCACGCCGTGCGCAATGGGCTACGCCCATTGCGCCTGATTTCCTGAGCCAAAATCGGACGTTTAAGCCCTCTACGCACCGTTTTTCTACAAATGGCGAGGCGGGCCCCGCTCCTGCACGGACATTAGCCCGACCAGTGCTCGCGGTACACGGTCGTTTTGAAAATAAATAAATAAATTAACCCACGGCGTGCAATTTCGTGCTTGCTGGATTAACTGCGTCTTCGCCCGACGAATTCGATTCGGGAGAGGGCGGAAAAAAAAAAAAAAAAGAAAAAGAGGGAGGGGTGCAACACGAGGACTTCCCAGGGGGTCACCCATCCTAGTACTACTCTCGCCCAAGCACGCTTAACTTCGGAGTTCTGATGGGATCCGGTGCATTAGTGCTGGTATGATCGCACCCGTTGAGTTACGCGCGTTAAGTTCATTTATTTGATCCGTACTCGTCTCGCAGTAACCCTTCACAGTTCGAGCGGGCAAAACTTTCTATTCGTACGTCGCCTCGCGGCCGGCAGCATATGCACGCGAAGCTCTCTTCGAGCCCCACGCCGTGCGCAATGGGCGCGGTAGACGGTCGTTTTGAAAATAAATAAATAAATTAACCCACGGCGTGCAATTTCGTGCTTGCTGGATTAACTGCGTCTTCGCCCGACGAATTCGATTCGGGAGAGGGCGGAAAAAAAAAAAAAAAGAAAAAGAGGGAGGGGTGCAACACGAGGACTTCCCAGGGGGTCACCCATCCTAGTACTACTCTCGCCCAAGCACGCTTAACTTCGGAGTTCTGATGGGATCCGGTGCATTAGTGCTGGTATGATCGCACCCGTTGAGTTACGCGCGTTAAGTTCATTTATTTGATCCGTACTCGTCTCGCAGTAGCCCTTCACACTTCGAGCGGGCAAAACTTTCTATTCGTACGTCGCCTCGCGGCCGGCAGCATATGCACGCGAAGCTCTCTTCGAGCCCCACGCCGTGCGCAATGGGCTACGCCCATTGCGCCTGATTTCCTGAGCCAAAATCGGACGTTTAAGCCCTCTACGCACCGTTTTTCTACAAATGGCGAGGCGGGCCCCGCTCCTGCACGGACATTAGCCCGACCAGTGCTCGCGGTAGACGGTCGTTTTGAAAATAAATAAATAAATTAACCCACGGCGTGCAATTTCGTGCTTGCTGGATTAACTGCGTCTTCGCCCGACGAATTCGATTCGGGAGAGGGCGGAAAAAAAAAAAAAAAAGAAAAAGAGGGAGGGGTGCAACACGAGGACTTCCCAGGGGGTCACCCATCCTAGTACTACACTCGCCCAAGCACGCTTAACTTCGGAGTTCTGATGGGATCCGGTGCATTAGTGCTGGTATGATCGCACCCGTTGAGTTACGCGCGTTAAGTTCATTTATTTGATCCGTACTCGTCTCGCAGTAGCCCTTCACACTTCGAGCGGGCAAAACTTTCTATTCGTACGTCGCCTCGCGGCCGGCAGCATATGCACGCGAAGCTCTCTTCGAGCCCCACGCCGTGCGCAATAGGCTACGCCCATTGCGCCTGATTTCCTGAGCCAAAATCGGACGTTTAAGCCCTCTACGCACCGTTTTTCTACAAATGGCGAGGCGGGCCCCGCTCCTGCACGGACATTAGCCCGACCAGTGCTCGCGGTAGACGGTCGTTTTGAAAATAAATAAATAAATTAACCCACGGCGTGCAATTTCGTGCTTGCTGGATTAACTGCGTCTTCGCCCGACGAATTCGATTCGGGAGAGGGCGGAAAAAAAAAAAAAAAAAGAAAAAGAGGGAGGGGTGCAACACGAGGACTTCCCAGGGGGTCACCCATCCTAGTACTACTCTCGCCCAAGCACGCTTAACATCGGAGTTCTGATGGGATCCGGTGCATTAGTGCTGGTATGATCGCACCCCTTGAGTTACGCGCGTTAAGTTCATTTATTTGATCCGTACTCGTCTCGCAGTAGCCCTTCACACTTCGAGCGGGCAAAACTTTCTATTCGTACGTCGCCTCGCGGCCGGCAGCATATGCACGCGAAGCTCTCTTCGAGCCCCACGCCGTGCGCAATAGGCTACGCCCATTGCGCCTGATTTCCTGAGCCAAAATCGGACGTTTAAGCCCTCTACGCACCGTTTTTCTACAAATGGCGAGGCGGGCCCCGCTCCTGCACGGACATTAGCCCGACCAGTGCTCGCGGTAGACGGTCGTTTTGAAAATAAATAAATAAATTAACCCACGGCGTGCAATTTCGTGCTTGCTGGATTAACTGCGTCTTCGCCCGACGAATTCGATTCGGGAGAGGGCGGAAAAAAAAAAAAAAAGAAAAAGAGGGAGGGGTGCAACACGAGGACTTCCCAGGGGGTCACCCATCCTAGTACTACTCTCGCCCAAGCACGCTTAACTTCGGAGTTCTGATGGGATCCGGTGCATTAGTGCTGGTATGATCGCACCCGTTGAGTTACGCGCGTTAAGTTCATTTATTTGATCAGTACTCGTCTCGCAGTAGCCCTTCACACTTCGAGCGGGCAAAACTTTCTATTCGTACGTCGCCTCGCGGCCGGCAGCATATGCACGCGAAGCTCTCTTCGAGCCCCACGCCGTGCGCAATGGGCTACGCCCATTGCGCCTGATTTCCTGAGCCAAAATCGGACGTTTAAGCCCTCTACGCACCGTTTTTCTACAAATGGCGAGGCGGGCCCCGCTCCTGCACGGACATTAGCCCGACCAGTGCTCGCGGTAGACGGTCGTTTTGAAAATAAATAAATAAATTAACCCACGGCGTGCAATTTCGTGCTTGCTGGATTAACTGCGTCTTCGCCCGACGAATTCGATTCGGGAGAGGGCGGAAAAAAAAAAAAAAAAGAAAAAGAGGGAGGGGTGCAACACGAGGACTTCCCAGGGGGTCACCCATCCTAGTACTACTCTCGCCCAAGCACGCTTAACTTCGGAGTTCTGATGGGATCCGGTGCATTAGTGCTGGTATGATCGCACCCGTTGAGTTACGCGCGTTAAGTTCATTTATTTGATCAGTACTCGTCTCGCAGTAGCCCTTCACACTTCGAGCGGGCAAAACTTTCTATTCGTACGTCGCCTCGCGGCCGGCAGCATATGCACGCGAAGCTCTCTTCGAGCCCCACGCCGTGCGCAATGGGCTACGCCCATTGCGCCTGATTTCCTGAGCCAAAATCGGACGTTTAAGCCCTCTACGCACCGTTTTTCTACAAATGGCGAGGCGGGCCCCGCTCCTGCACGGACATTAGCCCGACCAGTGCTCGCGGTAGACGGTCGTTTTGAAAATAAATAAATAAATTAACCCACGGCGTGCAATTTCGTGCTTGCTGGATTAACTGCGTCTTCGCCCGACGAATTCGATTCGGGAGAGGGCGGAAAAAAAAAAAAAAAAGAAAAAGAGGGAGGGGTGCAACACGAGGACTTCCCAGGGGGTCACCCATCCTAGTACTACTCTCGCCCAAGCACGCTTAACTTCGGAGTTCTGATGGGATCCGGTGCATTAGTGCTGGTATGATCGCACCCGTTGAGTTACGCGCGTTAAGTTCATTTATTTGATCCGTACTCGTCTCGCAGTAGCCCTTCACACTTCGAGCGGGCAAAACTTTCTATTCGTACGTCGCCTCGCGGCCGGCAGCATATGCACGCGAAGCTCTCTTCGAGCCCCACGCCGTGCGCAATGGGCGCGGTAGACGGTCGTTTTGAAAATAAATAAATAAATTAACCCACGGCGTGCAATTTCGTGCTTGCTGGATTAACTGCGTCTTCGCCCGACGAATTCGATTCGGGAGAGGGCGGAAAAAAAAAAAAAAAGAAAAAGAGGGAGGGGTGCAACACGAGGACTTCCCAGGGGGTCACCCATCCTAGTACTACTCTCGCCCAAGCACGCTTAACTTCGGAGTTCTGATGGGATCCGGTGCATTAGTGCTGGTATGATCGCACCCGTTGAGTTACGCGCGTTAAGTTCATTTATTTGATCCGTACTCGTCTCGCAGTAGCCCTTCACACTTCGAGCGGGCAAAACTTTCTATTCGTACGTCGCCTCGCGGCCGGCAGCATATGCACGCGAAGCTCTCTTCGAGCCCCACGCCGTGCGCAATGGGCTACGCCCATTGCGCCTGATTTCCTGAGCCAAAATCGGACGTTTAAGCCCTCTACGCACCGTTTTTCTACAAATGGCGAGGCGGGCCCCGCTCCTGCACGGACATTAGCCCGACCAGTGCTCGCGGTACACGGTCGTTTTGAAAATAAATAAATAAATTAACCCACGGCGTGCAATTTCGTGCTTGCTGGATTAACTGCGTCTTCGCCCGACGAATTCGATTCGGGAGAGGGCGGAAAAAAAAAAAAAAAAGAAAAAGAGGGAGGGGTGCAACACGAGGACTTCCCAGGGGGTCACCCATCCTAGTACTACTCTCGCCCAAGCACGCTTAACTTCGGAGTTCTGATGGGATCCGGTGCATTAGTGCTGGTATGATCGCACCCGTTGAGTTACGCGCGTTAAGTTCATTTATTTGATCCGTACTCGTCTCGCAGTAACCCTTCACAGTTCGAGCGGGCAAAACTTTCTATTCGTACGTCGCCTCGCGGCCGGCAGCATATGCACGCGAAGCTCTCTTCGAGCCCCACGCCGTGCGCAATGGGCGCGGTAGACGGTCGTTTTGAAAATAAATAAATAAATTAACCCACGGCGTGCAATTTCGTGCTTGCTGGATTAACTGCGTCTTCGCCCGACGAATTCGATTCGGGAGAGGGCGGAAAAAAAAAAAAAAAGAAAAAGAGGGAGGGGTGCAACACGAGGACTTCCCAGGGGGTCACCCATCCTAGTACTACTCTCGCCCAAGCACGCTTAACTTCGGAGTTCTGATGGGATCCGGTGCATTAGTGCTGGTATGATCGCACCCGTTGAGTTACGCGCGTTAAGTTCATTTATTTGATCCGTACTCGTCTCGCAGTAGCCCTTCACACTTCGAGCGGGCAAAACTTTCTATTCGTACGTCGCCTCGCGGCCGGCAGCATATGCACGCGAAGCTCTCTTCGAGCCCCACGCCGTGCGCAATGGGCTACGCCCATTGCGCCTGATTTCCTGAGCCAAAATCGGACGTTTAAGCCCTCTACGCACCGTTTTTCTACAAATGGCGAGGCGGGCCCCGCTCCTGCACGGACATTAGCCCGACCAGTGCTCGCGGTAGACGGTCGTTTTGAAAATAAATAAATAAATTAACCCACGGCGTGCAATTTCGTGCTTGCTGGATTAACTGCGTCTTCGCCCGACGAATTCGATTCGGGAGAGGGCGGAAAAAAAAAAAAAAAAGAAAAAGAGGGAGGGGTGCAACACGAGGACTTCCCAGGGGGTCACCCATCCTAGTACTACACTCGCCCAAGCACGCTTAACTTCGGAGTTCTGATGGGATCCGGTGCATTAGTGCTGGTATGATCGCACCCGTTGAGTTACGCGCGTTAAGTTCATTTATTTGATCCGTACTCGTCTCGCAGTAGCCCTTCACACTTCGAGCGGGCAAAACTTTCTATTCGTACGTCGCCTCGCGGCCGGCAGCATATGCACGCGAAGCTCTCTTCGAGCCCCACGCCGTGCGCAATAGGCTACGCCCATTGCGCCTGATTTCCTGAGCCAAAATCGGACGTTTAAGCCCTCTACGCACCGTTTTTCTACAAATGGCGAGGCGGGCCCCGCTCCTGCACGGACATTAGCCCGACCAGTGCTCGCGGTAGACGGTCGTTTTGAAAATAAATAAATAAATTAACCCACGGCGTGCAATTTCGTGCTTGCTGGATTAACTGCGTCTTCGCCCGACGAATTCGATTCGGGAGAGGGCGGAAAAAAAAAAAAAAAAGAAAAAGAGGGAGGGGTGCAACACGAGGACTTCCCAGGGGGTCACCCATCCTAGTACTACTCTCGCCCAAGCACGCTTAACATCGGAGTTCTGATGGGATCCGGTGCATTAGTGCTGGTATGATCGCACCCCTTGAGTTACGCGCGTTAAGTTCATTTATTTGATCCGTACTCGTCTCGCAGTAGCCCTTCACACTTCGAGCGGGCAAAACTTTCTATTCGTACGTCGCCTCGCGGCCGGCAGCATATGCACGCGAAGCTCTCTTCGAGCCCCACGCCGTGCGCAATAGGCTACGCCCATTGCGCCTGATTTCCTGAGCCAAAATCGGACGTTTAAGCCCTCTACGCACCGTTTTTCTACAAATGGCGAGGCGGGCCCCGCTCCTGCACGGACATTAGCCCGACCAGTGCTCGCGGTAGACGGTCGTTTTGAAAATAAATAAATAAATTAACCCACGGCGTGCAATTTCGTGCTTGCTGGATTAACTGCGTCTTCGCCCGACGAATTCGATTCGGGAGAGGGCGGAAAAAAAAAAAAAAAGAAAAAGAGGGAGGGGTGCAACACGAGGACTTCCCAGGGGGTCACCCATCCTAGTACTACTCTCGCCCAAGCACGCTTAACTTCGGAGTTCTGATGGGATCCGGTGCATTAGTGCTGGTATGATCGCACCCGTTGAGTTACGCGCGTTAAGTTCATTTATTTGATCAGTACTCGTCTCGCAGTAGCCCTTCACACTTCGAGCGGGCAAAACTTTCTATTCGTACGTCGCCTCGCGGCCGGCAGCATATGCACGCGAAGCTCTCTTCGAGCCCCACGCCGTGCGCAATGGGCTACGCCCATTGCGCCTGATTTCCTGAGCCAAAATCGGACGTTTAAGCCCTCTACGCACCGTTTTTCTACAAATGGCGAGGCGGGCCCCGCTCCTGCACGGACATTAGCCCGACCAGTGCTCGCGGTAGACGGTCGTTTTGAAAATAAATAAATAAATTAACCCACGGCGTGCAATTTCGTGCTTGCTGGATTAACTGCGTCTTCGCCCGACGAATTCGATTCGGGAGAGGGCGGAAAAAAAAAAAAAAAAGAAAAAGAGGGAGGGGTGCAACACGAGGACTTCCCAGGGGGTCACCCATCCTAGTACTACTCTCGCCCAAGCACGCTTAACTTCGGAGTTCTGATGGGATCCGGTGCATTAGTGCTGGTATGATCGCACCCGTTGAGTTACGCGCGTTAAGTTCATTTATTTGATCAGTACTCGTCTCGCAGTAGCCCTTCACACTTCGAGCGGGCAAAACTTTCTATTCGTACGTCGCCTCGCGGCCGGCAGCATATGCACGCGAAGCTCTCTTCGAGCCCCACGCCGTGCGCAATGGGCTACGCCCATTGCGCCTGATTTCCTGAGCCAAAATCGGACGTTTAAGCCCTCTACGCACCGTTTTTCTACAAATGGCGAGGCGGGCCCCGCTCCTGCACGGACATTAGCCCGACCAGTGCTCGCGGTAGACGGTCGTTTTGAAAATAAATAAATAAATTAACCCACGGCGTGCAATTTCGTGCTTGCTGGATTAACTGCGTCTTCGCCCGACGAATTCGATTCGGGAGAGGGCGGAAAAAAAAAAAAAAAAGAAAAAGAGGGAGGGGTGCAACACGAGGACTTCCCAGGGGGTCACCCATCCTAGTACTACTCTCGCCCAAGCACGCTTAACTTCGGAGTTCTGATGGGATCCGGTGCATTAGTGCTGGTATGATCGCACCCATTGAGTTACGCGCGTTAAGTTCATTTATTTGATCCGTACTCGTCTCGCAGTAGCCCTTCACACTTCGAGCGGGCAAAACTTTCTATTCGTACGTCGCCTCGCGGCCGGCAGCATATGCACGCGAAGCTCTCTTCGAGCCCCACGCCGTGCGCAATAGGCTACGCCCATTGCGCCTGATTTCCTGAGCCAAAATCGGACGTTTAAGCCCTCTACGCACCGTTTTTCTACAAATGGCGAGGCGGGCCCCGCTCCTGCACGGACATTAGCCCGACCAGTGCTCGCGGTAGACGGTCGTTTTGAAAATAAATAAATAAATTAACCCACGGCGTTCAATTTCGTGCTTGCTGGATTAACTGCGTCTTCGCCCGACGAATTCGATTCGGGAGAGGGCGGAAAAAAAAAAAAAAAGAAAAAGAGGGAGGGGTGCAACACGAGGACTTCCCAGGGGGTCACCCATCCTAGTACTACTCTCGCCCAAGCACGCTTAACTTCGGAGTTCTGATGGGATCCGGTGCATTAGTGCTGGTATGATCGCACCCGTTGAGTTACGCGCGTTAAGTTCATTTATTTGATCAGTACTCGTCTCGCAGTAGCCCTTCACACTTCGAGCGGGCAAAACTTTCTATTCGTACGTCGCCTCGCGGCCGGCAGCATATGCACGCGAAGCTCTCTTCGAGCCCCACGCCGTGCGCAATAGGCTACGCCCATTGCGCCTGATTTCCTGAGCCAAAATCGGACGTTTAAGCCCTCTACGCACCGTTTTTCTACAAATGGCGAGGCGGGCCCCGCTCCTGCACGGACATTAGCCCGACCAGTGCTCGCGGTAGACGGTCGTTTTGAAAATAAATAAATAAATTAACCCACGGCGTGCAATTTCGTGCTTGCTGGATTAACTGCGTCTTCGCCCGACGAATTCGATTCGGGAGAGGGCGGAAAAAAAAAAAAAAAAGAAAAAGAGGGAGGGGTGCAACACGAGGACTTCCCAGGGGGTCACCCATCCTAGTACTACACTCGCCCAAGCACGCTTAACTTCGAAGTTCTGATGGGATCCGGTGCATTAGTGCTGGTATGATCGCACCCGTTGAGTTACGCGCGTTAAGTTCATTTATTTGATCCGTACTCGTCTCGCAGTAGCCCTTCACACTTCGAGCGGGCAAAACTTTCTATTCGTACGTCGCCTCGCGGCCGGCAGCATATGCACGCGAAGCTCTCTTCGAGCCCCACGCCGTGCGCAATAGGCTACGCCCATTGCGCCTGATTTCCTGAGCCAAAATCGGACGTTTAAGCCCTCTACGCACCGTTTTTCTACAAATGGCGAGGCGGGCCCCGCTCCTGCACGGACATTAGCCCGACCAGTGCTCGCGGTAGACGGTCGTTTTGAAAATAAATAAATAAATTAACCCACGGCGTGCAATTTCGTGCTTGCTGGATTAACTGCGTCTTCGCCCGACGAATTCGATTCGGGAGAGGGCGGAAAAAAAAAAAAAAAAGAAAAAGAGGGAGGGGTGCAACACGAGGACTTCCCAGGGGGTCACCCATCCTAGTACTACTCTCGCCCAAGCACGCTTAACTTCGGAGTTCTGATGGGATCCGGTGCATTAGTGCTGGTATGATCGCACCCGTTGAGTTACGCGCGTTAAGTTCATTTATTTGATCCGTACTCGTCTCGCAGTAGCCCTTCACACTTCGAGCGGGCAAAACTTTCTATTCGTACGTCGCCTCGCGGCCGGCAGCATATGCACGCGAAGCTCTCTTCGAGCCCCACGCCGTGCGCAATGGGCGCGGTAGACGGTCGTTTTGAAAATAAATAAATAAATTAACCCACGGCGTGCAATTTCGTGCTTGCTGGATTAACTGCGTCTTCGCCCGACGAATTCGATTCGGGAGAGGGCGGAAAAAAAAAAAAAAAGAAAAAGAGGGAGGGGTGCAACACGAGGACTTCCCAGGGGGTCACCCATCCTAGTACTACTCTCGCCCAAGCACGCTTAACTTCGGAGTTCTGATGGGATCCGGTGCATTAGTGCTGGTATGATCGCACCCGTTGAGTTACGCGCGTTAAGTTCATTTATTTGATCCGTACTCGTCTCGCAGTAGCCCTTCACACTTCGAGCGGGCAAAACTTTCTATTCGTACGTCGCCTCGCGGCCGGCAGCATATGCACGCGAAGCTCTCTTCGAGCCCCACGCCGTGCGCAATGGGCTACGCCCATTGCGCCTGATTTCCTGAGCCAAAATCGGACGTTTAAGCCCTCTACGCACCGTTTTTCTACAAATGGCGAGGCGGGCCCCGCTCCTGCACGGACATTAGCCCGACCAGTGCTCGCGGTACACGGTCGTTTTGAAAATAAATAAATAAATTAACCCACGGCGTGCAATTTCGTGCTTGCTGGATTAACTGCGTCTTCGCCCGACGAATTCGATTCGGGAGAGGGCGGAAAAAAAAAAAAAAAAGAAAAAGAGGGAGGGGTGCAACACGAGGACTTCCCAGGGGGTCACCCATCCTAGTACTACTCTCGCCCAAGCACGCTTAACTTCGGAGTTCTGATGGGATCCGGTGCATTAGTGCTGGTATGATCGCACCCATTGAGTTACGCGCGTTAAGTTCATTTATTTGATCCGTACTCGTCTCGCAGTAGCCCTTCACACTTCGAGCGGGCAAAACTTTCTATTCGTACGTCGCCTCGCGGCCGGCAGCATATGCACGCGAAGCTCTCTTCGAGCCCCACGCCGTGCGCAATGGGCTACGCCCATTGCGCCTGATTTCCTGAGCCAAAATCGGACGTTTAAGCCCTCTACGCACCGTTTTTCTACAAATGGCGAGGCGGGCCCCGCTCCTGCACGGACATTAGCCCGACCAGTGCTCGCGGTACACGGTCGTTTTGAAAATAAATAAATAAATTAACCCACGGCGTGCAATTTCGTGCTTGCTGGATTAACTGCGTCTTCGCCCGACGAATTCGATTCGGGAGAGGGCGGAAAAAAAAAAAAAAAAGAAAAAGAGGGAGGGGTGCAACACGAGGACTTCCCAGGGGGTCACCCATCCTAGTACTACTCTCGCCCAAGCACGCTTAACTTCGGAGTTCTGATGGGATCCGGTGCATTAGTGCTGGTATGATCGCACCCATTGAGTTACGCGCGTTAAGTTCATTTATTTGATCCGTACTCGTCTCGCAGTAGCCCTTCACACTTCGAGCGGGCAAAACTTTCTATTCGTACGTCGCCTCGCGGCCGGCAGCATATGCACGCGAAGCTCTCTTCGAGCCCCACGCCGTGCGCAATAGGCTACGCCCATTGCGCCTGATTTCCTGAGCCAAAATCGGACGTTTAAGCCCTCTACGCACCGTTTTTCTACAAATGGCGAGGCGGGCCCCGCTCCTGCACGGACATTAGCCCGACCAGTGCTCGCGGTAGACGGTCGTTTTGAAAATAAATAAATAAATTAACCCACGGCGTGCAATTTCGTGCTTGCTGGATTAACTGCGTCTTCGCCCGACGAATTCGATTCGGGAGAGGGCGGAAAAAAAAAAAAAAAGAAAAAGAGGGAGGGGTGCAACACGAGGACTTCCCAGGGGGTCACCCATCCTAGTACTACTCTCGCCCAAGCACGCTTAACTTCGGAGTTCTGATGGGATCCGGTGCATTAGTGCTGGTATGATCGCACCCGTTGAGTTACGCGCGTTAAGTTCATTTATTTGATCAGTACTCGTCTCGCAGTAGCCCTTCACACTTCGAGCGGGCAAAACTTTCTATTCGTACGTCGCCTCGCGGCCGGCAGCATATGCACGCGAAGCTCTCCTCGAGCCCCACGCCGTGCGCAATAGGCTACGCCCATTGCGCCTTATTTCCTGAGCCAAAATCGGACGTTTAAGCCCTCTACGCACCGTTTTTCTACAAATGGCGAGGCGGGCCCCGCTCCTGCACGGACATTAGCCCGACCAGTGCTCGCGGTAGACGGTCGTTTTGAAAATAAATAAATAAATTAACCCACGGCGTGCAATTTCGTGCTTGCTGGATTAACTGCGTCTTCGCCCGACGAATTCGATTCGGGAGAGGGCGGAAAAAAAAAAAAAAAAGAAAAAGAGGGAGGGGTGCAACACGAGGACTTCCCAGGGGGTCACCCATCCTAGTACTACTCTCGCCCAAGCACGCTTAACTTCGGAGTTCTGATGGGATCCGGTGCATTAGTGCTGGTATGATCGCACCCGTTGAGTTACGCGCGTTAAGTTCATTTATTTGATCCGTACTCGTCTCGCAGTAGCCCTTCACACTTCGAGCGGGCAAAACTTTCTATTCGTACGTCGCCTCGCGGCCGGCAGCATATGCACGCGAAGCTCTCTTCGAGCCCCACGCCGTGCGCAATGGGCGCGGTAGACGGTCGTTTTGAAAATAAATAAATAAATTAACCCACGGCGTGCAATTTCGTGCTTGCTGGATTAACTGCGTCTTCGCCCGACGAATTCGATTCGGGAGAGGGCGGAAAAAAAAAAAAAAAGAAAAAGAGGGAGGGGTGCAACACGAGGACTTCCCAGGGGGTCACCCATCCTAGTACTACTCTCGCCCAAGCACGCTTAACTTCGGAGTTCTGATGGGATCCGGTGCATTAGTGCTGGTATGATCGCACCCGTTGAGTTACGCGCGTTAAGTTCATTTATTTGATCCGTACTCGTCTCGCAGTAGCCCTTCACACTTCGAGCGGGCAAAACTTTCTATTCGTACGTCGCCTCGCGGCCGGCAGCATATGCACGCGAAGCTCTCTTCGAGCCCCACGCCGTGCGCAATGGGCTACGCCCATTGCGCCTGATTTCCTGAGCCAAAATCGGACGTTTAAGCCCTCTACGCACCGTTTTTCTACAAATGGCGAGGCGGGCCCCGCTCCTGCACGGACATTAGCCCGACCAGTGCTCGCGGTACACGGTCGTTTTGAAAATAAATAAATAAATTAACCCACGGCGTGCAATTTCGTGCTTGCTGGATTAACTGCGTCTTCGCCCGACGAATTCGATTCGGGAGAGGGCGGAAAAAAAAAAAAAAAAGAAAAAGAGGGAGGGGTGCAACACGAGGACTTCCCAGGGGGTCACCCATCCTAGTACTACTCTCGCCCAAGCACGCTTAACTTCGGAGTTCTGATGGGATCCGGTGCATTAGTGCTGGTATGATCGCACCCGTTGAGTTACGCGCGTTAAGTTCATTTATTTGATCCGTACTCGTCTCGCAGTAACCCTTCACAGTTCGAGCGGGCAAAACTTTCTATTCGTACGTCGCCTCGCGGCCGGCAGCATATGCACGCGAAGCTCTCTTCGAGCCCCACGCCGTGCGCAATGGGCGCGGTAGACGGTCGTTTTGAAAATAAATAAATAAATTAACCCACGGCGTGCAATTTCGTGCTTGCTGGATTAACTGCGTCTTCGCCCGACGAATTCGATTCGGGAGAGGGCGGAAAAAAAAAAAAAAAGAAAAAGAGGGAGGGGTGCAACACGAGGACTTCCCAGGGGGTCACCCATCCTAGTACTACTCTCGCCCAAGCACGCTTAACTTCGGAGTTCTGATGGGATCCGGTGCATTAGTGCTGGTATGATCGCACCCGTTGAGTTACGCGCGTTAAGTTCATTTATTTGATCCGTACTCGTCTCGCAGTAGCCCTTCACACTTCGAGCGGGCAAAACTTTCTATTCGTACGTCGCCTCGCGGCCGGCAGCATATGCACGCGAAGCTCTCTTCGAGCCCCACGCCGTGCGCAATGGGCTACGCCCATTGCGCCTGATTTCCTGAGCCAAAATCGGACGTTTAAGCCCTCTACGCACCGTTTTTCTACAAATGGCGAGGCGGGCCCCGCTCCTGCACGGACATTAGCCCGACCAGTGCTCGCGGTAGACGGTCGTTTTGAAAATAAATAAATAAATTAACCCACGGCGTGCAATTTCGTGCTTGCTGGATTAACTGCGTCTTCGCCCGACGAATTCGATTCGGGAGAGGGCGGAAAAAAAAAAAAAAAAGAAAAAGAGGGAGGGGTGCAACACGAGGACTTCCCAGGGGGTCACCCATCCTAGTACTACACTCGCCCAAGCACGCTTAACTTCGGAGTTCTGATGGGATCCGGTGCATTAGTGCTGGTATGATCGCACCCGTTGAGTTACGCGCGTTAAGTTCATTTATTTGATCCGTACTCGTCTCGCAGTAGCCCTTCACACTTCGAGCGGGCAAAACTTTCTATTCGTACGTCGCCTCGCGGCCGGCAGCATATGCACGCGAAGCTCTCTTCGAGCCCCACGCCGTGCGCAATAGGCTACGCCCATTGCGCCTGATTTCCTGAGCCAAAATCGGACGTTTAAGCCCTCTACGCACCGTTTTTCTACAAATGGCGAGGCGGGCCCCGCTCCTGCACGGACATTAGCCCGACCAGTGCTCGCGGTAGACGGTCGTTTTGAAAATAAATAAATAAATTAACCCACGGCGTGCAATTTCGTGCTTGCTGGATTAACTGCGTCTTCGCCCGACGAATTCGATTCGGGAGAGGGCGGAAAAAAAAAAAAAAAAGAAAAAGAGGGAGGGGTGCAACACGAGGACTTCCCAGGGGGTCACCCATCCTAGTACTACTCTCGCCCAAGCACGCTTAACATCGGAGTTCTGATGGGATCCGGTGCATTAGTGCTGGTATGATCGCACCCCTTGAGTTACGCGCGTTAAGTTCATTTATTTGATCCGTACTCGTCTCGCAGTAGCCCTTCACACTTCGAGCGGGCAAAACTTTCTATTCGTACGTCGCCTCGCGGCCGGCAGCATATGCACGCGAAGCTCTCTTCGAGCCCCACGCCGTGCGCAATAGGCTACGCCCATTGCGCCTGATTTCCTGAGCCAAAATCGGACGTTTAAGCCCTCTACGCACCGTTTTTCTACAAATGGCGAGGCGGGCCCCGCTCCTGCACGGACATTAGCCCGACCAGTGCTCGCGGTAGACGGTCGTTTTGAAAATAAATAAATAAATTAACCCACGGCGTGCAATTTCGTGCTTGCTGGATTAACTGCGTCTTCGCCCGACGAATTCGATTCGGGAGAGGGCGGAAAAAAAAAAAAAAAGAAAAAGAGGGAGGGGTGCAACACGAGGACTTCCCAGGGGGTCACCCATCCTAGTACTACTCTCGCCCAAGCACGCTTAACTTCGGAGTTCTGATGGGATCCGGTGCATTAGTGCTGGTATGATCGCACCCGTTGAGTTACGCGCGTTAAGTTCATTTATTTGATCAGTACTCGTCTCGCAGTAGCCCTTCACACTTCGAGCGGGCAAAACTTTCTATTCGTACGTCGCCTCGCGGCCGGCAGCATATGCACGCGAAGCTCTCTTCGAGCCCCACGCCGTGCGCAATGGGCTACGCCCATTGCGCCTGATTTCCTGAGCCAAAATCGGACGTTTAAGCCCTCTACGCACCGTTTTTCTACAAATGGCGAGGCGGGCCCCGCTCCTGCACGGACATTAGCCCGACCAGTGCTCGCGGTAGACGGTCGTTTTGAAAATAAATAAATAAATTAACCCACGGCGTGCAATTTCGTGCTTGCTGGATTAACTGCGTCTTCGCCCGACGAATTCGATTCGGGAGAGGGCGGAAAAAAAAAAAAAAAAGAAAAAGAGGGAGGGGTGCAACACGAGGACTTCCCAGGGGGTCACCCATCCTAGTACTACTCTCGCCCAAGCACGCTTAACTTCGGAGTTCTGATGGGATCCGGTGCATTAGTGCTGGTATGATCGCACCCATTGAGTTACGCGCGTTAAGTTCATTTATTTGATCCGTACTCGTCTCGCAGTAGCCCTTCACACTTCGAGCGGGCAAAACTTTCTATTCGTACGTCGCCTCGCGGCCGGCAGCATATGCACGCGAAGCTCTCTTCGAGCCCCACGCCGTGCGCAATAGGCTACGCCCATTGCGCCTGATTTCCTGAGCCAAAATCGGACGTTTAAGCCCTCTACGCACCGTTTTTCTACAAATGGCGAGGCGGGCCCCGCTCCTGCACGGACATTAGCCCGACCAGTGCTCGCGGTAGACGGTCGTTTTGAAAATAAATAAATAAATTAACCCACGGCGTTCAATTTCGTGCTTGCTGGATTAACTGCGTCTTCGCCCGACGAATTCGATTCGGGAGAGGGCGGAAAAAAAAAAAAAAAGAAAAAGAGGGAGGGGTGCAACACGAGGACTTCCCAGGGGGTCACCCATCCTAGTACTACTCTCGCCCAAGCACGCTTAACTTCGGAGTTCTGATGGGATCCGGTGCATTAGTGCTGGTATGATCGCACCCGTTGAGTTACGCGCGTTAAGTTCATTTATTTGATCAGTACTCGTCTCGCAGTAGCCCTTCACACTTCGAGCGGGCAAAACTTTCTATTCGTACGTCGCCTCGCGGCCGGCAGCATATGCACGCGAAGCTCTCTTCGAGCCCCACGCCGTGCGCAATAGGCTACGCCCATTGCGCCTGATTTCCTGAGCCAAAATCGGACGTTTAAGCCCTCTACGCACCGTTTTTCTACAAATGGCGAGGCGGGCCCCGCTCCTGCACGGACATTAGCCCGACCAGTGCTCGCGGTAGACGGTCGTTTTGAAAATAAATAAATAAATTAACCCACGGCGTGCAATTTCGTGCTTGCTGGATTAACTGCGTCTTCGCCCGACGAATTCGATTCGGGAGAGGGCGGAAAAAAAAAAAAAAAAGAAAAAGAGGGAGGGGTGCAACACGAGGACTTCCCAGGGGGTCACCCATCCTAGTACTACACTCGCCCAAGCACGCTTAACTTCGAAGTTCTGATGGGATCCGGTGCATTAGTGCTGGTATGATCGCACCCGTTGAGTTACGCGCGTTAAGTTCATTTATTTGATCCGTACTCGTCTCGCAGTAGCCCTTCACACTTCGAGCGGGCAAAACTTTCTATTCGTACGTCGCCTCGCGGCCGGCAGCATATGCACGCGAAGCTCTCTTCGAGCCCCACGCCGTGCGCAATAGGCTACGCCCATTGCGCCTGATTTCCTGAGCCAAAATCGGACGTTTAAGCCCTCTACGCACCGTTTTTCTACAAATGGCGAGGCGGGCCCCGCTCCTACACGGACATTAGCCCGACCAGTGCTCGCGGTAGACGGTCGTTTTGAAAATAAATAAATAAATTAACCCACGGCGTGCAATTTCGTGCTTGCTGGATTAACTGCGTCTTCGCCCGACGAATTCGATTCGGGAGAGGGCGGAAAAAAAAAAAAAAAAGAAAAAGAGGGAGGGGTGCAACACGAGGACTTCCCAGGGGGTCACCCATCCTAGTACTACTCTCGCCCAAGCACGCTTAACTTCGGAGTTCTGATGGGATCCGGTGCATTAGTGCTGGTATGATCGCACCCGTTGAGTTACGCGCGTTAAGTTCATTTATTTGATCCGTACTCGTCTCGCAGTAGCCCTTCACACTTCGAGCGGGCAAAACTTTCTATTCGTACGTCGCCTCGCGGCCGGCAGCATATGCACGCGAAGCTCTCTTCGAGCCCCACGCCGTGCGCAATGGGCGCGGTAGACGGTCGTTTTGAAAATAAATAAATAAATTAACCCACGGCGTGCAATTTCGTGCTTGCTGGATTAACTGCGTCTTCGCCCGACGAATTCGATTCGGGAGAGGGCGGAAAAAAAAAAAAAAAAAAGAAAAAGAGGGAGGGGTGCAACACGAGGACTTCCCAGGGGGTCACCCATCCTAGTACTACTCTCGCCCAAGCACGCTTAACTTCGGAGTTCTGATGGGATCCGGTGCATTAGTGCTGGTATGATCGCACCCGTTGAGTTACGCGCGTTAAGTTCATTTATTTGATCCGTACTCGTCTCGCAGTAGCCCTTCACACTTCGAGCGGGCAAAACTTTCTATTCGTACGTCGCCTCGCGGCCGGCAGCATATGCACGCGAAGCTCTCTTCGAGCCCCACGCCGTGCGCAATGGGCTACGCCCATTGCGCCTGATTTCCTGAGCCAAAATCGGACGTTTAAGCCCTCTACGCACCGTTTTTCTACAAATGGCGAGGCGGGCCCCGCTCCTGCACGGACATTAGCCCGACCAGTGCTCGCGGTACACGGTCGTTTTGAAAATAAATAAATAAATTAACCCACGGCGTGCAATTTCGTGCTTGCTGGATTAACTGCGTCTTCGCCCGACGAATTCGATTCGGGAGAGGGCGGAAAAAAAAAAAAAAAAGAAAAAGAGGGAGGGGTGCAACACGAGGACTTCCCAGGGGGTCACCCATCCTAGTACTACTCTCGCCCAAGCACGCTTAACTTCGGAGTTCTGATGGGATCCGGTGCATTAGTGCTGGTATGATCGCACCCATTGAGTTACGCGCGTTAAGTTCATTTATTTGATCCGTACTCGTCTCGCAGTAGCCCTTCACACTTCGAGCGGGCAAAACTTTCTATTCGTACGTCGCCTCGCGGCCGGCAGCATATGCACGCGAAGCTCTCTTCGAGCCCCACGCCGTGCGCAATGGGCTACGCCCATTGCGCCTGATTTCCTGAGCCAAAATCGGACGTTTAAGCCCTCTACGCACCGTTTTTCTACAAATGGCGAGGCGGGCCCCGCTCCTGCACGGACATTAGCCCGACCAGTGCTCGCGGTACACGGTCGTTTTGAAAATAAATAAATAAATTAACCCACGGCGTGCAATTTCGTGCTTGCTGGATTAACTGCGTCTTCGCCCGACGAATTCGATTCGGGAGAGGGCGGAAAAAAAAAAAAAAAAGAAAAAGAGGGAGGGGTGCAACACGAGGACTTCCCAGGGGGTCACCCATCCTAGTACTACTCTCGCCCAAGCACGCTTAACTTCGGAGTTCTGATGGGATCCGGTGCATTAGTGCTGGTATGATCGCACCCATTGAGTTACGCGCGTTAAGTTCATTTATTTGATCCGTACTCGTCTCGCAGTAGCCCTTCACACTTCGAGCGGGCAAAACTTTCTATTCGTACGTCGCCTCGCGGCCGGCAGCATATGCACGCGAAGCTCTCTTCGAGCCCCACGCCGTGCGCAATAGGCTACGCCCATTGCGCCTGATTTCCTGAGCCAAAATCGGACGTTTAAGCCCTCTACGCACCGTTTTTCTACAAATGGCGAGGCGGGCCCCGCTCCTGCACGGACATTAGCCCGACCAGTGCTCGCGGTAGACGGTCGTTTTGAAAATAAATAAATAAATTAACCCACGGCGTGCAATTTCGTGCTTGCTGGATTAACTGCGTCTTCGCCCGACGAATTCGATTCGGGAGAGGGCGGAAAAAAAAAAAAAAAGAAAAAGAGGGAGGGGTGCAACACGAGGACTTCCCAGGGGGTCACCCATCCTAGTACTACTCTCGCCCAAGCACGCTTAACTTCGGAGTTCTGATGGGATCCGGTGCATTAGTGCTGGTATGATCGCACCCGTTGAGTTACGCGCGTTAAGTTCATTTATTTGATCAGTACTCGTCTCGCAGTAGCCCTTCACACTTCGAGCGGGCAAAACTTTCTATTCGTACGTCGCCTCGCGGCCGGCAGCATATGCACGCGAAGCTCTCCTCGAGCCCCACGCCGTGCGCAATAGGCTACGCCCATTGCGCCTTATTTCCTGAGCCAAAATCGGACGTTTAAGCCCTCTACGCACCGTTTTTCTACAAATGGCGAGGCGGGCCCCGCTCCTGCACGGACATTAGCCCGACCAGTGCTCGCGGTAGACGGTCGTTTTGAAAATAAATAAATAAATTAACCCACGGCGTGCAATTTCGTGCTTGCTGGATTAACTGCGTCTTCGCCCGACGAATTCGATTCGGGAGAGGGCGGAAAAAAAAAAAAAAAAGAAAAAGAGGGAGGGGTGCAACACGAGGACTTCCCAGGGGGTCACCCATCCTAGTACTACTCTCGCCCAAGCACGCTTAACTTCGGAGTTCTGATGGGATCCGGTGCATTAGTGCTGGTATGATCGCACCCGTTGAGTTACGCGCGTTAAGTTCATTTATTTGATCCGTACTCGTCTCGCAGTAGCCCTTCACACTTCGAGCGGGCAAAACTTTCTATTCGTACGTCGCCTCGCGGCCGGCAGCATATGCACGCGAAGCTCTCTTCGAGCCCCACGCCGTGCGCAATGGGCGCGGTAGACGGTCGTTTTGAAAATAAATAAATAAATTAACCCACGGCGTGCAATTTCGTGCTTGCTGGATTAACTGCGTCTTCGCCCGACGAATTCGATTCGGGAGAGGGCGGAAAAAAAAAAAAAAAGAAAAAGAGGGAGGGGTGCAACACGAGGACTTCCCAGGGGGTCACCCATCCTAGTACTACTCTCGCCCAAGCACGCTTAACTTCGGAGTTCTGATGGGATCCGGTGCATTAGTGCTGGTATGATCGCACCCGTTGAGTTACGCGCGTTAAGTTCATTTATTTGATCCGTACTCGTCTCGCAGTAGCCCTTCACACTTCGAGCGGGCAAAACTTTCTATTCGTACGTCGCCTCGCGGCCGGCAGCATATGCACGCGAAGCTCTCTTCGAGCCCCACGCCGTGCGCAATGGGCTACGCCCATTGCGCCTGATTTCCTGAGCCAAAATCGGACGTTTAAGCCCTCTACGCACCGTTTTTCTACAAATGGCGAGGCGGGCCCCGCTCCTGCACGGACATTAGCCCGACCAGTGCTCGCGGTACACGGTCGTTTTGAAAATAAATAAATAAATTAACCCACGGCGTGCAATTTCGTGCTTGCTGGATTAACTGCGTCTTCGCCCGACGAATTCGATTCGGGAGAGGGCGGAAAAAAAAAAAAAAAGAAAAAGAGGGAGGGGTGCAACACGAGGACTTCCCAGGGGGTCACCCATCCTAGTACTACTCTCGCCCAAGCACGCTTAACTTCGGAGTTCTGATGGGATCCGGTGCATTAGTGCTGGTATGATCGCACCCGTTGAGTTACGCGCGTTAAGTTCATTTATTTGATCCGTACTCGTCTCGCAGTAACCCTTCACAGTTCGAGCGGGCAAAACTTTCTATTCGTACGTCGCCTCGCGGCCGGCAGCATATGCACGCGAAGCTCTCTTCGAGCCCCACGCCGTGCGCAATGGGCGCGGTAGACGGTCGTTTTGAAAATAAATAAATAAATTAACCCACGGCGTGCAATTTCGTGCTTGCTGGATTAACTGCGTCTTCGCCCGACGAATTCGATTCGGGAGAGGGCGGAAAAAAAAAAAAAAAGAAAAAGAGGGAGGGGTGCAACACGAGGACTTCCCAGGGGGTCACCCATCCTAGTACTACTCTCGCCCAAGCACGCTTAACTTCGGAGTTCTGATGGGATCCGGTGCATTAGTGCTGGTATGATCGCACCCGTTGAGTTACGCGCGTTAAGTTCATTTATTTGATCCGTACTCGTCTCGCAGTAGCCCTTCACACTTCGAGCGGGCAAAACTTTCTATTCGTACGTCGCCTCGCGGCCGGCAGCATATGCACGCGAAGCTCTCTTCGAGCCCCACGCCGTGCGCAATGGGCTACGCCCATTGCGCCTGATTTCCTGAGCCAAAATCGGACGTTTAAGCCCTCTACGCACCGTTTTTCTACAAATGGCGAGGCGGGCCCCGCTCCTGCACGGACATTAGCCCGACCAGTGCTCGCGGTAGACGGTCGTTTTGAAAATAAATAAATAAATTAACCCACGGCGTGCAATTTCGTGCTTGCTGGATTAACTGCGTCTTCGCCCGACGAATTCGATTCGGGAGAGGGCGGAAAAAAAAAAAAAAAAGAAAAAGAGGGAGGGGTGCAACACGAGGACTTCCCAGGGGGTCACCCATCCTAGTACTACACTCGCCCAAGCACGCTTAACTTCGGAGTTCTGATGGGATCCGGTGCATTAGTGCTGGTATGATCGCACCCGTTGAGTTACGCGCGTTAAGTTCATTTATTTGATCCGTACTCGTCTCGCAGTAGCCCTTCACACTTCGAGCGGGCAAAACTTTCTATTCGTACGTCGCCTCGCGGCCGGCAGCATATGCACGCGAAGCTCTCTTCGAGCCCCACGCCGTGCGCAATAGGCTACGCCCATTGCGCCTGATTTCCTGAGCCAAAATCGGACGTTTAAGCCCTCTACGCACCGTTTTTCTACAAATGGCGAGGCGGGCCCCGCTCCTGCACGGACATTAGCCCGACCAGTGCTCGCGGTAGACGGTCGTTTTGAAAATAAATAAATAAATTAACCCACGGCGTGCAATTTCGTGCTTGCTGGATTAACTGCGTCTTCGCCCGACGAATTCGATTCGGGAGAGGGCGGAAAAAAAAAAAAAAAAGAAAAAGAGGGAGGGGTGCAACACGAGGACTTCCCAGGGGGTCACCCATCCTAGTACTACTCTCGCCCAAGCACGCTTAACTTCGGAGTTCTGATGGGATCCGGTGCATTAGTGCTGGTATGATCGCACCCGTTGAGTTACGCGCGTTAAGTTCATTTATTTGATCAGTACTCGTCTCGCAGTAGCCCTTCACACTTCGAGCGGGCAAAACTTTCTATTCGTACGTCGCCTCGCGGCCGGCAGCATATGCACGCGAAGCTCTCTTCGAGCCCCACGCCGTGCGCAATAGGCTACGCCCATTGCGCCTGATTTCCTGAGCCAAAATCGGACGTTTAAGCCCTCTACGCACCGTTTTTCTACAAATGGCGAGGCGGGCCCCGCTCCTGCACGGACATTAGCCCGACCAGTGCTCGCGGTAGACGGTCGTTTTGAAAATAAATAAATAAATTAACCCACGGCGTGCAATTTCGTGCTTGCTGGATTAACTGCGTCTTCGCCCGACGAATTCGATTCGGGAGAGGGCGGAAAAAAAAAAAAAAAAGAAAAAGAGGGAGGGGTGCAACACGAGGACTTCCCAGGGGGTCACCCATCCTAGTACTACACTCGCCCAAGCACGCTTAACTTCGAAGTTCTGATGGGATCCGGTGCATTAGTGCTGGTATGATCGCACCCGTTGAGTTACGCGCGTTAAGTTCATTTATTTGATCCGTACTCGTCTCGCAGTAGCCCTTCACACTTCGAGCGGGCAAAACTTTCTATTCGTACGTCGCCTCGCGGCCGGCAGCATATGCACGCGAAGCTCTCTTCGAGCCCCACGCCGTGCGCAATAGGCTACGCCCATTGCGCCTGATTTCCTGAGCCAAAATCGGACGTTTAAGCCCTCTACGCACCGTTTTTCTACAAATGGCGAGGCGGGCCCCGCTCCTGCACGGACATTAGCCCGACCAGTGCTCGCGGTAGACGGTCGTTTTGAAAATAAATAAATAAATTAACCCACGGCGTGCAATTTCGTGCTTGCTGGATTAACTGCGTCTTCGCCCGACGAATTCGATTCGGGAGAGGGCGGAAAAAAAAAAAAAAAAGAAAAAGAGGGAGGGGTGCAACACGAGGACTTCCCAGGGGGTCACCCATCCTAGTACTACTCTCGCCCAAGCACGCTTAACTTCGGAGTTCTGATGGGATCCGGTGCATTAGTGCTGGTATGATCGCACCCGTTGAGTTACGCGCGTTAAGTTCATTTATTTGATCCGTACTCGTCTCGCAGTAGCCCTTCACACTTCGAGCGGGCAAAACTTTCTATTCGTACGTCGCCTCGCGGCCGGCAGCATATGCACGCGAAGCTCTCTTCGAGCCCCACGCCGTGCGCAATGGGCGCGGTAGACGGTCGTTTTGAAAATAAATAAATAAATTAACCCACGGCGTGCAATTTCGTGCTTGCTGGATTAACTGCGTCTTCGCCCGACGAATTCGATTCGGGAGAGGGCGGAAAAAAAAAAAAAAAGAAAAAGAGGGAGGGGTGCAACACGAGGACTTCCCAGGGGGTCACCCATCCTAGTACTACTCTCGCCCAAGCACGCTTAACTTCGGAGTTCTGATGGGATCCGGTGCATTAGTGCTGGTATGATCGCACCCGTTGAGTTACGCGCGTTAAGTTCATTTATTTGATCCGTACTCGTCTCGCAGTAGCCCTTCACACTTCGAGCGGGCAAAACTTTCTATTCGTACGTCGCCTCGCGGCCGGCAGCATATGCACGCGAAGCTCTCTTCGAGCCCCACGCCGTGCGCAATGGGCTACGCCCATTGCGCCTGATTTCCTGAGCCAAAATCGGACGTTTAAGCCCTCTACGCACCGTTTTTCTACAAATGGCGAGGCGGGCCCCGCTCCTGCACGGACATTAGCCCGACCAGTGCTCGCGGTACACGGTCGTTTTGAAAATAAATAAATAAATTAACCCACGGCGTGCAATTTCGTGCTTGCTGGATTAACTGCGTCTTCGCCCGACGAATTCGATTCGGGAGAGGGCGGAAAAAAAAAAAAAAAAGAAAAAGAGGGAGGGGTGCAACACGAGGACTTCCCAGGGGGTCACCCATCCTAGTACTACTCTCGCCCAAGCACGCTTAACTTCGGAGTTCTGATGGGATCCGGTGCATTAGTGCTGGTATGATCGCACCCATTGAGTTACGCGCGTTAAGTTCATTTATTTGATCCGTACTCGTCTCGCAGTAGCCCTTCACACTTCGAGCGGGCAAAACTTTCTATTCGTACGTCGCCTCGCGGCCGGCAGCATATGCACGCGAAGCTCTCTTCGAGCCCCACGCCGTGCGCAATGGGCTACGCCCATTGCGCCTGATTTCCTGAGCCAAAATCGGACGTTTAAGCCCTCTACGCACCGTTTTTCTACAAATGGCGAGGCGGGCCCCGCTCCTGCACGGACATTAGCCCGACCAGTGCTCGCGGTACACGGTCGTTTTGAAAATAAATAAATAAATTAACCCACGGCGTGCAATTTCGTGCTTGCTGGATTAACTGCGTCTTCGCCCGACGAATTCGATTCGGGAGAGGGCGGAAAAAAAAAAAAAAAAGAAAAAGAGGGAGGGGTGCAACACGAGGACTTCCCAGGGGGTCACCCATCCTAGTACTACTCTCGCCCAAGCACGCTTAACTTCGGAGTTCTGATGGGATCCGGTGCATTAGTGCTGGTATGATCGCACCCATTGAGTTACGCGCGTTAAGTTCATTTATTTGATCCGTACTCGTCTCGCAGTAGCCCTTCACACTTCGAGCGGGCAAAACTTTCTATTCGTACGTCGCCTCGCGGCCGGCAGCATATGCACGCGAAGCTCTCTTCGAGCCCCACGCCGTGCGCAATAGGCTACGCCCATTGCGCCTGATTTCCTGAGCCAAAATCGGACGTTTAAGCCCTCTACGCACCGTTTTTCTACAAATGGCGAGGCGGGCCCCGCTCCTGCACGGACATTAGCCCGACCAGTGCTCGCGGTAGACGGTCGTTTTGAAAATAAATAAATAAATTAACCCACGGCGTGCAATTTCGTGCTTGCTGGATTAACTGCGTCTTCGCCCGACGAATTCGATTCGGGAGAGGGCGGAAAAAAAAAAAAAAAGAAAAAGAGGGAGGGGTGCAACACGAGGACTTCCCAGGGGGTCACCCATCCTAGTACTACTCTCGCCCAAGCACGCTTAACTTCGGAGTTCTGATGGGATCCGGTGCATTAGTGCTGGTATGATCGCACCCGTTGAGTTACGCGCGTTAAGTTCATTTATTTGATCAGTACTCGTCTCGCAGTAGCCCTTCACACTTCGAGCGGGCAAAACTTTCTATTCGTACGTCGCCTCGCGGCCGGCAGCATATGCACGCGAAGCTCTCTTCGAGCCCCACGCCGTGCGCAATAGGCTACGCCCATTGCGCCTTATTTCCTGAGCCAAAATCGGACGTTTAAGCCCTCTACGCACCGTTTTTCTACAAATGGCGAGGCGGGCCCCGCTCCTGCACGGACATTAGCCCGACCAGTGCTCGCGGTAGACGGTCGTTTTGAAAATAAATAAATAAATTAACCCACGGCGTGCAATTTCGTGCTTGCTGGATTAACTGCGTCTTCGCCCGACGAATTCGATTCGGGAGAGGGCGGAAAAAAAAAAAAAAAAGAAAAAGAGGGAGGGGTGCAACACGAGGACTTCCCAGGGGGTCACCCATCCTAGTACTACTCTCGCCCAAGCACGCTTAACTTCGGAGTTCTGATGGGATCCGGTGCATTAGTGCTGGTATGATCGCACCCGTTGAGTTACGCGCGTTAAGTTCATTTATTTGATCCGTACTCGTCTCGCAGTAGCCCTTCACACTTCGAGCGGGCAAAACTTTCTATTCGTACGTCGCCTCGCGGCCGGCAGCATATGCACGCGAAGCTCTCTTCGAGCCCCACGCCGTGCGCAATGGGCGCGGTAGACGGTCGTTTTGAAAATAAATAAATAAATTAACCCACGGCGTGCAATTTCGTGCTTGCTGGATTAACTGCGTCTTCGCCCGACGAATTCGATTCGGGAGAGGGCGGAAAAAAAAAAAAAAAGAAAAAGAGGGAGGGGTGCAACACGAGGACTTCCCAGGGGGTCACCCATCCTAGTACTACTCTCGCCCAAGCACGCTTAACTTCGGAGTTCTGATGGGATCCGGTGCATTAGTGCTGGTATGATCGCACCCGTTGAGTTACGCGCGTTAAGTTCATTTATTTGATCCGTACTCGTCTCGCAGTAGCCCTTCACACTTCGAGCGGGCAAAACTTTCTATTCGTACGTCGCCTCGCGGCCGGCAGCATATGCACGCGAAGCTCTCTTCGAGCCCCACGCCGTGCGCAATGGGCTACGCCCATTGCGCCTGATTTCCTGAGCCAAAATCGGACGTTTAAGCCCTCTACGCACCGTTTTTCTACAAATGGCGAGGCGGGCCCCGCTCCTGCACGGACATTAGCCCGACCAGTGCTCGCGGTACACGGTCGTTTTGAAAATAAATAAATAAATTAACCCACGGCGTGCAATTTCGTGCTTGCTGGATTAACTGCGTCTTCGCCCGACGAATTCGATTCGGGAGAGGGCGGAAAAAAAAAAAAAAAAGAAAAAGAGGGAGGGGTGCAACACGAGGACTTCCCAGGGGGTCACCCATCCTAGTACTACTCTCGCCCAAGCACGCTTAACTTCGGAGTTCTGATGGGATCCGGTGCATTAGTGCTGGTATGATCGCACCCGTTGAGTTACGCGCGTTAAGTTCATTTATTTGATCCGTACTCGTCTCGCAGTAACCCTTCACAGTTCGAGCGGGCAAAACTTTCTATTCGTACGTCGCCTCGCGGCCGGCAGCATATGCACGCGAAGCTCTCTTCGAGCCCCACGCCGTGCGCAATGGGCGCGGTAGACGGTCGTTTTGAAAATAAATAAATAAATTAACCCACGGCGTGCAATTTCGTGCTTGCTGGATTAACTGCGTCTTCGCCCGACGAATTCGATTCGGGAGAGGGCGGAAAAAAAAAAAAAAAGAAAAAGAGGGAGGGGTGCAACACGAGGACTTCCCAGGGGGTCACCCATCCTAGTACTACTCTCGCCCAAGCACGCTTAACTTCGGAGTTCTGATGGGATCCGGTGCATTAGTGCTGGTATGATCGCACCCGTTGAGTTACGCGCGTTAAGTTCATTTATTTGATCCGTACTCGTCTCGCAGTAGCCCTTCACACTTCGAGCGGGCAAAACTTTCTATTCGTACGTCGCCTCGCGGCCGGCAGCATATGCACGCGAAGCTCTCTTCGAGCCCCACGCCGTGCGCAATGGGCTACGCCCATTGCGCCTGATTTCCTGAGCCAAAATCGGACGTTTAAGCCCTCTACGCACCGTTTTTCTACAAATGGCGAGGCGGGCCCCGCTCCTGCACGGACATTAGCCCGACCAGTGCTCGCGGTAGACGGTCGTTTTGAAAATAAATAAATAAATTAACCCACGGCGTGCAATTTCGTGCTTGCTGGATTAACTGCGTCTTCGCCCGACGAATTCGATTCGGGAGAGGGCGGAAAAAAAAAAAAAAAAGAAAAAGAGGGAGGGGTGCAACACGAGGACTTCCCAGGGGGTCACCCATCCTAGTACTACACTCGCCCAAGCACGCTTAACTTCGGAGTTCTGATGGGATCCGGTGCATTAGTGCTGGTATGATCGCACCCGTTGAGTTACGCGCGTTAAGTTCATTTATTTGATCCGTACTCGTCTCGCAGTAGCCCTTCACACTTCGAGCGGGCAAAACTTTCTATTCGTACGTCGCCTCGCGGCCGGCAGCATATGCACGCGAAGCTCTCTTCGAGCCCCACGCCGTGCGCAATAGGCTACGCCCATTGCGCCTGATTTCCTGAGCCAAAATCGGACGTTTAAGCCCTCTACGCACCGTTTTTCTACAAATGGCGAGGCGGGCCCCGCTCCTGCACGGACATTAGCCCGACCAGTGCTCGCGGTAGACGGTCGTTTTGAAAATAAATAAATAAATTAACCCACGGCGTGCAATTTCGTGCTTGCTGGATTAACTGCGTCTTCGCCCGACGAATTCGATTCGGGAGAGGGCGGAAAAAAAAAAAAAAAAGAAAAAGAGGGAGGGGTGCAACACGAGGACTTCCCAGGGGGTCACCCATCCTAGTACTACTCTCGCCCAAGCACGCTTAACTTCGGAGTTCTGATGGGATCCGGTGCATTAGTGCTGGTATGATCGCACCCGTTGAGTTACGCGCGTTAAGTTCATTTATTTGATCCGTACTCGTCTCGCAGTAGCCCTTCACACTTCGAGCGGGCAAAACTTTCTATTCGTACGTCGCCTCGCGGCCGGCAGCATATGCACGCGAAGCTCTCTTCGAGCCCCACGCCGTGCGCAATGGGCGCGGTAGACGGTCGTTTTGAAAATAAATAAATAAATTAACCCACGGCGTGCAATTTCGTGCTTGCTGGATTAACTGCGTCTTCGCCCGACGAATTCGATTCGGGAGAGGGCGGAAAAAAAAAAAAAAAGAAAAAGAGGGAGGGGTGCAACACGAGGACTTCCCAGGGGGTCACCCATCCTAGTACTACTCTCGCCCAAGCACGCTTAACTTCGGAGTTCTGATGGGATCCGGTGCATTAGTGCTGGTATGATCGCACCCGTTGAGTTACGCGCGTTAAGTTCATTTATTTGATCCGTACTCGTCTCGCAGTAGCCCTTCACACTTCGAGCGGGCAAAACTTTCTATTCGTACGTCGCCTCGCGGCCGGCAGCATATGCACGCGAAGCTCTCTTCGAGCCCCACGCCGTGCGCAATGGGCTACGCCCATTGCGCCTGATTTCCTGAGCCAAAATCGGACGTTTAAGCCCTCTACGCACCGTTTTTCTACAAATGGCGAGGCGGGCCCCGCTCCTGCACGGACATTAGCCCGACCAGTGCTCGCGGTACACGGTCGTTTTGAAAATAAATAAATAAATTAACCCACGGCGTGCAATTTCGTGCTTGCTGGATTAACTGCGTCTTCGCCCGACGAATTCGATTCGGGAGAGGGCGGAAAAAAAAAAAAAAAAGAAAAAGAGGGAGGGGTGCAACACGAGGACTTCCCAGGGGGTCACCCATCCTAGTACTACTCTCGCCCAAGCACGCTTAACTTCGGAGTTCTGATGGGATCCGGTGCATTAGTGCTGGTATGATCGCACCCATTGAGTTACGCGCGTTAAGTTCATTTATTTGATCCGTACTCGTCTCGCAGTAGCCCTTCACACTTCGAGCGGGCAAAACTTTCTATTCGTACGTCGCCTCGCGGCCGGCAGCATATGCACGCGAAGCTCTCTTCGAGCCCCACGCCGTGCGCAATGGGCTACGCCCATTGCGCCTGATTTCCTGAGCCAAAATCGGACGTTTAAGCCCTCTACGCACCGTTTTTCTACAAATGGCGAGGCGGGCCCCGCTCCTGCACGGACATTAGCCCGACCAGTGCTCGCGGTAGACGGTCGTTTTGAAAATAAATAAATAAATTAACCCACGGCGTGCAATTTCGTGCTTGCTGGATTAACTGCGTCTTCGCCCGACGAATTCGATTCGGGAGAGGGCGGAAAAAAAAAAAAAAAAGAAAAAGAGGGAGGGGTGCAACACGAGGACTTCCCAGGGGGTCACCCATCCTAGTACTACTCTCGCCCAAGCACGCTTAACTTCGGAGTTCTGATGGGATCCGGTGCATTAGTGCTGGTATGATCGCACCCGTTGAGTTACGCGCGTTAAGTTCATTTATTTGATCCGTACTCGTCTCGCAGTAGCCCTTCACACTTCGAGCGGGCAAAACTTTCTATTCGTACGTCGCCTCGCGGCCGGCAGCATATGCACGCGAAGCTCTCTTCGAGCCCCACGCCGTGCGCAATGGGCGCGGTAGACGGTCGTTTTGAAAATAAATAAATAAATTAACCCACGGCGTGCAATTTCGTGCTTGCTGGATTAACTGCGTCTTCGCCCGACGAATTCGATTCGGGAGAGGGCGGAAAAAAAAAAAAAAAGAAAAAGAGGGAGGGGTGCAACACGAGGACTTCCCAGGGGGTCACCCATCCTAGTACTACTCTCGCCCAAGCACGCTTAACTTCGGAGTTCTGATGGGATCCGGTGCATTAGTGCTGGTATGATCGCACCCGTTGAGTTACGCGCGTTAAGTTCATTTATTTGATCCGTACTCGTCTCGCAGTAGCCCTTCACACTTCGAGCGGGCAAAACTTTCTATTCGTACGTCGCCTCGCGGCCGGCAGCATATGCACGCGAAGCTCTCTTCGAGCCCCACGCCGTGCGCAATGGGCTACGCCCATTGCGCCTGATTTCCTGAGCCAAAATCGGACGTTTAAGCCCTCTACGCACCGTTTTTCTACAAATGGCGAGGCGGGCCCCGCTCCTGCACGGACATTAGCCCGACCAGTGCTCGCGGTACACGGTCGTTTTGAAAATAAATAAATAAATTAACCCACGGCGTGCAATTTCGTGCTTGCTGGATTAACTGCGTCTTCGCCCGACGAATTCGATTCGGGAGAGGGCGGAAAAAAAAAAAAAAAAGAAAAAGAGGGAGGGGTGCAACACGAGGACTTCCCAGGGGGTCACCCATCCTAGTACTACTCTCGCCCAAGCACGCTTAACTTCGGAGTTCTGATGGGATCCGGTGCATTAGTGCTGGTATGATCGCACCCATTGAGTTACGCGCGTTAAGTTCATTTATTTGATCCGTACTCGTCTCGCAGTAGCCCTTCACACTTCGAGCGGGCAAAACTTTCTATTCGTACGTCGCCTCGCGGCCGGCAGCATATGCACGCGAAGCTCTCTTCGAGCCCCACGCCGTGCGCAATGGGCTACGCCCATTGCGCCTGATTTCCTGAGCCAAAATCGGACGTTTAAGCCCTCTACGCACCGTTTTTCTACAAATGGCGAGGCGGGCCCCGCTCCTGCACGGACATTAGCCCGACCAGTGCTCGCGGTACACGGTCGTTTTGAAAATAAATAAATAAATTAACCCACGGCGTGCAATTTCGTGCTTGCTGGATTAACTGCGTCTTCGCCCGACGAATTCGATTCGGGAGAGGGCGGAAAAAAAAAAAAAAAAAGAAAAAGAGGGAGGGGTGCAACACGAGGACTTCCCAGGGGGTCACCCATCCTAGTACTACTCTCGCCCAAGCACGCTTAACATCGGAGTTCTGATGGGATCCGGTGCATTAGTGCTGGTATGATCGCACCCATTGAGTTACGCGCGTTAAGTTCATTTATTTGATCCGTACTCGTCTCGCAGTAGCCCTTCACACTTCGAGCGGGCAAAACTTTCTATTCGTACGTCGCCTCGCGGCCGGCAGCATATGCACGCGAAGCTCTCTTCGAGCCCCACGCCGTGCGCAATAGGCTACGCCCATTGCGCCTGATTTCCTGAGCCAAAATCGGACGTTTAAGCCCTCTACGCACCGTTTTTCTACAAATGGCGAGGCGGGCCCCGCTCCTGCACGGACATTAGCCCGACCAGTGCTCGCGGTAGACGGTCGTTTTGAAAATAAATAAATAAATTAACCCACGGCGTGCAATTTCGTGCTTGCTGGATTAACTGCGTCTTCGCCCGACGAATTCGATTCGGGAGAGGGCGGAAAAAAAAAAAAAAAGAAAAAGAGGGAGGGGTGCAACACGAGGACTTCCCAGGGGGTCACCCATCCTAGTACTACTCTCGCCCAAGCACGCTTAACTTCGGAGTTCTGATGGGATCCGGTGCATTAGTGCTGGTATGATCGCACCCGTTGAGTTACGCGCGTTAAGTTCATTTATTTGATCAGTACTCGTCTCGCAGTAGCCCTTCACACTTCGAGCGGGCAAAACTTTCTATTCGTACGTCGCCTCGCGGCCGGCAGCATATGCACGCGAAGCTCTCTTCGAGCCCCACGCCGTGCGCAATGGGCTACGCCCATTGCGCCTGATTTCCTGAGCCAAAATCGGACGTTTAAGCCCTCTACGCACCGTTTTTCTACAAATGGCGAGGCGGGCCCCGCTCCTGCACGGACATTAGCCCGACCAGTGCTCGCGGTAGACGGTCGTTTTGAAAATAAATAAATAAATTAACCCACGGCGTGCAATTTCGTGCTTGCTGGATTAACTGCGTCTTCGCCCGACGAATTCGATTCGGGAGAGGGCGGAAAAAAAAAAAAAAAGAAAAAGAGGGAGGGGTGCAACACGAGGACTTCCCAGGGGGTCACCCATCCTAGTACTACTCTCGCCCAAGCACGCTTAACTTCGGAGTTCTGATGGGATCCGGTGCATTAGTGCTGGTATGATCGCACCCGTTGAGTTACGCGCGTTAAGTTCATTTATTTGATCAGTACTCGTCTCGCAGTAGCCCTTCACACTTCGAGCGGGCAAAACTTTCTATTCGTACGTCGCCTCGCGGCCGGCAGCATATGCACGCGAAGCTCTCTTCGAGCCCCACGCCGTGCGCAATGGGCTACGCCCATTGCGCCTGATTTCCTGAGCCAAAATCGGACGTTTAAGCCCTCTACGCACCGTTTTTCTACAAATGGCGAGGCGGGCCCCGCTCCTGCACGGACATTAGCCCGACCAGTGCTCGCGGTAGACGGTCGTTTTGAAAATAAATAAATAAATTAACCCACGGCGTGCAATTTCGTGCTTGCTGGATTAACTGCGTCTTCGCCCGACGAATTCGATTCGGGAGAGGGCGGAAAAAAAAAAAAAAAAGAAAAAGAGGGAGGGGTGCAACACGAGGACTTCCCAGGGGGTCACCCATCCTAGTACTACTCTCGCCCAAGCACGCTTAACTTCGGAGTTCTGATGGGATCCGGTGCATTAGTGCTGGTATGATCGCACCCGTTGAGTTACGCGCGTTAAGTTCATTTATTTGATCCGTACTCGTCTCGCAGTAGCCCTTCACACTTCGAGCGGGCAAAACTTTCTATTCGTACGTCGCCTCGCGGCCGGCAGCATATGCACGCGAAGCTCTCTTCGAGCCCCACGCCGTGCGCAATGGGCGCGGTAGACGGTCGTTTTGAAAATAAATAAATAAATTAACCCACGGCGTGCAATTTCGTGCTTGCTGGATTAACTGCGTCTTCGCCCGACGAATTCGATTCGGGAGAGGGCGGAAAAAAAAAAAAAAAGAAAAAGAGGGAGGGGTGCAACACGAGGACTTCCCAGGGGGTCACCCATCCTAGTACTACTCTCGCCCAAGCACGCTTAACTTCGGAGTTCTGATGGGATCCGGTGCATTAGTGCTGGTATGATCGCACCCGTTGAGTTACGCGCGTTAAGTTCATTTATTTGATCCGTACTCGTCTCGCAGTAGCCCTTCACACTTCGAGCGGGCAAAACTTTCTATTCGTACGTCGCCTCGCGGCCGGCAGCATATGCACGCGAAGCTCTCTTCGAGCCCCACGCCGTGCGCAATGGGCTACGCCCATTGCGCCTGATTTCCTGAGCCAAAATCGGACGTTTAAGCCCTCTACGCACCGTTTTTCTACAAATGGCGAGGCGGGCCCCGCTCCTGCACGGACATTAGCCCGACCAGTGCTCGCGGTACACGGTCGTTTTGAAAATAAATAAATAAATTAACCCACGGCGTGCAATTTCGTGCTTGCTGGATTAACTGCGTCTTCGCCCGACGAATTCGATTCGGGAGAGGGCGGAAAAAAAAAAAAAAAAGAAGTAGAGGGAGGGGTGCAACACGAGGACTTCCCAGGGGGTCACCCATCCTAGTACTACTCTCGCCCAAGCACGCTTAACTTCGGAGTTCTGATGGGATCCGGTGCATTAGTGCTGGTATGATCGCACCCGTTGAGTTACGCGCGTTAAGTTCATTTATTTGATCCGTACTCGTCTCGCAGTAACCCTTCACAGTTCGAGCGGGCAAAACTTTCTATTCGTACGTCGCCTCGCGGCCGGCAGCATATGCACGCGAAGCTCTCTTCGAGCCCCACGCCGTGCGCAATGGGCGCGGTAGACGGTCGTTTTGAAAATAAATAAATAAATTAACCCACGGCGTGCAATTTCGTGCTTGCTGGATTAACTGCGTCTTCGCCCGACGAATTCGATTCGGGAGAGGGCGGAAAAAAAAAAAAAAAGAAAAAGAGGGAGGGGTGCAACACGAGGACTTCCCAGGGGGTCACCCATCCTAGTACTACTCTCGCCCAAGCACGCTTAACTTCGGAGTTCTGATGGGATCCGGTGCATTAGTGCTGGTATGATCGCACCCGTTGAGTTACGCGCGTTAAGTTCATTTATTTGATCCGTACTCGTCTCGCAGTAGCCCTTCACACTTCGAGCGGGCAAAACTTTCTATTCGTACGTCGCCTCGCGGCCGGCAGCATATGCACGCGAAGCTCTCTTCGAGCCCCACGCCGTGCGCAATGGGCTACGCCCATTGCGCCTGATTTCCTGAGCCAAAATCGGACGTTTAAGCCCTCTACGCACCGTTTTTCTACAAATGGCGAGGCGGGCCCCGCTCCTGCACGGACATTAGCCCGACCAGTGCTCGCGGTAGACGGTCGTTTTGAAAATAAATAAATAAATTAACCCACGGCGTGCAATTTCGTGCTTGCTGGATTAACTGCGTCTTCGCCCGACGAATTCGATTCGGGAGAGGGCGGAAAAAAAAAAAAAAAAGAAAAAGAGGGAGGGGTGCAACACGAGGACTTCCCAGGGGGTCACCCATCCTAGTACTACACTCGCCCAAGCACGCTTAACTTCGGAGTTCTGATGGGATCCGGTGCATTAGTGCTGGTATGATCGCACCCGTTGAGTTACGCGCGTTAAGTTCATTTATTTGATCCGTACTCGTCTCGCAGTAGCCCTTCACACTTCGAGCGGGCAAAACTTTCTATTCGTACGTCGCCTCGCGGCCGGCAGCATATGCACGCGAAGCTCTCTTCGAGCCCCACGCCGTGCGCAATAGGCTACGCCCATTGCGCCTGATTTCCTGAGCCAAAATCGGACGTTTAAGCCCTCTACGCACCGTTTTTCTACAAATGGCGAGGCGGGCCCCGCTCCTGCACGGACATTAGCCCGACCAGTGCTCGCGGTAGACGGTCGTTTTGAAAATAAATAAATAAATTAACCCACGGCGTGCAATTTCGTGCTTGCTGGATTAACTGCGTCTTCGCCCGACGAATTCGATTCGGGAGAGGGCGGAAAAAAAAAAAAAAAAGAAAAAGAGGGAGGGGTGCAACACGAGGACTTCCCAGGGGGTCACCCATCCTAGTACTACTCTCGCCCAAGCACGCTTAACTTCGGAGTTCTGATGGGATCCGGTGCATTAGTGCTGGTATGATCGCACCCGTTGAGTTACGCGCGTTAAGTTCATTTATTTGATCAGTACTCGTCTCGCAGTAGCCCTTCACACTTCGAGCGGGCAAAACTTTCTATTCGTACGTCGCCTCGCGGCCGGCAGCATATGCACGCGAAGCTCTCTTCGAGCCCCACGCCGTGCGCAATAGGCTACGCCCATTGCGCCTTATTTCCTGAGCCAAAATCGGACGTTTAAGCCCTCTACGCACCGTTTTTCTACAAATGGCGAGGCGGGCCCCGCTCCTGCACGGACATTAGCCCGACCAGTGCTCGCGGTAGACGGTCGTTTTGAAAATAAATAAATAAATTAACCCACGGCGTGCAATTTCGTGCTTGCTGGATTAACTGCGTCTTCGCCCGACGAATTCGATTCGGGAGAGGGCGGAAAAAAAAAAAAAAAAGAAAAAGAGGGAGGGGTGCAACACGAGGACTTCCCAGGGGGTCACCCATCCTAGTACTACTCTCGCCCAAGCACGCTTAACTTCGGAGTTCTGATGGGATCCGGTGCATTAGTGCTGGTATGATCGCACCCGTTGAGTTACGCGCGTTAAGTTCATTTATTTGATCCGTACTCGTCTCGCAGTAGCCCTTCACACTTCGAGCGGGCAAAACTTTCTATTCGTACGTCGCCTCGCGGCCGGCAGCATATGCACGCGAAGCTCTCTTCGAGCCCCACGCCGTGCGCAATGGGCGCGGTAGACGGTCGTTTTGAAAATAAATAAATAAATTAACCCACGGCGTGCAATTTCGTGCTTGCTGGATTAACTGCGTCTTCGCCCGACGAATTCGATTCGGGAGAGGGCGGAAAAAAAAAAAAAAAGAAAAAGAGGGAGGGGTGCAACACGAGGACTTCCCAGGGGGTCACCCATCCTAGTACTACTCTCGCCCAAGCACGCTTAACTTCGGAGTTCTGATGGGATCCGGTGCATTAGTGCTGGTATGATCGCACCCGTTGAGTTACGCGCGTTAAGTTCATTTATTTGATCCGTACTCGTCTCGCAGTAGCCCTTCACACTTCGAGCGGGCAAAACTTTCTATTCGTACGTCGCCTCGCGGCCGGCAGCATATGCACGCGAAGCTCTCTTCGAGCCCCACGCCGTGCGCAATGGGCTACGCCCATTGCGCCTGATTTCCTGAGCCAAAATCGGACGTTTAAGCCCTCTACGCACCGTTTTTCTACAAATGGCGAGGCGGGCCCCGCTCCTGCACGGACATTAGCCCGACCAGTGCTCGCGGTACACGGTCGTTTTGAAAATAAATAAATAAATTAACCCACGGCGTGCAATTTCGTGCTTGCTGGATTAACTGCGTCTTCGCCCGACGAATTCGATTCGGGAGAGGGCGGAAAAAAAAAAAAAAAAAAGAAAAAGAGGGAGGGGTGCAACACGAGGACTTCCCAGGGGGTCACCCATCCTAGTACTACTCTCGCCCAAGCACGCTTAACTTCGGAGTTCTGATGGGATCCGGTGCATTAGTGCTGGTATGATCGCACCCGTTGAGTTACGCGCGTTAAGTTCATTTATTTGATCCGTACTCGTCTCGCAGTAACCCTTCACAGTTCGAGCGGGCAAAACTTTCTATTCGTACGTCGCCTCGCGGCCGGCAGCATATGCACGCGAAGCTCTCTTCGAGCCCCACGCCGTGCGCAATGGGCGCGGTAGACGGTCGTTTTGAAAATAAATAAATAAATTAACCCACGGCGTGCAATTTCGTGCTTGCTGGATTAACTGCGTCTTCGCCCGACGAATTCGATTCGGGAGAGGGCGGAAAAAAAAAAAAAAAGAAAAAGAGGGAGGGGTGCAACACGAGGACTTCCCAGGGGGTCACCCATCCTAGTACTACTCTCGCCCAAGCACGCTTAACTTCGGAGTTCTGATGGGATCCGGTGCATTAGTGCTGGTATGATCGCACCCGTTGAGTTACGCGCGTTAAGTTCATTTATTTGATCCGTACTCGTCTCGCAGTAGCCCTTCACACTTCGAGCGGGCAAAACTTTCTATTCGTACGTCGCCTCGCGGCCGGCAGCATATGCACGCGAAGCTCTCTTCGAGCCCCACGCCGTGCGCAATGGGCTACGCCCATTGCGCCTGATTTCCTGAGCCAAAATCGGACGTTTAAGCCCTCTACGCACCGTTTTTCTACAAATGGCGAGGCGGGCCCCGCTCCTGCACGGACATTAGCCCGACCAGTGCTCGCGGTAGACGGTCGTTTTGAAAATAAATAAATAAATTAACCCACGGCGTGCAATTTCGTGCTTGCTGGATTAACTGCGTCTTCGCCCGACGAATTCGATTCGGGAGAGGGCGGAAAAAAAAAAAAAAAAGAAAAAGAGGGAGGGGTGCAACACGAGGACTTCCCAGGGGGTCACCCATCCTAGTACTACACTCGCCCAAGCACGCTTAACTTCGGAGTTCTGATGGGATCCGGTGCATTAGTGCTGGTATGATCGCACCCGTTGAGTTACGCGCGTTAAGTTCATTTATTTGATCCGTACTCGTCTCGCAGTAGCCCTTCACACTTCGAGCGGGCAAAACTTTCTATTCGTACGTCGCCTCGCGGCCGGCAGCATATGCACGCGAAGCTCTCTTCGAGCCCCACGCCGTGCGCAATAGGCTACGCCCATTGCGCCTGATTTCCTGAGCCAAAATCGGACGTTTAAGCCCTCTACGCACCGTTTTTCTACAAATGGCGAGGCGGGCCCCGCTCCTGCACGGACATTAGCCCGACCAGTGCTCGCGGTAGACGGTCGTTTTGAAAATAAATAAATAAATTAACCCACGGCGTGCAATTTCGTGCTTGCTGGATTAACTGCGTCTTCGCCCGACGAATTCGATTCGGGAGAGGGCGGAAAAAAAAAAAAAAAAAGAAAAAGAGGGAGGGGTGCAACACGAGGACTTCCCAGGGGGTCACCCATCCTAGTACTACTCTCGCCCAAGCACGCTTAACTTCGGAGTTCTGATGGGATCCGGTGCATTAGTGCTGGTATGATCGCACCCGTTGAGTTACGCGCGTTAAGTTCATTTATTTGATCCGTACTCGTCTCGCAGTAGCCCTTCACACTTCGAGCGGGCAAAACTTTCTATTCGTACGTCGCCTCGCGGCCGGCAGCATATGCACGCGAAGCTCTCTTCGAGCCCCACGCCGTGCGCAATGGGCGCGGTAGACGGTCGTTTTGAAAATAAATAAATAAATTAACCCACGGCGTGCAATTTCGTGCTTGCTGGATTAACTGCGTCTTCGCCCGACGAATTCGATTCGGGAGAGGGCGGAAAAAAAAAAAAAAAGAAAAAGAGGGAGGGGTGCAACACGAGGACTTCCCAGGGGGTCACCCATCCTAGTACTACTCTCGCCCAAGCACGCTTAACTTCGGAGTTCTGATGGGATCCGGTGCATTAGTGCTGGTATGATCGCACCCGTTGAGTTACGCGCGTTAAGTTCATTTATTTGATCCGTACTCGTCTCGCAGTAGCCCTTCACACTTCGAGCGGGCAAAACTTTCTATTCGTACGTCGCCTCGCGGCCGGCAGCATATGCACGCGAAGCTCTCTTCGAGCCCCACGCCGTGCGCAATGGGCTACGCCCATTGCGCCTGATTTCCTGAGCCAAAATCGGACGTTTAAGCCCTCTACGCACCGTTTTTCTACAAATGGCGAGGCGGGCCCCGCTCCTGCACGGACATTAGCCCGACCAGTGCTCGCGGTACACGGTCGTTTTGAAAATAAATAAATAAATTAACCCACGGCGTGCAATTTCGTGCTTGCTGGATTAACTGCGTCTTCGCCCGACGAATTCGATTCGGGAGAGGGCGGAAAAAAAAAAAAAAAAGAAAAAGAGGGAGGGGTGCAACACGAGGACTTCCCAGGGGGTCACCCATCCTAGTACTACTCTCGCCCAAGCACGCTTAACTTCGGAGTTCTGATGGGATCCGGTGCATTAGTGCTGGTATGATCGCACCCATTGAGTTACGCGCGTTAAGTTCATTTATTTGATCCGTACTCGTCTCGCAGTAGCCCTTCACACTTCGAGCGGGCAAAACTTTCTATTCGTACGTCGCCTCGCGGCCGGCAGCATATGCACGCGAAGCTCTCTTCGAGCCCCACGCCGTGCGCAATGGGCTACGCCCATTGCGCCTGATTTCCTGAGCCAAAATCGGACGTTTAAGCCCTCTACGCACCGTTTTTCTACAAATGGCGAGGCGGGCCCCGCTCCTGCACGGACATTAGCCCGACCAGTGCTCGCGGTACACGGTCGTTTTGAAAATAAATAAATAAATTAACCCACGGCGTGCAATTTCGTGCTTGCTGGATTAACTGCGTCTTCGCCCGACGAATTCGATTCGGGAGAGGGCGGAAAAAAAAAAAAAAAAGAAAAAGAGGGAGGGGTGCAACACGAGGACTTCCCAGGGGGTCACCCATCCTAGTACTACTCTCGCCCAAGCACGCTTAACATCGGAGTTCTGATGGGATCCGGTGCATTAGTGCTGGTATGATCGCACCCATTGAGTTACGCGCGTTAAGTTCATTTATTTGATCCGTACTCGTCTCGCAGTAGCCCTTCACACTTCGAGCGGGCAAAACTTTCTATTCGTACGTCGCCTCGCGGCCGGCAGCATATGCACGCGAAGCTCTCTTCGAGCCCCACGCCGTGCGCAATAGGCTACGCCCATTGCGCCTGATTTCCTGAGCCAAAATCGGACGTTTAAGCCCTCTACGCACCGTTTTTCTACAAATGGCGAGGCGGGCCCCGCTCCTGCACGGACATTAGCCCGACCAGTGCTCGCGGTAGACGGTCGTTTTGAAAATAAATAAATAAATTAACCCACGGCGTGCAATTTCGTGCTTGCTGGATTAACTGCGTCTTCGCCCGACGAATTCGATTCGGGAGAGGGCGGAAAAAAAAAAAAAAAGAAAAAGAGGGAGGGGTGCAACACGAGGACTTCCCAGGGGGTCACCCATCCTAGTACTACTCTCGCCCAAGCACGCTTAACTTCGGAGTTCTGATGGGATCCGGTGCATTAGTGCTGGTATGATCGCACCCGTTGAGTTACGCGCGTTAAGTTCATTTATTTGATCAGTACTCGTCTCGCAGTAGCCCTTCACACTTCGAGCGGGCAAAACTTTCTATTCGTACGTCGCCTCGCGGCCGGCAGCATATGCACGCGAAGCTCTCTTCGAGCCCCACGCCGTGCGCAATGGGCTACGCCCATTGCGCCTGATTTCCTGAGCCAAAATCGGACGTTTAAGCCCTCTACGCACCGTTTTTCTACAAATGGCGAGGCGGGCCCCGCTCCTGCACGGACATTAGCCCGACCAGTGCTCGCGGTAGACGGTCGTTTTGAAAATAAATAAATAAATTAACCCACGGCGTGCAATTTCGTGCTTGCTGGATTAACTGCGTCTTCGCCCGACGAATTCGATTCGGGAGAGGGCGGAAAAAAAAAAAAAAAAGAAAAAGAGGGAGGGGTGCAACACGAGGACTTCCCAGGGGGTCACCCATCCTAGTACTACTCTCGCCCAAGCACGCTTAACTTCGGAGTTCTGATGGGATCCGGTGCATTAGTGCTGGTATGATCGCACCCATTGAGTTACGCGCGTTAAGTTCATTTATTTGATCCGTACTCGTCTCGCAGTAGCCCTTCACACTTCGAGCGGGCAAAACTTTCTATTCGTACGTCGCCTCGCGGCCGGCAGCATATGCACGCGAAGCTCTCTTCGAGCCCCACGCCGTGCGCAATGGGCTACGCCCATTGCGCCTGATTTCCTGAGCCAAAATCGGACGTTTAAGCCCTCTACGCACCGTTTTTCTACAAATGGCGAGGCGGGCCCCGCTCCTGCACGGACATTAGCCCGACCAGTGCTCGCGGTAGACGGTCGTTTTGAAAATAAATAAATAAATTAACCCACGGCGTGCAATTTCGTGCTTGCTGGATTAACTGCGTCTTCGCCCGACGAATTCGATTCGGGAGAGGGCGGAAAAAAAAAAAAAAAAGAAAAAGAGGGAGGGGTGCAACACGAGGACTTCCCAGGGGGTCACCCATCCTAGTACTACACTCGCCCAAGCACGCTTAACTTCGGAGTTCTGATGGGATCCGGTGCATTAGTGCTGGTATGATCGCACCCGTTGAGTTACGCGCGTTAAGTTCATTTATTTGATCCGTACTCGTCTCGCAGTAGCCCTTCACACTTCGAGCGGGCAAAACTTTCTATTCGTACGTCGCCTCGCGGCCGGCAGCATATGCACGCGAAGCTCTCTTCGAGCCCCACGCCGTGCGCAATAGGCTACGCCCATTGCGCCTGATTTCCTGAGCCAAAATCGGACGTTTAAGCCCTCTACGCACCGTTTTTCTACAAATGGCGAGGCGGGCCCCGCTCCTGCACGGACATTAGCCCGACCAGTGCTCGCGGTAGACGGTCGTTTTGAAAATAAATAAATAAATTAACCCACGGCGTGCAATTTCGTGCTTGCTGGATTAACTGCGTCTTCGCCCGACGAATTCGATTCGGGAGAGGGCGGAAAAAAAAAAAAAAAAAGAAAAAGAGGGAGGGGTGCAACACGAGGACTTCCCAGGGGGTCACCCATCCTAGTACTACTCTCGCCCAAGCACGCTTAACTTCGGAGTTCTGATGGGATCCGGTGCATTAGTGCTGGTATGATCGCACCCGTTGAGTTACGCGCGTTAAGTTCATTTATTTGATCCGTACTCGTCTCGCAGTAGCCCTTCACACTTCGAGCGGGCAAAACTTTCTATTCGTACGTCGCCTCGCGGCCGGCAGCATATGCACGCGAAGCTCTCTTCGAGCCCCACGCCGTGCGCAATGGGCGCGGTAGACGGTCGTTTTGAAAATAAATAAATAAATTAACCCACGGCGTGCAATTTCGTGCTTGCTGGATTAACTGCGTCTTCGCCCGACGAATTCGATTCGGGAGAGGGCGGAAAAAAAAAAAAAAAGAAAAAGAGGGAGGGGTGCAACACGAGGACTTCCCAGGGGGTCACCCATCCTAGTACTACTCTCGCCCAAGCACGCTTAACTTCGGAGTTCTGATGGGATCCGGTGCATTAGTGCTGGTATGATCGCACCCGTTGAGTTACGCGCGTTAAGTTCATTTATTTGATCCGTACTCGTCTCGCAGTAGCCCTTCACACTTCGAGCGGGCAAAACTTTCTATTCGTACGTCGCCTCGCGGCCGGCAGCATATGCACGCGAAGCTCTCTTCGAGCCCCACGCCGTGCGCAATGGGCTACGCCCATTGCGCCTGATTTCCTGAGCCAAAATCGGACGTTTAAGCCCTCTACGCACCGTTTTTCTACAAATGGCGAGGCGGGCCCCGCTCCTGCACGGACATTAGCCCGACCAGTGCTCGCGGTACACGGTCGTTTTGAAAATAAATAAATAAATTAACCCACGGCGTGCAATTTCGTGCTTGCTGGATTAACTGCGTCTTCGCCCGACGAATTCGATTCGGGAGAGGGCGGAAAAAAAAAAAAAAAAGAAAAAGAGGGAGGGGTGCAACACGAGGACTTCCCAGGGGGTCACCCATCCTAGTACTACTCTCGCCCAAGCACGCTTAACTTCGGAGTTCTGATGGGATCCGGTGCATTAGTGCTGGTATGATCGCACCCATTGAGTTACGCGCGTTAAGTTCATTTATTTGATCCGTACTCGTCTCGCAGTAGCCCTTCACACTTCGAGCGGGCAAAACTTTCTATTCGTACGTCGCCTCGCGGCCGGCAGCATATGCACGCGAAGCTCTCTTCGAGCCCCACGCCGTGCGCAATGGGCTACGCCCATTGCGCCTGATTTCCTGAGCCAAAATCGGACGTTTAAGCCCTCTACGCACCGTTTTTCTACAAATGGCGAGGCGGGCCCCGCTCCTGCACGGACATTAGCCCGACCAGTGCTCGCGGTACACGGTCGTTTTGAAAATAAATAAATAAATTAACCCACGGCGTGCAATTTCGTGCTTGCTGGATTAACTGCGTCTTCGCCCGACGAATTCGATTCGGGAGAGGGCGGAAAAAAAAAAAAAAAAGAAAAAGAGGGAGGGGTGCAACACGAGGACTTCCCAGGGGGTCACCCATCCTAGTACTACTCTCGCCCAAGCACGCTTAACATCGGAGTTCTGATGGGATCCGGTGCATTAGTGCTGGTATGATCGCACCCATTGAGTTACGCGCGTTAAGTTCATTTATTTGATCCGTACTCGTCTCGCAGTAGCCCTTCACACTTCGAGCGGGCAAAACTTTCTATTCGTACGTCGCCTCGCGGCCGGCAGCATATGCACGCGAAGCTCTCTTCGAGCCCCACGCCGTGCGCAATAGGCTACGCCCATTGCGCCTGATTTCCTGAGCCAAAATCGGACGTTTAAGCCCTCTACGCACCGTTTTTCTACAAATGGCGAGGCGGGCCCCGCTCCTGCACGGACATTAGCCCGACCAGTGCTCGCGGTAGACGGTCGTTTTGAAAATAAATAAATAAATTAACCCACGGCGTGCAATTTCGTGCTTGCTGGATTAACTGCGTCTTCGCCCGACGAATTCGATTCGGGAGAGGGCGGAAAAAAAAAAAAAAAGAAAAAGAGGGAGGGGTGCAACACGAGGACTTCCCAGGGGGTCACCCATCCTAGTACTACTCTCGCCCAAGCACGCTTAACTTCGGAGTTCTGATGGGATCCGGTGCATTAGTGCTGGTATGATCGCACCCGTTGAGTTACGCGCGTTAAGTTCATTTATTTGATCAGTACTCGTCTCGCAGTAGCCCTTCACACTTCGAGCGGGCAAAACTTTCTATTCGTACGTCGCCTCGCGGCCGGCAGCATATGCACGCGAAGCTCTCTTCGAGCCCCACGCCGTGCGCAATGGGCTACGCCCATTGCGCCTGATTTCCTGAGCCAAAATCGGACGTTTAAGCCCTCTACGCACCGTTTTTCTACAAATGGCGAGGCGGGCCCCGCTCCTGCACGGACATTAGCCCGACCAGTGCTCGCGGTAGACGGTCGTTTTGAAAATAAATAAATAAATTAACCCACGGCGTGCAATTTCGTGCTTGCTGGATTAACTGCGTCTTCGCCCGACGAATTCGATTCGGGAGAGGGCGGAAAAAAAAAAAAAAAAGAAAAAGAGGGAGGGGTGCAACACGAGGACTTCCCAGGGGGTCACCCATCCTAGTACTACTCTCGCCCAAGCACGCTTAACTTCGGAGTTCTGATGGGATCCGGTGCATTAGTGCTGGTATGATCGCACCCATTGAGTTACGCGCGTTAAGTTCATTTATTTGATCCGTACTCGTCTCGCAGTAGCCCTTCACACTTCGAGCGGGCAAAACTTTCTATTCGTACGTCGCCTCGCGGCCGGCAGCATATGCACGCGAAGCTCTCTTCGAGCCCCACGCCGTGCGCAATAGGCTACGCCCATTGCGCCTGATTTCCTGAGCCAAAATCGGACGTTTAAGCCCTCTACGCACCGTTTTTCTACAAATGGCGAGGCGGGCCCCGCTCCTGCACGGACATTAGCCCGACCAGTGCTCGCGGTAGACGGTCGTTTTGAAAATAAATAAATAAATTAACCCACGGCGTTCAATTTCGTGCTTGCTGGATTAACTGCGTCTTCGCCCGACGAATTCGATTCGGGAGAGGGCGGAAAAAAAAAAAAAAAGAAAAAGAGGGAGGGGTGCAACACGAGGACTTCCCAGGGGGTCACCCATCCTAGTACTACTCTCGCCCAAGCACGCTTAACTTCGGAGTTCTGATGGGATCCGGTGCATTAGTGCTGGTATGATCGCACCCGTTGAGTTACGCGCGTTAAGTTCATTTATTTGATCAGTACTCGTCTCGCAGTAGCCCTTCACACTTCGAGCGGGCAAAACTTTCTATTCGTACGTCGCCTCGCGGCCGGCAGCATATGCACGCGAAGCTCTCTTCGAGCCCCACGCCGTGCGCAATAGGCTACGCCCATTGCGCCTGATTTCCTGAGCCAAAATCGGACGTTTAAGCCCTCTACGCACCGTTTTTCTACAAATGGCGAGGCGGGCCCCGCTCCTGCACGGACATTAGCCCGACCAGTGCTCGCGGTAGACGGTCGTTTTGAAAATAAATAAATAAATTAACCCACGGCGTGCAATTTCGTGCTTGCTGGATTAACTGCGTCTTCGCCCGACGAATTCGATTCGGGAGAGGGCGGAAAAAAAAAAAAAAAAGAAAAAGAGGGAGGGGTGCAACACGAGGACTTCCCAGGGGGTCACCCATCCTAGTACTACACTCGCCCAAGCACGCTTAACTTCGGAGTTCTGATGGGATCCGGTGCATTAGTGCTGGTATGATCGCACCCGTTGAGTTACGCGCGTTAAGTTCATTTATTTGATCCGTACTCGTCTCGCAGTAGCCCTTCACACTTCGAGCGGGCAAAACTTTCTATTCGTACGTCGCCTCGCGGCCGGCAGCATATGCACGCGAAGCTCTCTTCGAGCCCCACGCCGTGCGCAATGGGCTACGCCCATTGCGCCTGATTTCCTGAGCCAAAATCGGACGTTTAAGCCCTCTACGCACCGTTTTTCTACAAATGGCGAGGCGGGCCCCGCTCCTGCACGGACATTAGCCCGACCAGTGCTCGCGGTAGACGGTCGTTTTGAAAATAAATAAATAAATTAACCCACGGCGTGCAATTTCGTGCTTGCTGGATTAACTGCGTCTTCGCCCGACGAATTCGATTCGGGAGAGGGCGGAAAAAAAAAAAAAAAAGAAAAAGAGGGAGGGGTGCAACACGAGGACTTCCCAGGGGGTCACCCATCCTAGTACTACTCTCGCCCAAGCACGCTTAACTTCGGAGTTCTGATGGGATCCGGTGCATTAGTGCTGGTATGATCGCACCCGTTGAGTTACGCGCGTTAAGTTCATTTATTTGATCCGTACTCGTCTCGCAGTAGCCCTTCACACTTCGAGCGGGCAAAACTTTCTATTCGTACGTCGCCTCGCGGCCGGCAGCATATGCACGCGAAGCTCTCTTCGAGCCCCACGCCGTGCGCAATAGGCTACGCCCATTGCGCCTGATTTCCTGAGCCAAAATCGGACGTTTAAGCCCTCTACGCACCGTTTTTCTACAAATGGCGAGGCGGGCCCCGCTCCTGCACGGACATTAGCCCGACCAGTGCTCGCGGTAGACGGTCGTTTTGAAAATAAATAAATAAATTAACCCACGGCGTGCAATTTCGTGCTTGCTGGATTAACTGCGTCTTCGCCCGACGAATTCGATTCGGGAGAGGGCGGAAAAAAAAAAAAAAAAGAAAAAGAGGGAGGGGTGCAACACGAGGACTTCCCAGGGGGTCACCCATCCTAGTACTACTCTCGCCCAAGCACGCTTAACTTCGGAGTTCTGATGGGATCCGGTGCATTAGTGCTGGTATGATCGCACCCGTTGAGTTACGCGCGTTAAGTTCATTTATTTGATCCGTACTCGTCTCGCAGTAGCCCTTCACACTTCGAGCGGGCAAAACTTTCTATTCGTACGTCGCCTCGCGGCCGGCAGCATATGCACGCGAAGCTCTCTTCGAGCCCCACGCCGTGCGCAATGGGCGCGGTAGACGGTCGTTTTGAAAATAAATAAATAAATTAACCCACGGCGTGCAATTTCGTGCTTGCTGGATTAACTGCGTCTTCGCCCGACGAATTCGATTCGGGAGAGGGCGGAAAAAAAAAAAAAAAGAAAAAGAGGGAGGGGTGCAACACGAGGACTTCCCAGGGGGTCACCCATCCTAGTACTACTCTCGCCCAAGCACGCTTAACTTCGGAGTTCTGATGGGATCCGGTGCATTAGTGCTGGTATGATCGCACCCGTTGAGTTACGCGCGTTAAGTTCATTTATTTGATCCGTACTCGTCTCGCAGTAGCCCTTCACACTTCGAGCGGGCAAAACTTTCTATTCGTACGTCGCCTCGCGGCCGGCAGCATATGCACGCGAAGCTCTCTTCGAGCCCCACGCCGTGCGCAATGGGCTACGCCCATTGCGCCTGATTTCCTGAGCCAAAATCGGACGTTTAAGCCCTCTACGCACCGTTTTTCTACAAATGGCGAGGCGGGCCCCGCTCCTGCACGGACATTAGCCCGACCAGTGCTCGCGGTACACGGTCGTTTTGAAAATAAATAAATAAATTAACCCACGGCGTGCAATTTCGTGCTTGCTGGATTAACTGCGTCTTCGCCCGACGAATTCGATTCGGGAGAGGGCGGAAAAAAAAAAAAAAAAGAAAAAGAGGGAGGGGTGCAACACGAGGACTTCCCAGGGGGTCACCCATCCTAGTACTACTCTCGCCCAAGCACGCTTAACTTCGGAGTTCTGATGGGATCCGGTGCATTAGTGCTGGTATGATCGCACCCATTGAGTTACGCGCGTTAAGTTCATTTATTTGATCCGTACTCGTCTCGCAGTAGCCCTTCACACTTCGAGCGGGCAAAACTTTCTATTCGTACGTCGCCTCGCGGCCGGCAGCATATGCACGCGAAGCTCTCTTCGAGCCCCACGCCGTGCGCAATGGGCTACGCCCATTGCGCCTGATTTCCTGAGCCAAAATCGGACGTTTAAGCCCTCTACGCACCGTTTTTCTACAAATGGCGAGGCGGGCCCCGCTCCTGCACGGACATTAGCCCGACCAGTGCTCGCGGTACACGGTCGTTTTGAAAATAAATAAATAAATTAACCCACGGCGTGCAATTTCGTGCTTGCTGGATTAACTGCGTCTTCGTCCGACGAATTCGATTCGGGAGAGGGCGGAAAAAAAAAAAAAAAAGAAAAAGAGGGAGGGGTGCAACACGAGGACTTCCCAGGGGGTCACCCATCCTAGTACTACTCTCGCCCAAGCACGCTTAACATCGGAGTTCTGATGGGATCCGGTGCATTAGTGCTGGTATGATCGCACCCATTGAGTTACGCGCGTTAAGTTCATTTATTTGATCCGTACTCGTCTCGCAGTAGCCCTTCACACTTCGAGCGGGCAAAACTTTCTATTCGTACGTCGCCTCGCGGCCGGCAGCATATGCACGCGAAGCTCTCTTCGAGCCCCACGCCGTGCGCAATAGGCTACGCCCATTGCGCCTGATTTCCTGAGCCAAAATCGGACGTTTAAGCCCTCTACGCACCGTTTTTCTACAAATGGCGAGGCGGGCCCCGCTCCTGCACGGACATTAGCCCGACCAGTGCTCGCGGTAGACGGTCGTTTTGAAAATAAATAAATAAATTAACCCACGGCGTGCAATTTCGTGCTTGCTGGATTAACTGCGTCTTCGCCCGACGAATTCGATTCGGGAGAGGGCGGAAAAAAAAAAAAAAAGAAAAAGAGGGAGGGGTGCAACACGAGGACTTCCCAGGGGGTCACCCATCCTAGTACTACTCTCGCCCAAGCACGCTTAACTTCGGAGTTCTGATGGGATCCGGTGCATTAGTGCTGGTATGATCGCACCCGTTGAGTTACGCGCGTTAAGTTCATTTATTTGATCAGTACTCGTCTCGCAGTAGCCCTTCACACTTCGAGCGGGCAAAACTTTCTATTCGTACGTCGCCTCGCGGCCGGCAGCATATGCACGCGAAGCTCTCTTCGAGCCCCACGCCGTGCGCAATGGGCTACGCCCATTGCGCCTGATTTCCTGAGCCAAAATCGGACGTTTAAGCCCTCTACGCACCGTTTTTCTACAAATGGCGAGGCGGGCCCCGCTCCTGCACGGACATTAGCCCGACCAGTGCTCGCGGTAGACGGTCGTTTTGAAAATAAATAAATAAATTAACCCACGGCGTGCAATTTCGTGCTTGCTGGATTAACTGCGTCTTCGCCCGACGAATTCGATTCGGGAGAGGGCGGAAAAAAAAAAAAAAAAGAAAAAGAGGGAGGGGTGCAACACGAGGACTTCCCAGGGGGTCACCCATCCTAGTACTACTCTCGCCCAAGCACGCTTAACTTCGGAGTTCTGATGGGATCCGGTGCATTAGTGCTGGTATGATCGCACCCATTGAGTTACGCGCGTTAAGTTCATTTATTTGATCCGTACTCGTCTCGCAGTAGCCCTTCACACTTCGAGCGGGCAAAACTTTCTATTCGTACGTCGCCTCGCGGCCGGCAGCATATGCACGCGAAGCTCTCTTCGAGCCCCACGCCGTGCGCAATAGGCTACGCCCATTGCGCCTGATTTCCTGAGCCAAAATCGGACGTTTAAGCCCTCTACGCACCGTTTTTCTACAAATGGCGAGGCGGGCCCCGCTCCTGCACGGACATTAGCCCGACCAGTGCTCGCGGTAGACGGTCGTTTTGAAAATAAATAAATAAATTAACCCACGGCGTTCAATTTCGTGCTTGCTGGATTAACTGCGTCTTCGCCCGACGAATTCGATTCGGGAGAGGGCGGAAAAAAAAAAAAAAAGAAAAAGAGGGAGGGGTGCAACACGAGGACTTCCCAGGGGGTCACCCATCCTAGTACTACTCTCGCCCAAGCACGCTTAACTTCGGAGTTCTGATGGGATCCGGTGCATTAGTGCTGGTATGATCGCACCCGTTGAGTTACGCGCGTTAAGTTCATTTATTTGATCAGTACTCGTCTCGCAGTAGCCCTTCACACTTCGAGCGGGCAAAACTTTCTATTCGTACGTCGCCTCGCGGCCGGCAGCATATGCACGCGAAGCTCTCTTCGAGCCCCACGCCGTGCGCAATCGGCTACGCCCATTGCGCCTGATTTCCTGAGCCAAAATCGGACGTTTAAGCCCTCTACGCACCGTTTTTCTACAAATGGCGAGGCGGGCCCCGCTCCTGCACGGACATTAGCCCGACCAGTGCTCGCGGTAGACGGTCGTTTTGAAAATAAATAAATAAATTAACCCACGGCGTGCAATTTCGTGCTTGCTGGATTAACTGCGTCTTCGCCCGACGAATTCGATTCGGGAGAGGGCGGAAAAAAAAAAAAAAAAGAAAAAGAGGGAGGGGTGCAACACGAGGACTTCCCAGGGGGTCACCCATCCTAGTACTACACTCGCCCAAGCACGCTTAACTTCGGAGTTCTGATGGGATCCGGTGCATTAGTGCTGGTATGATCGCACCCGTTGAGTTACGCGCGTTAAGTTCATTTATTTGATCCGTACTCGTCTCGCAGTAGCCCTTCACACTTCGAGCGGGCAAAACTTTCTATTCGTACGTCGCCTCGCGGCCGGCAGCATATGCACGCGAAGCTCTCTTCGAGCCCCACGCCGTGCGCAATAGGCTACGCCCATTGCGCCTGATTTCCTGAGCCAAAATCGGACGTTTAAGCCCTCTACGCACCGTTTTTCTACAAATGGCGAGGCGGGCCCCGCTCCTGCACGGACATTAGCCCGACCAGTGCTCGCGGTAGACGGTCGTTTTGAAAATAAATAAATAAATTAACCCACGGCGTGCAATTTCGTGCTTGCTGGATTAACTGCGTCTTCGCCCGACGAATTCGATTCGGGAGAGGGCGGAAAAAAAAAAAAAAAAGAAAAAGAGGGAGGGGTGCAACACGAGGACTTCCCAGGGGGTCACCCATCCTAGTACTACTCTCGCCCAAGCACGCTTAACTTCGGAGTTCTGATGGGATCCGGTGCATTAGTGCTGGTATGATCGCACCCGTTGAGTTACGCGCGTTAAGTTCATTTATTTGATCCGTACTCGTCTCGCAGTAGCCCTTCACACTTCGAGCGGGCAAAACTTTCTATTCGTACGTCGCCTCGCGGCCGGCAGCATATGCACGCGAAGCTCTCTTCGAGCCCCACGCCGTGCGCAATAGGCTACGCCCATTGCGCCTGATTTCCTGAGCCAAAATCGGACGTTTAAGCCCTCTACGCACCGTTTTTCTACAAATGGCGAGGCGGGCCCCGCTCCTGCACGGACATTAGCCCGACCAGTGCTCGCGGTAGACGGTCGTTTTGAAAATAAATAAATAAATTAACCCACGGCGTGCAATTTCGTGCTTGCTGGATTAACTGCGTCTTCGCCCGACGAATTCGATTCGGGAGAGGGCGGAAAAAAAAAAAAAAAAGAAAAAGTGGGAGGGGTGCAACACGAGGACTTCCCAGGGGGTCACCCATCCTAGTACTACCCTCGCCCAAGCACGCTTAACTTCGGAGTTCTGATGGGATCCGGTGCATTAGTGCTGGTATGATCGCACCCGTTGAGTTACGCGCGTTAAGTTCATTTATTTGATCAGTACTCGTCTCGCAGTAGCCCTTCACACTTCGAGCGGGCAAAACTTTCTATTCGTACGTCGCCTCGCGGCCGGCAGCATATGCACGCGAAGCTCTCTTCGAGCCCCACGCCGTGCGCAATGGGCTACGCCCATTGCGCCTGATTTCCTGAGCCAAAATCGGACGTTTAAGCCCTCTACGCACCGTTTTTCTACAAATGGCGAGGCGGGCCCCGCTCCTGCACGGACATTAGCCCGACCAGTGCTCGCGGTAGACGGTCGTTTTGAAAATAAATAAATAAATTAACCCACGGCGTGCAATTTCGTGCTTGCTGGATTAACTGCGTCTTCGCCCGACGAATTCGATTCGGGAGAGGGCGGAAAAAAAAAAAAAAAAGAAAAAGAGGGAGGGGTGCAACACGAGGACTTCCCAGGGGGTCACCCATCCTAGTACTACTCTCGCCCAAGCACGCTTAACTTCGGAGTTCTGATGGGATCCGGTGCATTAGTGCTGGTATGATCGCACCCGTTGAGTTACGCGCGTTAAGTTCATTTATTTGATCAGTACTCGTCTCGCAGTAGCCCTTCACACTTCGAGCGGGCAAAACTTTCTATTCGTACGTCGCCTCGCGGCCGGCAGCATATGCACGCGAAGCTCTCTTCGAGCCCCACGCCGTGCGCAATGGGCTACGCCCATTGCGCCTGATTTCCTGAGCCAAAATCGGACGTTTAAGCCCTCTACGCACCGTTTTTCTACAAATGGCGAGGCGGGCCCCGCTCCTGCACGGACATTAGCCCGACCAGTGCTCGCGGTAGACGGTCGTTTTGAAAATAAATAAATAAATTAACCCACGGCGTGCAATTTCGTGCTTGCTGGATTAACTGCGTCTTCGCCCGACGAATTCGATTCGGGAGAGGGCGGAAAAAAAAAAAAAAAAGAAAAAGAGGGAGGGGTGCAACACGAGGACTTCCCAGGGGGTCACCCATCCTAGTACTACTCTCGCCCAACCACGCTTAACTTCGGAGTTCTGATGGGATCCGGTGCATTAGTGCTGGTATGATCGCACCCATTGAGTTACGCGCGTTAAGTTCATTTATTTGATCCGTACTCGTCTCGCAGTAGCCCTTCACACTTCGAGCGGGCAAAACTTTCTATTCGTACGTCGCCTCGCGGCCGGCAGCATATGCACGCGAAGCTCTCTTCGAGCCCCACGCCGTGCGCAATAGGCTACGCCCATTGCGCCTGATTTCCTGAGCCAAAATCGGACGTTTAAGCCCTCTACGCACCGTTTTTCTACAAATGGCGAGGCGGGCCCCGCTCCTGCACGGACATTAGCCCGACCAGTGCTCGCGGTAGACGGTCGTTTTGAAAATAAATAAATAAATTAACCCACGGCGTTCAATTTCGTGCTTGCTGGATTAACTGCGTCTTCGCCCGACGAATTCGATTCGGGAGAGGGCGGAAAAAAAAAAAAAAAGAAAAAGAGGGAGGGGTGCAACACGAGGACTTCCCAGGGGGTCACCCATCCTAGTACTACTCTCGCCCAAGCACGCTTAACTTCGGAGTTCTGATGGGATCCGGTGCATTAGTGCTGGTATGATCGCACCCGTTGAGTTACGCGCGTTAAGTTCATTTATTTGATCAGTACTCGTCTCGCAGTAGCCCTTCACACTTCGAGCGGGCAAAACTTTCTATTCGTACGTCGCCTCGCGGCCGGCAGCATATGCACGCGAAGCTCTCTTCGAGCCCCACGCCGTGCGCAATAGGCTACGCCCATTGCGCCTGATTTCCTGAGCCAAAATCGGACGTTTAAGCCCTCTACGCACCGTTTTTCTACAAATGGCGAGGCGGGCCCCGCTCCTGCACGGACATTAGCCCGACCAGTGCTCGCGGTAGACGGTCGTTTTGAAAATAAATAAATAAATTAACCCACGGCGTGCAATTTCGTGCTTGCTGGATTAACTGCGTCTTCGCCCGACGAATTCGATTCGGGAGAGGGCGGAAAAAAAAAAAAAAAAGAAAAAGAGGGAGGGGTGCAACACGAGGACTTCCCAGGGGGTCACCCATCCTAGTACTACACTCGCCCAAGCACGCTTAACTTCGGAGTTCTGATGGGATCCGGTGCATTAGTGCTGGTATGATCGCACCCGTTGAGTTACGCGCGTTAAGTTCATTTATTTGATCCGTACTCGTCTCGCAGTAGCCCTTCACACTTCGAGCGGGCAAAACTTTCTATTCGTACGTCGCCTCGCGGCCGGCAGCATATGCACGCGAAGCTCTCTTCGAGCCCCACGCCGTGCGCAATGGGCTACGCCCATTGCGCCTGATTTCCTGAGCCAAAATCGGACGTTTAAGCCCTCTACGCACCGTTTTTCTACAAATGGCGAGGCGGGCCCCGCTCCTGCACGGACATTAGCCCGACCAGTGCTCGCGGTAGACGGTCGTTTTGAAAATAAATAAATAAATTAACCCACGGCGTGCAATTTCGTGCTTGCTGGATTAACTGCGTCTTCGCCCGACGAATTCGATTCGGGAGAGGGCGGAAAAAAAAAAAAAAAAGAAAAAGAGGGAGGGGTGCAACACGAGGACTTCCCAGGGGGTCACCCATCCTAGTACTACTCTCGCCCAAGCACGCTTAACTTCGGAGTTCTGATGGGATCCGGTGCATTAGTGCTGGTATGATCGCACCCGTTGAGTTACGCGCGTTAAGTTCATTTATTTGATCCGTACTCGTCTCGCAGTAGCCCTTCACACTTCGAGCGGGCAAAACTTTCTATTCGTACGTCGCCTCGCGGCCGGCAGCATATGCACGCGAAGCTCTCTTCGAGCCCCACGCCGTGCGCAATAGGCTACGCCCATTGCGCCTGATTTCCTGAGCCAAAATCGGACGTTTAAGCCCTCTACGCACCGTTTTTCTACAAATGGCGAGGCGGGCCCCGCTCCTGCACGGACATTAGCCCGACCAGTGCTCGCGGTAGACGGTCGTTTTGAAAATAAATAAATAAATTAACCCACGGCGTGCAATTTCGTGCTTGCTGGATTAACTGCGTCTTCGCCCGACGAATTCGATTCGGGAGAGGGCGGAAAAAAAAAAAAAAAAGAAAAAGAGGGAGGGGTGCAACACGAGGACTTCCCAGGGGGTCACCCATCCTAGTACTACTCTCGCCCAAGCACGCTTAACTTCGGAGTTCTGATGGGATCCGGTGCATTAGTGCTGGTATGATCGCACCCGTTGAGTTACGCGCGTTAAGTTCATTTATTTGATCCGTACTCGTCTCGCAGTAGCCCTTCACACTTCGAGCGGGCAAAACTTTCTATTCGTACGTCGCCTCGCGGCCGGCAGCATATGCACGCGAAGCTCTCTTCGAGCCCCACGCCGTGCGCAATGGGCGCGGTAGACGGTCGTTTTGAAAATAAATAAATAAATTAACCCACGGCGTGCAATTTCGTGCTTGCTGGATTAACTGCGTCTTCGCCCGACGAATTCGATTCGGGAGAGGGCGGAAAAAAAAAAAAAAAGAAAAAGAGGGAGGGGTGCAACACGAGGACTTCCCAGGGGGTCACCCATCCTAGTACTACTCTCGCCCAAGCACGCTTAACTTCGGAGTTCTGATGGGATCCGGTGCATTAGTGCTGGTATGATCGCACCCGTTGAGTTACGCGCGTTAAGTTCATTTATTTGATCCGTACTCGTCTCGCAGTAGCCCTTCACACTTCGAGCGGGCAAAACTTTCTATTCGTACGTCGCCTCGCGGCCGGCAGCATATGCACGCGAAGCTCTCTTCGAGCCCCACGCCGTGCGCAATGGGCTACGCCCATTGCGCCTGATTTCCTGAGCCAAAATCGGACGTTTAAGCCCTCTACGCACCGTTTTTCTACAAATGGCGAGGCGGGCCCCGCTCCTGCACGGACATTAGCCCGACCAGTGCTCGCGGTACACGGTCGTTTTGAAAATAAATAAATAAATTAACCCACGGCGTGCAATTTCGTGCTTGCTGGATTAACTGCGTCTTCGCCCGACGAATTCGATTCGGGAGAGGGCGGAAAAAAAAAAAAAAAAGAAAAAGAGGGAGGGGTGCAACACGAGGACTTCCCAGGGGGTCACCCATCCTAGTACTACTCTCGCCCAAGCACGCTTAACTTCGGAGTTCTGATGGGATCCGGTGCATTAGTGCTGGTATGATCGCACCCATTGAGTTACGCGCGTTAAGTTCATTTATTTGATCCGTACTCGTCTCGCAGTAGCCCTTCACACTTCGAGCGGGCAAAACTTTCTATTCGTACGTCGCCTCGCGGCCGGCAGCATATGCACGCGAAGCTCTCTTCGAGCCCCACGCCGTGCGCAATGGGCTACGCCCATTGCGCCTGATTTCCTGAGCCAAAATCGGACGTTTAAGCCCTCTACGCACCGTTTTTCTACAAATGGCGAGGCGGGCCCCGCTCCTGCACGGACATTAGCCCGACCAGTGCTCGCGGTACACGGTCGTTTTGAAAATAAATAAATAAATTAACCCACGGCGTGCAATTTCGTGCTTGCTGGATTAACTGCGTCTTCGTCCGACGAATTCGATTCGGGAGAGGGCGGAAAAAAAAAAAAAAAAGAAAAAGAGGGAGGGGTGCAACACGAGGACTTCCCAGGGGGTCACCCATCCTAGTACTACTCTCGCCCAAGCACGCTTAACATCGGAGTTCTGATGGGATCCGGTGCATTAGTGCTGGTATGATCGCACCCATTGAGTTACGCGCGTTAAGTTCATTTATTTGATCCGTACTCGTCTCGCAGTAGCCCTTCACACTTCGAGCGGGCAAAACTTTCTATTCGTACGTCGCCTCGCGGCCGGCAGCATATGCACGCGAAGCTCTCTTCGAGCCCCACGCCGTGCGCAATAGGCTACGCCCATTGCGCCTGATTTCCTGAGCCAAAATCGGACGTTTAAGCCCTCTACGCACCGTTTTTCTACAAATGGCGAGGCGGGCCCCGCTCCTGCACGGACATTAGCCCGACCAGTGCTCGCGGTAGACGGTCGTTTTGAAAATAAATAAATAAATTAACCCACGGCGTGCAATTTCGTGCTTGCTGGATTAACTGCGTCTTCGCCCGACGAATTCGATTCGGGAGAGGGCGGAAAAAAAAAAAAAAAGAAAAAGAGGGAGGGGTGCAACACGAGGACTTCCCAGGGGGTCACCCATCCTAGTACTACTCTCGCCCAAGCACGCTTAACTTCGGAGTTCTGATGGGATCCGGTGCATTAGTGCTGGTATGATCGCACCCGTTGAGTTACGCGCGTTAAGTTCATTTATTTGATCAGTACTCGTCTCGCAGTAGCCCTTCACACTTCGAGCGGGCAAAACTTTCTATTCGTACGTCGCCTCGCGGCCGGCAGCATATGCACGCGAAGCTCTCTTCGAGCCCCACGCCGTGCGCAATGGGCTACGCCCATTGCGCCTGATTTCCTGAGCCAAAATCGGACGTTTAAGCCCTCTACGCACCGTTTTTCTACAAATGGCGAGGCGGGCCCCGCTCCTGCACGGACATTAGCCCGACCAGTGCTCGCGGTAGACGGTCGTTTTGAAAATAAATAAATAAATTAACCCACGGCGTGCAATTTCGTGCTTGCTGGATTAACTGCGTCTTCGCCCGACGAATTCGATTCGGGAGAGGGCGGAAAAAAAAAAAAAAAAGAAAAAGAGGGAGGGGTGCAACACGAGGACTTCCCAGGGGGTCACCCATCCTAGTACTACTCTCGCCCAAGCACGCTTAACTTCGGAGTTCTGATGGGATCCGGTGCATTAGTGCTGGTATGATCGCACCCATTGAGTTACGCGCGTTAAGTTCATTTATTTGATCCGTACTCGTCTCGCAGTAGCCCTTCACACTTCGAGCGGGCAAAACTTTCTATTCGTACGTCGCCTCGCGGCCGGCAGCATATGCACGCGAAGCTCTCTTCGAGCCCCACGCCGTGCGCAATGGGCTACGCCCATTGCGCCTGATTTCCTGAGCCAAAATCGGACGTTTAAGCCCTCTACGCACCGTTTTTCTACAAATGGCGAGGCGGGCCCCGCTCCTGCACGGACATTAGCCCGACCAGTGCTCGCGGTAGACGGTCGTTTTGAAAATAAATAAATAAATTAACCCACGGCGTTCAATTTCGTGCTTGCTGGATTAACTGCGTCTTCGCCCGACGAATTCGATTCGGGAGAGGGCGGAAAAAAAAAAAAAAAGAAAAAGAGGGAGGGGTGCAACACGAGGACTTCCCAGGGGGTCACCCATCCTAGTACTACTCTCGCCCAAGCACGCTTAACTTCGGAGTTCTGATGGGATCCGGTGCATTAGTGCTGGTATGATCGCACCCGTTGAGTTACGCGCGTTAAGTTCATTTATTTGATCAGTACTCGTCTCGCAGTAGCCCTTCACACTTCGAGCGGGCAAAACTTTCTATTCGTACGTCGCCTCGCGGCCGGCAGCATATGCACGCGAAGCTCTCTTCGAGCCCCACGCCGTGCGCAATCGGCTACGCCCATTGCGCCTGATTTCCTGAGCCAAAATCGGACGTTTAAGCCCTCTACGCACCGTTTTTCTACAAATGGCGAGGCGGGCCCCGCTCCTGCACGGACATTAGCCCGACCAGTGCTCGCGGTAGACGGTCGTTTTGAAAATAAATAAATAAATTAACCCACGGCGTGCAATTTCGTGCTTGCTGGATTAACTGCGTCTTCGCCCGACGAATTCGATTCGGGAGAGGGCGGAAAAAAAAAAAAAAAAGAAAAAGAGGGAGGGGTGCAACACGAGGACTTCCCAGGGGGTCACCCATCCTAGTACTACACTCGCCCAAGCACGCTTAACTTCGGAGTTCTGATGGGATCCGGTGCATTAGTGCTGGTATGATCGCACCCGTTGAGTTACGCGCGTTAAGTTCATTTATTTGATCCGTACTCGTCTCGCAGTAGCCCTTCACACTTCGAGCGGGCAAAACTTTCTATTCGTACGTCGCCTCGCGGCCGGCAGCATATGCACGCGAAGCTCTCTTCGAGCCCCACGCCGTGCGCAATAGGCTACGCCCATTGCGCCTGATTTCCTGAGCCAAAATCGGACGTTTAAGCCCTCTACGCACCGTTTTTCTACAAATGGCGAGGCGGGCCCCGCTCCTGCACGGACATTAGCCCGACCAGTGCTCGCGGTAGACGGTCGTTTTGAAAATAAATAAATAAATTAACCCACGGCGTGCAATTTCGTGCTTGCTGGATTAACTGCGTCTTCGCCCGACGAATTCGATTCGGGAGAGGGCGGAAAAAAAAAAAAAAAAGAAAAAGAGGGAGGGGTGCAACACGAGGACTTCCCAGGGGGTCACCCATCCTAGTACTACTCTCGCCCAAGCACGCTTAACTTCGGAGTTCTGATGGGATCCGGTGCATTAGTGCTGGTATGATCGCACCCGTTGAGTTACGCGCGTTAAGTTCATTTATTTGATCCGTACTCGTCTCGCAGTAGCCCTTCACACTTCGAGCGGGCAAAACTTTCTATTCGTACGTCGCCTCGCGGCCGGCAGCATATGCACGCGAAGCTCTCTTCGAGCCCCACGCCGTGCGCAATAGGCTACGCCCATTGCGCCTGATTTCCTGAGCCAAAATCGGACGTTTAAGCCCTCTACGCACCGTTTTTCTACAAATGGCGAGGCGGGCCCCGCTCCTGCACGGACATTAGCCCGACCAGTGCTCGCGGTAGACGGTCGTTTTGAAAATAAATAAATAAATTAACCCACGGCGTGCAATTTCGTGCTTGCTGGATTAACTGCGTCTTCGCCCGACGAATTCGATTCGGGAGAGGGCGGAAAAAAAAAAAAAAAAGAAAAAGAGGGAGGGGTGCAACACGAGGACTTCCCAGGGGGTCACCCATCCTAGTACTACTCTCGCCCAAGCACGCTTAACTTCGGAGTTCTGATGGGATCCGGTGCATTAGTGCTGGTATGATCGCACCCGTTGAGTTACGCGCGTTAAGTTCATTTATTTGATCCGTACTCGTCTCGCAGTAGCCCTTCACACTTCGAGCGGGCAAAACTTTCTATTCGTACGTCGCCTCGCGGCCGGCAGCATATGCACGCGAAGCTCTCTTCGAGCCCCACGCCGTGCGCAATGGGCGCGGTAGACGGTCGTTTTGAAAATAAATAAATAAATTAACCCACGGCGTGCAATTTCGTGCTTGCTGGATTAACTGCGTCTTCGCCCGACGAATTCGATTCGGGAGAGGGCGGAAAAAAAAAAAAAAAGAAAAAGAGGGAGGGGTGCAACACGAGGACTTCCCAGGGGGTCACCCATCCTAGTACTACTCTCGCCCAAGCACGCTTAACTTCGGAGTTCTGATGGGATCCGGTGCATTAGTGCTGGTATGATCGCACCCGTTGAGTTACGCGCGTTAAGTTCATTTATTTGATCCGTACTCGTCTCGCAGTAGCCCTTCACACTTCGAGCGGGCAAAACTTTCTATTCGTACGTCGCCTCGCGGCCGGCAGCATATGCACGCGAAGCTCTCTTCGAGCCCCACGCCGTGCGCAATGGGCTACGCCCATTGCGCCTGATTTCCTGAGCCAAAATCGGACGTTTAAGCCCTCTACGCACCGTTTTTCTACAAATGGCGAGCGGGCCCCGCTCCTGCACGGACATTAGCCCGACCAGTGCTCGCGGTAGACGGTCGTTTTGAAAATAAATAAATAAATTAACCCACGGCGTGCAATTTCGTGCTTGCTGGATTAACTGCGTCTTCGCCCGACGAATTCGATTCGGGAGAGGGCGGAAAAAAAAAAAAAAAAGAAAAAGAGGGAGGGGTGCAACACGAGGACTTCCCAGGGGGTCACCCATCCTAGTACTACTCTCGCCCAAGCACGCTTAACTTCGGAGTTCTGATGGGATCCGGTGCATTAGTGCTGGTATGATCGCACCCATTGAGTTACGCGCGTTAAGTTCATTTATTTGATCCGTACTCGTCTCGCAGTAGCCCTTCACACTTCGAGCGGGCAAAACTTTCTATTCGTACGTCGCCTCGCAGCCGGCAGCATATGCACGCGAAGCTCTCTTCGAGCCCCACGCCGTGCGCAATGGGCTACGCCCATTGCGCCTGATTTCCTGAGCCAAAATCGGACGTTTAAGCCCTCTACGCACCGTTTTTCTACAAATGGCGAGGCGGGCCCCGCTCCTGCACGGACATTAGCCCGACCAGTGCTCGCGGTAGACGGTCGTTTTGAAAATAAATAAATAAATTAACCCACGGCGTGCAATTTCGTGCTTGCTGGATTAACTGCGTCTTCGCCCGACGAATTCGATTCGGGAGAGGGCGGAAAAAAAAAAAAAAAAGAAAAAGAGGGAGGGGTGCAACACGAGGACTTCCCAGGGGGTCACCCATCCTAGTACTACTCTCGCCCAAGCACGCTTAACTTCGGAGTTCTGATGGGATCCGGTGCATTAGTGCTGGTATGATCGCACCCGTTGAGTTACGCGCGTTAAGTTCATTTATTTGATCCGTACTCGTCTCGCAGTAGCCCTTCACACTTCGAGCGGGCAAAACTTTCTATTCGTACGTCGCCTCGCGGCCGGCAGCATATGCACGCGAAGCTCTCTTCGAGCCCCACGCCGTGCGCAATGGGCGCGGTAGACGGTCGTTTTGAAAATAAATAAATAAATTAACCCACGGCGTGCAATTTCGTGCTTGCTGGATTAACTGCGTCTTCGCCCGACGAATTCGATTCGGGAGAGGGCGGAAAAAAAAAAAAAAAGAAAAAGAGGGAGGGGTGCAACACGAGGACTTCCCAGGGGGTCACCCATCCTAGTACTACTCTCGCCCAAGCACGCTTAACTTCGGAGTTCTGATGGGATCCGGTGCATTAGTGCTGGTATGATCGCACCCGTTGAGTTACGCGCGTTAAGTTCATTTATTTGATCCGTACTCGTCTCGCAGTAGCCCTTCACACTTCGAGCGGGCAAAACTTTCTATTCGTACGTCGCCTCGCGGCCGGCAGCATATGCACGCGAAGCTCTCTTCGAGCCCCACGCCGTGCGCAATGGGCTACGCCCATTGCGCCTGATTTCCTGAGCCAAAATCGGACGTTTAAGCCCTCTACGCACCGTTTTTCTACAAATGGCGAGGCGGGCCCCGCTCCTGCACGGACATTAGCCCGACCAGTGCTCGCGGTACACGGTCGTTTTGAAAATAAATAAATAAATTAACCCACGGCGTGCAATTTCGTGCTTGCTGGATTAACTGCGTCTTCGCCCGACGAATTCGATTCGGGAGAGGGCGGAAAAAAAAAAAAAAAAGAAAAAGAGGGAGGGGTGCAACACGAGGACTTCCCAGGGGGTCACCCATCCTAGTACTACTCTCGCCCAAGCACGCTTAACTTCGGAGTTCTGATGGGATCCGGTGCATTAGTGCTGGTATGATCGCACCCATTGAGTTACGCGCGTTAAGTTCATTTATTTGATCCGTACTCGTCTCGCAGTAGCCCTTCACACTTCGAGCGGGCAAAACTTTCTATTCGTACGTCGCCTCGCGGCCGGCAGCATATGCACGCGAAGCTCTCTTCGAGCCCCACGCCGTGCGCAATGGGCTACGCCCATTGCGCCTGATTTCCTGAGCCAAAATCGGACGTTTAAGCCCTCTACGCACCGTTTTTCTACAAATGGCGAGGCGGGCCCCGCTCCTGCACGGACATTAGCCCGACCAGTGCTCGCGGTACACGGTCGTTTTGAAAATAAATAAATAAATTAACCCACGGCGTGCAATTTCGTGCTTGCTGGATTAACTGCGTCTTCGCCCGACGAATTCGATTCGGGAGAGGGCGGAAAAAAAAAAAAAAAAGAAAAAGAGGGAGGGGTGCAACACGAGGACTTCCCAGGGGGTCACCCATCCTAGTACTACTCTCGCCCAAGCACGCTTAACTTCGGAGTTCTGATGGGATCCGGTGCATTAGTGCTGGTATGATCGCACCCATTGAGTTACGCGCGTTAAGTTCATTTATTTGATCCGTACTCGTCTCGCAGTAGCCCTTCACACTTCGAGCGGGCAAAACTTTCTATTCGTACGTCGCCTCGCGGCCGGCAGCATATGCACGCGAAGCTCTCTTCGAGCCCCACGCCGTGCGCAATAGGCTACGCCCATTGCGCCTGATTTCCTGAGCCAAAATCGGACGTTTAAGCCCTCTACGCACCGTTTTTCTACAAATGGCGAGGCGGGCCCCGCTCCTGCACGGACATTAGCCCGACCAGTGCTCGCGGTAGACGGTCGTTTTGAAAATAAATAAATAAATTAACCCACGGCGTGCAATTTCGTGCTTGCTGGATTAACTGCGTCTTCGCCCGACGAATTCGATTCGGGAGAGGGCGGAAAAAAAAAAAAAAAGAAAAAGAGGGAGGGGTGCAACACGAGGACTTCCCAGGGGGTCACCCATCCTAGTACTACTCTCGCCCAAGCACGCTTAACTTCGGAGTTCTGATGGGATCCGGTGCATTAGTGCTGGTATGATCGCACCCGTTGAGTTACGCGCGTTAAGTTCATTTATTTGATCAGTACTCGTCTCGCAGTAGCCCTTCACACTTCGAGCGGGCAAAACTTTCTATTCGTACGTCGCCTCGCGGCCGGCAGCATATGCACGCGAAGCTCTCTTCGAGCCCCACGCCGTGCGCAATAGGCTACGCCCATTGCGCCTTATTTCCTGAGCCAAAATCGGACGTTTAAGCCCTCTACGCACCGTTTTTCTACAAATGGCGAGGCGGGCCCCGCTCCTGCACGGACATTAGCCCGACCAGTGCTCGCGGTAGACGGTCGTTTTGAAAATAAATAAATAAATTAACCCACGGCGTGCAATTTCGTGCTTGCTGGATTAACTGCGTCTTCGCCCGACGAATTCGATTCGGGAGAGGGCGGAAAAAAAAAAAAAAAAGAAAAAGAGGGAGGGGTGCAACACGAGGACTTCCCAGGGGGTCACCCATCCTAGTACTACTCTCGCCCAAGCACGCTTAACTTCGGAGTTCTGATGGGATCCGGTGCATTAGTGCTGGTATGATCGCACCCGTTGAGTTACGCGCGTTAAGTTCATTTATTTGATCCGTACTCGTCTCGCAGTAGCCCTTCACACTTCGAGCGGGCAAAACTTTCTATTCGTACGTCGCCTCGCGGCCGGCAGCATATGCACGCGAAGCTCTCTTCGAGCCCCACGCCGTGCGCAATGGGCGCGGTAGACGGTCGTTTTGAAAATAAATAAATAAATTAACCCACGGCGTGCAATTTCGTGCTTGCTGGATTAACTGCGTCTTCGCCCGACGAATTCGATTCGGGAGAGGGCGGAAAAAAAAAAAAAAAGAAAAAGAGGGAGGGGTGCAACACGAGGACTTCCCAGGGGGTCACCCATCCTAGTACTACTCTCGCCCAAGCACGCTTAACTTCGGAGTTCTGATGGGATCCGGTGCATTAGTGCTGGTATGATCGCACCCGTTGAGTTACGCGCGTTAAGTTCATTTATTTGATCCGTACTCGTCTCGCAGTAGCCCTTCACACTTCGAGCGGGCAAAACTTTCTATTCGTACGTCGCCTCGCGGCCGGCAGCATATGCACGCGAAGCTCTCTTCGAGCCCCACGCCGTGCGCAATGGGCTACGCCCATTGCGCCTGATTTCCTGAGCCAAAATCGGACGTTTAAGCCCTCTACGCACCGTTTTTCTACAAATGGCGAGGCGGGCCCCGCTCCTGCACGGACATTAGCCCGACCAGTGCTCGCGGTACACGGTCGTTTTGAAAATAAATAAATAAATTAACCCACGGCGTGCAATTTCGTGCTTGCTGGATTAACTGCGTCTTCGCCCGACGAATTCGATTCGGGAGAGGGCGGAAAAAAAAAAAAAAAAGAAAAAGAGGGAGGGGTGCAACACGAGGACTTCCCAGGGGGTCACCCATCCTAGTACTACTCTCGCCCAAGCACGCTTAACTTCGGAGTTCTGATGGGATCCGGTGCATTAGTGCTGGTATGATCGCACCCGTTGAGTTACGCGCGTTAAGTTCATTTATTTGATCCGTACTCGTCTCGCAGTAACCCTTCACAGTTCGAGCGGGCAAAACTTTCTATTCGTACGTCGCCTCGCGGCCGGCAGCATATGCACGCGAAGCTCTCTTCGAGCCCCACGCCGTGCGCAATGGGCGCGGTAGACGGTCGTTTTGAAAATAAATAAATAAATTAACCCACGGCGTGCAATTTCGTGCTTGCTGGATTAACTGCGTCTTCGCCCGACGAATTCGATTCGGGAGAGGGCGGAAAAAAAAAAAAAAAGAAAAAGAGGGAGGGGTGCAACACGAGGACTTCCCAGGGGGTCACCCATCCTAGTACTACTCTCGCCCAAGCACGCTTAACTTCGGAGTTCTGATGGGATCCGGTGCATTAGTGCTGGTATGATCGCACCCGTTGAGTTACGCGCGTTAAGTTCATTTATTTGATCCGTACTCGTCTCGCAGTAGCCCTTCACACTTCGAGCGGGCAAAACTTTCTATTCGTACGTCGCCTCGCGGCCGGCAGCATATGCACGCGAAGCTCTCTTCGAGCCCCACGCCGTGCGCAATGGGCTACGCCCATTGCGCCTGATTTCCTGAGCCAAAATCGGACGTTTAAGCCCTCTACGCACCGTTTTTCTACAAATGGCGAGGCGGGCCCCGCTCCTGCACGGACATTAGCCCGACCAGTGCTCGCGGTAGACGGTCGTTTTGAAAATAAATAAATAAATTAACCCACGGCGTGCAATTTCGTGCTTGCTGGATTAACTGCGTCTTCGCCCGACGAATTCGATTCGGGAGAGGGCGGAAAAAAAAAAAAAAAAGAAAAAGAGGGAGGGGTGCAACACGAGGACTTCCCAGGGGGTCACCCATCCTAGTACTACTCTCGCCCAAGCACGCTTAACTTCGGAGTTCTGATGGGATCCGGTGCATTAGTGCTGGTATGATCGCACCCATTGAGTTACGCGCGTTAAGTTCATTTATTTGATCCGTACTCGTCTCGCAGTAGCCCTTCACACTTCGAGCGGGCAAAACTTTCTATTCGTACGTCGCCTCGCGGCCGGCAGCATATGCACGCGAAGCTCTCTTCGAGCCCCACGCCGTGCGCAATGGGCTACGCCCATTGCGCCTGATTTCCTGAGCCAAAATCGGACGTTTAAGCCCTCTACGCACCGTTTTTCTACAAATGGCGAGGCGGGCCCCGCTCCTGCACGGACATTAGCCCGACCAGTGCTCGCGGTACACGGTCGTTTTGAAAATAAATAAATAAATTAACCCACGGCGTGCAATTTCGTGCTTGCTGGATTAACTGCGTCTTCGCCCGACGAATTCGATTCGGGAGAGGGCGGAAAAAAAAAAAAAAAAGAAAAAGAGGGAGGGGTGCAACACGAGGACTTCCCAGGGGGTCACCCATCCTAGTACTACTCTCGCCCAAGCACGCTTAACTTCGGAGTTCTGATGGGATCCGGTGCATTAGTGCTGGTATGATCGCACCCATTGAGTTACGCGCGTTAAGTTCATTTATTTGATCCGTACTCGTCTCGCAGTAGCCCTTCACACTTCGAGCGGGCAAAACTTTCTATTCGTACGTCGCCTCGCGGCCGGCAGCATATGCACGCGAAGCTCTCTTCGAGCCCCACGCCGTGCGCAATAGGCTACGCCCATTGCGCCTGATTTCCTGAGCCAAAATCGGACGTTTAAGCCCTCTACGCACCGTTTTTCTACAAATGGCGAGGCGGGCCCCGCTCCTGCACGGACATTAGCCCGACCAGTGCTCGCGGTAGACGGTCGTTTTGAAAATAAATAAATAAATTAACCCACGGCGTGCAATTTCGTGCTTGCTGGATTAACTGCGTCTTCGCCCGACGAATTCGATTCGGGAGAGGGCGGAAAAAAAAAAAAAAAGAAAAAGAGGGAGGGGTGCAACACGAGGACTTCCCAGGGGGTCACCCATCCTAGTACTACTCTCGCCCAAGCACGCTTAACTTCGGAGTTCTGATGGGATCCGGTGCATTAGTGCTGGTATGATCGCACCCGTTGAGTTACGCGCGTTAAGTTCATTTATTTGATCAGTACTCGTCTCGCAGTAGCCCTTCACACTTCGAGCGGGCAAAACTTTCTATTCGTACGTCGCCTCGCGGCCGGCAGCATATGCACGCGAAGCTCTCTTCGAGCCCCACGCCGTGCGCAATGGGCTACGCCCATTGCGCCTGATTTCCTGAGCCAAAATCGGACGTTTAAGCCCTCTACGCACCGTTTTTCTACAAATGGCGAGGCGGGCCCCGCTCCTGCACGGACATTAGCCCGACCAGTGCTCGCGGTAGACGGTCGTTTTGAAAATAAATAAATAAATTAACCCACGGCGTGCAATTTCGTGCTTGCTGGATTAACTGCGTCTTCGCCCGACGAATTCGATTCGGGAGAGGGCGGAAAAAAAAAAAAAAAAGAAAAAGAGGGAGGGGTGCAACACGAGGACTTCCCAGGGGGTCACCCATCCTAGTACTACTCTCGCCCAAGCACGCTTAACTTCGGAGTTCTGATGGGATCCGGTGCATTAGTGCTGGTATGATCGCACCCATTGAGTTACGCGCGTTAAGTTCATTTATTTGATCCGTACTCGTCTCGCAGTAGCCCTTCACACTTCGAGCGGGCAAAACTTTCTATTCGTACGTCGCCTCGCGGCCGGCAGCATATGCACGCGAAGCTCTCTTCGAGCCCCACGCCGTGCGCAATAGGCTACGCCCATTGCGCCTGATTTCCTGAGCCAAAATCGGACGTTTAAGCCCTCTACGCACCGTTTTTCTACAAATGGCGAGGCGGGCCCCGCTCCTGCACGGACATTAGCCCGACCAGTGCTCGCGGTAGACGGTCGTTTTGAAAATAAATAAATAAATTAACCCACGGCGTTCAATTTCGTGCTTGCTGGATTAACTGCGTCTTCGCCCGACGAATTCGATTCGGGAGAGGGCGGAAAAAAAAAAAAAAAAGAAAAAGAGGGAGGGGTGCAACACGAGGACTTCCCAGGGGGTCACCCATCCTAGTACTACTCTCGCCCAAGCACGCTTAACTTCGGAGTTCTGATGGGATCCGGTGCATTAGTGCTGGTATGATCGCACCCGTTGAGTTACGCGCGTTAAGTTCATTTATTTGATCAGTACTCGTCTCGCAGTAGCCCTTCACACTTCGAGCGGGCAAAACTTTCTATTCGTACGTCGCCTCGCGGCCGGCAGCATATGCACGCGAAGCTCTCTTCGAGCCCCACGCCGTGCGCAATAGGCTACGCCCATTGCGCCTGATTTCCTGAGCCAAAATCGGACGTTTAAGCCCTCTACGCACCGTTTTTCTACAAATGGCGAGGCGGGCCCCGCTCCTGCACGGACATTAGCCCGACCAGTGCTCGCGGTAGACGGTCGTTTTGAAAATAAATAAATAAATTAACCCACGGCGTGCAATTTCGTGCTTGCTGGATTAACTGCGTCTTCGCCCGACGAATTCGATTCGGGAGAGGGCGGAAAAAAAAAAAAAAAAGAAAAAGAGGGAGGGGTGCAACACGAGGACTTCCCAGGGGGTCACCCATCCTAGTACTACACTCGCCCAAGCACGCTTAACTTCGGAGTTCTGATGGGATCCGGTGCATTAGTGCTGGTATGATCGCACCCGTTGAGTTACGCGCGTTAAGTTCATTTATTTGATCCGTACTCGTCTCGCAGTAGCCCTTCACACTTCGAGCGGGCAAAACTTTCTATTCGTACGTCGCCTCGCGGCCGGCAGCATATGCACGCGAAGCTCTCTTCGAGCCCCACGCCGTGCGCAATAGGCTACGCCCATTGCGCCTGATTTCCTGAGCCAAAATCGGACGTTTAAGCCCTCTACGCACCGTTTTTCTACAAATGGCGAGGCGGGCCCCGCTCCTGCACGGACATTAGCCCGACCAGTGCTCGCGGTAGACGGTCGTTTTGAAAATAAATAAATAAATTAACCCACGGCGTGCAATTTCGTGCTTGCTGGATTAACTGCGTCTTCGCCCGACGAATTCGATTCGGGAGAGGGCGGAAAAAAAAAAAAAAAAGAAAAAGAGGGAGGGGTGCAACACGAGGACTTCCCAGGGGGTCACCCATCCTAGTACTACTCTCGCCCAAGCACGCTTAACTTCGGAGTTCTGATGGGATCCGGTGCATTAGTGCTGGTATGATCGCACCCGTTGAGTTACGCGCGTTAAGTTCATTTATTTGATCCGTACTCGTCTCGCAGTAGCCCTTCACACTTCGAGCGGGCAAAACTTTCTATTCGTACGTCGCCTCGCGGCCGGCAGCATATGCACGCGAAGCTCTCTTCGAGCCCCACGCCGTGCGCAATGGGCGCGGTAGACGGTCGTTTTGAAAATAAATAAATAAATTAACCCACGGCGTGCAATTTCGTGCTTGCTGGATTAACTGCGTCTTCGCCCGACGAATTCGATTCGGGAGAGGGCGGAAAAAAAAAAAAAAAGAAAAAGAGGGAGGGGTGCAACACGAGGACTTCCCAGGGGGTCACCCATCCTAGTACTACTCTCGCCCAAGCACGCTTAACTTCGGAGTTCTGATGGGATCCGGTGCATTAGTGCTGGTATGATCGCACCCGTTGAGTTACGCGCGTTAAGTTCATTTATTTGATCCGTACTCGTCTCGCAGTAGCCCTTCACACTTCGAGCGGGCAAAACTTTCTATTCGTACGTCGCCTCGCGGCCGGCAGCATATGCACGCGAAGCTCTCTTCGAGCCCCACGCCGTGCGCAATGGGCTACGCCCATTGCGCCTGATTTCCTGAGCCAAAATCGGACGTTTAAGCCCTCTACGCACCGTTTTTCTACAAATGGCGAGGCGGGCCCCGCTCCTGCACGGACATTAGCCCGACCAGTGCTCGCGGTACACGGTCGTTTTGAAAATAAATAAATAAATTAACCCACGGCGTGCAATTTCGTGCTTGCTGGATTAACTGCGTCTTCGCCCGACGAATTCGATTCGGGAGAGGGCGGAAAAAAAAAAAAAAAAGAAAAAGAGGGAGGGGTGCAACACGAGGACTTCCCAGGGGGTCACCCATCCTAGTACTACTCTCGCCCAAGCACGCTTAACTTCGGAGTTCTGATGGGATCCGGTGCATTAGTGCTGGTATGATCGCACCCATTGAGTTACGCGCGTTAAGTTCATTTATTTGATCCGTACTCGTCTCGCAGTAGCCCTTCACACTTCGAGCGGGCAAAACTTTCTATTCGTACGTCGCCTCGCGGCCGGCAGCATATGCACGCGAAGCTCTCTTCGAGCCCCACGCCGTGCGCAATGGGCTACGCCCATTGCGCCTGATTTCCTGAGCCAAAATCGGACGTTTAAGCCCTCTACGCACCGTTTTTCTACAAATGGCGAGGCGGGCCCCGCTCCTGCACGGACATTAGCCCGACCAGTGCTCGCGGTACACGGTCGTTTTGAAAATAAATAAATAAATTAACCCACGGCGTGCAATTTCGTGCTTGCTGGATTAACTGCGTCTTCGCCCGACGAATTCGATTCGGGAGAGGGCGGAAAAAAAAAAAAAAAAGAAAAAGAGGGAGGGGTGCAACACGAGGACTTCCCAGGGGGTCACCCATCCTAGTACTACTCTCGCCCAAGCACGCTTAACTTCGGAGTTCTGATGGGATCCGGTGCATTAGTGCTGGTATGATCGCACCCATTGAGTTACGCGCGTTAAGTTCATTTATTTGATCCGTACTCGTCTCGCAGTAGCCCTTCACACTTCGAGCGGGCAAAACTTTCTATTCGTACGTCGCCTCGCGGCCGGCAGCATATGCACGCGAAGCTCTCTTCGAGCCCCACGCCGTGCGCAATAGGCTACGCCCATTGCGCCTGATTTCCTGAGCCAAAATCGGACGTTTAAGCCCTCTACGCACCGTTTTTCTACAAATGGCGAGGCGGGCCCCGCTCCTGCACGGACATTAGCCCGACCAGTGCTCGCGGTAGACGGTCGTTTTGAAAATAAATAAATAAATTAACCCACGGCGTGCAATTTCGTGCTTGCTGGATTAACTGCGTCTTCGCCCGACGAATTCGATTCGGGAGAGGGCGGAAAAAAAAAAAAAAAGAAAAAGAGGGAGGGGTGCAACACGAGGACTTCCCAGGGGGTCACCCATCCTAGTACTACTCTCGCCCAAGCACGCTTAACTTCGGAGTTCTGATGGGATCCGGTGCATTAGTGCTGGTATGATCGCACCCGTTGAGTTACGCGCGTTAAGTTCATTTATTTGATCAGTACTCGTCTCGCAGTAGCCCTTCACACTTCGAGCGGGCAAAACTTTCTATTCGTACGTCGCCTCGCGGCCGGCAGCATATGCACGCGAAGCTCTCTTCGAGCCCCACGCCGTGCGCAATAGGCTACGCCCATTGCGCCTGATTTCCTGAGCCAAAATCGGACGTTTAAGCCCTCTACGCACCGTTTTTCTACAAATGGCGAGGCGGGCCCCGCTCCTGCACGGACATTAGCCCGACCAGTGCTCGCGGTAGACGGTCGTTTTGAAAATAAATAAATAAATTAACCCACGGCGTGCAATTTCGTGCTTGCTGGATTAACTGCGTCTTCGCCCGACGAATTCGATTCGGGAGAGGGCGGAAAAAAAAAAAAAAAAGAAAAAGAGGGAGGGGTGCAACACGAGGACTTCCCAGGGGGTCACCCATCCTAGTACTACACTCGCCCAAGCACGCTTAACTTCGGAGTTCTGATGGGATCCGGTGCATTAGTGCTGGTATGATCGCACCCGTTGAGTTACGCGCGTTAAGTTCATTTATTTGATCCGTACTCGTCTCGCAGTAGCCCTTCACACTTCGAGCGGGCAAAACTTTCTATTCGTACGTCGCCTCGCGGCCGGCAGCATATGCACGCGAAGCTCTCTTCGAGCCCCACGCCGTGCGCAATAGGCTACGCCCATTGCGCCTGATTTCCTGAGCCAAAATCGGACGTTTAAGCCCTCTACGCACCGTTTTTCTACAAATGGCGAGGCGGGCCCCGCTCCTGCACGGACATTAGCCCGACCAGTGCTCGCGGTAGACGGTCGTTTTGAAAATAAATAAATAAATTAACCCACGGCGTGCAATTTCGTGCTTGCTGGATTAACTGCGTCTTCGCCCGACGAATTCGATTCGGGAGAGGGCGGAAAAAAAAAAAAAAAAGAAAAAGAGGGAGGGGTGCAACACGAGGACTTCCCAGGGGGTCACCCATCCTAGTACTACTCTCGCCCAAGCACGCTTAACTTCGGAGTTCTGATGGGATCCGGTGCATTAGTGCTGGTATGATCGCACCCGTTGAGTTACGCGCGTTAAGTTCATTTATTTGATCCGTACTCGTCTCGCAGTAGCCCTTCACACTTCGAGCGGGCAAAACTTTCTATTCGTACGTCGCCTCGCGGCCGGCAGCATATGCACGCGAAGCTCTCTTCGAGCCCCACGCCGTGCGCAATGGGCGCGGTAGACGGTCGTTTTGAAAATAAATAAATAAATTAACCCACGGCGTGCAATTTCGTGCTTGCTGGATTAACTGCGTCTTCGCCCGACGAATTCGATTCGGGAGAGGGCGGAAAAAAAAAAAAAAAGAAAAAGAGGGAGGGGTGCAACACGAGGACTTCCCAGGGGGTCACCCATCCTAGTACTACTCTCGCCCAAGCACGCTTAACTTCGGAGTTCTGATGGGATCCGGTGCATTAGTGCTGGTATGATCGCACCCGTTGAGTTACGCGCGTTAAGTTCATTTATTTGATCCGTACTCGTCTCGCAGTAGCCCTTCACACTTCGAGCGGGCAAAACTTTCTATTCGTACGTCGCCTCGCGGCCGGCAGCATATGCACGCGAAGCTCTCTTCGAGCCCCACGCCGTGCGCAATGGGCTACGCCCATTGCGCCTGATTTCCTGAGCCAAAATCGGACGTTTAAGCCCTCTACGCACCGTTTTTCTACAAATGGCGAGGCGGGCCCCGCTCCTGCACGGACATTAGCCCGACCAGTGCTCGCGGTACACGGTTGTTTTGAAAATAAATAAATAAATTAACCCACGGCGTGCAATTTCGTGCTTGCTGGATTAACTGCGTCTTCGCCCGACGAATTCGATTCGGGAGAGGGCGGAAAAAAAAAAAAAAAAGAAAAAGAGGGAGGGGTGCAACACGAGGACTTCCCAGGGGGTCACCCATCCTAGTACTACTCTCGCCCAAGCACGCTTAACTTCGGAGTTCTGATGGGATCCGGTGCATTAGTGCTGGTATGATCGCACCCATTGAGTTACGCGCGTTAAGTTCATTTATTTGATCCGTACTCGTCTCGCAGTAGCCCTTCACACTTCGAGCGGGCAAAACTTTCTATTCGTACGTCGCCTCGCGGCCGGCAGCATATGCACGCGAAGCTCTCTTCGAGCCCCACGCCGTGCGCAATGGGCTACGCCCATTGCGCCTGATTTCCTGAGCCAAAATCGGACGTTTAAGCCCTCTACGCACCGTTTTTCTACAAATGGCGAGGCGGGCCCCGCTCCTGCACGGACATTAGCCCGACCAGTGCTCGCGGTACACGGTCGTTTTGAAAATAAATAAATAAATTAACCCACGGCGTGCAATTTCGTGCTTGCTGGATTAACTGCGTCTTCGCCCGACGAATTCGATTCGGGAGAGGGCGGAAAAAAAAAAAAAAAAGAAAAAGAGGGAGGGGTGCAACACGAGGACTTCCCAGGGGGTCACCCATCCTAGTACTACTCTCGCCCAAGCACGCTTAACTTCGGAGTTCTGATGGGATCCGGTGCATTAGTGCTGGTATGATCGCACCCATTGAGTTACGCGCGTTAAGTTCATTTATTTGATCCGTACTCGTCTCGCAGTAGCCCTTCACACTTCGAGCGGGCAAAACTTTCTATTCGTACGTCGCCTCGCGGCCGGCAGCATATGCACGCGAAGCTCTCTTCGAGCCCCACGCCGTGCGCAATAGGCTACGCCCATTGCGCCTGATTTCCTGAGCCAAAATCGGACGTTTAAGCCCTCTACGCACCGTTTTTCTACAAATGGCGAGGCGGGCCCCGCTCCTGCACGGACATTAGCCCGACCAGTGCTCGCGGTAGACGGTCGTTTTGAAAATAAATAAATAAATTAACCCACGGCGTGCAATTTCGTGCTTGCTGGATTAACTGCGTCTTCGCCCGACGAATTCGATTCGGGAGAGGGCGGAAAAAAAAAAAAAAAGAAAAAGAGGGAGGGGTGCAACACGAGGACTTCCCAGGGGGTCACCCATCCTAGTACTACTCTCGCCCAAGCACGCTTAACTTCGGAGTTCTGATGGGATCCGGTGCATTAGTGCTGGTATGATCGCACCCGTTGAGTTACGCGCGTTAAGTTCATTTATTTGATCAGTACTCGTCTCGCAGTAGCCCTTCACACTTCGAGCGGGCAAAACTTTCTATTCGTACGTCGCCTCGCGGCCGGCAGCATATGCACGCGAAGCTCTCTTCGAGCCCCACGCCGTGCGCAATAGGCTACGCCCATTGCGCCTTATTTCCTGAGCCAAAATCGGACGTTTAAGCCCTCTACGCACCGTTTTTCTACAAATGGCGAGGCGGGCCCCGCTCCTGCACGGACATTAGCCCGACCAGTGCTCGCGGTAGACGGTCGTTTTGAAAATAAATAAATAAATTAACCCACGGCGTGCAATTTCGTGCTTGCTGGATTAACTGCGTCTTCGCCCGACGAATTCGATTCGGGAGAGGGCGGAAAAAAAAAAAAAAAAGAAAAAGAGGGAGGGGTGCAACACGAGGACTTCCCAGGGGGTCACCCATCCTAGTACTACTCTCGCCCAAGCACGCTTAACTTCGGAGTTCTGATGGGATCCGGTGCATTAGTGCTGGTATGATCGCACCCGTTGAGTTACGCGCGTTAAGTTCATTTATTTGATCCGTACTCGTCTCGCAGTAGCCCTTCACACTTCGAGCGGGCAAAACTTTCTATTCGTACGTCGCCTCGCGGCCGGCAGCATATGCACGCGAAGCTCTCTTCGAGCCCCACGCCGTGCGCAATGGGCGCGGTAGACGGTCGTTTTGAAAATAAATAAATAAATTAACCCACGGCGTGCAATTTCGTGCTTGCTGGATTAACTGCGTCTTCGCCCGACGAATTCGATTCGGGAGAGGGCGGAAAAAAAAAAAAAAAGAAAAAGAGGGAGGGGTGCAACACGAGGACTTCCCAGGGGGTCACCCATCCTAGTACTACTCTCGCCCAAGCACGCTTAACTTCGGAGTTCTGATGGGATCCGGTGCATTAGTGCTGGTATGATCGCACCCGTTGAGTTACGCGCGTTAAGTTCATTTATTTGATCCGTACTCGTCTCGCAGTAGCCCTTCACACTTCGAGCGGGCAAAACTTTCTATTCGTACGTCGCCTCGCGGCCGGCAGCATATGCACGCGAAGCTCTCTTCGAGCCCCACGCCGTGCGCAATGGGCTACGCCCATTGCGCCTGATTTCCTGAGCCAAAATCGGACGTTTAAGCCCTCTACGCACCGTTTTTCTACAAATGGCGAGGCGGGCCCCGCTCCTGCACGGACATTAGCCCGACCAGTGCTCGCGGTACACGGTCGTTTTGAAAATAAATAAATAAATTAACCCACGGCGTGCAATTTCGTGCTTGCTGGATTAACTGCGTCTTCGCCCGACGAATTCGATTCGGGAGAGGGCGGAAAAAAAAAAAAAAAAGAAAAAGAGGGAGGGGTGCAACACGAGGACTTCCCAGGGGGTCACCCATCCTAGTACTACTCTCGCCCAAGCACGCTTAACTTCGGAGTTCTGATGGGATCCGGTGCATTAGTGCTGGTATGATCGCACCCGTTGAGTTACGCGCGTTAAGTTCATTTATTTGATCCGTACTCGTCTCGCAGTAACCCTTCACAGTTCGAGCGGGCAAAACTTTCTATTCGTACGTCGCCTCGCGGCCGGCAGCATATGCACGCGAAGCTCTCTTCGAGCCCCACGCCGTGCGCAATGGGCGCGGTAGACGGTCGTTTTGAAAATAAATAAATAAATTAACCCACGGCGTGCAATTTCGTGCTTGCTGGATTAACTGCGTCTTCGCCCGACGAATTCGATTCGGGAGAGGGCGGAAAAAAAAAAAAAAAGAAAAAGAGGGAGGGGTGCAACACGAGGACTTCCCAGGGGGTCACCCATCCTAGTACTACTCTCGCCCAAGCACGCTTAACTTCGGAGTTCTGATGGGATCCGGTGCATTAGTGCTGGTATGATCGCACCCGTTGAGTTACGCGCGTTAAGTTCATTTATTTGATCCGTACTCGTCTCGCAGTAGCCCTTCACACTTCGAGCGGGCAAAACTTTCTATTCGTACGTCGCCTCGCGGCCGGCAGCATATGCACGCGAAGCTCTCTTCGAGCCCCACGCCGTGCGCAATGGGCTACGCCCATTGCGCCTGATTTCCTGAGCCAAAATCGGACGTTTAAGCCCTCTACGCACCGTTTTTCTACAAATGGCGAGGCGGGCCCCGCTCCTGCACGGACATTAGCCCGACCAGTGCTCGCGGTAGACGGTCGTTTTGAAAATAAATAAATAAATTAACCCACGGCGTGCAATTTCGTGCTTGCTGGATTAACTGCGTCTTCGCCCGACGAATTCGATTCGGGAGAGGGCGGAAAAAAAAAAAAAAAAGAAAAAGAGGGAGGGGTGCAACACGAGGACTTCCCAGGGGGTCACCCATCCTAGTACTACTCTCGCCCAAGCACGCTTAACTTCGGAGTTCTGATGGGATCCGGTGCATTAGTGCTGGTATGATCGCACCCATTGAGTTACGCGCGTTAAGTTCATTTATTTGATCCGTACTCGTCTCGCAGTAGCCCTTCACACTTCGAGCGGGCAAAACTTTCTATTCGTACGTCGCCTCGCGGCCGGCAGCATATGCACGCGAAGCTCTCTTCGAGCCCCACGCCGTGCGCAATGGGCTACGCCCATTGCGCCTGATTTCCTGAGCCAAAATCGGACGTTTAAGCCCTCTACGCACCGTTTTTCTACAAATGGCGAGGCGGGCCCCGCTCCTGCACGGACATTAGCCCGACCAGTGCTCGCGGTACACGGTCGTTTTGAAAATAAATAAATAAATTAACCCACGGCGTGCAATTTCGTGCTTGCTGGATTAACTGCGTCTTCGCCCGACGAATTCGATTCGGGAGAGGGCGGAAAAAAAAAAAAAAAAGAAAAAGAGGGAGGGGTGCAACACGAGGACTTCCCAGGGGGTCACCCATCCTAGTACTACTCTCGCCCAAGCACGCTTAACTTCGGAGTTCTGATGGGATCCGGTGCATTAGTGCTGGTATGATCGCACCCATTGAGTTACGCGCGTTAAGTTCATTTATTTGATCCGTACTCGTCTCGCAGTAGCCCTTCACACTTCGAGCGGGCAAAACTTTCTATTCGTACGTCGCCTCGCGGCCGGCAGCATATGCACGCGAAGCTCTCTTCGAGCCCCACGCCGTGCGCAATAGGCTACGCCCATTGCGCCTGATTTCCTGAGCCAAAATCGGACGTTTAAGCCCTCTACGCACCGTTTTTCTACAAATGGCGAGGCGGGCCCCGCTCCTGCACGGACATTAGCCCGACCAGTGCTCGCGGTAGACGGTCGTTTTGAAAATAAATAAATAAATTAACCCACGGCGTGCAATTTCGTGCTTGCTGGATTAACTGCGTCTTCGCCCGACGAATTCGATTCGGGAGAGGGCGGAAAAAAAAAAAAAAAGAAAAAGAGGGAGGGGTGCAACACGAGGACTTCCCAGGGGGTCACCCATCCTAGTACTACTCTCGCCCAAGCACGCTTAACTTCGGAGTTCTGATGGGATCCGGTGCATTAGTGCTGGTATGATCGCACCCGTTGAGTTACGCGCGTTAAGTTCATTTATTTGATCAGTACTCGTCTCGCAGTAGCCCTTCACACTTCGAGCGGGCAAAACTTTCTATTCGTACGTCGCCTCGCGGCCGGCAGCATATGCACGCGAAGCTCTCTTCGAGCCCCACGCCGTGCGCAATCGGCTACGCCCATTGCGCCTGATTTCCTGAGCCAAAATCGGACGTTTAAGCCCTCTACGCACCGTTTTTCTACAAATGGCGAGGCGGGCCCCGCTCCTGCACGGACATTAGCCCGACCAGTGCTCGCGGTAGACGGTCGTTTTGAAAATAAATAAATAAATTAACCCACGGCGTGCAATTTCGTGCTTGCTGGATTAACTGCGTCTTCGCCCGACGAATTCGATTCGGGAGAGGGCGGAAAAAAAAAAAAAAAAGAAAAAGAGGGAGGGGTGCAACACGAGGACTTCCCAGGGGGTCACCCATCCTAGTACTACTCTCGCCCAAGCACGCTTAACTTCGGAGTTCTGATGGGATCCGGTGCATTAGTGCTGGTATGATCGCACCCATTGAGTTACGCGCGTTAAGTTCATTTATTTGATCCGTACTCGTCTCGCAGTAGCCCTTCACACTTCGAGCGGGCAAAACTTTCTATTCGTACGTCGCCTCGCGGCCGGCAGCATATGCACGCGAAGCTCTCTTCGAGCCCCACGCCGTGCGCAATGGGCTACGCCCATTGCGCCTGATTTCCTGAGCCAAAATCGGACGTTTAAGCCCTCTACGCACCGTTTTTCTACAAATGGCGAGGCGGGCCCCGCTCCTGCACGGACATTAGCCCGACCAGTGCTCGCGGTACACGGTCGTTTTGAAAATAAATAAATAAATTAACCCACGGCGTGCAATTTCGTGCTTGCTGGATTAACTGCGTCTTCGCCCGACGAATTCGATTCGGGAGAGGGCGGAAAAAAAAAAAAAAAAGAAAAAGAGGGAGGGGTGCAACACGAGGACTTCCCAGGGGGTCACCCATCCTAGTACTACTCTCGCCCAAGCACGCTTAACTTCGGAGTTCTGATGGGATCCGGTGCATTAGTGCTGGTATGATCGCACCCATTGAGTTACGCGCGTTAAGTTCATTTATTTGATCCGTACTCGTCTCGCAGTAGCCCTTCACACTTCGAGCGGGCAAAACTTTCTATTCGTACGTCGCCTCGCGGCCGGCAGCATATGCACGCGAAGCTCTCTTCGAGCCCCACGCCGTGCGCAATAGGCTACGCCCATTGCGCCTGATTTCCTGAGCCAAAATCGGACGTTTAAGCCCTCTACGCACCGTTTTTCTACAAATGGCGAGGCGGGCCCCGCTCCTGCACGGACATTAGCCCGACCAGTGCTCGCGGTAGACGGTCGTTTTGAAAATAAATAAATAAATTAACCCACGGCGTGCAATTTCGTGCTTGCTGGATTAACTGCGTCTTCGCCCGACGAATTCGATTCGGGAGAGGGCGGAAAAAAAAAAAAAAAGAAAAAGAGGGAGGGGTGCAACACGAGGACTTCCCAGGGGGTCACCCATCCTAGTACTACTCTCGCCCAAGCACGCTTAACTTCGGAGTTCTGATGGGATCCGGTGCATTAGTGCTGGTATGATCGCACCCGTTGAGTTACGCGCGTTAAGTTCATTTATTTGATCAGTACTCGTCTCGCAGTAGCCCTTCACACTTCGAGCGGGCAAAACTTTCTATTCGTACGTCGCCTCGCGGCCGGCAGCATATGCACGCGAAGCTCTCTTCGAGCCCCACGCCGTGCGCAATAGGCTACGCCCATTGCGCCTTATTTCCTGAGCCAAAATCGGACGTTTAAGCCCTCTACGCACCGTTTTTCTACAAATGGCGAGGCGGGCCCCGCTCCTGCACGGACATTAGCCCGACCAGTGCTCGCGGTAGACGGTCGTTTTGAAAATAAATAAATAAATTAACCCACGGCGTGCAATTTCGTGCTTGCTGGATTAACTGCGTCTTCGCCCGACGAATTCGATTCGGGAGAGGGCGGAAAAAAAAAAAAAAAAGAAAAAGAGGGAGGGGTGCAACACGAGGACTTCCCAGGGGGTCACCCATCCTAGTACTACTCTCGCCCAAGCACGCTTAACTTCGGAGTTCTGATGGGATCCGGTGCATTAGTGCTGGTATGATCGCACCCGTTGAGTTACGCGCGTTAAGTTCATTTATTTGATCCGTACTCGTCTCGCAGTAGCCCTTCACACTTCGAGCGGGCAAAACTTTCTATTCGTACGTCGCCTCGCGGCCGGCAGCATATGCACGCGAAGCTCTCTTCGAGCCCCACGCCGTGCGCAATGGGCGCGGTAGACGGTCGTTTTGAAAATAAATAAATAAATTAACCCACGGCGTGCAATTTCGTGCTTGCTGGATTAACTGCGTCTTCGCCCGACGAATTCGATTCGGGAGAGGGCGGAAAAAAAAAAAAAAAGAAAAAGAGGGAGGGGTGCAACACGAGGACTTCCCAGGGGGTCACCCATCCTAGTACTACTCTCGCCCAAGCACGCTTAACTTCGGAGTTCTGATGGGATCCGGTGCATTAGTGCTGGTATGATCGCACCCGTTGAGTTACGCGCGTTAAGTTCATTTATTTGATCCGTACTCGTCTCGCAGTAGCCCTTCACACTTCGAGCGGGCAAAACTTTCTATTCGTACGTCGCCTCGCGGCCGGCAGCATATGCACGCGAAGCTCTCTTCGAGCCCCACGCCGTGCGCAATGGGCTACGCCCATTGCGCCTGATTTCCTGAGCCAAAATCGGACGTTTAAGCCCTCTACGCACCGTTTTTCTACAAATGGCGAGGCGGGCCCCGCTCCTGCACGGACATTAGCCCGACCAGTGCTCGCGGTACACGGTCGTTTTGAAAATAAATAAATAAATTAACCCACGGCGTGCAATTTCGTGCTTGCTGGATTAACTGCGTCTTCGCCCGACGAATTCGATTCGGGAGAGGGCGGAAAAAAAAAAAAAAAAGAAAAAGAGGGAGGGGTGCAACACGAGGACTTCCCAGGGGGTCACCCATCCTAGTACTACTCTCGCCCAAGCACGCTTAACTTCGGAGTTCTGATGGGATCCGGTGCATTAGTGCTGGTATGATCGCACCCGTTGAGTTACGCGCGTTAAGTTCATTTATTTGATCCGTACTCGTCTCGCAGTAACCCTTCACAGTTCGAGCGGGCAAAACTTTCTATTCGTACGTCGCCTCGCGGCCGGCAGCATATGCACGCGAAGCTCTCTTCGAGCCCCACGCCGTGCGCAATGGGCGCGGTAGACGGTCGTTTTGAAAATAAATAAATAAATTAACCCACGGCGTGCAATTTCGTGCTTGCTGGATTAACTGCGTCTTCGCCCGACGAATTCGATTCGGGAGAGGGCGGAAAAAAAAAAAAAAAGAAAAAGAGGGAGGGGTGCAACACGAGGACTTCCCAGGGGGTCACCCATCCTAGTACTACTCTCGCCCAAGCACGCTTAACTTCGGAGTTCTGATGGGATCCGGTGCATTAGTGCTGGTATGATCGCACCCGTTGAGTTACGCGCGTTAAGTTCATTTATTTGATCCGTACTCGTCTCGCAGTAGCCCTTCACACTTCGAGCGGGCAAAACTTTCTATTCGTACGTCGCCTCGCGGCCGGCAGCATATGCACGCGAAGCTCTCTTCGAGCCCCACGCCGTGCGCAATGGGCTACGCCCATTGCGCCTGATTTCCTGAGCCAAAATCGGACGTTTAAGCCCTCTACGCACCGTTTTTCTACAAATGGCGAGGCGGGCCCCGCTCCTGCACGGACATTAGCCCGACCAGTGCTCGCGGTACACGGTCGTTTTGAAAATAAATAAATAAATTAACCCACGGCGTGCAATTTCGTGCTTGCTGGATTAACTGCGTCTTCGCCCGACGAATTCGATTCGGGAGAGGGCGGAAAAAAAAAAAAAAAAGAAAAAGAGGGAGGGGTGCAACACGAGGACTTCCCAGGGGGTCACCCATCCTAGTACTACTCTCGCCCAAGCACGCTTAACTTCGGAGTTCTGATGGGATCCGGTGCATTAGTGCTGGTATGATCGCACCCATTGAGTTACGCGCGTTAAGTTCATTTATTTGATCCGTACTCGTCTCGCAGTAGCCCTTCACACTTCGAGCGGGCAAAACTTTCTATTCGTACGTCGCCTCGCGGCCGGCAGCATATGCACGCGAAGCTCTCTTCGAGCCCCACGCCGTGCGCAATAGGCTACGCCCATTGCGCCTGATTTCCTGAGCCAAAATCGGACGTTTAAGCCCTCTACGCACCGTTTTTCTACAAATGGCGAGGCGGGCCCCGCTCCTGCACGGACATTAGCCCGACCAGTGCTCGCGGTAGACGGTCGTTTTGAAAATAAATAAATAAATTAACCCACGGCGTGCAATTTCGTGCTTGCTGGATTAACTGCGTCTTCGCCCGACGAATTCGATTCGGGAGAGGGCGGAAAAAAAAAAAAAAAGAAAAAGAGGGAGGGGTGCAACACGAGGACTTCCCAGGGGGTCACCCATCCTAGTACTACTCTCGCCCAAGCACGCTTAACTTCGGAGTTCTGATGGGATCCGGTGCATTAGTGCTGGTATGATCGCACCCGTTGAGTTACGCGCGTTAAGTTCATTTATTTGATCAGTACTCGTCTCGCAGTAGCCCTTCACACTTCGAGCGGGCAAAACTTTCTATTCGTACGTCGCCTCGCGGCCGGCAGCATATGCACGCGAAGCTCTCTTCGAGCCCCACGCCGTGCGCAATCGGCTACGCCCATTGCGCCTGATTTCCTGAGCCAAAATCGGACGTTTAAGCCCTCTACGCACCGTTTTTCTACAAATGGCGAGGCGGGCCCCGCTCCTGCACGGACATTAGCCCGACCAGTGCTCGCGGTAGACGGTCGTTTTGAAAATAAATAAATAAATTAACCCACGGCGTGCAATTTCGTGCTTGCTGGATTAACTGCGTCTTCGCCCGACGAATTCGATTCGGGAGAGGGCGGAAAAAAAAAAAAAAAAGAAAAAGAGGGAGGGGTGCAACACGAGGACTTCCCAGGGGGTCACCCATCCTAGTACTACTCTCGCCCAAGCACGCTTAACTTCGGAGTTCTGATGGGATCCGGTGCATTAGTGCTGGTATGATCGCACCCGTTGAGTTACGCGCGTTAAGTTCATTTATTTGATCCGTACTCGTCTCGCAGTAGCCCTTCACACTTCGAGCGGGCAAAACTTTCTATTCGTACGTCGCCTCGCGGCCGGCAGCATATGCACGCGAAGCTCTCTTCGAGCCCCACGCCGTGCGCAATAGGCTACGCCCATTGCGCCTGATTTCCTGAGCCAAAATCGGACGTTTAAGCCCTCTACGCACCGTTTTTCTACAAATGGCGAGGCGGGCCCCGCTCCTGCACGGACATTAGCCCGACCAGTGCTCGCGGTAGACGGTCGTTTTGAAAATAAATAAATAAATTAACCCACGGCGTGCAATTTCGTGCTTGCTGGATTAACTGCGTCTTCGCCCGACGAATTCGATTCGGGAGAGGGCGGAAAAAAAAAAAAAAAAGAAAAAGAGGGAGGGGTGCTACACGAGGACTTCCCAGGGGGTCACCCATCCTAGTACTACTCTCGCCCAAGCACGCTTAACTTCGGAGTTCTGATGGGATCCGGTGCATTAGTGCTGGTATGATCGCACCCGTTGAGTTACGCGCGTTAAGTTCATTTATTTGATCCGTACTCGTCTCGCAGTAGCCCTTCACACTTCGAGCGGGCAAAACTTTCTATTCGTACGTCGCCTCGCGGCCGGCAGCATATGCACGCGAAGCTCTCTTCGAGCCCCACGCCGTGCGCAATGGGCGCGGTAGACGGTCGTTTTGAAAATAAATAAATAAATTAACCCACGGCGTGCAATTTCGTGCTTGTTGGATTAACTGCGTCTTCGCCCGACGAATTCGATTCGGGAGAGGGCGGAAAAAAAAAAAAAAAGAAAAAGAGGGAGGGGTGCAACACGAGGACTTCCCAGGGGGTCACCCATCCTAGTACTACTCTCGCCCAAGCACGCTTAACTTCGGAGTTCTGATGGGATCCGGTGCATTAGTGCTGGTATGATCGCACCCGTTGAGTTACGCGCGTTAAGTTCATTTATTTGATCCGTACTCGTCTCGCAGTAGCCCTTCACACTTCGAGCGGGCAAAACTTTCTATTCGTACGTCGCCTCGCGGCCGGCAGCATATGCACGCGAAGCTCTCTTCGAGCCCCACGCCGTGCGCAATGGGCTACGCCCATTGCGCCTGATTTCCTGAGCCAAAATCGGACGTTTAAGCCCTCTACGCACCGTTTTTCTACAAATGGCGAGGCGGGCCCCGCTCCTGCACGGACATTAGCCCGACCAGTGCTCGCGGTACACGGTCGTTTTGAAAATAAATAAATAAATTAACCCACGGCGTGCAATTTCGTGCTTGCTGGATTAACTGCGTCTTCGCCCGACGAATTCGATTCGGGAGAGGGCGGAAAAAAAAAAAAAAAAGAAAAAGAGGGAGGGGTGCAACACGAGGACTTCCCAGGGGGTCACCCATCCTAGTACTACTCTCGCCCAAGCACGCTTAACTTCGGAGTTCTGATGGGATCCGGTGCATTAGTGCTGGTATGATCGCACCCATTGAGTTACGCGCGTTAAGTTCATTTATTTGATCCGTACTCGTCTCGCAGTAGCCCTTCACACTTCGAGCGGGCAAAACTTTCTATTCGTACGTCGCCTCGCGGCCGGCAGCATATGCACGCGAAGCTCTCTTCGAGCCCCACGCCGTGCGCAATGGACTACGCCCATTGCGCCTGATTTCCTGAGCCAAAATCGGACGTTTAAGCCCTCTACGCACCGTTTTTCTACAAATGGCGAGGCGGGCCCCGCTCCTGCACGGACATTAGCCCGACCAGTGCTCGCGGTACACGGTCGTTTTGAAAATAAATAAATAAATTAACCCACGGCGTGCAATTTCGTGCTTGCTGGATTAACTGCGTCTTCGCCCGACGAATTCGATTCGGGAGAGGGCGGAAAAAAAAAAAAAAAAGAAAAAGAGGGAGGGGTGCAACACGAGGACTTCCCAGGGGGTCACCCATCCTAGTACTACTCTCGCCCAAGCACGCTTAACTTCGGAGTTCTGATGGGATCCGGTGCATTAGTGCTGGTATGATCGCACCCGTTGAGTTACGCGCGTTAAGTTCATTTATTTGATCCGTACTCGTCTCGCAGTAGCCCTTCACACTTCGAGCGGGCAAAACTTTCTATTCGTACGTCGCCTCGCGGCCGGCAGCATATGCACGCGAAGCTCTCTTCGAGCCCCACGCCGTGCGCAATGGGCGCGGTAGACGGTCGTTTTGAAAATAAATAAATAAATTAACCCACGGCGTGCAATTTCGTGCTTGCTGGATTAACTGCGTCTTCGCCCGACGAATTCGATTCGGGAGAGGGCGGAAAAAAAAAAAAAAAGAAAAAGAGGGAGGGGTGCAACACGAGGACTTCCCAGGGGGTCACCCATCCTAGTACTACTCTCGCCCAAGCACGCTTAACTTCGGAGTTCTGATGGGATCCGGTGCATTAGTGCTGGTATGATCGCACCCGTTGAGTTACGCGCGTTAAGTTCATTTATTTGATCCGTACTCGTCTCGCAGTAGCCCTTCACACTTCGAGCGGGCAAAACTTTCTATTCGTACGTCGCCTCGCGGCCGGCAGCATATGCACGCGAAGCTCTCTTCGAGCCCCACGCCGTGCGCAATGGGCTACGCCCATTGCGCCTGATTTCCTGAGCCAAAATCGGACGTTTAAGCCCTCTACGCACCGTTTTTCTACAAATGGCGAGGCGGGCCCCGCTCCTGCACGGACATTAGCCCGACCAGTGCTCGCGGTACACGGTCGTTTTGAAAATAAATAAATAAATTAACCCACGGCGTGCAATTTCGTGCTTGCTGGATTAACTGCGTCTTCGCCCGACGAATTCGATTCGGGAGAGGGCGGAAAAAAAAAAAAAAAAGAAAAAGAGGGAGGGGTGCAACACGAGGACTTCCCAGGGGGTCACCCATCCTAGTACTACTCTCGCCCAAGCACGCTTAACTTCGGAGTTCTGATGGGATCCGGTGCATTAGTGCTGGTATGATCGCACCCGTTGAGTTACGCGCGTTAAGTTCATTTATTTGATCCGTACTCGTCTCGCAGTAACCCTTCACAGTTCGAGCGGGCAAAACTTTCTATTCGTACGTCGCCTCGCGGCCGGCAGCATATGCACGCGAAGCTCTCTTCGAGCCCCACGCCGTGCGCAATGGGCGCGGTAGACGGTCGTTTTGAAAATAAATAAATAAATTAACCCACGGCGTGCAATTTCGTGCTTGCTGGATTAACTGCGTCTTCGCCCGACGAATTCGATTCGGGAGAGGGCGGAAAAAAAAAAAAAAAGAAAAAGAGGGAGGGGTGCAACACGAGGACTTCCCAGGGGGTCACCCATCCTAGTACTACTCTCGCCCAAGCACGCTTAACTTCGGAGTTCTGATGGGATCCGGTGCATTAGTGCTGGTATGATCGCACCCGTTGAGTTACGCGCGTTAAGTTCATTTATTTGATCCGTACTCGTCTCGCAGTAGCCCTTCACACTTCGAGCGGGCAAAACTTTCTATTCGTACGTCGCCTCGCGGCCGGCAGCATATGCACGCGAAGCTCTCTTCGAGCCCCACGCCGTGCGCAATGGGCTACGCCCATTGCGCCTGATTTCCTGAGCCAAAATCGGACGTTTAAGCCCTCTACGCACCGTTTTTCTACAAATGGCGAGGCGGGCCCCGCTCCTGCACGGACATTAGCCCGACCAGTGCTCGCGGTAGACGGTCGTTTTGAAAATAAATAAATAAATTAACCCACGGCGTGCAATTTCGTGCTTGCTGGATTAACTGCGTCTTCGCCCGACGAATTCGATTCGGGAGAGGGCGGAAAAAAAAAAAAAAAAGAAAAAGAGGGAGGGGTGCAACACGAGGACTTCCCAGGGGGTCACCCATCCTAGTACTACTCTCGCCCAAGCACGCTTAACTTCGGAGTTCTGATGGGATCCGGTGCATTAGTGCTGGTATGATCGCACCCATTGAGTTACGCGCGTTAAGTTCATTTATTTGATCCGTACTCGTCTCGCAGTAGCCCTTCACACTTCGAGCGGGCAAAACTTTCTATTCGTACGTCGCCTCGCGGCCGGCAGCATATGCACGCGAAGCTCTCTTCGAGCCCCACGCCGTGCGCAATGGGCTACGCCCATTGCGCCTGATTTCCTGAGCCAAAATCGGACGTTTAAGCCCTCTACGCACCGTTTTTCTACAAATGGCGAGGCGGGCCCCGCTCCTGCACGGACATTAGCCCGACCAGTGCTCGCGGTACACGGTCGTTTTGAAAATAAATAAATAAATTAACCCACGGCGTGCAATTTCGTGCTTGCTGGATTAACTGCGTCTTCGCCCGACGAATTCGATTCGGGAGAGGGCGGAAAAAAAAAAAAAAAAGAAAAAGAGGGAGGGGTGCAACACGAGGACTTCCCAGGGGGTCACCCATCCTAGTACTACTCTCGCCCAAGCACGCTTAACTTCGGAGTTCTGATGGGATCCGGTGCATTAGTGCTGGTATGATCGCACCCATTGAGTTACGCGCGTTAAGTTCATTTATTTGATCCGTACTCGTCTCGCAGTAGCCCTTCACACTTCGAGCGGGCAAAACTTTCTATTCGTACGTCGCCTCGCGGCCGGCAGCATATGCACGCGAAGCTCTCTTCGAGCCCCACGCCGTGCGCAATAGGCTACGCCCATTGCGCCTGATTTCCTGAGCCAAAATCGGACGTTTAAGCCCTCTACGCACCGTTTTTCTACAAATGGCGAGGCGGGCCCCGCTCCTGCACGGACATTAGCCCGACCAGTGCTCGCGGTACACGGTCGTTTTGAAAATAAATAAATAAATTAACCCACGGCGTGCAATTTCGTGCTTGCTGGATTAACTGCGTCTTCGCCCGACGAATTCGATTCGGGAGAGGGCGGAAAAAAAAAAAAAAAAGAAAAAGAGGGAGGGGTGCAACACGAGGACTTCCCAGGGGGTCACCCATCCTAGTACTACTCTCGCCCAAGCACGCTTAACTTCGGAGTTCTGATGGGATCCGGTGCATTAGTGCTGGTATGATCGCACCCGTTGAGTTACGCGCGTTAAGTTCATTTATTTGATCCGTACTCGTCTCGCAGTAGCCCTTCACACTTCGAGCGGGCAAAACTTTCTATTCGTACGTCGCCTCGCGGCCGGCAGCATATGCACGCGAAGCTCTCTTCGAGCCCCACGCCGTGCGCAATAGGCTACGCCCATTGCGCCTGATTTCCTGAGCCAAAATCGGACGTTTAAGCCCTCTACGCACCGTTTTTCTACAAATGGCGAGGCGGGCCCCGCTCCTGCACGGACATTAGCCCGACCAGTGCTCGCGGTAGACGGTCGTTTTGAAAATAAATAAATAAATTAACCCACGGCGTGCAATTTCGTGCTTGCTGGATTAACTGCGTCTTCGCCCGACGAATTCGATTCGGGAGAGGGCGGAAAAAAAAAAAAAAAAGAAAAAGAGGGAGGGGTGCTACACGAGGACTTCCCAGGGGGTCACCCATCCTAGTACTACTCTCGCCCAAGCACGCTTAACTTCGGAGTTCTGATGGGATCCGGTGCATTAGTGCTGGTATGATCGCACCCGTTGAGTTACGCGCGTTAAGTTCATTTATTTGATCCGTACTCGTCTCGCAGTAGCCCTTCACACTTCGAGCGGGCAAAACTTTCTATTCGTACGTCGCCTCGCGGCCGGCAGCATATGCACGCGAAGCTCTCTTCGAGCCCCACGCCGTGCGCAATGGGCGCGGTAGACGGTCGTTTTGAAAATAAATAAATAAATTAACCCACGGCGTGCAATTTCGTGCTTGTTGGATTAACTGCGTCTTCGCCCGACGAATTCGATTCGGGAGAGGGCGGAAAAAAAAAAAAAAAGAAAAAGAGGGAGGGGTGCAACACGAGGACTTCCCAGGGGGTCACCCATCCTAGTACTACTCTCGCCCAAGCACGCTTAACTTCGGAGTTCTGATGGGATCCGGTGCATTAGTGCTGGTATGATCGCACCCGTTGAGTTACGCGCGTTAAGTTCATTTATTTGATCCGTACTCGTCTCGCAGTAGCCCTTCACACTTCGAGCGGGCAAAACTTTCTATTCGTACGTCGCCTCGCGGCCGGCAGCATATGCACGCGAAGCTCTCTTCGAGCCCCACGCCGTGCGCAATGGGCTACGCCCATTGCGCCTGATTTCCTGAGCCAAAATCGGACGTTTAAGCCCTCTACGCACCGTTTTTCTACAAATGGCGAGGCGGGCCCCGCTCCTGCACGGACATTAGCCCGACCAGTGCTCGCGGTACACGGTCGTTTTGAAAATAAATAAATAAATTAACCCACGGCGTGCAATTTCGTGCTTGCTGGATTAACTGCGTCTTCGCCCGACGAATTCGATTCGGGAGAGGGCGGAAAAAAAAAAAAAAAAGAAAAAGAGGGAGGGGTGCAACACGAGGACTTCCCAGGGGGTCACCCATCCTAGTACTACTCTCGCCCAAGCACGCTTAACTTCGGAGTTCTGATGGGATCCGGTGCATTAGTGCTGGTATGATCGCACCCATTGAGTTACGCGCGTTAAGTTCATTTATTTGATCCGTACTCGTCTCGCAGTAGCCCTTCACACTTCGAGCGGGCAAAACTTTCTATTCGTACGTCGCCTCGCGGCCGGCAGCATATGCACGCGAAGCTCTCTTCGAGCCCCACGCCGTGCGCAATGGACTACGCCCATTGCGCCTGATTTCCTGAGCCAAAATCGGACGTTTAAGCCCTCTACGCACCGTTTTTCTACAAATGGCGAGGCGGGCCCCGCTCCTGCACGGACATTAGCCCGACCAGTGCTCGCGGTACACGGTCGTTTTGAAAATAAATAAATAAATTAACCCACGGCGTGCAATTTCGTGCTTGCTGGATTAACTGCGTCTTCGCCCGACGAATTCGATTCGGGAGAGGGCGGAAAAAAAAAAAAAAAAGAAAAAGAGGGAGGGGTGCAACACGAGGACTTCCCAGGGGGTCACCCATCCTAGTACTACTCTCGCCCAAGCACGCTTAACTTCGGAGTTCTGATGGGATCCGGTGCATTAGTGCTGGTATGATCGCACCCGTTGAGTTACGCGCGTTAAGTTCATTTATTTGATCCGTACTCGTCTCGCAGTAGCCCTTCACACTTCGAGCGGGCAAAACTTTCTATTCGTACGTCGCCTCGCGGCCGGCAGCATATGCACGCGAAGCTCTCTTCGAGCCCCACGCCGTGCGCAATGGGCGCGGTAGACGGTCGTTTTGAAAATAAATAAATAAATTAACCCACGGCGTGCAATTTCGTGCTTGCTGGATTAACTGCGTCTTCGCCCGACGAATTCGATTCGGGAGAGGGCGGAAAAAAAAAAAAAAAGAAAAAGAGGGAGGGGTGCAACACGAGGACTTCCCAGGGGGTCACCCATCCTAGTACTACTCTCGCCCAAGCACGCTTAACTTCGGAGTTCTGATGGGATCCGGTGCATTAGTGCTGGTATGATCGCACCCGTTGAGTTACGCGCGTTAAGTTCATTTATTTGATCCGTACTCGTCTCGCAGTAGCCCTTCACACTTCGAGCGGGCAAAACTTTCTATTCGTACGTCGCCTCGCGGCCGGCAGCATATGCACGCGAAGCTCTCTTCGAGCCCCACGCCGTGCGCAATGGGCTACGCCCATTGCGCCTGATTTCCTGAGCCAAAATCGGACGTTTAAGCCCTCTACGCACCGTTTTTCTACAAATGGCGAGGCGGGCCCCGCTCCTGCACGGACATTAGCCCGACCAGTGCTCGCGGTACACGGTCGTTTTGAAAATAAATAAATAAATTAACCCACGGCGTGCAATTTCGTGCTTGCTGGATTAACTGCGTCTTCGCCCGACGAATTCGATTCGGGAGAGGGCGGAAAAAAAAAAAAAAAAGAAAAAGAGGGAGGGGTGCAACACGAGGACTTCCCAGGGGGTCACCCATCCTAGTACTACTCTCGCCCAAGCACGCTTAACTTCGGAGTTCTGATGGGATCCGGTGCATTAGTGCTGGTATGATCGCACCCGTTGAGTTACGCGCGTTAAGTTCATTTATTTGATCCGTACTCGTCTCGCAGTAACCCTTCACAGTTCGAGCGGGCAAAACTTTCTATTCGTACGTCGCCTCGCGGCCGGCAGCATATGCACGCGAAGCTCTCTTCGAGCCCCACGCCGTGCGCAATGGGCGCGGTAGACGGTCGTTTTGAAAATAAATAAATAAATTAACCCACGGCGTGCAATTTCGTGCTTGCTGGATTAACTGCGTCTTCGCCCGACGAATTCGATTCGGGAGAGGGCGGAAAAAAAAAAAAAAAGAAAAAGAGGGAGGGGTGCAACACGAGGACTTCCCAGGGGGTCACCCATCCTAGTACTACTCTCGCCCAAGCACGCTTAACTTCGGAGTTCTGATGGGATCCGGTGCATTAGTGCTGGTATGATCGCACCCGTTGAGTTACGCGCGTTAAGTTCATTTATTTGATCCGTACTCGTCTCGCAGTAGCCCTTCACACTTCGAGCGGGCAAAACTTTCTATTCGTACGTCGCCTCGCGGCCGGCAGCATATGCACGCGAAGCTCTCTTCGAGCCCCACGCCGTGCGCAATGGGCTACGCCCATTGCGCCTGATTTCCTGAGCCAAAATCGGACGTTTAAGCCCTCTACGCACCGTTTTTCTACAAATGGCGAGGCGGGCCCCGCTCCTGCACGGACATTAGCCCGACCAGTGCTCGCGGTAGACGGTCGTTTTGAAAATAAATAAATAAATTAACCCACGGCGTGCAATTTCGTGCTTGCTGGATTAACTGCGTCTTCGCCCGACGAATTCGATTCGGGAGAGGGCGGAAAAAAAAAAAAAAAAGAAAAAGAGGGAGGGGTGCAACACGAGGACTTCCCAGGGGGTCACCCATCCTAGTACTACTCTCGCCCAAGCACGCTTAACTTCGGAGTTCTGATGGGATCCGGTGCATTAGTGCTGGTATGATCGCACCCATTGAGTTACGCGCGTTAAGTTCATTTATTTGATCCGTACTCGTCTCGCAGTAGCCCTTCACACTTCGAGCGGGCAAAACTTTCTATTCGTACGTCGCCTCGCGGCCGGCAGCATATGCACGCGAAGCTCTCTTCGAGCCCCACGCCGTGCGCAATGGGCTACGCCCATTGCGCCTGATTTCCTGAGCCAAAATCGGACGTTTAAGCCCTCTACGCACCGTTTTTCTACAAATGGCGAGGCGGGCCCCGCTCCTGCACGGACATTAGCCCGACCAGTGCTCGCGGTACACGGTCGTTTTGAAAATAAATAAATAAATTAACCCACGGCGTGCAATTTCGTGCTTGCTGGATTAACTGCGTCTTCGCCCGACGAATTCGATTCGGGAGAGGGCGGAAAAAAAAAAAAAAAAGAAAAAGAGGGAGGGGTGCAACACGAGGACTTCCCAGGGGGTCACCCATCCTAGTACTACTCTCGCCCAAGCACGCTTAACTTCGGAGTTCTGATGGGATCCGGTGCATTAGTGCTGGTATGATCGCACCCATTGAGTTACGCGCGTTAAGTTCATTTATTTGATCCGTACTCGTCTCGCAGTAGCCCTTCACACTTCGAGCGGGCAAAACTTTCTATTCGTACGTCGCCTCGCGGCCGGCAGCATATGCACGCGAAGCTCTCTTCGAGCCCCACGCCGTGCGCAATAGGCTACGCCCATTGCGCCTGATTTCCTGAGCCAAAATCGGACGTTTAAGCCCTCTACGCACCGTTTTTCTACAAATGGCGAGGCGGGCCCCGCTCCTGCACGGACATTAGCCCGACCAGTGCTCGCGGTACACGGTCGTTTTGAAAATAAATAAATAAATTAACCCACGGCGTGCAATTTCGTGCTTGCTGGATTAACTGCGTCTTCGCCCGACGAATTCGATTCGGGAGAGGGCGGAAAAAAAAAAAAAAAAGAAAAAGAGGGAGGGGTGCAACACGAGGACTTCCCAGGGGGTCACCCATCCTAGTACTACTCTCGCCCAAGCACGCTTAACTTCGGAGTTCTGATGGGATCCGGTGCATTAGTGCTGGTATGATCGCACCCGTTGAGTTACGCGCGTTAAGTTCATTTATTTGATCCGTACTCGTCTCGCAGTAGCCCTTCACACTTCGAGCGGGCAAAACTTTCTATTCGTACGTCGCCTCGCGGCCGGCAGCATATGCACGCGAAGCTCTCTTCGAGCCCCACGCCGTGCGCAATGGGCGCGGTAGACGGTCGTTTTGAAAATAAATAAATAAATTAACCCACGGCGTGCAATTTCGTGCTTGCTGGATTAACTGCGTCTTCGCCCGACGAATTCGATTCGGGAGAGGGCGGAAAAAAAAAAAAAAAGAAAAAGAGGGAGGGGTGCAACACGAGGACTTCCCAGGGGGTCACCCATCCTAGTACTACTCTCGCCCAAGCACGCTTAACTTCGGAGTTCTGATGGGATCCGGTGCATTAGTGCTGGTATGATCGCACCCGTTGAGTTACGCGCGTTAAGTTCATTTATTTGATCCGTACTCGTCTCGCAGTAGCCCTTCACACTTCGAGCGGGCAAAACTTTCTATTCGTACGTCGCCTCGCGGCCGGCAGCATATGCACGCGAAGCTCTCTTCGAGCCCCACGCCGTGCGCAATGGGCTACGCCCATTGCGCCTGATTTCCTGAGCCAAAATCGGACGTTTAAGCCCTCTACGCACCGTTTTTCTACAAATGGCGAGGCGGGCCCCGCTCCTGCACGGACATTAGCCCGACCAGTGCTCGCGGTACACGGTCGTTTTGAAAATAAATAAATAAATTAACCCACGGCGTGCAATTTCGTGCTTGCTGGATTAACTGCGTCTTCGCCCGACGAATTCGATTCGGGAGAGGGCGGAAAAAAAAAAAAAAAAGAAAAAGAGGGAGGGGTGCAACACGAGGACTTCCCAGGGGGTCACCCATCCTAGTACTACTCTCGCCCAAGCACGCTTAACTTCGGAGTTCTGATGGGATCCGGTGCATTAGTGCTGGTATGATCGCACCCGTTGAGTTACGCGCGTTAAGTTCATTTATTTGATCCGTACTCGTCTCGCAGTAACCCTTCACAGTTCGAGCGGGCAAAACTTTCTATTCGTACGTCGCCTCGCGGCCGGCAGCATATGCACGCGAAGCTCTCTTCGAGCCCCACGCCGTGCGCAATGGGCGCGGTAGACGGTCGTTTTGAAAATAAATAAATAAATTAACCCACGGCGTGCAATTTCGTGCTTGCTGGATTAACTGCGTCTTCGCCCGACGAATTCGATTCGGGAGAGGGCGGAAAAAAAAAAAAAAAGAAAAAGAGGGAGGGGTGCAACACGAGGACTTCCCAGGGGGTCACCCATCCTAGTACTACTCTCGCCCAAGCACGCTTAACTTCGGAGTTCTGATGGGATCCGGTGCATTAGTGCTGGTATGATCGCACCCGTTGAGTTACGCGCGTTAAGTTCATTTATTTGATCCGTACTCGTCTCGCAGTAGCCCTTCACACTTCGAGCGGGCAAAACTTTCTATTCGTACGTCGCCTCGCGGCCGGCAGCATATGCACGCGAAGCTCTCTTCGAGCCCCACGCCGTGCGCAATGGGCTACGCCCATTGCGCCTGATTTCCTGAGCCAAAATCGGACGTTTAAGCCCTCTACGCACCGTTTTTCTACAAATGGCGAGGCGGGCCCCGCTCCTGCACGGACATTAGCCCGACCAGTGCTCGCGGTAGACGGTCGTTTTGAAAATAAATAAATAAATTAACCCACGGCGTGCAATTTCGTGCTTGCTGGATTAACTGCGTCTTCGCCCGACGAATTCGATTCGGGAGAGGGCGGAAAAAAAAAAAAAAAAGAAAAAGAGGGAGGGGTGCAACACGAGGACTTCCCAGGGGGTCACCCATCCTAGTACTACTCTCGCCCAAGCACGCTTAACTTCGGAGTTCTGATGGGATCCGGTGCATTAGTGCTGGTATGATCGCACCCATTGAGTTACGCGCGTTAAGTTCATTTATTTGATCCGTACTCGTCTCGCAGTAGCCCTTCACACTTCGAGCGGGCAAAACTTTCTATTCGTACGTCGCCTCGCGGCCGGCAGCATATGCACGCGAAGCTCTCTTCGAGCCCCACGCCGTGCGCAATGGGCTACGCCCATTGCGCCTGATTTCCTGAGCCAAAATCGGACGTTTAAGCCCTCTACGCACCGTTTTTCTACAAATGGCGAGGCGGGCCCCGCTCCTGCACGGACATTAGCCCGACCAGTGCTCGCGGTACACGGTCGTTTTGAAAATAAATAAATAAATTAACCCACGGCGTGCAATTTCGTGCTTGCTGGATTAACTGCGTCTTCGCCCGACGAATTCGATTCGGGAGAGGGCGGAAAAAAAAAAAAAAAAGAAAAAGAGGGAGGGGTGCAACACGAGGACTTCCCAGGGGGTCACCCATCCTAGTACTACTCTCGCCCAAGCACGCTTAACTTCGGAGTTCTGATGGGATCCGGTGCATTAGTGCTGGTATGATCGCACCCATTGAGTTACGCGCGTTAAGTTCATTTATTTGATCCGTACTCGTCTCGCAGTAGCCCTTCACACTTCGAGCGGGCAAAACTTTCTATTCGTACGTCGCCTCGCGGCCGGCAGCATATGCACGCGAAGCTCTCTTCGAGCCCCACGCCGTGCGCAATAGGCTACGCCCATTGCGCCTGATTTCCTGAGCCAAAATCGGACGTTTAAGCCCTCTACGCACCGTTTTTCTACAAATGGCGAGGCGGGCCCCGCTCCTGCACGGACATTAGCCCGACCAGTGCTCGCGGTAGACGGTCGTTTTGAAAATAAATAAATAAATTAACCCACGGCGTGCAATTTCGTGCTTGCTGGATTAACTGCGTCTTCGCCCGACGAATTCGATTCGGGAGAGGGCGGAAAAAAAAAAAAAAAGAAAAAGAGGGAGGGGTGCAACACGAGGACTTCCCAGGGGGTCACCCATCCTAGTACTACTCTCGCCCAAGCACGCTTAACTTCGGAGTTCTGATGGGATCCGGTGCATTAGTGCTGGTATGATCGCACCCGTTGAGTTACGCGCGTTAAGTTCATTTATTTGATCAGTACTCGTCTCGCAGTAGCCCTTCACACTTCGAGCGGGCAAAACTTTCTATTCGTACGTCGCCTCGCGGCCGGCAGCATATGCACGCGAAGCTCTCTTCGAGCCCCACGCCGTGCGCAATAGGCTACGCCCATTGCGCCTTATTTCCTGAGCCAAAATCGGACGTTTAAGCCCTCTACGCACCGTTTTTCTACAAATGGCGAGGCGGGCCCCGCTCCTGCACGGACATTAGCCCGACCAGTGCTCGCGGTAGACGGTCGTTTTGAAAATAAATAAATAAATTAACCCACGGCGTGCAATTTCGTGCTTGCTGGATTAACTGCGTCTTCGCCCGACGAATTCGATTCGGGAGAGGGCGGAAAAAAAAAAAAAAAAGAAAAAGAGGGAGGGGTGCAACACGAGGACTTCCCAGGGGGTCACCCATCCTAGTACTACTCTCGCCCAAGCACGCTTAACTTCGGAGTTCTGATGGGATCCGGTGCATTAGTGCTGGTATGATCGCACCCGTTGAGTTACGCGCGTTAAGTTCATTTATTTGATCCGTACTCGTCTCGCAGTAGCCCTTCACACTTCGAGCGGGCAAAACTTTCTATTCGTACGTCGCCTCGCGGCCGGCAGCATATGCACGCGAAGCTCTCTTCGAGCCCCACGCCGTGCGCAATGGGCGCGGTAGACGGTCGTTTTGAAAATAAATAAATAAATTAACCCACGGCGTGCAATTTCGTGCTTGCTGGATTAACTGCGTCTTCGCCCGACGAATTCGATTCGGGAGAGGGCGGAAAAAAAAAAAAAAAGAAAAAGAGGGAGGGGTGCAACACGAGGACTTCCCAGGGGGTCACCCATCCTAGTACTACTCTCGCCCAAGCACGCTTAACTTCGGAGTTCTGATGGGATCCGGTGCATTAGTGCTGGTATGATCGCACCCGTTGAGTTACGCGCGTTAAGTTCATTTATTTGATCCGTACTCGTCTCGCAGTAGCCCTTCACACTTCGAGCGGGCAAAACTTTCTATTCGTACGTCGCCTCGCGGCCGGCAGCATATGCACGCGAAGCTCTCTTCGAGCCCCACGCCGTGCGCAATGGGCTACGCCCATTGCGCCTGATTTCCTGAGCCAAAATCGGACGTTTAAGCCCTCTACGCACCGTTTTTCTACAAATGGCGAGGCGGGCCCCGCTCCTGCACGGACATTAGCCCGACCAGTGCTCGCGGTACACGGTCGTTTTGAAAATAAATAAATAAATTAACCCACGGCGTGCAATTTCGTGCTTGCTGGATTAACTGCGTCTTCGCCCGACGAATTCGATTCGGGAGAGGGCGGAAAAAAAAAAAAAAAAGAAAAAGAGGGAGGGGTGCAACACGAGGACTTCCCAGGGGGTCACCCATCCTAGTACTACTCTCGCCCAAGCACGCTTAACTTCGGAGTTCTGATGGGATCCGGTGCATTAGTGCTGGTATGATCGCACCCGTTGAGTTACGCGCGTTAAGTTCATTTATTTGATCCGTACTCGTCTCGCAGTAACCCTTCACAGTTCGAGCGGGCAAAACTTTCTATTCGTACGTCGCCTCGCGGCCGGCAGCATATGCACGCGAAGCTCTCTTCGAGCCCCACGCCGTGCGCAATGGGCGCGGTAGACGGTCGTTTTGAAAATAAATAAATAAATTAACCCACGGCGTGCAATTTCGTGCTTGCTGGATTAACTGCGTCTTCGCCCGACGAATTCGATTCGGGAGAGGGCGGAAAAAAAAAAAAAAAGAAAAAGAGGGAGGGGTGCAACACGAGGACTTCCCAGGGGGTCACCCATCCTAGTACTACTCTCGCCCAAGCACGCTTAACTTCGGAGTTCTGATGGGATCCGGTGCATTAGTGCTGGTATGATCGCACCCGTTGAGTTACGCGCGTTAAGTTCATTTATTTGATCCGTACTCGTCTCGCAGTAGCCCTTCACACTTCGAGCGGGCAAAACTTTCTATTCGTACGTCGCCTCGCGGCCGGCAGCATATGCACGCGAAGCTCTCTTCGAGCCCCACGCCGTGCGCAATGGGCTACGCCCATTGCGCCTGATTTCCTGAGCCAAAATCGGACGTTTAAGCCCTCTACGCACCGTTTTTCTACAAATGGCGAGGCGGGCCCCGCTCCTGCACGGACATTAGCCCGACCAGTGCTCGCGGTACACGGTCGTTTTGAAAATAAATAAATAAATTAACCCACGGCGTGCAATTTCGTGCTTGCTGGATTAACTGCGTCTTCGCCCGACGAATTCGATTCGGGAGAGGGCGGAAAAAAAAAAAAAAAAGAAAAAGAGGGAGGGGTGCAACACGAGGACTTCCCAGGGGGTCACCCATCCTAGTACTACTCTCGCCCAAGCACGCTTAACTTCGGAGTTCTGATGGGATCCGGTGCATTAGTGCTGGTATGATCGCACCCGTTGAGTTACGCGCGTTAAGTTCATTTATTTGATCCGTACTCGTCTCGCAGTAGCCCTTCACACTTCGAGCGGGCAAAACTTTCTATTCGTACGTCGCCTCGCGGCCGGCAGCATATGCACGCGAAGCTCTCTTCGAGCCCCACGCCGTGCGCAATGGGCGCGGTAGACGGTCGTTTTGAAAATAAATAAATAAATTAACCCACGGCGTGCAATTTCGTGCTTGCTGGATTAACTGCGTCTTCGCCCGACGAATTCGATTCGGGAGAGGGCGGAAAAAAAAAAAAAAAGAAAAAGAGGGAGGGGTGCAACACGAGGACTTCCCAGGGGGTCACCCATCCTAGTACTACTCTCGCCCAAGCACGCTTAACTTCGGAGTTCTGATGGGATCCGGTGCATTAGTGCTGGTATGATCGCACCCGTTGAGTTACGCGCGTTAAGTTCATTTATTTGATCCGTACTCGTCTCGCAGTAGCCCTTCACACTTCGAGCGGGCAAAACTTTCTATTCGTACGTCGCCTCGCGGCCGGCAGCATATGCACGCGAAGCTCTCTTCGAGCCCCACGCCGTGCGCAATGGGCTACGCCCATTGCGCCTGATTTCCTGAGCCAAAATCGGACGTTTAAGCCCTCTACGCACCGTTTTTCTACAAATGGCGAGGCGGGCCCCGCTCCTGCACGGACATTAGCCCGACCAGTGCTCGCGGTACACGGTCGTTTTGAAAATAAATAAATAAATTAACCCACGGCGTGCAATTTCGTGCTTGCTGGATTAACTGCGTCTTCGCCCGACGAATTCGATTCGGGAGAGGGCGGAAAAAAAAAAAAAAAAAGAAAAAGAGGGAGGGGTGCAACACGAGGACTTCCCAGGGGGTCACCCATCCTAGTACTACTCTCGCCCAAGCACGCTTAACTTCGGAGTTCTGATGGGATCCGGTGCATTAGTGCTGGTATGATCGCACCCATTGAGTTACGCGCGTTAAGTTCATTTATTTGATCCGTACTCGTCTCGCAGTAGCCCTTCACACTTCGAGCGGGCAAAACTTTCTATTCGTACGTCGCCTCGCGGCCGGCAGCATATGCACGCGAAGCTCTCTTCGAGCCCCACGCCGTGCGCAATGGACTACGCCCATTGCGCCTGATTTCCTGAGCCAAAATCGGACGTTTAAGCCCTCTACGCACCGTTTTTCTACAAATGGCGAGGCGGGCCCCGCTCCTGCACGGACATTAGCCCGACCAGTGCTCGCGGTACACGGTCGTTTTGAAAATAAATAAATAAATTAACCCACGGCGTGCAATTTCGTGCTTGCTGGATTAACTGCGTCTTCGCCCGACGAATTCGATTCGGGAGAGGGCGGAAAAAAAAAAAAAAAAGAAAAAGAGGGAGGGGTGCAACACGAGGACTTCCCAGGGGGTCACCCATCCTAGTACTACTCTCGCCCAAGCACGCTTAACTTCGGAGTTCTGATGGGATCCGGTGCATTAGTGCTGGTATGATCGCACCCATTGAGTTACGCGCGTTAAGTTCATTTATTTGATCCGTACTCGTCTCGCAGTAGCCCTTCACACTTCGAGCGGGCAAAACTTTCTATTCGTACGTCGCCTCGCGGCCGGCAGCATATGCACGCGAAGCTCTCTTCGAGCCCCACGCCGTGCGCAATAGGCTACGCCCATTGCGCCTGATTTCCTGAGCCAAAATCGGACGTTTAAGCCCTCTACGCACCGTTTTTCTACAAATGGCGAGGCGGGCCCCGCTCCTGCACGGACATTAGCCCGACCAGTGCTCGCGGTAGACGGTCGTTTTGAAAATAAATAAATAAATTAACCCACGGCGTGCAATTTCGTGCTTGCTGGATTAACTGCGTCTTCGCCCGACGAATTCGATTCGGGAGAGGGCGGAAAAAAAAAAAAAAAGAAAAAGAGGGAGGGGTGCAACACGAGGACTTCCCAGGGGGTCACCCATCCTAGTACTACTCTCGCCCAAGCACGCTTAACTTCGGAGTTCTGATGGGATCCGGTGCATTAGTGCTGGTATGATCGCACCCGTTGAGTTACGCGCGTTAAGTTCATTTATTTGATCAGTACTCGTCTCGCAGTAGCCCTTCACACTTCGAGCGGGCAAAACTTTCTATTCGTACGTCGCCTCGCGGCCGGCAGCATATGCACGCGAAGCTCTCTTCGAGCCCCACGCCGTGCGCAATAGGCTACGCCCATTGCGCCTTATTTCCCGAGCCAAAATCGGACGTTTAAGCCCTCTACGCACCGTTTTTCTACAAATGGCGAGGCGGGCCCCGCTCCTGCACGGACATTAGCCCGACCAGTGCTCGCGGTAGACGGTCGTTTTGAAAATAAATAAATAAATTAACCCACGGCGTGCAATTTCGTGCTTGCTGGATTAACTGCGTCTTCGCCCGACGAATTCGATTCGGGAGAGGGCGGAAAAAAAAAAAAAAAAGAAAAAGAGGGAGGGGTGCAACACGAGGACTTCCCAGGGGGTCACCCATCCTAGTACTACTCTCGCCCAAGCACGCTTAACTTCGGAGTTCTGATGGGATCCGGTGCATTAGTGCTGGTATGATCGCACCCGTTGAGTTACGCGCGTTAAGTTCATTTATTTGATCCGTACTCGTCTCGCAGTAGCCCTTCACACTTCGAGCGGGCAAAACTTTCTATTCGTACGTCGCCTCGCGGCCGGCAGCATATGCACGCGAAGCTCTCTTCGAGCCCCACGCCGTGCGCAATGGGCGCGGTAGACGGTCGTTTTGAAAATAAATAAATAAATTAACCCACGGCGTGCAATTTCGTGCTTGCTGGATTAACTGCGTCTTCGCCCGACGAATTCGATTCGGGAGAGGGCGGAAAAAAAAAAAAAAAGAAAAAGAGGGAGGGGTGCAACACGAGGACTTCCCAGGGGGTCACCCATCCTAGTACTACTCTCGCCCAAGCACGCTTAACTTCGGAGTTCTGATGGGATCCGGTGCATTAGTGCTGGTATGATCGCACCCGTTGAGTTACGCGCGTTAAGTTCATTTATTTGATCCGTACTCGTCTCGCAGTAGCCCTTCACACTTCGAGCGGGCAAAACTTTCTATTCGTACGTCGCCTCGCGGCCGGCAGCATATGCACGCGAAGCTCTCTTCGAGCCCCACGCCGTGCGCAATGGGCTACGCCCATTGCGCCTGATTTCCTGAGCCAAAATCGGACGTTTAAGCCCTCTACGCACCGTTTTTCTACAAATGGCGAGGCGGGCCCCGCTCCTGCACGGACATTAGCCCGACCAGTGCTCGCGGTACACGGTCGTTTTGAAAATAAATAAATAAATTAACCCACGGCGTGCAATTTCGTGCTTGCTGGATTAACTGCGTCTTCGCCCGACGAATTCGATTCGGGAGAGGGCGGAAAAAAAAAAAAAAAAGAAAAAGAGGGAGGGGTGCAACACGAGGACTTCCCAGGGGGTCACCCATCCTAGTACTACTCTCGCCCAAGCACGCTTAACTTCGGAGTTCTGATGGGATCCGGTGCATTAGTGCTGGTATGATCGCACCCGTTGAGTTACGCGCGTTAAGTTCATTTATTTGATCCGTACTCGTCTCGCAGTAACCCTTCACAGTTCGAGCGGGCAAAACTTTCTATTCGTACGTCGCCTCGCGGCCGGCAGCATATGCACGCGAAGCTCTCTTCGAGCCCCACGCCGTGCGCAATGGGCGCGGTAGACGGTCGTTTTGAAAATAAATAAATAAATTAACCCACGGCGTGCAATTTCGTGCTTGCTGGATTAACTGCGTCTTCGCCCGACGAATTCGATTCGGGAGAGGGCGGAAAAAAAAAAAAAAAGAAAAAGAGGGAGGGGTGCAACACGAGGACTTCCCAGGGGGTCACCCATCCTAGTACTACTCTCGCCCAAGCACGCTTAACTTCGGAGTTCTGATGGGATCCGGTGCATTAGTGCTGGTATGATCGCACCCGTTGAGTTACGCGCGTTAAGTTCATTTATTTGATCCGTACTCGTCTCGCAGTAGCCCTTCACACTTCGAGCGGGCAAAACTTTCTATTCGTACGTCGCCTCGCGGCCGGCAGCATATGCACGCGAAGCTCTCTTCGAGCCCCACGCCGTGCGCAATGGGCTACGCCCATTGCGCCTGATTTCCTGAGCCAAAATCGGACGTTTAAGCCCTCTACGCACCGTTTTTCTACAAATGGCGAGGCGGGCCCCGCTCCTGCACGGACATTAGCCCGACCAGTGCTCGCGGTACACGGTCGTTTTGAAAATAAATAAATAAATTAACCCACGGCGTGCAATTTCGTGCTTGCTGGATTAACTGCGTCTTCGCCCGACGAATTCGATTCGGGAGAGGGCGGAAAAAAAAAAAAAAAAGAAAAAGAGGGAGGGGTGCAACACGAGGACTTCCCAGGGGGTCACCCATCCTAGTACTACTCTCGCCCAAGCACGCTTAACTTCGGAGTTCTGATGGGATCCGGTGCATTAGTGCTGGTATGATCGCACCCATTGAGTTACGCGCGTTAAGTTCATTTATTTGATCCGTACTCGTCTCGCAGTAGCCCTTCACACTTCGAGCGGGCAAAACTTTCTATTCGTACGTCGCCTCGCGGCCGGCAGCATATGCACGCGAAGCTCTCTTCGAGCCCCACGCCGTGCGCAATCGGCTACGCCCATTGCGCCTGATTTCCTGAGCCAAAATCGGACGTTTAAGCCCTCTACGCACCGTTTTTCTACAAATGGCGAGGCGGGCCCCGCTCCTGCACGGACATTAGCCCGACCAGTGCTCGCGGTAGACGGTCGTTTTGAAAATAAATAAATAAATTAACCCACGGCGTTCAATTTCGTGCTTGCTGGATTAACTGCGTCTTCGCCCGACGAATTCGATTCGGGAGAGGGCGGAAAAAAAAAAAAAAAGAAAAAGAGGGAGGGGTGCAACACGAGGACTTCCCAGGGGGTCACCCATCCTAGTACTACTCTCGCCCAAGCACGCTTAACTTCGGAGTTCTGATGGGATCCGGTGCATTAGTGCTGGTATGATCGCACCCGTTGAGTTACGCGCGTTAAGTTCATTTATTTGATCAGTACTCGTCTCGCAGTAGCCCTTCACACTTCGAGCGGGCAAAACTTTCTATTCGTACGTCGCCTCGCGGCCGGCAGCATATGCACGCGAAGCTCTCTTCGAGCCCCACGCCGTGCGCAATCGGCTACGCCCATTGCGCCTGATTTCCTGAGCCAAAATCGGACGTTTAAGCCCTCTACGCACCGTTTTTCTACAAATGGCGAGGCGGGCCCCGCTCCTGCACGGACATTAGCCCGACCAGTGCTCGCGGTAGACGGTCGTTTTGAAAATAAATAAATAAATTAACCCACGGCGTGCAATTTCGTGCTTGCTGGATTAACTGCGTCTTCGCCCGACGAATTCGATTCGGGAGAGGGCGGAAAAAAAAAAAAAAAAGAAAAAGAGGGAGGGGTGCAACACGAGGACTTCCCAGGGGGTCACCCATCCTAGTACTACTCTCGCCCAAGCACGCTTAACTTCGGAGTTCTGATGGGATCCGGTGCATTAGTGCTGGTATGATCGCACCCGTTGAGTTACGCGCGTTAAGTTCATTTATTTGATCCGTACTCGTCTCGCAGTAGCCCTTCACACTTCGAGCGGGCAAAACTTTCTATTCGTACGTCGCCTCGCGGCCGGCAGCATATGCACGCGAAGCTCTCTTCGAGCCCCACGCCGTGCGCAATGGGCGCGGTAGACGGTCGTTTTGAAAATAAATAAATAAATTAACCCACGGCGTGCAATTTCGTGCTTGCTGGATTAACTGCGTCTTCGCCCGACGAATTCGATTCGGGAGAGGGCGGAAAAAAAAAAAAAAAGAAAAAGAGGGAGGGGTGCAACACGAGGACTTCCCAGGGGGTCACCCATCCTAGTACTACTCTCGCCCAAGCACGCTTAACTTCGGAGTTCTGATGGGATCCGGTGCATTAGTGCTGGTATGATCGCACCCGTTGAGTTACGCGCGTTAAGTTCATTTATTTGATCCGTACTCGTCTCGCAGTAGCCCTTCACACTTCGAGCGGGCAAAACTTTCTATTCGTACGTCGCCTCGCGGCCGGCAGCATATGCACGCGAAGCTCTCTTCGAGCCCCACGCCGTGCGCAATGGGCTACGCCCATTGCGCCTGATTTCCTGAGCCAAAATCGGACGTTTAAGCCCTCTACGCACCGTTTTTCTACAAATGGCGAGGCGGGCCCCGCTCCTGCACGGACATTAGCCCGACCAGTGCTCGCGGTACACGGTCGTTTTGAAAATAAATAAATAAATTAACCCACGGCGTGCAATTTCGTGCTTGCTGGATTAACTGCGTCTTCGCCCGACGAATTCGATTCGGGAGAGGGCGGAAAAAAAAAAAAAAAAGAAAAAGAGGGAGGGGTGCAACACGAGGACTTCCCAGGGGGTCACCCATCCTAGTACTACTCTCGCCCAAGCACGCTTAACTTCGGAGTTCTGATGGGATCCGGTGCATTAGTGCTGGTATGATCGCACCCATTGAGTTACGCGCGTTAAGTTCATTTATTTGATCCGTACTCGTCTCGCAGTAGCCCTTCACACTTCGAGCGGGCAAAACTTTCTATTCGTACGTCGCCTCGCGGCCGGCAGCATATGCACGCGAAGCTCTCTTCGAGCCCCACGCCGTGCGCAATAGGCTACGCCCATTGCGCCTGATTTCCTGAGCCAAAATCGGACGTTTAAGCCCTCTACGCACCGTTTTTCTACAAATGGCGAGGCGGGCCCCGCTCCTGCACGGACATTAGCCCGACCAGTGCTCGCGGTAGACGGTCGTTTTGAAAATAAATAAATAAATTAACCCACGGCGTGCAATTTCGTGCTTGCTGGATTAACTGCGTCTTCGCCCGACGAATTCGATTCGGGAGAGGGCGGAAAAAAAAAAAAAAAGAAAAAGAGGGAGGGGTGCAACACGAGGACTTCCCAGGGGGTCACCCATCCTAGTACTACTCTCGCCCAAGCACGCTTAACTTCGGAGTTCTGATGGGATCCGGTGCATTAGTGCTGGTATGATCGCACCCGTTGAGTTACGCGCGTTAAGTTCATTTATTTGATCAGTACTCGTCTCGCAGTAGCCCTTCACACTTCGAGCGGGCAAAACTTTCTATTCGTACGTCGCCTCGCGGCCGGCAGCATATGCACGCGAAGCTCTCTTCGAGCCCCACGCCGTGCGCAATAGGCTACGCCCATTGCGCCTTATTTCCTGAGCCAAAATCGGACGTTTAAGCCCTCTACGCACCGTTTTTCTACAAATGGCGAGGCGGGCCCCGCTCCTGCACGGACATTAGCCCGACCAGTGCTCGCGGTAGACGGTCGTTTTGAAAATAAATAAATAAATTAACCCACGGCGTGCAATTTCGTGCTTGCTGGATTAACTGCGTCTTCGCCCGACGAATTCGATTCGGGAGAGGGCGGAAAAAAAAAAAAAAAAGAAAAAGAGGGAGGGGTGCAACACGAGGACTTCCCAGGGGGTCACCCATCCTAGTACTACTCTCGCCCAAGCACGCTTAACTTCGGAGTTCTGATGGGATCCGGTGCATTAGTGCTGGTATGATCGCACCCGTTGAGTTACGCGCGTTAAGTTCATTTATTTGATCCGTACTCGTCTCGCAGTAGCCCTTCACACTTCGAGCGGGCAAAACTTTCTATTCGTACGTCGCCTCGCGGCCGGCAGCATATGCACGCGAAGCTCTCTTCGAGCCCCACGCCGTGCGCAATGGGCTACGCCCATTGCGCCTGATTTCCTGAGCCAAAATCGGACGTTTAAGCCCTCTACGCACCGTTTTTCTACAAATGGCGAGGCGGGCCCCGCTCCTGCACGGACATTAGCCCGACCAGTGCTCGCGGTAGACGGTCGTTTTGAAAATAAATAAATAAATTAACCCACGGCGTGCAATTTCGTGCTTGCTGGATTAACTGCGTCTTCGCCCGACGAATTCGATTCGGGAGAGGGCGGAAAAAAAAAAAAAAAAGAAAAAGAGGGAGGGGTGCAACACGAGGACTTCCCAGGGGGTCACCCATCCTAGTACTACTCTCGCCCAAGCACGCTTAACTTCGGAGTTCTGATGGGATCCGGTGCATTAGTGCTGGTATGATCGCACCCGTTGAGTTACGCGCGTTAAGTTCATTTATTTGATCCGTACTCGTCTCGCAGTAGCCCTTCACACTTCGAGCGGGCAAAACTTTCTATTCGTACGTCGCCTCGCGGCCGGCAGCATATGCACGCGAAGCTCTCTTCGAGCCCCACGCCGTGCGCAATAGGCTACGCCCATTGCGCCTGATTTCCTGAGCCAAAATCGGACGTTTAAGCCCTCTACGCACCGTTTTTCTACAAATGGCGAGGCGGGCCCCGCTCCTGCACGGACATTAGCCCGACCAGTGCTCGCGGTAGACGGTCGTTTTGAAAATAAATAAATAAATTAACCCACGGCGTGCAATTTCGTGCTTGCTGGATTAACTGCGTCTTCGCCCGACGAATTCGATTCGGGAGAGGGCGGAAAAAAAAAAAAAAAGAAAAAGAGGGAGGGGTGCAACACGAGGACTTCCCAGGGGGTCACCCATCCTAGTACTACTCTCGCCCAAGCACGCTTAACTTCGGAGTTCTGATGGGATCCGGTGCATTAGTGCTGGTATGATCGCACCCGTTGAGTTACGCGCGTTAAGTTCATTTATTTGATCAGTACTCGTCTCGCAGTAGCCCTTCACACTTCGAGCGGGCAAAACTTTCTATTCGTACGTCGCCTCGCGGCCGGCAGCATATGCACGCGAAGCTCTCTTCGAGCCCCACGCCGTGCGCAATAGGCTACGCCCATTGCGCCTGATTTCCTGAGCCAAAATCGGACGTTTAAGCCCTCTACGCACCGTTTTTCTACAAATGGCGAGGCGGGCCCCGCTCCTGCACGGACATTAGCCCGACCAGTGCTCGCGGTAGACGGTCGTTTTGAAAATAAATAAATAAATTAACCCACGGCGTGCAATTTCGTGCTTGCTGGATTAACTGCGTCTTCGCCCGACGAATTCGATTCGGGAGAGGGCGGAAAAAAAAAAAAAAAAGAAAAAGAGGGAGGGGTGCAACACGAGGACTTCCCAGGGGGTCACCCATCCTAGTACTACTCTCGCCCAAGCACGCTTAACTTCGGAGTTCTGATGGGATCCGGTGCATTAGTGCTGGTATGATCACACCCGTTGAGTTACGCGCGTTAAGTTCATTTATTTGATCCGTACTCGTCTCGCAGTAGCCCTTCACACTTCGAGCGGCCAAAACTTTCTATTCGTACGTCGCCTCGCGGCCGGCAGCATATGCACGCGAAGCTCTCTTCGAGCCCCACGCCGTGCGCAATAGGCTACGCCCATTGCGCCTGATTTCCTGAGCCAAAATCGGACGTTTAAGCCCTCTACGCACCGTTTTTCTACAAATGGCGAGGCGGGCCCCGCTCCTGCACGGACATTAGCCCGACCAGTGCTCGCGGTAGACGGTCGTTTTGAAAATAAATAAATAAATTAACCCACGGCGTGCAATTTCGTGCTTGCTGGATTAACTGCGTCTTCGCCCGACGAATTCGATTCGGGAGAGGGCGGAAAAAAAAAAAAAAAAGAAAAAGAGGGAGGGGTGCAACACGAGGACTTCCCAGGGGGTCACCCATCCTAGTACTACTCTCGCCCAAGCACGCTTAACTTCGGAGTTCTGATGGGATCCGGTGCATTAGTGCTGGTATGATCGCACCCGTTGAGTTACGCGCGTTAAGTTCATTTATTTGATCCGTACTCGTCTCGCAGTAGCCCTTCACACTTCGAGCGGGCAAAACTTTCTATTCGTACGTCGCCTCGCGGCCGGCAGCATATGCACGCGAAGCTCTCTTCGAGCCCCACGCCGTGCGCAATAGGCTACGCCCATTGCGCCTGATTTCCTGAGCCAAAATCGGACGTTTAAGCCCTCTACGCACCGTTTTTCTACAAATGGCGAGGCGGGCCCCGCTCCTGCACGGACATTAGCCCGACCAGTGCTCGCGGTAGACGGTCGTTTTGAAAATAAATAAATAAATTAACCCACGGCGTGCAATTTCGTGCTTGCTGGATTAACTGCGTCTTCGCCAGACGAATTCGATTCGGGAGAGGGCGGAAAAAAAAAAAAAAAAGAAAAAGAGGGAGGGGTGCAACACGAGGACTTCCCAGGGGGTCACCCATCCTAGTACTACTCTCGCCCAAGCACGCTTAACTTCGGAGTTCTGATGGGATCCGGTGCATTAGTGCTGGTATGATCGCACCCGTTGAGTTACGCGCGTTAAGTTCATTTATTTGATCCGTACTCGTCTCGCAGTAGCCCTTCACACTTCGAGCGGGCAAAACTTTCTATTCGTACGTCGCCTCGCGGCCGGCAGCATATGCACGCGAAGCTCTCTTCGAGCCCCACGCCGTGCGCAATGGGCGCGGTAGACGGTCGTTTTGAAAATAAATAAATAAATTAACCCACGGCGTGCAATTTCGTGCTTGCTGGATTAACTGCGTCTTCGCCCGACGAATTCGATTCGGGAGAGGGCGGAAAAAAAAAAAAAAAAAAAAAAGAGGGAGGGGTGCAACACGAGGACTTCCCAGGGGGTCACCCATCCTAGTACTACTCTCGCCCAAGCACGCTTAACTTCGGAGTTCTGATGGGATCCGGTGCATTAGTGCTGGTATGATCGCACCCGTTGAGTTACGCGCGTTAAGTTCATTTATTTGATCCGTACTCGTCTCGCAGTAGCCCTTCACACTTCGAGCGGGCAAAACTTTCTATTCGTACGTCGCCTCGCGGCCGGCAGCATATGCACGCGAAGCTCTCTTCGAGCCCCACGCCGTGCGCAATGGGCTACGCCCATTGCGCCTGATTTCCTGAGCCAAAATCGGACGTTTAAGCCCTCTACGCACCGTTTTTCTACAAATGGCGAGGCGGGCCCCGCTCCTGCACGGACATTAGCCCGACCAGTGCTCGCGGTAGACGGTCGTTTTGAAAATAAATAAATAAATTAACCCACGGCGTGCAATTTCGTGCTTGCTGGATTAACTGCGTCTTCGCCCGACGAATTCGATTCGGGAGAGGGCGGAAAAAAAAAAAAAAAAGAAAAAGAGGGAGGGGTGCAACACGAGGACTTCCCAGGGGGTCACCCATCCTAGTACTACTCTCGCCCAAGCACGCTTAACTTCGGAGTTCTGATGGGATCCGGTGCATTAGTGCTGGTATGATCGCACCCATTGAGTTACGCGCGTTAAGTTCATTTATTTGATCCGTACTCGTCTCGCAGTAGCCCTTCACACTTCGAGCGGGCAAAACTTTCTATTCGTACGTCGCCTCGCGGCCGGCAGCATATGCACGCGAAGCTCTCTTCGAGCCCCACGCCGTGCGCAATCGGCTACGCCCATTGCGCCTGATTTCCTGAGCCAAAATCGGACGTTTAAGCCCTCTACGCACCGTTTTTCTACAAATGGCGAGGCGGGCCCCGCTCCTGCACGGACATTAGCCCGACCAGTGCTCGCGGTAGACGGTCGTTTTGAAAATAAATAAATAAATTAACCCACGGCGTGCAATTTCGTGCTTGCTGGATTAACTGCGTCTTCGCCCGACGAATTCGATTCGGGAGAGGGCGGAAAAAAAAAAAAAAAGAAAAAGAGGGAGGGGTGCAACACGAGGACTTCCCAGGGGGTCACCCATCCTAGTACTACTCTCGCCCAAGCACGCTTAACTTCGGAGTTCTGATGGGATCCGGTGCATTAGTGCTGGTATGATCGCACCCGTTGAGTTACGCGCGTTAAGTTCATTTATTTGATCAGTACTCGTCTCGCAGTAGCCCTTCACACTTCGAGCGGGCAAAACTTTCTATTCGTACGTCGCCTCGCGGCCGGCAGCATATGCACGCGAAGCTCTCTTCGAGCCCCACGCCGTGCGCAATAGGCTACGCCCATTGCGCCTGATTTCCTGAGCCAAAATCGGACGTTTAAGCCCTCTACGCACCGTTTTTCTACAAATGGCGAGGCGGGCCCCGCTCCTGCACGGACATTAGCCCGACCAGTGCTCGCGGTAGACGGTCGTTTTGAAAATAAATAAATAAATTAACCCACGGCGTGCAATTTCGTGCTTGCTGGATTAACTGCGTCTTCGCCCGACGAATTCGATTCGGGAGAGGGCGGAAAAAAAAAAAAAAAAGAAAAAGAGGGAGGGGTGCAACACGAGGACTTCCCAGGGGGTCACCCATCCTAGTACTACTCTCGCCCAAGCACGCTTAACTTCGGAGTTCTGATGGGATCCGGTGCATTAGTGCTGGTATGATCGCACCCGTTGAGTTACGCGCGTTAAGTTCATTTATTTGATCCGTACTCGTCTCGCAGTAGCCCTTCACACTTCGAGCGGGCAAAACTTTCTATTCGTACGTCGCCTCGCGGCCGGCAGCATATGCACGCGAAGCTCTCTTCGAGCCCCACGCCGTGCGCAATAGGCTACGCCCATTGCGCCTGATTTCCTGAGCCAAAATCGGACGTTTAAGCCCTCTACGCACCGTTTTTCTACAAATGGCGAGGCGGGCCCCGCTCCTGCACGGACATTAGCCCGACCAGTGCTCGCGGTAGACGGTCGTTTTGAAAATAAATAAATAAATTAACCCACGGCGTGCAATTTCGTGCTTGCTGGATTAACTGCGTCTTCGCCAGACGAATTCGATTCGGGAGAGGGCGGAAAAAAAAAAAAAAAAGAAAAAGAGGGAGGGGTGCAACACGAGGACTTCCCAGGGGGTCACCCATCCTAGTACTACTCTCGCCCAAGCACGCTTAACTTCGGAGTTCTGATGGGATCCGGTGCATTAGTGCTGGTATGATCGCACCCGTTGAGTTACGCGCGTTAAGTTCATTTATTTGATCCGTACTCGTCTCGCAGTAGCCCTTCACACTTCGAGCGGGCAAAACTTTCTATTCGTACGTCGCCTCGCGGCCGGCAGCATATGCACGCGAAGCTCTCTTCGAGCCCCACGCCGTGCGCAATGGGCGCGGTAGACGGTCGTTTTGAAAATAAATAAATAAATTAACCCACGGCGTGCAATTTCGTGCTTGCTGGATTAACTGCGTCTTCGCCCGACGAATTCGATTCGGGAGAGGGCGGAAAAAAAAAAAAAAAAAAAAAAGAGGGAGGGGTGCAACACGAGGACTTCCCAGGGGGTCACCCATCCTAGTACTACTCTCGCCCAAGCACGCTTAACTTCGGAGTTCTGATGGGATCCGGTGCATTAGTGCTGGTATGATCGCACCCGTTGAGTTACGCGCGTTAAGTTCATTTATTTGATCCGTACTCGTCTCGCAGTAGCCCTTCACACTTCGAGCGGGCAAAACTTTCTATTCGTACGTCGCCTCGCGGCCGGCAGCATATGCACGCGAAGCTCTCTTCGAGCCCCACGCCGTGCGCAATGGGCTACGCCCATTGCGCCTGATTTCCTGAGCCAAAATCGGACGTTTAAGCCCTCTACGCACCGTTTTTCTACAAATGGCGAGGCGGGCCCCGCTCCTGCACGGACATTAGCCCGACCAGTGCTCGCGGTAGACGGTCGTTTTGAAAATAAATAAATAAATTAACCCACGGCGTGCAATTTCGTGCTTGCTGGATTAACTGCGTCTTCGCCCGACGAATTCGATTCGGGAGAGGGCGGAAAAAAAAAAAAAAAAGAAAAAGAGGGAGGGGTGCAACACGAGGACTTCCCAGGGGGTCACCCATCCTAGTACTACTCTCGCCCAAGCACGCTTAACTTCGGAGTTCTGATGGGATCCGGTGCATTAGTGCTGGTATGATCGCACCCGTTGAGTTACGCGCGTTAAGTTCATTTATTTGATCCGTACTCGTCTCGCAGTAGCCCTTCACACTTCGAGCGGGCAAAACTTTCTATTCGTACGTCGCCTCGCGGCCGGCAGCATATGCACGCGAAGCTCTCTTCGAGCCCCACGCCGTGCGCAATAGGCTACGCCCATTGCGCCTGATTTCCTGAGCCAAAATCGGACGTTTAAGCCCTCTACGCACCGTTTTTCTACAAATGGCGAGGCGGGCCCCGCTCCTGCACGGACATTAGCCCGACCAGTGCTCGCGGTAGACGGTCGTTTTGAAAATAAATAAATAAATTAACCCACGGCGTGCAATTTCGTGCTTGCTGGATTAACTGCGTCTTCGCCCGACGAATTCGATTCGGGAGAGGGCGGAAAAAAAAAAAAAAAAGAAAAAGAGGGAGGGGTGCAACACGAGGACTTCCCAGGGGGTCACCCATCCTAGTACTACTCTCGCCCAAGCACGCTTAACTTCGGAGTTCTGATGGGATCCGGTGCATTAGTGCTGGTATGATCGCACCCGTTGAGTTACGCGCGTTAAGTTCATTTATTTGATCCGTACTCGTCTCGCAGTAGCCCTTCACACTTCGAGCGGGCAAAACTTTCTATTCGTACGTCGCCTCGCGGCCGGCAGCATATGCACGCGAAGCTCTCTTCGAGCCCCACGCCGTGCGCAATAGGCTACGCCCATTGCGCCTGATTTCCTGAGCCAAAATCGGACGTTTAAGCCCTCTACGCACCGTTTTTCTACAAATGGCGAGGCGGGCCCCGCTCCTGCACGGACATTAGCCCGACCAGTGCTCGCGGTAGACGGTCGTTTTGAAAATAAATAAATAAATTAACCCACGGCGTGCAATTTCGTGCTTGCTGGATTAACTGCGTCTTCGCCCGACGAATTCGATTCGGGAGAGGGCGGAAAAAAAAAAAAAAAAGAAAAAGAGGGAGGGGTGCAACACGAGGACTTCCCAGGGGGTCACCCATCCTAGTACTACTCTCGCCCAAGCACGCTTAACTTCGGAGTTCTGATGGGATCCGGTGCATTAGTGCTGGTATGATCGCACCCGTTGAGTTACGCGCGTTAAGTTCATTTATTTGATCCGTACTCGTCTCGCAGTAGCCCTTCACACTTCGAGCGGGCAAAACTTTCTATTCGTACGTCGCCTCGCGGCCGGCAGCATATGCACGCGAAGCTCTCTTCGAGCCCCACGCCGTGCGCAATAGGCTACGCCCATTGCGCCTGATTTCCTGAGCCAAAATCGGACGTTTAAGCCCTCTACGCACCGTTTTTCTACAAATGGCGAGGCGGGCCCCGCTCCTGCACGGACATTAGCCCGACCAGTGCTCGCGGTAGACGGTCGTTTTGAAAATAAATAAATAAATTAACCCACGGCGTGCAATTTCGTGCTTGCTGGATTAACTGCGTCTTCGCCAGACGAATTCGATTCGGGAGAGGGCGGAAAAAAAAAAAAAAAAGAAAAAGAGGGAGGGGTGCAACACGAGGACTTCCCAGGGGGTCACCCATCCTAGTACTACTCTCGCCCAAGCACGCTTAACTTCGGAGTTCTGATGGGATCCGGTGCATTAGTGCTGGTATGATCGCACCCGTTGAGTTACGCGCGTTAAGTTCATTTATTTGATCCGTACTCGTCTCGCAGTAGCCCTTCACACTTCGAGCGGGCAAAACTTTCTATTCGTACGTCGCCTCGCGGCCGGCAGCATATGCACGCGAAGCTCTCTTCGAGCCCCACGCCGTGCGCAATGGGCGCGGTAGACGGTCGTTTTGAAAATAAATAAATAAATTAACCCACGGCGTGCAATTTCGTGCTTGCTGGATTAACTGCGTCTTCGCCCGACGAATTCGATTCGGGAGAGGGCGGAAAAAAAAAAAAAAAAAAAAAAAAAGAGGGAGGGGTGCAACACGAGGACTTCCCAGGGGGTCACCCATCCTAGTACTACTCTCGCCCAAGCACGCTTAACTTCGGAGTTCTGATGGGATCCGGTGCATTAGTGCTGGTATGATCGCACCCGTTGAGTTACGCGCGTTAAGTTCATTTATTTGATCCGTACTCGTCTCGCAGTAGCCCTTCACACTTCGAGCGGGCAAAACTTTCTATTCGTACGTCGCCTCGCGGCCGGCAGCATATGCACGCGAAGCTCTCTTCGAGCCCCACGCCGTGCGCAATGGGCTACGCCCATTGCGCCTGATTTCCTGAGCCAAAATCGGACGTTTAAGCCCTCTACGCACCGTTTTTCTACAAATGGCGAGGCGGGCCCCGCTCCTGCACGGACATTAGCCCGACCAGTGCTCGCGGTAGACGGTCGTTTTGAAAATAAATAAATAAATTAACCCACGGCGTGCAATTTCGTGCTTGCTGGATTAACTGCGTCTTCGCCCGACGAATTCGATTCGGGAGAGGGCGGAAAAAAAAAAAAAAAAGAAAAAGAGGGAGGGGTGCAACACGAGGACTTCCCAGGGGGTCACCCATCCTAGTACTACTCTCGCCCAAGCACGCTTAACTTCGGAGTTCTGATGGGATCCGGTGCATTAGTGCTGGTATGATCGCACCCGTTGAGTTACGCGCGTTAAGTTCATTTATTTGATCCGTACTCGTCTCGCAGTAGCCCTTCACACTTCGAGCGGGCAAAACTTTCTATTCGTACGTCGCCTCGCGGCCGGCAGCATATGCACGCGAAGCTCTCTTCGAGCCCCACGCCGTGCGCAATAGGCTACGCCCATTGCGCCTGATTTCCTGAGCCAAAATCGGACGTTTAAGCCCTCTACGCACCGTTTTTCTACAAATGGCGAGGCGGGCCCCGCTCCTGCACGGACATTAGCCCGACCAGTGCTCGCGGTAGACGGTCGTTTTGAAAATAAATAAATAAATTAACCCACGGCGTGCAATTTCGTGCTTGCTGGATTAACTGCGTCTTCGCCCGACGAATTCGATTCGGGAGAGGGCGGAAAAAAAAAAAAAAAAGAAAAAGAGGGAGGGGTGCAACACGAGGACTTCCCAGGGGGTCACCCATCCTAGTACTACTCTCGCCCAAGCACGCTTAACTTCGGAGTTCTGATGGGATCCGGTGCATTAGTGCTGGTATGATCGCACCCGTTGAGTTACGCGCGTTAAGTTCATTTATTTGATCCGTACTCGTCTCGCAGTAGCCCTTCACACTTCGAGCGGGCAAAACTTTCTATTCGTACGTCGCCTCGCGGCCGGCAGCATATGCACGCGAAGCTCTCTTCGAGCCCCACGCCGTGCGCAATAGGCTACGCCCATTGCGCCTGATTTCCTGAGCCAAAATCGGACGTTTAAGCCCTCTACGCACCGTTTTTCTACAAATGGCGAGGCGGGCCCCGCTCCTGCACGGACATTAGCCCGACCAGTGCTCGCGGTAGACGGTCGTTTTGAAAATAAATAAATAAATTAACCCACGGCGTGCAATTTCGTGCTTGCTGGATTAACTGCGTCTTCGCCCGACGAATTCGATTCGGGAGAGGGCGGAAAAAAAAAAAAAAAAGAAAAAGAGGGAGGGGTGCAACACGAGGACTTCCCAGGGGGTCACCCATCCTAGTACTACTCTCGCCCAAGCACGCTTAACTTCGGAGTTCTGATGGGATCCGGTGCATTAGTGCTGGTATGATCGCACCCGTTGAGTTACGCGCGTTAAGTTTATTTATTTGATCCGTACTCGTCTCGCAGTAGCCCTTCACACTTCGAGCGGGCAAAACTTTCTATTCGTACGTCGCCTCGCGGCCGGCAGCATATGCACGCGAAGCTCTCTTCGAGCCCCACGCCGTGCGCAATAGGCTACGCCCATTGCGCCTGATTTCCTGAGCCAAAATCGGACGTTTAAGCCCTCTACGCACCGTTTTTCTACAAATGGCGAGGCGGGCCCCGCTCCTGCACGGACATTAGCCCGACCAGTGCTCGCGGTAGACGGTCGTTTTGAAAATAAATAAATAAATTAACCCACGGCGTGCAATTTCGTGCTTGCTGGATTAACTGCGTCTTCGCCAGACGAATTCGATTCGGGAGAGGGCGGAAAAAAAAAAAAAAAAGAAAAAGAGGGAGGGGTGCAACACGAGGACTTCCCAGGGGGTCACCCATCCTAGTACTACTCTCGCCCAAGCACGCTTAACTTCGGAGTTCTGATGGGATCCGGTGCATTAGTGCTGGTATGATCGCACCCGTTGAGTTACGCGCGTTAAGTTCATTTATTTGATCCGTACTCGTCTCGCAGTAGCCCTTCACACTTCGAGCGGGCAAAACTTTCTATTCGTACGTCGCCTCGCGGCCGGCAGCATATGCACGCGAAGCTCTCTTCGAGCCCCACGCCGTGCGCAATGGGCGCGGTAGACGGTCGTTTTGAAAATAAATAAATAAATTAACCCACGGCGTGCAATTTCGTGCTTGCTGGATTAACTGCGTCTTCGCCCGACGAATTCGATTCGGGAGAGGGCGGAAAAAAAAAAAAAAAAAAAAAAGAGGGAGGGGTGCAACACGAGGACTTCCCAGGGGGTCACCCATCCTAGTACTACTCTCGCCCAAGCACGCTTAACTTCGGAGTTCTGATGGGATCCGGTGCATTAGTGCTGGTATGATCGCACCCGTTGAGTTACGCGCGTTAAGTTCATTTATTTGATCCGTACTCGTCTCGCAGTAGCCCTTCACACTTCGAGCGGGCAAAACTTTCTATTCGTACGTCGCCTCGCGGCCGGCAGCATATGCACGCGAAGCTCTCTTCGAGCCCCACGCCGTGCGCAATGGGCTACGCCCATTGCGCCTGATTTCCTGAGCCAAAATCGGACGTTTAAGCCCTCTACGCACCGTTTTTCTACAAATGGCGAGGCGGGCCCCGCTCCTGCACGGACATTTGCCCGACCAGTGCTCGCGGTAGACGGTCGTTTTGAAAATAAATAAATAAATTAACCCACGGCGTGCAATTTCGTGCTTGCTGGATTAACTGCGTCTTCGCCCGACGAATTCGATTCGGGAGAGGGCGGAAAAAAAAAAAAAAAAGAAAAAGAGGGAGGGGTGCAACACGAGGACTTCCCAGGGGGTCACCCATCCTAGTACTACTCTCGCCCAAGCACGCTTAACTTCGGAGTTCTGATGGGATCCGGTGCATTAGTGCTGGTATGATCGCACCCGTTGAGTTACGCGCGTTAAGTTCATTTATTTGATCCGTACTCGTCTCGCAGTAGCCCTTCACACTTCGAGCGGGCAAAACTTTCTATTCGTACGTCGCCTCGCGGCCGGCAGCATATGCACGCGAAGCTCTCTTCGAGCCCCACGCCGTGCGCAATAGGCTACGCCCATTGCGCCTGATTTCCTGAGCCAAAATCGGACGTTTAAGCCCTCTACGCACCGTTTTTCTACAAATGGCGAGGCGGGCCCCGCTCCTGCACGGACATTAGCCCGACCAGTGCTCGCGGTAGACGGTCGTTTTGAAAATAAATAAATAAATTAACCCACGGCGTGCAATTTCGTGCTTGCTGGATTAACTGCGTCTTCGCCCGACGAATTCGATTCGGGAGAGGGCGGAAAAAAAAAAAAAAAAGAAAAAGAGGGAGGGGTGCAACACGAGGACTTCCCAGGGGGTCACCCATCCTAGTACTACTCTCGCCCAAGCACGCTTAACTTCGGAGTTCTGATGGGATCCGGTGCATTAGTGCTGGTATGATCGCACCCGTTGAGTTACGCGCGTTAAGTTCATTTATTTGATCCGTACTCGTCTCGCAGTAGCCCTTCACACTTCGAGCGGGCAAAACTTTCTATTCGTACGTCGCCTCGCGGCCGGCAGCATATGCACGCGAAGCTCTCTTCGAGCCCCACGCCGTGCGCAATAGGCTACGCCCATTGCGCCTGATTTCCTGAGCCAAAATCGGACGTTTAAGCCCTCTACGCACCGTTTTTCTACAAATGGCGAGGCGGGCCCCGCTCCTGCACGGACATTAGCCCGACCAGTGCTCGCGGTAGACGGTCGTTTTGAAAATAAATAAATAAATTAACCCACGGCGTGCAATTTCGTGCTTGCTGGATTAACTGCGTCTTCGCCCGACGAATTCGATTCGGGAGAGGGCGGAAAAAAAAAAAAAAAAGAAAAAGAGGGAGGGGTGCAACACGAGGACTTCCCAGGGGGTCACCCATCCTAGTACTACTCTCGCCCAAGCACGCTTAACTTCGGAGTTCTGATGGGATCCGGTGCATTAGTGCTGGTATGATCGCACCCGTTGAGTTACGCGCGTTAAGTTCATTTATTTGATCCGTACTCGTCTCGCAGTAGCCCTTCACACTTCGAGCGGGCAAAACTTTCTATTCGTACGTCGCCTCGCGGCCGGCAGCATATGCACGCGAAGCTCTCTTCGAGCCCCACGCCGTGCGCAATAGGCTACGCCCATTGCGCCTGATTTCCTGAGCCAAAATCGGACGTTTAAGCCCTCTACGCACCGTTTTTCTACAAATGGCGAGGCGGGCCCCGCTCCTGCACGGACATTAGCCCGACCAGTGCTCGCGGTAGACGGTCGTTTTGAAAATAAATAAATAAATTAACCCACGGCGTGCAATTTCGTGCTTGCTGGATTAACTGCGTCTTCGCCAGACGAATTCGATTCGGGAGAGGGCGGAAAAAAAAAAAAAAAAGAAAAAGAGGGAGGGGTGCAACACGAGGACTTCCCAGGGGGTCACCCATCCTAGTACTACTCTCGCCCAAGCACGCTTAACTTCGGAGTTCTGATGGGATCCGGTGCATTAGTGCTGGTATGATCGCACCCGTTGAGTTACGCGCGTTAAGTTCATTTATTTGATCCGTACTCGTCTCGCAGTAGCCCTTCACACTTCGAGCGGGCAAAACTTTCTATTCGTACGTCGCCTCGCGGCCGGCAGCATATGCACGCGAAGCTCTCTTCGAGCCCCACGCCGTGCGCAATGGGCGCGGTAGACGGTCGTTTTGAAAATAAATAAATAAATTAACCCACGGCGTGCAATTTCGTGCTTGCTGGATTAACTGCGTCTTCGCCCGACGAATTCGATTCGGGAGAGGGCGGAAAAAAAAAAAAAAAAAAAAAAAGAGGGAGGGGTGCAACACGAGGACTTCCCAGGGGGTCACCCATCCTAGTACTACTCTCGCCCAAGCACGCTTAACTTCGGAGTTCTGATGGGATCCGGTGCATTAGTGCTGGTATGATCGCACCCGTTGAGTTACGCGCGTTAAGTTCATTTATTTGATCCGTACTCGTCTCGCAGTAGCCCTTCACACTTCGAGCGGGCAAAACTTTCTATTCGTACGTCGCCTCGCGGCCGGCAGCATATGCACGCGAAGCTCTCTTCGAGCCCCACGCCGTGCGCAATGGGCTACGCCCATTGCGCCTGATTTCCTGAGCCAAAATCGGACGTTTAAGCCCTCTACGCACCGTTTTTCTACAAATGGCGAGGCGGGCCCCGCTCCTGCACGGACATTAGCCCGACCAGTGCTCGCGGTAGACGGTCGTTTTGAAAATAAATAAATAAATTAACCCACGGCGTGCAATTTCGTGCTTGCTGGATTAACTGCGTCTTCGCCCGACGAATTCGATTCGGGAGAGGGCGGAAAAAAAAAAAAAAAAGAAAAAGAGGGAGGGGTGCAACACGAGGACTTCCCAGGGGGTCACCCATCCTAGTACTACTCTCGCCCAAGCACGCTTAACTTCGGAGTTCTGATGGGATCCGGTGCATTAGTGCTGGTATGATCGCACCCGTTGAGTTACGCGCGTTAAGTTCATTTATTTGATCCGTACTCGTCTCGCAGTAGCCCTTCACACTTCGAGCGGGCAAAACTTTCTATTCGTACGTCGCCTCGCGGCCGGCAGCATATGCACGCGAAGCTCTCTTCGAGCCCCACGCCGTGCGCAATAGGCTATGCCCATTGCGCCTGATTTCCTGAGCCAAAATCGGACGTTTAAGCCCTCTACGCACCGTTTTTCTACAAATGGCGAGGCGGGCCCCGCTCCTGCACGGACATTAGCCCGACCAGTGCTCGCGGTAGACGGTCGTTTTGAAAATAAATAAATAAATTAACCCACGGCGTGCAATTTCGTGCTTGCTGGATTAACTGCGTCTTCGCCCGACGAATTCGATTCGGGAGAGGGCGGAAAAAAAAAAAAAAAAGAAAAAGAGGGAGGGGTGCAACACGAGGACTTCCCAGGGGGTCACCCATCCTAGTACTACTCTCGCCCAAGCACGCTTAACTTCGGAGTTCTGATGGGATCCGGTGCATTAGTGCTGGTATGATCGCACCCGTTGAGTTACGCGCGTTAAGTTCATTTATTTGATCCGTACTCGTCTCGCAGTAGCCCTTCACAATTCGAGCGGGCAAAACTTTCTATTCGTACGTCGCCTCGCGGCCGGCAGCATATGCACGCGAAGCTCTCTTCGAGCCCCACGCCGTGCGCAATAGGCTACGCCCATTGCGCCTGATTTCCTGAGCCAAAATCGGACGTTTAAGCCCTCTACGCACCGTTTTTCTACAAATGGCGAGGCGGGCCCCGCTCCTGCACGGACATTAGCCCGACCAGTGCTCGCGGTAGACGGTCGTTTTGAAAATAAATAAATAAATTAACCCACGGCGTGCAATTTCGTGCTTGCTGGATTAACTGCGTCTTCGCCAGACGAATTCGATTCGGGAGAGGGCGGAAAAAAAAAAAAAAAAGAAAAAGAGGGAGGGGTGCAACACGAGGACTTCCCAGGGGGTCACCCATCCTAGTACTACTCTCGCCCAAGCACGCTTAACTTCGGAGTTCTGATGGGATCCGGTGCATTAGTGCTGGTATGATCGCACCCGTTGAGTTACGCGCGTTAAGTTCATTTATTTGATCCGTACTCGTCTCGCAGTAGCCCTTCACACTTCGAGCGGGCAAAACTTTCTATTCGTACGTCGCCTCGCGGCCGGCAGCATATGCACGCGAAGCTCTCTTCGAGCCCCACGCCGTGCGCAATGGGCGCGGTAGACGGTCGTTTTGAAAATAAATAAATAAATTAACCCACGGCGTGCAATTTCGTGCTTGCTGGATTAACTGCGTCTTCGCCCGACGAATTCGATTCGGGAGAGGGCGGAAAAAAAAAAAAAAAAAAAAAAGAGGGAGGGGTGCAACACGAGGACTTCCCAGGGGGTCACCCATCCTAGTACTACTCTCGCCCAAGCACGCTTAACTTCGGAGTTCTGATGGGATCCGGTGCATTAGTGCTGGTATGATCGCACCCGTTGAGTTACGCGCGTTAAGTTCATTTATTTGATCCGTACTCGTCTCGCAGTAGCCCTTCACACTTCGAGCGGGCAAAACTTTCTATTCGTACGTCGCCTCGCGGCCGGCAGCATATGCACGCGAAGCTCTCTTCGAGCCCCACGCCGTGCGCAATGGGCTACGCCCATTGCGCCTGATTTCCTGAGCCAAAATCGGACGTTTAAGCCCTCTACGCACCGTTTTTCTACAAATGGCGAGGCGGGCCCCGCTCCTGCACGGACATTAGCCCGACCAGTGCTCGCGGTAGACGGTCGTTTTGAAAATAAATAAATAAATTAACCCACGGCGTGCAATTTCGTGCTTGCTGGATTAACTGCGTCTTCGCCCGACGAATTCGATTCGGGAGAGGGCGGAAAAAAAAAAAAAAAAGAAAAAGAGGGAGGGGTGCAACACGAGGACTTCCCAGGGGGTCACCCATCCTAGTACTACTCTCGCCCAAGCACGCTTAACTTCGGAGTTCTGATGGGATCCGGTGCATTAGTGCTGGTATGATCGCACCCGTTGAGTTACGCGCGTTAAGTTCATTTATTTGATCCGTACTCGTCTCGCAGTAGCCCTTCACACTTCGAGCGGGCAAAACTTTCTATTCGTACGTCGCCTCGCGGCCGGCAGCATATGCACGCGAAGCTCTCTTCGAGCCCCACGCCGTGCGCAATGGGCGCGGTAGACGGTCGTTTTGAAAATAAATAAATAAATTAACCCACGGCGTGCAATTTCGTGCTTGCTGGATTAACTGCGTCTTCGCCCGACGAATTCGATTCGGGAGAGGGCGGAAAAAAAAAAAAAAAAAAAAAAGAGGGAGGGGTGCAACACGAGGACTTCCCAGGGGGTCACCCATCCTAGTACTACTCTCGCCCAAGCACGCTTAACTTCGGAGTTCTGATGGGATCCGGTGCATTAGTGCTGGTATGATCGCACCCGTTGAGTTACGCGCGTTAAGTTCATTTATTTGATCCGTACTCGTCTCGCAGTAGCCCTTCACACTTCGAGCGGGCAAAACTTTCTATTCGTACGTCGCCTCGCGGCCGGCAGCATATGCACGCGAAGCTCTCTTCGAGCCCCACGCCGTGCGCAATGGGCTACGCCCATTGCGCCTGATTTCCTGAGCCAAAATCGGACGTTTAAGCCCTCTACGCACCGTTTTTCTACAAATGGCGAGGCGGGCCCCGCTCCTGCACGGACATTAGCCCGACCAGTGCTCGCGGTAGACGGTCGTTTTGAAAATAAATAAATAAATTAACCCACGGCGTGCAATTTCGTGCTTGCTGGATTAACTGCGTCTTCGCCCGACGAATTCGATTCGGGAGAGGGCGGAAAAAAAAAAAAAAAAGAAAAAGAGGGAGGGGTGCAACACGAGGACTTCCCAGGGGGTCACCCATCCTAGTACTACTCTCGCCCAAGCACGCTTAACTTCGGAGTTCTGATGGGATCCGGTGCATTAGTGCTGGTATGATCGCACCCGTTGAGTTACGCGCGTTAAGTTCATTTATTTGATCCGTACTCGTCTCGCAGTAGCCCTTCACACTTCGAGCGGGCAAAACTTTCTATTCGTACGTCGCCTCGCGGCCGGCAGCATATGCACGCGAAGCTCTCTTCGAGCCCCACGCCGTGCGCAATAGGCTACGCCCATTGCGCCTGATTTCCTGAGCCAAAATCGGACGTTTAAGCCCTCTACGCACCGTTTTTCTACAAATGGCGAGGCGGGCCCCGCTCCTGCACGGACATTAGCCCGACCAGTGCTCGCGGTAGACGGTCGTTTTGAAAATAAATAAATAAATTAACCCACGGCGTGCAATTTCGTGCTTGCTGGATTAACTGCGTCTTCGCCCGACGAATTCGATTCGGGAGAGGGCGGAAAAAAAAAAAAAAAAGAAAAAGAGGGAGGGGTGCAACACGAGGACTTCCCAGGGGGTCACCCATCCTAGTACTACTCTCGCCCAAGCACGCTTAACTTCGGAGTTCTGATGGGATCCGGTGCATTAGTGCTGGTATGATCGCACCCGTTGAGTTACGCGCGTTAAGTTTATTTATTTGATCCGTACTCGTCTCGCAGTAGCCCTTCACACTTCGAGCGGGCAAAACTTTCTATTCGTACGTCGCCTCGCGGCCGGCAGCATATGCACGCGAAGCTCTCTTCGAGCCCCACGCCGTGCGCAATAGGCTACGCCCATTGCGCCTGATTTCCTGAGCCAAAATCGGACGTTTAAGCCCTCTACGCACCGTTTTTCTACAAATGGCGAGGCGGGCCCCGCTCCTGCACGGACATTAGCCCGACCAGTGCTCGCGGTAGACGGTCGTTTTGAAAATAAATAAATAAATTAACCCACGGCGTGCAATTTCGTGCTTGCTGGATTAACTGCGTCTTCGCCAGACGAATTCGATTCGGGAGAGGGCGGAAAAAAAAAAAAAAAAGAAAAAGAGGGAGGGGTGCAACACGAGGACTTCCCAGGGGGTCACCCATCCTAGTACTACTCTCGCCCAAGCACGCTTAACTTCGGAGTTCTGATGGGATCCGGTGCATTAGTGCTGGTATGATCGCACCCGTTGAGTTACGCGCGTTAAGTTCATTTATTTGATCCGTACTCGTCTCGCAGTAGCCCTTCACACTTCGAGCGGGCAAAACTTTCTATTCGTACGTCGCCTCGCGGCCGGCAGCATATGCACGCGAAGCTCTCTTCGAGCCCCACGCCGTGCGCAATGGGCGCGGTAGACGGTCGTTTTGAAAATAAATAAATAAATTAACCCACGGCGTGCAATTTCGTGCTTGCTGGATTAACTGCGTCTTCGCCCGACGAATTCGATTCGGGAGAGGGCGGAAAAAAAAAAAAAAAAAAAAAAGAGGGAGGGGTGCAACACGAGGACTTCCCAGGGGGTCACCCATCCTAGTACTACTCTCGCCCAAGCACGCTTAACTTCGGAGTTCTGATGGGATCCGGTGCATTAGTGCTGGTATGATCGCACCCGTTGAGTTACGCGCGTTAAGTTCATTTATTTGATCCGTACTCGTCTCGCAGTAGCCCTTCACACTTCGAGCGGGCAAAACTTTCTATTCGTACGTCGCCTCGCGGCCGGCAGCATATGCACGCGAAGCTCTCTTCGAGCCCCACGCCGTGCGCAATGGGCTACGCCCATTGCGCCTGATTTCCTGAGCCAAAATCGGACGTTTAAGCCCTCTACGCACCGTTTTTCTACAAATGGCGAGGCGGGCCCCGCTCCTGCACGGACATTAGCCCGACCAGTGCTCGCGGTAGACGGTCGTTTTGAAAATAAATAAATAAATTAACCCACGGCGTGCAATTTCGTGCTTGCTGGATTAACTGCGTCTTCGCCCGACGAATTCGATTCGGGAGAGGGCGGAAAAAAAAAAAAAAAAGAAAAAGAGGGAGGGGTGCAACACGAGGACTTCCCAGGGGGTCACCCATCCTAGTACTACTCTCGCCCAAGCACGCTTAACTTCGGAGTTCTGATGGGATCCGGTGCATTAGTGCTGGTATGATCGCACCCGTTGAGTTACGCGCGTTAAGTTCATTTATTTGATCCGTACTCGTCTCGCAGTAGCCCTTCACACTTCGAGCGGGCAAAACTTTCTATTCGTACGTCGCCTCGCGGCCGGCAGCATATGCACGCGAAGCTCTCTTCGAGCCCCACGCCGTGCGCAATAGGCTACGCCCATTGCGCCTGATTTCCTGAGCCAAAATCGGACGTTTAAGCCCTCTACGCACCGTTTTTCTACAAATGGCGAGGCGGGCCCCGCTCCTGCACGGACATTAGCCCGACCAGTGCTCGCGGTAGACGGTCGTTTTGAAAATAAATAAATAAATTAACCCACGGCGTGCAATTTCGTGCTTGCTGGATTAACTGCGTCTTCGCCCGACGAATTCGATTCGGGAGAGGGCGGAAAAAAAAAAAAAAAGAAAAAGAGGGAGGGGTGCAACACGAGGACTTCCCAGGGGGTCACCCATCCTAGTACTACTCTCGCCCAAGCACGCTTAACTTCGGAGTTCTGATGGGATCCGGTGCATTAGTGCTGGTATGATCGCACCCGTTGAGTTACGCGCGTTAAGTTCATTTATTTGATCAGTACTCGTCTCGCAGTAGCCCTTCACACTTCGAGCGGGCAAAACTTTCTATTCGTACGTCGCCTCGCGGCCGGCAGCATATGCACGCGAAGCTCTCTTCGAGCCCCACGCCGTGCGCAATAGGCTACGCCCATTGCGCCTGATTTCCTGAGCCAAAATCGGACGTTTAAGCCCTCTACGCACCGTTTTTCTACAAATGGCGAGGCGGGCCCCGCTCCTGCACGGACATTAGCCCGACCAGTGCTCGCGGTAGACGGTCGTTTTGAAAATAAATAAATAAATTAACCCACGGCGTGCAATTTCGTGCTTGCTGGATTAACTGCGTCTTCGCCCGACGAATTCGATTCGGGAGAGGGCGGAAAAAAAAAAAAAAAAGAAAAAGAGGGAGGGGTGCAACACGAGGACTTCCCAGGGGGTCACCCATCCTAGTACTACTCTCGCCCAAGCACGCTTAACTTCGGAGTTCTGATGGGATCCGGTGCATTAGTGCTGGTATGATCACACCCGTTGAGTTACGCGCGTTAAGTTCATTTATTTGATCCGTACTCGTCTCGCAGTAGCCCTTCACACTTCGAGCGGGCAAAACTTTCTATTCGTACGTCGCCTCGCGGCCGGCAGCATATGCACGCGAAGCTCTCTTCGAGCCCCACGCCGTGCGCAATGGGCTACGCCCATTGCGCCTGATTTCCTGAGCCAAAATCGGACGTTTAAGCCCTCTACGCACCGTTTTTCTACAAATGGCGAGGCGGGCCCCGCTCCTGCACGGACATTAGCCCGACCAGTGCTCGCGGTAGACGGTCGTTTTGAAAATAAATAAATAAATTAACCCACGGCGTGCAATTTCGTGCTTGCTGGATTAACTGCGTCTTCGCCCGACGAATTCGATTCGGGAGAGGGCGGAAAAAAAAAAAAAAAAGAAAAAGAGGGAGGGGTGCAACACGAGGACTTCCCAGGGGGTCACCCATCCTAGTACTACTCTCGCCCAAGCACGCTTAACTTCGGAGTTCTGATGGGATCCGGTGCATTAGTGCTGGTATGATCGCACCCGTTGAGTTACGCGCGTTAAGTTCATTTATTTGATCCGTACTCGTCTTGCAGTAGCCCTTCACACTTCGAGCGGGCAAAACTTTCTATTCGTACGTCGCCTCGCGGCCGGCAGCATATGCACGCGAAGCTCTCTTCGAGCCCCACGCCGTGCGCAATAGGCTACGCCCATTGCGCCTGATTTCCTGAGCCAAAATCGGACGTTTAAGCCCTCTACGCACCGTTTTTCTACAAATGGCGAGGCGGGCCCCGCTCCTGCACGGACATTAGCCCGACCAGTGCTCGCGGTAGACGGTCGTTTTGAAAATAAATAAATAAATTAACCCACGGCGTGCAATTTCGTGCTTGCTGGATTAACTGCGTCTTCGCCAGACGAATTCGATTCGGGAGAGGGCGGAAAAAAAAAAAAAAAAGAAAAAGAGGGAGGGGTGCAACACGAGGACTTCCCAGGGGGTCACCCATCCTAGTACTACTCTCGCCCAAGCACGCTTAACTTCGGAGTTCTGATGGGATCCGGTGCATTAGTGCTGGTATGATCGCACCCGTTGAGTTACGCGCGTTAAGTTCATTTATTTGATCCGTACTCGTCTCGCAGTAGCCCTTCACACTTCGAGCGGGCAAAACTTTCTATTCGTACGTCGCCTCGCGGCCGGCAGCATATGCACGCGAAGCTCTCTTCGAGCCCCACGCCGTGCGCAATGGGCGCGGTAGACGGTCGTTTTGAAAATAAATAAATAAATTAACCCACGGCGTGCAATTTCGTGCTTGCTGGATTAACTGCGTCTTCGCCCGACGAATTCGATTCGGGAGAGGGCGGAAAAAAAAAAAAAAAAAAAAAAGAGGGAGGGGTGCAACACGAGGACTTCCCAGGGGGTCACCCATCCTAGTACTACTCTCGCCCAAGCACGCTTAACTTCGGAGTTCTGATGGGATCCGGTGCATTAGTGCTGGTATGATCGCACCCGTTGAGTTACGCGCGTTAAGTTCATTTATTTGATCCGTACTCGTCTCGCAGTAGCCCTTCACACTTCGAGCGGGCAAAACTTTCTATTCGTACGTCGCCTCGCGGCCGGCAGCATATGCACGCGAAGCTCTCTTCGAGCCCCACGCCGTGCGCAATGGGCTACGCCCATTGCGCCTGATTTCCTGAGCCAAAATCGGACGTTTAAGCCCTCTACGCACCGTTTTTCTACAAATGGCGAGGCGGGCCCCGCTCCTGCACGGACATTAGCCCGACCAGTGCTCGCGGTAGACGGTCGTTTTGAAAATAAATAAATAAATTAACCCACGGCGTGCAATTTCGTGCTTGCTGGATTAACTGCGTCTTCGCCCGACGAATTCGATTCGGGAGAGGGCGGAAAAAAAAAAAAAAAAGAAAAAGAGGGAGGGGTGCAACACGAGGACTTCCCAGGGGGTCACCCATCCTAGTACTACTCTCGCCCAAGCACGCTTAACTTCGGAGTTCTGATGGGATCCGGTGCATTAGTGCTGGTATGATCGCACCCGTTGAGTTACGCGCGTTAAGTTCATTTATTTGATCCGTACTCGTCTCGCAGTAGCCCTTCACACTTCGAGCGGGCAAAACTTTCTATTCGTACGTCGCCTCGCGGCCGGCAGCATATGCACGCGAAGCTCTCTTCGAGCCCCACGCCGTGCGCAATAGGCTACGCCCATTGCGCCTGATTTCCTGAGCCAAAATCGGACGTTTAAGCCCTCTACGCACCGTTTTTCTACAAATGGCGAGGCGGGCCCCGCTCCTGCACGGACATTAGCCCGACCAGTGCTCGCGGTAGACGGTCGTTTTGAAAATAAATAAATAAATTAACCCACGGCGTGCAATTTCGTGCTTGCTGGATTAACTGCGTCTTCGCCCGACGAATTCGATTCGGGAGAGGGCGGAAAAAAAAAAAAAAAAGAAAAAGAGGGAGGGGTGCAACACGAGGACTTCCCAGGGGGTCACCCATCCTAGTACTACTCTCGCCCAAGCACGCTTAACTTCGGAGTTCTGATGGGATCCGGTGCATTAGTGCTGGTATGATCGCACCCGTTGAGTTACGCGCGTTAAGTTCATTTATTTGATCCGTACTCGTCTCGCAGTAGCCCTTCACACTTCGAGCGGGCAAAACTTTCTATTCGTACGTCGCCTCGCGGCCGGCAGCATATGCACGCGAAGCTCTCTTCGAGCCCCACGCCGTGCGCAATAGGCTACGCCCATTGCGCCTGATTTCCTGAGCCAAAATCGGACGTTTAAGCCCTCTACGCACCGTTTTTCTACAAATGGCGAGGCGGGCCCCGCTCCTGCACGGACATTAGCCCGACCAGTGCTCGCGGTAGACGGTCGTTTTGAAAATAAATAAATAAATTAACCCACGGCGTGCAATTTCGTGCTTGCTGGATTAACTGCGTCTTCGCCAGACGAATTCGATTCGGGAGAGGGCGGAAAAAAAAAAAAAAAAGAAAAAGAGGGAGGGGTGCAACACGAGGACTTCCCAGGGGGTCACCCATCCTAGTACTACTCTCGCCCAAGCACGCTTAACTTCGGAGTTCTGATGGGATCCGGTGCATTAGTGCTGGTATGATCGCACCCGTTGAGTTACGCGCGTTAAGTTCATTTATTTGATCCGTACTCGTCTCGCAGTAGCCCTTCACACTTCGAGCGGGCAAAACTTTCTATTCGTACGTCGCCTCGCGGCCGGCAGCATATGCACGCGAAGCTCTCTTCGAGCCCCACGCCGTGCGCAATGGGCGCGGTAGACGGTCGTTTTGAAAATAAATAAATAAATTAACCCACGGCGTGCAATTTCGTGCTTGCTGGATTAACTGCGTCTTCGCCCGACGAATTCGATTCGGGAGAGGGCGGAAAAAAAAAAAAAAAAAAAAAAGAGGGAGGGGTGCAACACGAGGACTTCCCAGGGGGTCACCCATCCTAGTACTACTCTCGCCCAAGCACGCTTAACTTCGGAGTTCTGATGGGATCCGGTGCATTAGTGCTGGTATGATCGCACCCGTTGAGTTACGCGCGTTAAGTTCATTTATTTGATCCGTACTCGTCTCGCAGTAGCCCTTCACACTTCGAGCGGGCAAAACTTTCTATTCGTACGTCGCCTCGCGGCCGGCAGCATATGCACGCGAAGCTCTCTTCGAGCCCCACGCCGTGCGCAATGGGCTACGCCCATTGCGCCTGATTTCCTGAGCCAAAATCGGACGTTTAAGCCCTCTACGCACCGTTTTTCTACAAATGGCGAGGCGGGCCCCGCTCCTGCACGGACATTAGCCCGACCAGTGCTCGCGGTAGACGGTCGTTTTGAAAATAAATAAATAAATTAACCCACGGCGTGCAATTTCGTGCTTGCTGGATTAACTGCATCTTCGCCCGACGAATTCGATTCGGGAGAGGGCGGAAAAAAAAAAAAAAAAGAAAAAGAGGGAGGGGTGCAACACGAGGACTTCCCAGGGGGTCACCCATCCTAGTACTACTCTCGCCCAAGCACGCTTAACTTCGGAGTTCTGATGGGATCCGGTGCATTAGTGCTGGTATGATCGCACCCGTTGAGTTACGCGCGTTAAGTTCATTTATTTGATCCGTACTCGTCTCGCAGTAGCCCTTCACACTTCGAGCGGGCAAAACTTTCTATTCGTACGTCGCCTCGCGGCCGGCAGCATATGCACGCGAAGCTCTCTTCGAGCCCCACGCCGTGCGCAATAGGCTACGCCCATTGCGCCTGATTTCCTGAGCCAAAATCGGACGTTTAAGCCCTCTACGCACCGTTTTTCTACAAATGGCGAGGCGGGCCCCGCTCCTGCACGGACATTAGCCCGACCAGTGCTCGCGGTAGACGGTCGTTTTGAAAATAAATAAATAAATTAACCCACGGCGTGCAATTTCGTGCTTGCTGGATTAACTGCGTCTTCGCCCGACGAATTCGATTCGGGAGAGGGCGGAAAAAAAAAAAAAAAGAAAAAGAGGGAGGGGTGCAACACGAGGACTTCCCAGGGGGTCACCCATCCTAGTACTACTCTCGCCCAAGCACGCTTAACTTCGGAGTTCTGATGGGATCCGGTGCATTAGTGCTGGTATGATCGCACCCGTTGAGTTACGCGCGTTAAGTTCATTTATTTGATCCGTACTCGTCTCGCAGTAGCCCTTCACACTTCGAGCGGGCAAAACTTTCTATTCGTACGTCGCCTCGCGGCCGGCAGCATATGCACGCGAAGCTCTCTTCGAGCCCCACGCCGTGCGCAATGGGCTACGCCCATTGCGCCTGATTTCCTGAGCCAAAATCGGACGTTTAAGCCCTCTACGCACCGTTTTTCTACAAATGGCGAGGCGGGCCCCGCTCCTGCACGGACATTAGCCCGACCAGTGCTCGCGGTAGACGGTCGTTTTGAAAATAAATAAATAAATTAACCCACGGCGTGCAATTTCGTGCTTGCTGGATTAACTGCGTCTTCGCCCGACGAATTCGATTCGGGAGAGGGCGGAAAAAAAAAAAAAAAAGAAAAAGAGGGAGGGGTGCAACACGAGGACTTCCCAGGGGGTCACCCATCCTAGTACTACTCTCGCCCAAGCACGCTTAACTTCGGAGTTCTGATGGGATCCGGTGCATTAGTGCTGGTATGATCGCACCCGTTGAGTTACGCGCGTTAAGTTTATTTATTTGATCCGTACTCGTCTCGCAGTAGCCCTTCACACTTCGAGCGGGCAAAACTTTCTATTCGTACGTCGCCTCGCGGCCGGCAGCATATGCACGCGAAGCTCTCTTCGAGCCCCACGCCGTGCGCAATAGGCTACGCCCATTGCGCCTGATTTCCTGAGCCAAAATCGGACGTTTAAGCCCTCTACGCACCGTTTTTCTACAAATGGCGAGGCGGGCCCCGCTCCTGCACGGACATTAGCCCGACCAGTGCTCGCGGTAGACGGTCGTTTTGAAAATAAATAAATAAATTAACCCACGGCGTGCAATTTCGTGCTTGCTGGATTAACTGCGTCTTCGCCAGACGAATTCGATTCGGGAGAGGGCGGAAAAAAAAAAAAAAAAGAAAAAGAGGGAGGGGTGCAACACGAGGACTTCCCAGGGGGTCACCCATCCTAGTACTACTCTCGCCCAAGCACGCTTAACTTCGGAGTTCTGATGGGATCCGGTGCATTAGTGCTGGTATGATCGCACCCGTTGAGTTACGCGCGTTAAGTTCATTTATTTGATCCGTACTCGTCTCGCAGTAGCCCTTCACACTTCGAGCGGGCAAAACTTTCTATTCGTACGTCGCCTCGCGGCCGGCAGCATATGCACGCGAAGCTCTCTTCGAGCCCCACGCCGTGCGCAATGGGCGCGGTAGACGGTCGTTTTGAAAATAAATAAATAAATTAACCCACGGCGTGCAATTTCGTGCTTGCTGGATTAACTGCGTCTTCGCCCGACGAATTCGATTCGGGAGAGGGCGGAAAAAAAAAAAAAAAAAAAAAAGAGGGAGGGGTGCAACACGAGGACTTCCCAGGGGGTCACCCATCCTAGTACTACTCTCGCCCAAGCACGCTTAACTTCGGAGTTCTGATGGGATCCGGTGCATTAGTGCTGGTATGATCGCACCCGTTGAGTTACGCGCGTTAAGTTCATTTATTTGATCCGTACTCGTCTCGCAGTAGCCCTTCACACTTCGAGCGGGCAAAACTTTCTATTCGTACGTCGCCTCGCGGCCGGCAGCATATGCACGCGAAGCTCTCTTCGAGCCCCACGCCGTGCGCAATGGGCTACGCCCATTGCGCCTGATTTCCTGAGCCAAAATCGGACGTTTAAGCCCTCTACGCACCGTTTTTCTACAAATGGCGAGGCGGGCCCCGCTCCTGCACGGACATTAGCCCGACCAGTGCTTGCGGTAGACGGTCGTTTTGAAAATAAATAAATAAATTAACCCACGGCGTGCAATTTCGTGCTTGCTGGATTAACTGCGTCTTCGCCCGACGAATTCGATTCGGGAGAGGGCGGAAAAAAAAAAAAAAAAGAAAAAGAGGGAGGGGTGCAACACGAGGACTTCCCAGGGGGTCACCCATCCTAGTACTACTCTCGCCCAAGCACGCTTAACTTCGGAGTTCTGATGGGATCCGGTGCATTAGTGCTGGTATGATCGCACCCGTTGAGTTACGCGCGTTAAGTTCATTTATTTGATCCGTACTCGTCTCGCAGTAGCCCTTCACACTTCGAGCGGGCAAAACTTTCTATTCGTACGTCGCCTCGCGGCCGGCAGCATATGCACGCGAAGCTCTCTTCGAGCCCCACGCCGTGCGCAATAGGCTACGCCCATTGCGCCTGATTTCCTGAGCCAAAATCGGACGTTTAAGCCCTCTACGCACCGTTTTTCTACAAATGGCGAGGCGGGCCCCGCTCCTGCACGGACATTAGCCCGACCAGTGCTCGCGGTAGACGGTCGTTTTGAAAATAAATAAATAAATTAACCCACGGCGTGCAATTTCGTGCTTGCTGGATTAACTGCGTCTTCGCCCGACGAATTCGATTCGGGAGAGGGCGGAAAAAAAAAAAAAAAAGAAAAAGAGGGAGGGGTGCAACACGAGGACTTCCCAGGGGGTCACCCATCCTAGTACTACTCTCGCCCAAGCACGCTTAACTTCGGAGTTCTGATGGGATCCGGTGCATTAGTGCTGGTATGATCGCACCCGTTGAGTTACGCGCGTTAAGTTCATTTATTTGATCCGTACTCGTCTCGCAGTAGCCCTTCACACTTCGAGCGGGCAAAACTTTCTATTCGTACGTCGCCTCGCGGCCGGCAGCATATGCACGCGAAGCTCTCTTCGAGCCCCACGCCGTGCGCAATGGGCTACGCCCATTGCGCCTGATTTCCTGAGCCAAAATCGGACGTTTAAGCCCTCTACGCACCGTTTTTCTACAAATGGCGAGGCGGGCCCCGCTCCTGCACGGACATTAGCCCGACCAGTGCTTGCGGTAGACGGTCGTTTTGAAAATAAATAAATAAATTAACCCACGGCGTGCAATTTCGTGCTTGCTGGATTAACTGCGTCTTCGCCCGACGAATTCGATTCGGGAGAGGGCGGAAAAAAAAAAAAAAAAGAAAAAGAGGGAGGGGTGCAACACGAGGACTTCCCAGGGGGTCACCCATCCTAGTACTACTCTCGCCCAAGCACGCTTAACTTCGGAGTTCTGATGGGATCCGGTGCATTAGTGCTGGTATGATCGCACCCGTTGAGTTACGCGCGTTAAGTTCATTTATTTGATCCGTACTCGTCTCGCAGTAGCCCTTCACACTTCGAGCGGGCAAAACTTTCTATTCGTACGTCGCCTCGCGGCCGGCAGCATATGCACGCGAAGCTCTCTTCGAGCCCCACGCCGTGCGCAATGGGCGCGGTAGACGGTCGTTTTGAAAATAAATAAATAAATTAACCCACGGCGTGCAATTTCGTGCTTGCTGGATTAACTGCGTCTTCGCCCGACGAATTCGATTCGGGAGAGGGCGGAAAAAAAAAAAAAAAAAAAAAAGAGGGAGGGGTGCAACACGAGGACTTCCCAGGGGGTCACCCATCCTAGTACTACTCTCGCCCAAGCACGCTTAACTTCGGAGTTCTGATGGGATCCGGTGCATTAGTGCTGGTATGATCGCACCCGTTGAGTTACGCGCGTTAAGTTCATTTATTTGATCCGTACTCGTCTCGCAGTAGCCCTTCACACTTCGAGCGGGCAAAACTTTCTATTCGTACGTCGCCTCGCGGCCGGCAGCATATGCACGCGAAGCTCTCTTCGAGCCCCACGCCGTGCGCAATGGGCTACGCCCATTGCGCCTGATTTCCTGAGCCAAAATCGGACGTTTAAGCCCTCTACGCACCGTTTTTCTACAAATGGCGAGGCGGGCCCCGCTCCTGCACGGACATTAGCCCGACCAGTGCTCGCGGTAGACGGTCGTTTTGAAAATAAATAAATAAATTAACCCACGGCGTGCAATTTCGTGCTTGCTGGATTAACTGCGTCTTCGCCCGACGAATTCGATTCGGGAGAGGGCGGAAAAAAAAAAAAAAAAGAAAAAGAGGGAGGGGTGCAACACGAGGACTTCCCAGGGGGTCACCCATCCTAGTACTACTCTCGCCCAAGCACGCTTAACTTCGGAGTTCTGATGGGATCCGGTGCATTAGTGCTGGTATGATCGCACCCGTTGAGTTACGCGCGTTAAGTTCATTTATTTGATCCGTACTCGTCTCGCAGTAGCCCTTCACACTTCGAGCGGGCAAAACTTTCTATTCGTACGTCGCCTCGCGGCCGGCAGCATATGCACGCGAAGCTCTCTTCGAGCCCCACGCCGTGCGCAATAGGCTACGCCCATTGCGCCTGATTTCCTGAGCCAAAATCGGACGTTTAAGCCCTCTACGCACCGTTTTTCTACAAATGGCGAGGCGGGCCCCGCTCCTGCACGGACATTAGCCCGACCAGTGCTCGCGGTAGACGGTCGTTTTGAAAATAAATAAATAAATTAACCCACGGCGTGCAATTTCGTGCTTGCTGGATTAACTGCGTCTTCGCCCGACGAATTCGATTCGGGAGAGGGCGGAAAAAAAAAAAAAAAAGAAAAAGAGGGAGGGGTGCAACACGAGGACTTCCCAGGGGGTCACCCATCCTAGTACTACTCTCGCCCAAGCACGCTTAACTTCGGAGTTCTGATGGGATCCGGTGCATTAGTGCTGGTATGATCGCACCCGTTGAGTTACGCGCGTTAAGTTCATTTATTTGATCCGTACTCGTCTCGCAGTAGCCCTTCACACTTCGAGCGGGCAAAACTTTCTATTCGTACGTCGCCTCGCGGCCGGCAGCATATGCACGCGAAGCTCTCTTCGAGCCCCACGCCGTGCGCAATAGGCTACGCCCATTGCGCCTGATTTCCTGAGCCAAAATCGGACGTTTAAGCCCTCTACGCACCGTTTTTCTACAAATGGCGAGGCGGGCCCCGCTCCTGCACGGACATTAGCCCGACCAGTGCTCGCGGTAGACGGTCGTTTTGAAAATAAATAAATAAATTAACCCACGGCGTGCAATTTCGTGCTTGCTGGATTAACTGCGTCTTCGCCAGACGAATTCGATTCGGGAGAGGGCGGAAAAAAAAAAAAAAAAGAAAAAGAGGGAGGGGTGCAACACGAGGACTTCCCAGGGGGTCACCCATCCTAGTACTACTCTCGCCCAAGCACGCTTAACTTCGGAGTTCTGATGGGATCCGGTGCATTAGTGCTGGTATGATCGCACCCGTTGAGTTACGCGCGTTAAGTTCATTTATTTGATCCGTACTCGTCTCGCAGTAGCCCTTCACACTTCGAGCGGGCAAAACTTTCTATTCGTACGTCGCCTCGCGGCCGGCAGCATATGCACGCGAAGCTCTCTTCGAGCCCCACGCCGTGCGCAATGGGCGCGGTAGACGGTCGTTTTGAAAATAAATAAATAAATTAACCCACGGCGTGCAATTTCGTGCTTGCTGGATTAACTGCGTCTTCGCCCGACGAATTCGATTCGGGAGAGGGCGGAAAAAAAAAAAAAAAAAAAAAAGAGGGAGGGGTGCAACACGAGGACTTCCCAGGGGGTCACCCATCCTAGTACTACTCTCGCCCAAGCACGCTTAACTTCGGAGTTCTGATGGGATCCGGTGCATTAGTGCTGGTATGATCGCACCCGTTGAGTTACGCGCGTTAAGTTCATTTATTTGATCCGTACTCGTCTCGCAGTAGCCCTTCACACTTCGAGCGGGCAAAACTTTCTATTCGTACGTCGCCTCGCGGCCGGCAGCATATGCACGCGAAGCTCTCTTCGAGCCCCACGCCGTGCGCAATGGGCTACGCCCATTGCGCCTGATTTCCTGAGCCAAAATCGGACGTTTAAGCCCTCTACGCACCGTTTTTCTACAAATGGCGAGGCGGGCCCCGCTCCTGCACGGACATTAGCCCGACCAGTGCTCGCGGTAGACGGTCGTTTTGAAAATAAATAAATAAATTAACCCACGGCGTGCAATTTCGTGCTTGCTGGATTAACTGCGTCTTCGCCCGACGAATTCGATTCGGGAGAGGGCGGAAAAAAAAAAAAAAAAGAAAAAGAGGGAGGGGTGCAACACGAGGACTTCCCAGGGGGTCACCCATCCTAGTACTACTCTCGCCCAAGCACGCTTAACTTCGGAGTTCTGATGGGATCCGGTGCATTAGTGCTGGTATGATCGCACCCGTTGAGTTACGCGCGTTAAGTTCATTTATTTGATCCGTACTCGTCTCGCAGTAGCCCTTCACACTTCGAGCGGGCAAAACTTTCTATTCGTACGTCGCCTCGCGGCCGGCAGCATATGCACGCGAAGCTCTCTTCGAGCCCCACGCCGTGCGCAATAGGCTACGCCCATTGCGCCTGATTTCCTGAGCCAAAATCGGACGTTTAAGCCCTCTACGCACCGTTTTTCTACAAATGGCGAGGCGGGCCCCGCTCCTGCACGGACATTAGCCCGACCAGTGCTCGCGGTAGACGGTCGTTTTGAAAATAAATAAATAAATTAACCCACGGCGTGCAATTTCGTGCTTGCTGGATTAACTGCGTCTTCGCCCGACGAATTCGATTCGGGAGAGGGCGGAAAAAAAAAAAAAAAGAAAAAGAGGGAGGGGTGCAACACGAGGACTTCCCAGGGGGTCACCCATCCTAGTACTACTCTCGCCCAAGCACGCTTAACTTCGGAGTTCTGATGGGATCCGGTGCATTAGTGCTGGTATGATCGCACCCGTTGAGTTACGCGCGTTAAGTTCATTTATTTGATCCGTACTCGTCTCGCAGTAGCCCTTCACACTTCGAGCGGGCAAAACTTTCTATTCGTACGTCGCCTCGCGGCCGGCAGCATATGCACGCGAAGCTCTCTTCGAGCCCCACGCCGTGCGCAATGGGCTACGCCCATTGCGCCTGATTTCCTGAGCCAAAATCGGACGTTTAAGCCCTCTACGCACCGTTTTTCTACAAATGGCGAGGCGGGCCCCGCTCCTGCACGGACATTAGCCCGACCAGTGCTCGCGGTAGACGGTCGTTTTGAAAATAAATAAATAAATTAACCCACGGCGTGCAATTTCGTGCTTGCTGGATTAACTGCGTCTTCGCCCGACGAATTCGATTCGGGAGAGGGCGGAAAAAAAAAAAAAAAAGAAAAAGAGGGAGGGGTGCAACACGAGGACTTCCCAGGGGGTCACCCATCCTAGTACTACTCTCGCCCAAGCACGCTTAACTTCGGAGTTCTGATGGGATCCGGTGCATTAGTGCTGGTATGATCGCACCCGTTGAGTTACGCGCGTTAAGTTTATTTATTTGATCCGTACTCGTCTCGCAGTAGCCCTTCACACTTCGAGCGGGCAAAACTTTCTATTCGTACGTCGCCTCGCGGCCGGCAGCATATGCACGCGAAGCTCTCTTCGAGCCCCACGCCGTGCGCAATAGGCTACGCCCATTGCGCCTGATTTCCTGAGCCAAAATCGGACGTTTAAGCCCTCTACGCACCGTTTTTCTACAAATGGCGAGGCGGGCCCCGCTCCTGCACGGACATTAGCCCGACCAGTGCTCGCGGTAGACGGTCGTTTTGAAAATAAATAAATAAATTAACCCACGGCGTGCAATTTCGTGCTTGCTGGATTAACTGCGTCTTCGCCAGACGAATTCGATTCGGGAGAGGGCGGAAAAAAAAAAAAAAAAGAAAAAGAGGGAGGGGTGCAACACGAGGACTTCCCAGGGGGTCACCCATCCTAGTACTACTCTCGCCCAAGCACGCTTAACTTCGGAGTTCTGATGGGATCCGGTGCATTAGTGCTGGTATGATCGCACCCGTTGAGTTACGCGCGTTAAGTTCATTTATTTGATCCGTACTCGTCTCGCAGTAGCCCTTCACACTTCGAGCGGGCAAAACTTTCTATTCGTACGTCGCCTCGCGGCCGGCAGCATATGCACGCGAAGCTCTCTTCGAGCCCCACGCCGTGCGCAATGGGCGCGGTAGACGGTCGTTTTGAAAATAAATAAATAAATTAACCCACGGCGTGCAATTTCGTGCTTGCTGGATTAACTGCGTCTTCGCCCGACGAATTCGATTCGGGAGAGGGCGGAAAAAAAAAAAAAAAAAAAAAAGAGGGAGGGGTGCAACACGAGGACTTCCCAGGGGGTCACCCATCCTAGTACTACTCTCGCCCAAGCACGCTTAACTTCGGAGTTCTGATGGGATCCGGTGCATTAGTGCTGGTATGATCGCACCCGTTGAGTTACGCGCGTTAAGTTCATTTATTTGATCCGTACTCGTCTCGCAGTAGCCCTTCACACTTCGAGCGGGCAAAACTTTCTATTCGTACGTCGCCTCGCGGCCGGCAGCATATGCACGCGAAGCTCTCTTCGAGCCCCACGCCGTGCGCAATGGGCTACGCCCATTGCGCCTGATTTCCTGAGCCAAAATCGGACGTTTAAGCCCTCTACGCACCGTTTTTCTACAAATGGCGAGGCGGGCCCCGCTCCTGCACGGACATTAGCCCGACCAGTGCTTGCGGTAGACGGTCGTTTTGAAAATAAATAAATAAATTAACCCACGGCGTGCAATTTCGTGCTTGCTGGATTAACTGCGTCTTCGCCCGACGAATTCGATTCGGGAGAGGGCGGAAAAAAAAAAAAAAAAGAAAAAGAGGGAGGGGTGCAACACGAGGACTTCCCAGGGGGTCACCCATCCTAGTACTACTCTCGCCCAAGCACGCTTAACTTCGGAGTTCTGATGGGATCCGGTGCATTAGTGCTGGTATGATCGCACCCGTTGAGTTACGCGCGTTAAGTTCATTTATTTGATCCGTACTCGTCTCGCAGTAGCCCTTCACACTTCGAGCGGGCAAAACTTTCTATTCGTACGTCGCCTCGCGGCCGGCAGCATATGCACGCGAAGCTCTCTTCGAGCCCCACGCCGTGCGCAATAGGCTACGCCCATTGCGCCTGATTTCCTGAGCCAAAATCGGACGTTTAAGCCCTCTACGCACCGTTTTTCTACAAATGGCGAGGCGGGCCCCGCTCCTGCACGGACATTAGCCCGACCAGTGCTCGCGGTAGACGGTCGTTTTGAAAATAAATAAATAAATTAACCCACGGCGTGCAATTTCGTGCTTGCTGGATTAACTGCGTCTTCGCCCGACGAATTCGATTCGGGAGAGGGCGGAAAAAAAAAAAAAAAGAAAAAGAGGGAGGGGTGCAACACGAGGACTTCCCAGGGGGTCACCCATCCTAGTACTACTCTCGCCCAAGCACGCTTAACTTCGGAGTTCTGATGGGATCCGGTGCATTAGTGCTGGTATGATCGCACCCGTTGAGTTACGCGCGTTAAGTTCATTTATTTGATCCGTACTCGTCTCGCAGTAGCCCTTCACACTTCGAGCGGGCAAAACTTTCTATTCGTACGTCGCCTCGCGGCCGGCAGCATATGCACGCGAAGCTCTCTTCGAGCCCCACGCCGTGCGCAATGGGCTACGCCCATTGCGCCTGATTTCCTGAGCCAAAATCGGACGTTTAAGCCCTCTACGCACCGTTTTTCTACAAATGGCGAGGCGGGCCCCGCTCCTGCACGGACATTAGCCCGACCAGTGCTTGCGGTAGACGGTCGTTTTGAAAATAAATAAATAAATTAACCCACGGCGTGCAATTTCGTGCTTGCTGGATTAACTGCGTCTTCGCCCGACGAATTCGATTCGGGAGAGGGCGGAAAAAAAAAAAAAAAAGAAAAAGAGGGAGGGGTGCAACACGAGGACTTCCCAGGGGGTCACCCATCCTAGTACTACTCTCGCCCAAGCACGCTTAACTTCGGAGTTCTGATGGGATCCGGTGCATTAGTGCTGGTATGATCGCACCCGTTGAGTTACGCGCGTTAAGTTCATTTATTTGATCCGTACTCGTCTCGCAGTAGCCCTTCACACTTCGAGCGGGCAAAACTTTCTATTCGTACGTCGCCTCGCGGCCGGCAGCATATGCACGCGAAGCTCTCTTCGAGCCCCACGCCGTGCGCAATAGGCTACGCCCATTGCGCCTGATTTCCTGAGCCAAAATCGGACGTTTAAGCCCTCTACGCACCGTTTTTCTACAAATGGCGAGGCGGGCCCCGCTCCTGCACGGACATTAGCCCGACCAGTGCTCGCGGTAGACGGTCGTTTTGAAAATAAATAAATAAATTAACCCACGGCGTGCAATTTCGTGCTTGCTGGATTAACTGCGTCTTCGCCCGACGAATTCGATTCGGGAGAGGGCGGAAAAAAAAAAAAAAAAGAAAAAGAGGGAGGGGTGCAACACGAGGACTTCCCAGGGGGTCACCCATCCTAGTACTACTCTCGCCCAAGCACGCTTAACTTCGGAGTTCTGATGGGATCCGGTGCATTAGTGCTGGTATGATCGCACCCGTTGAGTTACGCGCGTTAAGTTCATTTATTTGATCAGTACTCGTCTCGCAGTAGCCCTTCACACTTCGAGCGGGCAAAACTTTCTATTCGTACGTCGCCTCGCGGCCGGCAGCATATGCACGCGAAGCTCTCTTCGAGCCCCACGCCGTGCGCAATAGGCTACGCCCATTGCGCCTGATTTCCTGAGCCAAAATCGGATGTTTAAGCCCTCTACGCACCGTTTTTCTACAAATGGCGAGGCGGGCCCCGCTCCTGCACGGACATTAGCCCGACCAGTGCTCGCGGTAGACGGTCGTTTTGAAAATAAATAAATAAATTAACCCACGGCGTGCAATTTCGTGCTTGCTGGATTAACTGCGTCTTCGCCCGACGAATTCGATTCGGGAGAGGGCGGAAAAAAAAAAAAAAAAGAAAAAGAGGGAGGGGTGCAACACGAGGACTTCCCAGGGGGTCACCCATCCTAGTACTACTCTCGCCCAAGCACGCTTAACTTCGGAGTTCTGATGGGATCCGGTGCATTAGTGCTGGTATGATCACACCCGTTGAGTTACGCGCGTTAAGTTCATTTATTTGATCCGTACTCGTCTCGCAGTAGCCCTTCACACTTCGAGCGGGCAAAACTTTCTATTCGTACGTCGCCTCGCGGCCGGCAGCATATGCACGCGAAGCTCTCTTCGAGCCCCACGCCGTGCGCAATGGGCTACGCCCATTGCGCCTGATTTCCTGAGCCAAAATCGGACGTTTAAGCCCTCTACGCACCGTTTTTCTACAAATGGCGAGGCGGGCCCCGCTCCTGCACGGACATTAGCCCGACCAGTGCTCGCGGTAGACGGTCGTTTTGAAAATAAATAAATAAATTAACCCACGGCGTGCAATTTCGTGCTTGCTGGATTAACTGCGTCTTCGCCCGACGAATTCGATTCGGGAGAGGGCGGAAAAAAAAAAAAAAAAGAAAAAGAGGGAGGGGTGCAACACGAGGACTTCCCAGGGGGTCACCCATCCTAGTACTACTCTCGCCCAAGCACGCTTAACTTCGGAGTTCTGATGGGATCCGGTGCATTAGTGCTGGTATGATCGCACCCGTTGAGTTACGCGCGTTAAGTTCATTTATTTGATCCGTACTCGTCTCGCAGTAGCCCTTCACACTTCGAGCGGGCAAAACTTTCTATTCGTACGTCGCCTCGCGGCCGGCAGCATATGCACGCGAAGCTCTCTTCGAGCCCCACGCCGTGCGCAATAGGCTACGCCCATTGCGCCTGATTTCCTGAGCCAAAATCGGACGTTTAAGCCCTCTACGCACCGTTTTTCTACAAATGGCGAGGCGGGCCCCGCTCCTGCACGGACATTAGCCCGACCAGTGCTCGCGGTAGACGGTCGTTTTGAAAATAAATAAATAAATTAACCCACGGCGTGCAATTTCGTGCTTGCTGGATTAACTGCGTCTTCGCCAGACGAATTCGATTCGGGAGAGGGCGGAAAAAAAAAAAAAAAAGAAAAAGAGGGAGGGGTGCAACACGAGGACTTCCCAGGGGGTCACCCATCCTAGTACTACTCTCGCCCAAGCACGCTTAACTTCGGAGTTCTGATGGGATCCGGTGCATTAGTGCTGGTATGATCGCACCCGTTGAGTTACGCGCGTTAAGTTCATTTATTTGATCCGTACTCGTCTCGCAGTAGCCCTTCACACTTCGAGCGGGCAAAACTTTCTATTCGTACGTCGCCTCGCGGCCGGCAGCATATGCACGCGAAGCTCTCTTCGAGCCCCACGCCGTGCGCAATGGGCGCGGTAGACGGTCGTTTTGAAAATAAATAAATAAATTAACCCACGGCGTGCAATTTCGTGCTTGCTGGATTAACTGCGTCTTCGCCCGACGAATTCGATTCGGGAGAGGGCGGAAAAAAAAAAAAAAAAAAAAAAGAGGGAGGGGTGCAACACGAGGACTTCCCAGGGGGTCACCCATCCTAGTACTACTCTCGCCCAAGCACGCTTAACTTCGGAGTTCTGATGGGATCCGGTGCATTAGTGCTGGTATGATCGCACCCGTTGAGTTACGCGCGTTAAGTTCATTTATTTGATCCGTACTCGTCTCGCAGTAGCCCTTCACACTTCGAGCGGGCAAAACTTTCTATTCGTACGTCGCCTCGCGGCCGGCAGCATATGCACGCGAAGCTCTCTTCGAGCCCCACGCCGTGCGCAATGGGCTACGCCCATTGCGCCTGATTTCCTGAGCCAAAATCGGACGTTTAAGCCCTCTACGCACCGTTTTTCTACAAATGGCGAGGCGGGCCCCGCTCCTGCACGGACATTAGCCCGACCAGTGCTCGCGGTAGACGGTCGTTTTGAAAATAAATAAATAAATTAACCCACGGCGTGCAATTTCGTGCTTGCTGGATTAACTGCGTCTTCGCCCGACGAATTCGATTCGGGAGAGGGCGGAAAAAAAAAAAAAAAAGAAAAAGAGGGAGGGGTGCAACACGAGGACTTCCCAGGGGGTCACCCATCCTAGTACTACTCTCGCCCAAGCACGCTTAACTTCGGAGTTCTGATGGGATCCGGTGCATTAGTGCTGGTATGATCGCACCCGTTGAGTTACGCGCGTTAAGTTCATTTATTTGATCCGTACTCGTCTCGCAGTAGCCCTTCACACTTCGAGCGGGCAAAACTTTCTATTCGTACGTCGCCTCGCGGCCGGCAGCATATGCACGCGAAGCTCTCTTCGAGCCCCACGCCGTGCGCAATGGGCTACGCCCATTGCGCCTGATTTCCTGAGCCAAAATCGGACGTTTAAGCCCTCTACGCACCGTTTTTCTACAAATGGCGAGGCGGGCCCCGCTCCTGCACGGACATTAGCCCGACCAGTGCTCGCGGTAGACGGTCGTTTTGAAAATAAATAAATAAATTAACCCACGGCGTGCAATTTCGTGCTTGCTGGATTAACTGCGTCTTCGCCCGACGAATTCGATTCGGGAGAGGGCGGAAAAAAAAAAAAAAAAGAAAAAGAGGGAGGGGTGCAACACGAGGACTTCCCAGGGGGTCACCCATCCTAGTACTACTCTCGCCCAAGCACGCTTAACTTCGGAGTTCTGATGGGATCCGGTGCATTAGTGCTGGTATGATCGCACCCGTTGAGTTACGCGCGTTAAGTTCATTTATTTGATCCGTACTCGTCTCGCAGTAGCCCTTCACACTTCGAGCGGGCAAAACTTTCTATTCGTACGTCGCCTCGCGGCCGGCAGCATATGCACGCGAAGCTCTCTTCGAGCCCCACGCCGTGCGCAATAGGCTACGCCCATTGCGCCTGATTTCCTGAGCCAAAATCGGACGTTTAAGCCCTCTACGCACCGTTTTTCTACAAATGGCGAGGCGGGCCCCGCTCCTGCACGGACATTAGCCCGACCAGTGCTCGCGGTAGACGGTCGTTTTGAAAATAAATAAATAAATTAACCCACGGCGTGCAATTTCGTGCTTGCTGGATTAACTGCGTCTTCGCCAGACGAATTCGATTCGGGAGAGGGCGGAAAAAAAAAAAAAAAAGAAAAAGAGGGAGGGGTGCAACACGAGGACTTCCCAGGGGGTCACCCATCCTAGTACTACTCTCGCCCAAGCACGCTTAACTTCGGAGTTCTGATGGGATCCGGTGCATTAGTGCTGGTATGATCGCACCCGTTGAGTTACGCGCGTTAAGTTCATTTATTTGATCCGTACTCGTCTCGCAGTAGCCCTTCACACTTCGAGCGGGCAAAACTTTCTATTCGTACGTCGCCTCGCGGCCGGCAGCATATGCACGCGAAGCTCTCTTCGAGCCCCACGCCGTGCGCAATGGGCGCGGTAGACGGTCGTTTTGAAAATAAATAAATAAATTAACCCACGGCGTGCAATTTCGTGCTTGCTGGATTAACTGCGTCTTCGCCCGACGAATTCGATTCGGGAGAGGGCGGAAAAAAAAAAAAAAAAAAAAAAGAGGGAGGGGTGCAACACGAGGACTTCCCAGGGGGTCACCCATCCTAGTACTACTCTCGCCCAAGCACGCTTAACTTCGGAGTTCTGATGGGATCCGGTGCATTAGTGCTGGTATGATCGCACCCGTTGAGTTACGCGCGTTAAGTTCATTTATTTGATCCGTACTCGTCTCGCAGTAGCCCTTCACACTTCGAGCGGGCAAAACTTTCTATTCGTACGTCGCCTCGCGGCCGGCAGCATATGCACGCGAAGCTCTCTTCGAGCCCCACGCCGTGCGCAATGGGCTACGCCCATTGCGCCTGATTTCCTGAGCCAAAATCGGACGTTTAAGCCCTCTACGCACCGTTTTTCTACAAATGGCGAGGCGGGCCCCGCTCCTGCACGGACATTAGCCCGACCAGTGCTCGCGGTAGACGGTCGTTTTGAAAATAAATAAATAAATTAACCCACGGCGTGCAATTTCGTGCTTGCTGGATTAACTGCGTCTTCGCCCGACGAATTCGATTCGGGAGAGGGCGGAAAAAAAAAAAAAAAAGAAAAAGAGGGAGGGGTGCAACACGAGGACTTCCCAGGGGGTCACCCATCCTAGTACTACTCTCGCCCAAGCACGCTTAACTTCGGAGTTCTGATGGGATCCGGTGCATTAGTGCTGGTATGATCGCACCCGTTGAGTTACGCGCGTTAAGTTCATTTATTTGATCCGTACTCGTCTCGCAGTAGCCCTTCACACTTCGAGCGGGCAAAACTTTCTATTCGTACGTCGCCTCGCGGCCGGCAGCATATGCACGCGAAGCTCTCTTCGAGCCCCACGCCGTGCGCAATAGGCTACGCCCATTGCGCCTGATTTCCTGAGCCAAAATCGGACGTTTAAGCCCTCTACGCACCGTTTTTCTACAAATGGCGAGGCGGGCCCCGCTCCTGCACGGACATTAGCCCGACCAGTGCTCGCGGTAGACGGTCGTTTTGAAAATAAATAAATAAATTAACCCACGGCGTGCAATTTCGTGCTTGCTGGATTAACTGCGTCTTCGCCCGACGAATTCGATTCGGGAGAGGGCGGAAAAAAAAAAAAAAAAGAAAAAGAGGGAGGGGTGCAACACGAGGACTTCCCAGGGGGTCACCCATCCTAGTACTACTCTCGCCCAAGCACGCTTAACTTCGGAGTTCTGATGGGATCCGGTGCATTAGTGCTGGTATGATCGCACCCGTTGAGTTACGCGCGTTAAGTTCATTTATTTGATCCGTACTCGTCTCGCAGTAGCCCTTCACACTTCGAGCGGGCAAAACTTTCTATTCGTACGTCGCCTCGCGGCCGGCAGCATATGCACGCGAAGCTCTCTACGAGCCCCACGCCGTGCGCAATAGGCTACGCCCATTGCGCCTGATTTCCTGAGCCAAAATCGGACGTTTAAGCCCTCTACGCACCGTTTTTCTACAAATGGCGAGGCGGGCCCCGCTCCTGCACGGACATTAGCCCGACCAGTGCTCGCGGTAGACGGTCGTTTTGAAAATAAATAAATAAATTAACCCACGGCGTGCAATTTCGTGCTTGCTGGATTAACTGCGTCTTCGCCAGACGAATTCGATTCGGGAGAGGGCGGAAAAAAAAAAAAAAAAGAAAAAGAGGGAGGGGTGCAACACGAGGACTTCCCAGGGGGTCACCCATCCTAGTACTACTCTCGCCCAAGCACGCTTAACTTCGGAGTTCTGATGGGATCCGGTGCATTAGTGCTGGTATGATCGCACCCGTTGAGTTACGCGCGTTAAGTTCATTTATTTGATCCGTACTCGTCTCGCAGTAGCCCTTCACACTTCGAGCGGGCAAAACTTTCTATTCGTACGTCGCCTCGCGGCCGGCAGCATATGCACGCGAAGCTCTCTTCGAGCCCCACGCCGTGCGCAATGGGCGCGGTAGACGGTCGTTTTGAAAATAAATAAATAAATTAACCCACGGCGTGCAATTTCGTGCTTGCTGGATTAACTGCGTCTTCGCCCGACGAATTCGATTCGGGAGAGGGCGGAAAAAAAAAAAAAAAAAAAAAAGAGGGAGGGGTGCAACACGAGGACTTCCCAGGGGGTCACCCATCCTAGTACTACTCTCGCCCAAGCACACTTAACTTCGGAGTTCTGATGGGATCCGGTGCATTAGTGCTGGTATGATCGCACCCGTTGAGTTACGCGCGTTAAGTTCATTTATTTGATCCGTACTCGTCTCGCAGTAGCCCTTCACACTTCGAGCGGGCAAAACTTTCTATTCGTACGTCGCCTCGCGGCCGGCAGCATATGCACGCGAAGCTCTCTTCGAGCCCCACGCCGTGCGCAATGGGCTACGCCCATTGCGCCTGATTTCCTGAGCCAAAATCGGACGTTTAAGCCCTCTACGCACCGTTTTTCTACAAATGGCGAGGCGGGCCCCGCTCCTGCACGGACATTAGCCCGACCAGTGCTCGCGGTAGACGGTCGTTTTGAAAATAAATAAATAAATTAACCCACGGCGTGCAATTTCGTGCTTGCTGGATTAACTGCGTCTTCGCCCGACGAATTCGATTCGGGAGAGGGCGGAAAAAAAAAAAAAAAAGAAAAAGAGGGAGGGGTGCAACACGAGGACTTCCCAGGGGGTCACCCATCCTAGTACTACTCTCGCCCAAGCACGCTTAACTTCGGAGTTCTGATGGGATCCGGTGCATTAGTGCTGGTATGATCGCACCCGTTGAGTTACGCGCGTTAAGTTCATTTATTTGATCCGTACTCGTCTCGCAGTAGCCCTTCACACTTCGAGCGGGCAAAACTTTCTATTCGTACGTCGCCTCGCGGCCGGCAGCATATGCACGCGAAGCTCTCTTCGAGCCCCACGCCGTGCGCAATAGGCTACGCCCATTGCGCCTGATTTCCTGAGCCAAAATCGGACGTTTAAGCCCTCTACGCACCGTTTTTCTACAAATGGCGAGGCGGGCCCCGCTCCTGCACGGACATTAGCCCGACCAGTGCTCGCGGTAGACGGTCGTTTTGAAAATAAATAAATAAATTAACCCACGGCGTGCAATTTCGTGCTTGCTGGATTAACTGCGTCTTCGCCCGACGAATTCGATTCGGGAGAGGGCGGAAAAAAAAAAAAAAAAGAAAAAGAGGGAGGGGTGCAACACGAGGACTTCCCAGGGGGTCACCCATCCTAGTACTACTCTCGCCCAAGCACGCTTAACTTCGGAGTTCTGATGGGATCCGGTGCATTAGTGCTGGTATGATCGCACCCGTTGAGTTACGCGCGTTAAGTTCATTTATTTGATCAGTACTCGTCTCGCAGTAGCCCTTCACACTTCGAGCGGGCAAAACTTTCTATTCGTACGTCGCCTCGCGGCCGGCAGCATATGCACGCGAAGCTCTCTTCGAGCCCCACGCCGTGCGCAATAGGCTACGCCCATTGCGCCTGATTTCCTGAGCCAAAATCGGACGTTTAAGCCCTCTACGCACCGTTTTTCTACAAATGGCGAGGCGGGCCCCGCTCCTGCACGGACATTAGCCCGACCAGTGCTCGCGGTAGACGGTCGTTTTGAAAATAAATAAATAAATTAACCCACGGCGTGCAATTTCGTGCTTGCTGGATTAACTGCGTCTTCGCCCGACGAATTCGATTCGGGAGAGGGCGGAAAAAAAAAAAAAAAAGAAAAAGAGGGAGGGGTGCAACACGAGGACTTCCCAGGGGGTCACCCATCCTAGTACTACTCTCGCCCAAGCACGCTTAACTTCGGAGTTCTGATGGGATCCGGTGCATTAGTGCTGGTATGATCACACCCGTTGAGTTACGCGCGTTAAGTTCATTTATTTGATCCGTACTCGTCTCGCAGTAGCCCTTCACACTTCGAGCGGGCAAAACTTTCTATTCGTACGTCGCCTCGCGGCCGGCAGCATATGCACGCGAAGCTCTCTTCGAGCCCCACGCCGTGCGCAATAGGCTACGCCCATTGCGCCTGATTTCCTGAGCCAAAATCGGACGTTTAAGCCCTCTACGCACCGTTTTTCTACAAATGGCGAGGCGGGCCCCGCTCCTGCACGGACATTAGCCCGACCAGTGCTCGCGGTAGACGGTCGTTTTGAAAATAAATAAATAAATTAACCCACGGCGTGCAATTTCGTGCTTGCTGGATTAACTGCGTCTTCGCCCGACGAATTCGATTCGGGAGAGGGCGGAAAAAAAAAAAAAAAAGAAAAAGAGGGAGGGGTACAACACGAGGACTTCCCAGGGGGTCACCCATCCTAGTACTACTCTCGCCCAAGCACGCTTAACTTCGGAGTTCTGATGGGATCCGGTGCATTAGTGCTGGTATGATCGCACCCGTTGAGTTACGCGCGTTAAGTTCATTTATTTGATCCGTACTCGTCTCGCAGTAGCCCTTCACACTTCGAGCGGGCAAAACTTTCTATTCGTACGTCGCCTCGCGGCCGGCAGCATATGCACGCGAAGCTCTCTTCGAGCCCCACGCCGTGCGCAATAGGCTACGCCCATTGCGCCTGATTTCCTGAGCCAAAATCGGACGTTTAAGCCCTCTACGCACCGTTTTTCTACAAATGGCGAGGCGGGCCCCGCTCCTGCACGGACATTAGCCCGACCAGTGCTCGCGGTAGACGGTCGTTTTGAAAATAAATAAATAAATTAACCCACGGCGTGCAATTTCGTGCTTGCTGGATTAACTGCGTCTTCGCCAGACGAATTCGATTCGGGAGAGGGCGGAAAAAAAAAAAAAAAAGAAAAAGAGGGAGGGGTGCAACACGAGGACTTCCCAGGGGGTCACCCATCCTAGTACTACTCTCGCCCAAGCACGCTTAACTTCGGAGTTCTGATGGGATCCGGTGCATTAGTGCTGGTATGATCGCACCCGTTGAGTTACGCGCGTTAAGTTCATTTATTTGATCCGTACTCGTCTCGCAGTAGCCCTTCACACTTCGAGCGGGCAAAACTTTCTATTCGTACGTCGCCTCGCGGCCGGCAGCATATGCACGCGAAGCTCTCTTCGAGCCCCACGCCGTGCGCAATGGGCGCGGTAGACGGTCGTTTTGAAAATAAATAAATAAATTAACCCACGGCGTGCAATTTCGTGCTTGCTGGATTAACTGCGTCTTCGCCCGACGAATTCGATTCGGGAGAGGGCGGAAAAAAAAAAAAAAAAAAAAAAGAGGGAGGGGTGCAACACGAGGACTTCCCAGGGGGTCACCCATCCTAGTACTACTCTCGCCCAAGCACGCTTAACTTCGGAGTTCTGATGGGATCCGGTGCATTAGTGCTGGTATGATCGCACCCGTTGAGTTACGCGCGTTAAGTTCATTTATTTGATCCGTACTCGTCTCGCAGTAGCCCTTCACACTTCGAGCGGGCAAAACTTTCTATTCGTACGTCGCCTCGCGGCCGGCAGCATATGCACGCGAAGCTCTCTTCGAGCCCCACGCCGTGCGCAATGGGCTACGCCCATTGCGCCTGATTTCCTGAGCCAAAATCGGACGTTTAAGCCCTCTACGCACCGTTTTTCTACAAATGGCGAGGCGGGCCCCGCTCCTGCACGGACATTAGCCCGACCAGTGCTCGCGGTAGACGGTCGTTTTGAAAATAAATAAATAAATTAACCCACGGCGTGCAATTTCGTGCTTGCTGGATTAACTGCGTCTTCGCCCGACGAATTCGATTCGGGAGAGGGCGGAAAAAAAAAAAAAAAAGAAAAAGAGGGAGGGGTGCAACACGAGGACTTCCCAGGGGGTCACCCATCCTAGTACTACTCTCGCCCAAGCACGCTTAACTTCGGAGTTCTGATGGGATCCGGTGCATTAGTGCTGGTATGATCGCACCCGTTGAGTTACGCGCGTTAAGTTCATTTATTTGATCCGTACTCGTCTCGCAGTAGCCCTTCACACTTCGAGCGGGCAAAACTTTCTATTCGTACGTCGCCTCGCGGCCGGCAGCATATGCACGCGAAGCTCTCTTCGAGCCCCACGCCGTGCGCAATGGGCTACGCCCATTGCGCCTGATTTCCTGAGCCAAAATCGGACGTTTAAGCCCTCTACGCACCGTTTTTCTACAAATGGCGAGGCGGGCCCCGCTCCTGCACGGACATTAGCCCGACCAGTGCTCGCGGTAGACGGTCGTTTTGAAAATAAATAAATAAATTAACCCACGGCGTGCAATTTCGTGCTTGCTGGATTAACTGCGTCTTCGCCCGACGAATTCGATTCGGGAGAGGGCGGAAAAAAAAAAAAAAAAGAAAAAGAGGGAGGGGTGCAACACGAGGACTTCCCAGGGGGTCACCCATCCTAGTACTACTCTCGCCCAAGCACGCTTAACTTCGGAGTTCTGATGGGATCCGGTGCATTAGTGCTGGTATGATCGCACCCGTTGAGTTACGCGCGTTAAGTTCATTTATTTGATCCGTACTCGTCTCGCAGTAGCCCTTCACACTTCGAGCGGGCAAAACTTTCTATTCGTACGTCGCCTCGCGGCCGGCAGCATATGCACGCGAAGCTCTCTTCGAGCCCCACGCCGTGCGCAATGGGCTACGCCCATTGCGCCTGATTTCCTGAGCCAAAATCGGACGTTTAAGCCCTCTACGCACCGTTTTTCTACAAATGGCGAGGCGGGCCCCGCTCCTGCACGGACATTAGCCCGACCAGTGCTCGCGGTAGACGGTCGTTTTGAAAATAAATAAATAAATTAACCCACGGCGTGCAATTTCGTGCTTGCTGGATTAACTGCGTCTTCGCCCGACGAATTCGATTCGGGAGAGGGCGGAAAAAAAAAAAAAAAAGAAAAAGAGGGAGGGGTGCAACACGAGGACTTCCCAGGGGGTCACCCATCCTAGTACTACTCTCGCCCAAGCACGCTTAACTTCGGAGTTCTGATGGGATCCGGTGCATTAGTGCTGGTATGATCGCACCCGTTGAGTTACGCGCGTTAAGTTCATTTATTTGATCCGTACTCGTCTCGCAGTAGCCCTTCACACTTCGAGCGGGCAAAACTTTCTATTCGTACGTCGCCTCGCGGCCGGCAGCATATGCACGCGAAGCTCTCTTCGAGCCCCACGCCGTGCGCAATGGGCTACGCCCATTGCGCCTGATTTCCTGAGCCAAAATCGGACGTTTAAGCCCTCTACGCACCGTTTTTCTACAAATGGCGAGGCGGGCCCCGCTCCTGCACGGACATTAGCCCGACCAGTGCTCGCGGTAGACGGTCGTTTTGAAAATAAATAAATAAATTAACCCACGGCGTGCAATTTCGTGCTTGCTGGATTAACTGCGTCTTCGCCCGACGAATTCGATTCGGGAGAGGGCGGAAAAAAAAAAAAAAAAGAAAAAGAGGGAGGGGTGCAACACGAGGACTTCCCAGGGGGTCACCCATCCTAGTACTACTCTCGCCCAAGCACGCTTAACTTCGGAGTTCTGATGGGATCCGGTGCATTAGTGCTGGTATGATCGCACCCGTTGAGTTACGCGCGTTAAGTTCATTTATTTGATCCGTACTCGTCTCGCAGTAGCCCTTCACACTTCGAGCGGGCAAAACTTTCTATTCGTACGTCGCCTCGCGGCCGGCAGCATATGCACGCGAAGCTCTCTTCGAGCCCCACGCCGTGCGCAATCGGCTACGCCCATTGCGCCTGATTTCCTGAGCCAAAATCGGACGTTTAAGCCCTCTACGCACCGTTTTTCTACAAATGGCGAGGCGGGCCCCGCTCCTGCACGGACATTAGCCCGACCAGTGCTCGCGGTAGACGGTCGTTTTGAAAATAAATAAATAAATTAACCCACGGCGTGCAATTTCGTGCTTGCTGGATTAACTGCGTCTTCGCCAGACGAATTCGATTCGGGAGAGGGCGGAAAAAAAAAAAAAAAAGAAAAAGAGGGAGGGGTGCAACACGAGGACTTCCCAGGGGGTCACCCATCCTAGTACTACTCTCGCCCAAGCACGCTTAACTTCGGAGTTCTGATGGGATCCGGTGCATTAGTGCTGGTATGATCGCACCCGTTGAGTTACGCGCGTTAAGTTCATTTATTTGATCCGTACTCGTCTCGCAGTAGCCCTTCACACTTCGAGCGGGCAAAACTTTCTATTCGTACGTCGCCTCGCGGCCGGCAGCATATGCACGCGAAGCTCTCTTCGAGCCCCACGCCGTGCGCAATGGGCGCGGTAGACGGTCGTTTTGAAAATAAATAAATAAATTAACCCACGGCGTGCAATTTCGTGCTTGCTGGATTAACTGCGTCTTCGCCCGACGAATTCGATTCGGGAGAGGGCGGAAAAAAAAAAAAAAAAAAAAAAGAGGGAGGGGTGCAACACGAGGACTTCCCAGGGGGTCACCCATCCTAGTACTACTCTCGCCCAAGCACGCTTAACTTCGGAGTTCTGATGGGATCCGGTGCATTAGTGCTGGTATGATCGCACCCGTTGAGTTACGCGCGTTAAGTTCATTTATTTGATCCGTACTCGTCTCGCAGTAGCCCTTCACACTTCGAGCGGGCAAAACTTTCTATTCGTACGTCGCCTCGCGGCCGGCAGCATATGCACGCGAAGCTCTCTTCGAGCCCCACGCCGTGCGCAATGGGCTACGCCCATTGCGCCTGATTTCCTGAGCCAAAATCGGACGTTTAAGCCCTCTACGCACCGTTTTTCTACAAATGGCGAGGCGGGCCCCGCTCCTGCACGGACATTAGCCCGACCAGTGCTCGCGGTAGACGGTCGTTTTGAAAATAAATAAATAAATTAACCCACGGCGTGCAATTTCGTGCTTGCTGGATTAACTGCGTCTTCGCCCGACGAATTCGATTCGGGAGAGGGCGGAAAAAAAAAAAAAAAAGAAAAAGAGGGAGGGGTGCAACACGAGGACTTCCCAGGGGGTCACCCATCCTAGTACTACTCTCGCCCAAGCACGCTTAACTTCGGAGTTCTGATGGGATCCGGTGCATTAGTGCTGGTATGATCGCACCCGTTGAGTTACGCGCGTTAAGTTCATTTATTTGATCCGTACTCGTCTCGCAGTAGCCCTTCACACTTCGAGCGGGCAAAACTTTCTATTCGTACGTCGCCTCGCGGCCGGCAGCATATGCACGCGAAGCTCTCTTCGAGCCCCACGCCGTGCGCAATGGGCTACGCCCATTGCGCCTGATTTCCTGAGCCAAAATCGGACGTTTAAGCCCTCTACGCACCGTTTTTCTACAAATGGCGAGGCGGGCCCCGCTCCTGCACGGACATTAGCCCGACCAGTGCTCGCGGTAGACGGTCGTTTTGAAAATAAATAAATAAATTAACCCACGGCGTGCAATTTCGTGCTTGCTGGATTAACTGCGTCTTCGCCCGACGAATTCGATTCGGGAGAGGGCGGAAAAAAAAAAAAAAAAGAAAAAGAGGGAGGGGTGCAACACGAGGACTTCCCAGGGGGTCACCCATCCTAGTACTACTCTCGCCCAAGCACGCTTAACTTCGGAGTTCTGATGGGATCCGGTGCATTAGTGCTGGTATGATCGCACCCGTTGAGTTACGCGCGTTAAGTTCATTTATTTGATCCGTACTCGTCTCGCAGTAGCCCTTCACACTTCGAGCGGGCAAAACTTTCTATTCGTACGTCGCCTCGCGGCCGGCAGCATATGCACGCGAAGCTCTCTTCGAGCCCCACGCCGTGCGCAATGGGCGTGATTTCCTGAGCCAAAATCGGACGTTTAAGCCCTCTACGCACCGTTTTTCTACAAATGGCGAGGCGGGCCCCGCTCCTGCACGGACATTAGCCCGACCAGTGCTCGCGGTAGACGGTCGTTTTGAAAATAAATAAATAAATTAACCCACGGCGTGCAATTTCGTGCTTGCTGGATTAACTGCGTCTTCGCCCGACGAATTCGATTCGGGAGAGGGCGGAAAAAAAAAAAAAAAAGAAAAAGAGGGAGGGGTGCAACACGAGGACTTCCCAGGGGGTCACCCATCCTAGTACTACTCTCGCCCAAGCACGCTTAACTTCGGAGTTCTGATGGGATCCGGTGCATTAGTGCTGGTATGATCGCACCCGTTGAGTTACGCGCGTTAAGTTCATTTATTTGATCCGTACTCGTCTCGCAGTAGCCCTTCACACTTCGAGCGGGCAAAACTTTCTATTCGTACGTCGCCTCGCGGCCGGCAGCATATGCACGCGAAGCTCTCTTCGAGCCCCACGCCGTGCGCAATGGGCTACGCCCATTGCGCCTGATTTCCTGAGCCAAAATCGGACGTTTAAGCCCTCTACGCACCGTTTTTCTACAAATGGCGAGGCGGGCCCCGCTCCTGCACGGACATTAGCCCGACCAGTGCTCGCGGTAGACGGTCGTTTTGAAAATAAATAAATAAATTAACCCACGGCGTGCAATTTCGTGCTTGCTGGATTAACTGCGTCTTCGCCCGACGAATTCGATTCGGGAGAGGGCGGAAAAAAAAAAAAAAAAGAAAAAGAGGGAGGGGTGCAACACGAGGACTTCCCAGGGGGTCACCCATCCTAGTACTACTCTCGCCCAAGCACGCTTAACTTCGGAGTTCTGATGGGATCCGGTGCATTAGTGCTGGTATGATCGCACCCGTTGAGTTACGCGCGTTAAGTTCATTTATTTGATCCGTACTCGTCTCGCAGTAGCCCTTCACACTTCGAGCGGGCAAAACTTTCTATTCGTACGTCGCCTCGCGGCCGGCAGCATATGCACGCGAAGCTCTCTTCGAGCCCCACGCCGTGCGCAATCGGCTACGCCCATTGCGCCTGATTTCCTGAGCCAAAATCGGACGTTTAAGCCCTCTACGCACCGTTTTTCTACAAATGGCGAGGCGGGCCCCGCTCCTGCACGGACATTAGCCCGACCAGTGCTCGCGGTAGACGGTCGTTTTGAAAATAAATAAATAAATTAACCCACGGCGTGCAATTTCGTGCTTGCTGGATTAACTGCGTCTTCGCCAGACGAATTCGATTCGGGAGAGGGCGGAAAAAAAAAAAAAAAAGAAAAAGAGGGAGGGGTGCAACACGAGGACTTCCCAGGGGGTCACCCATCCTAGTACTACTCTCGCCCAAGCACGCTTAACTTCGGAGTTCTGATGGGATCCGGTGCATTAGTGCTGGTATGATCGCACCCGTTGAGTTACGCGCGTTAAGTTCATTTATTTGATCCGTACTCGTCTCGCAGTAGCCCTTCACACTTCGAGCGGGCAAAACTTTCTATTCGTACGTCGCCTCGCGGCCGGCAGCATATGCACGCGAAGCTCTCTTCGAGCCCCACGCCGTGCGCAATGGGCGCGGTAGACGGTCGTTTTGAAAATAAATAAATAAATTAACCCACGGCGTGCAATTTCGTGCTTGCTGGATTAACTGCGTCTTCGCCCGACGAATTCGATTCGGGAGAGGGCGGAAAAAAAAAAAAAAAAAAAAAAGAGGGAGGGGTGCAACACGAGGACTTCCCAGGGGGTCACCCATCCTAGTACTACTCTCGCCCAAGCACGCTTAACTTCGGAGTTCTGATGGGATCCGGTGCATTAGTGCTGGTATGATCGCACCCGTTGAGTTACGCGCGTTAAGTTCATTTATTTGATCCGTACTCGTCTCGCAGTAGCCCTTCACACTTCGAGCGGGCAAAACTTTCTATTCGTACGTCGCCTCGCGGCCGGCAGCATATGCACGCGAAGCTCTCTTCGAGCCCCACGCCGTGCGCAATGGGCTACGCCCATTGCGCCTGATTTCCTGAGCCAAAATCGGACGTTTAAGCCCTCTACGCACCGTTTTTCTACAAATGGCGAGGCGGGCCCCGCTCCTGCACGGACATTAGCCCGACCAGTGCTCGCGGTAGACGGTCGTTTTGAAAATAAATAAATAAATTAACCCACGGCGTGCAATTTCGTGCTTGCTGGATTAACTGCGTCTTCGCCAGACGAATTCGATTCGGGAGAGGGCGGAAAAAAAAAAAAAAAAGAAAAAGAGGGAGGGGTGCAACACGAGGACTTCCCAGGGGGTCACCCATCCTAGTACTACTCTCGCCCAAGCACGCTTAACTTCGGAGTTCTGATGGGATCCGGTGCATTAGTGCTGGTATGATCGCACCCGTTGAGTTACGCGCGTTAAGTTCATTTATTTGATCCGTACTCGTCTCGCAGTAGCCCTTCACACTTCGAGCGGGCAAAACTTTCTATTCGTACGTCGCCTCGCGGCCGGCAGCATATGCACGCGAAGCTCTCTTCGAGCCCCACGCCGTGCGCAATGGGCGCGGTAGACGGTCGTTTTGAAAATAAATAAATAAATTAACCCACGGCGTGCAATTTCGTGCTTGCTGGATTAACTGCGTCTTCGCCCGACGAATTCGATTCGGGAGAGGGCGGAAAAAAAAAAAAAAAAAAAAAAAGAGGGAGGGGTGCAACACGAGGACTTCCCAGGGGGTCACCCATCCTAGTACTACTCTCGCCCAAGCACGCTTAACTTCGGAGTTCTGATGGGATCCGGTGCATTAGTGCTGGTATGATCGCACCCGTTGAGTTACGCGCGTTAAGTTCATTTATTTGATCCGTACTCGTCTCGCAGTAGCCCTTCACACTTCGAGCGGGCAAAACTTTCTATTCGTACGTCGCCTCGCGGCCGGCAGCATATGCACGCGAAGCTCTCTTCGAGCCCCACGCCGTGCGCAATGGGCTACGCCCATTGCGCCTGATTTCCTGAGCCAAAATCGGACGTTTAAGCCCTCTACGCACCGTTTTTCTACAAATGGCGAGGCGGGCCCCGCTCCTGCACGGACATTAGCCCGACCAGTGCTCGCGGTAGACGGTCGTTTTGAAAATAAATAAATAAATTAACCCACGGCGTGCAATTTCGTGCTTGCTGGATTAACTGCGTCTTCGCCCGACGAATTCGATTCGGGAGAGGGCGGAAAAAAAAAAAAAAAAGAAAAAGAGGGAGGGGTGCAACACGAGGACTTCCCAGGGGGTCACCCATCCTAGTACTACTCTCGCCCAAGCACGCTTAACTTCGGAGTTCTGATGGGATCCGGTGCATTAGTGCTGGTATGATCGCACCCGTTGAGTTACGCGCGTTAAGTTCATTTATTTGATCCGTACTCGTCTCGCAGTAGCCCTTCACACTTCGAGCGGGCAAAACTTTCTATTCGTACGTCGCCTCGCGGCCGGCAGCATATGCACGCGAAGCTCTCTTCGAGCCCCACGCCGTGCGCAATGGGCTACGCCCATTGCGCCTGATTTCCTGAGCCAAAATCGGACGTTTAAGCCCTCTACGCACCGTTTTTCTACAAATGGCGAGGCGGGCCCCGCTCCTGCACGGACATTAGCCCGACCAGTGCTCGCGGTAGACGGTCGTTTTGAAAATAAATAAATAAATTAACCCACGGCGTGCAATTTCGTGCTTGCTGGATTAACTGCGTCTTCGCCCGACGAATTCGATTCGGGAGAGGGCGGAAAAAAAAAAAAAAAAGAAAAAGAGGGAGGGGTGCAACACGAGGACTTCCCAGGGGGTCACCCATCCTAGTACTACTCTCGCCCAAGCACGCTTAACTTCGGAGTTCTGATGGGATCCGGTGCATTAGTGCTGGTATGATCGCACCCGTTGAGTTACGCGCGTTAAGTTCATTTATTTGATCCGTACTCGTCTCGCAGTAGCCCTTCACACTTCGAGCGGGCAAAACTTTCTATTCGTACGTCGCCTCGCGGCCGGCAGCATATGCACGCGAAGCTCTCTTCGAGCCCCACGCCGTGCGCAATGGGCTACGCCCATTGCGCCTGATTTCCTGAGCCAAAATCGGACGTTTAAGCCCTCTACGCACCGTTTTTCTACAAATGGCGAGGCGGGCCCCGCTCCTGCACGGACATTAGCCCGACCAGTGCTCGCGGTAGACGGTCGTTTTGAAAATAAATAAATAAATTAACCCACGGCGTGCAATTTCGTGCTTGCTGGATTAACTGCGTCTTCGCCCGACGAATTCGATTCGGGAGAGGGCGGAAAAAAAAAAAAAAAAGAAAAAGAGGGAGGGGTGCAACACGAGGACTTCCCAGGGGGTCACCCATCCTAGTACTACTCTCGCCCAAGCACGCTTAACTTCGGAGTTCTGATGGGATCCGGTGCATTAGTGCTGGTATGATCGCACCCGTTGAGTTACGCGCGTTAAGTTCATTTATTTGATCCGTACTCGTCTCGCAGTAGCCCTTCACACTTCGAGCGGGCAAAACTTTCTATTCGTACGTCGCCTCGCGGCCGGCAGCATATGCACGCGAAGCTCTCTTCGAGCCCCACGCCGTGCGCAATGGGCTACGCCCATTGCGCCTGATTTCCTGAGCCAAAATCGGACGTTTAAGCCCTCTACGCACCGTTTTTCTACAAATGGCGAGGCGGGCCCCGCTCCTGCACGGACATTAGCCCGACCAGTGCTCGCGGTAGACGGTCGTTTTGAAAATAAATAAATAAATTAACCCACGGCGTGCAATTTCGTGCTTGCTGGATTAACTGCGTCTTCGCCCGACGAATTCGATTCGGGAGAGGGCGGAAAAAAAAAAAAAAAAGAAAAAGAGGGAGGGGTGCAACACGAGGACTTCCCAGGGGGTCACCCATCCTAGTACTACTCTCGCCCAAGCACGCTTAACTTCGGAGTTCTGATGGGATCCGGTGCATTAGTGCTGGTATGATCGCACCCGTTGAGTTACGCGCGTTAAGTTCATTTATTTGATCCGTACTCGTCTCGCAGTAGCCCTTCACACTTCGAGCGGGCAAAACTTTCTATTCGTACGTCGCCTCGCGGCCGGCAGCATATGCACGCGAAGCTCTCTTCGAGCCCCACGCCGTGCGCAATCGGCTACGCCCATTGCGCCTGATTTCCTGAGCCAAAATCGGACGTTTAAGCCCTCTACGCACCGTTTTTCTACAAATGGCGAGGCGGGCCCCGCTCCTGCACGGACATTAGCCCGACCAGTGCTCGCGGTAGACGGTCGTTTTGAAAATAAATAAATAAATTAACCCACGGCGTGCAATTTCGTGCTTGCTGGATTAACTGCGTCTTCGCCAGACGAATTCGATTCGGGAGAGGGCGGAAAAAAAAAAAAAAAAGAAAAAGAGGGAGGGGTGCAACACGAGGACTTCCCAGGGGGTCACCCATCCTAGTACTACTCTCGCCCAAGCACGCTTAACTTCGGAGTTCTGATGGGATCCGGTGCATTAGTGCTGGTATGATCGCACCCGTTGAGTTACGCGCGTTAAGTTCATTTATTTGATCCGTACTCGTCTCGCAGTAGCCCTTCACACTTCGAGCGGGCAAAACTTTCTATTCGTACGTCGCCTCGCGGCCGGCAGCATATGCACGCGAAGCTCTCTTCGAGCCCCACGCCGTGCGCAATGGGCGCGGTAGACGGTCGTTTTGAAAATAAATAAATAAATTAACCCACGGCGTGCAATTTCGTGCTTGCTGGATTAACTGCGTCTTCGCCCGACGAATTCGATTCGGGAGAGGGCGGAAAAAAAAAAAAAAAAAAAAAAGAGGGAGGGGTGCAACACGAGGACTTCCCAGGGGGTCACCCATCCTAGTACTACTCTCGCCCAAGCACGCTTAACTTCGGAGTTCTGATGGGATCCGGTGCATTAGTGCTGGTATGATCGCACCCGTTGAGTTACGCGCGTTAAGTTCATTTATTTGATCCGTACTCGTCTCGCAGTAGCCCTTCACACTTCGAGCGGGCAAAACTTTCTATTCGTACGTCGCCTCGCGGCCGGCAGCATATGCACGCGAAGCTCTCTTCGAGCCCCACGCCGTGCGCAATGGGCTACGCCCATTGCGCCTGATTTCCTGAGCCAAAATCGGACGTTTAAGCCCTCTACGCACCGTTTTTCTACAAATGGCGAGGCGGGCCCCGCTCCTGCACGGACATTAGCCCGACCAGTGCTCGCGGTAGACGGTCGTTTTGAAAATAAATAAATAAATTAACCCACGGCGTGCAATTTCGTGCTTGCTGGATTAACTGCGTCTTCGCCAGACGAATTCGATTCGGGAGAGGGCGGAAAAAAAAAAAAAAAAGAAAAAGAGGGAGGGGTGCAACACGAGGACTTCCCAGGGGGTCACCCATCCTAGTACTACTCTCGCCCAAGCACGCTTAACTTCGGAGTTCTGATGGGATCCGGTGCATTAGTGCTGGTATGATCGCACCCGTTGAGTTACGCGCGTTAAGTTCATTTATTTGATCCGTACTCGTCTCGCAGTAGCCCTTCACACTTCGAGCGGGCAAAACTTTCTATTCGTACGTCGCCTCGCGGCCGGCAGCATATGCACGCGAAGCTCTCTTCGAGCCCCACGCCGTGCGCAATGGGCGCGGTAGACGGTCGTTTTGAAAATAAATAAATAAATTAACCCACGGCGTGCAATTTCGTGCTTGCTGGATTAACTGCGTCTTCGCCCGACGAATTCGATTCGGGAGAGGGCGGAAAAAAAAAAAAAAAAAAAAAAGAGGGAGGGGTGCAACACGAGGACTTCCCAGGGGGTCACCCATCCTAGTACTACTCTCGCCCAAGCACGCTTAACTTCGGAGTTCTGATGGGATCCGGTGCATTAGTGCTGGTATGATCGCACCCGTTGAGTTACGCGCGTTAAGTTCATTTATTTGATCCGTACTCGTCTCGCAGTAGCCCTTCACACTTCGAGCGGGCAAAACTTTCTATTCGTACGTCGCCTCGCGGCCGGCAGCATATGCACGCGAAGCTCTCTTCGAGCCCCACGCCGTGCGCAATGGGCTACGCCCATTGCGCCTGATTTCCTGAGCCAAAATCGGACGTTTAAGCCCTCTACGCACCGTTTTTCTACAAATGGCGAGGCGGGCCCCGCTCCTGCACGGACATTAGCCCGACCAGTGCTCGCGGTAGACGGTCGTTTTGAAAATAAATAAATAAATTAACCCACGGCGTGCAATTTCGTGCTTGCTGGATTAACTGCGTCTTCGCCCGACGAATTCGATTCGGGAGAGGGCGGAAAAAAAAAAAAAAAAGAAAAAGAGGGAGGGGTGCAACACGAGGACTTCCCAGGGGGTCACCCATCCTAGTACTACTCTCGCCCAAGCACGCTTAACTTCGGAGTTCTGATGGGATCCGGTGCATTAGTGCTGGTATGATCGCACCCGTTGAGTTACGCGCGTTAAGTTCATTTATTTGATCCGTACTCGTCTCGCAGTAGCCCTTCACACTTCGAGCGGGCAAAACTTTCTATTCGTACGTCGCCTCGCGGCCGGCAGCATATGCACGCGAAGCTCTCTTCGAGCCCCACGCCGTGCGCAATGGGCTACGCCCATTGCGCCTGATTTCCTGAGCCAAAATCGGACGTTTAAGCCCTCTACGCACCGTTTTTCTACAAATGGCGAGGCGGGCCCCGCTCCTGCACGGACATTAGCCCGACCAGTGCTCGCGGTAGACGGTCGTTTTGAAAATAAATAAATAAATTAACCCACGGCGTGCAATTTCGTGCTTGCTGGATTAACTGCGTCTTCGCCCGACGAATTCGATTCGGGAGAGGGCGGAAAAAAAAAAAAAAAAGAAAAAGAGGGAGGGGTGCAACACGAGGACTTCCCAGGGGGTCACCCATCCTAGTACTACTCTCGCCCAAGCACGCTTAACTTCGGAGTTCTGATGGGATCCGGTGCATTAGTGCTGGTATGATCGCACCCGTTGAGTTACGCGCGTTAAGTTCATTTATTTGATCCGTACTCGTCTCGCAGTAGCCCTTCACACTTCGAGCGGGCAAAACTTTCTATTCGTACGTCGCCTCGCGGCCGGCAGCATATGCACGCGAAGCTCTCTTCGAGCCCCACGCCGTGCGCAATGGGCTACGCCCATTGCGCCTGATTTCCTGAGCCAAAATCGGACGTTTAAGCCCTCTACGCACCGTTTTTCTACAAATGGCGAGGCGGGCCCCGCTCCTGCACGGACATTAGCCCGACCAGTGCTCGCGGTAGACGGTCGTTTTGAAAATAAATAAATAAATTAACCCACGGCGTGCAATTTCGTGCTTGCTGGATTAACTGCGTCTTCGCCCGACGAATTCGATTCGGGAGAGGGCGGAAAAAAAAAAAAAAAAGAAAAAGAGGGAGGGGTGCAACACGAGGACTTCCCAGGGGGTCACCCATCCTAGTACTACTCTCGCCCAAGCACGCTTAACTTCGGAGTTCTGATGGGATCCGGTGCATTAGTGCTGGTATGATCGCACCCGTTGAGTTACGCGCGTTAAGTTCATTTATTTGATCCGTACTCGTCTCGCAGTAGCCCTTCACACTTCGAGCGGGCAAAACTTTCTATTCGTACGTCGCCTCGCGGCCGGCAGCATATGCACGCGAAGCTCTCTTCGAGCCCCACGCCGTGCGCAATGGGCTACGCCCATTGCGCCTGATTTCCTGAGCCAAAATCGGACGTTTAAGCCCTCTACGCACCGTTTTTCTACAAATGGCGAGGCGGGCCCCGCTCCTGCACGGACATTAGCCCGACCAGTGCTCGCGGTAGACGGTCGTTTTGAAAATAAATAAATAAATTAACCCACGGCGTGCAATTTCGTGCTTGCTGGATTAACTGCGTCTTCGCCCGACGAATTCGATTCGGGAGAGGGCGGAAAAAAAAAAAAAAAAGAAAAAGAGGGAGGGGTGCAACACGAGGACTTCCCAGGGGGTCACCCATCCTAGTACTACTCTCGCCCAAGCACGCTTAACTTCGGAGTTCTGATGGGATCCGGTGCATTAGTGCTGGTATGATCGCACCCGTTGAGTTACGCGCGTTAAGTTCATTTATTTGATCCGTACTCGTCTCGCAGTAGCCCTTCACACTTCGAGCGGGCAAAACTTTCTATTCGTACGTCGCCTCGCGGCCGGCAGCATATGCACGCGAAGCTCTCTTCGAGCCCCACGCCGTGCGCAATCGGCTACGCCCATTGCGCCTGATTTCCTGAGCCAAAATCGGACGTTTAAGCCCTCTACGCACCGTTTTTCTACAAATGGCGAGGCGGGCCCCGCTCCTGCACGGACATTAGCCCGACCAGTGCTCGCGGTAGACGGTCGTTTTGAAAATAAATAAATAAATTAACCCACGGCGTGCAATTTCGTGCTTGCTGGATTAACTGCGTCTTCGCCAGACGAATTCGATTCGGGAGAGGGCGGAAAAAAAAAAAAAAAAGAAAAAGAGGGAGGGGTGCAACACGAGGACTTCCCAGGGGGTCACCCATCCTAGTACTACTCTCGCCCAAGCACGCTTAACTTCGGAGTTCTGATGGGATCCGGTGCATTAGTGCTGGTATGATCGCACCCGTTGAGTTACGCGCGTTAAGTTCATTTATTTGATCCGTACTCGTCTCGCAGTAGCCCTTCACACTTCGAGCGGGCAAAACTTTCTATTCGTACGTCGCCTCGCGGCCGGCAGCATATGCACGCGAAGCTCTCTTCGAGCCCCACGCCGTGCGCAATGGGCGCGGTAGACGGTCGTTTTGAAAATAAATAAATAAATTAACCCACGGCGTGCAATTTCGTGCTTGCTGGATTAACTGCGTCTTCGCCCGACGAATTCGATTCGGGAGAGGGCGGAAAAAAAAAAAAAAAAAAAAAAGAGGGAGGGGTGCAACACGAGGACTTCCCAGGGGGTCACCCATCCTAGTACTACTCTCGCCCAAGCACGCTTAACTTCGGAGTTCTGATGGGATCCGGTGCATTAGTGCTGGTATGATCGCACCCGTTGAGTTACGCGCGTTAAGTTCATTTATTTGATCCGTACTCGTCTCGCAGTAGCCCTTCACACTTCGAGCGGGCAAAACTTTCTATTCGTACGTCGCCTCGCGGCCGGCAGCATATGCACGCGAAGCTCTCTTCGAGCCCCACGCCGTGCGCAATGGGCTACGCCCATTGCGCCTGATTTCCTGAGCCAAAATCGGACGTTTAAGCCCTCTACGCACCGTTTTTCTACAAATGGCGAGGCGGGCCCCGCTCCTGCACGGACATTAGCCCGACCAGTGCTCGCGGTAGACGGTCGTTTTGAAAATAAATAAATAAATTAACCCACGGCGTGCAATTTCGTGCTTGCTGGATTAACTGCGTCTTCGCCCGACGAATTCGATTCGGGAGAGGGCGGAAAAAAAAAAAAAAAAGAAAAAGAGGGAGGGGTGCAACACGAGGACTTCCCAGGGGGTCACCCATCCTAGTACTACTCTCGCCCAAGCACGCTTAACTTCGGAGTTCTGATGGGATCCGGTGCATTAGTGCTGGTATGATCGCACCCGTTGAGTTACGCGCGTTAAGTTCATTTATTTGATCCGTACTCGTCTCGCAGTAGCCCTTCACACTTCGAGCGGGCAAAACTTTCTATTCGTACGTCGCCTCGCGGCCGGCAGCATATGCACGCGAAGCTCTCTTCGAGCCCCACGCCGTGCGCAATGGGCTACGCCCATTGCGCCTGATTTCCTGAGCCAAAATCGGACGTTTAAGCCCTCTACGCACCGTTTTTCTACAAATGGCGAGGCGGGCCCCGCTCCTGCACGGACATTAGCCCGACCAGTGCTCGCGGTAGACGGTCGTTTTGAAAATAAATAAATAAATTAACCCACGGCGTGCAATTTCGTGCTTGCTGGATTAACTGCGTCTTCGCCCGACGAATTCGATTCGGGAGAGGGCGGAAAAAAAAAAAAAAAAGAAAAAGAGGGAGGGGTGCAACACGAGGACTTCCCAGGGGGTCACCCATCCTAGTACTACTCTCGCCCAAGCACGCTTAACTTCGGAGTTCTGATGGGATCCGGTGCATTAGTGCTGGTATGATCGCACCCGTTGAGTTACGCGCGTTAAGTTCATTTATTTGATCCGTACTCGTCTCGCAGTAGCCCTTCACACTTCGAGCGGGCAAAACTTTCTATTCGTACGTCGCCTCGCGGCCGGCAGCATATGCACGCGAAGCTCTCTTCGAGCCCCACGCCGTGCGCAATGGGCGTGATTTCCTGAGCCAAAATCGGACGTTTAAGCCCTCTACGCACCGTTTTTCTACAAATGGCGAGGCGGGCCCCGCTCCTGCACGGACATTAGCCCGACCAGTGCTCGCGGTAGACGGTCGTTTTGAAAATAAATAAATAAATTAACCCACGGCGTGCAATTTCGTGCTTGCTGGATTAACTGCGTCTTCGCCCGACGAATTCGATTCGGGAGAGGGCGGAAAAAAAAAAAAAAAAGAAAAAGAGGGAGGGGTGCAACACGAGGACTTCCCAGGGGGTCACCCATCCTAGTACTACTCTCGCCCAAGCACGCTTAACTTCGGAGTTCTGATGGGATCCGGTGCATTAGTGCTGGTATGATCGCACCCGTTGAGTTACGCGCGTTAAGTTCATTTATTTGATCCGTACTCGTCTCGCAGTAGCCCTTCACACTTCGAGCGGGCAAAACTTTCTATTCGTACGTCGCCTCGCGGCCGGCAGCATATGCACGCGAAGCTCTCTTCGAGCCCCACGCCGTGCGCAATGGGCTACGCCCATTGCGCCTGATTTCCTGAGCCAAAATCGGACGTTTAAGCCCTCTACGCACCGTTTTTCTACAAATGGCGAGGCGGGCCCCGCTCCTGCACGGACATTAGCCCGACCAGTGCTCGCGGTAGACGGTCGTTTTGAAAATAAATAAATAAATTAACCCACGGCGTGCAATTTCGTGCTTGCTGGATTAACTGCGTCTTCGCCCGACGAATTCGATTCGGGAGAGGGCGGAAAAAAAAAAAAAAAAGAAAAAGAGGGAGGGGTGCAACACGAGGACTTCCCAGGGGGTCACCCATCCTAGTACTACTCTCGCCCAAGCACGCTTAACTTCGGAGTTCTGATGGGATCCGGTGCATTAGTGCTGGTATGATCGCACCCGTTGAGTTACGCGCGTTAAGTTCATTTATTTGATCCGTACTCGTCTCGCAGTAGCCCTTCACACTTCGAGCGGGCAAAACTTTCTATTCGTACGTCGCCTCGCGGCCGGCAGCATATGCACGCGAAGCTCTCTTCGAGCCCCACGCCGTGCGCAATCGGCTACGCCCATTGCGCCTGATTTCCTGAGCCAAAATCGGACGTTTAAGCCCTCTACGCACCGTTTTTCTACAAATGGCGAGGCGGGCCCCGCTCCTGCACGGACATTAGCCCGACCAGTGCTCGCGGTAGACGGTCGTTTTGAAAATAAATAAATAAATTAACCCACGGCGTGCAATTTCGTGCTTGCTGGATTAACTGCGTCTTCGCCAGACGAATTCGATTCGGGAGAGGGCGGAAAAAAAAAAAAAAAAGAAAAAGAGGGAGGGGTGCAACACGAGGACTTCCCAGGGGGTCACCCATCCTAGTACTACTCTCGCCCAAGCATGCTTAACTTCGGAGTTCTGATGGGATCCGGTGCATTAGTGCTGGTATGATCGCACCCGTTGAGTTACGCGCGTTAAGTTCATTTATTTGATCCGTACTCGTCTCGCAGTAGCCCTTCACACTTCGAGCGGGCAAAACTTTCTATTCGTACGTCGCCTCGCGGCCGGCAGCATATGCACGCGAAGCTCTCTTCGAGCCCCACGCCGTGCGCAATGGGCGCGGTAGACGGTCGTTTTGAAAATAAATAAATAAATTAACCCACGGCGTGCAATTTCGTGCTTGCTGGATTAACTGCGTCTTCGCCCGACGAATTCGATTCGGGAGAGGGCGGAAAAAAAAAAAAAAAAAAAAAAGAGGGAGGGGTGCAACACGAGGACTTCCCAGGGGGTCACCCATCCTAGTACTACTCTCGCCCAAGCACGCTTAACTTCGGAGTTCTGATGGGATCCGGTGCATTAGTGCTGGTATGATCGCACCCGTTGAGTTACGCGCGTTAAGTTCATTTATTTGATCCGTACTCGTCTCGCAGTAGCCCTTCACACTTCGAGCGGGCAAAACTTTCTATTCGTACGTCGCCTCGCGGCCGGCAGCATATGCACGCGAAGCTCTCTTCGAGCCCCACGCCGTGCGCAATGGGCTACGCCCATTGCGCCTGATTTCCTGAGCCAAAATCGGACGTTTAAGCCCTCTACGCACCGTTTTTCTACAAATGGCGAGGCGGGCCCCGCTCCTGCACGGACATTAGCCCGACCAGTGCTCGCGGTAGACGGTCGTTTTGAAAATAAATAAATAAATTAACCCACGGCGTGCAATTTCGTGCTTGCTGGATTAACTGCGTCTTCGCCCGACGAATTCGATTCGGGAGAGGGCGGAAAAAAAAAAAAAAAAGAAAAAGAGGGAGGGGTGCAACACGAGGACTTCCCAGGGGGTCACCCATCCTAGTACTACTCTCGCCCAAGCACGCTTAACTTCGGAGTTCTGATGGGATCCGGTGCATTAGTGCTGGTATGATCGCACCCGTTGAGTTACGCGCGTTAAGTTCATTTATTTGATCCGTACTCGTCTCGCAGTAGCCCTTCACACTTCGAGCGGGCAAAACTTTCTATTCGTACGTCGCCTCGCGGCCGGCAGCATATGCACGCGAAGCTCTCTTCGAGCCCCACGCCGTGCGCAATGGGCTACGCCCATTGCGCCTGATTTCCTGAGCCAAAATCGGACGTTTAAGCCCTCTACGCACCGTTTTTCTACAAATGGCGAGGCGGGCCCCGCTCCTGCACGGACATTAGCCCGACCAGTGCTCGCGGTAGACGGTCGTTTTGAAAATAAATAAATAAATTAACCCACGGCGTGCAATTTCGTGCTTGCTGGATTAACTGCGTCTTCGCCCGACGAATTCGATTCGGGAGAGGGCGGAAAAAAAAAAAAAAAAGAAAAAGAGGGAGGGGTGCAACACGAGGACTTCCCAGGGGGTCACCCATCCTAGTACTACTCTCGCCCAAGCACGCTTAACTTCGGAGTTCTGATGGGATCCGGTGCATTAGTGCTGGTATGATCGCACCCGTTGAGTTACGCGCGTTAAGTTCATTTATTTGATCCGTACTCGTCTCGCAGTAGCCCTTCACACTTCGAGCGGGCAAAACTTTCTATTCGTACGTCGCCTCGCGGCCGGCAGCATATGCACGCGAAGCTCTCTTCGAGCCCCACGCCGTGCGCAATCGGCTACGCCCATTGCGCCTGATTTCCTGAGCCAAAATCGGACGTTTAAGCCCTCTACGCACCGTTTTTCTACAAATGGCGAGGCGGGCCCCGCTCCTGCACGGACATTAGCCCGACCAGTGCTCGCGGTAGACGGTCGTTTTGAAAATAAATAAATAAATTAACCCACGGCGTGCAATTTCGTGCTTGCTGGATTAACTGCGTCTTCGCCAGACGAATTCGATTCGGGAGAGGGCGGAAAAAAAAAAAAAAAAGAAAAAGAGGGAGGGGTGCAACACGAGGACTTCCCAGGGGGTCACCCATCCTAGTACTACTCTCGCCCAAGCACGCTTAACTTCGGAGTTCTGATGGGATCCGGTGCATTAGTGCTGGTATGATCGCACCCGTTGAGTTACGCGCGTTAAGTTCATTTATTTGATCCGTACTCGTCTCGCAGTAGCCCTTCACACTTCGAGCGGGCAAAACTTTCTATTCGTACGTCGCCTCGCGGCCGGCAGCATATGCACGCGAAGCTCTCTTCGAGCCCCACGCCGTGCGCAATGGGCGCGGTAGACGGTCGTTTTGAAAATAAATAAATAAATTAACCCACGGCGTGCAATTTCGTGCTTGCTGGATTAACTGCGTCTTCGCCCGACGAATTCGATTCGGGAGAGGGCGGAAAAAAAAAAAAAAAAAAAAAAGAGGGAGGGGTGCAACACGAGGACTTCCCAGGGGGTCACCCATCCTAGTACTACTCTCGCCCAAGCACGCTTAACTTCGGAGTTCTGATGGGATCCGGTGCATTAGTGCTGGTATGATCGCACCCGTTGAGTTACGCGCGTTAAGTTCATTTATTTGATCCGTACTCGTCTCGCAGTAGCCCTTCACACTTCGAGCGGGCAAAACTTTCTATTCGTACGTCGCCTCGCGGCCGGCAGCATATGCACGCGAAGCTCTCTTCGAGCCCCACGCCGTGCGCAATGGGCTACGCCCATTGCGCCTGATTTCCTGAGCCAAAATCGGACGTTTAAGCCCTCTACGCACCGTTTTTCTACAAATGGCGAGGCGGGCCCCGCTCCTGCACGGACATTAGCCCGACCAGTGCTCGCGGTAGACGGTCGTTTTGAAAATAAATAAATAAATTAACCCACGGCGTGCAATTTCGTGCTTGCTGGATTAACTGCGTCTTCGCCCGACGAATTCGATTCGGGAGAGGGCGGAAAAAAAAAAAAAAAAGAAAAAGAGGGAGGGGTGCAACACGAGGACTTCCCAGGGGGTCACCCATCCTAGTACTACTCTCGCCCAAGCACGCTTAACTTCGGAGTTCTGATGGGATCCGGTGCATTAGTGCTGGTATGATCGCACCCGTTGAGTTACGCGCGTTAAGTTCATTTATTTGATCCGTACTCGTCTCGCAGTAGCCCTTCACACTTCGAGCGGGCAAAACTTTCTATTCGTACGTCGCCTCGCGGCCGGCAGCATATGCACGCGAAGCTCTCTTCGAGCCCCACGCCGTGCGCAATAGGCTACGCCCATTGCGCCTGATTTCCTGAGCCAAAATCGGACGTTTAAGCCCTCTACGCACCGTTTTTCTACAAATGGCGAGGCGGGCCCCGCTCCTGCACGGACATTAGCCCGACCAGTGCTCGCGGTAGACGGTCGTTTTGAAAATAAATAAATAAATTAACCCACGGCGTGCAATTTCGTGCTTGCTGGATTAACTGCGTCTTCGCCCGACGAATTCGATTCGGGAGAGGGCGGAAAAAAAAAAAAAAAGAAAAAGAGGGAGGGGTGCAACACGAGGACTTCCCAGGGGGTCACCCATCCTAGTACTACTCTCGCCCAAGCACGCTTAACTTCGGAGTTCTGATGGGATCCGGTGCATTAGTGCTGGTATGATCGCACCCGTTGAGTTACGCGCGTTAAGTTCATTTATTTGATCAGTACTCGTCTCGCAGTAGCCCTTCACACTTCGAGCGGGCAAAACTTTCTATTCGTACGTCGCCTCGCGGCCGGCAGCATATGCACGCGAAGCTCTCTTCGAGCCCCACGCCGTGCGCAATAGGCTACGCCCATTGCGCCTGATTTCCTGAGCCAAAATCGGACGTTTAAGCCCTCTACGCACCGTTTTTCTACAAATGGCGAGGCGGGCCCCGCTCCTGCACGGACATTAGCCCGACCAGTGCTCGCGGTAGACGGTCGTTTTGAAAATAAATAAATAAATTAACCCACGGCGTGCAATTTCGTGCTTGCTGGATTAACTGCGTCTTCGCCCGACGAATTCGATTCGGGAGAGGGCGGAAAAAAAAAAAAAAAAGAAAAAGAGGGAGGGGTGCAACACGAGGACTTCCCAGGGGGTCACCCATCCTAGTACTACTCTCGCCCAAGCACGCTTAACTTCGGAGTTCTGATGGGATCCGGTGCATTAGTGCTGGTATGATCACACCCGTTGAGTTACGCGCGTTAAGTTCATTTATTTGATCCGTACTCGTCTCGCAGTAGCCCTTCACACTTCGAGCGGGCAAAACTTTCTATTCGTACGTCGCCTCGCGGCCGGCAGCATATGCACGCGAAGCTCTCTTCGAGCCCCACGCCGTGCGCAATGGGCTACGCCCATTGCGCCTGATTTCCTGAGCCAAAATCGGACGTTTAAGCCCTCTACGCACCGTTTTTCTACAAATGGCGAGGCGGGCCCCGCTCCTGCACGGACATTAGCCCGACCAGTGCTCGCGGTAGACGGTCGTTTTGAAAATAAATAAATAAATTAACCCACGGCGTGCAATTTCGTGCTTGCTGGATTAACTGCGTCTTCGCCCGACGAATTCGATTCGGGAGAGGGCGGAAAAAAAAAAAAAAAAGAAAAAGAGGGAGGGGTGCAACACGAGGACTTCCCAGGGGGTCACCCATCCTAGTACTACTCTCGCCCAAGCACGCTTAACTTCGGAGTTCTGATGGGATCCGGTGCATTAGTGCTGGTATGATCGCACCCGTTGAGTTACGCGCGTTAAGTTCATTTATTTGATCCGTACTCGTCTCGCAGTAGCCCTTCACACTTCGAGCGGGCAAAACTTTCTATTCGTACGTCGCCTCGCGGCCGGCAGCATATGCACGCGAAGCTCTCTTCGAGCCCCACGCCGTGCGCAATGGGCTACGCCCATTGCGCCTGATTTCCTGAGCCAAAATCGGACGTTTAAGCCCTCTACGCACCGTTTTTCTACAAATGGCGAGGCGGGCCCCGCTCCTGCACGGACATTAGCCCGACCAGTGCTCGCGGTAGACGGTCGTTTTGAAAATAAATAAATAAATTAACCCACGGCGTGCAATTTCGTGCTTGCTGGATTAACTGCGTCTTCGCCCGACGAATTCGATTCGGGAGAGGGCGGAAAAAAAAAAAAAAAAGAAAAAGAGGGAGGGGTGCAACACGAGGACTTCCCAGGGGGTCACCCATCCTAGTACTACTCTCGCCCAAGCACGCTTAACTTCGGAGTTCTGATGGGATCCGGTGCATTAGTGCTGGTATGATCGCACCCGTTGAGTTACGCGCGTTAAGTTCATTTATTTGATCCGTACTCGTCTCGCAGTAGCCCTTCACACTTCGAGCGGGCAAAACTTTCTATTCGTACGTCGCCTCGCGGCCGGCAGCATATGCACGCGAAGCTCTCTTCGAGCCCCACGCCGTGCGCAATGGGCTACGCCCATTGCGCCTGATTTCCTGAGCCAAAATCGGACGTTTAAGCCCTCTACGCACCGTTTTTCTACAAATGGCGAGGCGGGCCCCGCTCCTGCACGGACATTAGCCCGACCAGTGCTCGCGGTAGACGGTCGTTTTGAAAATAAATAAATAAATTAACCCACGGCGTGCAATTTCGTGCTTGCTGGATTAACTGCGTCTTCGCCCGACGAATTCGATTCGGGAGAGGGCGGAAAAAAAAAAAAAAAAGAAAAAGAGGGAGGGGTGCAACACGAGGACTTCCCAGGGGGTCACCCATCCTAGTACTACTCTCGCCCAAGCACGCTTAACTTCGGAGTTCTGATGGGATCCGGTGCATTAGTGCTGGTATGATCGCACCCGTTGAGTTACGCGCGTTAAGTTCATTTATTTGATCCGTACTCGTCTCGCAGTAGCCCTTCACACTTCGAGCGGGCAAAACTTTCTATTCGTACGTCGCCTCGCGGCCGGCAGCATATGCACGCGAAGCTCTCTTCGAGCCCCACGCCGTGCGCAATCGGCTACGCCCATTGCGCCTGATTTCCTGAGCCAAAATCGGACGTTTAAGCCCTCTACGCACCGTTTTTCTACAAATGGCGAGGCGGGCCCCGCTCCTGCACGGACATTAGCCCGACCAGTGCTCGCGGTAGACGGTCGTTTTGAAAATAAATAAATAAATTAACCCACGGCGTGCAATTTCGTGCTTGCTGGATTAACTGCGTCTTCGCCCGACGAATTCGATTCGGGAGAGGGCGGAAAAAAAAAAAAAAAGAAAAAGAGGGAGGGGTGCAACACGAGGACTTCCCAGGGGGTCACCCATCCTAGTACTACTCTCGCCCAAGCACGCTTAACTTCGGAGTTCTGATGGGATCCGGTGCATTAGTGCTGGTATGATCGCACCCGTTGAGTTACGCGCGTTAAGTTCATTTATTTGATCAGTACTCGTCTCGCAGTAGCCCTTCACACTTCGAGCGGGCAAAACTTTCTATTCGTACGTCGCCTCGCGGCCGGCAGCATATGCACGCGAAGCTCTCTTCGAGCCCCACGCCGTGCGCAATCGGCTACGCCCATTGCGCCTGATTTCCTGAGCCAAAATCGGACGTTTAAGCCCTCTACGCACCGTTTTTCTACAAATGGCGAGGCGGGCCCCGCTCCTGCACGGACATTAGCCCGACCAGTGCTGGCGGTAGACGGTCGTTTTGAAAATAAATAAATAAATTAACCCACGGCGTGCAATTTCGTGCTTGCTGGATTAACTGCGTCTTCGCCCGACGAATTCGATTCGGGAGAGGGCGGAAAAAAAAAAAAAAAAGAAAAAGAGGGAGGGGTGCAACACGAGGACTTCCCAGGGGGTCACCCATCCTAGTACTACTCTCGCCCAAGCACGCTTAACTTCGGAGTTCTGATGGGATCCGGTGCATTAGTGCTGGTATGATCACACCCGTTGAGTTACGCGCGTTAAGTTCATTTATTTGATCCGTACTCGTCTCGCAGTAGCCCTTCACACTTCGAGCGGGCAAAACTTTCTATTCGTACGTCGCCTCGCGGCCGGCAGCATATGCACGCGAAGCTCTCTTCGAGCCCCACGCCGTGCGCAATAGGCTACGCCCATTGCGCCTGATTTCCTGAGCCAAAATCGGACGTTTAAGCCCTCTACGCACCGTTTTTCTACAAATGGCGAGGCGGGCCCCGCTCCTGCACGGACATTAGCCCGACCAGTGCTCGCGGTAGACGGTCGTTTTGAAAATAAATAAATAAATTAACCCACGGCGTGCAATTTCGTGCTTGCTGGATTAACTGCGTCTTCGCCCGACGAATTCGATTCGGGAGAGGGCGGAAAAAAAAAAAAAAAAGAAAAAGAGGGAGGGGTGCAACACGAGGACTTCCCAGGGGGTCACCCATCCTAGTACTACTCTCGCCCAAGCACGCTTAACTTCGGAGTTCTGATGGGATCCGGTGCATTAGTGCTGGTATGATCGCACCCGTTGAGTTACGCGCGTTAAGTTCATTTATTTGATCCGTACTCGTCTCGCAGTAGCCCTTCACACTTCGAGCGGGCAAAACTTTCTATTCGTACGTCGCCTCGCGGCCGGCAGCATATGCACGCGAAGCTCTCTTCGAGCCCCACGCCGTGCGCAATGGGCTACGCCCATTGCGCCTGATTTCCTGAGCCAAAATCGGACGTTTAAGCCCTCTACGCACCGTTTTTCTACAAATGGCGAGGCGGGCCCCGCTCCTGCACGGACATTAGCCCGACCAGTGCTCGCGGTAGACGGTCGTTTTGAAAATAAATAAATAAATTAACCCACGGCGTGCAATTTCGTGCTTGCTGGATTAACTGCGTCTTCGCCCGACGAATTCGATTCGGGAGAGGGCGGAAAAAAAAAAAAAAAAGAAAAAGAGGGAGGGGTGCAACACGAGGACTTCCCAGGGGGTCACCCATCCTAGTACTACTCTCGCCCAAGCACGCTTAACTTCGGAGTTCTGATGGGATCCGGTGCATTAGTGCTGGTATGATCGCACCCGTTGAGTTACGCGCGTTAAGTTCATTTATTTGATCCGTACTCGTCTCGCAGTAGCCCTTCACACTTCGAGCGGGCAAAACTTTCTATTCGTACGTCGCCTCGCGGCCGGCAGCATATGCACGCGAAGCTCTCTTCGAGCCCCACGCCGTGCGCAATGGGCTACGCCCATTGCGCCTGATTTCCTGAGCCAAAATCGGACGTTTAAGCCCTCTACGCACCGTTTTTCTACAAATGGCGAGGCGGGCCCCGCTCCTGCACGGACATTAGCCCGACCAGTGCTCGCGGTAGACGGTCGTTTTGAAAATAAATAAATAAATTAACCCACGGCGTGCAATTTCGTGCTTGCTGGATTAACTGCGTCTTCGCCCGACGAATTCGATTCGGGAGAGGGCGGAAAAAAAAAAAAAAAAGAAAAAGAGGGAGGGGTGCAACACGAGGACTTCCCAGGGGGTCACCCATCCTAGTACTACTCTCGCCCAAGCACGCTTAACTTCGGAGTTCTGATGGGATCCGGTGCATTAGTGCTGGTATGATCGCACCCGTTGAGTTACGCGCGTTAAGTTCATTTATTTGATCCGTACTCGTCTCGCAGTAGCCCTTCACACTTCGAGCGGGCAAAACTTTCTATTCGTACGTCGCCTCGCGGCCGGCAGCATATGCACGCGAAGCTCTCTTCGAGCCCCACGCCGTGCGCAATGGGCTACGCCCATTGCGCCTGATTTCCTGAGCCAAAATCGGACGTTTAAGCCCTCTACGCACCGTTTTTCTACAAATGGCGAGGCGGGCCCCGCTCCTGCACGGACATTAGCCCGACCAGTGCTCGCGGTAGACGGTCGTTTTGAAAATAAATAAATAAATTAACCCACGGCGTGCAATTTCGTGCTTGCTGGATTAACTGCGTCTTCGCCCGACGAATTCGATTCGGGAGAGGGCGGAAAAAAAAAAAAAAAAGAAAAAGAGGGAGGGGTGCAACACGAGGACTTCCCAGGGGGTCACCCATCCTAGTACTACTCTCGCCCAAGCACGCTTAACTTCGGAGTTCTGATGGGATCCGGTGCATTAGTGCTGGTATGATCGCACCCGTTGAGTTACGCGCGTTAAGTTCATTTATTTGATCCGTACTCGTCTCGCAGTAGCCCTTCACACTTCGAGCGGGCAAAACTTTCTATTCGTACGTCGCCTCGCGGCCGGCAGCATATGCACGCGAAGCTCTCTTCGAGCCCCACGCCGTGCGCAATGGGCTACGCCCATTGCGCCTGATTTCCTGAGCCAAAATCGGACGTTTAAGCCCTCTACGCACCGTTTTTCTACAAATGGCGAGGCGGGCCCCGCTCCTGCACGGACATTAGCCCGACCAGTGCTCGCGGTAGACGGTCGTTTTGAAAATAAATAAATAAATTAACCCACGGCGTGCAATTTCGTGCTTGCTGGATTAACTGCGTCTTCGCCCGACGAATTCGATTCGGGAGAGGGCGGAAAAAAAAAAAAAAAAGAAAAAGAGGGAGGGGTGCAACACGAGGACTTCCCAGGGGGTCACCCATCCTAGTACTACTCTCGCCCAAGCACGCTTAACTTCGGAGTTCTGATGGGATCCGGTGCATTAGTGCTGGTATGATCGCACCCGTTGAGTTACGCGCGTTAAGTTCATTTATTTGATCCGTACTCGTCTCGCAGTAGCCCTTCACACTTCGAGCGGGCAAAACTTTCTATTCGTACGTCGCCTCGCGGCCGGCAGCATATGCACGCGAAGCTCTCTTCGAGCCCCACGCCGTGCGCAATCGGCTACGCCCATTGCGCCTGATTTCCTGAGCCAAAATCGGACGTTTAAGCCCTCTACGCACCGTTTTTCTACAAATGGCGAGGCGGGCCCCGCTCCTGCACGGACATTAGCCCGACCAGTGCTCGCGGTAGACGGTCGTTTTGAAAATAAATAAATAAATTAACCCACGGCGTGCAATTTCGTGCTTGCTGGATTAACTGCGTCTTCGCCCGACGAATTCGATTCGGGAGAGGGCGGAAAAAAAAAAAAAAAAAGAAAAAGAGGGAGGGGTGCAACACGAGGACTTCCCAGGGGGTCACCCATCCTAGTACTACTCTCGCCCAAGCACGCTTAACTTCGGAGTTCTGATGGGATCCGGTGCATTAGTGCTGGTATGATCGCACCCGTTGAGTTACGCGCGTTAAGTTCATTTATTTGATCAGTACTCGTCTCGCAGTAGCCCTTCACACTTCGAGCGGGCAAAACTTTCTATTCGTACGTCGCCTCGCGGCCGGCAGCATATGCACGCGAAGCTCTCTTCGAGCCCCACGCCGTGCGCAATAGGCTACGCCCATTGCGCCTGATTTCCTGAGCCAAAATCGGACGTTTAAGCCCTCTACGCACCGTTTTTCTACAAATGGCGAGGCGGGCCCCGCTCCTGCACGGACATTAGCCCGACCAGTGCTCGCGGTAGACGGTCGTTTTGAAAATAAATAAATAAATTAACCCACGGCGTGCAATTTCGTGCTTGCTGGATTAACTGCGTCTTCGCCCGACGAATTCGATTCGGGAGAGGGCGGAAAAAAAAAAAAAAAAAGAAAAAGAGGGAGGGGTGCAACACGAGGACTTCCCAGGGGGTCACCCATCCTAGTACTACTCTCGCCCAAGCACGCTTAACTTCGGAGTTCTGATGGGATCCGGTGCATTAGTGCTGGTATGATCGCACCCGTTGAGTTACGCGCGTTAAGTTCATTTATTTGATCCGTACTCGTCTCGCAGTAGCCCTTCACACTTCGAGCGGGCAAAACTTTCTATTCGTACGTCGCCTCGCGGCCGGCAGCATATGCACGCGAAGCTCTCTTCGAGCCCCACGCCGTGCGCAATAGGCTACGCCCATTGCGCCTGATTTCCTGAGCCAAAATCGGACGTTTAAGCCCTCTACGCACCGTTTTTCTACAAATGGCGAGGCGGGCCCCGCTCCTGCACGGACATTAGCCCGACCAGTGCTCGCGGTAGACGGTCGTTTTGAAAATAAATAAATAAATTAACCCACGGCGTGCAATTTCGTGCTTGCTGGATTAACTGCGTCTTCGCCCGACGAATTCGATTCGGGAGAGGGCGGAAAAAAAAAAAAAAAAGAAAAAGAGGGAGGGGTGCAACACGAGGACTTCCCAGGGGGTCACCCATCCTAGTACTACTCTCGCCCAAGCACGCTTAACTTCGGAGTTCTGATGGGATCCGGTGCATTAGTGCTGGTATGATCGCACCCGTTGAGTTACGCGCGTTAAGTTCATTTATTTGATCCGTACTCGTCTCGCAGTAGCCCTTCACACTTCGAGCGGGCAAAACTTTCTATTCGTACGTCGCCTCGCGGCCGGCAGCATATGCACGCGAAGCTCTCTTCGAGCCCCACGCCGTGCGCAATAGGCTACGCCCATTGCGCCTGATTTCCTGAGCCAAAATCGGACGTTTAAGCCCTCTACGCACCGTTTTTCTACAAATGGCGAGGCGGGCCCCGCTCCTGCACGGACATTAGCCCGACCAGTGCTCGCGGTAGACGGTCGTTTTGAAAATAAATAAATAAATTAACCCACGGCGTGCAATTTCGTGCTTGCTGGATTAACTGCGTCTTCGCCAGACGAATTCGATTCGGGAGAGGGCGGAAAAAAAAAAAAAAAAGAAAAAGAGGGAGGGGTGCAACACGAGGACTTCCCAGGGGGTCACCCATCCTAGTACTACTCTCGCCCAAGCACGCTTAACTTCGGAGTTCTGATGGGATCCGGTGCATTAGTGCTGGTATGATCGCACCCGTTGAGTTACGCGCGTTAAGTTCATTTATTTGATCCGTACTCGTCTCGCAGTAGCCCTTCACACTTCGAGCGGGCAAAACTTTCTATTCGTACGTCGCCTCGCGGCCGGCAGCATATGCACGCGAAGCTCTCTTCGAGCCCCACGCCGTGCGCAATGGGCGCGGTAGACGGTCGTTTTGAAAATAAATAAATAAATTAACCCACGGCGTGCAATTTCGTGCTTGCTGGATTAACTGCGTCTTCGCCCGACGAATTCGATTCGGGAGAGGGCGGAAAAAAAAAAAAAAAAAAAAAAGAGGGAGGGGTGCAACACGAGGACTTCCCAGGGGGTCACCCATCCTAGTACTACTCTCGCCCAAGCACGCTTAACTTCGGAGTTCTGATGGGATCCGGTGCATTAGTGCTGGTATGATCGCACCCGTTGAGTTACGCGCGTTAAGTTCATTTATTTGATCCGTACTCGTCTCGCAGTAGCCCTTCACACTTCGAGCGGGCAAAACTTTCTATTCGTACGTCGCCTCGCGGCCGGCAGCATATGCACGCGAAGCTCTCTTCGAGCCCCACGCCGTGCGCAATGGGCTACGCCCATTGCGCCTGATTTCCTGAGCCAAAATCGGACGTTTAAGCCCTCTACGCACCGTTTTTCTACAAATGGCGAGGCGGGCCCCGCTCCTGCACGGACATTAGCCCGACCAGTGCTCGCGGTAGACGGTCGTTTTGAAAATAAATAAATAAATTAACCCACGGCGTGCAATTTCGTGCTTGCTGGATTAACTGCGTCTTCGCCCGACGAATTCGATTCGGGAGAGGGCGGAAAAAAAAAAAAAAAAGAAAAAGAGGGAGGGGTGCAACACGAGGACTTCCCAGGGGGTCACCCATCCTAGTACTACTCTCGCCCAAGCACGCTTAACTTCGGAGTTCTGATGGGATCCGGTGCATTAGTGCTGGTATGATCGCACCCGTTGAGTTACGCGCGTTAAGTTCATTTATTTGATCCGTACTCGTCTCGCAGTAGCCCTTCACACTTCGAGCGGGCAAAACTTTCTATTCGTACGTCGCCTCGCGGCCGGCAGCATATGCACGCGAAGCTCTCTTCGAGCCCCACGCCGTGCGCAATAGGCTACGCCCATTGCGCCTGATTTCCTGAGCCAAAATCGGACGTTTAAGCCCTCTACGCACCGTTTTTCTACAAATGGCGAGGCGGGCCCCGCTCCTGCACGGACATTAGCCCGACCAGTGCTCGCGGTAGACGGTCGTTTTGAAAATAAATAAATAAATTAACCCACGGCGTGCAATTTCGTGCTTGCTGGATTAACTGCGTCTTCGCCCGACGAATTCGATTCGGGAGAGGGCGGAAAAAAAAAAAAAAAGAAAAAGAGGGAGGGGTGCAACACGAGGACTTCCCAGGGGGTCACCCATCCTAGTACTACTCTCGCCCAAGCACGCTTAACTTCGGAGTTCTGATGGGATCCGGTGCATTAGTGCTGGTATGATCGCACCCGTTGAGTTACGCGCGTTAAGTTCATTTATTTGATCCGTACTCGTCTCGCAGTAGCCCTTCACACTTCGAGCGGGCAAAACTTTCTATTCGTACGTCGCCTTGCGGCCGGCAGCATATGCACGCGAAGCTCTCTTCGAGCCCCACGCCGTGCGCAATAGGCTACGCCCATTGCGCCTGATTTCCTGAGCCAAAATCGGACGTTTAAGCCCTCTACGCACCGTTTTTCTACAAATGGCGAGGCGGGCCCCGCTCCTGCACGGACATTAGCCCGACCAGTGCTCGCGGTAGACGGTCGTTTTGAAAATAAATAAATAAATTAACCCACGGCGTGCAATTTCGTGCTTGCTGGATTAACTGCGTCTTCGCCAGACGAATTCGATTCGGGAGAGGGCGGAAAAAAAAAAAAAAAAAGAAAAAGAGGGAGGGGTGCAACACGAGGACTTCCCAGGGGGTCACCCATCCTAGTACTACTCTCGCCCAAGCACGCTTAACTTCGGAGTTCTGATGGGATCCGGTGCATTAGTGCTGGTATGATCGCACCCGTTGAGTTACGCGCGTTAAGTTCATTTATTTGATCCGTACTCGTCTCGCAGTAGCCCTTCACACTTCGAGCGGGCAAAACTTTCTATTCGTACGTCGCCTCGCGGCCGGCAGCATATGCACGCGAAGCTCTCTTCGAGCCCCACGCCGTGCGCAATGGGCGCGGTAGACGGTCGTTTTGAAAATAAATAAATAAATTAACCCACGGCGTGCAATTTCGTGCTTGCTGGATTAACTGCGTCTTCGCCCGACGAATTCGATTCGGGAGAGGGCGGAAAAAAAAAAAAAAAAAAAAAAGAGGGAGGGGTGCAACACGAGGACTTCCCAGGGGGTCACCCATCCTAGTACTACTCTCGCCCAAGCACGCTTAACTTCGGAGTTCTGATGGGATCCGGTGCATTAGTGCTGGTATGATCGCACCCGTTGAGTTACGCGCGTTAAGTTCATTTATTTGATCCGTACTCGTCTCGCAGTAGCCCTTCACACTTCGAGCGGGCAAAACTTTCTATTCGTACGTCGCCTCGCGGCCGGCAGCATATGCACGCGAAGCTCTCTTCGAGCCCCACGCCGTGCGCAATGGGCTACGCCCATTGCGCCTGATTTCCTGAGCCAAAATCGGACGTTTAAGCCCTCTACGCACCGTTTTTCTACAAATGGCGAGGCGGGCCCCGCTCCTGCACGGACATTAGCCCGACCAGTGCTCGCGGTAGACGGTCGTTTTGAAAATAAATAAATAAATTAACCCACGGCGTGCAATTTCGTGCTTGCTGGATTAACTGCGTCTTCGCCCGACGAATTCGATTCGGGAGAGGGCGGAAAAAAAAAAAAAAAAGAAAAAGAGGGAGGGGTGCAACACGAGGACTTCCCAGGGGGTCACCCATCCTAGTACTACTCTCGCCCAAGCACGCTTAACTTCGGAGTTCTGATGGGATCCGGTGCATTAGTGCTGGTATGATCGCACCCGTTGAGTTACGCGCGTTAAGTTCATTTATTTGATCCGTACTCGTCTCGCAGTAGCCCTTCACACTTCGAGCGGGCAAAACTTTCTATTCGTACGTCGCCTCGCGGCCGGCAGCATATGCACGCGAAGCTCTCTTCGAGCCCCACGCCGTGCGCAATGGGCTACGCCCATTGCGCCTGATTTCCTGAGCCAAAATCGGACGTTTAAGCCCTCTACGCACCGTTTTTCTACAAATGGCGAGGCGGGCCCCGCTCCTGCACGGACATTAGCCCGACCAGTGCTCGCGGTAGACGGTCGTTTTGAAAATAAATAAATAAATTAACCCACGGCGTGCAATTTCGTGCTTGCTGGATTAACTGCGTCTTCGCCCGACGAATTCGATTCGGGAGAGGGCGGAAAAAAAAAAAAAAAAGAAAAAGAGGGAGGGGTGCAACACGAGGACTTCCCAGGGGGTCACCCATCCTAGTACTACTCTCGCCCAAGCACGCTTAACTTCGGAGTTCTGATGGGATCCGGTGCATTAGTGCTGGTATGATCGCACCCGTTGAGTTACGCGCGTTAAGTTCATTTATTTGATCCGTACTCGTCTCGCAGTAGCCCTTCACACTTCGAGCGGGCAAAACTTTCTATTCGTACGTCGCCTCGCGGCCGGCAGCATATGCACGCGAAGCTCTCTTCGAGCCCCACGCCGTGCGCAATAGGCTACGCCCATTGCGCCTGATTTCCTGAGCCAAAATCGGACGTTTAAGCCCTCTACGCACCGTTTTTCTACAAATGGCGAGGCGGGCCCCGCTCCTGCACGGACATTAGCCCGACCAGTGCTCGCGGTAGACGGTCGTTTTGAAAATAAATAAATAAATTAACCCACGGCGTGCAATTTCGTGCTTGCTGGATTAACTGCGTCTTCGCCAGACGAATTCGATTCGGGAGAGGGCGGAAAAAAAAAAAAAAAAGAAAAAGAGGGAGGGGTGCAACACGAGGACTTCCCAGGGGGTCACCCATCCTAGTACTACTCTCGCCCAAGCACGCTTAACTTCGGAGTTCTGATGGGATCCGGTGCATTAGTGCTGGTATGATCGCACCCGTTGAGTTACGCGCGTTAAGTTCATTTATTTGATCCGTACTCGTCTCGCAGTAGCCCTTCACACTTCGAGCGGGCAAAACTTTCTATTCGTACGTCGCCTCGCGGCCGGCAGCATATGCACGCGAAGCTCTCTTCGAGCCCCACGCCGTGCGCAATGGGCGCGGTAGACGGTCGTTTTGAAAATAAATAAATAAATTAACCCACGGCGTGCAATTTCGTGCTTGCTGGATTAACTGCGTCTTCGCCCGACGAATTCGATTCGGGAGAGGGCGGAAAAAAAAAAAAAAAAAAAAAAGAGGGAGGGGTGCAACACGAGGACTTCCCAGGGGGTCACCCATCCTAGTACTACTCTCGCCCAAGCACGCTTAACTTCGGAGTTCTGATGGGATCCGGTGCATTAGTGCTGGTATGATCGCACCCGTTGAGTTACGCGCGTTAAGTTCATTTATTTGATCCGTACTCGTCTCGCAGTAGCCCTTCACACTTCGAGCGGGCAAAACTTTCTATTCGTACGTCGCCTCGCGGCCGGCAGCATATGCACGCGAAGCTCTCTTCGAGCCCCACGCCGTGCGCAATGGGCTACGCCCATTGCGCCTGATTTCCTGAGCCAAAATCGGACGTTTAAGCCCTCTACGCACCGTTTTTCTACAAATGGCGAGGCGGGCCCCGCTCCTGCACGGACATTAGCCCGACCAGTGCTCGCGGTAGACGGTCGTTTTGAAAATAAATAAATAAATTAACCCACGGCGTGCAATTTCGTGCTTGCTGGATTAACTGCGTCTTCGCCCGACGAATTCGATTCGGGAGAGGGCGGAAAAAAAAAAAAAAAAGAAAAAGAGGGAGGGGTGCAACACGAGGACTTCCCAGGGGGTCACCCATCCTAGTACTACTCTCGCCCAAGCACGCTTAACTTCGGAGTTCTGATGGGATCCGGTGCATTAGTGCTGGTATGATCGCACCCGTTGAGTTACGCGCGTTAAGTTCATTTATTTGATCCGTACTCGTCTCGCAGTAGCCCTTCACACTTCGAGCGGGCAAAACTTTCTATTCGTACGTCGCCTCGCGGCCGGCAGCATATGCACGCGAAGCTCTCTTCGAGCCCCACGCCGTGCGCAATGGGCTACGCCCATTGCGCCTGATTTCCTGAGCCAAAATCGGACGTTTAAGCCCTCTACGCACCGTTTTTCTACAAATGGCGAGGCGGGCCCCGCTCCTGCACGGACATTAGCCCGACCAGTGCTCGCGGTAGACGGTCGTTTTGAAAATAAATAAATAAATTAACCCACGGCGTGCAATTTCGTGCTTGCTGGATTAACTGCGTCTTCGCCCGACGAATTCGATTCGGGAGAGGGCGGAAAAAAAAAAAAAAAAGAAAAAGAGGGAGGGGTGCAACACGAGGACTTCCCAGGGGGTCACCCATCCTAGTACTACTCTCGCCCAAGCACGCTTAACTTCGGAGTTCTGATGGGATCCGGTGCATTAGTGCTGGTATGATCGCACCCGTTGAGTTACGCGCGTTAAGTTCATTTATTTGATCCGTACTCGTCTCGCAGTAGCCCTTCACACTTCGAGCGGGCAAAACTTTCTATTCGTACGTCGCCTCGCGGCCGGCAGCATATGCACGCGAAGCTCTCTTCGAGCCCCACGCCGTGCGCAATAGGCTACGCCCATTGCGCCTGATTTCCTGAGCCAAAATCGGACGTTTAAGCCCTCTACGCACCGTTTTTCTACAAATGGCGAGGCGGGCCCCGCTCCTGCACGGACATTAGCCCGACCAGTGCTCGCGGTAGACGGTCGTTTTGAAAATAAATAAATAAATTAACCCACGGCGTGCAATTTCGTGCTTGCTGGATTAACTGCGTCTTCGCCAGACGAATTCGATTCGGGAGAGGGCGGAAAAAAAAAAAAAAAAGAAAAAGAGGGAGGGGTGCAACACGAGGACTTCCCAGGGGGTCACCCATCCTAGTACTACTCTCGCCCAAGCACGCTTAACTTCGGAGTTCTGATGGGATCCGGTGCATTAGTGCTGGTATGATCGCACCCGTTGAGTTACGCGCGTTAAGTTCATTTATTTGATCCGTACTCGTCTCGCAGTAGCCCTTCACACTTCGAGCGGGCAAAACTTTCTATTCGTACGTCGCCTCGCGGCCGGCAGCATATGCACGCGAAGCTCTCTTCGAGCCCCACGCCGTGCGCAATGGGCGCGGTAGACGGTCGTTTTGAAAATAAATAAATAAATTAACCCACGGCGTGCAATTTCGTGCTTGCTGGATTAACTGCGTCTTCGCCCGACGAATTCGATTCGGGAGAGGGCGGAAAAAAAAAAAAAAAAAAAAAAGAGGGAGGGGTGCAACACGAGGACTTCCCAGGGGGTCACCCATCCTAGTACTACTCTCGCCCAAGCACGCTTAACTTCGGAGTTCTGATGGGATCCGGTGCATTAGTGCTGGTATGATCGCACCCGTTGAGTTACGCGCGTTAAGTTCATTTATTTGATCCGTACTCGTCTCGCAGTAGCCCTTCACACTTCGAGCGGGCAAAACTTTCTATTCGTACGTCGCCTCGCGGCCGGCAGCATATGCACGCGAAGCTCTCTTCGAGCCCCACGCCGTGCGCAATGGGCTACGCCCATTGCGCCTGATTTCCTGAGCCAAAATCGGACGTTTAAGCCCTCTACGCACCGTTTTTCTACAAATGGCGAGGCGGGCCCCGCTCCTGCACGGACATTAGCCCGACCAGTGCTCGCGGTAGACGGTCGTTTTGAAAATAAATAAATAAATTAACCCACGGCGTGCAATTTCGTGCTTGCTGGATTAACTGCGTCTTCGCCCGACGAATTCGATTCGGGAGAGGGCGGAAAAAAAAAAAAAAAAGAAAAAGAGGGAGGGGTGCAACACGAGGACTTCCCAGGGGGTCACCCATCCTAGTACTACTCTCGCCCAAGCACGCTTAACTTCGGAGTTCTGATGGGATCCGGTGCATTAGTGCTGGTATGATCGCACCCGTTGAGTTACGCGCGTTAAGTTCATTTATTTGATCCGTACTCGTCTCGCAGTAGCCCTTCACACTTCGAGCGGGCAAAACTTTCTATTCGTACGTCGCCTCGCGGCCGGCAGCATATGCACGCGAAGCTCTCTTCGAGCCCCACGCCGTGCGCAATGGGCTACGCCCATTGCGCCTGATTTCCTGAGCCAAAATCGGACGTTTAAGCCCTCTACGCACCGTTTTTCTACAAATGGCGAGGCGGGCCCCGCTCCTGCACGGACATTAGCCCGACCAGTGCTCGCGGTAGACGGTCGTTTTGAAAATAAATAAATAAATTAACCCACGGCGTGCAATTTCGTGCTTGCTGGATTAACTGCGTCTTCGCCCGACGAATTCGATTCGGGAGAGGGCGGAAAAAAAAAAAAAAAAGAAAAAGAGGGAGGGGTGCAACACGAGGACTTCCCAGGGGGTCACCCATCCTAGTACTACTCTCGCCCAAGCACGCTTAACTTCGGAGTTCTGATGGGATCCGGTGCATTAGTGCTGGTATGATCGCACCCGTTGAGTTACGCGCGTTAAGTTCATTTATTTGATCCGTACTCGTCTCGCAGTAGCCCTTCACACTTCGAGCGGGCAAAACTTTCTATTCGTACGTCGCCTCGCGGCCGGCAGCATATGCACGCGAAGCTCTCTTCGAGCCCCACGCCGTGCGCAATCGGCTACGCCCATTGCGCCTGATTTCCTGAGCCAAAATCGGACGTTTAAGCCCTCTACGCACCGTTTTTCTACAAATGGCGAGGCGGGCCCCGCTCCTGCACGGACATTAGCCCGACCAGTGCTCGCGGTAGACGGTCGTTTTGAAAATAAATAAATAAATTAACCCACGGCGTGCAATTTCGTGCTTGCTGGATTAACTGCGTCTTCGCCCGACGAATTCGATTCGGGAGAGGGCGGAAAAAAAAAAAAAAAGAAAAAGAGGGAGGGGTGCAACACGAGGACTTCCCAGGGGGTCACCCATCCTAGTACTACTCTCGCCCAAGCACGCTTAACTTCGGAGTTCTGATGGGATCCGGTGCATTAGTGCTGGTATGATCGCACCCGTTGAGTTACGCGCGTTAAGTTCATTTATTTGATCAGTACTCGTCTCGCAGTAGCCCTTCACACTTCGAGCGGGCAAAACTTTCTATTCGTACGTCGCCTCGCGGCCGGCAGCATATGCACGCGAAGCTCTCTTCGAGCCCCACGCCGTGCGCAATAGGCTACGCCCATTGCGCCTGATTTCCTGAGCCAAAATCGGACGTTTAAGCCCTCTACGCACCGTTTTTCTACAAATGGCGAGGCGGGCCCCGCTCCTGCACGGACATTAGCCCGACCAGTGCTCGCGGTAGACGGTCGTTTTGAAAATAAATAAATAAATTAACCCACGGCGTGCAATTTCGTGCTTGCTGGATTAACTGCGTCTTCGCCCGACGAATTCGATTCGGGAGAGGGCGGAAAAAAAAAAAAAAAAGAAAAAGAGGGAGGGGTGCAACACGAGGACTTCCCAGGGGGTCACCCATCCTAGTACTACTCTCGCCCAAGCACGCTTAACTTCGGAGTTCTGATGGGATCCGGTGCATTAGTGCTGGTATGATCACACCCGTTGAGTTACGCGCGTTAAGTTCATTTATTTGATCCGTACTCGTCTCGCAGTAGCCCTTCACACTTCGAGCGGGCAAAACTTTCTATTCGTACGTCGCCTCGCGGCCGGCAGCATATGCACGCGAAGCTCTCTTCGAGCCCCACGCCGTGCGCAATAGGCTACGCCCATTGCGCCTGATTTCCTGAGCCAAAATCGGACGTTTAAGCCCTCTACGCACCGTTTTTCTACAAATGGCGAGGCGGGCCCCGCTCCTGCACGGACATTAGCCCGACCAGTGCTCGCGGTAGACGGTCGTTTTGAAAATAAATTAACCCACGGCGTGCAATTTCGTGCTTGCTGGATTAACTGCGTCTTCGCCCGACGAATTCGATTCGGGAGAGGGCGGAAAAAAAAAAAAAAAAGAAAAAGAGGGAGGGGTGCAACACGAGGACTTCCCAGGGGGTCACCCATCCTAGTACTACTCTCGCCCAAGCACGCTTAACTTCGGAGTTCTGATGGGATCCGGTGCATTAGTGCTGGTATGATCGCACCCGTTGAGTTACGCGCGTTAAGTTCATTTATTTGATCCGTACTCGTCTCGCAGTAGCCCTTCACACTTCGAGCGGGCAAAACTTTCTATTCGTACGTCGCCTCGCGGCCGGCAGCATATGCACGCGAAGCTCTCTTCGAGCCCCACGCCGTGCGCAATAGGCTACGCCCATTGCGCCTGATTTCCTGAGCCAAAATCGGACGTTTAAGCCCTCTACGCACCGTTTTTCTACAAATGGCGAGGCGGGCCCCGCTCCTGCACGGACATTAGCCCGACCAGTGCTCGCGGTAGACGGTCGTTTTGAAAATAAATAAATAAATTAACCCACGGCGTGCAATTTCGTGCTTGCTGGATTAACTGCGTCTTCGCCAGACGAATTCGATTCGGGAGAGGGCGGAAAAAAAAAAAAAAAAGAAAAAGAGGGAGGGGTGCAACACGAGGACTTCCCAGGGGGTCACCCATCCTAGTACTACTCTCGCCCAAGCACGCTTAACTTCGGAGTTCTGATGGGATCCGGTGCATTAGTGCTGGTATGATCGCACCCGTTGAGTTACGCGCGTTAAGTTCATTTATTTGATCCGTACTCGTCTCGCAGTAGCCCTTCACACTTCGAGCGGGCAAAACTTTCTATTCGTACGTCGCCTCGCGGCCGGCAGCATATGCACGCGAAGCTCTCTTCGAGCCCCACGCCGTGCGCAATGGGCGCGGTAGACGGTCGTTTTGAAAATAAATAAATAAATTAACCCACGGCGTGCAATTTCGTGCTTGCTGGATTAACTGCGTCTTCGCCCGACGAATTCGATTCGGGAGAGGGCGGAAAAAAAAAAAAAAAAAAAAAAAGAGGGAGGGGTGCAACACGAGGACTTCCCAGGGGGTCACCCATCCTAGTACTACTCTCGCCCAAGCACGCTTAACTTCGGAGTTCTGATGGGATCCGGTGCATTAGTGCTGGTATGATCGCACCCGTTGAGTTACGCGCGTTAAGTTCATTTATTTGATCCGTACTCGTCTCGCAGTAGCCCTTCACACTTCGAGCGGGCAAAACTTTCTATTCGTACGTCGCCTCGCGGCCGGCAGCATATGCACGCGAAGCTCTCTTCGAGCCCCACGCCGTGCGCAATGGGCTACGCCCATTGCGCCTGATTTCCTGAGCCAAAATCGGACGTTTAAGCCCTCTACGCACCGTTTTTCTACAAATGGCGAGGCGGGCCCCGCTCCTGCACGGACATTAGCCCGACCAGTGCTCGCGGTAGACGGTCGTTTTGAAAATAAATAAATAAATTAACCCACGGCGTGCAATTTCGTGCTTGCTGGATTAACTGCGTCTTCGCCCGACGAATTCGATTCGGGAGAGGGCGGAAAAAAAAAAAAAAAAGAAAAAGAGGGAGGGGTGCAACACGAGGACTTCCCAGGGGGTCACCCATCCTAGTACTACTCTCGCCCAAGCACGCTTAACTTCGGAGTTCTGATGGGATCCGGTGCATTAGTGCTGGTATGATCGCACCCGTTGAGTTACGCGCGTTAAGTTCATTTATTTGATCCGTACTCGTCTCGCAGTAGCCCTTCACACTTCGAGCGGGCAAAACTTTCTATTCGTACGTCGCCTCGCGGCCGGCAGCATATGCACGCGAAGCTCTCTTCGAGCCCCACGCCGTGCGCAATGGGCTACGCCCATTGCGCCTGATTTCCTGAGCCAAAATCGGACGTTTAAGCCCTCTACGCACCGTTTTTCTACAAATGGCGAGGCGGGCCCCGCTCCTGCACGGACATTAGCCCGACCAGTGCTCGCGGTAGACGGTCGTTTTGAAAATAAATAAATAAATTAACCCACGGCGTGCAATTTCGTGCTTGCTGGATTAACTGCGTCTTCGCCCGACGAATTCGATTCGGGAGAGGGCGGAAAAAAAAAAAAAAAAGAAAAAGAGGGAGGGGTGCAACACGAGGACTTCCCAGGGGGTCACCCATCCTAGTACTACTCTCGCCCAAGCACGCTTAACTTCGGAGTTCTGATGGGATCCGGTGCATTAGTGCTGGTATGATCGCACCCGTTGAGTTACGCGCGTTAAGTTCATTTATTTGATCCGTACTCGTCTCGCAGTAGCCCTTCACACTTCGAGCGGGCAAAACTTTCTATTCGTACGTCGCCTCGCGGCCGGCAGCATATGCACGCGAAGCTCTCTTCGAGCCCCACGCCGTGCGCAATCGGCTACGCCCATTGCGCCTGATTTCCTGAGCCAAAATCGGACGTTTAAGCCCTCTACGCACCGTTTTTCTACAAATGGCGAGGCGGGCCCCGCTCCTGCACGGACATTAGCCCGACCAGTGCTCGCGGTAGACGGTCGTTTTGAAAATAAATAAATAAATTAACCCACGGCGTGCAATTTCGTGCTTGCTGGATTAACTGCGTCTTCGCCCGACGAATTCGATTCGGGAGAGGGCGGAAAAAAAAAAAAAAAGAAAAAGAGGGAGGGGTGCAACACGAGGACTTCCCAGGGGGTCACCCATCCTAGTACTACTCTCGCCCAAGCACGCTTAACTTCGGAGTTCTGATGGGATCCGGTGCATTAGTGCTGGTATGATCGCACCCGTTGAGTTACGCGCGTTAAGTTCATTTATTTGATCAGTACTCGTCTCGCAGTAGCCCTTCACACTTCGAGCGGGCAAAACTTTCTATTCGTACGTCGCCTCGCGGCCGGCAGCATATGCACGCGAAGCTCTCTTCGAGCCCCACGCCGTGCGCAATAGGCTACGCCCATTGCGCCTGATTTCCTGAGCCAAAATCGGACGTTTAAGCCCTCTACGCACCGTTTTTCTACAAATGGCGAGGCGGGCCCCGCTCCTGCACGGACATTAGCCCGACCAGTGCTCGCGGTAGACGGTCGTTTTGAAAATAAATAAATAAATTAACCCACGGCGTGCAATTTCGTGCTTGCTGGATTAACTGCGTCTTCGCCCGACGAATTCGATTCGGGAGAGGGCGGAAAAAAAAAAAAAAAAGAAAAAGAGGGAGGGGTGCAACACGAGGACTTCCCAGGGGGTCACCCATCCTAGTACTACTCTCGCCCAAGCACGCTTAACTTCGGAGTTCTGATGGGATCCGGTGCATTAGTGCTGGTATGATCACACCCGTTGAGTTACGCGCGTTAAGTTCATTTATTTGATCCGTACTCGTCTCGCAGTAGCCCTTCACACTTCGAGCGGGCAAAACTTTCTATTCGTACGTCGCCTCGCGGCCGGCAGCATATGCACGCGAAGCTCTCTTCGAGCCCCACGCCGTGCGCAATAGGCTACGCCCATTGCGCCTGATTTCCTGAGCCAAAATCGGACGTTTAAGCCCTCTACGCACCGTTTTTCTACAAATGGCGAGGCGGGCCCCGCTCCTGCACGGACATTAGCCCGACCAGTGCTCGCGGTAGACGGTCGTTTTGAAAATAAATTAACCCACGGCGTGCAATTTCGTGCTTGCTGGATTAACTGCGTCTTCGCCCGACGAATTCGATTCGGGAGAGGGCGGAAAAAAAAAAAAAAAAGAAAAAGAGGGAGGGGTGCAACACGAGGACTTCCCAGGGGGTCACCCATCCTAGTACTACTCTCGCCCAAGCACGCTTAACTTCGGAGTTCTGATGGGATCCGGTGCATTAGTGCTGGTATGATCGCACCCGTTGAGTTACGCGCGTTAAGTTCATTTATTTGATCCGTACTCGTCTCGCAGTAGCCCTTCACACTTCGAGCGGGCAAAACTTTCTATTCGTACGTCGCCTCGCGGCCGGCAGCATATGCACGCGAAGCTCTCTTCGAGCCCCACGCCGTGCGCAATCGGCTACGCCCATTGCGCCTGATTTCCTGAGCCAAAATCGGACGTTTAAGCCCTCTACGCACCGTTTTTCTACAAATGGCGAGGCGGGCCCCGCTCCTGCACGGACATTAGCCCGACCAGTGCTCGCGGTAGACGGTCGTTTTGAAAATAAATAAATAAATTAACCCACGGCGTGCAATTTCGTGCTTGCTGGATTAACTGCGTCTTCGCCCGACGAATTCGATTCGGGAGAGGGCGGAAAAAAAAAAAAAAAGAAAAAGAGGGAGGGGTGCAACACGAGGACTTCCCAGGGGGTCACCCATCCTAGTACTACTCTCGCCCAAGCACGCTTAACTTCGGAGTTCTGATGGGATCCGGTGCATTAGTGCTGGTATGATCGCACCCGTTGAGTTACGCGCGTTAAGTTCATTTATTTGATCAGTACTCGTCTCGCAGTAGCCCTTCACACTTCGAGCGGGCAAAACTTTCTATTCGTACGTCGCCTCGCGGCCGGCAGCATATGCACGCGAAGCTCTCTTCGAGCCCCACGCCGTGCGCAATAGGCTACGCCCATTGCGCCTGATTTCCTGAGCCAAAATCGGACGTTTAAGCCCTCTACGCACCGTTTTTCTACAAATGGCGAGGCGGGCCCCGCTCCTGCACGGACATTAGCCCGACCAGTGCTCGCGGTAGACGGTCGTTTTGAAAATAAATAAATAAATTAACCCACGGCGTGCAATTTCGTGCTTGCTGGATTAACTGCGTCTTCGCCCGACGAATTCGATTCGGGAGAGGGCGGAAAAAAAAAAAAAAAAAGAAAAAGAGGGAGGGGTGCAACACGAGGACTTCCCAGGGGGTCACCCATCCTAGTACTACTCTCGCCCAAGCACGCTTAACTTCGGAGTTCTGATGGGATCCGGTGCATTAGTGCTGGTATGATCACACCCGTTGAGTTACGCGCGTTAAGTTCATTTATTTGATCCGTACTCGTCTCGCAGTAGCCCTTCACACTTCGAGCGGGCAAAACTTTCTATTCGTACGTCGCCTCGCGGCCGGCAGCATATGCACGCGAAGCTCTCTTCGAGCCCCACGCCGTGCGCAATAGGCTACGCCCATTGCGCCTGATTTCCTGAGCCAAAATCGGACGTTTAAGCCCTCTACGCACCGTTTTTCTACAAATGGCGAGGCGGGCCCCGCTCCTGCACGGACATTAGCCCGACCAGTGCTCGCGGTAGACGGTCGTTTTGAAAATAAATTAACCCACGGCGTGCAATTTCGTGCTTGCTGGATTAACTGCGTCTTCGCCCGACGAATTCGATTCGGGAGAGGGCGGAAAAAAAAAAAAAAAAGAAAAAGAGGGAGGGGTGCAACACGAGGACTTCCCAGGGGGTCACCCATCCTAGTACTACTCTCGCCCAAGCACGCTTAACTTCGGAGTTCTGATGGGATCCGGTGCATTAGTGCTGGTATGATCGCACCCGTTGAGTTACGCGCGTTAAGTTCATTTATTTGATCCGTACTCGTCTCGCAGTAGCCCTTCACACTTCGAGCGGGCAAAACTTTCTATTCGTACGTCGCCTCGCGGCCGGCAGCATATGCACGCGAAGCTCTCTTCGAGCCCCACGCCGTGCGCAATAGGCTACGCCCATTGCGCCTGATTTCCTGAGCCAAAATCGGACGTTTAAGCCCTCTACGCACCGTTTTTCTACAAATGGCGAGGCGGGCCCCGCTCCTGCACGGACATTAGCCCGACCAGTGCTCGCGGTAGACGGTCGTTTTGAAAATAAATAAATAAATTAACCCACGGCGTGCAATTTCGTGCTTGCTGGATTAACTGCGTCTTCGCCAGACGAATTCGATTCGGGAGAGGGCGGAAAAAAAAAAAAAAAAGAAAAAGAGGGAGGGGTGCAACACGAGGACTTCCCAGGGGGTCACCCATCCTAGTACTACTCTCGCCCAAGCACGCTTAACTTCGGAGTTCTGATGGGATCCGGTGCATTAGTGCTGGTATGATCGCACCCGTTGAGTTACGCGCGTTAAGTTCATTTATTTGATCCGTACTCGTCTCGCAGTAGCCCTTCACACTTCGAGCGGGCAAAACTTTCTATTCGTACGTCGCCTCGCGGCCGGCAGCATATGCACGCGAAGCTCTCTTCGAGCCCCACGCCGTGCGCAATGGGCGCGGTAGACGGTCGTTTTGAAAATAAATAAATAAATTAACCCACGGCGTGCAATTTCGTGCTTGCTGGATTAACTGCGTCTTCGCCCGACGAATTCGATTCGGGAGAGGGCGGAAAAAAAAAAAAAAAAAAAAAAGAGGGAGGGGTGCAACACGAGGACTTCCCAGGGGGTCACCCATCCTAGTACTACTCTCGCCCAAGCACGCTTAACTTCGGAGTTCTGATGGGATCCGGTGCATTAGTGCTGGTATGATCGCACCCGTTGAGTTACGCGCGTTAAGTTCATTTATTTGATCCGTACTCGTCTCGCAGTAGCCCTTCACACTTCGAGCGGGCAAAACTTTCTATTCGTACGTCGCCTCGCGGCCGGCAGCATATGCACGCGAAGCTCTCTTCGAGCCCCACGCCGTGCGCAATGGGCTACGCCCATTGCGCCTGATTTCCTGAGCCAAAATCGGACGTTTAAGCCCTCTACGCACCGTTTTTCTACAAATGGCGAGGCGGGCCCCGCTCCTGCACGGACATTAGCCCGACCAGTGCTCGCGGTAGACGGTCGTTTTGAAAATAAATAAATAAATTAACCCACGGCGTGCAATTTCGTGCTTGCTGGATTAACTGCGTCTTCGCCCGACGAATTCGATTCGGGAGAGGGCGGAAAAAAAAAAAAAAAAGAAAAAGAGGGAGGGGTGCAACACGAGGACTTCCCAGGGGGTCACCCATCCTAGTACTACTCTCGCCCAAGCACGCTTAACTTCGGAGTTCTGATGGGATCCGGTGCATTAGTGCTGGTATGATCGCACCCGTTGAGTTACGCGCGTTAAGTTCATTTATTTGATCCGTACTCGTCTCGCAGTAGCCCTTCACACTTCGAGCGGGCAAAACTTTCTATTCGTACGTCGCCTCGCGGCCGGCAGCATATGCACGCGAAGCTCTCTTCGAGCCCCACGCCGTGCGCAATGGGCTACGCCCATTGCGCCTGATTTCCTGAGCCAAAATCGGACGTTTAAGCCCTCTACGCACCGTTTTTCTACAAATGGCGAGGCGGGCCCCGCTCCTGCACGGACATTAGCCCGACCAGTGCTCGCGGTAGACGGTCGTTTTGAAAATAAATAAATAAATTAACCCACGGCGTGCAATTTCGTGCTTGCTGGATTAACTGCGTCTTCGCCCGACGAATTCGATTCGGGAGAGGGCGGAAAAAAAAAAAAAAAAGAAAAAGAGGGAGGGGTGCAACACGAGGACTTCCCAGGGGGTCACCCATCCTAGTACTACTCTCGCCCAAGCACGCTTAACTTCGGAGTTCTGATGGGATCCGGTGCATTAGTGCTGGTATGATCGCACCCGTTGAGTTACGCGCGTTAAGTTCATTTATTTGATCCGTACTCGTCTCGCAGTAGCCCTTCACACTTCGAGCGGGCAAAACTTTCTATTCGTACGTCGCCTCGCGGCCGGCAGCATATGCACGCGAAGCTCTCTTCGAGCCCCACGCCGTGCGCAATCGGCTACGCCCATTGCGCCTGATTTCCTGAGCCAAAATCGGACGTTTAAGCCCTCTACGCACCGTTTTTCTACAAATGGCGAGGCGGGCCCCGCTCCTGCACGGACATTAGCCCGACCAGTGCTCGCGGTAGACGGTCGTTTTGAAAATAAATAAATAAATTAACCCACGGCGTGCAATTTCGTGCTTGCTGGATTAACTGCGTCTTCGCCCGACGAATTCGATTCGGGAGAGGGCGGAAAAAAAAAAAAAAAGAAAAAGAGGGAGGGGTGCAACACGAGGACTTCCCAGGGGGTCACCCATCCTAGTACTACTCTCGCCCAAGCACGCTTAACTTCGGAGTTCTGATGGGATCCGGTGCATTAGTGCTGGTATGATCGCACCCGTTGAGTTACGCGCGTTAAGTTCATTTATTTGATCAGTACTCGTCTCGCAGTAGCCCTTCACACTTCGAGCGGGCAAAACTTTCTATTCGTACGTCGCCTCGCGGCCGGCAGCATATGCACGCGAAGCTCTCTTCGAGCCCCACGCCGTGCGCAATAGGCTACGCCCATTGCGCCTGATTTCCTGAGCCAAAATCGGACGTTTAAGCCCTCTACGCACCGTTTTTCTACAAATGGCGAGGCGGGCCCCGCTCCTGCACGGACATTAGCCCGACCAGTGCTCGCGGTAGACGGTCGTTTTGAAAATAAATAAATAAATTAACCCACGGCGTGCAATTTCGTGCTTGCTGGATTAACTGCGTCTTCGCCCGACGAATTCGATTCGGGAGAGGGCGGAAAAAAAAAAAAAAAAGAAAAAGAGGGAGGGGTGCAACACGAGGACTTCCCAGGGGGTCACCCATCCTAGTACTACTCTCGCCCAAGCACGCTTAACTTCGGAGTTCTGATGGGATCCGGTGCATTAGTGCTGGTATGATCACACCCGTTGAGTTACGCGCGTTAAGTTCATTTATTTGATCCGTACTCGTCTCGCAGTAGCCCTTCACACTTCGAGCGGGCAAAACTTTCTATTCGTACGTCGCCTCGCGGCCGGCAGCATATGCACGCGAAGCTCTCTTCGAGCCCCACGCCGTGCGCAATAGGCTACGCCCATTGCGCCTGATTTCCTGAGCCAAAATCGGACGTTTAAGCCCTCTACGCACCGTTTTTCTACAAATGGCGAGGCGGGCCCCGCTCCTGCACGGACATTAGCCCGACCAGTGCTCGCGGTAGACGGTCGTTTTGAAAATAAATTAACCCACGGCGTGCAATTTCGTGCTTGCTGGATTAACTGCGTCTTCGCCCGACGAATTCGATTCGGGAGAGGGCGGAAAAAAAAAAAAAAAAGAAAAAGAGGGAGGGGTGCAACACGAGGACTTCCCAGGGGGTCACCCATCCTAGTACTACTCTCGCCCAAGCACGCTTAACTTCGGAGTTCTGATGGGATCCGGTGCATTAGTGCTGGTATGATCGCACCCGTTGAGTTACGCGCGTTAAGTTCATTTATTTGATCCGTACTCGTCTCGCAGTAGCCCTTCACACTTCGAGCGGGCAAAACTTTCTATTCGTACGTCGCCTCGCGGCCGGCAGCATATGCACGCGAAGCTCTCTTCGAGCCCCACGCCGTGCGCAATAGGCTACGCCCATTGCGCCTGATTTCCTGAGCCAAAATCGGACGTTTAAGCCCTCTACGCACCGTTTTTCTACAAATGGCGAGGCGGGCCCCGCTCCTGCACGGACATTAGCCCGACCAGTGCTCGCGGTAGACGGTCGTTTTGAAAATAAATAAATAAATTAACCCACGGCGTGCAATTTCGTGCTTGCTGGATTAACTGCGTCTTCGCCAGACGAATTCGATTCGGGAGAGGGCGGAAAAAAAAAAAAAAAAGAAAAAGAGGGAGGGGTGCAACACGAGGACTTCCCAGGGGGTCACCCATCCTAGTACTACTCTCGCCCAAGCACGCTTAACTTCGGAGTTCTGATGGGATCCGGTGCATTAGTGCTGGTATGATCGCACCCGTTGAGTTACGCGCGTTAAGTTCATTTATTTGATCCGTACTCGTCTCGCAGTAGCCCTTCACACTTCGAGCGGGCAAAACTTTCTATTCGTACGTCGCCTCGCGGCCGGCAGCATATGCACGCGAAGCTCTCTTCGAGCCCCACGCCGTGCGCAATGGGCTACGCCCATTGCGCCTGATTTCCTGAGCCAAAATCGGACGTTTAAGCCCTCTACGCACCGTTTTTCTACAAATGGCGAGGCGGGCCCCGCTCCTGCACGGACATTAGCCCGACCAGTGCTCGCGGTACACGGTCGTTTTGAAAATAAATAAATAAATTAACCCACGGCGTGCAATTTCGTGCTTGCTGGATTAACTGCGTCTTCGCCCGACGAATTCGATTCGGGAGAGGGCGGAAAAAAAAAAAAAAAAAGAAAAAGAGGGAGGGGTGCAACACGAGGACTTCCCAGGGGGTCACCCATCCTAGTACTACTCTCGCCCAAGCACGCTTAACTTCGGAGTTCTGATGGGATCCGGTGCATTAGTGCTGGTATGATCGCACCCATTGAGTTACGCGCGTTAAGTTCATTTATTTGATCCGTACTCGTCTCGCAGTAGCCCTTCACACTTCGAGCGGGCAAAACTTTCTATTCGTACGTCGCCTCGCGGCCGGCAGCATATGCACGCGAAGCTCTCTTCGAGCCCCACGCCGTGCGCAATAGGCTACGCCCATTGCGCCTGATTTCCTGAGCCAAAATCGGACGTTTAAGCCCTCTACGCACCGTTTTTCTACAAATGGCGAGGCGGGCCCCGCTCCTGCACGGACATTAGCCCGACCAGTGCTCGCGGTAGACGGTCGTTTTGAAAATAAATAAATAAATTAACCCACGGCGTGCAATTTCGTGCTTGCTGGATTAACTGCGTCTTCGCCCGACGAATTCGATTCGGGAGAGGGCGGAAAAAAAAAAAAAAAAGAAAAAGAGGGAGGGGTGCAACACGAGGACTTCCCAGGGGGTCACCCATCCTAGTACTACTCTCGCCCAAGCACGCTTAACATCGGAGTTCTGATGGGATCCGGTGCATTAGTGCTGGTATGATCGCACCCATTGAGTTACGCGCGTTAAGTTCATTTATTTGATCCGTACTCGTCTCGCAGTAGCCCTTCACACTTCGAGCGGGCAAAACTTTCTATTCGTACGTCGCCTCGCGGCCGGCAGCATATGCACGCGAAGCTCTCTTCGAGCCCCACGCCGTGCGCAATGGCTACGCCCATTGCGCCTGATTTCCTGAGCCAAAATCGGACGTTTAAGCCCTCTACGCACCGTTTTTCTACAAATGGCGAGGCGGGCCCCGCTCCTGCACGGACATTAGCCCGACCAGTGCTCGCGGTAGACGGTCGTTTTGAAAATAAATAAATAAATTAACCCACGGCGTGCAATTTCGTGCTTGCTGGATTAACTGCGTCTTCGCCCGACGAATTCGATTCGGGAGAGGGCGGAAAAAAAAAAAAAAAAGAAAAAGAGGGAGGGGTGCAACACGAGGACTTCCCAGGGGGTCACCCATCCTAGTACTACTCTCGCCCAAGCACGCTTAACTTCGGAGTTCTGATGGGATCCGGTGCATTAGTGCTGGTATGATCGCACCCGTTGAGTTACGCGCGTTAAGTTCATTTATTTGATCCGTACTCGTCTCGCAGTAGCCCTTCACACTTCGAGCGGGCAAAACTTTCTATTCGTACGTCGCCTCGCGGCCGGCAGCATATGCACGCGAAGCTCTCTTCGAGCCCCACGCCGTGCGCAATGGGCGCGGTAGACGGTCGTTTTGAAAATAAATAAATAAATTAACCCACGGCGTGCAATTTCGTGCTTGCTGGATTAACTGCGTCTTCGCCCGACGAATTCGATTCGGGAGAGGGCGGAAAAAAAAAAAAAAAAAAAAAAGAGGGAGGGGTGCAACACGAGGACTTCCCAGGGGGTCACCCATCCTAGTACTACTCTCGCCCAAGCACGCTTAACTTCGGAGTTCTGATGGGATCCGGTGCATTAGTGCTGGTATGATCGCACCCGTTGAGTTACGCGCGTTAAGTTCATTTATTTGATCCGTACTCGTCTCGCAGTAGCCCTTCACACTTCGAGCGGGCAAAACTTTCTATTCGTACGTCGCCTCGCGGCCGGCAGCATATGCACGCGAAGCTCTCTTCGAGCCCCACGCCGTGCGCAATGGGCTACGCACCGTTTTTCTACAAATGGCGAGGCGGGCCCCGCTCCTGCACGGACATTAGCCCGACCAGTGCTCGCGGTAGACGGTCGTTTTGAAAATAAATAAATAAATAAATTTCCTGAGCCAAAATCGGACGTTTAAGCCCTCTACGCACCGTTTTTCTACAAATGGCGAGGCGGGCCCCGCTCCTGCACGGACATTAGCCCGACCAGTGCTCGCGGTAGACGGTCGTTTTGAAAATAAATAAATAAATTAACCCACGGCGTGCAATTTCGTGCTTGCTGGATTAACTGCGTCTTCGCCCGACGAATTCGATTCGGGAGAGGGCGGAAAAAAAAAAAAAAAAGAAAAAGAGGGAGGGGTGCAACACGAGGACTTCCCAGGGGGTCACCCATCCTAGTACTACTCTCGCCCAAGCACGCTTAACTTCGGAGTTCTGATGGGATCCGGTGCATTAGTGCTGGTATGATCGCACCCGTTGAGTTACGCGCGTTAAGTTCATTTATTTGATCCGTACTCGTCTCGCAGTAGCCCTTCACACTTCGAGCGGGCAAAACTTTCTATTCGTACGTCGCCTCGCGGCCGGCAGCATATGCACGCGAAGCTCTCTTCGAGCCCCACGCCGTGCGCAATAGGCTACGCCCATTGCGCCTGATTTCCTGAGCCAAAATCGGACGTTTAAGCCCTCTACGCACCGTTTTTCTACAAATGGCGAGGCGGGCCCCGCTCCTGCACGGACATTAGCCCGACCAGTGCTCGCGGTAGACGGTCGTTTTGAAAATAAATAAATAAATTAACCCACGGCGTGCAATTTCGTGCTTGCTGGATTAACTGCGTCTTCGCCCGACGAATTCGATTCGGGAGAGGGCGGAAAAAAAAAAAAAAAGAAAAAGAGGGAGGGGTGCAACACGAGGACTTCCCAGGGGGTCACCCATCCTAGTACTACTCTCGCCCAAGCACGCTTAACTTCGGAGTTCTGATGGGATCCGGTGCATTAGTGCTGGTATGATCGCACCCGTTGAGTTACGCGCGTTAAGTTCATTTATTTGATCAGTACTCGTCTCGCAGTAGCCCTTCACACTTCGAGCGGGCAAAACTTTCTATTCGTACGTCGCCTCGCGGCCGGCAGCATATGCACGCGAAGCTCTCTTCGAGCCCCACGCCGTGCGCAATAGGCTACGCCCATTGCGCCTGATTTCCTGAGCCAAAATCGGACGTTTAAGCCCTCTACGCACCGTTTTTCTACAAATGGCGAGGCGGGCCCCGCTCCTGCACGGACATTAGCCCGACCAGTGCTCGCGGTAGACGGTCGTTTTGAAAATAAATAAATAAATTAACCCACGGCGTGCAATTTCGTGCTTGCTGGATTAACTGCGTCTTCGCCCGACGAATTCGATTCGGGAGAGGGCGGAAAAAAAAAAAAAAAAGAAAAAGAGGGAGGGGTGCAACACGAGGACTTCCCAGGGGGTCACCCATCCTAGTACTACTCTCGCCCAAGCACGCTTAACTTCGGAGTTCTGATGGGATCCGGTGCATTAGTGCTGGTATGATCGCACCCGTTGAGTTACGCGCGTTAAGTTCATTTATTTGATCAGTACTCGTCTCGCAGTAGCCCTTCACACTTCGAGCGGGCAAAACTTTCTATTCGTACGTCGCCTCGCGGCCGGCAGCATATGCACGCGAAGCTCTCTTCGAGCCCCACGCCGTGCGCAATAGGCTACGCCCATTGCGCCTGATTTCCTGAGCCAAAATCGGACGTTTAAGCCCTCTACGCACCGTTTTTCTACAAATGGCGAGGCGGGCCCCGCTCCTGCACGGACATTAGCCCGACCAGTGCTCGCGGTAGACGGTCGTTTTGAAAATAAATAAATAAATTAACCCACGGCGTGCAATTTCGTGCTTGCTGGATTAACTGCGTCTTCGCCCGACGAATTCGATTCGGGAGAGGGCGGAAAAAAAAAAAAAAAAGAAAAAGAGGGAGGGGTGCAACACGAGGACTTCCCAGGGGGTCACCCATCCTAGTACTACTCTCGCCCAAGCACGCTTAACTTCGGAGTTCTGATGGGATCCGGTGCATTAGTGCTGGTATGATCACACCCGTTGAGTTACGCGCGTTAAGTTCATTTATTTGATCCGTACTCGTCTCGCAGTAGCCCTTCACACTTCGAGCGGGCAAAACTTTCTATTCGTACGTCGCCTCGCGGCCGGCAGCATATGCACGCGAAGCTCTCTTCGAGCCCCACGCCGTGCGCAATAGGCTACGCCCATTGCGCCTGATTTCCTGAGCCAAAATCGGACGTTTAAGCCCTCTACGCACCGTTTTTCTACAAATGGCGAGGCGGGCCCCGCTCCTGCACGGACATTAGCCCGACCAGTGCTCGCGGTAGACGGTCGTTTTGAAAATAAATAAATAAATTAACCCACGGCGTGCAATTTCGTGCTTGCTGGATTAACTGCGTCTTCGCCCGACGAATTCGATTCGGGAGAGGGCGGAAAAAAAAAAAAAAAAGAAAAAGAGGGAGGGGTGCAACACGAGGACTTCCCAGGGGGTCACCCATCCTAGTACTACTCTCGCCCAAGCACGCTTAACTTCGGAGTTCTGATGGGATCCGGTGCATTAGTGCTGGTATGATCGCACCCGTTGAGTTACGCGCGTTAAGTTCATTTATTTGATCCGTACTCGTCTCGCAGTAGCCCTTCACACTTCGAGCGGGCAAAACTTTCTATTCGTACGTCGCCTCGCGGCCGGCAGCATATGCACGCGAAGCTCTCTTCGAGCCCCACGCCGTGCGCAATAGGCTACGCCCATTGCGCCTGATTTCCTGAGCCAAAATCGGACGTTTAAGCCCTCTACGCACCGTTTTTCTACAAATGGCGAGGCGGGCCCCGCTCCTGCACGGACATTAGCCCGACCAGTGCTCGCGGTAGACGGTCGTTTTGAAAATAAATAAATAAATTAACCCACGGCGTGCAATTTCGTGCTTGCTGGATTAACTGCGTCTTCGCCAGACGAATTCGATTCGGGAGAGGGCGGAAAAAAAAAAAAAAAAGAAAAAGAGGGAGGGGTGCAACACGAGGACTTCCCAGGGGGTCACCCATCCTAGTACTACTCTCGCCCAAGCACGCTTAACTTCGGAGTTCTGATGGGATCCGGTGCATTAGTGCTGGTATGATCGCACCCGTTGAGTTACGCGCGTTAAGTTCATTTATTTGATCCGTACTCGTCTCGCAGTAGCCCTTCACACTTCGAGCGGGCAAAACTTTCTATTCGTACGTCGCCTCGCGGCCGGCAGCATATGCACGCGAAGCTCTCTTCGAGCCCCACGCCGTGCGCAATGGGCGCGGTAGACGGTCGTTTTGAAAATAAATAAATAAATTAACCCACGGCGTGCAATTTCGTGCTTGCTGGATTAACTGCGTCTTCGCCCGACGAATTCGATTCGGGAGAGGGCGGAAAAAAAAAAAAAAAAAAAAAAAAAGAGGGAGGGGTGCAACACGAGGACTTCCCAGGGGGTCACCCATCCTAGTACTACTCTCGCCCAAGCACGCTTAACTTCGGAGTTCTGATGGGATCCGGTGCATTAGTGCTGGTATGATCGCACCCGTTGAGTTACGCGCGTTAAGTTCATTTATTTGATCCGTACTCGTCTCGCAGTAGCCCTTCACACTTCGAGCGGGCAAAACTTTCTATTCGTACGTCGCCTCGCGGCCGGCAGCATATGCACGCGAAGCTCTCTTCGAGCCCCACGCCGTGCGCAATGGGCTACGCCCATTGCGCCTGATTTCCTGAGCCAAAATCGGACGTTTAAGCCCTCTACGCACCGTTTTTCTACAAATGGCGAGGCGGGCCCCGCTCCTGCACGGACATTAGCCCGACCAGTGCTCGCGGTAGACGGTCGTTTTGAAAATAAATAAATAAATTAACCCACGGCGTGCAATTTCGTGCTTGCTGGATTAACTGCGTCTTCGCCCGACGAATTCGATTCGGGAGAGGGCGGAAAAAAAAAAAAAAAAGAAAAAGAGGGAGGGGTGCAACACGAGGACTTCCCAGGGGGTCACCCATCCTAGTACTACTCTCGCCCAAGCACGCTTAACTTCGGAGTTCTGATGGGATCCGGTGCATTAGTGCTGGTATGATCGCACCCGTTGAGTTACGCGCGTTAAGTTCATTTATTTGATCAGTACTCGTCTCGCAGTAGCCCTTCACACTTCGAGCGGGCAAAACTTTCTATTCGTACGTCGCCTCGCGGCCGGCAGCATATGCACGCGAAGCTCTCTTCGAGCCCCACGCCGTGCGCAATAGGCTACGCCCATTGCGCCTGATTTCCTGAGCCAAAATCGGACGTTTAAGCCCTCTACGCACCGTTTTTCTACAAATGGCGAGGCGGGCCCCGCTCCTGCACGGACATTAGCCCGACCAGTGCTCGCGGTAGACGGTCGTTTTGAAAATAAATAAATAAATTAACCCACGGCGTGCAATTTCGTGCTTGCTGGATTAACTGCGTCTTCGCCCGACGAATTCGATTCGGGAGAGGGCGGAAAAAAAAAAAAAAAAGAAAAAGAGGGAGGGGTGCAACACGAGGACTTCCCAGGGGGTCACCCATCCTAGTACTACTCTCGCCCAAGCACGCTTAACTTCGGAGTTCTGATGGGATCCGGTGCATTAGTGCTGGTATGATCACACCCGTTGAGTTACGCGCGTTAAGTTCATTTATTTGATCCGTACTCGTCTCGCAGTAGCCCTTCACACTTCGAGCGGGCAAAACTTTCTATTCGTACGTCGCCTCGCGGCCGGCAGCATATGCACGCGAAGCTCTCTTCGAGCCCCACGCCGTGCGCAATGGGCTACGCCCATTGCGCCTGATTTCCTGAGCCAAAATCGGACGTTTAAGCCCTCTACGCACCGTTTTTCTACAAATGGCGAGGCGGGCCCCGCTCCTGCACGGACATTAGCCCGACCAGTGCTCGCGGTAGACGGTCGTTTTGAAAATAAATAAATAAATTAACCCACGGCGTGCAATTTCGTGCTTGCTGGATTAACTGCGTCTTCGCCCGACGAATTCGATTCGGGAGAGGGCGGAAAAAAAAAAAAAAAAGAAAAAGAGGGAGGGGTGCAACACGAGGACTTCCCAGGGGGTCACCCATCCTAGTACTACTCTCGCCCAAGCACGCTTAACTTCGGAGTTCTGATGGGATCCGGTGCATTAGTGCTGGTATGATCGCACCCGTTGAGTTACGCGCGTTAAGTTCATTTATTTGATCCGTACTCGTCTCGCAGTAGCCCTTCACACTTCGAGCGGGCAAAACTTTCTATTCGTACGTCGCCTCGCGGCCGGCAGCATATGCACGCGAAGCTCTCTTCGAGCCCCACGCCGTGCGCAATAGGCTACGCCCATTGCGCCTGATTTCCTGAGCCAAAATCGGACGTTTAAGCCCTCTACGCACCGTTTTTCTACAAATGGCGAGGCGGGCCCCGCTCCTGCACGGACATTAGCCCGACCAGTGCTCGCGGTAGACGGTCGTTTTGAAAATAAATAAATAAATTAACCCACGGCGTGCAATTTCGTGCTTGCTGGATTAACTGCGTCTTCGCCAGACGAATTCGATTCGGGAGAGGGCGGAAAAAAAAAAAAAAAAGAAAAAGAGGGAGGGGTGCAACACGAGGACTTCCCAGGGGGTCACCCATCCTAGTACTACTCTCGCCCAAGCACGCTTAACTTCGGAGTTCTGATGGGATCCGGTGCATTAGTGCTGGTATGATCGCACCCGTTGAGTTACGCGCGTTAAGTTCATTTATTTGATCCGTACTCGTCTCGCAGTAGCCCTTCACACTTCGAGCGGGCAAAACTTTCTATTCGTACGTCGCCTCGCGGCCGGCAGCATATGCACGCGAAGCTCTCTTCGAGCCCCACGCCGTGCGCAATGGGCGCGGTAGACGGTCGTTTTGAAAATAAATAAATAAATTAACCCACGGCGTGCAATTTCGTGCTTGCTGGATTAACTGCGTCTTCGCCCGACGAATTCGATTCGGGAGAGGGCGGAAAAAAAAAAAAAAAAAAAAAAAAAGAGGGAGGGGTGCAACACGAGGACTTCCCAGGGGGTCACCCATCCTAGTACTACTCTCGCCCAAGCACGCTTAACTTCGGAGTTCTGATGGGATCCGGTGCATTAGTGCTGGTATGATCGCACCCGTTGAGTTACGCGCGTTAAGTTCATTTATTTGATCCGTACTCGTCTCGCAGTAGCCCTTCACACTTCGAGCGGGCAAAACTTTCTATTCGTACGTCGCCTCGCGGCCGGCAGCATATGCACGCGAAGCTCTCTTCGAGCCCCACGCCGTGCGCAATGGGCTACGCCCATTGCGCCTGATTTCCTGAGCCAAAATCGGACGTTTAAGCCCTCTACGCACCGTTTTTCTACAAATGGCGAGGCGGGCCCCGCTCCTGCACGGACATTAGCCCGACCAGTGCTCGCGGTAGACGGTCGTTTTGAAAATAAATAAATAAATTAACCCACGGCGTGCAATTTCGTGCTTGCTGGATTAACTGCGTCTTCGCCCGACGAATTCGATTCGGGAGAGGGCGGAAAAAAAAAAAAAAAAAGAAAAAGAGGGAGGGGTGCAACACGAGGACTTCCCAGGGGGTCACCCATCCTAGTACTACTCTCGCCCAAGCACGCTTAACTTCGGAGTTCTGATGGGATCCGGTGCATTAGTGCTGGTATGATCGCACCCGTTGAGTTACGCGCGTTAAGTTCATTTATTTGATCCGTACTCGTCTCGCAGTAGCCCTTCACACTTCGAGCGGGCAAAACTTTCTATTCGTACGTCGCCTCGCGGCCGGCAGCATATGCACGCGAAGGTCTCTTCGAGCCCCACGCCGTGCGCAATAGGCTACGCCCATTGCGCCTGATTTCCTGAGCCAAAATCGGACGTTTAAGCCCTCTACGCACCGTTTTTCTACAAATGGCGAGGCGGGCCCCGCTCCTGCACGGACATTAGCCCGACCAGTGCTCGCGGTAGACGGTCGTTTTGAAAATAAATAAATAAATTAACCCACGGCGTGCAATTTCGTGCTTGCTGGATTAACTGCGTCTTCGCCCGACGAATTCGATTCGGGAGAGGGCGGAAAAAAAAAAAAAAAAGAAAAAGAGGGAGGGGTGCAACACGAGGACTTCCCAGGGGGTCACCCATCCTAGTACTACTCTCGCCCAAGCACGCTTAACTTCGGAGTTCTGATGGGATCCGGTGCATTAGTGCTGGTATGATCGCACCCGTTGAGTTACGCGCGTTAAGTTCATTTATTTGATCCGTACTCGTCTCGCAGTAGCCCTTCACACTTCGAGCGGGCAAAACTTTCTATTCGTACGTCGCCTCGCGGCCGGCAGCATATGCACGCGAAGCTCTCTTCGAGCCCCACGCCGTGCGCAATAGGCTACGCCCATTGCGCCTGATTTCCTGAGCCAAAATCGGACGTTTAAGCCCTCTACGCACCGTTTTTCTACAAATGGCGAGGCGGGCCCCGCTCCTGCACGGACATTAGCCCGACCAGTGCTTGCGGTAGACGGTCGTTTTGAAAATAAATAAATAAATTAACCCACGGCGTGCAATTTCGTGCTTGCTGGATTAACTGCGTCTTCGCCAGACGAATTCGATTCGGGAGAGGGCGGAAAAAAAAAAAAAAAAGAAAAAGAGGGAGGGGTGCAACACGAGGACTTCCCAGGGGGTCACCCATCCTAGTACTACTCTCGCCCAAGCACGCTTAACTTCGGAGTTCTGATGGGATCCGGTGCATTAGTGCTGGTATGATCGCACCCGTTGAGTTACGCGCGTTAAGTTCATTTATTTGATCCGTACTCGTCTCGCAGTAGCCCTTCACACTTCGAGCGGGCAAAACTTTCTATTCGTACGTCGCCTCGCGGCCGGCAGCATATGCACGCGAAGCTCTCTTCGAGCCCCACGCCGTGCGCAATGGGCGCGGTAGACGGTCGTTTTGAAAATAAATAAATAAATTAACCCACGGCGTGCAATTTCGTGCTTGCTGGATTAACTGCGTCTTCGCCCGACGAATTCGATTCGGGAGAGGGCGGAAAAAAAAAAAAAAAAAAAAAAGAGGGAGGGGTGCAACACGAGGACTTCCCAGGGGGTCACCCATCCTAGTACTACTCTCGCCCAAGCACGCTTAACTTCGGAGTTCTGATGGGATCCGGTGCATTAGTGCTGGTATGATCGCACCCGTTGAGTTACGCGCGTTAAGTTCATTTATTTGATCCGTACTCGTCTCGCAGTAGCCCTTCACACTTCGAGCGGGCAAAACTTTCTATTCGTACGTCGCCTCGCGGCCGGCAGCATATGCACGCGAAGCTCTCTTCGAGCCCCACGCCGTGCGCAATGGGCTACGCCCATTGCGCCTGATTTCCTGAGCCAAAATCGGACGTTTAAGCCCTCTACGCACCGTTTTTCTACAAATGGCGAGGCGGGCCCCGCTCCTGCACGGACATTAGCCCGACCAGTGCTCGCGGTAGACGGTCGTTTTGAAAATAAATAAATAAATTAACCCACGGCGTGCAATTTCGTGCTTGCTGGATTAACTGCGTCTTCGCCCGACGAATTCGATTCGGGAGAGGGCGGAAAAAAAAAAAAAAAAGAAAAAGAGGGAGGGGTGCAACACGAGGACTTCCCAGGGGGTCACCCATCCTAGTACTACTCTCGCCCAAGCACGCTTAACTTCGGAGTTCTGATGGGATCCGGTGCATTAGTGCTGGTATGATCGCACCCGTTGAGTTACGCGCGTTAAGTTCATTTATTTGATCCGTACTCGTCTCGCAGTAGCCCTTCACACTTCGAGCGGGCAAAACTTTCTATTCGTACGTCGCCTCGCGGCCGGCAGCATATGCACGCGAAGCTCTCTTCGAGCCCCACGCCGTGCGCAATAGGCTACGCCCATTGCGCCTGATTTCCTGAGCCAAAATCGGACGTTTAAGCCCTCTACGCACCGTTTTTCTACAAATGGCGAGGCGGGCCCCGCTCCTGCACGGACATTAGCCCGACCAGTGCTCGCGGTAGACGGTCGTTTTGAAAATAAATAAATAAATTAACCCACGGCGTGCAATTTCGTGCTTGCTGGATTAACTGCGTCTTCGCCAGACGAATTCGATTCGGGAGAGGGCGGAAAAAAAAAAAAAAAAGAAAAAGAGGGAGGGGTGCAACACGAGGACTTCCCAGGGGGTCACCCATCCTAGTACTACTCTCGCCCAAGCACGCTTAACTTCGGAGTTCTGATGGGATCCGGTGCATTAGTGCTGGTATGATCGCACCCGTTGAGTTACGCGCGTTAAGTTCATTTATTTGATCCGTACTCGTCTCGCAGTAGCCCTTCACACTTCGAGCGGGCAAAACTTTCTATTCGTACGTCGCCTCGCGGCCGGCAGCATATGCACGCGAAGCTCTCTTCGAGCCCCACGCCGTGCGCAATGGGCGCGGTAGACGGTCGTTTTGAAAATAAATAAATAAATTAACCCACGGCGTGCAATTTCGTGCTTGCTGGATTAACTGCGTCTTCGCCCGACGAATTCGATTCGGGAGAGGGCGGAAAAAAAAAAAAAAAAAAAAAAAAAGAGGGAGGGGTGCAACACGAGGACTTCCCAGGGGGTCACCCATCCTAGTACTACTCTCGCCCAAGCACGCTTAACTTCGGAGTTCTGATGGGATCCGGTGCATTAGTGCTGGTATGATCGCACCCGTTGAGTTACGCGCGTTAAGTTCATTTATTTGATCCGTACTCGTCTCGCAGTAGCCCTTCACACTTCGAGCGGGCAAAACTTTCTATTCGTACGTCGCCTCGCGGCCGGCAGCATATGCACGCGAAGCTCTCTTCGAGCCCCACGCCGTGCGCAATGGGCTACGCCCATTGCGCCTGATTTCCTGAGCCAAAATCGGACGTTTAAGCCCTCTACGCACCGTTTTTCTACAAATGGCGAGGCGGGCCCCGCTCCTGCACGGACATTAGCCCGACCAGTGCTCGCGGTAGACGGTCGTTTTGAAAATAAATAAATAAATTAACCCACGGCGTGCAATTTCGTGCTTGCTGGATTAACTGCGTCTTCGCCCGACGAATTCGATTCGGGAGAGGGCGGAAAAAAAAAAAAAAAAAGAAAAAGAGGGAGGGGTGCAACACGAGGACTTCCCAGGGGGTCACCCATCCTAGTACTACTCTCGCCCAAGCACGCTTAACTTCGGAGTTCTGATGGGATCCGGTGCATTAGTGCTGGTATGATCGCACCCGTTGAGTTACGCGCGTTAAGTTCATTTATTTGATCCGTACTCGTCTCGCAGTAGCCCTTCACACTTCGAGCGGGCAAAACTTTCTATTCGTACGTCGCCTCGCGGCCGGCAGCATATGCACGCGAAGGTCTCTTCGAGCCCCACGCCGTGCGCAATAGGCTACGCCCATTGCGCCTGATTTCCTGAGCCAAAATCGGACGTTTAAGCCCTCTACGCACCGTTTTTCTACAAATGGCGAGGCGGGCCCCGCTCCTGCACGGACATTAGCCCGACCAGTGCTCGCGGTAGACGGTCGTTTTGAAAATAAATAAATAAATTAACCCACGGCGTGCAATTTCGTGCTTGCTGGATTAACTGCGTCTTCGCCCGACGAATTCGATTCGGGAGAGGGCGGAAAAAAAAAAAAAAAAGAAAAAGAGGGAGGGGTGCAACACGAGGACTTCCCAGGGGGTCACCCATCCTAGTACTACTCTCGCCCAAGCACGCTTAACTTCGGAGTTCTGATGGGATCCGGTGCATTAGTGCTGGTATGATCGCACCCGTTGAGTTACGCGCGTTAAGTTCATTTATTTGATCCGTACTCGTCTCGCAGTAGCCCTTCACACTTCGAGCGGGCAAAACTTTCTATTCGTACGTCGCCTCGCGGCCGGCAGCATATGCACGCGAAGCTCTCTTCGAGCCCCACGCCGTGCGCAATAGGCTACGCCCATTGCGCCTGATTTCCTGAGCCAAAATCGGACGTTTAAGCCCTCTACGCACCGTTTTTCTACAAATGGCGAGGCGGGCCCCGCTCCTGCACGGACATTAGCCCGACCAGTGCTTGCGGTAGACGGTCGTTTTGAAAATAAATAAATAAATTAACCCACGGCGTGCAATTTCGTGCTTGCTGGATTAACTGCGTCTTCGCCAGACGAATTCGATTCGGGAGAGGGCGGAAAAAAAAAAAAAAAAGAAAAAGAGGGAGGGGTGCAACACGAGGACTTCCCAGGGGGTCACCCATCCTAGTACTACTCTCGCCCAAGCACGCTTAACTTCGGAGTTCTGATGGGATCCGGTGCATTAGTGCTGGTATGATCGCACCCGTTGAGTTACGCGCGTTAAGTTCATTTATTTGATCCGTACTCGTCTCGCAGTAGCCCTTCACACTTCGAGCGGGCAAAACTTTCTATTCGTACGTCGCCTCGCGGCCGGCAGCATATGCACGCGAAGCTCTCTTCGAGCCCCACGCCGTGCGCAATGGGCGCGGTAGACGGTCGTTTTGAAAATAAATAAATAAATTAACCCACGGCGTGCAATTTCGTGCTTGCTGGATTAACTGCGTCTTCGCCCGACGAATTCGATTCGGGAGAGGGCGGAAAAAAAAAAAAAAAAAAAAAAGAGGGAGGGGTGCAACACGAGGACTTCCCAGGGGGTCACCCATCCTAGTACTACTCTCGCCCAAGCACGCTTAACTTCGGAGTTCTGATGGGATCCGGTGCATTAGTGCTGGTATGATCGCACCCGTTGAGTTACGCGCGTTAAGTTCATTTATTTGATCCGTACTCGTCTCGCAGTAGCCCTTCACACTTCGAGCGGGCAAAACTTTCTATTCGTACGTCGCCTCGCGGCCGGCAGCATATGCACGCGAAGCTCTCTTCGAGCCCCACGCCGTGCGCAATGGGCTACGCCCATTGCGCCTGATTTCCTGAGCCAAAATCGGACGTTTAAGCCCTCTACGCACCGTTTTTCTACAAATGGCGAGGCGGGCCCCGCTCCTGCACGGACATTAGCCCGACCAGTGCTCGCGGTAGACGGTCGTTTTGAAAATAAATAAATAAATTAACCCACGGCGTGCAATTTCGTGCTTGCTGGATTAACTGCGTCTTCGCCCGACGAATTCGATTCGGGAGAGGGCGGAAAAAAAAAAAAAAAAGAAAAAGAGGGAGGGGTGCAACACGAGGACTTCCCAGGGGGTCACCCATCCTAGTACTACTCTCGCCCAAGCACGCTTAACTTCGGAGTTCTGATGGGATCCGGTGCATTAGTGCTGGTATGATCGCACCCGTTGAGTTACGCGCGTTAAGTTCATTTATTTGATCCGTACTCGTCTCGCAGTAGCCCTTCACACTTCGAGCGGGCAAAACTTTCTATTCGTACGTCGCCTCGCGGCCGGCAGCATATGCACGCGAAGCTCTCTTCGAGCCCCACGCCGTGCGCAATAGGCTACGCCCATTGCGCCTGATTTCCTGAGCCAAAATCGGACGTTTAAGCCCTCTACGCACCGTTTTTCTACAAATGGCGAGGCGGGCCCCGCTCCTGCACGGACATTAGCCCGACCAGTGCTCGCGGTAGACGGTCGTTTTGAAAATAAATAAATAAATTAACCCACGGCGTGCAATTTCGTGCTTGCTGGATTAACTGCGTCTTCGCCCGACGAATTCGATTCGGGAGAGGGCGGAAAAAAAAAAAAAAAAGAAAAAGAGGGAGGGGTGCAACACGAGGACTTCCCAGGGGGTCACCCATCCTAGTACTACTCTCGCCCAAGCACGCTTAACTTCGGAGTTCTGATGGGATCCGGTGCATTAGTGCTGGTATGATCGCACCCGTTGAGTTACGCGCGTTAAGTTCATTTATTTGATCCGTACTCGTCTCGCAGTAGCCCTTCACACTTCGAGCGGGCAAAACTTTCTATTCGTACGTCGCCTCGCGGCCGGCAGCATATGCACGCGAAGCTCTCTTCGAGCCCCACGCCGTGCGCAATAGGCTACGCCCATTGCGCCTGATTTCCTGAGCCAAAATCGGACGTTTAAGCCCTCTACGCACCGTTTTTCTACAAATGGCGAGGCGGGCCCCGCTCCTGCACGGACATTAGCCCGACCAGTGCTCGCGGTAGACGGTCGTTTTGAAAATAAATAAATAAATTAACCCACGGCGTGCAATTTCGTGCTTGCTGGATTAACTGCGTCTTCGCCAGACGAATTCGATTCGGGAGAGGGCGGAAAAAAAAAAAAAAAAGAAAAAGAGGGAGGGGTGCAACACGAGGACTTCCCAGGGGGTCACCCATCCTAGTACTACTCTCGCCCAAGCACGCTTAACTTCGGAGTTCTGATGGGATCCGGTGCATTAGTGCTGGTATGATCGCACCCGTTGAGTTACGCGCGTTAAGTTCATTTATTTGATCCGTACTCGTCTCGCAGTAGCCCTTCACACTTCGAGCGGGCAAAACTTTCTATTCGTACGTCGCCTCGCGGCCGGCAGCATATGCACGCGAAGCTCTCTTCGAGCCCCACGCCGTGCGCAATGGGCGCGGTAGACGGTCGTTTTGAAAATAAATAAATAAATTAACCCACGGCGTGCAATTTCGTGCTTGCTGGATTAACTGCGTCTTCGCCCGACGAATTCGATTCGGGAGAGGGCGGAAAAAAAAAAAAAAAAAAAAAAGAGGGAGGGGTGCAACACGAGGACTTCCCAGGGGGTCACCCATCCTAGTACTACTCTCGCCCAAGCACGCTTAACTTCGGAGTTCTGATGGGATCCGGTGCATTAGTGCTGGTATGATCGCACCCGTTGAGTTACGCGCGTTAAGTTCATTTATTTGATCCGTACTCGTCTCGCAGTAGCCCTTCACACTTCGAGCGGGCAAAACTTTCTATTCGTACGTCGCCTCGCGGCCGGCAGCATATGCACGCGAAGCTCTCTTCGAGCCCCACGCCGTGCGCAATGGGCTACGCCCATTGCGCCTGATTTCCTGAGCCAAAATCGGACGTTTAAGCCCTCTACGCACCGTTTTTCTACAAATGGCGAGGCGGGCCCCGCTCCTGCACGGACATTAGCCCGACCAGTGCTCGCGGTAGACGGTCGTTTTGAAAATAAATAAATAAATTAACCCACGGCGTGCAATTTCGTGCTTGCTGGATTAACTGCGTCTTCGCCCGACGAATTCGATTCGGGAGAGGGCGGAAAAAAAAAAAAAAAAGAAAAAGAGGGAGGGGTGCAACACGAGGACTTCCCAGGGGGTCACCCATCCTAGTACTACTCTCGCCCAAGCACGCTTAACTTCGGAGTTCTGATGGGATCCGGTGCATTAGTGCTGGTATGATCGCACCCGTTGAGTTACGCGCGTTAAGTTCATTTATTTGATCCGTACTCGTCTCGCAGTAGCCCTTCACACTTCGAGCGGGCAAAACTTTCTATTCGTACGTCGCCTCGCGGCCGGCAGCATATGCACGCGAAGCTCTCTTCGAGCCCCACGCCGTGCGCAATAGGCTACGCCCATTGCGCCTGATTTCCTGAGCCAAAATCGGACGTTTAAGCCCTCTACGCACCGTTTTTCTACAAATGGCGAGGCGGGCCCCGCTCCTGCACGGACATTAGCCCGACCAGTGCTCGCGGTAGACGGTCGTTTTGAAAATAAATAAATAAATTAACCCACGGCGTGCAATTTCGTGCTTGCTGGATTAACTGCGTCTTCGCCCGACGAATTCGATTCGGGAGAGGGCGGAAAAAAAAAAAAAAAAGAAAAAGAGGGAGGGGTGCAACACGAGGACTTCCCAGGGGGTCACCCATCCTAGTACTACCCTCGCCCAAGCACGCTTAACTTCGGAGTTCTGATGGGATCCGGTGCATTAGTGCTGGTATGATCGCACCCGTTGAGTTACGCGCGTTAAGTTCATTTATTTGATCCGTACTCGTCTCGCAGTAGCCCTTCACACTTCGAGCGTGCAAAACTTTCTATTCGTACGTCGCCTCGCGGCCGGCAGCATATGCACGCGAAGCTCTCTTCGAGCCCCACGCCGTGCGCAATAGGCTACGCCCATTGCGCCTGATTTCCTGAGCCAAAATCGGACGTTTAAGCCCTCTACGCACCGTTTTTCTACAAATGGCGAGGCGGGCCCCGCTCCTGCACGGACATTAGCCCGACCAGTGCTCGCGGTAGACGGTCGTTTTGAAAATAAATAAATAAATTAACCCACGGCGTGCAATTTCGTGCTTGCTGGATTAACTGCGTCTTCGCCAGACGAATTCGATTCGGGAGAGGGCGGAAAAAAAAAAAAAAAAGAAAAAGAGGGAGGGGTGCAACACGAGGACTTCCCAGGGGGTCACCCATCCTAGTACTACTCTCGCCCAAGCACGCTTAACTTCGGAGTTCTGATGGGATCCGGTGCATTAGTGCTGGTATGATCGCACCCGTTGAGTTACGCGCGTTAAGTTCATTTATTTGATCCGTACTCGTCTCGCAGTAGCCCTTCACACTTCGAGCGGGCAAAACTTTCTATTCGTACGTCGCCTCGCGGCCGGCAGCATATGCACGCGAAGCTCTCTTCGAGCCCCACGCCGTGCGCAATGGGCGCGGTAGACGGTCGTTTTGAAAATAAATAAATAAATTAACCCACGGCGTGCAATTTCGTGCTTGCTGGATTAACTGCGTCTTCGCCCGACGAATTCGATTCGGGAGAGGGCGGAAAAAAAAAAAAAAAAAAAAAAGAGGGAGGGGTGCAACACGAGGACTTCCCAGGGGGTCACCCATCCTAGTACTACTCTCGCCCAAGCACGCTTAACTTCGGAGTTCTGATGGGATCCGGTGCATTAGTGCTGGTATGATCGCACCCGTTGAGTTACGCGCGTTAAGTTCATTTATTTGATCCGTACTCGTCTCGCAGTAGCCCTTCACACTTCGAGCGGGCAAAACTTTCTATTCGTACGTCGCCTCGCGGCCGGCAGCATATGCACGCGAAGCTCTCTTCGAGCCCCACGCCGTGCGCAATGGGCTACGCCCATTGCGCCTGATTTCCTGAGCCAAAATCGGACGTTTAAGCCCTCTACGCACCGTTTTTCTACAAATGGCGAGGCGGGCCCCGCTCCTGCACGGACATTAGCCCGACCAGTGCTCGCGGTAGACGGTCGTTTTGAAAATAAATAAATAAATTAACCCACGGCGTGCAATTTCGTGCTTGCTGGATTAACTGCGTCTTCGCCCGACGAATTCGATTCGGGAGAGGGCGGAAAAAAAAAAAAAAAAGAAAAAGAGGAAGGGGTGCAACACGAGGACTTCCCAGGGGGTCACCCATCCTAGTACTACTCTCGCCCAAGCACGCTTAACTTCGGAGTTCTGATGGGATCCGGTGCATTAGTGCTGGTATGATCGCACCCGTTGAGTTACGCGCGTTAAGTTCATTTATTTGATCCGTACTCGTCTCGCAGTAGCCCTTCACACTTCGAGCGGGCAAAACTTTCTATTCGTACGTCGCCTCGCGGCCGGCAGCATATGCACGCGAAGCTCTCTTCGAGCCCCACGCCGTGCGCAATAGGCTACGCCCATTGCGCCTGATTTCCTGAGCCAAAATCGGACGTTTAAGCCCTCTACGCACCGTTTTTCTACAAATGGCGAGGCGGGCCCCGCTCCTGCACGGACATTAGCCCGACCAGTGCTCGCGGTAGACGGTCGTTTTGAATATAAATAAATAAATTAACCCACGGCGTGCAATTTCGTGCTTGCTGGATTAACTGCGTCTTCGCCCGACGAATTCGATTCGGGAGAGGGCGGAAAAAAAAAAAAAAAAGAAAAAGAGGGAGGGGTGCAACACGAGGACTTCCCAGGGGGTCACCCATCCTAGTACTACTCTCGCCCAAGCACGCTTAACTTCGGAGTTCTGATGGGATCCGGTGCATTAGTGCTGGTATGATCGCACCCGTTGAGTTACGCGCGTTAAGTTCATTTATTTGATCCGTACTCGTCTCGCAGTAGCCCTTCACACTTCGAGTGGGCAAAACTTTCTATTCGTACGTCGCCTCGCGGCCGGCAGCATATGCACGCGAAGCTCTCTTCGAGCCCCACGCCGTGCGCAATAGGCTACACCCATTGCGCCTGATTTCCTGAGCCAAAATCGGACGTTTAAGCCCTCTACGCACCGTTTTTCTACAAATGGCGAGGCGGGCCCCGCTCCTGCACGGACATTAGCCCGACCAGTGCTCGCGGTAGACGGTCGTTTTGAAAATAAATAAATAAATTAACCCACGGCGTGCAATTTCGTGCTTGCTGGATTAACTGCGTCTTCGCCCGACGAATTCGATTCGGGAGAGGGCGGAAAAAAAAAAAAAAAAGAAAAAGAGGGAGGGGTGCAACACGAGGACTTCCCAGGGGGTCACCCATCCTAGTACTACTCTCGCCCAAGCACGCTTAACTTCGGAGTTCTGATGGGATCCGGTGCATTAGTGCTGGTATGATCGCACCCGTTGAGTTACGCGCGTTAAGTTCATTTATTTGATCCGTACTCGTCTCGCAGTAGCCCTTCACACTTCGAGTGGGCAAAACTTTCTATTCGTACGTCGCCTCGCGGCCGGCAGCATATGCACGCGAAGCTCTCTTCGAGCCCCACGCCGTGCGCAATAGGCTACGCCCATTGCGCCTGATTTCCTGAGCCAAAATCGGACGTTTAAGCCCTCTACGCACCGTTTTTCTACAAATGGCGAGGCGGGCCCCGCTCCTGCACGGACATTAGCCCGACCAGTGCTCGCGGTAGACGGTCGTTTTGAAAATAAATAAATAAATTAACCCACGGCGTGCAATTTCGTGCTTGCTGGATTAACTGCGTCTTCGCCCGACGAATTCGATTCGGGAGAGGGCGGAAAAAAAAAAAAAAAAGAAAAAGAGGGAGGGGTGCAACACGAGGACTTCCCAGGGGGTCACCCATCCTAGTACTACTCTCGCCCAAGCACGCTTAACTTCGGAGTTCTGATGGGATCCGGTGCATTAGTGCTGGTATGATCGCACCCGTTGAGTTACGCGCGTTAAGTTCATTTATTTGATCCGTACTCGTCTCGCAGTAGCCCTTCACACTTCGAGTGGGCAAAACTTTCTATTCGTACGTCGCCTCGCGGCCGGCAGCATATGCACGCGAAGCTCTCTTCGAGCCCCACGCCGTGCGCAATAGGCTACGCCCATTGCGCCTGATTTCCTGAGCCAAAATCGGACGTTTAAGCCCTCTACGCACCGTTTTTCTACAAATGGCGAGGCGGGCCCCGCTCCTGCACGGACATTAGCCCGACCAGTGCTCGCGGTAGACGGTCGTTTTGAATATAAATAAATAAATTAACCCACGGCGTGCAATTTCGTGCTTGCTGGATTAACTGCGTCTTCGCCCGACGAATTCGATTCGGGAGAGGGCGGAAAAAAAAAAAAAAAAGAAAAAGAGGGAGGGGTGCAACACGAGGACTTCCCAGGGGGTCACCCATCCTAGTACTACTCTCGCCCAAGCACGCTTAACTTCGGAGTTCTGATGGGATCCGGTGCATTAGTGCTGGTATGATCGCACCCGTTGAGTTACGCGCGTTAAGTTCATTTATTTGATCCGTACTCGTCTCGCAGTAGCCCTTCACACTTCGAGTGGGCAAAACTTTCTATTCGTACGTCGCCTCGCGGCCGGCAGCATATGCACGCGAAGCTCTCTTCGAGCCCCACGCCGTGCGCAATAGGCTACACCCATTGCGCCTGATTTCCTGAGCCAAAATCGGACGTTTAAGCCCTCTACGCACCGTTTTTCTACAAATGGCGAGGCGGGCCCCGCTCCTGCACGGACATTAGCCCGACCAGTGCTCGCGGTAGACGGTCGTTTTGAAAATAAATAAATAAATTAACCCACGGCGTGCAATTTCGTGCTTGCTGGATTAACTGCGTCTTCGCCCGACGAATTCGATTCGGGAGAGGGCGGAAAAAAAAAAAAAAAAGAAAAAGAGGGAGGGGTGCAACACGAGGACTTCCCAGGGGGTCACCCATCCTAGTACTACTCTCGCCCAAGCACGCTTAACTTCGGAGTTCTGATGGGATCCGGTGCATTAGTGCTGGTATGATCGCACCCGTTGAGTTACGCGCGTTAAGTTCATTTATTTGATCCGTACTCGTCTCGCAGTAGCCCTTCACACTTCGAGCGGGCAAAACTTTCTATTCGTACGTCGCCTCGCGGCCGGCAGCATATGCACGCGAAGCTCTCTTCGAGCCCCACGCCGTGCGCAATAGGCTACGCCCATTGCGCCTGATTTCCTGAGCCAAAATCGGACGTTTAAGCCCTCTACGCACCGTTTTTCTACAAATGGCGAGGCGGGCCCCGCTCCTGCACGGACATTAGCCCGACCAGTGCTCGCGGTAGACGGTCGTTTTGAAAATAAATAAATAAATTAACCCACGGCGTGCAATTTCGTGCTTGCTGGATTAACTGCGTCTTCGCCCGACGAATTCGATTCGGGAGAGGGCGGAAAAAAAAAAAAAAAAGAAAAAGAGGGAGGGGTGCAACACGAGGACTTCCCAGGGGGTCACCCATCCTAGTACTACCCTCGCCCAAGCACGCTTAACTTCGGAGTTCTGATGGGATCCGGTGCATTAGTGCTGGTATGATCGCACCCGTTGAGTTACGCGCGTTAAGTTCATTTATTTGATCCGTACTCGTCTCGCAGTAGCCCTTCACACTTCGAGCGGGCAAAACTTTCTATTCGTACGTCGCCTCGCGGCCGGCAGCATATGCACGCGAAGCTCTCTTCGAGCCCCACGCCGTGCGCAATGGGCGCGGTAGACGGTCGTTTTGAAAATAAATAAATAAATTAACCCACGGCGTGCAATTTCGTGCTTGCTGGATTAACTGCGTCTTCGCCCGACGAATTCGATTCGGGAGAGGGCGGAAAAAAAAAAAAAAAGAAAAAGAGGGAGGGGTGCAACACGAGGACTTCCCAGGGGGTCACCCATCCTAGTACTACTCTCGCCCAAGCACGCTTAACTTCGGAGTTCTGATGGGATCCGGTGCATTAGTGCTGGTATGATCGCACCCGTTGAGTTACGCGCGTTAAGTTCATTTATTTGATCCGTACTCGTCTCGCAATAACCCTTCACACTTCGAGCGGGCAAAACTTTCTATTCGTACGTCGCCTCGCGGCCGGCAGCATATGCACGCGAAGCTCTCTTCGAGCCCCACGCCGTGCGCAATAGGCTACGCCCATTGCGCCTGATTTCCTGAGCCAAAATCGGACGTTTAAGCCCTCTACGCACCGTTTTTCTACAAATGGCGAGGCGGGCCCCGCTCCTGCACGGACATTAGCCCGACCAGTGCTCGCGGTAGACGGTCGTTTTGAAAATAAATAAATAAATTAACCCACGGCGTGCAATTTCGTGCTTGCTGGATTAACTGCGTCTTCGCCCGACGAATTCGATTCGGGAGAGGGCGGAAAAAAAAAAAAAAAAGAAAAAGAGGGAGGGGTGCAACACGAGGACTTCCCAGGGGGTCACCCATCCTAGTACTACTCTCGCCCAAGCACGCTTAACTTCGGAGTTCTGATGGGATCCGGTGCATTAGTGCTGGTATGATCGCACCCGTTGAGTTACGCGCGTTAAGTTCATTTATTTGATCCGTACTCGTCTCGCAGTAGCCCTTCACACTTCGAGCGGGCAAAACTTTCTATTCGTACGTCGCCTCGCGGCCGGCAGCATATGCACGCGAAGCTCTCTTCGAGCCCCACGCCGTGCGCAATAGGCTACGCCCATTGCGCCTGATTTCCTGAGCCAAAATCGGACGTTTAAGCCCTCTACGCACCGTTTTTCTACAAATGGCGAGGCGGGCCCCGCTCCTGCACGGACATTAGCCCGACCAGTGCTCGCGGTAGACGGTCGTTTTGAAAATAAATAAATAAATTAACCCACGGCGTGCAATTTCGTGCTTGCTGGATTAACTGCGTCTTCGCCAGACGAATTCGATTCGGGAGAGGGCGGAAAAAAAAAAAAAAAAGAAAAAGAGGGAGGGGTGCAACACGAGGACTTCCCAGGGGGTCACCCATCCTAGTACTACTCTCGCCCAAGCACGCTTAACTTCGGAGTTCTGATGGGATCCGGTGCATTAGTGCTGGTATGATCGCACCCGTTGAGTTACGCGCGTTAAGTTCATTTATTTGATCCGTACTCGTCTCGCAGTAGCCCTTCACACTTCGAGTGGGCAAAACTTTCTATTCGTACGTCGCCTCGCGGCCGGCAGCATATGCACGCGAAGCTCTCTTCGAGCCCCACGCCGTGCGCAATAGGCTACGCCCATTGCGCCTGATTTCCTGAGCCAAAATCGGACGTTTAAGCCCTCTACGCACCGTTTTTCTACAAATGGCGAGGCGGGCCCCGCTCCTGCACGGACATTAGCCCGACCAGTGCTCGCGGTAGACGGTCGTTTTGAAAATAAATAAATAAATTAACCCACGGCGTGCAATTTCGTGCTTGCTGGATTAACTGCGTCTTCGCCCGACGAATTCGATTCGGGAGAGGGCGGAAAAAAAAAAAAAAAAGAAAAAGAGGGAGGGGTGCAACACGAGGACTTCCCAGGGGGTCACCCATCCTAGTACTACCCTCGCCCAAGCACGCTTAACTTCGGAGTTCTGATGGGATCCGGTGCATTAGTGCTGGTATGATCGCACCCGTTGAGTTACGCGCGTTAAGTTCATTTATTTGATCCGTACTCGTCTCGCAGTAGCCCTTCACACTTCGAGCGTGCAAAACTTTCTATTCGTACGTCGCCTCGCGGCCGGCAGCATATGCACGCGAAGCTCTCTTCGAGCCCCACGCCGTGCGCAATAGGCTACGCCCATTGCGCCTGATTTCCTGAGCCAAAATCGGACGTTTAAGCCCTCTACGCACCGTTTTTCTACAAATGGCGAGGCGGGCCCCGCTCCTGCACGGACATTAGCCCGACCAGTGCTCGCGGTAGACGGTCGTTTTGAAAATAAATAAATAAATTAACCCACGGCGTGCAATTTCGTGCTTGCTGGATTAACTGCGTCTTCGCCAGACGAATTCGATTCGGGAGAGGGCGGAAAAAAAAAAAAAAAAGAAAAAGAGGGAGGGGTGCAACACGAGGACTTCCCAGGGGGTCACCCATCCTAGTACTACTCTCGCCCAAGCACGCTTAACTTCGGAGTTCTGATGGGATCCGGTGCATTAGTGCTGGTATGATCGCACCCGTTGAGTTACGCGCGTTAAGTTCATTTATTTGATCCGTACTCGTCTCGCAGTAGCCCTTCACACTTCGAGCGGGCAAAACTTTCTATTCGTACGTCGCCTCGCGGCCGGCAGCATATGCACGCGAAGCTCTCTTCGAGCCCCACGCCGTGCGCAATGGGCGCGGTAGACGGTCGTTTTGAAAATAAATAAATAAATTAACCCACGGCGTGCAATTTCGTGCTTGCTGGATTAACTGCGTCTTCGCCCGACGAATTCGATTCGGGAGAGGGCGGAAAAAAAAAAAAAAAAAAAAAAGAGGGAGGGGTGCAACACGAGGACTTCCCAGGGGGTCACCCATCCTAGTACTACTCTCGCCCAAGCACGCTTAACTTCGGAGTTCTGATGGGATCCGGTGCATTAGTGCTGGTATGATCGCACCCGTTGAGTTACGCGCGTTAAGTTCATTTATTTGATCCGTACTCGTCTCGCAGTAGCCCTTCACACTTCGAGCGGGCAAAACTTTCTATTCGTACGTCGCCTCGCGGCCGGCAGCATATGCACGCGAAGCTCTCTTCGAGCCCCACGCCGTGCGCAATGGGCTACGCCCATTGCGCCTGATTTCCTGAGCCAAAATCGGACGTTTAAGCCCTCTACGCACCGTTTTTCTACAAATGGCGAGGCGGGCCCCGCTCCTGCACGGACATTAGCCCGACCAGTGCTCGCGGTAGACGGTCGTTTTGAAAATAAATAAATAAATTAACCCACGGCGTGCAATTTCGTGCTTGCTGGATTAACTGCGTCTTCGCCCGACGAATTCGATTCGGGAGAGGGCGGAAAAAAAAAAAAAAAAGAAAAAGAGGAAGGGGTGCAACACGAGGACTTCCCAGGGGGTCACCCATCCTAGTACTACTCTCGCCCAAGCACGCTTAACTTCGGAGTTCTGATGGGATCCGGTGCATTAGTGCTGGTATGATCGCACCCGTTGAGTTACGCGCGTTAAGTTCATTTATTTGATCCGTACTCGTCTCGCAGTAGCCCTTCACACTTCGAGCGGGCAAAACTTTCTATTCGTACGTCGCCTCGCGGCCGGCAGCATATGCACGCGAAGCTCTCTTCGAGCCCCACGCCGTGCGCAATAGGCTACGCCCATTGCGCCTGATTTCCTGAGCCAAAATCGGACGTTTAAGCCCTCTACGCACCGTTTTTCTACAAATGGCGAGGCGGGCCCCGCTCCTGCACGGACATTAGCCCGACCAGTGCTCGCGGTAGACGGTCGTTTTGAATATAAATAAATAAATTAACCCACGGCGTGCAATTTCGTGCTTGCTGGATTAACTGCGTCTTCGCCCGACGAATTCGATTCGGGAGAGGGCGGAAAAAAAAAAAAAAAAGAAAAAGAGGGAGGGGTGCAACACGAGGACTTCCCAGGGGGTCACCCATCCTAGTACTACTCTCGCCCAAGCACGCTTAACTTCGGAGTTCTGATGGGATCCGGTGCATTAGTGCTGGTATGATCGCACCCGTTGAGTTACGCGCGTTAAGTTCATTTATTTGATCCGTACTCGTCTCGCAGTAGCCCTTCACACTTCGAGTGGGCAAAACTTTCTATTCGTACGTCGCCTCGCGGCCGGCAGCATATGCACGCGAAGCTCTCTTCGAGCCCCACGCCGTGCGCAATAGGCTACACCCATTGCGCCTGATTTCCTGAGCCAAAATCGGACGTTTAAGCCCTCTACGCACCGTTTTTCTACAAATGGCGAGGCGGGCCCCGCTCCTGCACGGACATTAGCCCGACCAGTGCTCGCGGTAGACGGTCGTTTTGAAAATAAATAAATAAATTAACCCACGGCGTGCAATTTCGTGCTTGCTGGATTAACTGCGTCTTCGCCCGACGAATTCGATTCGGGAGAGGGCGGAAAAAAAAAAAAAAAAGAAAAAGAGGGAGGGGTGCAACACGAGGACTTCCCAGGGGGTCACCCATCCTAGTACTACTCTCGCCCAAGCACGCTTAACTTCGGAGTTCTGATGGGATCCGGTGCATTAGTGCTGGTATGATCGCACCCGTTGAGTTACGCGCGTTAAGTTCATTTATTTGATCCGTACTCGTCTCGCAGTAGCCCTTCACACTTCGAGTGGGCAAAACTTTCTATTCGTACGTCGCCTCGCGGCCGGCAGCATATGCACGCGAAGCTCTCTTCGAGCCCCACGCCGTGCGCAATAGGCTACGCCCATTGCGCCTGATTTCCTGAGCCAAAATCGGACGTTTAAGCCCTCTACGCACCGTTTTTCTACAAATGGCGAGGCGGGCCCCGCTCCTGCACGGACATTAGCCCGACCAGTGCTCGCGGTAGACGGTCGTTTTGAAAATAAATAAATAAATTAACCCACGGCGTGCAATTTCGTGCTTGCTGGATTAACTGCGTCTTCGCCCGACGAATTCGATTCGGGAGAGGGCGGAAAAAAAAAAAAAAAAGAAAAAGAGGGAGGGGTGCAACACGAGGACTTCCCAGGGGGTCACCCATCCTAGTACTACTCTCGCCCAAGCACGCTTAACTTCGGAGTTCTGATGGGATCCGGTGCATTAGTGCTGGTATGATCGCACCCGTTGAGTTACGCGCGTTAAGTTCATTTATTTGATCCGTACTCGTCTCGCAGTAGCCCTTCACACTTCGAGTGGGCAAAACTTTCTATTCGTACGTCGCCTCGCGGCCGGCAGCATATGCACGCGAAGCTCTCTTCGAGCCCCACGCCGTGCGCAATAGGCTACGCCCATTGCGCCTGATTTCCTGAGCCAAAATCGGACGTTTAAGCCCTCTACGCACCGTTTTTCTACAAATGGCGAGGCGGGCCCCGCTCCTGCACGGACATTAGCCCGACCAGTGCTCGCGGTAGACGGTCGTTTTGAATATAAATAAATAAATTAACCCACGGCGTGCAATTTCGTGCTTGCTGGATTAACTGCGTCTTCGCCCGACGAATTCGATTCGGGAGAGGGCGGAAAAAAAAAAAAAAAAGAAAAAGAGGGAGGGGTGCAACACGAGGACTTCCCAGGGGGTCACCCATCCTAGTACTACTCTCGCCCAAGCACGCTTAACTTCGGAGTTCTGATGGGATCCGGTGCATTAGTGCTGGTATGATCGCACCCGTTGAGTTACGCGCGTTAAGTTCATTTATTTGATCCGTACTCGTCTCGCAGTAGCCCTTCACACTTCGAGTGGGCAAAACTTTCTATTCGTACGTCGCCTCGCGGCCGGCAGCATATGCACGCGAAGCTCTCTTCGAGCCCCACGCCGTGCGCAATAGGCTACACCCATTGCGCCTGATTTCCTGAGCCAAAATCGGACGTTTAAGCCCTCTACGCACCGTTTTTCTACAAATGGCGAGGCGGGCCCCGCTCCTGCACGGACATTAGCCCGACCAGTGCTCGCGGTAGACGGTCGTTTTGAAAATAAATAAATAAATTAACCCACGGCGTGCAATTTCGTGCTTGCTGGATTAACTGCGTCTTCGCCCGACGAATTCGATTCGGGAGAGGGCGGAAAAAAAAAAAAAAAAGAAAAAGAGGGAGGGGTGCAACACGAGGACTTCCCAGGGGGTCACCCATCCTAGTACTACTCTCGCCCAAGCACGCTTAACTTCGGAGTTCTGATGGGATCCGGTGCATTAGTGCTGGTATGATCGCACCCGTTGAGTTACGCGCGTTAAGTTCATTTATTTGATCCGTACTCGTCTCGCAGTAGCCCTTCACACTTCGAGCGGGCAAAACTTTCTATTCGTACGTCGCCTCGCGGCCGGCAGCATATGCACGCGAAGCTCTCTTCGAGCCCCACGCCGTGCGCAATAGGCTACGCCCATTGCGCCTGATTTCCTGAGCCAAAATCGGACGTTTAAGCCCTCTACGCACCGTTTTTCTACAAATGGCGAGGCGGGCCCCGCTCCTGCACGGACATTAGCCCGACCAGTGCTCGCGGTAGACGGTCGTTTTGAAAATAAATAAATAAATTAACCCACGGCGTGCAATTTCGTGCTTGCTGGATTAACTGCGTCTTCGCCCGACGAATTCGATTCGGGAGAGGGCGGAAAAAAAAAAAAAAAAGAAAAAGAGGGAGGGGTGCAACACGAGGACTTCCCAGGGGGTCACCCATCCTAGTACTACCCTCGCCCAAGCACGCTTAACTTCGGAGTTCTGATGGGATCCGGTGCATTAGTGCTGGTATGATCGCACCCGTTGAGTTACGCGCGTTAAGTTCATTTATTTGATCCGTACTCGTCTCGCAGTAGCCCTTCACACTTCGAGCGGGCAAAACTTTCTATTCGTACGTCGCCTCGCGGCCGGCAGCATATGCACGCGAAGCTCTCTTCGAGCCCCACGCCGTGCGCAATGGGCGCGGTAGACGGTCGTTTTGAAAATAAATAAATAAATTAACCCACGGCGTGCAATTTCGTGCTTGCTGGATTAACTGCGTCTTCGCCCGACGAATTCGATTCGGGAGAGGGCGGAAAAAAAAAAAAAAAGAAAAAGAGGGAGGGGTGCAACACGAGGACTTCCCAGGGGGTCACCCATCCTAGTACTACTCTCGCCCAAGCACGCTTAACTTCGGAGTTCTGATGGGATCCGGTGCATTAGTGCTGGTATGATCGCACCCGTTGAGTTACGCGCGTTAAGTTCATTTATTTGATCCGTACTCGTCTCGCAATAACCCTTCACACTTCGAGCGGGCAAAACTTTCTATTCGTACGTCGCCTCGCGGCCGGCAGCATATGCACGCGAAGCTCTCTTCGAGCCCCACGCCGTGCGCAATAGGCTACGCCCATTGCGCCTGATTTCCTGAGCCAAAATCGGACGTTTAAGCCCTCTACGCACCGTTTTTCTACAAATGGCGAGGCGGGCCCCGCTCCTGCACGGACATTAGCCCGACCAGTGCTCGCGGTAGACGGTCGTTTTGAAAATAAATAAATAAATTAACCCACGGCGTGCAATTTCGTGCTTGCTGGATTAACTGCGTCTTCGCCCGACGAATTCGATTCGGGAGAGGGCGGAAAAAAAAAAAAAAAAGAAAAAGAGGGAGGGGTGCAACACGAGGACTTCCCAGGGGGTCACCCATCCTAGTACTACTCTTGCCCAAGCACGCTTAACTTCGGAGTTCTGATGGGATCCGGTGCATTAGTGCTGGTATGATCGCACCCGTTGAGTTACGCGCGTTAAGTTCATTTATTTGATCCGTACTCGTCTCGCAGTAGCCCTTCACACTTCGAGCGGGCAAAACTTTCTATTCGTACGTCGCCTCGCGGCCGGCAGCATATGCACGCGAAGCTCTCTTCGAGCCCCACGCCGTGCGCAATAGGCTACGCCCATTGCGCCTGATTTCCTGAGCCAAAATCGGACGTTTAAGCCCTCTACGCACCGTTTTTCTACAAATGGCGAGGCGGGCCCCGCTCCTGCACGGACATTAGCCCGACCAGTGCTCGCGGTAGACGGTCGTTTTGAAAATAAATAAATAAATTAACCCACGGCGTGCAATTTCGTGCTTGCTGGATTAACTGCGTCTTCGCCAGACGAATTCGATTCGGGAGAGGGCGGAAAAAAAAAAAAAAAAGAAAAAGAGGGAGGGGTGCAACACGAGGACTTCCCAGGGGGTCACCCATCCTAGTACTACTCTCGCCCAAGCACGCTTAACTTCGGAGTTCTGATGGGATCCGGTGCATTAGTGCTGGTATGATCGCACCCGTTGAGTTACGCGCGTTAAGTTCATTTATTTGATCCGTACTCGTCTCGCAGTAGCCCTTCACACTTCGAGCGGGCAAAACTTTCTATTCGTACGTCGCCTCGCGGCCGGCAGCATATGCACGCGAAGCTCTCTTCGAGCCCCACGCCGTGCGCAATGGGCGCGGTAGACGGTCGTTTTGAAAATAAATAAATAAATTAACCCACGGCGTGCAATTTCGTGCTTGCTGGATTAACTGCGTCTTCGCCCGACGAATTCGATTCGGGAGAGGGCGGAAAAAAAAAAAAAAAAAAAAAAGAGGGAGGGGTGCAACACGAGGACTTCCCAGGGGGTCACCCATCCTAGTACTACTCTCGCCCAAGCACGCTTAACTTCGGAGTTCTGATGGGATCCGGTGCATTAGTGCTGGTATGATCGCACCCGTTGAGTTACGCGCGTTAAGTTCATTTATTTGATCCGTACTCGTCTCGCAGTAGCCCTTCACACTTCGAGCGGGCAAAACTTTCTATTCGTACGTCGCCTCGCGGCCGGCAGCATATGCACGCGAAGCTCTCTTCGAGCCCCACGCCGTGCGCAATGGGCTACGCCCATTGCGCCTGATTTCCTGAGCCAAAATCGGACGTTTAAGCCCTCTACGCACCGTTTTTCTACAAATGGCGAGGCGGGCCCCGCTCCTGCACGGACATTAGCCCGACCAGTGCTCGCGGTAGACGGTCGTTTTGAAAATAAATAAATAAATTAACCCACGGCGTGCAATTTCGTGCTTGCTGGATTAACTGCGTCTTCGCCCGACGAATTCGATTCGGGAGAGGGCGGAAAAAAAAAAAAAAAAAGAAAAAGAGGGAGGGGTGCAACACGAGGACTTCCCAGGGGGTCACCCATCCTAGTACTACTCTCGCCCAAGCACGCTTAACTTCGGAGTTCTGATGGGATCCGGTGCATTAGTGCTGGTATGATCGCACCCGTTGAGTTACGCGCGTTAAGTTCATTTATTTGATCCGTACTCGTCTCGCAGTAGCCCTTCACACTTCGAGCGGGCAAAACTTTCTATTCGTACGTCGCCTCGCGGCCGGCAGCATATGCACGCGAAGCTCTCTTCGAGCCCCACGCCGTGCGCAATAGGCTACGCCCATTGCGCCTGATTTCCTGAGCCAAAATCGGACGTTTAAGCCCTCTACGCACCGTTTTTCTACAAATGGCGAGGCGGGCCCCGCTCCTGCACGGACATTAGCCCGACCAGTGCTCGCGGTAGACGGTCGTTTTGAAAATAAATAAATAAATTAACCCACGGCGTGCAATTTCGTGCTTGCTGGATTAACTGCGTCTTCGCCCGACGAATTCGATTCGGGAGAGGGCGGAAAAAAAAAAAAAAAAGAAAAAGAGGGAGGGGTGCAACACGAGGACTTCCCAGGGGGTCACCCATCCTAGTACTACTCTCGCCCAAGCACGCTTAACTTCGGAGTTCTGATGGGATCCGGTGCATTAGTGCTGGTATGATCGCACCCGTTGAGTTACGCGCGTTAAGTTCATTTATTTGATCCGTACTCGTCTCGCAGTAGCCCTTCACACTTCGAGCGGGCAAAACTTTCTATTCGTACGTCGCCTCGCGGCCGGCAGCATATGCACGCGAAGCTCTCTTCGAGCCCCACGCCGTGCGCAATAGGCTACGCCCATTGCGCCTGATTTCCTGAGCCAAAATCGGACGTTTAAGCCCTCTACGCACCGTTTTTCTACAAATGGCGAGGCGGGCCCCGCTCCTGCACGGACATTAGCCCGACCAGTGCTCGCGGTAGACGGTCGTTTTGAAAATAAATAAATAAATTAACCCACGGCGTGCAATTTCGTGCTTGCTGGATTAACTGCGTCTTCGCCAGACGAATTCGATTCGGGAGAGGGCGGAAAAAAAAAAAAAAAAGAAAAAGAGGGAGGGGTGCAACACGAGGACTTCCCAGGGGGTCACCCATCCTAGTACTACTCTCGCCCAAGCACGCTTAACTTCGGAGTTCTGATGGGATCCGGTGCATTAGTGCTGGTATGATCGCACCCGTTGAGTTACGCGCGTTAAGTTCATTTATTTGATCCGTACTCGTCTCGCAGTAGCCCTTCACACTTCGAGCGGGCAAAACTTTCTATTCGTACGTCGCCTCGCGGCCGGCAGCATATGCACGCGAAGCTCTCTTCGAGCCCCACGCCGTGCGCAATGGGCGCGGTAGACGGTCGTTTTGAAAATAAATAAATAAATTAACCCACGGCGTGCAATTTCGTGCTTGCTGGATTAACTGCGTCTTCGCCCGACGAATTCGATTCGGGAGAGGGCGGAAAAAAAAAAAAAAAAAAAAAGAGGGAGGGGTGCAACACGAGGACTTCCCAGGGGGTCACCCATCCTAGTACTACTCTCGCCCAAGCACGCTTAACTTCGGAGTTCTGATGGGATCCGGTGCATTAGTGCTGGTATGATCGCACCCGTTGAGTTACGCGCGTTAAGTTCATTTATTTGATCCGTACTCGTCTCGCAGTAGCCCTTCACACTTCGAGCGGGCAAAACTTTCTATTCGTACGTCGCCTCGCGGCCGGCAGCATATGCACGCGAAGCTCTCTTCGAGCCCCACGCCGTGCGCAATGGGCTACGCCCATTGCGCCTGATTTCCTGAGCCAAAATCGGACGTTTAAGCCCTCTACGCACCGTTTTTCTACAAATGGCGAGGCGGGCCCCGCTCCTGCACGGACATTAGCCCGACCAGTGCTCGCGGTAGACGGTCGTTTTGAAAATAAATAAATAAATTAACCCACGGCGTGCAATTTCGTGCTTGCTGGATTAACTGCGTCTTCGCCCGACGAATTCGATTCGGGAGAGGGCGGAAAAAAAAAAAAAAAAGAAAAAGAGGGAGGGGTGCAACACGAGGACTTCGCAGGGGGTCACCCATCCTAGTACTACTCTCGCCCAAGCACGCTTAACTTCGGAGTTCTGATGGGATCCGGTGCATTAGTGCTGGTATGATCGCACCCGTTGAGTTACGCGCGTTAAGTTCATTTATTTGATCCGTACTCGTCTCGCAGTAGCCCTTCACACTTCGAGCGGGCAAAACTTTCTATTCGTACGTCGCCTCGCGGCCGGCAGCATATGCACGCGAAGCTCTCTTCGAGCCCCACGCCGTGCGCAATAGGCTACGCCCATTGCGCCTGATTTCCTGAGCCAAAATCGGACGTTTAAGCCCTCTACGCACCGTTTTTCTACAAATGGCGAGGCGGGCCCCGCTCCTGCACGGACATTAGCCCGACCAGTGCTCGCGGTAGACGGTCGTTTTGAAAATAAATAAATAAATTAACCCACGGCGTGCAATTTCGTGCTTGCTGGATTAACTGCGTCTTCGCCCGACGAATTCGATTCGGGAGAGGGCGGAAAAAAAAAAAAAAAAGAAAAAGAGGGAGGGGTGCAACACGAGGACTTCCCAGGGGGTCACCCATCCTAGTACTACCCTCGCCCAAGCACGCTTAACTTCGGAGTTCTGATGGGATCCGGTGCATTAGTGCTGGTATGATCGCACCCGTTGAGTTACGCGCGTTAAGTTCATTTATTTGATCCGTACTCGTCTCGCAGTAGCCCTTCACACTTCGAGCGGGCAAAACTTTCTATTCGTACGTCGCCTCGCGGCCGGCAGCATATGCACGCGAAGCTCTCTTCGAGCCCCACGCCGTGCGCAATGGGCTACGCCCATTGCGCCTGATTTCCTGAGCCAAAATCGGACGTTTAAGCCCTCTACGCACCGTTTTTCTACAAATGGCGAGGCGGGCCCCGCTCCTGCACGGACATTAGCCCGACCAGTGCTCGCGGTAGACGGTCGTTTTGAAAATAAATAAATAAATTAACCCACGGCGTGCAATTTCGTGCTTGCTGGATTAACTGCGTCTTCGCCCGACGAATTCGATTCGGGAGAGGGCGGAAAAAAAAAAAAAAAAGAAAAAGAGGAAGGGGTGCAACACGAGGACTTCCCAGGGGGTCACCCATCCTAGTACTACTCTCGCCCAAGCACGCTTAACTTCGGAGTTCTGATGGGATCCGGTGCATTAGTGCTGGTATGATCGCACCCGTTGAGTTACGCGCGTTAAGTTCATTTATTTGATCCGTACTCGTCTCGCAGTAGCCCTTCACACTTCGAGCGGGCAAAACTTTCTATTCGTACGTCGCCTCGCGGCCGGCAGCATATGCACGCGAAGCTCTCTTCGAGCCCCACGCCGTGCGCAATAGGCTACGCCCATTGCGCCTGATTTCCTGAGCCAAAATCGGACGTTTAAGCCCTCTACGCACCGTTTTTCTACAAATGGCGAGGCGGGCCCCGCTCCTGCACGGACATTAGCCCGACCAGTGCTCGCGGTAGACGGTCGTTTTGAATATAAATAAATAAATTAACCCACGGCGTGCAATTTCGTGCTTGCTGGATTAACTGCGTCTTCGCCCGACGAATTCGATTCGGGAGAGGGCGGAAAAAAAAAAAAAAAAGAAAAAGAGGGAGGGGTGCAACACGAGGACTTCCCAGGGGGTCACCCATCCTAGTACTACTCTCGCCCAAGCACGCTTAACTTCGGAGTTCTGATGGGATCCGGTGCATTAGTGCTGGTATGATCGCACCCGTTGAGTTACGCGCGTTAAGTTCATTTATTTGATCCGTACTCGTCTCGCAGTAGCCCTTCACACTTCGAGTGGGCAAAACTTTCTATTCGTACGTCGCCTCGCGGCCGGCAGCATATGCACGCGAAGCTCTCTTCGAGCCCCACGCCGTGCGCAATAGGCTACACCCATTGCGCCTGATTTCCTGAGCCAAAATCGGACGTTTAAGCCCTCTACGCACCGTTTTTCTACAAATGGCGAGGCGGGCCCCGCTCCTGCACGGACATTAGCCCGACCAGTGCTCGCGGTAGACGGTCGTTTTGAAAATAAATAAATAAATTAACCCACGGCGTGCAATTTCGTGCTTGCTGGATTAACTGCGTCTTCGCCCGACGAATTCGATTCGGGAGAGGGCGGAAAAAAAAAAAAAAAAGAAAAAGAGGGAGGGGTGCAACACGAGGACTTCCCAGGGGGTCACCCATCCTAGTACTACTCTCGCCCAAGCACGCTTAACTTCGGAGTTCTGATGGGATCCGGTGCATTAGTGCTGGTATGATCGCACCCGTTGAGTTACGCGCGTTAAGTTCATTTATTTGATCCGTACTCGTCTCGCAGTAGCCCTTCACACTTCGAGTGGGCAAAACTTTCTATTCGTACGTCGCCTCGCGGCCGGCAGCATATGCACGCGAAGCTCTCTTCGAGCCCCACGCCGTGCGCAATAGGCTACGCCCATTGCGCCTGATTTCCTGAGCCAAAATCGGACGTTTAAGCCCTCTACGCACCGTTTTTCTACAAATGGCGAGGCGGGCCCCGCTCCTGCACGGACATTAGCCCGACCAGTGCTCGCGGTAGACGGTCGTTTTGAAAATAAATAAATAAATTAACCCACGGCGTGCAATTTCGTGCTTGCTGGATTAACTGCGTCTTCGCCCGACGAATTCGATTCGGGAGAGGGCGGAAAAAAAAAAAAAAAAGAAAAAGAGGGAGGGGTGCAACACGAGGACTTCCCAGGGGGTCACCCATCCTAGTACTACTCTCGCCCAAGCACGCTTAACTTCGGAGTTCTGATGGGATCCGGTGCATTAGTGCTGGTATGATCGCACCCGTTGAGTTACGCGCGTTAAGTTCATTTATTTGATCCGTACTCGTCTCGCAGTAGCCCTTCACACTTCGAGTGGGCAAAACTTTCTATTCGTACGTCGCCTCGCGGCCGGCAGCATATGCACGCGAAGCTCTCTTCGAGCCCCACGCCGTGCGCAATAGGCTACGCCCATTGCGCCTGATTTCCTGAGCCAAAATCGGACGTTTAAGCCCTCTACGCACCGTTTTTCTACAAATGGCGAGGCGGGCCCCGCTCCTGCACGGACATTAGCCCGACCAGTGCTCGCGGTAGACGGTCGTTTTGAATATAAATAAATAAATTAACCCACGGCGTGCAATTTCGTGCTTGCTGGATTAACTGCGTCTTCGCCCGACGAATTCGATTCGGGAGAGGGCGGAAAAAAAAAAAAAAAAGAAAAAGAGGGAGGGGTGCAACACGAGGACTTCCCAGGGGGTCACCCATCCTAGTACTACTCTCGCCCAAGCACGCTTAACTTCGGAGTTCTGATGGGATCCGGTGCATTAGTGCTGGTATGATCGCACCCGTTGAGTTACGCGCGTTAAGTTCATTTATTTGATCCGTACTCGTCTCGCAGTAGCCCTTCACACTTCGAGTGGGCAAAACTTTCTATTCGTACGTCGCCTCGCGGCCGGCAGCATATGCACGCGAAGCTCTCTTCGAGCCCCACGCCGTGCGCAATAGGCTACACCCATTGCGCCTGATTTCCTGAGCCAAAATCGGACGTTTAAGCCCTCTACGCACCGTTTTTCTACAAATGGCGAGGCGGGCCCCGCTCCTGCACGGACATTAGCCCGACCAGTGCTCGCGGTAGACGGTCGTTTTGAAAATAAATAAATAAATTAACCCACGGCGTGCAATTTCGTGCTTGCTGGATTAACTGCGTCTTCGCCCGACGAATTCGATTCGGGAGAGGGCGGAAAAAAAAAAAAAAAAGAAAAAGAGGGAGGGGTGCAACACGAGGACTTCCCAGGGGGTCACCCATCCTAGTACTACTCTCGCCCAAGCACGCTTAACTTCGGAGTTCTGATGGGATCCGGTGCATTAGTGCTGGTATGATCGCACCCGTTGAGTTACGCGCGTTAAGTTCATTTATTTGATCCGTACTCGTCTCGCAGTAGCCCTTCACACTTCGAGCGGGCAAAACTTTCTATTCGTACGTCGCCTCGCGGCCGGCAGCATATGCACGCGAAGCTCTCTTCGAGCCCCACGCCGTGCGCAATAGGCTACGCCCATTGCGCCTGATTTCCTGAGCCAAAATCGGACGTTTAAGCCCTCTACGCACCGTTTTTCTACAAATGGCGAGGCGGGCCCCGCTCCTGCACGGACATTAGCCCGACCAGTGCTCGCGGTAGACGGTCGTTTTGAAAATAAATAAATAAATTAACCCACGGCGTGCAATTTCGTGCTTGCTGGATTAACTGCGTCTTCGCCCGACGAATTCGATTCGGGAGAGGGCGGAAAAAAAAAAAAAAAAGAAAAAGAGGGAGGGGTGCAACACGAGGACTTCCCAGGGGGTCACCCATCCTAGTACTACCCTCGCCCAAGCACGCTTAACTTCGGAGTTCTGATGGGATCCGGTGCATTAGTGCTGGTATGATCGCACCCGTTGAGTTACGCGCGTTAAGTTCATTTATTTGATCCGTACTCGTCTCGCAGTAGCCCTTCACACTTCGAGCGGGCAAAACTTTCTATTCGTACGTCGCCTCGCGGCCGGCAGCATATGCACGCGAAGCTCTCTTCGAGCCCCACGCCGTGCGCAATGGGCGCGGTAGACGGTCGTTTTGAAAATAAATAAATAAATTAACCCACGGCGTGCAATTTCGTGCTTGCTGGATTAACTGCGTCTTCGCCCGACGAATTCGATTCGGGAGAGGGCGGAAAAAAAAAAAAAAAGAAAAAGAGGGAGGGGTGCAACACGAGGACTTCCCAGGGGGTCACCCATCCTAGTACTACTCTCGCCCAAGCACGCTTAACTTCGGAGTTCTGATGGGATCCGGTGCATTAGTGCTGGTATGATCGCACCCGTTGAGTTACGCGCGTTAAGTTCATTTATTTGATCCGTACTCGTCTCGCAATAACCCTTCACACTTCGAGCGGGCAAAACTTTCTATTCGTACGTCGCCTCGCGGCCGGCAGCATATGCACGCGAAGCTCTCTTCGAGCCCCACGCCGTGCGCAATAGGCTACGCCCATTGCGCCTGATTTCCTGAGCCAAAATCGGACGTTTAAGCCCTCTACGCACCGTTTTTCTACAAATGGCGAGGCGGGCCCCGCTCCTGCACGGACATTAGCCCGACCAGTGCTCGCGGTAGACGGTCGTTTTGAAAATAAATAAATAAATTAACCCACGGCGTGCAATTTCGTGCTTGCTGGATTAACTGCGTCTTCGCCCGACGAATTCGATTCGGGAGAGGGCGGAAAAAAAAAAAAAAAAGAAAAAGAGGGAGGGGTGCAACACGAGGACTTCCCAGGGGGTCACCCATCCTAGTACTACTCTCGCCCAAGCACGCTTAACTTCGGAGTTCTGATGGGATCCGGTGCATTAGTGCTGGTATGATCGCACCCGTTGAGTTACGCGCGTTAAGTTCATTTATTTGATCCGTACTCGTCTCGCAGTAGCCCTTCACACTTCGAGCGGGCAAAACTTTCTATTCGTACGTCGCCTCGCGGCCGGCAGCATATGCACGCGAAGCTCTCTTCGAGCCCCACGCCGTGCGCAATAGGCTACGCCCATTGCGCCTGATTTCCTGAGCCAAAATCGGACGTTTAAGCCCTCTACGCACCGTTTTTCTACAAATGGCGAGGCGGGCCCCGCTCCTGCACGGACATTAGCCCGACCAGTGCTCGCGGTAGACGGTCGTTTTGAAAATAAATAAATAAATTAACCCACGGCGTGCAATTTCGTGCTTGCTGGATTAACTGCGTCTTCGCCCGACGAATTCGATTCGGGAGAGGGCGGAAAAAAAAAAAAAAAAGAAAAAGAGGGAGGGGTGCAACACGAGGACTTCCCAGGGGGTCACCCATCCTAGTACTACCCTCGCCCAAGCACGCTTAACTTCGGAGTTCTGATGGGATCCGGTGCATTAGTGCTGGTATGATCGCACCCGTTGAGTTACGCGCGTTAAGTTCATTTATTTGATCCGTACTCGTCTCGCAGTAGCCCTTCACACTTCGAGCGGGCAAAACTTTCTATTCGTACGTCGCCTCGCGGCCGGCAGCATATGCACGCGAAGCTCTCTTCGAGCCCCACGCCGTGCGCAATGGGCGCGGTAGACGGTCGTTTTGAAAATAAATAAATAAATTAACCCACGGCGTGCAATTTCGTGCTTGCTGGATTAACTGCGTCTTCGCCCGACGAATTCGATTCGGGAGAGGGCGGAAAAAAAAAAAAAAAGAAAAAGAGGGAGGGGTGCAACACGAGGACTTCCCAGGGGGTCACCCATCCTAGTACTACTCTCGCCCAAGCACGCTTAACTTCGGAGTTCTGATGGGATCCGGTGCATTAGTGCTGGTATGATCGCACCCGTTGAGTTACGCGCGTTAAGTTCATTTATTTGATCCGTACTCGTCTCGCAATAACCCTTCACACTTCGAGCGGGCAAAACTTTCTATTCGTACGTCGCCTCGCGGCCGGCAGCATATGCACGCGAAGCTCTCTTCGAGCCCCACGCCGTGCGCAATAGGCTACGCCCATTGCGCCTGATTTCCTGAGCCAAAATCGGACGTTTAAGCCCTCTACGCACCGTTTTTCTACAAATGGCGAGGCGGGCCCCGCTCCTGCACGGACATTAGCCCGACCAGTGCTCGCGGTAGACGGTCGTTTTGAAAATAAATAAATAAATTAACCCACGGCGTGCAATTTCGTGCTTGCTGGATTAACTGCGTCTTCGCCCGACGAATTCGATTCGGGAGAGGGCGGAAAAAAAAAAAAAAAAGAAAAAGAGGGAGGGGTGCAACACGAGGACTTCCCAGGGGGTCACCCATCCTAGTACTACTCTCGCCCAAGCACGCTTAACTTCGGAGTTCTGATGGGATCCGGTGCATTAGTGCTGGTATGATCGCACCCGTTGAGTTACGCGCGTTAAGTTCATTTATTTGATCCGTACTCGTCTCGCAGTAGCCCTTCACACTTCGAGCGGGCAAAACTTTCTATTCGTACGTCGCCTCGCGGCCGGCAGCATATGCACGCGAAGCTCTCTTCGAGCCCCACGCCGTGCGCAATAGGCTACGCCCATTGCGCCTGATTTCCTGAGCCAAAATCGGACGTTTAAGCCCTCTACGCACCGTTTTTCTACAAATGGCGAGGCGGGCCCCGCTCCTGCACGGACATTAGCCCGACCAGTGCTCGCGGTAGACGGTCGTTTTGAAAATAAATAAATAAATTAACCCACGGCGTGCAATTTCGTGCTTGCTGGATTAACTGCGTCTTCGCCAGACGAATTCGATTCGGGAGAGGGCGGAAAAAAAAAAAAAAAAGAAAAAGAGGGAGGGGTGCAACACGAGGACTTCCCAGGGGGTCACCCATCCTAGTACTACTCTCGCCCAAGCACGCTTAACTTCGGAGTTCTGATGGGATCCGGTGCATTAGTGCTGGTATGATCGCACCCGTTGAGTTACGCGCGTTAAGTTCATTTATTTGATCCGTACTCGTCTCGCAGTAGCCCTTCACACTTCGAGCGGGCAAAACTTTCTATTCGTACGTCGCCTCGCGGCCGGCAGCATATGCACGCGAAGCTCTCTTCGAGCCCCACGCCGTGCGCAATGGGCGCGGTAGACGGTCGTTTTGAAAATAAATAAATAAATTAACCCACGGCGTGCAATTTCGTGCTTGCTGGATTAACTGCGTCTTCGCCCGACGAATTCGATTCGGGAGAGGGCGGAAAAAAAAAAAAAAAAAAAAAAGAGGGAGGGGTGCAACACGAGGACTTCCCAGGGGGTCACCCATCCTAGTACTACTCTCGCCCAAGCACGCTTAACTTCGGAGTTCTGATGGGATCCGGTGCATTAGTGCTGGTATGATCGCACCCGTTGAGTTACGCGCGTTAAGTTCATTTATTTGATCCGTACTCGTCTCGCAGTAGCCCTTCACACTTCGAGCGGGCAAAACTTTCTATTCGTACGTCGCCTCGCGGCCGGCAGCATATGCACGCGAAGCTCTCTTCGAGCCCCACGCCGTGCGCAATGGGCTACGCCCATTGCGCCTGATTTCCTGAGCCAAAATCGGACGTTTAAGCCCTCTACGCACCGTTTTTCTACAAATGGCGAGGCGGGCCCCGCTCCTGCACGGACATTAGCCCGACCAGTGCTCGCGGTAGACGGTCGTTTTGAAAATAAATAAATAAATTAACCCACGGCGTGCAATTTCGTGCTTGCTGGATTAACTGCGTCTTCGCCCGACGAATTCGATTCGGGAGAGGGCGGAAAAAAAAAAAAAAAAGAAAAAGAGGAAGGGGTGCAACACGAGGACTTCCCAGGGGGTCACCCATCCTAGTACTACTCTCGCCCAAGCACGCTTAACTTCGGAGTTCTGATGGGATCCGGTGCATTAGTGCTGGTATGATCGCACCCGTTGAGTTACGCGCGTTAAGTTCATTTATTTGATCCGTACTCGTCTCGCAGTAGCCCTTCACACTTCGAGCGGGCAAAACTTTCTATTCGTACGTCGCCTCGCGGCCGGCAGCATATGCACGCGAAGCTCTCTTCGAGCCCCACGCCGTGCGCAATAGGCTACGCCCATTGCGCCTGATTTCCTGAGCCAAAATCGGACGTTTAAGCCCTCTACGCACCGTTTTTCTACAAATGGCGAGGCGGGCCCCGCTCCTGCACGGACATTAGCCCGACCAGTGCTCGCGGTAGACGGTCGTTTTGAATATAAATAAATAAATTAACCCACGGCGTGCAATTTCGTGCTTGCTGGATTAACTGCGTCTTCGCCCGACGAATTCGATTCGGGAGAGGGCGGAAAAAAAAAAAAAAAAGAAAAAGAGGGAGGGGTGCAACACGAGGACTTCCCAGGGGGTCACCCATCCTAGTACTACTCTCGCCCAAGCACGCTTAACTTCGGAGTTCTGATGGGATCCGGTGCATTAGTGCTGGTATGATCGCACCCGTTGAGTTACGCGCGTTAAGTTCATTTATTTGATCCGTACTCGTCTCGCAGTAGCCCTTCACACTTCGAGTGGGCAAAACTTTCTATTCGTACGTCGCCTCGCGGCCGGCAGCATATGCACGCGAAGCTCTCTTCGAGCCCCACGCCGTGCGCAATAGGCTACACCCATTGCGCCTGATTTCCTGAGCCAAAATCGGACGTTTAAGCCCTCTACGCACCGTTTTTCTACAAATGGCGAGGCGGGCCCCGCTCCTGCACGGACATTAGCCCGACCAGTGCTCGCGGTAGACGGTCGTTTTGAAAATAAATAAATAAATTAACCCACGGCGTGCAATTTCGTGCTTGCTGGATTAACTGCGTCTTCGCCCGACGAATTCGATTCGGGAGAGGGCGGAAAAAAAAAAAAAAAAGAAAAAGAGGGAGGGGTGCAACACGAGGACTTCCCAGGGGGTCACCCATCCTAGTACTACTCTCGCCCAAGCACGCTTAACTTCGGAGTTCTGATGGGATCCGGTGCATTAGTGCTGGTATGATCGCACCCGTTGAGTTACGCGCGTTAAGTTCATTTATTTGATCCGTACTCGTCTCGCAGTAGCCCTTCACACTTCGAGTGGGCAAAACTTTCTATTCGTACGTCGCCTCGCGGCCGGCAGCATATGCACGCGAAGCTCTCTTCGAGCCCCACGCCGTGCGCAATAGGCTACGCCCATTGCGCCTGATTTCCTGAGCCAAAATCGGACGTTTAAGCCCTCTACGCACCGTTTTTCTACAAATGGCGAGGCGGGCCCCGCTCCTGCACGGACATTAGCCCGACCAGTGCTCGCGGTAGACGGTCGTTTTGAAAATAAATAAATAAATTAACCCACGGCGTGCAATTTCGTGCTTGCTGGATTAACTGCGTCTTCGCCCGACGAATTCGATTCGGGAGAGGGCGGAAAAAAAAAAAAAAAAGAAAAAGAGGGAGGGGTGCAACACGAGGACTTCCCAGGGGGTCACCCATCCTAGTACTACTCTCGCCCAAGCACGCTTAACTTCGGAGTTCTGATGGGATCCGGTGCATTAGTGCTGGTATGATCGCACCCGTTGAGTTACGCGCGTTAAGTTCATTTATTTGATCCGTACTCGTCTCGCAGTAGCCCTTCACACTTCGAGTGGGCAAAACTTTCTATTCGTACGTCGCCTCGCGGCCGGCAGCATATGCACGCGAAGCTCTCTTCGAGCCCCACGCCGTGCGCAATAGGCTACGCCCATTGCGCCTGATTTCCTGAGCCAAAATCGGACGTTTAAGCCCTCTACGCACCGTTTTTCTACAAATGGCGAGGCGGGCCCCGCTCCTGCACGGACATTAGCCCGACCAGTGCTCGCGGTAGACGGTCGTTTTGAATATAAATAAATAAATTAACCCACGGCGTGCAATTTCGTGCTTGCTGGATTAACTGCGTCTTCGCCCGACGAATTCGATTCGGGAGAGGGCGGAAAAAAAAAAAAAAAAGAAAAAGAGGGAGGGGTGCAACACGAGGACTTCCCAGGGGGTCACCCATCCTAGTACTACTCTCGCCCAAGCACGCTTAACTTCGGAGTTCTGATGGGATCCGGTGCATTAGTGCTGGTATGATCGCACCCGTTGAGTTACGCGCGTTAAGTTCATTTATTTGATCCGTACTCGTCTCGCAGTAGCCCTTCACACTTCGAGTGGGCAAAACTTTCTATTCGTACGTCGCCTCGCGGCCGGCAGCATATGCACGCGAAGCTCTCTTCGAGCCCCACGCCGTGCGCAATAGGCTACACCCATTGCGCCTGATTTCCTGAGCCAAAATCGGACGTTTAAGCCCTCTACGCACCGTTTTTCTACAAATGGCGAGGCGGGCCCCGCTCCTGCACGGACATTAGCCCGACCAGTGCTCGCGGTAGACGGTCGTTTTGAAAATAAATAAATAAATTAACCCACGGCGTGCAATTTCGTGCTTGCTGGATTAACTGCGTCTTCGCCCGACGAATTCGATTCGGGAGAGGGCGGAAAAAAAAAAAAAAAAGAAAAAGAGGGAGGGGTGCAACACGAGGACTTCCCAGGGGGTCACCCATCCTAGTACTACTCTCGCCCAAGCACGCTTAACTTCGGAGTTCTGATGGGATCCGGTGCATTAGTGCTGGTATGATCGCACCCGTTGAGTTACGCGCGTTAAGTTCATTTATTTGATCCGTACTCGTCTCGCAGTAGCCCTTCACACTTCGAGCGGGCAAAACTTTCTATTCGTACGTCGCCTCGCGGCCGGCAGCATATGCACGCGAAGCTCTCTTCGAGCCCCACGCCGTGCGCAATAGGCTACGCCCATTGCGCCTGATTTCCTGAGCCAAAATCGGACGTTTAAGCCCTCTACGCACCGTTTTTCTACAAATGGCGAGGCGGGCCCCGCTCCTGCACGGACATTAGCCCGACCAGTGCTCGCGGTAGACGGTCGTTTTGAAAATAAATAAATAAATTAACCCACGGCGTGCAATTTCGTGCTTGCTGGATTAACTGCGTCTTCGCCCGACGAATTCGATTCGGGAGAGGGCGGAAAAAAAAAAAAAAAAGAAAAAGAGGGAGGGGTGCAACACGAGGACTTCCCAGGGGGTCACCCATCCTAGTACTACCCTCGCCCAAGCACGCTTAACTTCGGAGTTCTGATGGGATCCGGTGCATTAGTGCTGGTATGATCGCACCCGTTGAGTTACGCGCGTTAAGTTCATTTATTTGATCCGTACTCGTCTCGCAGTAGCCCTTCACACTTCGAGCGGGCAAAACTTTCTATTCGTACGTCGCCTCGCGGCCGGCAGCATATGCACGCGAAGCTCTCTTCGAGCCCCACGCCGTGCGCAATGGGCGCGGTAGACGGTCGTTTTGAAAATAAATAAATAAATTAACCCACGGCGTGCAATTTCGTGCTTGCTGGATTAACTGCGTCTTCGCCCGACGAATTCGATTCGGGAGAGGGCGGAAAAAAAAAAAAAAAGAAAAAGAGGGAGGGGTGCAACACGAGGACTTCCCAGGGGGTCACCCATCCTAGTACTACTCTCGCCCAAGCACGCTTAACTTCGGAGTTCTGATGGGATCCGGTGCATTAGTGCTGGTATGATCGCACCCGTTGAGTTACGCGCGTTAAGTTCATTTATTTGATCCGTACTCGTCTCGCAATAACCCTTCACACTTCGAGCGGGCAAAACTTTCTATTCGTACGTCGCCTCGCGGCCGGCAGCATATGCACGCGAAGCTCTCTTCGAGCCCCACGCCGTGCGCAATAGGCTACGCCCATTGCGCCTGATTTCCTGAGCCAAAATCGGACGTTTAAGCCCTCTACGCACCGTTTTTCTACAAATGGCGAGGCGGGCCCCGCTCCTGCACGGACATTAGCCCGACCAGTGCTCGCGGTAGACGGTCGTTTTGAAAATAAATAAATAAATTAACCCACGGCGTGCAATTTCGTGCTTGCTGGATTAACTGCGTCTTCGCCCGACGAATTCGATTCGGGAGAGGGCGGAAAAAAAAAAAAAAAAGAAAAAGAGGGAGGGGTGCAACACGAGGACTTCCCAGGGGGTCACCCATCCTAGTACTACTCTCGCCCAAGCACGCTTAACTTCGGAGTTCTGATGGGATCCGGTGCATTAGTGCTGGTATGATCGCACCCGTTGAGTTACGCGCGTTAAGTTCATTTATTTGATCCGTACTCGTCTCGCAGTAGCCCTTCACACTTCGAGCGGGCAAAACTTTCTATTCGTACGTCGCCTCGCGGCCGGCAGCATATGCACGCGAAGCTCTCTTCGAGCCCCACGCCGTGCGCAATAGGCTACGCCCATTGCGCCTGATTTCCTGAGCCAAAATCGGACGTTTAAGCCCTCTACGCACCGTTTTTCTACAAATGGCGAGGCGGGCCCCGCTCCTGCACGGACATTAGCCCGACCAGTGCTCGCGGTAGACGGTCGTTTTGAAAATAAATAAATAAATTAACCCACGGCGTGCAATTTCGTGCTTGCTGGATTAACTGCGTCTTCGCCAGACGAATTCGATTCGGGAGAGGGCGGAAAAAAAAAAAAAAAAGAAAAAGAGGGAGGGGTGCAACACGAGGACTTCCCAGGGGGTCACCCATCCTAGTACTACTCTCGCCCAAGCACGCTTAACTTCGGAGTTCTGATGGGATCCGGTGCATTAGTGCTGGTATGATCGCACCCGTTGAGTTACGCGCGTTAAGTTCATTTATTTGATCCGTACTCGTCTCGCAGTAGCCCTTCACACTTCGAGCGGGCAAAACTTTCTATTCGTACGTCGCCTCGCGGCCGGCAGCATATGCACGCGAAGCTCTCTTCGAGCCCCACGCCGTGCGCAATGGGCGCGGTAGACGGTCGTTTTGAAAATAAATAAATAAATTAACCCACGGCGTGCAATTTCGTGCTTGCTGGATTAACTGCGTCTTCGCCCGACGAATTCGATTCGGGAGAGGGCGGAAAAAAAAAAAAAAAAAAAAAAGAGGGAGGGGTGCAACACGAGGACTTCCCAGGGGGTCACCCATCCTAGTACTACTCTCGCCCAAGCACGCTTAACTTCGGAGTTCTGATGGGATCCGGTGCATTAGTGCTGGTATGATCGCACCCGTTGAGTTACGCGCGTTAAGTTCATTTATTTGATCCGTACTCGTCTCGCAGTAGCCCTTCACACTTCGAGCGGGCAAAACTTTCTATTCGTACGTCGCCTCGCGGCCGGCAGCATATGCACGCGAAGCTCTCTTCGAGCCCCACGCCGTGCGCAATGGGCTACGCCCATTGCGCCTGATTTCCTGAGCCAAAATCGGACGTTTAAGCCCTCTACGCACCGTTTTTCTACAAATGGCGAGGCGGGCCCCGCTCCTGCACGGACATTAGCCCGACCAGTGCTCGCGGTAGACGGTCGTTTTGAAAATAAATAAATAAATTAACCCACGGCGTGCAATTTCGTGCTTGCTGGATTAACTGCGTCTTCGCCCGACGAATTCGATTCGGGAGAGGGCGGAAAAAAAAAAAAAAAAGAAAAAGAGGGAGGGGTGCAACACGAGGACTTCCCAGGGGGTCACCCATCCTAGTACTACTCTCGCCCAAGCACGCTTAACTTCGGAGTTCTGATGGGATCCGGTGCATTAGTGCTGGTATGATCGCACCCGTTGAGTTACGCGCGTTAAGTTCATTTATTTGATCCGTACTCGTCTCGCAGTAGCCCTTCACACTTCGAGCGGGCAAAACTTTCTATTCGTACGTCGCCTCGCGGCCGGCAGCATATGCACGCGAAGCTCTCTTCGAGCCCCACGCCGTGCGCAATAGGCTACGCCCATTGCGCCTGATTTCCTGAGCCAAAATCGGACGTTTAAGCCCTCTACGCACCGTTTTTCTACAAATGGCGAGGCGGGCCCCGCTCCTGCACGGACATTAGCCCGACCAGTGCTCGCGGTAGACGGTCGTTTTGAAAATAAATAAATAAATTAACCCACGGCGTGCAATTTCGTGCTTGCTGGATTAACTGCGTCTTCGCCCGACGAATTCGATTCGGGAGAGGGCGGAAAAAAAAAAAAAAAAGAAAAAGAGGGAGGGGTGCAACACGAGGACTTCCCAGGGGGTCACCCATCCTAGTACTACTCTCGCCCAAGCACGCTTAACTTCGGAGTTCTGATGGGATCCGGTGCATTAGTGCTGGTATGATCGCACCCGTTGAGTTACGCGCGTTAAGTTCATTTATTTGATCCGTACTCGTCTCGCAGTAGCCCTTCACACTTCGAGCGGGCAAAACTTTCTATTCGTACGTCGCCTCGCGGCCGGCAGCATATGCACGCGAAGCTCTCTTCGAGCCCCACGCCGTGCGCAATAGGCTACGCCCATTGCGCCTGATTTCCTGAGCCAAAATCGGACGTTTAAGCCCTCTACGCACCGTTTTTCTACAAATGGCGAGGCGGGCCCCGCTCCTGCACGGACATTAGCCCGACCAGTGCTCGCGGTAGACGGTCGTTTTGAAAATAAATAAATAAATTAACCCACGGCGTGCAATTTCGTGCTTGCTGGATTAACTGCGTCTTCGCCAGACGAATTCGATTCGGGAGAGGGCGGAAAAAAAAAAAAAAAAGAAAAAGAGGGAGGGGTGCAACACGAGGACTTCCCAGGGGGTCACCCATCCTAGTACTACTCTCGCCCAAGCACGCTTAACTTCGGAGTTCTGATGGGATCCGGTGCATTAGTGCTGGTATGATCGCACCCGTTGAGTTACGCGCGTTAAGTTCATTTATTTGATCCGTACTCGTCTCGCAGTAGCCCTTCACACTTCGAGCGGGCAAAACTTTCTATTCGTACGTCGCCTCGCGGCCGGCAGCATATGCACGCGAAGCTCTCTTCGAGCCCCACGCCGTGCGCAATGGGCGCGGTAGACGGTCGTTTTGAAAATAAATAAATAAATTAACCCACGGCGTGCAATTTCGTGCTTGCTGGATTAACTGCGTCTTCGCCCGACGAATTCGATTCGGGAGAGGGCGGAAAAAAAAAAAAAAAAAAAAAAGAGGGAGGGGTGCAACACGAGGACTTCCCAGGGGGTCACCCATCCTAGTACTACTCTCGCCCAAGCACGCTTAACTTCGGAGTTCTGATGGGATCCGGTGCATTAGTGCTGGTATGATCGCACCCGTTGAGTTACGCGCGTTAAGTTCATTTATTTGATCCGTACTCGTCTCGCAGTAGCCCTTCACACTTCGAGCGGGCAAAACTTTCTATTCGTACGTCGCCTCGCGGCCGGCAGCATATGCACGCGAAGCTCTCTTCGAGCCCCACGCCGTGCGCAATGGGCTACGCCCATTGCGCCTGATTTCCTGAGCCAAAATCGGACGTTTAAGCCCTCTACGCACCGTTTTTCTACAAATGGCGAGGCGGGCCCCGCTCCTGCACGGACATTAGCCCGACCAGTGCTCGCGGTAGACGGTCGTTTTGAAAATAAATAAATAAATTAACCCACGGCGTGCAATTTCGTGCTTGCTGGATTAACTGCGTCTTCGCCCGACGAATTCGATTCGGGAGAGGGCGGAAAAAAAAAAAAAAAAGAAAAAGAGGGAGGGGTGCAACACGAGGACTTCCCAGGGGGTCACCCATCCTAGTACTACTCTCGCCCAAGCACGCTTAACTTCGGAGTTCTGATGGGATCCGGTGCATTAGTGCTGGTATGATCGCACCCGTTGAGTTACGCGCGTTAAGTTCATTTATTTGATCCGTACTCGTCTCGCAGTAGCCCTTCACACTTCGAGCGGGCAAAACTTTCTATTCGTACGTCGCCTCGCGGCCGGCAGCATATGCACGCGAAGCTCTCTTCGAGCCCCACGCCGTGCGCAATAGGCTACGCCCATTGCGCCTGATTTCCTGAGCCAAAATCGGACGTTTAAGCCCTCTACGCACCGTTTTTCTACAAATGGCGAGGCGGGCCCCGCTCCTGCACGGACATTAGCCCGACCAGTGCTCGCGGTAGACGGTCGTTTTGAAAATAAATAAATAAATTAACCCACGGCGTGCAATTTCGTGCTTGCTGGATTAACTGCGTCTTCGCCCGACGAATTCGATTCGGGAGAGGGCGGAAAAAAAAAAAAAAAAGAAAAAGAGGGAGGGGTGCAACACGAGGACTTCCCAGGGGGTCACCCATCCTAGTACTACCCTCGCCCAAGCACGCTTAACTTCGGAGTTCTGATGGGATCCGGTGCATTAGTGCTGGTATGATCGCACCCGTTGAGTTACGCGCGTTAAGTTCATTTATTTGATCCGTACTCGTCTCGCAGTAGCCCTTCACACTTCGAGCGGGCAAAACTTTCTATTCGTACGTCGCCTCGCGGCCGGCAGCATATGCACGCGAAGCTCTCTTCGAGCCCCACGCCGTGCGCAATAGGCTACGCCCATTGCGCCTGATTTCCTGAGCCAAAATCGGACGTTTAAGCCCTCTACGCACCGTTTTTCTACAAATGGCGAGGCGGGCCCCGCTCCTGCACGGACATTAGCCCGACCAGTGCTCGCGGTAGACGGTCGTTTTGAAAATAAATAAATAAATTAACCCACGGCGTGCAATTTCGTGCTTGCTGGATTAACTGCGTCTTCGCCAGACGAATTCGATTCGGGAGAGGGCGGAAAAAAAAAAAAAAAAGAAAAAGAGGGAGGGGTGCAACACGAGGACTTCCCAGGGGGTCACCCATCCTAGTACTACTCTCGCCCAAGCACGCTTAACTTCGGAGTTCTGATGGGATCCGGTGCATTAGTGCTGGTATGATCGCACCCGTTGAGTTACGCGCGTTAAGTTCATTTATTTGATCCGTACTCGTCTCGCAGTAGCCCTTCACACTTCGAGCGGGCAAAACTTTCTATTCGTACGTCGCCTCGCGGCCGGCAGCATTTGCACGCGAAGCTCTCTTCGAGCCCCACGCCGTGCGCAATGGGCGCGGTAGACGGTCGTTTTGAAAATAAATAAATAAATTAACCCACGGCGTGCAATTTCGTGCTTGCTGGATTAACTGCGTCTTCGCCCGACGAATTCGATTCGGGAGAGGGCGGAAAAAAAAAAAAAAAAAAAAAAGAGGGAGGGGTGCAACACGAGGACTTCCCAGGGGGTCACCCATCCTAGTACTACTCTCGCCCAAGCACGCTTAACTTCGGAGTTCTGATGGGATCCGGTGCATTAGTGCTGGTATGATCGCACCCGTTGAGTTACGCGCGTTAAGTTCATTTATTTGATCCGTACTCGTCTCGCAGTAGCCCTTCACACTTCGAGCGGGCAAAACTTTCTATTCGTACGTCGCCTCGCGGCCGGCAGCATATGCACGCGAAGCTCTCTTCGAGCCCCACGCCGTGCGCAATAGGCTACGCCCATTGCGCCTGATTTCCTGAGCCAAAATCGGACGTTTAAGCCCTCTACGCACCGTTTTTCTACAAATGGCGAGGCGGGCCCCGCTCCTGCACGGACATTAGCCCGACCAGTGCTCGCGGTAGACGGTCGTTTTGAATATAAATAAATAAATTAACCCACGGCGTGCAATTTCGTGCTTGCTGGATTAACTGCGTCTTCGCCCGACGAATTCGATTCGGGAGAGGGCGGAAAAAAAAAAAAAAAAGAAAAAGAGGGAGGGGTGCAACACGAGGACTTCCCAGGGGGTCACCCATCCTAGTACTACTCTCGCCCAAGCACGCTTAACTTCGGAGTTCTGATGGGATCCGGTGCATTAGTGCTGGTATGATCGCACCCGTTGAGTTACGCGCGTTAAGTTCATTTATTTGATCCGTACTCGTCTCGCAGTAGCCCTTCACACTTCGAGTGGGCAAAACTTTCTATTCGTACGTCGCCTCGCGGCCGGCAGCATATGCACGCGAAGCTCTCTTCGAGCCCCACGCCGTGCGTAATGGGCTACGCCCATTGCGCCTGATTTCCTGAGCCAAAATCGGACGTTTAAGCCCTCTACGCACCGTTTTTCTACAAATGGCGAGGCGGGCCCCGCTCCTGCACGGACATTAGCCCGACCAGTGCTCGCGGTAGACGGTCGTTTTGAATATAAATAAATAAATTAACCCACGGCGTGCAATTTCGTGCTTGCTGGATTAACTGCGTCTTCGCCCGACGAATTCGATTCGGGAGAGGGCGGAAAAAAAAAAAAAAAAGAAAAAGAGGGAGGGGTGCAACACGAGGACTTCCCAGGGGGTCACCCATCCTAGTACTACTCTCGCCCAAGCACGCTTAACTTCGGAGTTCTGATGGGATCCGGTGCATTAGTGCTGGTATGATCGCACCCGTTGAGTTACGCGCGTTAAGTTCATTTATTTGATCCGTACTCGTCTCGCAGTAGCCCTTCACACTTCGAGCGGGCAAAACTTTCTATTCGTACGTCGCCTCGCGGCCGGCAGCATATGCACGCGAAGCTCTCTTCGAGCCCCACGCCGTGCGCAATAGGCTACGCCCATTGCGCCTGATTTCCTGAGCCAAAATCGGACGTTTAAGCCCTCTACGCACCGTTTTTCTACAAATGGCGAGGCGGGCCCCGCTCCTGCACGGACATTAGCCCGACCAGTGCTCGCGGTAGACGGTCGTTTTGAAAATAAATAAATAAATTAACCCACGGCGTGCAATTTCGTGCTTGCTGGATTAACTGCGTCTTCGCCAGACGAATTCGATTCGGGAGAGGGCGGAAAAAAAAAAAAAAAAGAAAAAGAGGGAGGGGTGCAACACGAGGACTTCCCAGGGGGTCACCCATCCTAGTACTACTCTCGCCCAAGCACGCTTAACTTCGGAGTTCTGATGGGATCCGGTGCATTAGTGCTGGTATGATCGCACCCGTTGAGTTACGCGCGTTAAGTTCATTTATTTGATCCGTACTCGTCTCGCAGTAGCCCTTCACACTTCGAGCGGGCAAAACTTTCTATTCGTACGTCGCCTCGCGGCCGGCAGCATATGCACGCGAAGCTCTCTTCGAGCCCCACGCCGTGCGCAATGGGCGCGGTAGACGGTCGTTTTGAAAATAAATAAATAAATTAACCCACGGCGTGCAATTTCGTGCTTGCTGGATTAACTGCGTCTTCGCCCGACGAATTCGATTCGGGAGAGGGCGGAAAAAAAAAAAAAAAAAAAAAAGAGGGAGGGGTGCAACACGAGGACTTCCCAGGGGGTCACCCATCCTAGTACTACTCTCGCCCAAGCACGCTTAACTTCGGAGTTCTGATGGGATCCGGTGCATTAGTGCTGGTATGATCGCACCCGTTGAGTTACGCGCGTTAAGTTCATTTATTTGATCCGTACTCGTCTCGCAGTAGCCCTTCACACTTCGAGCGGGCAAAACTTTCTATTCGTACGTCGCCTCGCGGCCGGCAGCATATGCACGCGAAGCTCTCTTCGAGCCCCACGCCGTGCGCAATGGGCTACGCCCATTGCGCCTGATTTCCTGAGCCAAAATCGGACGTTTAAGCCCTCTACGCACCGTTTTTCTACAAATGGCGAGGCGGGCCCCGCTCCTGCACGGACATTAGCCCGACCAGTGCTCGCGGTAGACGGTCGTTTTGAAAATAAATAAATAAATTAACCCACGGCGTTCAATTTCGTGCTTGCTGGATTAACTGCGTCTTCGCCCGACGAATTCGATTCGGGAGAGGGCGGAAAAAAAAAAAAAAAAGAAAAAGAGGGAGGGGTGCAACACGAGGACTTCCCAGGGGGTCACCCATCCTAGTACTACTCTCGCCCAAGCACGCTTAACTTCGGAGTTCTGATGGGATCCGGTGCATTAGTGCTGGTATGATCGCACCCGTTGAGTTACGCGCGTTAAGTTCATTTATTTGATCCGTACTCGTCTCGCAGTAGCCCTTCACACTTCGAGCGGGCAAAACTTTCTATTCGTACGTCGCCTCGCGGCCGGCAGCATATGCACGCGAAGCTCTCTTCGAGCCCCACGCCGTGCGCAATAGGCTACGCCCATTGCGCCTGATTTCCTGAGCCAAAATCGGACGTTTAAGCCCTCTACGCACCGTTTTTCTACAAATGGCGAGGCGGGCCCCGCTCCTGCACGGACATTAGCCCGACCAGTGCTCGCGGTAGACGGTCGTTTTGAAAATAAATAAATAAATTAACCCACGGCGTGCAATTTCGTGCTTGCTGGATTAACTGCGTCTTCGCCCGACGAATTCGATTCGGGAGAGGGCGGAAAAAAAAAAAAAAAAGAAAAAGAGGGAGGGGTGCAACACGAGGACTTCCCAGGGGGTCACCCATCCTAGTACTACTCTCGCCCAAGCACGCTTAACTTCGGAGTTCTGATGGGATCCGGTGCATTAGTGCTGGTATGATCGCACCCGTTGAGTTACGCGCGTTAAGTTCATTTATTTGATCCGTACTCGTCTCGCAGTAGCCCTTCACACTTCGAGCGGGCAAAACTTTCTATTCGTACGTCGCCTCGCGGCCGGCAGCATATGCACGCGAAGCTCTCTTCGAGCCCCACGCCGTGCGCAATAGGCTACGCCCATTGCGCCTGATTTCCTGAGCCAAAATCGGACGTTTAAGCCCTCTACGCACCGTTTTTCTACAAATGGCGAGGCGGGCCCCGCTCCTGCACGGACATTAGCCCGACCAGTGCTCGCGGTAGACGGTCGTTTTGAAAATAAATAAATAAATTAACCCACGGCGTGCAATTTCGTGCTTGCTGGATTAACTGCGTCTTCGCCAGACGAATTCGATTCGGGAGAGGGCGGAAAAAAAAAAAAAAAAGAAAAAGAGGGAGGGGTGCAACACGAGGACTTCCCAGGGGGTCACCCATCCTAGTACTACTCTCGCCCAAGCACGCTTAACTTCGGAGTTCTGATGGGATCCGGTGCATTAGTGCTGGTATGATCGCACCCGTTGAGTTACGCGCGTTAAGTTCATTTATTTGATCCGTACTCGTCTCGCAGTAGCCCTTCACACTTCGAGCGGGCAAAACTTTCTATTCGTACGTCGCCTCGCGGCCGGCAGCATATGCACGCGAAGCTCTCTTCGAGCCCCACGCCGTGCGCAATGGGCGCGGTAGACGGTCGTTTTGAAAATAAATAAATAAATTAACCCACGGCGTGCAATTTCGTGCTTGCTGGATTAACTGCGTCTTCGCCCGACGAATTCGATTCGGGAGAGGGCGGAAAAAAAAAAAAAAAAAAAAAAGAGGGAGGGGTGCAACACGAGGACTTCCCAGGGGGTCACCCATCCTAGTACTACTCTCGCCCAAGCACGCTTAACTTCGGAGTTCTGATGGGATCCGGTGCATTAGTGCTGGTATGATCGCACCCGTTGAGTTACGCGCGTTAAGTTCATTTATTTGATCCGTACTCGTCTCGCAGTAGCCCTTCACACTTCGAGCGGGCAAAACTTTCTATTCGTACGTCGCCTCGCGGCCGGCAGCATATGCACGCGAAGCTCTCTTCGAGCCCCACGCCGTGCGCAATGGGCTACGCCCATTGCGCCTGATTTCCTGAGCCAAAATCGGACGTTTAAGCCCTCTACGCACCGTTTTTCTACAAATGGCGAGGCGGGCCCCGCTCCTGCACGGACATTAGCCCGACCAGTGCTCGCGGTAGACGGTCGTTTTGAAAATAAATAAATAAATTAACCCACGGCGTGCAATTTCGTGCTTGCTGGATTAACTGCGTCTTCGCCCGACGAATTCGATTCGGGAGAGGGCGGAAAAAAAAAAAAAAAAGAAAAAGAGGGAGGGGTGCAACACGAGGACTTCCCAGGGGGTCACCCATCCTAGTACTACTCTCGCCCAAGCACGCTTAACTTCGGAGTTCTGATGGGATCCGGTGCATTAGTGCTGGTATGATCGCACCCGTTGAGTTACGCGCGTTAAGTTCATTTATTTGATCCGTACTCGTCTCGCAGTAGCCCTTCACACTTCGAGCGGGCAAAACTTTCTATTCGTACGTCGCCTCGCGGCCGGCAGCATATGCACGCGAAGCTCTCTTCGAGCCCCACGCCGTGCGCAATAGGCTACGCCCATTGCGCCTGATTTCCTGAGCCAAAATCGGACGTTTAAGCCCTCTACGCACCGTTTTTCTACAAATGGCGAGGCGGGCCCCGCTCCTGCACGGACATTAGCCCGACCAGTGCTCGCGGTAGACGGTCGTTTTGAAAATAAATAAATAAATTAACCCACGGCGTGCAATTTCGTGCTTGCTGGATTAACTGCGTCTTCGCCCGACGAATTCGATTCGGGAGAGGGCGGAAAAAAAAAAAAAAAAGAAAAAGAGGGAGGGGTGCAACACGAGGACTTCCCAGGGGGTCACCCATCCTAGTACTACCCTCGCCCAAGCACGCTTAACTTCGGAGTTCTGATGGGATCCGGTGCATTAGTGCTGGTATGATCGCACCCGTTGAGTTACGCGCGTTAAGTTCATTTATTTGATCCGTACTCGTCTCGCAGTAGCCCTTCACACTTCGAGCGGGCAAAACTTTCTATTCGTACGTCGCCTCGCGGCCGGCAGCATATGCACGCGAAGCTCTCTTCGAGCCCCACGCCGTGCGCAATAGGCTACGCCCATTGCGCCTGATTTCCTGAGCCAAAATCGGACGTTTAAGCCCTCTACGCACCGTTTTTCTACAAATGGCGAGGCGGGCCCCGCTCCTGCACGGACATTAGCCCGACCAGTGCTCGCGGTAGACGGTCGTTTTGAAAATAAATAAATAAATTAACCCACGGCGTGCAATTTCGTGCTTGCTGGATTAACTGCGTCTTCGCCAGACGAATTCGATTCGGGAGAGGGCGGAAAAAAAAAAAAAAAAGAAAAAGAGGGAGGGGTGCAACACGAGGACTTCCCAGGGGGTCACCCATCCTAGTACTACTCTCGCCCAAGCACGCTTAACTTCGGAGTTCTGATGGGATCCGGTGCATTAGTGCTGGTATGATCGCACCCGTTGAGTTACGCGCGTTAAGTTCATTTATTTGATCCGTACTCGTCTCGCAGTAGCCCTTCACACTTCGAGCGGGCAAAACTTTCTATTCGTACGTCGCCTCGCGGCCGGCAGCATTTGCACGCGAAGCTCTCTTCGAGCCCCACGCCGTGCGCAATGGGCGCGGTAGACGGTCGTTTTGAAAATAAATAAATAAATTAACCCACGGCGTGCAATTTCGTGCTTGCTGGATTAACTGCGTCTTCGCCCGACGAATTCGATTCGGGAGAGGGCGGAAAAAAAAAAAAAAAAAAAAAAGAGGGAGGGGTGCAACACGAGGACTTCCCAGGGGGTCACCCATCCTAGTACTACTCTCGCCCAAGCACGCTTAACTTCGGAGTTCTGATGGGATCCGGTGCATTAGTGCTGGTATGATCGCACCCGTTGAGTTACGCGCGTTAAGTTCATTTATTTGATCCGTACTCGTCTCGCAGTAGCCCTTCACACTTCGAGCGGGCAAAACTTTCTATTCGTACGTCGCCTCGCGGCCGGCAGCATATGCACGCGAAGCTCTCTTCGAGCCCCACGCCGTGCGCAATGGGCTACGCCCATTGCGCCTGATTTCCTGAGCCAAAATCGGACGTTTAAGCCCTCTACGCACCGTTTTTCTACAAATGGCGAGGCGGGCCCCGCTCCTGCACGGACATTAGCCCGACCAGTGCTCGCGGTAGACGGTCGTTTTGAAAATAAATAAATAAATTAACCCACGGCGTGCAATTTCGTGCTTGCTGGATTAACTGCGTCTTCGCCCGACGAATTCGATTCGGGAGAGGGCGGAAAAAAAAAAAAAAAAGAAAAAGAGGAAGGGGTGCAACACGAGGACTTCCCAGGGGGTCACCCATCCTAGTACTACTCTCGCCCAAGCACGCTTAACTTCGGAGTTCTGATGGGATCCGGTGCATTAGTGCTGGTATGATCGCACCCGTTGAGTTACGCGCGTTAAGTTCATTTATTTGATCCGTACTCGTCTCGCAGTAGCCCTTCACACTTCGAGCGGGCAAAACTTTCTATTCGTACGTCGCCTCGCGGCCGGCAGCATATGCACGCGAAGCTCTCTTCGAGCCCCACGCCGTGCGCAATAGGCTACGCCCATTGCGCCTGATTTCCTGAGCCAAAATCGGACGTTTAAGCCCTCTACGCACCGTTTTTCTACAAATGGCGAGGCGGGCCCCGCTCCTGCACGGACATTAGCCCGACCAGTGCTCGCGGTAGACGGTCGTTTTGAATATAAATAAATAAATTAACCCACGGCGTGCAATTTCGTGCTTGCTGGATTAACTGCGTCTTCGCCCGACGAATTCGATTCGGGAGAGGGCGGAAAAAAAAAAAAAAAAGAAAAAGAGGGAGGGGTGCAACACGAGGACTTCCCAGGGGGTCACCCATCCTAGTACTACTCTCGCCCAAGCACGCTTAACTTCGGAGTTCTGATGGGATCCGGTGCATTAGTGCTGGTATGATCGCACCCGTTGAGTTACGCGCGTTAAGTTCATTTATTTGATCCGTACTCGTCTCGCAGTAGCCCTTCACACTTCGAGTGGGCAAAACTTTCTATTCGTACGTCGCCTCGCGGCCGGCAGCATATGCACGCGAAGCTCTCTTCGAGCCCCACGCCGTGCGCAATAGGCTACACCCATTGCGCCTGATTTCCTGAGCCAAAATCGGACGTTTAAGCCCTCTACGCACCGTTTTTCTACAAATGGCGAGGCGGGCCCCGCTCCTGCACGGACATTAGCCCGACCAGTGCTCGCGGTAGACGGTCGTTTTGAAAATAAATAAATAAATTAACCCACGGCGTGCAATTTCGTGCTTGCTGGATTAACTGCGTCTTCGCCCGACGAATTCGATTCGGGAGAGGGCGGAAAAAAAAAAAAAAAAGAAAAAGAGGGAGGGGTGCAACACGAGGACTTCCCAGGGGGTCACCCATCCTAGTACTACTCTCGCCCAAGCACGCTTAACTTCGGAGTTCTGATGGGATCCGGTGCATTAGTGCTGGTATGATCGCACCCGTTGAGTTACGCGCGTTAAGTTCATTTATTTGATCCGTACTCGTCTCGCAGTAGCCCTTCACACTTCGAGTGGGCAAAACTTTCTATTCGTACGTCGCCTCGCGGCCGGCAGCATATGCACGCGAAGCTCTCTTCGAGCCCCACGCCGTGCGCAATAGGCTACGCCCATTGCGCCTGATTTCCTGAGCCAAAATCGGACGTTTAAGCCCTCTACGCACCGTTTTTCTACAAATGGCGAGGCGGGCCCCGCTCCTGCACGGACATTAGCCCGACCAGTGCTCGCGGTAGACGGTCGTTTTGAAAATAAATAAATAAATTAACCCACGGCGTGCAATTTCGTGCTTGCTGGATTAACTGCGTCTTCGCCCGACGAATTCGATTCGGGAGAGGGCGGAAAAAAAAAAAAAAAAGAAAAAGAGGGAGGGGTGCAACACGAGGACTTCCCAGGGGGTCACCCATCCTAGTACTACTCTCGCCCAAGCACGCTTAACTTCGGAGTTCTGATGGGATCCGGTGCATTAGTGCTGGTATGATCGCACCCGTTGAGTTACGCGCGTTAAGTTCATTTATTTGATCCGTACTCGTCTCGCAGTAGCCCTTCACACTTCGAGTGGGCAAAACTTTCTATTCGTACGTCGCCTCGCGGCCGGCAGCATATGCACGCGAAGCTCTCTTCGAGCCCCACGCCGTGCGCAATGGGCTACGCCCATTGCGCCTGATTTCCTGAGCCAAAATCGGACGTTTAAGCCCTCTACGCACCGTTTTTCTACAAATGGCGAGGCGGGCCCCGCTCCTGCACGGACATTAGCCCGACCAGTGCTCGCGGTAGACGGTCGTTTTGAATATAAATAAATAAATTAACCCACGGCGTGCAATTTCGTGCTTGCTGGATTAACTGCGTCTTCGCCCGACGAATTCGATTCGGGAGAGGGCGGAAAAAAAAAAAAAAAAAGAAAAAGAGGGAGGGGTGCAACACGAGGACTTCCCAGGGGGTCACCCATCCTAGTACTACTCTCGCCCAAGCACGCTTAACTTCGGAGTTCTGATGGGATCCGGTGCATTAGTGCTGGTATGATCGCACCCGTTGAGTTACGCGCGTTAAGTTCATTTATTTGATCCGTACTCGTCTCGCAGTAGCCCTTCACACTTCGAGTGGGCAAAACTTTCTATTCGTACGTCGCCTCGCGGCCGGCAGCATATGCACGCGAAGCTCTCTTCGAGCCCCACGCCGTGCGTAATGGGCTACGCCCATTGCGCCTGATTTCCTGAGCCAAAATCGGACGTTTAAGCCCTCTACGCACCGTTTTTCTACAAATGGCGAGGCGGGCCCCGCTCCTGCACGGACATTAGCCCGACCAGTGCTCGCGGTAGACGGTCGTTTTGAATATAAATAAATAAATTAACCCACGGCGTGCAATTTCGTGCTTGCTGGATTAACTGCGTCTTCGCCCGACGAATTCGATTCGGGAGAGGGCGGAAAAAAAAAAAAAAAAGAAAAAGAGGGAGGGGTGCAACACGAGGACTTCCCAGGGGGTCACCCATCCTAGTACTACTCTCGCCCAAGCACGCTTAACTTCGGAGTTCTGATGGGATCCGGTGCATTAGTGCTGGTATGATCGCACCCGTTGAGTTACGCGCGTTAAGTTCATTTATTTGATCCGTACTCGTCTCGCAGTAGCCCTTCACACTTCGAGCGGGCAAAACTTTCTATTCGTACGTCGCCTCGCGGCCGGCAGCATATGCACGCGAAGCTCTCTTCGAGCCCCACGCCGTGCGCAATAGGCTACGCCCATTGCGCCTGATTTCCTGAGCCAAAATCGGACGTTTAAGCCCTCTACGCACCGTTTTTCTACAAATGGCGAGGCGGGCCCCGCTCCTGCACGGACATTAGCCCGACCAGTGCTCGCGGTAGACGGTCGTTTTGAAAATAAATAAATAAATTAACCCACGGCGTGCAATTTCGTGCTTGCTGGATTAACTGCGTCTTCGCCCGACGAATTCGATTCGGGAGAGGGCGGAAAAAAAAAAAAAAAAGAAAAAGAGGGAGGGGTGCAACACGAGGACTTCCCAGGGGGTCACCCATCCTAGTACTACTCTCGCCCAAGCACGCTTAACTTCGGAGTTCTGATGGGATCCGGTGCATTAGTGCTGGTATGATCGCACCCGTTGAGTTACGCGCGTTAAGTTCATTTATTTGATCCGTACTCGTCTCGCAGTAGCCCTTCACACTTCGAGCGGGCAAAACTTTCTATTCGTACGTCGCCTCGCGGCCGACAGCATATGCACGCGAAGCTCTCTTCGAGCCCCACGCCGTGCGCAATAGGCTACGCCCATTGCGCCTGATTTCCTGAGCCAAAATCGGACGTTTAAGCCCTCTACGCACCGTTTTTCTACAAATGGCGAGGCGGGCCCCGCTCCTGCACGGACATTAGCCCGACCAGTGCTCGCGGTAGACGGTCGTTTTGAAAATAAATAAATAAATTAACCCACGGCGTGCAATTTCGTGCTTGCTGGATTAACTGCGTCTTCGCCCGACGAATTCGATTCGGGAGAGGGCGGAAAAAAAAAAAAAAAGAAAAAGAGGGAGGGGTGCAACACGAGGACTTCCCAAGGGGTCACCCATCCTAGTACTACTCTCGCCCAAGCACGCTTAACTTCGGAGTTCTGATGGGATCCGGTGCATTAGTGCTGGTATGATCGCACCCGTTGAGTTACGCGCGTTAAGTTCATTTATTTGATCCGTACTCGTCTCGCAGTAGCCCTTCACACTTCGAGCGGGCAAAACTTTCTATTCGTACGTCGCCTCGCGGCCGGCAGCATATGCACGCGAAGCTCTCTTCGAGCCCCACGCCGTGCGCAATAGGCTACGCCCATTGCGCCTGATTTCCTGAGCCAAAATCGGACGTTTAAGCCCTCTACGCACCGTTTTTCTACAAATGGCGAGGCGGGCCCCGCTCCTGCACGGACATTAGCCCGACCAGTGCTCGCGGTAGACGGTCGTTTTGAAAATAAATAAATAAATTAACCCACGGCGTGCAATTTCGTGCTTGCTGGATTAACTGCGTCTTCGCCCGACGAATTCGATTCGGGAGAGGGCGGAAAAAAAAAAAAAAAAGAAAAAGAGGGAGGGGTGCAACACGAGGACTTCCCAGGGGGTCACCCATCCTAGTACTACTCTCGCCCAAGCACGCTTAACTTCGGAGTTCTGATGGGATCCGGTGCATTAGTGCTGGTATGATCGCACCCGTTGAGTTACGCGCGTTAAGTTCATTTATTTGATCCGTACTCGTCTCGCAGTAGCCCTTCACACTTCGAGTGGGCAAAACTTTCTATTCGTACGTCGCCTCGCGGCCGGCAGCATATGCACGCGAAGCTCTCTTCGAGCCCCACGCCGTGCGCAATAGGCTACGCCCATTGCGCCTGATTTCCTGAGCCAAAATCGGACGTTTAAGCCCTCTACGCACCGTTTTTCTACAAATGGCGAGGCGGGCCCCGCTCCTGCACGGACATTAGCCCGACCAGTGCTCGCGGTAGACGGTCGTTTTGAAAATAAATAAATAAATTAACCCACGGCGTGCAATTTCGTGCTTGCTGGATTAACTGCGTCTTCGCCCGACGAATTCGATTCGGGAGAGGGCGGAAAAAAAAAAAAAAAAGAAAAAGAGGGAGGGGTGCAACACGAGGACTTCCCAGGGGGTCACCCATCCTAGTACTACTCTCGCCCAAGCACGCTTAACTTCGGAGTTCTGATGGGATCCGGTGCATTAGTGCTGGTATGATCGCACCCGTTGAGTTACGCGCGTTAAGTTCATTTATTTGATCCGTACTCGTCTCGCAGTAGCCCTTCACACTTCGAGTGGGCAAAACTTTCTATTCGTACGTCGCCTCGCGGCCGGCAGCATATGCACGCGAAGCTCTCTTCGAGCCCCACGCCGTGCGCAATGGGCTACGCCCATTGCGCCTGATTTCCTGAGCCAAAATCGGACGTTTAAGCCCTCTACGCACCGTTTTTCTACAAATGGCGAGGCGGGCCCCGCTCCTGCACGGACATTAGCCCGACCAGTGCTCGCGGTAGACGGTCGTTTTGAATATAAATAAATAAATTAACCCACGGCGTGCAATTTCGTGCTTGCTGGATTAACTGCGTCTTCGCCCGACGAATTCGATTCGGGAGAGGGCGGAAAAAAAAAAAAAAAAGAAAAAGAGGGAGGGGTGCAACACGAGGACTTCCCAGGGGGTCACCCATCCTAGTACTACTCTCGCCCAAGCACGCTTAACTTCGGAGTTCTGATGGGATCCGGTGCATTAGTGCTGGTATGATCGCACCCGTTGAGTTACGCGCGTTAAGTTCATTTATTTGATCCGTACTCGTCTCGCAGTAGCCCTTCACACTTCGAGCGGGCAAAACTTTCTATTCGTACGTCGCCTCGCGGCCGACAGCATATGCACGCGAAGCTCTCTTCGAGCCCCACGCCGTGCGCAATAGGCTACGCCCATTGCGCCTGATTTCCTGAGCCAAAATCGGACGTTTAAGCCCTCTACGCACCGTTTTTCTACAAATGGCGAGGCGGGCCCCGCTCCTGCACGGACATTAGCCCGACCAGTGCTCGCGGTAGACGGTCGTTTTGAATATAAATAAATAAATTAACCCACGGCGTGCAATTTCGTGCTTGCTGGATTAACTGCGTCTTCGCCCGACGAATTCGATTCGGGAGAGGGCGGAAAAAAAAAAAAAAAAGAAAAAGAGGGAGGGGTGCAACACGAGGACTTCCCAGGGGGTCACCCATCCTAGTACTACTCTCGCCCAAGCACGCTTAACTTCGGAGTTCTGATGGGATCCGGTGCATTAGTGCTGGTATGATCGCACCCGTTGAGTTACGCGCGTTAAGTTCATTTATTTGATCCGTACTCGTCTCGCAGTAGCCCTTCACACTTCGAGTGGGCAAAACTTTCTATTCGTACGTCGCCTCGCGGCCGGCAGCATATGCACGCGAAGCTCTCTTCGAGCCCCACGCCGTGCGCAATAGGCTACGCCCATTGCGCCTGATTTCCTGAGCCAAAATCGGACGTTTAAGCCCTCTACGCACCGTTTTTCTACAAATGGCGAGGCGGGCCCCGCTCCTGCACGGACATTAGCCCGACCAGTGCTCGCGGTAGACGGTCGTTTTGAAAATAAATAAATAAATTAACCCACGGCGTGCAATTTCGTGCTTGCTGGATTAACTGCGTCTTCGCCCGACGAATTCGATTCGGGAGAGGGCGGAAAAAAAAAAAAAAAAGAAAAAGAGGGAGGGGTGCAACACGAGGACTTCCCAGGGGGTCACCCATCCTAGTACTACTCTCGCCCAAGCACGCTTAACTTCGGAGTTCTGATGGGATCCGGTGCATTAGTGCTGGTATGATCGCACCCGTTGAGTTACGCGCGTTAAGTTCATTTATTTGATCCGTACTCGTCTCGCAGTAGCCCTTCACACTTCGAGCGGGCAAAACTTTCTATTCGTACGTCGCCTCGCGGCCGACAGCATATGCACGCGAAGCTCTCTTCGAGCCCCACGCCGTGCGCAATAGGCTACGCCCATTGCGCCTGATTTCCTGAGCCAAAATCGGACGTTTAAGCCCTCTACGCACCGTTTTTCTACAAATGGCGAGGCGGGCCCCGCTCCTGCACGGACATTAGCCCGACCAGTGCTCGCGGTAGACGGTCGTTTTGAATATAAATAAATAAATTAACCCACGGCGTGCAATTTCGTGCTTGCTGGATTAACTGCGTCTTCGCCCGACGAATTCGATTCGGGAGAGGGCGGAAAAAAAAAAAAAAAAGAAAAAGAGGGAGGGGTGCAACACGAGGACTTCCCAGGGGGTCACCCATCCTAGTACTACTCTCGCCCAAGCACGCTTAACTTCGGAGTTCTGATGGGATCCGGTGCATTAGTGCTGGTATGATCGCACCCGTTGAGTTACGCGCGTTAAGTTCATTTATTTGATCCGTACTCGTCTCGCAGTAGCCCTTCACACTTCGAGTGGGCAAAACTTTCTATTCGTACGTCGCCTCGCGGCCGGCAGCATATGCACGCGAAGCTCTCTTCGAGCCCCACGCCGTGCGCAATAGGCTACGCCCATTGCGCCTGATTTCCTGAGCCAAAATCGGACGTTTAAGCCCTCTACGCACCGTTTTTCTACAAATGGCGAGGCGGGCCCCGCTCCTGCACGGACATTAGCCCGACCAGTGCTCGCGGTAGACGGTCGTTTTGAAAATAAATAAATAAATTAACCCACGGCGTGCAATTTCGTGCTTGCTGGATTAACTGCGTCTTCGCCCGACGAATTCGATTCGGGAGAGGGCGGAAAAAAAAAAAAAAAAGAAAAAGAGGGAGGGGTGCAACACGAGGACTTCCCAGGGGGTCACCCATCCTAGTACTACTCTCGCCCAAGCACGCTTAACTTCGGAGTTCTGATGGGATCCGGTGCATTAGTGCTGGTATGATCGCACCCGTTGAGTTACGCGCGTTAAGTTCATTTATTTGATCCGTACTCGTCTCGCAGTAGCCCTTCACACTTCGAGCGGGCAAAACTTTCTATTCGTACGTCGCCTCGCGGCCGGCAGCATATGCACGCGAAGCTCTCTTCGAGCCCCACGCCGTGCGCAATAGGCTACGCCCATTGCGCCTGATTTCCTGAGCCAAAATCGGACGTTTAAGCCCTCTACGCACCGTTTTTCTACAAATGGCGAGGCGGGCCCCGCTCCTGCACGGACATTAGCCCGACCAGTGCTCGCGGTAGACGGTCGTTTTGAAAATAAATAAATAAATTAACCCACGGCGTGCAATTTCGTGCTTGCTGGATTAACTGCGTCTTCGCCCGACGAATTCGATTCGGGAGAGGGCGGAAAAAAAAAAAAAAAAGAAAAAGAGGGAGGGGTGCAACACGAGGACTTCCCAGGGGGTCACCCATCCTAGTACTACTCTCGCCCAAGCACGCTTAACTTCGGAGTTCTGATGGGATCCGGTGCATTAGTGCTGGTATGATCGCACCCGTTGAGTTACGCGCGTTAAGTTCATTTATTTGATCCGTACTCGTCTCGCAGTAGCCCTTCACACTTCGAGTGGGCAAAACTTTCTATTCGTACGTCGCCTCGCGGCCGGCAGCATATGCACGCGAAGCTCTCTTCGAGCCCCACGCCGTGCGCAATAGGCTACGCCCATTGCGCCTGATTTCCTGAGCCAAAATCGGACGTTTAAGCCCTCTACGCACCGTTTTTCTACAAATGGCGAGGCGGGCCCCGCTCCTGCACGGACATTAGCCCGACCAGTGCTCGCGGTAGACGGTCGTTTTGAAAATAAATAAATAAATTAACCCACGGCGTGCAATTTCGTGCTTGCTGGATTAACTGCGTCTTCGCCCGACGAATTCGATTCGGGAGAGGGCGGAAAAAAAAAAAAAAAAGAAAAAGAGGGAGGGGTGCAACACGAGGACTTCCCAGGGGGTCACCCATCCTAGTACTACTCTCGCCCAAGCACGCTTAACTTCGGAGTTCTGATGGGATCCGGTGCATTAGTGCTGGTATGATCGCACCCGTTGAGTTACGCGCGTTAAGTTCATTTATTTGATCCGTACTCGTCTCGCAGTAGCCCTTCACACTTCGAGTGGGCAAAACTTTCTATTCGTACGTCGCCTCGCGGCCGGCAGCATATGCACGCGAAGCTCTCTTCGAGCCCCACGCCGTGCGCAATAGGCTACGCCCATTGCGCCTGATTTCCTGAGCCAAAATCGGACGTTTAAGCCCTCTACGCACCGTTTTTCTACAAATGGCGAGGCGGGCCCCGCTCCTGCACGGACATTAGCCCGACCAGTGCTCGCGGTAGACGGTCGTTTTGAAAATAAATAAATAAATTAACCCACGGCGTGCAATTTCGTGCTTGCTGGATTAACTGCGTCTTCGCCCGACGAATTCGATTCGGGAGAGGGCGGAAAAAAAAAAAAAAAAGAAAAAGAGGGAGGGGTGCAACACGAGGACTTCCCAGGGGGTCACCCATCCTAGTACTACTCTCGCCCAAGCACGCTTAACTTCGGAGTTCTGATGGGATCCGGTGCATTAGTGCTGGTATGATCGCACCCGTTGAGTTACGCGCGTTAAGTTCATTTATTTGATCCGTACTCGTCTCGCAGTAGCCCTTCACACTTCGAGTGGGCAAAACTTTCTATTCGTACGTCGCCTCGCGGCCGGCAGCATATGCACGCGAAGCTCTCTTCGAGCCCCACGCCGTGCGCAATAGGCTACGCCCATTGCGCCTGATTTCCTGAGCCAAAATCGGACGTTTAAGCCCTCTACGCACCGTTTTTCTACAAATGGCGAGGCGGGCCCCGCTCCTGCACGGACATTAGCCCGACCAGTGCTCGCGGTAGACGGTCGTTTTGAAAATAAATAAATAAATTAACCCACGGCGTGCAATTTCGTGCTTGCTGGATTAACTGCGTCTTCGCCCGACGAATTCGATTCGGGAGAGGGCGGAAAAAAAAAAAAAAAAGAAAAAGAGGGAGGGGTGCAACACGAGGACTTCCCAGGGGGTCACCCATCCTAGTACTACTCTCGCCCAAGCACGCTTAACTTCGGAGTTCTGATGGGATCCGGTGCATTAGTGCTGGTATGATCGCACCCGTTGAGTTACGCGCGTTAAGTTCATTTATTTGATCCGTACTCGTCTCGCAGTAGCCCTTCACACTTCGAGCGGGCAAAACTTTCTATTCGTACGTCGCCTCGCGGCCGACAGCATATGCACGCGAAGCTCTCTTCGAGCCCCACGCCGTGCGCAATAGGCTACGCCCATTGCGCCTGATTTCCTGAGCCAAAATCGGACGTTTAAGCCCTCTACGCACCGTTTTTCTACAAATGGCGAGGCGGGCCCCGCTCCTGCACGGACATTAGCCCGACCAGTGCTCGCGGTAGACGGTCGTTTTGAATATAAATAAATAAATTAACCCACGGCGTGCAATTTCGTGCTTGCTGGATTAACTGCGTCTTCGCCCGACGAATTCGATTCGGGAGAGGGCGGAAAAAAAAAAAAAAAAGAAAAAGAGGGAGGGGTGCAACACGAGGACTTCCCAGGGGGTCACCCATCCTAGTACTACTCTCGCCCAAGCACGCTTAACTTCGGAGTTCTGATGGGATCCGGTGCATTAGTGCTGGTATGATCGCACCCGTTGAGTTACGCGCGTTAAGTTCATTTATTTGATCCGTACTCGTCTCGCAGTAGCCCTTCACACTTCGAGTGGGCAAAACTTTCTATTCGTACGTCGCCTCGCGGCCGGCAGCATATGCACGCGAAGCTCTCTTCGAGCCCCACGCCGTGCGCAATAGGCTACGCCCATTGCGCCTGATTTCCTGAGCCAAAATCGGACGTTTAAGCCCTCTACGTACCGTTTTTCTACAAATGGCGAGGCGGGCCCCGCTCCTGCACGGACATTAGCCCGACCAGTGCTCGCGGTAGACGGTCGTTTTGAAAATAAATAAATAAATTAACCCACGGCGTGCAATTTCGTGCTTGCTGGATTAACTGCGTCTTCGCCCGACGAATTCGATTCGGGAGAGGGCGGAAAAAAAAAAAAAAAGAAAAAGAGGGAGGGGTGCAACACGAGGACTTCCCAGGGGGTCACCCATCCTAGTACTACTCTCGCCCAAGCACGCTTAACTTCGGAGTTCTGATGGGATCCGGTGCATTAGTGCTGGTATGATCGCACCCGTTGAGTTACGCGCGTTAAGTTCATTTATTTGATCCGTACTCGTCTCGCAGTAGCCCTTCACACTTCGAGCGGGCAAAACTTTCTATTCGTACGTCGCCTCGCGGCCGGCAGCATATGCACGCGAAGCTCTCTTCGAGCCCCACGCCGTGCGCAATAGGCTACGCCCATTGCGCCTGATTTCCTGAGCCAAAATCGGACGTTTAAGCCCTCTACGCACCGTTTTTCTACAAATGGCGAGGCGGGCCCCGCTCCTGCACGGACATTAGCCCGACCAGTGCTCGCGGTAGACGGTCGTTTTGAAAATAAATAAATAAATTAACCCACGGCGTGCAATTTCGTGCTTGCTGGATTAACTGCGTCTTCGCCCGACGAATTCGATTCGGGAGAGGGCGGAAAAAAAAAAAAAAAAGAAAAAGAGGGAGGGGTGCAACACGAGGACTTCCCAAGGGGTCACCCATCCTAGTACTACTCTCGCCCAAGCACGCTTAACTTCGGAGTTCTGATGGGATCCGGTGCATTAGTGCTGGTATGATCGCACCCGTTGAGTTACGCGCGTTAAGTTCATTTATTTGATCCGTACTCGTCTCGCAGTAGCCCTTCACACTTCGAGCGGGCAAAACTTTCTATTCGTACGTCGCCTCGCGGCCGGCAGCATATGCACGCGAAGCTCTCTTCGAGCCCCACGCCGTGCGCAATAGGCTACGCCCATTGCGCCTGATTTCCTGAGCCAAAATCGGACGTTTAAGCCCTCTACGCACCGTTTTTCTACAAATGGCGAGGCGGGCCCCGCTCCTGCACGGACATTAGCCCGACCAGTGCTCGCGGTAGACGGTCGTTTTGAAAATAAATAAATAAATTAACCCACGGCGTGCAATTTCGTGCTTGCTGGATTAACTGCGTCTTCGCCCGACGAATTCGATTCGGGAGAGGGCGGAAAAAAAAAAAAAAAAAGAAAAAGAGGGAGGGGTGCAACACGAGGACTTCCCAGGGGGTCACCCATCCTAGTACTACTCTCGCCCAAGCACGCTTAACTTCGGAGTTCTGATGGGATCCGGTGCATTAGTGCTGGTATGATCGCACCCGTTGAGTTACGCGCGTTAAGTTCATTTATTTGATCCGTACTCGTCTCGCAGTAGCCCTTCACACTTCGAGTGGGCAAAACTTTCTATTCGTACGTCGCCTCGCGGCCGGCAGCATATGCACGCGAAGCTCTCTTCGAGCCCCACGCCGTGCGCAATAGGCTACGCCCATTGCGCCTGATTTCCTGAGCCAAAATCGGACGTTTAAGCCCTCTACGCACCGTTTTTCTACAAATGGCGAGGCGGGCCCCGCTCCTGCACGGACATTAGCCCGACCAGTGCTCGCGGTAGACGGTCGTTTTGAAAATAAATAAATAAATTAACCCACGGCGTGCAATTTCGTGCTTGCTGGATTAACTGCGTCTTCGCCCGACGAATTCGATTCGGGAGAGGGCGGAAAAAAAAAAAAAAAAGAAAAAGAGGGAGGGGTGCAACACGAGGACTTCCCAGGGGGTCACCCATCCTAGTACTACTCTCGCCCAAGCACGCTTAACTTCGGAGTTCTGATGGGATCCGGTGCATTAGTGCTGGTATGATCGCACCCGTTGAGTTACGCGCGTTAAGTTCATTTATTTGATCCGTACTCGTCTCGCAGTAGCCCTTCACACTTCGAGTGGGCAAAACTTTCTATTCGTACGTCGCCTCGCGGCCGGCAGCATATGCACGCGAAGCTCTCTTCGAGCCCCACGCCGTGCGTAATGGGCTACGCCCATTGCGCCTGATTTCCTGAGCCAAAATCGGACGTTTAAGCCCTCTACGCACCGTTTTTCTACAAATGGCGAGGCGGGCCCCGCTCCTGCACGGACATTAGCCCGACCAGTGCTCGCGGTAGACGGTCGTTTTGAATATAAATAAATAAATTAACCCACGGCGTGCAATTTCGTGCTTGCTGGATTAACTGCGTCTTCGCCCGACGAATTCGATTCGGGAGAGGGCGGAAAAAAAAAAAAAAAAGAAAAAGAGGGAGGGGTGCAACACGAGGACTTCCCAGGGGGTCACCCATCCTAGTACTACTCTCGCCCAAGCACGCTTAACTTCGGAGTTCTGATGGGATCCGGTGCATTAGTGCTGGTATGATCGCACCCGTTGAGTTACGCGCGTTAAGTTCATTTATTTGATCCGTACTCGTCTCGCAGTAGCCCTTCACACTTCGAGTGGGCAAAACTTTCTATTCGTACGTCGCCTCGCGGCCGGCAGCATATGCACGCGAAGCTCTCTTCGAGCCCCACGCCGTGCGTAATGGGCTACGCCCATTGCGCCTGATTTCCTGAGCCAAAATCGGACGTTTAAGCCCTCTACGCACCGTTTTTCTACAAATGGCGAGGCGGGCCCCGCTCCTGCACGGACATTAGCCCGACCAGTGCTCGCGGTAGACGGTCGTTTTGAATATAAATAAATAAATTAACCCACGGCGTGCAATTTCGTGCTTGCTGGATTAACTGCGTCTTCGCCCGACGAATTCGATTCGGGAGAGGGCGGAAAAAAAAAAAAAAAAGAAAAAGAGGGAGGGGTGCAACACGAGGACTTCCCAGGGGGTCACCCATCCTAGTACTACTCTCGCCCAAGCACGCTTAACTTCGGAGTTCTGATGGGATCCGGTGCATTAGTGCTGGTATGATCGCACCCGTTGAGTTACGCGCGTTAAGTTCATTTATTTGATCCGTACTCGTCTCGCAGTAGCCCTTCACACTTCGAGTGGGCAAAACTTTCTATTCGTACGTCGCCTCGCGGCCGGCAGCATATGCACGCGAAGCTCTCTTCGAGCCCCACGCCGTGCGCAATAGGCTACGCCCATTGCGCCTGATTTCCTGAGCCAAAATCGGACGTTTAAGCCCTCTACGCACCGTTTTTCTACAAATGGCGAGGCGGGCCCCGCTCCTGCACGGACATTAGCCCGACCAGTGCTCGCGGTAGACGGTCGTTTTGAAAATAAATAAATAAATTAACCCACGGCGTGCAATTTCGTGCTTGCTGGATTAACTGCGTCTTCGCCCGACGAATTCGATTCGGGAGAGGGCGGAAAAAAAAAAAAAAAAGAAAAAGAGGGAGGGGTGCAACACGAGGACTTCCCAGGGGGTCACCCATCCTAGTACTACTCTCGCCCAAGCACGCTTAACTTCGGAGTTCTGATGGGATCCGGTGCATTAGTGCTGGTATGATCGCACCCGTTGAGTTACGCGCGTTAAGTTCATTTATTTGATCCGTACTCGTCTCGCAGTAGCCCTTCACACTTCGAGCGGGCAAAACTTTCTATTCGTACGTCGCCTCGCGGCCGACAGCATATGCACGCGAAGCTCTCTTCGAGCCCCACGCCGTGCGCAATAGGCTACGCCCATTGCGCCTGATTTCCTGAGCCAAAATCGGACGTTTAAGCCCTCTACGCACCGTTTTTCTACAAATGGCGAGGCGGGCCCCGCTCCTGCACGGACATTAGCCCGACCAGTGCTCGCGGTAGACGGTCGTTTTGAAAATAAATAAATAAATTAACCCACGGCGTGCAATTTCGTGCTTGCTGGATTAACTGCGTCTTCGCCCGACGAATTCGATTCGGGAGAGGGCGGAAAAAAAAAAAAAAAAGAAAAAGAGGGAGGGGTGCAACACGAGGACTTCCCAAGGGGTCACCCATCCTAGTACTACTCTCGCCCAAGCACGCTTAACTTCGGAGTTCTGATGGGATCCGGTGCATTAGTGCTGGTATGATCGCACCCGTTGAGTTACGCGCGTTAAGTTCATTTATTTGATCCGTACTCGTCTCGCAGTAGCCCTTCACACTTCGAGCGGGCAAAACTTTCTATTCGTACGTCGCCTCGCGGCCGGCAGCATATGCACGCGAAGCTCTCTTCGAGCCCCACGCCGTGCGCAATAGGCTACGCCCATTGCGCCTGATTTCCTGAGCCAAAATCGGACGTTTAAGCCCTCTACGCACCGTTTTTCTACAAATGGCGAGGCGGGCCCCGCTCCTGCACGGACATTAGCCCGACCAGTGCTCGCGGTAGACGGTCGTTTTGAAAATAAATAAATAAATTAACCCACGGCGTGCAATTTCGTGCTTGCTGGATTAACTGCGTCTTCGCCCGACGAATTCGATTCGGGAGAGGGCGGAAAAAAAAAAAAAAAAGAAAAAGAGGGAGGGGTGCAACACGAGGACTTCCCAGGGGGTCACCCATCCTAGTACTACTCTCGCCCAAGCACGCTTAACTTCGGAGTTCTGATGGGATCCGGTGCATTAGTGCTGGTATGATCGCACCCGTTGAGTTACGCGCGTTAAGTTCATTTATTTGATCCGTACTCGTCTCGCAGTAGCCCTTCACACTTCGAGTGGGCAAAACTTTCTATTCGTACGTCGCCTCGCGGCCGGCAGCATATGCACGCGAAGCTCTCTTCGAGCCCCACGCCGTGCGCAATAGGCTACGCCCATTGCGCCTGATTTCCTGAGCCAAAATCGGACGTTTAAGCCCTCTACGCACCGTTTTTCTACAAATGGCGAGGCGGGCCCCGCTCCTGCACGGACATTAGCCCGACCAGTGCTCGCGGTAGACGGTCGTTTTGAAAATAAATAAATAAATTAACCCACGGCGTGCAATTTCGTGCTTGCTGGATTAACTGCGTCTTCGCCCGACGAATTCGATTCGGGAGAGGGCGGAAAAAAAAAAAAAAAAGAAAAAGAGGGAGGGGTGCAACACGAGGACTTCCCAGGGGGTCACCCATCCTAGTACTACTCTCGCCCAAGCACGCTTAACTTCGGAGTTCTGATGGGATCCGGTGCATTAGTGCTGGTATGATCGCACCCGTTGAGTTACGCGCGTTAAGTTCATTTATTTGATCCGTACTCGTCTCGCAGTAGCCCTTCACACTTCGAGTGGGCAAAACTTTCTATTCGTACGTCGCCTCGCGGCCGGCAGCATATGCACGCGAAGCTCTCTTCGAGCCCCACGCCGTGCGTAATGGGCTACGCCCATTGCGCCTGATTTCCTGAGCCAAAATCGGACGTTTAAGCCCTCTACGCACCGTTTTTCTACAAATGGCGAGGCGGGCCCCGCTCCTGCACGGACATTAGCCCGACCAGTGCTCGCGGTAGACGGTCGTTTTGAATATAAATAAATAAATTAACCCACGGCGTGCAATTTCGTGCTTGCTGGATTAACTGCGTCTTCGCCCGACGAATTCGATTCGGGAGAGGGCGGAAAAAAAAAAAAAAAAGAAAAAGAGGGAGGGGTCCAACACGAGGACTTCCCAGGGGGTCACCCATCCTAGTACTACTCTCGCCCAAGCACGCTTAACTTCGGAGTTCTGATGGGATCCGGTGCATTAGTGCTGGTATGATCGCACCCGTTGAGTTACGCGCGTTAAGTTCATTTATTTGATCCGTACTCGTCTCGCAGTAGCCCTTCACACTTCGAGTGGGCAAAACTTTCTATTCGTACGTCGCCTCGCGGCCGGCAGCATATGCACGCGAAGCTCTCTTCGAGCCCCACGCCGTGCGCAATAGGCTACGCCCATTGCGCCTGATTTCCTGAGCCAAAATCGGACGTTTAAGCCCTCTACGCACCGTTTTTCTACAAATGGCGAGGCGGGCCCCGCTCCTGCACGGACATTAGCCCGACCAGTGCTCGCGGTAGACGGTCGTTTTGAAAATAAATAAATAAATTAACCCACGGCGTGCAATTTCGTGCTTGCTGGATTAACTGCGTCTTCGCCCGACGAATTCGATTCGGGAGAGGGCGGAAAAAAAAAAAAAAAAGAAAAAGAGGGAGGGGTGCAACACGAGGACTTCCCAGGGGGTCACCCATCCTAGTACTACTCTCGCCCAAGCACGCTTAACTTCGGAGTTCTGATGGGATCCGGTGCATTAGTGCTGGTATGATCGCACCCGTTGAGTTACGCGCGTTAAGTTCATTTATTTGATCCGTACTCGTCTCGCAGTAGCCCTTCACACTTCGAGTGGGCAAAACTTTCTATTCGTACGTCGCCTCGCGGCCGGCAGCATATGCACGCGAAGCTCTCTTCGAGCCCCACGCCGTGCGTAATGGGCTACGCCCATTGCGCCTGATTTCCTGAGCCAAAATCGGACGTTTAAGCCCTCTACGCACCGTTTTTCTACAAATGGCGAGGCGGGCCCCGCTCCTGCACGGACATTAGCCCGACCAGTGCTCGCGGTAGACGGTCGTTTTGAATATAAATAAATAAATTAACCCACGGCGTGCAATTTCGTGCTTGCTGGATTAACTGCGTCTTCGCCCGACGAATTCGATTCGGGAGAGGGCGGAAAAAAAAAAAAAAAAGAAAAAGAGGGAGGGGTGCAACACGAGGACTTCCCAGGGGGTCACCCATCCTAGTACTACTCTCGCCCAAGCACGCTTAACTTCGGAGTTCTGATGGGATCCGGTGCATTAGTGCTGGTATGATCGCACCCGTTGAGTTACGCGCGTTAAGTTCATTTATTTGATCCGTACTCGTCTCGCAGTAGCCCTTCACACTTCGAGTGGGCAAAACTTTCTATTCGTACGTCGCCTCGCGGCCGGCAGCATATGCACGCGAAGCTCTCTTCGAGCCCCACGCCGTGCGCAATAGGCTACGCCCATTGCGCCTGATTTCCTGAGCCAAAATCGGACGTTTAAGCCCTCTACGCACCGTTTTTCTACAAATGGCGAGGCGGGCCCCGCTCCTGCACGGACATTAGCCCGACCAGTGCTCGCGGTAGACGGTCGTTTTGAAAATAAATAAATAAATTAACCCACGGCGTGCAATTTCGTGCTTGCTGGATTAACTGCGTCTTCGCCCGACGAATTCGATTCGGGAGAGGGCGGAAAAAAAAAAAAAAAAGAAAAAGAGGGAGGGGTGCAACACGAGGACTTCCCAGGGGGTCACCCATCCTAGTACTACTCTCGCCCAAGCACGCTTAACTTCGGAGTTCTGATGGGATCCGGTGCATTAGTGCTGGTATGATCGCACCCGTTGAGTTACGCGCGTTAAGTTCATTTATTTGATCCGTACTCGTCTCGCAGTAGCCCTTCACACTTCGAGTGGGCAAAACTTTCTATTCGTACGTCGCCTCGCGGCCGGCAGCATATGCACGCGAAGCTCTCTTCGAGCCCCACGCCGTGCGTAATGGGCTACGCCCATTGCGCCTGATTTCCTGAGCCAAAATCGGACGTTTAAGCCCTCTACGCACCGTTTTTCTACAAATGGCGAGGCGGGCCCCGCTCCTGCACGGACATTAGCCCGACCAGTGCTCGCGGTAGACGGTCGTTTTGAATATAAATAAATAAATTAACCCACGGCGTGCAATTTCGTGCTTGCTGGATTAACTGCGTCTTCGCCCGACGAATTCGATTCGGGAGAGGGCGGAAAAAAAAAAAAAAAAGAAAAAGAGGGAGGGGTGCAACACGAGGACTTCCCAGGGGGTCACCCATCCTAGTACTACTCTCGCCCAAGCACGCTTAACTTCGGAGTTCTGATGGGATCCGGTGCATTAGTGCTGGTATGATCGCACCCGTTGAGTTACGCGCGTTAAGTTCATTTATTTGATCCGTACTCGTCTCGCAGTAGCCCTTCACACTTCGAGTGGGCAAAACTTTCTATTCGTACGTCGCCTCGCGGCCGGCAGCATATGCACGCGAAGCTCTCTTCGAGCCCCACGCCGTGCGTAATGGGCTACGCCCATTGCGCCTGATTTCCTGAGCCAAAATCGGACGTTTAAGCCCTCTACGCACCGTTTTTCTACAAATGGCGAGGCGGGCCCCGCTCCTGCACGGACATTAGCCCGACCAGTGCTCGCGGTAGACGGTCGTTTTGAATATAAATAAATAAATTAACCCACGGCGTGCAATTTCGTGCTTGCTGGATTAACTGCGTCTTCGCCCGACGAATTCGATTCGGGAGAGGGCGGAAAAAAAAAAAAAAAAGAAAAAGAGGGAGGGGTGCAACACGAGGACTTCCCAGGGGGTCACCCATCCTAGTACTACTCTCGCCCAAGCACGCTTAACTTCGGAGTTCTGATGGGATCCGGTGCATTAGTGCTGGTATGATCGCACCCGTTGAGTTACGCGCGTTAAGTTCATTTATTTGATCCGTACTCGTCTCGCAGTAGCCCTTCACACTTCGAGTGGGCAAAACTTTCTATTCGTACGTCGCCTCGCGGCCGGCAGCATATGCACGCGAAGCTCTCTTCGAGCCCCACGCCGTGCGCAATAGGCTACGCCCATTGCGCCTGATTTCCTGAGCCAAAATCGGACGTTTAAGCCCTCTACGCACCGTTTTTCTACAAATGGCGAGGCGGGCCCCGCTCCTGCACGGACATTAGCCCGACCAGTGCTCGCGGTAGACGGTCGTTTTGAAAATAAATAAATAAATTAACCCACGGCGTGCAATTTCGTGCTTGCTGGATTAACTGCGTCTTCGCCCGACGAATTCGATTCGGGAGAGGGCGGAAAAAAAAAAAAAAAAGAAAAAGAGGGAGGGGTGCAACACGAGGACTTCCCAGGGGGTCACCCATCCTAGTACTACTCTCGCCCAAGCACGCTTAACTTCGGAGTTCTGATGGGATCCGGTGCATTAGTGCTGGTATGATCGCACCCGTTGAGTTACGCGCGTTAAGTTCATTTATTTGATCCGTACTCGTCTCGCAGTAGCCCTTCACACTTCGAGCGGGCAAAACTTTCTATTCGTACGTCGCCTCGCGGCCGACAGCATATGCACGCGAAGCTCTCTTCGAGCCCCACGCCGTGCGCAATAGGCTACGCCCATTGCGCCTGATTTCCTGAGCCAAAATCGGACGTTTAAGCCCTCTACGCACCGTTTTTCTACAAATGGCGAGGCGGGCCCCGCTCCTGCACGGACATTAGCCCGACCAGTGCTCGCGGTAGACGGTCGTTTTGAAAATAAATAAATAAATTAACCCACGGCGTGCAATTTCGTGCTTGCTGGATTAACTGCGTCTTCGCCCGACGAATTCGATTCGGGAGAGGGCGGAAAAAAAAAAAAAAAGAAAAAGAGGGAGGGGTGCAACACGAGGACTTCCCAAGGGGTCACCCATCCTAGTACTACTCTCGCCCAAGCACGCTTAACTTCGGAGTTCTGATGGGATCCGGTGCATTAGTGCTGGTATGATCGCACCCGTTGAGTTACGCGCGTTAAGTTCATTTATTTGATCCGTACTCGTCTCGCAGTAGCCCTTCACACTTCGAGCGGGCAAAACTTTCTATTCGTACGTCGCCTCGCGGCCGGCAGCATATGCACGCGAAGCTCTCTTCGAGCCCCACGCCGTGCGCAATAGGCTACGCCCATTGCGCCTGATTTCCTGAGCCAAAATCGGACGTTTAAGCCCTCTACGCACCGTTTTTCTACAAATGGCGAGGCGGGCCCCGCTCCTGCACGGACATTAGCCCGACCAGTGCTCGCGGTAGACGGTCGTTTTGAAAATAAATAAATAAATTAACCCACGGCGTGCAATTTCGTGCTTGCTGGATTAACTGCGTCTTCGCCCGACGAATTCGATTCGGGAGAGGGCGGAAAAAAAAAAAAAAAAGAAAAAGAGGGAGGGGTGCAACACGAGGACTTCCCAGGGGGTCACCCATCCTAGTACTACTCTCGCCCAAGCACGCTTAACTTCGGAGTTCTGATGGGATCCGGTGCATTAGTGCTGGTATGATCGCACCCGTTGAGTTACGCGCGTTAAGTTCATTTATTTGATCCGTACTCGTCTCGCAGTAGCCCTTCACACTTCGAGTGGGCAAAACTTTCTATTCGTACGTCGCCTCGCGGCCGGCAGCATATGCACGCGAAGCTCTCTTCGAGCCCCACGCCGTGCGCAATAGGCTACGCCCATTGCGCCTGATTTCCTGAGCCAAAATCGGACGTTTAAGCCCTCTACGCACCGTTTTTCTACAAATGGCGAGGCGGGCCCCGCTCCTGCACGGACATTAGCCCGACCAGTGCTCGCGGTAGACGGTCGTTTTGAAAATAAATAAATAAATTAACCCACGGCGTGCAATTTCGTGCTTGCTGGATTAACTGCGTCTTCGCCCGACGAATTCGATTCGGGAGAGGGCGGAAAAAAAAAAAAAAAGAAAAAGAGGGAGGGGTGCAACACGAGGACTTCCCAAGGGGTCACCCATCCTAGTACTACTCTCGCCCAAGCACGCTTAACTTCGGAGTTCTGATGGGATCCGGTGCATTAGTGCTGGTATGATCGCACCCGTTGAGTTACGCGCGTTAAGTTCATTTATTTGATCCGTACTCGTCTCGCAGTAGCCCTTCACACTTCGAGCGGGCAAAACTTTCTATTCGTACGTCGCCTCGCGGCCGGCAGCATATGCACGCGAAGCTCTCTTCGAGCCCCACGCCGTGCGCAATAGGCTACGCCCATTGCGCCTGATTTCCTGAGCCAAAATCGGACGTTTAAGCCCTCTACGCACCGTTTTTCTACAAATGGCGAGGCGGGCCCCGCTCCTGCACGGACATTAGCCCGACCAGTGCTCGCGGTAGACGGTCGTTTTGAAAATAAATAAATAAATTAACCCACGGCGTGCAATTTCGTGCTTGCTGGATTAACTGCGTCTTCGCCCGACGAATTCGATTCGGGAGAGGGCGGAAAAAAAAAAAAAAAAGAAAAAGAGGGAGGGGTGCAACACGAGGACTTCCCAGGGGGTCACCCATCCTAGTACTACTCTCGCCCAAGCACGCTTAACTTCGGAGTTCTGATGGGATCCGGTGCATTAGTGCTGGTATGATCGCACCCGTTGAGTTACGCGCGTTAAGTTCATTTATTTGATCCGTACTCGTCTCGCAGTAGCCCTTCACACTTCGAGTGGGCAAAACTTTCTATTCGTACGTCGCCTCGCGGCCGGCAGCATATGCACGCGAAGCTCTCTTCGAGCCCCACGCCGTGCGCAATAGGCTACGCCCATTGCGCCTGATTTCCTGAGCCAAAATCGGACGTTTAAGCCCTCTACGCACCGTTTTTCTACAAATGGCGAGGCGGGCCCCGCTCCTGCACGGACATTAGCCCGACCAGTGCTCGCGGTAGACGGTCGTTTTGAAAATAAATAAATAAATTAACCCACGGCGTGCAATTTCGTGCTTGCTGGATTAACTGCGTCTTCGCCCGACGAATTCGATTCGGGAGAGGGCGGAAAAAAAAAAAAAAAAGAAAAAGAGGGAGGGGTGCAACACGAGGACTTCCCAGGGGGTCACCCATCCTAGTACTACTCTCGCCCAAGCACGCTTAACTTCGGAGTTCTGATGGGATCCGGTGCATTAGTGCTGGTATGATCGCACCCGTTGAGTTACGCGCGTTAAGTTCATTTATTTGATCCGTACTCGTCTCGCAGTAGCCCTTCACACTTCGAGTGGGCAAAACTTTCTATTCGTACGTCGCCTCGCGGCCGGCAGCATATGCACGCGAAGCTCTCTTCGAGCCCCACGCCGTGCGTAATGGGCTACGCCCATTGCGCCTGATTTCCTGAGCCAAAATCGGACGTTTAAGCCCTCTACGCACCGTTTTTCTACAAATGGCGAGGCGGGCCCCGCTCCTGCACGGACATTAGCCCGACCAGTGCTCGCGGTAGACGGTCGTTTTGAATATAAATAAATAAATTAACCCACGGCGTGCAATTTCGTGCTTGCTGGATTAACTGCGTCTTCGCCCGACGAATTCGATTCGGGAGAGGGCGGAAAAAAAAAAAAAAAAGAAAAAGAGGGAGGGGTGCAACACGAGGACTTCCCAGGGGGTCACCCATCCTAGTACTACTCTCGCCCAAGCACGCTTAACTTCGGAGTTCTGATGGGATCCGGTGCATTAGTGCTGGTATGATCGCACCCGTTGAGTTACGCGCGTTAAGTTCATTTATTTGATCCGTACTCGTCTCGCAGTAGCCCTTCACACTTCGAGTGGGCAAAACTTTCTATTCGTACGTCGCCTCGCGGCCGGCAGCATATGCACGCGAAGCTCTCTTCGAGCCCCACGCCGTGCGCAATAGGCTACGCCCATTGCGCCTGATTTCCTGAGCCAAAATCGGACGTTTAAGCCCTCTACGCACCGTTTTTCTACAAATGGCGAGGCGGGCCCCGCTCCTGCACGGACATTAGCCCGACCAGTGCTCGCGGTAGACGGTCATTTTGAAAATAAATAAATAAATTAACCCACGGCGTGCAATTTCGTGCTTGCTGGATTAACTGCGTCTTCGCCCGACGAATTCGATTCGGGAGAGGGCGGAAAAAAAAAAAAAAAAGAAAAAGAGGGAGGGGTGCAACACGAGGACTTCCCAGGGGGTCACCCATCCTAGTACTACTCTCGCCCAAGCACGCTTAACTTCGGAGTTCTGATGGGATCCGGTGCATTAGTGCTGGTATGATCGCACCCGTTGAGTTACGCGCGTTAAGTTCATTTATTTGATCCGTACTCGTCTCGCAGTAGCCCTTCACACTTCGAGCGGGCAAAACTTTCTATTCGTACGTCGCCTCGCGGCCGACAGCATATGCACGCGAAGCTCTCTTCGAGCCCCACGCCGTGCGCAATAGGCTACGCCCATTGCGCCTGATTTCCTGAGCCAAAATCGGACGTTTAAGCCCTCTACGCACCGTTTTTCTACAAATGGCGAGGCGGGCCCCGCTCCTGCACGGACATTAGCCCGACCAGTGCTCGCGGTAGACGGTCGTTTTGAAAATAAATAAATAAATTAACCCACGGCGTGCAATTTCGTGCTTGCTGGATTAACTGCGTCTTCGCCCGACGAATTCGATTCGGGAGAGGGCGGAAAAAAAAAAAAAAAGAAAAAGAGGGAGGGGTGCAACACGAGGACTTCCCAAGGGGTCACCCATCCTAGTACTACTCTCGCCCAAGCACGCTTAACTTCGGAGTTCTGATGGGATCCGGTGCATTAGTGCTGGTATGATCGCACCCGTTGAGTTACGCGCGTTAAGTTCATTTATTTGATCCGTACTCGTCTCGCAGTAGCCCTTCACACTTCGAGCGGGCAAAACTTTCTATTCGTACGTCGCCTCGCGGCCGGCAGCATATGCACGCGAAGCTCTCTTCGAGCCCCACGCCGTGCGCAATAGGCTACGCCCATTGCGCCTGATTTCCTGAGCCAAAATCGGACGTTTAAGCCCTCTACGCACCGTTTTTCTACAAATGGCGAGGCGGGCCCCGCTCCTGCACGGACATTAGCCCGACCAGTGCTCGCGGTAGACGGTCGTTTTGAAAATAAATAAATAAATTAACCCACGGCGTGCAATTTCGTGCTTGCTGGATTAACTGCGTCTTCGCCCGACGAATTCGATTCGGGAGAGGGCGGAAAAAAAAAAAAAAAAGAAAAAGAGGGAGGGGTGCAACACGAGGACTTCCCAGGGGGTCACCCATCCTAGTACTACTCTCGCCCAAGCACGCTTAACTTCGGAGTTCTGATGGGATCCGGTGCATTAGTGCTGGTATGATCGCACCCGTTGAGTTACGCGCGTTAAGTTCATTTATTTGATCCGTACTCGTCTCGCAGTAGCCCTTCACACTTCGAGTGGGCAAAACTTTCTATTCGTACGTCGCCTCGCGGCCGGCAGCATATGCACGCGAAGCTCTCTTCGAGCCCCACGCCGTGCGCAATAGGCTACGCCCATTGCGCCTGATTTCCTAAGCCAAAATCGGACGTTTAAGCCCTCTACGCACCGTTTTTCTACAAATGGCGAGGCGGGCCCCGCTCCTGCACGGACATTAGCCCGACCAGTGCTCGCGGTAGACGGTCGTTTTGAAAATAAATAAATAAATTAACCCACGGCGTGCAATTTCGTGCTTGCTGGATTAACTGCGTCTTCGCCCGACGAATTCGATTCGGGAGAGGGCGGAAAAAAAAAAAAAAAAGAAAAAGAGGGAGGGGTGCAACACGAGGACTTCCCAGGGGGTCACCCATCCTAGTACTACTCTCGCCCAAGCACGCTTAACTTCGGAGTTCTGATGGGATCCGGTGCATTAGTGCTGGTATGATCGCACCCGTTGAGTTACGCGCGTTAAGTTCATTTATTTGATCCGTACTCGTCTCGCAGTAGCCCTTCACACTTCGAGTGGGCAAAACTTTCTATTCGTACGTCGCCTCGCGGCCGGCAGCATATGCACGCGAAGCTCTCTTCGAGCCCCACGCCGTGCGCAATGGGCTACGCCCATTGCGCCTGATTTCCTGAGCCAAAATCGGACGTTTAAGCCCTCTACGCACCGTTTTTCTACAAATGGCGAGGCGGGCCCCGCTCCTGCACGGACATTAGCCCGACCAGTGCTCGCGGTAGACGGTCGTTTTGAATATAAATAAATAAATTAACCCACGGCGTGCAATTTCGTGCTTGCTGGATTAACTGCGTCTTCGCCCGACGAATTCGATTCGGGAGAGGGCGGAAAAAAAAAAAAAAAAGAAAAAGAGGGAGGGGTGCAACACGAGGACTTCCCAGGGGGTCACCCATCCTAGTACTACTCTCGCCCAAGCACGCTTAACTTCGGAGTTCTGATGGGATCCGGTGCATTAGTGCTGGTATGATCGCACCCGTTGAGTTACGCGCGTTAAGTTCATTTATTTGATCCGTACTCGTCTCGCAGTAGCCCTTCACACTTCGAGTGGGCAAAACTTTCTATTCGTACGTCGCCTCGCGGCCGGCAGCATATGCACGCGAAGCTCTCTTCGAGCCCCACGCCGTGCGCAATAGGCTACGCCCATTGCGCCTGATTTCCTGAGCCAAAATCGGACGTTTAAGCCCTCTACGCACCGTTTTTCTACAAATGGCGAGGCGGGCCCCGCTCCTGCACGGACATTAGCCCGACCAGTGCTCGCGGTAGACGGTCGTTTTGAAAATAAATAAATAAATTAACCCACGGCGTGCAATTTCGTGCTTGCTGGATTAACTGCGTCTTCGCCCGACGAATTCGATTCGGGAGAGGGCGGAAAAAAAAAAAAAAAAGAAAAAGAGGGAGGGGTGCAACACGAGGACTTCCCAGGGGGTCACCCATCCTAGTACTACTCTCGCCCAAGCACGCTTAACTTCGGAGTTCTGATGGGATCCGGTGCATTAGTGCTGGTATGATCGCACCCGTTGAGTTACGCGCGTTAAGTTCATTTATTTGATCCGTACTCGTCTCGCAGTAGCCCTTCACACTTCGAGCGGGCAAAACTTTCTATTCGTACGTCGCCTCGCGGCCGACAGCATATGCACGCGAAGCTCTCTTCGAGCCCCACGCCGTGCGCAATAGGCTACGCCCATTGCGCCTGATTTCCTGAGCCAAAATCGGACGTTTAATCCCTCTACGCACCGTTTTTCTACAAATGGCGAGGCGGGCCCCGCTCCTGCACGGACATTAGCCCGACCAGTGCTCGCGGTAGACGGTCGTTTTGAAAATAAATAAATAAATTAACCCACGGCGTGCAATTTCGTGCTTGCTGGATTAACTGCGTCTTCGCCCGACGAATTCGATTCGGGAGAGGGCGGAAAAAAAAAAAAAAAAGAAAAAGAGGGAGGGGTGCAACACGAGGACTTCCCAAGGGGTCACCCATCCTAGTACTACTCTCGCCCAAGCACGCTTAACTTCGGAGTTCTGATGGGATCCGGTGCATTAGTGCTGGTATGATCGCACCCGTTGAGTTACGCGCGTTAAGTTCATTTATTTGATCCGTACTCGTCTCGCAGTAGCCCTTCACACTTCGAGCGGGCAAAACTTTCTATTCGTACGTCGCCTCGCGGCCGGCAGCATATGCACGCGAAGCTCTCTTCGAGCCCCACGCCGTGCGCAATAGGCTACGCCCATTGCGCCTGATTTCCTGAGCCAAAATCGGACGTTTAAGCCCTCTACGCACCGTTTTTCTACAAATGGCGAGGCGGGCCCCGCTCCTGCACGGACATTAGCCCGACCAGTGCTCGCGGTAGACGGTCGTTTTGAAAATAAATAAATAAATTAACCCACGGCGTGCAATTTCGTGCTTGCTGGATTAACTGCGTCTTCGCCCGACGAATTCGATTCGGGAGAGGGCGGAAAAAAAAAAAAAAAAGAAAAAGAGGGAGGGGTGCAACACGAGGACTTCCCAGGGGGTCACCCATCCTAGTACTACTCTCGCCCAAGCACGCTTAACTTCGGAGTTCTGATGGGATCCGGTGCATTAGTGCTGGTATGATCGCACCCGTTGAGTTACGCGCGTTAAGTTCATTTATTTGATCCGTACTCGTCTCGCAGTAGCCCTTCACACTTCGAGCGGGCAAAACTTTCTATTCGTACGTCGCCTCGCGGCCGACAGCATATGCACGCGAAGCTCTCTTCGAGCCCCACGCCGTGCGCAATAGGCTACGCCCATTGCGCCTGATTTCCTGAGCCAAAATCGGACGTTTAAGCCCTCTACGCACCGTTTTTCTACAAATGGCGAGGCGGGCCCCGCTCCTGCACGGACATTAGCCCGACCAGTGCTCGCGGTAGACGGTCGTTTTGAAAATAAATAAATAAATTAACCCACGGCGTGCAATTTCGTGCTTGCTGGATTAACTGCGTCTTCGCCCGACGAATTCGATTCGGGAGAGGGCGGAAAAAAAAAAAAAAAGAAAAAGAGGGAGGGGTGCAACACGAGGACTTCCCAAGGGGTCACCCATCCTAGTACTACTCTCGCCCAAGCACGCTTAACTTCGGAGTTCTGATGGGATCCGGTGCATTAGTGCTGGTATGATCGCACCCGTTGAGTTACGCGCGTTAAGTTCATTTATTTGATCCGTACTCGTCTCGCAGTAGCCCTTCACACTTCGAGCGGGCAAAACTTTCTATTCGTACGTCGCCTCGCGGCCGGCAGCATATGCACGCGAAGCTCTCTTCGAGCCCCACGCCGTGCGCAATAGGCTACGCCCATTGCGCCTGATTTCCTGAGCCAAAATCGGACGTTTAAGCCCTCTACGCACCGTTTTTCTACAAATGGCGAGGCGGGCCCCGCTCCTGCACGGACATTAGCCCGACCAGTGCTCGCGGTAGACGGTCGTTTTGAAAATAAATAAATAAATTAACCCACGGCGTGCAATTTCGTGCTTGCTGGATTAACTGCGTCTTCGCCCGACGAATTCGATTCGGGAGAGGGCGGAAAAAAAAAAAAAAAAGAAAAAGAGGGAGGGGTGCAACACGAGGACTTCCCAGGGGGTCACCCATCCTAGTACTACTCTCGCCCAAGCACGCTTAACTTCGGAGTTCTGATGGGATCCGGTGCATTAGTGCTGGTATGATCGCACCCGTTGAGTTACGCGCGTTAAGTTCATTTATTTGATCCGTACTCGTCTCGCAGTAGCCCTTCACACTTCGAGTGGGCAAAACTTTCTATTCGTACGTCGCCTCGCGGCCGGCAGCATATGCACGCGAAGCTCTCTTCGAGCCCCACGCCGTGCGCAATAGGCTACGCCCATTGCGCCTGATTTCCTGAGCCAAAATCGGACGTTTAAGCCCTCTACGCACCGTTTTTCTACAAATGGCGAGGCGGGCCCCGCTCCTGCACGGACATTAGCCCGACCAGTGCTCGCGGTAGACGGTCGTTTTGAAAATAAATAAATAAATTAACCCACGGCGTGCAATTTCGTGCTTGCTGGATTAACTGCGTCTTCGCCCGACGAATTCGATTCGGGAGAGGGCGGAAAAAAAAAAAAAAAGAAAAAGAGGGAGGGGTGCAACACGAGGACTTCCCAAGGGGTCACCCATCCTAGTACTACTCTCGCCCAAGCACGCTTAACTTCGGAGTTCTGATGGGATCCGGTGCATTAGTGCTGGTATGATCGCACCCGTTGAGTTACGCGCGTTAAGTTCATTTATTTGATCCGTACTCGTCTCGCAGTAGCCCTTCACACTTCGAGCGGGCAAAACTTTCTATTCGTACGTCGCCTCGCGGCCGGCAGCATATGCACGCGAAGCTCTCTTCGAGCCCCACGCCGTGCGCAATAGGCTACGCCCATTGCGCCTGATTTCCTGAGCCAAAATCGGACGTTTAAGCCCTCTACGCACCGTTTTTCTACAAATGGCGAGGCGGGCCCCGCTCCTGCACGGACATTAGCCCGACCAGTGCTCGCGGTAGACGGTCGTTTTGAAAATAAATAAATAAATTAACCCACGGCGTGCAATTTCGTGCTTGCTGGATTAACTGCGTCTTCGCCCGACGAATTCGATTCGGGAGAGGGCGGAAAAAAAAAAAAAAAAGAAAAAGAGGGAGGGGTGCAACACGAGGACTTCCCAGGGGGTCACCCATCCTAGTACTACTCTCGCCCAAGCACGCTTAACTTCGGAGTTCTGATGGGATCCGGTGCATTAGTGCTGGTATGATCGCACCCGTTGAGTTACGCGCGTTAAGTTCATTTATTTGATCCGTACTCGTCTCGCAGTAGCCCTTCACACTTCGAGTGGGCAAAACTTTCTATTCGTACGTCGCCTCGCGGCCGGCAGCATATGCACGCGAAGCTCTCTTCGAGCCCCACGCCGTGCGCAATAGGCTACGCCCATTGCGCCTGATTTCCTGAGCCAAAATCGGACGTTTAAGCCCTCTACGCACCGTTTTTCTACAAATGGCGAGGCGGGCCCCGCTCCTGCACGGACATTAGCCCGACCAGTGCTCGCGGTAGACGGTCGTTTTGAAAATAAATAAATAAATTAACCCACGGCGTGCAATTTCGTGCTTGCTGGATTAACTGCGTCTTCGCCCGACGAATTCGATTCGGGAGAGGGCGGAAAAAAAAAAAAAAAAGAAAAAGAGGGAGGGGTGCAACACGAGGACTTCCCAGGGGGTCACCCATCCTAGTACTACTCTCGCCCAAGCACGCTTAACTTCGGAGTTCTGATGGGATCCGGTGCATTAGTGCTGGTATGATCGCACCCGTTGAGTTACGCGCGTTAAGTTCATTTATTTGATCCGTACTCGTCTCGCAGTAGCCCTTCACACTTCGAGTGGGCAAAACTTTCTATTCGTACGTCGCCTCGCGGCCGGCAGCATATGCACGCGAAGCTCTCTTCGAGCCCCACGCCGTGCGCAATGGGCTACGCCCATTGCGCCTGATTTCCTGAGCCAAAATCGGACGTTTAAGCCCTCTACGCACCGTTTTTCTACAAATGGCGAGGCGGGCCCCGCTCCTGCACGGACATTAGCCCGACCAGTGCTCGCGGTAGACGGTCGTTTTGAATATAAATAAATAAATTAACCCACGGCGTGCAATTTCGTGCTTGCTGGATTAACTGCGTCTTCGCCCGACGAATTCGATTCGGGAGAGGGCGGAAAAAAAAAAAAAAAAGAAAAAGAGGGAGGGGTGCAACACGAGGACTTCCCAGGGGGTCACCCATCCTAGTACTACTCTCGCCCAAGCACGCTTAACTTCGGAGTTCTGATGGGATCCGGTGCATTAGTGCTGGTATGATCGCACCCGTTGAGTTACGCGCGTTAAGTTCATTTATTTGATCCGTACTCGTCTCGCAGTAGCCCTTCACACTTCGAGTGGGCAAAACTTTCTATTCGTACGTCGCCTCGCGGCCGGCAGCATATGCACGCGAAGCTCTCTTCGAGCCCCACGCCGTGCGCAATAGGCTACGCCCATTGCGCCTGATTTCCTGAGCCAAAATCGGACGTTTAAGCCCTCTACGCACCGTTTTTCTACAAATGGCGAGGCGGGCCCCGCTCCTGCACGGACATTAGCCCGACCAGTGCTCGCGGTAGACGGTCGTTTTGAAAATAAATAAATAAATTAACCCACGGCGTGCAATTTCGTGCTTGCTGGATTAACTGCGTCTTCGCCCGACGAATTCGATTCGGGAGAGGGCGGAAAAAAAAAAAAAAAAAGAAAAAGAGGGAGGGGTGCAACACGAGGACTTCCCAGGGGGTCACCCATCCTAGTACTACTCTCGCCCAAGCACGCTTAACTTCGGAGTTCTGATGGGATCCGGTGCATTAGTGCTGGTATGATCGCACCCGTTGAGTTACGCGCGTTAAGTTCATTTATTTGATCCGTACTCGTCTCGCAGTAGCCCTTCACACTTCGAGCGGGCAAAACTTTCTATTCGTACGTCGCCTCGCGGCCGACAGCATATGCACGCGAAGCTCTCTTCGAGCCCCACGCCGTGCGCAATAGGCTACGCCCATTGCGCCTGATTTCCTGAGCCAAAATCGGACGTTTAATCCCTCTACGCACCGTTTTTCTACAAATGGCGAGGCGGGCCCCGCTCCTGCACGGACATTAGCCCGACCAGTGCTCGCGGTAGACGGTCGTTTTGAAAATAAATAAATAAATTAACCCACGGCGTGCAATTTCGTGCTTGCTGGATTAACTGCGTCTTCGCCCGACGAATTCGATTCGGGAGAGGGCGGAAAAAAAAAAAAAAAGAAAAAGAGGGAGGGGTGCAACACGAGGACTTCCCAAGGGGTCACCCATCCTAGTACTACTCTCGCCCAAGCACGCTTAACTTCGGAGTTCTGATGGGATCCGGTGCATTAGTGCTGGTATGATCGCACCCGTTGAGTTACGCGCGTTAAGTTCATTTATTTGATCCGTACTCGTCTCGCAGTAGCCCTTCACACTTCGAGCGGGCAAAACTTTCTATTCGTACGTCGCCTCGCGGCCGGCAGCATATGCACGCGAAGCTCTCTTCGAGCCCCACGCCGTGCGCAATAGGCTACGCCCATTGCGCCTGATTTCCTGAGCCAAAATCGGACGTTTAAGCCCTCTACGCACCGTTTTTCTACAAATGGCGAGGCGGGCCCCGCTCCTGCACGGACATTAGCCCGACCAGTGCTCGCGGTAGACGGTCGTTTTGAAAATAAATAAATAAATTAACCCACGGCGTGCAATTTCGTGCTTGCTGGATTAACTGCGTCTTCGCCCGACGAATTCGATTCGGGAGAGGGCGGAAAAAAAAAAAAAAAAGAAAAAGAGGGAGGGGTGCAACACGAGGACTTCCCAGGGGGTCACCCATCCTAGTACTACTCTCGCCCAAGCACGCTTAACTTCGGAGTTCTGATGGGATCCGGTGCATTAGTGCTGGTATGATCGCACCCGTTGAGTTACGCGCGTTAAGTTCATTTATTTGATCCGTACTCGTCTCGCAGTAGCCCTTCACACTTCGAGCGGGCAAAACTTTCTATTCGTACGTCGCCTCGCGGCCGACAGCATATGCACGCGAAGCTCTCTTCGAGCCCCACGCCGTGCGCAATAGGCTACGCCCATTGCGCCTGATTTCCTGAGCCAAAATCGGACGTTTAAGCCCTCTACGCACCGTTTTTCTACAAATGGCGAGGCGGGCCCCGCTCCTGCACGGACATTAGCCCGACCAGTGCTCGCGGTAGACGGTCGTTTTGAAAATAAATAAATAAATTAACCCACGGCGTGCAATTTCGTGCTTGCTGGATTAACTGCGTCTTCGCCCGACGAATTCGATTCGGGAGAGGGCGGAAAAAAAAAAAAAAAGAAAAAGAGGGAGGGGTGCAACACGAGGACTTCCCAAGGGGTCACCCATCCTAGTACTACTCTCGCCCAAGCACGCTTAACTTCGGAGTTCTGATGGGATCCGGTGCATTAGTGCTGGTATGATCGCACCCGTTGAGTTACGCGCGTTAAGTTCATTTATTTGATCCGTACTCGTCTCGCAGTAGCCCTTCACACTTCGAGCGGGCAAAACTTTCTATTCGTACGTCGCCTCGCGGCCGGCAGCATATGCACGCGAAGCTCTCTTCGAGCCCCACGCCGTGCGCAATAGGCTACGCCCATTGCGCCTGATTTCCTGAGCCAAAATCGGACGTTTAAGCCCTCTACGCACCGTTTTTCTACAAATGGCGAGGCGGGCCCCGCTCCTGCACGGACATTAGCCCGACCAGTGCTCGCGGTAGACGGTCGTTTTGAAAATAAATAAATAAATTAACCCACGGCGTGCAATTTCGTGCTTGCTGGATTAACTGCGTCTTCGCCCGACGAATTCGATTCGGGAGAGGGCGGAAAAAAAAAAAAAAAAGAAAAAGAGGGAGGGGTGCAACACGAGGACTTCCCAGGGGGTCACCCATCCTAGTACTACTCTCGCCCAAGCACGCTTAACTTCGGAGTTCTGATGGGATCCGGTGCATTAGTGCTGGTATGATCGCACCCGTTGAGTTACGCGCGTTAAGTTCATTTATTTGATCCGTACTCGTCTCGCAGTAGCCCTTCACACTTCGAGTGGGCAAAACTTTCTATTCGTACGTCGCCTCGCGGCCGGCAGCATATGCACGCGAAGCTCTCTTCGAGCCCCACGCCGTGCGCAATAGGCTACGCCCATTGCGCCTGATTTCCTGAGCCAAAATCGGACGTTTAAGCCCTCTACGCACCGTTTTTCTACAAATGGCGAGGCGGGCCCCGCTCCTGCACGGACATTAGCCCGACCAGTGCTCGCGGTAGACGGTCGTTTTGAAAATAAATAAATAAATTAACCCACGGCGTGCAATTTCGTGCTTGCTGGATTAACTGCGTCTTCGCCCGACGAATTCGATTCGGGAGAGGGCGGAAAAAAAAAAAAAAAAGAAAAAGAGGGAGGGGTGCAACACGAGGACTTCCCAGGGGGTCACCCATCCTAGTACTACTCTCGCCCAAGCACGCTTAACTTCGGAGTTCTGATGGGATCCGGTGCATTAGTGCTGGTATGATCGCACCCGTTGAGTTACGCGCGTTAAGTTCATTTATTTGATCCGTACTCGTCTCGCAGTAGCCCTTCACACTTCGAGTGGGCAAAACTTTCTATTCGTACGTCGCCTCGCGGCCGGCAGCATATGCACGCGAAGCTCTCTTCGAGCCCCACGCCGTGCGCAATGGGCTACGCCCATTGCGCCTGATTTCCTGAGCCAAAATCGGACGTTTAAGCCCTCTACGCACCGTTTTTCTACAAATGGCGAGGCGGGCCCCGCTCCTGCACGGACATTAGCCCGACCAGTGCTCGCGGTAGACGGTCGTTTTGAATATAAATAAATAAATTAACCCACGGCGTGCAATTTCGTGCTTGCTGGATTAACTGCGTCTTCGCCCGACGAATTCGATTCGGGAGAGGGCGGAAAAAAAAAAAAAAAAGAAAAAGAGGGAGGGGTGCAACACGAGGACTTCCCAGGGGGTCACCCATCCTAGTACTACTCTCGCCCAAGCACGCTTAACTTCGGAGTTCTGATGGGATCCGGTGCATTAGTGCTGGTATGATCGCACCCGTTGAGTTACGCGCGTTAAGTTCATTTATTTGATCCGTACTCGTCTCGCAGTAGCCCTTCACACTTCGAGTGGGCAAAACTTTCTATTCGTACGTCGCCTCGCGGCCGGCAGCATATGCACGCGAAGCTCTCTTCGAGCCCCACGCCGTGCGCAATAGGCTACGCCCATTGCGCCTGATTTCCTGAGCCAAAATCGGACGTTTAAGCCCTCTACGCACCGTTTTTCTACAAATGGCGAGGCGGGCCCCGCTCCTGCACGGACATTAGCCCGACCAGTGCTCGCGGTAGACGGTCGTTTTGAAAATAAATAAATAAATTAACCCACGGCGTGCAATTTCGTGCTTGCTGGATTAACTGCGTCTTCGCCCGACGAATTCGATTCGGGAGAGGGCGGAAAAAAAAAAAAAAAAGAAAAAGAGGGAGGGGTGCAACACGAGGACTTCCCAGGGGGTCACCCATCCTAGTACTACTCTCGCCCAAGCACGCTTAACTTCGGAGTTCTGATGGGATCCGGTGCATTAGTGCTGGTATGATCGCACCCGTTGAGTTACGCGCGTTAAGTTCATTTATTTGATCCGTACTCGTCTCGCAGTAGCCCTTCACACTTCGAGTGGGCAAAACTTTCTATTCGTACGTCGCCTCGCGGCCGGCAGCATATGCACGCGAAGCTCTCTTCGAGCCCCACGCCGTGCGCAATGGGCTACGCCCATTGCGCCTGATTTCCTGAGCCAAAATCGGACGTTTAAGCCCTCTACGCACCGTTTTTCTACAAATGGCGAGGCGGGCCCCGCTCCTGCACGGACATTAGCCCGACCAGTGCTCGCGGTAGACGGTCGTTTTGAATATAAATAAATAAATTAACCCACGGCGTGCAATTTCGTGCTTGCTGGATTAACTGCGTCTTCGCCCGACGAATTCGATTCGGGAGAGGGCGGAAAAAAAAAAAAAAAAGAAAAAGAGGGAGGGGTGCAACACGAGGACTTCCCAGGGGGTCACCCATCCTAGTACTACTCTCGCCCAAGCACGCTTAACTTCGGAGTTCTGATGGGATCCGGTGCATTAGTGCTGGTATGATCGCACCCGTTGAGTTACGCGCGTTAAGTTCATTTATTTGATCCGTACTCGTCTCGCAGTAGCCCTTCACACTTCGAGTGGGCAAAACTTTCTATTCGTACGTCGCCTCGCGGCCGGCAGCATATGCACGCGAAGCTCTCTTCGAGCCCCACGCCGTGCGCAATAGGCTACGCCCATTGCGCCTGATTTCCTGAGCCAAAATCGGACGTTTAAGCCCTCTACGCACCGTTTTTCTACAAATGGCGAGGCGGGCCCCGCTCCTGCACGGACATTAGCCCGACCAGTGCTCGCGGTAGACGGTCGTTTTGAAAATAAATAAATAAATTAACCCACGGCGTGCAATTTCGTGCTTGCTGGATTAACTGCGTCTTCGCCCGACGAATTCGATTCGGGAGAGGGCGGAAAAAAAAAAAAAAAAAGAAAAAGAGGGAGGGGTGCAACACGAGGACTTCCCAGGGGGTCACCCATCCTAGTACTACTCTCGCCCAAGCACGCTTAACTTCGGAGTTCTGATGGGATCCGGTGCATTAGTGCTGGTATGATCGCACCCGTTGAGTTACGCGCGTTAAGTTCATTTATTTGATCCGTACTCGTCTCGCAGTAGCCCTTCACACTTCGAGCGGGCAAAACTTTCTATTCGTACGTCGCCTCGCGGCCGACAGCATATGCACGCGAAGCTCTCTTCGAGCCCCACGCCGTGCGCAATAGGCTACGCCCATTGCGCCTGATTTCCTGAGCCAAAATCGGACGTTTAAGCCCTCTACGCACCGTTTTTCTACAAATGGCGAGGCGGGCCCCGCTCCTGCACGGACATTAGCCCGACCAGTGCTCGCGGTAGACGGTCGTTTTGAAAATAAATAAATAAATTAACCCACGGCGTGCAATTTCGTGCTTGCTGGATTAACTGCGTCTTCGCCCGACGAATTCGATTCGGGAGAGGGCGGAAAAAAAAAAAAAAAGAAAAAGAGGGAGGGGTGCAACACGAGGACTTCCCAAGGGGTCACCCATCCTAGTACTACTCTCGCCCAAGCACGCTTAACTTCGGAGTTCTGATGGGATCCGGTGCATTAGTGCTGGTATGATCGCACCCGTTGAGTTACGCGCGTTAAGTTCATTTATTTGATCCGTACTCGTCTCGCAGTAGCCCTTCACACTTCGAGCGGGCAAAACTTTCTATTCGTACGTCGCCTCGCGGCCGGCAGCATATGCACGCGAAGCTCTCTTCGAGCCCCACGCCGTGCGCAATAGGCTACGCCCATTGCGCCTGATTTCCTGAGCCAAAATCGGACGTTTAAGCCCTCTACGCACCGTTTTTCTACAAATGGCGAGGCGGGCCCCGCTCCTGCACGGACATTAGCCCGACCAGTGCTCGCGGTAGACGGTCGTTTTGAAAATAAATAAATAAATTAACCCACGGCGTGCAATTTCGTGCTTGCTGGATTAACTGCGTCTTCGCCCGACGAATTCGATTCGGGAGAGGGCGGAAAAAAAAAAAAAAAAGAAAAAGAGGGAGGGGTGCAACACGAGGACTTCCCAGGGGGTCACCCATCCTAGTACTACTCTCGCCCAAGCACGCTTAACTTCGGAGTTCTGATGGGATCCGGTGCATTAGTGCTGGTATGATCGCACCCGTTGAGTTACGCGCGTTAAGTTCATTTATTTGATCCGTACTCGTCTCGCAGTAGCCCTTCACACTTCGAGTGGGCAAAACTTTCTATTCGTACGTCGCCTCGCGGCCGGCAGCATATGCACGCGAAGCTCTCTTCGAGCCCCACGCCGTGCGCAATGGGCTACGCCCATTGCGCCTGATTTCCTGAGCCAAAATCGGACGTTTAAGCCCTCTACGCACCGTTTTTCTACAAATGGCGAGGCGGGCCCCGCTCCTGCACGGACATTAGCCCGACCAGTGCTCGCGGTAGACGGTCGTTTTGAATATAAATAAATAAATTAACCCACGGCGTGCAATTTCGTGCTTGCTGGATTAACTGCGTCTTCGCCCGACGAATTCGATTCGGGAGAGGGCGGAAAAAAAAAAAAAAAAGAAAAAGAGGGAGGGGTGCAACACGAGGACTTCCCAGGGGGTCACCCATCCTAGTACTACTCTCGCCCAAGCACGCTTAACTTCGGAGTTCTGATGGGATCCGGTGCATTAGTGCTGGTATGATCGCACCCGTTGAGTTACGCGCGTTAAGTTCATTTATTTGATCCGTACTCGTCTCGCAGTAGCCCTTCACACTTCGAGTGGGCAAAACTTTCTATTCGTACGTCGCCTCGCGGCCGGCAGCATATGCACGCGAAGCTCTCTTCGAGCCCCACGCCGTGCGCAATAGGCTACGCCCATTGCGCCTGATTTCCTGAGCCAAAATCGGACGTTTAAGCCCTCTACGCACCGTTTTTCTACAAATGGCGAGGCGGGCCCCGCTCCTGCACGGACATTAGCCCGACCAGTGCTCGCGGTAGACGGTCGTTTTGAAAATAAATAAATAAATTAACCCACGGCGTGCAATTTCGTGCTTGCTGGATTAACTGCGTCTTCGCCCGACGAATTCGATTCGGGAGAGGGCGGAAAAAAAAAAAAAAAAAGAAAAAGAGGGAGGGGTGCAACACGAGGACTTCCCAGGGGGTCACCCATCCTAGTACTACTCTCGCCCAAGCACGCTTAACTTCGGAGTTCTGATGGGATCCGGTGCATTAGTGCTGGTATGATCGCACCCGTTGAGTTACGCGCGTTAAGTTCATTTATTTGATCCGTACTCGTCTCGCAGTAGCCCTTCACACTTCGAGCGGGCAAAACTTTCTATTCGTACGTCGCCTCGCGGCCGACAGCATATGCACGCGAAGCTCTCTTCGAGCCCCACGCCGTGCGCAATAGGCTACGCCCATTGCGCCTGATTTCCTGAGCCAAAATCGGACGTTTAAGCCCTCTACGCACCGTTTTTCTACAAATGGCGAGGCGGGCCCCGCTCCTGCACGGACATTAGCCCGACCAGTGCTCGCGGTAGACGGTCGTTTTGAAAATAAATAAATAAATTAACCCACGGCGTGCAATTTCGTGCTTGCTGGATTAACTGCGTCTTCGCCCGACGAATTCGATTCGGGAGAGGGCGGAAAAAAAAAAAAAAAGAAAAAGAGGGAGGGGTGCAACACGAGGACTTCCCAAGGGGTCACCCATCCTAGTACTACTCTCGCCCAAGCACGCTTAACTTCGGAGTTCTGATGGGATCCGGTGCATTAGTGCTGGTATGATCGCACCCGTTGAGTTACGCGCGTTAAGTTCATTTATTTGATCCGTACTCGTCTCGCAGTAGCCCTTCACACTTCGAGCGGGCAAAACTTTCTATTCGTACGTCGCCTCGCGGCCGGCAGCATATGCACGCGAAGCTCTCTTCGAGCCCCACGCCGTGCGCAATAGGCTACGCCCATTGCGCCTGATTTCCTGAGCCAAAATCGGACGTTTAAGCCCTCTACGCACCGTTTTTCTACAAATGACGAGGCGGGCCCCGCTCCTGCACGGACATTAGCCCGACCAGTGCTCGCGGTAGACGGTCGTTTTGAAAATAAATAAATAAATTAACCCACGGCGTGCAATTTCGTGCTTGCTGGATTAACTGCGTCTTCGCCCGACGAATTCGATTCGGGAGAGGGCGGAAAAAAAAAAAAAAAGAAAAAGAGGGAGGGGTGCAACACGAGGACTTCCCAGGGGGTCACCCATCCTAGTACTACTCTCGCCCAAGCACGCTTATCTTCGGAGTTCTGATGGGATCCGGTGCATTAGTGCTGGTATGATCGCACCCGTTGAGTTACGCGCGTTAAGTTCATTTATTTGATCCGTACTCGTCTCGCAATAGCCCTTCACACTTCGAGCGGGCAAAACTTTCTATTCGTACGTCGCCTCGCGGCCGGCAGCATATGCACGCGAAGCTCTCTTCGAGCCCCACGCCGTGCGCAATTGGCTACGCCCATTGCGCCTGATTTCCTGAGCCAAAATCGGACGTTTAAGCCCTCTACGCACCGTTTTTCTACAAATGGCGAGGCGGGCCCCGCTCCTGCACGGACATTAGCCCGACCAGTGCTCGCGGTAGACGGTCGTTTTGAAAATAAATAAATAAATTAACCCACGGCGTGCAATTTCGTGCTTGCTGGATTAACTGCGTCTTCGCCCGACGAATTCGATTCGGGAGAGGGCGGAAAAAAAAAAAAAAAAGAAAAAGAGGGAGGGGTGCAACACGAGGACTTCCCAGGGGGTCACCCATCCTAGTACTACTCTCGCCCAAGCACGCTTAACTTCGGAGTTCTGATGGGATCCGGTGCATTAGTGCTGGTATGATCGCACCCGTTGAGTTACGCGCGTTAAGTTCATTTATTTGATCCGTACTCGTCTCGCAGTAGCCCTTCACACTTCGAGTGGGCAAAACTTTCTATTCGTACGTCGCCTCGCGGCCGGCAGCATATGCACGCGAAGCTCTCTTCGAGCCCCACGCCGTGCGCAATAGGCTACGCCCATTGCGCCTGATTTCCTGAGCCAAAATCGGACGTTTAAGCCCTCTACGCACCGTTTTTCTACAAATGGCGAGGCGGGCCCCGCTCCTGCACGGACATTAGCCCGACCAGTGCTCGCGGTAGACGGTCGTTTTGAAAATAAATAAATAAATTAACCCACGGCGTGCAATTTCGTGCTTGCTGGATTAACTGCGTCTTCGCCCGACGAATTCGATTCGGGAGAGGGCGGAAAAAAAAAAAAAAAAGAAAAAGAGGGAGGGGTGCAACACGAGGACTTCCCAGGGGGTCACCCATCCTAGTACTACTCTCGCCCAAGCACGCTTAACTTCGGAGTTCTGATGGGATCCGGTGCATTAGTGCTGGTATGATCGCACCCGTTGAGTTACGCGCGTTAAGTTCATTTATTTGATCCGTACTCGTCTCGCAGTAGCCCTTCACACTTCGAGTGGGCAAAACTTTCTATTCGTACGTCGCCTCGCGGCCGGCAGCATATGCACGCGAAGCTCTCTTCGAGCCCCACGCCGTGCGCAATGGGCTACGCCCATTGCGCCTGATTTCCTGAGCCAAAATCGGACGTTTAAGCCCTCTACGCACCGTTTTTCTACAAATGGCGAGGCGGGCCCCGCTCCTGCACGGACATTAGCCCGACCAGTGCTCGCGGTAGACGGTCGTTTTGAATATAAATAAATAAATTAACCCACGGCGTGCAATTTCGTGCTTGCTGGATTAACTGCGTCTTCGCCCGACGAATTCGATTCGGGAGAGGGCGGAAAAAAAAAAAAAAAAGAAAAAGAGGGAGGGGTGCAACACGAGGACTTCCCAGGGGGTCACCCATCCTAGTACTACTCTCGCCCAAGCACGCTTAACTTCGGAGTTCTGATGGGATCCGGTGCATTAGTGCTGGTATGATCGCACCCGTTGAGTTACGCGCGTTAAGTTCATTTATTTGATCCGTACTCGTCTCGCAGTAGCCCTTCACACTTCGAGTGGGCAAAACTTTCTATTCGTACGTCGCCTCGCGGCCGGCAGCATATGCACGCGAAGCTCTCTTCGAGCCCCACGCCGTGCGCAATAGGCTACGCCCATTGCGCCTGATTTCCTGAGCCAAAATCGGACGTTTAAGCCCTCTACGCACCGTTTTTCTACAAATGGCGAGGCGGGCCCCGCTCCTGCACGGACATTAGCCCGACCAGTGCTCGCGGTAGACGGTCGTTTTGAAAATAAATAAATAAATTAACCCACGGCGTGCAATTTCGTGCTTGCTGGATTAACTGCGTCTTCGCCCGACGAATTCGATTCGGGAGAGGGCGGAAAAAAAAAAAAAAAAGAAAAAGAGGGAGGGGTGCAACACGAGGACTTCCCAGGGGGTCACCCATCCTAGTACTACTCTCGCCCAAGCACGCTTAACTTCGGAGTTCTGATGGGATCCGGTGCATTAGTGCTGGTATGATCGCACCCGTTGAGTTACGCGCGTTAAGTTCATTTATTTGATCCGTACTCGTCTCGCAGTAGCCCTTCACACTTCGAGCGGGCAAAACTTTCTATTCGTACGTCGCCTCGCGGCCGACAGCATATGCACGCGAAGCTCTCTTCGAGCCCCACGCCGTGCGCAATAGGCTACGCCCATTGCGCCTGATTTCCTGAGCCAAAATCGGACGTTTAAGCCCTCTACGCACCGTTTTTCTACAAATGGCGAGGCGGGCCCCGCTCCTGCACGGACATTAGCCCGACCAGTGCTCGCGGTAGACGGTCGTTTTGAAAATAAATAAATAAATTAACCCACGGCGTGCAATTTCGTGCTTGCTGGATTAACTGCGTCTTCGCCCGACGAATTCGATTCGGGAGAGGGCGGAAAAAAAAAAAAAAAGAAAAAGAGGGAGGGGTGCAACACGAGGACTTCCCAAGGGGTCACCCATCCTAGTACTACTCTCGCCCAAGCACGCTTAACTTCGGAGTTCTGATGGGATCCGGTGCATTAGTGCTGGTATGATCGCACCCGTTGAGTTACGCGCGTTAAGTTCATTTATTTGATCCGTACTCGTCTCGCAGTAGCCCTTCACACTTCGAGCGGGCAAAACTTTCTATTCGTACGTCGCCTCGCGGCCGGCAGCATATGCACGCGAAGCTCTCTTCGAGCCCCACGCCGTGCGCAATAGGCTACGCCCATTGCGCCTGATTTCCTGAGCCAAAATCGGACGTTTAAGCCCTCTACGCACCGTTTTTCTACAAATGACGAGGCGGGCCCCGCTCCTGCACGGACATTAGCCCGACCAGTGCTCGCGGTAGACGGTCGTTTTGAAAATAAATAAATAAATTAACCCACGGCGTGCAATTTCGTGCTTGCTGGATTAACTGCGTCTTCGCCCGACGAATTCGATTCGGGAGAGGGCGGAAAAAAAAAAAAAAAAGAAAAAGAGGGAGGGGTGCAACACGAGGACTTCCCAGGGGGTCACCCATCCTAGTACTACTCTCGCCCAAGCACGCTTATCTTCGGAGTTCTGATGGGATCCGGTGCATTAGTGCTGGTATGATCGCACCCGTTGAGTTACGCGCGTTAAGTTCATTTATTTGATCCGTACTCGTCTCGCAATAGCCCTTCACACTTCGAGCGGGCAAAACTTTCTATTCGTACGTCGCCTCGCGGCCGGCAGCATATGCACGCGAAGCTCTCTTCGAGCCCCACGCCGTGCGCAATGGGCTACGCCCATTGCGCCTGATTTCCTGAGCCAAAATCGGACGTTTAAGCCCTCTACGCACCGTTTTTCTACAAATGGCGAGGCGGGCCCCGCTCCTGCACGGACATTAGCCCGACCAGTGCTCGCGGTAGACGGTCGTTTTGAATATAAATAAATAAATTAACCCACGGCGTGCAATTTCGTGCTTGCTGGATTAACTGCGTCTTCGCCCGACGAATTCGATTCGGGAGAGGGCGGAAAAAAAAAAAAAAAAGAAAAAGAGGGAGGGGTGCAACACGAGGACTTCCCAGGGGGTCACCCATCCTAGTACTACTCTCGCCCAAGCACGCTTAACTTCGGAGTTCTGATGGGATCCGGTGCATTAGTGCTGGTATGATCGCACCCGTTGAGTTACGCGCGTTAAGTTCATTTATTTGATCCGTACTCGTCTCGCAGTAGCCCTTCACACTTCGAGCGGGCAAAACTTTCTATTCGTACGTCGCCTCGCGGCCGACAGCATATGCACGCGAAGCTCTCTTCGAGCCCCACGCCGTGCGCAATAGGCTACGCCCATTGCGCCTGATTTCCTGAGCCAAAATCGGACGTTTAAGCCCTCTACGCACCGTTTTTCTACAAATGGCGAGGCGGGCCCCGCTCCTGCACGGACATTAGCCCGACCAGTGCTCGCGGTAGACGGTCGTTTTGAAAATAAATAAATAAATTAACCCACGGCGTGCAATTTCGTGCTTGCTGGATTAACTGCGTCTTCGCCCGACGAATTCGATTCGGGAGAGGGCGGAAAAAAAAAAAAAAAAGAAAAAGAGGGAGGGGTGCAACACGAGGACTTCCCAGGGGGTCACCCATCCTAGTACTACTCTCGCCCAAGCACGCTTAACTTCGGAGTTCTGATGGGATCCGGTGCATTAGTGCTGGTATGATCGCACCCGTTGAGTTACGCGCGTTAAGTTCATTTATTTGATCCGTACTCGTCTCGCAGTAGCCCTTCACACTTCGAGTGGGCAAAACTTTCTATTCGTACGTCGCCTCGCGGCCGGCAGCATATGCACGCGAAGCTCTCTTCGAGCCCCACGCCGTGCGCAATAGGCTACGCCCATTGCGCCTGATTTCCTGAGCCAAAATCGGACGTTTAAGCCCTCTACGCACCGTTTTTCTACAAATGGCGAGGCGGGCCCCGCTCCTGCACGGACATTAGCCCGACCAGTGCTCGCGGTAGACGGTCGTTTTGAAAATAAATAAATAAATTAACCCACGGCGTGCAATTTCGTGCTTGCTGGATTAACTGCGTCTTCGCCCGACGAATTCGATTCGGGAGAGGGCGGAAAAAAAAAAAAAAAAGAAAAAGAGGGAGGGGTGCAACACGAGGACTTCCCAGGGGGTCACCCATCCTAGTACTACTCTCGCCCAAGCACGCTTAACTTCGGAGTTCTGATGGGATCCGGTGCATTAGTGCTGGTATGATCGCACCCGTTGAGTTACGCGCGTTAAGTTCATTTATTTGATCCGTACTCGTCTCGCAGTAGCCCTTCACACTTCGAGTGGGCAAAACTTTCTATTCGTACGTCGCCTCGCGGCCGGCAGCATATGCACGCGAAGCTCTCTTCGAGCCCCACGCCGTGCGCAATGGGCTACGCCCATTGCGCCTGATTTCCTGAGCCAAAATCGGACGTTTAAGCCCTCTACGCACCGTTTTTCTACAAATGGCGAGGCGGGCCCCGCTCCTGCACGGACATTAGCCCGACCAGTGCTCGCGGTAGACGGTCGTTTTGAATATAAATAAATAAATTAACCCACGGCGTGCAATTTCGTGCTTGCTGGATTAACTGCGTCTTCGCCCGACGAATTCGATTCGGGAGAGGGCGGAAAAAAAAAAAAAAAAAGAAAAAGAGGGAGGGGTGCAACACGAGGACTTCCCAGGGGGTCACCCATCCTAGTACTACTCTCGCCCAAGCACGCTTAACTTCGGAGTTCTGATGGGATCCGGTGCATTAGTGCTGGTATGATCGCACCCGTTGAGTTACGCGCGTTAAGTTCATTTATTTGATCCGTACTCGTCTCGCAGTAGCCCTTCACACTTCGAGTGGGCAAAACTTTCTATTCGTACGTCGCCTCGCGGCCGGCAGCATATGCACGCGAAGCTCTCTTCGAGCCCCACGCCGTGCGCAATAGGCTACGCCCATTGCGCCTGATTTCCTGAGCCAAAATCGGACGTTTAAGCCCTCTACGCACCGTTTTTCTACAAATGGCGAGGCGGGCCCCGCTCCTGCACGGACATTAGCCCGACCAGTGCTCGCGGTAGACGGTCGTTTTGAAAATAAATAAATAAATTAACCCACGGCGTGCAATTTCGTGCTTGCTGGATTAACTGCGTCTTCGCCCGACGAATTCGATTCGGGAGAGGGCGGAAAAAAAAAAAAAAAAGAAAAAGAGGGAGGGGTGCAACACGAGGACTTCCCAGGGGGTCACCCATCCTAGTACTACTCTCGCCCAAGCACGCTTAACTTCGGAGTTCTGATGGGATCCGGTGCATTAGTGCTGGTATGATCGCACCCGTTGAGTTACGCGCGTTAAGTTCATTTATTTGATCCGTACTCGTCTCGCAGTAGCCCTTCACACTTCGAGCGGGCAAAACTTTCTATTCGTACGTCGCCTCGCGGCCGACAGCATATGCACGCGAAGCTCTCTTCGAGCCCCACGCCGTGCGCAATAGGCTACGCCCATTGCGCCTGATTTCCTGAGCCAAAATCGGACGTTTAAGCCCTCTACGCACCGTTTTTCTACAAATGGCGAGGCGGGCCCCGCTCCTGCACGGACATTAGCCCGACCAGTGCTCGCGGTAGACGGTCGTTTTGAAAATAAATAAATAAATTAACCCACGGCGTGCAATTTCGTGCTTGCTGGATTAACTGCGTCTTCGCCCGACGAATTCGATTCGGGAGAGGGCGGAAAAAAAAAAAAAAAGAAAAAGAGGGAGGGGTGCAACACGAGGACTTCCCAAGGGGTCACCCATCCTAGTACTACTCTCGCCCAAGCACGCTTAACTTCGGAGTTCTGATGGGATCCGGTGCATTAGTGCTGGTATGATCGCACCCGTTGAGTTACGCGCGTTAAGTTCATTTATTTGATCCGTACTCGTCTCGCAGTAGCCCTTCACACTTCGAGCGGGCAAAACTTTCTATTCGTACGTCGCCTCGCGGCCGGCAGCATATGCACGCGAAGCTCTCTTCGAGCCCCACGCCGTGCGCAATAGGCTACGCCCATTGCGCCTGATTTCCTGAGCCAAAATCGGACGTTTAAGCCCTCTACGCACCGTTTTTCTACAAATGACGAGGCGGGCCCCGCTCCTGCACGGACATTAGCCCGACCAGTGCTCGCGGTAGACGGTCGTTTTGAAAATAAATAAATAAATTAACCCACGGCGTGCAATTTCGTGCTTGCTGGATTAACTGCGTCTTCGCCCGACGAATTCGATTCGGGAGAGGGCGGAAAAAAAAAAAAAAAGAAAAAGAGGGAGGGGTGCAACACGAGGACTTCCCAGGGGGTCACCCATCCTAGTACTACTCTCGCCCAAGCACGCTTATCTTCGGAGTTCTGATGGGATCCGGTGCATTAGTGCTGGTACGATCGCACCCGTTGAGTTACGCGCGTTAAGTTCATTTATTTGATCCGTACTCGTCTCGCAATAGCCCTTCACACTTCGAGCGGGCAAAACTTTCTATTCGTACGTCGCCTCGCGGCCGGCAGCATATGCACGCGAAGCTCTCTTCGAGCCCCACGCCGTGCGCAATGGGCTACGCCCATTGCGCCTGATTTCCTGAGCCAAAATCGGACGTTTAAGCCCTCTACGCACCGTTTTTCTACAAATGGCGAGGCGGGCCCCGCTCCTGCACGGACATTAGCCCGACCAGTGCTCGCGGTAGACGGTCGTTTTGAATATAAATAAATAAATTAACCCACGGCGTGCAATTTCGTGCTTGCTGGATTAACTGCGTCTTCGCCCGACGAATTCGATTCGGGAGAGGGCGGAAAAAAAAAAAAAAAAGAAAAAGAGGGAGGGGTGCAACACGAGGACTTCCCAGGGGGTCACCCATCCTAGTACTACTCTCGCCCAAGCACGCTTAACTTCGGAGTTCTGATGGGATCCGGTGCATTAGTGCTGGTATGATCGCACCCGTTGAGTTACGCGCGTTAAGTTCATTTATTTGATCCGTACTCGTCTCGCAGTAGCCCTTCACACTTCGAGCGGGCAAAACTTTCTATTCGTACGTCGCCTCGCGGCCGACAGCATATGCACGCGAAGCTCTCTTCGAGCCCCACGCCGTGCGCAATAGGCTACGCCCATTGCGCCTGATTTCCTGAGCCAAAATCGGACGTTTAAGCCCTCTACGCACCGTTTTTCTACAAATGGCGAGGCGGGCCCCGCTCCTGCACGGACATTAGCCCGACCAGTGCTCGCGGTAGACGGTCGTTTTGAAAATAAATAAATAAATTAACCCACGGCGTGCAATTTCGTGCTTGCTGGATTAACTGCGTCTTCGCCCGACGAATTCGATTCGGGAGAGGGCGGAAAAAAAAAAAAAAAAAGAAAAAGAGGGAGGGGTGCAACACGAGGACTTCCCAGGGGGTCACCCATCCTAGTACTACTCTCGCCCAAGCACGCTTAACTTCGGAGTTCTGATGGGATCCGGTGCATTAGTGCTGGTATGATCGCACCCGTTGAGTTACGCGCGTTAAGTTCATTTATTTGATCCGTACTCGTCTCGCAGTAGCCCTTCACACTTCGAGTGGGCAAAACTTTCTATTCGTACGTCGCCTCGCGGCCGGCAGCATATGCACGCGAAGCTCTCTTCGAGCCCCACGCCGTGCGCAATAGGCTACGCCCATTGCGCCTGATTTCCTGAGCCAAAATCGGACGTTTAAGCCCTCTACGCACCGTTTTTCTACAAATGGCGAGGCGGGCCCCGCTCCTGCACGGACATTAGCCCGACCAGTGCTCGCGGTAGACGGTCGTTTTGAAAATAAATAAATAAATTAACCCACGGCGTGCAATTTCGTGCTTGCTGGATTAACTGCGTCTTCGCCCGACGAATTCGATTCGGGAGAGGGCGGAAAAAAAAAAAAAAAAAGAAAAAGAGGGAGGGGTGCAACACGAGGACTTCCCAGGGGGTCACCCATCCTAGTACTACTCTCGCCCAAGCACGCTTAACTTCGGAGTTCTGATGGGATCCGGTGCATTAGTGCTGGTATGATCGCACCCGTTGAGTTACGCGCGTTAAGTTCATTTATTTGATCCGTACTCGTCTCGCAGTAGCCCTTCACACTTCGAGCGGGCAAAACTTTCTATTCGTACGTCGCCTCGCGGCCGACAGCATATGCACGCGAAGCTCTCTTCGAGCCCCACGCCGTGCGCAATAGGCTACGCCCATTGCGCCTGATTTCCTGAGCCAAAATCGGACGTTTAAGCCCTCTACGCACCGTTTTTCTACAAATGGCGAGGCGGGCCCCGCTCCTGCACGGACATTAGCCCGACCAGTGCTCGCGGTAGACGGTCGTTTTGAAAATAAATAAATAAATTAACCCACGGCGTGCAATTTCGTGCTTGCTGGATTAACTGCGTCTTCGCCCGACGAATTCGATTCGGGAGAGGGCGGAAAAAAAAAAAAAAAAGAAAAAGAGGGAGGGGTGCAACACGAGGACTTCCCAAGGGGTCACCCATCCTAGTACTACTCTCGCCCAAGCACGCTTAACTTCGGAGTTCTGATGGGATCCGGTGCATTAGTGCTGGTATGATCGCACCCGTTGAGTTACGCGCGTTAAGTTCATTTATTTGATCCGTACTCGTCTCGCAGTAGCCCTTCACACTTCGAGCGGGCAAAACTTTCTATTCGTACGTCGCCTCGCGGCCGGCAGCATATGCACGCGAAGCTCTCTTCGAGCCCCACGCCGTGCGCAATAGGCTACGCCCATTGCGCCTGATTTCCTGAGCCAAAATCGGACGTTTAAGCCCTCTACGCACCGTTTTTCTACAAATGGCGAGGCGGGCCCCGCTCCTGCACGGACATTAGCCCGACCAGTGCTCGCGGTAGACGGTCGTTTTGAAAATAAATAAATAAATTAACCCACGGCGTGCAATTTCGTGCTTGCTGGATTAACTGCGTCTTCGCCCGACGAATTCGATTCGGGAGAGGGCGGAAAAAAAAAAAAAAAAGAAAAAGAGGGAGGGGTGCAACACGAGGACTTCCCAGGGGGTCACCCATCCTAGTACTACTCTCGCCCAAGCACGCTTAACTTCGGAGTTCTGATGGGATCCGGTGCATTAGTGCTGGTATGATCGCACCCGTTGAGTTACGCGCGTTAAGTTCATTTATTTGATCCGTACTCGTCTCGCAGTAGCCCTTCACACTTCGAGCGGGCAAAACTTTCTATTCGTACGTCGCCTCGCGGCCGACAGCATATGCACGCGAAGCTCTCTTCGAGCCCCACGCCGTGCGCAATAGGCTACGCCCATTGCGCCTGATTTCCTGAGCCAAAATCGGACGTTTAAGCCCTCTACGCACCGTTTTTCTACAAATGGCGAGGCGGGCCCCGCTCCTGCACGGACATTAGCCCGACCAGTGCTCGCGGTAGACGGTCGTTTTGAAAATAAATAAATAAATTAACCCACGGCGTGCAATTTCGTGCTTGCTGGATTAACTGCGTCTTCGCCCGACGAATTCGATTCGGGAGAGGGCGGAAAAAAAAAAAAAAAAGAAAAAGAGGGAGGGGTGCAACACGAGGACTTCCCAGGGGGTCACCCATCCTAGTACTACTCTCGCCCAAGCACGCTTAACTTCGGAGTTCTGATGGGATCCGGTGCATTAGTGCTGGTATGATCGCACCCGTTGAGTTACGCGCGTTAAGTTCATTTATTTGATCCGTACTCGTCTCGCAGTAGCCCTTCACACTTCGAGTGGGCAAAACTTTCTATTCGTACGTCGCCTCGCGGCCGGCAGCATATGCACGCGAAGCTCTCTTCGAGCCCCACGCCGTGCGCAATAGGCTACGCCCATTGCGCCTGATTTCCTGAGCCAAAATCGGACGTTTAAGCCCTCTACGCACCGTTTTTCTACAAATGGCGAGGCGGGCCCCGCTCCTGCACGGACATTAGCCCGACCAGTGCTCGCGGTAGACGGTCGTTTTGAAAATAAATAAATAAATTAACCCACGGCGTGCAATTTCGTGCTTGCTGGATTAACTGCGTCTTCGCCCGACGAATTCGATTCGGGAGAGGGCGGAAAAAAAAAAAAAAAAGAAAAAGAGGGAGGGGTGCAACACGAGGACTTCCCAGGGGGTCACCCATCCTAGTACTACTCTCGCCCAAGCACGCTTAACTTCGGAGTTCTGATGGGATCCGGTGCATTAGTGCTGGTATGATCGCACCCGTTGAGTTACGCGCGTTAAGTTCATTTATTTGATCCGTACTCGTCTCGCAGTAGCCCTTCACACTTCGAGCGGGCAAAACTTTCTATTCGTACGTCGCCTCGCGGCCGACAGCATATGCACGCGAAGCTCTCTTCGAGCCCCACGCCGTGCGCAATAGGCTACGCCCATTGCGCCTGATTTCCTGAGCCAAAATCGGACGTTTAAGCCCTCTACGCACCGTTTTTCTACAAATGGCGAGGCGGGCCCCGCTCCTGCACGGACATTAGCCCGACCAGTGCTCGCGGTAGACGGTCGTTTTGAAAATAAATAAATAAATTAACCCACGGCGTGCAATTTCGTGCTTGCTGGATTAACTGCGTCTTCGCCCGACGAATTCGATTCGGGAGAGGGCGGAAAAAAAAAAAAAAAGAAAAAGAGGGAGGGGTGCAACACGAGGACTTCCCAAGGGGTCACCCATCCTAGTACTACTCTCGCCCAAGCACGCTTAACTTCGGAGTTCTGATGGGATCCGGTGCATTAGTGCTGGTATGATCGCACCCGTTGAGTTACGCGCGTTAAGTTCATTTATTTGATCCGTACTCGTCTCGCAGTAGCCCTTCACACTTCGAGCGGGCAAAACTTTCTATTCGTACGTCGCCTCGCGGCCGGCAGCATATGCACGCGAAGCTCTCTTCGAGCCCCACGCCGTGCGCAATAGGCTACGCCCATTGCGCCTGATTTCCTGAGCCAAAATCGGACGTTTAAGCCCTCTACGCACCGTTTTTCTACAAATGGCGAGGCGGGCCCCGCTCCTGCACGGACATTAGCCCGACCAGTGCTCGCGGTAGACGGTCGTTTTGAAAATAAATAAATAAATTAACCCACGGCGTGCAATTTCGTGCTTGCTGGATTAACTGCGTCTTCGCCCGACGAATTCGATTCGGGAGAGGGCGGAAAAAAAAAAAAAAAAGAAAAAGAGGGAGGGGTGCAACACGAGGACTTCCCAGGGGGTCACCCATCCTAGTACTACTCTCGCCCAAGCACGCTTAACTTCGGAGTTCTGATGGGATCCGGTGCATTAGTGCTGGTATGATCGCACCCGTTGAGTTACGCGCGTTAAGTTCATTTATTTGATCCGTACTCGTCTCGCAGTAGCCCTTCACACTTCGAGCGGGCAAAACTTTCTATTCGTACGTCGCCTCGCGGCCGACAGCATATGCACGCGAAGCTCTCTTCGAGCCCCACGCCGTGCGCAATAGGCTACGCCCATTGCGCCTGATTTCCTGAGCCAAAATCGGACGTTTAAGCCCTCTACGCACCGTTTTTCTACAAATGGCGAGGCGGGCCCCGCTCCTGCACGGACATTAGCCCGACCAGTGCTCGCGGTAGACGGTCGTTTTGAAAATAAATAAATAAATTAACCCACGGCGTGCAATTTCGTGCTTGCTGGATTAACTGCGTCTTCGCCCGACGAATTCGATTCGGGAGAGGGCGGAAAAAAAAAAAAAAAAGAAAAAGAGGGAGGGGTGCAACACGAGGACTTCCCAGGGGGTCACCCATCCTAGTACTACTCTCGCCCAAGCACGCTTAACTTCGGAGTTCTGATGGGATCCGGTGCATTAGTGCTGGTATGATCGCACCCGTTGAGTTACGCGCGTTAAGTTCATTTATTTGATCCGTACTCGTCTCGCAGTAGCCCTTCACACTTCGAGCGGGCAAAACTTTCTATTCGTACGTCGCCTCGCGGCCGACAGCATATGCACGCGAAGCTCTCTTCGAGCCCCACGCCGTGCGCAATAGGCTACGCCCATTGCGCCTGATTTCCTGAGCCAAAATCGGACGTTTAAGCCCTCTACGCACCGTTTTTCTACAAATGGCGAGGCGGGCCCCGCTCCTGCACGGACATTAGCCCGACCAGTGCTCGCGGTAGACGGTCGTTTTGAAAATAAATAAATAAATTAACCCACGGCGTGCAATTTCGTGCTTGCTGGATTAACTGCGTCTTCGCCCGACGAATTCGATTCGGGAGAGGGCGGAAAAAAAAAAAAAAAAGAAAAAGAGGGAGGGGTGCAACACGAGGACTTCCCAGGGGGTCACCCATCCTAGTACTACTCTCGCCCAAGCACGCTTAACTTCGGAGTTCTGATGGGATCCGGTGCATTAGTGCTGGTATGATCGCACCCGTTGAGTTACGCGCGTTAAGTTCATTTATTTGATCCGTACTCGTCTCGCAGTAGCCCTTCACACTTCGAGTGGGCAAAACTTTCTATTCGTACGTCGCCTCGCGGCCGGCAGCATATGCACGCGAAGCTCTCTTCGAGCCCCACGCCGTGCGCAATAGGCTACGCCCATTGCGCCTGATTTCCTGAGCCAAAATCGGACGTTTAAGCCCTCTACGCACCGTTTTTCTACAAATGGCGAGGCGGGCCCCGCTCCTGCACGGACATTAGCCCGACCAGTGCTCGCGGTAGACGGTCGTTTTGAAAATAAATAAATAAATTAACCCACGGCGTGCAATTTCGTGCTTGCTGGATTAACTGCGTCTTCGCCCGACGAATTCGATTCGGGAGAGGGCGGAAAAAAAAAAAAAAAAGAAAAAGAGGGAGGGGTGCAACACGAGGACTTCCCAGGGGGTCACCCATCCTAGTACTACTCTCGCCCAAGCACGCTTAACTTCGGAGTTCTGATGGGATCCGGTGCATTAGTGCTGGTATGATCGCACCCGTTGAGTTACGCGCGTTAAGTTCATTTATTTGATCCGTACTCGTCTCGCAGTAGCCCTTCACACTTCGAGCGGGCAAAACTTTCTATTCGTACGTCGCCTCGCGGCCGACAGCATATGCACGCGAAGCTCTCTTCGAGCCCCACGCCGTGCGCAATAGGCTACGCCCATTGCGCCTGATTTCCTGAGCCAAAATCGGACGTTTAAGCCCTCTACGCACCGTTTTTCTACAAATGGCGAGGCGGGCCCCGCTCCTGCACGGACATTAGCCCGACCAGTGCTCGCGGTAGACGGTCGTTTTGAAAATAAATAAATAAATTAACCCACGGCGTGCAATTTCGTGCTTGCTGGATTAACTGCGTCTTCGCCCGACGAATTCGATTCGGGAGAGGGCGGAAAAAAAAAAAAAAAGAAAAAGAGGGAGGGGTGCAACACGAGGACTTCCCAAGGGGTCACCCATCCTAGTACTACTCTCGCCCAAGCACGCTTAACTTCGGAGTTCTGATGGGATCCGGTGCATTAGTGCTGGTATGATCGCACCCGTTGAGTTACGCGCGTTAAGTTCATTTATTTGATCCGTACTCGTCTCGCAGTAGCCCTTCACACTTCGAGCGGGCAAAACTTTCTATTCGTACGTCGCCTCGCGGCCGGCAGCATATGCACGCGAAGCTCTCTTCGAGCCCCACGCCGTGCGCAATAGGCTACGCCCATTGCGCCTGATTTCCTGAGCCAAAATCGGACGTTTAAGCCCTCTACGCACCGTTTTTCTACAAATGGCGAGGCGGGCCCCGCTCCTGCACGGACATTAGCCCGACCAGTGCTCGCGGTAGACGGTCGTTTTGAAAATAAATAAATAAATTAACCCACGGCGTGCAATTTCGTGCTTGCTGGATTAACTGCGTCTTCGCCCGACGAATTCGATTCGGGAGAGGGCGGAAAAAAAAAAAAAAAAGAAAAAGAGGGAGGGGTGCAACACGAGGACTTCCCAGGGGGTCACCCATCCTAGTACTACTCTCGCCCAAGCACGCTTAACTTCGGAGTTCTGATGGGATCCGGTGCATTAGTGCTGGTATGATCGCACCCGTTGAGTTACGCGCGTTAAGTTCATTTATTTGATCCGTACTCGTCTCGCAGTAGCCCTTCACACTTCGAGCGGGCAAAACTTTCTATTCGTACGTCGCCTCGCGGCCGACAGCATATGCACGCGAAGCTCTCTTCGAGCCCCACGCCGTGCGCAATAGGCTACGCCCATTGCGCCTGATTTCCTGAGCCAAAATCGGACGTTTAAGCCCTCTACGCACCGTTTTTCTACAAATGGCGAGGCGGGCCCCGCTCCTGCACGGACATTAGCCCGACCAGTGCTCGCGGTAGACGGTCGTTTTGAAAATAAATAAATAAATTAACCCACGGCGTGCAATTTCGTGCTTGCTGGATTAACTGCGTCTTCGCCCGACGAATTCGATTCGGGAGAGGGCGGAAAAAAAAAAAAAAAAGAAAAAGAGGGAGGGGTGCAACACGAGGACTTCCCAGGGGGTCACCCATCCTAGTACTACTCTCGCCCAAGCACGCTTAACTTCGGAGTTCTGATGGGATCCGGTGCATTAGTGCTGGTATGATCGCACCCGTTGAGTTACGCGCGTTAAGTTCATTTATTTGATCCGTACTCGTCTCGCAGTAGCCCTTCACACTTCGAGCGGGCAAAACTTTCTATTCGTACGTCGCCTCGCGGCCGACAGCATATGCACGCGAAGCTCTCTTCGAGCCCCACGCCGTGCGCAATAGGCTACGCCCATTGCGCCTGATTTCCTGAGCCAAAATCGGACGTTTAAGCCCTCTACGCACCGTTTTTCTACAAATGGCGAGGCGGGCCCCGCTCCTGCACGGACATTAGCCCGACCAGTGCTCGCGGTAGACGGTCGTTTTGAAAATAAATAAATAAATTAACCCACGGCGTGCAATTTCGTGCTTGCTGGATTAACTGCGTCTTCGCCCGACGAATTCGATTCGGGAGAGGGCGGAAAAAAAAAAAAAAAAGAAAAAGAGGGAGGGGTGCAACACGAGGACTTCCCAGGGGGTCACCCATCCTAGTACTACTCTCGCCCAAGCACGCTTAACTTCGGAGTTCTGATGGGATCCGGTGCATTAGTGCTGGTATGATCGCACCCGTTGAGTTACGCGCGTTAAGTTCATTTATTTGATCCGTACTCGTCTCGCAGTAGCCCTTCACACTTCGAGCGGGCAAAACTTTCTATTCGTACGTCGCCTCGCGGCCGACAGCATATGCACGCGAAGCTCTCTTCGAGCCCCACGCCGTGCGCAATAGGCTACGCCCATTGCGCCTGATTTCCTGAGCCAAAATCGGACGTTTAAGCCCTCTACGCACCGTTTTTCTACAAATGGCGAGGCGGGCCCCGCTCCTGCACGGACATTAGCCCGACCAGTGCTCGCGGTAGACGGTCGTTTTGAAAATAAATAAATAAATTAACCCACGGCGTGCAATTTCGTGCTTGCTGGATTAACTGCGTCTTCGCCCGACGAATTCGATTCGGGAGAGGGCGGAAAAAAAAAAAAAAAAGAAAAAGAGGGAGGGGTGCAACACGAGGACTTCCCAGGGGGTCACCCATCCTAGTACTACTCTCGCCCAAGCACGCTTAACTTCGGAGTTCTGATGGGATCCGGTGCATTAGTGCTGGTATGATCGCACCCGTTGAGTTACGCGCGTTAAGTTCATTTATTTGATCCGTACTCGTCTCGCAGTAGCCCTTCACACTTCGAGCGGGCAAAACTTTCTATTCGTACGTCGCCTCGCGGCCGACAGCATATGCACGCGAAGCTCTCTTCGAGCCCCACGCCGTGCGCAATAGGCTACGCCCATTGCGCCTGATTTCCTGAGCCAAAATCGGACGTTTAAGCCCTCTACGCACCGTTTTTCTACAAATGGCGAGGCGGGCCCCGCTCCTGCACGGACATTAGCCCGACCAGTGCTCGCGGTAGACGGTCGTTTTGAAAATAAATAAATAAATTAACCCACGGCGTGCAATTTCGTGCTTGCTGGATTAACTGCGTCTTCGCCCGACGAATTCGATTCGGGAGAGGGCGGAAAAAAAAAAAAAAAGAAAAAGAGGGAGGGGTGCAACACGAGGACTTCCCAAGGGGTCACCCATCCTAGTACTACTCTCGCCCAAGCACGCTTAACTTCGGAGTTCTGATGGGATCCGGTGCATTAGTGCTGGTATGATCGCACCCGTTGAGTTACGCGCGTTAAGTTCATTTATTTGATCCGTACTCGTCTCGCAGTAGCCCTTCACACTTCGAGCGGGCAAAACTTTCTATTCGTACGTCGCCTCGCGGCCGGCAGCATATGCACGCGAAGCTCTCTTCGAGCCCCACGCCGTGCGCAATAGGCTACGCCCATTGCGCCTGATTTCCTGAGCCAAAATCGGACGTTTAAGCCCTCTACGCACCGTTTTTCTACAAATGGCGAGGCGGGCCCCGCTCCTGCACGGACATTAGCCCGACCAGTGCTCGCGGTAGACGGTCGTTTTGAAAATAAATAAATAAATTAACCCACGGCGTGCAATTTCGTGCTTGCTGGATTAACTGCGTCTTCGCCCGACGAATTCGATTCGGGAGAGGGCGGAAAAAAAAAAAAAAAAGAAAAAGAGGGAGGGGTGCAACACGAGGACTTCCCAGGGGGTCACCCATCCTAGTACTACTCTCGCCCAAGCACGCTTAACTTCGGAGTTCTGATGGGATCCGGTGCATTAGTGCTGGTATGATCGCACCCGTTGAGTTACGCGCGTTAAGTTCATTTATTTGATCCGTACTCGTCTCGCAGTAGCCCTTCACACTTCGAGTGGGCAAAACTTTCTATTCGTACGTCGCCTCGCGGCCGGCAGCATATGCACGCGAAGCTCTCTTCGAGCCCCACGCCGTGCGCAATAGGCTACGCCCATTGCGCCTGATTTCCTGAGCCAAAATCGGACGTTTAAGCCCTCTACGCACCGTTTTTCTACAAATGGCGAGGCGGGCCCCGCTCCTGCACGGACATTAGCCCGACCAGTGCTCGCGGTAGACGGTCGTTTTGAATATAAATAAATAAATTAACCCACGGCGTGCAATTTCGTGCTTGCTGGATTAACTGCGTCTTCGCCCGACGAATTCGATTCGGGAGAGGGCGGAAAAAAAAAAAAAAAAGAAAAAGAGGGAGGGGTGCAACACGAGGACTTCCCAGGGGGTCACCCATCCTAGTACTACTCTCGCCCAAGCACGCTTAACTTCGGAGTTCTGATGGGATCCGGTGCATTAGTGCTGGTATGATCGCACCCGTTGAGTTACGCGCGTTAAGTTCATTTATTTGATCCGTACTCGTCTCGCAGTAGCCCTTCACACTTCGAGTGGGCAAAACTTTCTATTCGTACGTCGCCTCGCGGCCGGCAGCATATGCACGCGAAGCTCTCTTCGAGCCCCACGCCGTGCGCAATAGGCTACGCCCATTGCGCCTGATTTCCTGAGCCAAAATCGGACGTTTAAGCCCTCTACGCACCGTTTTTCTACAAATGGCGAGGCGGGCCCCGCTCCTGCACGGACATTAGCCCGACCAGTGCTCGCGGTAGACGGTCGTTTTGAAAATAAATAAATAAATTAACCCACGGCGTGCAATTTCGTGCTTGCTGGATTAACTGCGTCTTCGCCCGACGAATTCGATTCGGGAGAGGGCGGAAAAAAAAAAAAAAAAGAAAAAGAGGGAGGGGTGCAACACGAGGACTTCCCAGGGGGTCACCCATCCTAGTACTACTCTCGCCCAAGCACGCTTAACTTCGGAGTTCTGATGGGATCCGGTGCATTAGTGCTGGTATGATCGCACCCGTTGAGTTACGCGCGTTAAGTTCATTTATTTGATCCGTACTCGTCTCGCAGTAGCCCTTCACACTTCGAGCGGGCAAAACTTTCTATTCGTACGTCGCCTCGCGGCCGACAGCATATGCACGCGAAGCTCTCTTCGAGCCCCACGCCGTGCGCAATAGGCTACGCCCATTGCGCCTGATTTCCTGAGCCAAAATCGGACGTTTAAGCCCTCTACGCACCGTTTTTCTACAAATGGCGAGGCGGGCCCCGCTCCTGCACGGACATTAGCCCGACCAGTGCTCGCGGTAGACGGTCGTTTTGAAAATAAATAAATAAATTAACCCACGGCGTGCAATTTCGTGCTTGCTGGATTAACTGCGTCTTCGCCCGACGAATTCGATTCGGGAGAGGGCGGAAAAAAAAAAAAAAAGAAAAAGAGGGAGGGGTGCAACACGAGGACTTCCCAAGGGGTCACCCATCCTAGTACTACTCTCGCCCAAGCACGCTTAACTTCGGAGTTCTGATGGGATCCGGTGCATTAGTGCTGGTATGATCGCACCCGTTGAGTTACGCGCGTTAAGTTCATTTATTTGATCCGTACTCGTCTCGCAGTAGCCCTTCACACTTCGAGCGGGCAAAACTTTCTATTCGTACGTCGCCTCGCGGCCGGCAGCATATGCACGCGAAGCTCTCTTCGAGCCCCACGCCGTGCGCAATAGGCTACGCCCATTGCGCCTGATTTCCTGAGCCAAAATCGGACGTTTAAGCCCTCTACGCACCGTTTTTCTACAAATGGCGAGGCGGGCCCCGCTCCTGCACGGACATTAGCCCGACCAGTGCTCGCGGTAGACGGTCGTTTTGAAAATAAATAAATAAATTAACCCACGGCGTGCAATTTCGTGCTTGCTGGATTAACTGCGTCTTCGCCCGACGAATTCGATTCGGGAGAGGGCGGAAAAAAAAAAAAAAAAGAAAAAGAGGGAGGGGTGCAACACGAGGACTTCCCAGGGGGTCACCCATCCTAGTACTACTCTCGCCCAAGCACGCTTAACTTCGGAGTTCTGATGGGATCCGGTGCATTAGTGCTGGTATGATCGCACCCGTTGAGTTACGCGCGTTAAGTTCATTTATTTGATCCGTACTCGTCTCGCAGTAGCCCTTCACACTTCGAGTGGGCAAAACTTTCTATTCGTACGTCGCCTCGCGGCCGGCAGCATATGCACGCGAAGCTCTCTTCGAGCCCCACGCCGTGCGCAATAGGCTACGCCCATTGCGCCTGATTTCCTGAGCCAAAATCGGACGTTTAAGCCCTCTACGCACCGTTTTTCTACAAATGGCGAGGCGGGCCCCGCTCCTGCACGGACATTAGCCCGACCAGTGCTCGCGGTAGACGGTCGTTTTGAATATAAATAAATAAATTAACCCACGGCGTGCAATTTCGTGCTTGCTGGATTAACTGCGTCTTCGCCCGACGAATTCGATTCGGGAGAGGGCGGAAAAAAAAAAAAAAAAGAAAAAGAGGGAGGGGTGCAACACGAGGACTTCCCAGGGGGTCACCCATCCTAGTACTACTCTCGCCCAAGCACGCTTAACTTCGGAGTTCTGATGGGATCCGGTGCATTAGTGCTGGTATGATCGCACCCGTTGAGTTACGCGCGTTAAGTTCATTTATTTGATCCGTACTCGTCTCGCAGTAGCCCTTCACACTTCGAGTGGGCAAAACTTTCTATTCGTACGTCGCCTCGCGGCCGGCAGCATATGCACGCGAAGCTCTCTTCGAGCCCCACGCCGTGCGCAATAGGCTACGCCCATTGCGCCTGATTTCCTGAGCCAAAATCGGACGTTTAAGCCCTCTACGCACCGTTTTTCTACAAATGGCGAGGCGGGCCCCGCTCCTGCACGGACATTAGCCCGACCAGTGCTCGCGGTAGACGGTCGTTTTGAAAATAAATAAATAAATTAACCCACGGCGTGCAATTTCGTGCTTGCTGGATTAACTGCGTCTTCGCCCGACGAATTCGATTCGGGAGAGGGCGGAAAAAAAAAAAAAAAAGAAAAAGAGGGAGGGGTGCAACACGAGGACTTCCCAGGGGGTCACCCATCCTAGTACTACTCTCGCCCAAGCACGCTTAACTTCGGAGTTCTGATGGGATCCGGTGCATTAGTGCTGGTATGATCGCACCCGTTGAGTTACGCGCGTTAAGTTCATTTATTTGATCCGTACTCGTCTCGCAGTAGCCCTTCACACTTCGAGCGGGCAAAACTTTCTATTCGTACGTCGCCTCGCGGCCGACAGCATATGCACGCGAAGCTCTCTTCGAGCCCCACGCCGTGCGCAATAGGCTACGCCCATTGCGCCTGATTTCCTGAGCCAAAATCGGACGTTTAAGCCCTCTACGCACCGTTTTTCTACAAATGGCGAGGCGGGCCCCGCTCCTGCACGGACATTAGCCCGACCAGTGCTCGCGGTAGACGGTCGTTTTGAAAATAAATAAATAAATTAACCCACGGCGTGCAATTTCGTGCTTGCTGGATTAACTGCGTCTTCGCCCGACGAATTCGATTCGGGAGAGGGCGGAAAAAAAAAAAAAAAAGAAAAAGAGGGAGGGGTGCAACACGAGGACTTCCCAGGGGGTCACCCATCCTAGTACTACTCTCGCCCAAGCACGCTTAACTTCGGAGTTCTGATGGGATCCGGTGCATTAGTGCTGGTATGATCGCACCCGTTGAGTTACGCGCGTTAAGTTCATTTATTTGATCCGTACTCGTCTCGCAGTAGCCCTTCACACTTCGAGCGGGCAAAACTTTCTATTCGTACGTCGCCTCGCGGCCGACAGCATATGCACGCGAAGCTCTCTTCGAGCCCCACGCCGTGCGCAATAGGCTACGCCCATTGCGCCTGATTTCCTGAGCCAAAATCGGACGTTTAAGCCCTCTACGCACCGTTTTTCTACAAATGGCGAGGCGGGCCCCGCTCCTGCACGGACATTAGCCCGACCAGTGCTCGCGGTAGACGGTCGTTTTGAAAATAAATAAATAAATTAACCCACGGCGTGCAATTTCGTGCTTGCTGGATTAACTGCGTCTTCGCCCGACGAATTCGATTCGGGAGAGGGCGGAAAAAAAAAAAAAAAAGAAAAAGAGGGAGGGGTGCAACACGAGGACTTCCCAGGGGGTCACCCAACCTAGTACTACTCTCGCCCAAGCACGCTTAACTTCGGAGTTCTGATGGGATCCGGTGCATTAGTGCTGGTATGATCGCACCCGTTGAGTTACGCGCGTTAAGTTCATTTATTTGATCCGTACTCGTCTCGCAGTAGCCCTTCACACTTCGAGTGGGCAAAACTTTCTATTCGTACGTCGCCTCGCGGCCGGCAGCATATGCACGCGAAGCTCTCTTCGAGCCCCACGCCGTGCGCAATGGGCTACGCCCATTGCGCCTGATTTCCTGAGCCAAAATCGGACGTTTAAGCCCTCTACGCACCGTTTTTCTACAAATGGCGAGGCGGGCCCCGCTCCTGCACGGACATTAGCCCGACCAGTGCTCGCGGTAGACGGTCGTTTTGAATATAAATAAATAAATTAACCCACGGCGTGCAATTTCGTGCTTGCTGGATTAACTGCGTCTTCGCCCGACGAATTCGATTCGGGAGAGGGCGGAAAAAAAAAAAAAAAAGAAAAAGAGGGAGGGGTGCAACACGAGGACTTCCCAGGGGGTCACCCATCCTAGTACTACTCTCGCCCAAGCACGCTTAACTTCGGAGTTCTGATGGGATCCGGTGCATTAGTGCTGGTATGATCGCACCCGTTGAGTTACGCGCGTTAAGTTCATTTATTTGATCCGTACTCGTCTCGCAGTAGCCCTTCACACTTCGAGTGGGCAAAACTTTCTATTCGTACGTCGCCTCGCGGCCGGCAGCATATGCACGCGAAGCTCTCTTCGAGCCCCACGCCGTGCGCAATAGGCTACGCCCATTGCGCCTGATTTCCTGAGCCAAAATCGGACGTTTAACCCCTCTACGCACCGTTTTTCTACAAATGGCGAGGCGGGCCCCGCTCCTGCACGGACATTAGCCCGACCAGTGCTCGCGGTAGACGGTCGTTTTGAAAATAAATAAATAAATTAACCCACGGCGTGCAATTTCGTGCTTGCTGGATTAACTGCGTCTTCGCCCGACGAATTCGATTCGGGAGAGGGCGGAAAAAAAAAAAAAAAGAAAAAGAGGGAGGGGTGCAACACGAGGACTTCCCAAGGGGTCACCCATCCTAGTACTACTCTCGCCCAAGCACGCTTAACTTCGGAGTTCTGATGGGATCCGGTGCATTAGTGCTGGTATGATCGCACCCGTTGAGTTACGCGCGTTAAGTTCATTTATTTGATCCGTACTCGTCTCGCAGTAGCCCTTCACACTTCGAGCGGGCAAAACTTTCTATTCGTACGTCGCCTCGCGGCCGGCAGCATATGCACGCGAAGCTCTCTTCGAGCCCCACGCCGTGCGCAATAGGCTACGCCCATTGCGCCTGATTTCCTGAGCCAAAATCGGACGTTTAAGCCCTCTACGCACCGTTTTTCTACAAATGGCGAGGCGGGCCCCGCTCCTGCACGGACATTAGCCCGACCAGTGCTCGCGGTAGACGGTCGTTTTGAAAATAAATAAATAAATTAACCCACGGCGTGCAATTTCGTGCTTGCTGGATTAACTGCGTCTTCGCCCGACGAATTCGATTCGGGAGAGGGCGGAAAAAAAAAAAAAAAAGAAAAAGAGGGAGGGGTGCAACACGAGGACTTCCCAGGGGGTCACCCATCCTAGTACTACTCTCGCCCAAGCACGCTTAACTTCGGAGTTCTGATGGGATCCGGTGCATTAGTGCTGGTATGATCGCACCCGTTGAGTTACGCGCGTTAAGTTCATTTATTTGATCCGTACTCGTCTCGCAGTAGCCCTTCACACTTCGAGTGGGCAAAACTTTCTATTCGTACGTCGCCTCGCGGCCGGCAGCATATGCACGCGAAGCTCTCTTCGAGCCCCACGCCGTGCGCAATAGGCTACGCCCATTGCGCCTGATTTCCTGAGCCAAAATCGGACGTTTAAGCCCTCTACGCACCGTTTTTCTACAAATGGCGAGGCGGGCCCCGCTCCTGCACGGACATTAGCCCGACCAGTGCTCGCGGTAGACGGTCGTTTTGAATATAAATAAATAAATTAACCCACGGCGTGCAATTTCGTGCTTGCTGGATTAACTGCGTCTTCGCCCGACGAATTCGATTCGGGAGAGGGCGGAAAAAAAAAAAAAAAAGAAAAAGAGGGAGGGGTGCAACACGAGGACTTCCCAGGGGGTCACCCATCCTAGTACTACTCTCGCCCAAGCACGCTTAACTTCGGAGTTCTGATGGGATCCGGTGCATTAGTGCTGGTATGATCGCACCCGTTGAGTTACGCGCGTTAAGTTCATTTATTTGATCCGTACTCGTCTCGCAGTAGCCCTTCACACTTCGAGTGGGCAAAACTTTCTATTCGTACGTCGCCTCGCGGCCGGCAGCATATGCACGCGAAGCTCTCTTCGAGCCCCACGCCGTGCGCAATAGGCTACGCCCATTGCGCCTGATTTCCTGAGCCAAAATCGGACGTTTAAGCCCTCTACGCACCGTTTTTCTACAAATGGCGAGGCGGGCCCCGCTCCTGCACGGACATTAGCCCGACCAGTGCTCGCGGTAGACGGTCGTTTTGAAAATAAATAAATAAATTAACCCACGGCGTGCAATTTCGTGCTTGCTGGATTAACTGCGTCTTCGCCCGACGAATTCGATTCGGGAGAGGGCGGAAAAAAAAAAAAAAAAGAAAAAGAGGGAGGGGTGCAACACGAGGACTTCCCAGGGGGTCACCCATCCTAGTACTACTCTCGCCCAAGCACGCTTAACTTCGGAGTTCTGATGGGATCCGGTGCATTAGTGCTGGTATGATCGCACCCGTTGAGTTACGCGCGTTAAGTTCATTTATTTGATCCGTACTCGTCTCGCAGTAGCCCTTCACACTTCGAGCGGGCAAAACTTTCTATTCGTACGTCGCCTCGCGGCCGACAGCATATGCACGCGAAGCTCTCTTCGAGCCCCACGCCGTGCGCAATAGGCTACGCCCATTGCGCCTGATTTCCTGAGCCAAAATCGGACGTTTAAGCCCTCTACGCACCGTTTTTCTACAAATGGCGAGGCGGGCCCCGCTCCTGCACGGACATTAGCCCGACCAGTGCTCGCGGTAGACGGTCGTTTTGAAAATAAATAAATAAATTAACCCACGGCGTGCAATTTCGTGCTTGCTGGATTAACTGCGTCTTCGCCCGACGAATTCGATTCGGGAGAGGGCGGAAAAAAAAAAAAAAAAGAAAAAGAGGGAGGGGTGCAACACGAGGACTTCCCAGGGGGTCACCCATCCTAGTACTACTCTCGCCCAAGCACGCTTAACTTCGGAGTTCTGATGGGATCCGGTGCATTAGTGCTGGTATGATCGCACCCGTTGAGTTACGCGCGTTAAGTTCATTTATTTGATCCGTACTCGTCTCGCAGTAGCCCTTCACACTTCGAGCGGGCAAAACTTTCTATTCGTACGTCGCCTCGCGGCCGACAGCATATGCACGCGAAGCTCTCTTCGAGCCCCACGCCGTGCGCAATAGGCTACGCCCATTGCGCCTGATTTCCTGAGCCAAAATCGGACGTTTAAGCCCTCTACGCACCGTTTTTCTACAAATGGCGAGGCGGGCCCCGCTCCTGCACGGACATTAGCCCGACCAGTGCTCGCGGTAGACGGTCGTTTTGAAAATAAATAAATAAATTAACCCACGGCGTGCAATTTCGTGCTTGCTGGATTAACTGCGTCTTCGCCCGACGAATTCGATTCGGGAGAGGGCGGAAAAAAAAAAAAAAAGAAAAAGAGGGAGGGGTGCAACACGAGGACTTCCCAAGGGGTCACCCATCCTAGTACTACTCTCGCCCAAGCACGCTTAACTTCGGAGTTCTGATGGGATCCGGTGCATTAGTGCTGGTATGATCGCACCCGTTGAGTTACGCGCGTTAAGTTCATTTATTTGATCCGTACTCGTCTCGCAGTAGCCCTTCACACTTCGAGCGGGCAAAACTTTCTATTCGTACGTCGCCTCGCGGCCGGCAGCATATGCACGCGAAGCTCTCTTCGAGCCCCACGCCGTGCGCAATAGGCTACGCCCATTGCGCCTGATTTCCTGAGCCAAAATCGGACGTTTAAGCCCTCTACGCACCGTTTTTCTACAAATGACGAGGCGGGCCCCGCTCCTGCACGGACATTAGCCCGACCAGTGCTCGCGGTAGACGGTCGTTTTGAAAATAAATAAATAAATTAACCCACGGCGTGCAATTTCGTGCTTGCTGGATTAACTGCGTCTTCGCCCGACGAATTCGATTCGGGAGAGGGCGGAAAAAAAAAAAAAAAGAAAAAGAGGGAGGGGTGCAACACGAGGACTTCCCAGGGGGTCACCCATCCTAGTACTACTCTCGCCCAAGCACGCTTATCTTCGGAGTTCTGATGGGATCCGGTGCATTAGTGCTGGTATGATCGCACCCGTTGAGTTACGCGCGTTAAGTTCATTTATTTGATCCGTACTCGTCTCGCAATAGCCCTTCACACTTCGAGCGGGCAAAACTTTCTATTCGTACGTCGCCTCGCGGCCGGCAGCATATGCACGCGAAGCTCTCTTCGAGCCCCACGCCGTGCGCAATGGGCTACGCCCATTGCGCCTGATTTCCTGAGCCAAAATCGGACGTTTAAGCCCTCTACGCACCGTTTTTCTACAAATGGCGAGGCGGGCCCCGCTCCTGCACGGACATTAGCCCGACCAGTGCTCGCGGTAGACGGTCGTTTTGAATATAAATAAATAAATTAACCCACGGCGTGCAATTTCGTGCTTGCTGGATTAACTGCGTCTTCGCCCGACGAATTCGATTCGGGAGAGGGCGGAAAAAAAAAAAAAAAAAGAAAAAGAGGGAGGGGTGCAACACGAGGACTTCCCAGGGGGTCACCCATCCTAGTACTACTCTCGCCCAAGCACGCTTAACTTCGGAGTTCTGATGGGATCCGGTGCATTAGTGCTGGTATGATCGCACCCGTTGAGTTACGCGCGTTAAGTTCATTTATTTGATCCGTACTCGTCTCGCAGTAGCCCTTCACACTTCGAGCGGGCAAAACTTTCTATTCGTACGTCGCCTCGCGGCCGACAGCATATGCACGCGAAGCTCTCTTCGAGCCCCACGCCGTGCGCAATAGGCTACGCCCATTGCGCCTGATTTCCTGAGCCAAAATCGGACGTTTAAGCCCTCTACGCACCGTTTTTCTACAAATGGCGAGGCGGGCCCCGCTCCTGCACGGACATTAGCCCGACCAGTGCTCGCGGTAGACGGTCGTTTTGAAAATAAATAAATAAATTAACCCACGGCGTGCAATTTCGTGCTTGCTGGATTAACTGCGTCTTCGCCCGACGAATTCGATTCGGGAGAGGGCGGAAAAAAAAAAAAAAAAGAAAAAGAGGGAGGGGTGCAACACGAGGACTTCCCAGGGGGTCACCCAACCTAGTACTACTCTCGCCCAAGCACGCTTAACTTCGGAGTTCTGATGGGATCCGGTGCATTAGTGCTGGTATGATCGCACCCGTTGAGTTACGCGCGTTAAGTTCATTTATTTGATCCGTACTCGTCTCGCAGTAGCCCTTCACACTTCGAGTGGGCAAAACTTTCTATTCGTACGTCGCCTCGCGGCCGGCAGCATATGCACGCGAAGCTCTCTTCGAGCCCCACGCCGTGCGCAATGGGCTACGCCCATTGCGCCTGATTTCCTGAGCCAAAATCGGACGTTTAAGCCCTCTACGCACCGTTTTTCTACAAATGGCGAGGCGGGCCCCGCTCCTGCACGGACATTAGCCCGACCAGTGCTCGCGGTAGACGGTCGTTTTGAATATAAATAAATAAATTAACCCACGGCGTGCAATTTCGTGCTTGCTGGATTAACTGCGTCTTCGCCCGACGAATTCGATTCGGGAGAGGGCGGAAAAAAAAAAAAAAAAGAAAAAGAGGGAGGGGTGCAACACGAGGACTTCCCAGGGGGTCACCCATCCTAGTACTACTCTCGCCCAAGCACGCTTAACTTCGGAGTTCTGATGGGATCCGGTGCATTAGTGCTGGTATGATCGCACCCGTTGAGTTACGCGCGTTAAGTTCATTTATTTGATCCGTACTCGTCTCGCAGTAGCCCTTCACACTTCGAGTGGGCAAAACTTTCTATTCGTACGTCGCCTCGCGGCCGGCAGCATATGCACGCGAAGCTCTCTTCGAGCCCCACGCCGTGCGCAATAGGCTACGCCCATTGCGCCTGATTTCCTGAGCCAAAATCGGACGTTTAAGCCCTCTACGCACCGTTTTTCTACAAATGGCGAGGCGGGCCCCGCTCCTGCACGGACATTAGCCCGACCAGTGCTCGCGGTAGACGGTCGTTTTGAAAATAAATAAATAAATTAACCCACGGCGTGCAATTTCGTGCTTGCTGGATTAACTGCGTCTTCGCCCGACGAATTCGATTCGGGAGAGGGCGGAAAAAAAAAAAAAAAGAAAAAGAGGGAGGGGTGCAACACGAGGACTTCCCAAGGGGTCACCCATCCTAGTACTACTCTCGCCCAAGCACGCTTAACTTCGGAGTTCTGATGGGATCCGGTGCATTAGTGCTGGTATGATCGCACCCGTTGAGTTACGCGCGTTAAGTTCATTTATTTGATCCGTACTCGTCTCGCAGTAGCCCTTCACACTTCGAGCGGGCAAAACTTTCTATTCGTACGTCGCCTCGCGGCCGGCAGCATATGCACGCGAAGCTCTCTTCGAGCCCCACGCCGTGCGCAATAGGCTACGCCCATTGCGCCTGATTTCCTGAGCCAAAATCGGACGTTTAAGCCCTCTACGCACCGTTTTTCTACAAATGGCGAGGCGGGCCCCGCTCCTGCACGGACATTAGCCCGACCAGTGCTCGCGGTAGACGGTCGTTTTGAAAATAAATAAATAAATTAACCCACGGCGTGCAATTTCGTGCTTGCTGGATTAACTGCGTCTTCGCCCGACGAATTCGATTCGGGAGAGGGCGGAAAAAAAAAAAAAAAAGAAAAAGAGGGAGGGGTGCAACACGAGGACTTCCCAGGGGGTCACCCATCCTAGTACTACTCTCGCCCAAGCACGCTTAACTTCGGAGTTCTGATGGGATCCGGTGCATTAGTGCTGGTATGATCGCACCCGTTGAGTTACGCGCGTTAAGTTCATTTATTTGATCCGTACTCGTCTCGCAGTAGCCCTTCACACTTCGAGTGGGCAAAACTTTCTATTCGTACGTCGCCTCGCGGCCGGCAGCATATGCACGCGAAGCTCTCTTCGAGCCCCACGCCGTGCGCAATAGGCTACGCCCATTGCGCCTGATTTCCTGAGCCAAAATCGGACGTTTAAGCCCTCTACGCACCGTTTTTCTACAAATGGCGAGGCGGGCCCCGCTCCTGCACGGACATTAGCCCGACCAGTGCTCGCGGTAGACGGTCGTTTTGAATATAAATAAATAAATTAACCCACGGCGTGCAATTTCGTGCTTGCTGGATTAACTGCGTCTTCGCCCGACGAATTCGATTCGGGAGAGGGCGGAAAAAAAAAAAAAAAAGAAAAAGAGGGAGGGGTGCAACACGAGGACTTCCCAGGGGGTCACCCATCCTAGTACTACTCTCGCCCAAGCACGCTTAACTTCGGAGTTCTGATGGGATCCGGTGCATTAGTGCTGGTATGATCGCACCCGTTGAGTTACGCGCGTTAAGTTCATTTATTTGATCCGTACTCGTCTCGCAGTAGCCCTTCACACTTCGAGTGGGCAAAACTTTCTATTCGTACGTCGCCTCGCGGCCGGCAGCATATGCACGCGAAGCTCTCTTCGAGCCCCACGCCGTGCGCAATAGGCTACGCCCATTGCGCCTGATTTCCTGAGCCAAAATCGGACGTTTAAGCCCTCTACGCACCGTTTTTCTACAAATGGCGAGGCGGGCCCCGCTCCTGCACGGACATTAGCCCGACCAGTGCTCGCGGTAGACGGTCGTTTTGAAAATAAATAAATAAATTAACCCACGGCGTGCAATTTCGTGCTTGCTGGATTAACTGCGTCTTCGCCCGACGAATTCGATTCGGGAGAGGGCGGAAAAAAAAAAAAAAAAGAAAAAGAGGGAGGGGTGCAACACGAGGACTTCCCAGGGGGTCACCCATCCTAGTACTACTCTCGCCCAAGCACGCTTAACTTCGGAGTTCTGATGGGATCCGGTGCATTAGTGCTGGTATGATCGCACCCGTTGAGTTACGCGCGTTAAGTTCATTTATTTGATCCGTACTCGTCTCGCAGTAGCCCTTCACACTTCGAGCGGGCAAAACTTTCTATTCGTACGTCGCCTCGCGGCCGACAGCATATGCACGCGAAGCTCTCTTCGAGCCCCACGCCGTGCGCAATAGGCTACGCCCATTGCGCCTGATTTCCTGAGCCAAAATCGGACGTTTAAGCCCTCTACGCACCGTTTTTCTACAAATGGCGAGGCGGGCCCCGCTCCTGCACGGACATTAGCCCGACCAGTGCTCGCGGTAGACGGTCGTTTTGAAAATAAATAAATAAATTAACCCACGGCGTGCAATTTCGTGCTTGCTGGATTAACTGCGTCTTCGCCCGACGAATTCGATTCGGGAGAGGGCGGAAAAAAAAAAAAAAAAGAAAAAGAGGGAGGGGTGCAACACGAGGACTTCCCAGGGGGTCACCCATCCTAGTACTACTCTCGCCCAAGCACGCTTAACTTCGGAGTTCTGATGGGATCCGGTGCATTAGTGCTGGTATGATCGCACCCGTTGAGTTACGCGCGTTAAGTTCATTTATTTGATCCGTACTCGTCTCGCAGTAGCCCTTCACACTTCGAGCGGGCAAAACTTTCTATTCGTACGTCGCCTCGCGGCCGACAGCATATGCACGCGAAGCTCTCTTCGAGCCCCACGCCGTGCGCAATAGGCTACGCCCATTGCGCCTGATTTCCTGAGCCAAAATCGGACGTTTAAGCCCTCTACGCACCGTTTTTCTACAAATGGCGAGGCGGGCCCCGCTCCTGCACGGACATTAGCCCGACCAGTGCTCGCGGTAGACGGTCGTTTTGAAAATAAATAAATAAATTAACCCACGGCGTGCAATTTCGTGCTTGCTGGATTAACTGCGTCTTCGCCCGACGAATTCGATTCGGGAGAGGGCGGAAAAAAAAAAAAAAAAGAAAAAGAGGGAGGGGTGCAACACGAGGACTTCCCAGGGGGTCACCCAACCTAGTACTACTCTCGCCCAAGCACGCTTAACTTCGGAGTTCTGATGGGATCCGGTGCATTAGTGCTGGTATGATCGCACCCGTTGAGTTACGCGCGTTAAGTTCATTTATTTGATCCGTACTCGTCTCGCAGTAGCCCTTCACACTTCGAGTGGGCAAAACTTTCTATTCGTACGTCGCCTCGCGGCCGGCAGCATATGCACGCGAAGCTCTCTTCGAGCCCCACGCCGTGCGCAATGGGCTACGCCCATTGCGCCTGATTTCCTGAGCCAAAATCGGACGTTTAAGCCCTCTACGCACCGTTTTTCTACAAATGGCGAGGCGGGCCCCGCTCCTGCACGGACATTAGCCCGACCAGTGCTCGCGGTAGACGGTCGTTTTGAATATAAATAAATAAATTAACCCACGGCGTGCAATTTCGTGCTTGCTGGATTAACTGCGTCTTCGCCCGACGAATTCGATTCGGGAGAGGGCGGAAAAAAAAAAAAAAAAGAAAAAGAGGGAGGGGTGCAACACGAGGACTTCCCAGGGGGTCACCCATCCTAGTACTACTCTCGCCCAAGCACGCTTAACTTCGGAGTTCTGATGGGATCCGGTGCATTAGTGCTGGTATGATCGCACCCGTTGAGTTACGCGCGTTAAGTTCATTTATTTGATCCGTACTCGTCTCGCAGTAGCCCTTCACACTTCGAGTGGGCAAAACTTTCTATTCGTACGTCGCCTCGCGGCCGGCAGCATATGCACGCGAAGCTCTCTTCGAGCCCCACGCCGTGCGCAATAGGCTACGCCCATTGCGCCTGATTTCCTGAGCCAAAATCGGACGTTTAACCCCTCTACGCACCGTTTTTCTACAAATGGCGAGGCGGGCCCCGCTCCTGCACGGACATTAGCCCGACCAGTGCTCGCGGTAGACGGTCGTTTTGAAAATAAATAAATAAATTAACCCACGGCGTGCAATTTCGTGCTTGCTGGATTAACTGCGTCTTCGCCCGACGAATTCGATTCGGGAGAGGGCGGAAAAAAAAAAAAAAAAGAAAAAGAGGGAGGGGTGCAACACGAGGACTTCCCAAGGGGTCACCCATCCTAGTACTACTCTCGCCCAAGCACGCTTAACTTCGGAGTTCTGATGGGATCCGGTGCATTAGTGCTGGTATGATCGCACCCGTTGAGTTACGCGCGTTAAGTTCATTTATTTGATCCGTACTCGTCTCGCAGTAGCCCTTCACACTTCGAGCGGGCAAAACTTTCTATTCGTACGTCGCCTCGCGGCCGGCAGCATATGCACGCGAAGCTCTCTTCGAGCCCCACGCCGTGCGCAATAGGCTACGCCCATTGCGCCTGATTTCCTGAGCCAAAATCGGACGTTTAAGCCCTCTACGCACCGTTTTTCTACAAATGGCGAGGCGGGCCCCGCTCCTGCACGGACATTAGCCCGACCAGTGCTCGCGGTAGACGGTCGTTTTGAATATAAATAAATAAATTAACCCACGGCGTGCAATTTCGTGCTTGCTGGATTAACTGCGTCTTCGCCCGACGAATTCGATTCGGGAGAGGGCGGAAAAAAAAAAAAAAAAGAAAAAGAGGGAGGGGTGCAACACGAGGACTTCCCAGGGGGTCACCCATCCTAGTACTACTCTCGCCCAAGCACGCTTAACTTCGGAGTTCTGATGGGATCCGGTGCATTAGTGCTGGTATGATCGCACCCGTTGAGTTACGCGCGTTAAGTTCATTTATTTGATCCGTACTCGTCTCGCAGTAGCCCTTCACACTTCGAGTGGGCAAAACTTTCTATTCGTACGTCGCCTCGCGGCCGGCAGCATATGCACGCGAAGCTCTCTTCGAGCCCCACGCCGTGCGCAATAGGCTACGCCCATTGCGCCTGATTTCCTGAGCCAAAATCGGACGTTTAACCCCTCTACGCACCGTTTTTCTACAAATGGCGAGGCGGGCCCCGCTCCTGCACGGACATTAGCCCGACCAGTGCTCGCGGTAGACGGTCGTTTTGAAAATAAATAAATAAATTAACCCACGGCGTGCAATTTCGTGCTTGCTGGATTAACTGCGTCTTCGCCCGACGAATTCGATTCGGGAGAGGGCGGAAAAAAAAAAAAAAAAGAAAAAGAGGGAGGGGTGCAACACGAGGACTTCCCAGGGGGTCACCCATCCTAGTACTACTCTCGCCCAAGCACGCTTAACTTCGGAGTTCTGATGGGATCCGGTGCATTAGTGCTGGTATGATCGCACCCGTTGAGTTACGCGCGTTAAGTTCATTTATTTGATCCGTACTCGTCTCGCAGTAGCCCTTCACACTTCGAGCGGGCAAAACTTTCTATTCGTACGTCGCCTCGCGGCCGACAGCATATGCACGCGAAGCTCTCTTCGAGCCCCACGCCGTGCGCAATAGGCTACGCCCATTGCGCCTGATTTCCTGAGCCAAAATCGGACGTTTAAGCCCTCTACGCACCGTTTTTCTACAAATGGCGAGGCGGGCCCCGCTCCTGCACGGACATTAGCCCGACCAGTGCTCGCGGTAGACGGTCGTTTTGAAAATAAATAAATAAATTAACCCACGGCGTGCAATTTCGTGCTTGCTGGATTAACTGCGTCTTCGCCCGACGAATTCGATTCGGGAGAGGGCGGAAAAAAAAAAAAAAAGAAAAAGAGGGAGGGGTGCAACACGAGGACTTCCCAAGGGGTCACCCATCCTAGTACTACTCTCGCCCAAGCACGCTTAACTTCGGAGTTCTGATGGGATCCGGTGCATTAGTGCTGGTATGATCGCACCCGTTGAGTTACGCGCGTTAAGTTCATTTATTTGATCCGTACTCGTCTCGCAGTAGCCCTTCACACTTCGAGCGGGCAAAACTTTCTATTCGTACGTCGCCTCGCGGCCGGCAGCATATGCACGCGAAGCTCTCTTCGAGCCCCACGCCGTGCGCAATAGGCTACGCCCATTGCGCCTGATTTCCTGAGCCAAAATCGGACGTTTAAGCCCTCTACGCACCGTTTTTCTACAAATGGCGAGGCGGGCCCCGCTCCTGCACGGACATTAGCCCGACCAGTGCTCGCGGTAGACGGTCGTTTTGAAAATAAATAAATAAATTAACCCACGGCGTGCAATTTCGTGCTTGCTGGATTAACTGCGTCTTCGCCCGACGAATTCGATTCGGGAGAGGGCGGAAAAAAAAAAAAAAAGAAAAAGAGGGAGGGGTGCAACACGAGGACTTCCCAGGGGGTCACCCATCCTAGTACTACTCTCGCCCAAGCACGCTTATCTTCGGAGTTCTGATGGGATACGGTGCATTAGTGCTGGTATGATCGCACCCGTTGAGTTACGCGCGTTAAGTTCATTTATTTGATCCGTACTCGTCTCGCAATAGCCCTTCACACTTCGAGCGGGCAAAACTTTCTATTCGTACGTCGCCTCGCGGCCGGCAGCATATGCACGCGAAGCTCTCTTCGAGCCCCACGCCGTGCGCAATGGGCTACGCCCATTGCGCCTGATTTCCTGAGCCAAAATCGGACGTTTAAGCCCTCTACGCACCGTTTTTCTACAAATGGCGAGGCGGGCCCCGCTCCTGCACGGACATTAGCCCGACCAGTGCTCGCGGTAGACGGTCGTTTTGAATATAAATAAATAAATTAACCCACGGCGTGCAATTTCGTGCTTGCTGGATTAACTGCGTCTTCGCCCGACGAATTCGATTCGGGAGAGGGCGGAAAAAAAAAAAAAAAAGAAAAAGAGGGAGGGGTGCAACACGAGGACTTCCCAGGGGGTCACCCATCCTAGTACTACTCTCGCCCAAGCACGCTTAACTTCGGAGTTCTGATGGGATCCGGTGCATTAGTGCTGGTATGATCGCACCCGTTGAGTTACGCGCGTTAAGTTCATTTATTTGATCCGTACTCGTCTCGCAGTAGCCCTTCACACTTCGAGTGGGCAAAACTTTCTATTCGTACGTCGCCTCGCGGCCGGCAGCATATGCACGCGAAGCTCTCTTCGAGCCCCACGCCGTGCGCAATTGGCTACGCCCATTGCGCCTGATTTCCTGAGCCAAAATCGGACGTTTAAGCCCTCTACGCACCGTTTTTCTACAAATGGCGAGGCGGGCCCCGCTCCTGCACGGACATTAGCCCGACCAGTGCTCGCGGTAGACGGTCGTTTTGAAAATAAATAAATAAATTAACCCACGGCGTGCAATTTCGTGCTTGCTGGATTAACTGCGTCTTCGCCCGACGAATTCGATTCGGGAGAGGGCGGAAAAAAAAAAAAAAAAAGAAAAAGAGGGAGGGGTGCAACACGAGGACTTCCCAGGGGGTCACCCATCCTAGTACTACTCTCGCCCAAGCACGCTTAACTTCGGAGTTCTGATGGGATCCGGTGCATTAGTGCTGGTATGATCGCACCCGTTGAGTTACGCGCGTTAAGTTCATTTATTTGATCCGTACTCGTCTCGCAGTAGCCCTTCACACTTCGAGCGGGCAAAACTTTCTATTCGTACGTCGCCTCGCGGCCGACAGCATATGCACGCGAAGCTCTCTTCGAGCCCCACGCCGTGCGCAATAGGCTACGCCCATTGCGCCTGATTTCCTGAGCCAAAATCGGACGTTTAAGCCCTCTACGCACCGTTTTTCTACAAATGGCGAGGCGGGCCCCGCTCCTGCACGGACATTAGCCCGACCAGTGCTCGCGGTAGACGGTCGTTTTGAAAATAAATAAATAAATTAACCCACGGCGTGCAATTTCGTGCTTGCTGGATTAACTGCGTCTTCGCCCGACGAATTCGATTCGGGAGAGGGCGGAAAAAAAAAAAAAAAGAAAAAGAGGGAGGGGTGCAACACGAGGACTTCCCAAGGGGTCACCCATCCTAGTACTACTCTCGCCCAAGCACGCTTAACTTCGGAGTTCTGATGGGATCCGGTGCATTAGTGCTGGTATGATCGCACCCGTTGAGTTACGCGCGTTAAGTTCATTTATTTGATCCGTACTCGTCTCGCAGTAGCCCTTCACACTTCGAGCGGGCAAAACTTTCTATTCGTACGTCGCCTCGCGGCCGGCAGCATATGCACGCGAAGCTCTCTTCGAGCCCCACGCCGTGCGCAATAGGCTACGCCCATTGCGCCTGATTTCCTGAGCCAAAATCGGACGTTTAAGCCCTCTACGCACCGTTTTTCTACAAATGGCGAGGCGGGCCCCGCTCCTGCATGGACATTAGCCCGACCAGTGCTCGCGGTAGACGGTCGTTTTGAAAATAAATAAATAAATTAACCCACGGCGTGCAATTTCGTGCTTGCTGGATTAACTGCGTCTTCGCCCGACGAATTCGATTCGGGAGAGGGCGGAAAAAAAAAAAAAAAAGAAAAAGAGGGAGGGGTGCAACACGAGGACTTCCCAGGGGGTCACCCATCCTAGTACTACTCTCGCCCAAGCACGCTTAACTTCGGAGTTCTGATGGGATCCGGTGCATTAGTGCTGGTATGATCGCACCCGTTGAGTTACGCGCGTTAAGTTCATTTATTTGATCCGTACTCGTCTCGCAGTAGCCCTTCACACTTCGAGCGGGCAAAACTTTCTATTCGTACGTCGCCTCGCGGCCGACAGCATATGCACGCGAAGCTCTCTTCGAGCCCCACGCCGTGCGCAATAGGCTACGCCCATTGCGCCTGATTTCCTGAGCCAAAATCGGACGTTTAAGCCCTCTACGCACCGTTTTTCTACAAATGGCGAGGCGGGCCCCGCTCCTGCACGGACATTAGCCCGACCAGTGCTCGCGGTAGACGGTCGTTTTGAAAATAAATAAATAAATTAACCCACGGCGTGCAATTTCGTGCTTGCTGGATTAACTGCGTCTTCGCCCGACGAATTCGATTCGGGAGAGGGCGGAAAAAAAAAAAAAAAAGAAAAAGAGGGAGGGGTGCAACACGAGGACTTCCCAGGGGGTCACCCATCCTAGTACTACTCTCGCCCAAGCACGCTTAACTTCGGAGTTCTGATGGGATCCGGTGCATTAGTGCTGGTATGATCGCACCCGTTGAGTTACGCGCGTTAAGTTCATTTATTTGATCCGTACTCGTCTCGCAATAGCCCTTCACACTTCGAGCGGACAAAACTTTCTATTCGTACGTCGCCTCGCGGCCGGCAGCATATGCACGCGAAGCTCTCTTCGAGCCCCACGCCGTGCGCAATGGGCTACGCCCATTGCGCCTGATTTCCTGAGCCAAAATCGGACGTTTAAGCCCTCTACGCACCGTTTTTCTACAAATGGCGAGGCGGGCCCCGCTCCTGCACGGACATTAGCCCGACCAGTGCTCGCGGTAGACGGTCGTTTTGAATATAAATAAATAAATTAACCCACGGCGTGCAATTTCGTGCTTGCTGGATTAACTGCGTCTTCGCCCGACGAATTCGATTCGGGAGAGGGCGGAAAAAAAAAAAAAAAAGAAAAAGAGGGAGGGGTGCAACACGAGGACTTCCCAGGGGGTCACCCATCCTAGTACTACTCTCGCCCAAGCACGCTTAACTTCGGAGTTCTGATGGGATCCGGTGCATTAGTGCTGGTATGATCGCACCCGTTGAGTTACGCGCGTTAAGTTCATTTATTTGATCCGTACTCGTCTCGCAGTAGCCCTTCACACTTCGAGTGGGCAAAACTTTCTATTCGTACGTCGCCTCGCGGCCGGCAGCATATGCACGCGAAGCTCTCTTCGAGCCCCACGCCGTGCGCAATAGGCTACGCCCATTGCGCCTGATTTCCTGAGCCAAAATCGGACGTTTAAGCCCTCTACGCACCGTTTTTCTACAAATGGCGAGGCGGGCCCCGCTCCTGCACGGACATTAGCCCGACCAGTGCTCGCGGTAGACGGTCGTTTTGAAAATAAATAAATAAATTAACCCACGGCGTGCAATTTCGTGCTTGCTGGATTAACTGCGTCTTCGCCCGACGAATTCGATTCGGGAGAGGGCGGAAAAAAAAAAAAAAAAAAGAAAAAGAGGGAGGGGTGCAACACGAGGACTTCCCAGGGGGTCACCCATCCTAGTACTACTCTCGCCCAAGCACGCTTAACTTCGGAGTTCTGATGGGATCCGGTGCATTAGTGCTGGTATGATCGCACCCGTTGTGTTACGCGCGTTAAGTTCATTTATTTGATCCGTACTCGTCTCGCAGTAGCCCTTCACACTTCGAGCGGGCAAAACTTTCTATTCGTACGTCGCCTCGCGGCCGACAGCATATGCACGCGAAGCTCTCTTCGAGCCCCACGCCGTGCGCAATAGGCTACGCCCATTGCGCCTGATTTCCTGAGCCAAAATCGGACGTTTAAGCCCTCTACGCACCGTTTTTCTACAAATGGCGAGGCGGGCCCCGCTCCTGCACGGACATTAGCCCGACCAGTGCTCGCGGTAGACGGTCGTTTTGAAAATAAATAAATAAATTAACCCACGGCGTGCAATTTCGTGCTTGCTGGATTAACTGCGTCTTCGCCCGACGAATTCGATTCGGGAGAGGGCGGAAAAAAAAAAAAAAAGAAAAAGAGGGAGGGGTGCAACACGAGGACTTCCCAAGGGGTCACCCATCCTAGTACTACTCTCGCCCAAGCACGCTTAACTTCGGAGTTCTGATGGGATCCGGTGCATTAGTGCTGGTATGATCGCACCCGTTGAGTTACGCGCGTTAAGTTCATTTATTTGATCCGTACTCGTCTCGCAGTAGCCCTTCACACTTCGAGCGGGCAAAACTTTCTATTCGTACGTCGCCTCGCGGCCGGCAGCATATGCACGCGAAGCTCTCTTCGAGCCCCACGCCGTGCGCAATAGGCTACGCCCATTGCGCCTGATTTCCTGAGCCAAAATCGGACGTTTAAGCCCTCTACGCACCGTTTTTCTACAAATGGCGAGGCGGGCCCCGCTCCTGCACGGACATTAGCCCGACCAGTGCTCGCGGTAGACGGTCGTTTTGAAAATAAATAAATAAATTAACCCACGGCGTGCAATTTCGTGCTTGCTGGATTAACTGCGTCTTCGCCCGACGAATTCGATTCGGGAGAGGGCGGAAAAAAAAAAAAAAAAGAAAAAGAGGGAGGGGTGCAACACGAGGACTTCCCAGGGGGTCACCCATCCTAGTACTACTCTCGCCCAAGCACGCTTAACTTCGGAGTTCTGATGGGATCCGGTGCATTAGTGCTGGTATGATCGCACCCGTTGAGTTACGCGCGTTAAGTTCATTTATTTGATCCGTACTCGTCTCGCAGTAGCCCTTCACACTTCGAGTGGGCAAAACTTTCTATTCGTACGTCGCCTCGCGGCCGGCAGCATATGCACGCGAAGCTCTCTTCGAGCCCCACGCCGTGCGCAATAGGCTACGCCCATTGCGCCTGATTTCCTGAGCCAAAATCGGACGTTTAAGCCCTCTACGCACCGTTTTTCTACAAATGGCGAGGCGGGCCCCGCTCCTGCACGGACATTAGCCCGACCAGTGCTCGCGGTAGACGGTCGTTTTGAAAATAAATAAATAAATTAACCCACGGCGTGCAATTTCGTGCTTGCTGGATTAACTGCGTCTTCGCCCGACGAATTCGATTCGGGAGAGGGCGGAAAAAAAAAAAAAAAAGAAAAAGAGGGAGGGGTGCAACACGAGGACTTCCCAGGGGGTCACCCATCCTAGTACTACTCTCGCCCAAGCACGCTTAACTTCGGAGTTCTGATGGGATCCGGTGCATTAGTGCTGGTATGATCGCACCCGTTGAGTTACGCGCGTTAAGTTCATTTATTTGATCCGTACTCGTCTCGCAGTAGCCCTTCACACTTCGAGTGGGCAAAACTTTCTATTCGTACGTCGCCTCGCGGCCGGCAGCATATGCACGCGAAGCTCTCTTCGAGCCCCACGCCGTGCGCAATGGGCTACGCCCATTGCGCCTGATTTCCTGAGCCAAAATCGGACGTTTAAGCCCTCTACGCACCGTTTTTCTACAAATGGCGAGGCGGGCCCCGCTCCTGCACGGACATTAGCCCGACCAGTGCTCGCGGTAGACGGTCGTTTTGAATATAAATAAATAAATTAACCCACGGCGTGCAATTTCGTGCTTGCTGGATTAACTGCGTCTTCGCCCGACGAATTCGATTCGGGAGAGGGCGGAAAAAAAAAAAAAAAAGAAAAAGAGGGAGGGGTGCAACACGAGGACTTCCCAGGGGGTCACCCATCCTAGTACTACTCTCGCCCAAGCACGCTTAACTTCGGAGTTCTGATGGGATCCGGTGCATTAGTGCTGGTATGATCGCACCCGTTGAGTTACGCGCGTTAAGTTCATTTATTTGATCCGTACTCGTCTCGCAGTAGCCCTTCACACTTCGAGTGGGCAAAACTTTCTATTCGTACGTCGCCTCGCGGCCGGCAGCATATGCACGCGAAGCTCTCTTCGAGCCCCACGCCGTGCGCAATAGGCTACGCCCATTGCGCCTGATTTCCTGAGCCAAAATCGGACGTTTAAGCCCTCTACGCACCGTTTTTCTACAAATGGCGAGGCGGGCCCCGCTCCTGCACGGACATTAGCCCGACCAGTGCTCGCGGTAGACGGTCGTTTTGAAAATAAATAAATAAATTAACCCACGGCGTGCAATTTCGTGCTTGCTGGATTAACTGCGTCTTCGCCCGACGAATTCGATTCGGGAGAGGGCGGAAAAAAAAAAAAAAAAGAAAAAGAGGGAGGGGTGCAACACGAGGACTTCCCAGGGGGTCACCCATCCTAGTACTACTCTCGCCCAAGCACGCTTAACTTCGGAGTTCTGATGGGATCCGGTGCATTAGTGCTGGTATGATCGCACCCGTTGAGTTACGCGCGTTAAGTTCATTTATTTGATCCGTACTCGTCTCGCAGTAGCCCTTCACACTTCGAGCGGGCAAAACTTTCTATTCGTACGTCGCCTCGCGGCCGACAGCATATGCACGCGAAGCTCTCTTCGAGCCCCACGCCGTGCGCAATAGGCTACGCCCATTGCGCCTGATTTCCTGAGCCAAAATCGGACGTTTAAGCCCTCTACGCACCGTTTTTCTACAAATGGCGAGGCGGGCCCCGCTCCTGCACGGACATTAGCCCGACCAGTGCTCGCGGTAGACGGTCGTTTTGAAAATAAATAAATAAATTAACCCACGGCGTGCAATTTCGTGCTTGCTGGATTAACTGCGTCTTCGCCCGACGAATTCGATTCGGGAGAGGGCGGAAAAAAAAAAAAAAAGAAAAAGAGGGAGGGGTGCAACACGAGGACTTCCCAAGGGGTCACCCATCCTAGTACTACTCTCGCCCAAGCACGCTTAACTTCGGAGTTCTGATGGGATCCGGTGCATTAGTGCTGGTATGATCGCACCCGTTGAGTTACGCGCGTTAAGTTCATTTATTTGATCCGTACTCGTCTCGCAGTAGCCCTTCACACTTCGAGCGGGCAAAACTTTCTATTCGTACGTCGCCTCGCGGCCGGCAGCATATGCACGCGAAGCTCTCTTCGAGCCCCACGCCGTGCGCAATAGGCTACGCCCATTGCGCCTGATTTCCTGAGCCAAAATCGGACGTTTAAGCCCTCTACGCACCGTTTTTCTACAAATGGCGAGGCGGGCCCCGCTCCTGCACGGACATTAGCCCGACCAGTGCTCGCGGTAGACGGTCGTTTTGAAAATAAATAAATAAATTAACCCACGGCGTGCAATTTCGTGCTTGCTGGATTAACTGCGTCTTCGCCCGACGAATTCGATTCGGGAGAGGGCGGAAAAAAAAAAAAAAAGAAAAAGAGGGAGGGGTGCAACACGAGGACTTCCCAGGGGGTCACCCATCCTAGTACTACTCTCGCCCAAGCACGCTTATCTTCGGAGTTCTGATGGGATCCGGTGCATTAGTGCTGGTATGATCGCACCCGTTGAGTTACGCGCGTTAAGTTCATTTATTTGATCCGTACTCGTCTCGCAATAGCCCTTCACACTTCGAGCGGGCAAAACTTTCTATTCGTACGTCGCCTCGCGGCCGGCAGCATATGCACGCGAAGCTCTCTTCGAGCCCCACGCCGTGCGCAATGGGCTACGCCCATTGCGCCTGATTTCCTGAGCCAAAATCGGACGTTTAAGCCCTCTACGCACCGTTTTTCTACAAATGGCGAGGCGGGCCCCGCTCCTGCACGGACATTAGCCCGACCAGTGCTCGCGGTAGACGGTCGTTTTGAATATAAATAAATAAATTAACCCACGGCGTGCAATTTCGTGCTTGCTGGATTAACTGCGTCTTCGCCCGACGAATTCGATTCGGGAGAGGGCGGAAAAAAAAAAAAAAAAGAAAAAGAGGGAGGGGTGCAACACGAGGACTTCCCAGGGGGTCACCCATCCTAGTACTACTCTCGCCCAAGCACGCTTAACTTCGGAGTTCTGATGGGATCCGGTGCATTAGTGCTGGTATGATCGCACCCGTTGAGTTACGCGCGTTAAGTTCATTTATTTGATCCGTACTCGTCTCGCAGTAGCCCTTCACACTTCGAGTGGGCAAAACTTTCTATTCGTACGTCGCCTCGCGGCCGGCAGCATATGCACGCGAAGCTCTCTTCGAGCCCCACGCCGTGCGCAATTGGCTACGCCCATTGCGCCTGATTTCCTGAGCCAAAATCGGACGTTTAAGCCCTCTACGCACCGTTTTTCTACAAATGGCGAGGCGGGCCCCGCTCCTGCACGGACATTAGCCCGACCAGTGCTCGCGGTAGACGGTCGTTTTGAAAATAAATAAATAAATTAACCCACGGCGTGCAATTTCGTGCTTGCTGGATTAACTGCGTCTTCGCCCGACGAATTCGATTCGGGAGAGGGCGGAAAAAAAAAAAAAAAAGAAAAAGAGGGAGGGGTGCAACACGAGGACTTCCCAGGGGGTCACCCATCCTAGTACTACTCTCGCCCAAGCACGCTTAACTTCGGAGTTCTGATGGGATCCGGTGCATTAGTGCTGGTATGATCGCACCCGTTGAGTTACGCGCGTTAAGTTCATTTATTTGATCCGTACTCGTCTCGCAGTAGCCCTTCACACTTCGAGCGGGCAAAACTTTCTATTCGTACGTCGCCTCGCGGCCGGCAGCATATGCACGCGAAGCTCTCTTCGAGCCCCACGCCGTGCGCAATAGGCTACGCCCATTGCGCCTGATTTCCTGAGCCAAAATCGGACGTTTAAGCCCTCTACGCACCGTTTTTCTACAAATGGCGAGGCGGGCCCCGCTCCTGCACGGACATTAGCCCGACCAGTGCTCGCGGTAGACGGTCGTTTTGAAAATAAATAAATAAATTAACCCACGGCGTGCAATTTCGTGCTTGCTGGATTAACTGCGTCTTCGCCCGACGAATTCGATTCGGGAGAGGGCGGAAAAAAAAAAAAAAAGAAAAAGAGGGAGGGGTGCAACACGAGGACTTCCCAAGGGGTCACCCATCCTAGTACTACTCTCGCCCAAGCACGCTTAACTTCGGAGTTCTGATGGGATCCGGTGCATTAGTGCTGGTATGATCGCACCCGTTGAGTTACGCGCGTTAAGTTCATTTATTTGATCCGTACTCGTCTCGCAGTAGCCCTTCACACTTCGAGCGGGCAAAACTTTCTATTCGTACGTCGCCTCGCGGCCGGCAGCATATGCACGCGAAGCTCTCTTCGAGCCCCACGCCGTGCGCAATAGGCTACGCCCATTGCGCCTGATTTCCTGAGCCAAAATCGGACGTTTAAGCCCTCTACGCACCGTTTTTCTACAAATGGCGAGGCGGGCCCCGCTCCTGCACGGACATTAGCCCGACCAGTGCTCGCGGTAGACGGTCGTTTTGAAAATAAATAAATAAATTAACCCACGGCGTGCAATTTCGTGCTTGCTGGATTAACTGCGTCTTCGCCCGACGAATTCGATTCGGGAGAGGGCGGAAAAAAAAAAAAAAAGAAAAAGAGGGAGGGGTGCAACACGAGGACTTCCCAGGGGGTCACCCATCCTAGTACTACTCTCGCCCAAGCACGCTTAACTTCGGAGTTCTGATGGGATCCGGTGCATTAGTGCTGGTATGATCGCACCCGTTGAGTTACGCGCGTTAAGTTCATTTATTTGATCCGTACTCGTCTCGCAATAGCCCTTCACACTTCGAGCGGGCAAAAATTTCTATTCGTACGTCGCCTCGCGGCCGGCAGCATATGCACGCGAAGCTCTCTTCGAGCCCCACGCCGTGCGCAATGGGCTACGCCCATTGCGCCTGATTTCCTGAGCCAAAATCGGACGTTTAAGCCCTCTACGCACCGTTTTTCTACAAATGGCGAGGCGGGCCCCGCTCCTGCACGGACATTAGCCCGACCAGTGCTCGCGGTAGACGGTCGTTTTGAATATAAATAAATAAATTAACCCACGGCGTGCAATTTCGTGCTTGCTGGATTAACTGCGTCTTCGCCCGACGAATTCGATTCGGGAGAGGGCGGAAAAAAAAAAAAAAAAGAAAAAGAGGGAGGGGTGCAACACGAGGACTTCCCAGGGGGTCACCCATCCTAGTACTACTCTCGCCCAAGCACGCTTAACTTCGGAGTTCTGATGGGATCCGGTGCATTAGTGCTGGTATGATCGCACCCGTTGAGTTACGCGCGTTAAGTTCATTTATTTGATCCGTACTCGTCTCGCAGTAGCCCTTCACACTTCGAGTGGGCAAAACTTTCTATTCGTACGTCGCCTCGCGGCCGGCAGCATATGCACGCGAAGCTCTCTTCGAGCCCCACGCCGTGCGCAATAGGCTACGCCCATTGCGCCTGATTTCCTGAGCCAAAATCGGACGTTTAAGCCCTCTACGCACCGTTTTTCTACAAATGGCGAGGCGGGCCCCGCTCCTGCACGGACATTAGCCCGACCAGTGCTCGCGGTAGACGGTCGTTTTGAAAATAAATAAATAAATTAACCCACGGCGTGCAATTTCGTGCTTGCTGGATTAACTGCGTCTTCGCCCGACGAATTCGATTCGGGAGAGGGCGGAAAAAAAAAAAAAAAGAAAAAGAGGGAGGGGTGCAACACGAGGACTTCCCAGGGGGTCACCCATCCTAGTACTACTCTCGCCCAAGCACGCTTATCTTCGGAGTTCTGATGGGATCCGGTGCATTAGTGCTGGTATGATCGCACCCGTTGAGTTACGCGCGTTAAGTTCATTTATTTGATCCGTACTCGTCTCGCAATAGCCCTTCACACTTCGAGCGGGCAAAACTTTCTATTCGTACGTCGCCTCGCGGCCGGCAGCATATGCACGCGAAGCTCTCTTCGAGCCCCACGCCGTGCGCAATGGGCTACGCCCATTGCGCCTGATTTCCTGAGCCAAAATCGGACGTTTAAGCCCTCTACGCACCGTTTTTCTACAAATGGCGAGGCGGGCCCCGCTCCTGCACGGACATTAGCCCGACCAGTGCTCGCGGTAGACGGTCGTTTTGAATATAAATAAATAAATTAACCCACGGCGTGCAATTTCGTGCTTGCTGGATTAACTGCGTCTTCGCCCGACGAATTCGATTCGGGAGAGGGCGGAAAAAAAAAAAAAAAAGAAAAAGAGGGAGGGGTGCAACACGAGGACTTCCCAGGGGGTCACCCATCCTAGTACTACTCTCGCCCAAGCACGCTTAACTTCGGAGTTCTGATGGGATCCGGTGCATTAGTGCTGGTATGATCGCACCCGTTGAGTTACGCGCGTTAAGTTCATTTATTTGATCCGTACTCGTCTCGCAGTAGCCCTTCACACTTCGAGTGGGCAAAACTTTCTATTCGTACGTCGCCTCGCGGCCGGCAGCATATGCACGCGAAGCTCTCTTCGAGCCCCACGCCGTGCGCAATTGGCTACGCCCATTGCGCCTGATTTCCTGAGCCAAAATCGGACGTTTAAGCCCTCTACGCACCGTTTTTCTACAAATGGCGAGGCGGGCCCCGCTCCTGCACGGACATTAGCCCGACCAGTGCTCGCGGTAGACGGTCGTTTTGAAAATAAATAAATAAATTAACCCACGGCGTGCAATTTCGTGCTTGCTGGATTAACTGCGTCTTCGCCCGACGAATTCGATTCGGGAGAGGGCGGAAAAAAAAAAAAAAAAGAAAAAGAGGGAGGGGTGCAACACGAGGACTTCCCAGGGGGTCACCCATCCTAGTACTACTCTCGCCCAAGCACGCTTAACTTCGGAGTTCTGATGGGATCCGGTGCATTAGTGCTGGTATGATCGCACCCGTTGAGTTACGCGCGTTAAGTTCATTTATTTGATCCGTACTCGTCTCGCAGTAGCCCTTCACACTTCGAGCGGGCAAAACTTTCTATTCGTACGTCGCCTCGCGGCCGGCAGCATATGCACGCGAAGCTCTCTTCGAGCCCCACGCCGTGCGCAATAGGCTACGCCCATTGCGCCTGATTTCCTGAGCCAAAATCGGACGTTTAAGCCCTCTACGCACCGTTTTTCTACAAATGGCGAGGCGGGCCCCGCTCCTGCACGGACATTAGCCCGACCAGTGCTCGCGGTAGACGGTCGTTTTGAAAATAAATAAATAAATTAACCCACGGCGTGCAATTTCGTGCTTGCTGGATTAACTGCGTCTTCGCCCGACGAATTCGATTCGGGAGAGGGCGGAAAAAAAAAAAAAAAGAAAAAGAGGGAGGGGTGCAACACGAGGACTTCCCAAGGGGTCACCCATCCTAGTACTACTCTCGCCCAAGCACGCTTAACTTCGGAGTTCTGATGGGATCCGGTGCATTAGTGCTGGTATGATCGCACCCGTTGAGTTACGCGCGTTAAGTTCATTTATTTGATCCGTACTCGTCTCGCAGTAGCCCTTCACACTTCGAGCGGGCAAAACTTTCTATTCGTACGTCGCCTCGCGGCCGGCAGCATATGCACGCGAAGCTCTCTTCGAGCCCCACGCCGTGCGCAATAGGCTACGCCCATTGCGCCTGATTTCCTGAGCCAAAATCGGACGTTTAAGCCCTCTACGCACCGTTTTTCTACAAATGGCGAGGCGGGCCCCGCTCCTGCACGGACATTAGCCCGACCAGTGCTCGCGGTAGACGGTCGTTTTGAAAATAAATAAATAAATTAACCCACGGCGTGCAATTTCGTGCTTGCTGGATTAACTGCGTCTTCGCCCGACGAATTCGATTCGGGAGAGGGCGGAAAAAAAAAAAAAAAGAAAAAGAGGGAGGGGTGCAACACGAGGACTTCCCAGGGGGTCACCCATCCTAGTACTACTCTCGCCCAAGCACGCTTAACTTCGGAGTTCTGATGGGATCCGGTGCATTAGTGCTGGTATGATCGCACCCGTTGAGTTACGCGCGTTAAGTTCATTTATTTGATCCGTACTCGTCTCGCAATAGCCCTTCACACTTCGAGCGGGCAAAACTTTCTATTCGTACGTCGCCTCGCGGCCGGCAGCATATGCACGCGAAGCTCTCTTCGAGCCCCACGCCGTGCGCAATGGGCTACGCCCATTGCGCCTGATTTCCTGAGCCAAAATCGGACGTTTAAGCCCTCTACGCACCGTTTTTCTACAAATGGCGAGGCGGGCCCCGCTCCTGCACGGACATTAGCCCGACCAGTGCTCGCGGTAGACGGTCGTTTTGAATATAAATAAATAAATTAACCCACGGCGTGCAATTTCGTGCTTGCTGGATTAACTGCGTCTTCGCCCGACGAATTCGATTCGGGAGAGGGCGGAAAAAAAAAAAAAAAAGAAAAAGAGGGAGGGGTGCAACACGAGGACTTCCCAGGGGGTCACCCATCCTAGTACTACTCTCGCCCAAGCACGCTTAACTTCGGAGTTCTGATGGGATCCGGTGCATTAGTGCTGGTATGATCGCACCCGTTGAGTTACGCGCGTTAAGTTCATTTATTTGATCCGTACTCGTCTCGCAGTAGCCCTTCACACTTCGAGTGGGCAAAACTTTCTATTCGTACGTCGCCTCGCGGCCGGCAGCATATGCACGCGAAGCTCTCTTCGAGCCCCACGCCGTGCGCAATAGGCTACGCCCATTGCGCCTGATTTCCTGAGCCAAAATCGGACGTTTAAGCCCTCTACGCACCGTTTTTCTACAAATGGCGAGGCGGGCCCCGCTCCTGCACGGACATTAGCCCGACCAGTGCTCGCGGTAGACGGTCGTTTTGAAAATAAATAAATAAATTAACCCACGGCGTGCAATTTCGTGCTTGCTGGATTAACTGCGTCTTCGCCCGACGAATTCGATTCGGGAGAGGGCGGAAAAAAAAAAAAAAAGAAAAAGAGGGAGGGGTGCAACACGAGGACTTCCCAGGGGGTCACCCATCCTAGTACTACTCTCGCCCAAGCACGCTTATCTTCGGAGTTCTGATGGGATCCGGTGCATTAGTGCTGGTATGATCGCACCCGTTGAGTTACGCGCGTTAAGTTCATTTATTTGATCCGTACTCGTCTCGCAATAGCCCTTCACACTTCGAGCGGGCAAAACTTTCTATTCGTACGTCGCCTCGCGGCCGGCAGCATATGCACGCGAAGCTCTCTTCGAGCCCCACGCCGTGCGCAATGGGCTACGCCCATTGCGCCTGATTTCCTGAGCCAAAATCGGACGTTTAAGCCCTCTACGCACCGTTTTTCTACAAATGGCGAGGCGGGCCCCGCTCCTGCACGGACATTAGCCCGACCAGTGCTCGCGGTAGACGGTCGTTTTGAATATAAATAAATAAATTAACCCACGGCGTGCAATTTCGTGCTTGCTGGATTAACTGCGTCTTCGCCCGACGAATTCGATTCGGGAGAGGGCGGAAAAAAAAAAAAAAAAGAAAAAGAGGGAGGGGTGCAACACGAGGACTTCCCAGGGGGTCACCCATCCTAGTACTACTCTCGCCCAAGCACGCTTAACTTCGGAGTTCTGATGGGATCCGGTGCATTAGTGCTGGTATGATCGCACCCGTTGAGTTACGCGCGTTAAGTTCATTTATTTGATCCGTACTCGTCTCGCAGTAGCCCTTCACACTTCGAGTGGGCAAAACTTTCTATTCGTACGTCGCCTCGCGGCCGGCAGCATATGCACGCGAAGCTCTCTTCGAGCCCCACGCCGTGCGCAATTGGCTACGCCCATTGCGCCTGATTTCCTGAGCCAAAATCGGACGTTTAAGCCCTCTACGCACCGTTTTTCTACAAATGGCGAGGCGGGCCCCGCTCCTGCACGGACATTAGCCCGACCAGTGCTCGCGGTAGACGGTCGTTTTGAAAATAAATAAATAAATTAACCCACGGCGTGCAATTTCGTGCTTGCTGGATTAACTGCGTCTTCGCCCGACGAATTCGATTCGGGAGAGGGCGGAAAAAAAAAAAAAAAAGAAAAAGAGGGAGGGGTGCAACACGAGGACTTCCCAGGGGGTCACCCATCCTAGTACTACTCTCGCCCAAGCACGCTTAACTTCGGAGTTCTGATGGGATCCGGTGCATTAGTGCTGGTATGATCGCACCCGTTGAGTTACGCGCGTTAAGTTCATTTATTTGATCCGTACTCGTCTCGCAGTAGCCCTTCACACTTCGAGCGGGCAAAACTTTCTATTCGTACGTCGCCTCGCGGCCGGCAGCATATGCACGCGAAGCTCTCTTCGAGCCCCACGCCGTGCGCAATAGGCTACGCCCATTGCGCCTGATTTCCTGAGCCAAAATCGGACGTTTAAGCCCTCTACGCACCGTTTTTCTACAAATGGCGAGGCGGGCCCCGCTCCTGCACGGACATTAGCCCGACCAGTGCTCGCGGTAGACGGTCGTTTTGAAAATAAATAAATAAATTAACCCACGGCGTGCAATTTCGTGCTTGCTGGATTAACTGCGTCTTCGCCCGACGAATTCGATTCGGGAGAGGGCGGAAAAAAAAAAAAAAAGAAAAAGAGGGAGGGGTGCAACACGAGGACTTCCCAAGGGGTCACCCATCCTAGTACTACTCTCGCCCAAGCACGCTTAACTTCGGAGTTCTGATGGGATCCGGTGCATTAGTGCTGGTATGATCGCACCCGTTGAGTTACGCGCGTTAAGTTCATTTATTTGATCCGTACTCGTCTCGCAGTAGCCCTTCACACTTCGAGCGGGCAAAACTTTCTATTCGTACGTCGCCTCGCGGCCGGCAGCATATGCACGCGAAGCTCTCTTCGAGCCCCACGCCGTGCGCAATAGGCTACGCCCATTGCGCCTGATTTCCTGAGCCAAAATCGGACGTTTAAGCCCTCTACGCACCGTTTTTCTACAAATGGCGAGGCGGGCCCCGCTCCTGCACGGACATTAGCCCGACCAGTGCTCGCGGTAGACGGTCGTTTTGAAAATAAATAAATAAATTAACCCACGGCGTGCAATTTCGTGCTTGCTGGATTAACTGCGTCTTCGCCCGACGAATTCGATTCGGGAGAGGGCGGAAAAAAAAAAAAAAAGAAAAAGAGGGAGGGGTGCAACACGAGGACTTCCCAGGGGGTCACCCATCCTAGTACTACTCTCGCCCAAGCACGCTTAACTTCGGAGTTCTGATGGGATCCGGTGCATTAGTGCTGGTATGATCGCACCCGTTGAGTTACGCGCGTTAAGTTCATTTATTTGATCCGTACTCGTCTCGCAATAGCCCTTCACACTTCGAGCGGGCAAAACTTTCTATTCGTACGTCGCCTCGCGGCCGGCAGCATATGCACGCGAAGCTCTCTTCGAGCCCCACGCCGTGCGCAATGGGCTACGCCCATTGCGCCTGATTTCCTGAGCCAAAATCGGACGTTTAAGCCCTCTACGCACCGTTTTTCTACAAATGGCGAGGCGGGCCCCGCTCCTGCACGGACATTAGCCCGACCAGTGCTCGCGGTAGACGGTCGTTTTGAATATAAATAAATAAATTAACCCACGGCGTGCAATTTCGTGCTTGCTGGATTAACTGCGTCTTCGCCCGACGAATTCGATTCGGGAGAGGGCGGAAAAAAAAAAAAAAAAGAAAAAGAGGGAGGGGTGCAACACGAGGACTTCCCAGGGGGTCACCCATCCTAGTACTACTCTCGCCCAAGCACGCTTAACTTCGGAGTTCTGATGGGATCCGGTGCATTAGTGCTGGTATGATCGCACCCGTTGAGTTACGCGCGTTAAGTTCATTTATTTGATCCGTACTCGTCTCGCAGTAGCCCTTCACACTTCGAGTGGGCAAAACTTTCTATTCGTACGTCGCCTCGCGGCCGGCAGCATATGCACGCGAAGCTCTCTTCGAGCCCCACGCCGTGCGCAATAGGCTACGCCCATTGCGCCTGATTTCCTGAGCCAAAATCGGACGTTTAAGCCCTCTACGCACCGTTTTTCTACAAATGGCGAGGCGGGCCCCGCTCCTGCACGGACATTAGCCCGACCAGTGCTCGCGGTAGACGGTCGTTTTGAAAATAAATAAATAAATTAACCCACGGCGTGCAATTTCGTGCTTGCTGGATTAACTGCGTCTTCGCCCGACGAATTCGATTCGGGAGAGGGCGGAAAAAAAAAAAAAAAGAAAAAGAGGGAGGGGTGCAACACGAGGACTTCCCAGGGGGTCACCCATCCTAGTACTACTCTCGCCCAAGCACGCTTATCTTCGGAGTTCTGATGGGATCCGGTGCATTAGTGCTGGTATGATCGCACCCGTTGAGTTACGCGCGTTAAGTTCATTTATTTGATCCGTACTCGTCTCGCAGTAGCCCTTCACACTTCGAGCGGGCAAAACTTTCTATTCGTACGTCGCCTCGCGGCCGGCAGCATATGCACGCGAAGCTCTCTTCGAGCCCCACGCCGTGCGCAATAGGCTACGCCCATTGCGCCTGATTTCCTGAGCCAAAATCGGACGTTTAAGCCCTCTACGCACCGTTTTTCTACAAATGGCGAGGCGGGCCCCGCTCCTGCACGGACATTAGCCCGACCAGTGCTCGCGGTAGACGGTCGTTTTGAAAATAAATAAATAAATTAACCCACGGCGTGCAATTTCGTGCTTGCTGGATTAACTGCGTCTTCGCCCGACGAATTCGATTCGGGAGAGGGCGGAAAAAAAAAAAAAAAGAAAAAGAGGGAGGGGTGCAACACGAGGACTTCCCAAGGGGTCACCCATCCTAGTACTACTCTCGCCCAAGCACGCTTAACTTCGGAGTTCTGATGGGATCCGGTGCATTAGTGCTGGTATGATCGCACCCGTTGAGTTACGCGCGTTAAGTTCATTTATTTGATCCGTACTCGTCTCGCAGTAGCCCTTCACACTTCGAGCGGGCAAAACTTTCTATTCGTACGTCGCCTCGCGGCCGGCAGCATATGCACGCGAAGCTCTCTTCGAGCCCCACGCCGTGCGCAATAGGCTACGCCCATTGCGCCTGATTTCCTGAGCCAAAATCGGACGTTTAAGCCCTCTACGCACCGTTTTTCTACAAATGGCGAGGCGGGCCCCGCTCCTGCACGGACATTAGCCCGACCAGTGCTCGCGGTAGACGGTCGTTTTGAAAATAAATAAATAAATTAACCCACGGCGTGCAATTTCGTGCTTGCTGGATTAACTGCGTCTTCGCCCGACGAATTCGATTCGGGAGAGGGCGGAAAAAAAAAAAAAAAGAAAAAGAGGGAGGGGTGCAACACGAGGACTTCCCAGGGGGTCACCCATCCTAGTACTACTCTCGCCCAAGCACGCTTAACTTCGGAGTTCTGATGGGATCCGGTGCATTAGTGCTGGTATGATCGCACCCGTTGAGTTACGCGCGTTAAGTTCATTTATTTGATCCGTACTCGTCTCGCAGTAGCCCTTCACACTTCGAGCGGGCAAAACTTTCTATTCGTACGTCGCCTCGCGGCCGGCAGCATATGCACGCGAAGCTCTCTTCGAGCCCCACGCCGTGCGCAATAGGCTACGCCCATTGCGCCTGATTTCCTGAGCCAAAATCGGACGTTTAAGCCCTCTACGCACCGTTTTTCTACAAATGGCGAGGCGGGCCCCGCTCCTGCACGGACATTAGCCCGACCAGTGCTCGCGGTAGACGGTCGTTTTGAAAATAAATAAATAAATTAACCCACGGCGTGCAATTTCGTGCTTGCTGGATTAACTGCGTCTTCGCCCGACGAATTCGATTCGGGAGAGGGCGGAAAAAAAAAAAAAAAGAAAAAGAGGGAGGGGTGCAACACGAGGACTTCCCAGGGGGTCACCCATCCTAGTACTACTCTCGCCCAAGCACGCTTAACTTCGGAGTTCTGATGGGATCCGGTGCATTAGTGCTGGTATGATCGCACCCGTTGAGTTACGCGCGTTAAGTTCATTTATTTGATCCGTACTCGTCTCGCAATAGCCCTTCACACTTCGAGCGGGCAAAACTTTCTATTCGTACGTCGCCTCGCGGCCGGCAGCATATGCACGCGAAGCTCTCTTCGAGCCCCACGCCGTGCGCAATGGGCTACGCCCATTGCGCCTGATTTCCTGAGCCAAAATCGGACGTTTAAGCCCTCTACGCACCGTTTTTCTACAAATGGCGAGGCGGGCCCCGCTCCTGCACGGACATTAGCCCGACCAGTGCTCGCGGTAGACGGTCGTTTTGAATATAAATAAATAAATTAACCCACGGCGTGCAATTTCGTGCTTGCTGGATTAACTGCGTCTTCGCCCGACGAATTCGATTCGGGAGAGGGCGGAAAAAAAAAAAAAAAAGAAAAAGAGGGAGGGGTGCAACACGAGGACTTCCCAGGGGGTCACCCATCCTAGTACTACTCTCGCCCAAGCACGCTTAACTTCGGAGTTCTGATGGGATCCGGTGCATTAGTGCTGGTATGATCGCACCCGTTGAGTTACGCGCGTTAAGTTCATTTATTTGATCCGTACTCGTCTCGCAGTAGCCCTTCACACTTCGAGTGGGCAAAACTTTCTATTCGTACGTCGCCTCGCGGCCGGCAGCATATGCACGCGAAGCTCTCTTCGAGCCCCACGCCGTGCGCAATAGGCTACGCCCATTGCGCCTGATTTCCTGAGCCAAAATCGGACGTTTAAGCCCTCTACGCACCGTTTTTCTACAAATGGCGAGGCGGGCCCCGCTCCTGCACGGACATTAGCCCGACCAGTGCTCGCGGTAGACGGTCGTTTTGAAAATAAATAAATAAATTAACCCACGGCGTGCAATTTCGTGCTTGCTGGATTAACTGCGTCTTCGCCCGACGAATTCGATTCGGGAGAGGGCGGAAAAAAAAAAAAAAAAGAAAAAGAGGGAGGGGTGCAACACGAGGACTTCCCAGGGGGTCACCCATCCTAGTACTACTCTCGCCCAAGCACGCTTAACTTCGGAGTTCTGATGGGATCCGGTGCATTAGTGCTGGTATGATCGCACCCGTTGAGTTACGCGCGTTAAGTTCATTTATTTGATCCGTACTCGTCTCGCAGTAGCCCTTCACACTTCGAGCGGGCAAAACTTTCTATTCGTACGTCGCCTCGCGGCCGGCAGCATATGCACGCGAAGCTCTCTTCGAGCCCCACGCCGTGCGCAATAGGCTACGCCCATTGCGCCTGATTTCCTGAGCCAAAATCGGACGTTTAAGCCCTCTACGCACCGTTTTTCTACAAATGGCGAGGCGGGCCCCGCTCCTGCACGGACATTAGCCCGACCAGTGCTCGCGGTAGACGGTCGTTTTGAAAATAAATAAATAAATTAACCCACGGCGTGCAATTTCGTGCTTGCTGGATTAACTGCGTCTTCGCCCGACGAATTCGATTCGGGAGAGGGCGGAAAAAAAAAAAAAAAGAAAAAGAGGGAGGGGTGCAACACGAGGACTTCCCAGGGGGTCACCCATCCTAGTACTACTCTCGCCCAAGCACGCTTAACTTCGGAGTTCTGATGGGATCCGGTGCATTAGTGCTGGTATGATCGCACCCGTTGAGTTACGCGCGTTAAGTTCATTTATTTGATCCGTACTCGTCTCGCAATAGCCCTTCACACTTCGAGCGGGCAAAACTTTCTATTCGTACGTCGCCTCGCGGCCGGCAGCATATGCACGCGAAGCTCTCTTCGAGCCCCACGCCGTGCGCAATGGGCTACGCCCATTGCGCCTGATTTCCTGAGCCAAAATCGGACGTTTAAGCCCTCTACGCACCGTTTTTCTACAAATGGCGAGGCGGGCCCCGCTCCTGCACGGACATTAGCCCGACCAGTGCTCGCGGTAGACGGTCGTTTTGAATATAAATAAATAAATTAACCCACGGCGTGCAATTTCGTGCTTGCTGGATTAACTGCGTCTTCGCCCGACGAATTCGATTCGGGAGAGGGCGGAAAAAAAAAAAAAAAAGAAAAAGAGGGAGGGGTGCAACACGAGGACTTCCCAGGGGGTCACCCATCCTAGTACTACTCTCGCCCAAGCACGCTTAACTTCGGAGTTCTGATGGGATCCGGTGCATTAGTGCTGGTATGATCGCACCCGTTGAGTTACGCGCGTTAAGTTCATTTATTTGATCCGTACTCGTCTCGCAGTAGCCCTTCACACTTCGAGTGGGCAAAACTTTCTATTCGTACGTCGCCTCGCGGCCGGCAGCATATGCACGCGAAGCTCTCTTCGAGCCCCACGCCGTGCGCAATTGGCTACGCCCATTGCGCCTGATTTCCTGAGCCAAAATCGGACGTTTAAGCCCTCTACGCACCGTTTTTCTACAAATGGCGAGGCGGGCCCCGCTCCTGCACGGACATTAGCCCGACCAGTGCTCGCGGTAGACGGTCGTTTTGAAAATAAATAAATAAATTAACCCACGGCGTGCAATTTCGTGCTTGCTGGATTAACTGCGTCTTCGCCCGACGAATTCGATTCGGGAGAGGGCGGAAAAAAAAAAAAAAAAGAAAAAGAGGGAGGGGTGCAACACGAGGACTTCCCAGGGGGTCACCCATCCTAGTACTACTCTCGCCCAAGCACGCTTAACTTCGGAGTTCTGATGGGATCCGGTGCATTAGTGCTGGTATGATCGCACCCGTTGAGTTACGCGCGTTAAGTTCATTTATTTGATCCGTACTCGTCTCGCAGTAGCCCTTCACACTTCGAGCGGGCAAAACTTTCTATTCGTACGTCGCCTCGCGGCCGGCAGCATATGCACGCGAAGCTCTCTTCGAGCCCCACGCCGTGCGCAATAGGCTACGCCCATTGCGCCTGATTTCCTGAGCCAAAATCGGACGTTTAAGCCCTCTACGCACCGTTTTTCTACAAATGGCGAGGCGGGCCCCGCTCCTGCACGGACATTAGCCCGACCAGTGCTCGCGGTAGACGGTCGTTTTGAAAATAAATAAATAAATTAACCCACGGCGTGCAATTTCGTGCTTGCTGGATTAACTGCGTCTTCGCCCGACGAATTCGATTCGGGAGAGGGCGGAAAAAAAAAAAAAAAGAAAAAGAGGGAGGGGTGCAACACGAGGACTTCCCAGGGGGTCACCCATCCTAGTACTACTCTCGCCCAAGCACGCTTAACTTCGGAGTTCTGATGGGATCCGGTGCATTAGTGCTGGTATGATCGCACCCGTTGAGTTACGCGCGTTAAGTTCATTTATTTGATCCGTACTCGTCTCGCAATAGCCCTTCACACTTCGAGCGGGCAAAACTTTCTATTCGTACGTCGCCTCGCGGCCGGCAGCATATGCACGCGAAGCTCTCTTCGAGCCCCACGCCGTGCGCAATGGGCTACGCCCATTGCGCCTGATTTCCTGAGCCAAAATCGGACGTTTAAGCCCTCTACGCACCGTTTTTCTACAAATGGCGAGGCGGGCCCCGCTCCTGCACGGACATTAGCCCGACCAGTGCTCGCGGTAGACGGTCGTTTTGAATATAAATAAATAAATTAACCCACGGCGTGCAATTTCGTGCTTGCTGGATTAACTGCGTCTTCGCCCGACGAATTCGATTCGGGAGAGGGCGGAAAAAAAAAAAAAAAAGAAAAAGAGGGAGGGGTGCAACACGAGGACTTCCCAGGGGGTCACCCATCCTAGTACTACTCTCGCCCAAGCACGCTTAACTTCGGAGTTCTGATGGGATCCGGTGCATTAGTGCTGGTATGATCGCACCCGTTGAGTTACGCGCGTTAAGTTCATTTATTTGATCCGTACTCGTCTCGCAGTAGCCCTTCACACTTCGAGTGGGCAAAACTTTCTATTCGTACGTCGCCTCGCGGCCGGCAGCATATGCACGCGAAGCTCTCTTCGAGCCCCACGCCGTGCGCAATTGGCTACGCCCATTGCGCCTGATTTCCTGAGCCAAAATCGGACGTTTAAGCCCTCTACGCACCGTTTTTCTACAAATGGCGAGGCGGGCCCCGCTCCTGCACGGACATTAGCCCGACCAGTGCTCGCGGTAGACGGTCGTTTTGAAAATAAATAAATAAATTAACCCACGGCGTGCAATTTCGTGCTTGCTGGATTAACTGCGTCTTCGCCCGACGAATTCGATTCGGGAGAGGGCGGAAAAAAAAAAAAAAAAGAAAAAGAGGGAGGGGTGCAACACGAGGACTTCCCAGGGGGTCACCCATCCTAGTACTACTCTCGCCCAAGCACGCTTAACTTCGGAGTTCTGATGGGATCCGGTGCATTAGTGCTGGTATGATCGCACCCGTTGAGTTACGCGCGTTAAGTTCATTTATTTGATCCGTACTCGTCTCGCAGTAGCCCTTCACACTTCGAGCGGGCAAAACTTTCTATTCGTACGTCGCCTCGCGGCCGGCAGCATATGCACGCGAAGCTCTCTTCGAGCCCCACGCCGTGCGCAATAGGCTACGCCCATTGCGCCTGATTTCCTGAGCCAAAATCGGACGTTTAAGCCCTCTACGCACCGTTTTTCTACAAATGGCGAGGCGGGCCCCGCTCCTGCACGGACATTAGCCCGACCAGTGCTCGCGGTAGACGGTCGTTTTGAAAATAAATAAATAAATTAACCCACGGCGTGCAATTTCGTGCTTGCTGGATTAACTGCGTCTTCGCCCGACGAATTCGATTCGGGAGAGGGCGGAAAAAAAAAAAAAAAGAAAAAGAGGGAGGGGTGCAACACGAGGACTTCCCAAGGGGTCACCCATCCTAGTACTACTCTCGCCCAAGCACGCTTAACTTCGGAGTTCTGATGGGATCCGGTGCATTAGTGCTGGTATGATCGCACCCGTTGAGTTACGCGCGTTAAGTTCATTTATTTGATCCGTACTCGTCTCGCAGTAGCCCTTCACACTTCGAGCGGGCAAAACTTTCTATTCGTACGTCGCCTCGCGGCCGGCAGCATATGCACGCGAAGCTCTCTTCGAGCCCCACGCCGTGCGCAATAGGCTACGCCCATTGCGCCTGATTTCCTGAGCCAAAATCGGACGTTTAAGCCCTCTACGCACCGTTTTTCTACAAATGGCGAGGCGGGCCCCGCTCCTGCACGGACATTAGCCCGACCAGTGCTCGCGGTAGACGGTCGTTTTGAAAATAAATAAATAAATTAACCCACGGCGTGCAATTTCGTGCTTGCTGGATTAACTGCGTCTTCGCCCGACGAATTCGATTCGGGAGAGGGCGGAAAAAAAAAAAAAAAGAAAAAGAGGGAGGGGTGCAACACGAGGACTTCCCAGGGGGTCACCCATCCTAGTACTACTCTCGCCCAAGCACGCTTAACTTCGGAGTTCTGATGGGATCCGGTGCATTAGTGCTGGTATGATCGCACCCGTTGAGTTACGCGCGTTAAGTTCATTTATTTGATCCGTACTCGTCTCGCAATAGCCCTTCACACTTCGAGCGGGCAAAACTTTCTATTCGTACGTCGCCTCGCGGCCGGCAGCATATGCACGCGAAGCTCTCTTCGAGCCCCACGCCGTGCGCAATGGGCTACGCCCATTGCGCCTGATTTCCTGAGCCAAAATCGGACGTTTAAGCCCTCTACGCACCGTTTTTCTACAAATGGCGAGGCGGGCCCCGCTCCTGCACGGACATTAGCCCGACCAGTGCTCGCGGTAGACGGTCGTTTTGAATATAAATAAATAAATTAACCCACGGCGTGCAATTTCGTGCTTGCTGGATTAACTGCGTCTTCGCCCGACGAATTCGATTCGGGAGAGGGCGGAAAAAAAAAAAAAAAAGAAAAAGAGGGAGGGGTGCAACACGAGGACTTCCCAGGGGGTCACCCATCCTAGTACTACTCTCGCCCAAGCACGCTTAACTTCGGAGTTCTGATGGGATCCGGTGCATTAGTGCTGGTATGATCGCACCCGTTGAGTTACGCGCGTTAAGTTCATTTATTTGATCCGTACTCGTCTCGCAGTAGCCCTTCACACTTCGAGTGGGCAAAACTTTCTATTCGTACGTCGCCTCGCGGCCGGCAGCATATGCACGCGAAGCTCTCTTCGAGCCCCACGCCGTGCGCAATGGGCTACGCCCATTGCGCCTGATTTCCTGAGCCAAAATCGGACGTTTAAGCCCTCTACGCACCGTTTTTCTACAAATGGCGAGGCGGGCCCCGCTCCTGCACGGACATTAGCCCGACCAGTGCTCGCGGTAGACGGTCGTTTTGAATATAAATAAATAAATTAACCCACGGCGTGCAATTTCGTGCTTGCTGGATTAACTGCGTCTTCGCCCGACGAATTCGATTCGGGAGAGGGCGGAAAAAAAAAAAAAAAAGAAAAAGAGGGAGGGGTGCAACACGAGGACTTCCCAGGGGGTCACCCATCCTAGTACTACTCTCGCCCAAGCACGCTTAACTTCGGAGTTCTGATGGGATCCGGTGCATTAGTGCTGGTATGATCGCACCCGTTGAGTTACGCGCGTTAAGTTCATTTATTTGATCCGTACTCGTCTCGCAGTAGCCCTTCACACTTCGAGTGGGCAAAACTTTCTATTCGTACGTCGCCTCGCGGCCGGCAGCATATGCACGCGAAGCTCTCTTCGAGCCCCACGCCGTGCGCAATTGGCTACGCCCATTGCGCCTGATTTCCTGAGCCAAAATCGGACGTTTAAGCCCTCTACGCACCGTTTTTCTACAAATGGCGAGGCGGGCCCCGCTCCTGCACGGACATTAGCCCGACCAGTGCTCGCGGTAGACGGTCGTTTTGAAAATAAATAAATAAATTAACCCACGGCGTGCAATTTCGTGCTTGCTGGATTAACTGCGTCTTCGCCCGACGAATTCGATTCGGGAGAGGGCGGAAAAAAAAAAAAAAAAGAAAAAGAGGGAGGGGTGCAACACGAGGACTTCCCAGGGGGTCACCCATCCTAGTACTACTCTCGCCCAAGCACGCTTAACTTCGGAGTTCTGATGGGATCCGGTGCATTAGTGCTGGTATGATCGCACCCGTTGAGTTACGCGCGTTAAGTTCATTTATTTGATCCGTACTCGTCTCGCAGTAGCCCTTCACACTTCGAGCGGGCAAAACTTTCTATTCGTACGTCGCCTCGCGGCCGGCAGCATATGCACGCGAAGCTCTCTTCGAGCCCCACGCCGTGCGCAATAGGCTACGCCCATTGCGCCTGATTTCCTGAGCCAAAATCGGACGTTTAAGCCCTCTACGCACCGTTTTTCTACAAATGGCGAGGCGGGCCCCGCTCCTGCACGGACATTAGCCCGACCAGTGCTCGCGGTAGACGGTCGTTTTGAAAATAAATAAATAAATTAACCCACGGCGTGCAATTTCGTGCTTGCTGGATTAACTGCGTCTTCGCCCGACGAATTCGATTCGGGAGAGGGCGGAAAAAAAAAAAAAAAGAAAAAGAGGGAGGGGTGCAACACGAGGACTTCCCAAGGGGTCACCCATCCTAGTACTACTCTCGCCCAAGCACGCTTAACTTCGGAGTTCTGATGGGATCCGGTGCATTAGTGCTGGTATGATCGCACCCGTTGAGTTACGCGCGTTAAGTTCATTTATTTGATCCGTACTCGTCTCGCAGTAGCCCTTCACACTTCGAGCGGGCAAAACTTTCTATTCGTACGTCGCCTCGCGGCCGGCAGCATATGCACGCGAAGCTCTCTTCGAGCCCCACGCCGTGCGCAATAGGCTACGCCCATTGCGCCTGATTTCCTGAGCCAAAATCGGACGTTTAAGCCCTCTACGCACCGTTTTTCTACAAATGGCGAGGCGGGCCCCGCTCCTGCACGGACATTAGCCCGACCAGTGCTCGCGGTAGACGGTCGTTTTGAAAATAAATAAATAAATTAACCCACGGCGTGCAATTTCGTGCTTGCTGGATTAACTGCGTCTTCGCCCGACGAATTCGATTCGGGAGAGGGCGGAAAAAAAAAAAAAAAAGAAAAAGAGGGAGGGGTGCAACACGAGGACTTCCCAGGGGGTCACCCATCCTAGTACTACTCTCGCCCAAGCACGCTTAACTTCGGAGTTCTGATGGGATCCGGTGCATTAGTGCTGGTATGATCGCACCCGTTGAGTTACGCGCGTTAAGTTCATTTATTTGATCCGTACTCGTCTCGCAATAGCCCTTCACACTTCGAGCGGGCAAAACTTTCTATTCGTACGTCGCCTCGCGGCCGGCAGCATATGCACGCGAAGCTCTCTTCGAGCCCCACGCCGTGCGCAATGGGCTACGCCCATTGCGCCTGATTTCCTGAGCCAAAATCGGACGTTTAAGCCCTCTACGCACCGTTTTTCTACAAATGGCGAGGCGGGCCCCGCTCCTGCACGGACATTAGCCCGACCAGTGCTCGCGGTAGACGGTCGTTTTGAATATAAATAAATAAATTAACCCACGGCGTGCAATTTCGTGCTTGCTGGATTAACTGCGTCTTCGCCCGACGAATTCGATTCGGGAGAGGGCGGAAAAAAAAAAAAAAAAGAAAAAGAGGGAGGGGTGCAACACGAGGACTTCCCAGGGGGTCACCCATCCTAGTACTACTCTCGCCCAAGCACGCTTAACTTCGGAGTTCTGATGGGATCCGGTGCATTAGTGCTGGTATGATCGCACCCGTTGAGTTACGCGCGTTAAGTTCATTTATTTGATCCGTACTCGTCTCGCAGTAGCCCTTCACACTTCGAGTGGGCAAAACTTTCTATTCGTACGTCGCCTCGCGGCCGGCAGCATATGCACGCGAAGCTCTCTTCGAGCCCCACGCCGTGCGCAATAGGCTACGCCCATTGCGCCTGATTTCCTGAGCCAAAATCGGACGTTTAAGCCCTCTACGCACCGTTTTTCTACAAATGGCGAGGCGGGCCCCGCTCCTGCACGGACATTAGCCCGACCAGTGCTCGCGGTAGACGGTCGTTTTGAAAATAAATAAATAAATTAACCCACGGCGTGCAATTTCGTGCTTGCTGGATTAACTTCGTCTTCGCCCGACGAATTCGATTCGGGAGAGGGCGGAAAAAAAAAAAAAAAAGAAAAAGAGGGAGGGGTGCAACACGAGGACTTCCCAGGGGGTCACCCATCCTAGTACTACTCTCGCCCAAGCACGCTTAACTTCGGAGTTCTGATGGGATCCGGTGCATTAGTGCTGGTATGATCGCACCCGTTGAGTTACGCGCGTTAAGTTCATTTATTTGATCCGTACTCGTCTCGCAGTAGCCCTTCACACTTCGAGCGGGCAAAACTTTCTATTCGTACGTCGCCTCGCGGCCGGCAGCATATGCACGCGAAGCTCTCTTCGAGCCCCACGCCGTGCGCAATGGGCTACGCCCATTGCGCCTGATTTCCTGAGCCAAAATCGGACGTTTAAGCCCTCTACGCACCGTTTTTCTACAAATGGCGAGGCGGGCCCCGCTCCTGCACGGACATTAGCCCGACCAGTGCTCGCGGTAGACGGTCGTTTTGAATATAAATAAATAAATTAACCCACGGCGTGCAATTTCGTGCTTGCTGGATTAACTGCGTCTTCGCCCGACGAATTCGATTCGGGAGAGGGCGGAAAAAAAAAAAAAAAAAGAAAAAGAGGGAGGGGTGCAACACGAGGACTTCCCAGGGGGTCACCCATCCTAGTACTACTCTCGCCCAAGCACGCTTAACTTCGGAGTTCTGATGGGATCCGGTGCATTAGTGCTGGTATGATCGCACCCGTTGAGTTACGCGCGTTAAGTTCATTTATTTGATCCGTACTCGTCTCGCAGTAGCCCTTCACACTTCGAGTGGGCAAAACTTTCTATTCGTACGTCGCCTCGCGGCCGGCAGCATATGCACGCGAAGCTCTCTTCGAGCCCCACGCCGTGCGCAATAGGCTACGCCCATTGCGCCTGATTTCCTGAGCCAAAATCGGACGTTTAAGCCCTCTACGCACCGTTTTTCTACAAATGGCGAGGCGGGCCCCGCTCCTGCACGGACATTAGCCCGACCAGTGCTCGCGGTAGACGGTCGTTTTGAAAATAAATAAATAAATTAACCCACGGCGTGCAATTTCGTGCTTGCTGGATTAACTGCGTCTTCGCCCGACGAATTCGATTCGGGAGAGGGCGGAAAAAAAAAAAAAAAAGAAAAAGAGGGAGGGGTGCAACACGAGGACTTCCCAGGGGGTCACCCATCCTAGTACTACTCTCGCCCAAGCACGCTTAACTTCGGAGTTCTGATGGGATCCGGTGCATTAGTGCTGGTATGATCGCACCCGTTGAGTTACGCGCGTTAAGTTCATTTATTTGATCCGTACTCGTCTCGCAGTAGCCCTTCACACTTCGAGCGGGCAAAACTTTCTATTCGTACGTCGCCTCGCGGCCGGCAGCATATGCACGCGAAGCTCTCTTCGAGCCCCACGCCGTGCGCAATAGGCTACGCCCATTGCGCCTGATTTCCTGAGCCAAAATCGGACGTTTAAGCCCTCTACGCACCGTTTTTCTACAAATGGCGAGGCGGGCCCCGCTCCTGCACGGACATTAGCCCGACCAGTGCTCGCGGTAGACGGTCGTTTTGAAAATAAATAAATAAATTAACCCACGGCGTGCAATTTCGTGCTTGCTGGATTAACTGCGTCTTCGCCCGACGAATTCGATTCGGGAGAGGGCGGAAAAAAAAAAAAAAAGAAAAAGAGGGAGGGGTGCAACACGAGGACTTCCCAAGGGGTCACCCATCCTAGTACTACTCTCGCCCAAGCACGCTTAACTTCGGAGTTCTGATGGGATCCGGTGCATTAGTGCTGGTATGATCGCACCCGTTGAGTTACGCGCGTTAAGTTCATTTATTTGATCCGTACTCGTCTCGCAGTAGCCCTTCACACTTCGAGCGGGCAAAACTTTCTATTCGTACGTCGCCTCGCGGCCGGCAGCATATGCACGCGAAGCTCTCTTCGAGCCCCACGCCGTGCGCAATAGGCTACGCCCATTGCGCCTGATTTCCTGAGCCAAAATCGTACGTTTAAGCCCTCTACGCACCGTTTTTCTACAAATGGCGAGGCGGGCCCCGCTCCTGCACGGACATTAGCCCGACCAGTGCTCGCGGTAGACGGTCGTTTTGAAAATAAATAAATAAATTAACCCACGGCGTGCAATTTCGTGCTTGCTGGATTAACTGCGTCTTCGCCCGACGAATTCGATTCGGGAGAGGGCGGAAAAAAAAAAAAAAAGAAAAAGAGGGAGGGGTGCAACACGAGGACTTCCCAGGGGGTCACCCATCCTAGTACTACTCTCGCCCAAGCACGCTTAACTTCGGAGTTCTGATGGGATCCGGTGCATTAGTGCTGGTATGATCGCACCCGTTGAGTTACGCGCGTTAAGTTCATTTATTTGATCCGTACTCGTCTCGCAATAGCCCTTCACACTTCGAGCGGGCAAAACTTTCTATTCGTACGTCGCCTCGCGGCCGGCAGCATATGCACGCGAAGCTCTCTTCGAGCCCCACGCCGTGCGCAATAGGCTACGCCCATTGCGCCTGATTTCCTGAGCCAAAATCGGACGTTTAAGCCCTCTACGCACCGTTTTTCTACAAATGGCGAGGCGGGCCCCGCTCCTGCACGGACATTAGCCCGACCAGTGCTCGCGGTAGACGGTCGTTTTGAAAATAAATAAATAAATTAACCCACGGCGTGCAATTTCGTGCTTGCTGGATTAACTGCGTCTTCGCCCGACGAATTCGATTCGGGAGAGGGCGGAAAAAAAAAAAAAAAAGAAAAAGAGGGAGGGGTGCAACACGAGGACTTCCCAGGGGGTCACCCATCCTAGTACTACTCTCGCCCAAGCACGCTTAACTTCGGAGTTCTGATGGGATCCGGTGCATTAGTGCTGGTATGATCGCACCCGTTGAGTTACGCGCGTTAAGTTCATTTATTTGATCCGTACTCGTCTCGCAGTAGCCCTTCACACTTCGAGCGGGCAAAACTTTCTATTCGTACGTCGCCTCGCGGCCGGCAGCATATGCACGCGAAGCTCTCTTCGAGCCCCACGCCGTGCGCAATAGGCTACGCCCATTGCGCCTGATTTCCTGAGCCAAAATCGGACGTTTAAGCCCTCTACGCACCGTTTTTCTACAAATGGCGAGGCGGGCCCCGCTCCTGCACGGACATTAGCCCGACCAGTGCTCGCGGTAGACGGTCGTTTTGAAAATAAATAAATAAATTAACCCACGGCGTGCAATTTCGTGCTTGCTGGATTAACTGCGTCTTCGCCCGACGAATTCGATTCGGGAGAGGGCGGAAAAAAAAAAAAAAAGAAAAAGAGGGAGGGGTGCAACACGAGGACTTCCCAGGGGGTCACCCATCCTAGTACTACTCTCGCCCAAGCACGCTTAACTTCGGAGTTCTGATGGGATCCGGTGCATTAGTGCTGGTATGATCGCACCCGTTGAGTTACGCGCGTTAAGTTCATTTATTTGATCCGTACTCGTCTCGCAGTAGCCCTTCACACTTCGAGCGGGCAAAACTTTCTATTCGTACGTCGCCTCGCGGCCGGCAGCATATGCACGCGAAGCTCTCTTCGAGCCCCACGCCGTGCGCAATAGGCTACGCCCATTGCGCCTGATTTCCTGAGCCAAAATCGTACGTTTAAGCCCTCTACGCACCGTTTTTCTACAAATGGCGAGGCGGGCCCCGCTCCTGCACGGACATTAGCCCGACCAGTGCTCGCGGTAGACGGTCGTTTTGAAAATAAATAAATAAATTAACCCACGGCGTGCAATTTCGTGCTTGCTGGATTAACTGCGTCTTCGCCCGACGAATTCGATTCGGGAGAGGGCGGAAAAAAAAAAAAAAAGAAAAAGAGGGAGGGGTGCAACACGAGGACTTCCCAGGGGGTCACCCATCCTAGTACTACTCTCGCCCAAGCACGCTTAACTTCGGAGTTCTGATGGGATCCGGTGCATTAGTGCTGGTATGATCGCACCCGTTGAGTTACGCGCGTTAAGTTCATTTATTTGATCCGTACTCGTCTCGCAATAGCCCTTCACACTTCGAGCGGGCAAAACTTTCTATTCGTACGTCGCCTCGCGGCCGGCAGCATATGCACGCGAAGCTCTCTTCGAGCCCCACGCCGTGCGCAATGGGCTACGCCCATTGCGCCTGATTTCCTGAGCCAAAATCGGACGTTTAAGCCCTCTACGCACCGTTTTTCTACAAATGGCGAGGCGGGCCCCGCTCCTGCACGGACATTAGCCCGACCAGTGCTCGCGGTAGACGGTCGTTTTGAATATAAATAAATAAATTAACCCACGGCGTGCAATTTCGTGCTTGCTGGATTAACTGCGTCTTCGCCCGACGAATTCGATTCGGGAGAGGGCGGAAAAAAAAAAAAAAAAGAAAAAGAGGGAGGGGTGCAACACGAGGACTTCCCAGGGGGTCACCCATCCTAGTACTACTCTCGCCCAAGCACGCTTAACTTCGGAGTTCTGATGGGATCCGGTGCATTAGTGCTGGTATGATCGCACCCGTTGAGTTACGCGCGTTAAGTTCATTTATTTGATCCGTACTCGTCTCGCAGTAGCCCTTCACACTTCGAGTGGGCAAAACTTTCTATTCGTACGTCGCCTCGCGGCCGGCAGCATATGCACGCGAAGCTCTCTTCGAGCCCCACGCCGTGCGCAATAGGCTACGCCCATTGCGCCTGATTTCCTGAGCCAAAATCGGACGTTTAAGCCCTCTACGCACCGTTTTTCTACAAATGGCGAGGCGGGCCCCGCTCCTGCACGGACATTAGCCCGACCAGTGCTCGCGGTAGACGGTCGTTTTGAAAATAAATAAATAAATTAACCCACGGCGTGCAATTTCGTGCTTGCTGGATTAACTGCGTCTTCGCCCGACGAATTCGATTCGGGAGAGGGCGGAAAAAAAAAAAAAAAAGAAAAAGAGGGAGGGGTGCAACACGAGGACTTCCCAGGGGGTCACCCATCCTAGTACTACTCTCGCCCAAGCACGCTTAACTTCGGAGTTCTGATGGGATCCGGTGCATTAGTGCTGGTATGATCGCACCCGTTGAGTTACGCGCGTTAAGTTCATTTATTTGATCCGTACTCGTCTCGCAGTAGCCCTTCACACTTCGAGTGGGCAAAACTTTCTATTCGTACGTCGCCTCGCGGCCGGCAGCATATGCACGCGAAGCTCTCTTCGAGCCCCACGCCGTGCGCAATGGGCTACGCCCATTGCGCCTGATTTCCTGAGCCAAAATCGGACGTTTAAGCCCTCTACGCACCGTTTTTCTACAAATGGCGAGGCGGGCCCCGCTCCTGCACGGACATTAGCCCGACCAGTGCTCGCGGTAGACGGTCGTTTTGAATATAAATAAATAAATTAACCCACGGCGTGCAATTTCGTGCTTGCTGGATTAACTGCGTCTTCGCCCGACGAATTCGATTCGGGAGAGGGCGGAAAAAAAAAAAAAAAAGAAAAAGAGGGAGGGGTGCAACACGAGGACTTCCCAGGGGGTCACCCATCCTAGTACTACTCTCGCCCAAGCACGCTTAACTTCGGAGTTCTGATGGGATCCGGTGCATTAGTGCTGGTATGATCGCACCCGTTGAGTTACGCGCGTTAAGTTCATTTATTTGATCCGTACTCGTCTCGCAGTAGCCCTTCACACTTCGAGTGGGCAAAACTTTCTATTCGTACGTCGCCTCGCGGCCGGCAGCATATGCACGCGAAGCTCTCTTCGAGCCCCACGCCGTGCGCAATAGGCTACGCCCATTGCGCCTGATTTCCTGAGCCAAAATCGGACGTTTAAGCCCTCTACGCACCGTTTTTCTACAAATGGCGAGGCGGGCCCCGCTCCTGCACGGACATTAGCCCGACCAGTGCTCGCGGTAGACGGTCGTTTTGAAAATAAATAAATAAATTAACCCACGGCGTGCAATTTCGTGCTTGCTGGATTAACTGCGTCTTCGCCCGACGAATTCGATTCGGGAGAGGGCGGAAAAAAAAAAAAAAAAGAAAAAGAGGGAGGGGTGCAACACGAGGACTTCCCAGGGGGTCACCCATCCTAGTACTACTCTCGCCCAAGCACGCTTAACTTCGGAGTTCTGATGGGATCCGGTGCATTAGTGCTGGTATGATCGCACCCGTTGAGTTACGCGCGTTAAGTTCATTTATTTGATCCGTACTCGTCTCGCAGTAGCCCTTCACACTTCGAGCGGGCAAAACTTTCTATTCGTACGTCGCCTCGCGGCCGGCAGCATATGCACGCGAAGCTCTCTTCGAGCCCCACGCCGTGCGCAATGGGCTACGCCCATTGCGCCTGATTTCCTGAGCCAAAATCGGACGTTTAAGCCCTCTACGCACCGTTTTTCTACAAATGGCGAGGCGGGCCCCGCTCCTGCACGGACATTAGCCCGACCAGTGCTCGCGGTAGACGGTCGTTTTGAATATAAATAAATAAATTAACCCACGGCGTGCAATTTCGTGCTTGCTGGATTAACTGCGTCTTCGCCCGACGAATTCGATTCGGGAGAGGGCGGAAAAAAAAAAAAAAAAGAAAAAGAGGGAGGGGTGCAACACGAGGACTTCCCAGGGGGTCACCCATCCTAGTACTACTCTCGCCCAAGCACGCTTAACTTCGGAGTTCTGATGGGATCCGGTGCATTAGTGCTGGTATGATCGCACCCGTTGAGTTACGCGCGTTAAGTTCATTTATTTGATCCGTACTCGTCTCGCAGTAGCCCTTCACACTTCGAGTGGGCAAAACTTTCTATTCGTACGTCGCCTCGCGGCCGGCAGCATATGCACGCGAAGCTCTCTTCGAGCCCCACGCCGTGCGCAATAGGCTACGCCCATTGCGCCTGATTTCCTGAGCCAAAATCGGACGTTTAAGCCCTCTACGCACCGTTTTTCTACAAATGGCGAGGCGGGCCCCGCTCCTGCACGGACATTAGCCCGACCAGTGCTCGCGGTAGACGGTCGTTTTGAAAATAAATAAATAAATTAACCCACGGCGTGCAATTTCGTGCTTGCTGGATTAACTGCGTCTTCGCCCGACGAATTCGATTCGGGAGAGGGCGGAAAAAAAAAAAAAAAAGAAAAAGAGGGAGGGGTGCAACACGAGGACTTCCCAGGGGGTCACCCATCCTAGTACTACTCTCGCCCAAGCACGCTTAACTTCGGAGTTCTGATGGGATCCGGTGCATTAGTGCTGGTATGATCGCACCCGTTGAGTTACGCGCGTTAAGTTCATTTATTTGATCCGTACTCGTCTCGCAGTAGCCCTTCACACTTCGAGCGGGCAAAACTTTCTATTCGTACGTCGCCTCGCGGCCGACAGCATATGCACGCGAAGCTCTCTTCGAGCCCCACGCCGTGCGCAATAGGCTACGCCCATTGCGCCTGATTTCCTGAGCCAAAATCGGACGTTTAAGCCCTCTACGCACCGTTTTTCTACAAATGGCGAGGCGGGCCCCGCTCCTGCACGGACATTAGCCCGACCAGTGCTCGCGGTAGACGGTCGTTTTGAAAATAAATAAATAAATTAACCCACGGCGTGCAATTTCGTGCTTGCTGGATTAACTGCGTCTTCGCCCGACGAATTCGATTCGGGAGAGGGCGGAAAAAAAAAAAAAAAGAAAAAGAGGGAGGGGTGCAACACGAGGACTTCCCAAGGGGTCACCCATCCTAGTACTACTCTCGCCCAAGCACGCTTAACTTCGGAGTTCTGATGGGATCCGGTGCATTAGTGCTGGTATGATCGCACCCGTTGAGTTACGCGCGTTAAGTTCATTTATTTGATCCGTACTCGTCTCGCAGTAGCCCTTCACACTTCGAGCGGGCAAAACTTTCTATTCGTACGTCGCCTCGCGGCCGGCAGCATATGCACGCGAAGCTCTCTTCGAGCCCCACGCCGTGCGCAATAGGCTACGCCCATTGCGCCTGATTTCCTGAGCCAAAATCGTACGTTTAAGCCCTCTACGCACCGTTTTTCTACAAATGGCGAGGCGGGCCCCGCTCCTGCACGGACATTAGCCCGACCAGTGCTCGCGGTAGACGGTCGTTTTGAAAATAAATAAATAAATTAACCCACGGCGTGCAATTTCGTGCTTGCTGGATTAACTGCGTCTTCGCCCGACGAATTCGATTCGGGAGAGGGCGGAAAAAAAAAAAAAAAGAAAAAGAGGGAGGGGTGCAACACGAGGACTTCCCAGGGGGTCACCCATCCTAGTACTACTCTCGCCCAAGCACGCTTAACTTCGGAGTTCTGATGGGATCCGGTGCATTAGTGCTGGTATGATCGCACCCGTTGAGTTACGCGCGTTAAGTTCATTTATTTGATCCGTACTCGTCTCGCAATAGCCCTTCACACTTCGAGCGGGCAAAACTTTCTATTCGTACGTCGCCTCGCGGCCGGCAGCATATGCACGCGAAGCTCTCTTCGAGCCCCACGCCGTGCGCAATAGGCTACGCCCATTGCGCCTGATTTCCTGAGCCAAAATCGGACGTTTAAGCCCTCTACGCACCGTTTTTCTACAAATGGCGAGGCGGGCCCCGCTCCTGCACGGACATTAGCCCGACCAGTGCTCGCGGTAGACGGTCGTTTTGAAAATAAATAAATAAATTAACCCACGGCGTGCAATTTCGTGCTTGCTGGATTAACTGCGTCTTCGCCCGACGAATTCGATTCGGGAGAGGGCGGAAAAAAAAAAAAAAAAGAAAAAGAGGGAGGGGTGCAACACGAGGACTTCCCAGGGGGTCACCCATCCTAGTACTACTCTCGCCCAAGCACGCTTAACTTCGGAGTTCTGATGGGATCCGGTGCATTAGTGCTGGTATGATCGCACCCGTTGAGTTACGCGCGTTAAGTTCATTTATTTGATCCGTACTCGTCTCGCAGTAGCCCTTCACACTTCGAGCGGGCAAAACTTTCTATTCGTACGTCGCCTCGCGGCCGGCAGCATATGCACGCGAAGCTCTCTTCGAGCCCCACGCCGTGCGCAATAGGCTACGCCCATTGCGCCTGATTTCCTGAGCCAAAATCGGACGTTTAAGCCCTCTACGCACCGTTTTTCTACAAATGGCGAGGCGGGCCCCGCTCCTGCACGGACATTAGCCCGACCAGTGCTCGCGGTAGACGGTCGTTTTGAAAATAAATAAATAAATTAACCCACGGCGTGCAATTTCGTGCTTGCTGGATTAACTGCGTCTTCGCCCGACGAATTCGATTCGGGAGAGGGCGGAAAAAAAAAAAAAAAGAAAAAGAGGGAGGGGTGCAACACGAGGACTTCCCAGGGGGTCACCCATCCTAGTACTACTCTCGCCCAAGCACGCTTAACTTCGGAGTTCTGATGGGATCCGGTGCATTAGTGCTGGTATGATCGCACCCGTTGAGTTACGCGCGTTAAGTTCATTTATTTGATCCGTACTCGTCTCGCAGTAGCCCTTCACACTTCGAGCGGGCAAAACTTTCTATTCGTACGTCGCCTCGCGGCCGGCAGCATATGCACGCGAAGCTCTCTTCGAGCCCCACGCCGTGCGCAATAGGCTACGCCCATTGCGCCTGATTTCCTGAGCCAAAATCGTACGTTTAAGCCCTCTACGCACCGTTTTTCTACAAATGGCGAGGCGGGCCCCGCTCCTGCACGGACATTAGCCCGACCAGTGCTCGCGGTAGACGGTCGTTTTGAAAATAAATAAATAAATTAACCCACGGCGTGCAATTTCGTGCTTGCTGGATTAACTGCGTCTTCGCCCGACGAATTCGATTCGGGAGAGGGCGGAAAAAAAAAAAAAAAAGAAAAAGAGGGAGGGGTGCAACACGAGGACTTCCCAGGGGGTCACCCATCCTAGTACTACTCTCGCCCAAGCACGCTTAACTTCGGAGTTCTGATGGGATCCGGTGCATTAGTGCTGGTATGATCGCACCCGTTGAGTTACGCGCGTTAAGTTCATTTATTTGATCCGTACTCGTCTCGCAATAGCCCTTCACACTTCGAGCGGGCAAAACTTTCTATTCGTACGTCGCCTCGCGGCCGGCAGCATATGCACGCGAAGCTCTCTTCGAGCCCCACGCCGTGCGCAATGGGCTACGCCCATTGCGCCTGATTTCCTGAGCCAAAATCGGACGTTTAAGCCCTCTACGCACCGTTTTTCTACAAATGGCGAGGCGGGCCCCGCTCCTGCACGGACATTAGCCCGACCAGTGCTCGCGGTAGACGGTCGTTTTGAATATAAATAAATAAATTAACCCACGGCGTGCAATTTCGTGCTTGCTGGATTAACTGCGTCTTCGCCCGACGAATTCGATTCGGGAGAGGGCGGAAAAAAAAAAAAAAAAGAAAAAGAGGGAGGGGTGCAACACGAGGACTTCCCAGGGGGTCACCCATCCTAGTACTACTCTCGCCCAAGCACGCTTAACTTCGGAGTTCTGATGGGATCCGGTGCATTAGTGCTGGTATGATCGCACCCGTTGAGTTACGCGCGTTAAGTTCATTTATTTGATCCGTACTCGTCTCGCAGTAGCCCTTCACACTTCGAGTGGGCAAAACTTTCTATTCGTACGTCGCCTCGCGGCCGGCAGCATATGCACGCGAAGCTCTCTTCGAGCCCCACGCCGTGCGCAATAGGCTACGCCCATTGCGCCTGATTTCCTGAGCCAAAATCGTACGTTTAAGCCCTCTACGCACCGTTTTTCTACAAATGGCGAGGCGGGCCCCGCTCCTGCACGGACATTAGCCCGACCAGTGCTCGCGGTAGACGGTCGTTTTGAAAATAAATAAATAAATTAACCCACGGCGTGCAATTTCGTGCTTGCTGGATTAACTGCGTCTTCGCCCGACGAATTCGATTCGGGAGAGGGCGGAAAAAAAAAAAAAAAGAAAAAGAGGGAGGGGTGCAACACGAGGACTTCCCAGGGGGTCACCCATCCTAGTACTACTCTCGCCCAAGCACGCTTAACTTCGGAGTTCTGATGGGATCCGGTGCATTAGTGCTGGTATGATCGCACCCGTTGAGTTACGCGCGTTAAGTTCATTTATTTGATCCGTACTCGTCTCGCAATAGCCCTTCACACTTCGAGCGGGCAAAACTTTCTATTCGTACGTCGCCTCGCGGCCGGCAGCATATGCACGCGAAGCTCTCTTCGAGCCCCACGCCGTGCGCAATAGGCTACGCCCATTGCGCCTGATTTCCTGAGCCAAAATCGGACGTTTAAGCCCTCTACGCACCGTTTTTCTACAAATGGCGAGGCGGGCCCCGCTCCTGCACGGACATTAGCCCGACCAGTGCTCGCGGTAGACGGTCGTTTTGAAAATAAATAAATAAATTAACCCACGGCGTGCAATTTCGTGCTTGCTGGATTAACTGCGTCTTCGCCCGACGAATTCGATTCGGGAGAGGGCGGAAAAAAAAAAAAAAAAGAAAAAGAGGGAGGGGTGCAACACGAGGACTTCCCAGGGGGTCACCCATCCTAGTACTACTCTCGCCCAAGCACGCTTAACTTCGGAGTTCTGATGGGATCCGGTGCATTAGTGCTGGTATGATCGCACCCGTTGAGTTACGCGCGTTAAGTTCATTTATTTGATCCGTACTCGTCTCGCAGTAGCCCTTCACACTTCGAGCGGGCAAAACTTTCTATTCGTACGTCGCCTCGCGGCCGGCAGCATATGCACGCGAAGCTCTCTTCGAGCCCCACGCCGTGCGCAATAGGCTACGCCCATTGCGCCTGATTTCCTGAGCCAAAATCGGACGTTTAAGCCCTCTACGCACCGTTTTTCTACAAATGGCGAGGCGGGCCCCGCTCCTGCACGGACATTAGCCCGACCAGTGCTCGCGGTAGACGGTCGTTTTGAAAATAAATAAATAAATTAACCCACGGCGTGCAATTTCGTGCTTGCTGGATTAACTGCGTCTTCGCCCGACGAATTCGATTCGGGAGAGGGCGGAAAAAAAAAAAAAAAGAAAAAGAGGGAGGGGTGCAACACGAGGACTTCCCAGGGGGTCACCCATCCTAGTACTACTCTCGCCCAAGCACGCTTAACTTCGGAGTTCTGATGGGATCCGGTGCATTAGTGCTGGTATGATCGCACCCGTTGAGTTACGCGCGTTAAGTTCATTTATTTGATCCGTACTCGTCTCGCAGTAGCCCTTCACACTTCGAGCGGGCAAAACTTTCTATTCGTACGTCGCCTCGCGGCCGGCAGCATATGCACGCGAAGCTCTCTTCGAGCCCCACGCCGTGCGCAATAGGCTACGCCCATTGCGCCTGATTTCCTGAGCCAAAATCGTACGTTTAAGCCCTCTACGCACCGTTTTTCTACAAATGGCGAGGCGGGCCCCGCTCCTGCACGGACATTAGCCCGACCAGTGCTCGCGGTAGACGGTCGTTTTGAAAATAAATAAATAAATTAACCCACGGCGTGCAATTTCGTGCTTGCTGGATTAACTGCGTCTTCGCCCGACGAATTCGATTCGGGAGAGGGCGGAAAAAAAAAAAAAAAGAAAAAGAGGGAGGGGTGCAACACGAGGACTTCCCAGGGGGTCACCCATCCTAGTACTACTCTCGCCCAAGCACGCTTAACTTCGGAGTTCTGATGGGATCCGGTGCATTAGTGCTGGTATGATCGCACCCGTTGAGTTACGCGCGTTAAGTTCATTTATTTGATCCGTACTCGTCTCGCAATAGCCCTTCACACTTCGAGCGGGCAAAACTTTCTATTCGTACGTCGCCTCGCGGCCGGCAGCATATGCACGCGAAGCTCTCTTCGAGCCCCACGCCGTGCGCAATGGGCTACGCCCATTGCGCCTGATTTCCTGAGCCAAAATCGGACGTTTAAGCCCTCTACGCACCGTTTTTCTACAAATGGCGAGGCGGGCCCCGCTCCTGCACGGACATTAGCCCGACCAGTGCTCGCGGTAGACGGTCGTTTTGAATATAAATAAATAAATTAACCCACGGCGTGCAATTTCGTGCTTGCTGGATTAACTGCGTCTTCGCCCGACGAATTCGATTCGGGAGAGGGCGGAAAAAAAAAAAAAAAAGAAAAAGAGGGAGGGGTGCAACACGAGGACTTCCCAGGGGGTCACCCATCCTAGTACTACTCTCGCCCAAGCACGCTTAACTTCGGAGTTCTGATGGGATCCGGTGCATTAGTGCTGGTATGATCGCACCCGTTGAGTTACGCGCGTTAAGTTCATTTATTTGATCCGTACTCGTCTCGCAGTAGCCCTTCACACTTCGAGTGGGCAAAACTTTCTATTCGTACGTCGCCTCGCGGCCGGCAGCATATGCACGCGAAGCTCTCTTCGAGCCCCACGCCGTGCGCAATAGGCTACGCCCATTGCGCCTGATTTCCTGAGCCAAAATCGGACGTTTAAGCCCTCTACGCACCGTTTTTCTACAAATGGCGAGGCGGGCCCCGCTCCTGCACGGACATTAGCCCGACCAGTGCTCGCGGTAGACGGTCGTTTTGAAAATAAATAAATAAATTAACCCACGGCGTGCAATTTCGTGCTTGCTGGATTAACTGCGTCTTCGCCCGACGAATTCGATTCGGGAGAGGGCGGAAAAAAAAAAAAAAAAAGAAAAAGAGGGAGGGGTGCAACACGAGGACTTCCCAGGGGGTCACCCATCCTAGTACTACTCTCGCCCAAGCACGCTTAACTTCGGAGTTCTGATGGGATCCGGTGCATTAGTGCTGGTATGATCGCACCCGTTGAGTTACGCGCGTTAAGTTCATTTATTTGATCCGTACTCGTCTCGCAGTAGCCCTTCACACTTCGAGTGGGCAAAACTTTCTATTCGTACGTCGCCTCGCGGCCGGCAGCATATGCACGCGAAGCTCTCTTCGAGCCCCACGCCGTGCGCAATGGGCTACGCCCATTGCGCCTGATTTCCTGAGCCAAAATCGGACGTTTAAGCCCTCTACGCACCGTTTTTCTACAAATGGCGAGGCGGGCCCCGCTCCTGCACGGACATTAGCCCGACCAGTGCTCGCGGTAGACGGTCGTTTTGAATATAAATAAATAAATTAACCCACGGCGTGCAATTTCGTGCTTGCTGGATTAACTGCGTCTTCGCCCGACGAATTCGATTCGGGAGAGGGCGGAAAAAAAAAAAAAAAAGAAAAAGAGGGAGGGGTGCAACACGAGGACTTCCCAGGGGGTCACCCATCCTAGTACTACTCTCGCCCAAGCACGCTTAACTTCGGAGTTCTGATGGGATCCGGTGCATTAGTGCTGGTATGATCGCACCCGTTGAGTTACGCGCGTTAAGTTCATTTATTTGATCCGTACTCGTCTCGCAGTAGCCCTTCACACTTCGAGTGGGCAAAACTTTCTATTCGTACGTCGCCTCGCGGCCGGCAGCATATGCACGCGAAGCTCTCTTCGAGCCCCACGCCGTGCGCAATAGGCTACGCCCATTGCGCCTGATTTCCTGAGCCAAAATCGGACGTTTAAGCCCTCTACGCACCGTTTTTCTACAAATGGCGAGGCGGGCCCCGCTCCTGCACGGACATTAGCCCGACCAGTGCTCGCGGTAGACGGTCGTTTTGAAAATAAATAAATAAATTAACCCACGGCGTGCAATTTCGTGCTTGCTGGATTAACTGCGTCTTCGCCCGACGAATTCGATTCGGGAGAGGGCGGAAAAAAAAAAAAAAAAGAAAAAGAGGGAGGGGTGCAACACGAGGACTTCCCAGGGGGTCACCCATCCTAGTACTACTCTCGCCCAAGCACGCTTAACTTCGGAGTTCTGATGGGATCCGGTGCATTAGTGCTGGTATGATCGCACCCGTTGAGTTACGCGCGTTAAGTTCATTTATTTGATCCGTACTCGTCTCGCAGTAGCCCTTCACACTTCGAGCGGGCAAAACTTTCTATTCGTACGTCGCCTCGCGGCCGGCAGCATATGCACGCGAAGCTCTCTTCGAGCCCCACGCCGTGCGCAATGGGCTACGCCCATTGCGCCTGATTTCCTGAGCCAAAATCGGACGTTTAAGCCCTCTACGCACCGTTTTTCTACAAATGGCGAGGCGGGCCCCGCTCCTGCACGGACATTAGCCCGACCAGTGCTCGCGGTAGACGGTCGTTTTGAATATAAATAAATAAATTAACCCACGGCGTGCAATTTCGTGCTTGCTGGATTAACTGCGTCTTCGCCCGACGAATTCGATTCGGGAGAGGGCGGAAAAAAAAAAAAAAAAGAAAAAGAGGGAGGGGTGCAACACGAGGACTTCCCAGGGGGTCACCCATCCTAGTACTACTCTCGCCCAAGCACGCTTAACTTCGGAGTTCTGATGGGATCCGGTGCATTAGTGCTGGTATGATCGCACCCGTTGAGTTACGCGCGTTAAGTTCATTTATTTGATCCGTACTCGTCTCGCAGTAGCCCTTCACACTTCGAGTGGGCAAAACTTTCTATTCGTACGTCGCCTCGCGGCCGGCAGCATATGCACGCGAAGCTCTCTTCGAGCCCCACGCCGTGCGCAATAGGCTACGCCCATTGCGCCTGATTTCCTGAGCCAAAATCGGACGTTTAAGCCCTCTACGCACCGTTTTTCTACAAATGGCGAGGCGGGCCCCGCTCCTGCACGGACATTAGCCCGACCAGTGCTCGCGGTAGACGGTCGTTTTGAAAATAAATAAATAAATTAACCCACGGCGTGCAATTTCGTGCTTGCTGGATTAACTGCGTCTTCGCCCGACGAATTCGATTCGGGAGAGGGCGGAAAAAAAAAAAAAAAAGAAAAAGAGGGAGGGGTGCAACACGAGGACTTCCCAGGGGGTCACCCATCCTAGTACTACTCTCGCCCAAGCACGCTTAACTTCGGAGTTCTGATGGGATCCGGTGCATTAGTGCTGGTATGATCGCACCCGTTGAGTTACGCGCGTTAAGTTCATTTATTTGATCCGTACTCGTCTCGCAGTAGCCCTTCACACTTCGAGCGGGCAAAACTTTCTATTCGTACGTCGCCTCGCGGCCGACAGCATATGCACGCGAAGCTCTCTTCGAGCCCCACGCCGTGCGCAATAGGCTACGCCCATTGCGCCTGATTTCCTGAGCCAAAATCGGACGTTTAAGCCCTCTACGCACCGTTTTTCTACAAATGGCGAGGCGGGCCCCGCTCCTGCACGGACATTAGCCCGACCAGTGCTCGCGGTAGACGGTCGTTTTGAAAATAAATAAATAAATTAACCCACGGCGTGCAATTTCGTGCTTGCTGGATTAACTGCGTCTTCGCCCGACGAATTCGATTCGGGAGAGGGCGGAAAAAAAAAAAAAAAGAAAAAGAGGGAGGGGTGCAACACGAGGACTTCCCAAGGGGTCACCCATCCTAGTACTACTCTCGCCCAAGCACGCTTAACTTCGGAGTTCTGATGGGATCCGGTGCATTAGTGCTGGTATGATCGCACCCGTTGAGTTACGCGCGTTAAGTTCATTTATTTGATCCGTACTCGTCTCGCAGTAGCCCTTCACACTTCGAGCGGGCAAAACTTTCTATTCGTACGTCGCCTCGCGGCCGGCAGCATATGCACGCGAAGCTCTCTTCGAGCCCCACGCCGTGCGCAATAGGCTACGCCCATTGCGCCTGATTTCCTGAGCCAAAATCGGACGTTTAAGCCCTCTACGCACCGTTTTTCTACAAATGGCGAGGCGGGCCCCGCTCCTGCACGGACATTAGCCCGACCAGTGCTCGCGGTAGACGGTCGTTTTGAAAATAAATAAATAAATTAACCCACGGCGTGCAATTTCGTGCTTGCTGGATTAACTGCGTCTTCGCCCGACGAATTCGATTCGGGAGAGGGCGGAAAAAAAAAAAAAAAAGAAAAAGAGGGAGGGGTGCAACACGAGGACTTCCCAGGGGGTCACCCATCCTAGTACTACTCTCGCCCAAGCACGCTTAACTTCGGAGTTCTGATGGGATCCGGTGCATTAGTGCTGGTATGATCGCACCCGTTGAGTTACGCGCGTTAAGTTCATTTATTTGATCCGTACTCGTCTCGCAGTAGCCCTTCACACTTCGAGTGGGCAAAACTTTCTATTCGTACGTCGCCTCGCGGCCGGCAGCATATGCACGCGAAGCTCTCTTCGAGCCCCACGCCGTGCGCAATAGGCTACGCCCATTGCGCCTGATTTCCTGAGCCAAAATCGGACGTTTAAGCCCTCTACGCACCGTTTTTCTACAAATGGCGAGGCGGGCCCCGCTCCTGCACGGACATTAGCCCGACCAGTGCTCGCGGTAGACGGTCGTTTTGAAAATAAATAAATAAATTAACCCACGGCGTGCAATTTCGTGCTTGCTGGATTAACTGCGTCTTCGCCCGACGAATTCGATTCGGGAGAGGGCGGAAAAAAAAAAAAAAAAAGAAAAAGAGGGAGGGGTGCAACACGAGGACTTCCCAGGGGGTCACCCATCCTAGTACTACTCTCGCCCAAGCACGCTTAACTTCGGAGTTCTGATGGGATCCGGTGCATTAGTGCTGGTATGATCGCACCCGTTGAGTTACGCGCGTTAAGTTCATTTATTTGATCCGTACTCGTCTCGCAGTAGCCCTTCACACTTCGAGTGGGCAAAACTTTCTATTCGTACGTCGCCTCGCGGCCGGCAGCATATGCACGCGAAGCTCTCTTCGAGCCCCACGCCGTGCGCAATGGGCTACGCCCATTGCGCCTGATTTCCTGAGCCAAAATCGGACGTTTAAGCCCTCTACGCACCGTTTTTCTACAAATGGCGAGGCGGGCCCCGCTCCTGCACGGACATTAGCCCGACCAGTGCTCGCGGTAGACGGTCGTTTTGAATATAAATAAATAAATTAACCCACGGCGTGCAATTTCGTGCTTGCTGGATTAACTGCGTCTTCGCCCGACGAATTCGATTCGGGAGAGGGCGGAAAAAAAAAAAAAAAAGAAAAAGAGGGAGGGGTGCAACACGAGGACTTCCCAGGGGGTCACCCATCCTAGTACTACTCTCGCCCAAGCACGCTTAACTTCGGAGTTCTGATGGGATCCGGTGCATTAGTGCTGGTATGATCGCACCCGTTGAGTTACGCGCGTTAAGTTCATTTATTTGATCCGTACTCGTCTCGCAGTAGCCCTTCACACTTCGAGTGGGCAAAACTTTCTATTCGTACGTCGCCTCGCGGCCGGCAGCATATGCACGCGAAGCTCTCTTCGAGCCCCACGCCGTGCGCAATAGGCTACGCCCATTGCGCCTGATTTCCTGAGCCAAAATCGGACGTTTAAGCCCTCTACGCACCGTTTTTCTACAAATGGCGAGGCGGGCCCCGCTCCTGCACGGACATTAGCCCGACCAGTGCTCGCGGTAGACGGTCGTTTTGAAAATAAATAAATAAATTAACCCACGGCGTGCAATTTCGTGCTTGCTGGATTAACTGCGTCTTCGCCCGACGAATTCGATTCGGGAGAGGGCGGAAAAAAAAAAAAAAAAGAAAAAGAGGGAGGGGTGCAACACGAGGACTTCCCAGGGGGTCACCCATCCTAGTACTACTCTCGCCCAAGCACGCTTAACTTCGGAGTTCTGATGGGATCCGGTGCATTAGTGCTGGTATGATCGCACCCGTTGAGTTACGCGCGTTAAGTTCATTTATTTGATCCGTACTCGTCTCGCAGTAGCCCTTCACACTTCGAGCGGGCAAAACTTTCTATTCGTACGTCGCCTCGCGGCCGGCAGCATATGCACGCGAAGCTCTCTTCGAGCCCCACGCCGTGCGCAATGGGCTACGCCCATTGCGCCTGATTTCCTGAGCCAAAATCGGACGTTTAAGCCCTCTACGCACCGTTTTTCTACAAATGGCGAGGCGGGCCCCGCTCCTGCACGGACATTAGCCCGACCAGTGCTCGCGGTAGACGGTCGTTTTGAATATAAATAAATAAATTAACCCACGGCGTGCAATTTCGTGCTTGCTGGATTAACTGCGTCTTCGCCCGACGAATTCGATTCGGGAGAGGGCGGAAAAAAAAAAAAAAAAGAAAAAGAGGGAGGGGTGCAACACGAGGACTTCCCAGGGGGTCACCCATCCTAGTACTACTCTCGCCCAAGCACGCTTAACTTCGGAGTTCTGATGGGATCCGGTGCATTAGTGCTGGTATGATCGCACCCGTTGAGTTACGCGCGTTAAGTTCATTTATTTGATCCGTACTCGTCTCGCAGTAGCCCTTCACACTTCGAGTGGGCAAAACTTTCTATTCGTACGTCGCCTCGCGGCCGGCAGCATATGCACGCGAAGCTCTCTTCGAGCCCCACGCCGTGCGCAATAGGCTACGCCCATTGCGCCTGATTTCCTGAGCCAAAATCGGACGTTTAAGCCCTCTACGCACCGTTTTTCTACAAATGGCGAGGCGGGCCCCGCTCCTGCACGGACATTAGCCCGACCAGTGCTCGCGGTAGACGGTCGTTTTGAAAATAAATAAATAAATTAACCCACGGCGTGCAATTTCGTGCTTGCTGGATTAACTGCGTCTTCGCCCGACGAATTCGATTCGGGAGAGGGCGGAAAAAAAAAAAAAAAAGAAAAAGAGGGAGGGGTGCAACACGAGGACTTCCCAGGGGGTCACCCATCCTAGTACTACTCTCGCCCAAGCACGCTTAACTTCGGAGTTCTGATGGGATCCGGTGCATTAGTGCTGGTATGATCGCACCCGTTGAGTTACGCGCGTTAAGTTCATTTATTTGATCCGTACTCGTCTCGCAGTAGCCCTTCACACTTCGAGCGGGCAAAACTTTCTATTCGTACGTCGCCTCGCGGCCGACAGCATATGCACGCGAAGCTCTCTTCGAGCCCCACGCCGTGCGCAATAGGCTACGCCCATTGCGCCTGATTTCCTGAGCCAAAATCGGACGTTTAAGCCCTCTACGCACCGTTTTTCTACAAATGGCGAGGCGGGCCCCGCTCCTGCACGGACATTAGCCCGACCAGTGCTCGCGGTAGACGGTCGTTTTGAAAATAAATAAATAAATTAACCCACGGCGTGCAATTTCGTGCTTGCTGGATTAACTGCGTCTTCGCCCGACGAATTCGATTCGGGAGAGGGCGGAAAAAAAAAAAAAAAGAAAAAGAGGGAGGGGTGCAACACGAGGACTTCCCAAGGGGTCACCCATCCTAGTACTACTCTCGCCCAAGCACGCTTAACTTCGGAGTTCTGATGGGATCCGGTGCATTAGTGCTGGTATGATCGCACCCGTTGAGTTACGCGCGTTAAGTTCATTTATTTGATCCGTACTCGTCTCGCAGTAGCCCTTCACACTTCGAGCGGGCAAAACTTTCTATTCGTACGTCGCCTCGCGGCCGGCAGCATATGCACGCGAAGCTCTCTTCGAGCCCCACGCCGTGCGCAATAGGCTACGCCCATTGCGCCTGATTTCCTGAGCCAAAATCGGACGTTTAAGCCCTCTACGCACCGTTTTTCTACAAATGGCGAGGCGGGCCCCGCTCCTGCACGGACATTAGCCCGACCAGTGCTCGCGGTAGACGGTCGTTTTGAAAATAAATAAATAAATTAACCCACGGCGTGCAATTTCGTGCTTGCTGGATTAACTGCGTCTTCGCCCGACGAATTCGATTCGGGAGAGGGCGGAAAAAAAAAAAAAAAAGAAAAAGAGGGAGGGGTGCAACACGAGGACTTCCCAGGGGGTCACCCATCCTAGTACTACTCTCGCCCAAGCACGCTTAACTTCGGAGTTCTGATGGGATCCGGTGCATTAGTGCTGGTATGATCGCACCCGTTGAGTTACGCGCGTTAAGTTCATTTATTTGATCCGTACTCGTCTCGCAGTAGCCCTTCACACTTCGAGCGGGCAAAACTTTCTATTCGTACGTCGCCTCGCGGCCGGCAGCATATGCACGCGAAGCTCTCTTCGAGCCCCACGCCGTGCGCAATAGGCTACGCCCATTGCGCCTGATTTCCTGAGCCAAAATCGGACGTTTAAGCCCTCTACGCACCGTTTTTCTACAAATGGCGAGGCGGGCCCCGCTCCTGCACGGACATTAGCCCGACCAGTGCTCGCGGTAGACGGTCGTTTTGAAAATAAATAAATAAATTAACCCACGGCGTGCAATTTCGTGCTTGCTGGATTAACTGCGTCTTCGCCCGACGAATTCGATTCGGGAGAGGGCGGAAAAAAAAAAAAAAAAGAAAAAGAGGGAGGGGTGCAACACGAGGACTTCCCAGGGGGTCACCCATCCTAGTACTACTCTCGCCCAAGCACGCTTAACTTCGGAGTTCTGATGGGATCCGGTGCATTAGTGCTGGTATGATCGCACCCGTTGAGTTACGCGCGTTAAGTTCATTTATTTGATCCGTACTCGTCTCGCAGTAGCCCTTCACACTTCGAGCGGGCAAAACTTTCTATTCGTACGTCGCCTCGCGGCCGGCAGCATATGCACGCGAAGCTCTCTTCGAGCCCCACGCCGTGCGCAATAGGCTACGCCCATTGCGCCTGATTTCCTGAGCCAAAATCGGACGTTTAAGCCCTCTACGCACCGTTTTTCTACAAATGGCGAGGCGGGCCCCGCTCCTGCACGGACATTAGCCCGACCAGTGCTCGCGGTAGACGGTCGTTTTGAAAATAAATAAATAAATTAACCCACGGCGTGCAATTTCGTGCTTGCTGGATTAACTGCGTCTTCGCCCGACGAATTCGATTCGGGAGAGGGCGGAAAAAAAAAAAAAAAAGAAAAAGAGGGAGGGGTGCAACACGAGGACTTCCCAGGGGGTCACCCATCCTAGTACTACTCTCGCCCAAGCACGCTTAACTTCGGAGTTCTGATGGGATCCGGTGCATTAGTGCTGGTATGATCGCACCCGTTGAGTTACGCGCGTTAAGTTCATTTATTTGATCCGTACTCGTCTCGCAGTAGCCCTTCACACTTCGAGCGGGCAAAACTTTCTATTCGTACGTCGCCTCGCGGCCGGCAGCATATGCACGCGAAGCTCTCTTCGAGCCCCACGCCGTGCGCAATGGGCTACGCCCATTGCGCCTGATTTCCTGAGCCAAAATCGGACGTTTAAGCCCTCTACGCACCGTTTTTCTACAAATGGCGAGGCGGGCCCCGCTCCTGCACGGACATTAGCCCGACCAGTGCTCGCGGTAGACGGTCGTTTTGAATATAAATAAATAAATTAACCCACGGCGTGCAATTTCGTGCTTGCTGGATTAACTGCGTCTTCGCCCGACGAATTCGATTCGGGAGAGGGCGGAAAAAAAAAAAAAAAAAGAAAAAGAGGGAGGGGTGCAACACGAGGACTTCCCAGGGGGTCACCCATCCTAGTACTACTCTCGCCCAAGCACGCTTAACTTCGGAGTTCTGATGGGATCCGGTGCATTAGTGCTGGTATGATCGCACCCGTTGAGTTACGCGCGTTAAGTTCATTTATTTGATCCGTACTCGTCTCGCAGTAGCCCTTCACACTTCGAGTGGGCAAAACTTTCTATTCGTACGTCGCCTCGCGGCCGGCAGCATATGCACGCGAAGCTCTCTTCGAGCCCCACGCCGTGCGCAATAGGCTACGCCCATTGCGCCTGATTTCCTGAGCCAAAATCGGACGTTTAAGCCCTCTACGCACCGTTTTTCTACAAATGGCGAGGCGGGCCCCGCTCCTGCACGGACATTAGCCCGACCAGTGCTCGCGGTAGACGGTCGTTTTGAAAATAAATAAATAAATTAACCCACGGCGTGCAATTTCGTGCTTGCTGGATTAACTGCGTCTTCGCCCGACGAATTCGATTCGGGAGAGGGCGGAAAAAAAAAAAAAAAAGAAAAAGAGGGAGGGGTGCAACACGAGGACTTCCCAGGGGGTCACCCATCCTAGTACTACTCTCGCCCAAGCACGCTTAACTTCGGAGTTCTGATGGGATCCGGTGCATTAGTGCTGGTATGATCGCACCCGTTGAGTTACGCGCGTTAAGTTCATTTATTTGATCCGTACTCGTCTCGCAGTAGCCCTTCACACTTCGAGCGGGCAAAACTTTCTATTCGTACGTCGCCTCGCGGCCGACAGCATATGCACGCGAAGCTCTCTTCGAGCCCCACGCCGTGCGCAATAGGCTACGCCCATTGCGCCTGATTTCCTGAGCCAAAATCGGACGTTTAAGCCCTCTACGCACCGTTTTTCTACAAATGGCGAGGCGGGCCCCGCTCCTGCACGGACATTAGCCCGACCAGTGCTCGCGGTAGACGGTCGTTTTGAAAATAAATAAATAAATTAACCCACGGCGTGCAATTTCGTGCTTGCTGGATTAACTGCGTCTTCGCCCGACGAATTCGATTCGGGAGAGGGCGGAAAAAAAAAAAAAAAAGAAAAAGAGGGAGGGGTGCAACACGAGGACTTCCCAGGGGGGTCACCCATCCTAGTACTACTCTCGCCCAAGCACGCTTAACTTCGGAGTTCTGATGGGATCCGGTGCATTAGTGCTGGTATGATCGCACCCGTTGAGTTACGCGCGTTAAGTTCATTTATTTGATCCGTACTCGTCTCGCAATAGCCCTTCACACTTCGAGCGGGCAAAACTTTCTATTCGTACGTCGCCTCGCGGCCGGCAGCATATGCACGCGAAGCTCTCTTCGAGCCCCACGCCGTGCGCAATGGGCTACGCCCATTGCGCCTGATTTCCTGAGCCAAAATCGGACGTTTAAGCCCTCTACGCACCGTTTTTCTACAAATGGCGAGGCGGGCCCCGCTCCTGCACGGACATTAGCCCGACCAGTGCTCGCGGTAGACGGTCGTTTTGAATATAAATAAATAAATTAACCCACGGCGTGCAATTTCGTGCTTGCTGGATTAACTGCGTCTTCGCCCGACGAATTCGATTCGGGAGAGGGCGGAAAAAAAAAAAAAAAAGAAAAAGAGGGAGGGGTGCAACACGAGGACTTCCCAGGGGGTCACCCATCCTAGTACTACTCTCGCCCAAGCACGCTTAACTTCGGAGTTCTGATGGGATCCGGTGCATTAGTGCTGGTATGATCGCACCCGTTGAGTTACGCGCGTTAAGTTCATTTATTTGATCCGTACTCGTCTCGCAGTAGCCCTTCACACTTCGAGCGGGCAAAACTTTCTATTCGTACGTCGCCTCGCGGCCGGCAGCATATGCACGCGAAGCTCTCTTCGAGCCCCACGCCGTGCGCAATAGGCTACGCCCATTGCGCCTGATTTCCTGAGCCAAAATCGGACGTTTAAGCCCTCTACGCACCGTTTTTCTACAAATGGCGAGGCGGGCCCCGCTCCTGCACGGACATTAGCCCGACCAGTGCTCGCGGTAGACGGTCGTTTTGAAAATAAATAAATAAATTAACCCACGGCGTGCAATTTCGTGCTTGCTGGATTAACTGCGTCTTCGCCCGACGAATTCGATTCGGGAGAGGGCGGAAAAAAAAAAAAAAAAGAAAAAGAGGGAGGGGTGCAACACGAGGACTTCCCAGGGGGTCACCCATCCTAGTACTACTCTCGCCCAAGCACGCTTAACTTCGGAGTTCTGATGGGATCCGGTGCATTAGAGCTGGTATGATCGCACCCGTTGAGTTACGCGCGTTAAGTTCATTTATTTGATCCGTACTCGTCTCGCAGTAGCCCTTCACACTTCGAGCGGGCAAAACTTTCTATTCGTACGTCGCCTCGCGGCCGGCAGCATATGCACGCGAAGCTCTCTTCGAGCCCCACGCCGTGCGCAATAGGCTACGCCCATTGCGCCTGATTTCCTGAGCCAAAATCGGACGTTTAAGCCCTCTACGCACCGTTTTTCTACAAATGGCGAGGCGGGCCCCGCTCCTGCACGGACATTAGCCCGACCAGTGCTCGCGGTAGACGGTCGTTTTGAAAATAAATAAATAAATTAACCCACGGCGTGCAATTTCGTGCTTGCTGGATTAACTGCGTCTTCGCCCGACGAATTCGATTCGGGAGAGGGCGGAAAAAAAAAAAAAAAAGAAAAAGAGGGAGGGGTGCAACACGAGGACTTCCCAGGGGGTCACCCATCCTAGTACTACTCTCGCCCAAGCACGCTTAACTTCGGAGTTCTGATGGGATCCGGTGCATTAGTGCTGGTATGATCGCACCCGTTGAGTTACGCGCGTTAAGTTCATTTATTTGATCCGTACTCGTCTCGCAGTAGCCCTTCACACTTCGAGCGGGCAAAACTTTCTATTCGTACGTCGCCTCGCGGCCGACAGCATATGCACGCGAAGCTCTCTTCGAGCCCCACGCCGTGCGCAATAGGCTACGCCCATTGCGCCTGATTTCCTGAGCCAAAATCGGACGTTTAAGCCCTCTACGCACCGTTTTTCTACAAATGGCGAGGCGGGCCCCGCTCCTGCACGGACATTAGCCCGACCAGTGCTCGCGGTAGACGGTCGTTTTGAAAATAAATAAATAAATTAACCCACGGCGTGCAATTTCGTGCTTGCTGGATTAACTGCGTCTTCGCCCGACGAATTCGATTCGGGAGAGGGCGGAAAAAAAAAAAAAAAGAAAAAGAGGGAGGGGTGCAACACGAGGACTTCCCAGGGGGTCACCCATCCTAGTACTACTCTCGCCCAAGCACGCTTAACTTCGGAGTTCTGATGGGATCCGGTGCATTAGTGCTGGTATGATCGCACCCGTTGAGTTACGCGCGTTAAGTTCATTTATTTGATCCGTACTCGTCTCGCAATAGCCCTTCACACTTCGAGCGGGCAAAACTTTCTATTCGTACGTCGCCTCGCGGCCGGCAGCATATGCACGCGAAGCTCTCTTCGAGCCCCACGCCGTGCGCAATGGGCTACGCCCATTGCGCCTGATTTCCTGAGCCAAAATCGGACGTTTAAGCCCTCTACGCACCGTTTTTCTACAAATGGCGAGGCGGGCCCCGCTCCTGCACGGACATTAGCCCGACCAGTGCTCGCGGTAGACGGTCGTTTTGAATATAAATAAATAAATTAACCCACGGCGTGCAATTTCGTGCTTGCTGGATTAACTGCGTCTTCGCCCGACGAATTCGATTCGGGAGAGGGCGGAAAAAAAAAAAAAAAAAGAAAAAGAGGGAGGGGTGCAACACGAGGACTTCCCAGGGGGTCACCCATCCTAGTACTACTCTCGCCCAAGCACGCTTAACTTCGGAGTTCTGATGGGATCCGGTGCATTAGTGCTGGTATGATCGCACCCGTTGAGTTACGCGCGTTAAGTTCATTTATTTGATCCGTACTCGTCTCGCAGTAGCCCTTCACACTTCGAGTGGGCAAAACTTTCTATTCGTACGTCGCCTCGCGGCCGGCAGCATATGCACGCGAAGCTCTCTTCGAGCCCCACGCCGTGCGCAATAGGCTACGCCCATTGCGCCTGATTTCCTGAGCCAAAATCGGACGTTTAAGCCCTCTACGCACCGTTTTTCTACAAATGGCGAGGCGGGCCCCGCTCCTGCACGGACATTAGCCCGACCAGTGCTCGCGGTAGACGGTCGTTTTGAAAATAAATAAATAAATTAACCCACGGCGTGCAATTTCGTGCTTGCTGGATTAACTGCGTCTTCGCCCGACGAATTCGATTCGGGAGAGGGCGGAAAAAAAAAAAAAAAAGAAAAAGAGGGAGGGGTGCAACACGAGGACTTCCCAGGGGGTCACCCATCCTAGTACTACTCTCGCCCAAGCACGCTTAACTTCGGAGTTCTGATGGGATCCGGTGCATTAGTGCTGGTATGATCGCACCCGTTGAGTTACGCGCGTTAAGTTCATTTATTTGATCCGTACTCGTCTCGCAGTAGCCCTTCACACTTCGAGCGGGCAAAACTTTCTATTCGTACGTCGCCTCGCGGCCGGCAGCATATGCACGCGAAGCTCTCTTCGAGCCCCACGCCGTGCGCAATGGGCTACGCCCATTGCGCCTGATTTCCTGAGCCAAAATCGGACGTTTAAGCCCTCTACGCACCGTTTTTCTACAAATGGCGAGGCGGGCCCCGCTCCTGCACGGACATTAGCCCGACCAGTGCTCGCGGTAGACGGTCGTTTTGAATATAAATAAATAAATTAACCCACGGCGTGCAATTTCGTGCTTGCTGGATTAACTGCGTCTTCGCCCGACGAATTCGATTCGGGAGAGGGCGGAAAAAAAAAAAAAAAAAGAAAAAGAGGGAGGGGTGCAACACGAGGACTTCCCAGGGGGTCACCCATCCTAGTACTACTCTCGCCCAAGCACGCTTAACTTCGGAGTTCTGATGGGATCCGGTGCATTAGTGCTGGTATGATCGCACCCGTTGAGTTACGCGCGTTAAGTTCATTTATTTGATCCGTACTCGTCTCGCAGTAGCCCTTCACACTTCGAGTGGGCAAAACTTTCTATTCGTACGTCGCCTCGCGGCCGGCAGCATATGCACGCGAAGCTCTCTTCGAGCCCCACGCCGTGCGCAATAGGCTACGCCCATTGCGCCTGATTTCCTGAGCCAAAATCGGACGTTTAAGCCCTCTACGCACCGTTTTTCTACAAATGGCGAGGCGGGCCCCGCTCCTGCACGGACATTAGCCCGACCAGTGCTCGCGGTAGACGGTCGTTTTGAAAATAAATAAATAAATTAACCCACGGCGTGCAATTTCGTGCTTGCTGGATTAACTGCGTCTTCGCCCGACGAATTCGATTCGGGAGAGGGCGGAAAAAAAAAAAAAAAAGAAAAAGAGGGAGGGGTGCAACACGAGGACTTCCCAGGGGGTCACCCATCCTAGTACTACTCTCGCCCAAGCACGCTTAACTTCGGAGTTCTGATGGGATCCGGTGCATTAGTGCTGGTATGATCGCACCCGTTGAGTTACGCGCGTTAAGTTCATTTATTTGATCCGTACTCGTCTCGCAGTAGCCCTTCACACTTCGAGCGGGCAAAACTTTCTATTCGTACGTCGCCTCGCGGCCGACAGCATATGCACGCGAAGCTCTCTTCGAGCCCCACGCCGTGCGCAATAGGCTACGCCCATTGCGCCTGATTTCCTGAGCCAAAATCGGACGTTTAAGCCCTCTACGCACCGTTTTTCTACAAATGGCGAGGCGGGCCCCGCTCCTGCACGGACATTAGCCCGACCAGTGCTCGCGGTAGACGGTCGTTTTGAAAATAAATAAATAAATTAACCCACGGCGTGCAATTTCGTGCTTGCTGGATTAACTGCGTCTTCGCCCGACGAATTCGATTCGGGAGAGGGCGGAAAAAAAAAAAAAAAAGAAAAAGAGGGAGGGGTGCAACACGAGGACTTCCCAAGGGGTCACCCATCCTAGTACTACTCTCGCCCAAGCACGCTTAACTTCGGAGTTCTGATGGGATCCGGTGCATTAGTGCTGGTATGATCGCACCCGTTGAGTTACGCGCGTTAAGTTCATTTATTTGATCCGTACTCGTCTCGCAGTAGCCCTTCACACTTCGAGTGGGCAAAACTTTCTATTCGTACGTCGCCTCGCGGCCGGCAGCATATGCACGCGAAGCTCTCTTCGAGCCCCACGCCGTGCGCAATAGGCTACGCCCATTGCGCCTGATTTCCTGAGCCAAAATCGGACGTTTAAGCCCTCTACGCACCGTTTTTCTACAAATGGCGAGGCGGGCCCCGCTCCTGCACGGACATTAGCCCGACCAGTGCTCGCGGTAGACGGTCGTTTTGAAAATAAATAAATAAATTAACCCACGGCGTGCAATTTCGTGCTTGCTGGATTAACTGCGTCTTCGCCCGACGAATTCGATTCGGGAGAGGGCGGAAAAAAAAAAAAAAAAGAAAAAGAGGGAGGGGTGCAACACGAGGACTTCCCAGGGGGTCACCCATCCTAGTACTACTCTCGCCCAAGCACGCTTAACTTCGGAGTTCTGATGGGATCCGGTGCATTAGTGCTGGTATGATCGCACCCGTTGAGTTACGCGCGTTAAGTTCATTTATTTGATCCGTACTCGTCTCGCAGTAGCCCTTCACACTTCGAGCGGGCAAAACTTTCTATTCGTACGTCGCCTCGCGGCCGACAGCATATGCACGCGAAGCTCTCTTCGAGCCCCACGCCGTGCGCAATAGGCTACGCCCATTGCGCCTGATTTCCTGAGCCAAAATCGGACGTTTAAGCCCTCTACGCACCGTTTTTCTACAAATGGCGAGGCGGGCCCCGCTCCTGCACGGACATTAGCCCGACCAGTGCTCGCGGTAGACGGTCGTTTTGAAAATAAATAAATAAATTAACCCACGGCGTGCAATTTCGTGCTTGCTGGATTAACTGCGTCTTCGCCCGACGAATTCGATTCGGGAGAGGGCGGAAAAAAAAAAAAAAAAGAAAAAGAGGGAGGGGTGCAACACGAGGACTTCCCAGGGGGTCACCCATCCTAGTACTACTCTCGCCCAAGCACGCTTAACTTCGGAGTTCTGATGGGATCCGGTGCATTAGTGCTGGTATGATCGCACCCGTTGAGTTACGCGCGTTAAGTTCATTTATTTGATCCGTACTCGTCTCGCAATAGCCCTTCACACTTCGAGCGGGCAAAACTTTCTATTCGTACGTCGCCTCGCGGCCGGCAGCATATGCACGCGAAGCTCTCTTCGAGCCCCACGCCGTGCGCAATGGGCTACGCCCATTGCGCCTGATTTCCTGAGCCAAAATCGGACGTTTAAGCCCTCTACGCACCGTTTTTCTACAAATGGCGAGGCGGGCCCCGCTCCTGCACGGACATTAGCCCGACCAGTGCTCGCGGTAGACGGTCGTTTTGAATATAAATAAATAAATTAACCCACGGCGTGCAATTTCGTGCTTGCTGGATTAACTGCGTCTTCGCCCGACGAATTCGATTCGGGAGAGGGCGGAAAAAAAAAAAAAAAAGAAAAAGAGGGAGGGGTGCAACACGAGGACTTCCCAGGGGGTCACCCATCCTAGTACTACTCTCGCCCAAGCACGCTTAACTTCGGAGTTCTGATGGGATCCGGTGCATTAGTGCTGGTATGATCGCACCCGTTGAGTTACGCGCGTTAAGTTCATTTATTTGATCCGTACTCGTCTCGCAGTAGCCCTTCACACTTCGAGTGGGCAAAACTTTCTATTCGTACGTCGCCTCGCGGCCGGCAGCATATGCACGCGAAGCTCTCTTCGAGCCCCACGCCGTGCGCAATAGGCTACGCCCATTGCGCCTGATTTCCTGAGCCAAAATCGGACGTTTAAGCCCTCTACGCACCGTTTTTCTACAAATGGCGAGGCGGGCCCCGCTCCTGCACGGACATTAGCCCGACCAGTGCTCGCGGTAGACGGTCGTTTTGAAAATAAATAAATAAATTAACCCACGGCGTGCAATTTCGTGCTTGCTGGATTAACTGCGTCTTCGCCCGACGAATTCGATTCGGGAGAGGGCGGAAAAAAAAAAAAAAAAGAAAAAGAGGGAGGGGTGCAACACGAGGACTTCCCAGGGGGTCACCCATCCTAGTACTACTCTCGCCCAAGCACGCTTAACTTCGGAGTTCTGATGGGATCCGGTGCATTAGTGCTGGTATGATCGCACCCGTTGAGTTACGCGCGTTAAGTTCATTTATTTGATCCGTACTCGTCTCGCAGTAGCCCTTCACACTTCGAGCGGGCAAAACTTTCTATTCGTACGTCGCCTCGCGGCCGGCAGCATATGCACGCGAAGCTCTCTTCGAGCCCCACGCCGTGCGCAATGGGCTACGCCCATTGCGCCTGATTTCCTGAGCCAAAATCGGACGTTTAAGCCCTCTACGCACCGTTTTTCTACAAATGGCGAGGCGGGCCCCGCTCCTGCACGGACATTAGCCCGACCAGTGCTCGCGGTAGACGGTCGTTTTGAATATAAATAAATAAATTAACCCACGGCGTGCAATTTCGTGCTTGCTGGATTAACTGCGTCTTCGCCCGACGAATTCGATTCGGGAGAGGGCGGAAAAAAAAAAAAAAAAGAAAAAGAGGGAGGGGTGCAACACGAGGACTTCCCAGGGGGTCACCCATCCTAGTACTACTCTCGCCCAAGCACGCTTAACTTCGGAGTTCTGATGGGATCCGGTGCATTAGTGCTGGTATGATCGCACCCGTTGAGTTACGCGCGTTAAGTTCATTTATTTGATCCGTACTCGTCTCGCAGTAGCCCTTCACACTTCGAGTGGGCAAAACTTTCTATTCGTACGTCGCCTCGCGGCCGGCAGCATATGCACGCGAAGCTCTCTTCGAGCCCCACGCCGTGCGCAATAGGCTACGCCCATTGCGCCTGATTTCCTGAGCCAAAATCGGACGTTTAAGCCCTCTACGCACCGTTTTTCTACAAATGGCGAGGCGGGCCCCGCTCCTGCACGGACATTAGCCCGACCAGTGCTCGCGGTAGACGGTCGTTTTGAAAATAAATAAATAAATTAACCCACGGCGTGCAATTTCGTGCTTGCTGGATTAACTGCGTCTTCGCCCGACGAATTCGATTCGGGAGAGGGCGGAAAAAAAAAAAAAAAAAGAAAAAGAGGGAGGGGTGCAACACGAGGACTTCCCAGGGGGTCACCCATCCTAGTACTACTCTCGCCCAAGCACGCTTAACTTCGGAGTTCTGATGGGATCCGGTGCATTAGTGCTGGTATGATCGCACCCGTTGAGTTACGCGCGTTAAGTTCATTTATTTGATCCGTACTCGTCTCGCAGTAGCCCTTCACACTTCGAGCGGGCAAAACTTTCTATTCGTACGTCGCCTCGCGGCCGACAGCATATGCACGCGAAGCTCTCTTCGAGCCCCACGCCGTGCGCAATAGGCTACGCCCATTGCGCCTGATTTCCTGAGCCAAAATCGGACGTTTAAGCCCTCTACGCACCGTTTTTCTACAAATGGCGAGGCGGGCCCCGCTCCTGCACGGACATTAGCCCGACCAGTGCTCGCGGTAGACGGTCGTTTTGAAAATAAATAAATAAATTAACCCACGGCGTGCAATTTCGTGCTTGCTGGATTAACTGCGTCTTCGCCCGACGAATTCGATTCGGGAGAGGGCGGAAAAAAAAAAAAAAAAGAAAAAGAGGGAGGGGTGCAACACGAGGACTTCCCAAGGGGTCACCCATCCTAGTACTACTCTCGCCCAAGCACGCTTAACTTCGGAGTTCTGATGGGATCCGGTGCATTAGTGCTGGTATGATCGCACCCGTTGAGTTACGCGCGTTAAGTTCATTTATTTGATCCGTACTCGTCTCGCAGTAGCCCTTCACACTTCGAGCGGGCAAAACTTTCTATTCGTACGTCGCCTCGCGGCCGGCAGCATATGCACGCGAAGCTCTCTTCGAGCCCCACGCCGTGCGCAATAGGCTACGCCCATTGCGCCTGATTTCCTGAGCCAAAATCGGACGTTTAAGCCCTCTACGCACCGTTTTTCTACAAATGGCGAGGCGGGCCCCGCTCCTGCACGGACATTAGCCCGACCAGTGCTCGCGGTAGACGGTCGTTTTGAAAATAAATAAATAAATTAACCCACGGCGTGCAATTTCGTGCTTGCTGGATTAACTGCGTCTTCGCCCGACGAATTCGATTCGGGAGAGGGCGGAAAAAAAAAAAAAAAAGAAAAAGAGGGAGGGGTGCAACACGAGGACTTCCCAGGGGGTCACCCATCCTAGTACTACTCTCGCCCAAGCACGCTTAACTTCGGAGTTCTGATGGGATCCGGTGCATTAGTGCTGGTATGATCGCACCCGTTGAGTTACGCGCGTTAAGTTCATTTATTTGATCCGTACTCGTCTCGCAGTAGCCCTTCACACTTCGAGCGGGCAAAACTTTCTATTCGTACGTCGCCTCGCGGCCGGCAGCATATGCACGCGAAGCTCTCTTCGAGCCCCACGCCGTGCGCAATGGGCTACGCCCATTGCGCCTGATTTCCTGAGCCAAAATCGGACGTTTAAGCCCTCTACGCACCGTTTTTCTACAAATGGCGAGGCGGGCCCCGCTCCTGCACGGACATTAGCCCGACCAGTGCTCGCGGTAGACGGTCGTTTTGAATATAAATAAATAAATTAACCCACGGCGTGCAATTTCGTGCTTGCTGGATTAACTGCGTCTTCGCCCGACGAATTCGATTCGGGAGAGGGCGGAAAAAAAAAAAAAAAAGAAAAAGAGGGAGGGGTGCAACACGAGGACTTCCCAGGGGGTCACCCATCCTAGTACTACTCTCGCCCAAGCACGCTTAACTTCGGAGTTCTGATGGGATCCGGTGCATTAGTGCTGGTATGATCGCACCCGTTGAGTTACGCGCGTTAAGTTCATTTATTTGATCCGTACTCGTCTCGCAGTAGCCCTTCACACTTCGAGTGGGCAAAACTTTCTATTCGTACGTCGCCTCGCGGCCGGCAGCATATGCACGCGAAGCTCTCTTCGAGCCCCACGCCGTGCGCAATAGGCTACGCCCATTGCGCCTGATTTCCTGAGCCAAAATCGGACGTTTAAGCCCTCTACGCACCGTTTTTCTACAAATGGCGAGGCGGGCCCCGCTCCTGCACGGACATTAGCCCGACCAGTGCTCGCGGTAGACGGTCGTTTTGAAAATAAATAAATAAATTAACCCACGGCGTGCAATTTCGTGCTTGCTGGATTAACTGCGTCTTCGCCCGACGAATTCGATTCGGGAGAGGGCGGAAAAAAAAAAAAAAAAGAAAAAGAGGGAGGGGTGCAACACGAGGACTTCCCAGGGGGTCACCCATCCTAGTACTACTCTCGCCCAAGCACGCTTAACTTCGGAGTTCTGATGGGATCCGGTGCATTAGTGCTGGTATGATCGCACCCGTTGAGTTACGCGCGTTAAGTTCATTTATTTGATCCGTACTCGTCTCGCAGTAGCCCTTCACACTTCGAGCGGGCAAAACTTTCTATTCGTACGTCGCCTCGCGGCCGACAGCATATGCACGCGAAGCTCTCTTCGAGCCCCACGCCGTGCGCAATAGGCTACGCCCATTGCGCCTGATTTCCTGAGCCAAAATCGGACGTTTAAGCCCTCTACGCACCGTTTTTCTACAAATGGCGAGGCGGGCCCCGCTCCTGCACGGACATTAGCCCGACCAGTGCTCGCGGTAGACGGTCGTTTTGAAAATAAATAAATAAATTAACCCACGGCGTGCAATTTCGTGCTTGCTGGATTAACTGCGTCTTCGCCCGACGAATTCGATTCGGGAGAGGGCGGAAAAAAAAAAAAAAAGAAAAAGAGGGAGGGGTGCAACACGAGGACTTCCCAAGGGGTCACCCATCCTAGTACTACTCTCGCCCAAGCACGCTTAACTTCGGAGTTCTGATGGGATCCGGTGCATTAGTGCTGGTATGATCGCACCCGTTGAGTTACGCGCGTTAAGTTCATTTATTTGATCCGTACTCGTCTCGCAGTAGCCCTTCACACTTCGAGCGGGCAAAACTTTCTATTCGTACGTCGCCTCGCGGCCGGCAGCATATGCACGCGAAGCTCTCTTCGAGCCCCACGCCGTGCGCAATGGGCTACGCCCATTGCGCCTGATTTCCTGAGCCAAAATCGGACGTTTAAGCCCTCTACGCACCGTTTTTCTACAAATGGCGAGGCGGGCCCCGCTCCTGCACGGACATTAGCCCGACCAGTGCTCGCGGTAGACGGTCGTTTTGAAAATAAATAAATAAATTAACCCACGGCGTGCAATTTCGTGCTTGCTGGATTAACTGCGTCTTCGCCCGACGAATTCGATTCGGGAGAGGGCGGAAAAAAAAAAAAAAAAGAAAAAGAGGGAGGGGTGCAACACGAGGACTTCCCAGGGGGTCACCCATCCTAGTACTACTCTCGCCCAAGCACGCTTAACTTCGGAGTTCTGATGGGATCCGGTGCATTAGTGCTGGTATGATCGCACCCGTTGAATTACGCGCGTTAAGTTCATTTATTTGATCCGTACTCGTCTCGCAGTAGCCCTTCACACTTCGAGCGGGCAAAACTTTCTATTCGTACGTCGCCTCGCGGCCGGCAGCATATGCACGCGAAGCTCTCTTCGAGCCCCACGCCGTGCGCAATAGGCTACGCCCATTGCGCCTGATTTCCTGAGCCAAAATCGGACGTTTAAGCCCTCTACGCACCGTTTTTCTACAAATGGCGAGGCGGGCCCCGCTCCTGCACGGACATTAGCCCGACCAGTGCTCGCGGTAGACGGTCGTTTTGAAAATAAATAAATAAATTAACCCACGGCGTGCAATTTCGTGCTTGCTGGATTAACTGCGTCTTCGCCCGACGAATTCGATTCGGGAGAGGGCGGAAAAAAAAAAAAAAAGAAAAAGAGGGAGGGGTGCAACACGAGGACTTCCCAGGGGGTCACCCATCCTAGTACTACTCTCGCCCAAGCACGCTTAACTTCGGAGTTCTGATGGGATCCGGTGCATTAGTGCTGGTATGATCGCACCCGTTGAGTTACGCGCGTTAAGTTCATTTATTTGATCCGTACTCGTCTCGCAGTAGCCCTTCACACTTCGAGCGGGCAAAACTTTCTATTCGTACGTCGCCTCGCGGCCGGCAGCATATGCACGCGAAGCTCTCTTCGAGCCCCACGCCGTGCGCAATAGGCTACGCCCATTGCGCCTGATTTCCTGAGCCAAAATCGGACGTTTAAGCCCTCTACGCACCGTTTTTCTACAAATGGCGAGGCGGGCCCCGCTCCTGCACGGACATTAGCCCGACCAGTGCTCGCGGTAGACGGTCGTTTTGAAAATAAATAAATAAATTAACCCACGGCGTGCAATTTCGTGCTTGCTGGATTAACTGCGTCTTCGCCCGACGAATTCGATTCGGGAGAGGGCGGAAAAAAAAAAAAAAAAGAAAAAGAGGGAGGGGTGCAACACGAGGACTTCCCAGGGGGTCACCCATCCTAGTACTACTCTCGCCCAAGCACGCTTAACTTCGGAGTTCTGATGGGATCCGGTGCATTAGTGCTGGTATGATCGCACCCGTTGAGTTACGCGCGTTAAGTTCATTTATTTGATCCGTACTCGTCTCGCAGTAGCCCTTCACACTTCGAGCGGGCAAAACTTTCTATTCGTACGTCGCCTCGCGGCCGGCAGCATATGCACGCGAAGCTCTCTTCGAGCCCCACGCCGTGCGCAATGGGCTACGCCCATTGCGCCTGATTTCCTGAGCCAAAATCGGACGTTTAAGCCCTCTACGCACCGTTTTTCTACAAATGGCGAGGCGGGCCCCGCTCCTGCACGGACATTAGCCCGACCAGTGCTCGCGGTAGACGGTCGTTTTGAATATAAATAAATAAATTAACCCACGGCGTGCAATTTCGTGCTTGCTGGATTAACTGCGTCTTCGCCCGACGAATTCGATTCGGGAGAGGGCGGAAAAAAAAAAAAAAAAGAAAAAGAGGGAGGGGTGCAACACGAGGACTTCCCAGGGGGTCACCCATCCTAGTACTACTCTCGCCCAAGCACGCTTAACTTCGGAGTTCTGATGGGATCCGGTGCATTAGTGCTGGTATGATCGCACCCGTTGAGTTACGCGCGTTAAGTTCATTTATTTGATCCGTACTCGTCTCGCAGTAGCCCTTCACACTTCGAGTGGGCAAAACTTTCTATTCGTACGTCGCCTCGCGGCCGGCAGCATATGCACGCGAAGCTCTCTTCGAGCCCCACGCCGTGCGCAATAGGCTACGCCCATTGCGCCTGATTTCCTGAGCCAAAATCGGACGTTTAAGCCCTCTACGCACCGTTTTTCTACAAATGGCGAGGCGGGCCCCGCTCCTGCACGGACATTAGCCCGACCAGTGCTCGCGGTAGACGGTCGTTTTGAAAATAAATAAATAAATTAACCCACGGCGTGCAATTTCGTGCTTGCTGGATTAACTGCGTCTTCGCCCGACGAATTCGATTCGGGAGAGGGCGGAAAAAAAAAAAAAAAAGAAAAAGAGGGAGGGGTGCAACACGAGGACTTCCCAGGGGGTCACCCATCCTAGTACTACTCTCGCCCAAGCACGCTTAACTTCGGAGTTCTGATGGGATCCGGTGCATTAGTGCTGGTATGATCGCACCCGTTGAGTTACGCGCGTTAAGTTCATTTATTTGATCCGTACTCGTCTCGCAGTAGCCCTTCACACTTCGAGCGGGCAAAACTTTCTATTCGTACGTCGCCTCGCGGCCGACAGCATATGCACGCGAAGCTCTCTTCGAGCCCCACGCCGTGCGCAATAGGCTACGCCCATTGCGCCTGATTTCCTGAGCCAAAATCGGACGTTTAAGCCCTCTACGCACCGTTTTTCTACAAATGGCGAGGCGGGCCCCGCTCCTGCACGGACATTAGCCCGACCAGTGCTCGCGGTAGACGGTCGTTTTGAAAATAAATAAATAAATTAACCCACGGCGTGCAATTTCGTGCTTGCTGGATTAACTGCGTCTTCGCCCGACGAATTCGATTCGGGAGAGGGCGGAAAAAAAAAAAAAAAGAAAAAGAGGGAGGGGTGCAACACGAGGACTTCCCAGGGGGTCACCCATCCTAGTACTACTCTCGCCCAAGCACGCTTAACTTCGGAGTTCTGATGGGATCCGGTGCATTAGTGCTGGTATGATCGCACCCGTTGAGTTACGCGCGTTAAGTTCATTTATTTGATCCGTACTCGTCTCGCAATAGCCCTTCACACTTCGAGCGGGCAAAACTTTCTATTCGTACGTCGCCTCGCGGCCGGCAGCATATGCACGCGAAGCTCTCTTCGAGCCCCACGCCGTGCGCAATGGGCGTAGCCCATTGCGCCTGATTTCCTGAGCCAAAATCGGACGTTTAAGCCCTCTACGCACCGTTTTTCTACAAATGGCGAGGCGGGCCCCGCTCCTGCACGGACATTAGCCCGACCAGTGCTCGCGGTAGACGGTCGTTTTGAATATAAATAAATAAATTAACCCACGGCGTGCAATTTCGTGCTTGCTGGATTAACTGCGTCTTCGCCCGACGAATTCGATTCGGGAGAGGGCGGAAAAAAAAAAAAAAAAGAAAAAGAGGGAGGGGTGCAACACGAGGACTTCCCAGGGGGTCACCCATCCTAGTACTACTCTCGCCCAAGCACGCTTAACTTCGGAGTTCTGATGGGATCCGGTGCATTAGTGCTGGTATGATCGCACCCGTTGAGTTACGCGCGTTAAGTTCATTTATTTGATCCGTACTCGTCTCGCAGTAGCCCTTCACACTTCGAGCGGGCAAAACTTTCTATTCGTACGTCGCCTCGCGGCCGGCAGCATATGCACGCGAAGCTCTCTTCGAGCCCCACGCCGTGCGCAATAGGCTACGCCCATTGCGCCTGATTTCCTGAGCCAAAATCGGACGTTTAAGCCCTCTACGCACCGTTTTTCTACAAATGGCGAGGCGGGCCCCGCTCCTGCACGGACATTAGCCCGACCAGTGCTCGCGGTAGACGGTCGTTTTGAAAATAAATAAATAAATTAACCCACGGCGTGCAATTTCGTGCTTGCTGGATTAACTGCGTCTTCGCCCGACGAATTCGATTCGGGAGAGGGCGGAAAAAAAAAAAAAAAAGAAAAAGAGGGAGGGGTGCAACACGAGGACTTCCCAGGGGGTCACCCATCCTAGTACTACTCTCGCCCAAGCACGCTTAACTTCGGAGTTCTGATGGGATCCGGTGCATTAGAGCTGGTATGATCGCACCCGTTGAGTTACGCGCGTTAAGTTCATTTATTTGATCCGTACTCGTCTCGCAGTAGCCCTTCACACTTCGAGCGGGCAAAACTTTCTATTCGTACGTCGCCTCGCGGCCGGCAGCATATGCACGCGAAGCTCTCTTCGAGCCCCACGCCGTGCGCAATAGGCTACGCCCATTGCGCCTGATTTCCTGAGCCAAAATCGGACGTTTAAGCCCTCTACGCACCGTTTTTCTACAAATGGCGAGGCGGGCCCCGCTCCTGCACGGACATTAGCCCGACCAGTGCTCGCGGTAGACGGTCGTTTTGAAAATAAATAAATAAATTAACCCACGGCGTGCAATTTCGTGCTTGCTGGATTAACTGCGTCTTCGCCCGACGAATTCGATTCGGGAGAGGGCGGAAAAAAAAAAAAAAAGAAAAAGAGGGAGGGGTGCAACACGAGGACTTCCCAGGGGGTCACCCATCCTAGTACTACTCTCGCCCAAGCACGCTTAACTTCGGAGTTCTGATGGGATCCGGTGCATTAGTGCTGGTATGATCGCACCCGTTGAGTTACGCGCGTTAAGTTCATTTATTTGATCCGTACTCGTCTCGCAGTAGCCCTTCACACTTCGAGCGGGCAAAACTTTCTATTCGTACGTCGCCTCGCGGCCGACAGCATATGCACGCGAAGCTCTCTTCGAGCCCCACGCCGTGCGCAATAGGCTACGCCCATTGCGCCTGATTTCCTGAGCCAAAATCGGACGTTTAAGCCCTCTACGCACCGTTTTTCTACAAATGGCGAGGCGGGCCCCGCTCCTGCACGGACATTAGCCCGACCAGTGCTCGCGGTAGACGGTCGTTTTGAAAATAAATAAATAAATTAACCCACGGCGTGCAATTTCGTGCTTGCTGGATTAACTGCGTCTTCGCCCGACGAATTCGATTCGGGAGAGGGCGGAAAAAAAAAAAAAAAAGAAAAAGAGGGAGGGGTGCAACACGAGGACTTCCCAGGGGGTCACCCATCCTAGTACTACTCTCGCCCAAGCACGCTTAACTTCGGAGTTCTGATGGGATCCGGTGCATTAGTGCTGGTATGATCGCACCCGTTGAGTTACGCGCGTTAAGTTCATTTATTTGATCCGTACTCGTCTCGCAGTAGCCCTTCACACTTCGAGCGGGCAAAACTTTCTATTCGTACGTCGCCTCGCGGCCGACAGCATATGCACGCGAAGCTCTCTTCGAGCCCCACGCCGTGCGCAATAGGCTACGCCCATTGCGCCTGATTTCCTGAGCCAAAATCGGACGTTTAAGCCCTCTACGCACCGTTTTTCTACAAATGGCGAGGCGGGCCCCGCTCCTGCACGGACATTAGCCCGACCAGTGCTCGCGGTAGACGGTCGTTTTGAAAATAAATAAATAAATTAACCCACGGCGTGCAATTTCGTGCTTGCTGGATTAACTGCGTCTTCGCCCGACGAATTCGATTCGGGAGAGGGCGGAAAAAAAAAAAAAAAGAAAAAGAGGGAGGGGTGCAACACGAGGACTTCCCAGGGGGTCACCCATCCTAGTACTACTCTCGCCCAAGCACGCTTAACTTCGGAGTTCTGATGGGATCCGGTGCATTAGTGCTGGTATGATCGCACCCGTTGAGTTACGCGCGTTAAGTTCATTTATTTGATCCGTACTCGTCTCGCAGTAGCCCTTCACACTTCGAGCGGGCAAAACTTTCTATTCGTACGTCGCCTCGCGGCCGACAGCATATGCACGCGAAGCTCTCTTCGAGCCCCACGCCGTGCGCAATAGGCTACGCCCATTGCGCCTGATTTCCTGAGCCAAAATCGGACGTTTAAGCCCTCTACGCACCGTTTTTCTACAAATGGCGAGGCGGGCCCCGCTCCTGCACGGACATTAGCCCGACCAGTGCTCGCGGTAGACGGTCGTTTTGAAAATAAATAAATAAATTAACCCACGGCGTGCAATTTCGTGCTTGCTGGATTAACTGCGTCTTCGCCCGACGAATTCGATTCGGGAGAGGGCGGAAAAAAAAAAAAAAAAGAAAAAGAGGGAGGGGTGCAACACGAGGACTTCCCAGGGGGTCACCCATCCTAGTACTACTCTCGCCCAAGCACGCTTAACTTCGGAGTTCTGATGGGATCCGGTGCATTAGTGCTGGTATGATCGCACCCGTTGAGTTACGCGCGTTAAGTTCATTTATTTGATCCGTACTCGTCTCGCAGTAGCCCTTCACACTTCGAGCGGGCAAAACTTTCTATTCGTACGTCGCCTCGCGGCCGACAGCATATGCACGCGAAGCTCTCTTCGAGCCCCACGCCGTGCGCAATAGGCTACGCCCATTGCGCCTGATTTCCTGAGCCAAAATCGGACGTTTAAGCCCTCTACGCACCGTTTTTCTACAAATGGCGAGGCGGGCCCCGCTCCTGCACGGACATTAGCCCGACCAGTGCTCGCGGTAGACGGTCGTTTTGAAAATAAATAAATAAATTAACCCACGGCGTGCAATTTCGTGCTTGCTGGATTAACTGCGTCTTCGCCCGACGAATTCGATTCGGGAGAGGGCGGAAAAAAAAAAAAAAAGAAAAAGAGGGAGGGGTGCAACACGAGGACTTCCCAGGGGGTCACCCATCCTAGTACTACTCTCGCCCAAGCACGCTTAACTTCGGAGTTCTGATGGGATCCGGTGCATTAGTGCTGGTATGATCGCACCCGTTGAGTTACGCGCGTTAAGTTCATTTATTTGATCCGTACTCGTCTCGCAATAGCCCTTCACACTTCGAGCGGGCAAAACTTTCTATTCGTACGTCGCCTCGCGGCCGGCAGCATATGCACGCGAAGCTCTCTTCGAGCCCCACGCCGTGCGCAATGGGCGTAGCCCATTGCGCCTGATTTCCTGAGCCAAAATCGGACGTTTAAGCCCTCTACGCACCGTTTTTCTACAAATGGCGAGGCGGGCCCCGCTCCTGCACGGACATTAGCCCGACCAGTGCTCGCGGTAGACGGTCGTTTTGAATATAAATAAATAAATTAACCCACGGCGTGCAATTTCGTGCTTGCTGGATTAACTGCGTCTTCGCCCGACGAATTCGATTCGGGAGAGGGCGGAAAAAAAAAAAAAAAAGAAAAAGAGGGAGGGGTGCAACACGAGGACTTCCCAGGGGGTCACCCATCCTAGTACTACTCTCGCCCAAGCACGCTTAACTTCGGAGTTCTGATGGGATCCGGTGCATTAGTGCTGGTATGATCGCACCCGTTGAGTTACGCGCGTTAAGTTCATTTATTTGATCCGTACTCGTCTCGCAGTAGCCCTTCACACTTCGAGCGGGCAAAACTTTCTATTCGTACGTCGCCTCGCGGCCGGCAGCATATGCACGCGAAGCTCTCTTCGAGCCCCACGCCGTGCGCAATAGGCTACGCCCATTGCGCCTGATTTCCTGAGCCAAAATCGGACGTTTAAGCCCTCTACGCACCGTTTTTCTACAAATGGCGAGGCGGGCCCCGCTCCTGCACGGACATTAGCCCGACCAGTGCTCGCGGTAGACGGTCGTTTTGAAAATAAATAAATAAATTAACCCACGGCGTGCAATTTCGTGCTTGCTGGATTAACTGCGTCTTCGCCCGACGAATTCGATTCGGGAGAGGGCGGAAAAAAAAAAAAAAAAGAAAAAGAGGGAGGGGTGCAACACGAGGACTTCCCAGGGGGTCACCCATCCTAGTACTACTCTCGCCCAAGCACGCTTAACTTCGGAGTTCTGATGGGATCCGGTGCATTAGAGCTGGTATGATCGCACCCGTTGAGTTACGCGCGTTAAGTTCATTTATTTGATCCGTACTCGTCTCGCAGTAGCCCTTCACACTTCGAGCGGGCAAAACTTTCTATTCGTACGTCGCCTCGCGGCCGGCAGCATATGCACGCGAAGCTCTCTTCGAGCCCCACGCCGTGCGCAATAGGCTACGCCCATTGCGCCTGATTTCCTGAGCCAAAATCGGACGTTTAAGCCCTCTACGCACCGTTTTTCTACAAATGGCGAGGCGGGCCCCGCTCCTGCACGGACATTAGCCCGACCAGTGCTCGCGGTAGACGGTCGTTTTGAAAATAAATAAATAAATTAACCCACGGCGTGCAATTTCGTGCTTGCTGGATTAACTGCGTCTTCGCCCGACGAATTCGATTCGGGAGAGGGCGGAAAAAAAAAAAAAAAAGAAAAAGAGGGAGGGGTGCAACACGAGGACTTCCCAGGGGGTCACCCATCCTAGTACTACTCTCGCCCAAGCACGCTTAACTTCGGAGTTCTGATGGGATCCGGTGCATTAGTGCTGGTATGATCGCACCCGTTGAGTTACGCGCGTTAAGTTCATTTATTTGATCCGTACTCGTCTCGCAGTAGCCCTTCACACTTCGAGCGGGCAAAACTTTCTATTCGTACGTCGCCTCGCGGCCGACAGCATATGCACGCGAAGCTCTCTTCGAGCCCCACGCCGTGCGCAATAGGCTACGCCCATTGCGCCTGATTTCCTGAGCCAAAATCGGACGTTTAAGCCCTCTACGCACCGTTTTTCTACAAATGGCGAGGCGGGCCCCGCTCCTGCACGGACATTAGCCCGACCAGTGCTCGCGGTAGACGGTCGTTTTGAAAATAAATAAATAAATTAACCCACGGCGTGCAATTTCGTGCTTGCTGGATTAACTGCGTCTTCGCCCGACGAATTCGATTCGGGAGAGGGCGGAAAAAAAAAAAAAAAGAAAAAGAGGGAGGGGTGCAACACGAGGACTTCCCAGGGGGTCACCCATCCTAGTACTACTCTCGCCCAAGCACGCTTAACTTCGGAGTTCTGATGGGATCCGGTGCATTAGTGCTGGTATGATCGCACCCGTTGAGTTACGCGCGTTAAGTTCATTTATTTGATCCGTACTCGTCTCGCAATAGCCCTTCACACTTCGAGCGGGCAAAACTTTCTATTCGTACGTCGCCTCGCGGCCGGCAGCATATGCACGCGAAGCTCTCTTCGAGCCCCACGCCGTGCGCAATGGGCTACGCCCATTGCGCCTGATTTCCTGAGCCAAAATCGGACGTTTAAGCCCTCTACGCACCGTTTTTCTACAAATGGCGAGGCGGGCCCCGCTCCTGCACGGACATTAGCCCGACCAGTGCTCGCGGTAGACGGTCGTTTTGAATATAAATAAATAAATTAACCCACGGCGTGCAATTTCGTGCTTGCTGGATTAACTGCGTCTTCGCCCGACGAATTCGATTCGGGAGAGGGCGGAAAAAAAAAAAAAAAAGAAAAAGAGGGAGGGGTGCAACACGAGGACTTCCCAGGGGGTCACCCATCCTAGTACTACTCTCGCCCAAGCACGCTTAACTTCGGAGTTCTGATGGGATCCGGTGCATTAGTGCTGGTATGATCGCACCCGTTGAGTTACGCGCGTTAAGTTCATTTATTTGATCCGTACTCGTCTCGCAGTAGCCCTTCACACTTCGAGTGGGCAAAACTTTCTATTCGTACGTCGCCTCGCGGTCGGCAGCATATGCACGCGAAGCTCTCTTCGAGCCCCACGCCGTGCGCAATAGGCTACGCCCATTGCGCCTGATTTCCTGAGCCAAAATCGGACGTTTAAGCCCTCTACGCACCGTTTTTCTACAAATGGCGAGGCGGGCCCCGCTCCTGCACGGACATTAGCCCGACCAGTGCTCGCGGTAGACGGTCGTTTTGAAAATAAATAAATAAATTAACCCACGGCGTGCAATTTCGTGCTTGCTGGATTAACTGCGTCTTCGCCCGACGAATTCGATTCGGGAGAGGGCGGAAAAAAAAAAAAAAAAGAAAAAGAGGGAGGGGTGCAACACGAGGACTTCCCAGGGGGTCACCCATCCTAGTACTACTCTCGCCCAAGCACGCTTAACTTCGGAGTTCTGATGGGATCCGGTGCATTAGAGCTGGTATGATCGCACCCGTTGAGTTACGCGCGTTAAGTTCATTTATTTGATCCGTACTCGTCTCGCAGTAGCCCTTCACACTTCGAGCGGGCAAAACTTTCTATTCGTACGTCGCCTCGCGGCCGACAGCATATGCACGCGAAGCTCTCTTCGAGCCCCACGCCGTGCGCAATAGGCTACGCCCATTGCGCCTGATTTCCTGAGCCAAAATCGGACGTTTAAGCCCTCTACGCACCGTTTTTCTACAAATGGCGAGGCGGGCCCCGCTCCTGCACGGACATTAGCCCGACCAGTGCTCGCGGTAGACGGTCGTTTTGAAAATAAATAAATAAATTAACCCACGGCGTGCAATTTCGTGCTTGCTGGATTAACTGCGTCTTCGCCCGACGAATTCGATTCGGGAGAGGGCGGAAAAAAAAAAAAAAAAGAAAAAGAGGGAGGGGTGCAACACGAGGACTTCCCAGGGGGTCACCCATCCTAGTACTACTCTCGCCCAAGCACGCTTAACTTCGGAGTTCTGATGGGATCCGGTGCATTAGTGCTGGTATGATCGCACCCGTTGAGTTACGCGCGTTAAGTTCATTTATTTGATCCGTACTCGTCTCGCAGTAGCCCTTCACACTTCGAGCGGGCAAAACTTTCTATTCGTACGTCGCCTCGCGGCCGACAGCATATGCACGCGAAGCTCTCTTCGAGCCCCACGCCGTGCGCAATAGGCTACGCCCATTGCGCCTGATTTCCTGAGCCAAAATCGGACGTTTAAGCCCTCTACGCACCGTTTTTCTACAAATGGCGAGGCGGGCCCCGCTCCTGCACGGACATTAGCCCGACCAGTGCTCGCGGTAGACGGTCGTTTTGAAAATAAATAAATAAATTAACCCACGGCGTGCAATTTCGTGCTTGCTGGATTAACTGCGTCTTCGCCCGACGAATTCGATTCGGGAGAGGGCGGAAAAAAAAAAAAAAAGAAAAAGAGGGAGGGGTGCAACACGAGGACTTCCCAGGGGGTCACCCATCCTAGTACTACTCTCGCCCAAGCACGCTTAACTTCGGAGTTCTGATGGGATCCGGTGCATTAGTGCTGGTATGATCGCACCCGTTGAGTTACGCGCGTTAAGTTCATTTATTTGATCCGTACTCGTCTCGCAATAGCCCTTCACACTTCGAGCGGGCAAAACTTTCTATTCGTACGTCGCCTCGCGGCCGGCAGCATATGCACGCGAAGCTCTCTTCGAGCCCCACGCCGTGCGCAATGGGCTACGCCCATTGCGCCTGATTTCCTGAGCCAAAATCGGACGTTTAAGCCCTCTACGCACCGTTTTTCTACAAATGGCGAGGCGGGCCCCGCTCCTGCACGGACATTAGCCCGACCAGTGCTCGCGGTAGACGGTCGTTTTGAATATAAATAAATAAATTAACCCACGGCGTGCAATTTCGTGCTTGCTGGATTAACTGCGTCTTCGCCCGACGAATTCGATTCGGGAGAGGGCGGAAAAAAAAAAAAAAAAGAAAAAGAGGGAGGGGTGCAACACGAGGACTTCCCAGGGGGTCACCCATCCTAGTACTACTCTCGCCCAAGCACGCTTAACTTCGGAGTTCTGATGGGATCCGGTGCATTAGTGCTGGTATGATCGCACCCGTTGAGTTACGCGCGTTAAGTTCATTTATTTGATCCGTACTCGTCTCGCAGTAGCCCTTCACACTTCGAGTGGGCAAAACTTTCTATTCGTACGTCGCCTCGCGGCCGGCAGCATATGCACGCGAAGCTCTCTTCGAGCCCCACGCCGTGCGCAATAGGCTACGCCCATTGCGCCTGATTTCCTGAGCCAAAATCGGACGTTTAAGCCCTCTACGCACCGTTTTTCTACAAATGGCGAGGCGGGCCCCGCTCCTGCACGGACATTAGCCCGACCAGTGCTCGCGGTAGACGGTCGTTTTGAAAATAAATAAATAAATTAACCCACGGCGTGCAATTTCGTGCTTGCTGGATTAACTGCGTCTTCGCCCGACGAATTCGATTCGGGAGAGGGCGGAAAAAAAAAAAAAAAAGAAAAAGAGGGAGGGGTGCAACACGAGGACTTCCCAGGGGGTCACCCATCCTAGTACTACTCTCGCCCAAGCACGCTTAACTTCGGAGTTCTGATGGGATCCGGTGCATTAGTGCTGGTATGATCGCACCCGTTGAGTTACGCGCGTTAAGTTCATTTATTTGATCCGTACTCGTCTCGCAGTAGCCCTTCACACTTCGAGCGGGCAAAACTTTCTATTCGTACGTCGCCTCGCGGCCGACAGCATATGCACGCGAAGCTCTCTTCGAGCCCCACGCCGTGCGCAATAGGCTACGCCCATTGCGCCTGATTTCCTGAGCCAAAATCGGACGTTTAAGCCCTCTACGCACCGTTTTTCTACAAATGGCGAGGCGGGCCCCGCTCCTGCACGGACATTAGCCCGACCAGTGCTCGCGGTAGACGGTCGTTTTGAAAATAAATAAATAAATTAACCCACGGCGTGCAATTTCGTGCTTGCTGGATTAACTGCGTCTTCGCCCGACGAATTCGATTCGGGAGAGGGCGGAAAAAAAAAAAAAAAGAAAAAGAGGGAGGGGTGCAACACGAGGACTTCCCAAGGGGTCACCCATCCTAGTACTACTCTCGCCCAAGCACGCTTAACTTCGGAGTTCTGATGGGATCCGGTGCATTAGTGCTGGTATGATCGCACCCGTTGAGTTACGCGCGTTAAGTTCATTTATTTGATCCGTACTCGTCTCGCAGTAGCCCTTCACACTTCGAGCGGGCAAAACTTTCTATTCGTACGTCGCCTCGCGGCCGACAGCATATGCACGCGAAGCTCTCTTCGAGCCCCACGCCGTGCGCAATAGGCTACGCCCATTGCGCCTGATTTCCTGAGCCAAAATCGGACGTTTAAGCCCTCTACGCACCGTTTTTCTACAAATGGCGAGGCGGGCCCCGCTCCTGCACGGACATTAGCCCGACCAGTGCTCGCGGTAGACGGTCGTTTTGAAAATAAATAAATAAATTAACCCACGGCGTGCAATTTCGTGCTTGCTGGATTAACTGCGTCTTCGCCCGACGAATTCGATTCGGGAGAGGGCGGAAAAAAAAAAAAAAAAGAAAAAGAGGGAGGGGTGCAACACGAGGACTTCCCAAGGGGTCACCCATCCTAGTACTACTCTCGCCCAAGCACGCTTAACTTCGGAGTTCTGATGGGATCCGGTGCATTAGTGCTGGTATGATCGCACCCGTTGAGTTACGCGCGTTAAGTTCATTTATTTGATCCGTACTCGTCTCGCAATAGCCCTTCACACTTCGAGCGGGCAAAACTTTCTATTCGTACGTCGCCTCGCGGCCGGCAGCATATGCACGCGAAGCTCTCTTCGAGCCCCACGCCGTGCGCAATGGGCTACGCCCATTGCGCCTGATTTCCTGAGCCAAAATCGGACGTTTAAGCCCTCTACGCACCGTTTTTCTACAAATGGCGAGGCGGGCCCCGCTCCTGCACGGACATTAGCCCGACCAGTGCTCGCGGTAGACGGTCGTTTTGAAAATAAATAAATAAATTAACCCACGGCGTGCAATTTCGTGCTTGCTGGATTAACTGCGTCTTCGCCCGACGAATTCGATTCGGGAGAGGGCGGAAAAAAAAAAAAAGAAAAAGAGGGAGGGGTGCAACACGAGGACTTCCCAGGGGGTCACCCATCCTAGTACTACTCTCGCCCAAGCACGCTTAACTTCGGAGTTCTGATGGGATCCGGTGCATTAGTGCTGGTATGATCGCACCCGTTGAGTTACGCGCGTTAAGTTCATTTATTTGATCCGTACTCGTCTCGCAGTAGCCCTTCACACTTCGAGCGGGCAAAACTTTCAATTCGTACGTCGCCTCGCGGCCGGCAGCATATGCACGCGAAGCTCAGTGCTCGCGGTAGACGGTCGTTTTGAAAATAAATAAATAAATTAACCCACGGCGTGCAATTTCGTGCTTGCTGGATTAACTGCGTCTTCGCCCGACGAATTCGATTCGGGAGAGGGCAGAAAAAAAAAAAGAAAAAGAGGGAGGGCGGCAACACGAGGACTTCCCAGGGGGTCACCCATCCTAGTACTACTCTCGCCCAAGCACGCTTAACTTCGGAGTTCTGATGGGATCCGGTGCATTAGTGCTGGTATGATCGCACACTTTGAGTTACGCGCGTTAAATTCATTTATTTGATCCGTACTCATCTCGCGGTAGCCCTTCACACTTCGAGCGGGCAAAACTTTCTATTCGTACGCCGCCTCGCGGCCGGCAGCATATGCACGCGAAGCTCTCTTCGAGCCCAACGCCGTGCGCAATGGGCATAAATCGGACGTTTAAGCACTCTACGCACCGTTTTTCTACAAACGGCAGGCGGGCCCCGCTCATGCACGGACACTAGCCCGACCAAGGCTCGCCGTAGACGATCGTTTTGAAAATAAATAAATAAATTAACCAACGGCGTGCAATTTCGTGCTTGCTGGATTAACTGCGGCTTTGCCGGACGAATTCAATTCGGGAGAGGGCGGAAAAAAAAAAAAAGAAAAAGAGGGAGGGCTGCAACACGAGGACTTCCCAGGCGGTCACCCATCCTAGTACTACTCTCGCCCAAGCATGCTTAACTTCGGAGTTCTGATGGGATCCGGTGCATTAGTGCTGGTATGATCGCACCCCAACAGTTACGCGCGTTAAATTCATTTATTTGATCCGTACTCGTCTCGCGGTAGCCCTTCACACTTTGAGCGGGCTAAACTTTCTATTCGTACGTCGCCTCGCGGACGGCAGCAAATGCACGCGAAGCACTCTTCGAGGCGCCTGATTTCCTGAGCCAAAATCGGACGTTTCAGCCCTCTACGGGCCGTTTTTCTACAAACGGCGTGGCGGGCCCCGCTCCTGTACGGACACTAGCCCGACCAGGGCTCGCGGTAGACGATCGTTTTGAAAATAAATAAATAAACCCACGGCGTGCAATTTCGTGCTTGCTGGATTAACTGCGGCTTCGCTGGACGAATTCGATTCGGGAGAGGGCGGAAAAAAAAAAAAGGAAAAAGAGGGAGGGCTGCAACACGAGGACTTCCCAGGGTGTCACCCATCCTAGTACTACTCTTGCCCAAACACGCTTAACTTCGGAGTTCTGATGGGATCCGGTGCATTAGTGCTGGTATGATCGCACCCTTTGAGTTACGCGCGTTAAATTCGTTTAATTGATCCGTACTCGTCTCGCGGTAGCCCTTCACACTTCGAGCGGGTAAAACATTCTATTCGTACGTCGCCTCGCGGCCGGCAGCATATGCACGCGAAGCTCTCTTCGAGCCCCAAGCCGTGCGCAATTGGCTGTGCCCATTGTGCCTGATTTCCTGAGCAAAAATCGGACGTTTAAGCCCTCTACGCAACGTTTTTCTACAAACGGCGAGGCGGGCCCCGCTCCTGCACGGACACTAGCCCGACCAGGGCTCGCGGTAGACGATCGTTTTGAAAATAAATAAATAAATTAACCCACGGCGTGCAATTTCGTGCTTGCTGGATTAACTGCGTCTTCGCCCGACGAATTCGATTCGGGAGAGGGCGGAAAAAAAAAAAAAAAGAAAAAGAGGGAGGGGTGCAACACGAGGACTTCCCAGGGGGTCACCCATCCTAGTACTACTCTCGCCCAAGCACGCTTAACTTCGGAGTTCTGATGGGATCCGGTGCATTAGTGCTGGTATGATCGCACCCGTTGAGTTACGCGCGTTAAGTTCATTTATTTGATCCGTACTCGTCTCGCAATAGCCCTTCACACTTCGAGCGGGCAAAACTTTCTATTCGTACGTCGCCTCGCGGCCGGCAGCATATGCACGCGAAGCTCTCTTCGAGCCCCACGCCGTGCGCAATGGGCTACGCCCATTGCGCCTGATTTCCTGAGCCAAAATCGGACGTTTAAGCCCTCTACGCACCGTTTTTCTACAAATGGCGAGGCGGGCCCCGCTCCTGCACGGACATTAGCCCGACCAGTGCTCGCGGTAGACGGTCGTTTTGAAAATAAATAAATAAATTAACCCACGGCGTGCAATTTCGTGCTTGCTGGATTAACTGCGTCTTCGCCCGACGAATTCGATTCGGGAGAGGGCGGAAAAAAAAAAAAAAAGAAAAAGAGGGAGGGGTGCAACACGAGGACTTCCCAGGGGGTCACCCATCCTAGTACTACTCTCGCCCAAGCACGCTTAACTTCGGAGTTCTGATGGGATCCGGTGCATTAGTGCTGGTATGATCGCACCCGTTGAGTTACGCGCGTTAAGTTCATTTATTTGATCCGTACTCGTCTCGCAATAGCCCTTCACACTTCGAGCGGGCAAAACTTTCTATTCGTACGTCGCCTCGCGGCCGGCAGCATATGCACGCGAAGCTCTCTTCGAGCCCCACGCCGTGCGCAATGGGCTACGCCCATTGCGCCTGATTTCCTGAGCCAAAATCGGACGTTTAAGCCCTCTACGCACCGTTTTTCTACAAATGGCGAGGCGGGCCCCGCTCCTGCACGGACATTAGCCCGACCAGTGCTCGCGGTAGACGGTCGTTTTGAATATAAATAAATAAATTAACCCACGGCGTGCAATTTCGTGCTTGCTGGATTAACTGCGTCTTCGCCCGACGAATTCGATTCGGGAGAGGGCGGAAAAAAAAAAAAAAAAGAAAAAGAGGGAGGGGTGCAACACGAGGACTTCCCAGGGGGTCACCCATCCTAGTACTACTCTCGCCCAAGCACGCTTAACTTCGGAGTTCTGATGGGATCCGGTGCATTAGTGCTGGTATGATCGCACCCGTTGAGTTACGCGCGTTAAGTTCATTTATTTGATCCGTACTCGTCTCGCAGTAGCCCTTCACACTTCGAGTGGGCAAAACTTTCTATTCGTACGTCGCCTCGCGGCCGGCAGCATATGCACGCGAAGCTCTCTTCGAGCCCCACGCCGTGCGCAATAGGCTACGCCCATTGCGCCTGATTTCCTGAGCCAAAATCGGACGTTTAAGCCCTCTACGCACCGTTTTTCTACAAATGGCGAGGCGGGCCCCGCTCCTGCACGGACATTAGCCCGACCAGTGCTCGCGGTAGACGGTCGTTTTGAAAATAAATAAATAAATTAACCCACGGCGTGCAATTTCGTGCTTGCTGGATTAACTGCGTCTTCGCCCGACGAATTCGATTCGGGAGAGGGCGGAAAAAAAAAAAAAAAAAGAAAAAGAGGGAGGGGTGCAACACGAGGACTTCCCAGGGGGTCACCCATCCTAGTACTACTCTCGCCCAAGCACGCTTAACTTCGGAGTTCTGATGGGATCCGGTGCATTAGTGCTGGTATGATCGCACCCGTTGAGTTACGCGCGTTAAGTTCATTTATTTGATCCGTACTCGTCTCGCAGTAGCCCTTCACACTTCGAGCGGGCAAAACTTTCTATTCGTACGTCGCCTCGCGGCCGACAGCATATGCACGCGAAGCTCTCTTCGAGCCCCACGCCGTGCGCAATAGGCTACGCCCATTGCGCCTGATTTCCTGAGCCAAAATCGGACGTTTAAGCCCTCTACGCACCGTTTTTCTACAAATGGCGAGGCGGGCCCCGCTCCTGCACGGACATTAGCCCGACCAGTGCTCGCGGTAGACGGTCGTTTTGAAAATAAATAAATAAATTAACCCACGGCGTGCAATTTCGTGCTTGCTGGATTAACTGCGTCTTCGCCCGACGAATTCGATTCGGGAGAGGGCGGAAAAAAAAAAAAAAAGAAAAAGAGGGAGGGGTGCAACACGAGGACTTCCCAAGGGGTCACCCATCCTAGTACTACTCTCGCCCAAGCACGCTTAACTTCGGAGTTCTGATGGGATCCGGTGCATTAGTGCTGGTATGATCGCACCCGTTGAGTTACGCGCGTTAAGTTCATTTATTTGATCCGTACTCGTCTCGCAGTAGCCCTTCACACTTCGAGCGGGCAAAACTTTCTATTCGTACGTCGCCTCGCGGCCGGCAGCATATGCACGCGAAGCTCTCTTCGAGCCCCACGCCGTGCGCAATAGGCTACGCCCATTGCGCCTGATTTCCTGAGCCAAAATCGGACGTTTAAGCCCTCTACGCACCGTTTTTCTACAAATGGCGAGGCGGGCCCCGCTCCTGCACGGACATTAGCCCGACCAGTGCTCGCGGTAGACGGTCGTTTTGAAAATAAATAAATAAATTAACCCACGGCGTGCAATTTCGTGCTTGCTGGATTAACTGCGTCTTCGCCCGACGAATTCGATTCGGGAGAGGGCGGAAAAAAAAAAAAAGAAAAAGAGGGAGGGGTGCAACACGAGGACTTCCCAGGGGGTCACCCATCCTAGTACTACTCTCGCCCAAGCACGCTTAACTTCGGAGTTCTGATGGGATCCGGTGCATTAGTGCTGGTATGATCGCACCCGTTGAGTTACGCGCGTTAAGTTCATTTATTTGATCCGTACTCGTCTCGCAGTAGCCCTTCACACTTCGAGCGGGCAAAACTTTCAATTCGTACGTCGCCTCGCGGCCGGCAGCATATGCACGCGAAGCTCAGTGCTCGCGGTAGACGGTCGTTTTGAAAATAAATAAATAAATTAACCCACGGCGTGCAATTTCGTGCTTGCTGGATTAACTGCGTCTTCGCCCGACGAATTCGATTCGGGAGAGGGCAGAAAAAAAAAAAGAAAAAGAGGGAGGGCGGCAACACGAGGACTTCCCAGGGGGTCACCCATCCTAGTACTACTCTCGCCCAAGCACGCTTAACTTCGGAGTTCTGATGGGATCCGGTGCATTAGTGCTGGTATGATCGCACACTTTGAGTTACGCGCGTTAAATTCATTTATTTGATCCGTACTCATCTCGCGGTAGCCCTTCACACTTCGAGCGGGCAAAACTTTCTATTCGTACGCCGCCTCGCGGCCGGCAGCATATGCACGCGAAGCTCTCTTCGAGCCCAACGCCGTGCGCAATGGGCATAAATCGGACGTTTAAGCACTCTACGCACCGTTTTTCTACAAACGGCAGGCGGGCCCCGCTCATGCACGGACACTAGCCCGACCAAGGCTCGCCGTAGACGATCGTTTTGAAAATAAATAAATAAATTAACCAACGGCGTGCAATTTCGTGCTTGCTGGATTAACTGCGGCTTTGCCGGACGAATTCAATTCGGGAGAGGGCGGAAAAAAAAAAAAAGAAAAAGAGGGAGGGCTGCAACACGAGGACTTCCCAGGCGGTCACCCATCCTAGTACTACTCTCGCCCAAGCATGCTTAACTTCGGAGTTCTGATGGGATCCGGTGCATTAGTGCTGGTATGATCGCACCCCAACAGTTACGCGCGTTAAATTCATTTATTTGATCCGTACTCGTCTCGCGGTAGCCCTTCACACTTTGAGCGGGCTAAACTTTCTATTCGTACGTCGCCTCGCGGACGGCAGCAAATGCACGCGAAGCACTCTTCGAGGCGCCTGATTTCCTGAGCCAAAATCGGACGTTTCAGCCCTCTACGGGCCGTTTTTCTACAAACGGCGTGGCGGGCCCCGCTCCTGTACGGACACTAGCCCGACCAGGGCTCGCGGTAGACGATCGTTTTGAAAATAAATAAATAAACCCACGGCGTGCAATTTCGTGCTTGCTGGATTAACTGCGGCTTCGCTGGACGAATTCGATTCGGGAGAGGGCGGAAAAAAAAAAAAGGAAAAAGAGGGAGGGCTGCAACACGAGGACTTCCCAGGGTGTCACCCATCCTAGTACTACTCTTGCCCAAACACGCTTAACTTCGGAGTTCTGATGGGATCCGGTGCATTAGTGCTGGTATGATCGCACCCTTTGAGTTACGCGCGTTAAATTCGTTTAATTGATCCGTACTCGTCTCGCGGTAGCCCTTCACACTTCGAGCGGGTAAAACATTCTATTCGTACGTCGCCTCGCGGCCGGCAGCATATGCACGCGAAGCTCTCTTCGAGCCCCAAGCCGTGCGCAATTGGCTGTGCCCATTGTGCCTGATTTCCTGAGCAAAAATCGGACGTTTAAGCCCTCTACGCAACGTTTTTCTACAAACGGCGAGGCGGGCCCCGCTCCTGCACGGACACTAGCCCGACCAGGGCTCGCGGTAGACGATCGTTTTGAAAATAAATAAATAAATTAACCCACGGCGTGCAATTTCGTGCTTGCTGGATTAACTGCGTCTTCGCCCGACGAATTCGATTCGGGAGAGGGCGGAAAAAAAAAAAAAAAGAAAAAGAGGGAGGGGTGCAACACGAGGACTTCCCAGGGGGTCACCCATCCTAGTACTACTCTCGCCCAAGCACGCTTAACTTCGGAGTTCTGATGGGATCCGGTGCATTAGTGCTGGTATGATCGCACCCGTTGAGTTACGCGCGTTAAGTTCATTTATTTGATCCGTACTCGTCTCGCAATAGCCCTTCACACTTCGAGCGGGCAAAACTTTCTATTCGTACGTCGCCTCGCGGCCGGCAGCATATGCACGCGAAGCTCTCTTCGAGCCCCACGCCGTGCGCAATGGGCTACGCCCATTGCGCCTGATTTCCTGAGCCAAAATCGGACGTTTAAGCCCTCTACGCACCGTTTTTCTACAAATGGCGAGGCGGGCCCCGCTCCTGCACGGACATTAGCCCGACCAGTGCTCGCGGTAGACGGTCGTTTTGAAAATAAATAAATAAATTAACCCACGGCGTGCAATTTCGTGCTTGCTGGATTAACTGCGTCTTCGCCCGACGAATTCGATTCGGGAGAGGGCGGAAAAAAAAAAAAAAAGAAAAAGAGGGAGGGGTGCAACACGAGGACTTCCCAGGGGGTCACCCATCCTAGTACTACTCTCGCCCAAGCACGCTTAACTTCGGAGTTCTGATGGGATCCGGTGCATTAGTGCTGGTATGATCGCACCCGTTGAGTTACGCGCGTTAAGTTCATTTATTTGATCCGTACTCGTCTCGCAATAGCCCTTCACACTTCGAGCGGGCAAAACTTTCTATTCGTACGTCGCCTCGCGGCCGGCAGCATATGCACGCGAAGCTCTCTTCGAGCCCCACGCCGTGCGCAATGGGCTACGCCCATTGCGCCTGATTTCCTGAGCCAAAATCGGACGTTTAAGCCCTCTACGCACCGTTTTTCTACAAATGGCGAGGCGGGCCCCGCTCCTGCACGGACATTAGCCCGACCAGTGCTCGCGGTAGACGGTCGTTTTGAATATAAATAAATAAATTAACCCACGGCGTGCAATTTCGTGCTTGCTGGATTAACTGCGTCTTCGCCCGACGAATTCGATTCGGGAGAGGGCGGAAAAAAAAAAAAAAAAGAAAAAGAGGGAGGGGTGCAACACGAGGACTTCCCAGGGGGTCACCCATCCTAGTACTACTCTCGCCCAAGCACGCTTAACTTCGGAGTTCTGATGGGATCCGGTGCATTAGTGCTGGTATGATCGCACCCGTTGAGTTACGCGCGTTAAGTTCATTTATTTGATCCGTACTCGTCTCGCAGTAGCCCTTCACACTTCGAGTGGGCAAAACTTTCTATTCGTACGTCGCCTCGCGGCCGGCAGCATATGCACGCGAAGCTCTCTTCGAGCCCCACGCCGTGCGCAATAGGCTACGCCCATTGCGCCTGATTTCCTGAGCCAAAATCGGACGTTTAAGCCCTCTACGCACCGTTTTTCTACAAATGGCGAGGCGGGCCCCGCTCCTGCACGGACATTAGCCCGACCAGTGCTCGCGGTAGACGGTCGTTTTGAAAATAAATAAATAAATTAACCCACGGCGTGCAATTTCGTGCTTGCTGGATTAACTGCGTCTTCGCCCGACGAATTCGATTCGGGAGAGGGCGGAAAAAAAAAAAAAAAAGAAAAAGAGGGAGGGGTGCAACACGAGGACTTCCCAGGGGGTCACCCATCCTAGTACTACTCTCGCCCAAGCACGCTTAACTTCGGAGTTCTGATGGGATCCGGTGCATTAGTGCTGGTATGATCGCACCCGTTGAGTTACGCGCGTTAAGTTCATTTATTTGATCCGTACTCGTCTCGCAGTAGCCCTTCACACTTCGAGCGGGCAAAACTTTCTATTCGTACGTCGCCTCGCGGCCGACAGCATATGCACGCGAAGCTCTCTTCGAGCCCCACGCCGTGCGCAATAGGCTACGCCCATTGCGCCTGATTTCCTGAGCCAAAATCGGACGTTTAAGCCCTCTACGCACCGTTTTTCTACAAATGGCGAGGCGGGCCCCGCTCCTGCACGGACATTAGCCCGACCAGTGCTCGCGGTAGACGGTCGTTTTGAAAATAAATAAATAAATTAACCCACGGCGTGCAATTTCGTGCTTGCTGGATTAACTGCGTCTTCGCCCGACGAATTCGATTCGGGAGAGGGCGGAAAAAAAAAAAAAAAGAAAAAGAGGGAGGGGTGCAACACGAGGACTTCCCAAGGGGTCACCCATCCTAGTACTACTCTCGCCCAAGCACGCTTAACTTCGGAGTTCTGATGGGATCCGGTGCATTAGTGCTGGTATGATCGCACCCGTTGAGTTACGCGCGTTAAGTTCATTTATTTGATCCGTACTCGTCTCGCAGTAGCCCTTCACACTTCGAGCGGGCAAAACTTTCTATTCGTACGTCGCCTCGCGGCCGGCAGCATATGCACGCGAAGCTCTCATCGAGCCCCACGCCGTGCGCAATAGGCTACGCCCATTGCGCCTGATTTCCTGAGCCAAAATCGGACGTTTAAGCCCTCTACGCACCGTTTTTCTACAAATGGCGAGGCGGGCCCCGCTCCTGCACGGACATTAGCCCGACCAGTGCTCGCGGTAGACGGTCGTTTTGAAAATAAATAAATAAATTAACCCACGGCGTGCAATTTCGTGCTTGCTGGATTAACTGCGTCTTCGCCCGACGAATTCGATTCGGGAGAGGGCGGAAAAAAAAAAAAAAAGAAAAAGAGGGAGGGGTGCAACACGAGGACTTCCCAGGGGGTCACCCATCCTAGTACTACTCTCGCCCAAGCACGCTTAACTTCGGAGTTCTGATGGGATCCGGTGCATTAGTGCTGGTATGATCGCACCCGTTGAGTTACGCGCGTTAAGTTCATTTATTTGATCCGTACTCGTCTCGCAATAGCCCTTCACACTTCGAGCGGGCAAAACTTTCTATTCGTACGTCGCCTCGCGGCCGGCAGCATATGCACGCGAAGCTCTCTTCGAGCCCCACGCCGTGCGCAATGGGCTACGCCCATTGCGCCTGATTTCCTGAGCCAAAATCGGACGTTTAAGCCCTCTACGCACCGTTTTTCTACAAATGGCGAGGCGGGCCCCGCTCCTGCACGGACATTAGCCCGACCAGTGCTCGCGGTAGACGGTCGTTTTGAAAATAAATAAATAAATTAACCCATGGCGTGCAATTTCGTGCTTGCTGGATTAACTGCGTCTTCGCCCGACGAATTCGATTCGGGAGAGGGCGGAAAAAAAAAAAAAGAAAAAGAGGGAGGGGTGCAACACGAGGACTTCCCAGGGGGTCACCCATCCTAGTACTACTCTCGCCCAAGCACGCTTAACTTCGGAGTTCTGATGGGATCCGGTGCATTAGTGCTGGTATGATCGCACCCGTTGAGTTACGCGCGTTAAGTTCATTTATTTGATCCGTACTCGTCTCGCAGTAGCCCTTCACACTTCGAGCGGGCAAAACTTTCAATTCGTACGTCGCCTCGCGGCCGGCAGCATATGCACGCGAAGCTCAGTGCTCGCGGTAGACGGTCGTTTTGAAAATAAATAAATAAATTAACCCACGGCGTGCAATTTCGTGCTTGCTGGATTAACTGCGTCTTCGCCCGACGAATTCGATTCGGGAGAGGGCAGAAAAAAAAAAAGAAAAAGAGGGAGGGCGGCAACACGAGGACTTCCCAGGGGGTCACCCATCCTAGTACTACTCTCGCCCAAGCACGCTTAACTTCGGAGTTCTGATGGGATCCGGTGCATTAGTGCTGGTATGATCGCACACTTTGAGTTACGCGCGTTAAATTCATTTATTTGATCCGTACTCATCTCGCGGTAGCCCTTCACACTTCGAGCGGGCAAAACTTTCTATTCGTACGCCGCCTCGCGGCCGGCAGCATATGCACGCGAAGCTCTCTTCGAGCCCAACGCCGTGCGCAATGGGCATAAATCGGACGTTTAAGCACTCTACGCACCGTTTTTCTACAAACGGCAGGCGGGCCCCGCTCATGCACGGACACTAGCCCGACCAAGGCTCGCCGTAGACGATCGTTTTGAAAATAAATAAATAAATTAACCAACGGCGTGCAATTTCGTGCTTGCTGGATTAACTGCGGCTTTGCCGGACGAATTCAATTCGGGAGAGGGCGGAAAAAAAAAAAAAGAAAAAGAGGGAGGGCTGCAACACGAGGACTTCCCAGGCGGTCACCCATCCTAGTACTACTCTCGCCCAAGCATGCTTAACTTCGGAGTTCTGATGGGATCCGGTGCATTAGTGCTGGTATGATCGCACCCCAACAGTTACGCGCGTTAAATTCATTTATTTGATCCGTACTCGTCTCGCGGTAGCCCTTCACACTTTGAGCGGGCTAAACTTTCTATTCGTACGTCGCCTCGCGGACGGCAGCAAATGCACGCGAAGCACTCTTCGAGGCGCCTGATTTCCTGAGCCAAAATCGGACGTTTCAGCCCTCTACGGGCCGTTTTTCTACAAACGGCGTGGCGGGCCCCGCTCCTGTACGGACACTAGCCCGACCAGGGCTCGCGGTAGACGATCGTTTTGAAAATAAATAAATAAACCCACGGCGTGCAATTTCGTGCTTGCTGGATTAACTGCGGCTTCGCTGGACGAATTCGATTCGGGAGAGGGCGGAAAAAAAAAAAAGGAAAAAGAGGGAGGGCTGCAACACGAGGACTTCCCAGGGTGTCACCCATCCTAGTACTACTCTTGCCCAAACACGCTTAACTTCGGAGTTCTGATGGGATCCGGTGCATTAGTGCTGGTATGATCGCACCCTTTGAGTTACGCGCGTTAAATTCGTTTAATTGATCCGTACTCGTCTCGCGGTAGCCCTTCACACTTCGAGCGGGTAAAACATTCTATTCGTACGTCGCCTCGCGGCCGGCAGCATATGCACGCGAAGCTCTCTTCGAGCCCCAAGCCGTGCGCAATTGGCTGTGCCCATTGTGCCTGATTTCCTGAGCAAAAATCGGACGTTTAAGCCCTCTACGCACCGTTTTTCTACAAACGGCGAGGCGGGCCCCGCTCCTGCACGGACACTAGCCCGACCAGGGCTCGCGGTAGACGATCGTTTTGAAAATAAATAAATAAATTAACCCACGGCGTGCAATTTCGTGCTTGCTGGATTAACTGCGTCTTCGCCCGACGAATTCGATTCGGGAGAGGGCGGAAAAAAAAAAAAAAAGAAAAAGAGGGAGGGGTGCAACACGAGGACTTCCCAGGGGGTCACCCATCCTAGTACTACTCTCGCCCAAGCACGCTTAACTTCGGAGTTCTGATGGGATCCGGTGCATTAGTGCTGGTATGATCGCACCCGTTGAGTTACGCGCGTTAAGTTCATTTATTTGATCCGTACTCGTCTCGCAATAGCCCTTCACACTTCGAGCGGGCAAAACTTTCTATTCGTACGTCGCCTCGCGGCCGGCAGCATATGCACGCGAAGCTCTCTTCGAGCCCCACGCCGTGCGCAATGGGCTACGCCCATTGCGCCTGATTTCCTGAGCCAAAATCGGACGTTTAAGCCCTCTACGCACCGTTTTTCTACAAATGGCGAGGCGGGCCCCGCTCCTGCACGGACATTAGCCCGACCAGTGCTCGCGGTAGACGGTCGTTTTGAAAATAAATAAATAAATTAACCCACGGCGTGCAATTTCGTGCTTGCTGGATTAACTGCGTCTTCGCCCGACGAATTCGATTCGGGAGAGGGCGGAAAAAAAAAAAAAAAGAAAACGAGGGAGGGGTGCAACACGAGGACTTCCCAGGGGGTCACCCATCCTAGTACTACTCTCGCCCAAGCACGCTTAACTTCGGAGTTCTGATGGGATCCGGTGCATTAGTGCTGGTATGATCGCACCCGTTGAGTTACGCGCGTTAAGTTCATTTATTTGATCCGTACTCGTCTCGCAATAGCCCTTCACACTTCGAGCGGGCAAAACTTTCTATTCGTACGTCGCCTCGCGGCCGGCAGCATATGCACGCGAAGCTCTCTTCGAGCCCCACGCCGTGCGCAATGGGCTACGCCCATTGCGCCTGATTTCCTGAGCCAAAATCGGACGTTTAAGCCCTCTACACACCGTTTTTCTACAAATGGCGAGGCGGGCCCCGCTCCTGCACGGACATTAGCCCGACCAGTGCTCGCGGTAGACGGTCGTTTTGAATATAAATAAATAAATTAACCCACGGCGTGCAATTTCGTGCTTGCTGGATTAACTGCGTCTTCGCCCGACGAATTCGATTCGGGAGAGGGCGGAAAAAAAAAAAAAAAAGAAAAAGAGGGAGGGGTGCAACACGAGGACTTCCCAGGGGGTCACCCATCCTAGTACTACTCTCGCCCAAGCACGCTTAACTTCGGAGTTCTGATGGGATCCGGTGCATTAGTGCTGGTATGATCGCACCCGTTGAGTTACGCGCGTTAAGTTCATTTATTTGATCCGTACTCGTCTCGCAGTAGCCCTTCACACTTCGAGTGGGCAAAACTTTCTATTCGTACGTCGCCTCGCGGCCGGCAGCATATGCACGCGAAGCTCTCTTCGAGCCCCACGCCGTGCGCAATAGGCTACGCCCATTGCGCCTGATTTCCTGAGCCAAAATCGGACGTTTAAGCCCTCTACGCACCGTTTTTCTACAAATGGCGAGGCGGGCCCCGCTCCTGCACGGACATTAGCCCGACCAGTGCTCGCGGTAGACGGTCGTTTTGAAAATAAATAAATAAATTAACCCACGGCGTGCAATTTCGTGCTTGCTGGATTAACTGCGTCTTCGCCCGACGAATTCGATTCGGGAGAGGGCGGAAAAAAAAAAAAAAAAGAAAAAGAGGGAGGGGTGCAACACGAGGACTTCCCAGGGGGTCACCCATCCTAGTACTACTCTCGCCCAAGCACGCTTAACTTCGGAGTTCTGATGGGATCCGGTGCATTAGTGCTGGTATGATCGCACCCGTTGAGTTACGCGCGTTAAGTTCATTTATTTGATCCGTACTCGTCTCGCAATAGCCCTTCACACTTCGAGCGGGCAAAACTTTCTATTCGTACGTCGCCTCGCGGCCGGCAGCATATACACGCGAAGCTCTCTTCGAGCCCCACGCCGTGCGCAATGGGCTACGCCCATTGCGCCTGATTTCCTGAGCCAAAATCGGACGTTTAAGCCCTCTACGCACCGTTTTTCTACAAATGGCGAGGCGGGCCCCGCTCCTGCACGGACATTAGCCCGACCAGTGCTCGCGGTAGACGGTCGTTTTGAAAATAAATAAATAAATTAACCCACGGCGTGCAATTTCGTGCTTGCTGGATTAACTGCGTCTTCGCCCGACGAATTCGATTCGGGAGAGGGCGGAAAAAAAAAAAAAAAAGAAAAAGAGGGAGGGGTGCAACACGAGGACTTCCCAGGGGGTCACCCATCCTAGTACTACTCTCGCCCAAGCACGCTTAACTTCGGAGTTCTGATGGGATCCGGTGCATTAGTGCTGGTATGATCGCACCCGTTGAGTTACGCGCGTTAAGTTCATTTATTTGATCCGTACTCGTCTCGCAATAGCCCTTCACACTTCGAGCGGGCAAAACTTTCTATTCGTACGTCGCCTCGCGGCCGGCAGCATATGCACGCGAAGCTCTCTTCGAGCCCCACGCCGTGCGCAATGGGCTACGCCCATTGCGCCTGATTTCCTGAGCCAAAATCGGACGTTTAAGCCCTCTACGCACCGTTTTTCTACAAATGGCGAGGCGGGCCCCGCTCCTGCACGGACATTAGCCCGACCAGTGCTCGCGGTAGACGGTCGTTTTGAAAATAAATAAATAAATTAACCCACGGCGTGCAATTTCGTGCTTGCTGGATTAACTGCGTCTTCGCCCGACGAATTCGATTCGGGAGAGGGCGGAAAAAAAAAAAAAAAAGAAAAAGAGGGAGGGGTGCAACACGAGGACTTCCCAGGGGGTCACCCATCCTAGTACTACTCTCGCCCAAGCACGCTTAACTTCGGAGTTCTGATGGGATCCGGTGCATTAGTGCTGGTATGATCGCACCCGTTGAGTTACGCGCGTTAAGTTCATTTATTTGATCCGTACTCGTCTCGCAATAGCCCTTCACACTTCGAGCGGGCAAAACTTTCTATTCGTACGTCGCCTCGCGGCCGGCAGCATATGCACGCGAAGCTCTCTTCGAGCCCCACGCCGTGCGCAATGGGCTACGCCCATTGCGCCTGATTTCCTGAGCCAAAATCGGACGTTTAAGCCCTCTACGCACCGTTTTTCTACAAATGGCGAGGCGGGCCCCGCTCCTGCACGGACATTAGCCCGACCAGTGCTCGCGGTAGACGGTCGTTTTGAAAATAAATAAATAAATTAACCCACGGCGTGCAATTTCGTGCTTGCTGGATTAACTGCGTCTTCGCCCGACGAATTCGATTCGGGAGAGGGCGGAAAAAAAAAAAAAAAGAAAACGAGGGAGGGGTGCAACACGAGGACTTCCCAGGGGGTCACCCATCCTAGTACTACTCTCGCCCAAGCACGCTTAACTTCGGAGTTCTGATGGGATCCGGTGCATTAGTGCTGGTATGATCGCACCCGTTGAGTTACGCGCGTTAAGTTCATTTATTTGATCCGTACTCGTCTCGCAATAGCCCTTCACACTTCGAGCGGGCAAAACTTTCTATTCGTACGTCGCCTCGCGGCCGGCAGCATATGCACGCGAAGCTCTCTTCGAGCCCCACGCCGTGCGCAATGGGCTACGCCCATTGCGCCTGATTTCCTGAGCCAAAATCGGACGTTTAAGCCCTCTACACACCGTTTTTCTACAAATGGCGAGGCGGGCCCCGCTCCTGCACGGACATTAGCCCGACCAGTGCTCGCGGTAGACGGTCGTTTTGAATATAAATAAATAAATTAACCCACGGCGTGCAATTTCGTGCTTGCTGGATTAACTGCGTCTTCGCCCGACGAATTCGATTCGGGAGAGGGCGGAAAAAAAAAAAAAAAAGAAAAAGAGGGAGGGGTGCAACACGAGGACTTCCCAGGGGGTCACCCATCCTAGTACTACTCTCGCCCAAGCACGCTTAACTTCGGAGTTCTGATGGGATCCGGTGCATTAGTGCTGGTATGATCGCACCCGTTGAGTTACGCGCGTTAAGTTCATTTATTTGATCCGTACTCGTCTCGCAGTAGCCCTTCACACTTCGAGCGGGCAAAACTTTCTATTCGTACGTCGCCTCGCGGCCGGCAGCATATGCACGCGAAGCTCTCTTCGAGCCCCACGCCGTGCGCAATAGGCTACGCCCATTGCGCCTGATTTCCTGAGCCAAAATCGGACGTTTAAGCCCTCTACGCACCGTTTTTCTACAAATGGCGAGGCGGGCCCCGCTCCTGCACGGACATTAGCCCGACCAGTGCTCGCGGTAGACGGTCGTTTTGAAAATAAATAAATAAATTAACCCACGGCGTGCAATTTCGTGCTTGCTGGATTAACTGCGTCTTCGCCCGACGAATTCGATTCGGGAGAGGGCGGAAAAAAAAAAAAAAAGAAAAAGAGGGAGGGGTGCAACACGAGGACTTCCCAGGGGGTCACCCATCCTAGTACTACTCTCGCCCAAGCACGCTTAACTTCGGAGTTCTGATGGGATCCGGTGCATTAGTGCTGGTATGATCGCACCCGTTGAGTTACGCGCGTTAAGTTCATTTATTTGATCCGTACTCGTCTCGCAATAGCCCTTCACACTTCGAGCGGGCAAAACTTTCTATTCGTACGTCGCCTCGCGGCCGGCAGCATATGCACGCGAAGCTCTCTTCGAGCCCCACGCCGTGCGCAATGGGCTACGCCCATTGCGCCTGATTTCCTGAGCCAAAATCGGACGTTTAAGCCCTCTACGCACCGTTTTTCTACAAATGGCGAGGCGGGCCCCGCTCCTGCACGGACATTAGCCCGACCAGTGCTCGCGGTAGACGGTCGTTTTGAAAATAAATAAATAAATTAACCCACGGCGTGCAATTTCGTGCTTGCTGGATTAACTGCGTCTTCGCCCGACGAATTCGATTCGGGAGAGGGCGGAAAAAAAAAAAAAGAAAAAGAGGGAGGGGTGCAACACGAGGACTTCCCAGGGGGTCACCCATCCTAGTACTACTCTCGCCCAAGCACGCTTAACTTCGGAGTTCTGATGGGATCCGGTGCATTAGTGCTGGTATGATCGCACCCGTTGAGTTACGCGCGTTAAGTTCATTTATTTGATCCGTACTCGTCTCGCAGTAGCCCTTCACACTTCGAGCGGGCAAAACTTTCAATTCGTACGTCGCCTCGCGGCCGGCAGCATATGCACGCGAAGCTCAGTGCTCGCGGTAGACGGTCGTTTTGAAAATAAATAAATAAATTAACCCACGGCGTGCAATTTCGTGCTTGCTGGATTAACTGCGTCTTCGCCCGACGAATTCGATTCGGGAGAGGGCAGAAAAAAAAAAAGAAAAAGAGGGAGGGCGGCAACACGAGGACTTCCCAGGGGGTCACCCATCCTAGTACTACTCTCGCCCAAGCACGCTTAACTTCGGAGTTCTGATGGGATCCGGTGCATTAGTGCTGGTATGATCGCACACTTTGAGTTACGCGCGTTAAATTCATTTATTTGATCCGTACTCATCTCGCGGTAGCCCTTCACACTTCGAGCGGGCAAAACTTTCTATTCGTACGCCGCCTCGCGGCCGGCAGCATATGCACGCGAAGCTCTCTTCGAGCCCCACGCCGTGCGCAATGGGCATAAATCGGACGTTTAAGCACTCTACGCACCGTTTTTCTACAAACGGCAGGCGGGCCCCGCTCATGCACGGACACTAGCCCGACCAAGGCTCGCCGTAGACGATCGTTTTGAAAATAAATAAATAAATTAACCAACGGCGTGCAATTTCGTGCTTGCTGGATTAACTGCGGCTTTGCCGGACGAATTCAATTCGGGAGAGGGCGGAAAAAAAAAAAAAGAAAAAGAGGGAGGGCTGCAACACGAGGACTTCCCAGGCGGTCACCCATCCTAGTACTACTCTCGCCCAAGCATGCTTAACTTCGGAGTTCTGATGGGATCCGGTGCATTAGTGCTGGTATGATCGCACCCCAACAGTTACGCGCGTTAAATTCATTTATTTGATCCGTACTCGTCTCGCGGTAGCCCTTCACACTTTGAGCGGGCTAAACTTTCTATTCGTACGTCGCCTCGCGGACGGCAGCAAATGCACGCGAAGCACTCTTCGAGGCGCCTGATTTCCTGAGCCAAAATCGGACGTTTCAGCCCTCTACGGGCCGTTTTTCTACAAACGGCGTGGCGGGCCCCGCTCCTGTACGGACACTAGCCCGACCAGGGCTCGCGGTAGACGATCGTTTTGAAAATAAATAAATAAACCCACGGCGTGCAATTTCGTGCTTGCTGGATTAACTGCGGCTTCGCTGGACGAATTCGATTCGGGAGAGGGCGGAAAAAAAAAAAAGGAAAAAGAGGGAGGGCTGCAACACGAGGACTTCCCAGGGTGTCACCCATCCTAGTACTACTCTTGCCCAAACACGCTTAACTTCGGAGTTCTGATGGGATCCGGTGCATTAGTGCTGGTATGATCGCACCCTTTGAGTTACGCGCGTTAAATTCGTTTAATTGATCCGTACTCGTCTCGCGGTAGCCCTTCACACTTCGAGCGGGTAAAACATTCTATTCGTACGTCGCCTCGCGGCCGGCAGCATATGCACGCGAAGCTCTCTTCGAGCCCCAAGCCGTGCGCAATTGGCTGTGCCCATTGTGCCTGATTTCCTGAGCAAAAATCGGACGTTTAAGCCCTCTACGCACCGTTTTTCTACAAACGGCGAGGCGGGCCCCGCTCCTGCACGGACACTAGCCCGACCAGGGCTCGCGGTAGACGATCGTTTTGAAAATAAATAAATAAATTAACCCACGGCGTGCAATTTCGTGCTTGCTGGATTAACTGCGTCTTCGCCCGACGAATTCGATTCGGGAGAGGGCGGAAAAAAAAAAAAAAAGAAAAAGAGGGAGGGGTGCAACACGAGGACTTCCCAGGGGGTCACCCATCCTAGTACTACTCTCGCCCAAGCACGCTTAACTTCGGAGTTCTGATGGGATCCGGTGCATTAGTGCTGGTATGATCGCACCCGTTGAGTTACGCGCGTTAAGTTCATTTATTTGATCCGTACTCGTCTCGCAATAGCCCTTCACACTTCGAGCGGGCAAAACTTTCTATTCGTACGTCGCCTCGCGGCCGGCAGCATATGCACGCGAAGCTCTCTTCGAGCCCCACGCCGTGCGCAATGGGCTACGCCCATTGCGCCTGATTTCCTGAGCCAAAATCGGACGTTTAAGCCCTCTACGCACCGTTTTTCTACAAATGGCGAGGCGGGCCCCGCTCCTGCACGGACATTAGCCCGACCAGTGCTCGCGGTAGACGGTCGTTTTGAAAATAAATAAATAAATTAACCCACGGCGTGCAATTTCGTGCTTGCTGGATTAACTGCGTCTTCGCCCGACGAATTCGATTCGGGAGAGGGCGGAAAAAAAAAAAAAAAGAAAACGAGGGAGGGGTGCAACACGAGGACTTCCCAGGGGGTCACCCATCCTAGTACTACTCTCGCCCAAGCACGCTTAACTTCGGAGTTCTGATGGGATCCGGTGCATTAGTGCTGGTATGATCGCACCCGTTGAGTTACGCGCGTTAAGTTCATTTATTTGATCCGTACTCGTCTCGCAATAGCCCTTCACACTTCGAGCGGGCAAAACTTTCTATTCGTACGTCGCCTCGCGGCCGGCAGCATATGCACGCGAAGCTCTCTTCGAGCCCCACGCCGTGCGCAATGGGCTACGCCCATTGCGCCTGATTTCCTGAGCCAAAATCGGACGTTTAAGCCCTCTACACACCGTTTTTCTACAAATGGCGAGGCGGGCCCCGCTCCTGCACGGACATTAGCCCGACCAGTGCTCGCGGTAGACGGTCGTTTTGAATATAAATAAATAAATTAACCCACGGCGTGCAATTTCGTGCTTGCTGGATTAACTGCGTCTTCGCCCGACGAATTCGATTCGGGAGAGGGCGGAAAAAAAAAAAAAAAAGAAAAAGAGGGAGGGGTGCAACACGAGGACTTCCCAGGGGGTCACCCATCCTAGTACTACTCTCGCCCAAGCACGCTTAACTTCGGAGTTCTGATGGGATCCGGTGCATTAGTGCTGGTATGATCGCACCCGTTGAGTTACGCGCGTTAAGTTCATTTATTTGATCCGTACTCGTCTCGCAGTAGCCCTTCACACTTCGAGTGGGCAAAACTTTCTATTCGTACGTCGCCTCGCGGCCGGCAGCATATGCACGCGAAGCTCTCTTCGAGCCCCACGCCGTGCGCAATAGGCTACGCCCATTGCGCCTGATTTCCTGAGCCAAAATCGGACGTTTAAGCCCTCTACGCACCGTTTTTCTACAAATGGCGAGGCGGGCCCCGCTCCTGCACGGACATTAGCCCGACCAGTGCTCGCGGTAGACGGTCGTTTTGAAAATAAATAAATAAATTAACCCACGGCGTGCAATTTCGTGCTTGCTGGATTAACTGCGTCTTCGCCCGACGAATTCGATTCGGGAGAGGGCGGAAAAAAAAAAAAAAAAGAAAAAGAGGGAGGGGTGCAACACGAGGACTTCCCAGGGGGTCACCCATCCTAGTACTACTCTCGCCCAAGCACGCTTAACTTCGGAGTTCTGATGGGATCCGGTGCATTAGTGCTGGTATGATCGCACCCGTTGAGTTACGCGCGTTAAGTTCATTTATTTGATCCGTACTCGTCTCGCAGTAGCCCTTCACACTTCGAGCGGGCAAAACTTTCTATTCGTACGTCGCCTCGCGGCCGACAGCATATGCACGCGAAGCTCTCTTCGAGCCCCACGCCGTGCGCAATGGCTACGCCCATTGCGCCTGATTTCCTGAGCCAAAATCGGACGTTTAAGCCCTCTACGCACCGTTTTTCTACAAATGGCGAGGCGGGCCCCGCTCCTGCACGGACATTAGCCCGACCAGTGCTCGCGGTAGACGGTCGTTTTGAAAATAAATAAATAAATTAACCCACGGCGTGCAATTTCGTGCTTGCTGGATTAACTGCGTCTTCGCCCGACGAATTCGATTCGGGAGAGGGCGGAAAAAAAAAAAAAAAGAAAAAGAGGGAGGGGTGCAACACGAGGACTTCCCAAGGGGTCACCCATCCTAGTACTACTCTCGCCCAAGCACGCTTAACTTCGGAGTTCTGATGGGATCCGGTGCATTAGTGCTGGTATGATCGCACCCGTTGAGTTACGCGCGTTAAGTTCATTTATTTGATCCGTACTCGTCTCGCAGTAGCCCTTCACACTTCGAGCGGGCAAAACTTTCTATTCGTACGTCGCCTCGCGGCCGGCAGCATATGCACGCGAAGCTCTCTTCGAGCCCCACGCCGTGCGCAATGGGCATAAATCGGACGTTTAAGCACTCTACGCACCGTTTTTCTACAAACGGCAGGCGGGCCCCGCTCATGCACGGACACTAGCCCGACCAAGGCTCGCCGTAGACGATCGTTTTGAAAATAAATAAATAAATTAACCAACGGCGTGCAATTTCGTGCTTGCTGGATTAACTGCGGCTTTGCCGGACGAATTCAATTCGGGAGAGGGCGGAAAAAAAAAAAAAGAAAAAGAGGGAGGGCTGCAACACGAGGACTTCCCAGGCGGTCACCCATCCTAGTACTACTCTCGCCCAAGCATGCTTAACTTCGGAGTTCTGATGGGATCCGGTGCATTAGTGCTGGTATGATCGCACCCCAACAGTTACGCGCGTTAAATTCATTTATTTGATCCGTACTCGTCTCGCGGTAGCCCTTCACACTTTGAGCGGGCTAAACTTTCTATTCGTACGTCGCCTCGCGGACGGCAGCAAATGCACGCGAAGCACTCTTCGAGGCGCCTGATTTCCTGAGCCAAAATCGGACGTTTCAGCCCTCTACGGGCCGTTTTTCTACAAACGGCGTGGCGGGCCCCGCTCCTGTACGGACACTAGCCCGACCAGGGCTCGCGGTAGACGATCGTTTTGAAAATAAATAAATAAACCCACGGCGTGCAATTTCGTGCTTGCTGGATTAACTGCGGCTTCGCTGGACGAATTCGATTCGGGAGAGGGCGGAAAAAAAAAAAAGGAAAAAGAGGGAGGGCTGCAACACGAGGACTTCCCAGGGTGTCACCCATCCTAGTACTACTCTTGCCCAAACACGCTTAACTTCGGAGTTCTGATGGGATCCGGTGCATTAGTGCTGGTATGATCGCACCCTTTGAGTTACGCGCGTTAAATTCGTTTAATTGATCCGTACTCGTCTCGCGGTAGCCCTTCACACTTCGAGCGGGTAAAACATTCTATTCGTACGTCGCCTCGCGGCCGGCAGCATATGCACGCGAAGCTCTCTTCGAGCCCCAAGCCGTGCGCAATTGGCTGTGCCCATTGTGCCTGATTTCCTGAGCAAAAATCGGACGTTTAAGCCCTCTACGCACCGTTTTTCTACAAACGGCGAGGCGGGCCCCGCTCCTGCACGGACACTAGCCCGACCAGGGCTCGCGGTAGACGATCGTTTTGAAAATAAATAAATAAATTAACCCACGGCGTGCAATTTCGTGCTTGCTGGATTAACTGCGTCTTCGCCCGACGAATTCGATTCGGGAGAGGGCGGAAAAAAAAAAAAAAAAGAAAAAGAGGGAGGGGTGCAACACGAGGACTTCCCAGGGGGTCACCCATCCTAGTACTACTCTCGCCCAAGCACGCTTAACTTCGGAGTTCTGATGGGATCCGGTGCATTAGTGCTGGTATGATCGCACCCGTTGAGTTACGCGCGTTAAGTTCATTTATTTGATCCGTACTCGTCTCGCAATAGCCCTTCACACTTCGAGCGGGCAAAACTTTCTATTCGTACGTCGCCTCGCGGCCGGCAGCATATGCACGCGAAGCTCTCTTCGAGCCCCACGCCGTGCGCAATGGGCTACGCCCATTGCGCCTGATTTCCTGAGCCAAAATCGGACGTTTAAGCCCTCTACGCACCGTTTTTCTACAAATGGCGAGGCGGGCCCCGCTCCTGCACGGACATTAGCCCGACCAGTGCTCGCGGTAGACGGTCGTTTTGAAAATAAATAAATAAATTAACCCACGGCGTGCAATTTCGTGCTTGCTGGATTAACTGCGTCTTCGCCCGACGAATTCGATTCGGGAGAGGGCGGAAAAAAAAAAAAAAAGAAAACGAGGGAGGGGTGCAACACGAGGACTTCCCAGGGGGTCACCCATCCTAGTACTACTCTCGCCCAAGCACGCTTAACTTCGGAGTTCTGATGGGATCCGGTGCATTAGTGCTGGTATGATCGCACCCGTTGAGTTACGCGCGTTAAGTTCATTTATTTGATCCGTACTCGTCTCGCAATAGCCCTTCACACTTCGAGCGGGCAAAACTTTCTATTCGTACGTCGCCTCGCGGCCGGCAGCATATGCACGCGAAGCTCTCTTCGAGCCCCACGCCGTGCGCAATGGGCTACGCCCATTGCGCCTGATTTCCTGAGCCAAAATCGGACGTTTAAGCCCTCTACACACCGTTTTTCTACAAATGGCGAGGCGGGCCCCGCTCCTGCACGGACATTAGCCCGACCAGTGCTCGCGGTAGACGGTCGTTTTGAATATAAATAAATAAATTAACCCACGGCGTGCAATTTCGTGCTTGCTGGATTAACTGCGTCTTCGCCCGACGAATTCGATTCGGGAGAGGGCGGAAAAAAAAAAAAAAAAGAAAAAGAGGGAGGGGTGCAACACGAGGACTTCCCAGGGGGTCACCCATCCTAGTACTACTCTCGCCCAAGCACGCTTAACTTCGGAGTTCTGATGGGATCCGGTGCATTAGTGCTGGTATGATCGCACCCGTTGAGTTACGCGCGTTAAGTTCATTTATTTGATCCGTACTCGTCTCGCAGTAGCCCTTCACACTTCGAGTGGGCAAAACTTTCTATTCGTACGTCGCCTCGCGGCCGGCAGCATATGCACGCGAAGCTCTCTTCGAGCCCCACGCCGTGCGCAATAGGCTACGCCCATTGCGCCTGATTTCCTGAGCCAAAATCGGACGTTTAAGCCCTCTACGCACCGTTTTTCTACAAATGGCGAGGCGGGCCCCGCTCCTGCACGGACATTAGCCCGACCAGTGCTCGCGGTAGACGGTCGTTTTGAAAATAAATAAATAAATTAACCCACGGCGTGCAATTTCGTGCTTGCTGGATTAACTGCGTCTTCGCCCGACGAATTCGATTCGGGAGAGGGCGGAAAAAAAAAAAAAAAAGAAAAAGAGGGAGGGGTGCAACACGAGGACTTCCCAGGGGGTCACCCATCCTAGTACTACTCTCGCCCAAGCACGCTTAACTTCGGAGTTCTGATGGGATCCGGTGCATTAGTGCTGGTATGATCGCACCCGTTGAGTTACGCGCGTTAAGTTCATTTATTTGATCCGTACTCGTCTCGCAGTAGCCCTTCACACTTCGAGCGGGCAAAACTTTCTATTCGTACGTCGCCTCGCGGCCGACAGCATATGCACGCGAAGCTCTCTTCGAGCCCCACGCCGTGCGCAATGGCTACGCCCATTGCGCCTGATTTCCTGAGCCAAAATCGGACGTTTAAGCCCTCTACGCACCGTTTTTCTACAAATGGCGAGGCGGGCCCCGCTCCTGCACGGACATTAGCCCGACCAGTGCTCGCGGTAGACGGTCGTTTTGAAAATAAATAAATAAATTAACCCACGGCGTGCAATTTCGTGCTTGCTGGATTAACTGCGTCTTCGCCCGACGAATTCGATTCGGGAGAGGGCGGAAAAAAAAAAAAAAAGAAAAAGAGGGAGGGGTGCAACACGAGGACTTCCCAAGGGGTCACCCATCCTAGTACTACTCTCGCCCAAGCACGCTTAACTTCGGAGTTCTGATGGGATCCGGTGCATTAGTGCTGGTATGATCGCACCCGTTGAGTTACGCGCGTTAAGTTCATTTATTTGATCCGTACTCGTCTCGCAGTAGCCCTTCACACTTCGAGCGGGCAAAACTTTCTATTCGTACGTCGCCTCGCGGCCGGCAGCATATGCACGCGAAGCTCTCTTCGAGCCCCACGCCGTGCGCAATAGGCTACGCCCATTGCGCCTGATTTCCTGAGCCAAAATCGGACGTTTAAGCCCTCTACGCACCGTTTTTCTACAAATGGCGAGGCGGGCCCCGCTCCTGCACGGACATTAGCCCGACCAGTGCTCGCGGTAGACGGTCGTTTTGAAAATAAATAAATAAATTAACCCACGGCGTGCAATTTCGTGCTTGCTGGATTAACTGCGTCTTCGCCCGACGAATTCGATTCGGGAGAGGGCGGAAAAAAAAAAAAAAAGAAAAAGAGGGAGGGGTGCAACACGAGGACTTCCCAGGGGGTCACCCATCCTAGTACTACTCTCGCCCAAGCACGCTTAACTTCGGAGTTCTGATGGGATCCGGTGCATTAGTGCTGGTATGATCGCACACGTTGAGTTGCGCGCGTTAAGTTCATTTATTTGATCCGTACTCGTCTCGCAATAGCCCTTCACACTTCGAGCGGGCAAAACTTTCTATTCGTACGTCGCCTCGCGGCCGGCAGCATATGCACGCGAAGCTCTCTTCGAGCCCCACGCCGTGCGCAATGGGCTACGCCCATTGCGCCTGATTTCCTGAGCCAAAATCGGACGTTTAAGCCCTCTACGCACCGTTTTTCTACAAATGGCGAGGCGGGCCCCGCTCCTGCACGGACATTAGCCCGACCAGTGCTCGCGGTAGACGGTCGTTTTGAAAATAAATAAATAAATTAACCCACGGCGTGCAATTTCGTGCTTGCTGGATTAACTGCGTCTTCGCCCGACGAATTCGATTCGGGAGAGGGCGGAAAAAAAAAAAAAAAGAAAAAGAGGGAGGGGTGCAACACGAGGACTTCCCAGGGGGTCACCCATCCTAGTACTACTCTCGCCCAAGCACGCTTAACTTCGGAGTTCTGATGGGATCCGGTGCATTAGTGCTGGTATGATCGCACCCGTTGAGTTACGCGCGTTAAGTTCATTTATTTGATCCGTACTCGTCTCGCAATAGCCCTTCACACTTCGAGCGGGCAAAACTTTCTATTCGTACGTCGCCTCGCGGCCGGCAGCATATGCACGCGAAGCTCTCTTCGAGCCCCACGCCGTGAGCAATGGGCTACGCCCATTGCGCCTGATTTCCTGAGCCAAAATCGGACGTTTAAGCCCTCTACGCACCGTTTTTCTACAAATGGCGAGGCGGGCCCCGCTCCTGCACGGACATTAGCCCGACCAGTGCTCGCGGTAGACGGTCGTTTTGAAAATAAATAAATAAATTAACCCACGGCGTGCAATTTCGTGCTTGCTGGATTAACTGCGTCTTCGCCCGACGAATTCGATTCGGGAGAGGGCGGAAAAAAAAAAAAAAAGAAAACGAGGGAGGGGTGCAACACGAGGACTTCCCAGGGGGTCACCCATCCTAGTACTACTCTCGCCCAAGCACGCTTAACTTCGGAGTTCTGATGGGATCCGGTGCATTAGTGCTGGTATGATCGCACCCGTTGAGTTACGCGCGTTAAGTTCATTTATTTGATCCGTACTCGTCTCGCAATAGCCCTTCACACTTCGAGCGGGCAAAACTTTCTATTCGTACGTCGCCTCGCGGCCGGCAGCATATGCACGCGAAGCTCTCTTCGAGCCCCACGCCGTGCGCAATGGGCTACGCCCATTGCGCCTGATTTCCTGAGCCAAAATCGGACGTTTAAGCCCTCTACACACCGTTTTTCTACAAATGGCGAGGCGGGCCCCGCTCCTGCACGGACATTAGCCCGACCAGTGCTCGCGGTAGACGGTCGTTTTGAATATAAATAAATAAATTAACCCACGGCGTGCAATTTCGTGCTTGCTGGATTAACTGCGTCTTCGCCCGACGAACTCGATTCGGGAGAGGGCGGAAAAAAAAAAAAAAAAGAAAAAGAGGGAGGGGTGCAACACGAGGACTTCCCAGGGGGTCACCCATCCTAGTACTACTCTCGCCCAAGCACGCTTAACTTCGGAGTTCTGATGGGATCCGGTGCATTAGTGCTGGTATGATCGCACCCGTTGAGTTACGCGCGTTAAGTTCATTTATTTGATCCGTACTCGTCTCGCAGTAGCCCTTCACACTTCGAGTGGGCAAAACTTTCTATTCGTACGTCGCCTCGCGGCCGGCAGCATATGCACGCGAAGCTCTCTTCGAGCCCCACGCCGTGCGCAATAGGCTACGCCCATTGCGCCTGATTTCCTGAGCCAAAATCGGACGTTTAAGCCCTCTACGCACCGTTTTTCTACAAATGGCGAGGCGGGCCCCGCTCCTGCACGGACATTAGCCCGACCAGTGCTCGCGGTAGACGGTCGTTTTGAAAATAAATAAATAAATTAACCCACGGCGTGCAATTTCGTGCTTGCTGGATTAACTGCGTCTTCGCCCGACGAATTCGATTCGGGAGAGGGCGGAAAAAAAAAAAAAAAAAGAAAAAGAGGGAGGGGTGCAACACGAGGACTTCCCAGGGGGTCACCCATCCTAGTACTACTCTCGCCCAAGCACGCTTAACTTCGGAGTTCTGATGGGATCCGGTGCATTAGTGCTGGTATGATCGCACCCGTTGAGTTACGCGCGTTAAGTTCATTTATTTGATCCGTACTCGTCTCGCAGTAGCCCTTCACACTTCGAGCGGGCAAAACTTTCTATTCGTACGTCGCCTCGCGGCCGACAGCATATGCACGCGAAGCTCTCTTCGAGCCCCACGCCGTGCGCAATAGGCTACGCCCATTGCGCCTGATTTCCTGAGCCAAAATCGGACGTTTAAGCCCTCTACGCACCGTTTTTCTACAAATGGCGAGGCGGGCCCCGCTCCTGCACGGACATTAGCCCGACCAGTGCTCGCGGTAGACGGTCGTTTTGAAAATAAATAAATAAATTAACCCACGGCGTGCAATTTCGTGCTTGCTGGATTAACTGCGGCTTCGCTGGACGAATTCGATTCGGGAGAGGGCGGAAAAAAAAAAAAGGAAAAAGAGGGAGGGCTGCAACACGAGGACTTCCCAGGGTGTCACCCATCCTAGTACTACTCTTGCCCAAACACGCTTAACTTCGGAGTTCTGATGGGATCCGGTGCATTAGTGCTGGTATGATCGCACCCTTTGAGTTACGCGCGTTAAATTCGTTTAATTGATCCGTACTCGTCTCGCGGTAGCCCTTCACACTTCGAGCGGGTAAAACATTCTATTCGTACGTCGCCTCGCGGCCGGCAGCATATGCACGCGAAGCTCTCTTCGAGCCCCAAGCCGTGCGCAATTGGCTGTGCCCATTGTGCCTGATTTCCTGAGCAAAAATCGGACGTTTAAGCCCTCTACGCACCGTTTTTCTACAAACGGCGAGGCGGGCCCCGCTCCTGCACGGACACTAGCCCGACCAGGGCTCGCGGTAGACGATCGTTTTGAAAATAAATAAATAAATTAACCCACGGCGTGCAATTTCGTGCTTGCTGGATTAACTGCGTCTTCGCCCGACGAATTCGATTCGGGAGAGGGCGGAAAAAAAAAAAAAAAGAAAAAGAGGGAGGGGTGCAACACGAGGACTTCCCAGGGGGTCACCCATCCTAGTACTACTCTCGCCCAAGCACGCTTAACTTCGGAGTTCTGATGGGATCCGGTGCATTAGTGCTGGTATGATCGCACCCGTTGAGTTACGCGCGTTAAGTTCATTTATTTGATCCGTACTCGTCTCGCAATAGCCCTTCACACTTCGAGCGGGCAAAACTTTCTATTCGTACGTCGCCTCGCGGCCGGCAGCATATGCACGCGAAGCTCTCTTCGAGCCCCACGCCGTGCGCAATGGGCTACGCCCATTGCGCCTGATTTCCTGAGCCAAAATCGGACGTTTAAGCCCTCTACGCACCGTTTTTCTACAAATGGCGAGGCGGGCCCCGCTCCTGCACGGACATTAGCCCGACCAGTGCTCGCGGTAGACGGTCGTTTTGAAAATAAATAAATAAATTAACCCACGGCGTGCAATTTCGTGCTTGCTGGATTAACTGCGTCTTCGCCCGACGAATTCGATTCGGGAGAGGGCGGAAAAAAAAAAAAAAAGAAAACGAGGGAGGGGTGCAACACGAGGACTTCCCAGGGGGTCACCCATCCTAGTACTACTCTCGCCCAAGCACGCTTAACTTCGGAGTTCTGATGGGATCCGGTGCATTAGTGCTGGTATGATCGCACCCGTTGAGTTACGCGCGTTAAGTTCATTTATTTGATCCGTACTCGTCTCGCAATAGCCCTTCACACTTCGAGCGGGCAAAACTTTCTATTCGTACGTCGCCTCGCGGCCGGCAGCATATGCACGCGAAGCTCTCTTCGAGCCCCACGCCGTGCGCAATGGGCTACGCCCATTGCGCCTGATTTCCTGAGCCAAAATCGGACGTTTAAGCCCTCTACACACCGTTTTTCTACAAATGGCGAGGCGGGCCCCGCTCCTGCACGGACATTAGCCCGACCAGTGCTCGCGGTAGACGGTCGTTTTGAATATAAATAAATAAATTAACCCACGGCGTGCAATTTCGTGCTTGCTGGATTAACTGCGTCTTCGCCCGACGAATTCGATTCGGGAGAGGGCGGAAAAAAAAAAAAAAAAGAAAAAGAGGGAGGGGTGCAACACGAGGACTTCCCAGGGGGTCACCCATCCTAGTACTACTCTCGCCCAAGCACGCTTAACTTCGGAGTTCTGATGGGATCCGGTGCATTAGTGCTGGTATGATCGCACCCGTTGAGTTACGCTCGTTAAGTTCATTTATTTGATCCGTACTCGTCTCGCAGTAGCCCTTCACACTTCGAGTGGGCAAAACTTTCTATTCGTACGTCGCCTCGCGGCCGGCAGCATATGCACGCGAAGCTCTCTTCGAGCCCCACGCCGTGCGCAATAGGCTACGCCCATTGCGCCTGATTTCCTGAGCCAAAATCGGACGTTTAAGCCCTCTACGCACCGTTTTTCTACAAATGGCGAGGCGGGCCCCGCTCCTGCACGGACATTAGCCCGACCAGTGCTCGCGGTAGACGGTCGTTTTGAAAATAAATAAATAAATTAACCCACGGCGTGCAATTTCGTGCTTGCTGGATTAACTGCGTCTTCGCCCGACGAATTCGATTCGGGAGAGGGCGGAAAAAAAAAAAAAAAAGAAAAAGAGGGAGGGGTGCAACACGAGGACTTCCCAGGGGGTCACCCATCCTAGTACTACTCTCGCCCAAGCACGCTTAACTTCGGAGTTCTGATGGGATCCGGTGCATTAGTGCTGGTATGATCGCACCCGTTGAGTTACGCGCGTTAAGTTCATTTATTTGATCCGTACTCGTCTCGCAATAGCCCTTCACACTTCGAGCGGGCAAAACTTTCTATTCGTACGTCGCCTCGCGGCCGGCAGCATATACACGCGAAGCTCTCTTCGAGCCCCACGCCGTGCGCAATGGGCTACGCCCATTGCGCCTGATTTCCTGAGCCAAAATCGGACGTTTAAGCCCTCTACGCACCGTTTTTCTACAAATGGCGAGGCGGGCCCCGCTCCTGCACGGACATTAGCCCGACCAGTGCTCGCGGTAGACGGTCGTTTTGAAAATAAATAAATAAATTAACCCACGGCGTGCAATTTCGTGCTTGCTGGATTAACTGCGTCTTCGCCCGACGAATTCGATTCGGGAGAGGGCGGAAAAAAAAAAAAAAAAGAAAAAGAGGGAGGGGTGCAACACGAGGACTTCCCAGGGGGTCACCCATCCTAGTACTACTCTCGCCCAAGCACGCTTAACTTCGGAGTTCTGATGGGATCCGGTGCATTAGTGCTGGTATGATCGCACCCGTTGAGTTACGCGCGTTAAGTTCATTTATTTGATCCGTACTCGTCTCGCAATAGCCCTTCACATTTCGAGCGGGCAAAACTTTCTATTCGTACGTCGCCTCGCGGCCGGCAGCATATGCACGCGAAGCTCTCTTCGAGCCCCACGCCGTGCGCAATGGGCTACGCCCATTGCGCCTGATTTCCTGAGCCAAAATCGGACGTTTAAGCCCTCTACGCACCGTTTTTCTACAAATGGCGAGGCGGGCCCCGCTCCTGCACGGACATTAGCCCGACCAGTGCTCGCGGTAGACGGTCGTTTTGAAAATAAATAAATAAATTAACCCACGGCGTGCAATTTCGTGCTTGCTGGATTAACTGCGTCTTCGCCCGACGAATTCGATTCGGGAGAGGGCGGAAAAAAAAAAAAAAAGAAAAAGAGGGAGGGGTGCAACACGAGGACTTCCCAGGGGGTCACCCATCCTAGTACTACTCTCGCCCAAGCACGCTTAACTTCGGAGTTCTGATGGGATCCGGTGCATTAGTGCTGGTATGATCGCACCCGTTGAGTTACGCGCGTTAAGTTCATTTATTTGATCCGTACTCGTCTCGCAATAGCCCTTCACACTTCGAGCGGGCAAAACTTTCTATTCGTACGTCGCCTCGCGGCCGGCAGCATATGCACGCGAAGCTCTCTTCGAGCCCCACGCCGTGCGCAATGGGCTACGCCCATTGCGCCTGATTTCCTGAGCCAAAATCGGACGTTTAAGCCCTCTACGCACCGTTTTTCTACAAATGGCGAGGCGGGCCCCGCTCCTGCACGGACATTAGCCCGACCAGTGCTCGCGGTAGACGGTCGTTTTGAAAATAAATAAATAAATTAACCCACGGCGTGCAATTTCGTGCTTGCTGGATTAACTGCGTCTTCGCCCGACGAATTCGATTCGGGAGAGGGCGGAAAAAAAAAAAAAAAGAAAACGAGGGAGGGGTGCAACACGAGGACTTCCCAGGGGGTCACCCATCCTAGTACTACTCTCGCCCAAGCACGCTTAACTTCGGAGTTCTGATGGGATCCGGTGCATTAGTGCTGGTATGATCGCACCCGTTGAGTTACGCGCGTTAAGTTCATTTATTTGATCCGTACTCGTCTCGCAATAGCCCTTCACACTTCGAGCGGGCAAAACTTTCTATTCGTACGTCGCCTCGCGGCCGGCAGCATATGCACGCGAAGCTCTCTTCGAGCCCCACGCCGTGCGCAATGGGCTACGCCCATTGCGCCTGATTTCCTGAGCCAAAATCGGACGTTTAAGCCCTCTACACACCGTTTTTCTACAAATGGCGAGGCGGGCCCCGCTCCTGCACGGACATTAGCCCGACCAGTGCTCGCGGTAGACGGTCGTTTTGAATATAAATAAATAAATTAACCCACGGCGTGCAATTTCGTGCTTGCTGGATTAACTGCGTCTTCGCCCGACGAATTCGATTCGGGAGAGGGCGGAAAAAAAAAAAAAAAAGAAAAAGAGGGAGGGGTGCAACACGAGGACTTCCCAGGGGGTCACCCATCCTAGTACTACTCTCGCCCAAGCACGCTTAACTTCGGAGTTCTGATGGGATCCGGTGCATTAGTGCTGGTATGATCGCACCCGTTGAGTTACGCGCGTTAAGTTCATTTATTTGATCCGTACTCGTCTCGCAGTAGCCCTTCACACTTCGAGCGGGCAAAACTTTCTATTCGTACGTCGCCTCGCGGCCGGCAGCATATGCACGCGAAGCTCTCTTCGAGCCCCACGCCGTGCGCAATAGGCTACGCCCATTGCGCCTGATTTCCTGAGCCAAAATCGGACGTTTAAGCCCTCTACGCACCGTTTTTCTACAAATGGCGAGGCGGGCCCCGCTCCTGCACGGACATTAGCCCGACCAGTGCTCGCGGTAGACGGTCGTTTTGAAAATAAATAAATAAATTAACCCACGGCGTGCAATTTCGTGCTTGCTGGATTAACTGCGTCTTCGCCCGACGAATTCGATTCGGGAGAGGGCGGAAAAAAAAAAAAAAAGAAAAAGAGGGAGGGGTGCAACACGAGGACTTCCCAGGGGGTCACCCATCCTAGTACTACTCTCGCCCAAGCACGCTTAACTTCGGAGTTCTGATGGGATCCGGTGCATTAGTGCTGGTATGATCGCACCCGTTGAGTTACGCGCGTTAAGTTCATTTATTTGATCCGTACTCGTCTCGCAATAGCCCTTCACACTTCGAGCGGGCAAAACTTTCTATTCGTACGTCGCCTCGCGGCCGGCAGCATATGCACGCGAAGCTCTCTTCGAGCCCCACGCCGTGCGCAATGGGCTACGCCCATTGCGCCTGATTTCCTGAGCCAAAATCGGACGTTTAAGCCCTCTACGCACCGTTTTTCTACAAATGGCGAGGCGGGCCCCGCTCCTGCACGGACATTAGCCCGACCAGTGCTCGCGGTAGACGGTCGTTTTGAAAATAAATAAATAAATTAACCCACGGCGTGCAATTTCGTGCTTGCTGGATTAACTGCGTCTTCGCCCGACGAATTCGATTCGGGAGAGGGCGGAAAAAAAAAAAAAGAAAAAGAGGGAGGGGTGCAACACGAGGACTTCCCAGGGGGTCACCCATCCTAGTACTACTCTCGCCCAAGCACGCTTAACTTCGGAGTTCTGATGGGATCCGGTGCATTAGTGCTGGTATGATCGCACCCGTTGAGTTACGCGCGTTAAGTTCATTTATTTGATCCGTACTCGTCTCGCAGTAGCCCTTCACACTTCGAGCGGGCAAAACTTTCAATTCGTACGTCGCCTCGCGGCCGGCAGCATATGCACGCGAAGCTCAGTGCTCGCGGTAGACGGTCGTTTTGAAAATAAATAAATAAATTAACCCACGGCGTGCAATTTCGTGCTTGCTGGATTAACTGCGTCTTCGCCCGACGAATTCGATTCGGGAGAGGGCAGAAAAAAAAAAAGAAAAAGAGGGAGGGCGGCAACACGAGGACTTCCCAGGGGGTCACCCATCCTAGTACTACTCTCGCCCAAGCACGCTTAACTTCGGAGTTCTGATGGGATCCGGTGCATTAGTGCTGGTATGATCGCACACTTTGAGTTACGCGCGTTAAATTCATTTATTTGATCCGTACTCATCTCGCGGTAGCCCTTCACACTTCGAGCGGGCAAAACTTTCTATTCGTACGCCGCCTCGCGGCCGGCAGCATATGCACGCGAAGCTCTCTTCGAGCCCCACGCCGTGCGCAATGGGCATAAATCGGACGTTTAAGCACTCTACGCACCGTTTTTCTACAAACGGCAGGCGGGCCCCGCTCATGCACGGACACTAGCCCGACCAAGGCTCGCCGTAGACGATCGTTTTGAAAATAAATAAATAAATTAACCAACGGCGTGCAATTTCGTGCTTGCTGGATTAACTGCGGCTTTGCCGGACGAATTCAATTCGGGAGAGGGCGGAAAAAAAAAAAAAGAAAAAGAGGGAGGGCTGCAACACGAGGACTTCCCAGGCGGTCACCCATCCTAGTACTACTCTCGCCCAAGCATGCTTAACTTCGGAGTTCTGATGGGATCCGGTGCATTAGTGCTGGTATGATCGCACCCCAACAGTTACGCGCGTTAAATTCATTTATTTGATCCGTACTCGTCTCGCGGTAGCCCTTCACACTTTGAGCGGGCTAAACTTTCTATTCGTACGTCGCCTCGCGGACGGCAGCAAATGCACGCGAAGCACTCTTCGAGGCGCCTGATTTCCTGAGCCAAAATCGGACGTTTCAGCCCTCTACGGGCCGTTTTTCTACAAACGGCGTGGCGGGCCCCGCTCCTGTACGGACACTAGCCCGACCAGGGCTCGCGGTAGACGATCGTTTTGAAAATAAATAAATAAACCCACGGCGTGCAATTTCGTGCTTGCTGGATTAACTGCGGCTTCGCTGGACGAATTCGATTCGGGAGAGGGCGGAAAAAAAAAAAAGGAAAAAGAGGGAGGGCTGCAACACGAGGACTTCCCAGGGTGTCACCCATCCTAGTACTACTCTTGCCCAAACACGCTTAACTTCGGAGTTCTGATGGGATCCGGTGCATTAGTGCTGGTATGATCGCACCCTTTGAGTTACGCGCGTTAAATTCGTTTAATTGATCCGTACTCGTCTCGCGGTAGCCCTTCACACTTCGAGCGGGTAAAACATTCTATTCGTACGTCGCCTCGCGGCCGGCAGCATATGCACGCGAAGCTCTCTTCGAGCCCCAAGCCGTGCGCAATTGGCTGTGCCCATTGTGCCTGATTTCCTGAGCAAAAATCGGACGTTTAAGCCCTCTACGCACCGTTTTTCTACAAACGGCGAGGCGGGCCCCGCTCCTGCACGGACACTAGCCCGACCAGGGCTCGCGGTAGACGATCGTTTTGAAAATAAATAAATAAATTAACCCACGGCGTGCAATTTCGTGCTTGCTGGATTAACTGCGTCTTCGCCCGACGAATTCGATTCGGGAGAGGGCGGAAAAAAAAAAAAAAAGAAAAAGAGGGAGGGGTGCAACACGAGGACTTCCCAGGGGGTCACCCATCCTAGTACTACTCTCGCCCAAGCACGCTTAACTTCGGAGTTCTGATGGGATCCGGTGCATTAGTGCTGGTATGATCGCACCCGTTGAGTTACGCGCGTTAAGTTCATTTATTTGATCCGTACTCGTCTCGCAATAGCCCTTCACACTTCGAGCGGGCAAAACTTTCTATTCGTACGTCGCCTCGCGGCCGGCAGCATATGCACGCGAAGCTCTCTTCGAGCCCCACGCCGTGCGCAATGGGCTACGCCCATTGCGCCTGATTTCCTGAGCCAAAATCGGACGTTTAAGCCCTCTACGCACCGTTTTTCTACAAATGGCGAGGCGGGCCCCGCTCCTGCACGGACATTAGCCCGACCAGTGCTCGCGGTAGACGGTCGTTTTGAAAATAAATAAATAAATTAACCCACGGCGTGCAATTTCGTGCTTGCTGGATTAACTGCGTCTTCGCCCGACGAATTCGATTCGGGAGAGGGCGGAAAAAAAAAAAAAAAGAAAACGAGGGAGGGGTGCAACACGAGGACTTCCCAGGGGGTCACCCATCCTAGTACTACTCTCGCCCAAGCACGCTTAACTTCGGAGTTCTGATGGGATCCGGTGCATTAGTGCTGGTATGATCGCACCCGTTGAGTTACGCGCGTTAAGTTCATTTATTTGATCCGTACTCGTCTCGCAATAGCCCTTCACACTTCGAGCGGGCAAAACTTTCTATTCGTACGTCGCCTCGCGGCCGGCAGCATATGCACGCGAAGCTCTCTTCGAGCCCCACGCCGTGCGCAATGGGCTACGCCCATTGCGCCTGATTTCCTGAGCCAAAATCGGACGTTTAAGCCCTCTACACACCGTTTTTCTACAAATGGCGAGGCGGGCCCCGCTCCTGCACGGACATTAGCCCGACCAGTGCTCGCGGTAGACGGTCGTTTTGAATATAAATAAATAAATTAACCCACGGCGTGCAATTTCGTGCTTGCTGGATTAACTGCGTCTTCGCCCGACGAATTCGATTCGGGAGAGGGCGGAAAAAAAAAAAAAAAAGAAAAAGAGGGAGGGGTGCAACACGAGGACTTCCCAGGGGGTCACCCATCCTAGTACTACTCTCGCCCAAGCACGCTTAACTTCGGAGTTCTGATGGGATCCGGTGCATTAGTGCTGGTATGATCGCACCCGTTGAGTTACGCGCGTTAAGTTCATTTATTTGATCCGTACTCGTCTCGCAGTAGCCCTTCACACTTCGAGTGGGCAAAACTTTCTATTCGTACGTCGCCTCGCGGCCGGCAGCATATGCACGCGAAGCTCTCTTCGAGCCCCACGCCGTGCGCAATAGGCTACGCCCATTGCGCCTGATTTCCTGAGCCAAAATCGGACGTTTAAGCCCTCTACGCACCGTTTTTCTACAAATGGCGAGGCGGGCCCCGCTCCTGCACGGACATTAGCCCGACCAGTGCTCGCGGTAGACGGTCGTTTTGAAAATAAATAAATAAATTAACCCACGGCGTGCAATTTCGTGCTTGCTGGATTAACTGCGTCTTCGCCCGACGAATTCGATTCGGGAGAGGGCGGAAAAAAAAAAAAAAAAGAAAAAGAGGGAGGGGTGCAACACGAGGACTTCCCAGGGGGTCACCCATCCTAGTACTACTCTCGCCCAAGCACGCTTAACTTCGGAGTTCTGATGGGATCCGGTGCATTAGTGCTGGTATGATCGCACCCGTTGAGTTACGCGCGTTAAGTTCATTTATTTGATCCGTACTCGTCTCGCAGTAGCCCTTCACACTTCGAGCGGGCAAAACTTTCTATTCGTACGTCGCCTCGCGGCCGACAGCATATGCACGCGAAGCTCTCTTCGAGCCCCACGCCGTGCGCAATGGCTACGCCCATTGCGCCTGATTTCCTGAGCCAAAATCGGACGTTTAAGCCCTCTACGCACCGTTTTTCTACAAATGGCGAGGCGGGCCCCGCTCCTGCACGGACATTAGCCCGACCAGTGCTCGCGGTAGACGGTCGTTTTGAAAATAAATAAATAAATTAACCCACGGCGTGCAATTTCGTGCTTGCTGGATTAACTGCGTCTTCGCCCGACGAATTCGATTCGGGAGAGGGCGGAAAAAAAAAAAAAAAGAAAAAGAGGGAGGGGTGCAACACGAGGACTTCCCAAGGGGTCACCCATCCTAGTACTACTCTCGCCCAAGCACGCTTAACTTCGGAGTTCTGATGGGATCCGGTGCATTAGTGCTGGTATGATCGCACCCGTTGAGTTACGCGCGTTAAGTTCATTTATTTGATCCGTACTCGTCTCGCAGTAGCCCTTCACACTTCGAGCGGGCAAAACTTTCTATTCGTACGTCGCCTCGCGGCCGGCAGCATATGCACGCGAAGCTCTCTTCGAGCCCCACGCCGTGCGCAATGGGCATAAATCGGACGTTTAAGCACTCTACGCACCGTTTTTCTACAAACGGCAGGCGGGCCCCGCTCATGCACGGACACTAGCCCGACCAAGGCTCGCCGTAGACGATCGTTTTGAAAATAAATAAATAAATTAACCAACGGCGTGCAATTTCGTGCTTGCTGGATTAACTGCGGCTTTGCCGGACGAATTCAATTCGGGAGAGGGCGGAAAAAAAAAAAAAGAAAAAGAGGGAGGGCTGCAACACGAGGACTTCCCAGGCGGTCACCCATCCTAGTACTACTCTCGCCCAAGCATGCTTAACTTCGGAGTTCTGATGGGATCCGGTGCATTAGTGCTGGTATGATCGCACCCCAACAGTTACGCGCGTTAAATTCATTTATTTGATCCGTACTCGTCTCGCGGTAGCCCTTCACACTTTGAGCGGGCTAAACTTTCTATTCGTACGTCGCCTCGCGGACGGCAGCAAATGCACGCGAAGCACTCTTCGAGGCGCCTGATTTCCTGAGCCAAAATCGGACGTTTCAGCCCTCTACGGGCCGTTTTTCTACAAACGGCGTGGCGGGCCCCGCTCCTGTACGGACACTAGCCCGACCAGGGCTCGCGGTAGACGATCGTTTTGAAAATAAATAAATAAACCCACGGCGTGCAATTTCGTGCTTGCTGGATTAACTGCGGCTTCGCTGGACGAATTCGATTCGGGAGAGGGCGGAAAAAAAAAAAAGGAAAAAGAGGGAGGGCTGCAACACGAGGACTTCCCAGGGTGTCACCCATCCTAGTACTACTCTTGCCCAAACACGCTTAACTTCGGAGTTCTGATGGGATCCGGTGCATTAGTGCTGGTATGATCGCACCCTTTGAGTTACGCGCGTTAAATTCGTTTAATTGATCCGTACTCGTCTCGCGGTAGCCCTTCACACTTCGAGCGGGTAAAACATTCTATTCGTACGTCGCCTCGCGGCCGGCAGCATATGCACGCGAAGCTCTCTTCGAGCCCCAAGCCGTGCGCAATTGGCTGTGCCCATTGTGCCTGATTTCCTGAGCAAAAATCGGACGTTTAAGCCCTCTACGCACCGTTTTTCTACAAACGGCGAGGCGGGCCCCGCTCCTGCACGGACACTAGCCCGACCAGGGCTCGCGGTAGACGATCGTTTTGAAAATAAATAAATAAATTAACCCACGGCGTGCAATTTCGTGCTTGCTGGATTAACTGCGTCTTCGCCCGACGAATTCGATTCGGGAGAGGGCGGAAAAAAAAAAAAAAAGAAAAAGAGGGAGGGGTGCAACACGAGGACTTCCCAGGGGGTCACCCATCCTAGTACTACTCTCGCCCAAGCACGCTTAACTTCGGAGTTCTGATGGGATCCGGTGCATTAGTGCTGGTATGATCGCACCCGTTGAGTTACGCGCGTTAAGTTCATTTATTTGATCCGTACTCGTCTCGCAATAGCCCTTCACACTTCGAGCGGGCAAAACTTTCTATTCGTACGTCGCCTCGCGGCCGGCAGCATATGCACGCGAAGCTCTCTTCGAGCCCCACGCCGTGCGCAATGGGCTACGCCCATTGCGCCTGATTTCCTGAGCCAAAATCGGACGTTTAAGCCCTCTACGCACCGTTTTTCTACAAATGGCGAGGCGGGCCCCGCTCCTGCACGGACATTAGCCCGACCAGTGCTCGCGGTAGACGGTCGTTTTGAAAATAAATAAATAAATTAACCCACGGCGTGCAATTTCGTGCTTGCTGGATTAACTGCGTCTTCGCCCGACGAATTCGATTCGGGAGAGGGCGGAAAAAAAAAAAAAAAGAAAACGAGGGAGGGGTGCAACACGAGGACTTCCCAGGGGGTCACCCATCCTAGTACTACTCTCGCCCAAGCACGCTTAACTTCGGAGTTCTGATGGGATCCGGTGCATTAGTGCTGGTATGATCGCACCCGTTGAGTTACGCGCGTTAAGTTCATTTATTTGATCCGTACTCGTCTCGCAATAGCCCTTCACACTTCGAGCGGGCAAAACTTTCTATTCGTACGTCGCCTCGCGGCCGGCAGCATATGCACGCGAAGCTCTCTTCGAGCCCCACGCCGTGCGCAATGGGCTACGCCCATTGCGCCTGATTTCCTGAGCCAAAATCGGACGTTTAAGCCCTCTACACACCGTTTTTCTACAAATGGCGAGGCGGGCCCCGCTCCTGCACGGACATTAGCCCGACCAGTGCTCGCGGTAGACGGTCGTTTTGAATATAAATAAATAAATTAACCCACGGCGTGCAATTTCGTGCTTGCTGGATTAACTGCGTCTTCGCCCGACGAATTCGATTCGGGAGAGGGCGGAAAAAAAAAAAAAAAAGAAAAAGAGGGAGGGGTGCAACACGAGGACTTCCCAGGGGGTCACCCATCCTAGTACTACTCTCGCCCAAGCACGCTTAACTTCGGAGTTCTGATGGGATCCGGTGCATTAGTGCTGGTATGATCGCACCCGTTGAGTTACGCGCGTTAAGTTCATTTATTTGATCCGTACTCGTCTCGCAGTAGCCCTTCACACTTCGAGTGGGCAAAACTTTCTATTCGTACGTCGCCTCGCGGCCGGCAGCATATGCACGCGAAGCTCTCTTCGAGCCCCACGCCGTGCGCAATAGGCTACGCCCATTGCGCCTGATTTCCTGAGCCAAAATCGGACGTTTAAGCCCTCTACGCACCGTTTTTCTACAAATGGCGAGGCGGGCCCCGCTCCTGCACGGACATTAGCCCGACCAGTGCTCGCGGTAGACGGTCGTTTTGAAAATAAATAAATAAATTAACCCACGGCGTGCAATTTCGTGCTTGCTGGATTAACTGCGTCTTCGCCCGACGAATTCGATTCGGGAGAGGGCGGAAAAAAAAAAAAAAAAGAAAAAGAGGGAGGGGTGCAACACGAGGACTTCCCAGGGGGTCACCCATCCTAGTACTACTCTCGCCCAAGCACGCTTAACTTCGGAGTTCTGATGGGATCCGGTGCATTAGTGCTGGTATGATCGCACCCGTTGAGTTACGCGCGTTAAGTTCATTTATTTGATCCGTACTCGTCTCGCAGTAGCCCTTCACACTTCGAGCGGGCAAAACTTTCTATTCGTACGTCGCCTCGCGGCCGACAGCATATGCACGCGAAGCTCTCTTCGAGCCCCACGCCGTGCGCAATGGCTACGCCCATTGCGCCTGATTTCCTGAGCCAAAATCGGACGTTTAAGCCCTCTACGCACCGTTTTTCTACAAATGGCGAGGCGGGCCCCGCTCCTGCACGGACATTAGCCCGACCAGTGCTCGCGGTAGACGGTCGTTTTGAAAATAAATAAATAAATTAACCCACGGCGTGCAATTTCGTGCTTGCTGGATTAACTGCGTCTTCGCCCGACGAATTCGATTCGGGAGAGGGCGGAAAAAAAAAAAAAAAGAAAAAGAGGGAGGGGTGCAACACGAGGACTTCCCAAGGGGTCACCCATCCTAGTACTACTCTCGCCCAAGCACGCTTAACTTCGGAGTTCTGATGGGATCCGGTGCATTAGTGCTGGTATGATCGCACCCGTTGAGTTACGCGCGTTAAGTTCATTTATTTGATCCGTACTCGTCTCGCAGTAGCCCTTCACACTTCGAGCGGGCAAAACTTTCTATTCGTACGTCGCCTCGCGGCCGGCAGCATATGCACGCGAAGCTCTCTTCGAGCCCCACGCCGTGCGCAATAGGCTACGCCCATTGCGCCTGATTTCCTGAGCCAAAATCGGACGTTTAAGCCCTCTACGCACCGTTTTTCTACAAATGGCGAGGCGGGCCCCGCTCCTGCACGGACATTAGCCCGACCAGTGCTCGCGGTAGACGGTCGTTTTGAAAATAAATAAATAAATTAACCCACGGCGTGCAATTTCGTGCTTGCTGGATTAACTGCGTCTTCGCCCGACGAATTCGATTCGGGAGAGGGCGGAAAAAAAAAAAAAAAGAAAAAGAGGGAGGGGTGCAACACGAGGACTTCCCAGGGGGTCACCCATCCTAGTACTACTCTCGCCCAAGCACGCTTAACTTCGGAGTTCTGATGGGATCCGGTGCATTAGTGCTGGTATGATCGCACACGTTGAGTTGCGCGCGTTAAGTTCATTTATTTGATCCGTACTCGTCTCGCAATAGCCCTTCACACTTCGAGCGGGCAAAACTTTCTATTCGTACGTCGCCTCGCGGCCGGCAGCATATGCACGCGAAGCTCTCTTCGAGCCCCACGCCGTGCGCAATGGGCTACGCCCATTGCGCCTGATTTCCTGAGCCAAAATCGGACGTTTAAGCCCTCTACGCACCGTTTTTCTACAAATGGCGAGGCGGGCCCCGCTCCTGCACGGACATTAGCCCGACCAGTGCTCGCGGTAGACGGTCGTTTTGAAAATAAATAAATAAATTAACCCACGGCGTGCAATTTCGTGCTTGCTGGATTAACTGCGTCTTCGCCCGACGAATTCGATTCGGGAGAGGGCGGAAAAAAAAAAAAAAAGAAAAAGAGGGAGGGGTGCAACACGAGGACTTCCCAGGGGGTCACCCATCCTAGTACTACTCTCGCCCAAGCACGCTTAACTTCGGAGTTCTGATGGGATCCGGTGCATTAGTGCTGGTATGATCGCACCCGTTGAGTTACGCGCGTTAAGTTCATTTATTTGATCCGTACTCGTCTCGCAATAGCCCTTCACACTTCGAGCGGGCAAAACTTTCTATTCGTACGTCGCCTCGCGGCCGGCAGCATATGCACGCGAAGCTCTCTTCGAGCCCCACGCCGTGAGCAATGGGCTACGCCCATTGCGCCTGATTTCCTGAGCCAAAATCGGACGTTTAAGCCCTCTACGCACCGTTTTTCTACAAATGGCGAGGCGGGCCCCGCTCCTGCACGGACATTAGCCCGACCAGTGCTCGCGGTAGACGGTCGTTTTGAAAATAAATAAATAAATTAACCCACGGCGTGCAATTTCGTGCTTGCTGGATTAACTGCGTCTTCGCCCGACGAATTCGATTCGGGAGAGGGCGGAAAAAAAAAAAAAAAGAAAACGAGGGAGGGGTGCAACACGAGGACTTCCCAGGGGGTCACCCATCCTAGTACTACTCTCGCCCAAGCACGCTTAACTTCGGAGTTCTGATGGGATCCGGTGCATTAGTGCTGGTATGATCGCACCCGTTGAGTTACGCGCGTTAAGTTCATTTATTTGATCCGTACTCGTCTCGCAATAGCCCTTCACACTTCGAGCGGGCAAAACTTTCTATTCGTACGTCGCCTCGCGGCCGGCAGCATATGCACGCGAAGCTCTCTTCGAGCCCCACGCCGTGCGCAATGGGCTACGCCCATTGCGCCTGATTTCCTGAGCCAAAATCGGACGTTTAAGCCCTCTACACACCGTTTTTCTACAAATGGCGAGGCGGGCCCCGCTCCTGCACGGACATTAGCCCGACCAGTGCTCGCGGTAGACGGTCGTTTTGAATATAAATAAATAAATTAACCCACGGCGTGCAATTTCGTGCTTGCTGGATTAACTGCGTCTTCGCCCGACGAATTCGATTCGGGAGAGGGCGGAAAAAAAAAAAAAAAAGAAAAAGAGGGAGGGGTGCAACACGAGGACTTCCCAGGGGGTCACCCATCCTAGTACTACTCTCGCCCAAGCACGCTTAACTTCGGAGTTCTGATGGGATCCGGTGCATTAGTGCTGGTATGATCGCACCCGTTGAGTTACGCGCGTTAAGTTCATTTATTTGATCCGTACTCGTCTCGCAGTAGCCCTTCACACTTCGAGTGGGCAAAACTTTCTATTCGTACGTCGCCTCGCGGCCGGCAGCATATGCACGCGAAGCTCTCTTCGAGCCCCACGCCGTGCGCAATAGGCTACGCCCATTGCGCCTGATTTCCTGAGCCAAAATCGGACGTTTAAGCCCTCTACGCACCGTTTTTCTACAAATGGCGAGGCGGGCCCCGCTCCTGCACGGACATTAGCCCGACCAGTGCTCGCGGTAGACGGTCGTTTTGAAAATAAATAAATAAATTAACCCACGGCGTGCAATTTCGTGCTTGCTGGATTAACTGCGTCTTCGCCCGACGAATTCGATTCGGGAGAGGGCGGAAAAAAAAAAAAAAAAGAAAAAGAGGGAGGGGTGCAACACGAGGACTTCCCAGGGGGTCACCCATCCTAGTACTACTCTCGCCCAAGCACGCTTAACTTCGGAGTTCTGATGGGATCCGGTGCATTAGTGCTGGTATGATCGCACCCGTTGAGTTACGCGCGTTAAGTTCATTTATTTGATCCGTACTCGTCTCGCAGTAGCCCTTCACACTTCGAGCGGGCAAAACTTTCTATTCGTACGTCGCCTCGCGGCCGACAGCATATGCACGCGAAGCTCTCTTCGAGCCCCACGCCGTGCGCAATAGGCTACGCCCATTGCGCCTGATTTCCTGAGCCAAAATCGGACGTTTAAGCCCTCTACGCACCGTTTTTCTACAAATGGCGAGGCGGGCCCCGCTCCTGCACGGACATTAGCCCGACCAGTGCTCGCGGTAGACGGTCGTTTTGAAAATAAATAAATAAATTAACCCACGGCGTGCAATTTCGTGCTTGCTGGATTAACTGCGTCTTCGCCCGACGAATTCGATTCGGGAGAGGGCGGAAAAAAAAAAAAAAAGAAAAAGAGGGAGGGGTGCAACACGAGGACTTCCCAAGGGGTCACCCATCCTAGTACTACTCTCGCCCAAGCACGCTTAACTTCGGAGTTCTGATGGGATCCGGTGCATTAGTGCTGGTATGATCGCACCCGTTGAGTTACGCGCGTTAAGTTCATTTATTTGATCCGTACTCGTCTCGCAGTAGCCCTTCACACTTCGAGCGGGCAAAACTTTCTATTCGTACGTCGCCTCGCGGCCGGCAGCATATGCACGCGAAGCTCTCTTCGAGCCCCACGCCGTGCGCAATAGGCTACGCCCATTGCGCCTGATTTCCTGAGCCAAAATCGGACGTTTAAGCCCTCTACGCACCGTTTTTCTACAAATGGCGAGGCGGGCCCCGCTCCTGCACGGACATTAGCCCGACCAGTGCTCGCGGTAGACGGTCGTTTTGAAAATAAATAAATAAATTAACCCACGGCGTGCAATTTCGTGCTTGCTGGATTAACTGCGTCTTCGCCCGACGAATTCGATTCGGGAGAGGGCGGAAAAAAAAAAAAAAAGAAAAAGAGGGAGGGGTGCAACACGAGGACTTCCCAGGGGGTCACCCATCCTAGTACTACTCTCGCCCAAGCACGCTTAACTTCGGAGTTCTGATGGGATCCGGTGCATTAGTGCTGGTATGATCGCACACGTTGAGTTGCGCGCGTTAAGTTCATTTATTTGATCCGTACTCGTCTCGCAATAGCCCTTCACACTTCGAGCGGGCAAAACTTTCTATTCGTACGTCGCCTCGCGGCCGGCAGCATATGCACGCGAAGCTCTCTTCGAGCCCCACGCCGTGCGCAATGGGCTACGCCCATTGCGCCTGATTTCCTGAGCCAAAATCGGACGTTTAAGCCCTCTACGCACCGTTTTTCTACAAATGGCGAGGCGGGCCCCGCTCCTGCACGGACATTAGCCCGACCAGTGCTCGCGGTAGACGGTCGTTTTGAAAATAAATAAATAAATTAACCCACGGCGTGCAATTTCGTGCTTGCTGGATTAACTGCGTCTTCGCCCGACGAATTCGATTCGGGAGAGGGCGGAAAAAAAAAAAAAGAAAAAGAGGGAGGGGTGCAACACGAGGACTTCCCAGGGGGTCACCCATCCTAGTACTACTCTCGCCCAAGCACGCTTAACTTCGGAGTTCTGATGGGATCCGGTGCATTAGTGCTGGTATGATCGCACCCGTTGAGTTACGCGCGTTAAGTTCATTTATTTGATCCGTACTCGTCTCGCAGTAGCCCTTCACACTTCGAGCGGGCAAAACTTTCAATTCGTACGTCGCCTCGCGGCCGGCAGCATATGCACGCGAAGCTCAGTGCTCGCGGTAGACGGTCGTTTTGAAAATAAATAAATAAATTAACCCACGGCGTGCAATTTCGTGCTTGCTGGATTAACTGCGTCTTCGCCCGACGAATTCGATTCGGGAGAGGGCAGAAAAAAAAAAAGAAAAAGAGGGAGGGCGGCAACACGAGGACTTCCCAGGGGGTCACCCATCCTAGTACTACTCTCGCCCAAGCACGCTTAACTTCGGAGTTCTGATGGGATCCGGTGCATTAGTGCTGGTATGATCGCACACTTTGAGTTACGCGCGTTAAATTCATTTATTTGATCCGTACTCATCTCGCGGTAGCCCTTCACACTTCGAGCGGGCAAAACTTTCTATTCGTACGCCGCCTCGCGGCCGGCAGCATATGCACGCGAAGCTCTCTTCGAGCCCAACGCCGTGCGCAATGGGCATAAATCGGACGTTTAAGCACTCTACGCACCGTTTTTCTACAAACGGCAGGCGGGCCCCGCTCATGCACGGACACTAGCCCGACCAAGGCTCGCCGTAGACGATCGTTTTGAAAATAAATAAATAAATTAACCAACGGCGTGCAATTTCGTGCTTGCTGGATTAACTGCGGCTTTGCCGGACGAATTCAATTCGGGAGAGGGCGGAAAAAAAAAAAAAGAAAAAGAGGGAGGGCTGCAACACGAGGACTTCCCAGGCGGTCACCCATCCTAGTACTACTCTCGCCCAAGCATGCTTAACTTCGGAGTTCTGATGGGATCCGGTGCATTAGTGCTGGTATGATCGCACCCCAACAGTTACGCGCGTTAAATTCATTTATTTGATCCGTACTCGTCTCGCGGTAGCCCTTCACACTTTGAGCGGGCTAAACTTTCTATTCGTACGTCGCCTCGCGGACGGCAGCAAATGCACGCGAAGCACTCTTCGAGGCGCCTGATTTCCTGAGCCAAAATCGGACGTTTCAGCCCTCTACGGGCCGTTTTTCTACAAACGGCGTGGCGGGCCCCGCTCCTGTACGGACACTAGCCCGACCAGGGCTCGCGGTAGACGATCGTTTTGAAAATAAATAAATAAACCCACGGCGTGCAATTTCGTGCTTGCTGGATTAACTGCGGCTTCGCTGGACGAATTCGATTCGGGAGAGGGCGGAAAAAAAAAAAAGGAAAAAGAGGGAGGGCTGCAACACGAGGACTTCCCAGGGTGTCACCCATCCTAGTACTACTCTTGCCCAAACACGCTTAACTTCGGAGTTCTGATGGGATCCGGTGCATTAGTGCTGGTATGATCGCACCCTTTGAGTTACGCGCGTTAAATTCGTTTAATTGATCCGTACTCGTCTCGCGGTAGCCCTTCACACTTCGAGCGGGTAAAACATTCTATTCGTACGTCGCCTCGCGGCCGGCAGCATATGCACGCGAAGCTCTCTTCGAGCCCCAAGCCGTGCGCAATTGGCTGTGCCCATTGTGCCTGATTTCCTGAGCAAAAATCGGACGTTTAAGCCCTCTACGCACCGTTTTTCTACAAACGGCGAGGCGGGCCCCGCTCCTGCACGGACACTAGCCCGACCAGGGCTCGCGGTAGACGATCGTTTTGAAAATAAATAAATAAATTAACCCACGGCGTGCAATTTCGTGCTTGCGGGATTAATTGCGGCTTCGCCGGACGAATTCGATTCGGGAGAGGGCGGAAAAAAAAAAAAAGAAAAAGAGGGAGGGCTGCAACACGAGGACTTCCCAGGGGGTCACCCATCCTAGTAATACTCTAGCCCAAGCACGCTTAACTTCGGAGTTCTGATGGGATCCGGTGCATTAGTGCTGGTGTTTCGCACCCTTTGAGTTACGCGCGTTAAATTCGTTTAATTGATCCGTACTCGTCTCGCGGTAGCCCTTCACACTTCGAGCGGGCAAAACTTTCTATTCGTACGTCGCTTCGCGGCCGGCAGCATATGCACGCGAAGCTCTCTTCGAGCCCCACGCCGTGCGCAATGGGCATAAATCGGACGTTTAAGCCCTCTACGCACCGTTTTTCTACAAACGGCGAGGCGGGCCCCGCTCCTGTACGGACACTAGCCCGACCAGGGCTCGCGGTAGACGATCGTTTTGAAAATAAATAAATAAATTAACCCACAGCGTGCAATTTCGTGCTTGCGGGATTAACTGCGGCTTCGCCGGACGAATTCGATTCGGGAGAGGGGGGAAAAAAAAAAAAAGAAAAAGAGGGAGGGCTGCAACACGAGGACTTCCCAGGGGGTCACCCATCCTAGTAATACTCTAGCCCAAGCACGCTTAACTTCGGAGTTCTGATGGGATCCGGTGCATTAGTGCTGGTGTTTCGCACCCTTTGAGTTACGCGCGTTAAATTCGTTTAATTGATCCGTACTCGTCTTGCGGTAGCCCTTCACACTTCGAGTGGGCAAAACTTTCTATTCGTACGTCGCTTCGCGGCCGGCAGCATATGCACGCGAAGCTCTCTTCGAGCCCCACGCCGTGCGCAATAGGCTGTGCCCATTGCGCCTGATTTCCGGAGCCAAAATAGGACGTTTAAGCCCTCTACGCACCGTTTTTCTACAAAAAGCAAGGCGGGCCCCGCTCCTGCACGGATACTAGCCCGACCAGGGCTCGCGGTAGACGATCGTTTTGAAAATAAATAAATAAATTAACCCACGGCGTGCAATTTCGTGCGTGCTGGATTAACTGCGTCTTCGCCGGACGAATTCGATTCGGGAGAGGGCGGAAAAAAAAAAAGAAAAAGAGGGAGGGCGGCAACACGAGGACTTCCCAGGGGGTCACCCATCCTAGTACTACTCTCGCCCAAGCACGCTTAACTTCGGAGTTCTGATGGGATCCGGTGCATTAGTGCTGGTATGATCGCACACTTTGAGTTACGCGCGTTAAATTCATTTATTTGATCCGTACTCATCTCGCGGTAGCCCTTCACACTTCGAGCGGGCAAAACTTTCTATACGTACGTCGCCTCGCGGCCGGCAGCATATGCACGCGAAGCTCTCTTCGAGCCCAACGCCGTGCGCAATGGGCATAAATCGGACGTTTAAGCACTCTACGCACCGTTTTTCTACAAACGGCAGGCGGGCCCCGCTCATGCACGGACACTAGCCCGACCAAGGCTCGCCGTAGACGATCGTTTTGAAAATAAATAAATAAATTAACCAACGGCGTGCAATTTCGTGCTTGCTGGATTAACTGCGGCTTTGCCGGACGAATTCAATTCGGGAGAGGGCGGAAAAAAAAAAAAAGAAAAAGAGGGAGGGCTGCAACACGAGGACTTCCCAGGCGGTCACCCATCCTAGTACTACTCTCGCCCAAGCATGCTTAACTTCGGAGTTCTGATGGGATCCGGTGCATTAGTGCTGGTATGATCGCACCCGTTGAGTTACGCGCGTTAAATTCATTTATTTGATCCGTACTCGTCTCGCGGTAGCCCTTCACACTTTGAGCGGGCTAAACTTTCTATTCGTACGTCGCCTCGCGGACGGCAGCATATGCACGCGAAGCTCTCTTCGAGCCCCAAGCCGTGCGCAATTGGCTGTGCCCATTGTGCCTGATTTCCTGAGCAAAAATCGGACGTTTAAGCCCTCTACGCACCGTTTTTCTACAAACGGCGAGGCGGGCCCCGCTCCTGCACGGACACTAGCCCGACCAGGGCTCGCGGTAGACGATCGTTTTGAAAATAAATAAATAAATTAACCCACAGCGTGCAATTTCGTGCTTGCGGGATTAACTGCGGCTTCGCCGGACGAATTCGATTCGGGAGAGGGCGGAAAAAAAAAAAAAGAAAAAGAGGGAGGGCTGCAACACGAGGACTTCCCAGGGGGTCACCCATCCTAGTAATACTCTAGCCCAAGCACGCTTAACTTCGGAGTTCTGATGGGATCCGGTGCATTAGTGCTGGTGTTTCGCATCCTTTGAGTTACGCGCGTTAAATTCGTTTAATTGATCCGTACTCGTCTCGCGGTAGCCCTTCACACTTCGAGCGGGCAAAACTTTCTATTCGTACGTCGCCTCGCGGCCGGCAGCATATGCACGCGAAGCTCTCTTCGAGCCCCACGCCGTGCGCAATCGGCTATGCCCATTGCGCCTGATTTCCTGAGCCAAAATCGGACGTTTAAGCCCTCTACGCACCGTTTTTCTACAAACGGCGAGGCGGGCCCCGCTCCTGCACGGACACTAGCCCGACCAGGGCTCGCGGTAGACGATCGTTTTGAAAATAAATAAATAAATTAACCCACGGCGTGCAATTTCGTGCTTGCGGGATTAACTGCGGCTTCGCCGGACGAATTCGATTCGGGAGAGGGCGGAAAAAAAAAAAAAGAAAAAGAGGGAGGGCTGCAACACGAGGACTTCCCAGGGGGTCACCCATCCTAGTAATACTCTAGCCCAAGCACGCTTAACTTCGGAGTTCTGATGGGATCCGGTGCATTAGTGCTGGTGTTTCGCACCCTTTGAGTTACGCGCGTTAAATTCGTTTAATTGATCCGTACTCGTCTCGCGGTAGCCCTTCACACTTCGAGCGGGCAAAACTTTCTATTCGTACGTCGCTTCGCGGCCGGCAGCATATGCACGCGAAGCTCTCTTCGAGCCCCACGCCGTGCGCAATGGGCATAAATCGGACGTTTAAGCCCTCTACGCACCGTTTTTCTACAAACGGCAGGCGGGCCCCGCTCATGCACGGACACTAGCCCGACCAGGGCTCGCCGTAGACGATCGTTTTGAAAATAAATAAATAAATTAACCAACGGCGTGTAATTTCGTGCTTGCTGGATTAACTGCGGCTTTGCCGGACGAATTCAATTCGGGAGAGGGCGGAAAAAAAAAAAAAGAAAAAGAGGGAGGGCTGCAACACGAGGACTTCCCAGGGGGTCACGCATCCTAGTACTACTCTCGCCCAAGCATGCTTAACTTCGGAGTTCTGATGGGATCCGGTGCATTAGTGCTGGTATGATCGCACCCGTTGAGTTTCGCGCGTTAAATTCATTTATTTGATCCGTACTCGTCTCGCGGTAGCCCTTGACACTTTGAGCGGGCTAAACTTTCTATTCGTACGTCGCCTCGCGGACGGTAGCAGGTGCACGCGAAGCACTCTTTGAGGCGCCTGATTTCCTGAGCCAAAATCGGACGTTTAAGCCCTCTACGGACCGTTTTTCTACAAACGGCGAGGCGGGCCCCGCTCCTGTACGGACACTAGCCCGACCAGGGCTCGCGGTAGACGATCGTTTTGAAAATAAATAAATAAATTAACCCACAGCGTGCAATTTCGTGTTTGCGGGATTAACTGCGGCTTCGCCGGACGAATTCGATTCGGGAGAGGGCGGAAAAAAAAAAAAAGAAAAAGAGGGAGGGCTGCAACACGAGGACTTCCCAGGGGGTCACCCATCCTAGTAATACTCTAGCCCAAGCACGCTTAACTTCGGAGTTCTGATGGGATCCGGTGCATTAGTGCTGGTGTTTCGCACCCTTTGAGTTACGCGCGTCAAATTCGTTTAATTGATCCGTACTCGTCTCGCGGTAGCCCTTCACACTTCGAGCGGGCAAAACTTTCTATTCGTACGTCGCTTCGCGGCCGGCAGCATATGCACGCGAAGCTCTCTTCGAGCCCCACGCCGTGCGCGATAGGCTGTGCCCATTGCGCCTGATTTCCGGAGCCAAAATCGGACGTTTAAGCACTCTACGCACCGTTTTTCTACAAACGGCAGGCGGGCCCCGCTCATGCACGGACACTAGCCCGACCAAGGCTCGCCGTAGACGATCGTTTTGAAAATAAATAAATAAATTAACCAACGGCGTGCAATTTCGTGCTTGCTGGATTAACTGCGCCTTTGCCGGACGAATTCAATTCGGGAGAGGGCGGAAAAAAAAAAAAAAAAAAGAGGGAGGGCTGCAACACGAGGACTTCCCAGGCGGTCACCCATCCTAGTACTACTCTCGCCCAAGCATGCTTAACTTCGGAGTTCTGATGGGATCCGGTGCATTAGTGTTGGTATGATCGCACCCGTTGAGTTACGCGCGTTAAATTCATTTATTTGATCCGTACTCGTCTCGCGGTAGCCCTTCACACTTTGAGCGGGCTAAACTTTCTATTCGTACGTCGCCTCGCGGACGGCAGCAAATGCACGCGAAGCACTCTTCGAGGCGCCTGATTTCCTGAGCCAAAATCGGACGTTTAAGCCCTCTACGGGCCGTTTTTCTACAAACGGCGTGGCGGGCCCCGCTCCTGTACGGACACTAGCCCGACCAGGGCTCGCGGTAGACGATCGTTTTGAAAATAAATAAATAAACCCACGGCGTGCAATTTCGTGCTTGCTGGATTAACTGCGGCTTCGCCGGACGAATTCGATTCGGGAGAGGGCGGAAAAAAAAAAAAGGAAAAAGAGGGAGGGCTGCAACACGAGGACTTCCCAGGGTGTCACCCATCCTAGTACTACTCTTGCCCAAGCACGCTTAACTTCGGAGTTCTGATGGGATCCGGTGCATTAGTGCTGGTATGATCGCACCCTTTGAGTTACGCGCGTTAAATTCGTTTAATTGATCCGTACTCGTCTCGCGGTAGCCCTTCACACTTCGAGCGGGTAAAACTTTCTATTCGTACGTCGCCTCGCGGCCGGCAGCATATGCACGCGAAGCTCTCTTCGAGCCCCAAGCCGTGCGCAATTGGCTGTGCCCATTGTGCCTGATTTCCTGAGCAAAAATCGGACGTTTAAGCCCTCTACGCACCGTTTTTCTACAAACGGCGAGGCGGGCCCCGCTCCTGCCCGGACACTAGCCTGACCAGGGCTCGCGGTAGACGATCGTTTTGAAAATAAATAAATAAATTAACCCACGGCGTGCAATTTCGTGCTTGCGGGATTAACTGCGGCTTCGCCGGACGAATTCGATTCGGGAGAGGGCGGAAAAAAAAAAAAAGAAAAAGAGGGAGGGCTGCAACACGAGGACTTCCCAAGGGGTCACCCATCCAAGTAATACTCTAGCCCAAGCACGCTTAACTTCGGAGTTCTGATGGGATCCGGTGCATTAGTGCTGGTGTTTCGCATCCTTTGAGTTACGCGCGTTAAATTCGTTTAATTGATCCGTACTCGTCTCGCGGTAGCCCTTCACACTTCGAGCGGGCAAAACTTTCTATTCGTACGTCGCCTCGCGGCCGGCAGCATATGCACGCGAAGCTCTCTTCGAGCCCCACGCCGTGCGCAATGGGCATATTGCGCCTGATTTCCTGAGCCAAAATCGGACGTTTAAGCCCTCTACGCACCGTTTTTCTACAAACGGCGAGGCGGGCCCCGCTCCTGCACGGACACTAGCCCGACCAGGGCTCGCGGTAGACGATCGTTTTGAAAATAAATAAATTAATTAACCCACGGCGTGCAATTTCGTGCTTGCTGGATTAACTGCGGCTTCGCCGGACGAATTCGATTCGGGAGAGGGCGGAAAAAAAAAAAAAGAAAAAGAGGGAGGGCTGCAACACGAGGACTTCCCAGGGTGTCACCCATCCTAGTACTACTCTCGCCCAAGCACGCTTAACTTCGGAGTTCTGATGGGATCCGGTGCATTAGTTCTGGTATGATCGCACCCTTTGATTTACGCGGGTTAAATTCATTTAATTGATCCGTACTCGTCTCGCGGTAGCCCTTCACACTTCGAGCGGGTAAAACTTTCTATTCGTACGTCGCCTCGCGGCCGGCAGCATATGCACGCGAAGCTCTCTTCGAGCCCCAAGCCGTGCGCAATTGGCTGTGCCCATTGCGCCTGATTTCCTGAGCAAAAATCGGACGTTTAAGCCCTCTACACACCGTTTTTCTACAAACGGCGAGGCGGGCCCCGCTCCTGCACGGACACTAGCCCGACCAGGGCTCGCGGTAGACGATCGTTTTGAAAATAAATAAATAAATTAACCCACGGCGTGCAATTTCGTGCTTGCTGGATTAACTGCGGCTTCGCCGGACGAATTCGATTCGGGAGAGGGCGGAAAAAAAAAAAAAGAAAAAGAGGGAGGGCTGCAACACGAGGACTTCCCAGGGTGTCACCCATCCTAGTACTACTCTTGCCCAAGCACGCTTAACTTCGGAGTTCTGATGGGATCCGGTGCATTAGTGCTGGTATGATCGCACCCTTTGAGTTACGCGCGTTAAATTCGTTTAATTGATCCGTACTCGTCTCGCGGTAGCCCTTCACACTTCGAGCGGGTAAAACTTTCTATTCGTACGTCGCCTCGCGGCCGGCAGCATATGCACGCGAAGCTCTCTTCGAGCCCCAAGCCGTGCGCAATTGGCTGTGCCCATTGTGCCTGATTTCCTGAGCAAAAATCGGACGTTTAAGCCCTCTACGCACCGTTTTTCTACAAACGGCGAGGCGGGCCCCGCTCCTGCACGGACACTAGCCTGACCAGGGCTCGCGGTAGACGATCGTTTTGAAAATAAATAAATAAATTAACCCACGGCGTGCAATTTCGTGCTTGCGGGATTAACTGCGGCTTCGCCGGACGAATTCGATTCGGGAGAGGGCGGAAAAAAAAAAAAAGAAAAAGAGGGAGGGCTGCAACACGAGGACTTCCCAGGGGGTCACCCATCCTAGTAATACTCTAGCCCAAGCACGCTTAACTTCGGAGTTCTGATGGGATCCGGTGCATTAGTGCTGGTGTTTCGCATCCTTTGAGTTACGCGCGTTAAATTCGTTTAATTGATCCGTACTCGTCTCGCGGTAGCCCTTCACACTTCGAGCGGGCAAAACTTTCTATTCGTACGTCGCCTCGCGGCCGGCAGCATATGCACGCGAAGCTCTCTTCGAGCCCCACGCCGTGCGCAATGGGCATATTGCGCCTGATTTCCTGAGCCAAAATCGGACGTTTAAGCCCTCTACGCACCGTTTTTCTACAAACGGCGAGGCGGGCCCCGCTCCTGCACGGACACTAGCCCGACCAGGGCTCGCGGTAGACGATCGTTTTGAAAATAAATAAATAAATTAACCCACGGCGTGCAATTTCGTGCTTGCTGGATTAACTGCGGCTTCGCCGGACGAATTCGATTCGGGAGAGGGCGGAAAAAAAAAAAAAGAAAAAGAGGGAGGGCTGCAACACGAGGACTTCCCAGGGTGTCACCCATCCTAGTACTACTCTCGCCCAAGCACGCTTAACTTCGGAGTTCTGATGGGATCCGGTGCATTAGTTCTGGTATGATCGCACCCTTTGATTTACGCGCGTTAAATTCATTTAATTGATCCGTACTCGTCTCGCGGTAGCCCTTCACACTTCGAGCGGGTAAAACTTTCTATTCGTACGTCGCCTCGCGGCCGGCAGCATATGCACGCGAAGCTCTCTTCGAGCCCCAAGCCGTGCGCAATTGGCTGTGCCCATTGCGCCTGATTTCCTGAGCAAAAATCGGACGTTTAAGCCCTCTACACACCGTTTTTCTACAAACGGCGAGGCGGGCCCCGCTCCTGCACGGACACTAGCCCGACCAGTGCTCGCGGTAGACGGTCGTTTTGAAAATAAATAAATAAATTAACCCACGGCGTGCAATTTCGTGCTTGCTGGATTAACTGCGTCTTCGCCCGACGAATTCGATTCGGGAGAGGGCGGAAAAAAAAAAAAAAAGAAAAAGAGGGAGGGGTGCAACACGAGGACTTCCCAGGGGGTCACCCATCCTAGTACTACTCTCGCCCAAGCACGCTTAACTTCGGAGTTCTGATGGGATCCGGTGCATTAGTGCTGGTATGATCGCACCCGTTGAGTTACGCGCGTTAAGTTCATTTATTTGATCCGTACTCGTCTCGCAGTAGCCCTTCACACTTCGAGCGGGTAAAACTTTCTATTCGTACGTCGCCTCGCGGCCGGCAGCATATGCACGCGAAGCTCTCTTCGAGCCCCAAGCCGTGCGCAATTGGCTGTGCCCATTGTGCCTGATTTCCTGAGCAAAAATCGGACGTTTAAGCCCTCTACGCACCGTTTTTCTACAAACGGCGAGGCGGGCCCCGCTCCTGCACGGACACTAGCCTGACCAGGGCTCGCGGTAGACGATCGTTTTGAAAATAAATAAATAAATTAACCCACGGCGTGCAATTTCGTGCTTGCGGGATTAACTGCGGCTTCGCCGGACGAATTCGATTCGGGAGAGGGCGGAAAAAAAAAAAAAGAAAAAGAGGGAGGGCTGCAACACGAGGACTTCCCAGGGGGTCACCCATCCTAGTAATACTCTAGCCCAAGCACGCTTAACTTCGGAGTTCTGATGGGATCCGGTGCATTAGTGCTGGTGTTTCGCATCCTTTGAGTTACGCGCGTTAAATTCGTTTAATTGATCCGTACTCGTCTCGCGGTAGCCCTTCACACTTCGAGCGGGCAAAACTTTCTATTCGTACGTCGCCTCGCGGCCGGCAGCATATGCACGCGAAGCTCTCTTCGAGCCCCACGCCGTGCGCAATGGGCATATTGCGCCTGATTTCCTGAGCCAAAATCGGACGTTTAAGCCCTCTACGCACCGTTTTTCTACAAACGGCGAGGCGGGCCCCGCTCCTGCACGGACACTAGCCCGACCAGGGCTCGCGGTAGACGATCGTTTTGAAAATAAATAAATAAATTAACCCACGGCGTGCAATTTCGTGCTTGCTGGATTAACTGCGGCTTCGCCGGACGAATTCGATTCGGGAGAGGGCGGAAAAAAAAAAAAAGAAAAAGAGGGAGGGCTGCAACACGAGGACTTCCCAGGGTGTCACCCATCCTAGTACTACTCTCGCCCAAGCACGCTTAACTTCGGAGTTCTGATGGGATCCGGTGCATTAGTTCTGGTATGATCGCACCCTTTGATTTACGCGCGTTAAATTCATTTAATTGATCCGTACTCGTCTCGCGGTAGCCCTTCACACTTCGAGCGGGTAAAACTTTCTATTCGTACGTCGCCTCGCGGCCGGCAGCATATGCACGCGAAGCTCTCTTCGAGCCCCAAGCCGTGCGCAATTGGCTGTGCCCATTGCGCCTGATTTCCTGAGCAAAAATCGGACGTTTAAGCCCTCTACACACCGTTTTTCTACAAACGGCGAGGCGGGCCCCGCTCCTGCACGGACACTAGCCCGACCAGTGCTCGCGGTAGACGGTCGTTTTGAAAATAAATAAATAAATTAACCCACGGCGTGCAATTTCGTGCTTGCTGGATTAACTGCGTCTTCGCCCGACGAATTCGATTCGGGAGAGGGCGGAAAAAAAAAAAAAAAGAAAAAGAGGGAGGGGTGCAACACGAGGACTTCCCAGGGGGTCACCCATCCTAGTACTACTCTCGCCCAAGCACGCTTAACTTCGGAGTTCTGATGGGATCCGGTGCATTAGTGCTGGTATGATCGCACCCGTTGAGTTACGCGCGTTAAGTTCATTTATTTGATCCGTACTCGTCTCGCAGTAGCCCTTCACACTTCGAGCGGGTAAAACTTTCTATTCGTACGTCGCCTCGCGGCCGGCAGCATATGCACGCGAAGCTCTCTTCGAGCCCCAAGCCGTGCGCAATTGGCTGTGCCCATTGTGCCTGATTTCCTGAGCCAAAATCGGACGTTTAAGCCCTCTACGCACCGTTTTTCTACAAATGGCGAGGCGGGCCCCGCTCCTGCACGGACATTAGCCCGACCAGTGCTCGCGGTAGACGGTCGTTTTGAAAATAAATAAATAAATTAACCCACGGCGTGCAATTTCGTGCTTGCTGGATTAACTGCGTCTTCGCCCGACGAATTCGATTCGGGAGAGGGCGGAAAAAAAAAAAAAAAAAGAAAAAGAGGGAGGGGTGCAACACGAGGACTTCCCAGGGGGTCACCCATCCTAGTACTACTCTCGCCCAAGCACGCTTAACTTCGGAGTTCTGATGGGATCCGGTGCATTAGTGCTGGTATGATCGCACCCGTTGAGTTACGCGCGTTAAGTTCATTTATTTGATCCGTACTCGTCTCGCAATAGCCCTTCACACTTCGAGCGGGCAAAACTTTCTATTCGTACGTCGCCTCGCGGCCGGCAGCATATGCACGCGAAGCTCTCTTCGAGCCCCACGCCGTGCGCAATGGGCGTAGCCCATTGCGCCTGATTTCCTGAGCCAAAATCGGACGTTTAAGCCCTCTACGCACCGTTTTTCTACAAATGGCGAGGCGGGCCCCGCTCCTGCACGGACATTAGCCCGACCAGTGCTCGCGGTAGACGGTCGTTTTGAAAATAAATAAATAAATTAACCCACGGCGTGCAATTTCGTGCTTGCTGGATTAACTGCGTCTTCGCCCGACGAATTCGATTCGGGAGAGGGCGGAAAAAAAAAAAAAGAAAAAGAGGGAGGGGTGCAACACGAGGACTTCCCAGGGGGTCACCCATCCTAGTACTACTCTCGTCCAAGCACGCTTAACTTCGGAGTTCTGATGGGATCCGGTGCATTAGTGCTGGTATGATCGCACCCGTTGAGTTACGCGCGTTAAGTTCATTTATTTGATCCGTACTCGTCTCGCAGTAGCCCTTCACACTTCGAGCGGGCAAAACTTTCAATTCGTACGTCGCCTCGCGGCCGGCAGCATATGCACGCGAAGCTCAGTGCTCGCGGTAGACGGTCGTTTTGAAAATAAATAAATAAATTAACCCACGGCGTGCAATTTCGTGCTTGCTGGATTAACTGCGTCTTCGCCCGACGAATTCGATTCGGGAGAGGGCAGAAAAAAAAAAAGAAAAAGAGGGAGGGCGGCAACACGAGGACTTCCCAGGGGGTCACCCATCCTAGTACTACTCTCGCCCAAGCACGCTTAACTTCGGAGTTCTGATGGGATCCGGTGCATTAGTGCTGGTATGATCGCACACTTTGAGTTACGCGCGTTAAATTCATTTATTTGATCCGTACTCATCTCGCGGTAGCCCTTCACACTTCGAGCGGCAAAACTTTCTATTCGTACGCCGCCTCGCGGCCGGCAGCATATGCACGCGAAGCTCTCTTCGAGCCCAACGCCGTGCGCAATGGGCATAAATCGGACGTTTAAGCACTCTACGCACCGTTTTTCTACAAACGGCAGGCGGGCCCCGCTCATGCACGGACACTAGCCCGACCAAGGCTCGCCGTAGACGATCGTTTTGAAAATAAATAAATAAATTAACCAACGGCGTGCAATTTCGTGCTTGCTGGATTAACTGCGGCTTTGCCGGACGAATTCAATTCGGGAGAGGGCGGAAAAAAAAAAAAAGAAAAAGAGGGAGGGCTGCAACACGAGGACTTCCCAGGGGGTCACCCATCCTAGTAATACTCTAGCCCAAGCACGCTTAACTTCGGAGTTCTGATGGGATCCGGTGCATTAGTGCTGGTGTTTCGCACCCTTTGAGTTACGCGCGTTAAATTCGTTTAATTGATCCGTACTCGTCTCGCGGTAGCCCTTCACACTTCGAGCGGGCAAAACTTTCTATTCGTACGTCGCTTCGCGGCCGGCAGCATATGCACGCGAAGCTCTCTTCGAGCCCCACGCCGTGCGCAATGGGCATAAATCGGACGTTTAAGCCCTCTACGCACCGTTTTTCTACAAACGGCGAGGCGGGCCCCGCTCCTGTACGGACACTAGCCCGACCAGGGCTCGCGGTAGACGATCGTTTTGAAAATAAATAAATAAATTAACCCACAGCGTGCAATTTCGTGCTTGCGGGATTAACTGCGGCTTCGCCGGACGAATTCGATTCGGGAGAGGGGGGAAAAAAAAAAAAAGAAAAAGAGGGAGGGCTGCAACACGAGGACTTCCCAGGGGGTCACCCATCCTAGTAATACTCTAGCCCAAGCACGCTTAACTTCGGAGTTCTGATGGGATCCGGTGCATTAGTGCTGGTGTTTCGCACCCTTTGAGTTACGCGCGTTAAATTCGTTTAATTGATCCGTACTCGTCTTGCGGTAGCCCTTCACACTTCGAGTGGGCAAAACTTTCTATTCGTACGTCGCTTCGCGGCCGGCAGCATATGCACGCGAAGCTCTCTTCGAGCCCCACGCCGTGCGCAATAGGCTGTGCCCATTGCGCCTGATTTCCGGAGCCAAAATAGGACGTTTAAGCCCTCTACGCACCGTTTTTCTACAAAAAGCAAGGCGGGCCCCGCTCCTGCACGGATACTAGCCCGACCAGGGCTCGCGGTAGACGATCGTTTTGAAAATAAATAAATAAATTAACCCACGGCGTGCAATTTCGTGCGTGCTGGATTAACTGCGTCTTCGCCGGACGAATTCGATTCGGGAGAGGGCGGAAAAAAAAAAAGAAAAAGAGGGAGGGCGGCAACACGAGGACTTCCCAGGGGGTCACCCATCCTAGTACTACTCTCGCCCAAGCACGCTTAACTTCGGAGTTCTGATGGGATCCGGTGCATTAGTGCTGGTATGATCGCACACTTTGAGTTACGCGCGTTAAATTCATTTATTTGATCCGTACTCATCTCGCGGTAGCCCTTCACACTTCGAGCGGGCAAAACTTTCTATACGTACGTCGCCTCGCGGCCGGCAGCATATGCACGCGAAGCTCTCTTCGAGCCCAACGCCGTGCGCAATGGGCATAAATCGGACGTTTAAGCACTCTACGCACCGTTTTTCTACAAACGGCAGGCGGGCCCCGCTCATGCACGGACACTAGCCCGACCAAGGCTCGCCGTAGACGATCGTTTTGAAAATAAATAAATAAATTAACCAACGGCGTGCAATTTCGTGCTTGCTGGATTAACTGCGGCTTTGCCGGACGAATTCAATTCGGGAGAGGGCGAAAAAAAAAAAAAAGAAAAAGAGGGAGGGCTGCAACACGAGGACTTCCCAGGCGGTCACCCATCCTAGTACTACTCTCGCCCAAGCATGCTTAACTTCGGAGTTCTGATGGGATCCGGTGCATTAGTGCTGGTATGATCGCACCCGTTGAGTCGCGCGTTAAATTCATTTATTTGATCCGTACTCGTCTCGCGGTAGCCCTTCACACTTTGAGCGGGCTAAACTTTCTATTCCTACGTCGCCTCGCGGACGGCAGCATATGCACGCGAAGCTCTCTTCGAGCCCCAAGCCGTGCGCAATTGGCTGTGCCCATTGTGCCTGATTTCCTGAGCAAAAATCGGACGTTTAAGCCCTCTACGCACCGTTTTTCTACAAACGGCGAGGCGGGCCCCGCTCCTGCACGGACACTAGCCCGACCAGGGCTCGCGGTAGATGATCGTTTTGAAAATAAATAAATAAATTAACCCACGGCGTGCAATTTCGTGCTTGCGGGATTAACTGCGGCTTCGCCGGACGAATTCGATTCGGGAGAGGGCGGAAAAAAAAAAAAAAGAAAAAGAGGGAGGGCTGCAACACGAGGACTTCCCAGGGGGTCACCCATCCTAGTAATACTCTAGCCCAAGCACGCTTAACTTCGGAGTTCTGATGGGATCCGGTGCATTAGTGCTGGTGTTTCGCATCCTTTGAGTTACGCGCGTTAAATTCGTTTAATTGATCCGTACTCGTCTCGCGGTAGCCCTTCACACTTCGAGCGGGCAAAACTTTCTATTCGTACGTCGCCTCGCGGCCGGCAGCATATGCACGCGAAGCTCTCTTCGAGCCCCACGCCGTGCGCAATCGGCTATGCCCATTGCGCCTGATTTCCTGAGCCAAAATCGGACGTTTAAGCCCTCTACGCACCGTTTTTCTACAAACGGCGAGGCGGGCCCCGCTCCTGCACGGACACTAGCCCGACCAGGGCTCGCGGTAGACGATCGTTTTGAAAATAAATAAATAAATTAACCCACGGCGTGCAATTTCGTGCTTGCGGGATTAACTGCGGCTTCGCCGGACGAATTCGATTCGGGAGAGGGCGGAAAAAAAAAAAAAGAAAAAGAGGGAGGGCTGCAACACGAGGACTTCCCAGGGGGTCACCCATCCTAGTAATACTCTAGCCCAAGCACGCTTAACTTCGGAGTTCTGATGGGATCCGGTGCATTAGTGCTGGTGTTTCGCACCCTTTGAGTTACGCGCGTTAAATTCGTTTAATTGATCCGTACTCGTCTCGCGGTAGCCCTTCACACTTCGAGCGGGCAAAACTTTCTATTCGTACGTCGCTTCGCGGCCGGCAGCATATGCACGCGAAGCTCTCTTCGAGCCCCACGCCGTGCGCAATGGGCATAAATCGGACGTTTAAGCCCTCTACGCACCGTTTTTCTACAAACGGCAGGCGGGCCCCGCTCATGCACGGACACTAGCCCGACCAGGGCTCGCCGTAGACGATCGTTTTGAAAATAAATAAATAAATTAACCAACGGCGTGTAATTTCGTGCTTGCTGGATTAACTGCGGCTTTGCCGGACGAATTCAATTCGGGAGAGGGCGGAAAAAAAAAAAAAGAAAAAGAGGGAGGGCTGCAACACGAGGACTTCCCAGGGGGTCACGCATCCTAGTACTACTCTCGCCCAAGCATGCTTAACTTCGGAGTTCTGATGGGATCCGGTGCATTAGTGCTGGTATGATCGCACCCGTTGAGTTTCGCGCGTTAAATTCATTTATTTGATCCGTACTCGTCTCGCGGTAGCCCTTGACACTTTGAGCGGGCTAAACTTTCTATTCGTACGTCGCCTCGCGGACGGCAGCAGGTGCACGCGAAGCACTCTTTGAGGCGCCTGATTTCCTGAGCCAAAATCGGACGTTTAAGCCCTCTACGGACCGTTTTTCTACAAACGGCGAGGCGGGCCCCGCTCCTGTACGGACACTAGCCCGACCAGGGCTCGCGGTAGACGATCGTTTTGAAAATAAATAAATAAATTAACCCACAGCGTGCAATTTCGTGTTTGCGGGATTAACTGCGGCTTCGCCGGACGAATTCGATTCGGGAGAGGGCGGAAAAAAAAAAAAGAAAAAGAGGGAGGGCTGCAACACGAGGACTTCCCAGGGGGTCACCCATCCTAGTAATACTCTAGCCCAAGCACGCTTAACTTCGGAGTTCTGATGGGATCCGGTGCATTAGTGCTGGTGTTTCGCACCCTTTGAGTTACGCGCGTCAAATTCGTTTAATTGATCCGTACTCGTCTCGCGGTAGCCCTTCACACTTCGAGCGGGCAAAACTTTCTATTCGTACGTCGCTTCGCGGCCGGCAGCATATGCACGCGAAGCTCTCTTCGAGCCCCACGCCGTGCGCGATAGGCTGTGCCCATTGCGCCTGATTTCCGGAGCCAAAATCGGACGTTTAAGCACTCTACGCACCGTTTTTCTACAAACGGCAGGCGGGCCCCGCTCATGCACGGACACTAGCCCGACCAAGGCTCGCCGTAGACGATCGTTTTGAAAATAAATAAATAAATTAACCAACGGCGTGCAATTTCGTGCTTGCTGGATTAACTGCGCCTTTGCCGGACGAATTCAATTCGGGAGAGGGCGGAAAAAAAAAAAAAAAAAAGAGGGAGGGCTGCAACACGAGGACTTCCCAGGCGGTCACCCATCCTAGTACTACTCTCGCCCAAGCATGCTTAACTTCGGAGTTCTGATGGGATCCGGTGCATTAGTGCTGGTATGATCGCACCCGTTGAGTTACGCGCGTTAAATTCATTTATTTGATCCGTACTCGTCTCGCGGTAGCCCTTCACACTTTGAGCGGGCTAAACTTTCTATTCGTACGTCGCCTCGCGGACGGCAGCAAATGCACGCGAAGCACTCTTCGAGGCGCCTGATTTCCTGAGCCAAAATCGGACGTTTAAGCCCTCTACGGGCCGTTTTTCTACAAACGGCGTGGCGGGCCCCGCTCCTGTACGGACACTAGCCCGACCAGGGCTCGCGGTAGACGATCGTTTTGAAAATAAATAAATAAACCCACGGCGTGCAATTTCGTGCTTGCTGGATTAACTGCGGCTTCGCCGGACGAATTCGATTCGGGAGAGGGCGGAAAAAAAAAAAAGGAAAAAGAGGGAGGGCTGCAACACGAGGACTTCCCAGGGTGTCACCCATCCTAGTACTACTCTTGCCCAAGCACGCTTAACTTCGGAGTTCTGATGGGATCCGGTGCATTAGTGCTGGTATGATCGCACCCTTTGAGTTACGCGCGTTAAATTCGTTTAATTGATCCGTACTCGTCTCGCGGTAGCCCTTCACACTTCGAGCGGGTAAAACTTTCTATTCGTACGTCGCCTCGCGGCCGGCAGCATATGCACGCGAAGCTCTCTTCGAGCCCCAAGCCGTGCGCAATTGGCTGTGCCCATTGTGCCTGATTTCCTGAGCAAAAATCGGACGTTTAAGCCCTCTACGCACCGTTTTTCTACAAACGGCGAGGCGGGCCCCGCTCCTGCCCGGACACTAGCCTGACCAGGGCTCGCGGTAGACGATCGTTTTGAAAATAAATAAATAAATTAACCCACGGCGTGCAATTTCGTGCTTGCGGGATTAACTGCGGCTTCGCCGGACGAATTCGATTCGGGAGAGGGCGGAAAAAAAAAAAAAGAAAAAGAGGGAGGGCTGCAACACGAGGACTTCCCAAGGGGTCACCCATCCAAGTAATACTCTAGCCCAAGCACGCTTAACTTCGGAGTTCTGATGGGATCCGGTGCATTAGTGCTGGTGTTTCGCATCCTTTGAGTTACGCGCGTTAAATTCGTTTAATTGATCCGTACTCGTCTCGCGGTAGCCCTTCACACTTCGAGCGGGCAAAACTTTCTATTCGTACGTCGCCTCGCGGCCGGCAGCATATGCACGCGAAGCTCTCTTCGAGCCCCACGCCGTGCGCAATGGGCATATTGCGCCTGATTTCCTGAGCCAAAATCGGACGTTTAAGCCCTCTACGCACCGTTTTTCTACAAACGGCGAGGCGGGCCCCGCTCCTGCACGGACACTAGCCCGACCAGGGCTCGCGGTAGACGATCGTTTTGAAAATAAATAAATTAATTAACCCACGGCGTGCAATTTCGTGCTTGCTGGATTAACTGCGGCTTCGCCGGACGAATTCGATTCGGGAGAGGGCGGAAAAAAAAAAAAAGAAAAAGAGGGAGGGCTGCAACACGAGGACTTCCCAGGGTGTCACCCATCCTAGTACTACTCTCGCCCAAGCACGCTTAACTTCGGAGTTCTGATGGGATCCGGTGCATTAGTTCTGGTATGATCGCACCCTTTGATTTACGCGGGTTAAATTCATTTAATTGATCCGTACTCGTCTCGCGGTAGCCCTTCACACTTCGAGCGGGTAAAACTTTCTATTCGTACGTCGCCTCGCGGCCGGCAGCATATGCACGCGAAGCTCTCTTCGAGCCCCAAGCCGTGCGCAATTGGCTGTGCCCATTGCGCCTGATTTCCTGAGCAAAAATCGGACGCTTAAGCCCTCTACACACCGTTTTTCTACAAACGGCGAGGCGGGCCCCGCTCCTGCACGGACACTAGCCCGACCAGGGCTCGCGGTAGACGATCGTTTTGAAAATAAATAAATAAATTAACCCACGGCGTGCAATTTCGTGCTTGCTGGATTAACTGCGGCTTCGCCGGACGAATTCGATTCGGGAGAGGGCGGAAAAAAAAAAAAAGAAAAAGAGGGAGGGCTGCAACACGAGGACTTCCCAGGGTGTCACCCATCCTAGTACTACTCTTGCCCAAGCACGCTTAACTTCGGAGTTCTGATGGGATCCGGTGCATTAGTGCTGGTATGATCGCACCCTTTGAGTTACGCGCGTTAAATTCGTTTAATTGATCCGTACTCGTCTCGCGGTAGCCCTTCACACTTCGAGCGGGTAAAACTTTCTATTCGTACGTCGCCTCGCGGCCGGCAGCATATGCACGCGAAGCTCTCTTCGAGCCCCAAGCCGTGCGCAATTGGCTGTGCCCATTGTGCCTGATTTCCTGAGCAAAAATCGGACGTTTAAGCCCTCTACGCACCGTTTTTCTACAAACGGCGAGGCGGGCCCCGCTCCTGCACGGACACTAGCCTGACCAGGGCTCGCGGTAGACGATCGTTTTGAAAATAAATAAATAAATTAACCCACGGCGTGCAATTTCGTGCTTGCGGGATTAACTGCGGCTTCGCCGGACGAATTCGATTCGGGAGAGGGCGGAAAAAAAAAAAAAGAAAAAGAGGGAGGGCTGCAACACGAGGACTTCCCAGGGGGTCACCCATCCTAGTAATACTCTAGCCCAAGCACGCTTAACTTCGGAGTTCTGATGGGATCCGGTGCATTAGTGCTGGTGTTTCGCATCCTTTGAGTTACGCGCGTTAAATTCGTTTAATTGATCCGTACTCGTCTCGCGGTAGCCCTTCACACTTCGAGCGGGCAAAACTTTCTATTCGTACGTCGCCTCGCGGCCGGCAGCATATGCACGCGAAGCTCTCTTCGAGCCCCACGCCGTGCGCAATGGGCATATTGCGCCTGATTTCCTGAGCCAAAATCGGACGTTTAAGCCCTCTACGCACCGTTTTTCTACAAACGGCGAGGCGGGCCCCGCTCCTGCACGGACACTAGCCCGACCAGGGCTCGCGGTAGACGATCGTTTTGAAAATAAATAAATAAATTAACCCACGGCGTGCAATTTCGTGCTTGCTGGATTAACTGCGGTTTCGCCGGACGAATTCGATTCGGGAGAGGGCGGAAAAAAAAAAAAAGAAAAAGAGGGAGGGCTGCAACACGAGGACTTCCCAGGGTGTCACCCATCCTAGTACTACTCTCGCCCAAGCACGCTTAACTTCGGAGTTCTGATGGGATCCGGTGCATTAGTTCTGGTATGATCGCACCCTTTGATTTACGCGCGTTAAATTCATTTAATTGATCCGTACTCGTCTCGCGGTAGCCTTTCACACTTCGAGCGGGTACAACTTTCTATTCGTACGTCGCCTCGCGGCCGGCAGCATATGCACGCGAAGCTCTCTTCGAGCCCCAAGCCGTGCGCAATTGGCTGTGCCCATTGCGCCTGATTTCCTGAGCAAAAATCGGACGTTTAAGCCCTCTACACACCGTTTTTCTACAAACGGCGAGGCGGGCCCCGCTCCTGCACGGACACTAGCCCGACCAGGGCTCGCGGTAGACGATCGTTTTGAAAATAAATAAATAAATTAACCCACGGCGTGCAATTTCGTGCTTGCTGGATTAACTGCGGCTTCGCCGGACGAATTCGATTCGGGAGAGGGCGGAAAAAAAAAAAAAGAAAAAGAGGGAGGGCTGCAACACGAGGACTTCCCAGGGTGTCACCCATCCTAGTACTACTCTCGCCCAAGCACGCTTAACTTCGGAGTTCTGATGGGATCCGGTGCATTAGTTCTGGTATGATCGCACCCTTTGATTTACGCGCGTTAAATTCATTTAATTGATCCGTACTCGTCTCGCGGTAGCCCTTCACACTTCGAGCGGGTAAAACTTTCTATTCGTACGTCGCCTCGCGGCCGGCAGCATATGCACGCGAAGCTCTCTTCGAGCCCCAAGCCGTGCGCAATTGGCTGTGCCCATTGCGCCTGATTTCCTGAGCAAAAATCGGACGTTTAAGCCCTCTACACACCGTTTTTCTACAAACGGCGAGGCGGGCCCCGCTCCTGCACGGACACTAGCCCGACCAGGGCTCGCGGTAGACGATCGTTTTGAAAATAAATAAATAAATTAACCCACGGCGTGCAATTTCGTGCTTGCTGGATTAACTGCGGCTTCGCCGGACGAATTCGATTCGGGAGAGGGCGGAAAAAAAAAAAAGAAAAAGAGGGAGGGCTGCAACACGAGGACTTCCCAGGGGGTCACCCATCCTAGTAATACTCTAGCCCAAGTACGCTTAACTTCGGAGTTCTGATGGGATCCGGTGCATTAGTGCTGGTGTTTCGCATCCTTTGAGTTACGCGCGTTAAATTCGTTTAATTGATCCGTACTCGTCTCGCGGTAGCCCTTCACACTTCGAGCGGGTAAAACTTTCTATTCGTACGTCGCCTCGCGGCCGGCAGCATATGCACGCGAAACTCTCTTCGAGCCCCAAGCCGTGCGCAATTGGCTGTGCCCATTGCGCCTGATTTCCTGAGCAAAAATCGGACGTTTAAGCCCTCTACACACCGTTTTTCTACAAACGGCGAGGCGGGCCCCGCTCCTGCACGGACACTAGCCCGACCAGGGCTCGCGGTAGACGATCGTTTTGAAAATAAATAAATAAATTAACCCACGGCGTGCAATTTCGTGCTTGCTGGATTAACTGCGGCTTCGCCGGACGAATTCGATTCGGGAGAGGGCGGAAAAAAAAAAAAAAAAAAAGAGGGAGGGCTGCAACACGAGGACTTCCCAGGGTGTCACCCATCCTAGTACTACTCTCGCCCAAGCACGCTTAACTTCGGAGTTCTGATGGGATCCGGTGCATTAGTTCTGGTATGATCGCACCCTTTGATTTACGCGCGTTAAATTCATTTAATTGATCCGTACTCGTCTCGCGGTAGCCCTTCACACTTCGAGCGGGTAAAACTTTCTATTCGTACGTCGCCTCGCGGCCGGCAGCATATGCACGCGAAGCTCTCTTCGAGCCCCAAGCCGTGCGCAATTGGCTGTGCCCATTGCGCCTGATTTCCTGAGCAAAAATCGGACGTTTAAGCCCTCTACACACCGTTTTTCTACAAACGGCGAGGCGGGCCCCGCTCCTGCACGGACACTAGCCCGACCAGGGCTCGCGGTAGACGATCGTTTTGAAAATAAATAAATAAATTAACCCACGGCGTGCAATTTCGTGCTTGCTGGATTAACTGCGGCTTCGCCGGACGAATTCGATTCGGGAGAGGGCGGAAAAAAAAAAAAGAAAAAGAGGGAGGGCTGCAACACGAGGACTTCCCAGGGGGTCACCCATCCTAGTAATACTCTAGCCCAAGCACGCTTAACTTCGGAGTTCTGATGGGATCCGGTGCATTAGTGCTGGTGTTTCGCATCCTTTGAGTTACGCGCGTTAAATTCGTTTAATTGATCCGTACTCGTCTCGCGGTAGCCCTTCACACTTCGAGCGGGTAAAACTTTCTATTCGTACGTCGCCTCGCGGCCGGCAGCATATGCACGCGAAGCTCTCTTCGAGCCCCAAGCCGTGCGCAATTGGCTGTGCCCATTGCGCCTGATTTCCTGAGCAAAAATCGGACGTTTAAGCCCTCTACACACCGTTTTTCTACAAACGGCGAGGCGGGCCCCGCTCCTGCACGGACACTAGCCCGACCAGGGCTCGCGGTAGACGATCGTTTTGAAAATAAATAAATAAATTAACCCACGGCGTGCAATTTCGTGCTTGCTGGATTAACTGCGGCTTCGCCGGACGAATTCGATTCGGGAGAGGGCGGAAAAAAAAAAAAAAAAAAAGAGGGAGGGCTGCAACACGAGGACTTCCCAGGGTGTCACCCATCCTAGTACTACTCTCGCCCAAGCACGCTTAACTTCGGAGTTCTGATGGGATCCGGTGCATTAGTTCTGGTATGATCGCACCCTTTGATTTACGCGCGTTAAATTCATTTAATTGATCCGTACTCGTCTCGCGGTAGCCCTTCACACTTCGAGCGGGTAAAACTTTCTATTCGTACGTCGCCTCGCGGCCGGCAGCATATGCACGCGAAGCTCTCTTCGAGCCCCAAGCCGTGCGCAATTGGCTGTGCCCATTGCGCCTGATTTCCTGAGCAAAAATCGGACGTTTAAGCCCTCTACACACCGTTTTTCTACAAACGGCGAGGCGGGCCCCGCTCCTGCACGGACACTAGCCCGACCAGGGCTCGCGGTAGACGATCGTTTTGAAAATAAATAAATAAATTAACCCACGGCGTGCAATTTCGTGCTTGCTGGATTAACTGCGGCTTCGCCGGACGAATTCGATTCGGGAGAGGGCGGAAAAAAAAAAAAGAAAAAGAGGGAGGGCTGCAACACGAGGACTTCCCAGGGGGTCACCCATCCTAGTAATACTCTAGCCCAAGCACGCTTAACTTCGGAGTTCTGATGGGATCCGGTGCATTAGTGCTGGTGTTTCGCATCCTTTGAGTTACGCGCGTTAAATTCGTTTAATTGATCCGTACTCGTCTCGCGGTAGCCCTTCACACTTCGAGCGGGTAAAACTTTCTATTCGTACGTCGCCTCGCGGCCGGCAGCATATGCACGCGAAGCTCTCTTCGAGCCCCAAGCCGTGCGCAATTGGCTGTGCCCATTGCGCCTGATTTCCTGAGCAAAAATCGGACGTTTAAGCCCTCTACGCACCGTTTTTCTACAAACGGCGAGGCGGGCCCCGCTCCTGCACGGACACTAGCCCGACCAGGGCTCGCGGTAGACGATCGTTTTGAAAATAAATAAATAAATTAACCCACGGCGTGCAATTTCGTGCTTGCTGGATTAACTGCGGCTTCGCCGGACGAATTCGATTCGGGAGAGGGCGGAAAAAAAAAAAAAGAAAAAGAGGGAGGGCTGCAACACGAGGACTTCCCAGGGTGTCACCCATCCTAGTACTACTCTCGCCCAAGCACGCTTAACTTCGGAGTTCTGATGGGATCCGGTGCATTAGTTCTGGTATGATCGCACCCTTTGATTTACGCGCGTTAAATTCATTTAATTGATCCGTACTCGTCTCGCGGTAGCCCTTCACACTTCGAGCGGGTAAAACTTTCTATTCGTACGTCGCCTCGCGGACGGCAGCATATGCACGCGAAGCTCTCTTCGAGCCCCAAGCCGTGCGCAATTGGCTGTGCCCATTGCGCCTGATTTCCTGAGCAAAAATCGGACGTTTAAGCCCTCTACACACCGTTTTTTTACAAACGGCGAGGCGGGCCCCGCTCCTGCACGGACACTAGCCCGACCAGGGCTCGCGGTAGACGATCGTTTTGAAAATAAATAAATAAATTAACCCACGGCGTGCAATTTCGTGCTTGCTGGATTAACTGCGGCTTCGCCGGACGAATTCGATTCGGGAGAGGGCGGGAAAAAAAAAAAAGAAAAAGAGGGAGGGCTGCAACACGAGGACTTCCCAGGGTGTCACCCATCCTAGTACTACTCTCGCCCAAGCACGCTTAACTTCGGAGTTCTGATGGGATCCGGTGCATTAGTTCTGGTATGATCGCACCCTTTGATTTACGCGCGTTAAATTCATTTAATTGATCCGTACTCGTCTCGCGGTAGCCCTTCACACTTCGAGCGGGTAAAACTTTCTATTCGTACGTCGCCTCGCGGGCGGCAGCATATGCACGCGAAGCTCTCTTCGAGCCCCAAGCCGTGCGCAATTGGCTGTGCCCATTGCGCCTGATTTCCTGAGCAAAAATCGGACGTTTAAGCCCTCTACACACCGTTTTTCTACAAACGGCGAGGCGGGCCCCGCTCCTGCACGGACACTAGCCCGACCAGGGCTCGCGGTAGACGATCGTTTTGAAAATAAATAAATAAATTAACCCACGGCGTGCAATTTCGTGTTTGCTGGATTAACTGCGGCTTCGCCGGACGAATTCGATTCGGGAGAGGGCGGAAAAAAAAAAAAGAAAAAGAGGGAGGGCTGCAACACGAGGACTTCCCAGGGGGTCACCCATCCTAGTAATACTCTAGCCCAAGCACGCTTAACTTCGGAGTTCTGATGGGATCCGGTGCATTAGTGCTGGTGTTTCGCATCCTTTGAGTTACGCGCGTTAAATTCGTTTAATTGATCCGTACTCGTCTCGCGGTAGCCCTTCACACTTCGAGCGGGCAAAACTTTCTATTCGTACGTCGCCTCGCGGCCGGCAACATATGCACGCGAAGCTCTCTTCGAGCCCCACGCCGTGCGCAATGGCTATGCCCATTGCGCCTGATTTCCTGAGCCAAAATCGGACGTTTAAGCCCTCTACGCACCGTTTTTCTACAAACGGCGAGGCGGGCCCCGCTCCTGCACGGACACTAGCCCGACCAGGGCTCGCGGTAGACGATCGTTTTGAAAATAAATAAATAAATTAACCCACGGCGTGCAATTTCGTGCTTGCTGGATTAACTGCGGCTTCGCCGGACGAATTCGATTCGGGAGAGGGCGGAAAAAAAAAAAAGAAAAAGAGGGAGGGCTGCAACACGAGGACTTCCCAGGGGGTCACCCATCCTAGTAATACTCTAGCCCAAGCACGCTTAACTTCGGACTTCTGATGGGATCCGGTGCATTAGTGCTGGTGTTTCGCACCCTTTGAGTTACGCGCGTTAAATTCGTTTAATTGATCCGTACTCGTCTCGCGGTAGCCCTTCACACTTCGAGCGGGCAAAACTTTCTATTCGTACGACGCTTCGCGGCCGGCAGCATATGCACGCGAAGCTCTCTTCGAGCCCCACGCCGTGCGCAATGGGCATAAATCGGTCGTTTAAGCCCTCTACGCACCGTTTTTCTACAAACGGCAGGCGGGCCCCGCTCATGCACGGACACTAGCCCGACCAGGGCTCGCCGTAGACGATCGTTTTGAAAATAAATAAATAAATTAACCAACGGCGTGCAATTTCGTGCTTGCTGGATTAACTGCGGCTTTGCCGGACGAATTCAATTCGGGAGAGGGCGGAAAAAAAAAAAAAGAAAAAGAGGGAGGGCTGCAACACGAGGACTTCCCAGGGGGTCACCCATCCTAGTACTACTCTCGCCCAAGCATGCTTAACTTCGGAGTTCTGATGGGATCCGGTGCATTAGTGCTGGTACGATCGCACCCGTTGAGTTTCGCGCGTTAAATTCATTTATTTGATCCGTTCTCGTCTCGCGGTAGCCCTTGACACTTTGAGCGGGCTAAACTTTCTATTCGTACGTCGCCTCGCGGACGGCAGCAGATGCACGCGAAGCACTCTTTGAGGCGCCTGATTTCCTGAGCCAAAATCGGACGTTTAAGCCCTCTACGGACCGTTTTTCTACAAACGGCGAGGCGGGCCCCGCTCCTGTACGGACACTAGCCCGACCAGGGCTCGCGGTAGACGATCGTTTTGAAAATAAATAAATAAATTAACCCACAGCGTGCAATTTCGTGTTTGCGGGATTAACTGCGGCTTCGCCGGACGAATTCGATTCGGGAGAGGGCGGAAAAAAAAAAAAAGAAAAAGAGGGAGGGCTGCAACACGAGGACTTCCCAGGGGGTCACCCATCCTAGTAATACTCTAGCCCAAGCACGCTTAACTTCGGAGTTCTGATGGGATCCGGTGCATTAGTGCTGGTGTTTCGCACCCTTTGAGTTACGCGCGTTAAATTCGTTTAATTGATCCGTACTCGTCTCGCGGTAGGCCTTCACACTTCGGGCGGGCAAAACTTTCTATTCGTACGTCGCTTCGCGGCCGGCAGCATATGCACGCGAAGCTCTCTTCGAGCCCCACGCCGTGCGCAATAGGCTGTGCCCATTCCGCCTGATTTCCGGAGCCAAAATCGGACGTTTAAGCCCTCTACGCACCGTTTTTCTACAAACGGCAAGGCGGGCCCCGCTCCTGCACGGACACTAGCCCGACCAGGGCTCGCGGTAGACGATCGTTTTGAAAATAAATAAATAAATTAACCCACGGCGTGCAATTTCGTGCGTGCTGGATTAACTGCGTCTTCGCCGGACGAATTCGATTCGGGAGAGGGCGGAAAAAAAAAAAGAAAAAGAGGGAGGGCTGCAACACGAGGACTTCCCAGGGGGTCACCCATCCTAGTACTACTCTCGCCCAAGCACGCTTAACTTCGGAGTTCTGATGGGATCCGGTGCATTAGTGCTGGTATGATCGCACACTTTGAGTTACGCGCGTTAAATTCATTTATTTGATCCGTACTCATCTCGCGGTAGCCCTTCACACTTCGAGCGGGCAAAACTTTCAATTCGTACGTCGCCTCGCGGCCGGCAGCATATGCACGCGAAGCTCTCTTCGAGCCCAACGCCGTGCGCAATGGGCATAAATCGGACGTTTAAGCACTCTACGCACCGTTTTTCTACAAACGGCAGGCGGGCCCCGCTCATGCACGGACACTAGCCCGACCAAGGCTCGCCGTAGACGATCGTTTTGAAAATAAATAAATAAATTAACCAACGGCGTGCAATTTCGTGCTTGCAGGATTAACTGCGGCTTTGCCGGACGAATTCAATTCGGGAGAGGGCGGAAAAAAAAAAAAAGAAAAAGAGGGAGGGCTGCAACACGAGGACTTCCCAGGCGGTCACCCATCCTAGTACTACTCTCGCCCAAGCATGCTTAACTTCGGAGTTCTGATGGGATCCGGTGCATTAGAGCTGGTATGATCGCACCCGTTGAGTTACGCGCGTTAAATTCATTTATTTGATCCGTACTCGTCTCGCGGTAGCCCTTCACACTTTGAGCGGGCTAAACTTTCTATTCGTACGTCGCCTCGCGGACGGCAGCAAATGCACGCGAAGCACTCTTCGAGGCGCCTGATTTCCTGAGCCAAAATCGGACGTTTAAGCCCTCTACGGGCCGTTTTTCTACAAACGGCGTGGCGGGCCCCGCTCCTGTACGGACACTAGCCCGACCAGGGCTCGCGGTAGACGATCGTTTTGAAAATAAATAAATAAACCCACGGCGTGCAATTTCGTGCTTGCTGGATTAACTGCGGCTTCGCCGGACGAATTCGATTCGGGAGAGGGCGGAAAAAAAAAAAAAGGAAAAAGAGGGAGGGCTGCAACACGAGGACTTCCCAGGGTGTCACCCATCCTAGTACTACTCTTGCCCAAGCACGCTTAACTTCGGAGTTCTGATGGGATCCGGTGCATTAGTGCTGGTATGATCGCACCCTTTGAGTTACGCGCGTTAAATTCGTTTAATTGATCCGTACTCGTCTCGCGGTAGACCTTCACACTTCGAGCGGGTAAAACTTTCTATTCGTACGTCGCCTCGCGGCCGGCAGCATATGCACGCGAAGCTCTCTTCGAGCCCCAAGCCGTGCGCAATTGGCTGTGCCCATTGTGCCTGATTTCCTGAGCAAAAATCGGACGTTTAAGCCCTCTACGCACCGTTTTTCTACAAACGGCGAGGCGGGCCCCGCTCCTGCACGGACACTAGCCCGACCAGGGCTCGCGGTAGACGATCGTTTTGAAAATAAATAAATAAATTAACCCACGGCGTGCAATTTCGTGCTTGCGGGATTAACTGCGGCTTCGCCGGACGAATTCGATTCGGGAGAGGGCGGAAAAAAAAAAAAGAAAAAGAGGGAAGGCTGCAACACGAGGACTTCCCAGGGGGTCACCCATCCTAGTAATACTCTAGCCCAAGCACGCTTAACTTCGGAGTTCTGATGGGATCCGGTGCATTAGTGCTGGTGTTTCGCATCCTTTGAGTTACGCGCGTTAAATTCGTTTAATTGATCCGTACTCGTCTCGCGGTAGCCCTTCACACTTCGAGCGGGCAAAACTTTCTATTCGTGCGTCGCCTCGCGGCCGGCAGCATATGCACGCGAAGCTCTCTTCGAGCCCCACGCCGTGCGCAATGGCTATGCCCATTGCGCCTGATTTCCTGAGCCAAAATCGGACGTTTAAGCCCTCTACGCACCGTTTTTCTACAAACGGCGAGGCGGGCCCCGCTCCTGCACGGACACTAGCCCGACCAGGGCTCGCGGTAGACGATCGTTTTGAAAATAAATAAATAAATTAACCCACGGCGTGCAATTTCGTGCTTGCTGGATTAACTGCGGCATCGCCGGACGAATTCGATTCGGGAGAGGGCGAAAAAAAAAAAAAGGAAAAAGAGGGAGGGCTGCAACACGAGGACTTCCCAGGGTGTCACCCATCCTAGTACTACTCTTGCCCAAGCACGCTTAACTTCGGAGTTCTGATGGGATCCGGTGCATTAGTGCTGGTATGATCGCACCCTTTGAGTTACGCGCGTTAAATTCGTTTAATTGATCCGTACTCGTCTCGCGGTAGACCTTCACACTTCGAGCGGGTAAAACTTTCTATTCGTACGTCGCCTCGCGGCCGGCAGCATATGCACGCGAAGCTCTCTTCGAGCCCCAAGCCGTGCGCAATTGGCTGTGCCCATTGTGCCTGATTTCCTGAGCAAAAATCGGACGTTTAAGCCCTCTACGCACCGTTTTTCTACAAACGGCGAGGCGGGCCCCGCTCCTGCACGGACACTAGCCCGACCAGGGCTCGCGGTAGACGATCGTTTTGAAAATAAATAAATAAATTAACCCACGGCGTGCAATTTCGTGCTTGCGGGATTAACTGCGGCTTCGCCGGACGAATTCGATTCGGGAGAGGGCGGAAAAAAAAAAAAGAAAAAGAGGGAAGGCTGCAACACGAGGACTTCCCAGGGGGTCACCCATCCTAGTAATACTCTAGCCCAAGCACGCTTAACTTCGGAGTTCTGATGGGATCCGGTGCATTAGTGCTGGTGTTTCGCATCCTTTGAGTTACGCGCGTTAAATTCGTTTAATTGATCCGTACTCGTCTCGCGGTAGCCCTTCACACTTCGAGCGGGCAAAACTTTCTATTCGTGCGTCGCCTCGCGGCCGGCAGCATATGCACGCGAAGCTCTCTTCGAGCCCCACGCCGTGCGCAATGGCTATGCCCATTGCGCCTGATTTCCTGAGCCAAAATCGGACGTTTAAGCCCTCTACGCACCGTTTTTCTACAAACGGCGAGGCGGGCCCCGCTCCTGCACGGACACTAGCCCGACCAGGGCTCGCGGTAGACGATCGTTTTGAAAATAAATAAATAAATTAACCCACGGCGTGCAATTTCGTGCTTGCTGGATTAACTGCGGCATCGCCGGACGAATTCGATTCGGGAGAGGGCGAAAAAAAAAAAAATGAAAAAGAGGGAGGGCTGCAACACGAGGACTTCCCAGGGTGTCACCCATCCTAGTACTACTCTCGCCCAAGCACGCTTAACTTCGGAGTTCTGATGGGATCCGGTGCATTAGTTCTGGTATGATCGCACCCTTTGAGTTACGCGCGTTAAATTCATTTAATTGATCCGTACTCGTCTCGCGGTAGCCCTTCACACTTCGAGCGGGTAAAACTTTCTATTCGTACGTCGCCTCGCGGCCGGCAGCATATGCACTCGAAGCTCTCTTCGAGCCCCAAGCCGTGCGCAATTGGCTGTGCCCATTGCGCCTGATTTCCTAAGCAAAAATCGGACGTTTAAGCCCTCTACACACCGTTTTTCTACAAACGGCGAGGCGGGCCCCGCTCCTGCACGGACACTAGCCCGACCAGGGCTCGCGGTAGACGATCGTTTTGAAAATAAATAAATAAATTAACCCACGTCGTGCAATTTCGTGCTTGCGGGATTAACTGCGGCTTCGCCGGACGAATTCGATTCGGGAGAGGGCGGAAAAAAAAAAAAAGAAAAAGAGGGAGGGCTGCAACACGAGGACTTCCCAGGGGGTCACCCATCCTAGTAATACTCTAGCCCAAGCACGCTTAACTTCGGACTTCTGATGGGATCCGGTGCATTAGTGCTGGTGTTTCGCACCCTTTGAGTTACGCGCGTTAAATTCGTTTAATTGATCCGTACTCGTCTCGCGGTAGCCCTTCACACTTCGAGCGGGCAAAACTTTCTATTCGTACGACGCTTCGCGGCCGGCAGCATATGCACGCGAAGCTCTCTTCGAGCCCCACGCCGTGCGCAATGGGCATAAATCGGACGTTTAAGCCCTCTACGCACCGTTTTTCTACAAACGGCAGGCGGGCCCCGCTCATGCGCGGACACTAGCCCGACCAGGGCTCGCCGTAGACGATCGTTTTGAAAATAAATAAATAAATTAACCAACGGCGTGCAATTTCGTGCTTGCTGGATTAACTGCGGCTTTGCCGGACGAATTCAATTCGGGAGAGGGCGGAAAAAAAAAAAAAGAAAAAGAGGGAGGGCTGCAACACGAGGACTTCCCAGGGGGTCACCCATCCTAGTACTACTCTCGCCCAAGCATGCCTAACTTCGGAGTTCTGATGGGATCCGGTGCATTAGTGCTGGTATGATCGCACCCGTTGAGTTTCGCGCGTTAAATTCATTTATTTGATCCGTACTCGTCTCGCGGTAGCCCTTGACACTTTGAGCGGGCTAAACTTTCTATTCGTACGTCGCCTCGCGGACGGCAGCAGATGCACGCGAAGCACTCTTTGAGGCGCCTGATTTCCTGAGCCAAAATCGGACGTTTAAGCCCTCTACGGACCGTTTTTCTACAAACGGCGAGGCGGGCCCCGCTCCTGTACGGACACTAGCCCGACCAGGGCTCGCGGTAGACGATCGTTTTGAAAATAAATAAATAAATTAACCCACAGCGTGCAATTTCGTGTTTGCGGGATTAACTGCGGCTTCGCCGGACGAATTCGATTCGGGAGAGGGCGGAAAAAAAAAAAAAGAAAAAGAGGGAGGGTTGCAACACGAGGACTTCCCAGGGGGTCACCCATCCTAGTAATACTCTAGCCCAAGCACGCTTAACTTCGGAGTTATGATGGGATCCGGTGCATTAGTGCTGGTGTTTCGCACCCTTTGAGTTACGCGCGTTAAATTCGTTTAATTGATCCGTACTCGTCTCGCGGTAGGCCTTCACACTTCGAGCGGGCAAAACTTTCTATTCGTACGTCGCTTCGCGGCCGGCAGCATATGCACGCGAAGCTCTCTTCGAGCCCCACGCCGTGCGCAATAGGCTGTGCCCATTGCGCCTGATTTCCGGAGCCAAAATCGGACGTTTAAGCCCTCTACGCACCGTTTTTCTACAAACGGCAAGGCGGGCCCCGCTCCTGCACGGACACTAGCCCGACCAGGGCTCGCGGTAGACGATCGTTTTGAAAATAAATAAATAAATTAACCCACGGCGTGCAATTTCGTGCTTGCGGGATTAACTGCGGCTTCGCCGGACGAATTCGATTCGGGAGAGGGCGGAAAAAAAAAAAAAGAAAAAGAGGGAGGGCTGCAACACGAGGACTTCCCAGGGGTCACCCATCCTAGTAATACTCTAGCCCAAGCACGCTTAACTTCGGAGTTCTGATGGGATCCGGTGCATTAGTGCTGGTGTTTCGCATCCTTTGAGTTACGCACGTTAAATTCGTTTAATTGATCCGTACTCGTCTCGCGGTAGCCCTTCACACTTCGAGCGGGCAAAACTTTCTATTCGTACGTCGCCTCGCGGCCGGCAGCATATGCACGCGAAGCTCTCTTCGAGCCCCACGCCGTGCGCAATAGGCTATGCCCATTGCGCCTGATTTCCTGAGCCAAAATCGGACGTTTAAGCCCTCTACGCACCGTTTTTCTACAAACGGCGAGGCGGGCCCCGCTCCTGCACGGACACTAGCCCGACCAGGGCTCGCGGTAGACGATCGTTTTGAAAATAAATAAATAAATTAACCCACGGCGTGCAATTTCGTGCTTGCTGGATTAACTGCGGCATCGCCGGACGAATTCGATTCGGGAGAGGGCGGAAAAAAAAAAAAAGAAAAAGAGGGAGGGCTGCAACACGAGGACTTCCCAGGGTGTCACCCATCCTAGTACTACTCTCGCCCAAGCACGCTTAACTTCGGAGTTCTGATGGGATCCGGTGCATTAGTTCTGGTATGATCGCACCCTTTGAGTTACGAGCGTTAAATTCATTTAATTGATCCGTACTCGTCTCGCGGTAGCCCTTCATACTTCGAGCGGGTAAAACTTTCTATTCGTACGTCGCCTCGCGGCCGGCAGCATATGCACTCGAAGCTCCCTTCGAGCCCCAAGCCGTGCGCAATTGGTTGTGCCCATTGCGCCTGATTTCCTAAGCAAAAATCGGACGTTTAAGCCCTCTACACACCGTTTTTCTACAAACGGCGAGGCGGGCCCCGTTCCTGCACGGACACTAGCCCGACCAGGGCTCGCGGTAGACGATCGTTTTGAAAATAAATAAATAAATTAACCCACGGCGTGCAATTTCGTGCTTGCTGGATTAACTGCGGCTTCGCCGGACGAATTCGATTCGGGAGAGGGCGGAAAAAAAGAAAAAGAAAAAGAGGGAGGGCTGCAACACGAGGACTTCCCAGGGGGTCACCCATCCTAGTAATTCTCTAGCCCAAGCACGCGTAACTTCGGAGTTCTGATGGGATCCGGTGCATTAGTGCTGGTGTTTCGCAGCCATTGAGTTACGCGCGTTAAATTCGTTTAATTGATCCGTACTCGTCTCGCGGTAGCCCTTCACACTTCGAGCGGGCAAAACTTTCTATTCGTACGTCGCTTCGCGGCCGGCAGCATATGCACGCGAAGCTCTCTTCGAGCCCCACGCCGTGCGCAATGGGCATAAATCGGACGTTTAAGCCCTCTACGCACCGTTTTTCTACAAACGGCATGCGGGCCCCGCTCATGCACGGACACTAGCCCGACCAGGGCTCGCCGTAGACGATCGTTTTGAAAATAAATAAATTAATTAACCAACGGCGTGCAATTTCGTGCTTGCTGGATTAACTGCGGCTTTGCCGGACGAATTCAATTCGGGAGAGGGCGGAAAAAAAAAAAAAAAAAAAGAGGGAGGGCTGCAACACGAGGACTTCCCAGGGGGTCACCCATCCTAGTACTACTCTCGCCCAAGCATGCTTAACTTCGGAGTTCTGATGGGATCCGGTGCATTAGTGCTGGTATGATCGCACCCGTTGAGTTTCGCGCGTTAAATTTATTTATTTGATCCGTACTCGTCTCGCGGTAGCCCTTGACACTTTGAGCGGGCTAAACTTTCTATTCGTACGTCGCCTCGCGGACGGCAGCAGATGCACGCGAAGCACTCTTCGAGGCGCCTGAGTTCCTGAGCCAAAATCGGACGTTTAAGCCCTCTACGGACCGTTTTTCTACAAACGGCGAGGCGGGCCCCGCTCCTGTACGGACACTAGCCCGACCGGGGCTCGCGGTAGACGATCGTTTTGAAAATAAATAAATAAATTAACCCACGGCGTGCAATTTCGTGCTTGCGGGATTAACTGCGGCTTCGCCGGACGAATTCGATTCGGGAGAGGGCGGAAAAAAAGAAAAAGAAAAAGAGGGAGGGCTGCAACACGAGGACTTCCCAGGGGGTCACCCATCCTAGTAATTCTCTAGCCCAAGCACGCGTAACTTCGGAGTTCTGATGGGATCCGGTGCATTAGTGCTGGTGTTTCGCACCCATTGAGTTACGCGAATTAAATTCGTTTAATTGATCCGTACTCGTCTCGCGGTAGCCCTTCACACTTCGAGCGGGCAAAACTTTCTATTCGTACGTCGCTTCGCGGCCGGCAGCATATGCACGCGAAGCTCTCTTCGAGCCCCACGCCGTGCGCAATAGGCTGTGCCCATTGCGCCTGATTTCTGGAGCCAAAATCGGACGTTTAAGCCCTCTACGCACCGTTTTTCTACAAACGGCGAGGCGGGCCCCGCTCCTGCACGGACACTAGCCCGACCAGGGCTCGCGGTAGACGATCGTTTTGAAAATGAATAAATAAATTAACCCACGGCGTGCAATTTCGTGCGTGCTGGATTAACTGCGTCTTCGCCGGACGAATTCGATTCGGGAGAGGGCGGAAAAAAAAAAAGAAAAAGAGGGAGGGCTGCAACACGAGGACTTCCCAGGGGGTCACCCATCCTAGTACTACTCTCGCCCAAGCACGCTTAACTTCGGAGTTCTGATGGGATCCGGTGCATTAGTGCTGGTATGATCGCACACTTTGAGTTACGCGCGTTAAATTCGTTTAATTGATCCGTAATCGTCTCGCGGTAGCCCTTCACACTTCGAGCGGGCAAAACTTTCTATTCGTACGTCGCCTCGCGGCCGACAGCATATGCACGCGAAGCTCTCTTCGAGCCCAACGCCGTGCGCAATGGGCATAAATCGGACGTTTAAGCACTCTACGCACCGTTTTTCTACAAACGGCAGGCGGGCCCCGCTCATGCACGGACACTAGCCCGACCAAGGCTCGCCGTAGACGATCGTTTTGAAAATAAATAAATAAATTAACCAACGGCGTGCAATTTCGTGCTTGCTGGATTAACTGCGGCTTTGCCGGACGAATTCAATTCGGGAGAGGGCGGAAAAAAAAAAAAAGAAAAAGAGGGAGGGCTGCAACACGAGGACTTCCCAGGCGGTCACCCATCCTAGTACTACTCTCGCCCAAGCATGCTTAACTTCGGAGTTCTGATGGGATCCGGTGCATTAGTGCTGGTATGATCGCACCCGTTGAGTTACGCGCGTTAAATTCATTTATTTGATCCGTACTCGTCTCGCGGTAGCCCTTCACACTTTGAGCGGCTAAACTTTCTATTCGTACGTCGCCTCGCGGACGGCAGCAAATGCACGCGAAGCACTCTTCGAGGCGCCTGATTTCCTGAGCCAAAATCGGACGTTTAAGCCCTCTACGGACCGTTTTTCTACAAACGGCGAGGCGGGCCCCGCTCCTGTACGGACACTAGCACGACCAGGGCTCGCGGTAGACGATCGTTTTGAAAATAAATAAATAAATTAACCCACGGCGTGTAATTTCGTGCTTGCTGGATTAACTGCGGCTTCGCCGGACGAATTCGATTCGGGAGAGGGCGGAAAAAAAGAAAAAGAAAAAGAGGGAGGGCCGCAACACGAGGACTTCCCAGGGTGTCACCCATCCTAGTACTACTCTCGCCCAAGCACGCTTAACTTCGGAGTTCTGATGGGATCCGGTGCATTAGTTCTGGTATGATCGCACCCTTTGAGTTACGCGCGTTAAATTCATTTAATTGATCCGTACTCGTCTCGCGGTAGCCCTTCAGACTTCGAGCGGGTAAAACTTTCTATTCGTACGTCGCCTCGCGGCCGGCAGCATATGCACTCGAAGCTCTCTTCGAGCCCCAAGCCGTGCGCAATTGGCTGTGCCCATTGCGCCTGATTTCCTGAGCAAAAATCGGACGTTTAAGCCCTCTACTCACCGTTTTTCTACAAACGGTGAGGCGGGCCCCGCTCCTGCACGGACACTAGCCCGACCAGGGCTCTCGGTAGGCGATCGTTTTGAAAATAAATAAATAAATTAACCCACGGCGTGCAATTTCGTGCTTGCTGGATTAACTGCGGCTTCGCCGGACGAATTCGATTCGGGAGAGGGCGGAAAAAAAAAAAAAGAAAGAGGGAGGGCTGCAACACGAGGACTTCCCAGGGGGTCACCCATCCTAGTAATACTCTAGCCCAAGCACGCTTAACTTCGGAGTTCTGATGGGATCCGGTGCATTAGTGCTGGTGTTTCGCACCCTTTGAGTTACGCACGTTAAATTCGTTGAATTGATCCGTACTCGTCTCGCGGTAGCCCTTCACACTTCGAGCGGGCAAAACTTTCTATTCGTACGTCGCTTCGCGGCCGGCAGCATATGCACGGGAAGCTCTCTTCGAGCCCCACGCCGTGCGCAATGGGCATAAATCGGACGTTTAAGCCCTCTACGCACCGTTTTTCTACAAACGGCAGGCGGGCCCCGCTCATGCACGGACACTAGCCCGACTAGGGCTCGCCGTAGACGATAGTTTTGAAAATAAATAAATTAATTAACCCACGGCGTGCAATTTCGTGCTTGCGGGATTAACTGCGGCTTCGGCGGACGAATTCAATTCAGGAGAGGGCGGAAAAAAAAAAAAAGAAAAAGAGGGAGGGCTGCAACGCGAGGACTTCCCAGGGGGTCACCCATCCTAGTACTACTCTCGCCCAAGCATGCTTAACTTCGGAGTTCTGATGGGAGCCGGTGCATTAGTGCTGGTATGATCGCACCCGTTGAGTTACGCGCGTTAAATTCATTTATTTGGTCCGTACTCGTCTCGCGGTAGCCCTTCACACTTTGAGCGGGCAAAACTTTCTATTCGTACGTCGCCTCGCGGCCGGCAGCATATGCACGCAAAGCTCTCTTCGAGGCGCCTGATTTCCTGAGCCAAAATAGGACGTTTAAGCCCTTTACGGACCGTTTTTCTACAAACGGCGAGGCGGGCCCTGCTCTTTCACGGACACTAGCCCGACCAGGCTCGCGGTAGACGATCGTTTTGAAAATAAATAAATTAATTAACCCACGGCGTGTAATTTCGTGCTTGCTGGATTAACTGCGGCTTCGCCGGACGAATTCGATTCGGGAGAGGGCGGAAAAAAAAAAAAAGAAAAAGAGGGAGGGCCGCAACACGAGGACTTCCCAGGGGGTCACCCATCCTAGTACGACTCTCGCCCAAGCATGCTTAACTTCGGAGTTCTGATGGGATCCGGTGCATTAGTGCTGGTATGATCACACCCGTTGAGTTACGCGCGTTAAATTCATTTATTTGATCCGTACTCGTCTCGCGGTAGCCCTTCACACTTTGAGCGGGCTAAACTTTCTATTCGTACGTCGCCTCGCGGACGGCAGCCAATGCACGCGAAGCACTCTTCGAGGCGCCTGATTTCCTGAGCCAAAATCGGACGTTTAAGCCCTCTACGGACCGTTTTTCTACGAACGGCGAGGCGGGCACCGCTCCTGTACGGACACTAGCCCGACCAGGGCTCCCGGTAGACGATCGTTTTGAAAATAAATAAATAAATTAACCCACGGCGTGTAATTTCGTGCTTGCTGGATTAACTGCGGCTTCGCCGGACGAATTCGATTCGGGAGAGGGCGGAAAAAAAAAAAAAGAAAAAGAGGGAGGGCTGCAACACGAGGACTTCCCAGGGTGTCACCCATCCTAGTACTACTCTCGCCCAAGCACGCTTAACTTCAGAGTTCTGATGGGATCCGGTGCATTAGTGCTGGTATGATCGCACCCTTTGAGTTGCGCGCGTTAAATTCATTTATTTGATCCGTACTCGTCTCGCGGTAGCCCTTCACACTTCGAGCGGGCAAAACTTTCTATTCGTACGACGCCTCGCGGCCGGCAGCATATGCACGCGAAGCTCTCTTCGAGCCCAACGCCGTGCGCAATGGGCATAAATCGGACGTTTAAGCCCTCTACGCACCGTTTTTCTACAAACGGCAGGCGGGCCCCGCTCACGCACGGACACTAGCCCGACCAGGTCTCGCCGTAGACGATCGTTTTGAAAATAAATAAATAAATTAACCAACGGCGTGCAATTTCGTGCTTGCCGGATTAACTGCGGCTTTGCCGGACGAATTCAATTCGGGAGAGGGCGGAAAAAAAAAAAAAGAAAAAGAGGGCGGGCTGCAACACGAGGACTTCCCAGGGGGTCACCCATCCTAGTACTACTCTCGCCCAAGCATGCTTAACTTCGGAGTTCTGATGGGATCCGGTGCATTAGTGTTGGTATGATCGCACCCGTAGAGTTACGCGCGTTAAATTCATTTATTTGATCCGTACTCGTCTCGCGGTAGCCCTTCACACTTTGAGCGGGCTAAACTTTCTATTCGTACGTCGCCTCGCGGATGGCAGCAAATGCACGCGAAGCACTCTTCGAGGCGCCTGATTTCCTGAGCCAAAATCGGACGTTTAAGCCCTCTACGGACCATTTTTCTACAAACGGCGAGGCGGGCCCCGCTCCTGTACGGACACTAGCCCGACCAGGGCTCGCGGTAGACGATCGTTTTGAAAATAAATAAATAAATTAACCCACGGCGTGCAATTTCGTGCTTGCTGGATTAACTGCGGCTTCGCCGGACGAATTCGATTCGGGAGAGGGCGGAAAAAAAAAAAAAGAAAAAGAGGGAGGGCTGCAACACGAGGACTTCCCAGGGTGTCACCCATCCTAGTACTACTCTCGCCCAAGCACGCTTAACTTCGGAGTTCTGATGGGATCCGGTGCATTAGTTCTGGTATGATCGCACCCTTTGAGTTACGCGCGTTAAATTCGTTTATTTGATCCGTACTCGTCTCGCGGTAGCCCTTCACACTTCGAGCGGGTAAAACTTTCTATTCGTACGTCGCCTCGCGGCCGGCAGCATATGCACGCGAAGCTCTCTTCGAGCCCCAAGCCGTGCGCAATTGGCTGTGCCCATTGCGCCTGATTTCCTGAGCCAAAATCGGACGTTTAAGCCCTCTACGGACCGTTTTTCTACAAACGGCGAGGCGGGCCCCGCTCCTGCACGGACACTAGCCCGACCAGGGCTCGCGGTAGACGATCGTTTTGAAAATAAAAAAATAAATTAACCCACGGCGTGCAATTTCGTGCTTGCGGGATTAACCGCGATTTCGCCGGACGAATTCGATTCGGGAGAGGGCGGAAAAAAAAAAAAAAAAAGAGGGAGGGCTGCAACACGAGGACTTCCCAGGGGGTCACCCATCCTAGTAATACTCTAGCCCAAGCACGCTTAACTTCGGAGTTCTTATGGGATCCGGTGCATCAGTGCTGGTGTTTCGCACCCTTTGAGTTACGCGCGTTAAATTCATTTATTTGATCCGTACTCGTCTCGCGGTAGCCCTTCACACTTCGAGCGGGCAAAACTTTCTATTCGTACGTCGCCTCGCAGCCGGCAGCATATGCACGCGAAGCTCTCTTCGAGCCCAACGCCGTGCGCAATGGGCATAAATCGGACGTTTAAGCCCTCTACGCACCGTTTTTCTACAAACGGCAGGCGGGCCCCGCTCATGCACGGACACTAGCCCGACCAGGGCTCGCCGTAGACGATCGTTTTGAAAATAAATAAATAAATTAACCAACGGCGTGCAATTTCGTGCTTGCTGGATTAACTGCGGCTTTGCCGGACGAATTCAATTCGGGAGAGGGCGGAAAAAAAAAAAAAGAAAAAGAGGGAGGGCCGCAACACGAGGACTTCCCAGGGGGTCACCCATCCTAGTACTACTCTCGCCCAAGCATGCTTAACTTCGGAGTTCTGATGGGATCCGGTGCATTAGTGCTGGTATGATCACACCCGTTGAGTTACGCGCGTTAAATTCATTTATTTGATCCGTACTCGTCTCGCGGTAGCCCTTCACACTTTGAGCGGGCTAAACTTTCTATTCGTACGTCGCCTCGCGGACGGCAGCAAATGCACGCGAAGCACTCTTCGAGGCGCCTGATTTCCTGAGCCAAAATCGGACGTTTAAGCCCTCTACGGACCGTTTTTCTACAAACGGCGAGGCGGGCCCCGCTCCTGTACGGACACTAGCCCGACCAGGGCTCGCGGTAGACGATCGTTTTGAAAATAAATTAATAAATTAACCCACGGCGTGCAATTTCGTGCTTGCTGGATTAACTGCGGCTTCGCCGGACGAATTTGATTCGGGAGAGGGCGGAAAAAAAAAAAAGAAAAAGAGGGAGGGCTGCAACACGAGGACTTCCCAGGGTGTCACCCATCCTAGTACTACTCTCGCCCAAGCACGCTTAACTTCGGAGTTCTGATGGGATCCGGTGCATTAGTGCTGGTATGATCGCACCCTTTGAGTTACGCGCGTTAAATTCGTTTAATTGATCCGTACTCGTCTCGCGGTAGCCCTTCACACTTTGAGCGGCTAAACTTTCTATTCGTACGTCGTCTCGCGGACGGCAGCAAATGCACGCGAAGCACTCTTCGAGGCGCCTGATTTCCTGAGCCAAAATCGGACGTTTAAGCCCTCTACGGACCGTTTTTCTACAAACGGCGAGGCGGGCCCCGCTCCTGTACGGACACTAGCACGACCAGGGCTCGCGGTAGACGATCGTTTTGAAAATAAATAAATAAATTAACCCACGGCGTGTAATTTCGTGCTTGCTGGATTAACTGCGGCTTCACCGGACGAATTCGATTCGGGAGAGGGCGGAAAAAAAAAAAAAGAAAAAGAGGGAGGGCCGCAACACGAGGACTTCCCAGGGTGTCACCCATCCTAGTACTACTCTCGCCCAAGCACGCTTAACTTCGGAGTTCTGATGGGATCCGGTGCATTAGTTCTGGTATGATCGCACCCTTTGAGTTACGCGCGTTAAATTCATTTAATTGATCCGTACTCGTCTCGCGGTAGCCCTTCAGACTTCGAGCGGGTAAAACTTTCTATTCGTACGTCGCCTCGCGGCCGACAGCATATGCACTCGAAGCTCTCTTCGAGCCCCAAGCCGTGCGCAATTGGCTGTGCCCATTGCGCCTGATTTCCTGAGCAAAAATCGGACGTTTAAGCCCTCTACGCACCGTTTTTCTACAAACGGTGAGGCGGGCCCCGCTCCTGCACGGACACTAGCCCGACCAGGGCTCTCGGTAGACGATCGTTTTGAAAATAAATAAATAAATTAACCCACGGCGTGCAATTTCGTGCTTGCTGGATTAACTGCGGCTTCGCCGGACGAATTCGATTCGGGAGAGGGCGGAAAAAAAGAAAAAGAAAAAGAGGGAGGGCTGCAACACGAGGACTTCCCAGGGGGTCACCCATCCAAAGTAATACTCTAGCCCAGGCACGCTTAACTTCGGAGTTCTGATGGGATCCGGTGCATTAGTGCTGGTGTTTTGCACCCTTTGAGTTACGCGCGTTAAATTCGTTTAATTGATTCGTACTCGTCTCGCGGTAGCCCTTCACACTTCGAGCGGGCAAAACTTTTTATTCGTACGTCGCCTCGCGGCCGGCAGCATATGCACGCGAAGCTCTCTTCGAGCCCCACGCCGTGCACAATAGGCTGTGCCCATTGCGCCTGATTTCCTGAGCCAAAATCGGACGTTTAAGCCCTCTACGCACCGTTTTTCTACAAACGGCGAGGCGGGCCCCGCTCCTGCACGGACACTAGGCCGACCAGGGCTCGCGGTAGACGATCGTTTTCATAATAAATAAATAAATTAACCCACGGCGTGCAATTTCGTGCTTGCTGGATTAATTGCGGCTTCGCCGGACGAATTCCATTCGGGAGAGGGCGGAAAAAAAAAAAGAAAAAGAGGGAGGGCTGCAACACGAGGACTTCCCAGGGGGTCACCCATCCTAGTACTACTCTCGCCCAAGCACGCTTAACTTCGGAGTTCTAATGGGATCCGGTGCATTAGTGCTGGTATGATCGCACCCTTTGAGTTACGCGCGTTAAATTCATTTATTTGATCCGTACTCGTCTCGCGGTAGCCCTTCACACTTCGAGCGGGCAAAACTTTCTATTCGTACGTCGCCTCGCGGCCGGCGGCATATGCACGCGAAGCTCTCTTCGAGCCCAACGCCGTGCGCAATGGGCATAAATCGGACGTTTAAGCCCTCTACGCACCGTTTTTCTACAAACGGCAGGCGGGCCCCACTCATGCACGGACACTAGCCCGACTAGGGCTCGCCGTAGACGATAGTTTTGAAAATAAATAAATAAATTAACCCACGGCGTGCAATTTCGTGCTTGCGGGATTAACTGCGGCTTCGGCGGACGAATTCAATTCAGGAGAGGGCGGAAAAAAAAAAAAAGAAAAAGAGGGAGGGCTGCAACGCGAGGACTTCCCAGGGGGTCACCCATCCTAGTACTACTCTCGCCCAAGCATGCTTAACTTCGGAGTTCTGATGGGAGCCGGTGCATTAGTGCTGGTATGATCGCACCCGTTGAGTTACGCGCGTTAAATTCATTTATTTGGTCCGTACTCGTCTCGCGGTAGCCCTTCACACTTTGAGCGGGCAAAACTTTCTATTCGTACGTCGCCTCGCGGCCGGCAGCATATGCACGCAAAGCTCTCTTCGAGGCGCCTGATTTCCTGAGCCAAAATAGGACGTTTAAGCCCTCTACGGACCGTTTTTCTACAAACGGCGAGGCGGGCCCTGCTCTTTCACGGACACTAGCCCGACCAGGCTCGCGGTAGACGATCGTTTTGAAAATAAATAAATTAATTAACCCACGGCGTGCAATTTCGTGCTTGCTGGATTAACTGCGGCTTCGCCGGACGAATTCGATTCGGGAGAGGGCGGAAAAAAAAAAAAAGAAAAAGAGGGAGGGCTGCAACACGAGGACTTCCCAGGGTGTCACCCATCCTAGTACTACTCTCGCCCAAGCACGCTTAACTTCGGAGTTCTGATGGGATCCGGTGCATTAGTGCTGGTATGATCGCAGCCTTTGAGTTACGCGCGTTAAATTCATTTATTTGATCCGTACTCGTCTCGCGGTAGCCCTTCACACTTCGAGCGGGCAAAACTTTCTATTCGTACGTCGCCTCGCGGCCGGCAGCATATGCACGCGAAGCTCTCTTCGAGCCCAACGCCGTGCGCAATGGGCATAAATCGGACGTTTAAGCCCTCTACGCACCGTTTTTCTACAAACGGCAGGCGGGCCCCGCTCATGCACGGACACTAGCCCGACCAGGGCTCGCGGTAGACGATCGTTTTGAAAATAAATAAATAAATTAACCCACGGCGTGCAATTTCGTGCTTGCTGGATTAACTGCGGCTTCGCCGGACGAATTCGATTCGGGAGAGGGCGGAAAAAAAAAAAAAGAAAAAGAGGGAGGGCCGCAACACGAGGACTTCCCAGGGGGTCACCCATCCTAGTACGACTCTCGCCCAAGCATGCTTAACTTCGGAGTTCTGATGGGATCCGGTGCATTAGTGCTGGTATGATCACACCCGTTGAGTTACGCGCGTTAAATTCATTTATTTGATCCGTACTCGTCTCGCGGTAGCCCTTCACACTTTGAGCGGGCTAAACTTTCTATTCGTACGTCGCCTCGCGGATGGCAGCAAATGCACGCGAAGCACTCTTCGAGGCGCCTGATTTCCTGAGCCAAAATCGGACGTTTAAGCCCTCTACGGACCGTTTTTCTACGAACGGCGAGGCGGGCACCGCTCCTGTACGGACACTAGCCCGACCAGGGCTCCCGGTAGACGATCGTTTTGAAAATAAATAAATAAATTAACCCACGGCGTGTAATTTCGTGCTTGCTGGATTAACTGCGGCTTCGCCGGACGAATTCGATTCGGGAGAGGGCGGAAAAAAAAAAAAAGAAAAAGAGGGAGGGCTGCAACACGAGGACTTCCCAGGGTGTCACCCATCCTAGTACTACTCTCGCCCAAGCACGCTTAACTTCAGAGTTCTGATGGGATCCGGTGCATTAGTGCTGGTATGATCGCACCCTTTGAGTTGCGCGCGTTAAATTCATTTATTTGATCCGTACTCGTCTCGCGGTAGCCCTTCACACTTCGAGCGGGCAAAACTTTCTATTCGTACGACGCCTCGCGGCCGGCAGCATATGCACGCGAAGGTCTCTTCGAGCCCAACGCCGTGCGCAATGGGCATAAATCGGACGTTTAAGCCCTCTACGCACCGTTTTTCTACAAACGGCAGGCGGGCCCCGCTCACGCACGGACACTAGCCCGACCAGGTCTCGCCGTAGACGATCGTTTTGAAAATAAATAAATAAATTAACCAACGGCGTGCAATTTCGTGCTTGCCGGATTAACTGCGGCTTTGCCGGACGAATTCAATTCGGGAGAGGGCGGAAAAAAAAAAAAAGAAAAAGAGGGCGGGCTGCAACACGAGGACTTCCCAGGGGGTCACCCATCCTAGTACTACTCTCGCCCAAGCATGCTTAACTTCGGAGTTCTGATGGGATCCGGTGCATTAGTGTTGGTATGATCGCACCCGTTGAGTTACGCGCGTTAAATTCATTTATTTGATCCGTACTCGTCTCGCGGTAGCCCTTCACACTTTGAGCGGGCTAAACTTTCTATTCGTACGTCGCCTCGCGGATGGCAGCAAATGCACGCGAAGCACTCTTCGAGGCGCCTGATTTCCTGAGCCAAAATCGGACGTTTAAGCCCTCTACGGACCATTTTTCTACAAACGGCGAGGCGGGCCCCGCTCCTGTACGGACACTAGCCCGACCAGGGCTCGCGGTAGACGATCGTTTTGAAAATAAATAAATAAATTAACCCACGGCGTGCAATTTCGTGCTTGCTGGATTAACTGCGGCTTCGCCGGACGAATTCGATTCGGGAGAGGGCGGAAAAAAAAAAAAAGAAAAAGAGGGAGGGCTGCAACACGAGGACTTCCCAGGGTGTCACCCATCCTAGTACTACTCTCGCCCAAGCACGCTTAACTTCGGAGTTCTGATGGGATCCGGTGCATTAGTTCTGGTATGATCGCACCCTTTGAGTTACGCGCGTTAAATTCGTTTATTTGATCCGTACTCGTCTCGTGGTAGCCCTTCACACTTCGAGCGGGTAAAACTTTCTATTCGTACGTCGCCTCGCGGCCGGCAGCATATGCACGCGAAGCTCTCTTCGAGCCCCAAGCCGTGCGCAATTGGCTGTGCCCATTGCGCCTGATTTCCTGAGCCAAAATCGGACGTTTAAGCCCTCTACGGACCGTTTTTCTACAAACGGCGAGGCGGGCCCCGCTCCTGCACGGACACTAGCCCGACCAGGGCTCGCGGTAGACGATCGTTTTGAAAATAAAAAAATAAATTAACCCACGGCGTGCAATTTCGTGCTTGCGGGATTAACTGCGGCTTCGCCGGACGAATTCGATTCGGGAGAGGGCGGAAAAAAAAAAAAAAAAAGAGGGAGGGCTGCAACACGAGGACTTCCCAGGGGGTCACCCATCCTAGTAATACTCTAGCCCAAGCACGCTTAACTTCGGAGTTCTGATGGGATCCGGTGCATCAGTGCTGGTGTTTCGCACCCTTTGAGTTACGCGCGTTAAATTCATTTATTTGATCCGTACTCGTCTCGCGGTAGCCCTTCACACTTCGAGCGGGCAAAACTTTCTATTCGTACGTCGCCTCGCAGCCGGCAGCATATGCACGCGAAGCTCTCTTCGAGCCCAACGCCGTGCGCAATGGGCATAAATCGGACGTTTAAGCCCTCTACGCACCGTTTTTCTACAAACGGCAGGCGGGCCCCGCTCATGCACGGACACTAGCCCGACCAGGGCTCGCCGTAGACAATCGTTTTGAAAATAAAAAAATAAATTAACCCACGGCGTGCAATTTCGTGCTTGCGGGATTAACTGCGGCTTCGCCGGACGAATTCGATTCGGGAGAGGGCGGAAAAAAAAAAAAAAAAAGAGGGAGGGCTGCAACACGAGGACTTCCCAGGGGGTCACCCATCCTAGTAATACTCTAGCCCAAGCACGCTTAACTTCGGAGTTCTGATGGGATCCGGTGCATCAGTGCTGGTGTTTCGCACCCTTTGAGTTACGCGCGTTAAATTCATTTATTTGATCCGTACTCGTCTCGCGGTAGCCCTTCACACTTCGAGCGGGCAAAACTTTCTATTCGTACGTCGCCTCGCAGCCGGCAGCATATGCACGCGAAGCTCTCTTCGAGCCCAACGCCGTGCGCAATGGGCATAAATCGGACGTTTAAGCCCTCTACGCACCGTTTTTCTACAAACGGCAGGCGGGCCCCGCTCATGCACGGACACTAGCCCGACCAGGGCTCGCCGTAGACAATCGTTTTGAAAATAAATAAATAAATTAACCAACGGCGTGCAATTTCGTGCTTGCTGGATTAACTGCGGCTTTGCCGGACGAATTCAATTCGGGAGAGGGCGGAAAAAAAAGAAAAGAAAAAGAGGGAGGGCCGCAACACGAGGACTTCCCAGGGGGTCACCCATCCTAGTACTACTCTCGCCCAAGCATGCTTAACTTCGGAGTTCTGATGGGATCCGGTGCATTAGTGCTGGTATGATCACACCCGTTGAGTTACGCGCGTTAAATTCATTTATTTGATCCGTACTCGTCTCGCGGTAGCCCTTCACACTTTGAGCGGGCTAAACTTTCTATTCGTACGTCGCCTCGCGGACGGCAGCAAATGCACGCGAAGCACTCTTCGAGGCGCCTGATTTCCTGAGCCAAAATCGGACGTTTAAGCCCTCTACGGACCGTTTTTCTACAAACGGCGAGGCGGGCCCCGCTCCTGTACGGACACTAGCCCGACCAGGGCTCGCGGTAGACGATCGTTTTGAAAATAAATTAATAAATTAACCCACGGCGTGCAATTTCGTGCTTGCTGGATTAACTGCGGCTTCGCCGGACGAATTTGATTCGGGAGAGGGCGGAAAAAAAAAAAAGAAAAAGAGGGAGGGCTGCAACACGAGGACTTCCCAGGGTGTCACCCATCCTAGTACTACTCTCGCCCAAGCACGCTTAACTTCGGAGTTCTGATGGGATCCGGTGCATTAGTGCTGGTATGATCGCACCCTTTGAGTTACGCGCGTTAAATTCGTTTAATTGATCCGTACTCGTCTCGCGGTAGCCCTTCACACTTTGAGCGGCTAAACTTTCTATTCGTACGTCGTCTCGCGGACGGCAGCAAATGCACGCGAAGCACTCTTCGAGGCGCCTGATTTCCTGAGCCAAAATCGGACGTTTAAGCCCTCTACGGACCGTTTTTCTACAAACGGCGAGGCGGGCCCCGCTCCTGTACGGACACTAGCACGACCAGGGCTCGCGGTAGACGATCGTTTTGAAAATAAATAAATAAATTAACCCACGGCGTGTAATTTCGTGCTTGCTGGATTAACTGCGGCTTCGCCGGACGAATTCGATTCGGGAGAGGGCGGAAAAAAAAAAAAAGAAAAAGAGGGAGGGCCGCAACACGAGGACTTCCCAGGGTGTCACCCATCCTAGTACTACTCTCGCCCAAGCACGCTTAACTTCGGAGTTCTGATGGGATCCGGTGCATTAGTTCTGGTATGATCGCACCCTTTGAGTTACGCGCGTTAAATTCATTTAATTGATCCGTACTCGTCTCGCGGTAGCCCTTCAGACTTCGAGCGGGTAAAACTTTCTATTCGTACGTCGCCTCGCGGCCGACAGCATATGCACTCGAAGCTCTCTTCGAGCCCCAAGCCGTGCGCAATTGGCTGTGCCCATTGCGCCTGATTTCCTGAGCAAAAATCGGACGTTTAAGCCCTCTACGCACCGTTTTTCTACAAACGGTGAGGCGGGCCCCGCTCCTGCACGGACACTAGCCCGACCAGGGCTCTCGGTAGACGATCGTTTTGAAAATAAATAAATAAATTAACCCACGGCGTGCAATTTCGTGCTTGCTGGATTAACTGCGGCTTCGCCGGACGAATTCGATTCGGGAGAGGGCGGAAAAAAAGAAAAAGAAAAAGAGGGAGGGCTGCAACACGAGGACTTCCCAGGGGGTCACCCATCCAAAGTAATACTCTAGCCCAGGCACGCTTAACTTCGGAGTTATGATGGGATCCGGTGCATTAGTGCTGGTGTTTCGCACCCTTTGAGTTACGCGCGTTAAATTCGTTTAATTGATTCGTACTCGTCTCGCGGTAGCCCTTCACACTTCGAGCGGGCAAAACTTTTTATTCGTACGTCGCCTCGCGGCCGGCAGCATATGCACGCGAAGCTCTCTTCGAGCCCCACGCCGTGCACAATAGGCTGTGCCCATTGCGCCTGATTTCCTGAGCCAAAATCGGACGTTTAAGCCCTCTACGCACCGTTTTTCTACAAACGGCGAGGCGGGCCCCGCTCCTGCACGGACACTAGCCCGACCAGGGCTCGCGGTAGACGATCGTTTTCATAATAAATAAATAAATTAACCCACGGCGTGTAATTTCGTGCTTGCTGGATTAATTGCGGCTTCGCCGGACGAATTCCATTCGGGAGAGGGCGGAAAAAAAAAAAGAAAAAGAGGGAGGGCTGCAACACGAGGACTTCCCAGGGGGTCACCCATCCTAGTACTACTCTCGCCCAAGCACGCTTAACTTCGGAGTTCTAATGGGATCCGGTGCATTAGTGCTGGTATGATCGCACCCTTTGAGTTACGCGCGTTAAATTCATTTATTTGATCCGTACTCGTCTCGCGGTAGCCCTTCACACTTCGAGCGGGCAAAACTTTCTATTCGTACGTCGCCTCGCGGCCGGCGGCATATGCACGCGAAGCTCTCTTCGAGCCCAACGCCGTGCGCAATGGGCATAAATCGGACGTTTAAGCCCTCTACGCACCGTTTTTCTACAAACGGCAGGCGGGCCCCACTCATGCACGGACACTAGCCCGACTAGGGCTCGCCGTAGACGATAGTTTTGAAAATAAATAAATAAATTAACCCACGGCGTGCAATTTCGTGCTTGCGGGATTAACTGCGGCTTCGGCGGACGAATTCAATTCAGGAGAGGGCGGAAAAAAAAAAAAAGAAAAAGAGGGAGGGCTGCAACGCGAGGACTTCCCAGGGGGTCACCCATCCTAGTACTACTCTCGCCCAAGCATGCTTAACTTCGGAGTTCTGATGGGAGCCGGTGCATTAGTGCTGGTATGATCGCACCCGTTGAGTTACGCGCGTTAAATTCATTTATTTGGTCCGTACTCGTCTCGCGGTAGCCCTTCACACTTTGAGCGGGCAAAACTTTCTATTCGTACGTCGCCTCGCGGCCGGCAGCATATGCACGCAAAGCTCTCTTCGAGGCGCCTGATTTCCTGAGCCAAAATAGGACGTTTAAGCCCTCTACGGACCGTTTTTCTACAAACGGCGAGGCGGGCCCTGCTCTTTCACGGACACTAGCCCGACCAGGCTCGCGGTAGACGATCGTTTTGAAAATAAATAAATTAATTAACCCACGGCGTGCAATTTCGTGCTTGCTGGATTAACTGCGGCTTCGCCGGACGAATTCGATTCGGGAGAGGGCGGAAAAAAAAAAAAAGAAAAAGAGGGAGGGCTGCAACACGAGGACTTCCCAGGGTGTCACCCATCCTAGTACTACTCTCGCCCAAGCACGCTTAACTTCGGAGTTCTGATGGGATCCGGTGCATTAGTGCTGGTATGATCGCAGCCTTTGAGTTACGCGCGTTAAATTCATTTATTTGATCCGTACTCGTCTCGCGGTAGCCCTTCACACTTCGAGCGGGCAAAACTTTCTATTCGTACGTCGCCTCGCGGCCGGCAGCATATGCACGCGAAGCTCTCTTCGAGCCCAACGCCGTGCGCAATGGGCATAAATCGGACGTTTAAGCCCTCTACGCACCGTTTTTCTACAAACGGCAGGCGGGCCCCGCTCATGCACGGACACTAGCCCGACCAGGGCTCGCGGTAGACGATCGTTTTGAAAATAAATAAATAAATTAACCCACGGCGTGCAATTTCGTGCTTGCTGGATTAACTGCGGCTTCGCCGGACGAATTCGATTCGGGAGAGGGCGGAAAAAAAAAAAAAGAAAAAGAGGGAGGGCCGCAACACGAGGACTTCCCAGGGGGTCACCCATCCTAGTACGACTCTCGCCCAAGCATGCTTAACTTCGGAGTTCTGATGGGATCCGGTGCATTAGTGCTGGTATGATCACACCCGTTGAGTTACGCGCGTTAAATTCATTTATTTGATCCGTACTCGTCTCGCGGTAGCCCTTCACACTTCGAGCGGGCTAAACTTTCTATTCGTACGTCGCCTCGCGGACGGCAGCCAATGCACGCGAAGCACTCTTCGAGGCGCCTGATTTCCTGAGCCAAAATCGGACGTTTAAGCCCTCTACGGACCGTTTTTCTACGAACGGCGAGGCGGGCCCCGCTCCTGTATGGACACTAGCCCGACCAGGGCTCGCGGTAGACGATCGTTTTGAAAATAAATAAATAAATTAACCCACGGCGTGTAATTTCGTGCTTGCTGGATTAACTGCGGCTTCGCCGGACGAATTCGATTCGGGAGAGGGCGGAAAAAAAAAAAAAGAAAAAGAGGGAGGGCTGCAACACGAGGACTTCCCAGGGTGTCACCCATCCTAGCACTACTCTCGCCCAAGCACGCTTAACTTCAGAGTTCTGATGGGATCCGGTGCATTAGTGCTGGTATGATCGCACCCTTTGAGTTGCGCGCGTTAAATTCATTTATTTGATCCGTACTTGTCTCGCGGTAGCCCTTCACACTTCGAGCGGGCAAAACTTTCTATTCGTACGTCGCCTCGCGACCGGCAGCATATGCACGCGAAGCTCTCTTCGAGCCCAACGCCGTGCGCAATGGGCATAAATCGGACGTTTAAGCCCTCTACGCACCGTTTTTCTACAAACGGCAGGCGGGCCCCGCTCACGCACGGACACTAGCCCGACCAGGGCTCGCCGTAGACGATCGTTTTGAAAATAAATAAATAAATTAACCAACGGCGTGCAATTTCGTGCTTGCCGGATTAACTGCGGCTTTGCCGGACGAATTCAATTCGGGAGAGGGCGGAAAAAAAAAAAAAGAAAAAGAGGGCGGGCTGCAACACGAGGACTTCCCAGGGGGTCACCCATCCTAGTACTACTCTCGCCCAAGCATGCTTAACTTCAGAGTTCTGATGGGATCCGGTGCATTAGTGTTGGTATGATCGCACCCGTTGAGTTACGCGCGTTAAATTCATTTATTTGATCCGTACTCGTCTCGCGGTAGCCCTTCACACTTTGAGCGGGCTAAACTTTCTATTCGTACGTCGCCTCGCGGACGGCAGCCAATGCACGCGAAGCACTCTTCGAGGCACCTGATTTCCTGAGCCAAAATCGGACGTTTAAGCCCTCTACGGACCATTTTTCTACAAACGGCGAGGCGGGCCCCGCTCCTGTACGGACACTAGCCCGACCAGGGCTCGCGGTAGACGATCGTTTTGAAAATAAATAAATAAATTAACCCACGGCGTGCAATTTCGTGCTTGCTGGATTAACTGCGGCTTCGCCGGACGAATTCGATTCGGGAGAGGGCGGAAAAAAAAAAAAAGAAAAAGAGGGAGGGCTGCAACACGAGGACTTCCCAGGGTGTCACCCATCCTAGTACTACTCTCGCCCAAGCACGCTTAACTTCGGAGTTCTGATGGGATCCGGTGCATTAGTTCTGGTATGATCGCACCCTTTGAGTTACGCGCGTTAAATTCGTTTACTTGATCCGTACTCGTCTCGCGGTAGCCCTTCACACTTCGAGCGGGTAAAACTTTCTATTCGTACGTCGCCTCGCGGCCGGCAGCATATGCACGCGAAGCTCTCTTCGAGCCCCAAGCCGTGCGCAATTGGCTGTGCCCATTGCGCCTGATTTCCTGAGCCAAAATCGGACGTTTAAGCCCTCTACGGACCGTTTTTCTACAAACGGCGAGGCGGGCCCCGCTCCTGCACGGACACTAGCCCGACCAGGGCTCGCCGTAGACGATCGTTTTGAAAATAAATAAATAAATTAACCAACGGCGTGCAATTTCGTGCTTGCTGGATTAACTGCGGCTTTGCCGGACGAATTCAATTCGGGAGAGGGCGGAAAAAAAAAAAAAGAAAAAGAGGGAGGGCCGCAACACGAGGACTTCCCAGGGGGTCACCCATCCTAGTACTACTCTCGCCCAAGCATGCTTAACTTCGGAGTTCTGATGGGATCCGGTGCATTAGTGCTGGTATGATCACACCCGTTGAGTTACGCGCGTTAAATTCATTTATTTGATCCGTACTCGTCTCGCGGTAGCCCTTCACACTTTGAGCGGGCTAAACTTTCTATTCGTACGTCGCCTCGCGGACGGCAGCAAATGCACGCGAAGCACTCTTCGAGGCGCCTGATTTCCTGAGCCAAAATCGGACGTTTAAGCCCTCTACGGACCGTTTTTCTACAAACGGCGAGGCGGGCCCCGCTCCTGTACGGACACTAGCCCGACCAGGGCTCGCGGTAGACGATCGTTTTGAAAATAAATTAATAAATTAACCCACGGCGTGCAATTTCGTGCTTGCTGGATTAACTGCGGCTTCGCCGGACGAATTTGATTCGGGAGAGGGCGGAAAAAAAAAAAAGAAAAAGAGGGAGGGCTGCAACACGAGGACTTCCCAGGGTGTCACCCATCCTAGTACTACTCTCGCCCAAGCACGCTTAACTTCGGAGTTCTGATGGGATCCGGTGCATTAGTGCTGGTATGATCGCACCCTTTGAGTTACGCGCGTTAAATTCATTTAGTTGATCCGTACTCGTCTCGCGGTAGCCCTTCACACTTCGAGCGGGCAAAACTTTCTATTCGTACGTCGCCTCGCGGCCGGCAGCATATGCACGCGAAGCTCTCTTCGAGCCCAACGCCGTGCGCAATGGGCATAAATCGGACGTTTAAGCCCTCTACGCAACGTTTTTCTACAAACGGCAGGCGGGCCCCGCTCATGCACGGACACTAGGCCGACCAAGGCTCGCGGTAGACGATCGTTTTCAAAATAAATAAATAAATTAACCCACGGCGTGCAATTTCGTGCTTGCTGGATTAACTGCGGCTTCGCCGGACGAATTCGATTCGGGAGAGGGCGGAAAAAAAAAAAAAGAAAAAGAGGGAGGGCTGCAACACGAGGACTTCCCAGGGGGTCACCCATCCTAGTACAACTCTCGCCCAAGCATGCTTAACTTTGGAGTTCTGATGGGATCCGGTGCATTAGTGCTGGTATGATCACACCCGTTGAGTTACGCGCGTTAAATTCATTTATTTGATCCGTACTCGTCTCGCGGTAGCCCTTCACACTTTGAGCGGGCTAAACTTTCTATTCGTACGTCGCCTCGCGGACGGCAGCAAATGCACGCGAAGCACTCTTCGAGGCGCCTGATTTCCTGAGCCAAATCCGGACGTTTAAGCCCTCTACGGACCGTTTTTCTACAAACGGCGAGGCGGGCCCCGCTCCTGTACGGACACTAGCCCGACCAGGGCTCGCGGTAGACGATCGTTTTGAAAATAAATAAATAAATTAACCCACGGCGTGCAATTTCGTGCTTGCTGGATTAACTGCGGCTTCGCCGGACGAATTCGATTCGGGAGAGGGCGGAAAAAAAAAAAAAAAGAAAAAGAGGGAGGGCTGCAACACGAGGACTTCCCAGGGTGTCACCCATCCTAGTACTACTCTCGCCCAAGCACGCTTAACTTCAGAGTTCTGATGGGATCCGGTGCATTAGTGCTGGTATGATCGCACCCTTTGAGTTGCGCGCGTTAAATTCATTTATTTGATCCGTACTCGTCTCGCGGTAGCCCTTCACACTTCGAGCGGGCAAAACTTTCTATTCGTACGTCGCCTCGCGGCCGGCAGCATATGCACGCGAAGCTCTCTTCGAGCCCAACGCCGTGCGCAATGGGCATAAATCGGACGTTTAAGCCCTCTACGCACCGTTTTTCTACAAACGGCAGGCGGGCCCCGCTCATGCACGGACACTAGCCCGACCAGGGCTCGCCGTAGACGATCGTTTTGAAAATAAGTAAATAAATTAACCAACGGCGTGCAATTTCGTGCTTACCGGATTAACTGCGGCTTTGCCGGACGAATTCAATTCGGGAGAGGGCGGAAAAAAAGAAAAAGAAAAAGAGGGCGGGCAGCAACACGAGGACTTCCCAGGGGGTCACCCATCCTAGTACTACTCTCGCCCAAGCATGCTTAACTTCGGAGTTCTGATGGGATCCGGTGCATTAGTGCTGGTATGATCGCACCCGTTGAGTTACGCGCGTTAAATTCATTTATTTGATCCGTACTCGTCTCGCGGTAGCCCTTCACACTTTGAGCGGGCTAAACTTTCTATTCGTACGTCGCCTCGCGGATGGCAGCAAATGCACGCGAAGCACTCTTCGAGGCGCCTGATTTCCTGAGCCAAAATCGGACGTTTAAGCCCTCTACGGACCGTTTTTCTACGAACGGTGAGGCGGGCCCCGCTCCTGTACGGACACTAGCCCGACCAGGGCTCGCGGTAGACGATCGTTTTGAAAATAAATAAATAAATTAACCCACGGCGTGCAATTTCGTGCTAGCTGGATTAACTGCGGCTTCGCCGGACGAATTCGATTCGGGAGAGGGCGGAAAAAAAAAAAAAGAAAAAGAGGGAGGGCTGCAACACGAGGACTTCCCAGGGTGTCACCCATCCTAGTACTACTCTCGCCCAAGTACGCTTAACTTCGGAGTTCTGATGGGATCCGGTGCATTAGTGCTGGTATGATCGCACCCTTTGAGTTACGCGCGTTAAATTCGTTTAATTGATCCGTACTCGTCTCGCGGTAGCCCTTCTCACTTCGAGCGGGTAAAACTTTCTATTCGTACGTCGCCTCGCGGCCGGCAGCATATGCACGCGAAGCTCTCTTCGAGCCCCAAGCCGTGCGCAATTGGCTGTGCCCATTGTGCCTGATTTCCTGAGCAAAAATCGGACGTTTAAGCCCTCTACGCACCGTTTTTCTACAAACGGCGAGGCGGGCCCCGCTCCTGCGCGGACACTAGCCCGACCAGGGCTCGCGGTAGACGATCGTTTTGAAAATAAATAAATTAATTAACCCACGGCGTGCAATTTCGTGCTTGCGGGATTAACTGCGGCTTCGCCGGACGAATTCGATTCGGGAGAGGGCGGAAAAAAAAAAAAAAGAAAAAGAGGGAGGGCTGCAACACGAGGACTTCCCAGGGGGTCACCCATCCTAGTAATACTCTAGCCCAAGCACGCTTAACTTCGGAGTTCTGATGGGATCCGGTGCATTAGTGCTGGTGTTTCGCACCCTTTGAGTTACGCGCGTTAAATTCGTTTAATTGATCCGTACTCGTCTCGCGGTAGCCCTTCACACTTCGAGCGGGCAAAAGTTTCTATTCGTACGTCGCTTCGCGGCCGGCAGCATATGCACGCGAAGCTCTCTTCGAGCCCCACGCCGTGCGTAATAGGCTGTGCCCATTGCGCCTGATTTTCGGAGCCAAAATCGGACGTTTAAGCCCTCTACGAACCGTTTTTCTACAAACGGCGAGGCGGGCCCCGCTCCTGCACGGACACTAGCCCGACCAGGGCTCGCGGTAGACGATCGTTTTGAAAATAAATAAATAAATTAACCCACGGCGTGCAATTTCGTGCTTGCTGGATTAACTGCGTCTTCGCTGGACGAATTCGATTCGGGAGAGGGCGGAAAAAAAAAAGAAAAAGAGGGAGGGCTGCAACACGAGGACTTCCCAGGGGGTCACCCATCCTAGTACTACTCTCGCCCAAGCACGCTTAACTTCGGAGTTCTGATGGGATCCGGTGCATTAGTGCTGTTATGATCGCACCATTTGAGTTACGCGCGTTATATTCATTTATTTGATCCGTACTCGTCTCGCGGTAGCCCTTCACAATTCGAGCGGGCAAAACTTTCTATTCGTACGTCGCCTCGCGGCCGGCAGCATATGCACGCGAAGCTCTCTTCGAGCCCAACGCCGTGCGCAATGGGCATAAATCGGACGTTTAAGCCCTCTACGCATTGTTTTTCTACAAACGGCAGGCGGGCCCCGCTCATGCACGGACACTAGCCCGACCAGGGCTCGCCGTAGACGATCGTTTTGAAAATAAATAAATAAATTAACCAACGGCGTGCAATTTCGTGCTTGCTGGATTAACTGCGGCTTTGCCGGACGAATTCAATTCGGGAGAGGGCGGAAAAAAAGAAAAAGAAAAAGAGGGAGGGCTGCAACACGAGGACTTCCCAGGGGGTCACCCATCCTAGTACTACTCTCGCCCAAGCATGCTTAACTTCGGAGTTCTGATGGGATCCGGTGCATTAGTGCTGGTATGATCGCACCCGTTGAGTTACGCGCGTTAAATTCATTTATTTGATCCGTACTCGTCTCGCGGTAGCCCTTCACACTTGGAGCGGGCTAAACTTTCTATCCGTACGTCGCCTCGCGGACGGCAGCAAATGCACGCGAAGCACTCTTCGAGGCGCCTGATTTCCTGAGCCAAAATCGGATGTTTAAGCCCTCTACGGACCGTTTTTCTACAAACGGCGAGGCGGGCCCCGTTCCTGCACGGACGCTAGCCCGACCAGGGCTCGCGGTAGACGATCGTTTTGAAAATAAATAAATAAATTAACCCACGGCGTGCAATTTCGTGCTTGCTGGATTAACTGCGGCTTCGCCGGACGAATTCGATTCGGGAGAGGGCGGAAAAAAAAAAAAAAGAAAAAGAGGGAGGGCTGCAACACGAGTACTTCCCAGGGTGTCACCCATCCTAGTACTACTCTCGCCCAAGCACGCTTAACTTCGGAGTTCTGATGGGATCCGGTGCATTAGTTCTGGTATGATCGCACCCTTTGAGTTACGCGCGTTAAATTCTTTTACTTGATCCGTACTCGTCTCGCGGTAGCCCTTCACACTTCGAGAGGGTAAAACTTTCTATTCGTACGTCGCCTCGCGGCCGGCAGCATATGCACGCGAAGCTCTCTTCGAGCCCCAAGCCGTGCGCAATTGGCTGTGCCCATTGCGCCTGATTTCCTGAGCAAAAATCGGACGTTTAAGCCCTCTACGCACCGTTTTTCTACAAACGGCGAGGCGGGCCCCGCTCCTGCACGGACACTAGCCCGACCAGGGCTCGCGGTAGACGATCGTTTTGAAAATAAATAAATAAATTGACCCACGGCGTGCAATTTCGTGCTTGCTGGATTAACTGCGGCTTCGCCGGACGAATTCGATTCCTGAGAGGGCGGAAAAAAAAAAAAAGAAAAAGAGGGAGGGCTGCAACACGAGGACTTCCCAGGGGGTCACCCATCCTAGTAATACTGTAGCCCAAGCACGCTTAACTTCGGAGTTCTGATGGGATCCGGTGCATTAGTGCTGTTATGATCGCACCATTTGAGTTACGCGCGTTATATTCATTTATTTGATCCGTACTCGTCTCGCGGTAGCCCTTCACACTTCGAGCGGGCAAAACTTTCTATTCGTACGTCGCCTCGCGGCCGGCAGCATATGCACGCGAAGCTCTCTTCGAGCCCAACGCCGTGCGCAATGGGCATAAATCGGACGTTTAAGCCCTCTACGCATTGTTTTTCTACAAACGGCAGGCGGGCCCCGCTCATGCACGGACACTAGCCCGACCAGGGCTCGCCGTAGACGATCGTTTTGAAAATAAATAAATAAATTAACCAACGGCGTGCAATTTCGTGCTTGCTGGATTAACTGCGGCTTTGCCGGACGAATTCAATTCGGGAGAGGGCGGAAAAAAAGAAAAAGAAAAAGAGGGAGGGCTGCAACACGAGGACTTCCCAGGGGGTCACCCATCCTAGTACTACTCTCGCCCAAGCATGCTTAACTTCGGAGTTCTGATGGGATCCGGTGCATTAGTGCTGGTATGATCGCACCCGTTGAGTTACGCGCGTTAAATTCATTTATTTGATCCGTACTCGTCTCGCGGTAGCCCTTCACACTTGGAGCGGGCTAAACTTTCTATCCGTACGTCGCCTCGCGGACGGCAGCAAATGCACGCGAAGCACTCTTCGAGGCGCCTGATTTCCTGAGCCAAAATCGGATGTTTAAGCCCTCTACGGACCGTTTTTCTACAAACGGCGAGGCGGGCCCCGCTCCTGCACGGACGCTAGCCCGACCAGGGCTCGCAGTAGACGATCGTTTTGAAAATAAATAAATAAATTAACCCACGGCGTGCAATTTCGTGCTTGCTGGATTAACTGCGGCTTCGCCGGACGAATTCGATTCGGGAGAGGGCGGAAAAAAAAAAAAAAGAAAAAGAGGGAGGGCTGCAACACGAGTACTTCCCAGGGTGTCACCCATCCTAGTACTACTCTCGCCCAAGCACGCTTAACTTCGGAGTTCTGATGGGATCCGGTGCATTAGTTCTGGTATGATCGCACCCTTTGAGTTACGCGCGTTAAATTCTTTTACTTGATCCGTACTCGTCTCGCGGTAGCCCTTCACACTTCGAGAGGGTAAAACTTTCTATTCGTACGTCGCCTCGCGGCCGGCAGCATATGCACGCGAAGCTCTCTTCGAGCCCCAAGCCGTGCGCAATTGGCTGTGCCCATTGCGCCTGATTTCCTGAGCAAAAATCGGACGTTTAAGCCCTCTACGCACCGTTTTTCTACAAACGGCGAGGCGGGCCCCGCTCCTGCACGGACACTAGCCCGACCAGGGCTCGCGGTAGACGATCGTTTTGAAAATAAATAAATAAATTGACCCACGGCGTGCAATTTCGTGCTTGCTGGATTAACTGCGGCTTCGCCGGACGAATTCGATTCCTGAGAGGGCGGAAAAAAAAAAAAAAAGAAAAAGAGGGAGGGCTGCAACACGAGGACTTCCCAGGGGGTCACCCATCCTAGTAATACTGTAGCCCAAGCACGCTTAACTTCGGAGTTCTGATGGGATCCGGTGCATTAGTGCTGGTGTTTCGCACCCTTTGAGTTACGCGCGTTAAATTCGTTTAATTGATCCGTACTCGTCTCGCGGTAGCCCTTCACACTTCGAGCGGGCAAAACTTTCTATTCGTACGTCGCCTCGCGGCCGGCAGTATATGCACGCGAAGCTCTCTTCGAGCCCCACGCCGTGCGCAATAGCCTGTGCCCATTGCGCCTGATTTCCTGAGCCAAAATCGGACGTTTAAGCCCTCTACGCACCGTTTTTCTACAAACGGCAGGCGGGCCCCGCTCATGCACGGACACTAGCCCGACCAGGGCTCGCCGTAGACGATCGTTTTGAAAATAAATAAATAAATTAACCAACGGCGTGCAATTTCGTGCTTGCTGGATTAACTGCGGCTTTGCCGGACGAATTCAATTCGGGAGAGGGCGGAAAAAAAAAAAAAGAAAAAGAGGGAGGGCCGCAACACGAGGACTTCCCAGGGGGTCACCCATCCTAGTACTACTCTCGCCCAAGCATGCTTAACTTCGGAGTTCTGATGGGATCCGGTGCATTAGTGCTGGTATGATCACACCCGTTGAGTTACGCGCGTTAAATTCATTTATTTGATCCGTACTCGTTTCGCGGTAGCCCTTCACACTTTGAGCGGGCTAAACTTTCTATTCGTACGTCGCCTCGCGGACGGCAGCAAATGCACGCGAAGCACTCTTCGAGGCGCATGATTTCCTGAGCAAAAATCGGACGTTTAAGCCCTCTACGGACCGTTTTTCTACAAACGGCGAGGCGGGCCCCGCTCCTGTACGGACACTAGCCCGACCAGGGCTCGCGGTAGATGATCGTTTTGAAAATAAATAAATAAATTAACCCACGGCGTGCAATTTCGTGCTTGCTGGATTAACTGCGGCTTCGCCGGACGAATTCGATTCGGGAGAGGGCGGAAAATAAAAAAAAGAAAAAGAGGGAGGGGTGCAACACGAGGACTTCCTAGGGTGTCACCCATCCTAGTACTACTCTAACCCAAGCACGCTTAACTTCGGAGTTCTGATGGGATCCGGTGCATTAGTGCTGGTATGAACGCACCCTTTGAGTTACGCGCGTTAAATTCATTTATTTGATCCGTACTCGTCTCGCGGTAGCCCTTCACACTTCGAGAGGGCAAAACTTTCTATTCGTAGGTCGCCTCGCGGCCGGCAGCATATGCACGCGAAGCTCTCTTCGAGCCCAACGCCGTGCGCAATGGGCATAAATCGGACGTTTAAGCCCTCTACGCACCGTTTTTCTACAAACGGCAGGCGGGCCCCGCTCATGCAAGGACACTAGCCCGACCAGGGCTCGCGGTAGACGATCGTTTTGAAAATAAATAAATAAATTAACCCACGGCGTGCAATTTCGTGCTTGCTGGATTAACTGCGGCTTCGCCGGACGAATTCGATTCGGGAGAGGGCGGAAAAAAAAAAAAAGAAAAAGAGGGAGGGCCGCAACACGAGGACTTCCCAGGGGGTCACCCATCCTAGTACTACTCTCGCCCAAGCATGCTTAACTTCGGAGTTCTGATGGGATCCAGTGCATTAGTGCTGGTATGATCACACCCGTTGAGTTACGCGCGTTAAATTCATTTATTTGATCCGTACTCGTCTCGCGGTAGCCCTTCACAGTTTGAGCGGGCTAAACTTTCTATTCGTACGTCGCCTCGCGGACGGCAGCAAATGCACGCGAAGCACTCTTCGAGGCGCCTGATTTCCTGAGCCAAAATCGGACGTTTAAGCCCTCTACGGACCGTTTTTCTACAAACGGCGAGGCGGGCCCCGCTCCTGTACGGACACTAGCCCGACCAGGGCTCGCGGTAGACGATCGTTTTGAAAATAAATAAATAAATTAACCCACGGCGTGCAATTTCGTGCTTGCTGGATTAACTGCGGCTTCGCCGGACGAATTCGATTCGGGAGAGGGCGGAAAAAAAAAAAAAAGAAAAAGAGGGAGGGCTGCAACACGAGGACTTCCCTGGGTGTCACCCATCCTAGTACTACTCTCGCCCAAGCACGCTTAACTTCGGAGTTCTGATGGGATCCGGTGCATTAGTGCTGGTATGATCGCACCCTTTGAGTTACGCGCGTTAAATTCATTTATTTGATCCGTACTCGTCTCGCGGTAGCCCTTCACACTTCGAGCGGGCAAAACTTTCTATTCGTACGTCGCCTCGCGGCCGGCAGCATATGCACGCGAAGCTCTCTTCGAGCCCCAAGCCGTGCGCAATTGGCTGTGCCCATTGCGCCTGATTTCCTGAGCAAAAATCGGACGTTTAAGCCCTCTACGCCCCGTTTTTCTACAAACGGCGAGGCGGGCCCCGTTCCTGCACGGACACTAGCCCGACCAGGGCTCGCGGTAGACGATCGTTTTGAAAATCAATAAATAAATTAACCCACGGTGTGCAATTTCGTGCTTGCGGGATTAACTGCGGCTTCGCCGGACGAATTCAATTCGGGAGAGGGCGGAAAAAAAAAAAAAGAAAAAGAGGGCGGGCAGCAACACGAGGACTTCCCAGGGGGTCACCCATCCTAGTACTACTCTCGCCCAAGCACGCTTAACTTCGGAGTTCTGATGGGATCCGGTGCATTAGTGCTGGTATGATCGCACCCGTTGAGTTACGTGCGTTAAATTCATTTATTTGATCCGTACTCGTCTCGCGGTAGCCCTTCACACTTTGAGCGGGCTCAACTTTCTATTCGTACGTCGCCTCGCGGATGGCAGCAAATGCACGCGAAGCACTCTTCGAGGCGCCTGATTTCCTGAGCCAAAATTGGACGTTTAAGCCCTCTACGGACCGTTTTTCTACAAACGGCGAGGCGGGCCCCGCTCCTGTACGGACGCAAGCCCGACCAGGGCTCGCGGTAGACGATCGTTTTGAAAATAAATAAATAAATTAACCCACGGCGTGCAATTTTGTGCTTGCGGGATTAACTGCGGCTTCGCCGGACGAATTCGATTCGGGAGAGGGCGGAAAAAAAAAAAAAGAAAAAGAGGGAGGGCTGCAACACGAGGACTTCCCAGGGGGTCACCCATCCTAGTAATACTCTAGCCCAAGCACGCTTAACTTCGGAGTTCTGATGGGATCCGGTGCATTAGTGCTGGTGTTTCGCACCCTTTGAGTTACGCGCGTTAAATTCGTTTAATTGATCCGTACTCGTCTCGCGGTAGCCCTTCACACTTCGAGCGGGCAAAACTTTCTATTCGTACGTCGCTTCGCGGCCGGCAGCATATGCACGCGAAGCTCTCTTCGAGCCCCACGCCGTGCGCAATTGGTTGTGCCCATTGCGCCTGATTTCCGGAGCCAAAACCGGACGTTTAAGCCATCTACGCCCCGCTCCTGCACGGACACTAGCCCGACCAGGGCTCGCGGTAGACGATCGTTTTGAAAATATATAAATAAATTAACCCACGGCGTGCAATTTCGTGCTTGCTGGATTAACTGCGTCTTCGCTGGACGAATTCGATTCGGGAGAGGGCGGAAAAAAAAAAGAAAAAGAGGGAGGGCTGCAACACGAGGACTTCCCAGGGGGTCACCCATCCTAGTACTACTCTCGCCCAAGCACGCTTAACTTCGGAGTTCTGATGGGATCCGGTGCATTAGTGCTGTTATGATCGCACCCTTTGAGTTACGCGCGTTAAATTCATTTATTTGATCCGTACTCGTCTCGCGGTAGCCCTTCACACTTCGAGCGGGCAAAACTTTCTATTCGTACGTCGCCTCGCGGCCGGCAGCATATGCACGCGAAGCTCTCTTCGAGCCCAACGCCGTGCGCAATGGGCATAAATCGGACGTTTAAGCCCTCTACGCACCGTTTTTCTACAAACGGCAGGCGGGCCCCGCTCATGCACGGACACTAGCCCGACCAGGGCTCGCCGTAGACGATCGTTTTGAAAATAAATAAATAAATTAACCAACGGCGTGCAATTTCGTGCTTGCCGGATTAACTGCGGCTTTGCCGGACGAATTCAATTCGGGAGAGGGCGGAAAAAAAAAAAAAGAAAAAGAGGGCGGGCAGCAACACGAGGACTTCCCAGGGGGTCACCCATCCTAGTACTACTCTCGCCCAAGCACGCTTAACTTCGGAGTTCTGATGGGATCCGGTGCATTAGTGCTGGTATGATCGCACCCGTTGAGTTACGTGCGTTAAATTCATTTATTTGATCCGTACTCGTCTCGCGGTAGCCCTTCACACTTCGAGCGGGTAAAACTTTCTATTCGTACGTCGCCTCACGGCCGGCAGCATATGCACGCGAAGCTCTCTTCGAGCCCCAAGCCGTGCGCAATTGGCTGTGCCCATTGCGCCTGATTTCCTGAGCAAAAATCGGACGTTTAAGCCCTCTACGCACCGTTTTTCTACAAACGGCGAGGCGGGCCCCGTTCCTGCACGGACACTAGCCCGACCAGGGCTCGCGGTAGACGATCGTTTTGAAAATAAATAAATAAATTAACCCACGGCGTGCAATTTCGTGCTTGCTGGATTAACTGCGGCTTAGCCGGACGAATTCGATTCGGGAGAGGGCGGAAAAAAAAAAAAAAGAAAAAGAGGGAGGGCTGCAACACGAGGACTTCCCAGGGTGTCACCCATCCTAGTACTACTCTCGCCCAAGCACGCTTAACTTCGGAGTTCTGATGGGATCCGGTGCATTAGTGCTGGTATGATCGCACCCTTTGAGTTACGCGCGTTAAATTCGTTTAATTGATCCGTACTCGTCTCGCGGTAGCCCTTCACACTTGGAGCGGGCTAAACTTTCTATTCGTACGTCGCCTCGCGGACGGCAGCAAATGCACGAGAAGCACTCTTCGAGGCGCCTGATTTCCTGAGCCAAAATCGGACGTTTAAGCCCTCTACGGACCGTTTTTCTACAAACGGCGAGGCGGCCCCCGCTCCTGTACTGACGCTAGCCCGACCAGGGCTCGCGGTAGACGATCGTTTTGAAAATAAATAAATAAATTAACCCACGGCGTGCAATTTCGTGCTTGCTGGATTAACTGCGGCTTCGCCGGACGAATTCGATTCGGGAGAGGGCGGAAAAAAAAAAAAAGAAAAAGAGGGAGGGCTGCAACATGAGGACTTCCCAGGGTGTCACCCATCCTAGTACTACTCTCGCCCAAGCACGCGTAACTTCGGAGTTCTGATGGGATCCGGTGCATTAGTTCTGGTATGATCGCACCCTTTGAGTTACGCGCGTTAAATTCGTTTACTTGATCCGTACTCGTCTCGCGGTAGCCCTTCACACTTCGAGCGGGTAAAACTTTCTATTCGTACGTCGCCTCACGGCCGGCAGCATATGCACGCGAAGCTCTCTTCGAGCCCCAAGCCGTGCGCAATTGGCTGTGCCCATTGCGCCTGATTTCCTGAGCAAAAATCGGACGTTTAAGCCCTCTACGCACCGTTTTTCTACAAACGGCGAGGCGGGCCCCGTTCCTGCACGGACACTAGCCCGACCAGGGCTCGCGGTAGACGATCGTTTTGAAAATCAATAAATAAATTAACCCACGGTGTGCAATTTCGTGCTTGCGGGATTAACTGCGGCTTCGCCGGACGAATTCAATTCGGGAGAGGGCGGAAAAAAAAAAAAAGAAAAAGAGGGCGGGCAGCAACACGAGGACTTCCCAGGGGGTCACCCATCCTAGTACTACTCTCGCCCAAGCACGCTTAACTTCGGAGTTCTGATGGGATCCGGTGCATTAGTGCTGGTATGATCGCACCCGTTGAGTTACGTGCGTTAAATTCATTTATTTGATCCGTACTCGTCTCGCGGTAGCCCTTCACACTTTGAGCGGGCTCAACTTTCTATTCGTACGTCGCCTCGCGGATGGCAGCAAATGCACGCGAAGCACTCTTCGAGGCGCCTGATTTCCTGAGCCAAAATTGGACGTTTAAGCCCTCTACGGACCGTTTTTCTACAAACGGCGAGGCGGGCCCCGCTCCTGTACGGACGCTAGCCCGACCAGGGCTCGCGGTAGACGATCGTTTTGAAAATAAATAAATAAATTAACCCACGGCGTGCAATTTCGTGCTTGCTGGATTAACTGCGGCTTCGCCGGACGAATTCGATTCGGGAGAGGGCGGAAAAAAAAAAAAAGAAAAAGAGGGAGGGCTGCAACACGAGGACTTCCCAGGGTGTCACCCATCCTAGTACTACTCTCGCCCAAGCACGCTTAACTTCGGAGTTCTGATGGGATCCGGTGCATTAGTGCTGGTATGATCGCACCCTTTGAGTTACGCGCGTTAAATTCGTTTAATTGATCCGTACTCGTCTCGCGGTAGCCCTTCACACTTGGAGCGGGCTAAACTTTCTATTCGTACGTCGCCTCGCGGACGGCAGCAAATGCACGAGAAGCACTCTTCGAGGCGCTTGATTTCCTGAGCCAAAATCGGATGTTTAAGCCCTCTACGGACCGTTTTTCTACAAACGGCGAGGCGGGCCCCGCTCCTGTACCGGCGCTAGCCCGACCAGGGCTCGCGGTAGGCGATCGTTTTGAAAATAAATAAATAAATAAACCCACGGCGTGCAATTTCGTGCTTGCTGGATTAACTGCGGCTTCGCCGGACGAATTCGATTCGGGAGAGGGCGGAAAAAAAAAAAAAGAAAAAGAGGGAGGGCTGCAACACGAGGACTTCCCAGGGTGTCACCCATCCTAGTACTACTCTCGCCCAAGCACGCTTAACTTCAGAGTTCTGATGGGATCCGGTGCATTAGTTCTGGTATGATCGCACCCTTTGAGTTACGCGCGTTAAATTCGTTTACTTGATCCGTACTCGTCTCGCGGTAGCCCTTCACACTTCGAGCGGGTAAAACTTTCTATTCGTACGTCGCCTCGCGGCCGGCAGCATATGCACGCGAAGCTCTCTTCGAGCCCCAAGCCGTGCGCAATTAGCTGTGCCCATTGCGCCTGATTTCCTGAGCAAAAATCGGACGTTTAAGCCCTCTACGCACCGTTTTTCTACAAACGGCGAGGCGGGCCCCGCTCCTGCACGGACACTAGCCCGACCAGGGCTCGCGGTAGACGATCGTTTTGAAAATAAATAAATAAATTAACCCACGGCGTGCAATTTCGTGCTTGCGGGATTAACTGCGGCTTCGCCGGACGAATTCGATTCGGGAGGGGGCGGAAAAAAAAAAAAAGAAAAAGAGGGAGGGCTGCAACACGAGGACTTCCCAGGGGGTCACCCATCCTAGTAATACTCTAGCCCAAGCACGCTTAACTTCGGAGTTCTGATGGGATCCGGTGCATTAGTGCTGGTGTTTCGCACCCTTTGAGTTACGCGCGTTAAATTCGTTTAATTGATCCGTACTCGTCTCGCGGTAGCCCTTCACACTTCGAGCGGGCAAAACTTTCTATTCGTACGTCGCTTCGCGGCCGGCAGCATATGCACGCGAAGCTCTCTTCGAGCCCCACGCCGTGCGCAATTGGCTGTGCCCATTGCGCCTGATTTACGGAGCCAAAATCGGACGTTTAAGCCATCTACGCACCGTTTTTCTACAAACGGCGAGGCGGGCCCCGCTCCTGCACGGACACTAGCCCGACCAGGGCTCGCGGTAGACGATCGTTTTGAAAATATATAAATAAATTAACTCACGGCGTGCAATTTCGTGCTTGCTTGATTAACTGCGTCTTCGCAGGACGAATTCGATTCGGGAGAGGCGGAAAAAAAAAAGAAAAAGAGGGAGGGTTGCAACACGAGGACTTCCCAGGGGGTCACCCATCCTAGTACTACTCTCGCCCAAGCACGCTTAACTTCGGAGTTCTGATGGGATCCGGTGCATTAGTGCTGTTATGATCGCACCCTTTGAGTTACGCGCGTTAAATTCATTTATTTGATCCGTAATCGTCTCGCGGTAGCCCTTCACACTTCGAGCGGGCAAAACTTTCTATTCGTATGTCGCCTCGCGGCCGGCAGCATATGCATGCGAAGCTCTCTTCGAGCCCAACGCAGTGCGCAATGGGCATAAATCGGACGTTTAAGCCCTCTACGCATTGTTTTTCTACAAACGGCAGGCGGGCCCCGCTCATGCACGGACACTAGCCCGACCAGGGCTCGCCGTAGACGATCGTTTTGAAAATAAATAAATAAATTAACCAACGGCGTGCAATTTCGTGCTTGCTGGATTAACTGCGGCTTTGCCGGACGAATTCAATTCGGGAGAGAGCGGAAAAAAAAAAAAAAGAAAAAGAGGGAGGGCTGCAACACGAGGACTTCCCAGGGGGTCACCCATCCTAGTACTACTCTCGCCCAAGCATGCTTAACTTCGGAGTTCTGATGGGATCCGGTGCATTAGTGCTGGTATGATCGCACCCGTTGAGTTACGTGCGTTAAATTCATTTATTTGATCCGTACTCGTCTCGCGGTAGCCCTTCACACTTGGAGCGGGCTAAACTTTCTATTCGTACGTCGCCTCGCGGACGGCAGCAAATGCACGCGAAGCACTCTTCGAGGCACCTGATTTCCTGAGCCAAAATCGGATGATTAAGCCCTCTACGGACCGTTTTTCTACAAACGGCGAGGCGGGCCCCGCTCCTGTACGGACGCTAGCCCGACCAGGGCTCGCGGTAGACGATCGTTTTGAAAATAAATAAATAAATTAACCCACGGCGTGCAATTTCGTGCTTGCTGGATTAACTGCGGCTTCGCCGGACGAATTCGATTCGGGAGAGGGCGGAAAAAAAAAAAAAAGAAAAAGAGGGAAGGCTGCAACACGAGGACTTCCCAGGGTGTCACCCATCCTAGTACTACTCTCGCCCAAGCACGCTTAACTTCGGAGTTCTGATGGGATCCGGTGCATTAGTTCTGGTATGATCGCACCCTTTGAGTTACGCGCGTTAAATTCGTTTACTTGATCCGTACTCGTCTCGCGGTAGCCCTTCACACTTCGAGCGGGTAAAACTTTCTATTCGTACGTCGCCTCGCGGCCGGCAGCATATGCACGCGAAGCTCTCTTCGAGCCCCAAGCCGTGAGCAATTGGCTGTGCCCATTGCGCCTGATTTCCTGAGCAAAAATCGGACGTTTAAGCCCTCTACGCACCGTTTTTCTACAAACGGCGAGGCGGGCCCGGCTCCTGCACGGACACTAGCCCGACCAGGGCTCGCGGTAGACGATCGATTTGAAAATAAATAAATAAATTAACCCACGGCGTGCAATTTCGTGCTTGCGGGATTAACTGCGACTTCGCCGGACGAATTCGATTCGGGAGAGGGCGGAAAAAAAAAAAAAGAAAAAGAGGGAGGGGTGCAACACGAGGACTTCCCAGGGGGTCACCCATCCTAGTAATACTGTAGCCCAAGCACGCTTAACTTCGGAGTTCTGATGGGATCCGGTGAATTAGTGCTGGTGTTTCGCACCCTTTGAGTTACGCGCGTTAAATTCGTTTAATTGATCCGTACTCGTCTCGCGGTAGCCCTTCACACTTCGAGCGGGCAAAACTTTCTATTCGTACGTCGCCTCGCGGCCGGCAGCATATGCACGCGAAGCTCTCTTCGAGCCCCACGCCGTGCGCAATAGGCTGTGCCCATTGCGCCTGATTTCCTGAGCCAAAATCGGACGTTTAAGCCCTCTACGCACCGTTTTTCTACAAACGGCGAGGCAGGCCCCGCTCCTGCACGGACACTAGCCCGACCAGGGCTCGCGGTAGACGATCGTTTTGAAAATAAATCAATAAATTAACTCACGGCGTGCAATTTCGTGCTTGCGGGATTAACTGCGGCTTCGCTGGACGAATTCGTTTCGGGAGAGGGCGGAAAAAAAAAAAAAAGAAAAAGAGGGAGGGCTGCAACACGAGGACTTCCCAGGGGGTCACCTATCCTAGTAATACTCTAGCCCAAGCACGCTTAACTTCGGAGTTCTGATGGGATCCGGTGCATTAGTGCTGGTGTTTCGCACCCTTTGAGTTACGCGCGTTAAATTCGTTTAATTGATCCGTACTCGTCTCGCGGTAGCCCTTCACACTTCGAGCGGGCAAAACTTTCTATTCGTACGTCGCCTCGAGGTAGGCAGCATATGCACGCGAAGCTCTCTTCGAGCCCCACGCCGTGCGCAATTGACTGTGCCCATTGCGCCTGATTTCCGGAGCCAAAATCGGACGTTTAAGCCCTCTACGCACCGTTTTTCTACAAACGGCGAGGCGGGCCCCGCTCCTGCACGGACACTAGCCCGACCAGGACTCGCGGTAGACGATCGTTTTGAAAATAAATAAATAAATTAACCCACGGCGTGTAATTTCGTGCTTGCGGGATTAACTGCGGCTTCGCCGGACGAATTCGATTCGGGAGAGGGCGTAAAAAAAAAAAAAGAAAAAGAGGGAGGGCTGCAACACGAGGACTTCCCAGGGGGTCACCCATCCTAGTAATACTCTAGCCCAAGCACGCTTAACTTCGGAGTTCTGATGGGATCCGGTGCATTAGTGCTGGTGTTTCGCACCCTTTGAGTTACGCGCGTTAAATTCGTTTAATTGATCCGTACTCGTCTCGCGGTAGCCCTTCACACTTCGAGCGGGCAAAACTTTCTATTCGTACGTCGCTTCGCGGCCGGCAGCAAATGCACGCGAAGCTCTCTTCGAGCCCCACGCCGTGCGCAATCGGCTGTGCCCATTGCGCCTGATTTCCGGAGCCAAAATCGGACGTTTAAGCCCTCTACGCACCGTTTTTCTACAAACGGCGAGGCGGGCCCCGCTCCTGCACGGACACTAGCCCGACCAGGGCTCGCGGTAGACGATCGTTTTGAAAATAAATAAATAAATTAACCCACGGCGTGCAATTTCGTGCTTGCTGGATTAACTGCGTCTTCGCTGGACGAATTCGATTCGGGAGTGGGCGGAAAAAAAAAAGAAAAAGAGGGACGGCTGCAACACGAGGACTTCCCAGGGGGTCACCCATCCTAGTACTACTCTCGCCCAAGCACGCTTAACTTCGGAGTTCTGATGGGATCCGGTGCATTAGTGCTGTTATGATCGCACCCTTTGAGTTACGCGCGTTAAATTCGTTTAATTGATCCGTACTCGTCTCGCGGTAGCCCTTCACACTTCGAGCGGGCAAAACTTTCTATTCGTACGTCGCCTCGCCGCCGGCAGCATATGCACGCGAAGCTCTCTTCGAGCCCAACGCCGTGCGCAATGGGCATAAATCGGACGTTTAAGCCCTCTACGCATTGTTTTTCTACAAACGGCAGGCGGGCCCCGCTCATGCACGGACACTAGCCCGACCAGGGCTCGCCGTAGACGATCGTTTTGAAAATAAATAAATTAATTAACCAACGGCGTGCAATTTCGTGCTTGCTGGATTAACTGCGGCTTTGCCGGACGAATTCAATTCGGGAGAGGGCGGAAAAAAAAAAAAAGAAAAAGAGGGAGGGCTGCAACACGAGGACTTCCCAGGGGGTCACCCATCCTAGTACTACTCTCGTCCAAGCATGCTTAACTTCGGAGTTCTGATGGGATCCGGTGCATTAGTGCTGGTATGATCGCACCCGTTGTATTACGCGCGTTAAATTCATTTATTTGATCCGTACTCGTCTCGTGGTAGCCCTTCACACTTGGAGCGGGCTAAACTTTCTATTCGTACGTCGCCTCGCGGACGGCAGCAAATGCACGAGAAGCACTCTTCGAGGCGCCTGATTTCCTGAGCCAAAATCGGATGTTTAAGCCCTCTACGGACCCTTTTTCTACAAACGGCGAGGCGGGCCCCGCTCCTGTACGGACGCTAGCCCGACCAGGGCTCGCGGTAGACGATCGTTTAGAAAATAAATAAATAAATTAACCCACGGCGTGCAATTTCGTGCTTGCTGGATTAACTGCGGCTTCGCCGGACGAATTCGATTCGGGAGAGGGCGGAAAAAAAAAAAAAAGAAAAAGAGGGAGGGCTGCAACACGAGGACTTCCCAGGGTGTCACCCATCCTAGTACTACTCTCGCCCAAGCACGCTTAACTTCGGAGTTCTGATGGGATCCGGTGCATTAGTTCTGGTATGATCGCACCCTTTGAGCTACGCGCGTTAAATTCGTTTACTTGATCCGTACTCGTCTCGCGGTAGCCCTTCAGACTTCGAGCGGGCAAAACTTTCTATTCGTACGTCGCCTCGCGGCCGGCAACATATGCACGCGAAGCTCTCTTCGAGCCCAACGCCGTGCGCAATGGGCATAAATCGGACGTTTAAGCCCTCTACGCACCGTTTTTCTACAAACGGCAGGCGGGCCCCGCTCATGCACGGACACTAGCCCGACCAGGGCTCGCCGTAGACGATCGTTTTGAAAATAAATAAATAAATTAACCCACGGCGTGCAATTTCGTGCTTGCTGGGTTAACTGCGGCTTCGCCGGACGAATTCGATTCGGGAGAGGGTGGAAAAAAAAAAAAAGAAAAAGAGGGAGGGCTGCAACACGAGGACTTCCCAGGGTGTCACCCATCCTAGTACTACTCTCGCCCAAGCACGCTTAATTTCGGAGTTCTGATGGGATCCGGTGCTTTAGTGCTGGTATGATCGCACCCTTTGAGTTACGCGCGTTAAATTCGTTTAATTGATCCGTACTCGTCTCGCGGTAGCCCTTCACACTTCGAGCGGGCAAAACTTTCTATTCGTACGTCGCCTCGCCGCCGGCAGCATATGCACGCGAAGCTCTCTTCGAGCCCCACGCCGTGCGCAATTGGCTGAGCCCATTGCGCCTGATTTCCTGAGCCAAAATCGGACGTTTAAGCCCTCTACGCTCCGTTTTTCTACAAACGGCGAGGTGGGCCCCGCTCCTGCACGGACACTAGCCCGACCAGGGCTCGCGGTAGACGATCGTTTTGAAAATAAATAAATAAATTAACCCACGGCGTGCAATTTCGTGCTTGCTGGATTAACTGCGTCTTCGCCGGACGAATTCGATTCGGGAGAGGGCGGAAAAAAAAAAAGAAAAAGAGGGAGGGCTACAACACGAGGACTTCCCAGGGGGTCACCCATCCTAGTACTACTCTCGCCCAAGCACGCTTAACTTTGGAGTTCTGATGGGATCAGGTGCATTAGTGCTGGTATGATCGCACCCTTTGAGTTACGCGCGTTAAATTCATTTATTTGATCCGTACTCGTCTCGCGGTAGCCCTTCACACTTCGAGCGGGCAAAACATTCTATTCGTACGTCGCCTCGCGGCCGGCAGCATATGCACGCGAAGCTCTCTTCGAGCCCCAAGCCGTGCGCAATAGGCTGTGCCCATTGCGCCTGATTTCCTGAGCCAAAATCGGACGTTTAAGCCCTCTACGCACCGTTTTTCTACAAACGGCGAGGCAGGCCCCGCTCCTGCACGGACACTAGCCCGACCAGGGCTCGCGGTAGACGATCGTTTTGAAAATAAATCAATAAATTAACTCACGGGGTGCAATTTCGTGCTTGCGGGATTAACTGCGGCTTCGCTGGACGAATTCGTTTCGGGAGAGGGCGGAAAAAAAAAAAAAAGAAAAAGAGGGAGGGCTGCAACACGAGGACTTCCCAGGGGGTCACCTATCCTAGTAATACTCTAGCCCAAGCACGCTTAACTTCGGAGTTCTGATGGGATCCGGTGCATTAGTGCTGGTGTTTCGCACCCTTTGAGTTACGCGCGTTAAATTCGTTTAATTGATCCGTACTCGTCTCGCGGTAGCCCTTCACACTTCGAGCGGGCAAAACTTTCTATTCGTACGTCGCCTCGAGGCAGGCAGCATATGCACGCGAAGCTCTCTTCGAGCCCCACGCCGTGCGCAATTGACTGTGCCCATTGCGCCTGATTTCCGGAGCCAAAATCGGACGTTTAAGCCCTCTACGCACCGTTTTTCTACAAACGGCGAGGCGGGCCCCGCTCCTGCACGGACACTAGCCCGACCAGGGCTCGCGGTAGACGATCGTTTTGAAAATAAATAAATAAATTAACCCACGGCGTGTAATTTCGTGCTTGCGGGATTAACTGCGGCTTCGCCGGACGAATTCGATTCGGGAGAGGGCGTAAAAAAAAAAAAAAGAAAAAGAGGGAGGGCTGCAACACGAGGACTTCCCAGGGGGTCACCCATCCTAGTAATACTCTAGCCCAAGCACGCTTAACTTCGGAGTTCTGATGGGATCCGGTGCATTAGTGCTGGTGTTTCGCACCCTTTGAGTTACGCGCGTTAAATTCGTTTAATTGATCCGTACTCGTCTCGCGGTAGCCCTTCACACTTCGAGCGGGCAAAACTTTCTATTTGTACGTCGCTTCGCGGCCGGCAGCAAATGCACGCGAAGCTCTCTTCGAGCCCCACGCCGTGCGCAATCGGTTGTGCCCATTGCGCCTGATTTCCGGAACCAAAATCGGACGTTTAAGCCCTCTACGCACCGTTTTTCTACAAACGGCGAGGCGGGCCCCGCTCCTGTACGGACACTAGCCCGACCAGGGCTCGCGGTAGACGATCGTTTTGAAAATAAATAAATAAATTAACCCACGGCGTGCAATTTCGTGCTTGCTGGATTAACTGCGTCTTCGCTGGACGAATTCGATTCGGGAGTGGGCGGAAAAAAAAAAGAAAAAGAGGGACGGCTGCATCACGAGGACTTCCCAGGGGGTCACCCATCCTAGTACTACTCTCGCCCAAGCACGCTTAACTTCGGAGTTCTGATGGGATCCGGTGCATTAGTGCTGTTATGGTCGCACCCTTTGAGTTACGCGCGTTAAATTCATTTATTTGATCCGTACTCGTCTCGCGGTAGCCCTTCACACTTCGAGCGGGCAAAACTTTCTATTCGTACGTCGCCTCGCGGCCGGCAGCATATGCACGCGAAGCTCTCTTCGAGCCCAACGCCGTGCGCAATGGGCATAAATCGGACGTTTAAGCCCTCTACGCATTGTTTTTCTACAAACGGCAGGCGGGCCCCGCTCATGCACGGACACTAGCCCGATCAGGGCTCGCCGTAGACGATCGTTTTGAAAATAAATAAATTAATTAACCAACGGCGTGCAATTTCGTGCTTGCTGGATTAACTGCGGCTTTGCCGGACGAATTCAATTCGGGAGAGGGCGGAAAAAAAAAAAAGAAAAAGAGGGAGGGCTGCAACACGAGGACTTCCCAGGGGGTCACCCATCCTAGTACTACTCTCGTCCAAGCATGCTTAACTTCGGAGTTCTGATGGGATCCGGTGCATTAGTGCTGGTATGATCGCACCCGTTGTGTTACGCGCGTTAAATTCATTTATTTGATCCGTACTCGTCTCGCGGTAGCCCTTCACACTTGGAGCGGGCTAAACTTTCTATTCGTACGTCGCCTCGCGGACGGCAGCAAATGCACGAGAAGCACTCTTCGAGGCGCCTGATTTCCTGAGCCAAAATCGGATGTTTAAGCCCTCTACGGACCCTTTTTCTACAAACGGCGAGGCGGGCCCCGCTCCTGTACGGACGCTAGCCCGACCAGGGCTCGCGGTAGACGATCGTTTAGAAAATAAATAAATAAATTAACCCACGGCGTGCAATTTCGTGCTTGCTGGATTAACTGCGGCTTCGCCGGACGAATTCGATTCGGGAGAGGGCGGAAAAAAAAAAAAAGAAAAAGAGGGAGGGCTGCAACACGAGGACTTCCCAGGGTGTCACCCATCCTAGTACTACTCTCGCCCAAGCACGCTTAACTTCGGAGTTCTGATGGGATCCGGTGCATTAGTTCTGGTATGATCGCACCCTTTGAGTTACGCGCGTTAAATTCGTTTACTTGATCCGTACTCGTCTCGCGGTAGCCCTTCACACTTCGAGCGGGTAAAACTTTCTATTCGTACGTCGCCTCACGGCCGGCAGCATATGCACGCGAAGCTCTCTTCGAGCCCCAAGCCGTGCGCAATAGGCTGTGCCCATTGCGCCTGATTTCCTGAGCCAAAATCGGACGTTTAAGCCCTCTACGCACCGTTTTTCTACAAACGGCGAGGCGGGCCCCGCTCCTGCACGGACACTAGCCCGACCAGGGCTCGCGGTAGACGATCGTTTTGAAAATAAATAAATAAATTGACCCACGGCGTGCAATTTCGTGCTTGCTGGATTAACTGCGGCTTCGCCGGACGAATTCGATTCCTGAGAGGGCGGAAAAAAAAAAAAAGAAAAAGAGGGAGGGCTGCAACACGAGGACTTCCCAGGGGGTCACCCATCCTAGTAATACTGTAGCCCAAGCACGCTTAACTTCGGAGTTCTGATGGGATCCGGTGCATTAGTGCTGGTGTTTCGCACCCTTTGAGTTACGCGCGTTAAATTCGTTTAATTGATCCGTACTCGTCTCGCGGTAGCCCTTCATACTTCGAGCGGGCAAAACTTTCTATTCGTACGTCGCCTCGCGGCCGGCAGCATATGCACGCGAAGCTCTCTTCGAGCCCCACGCCGTGCGCAATTGACTGTGCCCATTGCGCCTGATTTCCGGAGCCAAAATCGGACGTTTAAGCCCTCTACGCACCGTTTTTCTACAAACGGCGAGGCGGGCCCCGCTCCTGCACGGACACTAGCCCGACCAGGGCTCGCGGTAGACGATCGTTTTGAAAATAAATAAATAAATTAACCCACGGCGTGCAATTTCGTGCTTGCGGGATTAACTGCGGCTTCGCCGGACGAATTCGATTCGGGAGAGGGCGTAAAAAAAAAAAAAAGAAAAAGAGGGAGGGCTGCAACACGAGGACTTCCCAGGGGGTCACCCATCCTAGTAATACTCTAGCCCAAGCACGCTTAACTTCGGAGTTCTGATGGGATCCGGTGCATTAGTGCTGGTGTTTCGCACCCTTTGAGTTACGCGCGTTAAATTCGTTTAATTGATCCGTACTCGTCTCGCGGTAGCCCTTCACACTTCGAGCGGGCAAAACTTTCTATTTGTACGTCGCTTCGCGGCCGGCAGCAAATGCACGCGAAGCTCTCTTCGAGCCCCACGCCGTGCGCAATCGGTTGTGCCCATTGCGCCTGATTTCCGGAACCAAAATCGGACGTTTAAGCCCTCTACGCACCGTTTTTCTACAAACGGCGAGGCGGGCCCCGCTCCTGCACGGACACTAGCCCGACCAGGGCTCGCGGTAGACGATCGTTTTGAAAATAAATAAATAAATTAACCCACGGCGTGCAATTTCGTGCTTGCTGGATTAACTGCGTCTTCGCTGGACGAATTCGATTCGGGAGTGGGCGGAAAAAAAAAAGAAAAAGAGGGACGGCTGCAACACGAGGACTTCCCAGGGGGTCACCCATCCTAGTACTACTCTCGCCCAAGCACGCTTAACTTCGGAGTTCTGATGGGATCCGGTGCATTAGTGCTGTTATGATCGCACCCTTTGAGTTACGCGCGTTAAATTCATTTATTTGATCCGTACTCGTCTCGCGGTAGCCCTTCACACTTCGAGCGGGCAAAACTTTCTATTCGTACGTCGCCTCGCGGCCGGCAGCATATGCACGCGAAGCTCTCTTCGAGCCCAACGCCGTGCGCAATGGGCATAAATCGGACGTTTAAGCCCTCTACGCATTGTTTTTCTACAAACGGCAGGCGGGCCCCGCTCATGCACGGACACTAGCCCGACCAGGGCTCGCCGTAGACGATCGTTTTGAAAATAAATAAATTAATTAACCAACGGCGTGCAATTTCGTGCTTGCTGGATTAACTGCGGCTTTGCCGGACGAATTCAATTCGGGAGAGGGCGGAAAAAAAAAAAAGAAAAAGAGGGAGGGCTGCAACACGAGGACTTCCCAGGGGGTCACCCATCCTAGTACTACTCTCGTCCAAGCATGCTTAACTTCGGAGTTCTGATGGGATCCGGTGCATTAGTGCTGGTATGATCGCACCCGTTGTGGTACGCGCGTTAAATTCATTTATTTGATCCGTACTCGTCTCGCGGTAGCCCTTCACACTTGGAGCGGGCTAAACTTTCTATTCGTACGTCGCCTCGCGGACGGCAGCAAATGCACGAGAAGCACTCTTCGAGGCGCCTGATTTCCTGAGCCAAAATCGGATGTTTAAGCCCTCTACGGACCCTTTTTCTACAAACGGCGAGGCGGGCCCCGCTCCTGTACGGACGCTAGCCCGACCAGGGCTCGCGGTAGACGATCGTTTAGAAAATAAATAAATAAATTAACCCACGGCGTGCAATTTCGTGCTTGCTGGATTAACTGCGGCTTCGCCGGACGAATTCGATTCGGGAGAGGGCGGAAAAAAAAAAAAAGAAAAAGAGGGAGGGCTGCAACACGAGGACTTCCCAGGGTGTCACCCATCCTAGTACTACTCTCGCCCAAGCACGCTTAACTTCGGAGTTCTGATGGGATCCGGTGCATTAGTTCTGGTATGATCGCACCCTTTGAGTTACGCGCGTTAAATTCGTTTACTTGATCCGTACTCGTCTCGCGGTAGCCCTTCACACTTCGAGCGGGTAAAACTTTCTATTCGTACGTCGCCTCACGGCCGGCAGCATATGCACGCGAAGCTCTCTTCGAGCCCCAAGCCGTGCGCAATAGGCTGTGCCCATTGCGCCTGATTTCCTGAGCCAAAATCGGACGTTTAAGCCCTCTACGCACCGTTTTTCTACAAACGGCGAGGCGGGCCCCGCTCCTGCACGGACACTAGCCCGACCAGGGCTCGCGGTAGACGATCGTTTTGAAAATAAATAAATAAATTGACCCACGGCGTGCAATTTCGTGCTTGCTGGATTAACTGCGGCTTCGCCGGACGAATTCGATTCCTGAGAGGGCGGAAAAAAAAAAAAAGAAAAAGAGGGAGGGCTGCAACACGAGGACTTCCCAGGGGGTCACCCATCCTAGTAATACTGTAGCCCAAGCACGCTTAACTTCGGAGTTCTGATGGGATCCGGTGCATTAGTGCTGGTGTTTCGCACCCTTTGAGTTACGCGCGTTAAATTCGTTTAATTGATCCGTACTCGTCTCGCGGTAGCCCTTCATACTTCGAGCGGGCAAAACTTTCTATTCGTACGTCGCCTCGCGGCCGGCAGCATATGCACGCGAAGCTCTCTTCGAGCCCCACGCCGTGCGCAATAGGCTGTGCCCATTGCGCCTGATTTCCTGAGCCAAAATCGGACGTTTAAGCCCTCTACGCACCGTTTTTCTACAAACGGCGAGGCGGGCCCCGCTCCTGCACGGACACTAGCCCGACCAGGGCTCGCGGTAGACGATCGTTTTGAAAATAAATAAATAAATTAACCCACGGCGTGCAATTTCGTGCTTGCTGGATTAATTGCGGCTTCGCCGGACGAATTCAATTCGGGAGAGGGCGGAAAAAAAAAAAGAAAAAGAGGGAGGGCTGCAACACGAGGACTTCCCAGGGGGTCACCCATCCTAGTACTACTCACGCCCAAGCACGCTTAACTTCGGAGTTCTGATGGGATCCGGTGCATTAGTGCTGGTATGATCGCACCTTTTGAGTTACGCGCGTTAAATTCATTTATTTGATCCGTACTCGTCTCGCGGTAGCCGTTCACACTTCGAGCGGGCAAAACTTTCTATTCGTACGTCTCCTCGCGGCCGGCGGCATATGCACCCGAAGCTCTCTTCGAGCCCAACGCCGTGCGCAATGGGCATAAATCGGACGTTTAAGCCCTCTACGCACCGTTTTTCTACAAACGGCAGGCTGGCCCCGCTCATGCACGGACACTAGCCCGACTAGGGCTCGCCGTAGACGATAGTTTTGAAAATAAATAAATTAATTAACCCACGGCGTGCAATTTCGTGCTTGCGGGATTAACTGCGGCTTCGGTGGACGAATTCAATTCGGGAGAGGGCGGAAAAAAAAAAAGAAAAAGAGGGAGGGCTGCAACGCGAGGACTTCCCAGGGGGTCACCCATCCTAGTACTACTCTCGCCCAAGCATGCTTAACTTCGGAGTTCTGATGGGAGCCGGTGCATTAGTGCTGGTATGATCGCACCCGTTGAGTTACGCGCGTTAAATTCATTTATTTGATCTGTACTCGTCTCGCGGTAGCCCTTCACAATTGGAGCGGGCTAAACTTTCTATTCGTACGTCGCCTCGCGGACGGCAGCAAATGCACGCGAAGCACTCTTCGAGGCGCCTGATTTCCTGAGCCAAAATCGGATGTTTAAGCCCTCTACGGACCGTTTTTCTACAAACGGCGAGGCGGGCCCTGCTCCTTCACGGACACTAGCCCGACCAGGGCTCGCGGTAGACGATCGTTTTGAAAATAAATAAATAAATTAACCCACGGCGTGCAATTTCGTGCTTGCTGAGTTAACTGCGGCTTCGCCGGACGAATTCGATTCGGGAGAGGGTGGAAAAAAAAAAAAAGAAAAAGAGGGAGGGCTGCAACACGAGGACTTCCCAGGGTGTCACCCATCCTAGTACTACTCTCGCCCAAGCACGCTTAATTTCGGAGTTCTGATGGGATCCGGTGCTTTAGTGCTGGTATGATCGCACCCTTTGAGTTACGCGCGTTAAATTCGTTTAATTGATCCGTACTCGTCTCGCGGTAGCCCTTCACACTTCGAGCGGGCAAAACTTTCTATTCGTACGTCGCCTCGCCGCCGGCAGCATATGCACGCGAAGCTCTCTTCGAGCCCCACGCCGTGCGCAATTGGCTGAGCCCATTGCGCCTGATTTCCTGAGCCAAAATCGGACGTTTAAGCCATCTACGCTCCGTTTTTCTACAAACGGCGAGGTGGGCCCCGCTCCTGCACGGACACTAGCCCGACCAGGGCTCGCGGTAGACGATCGTTTTGAAAATAAATAAATAAATTAACCCACGGCGTGCAATTTCGTGCTTGCTGGATTAACTGCGTCTTCGCCGGACGAATTCGATTCGGGAGAGGGCGGAAAAAAAAAAAGAAAAAGAGGGAGGGCTGCAACACGAGGACTTCCCAGGGGGTCACCCATCCTAGTACTACTCTCGCCCAAGCACGCTTAACTTTGGAGTTCTGATGGGATCCGGTGCATTAGTGCTGGTATGATCGCACCCTTTGAGTTACGCGCGTTAAATTCATTTATTTGATCCGTACTCGTCTCGCGGTAGCCCTTCACACTTCGAGCGGGCAAAACTTTCTATTCGTACGTCGCCTCGCGGCCGGCAACATATGCACGCGAAGCTCTCTTCGAGCCCAACGCCGTGCGCAATGGGCATAAATCGGACGTTTAAGCCCTCTACGCACCTTTTTTCTACAAACGGCAGGCGGGCCCCGCTCATGCACGGACACTAGCCCGACCAGGGCTCGCCGTAGACGTTCGTTTTGAAAATAAATAAATAAATTAACCAACGGCGTGCAATTTCGTGCTTGCTGGATTAACTGCGGCTTTGCCGGACGAATTCAATTCGGGAGAGGGCGGAAAAAAAAAAAAGAAAAAGAGGGAGGGCTGCAACACGAGGACTTCCCAGGGGGTCACCCATCCTAGTACTACTCTCGCCCAAGCATGCTTAACTTCGGAGTTCTGATGGGAGCCGGTGCATTAGTGCTGGTATGATCGCACCCGTTGAGTTACGCGCGTTAAATTCATTTATTTGATCTGTACTCGTCTCGCGGTAGCCCTTCACACTTGGAGCGGGCTAAACTTTCTATTCGTACGTCGCCTCGCGGACGGCAGCAAATGCACGCGAAGCACTCTTCGAGGCGCCTGATTTCCTGAGCCAAAATCGGATGTTTAAGCCCTCTACGGACCGTTTTTCTACAAACGGCGAGGCGGGCCCTGCTCCTTCACGGACACTAGCCCGACCAGGGCTCGCGGTAGACGATCGTTTTGAAAATAAATAAATAAATTAACCCACGGCGTGCAATTTCGTGCTTGCTGGGTTAACTGCGGCTTCGCCGGACGAATTCGATTCGGGAGAGGGTGGAAAAAAAAAAAAAGAAAAAGAGGGAGGGCTGCAACACGAGGACTTCCCAGGGTGTCACCCATCCTAGTACTACTCTCGCCCAAGCACGCTTAATTTCGGAGTTCTGATGGGATCCGGTGCTTTAGTGCTGGTATGATCGCACCCTTTGAGTTACGCGCGTTAAATTCGTTTAATTGATCCGTACTCGTCTCGCGGTAGCCCTTCACACTTCGAGCGGGCAAAACTTTCTATTCGTACGTCGCCTCGCCGCCGGCAGCATATGCACGCGAAGCTCTCTTCGAGCCCCACGCCGTGCGCAATTGGCTGAGCCCATTGCGCCTGATTTCCTGAGCCAAAATCGGACGTTTAAGCCCTCTACGCTCCGTTTTTCTACAAACGGCGAGGTGGGCCCCGCTCCTGCACGGACACTAGCCCGACCAGGGCTCGCGGTAGACGATCGTTTTGAAAATAAATAAATAAATTAACCCACGGCGTGCAATTTCGTGCTTGCTGGATTAACTGCGTCTTCGCCGGACGAATTCGATTCGGGAGAGGGCGGAAAAAAAAAAAGAAAAAGAGGGAGGGCTGCAACACGAGGACTTCCCAGGGGGTCACCCATCCTAGTACTACTCTCGCCCAAGCACGCTTAACTTTGGAGTTCTGATGGGATCCGGTGCATTAGTGCTGGTATGATCGCACCCTTTGAGTTACGCGCGTTAAATTCATTTATTTGATCCGTACTCGTCTCGCGGTAGCCCTTCACACTTCGAGCGGGCAAAACTTTCTATTCGTACGTCGCCTCGTGGCCGGCAACATATGCACGCGAAGCTCTCTTCGAGCCCAACGCCGTGCGCAATGGGCATAAATCGGACGTTTAAGCCCTCTACGCACCGTTTTTCTACAAACGGCAGGCGGGCCCCGCTCATGCACGGACACTAGCCCGACCAGGGCTCGCCGTAGACGATCGTTTTGAAAATAAATAAATAAATTAACCAACGGCGTGCAATTTCGTGCTTGCTGGATTAACTGCGGCTTTGCCGGACGAATTCAATTCGGGAGAGGGCGGAAAAAAAAAAAAGAAAAAGAGGGAGGGCTGCAACACGAGGACTTCCCAGGGGGTCACCCATCCTAGTACTACTCTCGCCCAAGCATGCTTAACTTCGGAGTTCTGATGGGATCCGGTGCATTAGTGCTGGTATGATCGCACCCGTTGAGTTACGCGCGTTCAATTCATTTATTTGATCCGTACTCGTCTCGCGGTAGCCCTTCACACTTGGAGCGGGCTAAACTTTCTATTCGTACGTCGCCTCGCGGACGGCAGCAAATGCACGAGAAGCACTCTTCGAGGCGCTTGATTTCCTGAGCCAAAATCGGATGTTTAAGCCCTCTACGGACCGTTTTTCTACAAACGGCGAGGCGGGCCCCGCTCCTGTACCGGCGCTAGCCCGACCAGGGCTCGCGGTAGACGATCGTTTTGAAAATAAATAAATAAATTAACCCACGGCGTGCAATTTCGTGCTTGCTGGATTAACTGCGGCTTCGCCGGACGAATTCCATTCGGGAGAGGGCGGAAAAAAAAAAAAAGAAAAAGAGGGAGGGCTGCAACACGAGGACTTCCCAGGGTGTCACCCATCCTAGTACTACTCTCGCCCAAGCACGCTTAACTTCAGAGTTCTGATGGGATCCGGTGCATTAGTTCTGGTATGATCGCACCCTTTGAGTTACGCGCGTTAAATTCGTTTACTTGATCCGTACTCGTCTCGCGGTAGCCCTTCACACTTCGAGCGGGTAAAACTTTCTATTCGTACGTCGCCTCGCGGCCGGCAGCATATGCACGCGAAGCTCTCTTCGAGCCCCAAGCCGTGCGCAATTGCCTGTGCCCATTGCGCCTGATTTCCTGAGCAAAAATCGGACGTTTAAGCCCTCTACGCACCGTTTTTCTACAAACGGCGAGGCGGGCCCCGCTCCTGCACGGACACTAGCCCGACCAGGGCTCGCGGTAGACGATCGTTTTGAAAATAAATAAATAAATTAACCCACGGCGTGCAATTTCGTGCTTGCGGGATTAACTGCGGCTTCGCCGGACGAATTCGATTCGGGAGAGGGCGGAAAAAAAAAAAAAGAAAAAGAGGGAGGGCTGCAACACGAGGACTTCCCAGGGGGTCACCCATCCTAGTAATACTCTAGCCCAAGCACGCTTAACTTCGGAGTTCTGATGGGATCCGGTGCATTAGTGCTGGTGTTTCGCACCCTTTGAGTTACGCGCGTTAAATTCGTTTAATTGATCCGTACTCGTCTCGCGGTAGCCCTTCATACTTCGAGCGGGCAAAACTTTCTTTTCGTACGTCGCTTCGCGGCCGGCAGCATATGCACGCGAAGCTCTCTTCGAGCCCCACGCCGTGCGCAATTGGCTGTGCCCATTGCGCCTGATTTACGGAGCCAAAACCGGACGTTTAAGCCATCTACGCACCGTTTTTCTACAAACGGCGAGGCGGGCCCCGCTCCTGCACGGACACTAGCCCGACCAGGGCTCGCGGTAGACGATCGTTTTGAAAATATATAAATAAATTAACCCACGGCGTGCAATTTCGTGCTTGCTGGATTAACTGCGTCTTCGCTGGACGAATTCGATTCGGGAGAGGGCGGAAAAAAAAAAGAAAAAGAGGGAGGGCTGCAACACGAGGACTTCCCTGGGGGTCACCCATCCTAGTACTACTCTCGCCTAAGCACGCTTAACTTCGGAGTTCTGATGGGATCCGGTGCATTAGTGCTGTTATGATCGCACCCTTTGAGTTACGCGCGTTAAATTCATTTATTTGATCCGTACTCGTCTCGCGGTAGCCCTTCACACTTCGAGCGGGCAAAACTTTCTATTCGTACGTCGCCTCGCGGCCGGCAGCATATGCACGCGAAGCTCTCTTCGAGCCCAACGCCGTGCGCAATGGGCATAAATCGGACGTTTAAGCCCTCTACGCATTGTTTTTCTACAAACGGCAGGCGGGCCCCGCTCATGCACGGACACTAGCCCGACCAGGGCTCGCCGTAGACGATCGTTTTGAAAATAAATAAATAAATTAACCAACGGCGTGCAATTTCGTGCTTGCTGGATTAACTGCGGCTTTGCCGGACGAATTCAATTCGGGAGACAGCGGAAAAAAAAAAAAAAGAAAAAGAGGGAGGGCTGCAACACGAGGACTTCCCAGGGGGTCACCCATCCTAGTACTACTCTCGCCCAAGCATGCTTAACTTCGGAGTTCTGATGGGATCCGGTGCATTAGTGCTGGTATGATCGCACCCATTGAGTTACGTGCGTTAAATTCATTTATTTGATCCGTACTCGTCTCGCGGTAGCCCTTCACACTTGGAGCGGGCTAAACTTTCTATTCGTACGTCGCCTCGCGGACGGCAGCAAATGCACGAGAAGCACTCTTCGAGGCGCTTGATTTCCTGAGCCAAAATCGGATGTTTAAGCCCTCTACGGACCGTTTTTCTACAAACGGCGAGGCGGGCCCCGCTCCTGTACCGGCGCTAGCCCGACCAGGGCTCGCGGTAGACGATCGTTTTGAAAATAAATAAATAAATTAACCCACGGCGTGCAATTTCGTGCTTGCTGGATTAACTGCGGCTTCGCCGGACGAATTCCATTCGGGAGAGGGCGGAAAAAAAAAAAAAGAAAAAGAGGGAGGGCTGCAACACGAGGACTTCCCAGGGTGTCACCTATCCTAGTACTACTCTCGCCCAAGCACGCTTAACTTCAGAGTTCTGATGGGATCCGGTGCATTAGTTCTGGTATGATCGCACCCTTTGAGTTACGCGCGTTAAATTCGTTTACTTGATCCGTACTCGTCTCGCGGTAGCCCTTCACACTTCGAGCGGGTAAAACTTTCTATTCGTACGTCGCCTCGCGGCCGGCAGCATATGCACGGGAAGCTCTCTTCGAGCCCCAAGCCGTGCGCAATTGGCTGTGCCCATTGCGCCTGATTTCCTGAGCAAAGATCGGACGTTTAAGCCCTCTACGCACCGTTTTTCTACAAACGGCGAGGCGGGCCCCGCTCCTGCACGGACACTAGCCCGACCAGGGCTCGCGGTAGACGATCGTTTTGAAAATAAATAAATAAATTAACCCACGGCGTGCAATTTCGTGCTTGCGGGATTAACTGCGGCTTCGCCGGACGAATTCGATTCGGGAGAGGGCGGAAAAAAAAAAAAAGAAAAAGAGGGAGGGCTGCAACACGAGGACTTCCCAGGGGGTCACCCATCCTAGTAATACTCTAGCCCAAGCACGCTTAACTTCGGAGTTCTGATGGGATCCGGTGCATTAGTGCTGGTGTTTCGCACCCTTTGAGTTACGCGCGTTAAATTCGTTTAATTGATCCGTACTCGTCTCGCGGTAGCCCTTCACACTTCGAGCGGGCAAAACTTTCTTTTCGTACGTCGCTTCGCGGCCGGCAGCATATGCACGCGAAGCTCTCTTCGAGCCCCACGCCGTGCGCAATTGGCTGTGCCCATTGCGCCTGATTTACGGAGCCAAAACCGGACGTTTAAGCCATCTACGCACCGTTTTTCTACAAACGGCGAGGCGGGCCCCGCTCCTGCACGGACACTAGCCCGACCAGGGCTCGCGGTAGACGATCGTTTTGAAAATATATAAATAAATTAACCCACGGCGTGCAATTTCGTGCTTGCTGGATTAACTGCGTCTTCGCTGGACGAATTCGATTCGGGAGAGGGCGGAAAAAAAAAAGAAAAAGAGGGAGGGCTGCAACACGAGGACTTCCCTGGGGGTCACCCATCCTAGTACTACTCTCGCCCAAGCACGCTTAACTTCGGAGTTCTGATGGGATCCGGTGCATTAGTGCTGTTATGATCGCACCCTTTGAGTTACGCGCGTTAAATTCATTTATTTGATCCGTACTCGTCTCGCGGTAGCCCTTCACACTTCGAGCGGGCAAAACTTTCTATTCGTACGTCGCCTCGCGGCCGGCAGCATATGCACGCGAAGCTCTCTTCGAGCCCAACGCCGTGCGCAATGGGCATAAATCGGACGTTTAAGCCCTCTGCGCATTGTTTTTCTACAAACGGCAGGCGGGCCCCGCTCATGCACGGACACTAGCCCGACCAGGGCTCGCCGTAGACGATCGTTTTGAAAATAAATAAATAAATTAACCAACGGCGTGCAATTTCGTGCTTGCTGGATTAACTGCGGCTTTGCCGGACGAATTCAATTCGGGAGAGAGCGGAAAAAAAAAAAAAAAGAAAAAGAGGGAGGGCTGCAACACGAGGACTTCCCAGGGGGTCACCCATCCTAGTACTACTCTCGCCCAAGCATGCTTAACTTCGGAGTTCTGATGGGATCCGGTGCATTAGTGCTGGTATGATCGCACCCATTGAGTTACATGCGTTAAATTCATTTATTTGATCCGTACTCGTCTCGCGGTAGCCCTTCACACTTGGAGCGGGCTAAACTTTCTATTCGTACGTCGCCTCGCGGACGGCAGCAAATGCACGAGAAGCACTCTTCGAGGCGCTTGATTTCCTGAGCCAAAATCGGATGTTTAAGCCCTCTACGGACCGTTTTTCTACAAACGGAGAGGCGGGCCCCGCTCCTGTACCGGCGCTAGCCCGACCAGGGCTCGCGGTAGACGATCGTTTTGAAAATAAATAAATAAATTAACCCACGGCGTGCAATTTCGTGCTTGCTGGATTAACTGCGGCTTCGCCGGACGAATTCGATTCGGGAGAGGGCGGAAAAAAAAAAAAAGAAAAAGAGGGAGGGCTGCAACACGAGGACTTCCCAGGGTGTCACCCATCCTAGTACTACTCTCGCCCAAGCACGCTTAACTTCAGAGTTCTGATGGGATCCGGTGCATTAGTTCTGGTATGATCGCACCCTTTGAGTTACGCGCGTTAAATTCGTTTACTTGATCCGTACTCGTCTCGCGGTAGCCCTTCACACTTCGAGCGGGTAAAACTTTCTATTCGTACGTCGCCTCGCGGCCGGCAGCATATGCACGCGAAGCTCTCTTCGAGCCCCAAGCCGTGCGCAATTGGCTGTGCCCATTGCGCCTGATTTCCTGAGCAAAAATCGGACCTTTAAGCCCTCTACGCACCGTTTTTCTACAAACGGCGAGGCGGGCCCCGCTCCTGCACGGACACTAGCCCGACCAGGGCTCGCGGTAGACGATCGTTTTGAAAATAAATAAATAAATTAACCCACGGCGTGCAATTTCGTGCTTGCGGGATTAACTGCGGCTTCGCCGGACGAATTCGATTCGGGAGAGGGCGGAAAAAAAAAAAAAGAAAAAGAGGGAGGGCTGCAACACGAGGACTTCCCAGGGGGTCACCCATCCTAGTAATACTCTAGCCCAAGCACGCTTAACTTCGGAGTTCTGATGGGATCCGGTGCATTAGTGCTGGTGTTTCGCACCCTTTGAGTTACGCGCGTTAAATTCGTTTAATTGATCCGTACTCGTCTCGCGGTAGCCCTTCACACTTCGAGCGGGCAAAACTTTCTTTTCGTACGTCGCTTCGCGGCCGGCAGCATATGCACGCGAAGCTCTCTTCGAGCCCCACGCCGTGCGCAATTGGCTGTGCCCATTGCGCCTGATTTACGGAGCCAAAACCGGACGTTTAAGCCATCTACGCACCGTTTTTCTACAAACGGCGAGGCGGGCCCCGCTCCTGCACGGACACTAGCCCGACCAGGGCTCGCGGTAGACGATCGTTTTGAAAATATATAAATAAATTAACCCACGGCGTGCAATTTCGTGCTCGCTGGATTAACTGCGTCTTCGCTGGACGAATTCGATTCGGGAGAGGGCGGAAAAAAAAAAGAAAAAGAGGGAGGGCTGCAACACGAGGACTTCCCTGGGGGTCACCCATCCTAGTACTACTCTCGCCCAAGCACGCTTAACTTCGGAGTTCTGATGGGATCCGGTGCATTAGTGCTGTTATGATCGCACCCTTTGAGTTACGCGCGTTAAATTCATTTATTTGATCCGTACTCGTCTCGCGGTAGCCCTTCACACTTCGAGCGGGCAAAACTTTCTATTCGTACGTCGCCTCGCGGCCGGCAACATATGCACGCGAAGCTCTCTTCGAGCCCAACGCCGTGCGCAATGGGCATAAATCGGACGTTTAAGCCCTCTACGCACCGTTTTTCTACAAACGGCAGGCGGGCCCCGCTCATGCACGGACACTAGCCCGACCAGGGCTCGCCGTAGACGATCGTTTTGAAAATAAATAAATAAATTAACCAACGGCGTGCAATTTCGTGCTTGCTGGATTAACTGCGGCTTTGCCGGACGAATTCAATTCGGGAGAGAGCGGAAAAAAAAAAAAAAGAAAAAGAGGGAGGGCTGCAACACGAGGACTTCCCAGGGGGTCACCCATCCTAGTACTACTCTCGCCCAAGCATGCTTAACTTCGGAGTTCTGATGGGATCCGGTGCATTAGTGCTGGTATGATCGCACCCGTTGAGTTACGCGCGTTCAATTCATTTATTTGATCCGTACTCGTCTCGCGGTAGCCCTTCACACTTGGAGCGGGCTAAACTTTCTATTCGTACGTCGCCTCGCGGACGGCAGCAAATGCACGAGAAGCACTCTTCGAGGCGCTTGATTTCCTGAGCCAAAATCGGATGTTTAAGCCCTCTACGGACCGTTTTTCTACAAACGGCGAGGCGGGCCCCGCTCCTGTACCGGCGCTAGCCCGACCAGGGCTCGCGGTAGACGATCGTTTTGAAAATAAATAAATAAATTAACCCACAGCGTGCAATTTCGTGCTTGCTGGATTAACTGCGGCTTCGCCGGACGAATTCGATTCGGGAGAGGGCGGAAAAAAAAAAAAAGAAAAAGAGGGAGGGCTGCAACACGAGGACTTCCCAGGGTGTCACCCATCCTAGTACTACTCTCGCCCAAGCACGCTTAACTTCAGAGTTCTGATGGGATCCGGTGCATTAGTTCTGGTATGATCGCACCCTTTGAGTTACGCGTGTTAAATTCGTTTACTTGATCCGTACTCGTCTCGCGGTAGCCCTTCACACTTCGAGCGGGTAAAACTTTCTATTCGTACGTCGCCTCGCGGCCGGCAGCATATGCACGCGAAGCTCTCTTCGAGCCCCAAGCCGTGCGCAATTGGCTGTGCCCATTGCGCCTGATTTCCTGAGCAAAAATCGGACGTTTAAGCCCTCTACGCACCGTTTTTCTACAAACGGCGAGGCGGGCCCCGCTCCTGCACGGACACTAGCCCGACCAGGGCTCGCGGTAGACGATCGTTTTGAAAATAAATAAATAAATTAACCCACGGCGTGCAATTTCGTGCTTGCGGGATTAACTGCGGCTTCGCCGGACGAATTCGATTCGGGAGAGGGCGGAAAAAAAAAAAAAGAAAAAGAGGGAGGGCTGCAACACGAGGACTTCCCAGGGGGTCACCCATCCTAGTAATACTCTAGCCCAAGCACGCTTAACTTCGGAGTTCTGATGGGATCCGGTGCATTAGTGCTGGTGTTTCGCACCCTTTGAGTTACGCGCGTTAAATTCGTTTAATTGATCCGTACTCGTCTCGCGGTAGCCCTTCACACTTCGAGCGGGCAAAACTTTCTTTTCGTACGTCGCTTCGCGGCCGGCAGCATATGCACGCGAAGCTCTCTTCGAGCCCCACGCCGTGCGCAATTGGCTGTGCCCATTGCGCCTGATTTACGGAGCCAAAACCGGACGTTTAAGCCATCTACGCACCGTTTTTCTACAAACGGCGAGGCGGGCCCCGCTCCTGCACGGACACTAGCCCGACCAGGGCTCGAGGTAGACGATCGTTTTGAAAATATATAAATAAATTAACCCACGGCGTGCAATTTCGTGCTTGCTGGATTAACTGCGTCTTCGCTGGACGAATTCGATTCGGGAGAGGGCGGAAAAAAAAAAGAAAAAGAGGGAGGGCTGCAACACGAGGACTTCCCTGGGGGTCACCCATCCTAGTACTACTCTCGCCCAAGCACGCTTAACTTCGGAGTTCTGATGGGATCCGGTGCATTAGTGCTGTTATGATCGCACCCTTTGAGTTACGCGCGTCAAATTCATTTATTTGATCCGTACTCGTCTCGCGGTAGCCCTTCACACTTCGAGCGGGCAAAACTTTCTATTCGTACGTCGCCTCGCGGCCGGCAGCATATGCACGCGAAGCTCTCTTCGAGCCCAACGCCGTGCGCAATGGGCATAAAACGGACGTTTAAGCCCTCTACGCATTGTTTTTCTACAAACGGCAGGCGGGCCCCGCTCATGCACGGACACTAGCCCGACCAGGGCTCGCCGTAGACGATCGTTTTGAAAATAAATAAATAAATTAACCAACGGCGTGCAATTTCGTGCTTGCTGGATTAACTGCGGCTTTGCCGGACGAATTCAATTCGGGAGAGAGCGGAAAAAAAAAAAAAAGAAAAAGAGGGAGGGCTGCAACACGAGGACTTCCCAGGGGGTCACCCATCCTAGTACTACTCTCGCCCAAGCATGCTTAACTTCGGAGTTCTGATGGGATCCGGTGCATTAGTGCTGGTATGATCGCACCCGTTGAGTTACGTGCGTTAAATTCATTTATTTGATCCGTACTCGTCTCGCGGTAGCCCTTCACACTTGGAGCGGGCTAAACTTTCTATTCGTACGTCGCCTCGCGGACGGCAGCAAATGCACGAGAAGCACTCTTCGAGGCGCTTGATTTCCTGAGCCAAAATCGGATGTTTAAGCCCTCTACGGACCGTTTTTCTACAAACGGCGAGGCGGGCCCCGCTCCTGTACCGGCGCTAGCCCGACCAAGGCTCGCGGTAGACGATCGTTTTGAAAATAAATAAATAAATTAACCCACGGCGTGCAATTTCGTGCTTGCTGGATTAACTGCGGCTTCGCCGGACGAATTCGATTCGGGAGAGGGCGGAAAAAAAAAAAAAGAAAAAGAGGGAGGGCTGCAACACGAGGACTTCCCAGGGTGTCACCCATCCTAGTACTACTCTCGCCCAAGCACGCTTAACTTCAGAGTTCTGATGGGATCCGGTGCATTAGTTCTGGTATGATCGCACCCTTTGAGTTACGCGCGTTAAATTCGTTTACTTGATCCGTACTCGTCTCGCGGTAGCCCTTCACACTTCGAGCGGGTAAAACTTTCTATTCGTACGTCGCCTCGCGGCCGGCAGCATATGCACGCGAAGCTCTCTTCGAGCCCCAAGCCGTGCGCAATTGGCTGTGCCCATTGCGCCTGATTTCCTGAGCAAAAATCGGACGTTTAAGCCCTCTACGCACCGTTTTTCTACAAACGGCGAGGCGGGCCCCGCTCCTGCACGGACACTAGCCCGACCAGGGCTCGTGGTAGACGATCGTTTTGAAAATAAATAAATAAATTAACCCACGGCGTGCAATTTCGTGCTTGCGGGATTAACTGCGGCTTCGCCGGACGAATTCGATTCGGGAGAGGGCGGAAAAAAAAAAAAAGAAAAAGAGGGAGGGCTGCAACACGAGGACTTCCCAGGGGGTCACCCATCCTAGTAATACTCTAGCCCAAGCACGCTTAACTTCGGAGTTCTGATGGGATCCGGTGCATTAGTGCTGGTGTTTCGCACCCTTTGAGTTACGCGCGTTAAATTCGTTTAATTGATCCGTACTCGTCTCGCGGTAGCCCTTCACACTTCGAGCGGGCAAAACTTTCTTTTCGTACGTCGCTTCGCGGCCGGCAGCATATGCACGCGAAGCTCTCTTCGAGCCCCACGCCGTGCGCAATTGGCTGTGCCCATTGCGCCTGATTTACGGAGCCAAAACCGGACGTTTAAGCCATCTACGCACCGTTTTTCTACAAACGGCGAGGCGGGCCCCGCTCCTGCACGGACACTAGCCCGACCAGGGCTCGCGGTAGACGATCGTTTTGAAAATATATAAATAAATTAACCCACGGCGTGCAATTTCGTGCTTGCTGGATTAACTGCGTCTTCGCTGGACGAATTCGATTCGGGAGAGGGCGGAAAAAAAAAAGAAAAAGAGGGAGGGCTGCAACACGAGGACTTCCCTGGGGGTCACCCATCCTAGTACTACTCTCGCCCAAGCACGCTTAACTTCGGAGTTCTGATGGGATCCGGTGCATTAGTGCTGTTATGATCGCACCCTTTGAGTTACGCGCGTTAAATTCATTTATTTGATCCGTACTCGTCTCGCGGTAGCCCTTCACACTTCGAGCGGGCAAAACTTTCTATTCGTACGTCGCCTCGCGGCCGGCAGCATATGCACGCGAAGCTCTCTTCGAGCCCAACGCCGTGCGCAATGGGCATAAATCGGACGTTTAAGCCCTCTACGCATTGTTTTTCTACAAACGGCAGGCGGGCCCCGCTCATGCACGGACACTAGCCCGACCAGGGCTCGCCGTAGACGATCGTTTTGAAAATAAATAAATAAATTAACCAACGGCGTGCAATTTCGTGCTTGCTGGATTAAATGCGGCTTTGCCGGACGAATTCAATTCGGGAGAGAGCGGAAAAAAAAAAAAAAGAAAAAGAGGGAGGGCTGCAACACGAGGACTTCCCAGGGGGTCACCCATCCTAGTACTACTCTCGCCCAAGCATGCTTAACTTCGGAGTTCTGATGGGATCCGGTGCATTAGTGCTGGTATGATCGCACCCGTTGAGTTACGTGCGCTAAATTCATTTATTTGATCCGTACTCGTCTCGCGGTAGCCCTTCACACTTGGAGCGGGCTAAACTTTCTATTCGTACGTCGCCTCGCGGACGGCAGCAAATGCACGCGAAGCACTCTTCGAGGCGCCTGATTTCCTGAGCCAAAATCGGATGATTAAGCCCTCTACGGACCGTTTTTCTACAAACGGCGAGGCGGGCCCCGCTCCTGTACGGACGCTAGCCCGACCAGGGCTCGCGGTAGACGATCGATTTGAAAATAAATAAATAAATTAACCCACGGCGTGCAATTTCGTGCTTGCGGGATTAACTGCGGCTTCGCCGGACGAATTCGATTCGGGAGAGGGCGGAAAAAAAAAAAAAGAAAAAGAGGGAGGGGTGCAACACGAGGACTTCCCAGGGGGTCACCCATCCTAGTAATACTGTAGCCCAAGCACGCTTAACTTCGGAGTTCTGATGGGATCCGGTGCATTTGTGCTGGTGTTTCGCACCCTTTGAGTTACGCGCGTTAAATTCGTTTAATTGATCCGTACTCGTCTCGCGGTAGCCCTTCACACTTCGAGCGGGCAAAACTTTCTATTCGTACGTCGCCTCGCGGCCGGCAGCATATGCACGCGAAGCTCTCTTCGAGCCCCACGCCGCGCGCAATAGGCTGTGCCCATTGCGCCTGATTTCCTGAGCCAAAATCGGACGTTTAAGCCCTCTACGCACCGTTTTTCTACAAACGGCGAGGCAGGCCCCGCTCCTGCACGGACACTAGCCCGACCAGGGCTCGCGGTAGACGATCGTTTTGAAAATAAATCAATAAATTAACTCACGGCGTGCAATTTCGTGCTTGCGGGATTAACTGCGGCTTCGCTGGACGAATTCGTTTCGGGAGAGGGCGGAAAAAAAAAAAAAAGAAAAAGAGGGAGGGCTGCAACACGAGGACTTCCCAGGGGGTCACCTATCCTAGTAATACTCTAGCCCAAGCACGCTTAACTTCGGAGTTCTGATGGGATCCGGTGCATTAGTGCTGGTGTTTCGCACCCTTTGAGTTACGCGCGTTAAATTCGTTTAATTGATCCGTACTCGTCTCGCGGTAGCCCTTCACACTTCGAGCGGGCAAAACTTTCTATTCGTACGTCGCCTCGAGGCAGGCAGCATATGCACGCGAAGCTCTCTTCGAGCCCCACGCCGTGCGCAATTGACTGTGCCCATTGCGCCTGATTTCCGGAGCCAAAATCGGACGTTTAAGCCCTCTACGCACCGTTTTTCTACAAACGGCGAGGCGGGCCCCGCTCCTGCACGGACACTAGCCCGACCAGGGCTCGCGGTAGACGATCGTTTTGAAAATAAATAAATAAATTAACCCACGGCGTGTCATTTCGTGCTTGCGGGATTAACTGCGGCTTCGCCGGACGAATTCGATTCGGGAGAGGGCGTAAAAAAAAAAAAGAAAAAGAGGGAGGGCTGCAACACGAGGACTTCCCAGGGGGTCACCCATCCTAGTAATACTCTAGCCCAAGCACGCTTAACTTCGGAGTTCTGATGGGATCCGGTGCATTAGTGCTGGTGTTTCGCACCCTTTGAGTTACGCGCGTTAAATTCGTTTAATTGATCCGTACTCGTCTCGCGGTAGCCCTTCACACTTCGAGCAGGCAAAACTTTCTATTCGTACGTCGCTTCGCGGCCGGCAGCAAATGCACGCGAAGCTCTCTTCAAGCCCCACGCCGTGCGCAATCGGCTTTGCCCATTGCGCCTGATTTCCGGAGCCAAAATCGGACGTTTAAGCCCTCTACGCACCGTTTTTCTACAAACGGCGAGGCGGGCCCCGCTCCTGCACGGACACTAGCCCGACCAGGGCTCGCGGTAGACGATCGTTTTGAAAATAAATAAATAAATTAACCCCCGGCGTGCAATTTCGTGCTTGCTGGATTAACTGCGTCTTCGCTGGACGAATTCGATTCGGGAGTGGGCGGAAAAAAAAAAGAAAAAGAGGGACGGCTGCAACACGAGGACTTCCCAGGGGGTCACCCATCCTAGTACTACTCTCGCCCAAGCACGCTTAACTTCGGAGTTCTGATGGGATCCGGTGCATTAGTGCTGTTATGATCGCACCCTTTGAGTTACGCGCGTTAAATTCATTTATTTGATCCGTACTCGTCTCGCGGTAGCCCTTCACACTTCGAGCGGGCAAAACTTTCTATTCGTACGTCGCCTCACGGCCGGCAGCATATGCACGCGAAGCTCTCTTCGAGCCCAACGCCGTGCGCAATGGGCATAAATCGGACGTTTAAGCCCTCTACGCATTGTTTTTCTACAAACGGCAGGCGGGCCCCGCTCATGCACGGACACTAGCCCGACCAGGGCTCGCCGTAGACGATCGTTTTGAAAATAAATAAATTAATTAACCAACAGCGTGCAATTTCGTGCTTGCTGGATTAACTGCGGCTTTGCCGGACGAATTCAATTCGGGAGAGGGCGGAAAAAAAAAAAAAGAAAAAGAGGGAGGGCTGCAACACGAGGACTTCCCAGGGGGTCACCCATCCTAGTACTACTCTCGTCCAAGCATGCTTAACTTCGGAGTTCTGATGGGATCCGGTGCATTAGTGCTGGTATGATCGCACCCGTTGTGTTACGCGCGTTAAATTCATTTATTTGATCCGTACTCGTCTCGCGGTAGCCCTTCACACTTGGAGCGGGCTAAACTTTCTATTCGTACGTCGCCTCGCGGACGGCAGCAAATGCACGAGAAGCACTCTTCGAGGCGCCTGATTTCCTGAGCCAAAATCGGATGTTTAAGCCCTCTACGGACCCTTTTCTACAAACGGCGAGGCGGGCCCCGCTCCTGTACGGACGCTAGCCCGACCAGGGCTCGCGGTAGACGATCGTTTAGAAAATAAATAAATTAATTAACCCACGGCGTGCAATTTCGTGCTTGCTGGATTAACTGCGGCTTCGCCGGACGAATTCGATTCGGGAGAGGGCGGAAAAAAAAAAAAAGAAAAAGAGGGAGGGCTGCAACACGAGGACTTCCCAGGGTGTCACCCATCCTAGTACTACTCTCGCCCAAGCACGCTTAACTTCGGAGTTCTGATGGGATCCGGTGCATTAGTTCTGGTATGATCGCACCCTTTGAGTTACGCGCGTTAAATTCGTTTACTTGATCCGTACTCGTCTCGCGGTAGCCCTTCACACTTCGAGCGGGTAAAACTTTCTATTCGTACGTCGCCTCGCGGCCGGCAGCATATGCACGCGAAGCTCTCTTCGAGCCCCAAGCCGTGCGCAATAGGCTGTGCCCATTGCGCCTGATTTCCTGAGCAAAAATCTGACGTTTAAGCCCTCTACGCACCGTTTTTCTACAAACGGCGAGGCGGGCCCCGCTCCTGCACGGACACTAGCCCGACCAGGGCTCGCGGTAGACGATCGTTTTGAAAATAAATAAATAAATTAACCCACGGCGTGCAATTTCGTGCTTGCTGGATTAATTGCGGCTTCGCCGGACGAATTCGATTCGGGAGAGGGCGGAAAAAAAAAAAGAAAAAGAGGGAGGGCTGCAACACGAGGACTTCCCAGGGGGTCACCCATCCTAGTACTACTCACGCCCAAGCACGCTTAACTTCGGAGTTCTGATGGGATCCGGTGCATTAGTGCTGGTATGATCGCACCTTTTGAGTTACGCGCGTTAAATTCATTTATTTGATCCGTACTCGTCTCGCGGTAGCCGTTCACACTTCGAGCGGGCAAAACTTTCTATTCGTACGTCGCCTCGCGGCCGGCGGCATATGCACCCGAAGCTCTCTTCGAGCCCAACGCCGTGCGCAATGGGTATAAATCGGACGTTTAAGCCCTCTACGCACCGTTTTTCTACAAACGGCAGGCTGGCCCCGCTCATGCACGGACACTAGCCCGACTAGGGCTCGCCGTAGACGATAGTTTTTAAAATAAATAAATTAATTAACCCACGGCGTGCAATTTCGTGCTTGCGGGATTAACTGCGGCTTCGGTGGACGAATTCAATTCGGGAGAGGGCGGAAAAAAAAAAAGAAAAAGAGGGAGGGCTGCAACGCGAGGACTTCCCAGGGGGTCACCCATCCTAGTACTACTCTCGCCCAAGCATGCTTAACTTCGGAGTTCTGATGGGAGCCGGTGCATTAGTGCTGGTATGATCGCACCCGTTGAGTTACGCGCGTTAAATTCATTTATTTGATCTGTACTCGTCTCGCGGTAGCCCTTCACACTTGGAGCGGGCTAAACTTTCTATTCGTACGTCGCCTCGCGGACGGCAGCAAATGCACGCGAAGTACTCTTCGAGGCGCCTGATTTCCTGAGCCAAAATAGGATGTTTAAGCCCTCTACGGACCGTTTTTCTACAAACGGCGAGGCGGGCCCTGCTCCTTCACGGACACTAGCCCGACCAGGGCTCGCGGTAGACGATCGTTTTGAAAATAAATAAATAAATTAACCCACGGCGTGCAATTTCGTGCTTGCTGGGTTAACTGCGGCTTCGCCGGACGAATTCGATTCGGGAGAGGGTGGCAAAAAAAAAAAAGAAAAAGAGGGAGGGCTGCAACACGAGGACTTCCCAGGGTGTCACCCATCCTAGTACTACTCTCGCCCAAGCACGCTTAACTTTGGAGTTCTGATGGGATCCGGTGCATTAGTGCTGGTATGATCGCACCCTTTGAGTTACGCGCGTTAAATTCATTTATTTGATCCGTACTCGTCTCGCGGTAGCCCTTCACACTTCGAGCGGGCAAAACTTTCTATTCGTACGTCGCCTCGAGGCAGGCAGCATATGCACGCGAAGCTCTCTTCGAGCCCAACGCCGTGCGCAATGGGCATAAATCGGACGTTTAAGCCCTCTACGCACCGTTTTTCTACAAACGGCAGGCGGGCCCCGCTCATGCACGGACACTAGCCCGACCAGGGCTCGCCGTAGACGATCGTTTTGAAAATAAATAAATAAATTAACCAACGGCGTGCAATTTCGTGCTTGCTGGATTAACTGCGGCTTTGCCGGACGAATTCAATTCGGGAGAGGGCGGAAAAAAAAAAAAGAAAAAGAGGGAGGGCTGCAACACGAGGACTTCCCAGGGGGTCACCCATCCTAGTACTACTCTCGCCCAAGCATGCTTAACTTCGGAGTTCTGATGGGATCCGGTGCATTAGTGCTGGTATGATCGCACCCGTTGAGTTACGCGCGTTCAATTCATTTATTTGATCCGTACTCGTCTCGCGGTAGCCCTTCACACTTTGAGCGGGCTAAACTTTCTATTCGTACGTCGCCTCGCGGACGGCAGCAAATGCACGCGAAGCACTCTTCGAGGCGCCTGATTTCTTGAGCCAAAATCGGACGTTTAAGCCCTCTACGGACCGTTTTTCTACAAACGGCGAGGCGGCCCCCGCTTCTGTACGGACACTAGCCCGACCAGGGCTCGCGGTAGACGATCGTTTTGAAAATAAATAAATAAATTAACCCACGGCGTGCAATTTCGTGCTTGCTGGATTAACTGCGGCTTCGCCGGACGAATTCGATTAGGGAGAGGACGGAAAAAAAAAAAAAGAAAAAGAGGGTGGGCTGCAACACGAGGACTTCCCAGGGGGTCACCCATCCTAGTACTACTCTCGCCCAAGCATGCTTAACTTCGGAGTTCTGATGGGATCCGGTGCATTAGTGCTGGTATGATCGCACCCGTTGAGTTACGCGCGTTAAATTCATTTATTTGATCCGTACTCGTCTCGCGGTAGCCCTTCACACTTTGAGCGGGCAAAACTTTCTACTCGTACGTCGCCTCGCGGACGGCAACAAATGCACGCGAAGCACTCTTCGAGGCGCCTGATTTCCTGAGCCAAAATCGGACGTTTAAGCCCTCGACGGACCGTTTTTCTACAAACGGCGAGGCGGGCCCCGCTCCTGTACGGACACTAGCCCGACTAGGGCTCGCGGTAGACGATCGTTTTGAAAATAAATAAATAAATTAACCCACGGCGTGCAATTTCGTGCTTGCTGGATTAACTGCGGCTTCGCCGGACGAATTCGATTCGGGTGAGGGCGGAAAAAAAAAAAAAGAAAAAGAGGGAGGGCTGCAACACGAGGACTTCCCAGGGTGTCACCCATCCTAGTACTACTCTCACCCAAGCACGCTTAACTTCGGAGTTCTGATGGGATCCGGTGCATTAGTGCTGGTATGATCGCACCCTTCAAGTTACGCGCGTTAAATTCGTTTAATTGATCCGTACTCGTCTCGCGGTAGCCCTTCACACTTCGAGCGGGCAAAACTTTCTATTCGTACGTCGCCTCGCGGCCGGCAGCATATGCACGCGAAGCTCTCTTCGAGCCCCACGCCGTGCGCAATTGGCTGTGCCCATTGCGCCTGATTTCCTGAGCCAAAATCGGACGTTTAAGCCCTCTACGCTCCGTTTTTCTACAAACGGCGAGGTGGGCCCCGCTCCTGCACGGACACTAGCCCGACCAGGGCTCGCGGTACACGATCGTTTTGAAAATAAATAAATAAATTAACCCACGGCGTGCAATTTCGTGCTTGCTGGATTAACTGCGTCTTCGCCGGACGAATTCGATTCGGGAGAGGGCGGAAAAAAAAAAAAGAAAAAGAGGGAGGGCTGCAACACGAGGACTTCCCAGGGGGTCACCCATCCTAGTACTACTCTCGCCCAAGCACGCTTAACTTCGGAGTTCTGATGGGATCCGGTGCATTAGTGCTGGTATGATCGCACCCTTTGAGTTACGCGCGTTAAATTCATTTATTTGATCCGTACTCGTCTCGCGGTAGCCCTTCACACTTCGAGCGGGCAAAACTTTCTATTCGTACGTCGCCTCGCGGCCGGCAGCATATGCACGCGAAACTCTCTTCGAGCCCAACGCCGTGCGCAATGGGCATAAATCGGACGTTTAAGCCCTCTACGCACCGTTTTTCTACAAACGGCAGGCGGGCCCCGCTCATGCACGGACACTAGCCCGACCAGGGCTCGCCGTAGACGATCGTTTTGAAAATAAATAAATAAATTAACCAACGGCGTGCAATTTCGTGCTTGCTGGATTAACTGCGGCTTGGCCGGACGAATTCAATTCGGGAGAGGGCGGAAAAAAAAAAAGAAAAAGAGGGCGGGCTGCAACACGAGGACTTCCCAGGGGGTCACCCATCCTAGTACTACTCTCGCCCAAGCATGCTTAACTTCGGAGTTCTGATGGGATCTGGTGCATTAGTGCTGGTATGATCGCACCCGTTGAGTTACGCGCGTTAAATTCATTTATTTGATCCGTACTCGTCTCGCGGTAGCCCTTCACACTTTGAGCGGGCTAAACTTTCTATTCGTACGTCGCCTCGCGGACGGCAGCAAATGCACGCGAAGCACTCTTCGAGGCGCCTGATTTCCTGAGCCAAAATCGGACGTTTAAGCCCTCGACGGACCGTTTTTCTACAAACGGCGAGGCGGTCCCGCTCCTGTACGGACACTAGCCCGACCAGGGCTCGCGGTAGACGATCGTTTTGAAAATAAATAAATAAATTAACCCTCGGCGTGCAATTTCGTGCTTGCGGGATTAACTGCGGCTTCGCCGGACGAATTCGATTCGGGAGAGGGCGGAAAAAAAAAAAAAAGAAAAAGAAGGAGGGCTGCAACACGAGGACTTCCCAGGGGGTCACCCATCCTAGTAATACTCTCGCCCAAGCACGCTTAACTACGGAGTTCTGATGGGATCCGGTGCATTAGTGCTGGTATGATCGCACCCTTTGAGTTACGCGCGTTAAATTCATTTATTTGATCCGTACTCGTCTCGCGGTAGCCCTTCACACTTCGAGCGGGCAAAACTTTCTATTCGTACGTCGCCTCGCGGCCGGCGGCATATGCACGCGAAGCTCTCTTCGAGCCCAACGCCGTGCGCAATGGGCATAAATCGGACGTTTAAGCCCTCTACGCACCGTTTTTCTACAAACGGCAGGCGGGCCCCGCTTATGCACGGACACTAGCCCGACTAGGGATCGCCGTAGACGATAGTTTTGAAAATAAATAAATAAATTAACCCACGGCGTGCAATTTCGTGCTTGCTGGATTAACTGCGGCTTCGCCGGACGAATTCGATTAGGGAGAGGGCGGAAAAAAAAAAAAAAGAAAAAGAGGGAAGGCTGCAACATGAGGACTTCCCAGGGGGTCACCCATCCTAGTACTACTCTCGGCCAAGCACGCTTAACTTCGGAGTTCTGATGGGATCCGGTGCATTAGTGCTGGTATAATCGCACCCTTTGAGTTACGCGCGTTAAATTCATTTATTTGATCCGTACTCGTCTCGCGGTAGCCCTTCACACTTCGAGCGGGCAAAACTTTCTATTCGTACGTCGCCTCGCGGCCGGCGGCATATGCACGCGAAGCTCTCTTCGAGCCCAACGCCGTGCGCAATGGGCATAAATCGGACGTTTAAGCCCTCTACGCACCGTTTTTCTACAAACGGCAGGCGGGCCCCGCTTATGCACGGACACTAGCCCGACTAGGGATCGCCGTAGACGATAGTTTTGAAAATAAATAAATAAATTAACCCACGGCGTGCAATTTCGTGCTTGCGGGATTAACTGCGGCTTCGGCGGACGAATTCACTTCGGGAGAGGGCGGAAAAAAAAAAAAGAAAAAGAGGGAGGGCTGCAACGCGAGGACTTCCCAGGGGGTCACCCATCCTAGTACTACTCTCGCCCAAGCATGCTTAACTTCGGAGTTCTGATGGGAGCCGGTGCATTAGTGCTGGTATGATTGCACCCGTTGAGTTACGCGCGTTAAATTTATTTATTTGATCCGTACTCGTCTCGCAGTAGCCCTTCACACTTTGAGCGGGCAAAACTTTCTATTCGTACGTCGCCTCGCGGCCGGCAGCATATGCACGCGAAGCTCTCTTCGAGCCCCACGCCGTGCGCAATAGGCATAAATCGGACGTTTAAGTCCTCTACGCGTCGTTTTTCTACAAACGGCAGGCGGGCCCCGCTCATGCACAGACACTAGCCCGACCAGGGCTCGCCATAGACGATCGTTTTGAAAATAAATAAATTAATTAACCCACGGCGTGCAATTTCGTGCTTGCTGGATTAAATGCGGCTTCGCCGGACGAATTCAATTCGGGAGAGGGCGGAAAAGAAAAAAAAAAAAAAAGAGGGAGGCTGTAACACGAGGACTTCCCAGGGGGTCACCCATCCTAGTACTACTCTCGCCCAAGCATGCTTAACTTCGGAGTTCTGATGGGATCCGGTGCATTAGTGCTGGTATGATCGCACCCGTTGAGTTACGCGCGTTAAATTCATTTATTTGATCCGTACTCGTCTCGCAGTAGCCCTTCACACTTTGAGCGGGCAAAACTTTCTATTCGTACGTCGCCTCGCGGCCGGCAGCATATGCACGCGAAGCTCTCTTCTAGGCGCCTGATTTCCTGAGCCAAAATCGGACGTTTAAGCCCTCTACGCACCGTTTTTCTACAAACTGCGAGGCGGGCCCCACTCCTGCACGGACACTAGCCCGACCAGGGCTCGCGGTAGACGATCGTTTTGAAAATAAATAAATAAATTAACCCACGGCGTGCAATTTCGTGCTTGCGGGATTAACTGCGGCTTCGCTGGACGAATTCGTTTCGGGAGAGGGCGGAAAAAAAAAAAAAAAGAAAAAGAGGGAGGGCTGCAACACGAGGACTTCCCAGGGGGTCACCTATCCTAGTAATACTCTAGCCCAAGCACGCTTAACTTCGGAGTTCTGATGGGATCCGGTGCATTAGTGCTGGTGTTTCGCACCCTTTGAGTTACGCGCGTTAAATTCGTTAATTGAACCGTACTCGTCTCGCGGTAGCCCTTCACACTTCGAGCGGGCAAAACTTTCTATTCGTACGTCGCCTCGAGGCAGGCAGCATATGCACGCGAAGCTCTCTTCGAGCCCCACGCCGTGCGCAATTGGCTGTGCCCATTGCGCCTGATTTCCGGTGCCAAAATCGGACGTTTAAGCCCTCTACGCACCGTTTTTCTACAAACGGCGAGGCGGGCCCCGCTCCTGCACGGACACTAGCCCGACCAGGGCTCGCGGTAGACGATCGTTTTGAAAATAAATAAATAAATTAACCCACGGCGTGCAATTTCGTGCTTGCTGGATTAACTGCGTCTTCGCCGGACGAATTCGATTCGGGAGAGGGCGGAAAAAAAAAAAAAAAAAGAAAAAGAGGGAGGGCTGCAACACGAGGACTTCCCAGGGGGTCACCCATCCTAGTACTACTCTCTCCGAAGCATGCTTAACTTCGGAGTTCTGATGGGATCCGGTGCATTAGTGCTGGTATGATCGCACCCGTTGAGTTACGCGCGTTAAATTCATTTATTTGATCCGTACTCGTCTCGCGGTAGCCCTACACACTTCGAGCGGGCAAAACTTTCTATTCGTACGTCGCCTCGCGGCCAGCAGCATATGCACGCGAAGCTCTCTTCGAGCGCAACGCCGTGCGCAATGGGCATAAATCGGACGTTTAAGCCCTCTACGCACCGTTTTTCTACAAACGGCAGGCGGGCCCCGCTCATGCACGGACACTAGCCCGACCAGGGCTCGCCATAGACGATCGTTTTGAAAATAAATAAATTAATTAACCCACGGCGTGCAATTTCGTGCTTGCTGGATTAACTGCGGCTTCGCAGGACGAATTCGATTCGGGAGAGGGCGGAAAAAAAAAAAAAAGAAAAAGAGGGAGGGCTGCAACACGAGGACTTCCCAGGGGGTCACCCATCCTAGTACTACTCTCGCCCAAGCATGCTTAACTTCGGAGTTCTGATGGGATCCGGTGCATTAGTGCTGGTATGATCGTACCCGTTGAGTTACGCGCGTTAAATTCATTTATTTGATCCGTACTCGTCTCGCGGTAGCCCTTAACACTTCGAGCTGGCAAAACTTTCTATTCGTACGTCGCCTCGCGGCCGACAGCATATGCACGCGAAGCTCTCTTCGAGGCGCCTGATTTCCTGAGCCAAAATCGGACGTTTAAGCCCTCTACGGACCGTTTTTCTACAAACGGCGAGGCGGGCCCCGCTCCTGCACGGACACTAGCCCGACCAGGGCTCGCGGTAGACGATCGTTTTGAAAATAAATAAATAAATTAACCCACGGCGTGCAATTTCGTGCTTGCTGGATTAACTGTGGCTTCGCCGGACGAATTCGATTCGGGAGAGGGCGGAAAAAAAAAAAAAGAAAAAGAGGGAGGGCTGCAACACGAGGACTTCCCAGGGTGTCACCCATTCTAGTTCTACTCTCGCCCAAGCACGCTTAACTTCGGAGTTCTGATGGGATCCGGTACATTAGTGCTGGTATGATCGCACCCTTTGAGTTACGCACGTTAAATTCGTTTAATTGATCCGTACTCGTCTCGCGGTAGCCCTTCACACTTCGAGCGGGCAAAACTTTCTATTCGTACGTCGCCTCGCGGCCGGCAGCATATGCACGCGAAGCTCTCTTCGAGCCCCACGCCGTGCGCAAATGGCTGTGCCCATTGCGCCTGATTTCCTGAGCCAAAATCGGACGTTTAAGCCCTCTACGCACCGGTTTTCTACAAACGGCGAGGCGGGCCCCGCTCCTGCACGGACCCTAGCCCGACCAGGGCTCGCGGTAGACGATCGTTTTGAAAATAAATAAATAAATTAACCCACGGCGTGCAATTTCGTGCTTGCTGGATTAACTGCGGCTTCGCCGGACGAATTCGATTTGGGAGAGGGCGGAAAAAAAAAAAAAAGAAAAAGAGGGAGGGCTGCAACACGAGGACTTCCCAGGGGGTCACCCATCCTAGTAATACTCTCGCCCAAGCACGCTTAACTTCGGAGTTCTGATGGGATCCGGTGCATTAGTGCTGGTATGATCGCACCCTTTAAGTTACGCGCGTTAAATTCGTTTAATTGATCCGTACTCGTCTCGCGTTAGCCCTTCACACTTCGAGCGGGCAAAACTTTCTATTCGTACGTCGCCTCGCGGCCGGCAGCATATGCACGCGAAGCTCTCTTCGAGCCCCACGCCGTGCGCAATAAGCTGTGCCCATTGCGCCTGATTTCCTAAGCCAAAATTGGACGTTTAAGCCCTCTACGCACCGTTTTTCTACAAACGGCGAGGCGGGCCCCGCTCCTGCACGGACACTAGCCCGACCAGGGCTCGCGGTAGACGATCGTTTTGAAAATAAATTAATTAATTAACCCACGGCGTGCAATTTCGTGCTTGCTGGATTAACTGCGGCTTCGCCGGACGAATTCGATTCGGGAGAGGGCGGAAAAAAAAAAAAAAGAAAAAGAGGGAAGGCTGCAACATGAGGACTTCCCAGGGGGTCACCCATCCTAGTACTACTCTCGGCCAAGCACGCTTAACTTCGGAGTTCTGATGGGATCCGGTGCATTAGTGCTGGTATGATCGCACCCCTTGAGTTACGCGCGTTAAGTTCATTTATTTATATACCACCGGCACCTCCGGCACCACCGGCACCTGTCATACCACCCGAGGTACCAATTTCAGTTATACTTAGGGAGTTTCAGAACCAACAACCTCCCAAGTTTTTCAAGGGAAATGATATGCAGGCGGAGATGTGGTTAAAAGAAGTAGAGAGGATTTGGGAGCTCATTCCATGTGAGTCCCGAGAGAAAGCTCGATGTACTATCACTTTGATACAAGGGGAGGCCTATTCAGGGTGGGAGAGTACCCGGATTGTTTTGGAAGCAGCAGGAGAGGAGATCAATTGGGAAGTATTTATACGGGAATTCAAGAATAAGTTCATTCCTCCTTCATCCCGTACTCGAAGGCTTAGGGAATTCACTGAATTGATGAAGGGATCGAGGTCTGTGGCTGAGTATATTTCAGAGTATGAGAGGTTGTCTCGCTATGCACCTAATATAGCGAGTGATGACTTCCATAAGGCTATACAGTTTGTTCAGGGGCTTCGACCTAATATTCAGGCAGCTCTTGAGGCGGTCAACACGAGCACTTGGGCGAAGGCTAATTTAAAGGCCCTGAAAGTTGAAGATTCTGTGAATGCTAGGAGGCCAGTCTGTCCCGAGGGACAAGGGTCAGGATCAAGCTCGGGATTTAACAAGGGAAAGAGGTCGATGACTTTACCAGCTCCACCACCAAAAGGACCATTCAAGAAGCCTAGAGTAGGAGGTCAGATTGCACCCATTCCACAAGCACCTCATGCTCCACCAGCTCCTAAAGGATCCCGCAACGATCAGCCTCCGTGTACTTATTGTGGAGGGCCAACCCATTCTTATAATACTTGCCGAAAGAGATTGGCATTGTGCATTGTGCATGCCCGGACAAGACTCCAGGATATCAAGCTGGGGCTCAGAGACCGATGGTTCAGGCACGAGCTTATTCCCTCGAGGGCGAGGAGCAGAATGTTGAGGCTGACCCAAACGCCGTGGTGGAAGGTACCGTTTACATCCATAACACGAACATCCATGTATTATTCGATCCGGGTGCCACTCATTCATTTATATCTCGTGATCTATGTGTTACTCTGTGCCTATCTGTTACTTGTTCAAATTCTTGCTATTTTGTGAGGTCCTCTTGGAGGTAGTTTGCAGACAGATCGAATAGTCCGGGGTTGTTCAGTTTTGATAGAAGGGAAAGATTATCCGGCAGATTTCATCGTGATGCCTATGAAGAAGTATGGGATAATCTTCGGAATGGATTGGTTATACCGGTACCAGGCCGAAGTTGATTGTTTTAAGAAGAAGATTAAGTTGGGAAAAGAGTTGATTGGGGGAGTTGGGTCGAAGAATGTATCACTTTTATCGTTTGTGGAAGCTCGCAAGTTAGTAAAGGATGGAGCCATGGGATTTATTGCCTATCTCCTTAATAAACCAAAGGATCAAACAAGCTTTGAGGAGACGGCCGTGGTAAAGGAATATCCCGACGTATTTCCAGAAAATTTAGGTTCTCTGCCACCGGATTGGGATATTGAGTTTGTTATCGATTTATATCCGGGATCAAAAACATACTCTAAGACTCCTTATAGAATGGCTCCGGCAGAGTTGAAGGAGTTGAAGATTCAACTTGAGGAATTACTTAAGATTGGGTACATTCGACCGAGTTCGTCTCCGTGGGGTGCTCCGGTTCTCTTTGTCAAAAAGAAAGATAGAACATTGAGGATGTGTATAGATTACCGGGAGCTTAATCGGATGACTATCAAGAACAAGTACCCGTTGCCCCACATTGAGGATTTATTTGCTATGCCGCAAGGTTTTGGGGTTTATTCGAAATTGGATCTAAGGCAAGGTTACTACCAGTTGAAGATCCGGGAAGAGGACATACCAAAGACAGGATTTAATACCCGGTATGGACATTATGAGTTCATAGTAATGCCTTTTGGTTTGACCAATGCCCCTACAGCATTTATGGACATGATGCATCGGATTTTTCGGCCTTACTTGGATAAATTCGTGGTAATATTCATTGATGACATTCTTGTGAATTTGAGGACTCCGGAAGATCATGCTAGGCATCTCAGGTTGGTATTGGAGACGTTGAGAGAGCACCGGTTGTATGCGAAGTTTCGTAAGTGTGAATTTTAGATTGACCGGGTTGCTTTTCTAGGTCATATCATCTCAAGTAAAGGTTTGGAAGTAGATCCTTCGAAGATCGAGACGGTTATTCAGTAGCAAAGTCCAAAGAATGCTTCCGAGGTCAGGAGTTTCTTGGGTTTGGCTGGGTATTGCTGAAGGTTTGTGAAAGATTTTTCAAAGATTGCTGCACCTTTAACTCGGTTGACTAAGAAGGAAGTTAAATTTGAGTGGGACGAGACATGTGAAGCGAGTTTTCAACTTTTGAAGGAAAAGTTGACCACTGCACCGGTATTAGCACTTCCCGAAGGCAATGAAGGATACATGGTTTATACGGATGCCTCGAAAGAAGGGTTGGGATGTGTTTTGATGCAGAATGGTAAAGTCATAGCCTATGCCTCGAGGAAACTAAATGATCATGAACAAAATTATCCTACTCATGATCTTGAACTTGCAGCAGTGATCTTTGCTTTGGGAAAGTGGAGACACTATCTTTATGGGATTTCTTTCGAGATCTTTTCCGACCACAAGAGTCTTCATTATTTGTTTTCTCAGAAGGAGTTGAACAAGAGACAAAGGCATTGGATGGAGATGTTAGCGGATTATAAGTGTATAATCTGATACCATTCTGGAAAGGCCAATGTGGTCGCGGATGCGCTTAGTAGGAAGGCTAGCGTGTCTAATGTTAAGGTGGAAATTGAAGATGAACCTGAATCTTTCAAGCTAAGAGCTAGTATCTGGAATATTTTTGTTCAGTCGGATCTTCAGCAGAGATTATTTGAAGCTCAAAGAGTGGATTCCGAGGTTCAGAAACTAGTGCAGAAAGCTAGAATTGATTCAGAGAGTCCATTTGGATTCGATGACACCGGGCTTCTAAGGTTTAAAAACAGAGTGGTTGTACCAGAAGAGCTGAAACGGTTGATATTGGAAGAAGCTCACCGATTAGGATATTCGATACATCCCGGGGGAAACAAAATGTATAAGGATTTAAAGAAATTTTATTGGTGGAATGGACTTAAGCGGGATGTGATCAACTTTGTGAAACATTGTTTGACGTGCCAAGTTGTGAAAGCAGAGCATCAAAAGCTATCGGGGCTACTTCAACCGTTACCTATCCCAGAATGGAAATGGCAGCAAGTGGCGATGGATTTTGTTTCGGGTCTGCCTAGAGTGAAAGGTAGTTTAGATGGGATTTGGGTGATTGTGGATCGATTGACGAAATCGGCACATTTTTTGGCTATTCGAATGTCGGATAAAGTGACCAAGTTAGCTAAGAAGTATGTTGATGAGATTGTCCGACTTCATGGAGTGCCGGTTAGCATTGTCTCAAATCGGGACCTGAGGTTCACTTCTAGATTTTAGCAAGAATTGCAAAGGAATCTGGGAACAAGGCTTCAATTCAGCACAACTTTCCATCTTCAGGCCGACGGGCAATCAGAGGGATTAATTAAATATTTGGAGGATATGTTGAGAGCATGTGCATTGGATTTTCCGAGTTCGTGGAACGAACAATTGCCTTTGATTGAGTTTGCCTATAATAACAACTTTCAAGCCTCGATAGAGATGGCTCCCTATGAGGCTCTCTACGGACGAAAATGCAGGTCTCCGTTGTTCTTTGACTTGGAGGAATGGAGTTGGACTAAACAGGAAGGTGTGAAACGAGGGGAGAAAAAGGAAAAACCCATGCAAGAGGCGATTGATAAGGTCCATATAATTAGACAACGGATGAAAGCAGCCTACGATCGACAGAAAAGCTATGCAGATGACCGAAGAAAAGATCTTAAGTTTGAGATTGGTGATAGGGTATTCTTGAAAGCTTCGCCACGAAAGGGATTCTCGAGGATTGGAAGAGGAGGAAAATTGAACCCTCGATACTTGGGACCGTACGAGATTCTTGAGAAAATTGGAGATACGGCCTACCGTTGAGATTTACCTCCGAGTTTAACCGGAATTCACAACGTATTTCATGTTTCTCAGCTTCGGAAGTATTATCCGGATGAATCCGAGATCCTACCCGTTAAGGAAGTGGAACTTGAGCCTAACCTTACCTTCGTTCAGAAACCGGTTAGAATTTTGGATCGAAAATTGGAAGAATTCAGAAACGTGCGTATTCCACTAGTCAAGGTCCTTTGGAGAAGTGACAAAACCGAAGAGGCTGCGTGGGAGACGGAGGATAAGATGAAAAGATTTCATCCCGAGTTATTTTCGGAAAATCAGTGAATCCGAGGACGGATTCTTTTAAGGGGGAGAGATTGTGACGCCCCGACTTTTCGGCCGTATAGGTATGACGTATGTGTTTATCAAATTGCGCGAATTAATTGTTTATAAGTGATTTGTATATTTAATTTTTTATTAAATGTTAAAATGTTAAATTTATATTCTTTAATTTTACTAATATTAAACTTATATTTTAATGTTATTAATATTAATGTATATTTTATTCGTCCACTTTGTTTTATGTTTAAATATGAATTTAAATTTTGTTTTATATTGTGAAATTCTTTGAATATATTTATGCATTGCTCAGGAGTGTTATAACGTTCTTATATGATTTGATATCGAAATTTCGTAAAAATTTAATATGTTGGAGATATATGTGTTATGAATATGAATATATGTTCGTTTTATGTTTTCGGGTTCATTTGCATTAGTTTCGAAATTATTTTGTTTTGGAATCCAAATCGGGGGCTAACGAGCAATTAGCGCACCCTTGGTTCCGTATTTGATATCTTGAGCTAGGAAACTCGGATTCGAGTTTCGTCAACTTAACTGAACTCGTAACAAAAATTTGAGTTTAATGAACTTAGCCTTATATTTTTCCAAAGTTATTTGAATCTCTGAAATTCAACCGAAACGTGTTACGTTCGCCAAAACTGCCACATTTTATTAAAAGAGTCATATCTCATTCAAACCTTGACCAAATTAACCATGGTTTGAGGCCTTGGAACCCTAACTCAACCCCCTACCTGCTTATACTCTCCCTAACCGAACCAAACCCTCACATTTGGAGAAAATCAGCCAAACACCCTCTGTTTTCCAGTCAGTCCCGTAGCTCTTGCCAAACCTTGGAGATTCAAGCTCAAATCTCCTCCAAACTTCATCCACTCCACAAGGTAAGCTTAGGGTTGTATTATACATTCATCATGAGTCATTTTGATCCATTCATCCCCAATTTTGAGAATGTTTTCATGGGTTTATGGCTGACTTAGTGAATAGTTAGGTTATGAGTATATATGTTGATCTCTTTCATTTCTTGAGGTATTTGGTTGATTCAAAGCATGAATATGATGGTCTTGACTCCTTCTTTGCATTTATGGTGATGTATTACATGGTAGTTGAAGCATTCATGAGTTTCCATTAATGAAATTTTGAAGAAATAGCATGAATTGATCTTATACTTTCCTTGCTCACGTTTGATGACCTTGACTGCAAGTTTGGGTGTTAATTTAGGACTGAAATATTGCTCTTTTGCTGCATATTAATTATCTGATCTTGTTGGTAGCATGATGGATGAAGATTGATTTTTGTTGCTGCTCTGTTTTCGTTCAGTCTGCTGTGTTTTTTTTCCTGCTGCGAGTGGCGTTGCGGCCTCGCAGCTGTTGTGTTGTCTTGGTGTCGCGGCTGCCACCGAGCGCACCTTTCATTTCTGTAAGGTCGTCGTGGCCGCGCCCATTTTGTGAAGGGTGGCGTCGCAGCCGCGCCCTTACTGCTTCCTGCGCTGCTGCTCGTTTTTCTTCTTCTGCTGCGTTTTCCTTTCTTTTTTATGTGCTGTTGTGTGCGTGTATATATATATATGTTTGATTGTGTGCATGTGAAGTGTGATTGTATATATATATTATGCATGGATATACTTATATATATTTGCATGCTTTAATTGTGAGTGTGTGCGTGTATATATATGCGTATGTATATATATATGTATATCTATATATTATTTATGTAATATATGTTGGGTGTATATATATATATAGATATTATATCATGCATGTGATCATATATGTATAAATATATATGTTATATATTTATTTTAAATATTGTTTAATTTATTTCAATTATAAAATTTAATTGTTATCTTTTTATGTTTTTAATTTACGATCTTGATTCGAATGTATTTATTTATCTATTCTTTAATTGTAAACCTGATAGAGTATGTACTATGATTGTTATTTGAATTCCTTAGATTGATTTGATATGAAATATGAACGCTTCCTTGAACGAATGAATGGCTTGTTTATATGATTTAAATGCATTAATCGTACACATGAACGTGTTCATTACATGATATCCTCTTTTATGCATTCATGCCTTGATCATTACATTGTCGAGCGTCTTATATAGTCATTTTGAGTCTCACTTCACCTTTCTTGCACAGATTTTGATGCTGTTGGAGACAAGGCCGTCCGTGAGGCTTTTGTGCTCTCTTTTGTCGTTTTAAGGTGGGTTTCTTTTCTATCTAGTTATATGACCTATATACCTTCAATGTGAAAAGGTTTCGACCAAAATTAATATATGTATATAGAGTCGTTTCAAAGAGTAAATGTTTGCAACGTAAAACCCTTAATTATGAATCCTACCAAACGTTTTGGCGAGAAATGAATGAATGCACGAATGGGGCCCAGGGACTTAGTGTGAGTGGCTATCCGGGGAGGCATGGGCCGACGGTGATCCCTCACATTAGTTCCACCAATGAACGGCGTAACCGGACCTCATTAGGAGTTAGCGAGGAATGGACGTTGAGTGCCATCTGGGGAGTCATGTTACCCCTTTTGGTCAATGAATGGGTGGTCGGGCCTTGCAAACCCGCCACCAACCCGGAGGAAGAAGGTGTAAATGCTATTGAATGTGCACGAAAGAACGGTATGCATGAAAAGAAAGAAAGAATGAATGTTTAATGAACTACACAAGGTGTTGGTTGGAGATAATGCACGCCCACTCGCCGGGCCAAGAATGACCTAAGTAAATGAATCGTTATAATCCCTTTTGATGATTTCTCTATTTCACCCACTTGGGAAATTCTTTAAAAACCTCACTTGGGATTATAGCTTGCATGTGAATGTTTAAATACCGTTTTATAGTATATTTATGCCCTGTTTTTATACCCACCAGTCCCTTTTGTTCTGAACCCGTTTGGTTTTCAGTTGTTTTATGCAGGTGTCAGGGAGCTAGGCGGGAATTCGAGTCGTTTGGTCTTGCATTCGCTTCTAGCTCTTGTATGTTGGGTCTTACACTTGCATACTCTTACTTTTGATCATTATATATGAATATTGTTATGGAGCCTACATGTTTTGAGCCGTGATGGCATGTGAATGTTGTATATGAATTATTTTTGGAGCTTTGATGCTCATGGTATATATATATGATATATGTTAAGTGATTGCTTCCGCTTTAATGTTTAACTCTGATTCTTTTGGTTTAAGGGTTAGCCCGCCTAGCATAGCGTGTGTGTTTGTCCCCGTTCGCCGTGATTCAGTTCGGGTATGGAATGTCCGTTTCATATTCGGGTCGGGTCGTGTCTCGGTGCGGGGGATGTGGTACCTTGCGCTCGGGTACTACAACATATATACTTTTCATCATTTTCTAGGGACATCATTTTTATTTTTGAAATCAATATACAAAATTTTATAAGTTTTTGTAAAGCATAATCCAATTAACAATATTATTCATCATTAAATATTTGAAGAAAGAGTGACAATTTTAGAAGGAAATTATATATTTTTTTCAAAATCAACTGTGTATATGAAAATGAACATAAAAAATAAGAGTTAACTGCACCAAACCCCTGTGTTTGTTCCAATTTACAAAAAACCCTTTGTTATAAAAATTAATTCAAAAAACCTTACGTTATTTTATTTTTTGCACACCGCCCCCTTATTCCATTTGGTCAACTATTAAATCTTTTAACCCTAAAATACCCTTACTTTATATATTAAAATAATATTAAAAATGTAAATATTTAATGTATTAAGAATAAAAATATTATAATTATATTATTTTTAAAATATACATATTTAATAAATGCATATTATATTAAAAAATAAAAAATATATAAATATTAAAAATCATTTTTAATAGTTTTAAATATATATTAAAATATAGATATAAATGAATAATTATTTTTTAAAATATTATTAATAAATAAAAATATACATAGATATTATTTATATATTTTCATTAAAAAATATATTATTTATATATATATATATATATATATATATATATATATATATATATATATCTATATATATACACACACAATTACTTATACATATATATTTCATTAAAAAATATATTATTTATATATGTATACACAACTACTTATACATATATATTAAATAAATATATACATAATACAATATACAATATTTTATATTTATATATTATATTATATATGTATAATGTATTATTATTATTATATATACTATATTATATAAATATAAAAACCTCCAACCACCTTCTTCCCCAATCCACCATTTCCTGTGCAGAACCACCAACCCCCAATCCACCATCTCCTTCCCCTCCACCCCGCGCCGCCCCACCCCACCCCACCCCACCACTCTCTTCCTTCCCTGCCTAACACCAAACAACCGCCGCCCTTCTCCTCTCCCGATCCACCGCCGTCGCCGCCGACCCCTTTCTTTTTTCCCGATTTATCGTTGTCGCCGCCACCCCCCCCCCCTCTTCTCCTTCCCCGATTCGCCGGCAGCGGCGGCCACTCGCTTTTCTCCTTCCCCAACCAACAACCACTCCACTCCACCCACACAAACACACACACAGACATACATACATATATATATCATTAAGGGCATTATAGACATTTTGCAAAAAAAAAAAAATCCTATTCCTACACGCAGTCAACGCGCGTGCGGGATACACAACACGCTCAGGATTTTTTTCGCTAACTTTTACAAAACACAGGGTTGTTTGAATGATATTCCATGTCGGGGTTTTTTCTACTCTGTTCGCCTAACATAAGTTAGTTTCGTGCATTTTTTTCTAAAAAATATTCATCTCAAATAAGTTAGGTCACATAGAAATAGATACATTACACCTTAAAATTATTTTTAAGGAAGACACGGCGTGCACCCATTGCTAGTAGTAACAAATGAATAAACTATTCGCATTTGTTAGAAATATGAACACCATGGAAGAGAACAAACGCAGGCCAAAAACAACGCTCAGCCATCGGAAAATATAGATTTTTGAATAAGATAAGCCCACACAAGCCTGAAACCCAATCTAATGAGTGTTTATTGCCAAACAGGTATATACTGATAATCATCAACATCACGATGTCCTCACCGTTTTGCATCGTGTAAGAAGTGGCCTTCGCGTCACTTTCGCCAACCGAATTCAGAACAATGTTACATCGTACAGTTATATTTAGTAGAAATTCAGAACAATGTACAGTAATATATAGATTTTTTTCTCAGGACAAATACAACCCACCTGGGGAACTTCTAGACAGATTAAAGATCTAGCAGTATTATACAATTGTTCTTTTGTTACCTCTTCCTCTTTGGTACAGAGGACACTCTACAGCTGAATCATAGGAAATAGAGGATTAACAATACAGTATAGAAAAGACAACCACGAAGCAGTGAAGTGTTATCTTGCAAAAAAATATTGATGCTCCAAGCTTATCACAAACAGAAAATGTTTTTGGTCCTTTGTGGTTCCCTATCTTCATATCCCCTTAAAAATGCTCGTATTGAGAGACGCTCCGAAGCATAAGTCATAAATGAAGCCAAGATAAGGCCAAGAAACACCATCACGCCTAACCTGTTAATTTAAGATAAGCATGCATTATAAACTGAAGAAATTAGATCTGTAGGGAAAGTATGCAACATATGAATCACATGGCCAGCTTCAGAATTCTGATATTTCCACTTGACAATCAATAATTAATAGGTTGGATATCCATGGGGTCTCGGAAGTTGTCAATAAGTGGTTCAACATACAAAACATTCATGTGTAATTCTAAATTGCCATGGAGCGGTATTTCAGCTCTTTCAATCATAGTTGTTAACATCATCGCACGTCATGGGGGCCCTATATCACAAAGCACACGAGAAAAAGCGTGCTCTTTTTTAAAAAGGGGATATACATAAAATTACTTAGCAGCCCCTTTAATGAAAGGGCGCTATAGGCACTGGGGGTTTCACAATTCACGCAAATAAGAAACTGAGTGAGCAACTTAATAAAAGCCCACGTGCAGAGCGCTGCAAAGCGCTGCCCTGCACTACATCTTGCACGTGCTATAGCGTGCTTCATGTGCTATGAATAAGTATGGTTATAAACATCAAGTCTGTTTTTGCACTAAAATCTAAAATATCTAATGCTGGAAGAAAAAAAATCTTATATTTCATGATATCAGGTGAAACCCCCTTTCTTCTTCTTTGCCTGAGCGCATGGTGAAAGCTTATGCACTCGAAATGCTCAAAATATTGAAACTCAACACTCATATGATGGGAGGAGAAAGTTTTCCATCACGATTTCCTTCACCAAAATCCAAGGAACAAACAATATGTTCATACCTAGCTGAATTCTTTTCAAAGAAAATGTCAACTTTAGAACGACATAATTATTTACTCAGATACTCCCTTTTATCAGATTTACTAAACCGAGATGAAAATTAGTTAAAAACTATTTGAAAAAGTGACCCTCTTTACCAATTTCTTGCCTCCATACCCCTCCACAATTTTGAACTTTTTTCCCATAGCAATCCCAAACTTCCTGTTGACTCTAGATGGGTTTTGTTGTCTTTTTAATAGTTATGTGGACCTCGATACATCGGTCTTATCCTTCCACATAGTAATTTCTAGATTTTTTGTCAATAATAATAATTCAAATTTCTTCCGGTCTAAGATTTCTGTAAAAATATATCCAAGTCCTCCAAAAACTAACAGCATGATATTATAGATCAACTATACAACTGCTCGGACTTATTTAAGGTTGTCGCAGCACCTCTAGTACGAGAGAGGGTTTATCACGATGCCCACAGGCCAATTTACATGCAACGCTGTAAAGCAGGCTAAGATTTTGATCTGATCAGTGCTTATGGAGTATCTTTTCGCTAGGCACATCCATGCAAAAGGGAATTGTTGCTGGTAGATCTCTTCTTATCAATGTTTCCTCCTTCCCATCACCTTCTAACCCAAAGGAGTATACAGTGACACCTTTGCTCAACCTGAGCTTATGAGCAACAAGATCCCCCAGGATCCTGGCAGTATCTGCTTAAAAGTACAGTCTAAGATAGGGACAGGGATTCACAATTTATCCGCCTAATAGTGGAACAAGGGCTAACGGAAATCAAGGAATAGACACTGCAGAATTGGATAGATCTATCAATAGACACAGCTGCTGAGCTTCAGACCAGCCTATTTTAACTAGAGGCAAGAACATAACGCTTATCTACCCAACTCAACCATGTAGTCATAGCAGCTTTATCTCACTATTCTTCCTACGGAACTTCATGTTTGAAGCTCCTTAAAATACATCTAATATCACCCACAATCTCTGATCCCTTCTTTTCAGGACCAGGGTGTAGCCCATTTCATTACACCAGACAAATAAAACAAACTCAAATAAACAAGGCAAGCAGTAATTCCCCATATGCCATGTGAAGCAAAGATTCAAGCAAGTTACACCAAAACCAAGAGTTTACTCAGTTCAGAGTTTCAGGAGATGTATATTCATAATTAATACAATGCAGGATGCAGTCTTAACTAATGCAACAGAGATCAAGAGGTAAAGCACAAATATAAAAGAAATACCTTAAAAATAAAGCACCAATTCCCAATAGAGAAGGTAACAAAGGGATTGCTAATGCAAGAGATGCCATCCCTGACACGTAATACCATTCCGCAACATCACAAGAAGACGTTTGCCGCATATGACCTACAAGCCAAACATCAGTTAACTCCAGCCATTTAAAGATGCAACAGAGCTGAATGTAAGCGCATCAACTAACATACCTTTCTCAGAATCATAATCAAAAGGTTCAGTTTGCACGGAAAAGGATGCAGTTTGATAAGCCACGTGCTTTCCCCATTTACTAACTACATGCAGATAACTTCCAAACAATAGGAAGAACATTGTGAATGTCCACTCATACACAAGGAGCAAGCCAGTCCATGGCATAACTTGATGAGGCACCACGGAAAATGAAAGTGCAAGGGAAACAATTGCTGCGATAAAACAAACCACCACTGACACAGCACCAAGGAAATCAGGCACCTTGCTTTGTGCAGAATTTGAGAGCTGAGTGTCGAGACATTACGAGGACAATTATATTAGAATTTTATTTAAGAAAAATTGATAGAGTCCATGCTCCACAAAATTAGCACACAGAAAAATTAATGAGAACATAGTGTAAGCCAGACTATTTGACCTCCTATTCTTATGTAGAATATGAAAAATTATAAAGAGGCAAGGGCACAGCCAACCTGCTGGTTAGAGCTGATGGTAGATGAAGTTACAGAGGAGCATCCAAGGACACCTCCAAATCTCAGCTTATAGTAGATGTGTCTAATGTGATCAAATAGTGATCGTGACTGTAAAAGTAGAAGTTTAATATTAAATCATACGGAGTGTATCAACAAACAATTGAAGGAAGAAGAAAATTCAATGCTGCTAACCTGTATGTATGACCGATAATAACAGAAACCTATTAGAACAAGTGGCAGGAGGATAAGAACAGCAACTAGCAGTCCATCATTAGGATTTTGACCCCCTCTAGTTCCTGGTAGAGTTGCTTCAAGATTTATCCTGACATTCTGCAGCATCAAGAAAAGATAAAATAGCAACCGGTAACTGGAAGGACAGAATTAACACAGGACCAGTATGATAAGCTGATTAAAGAATTATGACGTCTCAATAAGAATCATCTTGATATACCTGCCAGACATCAACAGGTTTAACAAGCCAATGTGTCCACCAATCCCAAGGTTTAAGGGGACCAAGCGTATAATGAATAACACGGAGTTCTTCTTCGTGAACCATCCACTGAAAAAGAAGACCAGCCCACATAGAGTAAGAAAAAGAGGTCAGGAAAAATTTTAACACAGCAGCATTCGACAGAAGATTCTTTCGCGTAAATGAAAACCCGACACGATTCCCTTCAAATAAGAAGTTCAAACTATTCAAAAATATTGATAATTCATTAATGCCAGACACTGTTTCTTTCTCTAAACATGAAGTCCCTCTATGACACCTGGATCAATTGCTTTCACCATTCGAATAGTTGAGAAAGATGCACATGGAATGAGATCTTGCCCATTATTTCCACTTTCTAAAAAACAATTCCCCAATACTAAATTGTGTGCACTTAATGCAGTAAAACTTCCCCCAATCTTTTGTACTCTGATGGTTCCATTTGGGGTACAAGATCATTTATGCAGTGCAAGTAAGATATCCATGTTCTGAAAAAAGCCTAGGATCTTCATATGACAAGAGACTGCCATGCATTTTTAAAAAAAATGAGGAATTTGCAACTATCTGAATGAAAATTGAGAGGATAATAGCCTTACTTGGGATCCAAAAAAAAATCTAATTAGCCTTATCAAAAACATATGCAATCAGAGCTGCTTCACATGTCGGTAAATTTTATTTTTGCTTACAAATAATTCCACAATTAATACTGTTTGTGTTCCTCCAGCATAAAGTTCTAGTATCCCTATCAAACATACATAAACGTCCAGAATTTATATCAAAACCATACGTGCATTGATATCAATTCTAAGACAACGATCACAATGCCAACTTACATTTCAAATATCTTAGATGAAGTGAAGGTCTATCCTTCAGCATTTTATTTTCTTAATTAGTAGCGTAGTCAGTGTGGGTGAAGGAGTTCAGGTGAACAAGAAATATTAGAGAACATTCACAGAATCATACCCGTCAAGATAATTAGTTCGGCAGCTGCCAGTCTAAATGCATAAATTTAAGAAAACCAATACAGTCCAATCATGAAACAGAAAACCAATACATTCCAATACAGACAACCATGAGTTTGGAATGACATACAGACAGAAAATACACCGCTTCACAAGCAAAACTGCCTAGGCAATTTTCCGGAATAGAAGTTATACTCACTTTTACGCAGTCTCAAGTTATACAAAACACAAAGGTAAGCTTAAGGATCTATCTGTCCGATTCAGAGTATCTTACCTTGTTTGCAAGCATGTAAAGGCCAACATCTGCATTATATAAAGTAGAGAGTCTCTCCATTTTGGATATGGGCCGAGCCTTGAGTTCCTCTGGAGATGCATTTGGGTCAAAAAGGCGTGCATTTGCAAAGTCAGGAAAATATGAGTTGAGGAATCCTTGGTCACCTGTTACAGTTGGCAAAAAATGAAAACAAATTAGGCAGAGAAAAGGAAAGGTACAATTCATAAATCCCTTATTATTTTTCTTTAACGTCAAACAGAACTATCAATAAATGAAAATGCACCAATTCAAGTAATGGCTTTAACCAGCATAAAAGATGTCAGTTGAATATTTTTACATTAGAAGTATATCCAAAAACCACAAGCACCACTTCGATAGCTATGTCATACACAGATGTGAAGAAAGTCAATTGTGAGGAGTAGAAACATTCCAGTATATCTCAAAAATGGTCTACCGCTTTTAATGAGGTCCCATCTGTTGTGTACAATGAACTAAGATACTTACAATTTCCAATTGCTCAGGTAAAACCGTTCACAAAAATAAAGAACATCACGACTACCACAACTTACTCATCAGCAATCTTGAGGAAAAGGAGAAAAAGAAACAAACAGACAGAAATACCCTCACAAGCTTGCACGCATGCATCCATCAACAACATATAACAAAAGTAAACTGTACCTCCAGTATAAGAATACATTGAGTTCACTTTGGTCATCATGTCCTCGAACACTTCTTTTGACGGTTCAACGACCATGACTCCAGAATTCAACCTTTCTGAATGCTTTAAGTTGGCACAGAACTTTTGACATTTGAAAAGATCATCAATGTTCTTTACCACAACTGTATCAGCATCAAGATATACCACTGTAAAAATGTAAAAAAAAAAAAGAAAAAGAAAAGACTCAATTAACAACAATATAACTACAATCTGCATCAAAGAAAAATTGAATTATTACAGCACAAAAACAAACTTTGGACAAGCTTCATCAATAAAAGAATATACAACAAATTTCCATACAGATAGTTCTCAACAACAAAGGTTACATAATAGAATAGCAACCTTTTTTGTAATTCGTCATATCAAATATTTTAAGCTTAGTGTAGACACCCCAAAACCGTTTCGGGCGCACATGATTGGGATTTTCTAGTAAACTAATTGTCTTCACAATCCAGCCATCTTCCTGCATGACAGAACAATAACAGCACATGGGATCAATCCATAAAAAGGAAAACTGAATATATATATATATATATATATATGCAGAGAGAAAGAGAACTTAAACCACTATCTAGCATCCTCATTATCGACATCTATCATTTACTCAAGTACCTAATGTTGGTAACATAACTTAACGTGTTAAGGAAACCAGCAAATCTACTTAAGTATCCTATTAAGAATTAGTATACGAACTCTATATGTCAAGGAATCTAGAGAATCAGGAATCTGGAAGTACCAAATATAGCGCATAGCCAACATCCAGAATAGCAATTAGATAAGTGCAGTAAAGATGTACTAGCACTCACCATTGAAGAAGTGAAATTACCTCGAATATGATTACGTTTAGGGCACATCTCAAGACTAAGCAAAGTTATTTAAAAGAGTACATAAAATCCATCATGCACTTGATCTAACGAACAAATGAAAGTGAGTCAGCACACTTTTGCGGCAAATGGCATCATATCCAAATCTTAACTCTCCAAGCAGCAAATTCCACCATAAACAAATTAATTAACTCAATAAACTACGATTGGTGCGAAGCTACTCTATAACCAATAACTACTTAAACATCACAATATCCAACAAACAAATCTGTTCCTACTGAATCTAGCAAAGGGAAGACCGAAACAACACGCAGCAGCAGCAAAAGAATAAGAGCAGTATATTTATTATAAGTAAGTTAAAAACCTGAATAAGCTTCTTAGCATAACCAGAAACTCCATCAGAGACTAGAGCAACCATGTCTTTGGTGGTACCCGTGTCACGGATTGACTTCCCCAGTACTCGTACTCCGAGCAGGAATTCGTCACCGTAGAGAAGCGTAACATATGCATCTTCTGAATTAGGAGATCCCAAAGCTCCACGAAAACGGCATAGTGCAATCAACGCTACGAATAATACTGAGCAAATGAACCCTGGCCTCCACATATTCGCCATCGACCCAACGCGGTGGATTTATGATGCAGAGTATGAAGATCTGAAAAATAGTTTTGGGGTTTTGGGGATTTCGTTCAATTCAAATCAAAATCCCCAAATATAACCAAGACCTCTTTCTCTCCAATATATTATATTTTGTGTTGTTATATATAGATATATACACATATATATGTTAATATATTATATACAATCCTCTATATTATAGAATATAGATGTTGATTATATTGACAGTTGACATGGTCTTAAGTGTCGTCTTCGTATATGCGTGCTGGATTTTTCACACTGACTTTGAAAAGTTGAATCACGTCATGTTACCACTTACCACTACTTTTTGGGGGTAAAATTCTTTCAGCCACTAAAAGTTTTTAATTTTTGCGGCATTTAGTTTTAACGGGGAATTCCGGAAAAATCCCAGAATGGGGATTCAAATTTTTGTTTAGTCTCCATTTTTAAAATTATTCCTCTCCACTCCCCAGATAAGAAGAGAAATAATTTTGAAAATTGAGAACAAATAAATTTTTTTTCAACTAATGGGGAGTTTTCAAAAAAGACCCCTAGTTTTAATTACTTAATAATGAAAGAAAGTTTAATTTACGTGAGAATATCAAAAATTTTAGTATTAATTCCTAATTTTTAATTTTTAATTTTTGTTCATCCCCAATTCACAAACACTTAAATTCTTTTTTTGGTGCGACAAAGAAAGCAACCAAAGTCACCAACAAAGAAAAACAAAAAAAAACAAAAACACAAAAACAAAAGACAACTAAAACACCAACTACATCTCAAACATGAGCTCCTCCGACGGGAACACGGGATATCCCAACTCATTTCCTCCATGGGTCCATGCCCATGTTCTGACCAAGCTTAGCGTGCTTATCTGCTAGTGTTAGCTTCCCTCATGATATGTTTCAATCTACAAATCCAAGGCTATCTTATAAGCTTACGGCAGTTCTCAATAATGGGGTCGAGTGTATGTTCCTGAATATTAGCTCCATTGATAAGCTCCACAAACACTTTTTTTTTTTTTTTTTAACACACACACCCCAAGTGGCCAGAGGGATTTGAACTCGGGTCTTTGCCTTCGAGAATCAACCCTCAAACCACTTGGTCAACCCTTGTTGGCAGCTCCACAAACACTTAAATTGATTGCAATACTCTTAATTATTATTTTTCTTTTTTTATTCTTTGTTTTTCGTTTTCGTACTTAAATTTTAAACTTGAGTACTTTAACTATTATGAATAATACTCTATTTTTAAATTTGAATACTTTAACAGTTATGAACAATACTTCAATTATAACCCTAGATACTTTAACTTTTATGAATAATTCTTTGATGAATAATACTATAATTTAAAATACTTTAACTTTTACGAACAATACTCTTTTTCCTTTTCTTTTTTTTTTATTTTTTCTTTTCATACTTTAATTTTAAACTTGAATACTTTAACTTTTATAAATAATACTCTAATTTTAAATTTAGATATTTTAACATTTCTGAATAATACTCCAATTATAAAGGCAAGTATTTTAACTTTTTGAATAATACTCTAATTTGAAACATAAGTACTTTAATTTTTATAAATAATTATTTTATAATTGGAATACTTTATAGTTTCTAAATAATACTCAAAAAAATATAAAATCAACAATAAATTTTTTTCCCAAATCCACCTGATGTGGGCCAATCCCGACGCCCTATATGGACCAATCCTAGCGAGCCACCCATCATGCATGCAAGGGGAGTCTGATAGCCTTGACCTAGGGGTCGAGTCGGACTAGCAGATACAGGTCAATATCAGACAAAGCCACCGATTGCACGCTTGGGCTAATGGAGAGGCCTCGACCATGTCGTGTTGGTCGATTCGATGTCCTTGGTCGATTCCGACCCCTCGGCGCCTAACACCAAGTACAGACGTGGGACCCCAGAGCCGCCTCCAGCATTAAATGCTACCGTACTATGTATTGTGCCTGACATGCATTAAATACGCCTAGTACACCGAAGCCAAAACCCCATCATTAAACCCCAAGGTATAAATACTTCTTGTAGTACCCCGAGCGAAGAGCACTACATCCCCCACACCATAACCCAACACGTGTAACAAAATGGGCACTCCACACACGCATCAAGATACAGCGAACGGGAGACAAACAAAATCACACCTAAGCTAGGCGGTCTAGACCCTAATTCAGAGTGCGCAACAAAATCATAACACATGCGGAAGCAACAGGATCATCAAACATGCATATAATAACCAACTAATCCAATTAACTACATAAGATATAATCATGCCCACTCCGGGCCAAATAAATCATACAAATTTACAAATTTAAAATCATATACATATTCATACTTATACATAGTACCAAAGCGGAAAGGTAAAGATGCAGTAAGCAAAAGACTCGGACTACAAGACTTGAACGACCCAAAAAGAAAACCGCCGCCTAGCTCGTACCAAACCTTGCACCTGTAACTCAAAGACAAGGGAAAAAAGAAGACAACGAGGAGGGGTCAATCCTAAAAACTGGTGAGGGGCTAACACACTCACACATACATATACATAAGAGCAAAGCATATTCACAGTCATAAAATTCATGAACCGGGGCGTGATTTTTGCAATCTAAAACATTTTAATCCCGTGATACTATATATATTGAAAAGAGTTAGGCCAGAGGCCAAAATCCACCAATTTAAATAATTACAAGCCCACTCCCGTTTCACGAATCAAATTCATAATCGAAATCATACTAACTCGGTGAGTACGAGTTTCTAACCAAACTATCTCCTTTCATAATCAAATTCAAATTCAAACGAAAACGAAAACAAAGTCAAACACACATACCTCTTCTCCGGGTGATGGAAGGGTTGTTCCTACCCTAACCATCAGTTCCAATATGTATGGGTTGTGAGTTTCATGATGTTCATGCCCGAGGATTCCATCCCCCACTAACCTCCTAGTGGGTTCCAGGTTGATCCTTTCTAAGTAGAGACCGTACTCGTGAGTAACCCGATGGCCCAACACCATCCCGAGGATCCTTTGCACAAATCTCGGGGCCCAGTTCAAAGTTCAAAGTTCTAAATTTCAAAATCAGACTTATCTTTCAAAGTCATAACTCGCTCGTTCAAGACGCACACCAATCCTTTTCAAAACAAACAAACGAAAATATAGCTTACGTATATATAAAAGCCTTTTCAAAGGTGTTTCATAACAAATGGGCCAATTCCCACAAAATACATACCAAACACGTATCTAAAAATATATATTTATATTTAGAGTTGTAGGTCATATTAACTAAAAGAAAGAAACCTCACCTTGACGAACAAACCCAACAAACAAGCTCAAAGCACCCCTATGGAGCGGCTCTGTAGCCCCCCGCTTCTTTAGCATTCTAGGTACGGCGTCACGAGAGAGTTTAATTCAGTATTTTCATGATTTATATGAATTAGCATGCTTTAAGTGTTAAAGTGTAATTTATTTAAGTTTTATGCGCTTTAGAATCTAATTAAACATGTTTGGGCTCAAATGTCCAATATTTAAAAGATTAAGGACCTAATTGTAATTAAGGTATTTTCAGCCTTCGTGGCTATCTTGAGCTCGGGAATTTGAATTCGAATAACCCTTCCATTGAGTTCATTTTTGATAGCCCTACCGTTTGATTGCCCGACCCATTTCATGGCCTAGTAAAGGGATTGAACCCCCCCTACCCCCTTTTCTGTCCCATTTGCATCTGTCCCCAGGAGAGGAGAAGGAGGAGAAGGAAAGAAAGAGAAAACCACCTGGACCCTTTCACGCTTAAGAACTTCGACCCCGTTCGCCCGATCAACGATCCAAGGTAAGATTTGTATTCTTCTCATTACATGATTCGTTTCTACGTGTTTTTCATGGTGTGGTTTCGTGTTTATGTGCCTATTTGGGGAAGATAGTGATGTTGGGAATAGTGCCCTAGAAAGCTGTTATGCTTTGAGACTTTCCCTATATCACAGACAATCTTTGAATAATATACGAATGATTGTAATCACAGGCGAACACTTCTTATGTGCCATTACGTGTTTTGAGTGTTTCCATTACGTGTACATGTCTAGAATTCCCGTAATCCGGTGAGGCCGTTAAAGAATTTGTCATTATGGGAATGACAAATGGAACAAATTCTTAACTCCATAGGCGAGGATTAGAAACTTCTCCAAGTCAATGAGGCCGACAGACAGTGTAACGCCCCTGTTTTTCAGTCGTATAGCATGACGTATGTGTTTACCAAATTACGCGAAATAATTGTTTATACGTGATTTATATATTTAATTCTATATATTAAATGTTAATTATTTATATCTTAAGTTAATTAATATTAAATAAATATGAATTAGTTGTTATTTAAATCCTAATGTTATTAGTACTATATATTTAGTGCATTTTAATTTAAATGATATTAACTTCATGCATTTTAAATTAAATTGTATTAATCCGTGCATGACTTTAAATTAAATAAATTGTACACTTTGATATTATGTATAATTAATTCTTGCACTTTGTTTTATATGACATTAAGTTCGTGCACTTTCACATATATATTTAAAATTTGTCATTTATTTGAAAATGTTATGGATTTTTAAATGCATTGCTTATGAGTTATATAAACGCGCTTCGTTTTTATATGATTTGATACCGAAATTTCGTGCAAATTTAATATGTTGGAGATATACGTGTCATGAATAAGAATATATGTTTGTTTCATGTTTTCGGGTTCGTTTGCATGAGTTTCGAATTTATTTTGATTTTGGAATCCAAAATGGGGGCTAACGAGCAATTAGCGTACCCTTGGTTCCGTATGTGATATCTTGAGCTAGGAAACTCGGATTCGAGTTTCGTCAACTTCGCTGAACTCGTAACGGAAATTCGAGTTTAATGAACTTAACCTTATATTTTTCCAAAGTCATTTGATCCACCGAAATTCAACCGAAAAGTACAACAGACGCCAAATCTGCCACAGCTTACTAAAATGACCATATCTCATTCAAACCTTGACAAAATTAACCATGGTTTGATTTCTTGGAACCCTAACTCAACCGTCTAACCAGCCTTAATCACCCCAAACCGAGATAACCTTCATCACTTAGAGAAATTCTGCCAAAAATTCCTTGTTCCAGAAAATCCCGTAACTCAAGCCATCCTTGGAGATTCAAGCTCAAATCTCTTTCAAGCTTCATTTAATCCACAAGATAAGCTTAGGGTTGTATTATACATTCATCATGAGTAATTTTGATCCATTTATACCCAATTTTGAGCATGTTTTCATGGGTTTATGGCTGACTTAAGAATTAGTTAGGTTTTGAGCATATATGTTGTTCTCTTTGATTCCTTGATGGTTTTGGTTGATTCAAAGCATGAAATTGGTTGTCTTGACTCCTTCTTTGCATTTATGGTGATGTATTACATGGTAGATGAAGCATTTATGAGTTACCATTAATGAATTTATTAAGACTATAGCATGAAATGATCTTCTTTTCCTCCCTCACGACTTGAACTGCTGCTGCTGCGTTTTATAACTGAAATTGCTATAAATTGCTACTCCTTTTCGCTTTGTTGGTTGCTGGGTTGATTGGTCTTGTTGTGCAAGAGCTTTTGCTCTGTTTTGCTTCCGTTTTGCCCTGTTTTTGGGACGTGAACTGCTGGTGTCTGCTGCTGCATTTTTCCTTGCTTTATGGCTGTCCATTTCAATCATTTTTTAGGGAGTTTTAGCCTAGCTGCTGTTGTATCTTCTTCCTTTAATTGCTGCTATCTTCTGCTGGGTATTCATGAAGGTAAAACAGAGGTTTAAGCCCTGAGCTGCTGCTGTCTCGCGCCTGTACTGCAACTCCCCGGCCGGGGAGATTTTATGCGTGAAAAGTCCCGACCGGGTAGCTCTGGTGCAGAATCTGCTGTGGGTTGCTGCTGCTTTCTTTTTCTTTCCTTGCGTGTAACTGTTACTGTTTGCATGAAAATATATATATATAATGTGAGTGATGCATAAATGTGTACGAACATATATATGTATAAATTGTAATTGTGTATGCATGCTTTGTAATTGTTAGGATTTGCATGCATTTGATTATAATATGCATGGATTTACATGTTAATACATGTATGTAATTCTATATATTTATGTTTGCATGAAATGATTTAAATGGAGCTTTAAATGCATGCATGTTGTACGTGGTTATAAAATATATTTGCATGCATGTTCAACATTAATTGATTTAATTGAACTATAGAATTAAAATGTTATCTATTTCACGTTCCTTTCTAATTTCCAATTTTAAATTAAATGTAATTATTTGTCTATTCTATAATTGTCAATGTGTTATAGTACGTGTTATGACCGTTATTTGAATTCGTGGATTGAATTGTTATGAAATGTGTAAGGATTGAACTTAAATGAATATGAACGCTTCCTTGAATGAATGAATGGCTTGTTTATATGATTTAAATGTATTAATCGTGCACATGAACATGTTTATTACATAATATGATCTCTTAGGCATTCATATCATGTTCATTGCATGTCGTGCGTCTTATATGGTTCATTTGGAGTCTTGAGTCTCACGAACACGTTACGTTATCCTTTGTACAGTTTTCTCCAAGGCGGAGACGTGCCGGGTTCTTAGGCTTCTTTCAAGTCTTCTTTCCTTCTTGGTATTGTTCGGTAAGGTGTAAGGTGGGTTTCTCTTCTATTAGATAAAACACCCAATATATTCCAATGTGTATATTTCAAGCCAAAGGTATTATATATATATATATCGAGTCATTTTCAAGGAGTCTATGATTTTGATTGCTAAACCCCTTTTCTTTATTGAATACCCTACCTAATGTTTTGGCGAGTATTGAATGATTGTACATATGGGGGCCCGGGGCTTGGTACATATGGCGATCCGGGGAGGCAAGGGCCGACGGTGATCCTATGTGCTAGCCCCAACCAAATTACAGATTCCGGAACTCGCTAGGAGATTAGCTAGGGAAGGGGGCTGAGCGCCTTTGGGGAACTCATGAAACCCCTTTGGTCAATGATTGAGGTGGTCGGGTCTTGCTAACCCGTCCACCACCCGGAGGAAGAAGGTGTAAGTGTAATGCATGATTGAATGAATGAATGAACGAATGAATAAATGAATGATTATGACTGAATGAATGATTGTGTGATCACTTATGAACGAATAAATGAATAAATGCACACACGAGGTGGAGGTTGGAGAATTCGCCCTCTCGCCGGGCTCACGTATTGACCACATGATTGATTGAATGAATGATTGAAATTGATCGTTGTAATCCCGGGCGTTGTTTTCCTTTGTTTTCACCCACTTGGGAAATATTCTAAAACCTCGCACGGGATTATAGCTTACCTGCGTGGGTGTTTAAATTCTGCAGTATTATTTTAATATACCCCATTTTATACCCACCAGTCTCCTATAGACTGAACCCGGTTTGTTTTCAGTTTCTTTGTAGGTTTGGAGTGGTAGGCGGGGGGGTCTAGTCGGTCAAGTCGATTGGTTAAGTTTAGGTCACTTCATATGCATATTGTAATTTGATTGAATTTTCATGAATGGATAAATATTATGACTATGCTTATGATCATACTATTAGGTTTATGTACTAATTTTCAGGATTAAGTCTTTGTGATAATTGAATACGTCATGTGACTTGAATTGGTACTGAAGGGTATGCTATGCTTCCGCATTTGTCATTTATCTTTGTTTTTTTATAATTGCTTTGCGAAGGTTTAGTTCTCGCCTAGCCTTATGATTGAGTGAGTCCCCGTTCGCTGTGGGCTGGGTTCATGCATGGAGTTTCCATTTCATGTGTGGATCAGGCTCATAGTGCGGGGGATGTGGCGCCTTTCCGGTTGGGGTGCTACATCCTTAACTGGTATCAGAGCCCGGTTGCAAAACCGGTGTTCTCGTGTCTTGATTGAGTCAGTCTAGGTCGTACGGCTTAGGAATAACGTGATAATGTATGCATTGCATCGATTTTGAACATGAAATTGTCTTTTCTTTTGAATTTTGTCGAATTACCTGTTGCATTTTATATTGAATTCATGCCTTTCGTGTTAAATATGTGCCATGGGCATACACTAATCGCATGCATATATCTTTGAAGTAAGTTATGATTTATAGGTTATGAAGATAATATCAAACCACGACCAAGTTCTACGATAACAACGATCTATTACAACTCTTTTTTTTAGGCATGGAAAATAGGAAGGATGCACCGGGGAAGAATATAGAGAATTCGAGATGTGAAGCCTTTCTAGATGGAGCTAGAGTTCAAGGATTAGGAGTCGGAATGGGAGGTTCGACTGCGGAGAAGCAATAGTAGAGGGACACTTGATGAAATAAGGGTCGATCGTGGAATGTTGTGACTCAGAAGATCGATTTATGCGGATCTACTACATAGGGTGTAGCGCCCCAAACGGAAGACGTCACATCCCCCGCACTATAACCCAAACTCGGTTACGAAATGGGAAGTCCGTACCCGAATCCGAATCATAGCGAACGGGAGACCACTCACACACTATGCTAGGTGGGCTAAAACTCTGAAACCAAATAAGTAATTAACCAAAATTAAATTCACGTGCGGAAACAAATCATAAGTTCAATCACAACGTAAGCAACAAGTGACGGGTTCAACTAACATAAATACCTAGTCCCGAAATTCATTCATAAATCAAAATTTCACAATTCACGGGTTCAACTATTCCTAGAAGCCTGTCCCGAATATCGCAAAGTACCATCATAATATTTATACATTCAATGCATAACTCAATCAATTACAATATGCGTGTAGTGGGACTCAGACTCGACCACACGACTTGACAGACCCAAAATCCCGCCTAGCACTCCAAACCTGCAAGAACACTGAAAAGCAAATCCGGGTTTAGTCTATAGGAGACTGGTGGGTATAAAACGAGGCATAAGTAACATATACAACAATATTTAAACATTCACATGCAGGTTATAATCCCAAATGAGGCTTTTAGAGCATTTCCCAAGTGGGTGAAATAAATAAGTCATCAAAAGGGATTATAACGTTCATTTTTCATTAGGTCGTTTGTGGCCCGGCGAGTGGGCGTGCATTATCTCCAACCAACACCTCGTGTAGTTCATTAAACATTCTTTCTTTCTTTCTTTCATTCATGCATAACATTCTTTTGTGCACAATCATGAACATTTACACCTTCTTCCTCCGGGTGATGGCCGGGTGATCGGCCCGAACTATCCATTCATTGACCAAATGGGTTTCATGACTCCCCTAGTGGCACTCAGCGTCCATTCCTCGCTAACTCCTAACGAGGTCCGGTTACGCTGTACATTGGTAGAACTAGTGTGAGGGATCACCGTCAGCCTCCCTGTGCCCCATTCTGTGCATAACATTCTTTCTTTTCTCGCCAAAACATTTGGTAGGTTCATAAAATAAGGGCTTACGTTTAAAGTCATTGACTCAGGAAAACGACTCTATATACATATATACTTTTGGCTGAAATCTTTACACGTTGGGAGTATATAGGGTCATTTAACTAAATAGAAGAGAAACCCACCTGTACGCCTCTTACTAACAATACCAAGAAGAAAGGAGACTCGAAAGCTGTACAGAGGAAAATGTAACGTGTTCGTGAGACTCAAGACTCCAAATGAACCATATAAGACGCATGACATGCAATGAACATGTTATGAATGCATAAGAGATAATATTATGTAATGAACACGTTCATGTGCACGATTAATGCATTTAAATCATATAAACAAGTCATTCATTCGTTCAAGTAAGCGTTCATATTCATTTAAGTTCAATCCTTACACATTTCATAACAATTCAATCCACGAATTCAAATAACGGTCATATTACGTACTATAACACGTTTACAATTATAGAATAGACAAATAATTACATTCAATTTAAAATTGGAAATTAGAAAGGAACATGAAATAGATAACATTTTAATTTCCATAATTTAATTAAATCAAACAATATTTAATATATCATAAACATATATATATAAATATAAATAAATAAATAAATATATATATATATATATATATATATACGTATAAAGCCATGCATGCATTAACATATCTATATATTCAAGCCTAAATATTAAATTCATGCATGAAATTTACAATTCAACATGCATGCAAATATTTATATATGTATATGTATAATCATGCATGCAAACTCTACAATAAAACATGCATGTAACTTTTATAAACCAAATATATACATGCATGCACAAGCAATTGCTAAACACACACATCCCACATTACATGCATAAATGAAGCATCAATAAACAACAACAACGTACAGTAGCTCCTTAAACCAATCTCCCCGCCCGGGGAAATACATGCAGGAGGCTTCTGTACCAAGGCTCCCCGGCCGGGTACTTTCATGCCCAAAATCTCCCCGGCCGGGGAGATGCAACCCAGACCTGTAGCAGCAACAAATTACAAAGCAACACCCCTGTTTCTTGGCATAAAATTAACAGCAGCAATTAACAGCAACATAAGGCAAATACAGCAGCAAGAATGACACCAAGAACTCCTACATCTAACTGCTAAAACACAGTAGTTAAGCAAGGGAAACACGCAGTAGCAATTGACAACAAATATTCACAGCAAAATGAACGAAAAACAGAGCAAAAACACCGCAAAACAGAGCAACAATCTTCAACACTCTTCAACCCAATATTCAGCCACAAACAAGATAAACAAAAGTAGCAATTAACAGCATATAAGACCCCAAAACGCAACAGTAGCAGTTCAGTTCATAAAGGAGAGAAAAGATGACCATTCTTCCATTTTCTCAAAGTGCCATTAATGAAATCATATCAAATCTTCAACTACCACATAATTAATGATCATAAATGAGAAGAGGGAGTTAAGACAATCATATTCGTGCTTAGAATCAACCAAATACCTCAAGAAATGAAAGAGACAAACAATATGCTCATAACCTAACTATTTCTCCAAATCAGCCATATACTCATGAAAACATGATCAAAATTGGGGATGAATAGATCAAAATGACTCTAAATGAATGTATAACACAACCCTAAACTTACCTTGTGGATTGGATGGAAGATGGAAGAGATTTGAGCTTGAATCTCCAAGTAAGGCAAGGGTTACGAGATTTTCTGGAACAGGGGCTTTTGGCTGATATTTCTTGGTATGAGGTGTGTGGTTCGGTTTGGGGCTGACATGGAGTGTTAGTGGGTTGATTTAGGGTTCCATAGCCTCCAACCATGGTTAATTTGGTCAAGGTTTGAAGGAGATACGAGGACAATGGCTAAGTGTGGCAATTTAGCAGCCGTCTCGTTTTTCCGTTGAAATTCGGGGGTCCAAATGGTCTTGGAAAAATACGAGGCTAAGTTTATTGAACCCGAATTTTCGTGATGAGTTCAACGAAGTTGACGGAACTCGATTCCGAGTTCCCGAGCTCAAGATATCACATACGGAACCAAGGGTGCGCTAATTGCTCATTAGCCCCCGATTTGGATTCCAAGAACAAAATAAATTCGAAATTTATAAAAATGAACCCGAAAACATGAAACGAGCACATATTCGTATTCATAACACGTATACCTACAACACATTAAATTTTCACGAAATTTCGATATCAAATCATATAAAAACGAAGCACGTTTATGACATTCATGAGCAATACATAAACAAATTCATTACATTCCATAACTATTGGGTTTATTTAAAAGTTCCTCTTTGACAATTCTTGATGCTGAATTCCCGCCGAAGGTGTTTTAGCTTGAATTGTCACAATCCTCGCTATCTCTTCCATAATCCGAACCCTGAGTCAAAGTACCTTCAAAGTTCATTCACTCCATACATTAATTTGGATGACCCTGTTGAATCCAATTATGGTATCTGATGTAAGAGAGCCGCGTATGTCAATCTTCGGAGTCGTAAATATTCTCCAATCAACTCTTATTTCTTCAAGTGTCCCTCTATAGTTGCATCTCTAAAGTCGAACTTCCAATTCAACTCCTAACCCTTGAACTCTAGCTCTATCTATGAGAACCACGCATCTCGAATTGTCTTTATTCTTCCCCGGTGCATCCTTCCTATCTTCCATGCATCAGAAATAACTTGTAATAGATCGTTGCTATCGTGGAACTTGACCGTGGTTTGATAGTATCTTCATAACCTGTAATTCATAACTTATTTCAAGGATACATGCATGCGATTAGTATATTCTCATGGCACGTATTTAACACGAAGGGCACTGATCCAATGTAAGAATGCAACAAATAAATCAACTAAATTTAAAAAGGAAGGCAATTCATATTCAAGATCGATGCAACACACACATTGTCACATAGTTCCTAAGCCGTACGACCTAAACTGACTCGATCACGATACGAGAACACCGGTTTTGCAACCGGGCTCTGATACCACTTAAGGATGTAGCGCCCCAAACGGAAGACGTCACATCCCCCGCACTATAACCCAAACTCGGTTACGAAATGGGAAGTCCGTACCCGAATCCGAATCATAGCGAACGGGAGACCACTCACACACTATGCTAGGCGGGCTAAAACTCCGAAACCAAATAAGTAATTAACCAAAATTAAATTCACGTGCGGAAACAAATCATAAGTTCAATCACAACGTAAGCAATAAGTGACGGGTTCAACTAACATAAATACCTAGTCCCGAAATTCATACATAAATCAAAATTTCACAATTCACGGGTTCAACTATTCCTAGAAGCCTGTCCCGAATATCGCAAAGTACCATCATAATATTTATACATTCAATGCATAACTCAATTAATTACAATATGCGTGTAGTGGGACTCAGACTCGACCACACGACTTGACAGACCCAAAATCCCGCCATGCACTCCAAAACTACAAGAACACTGAAAAGCAAATCCGGGTTTAGTCTATAGGAGACTGGTGGGTATAAAACGAGGCATAAGTAACATATACAACAATATTTAAACATTCACATGCAGACTATAATCCCAAATGAGGTTTTTATAGCATTTCCCAAGTGGGTGAAATAAATAAGTCATCAAAAGGGATTATAATCAAAAGGGATTATAACGTTCATTTTTCATTAGGTCGTTTGTGGCCCGGCGAGTGGGCGTGCATTATCTCCAACCAACACCTCGTGTAGTTCATTAAACATTCTTTCTTTCCTTCTTTCATTCATGCATAACATTCTTTTGTGCACAATCATGAACATTTACAACTTCTTCCTCCGGGTGATCGGCCGGAACCATCCATTCATTGACCAAAAGGGTTTCATGACTCCCCTAGTGGCACTCAGCGTCCATTCCTCGCTAACTCCAAACGAGGTCTGGTTACGCTGTACATTGGTGGAACTAGTGTGAGGGATCACCGTCAGCCCATGCCTCCTCGGGTTACCACTCACACTAAGTCCCTGGGCCCCATTCTGTGCATAACATTCTTTCTTTTCTCGCCAAAACAATTGCTAGGTTCATAAAATAAGGGCTTATGTTTAAAATCATTGACTCAGGAAAACGATTCTATATGCATATATACTTTTGGCTGAAATCTTTACACGTTGGGAGTATATAGGGTCATTTAACTAAATAGAAGAGAAACCCACCTGTACGCCTCTTACCAACAATACCAAGAAGAAAGGAGACTCGAAAGTGTCCTATGAACCCGAAATCTTCGCCCTGGAGCAACCTGTACAGAGGACAACGTAACGTGTTCGTGAGACTCAAGACTCCAAATGAACCATATAAGACGCACGACATGCAATGAACATGTTATGAATGCATAAGAGATAATATTTTGTAATGAACACATTCATGTGCACGATTAATGCATTTAAAGCATATAAACAAGTCATTCATTCGTTCAAGGAAGCGTTCATATTCATTTAAGTTCAATCCTTACACATTTCATAACAATTCAATCCACGAATTCAAATAACGGTCATATCACGTACTATAACACGTTTACAATTATAGAATAGACAAATAATTACATTCAATTTAAAATTGGAAATTAGAAAGGAACATGAAATAGATAAAATTTTAATTTCCATAATTTAATTAAGTCAAACAATATTTAATATATCATAAACATATATATATATATATATATGTATATATATATATATATATATATATATATACGTATAAAGCCATACATGCATTAACATATCTATATATTCAAGCCTAAATATTAAATTCATGCATGAAATTTACAATTCAACATGCATGCAAATATTTATATACGTATATGTATAATCATGCATGCAAACTCTACAATAAAACATGCATGTAACTTTTATAAACCAAATATATACATGCATGCACAAGCAATTGCTAAACACACACATCCCACATTACATGCATAAATGAAGCAGCAATAAACAACAACAACGTACAGTAGCTCCTTAAACCAATCTCCCCGCCCGGGGAAATACATGCAGGAGGCTTCTGTACCAAGGCTCCCCGGCCGGGTACTTTCATGCCCAAAATCTCCCCGGCTGGGGAGATGCAACCCAGACCTGTAGCAGCAACAAATTACAAAGCAACACCCCTGTTTCTTGGCATAAAATTAACAGCAGCAATTAACAGCAACATAAGGCAAATACAGCAGCAAGAATGACACCAAGAATTCCTACATCTAACTGCTAAAACATAGTAGTTAAGCAAGGGAAACACGCAGTAGCAATTGACAACAAATATTCACAGCAAAATGAACGAAAAACAGAGCAAAAACACCGCAAAACAAAGCAACAATCTTCAGCACTCTTCAACCCAATATTCAGCCACAAACAAGATAAACAAAAGTAGCAATTGACAGCATATAAGACCCCAAAACGCAACAGTAGCAGTTCAGTTCATAAAGGAGAGAAAAGATGACCATTCTTCCATTTTCTCAAAGTGCCATTAATGAAATCATATCAAATCTTCAACTACCACATATTAATGATCATAAATGAGAAGAGGGAGTCAAGACAATCATATTCGTGCTTAGAATCAACCAAATACCTCAAGAAATGAAAGAGACCAACAAATATGCTCATAACCTAACTATTTCTCCAAATCAGCCATATACTCATGAAAACATGATCAAAATTGGGGATGAATAGATCAAAATGACTCTAAATGAATGTATAACACAACCCTAAACTTACCTTGTGGATTGGATGGAAGATGGAAGAGATTTGAGCTTGAATCTCCAAGTAAGGCAAGGGTTACGGGATTTTTTGGAACAGGGGCTTTTGGCTGATATTTCTTGGTATGAGGTGTGTGGTTCGGTTTGGGGCTGATATGGAGTGTTAGTGGGTTGATTTAGGGTTCCATAGCCTCCAACCATGGTTAATTTGGTCAAGGTTTGAAGGAGATACGAGGAAAATGGCTAAGTGTGGCAATTTAGCAGCCGTCTCGTTTTTCAGTTGAAATTCGGGGGTCCAAATGGTCTTGGAAAAATACGAGGCTAAGTTTATTGAACCCGAATTTTCGTTACGAGTTCAACGAAGTTGACGAAACTCGATTTCGAGTTCCCGAGCTCAAGATATCACATACGGAACCAAGGGTGCGCTAATTGCTCATTAGCCCCCGATTTGGATTCCAAGAACAAAATAAATTCGAAATTTATAAAAATGAACCCGAAAACATGAAACGAGCACATATTCGTATTCATAACATGTATACCTACAACATATTAAATTTTCACGAAATTTCGATATCAAATCATATAAAAACGAAGCACGTTTATGACATTCATGAGCAATACATAAACAAATTCATTACATTCCATAAAATAAAACAAAATTTAAATTCATATTTAACTAATTAAAACAACGTGTGCATTTAATATAATTAAACAAAAAAGACAATACTTACATATATATTAAAATTAATGCACGAAATACATTTATACATCTAATAATAATTGTACAAATTAAATTAATTTAAAGTCACAAGCCCGTATTTAATATACTTTAAATTTAAAGTGCACAATTTAAATTGAATTTTAACACTAATAAAATTAAAATATAAATAGTTAGCATTTAATATATAAAATTAAATATATAAAACACGTATAAACAATTAATTCGCGCAATTTGGTAAACACAACGATTTAACATAAATTCGATATTAATTAACTTAAGATATGATTAATTAACAATTTTAACATTTAAAATATAAAATTATATATATAAAACACTTATGAACAATTAGTTTGCGCAAATTGGTAAACACATACGTCATATTAAAATACGGAAAAGTTGGGGCGTTACAACCTCTCCCCCTTAAAAGAATCCGTCCTCGGATTCACTACTCGCCCAAACAAACAATGAGAGATTCCCCGTCTCTCACAAGCAACAAGGAGAGAGCCCCGTCTCTTAAGCAATAATGAGAGAACCCCGTCTCTCGCAGGCAAAGAGAGCACCCCGTCTCTCAAACAAAATAAGAGAATCCCCGTCTCATCCAAACAACGAGAGCACCCCGACTATCAAACAAAATAAAGCAAGGAAGTCTCCAATACTCCCGAGTAACACCACGCAAAACCATAATTAAAATCACGTATAATGGCCAAAGCAGTTAATAGCTATCATCCACTTGATTATCAATTACTCCAAGTAAGTTAACATGATAGGGAATCAAAGCACATAGCAGAAAATTATTTAAATTAAATTTTCATGGATGCATGTATCATGGATGCTTCATGTACCGTTCACCGATGTACAGAAATTTGGAGTTGGGAGTTTCGTTATACAATGCATGATCTGCCTTGAAAGTGAGTGCAGAGCTTGATTTGTCTTTAATTTCTTCAGTATGCCCCGGTGAAGCCATAATAGATCCTCTTCAAATATTATTCTTAAGGGTAAATCTTACTTTGCACCCCAACCTTTGGGGTGTATTGTACTTTAGTACCCAACCTTTGAAACGTTGCACTTTAGTACCCAACCTTTGAATTTTATGTACTTTTAGTGCCCCGACCAATGAGAAAATGCCACATGGTACCAACCACTGGGGTACACGTCTAAACTTAGGCACTAAAGTGCAACAAAGTTCAAAGATTGGGTACTCAAGTGCAACGTTTCAATGGTTGGGTACTAAAGTGCAATACACCCCAAAGGTTGGGGTGCAAAATAAGATTTACCCTATTCTTAATTCCCTTCTGACTTTTACTGCTCCTAGTTCTCTTAGATCTCTCATCATTTCCCGTAATCTTCATTCGGCCCGACTAACTCTTTTTAATTAACCGAGCTTGACCTCCCCGAATACCCTTAAATCATCCGTCCCGAAATCAGATCCATAGTTATTTCCTTTTCCCATATCAAAACCTAACCTACCTTTGAAGATAACTTCCCTTGGCATCTTTAAAAGTTTATGCCCGACCTATATGTATATCACCCAAATCTCCTCCTATCTTTCGTTCAATTTACCTTTTTCACTCTCTTTAACCTCTAAGGTGAGATTTGGCATTCGGCTCCTACACTTCTTTAATCGGAGATAGGATGTTCTTAACGATTCTTGAAGCTTGATTTAAGTTTCCTCCATGTTCATCCTTGCTGGTTTTGTCTCTTCTTAAATCTCTCTCCGAACTCATCGAACCAAACTTTATTGACAACATCCCTTTCTATGATAACTTGAATCGGTTCTCTTTTGATAACCCAGCTTGGGAGTTTCCTTAACTCCTCCATAACTCCTATATCTTCAAATCGACTTACCTATATAGAAAGATTCAACGAACTATCTTCTATATTTCCCTTGAAAATATTCAACCCGAATTTAGTGAATTAGCTCTCCTATGAACAGCTTAACCATTCAAGCTGTCTTATTCATTTATGACCACCACCATTAGGACTTCCAGGTCTTCCTTAATTTACAATTTCGTTGTTCCTACTAAAATATTTCTTCATGGCTCAATTCCAACCTTTCGATTTATCTCATAGTCATACTCTCCCCCTTAAAATTTCTGTCCTTACATGTCGAATTCCATCAATCCTTCTTTTATCGAAATTATTGATGAATAATTTCCATTAGGGAGGATTTTAACCAAAATGGCAACCCCAATGTTTTACCTTTCAACTTCCCTTCTAATTCACTTGATGTCCGAAACTCCTTTCCTATTCTTGTCCGATTCGAAAACCCCGAAGCCAACTCTAGTCTCGCTTCTCTTTCTGAATTCCCGTTACTATCAATATATCCCTTACTTGAAATTCTTTATTTCTCCAAGGTCATCTTCCTTATACGTGTCATCCCAATATTTCTTTTCCTTATAACTCAGATGTGGCTCGGTTGAAATAATACTTGATAAGTGAGATGAAAGAATTTCCTACCAATAAACATTAGAATGCATGTCGGGTTGAAATGACGATGCATGTGGCACACTTGCGACGATTTAGATATGCAACATATTAGAACAACAAAATCAAATAAAATGCACGCACGAACATAAGTAAAGAAAAAATAAATAATTGATGCGAAGTATGATGCACGTGCTATGTATGTTTTGGAACCTGTCACCAATGTGGTACGTTGTTAGCTCGGTAGTTTTCCTCGTTCCTCTAATCCCGAGGTTACTTTGACTTGCTGATTATTCCTTGCCTCTCCCACGGTCTTCAAATTTTCATGAATCTTTGTGCATCAATTTGTACCTTCCATGGTCCGGGATTGTAATTTCTTGATCACAAATTCTTCTACGTCCACGGGGTTAACATCCAAATTTTCCTCGAAAATCGACCCCTACTTCTTGTCATCACCTTGTTCAAGATTCCCGTGCTTATTCTTTATGAGTTTAGATTGGGAATAGAACCTGTTTTCTAATTGCTCCCACTGGCGCGCATGATTTCCTTCCAAAACATCTTCGCCTTTCTTTACTGTTTCCATTCGTCGCTCCATATTTCCCAATTTACCCCCACAGCACGACAATTTAGCTTGGATTTGAAAAAAATAAACTCAAACCTGGTCTGTAGTATTGTCACCTTTCATGAATTTGTATTTTCCACGCTACTTGGCTCCTTCCAATCCTTTCCTGACTCGTTTTCCATCTTAGTTGAAATTTAGGGCTCCCGGAATCACTTCTTCCTGATCTTGACCTCAGTAACCTCTTTTCTAACTATTGGGTTTATTTAAAAGTTCCTCTTTGACGATTCTTGATGCTGAATTCCTGCCGAAGGTGTTTTAGCTTGAATTGTCACAATCCTCGCTACCTCTTCCATAATCCGAACCCTGAGTTAAAGTACCTTCAAACTTCATTCACTCCATACATCAATTTGGATGACCCTGTTGAATCCAATTATGGTATCTTATGTAAGAGAGCCGCGTATGTCAATCTTCGGAGCCGTAAATATTCTCCAATCAACTCTTATTTCTTCAAGTGTCCCTCTATAGTTGCATCTCTAAAGTCGAACTTCCAATTCAACTCCTAACCCTTGAACTCTAGCTCTATCTATGAGAACCACGCATCTCGAATTGTCTTTATTCTACCCCGGTGCATCCTTCCTATCTTCCATGCATCAGAAAGAACTTGTAATAGATCGTTGCTATCGTGGAACTTGGCCGTGGTTTGATAGTATCTTCATAACCTGTAATTCATAACTTATTTCAAGGATACATGCATGCGATTAGTGTATGCTCATGGCACGTATTTAACACGAAGGGCACGGATCCAATGTAAGAATGCAACAAATAAATCAACAAAATTTAAAAAGGAAGGCAATTCATATTCAAGATCGATGCAACACACACATTGTCACATAGTTCCGAAGCCATACGACCTAAACTGACTCGATCACGATAAGAGAACACCGGTTTTGCAACCGGGCTCTAATACCACTTAAGGATGTAGCGCCCCAAACGGAAGACGTCACATCCCCCGCACTATTAGCCAAACTCGGTTACGAAATGGGTAGTCCGTACTGGAATCCGAATCATAGCGAACGGGAGACCACTCACACACTATGCTAGGCGGGCTAAAACTCCGAAACCAAATAAGTAATTAACCAAAATTAAATTCACGTGCGGAAACAAATCATAAGTTCAATCACAACGTAAGCAAAAAGTGACGGGTTCAACTAACATAAATACCTAGTCCCGAAATTCATACATAAATCAAAATTTCACAATTCACGGGTTCAACTATTCCTAGAAGCCTATCCCGAATATCGCAAAGTACCATCATAATATTTATACATTCAATGCATAACTCAATTAATTACAATATGCGTGTAGTGGGACTCAGACTCGACCACACGACTTGACAGACCCAAAATCCCGCCTAGCACTCCAAAACTACAAGAACACCGAAAAGCAAATCCGGGTTTAGTCTATAGGAGACTGGTGGGTATAAAACGAGGCATAAGTAACATATACAACAATATTTAAACATTCACATGCAGACTATAATCCCAAATGAGGTTTTTAGAGCATTTCCCAAGTGGGTGAAATAAATAAGTCATCAAAAGGGATTATAACGTTCATTTTTCATTAGGTCGTTTGTGGCCCGGCGAGTGGGCGTGCATTATCTCCAACCAACACCTCGTGTAGTTCATTAAACATTCTTTCTTTCTTTCTTTCATTCATGCATAACATTCTTTTGTGCACAATCATGAACATTTGCAGCTTCTTCCTCCGGGTGATCGGCCGGAACCATCCATTCATTGACCAAAAGGGTTTCATGACTCCCCTAGTGGCACTCAGCGTCCATTCCTCGCTAACTCCTAACGAGGTCTGGTTACGCTGTACATTGGTGGAACTAGTGTGAGGGATCACCGTCAGCCCATGCCTCCTCGGGTTACCACTCACACTAAGTCCCTGGGCCCCATTCTGTGCATAACATTCTTTCTTTTCTTCCCAAAACATTTGGTAGGTTCATAAAATAAGGGCTTACGTTCAAAATCATTGACTCAGGAAAACGATTCTATATACATATATACTTTTGGCTGAAATCTTTACACATTGGGAGTATATAGGGTCATTTAACAAAATAGAAGAGAAACCCAGTTGCACGCCTCTTACAAACAATACCAAGAAGAAAGGAGACTCGAAAGTGTCCTATGAACCCGAAATCTTCGCCCTGGAGAAAACTGTACAGAGGACAACGTAACGTGTTCATGAGACTCAAGACTCGAAATGAACCATATAAGACGCACTACATGCAATGAACATGTTATGAATGCATAAGAGATAATATTTTGTAATGAACACATTCATGTGCACGATTAATGCATTTAAAGCATATAAACAAGTCATTCATTCGTTCAAGGAAGCGTTCATATTCATTTAAGTTCAATCCTTACACATTTCATAACAATTCAATCCACGAATTCAAATAACGGTCATATCACGTACTATAACACGTTTACAATTATAGAATAGACAAATAATTACATTCAATTTAAAATTGGAAATTAGAAAGGAACATGAAATAGATAAAATTTTAATTTCCATAATTTAATTAAGTCAAACAATATTTAATATATCATAAACATATATATATATATATATATATATATATATATACGTATAAAGCCATACATGCATTAACATATCTATATATTCAAGCCTAAATATTAAATTCATGCATGAAATTTACAATTCAACATGCGTGCAAATATTTATATACGTATATGTATAATCATGCATGCAAACTCTACAATAAAACATGCATGTAACTTTTATAAACCAAATATATACATGCATGCACAAGCAATTGCTAAACACACACATCCCACATTACATGCATAAATGAAGCAGCAATAAACAACAACAACGTACAGTAGCTCCTTAAACCAATCTCCCCGCCCGGGGAAATACATGCAGGAGGCTTCTGTACCAAGGCTCCCCGGCCGGGTACTTTCATGCCCAAAATCGCCCCGGCCGGGGAGATGCAACCCAGACCTGTTGCAGCCACAAATTACAAAGCAACACCCCTGTTTCTTGGCATAAAATTAACAACAGCAATTAACAGCAACATAAGGCAAATACAACAGCAAGAATGACACCAAGAACTCCTACATCTAACTGCTAAAACACAGTAGTTAAGCAAGGGAAACACGCAGTAGCAATTGACAACAAATATTCACAGCAGAATGAACGAAAAACAGAGCAAAAACACCGCAAAACAGAGCAACAATCTTCAGCACTCTTCAACCCAATATTCAGCCACAAACAAGATAAACAAAAGTAGCAATTGACAGCATATAAGACCCCAAAACGCAACAGTAGCAGTTCAGTTCATAAAGGAGAGAAAAGATGACCATTCTTCCATTTTCTCAAAGTGCCATTAATGAAATCATATCAAATCTTCAACTACCACATAATTAATGATCATAAATGAGAAGAGGGAGTCAAGACAATCATATTCATGCTTAGAATCAACCAAATACCTCAAGAAATGAATGAGACCAACAAATATGCTCATAACCTAACAATTTCTCCAAATCAGCCATATACTCATGAAAACATGATCAAAATTGGGGATGAATAGATCAAAATGACTCTAAATGAATGTATAACACAACCCTAAACTTACCTTGTGGATTGGATGGAAGATGGAAGAGATTTGAGCTTGAATCTCCAAGTAAGGCAAAGGTTACAGGATTTTTTGGAACAGGGGCTTTTGGCTGATATTTCTTGGTATGAGGTGTGTGGTTCGGTTTGGGGCTGATATGGAGTGTTATTGGGTTGATTTAGGGTTCCATAGCCTCCAACCATGGTTAATTTGGTCAAGGTTTGAAGGAGATACGAGGAAAATGGCTAAGTGTGGCAATTTAGCAGCCGTCTCGTTTTTCAGTTGAAATTCGGGGGTCCAAATGGACTTGGAAAAATACAAGGCTAAGTTTATTGAACTCGAATTTTCGTTACGAGTTCAACGAAGTTGACGGAACTCGATTCCGAGTTCCCGAGCTCAAGATATCACATACGGAACCAAGGGTGCGCTAATTGCTCATTAGCCCCCGATTTGGATTCCAAGAACAAAATAAATTCGAAATTTATAAAAAAGAACCCGAAAACATGAAACGAGCACATATTCGTATTAATAACACGTATACCTACAACATATTAAATTTTCACGAAATTTCGATATCAAATCATATAAAAACGAAGCACGTTTATGACATTCATGAGCAATACATAAACAAATTCATTACATTCCATAAAATAAAACAAAATTTAAATTCATATTTAATTACTTAAAACAACGTGTGCATGTAATATAATTAAACAAAAAACACAATACTTACATATATATTAAAATCAATGCACGAAATACATTTAATAATAATTGTACAAATTAAATTAATTTAAAGTCACAAGCCCGTATTTAATATACTTTAAATTTAAAGTGCACAATTTAAATTGAATTTTAACACTAATAAAATTAAAATATAAATAGTTAGCATTTAATATATAAAATTAAATATATAAAACACGTATAAACAATTAATTCGCTCAATTTGGTAAACACAACGATTTAACATAAATTCGATATTAATTAACTTAAGATATGATTAATTAACAATTTTAACATTTAAAATATAAAATTATATATATAAAACACTTATGAACAATTAGTTTGCGCAAATTGGTAAACACATACGTCATATTAAAATACGGAAAAGTTGGGGCGTTACACCCTCTCCCCCTTAAAAGAATCCGTCCTCGGATTCACTACTCGCCCAAACAAACAATGAGAGATTCCCCGTCTCTCACAAGCAACAAGGAGAGAGCCCCGTCTCTCGAGCAATAATGAGAGAACCCCGTCTCTCGCAGGCAAAGAGAGCACCCCGTCTCTCAAACAAAATAAGAGAATCCCCGTCTCTTCCAAACAACGAGAGCACCCCGTCTCTCAAACAAAATACGGCAAGGAAGTCTCCAATACTCCCGAGCAACACCACGTAAAACCATAATTAAAATCACGTATAACGGCCAAAGCAGTTAATAGCTATCATCCACTTGATTATCAATTACTCCAAGTAAGTTAACATGATAAGGAATCAAAGCACATAGCAGAAAATTATTTAAATTAAATTTTCATGGATGCATGTATCATGGATGCTTCATGTACCGTTCACCGATGTACAGAAATTTGGAGTTGGGAGTTTCGTTATACAATGCATGATCTGCCTTGAAAGTGAGTGCAGAGCTTGATTTGTCTTTAATTTCTTCAGTATGCCCCGGTGAAGCCATAATAGATCCTCTTCAAATATTATTCTTAAGGGTAAATCTTACTTTGCTCCCCAACCTTTGGGGTGTATTGTACTTTAGTACCCAACCTTTGAAACGTTGCACTTTAGTACCCAACCTTTGATTTTTATGTACTTTTAGTGCCCCGACCAATGAGAAAATGCCACATGGTACCAACCATTGGGGTATACGTCTAAACTTAGGCACTAAAGTGCAACAACATTCAAAGATTGGGTACTAAAGTGCAACGTTTCAAAGGTTGGGTACTAAAGTGCAATACACCCCAAAGGTTGGGGTGCAAAATAAGATTTACCCTATTCTTAATTCCCTTCTGACTTTTACTGCTCCTAGTTCTCTTAGATCTCTCATCATTTCCCGTAATCTTCATTCGGCCCGACTAACTCTTTTTAATTAACCGAGCTTGACCTCCCCGAATACCCTTAAATCATCCGTCCCGAAATCAGATCCATAGTTATTTCCTTTTCCCATATCAAAACCTAACCTACCTTTGAAGATAACTGCCCTTGGCATCTTTAAAAGTTTATGCCCGACCTATATGTATATCACCCAAATCTCCTCCTATCTTTCGTTCAATTTACCTTTTTCACTCTCTTTAACCTCTAAGGTGAGATTTGGCATTCGGCTCCTACACTTCTTTAATCGGAGATAGGATGTTCTTAACGATTCTTGAAGCTTGATTTAAGTTTCCTCCATGTTCATCCTTGCTGGTTTTGTCTCTTCTTAAATCTCTCTCCGAACTCATCGAACCAAACTTTATTGACAACATCCCTTTCAATGATAACTCGAATCGGTTCTCCTTTGATAACCCAGCTTGGGAGTTTCCTTAACTCCTCCATAACTCCTATATCTTCAAATCGACTTACCTATATAGAAAGATTCAACGAACTATCTTCTATATTTCCCTTGAAAATCTTCAACCCGAATTTAGTGAATTAGCTCTCCTATGAACAACTTAACCATTCAAGCCGTCTTATTCATTTCTGACCACCACCATTAGGACTTCCAGGTCTTCCTTAATTTACAATTTCGTTGTTCCTACTAAAATATTTCTTCATGACTCAATTCCAACCTTCCGATTTATCTCATAGTCATACTCTCCCCCTTAAAATTTCTGTCCTTACATGTCGAATTCCATCAATCCTTCTTTTATCGAAATTCTTGATGAATAATTTCCATTAGGGAGGATTTTAACCAAAATGGCAACCCCAACGTTTTACCTTTCAACTTCCCTTCTAATTCGCTTGATGTCCGAAACTCCTTTACTATTCTTGTCCGATTCGAAAACCCCGAAGCCAACTCTAGTCTCGCTTCTCTTTCTGAATTCCCGTTTCTATCAATATATCCCTTACTTGAAATTCTTTATTTCTCCAAGGTCATCTTCCTTATACGTGTCATCCCAATATTTCTTTTCCTCATAACTCAGATGTGGCTCGGTTGAAATAATACTTGATAAGTGAGATGAAAGAATTTCCTATCAATAAACATTAGAATGCATGTCGGGTTGAAATAACGATGCATGTGGCACACTTGCGACGATTTAGATATGCAGCACATTAGAACAACAAAATCAAATAAAATGCACGCACGAACATAAGTAAAGAAAAAATAAATAATTGATGCGAAGTATGATGCACGTGCTATGTATGTTTTGGAACCTGTCACCAATGTGGTACGTTGTTAGCTCGGTAGTTTTCCTCGTTCCTCCAATCCCGAGGTTACTTTGACTTGCTGATTATTCCTTGCCTCTCCCACGGTCTTCAAATTTTCATGAATCTTTGTGCATCAATTTGTACCTTCCATGGTCCGGGATTGCAATTTCTTGATCACAAATTCTTCTACGTCCACGGGGTTAACATCCAAATTTTCCTCGAAAATCGACCCCTACTTCTTGTCATCACCTTGTTCAAGATTCCCGTGCTTATCCTTTATGAGTTTAGATTGGGAATAGAACCTGTTTTCTAATTGCTCCCACTGGCGCGCATGATTTCCTTCCAAAACATCTTCGCCTTTCTTTACTGTTTCCATTCATCGCTCCATATTTCCCAATTCACCCCCACAACACGACAATTTAGCTTGGATTTGAAAAAAATAAACTCAAACCTGGTCTGTAGTATTGTCACCTTTCATGAATTTGTATTTTCCACGCTACTTGGCTCCTTCCAATCCTTTCCCGACTCGTTTTCCATCTTAGTTGAAATTTAGGGCTCCCGGAGTCACTTCTTCCCGATCTTGACCTCAGTAACCTCTTTTCTAACTATTGGGTTTATTTAAAAGTTCCTCTTTGACGATTCTTGATGCTGAATTCCCGCCGAAGGTGTTTTAGCTTGAATTGTCACAATCCTCACTATCTCTTCCATAATCCGGACCCTGAGTTAAAGTACCTTCAAAGTTCATTCACTCTATACATTAATTTGGATGACCCTGTTGAATCCAATTATGGTATCTTATGTAAGAGAGCCGCGTATGTCAATCTTCGGAGCCGTAAATATTCTCCAATCAACTCTTATTTCTTCAAGTGTCCCTCTATAGTTGCATCTCTAAAGTCGAACTTCCAATTCAACTCCTAACCCTTGAACTCTAGCTCTATCTATGAGAACCACGCATCTCGAATTGTCTTTATTCTTCCCCGGTGCATCCTTCCTAACTTCTATGCAACAGAAAGAACTTGTAATAGATCGTTGCTATCGTGGAACTTGGCCGTGGTTTGATAGTATACTGATCCAATGTAAGAATTTAACAAATAAATCAAAAAAATTTAAAAAGGAAGGCAATTCATATTCAAGATCGTTGCAACACACACATTGTCACATAGTTCCTAAGCCGTACGACCTAAACTGACTCGATCACGATACGAGAACACCGGTTTTGCAACCGGGCTCTGATACCACTTAAGGATGTAGCGCCCCAAACGGAAGACGTCACATCCCCCGCACTATAAGCCAAACTCAGTTACGAAATGGGAAGTCCGTACCCGAATCCGAATCATAGCGAACGGGAGACCACTCACACACTATGCTAGGCGGGCTAAAACTCCGAAACCAAATAAGTAATTAACCAAAATTAACTTCACGTGCGGAAACAAATCATAAGTTCAATCACAACGTAAGCAACAAGTGACGGGTTCAACTAACATAAATACCTAGTCCCGAAATTCATACATAAATCAAAATTTCACAATTCACGGGTTCAACTATTCCTAGAAGCCTGTCCCGAATATCGCAAAGTACCATCATAATATTTATACATTCAATGCATAACTCAATCAATTACAATATGCGTGTAGTGGGACTCAGACTCGACCACACGACTTGACAGACCCAAAATCCCGCCTAGCACTCCAAACCTACAAGAACACTGAAAAGCAAATCCGGGTTTAGTCTATAGGAGACTGGTGGGTATAAAACGAGGCATAAGTAACATATACAACAATATTTAAACATTCACATGCAGACTATAATCCCAAATGAGGTTTTTAGAGCATTTCCCAAGTGGGTGAAATAAATAAGTCATCAAAAGGGATTATAACGTTCATTTTTCATTAGGTCGTTTGTGGCCCGGCGAGTGGGCGTGCATTATCTCCAACCAACACCTCGTGTAGTTCATTAAACATTCTTTCTTTCTTTCTTTCATTCATGCATAACATTCTTTTGTGCACAATCATGAACATTTACACCTTCTTCCTCCGGGTGATCGGCCGGAACCATCCATTCATTGACCAAAAGGGTTTCATGACTCCCCTAGTGGCACTCAGCGTCCATTCCTCGCTAACTCCTAACGAGGTCCGGTTACGCTGTACATTGGTGGAACTAGTGTGAGGGATCACCGTCAGCCCATGCCTCCTCGGGTTACCACTCACACTAAGTCCCAGGGCCCCATTCTGTGCATTACATTATTTCTTTTCTCGCCAAAACATTTGGTAGGTTCATAAAATAAGGGCTTACGTTTAAAATCATTGACTCAGGAAAACAATTCTATATACATATATACTTTTGGCTGAAATCTTTACACGTTGGGAGTATATAGGGTCATTCAACTAAATAGAAGAGAAACCCACCTGTACTGTACGCCTCTTAGCAACAATACCAAGAAGAAACGAGACTCGAAAGTGTCCTATGAACCCGAAATCTTCGCCCTGGAGAAAACTGTATAGAGGACAACGTAACGTGTTCGTGAGACTCAAGAGTCTAAATGAACCATATAAGACGCACGACATGCAATGAACATGTTATGAATGCATAAGAGATAATATTTTGTAATGAACACATTCATGTGCACGATTAATGCATTTAAAGCATATAAACAAGTCATTCATTCGTTCAAGGAAGCGTTCATATTCATTTAAGTTCAATCCTTACACATTTCATAGCAATTCAATCCACGAATTCAAATAACGGTCATATCACGTACTATAACACGTTTACAATTATAGAATAGACAAATAATTACATTCAATTTAAAATTGGAAATTAGAAAGGAACATGAAATAGATAACATTTTAATTTCCATAATTTAATTAAATCAAACAATATTTAATATATCATAAACACATATATATATACGTATAAAGCCATACATGCATTAACTTATCTTTATATTCAAGCCTAAATATTAAATTCATGCATGAAATTTACAATTCAACATGCATGCAAATATTTATATACGTATATGTATAATCATGCATGCAAACTCTACAATAAAACATGCATGTAACTTTTATAAACCAAATATATACATGCATGCACAAGCAATTGATAAACACACACATCACACATTACATGCATAAATGAAGCAGCAATAAACAACAACAACGTACAGTAGCTCCTTAATGACTTAAAGGTTCCTTTACCCTAGATCTTGGTTAAGAGATAGTAAGTAGGAGGATTGTATCTCACATGAATCAATGACTTAAAGGTTCTGTCGAATCCGAACATTCCAATTCAGCTAGGGGTTAAACACCTGTTGCTAGACTATGATCGTTTAATCTGTGGACTGATTAATTAATTAGTGAATTAATTAATTAGGGTCACTGCTAATTGAATTGAGAACCTAGAGGGTCACACACAACAACTTGGTTACATGAGTTGAGGCTTAAAAATGATTAAACGAGTTAATCGGGCCTAGAGGGTTCCACACGTGTGAAACCACATGTGTGGGTCACATGAGTGACACGTGTCCCACACGTGTGAATATATATATTGCATATATATATTAAATAATTAAATGTGTTAATTATTTAATAGACTTTGGTTTAATTTTGAATTAAAAAGAAAGTCTAATTTTGGATTAAAATAATCTAGTTAATTAATTATGAATTAATTAATGAGATAAAATAAGTTATTTATTTTAAATAAATAAAGTATAAAATTATCCAAAAATAGTTTGGATATTTTTAGCTCTCTTGAAAGTTGATTTGAATTAGAATTCAAAGTCAAAGTTGGAAATTACTTGATGATCAAGTAATAGGAGAGAGAGGGACCAAATCCTTGCCCAACAAGGAATAGGATCGGCACCCCTCTCCCTTTCCTATATATAGGGGAGCTCATGCTCCCCTTTAGAGCTAATTGACAATTCTTTTGGTTCATGTGTTGAACACCTTCCTTTCTCCAAGATTAAATAAAACCCTAGGTTAAGCCTAAACACTAACTAGAGAACTAGCATCCTTACTAGTTAGATTGTGATCAAGTTGGTGGACATTCTCTAGAGACTTCAAGTTAGAAGTTTGAAGATTCGAGCTTTACCAAGGAGAGGGGATCAAGCCACGAGAAGAGCGTTCTTGGGTGGCTTGAAACGCTTCAAGAAAGAATAAAAGAAACGTAAGTTTTCTATCTCTACTAATTTGGTTACACGATTGCGAGTCCAAGGTCCTTTTGTTAGGAAATTTTTTTTAAATTCCGCTACTTTCTGATTCGTGTTTTCCAACAAGTGGTATCAGAGCCACCTCGTTAATCGTTTTTCTGATTCGTCTCAATTATTCTGAATTTGGTACAAATTCTTAGGCTTAGATGCGAATTGAGTATTCTTGAGTTCTTTTAGAAAGCCTGAAATACGAAACTGTAATTTTTCCTGAATTTCTAAAACTGTTTTTGAAAATCGTTTTAGTTGAAATTTATCTAAATCGAATTTTTTAATTTTGGATTGAATTGGTTTTAAGAAACCAAGACACGAAACGAGACGCGAAACAAACGCGCGGGATTGGGACGTGCCAATGTGTAGCACGCCCCAGGCCTGCGCGCGCACGCCGCCCAGCCCCTCCCGCAACCGCGCGGGACGCCTACACAGCTCGCCTAGTCGCGGCGGGCGCTGCTGCGCGCGGCGCGCACAGATGCACACTCAACTTGCGCAGGCGAGCGGCAACTGCCGCGCGCTGTGCGCGCTGCTGCGCGGCGGTGCCTCGCGCGGCGGGGCCGTTTTTGGGCTCATTTTCGTGTTTTCGGTCCTTAAAATTCCGATTTAATTTAATTTTAATTTTATCTTTTAAAATCAGTTTTGCTAAAGTAAAATTATTTTAAAATTTTTGATTAAATTGGGATTTTTGAGAAATTAAAGCGATTTGGATTTTGGGAAAAAAATTATGAACTTTATTTTCTGAAAATAATGAAAGAATAAAATTATTAATTTTGGAAATTAATTGGAATTTTATTGGTTTATTGTTTTTCGGGTTTTATTGAAAAGGCTCTTGAACAAGAATTGCATCTAAGTCATGTTTTAAGTCATTAGGACTTGAAACGAGAATTTTAATTTATTGGCTAAATTTAAATTCTCGCAAAAGCATGTTAGGTGATCATGGGTTTAGATCTATGTATGGTTTTAATTTATGCACATGGATGGTTTAAATTGGGGTTGGAGCCCTATAGTTGCGTTTTTCAATTGAGGTTGGAGCCTCACTTATGTGCGTACTGTTATGTGATTTATTATGTGGCTTTCCATATTACTGTTTTTGAGGCCGGGGTATGCCCCGTGTAATTGTCTAAGGCCAATATGAAGATTGAGCCTTAATACTTTATGTCTTTTTCTTTTTATTGTAATTTGAGAGTAGAGATAGGTGGTGAGGTTTTATTTTCATTTTGGAGACAATGCACCCATGGAGTAAGATGGACCACATTCAAGTAACAAGGAGGCCATAAGTGAAGACCCCTCAAAATGTTAGGGAGGGGGATCTCAATTGTTAAATGTAATAGAGATAGGGCTCGTATTTTGTTACCGCTTTCCCTTATGTGATTTAAACTGTTTATGTGGCATGTATGTTAGAACTTGTGATTGTGGAGTGGCTCCCACATATCACGCATAAGATAGGTAGAACCCATGATCATTACATGTTAGTATCATGCTAGGACATGTTATCTGTTTATGTGCTTGTTTGAAATGCATTTAAGTGTACTTGCACTAATCAAGCCTAATAAAATTGGATAACATATATGTTGGTGAGGTCGAACCGGACAATCTCCGGTTGATTCGAAATTCCCATTAAATATTAAGCTAATTTCGAACAAATAGGTGTTTAATTCGAGATGCAAATTTTGAATTAAATTCCTAGCATTCCATCAATAGGTTTTAAGTTTAGTAAGTGAAGCTAGTTATTGTCCGCGAGTCGTGGGATAGCTAGTGGAGCTTATTAGTTCTTAGTTACCTAATTGATCATTTTAAATGGTCAAAATTTCGTGATCAATTTTGGCAAGGGCGATGTCCGCGAGTCGTGGGTCGTTCGAACTAAGTTTTGGTCATGATCTTATGATTGATGGGTCTAGCTTAACGCCTAAGTAAATATGGATGTCGCACGAGTCGTGGGTCCATATTGAAAGATAGGTGATGCAAAAAATAATTGCTAAGAGTTCTAAAGGTGTTAGAATTGGTAAGTTGTACCTACCTAGGGTTCTTACTTAGAATGTCCGCGAGTCGTGGGTTCGAGTTAAAATGCCTAGGATCTTAGTACCCATTGGGAAACGTGTTCCTCTTAGATCTTTGGGAATTATAGATCTTTGAAAAACAGTGGGAGCTACATTAGATTAAAGACCTTATCTTTTGTATATCGTTATAATTCAACATGCTCACTAGTTCTCTGTTTTACCATTTAGGTCGTAGATTCTGTGATTCTCTACGTGTTTTGAAATGGCAACCAAAAACCCTCTTGTATCGATCCTCGAGTCAAACAAGTTGACTGGTCCCAACTATTCTGATTGGCTGAGGAATCTAAAAATCATTTTAGATTCTGAGAAGAGAACTTATGTTCTCTTCGAAGGGGAGCCTAGTCCCGAAGGGGAGGCTCCCACTCGGGCCGAGCGGGATGCGATTCAGAAGTGGAAGGATGATAATCTCCAAGCCCATTGCCTTATGTTGGCTAACATGTCTCCGGACTTGCAAAGGCAACATGAGGCCATGGAATTTGCTTGGGAGATTTACGACCACTTAGAGCAACTTTACCGCCCTCATGAACGTGTTACAAGGTATAACACTTCAAAGGAATTGTTCCACTTGAGAATGAGGGAAGGTTCAAGTGTCCATGAATATGGACTCAAGTTTCTTGCCCTTACTGAGAAACTTGCTTCCATGGACATGCCACTGAAAGATGAGCTTTCAGTGGATTTGTTGCTGGCTTCGCTCCCACCATCATTCAACCCATTTGTCCTTAACTTCAACATGAATCATGCTGGTGCTACTGTAGCTGAAAGCACGATCAAGAAGGACAATAAGGTTTTGATGGTGAATGCTCCATCTTCCTCTTCAGGGGCTTCTAAAGGTAAGTGCAAGAAAGCCCAAAAGAAGAAGAAGAAACCCCTTAGGCCCACTGGTGGCATTTCGAAGGGGAAGGCCCAAAAGAAGAAGCGTGATCAGAAAGAGAATGTTTGCTTCCATTGTGGCAAAGCGGGACATTGGAGGAGAAACTGCCCAGAGTACAAGGCTACTCTTAAGAAAGGTATCTTTCTCGTTGAAGTAAATCTTTCTATTAATTCTAGTTCTTAGGTACTTGATACCGGTTGTGGAACTCATATCTGTAATGATGTACAGATGCTAAGTGAAGTCCAACAACTCAAAGAAGGAGAATGTGTCTTGAAGATCGGCGATGGCTCAAACGTTGAAGCTCGAGCTTTAGGCACAATTAGATTAGATTTAGGTAGTTTTGAGTTAGTCTTGAATAAAGTCCTTTATGTACCGAGCATTATTCGTAATATAATTTCAGTTCCAATATTAGATTGTGAAGGTTATGAAACTTATATTAAGAATGGTAAATATTTTATCAAACGGAACAACTCTTCCGTTCACGTCGGTACTCTAAGTAATAGACTTTACCTAACTCAAAATATCAATATCATGAATATACAACGAGAAACGAAGCGTAAGAGAGATGAAAAGGTTTCAGCTCCCTTATGGCACGCTAGATTAGGACACATTTCCAAGAACAGAATTAGCAAGATAAACACTTTAGGATCATTCTCTGAAAATGATCTTAAGGAGTTAACTTCTTGCGAATCCTGTCTCAAAGGAAAGATGTCCAAAGTTCCTTTTAAAGGAACTGTGGAACGTGCCACTAAGGTTTTGGGTTTGATCCATACTGATGTTTGTGGACCGCTCAGTGTAAGCACAAGAAACAATCATCAGTATTTCATAACCTTTACTGATGACTTCAATCGGTATGGTTATGTATACTTAATGAAGTATAAATCTGAAGCTTTTGAGAAATTCTTAGAATTTCAAAAGGAGGTTGAGAACCAAACTGGTCACAAGATCGAAGCACTTCGATCTGATCGAGGAGGCGAGTATCTTAGTGAAGAATTCCTTAATCATCTCAAAGATAATGGGATTATCTCTCAGTGGACTCCTCCGGGAACTCCTCAGCTTAATGGAGTTTCTGAGAGAAGGAATCGAACCCTACTTGATATGGTTCGTTCCATGATGAGTTTCACTGACTTACCACCTTCTTTCTGGGGTTATGCCCTAGAAAGTGCAGCAAAGATTTTGAATCTTGTTCCCTCTAAGTCAGTCCCTAAAACGCCCTATGAAATGTGGCATGGTAAAATCCCTAGTTATTCTTACCTAAGAATTTGGGGTTGTCCTGCTTACGTGAAGAGGACAGTGGGAGATAAGTTAGAATCTCCTTCTAACTTATGCTACTTTGTAGGTTATCCTAAGGAATCCATAGGATATTACTTCTATGATCAATCTGAGCAAAAGGTGTTTGTTTCCAGAAATGCTACTTTTCTTGAGGAACCGTTCCTTAAAGAAAAGAAAGGCAAGATCATACAATTAGAAGAAGTACAAAGTGATCCGACACCACCTACTGAAGAAACGTCCCCTTCTGATCAACTACAACCAATCACGAATTTCGATACACACGTAAATCCTCCTCTGAGGCGTTCTGAACGCACTCCTAGACAGCCGGAGAGATGGTATGGATTCTTCCATGAAATCTCTCAAAAGGATAATGATCCTTTAACATATGAGGAGGCACTTTCAGATTCTGACTCTGAACAGTGGATAGAAGCCATGAAATCCGAAATGGATTCCATGAACTCCAACCAAGTTTGGACCTTGGTAGATTTGCCTGATGGGGTCAAACCCATAGGTTGCAAATGGATCTTTAAGAGAAAGCTTGGCGTTGATGGAAGCATTGCAGCTTACAAAGCAAGACTGGTTGCAAAAGGATTCACTCAAAGACCCGGCGTGGACTTTGATGAAACTTTTTCACCAGTTGCAATGCAAAAGTCTATTCGGATCATGCTTGCCATTGCTGCGTATTATGACTACGAGATATGACAAATGGATGTGAAAACTGCCTTTCTCAATGGTGACATTGATAAAGACATTTATATGGAGCAACCCATAGGTTTCACATTCAGTGGGAGTGAGCAAAAGGTTTGCAAACTCCAAAGATCAATCTATGGATTGAAACAGGCTTCTAGGAATTGGAACATTCGATTTGATGAATCAGTCAAAGCGTTTGGCTTCATTCGAATTTCGAATGAGTCCTGTGTGTATAGAAAGGAATTGGAGACCTCAGTGCAAATCTTAGTACTTTATGTTGATGACATCCTTGTTATTGGGAATTCGAAGGATGACATGAAAGTGACTAAGTTATGGTTATCGAACCAATTCGAGATGAAAGATCTTGGTGATGCGTCCTATATCCTTGGAATTAAAATCTATAGAGATAGATCTAGAAGGTTAATAGGACTATCTCAATATGGAGTCAGCAAAGGTTAAGAACCTTCCTATGAGTGTAGGAACATGTCTTTCAAAGAAGATGTGTCCTAAGACTAACCTTGAGAAGGAAAGAATGACTCATACACCTTATGCATCAGCAATAGGTAGCATAATGTATGCAATGTTATGTACTCGATCGGATGTGGCTTACGCACTTAGTGTGACGAGTCGTTTCCAATCTGACCCTGGAGATGGTCACTGGGCTGCCGTGAAGAATATTCTTAAGTACTTGAAAAGTACTAAAGATTTATTCTTAGTTTACGGAGGTCAGAAAGATCTTACTGTCGAAGGATACTGCGATGCGAGCTTTGCATCTGACTTAGATGATTTTAAGTCAATGTCAGGATACATTTTCTGCCTAAACGGCTGAGCAGTGAGTTGGAAGAGTTCCAAGCAAACTACCACTGCAGATTCGACCACTGAGGCCGAATACTTAGCTGCAAATGATGCAGCTAAGGAAGGTGTTTGGATTAGAAACTTCATTCAAGAGTTGAATGTTGTTCCTAGCATGAAAGACCCCATTACTGTGTTTTGTGACAACACTGGGGCGGTTGCTCAAGCAAGAGAACCAAGATCTCACCAACGGACCAAACACATTATGAGGAAGTTTCACTTAATCCGTGATATTATCAAAAGAGGAGATGTGCAAATTGAGAGGGTCACATCAGCAGAGAACATGGCAGATCCACTTACTAAACCCCTTAGTCGAGAAGCTTTCCAAGGTCATCTTCAGAAGATGGGACTTAGAGTAGCTTTAGAATGGCTTTGACGGGCAAGTGGGAGATTATTAGGAATAGTGCCCTAGAAAGCCGATTGTATATCCGCTTTGTGCTTTTCCTTATTATAATCACAGACAATCTTTGAATGAAATAACGAATTGAGGCAACACTTCTTTATATGCTCTTGTTTGGTATGCGTTTACTTTAGTTGTGCATGTATGAGAACTCCCCTAATCCTGATGACTTTAGGACTCTACCATTTTGGTGAAATGGTTCATGAAACGAGCCATATATCACATAAGTCATGATTAGTAAAATACTCCAAGCCGATGAGTCCTACAGACAGTGGGAGTGTCAACCTGACTCCTCTAAGGCTTGCTTGTGGGATCACGCCCTTAAGAAGGACCACCTTGTTTCATGGAGGTGCAAAGTGTATAGTTGATACGTGCGTGATACATGACGGTGCTTACTTTAATAATTAAGTTGACCGAGGTGCCCCGTGTGAGAACATTCCTAAATGGGAAAGGAAGTTTCTATTTCAGGAAATGGAAACTTCTAGATTAGGAAATATCTCACGAGTCATTGATGTGATTAATTGATCCTTAGACTTGAGGTTCCTTGTCACTTTATGAGTTAACTCTGTAGTCTTAGGTATAAGCTTTAAAGGGTGTCGCCTTAAACAACTGATTCAAGGCTTATGCTGGGGCTGCACAAGTGATTCATAAAAGTGAATGAGAATCAAGAAAGGACCTACACTTGCATTTGCAAGGTGATCTCTTATTGTGTAAGTCATTCATATGCCATATGGAGTCCTTGGCCAAGGCAGTGGATCAAGACATCAAGAAAAGGGTTTCTTGGATTGAGATCAAATGGATATGAAATGCACTTAGCTTTAAGACCGGATTGTTAGGGTTCTGATTATTACCTTACCCTAGATCTTGGTTGAGAGATAGTAAGTAGGAGGATTGTATCTCACATGAATCAATGACTTAAAGGTTCTGTCGAATCCGAACATTCCAATTCAACTAGGGGTTAAACACCTGTTGCTAGACTATGGCCGTTTAATCTGTGGACTGATTAATTAATTAGTGAATTAATTAATTAGGGTCACTGCTAATTGAATTGAGAACCTAGAGGGTCACACACAACAACTTGGTTACATGAGTTGAGGCTTAAAAATGATTAAACGAGTTAATCGGGCCTAGAGGGTTCCACACGTGTGAAACCACACGTGTGGGTCACGTGAGTGACACGTGTCCTTGTGACACGTGTCCCACACGTGTGAATATATATATATTGTATATATATATTAAATAATTAAATGTGTTAATTATTTAATAGACTTTGGTTTAATTTTGAATTAAAAAGAAAGTCTAATTTTGAAGAAAAATAATCTAGTTAATTAATTATGAATTAATTAATTAGATAAAATAAGTTATTTATTTTAAATAAATAAAGTATAAAATTATCCAAAAATAGTTTGGATATTTTTAGCTCTCTTGAAAGTTGATTTGAATTAGAATTCAAAGTCAAAGTTGGAAATTACTTGATGATCAAGTAATAGGAGAGAGAGGGACCAAATCCTTGCCCAACAAGGAATAGGATCGGCGCCCCTCTCCCTTTCCTATATATAGGGGAGCTCATGCTCCCCTTTAGAGCTAATTGACAATTCTTTTGGTTCATGTGTTGAACACCTTCCTTTCTCCAAGATTAAATAAAACCCTAGGTTAAGTCTAAACACTAACTAGAGAACAAGCATCCTTACTAGTTAGATTGTGATCAAGTTGGTGGACTTTCTCTAGAGACTTCAAGTTAGAAGTTTCAAGATTCGAGCTTTACCAAGGAGAGGGGATCAAGCCGCGAGAAGAGCGTTCTTGGGTGGCTTGAAACGCTTCAAGAAAGAATAAAAGAAAAGTAAGTTTTCTATCTCTACGAATTTGGTTACACGATTGCGAGTCTAAGGTCCTTTTGTTGGGAATTTTTTTTTTAAATTCCGCTGCTTTCTGATTCGTGTTTTCCAACAAATCTCCCCGCCTGGGGAAATACATGCAGGAGACTTCTGTACCAAGGCTCCCCGGCCGGGTACTTTCATGCCCAAAATCTCCCCGGCCGGGGAGATGCAACCCAGACCTGTAGCAGCAACAAATTACAAAGCAACACCCCTGTTTCTTGGCATAAAATTAACAGCAGCAATTAACAGCAACATAAGGCAAATACAGCAGCAAGAATGACACCAAGAACTCCTACATCTAACTGCTAAAACACGGTAGTTAAGCAAGGGAAACACGCAGTAGCAATTGGCATCAAATATTCACAACAAAATGAACGAAAAACAGAGCAAAAACACCGCAAAACAGAGCAACAATCTTCAGCACTCTTCAACCCAATATTCAGCCACAAACAAGATAAACAAAACAGCAATTGACAGCATATAAGACCCCAAAACGCAACAGTAGCAGTTCAGTTCATAAAGGAGAGAAAAGATGACCATTCTTCCATTTTCTCAAAGTGCCATTAATGAAATCATATCAAATCTTCAACTACCACATAATTAATGATCATAAATGAGAAGAGGGAGTCAAGACAATCATATTCGTGCTTAGAATCAACCAAATACCTCAAGAAATGAAAGAGACCAACAAATATGCTCATAACCTAACTATTTCTCCAAATCAGCCATATACTCATGAAAACATGATCAAAATTGGGGATGAATAGATCAAAATGACTCTAAATGAATGTATAACACAACCCTAAACTTACCTTGTGGATTGGATGGAAGATGGAAGAGATTTGAGCTCGAATCTCCAAGTAAGGCAAGGGTTACGGGATTTTCTGGAACAGGAGATTTTGGCTGATATTTCTTGGTATGAGGTATGTGTTTCGGTTTGGGGCTGATATGGAGTGTTAGTGGGTTGAGTTAGGGTTCCATAGCCTCCAACCATGGTTAATTTTGTCAAGGTTTGAAGGAGATATGAGGAAAATGGCTATGTGTGGCAATTTAGCAGCCGTCACGTTTTTCAGTTGAAATACGGGGGTCCAAATGGTCTTGGAAAAATACGAGGCTAAGTTTATTCAACCCGAATTTTCGTTACGAGTTCAACGAAGTTGACGGAACTCGATTCCGAGTTCCCGAGCTCAAGATATCACATACAGAACCAAGGGTGCGCTAATTGCTCATTAGCCCCCGATTTGGATTCCAAGAACAAAATAAATTTGAAATTTATAAAAATGAACCCGAAAACATGAAACGAGCACATATTCATATTCATAACACGTATACCTACAACATATTAAATTTTCACGAAATTTCGATATCAAATCATATAAAAACGAAGCACGTTTATGACATTCATGAGCAATACATAAACAAATTCATTACATTCCATAAAATAAAACAACATTTAAATTCATATTTAATTATTTAAAACAACGTGTGCATTTAATATAATTAAACAAAAAAGACAATACTTACATAAATATTAAAATCAATGCACGAAATACATTTATACATTTAATAATAATTGTACAAATTAAATTAATTTAAAGTCACAAGCCCGTATTTAATATACTTTAAATTTAAAGTGCATAATTTAAATTGAATTTTAACACTAATAAAATTAAAATATAAATAGTTAGCATTTAATATATAAAATTAAATATATAAAACACGTATAAACAATTAATTCGCGCAATTTGGTAAACACAACGATTTAACATAAATTCGATATTAATTAACTTAAGATATGATTAATTAACAATTTTAACATTTAAAATATAAAATTATATAAATAAAACACTTATGAACAATTAGATTGCGCTAATTGGTAAACACATACGTCATATTAAAATACGGAAAAGTTGGGCCGTTACAACCTCTCCCCCTTAAAAGAATCAGTCCTCGGATTCACTACTCGCCCAAACAAACAATGAGAGATTCCCCGTCTCTCACAAGCAACAAGGAGAGAGCACCGCCTCTCGAGCAATAATGAGAGAACCCCGTCTCTCGCAGGCAAAGAGAGCACCTCGTCTCTCAAACAAAATAAGAGAATCCCCGTCTCTTCCAAACAATGAGAGCACCCCGTCTCTCAAACAAAATAAGGCAAGGAAGTCTCCAATACTCCCAAGCAACACCACGCAAAACCATAATTAAAATCACGTATAACGGCCAAAGCAGTTAATAGCTATCATCCACTTGATTATCAATTACTCCAAGTAAGTTAACATGATAAGGAATCAAAGCACATAGCAGAAAATTATTTAAATTAAATTTTCATGGATGCATGTATCATGGATGCTTCATGTACCGTTCACCGATATACAGAAATTTGGAGTTGGGAGTTTCGTTATATAATGCATGATCTGCCTTGAAAGTGAGTGCAGAGCTTGATTTGTCTTTATTTTCTTCACTATGCCCCGGTGAAGCCATAATAGATCCTCTTCAAATATTATTCTTAATTCCCTTCTGACTTTTACTGCTGCTAGTTCTCTTAGATCTCTCATCATTTCCCGTAATCTTCATTCGGCCCGACTAACTCTTTTTAATTAACCGAGCTTGACCTCCCCGAATACCCTTAAATCATCTGTCCCGAAATCAGATCCATAGTTATTTCCTTTTCCCAGATCAAAACCTAACCTACGTTTGAAGATAACTACCCCTTGGCATCTTTAAAAGTTTATGCCCAACCTATATGTATATCACCCAAATCTCCTCCTATCTTTCGTTCAATTTACCTTTTTCACTCTCTTTAACCTCTAAGGTGAGATTTGGCATTCGGCTCCTACACTTCTTTAATCGGAGATAGGATGTTCTTAATGATTCTTGAAGCTTGATTTAAGTTTCCTCCATGTTCATCCTTGCCGGTTTTGTCTCTTCTTAAATCTCTCTCCGAACTCATCGAACCAAACTTTATTGACAACATCCCTTTCTATGATAACTTGAATCGGTTCCCTTTTGATAACCCAGCTTGGGAGTTTCCTTAACTCCTCCATAACTCCTATATCTTCAAATCGACTTACCTATATAGAAAGATTCAACGAACTATCTTCTATATTTCCCTTGAAAATCTTCAACCCGAATTTAGTGAATTAGCTCTCCTATGAACAGCTTAACCATTCAAGCCGTCTTATTCATTTCTGACCACCACCATTAGGACTTCCAGGTCTTCCTTAATTTACAATTTCGTTGTTCCTACTAAAATATTTCTTCATGGCTCAATTCCAACCTTCCGATTTATCTCATAGTCATACTCTCCCCCTTAAAATTTCTGTCCTTACATGTCGAATTCCATCAATCCTTCTTTTATCGAAATTCTTGATGAATAATTTCCATTAGGGAGGATTTTAACCAAAATGGCAACCCCAACGTTTTACCTTTCAACTTCCCTTCCAATTCGCTTGATGTCCGAAACTCCTTTCCTATTCTTGTCCGATTCGAAAACCCCGAAGCCAACTCTAGTCTCGCTTCTCTTTCTGAATTCCCGTTTCTATCAATATATCCCTTACTTGAAATTCTTTATTTCTCCAAGGTCATCTTCTTATACGTGTCATCCCAATATTTCTTTTCCTCATAACTCAGATGTGGCTCGGTTGAAATAATACTTGATAAGTGAGATGAAAGAATTTCCTATCAATAAACATTAGAATGCATGTCGGGTTGAAATGACGATGCATGTGGCACACTTGCGACGATTTAGATATGCAGCACATTAGAACAACAAAATCAAATAAAATGCACGCACGAACATAAGTAAAGAAAAAATAAATAATTGATGCGAAGTATGATGCACGTGCTATGTATGTTTTGGAACCTGTCACCAATGTGGTACGTTGTTAGCTCGGTAGTTTTCCTCGTTCCTCCAATCCCGAGGTTACTTTGACTTGCTGATTATTCCTTGCCTCTCCCACGGTCTTCAAATTTTCATGAATCTTTGTGCATCAATTTGTACCTTCCATGGTCCGGGATTGCAATTTCTTGATCACAAATTCTTCTACGTCCACAGGGTTAACATCCAAATTTTCCTCGAAAATCGACCCCTACTTCTTGTCATCACCTTGTTCAAGATTCCCGTGCTTATCCTTTATGAGTTTAGATTGGGAATAGAACCTGTTTTCTAATTGCTCCCACTGGCGCGCATGATTTCCTTCCAAAACATCTTCGCCTTTCTTTACTGTTTCCATTCGTCGCTCCATATTTCCCAATTCACCCCCACAGCACGACAATTTAGCTTGGATTTGAAAAAAATAAACTCAAACCTGGTCTGTAGTATTGTCACCTTTCATGAATTTGTATTTTCCACGCTACTTGGCTCCTTCCAATCCTTTCCCGACTCGTTTTCCATCTTAGTTGAAATTTAGGGCTCCCGGAATCACTTCTTCCCGATCTTGACCTCAGTAACCTCTTTTCTAACTATTGGGTTTATTTAAAAGTTCCTCTTTGACGATTCTTGATGCTGAATTCCCACCGAAGGTGTTTTAGCTTGAATTGTCACAATCCTCGCTACCTCTTCCATAATCCGAACCCTGAGTTAAAGTACCTTCAAAGTTCATTCACTCCATACATTAATTTGGATGACCCTGTTGAATCCAATTATGGTATCTTATGTAAGAGAGCCGCGTATGTCAATCTTCGGAGCCGTAAATATTCTCCAATCAACTCTTATTTCTTCAAGTGTCCCTCTATAGTTGCATCTCTAAAGTCGAACTTCCAATTCAACTCCTAACCCTTGAACTCTAGCTCTATCTATGAGAACCACGCATCTCGAATTGTCTTTATTCTTCCCCGGTGCATCCTTCCTATCTTCTATGCATCAGAAAGAACTTGTAATAGATCGTTGCTATCGTGGAACTTGGCCGTGGTTTGATAGTATCTTCATAACCTGTAATTCATAACTTATTTCAAGGATACATGCATGCGATTAGTGTATGCTCATGGCACGTATTTAACACGAAGGGCACTGATCCAATGTAAGAATGCAACAAATAAATCAACAAAATTTAAAAAGGAAGGCAATTCATATTCAAGATCGATGCAACACACACATTGTCATATAGTTCCTAAGCCCTACGACCTAAACTGACTCGATCACGATACGAGAACACCGGTTTTGCAACCGGGCTCTGATACCACTTAAGGATGTAGCGCCCCAAACGGAAGACGTCACATCCCCCGCACTATAACCCAAACTCGGTTACGAAATGGGAAGTCCGTACCCGAATCCGAATCATAGCGAACGGGAGACCACTCACACACTATGCTAGGCGGGCTAAAACTCCGAAACCAAATAAGTAATTAACGAAAATTAAATTCACGTGCGGAAACAAATCATAAGTTCAATCACAACGTAAGCAACAAGTGACAGGTTCAACTAACATAAATACCTAGTCCCGAAATTCATACATAAATCAAAATTTCACAATTCACGGGTTCAACTATTCCTAGAAGCCTGTCCCGAATATCGCAAAGTACCATCATAATATTTATACATTCAATGCATAACTCAATCAATTACAATATGCGTGTAGTGGGACTCAGACTCGACCACACGACTTGACAGACCCAAAATCCCGCGTAGCACTCCAAACCTACAAGAACACTGAAAAGCAAATCCGGGTTTAGTCTATAGGAGACTGGTGGGTATAAAACGAGGCATAAGTAACATATACAACAATATTTAAACATTCACATGCAGACTATAATCCCAAATGAGGTTTTTAGAGCATTTCCCAAGTGGGTGAAATAAATAAGTCATCAAAAGGGATAATAACGTTCATTTTTCATTAGGTCGTTTGTGGCCCGGTGAGTGGGCGTGCATTATCTCCAACCAACACCTCGTGTAGTTCATTAAACATTCTTTCTTTCTTTCTTTCATTCATGCATAACATTCTTTTGTGTACAATCATGAACATTTACACCTTCTTCCTCCGGGTGATCGGCCGGAACCATCCATTCATTGACCAAAAGGGTTTCATGACTCCCCTAGTGGCACTCAGCTTCCATTCCTCGCAAACTCCTAATGAGGTTGGGTTACGCTGTACATTGGTGGAACTAGTGTGAGGGATCACCGTCAGTCCATGCCTCCTCGGGTTACCACTCACACTAAGTCCCTGGGCCCCATTCTGTGCATAACATTCTTTCTTTTCCCGCCAAAACATTTGGTAGGTTCATAAAATAAGGGCTTACGTTTGAAATCATTGACTCAGGAAAACGATTCTATATACATATATACTTTTGGCTGAAATCTTTACACGTTGGGAGTATATAGGGTCATTTAACTAAATAGAATAGAAACCCACCTGTACGCCTCTTACCAACAATACCTAGAAGAAAGGAGACTCGAAAGTGTCCTATGAACCCGAAATCTTCGCCCTGGAGAAAACTGTACAGAGGACAACGTAACGTGTTGGTGAGACTCAAGACTCCAAATGAACCATATAAGACGCACGACATGCAATGAACATATTATAAATGCATAAGGGATAATATTATGTAATGAACACATTCATGTGCACGATTAATGCATTTAAAGCATATAAACAAGTCATTCATTCATTCAAGGAAGCGTTCATATTCATTTAAGTTCAATCCTTACACATTTCATAACAATTCCATCCACGAATTCAAATAACGGTCATATAACGTTCTATAACACGTTTACAATTATAGAATAGACAAATAATTACATTCAATTTAAAATTGGAAATTAGAAAGGAACATGAAATAGATAACATTTTAATTTCCATAATTTAATTAAATCAAACAATATTTAATATATCATAAACATATATATATATATATATATATATATATATATATATATATATATATATATATACGTATAAAGCCATACATGCATTAACATATCTATATATTCCAGCCTAAATATTAAATTCATGCATGAAATTTACAATTCAACATGCATGCAAATGTTTATATACGTATATGTATAATCATGCATGCAAACTCTACAATAAAACATGCATGTAACTTTTATAAACCAAATATATACATGCATGCACAAGCAATTGCTAAACACACACATCCCACATTACATGCATAAATGAAGCAGCAATAAACAACAACAACGTACAGTAGCTCCTTAAACTAATCTCCCCGCCCGGGGAAATACATGCAGGAGGCTTCTGTACCAAGGCTCCCCGGCCGGGTACTTTCATGCCCAAAATCTCCCCGGTCGGGGAGATGCAACCCATAGACCTGTAGCAGCAACAAATTACAAAGCAACACCCCTGTTTCTTGGCATAAAATTAACAGCACCAATTAACAGCAACATAAGGCAGATACAGCAGCAAGAATGACACCAAGAACTCCTACATCTAACTGCTAAAACACAGTAGTTAAGCAAGGGAAACACGCAGTAGCAATTGGCATCAAATATTCGCAGCAAAATGAACGAAAAACTGAGCAAAAACACCGCAAGACAGAGCAACAATCTTCAACACTCTTCAACCCAATATTCAGCCACAAACAAGATAAACGAAAGCAGCAATTGACAGCATATAAGACCCCGAAACGCAACAGTAGCAGTTCAATTCATAAAGGAGAGAAAAGATGACCATTCTTTCATTTTCTCAAAGTGCCATTAATGAAATCATATCAAATCTTCAACTACCACATAATTAATGATCATAAATGAGAAGAGGGAGTCAAGACAATCATATTCGTGCTTAGAATCAACCAAATACCTCAAGAAATGAAAGAGACCAACAAATATGCTCATAACCTAACTATTTCTCCAAATCAGCAATATACTCATGAAAACATGATCAAAATTGGGGATGAATAGATCAAAATGACTCTAAATGAATGTATAACACAACCCTAAACTTACCTTGTGGATTGGATGGAAGATGGAAGAGATTTGAGCTTGAATCTCCAAGTAAGGCAAGGGTTAAGGGATTTTCTGGAACAGGGGCTTTTGGCTGATATTTCTTGGTATGAGGTGTGTGGTTCGGTTTGGGGCTGATATGGAGTGTTAGTGGGTTGAGTTAGGGTTCCATAGCCTCCAACCATGGTTAATTTTGTCAAGGTTTGAAGGAGATATGAGGAAAATGGCTAAGTGTGGCAGTTTAGCAGCCGTCTAGTTTTTCGGTTGAAATTCGGGGGTCCAAATGGTCTTGGAAAAATACGAGGCTAAGTTTATTGAACTCGAATTTTCGTTACGAGTTCAACGAAGTTGACGGAACTCGATTCCGAGTTCCCGAGCTCAAGATATCACATACGGAAGCAAGGGTGCGCTAATTGCTCATTAGCCCCCGATTTGGATTCCAAGAACAAAATAAATTCGAAATTTATAAAAATGAACCCGAAAACATGAAACGAGCACATATTCATATTCATAACACGTATACCTACAACATATTAAATTTTCACGAAATTTCGATATCAAATCATATAAAAACGAAGTACGTTTATGACATTCATGAGCAATACATAAACAAATTCATTACATTCCATAAAATAAAACAAAATTTAAATTCATATTTAATTAATTAAAACAACGTGTGCATTTAACGTAATTAAAAAAAAAAGACAATACTTACATAAATATTAAAATCAATGCACGAAATACATTTATACATTTAATAAAAATTGTACAAATTAAATTAATTTAAAGTCACAAGCCTGTATTTAATATACTTTAAATTTAAAGTGCACAATTTAAATTGAATTTTAACACTAATAAAATTAAAATATAAATAGTTAGCATTTAATATATAAAATTAAATATATAAAACACGTATAAACAATTAATTCGCGCAATTTGGTAAACACAACGATTTAACATAAATTCGATATTAATTAACTTAAGATATGATTAATTAACAATTTTAACATTTAAAATATAAAATTATATATATAAAACACTTATGAACAATTAGATTGCGCAAATTGGTAAACACATACGTCATATTAAAATACGGAAAAGTTGGGGCGTTACAACCTCTCCCCCTTAAAAGAATCAGTCCTCGGATTCACTACTCGCCCAAACAAACAATGAGAGATTCCCCGTCTCTCACAAGCAACAAGGAGAGAGCCCTTCCTCTCGAGCAATAATGAGAGAACCCCGTCTCTCGCAGGCAAAGAGAGCACCTCGTCTCTCAAACAAAATAAGAGAATCCCCGTCTCTTCCAAACAATGAGAGCACCCCGTCTCTCAAACAAAATAAGGCAAGGAAGTCTCCAATACTCCCAAGCAACACCACGCAAAACCATAATTAAAATCACGTATAACGGCCAAAGCAGTTAATAGCTATCATCCACTTGATTATCAATTACTCCAAGTAAGTTAACATGATAAGGAATCAAAGCACATAGCAGAAAATTATTTAAATTAAATTTTCATGGATGCATGTATCATGGATGCTTCATGTACCGTTCACCGATGTACAAAAATTTGCAGTTGGGAGTTTCGTTATATAATGCATGATCTGCCTTGAAAGTGAGTGCAGAGCTTGATTTGTCTTTAATTTCTTCACTATGCCCCGGTGAAGCCATAATAGATCCTCTTCAAATATTATTCTTAATTCCCTTCTGACTTTTACTGCTGCTAGTTCTCTTAGATCTCTCATCATTTCCCGTAATCTTCATTCGGCCCGACTAACTCTTTTTAATTAACCGAGCTTGACCTCCCCGAATACCCTTAAATCATCCGTCCCGAAATCAGATCCATAGTTATTTCCTTTTCCCATATCAAAACCTAACCTACCTTTGAAGATAACTACCCTTGGCATCTTTAAAAGTTTATGCCCGACCTATATGTATATCACCCAAATCTCCTCCTATCTTTCATTCAATTTACCTTTTTCACTCTCTTTAACCTCTAAGGTGAGATTTGGCATTCGGCTCCTACACTTCTTTAATCGGAGATAGGATGTTCTTAACGATTCTTGAAGCTTGATTTAAGTTTCCTCCATGTTCATCCTTGCCGGTTTTGTCTCTTCTTAAATCTCTCTCCGAACTCATCGAACCAAACTTTGTTGACAACATCCCTTTCTATGATAACTTGAATCGGTTCTCTTTTGATAACCCAGCTTGGGAGTTTCCTTAACTCCTCCATAACTCCTATATCTTCAAATCGACTTACCTATATAGAAAGATTCAACGAACTATCTTCTATATTTCCCTTGAAAATCTTCAACCCGAATTTAGTGAATTAGCTCTCCTATGAACAGCTTAACCATTCAAGCCGTCTTATTCATTTCTGACCACCACCATTAGGACTTCCAGGTCTTCCTTAATTTACAATTTCGTTGTTCCTACTAAAATATTTCTTCATGGCTCAATTCCAACCTTCCGATTTATCTCATAGTCATACTCTCCCCCTTAAAATTTCTGTCCTTACATGTCGAATTCCATCAATCCTTCTTTTATCGAAATTCTTGATGAATAATTTCCATTAGGGAGGATTTTAACCAAAATGGCAACCCCAACGTTTTACCTTTCAACTTCCCTTCCAATTCGCTTGATGTCCGAAACTCCTTTCCTATTCTTGTCCGATTCGAAAACCCCGAAGCCAACTCTAGTCTCGCTTCTCTTTCTGAATTCCCGTTTCTATCAATATATCCCTTACTTGAAATTCTTTATTTCTCCAAGGTCATCTTCTTATACGTGTCATCCCAATATTTCTTTTCCTCATAACTCAGATGTGGCTCGGTTGAAATAATACTTGATAAGTGAGATGAAAGAATTTCCTATCAATAAACATTAGAATGCATGTCGGGTTGAAATGACGATGCATGTGGCACACTTGCGACGATTTAGATATGCAGCACATTAGAACAATAAAATCAAATAAAATGCACGCACGAACATAAGTAAAGAAAAAATAAATAATTGATGCGAAGTATGATGCACGTGCTATGTATGTTTTGGAACCTGCCACCAATGTGGTACGTTGTTAGCTCGGTAGTTTTCCTCGTTCCTCCAATCCCGAGGTTACTTTGACTTGCTGATTATGCCTTGCCTCTCCCACGGTCTTCAAATTTTCATGAATCTTTGTGCATCAATTTGTACCTTCCATGGTCCGGGATTGCAATTTCTTGATCACAAATTCTTCTACGTCCACGGGGTTAACATCCAAATTTTTCTCGAAAATCGACCCCTACTTCTTGTCATCACCTTGTTCAAGATTCCCGTGCTTATCCTTTATGAGTTTAGATTGGGAATAGAACCTGTTTTCTAATTGCTCCCACTGGCGCGCATGATTTCCTTCCAAAACATCTTCGCCTTTCTTTACTGTTTCCATTCGTCGCTCCATATTTCCCAATTCAACCCCACAACACGACAATTTAGCTTGGATTCGAAAAAAATAAACTCAAACCTGGTCTGTAGTATTGTCACCTTTCATGAATTTGTATTTTCCACGCTACTTGGCTCCTTCCAATCCTTTCCCGACTCGTTTTCCATCTTAGTTGAAATTTAGGGCTCCCGGAATCACTTCTTCCCGATCTTGACCTCAGTAACCTCTTTTCTAACTATTGGGTTTATTTAAAAGTTCCTCTTTGACGATTCTTGATGCTGAATTCCCGCCGAAGGTGTTTTAGCTTGAATTGTCACAATCCTCGCTACCTCTTCCATAATCCGAACCCTGAGTTAAAGTACCTTCAAAGTTCATTCACTCCATACATTAATTTGGATGACCCTGTTGAATCCAATTATGGTATCTTATGTAAGAGAGCCGCGTATGTCAATCTTCGGAGCCGTAAATATTCTCCAATCAACTCTTATTTCTTCAAGTGTCCCGCTATAGTTGCATCTCTAAAGTCGAACTTCCAATTCAACTCCTAACCCTTGAACTCTAGCTCTATCTATGAGAACCACGCATCTCGAATTATCTTTATTCTTCCCCGGTGCATCCTTCCTATCTTCCATGCATCAGAAAGAACTTGTAATAGATCGTTGCTATCGTGGAACTTGGCCGTGGTTTGATAGTATCTTCATAACCTGTAATTCATAACTTATTTCAAGGATACATGCATGCGATTAGTGTATGCTCATGGCACGTATTTAACACGAAGGGCACTGATCCAATGTAAGAATGCAACAAATAAATCAACAAAATTTAAAAAGGAAGGCAATTCATATTCAAGATCGATGCAACACACACATTGTCATATAGTTCCTAAGCCCTACGACCTAAACTGACTCGATCACGATACGAGAACACCGGTTTTGCAACCGGGCTCTGATACCACTTAAGGATGTAGCGCCCCAAACGGAAGACGTCACATCCCCCGCACTATAACCCAAACTCGGTTACGAAATGGGAAGTCCGTACCCGAATCCGAATCATAGCGAACGGGAGACCACTCACACACTATGCTAGGCGGGCTAAAACTCCGAAACCAAATAAGTAATTAACGAAAATTAAATTCACGTGCGGAAACAAATCATAAGTTCAATCACAACGTAAGAAACAAGTGACAGGTTCAACTAACATAAATACCTAGTCCCGAAATTCATACATAAATCAAAATTTCACAATTCACGGGTTCAACTATTCCTAGAAGCCTGTCCCGAATATCGCAAAGTACCATCATAATATTTATACATTCAATGCATAACTCAATCAATTACAATATGCGTGTAGTGGGACTCAGACTCGACCACACGACTTGACAGACCCAAAATCCCGCGTAGCACTCCAAACCTACAAGAACACTGAAAAGCAAATCCGGGTTTAGTCTATAGGAGACTGGTGGGTATAAAACGAGGCATAAGTAACATATACAACAATATTTAAACATTCACATGCAGACTATAATCCCAAATGAGGTTTTTAGAGCATTTCCCAAGTGGGTGAAATAAATAAGTCATCAAAAGGGATAATAACGTTCATTTTTCATTAGGTCGTTTGTGGCCCGGTGAGTGGGCGTGCATTATCTCCAACCAACACCTCGTGTAGTTCATTAAACATTCTTTCTTTCTATCTTTCATTCATGCATAACATTCTTTTGTGCACAATCATGAACATTTACACCTTCTTCCTCCGGGTGATCGGCCGGAACCATCCATTCATTGACCAAAAGGGTTTCATGACTCCCCTAGTGGCACTCAGCGTCCATTCCTCGCTAACTCCTAACGAGGTCCGGTTACGCTGTACATTGGTGGAACTAGTGTGAGGGATCACCGTCAGCCCATGCCTCCTCGGGTTACCACTCACACTAAGTCCCTGGGCCCCATTCTGTGCATAACATTCTTTCTTTTCTCGCCAAAACATTTGGTAGGTTCATAAAATAAGGGCTTACGTTTAAAATCATTGACTCAGGAAAACGATTCTATATACATATATACTTTTGGCTGAAATCTTTACACGTTGGGAGTATATAGGGTCATTTAACTAAATAGAAGAGAAACCCACCTGTACGCCTCTTACCAACAATACCAAGAAGAAAGGAGACTCGAAAGTGTCCTATGAACCCGAAATCTTCGCCCTGGAGAAAATTGTACAGAGGACAACGTAACGTGTTCGTGAGACTCAAGACTCCAAATGAACCATATAAGACGCACGGCATGCAATGAACATGTTATGAATGCATAAGAGATAATATTATGTAATGAACACATTCATGTGCACGATTAATGCATTTAAAGCATATAAACAAGTCATTCATTCATTCAAGGAAGCGTTCATATTCATTTAAGTTCAATCCTTACACATTTCATAACAATTCAATCCACGAATTCAAATAACGGTCATATAACGTACTATAACACGTTTACAATTATAGAATAGACAAATAATTACATTCAATTTAAAATTGGAAATTAGAAAGGAACATGAAATAGATAACATTTCAATTTCCATAATTAAATTAAATCAAACAATATTTAATATATCATAAACATATATATATATATATATATATATATATATATATATATACGTATAAAGCCATACATGCATTAACATATCTATATATTCAAGCCTAAATATTAAATTCATGCATGAAATTTACAATTCAACATGCATGCAAATATTTATATACGTATATGTATAATCATGCATGCAAACTCTACAATAAAACATGCATGTAACTTTTATAAACCAAATATATACATGCATGCACAAGCAATTGATAAACACACACATCCCACATTACATGCATAAATGAAGCAGCAATAAACAACAACAACGTACAGTAGCTCCTTAAACCAATCTCCCCGCCCGGGGAAATACATGCAGGAGGCTTCTGTACCAAGGCTCCCCGGCCGGGTACTTTCATGCCCAAAATCTCCCCGGCCGGGGAGATGCAACCCAGACCTGTAGCAGCAACAAATTACAAAGCAACACCCCTGTTTCTTGGCATGAAATTAACAACAACAATTAACAGCAACATAAGGCAGATACAACAACAAGAATGACACCAAGAACTCCTACATCTAACTGCTAAAACACAGTAGTTAAGCAAGGGAAACACGCAGTAGCAATTGACATCAAATATTCGCAGCAAAATGAATGAAAAACAGAGCAAAAACACCGAAAAACAGAGCAACAATCTTCAGCACTCTTCAACCCAATATTCAGCCACAAACAAGATAAACAAAAGCAGCAATTGACAGCATATAAGACCCCAAAACGCAACAGTAGCAGTTCAGTTGAATAGATCAAAATGACTCTAAATGAATGTATAACACAACCCTAAACTTACCTTGTGGATTGGATGGAAGATGGAAGAGATTTGAGCTTGAATCTCCAAGTAAGGCAAGGGTTACGGGATTTTCTGGAACAGGGGCTTTTGGCTGATATTTCTTGGTATGAGGGTTGTGGTTCGGTTTGGGGCTGATATGGAGTGTTAGTGGGTTGATTTAGGGTTCCGTAGCCTCCAACCATGGTTAATTTGGTCAAGGTTTGAAGGAGATACGAGGAAAATGGCTAAGTGTGGCAATTTAGCAGCCGTCTCGTTTTTCAGTTGAAATTCGGGGGTCCAAATGGTCTTGGAAAAATACGAGGCTAAGTTTATTGAACCTGAATTTTCGTTACGAGTTCAACGAAGTTGACGGAACTCGATTCCGAGTTCCCGAGCTCAAGATATCACATACGGAACCAAGGGTGCGCTAATTGCTCATTAGCCCCTGATTTGGATTCCAAGAACAAAATAAATTCGAAATTTATAAAAATGAACCCGAAAACATGAAACGAGCACATATTCATATTCATAACACGTATACCTACAACATATTAAAGTTTCACGAAATTTCGATATCAAATTATATAAAAACGAAGCACGTTTATGACATTCATGAGCAATACATAAACAAATTCATTACATTCCATAAAATAAAACAAAATTTAAATTCATATTTAATTAATTAAAACAACGTGTGCATTTAATATAATTAAACAAAAAAGACAATACTTACATAAATATTAAAATCAATGCACGAAATATATTTATACATTTAATAATAATTGTACAAATTAAATTAGTTTAAAGTCACAAGCCCGTATTTAATATACTTTAAATTTAAAGTGCACAATTTAAATTGAATTTTAACACTAATAAAATTAAAATATAAATAGTTAGCATTTAATATATAAAATTAAATATATAAAACACGTATAAATAATTAATTCGCGCAATTTGGTAAACACAACGATTTAACATAAATTCGATATTAATTAACATAAGATATGATTAATTAACAATTTTAACATTTAAAATATAAAATTATATATATAAAACACTTATGAACAATTAGTTTGCGCAAATTGGTAAACACATACGTCATATTAAAATACGGAAAAGTTGGGGCGTTACATAGGGTGCTTTAATTGGATTCAACGGGATCGTTCACCCTAAGGAATGAAGTGAACAAACCTTGAAGGTATTTTGGTTCCGGGTTCGGATCATTGAAGAGTTATCAATATTTAAGAGGTGTTAGAGGTCAAGACCGGGAAGAACTGAATCCGGGAGCTCTGGAATTCAACTAAGATTGAAAAGAGAGGAGAGATTGGAAAGATTCAAGCAACGTAGTAAATGCGTGTTCGCAGAAGATATGGAGCAACAAATGGAAACGTTAAAGAAAGGCAAAGACTCTTTGGAAGAAAATTATGCGCTCAGGTAGAAGTAATTGGAAAACAAGTTCAACGGACCAATTGAAACTCATAAATGATAAGCACAGGAATCTTGATCAAGGTGATGACTAGAAGTAGGGGTTGATTTTCGAGGAGAAGCTTGGATGATAACCCTGTGGACGTAGACGAATTAGGGATCAAGAAATTGCAATCTCGGACGGGGGAAGGTACAAGTTGAGGCACAAGGATTCTTGGAAATCTTGAAGACCGAGGGAAAGGCAAGGAATAATCAGCAAGTCAAAGGAACCTCGGGAATGGAGGAACGAGGAAAAGCTACCGAGTTAACAGTTTACTATATTGGTGACAGGTTCCAAAGAATTCATGGCACGTGCATCATACTTCGCTTCAAATTATTTAATTTTCTTTACTTATGTTCGTGCGCACATTTTTTATTGATTTCGTTGCTCTAATGTGCTGCATACTTAATTGTAGCAAGTGTGCCACGTACATCATCATTTTAACCCGACATGCATTCTAGTGTTTATTTGATAGGAAGTTCTTTCGCCTCCCCTATCAAGTATTACTTAATCGAGCCACTTTCGAATTCAATGAAGATGACTTCGGGGAAACAAAGAATTTCAAGTAAGGGGTAGGTTGATGGAAATAGGAATTCAAATAGAGAAAGGAGCCCCGTACCTCAAGAGGATTAGAAGAGAAATGGAAAGGCGAAATCTTTAGGTTGCCAGTTGGATTAGAGTTCTCTCTAAATGAAAAAAAAAAATAATAATAAAATTTCTCATCAAGAATTTGGATGAAAGAAGGATTGATGGAGTTCGACATGTAAGGGCAGAAAATTTAAGGGGGAGATAGTTCATTGAACATTTCTATGTATAGATTTCCGATCTGGAGGTGATGGAATTATAAGGGAGCTTTTGTGAACTCCTAAGTCAGAATTGACAAGAGAAAGTCGAATCGAGTGAGCATATAATGGGATGATGTCAATCAAGATTAATTCAATGAAGTACAAAGGGGTCCAATAAGGATAATATTGTTAAGTCATCGGTTATTTCAATGGTAATTTGGAAGGAAACTTAAGCAGAGACCAAACCGAAAAGGATGATCATTGGAGGATTTACATCAAACTTCAAGAATCATCAAGAATATTTTATCTTCGATTCCAGAAATGTGGGGCCAAATACCGAATATAACCTTAAGGGGGTCAAAGAGAATGAACGGATAACATGAACGAAAGATGGGAAAGGATTCGTGTTAAGATAGACCATAATGATAAATATCTCAAGGTCGGGATTGAATCGTCAAGGCTGTCAAGAGTAGTTATCCTCGAGGATATGTTAAACTCCGATATGGGTAAGATAGTAGCTATGGACCTAACTTCGAGACGGATGGTCTAAGGGTATACGCGAGGTCAAAGCTCGGTTATTTAAAAGAGTTGGTCTGGCTGACTGGAGGTTATGGGAGATCATGAAAGATCGAAGAGGATTAGAAGCCGTAAAAGTCAGAAGGGAATCACGAATAATATGAGAAGAGGATCTATTAATTGTTTTGGGGTATCCTGAAGAGCTTAAAGACAAGTCGAGCACTGAACTCACTTTCGGGACAGATCATGTATTGGACAACAAAACTCATAGTTGTAAATTATGCAACTACCGTGAACGGTACATGAAGCATCCATGATACATGCATCCATGCAAATTTAACTTAAATAATTTTTATGTTAGGTGCTTTGATTCCTTATTATGTTAAATTACTTGGGGTAGTTGATAATCAATGTGGATGATATCTATTACCTGCTTTGGGTGTCTTACATGACTTTAATTATTGTTTCGCGTTGTGTTGCTCGGGAGCATTGAAAACTTCCTTGCTTTGTTGTTGTTTCTAAGACACGAGGATTCTCTTATTTTTGTTCGAGAGACGGGGTGCTCTCTTTGCTTGCGAGAGACGGGGTTCTCTCATTGTTATTGGAGAGACGGGGTTCTCTCATTGTTGCTCGAGAGACGGGGCTCTCTCCTTGTTGCTTACGAGAGACGGGGAATCTCTCATTGTTTTTTTAGGCGAGTAGTGAATCCGAGGACGGATTCTTTTAAGGGGGCGAGGTTGTAACGCCCCAATTTTTCAGTCGTATAGCATGACGTATGTGTTTACCAAATTGCGCGAAATAATTGTTTATACGTGTTTTATATATTTAATTCTATATATTAAATGTTAATTATTTATATCTTAAGTTAATTAATATTAAATAAATATGAATTAGTTGTTATTTAAATCCTAATGTTATTAGTACTATATATTTAGTGCATTTTAATTTAAATGATATTAACTTCATGCATTTTAAATTAAACTGTATTAATCCGTGCATGACTTTAAATTAAATAAATTGTACACTTTGATATTATGTATAATTAATTCTTGCACTTTGTTTTATATGACATTAAATTCGTGCACTTTCACATATATATTTAAAATTTCATTTAAAATTTGTCATTTATTTGAAAATGTTATGGATTTTTAAATGCATTGCTTATGAGTTATATAAACGCGCTTCGTTTTTATATGATTTGATACCGAAATTTCGTGCAAATTTAATATGTTGGAGATATACGTGTCATGAATAAGAATATATGTTTGTTTCATGTTTTCGGGTTCGTTTGCATGAGTTTCGAATTTATTTTGATTTTGGAATCCAAAATGGGGGCTAACGAGCAATTAGCGTACCCTTGGTTCCGTATGTGATATCTTGAGCTAGGAAACTCGGATTCGAGTTTCGTCAACTTCGCTGAACTCGTAACGGAAATTCGAGTTTAATGAACTTAACCTTATATTTTTCCAAAGTCATTTGATCCACCGAAATTCAACCGAAAAGTACAACAGACGCCAAATCTGCCACAGCTTACTAAAATGACCATATCTCATTCAAACCTTGACAAAATTAACCATGGTTTGATTTCTTGGAACCCTAACTCAACCGTCTAACCAGCCTTAATCACCCCAAACCGAGATAACCTTCATCACTTAGAGAAATTCTGCCAAAAATTCCTTGTTCCAGAAAATCCCGTAACTCAAGCCATCCTTGGAGATTCAAGCTCAAATCTCTTTCAAGCTTCATTTAATCCACAAGATAAGCTTAGGGTTGTATTATACATTCATCATGAGTAATTTTGATCCATTTATACCCAATTTTGAGCATGTTTTCATGGGTTTATGGCTGACTTAAGAATTAGTTAGGTTTTGAGCATATATGTTGTTCTCTTTGATTCCTTGATGGTTTTGGTTGATTCAAAGCATGAAATTGGTTGTCTTGACTCCTTCTTTGCATTTATGGTGATGTATTACATGGTAGATGAAGCATTTATGAGTTACCATTAATGAATTTATTAAGACAATAGCATGAAATGCTCTTCTTTTCCTCCCTCACGACTTGAACTGCTGCTGCTGCATTTTATAACTGAAATTGCTATAAATTGCTACTCCTTTCCGCTTTGTTGGTTGTTTGGTTGATTGGTCTTGTTGTGCAAGAGCTTTTGCTCTGTTTTGCTTCCGTTTTGCCCTGTTTTTGGGACGTGAACTGCTGGTGTCTGCTGCTGCATTTTTCCTTGCTTTATAGTTGTCCATTTCAATCATTTTTTAGGGAGTTTTAGCCTAGTTGCTGTTGTATCTTCTTCCTTTAATTGCTGCTATCTTCTGCTGGGTATTCATGAAGGTAAAACAGAGGTTTAAGCCTTGAGCTGCTGCTGTCTCGTGCCTGTACTGCAACTCCCCGGCCGGGGAGATTTTATGCGTGAAAAGTCCCGGCCGGGTAGCTCTGGTGCAGAATATGCTGTGGGTTGCTGCTGCTTTCTTTTTCTTTCCTTGCATGTAACTGTTAGTGTTTGCATGAAAAAATATATATATAATGTGAGTGATGCATGAATGTGTACGTTCATATATATGTATAAATTGTAATTGTGCATGCATGATTTGTAATTGTTAGGATTTGCATGCATTTGATTATAATATGCATGGATTTACATGTTAATGCATGTATGTAATTCTATATAATTATGTTTGCATGAAATGATTTAAATGGAGCTTTAAATGCATGCATGTTGCACGTGGTTATAAAATATATTTGCATGCATGTTGAATATTAATTGATTTAATTGAACTATAGATTTAATTGGGATTTATGACTTGCATGTGCATGTTTTTATATATATGTATCACTCCTGCTCACTCAGTCTTCTAGAGACTGACCCTCTTCCCCCAACACTTTAGTGTGTAGATTTGGCTTTGGAGTTTCGAGCTAGGCGGAGTTGTGTTGAGTTTGAGTCGGTCAAGTTAAGTTAGAAGCGTCTCTGCATTCACTTATGTATTTAAATTGTGCATGATTCAACCTTGTAAGATTTTGAACTTGAAACTTTGTATATCTGCTATTGAATTGCTCTTGCCGGGCTTTGGTTATGAGTTAAAAAGAGGTCTGAAGAGCCCAAGTCTGCTTGCGGTTCGTGTGTTTAACTTCTGCAGGCTGTGGCCAATGCATGTGTTTGGTTTTGAGATTCCCGATGCATTATGTTTGGTTGATTGGTTTAATTGCAGGGTCTAAGTTCCGCCTAGCTTAGGAAGTTTATTTTGTTTGTCTCCCATTCGCTATGGTTTAATACGGGTGCGGACTTCTCATTTCGTTACTCGCGTTGAGCTGTAGTGCGGGGGATGTGGTGCCTCACGTGCGGGGTGCTACATTGTTGGAATCAATAAAGGACCTACACTTATTGTAGGTAAGATGATCTCTTATTACACAAGTCATTCATGTTCCATCCTAAAATCCTTGCGCAAGGTGGTTAGATCAAGACATCAAGAAAATGGGGTTTTCTTGGATTGAGATCAAATGGAATATGAAGGGAACTTTGTTTTAAGATTAAGATTAGTAGGGCTCTCCATATTGCCATGCCCTAGATCTTAATCGAGAGATAGGATGGTAGGAGGATCGTATCCCACATGGTGTCATTGACTGAAAGGCTCTTTTGAATATACATTCACATTTCGGGTAGGGGTCACACACCTATTGCTAGACTATGGTCGTGTGATCTGTGAGGTTATTAATTAATAAAGTGTATTAATTAATTAGGCTCACTGATAACTGAAATTGAACTTAGAGAGTCACACACAAATACCGGGTTCAAAGGGTATTGTTAGAAAAATCAAGTAATTGATCGAAACTAGACCACATGTGTATGGTACACGTGTGCGAGTCAAGAGCGCGTTTGGATGCGTGACTCTAATTATAGAATTGGATCATGTGTTAATTAATTGTAGAATTAATTATTAAGTCCAAATATAATTAATTAGAGAATTAATTATAAAGCCGAAATATAATTAATTGGAGAATTAATTATGAATCCCTTAATATAATTAATTAAGAGAATTAATTATGAAGCCAAATAAAATTAATTAGAGAATTAATTTTAGCCCGTTAGAATTAATTAAGAATTAATTCTAAATCCCTTCATGGAATGAATTAGAGAATTTATTCTAAGTGTTTTAGTATTTAATTATTTACTTTTTCTAATTTGATTAGAATAAAGAAATAAATAAATATCTTCTATTTTATTATTCTAAAGTATTAATTCTAATATGATTAGAATAAATATTATTGGGATAAGACATTTAATTATTACTAGAATAATTAAATATTCCTAAATTAGTTAGGAGCTCTTTTTCCAGAAAAATGAATATCTTATTTTAGATGAGATATTATTTACTTGGAGAGAGAAATAATAGAAGAAAAGTCAAAGTAGGAGGCTATCTCCTACAAGGCTTTAGGGTTTCGAGCCCTAGCCTATAAAAGGACTAAGGGGTTCGAATTTTTTGACTTACACGTGATTAGGAGATCACGTCCAAACTTCATGGAATTTTGGGGATAATTCTCTTGCTCTCTTTTTCTCGTGTCTGTTTCCTGAATAAGCATGTTATAGTACTAACATACTCACTAACATGATTTGAATCTAGGTTGGTGTGGATTAATACTCTAGAGGATTATTTTATTATTCTAAAGTATTAATTCTAATATGATTAGAATAAATATTATTTGGATAAGATATTTAATTATTACTAGAATAATTAAATATTCCTAAATTAGTTAGGAGCTCTTTTTCCAGAAAAATGAATATCTTATTTTAGATGAGATATTATTTACTTGGAGAGAGAAATAATAGAAGAAAAGTCAAAGTAGGAGGCTATCTCCTACAAGGCTTTAGGGTTTCGAGCCCTAGCCTATAAAAGGACTAAGGGGTTCGAATTTTTTTACTTACACGTGATTAGGAGATCACGTCCAAACTTCATGGAATTTTAGGGGTAATTCTCTTGCTCTCTTTTTCTCGTTTCTGTTTCCTGAATAAGCATGTTATAGTACTAGCATACTCACTAACATGATTTGAATCTAGGTTGGTGTGGATTAATACTCTAGAGGATTTTTACTTTGGAATCTCGAAGAAAGAATCGTTCAAGAAATGGGGATTCATACCGCATGAAGAACGTTTGAGGGCGGCTCAAAACATTTCAAGGACGCTTCAATTATTGTAAGTTTCTTGATATTCCACTTAGTTTTGAAACGAACATTGCAAGATCACGATCCCTTTTGGAAAGATTTTTAAACTTCCGCTGCTTTAACTCTGCTGTTTTCCAACAAGTGAGTAGTGTGGGTTTTAGGGTGTATGGGCTCGTTTCGGAGCCCGATTTGTACTCTCATGTGATCTACGCATGCTATTTGATGTTATATGTTGGTTTTGCTTCGTTTCGTGGAGTTTTGGGTTGGTTCAATCTCCCCGCTCGCTCGCCAACATGATTGCTCTGTCCATAGCTCGATCGTGGCCGCGACCGAAATTAGTTCATTTCTCGTCACGGGCGCGACGCCGTATTTTGTTGGGCGTCTGGATAGGTGTCGTGGGCGCGACCAAAATTTGTACATTTTGTGTGGTGGCCATGAAGCAAGGTCAGTGGCTCTGACTGGAGGAGTGTTGCGGGCGCCATGCTTTTAGGTGCAGCCGCGACACTTGTCTAGTTTCATTTCTGTTGTTGCGGCGCGGCGCCGACCCCTACTGTGTTCGTTTTTCATGCTTTGCTCTCATTTCTTTCGGCTTTGTTCGTTCTTTCCCGCCCGAAGCATGCTCCCCAACATGATTTATGATTGTTTTACGTTATGCATTGCCTTAATTGTTATGATATGCATCTGTATGCTTTGATTACATGTAATTTGTATAATTGGGACCATGCATCATACGAGTTATGACTTATGAACGTTCATACATTTGCCGTGTGTCTATGTGGTTCTTTGTAAGTCTAAGTTTTATCTTTTTCCTTCAGCTTGTTCAGGTACACCCGGGGTGGTGTTTTGTCGGCCTAGTTGATTCCGGGGTGAATCAAGCACTTCATTTTCGTCTCTGTTTGGTACAAGGTGAGGTTAGGATATAGTTAAACCCTAATGCAACGTGCTCGTTTTGAATGCATGCGACATATATGCCTTATGTATATGTAAATATATGCGAAATACGTATCTTTATAGATTTGCAACACGTTTGAATGTATGAACGCTAAGTATGAGCCTATGTATGCTTGCTTTTGAATTTGATACGTATGTATGTGGCAAACAGGCTTGTGTGTATGTATAGTATGTACGCATGTGATAAGTCGCATGCATGTGATATGTACGTATATGTGTGTGTATATCGTATGCTTGTGGCACGCACGATATATCTTGGTATGCACCATTGTAGCGGGCTCAAGACTTGACTTAACTTGTACATGATCTTGCTTGATGGGGCCCCGGAGACTGTGGGTAAGGAGCACCCGGGGCAACCAAGGGGTCGCCGGGCACGACCCCTGTGCATAGTCTCCACTTGTTACGTGATAAGGATGTATCGAAACCCACCAGGAGGTTTGGTAGGGGGACGGAGTCCTGACGGTTTGAGAAGCATTGAGCACTCCCCTCGTCTTCTTAGATGGCTAGGGTCACGAATGTGACACCCCGTCTTCTCGGCAATCCAGGTATGACATCACGAGAGAATTTATTTCTGTATTTTTGTGACTTATGTGTGATTCGCATGCTTTACGTGTCAATTTGTATTTTATTTAATTATGTGTGCGTTAGAATTTAAATGTACTTGGACTCAATCGTCCAATATTTGCTAATTAGGGACCTAATTGTAATTAGGGTGTTGAGCCATTTTTCGGCTAACTGAGCTCGGGAATTCGAATGCGAATTCCAACCTTGTCATTGAGTTCGTTTTGATGATTCGGACTCGATGAATTAAACTTTTTATTTTTCTAAAGCCGTTTGATACCCCTACCGTTTTAAAATCCGATCCAAGTGGACCAGATCCTTTTTGACCCGACCCTTTAAATCGACCCGTTTCAGCCCTTTATGGCAAAAAATATCTCCCCTTTTCCCCTCACTTTGGATCGATCAACACAAGGCAAGAAAGGAGAAAAAGAAAGCCTCCCCATTTGGTCATTCAAGCTTTGGCTCAAGCTTGTGCTCCATCCGACCATCCGATCGAAGAACCAAGGTAAGATTTGTGATCCTCTCATTACGTGCTTCGATTTTACCCTATTGAATCTTGCTTTCCTTTCTTGATTCTATGAACTTGGAGGTTGATGATGAATAGTATGTTTGTATGAAAATTTGATCTCTTATCTTCATACTTGAATTATATGATCTAAATTTGATGTATGTTCTTCTCTTGAGCTCCCTTGTTGTATAAATGTTGGAATTTTTGTTGTTGGGTGAGTATTGCATACAACTACATTAATGGAGCTTGAAGAAGATGAAAATGGCAACTTGGTTTCTTGCTTGTTTCATGCCTTGAACTTGAGATATATGATAGAGCATGTGTTTGTGATGTTATACCTCAATTATTGCTTGATTTGGTTGAGTTTGGAGGTGGATTTTGCAAAATTTGGTTCCTTCCCCAAACATCCCTATTTCTGCTATGTTTTTGCTGCCCAGAATGACTCCCCGGGCGGGGATTTTTTGAACTAAAAAGTACCCAAGCGGGTACTTTAGTACAGAAGAGTTTCTGCACTGTTTTTCCCCGACCGGGTAAATTTTGCCTTGTAATTTCCCCGGCCGGGTACCCCCTCATACGACCTCCGATTGAGCAGATTTTCGGACACGATCAACATGTTTGAGTCTAGAACAATCTCCAATTGGAAAAAACCCAAAATTCGTTCTAGATTGTCGCCACTTCGCCAAAATTCTGCATTCGTTCAACTTCAAACCTCCTCCATTTTTGGATCCCTTTGAACCACGATTCGTGCCATATATCATCGGAAAGATCTATGTGTCTAGTTTCATTTCCAACAAGCAAAACTTAATTACCATTCCTGAAACTCAAAATATTCTTGTTTTCGTACAGCTTGTCCGTTTCAGTAAAACTGTCAGCTTTGTCCCAATTTCACTCGAAACCCCTTTTTGTGTTCTTATTCCATTTTTCTCGTATCTTCCCACCTTTGAACTTATTACTAACTTTTTTTATCATGTTTATGTGTATGTATGTACTCTTATATGCCTTTTGTTTACCTTTGTTTGCATTAATTGCGCACATGAACATGCCTTGATGTGTTTTAAGCATATGTTAAGTTATGAAATGCATTTCTTTACATGAAATGAGTTTGAATGTGAACTTTACCTATGTATTTGCATGTCCTAAGTGTTAATGCATATGTCGTGCATCTATGTGGTTCATTCTTGCGTCTAAGTTTTGTACTTTTGTCTTCAGTTTGTTCAGGTGCACCCGGGGTGGTGTCTCATTGGCGGTGTTGATTCCGGGGTGGATCATTTGTCTCATTCTTGGTTCCTTTGGTGTAAGGTGAGGTTAGGTTATAGTTAAACCCCATGTAAGGTGCTCGTTTTGTATGCATGGAGCTATAACCTTATGTATAAGTAAATACGTGCGAAATATGTAAGTTTATGCATTTGTTAAGCCTTTGCAAGTATAATGAGCTATGTACAAGCTTATGTACGCTTGTTCCGATTTGTTACTGCATTCGTTCAGTGTTGCAAAATTAAACCACGCTTCAAACCGTGTGCCTCTTATGATCCGGGAGATACGAGTAAAGGATTTGACACGGAGAGGTATGAATTGTAACATCCCGACCAATCGGACTTTCAGGTAACCTATTATTTGTCGTGAATGCACGTGCCATGAATGCAAATACCTCCGTCCTTAGATCCATGTTGGTTTCCAAATTGAAGGCTTTGTTCACGCATCCATTGTTTGTTAGCCTTTAATTGATCTCAGTTGGAAACCATATGTTCCTTTGATCTACACGCATAGAACTTCTTCAGCCTATCCCAACACATGTTATAGGCGTGGTTAGTTCCCCCACAATAAGCGCACGGTTGAGGCCCTTTTCTTAATATTTGAAGGACTCCCGGCCTTATGCTTCTTTCCACGAATCTTCTTTTTAATTTGAGTACCGGGATGTTGGGATTTTTCCTCTACTTGTAGGTTGAGCAAAACCCTAACTCATCTCTTAATCACGAATTCTCTTCTTCGTTACCTCTGGTTTGATTTCGACCTTTAAAGCTTTCTCCGTAGCTTTATCCCATGTGCTCATATCCTCCATGTTTAAGGCCTCCTCGAACTCATCCTGAAGTCCTTCCATGCAGTACCAAGTCTTCATCTCCTCATTATCCATAATATGAGGCACATAAGTGCCTAACCTCTCTAACTCTTCAAGGTACTCCATGACAATTTTGCCACCTTATTTTAAGATAAGGAACTCCTCAAATATTCGGTCTCGTAATTTGGTCGGTGTGTACCTCTTCCTAAACTCCCAAACGAATGTATCCCATATCAAGACTTCGCTTTTTGCTTCAATCTGTGGGCCAATTCTTTTCCACCGATGTCTTACTTGTCCTTGTAGAAGTAGAATAGCAAGGAAAGCCATATCTTGGGAGTTACACTGTAACGCCCCAGTTTTTCAGACATATAGCATGACGTATTTGTTTACCAAATTGCGCGAAATAATTGTTTATACGTGTTTTATATATTTAATTCTATATATTAAATGTTAATCATTTATATCTTAAGTTAATTAATATTAAATAAATAAGAATTATTTGTTATTTAAATCCTAATGTTATTAATACTATATATTTAGTGCTTTTTAATTTAAATGATATTAACTTCATGCATTTTAAATTAAACTGTATTAGTCCGGGCATGACTTTAAATTAAATAAATTGTACACTTTGATATTATGTATAATTAATTCTTGCAATTTGTTTTATACGAGATTAAATTCGTGCACTTTCACATATATATTTCAAATTTCATTTAAAAATTTGTCATTTATTTGAAAATGTTATGGATTTTTTAAATGCATCGATTATGAGTTATATAAACGAACTTCGTTTTTATATGATTTGATACCGAAATTTCGTGCAAATTTAATATGTTGGGGATATACGTGTCATGAATAAGAATATATGTTTGTTACATGTTTTCGGGTTCGTTTGCATGAGTTTCGAATTTATTTTGATTTTTGGAATCCAAAATGGGGGCTAACGAGCAATTAGTGCACCCTTGGTTCCGTATGTGATATCTTGAGCTAGGAAACTCGGATTCGAGTTTCGTCAACTTTGCTGAACTCGTAATGAAGATTTGGGTTTAATAAACTTAACCATATATTTTTTCGAAATCATTTGAATCTCTGAAATCCAACCGAAAAACGAAACGGCCACAAAACAACCACACTTTACCATTTTAATCATAACTCTCACCATACTTGACCAAATTAACCATGGTTGGACTTTTTGGAACCCTGACTTAACCCTCTATCAGCGCTAACCAACCCCATTTCGAGCCATACCTCATACAAAGAGAGAATTCAGCCAAAACCTCCAGACTTCCAGTTCCCGTAACCCTTGTGCACGTTGGAGATTCAAAGCTCAAATGTAGCGCCCCAACGGAAGGCCCCACATCCCCCGCACCGGGACCCAACTCGCATATGAAATGGGTAGTCCATACACGAGCCGAATCACGGCGAACGGGGACTCACTCACACTCTAGGCTAGGCGGGAGCTAGAACCTCGAAACCAAATAAACAAGCTCAAGAAATAAATGCAAGTGCGGAAGCAGAACATATAATCAATCACGAGGTTATCGAAAAAGGTAATTAACATGAGTACCTAATCCCGAAAGTTCCCAAACATAAAACATACATCGAAGAGCATGAATCACGGCTTTATTCTATCCCTAGAAGTCTGTCCCGAAACAATATCATAAAATCATAACAATTTATGTGCAAATCTATAACTTAACACTTTACAAAATGCATAAAATTAGACTCTAACTCGATGAAGAGACTCGACAGACTCGACTTCCCGCCTAGCACTCCAAAACCTGCAAAGAACTGAAAACAAAGCCGGGTTCAGTCTATAAGAGACTGGTGGGTGTAAAACAGGGCATCAAATGATATTATCGCAGAATTTAAACACTCACACATGCAAGCTATAATCCCGTGTGAGGTTTGTTTAAATATTTCCCAAGTGGGCGAAAACAAAGTAAAACAACACTCGGGATTACAACAATCAATTTCATTTATTCATTCAATCATGTGGTCATTACGTGAGCCCGGCGAGAGGGCGAATTCTCCAACCTTCTCCTCGTGTGTGTATTAACTAATTCATTTATGCAAGCTATAATCCCGTGTGAGGTTTGTTTAAATATTTTCCAAGTGGGCGAAAACAAAGTAAAACAACACTCGGGATTACAACAATCAATTTCATTTATTCATTCAATCATGTGGTCATTACGTGAGCCCGGCGAGAGGGCGAATTCTCCAACCTTCTCCTCGTGTGTGTCTTAACTAATTCATTTATTCATTCAATCATTCATTAGTGATCATACCATATTTATTCATTCGTTCATGCATTCGTTCATTAGCATACATTCATAATCATATCATTCATAATTATATCATAAAATAAGTTCCAACCTTCTTCCTCCGGGTGGTGGACGGGTTAGCAAGACCCGACCACCTCAATCATTGACCAAAGGGGGTTCATGAGTTCCCCAAAGGCACTCAGCTCCCATTCCTCGCTAATCTCCTAGCGAGGGCCGGTATCACTGTTAATATTTGTTGGGACTAGTGCACGGAGATCACCGTCAGCCCGAGCTTCCCCGGATAGCCACATACACGTAGTCCCGGGCCCCCATAAACAATGTGTTCACTGATCTCGCCAAAACATTTGGTAAAGGATTCATGAAAGGAAAAAGGGCTTTACGTTGGAAATCATAGACTCTTTTAAAAGGACTCGATATCTATACATATATATAATATTTTGGCTTAAAACTTCACATAAGGATATATCAGGGTCATCATAGCTAATAGAAGAGAAACCCACCTGTTACACCTTAACGACAATATCAGAAGAAAGAAAGACTTGAGGTATCCTATGAACCCGACATCTCCGCCCTGGAGAAACTGTACAAGGACAACATAGTGTATACGTGAGACTCAAGACTCCATATGAACCATGTACGACGCACGACATGTTATGCACATGATAAGAGATGCATACGAGGTAAAAATCATGTTAAGAAGCCAAACTACCAAGTATTTCATTCTACTTGTTCCATCCATGAAAGTTTCATATTCAAACGTTTCATAATTCATAGCAATTCTAAGTCATGAATTTCATATAACAATTAAAACTCAAATTTATTAAGTTTACAATTATAAATTAGATAAAACAAAGGCATTCAAATCATTTAAATATGTAAAACATAAAATAGATAACAATCAATTTCATAATTCAAAGGTCACACTTCATGAAATAATATCATACTATTTAAATCATTAAATAATAACACTTAAATTTCATTTTAATTCAATATATATCATACCACTTTAGTCTCATAATTTCATTTCAAATTAATATCTTCACATTTTACGTCAAATGAATCCAAGAATTTCATATAACAATCGTCACACGTACTATTTCACGTTTACAATTAGAAAATAGGCAAATAAAAACGTTCAAGTCATGATTGGTAATTAAACAACGTGAAATAGATAACAATTAAATTCTAAAATTAAGTGAATTAAACAATACTTAATATTTATAATTAATCATGCATTTAAATAATATATAATATTATATTAATATATATATCTATATACATAGCATGCATGCACTTAAAATAATTAAAGAACATGCATGTAATATAAATATATATATACACGTACAGACACATTATACACTCATGCATTAATACACAAATATACACATTTAATACATAGTTTATGCATGCATGCATATAGATACGTATATTACAAGCACACACCAATTTACATAAATTAAACACATACACAATGCATATATATACAGAACCGTAGCAGCACCCCTTTGCACACCAAGATTTCATGCAAACCAGCAGCAAAAAGCTTCCAACAGCAGGCCATACATATATCAATCAAAACCATGCACAAATCAAGACACACATGTATATATACATATATATTACGTACACACATCACCCTTCATGCCAAAGAACAGCAGCTAAATAAATATATACACACATATAAAACGAACAGAAGCAACAACATAAACTAAAGAAAGAAGCAGCAGCAGAAACTAAAGAAAGAAGCAGCAACAAAACGGAGAAAAGAAGCAGTAGCATCCTGCACTCCCCGCCCGGGCAACAGCCTGTACAAACTCTCCCCGCCCGGGGAGAGGTGATGCAGAAACGATCTACACAAAGTGTCCCCGCCTTTCAGTTAAAACTCTCCCCGCCCGGGGAGAGTGTTTCAGGAGCACGCAGACAGCAGCATCAACGTAACTTTATAGGGGAAGCAACAGAAATTCAGGGCCAAGGAGCAAGTGCAGCAATGCAGCCATAAAATACGTAAAATCCGAAGCAAATTTCAGTCATAACTCAAGCAACAACCGGCAAGGCAACAACTTCAACATTCAACCCCCAAAAGCTTCAAAGATCTCAAAGATTCAATAATGGTGGAGCTTCATATTCAACATACACATCAAATACAAGGCAAAGAATGGATCAAGGATACATCAAGGAGCACATAACACTTCACGGATTAAGAATCGAAGCAAAAACGAGCAAGATACACACAAATCTACACAAACCCGTAACTAATCATGCCCAAGCTCAAAACTCACTCAAATCATGGTCAAAATCAAAGATTCAAGGCTTAAAAGTTGTATCAAGATGTGGACAACAATAATATATGCTTACCTCTTTGATTGGATGAAGTTTGGACAAGTTAAGAGCTCAATTTCTTCAAGGATTGCAAAGTGACGGAAAAACTGGAAAGCAGGGGGTTTGACTGAGTTTCTCTCCTTGTGTGAAGATTAGTTCGTTTTGGAGAGAGTGGAGGCTGATAGAGGGTTGAGTTAGCTTTCCAAAAGTTAAACCATGGTTAATTTGGTTAAGTATGGTGAGAGATATGGTTATTTTGGTGAGATGTGGCAGTTTTGGCGCCGTTTCGTTTTTCGGTTGAATTTCGGAGGTTCAAATGATTTTGGAAAAATATGAGGCTAAGTTCATTAAACCCGAATCTTCGATATGAGTTCAACGAAATTGACGGAACTCGATTCCGAGTTCCCGAGCTCAAGATAACACATACGGAACCAAGGGCGCGCTAATTGCCCATTAGCCTCTGATTTGGTTCCACAATTCAAAATAAATTCGTTACCAAGTCAAACGAGATCAAAAACATGAAACAAGCATATAAACATGTTCATAACACATTAACCTACAACATACTAAATTTTCAAGAAATTTCGATTTCAATTCATATAAGAACGAGGTATGAATAAAACACTCATGCGCAAAACATTAACAATTTCATAACACTACAATTAAATAACAAAATTCAAATTCTATTTTCAAATAAAATCAAAGTCAAAAATTTATATGAAATTAATTAATTATCATAATTAAAGGTATAATTAATTAAGATTAACACTTAACTATTAAATTAAAATTACTAATTTTAAAGAATTAAAAATATAATAAAATAATATAATAACAATTTATAGAAAAAATTAAATATATAAAACACTTATAAAAAAAAATTAATCACATAATTAAATAATTTAATTGCGCAATTTATAAACACATACGACATAATTGTACAATTGAAAAACCGGGGCGTTACAATCTCTCCCCCTTAAAAGAATCCGTCCTCGGATTCACTGAATGCCTAAAACAATTAGTGAAGGTACCCCGTCCTTCGCAAGCAACAAGGAGAGAACCCCGTCTCTCAAACAACAATGAGAGAACCCCGTCTCTCAAAACAACAATGAGAGAACCCCGTCTCTCAAAAACAGAAATTACATCAAAGAGTAAATACCAAGAAGAAAAGATTCAAAATGTGAGTTACAATAATGAATAATCACGTAGATCACTCAGGGACACGTAATAACATCAATAACAACATAACGAGAGACAACGAAAACAATCAATTAGCAAGGTATAGAGCATTAAAAATCAATTAAATCGAATTGTACGTATGCATTTGCCATGAATGTTTTATGTACCGTTCACCGTAGTCAAGAAATTTGAAGTTGATTAATTCATGGTCCAATTGTATAATGTGACCCAAAAGCTAGATTGGCTCTTGACTTATCTTTAACGCCCTTCATATGAGCGTCCGGTTGAAGAGAAGACAACTCTCGGCTGATCCTACTTTGACTCTTACACCTTGATTACCTTCTTCAATTTGGCGGATTCCTTAGAATTCAATTAACTCTTAGAATAGTGTTCCATTCCTTCTCTAACTCCTCATCCTTAACTTCTACATCTTTCCTTGACATGACTAACTCTTTCAACCAATCGAACTCTGCTTTATCCTACACGTCATTAGAACATTCCTTTCATGATTCATGTTTGAATCTTCTATCCTTGTCAATGCCCGAACTCACCATATCCAAGATCAACTACTTCCAAGGCCCTACGTTCGATTTCCATCTCATGATCGTTCCCACCATTGGACTAACCTTTTCGTGGATCCTTTCTCATCTCTTATCCATGGTATCTCTTTGTTCTCTTTAAACCAGTAGTTGTACATTTGGTTCTGTTCCATGTAATCTCTTAATTAGGGATAAAAATTTCTTAATGATCCTTGATGCTTGATCCAAGTCCTTTAACGATAATTACTTTCCGATTTCCTTTAACTTAATATCCTCTGAAGCCTTTATGAAGGAACGATTGACAACTGAGTAAGGTTTATATGTCGTGCGTTATCCACCTTCTTTCTCATTCTCCCCGTGGTAATCTTCAACTCGAATTTTAAAGACTTAGCTCTCACCTCGACGGTTTAATCGTTAAGGCCTCCTTATTCCTTTCCAATCACCATTATTAAGCTTCCATATTTTCCAGGGCTTGCATTTTGGTTATTCTCACCAAATAATTCTTCGAGCATATCTTCAAGCTTTAAATCTATTTCTTGGTCATGCTCTCCCCCTTAAAAAGAATTCCTGATCTCCCCGACTTATTTCCCTGGGACGAACAACTCTAAGTGGGAAAATGTGTTCGATGGCCTAGCTCACGCTCACTTTAAAGTGCTTGATTGGAGCAACGACCCTTTTCCTTTGCTTCCCAAACTCCTGTTTAACTCCATTAAATTTCCTAACTTATCTCATCCAATTTATATGTCCTGAAACCTTCCACTTCCCTCCTTGACCCACTCTGTCAACCTAAAATGTTTCTTCTTCACTTTGTTCAATAGGGCTTTAATCAGAGTAATAGCAAAAGTATTAACGGGCGAAGTCCTAACAAGTAAGCACTAAAATAATGCATGCTGGGTTAAGATGATAAATGCATGTAGTAAATATTTTAAACAAGGAAATGCAACTGCAACATTAAGACACATAATCCAACAACTAAGTATACAACAATAATTTAACAATTAGAGTATTAAAACACATATAATAAGAATTTGAAATAATTAATTTGCGATGCATGGTGCACGTGCTATGAATGCATTGAACTTGTCACGGTAGTGGTATCTTTAGCACGTCATCTTGTCCTTTGATCTCGATGTTGTGAGCATAAGTCATAAGGTTGAACATTGTTCGATCGTTGATGCTGCTTCCCATAGTTCTTAAATCTCCATGGTCCGAGATCACGATCCCTTGAACCCATATTCTTCTAGGTCTTCACAGTTTCCTTGTATCCACTTATGTGTTCCCGCGATCCATAATTGAAATTCCTCAAATCCAACTTCTTTTATGTCCATGGCGTTGGCATCTTGACTTCCTTCAAAGATTGATCCCAAATAATGTTCCAAATCTTACCCTTAGTTGTCTCTCTGCTCAAGGTTTCCTTAACTATGTTTCTGGATTCAATGATTGGATGAACTCATCTTCTAATTGCTTACACTTGAGCACATAATTTCCCTTCAACAACTTTTTGCCTTTCTTTATCGTTTCCATTTATTACTCCATGCCTCCCAACTCGAACTCACAACCTGACGATTCAGCTTAAGTCTGGAAAGAAGACTTCGATCCGAAGGAAAATAGAACCTTTGGCATCTCGGCTTTCCATGATCTTGAAATCGCCATATCGATCGGTTCTCACTAACTCCTTCCAATCCTACTTCTTCCTTACCCAAACTTGAGTTCTCTTGAGGGTCTTTGTCTCCTCGTTGAAAAAATCCTTAATCCTAAACATCTTCAAGATTTCCTCATGATTTTATGTCTCCTTCCGCAATTTGGTGAAGTTCTTGGGATTCAATTAACCTTTCAGAAGTGACGATCACTGCCTTCTTTTCCGATGTGACTCTTTGGAACGATAAGAGAGCTTTGGTTCATCGTGGTAAGGACACTAAGGAACATGCCTTCATTTACAAAAGACCACGAGCCCCTGATCTTTATAGGTAATCCCACCTTCTATCACGATGCTGAATAATGGAATATAAGTCCATATTGATAGCCTTACAGATTCAACACCCGACCTTCCAATTCCTTAAGTCCATAGCATCTCCATTGATTTGATAGAAGAACTCTTTGGTGAGGTTCATAAAAGCTTTATTAACATGACAAGAACCTATAACAAAAAACTCCACTCAAATATAGATGCATGTAGATTAGCATATGCTTATGACACATAATTAGATCAATCAAAACACATAAAATGCAAATGCAAAATTGAAAATAGATCACATATATCAAGAAATTTCGAGTAATTAATAACAACTTAACCATGAAAATTCAATGCAATGCACACGTTGTCAAGTTGTTCCTATGCCGTACAACCTAAACTGACTCAATCACGACACGAGAACCCAGGTTTTGCAACCCTAGGCTCTGATACCACTTAAGGATGTAGCGCCCCAATGGAAGGCCCCACATCCCCCGCACCGGGACCCAACTCGCATATGAAATGGGTAGTCCATACATGAGCCGAATCACGGCGAACGAGGACTCACTCACACTCTAGGCTAGGTGGGAGCTAGAACCTCGAAACCAAATAAACAAGCTCAAGAAATAAATGTAAGTGCGGAAGCAGAACATATAATCAATCACGAGGTTATCGAAAAAGGTCATTAACATGAGTACCTATGTAACATCCCGCTCGCTCGCCCGTACAGGTACGCCACTTCGAGATTTTTATATGCGTATTTAAATTAATTTAATTATGCAAATACGTGTTATTTTAATGACAATGTGATTATTTGAATTTATTTGAATTAATTGATATATTTATAAATTGAATATTTAAACGTTTTTAAGTTTTTAAACTTATTTTTAATTCGTTTGAGTTTCAACTCGTTTCGAAATTTTGTGAAAATTTGATATGCATGAATTATACGTGTTATGAATTCATTTGCGTGCTCGTTTTAGTTTTTCGGACTTGTTTGATATGGTAACGCACCATATTTTATTTGTTAGGGACATGAGGGCCTAACTAGTTTTAGCGCGCCTTGTGTTCCGGAATTTATATCTTGAGCTCGGGAATTCGGATTCGAATTCCGGAAGTGACGCCGGACTCGTAACGAAGACAGGGAACTAAGGAACCTACCCTTGTATTTTTCTAAGCCCGTTTGATCCTCCGAATTTCGCCCGAAACGTGATTCTCGGGCAGATTTACCACCCTTTACCGTTTTGCCCGTAATTTATTCGTTTTAACTCCGTTTGACCCGATTCTTGAACCTATTTCTTCCTAACTCACCTACCTACTCTCCCACTTGATCATTTCTCCCTTTTCAGCAGCCAAGGACCGAGAGAGAGCAAGGAAAGAAGAAGAAAGAAGGAATTCCCGTCACTATTCACCCAAGCCGGATTTTGAGCTCGTTCGACCTCCATTCTTCATCAAATCGAAGAGGTAAGCACATATTCTTGATGTACATCTTCTCCCCGTTCATTTGAGACCTCTTTTGCTTGCATTCATGGAGTTTTATGGCTGATTTGAGTGTATGAATAGTAGCGGGTTTGTGGTAATTCCTTGATTTCTTGCTCGTTTTTTATCCAAATCTTGATCCGTGAAGTGCTACGTGATCCTTGTTGTATGCTTGATATATTCCTTATCTTATATTTGCTGTATGAACCGAGATTGATGATCCACCATTGAAGAACTTAAGGTTTTTCTTGAAGCTTTTGGTTGATTGTTGAATTCACCCCTTTGCCGGCTTGTATGTGTGTTTTATGTGAGGAATTGCTACGTTTTGCTGCTGTAGTTTGCCTTGAATTACTGCTGCTCCTTCCTTTGCTCCTCCCCTGTTCGTGACGCTGCTGTTGCTGTTTTATTTTTGGGAACGAAGAGCCAACACGGCCGTGTCCGATTCCTTTGAAAAGTTGATACGGCCGTGTTGAGCTCTCGAGTTGGGGCTGCCATTTTTAATAAAATGTGACACGGCCGTGTCACCTTATGCCTGAAAACCAACACGGCCGTGTCATGATGTTGAAATTGGAATTTATTTGTTAACTTTGCAACTGTTGCCGCCGTGCATGGGAGTGGAGATGGCTTGCTCACGTGTTTTGTTTCTTAATTGCTTTCATGCATTAATATTGTTTGTTTTGAATTGCTAACAACATTCATGATCAGATTATATAATAATATATGTATTGCAATTAATGTAAGTAGATTAAAATATGCTATAATATATAAATATGTTGTCTTTTATTGTTAATTTAGAATTTAATTAACACCCTTTTACGTGTTGATCTTTTGTATTGCGTGTGTGATTCTTATTCCGTGTTTTATTTCTTCTCACCTCACCTATGCCTCGTATGTAATGTTAACTTGTTATATTATATGTTAAGATGTTTAATTTGATTTTATGGACTTGTTTTCAATGTGTAAACGTGACCGGGATTGCATATTCATTTTGATGCTATGTGTGAAACTTTCTTGAGCTTGTTGCATTCCTTGCTCGTGCTAACCTTGTATATGTACGAGTTGTAATATAATTTGCTATGTATGATGTTTATTTGACATGTTATGCTTTAATTCTTGCCTCATTATTATGATTCGACTCTTGGGTACGTGCATGAACTTGAGCGCTTAAATGTGCTATCTCTTGTTACTTCTTTCACATCACTTGCCTACATATGCATCCGCCGAGCGTCTAATTGGTTCATTTTGAGTCTAAGTTTGTCTATCGACCTTTGTTTTGTTCTTAGGTTCGTTTCGTGGTTAAAGAGGTGGTTCTTTGAGTGTCTTCCGGTTCCTTTTGTTTCGTCGGTTTGGTCGGCAAGGTGAGGTTTCTTTCTTTTAGTTATTATAACCTACAACCCTATATGTGATTTCAAGCCCGCATGTGACCTATACGTATATTTATACTTAGATACGTGTTCGATATGTAATTTGTGGGAATTGACCCTTTTGTTATAAAACGTTTGAAAAACACTTTTATGTATAAGTAAGCTATTTTCGTTCTTTTGTCTTGAAAAGGGTTGGCGTGTGTTTGTGATAAGTTTTGGCGAGATAAGCTTTTTGTGATCAGTGTAAGTGTAAGTTTGGGCCCCGGAGTTTTGTACAGAGGAGCCCCGGGACGGCAGCGGGCCGTCGGGTCACTCCCGAGTATGGACTCCACATCGATAGGATCAAACCGAAACCCACTCGGAGGGAGGTAGGGGACGGAGTCCTTGGGACGTAAGTGTCATGAAACTCACATCCTTAACAGATCAGCGTGGATGCGAAGGGTGGCCACCCTTCCATCCCATGGAGTAAGGAGGTATGTGTTTGTGTTTGTTTTAAGTCTTCGTGTGTTAAGCTTCGAGTTTTGCATTTTGAAGGAGATTAGTTGGAACTCGTTCTCTCCGAGTTACTAGGATAAACTTTGTTTCCGTTATGGATATGTTTCTTTCTAAGATTCGTGAAACGGGTGGGGACTGCTAATTCTTAAAATTGGTTGATTTTGGCCTTCAGCCCTAAACTTTTTCTATATATTTTATCACGTGTTAAAATGATTTGGATTGCAAAAACCACGCCCGGTTCATGAATATTCTAAAATTCGATTATGCTATGATATGCTTTGCTCTATATTTATGTACGGGTGTGTGTGTGTTAGCCCCCTCACCAGTCTCTAGGATTGACCCCTCTTCGTGGTTTCTTTTTCCCCCTTTGCTTCTTGAGTTTGCAGGTTCAGGTCTTCGGTTCGTGCTAGGCGTTGTCTTTTGCTTTGAGTTGTTCGAGTTGTATAGGAGAGTCCTTGCATCCTTGCATCTTTACTTTCAGTTTTGGTACTAAGTATAAATATGTATAAGTTTGGTACTATGTATAAGCTTCCTATGATTTATGATTCGGAATTTGAGCTTCTGTTATATGATTCATTTGGCCTTGGATGGGCATAACTTGTATAATTGGCATAAGTTTTGGCACGTATGTTTGTATTTTGCGATCTTGGTAGCTTCCGCATTTGCTTTTGTTTATTTGCGCACTCTGTTTTGAGGGTCTAGATCGCCTAGCTAGAGTGTGAGTTTTGTTTGTTTCCGTTCGCTGTAGCTTGGTGCGGGTGCGGAGATCCCATTTCGTTACTCGCATCGGGCTATGGTGCCGGGAGATGTGGCGCCCTTCGCTCTGGGGTGTTACATCTCTTGAGTGGTATCAGAGCTCCGGGTTGCAAATCCGGAGCTCTAGCGTCGTGTCGGGTCTGTTTAGGTCGTTCGGCTTAGGATTATGTGATTGTTTGCATTCACTTTCATCATTATATGACTTATTTGATTCTAAATGTATCAATTGTTCACATGAACATACACTAAACCCTGCATGCATCGATATCTTGGAATCATTTTTCTTATTTCAGGATGACTTCTTCATATCAACGTACATCATCAAAAGGAAGACAAGAGAAACGAGTGTCTTCGGTCTCTAAGAAGTTTGAAGATTATGATTCACCGAAGTGGTTTGGAGGCGACAATATTGAAGCCGAAGAGTGGCTCTCCAAGATGGTGTGGATTTAGAAAAAGTTGTCCGAGAACCTCGCAAGAGAAAGTAAAGCACACTTCCAGCTTACTCCAAGGTGAAGTTTCAAATGGTTCAAGGAAATAAGATCAACTCTAAAGAGAACCGGGGAAGATCACAATTGGGAGAGTTTATCCGAGGATTTTGCTCCAAGTACTTTTCTCTTAGTGAATTTGTTAGAAGACTCCAAGGATTCCTAGATCTTGAGCAGGAAGTGAAGAAGATGGAGTTAGATAGTTCGAGAGCTAACCAAGATTGCCCATAGGTCCGAAGATATATACAAAGGCGTAGAGATGAGATTCAACAAGCTTTCCAAAGCTCACCGGTGCATGAATGGTCCGAGGAGGTTAGAGGAGTGGTTCCAGATGAAAGGGATAAGCAAGGGATGAAGTCTCACGCTCTTAATGTGGGACATGATCAAGAATCGAGCTCAAACTCAAGCAAGAGACCTATGTTCCGAGGGAAAACCTAAGAGCTTCAAGATGTCGACTACACCAAGAAGGAGAAGAAGCTTCAACCACCAAAGATGAATTTGATACCGCCTTCGTGGGAGATAATTCAATGCTCCGATTGTCAAGGCTCGAACCACACCGAAGAAGTTTTCCGAAAGAAGTTTAGGAGATGTTACAAGTGTGGAGAACCGGGGCATATGGTGAGAAGTTGCCCGAAGACTAAGAATCCAAGAACTATAAAGAGCAGTTATTTCAAGATTCCAAGTCCAATCCGAGTTGATATAATTGAAGAGGAAGAACGGGATGCCAAGCTCGACACTACCACCATGGTGAAAGGTACATCGAGCATTCATGGCACTACATACATGCATTTTATTTCAATTTGTGTTGGTTTCCTTTTCTTGTTATTTCTCGGTGCTTGTATGTCTTTGTTGTTGCTTGCTTGCTTGTAGTTCTCTTCTTCTTTTCTCTTTCGTGTTGACTCTCTCTTTAGAGAGAGTTTGGTGAGGAGAGTGTCGAGTGTTTGGTGAGTTGCGAGGGCCGAGCTCGTCTGGTGGTTGTTCTCGCCCGGTGGTTGTCTTGAAGGCGCCTAGTTCGTACCAAGGTAACGGTGTTACCGTAGGCGTTGGTGGTTGCTTTTAGGAGGTCCGTTCGGGGCTCAACGGTATCTACGGGTATTAGATGGAAGGGTAACCCGTTTGTATCCTTCGTAGAAATGGTTGGTCATTCCGGGACGGTGCGATAAGCTTTGTGGCTTGCCTTAGGGTGACCGAAGGGTCGGGCCAAGCTTGGAGAAACAAGGATCAAAGTAAGAGTCGCTTGATGTCCCTTGAAGGTTGGAATTCGTTATCGCTCGATAGGGATATTGAGGTTTCGTGATCTTTATCCCGGAATTCGACCTTGTTCGAAGATTTCCCTACCGGATGACTCTAGCGTGGTTATCGGAGTTCAAGACGTGGTCGATAGGCTCTTAGAAGATAGTTTCATCAATTCGGGTGCTTCTTTGTGGAGTACTTTCAATCCTATCTAAGAAGAAGATGGGACTCTAAGATGAATACAAGCTATCGTGAGCTACACGGGTTAACCGTGGAACGAGAATACCCTTTTGTCTGTTTCAAGAGGTTGGTGTTTCGTTTTTCTTCAAGGTTCGTGGGTGGCTCCAGGGGTGTTTTCAACAAGGGTATTGTCGACTACGCATTCCGGTAGAAGAACCGAGAATTGCCTCAGAGAGTTTAAGTCTCTAATGTTATTGGGATTCAACAAGAGGTTCGTCTTTCCATAGGTAGCCATCCCGTGACATGAAGGACAGAGAAGGGGCACGGTTTGAGTGGGTAAGGCTTTGAAGAGAGTTGCCTTCGGTAGTCGCTTTGCTTAACCGAGGGTACTCAAAAAAAAAAAAAACTCCTTCGTTACAATCGAGGTATTAAGGAAGGCTTTGGTTGTGCATTGCTAACGGAGAGTTGAAGCCTATGTCACTAGAAGTGCTTGTTCACGAGACAAATTCCACTCATAGTGCGAGGACATAAAGAAGCGGTAAAGGTGTTTTGGCACAAGAGAAGATATTGTGGACTTCGTGTAGCAATGTCAACGTGTCATCGGTAGAAGACTGAGCATCAAGAACCGGAAGGATTTCCCCAACTACTTTCGAATTTTAATCGGAAGTGGGAGCAAACCGAAGTTTGCTAAAGCCAAGGGGATTCACTCGGATTTGATGGGTATCACAGAGTTACCGGGATATGAGAAGTAATGTCTCGAGGATTGTCTACGGCTTTCTTGGATCAGAGTAGCGCCGCGGAAGTGTGGTGTTGAGGTCAACTCGGAGACGTTCAAGATCTTGCAGTAGGACCTGAGGACAGGTCCTTTTGAAAGAGGGGAGTTGGTAACATCCTGCTCGCCCGCCCGTACAGGTACGCCACTTCGAGATTTTTATATGCGAATTTAAGTTAATTTAATTATGCAAATACGTGTTATTTTAATGACTATGTAATTATTTGAATTTATTTGAATTAATTGATATATTTATAAATTGAATATTTAAACGTTTTTAAGTTTTTAAACTTGTTTTTAATTCATTTGAATTTCAACTCGTTTCGAAATTTTGTGAAAATTTGATATGCATGAATTATACGTGTTATGAATTAATTTTCGTGCTCGTTTTAGTTTTTCGGACTTGTTTGATATGGTAACGCACCATATTTTATTTGTTAGGGACATGAGGGCCTAACTAGTTTTAGCGCGCCTTGTGTTCCGGAATTTATATCTTGAGCTCGGGAATTCGGATTCAAATTCCGGAAGTGACGCCGGACTCGTAACGAAGACAGGGAACTAAGGAACCTAGCCTTGTATTTTTCTAAGCCCGTTTGATCCTCCGAATTTCGCCCGAAACGTGATTCTCGGGCAGATTTACGACCCTTTACCGTTTTGCCCGTAATTTATTCGTTTTAACTCCGTTTGACCCGATTCTTGAACCTATTTCTTCCTAACTCACCTACCTACTCTCCCACTTGATCATTTCTCCCTTTTCAGCAGCCAAGGACCGAGAGAGAGCAAGGAAAGAAGAAGAAAGAAGGAATTCCCGTCACTATTCACCAAAGCCGGATTTTGAGCTCGTTCGACCTCCATTCTTCGTCAAATCGAAGAGGTAAGCACATATTCTTGATGTACATCTTCTCCCCTTTCATTTGAGACCTCTTTTGCTTGCATTCATGGAGTTTTATGGCTGATTTGCATGAGTGTATGAATAGTAGCGGGTTTGTGGTAATTCCTTGATTTCTTGCTCGTTTTTGATCCAAATCTTGATCCGTGAAGTGCTACGTGATCCTTTTTGTATGCTTGATCTGTTCCTTATCTGCTATTTTCTGTATGAACCGAGATTGATGATCCACCATTGAAGAACTTAAGGTTTTTCTTGAAGCTTTTTGGTTGATTGTTGAATTCACCCCTTTGCCGGCTTGTATGTGTGTTTTATGTGAGGAATTGCTATGTTTTGCTGCTGTAGTTTACCTTGAATTGCTGCTGCTCCTTCCATTGCTCCTCCCCTGTTCGTGACGCTGCTGTTGCTGTTTTATTTTTGGGAACGAAGGGCCAACACGACCGTGTCCGATTCCTTTGAAACGGCTGTGTTGAGCTCTCGAGTTGGGGCTGCCATTTTTAATAAAATGTGACACGGCCGTGTCACCTTAGGCCTGAAAAGCAACACGGCCGTGTCATGATGTTGAAATTGGAATTTATTTGTTAACTTTGCAACTGTTGCCGCCGTGCATGGGAGTGGAGATGGCTTGCTCACGTGTTTTGTTTCTTAATTGCTTTCATGCATTAATATTGTTTGTTTTGAATTGCTAAAACATTCATGATCAGATTATATAATAATATATGTATCGCAATTAATGTAAGTACATTACAATATGCTATAATATATAAATATGTTGTCTTTTATTGTTAATTTAGAATTTAATTAAAACCCTTTTATGTGTTGATCTTTTGTATTGCGTGTGTGATTCTTATTCCGTGTTTTATTTCTTCTCGCTTCACCTATGCCTCGTATGTAATGTTAACTTGTTATATTATATGTTAAGATGTTTAATGTGATTTTATGGACTTGTTTTCAATGTGTAAACGTGACCGGGATTGCATATTCGTTTTGATGCTATGTGTGAAACTTTCTTGAGCTTGTTGCATTCCTTGCTCGTTCTAACCTTGTATATGTACAAGTTGTGATATAATTTGCTATGTATGATGTTTATTTAACATGTTATGCTTTAATTCTTGCCTCATTCTTATGATTCGACTCTTGGGTACGTGCATGAACTTGAGCGCTTAAACATGCTATCTCTTGTTACCTCTTTTGCATCACTTGCCTACATATGCATCCGCCAAGTGTCTAATTGGTTTATTTTGAGTCTAAGTTTGTCTTTCGACCTTTGTTTTGTTCTTAGGTTCATTTCGTGGTTGAAGAGGTGGTTCTTTGAGTGTCTTCCGGTTCCTTTTGTTTCGTCGGTTTGGTCGGCAAGGTGAGGTTTCTTTCTTTTAGTTATTATGACCTACAACCCTATATGTGATTTCAAGCCCGCATGTGACCTATACGTATATTTATACTTAGATACGTATTCGATATGTAATTTGTGGGAATTGGCCCTTTTGTTATAAAACGTTTGAAAAACACTTTTATGTATAAGTAAGCTATTTTCGTTCTTTTGTCTTGAAAAGGGTTGGCGTGTGTTTGTGATAAGTTTTGGCGAGATAAGCTTTTTGTGATCAGTGTAAGTGTAAGTTTGGGCCCCGGAGTTTTGTACAGAGGAGCCCCGGGACGGCAGCGGGCCGTCGGGTCACTCCCGAGTATGGACTCCACATCGATAGGATCAACCCGAAACCCACTCGGAGGGAGGTGGGGGACGGAGTCCTTGGGACGTGAGTGTCATGAAACTCACATCCCTAACAGATCAGCGTGGATACGAAGGGTGGCCACCCTTCCATCCCATGGAGTAAGGAGGTATGTGTTTGTGTTTGTTTTAAGTCTTCGTGTGTTAAGCTTCAAGTTTTACATTTTGAAGGAGATTAGTTGGAACTCGTTCTCGCTGAGTTACTAGGATAAGCTTTGTTTCCGTTACGGATACGTTTTTGTCTAAGATTCGTGAAACGGGTGGGGACTGCTAATTCTTAAAATTGGTTGATTTTGGCCTTCGGCCCTAAACTTTTTCTATATATGTTATCACGTGTTAAAATGATTTGGATTGCAAAAACCACGCCCGGTTCATGAATATTCTAAAATTCGATTATGCTATGCTATGCTTTGCTCTATATTTATGTACGGGTGTGCGTGTTAGCCCCCTCACCAGTCTCTAGGACTGACCCCTCTTCGTGGTTTCTTTTTGCCCCTTTGCTTCTTGAGTTTGCAGGTGCATGTCTTTGGTTCGTGCTAGGCGGTGTCTTTTGCTTTGAGTTGTTCGATTTGTATAGGAGAGTCCTTGCATCCTTGCATCTTTACTTTCAGTTTTGGTACTAAGTATAAATATGTATAAGTTTGGTACTATGTATAAGCTTCGTATGATTTATGATTCGGAATTTGAGCTTCTGTTATATGATTCATTTGGCCTTGGATGGGCATAACTTGTATAATTGGCATAAGTTTTGGCACGTATGTTTGTATTTTGCGATCTTGGTAGCTTCCGCATTTGCTTTTGTTTATTTGCGCACTCTGTTTTGAGTGTCTAGACCGCCTAGCTAGAGTGTGAGTTTTGTTTGTCTCCGTTCGCTGTAGCTTGGTGCAGGTGCGAAGATCCCATTTCGTTATTCGCATCAGGCTATGGTGTGGGGAGATGTGGCGCCCTTCGCTCCGGGGTGTTACAACCTAATCCCGAAAGTTCCCAAACATAAAACATACATCGAAGAGCATGAATCACGGCTTTATTCTATCCCTAGAAGTCAGTCCCGAAACAATATCATAAAATCATAATAATTCATGTGCAAATCTATAACTTAACACTTTACAAAATGCATAAAATTAGACTCCAACTCGATCAAGAGACTCGACAGACTCGACTTCCCGCCTAGCACTCCAAAACCTGCAAAGAACTGAAAAAAAAGCCGGGTTCAGTCTATAAGAGACTGGTGGGTGTAAAACAGGGCATAAAATAATATTATCGCAGAATTTAAACAGTCACACATGCAAGCTATAATCCCGTGTGAGGTTTGTTTAAATATTTCCCAAGTGGGCGAAAACAAAGTAAAACAACACTCGGGATTACAACAATAAATTTCATTTATTCATTCAATCATGTGGTCATTACGTGAGCCCGGCGAGAGGGCGAATTCTCCAACCTTCTCCTTGTGTGTGTATTAACTAATTCATTCATTCATTCAATCATTCATTAGTGATCATACCATATTCATTCATTCGTTCATGCATTCGTTCATTAGCATACATTCATAATCATATCATTCATAATTATATCATAAAATAAGTTCCAACCTTCTTCCTCCGGGTGGTGGACGGCTTAGCAAGACCCGGCCACCTCAATCATTGACCAAAGGGGGTTCATGAGTTCCCCAAAGGCACTCAGCTCCCATTCCTCGCTAATCTCCTAGCGAGGGCCGGTATCACCGTTAATATTTGTTGGGACTAGTGCACGGGGATCACCGTCAGCCCGAGCTTCCCCGGATAGCCACGTACACGTAGTCCCGGGCCCCCATAAACAATGTGTTCACTGATCTCGTCAAAACATTTGGTAAGGGATTCATGAAAGGAAAAAGGGCTTTACGTTGGAAATCCTAGACTCTTTTAAAAGGACTCGACATCTATACATATACATAATATTTTGGCTTAAAACTTCACATAAGGATATATCAGGTTCATCATAGTTAATAGAAGAGAAACCCACCTGTTACACCTTACCGACAATACCAGAAGAAAGAAAGACTTGAGGTGTCCTATGAAACCGGCATCTCCGCCCTGGAGAAAACTGTATAAGGACAACATAGTGTATACGTGAGACTCAAGACTCCATATGAACCATGTACGACGCAAGGCATGTTATGCACATGATAAGAGATGCATACGAGGTAAAAATCATGTTAAGAAGCCAAACTACCAAGTATTTCATTCAACTTGTTCCATCCATGAAAGTTTCATATTCAAACGTTTCATAATTCATAGCAATTCCAAGTCATGAATTTCAGATAACAATTAAAACTCAAATTTATCAAGTTTACAATTATAAATTAGATAAAACAAAGGCATTTAAATTATTTAAATATGTAAAACATAAAATAGATAACAATCAATTCCATAATTCAAAGGTCACACTTCATGAAATAATATCATACTATTTAAATCATTAAATAATAGCACTTAAATTTCATTTTAATTAAATATATATCATACCACTTTAGTCTCATAATTTCATTTCAAATTAATATCTTCACATTTTACGTCAAATGCATCCAAGAAGCAGCAGTAGAAACTGAAGAAAAAAGCAGCAACAAAACGGAGAAAAGAAGCAGTAGCATCCTGCACTCTCCCCCGGGCAACAGCCTGTACAAACTCTCCCCGCCCGGGGAGAGTGTTTCAGGAGCACGCAGACAGCAGCAGCAACGTAACTTTATAGGGGACGCAACATAAATTCAGGGCCAAGGAAAAAGTGCAGCAATGCAGCCATAAAATACATAAAATCCGAGGCAAATTTCAGTCATAACTCAAGCAACAACCAGCAAGGCAACAACTTAAACATTCAACCCCCGAAAGCTTCAAAGATCTCAAAGATTCAATAATGGTGGAGCTTCATATTCAACATACACATCAAATACAAGGCAAGAAATGGATCAAGGATACATCAAGGATCACATAACACTTCACGGATTAAGAATCGAAGCAAAAACGAGCAAGATACACACAAATCTACACAAACCCGTAACTAATCATGCCCAAGCTCAAAACTCACTCAAATCATGCTCAAAATCAAAGATTCAAGGCTTAAAATTTGTATCAAGATGTGGACAACAATAATATATGCTTACCTCTTTGATTGGATGAAGTTTGGACAAGTTAAGAGCTCAATTTCTTCAAGGATTGCAAAGTGACGGAAAACTGGAAAGCAGGGGGTTTGTCTGAGTTTCTCTCCTTGTGTGAAGATTGGTTCGGTTTGGAGAGAGTGGAGGCTGATAGAGGGTTGATTTAGCTTTCCAAAAAGTCAAACCATGGTTAATTTGGTTAAGTATGGTGAGAGATATGGCTATTTTGGTGAGATGTGGCAGTTTTGGCGCCGTTTCGTTTTTCGGTTGAATTTCGGAGGTTCAAATGATTTTGGAAAAATATGAGGCTAAGTTCATTAAACCCGAATATTCGATACGAGTTCAACGAAATTGACAGAACTCGATTCCGAGTTCCCGAGCTCAAGATAACACATACGGAACCAAGGGCGCGCTAATTGCCCATTAGCCCCCGATTTGGTTCCACAATTCAAAATAAATTCGTTACCAAGTTAAACGAGATCGAAAACATGAAAAAAGCATATAAACATGTTCATAACACATTAATCTACAACATAATAAATTTTCACGAAATTTCGATTTCAATTCATATAAGAACGAGGCACGAATAAAACACTCATGCGCAAAACATTAACAATTTCATAACACTACAATTAAATAATAAAATTCAAATTCTATTTTCAAATAAAATCAAAGTCAACAATTTATATGAAATTAATTAATTATCATAATTAAAGGTATAATTAATTAACATTAACGCTTAACTATTAAATTAAAATTACTAATTTTAAAGAATTAAAAATATAATAAAATAATATAATAACAATTTATAGAAAAAATTAAATATATAAAACACTTATAAATAAAAATTAATCACATAATTAAATAATTTAATTGTGCAATTTATAAACACATACGACATAATTATACAATTGAAAGATCGGGGCGTTACATCAAATCTCTTCCAAACTTCATCCAGTCCACAAGTTAAGCTTAGGGTTGCAATATACATTCATTATGAGTCATTTTGATCCTTTCATCCCCAATTTTTAGCATGTTTTCATGGGTTTATGATTGACTTAGTGAATAGTTAGGTTATGAGCATATATTTTGATATCTTTCATTCCTTGATGAATTTGGTTGATTCAAAGCATGAAAATGGTTGTCTTAACTCCCTATTTTCAATTATGATCATTGATTATGTGGTAGTCGAAGATTTAATGAGATACCAATAATGAACCTTGTATGAAAATGACTTCGTTTCCTCCTTGCTTTTGTGCTGCTGATGCTGCGTGACTTGGAGCTGTTATGGGGCCTGAATTGATGTTGTTTTGTTGCTATTTCATGCATCTTTATGTGTCTAATTGTTGGTTGAAGTCTTGTGTGTGCTCTTGCTCTGTTTTGCCCTCATTCGCCCCAGTTTTGCGTGAACTGCTGCTGTTCATTTTACTTTGCTGCGTTGGAGTTGGTTTGGGCATGAATTAGAGGTTGTTATGGTGGTGTTTGCTACTGTGGTTGCTGCCTTGGAGTGCCTTGTGTGTTGCTGTGTAATTATGTAATGAAACAGGGGAATAATCTTGGTAATGAGCTCCTGCTGCGTCTGTTATACCTCGCCGAGAGATTTTTTGTGAAAAAAAAACCCGGCCAGGTAGCTTTGTTGCAGTAGTTGCTGCTTCTTTTTCTTTCCTTTTCCTTTGCTGCTTTGTTCATTCTTTCTTCTTGTGCTGCGCTGCTTTCCTTCTTTCTTTGTTTGATGGTGTATATACCCATTTAGTTAATTGGCGTGAGGCATGCATGAATGAGGGCTACGTGTGCTGCTGCTGAATTCATGTTATAGGAATTGGTTGTGCATGAATTTAATTAGTGTTATGTGTGTGCTGCGTGTTAAATTTGAATTGTGTTGATTGTGTGCATGTGAGATTAGTATATATATATATATATGCATGGGTATTTACGTGTGTATATATATACATGCATGTAATTGTTAAATTTGTGCATGGTATAATTGTATATATAATATATGATATGCATGGTATATATATATATATATATATATATGTTATTATATACGTACCTATATATATATATCTTATATGTAATGCATGCATGTGTATACGTACATATAGATATAATTATATGGATGGCCTATAAATATATATATATATATTAGATATCTTACATGCATGAGGTGTATATATATATTATGTTTTAATGCATGCATATTATGGTACGTATGTATATATATATATATATATATATTAATATGTTTAATATATATTAAGTATTATTTGATTTAATTTAATTACGGAAATTAAATTGCTATTTATTTCATATTCCTATCTAATTTCCAATCTTGATTTGAATGTAATTATTTGGCTATTCTATAATTGTAAACGTGTTATAGTATGTGATATGATCGTTAAGTTGAATTCTTGAATTGATTTGTTATGAAATGTGTAAGGATTGAACTTGAATGAATATGAACGTTTCCTTGAACGAATGAATGACTTGTCTCTATATGATTTAAATACGTTAATCGTGCACATGAACGTGTTCATTACATAATATTATCTCGTACGCATTCATATCATGTTCATTGCATGCTGTGCGTCATATATGGTTCATTGGGAGTCTTGAGTCTCACGAACACGTTACGTTGTCCTTTGTACAGCTTTCTCCAGGGCGGAGATGTCGGGTTCATAGGACACTTTCAAGTCTTCTTGTCTTCTTAGTTTTGTTCGGTAAGAGGCGTACAGGTGGGTTTCTCTACTATTTAGATAAATGACCCTATATACTCCCAACGTGTAAAGATTTCGGCTAAAACTATTATATGTATATAGAGTCGTTTTCAAGAGTAAATGTTTTTTAAAGTAAAGCCTTTATTTTATGAACCTACCAAATGTTTTGGCGAGAAAGAATGAATGAATGCACAGAATGGGGCCCAGGGACTTGGTGTGAGTGGTGACCCGAGGAGGCATGGGCTGACGGCGATCCCTCACACTAGTTCCACCAATGAACGGCGTAACCGGGCCTCGTTAGGAGTTAGCGAGGAATGGACGCTGAGTGCCACTTGGGGAGTCATGTTCCCCTTTTGGTCAATGAATGGATGGTTCGGGCCGATCACCCGGAGGAAGAAGGTGTAAATGTTTTCGAATGTGCACAAAAGAATGTAATGCATGAAAGAAAGAAAGAAAGAGAGAATGTTTAATGAACTACACGAGGTGTTGGTTGGAGATAATGCACGCCTACTCGCCGGGCCATAAAAGACCTAAAGAATGAAAATGAACGTTATAATCCCTTTTGATAACTTCTTTATTTTACCCACTTGGGAGATGCTTTAAAACCTTCATTTGGGATTATAACCTGCATGTGAATGTTTAAATATTGTTATATATGCTACATATGCCTCTTTTTGTACCCACCAGTCTCCTATAGACTGAACCCGAATTGTTTTCAGTGTTCTTGCAGGTTTGGAGTGCTAGGCGGGAGGTCAAGTCTATTTAGTCTTTCGGTTAAGTCGGAGTCTGTTCATTTGCATTTTGAATCATGATTTGTTTAAGTTATGGAGATTGTATGATTTGTATTGATTATTACTATTATCGTGAATTCAGGATAAGCTTACAGGAATAGAAAGAATTTGGAATTGATGTTTTATGATTTTATTGAATTTCGGGATTAGGTACCTATGCTAGTTGAACCCGTTGCTCTTTGCTTATCTTGTTATATATGTATGTACATTGCTTCCGCATTCGTAATATTTTCGTTTTACTGTCTCTTTGGTTGCGAAAGTTAGTTCCCGCCTAGCTTAGCGAGTGTGTATGTCCCCGTTCGCCGTGATTTAGCTCGGGTATGGATTGCCCGTTTCATATTCGGGTCGGGTCTCGGTGCGGGGGATGTGGTACCTTGCGCTCGGGTGCTACATCCTTAAGTGGTATCAGGGCCCCGTTGCAAAACCGGTGTTCTCATGTCGTGATTGAGTCAGTCTAGGTCGTACGGCTTAGGAACAACGTGATAATGTATGCATTGCATCGATTTTGAAAGATGTAGCACCCCAACCGGAAAGGTGCCACATCCCCCACACTATGAGCCTGATCCACACATGAAATGGAAAGTCCATGCATGAACCCAGTCCACAGCGAACGGGGACTCACTCACTCATAAGGCTAGGCGGGAACTAAACCTAATGGTATGATCATAATCATAGTCATAATATCAAAGTGTACAATTTATTTAATTTAAAGTCATGCCTGGACTAATACAGTTTAATATAAAATGCATGAAGTTAATATCATTTAAATTAAAAAGCACTAAATATATAGTATTAATAACATTAGGATTCAAATAACAACTAATTCGTATTTATTTAATATTAATTAACTTAAGATATAAATAATTAATATTTAATATATAGAATTAAATATATAAAACACGTATAAACAATTACTTTGCGCAATTTGGTAAACAAATACGTCATGCTATATGTCTGAAAAACTGGGGCGTTACAGCTCATGCCTCCTCGGGTCACCACTCACACCAAGTCCCTGGCCCCATTCTGTGCATTCAATCATTCTTTCTCGCCAAAACATTTGGTAGGTTCATAAAACAAGGGCTTTACTTTTAAAATCATTGACCCTTGAAAACGACTCTATATATATATATATTAGATTTTGGCCGAAAACTTTACACATTAAAGGTATATAGGGTCATTTATCTAAATAGTAGAGAAACCCACCTGTACACCTCTTACCAACAATACCAAGAAGAAAATGAAACTCCAAAGTGTCCTATGAACCTGGCATCTCCGCGCCGGAGAAAACTGTACAAAGGACAACGTAATGTGTTCGTGAGACTCAAAACTCCAAATGAACCATATAAGACTCACGACATGCAATGAACATGATATGAATGCATAAAAGATGATTTTATGTCATGAACATGTTCATGTGCACGATTAACATATTTAAATCATATAAACGAGCCATTCATTCGTTCAAGAAAGCGTTCATATTCATTAAGTTCAATCCTTACACATTTCATAACAATTCAATTCAAGAATTTCAAATAACGATCATAGCACGTACTAAATCACGTTTACAATTATAGAATAGACAAATAATTACATTCAATTTAAAATTAGAAATTAGAAAGGAACATGAAATAGATAACATTTTAATTCCCATATTTTAATAAATCAATCAATACATAATATTAAATTAACCATGCAATTAATTAATATATATAAAATCATTCTTAAAGTATATAGATATATACGTGCATGGCATGCATGGAATTACAACAAAACACTTGCATGCAATTACATTTAGATATCTACTTAATATATGCATGCAAACAATATATATATAATCACATACATGCATTAACATATAAACCCATGCATATTAAAATCAAATACATGCAAACACTAACAATACAAATCATACATGCACAATTACAATTTATATATATATATATGTACGTACACCTTCATGCATCTCTCATATAATGTATATATCTAATTACATGCACACCATGCACAATTCAACAACAATCAAACATGCATTAAAAGAAAGGAATGAAATACAACAACAAGGCAGCAGAGATTCTGCATACAGCCTCCCCGGCCGGGGAGGAGCTATACAGTTGCTGCTGCTGTTTTTCTTTCTATTCTTTCATGTTGTGCTGTATATATATATATATATATGTATGTGTGCTGCACTAATTCAGGCTTGTAATGTTGTGTGTGTATGTATATATATATGTATACATGCATGCTAGGTGTGTGTGTATGTGTATATATATATATATATATATATATATATGTATATAGGTGTGTTTGAGTAATTAGTTATGCATGGATATGATTTCTTATTTGTGCATGAGTATGCATGCATACCAACTTGCTTGTATATATATTCAAGTATACAGATATGTTAAATTGTTATTCTTTATATTTGCATGCATGTATTACGTAATATATATATATATATATATATGTATGTTTTATAATTGCATGCATGTATTACGTTATACGTTATATATATATATATATATATATATGTAGGTTTTATATTTGCATGCATGTTGTGAGTATATATATATATATAAATATATTTATATATATTTGCATGCATTTTGTTGATTTTAATTGTTTAATTTATTTGAAGTTTAGAATTAAATTGTTACCTATTTCATGTCCTTTTCTAATTTCCAATATTGAATTGAATGTAATTGTTTCGCATGGATACATGTATCATGGATGCTTCATGTACCGTTCACCGTAGATGCATAATTCAGAATGGTAAGTTTCGTTGTCCAAAGCGTGATCTGCCCCGAAAATGAGTTCAGTGCTCGACTTGTCTTTAAGCTCTTTAGGGTAGCCCAACAAAGCAATTGATAGATCCTCTAAGGATTTTATTATTTATTCCCTTCTGACTTGTACTGCTTCCAATCTTCTTCGATCTTTCCTCATTTCCCATAATCTTCATTCGACCAACCAACTCTTTTTAATTAACCAAACTTGACCTCCCCGAATACCCTTAAATCATCCGTCCCGAAATCAGATCCATAGTTATTTCCTTTACCCATATTAAAACCTAACAGACCATCGAAGATAGCTACCCTTGGTCCTTAAAAGTTCATTCCCGACCTTAATATATATGCTATACAACTCTTCTTCTATCTTCCATTCGATTGGCCCTTTTCACTCTCTTTAAACCTCTAACGTGAAATTTGGTATTCGGCTCCTACAATTCTCTAATTGGAGAAAGGATGTTCTTGTTGATTCTTGAAGTTTGATTTAAATCTTTCCAATGTTTATCCTTGACGATTTGTCACTTCTACAATCTCTTTCCGAACCCATTGTACCAAGCTTTACTGACAACATCCCGTTCCATGATAACTTGATTCGGTTCCCTCTTGACATCTCAGCTTGGGAGTCTCCTTAAACTCCTCCAGAACTCCTATATCTTCAAATCGACTTACATACATAGAAAGATTCAACAAACTATCTTCTCTATTTCCCTTGAAAATCTTCAACCCGAATTTAGTGGCTTAGCTCTCATTTGAATGGCCAACCCGTAAAGTCGTCTTACTCATCTCCACTCACCACCACAAAATTCCCGAATCTTCCCAAATTGCATTGCCGTTATCTCTATTAATTATTTCTTCGGCCACAACTTCCAATTTCAATTTTGCCTCTTGGTTATGCTCTCCCTGTAATGCCCCAATTTCCGGCTTTCCAGGTACGCGCGACACGTGTGAATTTTCCAAGAGTTAGGATTATTTTAATTCTTTTGTTTATTAAATTCCTATAATTCATGACAAATTGTATAAATTATGTTTCAATGTGATTACGTGAAATATGTATCAATTTGAGCATTATTTTATAAATTGAATTTAATTGTTACGTGAATTAATTCCCGAACATGCCTTAATTGTTTAAATGTCCTTAAGCGATCATTACTTTAAATTAGAGGATCAAATTGCATAAAAATATTCTTGGACCTAATTGATCAATTTCCAAACCTTGCATCCTTAATTGCATAACTTATAGAACATGGAGGATTTAGATACAAATACCATATTTCCCCAAAATATATCACGGTATATGCATCTCTTCATTTCCAGTCGAATTCATATTTTTATAGAAACACCATATTTGCTTCCTTGCTCTCACCGATCCATATCACCAAAGAGGAAGAAGAGATTTCATGAAAATCAAGCTAGTTTCCGGGAAAATTCGAAGCTTTGAAGCTATATTAACTTCCTCATCTTTTCTTATTCCTTCCAAGTTATTCTCCAGGGCAGAGATTGGGATTAATGAGCATGTTCACGCATCCATGAGTTGTGGTGCCACCTGTTAGTAAGCAAGTCAGGCCATGCAAAGTAATGCGTGTAGCTTGATCAAGGTCATAGTCGTGCAAAGTAATGTGCGTATCGTGATTATCGTGTTATCATGTTAATGTCATGATCATGCAAAGCCATGCGTGTATCGTGATTATCGTGTTATCGTTGTTAGGAATAGTGCCCTAAAAGCCGATTGTATATCCGCTTTGTGCTTTTCCTTATTGTAATCACAGACAATCTTTGAATGAAATAACGAATTGAGGCAACACTTCTTTATATGCTCTTGTTTGGTATGTGTTTACTTTAGCTGTGCATGTATGAGAACTCCCCTAATCCTGATGACTTTAGGACTCTACCATTTAGGTGAAATGGTTCATGAAACGAGCCCTATATCACATAAGTTATGATTAGTAAAATACTCCAAGCCGATGAGTCCTACAGACAGTGGGACTGTCAACCTGACTCCTCTAAGGCTTGCTTGTGGGATCACGCCCTTAAGAAGGACCACCTTGTTTCATGGAGGTGCAAAGTGTATAGTTGATACGTGCGTGATACATGAGGGTGCTTACTTTAATAAGTAAGTTCACTGAGGTGCCCCGTGTGAGAACATTCCTAAATGGGAAAGGAAGTTTCTATTTCAGGAAATGGAAACTTCCAGATTAGGAAATATCTCACGAGTCATTGATGTGATTAATTGATCCTTAGACTTGAGGTTCCTTGTCACTTTATGAGTTAACTCTGTAGTCTTAGGTATAAGCTTTAAAGGGTGTCGCCTTAGACAACTGATTCAAGGCTTATGCTGGGGCTGCACAAGTGATTCATGAAAGTGAATGAGAATGAAGAAAGGACCTACGCTTGCATTTGCAAGGTGATCTCTTATTGTGTAAGTCATTCATATGCCATATGGAGTCCTTGGCCAAGGCAGTAGATCAAGACATCAAGAAAAGGGTTTCTTGGGTTGAGATCAAATGGATATGAAATGCACTTAGCTTTAAGACCGGATTATTAGGGTTCTGATTATTCCCTTGCCCTAGATCTTGGTTGAGAGATAGTAAGTAGGAGGATTGTATCTCACATGAATCGATGACTTAAAGGTTCTGTCGAATCCGAACATTCCAATTCAGCTAGGGGTTAAACACCTGTTGCTAGACTATGGTCGTTTAATATGTGGACTGATTAATTAATTAGTGAATTAATTAATTAGGGTCACTGCTAATTGAATTGAGAACCTAGAGGGTCACACACAACAACTTGGTTACATGAGTTGAGGCTTGAAAATGATTAAACGAGTTAATCGGGCCAAGAGGGTTCCACATGTGTGAAATCAGACGTGTGGCTCACGTGAGTGACACGTGTCACACACGTGTGAATATATATATTATATATATATATGTATTAAATAATTAAATGTGTTAATTATTTAATAGACTTTGGTTTAATTTTGAATTAAAAAGAACTAGCATCCTTACTAGTTAGATTGTGATCAAGTTGGTGGACTTTCTCTAGAGACTTCAAGTTAGAAGTTTGAAGATTCGAGCTTTACCAAGGAGAGGGGATCAAGCCGCGAGAAGAGTGTTCTTGGGTGGCTTGAAACGCTTCAAGAAAAAATAAAAGAAAAGTAAGTTTTCTATCTCTACGAATTTGGATACACGATTGCGAGTCCAAGGTCCTTTTGTTGGGAAAAATTTTTAAATTCCGCTGCTTTCTGATTCGTGTTTTCCAACAAGTGGTATCAGAGCCACCTCGTTAATCGTGTTTCTGATTCGTCTCAATTATTCTGAATTTGGTAGAAATTCTTAGGCTTATATGCGAATTGAGTATTCTTGAGTTCTTTTAGAAAGCCTGAAATACGAAACTGTAATTTTTCCTGAATTTCTAAAACTGTTTTTGAAAATCGTTTTAGTTGAAATTTATCAAAATCGAATTTTTAATTTTGGATTGAATTGGTTTTAAGAAACCTGGACACGAAACGAGACGCGAAACAAATGCACGGGATTGGGACGTGCTAATGTGTAGCACGCCCCAGGCCTGCGCGCGCACGCCGCCCAGCCCCTCCTGCAACCGCGCGGGAGCCATCCCGGGCGTGCCTAGGCACGCCCGCCCAGTCTGTCCCGCAACCGCGCGGGACGCCTGCATAGCCCGCCTAGTCGCGGCGGGCGCTGCTGCGCGCGCCACGCCCAGCTTGCGCACGCGAGCGGCAACTGCCGCGCGCTGTGCGGCTGCTGGGGCGCGTCCGCGCGCGCTGCTGCGCGGCGGTGCCTCGCGCGGCTGGGCCGTTTTTGGGCTCGTTTTTGTGTTTCGTGTTTTTCGTGTTTTCGGTCCTTAAAATCCCGATTTAATTTTATCTTTTAAAATCAGTTTTGATAAAATAAAATTATTTTGAAATTTTGATTAAATTGGGATTTTTTGAGAAATTAAAGCGATTTGGATTTTGGGAAAATTATGAATTTTATTTTCTGAAAATAATGAAAGAATAAAATTATTAATTTTGGAAATTAATTGGAATTTTATTGGTTTATTGTTTTTCGGGTTTTATTGAAAAGGCTCTTGAACAAGAATTGCATCTAAGTCGTGTTTTAAGTCATTAGGACTTGAAACGAGAATTTTAATTTATTGGTTAAATTTAAATTCTTGCAAAAGCATGTTAGGTGATCATGGGTTTAGATCTATGTATGGTTTTAATTTATGCACATGAATGGTTTAAATTGGGGTTGGAGCCCTATAGTAGCGTTTTTCAATTGAGGTTGGAGCCTCACTTATGTGCGTACTGTTATGTGATTTATTATGTGGCTTTCCATATTACTGTTTTTGAGGCCGGGGTATGCCCCGTGTAATTGTCTAAGGCCAATATGAAGATTGAGCCTTATTACTTTATGTCTTTTTCTTTTTATTGTAATTTGAGAGTAGAGATAGGTGGTGAGGTTTTATTTTCATTTTGGAGACAATGCACCCATGGAGTAAGATGGACCACATTCAAGTAACAAGGAGGCCATAAGTGAAGACCCCTCAAAATGTTAGGGAGGGGAATCTCAATTGTTAAATGTAATAGAGATAGGGCTCGTATTTTGTTACCGCTTTCCCTTATGTGATTTGAACTGTTTATGTGGCATGTATGTTAGAACTTGTGATTGTGGAGTGGCTCCCACATATCACGCATAAGATAGGTAGAACCCATGATCATTACATGTTAGTATCATGCTAGGACATGTTATCTGCTTATGTGCTTGTTTGAAATGCATTTAAGTGTACTTGCATTAATCAAGACTAATAAAATTGGATAACATATATGTTGGTGAGGCCGAACCGGACAACTCTCCGGTTGATTCGGAAATTCCCATTAAATATTAAGCTAATTTCGAACAAATAGGTATTTAATTCGAGATGCAAATTTTGAATTAAATTCCTAGCATTCCATCAATGGGTTTTAAGTTTAGTAAGTAAAGCTAGTTATTGTCCGCGAGTCGTGGGATAGCTAGTGGAGCTTATTAGTTCTTAGTTACCTAATTGATCATTTTAAGTGATCAATATTTCATGATCGATTTTAGCAAGGGCGATGTCCGCGAGTCGTGGGTCGTTCGAACTAAGTTTTGGTCATGATCTTATGATTGATGGGTCTAGCTTAACGCCTAAGTAAATATGGATGTCGCACGAGTCGTGGGTCCATATTGAAAGATAGGTGATGCAAAAACAATTACTAAGAGTTCTAAAGGTGTTAGAATTGGTAAGTTGTACCTACCTAGGGTTCTTGCTTAGAATGTCCGCGAGTCGTGGGTTCGAGGTAAAATGCCTAGGATCTTAGTACCCATTGGGAAACATGTTCCTCTTAGATCTTTGGGAATTATAGATCTTTGAAAAACAGTGGGAGCTACAATAGATTAAAGACCTTATCTTTTGTATATCGTTATAATTCAGCATGCTCACTAGTTCTCTATTTTACCATTTAGGTCGTAGATTCTGTGATTCTCTACGTGTTTTGAAATGGCAACCAAAAACCCTCTTGTATCGATCCTCGAGTCAAACAAGTTGACTGTTCCCAACTATTCTGATTGGCTGAGGAATCTAAAAATCATTTTAGATTCTGAGAAGAGAACTTATGTTCTCTTCGAAGGGGAGCCCAGTCCCGAAGGGGAGGCTCCCACTCGGGCCGAGCGGGACGCGATTCAGAAGTGGAAGGATGATAATCTCCAAGCCCGTTGCCTTATGTTGGCTAACATGTCTCCGGACTTGCAAAGGCAACATGAGGCCATGGAATTCGCTTGGGAGATTTACGACCACTTAGAGCGACTTTACCACCCTCATGAACGTGTTGCAAGGTATAACACTTCAAAGGAATTGTTCCACTTAAGAATGAGGGAAGGTTCAAGTGTCCATGAATATGGACTCAAGTTTCTTGCCCTTACTGAGAAACTTGCTTCCATGGACATGCCGCTGAAAGATGAGCTTTCAGTGGATTTGTTGCTAGCTTCGCTCCCACCATCATTTAACCCATTTGTCCTTAACTTCAACATGAATCATGCTGGTGCTACTGTAGCTGAGCTGATTAGTCAGCTTGTGACTGCTGAAAGCACGATCAAGAAGGACAATAAGGTTTTGATGGTGAATGCTCCATCTTCCTCTTCTGGGCCTTCTAAAGGTAAGGGCAAGAAAGCCCAAAAGAAGAAGAAGAAACCCCTTAGGCCCACTGGTGGCATTTCGAAGGGGAAGGCCCAAAAGAAGAAGCGTGATCAGAAAGAGGATGTTTGCTTCCATTGTGGCAAAGCGGGATATTGGAGGAGAAACTGCCCAGAGTACAAGGCTACTCTAAAGAAAGGTATCTTTCTCGTTGAAATAAATCTTTCTATTAATGCTAGTTCTTGGGTACTTGATACCGGTTGTGGAACTCACATCTGTAATGATGTACAGATGCTAAGTGAAGTCCAACAACTCAAAGAAGGAGAATGTGTCTTGAAGATCGGCGATGGCTCAAACGTTGAAGCTCGAGCTTTAGGAACAATTAGATTAGATTTAGGTAGTTTTGAGTTAGTCTTAAATAAAGTCCTTTATGTACCGAGCATTATTCGTAATATAATTTCAGTTCCAATATTAGATTGTGAAGGTTATGAAACTTATATTAAGAATGGTAAATACTTTATCAAACGGAACAACTCTTCCGTTCATATCGGTACTCTAAGTAATGGACTTTACCTAACTCAAAATATCAATATTATGAATATACAACGAGAAACAAAGCGTAAGAGAGATGACAAAGTTTCAGCTTCCTTATGGCACGCTAGATTAGGACACATTTCCAAGAACAGAATTAGCAAGATAAACACTTTAGGATCATTCTCTGAAAATGATCTTAAGGAGTTAACTTCTTGCGAATCCTGTCTCAAAGGAAAAATTTCCAAAGTCCCTCTTAAAGGAACTGTGGAACGTGCCACTAAGGTTTTGGATCTGATCCATACTGATGTTTGTGGACCGCTTAGTGTAAGCACTAGAAACAATCATCATTATTTCATAACCTTTACTGATGACTTTAGTCGGTATGGTTATGTATACTTAATGAAGTATAAATCTGAAGCTTTTGGGAAATTCTTAGAATTTCAAAAGGAGGTTGAGAACCAAACTGGTCACAAGATAAAAGCACTTCGATCTGATCGAGGAGGCGAATATCTCAGTGAAGAATTCCTTAATCATCTCAAAGATAATGGGATTATCTCTCAGTGGACTCCTCCGGGAACTCCTCAGCTTAATGGAGTATCTGAGAGAAGGAATCGAACCCTACTTGATATGGTTCGTTCCATGATGAGTTTCACTGACTTACCACCTTCTTTCTGGGGTTATGCCCTAGAAAGTGCAGCAAAGATTCTGAATCTAGTTCCCTCTAAGTCAGTCCCTAAAACGCCCTATGAAATGTGGCATGGTAAAAACCCTAGTTATTCTTACTTAAGAATTTGGGGTTGTCCTGCTTACGTGAAGAGGACAGTGGGAGATAAGTTAGAATCTCGTTCTAACTTATGCTACTTTGTAGGTTATCCTAAGGAATCCATAGGATACTACTTCTAATTGAATGTAATTGTTTCGCATGGATGCATGTATCATGGATGCTTCATGTACCGTTCACCGTAGATGCATAATTCAGAATGGTAAGTTTCGTTGTCCAAAGCGTGATCTGCCCCAAAAATGAGTTCAGTGCTCGACTTGTCTTTAAGCTCTTTAGGGTACCCCAGCAAAGCAATTGATAGATCCTCTAAGGATTTTATTATTTATTCCCTTCTGACTTGTACTGCTTCCAATCTTCTTCGATCTTTCCTCATTTCCCATAATCTTCATTCGACTGACCAACTCTTTTTAATTAACCAAACTTGACCTCCCCGAATACCCTAAAATCATCCGTCCCGAAATCAGATCCATAGTTATTTCCTTTACCCATATTAAAACCTAACAGACCATCGAAGATAGCTACCCTTGGTCCTTAAAAGTTCATTCCCGACCTTAATATATATGTTATACAACTCTTCTTCTATCTTCCATTCGATTGTCCCTTTTCACTCTCTTTAAACCTCTAACGTGAAATTTGGTATTCGGCTCCTACAATTCTCTAATTGGAGAAAGGATGTTCTTGTTGATTCTTGAAGTTTGATTTAAATCTTTCCAATGTTTATCCTTGACGATTTGTCACTTCTACAATCTCTTTCCGAACCCATTGTACCAAGCTTTACTGACAACATCCCGTTCTATGATAACTTGATTCGGTTCCCTCTTGACATCTCAGCTTGGGAGTCTCCTTAAACTCCTCCAGAACTCCTATATCTTCAAATCGACTTACATACATAGAAAGATTCAACAAACTATCTTCTCTATTTCCCTTGAAAATCTTCAACCCAAATTTAGTGGCTTAGCTCTCATTTGAATGGCCAACCCGTAAAGTCGTCTTACTCATCTCCACTCACCACCACAAAATTCCCGAATCTTCCCAAATTGCATTGCCGTTATCTCTATTAATTATTTCTTCGGCCACAACTTCCAATTTCAATTTTGCCTCTTGGTTATGCTCTCCCTGTAATGCCCCAATTTCCGGCTTTCCAGGTACGCGCGACACGTGTGAATTTTCCAAGAGTTAGGATTATTTTAATTCTTTTGTTTATTAAATTCCTATAATTCATGACAAATTGTATAAATTATGTTTCAATGTGATTACGTGAAATATGTATCAATTTGAGCATTATTTTATAAATTGAATTTAATTGTTACGTGAATTAATTCCCGAACATGCCTTAATTGTTTAAATGTCCTTAAGCGATCATTACTTTAAATTAGAGGATCAAATTGCATAAAAATATTCTTGGACCTAATTGATCAATTTCCAAACCTTGCATCCTTAATTGCATAACTTATAGAACATGGAGGATTTAGATACAAATACCATATTTTCCCAAAATATATCACGGTATATGCATCTCTTCATTTCCAGTCGAATTCATATTTTTATAGAAACACCATATTTGCTTCCTTGCTCTCACCGATCCATATCACCAAAGAGGAAGAAGAGATTTCATGAAAATCAAGCTAGTTTCCGGGAAAATTCGAAGCTTTGAAGCTATATTAACTTCCTCATCTTTTCTTATTCCTTCCAAGTTATTCTCCAGGGCAGAGATTGGGATCAATGAGCATGTTCACGCATCCATGAGTTGTGGTGCCACCTGTTAGTAAGCAAGTCAGGCCATGCAAAGTAATGCGTGTAGCTTGATCAAGGTCATAGTCGTGCAAAGTAATGTGCGTATCGTGATTATCGTGTTATCATGTTAATGTCATGATCATGCAAAGCCATGCGTGTATCGTGATTATCGTGTTATCGTTGTTAGGAATAGTGCCCTAAAAGCCGATTGTATATCCGCTTTGTGCTTTTCCTTATTGTAACCACAGACAATCTTTGAATGAAATAACGAATTGAGGCAACACTTCTTTATATGCTCTTGTTTGGTATGCGTTTACTTTAGCTGTGCATGTATGAGAACTCCCCTAATCCTGATGACTTTAGGACTTTACCATTTAGGTGAAATGGTTCATGAAACGAGCCCTATATCACATAAGTCATGATTAGTAAAATACTCCAAGCCGATGAGTCCTACAGACAGTGGGAGTGTCAACCTGACTCCTCTAAGGCTTGCTTGTGGGTTCACGCCCTTAAGAAAGACCACCTTGTTTCATGGAGGTGCAAAGTGTATAGTTGATACGTGCGTGATACATGAGGGTGCTTACTTTAATAAGCAAGTTCACTGAGGTGCCCCGTGTGAGAACATTCCTAAATGGGAAAGAAAGTTTCTATTTCAGGAAATGGAAACTTCCAGATTAGGAAATATCTCACGAGTCATTGATGTGATTAATTGATCCTTAGACTTAAGGTTCCTTGTCACTTTATGAGTTAACTCTGTAGTCTTAGGTATAAGCTTTAAAGGGTGTCGCCTTAGACAACTGATTCAAGGCTTATGCTGGGGCTGCACAAGTGATTCATGAAAGTGAATGAGAATCAAGAAAGGACCTACACTTGCATTTGCAAGGTGATCTCTTATTGTGTAAGTCATTCATATGCCATATGGAGTCCTTGGCCAAGGCAGTAGATCAAGACATCAAGAAAAGGGTTTCTTGGATTGAGATCAAATGGATATGAAATGCACTTAGCTTTAAGACCGGATTATTAGGGTTCTGATTATTCCCTTGCCCTAGATCTTGGTTGAGAGATAGTAAGTAGGAGGATTGTATCTCACATGAATCGATGACTTAAAGGTTCTATCGAATCCGAACATTCCAATTCAGCTAGGGGTTAAACACCTGTTGCTAGACTATGGTCGTGTAATCTGTGGACTGATTAATTAATTAGTGAATTAATTAATTAGGGTCACTGCTAATTGAATTGAGAACCTAGAGGGTCACACACAACAACTTGGTTACATGAGTTGAGGCTTGAAAATGATTAAACGAGTTAATCGGGCCGAGAGGGTTCCACACGTGCGAAATCACACGTGTGGCTCACGTGAGTGACACGTGTTACTGTGACACGTGTCACACATGTGTGAATATATATATTATATATATATATGTATTAAATAATTAAATGTGTTAATTATTTAATAGACTTTGGTTTAATTTTGAATTAAAAAGAAAGTCTTATTTTGGAGAAAATTATCCAAAAATAGTTTGGATATTTTTAGCTCTCTTAAAAGTTTACTTGAATTAGAATTCAAAGTCAAAGTTGGAAAATACTTGATGATCAAGTAATAGGAGAGAGAGGAACCAAATCCTTGCCCAACAAGGAATAGGATCGGCACCCCTCTCCCTTTCCTATATATAGGGGAGCTCATGCTCCCCTTTAGAGCTAATTGACAATTCTTGGTTCATGTGTTGAACACCTTCCTTTCTCCAAGATCAAATAAACCCTAGGTTAAGCCTAAACACTAACTAGAGAACTAGCATCCTTACTAGTTAGATTGTGATCAAGTTGGTGGACTTTCTCTAGAGACTTCAAGTTAGAAGTTTGAAGATTCGAGCTTTACCAAGGAGAGGGGATCAAGCCGCGAGAAGAGCGTTCTTGGGTGGCTTGAAACGCTTCAAGAAAGAATAAAAGAAAAGTAAGTTTTCTATCTCTACGAATTTGGATACACGATTGCGAGTCCAAGGTCCTTTTGTTGGGAAAATTTTTTAAATTCCGCTGCTTTCTGATTCGTGTTTTCCAACAATCATGTTACCGTGTACCGCTCGTCAGCCGCAGGAGCTAAGTGCTATACGGGACGACGTGCTACGCACATGGGAGCCACCTCTTGAACCTACGGGGCAAAGTACTACATGTGTGGGAGCCACCTCCAGAAGCCATAGGAGCCATCTCTAGAATCCTAACGCTGCGGGTCTCGTGTTATTGTGCTATCGTGAATGGTGCAGGCTCGCTACCTTCCCATTATTGGAGTGATGGAGGGATTGGAGTGATGGAGTAATTGGAGTGATGGAGTTATTGGAGTGAAGGGGTTATTGGAGTGATGGAGTTATTCATGAAATGATACATGTGTAGTGTCATTGCAGGTACACGCTAGGCGGGAAACGAGCTGAGTCGAGCCCTTGCATCCGAGTCCCGCACAGTGCATGTATTTATTTATTCTTTCAAAGGAATTAATGTTAATGTTACTTGTTATGTATTTTAGGAGATGGTAACGTATTGATATGTAAAATCCAAATATGAATTACTTGATAATTGATCAATAGTATGACATGCTTCCGCTTATTTATTATGCATTGTGATTATTGATTATGAAATAGTCCCACCTAGCTTGTCAATTTATTTGCATTGTCACCCGTTCGCTATAGGTTGATTCATGTGTGGATTACCCGTTTCGTATGTGGATTGACCTGTGGTGCGGGGGTGTGGCATCTCTACGTGTAGGGGTGCTACACTCCCCCTTAAATTTCTATCGTTACACTTTAAACCGGTGTTCTTGTATCGTGATTGAGTCAGTCTAGGTCGTACGGCTTAGGAACTACGTGATTATGTGTGCATTGCATATATCTTGAATATGAATTGCCTTCCTTTTTGAAATTTGTTGACTTATCTGTTGCATTTGTACATTGGATCAGTGCTTTTTGTGTTAAATATGTGCCATGAGCATGCACTAATCGCATGCATATATCTTTGAAATAAGTTATGAATTACAGGTTCTGAAGATACTATCAAACCACGGCCAAATATCACGCTAATAAAGCTCTATTTCAAATCCTTTCTGAGGCATGGAAGATAGGAGGGATGCACCCGGGAAGGATATAGAGAATTCGAGATGCGTGGTCTTCATAGATAGAGCTAGAGTTCAAGGGTTGGGAGCTGGAATGGAAGTTCGACTTTAGAGATGCAAGTAGAGAGGGACACTTGATGGAATAGGAGTGGATCGGGAAATATTTATGAGTCCAAAGATTGATATATGCGGCTCTCTTACATAGGATGGCATGATTGGATTCAATGGGGTCATTCAACTTAAGCAATGGAGTGAATGAACCTTGAGGGTGCTTTAACTCAGGGTTCGGATTATGGAAGAGATAGCGAGGATTGTGAAGGTTCAACCTAAAACACATTCGGCGGGAATTAAGCATCAAGAGTCGTCAAAGAGGAATTTCTAAAAAAATTTAATGGTCAGAAAAGAGGTTGCAGAGGTCAAGATCGGGAAGAAGTGAGTCTGGGAGCCCTAAAATTCAACTAAGATGGGAAAACGAGTCGGGAAGGGAATGGAAGGAACCAAGTAGCGTGGAAAATACAAGTTCATGGAAGGTGACAATACTACGGACAAGATTTGAGTTCGTTTTCCAAATCCAAGCTGAATTGTCGTGTTGTGAGGGTGAATTGGGAAATTTGGATGCTAATTCCGTGGATGTAGAAGAAGTTAGGGATAGAGAAATTGCAATCCCGGACCGTGGAAGGTACAAGTTGATGCACAAAGATTCATGGAAACTTGAAGACCGTGGGAAAGACAAAGCATGATTAGCAAGTCAAAGTAAGCCGTGATTAGAGGAACGAGTACAAGCTACCCAACAAATAGCTTGCCATGTTGGTGACAGGTTCAAGACATTCATAGCACGTGAATCATACTTCGCATCAATTATTTATTCTTCTTTACTTATGTTCGTGCGTGCAATTCTATTTGATTTCATTGCTCTAATATGTTGCATATTTGCTTGTTGTAAGCGTGACACATGCATTGACATCTTTATCCGACATGCATTTTAGCCTTTACTTCGTAGGAAGTTCTTTCACCTCACTTATCAAGTATCTCTGGGACTGGGCCACACCTGAGTTAAGAGGAAAGAAATAGTGGTATGGCACATGACAAGAAAGATGATTTCGGGAAAGAAAGAACTGCAGGTAAGGGATAGGTCAGTGGAAAGGAACTCTGAAGGAAAGTAATACTAGATGTGGTTTCGGGGTGTTGGGATCAAATAAGAATAGAGAAGGGGGTTTAGATTACCAAGAGAATTAAAAAGGAAGATGAGAGGATTGGATGAAAGAAGGATCGATGGAGTTTAAAGTGTAACGATAGAAATTTAAGGGGGAGAGCATAACCAAGAGGCAAAATTGAAACTGGAAGTTGTGGCCGAAGAAATAATTAATAGAGATAACGGGAATGCAATTAGGGAAGATTCGGGAATTTTGTGGTGGTGAGAGGAGATGAGTAAGACGACTTTACGGGTTGACCATTCAAATGAGAGCTAAGCCACTAAATTCGGGTTGAAGATTTTCAAGGAAAATAGAGAAGATACTTGTTGAATCTTTCTATGTATGTAAGTCGATTTGAAGATATAGGAGTTAAGGAGGAGTTTAAGGAGACTCCCAAGCTGAGATATCAAGAGGGAACCGAATTAAGTTATCATAGAAAGGGATGCTGTCAGTAAAGCTTGGTACAATGGGTTCAGAAAGAGATTTTAGAAGCGACAAACCGTTAAGGATAAACATTGGAAAGATTTAAATCAAACTTCAAGAATCAACAAGAACACCCTTTCTCCAATTCGAGAATTGTAGAAGCCGAATACCAAATTTCACGTTAGAGGTTTAAAGAGAGTGAAAAGGGTCAATCGAATGGAAGATAGAAAAAGAGTTGGTTGGTCGAATGAAGATTATGGGAAATGAGGAAAGATCGAAGAAGATTGGAAGCAGTACAAGTCAGAAGGGAATAAAGAATAAAATCCTTAGAGGATCTATCAATTGCTTTGCTGGGGTACCCTGAAGAGCTTAAAGACAAGTCAAGCACTGAACTCACTTTCGGGGCAGATCACGCTGTGGACAACGAAACTTACCATTCTGAATTATACAACTACGGTGAACGGTACATGAAGCATCCATGATACATGCATCCATGCGAATTTAATTCAAATAATTTTTCTGCTATGTGCTTTGATTCCCTATCATGTTAACTTACTTGGAGTAATTGATGATCAACGTGGATGATATCTATTTCCTGCTTTGGGTGTCTTACGTGATTTTAATTATGGTTTTGCGTTGTGTTGCTCGGGAGTATTGGAGACTTCCTTGCTTTATTTTTTTATTTGAGAGACGGGGTGCTCTCGTCGTTTGTAAGAGACGGGGATTCTCTTATCTTTGTTTGAGAGACGGGGTGCTCTCTGTGCTTGCGAGAGACGGGGTGCTCTCATTGTTGCTCGAGAGACGGGGCTCTCTCCTTGCTGCTTGTGAGAGACGGGGAATCTCTCATTGTTTTTTCGGTCGAGTACTGAATCCGAGGACGGATTCTTTTAAGGGGGAGAGATTGTAACGCCCCAATTTTCCGTATTCTAAAATGACGTATGTGTTTACCAATTTGCGCAAACTAATTGTTCATAAGTGTTTTATATATTTAATTTTATATTTTAAATGTTCAATTGTTAATTAATCATATCTTAAGTTAATTAATATTGAATTTATGTTAAATCGTTGTGTTTACCAAATTGCGCGAATTAATTGTTTATACGTGTTTTATATATTTAATTTTATATATTAAATGCTAACTATTTATATTTTAATTTTATTAGTGTTAAAATTCAATTTAAATTGTGCATTTTAAATTTAAAGTATACTAAATACGTGCATTTGACTTTAAATTAAATTAATTTGTACAATTATTATTAAATGTAGAAATGTAACTCGTGCATCTTGAATTTCATTTTATAAAGGACTTTAAATTTTGTTTTATTTTATGAATATAATGAATTCGTTATGCATTGCTCATGAGTGTTATAAACGTGCTTCGTTCTTATATGATTTGACACCGAAATTTCGTGAAAATTTAATATGTTGGAAATATACGTGTCGTGAATATGAATATATTCTCGTTTCTTATTTTCGGACTTATTTGCATTAGTTTCGAATTTATTTTGAATTGTGGAACCAAATCGGGGGCTAACTGGTAATTAGCGCACCCTTCGTTCCGTAGGTGATATCTTGAGCTAGGAAACTCGGATTCGAGTTTCCTCAACTTCGCTGAACTCGTAACAAAAATTCGAGTTTAATGAACTTAGTCTCATATTTTTCTAACACCATTTGGACATCCGAAATTCAACCGAAAAATGAAACCGATGCAAAACTGCCACACTTTACTAAAAATGCCATAACTCATTCAAACCTTGACCAAATTAACCATGGTTTGATTCCTTGGAACCCTAACTCAACCCTATAACACTCCATATCAGCCCCAAACCGAACCAACCCTCACACTTAGAGAAAATTCAGCCAAAATCCCCTGCTCTCCAGTTTTCCCGTAGCTCAAGCCAACCCTTGGAGATTCAAGCTCAAATCTCTTCCAAACCTCCATTAATCCACAAGGTAAGCTTGGGGTTGTAATATAAATTCATTATGAGTCATTTTGATCCATTCATCCCCAATTTTGAGCATGCTTTCATGGGTTTATGGCTGAAATTGTGAATACTTAGATTTTGGAAAATATGTTGATTTCTTTCATTTCTTGATGGTTTTGGTTGATTTAAAGCATGAATATGATTGTCTTGACTTCTTGTTTGCATTTATGGTGATGTATTACATGGTAGTTGAAGCATTCATGAGTTGCCATTAATGAAACTTGGAAGAAATTGAATATGTTGAGCCCTTGCTTTTTCCTTTCTCACGTGAGGGACTGCTGCTGCGTTTGGGACTGATATATGCTGTCAATTGCTGCTTTCGTTGATCTTGTTTGTGGCTGAATATTTGGTTGGTGTGTGCTTAAGATTGCTGCCCTATTTTGTGGTATTTTAGCCCTGTTTTTCATCCAGTTTGCTACGTCAATTTTTGCTGCGTTTGGTTGCTGTCAATTGCTGCTCATTTCCTTAGCTTAACTGCTGTAAATTATCAGTCATTGTGGGAGTTGTTGGTGTCATTTTGCTGCTTGATCTACTACCTTAATTGTGTGATAGTTGCTGCTGTGTTTTCATGCCAAGAACAGTGGAAAACTTTGTGTTGTTGCTGCCTTCCTGCGTCTGTAATGTCTCTCCCCGGGCGGGGAGAATTTTGGGCGTCAAAGTGCCCGGCCGGGGAGGAGCTATACAGTTGCTGCTGTTGTTTTTCTTTCTTTTCTTCCATGTCGTGCTGTATATATATATGTATGTCTGCTGCACTAATTCAGGCTTGTAATGTTGTATGTGTCTGTATATATATATATATATATATATATATATATATATATATATATATTGGTGTGTTTGGGTAATAAGTTATGCATGGATATGATTTCTTATTTGTGCATGAGTATGCATGCATACCAACGTGCTTGTATATTTCTTATTTGTGCATGAGTATGCATGCATACCAACGTGCTATATATATATATATATATATTACGTAATATATGCATGCAAATATAAAGAATAACAATTTAAAACCTACATGTTTTATATATATATATAAAACATATATATATATATATATATATATATATATATATATATATAAAACCTACATATATTTGCATGTATTTTGTTGAATTTAATTGTTTAATTTATTTGAAGTTTAGAATTAAATTGTGTAGCACCCGGGACGATAGGCACCACATCCCCCGCACTATGAGTCTAATCCACATATGAAATAGGTAATCCATACATGAATCAGACTCACAGCGAACGAGTGACAAACAAAAGAACAGTCCGGACTAGGCAGAAGCTAACCCCGGAACAATCAACAAAAAAACCAAAATGCGGAAGCAAGGAAATCATTCATATAATATCAAAGAAATAAATGAAATCCAACAAGAATATAAATACGGGTTCCACTAATCAATAGAACTGTCCCGAATCAATATCAATTCAATAAATGGCACACCGGCCAGCAATAATAGGTTAATACAATACTTAGAAACAATGTAGTATGCAGTGAGTGTAAGAGAGTAAGACTAGAACAATGACTCGACAATTCTAACTCCGCCTAGTAACCAACACCTGCGAAAGAAACTGGAAAAGTGGGAAAGAGGAGTCAGTCTCTAGAAGACTGAGTGAGCAGGAGCGATACATAACTATAGAAACATGCGCATGCAAGTCATAAATCCCGAGCAAAGTTTTATTTAAAGTTAGTTCTCAAGAGGACAAGAAAATAACGAAGCGATGCTCGGACTTTACGACTAATCATATTAAATTCATTAAGTTCATAAATCATACATAAACATTAAGGCTCGGCGAGTGAGCGTGCATTATCTCCAACCAAACTCCGACCGTGTACGACAAATATCATTAATACATTGAATATGTGATCATGCAGTATATAATAATAAAGACAAATCATATAACGTAGTCGTTCGGGAAATCCGTGTCCCGGCCTTCTCGCATGGGGCATAACAATCATACCATAATCATAATGATAAAATAAGTTCCAACCTTCTTCTTCCTGGTGGTGGACGGGTTTGCAAGGCTCGACCACCTAAACATATCAATGTGGCCATTGAGGTTCATGAGTCCTCAATGCCCGGTTAGCGTTTCCTCGTCAAAAACTCCTTAACGAGGTCCGTTTCGCCGTAATCAATGTGGGACTAATGTACGGGATCACCGTCGGCCCGATGCCTCCCCGGATAACCACATACACTAAGTCCCTGGGCCCGCGTTCAATACATGTTCTCGCCAACATATTCAATTCATGAGAAACACAATACCTTTGAAACATAAATAATACATTTCATAACCCTTGAGAAAACATTTACTCGACGAATCCATTTGAAAACAATATATAGGTATATTTTAGGTTTTTGGCCAAAACTTGTCATATAAGGTTGTAGGATTCAATACGTAACTAGAACGAAACACCCTCACCTGGAATACCACGAGACATAAAGCATGAGCAATACGGGTGCCTATTCAATTCGGAAGTCTCCGCCCTGGAAACGAACTATACAAGAGAATAAACAATGTGTACCAGTGAGAGGAGACTCAATATGAACGAAATAGGACGCTCGGCAATGCAATGATCATGATATGAATGTTAAAAGATAAGATTATGTCATGAAAATGTTCATGTACACTATGAAAGAATTTAAATCATATAATCAAGTCATTCAATCAATCGTTCACGTTCATTCGAATTCATAATTTCACATTTCCAATCAATTCAATTTAAGAATTTCAAATAGAATCAAAGCACAAGTTAAATCACATTTCTAATTAGAAAATAGACAATTAAATTCATTCAATTTAAAAATCGGAAATTAAATAAAATATGAAATAGGTAACATTTAAATTCTATAATTCAATTAAATCAAATATTATATAATGTTTAATAAACATATATAAATATTATATATATATATATATATATATATACATATAACATATGCATGCACGTACAACCCATGCATGCAAAATCCTTAAATTGCATGCAAATATAACCAACTACAACATCATGCATGCAATTACATGCATCAAACCAATTTCATGATATGCATGCAATTCACTAAGCCTAGCCAATTCATGCATGAAACATAAACATATCACGTATGCTCAGGTTATGAATTCAGAAGGTGACACGCCCGTGTCACCAATATAGAACAAACCGGGACACCCCCATGTCTCGGTACAGAGATATCAGACAGCCATGCACCCCCGTGTCATGCTGAAAAGGAAAAGTTGACACGCCCATGTCACGCACGCAGCAAAAGAAAAAACGCAGCAGAAAAACAGAGCACAACCAAGGCACAACCTTCTCAACACATTCAGCCAACAAAAGATAACAAAAATGCAATGAAACCACTTAGAAACAACTCCCAATCATGCTCCCAAAACCTTGAAACGTGAGATGTAGTGTGTAGTGATCAATTCATGCCAAAGCTTCAATAACTCATTAATGGTGGCTCATAAATGCCTCAACTAACAGCTAATACATCACCATAAATGTAAAGAGGAGATCAAAACAATCATTTTCATGCTTGGAATCATTCAAAAAGCTTAAGAATGGAAAGAGATCAACCAAAATGCTCAAAACCTAAATATCTACTCAAGGCAGCCATATATCCATGAAATCATCATCAAAATTAGGGATGAATGAATGAAAATGACTCACATTGAATGTACATAACATATCTAAGCTTACCTTGTGGATTAATGGAGGTTTGGAAGAAGATTTGAGCTTGAATCTTAAGGTTTGGCTTGAGCTACGGGTGAAACTGGAGAACAGAGGATGTTTGGCCAATTTACTCCAAGTGGGAAGGGTTATCTCGGTTGGGGGGTTAATGGCTGAATAAAGCGTTGAGTTAGGGTTCCAAAGACTTAAACCATGGTTAATTTGGTTAACAAATGAATAAGTTATGACTTATTTGGTAAATGGTGGCAGTTTTGTTCTCGTTCCGTATTTCGGTTGAGTTTCGTTGGTTCAAATGACATTGAAAAAAAATATAAGGCTAAGTTTATTAAACCCGAATCTTCGATACGAGTTCAACAAAGGTGACGAAACTCGAATCCGAGTTTCCTAGCTCAAGTTATCACATAAGGAACCAATGGTGCGCTAATTGCTCGTTAACGTCCGTTTTGGATTCCACAAACAAAATAAATTCGAAAATCAATCAAATGTAACCGAAATCATGAAACGAACATATAATCATATTCATAACACATATAAGTCCAACATATTAAATTTGCACGAAATTTCGGTATCAATTCATATAGAAACGAAGCACGTAAATGTCACTCATACACAATGTAACAATAAAATTCATAATATTACAAATAATGTAAAATTAAATACGTATATAATTTATAAATATAAATGCATGCACTCAATAATTATCATGAATTGCATGCACTAAATGGTTCAATTAATGTAAATGAACGAAATTAATTAATTGTTTAATATTAAATAGCTCATACACAATTAACATATATATATTTATATTATGTAAATATATTTGATATTAATATCATTAAAATAAAGTAATTAACATTTAATACATTTAAAATAAAATTAAATATATAAAACACGTATAAATAATTATTTCACGCAGTTTGGTAAACACATACGTCATGCAGTACTGCCTAAAAAAAAACTGGGGCGTTACAACCTCTACCCCTTAAAAGAATCCGTCCTCGGATTCACTATCTGTCCGAAAACAATTAATGAAGGAACCTCGTTCCTCACAAGCAACAAGGAGAGAACCTTGTCTCTCAAACAACAATGAGAGAACCCCGTCTCTCAAAAGCATCAACGAGAGAACCCCGTCTCTCGAACAACAATGAGAGAACCCCGTCTCTCGAACAGGTAAAGAAGTTCAAATTACAAGATACATCCACAACGAAGAGCAAACACCAAGGAGAAAACATCAAAATATCCAATTACGGCAACTTAGTCAAAACAATCACATAAAGCCAGGGAACAATCAACACGTACTTACATCCAACATCGATTATACAACCATAATTAATAAATCAAAGAGTCAAAGTGCAAATTAGCAAAATTATTTAAATTAACAATGCGTGTATGCATATGCCATGGATGTCTGAGGTACCGTTCACCGTGAAAATGAATTTGAAACCCAAAGCCTTCCTGGTCCCAAGGTATGGTCTGAACCCAAAAGCTAGCTCGACTCTTGGCATGTCTTTAATATCTTCAATGTGTCCACCTTCTTCCATTTCTCGGTTATACGTTAACCCTGACCCAATCAACCTGCCCTTTCAAAACGAGTTTTACCCTGCATCTTAAAATTTCGGAACGGTCTTCTTCACGGTTCTTGCCTCCTTCTATAATTTGGTGAAACCCCTGAAATTCAATAACCTTTTAGATTAATAATCACAGCCTTTTTGACGAGTTCTTTCCCAAACCGGGTTGTAATCATCGGTTCCCAAAAATTTGGATTAATCTCTTCGTAGATCATTTCCTCATCCCTTCATCCTCTTAGAGCCATCAGCGTGCCTTAATTTTCTGTGCACCCAAATTTCTAATCGAGGGAAAACTTCCTTGATACTTCTTGAGATTCAGATCAGGTCCTTGCATAGTCACTTCTTTCTGATTCTTTTCTGCTCAAATTCCTTCGAACTCGTTATGGAAAACGAATAGCGATGCAGTAGGGTTTTATTTTGTTAAGTGATGTCCGAACACCTCCAATCCTTCGTCAAATTACCCTCTATGGTTGTCTCACGAACATATTAATTTGATTTAATTTCTGTTCCATGAGGCAATTTAATGGTCTCGCAGAAGCTCTTCCACAATTCCATTATTTTCCAAAATTTAAATCCCATGTATAGAAATGCTCAACAAACCATCTCCTCAATATCCCGTGGTGGCCTTCAACACGAACTTAATACTTAACACTCACTTTAACGGTTTAACCGTTAAGGCTCTTTTAGTTAATTCCGATCACCATCATTAAGACTTCCAGGTCTTCTTTAATCCGCAATTCTGTTATTCCTACTAAGATATTTCTTCAAGCACCACTTCAATCTTCCAATCTGTTTCTTGGTCGTTCTCTCCCCCTTAAATTTCTACTGTTATGTGTTGAACTCCATCAATTTTTCTTTTGTCGAAATTCTGGATAAATAATTTCCATCAGGGAGGATTTAATCAAAAGGACAACCCCAAAGTTTTACTTTTAACTTCCCTTCTAATTCGCTTACTGTCTGAAACCCCTTTCCTATTCTTGTCCAATTCACACACCCCACAATCAACTCTAATCTCGCTTCTCCTTATGAATTCCCGTTTCCATTAACCTATCCCTTACTTGAAATTCTTTATTTTTCCGACGTCACCTTCATTGTAATGTACCGTCCCATTATTTCTTTCTTCTTAACTCAGATGTGGGCCGATCGAAGGAATACTTGATAAGTGAGATAAAAGAATTTCCTATCAAATAAACACTAGAATGCATGCGAGCGTTAAAATGATAATGCACGTGGCATACTTGCAACAATTAAATATGCCGCACATTAAAGCAACAAAAGAAAATAGGAATACGCGCACAAACATAAGTAAAGCAAATAATAATTTGACGCGAAATATGATGCACGTGCCATGAATGTTTTGGAACCTGTCACCAATATAGTAAGTTGTTAGCTCGGTAGCTTTTCCTTGTTCCTCCAATCACGAGGTTACTTTGACTTGCTAATCATGCCTTGTCTTTTCCCACGGTCTTCAAGTTTTCCATGAATCTTTTCGCATCACTTGTATCTTCCACTATCTGGAAGTGCAATTTCACGATCACGGATTTCTTCGACATCCACTGAATTGGCCTCTGCATTTCTCCCCGAGAATCACCCTTCAACATTGCCCAAATTCTCTTACAAACTTGAACCCTAATGTAATTCTGAACCCTACTTCTCGCCATCACCGTGATCAAGACTCCTGTGCTTATCCTTTATGAGTTGAGATTAGTGAAATAAACTCATTTTCCGATTGCTTATACTTAAGCACATGATTTCCTCGCAAAGAGTCTTTACCTTTCTTTACCGTTTCCATTTGTTGCTCCATATCTCCCAATTCAACCTCAAAACTCAGCAATTTAACTTGGATTTGGAAAACGAACTCAATTCTCGTCCTCCACATCACCACCTTCCCTAAATTTGTATTTACCCCGTCAATTGCCTTTCTCTATTCCCTTCCCCACTCGTTTCTATCTTAGTAGCAATCCAGAGCACCTAAATTTAAACTCTTCTCGATCTTCACCTCCACAATCTCGATTTCTAATTTTCAGGTTTATTTGGAAACCCTTCTTTTGTAGCACCCCGCACGTGAGGCACCACATCCCCCGCACTACGGTCCAACCCGAGCAACGAAATGGAGAGTCCGTACCCGGATCAATCGTAGCGAACGGGAGACAAACAAAACAAACACCTAAGCTAGGCGGAACGTAGACCCTGTCGAGCAAACTCAACCAACAAAGCAGAGTACAGCGGATGACTAAAGATCAAACACAAGCATTGGCCACAGGCCTATAGAAATTAAACACACGGCTCACATGCAGACTTGGGCTCCTCAGACCTCTTTTAAACAATTACAAAACCCAACAAGGGCGATTCAAATATCAAATGCATAAGTATACATATACAAATCTTACATATTGATCCGAATTCAAATAATACAAATGCAAATGCAGACTAAACTAACTCAGACCGACCAACTCAAAAGACTTGACTCAACTCCGCCTAGCTCCAAACTTCGAAGCAGACCTGCACACTAAAAGATTGGGGAGGGAGAGGGTCAGTCTACAACTCGACTGAGTGAGGGGGGACTAACGCACACCAACACATATATACATATAGAGCAAAGCACGTATCAAACAAAAGACTATGAACCTGGAATAGGGTTTTACATACTAAAGCCATTTTCCAAAAGTACTCATACTTATTCATATAATCGTATATTCTTAAGTTTGAAAACTAGTAAGGATACATAGATTCAAGAACGCATATGGATTCATATTAAAACTCATAAGATTCATAATTAAACTTCATAAGTATTCATATTAAATCAAATAACAAGATTCATAACGTATCATATGACATATATTTAGTATATATATAATAGTATATTCGCAAGCAGGCTTGAAAACGAGCACATAGGGTCGTAGGTCGCTTATCTAAAAGAAAAGATCCTAACCCTCACCGTACACCGACGCGGCCAAGAACGAGACAAATGGTTCACCGCGGAATCAACTTGGATCACGAAACACCACCCCGGGTGCATCTGGGCAACTGAAGACAAGATGGAAGACTTAGACTCGAGGATGAACCATATAAGACTTAGACTCGAGGATGAACCATATAGACGCACGGCGACGCAAAAGAATACAAATGGATGCAATACACGTTTTATTCATTTATACTTAGGCATATTGGGCAAATGATGAAATATCGCAGAAGGAATTCAAGAATTAAACTCATATCATATTAAATAAGCCCATAATGTATCATATATTAACATATCATATGCATTCATAAGCTTGAAGTTCAAAGAAATAACAAGAGATACAAGAAGGCGTTAAACATTTCATATGTCAATCAGGAATTCACGTAAAATTACACTTAGCAAACAAGGTCATAAACTTAAAATAATTAATTAAGCATAACATATAACAACTTATTAACATATTAGGATCACAATCGGGGTGGGAATTAATGAGAAAAACGAAATAAAAGCACAAAATAGGGCTTCGAGTGAAAAGGGGCCAAAGCTGACAGGTTTCCGAAACGGACAAGCTGTACGAAAACAGGAATATCTTGAGTTTCAGGAATGGGAATTGAGTTTTGTTTCTTGGAAATGAAACTAGACACATACATCTTTAAAATGGTAGGTGGCTCAAATCATGGTTCAAAGCGAGACGAAAATGGCGTAGGTTTGAAGTTGAACGAGTGCAGACTCTCGGAGAAGTGGCGACACCAAATTAAAATGATTATATCTCACAATCTAGAACGGATTTTGGGGTGATTCCAATTGGAGATTGTTATAGACTCAATAAGGTTAGACATATCCAAAAATCAGCTCAAACGGAGTTTGTATGAAGGGGTAACCGGCCGGGTAAATCACAAGACAAAAGTTACCCGCCCAAGTAAAACAGTCCAGAAAGTTTCTGCATAAAGGGGTACCCGCCCGGGGAGTTTTCTTCACAAAATCTACCCGCCCGGGTAGAGGCTTACAGCGGGAAAAAGAGCAAGAACAGGGCTGTTACGAGATGGAGGAAGAATGGAAACCAAAGCAGCACATATAGGCATGAAATGGAGCATAAAACATTAGCAAATTCTTCACACAAAAGCACACAACAACCGGAAATGAAAGGGGATGAAAAGGATCAACATATATGCATCTTAAACTTCAAGAAATGTAAGGTTAAATCATGGAAACTCATATAATACTCATCTACCATGAAATTTAAGCTCATATACCCAATAATGAAGTTCAAGTGATCAAAAATCATACATCAACTCAAGCTATAACCCAAAGATGGCAAGAGATCTCATATATTTATACAAACCTTATACTATTCACTCCATAAATCATATCTCAATCAATAATGGTTCATATTCAGAAATTCTTGAAGCAAAATGACCACAAAAGGATATAGATATCAATCATACACTTACCCCTTGAATTTGGTAGAGTTTGATGGAGATTTGAGCTCTAAACTCTTCCTTGGAGAATAGTGACGGGAAAAGGAAATGAGGGCTCAAGTTGTCTGAAAATTCTCTTCCTTATCTTGCTTTGATAAAAATGGGAGAGAAAGGGGTGATTTTAGGCTGAGTTGGGGTCATGTGGGTCCAAGTTTCACTCAAAAAGGTTAAAAGATGAGGGACTTATGTGCAATTTAGTGAAAGGTGGTCATTTAGGCACTCGTAGCTTGTTTCGGTCAAATTTAGGAGTATCAAATGGGCTTTGAAAAATATAAGGCTAGGTTCATTAGCTTTCAAATCTCGTTACGAGTCCGGAGCCACTTCCAGATTTCAAATCCGAATTCCCGAGTTCAAGATATGGCCTCCAGAATCCGAGGCGCGCTAAAACTCGTTAGGCCCTCGAATCCCCAAAGATAAAGAATGGTCTCCGACCAATTCAAACAAGTATAAACGAATAATATAAACACGTTAACGAGTTTATAAATCACATAATTCAAGTATATCACATATTTACGAAGTTCGGAATTAAAAATCAAGTAGTAGAAATTAAATACGGAAATTAAAGTGTAAAACTCAAACGTTAACGACATATAAATCACTTAAACAATTAAATAAACACATAAGTTAAATGAAAAGGAAATAAAACGTCGGTAAACCCTCAAGTGACGTCATACCTGGTTTGCCGAAGAAACTGGGGTGTTACATCTTTGACAACTCTTGGTGCTCAATTCCCATCGAATTTATTTTACCTTGACTCCTCTCAGTCCTCGGCACCTTTTCAATGGTCCGAATCCCTGAACCAAATTACCCTCAAGGTTCATTTACTTCATTCCTTAGGTTAAACGATCCCGTTGAATCCCATTACGGCTTCTTATGTAAGAGAGCCGCATATGTCAACCTTTGGAGTCATAAATATCTCCCGATCAATTCCTATTTCTACGGATATCCCTTGAACTCTAGCTCCATATAGGAAGGCCTCACATCTCGAATTCTCCATATTCCTCCCCGGTGCATCCCTCCTATCTTCCATGCCTCAGGAAGAACTGGCAATAGATCGTCTTTATCGTGGAACTTAGCCGTGGTTTGATATTATCTTTATAACCTGTAAATGATAACTCATTTCGAAGGTATATACATGCGATTAGTACATGTATATGGCACATATTCAACACGAAAGGCATGGATCCAATATAAAATGCAACAGGTAATTCGACAAGATTAAAAGAAAGACAATTTCATGTTCAAGATCGATGCAATGCACACATTATCACGTAGTTCCTATACCGAACGACCTAGACTGACCCACACGACACGAGAACTCCGGTTTTGCAACCTGGAACACTGATACCACTTATAGATGTAGCACCCAGGACGATAGACACCACATCCCTCGCACTATGAGTCTAATTCACATATGAAATAGGCAGTCCATACAAGAATCGGACTCACAGCGAACGGGTGACAAACAAAAGAACAGTCCTGACTAGGCGGAAGCTAACCCCGGAACAATCAACAAAAAAACTAAAATGCGGAAGCAAGGAAATCATTCATATAATATCAAAGAAATAAATGAAATCCAACAAGAATATAAATACGGGTTCCACTAATCAATACACCTGTCCCGAATCAATATCAATTCAATAAATGCCACACCGGCCAATAATAATAGGTTAATACAATACTTAGAAACAATGTAGTATGCAGTGAGTGTAAGAGAGTAAGACTAGAACAATGACTCGACAATTCTAACTCCGCCTAGTAACCAACACCTGCGAAAGAAACTGGAAAAGTGGGAAAGAGGAGTCAGTCTCTAGAAGACTGAGTGAGCAGGAGCGATACATAACTATAGAAACATGCGCATGCAAGTCATAAATCCCGAGCAAAGTTTTATTTAAAGTTAGTTCTCAAGAGGAAAAGAAAATAACGAAGCGATGCTCGGACTTTACGATTAATCATATTAAATTCATTAAGTTCATAAATCATACATAAACATTAAGGCTTGGCGAGTGAGCGTGCATTATCTCCAACCAAACTTCGACCGTGTACGACAAATAACATTAATACATTGAATATGTGATCATGCAGTATATAATAATACACACAAATCATATAACGTAGTCGTTTGGGCAATCCTAGCCCCGTATTTCCCGCACGGTGCATAACAATCATACCATAATCATAATCATAAAATAAGTTCCAACCTTCTTCCTTCGGGTGGTGGACGGGTCTGCAAGGCCCGACCACCTAAACATATCAATGTGGCAATTGAGGTTCATGAGTCCTCAATGCCCGGTTAGCTTTTCCTCGTCAAAAACTCCTTAACGAGGTCCGTTTCGCCGTAATTAATGTGTGACTAATGTACGGGATCACCGTCGGCCAGATGCCTCCCCGGATAACCACATACACTAAGTCCCTGGGCCCGTGTTCAATACATGTTCTCGCCAACATATTCAATTCATGAGAAACACAATACCTTTGAAACATAAAAAATACATTTCATAACCCTTGAGAAAACATTTACTCGACGACTCCATTTGAAAACAATATATAGGTATATTTTAGGATTTTGGCCAAAACTTGTCATATAAGGTTGTAGGGTTCAATACGTAACTAGAACGAAAACACCCTCACCTGGAATACCACGAGACATAAAGCATGAGCAATACGGGTGCCTATTCAATTCAGAAGTCTCCGCCCTGGAAACGAACTGTACAAGAGAATGAACAATGTGTACCAATGAGAGGAGACTCAATATGAACCAAATAGGACGCTCGGCAATGCAATGATCATGATATGAATGTTAAAAGATAAGATTATGTCATGAAAATGTTCATGTACACTATGAAAGAATTTAAATCATATAATCAAGTCATTCAATCAATCGTTCACGTTCATTCGAATTCATAATTCCACATTTCCAATCAATTCAATTTAAGAATTTCAAATAGAATCAAAGCACAAGTTAAATCACATTTCTAATTAGAAAATAGACAATTAAATTCATTCAATTTAAAAATCGGAAATTAAATAAAACATGAAATAGGTAACATTTAAATTCTATAATTCAATTAAATCAAATATTATATAATGTTTAATAAACATATATAAACATATTATATATATATGTATATTCATATAACATATGCATGCACGTACAACCCATACATGCAAAATACTTAAATTGCATGCAAATATAACCAACTACAACATCATGCATGCAATTACATGCATCAAACCAATTTCATGATATGCATGCAATTCACTAAGCCTAGCCAATTCATGCATGAAACATAAACATATCACGTATGCTCAGGTTATGAATTCAGAATGTGACACGCCCGTGTCACCAATATAGAACAAACCGGGACACCCCCGTGTCTCGGTACAGAGATATCAGACAGCAATGCACCCCCGTGTCATGCTGAAAAGGAAAAGTTGACACGCCCATGTCACGCACGCAGCAAAAGAAAAAACGCAGCAGAAAAACAGAGCACAACCAAGGCACAACCTTCTCAACACATTCAGCCAACAAAAGATAACAAAAATGCAATGAAACCACTTAGAAACAACTCCCAATCATGCTCCCAAAACCTTGAAATGTGAGATGTAGTGTGTAGTGATCAATTCATGCCATAGCTTCAATAACTCATTAATGGTGGCTCATAAATGCCTCAACTAACAGCTAATACATCACCATAAATGTAAAGAGGAGATCAAAACAATCATTTTCATGCTTGGAATCATTCAAAAAGCTTAGGAATTGAAAGAGATCAACCAAAATGGTCAAAACCTAAATATCTACTCAAGGCAGCCATATATTCATTAAATCATCATCAAAATTAGGGATGAATGAATGAAAATGACTCATATTGAATGCACATAACATATCTAAGCTTACCTTGTGGATTAATGGAGGTTTGGAAGAAGATTTGAGCTTGAATCTTAAGGTTTGGCTTGAGCTACTGGTGAAACTGGAGAACAGAGGATGTTTAGCCAATTTACTCCAAGTGGGAAGGGTTATCTCGGTTTGGGGGTTAATGGCTGAATAAAGGGTTGAGTTAGGGTTCCAAAGACTTAAACCATGGTTAATTTGGTCAACAAATGAATAAGTTATGACTTATTTGGTAAATGGTGGCAGTTTTGTTCTCGTTCCGTATTTCGGTTGAGTTTCGTTGGTTCAAATGACATTGAAAAAAAATATAAGGCTAAGTTTATTAAACCCGAATCTTCGATACGAGTTCAACGAAGGTGACGAAACTCGAATCCGAGTTTCCTAGCTCAAGTTATCACATAAGGAACCAATGGTGCGCTAATTGCTCGTTAACGTCCGTTTTGGATTCCACAAACAAAATAAATTCAAAACTCAATCAAATGTAACCGAAATCATGAAACGAACATATAATCATATTCATAACACATATAAGTCCAACATATTAAATTTGCACGAAATTTCGGTATCAATTCATATAGAAACGAAGCACGTAAATGTCACTCATACACAATGTAACAATAAAATTCATAATATTACAAATAATGTAAAATTAAATACGTATATAATTTATAAATATAAATGCATGCACTAAATAATTATCATGAATTACATGCACTAAATGGTTCAATTAATGTAAATGAACGAAATAAATTAATTGTTTAATATTAAATAGCTCGTACACAATTAACATATATATATTTATATTATGTAAATATATTTGATATTAATATCATTAAAATAAAGTAATTAACATTTAATACATTTAAAATAAAATTAAATATATAAAACACGTATAAATAATTATTTCGCGCAGTTTGGTAAACACATACGTCGTGCTGTACTGCCTAAAAAAAATTGGGGCGTTACAAATTGTTACTTATTTCATGTCCTTTTCTAATTTCCAATATTGAATTTAATGTAATTGTTTGCCTATCCTCTAATTGCAAATGTGATTTAGTACGTGATATGATCATTATATGAAATTCTTTAATTGGTTTGGTATGCAATGTGAAAGTTCTGAACTTAATGAATATGAACCTGTTGACCTCTTTGGTACTTAAATGGTAAGTTTTGATACTTCCAAGATATTTGTGCATCTTTCCATACATCATTGTATCACATGTTTTTATTCTAGCATGGAAAGATTATTTGAATTGCATAAAATCATTCCTTAATTACCTTGATTGTCAATCACGTTTTTATGCAGCCCATAATTGATTTATTCCATACCTATATTTGTCACATGCATAGAATCTTTATTAGTATGGAAAGTGTTGACTTGGTACTTTTAAATTTCTTCTGGAACTTAGCTGTAAATCTTTCCTTTGGTACCAGAATCAATCCCAAATGGCTTCTACCTTATTTTACACTCTTTAGCCATTGTATTACTTGTATTTAAGAGAGAAATTCTTGAATAATAAAGAGGAAAAAGAGTGCTAAACCAACATAGTGAAAACGAGAATATTGAGTTTCATATACGGTTTGGTGTTTTCTTCTAATTCTTGTTTGCTTGTTTGTTGTCTCGAGGGACTTTGGTAGTGAAGAGATCAGATTCAAGCTCAAGAATCACTTGGAGCAAGTTGAGTTGTGCAGGGTTGCTGGGTCGTGGAAGTCGTCGGTCAATAGCTAGTTCCAGCTAGGTGTGAGGGACGTTAAGCATACTACACTGAGGTCGTGGAAGCTGAGTGGTCGCGATACTACCGCCAGAACGAGTCACACTATCTTGTTGCCAAGATTGGTGATCGGTTATATTGTATCAACTCTTATAGGGAGTTTTTTCTAACTCTCTAGTTCTTACTGTTTTACTCCTGGAACTTTATTGTACTTGTGCTAATTATTTGAGTGAAACAGGTTTCAAATCCTAAGTGAAAACTTGGGGACAGGACGTAGGTCTTCGGACTGAACCTGGATAAATAGCCGTGTCATTTACTTGCTTTGCATATTTTCGTTATTACACTGTCTGGTACTTTGTTATTTTGTACCAGTAATTATTTCAAGCAAAGCACGAGCTTAACTCCGATAAAAGGTTTTTCTTAAAACCTTAATAATTCCGCTGCGCTTCATAAAGTTTTATAAAATTCTTAAAAAGGTTTTAAGGGCTAATTCAACCCCCCTCTTGTTAGGCAAACTCACATTCATCAATTGGTATCAGAGCCTCGTGCTCTATATATTTGGTTTAACAACCTTGAGTTAAAGATCTAATGGCTTCTTCAAGTTTTGGTGTGTTTGCAGAAGGAATGTCAAATACCAGGCCGCCACACTTTGATGGAACCAACTATGCATCATGGAAACATCGGATGCAGGAGTTCATCATATCATTGGATTATGCTATATGGATAATTGTGGAAGATGGACCGTTAGTTCCAATGAAAGGAGAGGGTGATAAGCAAGTACCAAAGACGAAAAATGAGTATAATGCGGAGGATATGAAATCTCTTACCATGAATGCCAAAGCAAAGAACGTGATGGCATGTGCATTGGTGAAAGAGGAATACAATCGAGTAAGTACTTGTGAATCGGCCAAAGATATGTGGGACACATTACAAGTCACCTACGAAGGTACCAGTCATGTCTGTGAGGAAAGGATTGCTTTGTTGCTGCACCAACTCGAAGTGTTCACCATGAAACCTGATGAAAATATCAGCCAAATGAATGCAAGATTCATGGAGATTATAAACACGCTTCATGCTCTTGGGCAACCGATTTCGGAGAAAGAAAAGGTGAGGAAGATCCTTAGATCACTTCCTCAAGAATGGACACCAAAGGTGACTGCCATCCATGAAGCGAAAGAGATCAACAACATGAACATGGGAGAACTCATTAGTTCTCTTACCGCCCACCAGCTGGTACTTCTCAATAAACAGGTTACTTCCGGATCAAAAACCAGACAGGATATTGCATTTAGTTCTAATCAAGAAGAGGACGATGATGATCTAGACGAACAAAAGATTAATGATGACATGGTCATGATGGTTCGAAGAATGAAAAGACTTGCTGGTTTCAAAATGAAGTTCCAGAAAAATAAAAATCAATGAAGAACCAGCCAAGAATCTAAAACAAGTAAGCCAATTATATGTTTTGAATGTGGTGAGATTGGACACAAAAAAACAGATTGTCCTAAACTAAAAAAGGCATCCAAATCCACAAAGACCAAAGGATTGAAAGTCAGCTTTGAAGATTCGGATAGCGACCCCTTTGATGAAGAGGAGCTATGTCTAATGGCAAACAGTGAGGTACATTTAAATTTCGATATTGATTTGGATAATGATGATGTTTATGAATTATTAGATGAATACCATAAAGATATGGAGATACTTATGTCTTCCAATACTTCATTGAAAAATGAATTAAGTAAAGTTCTTGATGAAAAGAAAAAATTGGAAGAAGAAATCAATTTTTTGAAGGAATCAAATAAAAAGGATAAAATTGCTTTTGAGAACAAAATTGAAAACCTTCAAAATGAAAAGGCAATTGTTGAAAAGGAAAAGATAGTGTGTGAAAATGAAGTTTTTAATCTGAAAAGACAAATCAAAGGCAAACCTACTGTGAATGATTCTCCAACTAGTAGAAAATCTGTTTCTGGTATTAAGAATTCCAAACTGGAATTTCGTCCCCCGTTAAAAAAACCAGTAACTGGAACTGCACCAAAGAATACTGGAACTTTTCATAAAACGTGTTTCTTATATGGTAGATCTGGTCATACGAATACGAAATGCCCTGCTAAGAAACATATTGGTACAAAGTTTGTTTGGGTGCGTAAATCTCTTGCTACAAAGTTGGGTACCTAAGTCAAACTAATGATTTTTGCAGGAAATGCCTAAGGAACACTCCCAAAATCAGAAGTGGTACTTGGACAGTGGATGTTCCAGGCACATGACGGGTGATATCTCAATGTTCTTAAATTTTTATTCTTGCAATGCAGGAAATGTCTTTTTTTACATATAACGCGAAAGGCAAAATTATTGGTAAAGGTACCGTTGGTACCAAATCTGGTACTACCATTGAAAATGTTTGGCTTGTAGAAGGTTTGAAACATAATTTGATAAGCATTAGTCAATTATGTGATAGTGGATACCAAGTTCAATTTCATTCTTCATATTGCAATGTTAGCATGAATGATACCACTATATTCGCTGCTATTAGGGATATAAATATTTATTGCATTACTCTTGATGTTTTATCTAACCAAAATGTTGAGTGCCTAGCTGTGATAGATGGAGAACCTTGGACATGGCACCGGAGGTTAGACCATGTAAATATGGAACTTATCTCTCACATCACAAAGAAGGATTTGGTTAGAGGAGTACCAAAATTGAACTTTACAAAGGATAGAATCTGTGATGCATGTCAAAAAGGAAAGCAAATCAGATCTTCATTCAAATCAAAGAAAGAAGTCACAAGTTCCAGCCCGCTGGAACTTCTGCATATTGACCTCTTTGGTCCGATGAGAACCGCAACCTTGGGAGCCAAGGAACCCTTGAGCAATGAAATTGCAGGATTTGATAGACTTAGTTTAGTTCCTGGAACTGGAACTGGAATTGGAGGAGAAGTTGGAACTGGAATTAGAACTGGAACTGAAACAGAAGCCAACTCAGAAGTTCCAGAGTTTGCAGAGAATACCAACGCAAATACCAACCAAGATTCCAACACAAATGAGGAAGAACTGAGGCAAAGAAAGTTCAAACATGCCTCCAGCCATGCAACGGACTTAATCATTGGTGATGTGGAAACTGGAATAACTACAAGATCAAAGACGAGACAAACTACCACAGAAAGTTCTAACTGTGCATTCTTGTCTCTTATTGAACCAAAAGACGTTAAGGAAGCTCTAGATGATCCAGCTTGGGTAATAGCTATGCAGGAAGAGCTAGCCCAATTCGAAAAGAATCAAGTTTGGACTCTAGCAGAAAGACCACCTAGCCGTCCAGTCATTGGAACCAAGTGGGTATTTCGAAACAAACTTGATGAATCAGGTAAGATCACAAGAAATAAGGCTCGACTTGTAGCCAAAGGATATTGTCAACAAGAAGGTATTGACTTCGATGAAACTTTTGCTCCCGTAGCTAGATTAGAGTCAATGTGCATGCTTTTAGCTTTTGCATCTCATAAACGTTTCACTTTATATCAAATGGACGTTAAAAGTGCCTTTTTAAATGGTTTTATAAGTGAAGAAGTTTATGTGGAACAACCACCTGGTTTTGAAAACAAAGAATTGCATGATCATGTTTTCAAATTATCAAAAACACTTTATGGACTAAAACAGGCCCCTAGAGCTTGGTATGAAAGGCTTAGTAGTTTTCTCATTAAAACTGGTTTTTCCATTGGAATCATTGACACCACCTTATTTACTATATGACATGAGCATGATATACTCATAGTGCAAATTTATGTTGATGATATTATATTTGGTGCTACTAATGATTCGCTTTGTGAGAAATTTGCAAGAAGTATGCAACAGGAATTCGAAATGAGCTTAATGGGAGAATTAAATTTCTTCCTTGGGCTACAAATCAAATAAACAAGTGAAGGAATTTTCATTTCTCAAAGCAAGTATACAAAGGAGTTGAAATCCATGTCAACTCCAATGCAGCCAAATACCAAACTTGACAAAGATGAGGAAGGTAAACTGGTAGATGAAAAACTCTACAGAGGTATGATTGGTAGTTTACTTTATTTAACTTCCAGTCGTCCTGATATTATGTTCACAACTTGCTTATGTGTAAGATTCCAGTCCAAAATCTTATCTTGCTGCTATTAAACGAATTTTGGGTTACCTTAAAGGAACAATTGATTATGGTTTGTGGTATCCTTATTCTGATTATTTTTTGCTCACTGGTTTTTCTGATGCTGATTATGCTGGTTGAAGAATTGATAGAAAAAGTAACAGTGGAGGTTGTCAATTACTTGCTAAATGTTTGGTTACTTGGTCAAGCAAAAAACAAAGCGTTGTTGCATTATCTACTACTGAAGCCGAATACATGTCACTAGGAAGTTGTTGCACTCAATTGTTGTGGATCAAAAGAGTTTTATGTGATTTTTGTATTACATTGCATGAAATTCCAATCCTATGTGACAATACAAGTGCCATTTGCATTACAAAAAATCCAGTACACCATTCACGCACAAAGCACATAGAAATTAAGCATCATTTCATTCGTGATCATGTGTAAAAAGGTGATGTGTGCATTGAATGCATTGATACCGAGCATCAATTAGCTGATATTTTCACTAAGGCATTAAGTGAAGAACGGTTTTGCATGCTTAGAACTGCATTAGGGATAATTGAATGTCCTACACTTGCAAAAAGTTAATTTTTCAGCATGAGGCATGAGTTTTTGCTTCTGGTATTTACCCTCTTTGATGATGAAGGGGGAGAGGTAAAGATTTGATATGCTTATGTGACATATTTATGTAACCCTTACGTGATTCTTGATTGTAATCATTGTTTTGATACACTGGAAGTTATACTAGAATTTTGGAATTATGCTTGAATTTCGGAATTAATCCTCTATGTTCAAGAGGAAGCACTTATTCAGGGGGAGAACTTCAAAAATCTCCATCACACATTCAGGGGGAGCTCAGGTAAGTTCTCTATTTCAAATATCGCATCAAATCTCTTGTCATCATCAAAAAGGGGGAGATTGTTGACTTCTTTGGTACTTAAATGGTAAGTTTTGATGCTTCCAAGATATTTGTGCATCTTTCCATACATCATTGTATCACATGTTTTTATTCTAGCATGGAAAGATTGTTTGAATTGCATAAAATCATTCCTTAATTACCTTGATTGTCAATCACGTTTTTATGCAGCCCATAATTGATTTATTCCATACCTATATTTGTCACATGCATAGAATCTTTATTAGTATGGAAAGTGTTGACTTGGTACTTTTAAATTTCTTCTGGAACTTAGCTGTAAATCTTTCCTTTGGTACCAGAATCAATCCCAAACGACTCCTACCTTATTTTACACTCTTTAGCCGTTGTATTACTTGTATTTAAGAGATAAATTTGTGAGTAATAAAGAGGAAAAAGAGTGCTAAACCAACATAGTGAAAACGAGAAAATTGAGTTTCATATACGGTTTGGTGTTTTCTTCTAATTCTCGTTTGCTTGTTTGTTGTCTCGAGGGACTTTGGTAGTGAAGAGATCAGATTCAAGCTCAAGAATCACTTGGAGCTAGTTGAGTTGTGCAGGGTTGCTGGGTCATGGAAGTAGTTGGTCAATAGCTAATTCCAGCAAGGTGTGAGTGACGTTAAGCGTACTACACTGAGGTCGTGGAAGTTGAGTGGTCGCGATACTACCACCAGAACGAGTCACACTATCTTGTTGCCAAGATTGGTGATCGGTTATATTGTATCAACTCTCATAGGGAGTTTTTTCTAACTCTCTGGTTCTTACTGTTTTACTCCTTGAACTTTATTGTACTTGTGCTAATTATTTGAGTGAAACAGGTTTCAAATCCTAAGTGAAAACTTGGGGACAGGACGTAGGTCTTCGGACTGCACCTGGATAAATAGTCGCGTCATTGACTTGCTTTGCATATTTTCGTTATTGCACTGTCTGGTACTTTGTTATTTTGTACCAGTAATTATTTCAAGCAAAGCACGCTCTTAACTCTGATAAACGGTTTTTCTTAAAACCTTAATAATTCCGCTACGCTTCATAAAGTTTTATAAAATTCATAAAAAGGTTTTAAGGCCTAATTCAACCCCCCCCCCTTCTTAGGCAAACTCACATTCATCAGAACGTTTCCTTGAACGAATGAATGGCTTGTTTATATGATTTAAATGCGTTAATCGTGCATATGAACGTGTTCATTACATAATATCATCTTTTATGCATTCATATCATGTTCATTGCATGTCGTGCGTCATATATAGTTCATTTAGAGTCTTGAGTCTCACGAACACGTTACGTTGTCCTTTCTACAGTTTTCTCCAGGGCGGAGATGCCGGGTTCATAGGACACTTTCGAGTCTCCTTTTCTTCTTGGTATTGTTGGTAAGAGGTGTATAGGTGGGTTTCTCTACTATTTAGATAAATGACCCTATATACTCCCTATGTGTAAAGATTTCGGCCAAAAGTATATATATATATATAGAGTCGTTTTCAAGAGTCAATGATTTTTAAAGTAAAGCCTTTCTTTTATGAACCTACCAAATGTTTTGGCGAGAAAGAATGAATGAATGCACAGAATGGGGCCCAGGGACTTGGTGTGGGTGGTGACCCGAGGAGGCATGGGCTGACGGTGAACCCTCACACTAGTTCCACCAATGAACGGCGTAACCGGACCTCGTTAGGAGTTAGCGAGGAATAGACGTTGAGTGTCATCTGGGGAGTCATGTTCCCCTTTTGGTCAATGAATGGATGGTTCGGGCCGATCACCCGGCCATCACCCGGAGGAAGAAGGTGTAAATGTTCATGAATGTGCACAAAATAATTTTATGCATGAATGAAAGAAAGAAAGAAAGAATGTTTAATGAACTACACTGGGTGTTGGTTGGAGATAATGCACGCCCACTCGCCTGATTTGCCTTTAATTTCTTCAGTATGCCCCGGTGAAGCTATAATAGATCCTCTTCAAATATTATTCTTGATTCCCTTCTGACTGTTACTGCTCCTAATTCTCTTCGATCTCTCATCATTTCCCATAATCTTCATTTAGCCAGACCAACTCTTTTAAATAACCGAGCTTTGACCTCCCGTATACCACCCCCTTAAGGTTATATTCTGTAGTTGGCCCCATATTTCTGGAATCGAAGATAAAATATTCTTGATGATTCTGGAAGTTTGATGTAAATCCTCCAATGATCATCCTTTTCGGTTTGGTCTCTGCTTAAGTTTCCTTCCAAATTACCATTGAAATAACCTAGCATACCATCGAAGATAGCTACCCTTGGTCCTTAAAAGTTCATTCCCGACCTTAATATATATGCTTTACAACTCTTCTTCTATCTTCCATTCGATTGACCCTTTTTATGATAACTTGATTCGGTTCCCTCTTGACATCTCAGCTTGGGAGTCTCCTTAAACTCCTCCATAACTCCTATATCTTCAAATCGACTTACATACATAGAAAGATTTAACAAACTATCTTCTCTATTTCCCTTGAAAATCTTCAACCCGAATTTAGTGGGTTAACTCTCATTTGAATGGTCAAAGAGAATGAACCGAATCAAGTTATCATAGAAAGGGATGCTGTCAGTAAAGCTTGGTACAATGGGTTCGGAAAGAGATTTTAGAAGCGACAAACCGTCAAGGATAAACATTGGAAAGATTTAAATCAAACTTCAAGAATCAACAAGAACATCCTTTCTCCAATCAGAGAATTGTAGGAGTCGAATACTGAATTTCATGTTAGAGGTTTAAGGAGAGTAAAAAGGGTCAATCGAATGGAAGATAGAAGAAGAGTTGTATAGCATATATATTAAGGTCGGGAATGAACTTTTAAGGACCAAGGGTAGCTATCTTCGATAGTATGTTAGATTTTAATATGGGTAAAGGAAATAACTATAGATCTGATTTCGGGACGGATGGTCTAAGGATTTAAGGAAAGGTTAAAATCCGATTATTTCAAAGAGTTAGTCGGGCCGAATGAAGATTATGGAAAATGATGAGAGATCGAAGAGAATTAGGAGCAGTAAAAGTCAGAAGGGAATCAAGAATAATATTTGAAGAGGATCTATTATAGCTTCACCGGGGCATACTGAAGAAATTAAAGACAAATCAAGCTCTGCACTCACTTTCAAGGCAGATCATGCATTGTATAACGAAACTCCCAACTCCAAATTTTTGTACATCGGTGAACGGTACATGAAGCATCCATGATACATGCATCCATGCAAATCTAACGTAAATAATTTTTCTGCTATGTGCTTTGATTCCTTATCTTGTTAACTTACTTGGAGTAATTGATAATCAACGTGCATGATATCTATTACCTGCTTTGGATGTCTTACGTGATGTTAATTATTGTTTCGCGTTGTGTAGCTCGGAAGTATTGGAGACTTCCTTGCTTTGTTGTTGTTTGTAAGAGACGGGGATTCTCTTATTTTGGTTCGAGAGATGGGGTGCTCTCTTTGCTTGCGAGAGACGGGGTTCTCTCATTGTTGCTTGAGAGATGGGGTTCTCTCATTGTTGTTGGAGAGACGGGGTTCTCTCATTGTTGCTCGAGAGACGAGGCTCTCTCCGTGTTGCTTGCGAGAGACGGGGAATCTCTCATTGTTTGTTTGGGCGAGTAGTGAATCCGAGGACGGATTCTTTTAAGGGGGAGAGGTTGTAACGCCCCAACTTTTCCGTATTTTAATATGACGTATGTGTTTACCAAATTGTGCGAAATAATTGTTTATACGTGTTTTATATATTTAATTCTATATATTAAATGTTAATTAGTTATATCTTAAGTTAATTAATATTAAATAAATACGAATTAGTTGTTATTTAAATCCTAATGTTATTAATACTATATATTTAGTGCTTTTTAATTTAAATGATATTAACTTCATGCATTTTAAATTAAACTGTATTAGTCTGGGCATGACTTTAAATTAAATAAATTGTACACTTTGATATTATGTATAATTAATTCTTGCAATTTGTTTTATATGACATTAAATTCGTGCACTTTCACATATATATTTAAAATTTCATTTAAAATTTGTCATTTATTTGAAAATGTTATGGATTTTTTAAATGCATCGCTTATGAGTTATATAAACGCACTTCGTTTTTATATGATTTGATACCGAAATTTCGTGCAAATTTAATATGTTGGAGATATACATGTCATGAATAAGAATATATGTTTGTTACATGTTTTCGGGTCCGTTTGCATGAGTTTCGAATTTATTTTGATTTTTGGAATCCAAAATCGGGGATAACGAGCAATTAGCGCACCATTGGTTCCGTATGTGATATCTTGAGCTAGGAAACTCGGATTCGAGTTTCGTCAACTTCGCTGAACTCGTAACGAAGATTTGGGTTTAATAAACTTAGCCATATATTTTTCCGAAATCATTTGAATCTCCGAAATCCAACCGAAAAACGAAACGGCCGCAAAACTGCCACACTTTACCATTTTAATCATAACTCTCACCATACTTAACCAAATTAACCATGGTTGGCCTTTTTGGAACCCTGACTTAACCCTCTATCAGCCCTAACCAATCCCATTTCGAACCATACCTCATACAAAGAGAAAAGTCAGCCATAACCTACTAACTTCCAGTTTTCCCGTAACCCTTGTGCACCTTGGAGATTCAAAGCTCGAATCTCTTCCAAACTTCATCCAATCCACAAGGTAAGCTTAGGGTTGCAATATACATTCATTATGAGTCATTTTGATCCTTTCATCCCCAATTTTGTGCTCTTGCTCTGTTTTTCCCTCATTCGCCCCTGTTTTGCGTGAACTGATGCTGTTCATTTTACTTTGCTGCGTTGGAGTTGGTTTCGGCATGAATTAGAGGTTGTTATGGTCGTGTTTGCTGGTTTGGTTGCTGCCTTGGAGTGCCTTGTGTGTTGCTGTGTAATTATGTAATGAAACAGGGGAATAATCTTGGTAATGAGCTGATGCTGCGTCTGTTATACCTCTCCCCGGCCGGGGAGATTTTTTGTGGAAAAAAAACCTGGCCGGGTGGCTTTGTAACAGTAGTTACTACTTCTTTTTCTTTCCTTTTCCTTTGCTGCTTCTGTTCCTTCTTTCTTCTTGTGCTGCGCTGCTTTCCTTCTTTCTTTGTTTGATGGTGTATATACGCATTTAGTTAATTGGCGTGAGGCATGCATGAAAGAGGGCTACGTGTGCTGCTGTTGAATTCATGTTGTAGGAATTGGTTGTGCATGAATTTAATTAGTGTTATGTGTGTGCTGCGTGTTGAATTTGAATTGTGTTGATTGTGTGCATGTGAGATTAGTATATATATATGCATGGGTATTTACGTGTGTATATCTATACATACATGTAATTGTTAAATTTGTACATGGTATAATTGTTTATATAATATATAATATGCATGGTATTTATATATCTGTTATTATATACGTACCTATATATAGATATCTTATATGTAATGCATGCATGTGTATACCTACATATAGATATAATTATATGGATGGCCTATAAATATATGTATATTAGAGATCTTACATGCATGAGGTGTATATATATATTATGTTTTAATGCATGCATATTATGGTACGTAGGTATATATATATATGTTTAATATATATTAAGTATAATTTGATTTAATTGAATTATGGAAATTAAATTGCTATTTACTTCATATTCCTATCTAATTTCCAATCTTGATTTGAATGTAATTATTTCGCTATTCTATAATTGTAAACGTGTTATAGTATGTGATATGATCATTAAGTTGAATTCTTGAATTGATTTGTTATGAAATGTGTAAGGATTGAACTTGAATGAATATGAACGTTTCCTTGAACGAATGAATGACTTGTCTCTATATGATTTAAATACGTTAATCGTGCACATGAACGTGTTATTACATAATATTATCTCGTATGAATTCATATCATGTTCATTGCATGTCGTGCGTCATATATGGTTCATTGGGAGTCTTGAGTCTTCTCACGAACACGTTACGTTGTCCTTTGTACAGTTTTCTCCAGGGCGGAGATACCGGGTTCATAGGACACTTTCAAGTCTTCTTGTCTTCTGAGTTTTGTTCAGTAAGAGGCGTACAGGCGGGTTTCTCTACTATTTAGATAAATGACCCTATATACTCCCAACGTGTAAAGATTTCGGCTAAAACTATTATATATATATAGAGTCGTTTTCAAGAGTAATTGATTTTTAAAGTAAAGCCTTTATTTTATGAACCTACCAAATGTTTTTGCGAGAAAGAATGAATGACTGCAAAGAATGGGGCCCAGGGACTTGGTGTGAGTGGTGACCCGAGGAGGCATGGGCTGACGGCGATCCCTCACACTAGTTCCACCAATGAACGGCGTAACCGGACCTCGTTAGGAGTTAGCGAGGAATGGACGCTGAGTGCCATCTGGGGAGTTATGTTCCCCTTTTGGTCAATGAATGGACGGTTCGGGCCAATCACCTGGCCATCACCGGGAGGAAGAAGGTGTAAATGTTTTCGAATGTGTACAAAAGAATGTAATGCATGAAAGAAAGAAAGAATGAATGAATGTTTAATGAACTAAACGAGGTGTTGGTTGGAGATAATGCATGCCTACTCGCCGGGCCACAAAAGACCTAAAGAATGAAAATGAACTTTATAATCCCTTTTGATGACTTCTTTATTTTACCCACTTGGGAGACTCTTTAAAAACTTCATTTGGGATTATAAACTGCATGTGAATGTTTAAATATTGTTATATATGCTACATATGCCTCATTTTGTATCCACCAGTCTCCTATAAACTGAACCCGGATTGTTTTCAGTGTTCTTGCAGGTTTTGAGTGCTAGGCGGGAGGTCAAGTCTATTTAGTCTTTCGGTTAAGTCAGAGTCTGTTCATTTGCATTTTGAATCATAATTTGTTTAAGTTATGGAGATTGTATGATTTGTATTGATTATTACTATTATCGTGAATTCAGGATAAACTTACAGGAATAGAAAGAATCTGGAATTAATGTTTTATGATTTTATTGAATTTCGGGATTAGGTATCTATGCTAGTTGTGTAACAGCCCAAAACAGGGCCTGGATGAAAACGGTAAGCTAAGGGCATTGGTAAAGCGTTTATAGACCGTGATCCAACTTTTTGAACCTTCATGCATTGCATTCTTACATGAACTTTGTGCTCGTATGTGATCTGACATGTTTTAAAGGGGAATTCTTGACCTTTGATACAGTTTACTATTCATAACCCGAGCCTACCTTGTTCATATTGTTACTTGAACCCTAGAGGTTCACCACACATGTTTCCCAATCGTTTGAACTTGTATCCCAAGCTCAGGGAGTCTTTCTTGAACCATAAGGGTACTTTTGGAACTTACCGACCAAAGTTACTATTCATCTAAAAATGAGCTTTTGATTCTGATATCTTTTCCTACCCAAGTTTACAGTCAAATCGACCCTTGAGTCGAGACGAGTCTTTTGAAATCATTCTTGACTTGGAAATCTATTTTGAGCATTGGTTTTATTGAAAATGTTTACGAAAACCCTAGTTCACTATTCCTTCTACGAACGGTTTTCATTCGGAAAATGTTTTCTCTTCGGATTTGCATTACTTGAGCTATTTGAAGATTTTTAAGATGTTTTACAACTCTTGATTCAAACCCTAGCTTGAAATTTTGATGCGTACGTCTGTACGTAAGAATTCACTATTCATTCTACGTTTTCAACTTTTTAACGGTAAAATGTTTTATAGTCGATATTGGATTCAAAACGCTTCTCGATTTATTTCTTGAATTTTGGAAACAACCCGGACTTGAAAATCATTCTAGAAAGTCGTTTTTCACTCGAGTTGAGTTTCGAGCTCAAAACTTTTATTCACTAAAACTAATGTATCTTTCAAACGGTAAATCCGATTTCGACGTATGAATATGCGTTTCGAAGCTAATTTTTGCCCGGATGGAATGGGTATACTTCCAGACACATACCTTCACGTTTTGGAGGTGAAATGACCGAAATACCCCCCAGCAGTCCCAATTTTGTTTCATGAATGATGAAGCTTTCAAGAGAAGTTATCCCACTTTTGCTCTCATACCCTTCCTTACATTTTATTTCCAAGGTGAGGGGCTTATCTTCAACTATAAATAGAGGGCAAGAGGCATTTCATTCCTTGCTCAATATTGTGTTAACAACACCCTTTCTCTCCCTCTCCTCCCCCTTTTTGCCGTCGGCCTCCCCCCATTTAGAGCTAGGTTTGTTTTATTTTATGCTTTAGTTTATGTTATGTTTAGTTAGTTTATGTTTTTATGTTATAGTATGTTTATATTATGTTTAGGTTGGGTCTTCTGGTCTTCCCTAAGCCATATAGGATTTTATTTTATGCATTTATTATATAGTTTTCATGATATGTTTGAATATATGTTTATATGTTTTAATTGTTTAGTATATGCTTCAATATGTTATGAATTGCCCTAGTATATGCTATCATCATGTGATATGGTTGTTATATTATGAGAATTGATGCTTCATTATGGAATTTGAATGATGTTCATGCATGCTAGCTAATGGAATAGTATTCTATGTTCAATTATGTCACAACTTGTTACATGTTGGTTTTGAATTAAATTGTTACATGCCTAAGGTTCATGACATGATATATGATATGCTATGATATATGTTGAGACATGTTCTTATATGGTTACATGATTCTTGAATTATGACTTGAGCTTATGATATGATATAGATTAATGGATTAGAGCCTTGATCATATGTTATACACTTTAATAGTGTCATATGTTATAACCTAAGATAGAATAGAGTTTCATAACTTGATCTTATGCCTTAATTGAACCTCTTAACCATAGGTTATACCTTTAACCTAGATCACACTTGATTATAATGACATGAACTTGGAACTATAGGTTATAATCAAGATCATAATTTAATTAGGGGGTGTGTGTGTGCATGCCGTGTGTGTGTATGTGTACGTACATGGTGTGTGTGTGTACCGTGTGTGTGGGTGTGTGTGTATAGTAAGGGTTTGACCCGACCCTTTGACTCGACATGTGAATAGTAATCATGAATAGTACTTTTGAATAGTGCTTTTGAATAGTAAAAATGAAATAAAACTTGTGCTTTCTTAATAGACATTTGTACCTAGGGTTTCCATATCCATGGTCTAAAATGTGTTTTCAAAATGTGTTTTCTTTCGTGGACTTGTTTCTTAACCTAAGGTTTGACTAAAGCTTACTCGGTTATAGTAAGATCATAGTCCAACGTTAAGAGTAACTCACTTTAACGTATTCCTTTGTGTGTTACCTTTCTTGAATACCTTACATGGTATTACTCTCTTGTGTTACATGATCCTCGTTCATATGTTTCATGCATTTCCTGTGCATCTTGGTTAGTAGTGGGTCTTAGTTCTTAAGCTCACTCTAGTACACCACCTACAGGAGTTAAAGTCGAGCACTGGGATCCCCAGGGCACCGCGTAATCTGTCTACCTACCTTTTGTTACTAATAGGTGAGGTGAAGTTAAAATGTTTTCCAACTGGAACCACGATTATACTATCGTATCATATGTTTTGAAATTCAAAGCTAAACCTCGTTTTGAATTATCCCTGTTATCGGGACATTCTTTTGAAAGGATCATTCATACATTAATAGTATACCTTGATCAACAGTACATGTTTTCCAAAGTTTTGTATTCTTGTTCAAAGATAGTTACATGTTCTGCATTTGTTTTCGAAGTACCGTTTCACATGTTTTACAGATAGTTACAGTTACAGTTTCACATGTTATAGTTAGCACCCGGAGTGGTACTCTGGTCACTGCTAATCTTGAAATGCAAGCATACAGTTTATAGTTTGGGCCCGGCGGTTATGTGTGGAGGTGATGTTCGAGAGGTGTGCGCCAACGACATCACCAATACCGGCCGCCACAATTAGACAATTGACACCGACTTTTAACAGGAGGTTTGTTAAGTTAGGACAATCTGTCTGGGAACGGACAACAAATCTGTTCCCATTACATGTTTACAGGTCGCCTAGGGCTAACTACTCGAAGTGACAACCGGTGGAGGATGGTGCATGTTTGTATGTGAGTGGGGTATTGTTGACCTTGGTCCCATACTCTACGCGCAAGGACCCAGGATAAAACACCCGGATCCTCGTTTAACGTGACATAACTCAGCATCTCTCTCTCTCTCTCTCTCTCTCTCCCCCAGGCGAAACACGACTGTAGATTTGGCCTCGGGCTCTTCACGAAAGTTGTTCGGAACGGCGAGAACTATCATCCACTAATCACGCGACTCTAGATGTGGCCGGTGGGTGGCGGTTTGTGGCGGCGCAGTGTTGGCACAACGCCGGAGGTAGCTCCGGGGATTTTTCCCGGCGGTTAACTTGGGGCTTTTGAAGAGCTCGTCACGGGTAAGACAAAGCTTCTTTCGGATTCGATTTTGGTTCACCGGTTTGGAAGTAATTTGAGTTTGAAGATTTTCGGGTTTTCGTATTCTTGGATTTGAAATTGGAGACAATTGGCATGGAATTTGCAGAAATTGGTTGAGGAATTGGAACGAGCACGAGGAATTCTTGCAAGCTTGAATTTTCGGCATTTTTCCGGCACGTTTCGGCGGTGGTCGAACGGCGGCCGGCCACTGTTCCGGCAGCTCCGGCTGCGGCACTCCGGTGACCTTCGGATAGTTTGTCCGCTTCGTCGTGGTGAGTCCAACACCACTTTCCGTTCGTCAATCGGACACTCGGTTTATTTTCTACGATTTTATTTGTGTATTTTGGACATATTTGAATTAATTGTTTAAATGCAAATTAATTACTATATATTTGAATTGTCAATCGAAATGTACTTCAATGTGTATGAAATCATGTCTGATATGAAATACGATAAGCTTGGACTTGTAATTTGCAATATGAATCCCGATTTATTGAATTTATGATAATTGTTTAGATTAGATGGCATGTTTGTGTAATTTTGAAACGAGATGAATTTGTTTGATTTAATTAGTGCAACCTTGCTAATTGAATCCATTATGTAACATATGGATTATATAAACTTAGTATGAATGGAATTTGATATGTAACCTTGTGAGATTTATATAAAATTCGAAGCATGCTATTACAATTTGTTTAGTTTTGTAATACGTGTAAATTGGTATGAAATGTGATATGTAAACTTGCGTGATTTGAATTAATTGAGCTTTAACTTGTCATTTGGTAAATAAATATGTTAATCCCTATATGTTAAAGAAATTATTATGTCTAACCTTGAAACTTTGAATTAAGGTTTAATCACGTAAATTGGAATTTAATTTATTATGTAATATCTATGAATTTGTTTTGCACCGCAAAATTATAGGAGAACTTGAATGATTATGTTACTTAGTTGGAAGTTGCTTGTGACCTCGTGGATTTAAATGAATTCGTAGCATGATTATTATATGATTTATTTGGCGTTGTAATACATGCAATTTTTATGAAATGTTATATGTGAATTTGATTTGATTGCTTTGTTTTTCGATTTCTCTTAATTGCATTAATTGTGCACATGAACATGTTTTGATATTTAATATGATTTCATTAAATTATATAATGTTTTGGTTTGCCTGAAATGAATATGAATTTGAAACCTGCTTATGTGATTGCATTTCGTAAGTGTTTGAGCATGTGCCGTGCGTCTCTGTGTGGTTGTCTAAGTCTGAGTCTGAGCTTTGTAATTTGTTTTGTGTGTTCAGTCGGTACAGGTGTACCCGGGGTGGTGACAAGTGGGTCGTGCAGGTTCCGGGGTGGACCATTTGTTGTGTCTTCGGCTGTGTTTGGTACCAGGTGAGGTTAGGATATAGTTATACCCTATTGCTATGTGCCCATTTTCGAATGTGTGCGATTTATAAGCCTGGTATATACGTAGATATGTGTGAAATATGTACTTTGATGGTTTTGTCATAAGTTTAAAAGTAAGAAACGCTATGTATGAGCCTATGTATGCTTAGTTTCGGTTTGTTATGACTTCAAGGTCAGTCTGCGTAATATGTACGTACGATATGATAAGTACAATATGCATGAGAGATATGTCTGTCTGTCTGTGCGTGACGGGTTATGTTTCCGATATATGTGTGTTCATATGCGTGTTGGGCCCCGGAGTTGTGGGTAAGGGAGACTGGGGATAGCCATGGGGTCGCCGGTTACAACCCTTGTGCACTTCTCCACAAAGGGAGACTTAGCTCATCCTAGGGAAGTCGAGGGGAAGGCGGGTCTTCTTGAGCCGATGGCGTGCCACGTGACCCGTTGAACAAGTGGGTGGATCCCCCATCTCGTTATGTATATGTGTGGATGGTTAGGGTATGCACAACCCTTCCATCACCCGGTGTGAAGGAGGTACGTTTGTTTTGATTTCGTCTGTCTATGCATTTGTGTGATAAGAAGGAGTTGGTTGGATGTGTGCTCGTACCCGCCGAGTTTCGTTATGTTATGTCTGTCGGTTAAGTTCGTAAAACGGGGGTAGTATCTTAAATTAAGATAAAAATTGATATACTTTTAAGCTAATAAAATATGCCCCGATATGTGTGCTAAGTCTGCATGAATATGAGTTTACACTTTAAGAAACGGTTGAGTCAAGGTTTGTTTGTTAGGTTTTAAGCCCCCCGACATGTATACTATCACAGGAAAATGTTTTGGCGTGCAAACACTAACCCCGGGTTCACGAACGTCGCTTCTACTATGTGTTGTGCTCTATATATATATATGTAAGAGTGCGTATGTAAACCCCTCGCTCAGTCTTTGGAGTGACCCCTCCCCTTTTATGTTTTTAGTTTGCAGGCTTGGCTTTGGAGGTCGTTGGAGTTGGTGCTAGGCGACATTGTGTCATGTCTGTCTCTGTTCGTTCAAGTTTGTTAAGCATTTTGTTTTGAATTATGTCTGTAAATTTTGTATATGGTATGTTTTGTGCAGGTTTGCATTTATGTTTCAAATGTTTAGAATTCGGGACAGGTTAGGACAGGTGCTCGGGTTAGATGAACCCGTTTTGATTATATGATTATTCGGGACAGGATAGGACAGGTTTGTTGAATTAGTTGAACCCGTGTAGTTGATTTTGATGTCTATATCGCACCGTATGTTTAATGTATGAAAGTTTTTGGAAGTTGGCTTTTTGCATTGCTTCCGCTGTCACGTTTTGCATCTTTTCATTTGTACAGGGTTAGGTACGCCTAGCCAGTGCGTGTATTCTTGTTTGTCACCCGTTCGCTGTGACTTCGCACGTGTGCGCAATCTTCGTTTCGTTGCACGTGTTGGGTCATAGTGCGGGGATGTGGTGCCCCACCGCTTGGCGCGCTACATCTTAAGTGGTATCAGAGCTACCAGGTTCAGAACCGGTGCTCTGGAGTCGTGTCGTGTCAGTCTAGGTCATACGGCATAGGAATATGTGCGCATTGCATCCGTTTTGCATGAAATTTTGCTTCTTTGGCGTGAATTGCATTGAATTATATGATTATATGCACGTTATGACTGATTGTACAATATCTTATCAATGTACTTTTAAATACATTTGATTGATGCACTTACATGATTTAAGTACCACATTTCATTTGCACATCTAACCCTCATGCACCAACTCTAGTGCTTTAATTACAGGGTTGCAATACCAACAATTTAACCAGCTTCCATGACATCATTGCAACATTATGGTCAAGATTTCAAACACCACGGTGAACGGTACAATAAACATTCATGGCACGAACATACATGCATCCTTTAGTTTGATTACTTTCTGTTATTACGTGATATAATTGTCAATTGTGCTACGTGTTAATTGTTGTGATTTCTGACTCTGCTTATGTGCTTGAGTGAAAGGGAGATTTAATTCTCTCTGTTTACGTGCTAGGGAGACGCAGGATTCTCTCTATTTGTGTGATAGAAAGATGTTGGATTCTTTCGGAGTTTTATGAACGAGAGATGTTGGATTCTTTTGTACTTAGGTACTCGAGGGATGCTGGATTCCCTTGAATTTAGGGGTTTGAGAAATGCCGGATTTTCTCAAACTAGAATGTCTGGGAGATGTGGAATTTTTCAGACTTAGGTTGAGAGACGGGGTTCTCTCGATTCTGTGTTTGAGAGACGGGGCTCTCTCAATTATGTGCCTGGGAGGTGGGGTTTCTCCCTTTTGTGTGTGCTGAGGGATGGGGTTCTCTCACTTGCGTGTTGAGAGATGGGATTCTCTCTTGCTTGTTGTAGTTGAGTTACGTGTGGCTAGACAACAGTCTACGAGCAACGAGGATGCGACAGTGTTGAGCTTTGGGTGCAGTGGCCTAGTGATGATCGAATGAGTTTGAAGTGATCAACGGTCAAGTGCTCAGTGGGACTTTAGTGACAACGAGACACTATGAAGGGAGTTTGTAACATCCCGCGCGTCCGACTTATAAGGTACGCCACGTTTCAACCTTTTTACGTGTTTAATTATGTGATTTTTGTTTTGCGTGGCCCTATTTTGAACTCTTTTAGAGTTCAGGGGCCCCTTTGTAATTTTCTCTTTTTAGGGGTTTTTCGGTCACTGCTCGTTCGATCAAGATTTTGACCTCTTTGACCCCTCCAATGCGTTCGGAGCATCCAAACGAGTCCGTAGACTCTGAGTTTGCTTAATTTTGACGTCGTTAGTCGTTCCTCTCGTTTGTTTTGTGCGCAAGGACCCGGGATAAATCACCTGGATCCTCGTTTAACGTGACATAACTCAGCAGCTCTCTCTCTCTCCCCCCCCCAGGCAAAACACGACACATACACACACTCAAGATGTGTTTTCACACACAACTCTAACTTGCTCGTTTCTCGCCGGATTTCGACGAACCAATAGTCCATTTCGGAGAGCTCGACGACGCGGTCACAACCGTACCAAGATCTCGACCAACCGACGAGCGGTGGCGGAGATATCGATTTTTCAGACGCGGCTGGAGGAGGTGTAGATTTCTGGCGGCTTCCAGCAACACGCGCCCCAGGCCCGACAAGAAGGCTTCCCGGTGCAACTTAGGACGTTGGCGGCGCGGCCATTGGGGCCGAGGGTTGGGCCTCACGAGCCGCCTGAAGCTCGCGGCGGCGGTGGCGCGACACTGTAGCGGCAGCGATTCCGCCGCTCCGGTGGTCTTTTTCGACGAATGTTAGTGTTTTCCAAGGTTTTCCGATCCCCTGAGTTCATTTCCGGCCTCGATTTCATCCAATTTTGGCCGTAGGTGGTTGTTCCGGCGATTGGAGTGGCGGTAGAAACTTCGGTGGCCAACGGGGGCCTTTTTCGGCGATCTTTTGGCCTCGGGCTCTTCACGAAAGTTGTTCGGAACGGCGAGAACTATCATCCACTGATCACACGACTCTAGATTAGGCCGGTGGGTGGCGGTTCGTGGCGGCGCAACGGCGGAGGTAGCTCCGGGGATATTTCCCGGCGGTTAGCTTGGGGCTTTTGAAGAGCTCGTCACGAGTAAGACAAAGCTTCTTTCGGATTCGATTTCGGTTCACCGGTTTGGAAGTAATTAAGCGGAAGCATAAAGTAATCACAATCAAATATTTTCCTTTGCCATGTCATGTCATTTCTCATTTACCAATTAAAATATATTCCAACTTTACATATCAATACATTATCATCTCCAAATATAAAACAGTAGTATTAACCACAATTTCATAAGTAATAACGATTAACCAAATACACGAACCATGGTTGGCTCGACTACATGAACTGGACTAGACTCGACTCGACTCGACTCCCGCCTAGCGTGCACCTGCAATAACCTGAAAGGTGGAGGCGTCAGTCTGTGAAGACCGAGTGAGGGGTTTAAATACATATTAGCGCAAATAACATGCAAGTTATATTCTCGGGTAAAGGTTTATAAAAGATAACGTATAAGTTCAAGAATGTACTTTTCGCCCGAGAATACAACTATCAATATTAAATACTTGTTCATTTTCATGCAATCAATACATGGCCCCGGCGAGTGAGGGCAGTCTCCAACCGTACTCCAAATGAACATGAAACAATCTTGCTTGATTGTTAATTAATAGGTGATCATGCAATTCAATTTACCATGCAATCATGCGATAGTGTATTCATGTAACACATTCATGGAATGGAAATCATGCAATAACCCGAGGACAATCCGTGGTGCCGGACCCGTCCCCAGTCTCCTTCTCCCTCCAATGATGGGAAGGTAGCTAGCCTTCACCATCCAGGATGTGTTGAGCAGAGGGTACATGAATCCCTAAGACCGGAACTCCTTCCTCCACTAATCTCCTAGCGGATTCAGTGGTCATCCCAAATGTGGTGAGGATAGTGCCAGAGTTACCCGTCAGCCCTTGCTTTCCCGGTTGGCTCTAGTCACTACCCTCGGGCCCAACGTGAACGGTCATGCTACTCGCCTAAAACATGCACGAAACATGGCTTGCTTGCTTGCTTGCTTTTCATTATCATGACTTTAAATGATAAATAATTTCATGGAAATTATAGATATAAATACCTTTGGCCGAAAGATCACGTAAAGGTTATACGGGTTCTATATAACTAGGAAATAAACCTCACCTGACAGGCGACACAAGGACTTGTGGACACGTGAATGTGCTCATGATCGACAATCTCCTCCCTGGAGAGTAACTGAACAAGAAACGGGACAATGTACGTGCATGAGACCACAATTCAAGCATATTACTCTATAGAAGACGCACAGCGTGATCAAGTACGAGACATCGTGCAATAAACAATGTAGCATGTAAATGTCATGTTTTGGCATGTAATTAATCATATAATCACAAATTGGGGTCAAATAAACCATTGGAATTAAGATCCAAAATTGCAATTTTATGCAGAATGTTTCTGCACTTCCAGAAGCCTGGGAACGGCCGTTCCAGGTTTTAGTACAAAATGGGAAGGGCCGTTCCACCACTCTCGAAACTACTCCCCGGAGATGGGAACGACCGTTCCCGTCTGTGAGATAAAGTGGAACGGTCGTTCCCGTTCTCGCCGCCTGCACATTATTCAAATCTATGGGAACGGCCGTTCCCCAATTACAAAGGGAACGGGGAAGGGCCGTTCCCGTTTTACAGAAGATACAGAAGCAGGGGACGAAACAGGGGACCTTCGAAGCATGGCCAAAATCACTCCAAACTTCATGCTTTCATTCATAATATGCAAGAATTCTGAAGATTAACATATATACATGTTCAATATGCACTAATATGCAATCAAAACACATAAATCATGCTTGAATATCAAGAATTTCCACTTTGAACCCAAATTTGAATTTATCCAATATTTCCATAAAACTCATGATTTCTTGTTCTAATTAAATCTTAAAGCTCCTAATCATACTCCTGACTTCAAATACACAAATTATCAAGCTTGAATCATAAACCCTAGCTTCACCTATTAATTCAAGAAATCACATATATGCTCATATATACCTTGGAATGAAACGAGAAGATGAAAGATGAAGTTATGGGGATGATGATGCTTCCAAGCTCCTAAATTCTTGATGATTTAACTTGAATAAGATGAAACCATCTCTTCCTCTTGTGGAAGCTTGCCGAGAGAGAGATGATGATGATTGTATGTCTTGGAAATGGAATGAAGATGGAAGAAGAATGAAGAAACATATATCGTTTTTGGGGGAAAATGTAATATTTGCAATTAAATCCTCAAGTTCTATAAGTTATTCAATTAAGTATAGGAAGTTTGGAAAATGATCAATTAGGCCTAAGAAATAATCATGCAATTTGGTCCTTTAATTTGAATAAATGATCCATTTAGGACAATTTGAACAATTAAAATACATTTGGCAATTAACTCACGTAACAATAATTTTAACGTGTAACATAATTCTCAATTTAGCACATAGTTCACATATTTTCACGTAATCATGTTGAAATACAATTTATAAAATTAATATAACATATATAAATTGCATAACGAAAATAATAAAATAAAACCCTAACGCTCGAAACTCACACGTGTCGAGCGTACCTGACCGTCTGAAAATCGGGGCGTTACAATTCTCTCCCCCTTAAGAGAATCCGTCCTCGGATTCCTTGTCTTGAACTCCTAGAATTTAATTGGCTCTTACGTGTTCATCCCACGTGGGTTAGCTACTCCCCGTCAGGGATTAGTTCGAAAGAGGTCTTCAATCCACAAGGTTCTCCAACGTGCGTGTAATCACGACCCTCAACTTTCCAGAGCCTTAGCACTTGCAAAAAGAAATCTAACCTTCCACTAGACAAGTTGACAAGTAGTTGAAAATATTGAGAGTGCCCCATCTCTCAAACAATTAACGAGAGAACCCCGTCTCTCGAGCAAGTAACAAGAGAACCCCGTCTCTTGGTAACCCTGAGAGAATCCCCGTCTCCGACGCACACGAAATAAAATAAATTAAGCGGGCACTTAGACAATTATTTACAATTTACACATAAGGAGCATGTAGAAATTATCAATTGTGCAACTTATTGTCCACATAAAACAACGATTAATAGCAAGCAAGGAATCATGTACAAGAATAACAAAATAGTGATGAACAAATAATAAAATACTGGTGCACGTGGTATGTATGATTAAGTGTACCGTTCACCGAGGATTGAAGTTCTTGCATTGTAGCAATTCGGTGGAATACTTGTTTCCTTAGTTGAAGTCTCTTCCTGTCTTGTACCACTATGGTTCGAAATTCTCGTTCTTGATAACCATCTCTGCCCTTGTGTTATTTTCTAACATAATCCGTAAATCATCATTAATCACCACATCTTCATACCCGTTTTAACCTCAGATTTGCCGGTTGAACTATTCTCAGGCCGACTCCCACATTCACTTTTGATTTTGAAATTGAAAGTAACCTTGAATTTCTTGTCATGGAGTGGTTGTATATTCAAGCTTAAAAAAAACTGGTTTTGTATTCTAGGGAAGCTCTTATCCAACAACAGAGAGAACAGGTTTCACCATCTCCTCAACCTTCGTAATCAAAGTAAAATATTTCCCGAAGTAAAGATCTTAACTCCTTATTTTTGAAATCCGAAAGTTGAGCTCCAATTCCCTTAGCAAATAACACGTCGAATGTTTGGTGCAGGTCGAAATCAAGTTCGTCATCCCGTGAGAGTACTTCAGCAAGCACACTTGCCTAGACTCCAAAGAAATCAAGTCCTAGTGAAACGTCTTCCATTTGATCCCTAAAACTTGGTAACATACCCAACAACTCTGTGAAATATCTTGAAAGAAAGGATCACTAAATTTTCAGTCTTCTTTGAAGTGTTCATGGTAACTGGTACGTTTATGAAGGCGACGGGGCAACACGCGAAGAGGGGCGGTTCCCATAGAGTTCTAGCTCATCCTGGCTGCCCTATTTATAGTCAAGACAATCTTTAATCCCAGACAAACTTTAGACGTTGATCACGCTGAATCCTTTTCTATTTACTGAGTCAATTGATATCCTGATACTACCAGAGAACCATAGATGGTGTACCCACCTCCTTGAAAACGGTGATAGAACAAGGTACTGTCGATGATGGGACTTTTCTTGGGTAAGAGGGAGGAAAAAGTTTAGATTATGGAAAACTTCTTTCACATGGTTCTGATAGAGGACTCCAGGAAGAATCGGTTTTCTTAAAGTTCCAACTCTCCTGAGTGCTGTCTAACCTCAGAATTAAGTTTATTCCCAGACTGGCTCTCCCCCTTAAGAAAATAAAAATTTTCTAATTCTTTAAATTTGCTCTGACCATTCCCCACTTGCAAGCTTCTCTGCTGGTTCAAATCCCGTAACTTTTCCCTGTCCTACTTGTTGTTATTCCAGATTTTGATTAACGGTTCTTTCTAATCCTTTCTGTTAGTGATATGCCCAACTTGAAGCTTACCAACTGTCACCCCTTTAATCTGATACTAAAATTTTCCAACATCCTACAATCACCTAATGCTTTCCAGAGAGTCGACATTTACAAGATCATCACCATAATCTGAAGCAAGAAAAGTTCATTCTCTTACTTCCATTGCATCTCCGGAATACTGATTAATTTCTGAAGGTTGAAGAACCCACTGAACATTTATCTGCTTGAGCTTATCATCATTTTCCCGGTTCCCAAATTCTTCCAACATCTATATCATACCTCTTGCTCCTACTACATCCTGGACCAATAATTCTCACAACCCCAAATATTGCTAAGTTTCAAGCAGAATCGGACGACCCGGTTACAACCATGATACCCGATGATTCAGAGATCCCTTCTTTTAAATTCAAGTTGGTAGAAATAGGAGCAAGGATTGTGCAGAGCATAGGAAGTGCCTATTAACAATAACCGCTAAATAATGCATGATGGTTAAAGTGTCAATTCACATGGTATACCTACCAACAATTTAAGATACAACACGTCGAGACAACTTTATTAACTAAAAAAATATGTGTATAAGTAAAGAAACTTGAATATTTCATCTAGTTTAAGTATATACTTAACGCATCAATTAGGTAATTTCACTAATCATCTATAACAACATTTATAAATGAGAAGCAATTTAATTAACAATTATGATGCACGTGTTTATGAATGCATTGAAGAACCTGTCACCGTAGAAATGTTAAACTCGATGCCGGTGTCCCTTCCTTGTTGACCAAATTGCAAGCTTGGTTCGAACGGTCGATCTGTCTCCAGTTTTCCTACAGTCTCTTAAATCCTCTGGTCTTGATTCATACATTTCCAAAACCTATCACTCACAGCTCTTTTAAAACTAAATGCATGTGGATAAGTCGTGCTCATGTCACATAGTTGCCGCATAATTGATGCCAGCGAGAAGAATTTAATATAAATGCAACAAGTAATTTACCAACGTATAAATTAAAACACATCAATCACATAAATTTCAAACAATTCAAAACCAATCAATTGCCATTTAATAGCATAAATCAATGCAAGACAAAAATTATAAAGTATTTCAATTAATTCAAAGAGTTCAAATAGATCAAGACATTCAAATAATATGCAAGGCTCCCAATTTGTCAAGTAATTCCTATGCCGTACGACCTAGACTTGACTCGACACGACACTAGAACCTCGGTTTTGCAACCGGGCTCAGATACCACCTTAGATGTAGCACCCCGTACACGTGGAGGTGCCACACCCCCGCACTATAGGTCAATCCACACACGAAACGGCCAAGCCGTGCATGAACTAACCTATAGCGAACGGGTGACAATGCAATAACTGACAAGCTAGGCGGGATTAACTTATAGTGCAACGGAATTAAGCGGAAGCATAAAGTAATCACAATCAAATATTTCCATTTACCATGTCATGTCATTTCTCATTTACCAAAGAAAATATATTCCAACTTTACATATCAATACATTATCATCTCCAAATATAAAACAATAGTATTAACCACAATTTCATAAGTAATAACGATTAACCAAATACACGAACCATGGTTGACTCGACTACATGAACTGGACTCGACTCGACTCGACTCCCGCCTAGCGTGCACCTGCAATAACCTGAAAGGTAAAGGCGTCAGTCTGTGAAGACCGAGTGAGGGGTTTAAATATATATTAGCGCAAATAACATGCAAGTTATATTCTCGGGTAAAGGTTTATAAAAGATAACGTATATGTTCAAGAATGTACTTTTCGCCCAAGAATACAACTATCAATATTAAATACTTGTTCATTTTCATGCAATCAATACATGGCCCCGGCGAGTGAGGGCAGTCTCCAACCGTACTCCAAATGAACATGAAACATGCTTGCTTGATTGTTAATTAATAGGTGATCATGCAATTCAATTTACCGTGCAATCGTGCGATAGTGTATTCATGTAACACATTCATGGAATGGAAATCATGCAATAACCCGAGGACAATCTGTGGTGCCGGACCCGTCCCCAGTCTCTTTCTCCCTCCAATGATGGGAAGGTAGCTAGCCTTCACCATCCAGGACGTGTTGAGCAGAGGGTACATGAATCCCTAAGCCCGGAACTCCTTCCTCCACTAATCTCCAAGCGGATTCAGGGGTCATCCCAACTGTGGTGGGGATAGTGCCAGAGTTACCCGTCAGCCCTTGCTTTCCCGGTTGGCTCTAGTCACTACCCTCGGGCCCAACGTGAACGGTCATGCTACTCGCCTAAAACATGGACGAAACATGGCTTGCTTGCTTACTTTTCATGATCAAGACTTGAAATGATAAATAATTTCATGGAAATTATAGATATAAATACCTTTGGCCGAAAGATCACGTAAAGGTTATACGGGTTCTATATAACTAGCAATTAAACCTCACCTGACAGGCGACACAACGACTTGTGGACACGTAAACGTGCTCATGCTCGACAATCTCCTCCCTGGAGTGTAACTGAACAAGAAACGGGACAATGTACGTGCATGGGACCACAATTCAAGCATATTACTACATAAAAGACGCACGACGTGATCAAGTACGAGACATCATGCAGTAAACAATGTAGCATGTAAATGTCATGTTTTGGCATGTAATTAATCATATAATCACAAATTGGGGTCAAATAAACCATTGGAATTAAGACCCAAGATTGCAATTTTATGCAGAATGTTTCTGCACTTCCAGAAGCCTGGGAACGGCCGTTCCAGGTTTTTGTACAAAATGGGAAGGGCCGTTCCCCCATTCCTGAAACTGCTCCCCGAAGATGGGAACGCCCGTTCCCGTCTGTGAGATAGAGTGGGAACGGTCGTTCCCGTTCTCGCCGCCTACACATTATTCAAATTTATGGGAATGACCGTTCCCCAATTACAAAGGGAACGGGAAGGGCCGTTCCCATTTTACAGAAGATACAGAAGATACAGAAGTAGGGGACGAAACAGGGGACCTTCGAACTTTGGCCAAAGTCACTCCAAACTTCATGCTTTCATTCATAATATGCAAGAATTCTGAAGATTAACATATATACATGTTCAATATGCACTAATATGCAATCAAAACACATAAATCATGCTTGAATATCAAGAATTTTCACTTTGAACCCAAATATGAATTTATCCAATATTTCCATAAAACTCATAATTTCTTGTTCTAATTAAATCTCAAAGCTCCTAATCATACTTCTAACTTCAAATACACAAATTATCAAGCTTGAATCATAAACCCTAGCTTCACCTATTAATTCAAGAAATCACATATATGCTCATATATACCTTGGAATGAAAAGAGAAGATGAAAGATGAAGTTATGGGGATGATGATGCTTCCAAGCTCCTAAATTCTTGATAATTTAACTTGAATAAGATGAAACCATCTCTTCCTCTTGTGGAAGCTTGCCGAGAGAGAGATGATGATGATTGTATGTCTTGGAAATGGAATAAAGACGGAAGAAGAATGAAGAAACATATATCGTTATATTTTTAGGGAAAAATGTAGCACCCCGCACGTGAGGTACGACATCCCCCGCACTATGGCTCAACACGAGTAACGAAATGGTAAATCCGCACCCGTATCAAACCATAGCGAACGGGAGACGAACAGAAAAACCTTCCTAAGCTAGGCGGAACTTAGACCCTGCAATTATAATTAACCAACAAGGCATAATGCAACGGAGAACTAAAACCAAACACATGCATTGGCCACGGGCCTGTAGAAATTAAACACACGAACCACAGGTAGACTTGGGCTCCTCAGGCCTCTTTTAATTCATAACAAAGCCCGACAAGGCAATTCAGTAACAAATACATAAAGCTTCAAATTCATAGTATTATAGAATAGAATCATGCATAAATTAGATACATATGCGAGTGCAGAGACTCTCCTAAGTGAACTTCACCGACTCGAAGACTCCACACAACTCCGCCTAGCTCGAACTCCAAAGCCAAACCTGCGCACTAAAAGGTTGGGGAGGGAGAGGGTCAGTCTCTAGAAGACTGAGTGAGCAGGAGCGATATAAATATATATAAAAACATGCACATGCAAGTCGTAAATCCCGAGCAAGGTGTTATTTAAAATTTGTTCCCAAAAGCCAAGGACCTTCTAACCCTAAGCCTTATCAAGATAACTACTGTAAGACAAGGACCTTCTAACCCTAAGCCTTATCAAGGGAACAAGCGACCATCCGGATCTTTTCTCCAAGGAACCGGGAAGAAGCCAATGGTAGCACCACAACCTCAGCAGCAGATGGCTCCATAGAGACAACAAGTACAGAAGCAGAAAGCGCCACAGCAGTATCAGAGGGCACCACAACAGCAGAGAGCACCTCAGCCAGGTCCAGAGGAAATTGTTTGCCGATATTGTTGCCGAACGGGACACACTGAGGAGAACTGTCGCAAGAAAACTGGACAGTGTTTCATGTGTGGTTCGCCTGAGCACCAAATGGATAGCTGCCCGAACAAGATCAGGAGATTTGGGGTCCAGGATAAAGGAAAAGCGGTGGTGGGTACGACGAACAAACCGGTGGTCAGAGGCAGAGCATATGCTTTGGATGGTAAGGAGAAGGTTGGTCCTTCGTCTGTTGTGGAAGGTATTGTGCACATTCTTAACACGCCAGTTAAGGTCTTGTATGACCCTGGTGCCACGCATTCATTTGTTACCTCTAAATTATGTGCGCCCTTACAGTTTCCACTTGAATACTTGCCATATAAATTTGAAGTGAGCTCTCCTTTGGGAACTTGTCTTGTTACGGATCAAGTATATAAACGCTGCCCTATATGTATTGGTACCCGTTGTTACCCGACGGATCTTATTGTGTTGCCGATGACAAGATACGATGTTATACTTGGTATGGATTGGTTGTCTAAGTACCACGCTAAGTTGGATTGTTACAAGAAAGAGATCATTTTGGAAGAAGATGAAAGTCGGACATCAGAAGGGAAAGTTGAGAAGTTATCAGTTGTTTCTTCGATGGAAGCTAAGTAGTTGATTCAGAAAGGAGCTAGCGGATTTGTTGCTTATCTTTTGAATAGACCGAAAGATCAACATAAGATCGAAGAAGTGGAGGTGGTGAACGAATTCTTAGATGTGTTTCCTGAGCATTTGAATTCGTTACCTCCAGACCGAGAGTTGGAATTTACGATCGAAACGATAGCGGGAGCTGAACCGTACTAAAAGACACCTTATAGAATGGCTCCAGCTGAATTGGAAGAACTAAGGAAGCAATTGGACGAACTGATAGATTCTGGATACGTTCGACCAAGCACATCGCCATGGGGAGCGCCTGTGCTTTTTGTTAAGAAGAAGGATGGATCATTGCGTTTATGCATTGACTATCGGGAGCTGAATAGGATGACGATCAAGAATAAGTATCCTCTCCCTCATATCGAAGAGTTGTTCGATATAATTCAAGGATCGAAGGTCTACTCGAAGTTAGATCTCAGACAAGGGTATTATCAATTGAAGATCAGGGAAGCAGATATTCCAAAGACTGCTTTCAACAGCCGATACGGACATTATGAGTTTGTGGTAATGCCGTTTAGTTTGACAAACGCACCAGTTGTATTCATGGATATGATGCACCGTATATTCAAGCCGTTTCTCGATAAGTTTGTAGTAATCTTCATCGACGATATATTGGTGTTTTTGAAGACACCGGAGGAACATGCTGAGCATCTTCGAATCGTGTTACACACATTGCTGGATGACAAGCTATATGCAAAGTTCAGCAAATGTGAGTTCTGTCTTGAGAGAGTTACGTTTCTCGGACACATCATATCAAGGTCTGGAATCGAAGTAGATCCCTTAAAGATCGAAACGATTATGGATTGGAAGTTACCGAAGAATCCTTCAGAAGTAAGGAGTTTTCTGGGATTAGCTGGCTACTACCGAAGGTTTGTCAAAGATTTCTGGAAGATAGCTACACCTCTCACTAAGTTAACCAAGAAAGAAGGGAAGTTTGAATGGACTGAGAAGTACGAACAAAGTTTTCAAAGATTGAAGGAGATGCTAACAACTGCACCCGTGTTAGCGTTACCAGAAGGAAAAGAAGGTTACACTATCTACACCGATGCTTCGAAAGAAGGACTAGGAGGATTTTTGATGTAGAATGGAAAGGTGATTGTGTATGCATCAAGAAAGCTCAAAACGCATGAAGTTAACTACCCCACACATGATTTGGAGTTAGCCGCGATAATTTTCGCTTTTGGAAAGTGGAGACATTACCTGTATGGAGTTATGTTTGAGATCTTTACAGTTCATAAGAGCCTGCGATATCTATTCACTCAGAAGGAGTTGAATATGCGACAGAGAAGATGGATGGAATTTCTGGAAGATTCCGATTGCATTATTCAGTACCATCCAGGAAAGGCGAATTTTGTAGCCAATGCACTAAGCAGGAAAGTTCGTGTAGCACCCCAAGCGGTAGGGCACCACACCCCCCGCACTATGACCAGACACGTGGTACGAAATGGACAGCCCGCACACGCACCAAGTCACAGCGAACGGGTGACCAACGAAAAATCCAACCTAAGCTAGGCGGTACCTAAACCCCGTACAAGTAAAATATGCAAAAAACTGTATGTGGAAGCGAATGAAAATATGAACTAGCAAAAACTTTAATCAACAACATAAATAAACGGGTTCAACCAATTCCACGAACCTGTCCTAACCTGTCCCGAATTCAAACATACAACAAAGACGGGTTCAACTAATCCGAGCCCTGTCTTAACCTGTCCCGAAAATTCATATAATCAAAGCATAAACATAATCCTGTACAGAACATGCTATGTACATAATTACAAACGGATGCAGATTAGAGATTCAAAACTTAAACAAATAGATACAGGCTCAAAAGACACGGACTCAACAGACAAGACACAAAGCCGCCTAGCTCGAACTCCAAGAACCTGAACCTGCAAACTGAAACATACGTGGGGCGAGGGTCAGTCCACTGACTGAGCGAGGGGGCTAACACACACCAACACATATATACATATAGAGCAAAGCACGTATCAAACAAAAGACTATGAACCGGGAATAGGGTTTTACATACCAAAGCCATTTTCCAAAAAGAGTTCATATTTATACATATATTCATATCTTCTTAAGTTTGAAAACTCATAAGGATTTGTAGATTCAGAAACGCATATGGATTCATATATATTCAAATGGATTCATAAATATTCAAATGGATTCATATTAAAACTCATAGGGACTCATATAAACAAAATTGGTTCATAAATTCATAAATTCAGAGCTTAATCGTATAAATCTCTTATTAAAACGAAACCTCCTATCCCGTTTCATAATCATCAAAACAAAAGAATTCAAATACCCGGCGAATACGGGTCTCCAACCTTACTCCTTAAATCACAAGACTCAAAAGATTTAAAAGGAAGCATAAACTCATAAAATTCATAAGATTCATAAATTCATAGATTCATATTCCCATATTCCAACCTTTCTCCGGAAGTCTGAACGCGGGTTACGGGCCCACATCGTGCAACTCAATATACGTGGGGTCGCGAGCCCACAACGTACCTTCTCCGACCTCAACCGAAGGCTCAAAGCACCACGCCTTCTCCATCTCCCTTAGAGTCGCGCCTAGATACTTCAAAGGAGCATGTGCATAGGGGTGATAACCGGTGACCCCAACAGCCGCAACGGGTCTCCCTTACCCACACTTCCGAAACCTGGGGATTCAAATAGATTCAAATTGATTCACATAGATTCATAGGAAGCATACCTAACTCGCGAAACATAAAAACGTAAGATTTATAACTTAAGAAACATACCATAGGAAAACATACCTTACCGTGCAACTCGGCATATGCTATACACGTACCTCTCCGTGTCTTCCAAATTCATAATAAGCTGAAGGAGATCCATAGTTCGCTTGACGATACACGGTTTGGAGCATAGCCTCATTGCAAAACCATTTTAAGCTTATATACGCCCATACGTATAATTTCAGAAGGATTCATATCAAATCGAATTAACAAAATTCATAACATATCGTAAGACACATATTTAATATACATATAGTATATATTCACATGCGGGTTTGAAAACGAGCATATAGGGTTGTAGGTCGCTTTAACTAAAACAAAAATCCTAAAACCTCACCTTACACCGACGAGAACGGAAAACACAAGCCAAGAAGTCCCACTGGAACCCAAACAGCTGACAGATACTCCCAGGAAAAACCCTAATCGACTGAACACACGGAACACAAGACTCAGACTCAAATCAAACCACAAAGACGCACGGCAAATGCAATCACACAAACAGGGATCAAATGCATAGCAATTATTTGTAGAAGAAACATTATATAATTTAATCAAATCAAATTATTCATTTATCACACAAACAATTCATGGATTGTATAACAAATTTAATTAACAAAGTTTACTTAATTCGTTTCACTTAAATTCATATATCAAATAACCAATTCATATTCGTACGAATAACTTATTAATTTATACAAAGAGTGCAAAGTAAACAACAATAACATTTAGGCATATTTGTGATTCATAATAATCGAAACATTACATGCTCATCAATCACAAATTAATTCCAACTTATTTAAAAACATACAAATTCTAGTTTCTAAATATTACGCTAACACCCCCTTCAATTAGACAATTTGCTCACTTAGACAAAACGTGATTCAAATTGCAAATTAAAGCATCAATATATTCCATAATTCATTTAATACATAATTTCGTACATATTGAAATACAATTCGATCGACAAATCAAGCAATTAGCAATTAAAACAATTAATTCCAAATATTCAATTTATACAAAATAAATCACAACAAATCAACTGGACATCCGATTGATGAACGGAAAGTGGCGCTGGACTCACCACGACAAGAGGAACTTGCTGCCCGAAGGGCGTCGAAATGCCGCCCCCGGAACCAGTCGAACCGCCACGTGCAGCCGCCGGACCACCACCTCCGGTGGTTGGAAAATTCCCCGGAAGGACAGAAACGTACGCCTCGGCCTGCTTGACAAAAGCCCTCAACCAATTTCAGAAAAAACCAAGCACACTGGATTTCGTTGACGAAAAACCGAACTAAATTCCAAGGACGAAAACTGAAATTAAATGCAAACCGCAAAACGAAAACGAAATCCGAACATACAGTTAGAAAGCCCGTAACGAGCCCTACGAAAGCCCATAGCCAAAACCCGGAAAAATCATCAAAAAACCGGACCACCGGTCCAGCCACGGTCCGCCGGCCGGTTCTTGGGCCGGCACCACCACGAATGGCTCGGACTTGACGTGAGGAACAACTTCTCAGAAGGAACCGTTGCCAAAAGATCGCCGAAAAAGCTCCAAACCGTCGCCGAAAGCCGCGCGCCATGGCTGCCACGCCGGAACCACCACTTCCGCCACGATTCAGGTAAAAAGAAGGCCGGAAATGGAATCAGGGCACCGAAAAACCTAGGACACCACCTTTCAACGCCGGACAAAGTCACCGAACGCGGCGGAATCGCGCCGCTATAGTAGCGCCGCCGCCTGTCGTGAAGTTCAGGCAGCGCGTGCGGCGCCGTCGCGGCCCGGATGGCCGCGCCGCCAACGCCATTTGAAACGCCGGGAACTCCTTCATCTGGGTAAGGGGCACGTGGTCCAAGACTGTCGCCGGAAGCCGCCACGAATGGGCGACGAAGCGGCGGCTCTAAGCCGCGCTACCTGCTGCTTGCCGTAGCGCCACCACCACTGATTTTCAGGTCTCGATTCTTGTACCACCGTGTCGGGCTCGTCGAGACGATAAATTTCCACTACTCAAACATCGAATTCCGTCGAGAAACAAGCCAGAACGGACATGTGTGTGAAAACATACGTCCACTGCATGAACAGTACCAATCGCGGGAGGAAGACGCTGAGTCTGGAGCTGATGTTCTGGCACGCAAAACGAGGATTTGGGGTATATATCTCGGGTCCTCGTACGCAAAAACGGTCGGAAGAACGGGCTAACGAAGTCGGAATGGGGAAAACTTAGAGTCTACGGACTCGCTTCGCTGTCCCGAACGCGTTAAAGGGGTCAAAGAGGTCAAAATCTAGACCGAACGAGAAGTGACTAGAGAACCCCCCGAAAAGAAGAAAATTACAAAAGGACCCTGAACTCTAAAAGAGTTCGTAAGAGGGCCACACAACGCACAAATCACATAATTAAACACATAAAAAGGTTGGAAGGCGACGTACCTTATTTATCGGATGAGCGGGATGTTACAGTTCGTCTGGCACAAATTTCTGCCAATCCCGAGATTGATCGAAGAGAAAGGTTGGAGGTGATAACTAAAGCTCGAATCGCGAATGTTGTAATGATATCACCCTTGAAAGAGCAAGTGTTGGAAGCTCAGAAGAACGACGATTGGATCAAGAAATGTCTCGAATCTAAGAAGAAAGATGATGAGACTAAGTTTAGGGTTGATGAGCATGGACTATTGAGGTACAAAGGTCGAGTATGCGTACCAACTACTTTGAGGAAAGAGATTCTCGATGAAGCGCATAAGACTAAGTGCACGATACGTCCCAGAGGCACTAAGATGTATCAAGATGTTAAGATGCATTTCTGGTGGAACGGAATGAAGAGAGACATAGCCAACTATGTCAAGAAGTGCTTAACTTATCAGAAAGTTAAAGCTGAGCACCAGAAGCCGAGTGGGAAGTTGCAACCATTACCGATTCCGACATGGAAATGGGAGCAAATCACGATGGATTTTGTCACTGGATTACCCAAAGTCAGAGGAGGACAAGATAGTAACTGGGTGATCATTGATCGATTGACAAAGTCAGCGCACTTTTTGCTAGTGAAAACGACGGATAAGGTCAGCGCGTTGGCAAAGCTGTATCAACAAGAGATTGTCAGACTACTTGGAGTTCTAAACAACATAGTGTCGGACAGAGATCCGAAATTCACGTCGCAATTGTGGAAAGAGATTCAGACTTTGATGGGAACAAAGTTGAACTTCAGTACTGCAGCGCATCCTCAGATGGATGGACAATCAGAAAGGATGATCAAATACTTGGAAGATATGCTAAGAGCTTGCACTTTGGACTTCCAAGAAAGTTGGAAACAGTGTTTACCTCTTGTGGAGTTTACATACAACAATAGTTATCGAGCTTCTATTAAAGATGCTCCATATAAAGCCCTGTATGGAAGGAAATGTAGATCCCCGTTATACTGGGATTTGGATGAAGCAAGATGTACTGAGGAGGGACCGATCAGAGTGAATTCAGCTAAGTGGATAAAAGAAGCGACATAAAAGATTCAGATCATTAGCTAGAGAATGAAACCTGCCCAAAACAGGCAAAAGAGTTATGCTGATCGACGAAGAAGGGATTTAGAATTCGCAGTGGGAGAAAAGGTATTTCTGAAGGCATCGCCAAGGAAAGGATTTTCCCGAATTGGGAAAGGTGGAAAGTTAAACCCGAGATATGTTGGACCGTATGAGATACTGGAGAGAGTCCGACTGCTTATAGATTGGATTTGCCTGTAGGTTTAACAGGAATCCACAATGTATTTCATGTATCTCAGCTTCGCAAGTGTTTCTCGGATGAGACAGAGGTTGTGCCGATAGAAGAGATACCGTTGGAACCAGATTTGACTTATGTTTTGAAGCCCGCTAAGATTCTAGATAGAAAGTTTCAAGAGCTGAGGAATAGGAAAATTCCTCTGGTTAAAGTCCTTTGGAAGGGACATGGGAAAGAAGAGGCAACCTGGGAGACAGAAGATAAAATGCAGAAGCATCACCCCGAGTTGTTTGCAGTTACAATAGAAGAATCTGGGGACAAATTCTCTTTAAGGAGGGGTGATTGTAACAGCCGAAAACAGGGCCTGGATGAAAACGGTAAGCTAAGGGCATTGGTAAAGCGTTTATAGACCGTGATCTAACTTTTTGAACCTTCATGCATTGCATTCTTACATGAACTTTGTGCTCGTATGTGGTCTGACATGTTTTAAAGGGGAATTCTTGACCTTTGATACAGTTTACTATTCATAACCCGAGCCTACCTTGTTCATATTGTTACTCGAACCCTAGAGGTTCACCACACATGTTTCCCAATCGTTTGAACTTGTTTCCCAAGCTCAGAGAGTCTTTCTTGAACTATAAGGGTACTTTTGGAACTTACCGACCAAAGTTACTATTCATCTAAAAATGAGCTTTTGATTCTGATATCTTTTCCTACCCAAGTTTACAGTCAAATCGACCCTTGAGTCGAGACGAGTCTTTTGAAATCATTCTTGACTTGGAAATCTATTTTGAGCATGAGTTTTATTGAAAATGTTTACGAAAACCCTAGTTCACTATTCCTTCTACGAACGGTTTTCATTCGGAAAATGTTTTCTTTTCGGATTTGCATTACTTGAGCTATTTCAAGATTTTTAAGATGTTTTACAACTCTTGATTCAAACCCTAGCTTGAATTTTTGATGCATACGTCTGTACGTAAGAATTCACTATTCATTCTACGTTTTCAACTTTTAACGGTAAAATGTTTTATAGTCGATATTGGATTCAAAACGTTTTTCGATTTATTTCTTGAATTTTGGAAACAATCCGGACTTGAAAATCATTCTAGAAAGTCGTTTTTCACTCGAGTTGAGTTTCGAGCTCAAAACTTTTATTCACTAAAACTAATGTATCTTTCAAACGGTAAATCCGATTTCGACGTATGAATATGCATTGCGAAGCTAATTTTTGCCCGGACGGAATGGTTAACCTTCACGTTTTGGAGGTGAAATGACCGAAATACCCCCCAGCAGTCCCAATTTTGTTTCATGAATGATGAAGCTTTCAAGAGAAGCTATCCCACTTTTGCTCTCATACCCTTCCTTACATTTTATTTCCAAGTTGAGGGGCTTATCTTCAACTATAAATAGAGGGAAAGAGGCATTTCATTCCTTGCTCAATGTTGTGTTAACAACACCCTTTCTCTCCTTCTCCTCCCCCTCTTTGCCGTCGTCCTCCCCCCCTTTAGAGCTAGGTTTGTTTTATTTTTATGTTTTAGTTTATGTTATGTTTTAGTTAGTTTATGTTTTTATGTTATGGTATGTTCATATTATGTTTAGGTTGGGTCTGAGGGTCTTCCCTATGCCATATAGGATTTTATTTTATGCATTTATTATATAGTTTTCATGATATGTTTGAATATATGTTTATATGTTTTAATTGTTTAGTGTATGCTTGAATATGTTATGAATTGCCCTAGTATATGCTATGATCATGTGATATGGTTGTTATATTATGAGAATTGATGCTTGATTATGGAATTTGAATTATGTTCATACATGCTAGCTAATGGAATCATATTCTATGTTCAATTATGTCACAACTTGTTACATGTTGGTTTTGAATTACATTGTTACATGTTACATACCTAAGGTTCATGACATGATATATGATATGATATGATATATGTTGAGACATGTTCTTATATGGTTACATGATTCTTGAATTATGACTTGAGCTTATGATATGATATCGATTAATGGATTAGAGCCTTGATCATATGTTATACACTTTAATAGTGTCACATGTTATAACCTAAGATAGAATAGAGTTTCATAACTTGATCTTATGCCTTAATTGAACCTCTTAACCATAGGTTATACCTTTAACCTAGATCACACTTGATTATAATGACATGAACTTGGAACTATAGGTTATAATCAAGATCATAATTTAATTAGGGTGTGTGTGTGTGTGCATGCCGTGTGTGTTTGTGTGTACGTGCATGGTGTGTGTGTGTACCGTGTGTGTGGGTGTGTGCTTATAGTAAGGGTTTGACCCGGCCCTTTGACTCGACATGTGAATAGTAACATGTGAATAGTAATCATGAATAGTATTCTGGAATAGTACTTTTGAATAGTGCTTTTGAATAGTAAAAATGAAATAAAACTTGTGCTTTCTTAATAGACATTTGCACCTAGGGTTTCCATATCCATGGTCTAAAATGTGTTTTCTTTCGTGGACTTGTTTCTTAACCTAAGGTTTGCGATAGGATTCATAATTTGACTAAAGCTTACTCGGTTATAGTAAGATCATAGTCCAACGCTAAGAGTAACTCACTTTAACGTATTCCTTTGTGTGTTACCTTTCTAGAATACCTTAAATGGTATTACTCTCTTCTGTTACATGATCCTCGTTCATATGTTTCATGCATTTCCTGTGCATCTTGGTTAGTAGTGGGTCTTAGTTCTTAAGCTCATAGTGGTCTAGTACACCACCTACAGGAGTTAAAGTCGAGCACTGGGATCCCCAGGGCACCGCGTAATCTGTCTACCTACCTTTTGTTACTTGTAACGCCCCGATTTTCAGATAGTCAGGTACGTTCGACACGTGTGGGTTTCGAGCGTTAGGATTTTATTTTATTATTTTCGTCTATTCAATTTATACGTGTTGTATTAATTTCTATCAGTTGTATTTCGACGTGAATACGTGAAAATATATGAAATACATGTCAAATTGAGAATTCTTGTACGAATGGAATTTAATTGTTACATGAATTAATTGTCCAACTTGTATTAATTGCATAATTGTCCTTAATTGTTCATTTCCCTTTCTTTAAGGACCTAATTGCATGAATATGTTAAGGGACTTAATTTATCATTTCCAAACCTTGGATACTCAATTGCATAACTTATAGAACTTTAGGGATTTGATCATAAATAAATATTTTGGCCAAATATATCGTGATATACATTTCTTCCACAATCATCATCTTCATTTTCGTGCCAATCATCCCATAATTGCTTCCTTGCTCCACCGAACCAAAACCTCCAAAAAGGGAAGGGAAGATTTCATCAAATTCATCAAGTTTTCCAAGAAAATTATGATTTTGGGAGCTCATTCATCATGCTAGCTTCATCTTCTTCTTCTTCTATTTTCTTTCAAGGTAAAGATGGAGATATATGAGATTCTTGATAATTCTATGTGAAGCTAGGGTTAGGGGTTAAGCTAGCAAACTTGATGATTTAATGTTAGAAGCTTATTTAGGAGCCTTGAACTCGAATTCCTTGCATGATTCTTGAGAAATATGGAATTATATGATGAATTCATGGTTGAGGAGATGATGATGATTCTGGGTGATTAAGCTATGATTTGAGTGTTTACATGAGGCCTTATGGTATCTTGGATATATATGTATATTAATCCCCATAATTCTTGCATATAATGAATGAAAGCATAAAGTTTTGAGTGTTGTTGGCCGTGGTTCGAAGGTCCCCTGTTTCGTCCCCCGCTTCTGCATCTTCTGTAAAACGGGAACGGCCCTTCACGTTCCCATTGTAATTGGGGAACGGCCATTCCCATTGATTTGAATAAAATGCAGGCGGCGAGGAGGGGAACTACCGTTCCCACTTTGTCTCACAGACGGGAACGGCCGTTCCCATCTTCGGGAGCACTTCGGGACTGGGGAACGGCCCTTCCCATTTTTGTACTAAAGCCTGGAACGGCTGTTCCCAAGCCTCTGGAAGTGCAGAAAGTTTCTGCACAAAATTACAATTTTAACCCCTCGATCTGATGGCCTATTTGACCCCGAATTGCTGTTATATGATCCACTATGTACTGAAACAACATGTTATCATGCTACATTGTGTATTGCTCGATGTCTCGTGTATGATCATGCCGTGCGTCATTATATGGAATAATGTCCTTGAATTATAGTCTCATGCACGTACATTGTCCCGTTTCTTGTCCAGTATTCTCCAGGGCGGAGATTGTGGATCATGAGCACGTTCACGCATTCACGAGTCGTGTGTCGCCTGTCAGGTGAGGTTTAATTTCTAGTTATATAGAACCTGTATAACCTTTACGTGATTTTTGGCCAAAGGTATTTATATTTATAATTTCATGAAATCACTTATCATTTCAAGTTATGTTATTGTTCATGAATCAAGCAAGTAAGTTAGGTTAGTGTTTATGAATCAAGCAAGTCATGTTCGTGCAAGCAAGTAAACGCGTTCTCCAGGCCAGGTCCTCCTTAGTGAGGGTGCTGGGCTGGTCTTCGGGCTGGTGGTTGCCCGTCCAACCACAGGAAGAATAAAGCCCTATCGTGTACATGCGTTTTCCTGGCCAGGTTCTCCTTAGAGAGGGCACTGGGCTGGTCTTAGAGCTGGTGGTTGTCCGTCCAACCACAGGAGGAACAAAACCCTATCATGAGCCGAAGGAGACTGGGGATGAATCCGGCACCACGGGTTGTCCTCGGGTTATTGCATGATTTTCATTCCATGAACGTGTTACATGATTACACTATCGCACGATTGCACGATAATTAAATTGCATGATCACCTAATGATTAACAAGCAAGCAAGCATGTTTATCGATTGCATGAAAAGAACAAGTATTTAATATTGATAGTTGTATTCTCGGACGAAGCTATATTATTATTGAACTTGTATATTTATCGTTTATAAATCTTTACCCGAGAATATGACTTGCATGTTATCTGCGCAAATATGTATATAAACCCCTCACTCGGTCTTCACAGACTGATGCCTCCACCTTTCAGGTTACTGCAGGTGCACGCTAGGCGGGAGTTGAGTCGAGTCGAGTCCAGTTCATGTAGTCGTGTCACCCGTGGTTCGTATATTTAATTATTATTGTTAATTATGGAATTGTAGTTATTGTTATTGCTTAATTGAAGATGATAATGTATTGATATGTAACTTTAGGATATATCTTATTTGAAAGATGAGAAATGTCATGATTGGATAAATGGAAATATTTGATAGAAACTAGTTTATGCTTCCGCTTTATTTTGTTGCATGTATTAGTAATCCCGCCTAGCTTGTCGTGTATTGCATTGTCGCCCGTTCGCTATAGGTTGGTTCATATACGGATTGGCCGTTTCGTGTGTGGATTGACCTATAGTGCGGGGGTGTGGCACCTCCACGTGTCCGGGGTGCTACATCTAAGGTGGTATCAGGGCCCGGTTGTAAAACCGTGGTTCTAGTGTCGTGTCGTGTCGAGTCTAGTTCGTACGGCATAAGAATTATTTAACAATCTGAGAGTCTTGCATTTTATTGGAAATTAATTGTCTACTCGAATTCTTTGAATTTCTTGAATTCTTGAATAACTTGAGCATCTTATCGATACTTGTTTGCGATTGTTGATTAATTGGCTTCAACTTGCTTGAATTTTATATGATCAACATGTTTAGTTAAAGTATGGATGAATTACTTGTCGTATTTTATATTAAATTCTCGTTATTGATACTAATTATGTGACAACTATGTAACATGAGCACATCTTATCCGCATGCATTTAGTTTCAATTGAGTTGTGAGTGACAGGTTTCGGGAAAATATAAATCAAGGCCGAGGATTTTGAAGATTAAAGAGACTGATCAACCGCTTGGGCTAAAGTTGCAATTTGGCCAACAAGGAATGGACGCTGGAATCGAGTCTAACCTTTCTACGGTCCCAGGTTCTTCAATGCATTCATAAACACGTGTATCATAATTGTTAATTAAATTGCTTTTCATTTATAAATGTTGTTCTAATTGTATTTGAAATTTCCTACTTGATGCCTTGGATACCTGTTCAAATTATTTACATTATTTACATTCCCTTACTTATAAGAATATCTTCGAAATGATATAATTGTTCTAAAATGTTGCATTTTAAATTGGTGGTAATATGCTCATTGACACTTTAATCATCATGCATTATTTAGTGTTTATTGTCAATAGGCTTTCCCTATGCTCTACACAATTCTTGCTCCTATTCTTACCGACTTGAATTTAAAGAAGAGGTTTCTGAATTATTGGGTATCATGGTTGTAATCGGGTCATTTGATTTCGCTTGAAGATTAAAGATATTTGGGACTGTGAGAATTTATTGATCCAGGATTTAGTAGGAGCCGGGGTATGAAATAAATATTGGGAAATTTTGGAATTGGGGAAATGATGATAAGTTGAAGCAGATAAATGTTCAGTGGGTCTTTCAGCTTTCAGAAAGTAATCAGCATTTTGGGTAGGAGAAAGAACTTTTCTTGCTTTGGATCAGGGTGCTAACTTGACAGATATCAACTTTAGAAGCAGTAGAGGGTAAATACAGGATATGGCATTTTCATGAATAGCAGATGGGGTGTAGGATGTTGAAGAATTTTAATATCAAATCAAAGTGGTGACAGTCAGGGAGCTTCAAGTTGAGTATGTTGATAACAGAAAGAATTAGAAAGGAATCATCAATCAACATTTTGATTAACGACCAGTGGAACGAGGAAAAGGTTACAGGAATGGAGTCAACAGAGAAGATTGCAAGTGGAAAAGGCCAGAATAAATGTAGAAAATAAGAGAATTTCTATTTTCTTAAGGGGGAGAGTCGGCCTGAAAATAAGATTAAGTGAAGTAAAACAAATTAGGGAAGTTGGAATTTTGAGAAAACCGATTCTTCCTGGAAACCTCTATCAAAACCATGTGAAAGAAGTCTTCAATAATTTAAGCTTTTCTCCCTTTTACACAAAGAAAAGTCCCATCATCGACAGTACCTTTGTTCTATTATCATTTTCAGGAAAGTGGGTACGCTGTCTGCAATCCTCCGACAACCTCGGGATATCATTTGACTCAGTAAATAGAAAAGGATTCAGTTTGGGTGATATCCGGAATCAATCTCAAGTTTTGGTAGGTTAACTTCGACAATAGTTTTCTTACGAAGTTATTACTTATACCCTAGAGATGCCTGTGATAGCACACCGTGCTCTCATCCATGTTGTCGCCATCGCCTCCATAAATATACCAGTTTACCATGAACACTTCAGAAAGATGGAAGATTGATTGATCCTCTCTTTCAAGATATTTCGCAGAGTTGGTAGGTATGTCATCAAATTTCAGGGGTCAAAGGAAGACGTTTCACTAGGACCTGATTCTTTCGGTTTCTATGCAAGTGTGCCTGCTGAATTACTCTCACGGGATGGCAACCTTGATTCTTCTGTAATAAATATCCGCCGTATTGTTAACTAAGGGAGTAAGAGCTCAACTTTCAGATTGCAAACAAGGAGTCAAGAATGTTGCTTCGGGAAAATGTTTACTTTAATTACTGAGGTCAGGGAAATGGTAACGCCTGTTTTCTCTGTTGGTTGGACAAGAGTTTGCTTGAAACACAAAGTCAGTCGTTTAAGCTGGAATACACAATCCCTTCAGGACAAGAAATCTAGGGTATACTTTAATTCCAAAACCGGAAGGTGAATGTGGGAATCAATCTAAGGAAAGTTCAACCGGTAAACCTGAAGATTCAAACGGGTATGAAGATGTGGTGACTAATGATGATTTACGGATTATGTTAGAAGATAGTACAAAAAACAGAGACGGTTATCAGAAATGGGAATGTTGAACCGTAACGGTACCGAGCAAGAGAAATCTCAACTAAAGAAGCAAGTATTCAACCGAATTACTTCAGTTGCAGAACTTCAATCCTTGGTGAACGGTACACTTAATCACGCATATCACGTGCATCACTATTTTATTATTTATTATTGTTAGCTGTTATTCTCATATATGATTCTTTGCTTATTGCTAATTATTTTATTCTGGTACATGACCCCTTGTTTATTATTAATTGTTTATTATTATTTCGTTGCTTTTGTATATGACTTCTTGATTATTATTACTTGTTTATGTGAACGATTATCTGCATACATTATAATTTTATTTGATCCTTGTGTGTTACTTATAATATTTATCTAAGTGCTTGCTTGAACTTTTATTTCGTGTGCGTGAGAGACGGGGATTCTCTCAGGGTTGTCAAGAGACGAGGCTCTCTTGTTACTTTCTCGGGAGACGGGGTTCTCTCGTTAATTGTTTGAGAGACGGGGCACTCTCAGTATTTTCAACTACTTGTCAAGTTGTTCTAGTGGAAGGTTAGATTTTCTTTCGAGTGATTAGACTCCGGAAAGTTGAGGGTCGTGATTTCACCCATTGGAAGACTTTGTGGAATGAAGATCTCTTTCGAACAAATCCCTGACGGGGAGTACCTAACCCGCGTGGGATGAACACGTAAGAGCCAATTAAATTCCAGGAATTCAGGACATGGAATCCGAGGACGGATTCTCTTAAGGGGAGAGAGTTGTAACGCCCCGATTTTCAGATAGTCAGGTACGTTCGACACGTGTGGGTTTCGAGCGTTAGGATTTTATTTTATTATTTTCGCCTATTCAATTTATACGTGTTGTATTAATTTCTATCAATTGTATTTCGACGTGAATACGTGAAAATATATGAAATACGTGTCAAATTGAGAATTCTTGTACGAATGGAGTTTAATTGTTACATGAATTAATTGTCCAACTTTTATTAATTGCATAATTGTCCTTAATTGTTCATTTCCCTTTCTTTAAGGACCTAATTGCATGAATATGTTAAGGGACTTAATTGATCATTTCCAAACCTTGGATACTCAATTGCATAACATATAGAACTTTAGGGATTTGATCATAAATAAATATTTTGGCCAAATATATCGTGATATACATTTCTTCCACAATCATCATCTTCATTTTCGTGCCAATCATCCCATAATTGCTTCCTTGCTCCACCGAACCAAAACCTCCAAAAAGGGAAGGGAAGATTTCATCAAATTCATCAAGTTTTCCAAGAAAATTATGATTTTGGGAGCTCATTCATCATGCTAGCTTCATCTTCTTCTTCTTCTATTTTCTTTCAAGGTAAAGACGGAGATATATGAGATTCTTGATAATTCTATGTGAAGCTAGGGTTAGGGGTTAAGCTAGCAAACTTGATGATAAGCTTGTTTAGGAGCCTTGAACTCGAATTCCTTACATGATTCTTGAGAAATATGGAATTATATGATGAATTCATGGTTGAGGAGATGATGATGATTTTGGGTGATTAAGCTATGATTTGAGTGTTTACATGAGGCCTTATGGTATCTTGGATATATATGTATATTAATCCCCAGAATTCTTGCATATAATGAATGAAAGCATGAAGTTTTGAGTGTTGTGGCCATGGTTCGAAGGTCCCCTGTTTCGTCCCCTGCTTCTGCATCTTCTGTAAAACGGGAACGACCTTTCCTGTTCCCATTGTAATTGGGGAACGACCGTTCCCATTGATTTGAATAAAATGCAGGCGGCGAGGAGGGGAACGACCGTTCCCACTTTGTCTCACAGACGGGAACGGCCGTTCCCATCTTCGGGAGCACTTCGGGACTGGGGAACGGCCCTTCCCATTTTTGTACTAAAGCCTGGAACGGCCGTTCCCAAGCCTCTGGAAGTGCAGAAAGTTTCTGCACAAAATTACAATTTTAACCCCTCGATCCGATGGCCTATTTGACCCCGAATTGCTATTATATGATCCAATATGTACTGAAACAACATGTTATCATGCTACATTGTGTATTGCTCGATGTCTCGTGTATGATCATGCCGTGCGTCATTATATGGAATAATGTCCTTGAATTATAGTCTCATGCACGTACATTGTCCCGTTTCTTGTCAAGTATTCTCCAGGGCGGAGATTGTGGATCATGAGCACGTTCACGCATTCACGAGTCGTGTGTCGCCTGTCAGGTGAGGTTTAATTTATAGTTATATAGAACCTGTATAACCTTTACATGATTTTTGGCCAAAGGTATTTATATTTATAATTTCATGAAATCACTTATCATTTCAAGTTATGTTATTGTTCATAAATCAAGCAAGTAAGTTAGGTTAGTGTTTATGAATCAAGCAAGTCATGTTCATGCAAGCAAGTAAACGCGTTCTCCTGGCCAGGTCCTCCTTAGTGAGGGCACTGGGCTGGTCTTCGGGCTGGTGGTTGTCCGTCCGACCACAGGAAGAACAAAGCCCTATCGTGTACATGCGTTCTCCTGGCCAAGTTCTCCTTAGAGAGGGCGCTGGGCTGGTCTAAGAGCTGGTGGTTGTCCGTCCAACCACAGGAGGAACAAAACCCTATCATGAGCCGAAGGAGACTGGGGATGAATCCGGCACCACGGGTTGTCCTCGGGTTATTGTATGATTTTCATTCCATGAACGTGTTACATGATTACACTATCGCACGATTGCACGATAATTGAATTGCATGATCACCTAATGATTAACAAGCAAGCAAGCATGTTTATCGATTGCATGAAAAGAACAAGTATTTAATATTGATAGTTGTATTCTCGGGCGAAGCTATATTATTATTGAACTTGTATATTTATCTTTTATAAATCTTTACCCGAGAATATGACTTGCATGTTATCTGCGCTAATATGTATATAAACCCCTCACTCGGTCTTCACAGACTGATACCTCCACCTTTCAGGTTACTGCAGGTGCACGCTAGGCGGGAGTTGAGTCGAGTCGAGTCCAGTTCCTGTAGTCGTGTCACCCGTGGTTCGTGTATTTAGTTATTATTGTTAATTATGGAATTGTAGTTATTGTTATTGCTTAATTGAAGATGATAATGTGTTGATATGTAACTTTAGGATATATCTTATTTGAAAGATGAGAAATGTCATGATTGGATAAATGGACATATTTGATAGAAACTAGTTTATGCTTCCGCTTTATTTTGTTGCATGTATTAGTAATCCCGCCTAGCTTGTCGTGTATTGCATTGTCACCCGTTCGCTATAGGTTGGTTCATGTACGGATTGGTCGTTTCGTGTGTGGATTAACCTATAGTGTGGGGGTGTGGAACCTCCACGTGTCCGGGGTGCTACATTACTAATAGGTGAGGTGAAGTTAAAATGTTTTCCAACTGGAACCACGATTATACTATCGTATCATATGTTTTGGAATTTAAAGCTAAACCTCGTTTTGAATTATCCCTGTTATTGGGACATTCTTTTGAAAGGATCATTCATACTTTAATAGTATACCTTGATCAACAACACATGTTTTCCAAAGTTCTGCATTCTTGTTCAAAGATAGTTACATGTTCTGCATATGTTTTCGAAGTACCATTTCACATGTTTTACAGACAGCATCACATGTTTTACAGTTACAGTTTCACATGTTATAGTTAGCACCCAGAGTGGTACTCTGGTCACTGCTAATCTTGAAATGCAAGCATACAGTTTACAGTTTGGGTCCTGCGGTTATGTGTGGAGGTGATGTTCGGGAGGTGTGCGCCAACGACATCACCAATACCGGCCGCAACAATTAGACAATTGACACCGACTTTTAACAGGAGGTTTGTTAAGTCAGGACAATCTGTCTGGGAACGGACAACAAATCTGTTCCCATTACATGTTTACTGGTCGCCTAGGGCTAGCTACCCGAAGTGACGACCGGTGGAGGATGGTGCATGTTTGTATGTGAGTGGGGTATTGTTGACCTTGGTCCGATACTCTACTGTGTGTGGAGTTATTGTTGACCTCAGTCCGATACTCTACGAAATCATGTTTTCTGGATTAAGGATGGAGAAGCCTAGCTTGCGGGCAAAATTCTGTTTCATAAAGGATGGTTCATAATTTAAAATAGTTCACTGTACCCTTATCCCGTTTTATGAAGGAACTATGAACCATCTACAGCATATGTGTGCGCGTGTGATAGCATTTATGAAAAGAGTTTTGAAACTTATATTCTTTTACAGCATTGCATTCAAACTGTTTTATCAATCAAACATGTTTCAAGTTCTTCTTTAAAGCTTTGCATTAACAGTTTTGAATTACATTTCAAGTTCTTTACCACTCAGTACTTTCTTTTAAGTATTCCCTCACTTAGTCCTTTTGACTAATAACTCTCTCGTTTTCTTGCTTCGTGGTTTCAGGTCTTGCAGCCGCAGTCTAGAGGTATCTCGAAGCTCTATATTGTCATTTTTGTTTCAGTCAGGACTTAGTATTACTTCCTTTTGTGTCCTGCATATGTTTTACGGCTGCATCACTTTATGTTTCTGAATACTTGAGTATCTTTGTTATACTTTTCCTGCTACTCTGTTACCGATATTCTGAACTCTGCTATATCGGTGTTTATATGTGAATATGTTATATGTTTTGATATGCCAAGTCTCTCATACACGATCAATATGTTCTTACTTGTTACATGCCATCACGCACATGTCTTAAAAAGTTTTAAAATACTCTGATTTTCCGCTGCATAGCCACATCGTTATACATGTATAGTTCTGAGATAGACAGGCGCTCGCTGGAGTATTTCTTGAGTGATGGCTCACACCATTACTTGAGAAGTGCTTCAGTGCGGGGGTTGAGACCCCGCTCTCCACATGTTCCAGTACGGGTGGGGGCGTTACAAGTTGAACCCGTTGCTCCTTGCTTATCTTGTTATATATGTATGTACATTGCTTCCCCATTCGTAATATTTCCGTTTTACTGTCTCTTTGGTTGCGAAAGTTAGTTCCCGCCTAGCTTAGCGAGTGTGTATGTCCCCGTTCGCCATGATTTAGCTCGTGTATGGATTGTTCGTTTCATATTCGGGTCGGGTCTCAATGGGGGGGATGTGGTACCTTGCGCTCGGGTGCTACATACACGGCCATACTTCAAAGATACTCTCTATCACAAAAATCCATTCTTCGGCCCAGATATCAACGCCTTCTCTAAACTGGGGAGGATTAAAGGCCCTGAAGTACTGATATAAGGTTGCTATCGGATTCATAGGTGGTGCTTCGGTTGACGGTCGCTCTCGGTTATAAGGATGTAGATGGGGAGGTTGACCGAAATCTGATCGATGTGGTGGCATCCTGAAAATCCCACAACTTATATAGATATATGCATGTCGGTTAGTACGTGAGGATGGCACATAATTAAATCAAGTAAGAGCAATTAGAAAACATACAATGCATCACGCAATATAAAATTAACAAAATGATAAAATTCAAACGTATCCCATAATTAAATGCCGATGCTATGCATCACATAATTTCCATTCAAGGCACAAGAATGTTAGAAATAGCAAATATAACATGATAGGTAAATAATTACAGAAATTTTAAAGATGTCGTGAATGCACGTGCCATGAATGCAAATACCTCCATCCTCAGATCCATGTTGGTTTCCAAATCGAAGCCTTTGTTCATGAATCCATTATTTGTTAGCCTTTAATTGATCTCAGTCAGAAACCATATGTTCCTTTGATCTACACGCATAGAACTTCTTTAGCCTATCCCAACACATGTTGTAGGCGTGGTTAGTTCCCCCACAATAATCGCACGGTTGAGGCCCTTTTCTTAATATTTGAAGGACTCCCGGCCTTATGCTTCTTTCCACGAATCTTCTTTTTAATTTGAGTACCGGGATGTTGGGATTTTTCCTCTACTTGTAGGTTGAGCAAAACCCTAAGTCATCTCTTAGTCACGAATTCTCTTCTTCGTTGCCTCTTGTTTAATTTCGACCTTTAAAGCTTTCTCTGTATCTTTATCCCATGTGCTCATATCCTCCACGTTTAAGGCCTCGTTGAACTTATCCCGAAGTCCTTCCATGCAGTACCAAGTCTTCATCTCATCATTATCCATAATATGAGGAACATATGTGCCTAACCTTTCTAACTCTTCAAGATACTCCATGACCATTTTGCCACCTTATTTTAAGGTAACGAACTCCTCAAATATTCGGTCTCGTAATATGATCGGTGTGTACCTCTTCCTAAACTCCCAAACGAATGTATCCCATATCAAGACTTCGCTTGTTGCTTTAATCTGTGGGGAAATTCTTCTCTGCTGATGTCTTACTTGTCCTTGTAGAAGTAGAATAGCAAGGCAAGCCATATCTTGGGAGTTACACGGCCATACTTCAAAGATACTCTCAATCACAAAAATCCATTCTTCGGCTCGGATATCATCGCCATCTCTAAACTGGGGAGGATTAAAGGCCCTGAAGTACTGATATAAGGTTACCATCGGATTCATAGGTGGTGCTTCGGTTGACGGTCGCTCTTGGTTATAAGGATGTAGATGGGGTGGTTGACCGAAATCTGATCGATGTGGTGGCATCCTGAAAATCCCACAACTTATATAGATATATGCATGCCGGTTAGTACGTGAGGATGGCACATAATTAAATTAAGTAAGAGCAATTAGAAAAAATATAATGCATCACGTAATATAAAATTAACAAAATGATAAAATTCAAACGTATAGCATATTGAATCATGATGCAAATGCAAGAACATAACCACATTGTCCTATGCTGTTCGACTTAGACCGACACAACACGACTCTGAGCCTTGGTTTTGCAACCCAGAGCTCTGATACCACTTTAAGATGTAGCACCCCGAGCGAGGAGCACCACGTCCCCCGCACCATAGGCCGACACGTGTGACGAAATGGGAGCTCCGCTCACGCACCAAGGCATGGCGAACGGGTGACAAATAAAATACACCTAAGCTAGGCGGTCTAGACCCTGAAACAGAGTGCACAATAATTCGAAAACCAGAAGTGGAAGCACAGGATCAACATACACACATGTAAGGCCACGGGTCAGCAGAAATTAAAGCATACACGCCACATGCAAACTTGGGCACGCAGGCCAAGTTTTGGGACATAAGGTAAGGCCCAGCAAGGGTAATTCTAATCATACACATATCAAATTTGAATCATATTACAAACTTATACATAACCTTAGAATGAAAAGGCAAAAGTAATGAAGATGCAGAATATAAAGACTCGGCCCGAACGACTCAAAAGAAGACCGCGCCTAGCACGAACCCATACCTAGCACCTGCAACTGAGGGGGAAATAGAGGGGTCAGTCTACAACTTGACTAAGTGAGGGGGGTTAACGCACACCCAACACGTATCTACATATAGAGCAAAGCACGTATTAAACAAAAGACTATGAACCGGGAATAGGGTTTTACATACCAAAGCCATTTTCCAAAAGTACTCATACTTATTCATATATTCGTATATTCTTAAGTTTGAAAACTCGTAAGGACTCATAGATTCAAGAACGCATATGGATTCATATTAAAAACTCATAGGGATTCATATTGAAACTCATGAAGATTCATAATTAAAACTCATAAGGATTCTTATATTCAGATCGATTCATAGTTTAACGTAGAAATCTCATATTGAAAACAAACTCTCCTATCCCGTTTCATAATCAACATAATAAAACAAACTTAAATTACCCGGCGAGTACGGGTCAAGTTTACCTCTTAATAAAAGAATTCATAAGAAATATAATAAACCATAAATTCATAAAATTGATATGACTCATATTCCCGTATTCCATCCACCTTCTCGGGAAGTCTGCACGCGGGTTACGGGCCCATATCGTGCAACTCGATACTGATATGTGCTGTAGCGATCCCGTAACGTACCTTAGGGAGCACGTGCACAGGCTTAACCCGGCGGCCCAACACTACCTCGGGCGTCCTTACGCACGCCTCCAGGGCCCAGGGATTCATAAGATTCGTAAGGAAACATAGGACTCATAAGAAACATACCTAACTCGCGAAACCTAGAATCATACGATTCATACTTAAGAAACATACCTTACCGTGCAACTCGGCATATGCTATACACGTACCTCTTCGTGTCTTCCAAATTCATAAGATGCTAAAGGAGATCCATAGTTCACTTGACACCACACGGTTTCGAGCATAGCCTCGTTGCAAAACCATTTTAAGCTTATATATGCCCATACGTATAATTTTAGAAGAATTCATATAAAATCGAATTAACATGATTCATAACATATTATAAGACATATATTTAATATACATATAGTATATATTCGCATGCGGGGTGAGAAAACATCACATTAAGGCCATAGGTCGCTTATCTAAAAGAAAAGATCCTAACCCTCACCTTACACCGACGTGGCCAAGAATGAGACAAATGATTCACCCCTGAATCAACTCGGATCACGAAACACCACCCCAGGTGGACCTGGACAAACTGAAGACCATATGGAAAACTTAGACCCGAGGACGAACCATATAGACGCACGGCATATGCTTAGTCACGTAAGAGATGTAAATACTTAGTCAAAAGCTCATACACGTATCAAATTCATACAAGACGTACAAAAACACACATATCATAGCTTAACAATTTCATAATATGCATTAAAGCATGTTCATGTGCACAATTAATGCGTAATGAACCATAAAAAAACATAACAAGGCGCATAAGCGATTCGTGCAAACAACTCACATTACTTAAGAAACATAAAATGCATAAAAAGAACAAATGCATACACTTACACATGCTAAAACAAGTTAGGAATAATTTCGGATGTGGGAAGATACGAGAAAAACGGAATAAGAACACAAAAAGGGGTTCCGAGTGAAATTGGGCCAAAGCTGATAGATTTTCGAAACGGACAAGCTGTACGAAAATAGGAATATCTTGAGATTCAGGAATGGGAATTGATTTTTGTTTCTTGAAAATGAAACTAGACACATGGATGTTTAAAATGGTAGGTGGATCGAATCATGGTGCAAAGTGAGGTAAAAATGGCATAGGTTTGAAGTTGAACGAATGCAGAATCTCGGCGAAGTGGCGACACCAAATTAAAATGATTATTACTCACAATCTATAACGAATTTTGACTTGATTCAAATTGGAGATTATTATAGACTCAAAAATATTGAACATATCCGAAAATCAGATCAATCGGAGGTCATATGAGGGGATACCCGTCTGGGGAAAAACAAGGTAGGAATTTACCCGGCTGGGGAGAGCAGTGCAAAAAAGTTTCTGCACTAAAGTACCCGCCCGGGTACTTTCTAGTGCAAAACTACCCGCCCAGGTAGTCACTTTGGGCGTGAAAAGAAGCAGAAATAGGGGCTAAATGCGGAAAGAACCAAAAAACACCAAAACCACCTGCAAACTCAACCAGTGCACCTCAAAATCAAGACATAAATTAATGTATGCATGCTCTATAACATATCTCAAACTCAAGGCAAGAAATCAAGTATACATCAAGTTTCCATTTTCAAGCTTTGAAACTCCAACAATGGCCAAACACTCATGCTTCAACCAATAACGTCAAATTCAATAATTACGTATCATATTAACTCACAAGAACAACATATATCAAGATTGGAGCAAAAGAATCAAGAACAAAAGTGTGAGATCAAATTTTCATATAAAGTCGCTATTCATCATCTTCTCCAAGTTCATATAATCAAGCAAGGAATTCAAGATTTAATCGGGTAGAATCGAAACACGTAATGAGAGGATCACAAATCTTACCTTGGTTCTTCGATCAGATGGTCGGACTGGGCATAAGCTTGAGCCGAAGCTTTGAGGCCAAAGGGGAGGCTTTCTTCTTCTCCTTTCTTGCCTTGTTTGATCGATCCAAAAATGAGGGAGAAGGAAAGACATTTTCAGCCATAAATGGCTGAAACGGGTCGGTTTAACGGGTCGGGTCAAAAAGGATCCGATCCACTCGGATCGGATTTTAAAATGGTAGGGGTATCAAATGGCTTTAGAAAATTATAAGGTTAATTTCATCGAATCCGAATCATCGAAATGAACTAAATGACAAGGTCGAAATTCGAATTCGAATTCCCAAGCTCAAGGTAGCCACGAGGCTCAAACACCCTAATTAGAATTAGGTCCCTAATTTGCAAATATTGGACGATTGAGTCCAAATACATTTTATTAAATTCTATTTCGCACTTAATTAAATAAAATACAAATTGACACATAAAACATGCTAATAGCACATAAGTCATGAAATTATGGAATTAAACTCTCTTGTAACGTCGTACCTGGGTTGCCGAGAAGACGGGGTGTCACAATATTCCCCCCTTAAGAGAACCTGGTCCCCAGGTTCGCCTGCTCGAGTTTCAAGCTCGAACAACTTTGGGTATTTACCCAAGTTCGAGGTTCATTACGTCCCAACAAGGGTTAGCTCGAGAAAGGTCTTCAAGCGCAAGGGGTTTGAATCTTCAAATTGACCCGGTCATTTGAATTGCTCGATCGACTCGCACGATAAAGAGGGTCTAAAATATATTCAACTCTCACGATTTGAGTTCATTTGAGTCAACATCCGAGCTCGGTGTTCTCTCGAAGGGCATAGCTACAACTCACGCCACTTACATAACCAAGCTCAAACCGAATCTCCTATTCATCCACGATCCGAGGTCCGAAGTGTCTAACATCCGAACCCTCTTCTTACATCACCGACTCTTCAAAGAGGCTTGTTGAATTGTTGCAAAGCTCGACCCTCATCTTACCGAAGCAACACTCTCGAACACTCAAACCACAAAACAAAACCAAAGATGCATGATGCACGTGACATGTATGTTTTAGTGTACCGTTCACCGAAGTGGGAAATCTGATTTTATGATGATGTGATCAAAGTTGAGGTCTCTTAGCCCACAAACATGTCTCGAAATTCCCAATGCACCTTGTGCAACAACATCATCTGGGTCTTCATTCATAGTTGTTGCCTATCTTAAAAAATCCCTTGAATTCCACCCATAACTTCTTAAGTGATCTCTTAGTCTAGAACATATTCCCGTAAAACTTGAAATTGTCGGACTTTGGTTACTCATTATAATTCTTCATATGATTTATGAGTCCGATACCTCATCTTCACTCTCATAGTCCTAATTCTTTCGCTCATCTCGTAGGAATTTTGAGAATTAACCTCGCTCCATAATTATAATTATCCCATGCAAATGTTCCTTCCGGTTTGGAACTATTTCCCCACGGTTGGCACCCTTCTTCTTGGAAATTCTGGAGTCCCAGAAACCCAAACAAGGCCTCCTAGCAATCTTCTTCAATTCTCTTTTCCAAAGGCATGGTTAAATAGGAAGGTCATCACCATGCTCTCGGAATCATGGTTGATCAAATTTTATCTCCGAGTCTCGAGTTAAACCCTCGTTCTAATCCTTGTTGAGTTTGTTTAGACTACGTCGTTAGAGGGACTCCTCAATACTTCTTCCCCCTAATGTTTATCACGGATTAGCTCCGGTATCTCCGTTACTCCTTGCACCCGGATTCTCAATAAATCACACCCTATGCCCGGGTAGAATAATCCTTCTTCAAACTTGACCTTCCTTCAAGGTGTACTCCGTTCTCCTAATCTCCAACCTCATTTCGGCTTTCCAAACCAATTTTTTTTTTCAGCACTATCTTCATATCATCCTACAATCTTCAACCCGATCCCAAAAGGGGAATCTCAAATTCGACCTTTACTCTAACTATTTCTTCCAACTTCATTGCATTCAAAACTTCAAGGTCGAAAGAAGTTAAATTCTATCAAGTAAACATTGAATATGCATGTTGGGTTATAATACCGATGCTATGCATCACATAATTTCCATTTAAGGCACAAGAATGTTAGAAATAGCAATTATAACATGATAGGTAAATAATTACATAAATTTTAAAGATGTCGTGAATGCACGTGCCATGAATGCAAATAGCTCCATCCTCAGATCCATTTTGGTTTCCAAATCGAAGCCTTTGTTCACGAATCCATTGTTTGTTAGCCTTTAATTGATCTCAGTCGGAAACCATATGTTCCTTTGATCTACACGCATAGAACTTTATCAGCCTATCCCAACACATGTTGTAGGCGTGGTTAGTTCCCCCATAATAATCGCACGGTTGAGGCCCTTTTCTTAATATTTGAAGGACTCCCGGCCTTATGCTTCTTTCCACAAATCTTCTTTTTAATTTAAGTACCGGGATGTTGGGATTTTTCCTCTACTTCTAGGTTGAGCAAAACCCTAAGTCATCTCTTAATCATGAATTCTCGTCTTCGTTGCCTCTTGTTTGATTTCGACCTTTAAAGCTTTCTCCGTAGCTTTATCCCATGTGCTCATATCCTCCACGTTTAAAGCCTCCTTGAACTTATCCCGAAGTCCTTCCATGCAGTACCAAGTATTCATCTCATCATTATCCATAATATGAGGCACATAAGTGCCTAACCTCTCTAACTCTTCAAGATACTCCATAACCATTTTGCCACCTTATTTTAAGATAAGGAACTCGTCAAATATTCGGTCTCGTAATATGATCGGTGTGTACCTCTTCCTAAACTCCCAAACGAATGTATCCCAAAGCAAGACTTCGCTTGTTGCTTTAATCTGTGGGGAAATTCTTCTCCACCGATGTCTTACTTGTCCTTGTAGAAGTAGAATAGCAAGGCAAGCCATATCTTGGGAGTTACACGGCCAAACTTCAAAGATACTCTCAATCACAAAAATTCATTCTTCGGCTCGGATATCATCGCCTTCTCTAAACTGGGGAGGATTAAAGGCCCTGAAGTACTGATATAAGGTTACCATCGGATTCGTAGGTGGTGCTTCGGTAGACCGTCGCTCTTGGTTATAAGGATGTAGATGGGGTGGTTGACCGAAATCTGATCGATGTGGTGGCATCCTGAAAATCCCACAACTTATATAGATATATGCATGCCGGTTAGTACGTGGGGATGGCACATAATTAAATCAAGTAAGAGCAATTAGAAAAAATACAATGCATCACGTAATATAAAATTAACAAAATGATAAAATTCAAACGTATAGCATATTGAATCATGATGCAAATGCAAGAACATAACCACATTGTTCTATGCCGTTCGACTTAGACCGACACAACACTACTTTGAGCCTTGGTTTTGCAACCTAGAGCTTTGATACCACTTTAAGATGTAGCACCCCGAGCGAGGAGCACCACGTCCCCCGCACCATAGGCCGACACGTGTGACGAAATGGGAGCTCCGCTCACGCACCAAGGCATGGCGAACGGGTGACAAATAAAACACACCTAAGCTAGGCGGTCTAGACCTTGAAACAGAGTGTGCAATAATTCGAAAACCAGAAGTGGAAGCACAGGATCAACATACACACATGTAAGGCCACGGGTCAGCAGAAATTAAAGCATACACGCCACATGCAAACTTGGGTACACAGGCCAAGTTTTGGGACATAAGGTAAGGCCCAGCAAGGGTAATTCTAATCATACACATATCAAATTTGAATCATATTACAAACTTATACATAACCTTAGAATGAAAAGGCAAAAGTAATGAAGATGTAGAATATAAAGACTCGGCCCCGAACGACTCAAAAGAAGATCGGGCCTAGCACGAACCCAAACCTAGCACCTGCAACTGAGCGGGAAAGGAGAGGGGTCAGTCTACAACTCGACTGAGTGAGGGGGGCTAACGCACACCCAACACGTATCTACATATGGAGCAAAGCACGTATTAAACAAAAGACTATGAACTGGGAATAGGGTTTTACATACCAAAGCCATTTTCCAAAAGTACTCATAGTTATTCATATATTCGTATATTCTTAAGTTTGAAAACTCGTAAGGATTCATAGATTCAAGAACGCATATGGATTCATATTAAAAACTCATAGGGATTCATATTGAAACTCATGAAGAATCATAATTAAAACTCATAAGGATTCTTATATTCAGATCGATTCATAGTTTAGCACAGAAATCTCATATTAAAAACAAACTCTCCTATCCCATTTCATAATCAACATAATAAAACAAACTTAAATTACCTGGCGAGTACGGGGCAACTTTACCTCTTAATAAAAGAATTCATAAGAAACATAATAAAACATAAATTCATAAAATTCATAAGACTCATATTCCCGTATTCCATCCACCTTCTCCGGAAGTCTGCAAGCGGGTTACGGGCCCACATCGTGTAACTCGATACTGATATGTGGGGTAGCGATCCCGCAACGTACCTTAGGGAGCACGTGAACAGGCTTAACTCGGCGGCCCAACACCGTCTAGGGCGTCCTTATGCACGCCTCCAGGGCCCAGGGATTCATAAGATTAGTAAGGAAACATAGGACTCATAAGAAACATACCTAACTCGCCAAACCTAGAATCATACGATTCATACTTAAGAAACATACCTTACCGTGCAACTCGGCATATGCTATACACGTACCTCTCCGTATCTTCCAAATTCATAGGATGCTAAAGGAGATCCATAGTGCACTTGACACCACACGGTTTGGAGCATAGCCTCGTTGCAAAACCATTTTAAGCTCATATATGCCCATATGTATAATTTCAGAAGAATTCGTATAAAATCGAATTAACAAGATTTATAACATATTATAAGATGCATATTTAATATACATATAGTTTATATTCGTATGCGGGGTGAGAAAACATCACATTAAGGCCATAGGTCGCTTATCTAAAAGAAAAGATCCTAACCCTCACCTTACACCGACGTGGCCAAGAATGAGAAAATGATTCACCCCTCAATCAACTCGGATCACGAAACACCACCCCGGGTGCACCTGGACAAATTGAAGACAATATGCAAAACTTAGACTCGAGGACGAACCATATAGACGCAAGACATATGCTCAGTCACGTAAGAGATTCAAATACTTAGTCAAAAGCTCATACACGTATCAAATTCATACAAGACGTGCAAAAAACACACATATCATAGCTTAACAAATTCATAATATGCATTAAAGCATGTTCATGTGCACAATTAATGCGTATTGAAGCATCAAAAAACGTAACAAGGCGCATAAGCGATTCGTTCAAACAACTCACATTACTTAAGAAACATAACATGCATAAAAAGAGCAAATGCATACACTTACACATGCTAAAACAAGTTAGGAATAAGTTCGGATGTGGGAAGATACGAGAAAAACGGAATCAAAACACAAAAAGGAGTTCCGAGTGAAATTGGGCCAAAGCTGACAGATTTACGAAATGGACAAGTTGTACGAAAACAGGAATATCTTGAGATTCAGGAATGGGAATTGAGTTTTGTTTTTTGTAAATGAAACTAGAACATAGATCTTTAAAATGGTAGGTGGCTCGAATCATGGTTCAAAGCGAGGCGAAAATGGCATAGGTTTAAAGTTGAATGAATACAGAATCTCGGCGAAGTGGCGACACGAAATTAAAATTATTATAACTCATCATCTGGAACGAATATTGACTTGATTCCATTGGAGATTGTTATAGACTCAAGAGGGTTGAACATATCCGAAAATCAGATCAATCGGAGGTCATATGTGGGGGTACCCGGGTGGGGAAAAACAAGGCAGGAATTTACCCGGCCGGGGAGAGCACTCTGGGCATGAAAAAGAAGCAGAAACAGGGGCTAAACGCGGAAGGAACCAAAAAACATCAAAACCACCTCCAAACTCAACCAATGCACCTCAAAATCAAGACATAAATTCATGTATGCATGCTCTATAACATATCTCAAACTCAAGGCAAGAAATCAAGTATACATCAAGTTTCCATTTTCAAGTTTGAAGCTCCAACAATGGCCAAACACTCATGCTTCAACTAATAACTTCAAATTCAATAATTACGAATCATATTAACTCACAAGAACAACATATATCAAGATTGGAGCAAAAGAATCAAGAACAAAAGTATGAGATCAAATTTTCATATAACGTCACTATTCATCATCTTCTCCAAGTTCATATAATCAAGCAAGGAATTCAAGATTTAATCGGGTAGACTCGAAATACGTAATGAGAGGATCACAAATCTTACCTTGGTTCTTCGATCAGATGGTCGGACGGGCATAAGCTTAAGCCGAAGCTTTGAGGCCAAGGGGGAGGCTTTCTTCTTATCCTTTCTTGCCTTGTTTGATCGATCCAAAAATGAGGGAGAAGGGAAGATATTTTCAGCCATAAAGGGCTGAAACGGGTCGGTTTAACGGGTCGGGTCAAAAAGGATCCGGTCCGCTCGGATCAGATTTTAAAACGGTAGGGGTATCAAACGGCTTTAGAAAATTATAAGGTTAATTTCATCGAATCCGAATCATCAAAACGAACTCAATGACAAGGTCGGAATTCAAATTCGAATTCCCGAGCTCAAGGTAGCCACGAGGCTCAAACACCCTAATTAGAATTAGGTCCCTAATTTGTGAATATTGGACGATTGAGTCCAAATACATTTTATTAAATTCTAATGCGCACTTAATTAAATAAAATACAAATTGACACATAAAACATGCTAATAGCACATAAGTCATGAAATTATGGAATTAAACTCTCCCGTAACGTCGTACCTGGATTGTCGAGAAGATGGGGTATCACAGTTTTCGACTTGGGGTCCTGATTTAATTTAAATCGGACATGGCCGTGTCCGTTTCCTGTGTATTTTAGACATGGCCATGTCCACTTCATAGGTGATGTCCGGGGCGAGTTTCTTTCATCGTTTCGTTGCTTTTTGTTGGCTCTTCTTGTCTCGTTTATGCCTTGTATGCATAATTGACTTATTATATTATGTGTTAAGCTTTATGTTGTGATTTTGTGGCTCGCTTTATGCTCTCGTTTGTGAGATATGAGGTTATATGAAATATATGCTCTTATATGACCTAAGTATGGATTCATTTCATATCGATTGCATCATAAACATACATACGCATTTACCGAGCGTCAATGTGGTTCATGTTAAGTCTAAGAGTGTCTCTTATGTTTGTTTTGTTAGAGGACCTTCCCGTTGTGGACGAGATTGCCCCTTAGGCGTCCGAATTACACTTTTATCTCCACTGCACGCGCTGTTAAGGTGAGGTTTTTGTTCTATTAGTTAAATGACCTACAACACTAATTGATTTGAAGCCTTGCATGCGAATATGTATATTATATGTTAGATAAGTGTATGATACGTATGTTGAGGGCTTGTCCCATTTGTTATAAGATTTTGAAAACGTTTTGTATAAGTATATAAGCTATTTTACCTTTGTTTGGAAAACTTTGGCTATTCGTATGTGTGTGTGTAAGCGAGATGTGGCTTTGAAAGATAAGATTTATGGTATGTGTGTGTGTGATCTTTTTGATAAGTTTTGGGCCCTGGAGAGTGGTATGGCAATCTCGGGACGACCGAAGGGTCGCCGAGCTCTTCCATCAACACCCTCCATTTGAGAGTCTCACCCAACCTTGGGAGGATAGAGGAAGGATGTTTCTATTGAGCCGGCGGAGATAACCGTCGAAGGTTTCAAGGTCGTGATTAAACCTTGTCTTGTTTGTATATGCATAGTTAGGGTCGTCAACCCTTCTATCACTCGGTGTGGGGATGGATTATTTTTTTTTCTTTGCTTTGATATGTTCCTTTGTATATGGAAGTTGGAAGGTGTGACTTGTACTCACCGAGTTGGTTGATTTTGTTTGATCTAGGGAACGAGATTGGACTTCTAAATGTCTAAAACGTGATGTTTGGCCTTTTGCCTTAACTTTCCTCATTTGAACCTATGTATATCTATATCACGGGAATCACTTTGGCTTGCAAAAACCACTCTCGGTTTAAGGATCCTTTCAATTTGATTAATTTCTTTGCTCTCTACATATATCGGGTGGGTGAGTTAACCCCTCACTAGTCACTAAGAATAACCCTCGTTGTTGTTTTCCTTTTTTTTTTCTTCTCTTTGAGTTGCAGGTACTTCCGAATCAAGCTAGGCGGCAAGTGTCGGTTGGGTTTTACTTGTGGCATAGCTTGAGTCGTCATGCATTGTAGTGGTTTTACATTTTGTTTACTTATGCACTTTTGGGTTTATATAGTATATCTTGTACATAATCTAGCTTGTTAACTTGACCCTTTCCATATGTATATATGAGATCTTGGGATTTATGTATGTTGATTTATTGCTTCCGCTACTCTGATTTTATTTCGTGCAGTTTTTGAGGGTCTAGGCCGCCTAGCGAGGGTGTTTTTTTTTTTTTGGTGTTTCTCCCGTTCGCTATGGTTTGGCACGGGTGCGAATTCTCCATTTCGCTACTCGTGTTGGACTCTAGTGCGCGGGATGTGGTGCCCTTCACTCCGGGGTGCTACATCCTTGCGTGGTATCAGAGCTCTCGGTTGCAAAACCGGAGCTCTGGAGTCGTGTTGAGTTTGTTTAGGTCGTTCGGTTTAGGATCATGTGACTATTTGCATTCATTTACATATTTATGTGACTTATTTGCTTTAATTCATGATAATTGATCTCATAAACATGTACTGAACCCCATGCATCGATATTCTCTTGATTTGTGAATCTCAGGATGCCTCCACGAAGGAGAATGGATAGGGAGCAAACCCCAGATCTTAATCAACCTCCTCCACAAGCACCACCATCCCCACCAATGAATGCTGAGAGCATTGTACAAGCTCTTCTCAATCAACTCCAACAGAATCAGAGGGATAATCCTCAAGGGGAAGGGCAAGGAGGACAAGTTACTCCGGTCTTCAGGGAGTTTAGAAACAACAACCCACCCAAATGGTATGGAGGCGACGACATCAAAGCAGAGGAATGGTTGTCTGAAATTTCGGGAATTTGGGAAATTTGCCCCGCTCCTTCTCATGAGAAAGCCGTTTGCACGGCTCGATTTGATCAAGGTCCCGCATCAAATTGGTTAAACGCTATGAGAGCCCGATTGGAAAGGAGTGGAGAAGAGTTCAACTGGGAAAGTTTTGTTAGGGAATTTCATCAGAAGTATATCCGACCAAGTGCTCGTGAAAGGAGACTTCAGGAATTCTCGGAGTTGAAACAAGGGAACCGAACAGTTGAAGATTATATTTTGGAATTTGAAAGACTTGCTCCGTATGCTCCCCATATTACTAATGATGATACTCAGAAAGCTCGAAATTTTATTCATGGTTTGAGGTATGAGATTCAGAATGGTCTACAAGATGCTACCATGGATACTTGGGAGAAAACTACAAAGAAGGCAATAAAAGTGGAAGCTAATATGTTAAGGTTGAGGTCCCCCAACTTATTCTTCGGGGCAAGGTTCGGGTTCTAATTTGGGGAAGAGGTCTACATCACAAAGTGGGCCTCCGGTCTTCAAACCCCAAGGTTCTAATACTTCCAATAAGAGAGCCCGACCTCCGGTACCGGCAGTACCCGCTCTACCTGCGCCGATACATTGTGCTTATTGCAAGGGCCCCAACCACACCGAGGAGACATGCCGGAAGAAATTGAAGAGGTGTTATAAATGTGGAGAACCCTGCCATATGATTGGTAATTGTCCTCAGATGAGAGTCCCTCAACCTCGAGTTCCTCAACCTTTGAACATGATGCCTCCGAGAGCACCTATCCAAGCAAGGGCTTATGCTTTGTAGGGAGAAGAAGAGGATGTGGAAGTGGATGCCAATGCCGTTATTGAAGGTACTATCAACATACATGGCATTCCATTGCATGCATTGTTTGATCTGGAAGCATTCATTTATTACTTCCCGGCTTGTTCTACTCTTCCCTTGCCTGTTGCTTGCTTTTATGATTCTTTTGTTGTGAGCAACGCATTCATTTGGTGACGAACTGTGTCTACCGTGGTTGTCCGATGGTTGTAGAAGATCAAGAGTATCCGGCAGATTTGATTAAGATGCCTATTAAGAAATATGGGGTGATTTTGGGCATGGATTGGTTGTTTCGGCACCGAGCGAAGATGGATTGTTTTGCGAAGAAAGTAGCTTTGGGTTCTATGGTATTTTTGGGTCAGAGGTTGAAGACTTGCCCATTTATTTCCTTTATGGAAGCAAGTAGATTGTTTCGGGACGGTGCAACGGGCTATGTGGCCTATCTTTTGAATAAGCCGAAGGATCAGGCCAAACTCGAGGAGACAGAGATTGTGAAGGAGTTCCCTGATGTGTTTCCGGAGAATTTGGGATCTTTGCCTCCGGATCGGGATGTTAAGTTTGTAATTGATCTCTATCCCGGAGCAGAACCTTATGCAAAATCCCCCTATAGGATAGCTCCAGCCGAGTTGAAGGAGTCGAAGACGTAACTTGATGAGCTCTTAGAGTGTGGTTACATTCACCCGAACACTTCTCCGTGGGGTGCTTTGGTCCTGTTTGTAAAGAAGAAAGACGGGACATTGTGAATGTGCATGACTACAGTGAGCTGAACCGGTTAACGGTTAAGAACAAATACCCACTACCTTATATTGAAGAGTTATTCGATCTCCTTCAGGGTTCAAGTGTTTATTCCAAGTTGGATCTAAGACAAGGGTATTATCTGTTGCGTATCTGGGAGGAAGATATACCGAAGATGGGTTTCAACACTAGATATGGGCATTTCGAGTTCGTGGTCATGCCTTTTGGCCTTACTAATGCCCCAACCGCGTTTATGGATATGATGTACCAAATATTCCGGCTCTACCTTGATAAATTCGTGGTCATCTTTATAGATTTTATTCTGGTGTATTCGAGGTCTGTGGAAGAGCATGCACGGCATTTGAGGATCATCTTGTCTACACTTCGGGAGCACAGATTGTTTGCTAAGTTTAGTAAGTGTGAGTTCTGGTTAGATCGGGTTTCCTTTCTGGGTCACTTCATTTCGGGAAATGGTATAGAAGTGGATCCGGCGAAGATTGAGACAGTTATGCTTTGGAAGCAACCGAGGAATGCCTCAGAAGTGAGAAGTTTTCTCGGGTCAGCAGGGTATTATAGGTGCTTTGTGAAAGATTTCTCGAAGATTGCCTCCCCGTTGACCCGGTTAACAAAGAAAGAGGTTAAATTCGAGTGGGATGAGGCATGTGAGAAGAGTTTTCAAACTCTTAAGGAGAGATTAACTACTGCACCGGTTCTAACCCTACCTGAGGGTTCGGAAGGCTACTCAGTTTACAAGGATGCATCGAAGGAAGGTCTCGGTTGTGTGCTGATGCAGAATGGCAAAGTAGTAGCCTACGCCTTCAGAAAGTTAAAGGATCACGAGAAAAACTATCCCACTCACGATTTGGAACTCGCCGTACTGGTGTTTGCTTTGACGAAATGGCGTCATTGTCTCTATGGAGTTACTTTTGAAGTGTTCACCGGCCACCAAATCCTTAAGTATTTGTTTACTCAGAAAGATTTGAATGTAAGACAGAGGCGCTGGATGGAATTACTCGAGGACTGTGATTGCAGAATTCAATACCATCCGGGTAAGGCTAACGTGGTTGCAGATGCTTTGAGCAGAAAAGCTAGTGTTTTAAGTTTGGAAGCAGGTTCTAGTAAACAGAGTTCAGTGGTTTTGGTTTTGGAAGCCCGTTTGGCGAATATTTCGATTCACCCGGATTTGAAGCAAAGATTGATAGAAGCTCAATCTATAGATCCGGAAATTCAGAGATTGGTGGCTAAGGCAAGGATTGATCCTGAAACCAAGTTCGGATTTGATGATTCCGGGTTATTTCGGTTTAAGGCTCGGGTTTGTGTTCCGGAAGAACTTAAGCAGTTGGGACTTGATGAGGCACATAGATCAGTTTATACGGTACGTCCCGGTACCACCAAGATGTATAAAGATTTAAGGACTTTGTATTGGTGGAACGACATGAAAAGGGACGTTGCTAATTTTGTAAGAAGGTGTCAAACATGCCAAGTGGTAAAAGAAGAGCACAAAAAACTGGGAGGAACTTTCCAACCACTTCCAATTCCCGAATGAAAGTGGGAGCAAGTGACAATGGACTTCGTGTCCGGCTTGCCAAGGACCAAAGGAGGTTTCGATGGAATATGGGTTATTATTAATCGGTTGATGAAGTCAGCTCATTTTCTCAAGGTAAGGATGTCCGATAAAGTACCTAAATTGGCCCGGTTGTATCGGAAGGAGATTGTCAGGTTACATGGTGCACCGGTCAGTATTGTTTCCGATAGAGATCCTCGGTTCACATCAAGTTTTTGGCAAGAACTACAGAAATGTTTGGGGACGAAGCTTCCGTTTAGTACTGCATTTCACCCACAGATGGATTGTCAATCCGAGAGGTTAATAAGGTATCTCGAGGATATGCTTCGTGCTTGTGCCTTGGATTATCAGGATTTGTGGGATGAACAGTTGGATCTGGTTGAGTATGCTTACAATAACAATTTTCAGTCTTCAATTGGTATAGCACCGTATGAAGCTTTGTATGGGAGGAAATGTCTCTTTTGGGATATGGACGAGTAGAGATGGACCAAAGATGGAAAGCTCGAAAGAGCTAAGAAACCAAAGGAAATTCAGGATACCATTGAGAAGGTGAAAGTGATTCGACAAAGGTTGAAGGCGGCGCAAGACCGACAAAAAAGTTATGCGTATAAGAGAAGACGATCCTTGGAGTTTGAGAGCGGAGATAAGGTCTTTCTAAAGGCATCTCTTAGAAAAGGGTATGCTCGGATTGGTAAAGGTAGGAAGCTTCACCCGTGCTACTTAGGCCCCTTTGAGATCCTTGATCGAGTTAGGGAAATAGCTTACCGACTTGAGTTACCGCCGAGCTTAACCGGGATTCACAATGTTTTTCATGTCTCACAACTTCAGAAACATTATCCCGATGAGTCTTCTAATCTTCCTGTTGAGAAGGTACAGTTAGAGCCGGATTTGACCTTTAAGAAGTAACCGGTTGAAGTGTTGGACCGGAAGATGCAATAGCTGAGAAACCGGCAAATCCCTCTAGGTCTTGTGGCATGATCAGAAATCCGAGGAAGCCACGTGGGAGATTGAGGATAAGATGAAACAGTTGTATCAGGAGCTTTTCAAGGCCTCGCTTCAGACCTGAGGATAGGTCCTTTTGAAGGAAGGAGGTTTCTAGCATCCTGACTGATCGGACTTTCAGGTAACCTATTATGTGTGCGATTTAATTATTTAATTGTGTGATTACGTGATATTTAAATGTTAACATGAATATTTGAAGCTATTTGAATTTAATTGCTTTAATATGAATATGATTATTTTGAACGTTTAAGCTTTCATACCTTGTATTTTGCTCAATTTGTATCCCAATTTAATTCCGATTTTTGCGAATTTTGGATATGTGTGAATTATGTAAGTTATGAACTCTTTTATATGCTCGTTTTATGTTTTGGAACTTGTTTGGTTTGTCTTTTTGGTTCGTTTTGGAGATGGGACCTAAAGGAGACTAATGAGCATTTAGCGCACCTTGGGTTCCGAGCGACATATCTTGAGTTCAAGAATTTGGATTTGAATTCTGTCACCTCCGTTGAACTCGTTTTGATGATTCGGGTTCAATGGATCAAGCCTCACATTTTTCTAAGTTCATTTAGACCTCCAAAATTAAACCGAAACAAGCCCTCGCGCCTAAATGACATCTTTTAACCTAACCTTGATTAGTGGAACGCCTCTTAACCCTAACCAAACCTAAACCTTGACTCTTAGCCTTGAGTTAAGCTCATCTCAGCCCCTTAACCCAAGATAACCGAACCAAACCCTCCCACGACCCACAAGTCCAGCTGCAAGTGAAGAGAAGAAACCCCTTTTGCCATTTTGTGATTTTGAGCTCAATCACCTCCAAATCTTCTCAAATTTGAAAGGTAAGTCCTTGAAGTTATTCTACACTCTTTCCTCTCTCTTTTATGTTCTTTTGGGCTGAAATCCATGGAGTTTTGACTATATTTGGCTATATTGATGAATAGTGTAGGTTGGGAGAATTGTGATGAATTCTTGTTCCATGCTTGAATTCTTTGAGGTTTGATGCATATATATTGTTCCTAAGACCTTATTTATTGCATTTATTACTTGATCTTTCATGGTAGTTGAGATTAGGATGATTCACCATTAATGGAGTCTTGCAAAACTTGAAGAGATGGCATGTTGAATTCATTCCCTTTCTTGCCTTGTTTCTTGAATGTTTGGGGCTGATCTTGTTGCTAGCTTTTTATGGCATGAATATATGTTGATTTGGTGTTATTTTCATGCATGTTATGTGAGTTTTCATGGCCTAAGAGACTCCCTAAGTCTTGCACACGAGCTGCCCTGTTTTTGCCCCTCAAAACCGAACTGCTGCACCTATTTTTTTTTTCAGGACCGAGAGTTAGACACGGCCGTGTCCTAAAACACTTGAAACCTGACACGGCCGTGTTGTGTTTTTGATTTGGGGTCCTGATTTAATTTAAATCGGACACGGCCGTGTCCATTTCCTGTGTATTTTGGACATGGTCGTGTCCACTTCGTAGGTGATATCCGGGGGGAGTTTCTTTTGTCATTTCATTGCTTTTTGTTGGCTCTTCTTGTCTCGTTTATACCTTGTATGCATGATTGAGTTGTTATATTATGTGTTAATCTTTATGTTGTGATTTTGTGGCTCGTTTTATGCTCTCGTTTGTGAGATATGAGCTTATATGCAATGTATGCTCTTATATGACCTAAGTATGGATTCATTTCATATCGATTGCATCATAAACATACATACGCATTTATCAAGCATCAATTTGGTTCATTTTAAGTCTAAGAGTGTCTCCTGCTGTTTGTTTTGTTCAGAGGACCTTCCCGTTGTGGACGAGATTGCCCCTTAGGCGTCCGGATTACACTTTTGTCTCCACTGCACGCGTTATTAAGGTGAGGTTTTTGTTCTTTTAGTTAAATGACCTACAACCCTAATTGATTTGAAGCCTTGCATGTGAATATGCATATTATACGTTAGATAAGTCTATGATACGTATGTTAAGGGCTTGTCCCATTTGTTATAAGATTTTGAAAACGTTTTGTATAAGTATATAAGCTATTTTACCTTTGTTTGGAAGACTTTGGCTAATCGTGTGTGTGTGTGTAAGCGAGATGTGGCTTTGAAACATAAGCTTTATGGTACGTGTGTATGATCTTTGTGATAAGTTTTGGGCCCCGGAGAGTGGTATGGTAATCTCGGGACGACCGAGGGGTCGCCGAGCTCTTCCATCAACACCCTCCATTTGAGAGCCTCACCCAACCTGGGGAGGATAGAGGAAGGGTGTTTCTCTTGAGCCGACGGAGATAACCGTCGAAGGTTTCAAGGTCGTGATTAAACCTTGTCTCGTGTGTATATGGATAGTTAGGGCCGTCAACCCTTCTATCACTCGGTGTGGGGATGGATTATTTTTTTTTCTTTGCTTTGATATGTTCCTTTGTATATGGAAGTTGGAAGGTGTGACTCGTACTCACCGAGTTGGTTGATTTTGTTTGATCTAGGGAATGAGAGTGGACTTCTAAATGTCTAAAACGTTATGTTTGGCCTTTGGCCTTAACTTTCCTCATTTAAACCTATGTATATCTATATCACTTGAATCACTTTGGCTTGCAAAAACCACTCTCGGTTCAAGGATCCTTTCGATTTGATTAATTGCTTTGCTGTATATATATATCGGGTGCGTGAGTTAACCCCTCACTAGTCACTAGGACTAACCCTCGTTGTTGTTTTCCCCTTTTTTTCCCTTCTCTTTGAGTTGCAGGTACTTCCGAGTCAAGCTCGGCGGCAAGTGTCCGTTGGGTTTTACTTGTGGTATAGCTTGAGTCGTCATGCATTGTAGTGGTTTTAGATTTTGTTTACTTATGCACTTTTGGGTTTATATAATATGAATGCTTATAATGTTTTGGCCTCGATGGGTATAGTATATCTTGTACATAATCTAGCTTGTTAACTTGACCCTTTCAATATGTATATATGAGATCTTGGGATTTATGTATGTTGATTTATTACTTCCACTACTCTGATTTTATTTCGCGCAGTTTTTGAGGGTCTAGGCCTCATAGCGGGGGTGTTTTTTTTTTAGTGTGTCTCCCGTTTGCTATGGTTTGGCACAGGTGCGAATTCTCTATTTTGTTACACGAGTTGGACGCTAGTGCGGGGGATGTGGTGCCCTTCGCTCCGGGGTGCTACATGAATAGCATGGTTGTTGCTAGTTAATGCTTTAAACGTAAGTTAATGTCTGGTAATGTTAATTTTAATGTAGTGGGTTAAGTAATGTAATGTAATGAATGTAATGCATTGGTAATGTTGGGTCCCGGAGCCTGCGCGCCAGGATGCCCGGTACGACAGCGGGCCGTCGGGTTAAGTCTGGGCGTAGTCTCCACTCTGATAGGATTACCCCTGAACTCACCAGCAGGTTTGGTGAGGGATGGATATCCTGATGGATGAGAAGCTTGCACTCCCCTCGATTGTAATGGATGGTTAGTGTAGCATCCCTAACACGTGGAGGTACCACACCCCCGCACTATAGGTCAGTCCACATACGAAATGGACAATCCGTACATGAACTAACCTATAACTAACGGGTGACAAGTAAAATAAACAGGCTAGTTAGGCGGGACTATACCCCAAAGTAGTACGAATCCAAGACATAAAAGTTAAAAGCGGAAGCATAATTGTAACGCCCCGTGTTTTCACACGTGCAGGTAAGAGTTACGTGCGCAATTACATTTAATTATATGAGTTATATTTTGTTTTACTAATTGAATTTGTTTCTAATTTGATTTAATTGTTTAAATTTTATATGAATTCTAATTTGAGTTATGAATATATGAATGAATTTGTGAGAATGTGAATTTCATGAATTCGGTGTTAATTGAATGAAATTACATGTTTCGTGTAAGACGTGGGCTTGATTTTAACTTATTTCAATGTTTTGGACTCAATTCGAAATTGGGTTTGGGCTTAATTGCCACTTTTTGAAAGTTTAGGGACCTATTTGTATATAGGCAACCCTGAACGGTTTTCGCGATATCTTGAGCTCCGGACCTCAAAATCGAGATCCGTAACAGGCGTTGAACTTGTTTCGACGTTACCTATCTATTAAACTTGACCTTGTATCTTTTTGATACCGGTTGAACCTTCGACAACAAACTTTTCCACAATCTCGACCCTATAATTGTTTGAACCGTTTATTAAACGAACTGGACTTGAACCGACCCGTATTCTACCCATTTTATCACTAAATATCAGCATTCCTATCTTCTTGCTCCATCACACTCATCGATCATCATCATTCAAGAGAGAAGAGGAGAAACTCCAAGAAACCCTCCATTTTTTTATCCTCCAAGCTTTGAGCTCAAGCTTGATCAATCCTCCATCTTCTTCCAAGGTACGTTAGGATTTAAACTCTCCATCTTCTCCTCTATCTTTTCCATCTATGAATAGCTTGGCATGAGTGAAGGATTCTTGTGTGCTGAGTATGAGCATGAATAGAGGGTTTGAGTTTGAACCTTGGTGTCTCATGGTTTAATAGGGGATTGATGCATGAAATATGAACCTTATAACTTCCTCATCATTTCTATATCTTGAATCTAATGTTGGTTGTGTATAGCATGTTGTGCCATTATTGAAGCTTGAAGCTTCCATGGTTGAAAGCTTGTGTTTAGGTGATCTTTTGCCAATTTTATACATGAATTCTTGTAAGTATGAATGGATTGCATGATATATATGAGTTTTATGGCTTGAAATCATGTCTAAGTGTGTATAAGAGCTTCCTTATGGCTGCCCCTGTTTTACAAGCTTTTTCCTCGAGAAACAGAGCTTCTGCTCTATTTTTCTTGGCAAAACGATGAGCTGACACGGCCGTGTCAGCTTTGAACTGAAAATGGACACGGCCGTGTTGGGCTCTCGACTTTGATTTTTTTCTGAATTTAATCTCGGACACGGCCGTGTCCAAATGCTTTGTAAACTCAACACGGCCGTGTCAAGCCCTCGACTTTGAATTTTTCTGATTTTAAACCTCGGACACGGCCGTGTCCGTTTCCTTTGAAAACTCAACACGGCCGTGTCATTTGAAATGGCAGTTTTGGGGGAACTCTTTTATTGGTTGTTTTGCGTTTATTGCTCGTAATTGTGAATGATATGTAACGTGATTGTATTAAAGCTATGTCGTATGATTGATATATGATATTGATGACCATATGAATGAAAGTATGAAAGTATGAACGATATGAGCGGGATTGAATACGGTTTTACCGTATAATGAACGAAACTTGGTGAGTTATGTGTTTAATTGGATTCTATGATATTCATGACCATATTTGAACACATTATTGCATTTTAAGCATTCCTTAACATGATATTGCATAGCCGAGCGTCTAATGTGGTCATAATTGAGTCTCACACTACCTTTGTCACACAGATCTTGATCCAGTGGGTGACGAGGTAGGGCAGTGAGAGCTTGTCGGGTTCTTTTGTCTACCAGGTGGGTTTCTCTTCTATTAGTTAACGATATTACCCGAACACCTAATGTGCAAGATTTTGGCCAAAACACTATATAGGTATTTATACCAAGTTTTTTAACGAGCAAATGTTTTTGATCGGAAGCCTTTATTATGATTGTCCTACCAAAATGTTTTGGCGAGAAATGTATGAATGATCACATTGAATGAGGGCCCGGGACTTAGTGTATTGGTGAACCGGGGAAGCATGGGCTGACGGGAATCCACATATACTAGTTCCAACAATTTCGGCAACCTGGATTTCACTAGGAGATTAGTGAATGAAAGGGGTCCCGCGCTTTTGGGGATTCATGTACCCCTCTAGCATTAATGAATGAGGGCTCGGGCCTTGCAAACCCGTTCCCTACCCGGAGGAAAAAGGAGTATATGAACGATTGAATGAATGATCGAATGTATGTGCACGAAAGAATGTAATGTATGAATGAATGAACGAATAAATGAATGATTAATGGATTACACGTGGTGGTGGTTGGAGATAAAGCACGCCCTCTCGCCGGGCCACTAATGACCTAATGAACGAATGAATTGTTATAATCCTATTCGTTGTATCTAGTTCCCACTTGGGAGAAATGCTTCTAAACCTCGAATAAGGATTATAACTTGCATGTATGTGTTTCAATTCCGCAATATTATGATATTATGCCTCTCTTTTTATACCCACCAGTCTGTCGAAGACTGAACCCGGAGTTGTTTCAGTTGTTTTTGCAGGAAGGGGATGCTAGGCGGGATGCGAGTCGGGAGGAGAGTCTGGCATAGTGTCTAGCCTTTCCTTTACACTCACTTATGTCTACATTTTGATACATTTGGATTTTTTTGTATATGTATGGAGCGTACATGATATGGTACCTATATGTATCGTACATTAAATATTGGTACATAGAGCGTCTAGCTCAATATATGAATTACCTGTTGGTACCTAGATCATCTAGCTCAATATATAATATATGAATGATTGCTTCCGCTTTTCTATTGCTCTGTTGTTACTTTCATTGTTGTTGGGGTTAAGTTATAGGCTAGTCCCGTCTGGCTTAGCGAGTGTGTATGTCTCCGTTCGCTATGATTCGGCACGTGTATGGAAATCCATTTCGTATACGGATCGGGTCATGGTGCGGGGGATGTGACGTCTCGCGATCGGGCGTTACATCCTTTGAGTGGTATCAAAGCCCAGGGTTGCAAAACCAGGGTCCTAGTGTCGTGTGGAGTCAGTAGGTCGTTCGGCTGTAAGAATTACTTGTAATGTGGAGCATTTGCATTTTATATGATAAGGTGCTTTGATTCTTGACTAGAATGATTGAACGAATTTAATGCATTGTCACGCATGAACTAAAATTAGCATGCATGTTAGTGTTTGAATTGACAGGATGCCTCCTAGAAGACATCGGGAAAGGTCTCCGGATCGTCATCATCATAGAGATCGTTCTCCTAATCCTCCACAACCGCCTATGAATATGGAGCACTTTATGGAGGCGGTATATAATTACGTGGAACATAGAAGGGCTCAAGATCCTCCAGTGCAACCTCAAGCTGAACATCCAGCACCTCCTCCAAATAACCCGAGAGATCGTCATGGGTTGTTTTTGAGTTATAATCCACCAAGGTTTTCCGGTTCGGTGGATGATGTGATATCAGAGGGATGGTTAACAAGAATTGAGAGGATTTTCAACGTTAGGAATTCACATCTCAAGAAAAGGCTCAGTTTGCTATTTTCCAACTGGATGGGGAGGCATATGATTGGTGGGAACGTACTAGGGAGAAGCTCGAAGTGGAAAGGGAAGAAGTTACTTGGGAAGTGTTTGTAAGGGAGTTTAGAGAAGCCTTTGTTCCTGAAGTTGTGCAAGAAAGAAAAGAACAAGAATTTATGGATCTGAAGCAAGGGACTCGCACGGTAGCTCAATATCTTTCTCTTTTCAACAGACTTGGAAAGTATGCACCTCACATTACAAGGGATGAAAAGAGAAAGGGAAAGAGGTTTATAGCGGGATTGAGATAGGATCTCCGACATGGGCATGCAGGCCATAATTTTGAGTCGTTTGCTGACACTGTACAAAGGGCGCTGGTGTTGGAAGAGGAGTATAAGAAAAAGGACCCCTTACCTCGTATGCAAATGGGACAAGGATCGGGGTTTGGAAAAGGGAAAAGGCCTATGGTATCTCCTCCTCATCCATTTCAAGGGCAAAATAAGAAGTTTCAACCTATGGGAGCTGCACCGCCAAAACCACAAGTACCTCCGACTACTTCTGATCCTCGCCATGATAGGTCACCATGTCTATTTTGTGGAGGCCCGACTCACACCTACAACACTTGTAGAAGGAGGTTGGGATAGTGTCTGATTTGCGGGAAGACAACACATATGGTCAATACTTGTCCAGACAAGACTCCAGGCTATCAACCGGGAGCTCAGAGGCCGATGATCCCAACTTGTGTATATGCCCTTGCGGGTGAAGAGCAAGATGTGGAAGCCAATCCTAATGCTATGGTGGAAGGTACGATATGCATCCATGACACGAACATACATGCATTATTTGACCCTGGCGCTACTCATTCGTTTATTTCTTGTCAATTAAGTGATACTTCGTGTTTGCCTGTTACGTGCTTAAATGCTTATTATGTGGTGAGTTCGCCGTTGGGTGGCAGTCTTGAGACGGACCGGTTGGTTAGAGACTGTGTGTTTGGGTTTGAAGGCAGAGTATATCAGGCAGATTTGGTGGTAATGCCGATGAACAGATATGGGGTTATTCTGGGAATGGATTGGTTGTTTCGGTACCACGCCACGGTTGATTGTTTTACCAAGAAAGTGAAGTTGGGAGAAGAAGTGGCAGTGGGGAAAGAATCAGAGATTGCACCTCTCTTGTCGTTTACTGAGGCTCATAAGTTGATAAGGAATAGGGCAATGGGATTTATTGCCTATATCTTGAATAAGCCGAAAGATCAGGCGAAACTCGAAGAGACAGAAGTGGTGAAGGAATATATTGAGGTGTTCCCTGAAGTTTTAGGTTCTTTGCCTCCGGATCGAGAGATCGAATTTGTAATAGACTTATATCCGGGATCTGAACCTTATTCTAAGACTCCTTACCGGATGGCACCGGCAGAGTTATAGGAGTTAAAAGATCAGTTAGAAGATCTTCTCAAGAATGGTTATATTCGACCGAGTTCATCACCGTGGGGCGCGCCGGTTCTCTTTGTTAAGAAGAAAGATGGAACTTTAAGGATGTGTATTGACTACCGGGAGTTGAATCGGATAACTGTAAAGAATAAATATCCATTGCCTAATATAGAGGATTTGTTTGATATGCTACAAGGGTCGAGAGTATATTCCAAGCTTGATTTAAGGCAAGGATATTATCAATTAAATATTAAGGAGGAAGATATTCCTAAGACAGGATTTAATACCGGGTATGGACATTATGAATTCGTGGTGATGCCGTTTGGATTAACTAACGCGCCGGCAGCTTTTATGGATATGATGCATCGGATTTTCCGGCCGTATTTGGATAAGTTTGTTGTGATCTTCATTGATGATATTTTGGTGTACTCAAGGTCAAAAGAGGATCATGCTCGGCATTTGAGATTGGTATTGGAAACTTTAAGAGATAACCAGCTTTATGCCAAGTTCAGTAAATGCGAGTTCTGGATTGACAGGGTGAGTTTCTTGGGACATATTATTTCGAGCAAAGGATTAGAAGTAGATCCTTCGAAAATAGAAGCAGTTTCACAGTGGCAAAGTCCTAAGAATGTTTCTGAGATCCGAAGTTTCTTGGGTTTAGCCGGTTATTACCGAAGATTTGTTAAGGATTTTTCTAAGATTGCGGCTCCGTTGACCCGATTAACCAAGAAAGAGGTTCAGTTTAAATGGGATGAGAAGTGTGAAGCCAGTTTTCAGCTCTTGAAAGATAAGTTAACTTCTGCACCGATACTTGCACTTCCAGGTGGTATTGAAGGGTTTATGGTGTATACGGATGCTTCCCATGAAGGCTTAGGTTGTGTTCTGATGCAGAATGGGAAAGTAATTGCTTATGCCTCTAGGAAATTGAAAGAGCATGAGAAGAATTATCCCACTCACGACCTCGAACTTGCAGCGGTGATTTTTGCCCTAGGGAAGTGGAGACATTATTTGTATGGGACTTCTTTTGAGATTTTCACCGATCATAAGAGTCTTCAGTACTTATTCTCTCAGAAAGATTTGAATAGAAGGCAACGAAGGTGGATGGAGACTCTCGAGGATTATGATTGTGTGATTAAGTATCACCCGGGTAAAGCTAACGTGGTCGCGGATGCATTGAGCAGGAAGGCTAGTGTATCCAATTTGAAGGTAAATATTGGACAACCAATGGAATTGGTTAAGATAAAGGCTCGTATTGGTAACATCTCAGTACGTCCAGAGTTAAGGCAACAGATATTTGAGGCACAACGGACGGATATTGAGATTCAGAAGTTGATTGAGAAGGCTCGATCGGACTCCGAGTGTCCGTTTGGATTCATGATACGGGAGTTTTTCGACTTAAGGACAGAGTGGTAGTTCCAATGGAGTTGAGAGGAGCTATTTTGGATGAAGCTCATAAAACTGTGTATTCGGTACATCCTGGTGGAAACAAGACGTATCGGGATTTGAAACAGTAATATTGGTGGAACGGGCTGAAGAGAGACGTAGTGAATTATGTGAAGCATTGTCTGACTTGTCAGCTAGTGAAAGCTGAGCATCAAACCGTCAGGATTGTTACAGCCACTACCTATTCCAGAATGGAAATGGGAACAGATAGCAATTGACTTTGTATCGGGTTTACCTAGAGTGAAAGGTGTATTCGATGGAATTTGGGTAATCGTGGACAGGTTAACCAAGTCAGCGCATTTTCTTGCAGTTCGGATGTCAGATAAGATAGGTAAGTTGGCTAAGAGGTATTGTGATGAGATTGTTCGGTTACATGGAGTTCCAGCTAGTATTGTTTCAGACAGGGATCCAAGATTTACTTCCAAGTTCTGGCAAGAATTACAGAAGTGTTTGGGAACCAAGCTTCAATTCAGTACAACTTTTCATCCACAGACTGACGGGCAATCTGAAAGGTTAATCAGATATCTTGAGGATATGTTAAGGGCGTATGCGTTGGATTTCTCGAGTTCATGGAATGAACAATTGCCCTTGATTGAGTTTGCCTACAATAATAGTTATCAAGCTTCTATAGAAATGGCACCGTATGAGTTTCTTTATGGAAGAAAGTGTCGATCCCCGTTGTTTTTCGATTTGGAAGAATGGAAGTGGAGTAAGCAAGAAGGGGTACAAAGAGGTGAAAAGAAATATAAACCTTCCAAAGCTATTCAAGATGCTATTGAAAAGGTTCAAATTATTCGACAACGGATGAAAGCAGCCCAAGATCGGCAGAAAAGTTATGCAGACAAGCGAAGGAAAGATCTTGAATTTGAAATAGGGGATAGGGTATTCCTGAAAGCTTCACCTCGAAAAGGATTTACCCGAATTGGAAAAGGAGGAAAGTTGAATCCCCGATATTTGGGACCTTATGACATTTTGGAGAGAATCGGAGATACAGCTTACAGATTGGATTTGCCTCCAAGTTTAATGGGTATTCACAATGTCTTCCATGTATCACAACTTCGGAAGTACTATCCCGATGAATCCGTGATCATACCGGTTGAGGAAGCAGAACTTGAACCGAATCTCACTTTCGTTCAGAAACCAGTTAAGATTCTGGATCGGAAATTTCAAGAACTTCGAAACAGACGATTTCCCTTGGTGAAAGTGTTGTGGCGAAGTGATAAGACGGAAGAAGCCACGTGGGAAACAGAAGAGAAAATGAAGAAGTTTTATCCCGAGTTGTTTCCGACCGAGCATTGAATCCGAGGACGGATTCTCTTTAAGGGGGAGAGGTTGTAACGCCCCGTGTTTTCACACGTGCAGGTAAGAGTTACGTGCGCAATTACATTTAATTATATGAGTTATATTTTGTTTTACTAATTGAATTTGTTTCTAATTTGATTTAATTGTTTAAATTTTATATGAATTCTAATTTGAGTTATGAATATATGAATGAATTTGTGAGAATGTGAATTTCGTGAATTCGGTGTTAATTGAATGAAATTACATGTGTCGTGTAAGACGTGGGCTTGATTGTAACTTATTTCAATGTTTTGGACTCAATTCGAAATTGGGTTTGGGCTTAATTGCCACTTGTTGAAAGTTTAGGGACCTATTTGTATATAGGCAACCCTGAACGGTTTTCGCGATATCTTGAGCTCCGGACCTCGAAATCGAGATCCGTAACAGGCGTTGAACTTGTTTCGACGTTACCTATCTATTAAACTTGACCTTGTATCTTTTTTATACCGGTTGAACCTTCGACAACAAACTTTTCCACAATCTCGACCCTATAATTGTTTGAACCGTTTATTAAACGAACCGGACTTGAACCGACCCGTATTCTACCCATTTTATCACTAAATATCAGCATTCCTATCTTCTTGCTCCATCACATTCATCGATCATCATCATTCAAGAGAGAAGAGGAGAAACTCCAAGAAACCCTCCATTTTGTGATCCTCCAAGCTTTGAGCTCAAGCTTGATCAATCCTCCATCTTCTTCCAAGGTAAGTTAGGGTTTAAACTCTCCATCTTCTCCTCTATCTTTTCCATCTATGAATAGCTTGGCATGAGTGAAGGATTCTTGTGTGCTGAGTATGAGCATGAATAGAGGGTTTGAGCTTGAACCTTGGTGTCTCATGGTTTAATAGGGGATTGATGCATGAAATATGAACCTTATAACTTCCTCATCATTTCTATATCTTGAATCTCATGTTGGTTGTGTATAGCATGTTGTGCCATTATTGAAGCTTGAAGCTTCCATGGTTGAAAGCTTGTGTTTGGGTGATCTTTTACCAATTTTATACATGAATTCTTGTAAGTATGAATGGATTGCATGATATATATGAGTTTTAGGGCTTGAAAGCATGTCTAAGTGTGTATAAGAGCTTCCTTATGGCTGCCCCTGTTTTGCAAGCTTTTTCCTCGAGAAACAGAGCTTCTGCTCTGTTTTTCTTGGCAAAACGATGAGCTGACACGGCCGTGTCAGCTTTGAACTGAAAATGGACACGGCCGTGTTGGGCTCTCGACTTTGATTTTTTTCTGAATTTACTCTCGGACACGGCCGTGTCCAAATGCTTTGTAAACTCAACACGGCCGTGTCAAGCCCTCAACTTTGAATTTTTCTGATTTTAAACCTCGGACACGGCCGTGTCCGTTTCCTTTGAAAACTCAACACGGCCGTGTCATTTGAAATGGCAGCTTTGGGGGAACTCTTTTACTGGTTGTTTTGCGTTTATTGCTCGTAATTGTGAATGATATGTAACGTGATTGTATTAAAGCTATGTTGTATGATTGATATATGATATTGATGACCATATGAATGAAAGTATGAAAGTATGAACGATATGAACGGGATTGAATACGGTTTTACCGTATAATGAATGAAACTTGGTGAGTTATGTGTTTAATTGGATTCTATGATATTCATGACCATATTTGAACACATTATTGCATTTTAAGCATTCCTTAACATGATATTGCATAGCCGAGCGTCTAATGTGGTCATAATTGAGTCTCACACTACCTTTGTCACACAGATCTTGATCCAGTGGGTGACGAGGTAGGGCAGTGAGAGCTTGTCGGGTTCTTTTGTCTACCAGGTGGGTTTCTCTTCTATTAGTTAACGATATGACCCGAACACCTAATGTGCAAGATTTTGGCCAAAACCCTATATAGGTATTTATACCAAGTTTTTTAACAAGCAAATGTTTTTGATCGGAAGCCTTTATTATGATTGTCCTACCAAAATGTTTTGGCGAGCAATGTATGAATGATCACAATGAATGAGGGCCCGGGACTTAGTGTATTGGTGAACTGGGGAAGCATGGGCTGACGGGAATCCACATATACTAGTTCCAACAATTTCGGCAACCTGGATTTCACTAGGAGATTAGTGAATGAAAGGGGTCCCGCGCTTTTGGGGATTCATGTACCCCTCTAGCATTAATGAATGAGGGCTCGGGCCTTGCAAACCCATTCCCTACCCGGAGGAAAAAGGAGTATATGAACGATTGAATGAACGATCGAATGTATGTGCACGAAAGAATGTAATGTATGAATGAATGAACGAATGAATGAATGATTAATGGATTACACGTGGTGGTGGTTGGAGATAAAGCACGCCCTCTCGCCGGGCCACTAATGACCTAATGAACGAATGAATTGTTATAATCCTATTCGTTGTATCTAGTTCCCACTTGGGAGAAATGCTTCTAAACCTCGAATAAGGATTATAACTTGCATGTATGTGTTTCAATTCCGCAATATTATGATATTATGCCTCTCTTTTTATACCCACCAGTCTGTCGAAGACTGAACCCGGAGTTGTTTCAGTTATTTTTGCAGGAAGGGGATGCTAGGCGGGATGCGAGTCGGGAGGAGAGTCTTGCATAGTGTCTAGCCTTTCCTTTACACTCACTTATGTCTACATTTTGATACATTTGGATTTTTTTGTATATGTATGGAGCGTACATGATATGGTACCTATATGTATCGTACATTAAATACTGGTACATAGAGCATCTAGCTCAATATATGAATTACCTGTTGGTACCTAGATCATCTAGCTCAATATATAATATATGAATGATTGCCTCCACTTTTCTATTGCTCTGTAGTTACTTTGATTGTTGTTGGGGTTAAGTTATGGGCTAGTCCCGCCTGGCTTAGCGAGTGTGTATGTCTCCGTTCGCTATGATTCGGTACGTGTATGGAAATCCATTTCGTATACGGGTCGGGTCATGGTGCGGGGGATGTGACGTCTCGCGCTCGGGCGTTACAATAATATCAACATTACTTATAGGTACCATATTTACATCAAAAGTATAAATATTAATAGGTACCAACATGTATGAATACATTATCATCTCCCATATATTATACAGATAAAAGTTTCCAGATGATAACAATACACTAATAGACTAATTCTGAGATACCACTAACAATAACATGAAAGTGCGTGAAGTGCTAGACTCAACTGGACAACAAGACATGACTCTGACTCCCGCCTAGCACACGACCGCGACAACTTGAAAGGTGGGGTGTCAGTCCATGGAAGACTGAGTGAGGGGCAATACATATATATTAGCGCAGTTAACATGCAAGTTATATCCTCGGGTAAAGGTTTACAAAAGATAAATATATGATTTCAAGCCTAAAGTATTCTTCGCCCGAGGATACAACTGTTAGTATTAATTATTTGTTTAGTTTCAAGCAATCAATCAATACATGGCCCCGGCGAGTAAGGGTAGTCTCCAACCGTACTCCCAATGAACATGAACATGCTGGCTTGTTTATTAATCAATAAGTGATCATACAGTTCAATTACTGTGCAATCGTGCGATAGTGTAATCATATAACACGTTCATGGAATGGAAAACATGCAATAACCCCAGGACAGCCCGCGGTGCCGGACTCATCCCCAGTCTCCTTCTTCCTCCGGTTGATGATGGGATTGCAAGGCCCCATCATCCAATCTCATTGAGCAGAGGGTACATGAATCCCTAAGCCCTGTAACGCCCCGCTCATCCGATAAATAAGGTACGTCACCTTCTAACCTTTTTATGTGTTTAATTATGTGATTGGTGCGTTGTGTGGCCCTCTTTTGAACTCTTTTAGAGTTAGGGCCCTTTTTGTAATTTTCTTCTTTTAGGGGGTTTTTCCGGTCACTTCTCGTTCGGTAGAGATTTTGACTTCTTTGATCCCTTTAACGCGTCCGGGGCAGCGAAATGAGTCCGTAGACTCTAAGTTTGCCCAATTCTGACTTCGTTAGCCCGTTCTCCCGACCGTTTTTGCGTACGAGGACCCAAGATATATACTCGGATATCCTCGTTTTGCGTGCCAGAACAACAGACTCAGCCTTCATCGTCTTCCACGCGTTCAGGCACTATTCACACACAGTGAAGGTGTGAAAACACACATATACCCGTTCTCCCTCGTTTCTCGACGGAATTCGACGAATCAATAGTGGAAATTTATCAGCTCGACGAGCCCGTCACAACCATACCAAGATCGTGGCCAACCGAAGACCGACGGCGGCGCATCGGCGGCTTGAAAGTGGCGGGTGGTGCTACTACTTCGCCGCCGGCGATCCGGCGACTTTCGCCGGCCAACCGCTACCCTACCCTACGTTTTTGGACCCTCCCGTGTCGATTCCGGCCTCCGTTCAGCACGAAAACTACCGCAAGCGGTGGTTCCGGCGAGGCAGCAGCGGCGTAACTTGGAGACGGCGATTCGGCCATTTTCCGACCGATTTCGGTGGTGCTCCCTTCACAAAAGTTATTCTTGACGACGAGTTTGAGCTGTTCGTGGTGGTGGCGCCCAGAGAACTGACCGGCGGCGGCGGACCGGTGGCGGACCGGGCCTGGACCGGCGGTCCGATTTTTCGGCGGCTTTTTCTGGGTTTTGGCTAGGGGCTTTCGTAGGGCTCGTTACGGGCTTTCCAACGGTATACTCGGATTTCATTTTCGTTTTACGGTTTAAGTTTAATTTCAGTTTTCGTACTAGGATTTAAGTTCGGTTTTTCGTCAACGAAGTCCGGCGTGTTTGGCATTTTCTGAAATTGATTGAGGGATTTTGTTGAGCAGGCCGAGACGCTCGTTTCTGTCCTTTCGGGGATTTTTCCGACCACCGGAGACGGTGTTCCGGTGGCTGTTCGGCCGGCTACGGTAGCGGCATTCCGGTGATTTTCGGACAGAAGGTCCCTTCGTTGTGGTGAGTGCAACGCCACTTTCCGTTCGTCAATCGGATGCCCGGTTGATTTGTTGTTATTTATTTTGAATATTTCTATTTATTTGAAATTAATTGTTTTAATTGCAATGAATTGTCAATTGCTTGATTTGTCGATCATTATGAATTCCAATGTGTACGAAAGCATATATTAAATGAACTATGATATATGTTGATGCTTTGATTTGGAATTTAAATTCCGATATGCCGTATTTGAGCTATTTGTCTAACTTGAAGGGGTGTATGTGTAATTTTGTAAACAATATGAATATTGTTTGATTTAATTAGGTAACCTTGTTAATTAAATCCGTTTAGTGATATATGAATTGAGTATGCCATGTGTGGATTATATAAAATTGATATAGCTGGAATTGATATGTGACTTTGTGAGATTTAAGTGATTTGAATGTCTCTATTTTGTCTATTTTATAATTATAAACTTGATATACTTGAGTTATAAATGTTATATGAAGTTCTTGACTTGATTGCAAGGAATTATGAAAGATATGAAATGATTGGGCTTGAAACCCTCATGTATGGAATGTACTTGAACGAATTACTTGATTATGTAACTCCATAACATCATTTTACTTCTTATACCTCTCATATCATGTGTTTAGCATTGCCGTGCGTCTATGTGGTTTCATATTGAGTCAATTCTCACAAGTACGCATTGTTCCTTCTCTTGTACAGTTTGTTTCCAGGGCGGAGACTTCCAAATTGAATAGGCACCCGTATTGCTCTTGTTTCTTGTCTCGTGGTATTCCAGGTGAGGGTGTTTTCGTTCTAGTTACATATCAATCCCTACAACCCTTATGTGATAAGTTTTGGGCCAAAACCTTATATATATATATATATATATATACATATACCATTTTCAAAAGTGGAGTCATCGAGTAAATTATTATCGAGTAACTCTTTTCTAATAAATGATGGATATGTTATGTTACTCATGGATCAAATGTTTTGGCGAGAAAAGAAAGAATGATTGATTGCACTGAATGGGGCCCAGGGGCTTGGTGTGAGTGGGGACCCGAGGAGGCAATGGCTGACGGTAAACCCTCACACTAGTCCCACTATTGAACGGCGGTACCGGACCTCGTCAGGAGATTAGCGGGGAAAGGGAGCTAAGTGCCATCTGGGGAGTCATGTTCCCCTTTTGGTCAATGATTGGGTGGTCGGGCCTTGCAAACCCACCACCAACCCGGAGGAAGAAGGTTGGAACTTATTTATGATTGAATATGCTTGATTATGATTGATTGTGATTGATAAGCACTGTGCGGGAAGGCCGGGAAACGGATTGCCCAAACGAATATGTTTAGGACATGATATGTGATCTGTATGTATTATGATATATTGCATGATCACCTATTTAATGTATTAATGATATTTGTCGTACACGGTCGGAGTTTGGTTGGAGATTGTGCACGCTCACTCGCCGAGCCTTATTGATAAAGTATGATATATGAACTTAATGTATTTAATATGAATAGTCGTAAAGTCTGAGCATTGCTTAGTCATTCTTTTGCCCTTTTTGGGAACTAACTTTAAATAAAACCTTGCTCGGGATTTATAGCTTGCATGCGCATGATTGTATATTATATGTATCGCTCCAGCTCACTCAGTCTTCGAGAGACTGACCCCTCCTTCCCCTTTTTCCAGTTTCTTTTGCAGGTGTTGGTTACTAGGCGGGGTTAGAGTGTCGAGTCATTGTTCTAGTCTCACTCATTTACACTCACTACATACTATATTATTGATTTATTATCGTTGGCCGGTGTGCCCTTATTGAATTGATATTATTTCGGGACAGGTTCTGGAGCCAGTTGAACCCGTTGTTATGTTGTTTCCTTGTATTGATTCGGGACAGGTTAGGACAGGTGTACTGATTAGCGGAACCCGTATTTACATTCATATTTGATTTCATTTATTTCATGGATATTACATAAATGATGTCCTTGCTTCCGCATTTTGGTTTTTGTTGATTGTTCCAGGGTTAGCTACGGCCTAGTCAGGGTTGTTCTTTTGATTGTCACCCGTTCGCTGTGAGTCCGATTCATGTGTGGACTGCCTATTTCATATGTGGATTAGACTCATAGTGCAGGGGATGTGGTGTCTATCGTCCCGGGTGCTACATCTTTAAGTGGTATCAGAGCTACCAGGTTCAGAACCGGTGCTCTGGGTTGTGTTGTCTCGAGTATAGGTCGCACGGCATAGGAACTAATTGTCAATCTGTGCATTGCATCATTCTTGAGCACTGGATTGTGATTTTTTTCTAACTTTATTAGATTATTTGTTGCATTTTGTATTGAATCCATTCTTTTGGTGTTAATTATGTGGCATGAGCATATACTAATCACATGCATTTATTTTCGAAATGAGCTGTGATTCATAGGATATGAAGACAATATCAAACCACGGCCAATCTTTACGACAACCACAAGCTACCACAAACTCTTTTTTCTAGCTCAGAAGCTGTAAGGAATGCCTTGGGGATTTCTACAGAAATTTAAGAGTCAAACCTTTTCTAAAATGAGGTTAGGGCTCGAGTGACAATGTCCGGAATAAGAGGTCAGTTCGAAGGAGGAAGTTTGCAAGCTCTATTACCGATGGTGAATCCATGATGAGACGGGATTTGAGGTGTGTAATGATTTGGTTTCCCGAGATCAACATGTTTGTTTACACTACGAAGATTTATCAACCAGAATCCAAAGAAGAGAAATCTCGAAGATGTTTTAGATTCGAGGTTTCTATCAACATGGAGGCGATGACCTTCTAGAGAATTAAAGTAAACTAGGTTCGTGGTTGAGAAGCAGTAAAGACCATCTAACTTGAGAAAGAGGCGAAAGAAAATATGAAGAATAATATAGCTTGGGATTTAGATCGATGAAAAAGGATGAAGAGACTACGAAGAGGGAATTCACATACTTCAGAATTGAGATGAGATAGGAGTTGAATTGAGAAGAATTAAAGAAAATTAGTCAACGTGGTAAGTATAAGTTCATGGAAAATGACAATGCTAAGGATTTTATCTTCGGCCGGATATGAGTTCATCTCCAAATTCAAGAGGAAGTGTCGAGTTGTGAGATTGAATTAAGAGCTTTGGAGCAACAAATGGAAACGATAAAGAAAGACAAAGAACTATTGGAGGGAAATTATGTATTCAAATGTAAACTATTGGGGGTTGAGCTCATACAACTATTCGAACTCATAAGGAATAAACCAGAGATGCTTTAATCAAAGGAACAACTATGGTAAGGACTAGGGCAACAATTGGAGATTGATTCTTCAAGAGAAGTCAAGATACCAACTTCATGGGTGTTGAAGAATTTGGGTTCAAGAGATTTCAATCTCGGACCTGGGAGATCCATAAGTTGATACACGGGAACTTTGAAGATTTGGAAGACCGTGGGTAAAGAAGAGGGGAACAATTAATTCAAGACAAACCTGCAATTTGAGAAACAAAGAAATATGCCAAGTTAAAGTTTACAACTACGGTGACAGGTTCTATGCATTCATAAGCACGTGCATCATACATTGCTTTAATTGTTTAAATTTCTCTATTTATATGAGCATCTCTAATTTGTATAATTGTTCCAATGTGTTGCATCTTCAATTGTTTACAAGTGTGATACTGCATTGGCACCCTAACCCGACATGCATTTTAGTGTTTACTTGATAGGAATTCTCCACATCTTATTTATCAAGTGATACTCCGACTGATTCTTGCTGGAATCAAGAAAAGAAGAATTCTGGGTTGCACTGGTTGGCTAAAAAGGAAATGGAAAATTCTAAGGTTTGGGAAAATAGAATCGAAAGTGGGAACAAAAGAAGCAGGTTGTCATTCCTACTAATGGCTTCAAAGGAAATGTAAGGACTATCACTAGACAAGTGGCATGATTAGAACCACTTATACCGAGGAAGTTAAGTTGAAGAAATTGAGGTGTTTTGATCCGAGAAGTGGTAGAAAAGTCTAAGGAGTTGAGATAAAATTTCTTATGGGGGAGAGCACGACTAGACATGAAACTTAAATTCACAGTTGTGCTCGAGGAAGATACTTCTCACGGACATGAATGACCCAATGATAGTAACAGGAAAAGAATAAGGCGGCGTTATCAGTTTAAACCTTCAAAGTTTAAGTTAAGTTAATATACCCGGGATGAAGATCTTCATAAGGCATCGAAGAGAGTGGTTCGTTTGGAAATTTATAAGTACGTGATTCAGACAGTGAGGATGATGATACTATCAGGGAACTTCTGATGGATTCCTAAATTAGTTTCAAGGAAGGAAAATTGGTCAAAATTTATCACCTTTAAGAAGGATGTCAACTAGTTCCAGATGACCAAATCTTCAACAAAGAATTAAACCAGTTAGTGACAATGTATGAAGTGGGAGTTAAAGTTTAAGATTCTTGTACGACCAAAGATAATATAATGAACCTGGTACAAAGATAAATGTTCTGATCGTAGGCGGAATAAACTAGTGCTCGGTTAATTGCAGAAGATAACTGTGAGTAAGGATCCGAATGGAATCGAGAATCGGATCAACCAAGGGTCTAACTTTCTCAGTCAAACATATACTAAAGATAGGAAAGACAAGTTGGGAATCAAGCCAGCTAGAGATCAGACTATCCAAATCGTAGAAGTAAAGTCACAACATCAATTCCATTACTACGGTGAACGGTACACTAAGCATCCATCGCACGAGCATACATGCATCGTTTACATATTTAAAATTTTATTGTTATGTGATACCCTGGCCAGTGGGGTGTGTGTTGATTATTGTGAACCTTGCTTCTGCTTGTGTGCTTGAGTGAAAGGGAGATTTGATTCTCTCTGATTACGTGCCAGGAAGATGTGGATTCTCCCTGTCTATGTGCTAGAAAGATGCTGGATTCTTTCTGTTTTCTGTGCACGAGAGATGCTGGATTCTCTTGTACATAGGTATTCGAGGGATGTTGGATTCTCTTGGATTTAGGAGTTTGAGAAATGCTGGATTTTCTCAAACTAGAATGTCTGGAAGGATGTGGAATCTGACAGACTTAGGCTGGGAGACGGGGTTCTCTCAATTCTGTGCCCGAGAGACGGGGTTCTCTCTTTTGTGTGTGCTGAGGGACGGGGTTTCCTCACTTGTGTGTTGAGAGATGGGATTCTCTCTTGTTTGTCGTGTTTGCGTTACGCCTGGGTAGACAAGGGTTAACAAGTGACGAGGCATTGGACTAGTAGCGGTCGAACGAGTTTTGAAGTGACTAATGGCCAAGTGTTCGAGTAGATCTTTGTGACTACCAGACTCTGAAGGGGTTGATATAAATATGGGGAGTAAACTTCACAACCAGGGCTAAGATGCTAAGCAATTTCGGGAAATAGATCGATACAATTTCAGTTTGAAACTCTTCGGTCCAACAGTAGGACCTGAGGACCGGTCCTTTTGAAGGAGGGAAGATTGTAACGCCCCGCTCATCCGAGATATAAGGTACGTCACCTTCTAACCTTTTTATGTGTTTAATTATGTGATTGGTGCGTTGTGTGGCCCTCTTTTGAACTCTTTTAGAGTTAGGGCCCTTTTTGTAATTTTCTTCTTTTAGGGGGTTTTTCCAGTCACTTCTCGTTCGGTAGAGATTTTGACTTCTTTGATCCCTTTAACGCGTCCGGGGCAGCGAAACGAGTCCGTAGACTCTAAGTTTGCCCAATTCTGACTTCGTTAGCCCGTTCTCCCGACCGTGTCTGCGTACGAGGATCCAACATATATACTCGGATATCCTCATTTTGCGTGCCAGAACAGCAGACTCAGCCTTCATCGTCTTCCCCGCATTCAGGCACTATTCACACACAGTGAAGGTGTGAAAACACACAAATACCCGTTCTCCCTCGTTTCTCGACGGAATTCGACGAATCAATAGTGGAAATTTATCAGCTCGACGAGCCCGTCACAACTATACCAAGATCGTGGCCAACCGAACACCGACAGCGGCGCATCGGGGGCCTGAAAGTGGCGGGTGGCGCCACTACTTCGCCGCCGGTAATCCGGCGACTTTCGCCGGCCAACCGCTACCCTACACTACGTTTTTGGACCCTCCCGTGTCGATTCCGGCCTCCGTTCAGCACGAAAACTACCGCAAGTGGTGGTTCCGGCGAGGCAGTAGCGGCGCAACTTGGAGGCGGCGGTTCGGCCATTTTCCGGCCGATTTTGGTGGTGCTCCCTTCACAAAAGTTATTCCTGACGACGAGTTTGAGCTGTTCGTGGTGGTGGCGGCCAGAGAACCGACCGGTGGCGGACCGGGCCTGGACCGGCAGTCCGATTTTCCGGTGACTTTTTTCGGGTTTTGGCTAGGGGCTTTCGTAGGGCTCGTTACGGGCTTTCCAACGGTATGCTCGGATTTCATTTTTGTTTTACGGTTTACGTTTAATTTCAGTTTTCGTACTAGGATTTAAGTTCGGTTTTTCGTCAACGAAGTCCGGCGTGTTTGGCATTTCTGAAATTGATTGAGGGCTTTTGTTGAGCAAGCCGAGACGCTCGTTTCTGTCCTTCCGGGGATTTTTTCGACCACCGGAGACGGTGTTCCGGTGGCGGCCGGTGGCTGTTCGGCTGGCTACGGTAGCGGCATTCCGGTGACTTTCGGACAGAAGGTCCCTTTCGTTGTGGTGAGTCCAACGCCACTTTCCGTTCGTCAATCGGATGCCCGGTTGATTTGTTGTGATTTATTTTGAGTATTTCTATTTATTTAAAATTAATTGTTTTAATTGCAATGAATTGTCAATTGCTTGATTTGTCGATCATTATGAATTCCAATGTGTACGAAAGCATGTATTAAATGAACTATGATATATGTTGATGCTTTGATTTGCAATTTGAATTCCGATATACCGTATTTGAGCTATTTGTCTAACTTGAAGGGGTGTTTGTGTAATTTTGTAAACAATATGAATATTGTTTGATTTAATTAGGTAACCTTGTTAATTAAATCCGTTATTGATATATGAATTGAGTATTCTATGTGTGGATTATATAAAATTGATATAGTTGGAATTGATATGTGACTTTGTGAGATTTAAGTGATTTGAATGTCTCTATTTTGTCTATTTTATAATTGTAAACTTGATATACTTGAGTTATAAATGTTATATGAAGTTCTTGACTTGATTGCAAGGAATTATGAAAGATATGAAATGATTGGGCTTGAAACCCTCATGTATGGAATGTACTTGAACGAATTACTTGATTATGTAACTCCATAACATCATTTTACTTCTTATACCTCCCATATCATGTGTTTAGCATTTCTGTGCGTCTATGTGGTTTCATATTGAGTCAATTCTCACAAGTACGCATTGTTCCTTCTCTTGTACAGTTTGTTTCCAGGGCGGAGACTTCCAAATTGAATAGGCACCCGTATTGCTCTTGTTTCTTGTCTCGTGGTATTCCAGGTGAGGGTGTTTTCGTTCTAGTTACACATCAATCCCTACAACCCTTATGTGATAAGTTTTGGGCCAAAACCTTATATATATATATATATATATATACATATACCATTTTCAAAAGTGGAGTCATCGAGTAAATTATTATCGAGTAACTTTTTTCTAATAAATGATGGATATGTTATGTTACACATGGATCAAATGTTTTGGCGAGAAAAGAAAGAATGATTGATTGCACTGAATGGGGCCCAGGGGCTTGGTGTGAGTGGGGACCCAAGGAGGCAAGGGCTGACGGTAAACCCTCACACTAGTCCCACTATTGAACGGCGGTACTGGACCTCGTCAGGAGATTGGCGGGGAAAGGGAGCTGAGTGCCATCTGGGGAGTCATGTTCCCCTTTTGGTCAATGATTGGGTGGTCGGGCCTTACAAACCCACCACCAACCCGGAGGAAGAAGGTTGGAACTTATTTATGATTGAATATGATTGATTATGATTGATTGTGATTGATAAGCACTATGCGGGAAGGCCGGGAAACGGATTGCCCAAACGAATATGTTTAGGACATGATATGTGATCTGTATGTATTATGATATATTGCATGATCACCTATTTAATGTATTAATGATATTTGTCGTACACGGTCGGAGTTTGGTTGGAGATTGTGCACGCTCACTCGCCGAGCCTTATTGATAAAGTATGATATATGAACTTAATGTATTTAATATGAATAGTCGTAAAGTCTGAGCATTACTTAGTCATTCTTTTGCCCTTTTTGGGAACTAACTTTAAATAAAACCTTGCTCGGGATTTATGGCTTGCATGCGCGTGATTGTATATTATATGTATCGCTCCAGCTCACTCAGTCTTCTAGAGACTGACCCCTCCTTCCCTTTTTTCCAGTTTTTTTTTGCAGGTGTTGGTTACTAGGCGGGGTTAGAGTGTCGAGTCAGTGTTCTAGTCTCACTCATTTACACTCACTGCATACTATATTATTGATTTATTATCGTTGGCCGGTGTGCCCTTATTGAATTGATATTATTTTGGGACAGGTTCTGGAGCCAGTTGAATCCGTTGTTATGTTGTTTCCTTGTATTGATTCGGGACAGGTTAGGACAGGTGTACTGATTAGTGGAACCCGTATTTACATTCGTATTGGATTTCATTTATTTCATGGATATTACATAAATGATGTCCTTGCTTCCGCATTTTGGTTTTTGTTGATTGTTCCAGGGTTAGCTACCGCCTAGTCAGGGTTGTTCTTTTGATTGTCACCCGTTCGCTGTGAGTCCGACTCATGTGTGGACTGCCTATTTCATATGTGGATTAGACTCATAGTGCCGGGGATGTGGTACCTATCGTCCCGGGTGCTATAAGCCCGGAGCTCCTTCCTCCACTAACCTCCTAGTGGATTCAGGGGTGACCCCAAATGTGGTGAGGATAGCGCCAAAGTTACCCGTCAGCCCTTGCTTTCCCGGTTGGCTCTAGTCACTACCCTCGGGCCCAACGTGAATGGTCATGCTACTCGCCTAAACATGCACGAAACATGGCTTGCTTACTTGATTGCTTTCATGAACACAACTTGAAATGATAAGTGACTTTATAAAATTATAACTATAATTACATTTGGCCGAAAGAACACATAAGGGGCATACGGTTTCTATATAACTAACAATTAAACCTCACCTTTCTTACAAAATACAATAAAGATATGCTTTAAGGAGCCTGTTCCGTGTCCACGACCTCGTGACCTGTGCAAACACGACGTGTATACGTGAGACAAGACCTAAAATGGACCAAATATGACGAACGGCGGCAATGCAACGAGATGACGAGCAAATTACAATGTGGCATGAAAACATCTTGTTTCAGTGCATAATCATTCTTATAATAGCAATTCGGGGTCAAAGAAATCATCGGATCATGGGGCTAAAAATGTAATTTTATGCAGTCACATTTGTTCTGTCAGCGGCATGGCAATGGCCGTTCCGGCCCTCAGTGTAAAATCGTAAGGGCCGTTCCCATAGTCCCAAGAAATGCCCCTGCACTTTTCATTTTAAAGTGACCCTTTTATGCTGGGAACGGCCCTTCCGGCTCGCAGGCCAAAATGGGAACGGCTGTTCCCATGTGCGCGCCGTCTATGAGTTCAAAGGGGTTGGAACGGCCGTTCCCAGAATGAACTGGGGCCGGGAAGGGCCGTTCCCGCTCCTCAGCAAGTGCAGAAACAGAGCAGAACAGGGGAGGCTCTCGGGACAAAACAACCACTTCCAAAACATCATCAAACCCACTTTAAAATGCAAGAATTCTGGGCACAAACATCCATACATGATCAAGATACAATAAAACCCCATATAAACACTTAAATCCCCCAAGAACACCAAGAATTTCCACTTTCATGTTCCTATCTAATCCACCATAAAAGCTCAAACACCTCAAGAATTCATGCTTCAATTCATGATATAATCATATATTCCTACCTCAAGTAGCATATAATCCATTTATTACATAACTCATAAACCCTAGCTTCACCATAAATCATCAAGGATCACATAATCTAGCACATACCCACCTTGAATGAAAGAAATGGATGAAGAAGATGAAGATGGATAGTTGAGCTAAAAGCTTTGGAATATTTCTTGAAAATCTTGGATGATTTGATGAAATCTTTGTTTCCCCTTTTTCCTCTTGAAGAACCGAAGCACAAAAGCAATATGTTGGGAGAAAAATGGATGAAAATGGATCAAGGAAGCTTGGAGATGCATTTACATGATTCACCATCCTTGAAATTGATGAAATAATCAATTTGCAATTTAACCCCTCAAGAATTTAAGTCATGCAATGAAGGATGAGGGGCTTTGAAGATTGTTCAATTGAATCCTTGAAAATGTTATGCGATTTGGTCCCTAAACTTAAAAGAATGAACATATACGGCAAGTTGACAATTAAATCATATTCGTAATTATTTCACGAAATAAATATTTTCAAGTTATGAGATAAATTATAAGTTTAATATGAATTTCATGAAATTTTGATAAAATATAATTTATAAAATTATAATAAACATAAGAATGTAATTAATGAAATTCGGGGCGTTACAATTCTCCCCCCCCCCCCCCCCCCCTCCCCTAAAAGGACCTGGTCCCCAGGTCCACTGTCAAGTTTCGGATGATACACAAGCTATAAGAGAACCCCGTCTCTTGAACAAGAATGAAAGAACCCCTTCTTTCAGCAAGAAATGAGAAAACCCCGTTTTTCAGCAAGAAGTGAGAGAACCCGGTCTCTCAACAAGAGACGAGAGAGAGCCCCGTCTCTCAACATACATGAAAGTAATTCAAAAAGCCGATTGAAGAAACAATGGCATGGATGTTACATAAACCAATGGAATCATATTATTTTCATAATATCATGTAGACAAATACAACCATTTTAATCACATACTTACCATTCATAATTAACTAATTTGCAACGAATAAGAAATAAAATACGATAATAATAAGATCCGTGATGTATGTGGTATGCATGGTTGAATGTACCGTTCGCCGTTGTTTGTGTCATGCATATAATTGGTACCTTCTTCTTCCCGAACTAGATTTACAGTTGTACTTCGCGCCCCCTTTGCATAAACACCTTCCCGGGCTCGAACAAGCAATCTCTCATTCCTAATAGACTTTTCTCGCCGCTTTGAGCATGTATCGATTTGATGCTCATCACTCCCATAGTAGAGACATAATCCCAACCGTCTCCTACAGCCATCATAAGTGTGGTTATCGCGTCCACAATAATCACAAAGGAGTTTCCCGGAAGATGTTATTGAAGCTGGGATACGTGGGGCTCCTAAACTCGATCCAAGTGATAGTTTCTTTTTCTTGCTAGATCTTTCTTGAGATGCCGGAGTAGGATAAGAGATAGGCCGCTTTCCTTTGTTGAGATTCTGTCCTGATTTTGATCTTAAGGTCTGCCTGGGTTGAGGATTAGACCTTCTTGCCTCCAACGAGGTGGAGCCTCGAACCTTCTCTTGGGAGCCACGTGGAGTTAGTTCCCACACTCTTTTAACTTTCTTAAATTGCGGCTCAACTGGAACATTATTTCCTTCAATGACCTTTGAGGCTTGTTGATTTTGGAATTCCTTGAAGGCTATCAAAATTATGCCCGGCCGTGGTGATGAAGTTAGTGGCGTTGAAGAAATATACTCTCTTATCCTCTGATCCACTAAACAAACCAAGGATTCGAAAAACTCCTGAGGCTGAACCGGAGGGGGTAGACGCGGGAAAACCCTAGGCACTTGCTTACAATGAGGGTGATCTTGAGACATCATGCAATTAAAACAATAGATATGCATGTTGAATTAATATGCCAATGCAGGTAGCACACTTGGAAATGATAAAGTTCAACATATTGGAATAATTAAGCTCAAATGAGAAAACATGTATATGTATAAAAATTTAAAAATTTAAATAGCGTATGATGCACGTGCTTATGACTGCATTGAACCTGTCACCGAAGTAATGGAAAATTTTATCTCGACATGTAATTCCTTGTTCGTTGAATTATAAGCTTGTATTGAGCTGGTAATCATTTCTTGTTTTCCCACGGTCTTCTATTCTTCAGATTTATTTAACATCCATTTGAACATTCCCACGGCTCAGTATTATGATTTCTGAAACCCGAAGTCTTCTATGCTCAAGGAATTAACATCTAGCTTACTCTTTAATAGTTACTCCCCGATTGTTGCCCGAATCCTCTTCATGGTTGCCATTTTGATCCAAACATCCTTGTTTACTCTTTAAGAGTTTGAATAATTGAATGAATTCCCTTTTCCATTGTTTACACTCGATCCCCCAACCTCTACCTAGCAATCCGTTGCCTTTCCTTATCGTTTCCATCTGTGGCTTAATATCTTTTAATATTGCCCCACAACACGACAATTCAACTTGGAACTTGAAATGTCCCTACTGCATAAAACCTTTGAGCATCATTGTCTTCCAAATTTATATCCATCGGGATGTCAAACTTCGTTTATTCCTTCCCTTAATTAAAATACCCAAATCGTGCTATTCCCCACAATTCTCTTTGCTTCATTTCCATGAAGGTTAAACTTTGTTGCTTCTTGCCTTTTACCATATCTACTCCCTCGATCAAAATTTTCTTGCATTAACTTGTAGGATTATAGGACTCCAAATATGAACTCTTGAAGTCAACCCTTCTCCACTCGTGAAGTTAGCTCCCAGACTTCCCTTGAAAAGTCATTCTCCCGTTATCACCCCGATTCATCAAGTTACCACCATGCCTGAAATCCCTTAAATCTAATCTTTATAAACTGAATAGATTGTAGGACTTGTCTTCTTACTTGTCTACGTCTTGAACATATAGTTCCCTTTTCTTACTTCTTTCTCATCCTTTACCGTTTCCATTCGTTATTCGAAAGTTCCCAATTCGCACTCTCATACGGCAGTTTAACCTGAATCTGAAGAATGAGCTCAATCCACCCAATTATAGAATCCCAGCCTCCTAAACTTTCATGAATAGATCATCCGGCTCTACTAGCTCGATTCGCATTATCAGTATGATTTGCTTTCCTTACTTGAATTTGTTTCCCAATTAACCGAGTCCTAATTTGACAACACACCCGAATCTTGAATAATTAATACTCCGATTCCCCTTTCACCTGGTGCTCGAATGAAACATAATTTCCACGGTTGATTCTTTTACTTCTGACCTTATTCTTGGAATCATGACCTAATAATAGAAATTAATTGCCCTCAAATCCATGTATGACTTTCCTTAACTCCTCTCCAACCCGTCCAAGCTTAAGAAGTAGTGCTTGCAGTATGCGGAGGTTATCATGTAAATTGGCCGTGGGGCTAATATAGTTTCCATAACCTGTAACTCACAACCTTCCTTAAAAAAAATGCATGTGGGTAAGGCGTGCTCATGTCACATAATGATCACTCAATTAATGCTCACGACAAAATTTAATATAAATGCAGCAGGTAATTTATCAATGTTTAAAATAAACACGTTGAGCACATAAATTTCAAATAATTCAAGATCTATTAATTAACGATTAATAGCAGAAATCAATACATGGCACAGGTTATCAAGTAATTCAATCAATTCAGAGAATTCAAATAGATTCAAGTAATATGCAAGACTCTCAAATTACCAATTAGTTCCTATGCCGTTCGACCTAGACTTGACACGACACGACACTAGAACCTCGGTTTTGCAACCGGGCTCTAATACCACCTTAGATGTAGCACCCCTGACACCTGGAGGTACCACACCCCCGCACTATAGGTCAGTCCACATACGAAATGGACAATCCGTACATGAACTAACCTATAGCGAGCGGGTGACAAGTAAAAGAAACAGTCTAGCTAGGCGGGACTATACCCCAAAGTAGTACGAATCAAAGACATAAAAGTTAAAAGCGGAAGCATAATATCAACATTACTTATAGGTACCATATTTACATTAAAAGTATAAATATTAATAGGTACCAACATGTATCAATACATTATCATCTCCCATATATTATACAGATAAAAGTCTCCAGATGATAACAATACACTAATAGACTAATTCTTAGATACCACTAACAATAACATGAAAGTGCGTGAAGTGCTAGACTCAACTGGACAACAAGACATGACTCTGACTCCCGCCTAGCACACGACCGCGACAACCTGAAAGGTGGTGTGTCAGTCCATGGAATACTGACTGAGGGGTAATACATATATATTAGCGCAGTTAACATGCAAGTTATATCCTGGGGTAAAGGTTTACAAAAGATAAATATATGATTTCAAGCCTAAAGTATTCTTCGCCCGAGGATACAACTGTCAGTATTAATTATTTGTTTAGTTTCATGCAATCAATCAATACATGGCCCCGGCGAGTAAGGGTAGTCTCCAACCGTACTCCCAATGAACATGAACATGCTGGCTTGTTTATTAATCAATAAGTGATCATACAGTTCAATTACCGTGCAATCGTGCGATAGTGTAATTATATAACACGTTCATGGAATGGAAATCATGCAATAACCCCAGGAAAGCCCGCGGTGCCGGAATCATCCCCAGTCTCCTTCTTCCTACGGTTGATGATAGGATTGCAAGGCCCCATCATCCAATCTCATTGAGCAGAGGGTACATGAATCCCTAAGCCCGGAGCTCCTTCCTCCACTAACCTCCTACTGGATTCAGGGGTGACCCCAAATGTGCTGAGGATAGCGCCAGAGTTACCCGTCAACCCTTGCTTTCCCGGTTGGCTCTTGTCACTACCCTCGGGCCCAACGTGAACGGTCATGCTACTCGCCTAAACATGCACGAAACATGGCTTGCTTACTTGCTTGCTTTCATGAACACAACTTGAAATGATAAGTGACTTTATAAAATTATAACTATAATTACCTTTGGCCGAAAGAACACATAAGGGGCATACGGGTTCTATATAACTAACAATTAAACCTCACCTTTCTTACAAAATACAATAAAGATATGCTTTAAGGAGCCTGTTCCGTGTCAACGACCTCGTGACCTGTGCAAACACGACGTGTATACATGAGACAAGACCTAAAATGGACCAAATATGACGAACGGCGACAATGCAACGAGATGACGAGCAAATTACAATGTGGCATGAAAACATCTTGTTTCAGTGCATAATCATTCCTATAATAGCAATTCGGGGTCAAAGAAATCATCGGATCATGGGGCTAAAAATGTAATTTTATGCAGTCACATTTGTTCTGTCAGCGGCATGGCAATGGCCGTTCCGGCCCTCAGTGTAAAATGGGAAGGGCCGTTCCCATGGTCCCAAGAAACGCCCCTGCGCTTTTCATTTTAAAGTGACGCTTTTATGCTGGGAACGGCCCTTCCGGCTCGCAAGCCAAAATGGGAACGGCAGTTCCCATGTGCACGCCATCTATGAGTTCAAAGGGGTGGGAACGGCCGTTCCCAGAATGAACTGGGGCCGGGAAGGGCCGTTCCCGCTCCTCAGCAAGTGCAGAAACAGAGCAGAACAGGGGAGGCTCTCGGGACAAAACAACCACTTCCAAAACATCATCAAACCCACTTTAAAATGCAAGAATTCTGGCCACAAACATCCATACATGATCAAGATACAATAAAACCCCATATAAACACTTAAATCCCCCAAGAACACCAAGAATTTCCACTTTCATGTTCCTATCTAATCCACCATAAAAGCTCAAACACCTCAAGAATTCATGCTTCAATTCATGATATAATCATATATTCCTACCTCAAGTAGCATATAATCCATTTATTACATAACTCATAAACCCTAGCTTCACCATAAATCATCAAGGATCACATAATCAAGCACATACCCACCTTGAATGAGAGAAATGGATGGAGAAGATGAAGATGGATAGTTGAGCTAAAAGCTTTGGAATATTTCTTGAAAATCTTGGATGATTTGATGAAATCTTTGTTTCCCCTTTTTCCTCTTGAAGAACCGAAGCACAAAAGCAATATGTTGGGAGAAAAATGGATGAAAATGGATCAAGGAAGCTTGGAGATGCATTTACGTGATTCACCATCCTTGAAATTGATGAAATAATCAATTTGGAATTTAACCCCTCAAGAATTTAAGTCATGCAATGAAGGATGAGGGGCTTTGAAGATTGTTCAATTGAATCCTTGAAAATGTTATGCGATTTGGTCCCTAAACTTAAAAGAATGAACATATAAGGCAAGTTGACAATTAAATCATATTCGTAATTATTTCACGAAATAAATGTTTTCAAGTTATGAGATAAATTATAAGTTTAATATGAATTTCATGAAATTTTGATAAAATATAATTTATAAAATTATAATAAACATAAGAATGTAATTAATGAAATTCGGGGCGTTACAATTCTCCCCCCCCCCCCCCCTAAAAGGACCTGGTCCCCAGGTCCACTGTCACGTTTCGGATGATGCACAAGCTATAAGAGAACCCCGTCTCTTGAAAAAGAATGAAAGAAGCTCGTCTTTCAGCAAGAAAAGAGAAAACCCCTTTCTCAGCAAGAAGTGAGAGAACCCGGTCTCTCAACAAGAGACGAGAGAGAGCCCCGTCTCTCAACATACATGAAAGTAATTCAAAAAGCCGATTGAAGAAACAATGGCATGGATGTTACATAAACCAATGGAATCATATTATTTTCATAATATCATGTAGACAAATACAACCATTTTAATCACATACTTACCATTCATAATTAACTAATTTGCAACGAATAAGAAATAAAATACGATAATAATAAGATCCGTGATGTATGTGGTATGCATGGTTGAATGTACCGTTCGCCGTTGTTTGTGTCATGCATATAATTGGTACCTTCTTCTTCCCGAACTAGATTTACAGTTGTACTTCGCGCCCCCTTCACATAAACACCTTCCCGGGCTCGAACAAGCAATCTCTCATTCCTAATAGACTTTTCTCGCCGCTTTGAGCATGTATCTATTTGATGCTCATCACTCCCAAAGTAGAGACATAATCCCAACCGTCTCCTACAGCCATCATAAGTGTGGTTATCGCGTCCACAATAATCACAAAGGAGTTTCCCGGAAGATGTTATTGAAGCTGGGATACGTGGGGCTCCTAAACTCGATCCAAGTGATAGTTTCTTTTTCTTGCTAGATCTTTCTTGAGATGCCGGAGTAGGATAAGAGATAGGCCGCTTTCCTTTGTTGAGATTCTGTCCTGATTTTGATCTTAAGGTCTGCCCGGGTTGAGGATTAGACCTTCTTGCCTCCAACGAGGTGGAGCCTCGAACCTTCTCTTGGGAGCCACGTGGAGTTAGTTCCCACACTCTTTTAACCTTCTTAAATTGCGGCTCAACTGGAACATTATTTCCTTCAAAGACCTTTGTGGCTTGTTGATTTTGGAATTCCTTGAAAGCTATCGAAATTATATCCGGCCATGGTGATGAAGTTAGTGGCGTTGAAGAAATATACTCTCTTATCCTCTGATCCACTACACAAACCAAGGACTCAAAAAACTCCTGAGGCTGAACCGGAGGGGGTAGACGCGGGAAAACCCTAGGCACTTGCTTACAATGAGGGTGATCTTGAGACATCCTGCAATTAAAACAATAGATATGCATGTTGAATTAATATGCCAATGCAGGTAGCACACTTGGAAATGATAAAGTTCAACATATTGGAATAATTAAGATCAAACGAGAAAACATGTATATGTATAGAAATTTAAAATTTTAAATAGCGTATGATGCATGTGCTTATGACTGCATTGAACCTGTCACCGAAGTAATGGAAAATTTTATCTAGACATGTAATTCCTTGTTCGTTGAATTATAAGCTTGTATTGAGCTGGTAATCATTTCTTGTTTTCCCACGGTCTTCTATTCTTCAGATTTATTTAACATCCATTTGAACATTCCCACGGCTCAGTATTATGATTTCTGAAACCCGAAGTCTTCTATGCTCAAGGAATTAACATCTAGCTTACTCTTTAATAGTTACTCCCCGATTGTTGCCCGAATCCTCTTCATGGTTGCCATTTTGATCCAAACATCCTTGTTTACTCTTTAAGAGTTTGAATAATTGAATGAATTCCCTTTTCCATTGTTTACACTCGATCCCCCAACCTCTACCTAGCAATCCGTTGCCTTTCCTTATCGTTTCCATCTGTGGCTTAATATCTTTTAATATTGCCCCACAACACGACAATTCAACTTGGAACTTGAAATGTCCCTACTGCATAAAACCTTTGAGCATCATTGTCTTCCAAATTTATATCCATCGGGATGTCAAACTTCGTTTATTCCTTCCCTTAATTAAAATACCCAAATCGTGCTATTCCCCACAATTCTCTTTGCTTCATTTCCATGAAGGTTAAACTTTGTTGCTTCTTGCCTTTTACCATATCTACTCCCTCGATCAAAATTTTCTTGCATTAACTTGTAGGATTATAGGACTCCAAATATGAACTCTTGAAGTCAACCCTTCTCCACTCGTGAAGTTAGCTCCCAGACTTCCCTTGAAAAGTCATTCTCCCGTTATCACCCCGATTCATCAAGTTACCACCATGCCTGAAATCCCTTAAATCTAATCTTTATAAACTGAATAGATTGTAGGACTTGTCTTCTTACTTGTCTACGTCTTGAACATATAGTTCCCTTTTCTTACTTCTTTCTCATCCTTTACCGTTTCCATTCGTTATTCGAAAGTTCCCAATTCGCACTCTCATACGGCAGTTTAACCTGAATCTGAAGAATGAGCTCAATCCACCCAATTATAGAATCCCTAGCCTCCTAAACTTTCATGAATAGATCATCCGGCTCTACTAGCTCGATTCGCATTATCAGTATGATTTGCTTTCCTTAATTGAATTTGTTTCCCAATTAACCGAGTCCTAATTTGACAACACACCCGAATCTTGAATAATTAATACTCCGATTCCCCTTTCACCTGGTGCTCGAATGAAACATAATTTCCACGGTTGATTCTTTTACTTCTGACCTTATTCTTGGAATCATGACCTAATAATATAAATTAATTGCCCTCAAATCCATGTATGACTTTCCTTAACTCCTCTCCAACCCGTCCAAGCTTAAGAAGTAGTGCTTGTAGTATGCGGAGGTTATCATGTAAATTGGCCGTGGGGCTAATATAGTTTCCATAACCTGTAACTCACAACCTTCCTTGAAATAAATGCATGTGGGTAAGGCGTGCTCATGTCACATAATGATCACTCAATTAATGCTCACGACAAAATTTAATATAAATGCAGAAGGTAATTTATCAATGTTTAAAATAAACACGTTGAGCACATAAATTTCAAATAATTCAAGATCTATTAATTAACGATTAATAGCAGAAATCAATACAGGGCACAGGTTATCAAGTAATTCAATCAATTCAGAGAATTCAAATAGATTCAAATAATATGCAAGACTCTCAAATTACCAATTAGTTCCTATGCCGTTCGACCTAGACTTGACACGACACGACACTAGAACCTCGGTTTTGCAACCGGGCTCTGATACCACCTTAGATGTAGCACCCCTGACACCTGGAGGTACCACACCCCCGCACTATAGGTCAGTCCACATACGAAATGGACAATCCGTACATGAACTAACCTATAGCGAACGGGTGACAAGTAAAAGAAACAGGCTAGCTAGGCGGGACTATACCCCAAAGTAGTACGAATCAAAGACATAAAAGTTAAAAGCGGAAGCATAATATCAACATTACTTATAGGTACCATATTTACATCAAAAGTATAAATATTAATAGGTACCAACATGTATCAATACATTATCATCTCCCATATATTATACAGATAAAAGTCTCCAGATGATAACAATACACTAATAGACTAATTCTGAGATACCACTAACAATAACATGAAAGTGCGTGAAGTGCTAGACTCAACTGGACAACAAGACATGACTCTGACTCCCGCCTAGCACACGACCGCGACAACCTGAAAGGTGGGGTGTCAGTCCATGGAATACTGACTGAGGGGTAATACATATATATTAGCGCAGTTAACATGCAAGTTATATCCTGGGGTAAAGGTTTACAAAAGATAAATATATGATTTCAAGCCTAAAGTATTCTTCGCCCGAGGATACAACTGTCAGTATTAATTATTTGTTTAGTTTCATGCAATCAATCAATACATGGGCCCGGCGAGTAAGGGTAGTCTCCAACCGTACTCCCAATGAACATGAACATGCTGGCTTGTTTATTAATCAATAAGTGATCATACAGTTCAATTAACGTGTAATCGTGCGATAGTGTAATCATATAACACGTTCATGGAATGGAAATCATGCAATAACCCCAGGACAGCCCGCGGTGCCGGAATCATCCCCAGTCTCCTTCTTCCTCCGGTTGATGATGGGATTGCAAGGCCCCATCATCCAATCTCATTGAGCAGAGGGTACATGAATCCCTAAGCCCGGAGCTCCTTCCTCCACTAACTTCCTAGTGGATTCAGGGGTTACCCCAAATGTGGTGAGGATAGCGCCAGAGTTACCCGTCAACCCTTGCTTTCCCGGTTGGCTCTAGTCACTACCCTCGGGCTCAACGTGAACGGTCATGCTACTCGCCTAAACATGCATGAAACATGGCTTGCTCACTTGCTTGCTTTCATGAACACAACTTGAAATGATAAGTGACTTTATAAAATTATAACTATAATTACCTTTGGCCGAAAGAACACATAAGGGGCATACGGGTTCTATATAACTAACAATTAAACCTCACCTTTCTTACAAAATACAATAAAGATATGCTTTAAGGAGCCTGTTCCGTGTCAACAACCTCGTGACCTGTGCAAACACGACGTGTATACGTGAGACAAGACCTAAAATGGACCAAATATGACGAACGGCGGCAATGCAACGAGATGACGAGCAAATTACAATGTGGCATGAAAATATCTTGTTTCAGTGCATAATCATTCATATAATAGCAATTCAGGGTCAAAGAAATCATCGGATCATGGGGCTAAAAATGTAATTTTATGCAGTCACATTTGTTCTGTCAGGGCATGGCAATGGCCGTTCCGGCCCTCAGTGTAAAATGGGAAGGGCCGTTCCCATGGTCCGAAGAAACGCCCCTGCGCTTTTCATTTTAAAGTGACCCTTTTATGCTGGGAATGGCCCTTCCGGCTCGCAGGCCAAAATGGGAACGGCCGTTCCCATGTGCGCGCCGTCTATGAGTTCAAAGGGGTGGGAATGGCCGTTCCCAGAATGAACTGGGGCCGGGAAGGGCCGTTCCCGCTCCTCAGCAAGTGCAGAAACAGAGCAGAACAGGGGAGGCTCTCGGGACAAAACAACCACTTCCAAAACATCATCAAACCCACTTTAAAATGCAAGAATTCTGGGCACAAACATCCATACATGATCAAGATACAATAAAACCCCATATAAACACTTAAATCCCCCAAGAACACCAAGAATTTCCACTTTCATGTTCCTATCTAATCCACCATAAAAGCTCAAACACCTCAAGAATTCATGCTTCAATTCATGATATAATCATATATTCCTACCTCAAGTAGCATATAATCCATTTATTACATAACTCATAAACCCTAGCTTCACCATAAATCATCAAGGATCACATAATCAAGCACATACCCACCTTGAATGAAAGAAATGGATGAAGAAGATGAAGATGGATAGTTGAGCTAAAAGCTTTGGAATATTTCTTGAAAATCTGGATGATTTGATGAAATCTTTGTTTCCCCTTTTTCCTCTTGAAGAACCGAAGCACAAAAGCAATATGTTGGGAGAAAAATGGATGAAAATGGATCAAGGAAGCTTGGAGATGCATTTACGTGATTCACCATCCTTGAAATTGATGAAATAATCAATTTGCAATTTAACCCCTCAAGAATTTAAGTCATGCAATGAAGGATGAGGGGCTTTGAAGATTGTTCAATTGAATCCTTGAAAATGTTATGCGATTTGGTCCCTAAACTTAAAAGAATGAACATATAGGGCAAGTTGACAATTAAATCATATTCGTAATTATTTCACGAAATAAATATTTTCAAGTTATTAGATAAATTATAAGTTTAATATGAATTTCATGAAATTTTGATAAAATATAATTTATAAAATTATAATAAACATAAGAATGTAATTAATGAAATTCGGGGCGTTACAATTCTCTCCCCCCCCCCCCCCCCCCTTAAAAGGACCTGGTCCCCAGGTCCACTGTCAAGTTTCGGATGATACACAAGCTATAAGAGAACCCCGTCTCTTGAAAAAGAATGAAAGAACCCCGTCTTTCAGCAAGAAATGAGGAAACCCCGTTTCTCAGCAAGAAGTGAGAGAACCCGGTCTCTCAACAAGAGACGAGAGAGAGAGCCCCGTCTCTCAACATACATGAAAGTAATTCAAAAAGCCGATTGAAGAAACAATGGCATGGATGTTACATAAACCAATGGAATCATATTATTTTCATAATATCATGTAGACAAATACAACCATTTTAATCACATACTTACCATTCATAATTAACTAATTTGCAATGAATAAGAAATTAAATACGATAATAATAAGATCCGTGATGTATGTGGTATGCATGGTTGAATGCACCGTTCGCCGTTGTTTGTGTCATGCATATAATTGGTACCTTCTTCTTCCCGAACTAGATTTACAGTTGTACTTCACGCCCCCTTCGCATAAACACCTTCCCGGGCTCGAACAAGCAATCTCTCATTCCTAATAGACTTTTCTCGCCGCTTTGAGCATGTATCTATTTGATGCTCATCACTCCCAAAGTAGAGACATAATCCCAACCGTCTCCTACAGCCATCATAAGTGTGGTTATCGCATCCACAATAATCACAAAGGAGTTTCCCGGAAGATGTTATTGAAGCTGGGATACGTGGGGCTCCTAAACTCGATCCAAGTGATAGTTTCTTTTTCTTGCTAGATCTTTCTTGAGATGCCGGAGTAGGATAAGAGATAGGCCGCTTTCCTTTGTTGAGATTCTGTCCTGATTTTGATCTTAAGGTCTGCCCGGGTTGAGGATTAGACCTTCTTGCCTCCAACGAGGTGGAGCCTCGAACCTTCTCTTGGGATCCACGTGGAGTTAGTTCCCACACTCTTTTCACTTTCTTAAATTGCGGCTCAACTGGAACATTATTTCCTTCAAAGACCTTTGAGGCTTGTTGATTTTGGAATTCCTTGAAGGCTATCGAAATTATGCCCGGCCGTGGTGATGAAGTTAGTGGCGTTGAAGAAATATACTCTCTTATCCTCTGATCCACTAAACAAACCAAGCACTCGAAAAACTCCTGAGGCTGAACCGGAGGGGGTAGACGCGGGAAAACCCTAGGCACTTGCTTACAATGAGGGTGATCTTGAGACATCCTGCAATTGAAACAATAGATATACATGTTGAATTAATATGCCAATGCAGGTAGCACACTTGGAAATGATAAAGTTCAACATATTGGAATAATTAAGCTCAAACAAGAAAACATATATATGTATAGAAATTTAAATTTTTAAATAGCGTATGATGCACGTGTTTATGAATGCATTGAACCTGTCACCGAAGTAATGGAAAATTTTATCTCGACATGTAATTCCTTGTTCGTTGAATTATAAGCTTGTATTGAGCTGGTAATCATTTCTTGTTTTCCCACGGTCTTCTATTCTTCAGACTTATTTAACATCCATTTGAACATTCCCACGGCTCAGTATTATGATTTCTGAAACCCGAAGTCTTCTATGCTCACGGAATTAACATCTAGCTTACTCTTTAATAGTTACTCCCCGATTGTTGCCCGAATCCTCTTCATGGTTGCCATTTTGATCCAAACATCCTTGTTTACTCTTTAAGAGTTTGAATAATTGAATGAATTCCCTTTTCCATTGTTTACACTCGATCCCCCAACCTCTACCTAGCAATCCGTTGCCTTTCCTTATCGTTTCCATCTGTGGCTTAATATCTTTTAATATTGCCCCACAACACGACAATTCAACTTGGAACTTGAAATGTCCCTACTGCATAAAACCTTTGAGCATCATTGTCTTCCAAATTTATATCCATCGGGATGTCAAACTTCGTTTATTCCTTCCCTTAATTAAAATACCCAAATCGTGCTATTCCCACAATTCTCTTTGCTTCATTTCCATGAAGGTTAAACTTTGTTGCTTCTTGCCTTTTACCATATCTACTCCATCGATCAAAATTTTCTTGCATTAACTTGTAGGATTATAGGACTCCAAATATGAACTCTTGAAGTCAACCCTTCTCCACTCGTGAAGTTAGCTCCCAGACTTCCCTTGAAAAGTCATTCTCCCGTTATCACCCCGATTCATCAAGTTACCACCATGCCTGAAATCCCTTAAATCTAATCTTTATAAACTGAATAGATTGTAGGACTTGTCTTCTTACTTGTCTACGTCTTGAACATATAGTTCCCTTTTCTTACTTCTTTCTCATCCTTTACCGTTTCCATTCGTTATTCGAAAGTTCCCAATTCGCACTCTCATACGGCAGTTTAACCTGAATCTGAAGAATGAGCTCAATCCACCCAATTATAGAATCCCTAGCCTCCTAAACTTTCATGAATAGATCATCCGGCTCTACTAGCTCGATTCGCATTATCAGTAAGATTTGCTTTCCTTAATTGAATTTGTTTCCCAATTAACCGAGTCCTAATTTGACAACATACCCGAATCTTTAATAATTAATACTCCGATTCCCCTTTCACCTGGTGCTCGAATGAAACATAATTTCCACGGTTGATTCTTTTACTTCTGACCTTATTCTTGGAATCATGACCTAATAATAGAAATTAATTACCCTCAAATCCATGTATGACTTTCCTTAACTCCTCTCCAACCCGTCCAAGCTTAAGAAGTAGTGCTTGTAGTATGCGGAGGTTATCATGTAAATTGGCCGTGGGGCTAATATAGTTTCCATAACCTGTAACTCACAACCTTCCTTGAAATAAATGCATGTGGGTAAGGCGTGCTCATGTCACATAATGATCACTCAGTTAATGCTCACGACAAAATTTAATATAAATGCAGCAGGTAATTTATCAATGTTTAAAATAAACACGTTGAGCACATAAATTTCAAATAATTCAAGATCTATTAATTAACGATTAATAGCAGAAATCAATACAGGGCACAGGTTATCAAGTAATTCAATCAATTCAGAGAATTCAAATAGATTCAAATAATATGCAAGACTCTCAAATTACCAACTAGTTCCTATGCCGTTCGACCTAGACTTGACACGACACGACACTAGAACCTCGGTTTTGCAACCGGGCTCTAATACCACCTTAGATGTAGAACCCCTGACACCTGGAGGTACCACACCCCCGCACTATAGGTCAGTCCACATACGAAATGGACAATCCGTACATGAACTAACCTATAGCGAACGGGTGACAAGTAAAAGAAACAGACTAGCTAGGCGGGACTATACCCCAAAGTAGTACGAATCCAAGACATAAAAGTTAAAAGCGGAAGCATAATATCAACATTACTTATAGGTACCATATTTACATCAAAAGTATAAATATTAATAGGTACGAACATGTATCAATACATTATCATCTCCCATATATTATACAGATAAAAGTCTCCAGATGATAACAATACACTAATAGACTAATTCTGAGATACCACTAACAATAACATGAAAGTGCGTGAAGTGCTAGACTCAACTGGACAACAAGACATGACTCTGACTCCCGCCTAGCACACGACCGCGACAACCTGAAAGGTGGGGTGTCAGTCCATGGAAGACTGAGTGAGGGCAATACATATATATTAGCGCAGTTAACATGCAAGTTATATCCTGGGGTAAAGGTTTACAAAAGATAAATATATGATTTCAAGCCTAAAGTATTCTTCGCCCGAGGATACAACTGTCAGTATTAATTATTTGTTTAGTTTCATGCAATCAGTCAATACATGGCCCCGACGAGTAAGGGTAGTCTCTAACCGTACTCCCAATGAACATGAACATGCTGGCTTGTTTATTAATCAATAAGTGATCATACAGTTCAATTACCGTGCAATCGTGCGATAGTGTAATCATATAACACGTTCATGGAATGGAAATCATGCAATAACCCCAGGACAGCCCGCGGTGCCGGAATCATCCCCAGTCTCCTTCTTCCTCCGGTTGATGATGGGATTGCAAGGCCCCATCATCCAATCTCATTGAGCAGAGGGTACATGAATCCCTAAGCCCGGAGCTCCTTCCTCCACTAACCTCCTAGTGGATTCAGGGGTTACCCCAAATGTGGTGAGGATAGCGCCAGAGTTACCCGTCAACCCTTGCTTTCCCGGTTGGCTCTAGTCACTACCCTCGGGCCCAACGTGAACGGTCATGCTACTCGCCTAAACATGCACGAAACATGGCTTGCTTACTTGCTTGCTTTCATGAACACAACTTGAAATGATAAGTGACTTTATAAAATTATAACTATAATTACCTTTGGCCGAAAGAACACATAAGGGGCATACGGGTTCTATATAACTAACAATTAAACCTCACCTTTCTTACAAAATACAATAAAGATATGCTTTAAGGAGCCTGTTCCGTGTCAACGACCTCGTGACCTGTGCAAACACGACGTGTATACGTGAGACAAGACCTAAAATGGACCAAATATGACGAACGGCGGCAATGCAACGAGATGACGAGCAAATTACAATGTGGCATGAAAACATCTTGTTTCAGTGCATAATCATTCATATAATAGCAATTCGGGGTCAAAGAAATCATCGGATCATGGGGCTAAAAATGTAATTTTATGCAGTCACATTTGTTCTGTCAGCGGCATGGCAATGGCTGTTCCGGCCCTCAGTGTAAAATGGGAAGGGTTGCTCCCATGGTCCCAAGAAACGCCCCTGCGCTTTTCATTTTAAAGTGACGCTTTTATGCTGGGAACGGCCCTTCCGGCTCGCAGGCCAAAATGGGAACGGCCGTTCCCATGTGCGCGCCGTCTATGAGTTCAAAGGGGTGGGAACGGTCGTTCCCAGAATGAACTGGGGCCGGGAAGGGCCGTTCCCGCTCCTCAGCAAGTGCAGAAACAGAGCAGAACAGGGGAGGCTCTCGGGACAAAACAACCACTTCCAAAACATCATCAAACCCACTTTAAAATGCAAGAATTCTGGGCACAAACATCCATACATGATCAAGATACAATAAAACCCCATATAAACACTTAAATCCCCCAAGAACACCAAGAATTTCCACTTTCATGTTCCTATCTAATCCACCATAAAAGCTCAAACACCTCAAGAATTCATGCTTCAATTCATGATATAATCATATATTCCTACCTCAAGTAGCATATAATCCATTTATTACATAACTCATAAACCCTAGCTTCACCATAAATCATCAAGGATCACATAATCAAGCACATACCCACCTTGAATGAAAGAAATGGATGGAGAAGATGAAGATGGATAGTTGAAACAAAAGCTTTGGAATATTTCTTGAAAATCTTGGATGATTTGATGAAATCTTTGTTTCCCCTTTTTCGTCTTGAAGAACCGAAGCACAAAAGCAATATGTTGGGAGAAAAATGGATGAAAATGGATCAAGGAAGCTTGGAGATGCATTTACGTGATTCACCATCCTTGAAATTGATGAAATAATCAATTTGCAATTTAACCCCTCAAGAATTTAAGTCATGCAATGAAGGATGAGGGGCTTTGAAGATTGTTCAATTGAATCCTTGAAAATGTTATGCGATTTGGTCCCTAAACTTAAAAGAATGAACATATAGGGCAAGTTGACAATTAAATCATATTCGTAATCATTTCACGAAATAAATATTTTCAAGTTATGAGATAAATTATAAGTTTAATATGAATTTCATGAAATTTTGATAAAATATAATTTATAAAATTATAATAAACATAAGAATGTAATTAATGAAATTCGGGGCGTTACAGTTAGGGTCGCGCAACACTTCCATCACCGAAGAAGGAGGTTAATGTGTAAGTATGTTTTACGTTTAATGTATTTGCTTGTTTGATTAGTCGGAGAAGCCCAGGATGGGACTGGGTACTGGTACCCGCCGAGATTTATATGTATGTTTGGTTAAGTTTGTGAAACGGGGATAGATTATTAATCAAGATAAGATATGAATCTTTTGAAAGTATGATTTAATGTATGAAATGATAAGTAATGTTTCGAATGTTTGTTATGCATGAATTTGGTATTTGCTTTTTTTTTTTTTCCCATTTTGCTTAGAAACCTCTATATATATGTATCACGGGCAACAATTTTAGAGTGCAAAAAATATCCCTGAGTTCATGAACTATGTGTGCTGAATGTGCTTTGCTCCTTATATATATATATGTTGCGTGTTTGGGTAGCCCGTCACTCAGTCCGTGTGACTGACCCCTCTCCCCTTTGTTTTAGAGTACAGGTATCGCGTGGAGTTCGAGTTAGGCGGATTGTCGAGTCGTTGGAGTCTGTCGAGTCCCTGTCTTGTTCGAGTCCAACGAGTCCATTGCATTTCATTTAATTTGACTTTTGTATAAGTATGAACTTATGTTATATATGCATTTCTCAATTTTGTATTTAAGATTCAGGACAGACTTCTAGGAACAGATTGAACCCGTGTGATTATGTTTTGAATGGATGGAACTTAGGACAGGTTAGGACAGGTACTCGGAGATAGTGGAACCCGTTATTTGATTTTGATTGAATTTGATATGCCACTTTTAAGCTTTCGCATTCATGCATGATTGAGTTGTTGTTCTTAGGGTCTACTTTCCGCCTAGCCAGGAGTGTGTTTGTTTGTCTTCGGTTCGCCTAGGCTTGGTTCATGTACGGGCTCTCCATCTGATATGTGAATTGGGCATAGGTGCGGGGGATGTGGTGGCCCTATGTTTGGTGGCTCTCCATCTTATATGTGTTTTGTTTATTTCGTTATTTTGGCACGCTATATCTTGAGGAGCTTGGGAGGTTTGAACTCGTGCCCTCTGAGTCTTGTTACATTTGTCTTGAGTTCGTGAAACGGGGGTAGATTCATAAATTGATATAAACTCTGGAATATTAACAATCTAATAAAAGGATCTTGAAATGCATGCTCACTTTGACTTGTCTTGAACGTAAACCTTGTTTTGTTTCACTAGCCTTATTTTGCTTTGTCTATAAACTACCCTATATATATATTATCACGGGCAAATGTTTTGGAGTGAAAAAAAACTAATCCCAGATTCACGAACTTCTACTTGTGACGTGCTTTGGTCTGTATATATGTATAGTGTGCGTGAGTTAACCTCTCACTCAGTCAGTGTGACAGACCCCTCTCTCTTTATGTTGTTAGCCTTGCAGGTTTGCTATGGAGTTCGAGCTAGGTGGAGTCAGTCAGTTTGTGGAGTCCGTTTTGAGTCGGGTCTTTTGTTAATTCTGCATTTTGCATTTTGTATCTTGTATTTGGCTACGTTTTTTTACGCTCGCATGCTTTTATAAGTATGATTTGTTTAATTATGTTTTACATTTCGAAGCAGGCTTCTAGGGATAGTATGAACCCATATGATTTATATTATGATTTGAGTTTCGGGATTAGGAATTTATGCTAGTTTGAACCCGTCACCTGTTTGTTTAATTTTGAACTTTTGGTATGGCATGTTCACACTTCCACATATTTGTTGAGTATTGTGAGGCACAGGGTTTATTTTTCGCCTAGCTAAGGTTTGGTTTTTGTTTGTCTTCCGTTCGGTGTGGCTTGGCGCGTGTGCATAGTCCTTGTTTTGTTACATGTGTCGAGTTATGGTGCGGGGGATGTGGTGCCCACCGCTTGGGGTGCTGCATCTTAAGTGGTATTAGAGCCTCAGGTTGCAAAACCGGGGTTCAAAGTAGTGTTGTGTCTGTCTAAGTCGTACGGCATAGGATAACTTGGCTATGTGCACGTTTGCATGACGGTATGATATGCTTTGCATATGAAAATTCTATTACTTGGTTGATTTTATATTACACAATGCATTGCATCTCCTAATTGCTCTTGATTGATTCAATTATGTGTCATATGCACTTACTAATCGACACGCATATACCTCTATTGTAGTTGTTCAGATTTTCAGGATGCCACCAAGCCGGCAAGACCCTGATTAGCCTTTTTGTGACGCCCGGAGCGGTGGGCCACCATATCCCCCGCACCTAAACCCAAACCCACAAATGAAATGGATTTCCATACATGAGTCCAAGTCTAAGTGAATGGGAACCTATACTTACACCCTAGGCTAGGTGGGGCTAAAACTCAAACAGAGCCCGCAAAACAAACTTATAAATATGCGGAAGCAAAAACAGGATCTAAAGAGCTCGAACATAAACGCATATTATCATATACATGGCCTCCCGGCCCAAAAGGTCAAGTATATACATTAATTATCCAACATTCTCCAAAATACATGTCATCATTCAATATTACAAGGTACAAACGAGTAGAGATTCAAAATAGAGAATGTATGCAACTCAACCTAAACGAATAAGTACACGACCAAGACACGTACTTCCCCGCCTAGCTCAAGACAACCTGCACTGAAGGTGGGAAAAGAGAGGGGTCAGTCAACAACTCGACTAAGTGAGGGGGCTAAACACACACCCACACCGAAATACATATATAGAGCAGAGCATATAACAAAGGTGATAGTCATGAATGGAGGCTAGGGTTTTTCATACCAAATCATTTTCCAAAGGTAACATATAATACAAGGAAAACCTATCTCGATCCATATTCTATCGATCATAACATAAACATAAGCCCAGCGAGAACGGACTATCCTAAACTCCTCAAATACATAATCTGAAAGCGTAAATCATAAATCAATCCAACCCCAACAACACGGTGATCGGGAATCAAACCCTCTCCACCTACTTACTTATATACGAGGGGTAGCTAACCAACAACGTACTTGGAGCATCACGCCTCAACAACCTCCAAGAATCGTGCGTAACACTACGAATGGGAATCACGCATAGGCTTAACTTGCCGTCCCGGGCATCCTTACCCACAATTCCCGGGCCCAACATACCATAACATACCAAATCCCATCTTTTAGGGCATACTCGCTCATACATATCATATACGAATAACGAATAACAAATTCAAATAATAGCTTACATATGCTAGTTCTTATACCAATTTTCACAAACGTAAAGCTTATTTACAAGATCATAACATAGCTTAAGCACTCATATTTAGATATATAAGATATATATATATTCGCATACGGGGTGAGAAAACAACACGTATTAGGTGATAGGTCGCTTAGCTAATACAAATGATCCTAACCTCACCTTAAAGCAAAAAGGGAACGAAAATCGGGTCGAAGAAGCAAATAACCACCTAGACTTCGGGCTCTTGCACGTTTGGAAGAGGCTCTAAAACAAAATAAAGCAAGACCCCGAGACTTAAACTCGAAAATGTACCAATTAGACGCTCGACAATGTTCATGAATGCAATGAAAGCGAATGAGATGCATATTCATACCACTTAGGTCATATCGATTCATAATTCGGAAATTTCACATATGAACTCAACAAATTACCCAACCAAATCAGTTCATTGCTTAATATAATTCAATCACACTCATACCATATCTTGAAGCATCAATTAACACTTAAGAAGCAAGCCCAGAGCAAGGAAATAACATGCAAATGAAGGGAAAAACAAACAAAGCACTTAAGGGCCTTCACCCCATCTCCATTCCCGGGGAGATTTTGTACATAAAAAGTCCCCGACAGAAAAAATTCTGCATAGAAGTACCCAGCCGGGTACTTTTCCGTTCAAAAAGCTCCCCGCCCGGGGAGACACTCCGGTCGCGAAAAATGGAGTTTTCCTCCCCTGTTAAGCCCTGCATTCCAACCAAACCAAATACCAACTCAAAGAGACATGTTGAGGCACGAAATAAAGCAGCAATTCAGGTCATATTAGCCCACCAAACTTGTAAAGCCCCGTTTTCTTGACAAGTCAGGTATGACGTCACGAGTGGGTTTAGATCGAGTGTTATGTGATTTTAATTATGTTTCAATTGCTAAGTGACTTTTTAGCTTAATAATTTCGTGAACTAATTGTTATTACTTTTAATATATTTTATTTTCGTGAATTAATTGTCATTACGTGATCTATATGATTTATGTGATCATCGACTATGCTATTTAAATTCATTTACTACTTACCTACTTGTTAATTAATGTTTTATTTGAATTATGTACGTATTTGAACTTACATGAAATCTTTGGACTCAATCGAATTTTACATTGCAGCCCAATTGCTCACTAAACAAACTATCGGGTCCTAATTGATGCACTTAAGTTGTTGAGGGACCAAAGTACAATTTCCCCCTCTTTCCTCCTATTATTACACGATCCAACCCCTCATTTCTCTTCTCATTCTTCTTCTTCATTTTCTCTCTAAACAACAAACACTCCAAACCCTCCATTCATTTCCCCCTTCAACCGATCCACTTCCCAAGCAAGAAGGCAAGGACTTCAAGCTCTCTTCTCCTCCCTCAAGCTCAAGACTCAAGCTTCCCATCATCTCTTTTCTCTCCTAATCCATCCTCTCCAAGGTATAAAATGTGGGTTTTTGTAAATAATTGATTCTTGCATCATAACTTAAATCCTTGTGTGTATATACATGAATATATGTTCATCAATGAAGTTTATGCTTAATTGTTGGAATTCTTGGAGCAAGATTATGTGTATGTATATGTGTGTATAGATGGTATATATGTGTATCTATATATATGATGTGGGTTTTGATGAATTTTATAGCTTGAAGCATGACTTTGATGATTTCTTGCTCCTAAATGCTTGAATATATGTTTATGATGTGTGTTTGTGAGTTAATTTTGGGTTATTGGTTGAAGCATGAGTGTTCCACCATTTTTAGAGCTTGAATGTGTGAAATGGTAACTTTCTATATGCTTGATTTCTTGACTTAAGGTTGAGATATGTGTTAGCATATGTGTATAGGAATTTATGCCTTGAATTTGGAGTGTTTTGATTGAGGTTTGCTTGTGTTTTGATGGTTTTTGCTTCCTCTCGTGTGTTGCGCTGTTGCTACTACGTTTTTGGCCCCTGATCTGAATCCACGAGCATGGATTTTTCCCTTTGGAAAAATCCACGGGTTGGATTTGAGGCAGTGGTGTTTCTGACCAGAATCCATGGGGGTGGATTCTGTCCAGCCGGTTCTCTTCACTCTGGTTCCGTTTTTCTTGCTTATCTTCACTTGTTTGATCTTCTCCCACCTCTTTTATGATTCCCATGCTTTATTAACTTGTTAATATATGTGTTATGACCATTATATGGATTTTATGGATTGATTCGATATGATTTTGTTGAGCTACCAACATATATGGCTTAAGTACTATCGCATGACGTACTATACGCTTCCCTTGCATTCAATTGGTGCTCCAAGTGGTTTCTCTTGCCTTTAAGTTACTTTATGATATGTGATGGGTCTGAATACGGGTATAGAGTCCGATCACTTTAGAATTTGTTTAAGTGAGGAAACCACGGGAAGATTGCCGGAAAAGATGGGGGTTCTACCTACTAGGACAAACACACAAACAAAATCAAAAGGCAAAGTTGGGGGATCTGGGGGTGATACCCAGTTTGGCTCTCCGATGCTCAAGTCAGATGATGATCTGAAAGAGGAAGTATGCTAAGTATGAAACTGCAGTAATGGAGGTAGCTTACAGTGGAGAAGATGAACTTGTGCATTTATAGTTGAGGGTCAGGGACCCTTTCGTCATTTGCGTCGTGTGGTCCTGGCCGAATGTTTCCCTAACACGTGGCGTTGCGAGAGAAACCTAGGAGGAATCTTCTCTGCAAAAGCTGGTGAAAGGTGGTGTGGGCAATAGTGGTAGGTACACGGGCATGTACGATGTGTCAGAGAGCCGTTTGGGGAGTTGGTAACGAGGGCTTGAGAGCACGCTCTGTAACGCCCCGGCTTTTCGTTTAAACTAATGTGTAGTATTTGCTTATAAATTGCGCAATTAAATTAGCTAACTATGTGATTAATTGTTTGTAAGTGTTTCGTATTTAATTTTATTATAAATTGTTACTTAAGTATTATGTTAATCAATTATGCATTAATCAATTGCATTAATTTATTCAAACCTGTTGACCTTGGATTATATTTGAAATGGAATTTAAAGTTTAGTTTTAAATTATAATGTATGAATTTATTAAAGTTGTGCGCATGATTGTTTGTTATGCTTCGTTCTTATATGAAATGATTTCGAAATGTTATGGAAATTTAGTATGTCCTAAATATATGTGATATGAACATGTCTATATGCTCGGTTTATGTTTTCGAATTTATTTTGATTTGTGGAACCAAATCGGGGGCAAACGAGCAATTAGCCCACCCTTGGTTCCGCACGTGATATCTTGAGCTCGGGAATTCGGATTCGAATTCCGACACCTCCGTTGCCTTCCTATCGACGATTCGGAGACAATGGAACAAGCCTCATACCTTTTTGAGATCATTAAGACCTCCGAAATCCAACCGTAACGAACAACTTGAGCAAGAAGAACCCTTTTGTTGACTAGTTTTCATGGTGGGACCCCATAACACCTCTTAAACCTAACCATACTTTAACCATGACTTGTGTACTTGAGTTAAACCCTTTATCCTCCCTTTTCATCAGCAAAAACGAGCGAAACACCCCCTCCCCCCCCCCATTTGCTGCTGCTACTGATCGAGAAAGAGGGAGAGAAGAATGAGGAAGAACTTTGGTCATTTTTGTGATTTTGAGCTCAAATCACCATCTTTCATCACCAAATCTTCGAGGTATGAATATTTATGTATCCTCTACTCTTCTATGCTTGATTTCATCCATTTATTTCTTGTTTTGCTTCAGATATGATAAGGGTTTCACTTAGAACATGTTTAGGATTTTTGAGGGATTTTTGCCTCTTGGAGTAGCTTAGGTTTGGGGCTGATTTCTTGCTTGAAACTTGGTTATATGAACTTGTTTCTCTTCCTTTTTGATACCTAAGCCATGCTAGATGATTTATGGATGATTTTTCTTTAGAACCCTTGGATGAATTGAGAGTTTTTTAGCATGAAACTTGAGGTTGGATCCCCTCCCCTGTTTTTCAAACTGTTGCTGCACATTTTGCCTTTGTTGCTTGATTTCGTGCTTGAAAACTGATATTATGAGCTTGTTTCTTTGTCCATTCGATGCCTAAAAGATAGTAGGTGATGTATGAATGATTTACTCTTTAGATTCTTTGGAGAAATTATGAGATCTTAAGCTTGAAACTTGATTGCAAAACTGCCTCCCCTGTTTCGTGACTGCTGTGTGAAATTATGGTTTGTTGCTTGATCAAATGACCTTCTTTTCGTGTGAATTTGCATGGATATGATGTACACTCATTGGTTTATATGTTAGCATTCATGTTGCAAGCTTTTGGATCCATTTTAAGCCCCAAAACCGAAGTACATGACCTGTTCTTATGCATGATCCATGACAGACCTGCTGCTGTTGCGTGTTGTGACTTGTTGGTCATTCTAATGTGTTTCAATTCGTGCCATTTTGGTATATATATGATGTATATTAGTTTTTTAGTATGTTAGCATGCATTCCCCAAGGTTTTAGATTCAGATTCAACCCCTAAGTACTTGATCATGGCATGATTGAACAATTGAGCTCATATGTGCGGTTTTGGCATCCCCGGGTTGCTGTATGATTTTGGTGCTCTTAACGTGTGATTTGGACTTTACACTATAAATGAAAAATGCTCCTAACATGCTAAATATGTTGTATATCAAGTTTCATAAGATTTGGAGTTGATTTGGTATGTTTTTGGGACTGATTTTGTATAGGGTTTGTTTGCCGGTAAGCTTTGTTTGCATTTTTGAGTCTGTACCGTGACACCCCCGTGTCTCATTTGCCTTGTATTGTGTGACACCCCCGTGTCACACCCTTTTTACATTTCTGTACTGAGACACCCCCGTGTCTCAGTCTAGTTTAATTAAGGGACACGGGCGTGTCCCTCCCCCTGCGCATTTCTTGTCTTTTCCTTTCCGGTTTGTTATTGTTTCACCTTTTTAATGCCTTTATCTTCAATTGTGTTGAACTATGAACTTGTTTTTCTATGTGATAGGAGTATTGTGGTTTAATTTCATAACATTTGGATGAGATTTAGGCATGCTTTTGGTGAATTGCTCTGACGTGGCTTGAATGCTTCTATATGAAATGTTAAGTACCTTCTTGTATTCTTTTGATGTCTTAAGTGATACTCGTTGCCTTTTTATTTATTATATTCAATGTAAACATGTTGAAAGGTATAATGTGACTATGGTTTCAAGATTTTGTTAGATATTGCTATGAATTACGAAAGATATGAAAATATTGAACTTGAATGAATATGAACGTTTATAATATCAAATGAATGGCTCGTCTATATGATTTAAAGACATTAATAGTTCACATGAACATGTTCATTACATAATATTATTTCTTATGCACTTACATCATGTTCATTGCATGCCGTGCGTCATAGTTGGTTCGTTTAGAGTCTTGAGTCTCACGAACACGTTACGTTGTCTGTTGTACAGTTTATCTCCAGGGTGGAGAGATCTTGATCTTTCAGGCACTCGGTAACTCGTATCCTTGTATCGTCATGTTTCAGGTGAGGGTGTTTTTGGTTCTAGTTATGTATAAAACCCTATAACCCTTATGTGACAAGTTTTGGCCTAAAACCTTATGTATATATATATGTTATCTTTACAAAGTGGAGTCGTTGAGTAAATTCTTCTGAAATTTTACTTATGGACATGTATAAGCTTAAAATGGTTTTGCAACGAGGCTATGCTCCAAACCGTGTGTCTTCATGCTAGCTACGGATTAGGATGACACGGAGAGGTACGTATATAGCATAAGCCGAGTTGCACGGTAAGGTATGTTTTCTTATTGTATGTATCCTAAGTATGAAACAAATGCTTTGGCGAGATTATGTATGTATGTTATGATTGCACGGGCCCAGGGACTTAGTGTAAGTGGCTATCCGGGAAGGCAAGGGCCGACGGTGATCCCTTGTTCTAGTCCCACCACATTTACGGTGATACCGACCCTCGCTAGGAGGTTTAGCGGGGAATGGGAGCTGAGTGCCCATGGGGGAGTCATGAAACCCCATTGGCCTATGTATGAGGTGGTCGGGTCTTGCTAACCCGTCCACCACCGGAGGAAGAAGGTTGGAACTTGTTTTATAAATATGATTATGTTATGTTATGATTGTTATACACTATGCTGGAAGGCCGAGACACGGATCGCCCAAACGACTATGTTATATGATTTGTGTGTATTATAATATACTGCATGATCACATGCTCAATGTATTAATGATATTTGTCGTACACGGTCGGAGTTTGGTTGGAGATGATGCACGCTCACTCGTCGAGTCTTATGTTTATGTATGATTTATGAACGTAATGAATTAATATGATTAGTTGTAAAATCCGAGTATTGCTTGGTCATTCTCTTGCCCTTTTTGGGAACTAACTTTAAATAAAACCTTTGCTCGGGATTTATGACTTGCATGTGCATGTTTCTTATATATATGTATCGCCCCTGCTCACTCAGTCTTCTAGAGACTGACCCTCTCCCTCCCCATCACTTTAGTGTGAAGGTTGGGCTTTGGAGTTTCGAGCTAGGCGGAGTTATGTTGAGTTTGAGTCGGTCAAGTTAAGTTAGAAGTGTCTCTGCATTCAGCTTATGTATTTAAATTGTGAATGATTCGACCTTGTAAGTTTATGGAGTTGAATCTTGTATAATTGCTATTGAATTGCTTTTGTTGGGCTTTGATTATGAGTTTAAAAGAGGCCTGAAGAGCCCAAGTCTGCTTATGGTTTGTGTGTTTGAACCTTAGTTTCCGTTGCACTATATTTTGTTGATTGGTTGTTATTGCAGGGTCTAAGTTCCGTCTAGCTTAGGAGGGTTTTCTGTTTGTCTCCCGTTCGCTATGGTTTGATACGGGTGCGGATTTACCATTTTGTTACTCGTGATGAGCCATAGTGCGGGAGATGTGGTACCTCACGTGCGGGGTGCTACACGCTCGTTGTCAACCAAAGCCTTGGTGGCTAAGGAATCCGCTGGGGGATGAAGGCCAAGGCTTGTGTAATGAATTGGAGTCGAAGCCTCTCTGAGGGAATGTAGCGCTCGAAGAGGGCTTTCCTTGATTGATCGGAACGTTAACCATGTAGTGTGAATGGCGCTCGTGTGAGAGCAGTAACAGTGATCACGTGCAAAGGTGACAGAGAAGGCACGTGTTCTAGGAGGATACTGGCGCTTTGAGGGTTTCAGCGCTCGTGTATGACTGCCGTAATCGCAGGACTGGAGTCGTCATCTTGGAAGTGCCACGTGTCCAACGTGGGACGAGCGCATTTTGACCCTATCATTTTGCCCCCCAATTCTGTAGTCCTTAGTGATAAGGGCTATAGAATTTTTTCCAATGCAGTCCATCGTGCGTGTCGCTCGTATGAGTTTTTGGCGTGTTGGGCAATCTTCCTTCTGATTGCGCCATCAATGCGGTCTCTTCAACTGACCGCTAGTAACGTCCAAACATTAAATGCAGTGCTTTCTTCTGACCATTTGGAGCGTCTAAGCATTAAATGTTGATGCGCGTGGGGCGCGTGACTCTTGGGATGTACGTGACGGTTCCATAAAGTGAATGGTTTGCTAGGCAGGAAATGATTACCATTTTGAATTTTTGCCAGAAACGTACCAACTTCCATCCCTATAAATAAGCGATTCTGCGTCCATTCCATCTTTTACGCAAACACATATCCAGAGCATCCTTTTGCAGAGAAATTTTTTGAAACCCCGTTTCAGAGCATTCCAACTTCTCCTTCAAGCTTTTCTAGAAATTTCAAGGTAATCTCCGGTGAAACTTTCTAACTTTGCTAACCTTAGGACCAAATTAAGATTTAGTATTTCCTTAGCCTTTACTCCTTCCAGAAATCCCCAAATTTCTTCGAACATCCTCCACTTTCGAAATCCTCCTATCTTTCCCATAATCCGCCATAGTCATGGCCGGAGATCATGTAGAAGAATTTGCCAACGAGGTGGAGGACATGGCTACCCAGAGTTTGTCTCTACTGGGTTCTCCTAGGGATAAGGAACTAGGCACGACCGTGATGGCCATGGATGAAAGGAACCCCGGTGGGGTTGAGCATCTCATCGAAGAGATGACATTGGTAATGGAGGCGGAGAGACAGGGGGTGACTCTCCTGATAACTGAGAGTGCGACTCACCCTCATCGCCATACAGTGACGGTGGCCATCGCAGCTCCGGCGCCGGAAACTGAGGAAGTAGCGGGGCCCTCTGAAAGATCCCGTGACAAGGGTAAGGGCAAGAGGACCAAGAAAACTAAGAAAGCCAAGGGGCCCAACGAGGGGGAAGGCTCGGGCATTCAAGTGATCGAGCGCACTCCTGATATGAATGTATCGAGCGCGGCGGCAGTCGCTTGTTCCATTCCTGAGCCATTCCCACCAGGGAAGTGACAAAGACTTTGGCCCAGTAGTTGTTTGAGTTCTCGTAGAGGTGCATCAAGTGTAGAAAATGATCCAAGTGTTCAGCTGGATCAGTTGTTCCGTCGTAGAGATTGACGGAAGTGGGGATTTTAGCCATTCCTGCTTGGGCCATCAAAACTTCTTCCACGAGGGGGGAGCCCCTTGCCAGTGGATGGTATTCATACATGCAGAAGTTCTCCTCCTGCTCCTTGCGGTGGGGGACCTTTGGCTGGCGGTCCTTGTGATGAGCGTCTCTGGCATCGGCTCGCTCATCCCTACTGTGGGAGATCTGAGACCGCGCTCGAGAGAGCTGTCCAACCATGACCTTTAAACCCTGCAGCTGGTCTTGCACAGCCGCGAGGATATTAGGATTCACATCTCCTTCTTTGTCCCCTTGCTTGGTGGCTCGGGAAGCCCTTTTGGAGGCATGAGAGTCCCCTTCATTTTCGTTGACTCTTTCCGTAGGCTCCCTGTTCCTGTCCACAGGGAGACGCTCGTTGTCGCCTTGGCGGTTGTGGCGGTTGTGCCCTTAGGACGGCCTGAGCCTCCCTAAGTGGGTAAGTCTGCAGTCCGCCCAAAGGAGCGGCAGCTTGAGTGGCCTGTCCAGAGGGGAAGTACATGGAATGGAATCTTTCCCATGCCCCCTGCGCCGCCTGAACCTCACATTGGGCGTAAAGAGCCCTTAGTTGCTGAGGAGTTAGAGGAGGTAACTCTACTTCTTCAATTTCCCTAGGAACCACCACCGGGAGCTGGATCTGGCCGGCTTGGTAGGGCTGGATCTGCAGCAGCATAACGGTGGGAGCAAGCGTATATCCAGGCGGTGGCATCATGTAGTTCTGACCTCCTGGATTTAGATGGGTAGGAACCCATTGAGTCTGGGGAGGCTGTGGAAGAGTGGGGAGAGAAACACCTCCAGCGGTACTGGAAACTGGCGGCGCCGGCGGCACAAGAGGTGGAACCGAAGATTCTGCCAGGGGAGTCACACCTCCGGCGGGTGGTACTCCACCAACTGCGACGGTGGGAGGCTGTGCACCGCCTGCAGCGGTGGAGGAAACAATAACGTTGGCATCCTGAGAACCTCCTCCCGCAGCTCCTGATCTTGTAGCTACCATGGTTGAGAAGATTCTGGGTGTTTGCTCTTCGACTAGCAGAAAAGAGGAAATGAGTTGAGAATTGGTTTCCCACAGACGGCGCCAAAAATGATGGGTCTGAATACGGGTACAGAGTCCGATCACTTTAGAATTTGTTTAAGTGAGGAAACCACGGGAAGATCGTTGGAAAAGATAGGGGTTCTACCTGCTAGGACAAACACACAAAATCAGAAGGCCAAGCTGGGGGATCTGGGGGTGATACCCAGTTTGGCTCTCTGACGCTCAAGTCAGATGATGATCTGAAAGAGGAAGTATGCTAAGTATGAAATTGCAGTAATGGAGGTAGCTTACAGTGGAGAAGATGAACTTGTGCATTTATAGTTGAGGTTCAGGGACCCTTTGGTCATTTGCGTCGTGTGGTCCTGGCCGAATGTTGCCCTAACACGTAGCGTTGTGAGAGAAACTTAGGAGGAGTCTTCTTTGCAAAAGCTGGTGAAAGGTGGTGTGGGCAACAGTGGTAGGTACGCGGGCATGTACGATATGTCAAAGAGCCGTTTGGGGAGTTAGTAACGAGGGCTTGAGAGCACGCTCGTTGTCAACTAAAGCCTTGGTGGCCAAGGAATCCGCTGGGGGATGAAGGCCAAGGCTTGTGTAACGAATTGGAGTGGAAGCCTCTCTAAGGGAATGTAGCGCTGGAAGAGGGCTTTCCTTGATTGATAGGAACGTTAACCATGTAGTGTGAATAGCGCTCGTGTGAGAGCGGTAACAATGATCACGTGCGAAGGTGACAGAGACGGCACGTGTTCTTGGAGGATACTGGCGCTTTGAGGGTTTCAGTGCTCGTGTATGACTGCCGTAATCGCAGGACAGGTGTCGTCATCTTGGAAGTGCCACGTGTCCAAACGTGGGACGAGCGCATTTTGACCCCATCAATATGAATTAATGAATATATGATGTGTAAACATGACATATATGCATAAACGTTTAGGTGCTAATGTGATTCTTCTTGTAACCAAAACATTGCCTATGTCGTTAATGGATTCCTTTTTTTTACCCTAAATGATTCATGTGCATTGTTAACCTGCATTATAACGTGATAAGAATTGAGTGTTGAATGACTGATTGATATTAATGAAAGAATGATAATGAACGGACACGATTTATTCGTGTAATGAGTGAATAGCTTGTTTACATGTCTAAGTGGCATTAATTGAGCATATCAACATTTTCATAGCACATTGTCATATCATATGCATATCATATCACATTAATACATTATCGTGCATCATATATGGTTCATTTAGAGTCTTGAGTCTCACGAGTACACTATATTGTTCTTTGTACAGTTTTCTCCAGGGCGGAGACCTGCCGGGTTCATAGGACACTTTCAAGTCCTCTTGTTTTATTCTTAGTATTGGTCGGTAAGGTGTAACAGGTGGGTTTCTCTTCTGTTAGATATGAATCAACCCGATATATCCCTTATGTGAAAGTTTTGAACCAAAGTATTATAATTGTATATCTAGTCTTTCAAGAGTGAATGATTTCCAATGTAAGCCTTTTTTTTTATAAACTCTAACCTATGATTTTAGTGAGAGTATGATTGAACGCACGGGCCCAGGGACTTGATGCACGTGGTTATCCGGGGAGGCAAGGGCCGACAGTGATCCCGTGTACTAGTCCCACCATGAATTACGGCAAAACCGACCTCGTTCAGGAGTTTTGACGAGGAAAGGCTAACCGAGCTTTTGAGGGTTCATGAACCTCACTAGCCACCATTATGGACCGGTGGTCGGGTCTTGCAAGCCCGTCCACCACCCGGAGGAAAAAGTTGTAATTGTTTGTGTATGAAAGTATGATTATGTATGAAATGTTATGAACGCATGATTATGAATGTATGTATGTTGCATGATCGGTAATGAATGAATAAATAAACTATGCACACACGAGGAGAAGGTTGGAGAATTGGCCAACTCACCAGGGCTCACGTAATGACCGCATGTATGATTATGAATTAATGAAATTGATCGTTGTAATCCCGACCGTTGTTTTCCTTTGCTTTACCCAGTTGGGAAATATCTTAAAAACCTCGCACGGGATTATAACTTGCATGTTTGGGTGTTTAAATTCTGCGATATTATTATATATGTTATGCCCTGTTTTATACCCACCGGTCTCCTATAGACTGAACCCAGCTTTGTTTCAGTTTTCTCTTGCAGGTGTTGAGGTGCTAGCCAGGATTTCGAGTCGGTCGAGTCGTTTGGTCAAGTTGGGTCACTTCACGCATATTGTAACTTAAATAAGTTATAGATTTATGTATGAATTGTTATGATTATATTATATTGAGTCGGAAAAGGCTTCTAGGGATAATGGAACCCGTTAATTTGTGATTTATGATTTATGTTTAAATTTTCGGGACTAGATACTCATGCTAGTGGAACTCGTCTTTTATGATAAACCTCGTGATTGATTATATGTTCTGCTTCCGCACTCGCATTTAATTCATGAGCTTGTTTATTTCGTTTCGAGGTTCCAGCTCCCGCCTAGCCTAGTGTGTGAGTGAGTCCCCGTTCGCCGTGATTCGGCTCGTGTATGGACTCTCCATTTCATATGCGGGTCGGATTCGGTGTGGGGGATATGGGGCCTTTGGTTGGGGTGCTACATCTTTAAGTGGTATCAGAGCCCTCGATTGCAAAATCGAGGTTCCTTGGTCGTGTCGTGTCAAGTATAGGTCGAACGGCATAGGAACTAATTGTCAGCGTGTGCATTGCATTGTTCATGAGCTTTAATTATTGAAATTAATGGAAATTATGTTGTTGAATGTGATTAACTCAAATTTTGTTGACTTATTCGTTGCATTTTGCATCAATACGTGCTTTTGATGCTCATTATGTGTCACATGCACTTACTAACCGGCATGCATTTATATTTGGTGATGAGTTGTGATTGTAGGGTATTCTTACAACATCAAACCACGGCCAATTCTCACAATCACAACAACTTACCACGGGTTTTCTTTCAAGTGTGGGTGATTGAAGAAACTTCGGAGATTTAGAAGAACTCGGGTAATTGGTGATCCTCATGACAAGATTATAGGTTGAGAGTTCGAACTTGAGATAGAAACTAAAATTTTTAGGAGAAGATTTGGCGTGGGTAAGAAATCATGCTCATTAAGGCAATGAAGTGATTGGAGATTGTGGAGAAGCCAAGAGAGGACTGTAAGGCTTAAAGTGCTTGGCCCACATCGGAAGAAGAGGAGAATGAAGCCTTCCTTATAAGGGGGTGGATACCTCTACCCTATTGAGGCCTTTTCCTGGCTGGGCACCTTCGGGTTTAAATTCCAGCGGGAGAAACAAAACCGTGAGGGAAGGCCGAGTTATACCGGATTGCCCAAAACGGACAATATCAACAGGCGGGTTTTTGGGCTGTTACAAATGGTATCAGAGCTGGGACCTGGTCCGATGTGCCAGCGAGGACGTTGGGCCCTTATTAGGGGGGGGGGGGTGGACTGTAAGGCTTAAAGTGCTTGTCCCACATCGGAAGAAGAGGAGAACGAAGCCTTCCTTATAATGGGGTGGATACCTCTTCCCTGTTGAGGCCTTTTCTTGGCTGGGCACCTTTGGGTTTAATTTCCAGCGGGAGAAACAAAACCGTGAGGGAAGGCCGGGTTATACCGGATTGCCTAAAGCGGACAATATCAACAGACGAGTTTTCGGGCTGTTACAAACTCGACCAAGTGTAAGTGCTCATCCCACTGAGATTGAAAATCTAAGGTACAAGCACGAAGCATTTCCTCAAGATATTTGATTAGTCTCTCGGATTGACCATCCGTCTTTGGATGAGATACGAAGCTTAAATGAAGCTTAGTATCCAAAGACTTCTGAAGCTCTTGCCAGAAAATCAAAGTAAACCGAGGATCTCGATCTTAAACAATGCTAACCGGTACCCGGTGCAATCTCACAATCTCCTTGTAGTATAACTTGGCTAGCTTGGATACCTTGTCGGACATCCAGACCTAGAGAAAATGGGCTGACTTAGAAAACCGATCAACCACAACCCATATTCCGTTGAAACCTCCTTTGGTCCTTGGCAATCCGGACACAAAGTCCATTGTCACTTGCTCCCACTTCCATTCGGAAATTGGAAGGGGTTGGAGAGTTCCTCCAGGTTTCTGATGCACGGCCTTCACAAGTTGGCAAGTTAGACATCTTCTTACAAAGTTTGCCACGTCTCTCTTCATGCCGTTCCACCAATACAAGTTTCTCAAATCCTTGTACATCTTGGTGCCTCCGGGGTGTATTGTGTATGCCGAACGATGTTGTAACATCCCGCTCGTCCGGCCTTTCCAGTACGCCTTCACGGGTGAGCTATGTGCGCTTTTAACTATTTAATTATGTAATTTAAGTGTTTATTATACTTCTATGTGATATATTTAAATTATTTGAAACTTATTTGACCTTATGTGATTTACTTATACGTGTTCGTTTTCTTTGTTTCGTTCTTGCTCCGTTCGTGTCCGTTTTCGTTTTCGATCTTTGTGACTACGTGCTATGCGTGACTTATAGGTGTTATGAATGTATCTTTATGCTCATTACTTGTTTTTGAGTTCGTTTGATACGGTTTTGAAACCGTTTTATGTTTTAGGGCACCTTGTGTTCCGGAAGGCGTAACTTGAGCTCGGGAATTCGGATTTGAATTCCGGAAGATGCGTTTGACTCGAAACGAAGAAATCAAGAAAAAAAATCAAGATTCATATTTTTCTAAGCCCATTTGATTCCCCGTTTTTCGACCGGAACGAGCTCTTGTGTTTAAGAGTACCCTTTTGTTGACTAATCTTCACTTGTGGGACCCCACTTAACCCCAATTAAGCCCCTAACCTTGACTTACATGTATCTAACCATCCCTCACTCTCTCCTACTCCCTCATTTCGTCCCACACCCAAGGAAAAAGAAGGGAAAGTGCAGCAACTTCAGCTCCAAGAACAGAAGGAAGAAGCCCTTGGCCATTCTTGATGATTTTGAGCTCAAATCACATCCAACGCTTCTCTAATTTTAAAGGTAAGTTTATGATTGTATTCTAAACTCCCTCTTCTCTCTTTTATGTGAATTTGATTTGAATTCACTGGTTGATTCTTGAGTTCTAGCAAGCATGTGAATAGTAGAGGTTGAATGAATTTGATGATTCTTGCTTCCCTTCTTGTTCCCTTGATTCTTGGTGATGATGTATTGCTTCTATGACTTGATTCTATGTATTTATTGCATCTCCTTTCATGGTTTCTTGATTATGAGTGATTGGCCATTGATGAGTGCTTGAGAATTGGATGATAACTTGATGCATTTCTTCCCCCTTTCCTTGCTTTGTTTCTTGCATATTTGGTGATTGAAGTTGTTGCTACTTATATGGCATGAATCTATGATGAATTAGTGTTATTTTCATGTTTGGTTTATGTGTTTTCTTTAGCTTTAGAGACTCCCCTAGCCTTGCACCAAAATCCCCTGTTTTTCTATCCAAATCTGATGTGTTGGTTGCTGTGTGGTCCTTTCTGTACCGAGACACGGGGGTGTCTCGATTTGCTCTATGTTGGTGACACTGGCATGTCACCTTCTGGTATCCGTTGTTCGTCTCCTGTACTGAGACACGGGGGTGTCTCAGCTTGTTCTTCCAGGGGGCACGGGCGTGTGCCCTAGGAATTCTCGTTTTTTCCGCCCCTCTTTGCATGGCTTTGCTTCCTTTTCATTTCTTTTAGTTAGCTTTCCTGTCTTGTTTATTACTTGTATGCTTCATTAACTTGTTACATTATGTGCTAAGCTTAATGTTGTGAATCCTTAACTTGTTTTATACCCTCTTTTGTGAATTACGAACTTATATGAAACGCATGCTCCCATATGACTTAAGTGTGAATTTATTTTATGTCCTCTGCATCATGAACATACATACACATCCGTCGAGCGTCTAATGTGGTTCATATTGAGTCTAAGTTTGTCTTTTGTCTTTGCCTTTCCTTTAGGTCCGTTCCTTGGTTGACGAGGTTCTCCTCTAGACGTTCGTTTGCTTCCTTTGTTCCCGGTGCTTCTCGGAGGTGAGGTTTCTTTCTTTTTAGCTATTATGACCTACAACCCAATATGTAATTTAAGCCCGCATGCGAACTATATATACGTATAAATAAGTGCTCGATATGTATTTTGCGGGAATTGGCCCATTTGCTATGAAATCCATTGAAAATGCTTTTATATGTATGTAAGCTATGTTTTGTTTATTCGTTTTCGAAAAGGGTTGGTGTGTGTACGTGTTAAGTTTTGGCAAGAAAAGCTTTTGTGACAAGTATACGCTTTGTGGGATTTGTGCGTGTGAGTTTTGTGATCTGTGTGTGGGCCCCAGAGAAGTGGTATGTGATCTCGGGTCGGCCATGGGGTCGCCGGGCCCTCTCATCAACACGACTCCATTTACGGGAGACTTAGTTCTCCTATGCCGACCGAGCACTTTTAAGGTTGGCCGTCGAAGGAACTGGGTGGGATCCTCCGGTTCACAAGTTTCATTTTGTGGAGGGTCGAGAGGGGCATCTCTCTTCCCCAATGGTGTGGAGGTGGAATTGTTTATGAGTTTTGTTTTAGTATAAGTAAGTAAGTGTGAGTACTCGTTCCCGCCGTGTTGTGTTTATCCTTATGTTTTTATATCCGATACGGTTTGTGAAACGGGGTGGACTCATAAATGGTAAAACTTGGGTGAATTTGGCCTTTGGCCCTAAATCTTTACTTGTATATATATAGTATCACGGGTTAAACTCTTTTGGGAGTGCAAAAACCACACCCAGTTCATGAACACTATTGATTTGAATATGCTATGCTCCTACCTATACGTATGTGTGCGTGTGTAGCCCCCTCACCAGTCTCTAGGACTGACCCTCGTTGCTTCTTTCTTTTTCCCCTTTGTTTTGAGCTTTGCAGGTGCTCGGTTGGGAGTCTGGCTAGGCGGCGGTTGTCTTTCGAGTCTTGGGCGTCGTTCGAGTCTTTGTAGCGTCCTTGCATTTGTATATTTACTTTCCTGTTTCGGTACTATGTATATTTGGTACTACGTATAAATAATTATAAGCTATGTTCTGTAATTTGAAGTTTGAATATTTATTTTGGCCCGGGGTGGGCAAAGCATGTTACAGTATGTATATCTTGTTTTAAGGTTATATGCCTGTAATTGGTTTTGTTATGTGATCCTGTAGCTTCCGCGCTTTTGATTTATTTTGTTGCGCACTCTATTCAGGGTCTAGACCGCCTAGCCTAGAGTTGATTTTGTTTGTCACCCATTCGCCATAGTTCGACGCGGGGACGGAGTTCCCATTTCGGCACCCGGGTTGGGCTATGGTGCGGGGGATGTGGCGCCCTCCGCTCCGGGGTGTTACATCCTTAAGTGATATCAGAGCTCTGGGTTGCAAAACCCGAGCTCTAGCGTCGTGTTAGGTCTGTCTAGGTCGTTCGGCTTAGGATTATGTGATTGTTTGCATACATTCTCATCTCTTACGTGAACTACCTGAATTATTTGGCTTAATTATGTTAATAGTTCACATGAACATGTACTGAACCCTGCATGCATCGATCCCTTGGAATCATTTTTCTTATCTTAGGATGAGTTCTTTATATCAACGTACTTCAACAAAAGGAAAACAAGAGAAACAAGTTTCTTTGGTCTCAAAGAAGTTTGAGGGCTTTAATCCACCGAAGTGGTTTGGAGGCGATAGTGTTAATGCAGAGGAGTGGCTATCCGTGGTGTTGTGGATTTGGGGAAATTGTTCGGGAACCTCACAAGAGAAAGTAAGACACACTTCCCGCTTACTACAAGGTGAAGCTTCAAAATGGTTCAAGGAAATAAGATCACATCTAAAGAAGTCCGGAGAAGAGCTCCATTGGGAAAGGTTTATCCGAGAATTTTCCTATAAGTATATCCCTCCCAATGAATTGATTAGGAAACTCCAGGAATTTCTAGATCTTGAGCAAGAAGTGAAGATGATGGATGACCTCGTGATGGAGCTAGAAAACTCGAGAGCTAACCAAGATTGCCCCAAGGTCTGGGGATATATACAAAGGCGTAGAGACAAGAATCAACAAGCTTTCCAAAGCTCACCGGTACATAAATGGTCCGAGGAAGTTAGAAGAGTGGTTCAAGATGAAATGAATAAGCAAGAGGTGAAGTTTCACATTTCTAAGGAGGAATATAATCCAGGATCATGCTTAAACTCAAATAAGAGGCCTATGTTCCGAGAGGAAACCCAAGAACTTCAAGAGGTCGACTACACCAAGAAGAAGAAACTTCAACCACCAAAGATGGATCTGATACCTCTTCCATTGGAGATAATTCAATGCTCTTATTGTCAAGGCCCTAATCACACCGAAGAAGTTTGCCGAAAGAAACTTGGGAGATGTTACAAGTGTGGGGAACCGGGACATAAGGTGAAAAGTTGCCCGAGGACTAAGGATTTAAGGACTACGAAGAGCCAGAATTCCAAGACTCCAAGTTCAATCCAAGTGGATATGATTGAAGAAGGAGAACGGTATGCCAAGCTCGACACTACCGCCATGGTGAAAGGTACACCAAACATTCATGGCACTACATACGTGCATTTTATTTTAATTGGTGTTACTTTTCTTTTTCTTGTTGTTCTCGGTGCTTGCGTGTCTTTGTTATTACTTGCTTTCTTGTGGTTTCCCCCTTCCTTTTCTCCTTTGTGTTGTCTCTCTCTTTGGTGAGAGGTTGGTGAGTAGAGTGTCGAGTAGTTGGTGAGTTGCGAGGGCCGAGCTTTCTTGGTGGCGGTTCTCTTCCGGCGGTTGTTCTTGAAGGCGCCTAGTTCTGTTAAGGTAACGGTGTTACCATAGGCGTGGGTAGTTGTTTGTAGGAGGTCCATTCGGGGCTCAACGGTATCTACGGGTGTTAAATGGAAGGCTAGCCCGTTAATATCTTTTGTAGAAGTGGTTGGTAATTCTGGGACGGTGCGATAAGCTTCGTGGCTTTCCTTTGAGTTAACTTAGAGGTCGAGCCAAGCTTAAGGAGACAAAGATCGAAGTAAGCCACCTTTGGTGTTTCTTTGAAGATGGAATTCGTTTCCACCCAATGAGGACATCGAGGTTGTCGTGATCTTTATCCCGAAATTATTTTATATTTGGAGTTTCTCTTCCAGTGGACTCTAGCGAGGTTGTTGGAGTTAAGTCGTTGTTGAGGAGCTCTTAGAAGGTAATTTCATCCTTGTGAATGCTTCTTTGTGGAGTACCTTGGTCCCATCTAAAAAGAAGACGGGATTTAGGATGAGTATATGTTACCGTGAGCTGCACAAGTTAATGGTGGAAGATGAATACCCTTCTTGCTTGCTTCGAAGAGTCGTTAGTTCTTCTTCAGTGTTCTGTGGTCTTTGCTGAGTGTGGTTTCAACAAGGGTATGGTCGACTACGCATTTTGGTAGAATTTCCTCAGAGATTAAGTCTCTAGTGTCATTGGGAGTCAGCAGAGGGTTTGTCGTTGCACAAGTCTCGTCCCATGACATGAAAGACAAAGAAGAGGCATGGTTCGAGTGGATAAGGCTTTTGAAGAGAGTTACCTTGATTACACGAGGATACTCAAACTTTTTCGTTACGATCGAGGTACTAAGGAAGACTTCGGTTGTGCGTTGCTACGGACGGTTCGAGCCTATGTCTCAAGAAGTGATTAGTCACGAGACTAATTCCACTCATGGTTCGAGACTTGTAGAGCCGGTAATGGTGTTGACATAAGAAGAGACATTGTACACTTAGTGTAGCAATGTCTAAGGTTCTTTCGGTAGAAGACCGAACATCAAGAACCGGTAGTTTTCCCTACTGCTTTTCGATTTTAATCAGAAGTGGGAGCAAACCAAAGTTTGCTAAACTAAAGGGATTCACTCGGATTTGGTGAGTGCCACCGAGTGATCGGGACATGAGAAGTCTCCCTTATATTTTTATTTAAGGAAGCCATGTCACGAGGAGATTACTACTCTTGGATCAGGGTAGCGCAGCGGAAGCGTGGAGTCGAGCTCGTTCAAGTGTCCTTTTGGGTCTCGCTTAGGACCTGAGGACAGGTCCTTTTGAAGGAGGGAAGTTTGTAACATCCCGCTCGTCCGGCCTTTCTAAGTACGCCTTCACGGGTGAGCTATGTGAGCTTTTAACTATTTAATTATGTAAATTTAGTGTTTATTATACTTCTATGTGATATATTTGAATTATTTGAAACTTATTTGACCTTATGTGATTTGCTTATACGTGTTCGTTTTCTTTGTTTCGTTCCTACTCCGTTTGTGTCCGTTTTCATTTTCGATCTTTGTGACTACGTGCTATGCGTGACTTATAGGTGTTATGAATGTATCTTTATGGTCATTACTTGTTTTTGAGTTCGTTTGATACGGTTTTGAAACCGTTTTATGTTTTAGGGACATAAGGGCCTAACGGGCTTTAGCGCACCTTGTGTTCCGGAAGGCGTAACTTGAGCTTGGGAATTCGGATTTGAATTCTGGAAGATGCGTTGGACTCGCAATGCAGAAATCAAGACAAAGAATCAAGATTCATATTTTTCTAAGCCCATTTGATTCCCCGTTTTTCGACCGGAACGAGCCCTTGTGTTTAAGAGTACCCTTTTGTTGACTAATCTTCACTTGTGGGACCCCATTTAACCCCAATTAAGCCCCTAACCCTGACTTACATGTATCTAACCATCCCTCACTCTCTCCTACTCCCTCATTTCGTCCCACACCCAAGGAAAAAGAAGGGAAAGTGCAGCAACTTCAGCTCCAAGAAGAGAAGGAAGAAACCCTTGGCCATTCTCGATGATTTTGAGCTCAAATCACATCCAACGCTTCTCTAATTTTAAAGGTAAGTTTATGATTGTATTCTACACTCCCTCTTCTCTCTTTTATGTGAATTTGAGTTGAATTCATTGGTTGATTCTTGAGTTCTAGCAAGCATGTGAATAGTAGAGGTTGAATGAATTTGATGATTCTTGCTTCCCTTCTTGTTCCCTTGATTCTTGGTGACGATGTATTGCTTCTATGACTTGATTCTATGTATTTATTGCATCTCCTTTCATGGTTGCTTGATTATGAGTGATTGGCCATTGATGAGTGCTTGAGAATTGGATGATAACGTGGTGCATTTCTTCCCCTTTCCTTGCTTTGTTTCTTGCATATTTGGTGATTGAAGTTGTTGCTACTTATATGGCATGAATCTATGATGAATTAGTGTTATTTTCATGTTTGGTTTATGTGTTTTCTTTGGCTTTAGAGACTCCCCTAGGCTTGCACCGACATCCCCTGTTTTTCTCTCCAAATCTGATGTGTTGCTTGCTGTCTGGTCCTTTCTGTACCGAGACACGGGGGTGTCTCGGTTTGCTCTATGTTGGTGACACGGGCGTGTCACCTTCTGGTATCCGTTGTTCGTCTCCTGTACTGAGACACGGGGGTGTCTCAGCTTGTTCTTCCAGGGGTCACGGGCGTCTCCCCTAGGAATTCTCGTTTTTTCCGCCCATCTTTGCATGGCTTTGCTTCCTTTTCATTTCTTTTAGTTAGCTTTCCTGTCTTGTTTATGACTTGTATGCTTCATTAACTTGTTACATTATGTGTTAAGCTTAATGTTGTGAATCCTTAACTTGTTTTATACCCTCTTTTGTGAATTATGAACTTATATGAAACGCATGCTCTCATATGACTTAAGTGTGAATTTATTTTATGTCCTCTGCATCATGAACATACACACACATCTGCCGAGCGTCTAATGTGGTTCATATTGAGTCTAAGTTTGTCTTTTGTCTTTGCCTTGCCTTTAAGTCCGTTCCTTGGTTGACGAGGTTGTCCTCTAGACGTTCGTTTGCTTCCTTTGTTCCCGGTGTTTCTCGGAGGCGAGGTTTCTTTCTTTTTAGCTATTATGACCTACAACCCAATATGTAATTTAAGCCCGCATGCGAACTATATATACGTATAAATAAGTGTTCGATATGTATTTTGCGGGAATTGGCCCATTTGCTATGAAATCCGTTGAAAATGCTTTTATATGTATGTAAGCTATGTTTTGTTTATTCGTTTTCGAAAAGGGTTGGTGTGTGTACGTGTTAAGTTTTGGCAAGAAAAGCTTTTGTGAGAAGTATACGCTTTGTGGGATTTGTGCGTGTGAGTTCTGTGATCTGTGTGTGGGCCCCGGAGAAGTGGTATGTGATCTCGGGTCGGCCATGGGGTCGCCGGGCTCTCTCATCAACACGACTCCATTTACGGGAGACTTAGTTCTCCTATGCCGGCGGAGCACTTTATGGTTGGCCGTCGAAGGAACCGGGCAGGATCCTCTGGTTCACAAGTTTCGTTCTGTGGAGGGTCGAGAGGGGCATCTCTCTTCCCCAATGGTTTGGAGGTGGGATTGTTTATGAGTTTTGTTTTGGTATAAGTAAGTATGTGTGAGAACTCGTTCTCGCCGTGTTGTGTTTATGCTTATGCTTTTATATCCGATACGGTTTGTGAAACGGGGTGGACTCATAACTGGTAAAACTTGGGTGAATTTGGCCTTTGGCCCTAAATCTTTACTTGTATATATATAGTATCACGGGTTAAACTCTTTTGGGAGTGCAAAAACCACACCCAGTTCATGAACACTGTTGATTTGAATATGCTATGCTCCTACCTATACGTATGTGTGCGTGTGTAGCCCCCTCACCAGTCTCTAGGACTGACCCTCGTTGCTTCTTTCTTTTTCCCTTTTGTTTTGAGCTTTGCAGGTGCTCGGTTGGGAGTCTGGCTAGGCCGCGGTTGTCTTTCGAGTCTTGGGCGTCGTTCGAGTCTTTGTAGCATCCTTGCATTTGCATATTTACTTTCCTGTTTCGGTACTATGTATATTTGGTACTACGTGTAAATAATTATAAGCTATGTTCTGTAATTTGAGGTTTGAATATTTATTTTGGCCCGGGGTGGGCAAAGCATGTTGCAGTATGTATATCTTGTTTTAAGCTTATATGCTTGTAATTGGTTTTGTTATGTGATCCTGTAGCTTCCGCACTTTCGATTTATTTTGTTGCGCACTCTGTTCAGGGTCTAGACCGCCTAGCATAGAGTTGATTTTGTTTGTCACCCGTTCGCCATAGTTCGACGCGGGGACGGAGTTCCCATTTCGGCACCCGGGTTGGGGTATGGTGCGGGGGATGTGGCGCCCTCCTCTCCGGGGTGTTACAGATGTACTTCATCAAGAATTACCCGCTTAAGTTCTTCCGTCTAGCGCTTGAAGCGTGGGCCACCATAGCCACCGCACCTAAACACAGACCCGCATATGAAATAGGAAATCCATACACGAACCCAACTCTAAGAGAACGGGAGACCACACACTCGCTAGGCTAGGCGGAGCTAAGCCTACTCATAGTGTATAACAAATAAATCAAATAGCAGAAGCAAGGAGTTCAATAATCATATAAATCTAAGTTAATTACGTAACAAGTATACAAAATTACATAGTCTCCATAATAAAATTCATATAAGTATCATAACATATCATAATTTCAATAATTCATAATATAAAGCAAACTTGGAGGCAAAAGAAATCATTTAGAATATCAAACGAAGGCAAGAAAAGCACATCATACACCATAAGGTATCACTTAACCCATGCATATATGTAGCTCAACCAATTCATATCAAATCACCCTATAAATCAAATCCAAGACTCATAACACATAATTAAACATGTTAACAATACATAGGAGTCATGATTGGCGTGGGAGAAAGAACATCCAAAGCACTTAAAAAAGTAAAAACCACACATAGGAACAAGTAACGGGCTAACGCCTAACTTCCCGTGCCAAACAAACGGCCATTAGCTAGGGCAGACCTCCAGCCCTAGACTAATGGCCGTTAGGCCAAGACACTAATGGGTGTTAGTGATTCTAGAAACCCAGGGCGTGGAGGTAACGGCCGTTACCTCCTGCACGCTCGAAAGGCCCTGACGGGCGTTAATGGCTCCCGGGGCTGAAATAGTGCGAGGTTCAGCCCCTGTTCATCCTGCACTTCTTCTCCAACCAAGGTAACTCCAAAAGAAACGCATTAGAGCATGAAAAGATAGCAAAAACACAAAAGAATACCCCATAAAACTTATCATACAAGCAACACAAGCAGGAAGAGGTAAAATTTATGTGGGATGAGAATTATGAGAAAAGCTTTAACTTCTTGAAGGAAAAATTAGTTTTTGCTCCGGTGTTGACACTTCCCGAAGCCTCTGAGGGTTATGCTGTTTATACGGATGCTTCCAAGGAAGGTTTAGGTTATGAGTTAACACAGAAAGAAAAAGTGATTACGTATGCCTCTCGGACATTAAAAGAGCATGAAAAGAATTATCCTACATACGATCTTGAGCTCGCTACCGTGGCAATTAGAAAGTGGAGACATTATTTATACGGGGTGTATTTTGAGATTTTTACCGACCACAAAAGCCTCCAATATTTATTCACTCAGAAGGACTTGAATATGAGACAAAGGTGTTGGATGGAACTTTTGGAAGATTATGAGTGTACTATCAAGTACCATCCCAGTAAAGCTAACGTGGTCGCCGATGCACTTAGTAGGAAGGTTAGTGTATCAAATTTAGAAGTGGGTGAAAGTAGTGGGATTGAGCCAATTGTTATAAAAGCTCGAGTTACTAACATTTCCATACAATCGGACTTGAAGTATAGATTATTTAAGGCTCAGAATAATGATCCGAAAGTGTAGAGGTTAGTAGCTAAAGCCAGAGTTGATCCAGAATGTCCATTCAGGTTCGATGAAATCGGTCTTCTTCGTTTCAAGAACCGAGTGGTTGTACCCGAGGAATTGAAATTAGTGTTGCTCGAGGAAGCTCACAAATCGGTGTATTCTATCCATCCTAGAGGGAATAAAATGTATAAGGATTTGAAACAATATTATTGGTGGTATGGATTAAAGAAAGATGTAGCCGAGTATGTAAGACATTTCGTAACTTTTCAAAAAGTTAAAGCCGAGCATCAGAAACCTGGAGCTTTTCTACAACCGTTACCTATTCCAGAGTGGAAGTGGGAACATGTGACGATGGATATTGTATCTGGGTTACCGAAAGAAAAAGGGGGTTTGATGGTATTTGGGTGATTGTGGACCATTTAACTAAATCTGCACACTTTCTACCGGTCTGGATGTCTTACAAGATTCGCAAGCTAGCCGATTTATATACTAGGGAAATTGTTCGACTTCACAGGATTCCAATTAGCATCGTTTCAGACAGAGATCCGAGATTTACTTCGAAGTTGTGGTAGGAATTACAAAGTGTTTTGGGTAAGAAGCTCAAGTTTAGTACATCATTTCACCCACAAATGGATGGCCAATCTGAGAGATTAATAAGGTATCTCGAGGACTTGCTTTCAGCTTGTGCTTTAGACTTTCAGACTTCGTGGCATGAGCAATTACCGTTGATTGAATTTATATATAACAACAGTTTTCAAGCCTCGATCGGTATGGCTCTTTATGAATTACTTTATGGTCAGAAAGGTCGATCCCCGTTGTTCTTTGATTTAGAGGAGCGAAAATGGACTAAAAGGGAAGGAGTTAAGAAGGGTGAAAAGTTGGAGATGCCTTCTAAAGCCGTAAGGGATATGATTGAAAAAGTCCAACAAATACAACAACGGATGAAATCAGCTCAAGATAGACAAAAGAGCTACGCCGACCTTCGCCGAAGGGATCTCAAATTTGAAGTTGGAGACAGGGTGTTCTTAAAAGCGTCTCCTCGTAAAGGATTTGCTCGGATCGGAAAAGGAGGAAAGCTTAATCCTCGTTACTTAGGTCCTTCTGAAATTCTTGTAAGAGTTGGTGAAGTAGCCTATCGGTTGGACCTACCGCCGAGCCTTACAGGGATTCATAATGTATTTCACTTGTCTCAACTAAGGAAATACTACCCCGATGAAAATGAGATCCTACCTGTTGAAGAAGTGGAATTGGAACCGAATTTAACCTTCGTTCAGTGACCGATTAAGATTTTGGTAGAAAGTTTTAAGAGTTAAGAAACTAGCGAATTCCAATGGTTAAGGTTCTTTGGAGAAGTGACAAAACGGAAGAGGCCACGTGGGAAACCGAAGACAAGATGAAACTGTCCCACCCAGAGTTGTTCCCTCCCGAGCAGTGAATATGGGGACCAAATTCTTTTAAGGGGGGAGGATTATAATGACCCAGATTTTTTTCGGACGTTCAGGTAAGCACGCCACGTGTGGGTTTTCGAGAGTTAGGATTTATTTTAACTCTTTTGTTAATAATTTGTACATTTCATGACATTATATGAATTACATCACAATAAGTTTATGTGAAATTTATATCAACTCGACAATTATCGCATGATTGTATTTAATTATCACGTGAATTAATTGTCGAACATGATTTAATTTCCAATGTGTCCTTAGTTGATCAATTCTTTAAATTAGAGGACTTAATTGCATGAGCATTTCATGGGACTAAAATGATCATTTCTCCTAAGAAAATCGTTCATTGCATAACTTGAGAGCTTGAGGATTTAATTGCAAATTGGTAAACTTTCATCCCTTTTATTGCTACAATCACGTAACACACATATATACACAACACAGAAATACTTTGCTTCCTTGCTCTCCATTTTCTCGAGCAAACCCCCAGAAGAAGGAGAAGGGATTTCATCATTTCCAAGCTATAATTCTGGAAAATTTTGGTCTTTGAAGCTTTAATCATTTCCATAAATCCATCTCTTGTATTCTTCTTTTCCTTCAAGGTAGATATGGGAGATTTGTTTGAATTCTTGAATTATTGCTTGAAAGTTAGGGTAATGATTGGATTGAATAATTTGTAAATTAGTTGTTAGAACTTGGATTAAATGCTTTCAACTTGAATTTATACATGAATTTTTGAAGTTTATGGACTTGGTTGATGAACTCTTGTGTGGGTTTGATATTGATGATTCTTGAGGATCAAAGCATGATATGAGTGTTTTTGATGGTTTTTATTGCACTTTAAGTATGCTAGCATGTTTCTTTCATGATTTTATTGTTGAAATTTTACCTTTTTCATGATTTTACCTCTTTCTTTGTTAATCGAGTTAAAGGGGTGAATAATTAATTAGGGTCACTGCTAATTGAATTGAGAACCTAGAGGGTCACACACAAAAACTTGGTTACATGAGTTGAGGCTTTAAAATGATTAAACGAGTTAATCAGGCCAAGAGGGTTCCACACGTGTGAAACCACACTTGTGGGTCACGTGACTGGACACGTGTCATTGGGACACGTGTGCCACACGTGATTATTTAATTATATATTAAATAATTAATTTGTTAATTATTTAATAGACTTTGGTTTAATTTTGAATTAAAAAGAAAATCTTATTTGGGAGAAAAAATAATCTAGTTAATTAATTAGATAAAAATAAGTTATTTATTTTAAATAAATAAAGTATAAAATTATCCAAAAATAGTTTGGATATTTTTAGCTCTCTTGAAATTTGATTTGAATTTGAATTGAAAGTCAAAGTCAAAATTACTTGATGAGCAAGTAATAGGAGAGAGGGACCAAAATCCTTAGCCCATAAGGACTAGGGATTTTCGGCCATTCACTTATTATAAATAGGGGAGCTCGAGCTCCCCTTAGAGCTAATTGGCAATTCTTTTGGTTCATGTGTTGAACACCATCCTTTCTCCAAGATAAACGAAACCCTAGGTTAAGCCTAAACACTAACTAGAGAACTAGCATCCTTACTAGTTATATTGTAGTCAAGTTGGTGGATTATATCTAGAGAGCTTCAAGTTAGAAGTTTGAAGATTCGAGCTTTACCAAGGAGAGGGGATCAAGCCGCGAGAAAAGCGTTCTTGGGTGGCTTGAAACGCTTCAAGAAAGACAATTAAGAAAGTAAGTTTCTTATCCCTACGAATTTGGATACACGATTGCGAGTGCAAGGTCCTTTTGTTGGAAAATTTTTTAAATTTCTGCTGCTTTTTGATTCGTGTTTTCCAACATTAAAGACTCCAACAGACTCTAATTCCCGCCTAGCACGCACCTTCAAAACACTGAAAGGTGGAGGCATCAGTCTATGGAAGACTGAGGGAGGGGTTTAATAATTATACGCGCAAATATCATACAAGCTATAATCTCGGGTAAAGTTTTATAAAAAGAGTAAATATAAGTTCAATAAGAATAGAAACATCGCCCGAGACTACAAGTATCACGTTCAGTAATTAATACAATTTCAGTCAATCAGTGGCCCGACGAGTCAGGGCAAGTCTCCAACCTTTACTCCGACAGTGTACAATAGTTAGGTTATCAATTGGTTAAATGATCATGTAAGTATTACAGTGCAACCAATCAATAGCAATTTAAGTAACCCTTTTCCCTCCGGGTGATGGTTGGGTTTCCAAGGCCGAACCATCCAGTCACATTGAGCATCGGGTACATGAATCCCATGCCTGGAACACCTTCCTCCATCAATCTCTTGGTGGATTCAGGGGTCATCCCAAAATGGTGAGGATAGTGTAAGAGTTACTAGTCGGCCCTTGCTTTCCCAGTTGACTCAATACACTACCCTCGGGCCCACATGCAATACAATATACTCGCCAAAATACGGTTGTTCAGTACAATAAATATGGTGCATTTTCAATCATTTGAGGTTTTGGGAAAGGTTAAATAGATATAGATACATTTTGGCCAAAATCCACATAAGGGTTTTAAAAGTTCTATGTATCTAGAATTAAACCTCACTTGTAGAAACAAAAAGAGAACAAGGACACAACCTACGGTGCCTGCTCCTTGTCACCAACCAATTAAAACGAACGGTATAATCATGGAGCAATATGTCATGCATCGACACTTATGGAATATCATGATCATATTCATGCATAAAATGAGCACAGAATAACATGTATCAATCATTTAGAGGCTTAGGAACGGAATTGAATTTCATAATTTTGTGCAGAAAATCACAAACACCTTCTGGAGCATGGGAATGGCCAAACTCCAACAAAACTCTTCCAAATGCAATTAAATCATGAAAGAAACATGCTAGCATACTTAAAGTGCAATAAAAACCATCAAAAACACTCATATCATGCTTGATCCTCAAGAATCATCAATATCAAACCCACACAAGAGTTCATCAACCAAGTCCATAAACTTCAAAAATTCATGTATAAATTCAAGTTGAAAGCATTTAATCCAAGTTCTAACAACTAATTTACAAATTATTCAATCCAATCATTACCCTAACTTTCAAGCAATAATTCAAGAATTCAAACAAATCTCCCATATCTACCTTGAAGGAAAAGAAGAATACAAGAGATGGATTTATGGAAATGATTAAAGCTTCAAAGACCAAAATTTTCCAGAATTATAGCTTGGAAATGATGAAATCCCTTCTCCTTCTTCTTGGGGTTTGCTCGAGAAAATGGAGAGCAAGGAAGCAAAGTATTTCTGTGTTGTGTATATATGTGTGTTACGTGATTGTAGCAATAAAAGGGATGAAAGTTTACCAATTTGCAATTAAATCCTCAAGCTCTCAAGTTATGCAATGAACGATTTTCTTAGGAGAAATGATCATTTTAGTCCCATGAAATGCTCATGCAATTAAGTCCTCTAATTTAAAGAATTGATCAACTAAGGACACATTGGAAATTAAATCATGTTCGACAATTAATTCACGTGATAATTAAATACAATCATGCGATAATTGTCGAGTTGATATAAATTTCACATAAACTTATTATGATGTAATTCATATAATGTCATGAAATGTACAAATTATTAACAAAAGAGTTAAAATAAATCCTAACTCTCGAAAACCCACACGTGGCGTGCTTACCTGAACGTCCGAAAAAAATCTGGGTCATTACAATCCTCCCCCCTTAAAAGAATTTGGTCCCCATATTCACTGCTCGGGAGGGAACAACTCTGGGTGGGACAGTTTCATCTTGTCTTCGGTTTCCCACGTGGCCTCTTCCGTTTTGTCACTTCTCCAAAGAACCTTAACCATTGGAATTCGCTAGTTTCTTAACTCTTAAAACTTTCTACCAAAATCTTAATCGGTCACTGAACGAAGGTTAAATTCGGCTCCAATTCCACTTCTTCAACAGGTAGGATCTCATTTTCATCGGGGTAGTATTTCCTTAGTTGAGACAAGTGAAATACATTATGAATCCCTGTAAGGCTCGGCGGTAGGTCCAACCGATAGGCTACTTCACCAACTCTTACAAGAATTTCAGAAGGACCTAAGTAACGAGGATTAAGCTTTCCTCCTTTTCCGATCCGAGCAAATCCTTTACGAGGAGACGCTTTTAAGAACACCATGTCTCCAACTTCAAATTTGAGATCCCTTCGGCGAAGGTCGGCGTAGCTCTTTTGTCTATCTTGAGCTGATTTCATCCGTTGTTGTATTTGTTGGACTTTTTCAATCATATCCCTTACAGCTTTAGAAGGCATCTCCAACTTTTCACCCTTCTTAACTCCTTCCCTTTTAGTCCATTTTCGCTCCTCTAAATCAAAGAACAACGGGGATCGACCTTTCTGACCATAAAGTAATTCATAAAGAGCCATACCGATCGAGGCTTGAAAACTGTTGTTATATATAAATTCAATCAACGGTAATTGCTCATGCCACGAAGTCTGAAAGTCTAAAGCACAAGCTGAAAGCAAGTCCTCGAGATACCTTATTAATTTCTCAGATTGGCCATCCATTTGTGGGTGAAATGATGTACTAAACTTGAGCTTCTTACCCAAAACACTTTGTAATTCCTACCACAACTTCGAAGTAAATCTCGGATCTCTGTCTGAAACGATGCTAATTGGAATCCTGTGAAGTCGAACAATTTCCCTAGTATATAAATCGGCTAGCTTGCGAATCTTGTAAGACATCCAGACCGGTAGAAAGTGTGCAGATTTAGTTAAATGGTCCACAATCACCCAAATACCATCAAACCCCCTTTTTCTTTCGGTAACCCAGATACAAGATCCATCGTCACATGTTCCCACTTCCACTCTGGAATAGGTAACGGCTGTAGAAAAGCTCCAGGTTTCTGATGCTCGGCTTTAACTTTTTGAAAAGTTACGAAATGTCTTACATACTCGGCTACATCTTTCTTTAATCCATACCACCAATAATATTGTTTCAAATCCTTATACATTTTATTCCCTCTAGGATGGATAGAATACACCGATTTGTGAGCTTCCTCGAGCAACACTAATTTCAATTCCTCGGGTACAACCACTCGGTTCTTGAAACGAAGAAGACCGATTTCATCGAACCTGAATGGACATTCTGGATCAACTCTGGCTTTAGCTACTAACCTCTACACTTTCGGATCATTATTCTGAGCCTTAAATAATCTATACTTCAAGTCCGATTGTATGGAAATGTTAGTAACTCGAGCTTTTATAACAATTGGCTCAATCCCACTACTTTCACCCACTTCTAAATTTGATACACTAACCTTCCTACTAAGTGCATCGGCGACCACGTTAGCTTTACTGGGATGGTACTTGATAGTACACTCATAATCTTCCAAAAGTTCCATCCAACACCTTTGTCTCATATTCAAGTCCTTCTGAGTGAATAAATATTGGAGGCTTTTGTGGTCGGTAAAAATCTCAAAATACGCCCCGTATAAATAATGTCTCCACTTTCTAATTGCCACGGTAGCGAGCTCAAGATCGTATGTAGGATAATTCTTTTCATGCTCTTTTAATTTCCAAGAGGCATACGTAATCACTTTTTCTTTCTGTGTTAACTCATAACCTAAACCTTCCTTGGAAGCGTCCGTATAAACAGCATAACCCTCAGAGCCTTCGGGAAGTGTCAACACCGGAGCAGAAACTAATTTTTCCTTCAAGAAGTTAAAGCTTTTCTCATAATTCTCATCCCACATAAATTTTACCTCTTTCTTTGTTAATCAATTTTTGAAGGATCAACTTCTAATCCATTCCCCGAAATAACATGTCCCAAGAAAGAAACTTTGTCGATCCAAAATTCACATTTACTAAATATAGCGAATAACTGATGCTCCTTCAAAGTTTGTAACATGAGTTTAAGATGTTTCGCGTGCTCTTCGGAAGACTTTGAGAATACCAAAATATCATCGATGAAAATTACCACAAACTTGTTGAGAAACGGCCAAAAAATCCGATGCATCATATCCATAAAAGTTGCAGGGGCATTAGTTTAACCGAACGACATTACCACAAACTCATAATGCCCGTACCGAGTATTAAATCCTATCTTTGGAATATCCTCGGCTCGGATTCGCAGTTGATAGTACCCCTGTCGTCGATCAAGTTTCGAATAAACCTTTGATCCCTAAAATATATCAAATAGCTCCTTAATATTTGGAAGAGGATACATGTTCTTGATCGTCATCCGGTTCATCTCCCTAAAGTCGATACACATTCTTAAAGTTCCGTCCTTCTTCTTTACGAACAAAACCGGTATACCCCAGGGAGAATAACTTGGTCTAGTGTACCCAATCTCCAACAACGCATCAAGTTAAGTCTTCAACTCCTTCAACTTGGTCAGAGCCATACGATACGGAGTCTTGGAGAATGGCTCTGCATTAGGGTAAAAATCGATCACAAATTCAATTTCCCTATCCAGAGGTAAAGTATCCAGTTTCTCAGGAAAAACATTGGGATAATCCTTTACTACTTCTGTTTCCTCCAACTTCATCTGATCTTTAGGCCTATTGAGAATATAAGAAACGAATACCGTAGCTCCTTCTCTAAAAAGTTTCTGAGCTTCAAAAAAAGAAAGTAGAGGTACAGTCTTCGAACTCCAGCCCACAGTAACCTCTGAACCTAACTGGACTCTCTTTGCCCGATAATCAATTGTAGCATAATGTCTATATAACCAATCCATACCTAAAATAGATCCGTAGCGAGTCATCGGCATCTTGATGAAATCAGTCAGGAAAACTCGGCCCTCGATACTCACTGGAACATCCCTGTACACCCGATTTGTTTGTACACTACTACCAAAGGGAGAACTTACCACATAACAGGTAGAAGAGCAAATAACGGGCGAAGGTAAAGTAATAGCAATAGCACTAGAAAGAAAGGAGTGTGTAGCTCCCGAATCAAACAAGGTATGAATGTTCGTGCCATGTATACATATTGTACCTTCAACTACCGTGGCGGGATCAACATCAGCCTCTTGCTCTTCTTCCTCTAGAGCATAAGCACAAACTCGAATAAACGTCCTCTGACCCCCGACAGGCTGATCACGATGATCCGGACATCGATCCACCATATACTCGGCACTCCCACAAATCAAACATAAACCCAAATGCCTTCTACAATTATCATAGTTATGCTTAGGTTGCCCACAGAAAGTACATTTGGGCTTCTCGGGAGGTGGTGGCAAGGCAGGGGTAGGTGGAGCTTTTTGAACCGGTCCCGCTGGTCGGGACTTCTTCCAAGGCCCTTTAGGAGGTGTAAGAAATAGGCCTCTTGCTGGCGCTAGATCCCGAGCCAGAACCTGAACCCGAAGCCTGTCCAGACCAGTAAGTAGATATGCGTGCATTTACCGTATCCTCGACCTTCAAAGCCTTTGATGTAGCTTTCACCTAAGTGCTCATATTAACCGCTTCAATGGCTGCTTGTATATCCGGTCGTAATCCTTGAACAAACTACGTTACTTTATGAAAATCATCACTCACTATATTAGGTGCATAGCGAGACAATCTCTCGAACTCAACGATGTAGTCGGAAACAGACCTCCCTCCTTGATTCAACTCGGTGAACACTTTCAATCTGCGAGTGCGGGATGATGGAGGAATAAACTTGTTCTTAAATTCCCGGACAAATACCTCCCAAGTTACTTCTTCACCAGCGGTATCTAATATAATCTTTGTACACTCCCACCATGAATAAGCTTCACCCTAAATCAAAGAAATTGTACAACGGGCCTTCTCTTGAGAGCTACAAGGAATAAGCTCCCAAACTCTTTTAATCTCCTTAAGCCATTGTCCTGCTTGTATGCCGTTGCTTTTGAAAAATTTCAGAGAATGTTGATTTTGAAATTCCCTGAGTACAGCAGAAATCTGTGCTCAAGGTTGTGGTGGTGGCACTGGTGGTGCTGGAGGAACATACTCTGTCATCCTCTGATCAAGTAAGTGAACCATGACATTAAGAAAACCCTGTGGTTGAGCTTGAGGGGCTGGAGGTGGAGGAGAACGGTCTCGGTGATGGTGCCTATGACCCAGAGAATGCTCACGGCGAGGGCGAACTCGAGGCATCCTGAAAATTAAGACACTGAATATGCATGTTGAATTAATGGGTGTAAATGAGTGCAATTAAAATTCTCAAGTTGCAAGTAAAACACATAATTCAAATAATTTCAAGTTATAATGCAAGACTCTCACGTTGAAAAATAATTTCCTATGTCGTACGACCTAGACTTACAAGGCATGACACTAGAGCCCCAGTTTTGCAACCGGGCTCTGATACTACCTTATGATGTAGCACCCGATACGATAGGATGCCACATCCCCCGTACTATAGCTCGGTCCACATACGAAATGAAGAATCCGTACATAAACCAAACGTATAGCGAACGGGTGACAATAAAAAAAAAAATCCTAACTACGCGGGACTAACTCTGAAACCATGTAACCTGTGCATTGAAAATAAGCGGAAGCATAACCATTATCATTAAGCAGGACCATTTACAACACAAGTTCATATCCTTCAACACGTGAAACCATAACAGTATGTACAATAATTCCCAAAAATATCATGAAGCAGTCATAAGTACATTAATATGGAAGTGTCCTATGCAAGACACGAATTAAATACTCCAACGGACTCTAATTCTTGCCTAGCACGCACCTGCAAAACTCTAAAAGGTGGAGGCTTCAGTCTATGGAAGACTGAGTGAGGGGTTTAATAATTTTAAGTGCAAATATAATACAAGTTATAATCTCGGGTAAAGTTTTATAAAAAGATTAAATATAAGTTCAATAACAATATAAACATTGCCCGAGATTACAACTATCAAGTTCAATAATTAATACAATTTCAGTCAATCAGTGGATTGGCGAGTAAGGGCAAGTCTCCACCCTTTACTCCGACAGTGTACAATAGTTAGGTTATCAATTGGTTAAATGATCATGCAAGTATTACCGTGCAATTAATCAATAGCAATTTCAGTAACCTTTTTCCTTTCGAGTGATGGTTGGGTTTGCAAGGGCGAACCATTCTGTCTCATTGAGCATCGGGTACATGAATCCCATGCTCGGAACTCCTTCCTCCACAAATCTCCTGGTGGATTCAGAGGTCAACCCAAAATGGTGAGGATAGTGCAAGAGTTACCCGTTAGCCGTTTCTTTCCAGGTTGGCTCAATACACTACCCTCGGGCCCACAGTTCAATAAAATATACTTGCCAAAATACGGTTGTTCAATACAATAAATATGGTGCATTTTCAATCATTTGAGGTTTTGGGAAAGGTTAAATAGATATAGATACATTTCGGCCAAAATCCACATAAGGGTTTTAAAGGTTCTATGTATCTAGAATTAAACCTCACCTGTAGAGACAAAAAGAGAACAAGGATACAGCCTACGGTGCCTGTTTCTCGTCACCAGGAAGCTGGTATGTGCACGAAAGATAAGTGTACGTGAGACACGACTCTTATGAACCAATTAAGAGGAACGGTGTAATCATGAAGCAATATGTCGTGCATCGACAATTATGGAATATCATGATCATATTCATACATAAAATGAGCATATAATAGCATGTATCAATCATTTAGATGCTTAGTTATAGAATTGAATTTCATAAGTTTGTGCAGAAAATCACAAACACCTTCTGGGGCGTGGGAACGGTGGTTCTGGGTTTCAATGTAAGATAGGGACGACCGTTCCCGACTCCCCGAACTGATCCCGCGCATCTGTAAGAAAATGGCATTTTTGGCACTTGGGAACGGTCGTTCCGGAATATGAACTGGGATGGGAAGGGTCGTTCCTGTCTCCCCGAACTGATCCCGCGCGTCTATAAGAAAATAGCATTTTTGGCACTTGGGAACGGTCATTCCGGAATATGAACTGGGATGGGAATGGCCATTCCCGTTATGGCAATGATGCAGAAACGGAGCAGCAAAACAGGGGATGCTCGAACCATAATCAAAAATCACCAAACTCCAACAAAACTCTTCCAAATGCAATTAAATCATAAAAGAAACATGCTAGCATACTTAAAGTGCAATAAAAACCATCAAAAACACTCATATCATGCTTTGATCCTCAAGAATCATCATTATCAAACCCACACAAGAGTTCATCAACCAAGTCCATAAACTTCAAGAATTCATGTATACATTCAAGTTGAAAGCATGTAATCCAAGTTCTAACAACTAATGCACAAATTATTCAATCCAATCATAACCCTAGCTTTTAAGCAATAATTCAAGAATTCATACAAATCTCCTATATCTACCTTGAAGGAAAAGAAGAAGAAAAGAGATGGATTTATGGAAATGATTGAAGCTTCAAAGTCCAAATTTTTCCGGAAATATAGCTTGGAAATGATGAAATCCCTTCTCCTTCCTCTTGGGGTTCGATCGAGAAAATGGAGAGCAAGGAAGCAAAGTGTTTATATGTTGTTTGTGTATGTATGTGTGTTACATGATTGCATGAATAAAATGGATGAAAGTTTACCAATTTGCAATTAAATCCTCAAAGCTCTCAAGCTATGCAATGAAGGATTTTCTTAGGAGAAATGATCATTTTAGCCCTATGAAATGCTCATGCAATTAAGTCCTCTAATTTAAAGAATTGATCAACTAAGGACACATAGGCAATTAAATCATGTTCGACAATTAATTCACGTGACAATTAAATACAATCATGCGATAATTGTCAAGTTGATATAAATTACACATAAACATATTGTGATGAATTCATATAATGTCATGAAATGTACAAATTAATAAACAAAAGAGTTAAAATAAATCCTAACTCTCGAAAACCCACACGTTGTGTGTTTACCTGAACGGCCGGAAAAAATCTGGGGCGTTACATTTTTAGCTTGCAAAAACCATCCCCGGTTCATGGATCTCTGTAACGCCCTAGCATGGGCCCCACCTCCCCTGCACTAAAACCAAGCGCATATATGAATATAGTCCGCACACAATGTAACGCCCCGTGTTTTCACACGTGTAGGTAAGTGTTACGTGCGCATTTTTATTTAATTATATGATTTTATATATTGATTTACTAATTGAATTCGTTTCTAAATTGAATTATTTGTTTAAATTCCATATGTATGTCAATTTGAGTTATGAATATATAAATGAATTTGTGAAAATGTGAATTTCGTGAATTTGGTGTTATTTGAATGAAATTTCATGTTTCGTGTAATCTGTGGGCTTGATTGTAACTTATTTGAATGTTTTGGACTCAATTGGAAATTGGGTTAGGGCTTAATTGCCACTTTTTGAAAGTTTAGGGACCTATTTGTATATAGGCAACCCTGAACGGTTTTCGCGATATCTTGAGCTCCGGACCTCAAAATCGAGATCCGTAACCGGCGTTGAACTTGTTTCGACGTTACGTACCCATTAAACTTGACCTTATACATTTTCGATACCGTTTGAACCTCCGACAATCAACCTCATTTCTTATAACTTGTTTTAACCGTTTCCTAAACGAACCGGACTTGAACCGACCCGTATTCTACCTATTTTATCACTGAATATCAGCATATTCCTCCTCCTTGCTCCCACATTTGATCGATCAATTCATCCTAAGAGAGAAGCAAGAGAAGCTCCAAGAAGCCCTCCTTTGTTGAACCTTCAAACTTTGAGCTAAAGATCAATCAATCTTCCATCTTCTTCCAAGGTAATTGGTGATTTATATTCTCCATCTCCTCCTCTATCTTTTCATCTATGGAAAGCTTGGCATGAGTGAAGGATTCTTGGGTTGTGAATATGAGCTTGAATTGAGGGTTTGAACTTGATCCTTGGTTTTAATGGTTTAAAGTGAAACTTGATGCTTGATAAATGATTCTTGTGAACTTTCTATCCTATTTACATGTTTAAATTTAAGGTTTGATGATGAGTGCATAATATGCCATTAATGGACCTTGAAGCTTCCATGGATGAAAGCTTGTTATTGGATGATCTTTTGCCAACTTTATGTATAAGTTCTTGCATATACGAATGGATTACATGATATATATGAGTTTTGAGGCTTGAATACATGTCTAAGTGTAATATTTGAGCTTCCTTGTTGCTGCCCTGTTTTGCAAGCTTTTTTTTCTTGGCAAAACGATGAGCTGACACGGCCGTGTCAGCTTTGAACTGAAACTGGACACGGCCGTGTTAGGCTCTCGACTTTGAATTTTTCTGAATTTAACCTCGGACACGGCCGTGTCCAATTCCTTTGAAAACTCAACACGGCCGTGTCAAGCTCTCGACTTTGAATTTTTGGACTTTAAACCTCGGACACGGCCGTGTCCGTTTCCTTTGACAACTCAACACGGCCGTGTCATTTGAAATGGCAGCTTTGGGGAACCTCTTTTCTTACTTTTATCTCGTTTATGGCTCGTAATGGTGGATTATATGTGACGTGATTATATTAAAGCTATGTTTACGATTGATCTATGATATTGATAACCTTATGAATGCAAGTATGAAAGTATGAATGATATGAACGGGAATGGATACGGTTTTACCGTAAATTGAATGAAACTTGTTGAATTATGTGTTTAATTGGATTCTATGAAATTCATGACCATATTTGAACATATTCTTGCATTTTAAGCATTCCTTAACATAATATTGCATAGCCGAGCATCTAATGTGGTCATGATTGAGTCTCACACTACCTTTGTCACACAGATCTTGATCCCGTGGGTGACGAGGTTGAGCAGTGAGAGCTTTGTCGGGTTCTTTTTGTCTGCCAGGTGGGTTTTTCTTCTATTAGTTAACAATATGACCCCGAACACCTAATGTGTAAGATTTTTGGCCAAAACCCTATATAGGTATTTATACCAAGTTTTTAATGAGCAAATGTTTTAAACGAAAGCCTTTTTCTTGAATATCCTACCAAAATGTTTTGGCGAGTAATGATTGAGTGATCACAATGAATGGGGGCCCGGGACTTAGTGTAGTGGTGAACCAGGGAAGCTTGGGCTGACGGGAATCCATTTATACTAGTTCCAACAATTTCGGCAACCTGGATTTCACTAGGAGATTAGTGAATGAAAGGGGACCCGCGCTTTTGGGGATTCATGTACCCCTCTAGCATTAATGAATGAAGGTTCGGGCCTTGCAAACCCGTTCCCTACCCGGAGGAAAAAGGAGTATATGAATGATCGAATGAATGATCTAATGAATGTGCACGAAAGAAAGAATGGATGAACGAATGAATGAATGAATGATTGATGAATTACACGAGGTGGTGGTTGGAGATAATGCACGCCCTCTCGCCGGGCCACCAATGACCTAATGAATGAAATGAATTGTTATAATCCTATTCGTTGTATTTATTTCCCACTTGGGAAAAAGGATTCAAAACCTCGAATAAGGATTATAATTTGCATGTACGTGTTTAAATTCTGCAATATTATGATATTATGCCTATCTTTTTATACCCACCGGTCTGTCTAAGACTGAACCCGGAGTTGTTTCAGTTGTTTTTGCAGGAAGGGATGCTAGGCGGGATACAAGTCTGAGAGAGAGTTTTGCATGGTGTCTAGCCTTTCTTTCGTTACACTCATACGCTTACTTTTATTGATACTTTGGATTTTGTTTTTGTATGGAGCGTACATGTATATGGTACCTATATGTATCTTATTCAGGCTTAAATATTGGTACATAGAGCGTATAGCTCAATATATGAATTACATGTTGGTACCTAGAGCATCTAGCTCAATATATAATATATGAATGATTGCTTCCGCCTTTCTGTTACTCTGATTGTTGTTGCTCTGATTGTCGTTGTTGGGGTTTAAGTTATAGGTTAGTCCCGCCTGGCTTAGCGAGTGTGTATGTCTCCGTTCGCTATGATTTGGCTCGTGTGTGGAAATTCATTTCATATACGGGTCGGGTCATGGTGCGGGGAATGTGACGTCTCGCGCTCGGGCGTTACTTCCTTTGAGTGGTATCAGAGCCCAGGGTTGCAAAACCAGGGTTCTAGTGTCGTGTTGAGTCAGTAGGTCGTTCGGCTGTAGGAATTACTTGTAATATGGAGCATTTGCATTTAATATGATAAGGTGCTTTGATTTTTGACTTGAATGATTGAATGAATTTATTGCATTGCCACGCATGAACTAAATCTGGCATGCATGTTAGTGTTTGAATTGATAGGATGCCTCCGAGAAGACATCGGGAAAGGTCTCCGGGACACCGTCACCACCGTGATCATTCCCCTAATCCTCCACAGCCGCCTATGAATATGGAGCACTTTATGGAGGCGGTATATAACTACGTGGAACATAGAAGGGGTCAGGATCCTCCAGTACAACCGCAGGCTGAACAACAAGCACCTCCTCCAAATAACCCGAGAGATCATCATGGGTTGTTTTTGAGTTATAATCCTCCAAGGTTTTCGGGTTCGGTTGACGATGCTATATCGGAAGGATGGCTCACTCGGATTGTAACGCCCCCACCCGTACCAGAACAAGAGGAGAGCGGCGTCTCAACCCCCGCACTGAAGCACCTCTCAAGTAATGGTGTGAGCCATCACTCAAGAAATACTCCAACGAACGGCTGTCTATCAGAACTATACATGTACAACGATGTGGCTATGCAGCGGAAAATCAGAGTATTTTAAAACTTTTCAAAACATGTGCGTGATGGCATGTAACAAGCAAGAACATATTGATCGTGTAAGAGAGACTCGGCATATCAGAACATATAACATATTCACATATAAGTACCGATACAGCAGAGTTCAAAATATCGGTAACAGAGTAGCAGAAAGAGTATAACAAAGATACTCAAGTATTCAGAAACATATACAGAAACATAAAGTGATGCAGCCATAAAACATATGCAGGACACAAAAGGAAGTAATACTAAGTCCTGACTGAAACAAAAATGACAATCTAGAGCTTCAAGATACCTCTAGACTACGGCTGCAAGACCTGAAACCACGAGGCAAGAAAACGGGAGAGGTATTAGTCAAAAGGACTAAGTGAGGGAATACTTTAAAGAAAGTACTAAATTAAAGAACTTGAAGTAAAGTTCGAAACTGTTAAATGCGATGCTTTAAAGAAAAACTCGAAACAAGTTCGGTTGATAAAACTCTTTGAATGCGATGTTGTAAAAGAATGCACGTTATAAAACATTTTCATGAATGTTATCACACGCGCACACATATGCTGTTGATGGTTCATAGTTCTTTCATAAAACGGGATAAGGGTAAAGTGAACTTTTCCAGATATGAACCATCCTTTATGAAACAGAATTTTGCCCGGAAGCTAGGCTCCTCCATCCTTACTCCAGAAAACATGATTTGGTTGAGCATCGGACCAGGATCAACAATAATTCCACGTATAGTAGAGTATCGGACCAAGATCAACAATAACCCCACATATAGTAGAGCATCGGACCAAGGTCAACAACAACTCCGCACATAGTAGACTATTGGACCAAGGTCAACAACAACTCTTACCAACACATACAAACATGCACCATCCTCCACCGGTTGTCACTTCGGGTAGCTAGCCCTAGGCGACCTGTAAACATGTAATGGGAACAGATTTGCTGTCCGTTACCAGACAGATTGTCCTGACTTAACAAACCTCCTGTTAAAAGTCGGTGTCAATTGTCTAAGTGTGGCGGCCGGTATTGGTGATGCCGTTGGCGCTCACCTCCCGAGCATCACCTCCACACATAACCGCCGGGCCCAAACTATAAACTGTATGCTTGCATTTAAGATTTAGCAGTGACCAGAGTACCACTCCAGTATGCTAACAATAACATGTGAAACTGTAACTGTAACATATGATGTTGTCTGTAAAACATATGATTCTGTCTGAAAACATGTGATTCTGTCTGTAAACTGTACTTTGAAAACATATGCAAAACATGTAACTGTCTTTGAACAAGAATGCAGAACTTTGGAAAACATGTACTGTTGATCAAGGTATACTATTAAAGTATGAATGATCCTTTCAAGAGAATGTCCCGATAAAAGGGATAGTTCAAAACGAGGTTTAGCTTTGAATTTCAAAACATATGATACGATAGTATAATCGTGGTTCCAGTTGGAAAACATTTATAACTTCACCTCACCTAATAGTACCAAAAGGTAGGTAGACAGATTATGCGGTACCCTGGGGATCCCAGTGCTCAACTTTAACTCCTGTAGGTGGTGTACTAGAGTGAGCTTAACAACTAAGACCCACTACTAACCAAGATGCATATGAAATGCATGAAACAATGAACAAGGAACATGTAACACAAGAGAGTAATACCATTTAAGGTATCCAAGAAAGGTAACACACAAAGGAACACGTCAAAGTGAGTTACTCTTAACGTTAGACTATGATCTTACTATAACCGAGTAAGCTTTTGTCAAATTATGAATCCTATCGCAAACCTTAGGTTAAGAAATAAGTCCACGAAAGAAAACACATTTTGAAAAAACATTTTAGACCCTGGATATGGAAACCCTAGGTGCAAATGTCTATTAAGAAAGCACAAGTTTTAATTCATTTTTACTATTCAAAAGCACTATTCAAAAGTACTATTCAAGATTACTATTCACATGTTACTATTCACAGGTTACTATTCACATGTCGGGTCAAAGGGTCGGGTCAAACCCTTACTATACACACACCCACACACACACGGTACACACACACACACCATGCACGAACACACACACACACACGGCATGCACACACACACACACCCTAATCAAATTATGATCTTGATTATAACCTATAGTTTCAAGTTCATGTTAATATAATCAAGTGTGATCTAGGTTAAAGGTATAACCTATAGTTAAGAGATCCAATTAAGGCATAAGATCAAGTTATGAAACACTATTCTATCTTAGGTTATAACATGTGACACTATTAAAGTGTATAACATAATCAAGGCACTAATCCATTAATCCAAATCATATCATAAGCTCAATTCATAAATCAAGAATCATATAACAATGTGACAACATGTCACAACATATATCATATCATATCATATCATATATCATGAACCTTTGGGCATGTAACATGTAACAATTTAATTCAATACCAACATGTAACAAGTTGTGACATAATTAATTGTAAATCACTATTCCATTAGCTAACATGCATGAACATAATTTAAATTCCATAATCATGCATCAATTCTCATAATATAACAATCATATCACATGGTCATAGCATATACTAGAGCAATTCATAACATATTCAAGCATATACTAAACAATTAAAACATATAAACAACTACACAAACATATCATGAAAACTATGTAATAAATGCATAAAATAAAATCCTATATGGCTTAGGGAAGACCCTAAGACCCAACCTAAACATAATATAAACATACCATAACATAAAAACATAAACTAAACTAAACATAACATAAAACAAAACAAACTAACCTAGCTACAAGGGGGGGTGGCCGACGGCAAAGAGGGGGAGAGGGAGAGAAGAAAAGGTGTTGTTAACACAACTTTGAGCAAGGAATGAAATGCCATGGGAGGGGTATTTATAGTTGTGAAGAAGCCCCTCACCTTGCAATTAGAGATGGCTTAAGGGTAGGAGAGCAAAACAAGAGTTCATCCACTTGTATCTTCTAGAAGCTTTAGGGATTAAGAAGGTAAAAATGGGACTGCTGGGGGTATTTCTGTAATTTCGTCCCCCAAGGCTCAAGGATAAGTGGCTGGAAGTATAACCATTCCGACGGCAAGAAAATTAGCTTCGAAACGCATATTCATTCGTCGAAATCGGATTTACCGTTTGAAAGATACATTAGTTTTAGTGAATAAAAGCTTTGAGCTCGAAACTCGACATGAGTGAAAAACGACTTTCTAGAATGATTTTCAAGTCCGGATTGCTTCCAAAATTCAAGAAATAAATCGAGAAGCGTTTTGAGTCCAAAATCGACTATAAAACGTTTTACCGTTAAAAAGTTGAAAACGTAGGATGAATAGTGAATTCTCACGTACGAACGTACGCTTCAAAATTTCAAGCTAGGGTTTGAATCAAGAGTTGTAAAACATCTCAAAAATCTTGAAATAGCTCAAGTAGTGCAAATCCGAAGAGAAAACATTTTCCGAATGAAAACCGTTCGTAAAAGCAATATTAAACTAGGGTTTTCAAAAACGTTTTCAATAAAACAAAGTTCCGGAATGGATTTCCAAGCCAAGAATGATTTCAAAAGACTCGTCTCGACTCAAGGATCGATTCAAATGTAACTTGGGTAGGAAAAGGCATCAGAATCAAAAGCTCATTTTCCGATGAATAGTAACTTTGGTCGGTAAGTTCCAAAAATACCCTTATGGCTCAAGAAAGACTTTCTGAGTTCGGGAAACCAGTTCAAACGATTGGGAAACATGTGTGATGAACCTCTAGGGTTCGAGTAGCAATATGAACAAGGTAGGCTCGGGTTATGAATAGTAAACTGTATCAAAGGTCAAGAATTCCCCCTTAAAGCATGTCAGAACATAAACGAGCACAAAGTTCATGTAAGAAAGCAATGCACGATGATTCAAAAAGATGGATCACGGTCTATAAACGCTTTACCACTGCCTTAACTTACTGTTTTCATCCAGGCCCTGTTTTGGGTTGTTACACGGATTGAGAGGATTTTTAATGTTCGACAATTCACATCTCAAGAAAAGGCCCAGTTTGCTATTTTTCAATTGGACGGAGAGGCCTACGATTGGTGGGAACGCACCCGAGAGAAGCTCGAAGTGGAAGGAGAAGAAGTTACTTGGGAAGTCTTTTTAAGGGAGTTTAGAGAAGCCTTTGTTCCTGAAGTCGTTCGAGAAAGGAAAGAACAAGAATTTATGGATTTAAAGCAAGGGACGCGGACGGTGGCTCAGTATATTTCTCTTTTCAATCGGCTTGGCAAGTATGCACCTCATATTACAAGGGATGAAAAGAGAAAGGGAAAGAGGTTTATAGCTGGATTGAGACAGAATCTGAGGTACGGGCATGCAGGCTATAATTTTGAGTCGTTTGCTGACACTGTACAACGGGCTCTGGTATTGGAAGAGGAGTATAAGAAAAAGGATCCCATACCTTGTATGTAAATAGGACAAGGATCGGGATTTGGCAAAGGGAAAAGACCTATGGTGGCTCCCTCACAGCCATTTCAAGGGCAAAACAAGAGGTTTCGACCTACAGGAGCTGCACCGCCGAAGCCACAAGCACCTCCAGCTACTTCTGATCCTCGGCATGATAGGTCACCATGTCTATTTTGTGGAGGCCCGACTCACACCTACAACACTTGCAGAAGGAGGTTGGGACAGTGTTTGATTTGTGGAAAGACAACACATATGGCCAATACTTGTCCAGATAAGACTCCGGGATATCAACCGGGAGCTCAAAGGCCGATGATCCCAGCTCGTGCATATGCCCTTGCGGGTGAAGAGCAAAATGTGGAAGCCAATCCCAATGCTATGGTGGAAGGTACGATATGCATCCATAACACGAACATACATGCATTATTTGACCCTGGCGCTACTCATTCTTTTATTTCTTGCAAATTAATTGATACTTTGTGTTTGCCTGTTATGTGCTTAAATGCTTGTTATGTGGTGAGTTCGCCGTTGGGTGGAAGTCTTGAGACGGATCGGGTGGTCAGAGATTGTGTGATTGGGTTTGAAGGCAGAGAATATCAGGCAGAGTTAGTGGTGATGCCGATGAACAGATATGGGGTTATTCTGGGGATTGATTGTGTAACACCCCGGAGCGGAGGGCGCCACATCCCCCGCACCATAGTCCAACACGGGTATCGAAAGGGGAACTCCATCCCCGCATCGAACCATGGCGAACGGGTGACAAACAAAAATCAACTCTAGGCTAGGCGGTCTAGACCCTGAACAGAGTGCGCAATAAATTAAATCAGAGGTGCGGAAGCCACAGGATCACAAAACAAACCAATTACAGATATAAAAGCTCAGAAAGAGATATACATATTTCAACATGCTATGCCCACCCCGGGCTAAAGAAATATTCAAAGCTTCTAACTACAACATAACTTATATTTATTTATACATAGTACCAAATATACGTAGTACCAAAGCGGGAAAGTAAATATGTAAATGCAAGAACTCTACAAAGACTCGAACAACTCCCAAGACTCGACAGACAACTGCCGCCTAGCCAGACTCCCAACCGGGTACCTGCAAAGCTCAAATCAAAGGGGAAAAAGAGAAGAAGCAACGAGGGTCAGTCCTAGAGACTGGTGAGGGGGCTAACACACTCACACATACGTATACATAAGAGCCAAGCATATACAAATCGAAAATGTTGATGAATCGGGAGTGGTTTTTACATTCCAAAAGGTTTAACACGTGATACTAGATATACGAAGAAAGAGTTAGGGCCAAAGGCCAAAATCTAACAAGTTTTACAAATTAGGAGTCCACCCCGTTTCACAAACCGTATCGGATACATAAGCATAAAGCAAACCATATCGGATACAAAGCATAAATGGAAACATGGCGAGAACGAGTTCTCACACACACTTACTCAGACTAAAGCAAAACTCATAAAACAATCCCACCTTTACACCATTGGGGAAGAGAGGTGCCCCTCTCAATTCCCACCACAGAACAGAACTGATGAACCGGGGGATCCCGCCCGATTCCTTCGACGGCCATGCCAAAATGCGCTCCGTCGGCATAGGAGAACTAAGCCTCCCGTTGGTGGAGAAGTGCACAGGGGTCGTAACCGGCGACCCCAATGGTCGTCCCGGGTTTCCCTTACCCACAACTCCGGGGCCCAAACAGATCACGGAACTCACAGACACATATCTCACAAAACGTACTTATCACAAAAGCTTTTCTTGTCAAAACTTAACACGTACGCACACCAACCCTTTTCGAAAACAAATAAACAAAACTTAGCTTATATACATATAAAAGCCTTTTCAATGGATTTCATAGCAAATGGGCCAATTCCCCCAAAATACATATCAAACACTTATTTATATGTATATATAGTTAGCATGGGGGCTTAAATTACAATTAGGGTTGTAGGTCATAATAGCTAAAAAGAAAGAAACCTCACCTCCGAGAAGCAACGGGAGCAAAGGAAGCAAATGGACGCCTAGAAGACCACCTCGTCAACCAAGGAACGAACCTAAAGGCAAACAAAGGCAAAGGATAACCTTAGACTCAAAATGAACCACATTAGACGCTCGGCATATGTGTATGTATGTTTATGATGCAAAGAATATGGAATGAATTCACATTAGGTCATATAGAGACATAACATGCAAACAAGAACATTTCTCACAAACGAGGGCAAAGACTAAATCATAAATTCACAAGATCAAGCTTAACACATCATACAACAAGTTAATCATGCATATACATCATAAACAAGGAAAGAAGAACCAATAAAAAGCAACGAAACGATGAAAGAAACTCCTCCCGGCCAAAACCTACTGAGTGGACACGGCCTCGTCCAGAATGCAAAGGAATCGGACACGGCCGTGTCCGGTTTAAATTAAATCAGGGCCCATAGTCGAGAGCTTGACACGGCCGTGTCCATTTCCCAGTTATAACATGACAAGGCCGTGTCATGCTTTCGGGACAGAAAAATAGCGCAGCAACATTTCAATTTTTGGAGAGAAAAACAGGGCATTTCGGTATCAAGCCTTAAGGAGTCTCTTATGCCTTCATAAACACATATAGCAAGCAAGGAAATAACACCAATCCAACACATTTTCATGCCATACAAGTGGAAATAATTTCAGCTCCAAAAATTACAAGAAACAAAGCAAGAAAAGGGGAAGAATGTATCAAGCTATATCATCAAGTTCTCAAGCACTCACCAATGGAAAATTGATCATAACCTAACTACCATTAAAGGAGATACAATAAATGCTACGAATCAAGTCATAGAAGCAATATATAATCATCCAAACTCAAGAGAATCAAGAAGAAGGCAAGAATCATCAAAATCATCCAACCTACACTATTCACATGCTTGCCAAATCTCATCAACCAACCAAGGGAATAAGCTCAAATCCACATATAAGAGAGAAGAGAGAGTGTGGAATACAATCATAAGCTTACCTTTCGAATTTGAGAAGATTCGGATGTGATTTGAGCTCAAAATCATCAAAATGGCCAAGGGTTTCTTCCTTTCTCTTCTTTTCCTCTTGGAGCTGATCCTTTCTTGTGGGGGAAAGGGAAATGGCTCGGTTTTGGCAGCTTAAGGGATAAGAGAGGGCTTAAGCCAAGGTATAAGTCATGGTTAAGGGTTGGTTAGGGTTTAAGTGGGGTCCACAAAGCTCAATTAAGTCAAAAGGTAGCTTTAAGGCGAAAGGGTCTCGTTCCGGTCTAAAAACGGGGAATCAAATGGGCTTAGAAAAATATGAATCTTAATTCTTTGTCTTTCTTTCTTCATTACGAGTCCAACGCATCTTCCGGAATTCGAATCCGAATTCCCGAGATCAAGTTACGCCTTCCGGAACACAAGGTGCGCTAAGGCTAGTTAGGCCCTTATGTCCCTAAAACATAAAACGGTTTTAAAACCGTATCAAACGAACTCAAAAACAAGTAACGAATATAAAGACGCATCCATAACACGTATAAGTCACGCATAGCACGTAGTCACAAGAATCGAAAACGAAAACGAACACAAACGGAGCAAGAACGAAACAAAGAAAACAGATACGTTCAAATAGATCACATAAGGTCAAATACTTTCAAGTAATTCAACTATATCACATAAAAAGTATAATAAACACATAATTAAATAATTAAAAGCACACATAGCTCACCCGTGAGGGCGTACCTGGAAAGGCCGGACGAGCGGGATGTTACAGATTGGTTGTTTCGGTACCACGCCATGGTTGATTGTTTCACCAAGACAGTTAAGTTGGGAGAAGAAGTGGTAGTGGCTCATAAGAAAGAATCAGAGATTACACCTCTTTTGTCGTTCACTGAGGCTCATAAGTTGATAAGGAATGGGGCAACGGGATTTATTGCCTATATCTTGAATAAGCCGAAAGATCAGGCAAAGTTGGAAGAAACTGAAGTGGTAAAGGAATATCTTGAGGTGTTTCCCGAAGTTTTAGGTTCTTTGCCTCCGGATCGAGAGATCGAATTTGTAATAGACTTATATCCGGGATCTGAACCTTATTCTAAGACTCCTTACCGGATGTCTCCGGCAGAGTTACAGGAGTTAAAAGTTAAGCTGGAAGAACTTCTTAAGAATGGTTATATTCGACCGAGTTCATCACCGTGGGGCGCGCCGGTTCTCTTTGTTAAGAAGAAAGATGGAACCTTAAGGATGTGTATTGACTACCGGGAGTTGAATCGGATGACGGTAAAGAATAAATATCCATTGCCTAATATAGAGGATTTGTTTGACATGCTACAAGGATCAAGAGTGTATTCCAAGCTCGATTTAAGGTAAGGATATTATCAGTTAAAGATCAAGGAGGAAGATATTCCTAAGACAGGATTTAATACCCGGTATGGACATTATGAATTCGTGGTGATGCCATTTGGATTAACTAATGCGCCGGCAGCTTTTATGGACATGATGCATCGGATTTTCCGGCCGTATTTGGATAGGTTTGTTGTGATCTTCATCGATGATATTTTGGTGTACTCAAGGTCGGAAGAGGATCATGCTCGGCATTTGAGATTGGTATTGGAGACTTTAAGAGATAACCAACTTTATGCCAAATTCAGTAAATGCGAGTTTTGGATCGACAAGGTGAGTTTCTTGGGACATATCATTTCGAGCAAAGGATTAGAAGTGGATCCTTCGAAAGTAGAGGTAGTTTCTAAGTGGCAGAGTCCTAAGAATGTTTCTGAGATCCGAAGTTTCTTGGGTCTAGCCGGTTATTATCGAAGATTTGTTAAGGATTTCTCTAAGATTGCGGCTCCGTTAACCCGATTAACCAAGAAAGAGGTTAAGTTTAAGTGGGATGAGAAGTGTGAAGTTAGTTTTCAGCTCTTGAAGGATAGGTTAACTTCTGCACCGATACTTGCACTTCCGGATGGTATTGAAGGGTTTATGGTGTATACGGATGCTTCCCATGAAGGCTTAGGTTGTGTTTTGATGCAAAATGGGAGAGTAATTGCTTATGCCTCTAGGAAATTGAAAGAGCATGAGAAGAATTATCCCACTCACGACCTTGAACTTGCAGCGGTGATTTTTGCCTTAGGGAAGTGGAGACATTATTTGTATGGGACTTCTTTTGAGATTTTTACCGATCATAAGAGTCTTCAGTATTTGTTTTCTCAAAAGGATTTGAATAGAAGGCAACGAAGGTGGATGGAGACTCTCGAGGATTATGATTGTGTGATTAAGTATCACCCGGGTAAAGCTAACGTGGTCTCGGATGCATTGAGTAGGAAGGCTAGTGTATCCAATTTGAAGGTAAAAATTGGACAACCAATGGAATTGGTTAAGATAAAGGCTCGTATTGGTAAGATCTCAGTACGTCCAGAGTTAAGACAACAAATATTTGAGGCACAACGGACGGATGTTGAGATTCAGAAATTGATAGAAAAGGCTCGATCAGACTCCGAGTGTCCGTTTGGATTCGATGATACGGGAATCTTTCGATTTAAGGACAGAGTGGTAGTTCCAACAGAATTGAGAAGAGCTATTTTGGATGAAGCTCATAAAACTGTCTATTCGGTACATCCTGGTGGAAACAAGATGTATCGGGACTTGAAACAGTATTATTGGTGGAACTGGTTGAAGAGAGATGTGGTGAATTATGTGAAGCATTGTCTGACTTGTCAGTTAGTGAAAGCTGAGCATCAGAAGCCGTCAGGATTGTTACAGCCACTACCTATTCCCGAATGGAAATGGGAACAGATAGCAATGGATTTTGTATCGGGTTTACCAAGAGTGAAAGGTGGATTCGATGGAATTTGGGTAATTGTGGACAGGTTAACCAAGTCAGCGCATTTTCTTGCAGTTCGGATGTCAGATAAGATAGGTAAGTTGGCTAAGAGGTATTGTGATGAGGTTGTTCGGTTACACGGAGTGCCAGCTAGCATTGTTTCGGACAGGGATCCGAGATTCACTTCCAAGTTTTGGCAAGAGTTACAGAAGTGTCTAGGGACTAAGCTTCAATTCAGTACAGCTTTTCATCCACAGACTGACGGGCAATCTGAAAGGTTAATCAGATATCTTGAGGATATGTTAAGGGCGTGTGCGTTGGATTTCTCGAGTTCATGGAATGAACAATTGCCCTTGATTGAGTTTGCCTACAATAACAGTTACCAAGCTTCTATAGAAATGGCACCGTATGAGTTTCTTTATGGAAGAAAGTGTCGATCCCCGTTGTTTTTCGATTGGGAAGAATGGAAATGGAGTAAGCAAGAAGGGGTACAAAGAGGTGAAAGGAAAGATAAACCTTCTAAGGCTATTCAGGATGCTATTGAAAAGGTCCAGATTATTCGACAACGGATGAAAGCAGCTCAAGATCGACAGAAAAGTTATGCAGACAAGCGAAGGAAAGATCTTGAATTTGAAGTTGGGGATAGGGTATTCCTAAAAGCTTCACCTTGGAAAGGATTTACCCGTATTGGAAAATGAGGAAAGTTGAATCCCCGATATTTAGGACCTTATGAGATTTTGGAGAGAATTGGAGATACAACTTATAGATTGGATTTGCCTCCAAGTTTAACGGGTATTCACAATGTCTTCCATGTATCACAACTTCGGAAGTACTATCCCGATGAATCAGTGATCCTACCGGTTGAGGAAGCAGAGCTGGAACCGAATCTCACTTTTGTTCAGAAACCAGTTAAGATTTTGGATCGGAAATTTCAAGAACTTCAAAACAGACGGTTTCCCTTGGTGAAAGTATTATGGCAAAGTGATAAGACGGAGGAAGCTACGTGGGAAACGGAAGAGAAAATGAAGAAGTTCTACCCCGAATTGTTTCCGACCGAGCAACGAATCCGAGCACGGATTCTCCTTAAGGGGGAGAGGTTGTAACGCCCCGTGTTTTCACACGAGTAGGTAAGTGTTACGTGCGCATTTTTATTTAATTATATGATTTTATATATTGATTTACTAATTGAATTCGTTTCTAAATTGAATTATTTGTTTAAATTCCATATGTATGTCAATTTGAGTTATGAATATATGAATGAATTTGTGAAAATGTGAATTTCGTGAATTTGGTGTTATTTGAATGAAATTTGATGTTTCATGTAATATGTGGGCTTGATTGTAACTTATTTGAATGTTTTGGACTCAATTGGAAATTAGGTTTGGGCTTAATTGCCACTTTTTGAAAGTTTAGGGACCTATTTGTATATAGGCAACCCTGAACGGTTTTCGCGATATCTTGAGCTCCGGACCTCGAAATCGAGATCCGTAACCGGCGTTGAACTTGTTTCAACGTTACCTATCCATTAAACTTGACCTTATTCTTTTTCGATACCGTTTGAACCTCCGACAACGAACTTTTCCTCAACCTCGTTTCTTATAACTTGTTTTAACCGTTTCCTAAACGAACCGGACTTGAACCGACCCGTATTCTACCCATTTTATCACTAAATATCAGCATATTCCTCCTCCTTGCTCCCACATTTGATCGATCAATTCATCCCAAGAGAGAAGCAAGAGAAGCTCCAAGAAACCCTCCTTTGTTGAACCTTCAAACTTTGAGCTCAAGATCAATCAATCTTCCATCTTCTTCCAAGGTAATTGGTGATTTATATTCTCCATCTCCTCCTCTATCTTTTCATTTATGGAAAGCTTGGCATGAGTGAAGGATTCTTGGGTTGTGAATATGAGCTTGAATTGAGGGTTTGAACTTGATCCTTGGTTTTAATAATTTAAAGTGAAACTTGATGCTTGATAAATGATTCTTGTGAACTTTCTATCCTATTTACATGTTTAAATTTAAGGTTTGATGATGAGTGCATAATATGCCATTAATGGAGCTTGAAGCTTCCATGGATGAAAGCTTGTTATTGGGCTCTCGACTTTGAATTTTTCTGAATTTAACCTCGGACACGGCCGTGTCCAATTCCTTTGAAAACTCAACACGGCCGTGTCAAGCTCTCGACTTTGAATTTTTGGATTTTAAACCTCGGACACGGCCGTGTCCGTTTCCTTTGAAAACTCAACACGGCCGTGTCATTTGAAATGGCAGCTTTGGGGAACCTTTTTTCTTGCTTTTATCTCGTTTATGGCTCGTAATGGTGGATTATATGTAACTTCATTATATTAAAGCTCTGTTTATGATTGATCTATGATATTGATAACCTTATGAATGCAAGTATGAAAGTATGAATGATATGAACGGGAATGGATACGGTTTTACCGTATATTGAACGAAACTTGTTGAATTATGTGTTTAATTGGATTCTATGACAGTCATGACCATATTTGAACATATTATTGCATTTTAAGCATTCCTTAACATGATATTGCATAGCCGAGCGTCTAATGTGGTCATGATTGAGTCTCACACTACCTTTGTCACACAGATCATGATACCGTGGGTGACGAGGTTGAGCAGTGAGAGCTTTGTCGGGTTCTTTTTGTCTGCCAGGTGGGTTTTTCTTCTATTAGTTAACAATATGACCCCGAACACCTAATGTGTAAGGTTTTTGGCCAAAACCCTATATAGGTATTTATACCAAGTTTTTAATGAGCAAATGTTTTAAACGAAAGCCTTTTTCTTGAATATCCTACCAAAATGTTTTGGCGAGTAATGATTGAGTGATCACAATGAATGGGGGCACGGGACTTAGTGTAGTGGTGAACCGGGGAAGCTTGGGCTGACGAGAATCCATTTATACTAGTTCCAATAATTTCGGCAACCTGGATTTCACTAGGAGATTAGTGAATGAAAGGGGACCCGCGCTTTTGGGGATTCATGTACCCCTCTAGCATTAATGAATGAGGGTTCGGGCCTTGCAAACCCGTTCCCCACCCGGAGGAAAAAGGAGTATATGAATGATCGAATGAATGATCTAATGAATGTGCACGAAAGAAAGAATGCATGAACGAATGAATGAATGAATGATTGATGAATTACACGAGGTGGTGGTTGGAGATAATGCACGCCCTCTCGCCGGGCACAAATGACCTAATGAATGAAATGAATTGTTATAATCCTATTCGTTGTATTTATTTCCCACTTGGGAAAAAAGATTCAAAACCTCGAATAAGGATTATAATTTGCATGTACGTGTTTAAATTCCGCAATATTATGATATTATGCCTATCTTTTTATACCCACCAGTCTGTCTAAGACTGAACCCGGAGTTGTTTCAGTTGTTTTTGCAGGAAGGGATGCTAGGTGGGATACAAGTCTGAGAGAGAGGCTTGCATGGTGTCTAGCCTTTCTTTCGTTACACTCATACGCTTACTTTTATTGATACTTTGGATTTTGTTTTTGTATGGAGCGTACATGTATATGGTACCTATATGTATCTTATTCAGGCTTAAATATTGGTACATAGAGCGTATAGCTCAATATATGAATTACATGTTGGTACCTAGAGCATCTAGCTCAATATATAATATATGAATGATTGCTTCCGCCTTTCTGTTACTCTGATTGTTGTTGCTCTGATTGTCGTTGTTGGGGTTTGAGTTATAGGTTAGTCCCGCTTGGCTTAGCGAGTGTGTATGTCTCCGTTCGCAATGATTTGGCTCGTGTGTGGAAATTCATTTCATATACGGGTTGGGTCATGGTGCGGGGGATGTGACGTCTCGCGCGCGGGCATTACACACAAGACCAATCGTAGCGAACGGGTACATAACCCAGACCCTGGCTAGGCGGGAGGCTAACCCTGTACCAACAATTCAAATCTCCAACAAACATAAACACGAGTACAAGCAGTAAATGCAGAAGCTTAATTTCCAAAACGATCAATATATATACAACCTTCAAGTCACAAGGATGATTCCAACACGAGACCAGAGTATTTGGCCTACACGTACAAGCTATGACGTGTGACACAAGCTAGACACAAAATTACAAAGACTAATACAATTTCCCACCTAGATCTACAAGGAACCTGAGGGACAAAGAAGGGAGGGGTCAGTCTCTACAAGACTAAGTGAATGGCATAAATAATATATATAAAGCAATAAAGTTGATGCGAGTCACAATTCCATATAAAGTTTTTCAATAAACAAGCGTAGAGTCATTATATGGAATTATAACTATCGGTTCGTTTCTGGCAAGTGATCTTGTGGCTCGGCGAGTGATCAATCTCTAACCTTTCTCCTTTAGTGAACAAGGTAAATATTAAGTGATCACACAGTTATTAAGTTTCAATTGTTACAGGATCAGGCTCAAGTGCACAGATACTCCTTTTTCCTCTGGGTTCGTGGCTCTAGTAGCTAGGCATTAACACCCAGGACAAGGTGATCAATGGGTACATAAACCCCATTGACCGGAATCCCATCAGTCCATCAAACCTCCTGATGGACATCCGGGGCTGCTCCAAAATGGTGGTCGTCAACCCGCTTTCCCAGTTCCCTCAATACACAAGCCCCTGGGTCCCAAAAAGTGTAACGTTCTCGCCAAAATGGGACAAGATCAAGATTTAGGTGCATTTGAAAACATTTGGCATTTGAAAACAAGTATATATATAATAGGTTTTTGGCCAAATTGCACATAAAGAGGTTGTAGGGTTTGTATAATTTATCCTAACAACTCCTCACTTGTACCGAACCAAAAAGAGGCAAACAGAATTCCCGAACCCTACTCGACAGGCTCGACATCCTACTGAGAATTGTCTGGAAAAGAAAAATAGGACACTAGTGAGACTCGACTCAAAATGAACCAAGTACCACGCACGACAACAAAATAAAATGAGATGGTGTGATAATGAGGTCAATTTATATCATGAACAAGTTCTCATGACTAATTGATGTTCCACTTATGCTTTGATATGAATTAAATCATGATTAACTATAAAACAAGGTAAGAATTAATGTATAATTGATCAATTATATCACATGTAAACAAGGCTCGAACAAAGCATAAACGAAACAAGGTTAATTACATAAAACACCCAAAATCAATATAACAACATAGGGAGTAACGGGCGTTACTACCCTCAAGAGCAAAAGCTGTAACGGTCGTTAATGGAGGTAGATGAACTCCTTTTTGAAAAGATTGGAGGTAACGGGCGTTACCTCCCCACAGTACAAAGCTGGTAACGGGCGTTAATCGAGGCGGGCGTCCAAAATCCTGAAAATCATGGAGGTAACGGGCGTTACCTCCCTCCATTGTAAATTGGGGTAACGGGCGTTACCCCTGGTAGAAATGCATCCCCTATTTTTCCTTCTTCTCGCAGTAACAACAACAACAACAAGCTTGCATCTTTCTTGTTCGAACAAACCATCCGAAAACTAGCTAAATACCAACTTAGACTATGGATTGTACCAAATAACTTAGGGAAACATATATATGCTTCATATATCTCAATTAGGCTTCATTTAATCCAAGGAAACATGCTCAAATCCAACCAAACTCATTCATGAAACCCTCAATTATGAGATGTGATCAACCATGCTCAAAACTCACACATCCAACTAAGAACTAAAAATAATCCATAAACCATAATATATACCAAGACCTCATATATATATATATATACACACACACACACACGGCTTACCTTGATGCAAAATAAGAAGAGAATGGAGAGAGAGGAGTATGGACCTTGGATTCCTGAAGAAATTGGTTGAAAACTTTGGCTCTTGGCTACTTCCTTGGAACGAAATGGAGAAGGGGAGAGATGGAAAAATTTATCTCTTGTTCTTGTATGAAGGATGAAGAAAATTTGTATGTATATGTGTGTTTATGCATATATGTGGGTGAAGAGAAAGGGGAAATTGCCATTTAGTCCTCCACCAATTCAAATATATGTAATGTGGTATGTAATTTACAAATTTTACAATTAGGTCCGCATCTAATGATCAAATAAGTCCAAGAAGGTTACCAAGTAGCAAATGAAGTCAATTAAGCATATAATTCTCAAATTAGAAATAATTAAACACATAAATCATGCTCGGGAAATTAAATACATACCTCACATAATTGAATTCATGAAGTTATAAAATTAAATCACGTAAATCACCAATATTCTATTTAAATAAATCAAAACACGGAACTAAATAACAAAAAAGGAATTAAATAAATCTTAAATCTCAAAACTCTCATGCGTGGCGCGCATACCTGTACGATCAAGAAGTCGGGGTGTCACAACCTCCTCCACTTAAAAGAATCTGGTCCCCAGATTCCCTGCTCCCTCGGAAACAACTCTGGATGAAATCTTCTCATTATGTCCTCCGTTTCCCAAGTAGCTTCTTCGGTTTTGTCACTTCCCTATAAGACCTTAACCAAGGGAATATGCCGGTTTCTCAACTCTTGAAACTTCTGATCCAATATCTTAATCGGCTTTTGGACAAAAGTTAAATCTGGATCAACTTCGGCTCCTTCAAGGGGAAGGATCACTGAATCATCGGGATAGTACTTCCTCAACTGAGATACGTGGAAGACATTGTGAATCCCGTTTAAATTTGGCTGTAGGTTAAGTAGGTAAGCAACTTCTCCAACTTTCTCAAGAATCTCGAAAGGACCTAAATGACGAGGGTTCAACTTCCCTCCTTGGCCAATTCTTGCAAAACCCTTGCGAGGAGATGCTCTTAAGAACACACGATCACCGACTTCGAATTCAAGCTTCCTTCTACGTTGTTGAATCATCTGAACTTTCTCAACCGCATCTTCGGTGGCTGCCGAGAGTTTTATCTTTCTAGCATCTCTTTGGACACCTTGTTGTTTCGACCATCTCCACTCTTCTAGATCGAAAAACAACGAGGATCGACACTTCCGAGCCTACAAGATCTCATAAGGAGCCGTTTTAATCGAGGCTTGGTAACTGATACTATAAGCAAACTCAATGAGATGCAAATTCTCATCCCACTTCGTCTGAAAATCCAAAGCACAAGCCCGAAGCATATCTTCCAAGTACTGAATCAACCTCTCAAATTGCCCGTCTGTCTGAGGATGTGAAGCTGTACTGAACTTAAGCTTAGTACCCAACCTCTTCTGAAGTTCTTGCCACAACTTGGAAGTAAATCTTGAATCTCTGTCGAAAATAATACTAAGAGGTGTACCATGAAGTCGGACGATCTCTCGAACATACTTATCTGCAAGTTTGCTTATCTTATCTGTCATCCGAACTGCAAGGTAGTGGGCTGACTTAGTTAACCTATCAATTATCACCCAAATTCCGTCAAGTCCACCCTTAGCTTTGGGTAATCCGGACACGAAATCCATGGTGACCTGTTCCCACTTCCATTCCGGGATAGGTAGAGGTTGTAATAAGCCTCCGGGCTTCTGGTGTTCTGCTTTTACCCTATGGCACGTCAGATAATGTTTCACAAACTCGGCTACATCTTTTTTCAAACCTCTCCACTAATAGAACTTTTTCAAGTCCTAATATATCTTCGTACCTCCTAGGTGGATAGAGTGACCCGATCTGTGAGCTTCTTCGAGAATCACCCGTTTTAACTCCACGGGTACACAAACTCGAGTCTTGAACCTTAACAACCCTGTATCGTCTAATCCAAATGGACACTCTGGATCATCTCTGGCTTTCCACACCAACCTCTGAATCTCAGGATCGATAGCTTGAGTTTCATACATTTTTTGTCTCAACTCGGGTTGTTCCGTGATATTAACCACGCGAGCCTTCAACACAAGGCTCGATACTTCCTCCTGAATCAACTTCCAGAGAAGACACGCAAGCTTTACCCGGATGGTAATGGATGTTTCAATCATAGTCTTCAAGAAATTCCATCCAATGCCTTTGCCTCATATTCAAATCCTTCTGAGTGGATAAATACTTGAGGATCTTGTGATCAGAAAATGTAACCCCCAAACTTTCGGCCTTTCAGGTAAGAACGCCACGTGTGAGTTTTGAGAGTTAGAATTTGTAGCACCCCTTACACGTGGAGGTACCACACCCCCTCACTATAGGCCGATCCACATACGAAATGGGCAATCCGTACATGAACTAACCTATAGCGAACGGGTGACAATTAAAAGAAAAGACGAGCTAGGCGGGACTAAACCCCAAAGCAATACCAAACCAAGACATATAGTTAAAAGCGGAAGCATTATTCATAAATACATATAGGTACCGTACTAACTATCAATACATTATCATCTCTTACTAACCTATACATGATCAAGTATTCAGAATGTGATAATAATGGACATAACATGAAAAGTAGCAAAATATATACATGATGTTACACTGCTAAACTCATGACAATGCAAGACTGGACCAGACTCCCGCCTAGCACGACCGGCTCTCAAGTACCTGAAAAGTGAAGTATCAGTCTACCGAAGACTGAGTGAGGGGGCATAAATATATATATTAACGCAATTACATGCAAGTTATATTCTCGGGTAAAGGTTTATAAAAGACAAATATATGATTTCAAGACTAAAGTATTCTTCGCCCGAGAGTACAACAGTCAATATTAATTACTTGTTCATTTCATGCAATCAATCAATACATGGCCCCGGCGAGTGAGGGCGGTCTCCAACCGAACTCCAAATGAACATGTACATGCTTGCTTGGTTATCAATAATTAGGTGATCATGCAATTCCCATTATAGTGCAATCGTGCAATAGTGTAATCATACAACACGTTCATGGTATGGAAATCATGCAATAACCCGAGGCGCATCCGTGGTGCCGGACTCGTCCCCAGTCTCCTTCTTCCTCCGGTTTGATGATGGGATTGCAAGGCCCCAACATCCAATCTCATTGAGCAGAGGGTACATGAATCCCTAAGCCCGGAGCTCCTTCCTCCACTAACCTCCTAGTGGATTCAGGGGTGACCCCAAACATGGTGAGGATAGCGCCAGAGTTACCCGTCAGCCCTTGCTTTCCCGGTTGGCTCTAGTCACTACCCTCGGGCCCAAACGTAACCGTCATGCTACTCGCCTAAACATGCACGAAACAATACATGGCTTGCTTGCTTACTTGAACATGACTTGCTTTCAGGACATGACATGTTTGATTCATGAACAATAACATGCTTGAAAGGATAAGAGCTTTCATAAAATTATAATATAAATACCTTTGGCCGAAATATCACGTAAAGGTTATACGGGTTCTATATAACTAGAAACTAAACCTCACCTGACAGGCGACACACGACTCGTGAATGCGTGAACGTGCTCATGATCCACAATCTCCGTCCTGGAGAATAACTGGACAAGAAACGGGACAATGTTCGTGCATGAGACTATAATTCAAGCATATTATTCCATATAATGATGCACGGCATGATCATACACGAGACAACGAGCAATAAACAATGTAGCATGATAACATGTTGTTTCGACATATAATCAATCATATAATAGCAATTTAGGGTCACATAAGCCATTGGAACGAGGGGCTAAAAATGTAATTTTGAGCAGAAAGTTTCTGCACTGCCAGAGGCTTGGGAACGGCCGTTCCAGGCTTTAGTACAAAATGGGAAGGGTCGTTCCCCAGTCCCGAAACGGCTCCCCGAAGATGGGAACGGCCGTTCCCGTCTGTGAGACAAAGTGGGAACGGGCGTTCCCGTCCTCGGCGCCTGACACATTGTTCAAACAATGGGAACAGTCGTTCCCCATTTACAAAGGGAACGGGAAGGGCCGTTCCCGTTACACAGAAGGTTCAGAAAACAGGGAGAAGAACAGAGCAAGCACGAAATGAACAACCAATCTCCACAAACACTCATAATTCTATTCCAAACATTATAATTCATGAAGGAAAATATATACATAAGCTTGAGAGGTAATAAAACCTAATAAAAACACATAATCCATGCTTTAATCACCATAATTACCAACTTTAGCTCACATATGAACTCATGCCATATTCTTCCATATTTTCAAGAATCCAAGTTCCAATTCATGTTAAAAGCTCCTAATCATGCTTCTAATATCTAAAGCACATAATATTCAAGTGAACCTCAAACCCTAGCTTCACATATGAAATTCAAGAAATCATATTTATATCCATGGCTACCTTGCAAGAAAGAAATGAAGTGATATGAGATGATGATGATGATGCCTCCAAGCTATCCAATCCTTCCAATTCTTTGATGAAAGTGATGAATTCTCTTTTCTTTCTTGAATGGAATTGGCTCGGTAAGGGAGGAAGCAAATATGAAGTTTAGGATGAAAAATGAGGATGAAGCTTGTGGAAGGAATGTATATACCGATACCTTTGGGGTTAAAATGTAATATTTAGGATCAACCCTCCAAGTTATTTAAGTTATGCAATTAAGGATATCAAGTTTGGAAAGTGATCACTTTAGTCCCCTAATATTTTCATGCAATTAGGTCCTTAAAGAATAGGGATTAGCAATTAAGGACAATTATGCAATTAATACCTATTGGACAATTAATTCATGTAACCATTAAATTCCATTTATACAAGAATTCTCGAAATGCAATGAATATCATATAATTTTCACGTAATCATGTTGAACACGATTGATAGAAATTAATCTAACACGTTTAAATTAAATAAACGAAAATAATAAAATAAAATCCTAACGCTCGAAACCCACACGTGTCGAGCGTACCTGACTGTCTGAAAATCGGGGCGTTACAGAATTTAATTTAGTTTGTTCATTTCTTTAATTTGACATTTCATGACATAATTTTTTTAAATTATATTTCAAATGTTTTTATGAAATTCATATCAAATTGATATTTATTGCATAAATTGAGTGTGGCTGAAACGTGAATTAATTCCCGAACATGATTTAATTTCTTATATGTCTTTAATTGATCATTCTTTTAAATTTGGGGACTTAATTGCATGATTATCGCATGGGACCTAATTGATCATTTATTATGAGATTGGACTCAATTACATGACTTATAAACTTGGAGTATTGAATAGCAAATTGGAGCATTTCTTCCTTTCATATAGCAGCATTCACGTACCATTTCCCTCATACATACGAACATTCATATTTCTTGCTCCTTTGCTTCCACTTTGATCGATCCCAAACCCTCATCAAGGAGAAAAGGATTTCATCAATTCAAGCTATATTTTGAAGAAATTGTGAACTTGGAAGCTTGATCATCATATTCATCCATCTCTTTTCATCTCTTTTCATTTCAAGGTAAAGATGGTTATTGTATTAATTTCTTTGATTGATTATGTGGGACTAGGGTTATGGTTTGAGCTTGATGAAGTGTGTTTTAGTTATTGGAGATATAAATACTTGATCATGGCTTGAATGTGATGCATATATATTGAAGTTTATGAATTTGGATGCTAAGTTGATATATGGGTTTGAATTGATGATTCCTGATGATTAAAGCTCGATATAAGTGTTTGGATTGGATTTTATTGAACTATGAGTATGCTAGTATGTTTATTTCATGAATTGGATGCATTTGAGCTTGATATTTGATCATTTATGGTTGTTGGTTTTTGGTTCGTATCTCCCCTGCTACTGCTCTGTTTTCTGCTGCAACTACATAACGGGAACGGCCCTTCCCATCCCAGTTTATTCTGGGAACGACCGTTCCCACCCATGACAGATGGCGCACGAGACTGGGAACGACCCTTCCTAGTTTTGGCTTATAGCTGGAACGGCCGTTCCCAGCCATGAACAAAATGCAAATTTCTTACAGACGCGTGGGATTTGGTTCGGGGAGATGGGAACGACCCTTCCCATTTCCAGTACAAAACCGGAACGGCCGTTCCCATGCTCCAGGGGTTTTTATGAATTTTCTACATAAAATTGAGTTTTCCAAATCCGTTTCTAATGTCATAAATGATTGATACGTGTTATTATATACTCATTTTATGCATGAATATGATCATATCATTCCAAAAATTATCAATGCACGTTATATTGTTCATGATCACGACGTTCTTCCTAATTGGTACATTTGAGTCGCGTCTCACGGATAATTTTCTTTCTTGCACATACCAGCTTCTTGGTGATGAGGAGTAGGCCCCGTGAGCTGTATCCTTGTTTCATTTGGTCACATAAGTGAGGTTTAAATTTCTAGACATATAGAACCCTTATAACCCTATGTGAACTTTTCGGCCAAAATGTATATATATCTATATAATCTTTCAAACCTCGATTGATTGAATCGAAATGACTGTTTTGGTGAGTAAACTGTATTGCACTATGGGCCCGAGGGTAGCGGCTTGAGCTAACCCGGAAAGCATGGGCTGACGGGTAACTTTAGCCCTATCCTCACCATTTGCGATGACCCTTGAATCCACTAGGAGGTTTGGTGGATGAAGGAATCCCGTACGTGGGAGTCATGTTCCTGACATAAGCACTGATTGGATGGTTAGGCCTTGCAAACCCACCATCACCCGGAGGAAGAAGGGTTCATGAAACTGCTAATTGTGCACTCTAATAACTTGCATGCTCACTATTGAATTGAAACACGGTTATGATATTGTTCAATGTCAGGAGTAAAGGTTGGAGACTGCCTCACTTGTCGGGCCACTGATTGACTGGAATTGTAAATAAGTTGATAAACTTGATAGTTGTAATCTCGGGCAATATATATATCTTATTTCTTGAATTCTAGTGTTCTTTTATAACTTGCATGTATGTGCGCTTATATTTATATACCCCTCACTCAGACTTTTGTAGACTGACGCCTCAACCTTTTAGGTTTTGCAGGTGCGTGCTACGCGAGAATTAGAGTCGAGTGGGTCTTTAATTTGGGTCTAGCACACTTCACCTTCATATCACTTTCATGTATTGACACTTATGGAATATTAGCTTGTTTATGGAATTTTGGAGATGACAATGTATTGAAATGTATATGGGAAGATAACATGCTTTTGGATACGTGTTAATCGATAATGAAATATTATGCTTCCGCTTTTATTGTTGTGTTTTTATTATTTGGTTTGGGGTTAGTCCCGCCTAGCTATTGTTGTTTTTTTTATTGTCTCCCGTTCGCTATAGCTTTGGTTCATGTATGGATTTTCCATTTCATATGTGAATTAAACTATAGTGCGGGGGATGTGGTAACCTAGCGTTCCGGGTGCTACATCCTAAGGTGGTATCAGAGCCCGGTGGCAAAACCGGGCCTCTAGTGTCGTGTCTTGTGAGTCTAGGTCGCACGGCATAGGAATTAATTGTAAACTTGAGAGTCTTGCATTGTTACTTGAATTATTTAAATTGATAAGAATTCTTTGAATTATTTGAATTATATGATTATGTGTCATTTGAGAATTATTTGCACCCATTTGCATCTATTAATTGAACATGCATATTAGTGTCTTAATTTCAGGATGCCTCGCGGTAGACCTCGATGGGAGCACTCTCCAGGTCATCGATATCATCATCACCGTGAACGGTCTCCTCCTCCTCCACGTCCTCAGGCTCAGCCACAGGACATCATGAATGCACTGGTTGGGCTTATCGATCAGAGGCTTCGGGAGTATGTTCCTCCAGCACCACCCATTCGACCAGCACAGCCGGGGGCACAAATTTCAGTTGTATTTAGGGAGTTCCAGAACCAGTACCTACCAAAGTTCTTTAAAGGAAATGATATTCAGGCCGAGCTGTGGTTGAAAGAAGTTGAACGGATTTAGGAGCTCATTCCTTATGAGTCTCAGGAGAAGGCTCGATGTACTATTTCTTTAATTCAGGGTGAGGCATACTCTTGGTGGGAGAGTGCTAGGATTGTGTTGGATACCGCTGGGGAGGAAGTTAATTGTGTGGTTTTCACCCGGGAGTTCAGAAATAAGTTTATTCCTTCGTCTTTTCGTACCCAAAGATTGAAGGAATTCACCGAGCTCAAGCAGGGAGGAAGGTCTGTTTCAGAGTATATCGCCGAGTTCGAGAGATTGTCTCGCTATGCCCCTAATATAGCTAGTTATGACTTCCATAAGGCGATGCAGTTTGTGCAGGGCCTTAGACCGGATATTCAGACAACAATTGAGGCGGTTAACATGAGCACCTGGTTGAAGGCTACTACAAAAGCCTTGAAAGTTGAGGATTCGGTGAATGCAAGACGATCTATATCGCTCAGGTTCGGGTTCAGGTTCCGGATCGGGTTTTAGAGGTTCAGGTTCTGGCTCCAGTTTGGGTAAGAGGCCTATGCTTATTCTTCTCCACCACCACCTTCTAAAGGCCCTGGGCAGAAGTCCTGACCCGCAGGACCCGTTATGAGAGCTCCAGTTGTGCTTGCTTTGCCACCACCACCCGAGAGACCTGCATGTACCTTCTGTAGACAGACTACCTATACCTACGAGGGTTGTAGACGTCGACTGGGCTTATGTTTGATTTATGGGAGTGCAGAGCATAGGGTAGACCGATGTCCAGATCGTCGAGATCAGCCTGCTGGGGGTCACAGACCACTGATTAGGGCTCGTGCATATGCGCTAGACGGAGAGGAGTAGGATGCTGATATTGATCCAGCTGCGGTAGTTGAAGATACCATTTGCATACATGGCACGAACATTCATACTTTATTTGATCCGGGAGCTACACACTCCTTTCTCTCGAGTGCTATATTTGTTTCTTTGCCATTGCCTGTTACTCGGTCTCTTGCATGTTATTTGGTTAGTACTCCTTTTGGTGGTAGTATAGAAACTGATCGGGTGTTCAGAGAGGTTCCGGTGAGTATTGAGGGCCGAGTTTTCCTGACAGACTTCATTGAGATGCCGATGAATCGCTACGGATCTATTTTGGGCATGGATTGGTTATACATATATTGTGCTACAGTTGATTGCAGGGCAATGAGGGTTCAGTTGGGATCAGATTTGATTGTGGGTTGGAGTTCTAAGACAGGTGTCTCTACTTTCTTTCACAGAAGCTCAGAAACTGGTCCAAGAGGGAGCTACGGGTTTTATTGCATATATTCTCAACAAGCCCAAGGATCAGATTAAATTGGAAGAAACTGAAGTACTGAAGGAATTTCCCTAGGTCTTTCCTGAGAAACTGGATTCTTTACTTCCAGAACAGGAAATTATGTTTGTGATCGACTTGTACCCTAATTCAGAGCCATATTCCAAGACCCCGTATCGCATGGCTCCGGCCGAGTAGAAAGAGTTGAAGACTCAACTTCATGCGTTATTGGAGATTGGGTACATTAGACCGAGTTCTTCTCCCTGGGGTGCACCGATTTTGTTTGTAAAGAAGAAGGATGGAACTTTGAGAATGTGTATAGACTATAGGGAGTTAAACCGGATGACGATCAAGAATAAGTATCCCCTTCCCCATATCAAGGAATTATTTGATATACTTCAGGGATCTAAAGTTTATTCGAAACTTGATTTGAGACAGGGATACTACCAGCTGCGAATCCGAGCAGAGGATTTTCCAAAGACCAGATTTAATACTCGGTACGGGCATTATGAGTTCGTGGTAATGCCGTTCGGTTTAACAAATGACCCTGCAGATTTTATGGATATGATGCACAGGATCTTCCGACCTTTTCTGGATAAGTTTGTGGTAATTTTTATTGATGATATTCTGGTATTCTCTAAATCTACCGAGGACACACGAGACATATTCAGTTGGTATTAAGGACTTTAAAAGAACATCTGTTATTTGCCAAATTCAGTAAATGTGAGTTTTGGATCGACAGGGTTTTTTTCTTGGGTCATCTGATTTCGGGCAATGGTTTGGAAGTCGATCCTTCGAAGATTGAGTCGGTTTTGAAATGGGAGAAACCGAAGAATGCCTCGGAGATTAGAAGCTTCTTGGGGTTGGTAGGTTATTACCGGAGGTTTGTGAAGGATTTCTCAAAGATAGTCACTCCTTTAACCCGGTTGATAAAGAAAGATGTGAAGTTTTTTTGGGATGAAGATTGTGAGAAGAGTTTCACCTTCTTGAAAGAAAAGTTAGTCTCTGCTCCAGTGTTAGCCCGTCCAGAAGGTTCAATAGGATATGTTGTTTTTAGGGATGCTTCTAAAGACGGTTTGGGTTATGTGTTGACTCAGAAAAGGAAGGTAATTGCTTATGCATCCCGAAAATTAAAAGAGCATGAAAAGAATTATCCGACACATGATCTTGAGCTTGCCGCCATAGTCTTTGCACTTGGAAAGTGGAAACATTATTTATACGGGGTTTCGTTCGAGATTTTCACCAACCACAAAAGCCTCTAGTATTTATTCATTCAGAAGGATTTGAATATGAGGCAACGGTGTTGGATGGAATGGTTAGAAGACTACGATTGCACTATCAAATACCATCCCGGCAAAGCCAACGTGGTCTCCGATGCACTTAGTATGAAGGCTAGTGTATCGAGTTTCTAATATTTCTATTCAGCCGGATTTGAAGCACAGATTATTTGAGGCTTAGACTAATGATTCAGAAGTTAAGAAATTGGTAGCTAAAGCCAGAGCTGATCCGGAATGTCCATTCGGGTTCGATGAAACCGGTCTTCTTCGTTTCAAGAACCGAGTGGTGGTACCCGAAGAGTTGAAATGGGTATTGCTTGAGGAAGCTCACAAATTAGCTTATTCTATCCACCCTGGAGGAAATAAAATGTATAAGCACTTGAAGCAATATTATTGGTAGCGTGGATTGAAGAAAGATATGGCCGAGTATGCGAAGCATTATATCACTTGTCAAAAAGTGAAAGCCGAGCATCAGAAATCGGGAGGTCTTCAACAGCCGTTACCTATTCCCGAGTGGAAGTGGGAACAAGTGATAATAGATTTTGTATCCGGGTTACCGAAGGTCAAAGGAGGGTTCGACGGTATCTGGGTGATTGTGGACTGGTTGACTAATCTACACATTTTCTACCAGTTCAGATGTCTTATAAAATTCGCAAGCTAGCCGGGCTATATAACAAGGAGATTGTTCGACTTCACGGGATTCCGGTTAGCATTGTTTCGGACAGAGATCCTCAGTTTACTTTGAAGTTGTGGCAGGAATTACAAGAGTTGTTGGGTACGAAGCTCAAATTCAGTACATCATTCAATCCACAAACAGACGATCAGTCCGAGAGATTAATAAGATACCTCGAGGATTTACTTCGAGCTTGTTCTTTGGATTTTTAGTCTTCTTGGCATGATCAGCTACCTTTGATTGAATTTGCTTACAACGACAATTTTCAAGCCTCGATTGGAATGGCACCGTATGAGTTACTTTATGGTCGGAAATGTCGTTCTCCGTTGTTCTTCGACTTGGAGGAATGGAAATGGACTAAACAGGATGGTGTTAAGAAATGTGAGAAGTTAGAGAAGCCTTCTAAATCCCTGGGAGAGATGATTGCGAAAGTCTAATTAATACAACAATGGATGAAATCAGCTCAGACAGACAAAAGAGCTACACCGACCGCCGCAGAAGGGATCTCGAATTTGAAGTTGGAGACCGGGTATTCTTGAAGGCGTCTCCATGTAAGGGATTTGCTCGGATTGGGAAACGTGTTAAGCTTAATCCTCGTTATTTAGGTCCTTTTGAGATTCTTGAAAGAATTGGAGAAGTTGCCTATCGGTTGGACCTACACCGAGCCTCACGGGGATTCACAATGTATTTCACGTGTCTCAATTGAGGAAATATTACCCCGATGAAATTGAGATCCTTCCAGTTGAAGAAGTGGAATTGGAACCGAATTAACTTTTGTTCGGAAACCGGTTAAGATATTGGATAGGAAGTTTCAGGAATTGAGAAATCGGAAGATTCCCACGGTTAAGGTCTTTTGGAGAAGTGATAAAACTGAAGAAGCCACGTGGGAGACCGAAGATAAGATGAGACGGTTCCGTCCAGAGTTGTTTCCTTCCGCTCAGTGAATCTGGGGACATATTCTTTCAAGGGGGGGAAGATTGTAACGCCCCAGCTTTCGGTCTTTCCGGTAGAACGCCACGTGTGAGTTTTGAGAGTTAGAATTTAGTTTAGTTTGTTCATTTCTTTAATTTTACATTTCATGACATAATTTTTTAAAATTATATTTCAAATTTTTTGATGAAATTCATATCAAATTGATATTTATTGCATAAATTGAGTGTGATTGAAACGTGAATTAATTCCCGAACACGATTTAATTTCTTATATGCCTTTAATTGTTCATTCTTTTATATTTGGGGAATTAATTGCATGATCATCGCATGGGACCAAATTGATCATTTATTATGAGATTGGACTCAATTAAATGGCTTATAAACATGGAGGATTGAATAGCAAATTGGAGCATTTATTCCTTTCATATAGCAGCATTCACGTACCATTTCCCTCATACATACAAACATTCATATTTCTTGCTCCTTTGCTTCCACTTTGGTCGATCCAAAACCCTCATCAAGGAGAAAAGGATTTCATCAATTCAAGCTATATTTTGAAGAAATTGTGAACTTGGAAGCTTGATCATCATATTCATCCATCTCTTTTCATCTCTTTTCATTTCAAGGTAAAGATGGTGATTGTATGAATTTCTTTAATTGATTATGTGGGACTAGGGTTATGGTTTGAGCTTAATGAAGTGTGTTTTAGTTATTGGAGATATGAATATTTGATCATGGCTTGAATTTAATGCATATATATTGAAGTTTACGAATTTGGATGCTAAGTTGATATATGGGTTTGGATTAATGATTCTTGATGATCAAAGGTTGATATAAGAGTTTGGATTGGATTTTATTGAACTATAAGTATGCTAGTATGTTTATTTCATGAATTGTATGCATTTGAGCTTGGTATTTGATCATTTATGTTTGTTGGTTTTTGTTTCGTATCACCCCTGCTACTGCTCTGTTTTCTGCTGCAACTGCAAAACGGGAACGACCCTTCCCATCCGAGTTCATTCTGGGAACAGTCGTTCCCACCCCTGACACATAGCGCGCGAGACTGGGAACTACCCTTCCCATTTTTGGCTTATAGCCGGAACGGCCGTTCCCAGCCATGAACAAAATGCAAATTTCTTACAGACCCGTGGGATTTGGTTTGGGGAGCCAGGAATGGCCCTTCCTATTTCCAGTACAAAACCGGAACGGTCGTTCCCATGCTCCAGGGGGTTTTATGAATTTTCTGCATAAAATTGAGTTTTCCAAATCCATTTGTAATGCCATAAATGATCGATACGTGTTATTATAGGCTCATTTTATGCATGAATATGGTCATATCATTCCATAAATTGTCAATGCACGTTATATTGTTCAAGATCACGCTATTCGTCCTAATTGGTAGATTTGAGTCATGTCTCATGGATAATTGTCTTTCTTGTACAGACCAGCTTCTTAGTGACGAGGAGCAAGCCCCGTGAGTTGTATCCTTGTTTCTTTGGGTCACACACGCGAGGTTTAAATTTCTAGATATATAGAACCCTTATAACCCTATGTGAACTTTTCGGCCAAAATGTATATATATTTATATAATCTTTCAAACCTCGATTGATTGAATTCAAATGACTGTTTTGGCAAGTAAACAGTATTGCATTGTGGGCCCGAGGGTAGTGGCTTGAGCCAACCGAGAAGCATGGGCAGACGGGTAACTCTAACCCTATCCTCACCATTTGCGATGACCCCTGAATCCACCACGAGGTTTGGTGCAGGAAGGAATCCCGTACGTGGGAGTCATGTTCCTGACGTACACACTGATTAGATTGTTGGGCCTTGCAAACCCACCATCACCCGGAGGAAGAACGGTTCATGAAACTGCTAATTGTGCACTGTAATAACTTGCATGCTCACTATTGAATTGAAACAGGGTTATGGTATTGTTCACTGTCAGGAGTAAAGGTTGGTGACTGCCTCACTCGCCGGGCCACTGATTGACTGGAATTATAAATAACTTGATAAACTTGATAGTTGTAATCTCGGGCAATATATATATCTTATTTCTTGAATTATAGTGTTTTTTTACCAAAAATATGACCCGAGACTATAACTTACATGTATGTGCGCTTATGTTGATATACCCCTCACTCAGTCTTTTGTAGACTGGCGGCTCAACGTTTTCATTTTTGCAGGTGCGTGCTGGCGGGAATTAGAGTCGAGTGTGTCTTTAATTTGGGTCTAGCACACTTCACCTTCATATCACTTTCATGTATTGACACTTATGGAATATTAGTATGTTTATGGAATTTTGGAGATGATAATGTATTGATATGTATATGGGAAGATAACATGCTTTTGGATACTTGTTAATCAATAATGAAATATTATGCTTCCGTTTTTATTGTTGTGACTTGATTATTTGGTTTGGGGTTAGTCCTGCCTAGCTATTGTTTTTTTTTTATTATCTCCCGTTCGCTATAGCTTTGGTTCATGTATGGATTTTCTATTTCATATGCGAATTGAACTATAGTGCGCGGGATGTGGCTACCTAGCGTTCCGGGTGCTACAGAAAGGATCTCAAAAGTAACCCCGCAGATGTAATGACGCCACTTAGCCAAAGCGAATACCATGGCGGCTAACTCGATATCATGAGTGGGGTACTTCTTTTCTTGGACTTTTAGCTTTCTCGATGCGTAAGCTATTACTCGACCATTCTGTATAAGAACACAACCCTGGCCTTCCTTCGAGGCATCAGTATAAATAGCATACCCCTTAGAACCCTCGGGTAGGGCTAATACTGGAGCAGTAGTCAACTTTTCCTTCAAAACTTTAAACTTGGCTCGCAGGCCTCATCCCACTCGAACTTTACCTCTTTCTTAGTTAGTCGGCGTCAGAGGAACAACGATCTTGGAGAAATCCTTCACAAATCTCCGGTAGTATTGTAACACCCCGTCTTCTCGGCAATCCAGGTACGAGGTTACGGGAGAGTGTAATTCCATAATTTCGTGACTTATATGCTATTCGCATAACTTATGTGTCAATTTGTATTTTATTTAATTAAGTGCGCATTAGAATTTAATAAAATGTACTTGGACTCAATCGTCCAATACTTGCAAATTAAGGACCTAATTATAATTAGGGTGTTTTAGCCTCGTGGCTACTTCGAGCTCGGAATTCGAATTCGAATTCCAACCTTGTCAGTGAGTCCGTTTCGATGATTCGGATTCAATGGATTAACCTTTTATTTTTTTTAATCCTTTTGATCACCTTACCATTTTAAAATCCAATCCGAATGGACCGGATACCATTTGACCCTACCCGTTTTGCCCGACCCATTTCTTGACCAAGAAAAAGGCCAAGCCTCTTCCTTTTTCCCTCATTTTCACATGACATAGGAGATGAGAGAAGAGAAGAGAAAAACCCTCCCCTTTCTCCATTAAAGCTCTTGGCTCGAGTTTGTGAGATCCGACTACCCGATCGAAGATTAAAGGTAAGATTTGTAATCCTCTCGTTACATGCTTCGATTCTATCCGATTGAATCCCTTTTTCTTAGCTTGAATTCATGGCTTTCTTGAAGATGATGAATAGTGCCAATATGTCAAAATTTGAGAATTTGCTTTGTGCTTTGATTCCCTTGCTTCAAGCTTGATATATGTTATTCTTATGAGTGTATATGATGTATATTTGGTGGGTTTTGGTTTGTTAGTAGAAGCTTAACTGAATCACCATTAATGGAGCTTAAAACCATGAAAATGGAAACTTGTTAAATACTTGGTTTCATGCCTTGAATTTGGGATATGTGTTAGAGCATGCAAATGTGAACTTATGTCTTGATTTTGAGGTGAAATGGTTGAGTTTGGAGGTGGTTTAGTGTTTTTTTGGTTCCTCCCGCGTATAGCCCCTGTTTCTGCCTCTTTTTCACCTCTGGAGTGACTCCCTGGGTGGGGCCTTTTTGCACTAGAAAGTACCCGGGCGGGTACTTTAGTGCATAAAGTTTTCTGCACTGCTCCCCCCAGCTGGGTAAATTTCTGCCTTGTTTTTCCCCGGCCGGGTACTCCCTCATACGACCTCCGATTGAGCTGATATTCGGACATGATCAACCTTTTTCAGTCTAGAATATTCTCCAATTAGAATAAACCCAAAATTAGCTCTAGATTGAGAGATATAATCGTTTTAATTTGGTGTCGCCACTTCACCGAAATTCTACATTATCTCAACTTTAAACCTCCGCCATTTTCGGTTCCCTTTGAACCATGATTCTTTCCATATATCATCAGAAAGATCTATGTGTCTAGTTTCATTTCCAACAAGGAAAACTCAATTCCCATTGCTGAAACTCAAGATATTCTTGTTTTTGTACAACTTGTCCATTTCAGTAAAACTATCAGCTTTGGCCCAATTTCACTCGGAACCACTTTTTGTGTTCTTATTCAATTTTTCTCGTATCTTCCCACCTCTGAACTTATTCCTAACTTGTTATAGCATGTGTATGTGTATGTATTTCTTCTTATATGCTTTTTATGTTTCTTTTGTAATGAGAATTGTTTGCACGAAGCACATATGCACCTTGTTAAGCATCTCTACCTTGTAATATGCGTTAATTGTGTGCATGACCGTGTTATATTATTATAAATGAATCCGATGTATTGAATTGCATGAAATTGATTTGAATATGAGTTTTGCCTAAGTGTTTGTATCTCTTAAGTGCTTACGCATGCGCCGTGCGTCTATGTGGTTCATCTTTAAGTCTAAGTTATTTGTTTTGTCTTCAGTTTGTCCAGGTGCATCTGGGGTGGTGTTTTGTGAGCCGTATTGATTCCGGGGTGGATTAACCGCCTTGTTCTTGGCTTCGTCGGTGTAAGGTGAGGTTAGGTTATAGTTAAACCCTAATCAAATGTGCTAGTTTTCTATACATGCGAACTATAACATTACTTATATGTAAATACGTGCGAGATATATAATTTTATGAACTTCTCATATGTTTTCAAGTATGATACACTATGTATGAGCCTAAGTACGCTCGTTTGGATTCGATTTGATTTACAATGTACGCAACATTAAACCACGCTTGAAACCATGTGCCTCTTATGAGCCGGGAGACACGAGCTAAGGATTATTTTAATGATTTGACAAGGAGTGGTACGTAAAGTGTGGTGGTTGCAAGTTAAGGTATGTAATCTTAATGTTTTTGTAATGATAACGTATGTAATGATCTGTAGCGGGTTAAGTAAAGTAATGTAATGAATGTAATGTATTGGAAATGATGGGCCCCGGAGTTGTGGGTAAGGGGTACCCGGGACGGCCATGGGGTCGCCGGTTATGACCCCTGTACACATCTCCACAGTTAGTCAGGATTACTCCTGAACTCGCCAGGAGGTTTGTGGGAGATAGATATCCTGAGGGTTGAGAAGCTTGCACTCCCCTCGATTGTAATGGATGGTTTGGGTCGCATAACCCTTCCATCACCGGAGAAGGAGGTTAATGTGTAAGTATGTTTTATGTTTAATGTATTTGCTTGTTTGATTAGTCGGAGGAGCCCAGGATGGGACTAGGTACTCGTACCCGCCGATTTTTGTATATATGTTTGGTTAAGTTCGTGAAACGGGGTTAGATTATTAATCAAGACAAAGTATGAATCTTTTGAAAGTAAGATTTAATGTATGAAATGATTTGAAATGATAATTATTGGTTCAAATGTTTCTTATACATGAATTTGGTATTTGGTCTTTTTTTTCCATTTTGATTAGAAACCTCTATATATATATGTATCACAGGCAAATGTTTTAGAGTACAAAAACTATCCCTGAGCTCGTGAACGATGTGTGTTGAATGTGCTTTACTCCTTATATATATGTAGTGTGTGTGTGGGGGTAGCCCCTCACTCAATCCGTGTGACTGACCCCTCTCCCCTTTGTTTTTAGTTTGCAGGTTTGCTTTGGAGGTTCGTGCTAGGTGGAGTATGTCAGTTTGTAGAGTCCGTTTTGTGTCGGGTCCTCTGTTAGTTTGCATTTTAGCATTTTGTATTTAAACTTTTGTATAAGTTTGTATGCTTCGACATGAAGTATAATTATGTAATGACTATTATATTCGGGAAAGGCTTCTAGGAAACAGATTGTACCCCTTATTCGATTTTGATTGAATTTTTATATGCCCCTTTTAAGCTTCCACATTTATGCATGGTTGAGTAGTTGTTCTTGGGGTACGTTCCGCCTAGCCAGGGAGTGTGGTTGTTTGACTCCCGTTCACCTAGGCTTGGTTCATGTACGGGCTCTCCATCTCGTATGTGAATTGGGCTTAGGTGCGGGGGATGTGGTGACCCTGCGTTCAGGGTGCTACAAGTATCCCGCTAGACCCAAGAAACTTCTTACTTCAGAGGCATTCTTTGGTTTCTCCCAATGCACCACTGTTTTAATCTTAGAGGGATCCACCTCTACTCCATTACTGGATACCACATGTCCTAAGAAAGTCACTCGGTCGATCCAAAATTCACACTTACTAAACTTGGCGAATAGTTGGTGCTCTCTAAGAGTCTCTAGCACAATCCTAAGGTGTTGTGCATGCTCTTTGGGAGACGTGGAGTACACAAGGATGTCGTCAGTGAAGATCACAACGAACTTGGAGTACACAAGGATGTGCATCATATCCATAAAGGCTGCAGTGGCATTTGTTAATCTAAACGGCATCACAATAAATTAAAAATGCCCGTAACGAGTGTTAAATCTTGTCTTAAGAATATCCTCTTCTCGGATTCACAGCTGATAGTACCCTTGTCGGAGATCAAGCTGGGAATAAACCTTGGATCCTTGTAGTAAACCGAAAAGCTCTTCAATGTGGTGAAGAGGGTACTTATTCTTGATCATCATTCTATTCAGCACACGATAATCGATGCACATTCTCAAGGTTCCATCTTTCTTCTTCACAAATAGAACCGGGGCACCCCACAGTGAACAACTCGGTCGGATATACCCACTAGCAAGAACCTCAACGAGTTGAGTCTTCAACTCCTTCATCTCGGTCGGAGCCATTCGGTACGGAGACTTCGAATAAGGCTCGGCTCCCGGAAATAAATCAATCACGAACTCACTCTCCTGTTCAGGTGGCAAAGAATCCAGAGTCTCGGGAAAAACACCAAGAAAATCTTTAACAATCTCGGTCTCATCGATGTTAGCTTGATCCTTGGGCTTATTAAGAAGATAGTCCAGAAAACCCGCGTAGCACCCTAGACGGAAAATACCACATCCCCCGCACTAGGATCCAGACCCGGTTATGAAATGAGAAGTCCATGCCCGAATACAAATCATAGCGAACTGGAGACCAACTCACACGCTAGGCTAGGCGGAGCTAACTCAACAAACTCAGAGCGCGGAAGCAATAAAACCAACAACATCAGATAGCGGAAGCATTTAAAACAAAACATGCAAAACAGGTGACGGGTTCAACAAGCATAGTTACCTAATCCCGAATATCAATTCACCATCCAACATAATAAAACAACAATAGTATCCTCATAATATCTAATAGCATCCAAGTACTATCTTACCAACCCCACACGGGTTTAAATCTAAGTAGAACATAAACATAATCTTCAAGTGTGAAACATAAATACATAACGTAATTAGAATATGCGACAAATGCATCCTAACACCAACTAGACTGACAAGTTTGACTCAGAAGACTCACTTCTGCCTAGCTCAAGCCAAAAGGAAACATGCAAACTAAAAGAGTAAACAAGGGGTCAGTCAACTGACTGAGTGAGGGGGCTAACGCACACCCACAATATATAAATATATATAAAGAGCACAGCACAGAACAAAAGGATGGACTCATGAACCGAGGATAGGTGTTGCATACCAAAACATTTCGAAATAACCCAAATAGATATAGATATAAGTTTAGAAACCATTTTTCTAGAAAGACTCTATCCCGATTCATAATTCCGTAACATAACCTATAAAATGCTCGGCGAGTACGAGCTTCCAACCTCAACTCCTCATAAAATAGAAATAACATACCAACCTCAACTCCGGGTGATGATAGGGTTGTGCGACCCTAACCATCAAGACAGGCGAGGGGAGTGCTAATGCTACTCCAACCCTCAGGACTCCGTTTCCCAACCAAACCTCCTGGTAGGTCCCGGTACATCCTCTTCATACAGATGGAGACTACGCAATGGATAAATAGCTCGATGGCCCGGTACCGTCCCGGGGGACCCATTACCTGTAGCTCCTGGGCCTCAGAACAGAACATATGCCATATATCATAGCCAACTTGCTACAGAATCGTAACACAACTGAATTTTCCAAAATAGCTTACATATGCTTCAAAAACTGGTTTTTATAAATCCCCACGCGGTGGAATTTAAGCCCTCGGGCTCCCACCCACGCAGGACGCACGCACAAGGCCATAAACATATCATATCCAACACATACATAATCATAATAAGGTATACTCGCATGCAAGGGTAGAAATCAGCATGTAAAGGCCATAGGTCGCATAGCTACACAAAATCCTAAACCTCACCTGAAAAGCGACAAGATATGAGAACTGATAAGACGAGTCCGAACTCGACCAGGTTGTCTCTGCCCTGGAGATCAAATTAAAAGAAAGTAGCAGCTAAGGCGTCGGAGGCAGTTGAAGTGGGTTGGGCGCTGCTGCTTCTCTTTCTTGTGGTTTCCCCTATTTCGGCTGAGCAAGTGAAAGAGACCAGGCTGTTGGTGTCTCCTTAGCGGAGTGGTGGTAGAGCAGCAAAAGGGGCGGCTCGAATTCAAAGCACCAACGACTATGGTGTTGTTTCGATGACACTTGTGGCATGCGCGGGGGGGGGGAACTGGCGGTAGTGAAATGGCTACCCTGTTTTCTCTGCTGAATCAGAGATGCGAGACTGAGAGGGTAAAACAACCTATGTCGTGGCAAGGTGGGATTAGTTGGAGGGCTTTTGCCCCTGTCTAGATCTGAGCGAGGTCGCTATCGTGGATGGTGGCTAATGACTGAGAAGAACGGGGGTGGCTCGTAGTGGCGGAGGGCTGACCTTCTTTCTTACAGCAGGTGGCGAGATGATGGAGCTATGGCTGACGAATGGTGGAGGTGACTGGCTGGAACGGCGGAGGTAGGGCTGAATCGCCGCCGTGGTGAAGGGATCTCGGAAGAACAAATTGTTGCGCCGCTGTTGAAGCTTATCGAAGATAAAGGGGAAAGAAGAAGAAGGGTGGTGCTGCGGTGGTGGAGGGTTGTGGTTGTGCCGCTGCTGCTGAGACTTAGCAATGGTGGTGATATTGTGGGATCTGGTGGAGGTCGTTCGCCCCTGTTCAGATCTGAGTGAGGGTGGTGGTTCGACGGTGGCTGTCATGTGGTCGACGGCGGAGCAAGGGTGGCGGCTGGGTCGCGGACAGATCCGCTGCTGGTGGTGGAGAGGTGGAGATGGAGGAGCTGTTGCGCCGCTGCTTGAAACCGAAAGGGGATCTGGGGGAGAAAAGCTTGCGCAGCTGCTGAAGTTCTAAGGGAGAAGAAAACATAATGAAAGCTAGGGTTTCTCGGTGTATTAGAAGACCATTTCTTCCGAAATTGCAGTTTAGTCCTTCGAGAACTTAAGTGGTGCGATTCAATCCTCCAGTTTCCAAAAAGATCAATTAAGTCCAATTAAAGGTTCGATAATTATAAAAACACCCCCAGAATTAAAGTAAGGTTCAATTAAGCCCAAATTGAATTCTCATAATTAGAAATAGATCCCCAACTTTCGTTAACTTGAAATTAGCCCATATAATTTAGATTAAATAGAAATTAGGCACTAAACACATATTTCAATTATGTCCACGTAATTTCATAAGATCGCAATTGAGTCAATTAAACAATTAAAACATGAAATAAAGCTATTCAAATAAGTGCGAAATTAAACAAATAACGTTCTATTCGCACGAAAATGACATCGTATCTTGCTCCAAAATGCGGGGTGTTACACCCTTCCCCCCTTAAGACAACCTGGTCCCCAGGTTCCGCCGCTGAGCTGGATGGCTTCGAGTTATAGTGTCTTAACCCCTTCTCGAGGAATTGCGTAAGTTGTAGCCTCCGTTGTGAAGTTTACTCTCATTTTCATTGGGATCCGTTTGGGTACTGGACCGTTGCTTTCATCAAGTTGTTCGACCATTCCCATAAGACGAATAGTTGTCACTACACTCAACTTCGATGGCGTCGCAAACTCGTTACTTGCAGACCGTAGCTAGGACAACGCGTAACGCAGCCACAACAACCAGGATAGAATCCCATCTCTCAGCACATAACTGAGAGAACCCCGTCCCTCTGCACATACGAAAGAGAGAACCCCGTCTCTCAAGCGTACAATTGAGAGAACCCCGTCTCTCAAACACCTAATTGAGAGAACCCCGTCCCCCAACCTAAGTCTGATAGCTTTCCACATCTCTCAGACATTCTAGTTCAAGAAATTCCAGCATTTCTCAAACACCTAATTCAAGAGAATCCAGCATCTCCCGAATATCTAAGTACAAGAGAATCCAACATCTCTCGTGCAGAAAGTTTAGAAAGAATCTAGCATCTTTCTATCACATAAGTAGAGAGAATCCTACATCTCTCCAACACATAAAAGAGGGAACCTAAGGTCTTTCTTGCACATAAATCCACTGATCAGTTATTCATGTACATACCAACATCAGAATAACACTTGATGAAAGGTATGCGATGCATGTTTGGTGTACCTTATACAACTGATATCGGTGTCCCTTAAGTATAGACTCAACGCTCATAGCTCAACTCAAGGGGGATATCACGATGGAATCCCTGTAAAACAAGGTTATAGTATGTGTGTATCTTATACAAGAAGTCAGTGAACAATCAAGAGAGTTTAATCACCTAGGTATGAATAGCTCACATAAGTACATAACTCATCCATTTCAGCAGCGATTCATAACAAGTAGAAATTTCAAGTTACAAATACTAGATCAAGTATCCAAGTTATCACAATTAAAACAAGAATAGTCATCACACACATCAAGTGACGTAGGATACGGACATTTAAGCGATGCATGTATGCAAATGCCATGAATGCTAATACCTCAATGTTCGGGTTCATCTTGATCTGCAATTTGAAGCTATCGATCGATCACAATCGGAAACCTTGTGCTTCTTTGATCCGCAAGCATAGCACCTCTTCAATCGATCCCGACACGCGTCATAAGCCTGGTTGGTTCCTCCACAATGGGTACACAGTTGGATTTCTTTCTTCGGCTTTGGAGGGTTCCTGTTCTTATGCTTCTTTCCACGAACCTTCTTGGTTCGAGTTACCTAATGATAGGATCTCCCTTTGACGTAAAAATTTGAGCATAAATCTAGCTCAGGTCTAGGCTCTAACACATCTTCTTCTTTAGTTTTTGTCAACCACCTATTTTCAACTCGTAATGCTTTCTCCGTGGCTTTATCCCATGTGCTTGTATTCTCCGCAATTAAGGGTTCCTTGAACTCATCCCGAAGACCCTCCATGAAGTATCTAGCCTTCACTCGATCTTTACCCGTGATGTGGGCCACGTACATGCCCAACCTCTCGAATTCCCCTATGTAGTCCACAACGGTTCTTTCTCCTTCTTTTAAAGTGAGAAATTCTTCAACTCTTCGGTCGTGCAAAATGACCCTTGCAAACCTCTTTCAGAATTCTCGAACAAATACATCCCACGTCAACTCTTCGCCCGTGGTCTCTAACTATTGGGCAACTATTTTCCACCATTGCCTTGCTTGACCTTGTAGAAGATACGTAGCAAGGCAAGCCATATCTCGAGAGTTGCATGGCCATATCTCAAAGATGCCCTCTATTTTCGAAAGCCACTCTTCGGCCCTTATATCATTCCCTTCCCGAAAATGGGAGGATTAAATGTTCTAAATTCTCGGTACATCATTGCCATCAAATTCATTGGTGGTACTTCAGTCGAAGATTGTCCCCGATCGTTCAGATTTGCATGAGAAGGCTGATCGTGGTATTGTTGACGCGGTGGCATCCTGAAAATCTCAACAACTTCAATATCGAAATATGCATGTCGATTAGTAAATGCTCATGCCACGTAATGAATCAATCAAGAGTTACCACGAAATGCAATGCATCGCGTAGTATAATTTCAGTAAAGTCGTGAAAATTCAAATGTATAGCTCATCAAATCATAATACTGATGCACACATAACTAAATTGTCCTACGCCATTCGACCTAGATAGACATAACAAGACACTAGAGCTCGGTTTTGCAACCTAGAGCTGTGATACCACTTAAGGATGTAGCACCCCAGACGGAGGATACCACATCCCCCGCACTAGGATCCAGACCCGGTCATGAAATAAGAAGTCCATGCCCAAATACGAATCATACCGAACGGGAGACCAACTCACACGCTAGGCTAGGCGGAGCTAACTCAACAAACTCACAGCGCGGAAGCAATAAAACTAACAGCATCAGATAGCGGAACCATTTAAAACAAAACATGCAAAACAAGTGACGGGTTCAACTAGCATAGTTACCTAATCCCGAATATCAATTCATAATCCAACATAATAAAACAGCAATAGTATCCTCATAATATCTAATATCATCCAAGTCCTATCTTACCAACCCCACACGGGTTTAAATCTAAGTAGAACATAAACATAATCTTCAAGTGTGAAACATAAATACATAACGTAAATAGAGTATGCGACAAATTCATCCTAACACCAACTAGACTTACAAGTATGACTCAGAAGACTCACTTCCGCCTAGCTCAAGCCAAAAGGAAACCTGCAAACTAAAAGAGTAAACGAGGGGTCAGTCAACTGACTGAGTGAGGGGGCTAATGCACAACCACAATATATATATATAAAGAGCACAGTACAGAACAAAATGATGGACTCATGAACCGAGGATAGGTGTTGCATACCAAAACATTTCGAAATAACCCAAATAGATATAGATATAAGTTTAGAAACCATTTTTCTAGAAAGACTCTATCCCGATTCATAATTCCGTAACATAACCTATCAAATGCTCGGCGAGTACGAGCTTCCAACCTCAACTCCTCATAAAATAGAAATAACATACCAACCTCAACTCCGGGTGATGATAGGGTTGCGCCACCCTAACCATCAAGACAGACGAGGGGAGTGCTAATGCTACTCCAACCCTCAGGACTCCGTTTCCCAACCAAACCTCCTGGTGGGTCCCGGTACATCCTCTTCATACAGATGGAGACTACGCAATAGATAAATACCCCGATGGCCCGATACCGTCCCGGGGGACCCATTACCCGTAGCTCCTGGGCCCCAAAACAGAACATATACCATATATCATGGCCAACTTGCTACAGAATCATAACACAACTGAATTTTCCAAAATAGCTTATATATCCCTCAAAAACAGGTTTTTATATATCCCCACCCTGTGGAAATTAAGCCCTCAGGCTCCCACCCACGCAGGAGGCACGCACAAGGCCATAAACATATCATATCCAACACATACATATTCATAATAAGGTATACTCGCATGCAAGGGTAGAAATCAGCATGTAAAGGCCATAGGTCGCATAGCTACACAAAATCCTAAACCTCACCTGAAAAGCGACAAGATATGAGAACTGACAAGACGGGTGCGAACTCGACCAGGTTGTCTTCGCCCTGGAGATCAAGTTAAAAGAAAAGTAGCAGCTAAGGCGTCGGAGGAAGTTGAAGCGGGCTGGGCGCTGCTGCTTCTCTTTCTTGTATTTTCCCCTGTTTCGGCTGAGCAAGTGAAAGAGACCAAGCTGGTGGTGTCTCCTGGCGGAGTGGTGGTAGAGCAGCAAAAGGGACGGCTGGAAATCAAAGCACCGACGACTATGGTGTTGTTTCGATGACCCTTGTGGCAGTGAAGGGGGGGGGGTGACTGGCGGTAGTGAAACGGCTACCCTGTTTTCTCTGCTGAATCAGAGATGCGAGACTGAGAGGGTAAAACAACCTAGGTCGTGGCAAGGTGGGATCAGTTGGAGGGCTTTTACCCTTGTCTAGATCTGAGCGAGGTCGCTGGCGTGGATGGTGGCTCGTGGCGGAGAAGAACGGGGGTGGCTCGTAGTGGCGGAGGGTTGACCTTCTTTCTTACAGTAGGTGGCGAGATGATGGAGCTATGGCTGACGACTGATGGAGGTGACTGGTTGGAGCGACGGAGGTAGGGTTGAATCGCCGCCGTGGTGAGGGGATCTCGGAAGAACTAATTGCTGCGCCACTGTTGAAGCTTATCGAAGATAAAGGGGAAAGAAGAAGAAGGGTGGTGCAACGGTGGCGGAGGGTTGTGGTTGTACCGCTGCTGCTGAGACTTGGCGATGGTGGTGAAATGGTGGGATCTGGTGGAGGTCGTTCGCCCCTGTTCAGATCTGAGTGAGGGTGGTGGTTCGACGGTGGCTGTCAGGTGGTCGATGGCGGAGCAAGGGTGGCGGCTGGGTCGCGGACAGATCCGCTGCTGGTGGTGGAGAGGCGGAGATGGAGGAGCTGTTGCGCCGCTGCTTGAAACCGAAAGGGGGTCTGGGGGAGAAAAGCTTGCGCAGCTGCTGAAGTTCTAAGGGAGAAGAAAACATAATGAAAGCTAGGGTTTCTCGGTGTATTAGAAGACCATTTCTTCCGAAATTGTAGTTTACTCCTTCGAGAACTTAAGTGGTGCGATTCAATCCTCCAGTTTCCAAAAAGATCAATTAAGTCCAATTAAAGGTTCGATAATTATGAAAATACCCCCAGAATTAAAGTAAGGTTCAATTAAGGCCAAATTGAGTTCTCATAATTAGAAATAGATCCCCAACTTTCATTAACTTCAAATTAGCCCACATAATTTAGATTAAAGAGCAATTAGGCACTAAACACATATTTCAATTAAGTCCACATAATTTCATAAGATCGTAATTGAGTCAATTAAACAATTAAAACATGAAATAAAGCTATTCAAATAAGTGCGACATTAAACAAATAACGTTCTATTCGCACGAAAATGACATCGTATCTTGCTCCAAAATACGGGGTGTTACAACCCGTAGCCCCTTTACGAACCAACTCAGAAACTTCAGCAAAAGAGAGTAGTGGCGGAGTCTTCAAACCTTCACCTACAAACACAACTGAATCCAAAAAACTTTCTTCTCAAAACAGTCGATCTTAGCCCGGTGTTCAAAAATTCAATCCATGCCCAAAATAGGCCCGTACTGTAGCAGCCCAAGCGAGGGCACCATATCCCCCCGCACCATAGCCCGACACGTGTAACAAAATGGGAACTCCGCACACGTACCAAGCCATGGCGAACGGGTGACAAACAAAAACTCACCCTAGCTAGGCGGTCTAGACCCTAATACAGAGCGCGCAATAAACTTAAATCACGGAAGCGATAAATTTCAAATCATACATGCTAGCAATTCTCAAATTATGTCCTTTATATATAGCTTATACAATTTATATACAAGGCAATTATGCAAAACTTATCCCAGGCCAATGTCTAAATACCAAATTTATACTTACTTCAAAATTAACATAATGCATAAAATAAATGAAATACAATGCATGTGACTCGAGCTATCCTTAAACAACGACACAAGAACAACCGCCTAGCCCGAACCTCTAAAAGTACCGATAACTTAAACGAAAAGGGGAAAAAGAGAAACAAAAATGAGGGTCAGTCCTAAAGACTGGTGGGGGGGCTAACACACTCACACGTACGTATGCAATAGAGTAGATGACATATGAATATGAAAATCCATGAACCGGGGCGTGGTTTTTGCATTCTAAATCATTTTAAACCCGTGACAATATGTACAAGAAAAAAAAAAGGGTTAAGACCGAAGGCCAAAATCAAAAAAATTTATAAATTAGGAATCCACTCCCGTTTCACGAACAATATTCAAAATCGAAATCACAATATTCTGCGAGCACGAGTTTCCAACCTACACACCATTCATAACTGAATCAAAAGGCATAAATAAATCAAAGCTCTAAATCAATCCCACTTTCTCCGTTTGGGGGTGAGGATGGCCATCCTCAACCCCGTTCTCTAGTCAAAAGTTCGGTTATGGGGGATCCTACCCGCTCCACCGACGGGGTTACAGTCAGCCAAAAGGAGACCCGCCATCCCCTCGACCTCCCGCGGTTAGGCCAAGTCACCAAAAAATGGAATCGTGTTGATGAGAGAGCTCTACGACCCCATGGTCGACCCGAGAATCACATACAACTCCTCCGGGGCCCATTCATAAGTCAAAAGTCTGAATTTGCAAAATTCTGAATTTTCTGAAAAGCTCGCTATTTCAAAACGTTCACACACACCAACACTTTTTAAATCAAATAAATGAAAATAAACTTATGTATATATAAAAGCGTTTTTCAAAAGATTTCATAACAAAGGGACCAATTCCCACAATACATATCAAAACACGTATCTAATTATAAATATATATACGTAGTCGCATGCGGGCTCAAAATTCAGGTAGGGATATAGGTCGATATAACAAAAAAGAAGGAAACCTCACCTTGTCGACGAAACGAAAATAAAAGGAAGCAGCGGACGTCTAAGGGACCACCTCTTCAAACACGGAACGAACCTAAGGATAAAACAAAGACAAGAGACAAACTTAGACTCGATATGAACCACTTAGACGCTCGGAAAATGTATATGTATGCGAATGATGCATAAGAAATGCAACAAAATAGGAATTAGGTCACATGCAACCATATTATTGTTAGGAATAGTGCCCTACAAAGCCGATCGTATATCCGCTTTGTACTTTTCCTTATTGTAATCACAATCAATCTTTGAATAAAATAACGAATTAAGGCAACACTTCTTCATATGCTCTTGTTTGGTATGCGTTTACTTTAGCTGTGCATGTATGAGAATTCCCCTAATCCTGATGACTTTAGGACTCTACCATTTAGGTGAAATGGTTCATGAAACGAGCCCTATATAACATAAGTCATGATTAGTAAAATACTCCAAGCCGATGAGTCCTACAGACAGTGGGAGTGTCAACCTGACTCCTCTAAGGCTTGCTTGTGGGATCACACCCTTAAGAAGGACCACCTTGTTTCATGGAGGTGCAAAGTGTATAGTTGATACGTGCGTGATACATGAGGGTGCTTACTTCAATAAGTAAGTTCACTGAGATGCCCCGTGTGAGAAGATTCCTAAATGGGAAAGGAAGTTTCTATTTCAGGAAATGGAAACTTCCAGATTAGGAAATATCTCACAAGTCATTGATGTGATTAATTGATCCTTAGACTTGATGTCACTTTATGAGTTAACTCTGTAGTCTTAGGTATAAGCTTTAAAGGGTGTCTCCTTAGACAACTGATTCAAGGCTTATGTTGGGGCTACACAAGTGACTCATGAAAGTGAATGAGAATCAAGAAAGGACCTAGGCTTGCATTTGCAAGGTGATCTCTTATTGTGTAAGTCATTCATATGCCATATGGAGTCCTTGGCCAAGGCAATGGATCAAGACATCAAGAAAAGGGTTTCTTAGATTGAGATCAAATGGATATGAAATGCACTTAGCTTTAAGACCAGATTATTAGGGTTTTGATTATTCCCTTACCCTAGATCTTGGTTGAGAGATAGTAAGTAGGAGGATTGTATCTCACATGAATCAATGACTTAAAGGTTCTGTCGAATCGAGACATTCCAATTCAGCTAGGGGTTAAACACCTGTTGCTAGACTATGGTCGATTAATCTGTGAACTGATTAATTAATTACTGAATTAATTAATTAGGGTCACTTCTAATTGAATTGAGAACCTAGAGGGTCACACACAACAACTTGGTTACATGAGTTAAGGCTTTAAAATGATTAAACGAGTTAATCGGGCCAAGAGGGTTCCACACGTGTGAACCACATGTGTGGCTCACGTGAGTGGCACGTGTCCTTGTGACACGTGTCTCACACGTGTGTAAATATATGTGTATATTTATTTATGTGTTAAATAATTAATGTGATTAATTATTTAATAGACTTTGGTTTAATTTTGAATTAAAAAGAAAGTCTTATTTTGGAGAAAAATAATCTATTTAATTAATTATGAATTAATTAATTAGATAAATAAATTATTTATTTATTAATAAATAAAGTATAATAATATCCAAAAGTGTTTGGATATTTTAGCTCTCTTAAAAGTTGATTTGAATTAGAATTCAAAGTCAAAGTTTGGAATTACTTTGTAATCAAGTAATTAGAGAGAGGGACCAAATCCTTGCCCCAAAAGAACTAGGGTTCGGCGCCCCCCTCCCTTTCCTATATATAGGGGAGCTCATGCTCCCCTTAGAGAGTGATTGAATTCTTTTGGTTCATGTGTTGAACACCATCCTTTCTCCAAGATAAAATAAACCCTAGGTTAAGCATAAACACTAACTAGAGAACTAGCATCCTTACTAGTTAGATTGTAGTCAAGTTGGTGGACTATCTCTAGAGAGCTTCAAGTTAGAAGTTTTGAAGATTCGAGCTTTACCAAGGAGAGGGGATCAAGCCGCGAGAAGAGCGTTCTTCGGTGGCTTAAAACGCTTGAAGAAAGATTATTGAAAAGTAAGTTTTTAATCTGTACAAATTTGGATTCACGATTGCCAGTATTCGATCATTTTGTTGGAAAATTTTTAAATTTCCGCTGCTTTCTGATTCCTGTTTTCCAACAATTAAATCATATTAAGTCATTTTGCATGTATTTCACATGTTTCACGTTAAATAAAATGATAAAATTCATACAACACTCATAACACATCATATAACACATTAGGCATGCATGCACTCAAGAAAAGAAATAAGAAAATATCAAATGGAACAAGGAGATATCATATTAATTCATGCATGCACGTAAAAAGTCATATAGAGCATGTTAAGGCACATATCACGTGTAAAATCATCGAAGTCACGTAATAAATTCATAATAAAACAAGTAACCCATAATTTAACATATTAACATATCACTTAAGTCATATAAGAAGCAAGAGAATAGCATAACAAACAATTAAATGGAGTAATAGTTCATTCATGCATGTTAGAAGGCACTTAGGTCACATATGAGCACATGAGAGCATAAATCATAAACGAGCATCTAAATTAAATCACAAATTCATATTATACAAGGTAACACATATTACAACATGTTATAAATGCATATTAATCTTAAAAGTAGCAAGGAGAGGTCATTCAAGGCAAATAAAGGAAGCATGGATTCAAGTACGCAATTAAGGTTCCATATAGAACGTACGAAATCATAACTTGAAAACGAGCATGTAAAACGAGACATAAATTCATAACATACAACGTAACAAATAATATTACATGTTAACATAATATACAAGTCATAAACAAACCAAAAATAAAAAGGAAAGCCCACACGAGGCAAGGGAAAAGCATGCAGTCACACAGCATGGGGGTCGCTGCCGCTACCATTTTTCTTCATGTTTTGGTCGAGCCCCCGACCTCCAATTCGAAACATGGCCCAAATATGGTCGCGGACATGACTGAAAATGATCTGAAAATGGTCATGGTCGTGACCTGAAGCTGCCACAAGTCGAAACAAGGCCATTTTTGGGTCGCGGCCTCCACCGGAAAAACACATAAGCCGATCGCGACCCTTTGCGACAGCAGGGGAAAACATAATTTTCAGGCCAAAAACTTCCACAAAACACCACCCAATCAAGCCATCTTTGAGGTAACAAGGTAAGGAAAGTATAACATACATCATTCATGCAAGAAAAGCTCAAAAAATGATCAATCAATCCACATATCAAGAGAAGAATGAATGAATGAAAAATCCCTTTTCTTCCTCATACAAAACGTTACATCCCGATTTTTCGACTGTGCAGGTGCGCACTTACGAGAGAGATAAATGTGCAAATTAATATATTTTAATTTCATATTTAATTGGATTATACTTTATTATTTGAAATTCTTATATGAATTATTTGAATTTATATCAAATATTCAAAGTATATGTCAAATTTTGCCTAAGTGATTTATGATATGAATTTTATAAATTTTATGATATGTGAATTTAATTTCCGAGCATGCTAATTTTTGTAAATTATGTGATTCATGTGAATTAAGGGCTTAATTGTATGATTTATTTAATTTTGGACTTAATTGAAAATTTGAACTTGGACTTATTTGACACTTTTTAAAAGTTTTGGACCTAATTCAAAATTAGAATTTTTAATAAAAAGTTTATTTAATTTAATTCGTTTAATTATTATTTTAAAATTTTATTTATTATTTTTTTGAAAATTTAATTTTATTATTTGAATAATATGCTTATTTGTTGAAAATGTGTTGCGTTTGTGTTTGATTTGAGATCGAAATTTTGTGCCGATTTAATATGCATGAATTATACATGTTTTGAATTCGTTTATGTTCTCGTTTTAATTTTTCGGACTTGTTTGATATGGTAACGAACCATATTTTAATTGTTGGGGATTCGAGGGCCTAACTAGTTTTAGCGCGCCTTGGATTCCGGAGACCGTAACTTGAGCTAGGGAATTCGGATTCGAATTCTGGAAGTATCGCTGGACTCATGACAAAATTTGGAAACTAGAGAACTTGGCCTCACATTTTTCTAAGCCTGATTGATCCCTCGTATTTTGTCCGGAATGAACTGTTCGAGCAGATCTGCCACCTTGGAGTATTTTGACCATAACTAATCCATTTCTTAACCAAATCGCTTGATTCTTGAGCCAAATTAACCCTAGTTAAACCCTCTAACCACCCCTTAACCTCTCACTTCGAACTCATGCCAGGAGAGAGAGAAAGAAGCAGCTGATCGAGAGAGTGAAGGGAAAAAAGAATATGCACAATCCACTTTGTTTTTCCAAGATCAATTTTCCATCATTTCGCCTCAAATTCGAAAGGTAAGCCTGGATTCTTGTTCTATATCTTCTCCTCTTTCTTTCAAGTGTCTATTTACTTAATTTTATGTGGTTTTGAGCATGGTTTGGGGCTGCTATGATGAATAGTTAGGTTTTGCTCCAAATTTTGATTTCATGAGATTGCTTCGGTTTTTATGGATTTTAATACATGAATCTTCTTTCCTTAAGCTTCAATAACTGAATTCTTACTCTTATTTTCATGGATTGAAAGTATGTGAATTTTCCTTCATGTTTGGAGCTTGGTAAATGACTGAAAATCTGAGATTTAGATGCATGATTGGAACCTTGTTTTTGTTGTTCTTGCTGCGTGAAACTGCTGTCAGCTTTTGCCTTCTTTTCCTTGCTATTTTGTTGTTGTCCTGCTACTGCTCTTTTGCTCTGATTTGCTGTGTGAAATGGAGAAAAAACAGAGCAACAATTGCTGTTGTTCGTTGGGCCTGTTTTCATCTCCCCGGGCGGGGAGATTTTGTGGTGTTTGTGTCCCCGGGCGGGGACACCTTAACGCAGTAGCTTCTGCCTCTTCTTTACCTGGCCGGGGAGTTTTGTGTTGAGTTTTTACCCGGCCGGGGAGCTCCTTTTGCTGCTGCGTTCCTTCTTTTAATCCTTTGTGCATGTGTTTATGTTTGTGTATGTATATGTAATTTATGCATGAAATTATGTTTTTTTGCACGTGTGCACGTGTGTGGGTGCGTTAGTGTATATATATATGTGTAAGTAGTATATTATGTAATAAATATATGTGTAAATGCATGAAAGTGCATATATATGTATATTTGAGTATTAATTATTTAATGTGATTTTTAATTTGTTTTAATTTTGAATATTTCATTTTAAATTATGATCTTAAGTGGCATATATGATATGAATTCGATGAATAAATACGTGTATGAATTATGGATGCTCGTGGTATGATATTAAATGACTTCATATGAATTTATTTGATGTAAAATGAATTTTGTTTCTTGGATTATTTATGTGATATTTCGAGATTTGCTTCGATACGCCTAAGTGTGAAACTATATGAAGTGCATTGCATCATATGCATTTGCCGAGCCTTTCCTTGGTTCATATTGAGTCTAAGTGTTGTTCCCCTGCTTAGATTGTTCGAGTAGAGTTGCTCATTGGTGTGGAACCGCTTCGTAGGCGTGGTTCTTGTTCGTTTTGTTCGATTGCTCGTCGAGGTGAGGTTTCTTTCTTTTAGTTATTATGACTTACAACCCTAAATATGTTTTAAGCCCGCATGTGACCTACGAATATATATATATATATATATATATATATATATATATATATATATATATATAAATACGTGTTTGTTATGTATTTTGTGGGAATTGACCCGTTTGTTATGAAACCTTTTTGAAAACGCTTTATATATATACGTAGATATGTTTTCGGTTATTTGTTTTGAAAACGGGTTGGTGTGTGTAATTTGAATTTGGATACGTAGCGAGGTTTGACTTTGTAAGATAAGTCTTTCATATGGATCCATGTGTTGAGTTTGAATCTGGGCCCCGAAAATGTGAGTAAGGGAGACCCGGGACGACCATGGGGTCACCGGTTATGACCCCTGTGCACATTCTCCTGTTGGATAGGATCAACCCGGAACCGACTAGGAGGTTTAGTGGAGGATGGAATCCTCGGGCGTGAGCATCATGAAACTCACGTCCCATACATAAAGTAACGGATAGTTAGGGTGTGTACAACCCTTCTATCACCCGGTGTTGGGGAAGGTATGTTTGATTTGGTTTTCGTTTGAATTTGAATACAAGTTTGAATTTGATATGACGGAGGTTGGTCTGAGAACTCGTACTCGCCGAGTTAGTTTGAGTTTGATTATGAATTTGATTCCTGAAACGGGAGTGGACTTATAATTACTAAAATTGGTGGATTTTGGCCTTCGGCCTAACTTTTCCTTTATATATAGTATCGCGGGGTCAAAATGCTTTGGATTGAAAAAACCACGCCCTTGTTCATGAATTTTATGATTTTGAATATGCTCTGCTTCTATGTATATGTACGTGTGTGTGGATTAGCCCCCTCACCAGTCTTTAGGACTGGCCCTCAATGTTGTTTTCCCTTTTTTCCCTTTGCTTTTGAGTTGCAGGTGCAAGGTTCGGTCTGAGCTAGGCGGTAGTTTTCTTTTGGGTCGTTCGAGTCGAGTTGTTCGAGTTTTTTGCATACTGCATCTTTATCTTTTGCTTTAGTATTTTGGATACTTGTATAAGGTTATGATCATGACTCGAATTTGGAAATTTGTAAGTTTTTATTTGGCCCTAAAGTGGCGTTGCATGTATAACTTTATTCCCTTGAGCATGTATGTTGATATTTGTTGATCATGTTGCTTCCGCGTATGCTTTATTTTGTTGCGTACTTTGTATTAGGGTCTAAACCGCCTAGCTTAGGTGAGAGTTTTGTTTGTCTTCCGTTCGTGATAGCTTGGAACGTGTGCGGAGTTTCCATTTCGTTACACGTGTCAGGCTATATTGCGGGGGATGTGGTGCCCTTTGCTCCGGGGTGCTACACAAAAACCCAAGTGAAACCTCAAAATTCCTATTTCAATAATTACTATGAGCCGTTTCCTATTTTGATATATCCTATGGTTATTATTTTAGATCAAGATATTCAAGATCATATAAATATATATATACACATATACATGTATCTATAAACTACTTGTAGCGCCCCGGAGCGAAGGGCACCACATCCCCCGCACCATAGCCCAACACGTGTAACGAAATGGAATCTCCGCACACGCACCAAGCTATAGCGAACGGAAGACAAGCAAAAACTCTCACCTAAGCTAGGCGATCTAGACCCTAAAACAGAGTACGCAACAATATAAAACATAAGCGGAAGCAATAGGATCAACAAATACTAACTCATACATGCTCAAGAGAATAAAAGATATACATGCGATGCCACTCCAGGGCCAAATAAAAGCTTAAAAATTCCAATTTTGAATCATAAACATAATCTTCTACATATTTCTAAAATACCAAAGCAATATATAAAGATGCGGTATGTAACACTCGAGTGACTCGACTCAAATAACCCAAAAGAAACCGCCGCCTAGCTCAAACCGAACCCTGCACCTGCAACTCAAAAACAAAGGGAAAAAGGGGAAACGACATAGAGGGTCAGTCCTAAAGACTGGTGAGGGGCTAACCCACGCACACGTAGATATACGTAAGAGCAAAGCACATTCAAAGTCGTATTATTCATGAACCGGGGCGTGGTTTTTGCAATCCAAAGCATTTTGATCCCGTGATACTATATATAGAAGAAAAGTTAGGCCAAAAGCCAAAATCTACCAAATTTTAATAATTAGAAGTCCACTCCTGTTTCACGAATCGAATTCATAATCAAATTCAAACTAACTCGGCGAGTACGAGTTTTCAAACCGACCTCCTTCATATAGATTCAAACTTATATTCAAATTCAAACGAAAACCAAATCAAACGTACCTTCCCCAACACCGAGTGATAGAAGGGTTGTGCACACCCTAACTATCCGAACTTTATGTATGGGTCGTGAGTTTCATGACGCTCACGCCAGAGGATTCCATCCCCCACCAAACCTCCTAGTGGGTTCCGGGTTGATCCTATCCAACAGGAGAATGTGCATAGGGGTCATAACCGGCGACCCCATGGTCGTCCCGGGTCCCCCTTACCCACATCTCCGGGGCCCAGATTCAAACTCAAACACAGGGATTCATACTAAAGACTTATCTTTCAAAGTCAAACCTCGCTACGTATCCAAATTCAAATTACACACACCAACCCGTTTTCAAAACAAATAACCAAAAACATATCTACGTATATATATACAAAGCGTTTTCGAAAGGGTTCATAACAAATGGGTCAATTCCCGAAAAATACATAACAAACACGTATCTAATATATATATATATATACATACGTAGGTCACATGCGGGCTTAAAACACATTTAGGGTTGTAGGTTATAATATCTAAAAGAAAGAAACCTCACCTCGAAGAACAAACCGAACGAACAGGTTCAAAGCACACCTACGGAGCGGCTCCACACCAACGAGCTACTCCACTCGAACAATCTAAACAAGGGAACAACACTTAGACTCAAAATGAACCAAGGAAACGCTCGGCAAATGCATATGAATGCATATGATGCATTGTACTTCATAAAATTTCATATTCAGACGTATCGAAGCAATTATCGAAATATCATATAAATAATACAAGAAACAAAATTCATTTTACGTCAAATAAATTCATATTAAGTCATTTAATGTCATACCACGAGCATCCATAATCCCTACACGTATATATCCAACGAATTCATATCATATATGTCACTTAAGATCATAATTTTCAAAGAAATATTCAAAATTAAACAAATAAATTAATGTTTAAAATACATTTCATATATTATATTAAATATATTCATATCACACACACACACACACACATATATATATATATATATATATATATATATATATATATATATATATATATCCATGCACAAACATTATACTACATATACATACATAATATATATACGTACCACACACATGCATGCATCTTATTACATATATACTATATATAACCAATTGCATGCATAATATATAATGTACTTAATATATACTGCACATATACTATATATATAATCTCAAGCACAACATATTTATGGTGTTTAGAAATCAAAACCAAATAAACAAATTACATGAAGGAATTTATGAAACAAAAGAAATATATAACATGTACTCCATGCACGTGAAACAAAATTAAACAAAATGAAAAGATGCATCAGCCATGCACACTCACACAAGCAGCCCCCAAACTCCCCTCCCGGGGAAAAATTACACTGCAAATCTCCCCGGCCGGGGAAATACCTTCTGCCTCCAAATACACAAGTCCCCGACCGGGGACTTTCCACGTACAAATCTCCCCGCCCGGGGAGATCTCCATCGCGAGCAACAGCAGCAACTTCAGCCCCTGTTTTTCATCCCTTTCAAGCAGCAGCAGCAGAGTAGTGTAACAGCAACAACACAGCAGCAAAAGAGCAGGAGAAACAAAGGCAAAAGTGACAACAATTCTGGCAGCAAGATCAACAAAGAAAAAGGTTCCATTTTTCCAAAAAAAAACAGTCACGTACCAGTCCCAACTCCAGGCAAAAATTCCATACACTTCATACAGGGCATACAACTCAAATACAAGTATAGGAATAGATCAATGATTCAACAAGGAGCACATAGCACTTTACGGATCATGAATCGAACCACAAACGAGCAAGAAATTCACAAAACATCACAAGCCCTCACTATTCATATATCAGCCCCAATCCATGCCCAAATCATCATCAAATTCAGCAAATAGACACTTAAAAGAAAGAGGAGAAGATCAATAACAAGAATCCGGGCTTACCTTTCGAATTTGAGGCGAAATGATGGAGTATTGATCTTGGAAAGCCAAAGAAAACTGTGCAGATTTCTCCCCCCTTCTTTTCCTCTCGGTTAGCTGCTTCTTTCTCTCTCTCCAGTCAAGAGTTCGAAATGAGGGGATAAGGGATGGATAGAGGGTTTAACTAGGGTTAATTAGGCTCAAGAATCGAGTAATTTGGTTAAGAAATGAATTAGTTATGGCCAAAATACTCCAAGGTGGCAGATTTGCTCGAACAGTTCGTTTCGGACTAAATACGGGGGATCAAACGGGTTTAGAAAAATATGAGGCCAAGTTCTGAAGCTTCCAAATTTCGTCACGAGTCCGGCGCTACTTCCGGAATTCGAATCCGAATTTCCTAGCTCAAGTTACGGTCTCCGGAATCCAAGGTGCGCTAAAACTAGTTAGGCCCTCGAATCCCCAACAATTAAAATATGGTTCGTTACCATATCAAACAAGTCCGAAAAATTAAAACGAGCAAATAAACGAATTCATAACACATATAATTCATGCATATTAAATTGGCACGAAAATTCGATCTCAAATCGAGCACAAACGCAACACATTTTCAACAAATAACCATATTATTCAAATAATAAAAATCAAATTTTTAAAAGAAACAATAAATAAAATTTTAAAATAATATTTAAACGAATTAAAATATATAAAAAATTTTTTTAAAAAGGATATTTTTCAATTAGGTCCAAAACTTTTAAAAAGTTTCAAATAAGTCCAAGTTCAAATTTCAATTAAGTCCAAAATTAAATAAATCATACAATTAAACCTTAATCACATAATTTACAAAAATTAGCATGCTCGGCAATTAAATTCACATATCATAAAATTCATAAAAATTCGTATCATCAATCACTTCGGAAATTTTGACATATAATTCAAATATTTCATATAAATTCAAATAATTTATATAAGAATTTCAAATAACAAAAGTATAATTCAATTAAATATGAAATTAAAATAATTTAATTTGCACAATTAGCTCTCTTGTAAGTGCGTACCTGGAGGGCCGAAAACCCGGGGTGTCACAATCTCTCCCCCTTAACAAGGACCTGTCCTCAGGTCCGAATCAGGGTCTTGATCAACGCCGGAAAAGCTCAACTCCACGCTTCCACTGCACCACTCTAATTCGGTTTCCAAGTGGCTTCTTGGATTTTAAATCCCACCACGAGAATTCTCACCGAAGGAAAACTTCTAGTCTTCGACTCGAATCTCTGTCAAACTCAAACTCCAACCGGTCACTCACGACCAACGAACCCCCTTGTAGGAGATGCTTCCGAGGAATCACGATCTCCCACTTCGACTCTAGGGGCCTTCATCTCCAAACTGCGAAGCTCTCGAGCCCTTGCCGAACCACGAAACCATGAGAAAATGGGCCAACTCGTTAAAACGAGCGACCACTCAAATCCCATCGAAATCTCCTTTACTTTAACAAACCGGACACATAGTCCTTAGCCATTTGCTCCCACTTCCAATTAAAATATGGAAGTAGTTGGAGAATCCATCCGGTTCTTGATGCTCGGCCTTCAACCGACGGCATATTAGACATTACTACACGAAGTTTACAATGTCTCTCCTTACGCCAATACATCTATACCGGTTCTTCAAGTCCTCAAACAAACTCGAACCAAGAGTGGCGTAAGTCTCGAGACCTTGCACATCACGAGACGTAGGCTAAACTCTCTCCGCAAGCAACACACAACCAAAGCCTTCCTTAGTGCCTCGATTGTAAACGAAGTAGTCTTGAGTGCCCCCGATCAAGCGAAAGCCGATGCCGAAGGCAACTCTCTTTTACCACCTCTTCCCACTCTAAAACCGTACCTCTTCTTGTCAAGCGAATCAACGGTTGGCAATCCCAAAGAAAAGAATCGCCTAGTATACCCCGTCAACACGAGAGACTTCTTACTCTGAGGTAATTCTCGGTTCTTCTACCGAATGCGTAGTTAGTTATACCTGTATAGCTCACGGCAGTCAATATTCACCCTAAAGTCCTCCTTCTTCTTAGGCAGGACTTAAACACTCCACGAAGAAGCACTCGATGAGTGAAACCCCCTTCTAAGAGCTCTTCGAACTACGCCTTCAACTCCAACAATCATGCTAGAGCCATTCGGTAGGGAGTCTTCGAACAAGTTCAACTCCGGGATAAAGATCAACGACGTCTCAACGTCCCTATCAAGTAATAGAGAATCCCAACTTTCAGGGAACATCAAAATATCTTACTTCGATCTTTGTCTCCTCGAGCTTGGCTCACTCCCTCGGTTAATCCAAAGGTAAGCCACAAAGCTCATCACACTGTCCCGGATTAAACAACCGCTTCCACGAAGGATACAAACGGGCTAGCCTTCAATCTATTACCCAAAAATATCGTTGAGCCCAAACGGACCTCCTAAAGCAGCACACCAACTCAACTCGGAGCCCGAACAACCAACCCACGCCTAAGGTAACTCCGTACCTCACTAGGCGCCTTCAAACGAACCCACCGAGCAAAGTCAACCCTCACAACTCACAAGTCACCTGAACACTCGAGCTCACCAAACTCTCTTCCAAGAAGAAAGTTCACACGAAGAAAACAACAACACAAGCCACAACAAGCACCAAAGAGCAACGAAACAAGAAAGTAACCAACTGGTGGGTTTCCCCAAGATTAAATATGCATGAATGAGATGCCATGAATGCAAGTACCTCAATTTCCGGGTTCAATTTGATTCCCAACTTGAAGCCTTTGGTTCCGTCTCCTTTGGTTATTAGCCCTCGAACGGTCACAGTCTGGAAACTTGTGCTCCGAAGACCCGCAAGCGTAGCATCTCCGTAACCGAATCCAACATCCCTCGTAAGTATGATTGGTCCCTCCGCAATGGGCGCACGGTTGGAACTCCCTCTCTGATCGAGGTATCTTCCGGGGCTTAGATTTCTTGTTACTTCTCTTCTGAGTTTGTATACCTTGCCGAGACGGTCTCTGCTCTACTTGCAAGTTGGAACATGAACCTAATGCGAGTGACTGTTTCGGTGCCTCTTCTTCATGTCTCTTTCTTGCCATCGATCTATTCTCGACCCGTAGTGCTTTCTCAACGGCTTGATTCCAAGTACTCGTGTCGCTGGCAATCAAAGCTTCCCTAAACTCACTCTGAAGCCCTTCCATAAAGTAGTTAGCCTTCATCCCATCATCATTTAAGACATGTGGCACGTAAGCGCCCAACCTCTCGAACTCCTCTAAGTATTCCATAACCATCTTGTCTCCTTGTTTAAGGTTTCGAAACTCCTCGAATCTTCGATTTCGTAGAATGGTTGGTGTATATCTCTTTCTGAACTCCTGAACAAACACATTCCAAGTTAATTCTTCGCTTGTCGCTTCTAGTTGTTGAGTGACTCTTAACCACCATAACTTTGCTTGCCCTTGTAGAAGTAGGGTAACAAGACGAATCATATATTGAGGGTCACATGGCCATACTCGAAATATTCCTTCTATATCCAACAGCCATTCCTCGGCCTTAAAATCATCACCTCCTCAGAATTGTGATGGATTGAAGGTCCCAAACTCCTGGTATAGGGTTGTTATCGGATCCATTGGTTGCGTTGTAGAAGAAGATGGTCCTTGATTAGGTTAGAAGTGTTGAAACATCGCGGTCATGAACTCCTCGACATTGAAGGATGGACGAGGGTGTTGATGTGAAGGTTGATCGAAGTGTTGTCGACGCGATGACATCCTGAGAATCTCAACAACTATAAAAAAAAAGATAGGTGCATGTCTGTTAGTAAATGCATGTTCATGTGAACTATTAATACAATTAATAACAACTTATAACAAATATTCACAAAAATGGTGCAAATGAATGCAAACAAACACATAATCGTAAGCCGAACGACCTAGACAAACCCAACACGACACTAGAGCTCCGGTTTTGCAACCCGGAGCTCTGATACCACTTTAAGATGTAGCGCCCCGGAGCGAAGGGCACCACATCCCCCGCACCATAGCCCAACACGTATAACAAAATGGAATCTCCGCACACGCACCAAGCTATAGCGAACGGAAGACAAGCAAAAACTCTCACCTAAGCTAGGCGATCTAGACCCTAAAACAGAGTAAGCAACAATATAAAACATAAGCGGAAGCAACAAGATCAACAAATACTAACTCATACATGCTCAAGATAATAAAAGATATACATGCGATGCCACTCCAGGGCCAAATAAAAGCTTAAAAATTCCAAATTTGAATAATAAACATAATCTTATACATATTTCCAAAATACCAAAGCAATATATAAAGATGCGGTATGCAAGACTCGAGTGACTCGAGTCAAATGACCCAAAAGAAACCGCCGCCTAGCTCAAACCGAACCCTGCACCTGCAACTCAAAAACAAAGGAAAAAAGGGGAAACGACATCGAGGGTCAGTCCTAAAGACTGGTGAGGGACTAACCCACGCACACGTACATATACGTAAGAGCAAAGCACATTCAAAGTCGTATTATTCATGAACCGGGGCGTGGTTTTTGCAATCCAAAGCATTTTGATCCCATGATACTATATATAGAAGAAAAGTTAGGCCAAAAGCCAAAATCTACCAAATTTTAATAATTAGAAGTCCACTCCTGTTTCACGAATCGAATTCATAATCAAATTTAAACTAACTCGGCGAGTACGAGTTTTCAAACCGACCTCCTTCATATAGATTCAAACTTATATTCAAATTCAAACGAAAACCAAATCAAACGTACCTTCCCCAACACCGAGTGATAGAAGGGTTGTGCACACCCTAACTATCCGAACTTTATGTATGGGTCGTGAGTTTCATGACGCTCACGCCAGAGGATTCCATCCCCCACCAAACCTCCTAGTGGGTTCCGGGTTGATCCTATCCAACAGGAGAATGTGCATAGGGGTCATAACCGGCGACCCCATGGTCGTCCCGGGTCCCCCTTACCCACATCTCCGGGGCCCAGATTCAAACTCAAACACAGGGATTCATACTAAAGACTTATCTTTCAAAGTCAAACCTCGCTACGTATCCAAATTCAAATTACACACACCAACCCGTTTTCAAAACAAATAACCGAAAACATATCTACGTATATATATACAAAGCGTTTTCGAAAGGGTTCATAACAAACGAGTCAATTCCCGAAAAATACATAACAAACACGTATCTAATATATATATATATATACATACGTAGGTCACATGCGGGCTTAAAACACATTTAGGGTTGTAGGTTATAATATCTAAAAGAAAGAAACCTCACCTCGAAGAACAAACCGAACGAACAGGTTCAAAGCACACCTACGGAGCGGCTCCACACCAACGAGCTACTCCACTCGAACAATCTAAACAAGGGAACAACACTTAGACTCAAAATGAACCAAGGAAACGCTCGGCAAATGCATATGAATGCATATGATGCATTGTACTTCATAAAATTTCATATTCAGACGTATCGAAGCAATTATCGAAATATCATATAAATAATACAAGAAACAAAATTCATTTTACGTCAAATAAATTCATATTAAGTCATTTAATGTCATACCACGAGCATCCATAATCCCTACACGTATATATCCAACGAATTCATATCATATATGTCACTTAAGATCATAATTTTCAAAGAAATATTCAAAATTAAACAAATAAATTAATGTTTAAAATACATTTCATATATTATATTAAATATATTCATATTACACACACACACACACACACACATATATATATATATATATATATATATATATATATATATATATCCATGCACAAACATTATACTACATATACATACATAATATATATACGTACCACACACATGCATGCATCTTATTACATATATACTATATATAACCAATTGCATGCATAATATATAATGTACTTAATATATACTGCACATATACTATATATATAATCTCAAGCACAACATATTTATGGTGTTTAGAAATCAAAACCAAATAAACAAATTACATGAAGGAATTTATGAAACAAAAGAAATATATAACATGTACTCCATGCACGTGAAACAAAATTAAACAAAATGAAAAGATGCATCAGCCATGCACACTCACACAAGCAGCCCCCAAACTCCCCTCCCGGGGAAAAATTACACTGCAAATCTCCCCGGCCGGGGAAATACCTTCTGCCTCCAAATACACAAGTCCCCGACCGGGGACTTTCCACGTACAAATCTCCCCGCCCGGGGAGATCTCCATCGCGAGCAACAGCAGCAACTTCAGCCCCTGTTTTTCATCCCTTTCAAGCAGCAGCAGCAGAGTAGTGTAACAGCAACAACACAGCAGCAAAAGAGCAGGAGAAACAAAGGCAAAAGTGACAACAATTCTGGCAGCAAGATCAACAAAGAAAAAGGTTCCATTTTTCCAAAAAAAAACAGTCACGTACCAGTCCCAACTCCAGGCAAAAATTCCATACACTTCATACAGGGCATACAACTCAAATACAAGTATAGGAATAGATCAATGATTCAACAAGGAGCACATAGCACTTTACGGATCATGAATCGAACCACAAACGAGCAAGAAATTCACAAAACATCACAAGCCCTCACTATTCATATATCAGCCCCAATCCATGCCCAAATCATCATCAAATTCAGCAAATAGACACTTAAAAGAAAGAGGAGAAGATCAATAACAAGAATCCGGGCTTACCTTTCGAATTTGAGGCGAAATGATGGAGTATTGATCTTGGAAAGCCAAAGAAAACTGTGCAGATTTCTCCCCCCTTCTTTTCCTCTCGGTTAGCTGCTTCTTTCTCTCTCTCCAGTCATGAGTTCGAAATGAGGGGATAAGGGATGGATAGAGGGTTTAACTAGGGTTAATTAGGCTCAAGAATCGAGTAATTTGGTTAAGAAATGAATTAGTTATGGCCAAAATACTCCAAGGTGGCAGATTTGCTCGAACAGTTCGTTTCGGACTAAATACGGGGGATCAAACGGGTTTAGAAAAATATGAGGCCAAGTTCTGAAGCTTCCAAATTTCGTCACGAGTCCGGCGCTACTTCCGGAATTCGAATCCGAATTTCCTAGCTCAAGTTACGGTCTCCGGAATCCAAGGCGCGCTAAAACTAGTTAGGCCCTCGAATCCCCAACAATTAAAATATGGTTCGTTACCATATCAAACAAGTCCGAAAAATTAAAACGAGCAAATAAACGAATTCATAACACATATAATTCATGCATATTAAATCGGCACGAAAATTCGATCTCAAATCGAGCACAAACGCAACACATTTTCAACAAATAACCATATTATTCAAATAATAAAAATCAAATTTTTAAAAGAAACAATAAATAAAATTTTAAAATAATATTTAAACGAATTAAAATATATAAAAATTTTTTTTAAAAAGGATATTTTTCAATTAGGTCCAAAACTTTTAAAAAGTTTCAAATAAGTCCAAGTTCAAATTTCAATTAAGTCCAAAATTAAATAAATCATACAATTAAACCTTAATCACATAATTTACAAAAATTAGCATGCTCGGCAATTAAATTCACATATCATAAAATTCATAAAAATTCGTATCATCAATCACTTCGGAAATTTTGACATATAATTCAAATATTTCATATAAATTCAAATAATTTATATAAGAATTTCAAATAACAAAAGTATAATTCAATTAAATATGAAATTAAAATAATTTAATTTGCACAATTAGCTCTCTTGTAAGTGCGTACCTGGAGGGCCGAAAACCCGGGGTGTCACAATCTCTCCCCCTTAACAAGGACCTGTCCTCAGGTCCGAATCAGGGTCTTGATCAACGCCGGAAAAGCTCAACTCCACGCTTCCACTGCACCACTCTAATTCGGTTTCCAAGTGGCTTCTTGGATTTTAAATCCCACCACGAGAATTCTCACCGAAGGAAAACTTCTAGTCTTCGACTCGAATCTCTGTCAAACTCAAACTCCAACCGGTCACTCACGACCAACGAACCCCCTTGTAGGAGATGCTTCCGAGGAATCACGATCTCCCACTTCGACTCTAGGGGCCTTCATCTCCAAACTGCGAAGCTCTCGAGCCCTTGCCGAACCACGAAACCATGAGAAAATGGGCTAACTCGTTAAAACGAGCGACCACTCAAATCCCATCGAAATCTCCTTTACTTTAACAAACCGGACACATAGTCCTTAGCCATTTGCTCCCACTTCCAATTAAAATATGGAAGTAGTTGGAGAATCCAACCGGTTCTTGATGCTCGGCCTTCAACCGACGGCATATTAGACATTACTACACGAAGTTTACAATGTCTCTCCTTACGCCAATACATCTATACCGGTTCTTCAAGTCCTCAAACAAACTCGAACCAAGAGTGGCGTAAGTCTCGAGACCTTGCACATCACGAGACGTAGGCTAAACTCTCTCCGCAAGCAACACACAACCAAAGCCTTCCTTAGTGCCTCGATTGTAAACGAAGTAGTCTTGAGTGCCCCCGATCAAGCGAAAGCCGATGCCGAAGGCAACTCTCTTTTACCACCTCTTCCCACTCTAAAACCGTACCTCTTCTTGTCAAGCGAATCAACGGTTGGCAATCCCAAAGAAAAGAATCGCCTAGTATACCCCGTCAACACGAGAGACTTCTTACTCTGAGGTAATTCTCGGTTCTTCTACCGAATGCGTAGTTAGTTATACCTGTATAGCTCACGGCAGTCAATATTCACCCTAAAGTCCTCCTTCTTCTTAGGCAGGACTTAAACACTCCACGAAGAAGCACTCGATGAGTGAAACCCCCTTCTAAGAGCTCTTCGAACTACGCCTTCAACTCCAACAATCATGCTAGAGCCATTCGGTAGGGAGTCTTCGAACAAGTTCAACTCCGGGATAAAGATCAACGACGTCTCAACGTCCCTATCAAGTAATAGAGAATCCCAACTTTCAGGGAACATCAAAATATCTTACTTCGATCTTTGTCTCCTCGAGCTTGGCTCACTCCCTCGGTTAATCCAAAGGTAAGCCACAAAGCTCATCACACTGTCCCGGATTAAACAACCGCTTCCACGAAGGATACAAACGGGCTAGCCTTCAATCTATTACCCAAAAATATCGTTGAGCCCAAACGGACCTCCTAAAGCAACACACCAACTCAACTCGGAGCCCGAACAACCAACCCACGCCTAAGGTAACTCCATACCTCACTAGGCGCCTTCAAACGAACCCACCGAGCAAAGTCAACCCTCACAACTCACAAGTCACCTGAACACTCGAGCTCACCAAACTCTCTTCCAAGAAGAAAGTTCACACGAAGAAAACAACAACACAAGCCACAACAAGCACCAAAGAGCAACGAAACAAGAAAGTAACCAACTGGTGGGTTTCCCCAAGATTAAATATGCATGAATGAGATGCCATGAATGCAAGTACCTCAATTTCCGGGTTCAATTTGATTCCCAACTTGAAGCCTTTGGTTCCGTCTCCTTTGGTTATTAGCCCTCGAACGGTCACAGTCTGGAAACTTGTGCTCCGAAGACCCGCAAGCGTAGCATCTCCGTAACCGAATCCAACATCCCTCGTAAGTATGATTGGTCCCTCCGCAATGGGCGCACGGTTGGAACTCCCTCTCTGATCGAGGTATCTTCCAGGGCTTAGACTTCTTGTTACTTCTCTTCTGAGTTTGTATACCTTGCCGAGACGGTCTCTGCTCTACTTGCAAGTTGGAACATGAACCTAATGCGAGTGACTGTTTCGGTGCCTCTTCTTCATGTCTCTTTCTTGCCATCGATCTATTCTCGACCCGTAGTGCTTTCTCAACGGCTTGATTCCAAGTACTCGTGTCGCTGGCAATCAAAGCTTCCCTAAACTCACTCTGAAGCCCTTCCATAAAGTAGTTAGCCTTCATCCCATCATCATTTAAGACATGTGGCACGTAAGCGCCCAACCTCTCGAACTCCTCTAAGTATTCCATAACCATCTTGTCTCCTTGTTTAAGGTTTCGAAACTCCTCGAATCTTCGATTTCGTAGAATGGTTGGTGTATATCTCTTTCTGAACTCCTGAACAAACACATTCCAAGTTAATTCTTCGCTTGTCGCTTCTAGTTGTTGAGTGACTCTTAACCACCATAACTTTGCTTGCCCTTGTAGAAGTAGGGTAACAAGACGAATCATATATTGAGGGTCACATGGCCATACTCGAAATATTCCTTCTATATCCAACAGCCATTCCTCGGCCTTAAAATCATCACCTCCTCAGAATTGTGATGGATTGAAGGTCCCAAACTCCTGGTATAGGGTTGTTATCGGATCCATTGGTTGCGTTGTAGAAGAAGATGGTCCTTGATTAGGTTAGAAGTGTTGAAACATCGCGGTCATGAACTCCTTGGCATTGAAGGATGGACGAGGGTGTTGATGTGAAGGTTGATCGAAGTGTTGTCGACGCGATGACATCCTGAGAATCTCAACAACTATAAAAAAAAAGATAGGTGCATGTCTGTTAGTAAATGCATGTTCATGTGAACTATTAATACAATTAATAACAACTTATAACAAATATTCACAAAAATGGTGCAAATGAATGCAAACAAACACATAATCGTAAGCCGAACGACCTAGACAAACCCAACACGACACTAGAGCTCCGGTTTTGCAACCCGGAGCTCTGATACCACTTTAAGATGTCGCGCCCCGGAGCGAAGGGCACCACATCCCCCGCACCATAGCCCAACACGTGTAACAAAATGGAATCTCCGCACACGCACCAAGCTATAGCGAACGGAAGACAAGCAAAAACTCTCACCTAAGCTAGGCGATCTAGACCCTAAAACAGAGTAAGCAACAATATAAAACATAAGCGGAAGCAACAAGATCAACAAATACTAACTCATACATGCTCAAGATAATAAAAGATATACATGCGATGCCACTCCAGGACCAAATAAAAGCTTAAAAATTCCAAATTCGAATCATAAACATAATCTTATACATATTTCCAAAATACCAAAGCAATATATAAAGATGCGGTATGCAAGACTCGAGTGACTCGAGTCAAATGACCCAAAAGAAACCGCCGCCTAGCTCAAACCGAACCCTGCACCTGCAACTCAAAAACAAAGGAAAAAAGGGGAAACGACATCGAGGGTCAGTCCTAAAGACTGGTGAGGGACTAACCCACGCACACGTACATATACGTAAGAGCAAAGCACATTCAAAGTCGTATTATTCATGAACCGGGGCGTGGTTTTTGCAATCCAAAGCATTTTGATCCCATGATACTATATATAGAAGAAAAGTTAGGCCAAAAGCCAAAATCTACCAAATTTTAATAATTAGAAGTCCACTCCCGTTTCACGAATCGAATTCATAATCAAATTCAAACTAACTCGGCGAGTACGAGTTTTCAAACCGACCTCCTTCATATAGATTCAAACTTATATTCAAATTCAAACGAAAACCAAATCAAACGTACCTTCCCCAACACCGAGTGATAGAAGGGTTGTGCACACCCTCACTATCCGAACTTTATGTATGGGTCGTGAGTTTCATGACGCTCACGCCCTAGGATTCCATCCCCCACCAAACCTCCTAGTGGCTTCCGGGTTGATCCTATCCAACAGGAGAATGTGCACAGGGGTCATAACCGGCGACCCCATGGTCTTCCCGGGTCCCCCTTACCCACATCTCCGGGGCCCAGATTCAAACTCAAACACAGGGATTCATACTAAAGACTTATCTTTCAAAGTCAAACCTCGCTAAGTATCCAAATTCAAATTACACACACCAACCCGTTTTCAAAACAAATAACCGAAAACATATCTACGTATATATATACAAAGCGTTTTCGAAAGGGTTCATAACAAACGGGTCAATTCTAGAAAAATACATAACAAACGCGTAACTAATATATATATATATATATATATATATATATATATATATATATACATACGTAGGTCACATGCGGGTTTAAAACACATTTAGGGTTGTAGGTCATAATATCTAAAAGAAAGAAACCTCACCTCGAAGAACAAACCGATCGAACAGGTTCAAAGCACACCTACGGAGCGGCTCCACACCAACGAGCTACTCCACTCGAACAATCTAAACAAGCGAACAACACTTAGACTCAAAATGAACCAAGGAAATGCTCGGCAAATGCATATGAATGCATATGATGCAATGTACTTCATATAATTTCATATTCAGACGTATCGAAGCAATTATCGAAATATCACATAAATAATCCAAGAAACAAAATTCATTTTACGTCAAATAAATTCATATTAAGTCATTTAATGTCATACCACGAGAATCCATAATTCCTACACGTATATATTCAACGAATTCATATCATATATGTCACTTAAGATCATAATTTTCAAAGAAATATTCAAAATTAAACAAATAAATTAATGTTTAAAATACATTTCATATATTATATTAAATATATTCATATTACACACACACACATATATATATATATATATATATATCTCCATGCACAAACATTATACTACATATATATACATAATATATATACGTACCACACACATGCATGCATCTTATTACATATATACTATATATAACCAATTGCATGCATAATATATAATGTACTTAATATATACTGCATATATACTATATATATAATCTCAAGCACAACATATTTATGGTGTTTAGAAATCAAAACCAAATAAACAAATTACATGAAGGAATTTATGAAACAAAAGAAATATATAACATGTACTCCATGCACGTGAAACAAAATTAAACAAAATGAAAAGATGCATCAGCCATGCACACTCACACAAGCAGCCCCCAAACTCCCCTCCCGGGGAAAAATTACACAGCAAATCTCCCCGGCCAGGGAAATACCTTCTGCCTCCAAATACACAAGTCCCCGACCGGGGACTTTCCACGTACAAATCTCCCCGCCCGGGGAGATCTCCATCGCGAGCAACAGCAGCAACTTCAGCCCCTGTTTTTCATCCCTTTCAAGCAGCAGCAGCAGAGTAGTCTAACAGCAACAACACAGCAGCAAAAGAGCAGGAGAAACAAAGGCAAAAGTGACAACAATTCTGGCAGCAAGATCAACAAAGAAAAAGGTTCCATTTTTCCAAAAAAAAAAACAGTCACGTACCAGTCCCAACTCCAGGCAAAAATTTCACACACTTCATACAGGGCATACAACTCAAATATAAGTATAGGAATAGATCAATGATTCAACAAGGAGCACATAGCACTTTACGGATCATGAATCGAACCACAAACGAGCAAGAAATTCACAAAACATCAAAAGCCCTCACTATTCATATATCAGCCCCAATCCATGCCCAAATCATCGTCAAATTCAGCAAATAGACACTTAAAAGAAAGAGGAGAAGATCAATAACAAGAATCCGGGCTTACCTTTCGAATTTGAGGCGAAATGATGGAGTATTGATCTTGGAAAGCCAAACAAAACTGTGCAGATTTCTTCCCCCTTCTTTTCCTCTCGGTTAGCTGCTTCTTTCTCTCTCTCCAGACATGACTTCGAAATGAGGGGATAAGGGATGGATAGAGGGTTTAACTAGGGTTAATTGGGCTCAAGAATCAAGTAATTTGGTTAAGAAATGAATTAGTTATGGCCAAAATACTCCAAGGTGGCAGATTTGCTCGAACAGTTCGTTTCGGACTAAATACGGGAGATCAAACGGGTTTAGAAAAATATGAGGCCAAGTTCTGAAGTTTCCAAATTTTGTCACGAGTCCGGCGCTACTTCCGGAATTCGAATCCGAATTCCCTAGCTCAAGTTAGGGTCTCCGGAATCCAAGGCGCGCTAAAACTAGTTAGGCCCTCAAATCCCCAACAATTAAAATATGGTTCGTTACCATATCAAACAAGCCCGAAAAATTAAAACGAGCAAATAAACGAATTCATAACACATATAATTCATGCATATTAAATTGGCACGAAAATTCGATCTCAAATCGAGCACAAACGCAACACATTTTCAACAAATAACCATATTATTCAAATAATAAAAATCAAATTTTTAAAAGAAACAATAAATAAAATTTTAAAATAATATTTAAACGAATTAAAATATATAAAAAATTTTATTAAAAAGGATATTTTTCAATTAGGTCCAAAATTTTTAAAAAGTTTCAAATAAGTCCAAGTTCAAATTTCAATTAAGTCCAAAATTAAATAAATCATACAATTAAACCCTTAATCACATAATTTACAAAAATTAGCATGCTCGGAAATTAAATTCACATATCATAAAATTCATAAAAATTCGTATCATCAATCACTTAGGAAATTTTGACATATAATTCAAATATTTCATATAAATTCAAATAATTCATATAAGAATTTCAAATAACAAAAGTATAATTCAATTAAATATGAAATTAAAATAATTTAATTTGCACAATTAGCTCTCTCGTAAGTGCGTACCTGGATGGCCGAAAACCCGGGGTGTCACACTACTATACCCCATTCATTTATTCACTTTGACTAACCCTCTCGCCTATTTTAAAATGCTTGATTTCAGGAGTCAATGAACGACAACTAGAGGTATCTTGAAGCATTACAACCATAGGTGGAATCCGATCCTAAGAGTACACTGTCTTGAGCCTACTCTTTGTAGAAACAAACTATCTCATACTTTGTCCTTGCATGTCAACCTGTTGTACGCTTTTGCGAACTACTTTGCTCAATAATGATAATCCTTGCTCATTGTACGTTATCCTCCCCGTTCATTGGTAAAGTTGAATCTCTTTATCTTTCGCTGCACTGTGACATATACTCCATTCATATATTATCCTGACCGTTCGCCGTAGTATTCCTGAGTGTTGGGTCTAGCCTCCACTCATGGATTATTGCGGTACGGGGTTGTAGTGCTGGGGAGGCGCTACAGGGACACACATACCTACGATGGATGTAGGAAGTGCTTGCATTTATGTTTCCGTTGTGGAAGTTCTGAGCATCAAATAGATACCTATCCGAAACGGAAAGAGAGGTCCACCGGGGGTCGAAGATCATTTAACAGGCAAGAACAACGGTGAACGGTAGCTTTAAACATGCATATCACGAGCATCATGGATTTTATCATTATTATAACTTTTTCTAGCAACAATGTGCATCGTTATGAAGGATAAATTAATGTGGTTGGCATGACTATACTTGCTTCTTGTGTGATGAAATTTCTATCATTGTTTCTTGAATTGCAACTTGGTGTGTGTCCGAGAGAAGGGGTTCTCTCGTTACCTGCTGAGAGAAGGGGCTCTCTCATTACTTGCTAGAAAGACGGGGTCCTCTCGTTGATTGTTCAAGAGATGGGGCTCTCTCATTGCTGGTTTTGGAAATTAAAACTCGACAGTGGACCTGGGGACTAGGTCCTTTTAGGGGGGAGGGGGGGAGTTGTAATGCCCCGATTTTCATTAATTAATTTCTTACGTTCAATATAATTTATAAATTATATTTTATTATACTTTCATCAAATTTTACGAATCCATATACAATTTATAATTTATTTCATGACTTGAAAATATCTATTACATGAAATAATTACCTAGAGTGCTTTAATTACCAAAATTATCCCCACATATTCATTTCTTTAAAATTAGGGACTTAATTGCATAACTTTTCAAGGACTTGATTGATCATATTTCAAAACTACATATCCTCAATTGCATGACTTGAACACTTGAAGGATTAAATTTCAAATTGTGGCATTTCACACATTTCAAAAATGGGATGAATCGGTATGTGCATCTCCAAGCTTCCTTGATCACTTTTATCCAAAAATTTCATCCCAACACATTGCTTCTTGCTCTCGGTTCATCTAAAATAAAAGGGAAGGAGGGGATTTCATCATTTCATCAAGATTTTTCAAGAAATTATCCAAGTTTTGGAAGCTTGATCATCCTCATCATCTATCTTCTTCATTTCTTTAGCTCAAGGTGGGTTTATGCATGAGTTGTGATTCTTGATCAATTTGGGTGTAATTTAGGGTTTGAGAATTAGGGCATAAATGAGTTATATGTTGATTAAAACATGAATATATGTTTATAGCATGATTTATTCTATGAATTCTTGCAAAGTATGGAATTATATATTGATATGAGCTTGAACTTGTAACTTGGAGTTCTTGTTGAATTTTCATTAATTGAGTGCTCAAATGGTATATTATCATGTCTTGAACATATATGCATGTATATTTCCGGAAATCTTTGCATTTCTTGATCAAAACTTGAGTTTTTGTGGCCTTTTTGTGGTTGCCGTAGCCATGCCCTGCTTCTGCTCTATTTTTCCAGTTGCAGAAGCAGGGAACGGCCCTTCTCGCTTCAGCGCATTATGGGGAAGGTCGTTCCCACTCTTTTAAATCAAAGCGGGCTGGCGAACCTGGGAACGGCCGTTCCCATTTTGGCCTACGTGCCGGAAGGGCCATTCCCATCGAAGGCGTGCTTTAAATATTGAAAGCGTTGGCGCATTTCCGGATGGCCGTGGGAACGGCCATTCCCATTTTCAAAGGGGCGCCGGAACGGCCGTTCCCATACGTCTGGCAGAGCGAAAGCTACTGCATAAAATGTGATTTTTGGGATGTTCACCCAATACATTTTTTGATGCCAAATTACTATTATATGATAGAATACGTGCTTAAACAAGATATTTGCATGGTACATTTCACATTTCTTGTCATCTCGTTGCATGTTTTCCTTTTGTCATATTTGGTCCATTTAGAGTCAAGTTTCCTGTATACATGTATCCCTTGCACAGATCGGGTTCCCGTGACGTGGAGTAGGGGCCGTAGGCCATGTCTCGACTTGTATTTTGTCGGTAAAGGTGAGGTTTAATTACTAGTTATCTAGAACCCATAAAACCTTTACCTGGATTTCGGCCAAAATGTATATATATATATACATCTATAATTTTTCCCAAAAGCACAAATGATTTACCAACTATCCGTTTATCGTGTTACGAGTCGTGTTCTTTAAAAGTAAACCGTGTTCATTGAAAGCAAATCATGTTCATGAAAAGCAAGTCGTGTACCGTGTCGTCGTGATTGAACCGTGACCGTGTTTTGGTGAATTATCGTGTATCGTGCACTATGGGCCCGAGAGTGAGTGTTTGAGCCAACCGGGAAAGCATAGGGCTGACGGGTAACTCTTATACTGCTCTCAAACCGTGGGGATGCCCCCTGAATCCACCTGGAGGTTTGGTGGAGGAAGGAGTCCCGTACGTGGGAGTCATGTTCCCGACATAAAACGTGTTATCGTGGGTGGTTCGGGCCTTGCAAACCCACCACCATTGGAGAATGATGGAGTTCGTGTTATTGATCGTGTGCACTATAATGATTCGTGTGATAACCTAATTAAGTAAAAATTTGATCTTTATCCTCTGTCGGGGTTTGGATGGAGATCGTGCACGCACCTCGTCAGGGCCACAGATTGTTGTAATAAAAGTGATTATCGCATTAAACTTGGTAGTTGTAATCTCGGGCGAGTTCTTTGATATTCTTGCGCTTATATTATTGTAATTATAAAACCTTACCCGAGGTTATAACTTGCATGTTATGTGCGTTAATATTTATTTACGCCCCTCACTCGATCTTCACAGACTGACGCCTCCACCTTTCAGGTTTTTTCCGTGGCGTGCTAGGCGGGAGTCGGGTCGTGTCTTTTGTCCCGGTGAGTCTAGCATTGCATTTCTTCCTGTGTATTAGCATTCCAGGGTATCATGTTAGTAGCTTTGAATACTTATATATGAATATTACTTGGGAGATGATAATGTGTTGATATGATAAGTTGTGGAGATTGGACATATGATGATGATGATGAAGTGGCGTTGCATGTATAACTTTATTCCTTTGAGCATGTATGTTGATATTTGTTGATCCTGTTGCTTCCGCGTATGTTTTATTTTGTTGCGTACTCTGTATTAGGTGAGAGTTTTGTTTGTCTTACGTTCGCTATAGCTTGGTGCGTGTGCGGAGTTTCCATTTCGTTACACGTGTCAGGCTATAGTGCGGGGGATGTGGTGCCCTTCGCTCCTGGGTGCTACATCTAAAAGTGGTATCAGAGCTCCGGGTTGCAAAATCGGACCTCTAGTGTTGTGTTGGGTCTGTCTAGGTCGTTCGGCTTAGGATTATATGTTTGTTTGCATTCATTTGCACCATTTATGTGAATATTTGTTATAAATTGTTATTAATTGTATTAATTGTTCACATGAACATGCATTTACTAACCGACATGCACCTATTTCTTTATTGTAGTTGTTGAGATTTTCAGGATGTCACCGCGTCGACAACACTTCGGTCAACCCTTATATCAACACCCTTGTCCATCCTTCGATGCCGAGGAGTTCATGACCGCTATGTTTCAACACTTCCAACCTAATCAAGGACCATCTTCTTCTACAGCGCAACCAATGGATCCGATAACAACCCTATACCAGGAGTTTGGGACCTTCAATCCATCACAATTCCGATGAGGTGATGATATTAAGGCCGAGGAATAGCTGTCAGAGATAGAAGGAATCTTTCGAGTATGGCCATGTAACCCTCAAAATATGGTTCGTCTTGTTACCCTACTTCTACATGGGCAAGCAAAGTTATGGTGGTCAAGAGTTTCTCAACAACTAGAAGCGACAAGTGAAGAATTGACTTAGAATGTGTTCGTTCGGGAATTCAGAAGGAGATATACGCTAACCATTCTACGAAATCGAAGATTCGAAGAGTTTCGCACACTTAAACAATGAGACAAGATTGATATGGAATATTTAGAGGAGTTCGAAAGGTTGGGTGCATACATGCCACATATCGCAAATGATGACGGGATAAAGGCTAACTACTTTATGGAAGGGCTTCGGAGTGAGTTTAGGGAAGCTTTGATTGCCAGCGACACGAGTACTTGGAATCAAGCCGTTGAGAAAGCATTACGGGTCGACAATAGATGGATGGCAAGAAAGAGACATGAAGGAGAGGCACCGAAACAACCACTAACATTAGGTTCATATTGAAACTTGCAAGTGGAGAAGAGACCATCTCGCCAAGGTATACAAACTCAGAAGAGAAGTAAAAAGAAGTCTAAGCCCCGGAAGACACCTCGATTAGAGAGAGAGTTCCAACCGTGCGCTCATTGCAGAGGGACCAATCATACCTATGAGGGATGTTGGATTCGGTTACGGAGATGCTATGCTTACGGGTCTTCAGAGCACAAGTTTCCAGACTGTACCCGTTCGAGGGCTAATAAAGAAAGGAGACGGAACGACAAGCTTCAAGTTAGGAATCAAATCGAACCCGGAAATTGAGGTACTTGCATTCATGGCATCTTATTCATGCATATTTTAATCTTGGGGAAACCCACTAGTTGGTTACTTGTTCGTTTCATTGCTCTTTGGTGCTTGTTGTTGCTTGTGTTGTTGTTTTCCTCCGTGTGAGCTCTCTTCTTGTAAGAGAGTTTAGTGAGCTCGAGTGCTCGGGTGACTTGTGAGTTGTGAGGGTCGAGTTTGCTCGGTGGGTTCGTTTGAAGGTGCCTAGTGAGGTACGGAGCTACCTTAGGCGTGGGTTCATTTTTCGGGCTCCGAGTTGAGTTGGTGTGTTGCTTTAGGAGGTCCGTTTTGGGCTCAACGATATTTTCGGGTAAAAGATTGAAGACTAGCCCGTTTGTATCCTTCCAGGAAGCGGTTGTTTAATCCAGGACAGTGCGATGAGCTTTGTGGCTTACCTTTGGGCTATCTGAGAGATCGAGCCAAGCTCGAGGAGACAAAGATCGAAGTAAGACATTTTGATGTTCCCTTGAAAGTTGGGATTCGATGAATAAATACTTGTATTGTAACGCCCCGAATTTCATTAATTAATTTCTTACGTTCAATATAATTTATAAATCACTTTTTATTATACTTTCATGAAATTTTACGAATCCATATACAATTTATAATTTATTTCATAACTTGAAAATATCCATTACATGAAATAATTACCGAGAGTACTTTAATTACCAAAATTGTCCCCACATATTCATTTCTTTAAAATTAGGGACTTAATTGCATGACTTTTCAAGGACTTGATTGATCATATTTCAAAACTACATGTCCTCAATTGCACGACTTGAACACTTGAAGGATTAAATTGCAAATTGTGGCATTTCACACATTTCAAAAATGGGATGAATCGGTATATGTATCTCCAAGCTTCCTTGATCACTTTTATCCAAAAATTTCATCCCAACACATTGCTTCTTGCTCTCGGTTCATCTAAAGAAAAAGGGAAGGAGGAGATTTCATCATTTCATCAAGATTTTTCAAGAAATTATCCAAGTTTTGGAAGCTTGATCATCCTCATCATCTATCTTCTTCATTTCTTTAGCTCGAGGTGGGTTTATACATGAGTTGTGACTCTTGATCAATTTGGGTGTAAGTTAGGGTTTGAGAATTAGGGCATAAATGAGTTATATGTTGATTAAAACATGAATAAATGTTTATAGCATGATTTATTCCATGAATTCTTGCAAAGTATGGAATTATATATTGATATGAGCTTGAACTTGTAACTTGGAGTTCTTGATGAATTTTCATTAATTGAGTGTTTAAATGGTATATTATCATGTTTTGAACATATATGTATGTATATTTCCAGAAATCTTTGCATTTCTTGATCAAAACTTGAGTTTTTGTGGCCTTTTTGTGGTTGCCGTAGCCATGCCCTGCTTCTGCTCTATTTTTCCAGTTGCAGAAGCTGGGAACGGCCCTTCTCGCTTCAGCGTATTATGGGAAAGGTCGTTCCCACTCTTTTAAATCAAAGCGGGTTGGCGAACCTTGTAACGCCCCAGTTCTGTGATTTAAGCTTGACGTATGTGGTTACTAAAGTGCGCAATTTAATTAATCATATATGATTTTTAATTATGGATTCTTTTGTTAAGTTTTATTGTTTGATTATGAACTCTTGATCGTATTTGCGTATATGCTCTTGTTTGAGTGTCGTTCTCATTCGATTTGATTTCTGTTTTTCGTGGATTCTTGGCATGAGTGAATTATGTGCTTTAAGATCATGTTTATTTGCTCTTTGCATGATTTTGTTCTTGCATGTTTGAATTTTGTGTTCGTTTGTGTGATCGGAACCGAAAAGGGGGCTAAAGAGCATTTAGCGTACCTTGTGTTCCAGGCGGCATATCTTGAGCTCGGGAACTCGGAATCGAGTTCCGTCACCTCCATTGGATCCGAATCGACGAATCGGAGACAATGGGACAAGCCTCATATTTTTCTAAGACCAATTGGATCCTCAAATTTTAACCGGAACGAGCAACTCGCGCTTAAATTGACCGATCAAGACTATACCTAAGTCACGGACCTATTATTACGCACCTAGACCCTACCCATTGACCCTAGCCCACTTGCACACTCTCTCCCTCACCCTTTTCTGCCCCAAACCGACACCCTAACCCCCCACACTTAGACATTTTCAGTTTTATGGAGAGAGAAGGAGAAGAAAAGAAGAAGAAGAAGAAACCCTTTTTGGCCATGGGAGTTTTGAGCTCATCTCCCCACCTTTTCTTCTCCAAATTGAAAGGTAAACTCATATTTGTGTTGTGTATCACTTGGTAATCATTTTAAGTTCCATATTCCATGATTTCTCCAAGATTTGAGCATGTTTGGGCATATGGCATGAATAGTGACGGGTTGGGAGAAAATGGATGATTCTAGCTTGCTTTCTTGTGAATTCTTTTGGTATGAAGCATGTATTTTATTCTTAACACATCATATGTGATATGTATGAACTTAGTTTGGGTAGGGGATTAGGATTCATGACTTTTCCATTTGTGAAAATTGAAGAGTTTGCATGAACTTGTTCCATATTCTTTCCTTGCTTGGTTTGTTGCATCTTTGGTTGTCTTAATGGATTGAAATGCATGAATATTTGCTACCTTAACTTACCTATGTGTGTTAATTTGATGTTTATATGGTTTAGCATGAGTTTTGCCCTGTTTGTTGTGTGTTTTTCGCCACTGACCTAAATCCACGAGGGTGGATTTTTCCTTTTGCAAAAATCCACGGGGGTGGATTTGATGCAGAAACTTTGGACCCTCCATTGTTTCGGCCTGAGATTGTTTTTCTTCGTTCTCCCTCATACGAACTCGGTTTGACCTGATTCTTAAACCCACGGAAACCTATTGAAGTCTAGAAGATTCTCCAATTGGAATCGTCATAATATCCTTTTCCATTTATGAGTTATGATCAATTCATTTTCGTGTCGCCACTTCTCCGACAATCTGCGTTCGTCCAACTTCAAACCTATGCCATTTTCACCTCGCTTTGAACCATGATTCGTGCCACATATCCTTGAAAACAGATATGTGTCTAGTTTCACCTCCAATAAGAAAAACTTAATTCCAGTTTCTCAAACTCAAGTTATACCCAATTTTCTACAGCTTGCGTATTTTCATAAATTGTCAACTTTTCCTAACTTTTGCTAAACTTTGCCAAAACTCGTTCTATCGCCTTTCTTGCACTTCCTCGACCCCTTATGTGACTTATATGCATTATATACATGCCTAATTGATCCTTATTTATTGTTAACATGTATTGTAATTTATTATGAATTGATTGATTGATTGAATCATTTATGTGTTTAAAATGAACTTAATGGTGTGCATGAACATGATCACATCAACTCATGACATTTTATGATCCATTGTATATTGAATCATGATATAACATTTCACGAACACCTCATGTTAATGCCGTGCATCCTAATTGGTTTCATATTGAGTCGTTTCTCACGAGTACACATTATGTCTTTCTCTTGTACAGTTCATCTCCAGGGAGGAGATATCATGATCAATAGGCACCCGGCCTAGCTTATATCCTCGTATTACCTTCTTCCAGGTGAGGGTGTTTTCGTTCTAGTTACATATCAAACCCTACAACCCTTATGTGAAAAGCTTTGGCCAAAACCTTATGATTATATATATGTTACTTTTAAAAGGAGAGTTATCGAGTAAATACTGATTGATCGAGTAAACCCCTTTTCAAATGGATTATGGATATGGTATGATTCTTATGAATCAAATGATTTTGGCGAGAATATGATTATGATTATGATTATGGATATGATTATGATTGCACGGGCCCAGGGACTTAGTGCAAGTGGCTATCCGGGGAGGCAAGGGCCGACGGTGATCCCTTGTACTAGTCCCACCACATTTACGGTGATACCGGCCCTCGCTAGGAGGTTTAGCGGGGAATGGGAGCTGAGTGCCCTTGGGGGATTCATGTAACCCCATTGGCCTATGTATGGACCGGTGTTCGGGTCTTGCTAACCCGTCCACCACCCGGAGGAAGAAGGTTGGAACTTATTTTATGACTTATGATTATGATTATGTTATGATTGATAGGCACCGTGCGGGAAGGCCGGGACACGGATTGCCCAAACGAATATGTTTAGGATATGATATATGATTTGTGTGTATTATGATATATTGCATGATCACCTATTTAGTGTATCAATGATATTTGTCGTACACGGTCGGAGTTTGGTTGGAGATGATGCACGCTCACTCGCCGAGCCTTTATGTTTATGTATGAATTATGAACTTAATGAATTTAATATGGATAGTCGTAAAGTCTGAGCATTGCTTAGTCATTCTTTTGCCCTTTTTGGGAACTAACTTTAAATAAAACCTTGCTCGGGATTTATGACTTGCATGTGCATGTTTTTATATATATGTATAGCTCCTGCTCGCTCAGTCTTCTAGAGACTGACCCCTCTTTCCCACTTCTCAGTTCTTGCAGGTTTTGGCTAGGCGGGAGTCGAGTCATTGCATTCTTGATCGAGTCACACTTGTACACTCGAGTCACATTTCATATTGATATGTTATAATTATATCTCCTGACGTATTTGGGCCTGTGTGCCAACTTTGATTCATTGTTGATTAATGATTCGGGACAGGTTGCATGTTTAGCTGAACCGTTGTTAGGATGCATAATGGATTTAAATTATGTTTTGGAATTATAGGGCTTGCAGCAATTGTTGAAAAGTATGAAATATATGTTATTGCTTCCACATCGCACATTGGGTTTTTTTTTCTTGAGTTATTTGGTATGGGGTTAGATTCCGCCTAGCAAGGTTGTTTTTATTTTGTCTCCCGTTCGCTATGAGTCCGGTTCATGCTTGGACTATCCATTTCATGTGTGGACTAGACTCATAGTGCGGGGGATGTGGCGCCTATCGTCCCGGGTGTTACAAACCTAGTAACGGTCGTTCCCATTTTGGCCTACGTGCCGGAAGAGCCGTTCCTATCGAAGGCGTGTTTTAAATATTGAAAGCGTTGGCGCGTTTCCGGATGGCCATTCCCATTTTCAAAGGGGCGCCGGAACGGCCGTTCCCATACGTCTGGCAGAGCAAAAGCTACTGCATAAAATGTGATTTTTGGGATGTTCACCCAATACATTCTTTGATCCCAAATTACTATTACATGATAGAATACTTGCTTAAAGAAGATATTTGCATGCTACATTTCACATTTCTTGTCATCTCGTTGCATGTTCGCCGTTTGTCATATTTGGTCCATTTAGAGTCAAGTCTCATGTATACATGTATCCCTTGCACAGATCGGCTTCCCGTGACGTGGTGCAGGGGCTGTAGGCCATGTCTCGACTTGCATTTTGTCGGTAAAGGTGAGGTTTAATTACTAGTTATCTAGAACCCATATAACCTTTACGTGGATTTCGGCCAAAATGTATATATATATATATATATATATAATTTTTCCCAAAAGCACAAATGATTTACCAACTAGCCGTTTATCGTGTTATGAGTCGTGTTCTTTAAATGTAAACCGTGTTTGTAACATCCCGCTCGTCCGATTTATAAGGCACGCCACGTTTCAACCTTTTAATGTGTTTAATTATGTGATTTTATATTTTTCGTGGCCCTATTTTGAACTCTTTTAGAGTTTAGGGGCCCCTTTGTAATTTTCTCTTTTTAGGGGTTTTTCAATCATTTCTCGTTCGATCGAATTTTTGACCTTTTTGACCCCTTCAACGTGTTCGGGGCTTCGAGACGAGTCCGTAGACTCTAAGTTTGCCCCATTCCGACTTCTTTAGTCCGTTCTTCCGACCGTTTTTGCGTACAAGGACCCGACATATATACCCCGAATCCTCGTTTTGCATGCTAGAATTTTAGCTCCAGAATCATCGTCTTTCTCCCGCGATTGGCACTATTCATACAGTGGAGGTGTGAAAACACACACACGTCCGTTCTCGCTCGTTTATCGACGGAATTCGACGTTTCAGTAGTGGAAATTTATCAACTCGACGAACCCAACACGATGGTACAAGAATCATTGCCTGAAACTCAGCGGTGGTGGCGCTACGGTAAAGCAGCGGCGGCGGAATGGACAACCGCCCCTTCGCCGCCCCTTCGCGGCGGTCTCCGTCGTTTTTTCTCCATCACGCGCCACCCTAGCTGTTAGACAACCTCCCGGCGCAGCTCTAGTTCTAGCGGCGTGGGCAACGGTGGACGGACGGCAGCGCACGCGCCGACTGAAGACCGGCGGCGGTGGCGCGCGCACTGTAGCACCCCGCTCCGCCGCGTTCCGGCGAGATTCGCGGTCGAGCCTTGGTGGTTTCCCACGTATTTTGGCCTCTTGATTCCATTTCCGGCATCATTTTGGGCCAAGGAAGGCCGGAGGTGGCTGAACCAGCGAGTGCCGCACCGGCGGACTTTCGTCGGCGGTTTGGGACCTTTTTCCGGCCGGTTTTGGTGGTGGATCCTTCATGGAAATTGCTTAGAATGACGAAACTTAGCGGATGGCGTTGGCCCCGACTCGAGAACCGGCCGGCGGCGGCGGACCGGCTCTGGATTGGCTATCCGATTTTCCAGCGACTTTTCCGGCAAATTGGTTAGGGGCTTTCGAAGGCCTCTCTACGGGCTTTCCAACGGAATGTCCGGATTTTTTTTTCGTGTTACGGTTTGTATTTAATTTCAGTTTTCGTCGTTGGGATTTAGTTCGATTTTTTTGTCAACGAAATCCGGTGTGCTTGGTATTTTCTGAAATTGGTTGAGGGCTTTTGTCAAGCAAGCCGAGGCGTACGTTCCTGTCCTTCCGGGGAATTTTCCGACCATCGGAGGTGGTGGTCCGGCGGCTATACGTGGCGGTTCGACTGGTTCCGGGGGGCGGCATTTCGACGCCCTTCGGGCAGCAAGTTCGTAAATCGGATATCCGGTTGATTTGTTGTGATTTATTTTGTTTAACATAAATATTTGAAATTAATTATTTTAATTGCTAATTGCTTGATTTGTCGATCGAATTGTACTTCAATGTATACGAAATCATGTATGAAATGAATTATGATATATATGAACTTGTTATGGTTGGGAGTTGATAGGAAGCTCATGTGATTTATATGAAACTCGAAGCATGCTATTATGTGATTTGATTGTTCTTGTACTACGTGCCTCTATATGAAATGTGATATGTTTTGATTTGCAGTGTGAATCCCAGCATATTAAATTTGTTAATTGTTTAGCCTAGAGGGGAGGTTAGTGTAATTTTTCTGAAATGTGTAAAATTTGCATGATTGAATTAATTAAACCCCGTTAATTGAATTTGTTACGTAATAAATGAATTGTTTGTGTGATAAATGAAATGATATGATTTGCCTTGCCTTGCCTTTCAGCTCTCTTATTTGCATTAATTGTGCATGTTGAATGTAATTAATATGACTTTGAACTCTGCTTATGTGATTGCATTCCTTGAGTGCTTGAGCATTGTCGTACGTCTCTGTGTGGTTGTCTGAGTCCGAGTCTGAGCTCTGTGTGGTATTTTGTGTGTTCAGTTGGTTCAGGTGGACCCGGGGTGGTGACAAGTGGTCGTGCAGGTTCCGGGGTGGACCGTTTGCTGTGTCTTCGACTGTGTTTGGTTCCAGGTGAGGTTAGGATATAGTTATACCCTATCGCTATGTGCCCGTTTTCGAATGTGAGCGATTTATAAGCCTAGTATATACGTAGATATGTGTGAAATATGTACTTTGATGGTTTTGTCATAAGTTTGAAATTAAAGAACGCTATGTATGAGCCTTGTATGCTTAGTTTCGATTTGTTATGACTTTGAGGTCAGTCTGCGTGATATGTACGTACGATATGCATGAGATAAATCTATCTGTCTGTGTGTGGAGGGTTAAGTTTCTGATATATGTGTGATGTGCCCCAGAGTTGTGGGTAAGGGAGACCCGGGACGACCATGGGGTCGCCCTTGACGACCCCTGTGCACTTCTCCACAAAAGGGAGACTTAGCACATCCTCGGGAGGTCTAGGGGAAAGCGGGTCTTCTTGAGCCGGCGGCGTGCTACATGACCCGTCGAAGGAGCGGGTGCATCCCCCGTCTCATTACATTTCTGTGTGGGGGTTGAGAGGGGCACCTCTCTTCCCCAAACGGTGTGAAGGAAGGTACGTTTGATTTGATTCTGTTGGTTTATGCCTGTGTGTGATCTGAGGAGTTCGGTTGGATTAAATTCGTACCCGCCGAGTGTTCTGTCTGTCCGTCTGTCATAAGTTCGTGAAACAGGGGTAGATTCTTAAATTAAGATAAAAATTGGATTTTTGCTATTAAACTAATAAGTTATCTTTTGATACGTGGGCTAAGTCTGCATGAGTTGAACGTATGTTTTGAGATATGCATAAGCTAAGTTTTGTTCGTTATGTTTTGATAAGTGTCCCTATATGTATATTATCACGGGAAAATATTTTGGCGTGCAAAAACTAACCCCGGGTTCACGAATATTACTTCTACTTTGTGTTGTGCTCTATATATATGTATAGCGTGCGTGTGTTAACCCCTCGCTCAGTCTTTGGACTGACCCCTCCCCTTTTATGTTTTAGTTTGCAGGTTTTGCCTTGGAGTTCGTTGGAGCTAGGCGGCTATTAGTGTCTGTCGAGTCGGTGTCAGTTTGTCTGAGTTTCATAAGTGTTTTATTCGAATCACGTTTGTTAATTTTGTACAAGCTATGATATATTTTATGCAGGTTCGTACTTATGATTTGAATGTATAGAATTCGGGATAGGTTAGGACAGGTGCTCGGATTAGTCGAACCCATTTGATTATATGTTTGATCGGGACAGGTTTCTAGGGCCAGTTGAACCCGTTTTGTTGTATAGTTATTCGGGACAGGCTAGGACAGGTTGCCTTGTTTAGTTGAACCCGTTTAGGTTGATGTTGTTTTACTTTCTAGATATATGAATTTATGATTGCTGATTTAAGTTTTTGAAAATTCGTATTTCTGCATTGTTTCCGCATTCAGGTTCTCCATATCTGTTTCTGTACAGGGTTTAGGTATCGCCTAGCTTAGGTTGTTTTTCGTTTGTCACCCGTTCGTTGTGACTTGGTGCATGTGCGGACCTTCCATTTCGTACACTTGTCGGGTCATAGTGCGGGGGTATGATGCCCTACTGCTTGGGGTGTTACAGTGTTCATTGAAAGCAAATCATGTTCATGAAAAGCAAGCCGTGTACCGTGTTATCGTGATTGAACCGTGACCGTGTTTTGGAAAATTATCGTGTATCGTGCACTATGGGCCCGAGAGTGAGTGTTTGAGCCAACCGGGAAAGCATAGGGCTGACGGGTAACTCTTATACCGCTCTCAAACCATGGGGATACCCCCTGAATCCGCCAGGAGGTTTGGTGGCGGAAGGAGTCCCGTACATGGGAGTCATGTTCCCGACGTATAACGTGTTATCGTGGGTGGGTTCGGGCCTTGCTAACCCACCACCATTGGAGAATGATGGAGTTCGTGTTATTGATCGTGTGCACTATAATGATTCGCGTGATAACCTAATTAAGTAAAAATGTAATCTTTGTCCACTGTCGGGGTTTTGATGGAGATCGTGCACGCCCCTCGTCAGGGCCACAGATTGTTGTAATAAAAGTGATTATCGCATTAAACTTGGTAGTTGTAATCTCGGGCGAGTTCTTTGATATTCTTGCGCTTATATTATTGTAATTATAAAACCTTACCCAAGGTTATAACTTGCATGTTATATGCGTTAATATTTATTTATGCCCCTCACTCGGTCTTCACAGACTGACGCCTCCACCTTTCAGGTTTTGTCCGTGGCGTGCTAGGCGGGAGTCGGGTCGTGTCTTTTATCCAGCTGAGTCTAGCATAGCATTTCTTCCTGTGTATTAGCATTCTAGGGTATCATGTTAATAGCTTTTGAATACTTATATATGAATATTACTTGGGAGATGATAATGTATTGATATGATAAGTTGTGGAGATTGGATATATGATGATGAAATGATAATATTATGCTTCCGTTTTTAAACCTCATGTATTGAATTTAATTTACATGAGGGTCTAGTCCCGCCTAGTTAGCTTGTTATTTTATTTGTCACTCGTTCGCTGCAGGTTGGTTCATGTACGGACTATCCATTTCGTGTGTGGATCGACCTGTAGTGCGGGGGTGTAGCATCTCCACGTGTAGGGGTGCTACATCTTAGGTGGTATCAGAGCCCGGTTTCAAAACCGAGGTTCTCGTGTCATGTCAAGTCTTGTGAGTCTAGGTCGAACGGCATAGGAGTATCTGGCAAGTTGTATGTCTTGCATCTCATATGGAATTACTTGAATTTATCTGAGACATATGTATTATGTGTTATACTTGCATCTTATGATCTCAATTATGTTCACTAGCACTCTCTAATCCAACATGCATATCTAGTGTTTCGGTTACAGGATGCCTCGAGATAGCCCTCGCCGTGATCATTCTCCTGGACATAGGAGACATCACCATGATCATTCTCCTCGTGCTCCTTCACCCCCTCCTGCTCAGCCACAAGATTTCATGAATGCAGCGGTTGGGTTAATCGATCAGAGACTTCAAGAACGGGGTCCTCCAGCACCACCTGCGCCATTAGCACAATAGGAGAACCCTATTTCTGCTATACTACGGGAATTCAGAATCAGCAACCTCCCAAGGTTTATAGGGGCGATGATATTCAGGCAGAGATGTGGTTAAAGGAAGTGGAAAGAATTTGGCAGCTTATTTCGTGTGATACTAAGGAAAAAGCTCGTTGCACTCTTACTCTGATTCAGGGTGAGGCTTACTCCTGGTGGGAGAGTACTCAGATTGTATTAGAGGCTACCGGGGAAGCTATTACTTGGGAAGTATTCGTTCGGGAATTCAGAAATAAGTTCATTCCACCAGCTTCCCGCAATCGTAGGTTAAGGGAATTTACTGAGTTGAGGCAAGAAGGGAGATCTGTTGGCAAGTACATCACGGAGTTCGAGAGATTATCCCGCTACGCTCCCAATATAGCGAGCGATAACTTTCACAAGGCGACGCAATTCGTGCAGGGACTTAGGCCGGATATCCAGGATGCCTTGAAAGCTGCTAACACAACCACCTGGGCCAAGGCTACTACTAAAGCATTGAAGGTCGAGGATTCGGACAATGCAAAGAAGGTCTATTCCTCGCTTTGCACCGGACCCAGTTTCATGATCAGGACAGGGTTCCAATACGATGAAAAGGTCCAATGCTGCTTCAATCTTACTCCCTCAGGAAAGGTCTAAAAAGAAAAAGTCCCAAGTTGATAGGTCAACTTCAGAGAATGTTTCTGTTACGACATTTCCATCACAGTCAGGGAAGCCACTCTGCACTTACTGTGGATGGGACTGTAACATCCCGGATTTCGGGACCAAGATGAATTTCTTCTAAAGTTCGTAATCACTATTCATTCCTAAACGTACAAATCTTCCAAGCCACTTTTACCTATCAAATGTTGGGTTCAAATAAATCTTTGCGAAATTTTATGAATTTTGATATCATTCCCGTACCCTAATTCTCATCCAAACTCCCGTAGCATTAGAAATCGTCCGAAAACCCTAAATTTAAAGTATTTCGTATTCAAACGCTTTTCCTATTCGATATTATACTCAAAATAATCCTCGAATTATTTTATGAATCATGATCACTTTCTCGAAAAGCAATTGTCATCCTAGCTTGATTTTATGTATTTTATCATATTTTTCCTAATTTAAAACCTTTACTACTTTAACTTTAAACGCTTAAAGGTAAAGTGTTTGTAATCATTCCAAAGCTCATTTTAAATTCGTTCTTTTACTATTTTCATTACTTCAAGCTCTCGTCTCTAGACCCTTAAATTATTTGTGTATGATTTTATATCTAATTATGACATCATCCATGACATCATGGATGACATCATAGAAAACTAGGTGTAGGGATAAGAATTGTCCACATTTTTCCTACAAAATTTTTACACTTTTGAGATCCTAATTTCTCCACATTTTTACCATAAGATTTCTACACTTTTATGATCAAGAATTGTCCACATTTCTTGTGACGCCCCGATATTTCGGTCGTACAGGTATGACGTATGTGTTTACCAAATTGTGCGAATTAATTATTTATACGTGTCTTATATATTTAATTTTATTTTATATATTAAATGTTAACTTTTATATATATTAAGTTAGTTAATATTATATATATATGAATTAGCGGATATATATATATTTTTAATGTTAATAATTATATCTATATATTAAATCGTGCAATTGTTTTAGTTATATTATATTATTAAAATATTTAATTATTTGAAAATATTTGAATTTGAATTTATATGAATTTTCTTTGAACTATTTGCGCTTGAATGACTTAATTGCTTGTCGTTTCTACGTGAAATGAATTCGGAATTTCGTGCAAATTTAATATGTTGGACTTATATGTGTTATGAATATGAATATATGATCGTTTCATGTTTTCGGGTTCGTTTTCATACGTTTCGAATTTATTTTGATTTTGGAATCCAAATCGGGGGCTAACGAGTAATTAGCGCAACCTTGGTTCCGTATTTAATATCCTGAGCTAGGGAACTCGGATTCGAGTTTCGTCACCTTCGTTGAACTCGTATTGAAAATTAGAGTTTGATGAACTTAGCCTTATATTTTAATATCCTGAGCTAGGGAACCTTGGTTCCGTATTTAATATCCTGAGCTAGGGAACTCGGATTCGAGTTTCGTCACCTTCGTTGAACTCGTATTGAAAATTAGAGTTTGATGAACTTAGCCTTATATTTTTCCAAATTTATTTGAACCTCCGAAATTCAACCGAAACATGCAACGGGGAACCAAATCTGCCACCTTTTACCAAATAAATCATAACTTATTCATTTGTTGACCAAATTAACCATGGTTTGGGCCTATGGCACCCTAACTCAACCCTCTATCTGATCCTACTCTCCTTAACCGAACCACACCCTCTCATTTGGATAAGATCAGCTCCTCATCCCCTGCATTCCAGAAAATCCCGTAACTCAAGCCCTCCTTGGAGATTCAAGCTCAAATCTCCTCCAACCTTCAACCAATCCACAAGGTAAGCTTAGGGTTGTAATATACATTCATTATGAGTCATTTTGATCCATTCCTCCCCAATTTTGAGCATGTTTTCATGAGTTTTGAAGATGATGAATGAATAGTTAGGTTAGGCTTCAATTCTTGAATCCTTGATGTTGCTTGCTTTATGAGCTGAATTGAGGCATGTTTGTTGTGCTTTTGAACTCCTTAACTTCAGTATTTTCTTATCTTTCATGGTACTTGAGCCTAGCATGAATTACCATTGTTGATTTTGATGAAAACTTGAAGAAATGTGCAGAAAATAATCTGCTCTTCCTTGCCCAGCTGCTGTCACGTTTTGGGGACTGAAATGTTGGGATTTTTGTATTCTTTTTCATGTATTATGGCTTGGATTTGTAGTATATATGTTGCTCTATGTGTATCCCTTGTTGTGCCTTGGTTTTGGGTCAGTTTTCAGCTGCAAAGATGAAGAACAAACCGCCGTTCACGAGCTGCTGCTGCTGTTGCGTCTTTGCCTTGTCTTTCTTTGCCTTTTATTTGATCCTTTGGTCTCCTTTATGTCTTATTTATGTTATTTAATTGCTCCAGTACATGTTACATTCCATGACTTGAATTTTAATATGAATTGTCCTGCACCTACGTGAAATATGACCTTTTGCTCTCTATTTGCAATACATGAATGTATATGTGGTTTAATTGATTTGTTTTATATTTTCTTTACCCCTCTATGATATTTATAATTTATTAATATATTAAATAGAGTGTTTTGAGCATTTTATTAAATTTATGGATTCATTTGACGTGAAATGTGAAAGATATGAACTCGTTTGAATACGAATGGTTCATTGAATGAATGAAATGAACGTTTATATGTCTTTAAGACATTAATAGTGCACATGAACATGTTCATTACATAACATACTCTTTTATGCATTCATATCATGATCATTTCGTTGCCGAGCGTCTTAATTGGTCATTTTGAGTCTCACTTCACCTTTCTTGCACAGATTTTGATCCGGTTGGAGACGAGGCCAATCCTTGAGGCTTTTGTGTCTTCTTTTGACGGTTTAAGGTGGGTTTCTCTACTAATAGTTATCTTGACCTGATATAACCCTTATGTGACCGTTTTAAGCCAAAAGTTATATTTATATTTATCGAGTCTTTTAAAGAGTCTTATGATTTTCGATTGTTAAGCCTTCTTTCATGAAAACCTACCTTATGTTTTGGCGAGATTGCATGTATGTTATGATCACGGGCCCCGGAGCTTAGTGTATCGTGGCAAGCCGGGGAGGCAAGGGCCGACGGTGAACCCGTGCACTAGTTCCAACCATTTTATGTCGAAACGGATCTCGTCAGGAGTTTTGACGAGAAAACGCTAGTCGGGCTTTTGAGGATTCATGTACCTCACTAGCCATTATGTATGAGGTGGTCGAGTCTTGCAAACTCGTCCACCACCGGAGGAAGAAGGTGTATATGAATGATTATGATCATTATGTATGTGCACATATGTTATGTATGACAACTTATGAATTTATGAATATGATTACACGAGGAGAAGGTTGGAGATGATGCACGCTGTAATGCCCCGTGTTTTCACACGTGCAGGTAAGAGTTACGTGCGCAATTACATTTAATTATATGAGTTATATTTTGTTTTACTAATTGAATTTGTTTCTAATTTGATTTAATTGTTTAAATTTTATATGAATTCTAATTTGAGTTATGAATATATGAATGAATTTGAGAGAATGTGAATTTCGTGAATTCGGTGTTAATTGAATGAAATTACATGTTTCGTGTAAGACGTGGGCTTGATTGTAACTTATTTGAATGTTTTGGACTCAATTCGAAATTGGGTTTGGGCTTAATTGCCACTTTTTGAAAGTTTAGGGACCTATTTGTATATAGGCAACCCTAAACAGTTTTCGCGATATCTTGAGCTCCGGACCTCGAAATCGAGATCCGTAACCGGCGTTGAACTTGTTTCGACGTTACCTATCTATTAAACTTGACCTTGTATCTTTTTGATACCGTTTGAACCTTCGACAACAAACTTTTCCACAACCTCGACCCTATAATTGTTTGAACCGTTTATTAAACGAACCGGACTTGAACCGACCCGTATTCTACCCATTTTATCACTAAATATCAGCATTCCTATCTTCTTTCTCCATCACATTCATCGATCATCATCATTCAAGAGAGAAGAGGAGAAACTCCAAGAAACCCTCCATTTTTTTATCCTCCAAGCTTTGAGCTCAAGCTTGATCAATCCTCCATCTTCTTCCAAGGCAAGTTAGGATTTAAACTCTCCATCTTCTCCTCTATCTTTTCATCTATGAATAGCTTGGCATGAGTGAAGGATTCTTGTGTGTTGAGTATGAGCATGAATAGAGGGTTTGAGCTTGAACCTTGGTGTCTCATGGTTTAATAGGGGATTGATGCATGAAATATGAACCTTATAACTTCCTCATCATTTCTATATCTTGAATCTCATGTTGGTTGTGTATAGCATGTTGTGCCATTATTGAAGCTTGAAGCTTCCATGGTTGAAAGCTTGTGTTTGGGTGATCTTTTGCCAATTTTATACATGAATTCTTGTAAGTATGAATGGATTGCATGATATATATGAGTTTTATGGCTTGAAAGCATGTCTAAGTGTGTATAAGAGCTTCCTTATGGCTGCCCCAGTTTTGCAAGCTTTTTCCTCGAGAAACAGAGCTTCTGCTCTGTTTTTCTTGGCAAAACGAGTGTCAGCTTTGAACTGAAAATGGACACGGCCGTGTTGGGCTCTCGACTTTGATTTTTTTCTGAATTTAATCTCGGACATAGCCGTGTCCAAATGCTTTGTAAACTCAACACGGCCGTGTCAAGCCCTCGACTTTGAATTTTTCTGATTTTAAACCTCGGACACGGTCGTGTCCGTTTCCTTTGAAAACTCAACACGGCCGTGTCATTTGAAATGGCAGCTTTGGGGGAATTCTTTTATTGCTTGTTTTGCGTTTATTGCTCGTAATTGTGAATGATATGTAACGTGATTGTATTAAAGCTATGTTGTATGATTGATATATGATATTGATGACCATATGAATGAAAGTATGAAAGTATGAACGATATGAACGGGATTGAATACGGTTTTACCGTATAATGAACGAAACTTCATGACCATATTTGAACACATTATTGCATTTTAAGCATTCCTTAACATGATATTGCATAGCCGAGCGTCTAATGTGGTCATAATTGAGTCTCACACTACCGTTGTCACACAGATCTTGATCCAGTGGGTGACGAGGTCGGGCAGTGAGAGCTTGTCGGGTTCTTTTGTCTACCAGGTGGGTTTCTCTTCTATTAATTAACGATATGACCCGAACACCTAATGTGCAAGATTTTGGCCAAAACCCTATACAGGTATTTATACCAAGTTTTTTAACGAGCAAATGTTTTTGATCGGAAGCCTTTATTATGATTGTCCTACCAAAATGTTTTGGCGAGAAATGTATGAATGATCACAATGAATGAGGGCCCGGGACTTAGTGTATTGGTGAACCGGGGAAGCATGGGCTGACGGGAATCCACATATACTAGTTCCAACAATTTCGGCAACCTGGATTTCACTAGGAGATTAGTGAATGAAAGGGGTCCCGCGCTTTTGGGGATTCATGTACCCCTCTAGCATTAATGAATGAGGGCTCGGGCCTTGCAAACCCGTTCCCTACCCGGAGGAAAAAAGAGTATATGAACAATTGAATGAACGATCGAATGTATGTGCACGAAAGAATGTAATGTATGAATGAATGAACGAATGAATGAATGATTAATGGATTACACGTGGTGGTGGTTGGAGATAATGCACGCCCTCTCGCCGGGCCACTAATGACCTAATGAACGAATGAATTGTTATAATCCTATTCGTTGTATCTAGTTCCCACTTGGGAGAAATGCTTCTAAACCTCGAATAAGGATTATAACTTGCATGTATGTGTTTCAATTCCGCAATATTATGATATTATGCCTCTCTTTTTATACCCACCAGTCTGTCGAAGACTGAACCCGGAGTTGTTTCAGTTGTTTTTGCAGGAAGGGGATGCTAGGCGGGATGCGAGTCGGGAGGAGAGTCTTGCATAGTGTCTAGCCTTTCCTTTACACTCACTTATGTCTACATTTTGATACATTTGGATTTTTGGTATATGTATGGAGCGTACATGATATGGTACCTATATGTATCGTACATTAAATATTGGTACATAGAGCGTCTAGCTCAATATATGAATTACCTATTGGTACCTAGAGCATCTAGCTCAATATATAATATATGAATGATTGCTTCCGCTTTTCAATTGCTCTGTTGTTACTTTAATTGTTGTTGGGGTTAAGTTATAGGCTAGTCCCGCCTGGCTTAGCGAGTGTGTATGTCTCCGTTCGCTATGATTCGGCACGTGTATGGAAATCCATTTCGTATACGGGTCGGGTCATGGTGCGGGGGATGTGACGTCTCGCGCTCGGGCGTTACATCCTTTGAGTGGTATCAGAGGCCAGGGTTGCAAAACCAGGGTCGCAAAACCAGGGTCCTAGTGTCGTGTGGAGTCAGTAGGTCGTTCGGCTGTAGGAATTACTTGTAATGTGGAGCATTTACATTTTATATGATAAGGTGCTTTGATTCTTGACTGGAATGATTGAATGAATTTAATGCATTTTCACTCATGAACTAAAATTAGCATGCATGTTAGTGTTTGAATTGACAGGATGCCTCCTAGAAGACATCGGGAAAGGTCTCCGGATCGTCATCATCATAGAGATCGTTCTCCTAATCCTCCACAACCGCCTATGAATATGGAGCACTTTATGGAGGTGGTATATAATTACGTGGAACATAGAAGGGCTCAAGATCCTCCAGTGCAACCTCAAGCTGAACATCCAGCACCTCCTCCAAATAACCCGAGAGATCATCATGGGTTGTTTTTGAGTTATAATCCACCAAGGTTTTTCGGTTCGGTGGATGATGCGATATCAGAGGGATGGTTAACAAGAATTGAGAGGATTTTCAACGTTAGACAATTCACATCTCAAGAAAAGGCCCAATTTGCTATTTTCCAACTGGATGGGGAGGCATATGATTGGTGGGAACGTACTAGGGAGAAGCTCGAAGTGGAAGGGAAGAAGTTACTTGGGAAGTGTTTGTAAGGGAGTTTAGAGAAGCCTTTGTTCCTGAAGTTGTGCGAGAAAGAAAAGAATAAGAATTTATGGATCTGAAGCAAGGGACTCGCACGGTGGCTCAATATCTTTCTCTTTTCAACAGAGTGGAAAGTATGCACCTCACATTACAAGGGATGAAAAGAGAAAGGGAAAGAGGTTTATAGCGGGATTGAGACAGGATCTCCGACACGGGCATGCAGGCCATAATTTCGAGTCATTTGCTGACACTGTACAAAGGGCGCTGGTGTTGGAAGAGGAGTATAAGAAAAAGGACCCCTTACCTCGTATGCAAATGGGACAAGGATCGGGGTTTGGAAAAGGGAAAAGGCCTATGGTATCTCCTCCTCAGCCATTTCAAGGGCAAAATAAGAAGTTTAAACCTATGGGAGCTGCACCGCCAAAACCACAAGTACCTCCGGCTACTTCTGATCCTCGCCATGATAGGTCACCATGTCTTTTTTGTGGAGGCCCGACTCACACCTACAACACTTGTAGAAGGAGGTTGGGACAGTGTCTGATTTGCCGGAAGACAACACATATGGCCAATACTTGTCTAGACAAGACTCCAGGCTATCAACCGGGAGCTCAGAGGCCGATGATCCCAGCTCGTGCATATGCCCTTGCAGGTGAAGAGCAAGATGTGGAAGCCAATCCTAATGCTATGGTGGAAGGTACGATATGCATCCATGACACGAACATACATGCATTATTTGACCCTGGCGCTACTCATTCGTTTATTTCTTGTCAATTAAGTGATACTTTGTGTTTGCCTGTTACGTGCTTAAACACTTATTATGTGGTGAGTTCGCCGTTGGGTGGCAGTCTTGAGACGGACCGGGTGGTTAGAGACTGTGTGTTTGGGTTTGAAGGCAGAGTATATCAAGCAGATTTGGTGGTAATGCCGATGAACAGATATGGGGTTATTCTGGGAATGGATTGGTTGTTTCGGTACCACGCCACGGTTGATTGTTTTACCAAGAAAGTGAAGTTGGGAGAAGAAGTGGCAGTGGGGAAAGAATCAGAGATTGCACCTCTCTTTTCGTTTACTGAGGCTCATAAGTTGATAAGGAATGGGGCAACGGGATTTATTGCCTATATCTTGAATAAGCCGAAAGATCAGGCGAAACTCGAAGAGACAGAAGTGGTGAAGGAATATATTGAGGTGTTCCCTGAAGTTTTAGGTTCTTTGTCTCCGGATCGAGAGATCGAAGTTGTAATAGACTTATATCCAGGATCTGAACCTTATTCTAAGACTCCTTACCGGATGGCACCGACAGAGTTACAGGAGTTAAAAGATCATTTAGAAGATCTTCTCAAGAATGGTTATATTCGACCGAGTTCATCACCGTGGGGCGCGCCGGTTCTCTTTGTTAAGAAGAAAGATAGAACTTTAAGGATGTGTATTGACTACCTGGAGTTGAATCGGATGACTGTAAAGAATAAATATCCATTGCCTAATATAGAGGATTTGTTTGATATGCTACAAGGGTCGAGAGTATATTCCAAGCTTGATTTAAGGCAAGGATATTATCAATTAAAGATTAAGGAGGAAGATATTCCTAAGATAGGATTTAATACCCGGTATGGACATTATGAATTCGTGGTGATGCCGTTTTGATTAACTAACGCGCCGACAGCTTTTATGGATATGATGCATCGGATTTTCCGGCCGTATTTGGATAAGTTTGTTGTGATCTTCATTGATGATATTTTGGTGTACTCAAGGTTAGAAGAGGATCATGCTCGACATTTGAGATTGGTATTGGAAACTTTAAGAGATAACCAGCTTTATGCCAAGTTCAGTAAATGCGAGTTCTGGATTGACAGGGTGAGTTTCTTGGGACATATTATTTCGAGCAAAGGATTAGAAGTGGATCCTTCGAAACTAGAAGTAGTTTCACAGTGGCAAAGTCCTAAGAATGTTTATGAGATCCGAAGTTTCTTGGGTTTAGCCAGTTATTACCGAAGATTTGTTAAGGATTTTTCTAAGATTGCGGCTCCGTTGACCCGATTAACCAAGAAAGAGGTTTAGTTTAAATGGGATGAGAAGTGTGAAGCCAGTTTTCAGCTCTTGAAAGATAAGTTAACTTCTGCACCGATACTTGCACTTCCGGGTGGTATTGAAGGGTTTATGGTGTATACGGATGCTTCCCATGAAGGCTTAGGTTGTGTTCTGATGTAGAATGGGAAAGTAATTGCTTATGCCTCTAGGAAATTGAAAGAGCATGAGAAGAATTATCCCACTCACGACCTCGAACTTGCAGCGGTGATTTTTGCCCTAGGGAAGTGGAGACATTATTTGTATGGGACTTCTTTTGAGATTTTCACCGATCATAAGAGTCTTCAGTACTTATTCTCTCAGAAAGATTTGAATAGAAGGCAACGAAGGTGGATGGAGACTCTCGAGGATTATGATTGTGTGATTAAGTATCACCCGGGTAAAGCTAACGTGGTCGCGGATGCATTGAGCAGAAAGGCTAGTGTATCCAATTTGAAGGTAAATATTGGACAACCAATCGAATTGGTTAAGATAAAGGCTCGTATTGGTAACATCTCAGTACGTCCAGAGTTAAGGCAACAGATATTTGAGGCACAACGGACGGATATTGAGATTCAGAAGTTGATTGAGAAGGCTCGATCGGACTCCGAGTGTCCGTTTGGATTCGATGATACGGGAATTTTTCGATTTAAGGACAGAGTGGTAGTTCCAATGGAGTTGAGAGGAGCTATTTTGGATGAAGCTCATAAAACTGTTTATTCGGTACATCCTGGTGGAAACAAGATGTATCGGGATTTGAAGCAGTATTATTGGTGGAACGGGCTGAAGAGAGACGTAGTGAATTATGTGAAGCATTGTCTGACTTGTCAGCTAGTGAAAGCTGAGCATAAAAAACCGTCAGGATTGTTACAGCCACTACCTATTCCAGAATGGAAATGGGAACAGATAGCAATGGACTTTGTATCGGGTTTACCTACAGTGAAAGGTGGATTCGATGGAATTTGGGTAATCGTGGATAGGTTAACCAAGTCAGCGCATTTTCTTGCAGTTCGGATGTCAGATAAGATAGGTAAGTTGGCTAAGAGGTATTGTGATGAGATTGTTCGGTTACATGGAGTGCCAGCTAGTATTGTTTCAGACAGGGATCCAAGATTTACTTCCAAGTTCTGGCAAGAATTACAGAAGTGTTTGGGAACCAAGCTTCAATTCAGTACAGCTTTTCATCCACAGACTGACGGGCAATCTGAAAGGTTAATCAGATATCTTGAGGATATGTTAAGGGCGTGTGCGTTGGATTTCTTGAGTTCATGGAATGAACAATTGCCCTTGATTGAGTTTGCCTACAATAATAGTTATCAAGCTTCTATAGAAATGGCACCGTATGAGTTTCTTTATGGAAGAAAGTGTCGATCCCCGTTGTTTTTCGATTTGGAAGAATGGAAGTGGAGTAAGAAAGAAGGGGTACAAAGAGGTGAAAAGAACGATAAACCTTCCAAAGCTATTCAAGATGCTATTGAAAAGGTTCAAATTATTCGACAACGGATAAAAGCAGCCCAAGATCGACAGAAAAGTTATGCAGACAAGCGAAGGAAAGATCTTGAATTTGAAATAGGGGATAGGGTATTCCTGAAAGCTTCACCTCGAAAAGGATTTACCCGAATTGGAAAAGGATGAAAGTTGAATCCCCGATATTTGGGACCTTATGAGATTTTGGAGAGAATCGGAGATACAACTTACAGATTGGATTTGTCTCCAAGTTTAACGGGTATTCACAATGTGTTCCATGTATCACAACTTCGGAAGTACTATCCCGATGAATCCGTGATCATACCGGTTGAGGAAGCAGAACTTGAACCGAATCTCACTTTCGTTCAGAAACCAGTTAAGATTCCGGATCGGAAATTTCAAGAACTTCGAAACAGACGATTTCCCTTGGTGAAAGTGTTGTGGCAAAGTGATAAGACGGAAGAAGCCACGTGGGAAACGGAAGAGAAAATGAAGAAGTTTTATCCCGAGTTGTTTCCGACCGAGCATTGAATCCGAGGACGGATTCTCTTTAAGGGGGAGAGGTTGTAACGCCCCGTGTTTTCACACGTGCAGGTAAGAGTTACGTGCGCAATTACATTTAATTATATGAGTTATATTTTGTTTTACTAATTGAATTTGTTTCTAATTTGATTTAATTGTTTAAATTTTATATGAATTCTAATTTGAGTTATGAATATATGAATGAATTTGTGAGAATGTGAATTTCGTGAATTCGGTGTTAATTGAATGAAATTACATGTTTCGTGTAAGACGTGGGCTTGATTGTAACTTATTTGAATGTTTTGGACTCAATTCGAAATTGGGTTTGGGCTTAATTGCCACTTTTTTAAAGTTTAGGGACCTATTTGTATATAGGCAACCCTGAACGGTTTTCGCGATATCTTGAGCTCCGGACCTCGAAATCGAGATCCTTAACCGGCGTTGAACTTGTTTTGACGTTACCTATCTATTAAACTTGACCTTGTATCTTTTTGATACCGTTTGAACCTTCGACAACAAACTTTTCCACAACCTCGACCCTATAATTGTTTGAACCGTTTATTAAACGAACCGGACTTGAACCGACCCGTATTCTACCCATTTTATCACTAAATATCAGCATTCCTATCTTCTTGCTCCATCACATTCATCGATCATCATCATTCAAGAGAGAAGAGGAGAAACTCCAAGAAACCCTCCATTTTTTGATCCTCCAAGCTTTGAGCTCAAGCTTGATCAATCCTCCATCTTCTTCCAAGGTAAGTTAGGATTTAAACTCTCCATCTTCTCCTCTATCTTTTCATCTATGAATAGCTTGGCATGAGTGAAGGATTCTTGTGTGTTGAGTATGAGCATGAATAGAGGGTTTGAGCTTGAACCTTGGTGTCTCATGGTTTAATAGGGGATTGATGCATGAAATATGAACCTTATAACTTCCTCATCATTTCTATATCTTGAATCTCATGTTGGTTGTGTATAGCTTGTTCTGCCATTATTGAAGCTTGAAGCTTCCATGGTTGAAAGCTTGTGTTTGGGTGATCTTTTGCCAATTTTATACATGAATTCTTGTAAGTATGAATGGATTGCATGATATATATGAGTTTTATGGCTTGAAAGCATGTCTAAGTGTGTATAAGAGCTTTCTTATGGCTGCCCCTGTTTTGCAAGCTTTTTCCTCGAGAAACAGAGCTTCTGCTCTGTTTTTCTTGGCAAAACGATGAGCTGACACGGCCGTGTCAGCTTTGAACTGAAAATGGACACGGCCGTGTTGGGCTCTCGACTTTGATTTTTTTCTGAATTTAATCTCGGACACGGCCGTGTCCAAATGCTTTGTAAACTCAACACGGCCGTGTCAAGCCCTCGACTTTCAATTTTTCTGATTTTAAACCTCGGACACGACCGTGTCCGTTTCCTTTGAAAACTCAACACGGTCGTGTCATTTGAAATGGCAGCTTTGGGGGAACTCTTTTATTGCTTGTTTTGCGTTTATTGCTCGTAATTGTGAATGATATGTAACGTGATTGTATTAAAGCTATGTTGTATGATTGATATATGATATTGATGACCATATGAATGAAAGTATGAAAGTATGAACGATATGAACGGGATTGAATACGGTTTTACCGTATAATGAACGAAACTTGGTGAGTTATGTGTTTAATTGGATTCTATGATATTCATGACCATATTGGAGCACATTATTGCATTTTAAGCATTCCTTAACATGATATTGCATAGCCGAGCGTCTAATGTGGTCATAATTGAGTCTCACACTACCTTTGTCACACAGATCTTGATCCAGTGGGTGACGAGGTCGGGCAGTGAGAGCTTGTCGGGTTCTTTTGTCTACCAGGTGGATTTCTCTTCTATTAGTTAACGATATGACCCGAACACCTAATGTGCAAGATTTTGGCCAAAACCCTATATAGGTATTTATACCAAGTTTTTTAACGAGCAAATGTTTTTGATCGGAAGCCTTTATTATGATTGTCCTGCCAAAATGTTTTGGCGAGAAATGTATGAATGATCACAATGAAGAGGGTCCGGGACTTAGTGTATTGGTGAACCGGGGAAGCATGGGCTGACGGGAATCCACATATACTAGTTCCAACAATTTCGGCAACCTGGATTTCACTAGGAGATTAGTGAATGAAAGGGGTCCCGCGCTTTTGGGGATTCATGTACCCCTCTAGCATTAATGAATGAGGGCTCGGGCCTTGCAAACCCGTTCCCTACCCGGAGGAAAAAGGAGTATATGAACGATTGAATGAATGATCGAATGTATGTGCACGAAAGAATGTAATGTATGAATGAATGAACGAATGAATGAATGATTAATGGATTACACGTGGTGGTGGTTGGAGATAATGCACGCCCTCTCGCCGGGCCACTAATGACCTAATGAACGAATGAATTGTTATAATCCTATTCGTTGTATCTAGTTCCCACTTGGGAGAAATGCTTCTAAACCTCGAATAAGGATTATAACTTGCATGTATGTGTTTCAATTCCGCAATATTATGATATTATGCCTCTCTTTTTATACCCACCAGTCTGTCGAAGACTGAACCCGGAGTTGTTTCAGTTGTTTTTGCAGGAAGGGGATGCTAGGCGGGATGCGAGTCGGGAGGAGAGTCTTGCATAGTGTCTAGCCTTTCCTTTACACTCACTTATGTCTACATTTTGATACATTTGGATTTTTTGTATATGTATGGAGCGTACATGATATGGTACCTATATGTATCGTACATTAAATATTGGTACATAGAGCGTCTAGCTCAATATATGAATTACCTGTTGGTACCTAGAGCATCTAGCTCAATATATAATATATGAATGATTGCTTCCGCTTTTCTATTGCTCTGTTGTTACTTTGATTGTTGTTGGGGTTAAGTTATAGGCTAGTCCCTCCTGGCTTAGCGAGTGTGTATGTCTCCGTTCGCTATGATTCGGCACGTGTATGGAAATCCATTTCGTATACGGGTCGGGTCATGGTGCGGGGGATGTGACGTCTCGCGCTCGGGCGTTCCGTTCGCTATGATTCGGCACGTGTATGGAAATCCATTTCGTATACGGGTCGGGTCATGGTGCGGGGGATGTGACGTCTCGCGCTCGGGCGTTACACAAGCCCACTCGCCGGGCCTTAAACCCTATGTTAATTATGAATGAATATGACAGTCGTAATCCCATGGATGTTTTATTTGTTTTGTCCGCTTGGGAAATTTCTTATCAAACTTCTATGGGATTAGGGCTTGCATGTATATGTTTCAATTTCGCGATATTTATACTTATGCCCCGCTTTCATACCCACCAGTCTCTTTTAGACTGAACCCGGTTTGTTTTCAGTTGTTTCGTGCAGGTTTGGAGGTGCTAGGCGGGAATTCGAGTCGTCTAGGTCTTGCATTTGTGTCTAGCATTTCCTTTACACTCATTTGCACTTATATTTTGTATTTTGGATTAGTATGGAGCGAATTATGCTATTTTGAGCCGTGATGGCATTACTACTACTTATTGTATAGGTTGATCTATTTTTGGAGCTTGGATGCTCAATGTGAATATTTATGTTTAATGCTTCCGCTATTGCATTTGTTTCTCGATTTTAATTCATGTTGGTTATTGTTTGGTTTAAAGGTTAGCTCCCGCCTAGCTTAGCGTGTGTGTTGTGTCCTCGTTCACCGTGATTTGGCACGTGTAGGAATTTTCCATTTCCTATGCGGGTCGGGTCTCGGTTCGGGGGATGTGGCGCCTCACGCTCGGGCGTTACATTTCTTACACAAAATTATAATTCCCTCTAGGTCCCAATTTAATACCTATAAATACCCCCTCATACCTCACATTTAAAGCATCAAAATCCCTCCATTTCCCTCTCTCTCCCTCACGCCACTCTCTCCCTCTCCCAAGGTATGCTTTTATTTTATGCTTTGAATTCTTGCTTTAATTCATGCTTAGTCAATATAGTATAATTTGTATAGTTAATATGTTTTAATTCATGCTTAGTTAATTTATGCTTTAATGTGAATTTATGTTTTATGAATTAATATTTCATGATTAGATATAATATGTTGCACTTTCATGAATTATATTTAATTAAATGCATGATTGATGATATGATATAGTATGTTTATGGATTTAAATATTCATGATCTTGTTTGATTAAATTCATGCCTAGAACAATTTATTTAGAATTATTTTTCATAGAGAGAATTTATATATTTTGTTATACTTATGCTTCAAATTCTATGTTACAAATATGAATATGATCAAGTATGTTACGCACCTCCTTTGAATATTCAAATAGACTTAAGTATATGTTCTTGATGTTCTTGGATCAATGTGTGGACCGTGTGCTAGTGTGTGTGCGTGTGAGATTGATTTTATGTTATAAGATGTTTAATTCTTAAGAATTTAAATAGTAAATGTTTTAAATAGTAATTTTGACTTTTTGGTCAACCCATAGGCTGAATATTTCGAAAATATTATTAAAATAATTATAAAATTAGTTTTGGAATTTTTAAATAAAGATTTTATCCGATTTTTCCAAAAATCGGCAAATTGTGAATTATTTTCAAAATATAACCTACATTGTCAAATTAAATTCTAAATTTTATCTCTAATGTTCTAATTAGGATTATAATGTGATTAATAAATATTTAAGTGGTTAAAGAATTCATGAAACCAGATTAATTACTTAATTTCCCTTAAACCATTAAAATTAGAGTTTACCGGGAATTCTCTAACATGATATAGTTTATGTGTTTACTTGATTAGAATAATGTGTAATCCTTTTATACATGAACATTATGTGTTTTATGTGCTTATTTGATTAATATAAGGAACCTAGTTCTAAGCCTATAGTAGTTAATACTTTCAGGCGCACTGGAATCCACACTACAATATCTGACTACCGGTATAGGTGCGGGTTAAAATGTTTTCAACTGGAATCATGCTATACATATATATCTATATAAAAAATATTTCCAAGCCTACCCATCATATTGATTTACGGCTATAAACATATTATTGTACTACAATGTCCCTCTTAAGGGAAAAATACTTTCATGTCGGAATTAACGTTTTACTATGACATTATATATTTCGAGTCCACTTTATCAAAACATTGATTCCGGGTCATGCAAGCAAAATATTGTTCTTGATTCATGTTATGGGCCCCGACTGTATCCGTAGCGAGCAATTACCCAGAAGGTATCGGGCCAAGGGTATTGTTGGTGCTGTGGACTGCCACCACCTCTTGGTAGTGGTTTAACTGGAGGTTAGTTACTCCACACCAAGGGATCAGGGAGAGATGCCTGCCTCCCGAATCATGTTCGTGGTCTCTAGGGTTTGCTCCCCTATCGACATCAAGGAGTAGCAGAGTTATTATCATATTGGTTTTATTGAAGTATCGGTGTCCTGATCAACGCCGTTACTATTTTATCAATTATTTAAGGAGTTACGGATGGAGAGGCCTAGCTTGCGGGCATTAAAAGTTCTTGTTACAAACGGTTCATATTTCTACAAAGATTCCCAATTCCCCTATCCCTATTTCAACAATTACTATGAACCCTTTCCTATTTGCTATATCCTATGGCTATTATTTTAGATCAAGATCTTCAAGATCATATAAATATATATATATATATACACATATACATGTATCTACAAACTACTATACCCCTTTCACTTATTCACTTTGACTAACCCTTTCGCCTATTTTAAAATGCATGATTTCAGGAATCAATGAACGACAACTAGAGGTATCTTGAAGCATTACAACCATAGGTGGAATCCGATCCTAAGAGTACACTTTCTTGAGCCTACTCTCTGTAGAAACAAACTATCTCATACTTTGTCCTTGCATGTCAACCTGTTATACGCTTTTGCGAACTACTTTGCTCAATAATGATAATCCTTGGTCATTGTACGTTATCCTCCCCGTTCATTAGTAAAGTTGAATCTCTTTATCTTTCGCTACACTATGACATATACTCCATTTATATATTATCCTGACCATTCGCCGTAGTATTCCTGAGTGTTGGGTCTAACCTCCACTCAGGGAGTATTGTGGTGCGGGGTTGTAGTGCGGGGGAGGCGCTACAGGGACACACATACCTACGATGGATGTAGGAAGCGCTTGCATTTATGTTTCCGTTGTGGAAGTTCTGAGCATCAAATAGATACCTGTCCGAAACGGAAAGAGCGGTCCACCGGGGGTCGAAGATCATTTAACAGGCAAGAACAATGGTGAACGGTAGCTTTAAACATGCATATCACGAGCATCATGGATTTTATCATTATTATAACTTTTGCTAGCAAGAATGTGCTTCGTTATGAAGGATAAATTAATGTGGTTGGCATGACTATACTTGCTTCTTGTGTGATAAATGTTATATCATTGTTTCTTGGATTGCTACTTGGTGTGTATCCGAGAGATGGGGTTCTCTCGTTACCTGCTGAGAGACGGGGGCTCTCTCATTACTTGCTAGAGAGACGGGGTGCTCTCGTTGATTATTCGACAGACGGGGCTCTCTCATTGCTGGTTTTGGAAATTAAAACTCGACAGTGGACCTGGGGACCAGGTCCTTTTAAGGGTAACGCCCCGATTTTCATTAATTAATTTCTTACGTTCAATATAATTTATAAATTAGATTTTATTACACTTTCATGAAATTTTACGAGTCCATATACAATTTATAATTTATTTCATAACTTGAAAATATCTATTACATGAAATAATTACCTAGAGTGCTTTAATTACCAAAATTGTCCCCACATATTCATTTCTTTAAAATTAGGGACTTAATTGCATAACTTTTCAAGGACTTGATTGATCATATTTCAAAACTACATATCCTCAATTGCATGACTTGAACACTTGAAGGATTAAATTGCAAATTGTGGCATTACACACATTTCAAAAATGGGATGAATTGGTATATGCATCTCCAAGCTTCCTTGATCACTTTTATCCAAAAATTTCATCCCAACACATTGCTTCTTGCTCTCGGTTCATCTAAAGAAAAAGGGAAGGAGGGGATTTCATCATTTCATCAAGATTTTTCAAGAAATTATCCAAGTTTTGGAAGTTTGATCATCCTCATCATCTATCTTCTTTATTTGTTTAGCTCAAGGTGGGTTTATGCATGAGTTGTGATTCTTGATCAATTTGGGTGTAAGTTAGGGTTTGAGAATTAGGGCATAAATGAGTTATATGTTGATTAAAACGTGAATAAATGTTTATAGCATGATTTATTCCATGAATTCTTGCAAAGTATGGAATTATATATTGATATGAGCTTGAACTTGTAACTTGGAGTTCTTGATGAATTTTCATTAATTGACTTTTTAAATGGTATATTATCATGTCTTGAACATATATGCATGTATATTTCCAGAAATCTTTGCATTTCTTGATCAAAACATGAGTTTTTGTGGCCTTTTTCTGGTTGCCGTAGCCATGCCCTCCTTCTGCTCTGTTTTTCCAGTTGCAGAAGCTGGGAACGGCTGTTCCCGCTTCAGTACATTATGGGAAAGGTAGTTCCCACTCTTTTAAATCAAAGCGGGCTGGCGAACCTGGGAACGACCGTTCCCATTTTGGCCTGCGTGCCGGAAGGGCCACTCCCATCGAAGGCGTGTTTTAAATATTGAAAGCGTTGGCGCATTTTAGGATGGGCCATTCCCATTTTCAAAGGGGCGCCGGAACCGCCGTTCCCATACGTCTGGCAGAGCAAAAGCTACTACATAAAATGTGATTTTTGGGATGTTCACCCAATACATTCTTTGATCCCAAATTACTATTATATGATACAATACATGCTTAAAGAAGATATTTGCATGCTACATTTCACATTTCTTGTCATCTCGTTGCATGTCCGCCGTTTGTCATATTTGGTCCATTTAGAGTCAAGTCTCATGTATACATGTATCCCTTCCACAGATCGGCTTCCCGTGACGTGGAGCAGGGGCCGTAGGCCATGTCTCGACTTGCATTTTGTCGGTAAAGGTGAGGTTTAATTACTAGTTATCTAGAACCCATAAAACCTTTACGTGGATTTTGGCCAAAATGTATATATATATATATATACATCTATAATTTTTCCCAAAAGCACAATTGATTTACCAACTAGCCGTTTATCGTGTTACGAGTGGTGTGCTTTAAAAGTAAACCGTGTTCATTGAAAGCAAATCATGTTCATGAAAAGCAAGCCGTGTACCTTGTTTTCGTGATTGAACCGTGATCGTATTTTGGTTAATTATCGTGTATCGTGCACTATGGGCCTGAGAGTGAGTGTTTGAGCCAACCGGGAAAGCATAGGGCTAATGGGTAACTCTTATACCGCTCTTAAACCGTGGGGATGCCCCCTGAATCCACCAGGAGGGTTGGTGGAGGAAGGAGTCCCGTACGTGGGAGTCATGTTCCCGACGTACAACGTGTTATCGTGGGTGGTTCGGACCTTGCAAACCCACCACCATTGGAGAATGATGGAGTTCGTGTTATTGATCGTGTGCACTATAATGATTCGTGTGATAACCTAATTAAGTAAAAATGTAATCTTTGTCCACTGTCGAGGTTTGGATGGAGATCGTGCACGCCCCTCGTCAGGGCCACTGATTGTTGTAATAAAAGTGATTATCGTATTAAACTTGGTAGTTGTAATCTCGGGCGAGTTCTTTGATATTCTTGCGCTTATATTATTGTAATTATAAAACCTTACCCGAGGTTATAACTTGCGGGTTATGTGCGTTAATATTTATTTATGACCCTCACTCGGTCTTCACAGACTGAAGCCTCCACCTTTCAGGTTTTGTCCGTGGCGTGCTAGGCGGTAGTCGGGTCGTGTCTTTTATCTAGGTGAGTCTAACATAACATTTCTTCCTGTGTATTAGCATTCCAGCGTATCATGTTAGTAGCTTTTGAATACTTATATATGAATATTACTTGGGAGATGATAATGTATTGATATGATTAGTTGTGGAGATTGGATATATGATGATGATGAAGTGGCGTTGCATGTATAACTTTATTCCCTTGAGCATGTATGTTGATATTTCTTGATCTTGTTGCTTCCATGTATGTTTTATTTTGTTGCGTACTCTGTATTAGGTGATCGTTTTGTTTGTCTTCCGTTCGCTATAGCTTGGTGCGTGTGCAGAGTTTCCATTTCGTTACACGTGTCAGGCTATGGTGCGGGGGATGTGGTGCCCTTCGCTCCTGGGTGCTACATCTAAAAGTGGTATCAGAGCTCCGGGTTGCAAAACCGGAGCTCTAATGTCGTGTTGGGTCTGTCTAGGTCGTTCGGCTTAGGATTATATGTTTGTTTGCATTCATTTGCACCAGTTAAGGACCCTCTTCCAACCTATGTTTCGACACTTCCAACCTAATCAAGGACCCTCTTCTTCTACAGCGCAACCAATGGATCTGTTAACAACCCTATACCGGGAGTTCAGGACCTTCAATCCATTACAATTCCGAGGAGGTGATGATATTAAGGCGGAGGAATAGCTGTCAGAGATAGAAGGAATCTTTCGAGTATGGCCATGTGACCCTCCAAATATGGTTCGTCTTGTTACCCTACTTCTACAAGGGCAAGCAAAGTTATGGTTGTCAAGAGTTTCTCAACAACTAGAAGCGACAAGTGAAGAATTGACTTGGAATGTGTTCGTTCAGGAATTCAGAAGGAGATATACGCCAACCATTCTACGAAATCGAAGATTCAAATAGTTTCGCACCCTTAAACAAGGAGACAAGATGGTTATGGAATATTTAGAGGAGTTCGAAAGGTTGGGTGCATATGTGCCACATATCGCAAATGATGACGGGATAAAGGCTAACTACTTTATAGAAGGGCTTCGGAGTGAGTTTAGGGAAGCTTTGATTACCAGCGACACGAGTACTTGGAATCAAGCCATTGAGAAAGCATTACGGGTCGAGAATAGATGGATGGCAAGAAAGAGACATGAAGGAGAGACACCGAATCAACCACTAACATTAGGTTCATGTTCCAACTTGCAAGTGGAGCAGAGACCATCTCGGCAAGGTATACAAACTCAGAAGAGAAGTAACAAGAAGTCTAAGCCCCGGAAGACACCTCGATTAGATAGAGAGTTCCAACCGTGTGCTCATTTCAGAGGGACCAATCATACCTACGAGGGATGTTGGATTCGGTTACGAAGATGCTATGCTTGCGGGTCTTCAGAGCACAAGTTTCCAAACTGTACCCGTTCGAGGGCTAATAAACAAAGGAGACAGAACCACAAGCTTCAAGTAAGGAATCAAATCGAACCCGGAAATTGAGGTACTTGCATTCATATCATCTTATTCATGCATATTTTAATCTCGGGGAAACCCACTAGTTGGTTACTTTCTTGTTTCGTTACTCTTTGGTGCTTGTTGTTGCTTGTGTTGTTGTTTTCCTCCGTGTGAGCTCTCTTCTTGGAAGAGAGTTTAGTGAGCTCGAGTGCTCGGGTGACTTGTGTGTTGTGAGGGTCGAGTTTGCTCGGTGAGTTCGTTTGAAGGTGCCTAGTGAGGTACGGAGCTACCTTAGGCACGGGTTGGTTTTTCGGGCTCCGAGTTGAGTCGGCGTGTTGCTTTAGGAGGTCCGTTTTGGGCTCAACGATATTTTCAGGTAATAGATTGAAGGCTAGCCCGTTTGTATCCTTCCAGGAAGCAGTTGTCTCGATTTTCATTAATTAATTTCTTACGTTCAATATAATTTATAAATTACATTTTATTATACTTCCATGATATTTTCCGAATCCATATACAATTTATAATTTATTTCATAACTTGAAAATATCTATTACATGAAATAATTACCGAGAGTGCTTTAATTACCAAAATTGTCCCCACATATTCATTTCTTTAAAATTAGGGACTTAATTGCATGACTTTTCAAGGACTTGATTGATCATATTTCAAAACTACATATCCTCAATTGCATGACTTGAACACTTGAAGGATTAAATTGCAAATTGTGGCATTTCACACATTTCAAAAAATGGGATGAATCGGTGTATGCATCTCCAAACTTCCTTGATCACTTTTATCCAAAAATTTCATCCCAACACATTGCTTCTTGCTCTCGGCTCATCTAAAGAAAAAGGGAAGGAGGGGATTTCATCATTTCATCAAGATTTTTCAAGAAATTATCCAAGTTTTGGAAGCTTGATCATCCTCATCATCTATCTTCTTCATTTGTTTAGCTCAAGGTGGGTTTATGCATGAGTTGTGATTCTTGATCAATTTGGGTGTAAGTTAGGGTTTGAGAATTAGGGTATAAATGAGTTATATGTTGATTAAAACATGAATGAATGTTTATTGCATGATTTATTCCCTGAATTCTTGCAAAGTATGGAATTATATAATGATATGAGCTTGAACTTGTAACTTGGAGTTCTTGATGAATTTTCATTAATTGAGTGTTTAAATGGTATATTATCATGTCTTGAACATATATGCATGTATATTTCCAGAAATCTTTGCATTTCTTGTTCAAAGCATGAGTTTTTGTGGCCTTATTGTGGTTGTCGTAGCCATGCCCTCCTTCTGCTCTGTTTTTCCAGTTGCAGAAGCTGGGAACGGCCCTTCCCGCTTCAGTACATTATGGGAAAGGTCGTTCCCACTCTTTTAAATCAAAGCGGGCTGGCGAACCTGTGAACAGCCGTTCCCATTTTAGCCTGCGTGCCGGAGGGCCATTCCCATCGAAGGCGCGTTTTAAATATTGAAAGCGTTGGCGCATTTCCGGATGTCCATGGGAACGGCCATTCCCATTTTCAAAGGGGTGCCGGAACCGCCGTTCCCATACGTCTGGCAGAGCAAAATCTACTGCATAAAATGTGATTTTTGGGATGTTCACCCAATACATTCTTTGATCCCAAATTACTATTATATGATAGAATACATGCTTAAACAAGATATTTGCATGCTACATTTCACATTTCTTGTCATCTCGTTCCATGTTTTCCGTTTGTCATATTTGGTCCATTTAGAGTCAAGTCTCATGTATACATGTATCCCTTGCTCAGATCGGCTTCCCGTGACGTGGAGCAGGGGCCGTAGGCCATGTCTCGACTTGCATTTTGTCGGTAAAGGTGAGGTTTAATTACTAGTTATCTAGAACCCATAAAACCTTTACGTGGATTTTGGCCAAAATGTATATATATATATATATACATCTATAATTTTTCCCAAAAGCACAATTGATTTAACAACTAGCCGTTTATCGTGTTACGAGTGGTGTGCTTTAAAAGTAAACCGTGTTCATTGAAAGCAAATCATGTTCATGAAAAGCAAGCCGTGTACCTTGTTTTCGTGATTGAACCGTGATCGTATTTTGGTTAATTATCGTGTATCGTGCACTATGGGCCTGAGAGTGAGTGTTTGAGCAACCGGGAAAGCATAGGGCTAATGGGTAACTCTTATACCGCTCTCAAACCGTGGGGATGCCCCCTGAATCCACCAGGAGGGTTGGTGGAGGAAGGAGTCCCTTACGTGGGAGTCATGTTCCCGACGTACAACTTGTTATCGTGGGTGGTTCGGGCCTTGCAAACCCACCACCATTGGAGAATGATGGAGTTCGTGTTATTGATCGTGTGCACTATAATGATTCGTGTGATAACCTAATTAAGTAAAAATTTAATCTTTGTCCACTGTCGGGGTTTGGATGGAGATCGTGCACGCCCCTCATCAGGGCCACAAATTGTTGTAATAAAAGTGATTATCGCGTTAAACTTGGTAGTTGTAATCTCAGACGAGTTCTTTGATATTCTTGCGCTTATATTATTGTAATTATAAAACCTTACCCGAGGTTATAACTTGCATGTTATGTGCGTTAATATTTATTTATGCCCCTCACTCGATCTTCACAGACTGACGCCTCCACCTTTCAGGTTTTGTCCGAGGCGTGCTAGGTAGGAGTCGGGTCGTGTCTTTTGTCTAGCTGAGTCTAGCATAGCATTTCTTCCTGTGTATTAGCATTCCAGGGTATCATGTTAGTAGCTTTTGAATACTTATATATGAATATTATTTGGGAGATGATAATGTATTGATATGATAAGTTGTGGAGATTGGATATATGATGATGATGATGAAGTGGCGTTGCATGTATAACTTTATTCCCTTGAGCATGTATGTTGATATTTGTTGATCCTGTTGCTTTCGCGTATGTTTTATTTTGTTGCGTACTCTATATTAGGTGAGAGTTTTGTTTGTCTTCCGTTCGCTATAGCTTGGTGCGTGTGCGGAGTTTCCATTTCGTTACACGTGTCAGGCTATAGTGCGGGGGATGTGGTGCCCTTCGCTCCGGGGTGCTACATCTAAAAGTGGTATTAGAGCTCCGGGTTCCAAAACCGGACCTCTAGTGTCGTGTTGGGTCTGTCTAGGTCGTTCGGCTTAGGATTATATGTTTGTTTGCATTCATTTGCACCATTTATGTAAATATTTATTATAAATTGTTATTAATTGTATTAATTGTTCACATGAACATGCATTTACTAACCGACATGCACCTATCTCTTTATTGTAGTTGTAGAGATTTTCAGGATGTCACCTCGTCGACAACACTTCGGTCAACCCTCATATCAACACCCTTGTCCATCCTTCGATGCCGAGGAGTTCATGACCGCTATGTTTCAACACTTCCAACCTAATCAAGGACCATCTTCTTCTACAGCGCAACCAATGGATCCGATAACAACCCTATACCGGGAGTTTGGGACCTTCAATCCATCACAATTCCGAGGAGGTGATGATATTAAGGCCGAGGAATAGCTGTCAGAGATAGAAGGAATCTTTCGAGTATGGCCATGTGACCCTCCAAATATGGTTCGTCTTGTTACCCTACTTCTACATGGGCAAGCAAAGTTATGGTGGTCAAGAGTTTCTCAACAACTAGAAGCGACAAGTGAAGAATTGACTTAGAATGTGTTCGTTCGGGAATTCAGAAGGAGATATATGCCAACCATTCTACGAAATCGAAGATTCGAAGAGTTTCGCACCCTTAAACAAGGAGACAAGATGGTTATGGAATATTTAGAGGAGTTCGAAAGGTTGGGTGCATACGTGCCACATATCGCAAATGATGACGGGACAAAGGCTAACTACTTTATGGAAGGGTTCAGAGTGAGTTTAGGGAAGCTTTGATTGCCAGCGACACGAGTACTTGGAATCAAGCCGTTGAGAAAGCATTACGGGTCGAGAATAGATGGATGGCAAGAAAGAGATATGAAGGAGAGGCACTGAAACAACCACTAACATTAGGTTCATGTTCCAACTTGCAAGTGGAGAAGAGACCATCTCGGCAAGGTATACAAACTCAGAATAGAAGTAAAAATAAGTCTAAGCCCCGGAAGACACCTCGATCAAAGAGAGAGTTCCAACCGTGTGCTCATTGCAGAGGGACCAATCATACCTATGAGGGATGTTGGATTTGGTTACGGAGATGCTATGCTTGCGGGTCTTCAGAGCACAAGTTTCCAGACTGTACCGGTTCGAGGGCTAATAAACAAAGGAGACGGAACCACAAGCTTCAAGTTTGGAATCAAATCGAACCCGGAAATTGAGGTACTTGCATTCATGGCATCTTATTCATGCATATTTTAATCTCGGGGAAACCCACTAGTTGGTTACTTTCTTGTTTGGTTGCTCTTTGGTGCTTGTTGTTGCTTGTGTTGTTGTTTTCCTCCGTGTGAGCTCTCTTCTTGGAAGAGAGTTTAGTGAGCTCGAGTGCTCGGGTGACTTGTGAGTTGTGAGGGTCGAGTTTGCTCGGTGGGTTCATTTGAAGGTGCCTAGTGAGGTACGGAGCTACCTTAGGTGTGGGTTGGTTTTTCGGGCTCCGAGTTGAGTTGGTGTGTTGCTTTAGGAGGTCCGTTTTGGGCTCAACGATATTTTCGGGTAAATGATTGAAGGCTAGCCTGTTTGTATCCTTCCAGGATGCGGTTGTTTAATCCAGGACAATGCGATGAGCTTTGTGGCTTACCTTTGGGCTAACTGAGAGATCGAGCGAAGCTCGAGGAGACAAAGATCGAAGTAAGACATTTTGATGTTCCCTTGAAAGTTAGGATTCTCTACTACATGATAGAGACGTTAAGCTGTCGTTGATCTTTATCTCGGAATTGAACTTGTTCGAAGACTCCCTACCGATTGGCTCTAGCATGGTTGTTAGAGTTGAAGGCGTAGTTCGAAGAGCTCTTAGAAGGTGGTTTCACCCATCGAGTGCTTCTTCGTGGAGTGCTTAAGTCCTACCTAAGAAGAAACGGGACATTAGGGTGAAGATTGACTAGAGCGAGCTACACAGGTAACCGTGGAAGATAAGTACCCTTTGCTCGCTTCGAAGAGTTGTTCGTTCTGCTCCAGAGTTCTGTGTTCGTACCGAGTTTGGTTCTAGCAGGGGTATAACCGACTACGCATTCGGGTAGAAGAACCGAGAATTACCTCAGAGTAAGAAGTCTCTCGTGTTGACGGGGTATATCAGGTGATTCTTTTCTTTGGGATTGCCAACCATTTATTCGCTTGACAAGAAGAGGTACGGCTTTAGAGTGGGAAGAGGCGATAGAAGAGAGTTGCCTTCGGCATCGACTTTTGCCTAATCGGGGGCACTCAAGACTACTCCGTTTACAATCGAGGCACTAAGGAAGGCTTTGGTTGTGTGTTGCTTGCGGGAGAGTTTAGCCTACGTATCGTGATGGGCAAGGTCATGAGACTTACCCCACTCTTGGGTTCGAGTTTGTTTAAGGACTTGAAGAACCGGTATAGATGTATCGGCGAAAGAAGAAATGTTGCCTACTTTGAGTAGCAATGTCTAATATGCCGTCGATTGAAGGCCGAGCATCATGAACCGGAAGGATTCTCCAACTACTTCTATATTCTAATTGGAAGTGGGAGCAAATGACTAAGGACTATGTGTCCGATTTGCTAAAGGTAAGGAGATTTCGACGAGTTGGCTCATTTTCTCATGGTTTCGTGGTTCGGTAAGGACTCGAGAGCTTCACAGTTTGGAGATGAAGGCTGTAACGCCCCAGTTCTGTGATTTAAGCTTGACGTATGTGGTTACTAAAGTGCGCAATTTAATTAATTATATATGATTTTTAATTATGGATTCCTTTGTTAAGTTTTATTGTTTGATTATGAATTCTTGATCGTATTTGCGTATATGCTCTTGTTTGATTGCCGTTTCTATTTGATTTAATTTCCGTTTTTTTCGTGGAAACTTAGCATGAGTGAATTATGTGCCTTATGATCATGTTTAATTGCTCGTTGCATGATTTTGTTCTTGCATGTTTAAGTTTAGTGTTCGTTGTGTGATCGGAACCAAAAAGGGGGTTAAAGAGCATTTAGCGTACCTTGTGTTCCTGGCGGCATATCTTGAGCTCGGGAACTCGGAATTGAGTTCCGTCACCTCCATTGGATCCGGATCGACGAATCGGAGACAATGGGATAAGCCTCATATTTTTCTAAGACCAATTGGATCCTCAAATTTCAACCGGAACGAGCAACTCGCGCTTAAATTGACCGATCAAGACTATACCTAAGTCACGGACCTATTATTACGCACCTAGACCCTATCCATTGACCCTAGCCCACTTGCACACTCTCTCCCTCACCCTTTTTCAGCCCCCCACCGAAACAAACCCCCTCTCACTCACCAAACTCAGCCAAAATGGAGAGAGAAAGAAGAAGAAAGAAGGAAAGAAGAAGGAAGAAGGAGAACTATTCAACCCTTGGGTATTTGAGCTCATACCCCCTCCATTTCTCCTCCAAATTGAAAGGTAAACTCATATTTGTGTTGTGTATCACTTGGTAATCATCTTAAGTTCCATATTCCATGATTTCTCCAAGATTTGAGCATGTTTGGGCATATGGCATGAATAGTGACGGGTTGAGAGAAAATGGATGAGTCTAGCTTGCTTTCTTGTGAATTCTTTTGGTATGAAGCATGTATTTTACTCCTAACACATCATATGTGATATGTATGAACTTAGTTTGGGTAGTGGATTAGGATTCATGACTTTGCCATTTGTGAAAAGTGAAGAGTTTGCATGAACTTGTTCCACATTCTTTCCTTGCTTGATTTGTTGCATCTTTGGTTGTCTTAATGGATTGAAATGCATGAATATTTGCTACCCTAACTTACCTATGTGTGTTAATTTGATGTTTATATGGTTTAGCATGAGTTTTGCCCTGCTTTTTGTGTGTTTTTCGCCACTGACCTAAATCCGCGAGGGTGGATTTTTGGCCTTGAAGAAATCCACGGGGGTGGATTTGAGGCAGAAACTTTGGACCCTCCCCTGTTTCGGCCTGAGATTGTTTTGCTTCGTTCTCCCTCATACGAACTCCGATTAACCTGATTTTTGAACCATTGGAAACCTCTTGAAGTCTAGAACAACATCCAATTGTAATCATCTTAATATCGTTTCCCATTTATGAGTTATGATCAATTCATTTTGGTGTCGCCACTTCTTCGATTATCTGCATTCGGCCAACTTCAAACCTATGTCATTTTCACCTCGCTTTGAAGCGTGATTCGTGCCACATATCCTTGAAAACATCTATGTGTCTAGTTTCACCTCCAATAATAAAAACTTAATTCCAATTTGTCAAACTCAAGATATACCCATTTTTCTACAGCTTGCGCTTTTCCAAAAATTGTCAACTTTTCCTAACTTTTGCTAAACTTTGCCAAAGCTCGTTCTATCGCCTTCCTTGCACCTCCTCGACTCCTTATGTGACTTATATACATTATATACATGTCTAATTGATTCATATGCATTGTTAACATGTATTGTAATATATTATGAATTGAATGATTGAATCATTTATGTGTTTAAATGGCTTTATTGGTGTGTATGAACATGATCACATCAACTCATGAAATTTATGATCCATTGCATATTGAATCATGATATAGCATTTCACGAACACCTCATGTTGATGCCGTGCGTTCTAATTGGTTTCATATTGAGTCGTTTCTCACGAGTACACATTATGTCTTTCTCTCTTATAGTTCATCTCCAGGGAGGAGATATCGTGATCAATAGGCACACGGCCTAGTTTGTATCCTTATATCGTCACGTTCCAGGTGAGGGTGTTTTCGTTCTAGTTACATATTAAACCCTACAACCTTATGTGACAAGCTTTGGCCAAAACCTTATGTATATATATATATATATATGTTACTTTTAAAGTAGAGTCATCGAGTAAACTTTGATCGAGTAAACCCTTTTCTAATAAATTATGAAATATGTTATGTTTTCATAAATGGGAACGTTTTGGCGAGAACATGAATGAATGCACGGGCCCGGGATCTAGCACATGTGGCTACCCGGGGAGGCAAGGGCCGACGGTGATCCCATGTGCTAGTCCCAACCATTTAACAGAGACCGGACCTCGCTAGGAGATTAGCGTGGAATGGTAGCTGAGCGCCCTTGGGGGATTCATGTACCCCTCTGGGTCAATGCATGAGGTGGCCGGGTCTTGCAAGCCCGTCCACCACCCGGAGGAAGAAGGTTGGAACTTATTTTATGTCAATGTTTATGTTATGATTGTTATGCATCGTGCGGGAAGGCCGGTACACGGATCGCCCAAACGCCTATATCTTCTGTTATATGACTTGCATGTATTATAAGATATTGCATGATCACGTATTCAATATATTATTGATATTTATCGTACACGGTCGGAGTTTAGTTAGAGATGATGCACGCTCACTCGCCGAGCCTTTATGATTATGTATGAATTATAAAAATAACGAATTTAATATGAATTAGTCATAAAGTCCGAGCATTGCTTGTTAATTTCTTGCCCTTCGTGGGAACTAACTTTGAATAAAATCTTGCTCGGGATTTATGGCTTGCATGCGTATGTTTCTATAGTATATGTATCGCTCCTGCTCACTCAGTCTTCTAGAGACTGACCCCTCTTTCCCACTTCTCAGTTTCTTGCAGGTTTTGCTAGGCGGAGGTCAAGTTTTACTTCTTTTGTTAGATCACTTGTACACTCGAGTCACATCTTACATTATTATGTTCTAATCGGATATTCCTATGTAATTGGGCCTTTATGCTAGTTATGAAATTATTGGATATTGATTCGGGACAGGTTGTGTGCTTAGTTGAACCCGTTGTTAGGATGCATGATGGATTTAATTTTATGTATTGGGAATTCGGGCTTGTAGCCTTTGTCGAAATCTATGAATTGCACATTAATGCTTCCGCACAGCCTTTTGATTATATGTTACGGGGTTAGTTTCCGCCTAGCAAGGTTGTTTTTGTTTTGTCACCCGTTCGCTATGGGTCCGGTTCATGCTGAACTATCCATTTCATGTGTGGACTAGACTTATAGTGCGGGGGATGTGGCGCCTATCGTCCCGGGTGTTACATTCTTAAGTGGTATCAGAGCCCGGTTGCAAAACCGGTGTTCTAGTGTCGTGATTGAGTCTGTTAGGTCGCACGGCATAGGAACAACTTGTTAATGTGTGCATTGCATCGATTTGGCATGGATATTTGATACTAATTGTTGGAAATTGCTTGATACATGTATACAGTCTATTTTCTAATTTAGTTGCTTTAAATGTTGCATTTTGCATTCTATGTGCATTGATTAACGTAACTACGTGCCATAAGCATACACTAATCTTCATGCATCCATATTTGAGTTGATTTTTCTTATATAGGCTACTATCATGCAAACAAAGCTACAATTCACACCAACTACAATTGACAAAGTAACTTGAAGGCTGAATGTTCAAATTCCGCGGCTTGCACAATGGAACTACCTATCATGGCTCGTATCATGGGAGGAAGCTTGGATCACGGGAAGGTTCATCAATCATGCCCTACCTACAAACCTTGAAGGTTCTCAACATACAAGAATTGTAAAGACTCAAGTTCTAACTTGAGGGATACGTGAGACAACGAGAGGGGTGTGGAACTTTTCACCACCCCGATTTTGAAGACATTTAATACAAGATTAAATGCTCCAAGGTTCACCATTGAAGCTCCGAGTTTGGAATGGTTGGGCGATTGGAAGACCAAATTGGGAAACTTCAAGGGATCGGATGCAAGATGTGTTAAAAAGGTTCGACTCAACTCAGATGCAGGGATTGGGAGCCGTTAATCATAAAGCTCACTATGAGGTCAAATATGGAAGCTCACTTGATACGAATACAAGCGTGGGACAACAAATGGACACAAGGCGAAGAGACTTAAGAGCATCGAGGAATTCAAATCGCGTCGTCTTCTTGGAACCTTGGAACATGGAGACATCAAGAAGCAAGCAAGAATGGAAAGCGTTATCACGGATGAATTATGCACGTAGATCGGAAACAAATGATAAGATAAGGGAACTTCAACCGGAGAGGACATCAAGATGAAGATTCTGACGACCTTTGAAGGTCGATGCTTGGAAGTACGTTGAGGTGTAAACTCCATGGATAAAGAGGACTTTGGGTTCAAGAATAGCACGTTCGGGCCGTGGGATATACTAATGGATGCAAGAAGATTATGGAGATTCGAAAACCATGGAAAGCTAAGGAATTATTAATGTCTCCAAAGAAAGCTACAATTATGGGAATGAGGAACACGTCATCAAGCTAAAAGCTTACCACCTCGGTGACAGGTTCTGTATATTCATGGCACGAGCATCATTCATCGATTTAAATTAATTACTTTCTTTATCTATATGTACGTTTATGTTTAATTAATATAATTGCTCCAACGTGTTGCATCGTTGCATCTTTAGTTGTTTACTATTTGCATTGACATGTTAATCCAACATGCATGGCTTAGTGTTTAATTGATAGGGAATGGCTCCACCTTGGTCATCAAGAGATTCTTTGATCAAGGCTTACTCGAATCAAGACGAGAAGAATAGTTGGGTTATATCTTGGGAGTTAAAAAGGAAAAAGGAATTTGGAGGCTAGGAAATTAGAACCGGAGTAGAGCAAAAACGGATGCTTAACCCTATCAATCATGTCGAATTGAGTGAAAGCAAGAGTTCCGGGCATATAGCTTAGCTAGCACAATCTACACCGAAGAAACTAAGTTGAAGAGTTTTGGGGAAACCTTAATCTCAGAGGCGAAGTAACGAATTCAACTAAAATTTCCAAATAAGGGAGCATTGATTAGGAAATAATGTAAATCCTTTTCGATCCTCGAAGGGATTACCTTTAGTTGAAAGAATGGAAACACAAGAGACAACAAGTAACGAAAACTTCATATGAGGGATAAAGGACGAATGGAGCTGGAATCTTAGGGAGCGAGAAAGTTTTGTGTTAACCTCGGGGATTATAGGAAGAACAAGACTAGAGAATAGTATTCCAAGAATTAAGAGAATTAGGTGAGAAATTGGAGGGGAAACGAATTTGGGTTATGGCGATAACCTCTCTACCAAAAACGGCTTATCAAGAATTTTGATACAAGAGGGGATGAAATTAGTCCAGATTTCAAGAAGAGCAAGAAAGAGAAAAGTTGGGGATCAGAAGGAAGTAAGTATTGAAGGGTTTGAATTGAACCTGAGTGAATTAAAGAAACAAAAGTGAAGTGCACGTATAAAGGTCGAAGATGAAATAAATTCGGAGATTAGCAAAGGACGCCACTAATTATTGAAGGATTAATGTACGACACACCAACTTTACCTAGTGGTCGATCATCCCTTCACGAAGGCTTCATGGAAAGGTTTAGCACTTGCTATCATTTCAAGATTCAATTAGATGAAGCCATGGAAGTAATAGCGGAAGGGATGAATATCTTTACGAACTCAACTTCTCAAGAGAAAAAGGAAACTTCAAGAATTGATCGGGAGTCAAATCGGATCCTCCAACTACTTTATGAATTATCAACCTTCAACCTCATTGCTACGGTGAACGGTATCATAAACATTCATGGCATATACATACATGCAATTTAATTCAATAATTTTGTTGTTGTGTGCCTTGGTCTCTTTTCATGATAATTGCCTCGTATAATTGATGAATAATGTGTTTGCCTTATATATATATTACTTGGCCCTACGTGTCTTATTTGATGTTAATTATTGTAATTGCCATTGTTGCCTCCTCCTTGATATTTGCTCTTTGTTGTTGTTGTTGCTTATGTTTGGGTTGTGTTGCTCGGGAGTATGGAGACTCCCTTGTCTCCTTGTTGTTTGAGAGACGGGGTTCTCTCTTCTTGTTGTTTGAGAGACGGGGTTCTCTCTCCTTGTTGTTTGAGAGACGGGGTTCTCTCTTTGTTGCTTTCGAGGGACGGGGCTCTCTCTTTGTTTGCTTTAGTTTTAGTGAATCCGAGGACGGATTCTTTTTAAGGGGGTGAGTTTGTAACGCCCCAGTTCTGTGATTTAAGCTTGACGTATGTGGTTACTAAAGTGCACAATTTAATTAATTATATATGATTTTTAATTATGGATTCCTTTGTTAAGTTTTATTGTTTGATTATGAATTCTTGATCGTATTTGCGTATATGCTCTTGTTTGATTGCCGTTTCTATTTGATTTAATTTCCGTTTTTTTCGTGGAAACTTAGCATGAGTGAATTATGTGCCTTATGATCATGTTTAATTGCTCGTTGCATGATTTTGTTCTTGCATGTTTAAGTTTAGTGTTCGTTGTGTGATCGGAACCAAAAAGGGGGTTAAAGAGCATTTAGCGTACCTTGTGTTCCGGGCGGCATATCTTGAGCTCGGGAACTCGGAATCGAGTTCCGTCACCTCCATTGGATCCGGATCGACGAATCGGAGACAATGGGATAAGCCTCATATTTTTCTAAGACCAATTGGATCCTCAAATTTCAACCGGAACGAGCAACTCGCGCTTAAATTGACCGATCAAGACTATACCTAAGTCACGGACCTATTATTACGCACCTAGACCCTATCCATTGACCCTAGCCCACTTGCACACTCTCTCCCTCACCCTTTTTCAGCCCCCCACCGAAACAAACCCCCTCTCACTCACCAAACTCAGCCAAAATGGAGAGAGAAAGAAGAAGAAAGAAGGAAAGAAGAAGGAAGAAGGAGAACTATTCAACCCTTGGGTATTTGAGCTCATACCCCCTCCATTTCTCCTCCAAATTGAAAGGTAAACTCATATTTGTGTTGTGTATCACTTGGTAATCATCTTAAGTTCCATATTCCATGATTTCTCCAAGATTTGAGCATGTTTGGGCATATGGCATGAATAGTGACTGGTTGAGAGAAAATGGATGAGTCTAGCTTGCTTTCTTGTGAATTCTTTTGGTATGAAGCATGTATTTTACTCCTAACACATCATATGTGATATGTATGAACTTAGTTTGGGTAGTGGATTAGGATTCATGACTTTGCCATTTGTGAAAAGTGAAGAGTTTGCATGAACTTGTTCCACATTCTTTCCTTGCTTGATTTGTTGCATCTTTGGTTGTCTTAATGGATTGAAATGCATGAATATTTGCTACCCTAACTTACCTATGTGTGTTAATTTGATGTTTATATGGTTTAGCATGAGTTTTGCCCTGCTTTTTGTGTGTTTTTCGCCACTGACCTAAATCCGCGAGGGTGGATTTTTGGCCTTGAAGAAATCCACGGGGTGGATTTGAGGCAGAAACTTTGGACCCTCCCCTGTTTCGGCCTGAGATTGTTTTGCTTCGTTCTCCCTCATACGAACTCCGATTAACCTGATTTTTGAACCATTGGAAACCTCTTGAAGTCTAGAACAACATCCAATTGGAATCATCTTAATATCGTTTCCCATTTATGAGTTATGGTCAATTCATTTTGGTGTCGCCACTTCTTCGATTATCTGCATTCGGCCAACTTCAAACCTATGTCATTTTCACCTCGCTTTGAAGCGTGATTCGTGCCACATATCCTTGAAAACATCTATGTGTCTAGTTTCGCCTCCAATAATAAAAACTTAATTCCAATTTGTCAAACTCAAGATATACCCATTTTTCTACAGCTTGCGCTTTTCCAAAAATTGTCAACTTTTCCTAACTTTTGCTAAACTTTGCCAAAGCTCGTTCTATCGCCTTCCTTGCACCTCCTCGACTCCTTATGTGACTTATATACATTATATACATGTCTAATTGATTCATATGCATTGTTAACATGTATTGTAATATATTATGAATTGAATGATTGAATCATTTATGTGTTTAAATGGCTTTATTGGTGTGTATGAACATGATCACATCAACTCATGAAATTTATGATCCATTGCATATTGAATCATGATATAGCATTTCAAGAACACCTCATGTTGATGCCGTGCGTTCTAATTGGTTTCATATTGAGTCGTTTCTCACGAGTACACATTATGTCTTTCTCTCTTACAGTTCATCTCCAGGGAGGAGATATCGTGATCAATAGGCACACGGCCTAGTTTGTATCCTTATATCGTCACGTTCCAGGTGAGGGTGTTTTCGTTCTAGTTACATATTAAACCCTACAACCTTATGTGACAAGCTTTGGCCAAAACCTTATGTATATATATATATGTTACTTTTAAAGTAGAGTCATCGAGTAAACTTTGATCGAGTAAACCCTTTTATAATAAATTATGAAATATGTTATGTTTTCATAAATGGGAACGTTTTGGCGAGAACATGAATGAATGCACGGGCCCGGGATCTAGCACATGTGGCTACCCGGGGAGGCAAGGGCCGACGGTGATCCCATGTGCTAGTCCCAGCCATTTAACAGAGACCGGACCTCGCTAGGAGATTAGCGTGGAATGGTAGCTGAGCGCCCTTGGGGGATTCATGTACCCCTCTGGGTCAATGCATGAGATGGCCGGGTCTTGCAAGCCCGTCCACCACCCGGAGGAAGAAGGTTGGAACTTATTTTATGTCAATGTTTATGTTATGATTGTTATGCACCGTGCGGGAAGGCCGGTACACGGATCGCCCAAACGCCTATATCTTCTGTTATATGACTTGCATGTATTATAAGATATTGCATGATCACGTATTCAATATATTATTGATATTTATCGTACACGGTCGGAGTTTGGTTGGAGATTATGCACGCTCACTCGCCGAGCCTTTATGATTATGTATGAATTATAAACATAACGAATTTAATATGAATTAGTCATAAAGTCCGAGCATTGCTTGTTAATTTCTTGCCCTTCGTGGGAACTAACTTTGAATAAAATCTTGCTCGGGATTTATGGCTTGCATGCGTATGTTTCTATAGTATATGTATCGCTCCTGCTCACTCAGTCTTCTAGAGACTGACCCCTCTTTCCCACTTCTCAGTTTCTTGCAGGTTTTGCTAGGCGGAGGTCAAGTTTTACTTCTTTTGTTAGATCACTTGTACACTCGAGTCACATCTTACATTATTATGTTCTAATCGGATATTCCTATGTAATTGGGCCTTTATTCTAGTTATGAAATTATTGGATATTGATTCGGGACAGGTTGTGTGCTTAGTTGAACCCGTTGTTAGGATGCATGATGGATTTAATTTTATGTATTGGGAATTCGGGCTTGTAGCCTTTGTTGAAATCTATGAATTGCACATTAATGCTTCCGCACAGCCTTTTGATTATATGTTACGGGGTTAGTTTCCGCCTAGCAAGGTTGTTTTTGTTTTGTCACCCGTTCGCTATGGGTCCGGTTCATGCTGAACTATCCATTTCATGTGTGGACTAGACTTATAGTGCGGGGGATGTGGCGCCTATCGTCCCGTGTGTTACAAAGGCCTCTAGAGTTGAAGTGGGAAATCGAGATTCCTCGGAAGCATCTCCTACAAGCGGTTCGTTGTTCGTGAGGAATTGGTTAGAGTTTGGGTTCGGCAGAGGTGCGAGTCGAAGAGTAGAAGTATTCCTTCGGTGAGAGTTCTTGTGGCGAGATTTCAAAATCCGAGAAGCCACTTGGAAGCCCAATTAGAGTGGCGCAGTGGAAGCTTGGAGTTGAACTTTTCCGGCGTTGATAAAGACCATGATTCGGACTTGAGGACAGGTCCTTTTTACCGGGGGAGAGATTGTAACACCCCGGTTTTTTGGCCGTGCAGGTACGCACTTACGAGAGAGCTAAATGTGCAATTTAAATTATTTTAATTTCATATTTAATTGGATTATACTTTATTATTTGAAATTCTTATATGAATTATTTGAATTTATATCAAATATTCGAAGTATATGTCAAAACTTGTCTAAGTGATTTATGATATGAATTTTATAAATTTTATGATATGTGAATTTAATTTCCGAGCATGCTAATTTTTGTAAATTATGTGATTCATGTGAATTAAGGGCTTAATTGTATGGTTTATTTAATTTTGGACTTAATTGAAAATTTGAACTTCGACTTATTTGACACTTTTTAAAAGTTTTTGACCTAATTGAAAAATAGTCTTTTTAATAAAACTTTTATTTAATTTAATTCGTTTAATTATTATTTTAAAATTTTATTTATTATTTCTTTGAAAATTTAATTTTATTATTTGAATAATATGCTTATTTGTTGGAAATGTGTTGCGTTTGTGTTCGATTTGAGATCAAAATTTTGTGCCGATTTAATATGCATGAATTATACGTGTTTTGAATTCGTTTATGTGCTCGTTTTAATTTTTCGGACTTGTTTGATATTGTAACGAACCATATTTTAATTGTTGGGGATTCGAGGGCCTAACTAGTTTTAGCGCGCCTTGGATTCCGGAGACCGTAACATGAGTTAGGGAATTCGGATTCGAATTCTGGAAGTATCGCTGGACTCGTGATGAAATTTGGAAGCTAGAGAACTTGGTCTCACATTTTTCTAAGCCCGTTTGATCCCCCGTATTTTGTCCGGAATGAACTGTTCGAGCAGATCTGCCACCTTGGAGTATTTTGGCCATAACTAATTCATTTCTTAACCAAATTACTTGATTCTTGAGCCAAATTAACCCTATTTAAACCCTCTAACCATCCTGAACCTTTCACTTCGAACTCATGCCTAGAGAGAGAGAAAGAAGCAGCTGATCGAGAGAGAGAAGGGGAATCCACTTTGTCTTTCCAAGATCAATACTCCATCATTTCGCCTCAAATTCGAAAGGTAAGCCAGGATTCTTGTTCTATATCTTCTCCTCTTTCTTTCAAGTGTCTATTTGCTGAATTTGATGTGGTTTTGAGCATGGTTTGGGGCTGCTATGATGAATAGTTAGGTTTTGCTCCAAATTTTGATTTCATGAGATTACTTCGGTTTCTATGGATTTTCATACATGACACTTGTTTCCTTAAGATTCAATAACTGAATTCTTACTCTTATTTCCATGGATTGTAAATATGTGAATTTTCCTTCATGTTTGGAGCTTGGTAAATGACTGAAATTCTGAGATTTAGATGCATGATTGGAACCTTGTTTTTGTTGTTCTTGCTGTGTGAAACTGTTGTTAGCTTTGGCCTTCTTTTCCTTGCTATTTTGCTGCTGTTTTGTTGCTTTCCTGCTGCTGCTCCTTTGCTCTGTTTTGCTGCGTGAAATGGAGGAAAGACAGAGCAACAGTTGCTGCTGTTCGTCCGGCCTGTTTTCATCTCTCCGGGCGGGGAGATTTTGTGGTGGTTGTGTCCCTGGGCGGGGACACCTTAAGGCAGTAGCTTCTGCCTCTTCTTTACCCGGCCGGGGAGTTTTGTGTTGAGTTTTTACCCGGCCTGGGAGCTCCTTTTGCTTCTGCGTTCCTTCTTTTAATTCTTTGTGCATGTGTTTATGTTTGTGTATGTATATGTAATTTATGCATGAAATTATGTTTTTGTGCATGTGTGCACGTGTGTGGGTGCGTTAGTGTATATATATATGTATAAGTAGTATATTATGTAATAAATATATGTGTAAATGCATGAAAGTGCATATATATCTATATTTAAGTATTAATTAATTAATGTGATTTTTAATTTGTTTTAATTTTGAATATTTCCTTTTAAATTATGATCTTAAGTGGCATATATGATATGAATTCGATGAATAAATACTTGTATTGTAACGTCTCGATTTTCATTAATTAATTTCTTACGTTCAATATAATTTATAAATTACATTTTATTATACTTTCATGAAATTTTCCGAATCCATATACAATTTATAATTTATTTCATAACATGAAAATATCTATTACATGAAATAATTACCGAGAGTGCTTTAATTACCAAAATTGTCCCTACATATTCATTTCTTTAAAATGAGGGACTTAATTGCATGACTTTTCAAGGACTTGATTGATCATATTTCAAAACTACATATCCTCAATTGCATGACTTGAACATTTGAAGGATTAAATTGCAAATTGTGGCATTTCACACATTTCAAAAATGGGATAAATCGGTATATGCATCTCTAAACTTGCTTGATCACTTTTATCCAAAAATTTCATCCCAACACATTGCTTCTTGCTCTCGGTTCATCTAAAGAAAAAGGGCAGGAGGAGATTTCATCATTTCATCAATATTTTTCAAGAAATTATCCAAGTTTTGGAAGCTTGATCATCCTTATCATCTATCTTCTTCATTTGTTTAGCTCAAGGTGGGGTTATGCATGAGTTGTAATTCTTGATCAATTTGGGTGTAAGTTAGGGTTTGAGAATTAGGGCATAAATCAGTTATATGTTGATTAAAACATGAATAAATGTTTATAGGGCCACTGATTGTTGTAATAAGGTTCCACTGTCGGGGTTTTGATGGAGATCGTGCACGCATCTCGTCAGGGCCACTGATTGTTGTAATAAAAGTGATTATCGCGTTAAACTTGGTAGTTGTAATCTAGGCAGTTCTTTGATATTCTTGCGCTTATATTATTGTAATTATAAAACCTTACCCGAGGTTATTACTTGCATGTTATGTGCGTTAATATTTATTTATGCCCCTCACTCGGTCTTCACAGACTTACGCCTCCACCTTTCAGGTTTTGTCCGTGGCGTGCTAGGCGGGAGTCGGGTCGTGTCTTTTATCCAGTTGAGTCTAGCATAACATTTCTTTCTGTGTATTAGCATTCCAGGGTATCAAGTTAGTAGCTTTTGAATACTTATATATGAATATTACTTGGGCGATGATAATGTATTGATATGATAAGTTGTGGAGATTGGATATATGATGGTGAAATGATAATATTATGCTTCCGTTTTTAAACCTCATGTAATGATTTTAATTTACTTGAGGGTGTAGTCCCGTTCGCTGCAGGTTGGTTATGTACGGACTATCCATTTTGTGTGTGGACAGACCTGTAGTGTGGGGGTGTGGCATCTCCACGTGCAGGGGTGCTACATGTATGAATTATGGATGCTGGTGGTATGATATTAAATGACTTAATATGAATTTATTTGACGCAAAATGAATTTTATTTCTTAGATTATTTATGTGATATTTCGATATTTGCTTCGATATGCCTAAGTGTGAAATTATATGAAGTGCATTGCATCATATGCATTCATATACATTTGCTGAGCCTTTCCTTGGTTCATATTGAGTTTAAGTGTTGTTCCCCTGTTTAGATTGTTCTAGTAGAGTTGCTCATTGGTGTGGAACCGCTTCGTAGGCGTGGTTCTTGTTCATTTTGTTCGATTGCTCGTCGAGGTGAGGTTTCTTTCTTTTAGTTATTATGACCTACAACCCTAAATGTGTTTTTAGCCTACATGTGACCTATGTTTATATATATATATTTAGAGAAGTGTTTGTTATGTATTTTGTGGGAATTGACCTGTTTGTTATGAAACCCTTTTGAAAACGCTTTATATATATATACGTTGATATGTTTTTGGTTATTTGTTTTGAAAACGGGTTGGTGTGTGTAATTTGAATTTGGATACGTAGCGAGGTTTGACTTTGTAAGATAAGTCTTTTATATGAATCCCTGTGTTGAGTTTGAATCTGGGTCCCGGAGATGTGAGTAAGGGAGACCCGGGACGACCATGGGGTCGCCGGTTATGAACCCTGTGAACATTCTCCTGTTGGATAGGATCAACCCAGAACCCATTAGGAGGTTTAGTGGGGGATGGAATCCTCGGGCGTGAGCGTCATGAAACTCACGTCCCATACATAAAGTAACGGATAGTGAGGGTGTGTACAACCCTTCTATCACCCGGTGTTGGGGAAGGTATGTTTGATTTGGTTTTCGTTTGAATTTGAATACAAGTTTGAATTTGATATGAAGGAGGTTGGTCTGAGAACTCGTACTCGCCTAGTTAGTTTGAGTTTGATTATGAATTTGATTCGTGAAACGGGAGTGGACTTATAATTACTAAAATTGGTGGATTTTGGCCTTCGGCCTAACTTTTCTTCTATATATAGTATCGCGGGATCAAAATGCTTTGGATTGCAAAAACCACGCCCCGGTTCATGAATTTTATGATTTTGAATATGCTCTGCTTCTATGTATATGTACGTGTGTGTGGGTTAGCCCCCTCACCAGTCTTTAGGACTGACCCTCGATGTTGTTTTCCCTTTTTTCCCTTTGCTTTTGAGTTGCAGGTGCAGGGTTCGGTTTGAGCTAGGCGGCGGTTTTCTTTTGGGTCGTTCGAGTCGAGTTGTTTGAGTTTTTTGCATACTGCATCTTTATCTTTTGCTTTGGTATTTTGGATAATTATATAAGGTTATGATCATGACTCGAATTTTGAAATTTGAAAGTTTTTATTTGGCCCTGAAGTGGCGTTGCTTGTATAACTTTATTCCATTGAGCATGTATGTTGATATTTGTTGATCCTGTTGCTTCCGCGTATGTTTTATTTTGTTGTGTACTTTGTATTAGGGTCTAAAACGCCTAGCTTAGATGAGAGTTTTGTTTGTCTTCTGTTCGCTATAACTTGGTGCGTGTGTGGAGTTTCCATTTCGTTACACGTGTCGAGCTATGGTGCGGGGGATGTGGTGTCCTTCGCTCCGGGGTGCTACACAAAACCTCAAGTTAAACCTCAAAATTCCTAAACCAACATGCAATCAAAGTTCATACAACTGAAAATGGATGTCTTAGGTTCACATAAGATGCATCAAATCCAAAGGAAAAGGAAGGAATCAAGCAAATTCATGAAATGGGTCTCAAACACTTACTATTCAAATGTGTGATCATATTTCAAGTAATTCACCATGAAAATCAGAAAAAAAAAAAGGTGTCGAATTAAAGAGGAGAGGATGGAGAATACATTCATAAGCTTACCTTTCACATTTGAGGTGATTTGGTGAAGTATTGAGCTCAAAACTTGGAAAATGAATAGTGTTCTTCTTCCTCCTCTTGGCATTTCGGGTTGCTGGAGAGAAATGCCCTTTTTCCTTCTCTTGGCTGATTTGGAACGAAATGAGAGAGTTAGGGTTTGATATAGAGGTTAACCATGGTTATCTAGGTTCAAAGTTGGGTTAATTTGGTCCAAGAATGAATAAGTTAGGGCTAAAATGGTAAAAGGTGGCGAATTTGTCACACGGGCTCGGTTCGGGCGAAATTTGGGGGCTCAAATGGGGTTAGAAAATTACAAATTTGGATTCCTTAGTTTCCTTTCTTCGTTATGAGTCCAACGCATCTTCCGGAATTCGAATCCGAAATCCCGAGCTCAAGTTACGGCATCCGGAACCCAAGGCGCGCTAAACTAGTTAAGCCCTCGAGCCCCTCACAAATCCCGTTTCTCAAAAACGAGCCAAGAACCAAAGTAAACGAACTCTAAAACACATAACGAGCATGCAAAAACATTCATAACTCACATAATTCACATATACCAAGATTACATAAAAATCAGAATTAAAATCGAATACATATAGAGCAAATTACACAAGACATAAATATAAACGTTTAAAATTCAAGTTGCAAGTTAAACAAATAATTTCAAATAATTACATAAGCATTAAAATAACACTTAATTGCGTAATTAAATAATTTAAATGCACATATAACACTCTCGTTATGGCGCCACCCTCCTGCAACCGCGCGGGACAGACCGGCCAGCCGCCAGTTCCTCCCGCACGCCTGTGCGGGAGCCTCCCGGCGCGCCCTCCCAGGGCGGGCGAGACTGGCCGCCCACCGCCCAGCAGGGCGCGCGCGCGAGGCGCGCGGCATGCGCGCGCAGTGCGCGCACTCGCCTGGCCTTGGCCGGGCGCTGTGCGCGCCTGCCGTGCGCATCCGCGCGCGCTTGCGACGCTGCGCCCCGTTTCGCGCACGGGCCCCGTTTTCGTGATCCGGCCCTTTTGTGTTTTGTGCAATCCAGTCCCAATTTTTTATTTTAATTTTAAAAATTTTATTTTTGAATATTTATTTTTAATTTTTGAATAAAACTTAAAATTGGGATTTTTGAGAAATTGAAGCGGTTTATATTTTGGGAAAATACATCTTTGATAAAATTATTAATATTCAGAAATTAATTGGAATTTTATTTGTTTTGGTAATTTGGGATTTATTGAAAACTTTTATAAATAAGACTCGCATCAAGTCGTGTTTTAAGCTATTAGAGCTTAAAGCGAGAATTTTAATTTATTGGTTAAATTTAAATTCTTGCAAAAGCATGTTTGGTGATCATGGGTTTAGATCTATGTATGGTTTTAATTTATGCACGTGGATGGTTTAAATTGGGGTTGGAGCCCTATAGTTGCGTTTTTCAATTGAGGTTGGAGCCTCACTTATGTGCGTACTGTTATGTGATTTATTATGTGGCTTTCCATATTACTGTTTTTGAGGCCGGGGTATGCCCCGTGTAATTGTCTAAGGCCAATATGAAGATTGAGCCTTATTACTTTATGTCTTTTTCTTTTTATTGTAATTTGAGAGTAGAGATAGGTGGTGAGGTTTTATTTTCATTTTGGAGACAATGCACCCATGGAGTAAGATGGACCACATTCAAGTAACAAGGAGGCCATAAGTGAAGACCCCTCAAAATGTTAGGGAGGGGAATCTCAATTGTTAAATGTAATAGAGATAGGGCTCGTATTTTGTTACTGCTTTCCCTTATGTGATTTGAACTGTTTATGTGGCATGTATGTTAGAACTTGTGATTGTGGAGTGGCTCCCACATATCACGCATAAGATAGGTAGAACCCATGATCATTACATGTTAGTATCATGCTAGGACATGTTATCTGTTTATGTGCTTGTTTGAAATGCATTTAAGTGTACTTGCATTAATCAAGACTAATAAAATTGGATAACATATATGTTGGTGAGGTCGAACCGGACAACTCTCCGGTTGATTCGAAAATTCCCATTAAATATTAAGCTAATTTCGAACAAATAGGTGTTTAATTCGAGATGCAAATTTTGAATTAAATTCCTAGCATTCCATCAATAGGTTTTAAGTTTAGTAAGTAAAGCTAGTTATTGTCCGCGAGTCGTGGGATAGCTAGTGGAGCTTATTAGTTCTTAGTTACCTAATTAATCATTTTAAATGATCAATATTTCGTGGTCAATTTTAGCAAGGGCGATGTCCGTGAGTCGTGGGTCGTTCGAACTAAGTTTTGGTCATGATCTTATGATTGATGGGTCTAGCTTAACGCCTAAGTAAATATGGATGTCGCACGAGTCGTGGGTCCATATTGAAAGATAGGTGATGCAAAAACAATTACTAAGAGTTCTAAAGGTGTTAGAATTGGTAAGTTGTACCTACCTAGGGTTCTTACTTAGAATGTTCGCGAGTCGTGGGTTCGAGGTAAAATGCCTAGGATCTTAGTACCCATTGGGAAACGTGTTCCTCTTAGATCTTTGGGAATTATAGATCTTTGAAAAACAGTGGGAGCTACATTAGATTAAAGACCTTATCTTTTGTATATCGTTATAATTCAGCATGCTCACTAGTTCTCTGTTTTACCATTTAGGTCGTAGATTCTGTGATTCTCTACGTGTTTTGAAATGGCAACCAAAAACCCTCTTGTATCGATCCTCGAGTCAAACAAGTTGACTGGTCCCAACTATTCTGATTGGCTGAGGAATCTAAAAATCATTTTAGATTCTGAGAAGAGAACTTATGTTCTCTTCGAAGGGGAGCCTAGTCCCGAAGGGGAGGCTCCCACTCGGGCTGAGCGGGACGCGATTCAGAAGTGGAAGGATGATAATCTCCAAGCCCGTTGCCTTATGTTGGCTAACATGTCTCCGGACTTGCAAAGGCAACATGAGGCCATGGAATTTGCTTGGGAGATTTACGACCACTTAGAGCAACTTTACCGCCCTCATGAACGTGTTACAAGGTATAACACTTCAAAGGAATTATTCCACTTGAGAATGAGGGAAGGTTCAAGTGTCCATGAATATGGACTCAAGTTTCTTGCCCTTACTGAGAAACTTGCTTCCATGGACATGCCACTGAAAGATGAGCTTTCAGTGGATTTGTTGCTAGCTTCGCTCCCACCATCATTCAACCCATTTGTCCTTAACTTCAACATGAATCATGCTGGTGCTACTGTAGCTGAGCTGATTAGTCAGCTTGTGACTGCTGAAAGCAGGATCAAGAAGGACAATAAGGTTTTGATGGTGAATGCTCCATCTTCCTCTTCTGGGCCTTCTAAAGGTAAGGGCAAGAAAGCCCAAAAGAAGAAGAAGAAACCCCTTAGGCCCACTGGTGGCATTTCGAAGGGGAAGGCCCAAAAGAAGAAGCGTGATCAGAAAGAGGATGTTTGCTTCCATTGTGGCAAAGCGGGACATTGGAGGAGAAACTGCCCAGAGTACAAGGCTACTCTAAAGAAAGGTATCTTTCTCGTTGAAGTAAATCTTTCTATTAATTCTAGTTCTTGGGTACTTGATACCGGTTGTGGAACTCATATCTGTAATGATGTACAGATGCTAAGTGAAGTCCAACAACTCAAAGAAGGAGAATGTGTCTTGAAGATCGGCGATGGCTCAAACGTTGAAGCTCGAGCTTTAGGCACAATTAGATTAGATTTAGGTAGTTTTGAGTTAGTATTAAACAAAGTCCTTTATGTACCGAGCATTATTCGTAATATAATTTCAGTTCCAATATTAGATTGTGAAGGTTATGAAACTTATATTAAGAATGGTAAATATTTTATCAAACGGAACAACTCTTCCGTTCACATCGGTACTCTAAGTAATGGACTTTACCTAACTCAAAATATCAATATTATGAATATTCAACGAGAAACAAAGCGTAAGAGAGATGACAAAGTTTCAGCTCCCTTATGGCACGCTAGATTAGGACACATTTCCAAGAACAGAATTGGCAAGATAAACACTTTAGGATCATTCTCTGAAAATGATCTCCAAGAGTTGACTTCTTGCGAATCCTGTCTCAAAGGAAAGATGTCCAAAGTTCCTTTTAAAGGAACTGTGGAACGTGCCACTGAGGTTTTGGATTTGATCCATACTGATGTTTGTGGACCGCTTAGTGTAAGCACTAGAAACAATCATCAGTACTTCATAACCTTTACTGATGACTTTAGTCGGTATGGTTATCTATACTTAATGAAGTATAAATCTGAACCTTTTGAGAAATTCTTAGAATTTCAAAAGGAGGTTGAGAACCAAACTGGTCACAAGATCAAAGCACTTCGATCTGATCGAGGAGGCGAATATCTTAGTGAAGAATTCCTTAATCATCTCAAGGATAATGGGATTATCTCTCAGTGGACTCCTCCGGGAACTCCTCAGCTTAATGGAGTTTCTGAGAGAAGGAATCGAACCCTACTTGATATGGTTCGTTCCATGATGAGTTTCACTGACTTACCACCTTCCTTCTGGGGTTATGCCCTAGAAAGTGCAGCAAAGATTTTGAATCTTGTTCCCTCTAAGTCAGTCCCTAAGACGCCCTATGAAATGTGGCATGGTAAAATCCCTAGTTATTCTTACTTAAGAATTTGGGGTTGTCCTGCTTACGTGAAGAGGACAGTGGGAGATAAGTTAGAGTCTCGTTCTAACTTATGCTACTTTGTAGGTTATCCTAAGGAATCCATAGGATACTACTTCTATGATCAATCTGAGCAAAAGGTGTTTGTTTCTAGAAATGCCACTTTTCTTGAGGAACCGTTCCTTAAAGAAAAGAAGGGCAAGATCATAGAATTAGAAGAAGTACAAAATGACCCCACACCACCCACTGAAGAAACGTCCCACTCTGATCAACTACAACCAATCACGAATTTCGATACACACGAAAAACCTCCTCTAAGGCGTTCTGAACGCACTCCTAGACAGCCGGAGAGATGGTATGGATTCTTCCATGAAATCTCTCAAAAGGATAATGATCCTTTAACATATGAGGAGGCACTTTCAGATTCTGACTCTGAACAGTGGATAGAAGCCATGAAATCCGAAATAGATTCCATGAACTCCAACCAAGTTTGGACCTTGGTAGATTTGCCTGATGGGGTCAAACCCATAGGTTGCAAATGGATCTTTAAGAGAAAGCTTGGAGTTGATGGAAGCATTGCAGCCTACAAAGCAAGACTGGTTGCAAAAGGATTCACTCAAAGACCCGGCGTGGACTTTGACGAAACCTTTTCACCAGTTGCAATGCAAAAGTCCATTCGAATCATGCTTGCCATTGCTGCATATTATGACTATGAGATATGGCAAATGGATGTGAAAACTGCCTTTCTCAATGGTGACATTGACAAAGACATTTATATGGAGCAACCCATAGGTTTCACATTCAGTGGGAGTGAGCAAAAGGTTTGCAAACTCCAAAGATCAATCTATGGATTGAAACAGGCTTCTAGGAATTGGAACATTCGATTTGATGAATCGGTCAAAGCGTTTGGCTTCATCCAAATTTCGAATGAATCATGTGTGTATAGAAAGGAATTGGAGACCTCAGTACAATTCTTAGTACTTTATGTTGATGACATCCTTCTTATTGGGAATTCGAAGGATGACATGAAAGTGACTAAGTTATGGTTATCGAACCAATTCGAGATGAAAGATCTTGGTGATGCGTCCTATATCCTTGGAATTAAAATCTATAGAGATAGATCTAGAAGGTTAATAGGACTATCACAGTCGATGTACATTGACAAAGTATTGAAGAGATTCAATATGGAGTCGGCAAAGGTTAAGAACCTTCCTATGAGTGTAGGAACATGTCTTTCAAAGAAGATGTGTCCTAAGACTGACCTTGAGAAGGAAAGAATGACTCATACACCTTATGCATCAGCAATAGGTAGCATAATGTATGCAATGTTATGTACTCGACCGGATGTGGCTTATGCACTTAGTGTAACAAGTCGTTTCCAATCTGACCCTGGAGATGGTCACTGGGCTGCCGTGAAGAATATTCTTAAGTACTTGAAAAGTACTAAAGATTTATTCTTAGTTTACGGAGGTCAAAAAGATCTTACTGTCGAAGGATACTGCGATGCAAGCTTTGCATCTGACTTAGATGATTTTAAGTCAATGTCAGGATACATTTTCTGCCTAAACGGCGGAGCAGTGAGTTGGAAGAGTTCCAAGCAGACTACCACTGCAGATTCGACCACTGAGGCCGAATACTTAGCTGCAAATGATGCAGCTAAGGAAGGTGTTTGGATAAGAAACTTCATTCAAGAGTTGAATGTTGTTCCTAGCATGAAAGACCCCATTACTGTGTTTTGTGACAACACTGGGGCGGTTGCTCAAGCAAGAGAACCAAGATCTCACCAACGGACCAAGCACATTATGAGGAAGTATCACCTAATCCGTGATATTATCAAAAGAGGAGATGTGCAAATTGAGAGGGTCACATCAGCAGAGAACATGTCAGATCCACTTACTAAACCCCTTAGTCGAGAAGCTTTCCAAGGTCATCTTCAGAAGATGGGACTTAGAGTAGCTTTAGAATGGCTTTGACGGGCAAGTGGGAGATTGTTAGGAATAGTGCCCTAGAAAGCCGATTGTATATCCGCTTTGTGCTTTTCCTTATTGTAATCACAGACAATCTTTGAATAAAATAACGAATTGAGGCAACACTTCTTTATATGCTCTTGTTTGGTATGCGTTTACTTTAGCTGTGCATGTATGAGAACTCCCCTAATCCTGATGACTTTAGGACTCTACCATTTAGGTGAAATGGTTCATGAAACGAGCCCTATATCACATAAGTCATGATTAGTAAAATACTCCAAGCCGATGAGTCCTACAGACAGTGGGAGTGTCAACCTGACTCCTCTAAGGCTTGCTTGTGGGATCACGCCCTTAAGAAGGACCACCTTGTTTCATGGAGGTGCAAAGTGTATAGTTGATACGTGCGTGATACATGAGGGTGCTTACTTTAATAAGTAAGTTCACTGAGGTGCCCCGTGTGAGAACATTCCTAAATGGGAAAGGAAGTTTCTATTTTAGGAAATGGAAACTTCCAGATTAGGAAATATCTCACGAGTCATTGATGTGATTAATTGATCCTTAGACTTGAGGTTCCATGTTACTTTATGAGTTAACTCTGTAGTCTTTGGTATAAGCTTTAAAGGGTGTCGCCTTAGACAACTGATTCAAGGCTTATGCTGGGGCTGCACAAGTGATTCATGAAAGTGAATGAGAATCAAGATAGGACCTACACTTGCATTTGCAAGGTGATCTCTTATTGTATAAGTCATTCATATGCCATATGGAGTCCTTGGCCAAGGCAGTAGATCAAGACATCAAGAAAAGGGTTTCTTGGATTGAGATCAAATGGATATGAAATGCACTTAGCTTTAAGACCAGATTATTAGGGTTCTGATTATTCCCTTGCCCTAGATCTTGGTTGAGAGAAAGTAAGTAGGAGGATTGTATCTCACATGAATCAATGACTTAAAGGTTCTGTCGAATCCGAACATTCCAATTCAGCTAGGGGTTAAACACCTGTTGCTAGACTATGGTCGTTTAATCTGTGGACTGATTAATTAATTAGTGAATTAATTAATTAGGGTCACTGCTAATTGAATTGAGAACCTAGAGGGTCACACACAACAACTTGGTTACATGAGTTGAGGCTTGAAAATGATTAAACGAGTTAATCGGGCCAAGAGGGTTCTACACGTGTGAATTCACACGTGTGGCTCACGTGAGTGACACGTGTCACTGTGACACGTGTCACACACGTGTGTATATATATATATTATATATATATTAAATAATTAATTGGTTAATTATTTAATAGACTTTGGTTTAATTTTGAATTAAAAGGAAAGTCTAATTTTGGAGAAAATAATCTAGTTAATTAATTATGAATTAATTAATTAGATAAAAATAAGTTATTTATTTTATAATAAATAAAGTATAAAATTATCCAAAAATAGTTTGGATATTTTTAGCTCTCTTAAAAGTTGACTAGAATTAGAATTCAAAGTCAAAGTTGGAAAATACTTGATGATCAAGTAATAGGAGAGAGGGACCAAAATCCTAGCCCATAAAGGACTAGGAATTTCGGCACCCCCTTTCCTATAAATAGGGGAGCTCGAGCTCCTTATGGAGCTAATTGACAATTCTTGGTTCATGTGTTGAACACCTTCCTTTCTCCAAGATTATATTAAACCCTAGGTTAAGCCTAAACACTAACTAGAGAACTAGCATCCTTACTAGTTAGATTGTGATCAAGTTGGTGGACTTTCTCTAGAGACTTCAAGTTAGAAGTTTGAAGATTCGAGCTTTACCAAAGGAGAGGGGATCAAGCCGCGAGAAGAGCGTTCTTGGGTGGCTTGAAACGCTTCAAGAAAGAATAAAAGAAAAGTAAGTTTTCTATCTTTACGAATTTGGTTACACGATTGCGAGTTCAAGGTCCTTTTGTTGGGAAAATTTTTTTAAATTCCGCTGCTTTCTGATTCGTGTTTTCCAACAAATAGTTCATTCATGCATGCTAGAAGGCACTTAGGTCACATATGAGCACATGAGAGCATAAATCATAAACGAGCATCTAAATTAAATAACAAATTCATATTATACAAGGTAACACATATTAAAACATGTTATCAATGCATATTAATCTTAAAAGTAGCAAGGAGAGGTCATTCAAGGCAAATAAAGGAAGCATGGATTCAAGTATGCACTTAAGGTTCCATATAGAACGTACGAAATCATAACCTGAAAACGAGCAAATAAAAAGAGACATAAATTCATAACATACAACCTAACACATAATATTACATGTTAACATAATATACGAGTCATAAACGAACCAAAACTAACAAGGAAAGCACACACGAAGCAAGGGAAAAGCATGTAATCACACAGCATGGGGGTTGCGGCCGCTACCATTTTTCTTCATGTTTTGGTCGCGCCCGCGACCTCCAATTCGAAAATTGGCCCAAATATGGTCGCGGGCATGACTGAAAATGATCTGAAAATAGTCATGGTCGCGACCTAAAGCTGCCACAACTCAAAACAAGGCCATTTTGGGGTCGCGGTCTCTACCGGAAAAACACATAACCCGATCGCGGCCGTGACCCTTCGTGACAGCAGGGGAAAACTAAATTTTCAGGCCAAAAACTTCCACAAAACACCACCCAATCAAGCCATCATCGAGGTAACAAGGTAAGACAAGTATAAGATACATCATTCATGCAAGAAAAGCTCAAAACATGATCAATCAATCCACATATCAAGAGATGACTGAATGAATGAAAAATCCCTTTTCTTCCTCATACAAAACCTCAAGTGAAACCTCAAAATTCCTAAACCAACTTGCAATCTAAGTTCATAAAACTAAAAATGGATTGTCTTAGGTTCACATATGATGCATCAAATCCAAAGGAAAAGCAAGGAATCAAGCAAATTCATGAAATGGGTCTCAAACACTTACTATTCACATGTATGATCATATCTCAAGTAATTCACCATGAAAATCAGCAAAAAAGCTGTCAAATTAAAGAGTAGAGGATGGAAACTACATTCATAAGCTTACCTTTCAAATTTGAGGTGATTTGGTGAAGTATTGAGCTCAAAACTTGGAAAATGAATAGTATTCTTCTTCCTCCTCTTGGTATTTTGGGTTGCTGGAGAGAAATGCCCTGTTTCCTTCTCTTGGCTGATTTGGAACGAAATGAGAGAGTTAGGGTCTGATAGAGGGGTTAACCATGGTTAGCTAGGTTCAAACTTGGGTTAATTTGGTCCAAGAATGAATAAGTTAGGGCCAAAATGGTAAAAGGTGGCAAATCTGTCACACGGGCTCGGTTCGGGCGAAATTTGGGGGTTCAAACAGGCTTAGAAAATTACAAATTTGGATTCCCTAGTTTCCTTTCTTCATTATGAGTCCAACGCATCTTCCAGAATTCGAATCCGAATTCCCGAGCTCAAGTTACGGCTTCCGGAACCCAAGGCGCACTAAACTAGTTAGGCCCTCGAGCCCCTCACAAATCCCGTTTCTCAAAAAATGAGCCAAGAACCAAAGTAAACGAACTCTAAACCACGTAATGAGCATGAAAACACATTCATAACTCACATAATTCACGTATTCCAAGACTACATAAAAATCAGAATTAAAATCGAATACATAAAGAGCAAATTACACAAGACATAAATATAAACGTTTAAAATTCAAGTTGCAAGTTAAACAAATAATTTCAAATAATTACATAAGCATTAAAATAACACTTAATTGCGTAATTAAATAATCTAAATGCGTATATAAAACTCTCGTTTCGGCGTACCTGGAAATTCGAACGATCGGGATGTTACACGTACCTATCCATCGGCATCTCTATCAAGTCTGCTGGAAAAACACGGCCCTCAATGCTCACCGGTACCTCCTTAAACACACGGTTTGACTCTAAGCTCCCCACGAGAGGAGAACTAATCACAAAGTACGAAGAGATACAAGCAACCAGTAGAGGCAAATAAGAAACGACACTGCACGAAAGCAAGGGATGTGTGGCACTTGGATCAAATAATGTATATATGTGAATGCCATGTATGTTTTCGGTACCTTCCACCACGGCGTTGGGATCAAGGTCGGCATCTTGCTCTTCACCTCTGATAGCATATGCACGGGCTCTAATCAATGGCCTTTGGGCCCCTTGTTGTGCTCCAGTGGCATCTCCGGACATGTGTCAATTTTATGGTCGGCCTTACCGCACCTTTGACTTAAACCCAACCGACGGCGACAAGTATCATAAGTGTGAGAAGGGTTTCCATAATGCAAGCAACCGAGCTTCCCTTGTTGAGGTGGTGGAGCCGATAGTGCAAGTAATGTCGGAGCTTTCCTTTTGAACCTCTGTTTCTTATTGTTGCTTCTAGGAGCTTTAAGTTGTGGAAAAACGGGTCTTTTTCCCGCTCCCGAACCCGTACCAGCATTAAAGTTCCTTGCCTTACTCTTCACAATCTTAGCCTCGGCCTTAAGAGCTTTATCCGTGGCCTTCGCTCAAGTTCCCACGTTAGAGACCCCGATCACATCCTTGATTTTATATCGAAGACCCTTCGCAAATTGTAAGGCCTTGAGTTCATCATCTCCAGAAATATGAGAAGCACAAGGAGCCAACCTATTGAATTCCAGAATGTACTCGTTCACGGTCCTCCCGGCCTGTTTCAAATCTAAGAATTCCCTGAGTCTCCTCGTCCTCACCGATGGTGGTATATAATTCTTCCTAAATTCCCTTACAAAAGTTTTCCAAGTGAGTTCATTCCCATTGCCTTGAATCATGATATTTGCAGTATTCCACAAATTTCGAGCCTCCCCTTGACTTTGAAATATGGCAAGGTCAACCATCTCCTGAGGGCTGCAACAGCACACTCTGAATATATCCTGAATTTCGGTGAGCTAATTCTCGGCGAGTACATCGTTCCTACCATGAAATTGTGGTGGATGATAAGAACGAAAGTCCCTTTGAGCTTGAGTTAAACCCGCTTCTTGAACTGGGGGAGGGACTGGAGCCGGAGGTGGTGGTGGTGGATTCTCCCGAAGCCTTCTCTCAACATAATTCATTATAGTTTCCATAAAATTTTCAGGAGTAGCCCCTGGATTCCCCCCTTGAGGAGTAGGAGAACGGTCACGGCGGCGACGGTGACCTGAAGAACGGTCACGGTCTCTTTGGGGAGGCATCCTATAAGATCAAACACTGAAAATGCATGGTTTTTCAGTTTACGCTCACGAAAAAAGGAATGCAACATTTAAGTTCACATAATCAAGAAATTAATACGTAAATGCGAAAACACGTTGACAAGTTGTCCCTAAGCCGTACAACCTAGACAGACTCGACATTAGAACCCCGATTTTGCAACCGGGCTCTGATACCACTTTAGGCTGTAACGCCCTAGCGTAGGCCCCACATTCCCCGTACTAAAACCAAGCTCGTATACGAATATAGTCCGCACACAAGCCCAATCCTAGCGAACGGGGACACGACCCGGACCCTGGCTAGGCGGGAGGCTAACCCTATACTAACAATTCAAATCTCCAACAAACATAAACACGAGTATAAGCAGTAAATGCGGAAGCTTAATTACCAAAACAATCCATATAAATACAACCTTCAAGTCACAAGGATGATTCCAACACAAGAACAGAGTATTTGGCCTACACGGCCTCCGAATATACAAAGCAAAAGTATATATAACCATTAGTGTGTGGTACAAGCCATGAAATGTGACACAAGCTAGACACAAAATTACAAAGACTAATGCAATTTCCTGCCTAGCTACGCCTGCAAGGAACCTGAGGGACATAGAAGGGTGGGGTCAGTCTCTATAAGACTGAGTGAATGGCATAAATAATATATATAAAGCAATAAAGTTCATGCGAGTCATAATTCCATATAAAGTTTTTCAATAAACAAGCGTAGAGTCATTATATGGAATTATAACTATCAATTCATTTCTGGCAAGTGATCATGTGGCTCGGCGAGTGAGCAATCTCCAACCTTTCCCCTTTAGTGAACAAGGTAATTATTAACTTTAGTGAACAAGGTAATTATTAAGTGATCACACAGTTATTAAATTTCACTTGTTATAGGATCAGGTTCAAGGGTACAGATACTCCTTTTTACTACGGGTTGGTGGCTCGGGTAGCTAGCCCTTACCATCCAGGACAAGGCGATCAATGGGTACATGAATCCCATTGACCGGAATCCCATCGGTCCATCAAACCTCTTGATGGACATCCGGGCTACTCCAAAATGGTGGGACTCATGCAAGAGGTGCCTGTCAGCCCATGCTTTCCCGGTTCCCTAAATACACAAGCCCCTGGGTCCCAGGACGTTTAAAGTTCTCGACAAAACGGGACAGGATTAAGATTTAGGTGCATTTGAAAACATTTGGCATTTGAAAAGAAGTATAGATATAAGAGGTTTTTGGCTAAATTACACATAAAGAGGTTATAGGGTTTATATAATTTATCCTAACAACTCTTCACTTGTGCCGAACCAAAAAGAGGCAAACAGACTCCCCGAACCCTACTCGACAGGCTCGACGTCCTCCTGAGAACTCTCTAGACAAGAAAAACAGGACACGAGTGAGACTCGACTCAAAATGAACCAAGTACGACGCACGACAACAAAATAAAATGAGATGGTATGATAATGAGGTCAATTTATATCATGAACAAGTTCCCATGACTAATTGATGTTCCACTCACACTTTGATATGAATTAAATCATGATAAAGTATAAAACAAGGTAAGAATTAATGTATAACTGATCAATTATATCACACGTAAATAAGGCTCAAACAAAGCATAAACAAAACAAGGTTAATTACATAAAACACCCAAAATCAATATAACAGCATGGGGAGTAACGGGTGTTACTCCCCTCAAGGGCAAAAGCAGTAACGGCCATTAACGGAGGCAGACGAACTCCTCTTGGAAAAGATTGGAGGTAACGAGCATTACCTCCCCGCAGTACAAATGTAACGCCCCAGCTTTCGGCAATTCAGGTATGATCGACACGTGTGCGTTTGAGAGTTAGTTTTTTTAATTATTAATTGTTTATTTCTTTAATTTTTCATAGCATGACATAATTTTATAAAATTATATTCTTGATATTTTATTGAAAATTCATATCATATCATATTTATTGGATATATTGAACGTGATTGCTATGTGAATTATTTTCCCGAATGTGATTTATTTCTTTTATGGCCTTAATTGCTCATTTTCATGAATATGGGATCTAATTGCATTGGACCTAATTGATCATTTAATATGGGATTTGAACCTTATTGCATAACTTAATAAATGAAGGGATTTAATAGCAAATTGACCCTCTTTTCTCTTCTCCATAGCAGCAATCACGTACCAACATTTCCCATTTCATACCAAAACATTTCTTCCTTGTTCTTGTTTCCTTTGCTCAACCGAGACAAACCCTTGCCTTGGAGGAGGGAGATTTCATCATTTAAGCTTCATAATTGTGGGTTTTGGGGACATAGAAGCATCATCATTAACACTTCTTCATCTTAGCTTTCATTTCTCCCATTTGAGGTAATTATGGAGATTGGTTGATTTTCTTGAAAATATATGATATCTAGGGCTTTGTTATATATTGGTTAGATTGTGTATTTGTTGTTAGAAATATGTTTGTGATCATTAAGCTCAAGATTGATGCATATAACTTGTGATTTATGGACTTGGAGCATGAGTGTTGATATGGGTTTGGAATGATGGATTATTGATGATCTAACATGGAGTCATGTGTTTTTATGAATTGTTATTGATCAAAATGCATGTTAGCATATTTATTGTATCATATGTATGCATTTAAACTTGGCTTGAAGCCATTTTTGGTGATTGTTTGTGGTGTTACCATTGCTGCCCTGTTTCTGCTCTGCATACAGCTGCTCTCGTATTTTGGGAACGGCCCTTCCCAACCCCAGTTCAAAACTGGAACGGCCGTTCCCATGATGCTGAGATTAGGCCAGCGAGACTGGGAACGGTCGTTCCCATTTTGGCCTTTGAGCCGGAAGGGCCGTTCCCAGCTAAAACGTTTTACCCTTTAAGAAAACGCTGGCGCGTTTTCTGAGCCATGGGAACGGCCCTTCCCATTTTCAAAGGGAAGCCGGAACGGCCGTTCCCATAGTCCAGAAAGTGCCCAAAATTCACTGCATAAAATTACAATTTTCGCACCTCGTTCCGACGGCTTCTTTGACCCCTAATTGCTATTATATGACTGATTCCATGTTGAAACGCAATATTTTTATGGTACATTGTACTTTTCCCGTCGTCTCGTTGCATTTCCGCCGTGCCGTTCGTCATATTTGGTACATTTTGAGTCGTGTTTCACGGACAATTGTCTTTCTTGCACAGACCAGCTTCCTGGTGACGAGGAGCAGGCCCCGTGAGCTGTTTCCTTGGATATTTTTGGGTCGTTCAGGTGAGGTTTAATTTTAGATACATAGGACCCGTACAACCCTATGTGAATTTTAAGCCAAAACCTATCTATATAACTTATAGTTTTTAAAAGAGATTGGTTTTCAAATGTTTTATCGAACTATTGAAGGGATTGATTGATTGATTGATTGATTTGGCGAGTATTGTATTGCACTGTGGGCCCGAGGGTAGTGACTCGAGCCAACCGGGAAAGCACGGGCTGACGGGTAACTCGAGAGCTATCCTCACCAAACTGGGATGAACCCTGAACCCTCTAGGAGATTAGGGGAGGAAGGAGTTCCGGGCTTAGGGATTCATGTACCCTCTGCCCAGATTGATTGGATGGTGGGCCCTTGCAATCCCACCATCACCCGGAGGAAGAAGGCGTTATTGAAACTGCTAATTGTGCACATTAATGAATTGCTTGATCACCTAATCACCTAATAATTGATTGATTGATTGATTGTACACAGTCGGTGTAAGGTTGGAGAATTGCCCCACTCGCCGGGCCACGAATTGATTGTATTGAATTGATTAAATTGAAATTGAATTAGTTATAATCCCGGGCGATGAACTCTCTTCTTTTACCAAATTGTATTGTTTTTCCAAAATTATTACCCGAGGTTATGACTTGCATGTATGTGCGCTTATATTTATTATACCCCTCGCTCAGTCTGTTTTGGACTGACACCTCAACTTTTCAGTGTTTTGCAGGGCGTGCTAGGCGGGAATTTAGAGTCTTGTGGTCTTTAAATTTTGGTCTAGCACACTTCATTCCCATATTTTGTTATGTATAGCTATTTGGGATATTTTGTATATCGCCTTGTTATCTATATTGTTGGGAGATGATAATATATTGATAGTGTGAATGTTGGTACCTATAAGTAAATAAATAAATATGGTACCTATACGTATCGAATGAATGTTATTACTTCCGCTTTTTAATACTCTGACTTGTTTGTTGGTTAGTTTTAAATTGAGGGTACCCGCCTAGCCTTGAGTCATTTTATTGTCTCCCGTTCGCTGTAGCTTTGATTCATGTATGGATAGTCCATTTCATATGTGGATTGGGGCTATAGTGCGGGGGATGTGGTGCCTGGCGTTCCGTGTGCTACATCCTACGGTGGTATCAGAGCTCGGTTGCAAAACCGGGTCTCTAGTGTCGTGTCTTGTGAGTCTAGGTCGCACGGCATAGGAACTAATTGTCAATTTGAGAGTCTTGCATTGTTATTTGATACTTGAACCTACTTGACTTACTTGAATTTGGGGTGACTTGTTGAGTTTTGAATTCATGCGCATTTGACGAGTTATTTGCACACATTGGCATTACTAATCGAACATGCACCATAGTGACTTGATTTCAGGATGGCTCGCGATAGACATCATCGTGATCGTTCTCCTAGACATCTACATCATCGACATCATCGTCGGGAGAGATCACCACCTCCTCCTCCACCTCCTCAGGCTCAGCCACAGGATTTTATGAACGTAGTGGTGGGTCTTATTGATCAAAGAGTCCTGGATTATGTTCCACCACCACCACCAGTTGCACCACCACAACCTGGAGGCTAGATTTCAGCTGTTTTCAGGGAGTTTCAGAACCAGCACCCTCCCAAATTTTACAAAGGAAGTGATATTCAGGCCGAGCAGTGGCTTAGGGAGATTGAGAGGATTTGGGAGCTCATTCCTTGTGAGTCCCAGGAGAAGGCCCGTTGTACTATTTCTTTGATCCAGGGTGAGGCCTACTCTTGGTGGGAGAGTGTCCAGATTGTGTTAGCTGCTGCAGGTGAGGAAGTGAATTGGGCAGTCTTTGTCAGAGAGTTCCAGAACAAGTTTATTCCTCCATCTTCTTGCACTAGAAGATTGAAGGAATTTACAGAGTTGAAGCAGGGAAACAGGTCGGTCTCAGAGTACATCGCCGAGTTTGAGAGATTGTCCCGCTATGCTCCTAATATAGCGAGTGATGATTTCCATAAGGCGATGCAGTTTGTTCAGGGCCTTAGACCGGATATTCAGGTAGCTATTGAGGCAGTCAACACGAGCACCTGGGTGAAGGCTACCAAGAAGGCTCTATTGGTTGAGGATTTAGTGAATGCGAGACGGTCTACCTACCGTTCAGGTTCAGGTTCAGGTTCGGGCTCAGGGTCTGGATCGGGATTCAGGGGTTCTGGATCGGGTTTTAGAGGTGCCGGATCAGGGTATAAGGGTTCTGGCTCGGGTTCTGCTTCAGGCAAGAGGCCGATGGTTTATTCTTCTCCACCACTAGCTCCACAGGGCCCAGGGAAGAAGCCCCGACCAACAGGACCAGTGATTCGAGCTCCAGTTGCTCCAGCTTTGCCACCACCACCCGAGAGACCTTATTGTACCTTCTGTGGACAGAGGACACACGTCTATGATAACTGCAGGAGGCGTTTAGGTTTATGCCTACTTTGTGGGAGCGATGAGCATTTGGTAGATGGTTGTCCGGATCGCAGGATACCACCACCGGGGCCACCGAGACCACTGATTAGGGCTCGTGCTTATGCTTTGGAGGGTGAGCAGCAGGATGCTGATATTGATCCAGCCGCGGTAGTTGAAGGTACCATTTGCATACATGGCACGAACATTCATACCTTGTTTAATCCGGGAGCTACTCACTCCTTTCTTTCGAGTGCTATATCTGTTTCTTTGCCTTTGCCTGTTACTCGTTCTTCTGCATGTTATGTGGTTAGTATTTGGTGGTAGTTTAGAATCTGATCGGGTGTTCAGAGAGGTTCCGGTGAGCATCGAGGGTCGAGTTTTCTTGTCAGACTTCATTGAGCTGCCGATGACTTGCTATGGATCTATCTTGGGCATGGATTGGTTGTACAGACATTCTGCCACAGTTGATTGTAGAGCGAAGAAGGTTCAGTTGGGATCAGATTTGGTAGTGGGTTGGAGTTCCAAGACTGTACCGCTACTTTCGTTTTCTGAAGCTCATAAGTTGGTTCGAGAGGGAGCCACGGGTTTCATTACTTATATTCTCAACAAACCCAAGGATCAGAGTAAGCTGGAAGAAACGGAAGTAGTGAAGGAGTTTCCCGAGGTCTTTCCTGAGGAATTGGATTCTTTACCTCCAGAACGGGAAATTGAGTTTGTGGTTGATTTGTACCCGAATGCAGAGCCATACTCCAAGACTCCGTATCGTATGGCTCCGGCCGAGTTGAAAGAGTTGAAGACTCAACTTGATGCGTTGTTGGAGATTGGGTACATTAGACCGAGTTCTTCTCCCTGGGGTGCACCGGTTTTGTTTGTAAAGAAGAAGGACGGAACCTTGAGAATGTGTATTGACTATAGGGAGTTGAACCGGATGACGATCAAGAACAAGTATCATCTTCCACGTATCGAGGAGTTGTTTGATATACTTCAGGGTTCGAAAGTCTATTCGAAATTGGATTTGAGACAAGGATACTACCAGCTGCGTATCCGAGCAGGGGATATTTCTAAGACAGGATTTAACACTCGATACGGGCATTATGAGTTCGTTGTGATGCCGTTTGGTTTGACTAATGCCCCAACAGCTTTTATGGATATGATGCACAGGATTTTCAGGCCTTTTCTGGATAAGTTCGTGGTCATTTTTATTGATGATATCCTGGTTTTCTCGAAGTCTGCCGAGGAGCATGCAAGACACCTTCAGTTGGTATTGAGGACTTTGAAGGAGCATCAGTTGTTTGCCAAGTTTAGCAAGTGTGAGTTCTGGATTGACAGGGTGTCATTCTTGGGTCACGTGATTTCGGGCAGTGGTTTGGAAGTCGATCCTTCCAAGATTGAGTCGGTTCTGAAGTGGGAGAAACCTAGGAATGCCTCTGAGATTAGGAGTTTCTTGGGATTGGCAGGTTATTACCGGAGGTTTGTTAAGGATTTCTCCAAGTTAGCAGCTCCTTTAACCCGGTTGACGAAGAAGAATGTGAAATTTGATTGGAATGAAGATTGTGAGAAGAGTTTCACTTTCTTGAAGGAAAAGTTAGTGTCTGCTCCAGTGTTAGCCCTTCCGGAAGGTTCTGAAGGGTATGCTGTTTATACGGATGCTTCTAAGGAAGGCTTGGGATGTGTGTTGACTCAGAAGGGTAAAGTAATTGCTTATGCATCCCGGAAGTTGAAAGAGCATGAAAAGAATTATCCGACACATGATCTTGAGCTTGCTGCCGTAGTCTTTGCACTTGGAAAGTGGAGACATTATTTGTATGGGGTGTCCTTCGAGATTTTCACTGACCACAAAAGCCTCCAGTATTTATTCACTCAGAAGGATTTGAATATGAGGCAATGGCGTTGGATGGAAAGGTTGGAAGATTATGATTGCACGATCAAGTACCATCCCGGCAAAGCCAACGTGGTCGCCGATGCACTTAGTAGGAAGGCTAGTGTGTCGAGCTTGGAAGTGGGTGAAAGTAGTGGAATCGAGCCAATTGTTTTAAAGGCTCGAGTTTCTAATATTTCGGTCCAGCCAGAATTGAAGCACAAGTTGTTTGAGGCTCAGAGTACAGATTTGGAAGTTCAGAGATTGGTAGCTAAGGCAAGAGCTGATCCGGAGTGTCCATTCGGGTTCGATGAAACCGGTCTTCTTCGTTTCAAGAACCGAGTGGTTGTGCCCGAAGAGTTGAAACGGGTGCTGCTCGAGGAAGCTCACAGATCGGCTTATTCTATCCACCCCGGAGGAAACAAGATGTATAAGGACTTAAGGCAATATTATTGGTGGCGTGGATTGAAGAAAGATGTGGCCGAGTTTGTGAAGCATTGTCTCACTTGTCAGAAAGTGAAAGCCGAGCATCAGAAACCGGGAGGTCTTCTTCAGCCGTTACCTATTCCTGAGTGGAAGTGGGAACAGGTGACGATGGATTTCGTGTCCGGATTACCTAAAGTGAAAGGTGGGTTTGATGGGATTTGGGTGATTGTGGACCGTTTGACGAAGTCTGCACATTTTCTACCGGTTCGGATGTCGTATAAGATTCGCAAGTTAGCCGAACTTTACAACCGGGAGATCGTTAGACTTCACGGGATTCCGATTAGTATAGTTTCTGACAGAGATCCACGGTTCACTTCGAGGTTGTGGCGTGAATTGCAAGAGGTTTTGGGTATGAAGCTCCAGTTTAGTACAGCTTTTCATCCTCAGACGGATGGTCAGTCCGAGAGATTAATAAGGTATCTCAAGGATTTGTTTCGAGCTTGTTCTTTGGATTTTCAGTCTTCTTGGCATGACCAGCTACCTTTGATTGAGTTTGCGTACAACAACAGTTTTCAGGCTTCGATTGGAATGGCACCGTATGAGCTACTTTATGGACGGAAGTGTCGTTCTCCGTTGTTCTTTGACTTGGAAGAGTGGAAATGGACTAAGCAGGAAGGTGTTAAGAAAGGTGAGAAATTGGAAAAACCTTCCAAGGCCGTTGAAGCTATGATTGAGAAAGTCCACTTAATAAAACAACGGATGAAATCAGCTCAGGACAGACAGAAGAGCTACGCCGATCGTCGCAGAAGGGATCTCGAGTTTGAGTTTGGAGACCGGGTATTCTTGAAGGCGTCTCCACGTAAAGGATTTGCTCGGATTGGGAAAGGAGGTAAACTTAAACCTCGTTATTTAGGTCCTTATGAGATTTTGGAGAGAATTGGAGAAGTTGCTTACAGATTGGACCTACCACCGAGCCTCACGGGGATTCATAACGTATTTCACGTGTCTCAGCTGAGGAAATACTACCCCGATGAAACCGAGATCATTCCTGTTGAAGAAGTGGAATTGGAACCAAGTCTTACCTTTGTTCAGAAACCGGTTAAGATATTGGATAAGAAGTTTCAGGAATTAAGAAACCAGAGGATTCCCATGGTTAAGGTTCTTTGGAGAAGTGATAAGACCGAATAAGCCACGTGGGAGACCGAAGACAAATTGAGACGGTTCCATCCAGAGTTGTTCCCTTCCGATCAGTGAATCTAGGGACCAGATTCTTTTAAGGAGGGAGGATTGTAACGCCCCAGCTTTCGGCAATTCAGGTATGATCGACACGTGTGCGTTTGAGAGTTAGTTTTTTTAATTATTAATTGTTTATTTCTTTAATTTTTCATAGCATGACATAATTTTATAAAATTATATTCTTGATATTTTATTGAAAATTCATATCATATCATATTTATTGGATATATTGAACGTGATTGCTATGTGAATTATTTTCCCGAATGTGATTTATTTCTTTTATGGCCTTAATTGCTCATTTTCATGAATATGGGATCTAATTGCATTGGACCTAATTGATCATTTAATATGGGATTTGAACCTTATTGCATAACTTAATAAATGAAGGGATTTAATAGCAAATTGACCCTCTTTTCCCTTCTCCATAGCAGCAATCACGTACCAACATTTCCCATTTCATACCAAAACATTTCTTCCTTGTTCTTGTTTCCTTTGCTCAACCGAGACAAACCCTTGCCTTGGAGGAGGGAGATTTCATCATTTAAGCTTCATAATTGTGGGTTTTGGGGACATAGAAGCATCATCATTATCACTTCTTCATCTTAGCTTTCATTTCTCCCATTTGAGGTAATTATGGAGATTGGTTGATTTTCTTGAAAAGATATGATATCTAGGGCTTTGTTATATATTGGTTAGATTGTGTATTTGTTGTTAGAAATGTGTTTGTGATCATTAAGCTCAAGATTGATGCATATAACTTGTGATTTATGGACTTGGAGCATGAGTGTTGATATGGGTTTGGAATGATGGATTATTGATGATCTAACATGGAGTCATGTGTTTTTATGAATTGTTATTGATCAAAATGCATGTTAGCATATTTATTGTATCATATGTATGCATTTAAACTTGGCTTGAAGCCATTTTTGGTGATTGTTTGTGGTGTTGCCATTGCTGCCCTGTTTCTGCTCTGCATACAGCTGCTCTCGTATTTTGGGAACGGCCCTTCCCAACCCCAGTTCAAAACTGGAACGGCCGTTCCTATGATGCTGAGATTAGGCCAGCGAGCCTGGGAACGGCCGTTCCCATTTTGGCCTTTGAGCCGGAAGGGCCGTTCCCAGCTAAAACGTTTTTCCCTTTAAGAAAACGCTGGCGCGTTTTCTGAGCCATGGGAACGGCCCTTCCCATTTTCAAAGGGAAGCCGGAACGGCCGTTCCCATAGTCCAGAAAGTGCCCAAAATTCACTGCATAAAATTATAATTTTCGCACCTCGTTCCGACGGCTTCTTTGACCCCTAATTGCTAGTATATGACTGATTACATGTTGAAACGCAATATTTTTATGGTACATTGTACTTTTCCCGTCGTCTCGTTGCATTTCCGCCGTTCGTCATATTTGGTACATTTTGAGTCGTGTTTCACGGACAATTGTCTTTCTTGCACAGACCAGCTTCCTGGTGACGAGGAGCAGGCCCCGTGAGCTGTTTCCTTGGATATTTTTGGGTCGTTCAGGTGAGGTTTAATTTTAGATACATAGGACCCGTACAACCCTATGTGAATTTTAAGCCAAAACCTATCTATATAACTTATAGTTTTTAAAAGAGATTGGTTTTCAAATGTTTTATCGAACTATTGAAGGGATTGATTGATTGATTGATTGATTTGGCGAGTATTGTATTGCACTGTGGGCCCGAGGGTAGTGACTCGAGCCAACCGGGAAAGCACGGGCTGACGGGTAACTCGAGAGCTATCCTCACCAAACTGGGATGAACCCTGAACCCTCTAGGAGATTAGGGGAGGAAGGAGTTCCGGGCTTAGGGATTCATGTACCCTCTGCCCAGATTGATTGGATGGTGGGGCCTTGCAATCCCACCATCACCCGGAGGAAGAAGGCGTTATTGAAACTGCTAATTGTGCACATTAATGAATTGCTTGATCACCTAATCACCTAATAATTGATTGATTGATTGATTGTACACAGTCGGTGTAAGGTTGGAGAATTGCCCCACTCGTCGGGCCACGAATTGATTGTATTGAATTGATTAAATTGAAATTGAATTAGTTATAATCTCGGGCGATGAACTCTCTTCTTTTACCAAATTGTATTGTTTTTCCAAAATTATTACCCGAGGTTATGACTTGTATGTATGTGCGCTTATATTTATTATACCCCTCGCTCAGTCTGTTTTGGATTGACACCTCAACTTTTCAGTGTTTTGCAGGGCGTGCTAGGCGGGAATTTAGAGTCTTGTGGTCTTTAAATTTGGGTCTAGCACACTTCATTCCCATATTTTGTTATGTATAGCTATTTGGGATATTTTGTATATCGCCTTGTTATCTATATTGTTGGGAGATGATAATGTATTGATAGTGTGAATGTTGGTACCTATAAGTAAATAAATAAATATGGTACCTATACGTATCGAATGAATGTTATTACTTCCGCTTTTTAATACTCTGACTTGTTTGTTGGCTAGTTTTAAATTGAGGGTACCCGCCTAGCCTTGAGTCATTTTATTGTCTCCCGTTCGCTGTAGCTTTGATTCATGTATGGATAGTCCATTTCATATGTGGATTGGGGCTATAGTGCGGGGGATGTGGTGCCTGGCGTTCCGGGTGCTACAACAAAGCTAGTAATGGGCGTTAATCGAGGCAGTCATCCAAAATCCTGAAAATCATGAAGGTAACGGGCGTTACCTCCCTCCAATGTAAATTGGTTTAACGGGCGTTACCCCTGGCAGAAATGTATCCCCTGTTTTTTCCTTCTTCTCGTAGCAACAACAACAACAAGCTTGCATCTTTCTTGTTCGAACCAACCATCTCAAAACAAGCTAAATACCAACTTAGACCATGGATTCTACCAAATAACTTAGGGAAACATATGTATGCATCATATATCTCAATTAGGCTTCATTTAATCCAAGGAAACATGCTTAAATCCAACCAAACTCATCCATGATACCCTCAATTATGAGATATGATCAACCATCCTCAAAACTCACATAATTCATGATATAAATGAAAAAAAAACAAGTCATAATCATCATATACCACACATATCCAACTAAGAATTAAAAATTATCCATAAACCCTATTATATACCAAGACCTCATATATATATACATATATATATATACACACATGGCTTACCTTGATGGGAAAGAAGAAGAGAATGGAGAGAAAGGAGTATGGACCTTGGATTATTGAAGAAATTGGTAGAAACCTTTGGCTCTTGGCTACTTCCTTGGATTGAAATGGAGAACGGGAGAGGAAAAATTTGTCTCTTGTTCTAATATGAAGGATGAAGAAAATGTGTATGTATATCTTTGTATATGCATATATGTCGATATATGTGGGTGAAGAGAAAGGGGAAATTGCCATTTGGTCCTCCACCAATTCAAATGTATCTAATGTGGTATGTAATTTATAAATTTTACGATTCGGTCCACATCCAATTATCAAATAAGTCCAAGAAGTTTACTAAGTTGCAAATGAAGTCAATTAAACATATAATTCTCAAATTAGAAATAATTAAACACATAAATCATGCTCGGGAAATTAAATATTTATCTCACATAATTGAATTCACGAGGTTATAAAATTAAATCACGTAAATCACCAATATTCGATTTAAATAAATCAAAACGCGCAACTAAATAACGAAAAGGAATTAAATAAATCCTAAATCTCAAAACTCCCACGCGTGGTGTGCGTACCTGTACAATCAAGAAGTTGGGGTGTCACAACCTCGTCCCCTTAAAAGAATTTGGTCCCCAGATTCACTGCTCCCTCGGAAACAACTCCGGATGAAATCTTCTCATTTTGTCCTCCGTTTCCCAAGTAGCTACTTCAGTTTTGTCACTTCTCCATAAGACCTTAACCAAGGGAATACGCCGGTTTCTCAACTCTTCAAACTTCTGATCCAATATCTTAATCGGCTTTTGGACAAAAGTTAAATCCGGATCAACTTCGACTTCTTCAAGGGGAAGGATCTCTGAATCAACGGAATGGTGCTTCCTCAACTGAGATACGTGGAAGACATTGTGAATCCTGGTTAAATTTGGTGGTAGGACCAGTCGGTAAGCAACTTCTCCAACTTTCTCAAGAATCTCGAAAGGACCTAAATGACGAGGGTTCAACTTCCCTCCTTGGCCAATTCTTGCAAAACCCCTGCGAGGAGATGCTCTCAAGAACACACGATCACCGACTTCAAATTCAAGCTTTCTTCTACAGCGATCGACATAACTTTTCTGTCGATCCTCAGCGGCTTTCATACGTTGCTGAATCATCTGAACTTTCTCAACCACATCTTCGGTGGCTGCCGAGAGTTTTATCTTTCTAGCATCTCTTTGGACACCTTCTTATTTCGACCATCTCCACTCTTCCAGATCGAAAAATAACGGGGATGGACACTTTCGACCATACAAGATCTCATAAAGAGCCGCTTTAATCGAGGCTTGGTAACTGTTATTATAAGCAAACTCAATGAGGTGCAAATGCTAATCCCACTTCGTCTGAAAATCCAAAGCAGAAGCCCAAAGCATATCTTCCAAGTACTGAATCAACCTCTCCGATTGCCCGTCTGTCTGAGGAAGCGAAGCCGTACTGAACTTAATACTGAACTTAACCTTAGTACCCAACCTCTTTTGAAGTTCTTACCACAACTTGGATGTAAATCTTAGATCACTGTCGGAAATAATACTGAGAGGTGTACCATGAAGTCGGACGATCTCTCGAGCATACTTATCTGCAAGTTTGCTTATCTTATCTGTCATCCGAACTGCAAGGAAGTGGGCTGATTTAGTTAACCTATCAATTATCACCCAAATTCCGTCAAGTCCACCCTTAGCTTTGGGTAATCCGGACACGAAATCCATGGTGACCTATTCCCACTTCCATTCCGGGATAGGTAGAGGTTGTAATAAGCCTCCGGGCTTCTGGTGTTCTGCTTTCACCCTTTGGCACGTCAGACGATGTTTCACAAACTCGGCTACATCTTTCTTCAAACCTCTCCACCAATAGAACTTTTTCAAGTCCCGATACATCTTCGTACTTCCTGGGTGGATAGAGTGACCCGATCTGTGAGCTTCTTCGAGAATCACCCGTTTTAACTCCTCGGGTACACAAACTCGAGTCTTGAACCTTAACAACCCGGTATCGTCTAATCCAAATGGACACTCTGGATCATCTCTGGCTTTCAACACCAACCTCTGAATCTCGGGATCGGTAGCTTGAGCTTCATAAATTCTTTATCTCAACTCGGGTTGTACTGTGATATTAGCCACGCGAGCCTTCAACACGGTAGGCTCGATACTTCCTCCTAAATCAACTTCCAGAGAAGACACGCTAGCCTTCCTACTCAACGTGTCAGCGACCACATTAGCTTTACCCGGATGGTAATGGATGGTGCAATCATAGTCTTCAAGAAATTCCATCCAATGCCTTTGCCTCATATTCAAATCCTTCTGAGTGAATGAATACTTGAGGCTCTTGTGATCAGAAAAGATCTGAAAAGTAACCCTGTAGTGGTAATGACGCCACTTGTCAAAGAGAATACCACATCGGCTAACTTGAGATCATGATTAGGGTACTTCTTCTCTTAGTCTTTTAGCTTTCTCGAGGTGTAAGCTATTACTCGACCATTCTGCATAAGAACACAACCCAGGCCTTCCTTCGAGGCATCGGTATAAACAGCATACCCCTCAGAACCCTCTGGTAGGGCTAACACTGGAGCAGAAGTCAACTTTTCCTTCAAAACTTGAAAACTTGCCTCGCAGGCCTCATCCGACTCTAACTTGACCTCTTTCTCAGTTAGTCGGGTCAAAGGAACAGCGATCTTGGAAAAATCCTTCACAAATCTCTGGTAGTATCCTGCTAGACCCAAGAAACTTCTTACTTCAGAGGTATTCTTCGGTTTCTCCCAATGCACCACTGTTACAATCCTAGACGGATCCACCTCTACTACATTACTGGACACCACATGTCCTAAGAAAGTCACTCGGTCGATCCAAAATTCACACTTACTAAACTTGGTGAACAGTTGGTGCTCTCTAAGAGTCTCTAGCACAATCCTAAGGTGTTGTGCATGCTCTTCGGGAGACTTAGAGTACACAAGGATGTCGTCAATGAAGATCACAACGAACTTATCGAGATACGGATGGAAGATCCTATGCATCATATCCATAAAGGCTGCAGGGGCATTCGTTAATCCAAACAGCATCACCATAAATTCAAAAGGCTGTTACCAAGTGTTAAATCCTATCTTAGGAATATCTTCTTCTCGGATTCGCAGCTGGTAGTACCCTTGTCGGAGATCAAGCTTGGAATAAACCTTGGATCCTTGTTGTAAACCGAAAAAGCTCTTCAATATGAGGAAGAGGGTGCTTATTCTTGATCATCATTCTATTCAGCTCAGGATAATCGATACACATTGTCAAGGTTCCATCTTTCTTCTTCACAAATAGAACCGGTGCACCCCATGGTGAACAACTCGGTCGGATGTACCCACTAGCAAGAAGCTCATCGAGTTGAGTCTTCCACTCCTTCATCTCGGTCGAAGCTATTCGGTATGGAGACTTCGAATAAGGCTCGGCTCCCGGAAACAAATCAATCACGAACTCACTCTCCTGTTCAGGTGGCAGTGAATCCAGAGTCTCGGGGAAAACACCAAGAAAATCTTTAACAACCTCGGTCGGTTTGATCTTAGCTTGATCCTTGGGCTTGTTAAGAAGATAGGCCAGAAAACCTGTAGCCCCTTTACGAACCAACTCAGAAGCTTCAGTAAAAGAGAGAAGTGGCGGAGTCTTCAAACCTTCACCCACAAACACAACCGAATCCAAACAAACTTTCTTCTCAAAACAGTCGATCTTAGCCCGGTGTTCAAAATGCAAATCCATGCACAAAATAGGCTCGTACCTATACATGGGCATCTTTATCAAGTCTGCTGGAAAAACACGGCCCTCAATGCTCACTGGTTCCTCCTTAAACACACTGTTTGACTCTAAGCTCCCCCCAATGGGAGAACTAATCACAAACCACGAAGAGATACAAGCACTAAGTAGAGGCAAATAAGAAACCACACTACACGAAAGAAAGGAATATGTGGCACCCGGATCAAATAATGCATGTATGTGAATGCCATGAATGTTTACGGTACCTTTCACCACGGTGTTGGGATCAAGGTATGCATCTTGCTGTTCACCTCCGATACCATATGCGCGGGCTCTAATCAATGGCCTTTGGGCCCCTTGTTGTGCTCCCAGTGGCATTTTTGGACATGTGTCGATTTTATGGTCGGCCTTACCGCACCTTAGACATAGACCCAACCGACGGCGACAAGTATCATAAGTGTGAGAAGGGTGTCCACAATGCGAGCAACCGGACTCCCTTGTTGAGGTGGTGGAGCCGATAGTGCCAGTAATGCCGGAGCTTTCCTTTTGAACCTCTATTTCTTATCGTTGCTTCTAGGAGCTTGAAGTTGTGGAAAACCTGGTCTCTTTCCCGCTCCCGAACCCATGCCAGCATGAATGTTCCTTGCCTTACTCTTCACAATCTTAGCCTCGGCCTTAAGAGCTTTATCCGTGGCCTTCGCGTAAGTTCTCACATTAGAGACCCCGATCACATCCTTGAGTTTATATCAAAGACCCTCCATAAATTGTAAGGCCTTGAGTTCGTCATCTCCAGAAATATGAGAAGCATAAGGAGCCAACCTATTGAATTCCAGAATGTACTCGTTCACGCTCCTCCCGGCCTGTTTCAAATCCAAGAATTCCCTGAGTCTCCTCGTCTTCGCCGATGGTGGTATATAATTGTTCCTGAATTCCCTTACAAAAGTTTCCCAAGTGAGTTCATTCCCATTGGCTTGAATTATGATATTTACAGTATTCCACAAATTTCGAGCCTCGCCTTGAAGTTGAAATATGGCAAGGTCAACCATCTCCTGAGGGCTGCAGCAGCACACTCTGAATATATAAGTACAACCTTCAAGTCACAAGGATGATTCCAACACAAGAACACAGTATTTGGCCTACACGGCCTCCGAATATACAAAGCAAAAGTATATATAACCATAAGTGCTTGATACAAGCCATGAAGTGTGACATAAGCTAGACATAAAATTACAAAGACTAATACAATTTCCCACCTAGCTACGCCTGCAAGGAACCTGAGGGACAAAGAAGGGAGGGGTCAGTCTCTACAAGACTGAGTGAATGGCATAAATAATATATATATAGCAATAAAGTTCATGCGAGTTATAATTCCCTATAAAGTTTTTCAATAAACAAGTGTAGAGTCATTATATGGAATTATAACTATCAATTCATTTCTGGCAAGTAACCATGTGGCTCGGCGAGTGAGCAATCTCCAACGTTTCTCCTTTAGTGAACAAGGTAATTATTAAGTGATCACACAGTTATTAAGTTTCACTTGTTACAAGATCAAATTCAAGTGTAGAGATACTCCTTTTTCCTCCGGGTTGGTGGCTCGGGTAGCTAGGCCTTACCACCTAGGACAAGGTGATCAATGGGTACGTGAATCCCATTGACCGGAATCCCATCGGTCCATCAAACCTCCTGATGGATGTCCTGGCTACTTAAAAATGGTGGGACTCATGCAAGAGGTGGCCGTCCGCGCATGCTTTCCCGGTTCCCTCAACACACAAGCCCCTAGGCCTGAAGAAGTGTAAAGTTCTCGCCAAAACGGGACAGGATCGAGATTTAGGTGCATTTGAAAACATTTGGCATTTCAAAACAAGTATAGATACAATAGGATTTTGGCCAAATTGCACATAAAGAGGTTGTAGGGTTTGTATAATTTATCCTAACAAGTCCTCACCTGTACCGAACCAAAAAGAGGCAAATAGACTCCCCGAACCCTACTCGACAGGCTAGACGTCCTCCTGAGAACTCTTTGGACAAGAAAAACAGGATACGAGTGAGACTGGACTCAAAATGAACCAAGTACGACGCACGGCAACAAAATAAAATGAGATGGTATGATAATGAGGTCAATTTATATCATGAACAAGTTCCCATGACTAATTGATGTTCCACTCACACTTTGATATGAATTAAATCATGATAAAGTATAAAACAAGGTAAGAATTAATGTATAACTGATAAATTATATCACACCAAAACAAGGCTCAAACAAAGCATAAACAAAACAAGGTTAATTACATAAAACACCCAAAATCAATAACAACATGGGGAGTAACGGGCGTTACTCCTCTCAAGACCAAAAGCTGTAACGGCCATTAACGGAGGCAGACGAACTCCTCTTGGAAGAGATTGGAGGCAACGGGCGTTACCTCCCCGCATTACAAAGCCGGTAACGGGCGTTAATCGAGGCAGGCGTCCAAAATCCTGAAAATCATGGAGGTAAAAATAATCCAACTAAGAACCCTATTATATACCAAGACCTCATATATATATATATATATATATATATATATATACACACATGGCTTACCTTGATGGGATAGTAGAAGAGAATGGAGAGAAAGTAGTACGGAACTTGGATTCTTGAAGAAATTGGTAGAAAATTTTGGCTCTTGGCTACTTCCTTGGATCGAAATGGAGAAGGTGAGTGATAGAAAAACTTATCTCTTGTTCTTGTATGAAGGACGAAGAAAATGTGTATGTATATGTGTGTATATGCATATACGTCGATATATGTGGGTGAAGAGGAAGGGAAAGTTGCCATTTAGTCCTCCACTAATTCAAATGTATGCAATGTGGTATGTAATTTATAAATTTTACGATTAGGTCAGCATCCAATTATCAAATAAGTCCAAGAATTTTACCAAGTTGCAAATGAAGTCAATTAAGCATACAATTCTCAAATTAGAAATAATTAAACACATAAATCATGCTCGGGAAATTAAATACATAACTCACATAATTGAATTCACGAAGTTATAAAATTAAATCAAGTAAATCACCAATATTCGATTTAAATAAATTAAAACGCGATTTTGATTAAGTTCTTTGCTCTATACATATTATGGGTGCATGTGTTAGCCCCTCACTAGTAATTAGGACTAACCCTCGTTGTTATCTCCCTCTTTTTCCTTTCTTTGAGTAGCAGGTACCGTCAGAGTTGAGCTAGGCAGCAAGTTTATCTTTGAGTCTCACTTGTTTCTTGACTCGAGTCTTCATTCTTACATTTGTAGTGGTTATGTGTAGCACTTTTGAATTATGAAGTTATGTATTATAAATTCTGAATTTGGGAACTTTGAACATAATGATACTCAGAATATTTTGGCCCGGGTTGGGCATTATATATTTGTAGTTGAACCTAGTATGCTCTTATGACTATATGATATGTATATATGTGATCTTGGGCATGTGACATGAACTGTTTTAATCGCTTCCACTATAATTTGAATTATTTTTGCACTTTGTTTGATGGTCTAGTCCGCCTAGCTTAGAAGTGTGTTTTATTTGTCTCCCGTTCGCTATTGTTTCATGCATGTACGGATTCTCCATTTCGCTACATGTGTCGGACTCTAGTGCGGGGGATGTGGTGCCCATCATTCGGGGTGCTACAGTATATAGATCAATAACAAACTCGATGTCCCGGTTAGGTGGTAGAGATCCCAAACTTTCCGGGAACACATCAAGAAAGTCCTTCACAATCTCCGTCTCTTCGAGCATGGCTTTATCCTTAAGTCTATTCAAGAGATAAGCCACATAACCCGTTGCACCATCCCGGACTAACCTATTAGCTTCCACGAAGGAAATAAACGGGCTAGCCTTCAATCTTTGGCCCGAAAACACTGTAGAACCCAAGGAGACCTTCTTCGTGTGGCAATCCATCACAGCTCTATGCCGAAACAACCAATCCATACCCAGAATCGCTCCATATCTCTTCATGGGCATCTCGATCAAGTCTGTCGAGTACTCTTGGCCCTCGATACTCACCGGGCACTCACGGAACACTCGGTTCGTCACCAAGCTCCCCCCAAGAGGAGAACTCACCACAAAAAAACCAACACACACAACCGGCAAGGAAAGAATAGAAACAAGTTGGGAAGCAATAAAGGAATGCGTCGCTCCCGGATCAAATAATACATGCAATGGAATGCCATGAATGTGTATAGTACCTTCCACCATGGCGTTTGCATCAATATCGGCATTCTCTTCCTCACCCTTAATAGCATAAGCCCTTGCTTGTATCGGTGGCCTTGGAGCGGCAACATTCAATGGCTTCGGATTCTGGTTGAAAGGACAAGCATTCATCTGATGCCCGGGTTGACCACATCCATAACAATTCCCGGATTTCTTCCTACACTCGGCCTCCATGTGATTAGGCCCTTTGCAATAGGAATATTGAATGGGAACCGGAAGAGCGGACACGGTAGGTGGTAGCGGTGGTTGAGCCTTCTTGTTGGAAGTATTAGGACCTTGGGATTTGAGGACCGGAGGCCCACTTTGAGTGGCGGGCCTCTTTGTAACACCCCGATTTTTCAGCTATATAAGTATGACGTATGTTTTTACCAATATGCGCAATTAAATTAATTATATATTCTTTCATTTATTATTTCTTTTATTAATTGTTATTATTTGAATACGAATTTCATATGAAATACTTGAAACGTTAAAGCCTATATGGTTATGTTTGAGAGTCGTTTGTATCCTATTTGATTTCCTAATTTCGTGAAAACTTAGTATGTTGAAGCTATGTGTATTATGAACATGTCTATATGCTCGTTTTATATATTCGGATTCGTTAGTTGGGGTTTTGTTTTTATTTTGGGGTTTGGAACCAAAATGGAGGCTAAAGAGAATTAAGCACACCTTTGGTTCAGGGCGGCATATCTTGAGCTCGGGAATTCGGATTTGAATTTCGTCATACCTGTTAAACTCAAATCGATGATTTAGATTCAATAGGATAAGCCTCATATTTTTCTAAACCCGTTGGACCTCCGAATTTCAACCGAAACAAGCCCCACCCGCCTAAATGACCACCCTTAACCATTTTAGCCATAACTTAACCTATACTTAACCAAATTAAGTAAAACTTGGACCCACATGACCCTCACTTAATCCTTAGTCAGATAAAATCACTTCCATTTCATTTTATACACCAAGAGGAGACAAAATCAGAAGCAATATCGTGATCCCCTTGAGAAGAGGAGAAAATACTATTCATCTTCATCGTTTTGAGCTCAATACTCCACCAATTCTCTCCAAATTCGAAAGGTAAGGTTATAATCTTGTTTCTCTCCTTCATAGGGTAATTTTGATCTATGGCATGCTTGTTTTCATGAAGGTTTGAGTATGGATTGAATTTTTGTATGAATAGTTAGGTTTTATTAGAAATTCTTGAATCCTTGCTTTCCTTGAATTATTTGATGAATTGGTGCTTCTAAGTTGATCACTTGCGCTCCCTTACTGCATTTATAAAACCTTATTACATGGTGGTTGAGTACTTATTGAGATGCCATTAATGAAGCTTGATATCTTAAGGTTGAAGAAGCTTGAAATTGATCTCTTTTCCTTCATTTCCTTGCTCGAATTGTTGTGATAACTTGGAGTCTAGTTTGTTGCCTTGTTCTTGTTCATTTATTGCCTTGTGGTGTTACTTTTTTTTTGCTTTTATGGCTGCTGGAGCAGGGGAAATGGTATGTTGTTGCTGCTGTCATAAATTGGAGATGATGATGTTGATCTTCAAGGGTGACACCCATCACCCCGTTTACTCACAAATTTGGTGACACCCGTCACCACCATTCCATACCGAAACCTTGTGGATCTATGATCCTTAACTCCCGTCACCAATTTTGGCCTAAGGAGTGGTGAGGCCCGTCACCACTCTCCCTTCCTTAAGAATTCGTATGTGTGATGTTTGGTAACACATTTTCTAATTTGTCGTTACCTATCCAAACGAGCTCCGATTGACCTGAATTTTCAACCACTTAGACCTCTTCAAGTCTAGAATATTCTAAAATTGGAGTCACCTTAAAATCATTCCTTTTTCTGAGATATAATCGATTCATTTTGGTGTTGCTATATTATCGGAAATCTGCTTCGTCCCACTTTGCACCTACGCCATTTTCACATAACTTTGAACCACAATTCGAGCCATATATCACCGGAAAGTGCTATTTGTCTAGTTTCATATCCAAAAAACAAAACTTAATTCCAACTTCTATAATACGAGATTTTCTCAATTTACTACAGCCTATGCAAATCGAAAACTGTCAACTTTCTTCAAACTCGACTAAATCCGTTTTCTTGCTTTCCTTCCACTTCCTCGGACTCCGTATGTGGTTTGAATGAATTTTATGTTTGTTTAATTAATGATATATGATATATTATGACATGTTTATAAACTTTATGTTATTAATTCAATGTGTAAACATGAAATGAAAATGTGAACGTTTAAATGCTACAATATGGCTTTTTTTACAACTATTGTTTTCCTTACGTGTTAATCGGTTCCTTTCACCTTAAATTGATTCCTATGCATTTTAAACATGTTGATATGTGTGTTATGATTATTATTTTAAGGTAATGGTTCAAGTTGATACGATTCATGAAAGATATGGAACGAATGAACTTCAAACCTTCATGTATTGATTGAACTTGAATGAATTGCTAGTTTATGTGCTTCTAATGCATTAATTGTGCACATGAACATCTTCATAATATGTTTTTGTCTCATGGGCACTTCATATCATGTTCATTGCATTGTCGTGCGTCTTATATGGTTCATATGGAGTCTTGAGTCTCACGAATGCACCATGTTGCCTTTGTACAGTTTTCTCCAGGACGGAGATATATCGGGATCATAGGATTCCTTCAAGTCTTTATTTCTTCTTGGTATTGTTCAATAAGGTATAACAGGTGGGTTTCTCTTCTAATAGTTATGATGGCCCGATATATCCCTTACGTGAAAGGCTTTGAGCCAAAGTAATATATATATATCGAGTCTCTTTAGAGTAAATGATTTCCAATGTAAAGCCTTTCTTTTATAAATCTCCACCCAATGATTTTTGGCGAGAGCATGAATGTAAACACGGGACCAGGGACTTAGTGCATGTGGCTATCTGGGGAGACAAGGGCCAACGGTGATCCCATGTACTAGTTCCAATCAACTACGGCGAAACTGGCCTCGCTAGGAGATTTGGCGGGGAAGGGGAACTATTATGTAACATCCTGACTTTTCAGCCTTCCAGGTACGACATCATGAGTGTGCTAAGTGCGCATTTAATTAATTAAGTATGTAATTATATGAATTATTTGAATATTTGAATAATTATAATATGCCGTATGTTTAAGTTTTTAAACGTTTTTGAACCTTTTCAACTCATTTTTAATCCGTTTAACCTCTTTTTCAACCCCGATTTTCGTAACAACTTGCTATGCATGAATTACATAATTTATGAACATGTTTATATGCCCTTTTCCTATTTTAGAGTTCGTTTGACACGGTTCTAATGTTGTTTTATTTGTTAAGGGAGTCGAGGGCCTAACTTTTTTTAGCGTGCCTTGGGTTCCGGAAGGCGTAACTTGGGCTCGGGAATTCGGATTTGAATTTTGGAAGAGGCGCTGGAATCGTAACTAAAATTGGAAGATTTGGAACCTACCTTTGTAATTTTATAAACCTGTTTGATCCTCCAAATTTTTCCCGAAACCTAAACCTCGCGCAGATTTGCCACCTTTTACGGTTTTGACCATAACTTACTCAATTCTTGACCAAATATCCTCATTCTTGGGCCCACATAACCACACTTAATCCATATCTCACTCTCTTAACCCCTCGCTTCAAAATCAGCATCCAATAAAGGGGAAAAGGGCTGGAAACCAAGATAAAAGGGGAGAAAGAAGAAAATAGGGTAGCTACTATTAACCAAGTACGATTTCAATCTCATTCGACCTCGAATCTTCATCAAATCACAGAGGTAAGCACATATTCTTATTATTCATCCTCTTTTCTTTCTTTTAAGTACTTGTTTTCTGAATTCCATGAAGATTTGAGCATTCTATGAAGGTGATGATGAATAGTTAGGGCATAAATCTATTTCTTGAATTCATTGTTCAATTTTGAGATTTCTTGAGGTTTAATGCATGAAATATGATCACTCTAGCTTACTTTACATGTTCATGAACTTGAATTTTATTTATATGAGGTGTGTGTGGATCCACCATTGTTGAAAAAAATGAGATTTTGAAGCTTTGTGACTGAATTTTGCTTCCTTGTGCTGCATATGAGTTGATGTGGTTGTTGAGCATGTTTTAGGACAGAGTTATGTGTGTTTTTGTTGCATGTTACTGCCCTATGTGTTGCCTTTCGTACTGAGCTACTGCTGCTTCCATGGAGATGAGAAACAGGGGCATTACTGCCCCATTTTCGCGACTGCGTGCAACAGTCATGACCGCGACTTTCGGGAGTTCATTTTGGGTCGCGCCCGCAACCCAAATTTTGCCATATTTCGACTGCTGCATGCTGGGCTACTATTGGAGAGGATGGTAGCGGCCGCGACCTCATTTGTGCAGAGTTATGGTCGTGGCCGAGACTTCCAATTGGGGATGTTTCGAGTGGTGCTGACTGCTGCTGCGTAGTTTGTTCATTTTTTGTTTCGTTCGTGTTTTGCATGGCTTTCCTTGCTCTTATATGATTAATATATGATTTTAACATGTTATATATCATGATATATGTTTTATATTGAATTTATAACGTCATTTCGATGCATATTTAAGTGATATATGACATGATATGCCCTATATGCTCACAAACGTGCGTGTATGAATTGGTACTTTGTTTATGTGCCTTGTTTGATACTTCTTTACTCATTTTATGCTATGTATGTTTTGCTAACATGTTGTCTGACGTGTTATGTTCGTTCCATGAAATTTATGAATTTAATTGACGTGAATTATTTGACTTATGACATGATATGAATTTGTATGCCTTAAGTGCCACTTTATTTCACTTTCTATGCATCCGTTGTCTCTTATATGAACTTTAAATTTATGAATGCTCGTGGAATGCTATCATATGACTTAGTATAAGTTTATTTGACCTGTGATGAGTTTGTTTCTTGGATTAGTTGTGTGATATTTCGATATTTGCTTCGATATGCCTAAGTGTGAAATTTATATGAAGTACATTGCATTATTTGCATTCATATGCATATGCCGAGCATATATATGGTTTATTTTGAGTCTAAGTTTTTCTTGTAATGTTTGTTTTGCTCAGAGGAGTATCCCGTTGGTGACGAGGTCTCTCCATAGGCGTTGGTTTTGTTCTTTTGGCCTGGTTCATCGGTGTAAGGTGAGGCTAGGTTATAGTTAAACCCTAACGATATGTACCGGATATGTATGCATGCGAAATAAGCCTACGTATATGTAATACGTGTGAATTATGATTACGCATGATGTGATTTAAGTTATAGAATATGTTATGCAAGGTATGAATATTATGTGAATATAGGATTAAGAATATGCTATGAATATGTTTAGAATATGAATACGTTAGAATATGAATATGTTAGAATGTGAATATGTTAGGATATGAATATGCTAGGACATGAGTGTGCTAGAATTATGAACTTAATTATGTTATGATTAGGTTGTGACTAAGAACTAGTTAGGATGTGATTATGCTAGGAATAGTTGTATGTTAGAATTATGGATATGTTGTGAATACGAATATGATATGTATATGATATGTTTGGAATATGAATATGATGCAAATGTGAATACGATTATGGATTCGAATGAGGTATGCCTCTTAATACGGAAAGACTTTGATTCTGATTCTGATTCTGATTTTCATTTTGATTATGTTTGGGGCTCGGTAATTATGGGTAAGGGAGACTCAGGACGCTGGGCTTTACTCCTATGCATAATTACCGTGATGTAGGATAGGGAATCCGGGACGAATACTACCCTATGCACATTTTCCCTTTGTGTGAAAGTTTGCTTACTTCTGTTTTCGTTAAGTTAGTTCGTTAAGAATTTGTTCGTGAAATGGGAGTGGATTCTCAATTATTAAAATTTGGTTGTTTTGGCCTTCATCCTAACTCTTTTACTCCCTAAATCTAGTATCACATGTGAAAATATTTTAGAATGTAAAAACCATACCCTGGTTCATGAACTCCCCTCTATGATATGTGCTATGCTCTGTATATGTCTATACGCGTGCGTGTGTAGCCCCTCACTCAGTCAGTGTGACTAACCCCTCCCTCTTTATATGTTTCTTTTAGTTTGCAGGTTCTGGTCCGTTGGTTCGAGCTAGGCGGTTTGCTGTCTTTTAAGTCTTTGGTAGCTTTGGTCGAGTCTGCACTATGTCTAGAGCATGTACTGCATTCCGTATTTTGAGACCTTGTAATTTGAAGTTTGTATGTGTTATGTTTTAGCCCGGCGGGGCAAGTTTATATATATTTTGTTATAAGTAATATGTAAATTTGTTCATATGATTTGTTTAGTTTGTTTAGTACTTCCGTTCTTGTATGATTTGTTTATGTTTCGTACGCGCTCTGATTGAGGGTTTACACCACCTAGCTTAGAAGGGTCTTTTGTTTGTCACCCGTTCGCTAGTGCTTGGTACGCGTACGGATTCACCATTTTATTACAAGTGTCGGGCTCTAGTGCGGGGGATGTGGCGCTTTACGCTCGGGGTGCTACACATTATGTATGGGTGGTCGAGCCTTGCAAACCCGTCCACCACCCAGAGGAAAAAGGTGTATATGAACGAATGATTATGCATGAATGATTATGATTGATTATGAATGAATGATTCTTGCATGATCAATAATGACTGAACGATTGGATAATGCACACATGAGGAGAAGGTTGGAGAATTCGCCCACTCGCCAGGCTCACGTAATGACCTCATGAATGAATGAATATGATAGTTGTAATCCTGTTGATGTTTTTCTTTGTTTTACCCACTTGGGGAATTGTTGTAAAACTTCACAAGGGGTTATAACTTGCATGTGTATGTTTAAATTCCACAATATTTATACTTATGCCCTGTTTTATACCCACCAGTCTCCTAAAGACTGAACCCGGCTTTGTTTCAGTTTTCTTTTGTAGGTGTGGGAGTGCTAGGCGGGAATTTGAGTTTATCGTGTCTTGGGATTAAGTCTAAGTCACTTCACAGGTATTTTGTAAATTGAATAAGTTATACAAGGATTGAATAAATTGCTAAGTTTATATTTTTATGAATTCGGGAAAGGGTTCTAGGGATAGTTTGAACCAGTAAATTGTGATTTATGATTTATGTTTCAAATTTCGGGACTAGGTATCTATGCTAGTTAAACCCAACCCTTACTGCTTATACTGTGATTATCCTTATGTTCTGCTTACGCACGTGCATTTATTTTGGTGGATTTGCCTATTTGGTTTCGAAGTTTAGCTCCCGCCTAGCATAGTAAGTGAGTTGTGTCCCCGTTCGCTCTGATTCGGCTCGTGTATGGATTACGCATTTCATATACGGGTCGGGTCTTACTACGGGGGGTGTGGCGTCACGCGCTCGGGCACTACATCCTTAAGTGGTATCAGAGCCCAGTTGCAAAACTGGAGTTCTCGGGTCGTGATTGGGTCAGTTTAGGTCGTACGGCATAGGAACAACTTGTCAACGTGTGCATTACATTGAATTTTCATCGTTAATTGACATGAATTGTTTGAAATTACGTGATATATACGATTCACTTTCAATTTTATTGCTTTACTTGTTTCATTTTGAATCTAATACGTGCTTGTTGTTATAAATACGTGGCATAAGCATATACTAATCCATATGCATTTATACTTTAGTTATGTTCTTGATTATAGGTCGCTATTACACTATCAAGGCTATGATCAACCTCAATCACAAGTTCCTTCTATCAAACTAATGAAGAGATTATGGAGTCATCAGAATTCAAAGTCGGGAGTCGAATCTTCGCTGCCTATAAAATAGGTCTACCCCTTATTGCTCGACATCGTAATAGAAGGCTTTGATCATGGAGAGGTTTATAAATTTCATTCTCTCTACGAATCTTGAATATTATCAAAATAGGTGCATTGTGGGAAACCGAACCACCAACTTAAAGGATACGTGAAACAACGGGATAGGCGTGAAATTTCTAATCCTCAAATTATGGAGAGGTTTAATGCAAGCTCAAAGTTTACCATCGAGACCTTCAAGGATGAAGTAGGTGATCAAAATGGAAGGCCAAATCAAGAAGCTCAAGGATAATATGAAATTTGGGACTAGATCCAGGGTGTGTTAAGAGGCTTTCCAACTACGATGCATGGAATGGAGAGCCGTCAATCAGGTAGTTTTGCAAGGGGGCAAGTAAAGAAGCTTAGTTGATACGACCACAATTGTGGATCAATGAATAGATGCAAAGCAAAGATAGTAAAGAGCATTGAAGAATTCAAATCGCGTCATCTTCTTGGGACTTCGGGACACGGTGATACAAGGGAGCAAGCAAGGATGGGAAAGCTTCACCAATGATTGAATAATGTTCATTCTTACAACCAATGCTCGCAACATAGAGATCAAAGGACAAGATGCCGTGCTAAAGCTACCACTATGGTGATAGGTTCAATGCATTCATAGCACGTGCATCATGCATTGCAACTAATTATTTAAATTCTTACTATATGCGTTTCAATAATCTAATTGTTAAATTGTTGTTTCATTTCCTTTGTTGAATTATGTGCTTTGATGTTGTGATTGATGATTTGATGTAGCATATCTTTTGTTGAGAATATGTACTACATGCATTTAGCATCTTAACCCAACACGCACCATTTTAGTGTTTACTTGTTAGGTTGCCTTTCCCGTTTGATGCTTCAACTACTATCTCAATCGAAACTCAACCATACCGAATTGAAGAAGAACCTTTTGATGATAAGGTTGAGATAGAGATGGAAATGGAATTTCGTAAAGTAAGGGGGTTTGGAGTTGACTTTGGGTTGTTCGAATCTGGCAAGAAAAGAAAATGGGATTTAAATTTCAAGAGAATAAAATGAGAGAAGTTGGAAAGCCAAAGGATTTAGGATTGCTCATCTAGAATTCTGATTAAAGAAGGATAGACAAAGTTCAACATTTAAAGGCGGAAATTTTCAGGGGGAGAGCACAACCCAGAGACAAACTTAAAATTTCAAGGTTGTACTCGAAGAAATATTTTAATAGGAACAATGGAAATGCAAACCATGGAAGCCCTAATGATGGTGATTGGAAAAGAATAAGACGGCCTTAGTGGTTAAACCGTCAAAGTGAGAGTTAAATCACTAGATTCGGGTTAAGATTACCACGGGGTATTGAAGATATGGTTCGTCGGGCATTCATACGTATGGAATTCAGATTTTGAACATGATGGAATTATGGAGGAGCTTCTGCGAGACTTTTATGTCAACTCGAGGAAAAGAAACTGAATCAGATTATCACATTTAGCTATGGCGCCCGTAGAAGTTAATTCAACTAAGTATTGGAGGGGTTCAGACGACACCTAACGAAATAAAACCTTACTATGTCGTCAATCGTTTTTCCATGATGACTTGAAAGAAATTTGAGATAAAAGGAATTGAAAGGCGTGATTATTGAGAGACTTGGATCGAATCTCAAGAATTATCAAGGAGACATGAATCATAAAGAAGATTGATTTTAAATTCGAAGACGTAGGATAAGACTCAATTTGTAAAGGCGAGTTGATTGGGTTAAGGCCAAACGCATAATCGAGAACTAACGAAGGTAGCCGGGAGTAAGAGTTAGAATAGAATCAGGAATGAAATCAACCGAGGGTCTACCTTCTTCCCAACGGGACACACACTAAGATATTGAAGACAACTCAAAAACTGAGCCAACTTTTGGATCTGACCATGCATGGAGCAATGAAGTTACCAACTTCGAGTTTTCTCACTAGGATGAATAGTACATCAAACATTGATGGCATATGCATACATGTAATTTTAACCCGAATAAATTTTGGTGCTAGGTGCTTTGATCACCGATTGTGTTAACCGCTTTTATATGATTGATGAATGATGTACTTGATTTGTATTACCTGCCCTTGTGTGACTTACGTGATTATTAATTGTTGTAATTAATGTTTTGACACCTTCTTGGTGTTTTCTCTTTGATGTAACTTTATTTTTGTGCTTTGGACTCTTTTGTATTATTGTTTGAGAGACGGGGTTCTCTCTTTGTTGCTTGTGAGAGACAGGGTTCTCTCATTGTTGTTCGAGAGACGGGGTTCTCTCTTTGTTGTTTGACAGACGGGATTCTCTCTTTATTGCTTGTGAGAGACGGGGTTCTCTCATGGTTGTTCGAGAGACGGGGTTCTCTCATTGTTTGCTCGGGAGAGAGTGCACCTGAGGACAGATCCTTATTAAGGGGGAGAGGTTGTAACGCCCCGATTTTTCAGTTGTACAAGTATGACATATGTGTTTACCAATATGCGCAATTAAATTAAATATATATTTTTTCATTTATTATTTCTTTTATTAATTGTTACTATTTGAATATTTGAATATGAATTTTCATATGATATTCTTGAAACGTTAAAACCTATATGGTTATGTTTGAGAGTTGTTTCTATCCGATTTGATTTTCAAATTTTGTGAAAACTTGGTATGTTGAAGCTATGTGTATTATGAACATGTCTACATGCTCGTTTTATATTTTCGGATTTGTTTGTTAGAAGAGGAGAACTAAGCCTTCCTTATAAGGGGGGGTGGATACCTCTTCCCTGTAGAGGCCTTTTCCTGGGTGGGCGCCTTTGGCTTAAATTCCACCGGGAAGAACAAAACCATGAGGCTATGCCAACTTATGGATAGCAAAGTGGACAATATCTACAGGCGGGTTTTCGGGCAGTTACATTGTAAGTTGGTCACTTGTGCTCCCTTACTACATTTATGGAACCTTATTACATGGTGGTTGAGTATTTATTGATATGCCATTAATGAAGCTTGATATCTTAAGGTTTAAGAAGCTTGAATTCGATCTCTTTTCCTTCCTTTCCTTGCTCAATTTCTTTTGATAACTTGGAGTATAGTTTTTTTCCTTGTTCTTGTTCATTTCTTACCTTGTGGTGTTGCCTTTTTCTTACTTTTGTGGCTGCTGGAGCAGGGGAAATCGTACGTTGCTGCTGCTGTCATGAACTGGAGATGATGATATTGATCTTCAAGGGTGACACCCGTCACCCTGTTTACTCACAAATTTGGTGACACCCGTCACCCCCATTCCATACCGAAACCTTGTGGATCTGTGAGTGTTAACCCCCATCACCAATTTTGTCCTAAGGAGTGGTGACACCAGTCACCACTCTCCCTTCCTTAAGAATTCATATGTGTGATGTTTGGTAACACATTTTCTTGTTTGTTGTTACCTATCCAAACTAGCTCTGATTGACCTGAATTTTCAACGACTTAAACCTCTTGAAGTCTAGAATATCCTCCAATTTGAATCACCTTAAAATCATTCCTGGTTTGTGAGATATAACCGATTCATTTTGGTGTAACCATATTACCGGAAATCTACTTTGTCCCACTATGCACCTACGCCATATTCACATCTTTGAACCACAATTCGAGCCATATATCACCAGAAATACCTGTTTGTCTAGTTTCATATTCAATAAACAAAACTTAATTCCAACTTCTATAACACGAGATATTCTCAGTTTACTACAGCCTGTGCAAATCAAAAACTGTCAGCTTTCTTCAAACTCGACTAAATCCATTTTCTTGATTTCCTTCCACTTCCTCGGACTCCGTATGTGGTTTGAATGAATTGTATGTTTGTTTAGTTAATGATATATGATATATTATGACATGTTTATGAACTTTATGTTATGAATTCAATGTGTAAACGTGAAATGAAAATGTGAACATTTAAATGCTACAATATGGCTTTCTTTACAACTATTGTTTTCCTTATATGTTAATGGATTCCTTTCACCTTAAATTGTTTCCTATGCATTGTAAACATGTTGATATGTGTGTTATGATTATTATTTTAAGGTTATGGCTTGATATGATATGATTCATGAAAGATATGGAACGAATAAACTTCAAACCTTCCTGTATTGATTGAACTTGAATGAATTGCTCGTTTATGTGCTTCTAATGCATTAATTGTGCACATGAACATCTTCATAATATGTTATTGTCTCATAGGCACTTTATATCATGTTCATTACATTATCGTGTGTCATATATGGTTCATATGGAGTCTTGAGTGTCACGAATGCACCATGTTACCATTTTGTACAGTTTTCTCCAGGGTAGAGATATGTCGGGTTCATAGGATACCTTCAATTCTATATTTCTTCTTGGTATTGTTCGATAAGGTGTAACAGGTGGGTTTCTCTTTTAATAGTTAGGATGACCCGATATATCCCTTACGTGAAAGGTTTTGAGCCAAAGTATTATATATATATATATATATATATATATATATATCGAGTCTCTTTAGAGTAAATGATTTCCAACGTAAAGCCTTTCTTTTATAAATCTCCACCCAATGATTTTTACCGAGAGCATGAATGTAAACACAGGCCTAGGGACTTAGTGCATGTGTCTATCCGGGGAGGCAAGGGCCGACTGTGATCCCATGTACTAGTTCCAATCAACTACGGCGAAACCGACCTCTCCAGGAGATTTGGCGAGGAACGGGAACCATTATTTATGGGTGGCGGGGCCTTGCAAACCCGTCCACCACCCGAGGTGTATATGAACGAATGATTATGCATGAATAATTATGATTGATTATGAATGAATGATTGTTGCATGATCGATAATGAATGAACGATTGGATAATGCACACACGAGGAGAAGGTTGGAGAATTTGCCCACTCGTCAGGGCTCACGTAATGACCTCATGAATGAATGAATATGATAGTTGTAATCCCCGTTGATGCTTTTCTTTGTTTTACCCACTTGAGGAATTGCTATAAAACTTCACACGGGGTTATAACTTGCATGTGTATGTTTAAATTCCCCAATATTTATACTTATGCCCTGTTGTATACCCACCAGTCTCTTTTGCAGGTGTGGGAGTGCTAGGTGGGAATTCGAGCCTGTCGAGTCTTGGGGTTAAGTTTAAGTCACTTCACATGCATTTTGTAAATTGAATGAGTTATACAAGGATTGAATAAATTATTATGTTTACATTTTTATGAATTCGGGACAGGCTTCTAGGGATAGTTTGAACTAGTAAATTGTGATTTATGATTTATGTTTGAAATTTCAGGACTAGGTATCTATGCTAGTTAAACCCGTTACTTACTGCTTATACTGTGGTTGTCCTTATTTTCTGCTTACGCACGTACATTTATTTTGGTGGATTTGCCTATTTGGTTTCGAAGCTTAGCTCCCGCCTAGCATAGCTAGTGAGTTATGTCCCCGTTCGCTCTGAGTCGGCTCCTGTATGGATTTCCCATTTCATATGCGGGTCGGGTCTTAGTGCAGGGGATGTGGCGTGAAGAGCTCGGGCGCTACCCTCTTACCCAAGTTGGTGCTCAATCCGTAACATTGTCCCGAATAATAAGATTGGGACTTCAATTGTGACCTTTGATCTTCAACCTTGATGGCTTTCCTCGTAGCTTTCCCCCAAGTGTCAACGGTGGCGGCTTGTAAGGCATATTGAAGTTCATTCCTCAAACCATAAATAAAATTCCGGGCTTTCATAGAATCATCATCGGTGATGTGGGGAGCATATGGACCAAGTCTCTCGAACTCCAAAATATAATCCTCAGTCGATCTATTTCCTTGCTTTGGCTCTGTGAATTCCTGGAGCCTTATTTCTCGTGCATTCGGGGGAGCATATTTGTTGCAAAACTCCCTCGTGAAAGTTTCCCAATTAAACTCTTGCCCAAGCCTTTCCAATCGACTCCTTGTTACTTTCAATCAATTAGAAGTCGATCCTTGCACAAATCGGGTGGTATAAATAGCTTTTTCTTGTGATGGAGCGGGGCATATCTCCCATATCCCCGAAATCTCCGATAACCATTCCTCAGCTTTGATATCATCTCTCCCATACTACTATGGAGGATTATTGTTTCTGAACTCCCGAAAAGTGGGAGTAACTTGTCCGTCATGAGCTTTCCCCGGTGGGGTTTGATTTCTTTGATTTTATCGCGATTGATTCAAGAGAGCTTAGACGATATTTTTTACATTCAAAGGTGGTGGTGGTGGTGGTGGTGGAGGTGGATTGAGATCCGGTGTTTGCTCACGGTCTCTTTTTCGTGGCGACATCCTGAAAATCACAAATCAAAGCAAATATCGATGAATGGGATTCAGCACATGTTCATGTGTACAATTAATATAAATAAGGTCAAATAATTCACATAAAGATGTAAGTGAATGCAAACAAGCATATAGTCCTAAGCCCAACGACCTAGACAGACTCGACACGACACTAGAGCTTCGATTTTACAACCTAGAGCTCTGATACCACCTAAGGATGTAGCACTCTAAGCGGTAGGCACCACACCCCCTGTACTAGAGTCCGACAAAAGACTAGACCCTCACATCAAAGTGCGCACAAGAACAAGTATAAGCAGAAGTGATTTAAATACAAGTTGTTCCAAACTAGCAACATAAATATATATACATAGCATAAAAGTCAATTCATAGCATATTACATAATCACACGCCCATCTCGGGCCAAAATAAATAAGTATCTAGTTTACGTATCAATACATGTCCACAAGTATCATGAGTAAATAAAAGCTAAGGTATATGCGTGAGACTCGAGCTATCCACAAGCAAGATGACTAGACCACTTGCCGCCTAGCTCAAGACTCCAAAAGTAATACCTGCAACTCAAAAGAAGAGGAAAAAGAAAACAATAATGAGGGTTAGTCCTAGTGATTAGTGAGGGGGCTAGCACACGCACCCATATATGTATAGAGTAAAGCATTTAACAAAATAAGAGATAATCCATGAATCGAGAATGGTTTTTACAATCCAAGTCATTTCCCGTGATACTACGTATAAGTACTTAAAAGAAGTTAAAGGCCGGAGGCCAAAGTAACAATTTTAAGTGTTAGGAATCCATTCTCATTTCATAGACTCAAGACAAGATAAGAACTCGGTGAGTACGAGTTATCTACAAACTTCCCAAGACATGACAAGACCAAAAACCAAACCAAAACTAGTCCAACCAAGCTTCAAGTTGAAAAGAGGGACGCGTTCCCTCAAATTCCATGTCAAGTACGTGCTGAGATGGGGGCTAATCACTCCTACCCGCTCCTTCGACGGTGGTAACCATCGGCTCAAGAGAACTCACTTTCCCCTAGACCTCCTGAGGTTGAGTAAATCCTCTCAAATGGAAATATGTACAGGAGGTGTGTCCGGCGACCGCACGGCTGTCCCAGAGTCTCCTTACCCATAATCTCAGGGGCCAAACAATTCAAGAACAATTTCAAGGTCAAGGAGTCTATCTTTCAAGACCAATTCTCGCTACAAAACCCAAAGTTCCACAAGCTTTTCAAAACAAAGAAAAATAAAGTATATATATATATATATAAGCGTTTTTCAAAGTCTTTCACAAGTGGAACAAGTCCTCAAAGTACATATCATACACGTATTTATCATCAAGTATATATATTTCGCATGCAGGCTTCAAAACATATAAGATTTTAGGTTGTAATAGCTAAAAGAAACAAAAGCCTCACCTTATAGTCGAACAAGAGTAGGAGAGAGCAAAGAACGCCTAAGAGGCAACCTCTTCGTCCTCGGGAAGGTCAGCTGAACAAAACAAACAACAAAAACGTACTCTTAGACTCAAAATGTACTAAATAGACGCTCCACGAATGTAAATTAATGTTTATGATGTATATGGAATGTACTTAGTTCATATCAATTCATAACATGACATAGATTATCTTCAACAAATCATGTTACAAATTCATAAATAAGTTCATAAGTTGATAAACAACAAGTTAACATATCATTTAGGTCATAAATGAGGCAATGGTAATCAACAACGAGCAAGGAAACTAGAAGGGAAGGCATAACACGTTACATGAATCCATTCAACCTATACATGCACCTAAATCACATAATACGTTCATAACGGAGGAAATAATACGTAAAACATAGAGTTAACGAAGAATATAATATGTAAACGAAGTAATAAGAGCATTCAACACGAAAGAAAGCAAGAAAACACACGAACAAGGGGGTAGGGGACGTTGCGGCCGTGGCGAAAACCGTCACGGTCGTGCTGGAAGGTCAGGAGCAGAACTGGAGCAGGGTCACAGCCGTGGCACCCTTCCAGGAGTGTCTCTGCATGGACGTCACGGCTGCGACCGAAACTGGAGCGGCCGCGCCACACTTCCAGACCCAAAACTGCCACAGTGTCGCGGCCGCGACGAGGTTTACTCCTCGCTCGATCGCGGCCGTGCCACTAGGTGAAACAAGCTGAAAATCAACAAAAACAGGGCTGAAATGCTAAGGAACAAAAGGAGAAAGGATGGAGCAGCAAACGGACACAATAATAATGCAAAATTTTCCAATTTCCATGCCAAGAAAGCTATCCAATTCGAATGCAACATGGAGGAAGCTAAATGATCAAGTTTCTTGCCTAAAACTCTCATTTTCATGGATGTAACAATGATAAATCATGCCATACTCAATTACCACAAATTAGGATGGAATAAATGAAGTCAATAAGTTCAAATGATCAAGAATAATGCATCAATTCATCCCCAAGGTCATGCTAACATATTGAATTCAAAAATGACCTCTAACCCTTACTATTCATATATGGAACCATAGCTCATTCAATTATCCAAGAAAATGCACAAAAGAGGACTTATAAGAACCAAAAGAAGTAGGGTATCAAATCCATATACATACCTCTTGAAATGGTGGAGAATTGATCAAGTTCTGAGTTCTCAAAGGTGAAGGGTGAATAGTATCGAGGTGCTTCTTCCTTTTCTTCAAGTTTTCAGCCACTTTTTCCTTCTCTCTTGCTTATGTCCGAAATGGAGAGGCTAGGGGGTAGAAAGTGGGTTAAACCATGGTTAGATAGGTTCAACTTTGGGTCCATTTGGTTGAGTATAGAGTCAAGGGTGGTTAATTAAGTTAAAGGTGGCCATTTTCATACAAGGGGCTCGATTCGACGAAGTTTCGGAGGTTCAAATGGGCTTGGAAAAATACAAGGCTTATTCCATTGGCTCTGAATCGTAGAAATGAGTCCAATGGAGTTAACGTAATTCGAATCCTAATTCTTAAGCTCAAGATACGCCATTCGGAACGCAAGGTGCGCTAAAAACGTTTTAGGCCCTTTTCGGTTCCTGTCCAAACAAACAAACCAAAACATGATCAAATGAACTTGAAAATGTAAAATGAGCATGCTAACATATTTATAACATTTATATCTCATACATGGCAAGTTGGCACAAAAATCAGAATTAAAATCGAGCACGTATGGAGGAACTACCAAGACAACGAGCATATAGTTCAAATATTTCAAGTCATAATATATCAAATAACTCAAATATAACAATTATAACAATTAAACATTAAATAAATATATATGTGCATAAAATAAATAATTGAAAATGCAAGAAATGCACTCGTGACGTCATACCTGTACGGCCGAAGAATCGGGGCGTTACAATCGTTGTGCAACTACATAATGAACTGATTACTGCAGTTTAAAATTTAGTTTCTCATCGTACATACTTAGTTATTTTTCTGTGTTAAGAGTATTACGTAGGTCATATACTAGGAATTGTGATACTAGATACAAAAAGAGAACATTGATTTCCTGTGCATGTCGAAACCTCATGGAATTGTGAACTTGTTGTTGAATCAAAAAAATCTATGCTTGTGTCTTCATGCCTAAGTAATAGTTTTTGTGTTGGCATTTCTTACTTCATTAAGTACTTAAGTGTGCTCCTCGGCTGTAAATACTTATTTTGTCTTGCTATCTAAATCTTGATAACTTGATTATTACGCAGATGAATATTTCATATTGTTAAGTGTTAATGCATTGACTCTATACTGAAGTGGTCTTACATATGTTTGTAGTGATAAGGGTTATTTTGTGGATCTTTTTTTGATAGCTTCAAATACACCTGCAATCAAGATGTATGAGAAGGATTGTAAACTTTATTACTTGTATTATTTTATACAAAGTTTATAGTTCAAACCATACTCCAGTAATTCTTTATCTTTGTTATATTAGCTCGGTTATGTAGTTTACAGGCAAGTACTTCGATATTACTCTGAAAAGGAGGATGGGCTGGGTGAGTTGCAATACATAACAGAAAGAAACTCAACTTTTTGGCCTTTGTTGTTGCTTCTTTTACAATATGTGTAATCTCTTGTACTATTTTGGTTTTCAGATATGAGGAAGGTTTTATCAAGAGATGTAAAGAAGAACTCCATTATACCCCTCAAACAACCCATTACCCCTGACTGACTAGAATATGATTAGGTGTAATTTTCTTAATCAGATTATATGAAACATTGATCAATCTTGTTGCTCACTTCTCCTACATCTGATTCTGCTCTTTGTTGTACTAGACGAACTTGTGGTGGTTTTAAAACTTTGATCATCAGATAGTTATTTTTTGGTATAATTTGTCACACAAATTATATAAGAATTCATTTCCCTGCCAAAATAAATAGATGGCTTATAATCAAGATAGGTAATATGACCCCTCCAAAAGCCTTAGTTTCATCCTGAATTGCTTTAGTTGAAGCATCGGTAAGATTGTTGGGGGTAGGCTCTTGAGATTTTGCTATTTCTATCTATTAATTTCTGAAAACTGCGCTGTAACTCCAAATCATGACATGTTGTTCAGTGACCCTAGCAAAGATAATTAAGCTTTTTATCAATGTTTTCAAAACCGGACCGGAGGTCAAATCGGCAAGCCTACTGGTTACTGGTTCAACCGGTTCGATCGGTTGAACCACCGGTCGAACCGGTATGACGTAATAAATAAATAATTATTTATTTTATTATAAATATATAAAATACACTTATAATTTTAATATTAATCACAAAAAATAATGTTTCTTTATACGCATCTAGAAGGATTTATTACTTTTAAGAAACAAAATTATATTATTTCCAACCATTCCAATATTTATTTTCCATAAAATTTAAAATGTTTTAAAATAAACAATTTGAAAAACAAAAAAAGCAAAGTAACTTATATATTATAATTTTTACCCACATAAAAACCTAGCCCAAAAAACCCAAAGCCCAAAGCCCAAAGCCCAAAAGAAAATTTATACAAAAATTTAGAAACCCTATAAAATTTGTTCCGCCGCACACAGGTACTTTTCTTATATCTTGCTGCAAAAGTGTTCCTTTCCTTCTACCATCTCTGCTTCTGATAATTAATTGTCAATTTTTTGAGCAAAAGTTCATTTCATATTTCAGGCATATGAAAACATCATCAAACAATCATAATAGTTCTCTCTCTCTCTCAATCTCTCTCTAAGAAGTGGCCGCTGGAAGAGAAAAGTGTACTGTTATCAACGTGAAACAGAAGAACAGAAAATGGAAAAGGGGAAAAAAGACAAAAGGAAGAAGACGAAGGGTTTAATTCACGAACAGGCGATCCGGTCCGGTTTTCGCGGCAGAAACCGCCGGTTAACCGGACGTTTTTCCCGGTTCCCTACCGATCCGATCTCTGCCGGTTTTGGATACCCTACCGGATCGGACAGGCCTCCGGTCACCGGTTGAACCGGTCCGACCGGCCGGTCCGGTCCGGTTTTCAAAACACTGTTTTTTATATAGGGAAATCATTTTAACTCTTTATATTTAATGCAATTTACTTTGTTAGTAGTTTTTACTTTATTATTGTTTTTAATTAAATGAAAATCTAACTAGTTTGCTTGGTTTGTTATAGGTGATAATGAAAAATGATTGATGACAAAGATCCAATTAATTTGAAGGTATTACAATAGTCGGTGATCAAGAAAAATCTCATAATTTCATAAACTTGTATGTTTTGATGTCTAGATACATTTTGGCATGACTATGTTTTTTTATTTTAGTCTCATTGTGTAAATCAAATATTATTATGAACTGAGTAATAGAAAATATGTTTGTAATTTATATTTTGATGTTATAGTCCATGATTAATGCTTGTTACATAAGTTGTAATTGATTGTCGTCCATGTTTATTCAATACACTAATAAATTAAATAATCTAATTTCTATCACTACAAGAAATTCCCGGAGTTCCGGCGGAAGGGTTCGTCAGAATTCCCTCGGAATTCCATCGGAAAACGTCCTTTAACCCACACCCCACTATTCATTGTTTTCTTCACATTATATTTGTGGATCTGATAAATAAGCTCTAGTTGGGCATTAGCCTGAAATGATCACACTAAGGTGGAGTTTAAAGAACTACCTTAATTAAAATTAACAAAATATAAGACCAAATATGTTACAGGAATATTTATATGACCAAAATTGAATTATCTCCATCTTTATAGGACCCAAAATACAATTTTATCTATAAAATATGATCAAATTTGACCCCTTTTACATATATACACATGTCTATACGTATTCCTTCATATGTATGTATGTTTGCCCATTATGATGAAATCATTTTATTTCATTGAAAACCTAAATGAAGACCCCTTTTGTAACAGCCCTAACCTGGGCCGAGTTGGAAAAGGTAAAGTAAAGAGGTTATTCAAGAAGCGCTTATAATCTCGGTTCTTATTTATTCACTTCATGCATTACATCTTATGTAACTTATGTGCTTTTATGTGTTACGCTTTAATTAAATGATCGTAGATTTAATTATTTCCTCTATTTAACTCGTACCTTGAAACTCTTCTCATAAAATCCTAGAATTCTAGTATTCATTCCCTTTTAGCACCTAAAACCCTTTCATATGCTTCAAAACCCATTCCTACAGTTTTAGGGTGGAAATTACGAAAATACCCCTACAGTTCAAAAATATTCCTACGTTCCCCGAAACACTTTCACTACCCAATATTGTAACCAAAAGAATCCTCACATTATTTCGAGGATCGTGATACTCTCCGTGAACCATAATTCCCATCCTAACTCCCGCAGCATCAAAAACCGGCGAAAACCCTAGTTTATGATTCGATCATCAATAAATCCTTACTCATCTACTTTTTTTATATTCAATATTATAATCAAAACGACCCTTAAATTATTTTATGAATTTTCATGCATTTACCAAAGACTCGATTTCACCATAGCATCTTTTATAAATATTTTCCTTTTTAAAAAATCATCATTTTATTTTAAACAATTAGCTTTTATTCAATATTCGAAATTTTACTTAAAACGATCCTTGAATTTTCCTCTACATTATAATGATTTTTCCAAACTCCAAACTTTATCATAGCTTCGTTTATATAATTTTCTCATGATTTTCACCATCTTTAACCATCATGACTTGTAAACGAAAAGTCTAAATATTGCACATTTATAATCAAAACGAAGCTCGTTTTTCACTCATTCTTTCATTAATTCACTACTTCAAGCTTTTACCTCTCGACTCTTGAATAAATTTTATATCATTTTACATTTATTTTTATTCAAGATGACATCATCCATGACCACATGGTCTTCTAGAAGGATTAATTAAATGAGCATAATTTCTCCACATTTCCTAAGTAATTACCAAGCATTTGTTCATAATATAATTTAACCACATCTCCTAATTAATCACCAAGCATTTGTATGAATTAGGAGACATCCACATCTCCCTTAAACTTTTATTTATTGCTTAGAGACCCCTCATGACTACCTATAAATACCCCCTCAAGCCTCATTTATAACTCACAAATCAACACACAAAAATCACTCTTTTCTCTCCATTCCTCACGCCATTCCCACTCTCCCTCTCTAAGGTATGTTTTTCTTCTATTATTTCATGCTTTATATTATGTTCTTACTATAATAATAATAGTAGCATGTCTAGAATTAATTAAATTATGCTTTAGGAATTTTATTTTATGAAATATGTGCATAATTGTTAGTTAAATACAATGTGTGCACATTATGGAATTTTATTTAATTAAATGCATGAATTATGATATGATATAATGTGAGTATGTATTTAAATGATTATGATCTTGTTTGATTAAATTCATGCCTAGAATAATTTATTTAGAATTATTTTTCATAGAGAATTTATATATTTTGCTATATTATGCTTCAAATCTTATGTTATGAATATGAATATAATCAACCATGTGTAGAACATTTTATGAATACTTGAAGATATGAATAAATTCATGTTTAGGAATTTATTTATGAATCATATTTCATGAAAAGTTTATATATTATGCTCATTTATTCTTTAATCTTATGTTATCACTATGAATTTGATCAAGAATGCCTAGAACATCTTATGAATGTTCAAACATGATGAAAAACATGTTCTTGATGTTCTTGAAATATGTGTGTACCGTGTGCTAGTGTGCGTAAGTGTGTGTTTGATTTTATGTTTAAAAGTATTTAATCCCCTATGTTTAAATAGTAACCGTTTTTCAATAGTAACCTTGACTTTTGACTTTAAATATGAATTTTGACCAATAATCTCATGTAGTAATTTATAAGAATTAATATGACATAAAATTTGGGTTTTTATGAAAGGATTTTATCTAACGATTTTAAATCGGGGATTAAATAACATTTTCAAAATCGAGTTCACTTTTATTAAAAATAAACCTTAATTTGGATTTATAAATTCAATAAGAATTTCTTGGTTAATTCGGTTGTGTGACTTTGGTATCGGTATGTTTTACAATAATATTTCAATTCTAGATTACCGAATTTCCTGTACCTTACCGTTACTCCTTGTTATAACATGCCTTAATTGTACGCATTCATGTATCGCATTAGTATAGAAAGAACCTAGTTCTCTAAGTCCGTAGTAGTTCACTACTTTCAGGAACTAGGTCTGGACAGTGGAACCCCGAATACTTTACTTGATTCCGTATCATAGCAGGTGAGGTTAAAATGTTTTCAACTGGGACCATGAGTCTACATATAAAATATTTTATTATTTATCCCAATAAGGGATCAGTCTTATTTTTCCTTAATTATAGTATTATCCCCTTCCTGGGGAGGTATCTGATATAAGGATACCTATTATCCTATTATATAAAACAAAATCCTTGTTTCAGTATAAGTTACAAACATAACATACTCAAGTCCATTTTGGCGAGTATTGATATAACGTAACTCTATTCTGTATTTAAAATGCAAGATCTGTATCTGTTGGGCCCGGTGGTACGGTAGAACTAATAGCCGGGTGGCAAGGGCCATCGTCTATTACTATACCTGCCGCCAAATCTGATCTTAATGTTGGTTTAACTGGAGGTTAGTTATTCCACATTAAGTGACGGGAAAGGTACGTCCCTCCCTCTGTCTGTATCTGGATCTCGAGGGGTTGCTCCCGACAGATCATGGAGGAAGAAGGTTGGATTGATTCTGTTATTTCTGATTTCATTCTGTTTAAGGAGTAAAGGATGGAGAGCGCCTACTTGCAGGGCATTAATACTTTATTGTCGTATGGTTCATATTTTCAAGAATCTGATACCCAGTCCCCTCATTCCCCTTTTCTCAAAATAAATATGAACCAAATATTTGTATTGATTATTATTTTATTGAATTCCGGTATAGTACTATTAATATATTATTTTATTAATAGTATCAAACTTCAACTTTTATAGTCAAACACTTTTTCAAATATACCTATACATATATATGTAGTCCCAACTACCCCCTCACTTAGTCACTTTGACTAATCCTCGCACTTTACAACTCATGGTTTCAGGTTTAACGGACGCTTACTAGAAGGTATCTTGAAGCCTAGTGTGTCTTTTCGTTAGCATGATAGTCGAGGTTCTTTAGAATAAGTTATGCTTCCGAGCTTGTAAATTTTCTATCACGGCATGGTCACTACTTTTGATATCTATACTATGGCATTACTGGCTTATTTATTGCATTCCCCTATCATAGTTTTGAAAGTTTTTAAATTATAAGATTTCCGCTGCAGTGTTTAATACTCTGATATTGTATAGCACTGTCCGTTCGCCAGAGTGTTTCTCGGGTGCTAGGCCTCACATCCACTCGGGAGATACTTTGGTGCGGGGTTGTAGTGTATAGGGGCGCTACAACTAAAGTGGTATCAGAGCAACCGGGTGACTCTAGTACCCTAGGTGCTCTTTCTTGAAAAATTTAAGTTTAAAATACTTTATTGTTGCTCTTCTGCATGTTCATATCTCGAGTCCTAGGAATTGCTTCAAGATACCAGTAGGGCCGTTAGTGCATCATGCTTATTCCTTGTACATATTATGTGTTCATAACTTCAGTGTTATATTTGAATTTATTAGTTTGTGTCAATCTGTGAATCATTATTTAACCTCCATGCATTATATTTTCCAATGCGATTGTGATTCTAGCATCATAATATCACCACTAACGACCCCACACAATCAGACACCATCAGCCACAACAACTTCCACAGGAGTATTAGATATAGCGGAGGCCTTTAGACAGTTTATGCAGACATACGTGCCAGTACCTAATCATGGAAATGAAAGAACTTTGGAAAAGTTCCTTCAGTTGAATCCACCAAAGTTCTTCGGGGAACCCAATGACCTTAAGGCAGAAAATTGGATTGCAAGCCTTGAAAAGATATATGAGGCAATGGATATTTACCCCGAGGATCCAAAACGAGTACAATATGCAACCTTCTTATTGGAAGATGCGGCATTAAGTTGGTGGAAGCATGTCAAGCAGAGATGGTTGGATACCGGAGTTCAAAGTAATTGGATTGAGTTTGTAAGGGAATTTCAACATAAGTACATTCCTCAAGTAACCAGGGATGCTCGAGAGGCCGAGTTCATGAATTTAGTACAAGGGTATATGTCAGTAGCTGAGTACGAGGCCAAGTTTGTTAGGTTAATACAATATGCACCACACATCTTGAGTGACGAGCGTCGTAAAACAAAGAGGTTTGTTGATGGATTGAAACCGGACCTACGGTGGGTATTAGCTCCTTTTGATATTGAGGGATATACTCGGGCTGTGGATAAAGCCCTAAACACTGAGGCAACACACAAGAGTATTCGCCAGAATTCAAAACATCAAGACCCAACTAATGATAAACTACCACAAGGAGAGAAACGAGTTGCCAGCCAAATTGCTCATATACAAAAGAAGAAACCTAGGCATACCCAACAACAATCCTCGCAAGTACCCCTAAAGGTCCAAGATGAAACCATTTGCGACTTCTGTCATGGGCCGCGACATACTGAAGAGAATTGCTGGAAAAAGGCCGGCTTATGTTTGCGATGTGGTAGTGATGAACACCAGATCCGTGAATGCCCAAAGAAAGCCAAACAAGGGCAACCAAGGAGAGCAAAAACTATTGTCGGAACTTCAAGAAATCCATTAGGAAAAGGCAGGGTCAACGCTATGGACGGAGATGTGCATCCCAAACCTTCAAGTAATGTGAGGGGTACGGTACATGTTCTTCACACGCCAGTTAAGGTCCTATGACCCTGGCGTCATGCATTCATTCATTGCATTACAATTATGTGCTTATTTATTTTCTGAGATCCTCTTCTGGGGATTTAGGTCATTACGATATATATATAAACACTTCCTTTCTGGGCTAGTAATCATTACTACCCCCTAGTCTATGAAGTTATTAATGACAAAATACGAGATCATCCTAGAAAAGGATGAAAGATATTAACAAAATTATTTTATGACAAAATGAGAATCTGAGGACAGATTCTTTTTAAGGGGGGTGGATTGTAACAGCCCTAACCTGGGCCGAGTTGGAAAAGGTAAAGTAAAGAGGTTATTCAAGAAGCTCTTATAATCTCGGTTCTTATTTATTCACTTCATGCATTACATCTTATGTGACTTATGTGCTTTTATGTGTTACGCTTTAATTAAATGATCGTAGATTTAATTATTTCCTCTATTTAACTCGTACCTTGAAACTCTTCTCATAAAATCCTAGAATTCTAGTATTCATTCCCTTTTAGCACCTAAAACCCTTTCATATGCTTCAAAACCCATTCCTACAGTTTTAGGGTGGAAATTACGAAAATACCCCTACAGTTCAAAAATATTCCTACGTTCCCCGAAACACTTTCACTACCCAATATTGTAACCAAAAGAATCCTCACATTATTTCGAGGATCGTGATACTCTTCGTGAACCATAATTCCCATCCTAACTCCCGTAGCATCAAAAACCGGCGAAAACCCTAGTTTATGATTCGATCATCAATGAATCCTTACTCATCTACTTTTTTTATATTCAATATTATAATCAAAACGACCCTTAAATTATTTTATGAATTTTCATGCATTTACCAAAGACTCGATTTCACCATAGCATCTTTTATAAATATTTTCCTTTTTAAAAAATCATCATTTTATTTTAAACAATTAGCTTTTATTCAATATTCGAAATTTTACTTAAAACGATCCTTGAATTTTCCTCTACATTATAATGATTTTTCCAAACTCCAAACTTTATCATAGCTTCGTTTATATAATTTTCTCATGATTTTCACCATCTTTAACCATCATGACTTGTAAACGAAAAGTCTAAATATTGCACATTTATAATCAAAACGAAGCTCGTTTTTCACTCATTCTTTCATTAATTCACTACTTCAAGCTTTTACCTCTCGACTCTTGAATAAATTTTATATCATTTTACATTTATTTTTATTCAAGATGACATCATCCATGACCACATGGTCTTCTAGAAGGATTAATTAAATGAGCATAATTTCTCCACATTTCCTAAGTAATTACCAAGCATTTGTTCATAATATAATTTAACCACATCTCCTAATTAATCACCAAGCATTTGTATGAATTAGGAGACATCCACATCTCCCTTAAACTTTTATTTATTGCTTAGAGACCCCTCATGACTACCTATAAATACCCCCTCAAGCCTCATTTATAACTCACAAATCAACACACAAAAATCACTCTTTTCTCTCCATTCCTCACGCCATTCCCACTCTCCCTCTCTAAGGTATGTTTTTCTTCTATTATTTCATGCTTTATATTATGTTCTTACTATAATAATAATAGTAGCATGTCTAGAATTAATTAAATTATGCTTTAGGAATTTTATTTTATGAAATATGTGCATAATTGTTAGTTAAATACAATGTGTGCACATTATGGAATTTTATTTAATTAAATGCATGAATTATGATATGATATAATGTGAGTATGTATTTAAATGATTATGATCTTGTTTGATTAAATTCATGCCTAGAATAATTTATTTAGAATTATTTTTCAGAGAGAATTTATATATTTTGCTATATTATGCTTCAAATCTTATGTTATGAATATGAATATAATCAACCATGTGTAGAACATTTTATGAATACTTGAAGATATGAATAAATTCATGTTTAGGAATTTATTTATGAATCATATTTCATGAAAAGTTTATATATTATGCTCATTTATTCTTTAATCTTATGTTATGACTATGAATTTGATCAAGAATGCCTAGAACATCTTATGAATGTTCAAACATGATGAAAAACATGTTCTTGATGTTCTTGAAATATGTGTGTACCGTGTGCTAGTGTGTGTAAGTGTGTGTTTGATTTTATGTTTAAAAGTATTTAATCCCCTATGTTTAAATAGTAACCGTTTTTCAATAGTAACCTTGACTTTTGACTTTAAATATGAATTTTGACCAATAATCTCATGTAGTAATTTATAAGAATTAATATGACATAAAATTTGGGTTTTTATGAAAGGATTTTATCTAACGATTTTAAATCGGGGATTAAATAACATTTTCAAAATCGAGTTCACTTTTATTAAAAATAAACCTTAATTTGGATTTATAAATTCAATAAGAATTTCTTGGTTAATTCGGTTGTGTGACTTTGGTATCGGTATGTTTTACAATAATATTTCAATTCTAGATTACCGAATTTCCTGTACCTTACCGTTACTCCTTGTTATAACATGCCTTAATTGTACGCATTCATGTATCGCATTAGTATAGAAAGAACCTAGTTCTCTAAGTCCGTAGTAGTTCACTACTTTCAGGAACTAGGTCTGGACAGTGGAACCCCGAATACTTTACTTGATTCCGTATCATAGCAGGTGAGGTTAAAATGTTTTCAACTGGGACCATGAGTCTACATATAAAATATTTTATTATTTATCCCAATAAGGGATCAGTCTTATTTTTCCTTAATTATAGTATTATCCCCTTCCTGGGGAGGTATCTGATATAAGGATATCTATTATCCTATTATATAAAACAAAATCCTTGTTTCAGTATAAGTTACAAACATAACATACTCAAGTCCATTTTGGCGAGTATTGATATAATGTAACTCTATTCTGTATTTAAAATGCAAGATCTGTATCTGTTGGGCCCGGTGGTACGGTAGAACTAATAGCCGGGTGGCAAGGGCCATCGTCTATTACTATACCTGCCGCCAAATCTGATCTTAATGTTGTTTTAACTGGAGGTTAGTTATTCCACATTAAGTGACGGGAAAGGTACGTCCCTCCCTCTGTCTGTATCTGGATCTCGAGGGGTTGCTCCCGACAGATCATGGAGGAAGAAGGTTGGATTGATTCTGTTATTTCTGATTTCATTCTGTTTAAGGAGTAAAGGATGGAGAGCGCCTACTTGCAGGGCATTAATACTTTATTGTCGTATGGTTCATATTTTCAAGAATCTGATACCCAGTCCCCTTATTCCCCTTTTCTCAAAATAAATATGAACCAAATATTTGTATTGATTATTATTTTATTGATTTCTGGTATAGTACTATTAATATATTATTTTATTAATAGTATCAAACTTCAACTTTTATAGTTAAACACTTTTTCAAATATACCTATACGTATATATGTAGTCCCAACTACCCCCTCACTTAGTCACTTTGACTAATCCTCGCACTTTACAACTCATGGTTTCAGGTTTAACGGACGCTTACTAGAAGGTATCTTGAAGCCTAGTGTGTCTTTTCGTTAGCATGATAGTCGAGGTTCTTTAGAATAAGTTATGCTTCCGAGCTTGTAAATTTTCTATCACGGCATGGTCACTACTTTTGATATCTATACTATGGCATTACTGGCTTATTTATTGCATTCCTCTATCATAGTTTTGAAAGTTTTTAAATTATAAGATTTCCGCTGCAGTGTTTAATACTCTGATATTGTATAGCACTGTCCGTTCGCCAGAGTGTTTCTCGGGTGCTAGGCCTCACATCCACTCGGGAGATACTTTGGTGCGGGGTTGTAGTGTATAGGGGCGCTACACCTTTTAAGTTCTTGACCCTTTTAATTGTGAAGGAGTACAACTATAATATATATACTTCAATTCTCCACATTATTACTAAAACTACTTTATCTTATTACCTTACATAAATAATCACACAAAATCCACATAATTAACTACTGAAATGGACTGATTATGGCTTTTGAAGTCACTAATTAAGTCTACTCAGAAGGATACCAAATTTACTACACTATAACATGTTTCAGCATGGAGAGGCATAGCTCAAAAACAAATTAAGTCAAACTTTTGTCCTCATATTATATATCTTAATAACTAATATATATATTTATTCAAAAAAATAAAAATTACTTCAAATTGTACTGATGTGATTTCTGATAATTTATAATTATTATATAAAAAGAACCCCAAATACAAATATTTCTTTAAGAAAAAAAATCTGAGTTTGTTGCCGACACATGTTTGGGAATTAATGTGATGTACTAAAAACATGAACTGTTGATTTGGACCCTAAAATGACCTAAAATTAATACTTGATTTAATTTAGGGCAAGCATATATGTAACGCCCCGATTTTCAGAATCGTTCAGGTATGAATTGTGTGATAATTACGTGCGCATTTAAATGATTGTAATTATGTTTGTTAATTGTTTTATTTCACTTTATATTTAATTATTGAAATATTTAATTATTTGAAAATATTTGAATTTGAATTTATATCAATTTTCTTTGAACTATTTGCGCTTGAATGAATTATTTGCTTGCCGTTTCTACGTGAAATGAATTCGAAATTTGGTAGAAATTTAATATGTTGGACTTATATGTGTTACGAATATGGTTATATGCTCGTTTTATATTTTCGGATCCGTTTGATTGAGTTTTGGAATTTATTTTGGTTCGGAATCCAAAACGGGTGCTAATGAGCAATTAGCGCACCATTGGTTCCTTATTTGATAACTTGAGCTAGGACTCTCGGATCCGAGTTTCGTCAACTTCGTTGAACTCGTATCGAAAATTCAAGTTTGATGAACTTAGCCTTATATTTTTCCAAAGTTATTTGAACCTCCGAAATTCAACCGAAACACACAACGGACGCCTAAACTGCCATGTTTTACTAAAATAGCCATAACTTATTCAAATCTTGACCAAATTAACCATGGTTTGAGCCTATGGAACCCTAACTCCACCATCTAGCTGATCATACTCTCCTTAACCGATCCACACCCTCTCATTTGGAGAAAATCAGCTCCTCATCCTCTGCATTCCAGAAAATCCCGTAACTCAAGCCCTTCTTGGAGATTCAAGCTCAAATCTCCTCCAACCTTCATCCAATCCACAAGGTAAGCTTAGGGTTGTAATATACATTCATTATGAGTCATTTTGATCCATTCATCCCCAATTTTCAGCATGTTTTCATGAGTTTTGAAGATGATGAATGAATAGTTAGGTTAGGCTTCATTTCTTGAATCCTTGATGTTGCTTGATTTATGAGCTGAATTGATGCATGTTTGTTGAGCTATTGAACTCCTTAACTTCAGTATTTGCCTTACCTTTCATGGTACTTGAGCCTAGCATGAATTACCATTGTTGATTTTCATGAAAACTTGAAGAAATGTGCAGAAAATAATCCTGTACACCTGAACGACCGTTCAGGCTCTTCATGCATGGGACCGTTCAGTCCCCCTTTTTGGCCCAGCTTTGGTTCTGTTCAACCAAACGACCTTGCATGCATGTTTGAACCCCCCGTTCCGAACTGCTGCTGTTGTTGCGTCTTTGCCTTGTCTTTCCTTGCTTTTATTTGATTCTTTAGTCTTCTTTAGGCCTTTTATATGTTGTGTAATTACTCCAGTACATGTTACGTTCCATGGCTTGAAGTTTTAATGTGATTTTCCATGCACATACGTGAAGGATGACCTTGTTGCTCTCTAATTGCAATGCATGAATAAATATGCTATTTAATTGATTCGTTAGATATTTTCTTTATTCCTTTCCGATATTTATAAATTATTAATATGTTAAATGGAGTGTTTTGAGCATTTTATTAAATTTATGGATTCATTTGACGTGAAATGTGACAGATATGAACTCGTTTGAGTATGAACGCTTCCTTGAATGAATGAGTTGATTGTTTATATGTCTTTAAGACATTAATAGTGCACATGAACGTGTTCATTACATTATAGCATCTTTTATTCATTCATATCTTGATCATTGCATTGCCGAGCGTCTTATTTGGTCATTTTGAGTCTCACTTCACCTTTCTTGCACAGATTTTGATCCCGTTGGAGACGAGGCCGGTCAGTGAGGCTCTTGTGCTCTCTTTTGTCGGTTTAAGGTGGGTTTCTCTTCTATTAGTTAATGACCCTATCTACCCTAATGTGTAAAGATTTCGGCCAAAACTATTATACGTATAAAGAGTCGTTTCATGAGTAAATGTTTTCAACGTAAAGCCTTGTTTTATGAATCCTACCAAATGTTTTGGCTAGAGTGAATGAATGCACGAATGGGGCCCAGGGACTTAGTGTGAGTGGCTATCCGGGGAGGCATGGGCCGACGGTGATCCCTCACATTAGTTCCACCAATTAACGGCGTAATCGGACCTCGTTAGGAGTTAGCGAGGAATGGACGCTGAGCGCCATCTAGGGAGTCATGTAACCCCTTTTGGTCAATGAATGGGTGATCGGGCCTTGCAATCCCACCACCAACCCGGAGGAAGAAGGAGTAAATGTTAATGAATGTGCACGAAAGATTGTTATGCATGAACAGAATGAATGAAGGAATGTTAATGAACTACACAAGGTGTTGGTTGGAGACAATGCACGCCCACTCGCCGGGCCACGAATGACCTAATGTAAAATGATTCGTTATAATCCCTTGTGATGATTTCTCTCTTTCACCCACTTGGGAAATTCTTTAAAACCCTCACTCGGGATTATAGCTTACATGTGAATGTTTAAATACCATCGTATATTATATCTATGCCAATCTTTTATACCCACCGGTCCCTTTTGGACTGAACCCGGAATTGTTTCAGTTGTGTTGTGCAGGTGTCGGGAGCTAGGCGGGAATTCAAGTCTTTAGGTCTTGCATTTGTTTCTAGCTCTTGTATTTTGGTCTTACACTTGCATATCTTTACTTTTGAGCATTGTTTTGGATTATTGGATTGGAGCGTTATGAATTGAACCGTGATGGCATTTAAATGTTGTAAATGAATTATTTTGGAGGTTGATGCTCATGATATGTATATTTATGATGTATGTTTAGTCATTGCTTCCGCTTTATTGTTGAGCTTTGATTCGTTTAGTTCAAGGGTTAGCCTGCCTAGCTTAGCGTGTGTGTTGTCTCCTCGTTCGCCATGATTTGGCATGTGTAGGGATTGTCTCTTTCCTATGCGGGTCGGGTCACGGTGCGGGGGATGTGACACCTTGCGCTCGGGTGTTACATCATTTAGGTGGTATCAGAGCCTTGGGTTGCAAAACCGGGCTCTCATGTCGTGAGAGTCAGTCTAGGTCGTTCGGCTTAGGGACTAATTGACAATGTGATTGCATATGCATCTTTTATGCATTCCATACGTGCTTATGTGCTCTATACTTCGATCTTGACTGAACTAATTGCATTTTCATGCATTAACTAAAGAAAGCATGCACTTCGGTGTTTCTTGATCAGGATGCCTCCAAGGAGAGATCGTGAAAGATCACCGGGACGACGTAGACACGGTGATTGTTCCCCTACACCACAAGGACAACCGCAACCGCCTCCAATGGATATGGGAAACTTTATGGAAGCGGTCTTCAATTATGTGGAACATCGACGGGCTCAAGCACCACCACCACCCGTTGAACAACCGGCTCCATTGAATAACAACAATAGGGATTCTCACGGGGTATTTCTGAGCTCAAGCACCACTCGTTTGGAGAGGATTTATGGAGTCCGACAATTCACTACGCTAGAGAAGGCTCAGTTCACCGTATTTCGGTTGGATGGCGAGGCGTAAGATTGGTGGGAACGAACTAAGGAAAAGCTTGAGGTAGATGGGGAAGAGGTGACATGAGAGGTGTTTAAAAGAGAATTCCGAGAGTGCTTTGAACCGGAAGTGGTGCGGGAACGTAAAGAACAAGAATTTATGGATCTCAAACAGGGGAACAGGGCGGTGGCTCAATACATTGCAATTTTTAACAGGTTGGGAAAGTTTGCTCCCCATATCACCCGCGATGAGAAGAGGAAGACGAAGAAGTTCATTGCTGGGCTGAGACAAGATCTGAGACACGGACAAGCAGGGCATAACTACATATCTTTCGCCGATACTTTGCAAAGGGCTATGGAGCAGGAAGAAGAGTTTAAGAAGAAAGATCCGATCTTCAAGGCACCTATGGGACAGAGCAGAGGTTCGGCATCAGGATCTATCATGAGATTCAATCGGGGCAAGAGGCCTATGACTTTAGCTGCCCCTCCTCAGAAAGAACAATTCAAGAAGCCTCAAATTGGGGGTCAGAATGTTACTTAGGGGACAAGAGCACCTCAGGCTCCACCAGCTCTTAAGGGATCTCGAAATGATCAGCCTCCTTGTACTTTTTGTGGATGGACAACCCATGCTTACAACAACTACCGAAAGAGATTGGGATTGTGCTGGATTTGTGGAAAAGGGGATCACATGGCAATTGCATGTCCGGACAAGACACCGGGATATCAAGCTAGACCTCAGAGACCGATGATCCAGGCTCGTGCTGATGCCCTCGAGAGTGAGGAGCAGAATGTAGAAGTGGATCCCAACGCCGTGGTGGAAGGTACCGTTTGCATTCATAACACGAGCATCCATGTATTATTTGATCCGGGTGCTACCCATTCTTTCATATCTCGTGATCTATGTGAATCTATGTGCCTACCTGTTTCTCGTGCCAATTCTTGTTATTTTGTGAGTTCGCCTCTTGGAGGAAATTTGCAGACGGATCAAGTTGTTAGAGATTGTTCGGTTTTGATAGAAGAGAAAGATTATCCGGCAGATTTCATCGTGATGCCTATGAAGAGGTATGGGGTGATCTTCGGTATGGATTGGTTATACCGGCATCGGCCCGAGGTTGATTGTTTTAAGAAGAAGATCAGGCTAGGGAAAGAGTTGATTGGAGAAGTGGGATCTAAGAATGTGCCACTCTTATCGTTTGTGGAAGCTCGCAATCTAGTGAAAGAAGGAGCTATGGGATTCGTTGCTTATCTTCTCAACAAGCCGAAAGATCAAGTTAAGTTCGAGGAGACCGCTGTGGTTAAGGATTTTCCCGACGTATTTCCGGAGAATTTGGGTTCTTTGCCACCGGATCGTGAGATTGAATTCGTTATTGATTTATATCCGGGAACAGAACCGTACTCCAAGACTCCTTACCGAATGGCTCCGGCAGAGTTGAAGGAATTGAAAACCCAACTTGAGGAGTTACTTAAGATTGGATACATTCGGCCGAGTTCATCTCCGTGGGGCGCTCCGGTTCTCTTTGTTAAGAAGAAAGATGGATCGTTAAGGATATGTATAGATTATCGGGAGCTTAATCGGATGACTATTAAGAACAAGTATCCGTTGCCACACATCGAGGATCTATTTGATATGTTACAAGGCTCAGGTGTTTATTCAAAGTTGGATTTAAGGCAAGGTTATTATCAGTTGAAAATCCGGGAAGAGGATATACCTAAGACAGGATTTAATACCCGGTATGGACATTATGAATTCACTGTGATGCCTTTTGGTTTGACTAATGCTCCTGCAGCACTCATGGATATGATGCATCGGACTTTTCGGCCTTATTTGGATAAATTCGTGGTAATCTTTATTGACGACATTTTGGTTTATTCAAGGACTCCGGAGGACCACGCCAGGTATCTCAGAATTGTATTGGAGACATTAAGAGAACACCGGTTGTATGCTAAGTTTAGCAAGTGCGAATTTTGGATCGACCGGGTTGCTTTTCTAGGTCATGTTGTCTCGAGTAAGGGCTTGGAAGTGGATCCTTCGAAGATTGAAACGGTTATTCAGTGGCAGAGTCCGAAGAATGCTTCCGAGGTCAGAAGTTTCTTGGGTTTAGCTGGGTATTATCGAAGATTTGTTAAGGATTTCTCAAGGATTGCAGCTCCTCTAACTCGGTTGACCAAGAAAGAAGTCAAGTTTGAATGGGGCGAGTCATGTGAGGCAAGTTTTCAACTCTTGAAGGAGAAGTTGACCACTGCACCGATATTAGCACTTCCTGAAGGCACTGAAGGATACATGGTTTGTACGGACGCCTCGAAAGAAGGAGTGGGATGTGTTTTGATGCAGAATGGTAGGGTGATAGCCTATGCCTCGAGGAAATTGAAGGATCATGAACAAAATTATCCCACTCACGATCTCGAGCTAGCTGTAGTGATCTTTGCTTTGGGGAAGTGGAGACACTACTTATATGGAATTCCTTTCGAGATCTTTTCGGACCACAAGAGTCTTCAATATTTGTTTTCTTAGAAGGAGCTAAACAAGAGACAAAGGTGTTGGATGGAGACTTTAGCGGATTATGAGTGTACGATCCGATACCATCTCGGGAAAGCTAATGTGGTCGCGGATGCACTTAGCAGGAAGGCGAGTGTGTCTAATGTGAAAGTGGAAGTTGGAGAGGAATCTGAGTCTTTCAAGCTAAGAGCATGTATTCGGAATATTACAGTACAACCAGATCTTCAGCAGAGGTTATTTGAGACTCAGAGAAAGGATTCCGAGGTTCAGAAGTTAGGTGAGAAAACTAGAGTGGATCCTGAATGTCCATTTGGATTGGATGATACGGGACTCTTAAGGTTCAAGAATAGGATTGTGGTTCCGGATGAATTGAAGAGGATTATTTTGGAAGAAGCTCACCGTTCAGGTTATTCGATACATCCCGGAGGTAATAAAATGTATAAGGATTTCAAGCAGTTCTATTGGTTGAATGGACTTAAAAGGGAAGTGATCAATTTCATGAAACATTGTTTGACTTGCCAAACTATGAAAGCCGAGCATCAGAAGCCATCGGGGCTACTTCAACCGTTACCTATCCCAGAATGGAAGTGGCAACAAGTGGCGATGGATTTTGTTTCGGGTCTTCCTAGAGTGAAAGGTGGTCTTGATGGGATTTGGGTGATCGTGGATCGATTAACAAAATCAGCACATTTTCTAGCTGTTCGGATGTCGGATAAGGTACCTAAGTTGGCAAAGAAGTATGTTGATGAGATTGTTCGACTTCATGGTGTGCCGGTCAGTATTGTATCAGATCGAGATCCAAGGTTCACTTCTAGGTTTTAGCAAGAATTGCAAGGAAATCTGGGAACAAGGCTTCAATTCAGCACAACTTTCCATCCTCAGACAGACGGGCAGTCGGAGAGGTTAATCAAGTATTTGGAGGATATTTTGAGAGCATGTGCATTGGACTTCTCAAGTTCATGGAACGAGCACCTGCCTTTAATTGAGTATGCCTATAATAACAGTTTCCAAGCTTCGATAGGAATGGCGCCTTATGAAGCTCTCTATGGACGAAAGGGTAGATCTCCCTTATTCTTCGACCTTGAGGAATGGAATTGGACAAAACAAGAGGGAGTGAAATGAGGGGAAAAGAAAGAGAAGGCTTCTAAGGCCGTACAAGCGGCGATTGATAAGGTTCAGATAATTCAGCAAAGAATGAAAGCAGCTCGAGATAGACAGAAGAGTTATGCGGATCGGCGAAGAAAGGATCTTAAGTTTGAGGTTGGTGATAGGGTATTTTTGAAAGCTTCGCCACGAAAAGGGTTCTCAAGGATTGGGAAAGGAGGTAAGTTGAATCCTCGTTATTTAGGGCCGGATGAGATTCTTGAGATAATTGGAGATACGGCTTATCGTTTGAATTTGCCTCCGAGTTTGACGGGAATCCACAACGTATTTCACGTCTCGCAACTTCGCAAATATTATCCGGATGAAGCCGAGATCCTACCAGAGGAAGAGGTAGAAATTGAGCCTAATCTCACCTTCATTCAGAAACCGGTTAAGATTTTGGATCGGAAATTCCAGGAATTAAGAAACCGGCGGATCCCACTAGTTAAGGTATTATGGAGAAGTGATAAGACAGAAGAGGCCACGTGGGAAACGGAGGATAAGATGAGAAGGTTTCATCCTGAGCTGTTTCCGAGCAACCAGTGAATTCGGGGACAAATTCTTTTTAAAGGGGGAGAGGTTGTAAGGCCCCGATTTTCAGAATCGTTCAGGTATGAATTGTGTGATAATTACGTGCACATTTAAATGATTGTAATTACGTTTGTTAATTGTTTTATTTCATTTTATGTTTAATTATTGAAATATTTAATTATTTGAAAATATTTGAATTTGAATTTATATCAATTTTCTTTGAACTATTTGCGCTTGAATGAATTATTTTCTTTCCGTTTCTACGTGAAATGAATTCAAAATTTGGTAGAAATTTAATATGTTGGACTTATATGTGTTACGAATATGGTTATATGCTCGTTTTATAATTTCGGATCCGTTTGATTGAGTTTTGGAATTTATTTTGGTTCGGAATCCAAAACGGGTGCTAATGAGCAATTAGCGCACCATTGGTTCCTTATTTGATAACTTCAGCTAGGAAACTCGGATTCGAGTTTCGTCAACTTCGTTGAACTCGTATCGAAAATTCGAGTTTGATGAACTTAGCCTTATATTTTTCCAAAGTTATTTGAACCTCCGAAATTCAACCGAAACACACAACGGATGCCTAAACTGCCATGTTTTACTAAAATAGCCATAACTTATTCAAATCTTGACCAAATTAACCATGGTTTGAGCCTATGGAACCCTAACTCAACCATCTAGCTGATCATACTCTCCTTAACCGAACCACACCCTCTCATTTGGAGAAAATCAGCTCCTCATCCTCTGCATTCCAGAAAATCCCGTAACTCAAGCCCTTCTTGGAGATTCAAGCTCAAATCTCCTCCAACCTTCATCCAATCCACATGGTAAGCTTAGGGTTGTAATATAAATTCATTATGAGTCATTTTGATCCATTCATCCCCAATTTTCAGCATGTTTTCATGAGTTTTGAAGATGATGAATGAATAGTTAGGTTAGGCTTCATTTCTTGAATCCTTGATGTTGCTTGCTTTATGAGCTGAATTGATGCATGTTTGTTGACCTTTTGAACTCCTTAACTTCAGTATTTGCCTTACCTTTCATGGTAATTGAGCCTAGCATGAATTACCATTGTTGATTTTCAAGAAAACTTGAAGAAATGTGCAGAAAATAATCTGCTCTTCCATGCCTAGCTGCTGTCATGTTTTGGGGCTGAAATGTTGGGTTTTTTTGTGTCCTGTTTCGTGTATTTTGGCATGGCTTTGTAGTATATTTGTTTCTCTATGTGTATCCCTTGTTGTGCCATGGTTTTGGTTCAGTTTTCAGCTGCAAGATGAAGAACAAACTGCTGTCGGACTGCTCGAACGACTGTTCGACTAGGATGAAGAATGGACTGAACGGTTGTTCAGTCCATGGTTGCTGGTCTGTACACCTGAACGACCGTTCAGGCTCTTCATGCATGGGTCTAAACGACCGTTCAGTCCCCCTTTTTGGCCCAGCTTTGGTTCTGTTCAACCGAACGACCGTGCATGCATGTTTGAACCCCCGTTCCGAACTGCTGCTGTTGTTGCGTCTTTGCCTTGTCTTTCCTTGCTTTTATTTGATTCTTTAGTCTTCTTTAGGCCTTTTATATGTTGTGTAATTACTCCAGTACATGTCACGTTCCACGGCTTGAAGTTTTAATGTGATTTTCCATGCACATACGTGAAGGATGACCTTGTTGCTCTCTAATTGCAATGCATGAATAAATATGCTGTTTAATTGATTCGTTTGATATTTTCTTTATTCCTTTCCGATATTTATAAATTATTAATATGTTAAATGGAGTGTTTTGAACATTTTATTAAATTTATGGATTCATTTGACGTGAAATGTGACAGATATGAACTCGTTTGAGTATGAACGCTTCCTTGAATGAATGAATTGATTGTTTATATGTCTTTAAGACATTAATAGTGCACATGAACGTGTTCATTACATTATAGCATCTTTTCTTGATTCATATCATGACCATTGCATTGCCGAGCGTCTTATTTGGTCATTTTGAGTCTCACTTCACCTTTCTTGCACAGATTTTGATCCCGTTGGAGACGAGGCCGGTCAGTGAGGCTCTTGTGCTCTCTTTTGTCGGTTTAAGGTGGGTTTCTCTTCTATTAGTTAATGACCCTATCTACCCTAATGTGTAAAGATTTCGGCCAAAACTATTATACGTATAAAGAGTCATTTCATGAGTAAATGTTTTCAACGTAAAGCCTTGTTTTATGAATCCGACCAAATGTTTTGGCGAGAATGAATGAATGCACGAATGGGGCCCAGGGACTTAGTGTGAGTGGCTATCCGGGGAGGCATGTGCCGGCGGTGATCCCTCACATTAGTTCCACCAATTAACGGCGTAACCGGACCTCGTTAGGAGTTAGCGAGGATTGGACGCTGAGCGCCATCTGGGGAGTCATGTAACCCCTTTTGGTCAATGAATGGGTGGTCCGGCCTTGCAATCCCACCACCAACCCGGAGGAAGAAGGAGTAAATGTTAATGAATGTGTACGAAAGATTGTTATACATGAACAGAATGAATGAAGGAATGTTAATGAACTACACAAGGTGTTGGTTGGAGACAATGCACGCCCACTCGCCGGGCCACGAATGACCTAATGTAAAATGATCCGTTATAATCCCTTGTGATAATTTCTCTCTTTCACCCACTTGGGAAATTCTTTAAAACCCTCACTCGGGATTATAGCTTGCATGTGAATGTTTAAATATCGTTGTATATTATATCTATGCCAATCTTTTATACCCACCGGTCCCTTTTGGACTGAACCCGGAATTGTTTCAGTTGTGTTGTGCAGGTGTCGGGAGCTAGGCGGGAATTCAAGTCTTTAGGTCTTGCATTTGTTTCTAGCTCTTGTATTTTGGTCTTACACTTGCATATCTTTACTTTTGAGCACTGTTTTGGATTATTGGATTGGAACATTATGAATTGAGTCGTGATGGCATTTAAATGTTGTAAATGAATTATTTTGGAGCTTGATGCTCATAATATGTATATATATGATGTATGTTTAGTCGTTGCTTCCGCTTTATTGTTGAACTTTGATTCGTTTGGTTCAAGGGTTAACCCGCCTAGCTTAGCGTGTGTGTTGTGTCCTCGTTCGCCATGATTTGGCACGTGTAGGGATTGTCTATTTCCTATGCGGGTCGGGTCACAGTGCGGGGGATGTGACACGTTGCGCTAGGGTGTTACATCCTTTAGGTGGTATCAGAGCCTTGGGTTGCAAAATCGGGCTCTCGTGTCGTGTGAGTCAGTATAGGTCGTTCGGCTGAGGGACTAATTGACAATGTGATTGCATATTCATCTTTTATGCATTCCATACGTGCTTATGTGCTCTATACTTCGATCTTGACTGAACTAATTGCATTTTCATGCATTAACTAAAGAAAGCATACACTTCAGTGTTTCTTGATCAGGATGCCTCCAAGGAGAGATCGTGAAAGATCACCGGGACGACGTAGACACCGTGATTGTTCCCCTACACCACAAGGACAACTGCAACCGCCTCCAATGGATATGGGAAACTTTATGGAAGCGGTCTTCAATTATGTGGAACATCGATGGGCTCAAGCACTACCACCACCCGTTGAACAACCGGCTCCATTGAATAACAACAATTGGGATTCTCATGGGGTATTTCTGAGCTACAACCCACCTCGGTTTTCTGGTTCTAATGATGATGCGGTTTCAGAGGGATGGTTGACTCGTTTGGAGAGGATTTATGGAGTCTGATAGTTCACTATGCTAGAGAAGGCTCAGTTCGCCGTATTTCCGTTGGATGGCGAGACGTATGATTGGTGGGAACGAACAAAGGAAAAGCTTGAGGTTGGTGGGGAAGAGGTGACATGGGAGGTGTTTAAAAGAGAATTCCGAGAGTGCTTTGTACCGGAAGTGGTACGGGAACGTAAAGAACAAGAATTTATGGATCTCAAACAGGGGAACAGGACGGTGGCTCAATACATTGCAATTTTTAACAGGTTGGGAAAGTATGCTCCCCATATCACCCGCGATGAGAAGAGGAAGACGAAGAAGTTCATTGTCGGGCTGAGACAAGATCTGAGACACGGACAAGCAGGGCATAACTACATATCTTTCGCCGATACTTTGCAAAGGGCTATGGAGCAGGAAGAAGAGTTTAAGAAGAAAGATCCAATCTTCAAGGCACCTATGGGACAGAGCAGAGGTTCGGCATCAGGATCTAGCATGAGATTCAATCCGGGCAAGAGGCGTATGACTTTAGCTGCCCCTCCTCAGAAAGAACAATTCAAGAAGCCTCGAATTGGGGGTCAGAATGTTACTCAGGGGACAAGAGCACCTCAGGCTCCACCAGCTCTTAAGGGATCTCGAAATGATCAGCCTCCTTGTACTTTTTGTGGATGGCCAACCGATTCTTACAACAATTGCCGAAAGAGATTGGGATTGTGCTGGATTTGTGGAAATGGGGATCACATGACAATTGCATGTCCGGACAAGGCACCGGGATATCAAGCTTGACCTCAGAGACCGATGATCCAGGCTCGTGCTTACGCCCTCGAGAGTGAGGAGCAGAATGTAGAAGTGGATCCCAACGCCGTGGTGGAAGCTATCGTTTGCATCATAACACGAGCATCCATTCATTATTTGATCCGGGTGCTACCCATTCTTTCATATCTCGTGATCTATGTGAATCTATGTGCCTACCTGTTTCTCGTGTCAATTCTTGTTATTTTGTGAGTTCGCCTCTTGGAGGAAATTTGCAGACGGATCAAGTTGTTAGAGATTGTTCGGTTTTGATAGAAGAGAAAGATTATCCGACAGATTTCATCGTGATGCCTATGAAGAGGTATGGGGTGATCTTCGGTATGGATTGATTATACCGGCATCGGCCCGAGGTTGATTGTTTTAAGAAGAAGATCAGGCTAGGGAAAGAGTTGATTGGAGAAGTGGGATCTAAGAATGTGCCACTCTTATCGTTTGTGGAAGCTCGCAATCTAGTGAAAGAAGGAGCTATGGGATTCGTTGCTTATCTTCTCAACAAGCCGAAAGATCAAGTTAAGTTCGAGGAGACCGCTGTGGTTAAGAATTTTCCCGACGTATTTCCGAAGAATTTGGGTTCTTTGCCACCGGATCGTGAGATTGAATTCGTTATTGATTTATATCCGGGATCAGAACCGTACTCCAAGACTCCTTACCGAATGGCTCCGACAGAGTTGAAGGAATTGAAAACCCAACTTGAGGAGTTACTTAAGATTGGATACATTCGGCCGAGTTCATCTCCTTGGGGCGCTCCGGTTCTCTTTGTTAAGAAGAAAGATGGATCGTTAAGGATGTGTATATATTATCGGGAGCTTAATCGGATGACTATTAAGAACAAGTATCCGTTGCCACACATCGAGGATCTATTTGATATGTTACAAGGCTCAGGTGTTTATTCAAAGTTGGATTTAAGGCAAGGTTATTATCAGTTGAAAATCCGGGAAGAGGATATACCTAAGACAGGATTTAATACCCGGTATGGACATTATGAATTCACTGTGATGCCTTTTGGTTTGACTAATGCTCCTGCAGCATTCATAGATATGATGCATCGGACTTTTCGGCTTTATTTGGATAAATTCGTGGTAATCTTTATTGACGACATTTTGGTTTATTCAAGGACTCCGGAGGACCACGCCAGGCATCTCAGAATTGTATTGGAGACATTAAGAGAACACCGGTTGTATGCTAAGTTTAGCAAGTGCGAATTTTGGATCGACCGGGTTGCTTTTCTAGGTCATGTTGTCTCGAGTAAGGGCTTGGAAGTGGATCCTTCAAAGATTGAGACGGTTATTCAGTGGCAGAGTCCGAAGAATGCTTCCAAGGTTAGAAGTCTCTTGGGTTTAGCTGGGTATTATCGAAGATTTGTTAAGGATTTCTCAAAGATTGCAGCTCCTCTAACTCGGTTGACCAAGAAAGAAGTCAAGTTTGAATGGGGCGAGTCATGTGAGGCAAGTTTTCAACTCTTGAAGGAGAAGTTGACCACTGCACCGATATTAGCACTTCCTGAAGGCACTGAAGGATACATGGTTTGTACGGACGCCTCGAAAGAAGGAGTGGGATGTGTTTTGATGCAGAATGGTAGGGTGATAGCCTATGCCTCGAGGAAATTGAAGGATCATGAACAAAATTATCCCACTCACGATCTCGAGCTAGCTGCAGTGATCTTTGCTTTGGGGAAGTGGAGACACTACTTATATGGAATTCCTTTCGAGATCTTTTCGGACCATAAGAGTCTTCAATAGTTGTTTTCTTAGAAGGAGCTAAACAAGAGACAAAGGCGTTGGATGGAGACTTTAGCGGATTATGAGTGTACGATCCGATACCATCCCGGGAAAGCTAATGTGGTCGCGGATCCACTTAGCAGGAAGGCGAGTGTGTCTAATGTGAAAGTGGAAGTTGGAGAGGAATCTGAGTCTTTCAAGCTAAGAGCAAGTATTCGGAATATTACAGTACAACCAGATCTTCAGCAGAGGTTATTTGAGACTCAGAGAAAGGATTCCGAGGTTCAAAAGTTAGGTGAGAAAGCTAGAGTGGATCCTGAATGTCCATTTGGATTTGATGATACGGGACTCTTAAGGTTCAAGGATAGGATTATGGTTCCGGATGAATTGAAGAGGATTATTTTGGAAGAAGCTCACCGTTCAGGTTATTCGATACATCCCAGAGGTAATAAAATGTATAAGGATTTGAGGCAGTTCTATTGGTGGAATGGACTTAAAAGGGATGTGATCAATTTCGTGAAACATTGTTTGACTTGCCAAACTGTGAAAGCCGAGCATCAGAAGCCATCGGGGCTACTTCAACCGTTACCTATCCCAGAATGGAAGTGGCAACAAGTGGCGATGGATTTTGTTTCGGGTCTTCCTAGAGTGAAAGGTGGTCTTGATGGGATTTGGGTGATCATGGATCGATTAACAAAATCAGCACATTTTCTAGCTGTTCGGATGTCGGATAAGGACCTAAGTTGGCAAAGAAGTATGTTGATGAGATTGTTCGACTTCATGGTGTGCCGGTCAGTATTGTATCAGATCGAGATCCAAGGTTCACTTCTAGGTTTTGGTAAGAATTGCAAAGAAATCTGGGAACAAGGCTTCAATTCAGCACAGCTTTCCATCCTCAGACAGACGGGCAGTCGTAGAGGTTAATCAAGTATTTGGAGGATAAGTTGAGAGCATGTGCATTGGACTTCTCGAGTTCATGGAACGAGCACCTGCCTTTAATTGAGTATGCCTATAATAACAGTTTCCGAGTTTCGATAGGAATGGCGCCTTATGAAGCTCTCTATGGACGAAAGTGTAGATCTCCCTTATTCTTCGACCTTGAGGAAAGGAATTGGACAAAACAAGAGGGAGTGAAACGAGGGGAAAAGAAAGAGAAGCCTTCTAAGGCAGTACAAGCGGCGATTGATAAGGTTTAGATAATTCAGCAAAGAATGAAAGCAGCTCAAGATAGACAGAAAAGTTATGCGGATCGGCGAAGAAAGGATCTTAAGTTTGAGGTTGGTGATAGGGTATTTTTGAAAGCTTCGCCACGAAAAGGGTTCTCAAGGATTTGGAAAGGAGGTAAGTTGAATCCTCGTTATTTAGGGCCGTATGAGATTCTTGAGATAATTGGAGATACGGCTTATCGTTTGAATTTGCCTCCGAGTTTGACGGGAATCGACAACATATTTCATGTCTCGTAACTTCGCAAATATTATCCGGATGAAGCCGAGATCCTACCAGAGGAGCCTAATCTCACCTTCATTCAAAAACCGGTTAAGATTTTGGATCGGAAATTCCAGGAATTAAGAAACCGGCGGATCCCACTAGTTAAGGTATTATGGAGAAGTGATAAGACAGAAGAGGCCACGTGGGAAACGGAGGATAAGATGAGAAGGTTTCATCCTGAGCTGTTTCCGAGCAACCAGTGAATTCGGGGACGAATTCTTTTTAAGGGGGGAGAGGTTGTAACGCCCCGATTTTCAGAATCGTTCAGGTATGAATTGTGTGATAATTACGTGCGCATTTAAATGATTGTAATTATGTTTGTTAATTGTTTTATTTCATTTTATATTTAATTATTGAAATATTTAATTATTTGAAAATATTTGAATTTGAATTTATATGAATTTTCTTTGAACTATTTGCACTTGAATGAATTATTTGCTTGTCGTTTCTATGTGAAATGAATTCGAAATTTGGTAGAAATTTAATATGTTGGACTTATATGTGTTACGAATATGGTTATATGCTCGTTTTATATTTTCGGATCCGTTTGATTGAGTTTTGGAATTTATTTTGGTTCGGAATCCAAAACGGGTGCTAATGAGCAATTAGCGCACCATTGGTTCCTTATTTGATAACTTGAGCTAGGAAACTCGGATCCGAGTTTCGTCAACTTCGTTGAACTCGTATCGAATATTCGAGTTTGATGAACTTAGCCTTATATTTTTCCAAAGTTATTTGAACCTCCGAAATTCAACCGAAACACACAACGGACGCCTAAACTGCCATGTTTTACTAAAATAGCCGTAACTTATTCAAATCTTGACCAAATTAACCATGGTTTGAGCCTATGGAACCCTAACTCAACCATCTAGCTGATCATACTCTCCTTAACCGAACCACACCCTCTCATTTGGAGAAAATCAGCTCCTCATCCTCTGCATTCCAGAAAATCCCGTAACTCAAGCCCTTCTTGGAGATTCAAGCTCAAATCTCATCCAACCTTCATCCAATCCACAAGGTAAGCTTTGGGTTGTAATATACATTCATTATGAGTCATTTTCATCCATTCATCCCCAATTTTCAGCATGTTTTCATGAGTTTTGAAGATGATGAATGAATAGTTAGGTTAGGCTTCATTTCTTGAATCCTTGATGTTGCTTGATTTATGAGCTGAATTGATGCATGTTTGTTGATCTTTTGAACTCCTTAACTTCATTATTTGCCTTACCTTTCATGGTACTTGAGCCTAGCATGAATTACCATTGTTGATTTTCATGAAAACTTGAAGAAATGTGTAGAAAATAATCTGCTCTTCCATGCCTAGCTGCTGTCATGTTTTGGGGACTGAAATGTTGGGTTTTTTTGTGTTCTTTTTCGTGTATTTTGGCATGGCTTTGTAGTATATTTGTTTCTCTATGTGTATCCCTTGTTGTGCCATGGTTTTGGGTCAGTTTTCAGCTGCAAGATGAAGAACAAAGTGGTGTAGGCCTGCTCGAACGGCTGTTCGCCTGGGATGAAGAATGGACTGAACGGCTGTTCAGTCCATGGCTGCTGGTCTGTACACCTGAACGACCGTTCAGGCTCTTCATGCATGGGACTGAACGACTATTCAGTCCCCCTTTTTGGCCCAGCTTTGGTTCTGTTCAACCGAATGACCGTGCATGCATGTTTGAACCCCCGTTCCGAACTGCTGCTGTTGTTGCGTCTTTGCCTTGTCTTTCCTTGCTTTTATTTGATTCTTTAGTCTTCTTTAGGCCTTTTATATTTTGTGTAATTACTCCAGTACATGTTACGTTCCATGGCTTGAAGTTTTAATGTGATTTTCCATGCACATACGTGAAGGATGACCTTGTTGCTCTCTAATTGCAATGCATGAATAAATATGTTGTTTAATTGATTCGTTTGATATTTTCTTTATTCCTTTCCGATATTTATAAATTATTAATATGTTAAATGGAGTGTTTTGAGCATTTTATTAAATTTAAGGATTCATTTGACGTGAAATGTGACAGATATGAACTCGTTTGAGTATGAACGCTTCCTTGAATGAATGAATTGATTATTTATATGTCTTTAAGACATTAATAGTGAACATGAACGTGTTCATTACATTCTAGCATCTTTTCTTCATTCATATCATGATCATTGCATTGTCGAGCGTCTTATTTGGTCATTTTGAGTCTCACTTCACCTTTCTTGCACAGATTTTGATCCCGTTGGAGACTAGACCGGTCAGTGAGGCTCTTGTGCTCTCTTTTGTCGGTTTAAGGTGGGTTTCTCTTCTATTAGTTAATGACCCTATCTACCCTAATGTGTAAAGATTTCGGCCAAAACTATTATACGTATAAAGAGTCGTTTCATGAGTAAATGTTTTCAACGTAAAGCCTTGTTTTATGAATCCTACCAAATGTTTTGGCTAGAGTGAATGAATGCACGAATGGGGCCCAGGGACTTAGTGTGAGTGGCTATCCGGGGAGGCATGGGCCGACGGTGATCCCTCACATTAGTTCCACCAATTAACGGCGTAATCGGAACTCGTTAGGAGTTAGCGAGGAATGGACGCTGAGCGCCATCTAGGGAGTCATGTAACCCCTTTTGGTCAATGAATGGGTGATCGGGCCTTGCAATCCCACCACCAACCCGGAGGAAGAAGGAGTAAATGTTAATGAATGTGCACGAAAGATTGTTATGCATGAACAGAATGAATGAAGGAATGTTAATGAACTACACAAGGTGTTGGTTGGAGACAATGCACGCCCACTCGCCGGGCCACGAATGACCTAATGTAAAATGATTCGTTATAATCCCTTGTGATGATTTCTCTCTTTCACCCACTTGGGAAATTCTTTAAAACCCTCACTCGGGATTATAGCTTACATGTGAATGTTTAAATACCATCGTATATTATATCTATGCCAATCTTTTATACCCACCGGTCCCTTTTGGACTGAACCCGGAATTGTTTCAGTTGTGTTGTGCAGGTGTCGGGAGCTAGGCGGGAATTCAAGTCTTTAGGTCTTGCATTTGTTTCTAGCTCTTGTATTTTGGTCTTACACTTGCATATCTTTACTTTTGAGCACTGTTTTGGATTATTGGATTGGAGCGTTATGAATTGAACCGTGATGGCATTTAAATGTTGTAAATGAATTATTTTGGAGGTTGATGCTCATGATATGTATATTTATGATGTATGTTTAGTCATTGCTTCCGCTTTATTGTTGAGCTTTGATTCGTTTAGTTCAAGGGTTAGCCTGCCTAGCTTAGCGTGTGTGTTGTCTCCTCGTTCGCCATGATTTGGCACGTGTAGGGATTGTCTCTTTCCTATGCGGGTCGGGTCACGGTGCGGGGGATGTGACACCTTGCGCTCGGGTGTTACAATATATATATCCAGATTGATGCTAGGGCTCTCGTAAACCTAACTAGCATATATATCTCCTTCATCTTTTTTCCACTATTAACAAAGCAAGGACATATTAAACTAAGGTTCGTAATGTTGTGAAAAGTCACATCAGTAACTATAAATTCATTCACACTCAATTATTCCAATATTACAAAGGCAATCATGCAGCAACAATAAGGAATTGGCAACAACGGCAGCTCACGGGCAAATCAGCAACAAGGGACTAATCACTTTCAATTTTAGTTGATTACAAATAAACGAAACAGCAAGAACAACTCGAAATTAATTGATGTGTACCTCAATGGGAACTAGAGCAATCCAAAGTTGTACTATGCAAGTTCCTGATATCAAGTTGTACCAAACTCTTCCTTAGCAGCCAAAATAATATCAAGTTGGTGCCTGAATGCAACGCAACAGGAAATTAATTGAGCAGCAGCAGTGCAGCAAAATTAAAGTCATTTCAAATGAGACCAATTACATCAATATAAGTTGATAACTATAATAGACTCTACAACCATATGATTAAACTTGTTCATAACCTATATGAACCAATTCTTGATTTAATAAACTAAGTTCAATTACACAATTAAGATCCATAAGCATTGTTAGACTAAAATAAGGAAAAGAAAAACTAACTCATAGTATAGCTTTCTAAACATGGAAATTTTTGGTCTGAAAATTCCAGGCCTACCAAGTTCTAAGTCAAAAATTAATAAGTAAATCATGATGCATGTGTAAATTACCATGACTTAGAGCTATCATTGTTTAGAACAACCTAATGCTCTCAATCGAAGGCCCTGAATTCTGAATTTTCTTCGTACAAAATTTTATCTCCGGATAAATCATCTCTGGGGTCGGGTTCAGTGTAATCTGCCTCTTTTGCCACCTTCACCACTTCACTAAATGCTCGATCTCCCAAAAAATTGTTAAATATATAACTTAAGGTCCCGCTGCGTCAGAATAAGTTCAAGATAAGTAGAAATTTTAGATAACAGGAAAAGGGGCAGCCACATTTCCCATAATTCTTGACGTATAAAAAATACCAACCTAAATATTCCTTCAATTTTCAATGTTTTGTCACCGGTTTCAACGATGCCTTGCAATATGTTAATGATTGGAAACCGGCTCCAACAGTTGTTTTGTAGAAGTAATGAGTATACGATTATCGCTGAAGAGCTATCAACTTCAAATACTACAAATTAAAACAAGAACGGACCAAAAGTTGTTAAACACAAATTATCTACTTTGTTAAATGGTAAAAAACAAAAAAAGAAATTCACAAAATTTCATTAATCAAAACCCATAATCTCACACATTTCTCCCCAGATAGCTCCTAGTAAGCCAAAAACTGTTACTGTGTGCTTGGCTAAGCTCATAAACTCATTGAGAAACTAAATTTACTCTTAAACTAAGTATAGACTTATCTACAGTTTAGCTAAGCTTATTTTTAAGAGTTTATAAACTATTAGTATAAAGTGTTTGGATAATCCCACCAATATCTAATCATAAATCAAACAGATGCATCTCAGATTCTCAATTCAACCATAAATTTAATACGAAATCGAATCTTTCTTAACTACATAATTAAATCAAGTAAATACATCTCAATCAATCATAAGAATTGATATTCTTTCATCCTCCAACCATTATATCATAAGGAAAAAAATGAAAAGCGTACCCGAAGAGCTAAATTAAATTAGGGATAAACTCAATCAGAGACTGGTGGTGGGTCGGCTTTGTGGGGGTGCTGTGGTGGTGGGATAGTGTCAGCTGCTGGCGTGACTCAGAGTGGAGGCTGGTGGGAGGGAGGGCGTTGGTGACGCCTGACGCTGTGAATCAGAGTGGAGGCTGATGATTATCTCAATGAGGAGAAGAAGATGAAGACAAAAGAAAGCAGGCGACAACCGGTAGGCGACGACCGGAGGCTGGCGTAGGTGAGAGCATCGGAGTGAATTTGGGCGTAAAATGAAATTTTGCCCTAACTTATCTCAGTATTACTTGTTTGCACATAAACTAATAAAAAAACATTTAACATTCACCTAACAAATAGTCTAGCTTGACTGGTACAAAGCTATCTTGAGTCCCATGGGGGCAAGGGTTCGATTCCCATTCAGCACATATTATTTCTACATTTTTAAATGTATTATTTTAATTTTATATTTTTACAAATCCGACGGGAAATCCATCAGAATCCCGTCGGATATATTTGTTATATTTTTTAAATTTTATATTCTAAAAATCTAGACGAAAATCCGTCGAAATAGATTAATTTTTATTATTCTTATGTTTTCCTTAATTTTTCATTTTATTTTTTATTTAATTGAAAATTATATTATTTAAAATTTATTTCAAATTCTATTTTCAAATTTAATATCTAGAAAAATCTGATGGAATATCCCTCGGGAACCTGTCGGAATAATTTACCATTACTTTATTTATTTTATATTAAACAAAGTGACGGTATTCCGACGGATAACCCATCGGAAATATTTAATTTCGATATTTATATTTTATATTTTAAAATATCCGACGGGATTTCCCTCGGAAACCCATCGGAGTTATATAGTATTATTTAATTTTTATTTTCCTTTTAAAATAGAAATCCGTCGGCAACCAGTCGGAATTCCCTCGGATTTTCGACGGAATTCCTACGGACGTCTTCCCTCGGAAATTTTCGTCGGATTATGTAGAATTTCTTGTAGTGTATAGATGACATAGAATTAGTTATTGTGACATTAAGAAGTATCTAATTATTTAATTAATATGACACTGCAATATGTCCCTAAATCCATCTATGGTGACACTCTTTTGTATCATATATTTTGATAGTTTTTATAGTTGAAAAAGTATTACGTGACACTTAAAAGTGACATAATAGGAAAGTTATTGTAGCGCCCAAAACAGCGAGCCACCACATCCCCCGCACCTAGACCCGAACCCACATATGAAATAGAAAGCCATACATGAGTCCAAGAATAAGCGAACGGGGACCTACGCACGCGCTAAGCCAGACGGAGCTAAAACAAGACGAACATAACGAAAGCATGCATAAGGAATACAAAATATAAATCAAACAAACAACGGGTTCAACTATCCCTAGAAGCCTGCCCCGAATAATCATACATTACCACATACTCAAATCCAACAATTCATAGTTCGAATATCCTATATAAAGCTTATACAAAATTACAACCGTATGCAAATGAAATACACCTCGATCTAGCATATTAGAGAACCCGACCGACACGCTACTCCGCCTAGCACGAACTAAAACCTGTAAACTAAAAGTTGAAAGGAGAGGGTCAGTCCACCGACTGAGTGAGGGGGGCTAACGCACACCCACACACATATACGTAGAGAGCAAAGCACATATTAAACAAAATACTATGAATCGGGAGTAGGGTTTTGCACACTAAAGCTCCTATCCCGTTTCATAGTTCATATATTTATCAAAACATAACCAACTTAACATGTTTATATCATATCATAAGAGAAAGCTCCTATCCCGTTTCATAGTCAACATATCAAACGAAAGCTCGGCGAGTACGAGCACAAACCACCCCAACTCCTCATAACGTAACAAACAAAAACATAAAACATAGCATATCATACGTACCAACGTCCTTGGGGTGATGGAAGGGTTGCGCGAACCTAAACCATCCATAACATTAATTGCAGGTCGCGAGTTTCATGACACTCACGCCCAAGGACTCCATCCCCCAACCAAACCTCCTGGCAGGTTCCGGGTTCATCCTATCAAACTTGGAGAATGTGCACAAGGGTGATAATCGGTGACCCCATGGCCGTCCCGGGTCTCCCTTACCCACAAGTCCAGGGCCCCACATACCATATCGTACATATCAAACTTAACATACTATATCATACCACAACTCACCCATACCAAATGCCCTGACTTTTCGACCGTACATGTATGACATCACGAGTGGGTTTAGACCGAGTGTTATGTGATTTAATTATGCTTTAATTTCTAAGTGAGTGTTTAATTAATAATTTCGTGAACTAATTGTTATTATGTGACCAATATGATTTATATGATTATGTTCTTTAATCTCGTTTTCTAATATGGTTACTTACAATTAATGTTTTATGTTGAATTTGTACGTATTTGAACCTATATGAAATCCTTGGACTTAATCGTACCTTGAATTTGACCCCAATTGCTATCCTACCAAACCTTGGGGCCCTAATTGAATTACTTAAATTCTCTAAGGACCAAAGTGCAATTTCCCCTCATTCTTGCCCTTAAAGACACGATCTACACCCCTTCCCCCTTCAACCTCATTCTTCATCTTCATTTTCTCTTAACAAGACAAGGGTTCCTGTAGCACCCGGAACGGTGGGCCACCACATCCCCCGCACCTAAACCCGAACCCACATATGAAATGGATTTTCATACATGAGCCCAAGTCTAAGCGAACGGGAACCTACACTCACACGCTAGGTTAAGCGGGGCTAAAACTCGAACAGAGCGCGCAAAACAAACAGATAAGAATGCGGAAGCAACAACATAAGGATCGAAAAGGAGCTCTATACTAACATATACATCATATACAATGGCCTGACGGCCCAAAAAAGGTCAAGTATTAACATAAATCTCCGAATACATATTTAGGATTCAAAACAATTCATAGAAGTAATCAAAATGCAACAGGTAAATATGCCGACTCGACCTACACCCGAAAGTACGACACGACCGACGCCCTTCCCCGCCTAGCTCGAGAAACCTGCAACTAAAGTGTTAAAAGGAAGGGGTCAGTCAAAACTCGACTGAGTGAGTGGGCTAACGCACACCCACACCATAAATACATATAGAGCATAGCATAAAATCAAAAGGGGTCGATCATGAACCGAGCTAGGGTTTTACTTATCAAATCATTTTGAAAACATACATATAATACAAAGGAAATCCTAACTCGTTTCACAACCACCAAAGCATAAAAGGAAACATAAACGTCCGGTGAGTACGGACCTCCTCAACTCCTCATACAAATCATAAATACATAAGAATTCATAAATTCATAACTCCTCAACGCCTTGGTGATCGGGAATCAAACCCTCTCCAACCATATGGATTCTATATACATACGGGGTAGCTAACCCACGATATGCCTTCCCCGGTTATTCACCGAGGGCTCAAAGAACCACGCCTTCTCCATCTCCCTCAGAGTCGCGCGTTGGAACTTCAAAGGAGCATGTGCACAGGGGTGATAACCGGTGACCCCAATTGCCACACCGGGTCTCCCTTACCCACACCTCCGGGGCCCAAGAATTCGAAATCAACCCGTAATCCCATATTTCAGGGCACAACTCGCTAGATCATAAAGGAAACGTACAAGGGATTCAAAATCATAAGCTCATATACGCCCATATTTATACCATTTTCATAAATTCGTAAAGGGGATTCATAAAATCATAAACGTATCATAAGCATTCGTATTTAATCATATAATACATATATAGCCACATGCGGGATAGGAAATCAATAAAATAAAGGCCATAGGTCACTTATCTAAAAGAAAAGATCCTAACCCTCACCTTGAAGTGGAAGCGGAGTGAAAACCGAACAAAAGAAGCAACCGAACACTTAAACCTCGGGCTCTTTAACTTCCTGAAGAGGCTCTGAAACAAAAGAACGTAAGACCTGAGACTTAGACTCAAATATGTACCACTTAGACGTTCGGAAATGCATATGTATGAAATAAATGCATATGAAATTCAAGAATGTAACATTTAGGTCATTTAAGTTCAAACCACGTACGAACCGTATCAAATAAATTCATAAATGTAATTCCTAAAATATAACAAATAATTTAAATCATAAAATCAAATTTCATACATAAGAATTCATATAAAATTATAGGGCCACATTTAATTTAAAACCTCAATTCAAATTATTTAAATTCATATTAAATATATATAATATACTATATATATATATATATGTACATATATATCAAATTCTACATATATTATATATATATACACACAACAGCCACGTTAATTCATTTAAAGATACAAATAATATTGCAAAGTCCATGCATTGATCTCAAATAGCCACCATGCATCACTCACGTAAGGCATCAAAATCCATACATTTAAATCAATTATCAACCATGCAACTAAGGAAAACAAATGAAGCTTTCCATGCATTGTTCACGTAGGCAGCATGCATCAAATCATAAACATGCAATCCAACAATCAACATGCAAAGGCTTAGGAAACAAAATTAAAATAAGGCAGTTACAGATTCATCTCCCCGCCCAGGGGAGATTTTCTTCTTTAAAGTACCCTCCCGGGTACTTTGATGCAGAAACTCTCTGCAGCACGTACCCGGCCGGGTACTTTTCTTGAAGAAAATCTCCCCGGCCGGGGAGACAGTTCAGAGACGGGAAAAGGTGGAAAAAGTCCCTGTTCAGCCCTGCAACTTATACCACATCTCAACCACAACAACAAGGCATGAAAAGGCAGCAAATATGGCAGCATATCAGCACAAAAACATCATCATACCAGCTGAAAACGAATAACAGCAGCAAAGGTAAGAAAATTGCACCAATTCATACATATATCTCAACAAAAACTCAAGTATATTAATGGTATCTCACCCATAACACAACTACCACCAAAGTCAAGTATATCCAACAATAAATGAAGCATAAATGATCAATATTCCAGCAAAACACCAAGGAATGAGATGGAATTCAAAAATGGAATATAACCCTAACTATTCATGTCTTGAATCAAAACTATATCAAACATGGATGAAAATCAGATTTTCTTGGATTAAAATGACCACTTAATCATGTACATGTCAAATACAAGCTTACCCTTTGAAGATGGTGAAGGAAAATGAAGATTAGAGCTCAATCTCTTCAAGGTGTGAATAGTGACGGGAATGGTTTAAGCTGCTCCAAAAATCTGATATCTCTCCCTTCTCTTGTGTATGGAACGATATGGAAGGAGTATGGGGTGATAATAGGCTGAGTTAGTAAGATGTGGGTCCAGGTTTGAGGGCAATTGGCCAAGAATTGAGGGACTTATGTGCAAAATAGTGAAAGGTGGTCATATGAGCACGAGACGAAGTTACGGGCTGATTTTGGGGTATCAAATGAGGTTGAAAAATTACAAGGCCTATTCCATTGCACTCGAATCGTCGAAACGAGTTCAGCGGAGGTGACGCAATTTGAATCCGAATTCCTGAGCTCAAGTTACACTACCCGGAACCCAAGGTGCTCTAAGTACACTTTAGCCCCCTTTAGGTCACCCCAACAAAACGAGTCCCGAAAACCCAACAAATAAACCCGAAAACATGTAACGAGCACATATTCAAGTACAAAACTCATAAAAATCCAACATATTAAAACGGCACGAAATTTCGATCTCAAATCGAACACAAACGCATCTCATTTCATCAAATAGGCATGACATTTGAATAATAAAAACTCAAATAAAACAAATAAAATAAAAATAAAATATTAATTTATACGAATTAAACAAATAAAATTTTAATAAAAAGGCCATTTTTCAATTAAGTCCAAAACTTTTAAAAAGTGTCAAATAAGTCCAATTCAACTTTTCGATTAAGTCCAATATTAATTAAAATCACACAATTAAGTCTTTAATTCATATAAGTCACATAATTTACGAAATTAGCTTGTTCGGAAATTAAATTCACATATCATAAATTCATAAAATTCATATCATGAATCACTTGAGGCAAATTTCGACATATAATTCAAATATTTCATATAAATTCAAATAATTCATATAAAAATTTCAATTAATAAAATATAAATCAATTAAAAGCAACAATTAAATATGAAATTAAAATAAATTAAATTGCGCACATACGTCATACCTGTACGGTCGCGGAGTCGGGGTGTCACAGTTCCCAACTCTTTTCCCCTTCTTAAAATTGATCGATCCATCATCAAGCAAGAAAGGCAAGGGATTCAAGCTCCATTCTTCTCCCTCAAGTTCAAGCTTCAAGCCTCCATCTTCTTCCTTCCTTCCTCCATCCATTTTGTCCAAGGTATAATGTGGGTTTTTGTATATTTGTGATTCTTACCTATGACTTGTAATCTTGTGTGTGTAGATGTATGAATACATGATAATCTATGAATTCTATGTTTGATTATTTGGATTCTTGAAGCAAGAACATGTGTATGTGTATATATGTGTAGATGTGTAGGTTTGTGAATTAATGTGTTTTAATTTGTTCTAAACTTGCATTTGACATTCCTACATGATATATTACACGTTTTAAGTGTTTTGGGTTGAGTTTTGGTTGGGATTTTTGCCCCCCTTCTTCCCTCCACGAATGAATCCCTGTTTTGCTTCTTCTTCTCGGCCAGGAGGACTACCCGGGTGTGTAGTTTTGTCCAGAAGGGTTTCTGCACTCCTGTCTCCCCGGCCGGGTAGATTTTTCCTTGTATTTTCCCCGGCCGGGTACTCCCTCATCCGAACTCCGAATGACTTGATTTTTGAGCCGTTGGAAACCTCTTGAAGTCTACTAACACTCAAAATGTAATAACCTTAATATCTTTTCTAATATCTGAGTTATGGTCGTTTGAAAATTGTGTCGCTACTTCACCGAAACACTGCACTCACCCAACTTTGGACCCTCACCATTTCCTCATCGCTTTGAACCACGTTTCGTGCCATATATCATTTGAAAGGTCTATGTGTCTAGTTTCTTATCCAATAAACAAAACTCAAGTCCAACTCCTACAACTCAAGATATTTCGATTTTCCTACAGCTTGTGTATTTTCGAATATTGTCAACTTTTACCGAACTTTGCCTAAACCTCCTTTCTTACATTCCTTTCACTCCCTTGGCTCCCGTATGTGATCTTTATGACTTTTATGCATGATTAGTTGATAATATATGATATGTTTGATTATTTATTCTAATTTTAGGGTTTCTTTGATAAGCGTAAATGTGACTTGAATACATGAACGTTTAAATGACACGTTTGAAGCTTTCTTGTATCCTCTTGCCTCTATAATTATTGTATGCATTGTAAACATGTTAAAATGTTTAATATGAGGATAGTTTGAATATTTTGGCTCGAGTTGATATGATTCATGAAAGATATGGAATGGATGAATATGAACCCTTCATGTATTGAACGTTTTGAATGAATTACTTGGTTATATGACATCATAACATGAGTTATGCTCTTTATGCATCTTCTATCATGTACATCACAAGCCGTGCGTCCATGTGATTTCATATTGAGTCAATTCTCATGAGTACACATTGTTCTCTTTCTTGTACAGTTCGTTTCTAGGGCGGAGACTTCCAAATTGAATAGGCACCCGTATTAATCATGCTTTATGTCTCGTAGTATTCCAGGTGAGGGTGTTTTTGTTCTAGTTACGTACTGAACCCTACAACCTCATATGATAAGTTTTAGCCAAAAACCTAATATATACCTATATATTGTTTTCAAATGGAGTCATCGAGTAAATATTTTCTCATGGGTTATGAAATATATTAATTATGTTACAAATGTATTGTGTTTCTCATGAATTGAATATGATGGCGGGAACATGTATTGAACACGGGCCCAGGGACTTAGTGTATTTGGCTATCCGGGGAGGCATCGGGCCGATGGTGATCCCGTACATTAGTCCCACATTGATTACTGCGAAATGGACCTCGTTAAGGAGTTTTTGATGAGGAAACGCTAACCAGGCTTTGAGGACTCATGAACCTCAATTGCCACATTGATATGTTTAGGTGGTCGGGCCTTGCAAACCCGTCCACCACCCGGAGGAAGAAGGTTGGAACTTATTTTATTGATTATGTTTATGTATGATTGTTATGCACCGTGCGGGAAGGCCGGGACACGGATTGCCCAAACGACTATGTCTTATGTTATGTTTTATGGTTTGCATGTATTATAATGTATTGTGTGATCTCGTATTCAATATAATAATTATATTTATCGTACACGGTCGGAGTTTGGTTGGGGATTGTGCACGCTCACTTGCCGAGCCTTATTGATTATGTATGATTTATGAACTTAACGAATTTAATATGAATTAGTTGTAAAGTCCGAGCACTGCTTAGTTATTTTCTTGCCCTTCGTGGGAACTACCTTTAAATAAAACCTTGCTCGGGATTTATGACTTACATGCGCATGTTTCTATATTTATGTATTGCTCCTGCTCACTCAGTCTTCTAGAGACTGACACCTCCCTCCCGCTTCTCAGTTCTTCCAGGTTTTGGCTAGGCGGGAGTGGAGTCATTGCAATTTTGTTCGAGTCACACTTATACACTCGAGTCGCATTTTATATTGTTATGTTTTAATTATAGTTCCTTTATGTATGTATTGGGCATGTGTGCCAATTATGATTATTGTTGGATATTGATTCGGGACAGATTGTATGTTTAGTTGAACCCGTTGTTAGGTTGCATGATGGATTTAAATTATATATTGGAATTGTCGGACTTGTTGCCATTATTGAATTGTATGAATTACACATTATTGCTTCCGCATTGCAGTCTTGGTTATTTTGATTTAATTGGTACAACGTTAGTTTCCGCCTAGCTAGGTACTTTTATTTTGTCTCCCGTTCGCTATGAGTCCAGTTCATGCTTGGATTAACCATTTCACGTGTGGACTAAACTTGTAGTGCAGGGGATGTGGTGCCTATCGTTGTGGGTGCTATATCCTTAAGTGGTATCAGAGGCCCAGGTTGCAAAACCGGGGTTTCTTTGTGTCGTGTCTTGTCAAGTATAGGTCGAACAGCTTAGGAACAACATGTCAACGTGTGCACCGCATTGATCATGAGCTTATCATTGAAATTTGATATGGAAAATATATTATCAAATGTATTTAGATTAAATTTTGTTGATTTATATGTTTTATTTTGCATCAAATACTCTTGGTGCTAATTATGTGTCATATGCACTTACTAACCAACATGCATTTATATTTGAATTGAGTTGTGAAAATGTAGGTTATTATCATTATATCGAACCACGGCCAATTTCTAAGATCGTGACAACTTGTCAAGAGCTCTTGTTTGGGTATGGGTGATTTGAAGAAACTTAGGGGTTAAGAGGAATTCGGATGGTTGGAGATTTTTGTGACAAGGCTATAGGTTGCGGATCCGGGCTTGCATTGAAGTTAAAAATCGAGAAATCAAGATCGGTTCAGAAGATTATAAATTTCATTATAGAAGAGATTGGAAAGAAAGAAATATGCCGGGATATTTCGGATTGTGAGATAAGGTCCGTGTTAGATGAAAGTTCATCAACCGGGACCAAGAGGCATTTAATTCAAAGGGAAAGTAAAGGAAAACCTTGAAGGTACTTTAATTTGAGGTTCGGATCAACGAAGAGGTGATGATAATCAAGAGGACTCGAAGTAGAATCGATTGTCGAGAGATAAGCAACAAAGGCCATCAAAGATGAGTTTCCAAGTGAATCAAGCTAATTGGTTTCAAGTTCGGGGTAGAAGGTTTGGAATATTATTTGTGAATGGAGACCGAGCCAAATCGACAAAGCAGAACTTCCAAATAAATCAAGTTTTGGAAGCCAAGTTCGGGAAGAAGCTGGATTTGAAAAGAGTTAAGGGAATCAATCCAAAATGGTGAATGCAAACCTATGGGAGGTAAAAATGTTTACAGTTTTATCTTTGGCTGGATTGCAGTTTAACTTCCAGATCCAAGATGAATTGTCGTGTTGTGAGGTTGAATTGAAAGATATGGAATAGCAAATGGAAACGGTAAAGAAAGGCAAAAAGCTTTTGGAGGAAATTGTGAAATCAGGTTTAGGCAAGTGGGAGGATGAGTCCATTCTACCAATATGAACTCATAAAGTATAAGTCAAGGGAATTTCAAACAGAGCAACAACCAGGTGTAAGATTCTAGATAATAATTGGCAATCCAATTTCAGGAAAGGATCGAAATACCCAATTATGTGGCCGTAGAAGACTTTGGAATCAAGAATTCTGATATCGGGCCATGGCAACATACAATTTCATACAAGAACACTTTAAGGATTTAGAAGACCGTGGGAAAAACGAGAGATGATCAACAAGTTCAAATCAAAGCCGTAATTAAGGAAATAGAGAACAAAATTTTTGGGTTAAAGCTTACCACCACAGTGACAGGTTCAATACATTCATGGCACGTGCACCATACATTGTATTAAATTATTTAATCTTTTAATAGCCTAAGGTGCTTGTCCCACATCGGTTGGAGAGGGGAACAAAGCCTCCTTTATAAAGGGGTGGATACCTTTCCCTTGTTAATGCCTTTTCCTGGGTGGGCGCCTTTGGGATTAAATTCCACCGGGAAGAACAAAACCGCGAGCGTGGTGTCGCTTAGCCCACCAAAGCGGATAATATCGACAGACGGGTTTTCGGGCTGTTACAAAATGGTATCAGAGCCGGGCCCGGGCCGGTGTGCCAGCAAGGACGCTGGGCCCTCTTAGGGGGGTGGACTGTAATAGGCTAAGGTGCTTGTCCCACATCGGTTGGAGAGGGGAATAAAGCCTCCTTTATAAGGGGGTGGATACCTTTCCCATGTTGAGGCCTTTTCCTGGGTGGGCGTCTTTGGGCTTAAATTCCACCGGGAAGAACAAAACCGTGAGGGTGGTGTCGCTTAGCCCACCAAAGCGGACAATATCGAAAGACGGGTTTTCGGGCTGTTACAAATCTTCTATATTTATATATGTGTGCGTGCATCTTTACTTGACATGCTTGCTCTAATGTGTTGCATCTCTAATTGTTGCCTATGTGCATTGGCATCTTAATCTAAAATGCATGGTTTAGTGTTTATTTGATAGGGAATTTTCTCCCTCTCCATCTATCAAATGCTACTTCAACCAAGCCATATTGGAATCTAGCTAGGCAGGAATTTTGGGTGGTAAAGTGTGGATTAAAGGAAAGAAAGAAATGCGGAGGCTCGAAATGTAGAACTGGAGGTTGGAACAGATGAAGGAGGTGGTTATCCCTAACAAATCATTTCAACGTAAGTGTGAGCAATATCTCCGGACATGTGGCTTGACTAGGACCTTGATACCAAGGAAGCTAAGATGACGAAGTTGGGAGTCTCATATTCCATAAGTGATAGAACAAGTTCAAAAGTTTGGGATAGAAACTTTTAAGGGGGAAAGCCAACCGGGAAATAAATTGAATTCACGGTTGTGCTCGGATGAGTTACTTTTAATAGGGATAATGGTAGTTCAAGATCCTAAGCAACGAGAATCTACAAGGAATGACAAGAGATGAAGTAGAAGATTATGATAATTGATGAATTTTAAGATCAAAATGGAAAACTTCAAGACTGCCATGAGGAATTTTGAGAATAGTTTCGAGAAGGGTAAGTGTTTCAAGGGTTGAAAATGGGTATGCGAGAAATAATGGGAATTGAAGTGATAAGACAAGGCAAAGGAATGATTGATGGTGACTGCGGTTGAAGAAGTAACCTTGTTGGTTTCGTAACATGAGAAGTACAAGCTAAATCTCCCTAGGTTGGAAAAGATCGTATATGGTATAACGTGTTTCATGCTTAGGAACATGGGGCCGTGAAAGAATTTCATGAATTGGCAAAGAAAGTATTGGGTAAAGGAAAAAGCCGATCAGGTCATCATATTCTGTGATGGGCAAAGTGAAGTCAATTCAGTAGGACGTTGGAAGTGGAAGGTCTAGGAGAGACCACAACTTAAACAACATGGGAATTCTGGCTCGTCAGTCATTTTTCCATGATGAGCCGGGGATGCTACTAGAATGGAAAATAAAAATTTGGGCTGCTAGAACCTAGCTCGGGCATTCAATAGGGGTTGAGTTTAATTGGTAGAGAATGATGAATTAATTGGGTTGAGTTCAAGCACACACTAAAGATTAGAGGATCGACCGTGGATTGAGAATTGGGTGATCATTGAAGCCTTGAACAAGTCGTGCATTTAAGCCGTGACACTAGGGCTAAAAAGGAATCTCCAACAAGAATCCCTCCTTGAATCGAATCACTATAATTGAAGATTTCCGAACAACGGTGAACGGTACATCAAGCATCCATGGCATATGCATAAATTTGACTTTTAGTATGAATAATTTTATGACGATAAGTGTTTTGATTGCTTGTTGTATTAACTATTTTTGCATGATTGATACTTGACGTATTTGATATCTCCTACTTGTTTCTTGTGTGGTTGTTGTGTGGTTATTTAATTAGTTGTTGTTTTGAGAGCTTAAGAGTTTCTCTTTCCTTGTGTTTGAGAGACGGGGTTCTCTCATTGTCTGTTTGAGAGACGGGGTGCTCTCACTAGTTGTTTGTGAGAGACGGGGTTCTCTCCTTCCTGCTCGAAAGACGGGGTTCTTTCGTTGCCTGCTACCTGTTAGACTTGCGAGTGCCTAGGTTTCGATGAGTTGAGGGTCGTAACGTAACAACAATTGAAGACCCGTTGTGCTTGAAGACCTTTTCAGAACTAATTCCTGATGGGGAGTTGCTAACCCACGTGGGATGAACACGGTAAAGTTTACGTGGAAATCAGAAATCAAGGCAGTGGACTTGGGGACCAGGTCCTCTTAAGGGGGAGAGGCTGTAACGGCCCAACTTTTCGGCCGTACATGTATGACGTCACGAGTGGGTTTAGACCGAGTGTTATGTGATTTAATTATGCTTTAATTGCTAAGTGAGTGTTTAATTAATAATTTCGTGAACTAATTGCTATTATGTGACCAATATGATTTATATGATTATGTTCTTTAATCTCGTTTTCTAATATGGTTACTTACAATTAATGTTTTATGTTGAATTTGTACTTATTTGAACCTATATGAAATCCTTGGACTTAATCGTACCTTGAATTTGAACCCAATTGCTATCTTACCAAACCTTGGGGCCCTAATTGAATTACTTAAATTCTCTAAGGACCAAAGTGCAATTTTCCCTCATTCTTGCCCTTAAAGACACGATCCACACCCCTTCCCCCTTCAACCTCATTCTTCATCTTCATTTTCTCTTAATAAGACAACGGTTCCCAACTCTTTTCCCCTTCTTAAAATTGATCGATCCATCATCAAACAAGAAAGGCAAGGGATTCAAGCTCCATTCTTCTCCTTCAAGTTCAAGCTTCAAGCCTCCATCTTCTTCCTTCCTTCCTCCATTCATTTTCTCCAAGGTATAATGTGGGTTTTTGTATATTTGTGATTCTTGCCTATGACTTGTAATCTTGTGTGTGTATATGTATGAATACATGACAATCTATGAATTCTATGTTTGATTATTTGGATTCTTGAAGCAAGAACATGTGTATGTGTATATATGTGTATATATGTGTATGTATATATATGTGTAGATGTGTGGCTTTGTGAATTAATGTGTTTTAATTTGTTCTAAACTTGCATTTGACATTCCTACATGATATATTACACGTTTTAAGTGTTTTGGGTTGAGTTTTGGTTGGGATTTTTGCCCCCATTCTTCCCTCCACGCATGACCCCCTGTTTTGCTTCTTCTTCTCGGCCAGGAGGACTACCCGGGCGGGTAGTTTTGTCCAGAAGGGTTTCTGCACTCCTGTCTCCCTGGCCGGGTAGATTTTTCCTTGTATTTTCCCCGGCCGGGTTCTCCCTCATCCGAACTCCAAATGACCTGATTTTTGAGCCGTTGGAAATCCCTTGAAGTCTAATAACACCTCTAATTGGAATCACCTTAATATCTTTTCTCATTTCTGAGTTGTGGTCGTTTGAAAATTGTGTCACTACTTCGCCGAAATAGTGCACTCACCCAACTTCGGACCCTCGCCATTTGCTCATCGCTTTGAACCACGTTTGCTGCCATATATCATATGAAAGGTCCATGTGTCTAGTTTCTTATCCAAGAAACAAAACTCAGTTCCAACTCCTAAAACTCAAGATATTTCCATTTTTCGACATCTTGTGCGTTTTCGATTATTGTCAACTTTTACCGAACTTTGCCTAAACCTCCTTTCTTACGTTCCTTTCACTCCCTTGGCTCCCGTATGTGAATTTTATGACTTGTATGCATGATTAGTTGATAATATATGATATGTTTGATTATTTATTCTAATTTTAGGGTTTCTTTGATAAGCGTAAATGTGACTTGAATCCCTGAACATTTAAATGACACGTTTGAAGATTTATTGTATCCTCTTGCCTCTATAATTATTGTATGCATTATAAACATGTTAAAATGTTTAATATGAGGATAGTTTGAAGATTTTGGCTCGAGTTGATATGATTCATGAAAGATATGGAATGGATGAATGTGAACCCTTCATGTATTGAACGTTTTGAATGAATTACTTGGTTATATGACATCATAACATGAGTTATGCTCTTTATGCATCTCCTATCATGTACATCACATGACGTACGTCCATGTGGTTTCATATTGTGTCAATTCTCACGAGTACACATTGTTCTCTTTCTTGTACAGTTCGTTTCCAGGGCGGAGACTTCCAAATTGAATAGGCACCCGTATTACTCATGCTTTATGTCTCGTAGTATTCCAAGTGAGGGTGTTTTCGTTCTTGTTACGTAGTGAACCCTACAACCTTATATGATAAGTTTTGGCCAAAAACCTAATATATACATATATATTGTTTTCAAATGGAGTCACTGAGTAAATATTTTCTCAAGGGTTATGAAATATATTAATTATGTTACAAATGTATTGTGTTTCTCATGAATTGAATATGATGGCGGGAACATGTATTGAACACGGGCCCAGGGACTTAGTGTATTTGGCTATCAGGGGAGGTATCTGGCCGACGGTGATCCCGTACATTAGTCCCACATTGATTACGGCGAAATGGACCTCGTTAAGGAGTTTTTGACGAGGAAACGCTAACCGGGCTTTGAGGACTCATGAACCTCAATTGCCACATTGATATGTTTAGGTGGTCGGGCCTTGCAAATCCGTCCACCACCCGGAGGAAGAAGGTTGGAACTTATTTTATTGATTATGTTTATGTATGATTGTTATGCACAGTGCGGGAAGGTCGGGACACGGATTGCCCAAACGACTATGTCTTATGTTATGTTTTATGGTTTGCATGTATTATAATGTATTGTGTGATCGCGTATTCAATATAATAATGATATTTATCGTACACGGTCGGAGTTTGGTTGGGGATTGTGCACCCTCACTCGCCTAGCCTTATTGATTATGTATGATTTATGAACTTAACGAATTTAATATGAATTAGTTGTAAAGTCCGAGCACTGCTTAGTTATTTTCTTGCCCTTCGTGGGAACTACCTTTAAATAAAACCTTGCTCGGGATTTATGACTTGCATGCGCATGTTTCTATATTTGTGTATTGCTCCTGCTCACTCAGTCTTCTAGAGACTGACCTCTCCTTCCCGCTTCTCAGTTCTTGCAGGTTTTGGATAGGCGGGAGTCGAGTCATTGCAATTTTGTTCGAGTCACACTTGTACACTCGAGTCGCATTTTATATTGTTATGTTTTAATTATAGTTCCTTTATGTATGTATTGGGCCTGTGTGCCAATTATGATTATTTTTGGATATTGATTCGGGACAGATTGCATGTTTAGTTGACCCCGTTGTTAGGTTGCCTGATGGATTTAAATTATATATTGGAATTGTCGGACTTGTTGCCATTGTTGAATTGTATGAATTACACATTATTGCTTCCGAATTACACTCTTGGTTATTTTCATTTAATTGGTACAAGGTTAGTTTCCGCCTAGCTCGGTGCTTTTATTTTGTCTCCCGTTCGCTATGAGTCCAGTTCATGCTTAGATTAACCATTTCACGTGTGGACTAGACTTGTAGTGCGGGGGATGTGGTGCCTATCGTTGTGGGTGCTACATAACATATCAAACCGAAACGTACGTACCTTATCAGAGCATACCTTACCTTGCAACTTAGCATATGCTATAAGCGTACCTCTCCGTGTCATCCTAATCCGAAGCTGGCATGAAGATACACGGTTTGGAGCATAGCCTCGTTGCAAAACACAAGCTTACATACGCTTATACTTATAGTTTTCAAAACCCAAACCGTTAGGCAAAATCATAAACATACCGTATAAGCACATATCTATTATATAAATATAATAGTATATTCACATGCGGGCTTGAAAATAAGCGCGTAGGGTTGTAGGTCGCATTAACTAAAAGAAAATCCTAAAACCTCACCTTATACCAAAAGCGCTCTCAGACGAGTGTTGAAGACCAAGAAGAAACTAAATGGCAGAACCGACACCTCCCGAACCAAACTCTGAGACAAACAAACACAACTTATGACTTAGACTCGATCATGAACCATTTAAACGCTCGGTAAATGCGAATGGATGCAAGTGATGTAAAAGTGATAACAAGAGGTAGCAGGTCGAGCACCCAAGTTCACATTCGTATACAAATATCGAAATCTTAGCAAAACTTTCATACTCATATCACAACATATGATTTATACATAAAACATGTCAAAATCAAATAATAACAAGTCAAGAAATATCAATTCATACATAAAAACAAGCACATAACATACAAGGATCAAGGTCGGGGAAAGAAAAGGGCAAAAAGGATAAACGAACGAACAAAGCAAGCGAACCAAGGCCTCTGGGGGACTAACGGACATTAGTCCCCGTCCTTCATCTCCCCAATAATGTTCTTTAGTGGGTAGAGATCCTCCAGGAGCCTGCTAACGGCCGTTAGCCCAAAAAGCTCTCCAGGCGGCTAACGCCAGCTTCGTCTTTTCACGAAATCGGCACTGTTTGTTAGGAATAGTGCCCTAGAAAGCCGATTGTATATCCGCTTTGTGCTTTTCCTTATTGTAATCACAGACAATCTTTGAATAAAATAACGAATTGAGGCAACACTTCTTTATATGCTCTTGTTTGGTATGCGTTTACTTTAGCTGTGCATGTATGAGAACTCCCCTAATCCTGATGACTTTAGGACTCTACCATTTAGGTGAAATGGTTCATGAAACGAGCCCTATATCACATAAGTCATGATTAGTAAAATACTCCAAGCCGATGAGTCCTACAGACAGTGGGAGTGTCAACCTGACTCCTCTAAGGCTTGCTTGTGGGATCACGCCCTTAAGAAGGACCACCTTGTTTCATGGAGGTGCAAAGTGTATAGTTGATACGTGCGTGATACATGAGGGTGCTTACTTTAATAAGTAAGTTCACTGAGGTGCCCCGTGTGAGAACATTCCTAAATGGGAAAGGAAGTTTCTATTTCAGGAAATGGAAACTTCCAGATTAGGAAATATCTCACGAGTCATTGATGTGATTAATTGATCCTTAGACTTGAGGTTCCATGTTACTTTATGAGTTAACTCTGTAGTCTTTGGTATAAGCTTTAAAGGGTGTCGCCTTAGACAACTGATTCAAGGCTTATGCTGGGGCTGCACAAGTGATTCATGAAAGTGAATGAGAATCAAGAAAGGACCTACACTTGCATTTGCAAGGTGATCTCTTATTGTGTAAGTCATTCATATGCCATATGGAGTCCTTGGCCAAGGCAGTAGATCAAGACATCAAGAAAAGGGTTTCTTGGATTGAGATCAAATGGATATGAAATGCACTTAGCTTTAAGACCGGATTATTAGGGTTCTGATTATTCCCTTGCCCTAGATCTTGGTTGAGAGATAGTAAGTAGGAGGATTGTATCTCACATGAATCAATGACTTAAAGGTTCTGTCGAATCCGAACATTCCAATTCAGCTAGGGGTTAAACACCTGTTGCTAGACTATGGTCGTTTAATCTGTGGACTGATTAATTAATTAGTGAATTAATTAATTAGGGTCACTGCTAATTGAATTGAGAACCTAGAGGGTCACACACAACAACTTGGTTACATGAGTTGAGGCTTGAAAATGATTAAACGAGTTAATCGGGCCAAGAGGGTTCCACACGTGTGAATTCACACGTGTGGCTCACGTGAGTGACACGTGTCACTGTGACACGTGTCACACACGTGTGTATATATATATATTATATATATATTAAATAATTAATTGGTTAATTATTTAATAGACTTTGGTTTAATTTTGAATTAAAAAGAAAGTCTAATTTTGGAGAAAATAATCTAGTTAATTAATTATGAATTAATTAATTAGATAAAAATAAGTTATTTATTTTATAATAAATAAAGTATAAAATTATCCAAAAATAGTTTGGATATTTTTAGCTCTCTTAAAAGTTGACTAGAATTAGAATTCAAAGTCAAAGTTGGAAAATACTTGATGATCAAGTAATAGGAGAGAGGGACCAAAATCCTAGCCCATAAAGGACTAGGAATTTCGGCACCCCCTTTCCTATAAATAGGGGAGCTCGAGCTCCTTATGGAGCTAATTGACAATTCTTGGTTCATGTGTTGAACACCTTCCTTTCTCCAAGATTATATTAAACCCTAGGTTAAGCCTAAACACTAACTAGAGAACTAGCATCCTTACTAGTTAGATTGTGATCAAGTTGGTGGACTTTCTCTAGAGACTTCAAGTTAGAAGTTTGAAGATTCGAGCTTTACCAAAGGAGAGGGGATCAAGCCGCGAGAAGAGCGTTCTTGGGTGGCTTGAAACGCTTCAAGAAAGAATAAAAGAAAAGTAAGTTTTCTATCTTTACGAATTTGGTTACACGATTGCGAGTTCAAGGTCCTTTTGTTGGGAAAATTTTTTTTAAATTCCGCTGCTTTCTGATTCGTGTTTTCCAACAAGTGGTATCAGAGCCACCTCGTTAATCGTGTCTCTGATTCGTCTCAATTATACTGAATTTGGTAGAAATTCTTAGGCTTGATGCGATTGAGTATTTGTAATTGTTTTAGAAAGCCTGAATTACGAAACTGTATTTTTTCCTGAAAGTTTCTGAAAATTGGTTTTTATAAAATTTAATTTTGAAAAACAATTTTAGATTTGAAACTGTATAAACTCTTTTTGGATTTCTTGGATTGGTTTTGCTTTTGAACGAAAACACGAAACGAAAACCCGGATCGCGACGAACACGCGAAACCCCGCGCGCGAAGGCGTCGCGCGCGCGGGCTTCGCGCGCACCGCCCGCCTGGCCTAGGCGTGCGCAGGGCGTCCCGCCCAGCCCCTCCCGCACGCCGTGCGGGAGCCTTCCGGGCGAGCCTAGGCGTGCCCGCCCAGGGCGGCCGAGACTGGCCGCCCACCCCGCCCGCATGCTTGCGGGAAAGCCGCGCGCAGCAGCGCTCAGCGTGCGCGCTGTGCGCGCCTGTCGCGTGCGCGCCGCGTGCGTGCGTTCTTCTCCGCGTACGGGCCCCGTTTTCGTGATCCGGCCCTTTTGTGTTTCGTGCAATCCAGTCCCAATTTTTTATTTTAATTTTAAAAATTTTATTTTTGAATATTTATTTTAATTTTTGAATAAAACTTAAAATTGGGATTTTTGAGAAATTGAAGCGGTTTATATTTTGGGAAAATACATCTTTGATAAAATTATTAATTTTCAGAAATTAATTGGAATTTTATTTGTTTTGGTAATTTGGGATTTATTGAAAACTTTTATAAATAAGACTCGCATCAAGTCGTGTTTTAAGCTATTAGAGCTTAAAGCGAGAATTTTAATTTATTGGTTAAATTTAAATTCTTGCAAAAGCATGTTTGGTGATCATGAGTTTAGATCTATGTATGGTTTTAATTTATGTACGTGGATGGTTTAAATTGGGGTTGGAGCCCTATAGTTGCGTTTTTCAATTGAGGTTGGAGCCTCACTTATGTGCGTACTGTTATGTGATTTATTATGTGGCTTTCCATATTACTGTTTTTGAGGCCGGGGTATGCCCCGTGTAATTGTCTAAGGCCAATATGAAGATTGAGCCTTATTACTTTATGTCTTTTTCTTTTTATTGTAATTTGAGAGTAGAGATAGGTGGTGAGGTTTTATTTTCATTTTGGAGACAATGCACCCATGGAGTAAGATGGACCACATTCAAGTAACAAGGAGGCCATAAGTGAAGACCCCTCAAAATGTTAGGGAGGGGAATCTCAATTGTTAAATGTAATAGAGATAGGGCTCGTATTTTGTTACTGCTTTCCCTTATGTGATTTGAACTGTTTATGTGGCATGTATGTTAGAACTTGTGATTGTGGAGTGGCTCCCACATATCACGCATAAGATAGGTAGAACCCATGATCATTACATGTTAGTATCATGCTAGGACATGTTATCTGTTTATGTGCTTGTTTGAAATGCATTTAAGTGTACTTGCATTAATCAAGACTAATAAAATTGGATAACATATATGTTGGTGAGGTCGAACCGGTCAACTCTCCGGTTGATTCGAAAATTCCCATTAAATATTAAGCTAATTTCGAACAAATAGGTGTTTAATTCGAGATGCAAATTTTGAATTAAATTCCTAGCATTCCATCAATAGGTTTTAAGTTTAGTAAGTAAAGCTAGTTATTGTCCGCGAGTCGTGGGATAGCTAGTGGAGCTTATTAGTTCTTAGTTACCTAATTAATCATTTTAAATGATCAATATTTCGTGGTCAATTTTAGCAAGGGCGATGTCCGCGAGTCGTGGGTCGTTCGAACTAAGTTTTGGTCATGATCTTATGATTGATGGGTCTAGCTTAACGCCTAAGTAAATATGGATGTCGCACGAGTCGTGGGTCCATATTGAAAGATAGGTGATGCAAAAACAATTACTAAGAGTTCTAAAGGTGTTAGAATTGGTAAGTTGTACCTACCTAGGGTTCTTGCTAAGAATGTCCGCGAGTCGTGGGTTCGAGGTAAAATGCCTAGGATCTTAGTACCCATTGGGAAACGTGTTCCTCTTAGATCTTTGGGAATTCTAGATCTTTGAAAAACAGTGGGAGCTACAATAGATTAAAGACCTTATCTTTTGTATATTGTTATAATTCAGCATGCTCACTAGTTCTCTGTTTTACCATTTAGGTCGTAGATTCTGTGATTCTCTACGTGTTTTGAAATGGCAACCAAAAACCCTCTTGTATCGATCCTCGAGTCAAACAAGTTGACTGGTCCCAACTATTCTGATTGGCTGAGGAATCTAAAAATCATTTTAGATTCTGAGAAGAGAACTTATGTTCTCTTCGAAGGGGAGCCTAGTCCCGAAGGGGAGGCTCCCACTCGGGCTGAGCGGGACGCGATTCAGAAGTGGAAGGATGATAATCTCCAAGCCCGTTGCCTTATGTTGGCTAACATGTCTCCGGACTTGCAAAGGCAACATGAGGCCATGGAATTTGCTTGGGAGATTTACGACCACTTAGAGCAACTTTACCGCCCTCATGAACGTGTTACAAGGTATAACACTTCAAAGGAATTATTCCACTTGAGAATGAGGGAAGGTTCAAGTGTCCATGAATATGGACTCAAGTTTCTTGCCCTTACTGAGAAACTTGCTTCCATGGACATGCCACTGAAAGATGAACTTTCAGTGGATTTGTTGCTAGCTTCGCTCCCACCATCATTCAACCCATTTGTCCTTAACTTCAACATGAATCATGCTGGTGCTACTGTAGCTGAGCTGATTAGTCAGCTTGTGACTGCTGAAAGCACGATCAAGAAGGACAATAAGGTTTTGATGGTGAATGCTCCATCTTCCTCTTCTGGGCCTTCTAAAGGTAAGGGCAAGAAAGCCCAAAAGAAGAAGAAGAAACCCCTTAGGCCCACTGGTGGCATTTCGAAGGGGAAGGCCCAAAAGAAGAAGCGTGATCAGAAAGAGGATGTTTGCTTCCATTGTGGCAAAGCGGGACATTGGAGGAGAAACTGCCCAGAGTACAAGGCTACTCTAAAGAAAGGTATCTTTCTCGTTGAAGTAAATCTTTCTATTAATTCTAGTTCTTGGGTACTTGATACCGGTTGTGGAACTCATATCTGTAATGATGTACAGATGCTAAATGAAGTCCAACAACTCAAAGAAGGAGAATGTGTCTTGAAGATCGGCGATGGCTCAAACGTTGAAGCTCGAGCTTTAGGCACAATTAGATTAGATTTAGGTAGTTTTGAGTTAGTATTAAACAAAGTCCTTTATGTACCGAGCATTATTCGTAATATAATTTCAGTTCCAATATTGGATTGTGAAGGTTATGAAACTTATATTAAGAATGGTAAATATTTTATCAAACGGAACAACTCTTCCGTTCACATCGGTACTCTAAGTAATGGACTTTACCTAACTCAAAATATCAATATTATGAATATTCAACGAGAAACAAAGCGTAAGAGAGATGACAAAGTTTCAGCTCCCTTATGGCACGCTAGATTAGGACACATTTCCAAGAACAGAATTAGCAAGATAAACACTTTAGGATCATTCTCTGAATATGATCTCAAAGAGTTGACTTCTTGCGAATCCTGTCTCAAAGGAAAGATGTCCAAAGTTCCTTTTAAAGGAACTGTGGAACGTGCCACTGAGGTTTTGGATTTGATCCATACTGATGTTTGTGGACCGCTTAGTGTAAGCACTAGAAACAATCATCAGTACTTCATAACCTTTACTGATGACTTTAGTCGGTATGGTTATCTATACTTAATGAAGTATAAATCTGAAGCTTTTGAGAAATTCTTAGAATTTCAAAAGGAGGTTGAGAACCAAACTGGTCACAAGATCAAAGCACTTCGATCTGATCGAGGAGGCGAATATCTTAGTGAAGAATTCCTTAATCATCTCAAGGATAATGGGATTATCTCTCAGTGAACTCCTCCGGGAACTCCTCAGCTTAATGGAGTTTCTGAGAGAAGGAATCGAACCCTACTTGATATGGTTCGTTCCATGATGAGTTTCACTGACTTACCACCTTCCTTCTGGGGTTATGCCCTAGAAAGTGCAGCAAAGATTTTGAATCTTGTTCCCTCTAAGTCAGTCCCTAAGACGCCCTATGAAATGTGGCATGGTAAAATCCCTAGTTATTCTTACTTAAGAATTTGGGGTTGTCCTGCTTACGTGAAGAGGACAGTGGGAGATAAGTTAGAGTCTCGTTCTAACTTATGCTACTTTGTAGGTTATCCTAAGGAATCCATAGGATACTACTTCTATGATCAATCTGAGCAAAAGGTGTTTGTTTCCAGAAATGCCACTTTTCTTGAGGAACCGTTCCTTAAAGAAAAGAAAGGAAAGATCATAGAATTAGAAGAAGTACAAAATGACCCCACATCACCCACTGAAGAAACGTCCCACTCTGATCAACTACAACCAATCACGAATTTCGATACACACGAAGATCCTCCTCTAAGGCGTTCTGAACGCACTCCTAGACAGCCGGAGAGATGGTATGGATTCTTCCATGAAATCTCTCAAAAGGATAATGATCCTTTAACATATGAGGAGGCACTTTCAGATTCTGACTCTGAACAGTGGATAGAAGCCATGAAATCCGAAATAGATTCCATGAACTCCAACCAAGTTTGGACCTTGGTAGATTTGCTTGATGGGGCCAAACCCATAGGTTGCAAATGGATCTTTAAGAGAAAGCTTGGAGTTGATGGAAGCATTGCAGCCTACAAAGCAAGACTGGTTGCAAAAGGATTCACTCAAAGACCCGGCGTGGATTTTGACGAAACCTTTTCACCAGTTGCAATGCAAAAGTCTATTCGAATCATGCTTGCCATTGCTGCATATTATGACTATAAGATATGGCAAATGGATGTGAAAACTGCCTTTCTCAATGGTGACATTGACAAAGACATTTATATGGAGCAACCCATAGGTTTCACATTCAGTGGGAGTGAGCAAAAGGTTTGCAAACTCCAAAGATCAATCTATGGATTGAAACAGGCTTCTAGGAATTGGAACATTCGATTTGATGAATCGGTCAAAGCGTTTGGCTTCATCCAAATTTCGAATGAATCATGTGTGTATAGAAAGGAATTGGAGACCTCAGTACAATTCTTAGTACTTTATGTTGATGACATCCTTCTTATTGGGAATTCGAAGGATGACATGAAAGTGACTAAGTTATGGTTATCGAACCAATTCGAGATGAAAGATCTTGGTGATGCGTCCTATATCCTTGGAATTAAAATCTATAGAGATAGATCTAGAAGGTTAATAGGACTATCACAGTCGATGTACATTGACAAAGTATTGAAGAGATTCAATATGGAGTCGGCAAAGGTTAAGAACCTTCCTATGAGTGTAGGAACATGTCTTTCAAAGAAGATGTGTCCTAAGACTGACCTTGAGAAGGAAAGAATGACTCATACACCTTATGCATCAGCAATAGGTAGCATAATGTATGCAATGTTATGTACTCGACCGGATGTGGCTTATGCACTTAGTGTAACAAGTCGTTTCCAATCTGACCCTGGAGATGGTCACTGGGCTGCCGTGAAGAATATTCTTAAGTACTTGAAAAGTACTAAAGATTTATTCTTAGTTTACGGAGGTCAAAAAGATCTTACTGTCGAAGGATACTGCGATGCAAGCTTTGCATCTGACTTAGAAGATTTTAAGTCAATGTCAGGATACATTTTCTGCCTAAACGGCGGAGCAGTGAGTTGGAAGAGTTCCAAGCAGACTACCACTGCAGATTCGACCACTGAGGCCGAATACTTAGCTGCAAATGATGCAGCTAAGGAAGGTGTTTGGATAAGAAACTTCATTCAAGAGTTGAATGTTGTTCCTAGCATGAAAGACCCCATTACTGTGTTTTGTGACAACACTGGGGCGGTTGCTCAAGCAAGAGAACCAAGATCTCACCAACGGACCAAGCACATTATGAGGAAGTATCACCTAATCCGTGATATTATCAAAAGAGGAGATGTGCAAATTGAGAGGGTCACATCAGCAGAGAACGTGGCAGATCCACTTACTAAACCCCTTAGTCGAGAAGCTTTCCAAGGTCATCTTCAGAAGATGGGACTTAGAGTAGCTTTAGAATGGCTTTGACGGGCAAGTGGGAGATTGTTAGGAATAGTGCCCTAGAAAGCCGATTGTATATCCGCTTTATGCTTTTCCTTATTGTAATCACAGACAATCTTTGAATAAAATAACGAATTGAGGCAACACTTCTTTATATGCTCTTGTTTGGTATGCGTTTACTTTAGCTGTGCATGTATGAGAACTCCCCTAATCCTGATGACTTTAGGACTCTACCATTTAGGTGAAATGGTTCATGAAACGAGCCCTATATCACATAAGTCATGATTAGTAAAATACTCCAAGCCGATGAGTCCTACAGACAGTGGGAGTGTCAACCTGACTCCTCTAAGGCTTGCTTGTGGGATCACGCCCTTAAGAAGGACCACCTTGTTTCATGGAGGTGCAAAGTGTATAGTTGATACGTGCGTGATACATGAGGGTGCTTACTTTAATAAGTAAGTTCACTGAGGTGCCCCGTGTGAGAACATTCCTAAATGGGAAAGGAAGTTTCTATTTCAGGAAATGGAAACTTCCAGATTAGGAAATATCTCACGAGTCATTGATGTGATTAATTGATCCTTAGACTTGAGGTTCCATGTTACTTTATGAGTTAACTCTGTAGTCTTTGGTATAAGCTTTAAAGGGTGTCGCCTTAGACAACTGATTCAAGGCTTATGCTGGGGCTGCACAAGTGATTCATGAAAGTGAATGAGAATCAAGAAAGGACCTACACTTGCATTTGCAAGGTGATCTCTTATTGTGTAAGTCATTCATATGCCATATGGAGTCCTTGGCCAAGGCAGTAGATCAAGACATCAAGAAAAGGGTTTCTTGGATTGAGATCAAATGGATATGAAATGCACTTAGCTTTAAGACCGGATTATTAGGGTTCTGATTATTCCCTTGCCCTAGATCTTGGTTGAGAGATAGTAAGTAGGAGGATTGTATCTCACATGAATCAATGACTTAAAGGTTCTGTCGAATCCGAACATTCCAATTCAGCTAGGGGTTAAACACCTGTTGCTAGACTATGGTCGTTTAATCTGTGGACTGATTAATTAATTAGTGAATTAATTAATTAGGGTCACTGCTAATTGAATTGAGAACCTAGAGGGTCACACACAACAACTTGGTTACATGAGTTGAGGCTTGAAAATGATTAAACGAGTTAATCGGGCCAAGAGGGTTCCACACGTGTGAATTCACACGTGTGGCTCACGTGAGTGACACGTGTCACTGTGACACGTGTCACACACGTGTGTATATATATATATTATATATATATTAAATAATTAATTGGTTAATTATTTAATAGACTTTGGTTTAATTTTGAATTAAAAAGAAAGTCTAATTTTGGAGAAAATAATCTAGTTAATTAATTATGAATTAATTAATTAGATAAAAATAAGTTATTTATTTTATAATAAATAAAGTATAAAATTATCCAAAAATAGTTTGGATATTTTTAGCTCTCTTAAAAGTTGACTAGAATTAGAATTCAAAGTCAAAGTTGGAAAATACTTGATGATCAAGTAATAGGAGAGAGGGACCAAAATCCTAGCCCATAAAGGACTAGGAATTTCGGCACCCCCTTTCCTATAAATAGGGGAGCTCGAGCTCCTTATGGAGCTAATTGACAATTCTTGGTTCATGTGTTGAACACCTTCCTTTCTCCAAGATTATATTAAACCCTAGGTTAAGCCTAAACACTAACTAGAGAACTAGCATCCTTACTAGTTAGATTGTGATCAAGTTGGTGGACTTTCTCTAGAGACTTCAAGTTAGAAGTTTGAAGATTCGAGCTTTACCAAAGGAGAGGGGATCAAGCCGCGAGAAGAACGTTCTTGGGTGGCTTGAAACGCTTCAAGAAAGAATAAAAGAAAAGTAAGTTTTCTATCTTTACAAATTTGGTTACACGATTGCGAGTTCAAGGTCCTTTTGTTGGGAAAATTTTTTTTAAATTCCGCTGCTTTCTGATTCGTGTTTTCCAACACTGTTCACCCCTGCAAACTCACTCAAATATGGAAGCCACATAACCAACACATAAGGGCATGATATGGTTGCAATTATACTCAAAAACCACGCATAAAACTCATCCAAAACACGTCCCAAACTCAGCAAATCCGAAGAGCAAAGAAAGGTTGCAAAATCAGCAAGTTCATATATTCAAGCTCAAAAGCAACAATGGTATCTCTTCACACACTCAAGCATCAACAATTACAAGTTCATACAAGTATAAAGGAAGCTTAAGTGGTCACATAACAAGCTCTAAACTAAGAAATAACACATAGAGATGCATATGATTAGAGATTCTTACATAAACCCTTGCTATTCATCATGATCATCATAACTCATGAATTCTCAAGTGAAGACAAGAATTATTTGGACGAAAATGAGCAAAAATAAGTGGAGGGCAAGAATCCATCCTTACCTTGAAGCTTGTAGAAGGAAAAGATGAAGATTGAACTCAAAATCCTTAAGGTATGAATAGTGGTATGAAGATTTAGAATCCCTTTCAAGCGGCTCGTGCCTCGGTAATTGGAATATTAAGTCAAATCCGTTGAGGAACTATTGAATCCATCTTCGATAATCGGATCTTGAAGTCATGGAATTGTGAAGTCTTCGAATTCTTATTGTTCTTTGGACGAACTCTCACTCGGTATGAAAATTTTCCCCACTTGAAACATTTCCTCAATCTCCTGTATGAATCCCATCCATATCATTCGGACTGCGACAGTTAGATTATTGTATGGGTTCCGAGTAAAAGGAAACATCAAATCTCTTGTTTGAAAATCGAATCTTGTTATTCTCATAATGTTGTTGAGGTCTTGAAATTCCTTAAAATTCTTGAAATTCGGATCCCTTACTTGATTTTCGAACTTAGACCGGACCTTCATCTCACTCAAACAGCATATGGGCTTCCTACTATTAACACGTGAACTTCCATGTACATATCTCTCTATCTTGAAGAAGTCGGAGAACATTTCCTTGAAGATTTCTTAAAATTCGGATCTCTTTCTTGTACTCGAACTCAAACCAGATCTACATCCTGAATTAGAAGTGTGAGATTAGAACCTTTGTTTGTTCATTCCCATTTGAACCGCATTCCTTGTTTCTCGTACAAAGTAGGTACAACTGAATTTAGTAAGCTTCTTGAATTCCATCCCTATTCACTTGTAATAATTCCAGACTTTAAGGAGATCCTTGACGACACCGGTCCTCTTAAGTTTCTAATATAACATCTTTCATCTTCCTCATTCCCTCGTAAAAATTTTCAGATTTAGGGCAATTCCTCGAATCCCAATCTCTCAAACTCCATTATAAATTCGACCATATTCTTCAGTTCTCGTTTAAGATTTAAGAACTCTTAGAATTCTTCTCACCGTTGCATTAGAACAAGCAAACTAATAGGAAGATTCTCGAGTAAGTCTCCTAAGCGATCTTCTCCCAAGCTCTTCAAACTCTACTTCTTGAACCACCTCAGAGCTCAATCTTAAATTTGAATAGAAGATATACTTCATCTTTTCTTGGAAACTTTCCGAATCAGTTTTCCCATCCATACCACCTCGGATATCCTTTTCTTGATCTTGACATCATCACCCCTTTCCTTATCACTTCGAAAGATCAAACCCTTAAAACCTCATGTAAACCGAAGATATTCATTTCCTTTGTTTTCCCGGTATTGTTGACCAATATTGGGACTATATCCTGAAATAAAAGCATAATTTCCAAGAAATAGCGATACATATCGGTTTTTAGTGCATGTTCATGTGAACTATTAACATAAATAATCCAGATAATTCAAGTAATTCACATGATTGATGAAAATGAATGCAAACAAACACATAATCCTAAGTCGAACGACCTAAACAGACTCGACACGACGCTAGAGCTCTAGTTTTGTAACCAGAAGCTCTGATACCACTTTAGGATGTAACACCCCGGAGCGCAGAGCACTACATCCCCCGCACCATAGTCCAACACGTGTAACGAAATGAGAACTCCGCACACGTATCAAACTACAGCAAACGGGAGATAAACAAAATCTCTCTTATGCTAGGCGGTTTAGACCCTAAATTAGAGTGCGCAGCAATAAACAAAGCAAAAGCAGAAGTCCCAGGATTCAAATAAAAACAAATATACACACTTGCCAAATAACAACAAATATAAGTATCCAAGTTCAAAGTTAAATTCTTCTAATACAAATTGCTCAAATCGATTAACAACCGCATATACATAATTCCACAAGTTCAAAGGAACAAAATAAAGTGAAACGATGCATGAGACTAACTATGAAACTCAAGACTCGACCAAAAAGACTGTCGCCTAGCACAACTCCCCACGAACACCTACAACTCAAAGAAACAAAGGGGAAAAAGAGAAACGAAAATGAGGGTCAGTCCTAACGACTGGTGAGGGGGCTAACTCACGCACACGTACGTATACATAAGATCAAAGCATATTCCAAAGTTAAAGACTTCATGAACCGGGGCGTGGTTTTTGCATTCTAAATCATTTTAACCGTGATATTATATATAAATAAAAAGGTTTAAGGCCGAAGGCCAAAATCATCCAATTTTAGTAATTTATAGTCCACTCCCGTTTCACAAACTATGATCATAATCAAAAGCAAAACAACTCGGCGAGAACGGTTTCAAACCCACTTACTCCGTTCATATTCATAAGAAACCAAATCACACAAACCCACCATTTCTCCGGCGATGGAAGGGTTTTTCCTACCCTAACCATCTAACAGTTGAGGGGAGTGCTCAATGCTTCTCCGACCCTCGGACTCCATCCCCCAACCAAACCTCCTGGTGGGTTCCGGTACATCCTTTCCAACATATGGAGGTCATGCTTAGGAGTGGACCCGACGGCCCAGCACCATCCCGGGGCTCCCTCACACAAACCTCCGGGGCCCTTCTCACAAATCAGAATTCATAATTTCGAAATTTCAGAATTTTTTGACTTCATATTCAAAGTCGTAGTCTCGCTATTTTCAAAATGGTCACACGTACCAACCCTTTTCAAATCAAATGAACATAAAATAGGTTACGTATATATAAAAGCGTTTTCTCAACAATTCATAGCAAAAGGGATAAATCCCACAAAATACTAATCGAACACGTATTTACATAATTATATATATATACGTATATCGCATGCGGGCTTAAAATACACGAGGGTTGTAGGTCACTTAACTAAAAAGGAAGAAAAACCTCACCTTGTCGCCCAAACCGAGGGAAACGGACTCAAACACCTCTAAGAGACCTCCTCGCCACCCACGGAACAAACCTAATAACAAAACAAAGAACCACCAACGACATAGACTCAAAATGTACCAATTTAGATGCTCGGCAATGCATATGGATGCCAACGACGCATGACGAATGCAATAAGATTTTATTTAAATCATATGCTACTATATCGAATCATATTAAATCATAATGCATATGTTTTACATTACACAATTCATGCAACACTCATATCCCATCGTACAATACGTTAGAAATGCACATACTTCAATACAGGAGCAAGAGAAAACCATGTAAAGCAAACAAATAACGTACTCAAATATACATGCACGTTATAGAGCAAATAGAATATATTAGGTCATATTTTGCAGGTAAACGTGTCAAATAAATCCATAAAATTCATATAACGGACATAACACATCGATAATCAAGTTAGGCATGCATGCACACCAGAAAAGAAGCAAGGAATTATCAAACAAAGCAAGAAAAGATCATATTAATTCATGCATACACAATAGAGGGCATAAGTAGCACGTAGGTCATTTATTTCATGTAGAAGCATCGAATTCATGAAGCAAATTCATAATTTAACACGTAACACATAATATAACAATTTACCTATGCATATAAGACAAGAAGGAAGTAAGAAAACAAGGAAAAACACGAACAAAAAGAAAAACGAAAGCGAACAACAGCAGCAACTCGAGAAAACTCCCAAAAAGGGTCGCGATCGCAACCCCAAAACACCTCCGAGGTGGTCACGGCCGTGACCACCAGCTCCTCCCACGCTCTGGCATTGTAGATCTCGAAATTGGGCCAAAATGGGGTCGCGCCTTCCTTTTCCGGTCGTGCAGTCGCGGAAATTGGTATTTTCCCCTGTTCGTCTTCTCCAAGGCCACAACCTCACAGCAGCAGTTTAGGGCAAGAAAGTGGCAAAGAAAGAGCAGCAAAAGAAGCACAATAAATCACCCAAAAACGCAGCAAGCAAAGATAGAAGCAAGATTAAAGGCAAGAGGTCATCTCCATCTTCATCTTCAAGTTTCATGAAAGAACATCAATGGTGGTTCGGTTTTAAGCCAGTTTTCAGAAGATTTCAGTTCATACAAACATATTAGAAGGTTAAGAGATCATATATCACTCAGAAATTCAAAGTTTAAAGCAAGTTTAGCATGAATTCATCAAGAAGGAGCACATACCCTAACTATTCATATATCTCTTCCAAAACATGATCAAATATGGATGAAAATGGACCAAAATAGATTCAAAAGAAAGGAAAGAAGATGTAGGTTCGAAATCTGGACATACCTTTCAAATTTGACGAGAAATGGAGGTCGAACAAGCAAGAATTCGGACTTGGTGAATAGTGGAGCCCCTCTTTTCTTTTTCTCCCCTTGGCTGCTACATTTCTGCTTCTTTTCTTCTTTTTCCTGTTGTTGAACCGAGATGAGGCCCAAGATATACCTTCCGGAACCTAAGGTGCGCTAAATTAAATTAGGACCTCAAGTCCCTAACAAATAAAATGGTTCGAAAATCGTATCAAACTAACACAAAAACATGCAACGAACATAAAACGCATTCATAATATGTATAAATCATACATATCACATAATCACAGAAGTTAGAAACGAAAACGAGTTTAAACGGATTAAAAATGAAGTAAAAAAGTTTAAAACGTTCAAATAATTCAAATAAGGTTCAAATAAAAATTCAAATATTTCACGTAAAGAATAAAATAAACACGTAAATCGCGTAATCAAAATAATTTAAATGCGCACTTAGCACTCTCGAACCGTGTACCTATACGGCTAGACGAGCGGGATGTTACAGCTAGAACGAGTCAAGAAAGCTACTACCTAAGTGAATTTCTTAATCTCTACGAATTTTGAAATAGGAATTGCAAGATTCGATTCTATCTTATTGGGAAAAATTTTTAAATTTCCGCTGCATTTCTGTTTCGTTTTCCCAACCGGTCACGTAGTGACGAAGTTCGGAATTAAACTCACATAAAAGAAGTTAAAAACAAGAAATAAAACGTCAAATAAAAACACTTAAAGCATAAAGGTCACTTAGAAAAGATTAGCATATAAATCAAATTAAAAGAACGTAATTATGTAAATAAACTTTCTCGTGACCTCATACCTGGTTCTTCGGAGAGACGGGGTGTCACAAACTCCCTCTTCCCCCCCCCCCTCCCCCTAAGGAACCTGGTCCCCAGGTTCGCCTGTTCGAGTTTCAAGCTCAAACAACTTTCCGTAGTCACCCAAGTTCGTGGTTCATGATGTCCCGACCAGGTTTAACCCGGTAAGGTCTTCATGCACAAGTGGTTTGATCAAGTCCTTGAGGTCTTGATGGCATCACTTCTTCACAAACTTGATCCGGCTAGGAGCAGCCCAAATGTTTCTCACGGTAGGTGGGTCTAAAGAGATTCATCACCCACCATTTTATTCATTTCGAACTACCCAAGAGCTTAGCAATACACGAGTGGCACAGTCACTGAACTTTCACCACTCGCACCTTCAAACTCAAGGAATCTTATTGCTAGAGAACTAATCCATCATTCGTTGCTTGCCTTGAAAGACCGTTGTAACCAAGACTCTCAACTTACGGTGCAACAACACACTCGCACTCTCGAAGTCATCCCACAGGACAACCACTCTCTCCACAAACACAAAACACAAATAACAAGCGCACACAAAGGAAATCACACAACAACTTAAAGTTGTATGATGCAAGTGCCATGGATGGTTTGTGTACCGTGCACCATTGTTTCAAAGTCTTTACATTGGTAGAACTTGTTAGAAGGCCAAGGTGGTTGCAGAGTTCGAAGTTCCAACTTCTTGACCTCGGGCTTCTGTAACAGACCTCTAACTTAATTCCCGACTTCTTCACCAACTCTGTGTTCAAATGTCAGCACAAACCTCAAACCAACTCTCCACGTTCCATCCAATAATCCCTTGTATGTGTGAGAAATTATTTTAAACCGTCTTCTTGGAATTACTCCTTATTTCGATCAAACTTAAGCTATCTCAAAATTGACCTACAATGACGGTATCCAGATTCTTGGATGTTTTGAGTCTCCCAGTCACCATCTCTTCCAAGCCATCTTTAACCCTTGTCAAATTCAGATCTCAGCTTCTCAGCACCATGCTCTTGTATTTTTAATCCGGTGAAAGGATGCTCTTCGGGACCATCGATTAGTACATCCCAACATTCACACTTGTACGAACCTTCACTACTCCACGATCCCTTAAGACTCCTTCATTCCCTCTTAATATCTTCGAGATCGAATTGCCTCAATTTTTCTCAATTAATCTTGCTCTCGGGATGCTTGAATAAAAACCTAATCACCTTGATTTCCGATAACTCTTAGAACTCTCAACTTCCTAGCTCCACGACCAGCTCCATTTCTTCCAACCTTCGATGACACCCATTATAAATCTCCCATAATTGAAGTGAAGTGATTGTGATGATATCATTTAGAAACTTCCAAGAAGGGAATTCCAAATTTCTCTCCAATTGCTCGGGTCAAGTTCTCACGATGGCACACTACTTCCTCGGCTAATTATTTTTCCCAAGAAAACAGAAGTCACCGATTTTCCTCTATTACCACCATCGTCCACTCTTCCTTGATATTCACATTGAATAGTAAATCGATTATTTCCTCTCGTAGGAGTTGAGCTCACTTGTTTACTATTGGATCTCGGTTCCATTTCTCACCTCAACAATCCCTCATTTGCTTCTTATCGACGAAGCTTTCTTTTCTTGTAATCTCCTCAATCCCTTGTCATTATCTCTACCGAATCTTTGGAGCTACCATTTTCTTCTTACCCCCGACATTCACCATCATGAGGAGAGGCATCTTTAGTGGAGTAGATATATCATGCAAGCTATCACAAAGATATTAAACTTATGCATGCCGGGTTAGATTTGCATATGTTATGCATCATGTTGTTATCAAGTAAACAAGAATGCAATAAGGAATAATGATACATAACACACATCACAAGTAAGTATAAAGATGCAACGTGAAATGCATGCTCGTGCTATGAATGCAAATACCTCAATTCCTGTGCCCCTTCCGATTTCCAATTACAAGCTTTAGCTCTCTTGCAATTGGGTAGTTAGTGCGCCGAGGAACCACAAATGTAACACCTCCTTAATCTGAACCAACACCTATCATAAGTTGTTGGAAAACAACAAAGTAAACGCAGCGGAAGTTTAAAATTTTCCACAAAGTAGATCTAAAAGACTTGCAATGTTCGTATCGTAACGTTGGGACTCAAGAAACTTACAACAATTGAACCTTTCTTGAAATGTTTTGAGCTGCCCTCAAACGTTCTTCAAGCGGCATGACTCCCCGTTTCTTGATCGATTCTTTCTTCGAGATTCCAAAGTAGAAATCCTCTAGATTATTAATCCACACCAACCTAGATTCAAATCATGTTAGTGAGTATGCTAGTACTATAACATGCGTATTAAAGAAATAGGAAACGAGTTAAAGGAGAGCAAGAGAATTATCCCTAAAATTTCATGAAGTCTGGGCGTGATCACGGTCATGCATAAGTCCAATAAATTCGAACCCCCTTGCCCTTTTATAGGTGGGGTTCGAAACCCAAGTCTTGTAGGAGAGTGTCTCCAACTTTGACTTTTCTTCTATTCTTTCTTTCTCTCCAAGTAACTAATATCTTATCTAAAATAAGATATTTATTTTCTAGAGAAATAGCTCCTAACTAATTTAGGAATATTAAATTATTCTAGCAATAATTAAATATCTTATCCTAATACTTTATTAGAATAAAAAAATAGAAGATATTTATTTATTTCTTTATTCTAATCAAATTAGAACAAATAATTAAATACTTAGAATTAATTCTCCAATTAATTCTATCAAGGACTGTAGAATTAATTCACTAATTAATTCTAACGGGCTAAAATTAATTCTCCAATTAATTTTATTTGGCTATATAATTAATTCTCCAATTAATTATATTTAGGGATATATAATTAATCCTCTAATTAATTATATCATGGTTTTATAATTAATTCACTAATTAATTATATTTGGGCTTGATAATTAATTCTCTAATTAATTAACACATGATCCAATTTCTTAAATGGATCACACATCCCAAACAATGCTCTCGATCCACAGGTGTACTTTAAATTGTGGTCTCATTTCGATCAACTATTTGATCTTTCCATAATACCCTTTGAACCCGGTATTTGTGTGTGACCCTCTAGGTTCAATTTCAGTTAGCAGTGAGCCTAATTAATTAATACACTTTATTAATTAATTACCTCACAGATCACACGACCATAGTCTAGCAACAGGTTTGTGACCCCTACCCGAAATGTGAATGTACATTCGAAAGAACCCTTTCAGTCAATTACATCATGTGGGATACGATCCTCCTACCATTCTATCTCTCGATTAAGATCTAGGGTATGGGAATATCGAGAGCCTTACTAACCTTAATCTTGAAACAAAGTTCCCTTCATATTCCATTTGATCTCAATCTAAGAAAACCCAAACCCAATTTTCTTGAGGTCTTCATCTAACCACCTTGCGCAAGGATTTTCTAGGATGGAATCATGAATGACTTGTGTAATAAGAGATCATCTTGCCTACAGCAAGTGTAGGTCCTCTATTGATTCCAACAATTCTCATATGCCACTTGTGTAATCCCAACATAGGTCGTGGTTCAGGTGTCTATATGGCGACACCCTTTTGAGCGTATATCAAAGATTACAGAGTTAGCTCATATGAGACAATGTGGAATCTTAAGTCTAAGGATTAATTCCTCACGTCATTGACATGTGAGATATTTCCTAATCTGGAAGTTTCAGGAAACTTCCTTTCCCATTTAGGAATCTTCTCACGCGGGGCACTCTCAGTGAACTTGTTCTTACAACAAGAACCCTTATGTATTGTGTACGCATCAACTTATGCAATTTTCACCCCATGAAACAGGATGCCCCTTCTTAAGGACACAACTACACAAGCAAGTCTCAACAGACGCAAAGTCGACAATCCCACTGTCTGTCGGCCTCATTAACTTGGAGAAGTTTCTAATCCTCGCCTATGGAGTTATGAACTTGTTTCATGTGTCATTCCCATAATGACAAAGTTCTTAACGGCCTCATCGGATTAGGGGAGTTCTAGACATGCACATGTAATGGAAACACACAAAACACGTATTGGTACAAAAGAAGTGTTCGCCTGTGATTATTATCATTCGTATTTATTCAAAGATTGTCTGTGATATAGGGAAAGTCCCAAAGCATACAAGCTTTTTAGGGCACTATTCCCAACATAAGTGTGGTTGGTCCCTCCACAATGTGCACACATTTGAAACTCTCTTTCGGATCATGGGAGCTTTCCGGCTTTATGCTTCTTCCAATGCCCTTTTCCAGTTTGAGCACCACGGTGTGTAGTTCAACTTGCTTGTAGATTTGAGCAGGAACCCAATTCGAGCTTTTTCTCCGGGTTCTCTTTCCTTGCACTTATGTTTAACTTTCGGGTTTCAAACCTTAATACCTTCTCCGTAGCTTTGGCCCAAGTACTCGTATCTTCTGCAATTAAAGTGTGACGCCCCGATTTTTCCCAAATCGTTCAGGTACGAATTATGTGATAATTACGTGCGCGTTTAATTTATTTTAATTACGTTATTTCATTTCTTTGTCTTATATTACATTAATTAGAGAAATATTTAATTACTTGAAATATTTGAATTTGAATTTATATGAATTTTCTTTAAACTATTTGCGCTTGAACGAATTATTCGCTTGTCGTTTCTACCTGAAATGATTTCGGAATTTCGTGCGAATTTAAGATATTGGACTTATATGTGTTATGAATATGGTTATATGCTCATTTTATGTTTTCGGGTTTGTTTGATTGAGTTTTTGAATTTATTTTGATTCGGAATCCAAAACGGGGGCTAACGTGCAATTAGCGCACCATTGGTTCCTTATTTGATAACTTGAGCTAGGAAACTCGGATTCGAGTTTCGTCAACTTCGTTGAACTCGTATCGAAAATTCCAGTTTGATGAGCTTAGCCTTATATTTTTCCAAAGCCATTTGAACCTCCGAAATTCTACCGAAACACACAACGGACGCCTAAACTGACCTTGCTGCACTAAAATGACCATAACTTATTCATTTGTTGACCAAATTAACCATGGTTAGACTCTATGGAACCCTAACTCAACCCTTTCTTCAGCCATTAAACCCTGAAACCTGGATAACCCTTCCCACTTGGAGTAATTGGCCAAACATCCTCTGCATTCCAGAAATCCCGTCACTCAAGCCCTCCTTGGAGATTCAAGCTCAAATCTCCTCCCAAACCTCCATTAATCCATAAGGTAAGCTTGGATATGTTATGTACATTCAATATGAGTCATTTTCATTCATTCATCTCTAAATTTGAGCATGGTTTCATGAGTTTTGGCCAAGATGGATATATAGTTAGGTTTTGAGCATTTTGGTTGATCTCTTTCTATTCTTGAGCTTTTTGAATGATTCCAAGCATGAAAATGATTGTTTTGATCTCTTCTTTACATTTATGGTGATTTATTAGTTGTTAGTTCAGGTATTTATGAGCCACCATTAATGAGTTATTGGAGTTTTGGTATGAATTGATCACCACACACTACATCTCATGTTTCAAGGTTTTGGGAGCATGATTGGGAGTTGTTTTTAAGTGGTTTCGTTGCATCTTAGTTGTCTTTTGTTGTTTGAATGTGTTGAGATGTTGTGTCTTAGTTATGCTCTGTTTCTGCTGCGTTTTTTCTCTGCAGTGTGCGTGTCACGGGCGTGTCACCCCTTTCTTCTTTAGGGTGACACGGGGGGTGCAGGTTTGCTAGGTTCCGCTGTACCTTGACACGGGGGTGTCACGGTTTGCCTTGTAGTGGTGACACGGGCGTGTCACCTTCTGATTTCTGGTCCCGCTGTACCGTGACACGGGGGTGTCACGGATTGCTTTGTGTTGGTGACACAAGCGTGTCACCTTCTGTTTGCATGCATTTTGTGGTTTCATGCATGTTTTGTATGTATGCATGTGTATATATATATACATATATTTGATTATATGATTTAAATTCCTGAATAGTGCACATGAACATGTTCATTACATAACATACTCTTTTATGCAATCATATCATGATCATTTCATTGCCGAGCGTCTTAATTGGTCATTTTGAGTCTCACTTTGGCTTTCTTGCACAGATTTTAATCCCGTTGGAGACGAGGCCGGTCCTTGAGGCTTTCGTGTCTTCTTTTTTCGGTTCGAGGTGCGTTTCTCTACTAATAGTTATCTTGACCCAATATAACCTTTATGTGACCGTTTTAAGCCAAAAGTTATATTATAATTATCAAGTCTTTTAAAGACTCTTATGATTTTCGATTGTGAAGCCCTTCTTTATGAAAACCTACCTTATGTTTTGGCGAGATTGCATGTATGTTATGATCACGGGCCCCGGAGCTTAGTGTATCGTGGTAAGCCAGGGAGGCAAGGGCCGACGGTGAACCCGTGCACTAGTTCTAACCATTTTACGTCGAAACGGATCTCGTTAGGAGTTTTGACGAGAAAATGCTAGTCGGGCTTTTGAGGATTCATGTACCTCACTAGCCAATATGTATGAGGTGGTCGAGTCTTGCAAACTCGTCCACCACCGGAGGAAGAAGGTGTATATAAATGATTATGATCATTATGTATGTGCACATATGTTATGTATGATAACTTATGAAATTATGAATGAATATGATTACACGAGGAGAAGGTTGGAGATGATGCACGTCCACTCGCAGGGCCTTAAACCTTATGTTAATTATGAATGAATATTATAGTCGTAATCCCATTGATGTTTTATTTGCCTTGCCCGCTCGGGAAATTTCTTATCAAACTTCTATGGGATTAGGGCTTGCATGTATATGTTTCAATTCTGCAATATTTATACTTATGCCCCGCTTTTATACCCACCAGTCTCTTTTAGACTGAACCCGGTTTGTTTTCAGTTGTTTCGTGCAGGGTTGGAGGTGCTAGGCGGGAATTCGAGTCGTCTAGGTCTTCCATTTGTGTCTAGCATTTCCTTTACACTCATTCGTACCTATATTTTGTATTTTGGATTTGTGTGGAGCGAATTATGTTATTTTGAGCTGTGAGGGCTTTGCTACTACTTATTGTATAGGTTGATCTATTTTTTTTGGAGCTTGGATGCTCAATGTGAATAATTATGTTTGTTGCTTCCGCTATTGCTTTTGTTGTTCGATTGAATTCATGTTGGTTATTGTTTGGTTTAAGGGTTAGCTCCCGCCTAGCTTAGCGTGTGTGTTGTGTCCTCGTTCGCCGTGATTTGACACGTGTAGGGATTTTCCATTTCCTATGCGGGTCGGGTCTCGGTGCAGGGGATGTGGCGCCTCACGCTCGGGCGTTACATAGAGCCTCCTTGACCTCTTCTCGAAGACCTTCCATGAAGTACCGAGCCTTCATACCATCGTCATTTGCGATGTGGGGCACGAACATACTCAACCTCTCAAATCAATCAAACGTATCCATATATTTATCAAAACATGACCTACTTAACATGTTCATATCATATCATAAGAGAAAGCTCCTATCCCATTTCATAGTTAACATATCAAATGAAAGCTCGGCGAGTACAAGCACAAACCACCCCAACTCCTCATAACATAACAAACGAAAACATAAAACATAGCATATCATATGTACCAACCTCTTTCGGGTGATGGAAGGGTTGCGCGACCCTAAACCATCCATAACAATAATTGCAAGTCGTGAGTTTCATGACACTCACGCCCGAGGACCCCATCCCCCAACCAAACCTTCTGGTGGGTTCCGAGTTAATCCTATCAAACTTGGAGAATGTGCCCAGGCGTGATTACCGGCGACCCCATGGCCGTCTCGGGTCTCCCTTACCCACAACTCTGGGGCCCCATATACAAAATCGTACATATCAAACTTAACATACCATTTCATACCAAAACTCGCCCATATCAAACCGAAATGTACGTACCTTATCAGAACATACCTTACCTTGCAACTTAGCATATGCTATAATTGTACCTCTCCGTGTCATCCTAATCCGAAGCTGGCATGAAGATATACGGTTTGGAGCATAGCCTTGTTGCAAAACACAAGCTTACATACGCTTATACTTATAGTTTTCAAAACCCGAACCGTTTGGCAAAATCATAAACATACCTTATGAGCACATATCTATTATATAAATATAATAGTATATTCACATGCGGGCTTGAAAACGAGCACGTAGGGTTGTAGGTTGCATCAACTAAAAGAAAATCCTAAAATCTCACCTTATACCAAAAGTGCTCTCGAACGAGCGTCGACGACCAAGATGAAGCTAAATGGCGGAACCGACACCTCCCGAACCAAACTCTAAGATAAACAAACACAATTTATAACTTAGACTCAATCATGAACCATTTAAATGCTCGGAAAATGAGAATCGTTGCAAGTGATGCAAAAGAGATAACAAGAGGTAGCACGTCGAGCACCCAAGTTCACATTCGTATACAAATATCGAAATCTTAGCAAAACTTGCATGCTAATATCACAACATATGATTCATACATAAAACATGTCAAAATTAAACAATAACAAGTCAACACACGTCAATTCATACATAGAAACAAGCACATAACACACAAGGATCAAGGTCGGGGAGGGAAACGGGCAAAACGGACAAACGAACGAACAAACCAAGCGAACCAATGCCTCTGGGGGACTAACGGCGTTAGTCCCCCTCCTTAATCTCCCCACTGATGGCCGTTAGTGGGTACAGATCCTCCCGGAGCCTGCTAACGGCCGTTAGCCCAAAAAGCTCTCCGTTAGCCGCCCCAGCTTGGTCTTCTTCGTGAAATCGGCACTATTCACCCCTGCAAACTCACTCAAATATGGTAGCCACATAACCAACACATAAAGAGGTTCCAAGTTGATTCATCATCCATCGCTTGATCCATCTCAACTACTCAAAAGCTCGGTATTACACGAATGGCGTGGTTACCGAACCTCCACCACTCGCACCTTCTAATTCAAGAAGTCCCTTTGCTAGAGAGCTAAATCACCACTTCTTACTCGTTCCGAAAGACCGTTGCAACAACGACTCTCGTCTTACCACGAAAACCACACACCCGAGAAAACACACAACAAGCACACACGCATACAAGTAAAACACACACAATATACAACAATCAAATATGCATGATGCACGTGCCATGAATGACGTATGTACCATTCACCATTTTTCGAAGCCCTTCACATTGATGAGATGGAGTGGAGAGTCCAGGTTGATATCGTAGAATTCATGACCTCGGTTTTATTGAATGGATCCTTAGCTTATTGATTCCATTCCATTTCCCTAATTGCCATGAGGGATTATTTAAGTTCCTTTCCCCTCCGGAACCTTTCATAACTCGTTTAATCTTGATTCACCCTAATTCAGTCGACCATTATCGTATCACGATCTCCGGTGGTCTTGAAGTTTCTCAACCTAGTCCTTCTAAGACATCCCCATACCTTGTCTAATTTAAAATCCCGGTTTTCTCTGTATCTCTCTTTTACATTTTAGGGTCCGGTGAAGAGGTACTCCTCAGAGTCATCAAGTGCCACGCCCTAGTGTTCTTTTCTTCACAATCTCCATCGTTCGTAAATCTTTTAGAGTCTGAAATCCCAATTCATTGATGTTCATGGAATTAATATCTTAGCTTCTTCTTGATGATCGATCTTCAATTGTTGTCCTGAGCCTTCACCTAGTTACCACCTTGATTAAAATCCCCCGATTCCACTCTTTACTAATTTGAATTGGTTGTATGACTTGCTTTCTACTGGCTTACTATAACGCCCCGTGTTTTCACACGTGCAGGTATGAGTTATGTAGCACCCCAAGCGGTGGGGCACCACACCCCCGCACTATGACCCGACACGTGGTACGAAATGGAACGTCCGCACACGCACCAAGTCACAGCGAACGGGTGACAAACGAAAATCCAACCTAAGCTAGGCGGTTCCTAAACCCTGTACAAGACAAATATGCAAAAACCTGTACGCGGAAGCGAATCAAAATATGAACTACCAAAAACTTTAATCAACAAAATACCGAAACGGGTTCAACTAATCCAAGCCCTGTCCCGAAAATGCATATAATCGAAGCATAAACATAATCCTGTACAGAACATGCTATGTACATAATTATAAACAGATGCAGATCAGAGATTCTCAACTTAAACAAATGGATACAGGCTCAAAAGACACGGACTCAACAGACAAGACTCAAAGCCGCCTAGCTCGAACTCCAAGAACCTGAACCTGCAGACTGGAAACAAAGGTGAGGCGAGGGTCAGTCCACTGACTGAGCGAGGGGGCTGAACACACACCAACACATATATACATATAGAGCAAAGCACGTATCAAAAGAAAGATTATGAACCGGGAATAGGGTTTTGCATACCAAAACCATTTTCAAATCAAACTTACACAATTTTCAAACCAAACCTATACATATCTTATCTTATTCATAACTTAACAAACTGAGCATACTCATACCAAATTTTATCCTTAACCAAATCATATCAGACTGAACAACCTCGTAACATATCAAAAGCGAAAGCTCCTATCCCGTTTCATAATCAACATATCATATCATAATCATATACCCGGCGAGTACGGGTCTCCCACCTAACTCCTCAATTCTTAACATAAATCCAAATGGAAAGCATAAGTCAAAAACAATCCTTCCCCATCAGCGAAGTAGTTCGGGAATCAAACCCTTACTACACATTACCATTACCAAAAACACACAGGGTAGCTAATCCACGTTGTGCCTTCCCCGGTTATCCACCGAGGGCTCAAGATACCACGCCTCCCCAACCTCCATAGGTCGCACGTGAATATCTCAAATGAGAACGTGCACGGGGTCAATAACCGGCGACCCCATGGTCGTCCCGGGTCCCCCTTACCCACGTCTCGGGGCCCAACACAACAGAACAGAGCATATCAGAACAGATCATATCATAACTCGCCACATATCAAACTTATCATATCGTATCAAAATCATACTTACGTACCTTATCGGAGCATACCATACCTTGCAACTTAGCATATGCTATAAACGTACCTCTCCGTGTCATCCTAATCCGCAGCTGGTATGAAGACACACGGTTTGGAGCATAGCCTCGTTGCAAAACATTTTAAGCTTATATACGCCCATACGTATAATTTCAGAAGAATTCATATCAAATCGAATTAACAAAATTCATAACATATCGTAAGACACATATTTAATATACATATAGTATATATTCGCATGCGAGCTTGAAAACGAGCATATAGGGTTGTAGGTCGCTTTAACTAAAACAAAAATCCTAAAACCTCACCTTACACCAAACGGAGCCAAATACAAAGCAGAAGGTCCACCCCGGAACCTGCACGACCTCAAGTCACCACCCCGGGTGTACCTGTACCAACTGAACACACAACACAACACGGAACTCAGACTCAAGCAGACAACCACATAGGGACGCACGACATATGCTCAAACACTTAATAAATGCAATCACATCAGCAAAGTTCAAATTCATATAACTTATATGCAACACAAAATATTAAGGCACGTCCATGTGCATAATTAATGCAATTAACAAAATTAAAGGCAAAGCACTTCATATCAATTCATTTAATACCTAACAAATTCAATTAACAAAGTTCAGACAATTCATATCGCCTTTCATACCTCACACAAACAATTCATTCAAATTCACGTAGCTCACAAATCAAATAAATCATAATAGCATGTTTCATATATCATATAAGTCAAATTCTAATTAAACTAAGTTCATTAAATTCATACGTTACATATTCAATTCATACATTACATTTAAGATTTCATTACTAAGGTCTATTAATTCAAATTAAACAAATTCTTACTTTCAAAAATTACGCAAACACCCCCTCTCGACTAACCCAGTAGCAAAATCAACAAGTCGGGGGTTCAATTTACAAAATACAAAGTCCATACTTATCACGTTTCATATCATACATGATTTCATACACAATGGAATTCATTTCGATCAACAATTCAAACATATAGCAATTAATTCACATTTAAACAATTAATTCAAATATGCCCCAAATACACAAATAAATTCATAGAAAATAAACCGAGTGTCCGATTGACGAACGGAAAGTGGTGATGGACTCACCACAACGAGGCGGACATTCTGTCCGAAGCCCGCCGGAACGCCGCTACCGGAGCCGCCGGAATAGTGACCGGCCGCCGTTCGGCCGCCGCCAAACAGTAAAATCTGGAGTCGAGCAAATGGGATTCATTAGTTCTCGTCGTTCCGAACAACTTTCGTGAAGGGCCCGAGGCCAAAAGATGGCCGGAAAAGGCCCCCGTTGAGCTCCGAAGTTTCTGCCGCCGCGTCACCGCCGGAACCACCACCTACGGTCACCGGTTGCTTGATTTGAGGTCGGAAATGGACTCAGGAGGTCGAAAGAGGTCGGATAGGGTCAAGCTCCGCCCGCGAAACTCGCCGGAACACCGCGGAGCCGCCGTGCTACAGTGCCGGGCGTCCGCCACCACCACTTCGGGCGGCGCGTGCGGCCCAACCACGGCCCGGATGGCCGCGCCGTTTGAACTGAAGTTGCGCCGGGAGGTCCTCTAACCCATGGGGTGGCGCGTGTCATCGGGGTGTCGCCGGAAGCCGCCGCGAATGGGCGGCGAAGTGGCGGGGGTTCCGCCTAGCGGCCGCTGTGTCTGAAATTGGCCGATTCCGTCGCCGTCGGTCATCGGTTGGCCGAGATTCTTGTACCATCGTGACGGGCTCATCGAGCTGATAAATTTCCACTAATGGTTCGTCGAATTCCGTCGAGAAACGAGGGAGAACGAGCATGTGTGTGTAAACACACCTCGAGTGCGTGTGAACAGTGCCATTCGCTGGAGAAGACGACGCTGGGCTGAGGTCTGATCTTTTGGCACGCAAAACGAGGATCCGGGGTATATATCTCGGGTCCTCGTACGCAAAAACGATCAAACGAACGAGCTAACGACATCCGAATTGGGCAAACTTAGAGTCTACGGACTCGTTTCGCCGCCCCGAACGCGTTGAAGGGGTCAAAGAGGTCAAAATCTCAACCGAACGAGAAGTGACCGGAAAACCCCTAAAAGAGAAAATTGCAAACAAGCCCCCCTAAACTCCAAAAGAGTTCAAAATAGGGCCATGAAAAATATAAAATCACACAATTAAACACATTAAAAGGTTGAAACGTGGCGTACCTTACACGTCGGACGAGCGGGGTGTCACAAGTTACGTGCGCAATTTCATTTAATTATATGAGTTTATATCATGTGTTACTCATTGAATTTGTTTCTAATTTGATTCAATTGCTTATAATTTATATGAATTCTAAAATATGTTATGAATATATGAATGAAATTGTGAGAATGTGAATTTTGTGAATTCGGTGTTAATTGAATGAAATTATGTGTTTCGTGTAATCGTGGACTTAATTGTAACTTATTTGAATGTTTTGGACTCAATTGGAAAATTGAGTTTGGGCTTAATTGCTACTTTTTGAAAGTTTAGGGACCTATTTGAATATAGGCAACCCTGAACGGTTTTCGCAATATCTTGAGCTCCGGACCTCGAAATTAAGATCCGTAACCGGCGTTGAACTTGTTTCGACGTTACCTATCCATTAAACTTGACCTTATACTTTTTCGATATCGTTTGAACCTTTGACAACGAATCTTTCCACAACCTCATTTCTTATAACTTGTTGAACCGTTTACTAAACGAACCGGACTTGAACCGACCCGTATTCGACCCATATTAGCACTAAATATTAGCATTCCCTTTCTTCTTGCTTCATCATTTTGATCGATCTTCATCATCCAAGAGAGAGAAGAGGAGAGCTCCAAGAAACCCTCCATTTTGATCATCCAAACCCTAAGCTCAAGATCAACCAATCTTCCATCTTCTTCCAAGGTAAGATATGTATTGTTTTCTCCTCTTTCTCCCCTCCATTTCCTTCCGATTATATCTTGGTTTAAGTTGGAGAATCATGTGATATGAGAAAAGCATGAAATGAGTTATTTGATATGAATTCGTGATTCCATGAGTTTCAATGGTTTAACTTGGGATTTGAATTATGGAAATTTTTGCTTGTAACTTCCCTATCATTTCTAGATGCTAAGATTTTGTGTTGGTTGATCATAGCATGTTATGCCATTAATGAAGTTTGAAGCTTCCATGAATGAAAGCTTGTCTTTGGGTGATCTTTGGCCATTTTTGGGTGTGAATTCTTACATACATGAATGGAGTGCATGATATATGTGAATTATATGACTTGAATACATGTTTATGAGTGTATAAGAGCTTCCTTATGGCTGCCCCTGTTTTGCAAGCTTTTCCCTCGAAGAACAGAGCTTTTGCTCTGTTTTCTCTTTGAAAACGACGAGCTGACACGGCAGTGTCAGCTTTGAACTGAAAATGGACACGGCCGTGTTGGGCTCTTGACTTTGATTTTTCTGAATTTAAATCTCGGACACGGCCGTGTCCAAATGCTTTGAAAACTCAACACGGCCGTGTCAAGCCCTCGACTTTGAATTTTTACGATTTTAAACCTCGGACACGGCCGTGTCCGTTTCCTTTGAAAACTCAACACGGCCGTGTCATTTGAAATGGCAGCTTTGGGGGAACTCTTTTATTGCTTGTTTTGCGTTTATTATTCGTAATTATGAATTATATGTAACATGATTATGTTAAAGTAATGTTTTATGATTGGTATATAATATTGATGACCTTGTGAATGGAAAGTATGAACGATATGAACGGGAATGAATACGGTTTTTACCGTATAATGAACGAAACTTGGTGAATTATGTGTTTAATTGAATTCTATGATAAACCATAATTGAACATACTATTGCATTTTACGTATTCCATAGCATGTTATTGCATAGCCGAGCGTCAAATGTGGTCATAATTGAGTCTCACACTAACTTTGTCACACAGATCTTGATCCAGTGGGTGACGAGGTCGGGCAGTGAGAGTTTGTCGGGTTCTTTTTGTCTATCAGGTGGGTTTTTCTTCTATTAGATAAGAATATGACCCGAACACCTAATGTGCAAGATTTTTAGCCAAAACCCTATATAGGTATTTATGCCAAGTTTTAACGAGCAAATGTTTTTGAACGAAAGCCTTTATTATGAATGTCCTACCAAAATGTTTTGGCGAGAAATGTATGAATGATCACAATGAATGAGGGCCCGGGGCTTAGTGTAATGGTGAACCGAGGAAGCATGGGCTGACGGGAATCCATTTATACTAGTTCCAACAATTTCGGCAACCTGGATTTCACTAGGAGATTAGTGAATGAAAGGGGTCCCGGCTTTTGGGGATTTATGTACCCCTCTAGCATTAATGAATGAGGGCTCGGGCCTTGCAAACCCATTCCCTACCCGGAGGAAAAAGGAGTATATGAATGAACGAATGAATGTTCTAATGTATGTGCACGAAAGAATGTAATGAATGAATAATGGATTACACATGGTGGTGGTTGGAGATAATGCACGCCCTCTCGCCGGGCTATTAATGACCTAATGAACGAATGAATTGTTATAATCCTATTCGTTGTACTTTATGTTCCCGCTTAGGAGAAATGCTTCTAAACCTCGAATAAGGATTATAACTTGCATGTATGTGTTTCAATTCCGCAATATTATGATATTATGCCTCTGTTTTTATACCCACCAGTCTGTCGAAGACTGAACCCGGAGTTGTTTCAGTTGTTTCTGCAGGAAGGGGGATGCTAGGCGGGATACCAGTCAGGGAGAGTCTTGCATCGTGTCTAGCCTTTCCTTTACACGCATTTGTTTCATTTTGTTACTTTTGAATTGTATATGTATGGAGCGTACATGAATATTGGTACCTATATGTATCTTTCTTGAACTATTGGTACATAGAGCGTGTAGCTCAATCTATATATGGAATACATGTTGGTACCTAGAGCTCTAGTTCAATACGTAATATATGAATGATTACTTCCGCTATATTTTTATTGCTCTGGTCGTTGTGATTGTTGTTGGGGTTTAAGTTATAGGTTAGTCCTGCCTGGCTTAGCGAGTGTGTATGTCTCCGTTCGCTATGATTCGGCACGTGTATGGAAATCCATTTCGTATACGGGTCGGGTCATGGTGCGGGGGATGTGAAGTCTCGCGCTCGGGCGTTACACTTACACTCGAGTATATGATCTCCTTCCCGAAATTACTTTACCTTTATTTATCGTTTCCACTTGTTGCTTTAACTCCCAATTCGTCTTGACAACACGACAATTCAGCTTGGATCTGGAAAGTAAACTCCAATCCGTCCCGAATATAGAACTTCCTACAATTTAATATCCAAGGTGTCTCAACTCTTTCTGCTTCTTCCTATTACCCGAGCTCGATTTCCAATGGATTAGTTTAATTGGAGCTCTTCCTTGATGGTCCGTAGTGCTCATCATCCCCTAATCCTATGATATTCGAACCTTCTTTATCGACTTTCGTTGCTTATCCCTTGAAGAACCTAATTTACCTTGGGTCCACACGAATACCATCGCCTTATCATTAGTTTGGACTTCAAATTAAAACATTCCCAAGATCTTTCTTTGTCCTTCTTATGTTAGATGATCCCATGAAATCCTCTCAATATTCCTCTAGAACCTGGAGTTACTCGTTTACCTTCTAGGAATTAAGTCCGAATAGAGTACTTGTCCCCGGATCATAGTTTCAATGCTTCCCCTTAACACTCTCTTGATTAATCATCATTAAGGCATCCATCTATTTTAGAGCATTCTTAGCTCCCTTGCTATTATTCTTCTAAATCCCTTGTATTTCCACTTTCACCTTCTTTTTACCCCGGTTTTCACCATCAAGAAGAAAGGCTTCTCTCAATTGAAACCTATCATGAAAACATTAAACTCATGCATGTCGGGTTAGGTTTACTCATGCTATGTGTCACATTGATCAACAATTCAAACAAGGAAGCAACAAGTAATGGCGATACATAACACACATAACAAATAAGTATAAGGATACAATGGGGAATGGATGCTCGTGCTATGAATGCAATTACCTCCCGATTCCATTCTTCTTACTCGGCTCCTTTCTTTTAATTTCTTAGATCCGACTCGAAGAGCTTCCTGAGTACTCTTGATCCAAACTCTAAACTCGATCCCGGATTCCATTTCTCGAAGATCTTCTCCAATTCCCTCCAAGATTTGAACTAATTCCTTGGACTCCTTCAGTTCCTTTCGAGTATTATAAGAACATAAGTCGACCTTCTTGTTCCCTCAGAAGATTTAAACTTCCAACTTCCTAATTTCTCAACGATTCCCATTCCTTCCTTCACTAAATGATATCTATGGTAAGTTTCTTGTTGATGAAAATGCTCTCGTCGATGCAACTCCTGGACATTATCTAGAAAGAAGAGGACCTTTGATTTCCCTTAATTTAATTCATTTTAAGTTTTCCCTAACAAGATTTTCTTCCATTGAATATTTATACACTCGAGGAAGGAAGAGCTATCGATCCTTCTTTAGTGCACCACCATCCACCCGGCCTTGATATTCAGGTTGAATAGCAAATCAATCACTTTACCTCCTAAGAATTGGGTTCAAAACTTGTTTCGGGTTCCACTTCTCGCTTCAATACTCTTCTTGATTATTCATCGTTGAAAAGACTTTCGTTCTTGAATTCCAAGCCGATACCTCAAGTAGGTACGGAGGAGATTTACATAATGTGGCACCAATCTTCTCCTTTTGATTATACCCCCAACTCCTTTTCCAACACTTCTTATTGCTAGGATTAGGTCCTCCACAATGGGTGCATGGGATTTGCTCTTCGAAAATGATACGCTCAACAAGAACATAAGATCTCTTCCTTCAAATCGAGTTATCTTGCCCTTCACGTTGGTGGATTGGTTATCTTTGTGAGAACTAAATGGTCATGAAGAGTCTTTATCTCTACTTGATCCCGATCTCATTTTAGGGGCCATGGTAGTTGAGAGGGGTGATTGACCGTTGTAAGATACTAACCTTCAATACACAAGGGAAGTGAAACTATAATGCATGCGGTTAGTGGGTGATTATGGCATGTAAATGAAACAACTAGTACACGTAGAGTATACAACAACAACTACTAGGAAAATGAAAACAACGAGTTTAAAACACATAATTCGAGAAAATTCAACTGTTTTGAAGCAATACACAAATTAGCACGTTGTCCCTACGCCATACGACCTAGACTCAACACAACTCGACACTAGAACTCTGATTTTGCAACCCGGAGCTCTGATACCACTTTAAGATGTAGGGCCCGGAGTGGCGAGCCACCACATTCCCCACACCTAGCCCCGAACCCACATATAAAATAGAAATTCATACCTCTAACCCCGAACCCACATATGAAATAGAAATCCATACATGAGCCCAAGACTAAGCGAACGGGAACCTACACACACTAGCTAAACCAGGCGGAGCTAAACAGGACCAGAGCATGCAAAAACAACAAGAAAGCGGAAGCATATAACAAAACCAAGAAGATAAATCCATAAAAACGAGTTCAACTAGCCCTAGAAACCTGTCCCGAATATATATATACACAACCAAATTCATAAGAGGCATACATAAATCATTAACAAATGCATAATATATACATAATTCCACTATAAAAATTGAATCATATACAAGATTGTGTCTAAATGCAAATGAAATGCAACTCGAGCTAGAAGACTAGAACTTGACCGACTCACTACTCCGCCTAGCACGATCCAAAACCTGCAAACTAAAAAGTTGGAAGGAGAGGGTCAGTCCACCGACTGAGTGAGGGGGGGCTAACGTATACCAACACATAGCTACATATAGAGCAAAGCACGTATTAAACAAATGACTATGAACCAGGAATACAGTTTTACAAAACAAAGTCATTTTCCAAAAAGAGCTCATATTTATACATATATTCATATCTTCTGAAGTTTGGAAACTCGTAAGGATTCATATATTGAAGATGTAGCGCCCCGGAGCGAAGGGCACCACATCCCCCGCACCATAGCCCAACACGTGTAACGAAATGGAATCTCCGCACACGCACCATGCTATAGCGAACGGAAGACAAGAAAAAACTCTCACCTAAGCTAGGCGGCCTAGACCCTAAAACAGAGTATGCAACAATATAAAACATACGCGGATGCAACAGGATCAACAAATACTAACTCATACATGCTCAAGAGAATAAAAGATATACAAGCGATGCCACTCCAGGGCCAAATAAAAGCTTACAAATTCCAAATTCGAATCATAAACATAATCTTATACATAGCTCCAAAATACCAAAGCAATATATAAAGATGCGGTATGCAAGACTCGAGTGGCTCAACTCAAATGACCCAAAAGAAACCGCCGCCTAGCTCAAACCGAACCCTGCACCTGCAACTTAAAAGCAAAGGGAAAAAGGGGAAACGACATCGAGGGTCAGTCCTAAAGACTGGCGAGGGGCTAACCCACGCACACGTACATATACGTAATAGCAAAGCACATTCAAAGTCATATTATTCTTGAACCGGGGCGTGGTTTTTGCAACCCAAAGCATTTGGATCCCGTGATACTATATATAGAAGAAAAGTTAGGCCAAAGGCCAAAATCTACCAAATTTTAATAATTAGAAGTACACTCCCGTTTCACGAATCGAATTCATAATCAAATTCAAACTAACTCGGCGAGTACGAGTTTTCAAACCAACCTCCTTCATATAGATTCAAACTTAGATTCCCATTCAAACGAAAATCAAATCAAACGTACCTTCCCCAACACCGGGTGATAGAAGGGTTGTGCACACCCTAACTATCCGAACCTTATGTATGGGTCGTGAGTTTCATGACGCTCACGCCCGAGGATTCCATCCCCCCACCAAACCTCCTAGTGGGTTCCGGGTTGATCCTATCCAACAGGAGAATGTGTACAGGGGTCATAACCGTCGACCCCATGGTCATCCCGGGTCTCCCTTACCCACATCTCCGAGGCCCAGATTCAAACTCAAACATAGGGATTCATAAAAGAGAATTATCTTTCAAAGTCAAACCTCGCTACATATCCAAATTCAAATTACACACACCAACCCGTTTACAAAACAAATAACCGAAAACATATCTATGTATATATATACAAAGCATTTTCAAAAGGATTCATAACAAACGGGCCAATTTCCGCAAAATACATAACAAACACGTATTTAATATATACGTAGGTCACATGCGGGCTTAAAACACATTTAGGGTTGTAGGTCATAATAACTAAAAGAAAGAAACCTCACCTCGATGAACAAACCGAACGAACAGGTTCAAAGCACACCTACAGAGCGGCTCTACACCAACGAGCTACTCCACTCGAACAATCTAAACAAGGGAACAACACTTAGACTCAATATGAACCAAAAAAATGCTCGACAAATGCATATGAATGCATATGATGCAATGCACTTCATATAATTTCATACTTAGGCGTATCGAAGCAAATATCAAAATATCACATGAATAATCCAAGAAACAAATTCATTTCACATCAAATAAATTCATATTAAGTCATTTAATATCATACCACGAGCATCCATAATTCATACATGTATATATTCAACGAATTCATATCATATATATCACCTAAGATCATAATTTTCAAAGAAATATTCAAAATTAAACAAATAAATTAATGTTTAAAATACATTTCATATATTATATTAAATATATTCATATTACACACACACACACACACACACACATATATATATATATATATATATATATATATATATATATATCCATGCACAAACATTATACTATATATATGTACATAATATTTATACGTACCACACACATGCATGCATCTTATTACATATATACTATATATAACCAATTGAATGCATAATATATAATGTACTTAATATATACTGCATATATATATTATATATCTTTAGGCAAATGTGCACACACACATGCATGCAATTTCGCATAGCAGCACACAAGCACACCTCACAATATTAAATCCATGCACACAAACATATACATAATCTCAAGCATAACATATTTAACACACACATGCACTCACGTAAATACATGCATTTAAACAAAAACACATATATAAATACACAAACATAAACACAGCAGCACAGCAGCAGTAGGCTCCCCGCCCGGGGAGAATCAACACACAACATTCCCCGGCCGGGGAAAAGGGGAAAAAGATACAGAAGCATCAGGGGCACGCCAATCTCCCCGCCCAGGGAGATCTCCACAGTCGCGACGGACAGCAGCAACTGCTGCTCTGTTTTTTCTCCATCTTACGCAGCAGAACAAAGCAAAGGAGCAGCAGCAGGAGAGCAATGAAACAGCAGCAAAACAGCAAGGAAAAGAAGGGAAAAGCTGACAGCAGTTTTACGCAGCAAGAACAACAAAAACAAGGTTCCAATCATGCATCTAAATCTCAGATTTTCGGTCATTTACCAAGCTCCAAACATGAAGGAAAATTCATATACTTGAAATCCATGAAAATAAGAGTAAGAATTCAGGTATTGAAGCTTAAGGAAACAATATTCATGCATTAAAATCCATAAAAACCGAAGCAATCTCATGAAATCAAACTTTGGAGCAAAACCTAACTATTCATCATAGCAGCCCCAAACCATGCTCAAAACCACATCAAATTCAGCAAATGGACACTTAAAAGAAAGAGGAGAAGATCAAGAAAAAGAATCCGGGTTTACCTTTCGAATTTGAGGCGAAATGATGGAGTATTGATCTTGGAAAAGCAAGATGAACTGTACAGATTTCTTTTTCCCCTTCTCTCTCTCGATCAGCTGCTTCTTTCTCTCTTTACAGACATGAGTTAGAAATGAGGGGATAAGGGATGCATAGAGGATTTAACTAGGGTTAATTAGGCTCAAGAATCAAGTAATTTGGTTAGGAAATGAATTAGTTATGGCCAAAATACTCCAAGGTGGCGAATCTGCACGAACAGTTCATTTCGGACTAAATACGGGGGATCAAACGGGCTTAGAAAAATGTGAGGTCAAGTTCTGTAGCTTCCCAATTTCGTCACGAGTCCGGCGATACATCCGGAATTCGAATCTGAATTCCCTAGCTCAAGTTACGGTCTCCTGAATCCAAGGCGCGCTAAAACTAGTTAGGCCCTCGAATCCCCCAACAATTAAAATATGGTTCGTTACCATATCAAACAAGTCCGAAAAATTAAAACGAGCATATAAACGAATTCATAACACGTATAATTCATGCATATTAAATCGGCACGAAAATTCGATCTCAAATCGAGCACAAACGCAACACATTTTCAACAAAGAAGCTTATTATTCAAATAATAAAAATCAAATTTTTAAAAGAAACAATAAATAAAATTTTAAAATAATATTTAAACGAATTAAAATATATAAAAATTTTATTAAAAAGGATATTTTTCAAATAGGTCCAAAACTTTTAAAAAGTTTTAAATAAGTCCAAGTTCAAATTTCAATTAAGTCCAAAATTAAATAAATCATACAATTATGCCCTTAATTCACATGAATCACATAATTTACAAGAATTAGCATGCTCGGAAATTAAATTCACATATCATAAAATTCATAAAATTTATATCATAAATTACTTCGGTAAATTTTGGCATATAAATCGAATATTTCATATAAATTCAAATAGTTCATATACGAATTCCAAATAATTAAGTATAATTCAATTTAAAATGAAATTAAAATGATGTAAATTGCACAATTAGCTCTCTCGTAAGTGCATACCTGGACGGCCAAAAAACCAGGGTGTCACAGAAGAACACATATGGAGTCATATTAAAACTCATAGGGATTCATATTAAAACTCATGAAGATTCATAATTAAAATTCATAAAGACTCTTATATTCCGATCGATTCTTAGTTTAGCGTAGAAATCTTATATTGAAAACAAACTCTCCTATCCTGTTTCATAATCAACATAACAAAACAAACTTAAATTACCCGGCGAGTACGGGTCAACTTTACCTCATAATAAAAGAATTCATAAGAAACACAAAAAAACATAAATTCATATCATAAGACTCATATCCCCGTATTCCATCCACTTTCTCCGGAAGTCTACACGTGGGTTACGGGCCCACGTCGTACAACTCGATACCTATACGTGGGGTAGCGATCCCGCAACGTACATTAAGGAGCACGGGCACAGGCTTAACCCGACGGCCCAACACCGCCTCGGGCATCCTTACTCATGCCTCCGGGGCCCAGGGATTCATAAGATTCATAAGGAAACATAAGACTCATAAGAAACATACCTCACTCACGAAACCTAGAAACATACAATTTATACTTAAGAAACATACCTTACCGTGCAACCGGCATATGCTATACACGTACCTCTCCGTGTCTTCCAAATTCATAATAGGCTGAGGGAGATCCATAGTTCATTTAACACCACACGGTTTGGAGCATAGCCTCGTTGCAAAGCCATTTTAAGCTTATATACGCCCATACGTATAATTTCAGAAGAATTCATATTAAATCGAATTAACAAGATTCATAACATATTATACGACACATATTTAATATACATATAGTATATTCGTATGCGGGCTTGAAAACGAGTATATAGGGTCGTAGGTCGCATTAGCTAAAAGAGAACAAACCTAAACCTCACCGTTTACCAAAAGAGCTCCCGAGAGAGCGTTGGCGACCAATAAGAAGCTAAATGGTGGAATCGACACCTCCCGAGCCAAACTCTGAGACAAACAAATACAAACTTATAACTTAGACTCAATCATGAACCACTTAGACGCAAGGCAATGCTCATAAATGTAATGGATTCAAATGAAATGAAATAATGCATCTCTTAAGTCATTTAAATTCAAAATCGTATAAAACGTATCATATCACTTCATGATTTAAATCTCTTGTTCATAGCGCACAATTTCACAATTTAAAGTTCACATCCCATGAAATAATATCATACTATTTAAATTATCAAATATATAGCACTTAAATTTCATATTAACTCAATATATATCACAATATATATAACATATATTATATATATATATATATATATATATATATATATATCCATAATTGCATAGTATAATATAATACAACCAAAGTTACATGCATGCAAAACCCCAAACCCACGTAATAAGGCATGGAAAAGTAAATAGAAGGCAGCAAAAGAGGAACAAAGCTTAAGCATCAGTAGGTCATCTCCCCACCCGGGGAGATTTACTTCACAAAACTCCCCTGCCGGGGAGTCTTATGCAGTGGTTGCTGCAAAGGAGAGTCCCGCTCGGGGACTCCACAAGAGCAAACTCTTCCCGCCCGGGGAGAGTGGTGCTGCGGAAAAAGTGCAGCAGCAGCAGCCATTCCCCTGCCTCCAAGCCCTGCAAGTTTCTCCCAACCACAACCAACACAAGTAGACATGAAAAGATAAGAAGGAAAGTAATGAACAGCAGCAAATTCCCAGCAAAACAAACCCAAAACTGAACAACAAGTGTAGGTAACGTAGGAAGCTATATTCATGCATACAAAATTTCAAAACTTGAAAGATCATTAATGGCCGCCCTCAACCACTTCAACTAACATCATATACAAGTTCATACAACATTAAATGAAGCTCATGAGATCAAATATCTGGCCTGAAATCAACGGATAACACAAGAGTTGGCATATAATTTTATATGAACACTTAAACCCTTACTATTCATATCATATATCATATCTCCAACAAAACCAACTCAAATTTAGGATTTCATGGATGAAAATGATCATATAAGCATGTAGATACCAAATATGTACTTACCCCTTGAAGATGGTGGAAGAAAATGGAGATTTGAGCTCAAATATCCCCTTGGGTGCAAAGTAGTGAGAATTAAACTGTTGCTGTTCCAAAATCAGATTTTTTCTCCTTCTTTATGTGTGTGGGCCGAGATGAAGGAAGCAAAGTTTGATAAAGGATTGAGTTGTTGAAAACTGGGTCCAAGTTTCATGTGAAAAGCTTGAAAATTGAGGGACTAAAGTGCAAATTAGTGAAAGGTGGTCATAAAGGCGCGACTCAGTTTTCTGGGCTTAGAAAAATATGAGGCTAGGTTTCTTAGCTTGAAAATCTCGTTACAATTCTGGCGCCACTTTCGGAATTCGAATCTGATTTCCCGAGCTCAAGTTTTAAATTCCAGAACACAAGGTGCGTTACAACTAGTTAGGCCGTCGAGTCCCCAAATCAAATAAAATGGTGCATTACCATTTCAAACAAGTCCGAAAATGTAAAACGAGCACATAAACAAATTCATAACTCACAAATCTCCAACATATCAGAAAAGCAAGAAATTTCAATCTCAATTCAAACACAAACGTAACACATTTCAACAAATAAGTATGTTATTCAAATAATTAGAATTCAAATATTCAAAGAAATAAATATTAAATAGTTCAAATATTTCAATTAACGAAATAAACATTTAAAAAAATAAATATAAAATACATAAATAATAATTTTAAATGCGCACATTGTAACAGCCCGTATCAGGACCTAGCTGGAAACAGTAAATCAAAGAGGACAAGAATGTGTTTATATACCTTGGTTCACCTTTACAAATGTTCATGCATTGCATTCTTATGTGAACAATGTGCATTCATTAGTCGTATTGTGTTTTAAGGGGGATTTCCTTACCACGAACCGAATTTACAATTCATTTCCCGAGCCTACCTTGTCCTAGCATCTCATTGGAACCCTAGAGGTTCATAACTCGTGTTCCCCAGTCATATGAACATGTTTTCCAAGCTTCAAAATACTTTCTTAATCATTAGGGGTATTTTGGGAAATTTTGTCAAAAGTACTATTCATTTTCCGAACCAGCACTACGTCATTTTATTCGAGAGACCTCAAAGAACCTGTAGCACCCGAGCGCAAGGTACCACATGCCCCGCACTGAGACCCGACCCGAATATGAAACGGACAATCCATACCCGAGCTAAATCACGGCGAACGGGGACATACACACTCGCTAAGCTAGGCGGGAACTAACTTTCGCAACCAAAGAGACAGTACAACGGAAATATTATGAATGCGGAAGCAAAGTACATACATCACTAACAAGATAAGCAAAGAGCAACGGGTTCAACTAGCATAGATTCCTAATCCCGAAATTCAACAAAATCATAAAGCATCAATTCCAGATTCTTTCTATTCCTGTAAACTTATCTTGAAGTCATGATACTAGTAATAATAAATACAAACCATACATTCTTCGTACTTAAACAAATCATAGTTCAATATGCATATGGACAGACTCTGACTTAACCGAAAGACTTAATAAACTTAACTTCCAGCCTAGCACTCCAAACCTACAAGAACACTGAAAACAATGCGGGTTCAGTCTATACGAGACTGGTAGGTATAAAATGAGGTATAATAGCATATACAACAATATTTAAACATTCACATGCAAGTTATAATCCCGAATGAGGTTTTTAGAGCATTTCCCAAGTGGGTTGAATAAAGAAGTCATCAAAAGGGATTATAACGTTCATTTTTATTCTTTAGGTCTTTTGTGGCCTGGCGAGTAGGCGTGCATTATCTCCAACCAACACCTCGTGTAGTTCATTAAACATTCATTCTTTCTTTCTTTCTTTCATGCATTACATTCTTTTGTGCACATTCATGAACATTTACACCTTCTTCCTCCGGGTGATGGCCGGGTGATCGGCCCGAACCATCCATTCATTGACCAAAAGGGGAACATGACTCCCCAGATGGCACTCAGCGTCCATTCCTCGCTAACTCCTAACGAGGTCCGGTTACGCCGTTCATTGGTGGAACTAGTGTGAGGGATCACCGTCAGCCCATGCCTCCTCGGATCACCACTCACACCAAGTCCCTGGGCCCCCATTCTGTGCATTCATTCATTCTTTTCTCGCCAAAACATTTGGTAGGTTCATAAAGTAAAGGCTTTACGTTGCAAACATTTACTCTTAAAACTACTCTATATACATATATTAATTTTTGGTCGAAATCTTTGCACATTGGAAGTATATAAGGTTGTTTAACTAAATAGTAGAGAAACCCACCTGAACGCCTCTTACCGAACAAAACCAAGAAGACAAGAAGACTCGAAAGTGTCCTATGAACCCGGCATCTCCGCCCCGGAGAAAGCTGTACAAAGGACAACGTAACGTGTTCGTGAGACTTAAGTCTCCAAATGAACCATATAAGATGCACGGCATGCAATGAACATGATATGAATGCATAAAAGATGATGTTAGGTCATGAACATGTTCATGTGCACGATTAACGTATTAAATCATATAAACGAGCTATTCATTCGTTCAAGAAAACGCTCATATTCATTCAAGTTCGATCCTTACACATTTCATAACAATTCAATCCAAGAATTCAAATAACGGTCATAACACGTACTATAACACATTTACAATTATAGAATAGACAAATAATTACATTCAATTCATGATTGGAAATTAGATAAGAACATGAAATAAGTAACAACTTAATTCTAAACTTCAAATAAATTAAACAATTAAATTCAACAAAATGCATGCAAATACATATATATATATATATATACTCACAACATGCATGCAAATGTAAAACATACATATTTATTTATACGTAATACCTCATGCAGGTATTACGTATAAATAAATATGTATGTTTTACATTTGATATATATTTGCATGCAGGTATTACGTATAAATAAATATGTATGTTTTACATTTGCATGCATGTTGTGAGTATATATATATATATACATGCATGCAAATTATATAGAATAAACACATTAATGAAATATAACCTATACACATGCACAAAACAATTCAAAGTATACATATACATATAGTTATAGCCTCACGTACACACTCACTCCAAGCATGCATGCAAATATACATATAATACATACACCTCTATTGCCTGCCAAAGATCAAAGAAGACCATGCACCAAACTAGCAAGAATTCCACAAAAAAATCACATCAGGAGCTTCTGCAATAAGGCTCCTCGGCCGGGTACTTTCAGGCTCAAAATCTCCCCGACTGGGGAGATGAATACAGACGCGCAGCAGCAGCAGTACAAAGCTTAGATCCCTGTTTCAAAGGCACTAATTCACAGTAGCAGGTAGCAGGCATCCAAGGGAACAAACTCAGCAGTAAGACAGTTGAAATACTCCCACAAATCGACTGAAAATGGACAGCAACTAAGCAAGGAAAAGAGCAGCAACATGACAGCAGCAAAACGCAGCAAAACAGGGCCAAAATGAAACAAAACAAGGCAACAATCCATCCACTCTTTATGTAACAAGATCAGCTATATATATGTGCAACAAACAATGCAAAAAGGAGCAGCAAATGACAGCAAAACGAGCTCCAAACGCAGCAACAGCAGTACATCGAGAGAGAGGAAGAATTCAGTCCCATTTCATGCAATTTTTCAAAGTGCCAGTAACGGAATCTCATAAAATCTCAAACTACCATATAATCACTGATCATAAATGAGAAGAGGGAGTTAAGACAACCATATTCATGCTTTGAATCAACCAAATCTATCAAGGAATGAAAGAGATCCACAAAATGGCACCAACCTAATTATTCACTTATGCCTTCAAAATCCCATGCTCACATGTTCAAGGTATGATTAAAAGTCACTAATCCGCATATAATTAATTTTAATTAACTTAAGGTATGATTAATTAACATTTTAACATTTAAAATATAAAATTAAATATATAAAACACTTATAAACAATTAGTTCGCTCAAATTAATAAACACATACGACATATTAGTACAAATGAAATACAGAACCTTTACCTAATTTCTTAGAATTTTTAAATTCTCTTTTCAATGCTTTGAGGTTTCGTTTATGTGTCCAGAGCAATTTAAGAATTTATTTTCAAATAAAAATTTTCGTCGGTAGAATATATTTCCTTTGATAGGATGATTTAACCCTTGAAACCATCGCCATAACGTTCCTCGAATTTTTCTACACTTTTGAAGAACCTTTGGACCATCAAATCATATATTTATTTCATAATTAAAATAATTTTCGAAATTCCAGAAAACCCTATCTTCCGGAGCTTATAACTTTTAAACCGTACATCCGATTTTGGCCCATGAGCAACCGTTTCGAAGCTAATTTTATTTCCTAGCTCTTGGACACTTTTCCAACTTCAAAAATACGCAGGAGAAAGGTGAAATTACCAGAATACCCTGCTGTGACAATTATGTAAAGAAGGAAACCTATTTTTGGAAATTTCATAAAATACCCCACCTCATGTCCCTAAAGTAAATATTTATTTCACTTTGGTCCTTCCCAAAAACTATAAATAAGTGTGTTGGGGTCTCATTTTACTCACTCCATTCTCTCCCTCTCCCCCCTTGAGTTCGAACCATTCCCCCCTTTTAAGGTTAGTTTTCTTATTTTGTTTTTATGTTATAATTAGTTTAATTTATGTTTTAATATATGTTTTATTTTATGTTTTAATTTATTTATTAATTATGCTAGGTTTAGGTTCTAATATATGTTTTATTTTATGCATGAATTATATGTTTTAATTTATGTTTTAAATATTCATGAATTTATGAATTATGTCTCTTATAGTATAGTTTATTATGAAAGTGTTATATGATTTAATTTTGTTACAAATTAATTATGTGACAATTATTCTAGCGTGTTATACGTTACATTTTAATTATTTTATGATCATACTTAGGTAATTTAATTTGTTACCTAATTTAATTAAATGTTACATGTTATTTAATGTTACATAATTAAAGTATAACCGATAGTTTAACATATTACATGTTTAATTAATTGTTACATAATTATACTTCACCAATTGATATATGTTATGGTATACATGTATAATATATGTATACGTATTTGATTCCTTTATGTATAAAATACGTGTACACTTTCGTATAAATACTAAGTGTATTTTCTAAATAAATACGTATGTACTTTTGTTTAAATACCGTATGTATTCTAGTATAAGTACCGCATGTATCCTTGTATAAATATTGTATGTACCCTGTATAGATACTGTAGAAATACGGTAGGTATCCCCGTATAAATACCGTATACATACAGTATAAATACCGTATACATACCATATCAATACACATATACATACAGTATAAGTATCGTATACATACAGTATATATACCGTATCCTTGAATAGTGGTCATTGACCATTGACCATGACCTTGACCTTTGACCCTTCACCTTTGACCTTGACCATTGACTTTGACCTTGACCAAGAATTTTGACTTTTAACCTAAATGATCGTTTTGAAGAGACGAATTCAACGGTCGAAGCCTTTTTCGAAAATTCTCAAAAACAGGGGATCAAAGTAGGTTTCAAAGTTCACATTCCTTTCCTAAATGAGATTGTTTTAAGACCCCAAGAATATATACCCTTGAGTTCTTGACACGAGCTTTCAATTGAGACTAATCGTTTACTAGAATCCTTTCTTCGAAAAGATTATTCCTTGTTTAAGTGTTTCGCATTCTTGTTGATCTTATACTTCAATGCTTGGACATCCTCACTCAATCATGAATCATTAATATAGTTTGGAACTTAGTTCCTTAAGGCTCATGTCTATGATCATAAATTGATTAAAGATTGTTCGATTTGTATTGATCTATTAACTCAAGATTAAGGATAACTCGCAATCAATGTTCCATTATTAGTTAAATGATTCTCCTGTATTAAATGGTATTACTCTCCTATATATTGCGTTATATCAATCCTACTATGCCTTCATGCTTTGATGGTTATTGAATAATTATCATGAAATATCGCTACATGAAATGATATACTTTGATAATGTTTCGTCCTGTACATGTGATATCATTATGTGCTATTGAATGCCTTGTGGTCGTCCCTAGCTACTTGCTTATGTGACTATATGGTTCTTGGATAGAAACTTAATCATTCACCACTCACAGGTGAAGTCCGGATTTACTGTGGCTCTGGTATTATTGCTTAATACCATTTCTGTAGGTGAGGTTTAAACTATTTCAACTGGAACCATGAATATTCCTATGTATTCAAACGATTTCAAAATCAACGCCTTCGGGTGCAAAGTTTCTTATCTTTCAAGTTAAATGCTTTCCCATTTTGGGACAATGCTTCATGTTTAAAGTCAATAATCTCTGGTACACGTTTTGTTCGCTGTTATACCACTTTGAATAAAGGTTCAGTCTTCTGAACTCTGTGTGCTTATGCACTTTTGTTATTCTGAATGCAAGCTTTGGAAATTTTGTTATGTTGGGCCCTGGCGGTATGGTTAAGTAGTAGACCGGGAGGCGTGCGCCAATGGCTACTATGATACTGGCCACTGTACTGACCTTGGTGATGGTTTAATCGGAGGTTGGTTACTCCACATCGAAGGTCGGGAGAGGTGGTAAATTCCTCCCGTTTCGCACGTCACCGCGGGGTAGCTCCCTGGGCGGGACAATAAGGGGAGCAGGGGTGGTGCATGTGTATGTGGGTTTCGGGGACCTAATGGATCTCGATGCCAATCTTGTAAATGTTTTGAGGTGCGGGCAACTTTGGTTTTAAAGTCTGGTTCATACTTTTGGAAAATATCCCGTACCCTGTTCCCCGTTTATAAAGTATATATGAACCAGAACCTCTGACGTGTGCGCATGTGTGTGCTTGCTTGAAAATCCTGTTCCAAAGTAATGTTTTAAAATACGATCCTGAAATAAAGATTCCGAACTTCAGTTTTAAAGTACAGTTTCAAAGTAAATCCTTTTCTGAAAACCTAATGTTTTAAGTACTTATATTGTTTCAAAAGTCATGCCTCACTTAGTCCCTTTGACTAATAGCTCCACCCTGTTTTCTGACCTCATGGTTTCAAGTTCGGTGATCTCTTGTTGGCTGGTATCTTGAAGTATAGGAAATCCTTTGTTGTGCTCTAGTGGTCAAGTTCTTTTGAACCATCTTGGACACCACCCCCTGGATGATCATGTAGTGTTCAATTAGGTACTTATCGGTCTAGCCTCCGGTATCCTTTGTTACTTGTTTTCACTAGTTATATTTTTCCCTAACACTCTATCGAAATATCTCCTTCAATACTCAATTCTTGTACAGTCCTTGTACTTGGCTACTAGCCTCTTTTGTCTCCTGATTTATGTTTTTCAAAGTTTTAAATTTCTCATATTTTCGCTGCAATGTTCCCTTTTAGTACTCTGATCTTGTAATGTTTTGTCCGTTCACCGGCGTGCTTCTTGGGTGCTAGGTCTCCTAGCCACTTGAGAGGTACGACGGTGCGGGGTTGTGGCCTTTCTGGGTGCTACAGCTAAGGTATATCATACCTGTACGGCTGATTAGACGGGGTGTCACAATCCTCCCCCCTTAAGAGAACCTGGTCCCCAGGTTCGCCTGCTCGAGTTTCAAGCTCGAACAACTTTCCGTATTCACCCAAGTTCGAGGTTCATGACGTCCCGACAAGGGTTAGCCTGGTAAGGTCTTCTTGCACAAGGGATTTGATCACTTCTTGAAATCTTGATGGAGAAATTCCTCACCGCTTGATCCGTGCTAGGAGCAACTAAAATGTTTCGCACGATAGGAGGATCCAAGTTGATTCATCACCCATCGCTTGATCCATCTCAACTACTCAAAAGCTCGGTATTACAGGAATGGCGTGGTTACCGAACCTCCACCACTCGTACCTTCTAATTCAAGAAGTCCCTTTGCTAGAGAGATAAATCACCAGTTCTTACTCGTTCCGAAAGACCGTTGCAACAACGACCCTCGCCTTACCGTGAAAACCACACACCCGAGAAAACACACAACAAGCATTTTTGGGTACCTATCCCATATAGCAAAACTCAAGTTTTACTCGTAAACAGTTTTCCATAAGCAAATATCCATAATACGAGCAAAGCTCACAAAACTTAGCTTACAAAGCCTACATATACGTTTTGGAAATGGGAGTTTAAATCGTCAAATATGATAGGCCATATGTGTCCACAGTTTTGAAAACATTTCATATATATATAACTCCTTACCTTTACCACGAACTTCAAAGGTCAAGTAGGAACAAGGAAGGTTACACGTCCGGAGACTCACCACCTATCAAGACAAACGTATCAACAAGGTAAGACTCGACTCAATACCAAATAGGCCGACGCACGGCTTTGACATGAATGCAAATTTGCTAATGATCTACAAGGAATGTTCAAGGATGACATAGATTGGCAATTTATGATCACATTGCATCATATGAGTCATATCGAGCTCTCAAGTCATAGGATATACAATAAGTGACATATGAATCATATTTAACACATTCTTACACATAATCGAGGCATGCAAGACATTTAAACACATATAAACATGATTCCAAGTCATATATATCATGCTAGGGGTGGGAGAAGTGCAAAGGAAGTGAAAACGAAGCAAACGATCAAAATCACAAAAACTCATTTTTGGGACCCGAGGGTATGTAAACGGGCGTTTGGCCCTTAAGAACAACTTGTAAATGCCTGTTTGGGGCTGAAAAACGTGACAGTTGCATCTCACACGGGGGTTTGGGGTTTTAGTTCAAAATCAAAACCCCGTTTGACATGCTGCTGTTGCAAAACTCAAATACGAACATATGCTTAAACATGGTGAAATTTATGCTCTAAACACTCTAAAATCATGCTTCAAAGTTCATACAATATGCATAAACATAATTAAACATCAAGTAGCATGTCAAGAACATCTAGGAACAAGTATTCATCAAGAAATTCCATAAATTCATTCAAGAACTTCATCTTCTTCATGTTCATGAAAGCTTCATGCATCATCAATGGTGAAATCTTCAATCATGCATAAAACTCAAAGATATCTATCACATTCTTCATAAAAACACATAAGGAGCAAGAATCCATCATCATATCAAGCCAAAACATGCTAGAACATAGACATGCAATAGTTTCTCATGAAAGCTTGAAATGTCAACAATGGTGGATTTCACATAAGAGCATAAAACATGAAATACCTACACCAAATCATTCCTAGCAACAAAAGAAACATATTTCCATCAACAAATTCGGATTAAATCCATCTAACAAGAACCCTAGGTTTCAAACTCAAGCTTCAAGTTCAAAGAAGAAGACCCACATAAGCATTCAAGCATTTCTTACCTTAAGAGCTAAAAATCGAAGAGGAGATCTTATTCTTTAGTCTTGAATCTCCAGCTTTAGTCTTTACTCTTGGCTCTTGGAGATGGCTTGAAGTGTTCTTGAGAGAAGATGAATAGATTGAGAGAAAAGAGGGAGAGAGAGTATTGAATCTCTTTGAAAATAACGTAACTTTAAGTTTGGTTTTATAATCTGATTTGGGTCAGCTAGTAGGGTCATGGAGCAGGTCATATGGGTCGGGTTGAAGTGAAATTGGGTCTCAAATTGGGTTAAATCTGAAATTGGGTCGCAGTCAACAATTAAAGGCTAAAAAGGTTGACTTTTCGTAAAATGGCCATAACTTCTTCGTCCGAACTCCGATTTGAGCGATTCAAAAACCCCCGAACACATAATCGAATTATTTATCCAATTTCATTAAGTTATAACCAATTCCAGACTTTGAAAATAACTTTACCATTTAGTCGCTAAATTATGCTTGAATGTCCATGTAAGCACGTTGGTTCGTTAAAAGCTAAAACGTGCTATCAAAGGTTCCAGATGACAATATGAGCACATAATCAGCAAGTCGCGAAGTCACGTATCTCATGCAATTCACGTATTTCACATAAGTATGAAGCGGCTATCAAATTAAGGCATAAATCCACATAAATCATGCATAGAAAGGCAAATCGTACACTCTCGTTCCAAACCTTACCTTGATCGAAAAGTGGGGCATCACACGTAGTGCTCATCATCCCCTAACCCTATGATATTCAAACCTTCTTTGTCGACTTTCGTTGCTTATCCCTTGAAGAACCTAATTTACCTTGGGTCCACACGAATACCATGGCCTTATCATTAGTTTGGACCTCAAATTAAAACATTCCCTAGATCTTTCTTTACTCTTCTTACGTTAGATGATCCCATGAAATCCTTTCAATATTCCTCTAGAACCTGGAGTTACTCGTTTACCTTCTAGGAATTGAGTCCGAATAGAATACTTATCCCCGGATCATAGTTTCAATGCTTCCCCTTAACACTCTCTTGATTAATCATCATTAAGGCATCCATCTCTTTCCGTAGCATTCTTAGCTCCCTTGCTATTATTCTTCTAAATCCCTTAAATTTCCACTTTCGCCTTCTTTTCATCCCGGTTTTCACCATCAAGAAGGAAGACTTCTCTCAATTGCAAGCTATCATGAAAACATTAAACTCATGCATGTCGGGTTAGGTTTGCTCATGTTATGCGTCAAGTTGATCAACAATTCAAACAAGGAAGCAACAAGTAATGGTGATACATAACACACATAACAAATAAGTATAAGGATACAACGGGGAATAGATGCTCGTGCTATGAATACAATTACATCCCGATTTCATTCTTCTTACACGGCTCCTTTCTTTTAGTTTCTTAGATTCGACTCGAAGAGCTTCCCGAGTACTCTTGATCCAAGCTCTAAACTTGATCCCGGTTTCCATTTCTCGAAGATCTTCTCTAATTCCCTCCAAGATTTGAACTAATTCCTTGGACTCCTTCAATTCCTTTCCAGTATTATAACAACATGAGTCGACCTTCTTGTTCCCTCAGAAGATTTATACTTCCAACTTCCCAATTTCTCAACGATTCCCATTCCTTCCTTCACTAAATGATATCTATGGTAAGTTTCTTGTTGATGAAAACGCTCTCGTCGATGCAACTCCTGGAAATTATCGAGAAAGAAGTGGACCTTTGATTTCCCTTAATTTAATTCATTTTAAGTTTTCCCCAACAAGATTTTCTTCCATTGAATATTTATACACTCGAGGAAGAAAGAGCTATCGATCCTTCTTTAGTGCACCACCATCCACCCGGCCTTCCTCCACAATTGGTGCATGGGATTTGCTCTTCGACAATGATGCGCTCCACAAGAACATAAGATCTCTTCCTTCAAATCGAGCTATCTTGCCCTTCACCTTGGTGGATTGGTTATCTTTGTGAGAACTAAACGGTCATGAAGAGTCTTTATCTCTACTTGATCCTGATCTCATTTTAGGGGCCATGGTAGTTGAGAGAGGTGATTGACCATTGTAAGATATTAACCTACAATACACAAGGGAAGTGAAACTATAATGCATGCGGTTAGTGGGTGATTATGGCATGTAAATGAAACAACTAGTACACGTAGAGTATGCAACAACAACAATTAGGAAAAGGTAAACAACAAGTTTAAAACACATAATTCGAGAAAATTCAAATGTCTTGAAGCAATGCACACATTAGCACGTTGTCCCTATGCCATACGACCTAGACTCAACACAACTCACCACTAGAACTCCAGTTTTGCAACCCGGAGCCCTAATAACACTTTAAGATGTAGCACCCGGAGCAGCGAGCCACCACATCCCCAGCACCTAGCCCCGAACCCACATATTAAATAGAAATCTATACATGAGCCCAAGACTAAGCGAACGGGAACCTACACATACTCGCTAAGCCAGGCGGAGCTAAACAGGACTAGAGCGCGCAAAAACAACAAGAAAGCAAAAGCATATAACAAAACCAAGAAGATAAATCCACAAAAACGGGTTCAACTAGCACTAGAAACCTGTCCCGAATATATATATACACAACCAAATTCATAAGATGTATACATAAATCATTAACAAATGCATAATATATATATACTTCCACTATAAAATTTGAATCATATACAAGATTGTGTCTGAATGCAAATGAAATGCAACTTGAGCTAGGAGACTAGAACTTGACCGACTCACTACTCCGCCTAGCACGATCCAAAACCTGCAAACTGAAAAGTTGGAAGGAGAGGGTCAGTCCACCGACTGAGTGAGGGGGGGGGGGTGGGCTAACGCACACCAACACATAGCTACATATAGAGCAAAGCACGTATTAAACAAAAGACTATGAACCGGGAATAAGGTTTTACATACCAAAGCCATTTTCCAAAAAGAGCTCATATTTATACATATATTCATATCTTTTTCAGTTTGGAAACTAGTAAGATTCATATATTGAAGAACGCATATGGATTCCTATTAAAACTCATAGGGATTCATATTGAAACTCATGAAGATTCATAATTAAAACTCATAACGACTCTTATATTCCGATCGATTCTTAGTTTAGCGTAGAAATTTTATATTGAAAACAAACTCTCCTATCCCATTTCATAATCAACATAACAAAACAAACTTAAATTATCCGGCGAGTACGGGTCAACTTTACCTCATAATAAAAGAATTCATAAGAAACACAATAAAACATAAATTCATGAAATTCATAAGACTCATATTCCCGTATTCCATCCACCTTCTCTGGAAGTCTGCACGCGGGTTACGGGCCCACATCGTGCAACTCCATACCTATACGTGGGGTAGCGATCCCACAACGTACATTAAGGAGCACGTGCACAGGCTTAACCCCGCGGTCCAACACCGCCTCGGGCGTCCTTACTCACGCCTCCTGGGCCCAGGGATTTATAAGATTCGTAAGGAAACATAACACTCATAAGAAACATACCTAACTCGCGAAACCTAGAAACATACGATTTATACTTAAGAAACATACCATAAGAAACATACCTTACGTGCAACCGGCATATGCTATACACGTACCTCTCAATGTCTTCCAAATTCATAATATGCTGAGGGAGATCCATAGTTCATTTGACACCACACGGTTTGGAGCATAGCCTCGTTGCAAAACCATTTTAAGCTTATATACGCCCATACGTATAATTTCAGAAGACTTCATATTAAATCGAATTAACAAGATTCATAACATATTATAAGACACATATTTAATATACATATAGTATATTCACATGGGGGCTTGAAAACGAGCATATAGGGTCGTAGGTCGCATTAACTAAAAGAGAACAAACCTAAACCTCACCTTTTACCAAAAGAGCTCCCGAGAGAGCGTTGATGACTAATAAGAAGCTAAATGGTGGAACCGACACCTCCCGAGCCAAACTCTGAGATAAACAAATACAAACTTATAACTTAGACTCAATCATGAACCACTTAGACACACGACAATGCTCATGGATGTAATGGATGCAAATGAAATGAAATAATGCATCTCTTAAGTCATTTAAATTCAAAATCATATAAAACGAATCATATCACTTCATGATTTAAATCTATTGTTCATAGCATATAATTCCACAATTTAAAGTTCACATTCCATGAAATAATATCATACTATTTAAATCATCAAATATATAGCACTTAAATTTCATATTAACTCAATATATATCACAATATATATAACATATATTACATATAAATATATATATATATACGTCCCTGCATGCATAACTTCCATAATTGCATAGTATAATATAATACAACCAAAGTTACATGCATGCAAAACCCCAAACCCACGTAACAAGGCATGGAAAAGCAAATAGAAGGCAGCAAAAGAGGAACAAAGCTTAAGCATCAGTAGGTTATTTCCCCGCCTGGGGAGATTTACTTCACAAAACTCCCCTGCCGGGGAGTCTTATGCAGTGGCTGCTACAAAGGAGAGTCCCCGACAAGAGCAAACTCCCCCCGCCCGAGGGGAGAGTGGTGCTGCGGAAAAAGTGCAGCAACAGCAGCCATTCCCCTGCCTCCAAGCCCTACAAGTTTCTCGCAACCACAACCAACACAAGTAGACATGAAAAGGCAAGAAGGAAGGCAACGAACCACAGCTAATTCCCAGCAAAACAAACCCAAAACTGAACAACAAGTGCAGGTAACGAAGGAAGCTATATTCATGCATACAAAACTTCAAAACTTGAATGATCATTAATACAACCCTCAACCACTTCAACTAACATCAAATACAAGTTCATATAATATTAAATGAAGCTCATGAGGTCAAATATCTGGCCTGAAATCAACAAATAACACAAGAGTTGGCATATAATTTTATATGAACACTTAAACCCTTACTATTCATATCATATATCATATCTCCAACAAAACCAACTCAAATTCAGGATTTCATGGATGAAAATGATCATATAAGCATGTAGATACCAAATATGTACTTACCCCTTGAAGATGGTGGAAGAAAATGGAGATTGGAGCTCAAATATCCCCTTGGGTGCAAACTGGCGAGAATGAAACTGTTGCTGTTCCAAAATCAGATTTTTTCTCCTTCTTTATGTATGTGGACCGAGATGAAGGAAGCAAAAGTTGATAAAGGATTGAGTTGGTGAAAAGTGGGTCCAAGTTTCATGTGAAAAGCTTGAAAATTGAGGGACTAAAGTGCAAATTAGTGAAAGGTGGTCATAAAGGCGCGAATCAGTTTTCCAGGCAAATTTCGAGGTATCAAACGGGCTTACAAAAATATGAGGCTAGGTTCCTTAGCTTGAAATTCTCATTACGAGTCCGATGCCACTTCTGGAATTCGAATCCGAATTCCCGAGCTCAAGTTATAAATTCCGGAACACAAGGCGTGCTAAAACTAGTTAGGCCCTCGAGTCACCAAAACAAATAAAATGGTGCGTTACCATTTCAAACAAGTCCGAAAATGTAAAACGAGCACATAAACAAATTCATAACTCACAAATCTCCAACATATCAGAAAAGCATGAAATTTCGATCTCAATTCAAACACAAACGTAACACATTTCAACAAATAAGTATATTATTCAAATAATTAGAATTCAAATATTCAAAGAAATAAATATTAAATAGTTCAAATATTTCAATTAATGAAATAAACATTTATAAAAATAAATATAAAATGCATAAATAATAATTTTAAATGCGCACATAGATCATACGTGTACGACTGATTAGACGCGGTGTCACAGGGTGTCACAGTTATCATGACATCATAAAGTGTCACAAAATTTTGTTTATTAAGACATCGCAAAGTGTCACAATAACTTTTTTGGGACACCTTCCTACGTTACACTATTTGCTAGTGTCACAAACACTAAAGTGTCACGATATCCATTTGTTGTGTCACTTTATTGTGTCACAATATGCAGATTTTCTAGTAGTGATTTCCTATTCCATTGGGTTTTTCGAACAAATATCCCCATAAAAAACAAAAACAACATAGTTTAAAAAATTACAAAAAGAACTTGCTATTTGAACGGAGGTCACAATCGAATATTGATGTTAAATATCTTATAGAAAATGTCATGATACTTTTCTTTCTTTTTGTAAATTCATTTTTTATCTTAATTATATTAATTCTTAACATTATCGGTGGCTTTGAACACATGGTATAATGTAATAAAATTGAATTGTCAGCTACAAAGGAAAAAGGTGATGGGGCATTTTGTATTAGGATATATAACTACATCAAGAGAATCAGTTGTAGCTCTTGTTTTTAGGGATTTTTTTTTGGCGATTACTTAATTATGAGTGTATCAGTTGTAGCTCTTGTTCATGATTGTTACTAAAATTGTCGGAAAAATAATTTAGGTACTAATTGTAATATTAGTCATATTTGAGATAGCAATCGTTAAAATTAAAAAGTTGAGGCAATAAAGTAAACAAAGAAAAAACAGTGATATTTTGGATTGGAAAATATAATTAACCCTATAATTAATGTGTATTGATCCTATTCTTTTTCTTGTTTTATTATTCTTATGGATGGATGGAGGATGGATACATGTATATATGTCTTTTTGTTCGATGGAATTAATATAGTGTCTGAAAGGAGCCTTTCTTCTAGCCCCTCTTTTGTTCCTTCCTTTTTGTTACCCCCTTTGCTCTATCAATTTTAGTCCCTCTCTCTCCATGTGGGCTGGTCTCACTTCCTCTTCTTTATAATTCCATTCCATGCATGGAACATGCTGATCATCAACAAGAACAGCAACAATCCCACCTCCCAATCAACAACAATGATCAAGAGCTGGGAAAAAACAACACTAACAGTAACTATTTCTGCAGCACGAGGTGGACGCCGACGAGGGAGCAACTATAATCCTCAAGGAGCTTTGTAGGGCACATACTAGTATCAATTAATCTTCAAGGAGAAGTAATGGAGAATCTTGAGTTGAAGGTGAGCTACAACAAAGCCCTAGCACCACAGCCCGCTACCGCCACCACTAGCGGCCGTAAGAGAATCGTCTGTAAGGTGGTGCAAGCATTAAAGTAGTCAGACGTTTCTTCATTCTTGATCTCGCCGCCGTGCATGGGAAATAAGGGAAGGGTTACAATCTCCCGCACGACGGCGGCGCTAGGTAATACCACCTTCACCACCACACCATCACCACCTTCACCACCACCATCACAACCGCCGGTCCCTTGCATAGAGCCTTCTCGTCAAACTCACCCTGGAAAAATAGTAATCATTGTTGTCTGTATTAGAGGCCATAGTTGGGAAAAGGAATTGTATTTCTTTCCTTTTTTACCTAGACGTCTGTAGGATACACTGTACACTCATATGAATATAATACAGACGTCTAGGTAAAAAAGGAAAGAAATAAACCATCCTACAATCACGGGATTGCACCCTCTAATTATCCCTAATTTTCCTTAGTTAACACTCTCCCTCAAGTTGTACAGTAGGATCTCTTATGTGCAACTTGTTTAAGACTTCCCCGAATATCCTGCCATTTACTGCCTTCGTAAGAATGTCCGCAAGTTGGTCCTCTGACCTCACAAATGGCAGCTTAATGACTCCTTCTTCGATCTTTTCTTTAATAAAGTGTCTATCAGCCTCAACGTGCTTAGTACGGTCATGTTGTATGGGGTTCTTGGCTATACTGATCGCCGCCCGATTATCACACATTAAGCTACAGGCCCCTTCACACAGTAAGCCTATTTCTGCTAGTAACTTTCTCAACCACAGAATTTCAGCTACACCTCGTACAACCCCCTTGAATTCTGCTTCTGCACTCGAAAGGGCTACTACTTTCTGTTTCTTACTCCTCCATGTTACCACATTTCCCCCAACGAGAGTAAAGTAGCCTGATGTCGACCTCCGGTCTCCTGGACACCCAGCCCAATCTGCATCAGTATAAGCCTCTATTCTTAGATGTCCATGCTTCTGGAAAAGAACACCTCGGCCTGGGCACCCTTTCAGATAGCGACATACCCTGATTGCTGCATCCATATGCTCCTTTTGCGGGTTATGCATGATCTGACTTAATACCCCAACAGCATAGGCTATGTCGGGTCTAGTATGGGCCAAGTATATCGACTTTCCCACTACCTGTTGGTACTGTGACTTCTCAGTCCCTTCTGCTCCCTCAACAATTCTCAATCCGTGATTCACCATCATAGGAGTGTCTGCTGGTCGGCACTCTAATTATAACTTCCCGCTCGCTCGTCCGTACAGGTACGCCACTTCGAGATTTTATATGTGCATTTAAATTAATTTAATTATGCAAATACATGTTATTTTAATGATTATATGGTTATTTGAATTTATTTGATTTTATTTGAATTAATTGAAATATTTGCAGATTTGAATAATTAAACGTTTTTAAGTTTTTAAATTTGTTTTTAATTCGTTTAAGTTCCAACTCGTTTCGAAATTTTGTGAAAATTTGATATGCATGAATTATATGTGTTATGAATTCATTTATGTGCTCGTTTTAAGTTTTCGGACTTGTTTGATATGGTAACGCACCATATTTTATTTGTTAGGGACATGAGGGCCTAACTAGTTTTAGCGCCTTGTGTTCCAGAAATTATATCTTGAGCTCGGGAATTCGGATTCGAATTCCGGAAGTGACACCGGACTCGTATCGAAGAATGGAAGCTAAGGAACCTAGCCTTGTATTTTTCTTAGCCCGTTTGATCCTTCAAATTTCGCCCGAAACGTGATTCTCGCGCAGATTTACCACCCTTTACCGTTTTGCTCGTAATTTATTCGTTTTAAGTCCGTTTGACCCGATTCTTGAACCTATTTCTTCCTAACTCACCCACCTACCCTCGCACTTGCTCATTGCCCTCATTTCAGCAGCCAAGGACCGAGAGAGAGCAAGGAAAGGAGAAGAGAGAAGGAATTCCCGTCACTATTCACCCAAGCCGGATTTTGAGCTCGTTCGACCTTCATTCTTCATCAAATCGAAGAGGTCAGCACATATTATTGATGTACATCTCCTCCCCTTTCATTTGAGTACTCTTTTTCTTGCATTCTTGGAGGTTTGGGACTGATTTGCTTATACGAATGAATAATAAAGGGTTTATGGATTTTGGGTGATATCTTGCTCGTTTTTTATCCAATTCTTGATCCGTGAAGTGCTATGTGACCCTTGTTGTATGCTTGATCTATTGTTAGGAATAGTACCCTAGAAAGCCGATTGTATATTCGCTTTGTGCTTTTCCTTATTGTAATCACAGACAATCTTTGAATGAAATAACGAATTGAGGCAACACTGCTTTATATGCTCTTGTTTGGTATGCGTTTACTTTATCTGTGCATGTATGAGAACTCCCCTAATCCTGATGACTTTAGGACTCTACCATTTAGGTGAAATGGTTCATGAAACGAGCCCTATATCACATAAATCATGATTAGTAAATTACTCCAAGCCGATGAGTCCTACAGACAGTGGGAGTGTCAACCTGACTCCTCTAAGGCTTGCTTGTGGGATCACGCCCTTAAGAAGGACCACCTTGTTTCATGGAGGTGCAAAGTGTATAGTTGATAAGTGCGTGATACATGTGGGTGCTTACTTTAATAAGTAAGTTCACTGAGGTGCCCCGTGTGAAAACATTCCTAAATGGGAAAGGAAGTTTCTATTTCAGGAAATGGAAACTTCCAGATTAGGAAATATCTCACGAGTCATTGATGTGATTAATTGATCCTTAGACTTGAGGTTCCTTGTCACTTTATGAGTTAACTCTGTAGTCTTAGGTATAAGCTTTAAAGGGTGTCGCCTTAGACAACTGATTCAAGGCTTATGCTGGGGCTGCACAAGTGACTCATGAAAGTGAATGAGAATCAAGAAAGGACCTACACTTGCATTTGCAAGGTGATCTCTTATTGTGTAAGTCATTCATATGCCATATGGAGTCCTTGGCCAAGGCAGTAGATCAAGACATCAAGAAAAGGGTTTCTTGGATTGAGATCAAATGGATATGAAATGCACTTAGCTTTAAGACCGGATTATTAGGGTTCTGATTATTCCCTTACCCTAGATCTTAGTTGAGAGATAGTAAGTAGGAGGATTGTATCTCACATGAATCAATGAGTTAAACGTTCTGTCGAATCCGAACATTCCAATTCAGCTAGGGGTTAATCACCTGTTGCTAGACTATGGTCATTTAATCTGTGGACTGATTAATTAATTAGTGAATTAATTAATTAGGGTCACTGCTAATTGAATTGAGAACCTAGAGGGTCACACACAACAACTTGGTTACATGAGTTGAGGCTTAAAAATGATTAAACTAGTTAATCGGGCCTAGAGGGTTCCACACGTGTGAAACCACACGTGTGAGTCACGTGAGTGACACGTGTCCCACACGTGTGAATATATATATTATATATATTTATTGAATAATTAAATGTGTTAATTATTTAATAGACTTTGGTTTAATTTTGAATTAAAAAGAAAGTCTAATTTTGGAGAAAAATAATCTAGTTAATTAATTATGAATTAATTAATTAGATAAAATACGTTATTTATTTTAAATAATTAAAGTATAAAATTATCCAAAAATAGTTTGGATATTTTTAGCTCTCTTAAAAGTTGATTTGAATTAGAATTCAAAGTCAAAGTTGGAAATTACTTGATGATCAAGTAATAGGAGAGAGAGGGACCAAATCCTTGCCCAACAAGGAATAGGATCGGCGCCCCTCTCCCTTTCCTATATATAGGGGGAGCTCATGCTCCCCTTTAGAGGGAATTGGCAATTCTTTTGGTTCATGTGTTGAACACCTTCCTTTCTCCAAGATTAAATAAAACCCTAGGTTAAGCCTAAACACTAACTAGAGAACTAGCATCCTTACTAGTTAGATTGTGATCAAGTTGCTGGACTTTCTCTAGAGACTTCAAGTTAGAAGTTTGAAGATTCGAGTTTTACCAAGGAGAGGGGATCAAGCCGCGAGAAGAGCGTTCTTGGGTGGCTTGAAACGCTTCAAGAAAGAATAAAAAGAAAAGTAAATTTTCTATCTCTACGAATTTGGTTACACGATTGTGAGTCCAAGGTCCTTTTGTTGGGAAATTTTTTTAAATTCCGCTGCTTTCTGATTCGTGTTTTCTAACAAGTGGTATCAGAGCCACCTCGTTAATCGTGTTTTTGATTCGTCTCAATTATTCTGAATTTGGTAGAAATTCTTAGGCTTAGATGCGAATTGAGTATTCTTGAGTTCTTTTAGAAAGCCTGAAATACGAAACTGTAATTTTTCCTGAATTTCTAAAACTGTTTTTTAAAATCGTTTTAGTTGAAATTTATCTAAATCGAATTTTTTAATTTTGGATTGAATTGGTTTTAAGAAACCTAGACACGAAACGAGACGCGAAACAAACGCACGGGATTAGGACGTGCCAATGTGTAGCACGCCCCAGGCCTGCGCACGCACACCGCCCAGCCCCTCCCGCAACCGCACGGGAGCCATCCCGGGCGTGCCACCCAGTCCGTCCCGCAACCGCGCGGGACGCCTGCACAGCCCGCCTAGTCGCGGTGGGCGCTGCTGCAACTGGCGAGCGCTGCTGCGCGGCGGTGCCTCGCGCGGATGGGCCGTTTTTGGGCTCGTTTTCGTGTTTCGTGTTTTTCGTATTTTCGGTCCTTAAAATCCCGATTTAATTTTATTTTAATTTTACCTTTTAAAATCAGTTTTGCTAAAGTAAAATTATTTTAAAATTTTTGATTAAATTGGGATTTTTGAGAAATTAAAGCGATTTGGATTTTGGGAAAAATTATGAACTTTATTTTCTGAAAATAATGAAAGAATAAAATTATTAATTTTGGAAATTAATTGGAATTTTATTGGTTTATTGTTTTTCGGGTTTTATTGAAAAGGCTCTTGAACAAGAATTGCATCTAAGTCGTGTTTTAACTCATTAGGACTTGAAATGGGAATTTTAATTTATTGGTTAAATTTAAATTCTCGCAAAAGCATGTTAGGTGATCATGGGTTTAGATCTATGTATGGTTTTAATTTATGCACATGGATGGTTTAAATTGGGGTTGGAGCCCTATAGTTGCGTTTTTCAATTGAGGTTGGAGCCTCACTTATGTGCGTACTGTTATGTGATTTATTATGTGGCTTTCCATATTACTGTTTTTTAGGCCGGGGTATGCCCCGTGTAATTGTCTAAGGCCAATATGAAGATTGAGCCTTATTACTTTATGTCTTTTTCCTTTTATTGTAATTTGAGAGTAGAGATAGGTGGTGAGGTTTTATTTTCATTTTGGAGACAATACACCCATGGAGTAAGATGGACCACATTCAAGTAACATGGAGGCCATAAGTGAAGACCCCTCAAAATGTTAGGGAGGGGGATCTCAATTGTTAAATGTAATAGAGATAGGGATCGTATTTTGTTACCGCTTTCCCTTATGTGATTTAAACTGTTTATGTGGCATGTATGTTAGAACTTGTGATTGTGGAGTGGCTCCCACATATCACGCATAAGATAGGTAGAACCCATGATAATTACTTGTTAATATCATGCTAGGACATGTTATCTGTTTATGTGCTTGTTTGAAATGCATTTAAGTGTACTTGCATTAATCAAGACAAATAAAATTGGATAACATATATGTTGGTGAGGTCGAACCGGACAACTCTCCGGTTGATTCGAAAATTCCCATTAAATATTAAGCTAATTTCGAACAAATAGGTGTTTAATTCGAGATGCAAATTTTGAATTAAATTCCTAGCATTCCATCAATAGGTTTTAAGTTTAGTAAGTGAAGCTAGTTATTGTCCGCGAGTCGTGGGATAACTAGTGGAGCTTATTAGTTCTTAGTTACCTAATTGATCATTTTAAATGGTCAATATTTCGTGGTCAATTTTAGCAAGGGCGATGTCCGCGAGTCGTGGGTCGTTCGAACTAAGTTTTGGTCATGATCTTATGATTGATGGGTCTAGCTTAACGCCTAAGTAAATATGGATGTCGCACGAGTCGTGGGTCCATATTGAAAGATAGGTGATGCAAAAACAATTACTAAGAGTTCTAAAGGTGTTAGAATTGGTAAGTTGTACCTACCTAGGGTTCTTACTTAGAATGTCCGCGAGTAGTGGGTTCGAGGTAAAATCCCTAGGATCTTAGTACCCATTGGGAAACGTGTTCCTCTTAGATCTTTGGGAATTATAGATCTTTGAAAAACAGTGGGAGCTACATTAGATTAAAGACCTTATCTTTTGTATATCGTTATAATTCAGCATGCTCACTAGTTCTCTGTTTTACCATTTAGGTCGTAGATTCTGTGATTCTCTACGTGTTTTGAAATGGCAACCAAAAACCCTCTTGTATCGATCCTCGAGTCAAACAAGTTGACTGGTCCCAACTATTCTGATTGGCTGAGGAATCTAAAAATCATTTTAGATTCTGAGAAGAGAACTTATGTTCTCTTCGAAGGGGAGCCTAGTCCCGAAGGGGAGACTCCCACTCGGGCCGAGCGGGACGCGATTCAGAAGTGGAAGGATGATAATCTCCAAGCCCGTTGCCTTATGTTGGCTAACATGTCTCCGGACTTGCAAAGGCAACATGAGGCCATGGAATTCGCTTGGGAGATTTACGACCACTTAGAGCAACTTTACCGCCCTCATGAACGTGTTACAAAGTATAACACTTCAAAGGAATTGTTCCACTTAAGAATGAGGGAAGGTTCAAGTGTCCATGAATATGGACTCAAGTTTCTTGCCCTTACTGAGAAACTTGCTTCCATGGACATGCCACTGAAAGATGAGCTTTCAGTGGATTTGTTGCTAGCTTCGCTCCCACCATCATTCAACCCATTTGTCCTTAACTTCAATATGAATCATGCTGGTGCTACTGTAGCTGAGCTGATTAGTCAGCTTGTGACTGCTGGAAGCACGATCAAGAAGGACAATAAGGTTTTGATGGTGAATGCTCCATCTTCCTCTTCTGGGCCTTCTAAAGGTAAGGGCAAGAAAGCCCAAAGGAAGAAGAAGAAACCCCTTAGGCCCACTGGTGGCATTTCGAAGGGGAAGGCCCAAAAGAAGAAGCGTGATCAGAAAGAGGATGTTTGCTTCCATTGTGGCAAAGCGGGACATTGGAGGAGAAACTGCCCAGAGTACAAGGCTACTCTAAAGAAAGGCATCTTTCTCGTTGAAGTAAATCTTTCTATTAATTCTAGTTCTTGGGTACTTGATACCGGTTGGGGAACTCATATCTGTAATGATGTACAGATGCTAAGTGAAGTCCAACAACTCAAAGAAGGAGAATATGTCTTGAAGATCGGCGATGGCACAAACGTTGAAGCTCGAGCTTTAGGCACAATTAGATTAGATTTAGGTAGTTTTGAGTTAGTCTTGAATAAAGTCCTTTATGTACCGAGCATTATTCGTAATATAATTTCAGTTCCAATGTTAGACTGTGAAGGTTATGAAACTTATATTAAGAATGGTAAATATTTTATCAAACGGAACAACTCTTCCGTTCACATCGGTACTCTAAGTAATGGACTTTACCTAACTCAAAATATTAATATTATGAATATACAACGAGAAACGAAGCGTAAGAGAGATGACAAAGTTTCAGCTCCCTTATGTTACGCTAGATTAGGACACATTTCCAAGAACAGAATTAGCAAGATAAACACTTTAGGATCATTCTCTGAAAATGATCTTAAGGAGTTAACTTCTTGCGAATCCTGTCTCAAAGGAAAAATGTCCAAAGTCCCTTTTAAAGGAACTGTGGAACGTGCCACTAAGGTTTTGGATTTGATCCATACTGATGTTTGTGGACCGGTCAGTGTAAGCACAAGAAACAATCATCAGTATTTCATAACCTTTACTGATGACTTCAGTCGGTATGGTTATGTATACTTAATGAAGTATAAATCTGAAGCTTTTGAGAAATTCTTAGAATTTCAAAAGGAGGTTGAGAACCAAACTGGTCACAAGATCAAAGCACTTCGATCTGATCGAGGAGGCGAGTATCTTAGTGAAGAATTCCTTAATCATCTCAAAGATAATGGGATTATCTCTCAGTGGACTCCTCCGGGAACTCCTCAACTTAATGGAGTTTCTGAGAGAAGGAATCGAACCCTACTTGATAAGGTTCGTTCCATGATGAGTTTCATTGACTTACCACCTTTTTCTGGGGTTATGCCCTAGAAAGTGCAGCAAAGATTTTGAATCTTGTTCCCTCTAAGTCAGTCCCTAAAACGCCCTATGAAATGTGGCATGGTAAAATCCCTAGTTATTCTTACCTAAGAATTTGGGGTTGTCCTGCTTACGTGAAGAGGACAGTGGGAGATAAGTTAGAATCTCGTTCTAACTTATGCTACTTTGTAGGTTATCCTAAGGAATCCATAGGATACTACTTCTATGATCAATCTGAGCAAAAGGTGTTTATTTCAAGAAATGCCACTTTTCTTGAGGAACCGTTCCTTAAAGAAAAGAAAGGCAAGATCATAGAATTAGAAGAAGTACAAAGTGACCCCACGCCACCCACTGAAGAAACGTCCCCTACTGATCAACTACAACCAATCACGAATTTCGATACACATGAAAATCCTCCTCTAAGGCGTTCTGAACGCACTCCTAGACAACCGGAGAGATGGCATGGATTCTTCCATGAAATCTCTCAAAAGGATAATGATCCTTTAACATATGAGGAGGCACTTTCAGATTCTGACTCTGAACAGTGGATAGAAGCCATGAAATCCGAAATGGATTCCATGAACTCCAACCAAGTTTGGACCTTGGTAGATTTGCCTGATGGGGTCAAACCCAGAGGTTGCAAATGGATCTTTAAGAGAAAGCTTGGAGTTGATGGAAGCATTGCAGCCTACGAAGCAAGAGTGGTTGCAAAAGGATTCACTCAAAGACCCGGCGTGGACTTTGATGAAACCTTTTCGCCAGTTGCAATGCAAAAGTCTATTCGGATCATGCTTGCCATTGCTGCATATTATGACTATGAGATATGGCAAATGGATGTGAAAACTGCCTTTCTCAATGGTGACATTGACAAAGACATTTATATGGATCAACCCATAGGTTTCACATTCAGTGGGAGTGAGCAAAAGGTTTGCAAACTCCAAAGATCAATCTATGGATTGAAACAGGCTTCTAGGAATTGGAACATTCGATTTGATGAATCAGTCAAATCGTTTGGCTTCATTCAAATTTCGAATGAGTCCTGTGTGTATAGAAAGGGATTGGAGACCTCAGTGCAATTCTTAGTACTTTATGTTGATGACCTCCTTCTTATTGGGAATTCGAAGGATGACATGAAAGTAACTAAGTTATGGTTATCGAACCAATTCGAGATGAAAGATCTTGGTGATGTGTCCTATATCCTTGGAATTAAAATCTATAGAGAAAGATCTAGAAGGTTAATAGGACTATCACAGTCGATGTACATTGACAAAGTATTGAAGAGATTCAATATGGAGTCAGCAAAGGTTAAGAACCTTCCTATGAGTGTAGGAACATGTCTTTCAAAGAAGATGTGTCCTAAGACTAACCTTGAGAAGGAAAGAATGACTCATACACCTTATGCATCAGCAATAGGTAGCATAATGTATGCAATGTTATGTACTCGACCGGATGTGGCTTACGCACTTAGTGTGACGAGTCGTTTCCAATCTGACCCTGGAAATGGTCACTGGGTTGCCGTGAAGAATATTCTTAAGTACTTGAAAAGTACTAAAGATTTATTCTTAGTTTACGGAGGTCAGAAAGATCTTACTGTCGAAGGATACTGCGATGCGAGCTTTGCATCTGACTTAGATGATTTTAAGTCAATGTCAGGATACATTTTCTGCCTAAACGGCGGAGCAGTGAGTTAGAAGAGTTCCAAGCAAACTACCACTGCAGATTCGACCACTGAGGCCGAATACTTAGCTGCAAATGATGCAGCTAAGGAAGGTGTTTGGATTAGAAACTTCATTCAAGAGTTGAATGTTGTTCCTAGCATGAAAGACCCCATTACTGTGTTTTGTGACAACACTGGGGCGGTTGCTCAAGCAAGAGAACCAAGATCTCACCAACGGACCAAGCACATTATGAGGGAGTATCACCTAATCTGTGATATTATCAAAAGAGGAGATGTGCAAATTGAGAGGGTCACATCAGCAGAGAACGTGGCAGATCCACTTACTAAACCCCTTAGTCGAGAAGCTTTCCAAGGTCATCTTCAGAAGATGGGACTTAGAGTAGCTTTAGAATGGCTTTGACGGGCAAGTGGGAGATTGTTAGGAAAAGTGCCCTAGAAAGCCGATTGTATATCCGCTTTGTGCTTTTCCTTATTGTAATCACAGACAATCTTTGAATGAAATAACGAATTGAGGCAACACTTCTTTATATGCTCTTGTTTGGTATGCATTTACTTTATCTGTGCATGTATGAGAACTCCCCTAATCCTGATGACTTTAGGACTCTACCATTTAGGTGAAATGGTTCATGAAACGAGCCCTATATCACATAAGTCATGATTAGTAAATTACTCCAAACCGATGAGTCCTACAGACAGTGGGAGTGTCAACCTGACTCCTCTAAGGCTTGCTTATGGGATCACGCCCTTAAGAAGGACCACCTTGTTTCATGGAGGTGCAAAGTGTATAGTTGATACGTGCGTGATACATGAGGGTGCTTACTTTAATAAGTAAGTTCACTGAGGTGCCCCGTGTGAGAACATTCCTAAATGGGAAAGGAAGTTTCTATTTCAGGAAATGGAAACTTCCAGATTAGGAAATATCTCACGAGTCATTGATGTGATTAATTGATCCTTAGACTTGAGGTTCCTATTCACTTTATGAGTTAACTCTGTAGTCTTAGGTATAAGCTTTAAAGGGTGTCGCCTTAGACAACTGATTCAAGGCTTATGCTGGGGCTGCACGAGTGACTCATGAAAGTGAATGAGAATCAAGAAAGCACCTACACTTGCATTTGCAAGGTGATCTCTTATTGTGTAAGTCATTCATATGCCATATGGAGTCCTTGGCCAAGGCAGTAGATCAAGACATCAAGAAAAGGGTTTCTTGGATTGAGATCAAATGGATATGAAATGCACTTAGCTTTAAGACCGGATTATTAGGGTTCTGATTATTCCCTTACCCTAGATCTTGGTTGAGAGATAGTAAGTAAGAGGATTGTATCTCACATTAATCAATGACTTAAAGGTTCTGTCGAATCCGAACATTCCAATTCAGCTAGGGGTTAAACACCTGTTGCTAGACTATGGTCGTTTAATCTGTGGACTGATTAATTAATTAGTGAATTAATTAATTAGTGTCACTGCTAATTGAATTGAGAACCTAGAGGGTCACACACAACAACTTGGTTACATGAGTTGAGGCTTAAAAATGATTAAACGAGTTAATCGGGCCTAGAGGGTTCCACACGTGTGAAACCACACGTGTGAGTCACGTGAGTGACACGCGTCCCACACGTGTGAATATATATATTGTATATATATATATATATATTGAATAATTAAATGTGTTAATTATTTAATAGACTTTGGTTTAATTTTGAATTAAAAAGAAAGTCTAATTTTGGAGAAAAATAATCTAGTTAATTAATTATGAATTAATTAATTAGATAAAAATAAGTTATTTATTTTAAATAAATAAAGCATAAAATTATCCAAAAATAGTTTGGATATTTTTAGCTCTCTTGAAAGTTGATTTGAATTAGAATTCAAAGTCAAAGTTGGGAATTACTTGATGATCAAGTAATAGGAGAGAGAGGGACCAAATCCTTGCCCAACAAGGAATAGGATCGGCACCCCTCTCCCTTTCCTATATATAGGGGAGCTCATGCTCCCCTTTAGAGGGAATTGGAAATTCTTTTGGTTCATGTGTTGAACACCTTCCTTTCTCCAAGATTAAATAAAACCCTAGGTTAAGCCTAAACACTAACTAGAGAACTAGCATCCTTACTAGTTAGATTGTGATCAAGTTGGTGGACTTTCTCTAGAGACTTCAAGTTAGAAGTTTGAAGATTCGAGCTTTACCAAGGAGAGGGGATCAAGCCGCGAGAAGAGCGTTCTTGGGTGGCTTGAAACGCTTCAAGAAAGAATAAAAAGAAAAGTAAGTTTTCTATCTCTACGAATTTGGTTACACGATTGCGAGTCCAAGGTCCTTTTGTTGGGAAATTTTTTTAAATTCCGCTGCTTTCTGATTCGTGTTTTCCAACATCTATTCCTTACCTTTTATTCTCTGTTTGAACCGAGATTGAGGCTCCTCCATTGGTGAACCTTTGAGTTTTGAAAGCTTTGTGTTTAATTTTGGGGGTTTCTTGTCTTGTCGGGGTTTTGATCGATTAATGGCTCAATTTGTTGCATTTCCTTGATTTTCTTGTTGTCATGGTTCATTATTATCATGCATAAGACATGGATTCACCTTCCCTTACTTCCCCTTGCACCGAAACGATGCTGTTGCTGCTTTATTTTTCGCACACGAAAGGCCGACACGGCTGTGTCAGGTTCCTTTGAAAATTGGACACGGCCGTGTTGTGCTTTCGACTTGGGCATCAAAATTTAATTAAAATGTGACATGGACGTGTCACATTATGCCTGAAAATGAACACGGCCGTGTCCAAGCTTCGGTTTTGGGCCATAATTTTGATTAAATTCCGACATGGTCGTGGCATGTTGGGGTAGCGGCGGCGGCGATTCGTTTTGTGATTTTGGTGCATCTCTTTGCTATATCCCCACCCCGATTATGATCCTAACTTGTGGTTAACATGTTGTAATATATGTTAGGATGTTTAATTTGATTTTATAGCCTTGTTTTCGATGTGTAAATGTGACCGTGATTGCATCTTCGTTTTCTTGTTACGTGCAAAACTTTTTGGCTCTTGTTGCATTCGTTACTCATTCTATTCTAGTATATGCATGAGTTATGATATGATTCGCTATACTTGATGTTTATTTGACATGTTATGTTTTAATTCTTACCTTGTTTTGTAATTGGACTCTTGGATACGTGCATGAACTTGAATGCTTGAACGTGCTAGCTTTTGTTACTTCTTTTGCATCATTTACGTACATATGCATCCGCCGAGCGTCTAATTGGTTCATTTTGAGTTTAAGTTTGTCCCTTCTTGTCTCTTTGTTCTTAGGATCGTTCCTTGGGTGACGAGGTGGTCTCTTAGGCGTCCGTTGGTTTCTTTGGTCTCCGTTGCTTCTCGGAGGTGAGGTTTTCTTTCCTTTTAGCTAAAATGACCTACAACCCTACTTGTAATTTAAGCCCGCATGTGAATTATATCTATATATAAATATATATATATAAGTGTTTGATATGTATTTTGCGGGAAGCGTGGTGGGCCCATTTGCTATGAAATCCATTGAAAACGCTTTTATATGTATATAAACTATGTTTTGTTTATTCGTTTTCGAAAAGGGTTGGTGTGAGTTTTGCTTAGCGAGCTTTGGGACTTTGAAAGATATGTCCATGTGTGCGTGTGTATAAGCGTGATAAGTTTGGGCCCCGGTGTTGTGTGGTTCGGGAGACCCGGGACGACCATCACGGGTCGCCGGTTGCAACCCCAGGACACTTCTCCACCAAGGTGAGGATTATTCACGGGGGTGAGTGGCGCGGAGATGGAAGTGCGGGGTTGTATCACGGGAGATGCTGGCTCGGTGGTTCCACCTACCTGCTCTGTTAGGAATGTGTCTGGACAAGAGTGGACTGGCGAGTAGGGTGGTATCCCATTCAGTGGATCCTGCAACCGACTATTCTCCCTCTGACCACTGAGTGGGGAGGCGAAGAAGTACTCTGTTTCCATGAAATCACAGTACAACGTGGTAAACATACTCCTAGTAGAGGGATGATAACCCCTATACCCCTTTTGGTGAACCCCATACCCAACAAACACACATTTGAGTGAACAAAGATCAAGTTTAGTTCGGTTGTTTTTAGGAATATGAACAAACACTGAGCACCCGAAGACTTTGGGAGGTAGGGCTAGAATCGAGGGAATACTAACCTGTTGGGCTAAACACTGTAAGGGGGTTTTTAGATTGATCGACCGGGAGGGGATTCGGTTGACCAAATAGACTGAGGTGGCAACCGCTTCAGGCCACATGGACTTTGGACAACGAGACTCAATGAGAAGGGATCTAGACATTTCAAGGAGCTGGCGGTTCTTTCGTTCGGCCACCCCATTTTGCTGAGGAGTATGTGGGCACGAGGTTTGGTGTATGAGCCCATGTTTTTCAAAGAACTGTTTCATGGTGTGATTGACATACTCCCCCCCATTATCAGACCTAAGAATCTGTATTTTAGACTTATACTGTGTTTGGACCATCTGGAAAAATTCCATACACTTAGCAGGAACATCAGATTTATTTTTGAGGAAATAAGCCCAAGTCATACGAGAATAGTCATCAATGAACAAAACAAAATACTTAAAATCATGGCTAAAACCAGTATCCGGGGATGGACCCCAAACATCAGAATGTACTAGAGCAAAAACTGAATCAGCACGAGAACTAGAAACAGAAAATGACTGTCTATGACTCTTTGCAAGAATACAAGTCTCACAAGAGAAGTTATTATTTTCAGAAAAAAACTGTGGGAATAACAATTGGAGATACCCTGAAGACGGGTGACCCAAACGACAATGCCACAACCACTGTTGTCGGTCCATTGTCCCGTGAGCAAGCGCTGCAGTTCCTTGTTGAGCCACCTCATCGATGTAGTACAACCCTCCACTTTCAGTACCACGCCCAATCACTTTCCCCGACTGAATATCATGTAACAAACAGAAACCAGGAAACATTAGCACTATACAATTCAACTCCTTAGTAACATGGCTAATGGATAACAATTTACAAGATAATCCGGGAACATAAAGACAATTTCGTAATTTTAAGGTGGGTGACAATGACAGTGTTCCGACCCCAAGAACCGGAGTAAGAGTCCCATTCACGATCTGGATCGAGGTTCTCTTAGGAGCATTAAAGTCAACTAAGTCATCCCGATTATGAGTCATTGTGTCTGTGGCCCCACAATCAAATATCCATCTAGAAGTCTTGTTCCCCACGGCACTAAATGCCAAACCTGAGTCACTGTTGGTGAAATTTGGGGAATTTATGCAATTAACTCGATTAGAGGTGTTACACATATTAATACCACAAACAGGTGGGGCAGAAGTATGAGAATTACAAACACGTGGGGCAGAAATATGTGGAATGGAAAAAGGTGGGGTGGAGGGGCATAAAAGTACATTCTCCTCCCCCCACTTAATACCTAATCCAGTAGATTCTTTTTCCTTTCTCAAGCCCGCCCCTACTGCTGCAAGTGCAAGACCCCCTCCTTCTTTTTCTCCTCCTGCAGGCTGGTCATCGCCGCCGCGATCTCCTCCGTCGGCCACCGCAGCTGTCCCGTAAGTGGGTCCGGCGTTCCCACGTCGTTGACTCCACCTTCCATCCGGCCAACCAATGATCTAGAAACACTCATCCTTGCTATGGCCCGATCGTCTGCACTTGGCACACTTCAGATCTGCCCTGCTTCCGCCGTCGCCGCGAGATGACGACACTGGAGCCCGCCGATGTGACTCCGATTGCTGCCTGGTGGTGCCCCCTGAGTAACCCCCTTCTCGCCAGTGAGTTCTGTCCCCATAATCCCCCTCCTGACGCCTTATGGCCGGATAACGGCATAGGCCCTCTCCACCGAGGGCAGCGGGCTCTCTTTGAGACTGTCTCGTCTATCGGCATCGAATCGTTCATCGATTCCCCCAAGGAACTGAAATAGGCGAGTTTCCGATCTCAACCCATTAAAGGTGGTGATGTCTTCCTCGCAAGTCATCGGATTTGGTTGTCTCACCTCGATCTCTCGCCAAATCTGTTGTATATTGCTGTAATATGTTTCAATCGAATCGGTTCCTTGCTTGAGATTATTGGCCCGAAGAGTGAGGTCATAAATCTGCAATCTGTCGCCACCTTGGCTGTATGTGGCGTGTAACCCCTCCCATAGCGCCTTTGCTGTGGGATAGTCGGCGGAGTATGTGACAAGGTCTGGTTCCATGTTCTCGAGAAGTCACGTACATACGACGAGGTCGTTTTGCTCCCATCTGTGGAAATTTGGGTGGTCCGATGATGGGGGTTTGGGGGTTCCTGTTAGGTGGCTGAGTTTCCCCCTCCCTCTGATCACTAACTTCATCAGACGCGCCCAAAGGGAGTAATTGAACTGGTTTAGTTTGATGCTAATAGATAGGCTTTGTGGTATGTGATTTTGACTGTTCTCGGTTTGGGGTTGCAGGTTTTGGAGGAGACTGGCTAGTTGAGTGGCTATGGAATTGGGCTGTGGTCCCACTCCGGAATGGCCACTGCTGTGGTTGTTTTCGGCCATAGCCGAGAGAGGTACCCGGTACATAATGAGCAAGAAAAACGATCTATTGTTTGATCGAATTCTACTTTGATACCACGTTGTCTGTATTAGAGGCCATAGTTGGGAAAAGGAATTGTATTACTGTAAAAAAGCTGTGTAGGATACACTGTACACTCATATGAATATAATACAAACGTCTAGGTAAAAAAGGAAAGAAATAAACCATACTACAATCACGGGATTGCACCCACTAATTATCCCTAATTTTCCTTAGTTAACAATCATGAAGATCATGTCGTGATTTTGCCTCACTTTTACGGGAACAATAAGTTCTCCGCTTCTAGCATCAATGGCGCTCCTCCTGTTGCAGGTTGTTTGTTTCTTGGTTTTTGTTTTTTTGTTTTTTTTCACTTTGATTTGTAATGGGTGTGTGTGCGTGAAGATTGATGAAGGGTTTTTGAATTGATGGGAAAATATTGTGAAATTTTCATTTTTTTAAGGTAATTTACCATTACTATTTTTCCAAGGTGCATGAGTTGGACGAGGAGGCTCTATGCAAGGGAGCGGCGATTGTGATGGTGGTGGTGAATGTGAAGGTGGTGATGGTGTGGTGGTAAAGGTGGTATTACCTAGCGCCGCCACCGTGCCGGAGATTGAAACCCTTCCCTTATTTCCCATGCACGGTGGTGAGATCAAGAATGAAGCAACTTCTGACTACTTTAATGGTTGGCACCTCCGTGCAGACAATTCTCTTACGACCCCTAGTGGTGGTGGTAGCGGGCGATGGTGCTAGGGGTTCGTTGGAGCTCACCCTCAACTCAAGATTCTCCACTACTTCTCCTTGAAGATTAATTAGGGAAAAATATATGTTACGCAATAATTGTAAAGTTATTAATTTATATTTTTGTCCTTCTTAGAACGTTCTGTTTAGGCTACATATGGATTATTGGGGGGCTAGAGTTCTTACGTAATTAACTTACTAAATCTGAGTGTGATTCCCAATTTCTTACTCTTAATTATGGCTATAATTAATCTATTGATATTGTTAGTGTAGTTAAAAGTGGGTCCGACCACATCCCTAAATAATAGGAATCAGTTTAAGTAACTGATGTGGGCCTAAGACAAGCCCATAAGAATAGAGTTTATGTAACCCTAATTCTATCCTATATATACAGGGGTTATCTGTGAGATAATAAACACACACGATATACAGTATACTCATAGAATAGATCTCTCTCACGTAGTCTATGATTAGGAGACTAAGGATTTGGCGCGTGGAAACACGGTGACTCTAGTAGCACCTTCAAGGATTACAGTCGAGGTTGCAGTGGGCGTAAAGCGACAATCGAATCCGAATTCGCTTCCGCAAAAGGTTAGTCCTATTATATGTTCCTACAGTGGTATCAGAGCCTAAATCGTTCGTTTTATGTTTCTGTTACCAAGACTGTAAATCATCAAGATTATTTGTTAATCGTTATTTACATGAGATCATGTTTAGATTATTTGTTAATCGGATTTATAGTCTTTCTCATGCCCAATTCGTTAATTGATTTTTATGTGAAATCTCATGAGATTCGTTCTACTGATCTACTGAGAATGTTGTCATCTTAATTATATGTTAATTACTATGCGAGCATGTCGTGATTCTGAGTTTACATGTAACTGTGAGATTATATGTTAATCTTTCCTTGTGATTATCCGTGATAAACATGTTATTGTATCAATTTTATTAACGGATAATTCCTCAAAAATCCCCAAGTGTAAACTAAATTTCCTTTTCACTCCCCAATTTTAAAAAAGTTCCTGTTCACTCCCCAATTGAAAAACAAAATTCATTTTCACTCCCCAAGCTTGTATAATAATTCAGGAATTACGTACATTTTTTAGGGAATTGCGTATAAAAATCCCGGAATCTCATATATACGACATTTTGAGATTTTTATACGCAATTCCCTAAAAAATGTACGCAATTCCTAAAGACAATGTACGAACATATACTGTTTGTGGGGACCTAAAAGGAATTTTGTTTTTCAATTGGGGATTGAATGAGAACTTTTTCAAAACTGGGGACCTAAAAGGAATTTTTTCAACTTTTTGGTACTATTCAAAAATTTTCCCTTTTATTAATTATTAACTATCTGTTAATTAATATGCATGATAATTATCGGTTAATTATTTCTGCTATAGCATGCTGATAAATGTTTAGTTTTAATTATATGTTAATTACATCGCATGCTTTAAGATGCTTACGGTTGATCTATCAATTATATGTTAATTGTTGTCGTTTTATTCCGGTAATTCAAGAGACGGAAAACCTAGTTTAGCAAACTCCTGTTAGTTGCCGCCGCTGCCCTAACACCGCCGCCTCTGTGGTGGCGGATTCCAGCCACGCCGCCTCTGTGGCGGTGAACCGTGGCACCGAACCCCACCACACCACTTAGACAAAAAAAAAAAAAAAGAGGAGAACCGAGCTCCTAAATCTCCATCACCGCCTCCGTGGCAGCGGATCCGCCAACTTCCCGTCGAGGCCACCACCGATTTGTTTGTACCAGAGAAAAAGCTGCGCAAAGGAACGGGAGCAAAATTTTGCCGGAAATCTGAGAAGTAGTTGTTGCCGGAGAGGGACGAAGGGCTGGTGTGGTTGCAGATTATTGTTGTCCTCAAGCTTGGAGTGTTTCCCAATTTTTTTTCGGCAAGTGCTAAAGTGGGTGTAGTGGGCGGCGGGGCATGGGGAGTATACTGCCATTAGGGGTTTTGATTTTCTTTGCATAAGTGATCGGACTAATGGACTTTGTGTCTGGGGATTAATTGGTTTTAATGGGCTTATAAATATTGAGAGGATATTTGAATCACCTAACTTTAAGGTTTCAAATTGGACCCATTTTAGAAGGCCTTTTTCCTAGAAATAAATGTGTTTTATTTAATAGGCCCAATTTTAATGTATATAAATGTGTTTTATATATGAGTCCAAATAAACTAATTTATATAAATATGTTTTATATAATATTATATAATATGTTTATATAATCCTTTTTAGTAAATTAGTTTTAATAAATTAAATTAGTTTTTTTTATCATATAAATTCATTTTATATATCAATAAGTCCATAACTATTAATTTATATAAATAAGTTTTATATAATATCATATAACATGTTTATATAATAATTCGTTTAGTAAATTAGTTTTACTAAATTAAATTGGTTTTATATATCTATAAGTCCAAACCCACTAATATATATAAATGTGTTTTATATATTAAGGCCCAATTGAATTATCATATGAATGTGTTTTATATAAGTCCGTCTGAACTAATTTTTATAAATATGTTTTATATAATATTATATAATTTGTTTATGTAATATTTTATTTAGTAAATTAGTTTTACTAAATTAAGTTAGTTCAATTTTTTTTTATGTAAATTCGTTTTAAATAATTTATTAAAAAAAAAATTATTAGTTGATTAAAATTTATCTTTGTGATAATTTAATACGAATTATGTTAATTTGTTTAACAATAATTTAAATTTTATGAATTTGTTTCATTTGGTCTTGTGATAATTAAATTATTTGAAAATCCGGAATCATATTATGTGTGATGATCATGAGCTTAGCGAAATTTTCGAGCATGTAATATGAATGAAGGAAATTCTTGTTAATTTAATTATTTAGTTATGTGCCTAATAAATTGTCCTTTTTTTTATATACTTAGAGACATGTCTTCGAAACGCTTGGCACCTGAACCTCTAGAAAGACTCGATGGGTCGAACTATGACTTTTGGCATAGAAAAATCCAGTACTACCTTCATGACCGCGAAGTAATGGACCCCTTAACCACTAGTAAGGTCGCGCCTACTGAGTCTATGAAAGGAAAACGTCCTTCTCAAACTAACGGACCAAAAGGTGGCATGACCAAAGTAGGAAAACCTAAACAAAAGAACATAGCGCTTGTGAAGTGCTACAATTGTGGAAAGAAGGGTCACTTTGCTCGGGATTGCCCCGAACCAAAGAAGAAACCTACTTTTTATTCCCCTCTTGAACTATATGTTTGTGCACTTGCATTAGTTGCTAATCATTTTCCGAATTGGATTGTAGATTCGGGAGCAAGCAAACATATAGTACAAGATCGAGCTGGTTTTCGAGAGTTTCATCGTTATCCGGTAGGAACTTAAACAGTCATTTTAGGAAATGGCAGCGAGGAAGATGTCCTCGGCATAGGGACATACCAGCTGAAGCTTCATGGAGGAAATACATTGTTCCTTCATGATGCACTCTATGCACCAGGGGTGCGATGTTCCTTAATTTCAGTAGTTTCTTTGTTGAGACATGGTTTTTCCTTTAACTTCAATTCTAGTGGTTTAGAGATTTTGTATCATGGCAATGTGTTTGGCTATGGTTCATTGCATAATGGTTTCTTTGTTATTGACTTGGATGATATTTATAATAATAATTCCTCGCTTGCCTTAGTTGCTAATTTTGATTGCGATTCTGAATCTGTGAAATGGCATTCTAGACTAGGCCACATAGGCCAAGACAGGATGGGTCGACTAGCTAAAGAAGGTCTTTTAGACCGACTCACTAGGGTTAAGTTACCTAAATGTGAGTCATGCTTAGCTGGTAAGGCAACCCGAAAACCTTTTGGTAAGGCTTCAAGGGTATCAAGTCCCTTAGAGTTAATCCATTCTGACATATGCGGACCCATGAACGTCAAGGGACGTCATGGTGCTATTTATTTCCTTACTCTAATAGATGATTATTCACGATATGGTTATGTGTACCTACTATCTCACCGTTATGAAGCACTAGATGTGTTCAAACGTTTTGTGGCGGAAGTAGAAACTCAATTGGAACGGAAAGTTAAGACTCTCCGAACCGATCGAGATCGTGAATATCTATCTGATATGTTCAAGGAGTATTGCGAAGGAAAGGGTATACGTAGACAACTTACCATTCCTAGAACTCCACAACAAAATGGTGTTGCGGAACGAAGGAATCGTACTTTACTTGACATGGTTAGATCAATGATGGCGCAAGCTAGTCTCCCGATCAGTTATTGGGCAGATGCACTGCTGACGGCAGTATATATACTTAACAGTGTACCAAGTAAAAGTGTGCCCGCCACTCCATATGAGTTATGGAATGGTAGAAAACCTTCCTTGGACCACTTACACCCGTGGGGTTCGGCTGGCTATGTGCACAATCCAAACCACAAACATGGAAAACTTGGTCCAAGAGCCACCAAGATGATGTTCATACGGTATCCCGAACATTCAAAAGGGTATGTAATGTTTGGTGAACACCCAGATGGTGGCATGAAGGAAATGGATTCCCGCAATGTTGAATTTCTTGAGAATGAGTTTCCAAGTATCGGTGAAATTAAACAAGACCTTGAGTTGCATGAGTTGCAGCCTAATGATGATTTATCTCTTGGTGAGGGGAGGGATATGAGAACTCACCAATTCACCAAGGATAATATAATTCCATTAAATGAAGGAGACAGTGGGATTAGTCCTATAATCCTAGATAGTGGAAACTTGTCTGCTACTGAACATCAATCCGAACATGAGGTAGGTCCAAATGTTCAACTCCCCACACCACCAAGGGATAGTGGGAGAGATTCGATACCCGAACAGACAAGTAATCAAGGTCTTAGATTACGAAGAAGTGAACGTGGAAGAATTCCTCGACGATACTTTCAGTTCGAAGAGGAAATATTCCTATGCACTCCTTTAGAAATTGAGGAGCCTTCTTCCTTTAAGGAGGCTACAAATTCACCGAATAATTCTGAATGGATGGATGCTATGAGGGACGAGATGGAATCAATGGCAAAGAATAATGTTTGGGATTTAGTTGACCTTCCACCTAAGCGTAAATCAATTGGAAACAAATGGGTTTTCAAGATAAAACGCAAGACGGATGGATCAATTGATAAATTCAAGGCCGACCAGTGGGGAAGGGTTTTACCCAAATTGAGGGTATAGACTATGAAGAGACTTTTTCTCCGGTGGTGAGACTTGCCTTTATTCGCTTACTCCTAGCCCTGGTTGCCCATTTGGATTTAGAGTTATTCCAAATGGACATAAAGACTGCTTTTCTCAATGGTAACCTTGAGGAAGAGATTTATATTGTAACGCCCCGCTTTTCCAGTGTTCGGATTTTGCCACGTGTCGACTTTCTTGTGTACTTGATTATGTAATTATGTGATTTATGTGGCCTTCTTTGCAGCTCCTTCCGAGTTTAGGGACTTGTTTGTAATTTTCTCTTTCAAGGGTTTTTCGGTCATTTCTCACCCGATCGAGATTTTGACCTCTTTGATCCCTTCAACGCTTTTGGGGCATCGTGACGAGTCCGTAGACTCTGAGTTTGCCCAATTCTGACGTTGTTAGTCCTTCTTTCGGTAGTTCCGTGCATTGAGGACCCGGGATATAACACCCGGATCCTCGTTATTCGTGCCAAGAACTTGAGATTGTAGCTTCGTTCTCTCTCTCTCTCCCTCATGGCGAACACGACCAACACACACGACACACACACACAAATTCAATCTTGCTCGTTTCTCGACGGATTTTAACGAACCAATAGTGTTTTTCGATGAGCTCGACGACGCGGTCACAACCATACCAAGATCTTGGCTCGACGACAAACGGAGGTGAAGATATCATCGATTTTCAGACGGGTTAGAGGTGGTGGCGGACCACCGTGACTTCGCCGGCCTTCCACGCCGTTTTCGGCAACACTCTTGCTGCACGCGCCCCAAGGCATGAGAGAAGACATCCCGGCGTCCCCTTCCAGGTTGGTGGCACGGCCAACGGCCACCTGACGGCGGCTCACGCGCCGATCAAAGACGATGGCGCTGGCGCGTATTACTGTAGCGCCACCAAACGCCGCCCTCCGGCGACTTTTTCAGGCGAGGGTTAGCAGTTTCCAAGGTTTTTCAACGTCCTGATTCCATTTCCGGCATCAATTCAGGCAGAAAACGGCCGGAGATAGCAGTTCCGGCAAGGCAGCAGCAACGGACTTTAGAGGCTGCGGTTCGGCCTTTTCCGGCGGGATTTTGGTGACGAGCCCTTCACGAAAATTACTCGTCTCGACGTGGACAAGCTCTCCGTTTTGGCGCCGGTGCGAAAACCGGCCGGTGGTGGTGAACCGGCGGCTGAACCGGCGGGTCAAAGCCGGTCCACTCTCCGGCGATTTTTTCGGTAAATTGGCTAGGGGATTTCGAAGGCCTCGTTACGTGCTTTCCAGCGATATGTTCGGATTTCGTTTTCGTTTTACGGTTTGAGTTTAATTGCAATTTCCATTCTAGGGATTTAGTTTGGTTTTTTGTCAACGAAATCCGGTGTGTTTGGCTTTTTTTGAAATTGCTTGAGGGTTTTTGTCGAGCAGGCCGAGGCGCACGTTCCTATCCTTCCGGGGATTTTTCCGGCCACCGGAGGTGGTGGTTTGATGGCTGTTAGTGGCGGTCCGGTGGGCTCCGGTGGCGGCATTTCGATGCCTTCCGGACAGTGTGTTCCTTTCGTCGTGGTGAGTCTATCACCGCTTTCCGTTTGTCAATCGGACACTTGATTGATTTTATATGAATTTCTGAAGTTATTGTATATTATACGTTAATTGTTGTAAATTGTAATTTGATCTTGTAAGCTTAATTAATCGATGATTATGAATTGTATAATGTATGATAATATGATATAATTATATGAAAACTCGAATTCTTAACTCATTGATTTTACGGGCCTCTTTTCATGTCGATTACTTGTCTTAATTGATTTAATTGTGAATTGTTTGAATATATATATATGAGTTGGCATAATTATTCCACATACTTATTTAATTTGAAATACGAACTTAACGTTCATGAATCATATATGTCGCTTTAATTATATGTTTAATTGTTATTTGAATCCTGTAAATTGATATATGATTTGATAATTGATTATTGTTTAAACCTTATTGTTTGATTTTCTAAATGATAATAAATTGATGGGCTTCATGATTTAAAATAAATTGAATTCATTTAATTGGTTTACTTGTTTATATAAATTATTTGAGTGTATTATGTGACTAATTGCAACGTGAGACATTAATTGAGCCTATAAGCACATTCACGGCACATCATAATTACTATTAATTTCATATGCATGCCATAATATGTCATTCTACTTCATGTCATCTCATTTCGTGCCGTGCGTCCTATTTGGTTCATATTGAGTCTCCTCTCACTGGTACACATTGTTCCTTCTCTTGTACAGTTCGTTTCTAGGGCGGAGACTTCCGAATTGAATAGGCACCCGTATTGCTCATGCTTTATGTCTCGTGGTATTCCAGGTGAGGGTGTTTTCGTTCTAGTTAAATATCAATCCCTACAACCCTTATGTGATAACTTTTGGGCCAATAACCTTATATATATACATATACCATTTTCAAAGTGGAGTCATCGAGTAAATTATTATCGAGTAAACCTTTTTCCAATGAATTATGAAATGTATTACGTTTATCATGATTGGAAATGTTTTTGCGAGAATATGATTATGAACATGATTGATTGCACGGGTCCAGGGACTTAGTGCAAGTGGCTATCCGGGGAGGCAAGGGCCGATGGTGATCCCTTGTACTAGTCCCACCACATTGTAACGGCGGTACCTGCCCTCGCTAGGAGTTTTAGCGAGGAATGGGAGATGAGTGCCAATTGGGGAATTCATGTAACCCCTTTTGGTCAATGACTGGGTAGACGCGTCCTCCTGGGTCGGTACACGGCAGGGAGGAACAAAACCTATCCAGTGAGGACAATATCGTTGGGGTGGGAAGGTACACTTCAACCCTAAACGATGCGTCCACCACCCGGAGGAAGAAGGTTGGAACTTATTTTATGATTATATTTATGTTATGTTATGATTATGCACCGTACGGGAAGGCCGGGACACGGATTGCCGAAACGACTATGTCTTATGTTATGACTTGCATGTATTATAATGTATTGCATGATCGCGTATTCAACATATTAATGAAATGTGTCGTACACGGTCAGAGTTTGGTTGGAGATGATGCGCGCTCACTCGCCGAGCCTCAATGATTATGTATGAATTATGAACCTAATGAATTTAATATGAATTAGTCGTAAAGTTCGAGCATTGTTTATTTATTTTCTTGCCCTTTGTGGGAACTAACTTTAAATAAAACTTTGCTCGGGATTTATGACTTGCATGCGCATTTTTCTATAGTTATGTATCGCTCCTGCTCACTCAGTCTTCTAGAGACTGACCCCTCTTTCCCACTTTTCCAGTTTGTTTTGCAGGTGTTGGTTACTAGGTGGAGTTAGAGTTGTCGAGTCATTGTTCTAGTCTCACTCACTTACACTCATTGCATACTATATGGTTTCTAAGTATGGTATTGACCTTTTATTGTTGGCCGATGTGCCCTTATTGAATTGATATTGATTTGGGACAGGTTAGGACAGGTGTATTGATTAGTGGAACCCGTATTTATATTCTTGTTGGATTTCATTTATTTCTTTGATATTACATAAATGATTTCCTTGCTTCCGCATTTTTGTTTTTGTTGATTGTTCCAGGGTTAGCTTCCGCCTAGTCAGGGTTGTTCTTTTGTTTGTCACCCGTTCGCTGTGAGTCCGATTCATGTATGGACTGCCTATTTCATATGTGGATTAGACTCATAGTGCGGGGGATGTGGTGCCTATCGTCCCGGTTGCTACATCTATAAGTGGTATCAGAGCTCCAGGTTGCAAAACTGGAGTTCTAGTGTCTTGTCGTGTCAAGTCTAGGTCGCACGGCTGAGGAACTACTTGTCAACGTGTGCATTGCATCACTTTTAACCTTGAAATGTGATTATTTCAAAACTTTGTTGATTTATATTTTGCATCGATTCCATGGTTTTGGTGCTAATTACGTGGCATCAGCATGTACTAATCGCATGCATATATTTCAAAATAAGTTGTGAATTATAGGTTACGAAGATAATATCAAACCACGGCCAATCTCTACTATAAATCTCGTCTATCACCCGTTTTTCTTTTGGTTGGAAGTTGTAAGGAATACTTCGGAAATCTCAGACTAGAATTCAAGAGCTACAATCTCCTTCAATTGGGTTATGAATCGGGTGATGAGATCCCCAATAGAAAGAACAATTATGAGAGCAACTCGTCGGTGTGAGTGAAGTTGGTGGATGCTTGATAAAGTAGTAGGGTATGACGTCTACAACTTGCAAGATCAACATTCACCCATCTACATTACAAACTCCTTTCAACTGGATTCCATAGAATTTCTCAATTAAGGGAAGAGTGAAGAAAAGGGTCAAGGATGTTTTGTATTCGATATTATATCAACACAAAGATGAGAACTTTCAAGAGAATTAAAGTAAAGGAGGTTCGTGGTAATCAGCAACAAAGCTTAACTTACGTGAAAAAGGAGCAACGGAAAATATGGAAAATGGAATGCCTTGGGATTTCGATGGAGGAAGAAATAAAGGAAGTTAAACCATTCGGTGGATATAAATTTTGGAAGACAATTATACTAAAGGTTTTATCTCCGATGAGTTAGGGTATCTTTCAGATCCAAGCTGAATTATCGTGTTGTGGGGTCATGTTAAAAGATATGAAGCAACAAATGGGGATGATGAAGAGAGGCAAAGAATTTCTGGGTGGATTTCAGGCGATCAAGTATAAACAATTGGAAAGGGGGTTCATTTAATTATTCGAACTCCTAAAGAGTAAACCAAGGAAGTTTTGATCAAAGTGACAACCATGAAGAAGACTCGGGTAGTAGAGAGTGATTATTAAAGAAAAGGCAAGATGCTAATTCCATGAGCGTAGAAGGCTTCAGGTTCAAGAAATCGTACTTCCAAGCCGTGGAAATGTTCAAGTGGATGTTAGATAATTCTGAAGATTAGAAGACCATGGGAAAAACAAGAAATGATCAATAGTTCGAGACACGCTTATAATTCAACAAACAAGGAATGAGGTGCCGAGATAAAGCTTCTCATTGCTACGGTGACAGGGTCAATGCATCCATAAGCACGTGCATCATTCACCGCTTTACATTATTTAAAATTTTCTATTTATATACGCTTCTTCAATTGACATACTTGCTCAAATGTGCTGTATTATTAATTATTTGAAAACATACTATATGTACTGGCATTCTTAACTGGCATGCATTATTTAGTGTTTATTTGATAGGAATCTCCTTTGCTTCCCCCTCAAGCATTACTATGACCGAGTCTCATTTGAGTCATGAAGAGAAGAAATATTTGGGTTGCAAATTGTGAATCGAAAGGGGAAAGAAATACTGAGAATTGAAAGGTGGAACCGAAGAATGGAACGAGAGAAGTAAGTGGCTATCCCTACCTATCATTTTAAGGCAGTTCTGAGTGCGATCACTTTGCGTGTGGAACAACTAGAATCATTTAACCATAAATGGAAAAATGATGAAATTTAAGATTTGGGATCCGCGAGGTAGGGTAATAAATTCAAGGAATTAAGATAGAAAATTTTTAAGGGGGAGAGTGCGACTACTCATAAACTTAAATTTACTGTAATGTGAGGAAGTTACTTTTCGTGGTAACAATGGAAATACAAGCCATGACGGACGTGAAAGACCTAAAGATAGTGACAGGAAAAGAATGAGACGGCTTTGTCAGCTTAAACCTTTAAAGTGGAAATCAAGCTACTATACTTGGGTTGAAGATCTCCATCAGGCATCAAAGAGAGTGGTTCGTTTGGAAATTCATAAGTATGTAATTCTGACATCGAAGATAATGGTATTATCAGGGAACTTGTGATGGATGCCTTTGTTAGCTATGGTAAGAGGAATTTTAATCAAGCTAACCTCCTTGAAGACAGTGTCGACGACACCTAGTTAATCAAGTCCTCAATAAGAATTAAAACCAGTTGAAGTCAATGAATGGAGTTGGATTAGGAACTGAAGATTGGGTCGATATTGGATTTTCTCAACTATTAAGAAAAGTAGGATAAACTAGTACTCGGTTAACTGAAGGAGATAACGGTGAGTAAGGATCCGAATGGAATCGAGAATATGGTCAACCAGGGGTCTGACTTTCTCATTCGAGTATATACTAAAGATATGAAAGACAAGTTGGAAAATCAAGCCAGCTAGAGATCAGACTATCCAAACCATGGAACTAAGTCACAACATCATTTCCATTACTATGGTGAACGGTACACTAATTGTAACAGCCCAAAACTGGGCCTGGATGAAAACAGTAAGTTAAGGGCATTGGTAAAGCGTTTATAGACCGTGATCCAACTTTTTGAATCATCATGCATTGCATTCTTACATGAACTTTGTGCTCGTATATGATCTGACATGTTTTAAGGGGGAATTCTTGACCTTTGATACAATTTACTAATCATAACCCGAGCCTACCTTGTTCATATTGCTACTCGAACCCTAGAGGTTCATCACACATGTTTCCCAATCGTTTGAACTTGTTTCCCGAGCTCAGAGAGTCTTTCTTGAACCATAAGGGTATTTTTGGAACTTACCGACCAAAGTTACTATTCATCAGAAAATGAGCTTTTGATTCTGATACCTTTCTTACCCAAGTTTACAGTCGAATCGATCCTTGAGTCGAGACGAATCTTTTGAAATCATTCTTGGCTTGGAAATCTATTCCGGAACTTTGTTTTATTGAAAATGTTTTCGAAAACCCTAGTTCACTATTTCTTCTACGAACGGTTTTCATTCGGAAAATGTTTTCTCGTCGGATTTTCACTACTTGAACTATTTCTAGATTTTTGAGATGTTTTACAACTCTTGATTCAAACCCTAGCTTGAAATTTTGAAGCGTACGTTCGTACGTGAGGATTCACTATTCATTCTACGTTTTCAACTTTCTAACGGTAAAACGTTTTATAGTCGATTTTGGACTCGAAACGCTTCTCGATTTATTTCTTGAATTTTGGAAACAATCCGGACTTGAAAATCATTCTAGAAAGTCGTTTTTCACTCGTGTTGAGTTTCGAGCTCAAAACTTTTATTCACTAAAACTAATGTATCTTTCAAACGGTAAATCCGATTTCGACGAATGAATATGCGTTTCGAAGCTAATTTTCTTGTCGTCGGAATGGTTACACTTCCAGCCACTTATCCTCGAGCCTTGGGCAACGAAGTTACAGAAATACCCCTAGCAGTCCCATTTCTACCATCTTGATGCCTAAAGCTTCTAGAAGATACAAGTGGATGAACTCTTGTTTTGCTCTCCTACCCTTAAGCCATCTTTATTTGCAAGGTGAGGGGCTTATTCACAACTATAAATACCCCTCTCATGGAATTAGAATCCTTGCTCAAAGTTGTGTTGACAACACCCTTTCTTTCTCTCCCTCTCCCCCTCTTGCGGTCGGCCACCCCCCTTTGTAGCTAGGTTAGTTGTTTTGTTTTATGTTATGTTTTAGTTTAGTTTATGTTTTTATGTTATGGTATGTTTATATTATGTTTAGGTTGGGTCTTAGGGTCTTCCCTAAGCCATATAGGATTTTATTTTATGCATTTATTATATAGTTTTCATGATATGTTTGAATGTATGTTTATATGTTTTAATTGTTTAGTATATGCTTGAATATGTTATAAATTGCTCTAGTATATGCTATGAACATGTGATATGATTGTTATATTATGAGAATTGATGCATGATTATGGAATTTGAATTATGTTCATGCATGCTAGCTAATGGAATAGTGATTTACAATTAATTATGTCACAACTTGTTACATGTTGGTATTGAATTAAATTGTTACATGTTACATGACCAAAGGTTCATGATATATGATATGATATGATATGATATGATATATGTTGTGACATGTTGTCACATTGTTATATGATTCTTGAATTATGAATTGAGCTTATGATATGATTTGGATTAATGGAATAGTGCCTTGATCATATGGTATACACTTTAATAGTGTCACATGTTATAACCTAAGATAGAATAGTGTTTCATAACTTGATCTTATGCCTTAATTGGATCTCTTAACTATAGGTTATACCTTTAACCTAGATCACGCTTGATTATTAACATGAACTTGAAACTATAGGTTATAATCAAGATCATAATTTAATTAGGGTGTGTGTGTGTGTGTGCATGCCGTGTGTATGTGTGTGTTCGTGCATGGTGTGTGTGTGTACCGTGTCTGTGTGGGTGTGTGTATAGTAAGGGTTTGACCAGACCCTTTGACCCGACATGTGAATAGTAATCGTGAATAGTAATCGTGAATAGTGCTTTTGAATAGTAAAAATGAAATAAAACTTGTGCTTTCTTAATAGACATTTGCACCTAGGGTTTCCATATCCAGTGTCTAAAATGTTTTTTCAAAATGTGTTTTCTTTCGTGGACTTCTTTTATAACTTAAGGTTTGCGATAGGATTCATAATTTGACTAAAGCTTACTCGATTATAGTAAGATCATAGTCTCACGTTGAGAGTAACTCACTTTGATGTATTCCTTTGTGTGTTACCTTTCTTGAATACCTTAAATGGTATTACTCTCTTGTGTTACATGTTCTTTACATGTTCCTTGTTCATTGTTTCATGCATTTCATATGCATCTTGGTTAGTAGTGGGTCTTAGTTCTTAAGCTCACTCTGGTACACCACCTACAGGAGTTAAAGTTGAGCACTGGGATCCCCAGGGCACCGCATAATCTGTCTACCTACCTTTTGTTACTATTAGGTGAGGTGAAGTTATAAATGTTTTCCAACTGGAACCACGATTATAGTATCGTATCATATGTTTTGAAATTCAAAGTTAAACCTCGTTTTGAACTATCCCTTTTATCGGGACATTCTCTTGAAAGGATCATTCATACTTTAATAGTATACCTTGATCTACAACACATGTTTTCCAAAGTTCTGCATTCTTGTTCAAAGAAAGTTACATGTTTTGCATATGTTTTCAAAGTACAGTTGCACATGTTTTACAGACAGAATCACATGTTTTCAGACAGAATCATATGTTTTACAGACAGCATCAAATGTTACAGTTACAGTTTCACATGTTATTGTTAGCATACTGGAGTGGTACTTTGGTCACTGCTAATTCTTAAATGCAAGCATACAGTTTACAATTTGGGCCCGGCGGTTATGTGTGGAGGTGATGCTTGGGAGGTGAGCGCCAACGACATCACCAATACCGGCCCCCACACTTAGACAATTGACACCGACTTTTAACAGGAGGTTTGTTAAGTCAGGACAATCTGTCTGGGAACGGACAGCAAATCTGTTCCCATTACATGTTTACAGGTCGCCTAGGGCTCGCTACCCGAAGTGACAACCGGTGGAGGATGGTGCATGTTTGTATGCGTTAGTGGGGTATTGTTGACCTTGGTCTGATACTCTACTGTGTGTGGAGTTATTGTTGACCTCGGTCCGATACTCCACGAAATCATGTTTTTCTGGAGTAAGGATGGAGGAGCCTAGCTTGCGGGCAAAATTCTGTTTCATATAAGATGGTTCATATTTGGAAAAGTTCACTTTACCCTTATCCCGTTTTATGAAAGAACTATGAACCATCAACAACATATGTGTGTGCGTGTGATAGCATTCATGAAAATGTTTTATAACGTGCATTCTTTTGCAGCATCACATTCAAAGAGTTTTATCAACCGAACTTGTTTCAAGTTCTACTTTAAAGCATTGCATTTAACAGTTTTGAATTACACTTCAAGTTCTTTAATTCAGTACTTTCTTTAAAGTATTCCCTCACTTAGTCCTTTTGACTAATACCTCTCCCGTTTTCTTGCCTCGTGGTTTCAGGTCTTGCAGCCGCAGTCTAGAGGTATCTTGAAGCTCTAGATTGTCATTTTTGTTTCAGTCAGGACTTAGTATTACCTTCCTCTTTTGAGTCCTGCATATGTTTTATGGATGCATTACTTTATGCTTCTGAATACTTGAGTATCTTTGTTATAATCTTCCTACTACTCTGTTACCGATATTTTGAACTCTGCTGTATCGGTATTTATATGTGATTATGTTACACGTTCTGATATGCCGAGTCTCTCTTACACGATCAATATGTTCTTGCTTGTTACATGCCATCACGCACATGTTTTGAAAAGTTTTAAAATACTCTGATTTTCCGCTGTATAGCCACATCGTTGTACATGTATAGTTCTAAGATAGACAGCCGTTCGCTGGAGTATTTCTTGAGTGATGGCTCACACCATTACTTGAGAGGTACTTCAATGCGGGGGTTGAGACGCCGCTCTCCTATTGTTCCAGTACGGGTGGGGGCGTTACACTAATCATTCATAGCATAAGCATACATGCACTGTTTAATTAATTAATTCTTGCTATTATTTGATATACTTGCTAAACTGTAATCTGTGATGATTGATGTAATTTCTCAACCAAGTTATTCTGATGTATATATGTATGAATGTTTTAGTAAGTGTATTTACGTGCTAGAGGGATGTAGCATTCCTTCTGTTTAAGTGGAAGGGAGATTTAAATTCTCTCTAATTCTGTGATAGAAAGATGTTGGATTCTTTCTAACTTTTGTGCACGAGAGATGTTGGATTCTCTTGTACTTAGGTATTCGAGAGATGCTGGATTCCCTCGGATTTAGGGGTTTGGGAAATGCTGGATTTTCTCAAACTAGAATGTCTGGGAGATATTGGGATCTGTCAGACTTAGGTTGAGAGACGGGGTTCCCTCAATTATGTGCTCGAGAGACGGGGTTCTCTCCTTTCTGTGTGCTCGAGAGATGGGGTTCTCTTCTCTCTGTGAGCCGAGGGACGGGGTTCTCTCGTTTGCGTGTTGAGAGATGGGATTCTCTCTTGTTTGTCTTGGTTGCTTCACGCTGGACCTGACAACGACTTTCAAGTGACGAGTATGCAACGTAATCGGGCTTTGGGAATAGCGACAGCTATTGTATCCTGGCAGTGGTCGAAAGAGTTAAGGCAATCAACGGTCAAGTGTTCAGATGAACCTTAGCCACAACGAGACACCACGAAGAGAACTGATGTATACAATGCGAGCAAACTTCACGATGAGGACTCTACACGACTCCGGGATGGATAGAAGTACTACAACTCGAGGTTTTCACTCCGTGTTTGGATCTGGGGACCAGATCCTCTTAAGGGGGAGAGGTTGTAACGCCCCGCTTTTCCAGTGTTCGGATTTTGCCACGTGTCGACTTTCTTGTGTGCTTGATTATGTAATTATGTGATCTATGTAGCCTTCTTTGCAGCTCCTTCCAAGTTTAGGGACTTGTTTGTAATTTTCTCTTTCAAGGGTTTTTCGGTCATTTCTCACCCGATCGAGATTTTGACCTCTTTGATCCCTTCAACGCGTTCGGGGCATCGAGACGAGTCCGTAGACTCTGAGTTTGCCCAATTCTGACGTTGTTAGTCCTTCTTTCGGTAGTTCCGTGCGTTGAGGACCCGGGATATAACACCCGGATCCTCGTTATTCGTGCCAAGAACTTGAGATTGCAGCTTCGTTCTCTCTCTCTCTCCCTCACGGCGAACACGACCAACACACACGACACACACACACAAATTCAATCTTGCTCGTTTCTCGACGGATTTTAACGAACCAATAGTGTTTTTCGATGAGCTCGACGATGCGATCACAACCGTACCAAGATCTTGGCTCGATGACAAACGGAGGCCAAGATATCGTCGATTTTCAGACGGGTTGGAGGTGGTGGCGGACCACCGTAACTTCGCCGGCATGCCACGCTGTTTTCGGCGACACTCTTGCTGCACGCGCCCCAAGGCATGAGAGAAGACATCCCGACGTCCCCTTCCACGTTGGCGGCACGGCCAACGGCCACCTGACGGCGGCTCACGCGCCGATCAAAGACGACGGCGCTGGCACGTGCTATTGTAGCGCCACCAAACGCCGCCCTCTGGCGACTTTTTCAGGGTAGGGTTAGCGGTTTCCAAGGTTTTTCAACGTCCTGATTCCATTTTCGGCATCAATTCGGGCAGAAAATGGCCGGAGATAGCAGTTCCGACAAGGCAGCAGCGGCGGACTTTAGAGGCGGCGGTTCGGCCTTTTTCGGCGGGATTTTGGTGACGAGCCCTTCACAAAAATTACTCGTCTCAACGTGGACAAGCTCTCCGTGTTGGCGCCGGTACGAAAACCGGCCGGTGGTGGTCAATCGGCGGCTGAACCGGCGGGTCAAAGCCGGTCAACTCTCCGGTGATTTTTCCGGCAAATTGGCTAGGGGATTTTGAAGGCCTCGTTACGTGCTTTCCAGCGGTATGTTCGGATTTCGTTTTCGTTTTACGGTTTGAGTTTAATTGCAGTTTCCGTTCTAGAGATTTAGTTCTGTTTTTTGTCAATGAAATCCGGTGTGTTTGGCTTTTTCTGAAATTGTTTGAGGGCTTTTGTCGAGCAGGCCGAGGCACACGTTCCTGTCCTTCCGGGGATTTTTCCGGCCACCGGAGGTGGTGGTTTGATGGCTGTTAGTGGCGGTCCAGTGGGCTCCGGTGGCAGAATTCCGATGCCTTCCGGACAGTGTGTTCCTTTCGTCGTGGTGAGTCTATCACCGCTTTCCGTTCGTCAATCGGACACTTTATTGATTTTATATGAATTTCTAAAGTTATTGTATATTATACGTTAATTGTTTTAAATTGTAATTTGATCTTGTAAGCTTAATTAATCGATGATTATGAATTGTATAATGTATGATAATATGATATAATATATGAAAACTCGAATTCTTAACTCATTGATTTTATGGGCCTCTTTTCATGTCGATTACTTGTCTTAATTGATTTAATTATGAATTGTTTGAATATATCTATATGAGTTGGCATAATTATTCTACATACTTACTTAATTTGAAATACGTACTTAACGTTCATGAATCATATATTTAGCTTTAATTGTATGTTTAATTGTTATTTGAATCCTGTAAATTGATATATGATTTGATAATTGATTATTGTTTAAACCTTATTGTTTGATTTTCTAAATTATAATAAATTGATGGGCTTCATGATTTAAAATAAATTGAATTCATTTAATTGGTTTACTTGTTTATATAAATTATTTGAGTGTATTATGTGACTAATTGCAACGTGAGACATTAATTGAGCCTATGAGCACATTCACGGCACATCATAATTACTATTAATTTCATATGCATGCCATAATATGTCATTCTACTTCATGTCATCTCATTTCGTGCCGCGCGTCCTATTTGGTTCATATTGAGTCTCCTCTCACTGGTACACATTGTTCCTTCTCTTCTACAATTCGTTTCCAGGGCGGAGACTTCCGAATTGAATAGGCACCCGTATTGCTCATGCTTTATGTCTCGTGGTATTCCAGGTGAGGGTGTTTTCGTTCTAGTTAAATATCAATCCCTACAACCCTTATGTGATAAGTTTTATATAAATTATTTGAGTGTATTATGTGACTAATTGCAACGTGAGACATTAATTGAGCCTATGAGCACATTCACGGCACATCATAATTACTATTAATTTCATATGCATGCCATAATATGTCATTCTAATTCATGTCATCTCATTTCGTGCCGTGCATCCTATTTGGTTCATATTGAGTCTCCTCTCATTGGTACACATTGTTCCTTCTCTTGTACAGTTCGTTTCTAGGGCGGAGACTTCCGAATTGAATAGGCACCCGTATTGCTCATGCTTTATGTCTCGTGGTATTCCAGGTGAGGGTGTTTTCGTTCTAGTTAAATATCAATCCCTACAACCCTTATGTGATAAGTTTTGGGCCAAAAACCTTATATATATACATATACCATTTTCAAAGTGGAGTCATCGCGTAAATTATTATCGAGTAAACCTTTTTTCAATGAATTATGAAATGTATTACGTTTATCATGATTGGAAATGTTTTGGCGAGAATATGATTATGAACATGATTGATTGCACGGGCCCAGGGACTTAGTGCAAGTGGCTATCCGGGGAGGCAAGGGCCGACGGTGATCCCTTGTACTAGTCCCACCACATTGTAACAGCGGTACCTACCCTCGCTAGGAGTTTTAGCGGGGAATGGGAGCTGAGTGCCAATTGGGGAATTCATGTAACCCCTTTTGGTCAATGACTGGGTAGACGCGTCCTCCTGGGTCGGTACACGGCAGGGAGGAACAAAACCTATCCAGTGAGGACAATATCGTTGGGGCGGGAAGGTACACTTCAACCCTAAACGATGTGTCCACCACCCGGAGGAAGAAGGTTGGAACTTATTTTATGATTATATTTATGTTATGTTATGATTATGCACCGTGCGGGAAGGCCGGGACACGGATTGCCCAAACGACTATGTCTTATGTTATGACTTGCATGTATTATAATGTATTGCATGATCGCATATTCAACATATTAATGAAATGTGTCGTACACGGTCGGAGTTTGGTTGGAGATGATGCACGCTCACTCGCCGAGCCTTAATGATTATGTATGAATTATGAACCTAATGAATTTAATATAAATTAGTCGTAAAGTTCGAGCATTGTTTATTTATTTTCTTGCCCTTCGTGGGAACTAACTTTAAATAAAACTTTGCTCGGGATTTATGACTTGTATGCGCATGTTTCTATAGTTATGTATCGCTCCTGCTCACTCAGTCTTCTGGAGACTGACCCCTCTTTCCCACTTTTCCAGTTTCTTTTGCAGGTGTTGGTTACTAGGTGGAGTTAGAATTGTCGAGTCATTGTTCTAGTCTCACTCACTTACACTCATTGCATACTATATGGTTTCTAAGTATGGTATTGACCTTTTATTATTGGCCGATGTGCCCTTATTGAATTGATATTGATTCAGGACAGGTTAGGACAGGTGTATAGATTAGTGGAACCCGTATTTATATTCTTGTTGGATTTCATTTATTTCTTTGATATTACATAAATGATTTCCTTGCTTCCGCATTTTGGTTTTTGTTGATTGTTCCAGGGTTAGCTTCCGCCTAGTCAGGGTTGTTCTTTTGTTTGTCACCCGTTCGCTGTGAGTCCGATTCATGTATGGACTGCCTATTTCATATGTGGATTAGACTCATAGTGCGGGGGATGTGGTGCCTATCGTCCCGGGTGCTACATATATGGATCAACCTATTGGTTTTGTATCAAAAGGTCAAGAAGATAAAGTTTGTCATCTGAAGAGATCCATATATGGTCTAAAGCAGTCTTCCAGATCATGGTACTTTAGATTCCATGAAGCCATTTCTGAGTTTGGCTTGAACATGGTAGACGAAGACCATTGTGTATATGTCAAGAAAACTACAGAAGGGATTATGTTTCTTTCTCTGTACGTTGATGACATTCTTTTGGCTAGGAACAACATGGAGATGATCAATGCTACTAAGCAGTGGCTGTCCTCTGTCTTTGAGATGAAGGATATGGGTGAGGCAAGGTATGTACTTGGCGTTGAAATAATGAGAAATCGTTCTAAGAAACTTCTTGGTTTGTCTCAAGAAACTTATATTAAGAAAATCTTGGAACGCTTTTGAATACATTATTCCAAACCCGTTGATACTCCAGTTGAGAAGGGTCTGACCTTAAGCCTTGATCAATGCCCTAAAATAGATAAAGAAAAAGAGCAAATGAGCAACGTTCCTTATGCTAGTGCCGTAGGGAGCTTGATATGCCATGTTATGTACGAGGTCTGACATCTGTTTTGCGGTTGGTTTGGTGAGCCATTATCAAAACAACCCAGGACCTGCTCATTGGCAAGCAGTCAAGGGAATCATGTGATGCCTTCGCGGTACCAGTGACTTAGTCCTTTGCTATCAAGGTGGGGACTTGAGACTTAAGGGGTATTCGGATGCTGATTGGGGAGGTGATGTAGATGAATCCAAGTCCACCTCCGGATATGTTTTCATCCTTGGTGGAGGAGCTATATCATGGTGCAGCAAGAAGCAAGACTGCATAGCCTTATCAACCATGGAAGCAGAGTAGGTTGCATGTTGTCTTGCCACGCAGGATGCGATTTGGCTGAAAGAGTTTCTAAAGGACCTCAACCTCACCTCGGCGGTTGATGAACCTACAAAAATAAGATGTGACAATACGGCTGCCATCCAATTTGGTAAAGATCCGAAATTCCATCGAAAGACCAAGCATATCAAGAGGCGTTATCATTTCATACGAGACGCCATACAGAAGAATGAAGTTGTCTTTAAGTATATATCCACTAATAAAATGATTGTTGATCCATTAACTAAACCTATTCCTAGGGATGCTTTTAAAGCTTATATGTTAAGCCTAGGTTTGCAAAGGATTTAGTGTGTTGGATCAATTTTATTATGTACTGGACTTTTTATTTGTGTTGAGCATTATTGAAATGAAATTGTTATTTCATGACCAATGCTTTTGCATACACAATTGTTTTATTAGGCACATAAAATTGTCACGAGGCTTTTGATTCACTCTGTTACACGAGTAATCACCCTGATGCATGAGTCGTGATCAGGATGAGACTGAACCATGTTAACACTAGGTGTGTTGTGACACCCCGACTTTCAGACCGTACAGGTATGACGTATGTGCGCGATTTATATTATTTAAATTTATATTCTTTATTCTTTTAATTCTTATTTTAAATATTTCTTATGAATTCTATATGATTATGAATGCTAATTGTTGAGATTTGATTCGTTGATGCTTGATTTGATTTCGGAATTTCTCGTTGTTTGAATATGTTGGAGAATTACGTGTTATGAACTTGGATTATGCTCGTTATATGTTTTCGAATTTATCTGTTGAGCTTTTGAATTAATTGTTCGTTCGGAACCTAAAGGAGGTTAAAACGCTTTTAGCGCACCTTGGGTTCCAATGTGTGTATTTTGAGCTCGGAAATTCGGATTCGAATTCCATCACCACCGTTGAACTCGTTTCGATGATTCGGGTTCGATGGACTAAACCTCATAACCTTTTAATCTCATTTCGTAGTCCGAAATCCGACCGGAAACTTACCTCGCTCTTATATGACTACCTTTCACCTATTTGCACTTTGGTCCCTCAACTCTTGACATACTACCTTCAACCTTGGCCCCACACTCCACCTAAACTCAGCATATCTATCTCTCTCCCTCTCATTATTGATACAAGCAAGGAAAAAGGAGAGAAAGTGCAGCAACCTTGGAGCTTAAACCCTTGAACCCGTCACTATTCACCTTAGGAGATTTTGAGCTCTAATCTCCATTTTCTTCCAACTTCTTCAAGGGGTAAGTTAGTATTTGATATGTACATGAATATATGGTCATTTTGAGCTATTAAATCCATGCTTTGGGCTAGGTTTGATATAGTTATGGTGCATATCATGATTATTGAGGGTTTGATGATCTTCCTTGTTTCTTGGACTTAAGCTTTGATTTGAAGATATGTATATGATCCCATATGACTCTAATATGCTTGTATGATCTCCTTGGTTACTATGGTTGAGCATGGTGGAAGATACCATTAGTGAAATTCAAATTTTGGATTGGATGAACTTGAGATATGTGATGATTCTTGAGCTTTTATGATGATTGGGTGATTATATGTTGAATATGAACTGATTTGCTATGATTTACTTGAGTTTTGTGGTTTGGAATGGTTGCATGTTGTTGCTGCGTGCTTGCCCTGCTCCCTCCCCTGTTTTTTCACGCAGAGTTACTGTTGCTGCTGTTTTTTTTTCGAAGAAGACAGGCCAACACGCCCGTGTCAGCTTTGTGCATGTTTTGGACACGGCCGTGTCAGCCTCTCGACTTGGAGCAATTTATTTTTATAAAACCGGACACGGCCGTGTCCATTTTGAACTAAAACTCAAGACGGCCGTGTCGGCCCCTCGAATTAAGCCTCTGAATTTATTTTAACCGGACACGGCCGTGTCCATTTTGAACTAAAACCCAACACGGCCGTGTCATTTGAAAATATGGCGGCGGCAATTGCTAGTTTTATTGCTTCGGTGTTTTTCTTTGCGATTTCTTTCTTCGTTTATGACGTGTATGCAATGTTAGCTGGTTATATTACGCGTTATGTGCTTTGTTTTGAACTTATGACTTTATTTTCTATGAATTGTGTGAATAAGAATTGGTAGGATTATTGGACACGCAATTGCATTTCATTTACATTCTTTGCATTCATAAGCATTGTCGAGCGTCTATTTGGTTCATATTTGAGTCTAAGTCTCGGGTCTTGCTTTCTTTTGTGTTTCAGAGCCTCTTCCGGTCGCGCAAGAGCCCGAAGCTTAGGTGGTCGGTTGCAGTTTCGATCCTATCTTTTGTCTCCTTTTTGTTAAGGTGAGGTTAGGAATTAGTAGTTAAATACCCTATGGCTTATAATATGATGAATTTTTCCCTTGAATGCGGATATGGTACATATATCTAGATACGAGTGCTTAATTTACGTTTATGATTTTATGGAATAACTTTGGTCTCTTGGAAACGATATATGTACGACTATATATAAGCTTGATTTTAAAGCTCTTTTAGTATGTTTTGTTATGTTGAGCGAGTGTGCCCTGAAAGATGGGATTTGTGGTTTGAATTGGTTTGTGGGCCCTGGAGACGTGGGTAAGGAAGGCCCGGGGCGATCACGGGGTCGCCGGGTTTAACCCCTGTGCACGTTCTCATTTGAGATATTCACGTGCGACCTTGGGAGGTTGGGAAGGCGTGGAATCTTGAGCCTTCGGTGGATAACCGGAGAAGGCATAACGTGGGTTAGCTACCCCGTATGTTTTTGGTATTGTAGGTGCTAGGGTTTGATTCCCGACACACCATGGATGTAAGGGGGGATTTATGATTTGATATTTATGTTTAGAGGAGTAAGGGATAGTCCGTTCTCGCCGGGCTTTTATTTATGTTTTGACCGATGGATTATGAATCGAGATAGATGCTTTTCTTACTATATGTTAATTTCGGGAAATGGTTTTGGTGTGCAAAACTCTAGGCTCGATTCATGACTATCACTTTTGATTTGTGTTGTGCTCTATACGTATTTAAAGTGTGGGTGTGTTAAGCCCCTCACTCAGTCGAGTTGTGAGACTGACCCTCTCCTTTCCCTTTCAGGTGTGCCGAGCTAGGCGGGGAAGTGCGTCGAGTCGAGTCGTACTTAGCCGTTTAGGTCGAGTAGCAGTGCATCTCTTTTGTTTTTAGCATCTTGTATGAATTATAACCTTAGCACTTGAATTTTTATATCTATTTTGGGCTGATAAGCCATGGTATATACATTGTTACTTTTGATGAGCTCGTTTGGATCCTGTTTTTTTGCTTCCGCATATTTGATTTGTGTTTGCGCGCTTTGGTGTTGTTTAGCCCCGCTTATCCCAGTGGGTGAGTGTAGGTCACCGTTCGCTTAGACTCGGGCCCATGTATGGAAATCCATTTCGTATGTGGGTTCGGGTTTAAGTGCGGGGGATGTGGTGGCCCACCGCTCCGGGCGTCACATCCTTAAAGTGGTATCAGAGCTCTCGGTTGCAAAACCGGAACTCTTGAGTCGAGTCTGGTGAGTCTAGGTCGTTCGGCTTAGGACAACGTGGTTATATGCATTTATATGATTATTTGTTTACCTTCTTGTTAATAGTGCACATGAACATGCACTAACCCCCACGCATATGAATTGGAATCTCTTGTTTTGTAGAGAACATGCCTCCCCGAAGACACCATCGCCGAGATAGATCTCCGGAACATCGTCATCACCGAGATCATTATCCACAACATGAAAACAACAATCCACCACCACCTCCTCAAATGGATCCCGAAAACTTTATGGAAAGATTGGCCGTATTTTTGGAACAAAGGGCTCAGGAAAGGAATAATGCACCTCCGGCCGGGAATCATGGAGGGAATGCTATCACTGCTCTACTTCGGGAATTTAAAAATCAGAATCCACCGATTTTCATTGGTGGGAATGATGTGCAGGCAGAGGAGTGGTTAATTCATACAAATCGAGTATGGCGCCTCATTCCTTGTGACCCGATGGACAAGCTATAGTGCACTCTTAGCATGATACAGGGACAGGCCTACAGTTGGTGGACTAGCACTCAGATTAAGTTGGAAGCTTCCGGGGAAGAGATTACATGGGATATCTTTGAACAGGAATTCAAGAACAAATATATCCCTAAGGCTACGAGAAACCGAAGGTTGAGGGAATTTATGGATTTGAAACAAGGGAGTATGTCTGTTACTGATTATATCAACGAGTTTGAGAGACTCTCCCGTTATGCCTCTAATATCGCCAATGACGATGAAGCGAAGGCCTCTCAGTTTCTCCAAAGACTACCGGAGGATATGAAAGATGCTTTGGAAGCAGCCAACACTAGCACGTGGGCGAAAGTAGTTGATAAGGCGCTTAGGGTTGAAGAGAGAGTGGTTTTGAGGAGGAGGACTTCACATTCAGGGCAAGGGTCCAGTTCAGGGACTATGAATAAATTTGGAAAGAGGCCAGCCTTTCAAACTTTTCAACAGGCTAAGCCTCAGAACAAATCATTCAGACCAGTGGGACCAATTCAAGCCAAGCAACCTTTAGCACTTCCAGCACCACCTAGGGTGCAATGTACCTATTGCAAAGGATCTCACCACGTGGATAACTGCTTCAGACTCCATAAAAGATGTTTCATTTGTGGAGCACCAGATCATATGATGGATACGTGTCCGAAAAAGAAAGACAATCCGAGGCCTGCAATTCCGGCTAGGGCATATGCGTTGGGAGCTGAGGAGGAGCAAGCTATAGATGTCGACCCAAATGCGGTGATCGAAGGTACTATAAGCATCCATGGCACTACATTACATGCATTATTCGATCCCGGGGCTACTCATTCATTTATCTCCCGGGATATTGCTGCTTCTATGTGTTTGGCTGTTTCTTTATGTGCGCATGACTACGTGGTTAGTTCCCCTCTTGGTGGTAGTGTAGTATCTTGCAGGGTTTTTCGGGGTTGTCCAATTGGCTTTGAAGGCCGAGTCTTTCTGGCAGATTTGATTGAGATGCCTATGCGGAGGTATGATGTTATTTTGGGGATGGATTGGTTGTATGAGTATGGGGCTCAGATGGATTGTCGGGAGAAGAAAGTTTCCTTTGGTTCAGTGGTGTTTAAGGGCGAGAAGGTTAAGTCAAGCCCGTTTATTTCTTTCATGGAGGCTAGTAAACTGGTCCGGGACGGAGCAACAGGTTTTGTGGCCTATCTTTTGAATAGACCGAAGGATCAGGCCAAACTTGAAGAGACGGAGGTCGTGCGAGAGTATATCGATGTTTTCCCTGAGACTTTGGGTTCCCTTCCGCCTGATAGGGACATCGAGTTTGTAATTGACCTTTATCCCGGAGCAGAGCCTTTCTCGAAGACTCCCTATAGGATGGCTCCTGCTGAGTTGAAGGAATTGAAGTTGCAGCTTGATGAACTTCTAGCTTGCGGGTACATCCGTCCGAGCACTTCTCCGTGGGGTGCTCCCGTTCTATTTGTAAAGAAGAAAGATGGAACATTACGGATGTGTATAGATTACCGTGAGCTGAATCGGATGACCGTGAAGAATAAGTATCTGTTGCCTCACATCGAGGAGCTATTTGATATTTTGCAAGGGTCTAAGGTTTATTCTAAGTTGGATTTGAGGCAGGGTTACTATCAGCTGCGGATTAGGGAGGAGGATATACCTAAGACTGGATTCAACACTCGCTATGGTCATTTTGAGTTTGTTTTAATGCCTTTCGGGTTAACTAACGCTCCAGCCATATTTATGGATATGATGCACCGAGTGTTCAGGCAGTTCCTTGACAAGTTTGTTGTAATTTTTATAGACGACATTCTGGTGTATTCTAAGTCGGTTGAAGAGCATGTTCATCATCTTCGGATTGTTTTGGAAACCCTAAGGGAGCATAAGTTGTACGCCAAGTTTAGCAAATGCGAGTTTTGGATCGACAGGGTCGTATTTTTGGGTCATATCATCTCGGGTAATGGAATTGAGGTGGATCCATCTAAGATTGAATCCGTGCTTCGTTGGGAGAGACCGAGGAATGTATCAGAAATTCGGAGTTTTCTTGGATTGGCCGGTTATTACAGAAGGTTTGTTAAAGATTTTTCTAAGATTACGGCTCCGTTGACTCAACTGACTAAGAAAGAAGTGAAGTTTGAGTGGGATGACAAGTGTGAAGCAAGTTTTCAGACTTTGAAAGTGAAATTGACTTCAGCACCAGTTCTCACCCTACCCGAGGGCACCGAGGGTTATGCAGTTTACACGGATGCTTCTAAGGAAGGTCTGGGTTATGTTTTAATGCAGCATGGTAGAGTGGTAGCTTATGCTTCGAGAAAATTGAAGGAGCATGAGAAGAATTACCCTACCCATGATTTGGAATTAGCTGCCGTTGTGTTTGCTTTGATGAAGTGGCGACACTATCTCTACGGTACAACGTTTGAGGTGTTTACGGATCACCAAAGCCTCAAGTATCTCTTTTCTCAGAAAGATCTGAATGTCAGACAGAGGCGTTGGATGGAGTTATTAGAGGATTATGATTGCAAGATTCAGTACCATCCGGGTAAAGCAAACGTGGTAGCCGATGCCTTGAGTAGAAAGGCGAGTGTGGTTAATTTGGAAGTAGGTTCTTCAAGTTCGGGTTCAGAGATTCTGGCTTAAGGGACTTGGTTGGCTAACCTCACAATTATACCAGATTTGAAACAACAGTTATTGGAGGCTCAAGCCTTGGATGCCGAGATTCAGAAGTTGATAGCTCGTTCCAGAGATGATCCGAATTCTAAGTTTGGGTTGGATGATTCAGGTTTGTTAAGGTTTGGATCGAGAGTTTGTGTTCCAACCGAGCTCAGGAGGCTGGTTTTAGAAGAAGCACATCGCTCGGGGTACTCGATTCATCCGGGAGGTACTAAGATGTATCGAGACTTGAAAGAGAGGTTCTGGTGGAATGGCATGAAGAGGGACGTCGCGAACTTTGTAAAGCGATGTCTAACGTGTCAAAAGGTGAAGGCAGAGCACCAGAAACCGGGAGGAACTCTCCAACCACTCCCTATTCCCGAATGGAAGTGGGAGCAAGTGACAATGGACTTTGTGTCCAGCTTGCCTAGAGTCAAAGGAGGGTTCGATGGAATTTGGGTGGTTATCGACAGGTTGACTAAGTCTGCCCATTTTCTTAAGGTTCGGATGTCTGATAAGGTACCGAAACTAGCAGAGTTGTATATGCGGGAAATCGTAAGATTACATGGAATTCCAGTCAGCATAGTTTCAGATCGAGATCCGAGGTTCACTTCGATCTTTTGGCAGAATCTTCAGAGATGTTTGGGTACCAAGCTCAAGTTCAGCACCGCTTCGCATCCTCAGACAGACGGTCAGTCGGAGAGGTTAATTCAGTATTTGGAGGACATGCTTAGGGCGTGTACTTTGGATTTTCAAGACAAGTGGGACGAACATCTGGCTTTGGTCGAATTTGCGTATAATAACAGCTATCAGGGTTCGATTGGAATGGCTCCTTATGAGGCTTTATATGGGAGGAAGTGCAGATCCCCTCTATTTTGGGATATAGAAGATTGGAGATGGACTGAGGAGCATAAACTCGAGAGAGCCGAACCTAAAGGAAATATTACTGCTACTATTGAGAAAGTTCATCAGATTAGACAGAGAATGAAAGCGGCTCAGTCTCGTCAGAAGAGTTACGCTGACAGAAGAAGAAGACCTTTACAGTTTGAGGTAGGAGATAAGGTCTTTCTAAAAGCATCTCCGAGAAAGGGTTTCACTCGGATTGGCAAAGGTGGGAAACTCAGTCCCCGATATCTTGGACCGTTTGAGATTTTAGAAAGAATTGGGGAAGCGGCGTATAGGTTGGATTTACCGCCGAATTTGACCGGGATACACAACGTGTTTCACGTTTCTCAACTCCGTAAATATTATCCCGATGAGGCCACAATTCTCCCAATTGAAGAGGTTCAGTTAGAGCTGGATTTGACGATTGAGAAACATCCAGTTGCAATTCAGGATCGAAAAATGCAAGAGTTAAGAAACCGACAGATTCCTTTGGTCAGGGTACTTTGGAGAGATCAGAAATCAGAGGAATCCACTTGGGAAACTGAGGAGAAAATGAAGAGATTTTATCCGGGGTTGTTTGAGAACTCGGTTCGGACTTGAGGACAAGTCCTTTTTAAGGGGGAAGGATTGTGACACCCCGACTTTCAGACCGTACAGGTATGACGTATGTGCGCGATTTATATTATTTAAATTCATATTCTTTATTCTTTTAATTCTTATTTTAAATATTTCTTATGAATTCTATATGATTATGAATGCTAATTGTTGAGATTTGATTCGTTGATGCTTGATTTGATTTCGGAATTTCTCGTTGTTTGAATATGTTGGAGAATTACGTGTTATGAACTTGGATTATGCTCGTTATATGTTTTCGAATTTATCTGTTGAGCTTTTGAATTAATTGTTCGTTCGGAACCTAAAGGAGGTTAAAACGCTTTTAGCTCACCTTGGGTTCCAATGTGTGTATTTTGAGCTCGGGAATTCGGATTCGAATTCTGTCACCACCGTTGAACTCGTTTCGATGATTCGGGTTCGATGGACTAAACCTCATAACCTTTTAAGCTCATTTGGTAATCCGAAATCCGACCGGAAACTTACCTCGCTCTTATATGACTACCTTTCACCTATTTGCACTTTGGTCCCTCAACTCTTGACATACTACCTTCAACCTTGGCCCCACACTCCACCTAAACTCAGCATATCTATCTCTCTCCCTCTCATTATCGATACAAGCAAGGAGAAAGGAGAGAAAGTGCAGCAACCTTGGAGCTTAAACCCTTGAACCCGTCACTATTCACCTTAAGAGATTTTGAGCTCTAATCTCCATTTTCTTCCAACTTCTTCAAGGGGTAAGTTAGTATTTGTTATGTACATGAATATATGGTCATTTTGAGCTATTAAATACATGCTTTGGGCTAGGTTTGATATAGTTATGGTGCATATCATGATTATTGAGGGTTTGATGATCTTCCTTGTTTCTTGGAGTTAAGCTTTGATTTGAAGATATGTATATGATCCCATATGACTCTAATATGCTTGTATGATCTCCTTGGTTACTATGGTTGAGCATGGTGGAAGATACCATTAGTGAAATTCAAATTTTGGATTGGATGAACTTGAGATATGTGATGATTCTTGAGCTTTTATGATGATTGGGTGATTATATGTTAAATATGAAGTGATTTGCTATGATTTACTTGAGTTTTGTGGTTTGGAATGGTTGCATGTTGTTGCTGCGTGCTTGCCCTGCTCCCTCCCCTGTTTTTTCACGCAGAGTTACTGTTGCTGCTGTTTTTTTTTTCGAAGAAGACAGGCCAACACGGTCGTGTCAGCTTTGTGCATGTTTTGGACACGGCCGTGTCAGCCTCTCAACTTGGAGCAATTTATTTTTATAAAACCGGACACGACCGTGTCCATTTTGAACTAAAACTCAACACGGCCGTGTCAGCCCCTCGAATTAAGCCTCTGAATTTATTTTAACCGGACACGGCCGTGTCCATTTTGAACTAAAACCCAACACGGCCGTGTCATTTGAAAATATGGCGGCGGCAATTGCTCGTTTTATTGCTTCGGTGTTTTTCTTTGCGATTTCTTTCTTCGTTTATGACGTGTATGCAATGTTAGCTGGTTATATTACGCGTTATGTGCTTTGTTTTGAACTTATGACTTTATTTTCTATGAATTGTGTGAATAAGAATTGGTAGGATTATTGGACACGCAATTGCATTTCATTTACATTCTTTGCATTCATAAGCATTGCCGAGCGTCTATTTGGTTCATATTTGAGTCTAAGTCTCGGGTCTTGCTTTCTTTTGTGTTTCAGAGCCTCTTCCGGTCGCGCAAGAGCCCGAAGCTTAGGTGGTCGGTTGCAGTTTCGATCCTATCTTTTGTCTCCTTTTTGTTAAGGTGAGGTTAGGAATTAGTAGTTAAATACCCTATGGCTTATAATATGATGAATTTTTCCCTTGAATGCGGATATGGTACATATATCTAGATACGAGTGCTTAATTTACGTTTATGATTTTATGGAATAACTTTGGTCTCTTGGAAACGATATATGTACGAGTATATATAAGCTTAATTTTAAAGCTCTTTTAGTATGTTTTGTTATGTTGAGCGAGTGTGCCCTGAAAGATGGGATTTTTGGTTTGAATTGGTTTGTGGGCCCTGGAGACGTGGGTAAGGAAGGCCCAGGGCGATCACGGGGTCGCCGGGTTTAACCCATGTGCACGTTCTCATTTGAGATATTCACGTGCGACCTTGGGAGGTTGGGAAGGCGTGGTATCTTGAGCCTTCGGTGGATAACCGGAGAAGGCATAACGTGGGTTAGCTACCCCGTATGTTTTTGGTATTGTAGGTGCTAGGGTTTGATTCCCGACACACCATGGATGTAAGGGGGGATTTATGATTTGATATTTATGTTTAGAGGAGTAAGGGATAGTCCGTTCTCGCCGGGCTTTTATTTATGTTTTGACTGATGGATTATGAATCGAGATAGATGCTTTTCTTACTATATGTTAATTTCGGGAAATGGTTTTGGTGTGCAAAACTCTAGGCTCGATTCATGACTATCACTTTTGATTTGTGTTGTGCTCTATACGTATTTAAAGTGTGGGTGTGTTAAGCCCCTCACCCAGTCGAGTTGTGAGAATGACCCTCTCCTTTCCCTTTCAGGTGTGCCGAGCTAGGCGGGGAAGTGCGTCGAGTCGAGTCGTACTTAGCCGTTTAGGTCGAGTAGCATTGCATCTCTTTTGTTTTTAGCATCTTGTATGAATTATAACCTTGGCACTTGAATTTTTATATCTATTTTGGGTTGATAAGCCATGGTATATACATTGTTACTTTTGATGAGCTCGTTTGGATCCTGTTTTTTTGCTTCCGCATATTTGATTTGTGTTTGCGCGCTTTGGTGTTGTTTAGCCCCGCTTAGCCTAGTGGGTGAGTGTAGGTCACCGTTCGCTTAGACTCGGGTCCATGTATGGAAATCCATTTCGTATGTGGGTTCGGGTTTAAGTGCGGGGGATGTGGTGGCCCACCGCTCCGGGCGTCACATGTGTAACATTGGAATATTATCTTACTTGTGTTATAAGGATAATAATGATAAACTTAGTAGTCGCCTTAGTAAGTCTAAGATGAGACTCAAGATTAGCCGAGTATGGAATTTTGTATTTTCATATTAAAGCCTTAAAGCCGAATCCAGAACGGTAGATGAACACTGAGTGTGTTTGATCGAGAGGTTCAAGTTAGATTTTTTGAGTAAAAATCTAGACTAAGGATTCGCATGGCATAAATACGTAACATGCTTACCTTAGTGGGAGTTATGCCATGACACACATATCATACTGTGTGCGCTCCTTGACGACCGTTACAAAGGGTGATAATCGATTCCCTTCCTTTGTCAATGTGTGACCTTGCGGACTTGTGTGTCCACATGACCGATGCTCTTCGACCTAGAATCATGACTTGAAGTTGAAGTTTGATGATGCTACTTTATTGTGTTTTTCCAATGATTAAGATGTATACAATCCAGCGGTGCACAATAGGAAAGCAGTCGAGCTAAGATGTATTGTCGTGGTGTCTAGGGAACAATCATTTTGTCTTCACCGTATTAGCCCGGGCGACTATATGCGTTATAGCCATATAATATCGATATGGCATAAAGGGACATTGTATGCTATTGGTGATGACTCAAATGATTTGGGGTATCGTAGATGAGAAAATGTTATGTTAGTTGGATGATGACTTAATATAACATTATTTGTTCCTTTTTGGTCGCACACCCCATTTCTTGTATGAAACGTAGGAGAGGTATTCTTATAAAATTATTTTGTATAATTAAATGGCTTATGTGACCGAGTGGGAGATGTAGTTAAAAGTGGGTCCGACCACATCCCTAAATAATAGGAATCAGTTTAAGTAACTGATGTGGGCCTATGACAAACCCATAAAAATAGAGTTTATGTAACCTTAATTCTATCCTATATATACAGGGGTTATCTGTGAGATAATAAACACACATGATATACAGTATACTCATAGAATAGATCTCTCTCACGTAGTCCATCATCCGGAGACTAAGGATTTGGGGCGTGGAAACACGGTGACTCTAGTAGCACCTTCAAGGATTACAGTCGAGGTAGCAGTGGGCGTAAAGCGACAATCGAATCCGAATTCACTTCCGTAAAAGGTTAGTCCTATTATATGTTCCTACAATTAGCTTATGATTATTACTCATCTCTTTTGGTTAGTATATATGTAATGATGCCCTCTCTCTGTTCTTGGTATAGTCTCTAATCCTCAAACTTAAATGGTAGTTTTGTATTAACTAAGAAATTTAATAGAAAACAATATAAAGGCACTACAAAAACTGCGGAACTCCAACAGACGTATCTGTTAGAAACTCGTTACCTATAGTAATACGGGTTTAATTTCTGACGGAATAAATAGAAAAAGTATATTTTATATTAAAATTTTGAAGTGTTGAACTACAGTAGAAGAAGTACATTTCATATTATTTTCTCCATTAATATTGGTAATTGGGAAATGGGGTAAGATAAAACATATTTGTTGATCAGATTATATAATAAAGGTTAAAGATTTTTTACACCCCAGTATTCGGGGAGTTTGCACTTTAATATCAAATATTTGAAATTTAAGAATTCGATATCTAACCTTTGAATTTTGTTTGACTTAAGTGCTCAATTCCAAATTTGGCCTATCAAGATACTAAACGTGTTATTTTCTTATTAGCTGGATTTAAAATTGGACAATTAAGTGAAACAAAATTCAAAGGTTGGGTATCGAGTCCTTAAATTTCAAATGTTAGGTATTCAAGTGCAAAATACACCAAATGTTGGGGTGCAAAAATATTTAACCCTATAATAAAATCATGCTCAAAAATCTAATACAGACTCTTTCGTATATGATTCGGGTCTTAGTGTGAAGAATGTGGTGGCCTGGATGTGTTTCGGACGCTACGAATGTGGTAAGAAGTGAAATAAAGGCCCGTCGTTTCAGAAAAACGCACAGATTAAAATGAGAAGTCAGCAGCCCAACGTGACTTTACAACTTGGTCAAGTCTTAAGGTCTAGTCATCATAATTTCTCTTGAATCGTGTGGTTTTGCCCTTTTTTCTCAATAAGTCCATGAACTATAATAAAATGAGCGAAAAAAATTAATTCACCGATTAAAGATCAGTTAAAATAAAAAACGGGACAACAAACACATAGAAATATGACAATTAAGCACGTTATCTGACCTAACCCCTCCAAGTAACTTTCAAACTAAGTGGCAGAGAGCATGATAATTTCTACGCTAGTTACAAATGAGGCCGTATGAACTAAATCACTACTCGTTAACAATGACGTGAGAATAAATATTACAACTTGACACAGAAAACAACTATTAGGCATATTACATTAATAAATCAAATAAATAACTAGCGTATGTATAAATTAATAATGTAAATCAAATTAAAGTATTATATAATTAACAGAGAAATTGACATTTTCAAACACTTTCTCGACTAAGGTGTATTTTTATTTTTTTATTTTTTTTGGGTTTAATTTATTAAGATATACTAAGAGTTATTACACACATAAATAGTTGTATGTGTTGTTTTTACTAGTCCCTAAACAAACATGTTTAATACTCATTCAATGATCACATCTTATTACACGCAACATCTACCGTATAGTTCCAACAAACAAATGATTACATACAAAACAATTTTACCAAATTTTTATCATGACAATCGTCCGACGACAGAAAGAACTGCATGCTAATCAAACTTATTCTTGCTAAAATTAAATTTAAGAAAAACAAAATCCATACATATAGACTATAGACAGTTACACATGTTGGAACGTCTACTAATATGTGTAGATATATGCTATATCTGAGAATCGAGTGCCATAATTGTTGAGAGATTCATAGGGTTCATATACTCGGTTGAACCAGTCATGATTTGCCTAACAATGAATCTGTTGGCCCTCTCGGATGGATGGAAAGCATCCCAAAATGCATAAACATCTCTGTTAGGGCACAAGTTGGACAATCGTGTGCAGAGACCCAGACCATTATAAGGGCCTTGCCCGCAACATGCTACCTTTGAGGTAATAAATCCTGTAAAAGAATCCAATTTAATAATTAACAAATCAAACTAAAAGGCCATTACTAATTATGAAGAATGTTTTTGCCTAAACTTCATGATATAAGATAAAGGTAGCGTTATGGATTAAAAAAAGAGAAAATTACATATAGGTGCTTGAGGTTTGGCCTAATTACAAGTCGGTCTATTTTTTAAAAAATTTTACATAATAGTCCCTAAGATTTGAGGTCCAGTTGATGAGTTTTGGACTACTATATGAATTTCATCAACTGGACCTCAAACCTTAGAGACGATTATGTAAAATTCAAAAAAAAAAAGAAAAAATGGATCGCCTTATAATTAGGTCAATTCTCAGGGACCTGTATGTAATTCTCCCTAAAAAAAACTAGGCAATACTTTTCTATTTTTGGCACTAACCAAAATTTATTTAGGAGTCTGTATTTACTATCCGACATTTAAACTAATTATTTAATTTAACATAGCAGAGCACCTATGTTTACGTTTCGTTTTTCAATTTTTTTGGCCTACTTGAAGATATGTGTTAGTTGTCCTACATTGATTGAACATTTAGGGCTCCGCTCTTTTTAATGAATACGTTCCTAGCGGGCCGCTCTATAGATCAGATCGTAAACTCTTCTAGACCCTTAGTTTTAGGGACGAAGCCAAGATTTAATGTTGTAGGGGTGAAAATTAAAAATATAAAAAATGAAGGGGTAAATTTTTAATTGGGGGAGGGGCGAAAAGTTAAAAATATAAAAAAATTAAGGGATAAAAATATAAATATATATACAAAAATTAAAAAAATTCAAAATTTAGGCGGTGGTGGCCACCAAAGACACCCCCTCGGCTCCGTCATTGCTTAGTTTCACTTTGTACGGGTAGACTTCCGCCTTCCTTCCACCGAATGAATATAAACAACCTTAGAGTAGTCTAACTTATTCGAGTCATTTTTTGTGTCACATCATCTAATTTGAGAAAAGGTTATCTCTCAATTATTAAATTAGGGGCGGTGAAGAGATCAAGTGATCGATTGATCGACACCGACTAACTCTTGACCGTGAATTTAGATCAAACGTATCTTACTTAACCAATATTATTTTATTATAATCCTCAATTTTAAATAATTTAAATTATCACTATTTGTAATTGGTGAATTTATTACCGTAGTTGAATACGAAAAAATGTACATACAAATATAAAAATTGTGGCGCACAATAAATGGATTAGTTAGGAGGACACACGCACCGAAGGCCTGAGGATTGCGGATGAAATCGCTGTTGGTGAGTTGTGTATTAGCGGCGACGAAAACATTGTTGCCTAGTTGTGAGTTAAGCCTTTGCAACATTTGATTGAGCTGCGGGTTGAAGAGTGCTGCGGCTCTCTGGAGTTCGGCGGAGCACTCGCCGTTGCTGCTTCTTTGCGCTAGCTCTGCTGGAACGCAGCCGAGTGGCCCGGTTCCTGTCACGAGTACTCGTCTTGCTCCTAACTCATAAAGTCTCTGCACCACACAAATATAATATAAATATATATGATCAAAAAATATTACCATCCAACAAAAACAAATAGATAATTTAGTGGTAAATTTCTGTATCTATAACTAATAAATAGGCCATAACATCCAACATATTGTTTATTATAGTTCAATTTCATAGTGCATTCAATGGCTACGTGGATTTCAAAGTAAATCTCGTGTGTAATGGATGCGCGGCCCCTACCGCGACAATAATATCACAAAAGCTCGTGATGACAATGAAGTCAACAACCCACGTTAATGAATGAATTAAGAAAACACAAAAGAAAGGGAAAAAATTGTTTGAGATATGTATAGATTGGATACGACGTATGGGTTTTGGATCACCTATTTCAGTTGTGTTTAATATACTGTTTTACTTACATATGCGCATCAGGTCTATTAATAATCGGTCGTGATTAAAAGGAAGATATTTTAAGAAAATTTATATTGCAATTATTGTCTCCTAATCTCGATTATTTATTAATACACTTGACGCGTATATGACTGAAATATGTGATGGAACATAAAGTTGAAACAAAAGATTTAAAGCCCCACGTGACACCGATCAAACATTTTAGATTGTATATCCCTTTTTCAATCTAAAAGAAAATGTTTGTATAAAAAAAAAATCTAAAAGAAGATATATTAATGCAAATTAACAATGTGACTTAGAGTGTATTAGGCTGAGCTTGTAAACTCTTTCAAAACATTTATAGGAGTTTTACCCCCATTTTTTTTTTTTTTTTTTTTAAAAGGAGTTTTAACGGTTTTTAAGATGTCTTAAAGTGTGGAGTTCTTCAAATAAGATCTAAAATCTTATAAACACCAAGCATCTTATAAGATGTAAGTTTGCAAACTCTTTAAAAATCAATTAGCCAAATAACTAATTTAAATCATTCAATACGGGTATATATATATATATATGATTCAGTTTTGGTATCATTTAAATCCTTTTTCTCAAATTGCATGCCATAACTATTAACAGAAATGTTTATTTCAATTTCCAGGTTTCATGTATATATGCTTAAGGTGTTTTGGACCATTATAGTTGTAGTCTGTAAATTTGCGAAAAGTAAATGTCCAAAATTGGACTAAGTTATAAGTATGGAGCCAAAAATAAAGTCAATCATATATATATAAACCAAAAAACAACTCATATAATAAGATTTTTTGAGAGAGAGTGAAGAAATTACCATCAAAATCTTTTTATATTCAGAGATGAGATAACGGACATAATCAGGCAGAGCAAATTGGCGTGATCTTGCGGAGAAGGGCACCAAATAATAGTTGTTGACAAAATCATTTCCTCCCAATGTAATAAGGACCAAAGCTTGGTTTACTAATCTATTGGTCTCCGCCATTCCAATCAATGCACTTACCCTTTGTTGGTATTGTTGGAAATAAGCCAATTGTTGGCCAATTCTGATTATGTTCACCTGCATTGTCATTTAATCTATAGATATATGTAATTGTAGTTATTAACAAAAAGGTTGGAACAAATTAAAGATAATCTTTAAACAAATAGGAAATATTCGACTAAGTTTTTGAATTATAATTAATGTGTCAAATAATAGGTAGGGGTGGCTGTTGGGACCGCGTGCGCCTTCACCCTGATTCCACATTAGTATGATATTATCTATTTTGTACCAAACTCGCATGGATTTGTTTTTGGGCATCTCCCAAAAGACCTCATACTAATGGAGTTAGGTGAACACTTATTGGATAAATTTGCTCCATTCTTCCGATGCGAGATGGGTTTGCTATCTAACAGTGGTCTCATCGTAATTATTGAGCTTATAAATTATTTGATATAATCAAAACCCAAATCGGAATCCCAAGACCTTAACCAAACTCCCTAAAGGTCAAGAAATCCTATCCATTCATAATAGACCCTCTTAAAACTCATGATTATACCAAGTTACATTCTAAGATTTGTGCCTTAAACTGTTCGCTATAAATACTTCCCAACTCATTTTAGGAAAGTTAATTACCGTGTTCTTACTATTAGTTTTTTGGATTGATTTCAATTTAAATGAATATATTGGTTGTTGGGTAGAAATTTTGGTAAGTTATAGAGCCTAGTATTTATTTGGCGAAATGAGAATGAAGAGTATTACAATAATATTTTCAACTTATTATAATGTAGGACCGGCCCCACTACAACCTTGGGCTTACAGGCTAGCTGGTCCAGTACCAACTCCATAATGAAGTAAACACCATTTTGAGGTATACTAGCTAGCTAATATAACACAAAACATTGGAGTAAAATATTTACTAATATTCTCATATTACTTGATTCCTAAGTTTTCCATTTATAATTGGCTAGACTTATGCGTTAGAGAGCTGGTGCAGACGAAATTCTCTACGTGTCATTTTGCGCACTTATTCAGATTGTGGGTTTTGAAAACATTGTCTCACGCCTTCTTCAGGGGACTTTGTAGGACATTACAGTTAACGATATGATAAGATTTGTATTACCAAATAGGAATTTAAGTTTTAAGACTAAAAACAATATTTACGAAGTAAAAGAGACTACGTACGGCGTTACCCCTTACAAGTTCGATGTCTAGTGACTCATAAATAATGCAACATACATACAGAAAACTTACAAATTGAATTCCAGTGTCATTAAGAATTCCAATCCCAGCAGAAGCAAAGTTGGCACCATTAAGTAATCTTGGCCCGTTTAGTGCTGGACTCAAGTACGGTAGTGGTGATTCCCTCTGACCAATGCTCTCACCTACAAAAGTTCAAATTAATCATCAAGAACTATATCTGGTTGCATATACTAACAACAATATGGAGAGAGATACAAATATATATATATAAATATATATAGGGAGAATTACATCTGATTACCCTGCAATTAGGTCTAATTACAAAACAGTCTATCATTATTGGAAAATTACATTTTAGTTCTTAACTTTGAGAATCTTTTGTGGTCCGGGTCCCTAGGGTTCCGTTATGTAATTCCAAAAATACCCTTAATTTGTTGTTAAATTTATAATTGGTAGGGATCGTTTTGTTATATTTGTAAACTTTAGGGATGATTTTGTAATTTTGATCATATATTTAATGTAATACTCATAAAACCGTCAAGGGCATAAATGTACTTTTACAAATTCTGTTTAAGGATCTCAGACCAAACAAGATTTATAGGTAGTAAAATGTAATTTTCCGATAATGATGGATTGCGTTGTAATTAGACTACGAATTATAAATTTAATAACAAATCAAGAGTATTTTTGGAATGATATAACAGAACCCTAGGGCGGAGCATTTAGCAATGCCAGCAGCCTAGTGAGGGCTGGCTGTCTGAGGACAGGTTAAGGCAGGGCAGGACCACAAACGGTTCTCAAAGTTAGAAACTAAAATGTAATTTTCCAATAATTATGGATTACGTTGTAAATAGGCTTAAATGTAGGGTATATGTAATTCTCCCTATATATATATATACACACACATGTATAGTCCCCGTATTTAATAAAATGATTATACTTGCGAGTTACGACCACATATTTTGATACATCGACAATTGCACCCTACCTGAGAAGTTATAATTACACTTAAATTAGTTTACTTAGGATTGGGCTCATTCCAATTAAATTTCGTTATGGGCACATGAACAATGATTTAATTACACAATCCAGTGTATACTTGGCATTTTGGAACAATGGGTTGTTAGTATGTTATTTCTTGGTTATTTACTTGGCCACGACCAGTCCATTTATCATGTGGTGGAATTCCATTTTTATCCTTTAGCTAACATAGGTTGCCCACTGGATTACAATCCATCTTGCAGTACATAGTCAACGGGTCGGATTCGGACCGGATCAGGGGACTCCGGATCCGAATCCGACAAGATGATCCGACAACCGGATCCGAATCCGAATCCTATAGGATTCGGATTCATTTATTTTGAATCCATGTATAATCGGATCGGATTATATCCGATTAAAGATCCGACCCGATTAGCAATAAAATTTAATATTTTTATTTAACAAATTTAATATAAAGAATTAATATAATTACATAATATTAATAAATAACAATTATTTAATGGATTATTTGATGATTTTATTTATATTTGTTTAAAATAAGTTAACTTAAACTTATTAATAAACGAAAATATATACTTTTAGAGTAAATAATTCAAATTTTATTGTTGTTTAAAGTGATAATTATGTGAAAATTATAATTTTAGTCATTTTACTTAATATTATGTACTAGTAAATAATTTATTTTAATTAAATATTATATATATAATCGGATTCGGATTCTAAATGGATCGGATTCGTTAATTCCATATTCGCTCCATTTATTTCGGATAACGAATATTTATAATCGGATATGATCCATCGGATATTTTTATCGGACGAATATGTTAAAATTCGGATCGGATTCGGACCGGATTCGGATTAAAATCCGATCCATTGACAGCCCTAGCATAAATGTAATTCAAGTTAACCCATTAACATTGCGTTGTTTTACAACAATTTGTTGTTGCAAAATACCTTTGACCTAGAATTGGGCTGTTTTACTATAATAATTTAATTGCAAAATAACCCATTAGACCAAATTTGATCTCTATTGCCTGCGGGCTACCACAGGGTCCTGAGCCCAACGAAATATACAAATTTAACAGGCAGATAACCAAATCAGGCCAAAATTATATATTCAAGTAAGCTAATTCTTAGCCTCTGATTTTTTTTAAGAGAATCAATACCGGTTCTCCAACTATCTCAATAATACTCGAACCCGTGATCTACCAATTCATAGGTGATGATACTTACCATTTAATCCATCTGCTCATCTTAAAATTATTTTTGTATTTTTACTCCTTTTTTAGGTAAAGTTATTTTATTTATTTATTTATTTTCCCGTTGTTGTGACTTGAAAAACAAAATTCTTAGCCTCTGAGTTACTAGAGTTAACCTTAGCATATTTTTTTAAATCTGAAAATGCCCTTCACGGATTTTAGTTATCTATCTCACTCACCGCCCTCACTAAGTTGAATAAACTTCATGGGTTTCTTTGTACTTAGCATATTGTATTTGTGTTTATATGTAATAATATTTATAAATATCAAATTTTTATTTAATAAACGGCCAGTATATTGGGAAAACAACGTTTTCTTAACGCAACCTTAGAGTCGTGGTTAACCGTTATTAATAATTTTTAGGTACAATATAAGTGTCATTATATATATTCCCAACCATAATATATATTCTATTTGATCGGTGGCTAGATATAATTAGCAAAACATATGTAATGGCCAACATTCCTTTACTTATTTTGGAACACAAGAGTCCATGATATAGACAACATAATACGAACTTTATGTAACTCAACTTAAATATATATATCATGTCACACTCATCAAAATTAAAGAACATATATCTTGTGATTAAAGAATTATCGCGCTTCTTAATTTCGTGGGCGATACATGTCAGAGTTATAGTAGAGATATACATTCTGAATGGTTGCTGATAATATATAAATATATTTTTACCAAAAGAGCAAGATTTTCGAGAAGCTTAACTGATAATATCGGGAATGTTAAGGCCATTGGAGAAGCGGCCGGTAGGTCTATGAGTTGGGTAGTCGACTCCATAGGGTGGTGAGTCTGCACGAGCCGTTGTAGCTAAATAGTTGTTGTTGCCACTATCGACAAGCGAATCACCAAACACGAAGAAGGCTCTACCCTCGGTTAGGCGAACATGTAGTGCAAGTAGTAATGTTGCTAAAAAGGACCAAAAACTACTATAAGTGGCCGTGTTTGCCATTGAAGGGGGGTTTTGCAAGAAATATTGCAACCAAATATCAACCACTTTGCAAAGGTATAAAAACTCGATCGTTTTTGGATGCAAATGAATGCCTAATTAGGTCGTATATATAATGGAATGAAATGTATGAAATGTTATGTGAATAGTTTGGACAAATTGGGACTACTATTGGTTGGAATTTAATAGAGAGGTGCTGATATGGTTGTAAAGGGCAGGAAGGACCACCAAAGAAAGTGTAGAAACAGCAAGTGACCGAGGGTAGCTCAATTGTATTTAATTGGACAGTTGTTTTACAGGTTGGATTTATCATGGGATCAACAAATTAAGTAGCTACGTTAGTTAACATGTGATATGGGTAAATTGTGCTGTGCATAAGATATATGAACAAAATATATATAACCGTGTATAAGAAATAGAAATTGAATGGAAAAAAGAAAAATACACCGCCTTACTTGCATATCTTTATCTATTCTACCGTTGTCCTATTTTGTCAAGTATCATGTCTCACTTTTCTCCACAATTATAATTCCGACAAATTATCGTGGCGGGTGGCTGTTTATATTTTTGTCCATGTGAAAATTTTAGGATGATCGATAAATAATTCGATCTAATCGGGTCTGAATCATAATTTTTCATACGTTCATATATGTTGTGCATTATGTACTTGATCAACGGGGGTAATTTTAATTCAAATCTAGTTTAATCAAGCCAGTGCAATAAGAGTAAGATTATTTTGCACTTTATCATATGATTAGTTTGAAATTTAACGAAAATAATCAATCAAATAATAATTTTAATATAGTTGTATACATTATTGATTAGATTTACTGTAATCCCGTCTAGGCTTGAATTTTCTTCCTCCAATCACATCAGCATACTACATATATAGTGGTCCGTCTCAAAACTGGTCAAGCTGAGTGGGTAATCAAGCTGGCAGGTTCGGGTTGATCAGTCAAGAATTTATAAGTGTGGGTTCTTTATCGATCTGAAAACACTCAACACACGTGAGCTCAAAGACCAAACTGGGGAACTAGGGGTTGGGCCCAGTTTTGGCTTTACGACGCTCAAGTCAGTATCGGAAACTTAGCTAGAGAAATAAATGCAATAAGCGCTATTAAATGCTCTTGAATGCTTACCAACAACTGTTCAAAAGAGACGTATTTATAGCATTAGCCCATAATGCAATAGTGCGTGTACGGCAGTCGTGCATTAAATGCGATCGAGCGAATTGTCCTGAAGGGGAAAAGCTCGATCTCGACAAGGGGGCATAAAGCGCGCCATCATTCTCCTTTCGGTAAAGTCAGCCACATAGGAGCATTAAATGCATGTAGCACCCCAACCGGAAAGGCGCCACATCCCCCGCACTATGAACCCGATCCTGTTAGGAATAGTGCCCTAGAAAGCCGATTAGTCATAATCCGTTTTGGGACTTTCCTAGTATCACAAACAATCTTTGAATAATATACGATTGATTAATATCATAGACAAACACTTCTTTATATGCTCTTGTTTGGTATGCTTTTACTTTAGCTGTGCATGTATGAGAACTCCCCTAATCCTGATGACTTTTGGACTCTACCATTTAGGTGAAATGGTTCATGAAACGAGCCCTATATCACATAAGTCATGATTAGTAAAATACTCCAAGCCGATGAGTCCTACAGACAGTGGGAGTGTCAACCTGACTCCTCTAAGGCTTGCTTGTGGGATCACGCCCTTAAGAAGGACCACCTTGTTTCATGGAGGTGCAAAGTGTATAGTTGATACGTGCGTGATACATGAGGGTGCTTACTTCAATAAGTAAGTTCACTGAGGTGCCCCGTATGAGAAGATTCCTAAATGGGAAAGGAAGTTTCTATTTCAGGAAATGGAAACTTCCAGATTAGGAAATATTTCACGAGTCATTGATGTGATTAATTGATCCTTAGACTTGAGGTTCATTATCACATAGTCCCTGTGCCGTTCGACTTAGACTGACTCCAACACGGCTCAAGAACACCGGTTTTGCAACCGGGCTCTGATACCACTTAAGGATGAAGCACCCCGCACGTGAGGCACCACATCCCCCGCACTATGGCTCAACACGAGTAACGAAACAGTAACTCCGCACCCGTATCAAACCATAGCGAACGGGAGACAAACATAAAACCTTCCTAAGCCAGGCGGAGCTAGACCCTGCAGTGATAACCAATCACAACATATAATGCATAACAAAGCCAAAGTTCAAACATACCAATCATAAGTAGAATTGGGCACTTCAGGCCTCTTTTAAACTCATGAGTTCCAGTAAAGTCAATTCAATAAAAATTACATAATTATTCAAGTTCATGATATAACAGAACGAATCATACATAATTTCAATACAGAAATGAGTGCGGAGACTCTTCTAATCTAACACGACTCACTGAAAGACTCCAGACACCTCCGCCTAGCACGAAACTCCAAAGCCAAACCTGCACACTAAAGTGTTGGGGAGGGAGAGGGTCAGTCTCTAGAAGACTGAGTGAGCAGGAGCGATACATATATACAAAACATGCGCATGCAAGTCATAAATCCCGAGCAAGGTTTTTATTTGAATTTAGTTCCCGAAAAGGGCAAGAAAATAGGTAGACAATGCTCGACCTTTACGACTAATTCATATTAAATTCATTCCATTCATAAATCATACATAAATATAAGGCTCGGCGAGTGAGCGTGCACAACCTCCATCCAAACTCCGACCGTGTACATAAATATCAATAATATATTGATTAGGCGATCATGCAATATTGAATAATACATGCGGACCATAAATCATATCATAAATATATGCGTTTGGGCAATCCGTGTCTCGGCCTTCCCGCACGGTGCATAATTCTATCAAAATATATACATAAGAAGAGGCATAAATCCTAATCAACCTTCTTCCTCCGGGTGGTGGAGGGCTTGCAAGACCCGGCCACCGGTTTATACATGGGCCAATGGGGGTACATGAATTCCCCAAAGGCACTCAGCTCCCATTCCCCGCTAAACCTCCTAGCGAGGGCCGGTATCACCGTAATTTGTTGGGACTAGTATATGGGATCCCCGTCAGCCCTTGCTTCCTCGGTTAGCCACATATACTAAGTCCCGGGGCCCGTTAAATCAGAAGTCATAAATCAGAAATGTGACTCGCCAAAACATATCATAATTCATAAATACATAACATAATTCATAAATCTTTTGAAAAGGGTTTACTCGATCAATACATACTATAAGAAATCATACCTTACCGTGTAATTCGGCATATGCTATATACGTACCTCTCCGTGTCATCCTATTCCGTAGCTAGCATGAAGACACACGGTTTGGAGCATAGCCTCATTACAAAACCATTTTTAAGTTATACGCTCATACGCATAATTCAGAAGAATTTACTCGATAACTTCATTTGGAAATCATATATATATATAATCATAAGGTTTTGGCCAAAGCTTTTCACATAAGGGTTGTAGGGTTTGTTACATAGCTAAAACAAAAACCACCCTCACCTTAACCGTGAAGAAACAAGGATCGAGCACCAAGTGCCTGAACGATCAAAAGCTCTCCACCCTGGAGACAAACTGTACAAAAGACCACAAGACGTGTTCGTGAGACTCAAGACTCGAAATGAACCATATATGACGCACGGCAATGCTCACACATGATATGAATACATAAAGATCATAATAAGTCATGAAAATCGTATAACCAATTCATTCACTTGCTTAATCATAAATCATTCAATTCATATTTCCAATCCAATAATTCAAGAATTCAAATAGGAGCATAGAACATATTCAAGCTCTTCCATAATACTACCGCATACTTCATATTACATAAGATAGCATATTTCCAAGGTTTGACAACAAGAAGAAGTCTTATGATATAGAAAATAAGTGATGCGATTCATAAACGACATATAAACACACATAAACGGCAATAAGCAAAAGCATACTTATAACTCATCCAAATATCATGAAATTTCACCATAATACTCCTAACACATAGCCAAACAAGTTCATAGTTCAACACGAAAGGAGATAAAATCATTAAGGAGGGGAAACAAATCAAAAACCGAAGAGGAAGTAACGAAGACTGCGCATGGGAAGTGACACGGGGGTGTCACCAACCCTAGCCCAACTGAGCCACGGGCGTGGCTCAGTACAGAGCTGCCCAGAAGGTGTGACACGCCCGTGTCTCACTCTTATGAGTAAATGAGACACGGGGGTGTCACGGTACAGAACTTAGGGCGATCACAGAATTTTCCGGCAAAACTGAACTCATACAAAATCAATCCAAAGGCATACCAAATGAACTCCAAATGCTCTGAAACTTAATATGCAACATATTTGGCATGTTATGAACATTTTTTATTTAGAGTACAAAGTCTAAATCACACGTTAAGATCATCGAATCCATGCAACAAAACTGGGTCGCTACAATCGGACATATGAGCCCTAATGATTCTATCATGCCTTGATCAAGTACTTAGGGGTTGAATTTGGATCTGAAACTTTGGGGAATGCATGCTAACATACTAAACAACTTATATACATCATATATATGCAAAATGGTACAATTTAAAGCACATTAGAATGATCAACAAGTTACAAAATGTAACAGCAACAATTCTGTCAAAATTCATGCATAAGAACAGGCCATGTACTTCGGTTTTGAGGCTTAAAATGGATCCAAATACTTGAAACATGAATGCTAACATATAGAACAATGAGTGTACATAAGATCCATGCAATTTCACCCGAATTGGAGACCATTTGATCAAGCAACAACACCATATTTCACACAGCAGTTCGAAAACAGGGGAAGTAGTTTGATCCTCAAGTTTGAAGCTCCATATCTCATAATTTTATAAAAGGAGCAAGAGATGAAATCCTCCTAACATCATATACTATCAGTTGGGAATGAAATAAGCCAAGAAACAAGTTCATATGATCATGTTTAAGCAAGAAATTCAGCCACACAAACAAATAGGTCACTAGAGCAAAAATCCCTAAAAGTTCATACCAATCTCATAATTCAAACCCTAATCAATTCTGATCCAAATCATGATTTAAGTAGATGAAATGAAGCATAATAGAGTAGAGAAGACATAAATATTCATACCTTGAAGATTTGGTGAAGGAGGGAAGAGATTTAAGCTCAAAATCATAAAGATGGCCTAGGGTTTCTTTCTTCTCTTCTCCTCTCTCTCTCTCGTTCAGTTTCAGCTGAAAATGGAGGAGTGTGGTTCGGTTTTCAGAGCTAAATGGAAGAGGAAGGGCTTAACACAAGGTACACAAGTCATGGTTAAGGTATGGTTGGGTTAAGGGGTGTTATGGGGTCCCACCATGAAGACTAGTCAACATAAAGAGTTCTTCTTGCACGAGTTGTCCGTTACGGTTGGATTTCGGAGGTCTTAATGATTTCAAAAAGGTATGAGGCTTGTTCCATTGTCTCCGAATCGTCGATACGAAGGCAACGGAGGTGTCGGAATTCGAATCCGAATTCCCGAGCTCAAGATATCACGCACGGAACCAAGGGTGCGCTAATTGCTCGTTAGCCCCCGACTTGGTTCCAAAAATCAAAATAAATTTATAAACACGTCAAATAAATCCGAAAACGTAAACCGAGCACATAGGCATATTCAAAACACACATATTTACAACATATTAAATTTTCATACCAATCCGATATCATTACATATAAGAACGAAGCACAAATTCACTCATGCGCATGAACGAATTCATATCGTTATAAATGAATTACTAAAACTTAAATTCCATATTAAATAAATTAAACAAACTAATAGCATGTTGTAATTAATCAAAGAAATTACCGTAACAGTTAAGGTAACATGAAACCTCAATTAGGAAATTAAACACTAAATATCAAGTTGAAATAGAATGAATTAAATTAAAATAGCAATAGTTTATAGTTTAAAACAAATATAAACGTTTATAAACAATTAATCATATAATTAATTTGCGCAATTTATAAACAAATACGCCATATTATTAAAACTGAAAAACTGGGGCGTTACAATCTCTCCCCCTTAAAAAGAATCCGTCCTCGGATTCAAAGCACGCTTGAAAACAAACAATGAGAGATTCCCCGTCTCTCACAAGCAACAAGGAGAGAGCCCCGTCTCTCGAGCAACAATGAGAGAACCCCGTCTCTCGCAAGTAAAGAGAGTACCCCGTCTCTCAAACAAAAATAAGAGAATCCCCGTCTCTTAAAAACAAGAGAGCACCCCGTCTCTCAACCGAGAATAAAGCAAGGAAGTCTCCAATACTCCCAAGCAACTCACGCAAAACCAAACTTAAAATCACGTAAGGCATCCAAAGCAAGTAATAATTGTCGTCCACATTGATTTCCAATTACTCCAAGTAATTTAACACAGAGCAAACCAAAGCACTTAACATGAAAATTATATAAGTTAAATTTGCATGGATGCATGTATCATGAATGCTATAAGTACCGTTCACCGTAGTTGCAAAAATTTAAAGTTGTGAATTGTCGTTGTTTAAGGTATGATCTGTCCTGAATGTAGCTCAGTGTCCAGCTTGTCTTGTACCTCTTCAGTATACCCCGATGAAACCATTGATGAATCCTCTAAAAAGTATATTCTTAGATCCTTTCTAACTTGTACTGTTTCCAGTCTTCACCATTTCCTTTAACCCTCATTCGGCCAACCAACTCTCTTTTAATTAACCGAATTTGACTTCCTGAATGCCCTTAGACCACCCGTCTCGAAGTTAGGTCCATAGCTACTAGCTTACCCATATCGGAGTTTAAAATACCCTCAAGGATAACTACCTCTGACCACCTTGACGATTCAATCCCTACCTTGAGGTATTCGTCATTAGGATCGACATTAACACGAATCCTTTTCCATTTCCGTTCATGTCATCTATTCATACTCTTTAACCCCCTCAAGGCTATATTCGGTATTTGGCCCCACATTTCTTGAGTCGAAGATAGAATGTTCTTGATGACTCTTGGAGTTCGATGTAAATCCTCCAATGATCATCTTTTTCTATTTGGTCCCTTCTCGAGCTTCCTTCTGGATCACCTTGGATAGAACCGATAACTTAATAATGTTGTCTCGGATCCCTTAATACCTTTACTGACTAAATCTTGAGCGACAACATCCCCTCATATAATAGATTGATCAAATTTTCCTTTAGTTAATTCCATCTTAGGAGGTCACAGAATTCCCATATAATTTCATCACTCCCAATTCGGAATTCCAGACATAGAGTCGTTCAATAAATTCTCTTCTGTATATCTCGAAAAAAAATCTTCCCCCGAATTGGGCATCGTCACTTCTCTCTTAACAACTGAACCATTACCGTCCTCCTAATCATTTCCAATGGCTACCATTTGGATTTCCAGCTTTTCCTTAATTCGCATCCCCGTTGTTACTATTGACATATTTATTCGGGCACTACTTCCATCCTCCAATTTATCTCTTGGTCGTGCTCTCCCCCTTAAATTTCTGTTGTCCCGGGTTAAACTCCATCGATTCTTCTTTTATCGAAACTCTTGATGAGTAAATCCCATTACGTGGAGTTTAACCGCTATAGAAATCAAAGATTTGGCTTTTCAACTCCTTCCCTAGTTTTCTTGATGCTCGAAACTCCTTCTGAATTCTTGTTTCCGTTAACCTATCCCTCAATGGAAGTTCTTATTTCCCAAATTCACCTTCCTCATAACTCAGATGCGGCTCAGTTGTACTAATACTTGATAGTTGAGGCGGAAGGACCTCCTATCAAGTAAACACTAAAATGCATGTTGGGTTAAAATGACCATGCATGGGTCACATTTACATCAAGCAATTATACAATATCTTAGCGCAACAAAACCAATTAGAAATGCACGGATAACACAAGATCAAGAGAATAAATAATTAATGCAAAATATGATGCACGTGCTATGAATGCTTTGGAACCTGTCACCAATGGGGTAAGTAGTTAGCTCGACAACTTTTCCTTGCTACTCCAAGTCCCGCGGTTACTTTGACTTGGTAATTATCCCTTGCCTTTCCCACGGTCTTCAAGTTTTCCATGAGTCTTTTTGCATCACTTGTATCTTCCACTATCCGAGATTGCAATTTCTTAATCCTTGATTCTTCCACGTCTATAGAGTTAATATCCAAACTTCTCCTCGGAATTCGACCTTTACTTCTACTCGTCACCTCAATCAAGAATTCCGCGCTTATCCTTTGTGGATTTAATTCACCTCCAATTGCTTTTACTTGAGCGCATGATTTCCTCTCTTTCTCGTTTCCATTTGTTGCTCCATATCTTCCAATTTAACCTCACAACATGACAATTCAGCTGAGATTTGGAAAAATGAACTCAAATCCTGTTCTCTATATTGCCACCTTCCCTCTATTTGCGTTTACCCAAATGCTTGCCTTCCAGAACCTGACTTCTAATCACTAGGTTTAGTTCGAAGTCCTTCTTTGTAGACCCTTGATGTATAACCCCTACCGGACCCCTGTTGTCTCTACTCCTCTTAATGACTAGTACCTCTTCCATGATCCAAATCCGAGACCAAAATATCTTCAAGGCTTTGTTCCCTTCATTCCTTAGGTTGCAAGATCCTGTTGAATCCAATTACTGCACTTCAAGTAGTGGATTCACATAAGTTGTTCTTCTGAGTCACAACCATCCCTTGATTAACTTCTATTCCTATTTCCCCAAATGTTCCTCTGCCATCGCATCGCCAAGGTCGAACCTCCCATTCTGAATTCCAACCGTTAATTGTAACTCAGTCTATGAAGCCACGCATCTAGCATTCTCCACATTCTTCCCAGAGTATCCTGCCCATCTTCCGTGTCTCAGAAAAGGTTTACAATCGATCTCCTTTGTCGTATAACTTGGCCGTGGTTTGATATTATCTCCATAATCTATAAATCATAGCTTACTTCAAGAATAGATGCATGCGATTAGTGCATGCTTATGACACGTAGTTAAATGAATCACAGCACATAGAATGCAAATTGCAACACTTAAAGCAACTAAATGAAAGCGTAGATGGTATACATATATTAAGCAATTTCCAACAGTTAGTGTCAAATATTCATGCCAAAACGATGCAATGCACACATTATCACATAGTCCCTGTGCCGTTCGACTTAGACTGACTCCAACACGACTCAAGAACACCGGTTTTGCAACCGGGCTCTGATACCACTTAAGGATGAAGCACCCCGCACGTGAGGCACCACATCCCCCGCACTATGGCTCAACACGAGTAACGAAACAGTAACTCCGCACCCGTATCAAACCATAGCGAACGGGAGACAAACATAAAACCTTCCTAAGCCAGGCGGAGCTAGACCCTGCAGTGATAACCAATCACAACATATAATGCATAACAAAGCCAAAGTTCAAACATACCAATCATAAGTAGAATTGGGCACTTCAGGCCTCTTTTAAACTCATGAGTTCCAGTAAAGTCAATTCAATAAAAATTACATAATTATTCAAGTTCATGATATAACAGAACGAATCATACATAATTTCAATACAGAAATGAGTGCGGAGACTCTTCTAATCTAACACGACTCACTGAAAGACTCCAGACACCTCCGCCTAGCACGAAACTCCAAAGCCAAACCTGCACACTAAAGTGTTGGGGAGGGAGAGGGTCAGTCTCTAGAAGACTGAGTGAGCAGGAGCGATACATATATACAAAACATGCGCATGCAAGTCATAAATCCCGAGCAAGGTTTTTATTTGAATTTAGTTCCCGAAAAGGGCAAGAAAATAGGTAGACAATGCTCGACCTTTACGACTAATTCATATTAAATTCATTCCATTCATAAATCATACATAAATATAAGGCTCGGCGAGTGAGCGTGCACAACCTCCATCCAAACTCCGACCGTGTACATAAATATCAATAATATATTGATTAGGCGATCATGCAATATTGAATAATACATGCGGACCATAAATCATATCATAAATATATGCGTTTGGGCAATCCGTGTCTCGGCCTTCCCGCACGGTGCATAATTCTATCAAAATATATACATAAGAAGAGGCATAAATCCTAATCAACCTTCTTCCTCCGGGTGGTGGACGGGCTTGCAAGACCCGGCCACCGGTTTATACATGGGCCAATGGGGGTACATGAATTCCCCAAAGGCACTCAGCTCCCATTCCCCGCTAAACCTCCTAGCGAGGGCCGGTATCACCGTAATTTGTTGGGACTAGTATATGGGATCCCCGTCAGCCCTTGCTTCCTCGGTTAGCCACATATACTAAGTCCCGGGGCCCGTTAAATCAGAAGTCATAAATCAGAAATGTGACTCGCCAAAACATATCATAATTCATAAATACATAACATAATTCATAAATCTTTTGAAAAGGGTTTACTCGATCAATACATACTATAAGAAATCATACCTTACCGTGTAATTCGGCATATGCTATATACGTACCTCTCCGTGTCATCCTATTCCGTAGCTAGCATGAAGACACACGGTTTGGAGCATAGCCTCATTACAAAACCATTTTTAAGTTATACGCTCATACGCATAATTCAGAAGAATTTACTCGATAACTTCATTTGGAAATCATATATATATATAATCATAAGGTTTTGGCCAAAGCTTTTCACATAAGGGTTGTAGGGTTTGTTACATAGCTAAAACAAAAACCACCCTCACCTTAACCGTGAAGAAACAAGGATCGAGCACCAAGTGCCTGAACGATCAAAAGCTCTCCACCCTGGAGACAAACTGTACAAAAGACCACAAGACGTGTTCGTGAGACTCAAGACTCGAAATGAACCATATATGACGCACGGCAATGCTCACACATGATATGAATACATAAAGATCATAATAAGTCATGAAAATCGTATAACCAATTCATTCACTTGCTTAATCATAAATCATTCAATTCATATTTCCAATCCAATAATTCAAGAATTCAAATAGGAGCATAGAACATATTCAAGCTCTTCCATAATACTACCGCATACTTCATATTACATAAGATAGCATATTTCCAAGGTTTGACAACAAGAAGAAGTCTTATGATATAGAAAATAAGTGATGCGATTCATAAACGACATATAAACACACATAAACGGCAATAAGCAAAAGCATACTTATAACTCATCCAAATATCATGAAATTTCACCATAATACTCCTAACACATAGCCAAACAAGTTCATAGTTCAACACGAAAGGAGATAAAATCATTAAGGAGGGGAAACAAATCAAAAACCGAAGAGGAAGTAACGAAGACTGCGCATGGGAAGTGACACGGGGGTGTCACCAACCCTAGCCCAACTGAGCCACGGGCGTGGCTCAGTACAGAGCTGCCCAGAAGGTGTGACACGCCCGTGTCTCACTCTTATGAGTAAATGAGACACGGGGGTGTCACGGTACAGAACTTAGGGCGATCACAGAATTTTTCGGCAAAACTGAACTCATTCAAAATCAATCCAAAGGCATACCAAATGAACTCCAAATGCTCTGAAACTTAATATGCAACATATTTGGCATGTTATGAACATTTTTTATTTAGAGTACAAAGTCTAAATCACACGTTAAGATCATCGAATCCATGCAACAAAACTGGGTCGCTACAATCGGACATATGAGCCCTAATGATTCTATCATGCCTTGATCAAGTACTTAGGGGTTGAATTTGGATCTGAAACTTTGGGGAATGCATGCTAACATACTAAACAACTTATATACATCATATATATGCAAAATGGTACAATTTAAAGCACATTAGAATGATCAACAAGTTACAAAATGTAACAGCAACAATTCTGTCAAAATTCATGCATAAGAACAGGCCATGTACTTCGGTTTTGAGGCTTAAAATGGATCCAAATACTTGAAACATGAATGCTAACATATAGAACAATGAGTGTACATAAGATCCATGCAATTTCACCCGAATTGGAGACCATTTGATCAAGCAACAACACCATATTTCACACAGCAGTTCGAAAACAGGGGAAGTAGTTTGATCCTCAAGTTTGAAGCTCCATATCTCATAATTTTATAAAAGGAGCAAGAGATGAAATCCTCCTAACATCATATACTATCAGTTGGGAATGAAATAAGCCAAGAAACAAGTTCATATGATCATGTTTAAGCAAGAAATTCAGCCACACAAACAAATAGGTCACTAGAGCAAAAATCCCTAAAAGTTCATACCAATCTCATAATTCAAACCCTAATCAATTCTGATCCAAATCATGATTTAAGTAGATGAAATGAAGCATAATAGAGTAGAGAAGACATAAATATTCATACCTTGAAGATTTGGTGAAGGAGGGAAGAGATTTAAGCTCAAAATCATAAAGATGGCCTAGGGTTTCTTTCTTCTCTTCTCCTCTCTCTCTCTCGTTCAGTTTCAGCTGAAAATGGAGGAGTGTGGTTCGGTTTTCAGAGCTAAATGGAAGAGGAAGGGCTTAACACAAGGTACACAAGTCATGGTTAAGGTATGGTTGGGTTAAGGGGTGTTATGGGGTCCCACCATGAAGACTAGTCAACATAAAGAGTTCTTCTTGCACGAGTTGTCCGTTACGGTTGGATTTCGGAGGTCTTAATGATTTCAAAAAGGTATGAGGCTTGTTCCATTGTCTCCGAATCGTCGATACGAAGGCAACGGAGGTGTCGGAATTCGAATCCGAATTCCCGAGCTCAAGATATCACGCACGGAACCAAGGGTGCGCTAATTGCTCGTTAGCCCCCGACTTGGTTCCAAAAATCAAAATAAATTTATAAACACGTCAAATAAATCCGAAAACGTAAACCGAGCACATAGGCATATTCAAAACACACATATTTACAACATATTAAATTTTCATACCAATCCGATATCATTACATATAAGAACGAAGCACAAATTCACTCATGCGCATGAACGAATTCATATCGTTATAAATGAATTACTAAAACTTAAATTCCATATTAAATAAATTAAACAAACTAATAGCATGTTGTAATTAATCAAAGAAATTACCGTAACAGTTAAGGTAACATGAAACCTCAATTAGGAAATTAAACACTAAATATCAAGTTGAAATAGAATGAATTAAATTAAAATAGCAATAGTTTATAGTTTAAAACAAATATAAACGTTTATAAACAATTAATCATATAATTAATTTGCGCAATTTATAAACAAATACGCCATATTATTAAAACTGAAAAACTGGGGCGTTACAGGTTCCATGTCACTTTATGAGTTAACTCTGTAGTCTTTGGTATAAGCTTTAAAGGGTGTCGCCTTAGACAACTGATTCAAGGCTTATGCTGGGGCTGCACAAGTGACTCATGAAAGTGAATGAGAATCAAGAAAGGACCTACACTTGCATATGCAAGGTGATCTCTTATTGTGTAAGTCATTCATATGCCATATGGAGTCCTTGGCTAAGGCAGTAGATCAAGACATCAAGAAAAGGGTTTCTTGGATTGAGATCAAATGGATATGAAATGCACTTAGCTTTAAGACCAGATTATTAGGATTCTAATTATTCCCTTACCCTAGATCTTGGTTGAGAGATAGTACGTAGGAGGATTGTATCTCACATGAATCAATGACTTAAAGGTTCTGTCGAATCCGAACATTCCAATTCAGCTAGGGGTTAAACACCTGTTGCTAGACTATGGTCGTTTGATCTGTGGACTGATTAATTAATTAGTGAATTAATTAATTAGGGTCACTGCTAATTGAATTGAGAACCTAGAGGGTCACACACAACAACTTGGTTACATGAGTTGAGGCTTAAAAATGATTAAACTTGTTAATCGGGCCAAGAGGGTTCCACACGTGTGGGTCACGTGAGTGACACGTGTCATTGTGACACGTGTCTCACACGTGAATATATATATTGTATATATATATATATATTAAATAATTAAAAGTGTTAATTATTTAATAGACTTTGGTTTAATTTTGAATTAAAAAGAAAGTCTTATTTTGGAAAAAATAATCTAGTTAATTAATTATGAATTAATTAATTAGATAAAATAAATTATTTATTTTAAATAAAGTATAAAATTATCCAAAAATAGTTTGGATATTTTAGCTCTCTTAAAAGTTGATTTGAATTTGAATTCAAAGTCAAAGTTGGAAATTGCTTGGTGATCAAGTAATAAGAGAGAGGGACCAAATCCTTGCCCCACAAGAACTAGGTTCGGCGTCCCTCTCCCTCTCCTATAAATAGGGGAGCTCATGCTCCCCTTAGAGCTAATTGGCAATTCTTTTGGTTCATGTGTTGAACACCATCCTTTCTCCAAGATAAACGAAACCCTAGGTTAAGCCTAAACACTAACTAGAGAACTAGCATCCTTACTAGTTAGATTGTAGCCAAGTTGGTGGACTATCTCTAGAGAGCTTCAAGTTAGAAGTTTTGAAGATTCGAGCTTTACCAAAAGTGGGGATCAAGCAAAACGATCAGAAGGGGTGATGAAACGATTCTGAACCCAACAGAAAACGAGTGAAAAAATCGAACCAAAGAAGATGGCGAAAACCGTTCGTCGATATCCTGAAGGATGAATTTTTTCACGAGGGTTTTATGGCTGGCAGATTTCTACTTTCGCAAAACTGGTTTTCGAAGGGAGTTTCAATCATGCTTTTCTCGTTTCATGTTTCTTTGTTTATGTTATATTGTTAAGAACTTCCCTAACATGATTTGAATCCAGGTTGGTGTGGATTGTTATCCCTACAATGGATTCTGAAGTAGAAAGAGATTTCGAGGAACGGGTTGCCATTACCGCATGAAGCGCGTTTGAGGGCGGCTCAAAACGTGTCAAGAAAGCTACTACCCAAGTGAGTTTCTTGATCTCTACGAATTTGGATACACGATTGCGAGTCCAAGATCCTTTTGTTGGAAAAATTTTTAAATTTCCGCTGCTTTCTGATTCCTGTTTTCCTACAGATCCACCCATGAAATGGAAAATCCATACATGAATGCAGCTCACAGCGAATGGGGACTCACTCACTCCTAAGGCTAGGCTGGAACTAAACCTTTGCAACCAAATCATAAAGAACAACGATAAATGCCAAATGCGGAAGCATAACATATAATTCAATACCAATTCAAGCAACATAACTGTTCAACTAGTACAATAACCTATTCCTGAGAATTCATATATAAACATAGTTTCATAATCATAATCATAGTCACCACCTTTATCTATTCTTGTAAAATTCAATCTAGTTACAAAATGCATATGAAGTGACCCAGACTTAACTAATAAACTTGACAGACTCGACTTCCCGCCTAGCACTCCAAACCTGCAAGGAAACTGAAAACAAACCGAGTTCAGTCTATAGAAGACTGGTGGGTATAAAACAGGACGTAAGTATTATATAAGACAGTATTTAAACATTCACATGCAAGTTATAATCGCAAATGAGGTTTATAGAGCATTTCCCAAATGGGTGAAATAAAGAAATCATCAAAAGGGATTATAACAATCAATTTTCATTAGGTCATTTGTGGCCCGGCGAGTGGGCGTGCATTATCTCCAACCAACACCTTGTGTAGTTCATTAGACATTCATTCATTCATTCTTTTCATGCATTACTTTCTTTCGTGCACGATCATGATCATTTACACCTTCTTCCCCCGGGTTGGTGGCGGGTTTGCAAGGCCCGACCACCCATTCATTGACCAAAAGGGGTTATATGACTCCCCTAGTGGCACTCAACTCCCATTCCTCACCAATCTCCTAGCGAGGTCCGATATCACCGTTCATTGGTTGGAACTAGTGTGAGGGATCACCGTCGGCCCATGCCTCCCCGGATAGCCACTCACACCAAGTCCCTGGGCCCCATTCTGTGCATTCATTCATTCATTCTCACCAAAACATTTGGTAGGGTTTATAAAATAAAGGCTTTACGTTGCAATCATTTACTCTTGAAATGACTCTATATACATATAATAATTTTTGGTCGAAATCTTTGCACATTGGAAGTATATAGGGTTGTTTAACTAAATAGTAGAGAAACTCACCTGTACGCCTCTTACCGAACAATACCAAGAAGAAAAGGAGACTCGAAAGTGTCCTATGAACCCGACATCTCCACCCTGGAGAAAACTGTACAAAGGACAATGTAACGTATTCATGAGACTCAAGACTCCAAATGAACCATATATGACGCACGACATGTAATGAACATGATATGAATGCATAAGAGATGATGTTATGTCATGAACATGTTCATGTGCACGATTAATGCATCTAGAGCATATAGACAAGTCATTCATTCGTTCAAGGAAGCGTTCATATTTATTAAGTTCATAACTTTCACATTTCATACCAAATCAATTCAAGAATTTCACATAACGATCATAGCACGTACTAAATCACGTTTACAATTAGAGGATAGACAAATAAATACATTCAATTCAAGATCGGGAATTAGGTAAGAACATGAAATAGGTAACAATTTAATTTCCATAATTCAATTAAATCAAATTATATTTAATATATAATAGACATATATATATATTTATATTTAATTATGCATGCATTATATATACGTATAATACCATGCATGCATTAACATATATATAATCATGCATAAAATATTAATTTTTCATGCATGCAAATATTACTATAACAACATGCATGCATAATTAAATATAAATATATACGTAGTTATACATGCACACTCATGCACAAATGAGAAATCACATTCATACATAAAATATCACACAACCACCCTGCATGCATTTCTTATATATTATATATACACATTCGCATGCATTCACAACACTTAAATAGAAAACACATACATGCACTCCACACAGGCAGCCAAACAGCGTCCCAAACCAATCTCCCCGCCCGGGGACTTCATGCACCGGAGCTCCTGCACAAAGGCTACCCGGCCGGGCCTTTTTATGGCCAAAATCTCCCCGCCCGGGGAGATCCATTCCAGACGCAAAGTAGCAGCTCAAAACGAAGCTTAATCCCCTGTTCCAAAGGTAAGAAATCACAGCAGCAGATAGCAGCAATTAAGGCAATCCTTCAGCAGCAAAAGAGGCCATAAAAACTCCCACAACTGACTGAAAACTAACAGCAAGTAAGCAAGAAATTAGCAGCAGCTGACAACAACAATTCATGGCCAAAAACAGGGGATAAACATCCTAAAAACAGGGCAACAGCCTCTTGCACACTTCAACCAACAAACAAGCAACGAACAAGGCAAGAAGGAGCAGCAAATGATAGCAAAAACAGTCCCAAAACGCAACAACAGCTGTTCAATACGTGAGGGAGAGAAGAAGAAGATCCTTTCATGCAATTTCTTAACAAGTTCATTAATGGTAATTCATTTAATAGCCAACTACCACAAAATACATGATCAAAAATTAAATAAGGGAGTTAATATGATCACTTTCAAGCTTTAAAATCAACAAAAGCATCAAGAATTTATGTTAAAACCTAACTATTCACTCATGCCTTCAAATCTCCATGGATTCAAGCTCAAAATTAGGGATGTACGGTTCAAAATGATCATAAATGAATGTATATTACAACCCTAAGCTTACCTTGTGGATTGGATGAAGTTTGGAAGAGATTTGAGCCTTGAATCTCCAAATATGGCAAGGGTTACGGGGATGGAACTGGAGCAGCGTTTTGGCTAAACTTTTCTCTAAGTGAGGAGTGTGGTTCAGTTAGGAAAAGGCATGGGGTGATAGTGGGTGTAACTGGGGTTCCATAGCCTCCAACCATGGTCAATTTGGTCAAGGTTTGAGGGAGTTATGGTCATTTTAGTAAAGTGTGGCAGTTTTTGCATCCATTGCGGTTTTCGGTTGAATTTCGGGGTTTCAAATGGTCTTAGAAAAATATGAGGCTAAGTTCATTAAACTCGAATTTTCTTTACGAGTGCAACGAAGTTAACAGAACTCAATTTCGAGTTCTCGAGCTCAAGATATCACATACGGAACCAAGGGTGCGCTAATTGCTCATTAGCCCCCGATTTTGATTCCAAGAACAAAATAAATTCAAAACTCAATCAAAGGAATCCGAAAATATGAAATGAACCTATATTCATATTCATGACACGTATATCTCCGACATATTAAATTTTCACGAAATTTCGATATCAAATCATGTAGAAACGAAGCGCGTTTATAACACTCATGAGCAATGCATTTATAAATTCATAATATTTCATAATAAATAACAAAATTTAAACTCATTTTTAAATATAAACCAAAGTGCGTGAATTAAATATACATTAAATCAAAGTGCACGAATTAAATTTAAATTTAATATTAATGTAATTAAGGTATAAATGTCAACAAATTAACATAAATTTAATATTAATTAATTTAAGATATGATTATTTAGCATTTAATATATAAAATTAAAATATATAAAACATTTATAAACAATTAATTCGCACAAATTGGTAAACACATACGTCATTCTATACGACTGAAAAACCAGGGCGTTACAATGCATCTGCGTGTGCCAGAGCCAGTATATGAGACCGTGACGCGTGTCCTAACAACAGAGCATCTTAGGCGTGGGAAAGTAGGCTGATGCGGGGCGTCGATAACCAATTATATTTTATCCGCTCACCCATGGTGTGGGGTTGGGATCGATGTGGTCAAGCCCTGAGGAGTCATTCCTTGGTCAAAGACTTGTGTCAATCCGACCCTGGAGCCCTTGATCTGATCACCTGAGTGGATGGGGTTAGACTTGAGGTCGAGGTCGAAGGCACATGGCTAATCTTGGGTCGGTCAGGATGACGCGGGGTACACGTGGCTCCTCATCGGGCGCGCCACGTGGCCACATGATATAATGCCATGTCAGAGGCCCCCCCAAATTACCAGCGTAAAAATTCACGGAGGTAATTTCATCGATCCGATGACGGGTAGGGGAACCGTCGTGGCCGTCTGAATTGATCCATTGCCACATTGAAGAGGGTACCCCTTTTGAGTGAATCGATCTGGGGCCGGTAATGATGTAGACGTTTCGTATTTCAAGAAATTACTTTTTCATCCTCTATAAATAGGTGTCCCCCCCACCATTATTCTACACTTTTTAATAATACAATTCTCGAGCTCAGTAGCGCTTTTTACTATCTCTTCAGCGTTCTGGATCGATCGCCAGTTCGAGTTCCAAGTTCAGGTAAAGTTTTGAGTTTCAGATTTCTTCACTTATCTCTTTTAGCGCAAGTATGGCACAAACCCCTACGGTTATGGAAGTCGATGCCCCGAGAACACCAATCCCCCTTTTACTCCATCTCTGGATCGACCCGGGGAGGTCGAAATCGTTCCCCCACTCCCGGATTAGAGTTTTAGGTCCCTACTTGGCTCATCCAATGAGAAGGAGGCGCCAGATGTCACTGCCTATCGAGGGGGACAAGCCTCGACCTCAAGGCGTTGGTATGACCTTGTGGACGAGGTCGAAGAAGAGGGGGTCGAGGGAATAGAAGAGGTGGTGGCTTTTTTACCTTCCTGAGGGATTTTTCCGACCACGTCCAATGGCAAAGGGTGGAAGGAGAAAATTTTCTTACTCGATTGTCCTATGTCTCCCCCCTTTTTGAACCACTTGGACCAACGCCGAACCCAAGAAACTGCCTCGCCTCCGTCGATCGTGGCTTCATCAACACTTCAATCTCCTGACTGATCTGGGGTAACTCAACCCCGTTTACTTGATAAGGACTGAGCATCTGGCCGTGGCGGGCCTGGTCAAGGGGTTGAGGTTGAAGAACTTCAGCTTTGGTACACCTCTCTCTCCGACCCGGGCCTGTCTCGACCTGGCCTTAGGCCTTTGTTGTTTTTAGGTCTTGTTTTGTATTGCTGATTGATGTCATTTGTTTTGCAGGCTTACACATTCTCAGGATGACTCGTTTGAGGAGAGTCCAAGTAACTATGGGGTTGAGTAAGGATGACCCTATCCCCCCGGTCGAGGTGGCGAGCATCGATGGGGCCATAGCTGCCATCAATCAAGTGCTACCTGAAGGCCCAAATCTTAGCACAGCGCCCGCCGCGGGGGTAGGTCAATCCCTTAATGCCCCAGTAATAAAGCCAACCTCCCCGTTCCGAAGCGCCTGCTGAAGCCACCGCGCCGAGATTGATCACCTAACCGGCATCGGGTCCTGAGCAAGTAATTAACTTGGACGAATTAGAAATTTATTTCGACCCCAATGAGAACCTTCATGACCTGACCCTTGTCTAGGTTCAGCATGGGATCGGGAAGCTGATGCCCAAAAGGAAGGCCGGGGAGCCTGAGGTCCGTGTCGGTTTTGATGCAGAGTCAAAAGAATTCGACAAAGAGGGGCAGTTGCTTAACTTCAACCAAACCGATTTACCCCTATGATCAGCCGGGTTCGAGGTCGAGAAGAAGGACGAGTCGGGGAGGGCCCTTGCGGTGGGAAAGCCTGACATCGACCTACTTAGTGCACTGTTTAACACAGGTTGTGTCATCGATGAGCAAAAGGAGCACTTCCAGCAATCGATTGCCTGCAAACGTTCTCGGGCCAGCAGAGCCTTGTTCGCCGTAAGTGTTCCCATTTCATTTTCCTTCTTTGTTAATATACTTTTGTTGTTTTTTGGGGGGGGGAGGGGGGTTGTGCTAACATTATCGGCGTCGAGGCAGGACATTCTTGTAACATCCCAGATTTCGGGGCTAAGAAGAAATAGGTAAATTAAAGATTTGAAGGAAGCACTAATTCATTATGCATTTCATTTTATGTGAACAATGTGCTTTTATGCCTCTATTATTAAATGTTATTTCATTACAAGACTCATATCACTATTCATTCACCGAGCCTAAACCCTCACATATTCCTCACGAAACCCTATAAATTTAGATTCCACATTTTCTGGATTCATACCCTAACTTTTGTTATTCCAAAATCTACCTTCAAAATTATTTGTCAAAAAAAATTCCCTTTGGGTCCCTAGTTACTATTCATTCCTAAACGTAGAGATTTTTCGGGACACTTTTACCTATCCAATATTGGGTTCAAATGAATCCTTACAAAATTTTATGAATTACGATATCATTCCCGAATCCTAATTCTCATTGTAGCTCCCGTAGTAGCCAAAACCGGCCGGAAAACCCTACTTTAGCCCTAATTTGGAGATTTTCGAATTTCAACGTTTTTCCTACACAATATTATAACCATTACGATCCTTAGATTATTTTATGAATTTTAAGATCTTTTCCAAACCCTAGTTCAAATCCTAGCTCGTTTTATAAATTTTTCCTATTTTTCCTAAAGTACTATTCCCGCCGTAAAAACTAACTTTTAAACCGTACGGCGTTTGGTATCCAATATTATACTCAAAATAATCCTCAAATTATTTTATGAATCATGAATACTTTCTTGAAAATTGAATCACATCCTAGCCCCATTTTATGTATTTTCTTCTATTTTTCAAAATTTCGAACGCTTACTACTTTAATTTTAGACGTTTAAACGTTTAGTGTTTATAATCATCGGAAAGCTCTTTCGATTCTCCTTCTTTTGCAAGTTTTCTCATTTCAAACTAAAATCTAGAGATTCTACTACATTTTTATTATTAATTTTACCCTAATTTGGATTTATTTTTATTATGATGTATTTATGATGAAAACATGTATACATAAGCTCCTACATCACATATACACCTAAACCCCCATAATTATAATCCTAGCCTACTCATCAGCATGAATCAGCCCCTAAAATTTGGAAAATCTCAAACTAAGCCCCTAAATCATACCTATAAATACCACCCCAACTTGATTTTCAAGAACTACACAAATCTCTCATTTTTCCTCACTAGTTTCGGCCTCCCTAGTCCTCTCTAAGGTATGATTCTTGTTCTTTTATTATTTCATGCTTTATATTATGTTCTTAGTATAATAATAATAGTAGCATGCTTAGATTTAATTAAATTATGCTTTAGGAATTTTATTTTATGAAATATATGCATAATTGCTACTTTTAGGGAATATGTGCTTACATTATGGATTTTATTTAATTAAATGCATGAACTAGGATATAATATAATCTGAGTATGTGCTTAAATATTTATGATCTTATTTGATTAAATTCATGCCTAGAATAATTTATTTAGAATTATTTTTATGATTAAAGTTACATAAAGTGCTATATTTAGGTTTAATCATATGTTATTCAGTATGATCATGAACTAATATAAACACATTCATAATTCTAAGAACATGTTCATAATGTCCTTGAATCAAATTAAGGTGCACGTGTGCTAGTGTGCGTATATATGTGATCAATTTTATGTTATAAAGTGTTTAATTCATAAGAATTTGAATAGTAAATGTTTTTAATAGTAATTTTGACTTTTTGGTCAACATTTATTGAATTAATTTCGAAATTAATATAAATTTAATTATAAAATAGGTTTTGAAATTATTAAAGAAAGATTTTACCCGAATTTTCTAGAAATCGGTAAGTTATGAAATAATTTTGAAATCTTACCTACATTGTCAAATTAAATCCTAGATTTCATACCTAATATTCTAAATAGGATCATAATGTGATTAATAAATATTTATTTTGTTAAAGACTTCATAGAACCTAATTAATTAATTAAATTCCCTTAACAGGTTAAAATCAGGGTTTATCGGGAATACTCTAACATGTTATAGTTTATATGCTTACTTGATTAGAACAATAAGATCTAATGTGTTACATTATGTACCATATGTGCCTATTTAATTAGAATAATGATAAAAAATCTAGTCCTAAGCTTGTAGTAGTTAATACTTTCAGGCGAAATTAGGACAGAGCAATGGAATCCACCTGACTTTGTCCGATTACCGGTATAGGTGAGGGTTAAAACGTTTTCAACTGGAATCATGCCTGTACATATGTATCTATATAAAGGCTATTTTCAAGCCTACCTATTATTTACGATTTACTACCCTTTATACATATTACTATACTACAATTACAATATCCCTCTTAAGGGAAAATACTTTCATGTCGGAATCAACGTTTTACTAGGACATTATATATCTTAAGTCCACTTTATCAAAACATTGATTCCGGATTATGCAAGAAAAATATTATTCTTGATTCATATTATGGGCCCTAGCGCTTAAACCGTGTCGAGCAATTACCCGGAAGGTATCGGGCCGAGGGTATTGTTGGTGACCGGACCGCCACCACCTCTTGGTAGTGGTTTAACTGGAGGTTAGTTACTCCTCGCCAAGGGATGAGGGAGAGATAGCTGCCTCCCGAATCGTGTTCATGGTCTCTAGGGTTTGCTCCCCTATTGACACCAAGGAGTAGTGGAGTTAATATTATTCTTGGTTTTCTTGAAGTATCGGTGCCTTGATCAGCCCGATGTTGTTTACCAATTTTATAAGGAGTTACAGATGGAGAGGCCTAGCTTGTGGGCATTAATGTTCTTGTTATTAACGGTTCATATTTCTACAAAAATTCCCGATTACCCCTATCCCTATTTTACACATATCATGAACCGTTTCGTATTTGTTATATCCTATTGCTACTATTTTAGATCGAGATCTTCTTGATCATATAAATATATATATATATATATATATATATATAATATACATATATCTATAAACTATTAGACCCCCTTCACTTAGTCACTTTGACTAACCCTCTCGCCTACTTTAAAATGCATGATTTCAGGAGTCAGGGAACGACAACTAGAGGTATCTTGAAGCATTACAATAGAAGGTGGGAACTGATCCCAAAAGTACACTGTCTTGAGCTTATTGTCGGTATACCTAAGCCATCTCATACTTCATCCTGTTGTACTCCTTTGCAAACTATTTTGACCAGTAATGATAATCCTTGTTCTTTACACGTTATCATCCCCGTTTAATGGCAAAGTTTTAAATCTCTTTATCTTTCGCTGCACTGTGTCACACCCTTTACCATATATTATCCTGACCATTCGCCGTAGTATTTCCTGAGTGTTGGGTCTAACCTCCACTCAGGGAGTATTGCGGTGTGGGTTGTAGTGCTGGGGAGGCGCTACAATTCTCCTGATCATGGTTAGCACCTCCCAACAGGTCGAGGTGTTCCAGGATGGAAAAAAGAAATATAAGGAGAAGTAGCTGAGGTCGATGAATGCAGTCTGTGTGGCTGCTCTAGAAAAGGAGGTGGAGGAGTTGAGGCATGAAAAAAGACAAAGTGAGGAGAAGGAGCGCTTTAGAGCAGATCGACCTCCTGAACAAGTAGCAGTCCACCGAACTGGACAACGTAAAAGCCAAAGCTGCTTAGGATATCCAGAAGGCTCGAGAGGCTGGTCGAGAGGAGGGGAAGAAAGAGGTGTGGGGCGAGGCACAGGCCAAGGTAGACGCTATGGTAGAGTCAGTGAAGAAGGCAAAGAAGGATATCGAGCGCTATGCAGTTTTTCGGGAGTTCATAGAAGGCCCCGCATTCGAGGAGGCCAATGCGATTATGAGCACTGTCGAAATGTAGGCCGGGTTCAAGCTAGCATATAACCAGATCAAGAAACAGGGCTTGTTCCCGGTGGACTTTAATGAAAAAACCATTAGCTGCCATCTTCCCGATCCATATCCCAATCCCCTAGAAGAGGATAAGGAGCCAGTGCAGATCGACTGACCTTTGCACAAGTACGGGAGCCATTGACATCGCTTACTTGAAGCGGGATAAGCAGCCTGCTCGACATGAGCTGCCGTAACCCATCGAGATCGACAACTTCCTACCCCCGACATGATTGGGTCGTAACAAGGATCCAACCTCGTCCGGCCCTCCTCCTGGTAGTTCTACTCAAGCTCCACCCTCTTGATTCTTCTCCTTACTTGTCACTTTCTTCTAGATACTATATTAATTCGACCTACCAACCGGGTTATAGCCGGGTAAATACTTTGTTTAAATTCTATTTGTAGAATACTCTAAGGCACTGACACACATCGAGGGTGAGGTCGGCGACCTTTAGTCACTTGCTAATAGGCCCACATCGTGGGTGAGGTCGATTTTGTTTATGAATGCATGTTTTATCTTCCATACTTGGGTTTTTGTTTTACAAGGTTGCATATATATATTTTTTTACGTATCGATGTGGATCCCCATTTCTAGTCTTTAACATAGGCGTTTGTTATTCCCATTTGGATCGTTCTGGAAGATTCGATCTCTTTGGAATGCCTTATTAGCCTTGTTAGTATTTAGACTGGTTTAACAATCATTCTTATCCGATAGTTTGGATACTGGTTATTCTAAGTTTTACTCTCACCGGGTAGACACGCGATCCCGTTGGATTTCAGAACTTTAGAACTTGTGCAAATTAGGTGAAGGGTCCGACCTATTTAGGTCCTGAATTGACCTCGTTGGATCCTACCTTCTCTATTGATTGATTTTTTTTAAAGATAAGAACTAATGGGGGGTCTCCCCCCCCCCCCCCCCCCCCCGGAATCATGATTGTAGATCGAATGCAAAGAATAAAGAAGGAACCACCTTTGTATTGACAGTAGGTCGATCCTGGGTGGATTCGATCTCAACGCGGGAGTATACTTTCATAAGAATTACAATAAGGGAGAAGTCAAATCTTTATTTGATTCTGCTTCGATTGCAACATAAAAAATTTAAACGTAGAGTTTCTTCAACTTGTGAGCGTTCTATGGCTTGGGCAAGGGTTCACTGGCCATGTCTTTAATTCGATAGGCCATGTTTTTCCCTATCTTGACCACCCTGTAGGGGCCTTCCCAATTTGGCTCTAGCTATCCAACATGCTGCAGGACTTCAACCTTTTTTAACACTAAGTCTTCGATCTGGAATGACCTGGGTCTAATGTGTTTGTTATAGGATCGACCCGCTATAGCTTTGTATTGCTTGAGCTTGTGGTAGGTGCGCTCTCGCTTTTCATCAATTAGGTCGAGATCGTCGGATCGATTCTTACTTTTTAGTTCGAGCTGGTACTGGGAAACCCGAGCTGTAGCGCCTTCCCTAGCTCTACAACCCCCACACCGTAATACTACATGAGTAAAGGTTAGACCTAACACTAGAAAAATACTGCAGTTGAAGATAGTGAAATTTTAAAACTTTGCACATAAACAGGGATGGTAATGTGGCTGAAAAGTAAGGACTTATTATCATTGATTAAAGTAGCTTACATATAGGAAGTATAATATAGTAACATGTTGAGGAAAAACATAAGGGCAGCTTATTCATATTATATACATGCTCAGGACTTAGTGCCCTTAAAAATAGCCCTGACCTAATATGCACGACACCCTACTGCTTCAAGATACCTCTAGTTGTCGTTCCATCACTCGCTGAAATCATGTATTTGAAACCAGGCGAGAGGTTAGTCAAATAGACTAAGTGAAGGTGGACGATATCTTATAGATATATGCAAAAGTATATATATATATATATATATATATATATATATATATATATATAGGATCAAGAAGGTCTTGATCTAAAATAATAGCAACAGGATAAGTAATCATAATCCGGTTCATAATAGGTTTAAAAACAGGGATAGGGGGAATTTGGAATATTTGTAGAAATATGAATCGGTCAATAAAAGAGTTTTATTGCCCGCAAGCGAGGCCTCTTCATCCGTAACTCCTTAAATATTTGGTAAAACAGTAATGACACTGTACATTGTACCGATACTTTAATAAAACCAATATGATAATACCTCCGCTACTCCCTGGTGTCAATAGGGGAGCAAACCCTAGAGACGGTAAACAATAATCGGGAAGTAGTGTTCCCTTATCTCTTGGCGTGGAATAACTAACCTCTAGCTAAACCTCTACCAAGAATTGGTGGCAGTCCGCATCACCAACAATACCCTCGGCCCAATACCTTCCGGGTAATTGCTCGATAAGGATACAACCGGGGCCCATAACATGAATCAGGAACAATATTTTGCTTGTATAACCCAGAATCAACGTTTTATAAAGTGGACTTAATATATAACGTCCTAGTAAAACGTTGATTTTGGCATGAAAGAATTTTCCCTTTAAAAGGGATGATAATATGGTATTATGTATATAGGATGATTAATCATAAATAATAGATAGGCTTGAAAATAGTTTTTATGTAGATACATAAGTATAGGCATGATTCCAGTTGAAAATATTTTAACCCTCACCGAGTGTCTTGACGGTCTAGATAAAATCCTTGGGATTCCATTATTCAATTATGTCCTCGCCTGCAAGTACTACTACCGGCTTAGGACTAAGTCTTAATACTCAAATAAACAATGCACAAGAAATTCTAAAAAGCTAGAGTTATATTTTGAAAATTGTTATTTAATCCCCGATTTTTGGGAAATTCTAGATAAAAGTTCTGTCTAAAAATCCAAAATATTATTTTATGTCAATATTTGAAATCTCTACAAGATTTTATGAGTCAAAGTCTTCATTTGAAATTAAAAGTCAAAGTTACTATTGAAAAATGGTTACTATTTAACTATAGGGGATTAAACACTTTTAAACACGAAATTGAACACACATTTACACACACTAGGCACACGGTACACACACACATTTCAAGAACATCAAGAACATGTTCATAAGTCTATTTGAATATTTATAGGGCATATTGACATATAGATCATATTCATATTCATAACATAAGATTTGAGATATAATGTAGCAAAATGTATAAATTTCTCATGAAAAATAATTTCTAATTAAATTTCCTAAGCATGCATTCATTCTAATATTCAAGAACATATTCATGAGCATATGAACACATATTTAAATAAATTCCTATAATAAACATGCATTTTTATAATTTAAATTCCTAACTTTAATTCATGAAATATAAATTCCTCAAATATAATTTCCTATCATGAATTTCTAAACATAATATAAAGCATATAAAATATAAATTAAATTGCATAATTTAAATATAAAATAAAACATAAATTAAAGCACAAAAACTAACCTTGATGTCTCTTGAAGAGAGGGGGTGGCGAGAGGGTTTGGGAGAGAGGGAGAGTGATTTGTGTGTTGGAAATGAGGGAATTTGTGAGTTTAGAATGAATCTCTAAAGGGGTATTTATAGGTAGGAAAGAGGGACCTTAGAGCAATTTCTAAGAATTTATAAGAAATGTGGATATTTCTCAATCACACAAATGTGTGGAATTTATGTAAGAAATGTGGAATATTTCTAATTCACACAAGTATATGTAATTCTTGTAGGAAGTGTGGAAGACTTAAATTCACATATTTAGACTTTCTATTTTTAGAAAGGTGAGGTCATTAATGATGTCATAGGGAATAAAAATAAATATAAAATAATGTATAATTTATTCAAGAGTCGAGAGACAAGAACTTGAAGTGGTAAAAATAATGAAAGAATGAGTGAAAAATAAGCTTCGTTATGATTATAAACGTGGAACGTTTAGGTTTTTCGTTTACAAGTTACAAACGTTAGAGATGATGAAAATTATGATAAAATTATATAATGAAGCTAGGATAACTTTAAAGGTTGGGAAAAATTATCATAGTTGGAGAAAAATTCAAGAAACGTTTTAAGTATAATTTTGGATATTAAATGAATGCTAAATGTTTAAAATAAAATAATAATTTTTAAAAAGAAAAATATTTATAAATTATGCTACGATTGAAATCAAGTTACGGCAAATGTATGAAAATTCATAAAATAATTCAAGGATCGTTTTCACTATAATATTGAATAGGGAAAACGTTGAAATTCGAAAATTTCTAAATTAGGGCAAACACTACAAAAAAAATTATTTTTCGTGACAATTGTTTGTGACAAAAAATAATAGCGTCATAATAGATTACACTATAGCGACAATCTATAAATTTGTCCGACAAAATAAACTTTAAGCGACAACAGTTTTGTATGTCACGAAAGACTTTGTTTTATATGACAAAATTTAATATTCGTCACAAAACATTCAGACATATGTCGCGCTAAATTGTGCAATGTAGGATGACAAATTATTTAACCTCTTGTGACGAAATGTTTTGCCACTTATGTATCATATATATGACAAATTTTAGGTTTTTCACAAGAAAATATTTTGTTGCGACAAAAAATAATATCATCATATAAAGTATTGTTATTTTATAAATTATTTGCATGTGGCAACTTATAATAGTCACTATAAAATTATGGTATCATGACAAATTTTTTATTGTCACAATAAGTCATTTGTGATGACTAAATTAATTATTGTCATGTGAAATATTTTTGTTTTATATAAATTTTTAATTGTGACAAGTTCGTATTGTTACCATGGAAATATAATGATTTGATCAATGATTGGCTGTCACAATAATTAGTTTTGTCGTGACAAAATGTAATATTGTCATATAAAAATTTATTATTTTAAAAATCACTTTGTTATGATATATTCATATTGTCATAATAGAAATACGTTATGTGATAATATATTTATTATCATAAAATTTTCTTTATTTGTGACAAAATATATGTTGTCATACTAGATTTTATTGCAACAAACGCTTAAGCACTACAAGAAAACAACCGAAAATCGAATATAAATATGATTATATTTAATTCAATTAATTATATATTTAAAATTTTATATTTTAAACTAATAACACAAAAATATTTAAATAATTAATTGAAATTAGTGTATGAATATATTCCATTGTTATTAAATATATTAAAAGACATAATATTTATATCAAATAAGTTATCCAAATTGGTTTAGGAGTCAATATTCTTTCTTGGAGACCCGAGTTCGAATCTCCGCTAGCACAATTGTTGAAAAGAATTAATTCTCGCATTGACTCTTGCTTGGCTCAATGGGTTTGGTGCTGGCTCGTCTGAGGAGTAGGTGCGGTTCGTGCCGGTAGTGGTTCGGGTCTCACAAATGAAATTTTTAATTTTTTATTTAATTATTTTGCGACAAAATATGATGTGGTGACAAATATGTTTGTCACACGAGGTGCCCAACAGACATGGTTGTAGTGACAAATATATCACTATGATGACGATTAGTGTCAGATAAGTGACAATAAGTTTGTCACAATAGAGCATGATGTTGTGACAAAAACATTTGTCATAATAAGTGGTCATTTGACCCGCCTTTAGTGAAAAAATCTAATTACAGTGACAATACATATATAATGTGGCGCCCTTGCCACATCCCGCACTGAGAAATACCCCAAGTGTTAGCTTTGGGCCTCCACTCGAGATCCTTCCCAGCGAACGGTGACGAACTAACAAACACAAGCATAGCGGAAGCATAACGACAATCATACTGAAACACAAAATTTAATTACAAGGCCGATAAGGCCGATGACAAAACAACGACTATAAGTAGAGACTGTACGTCCCGACTTTCCTACGAAGGAGAAGTTCCAAAACAGTAAAATCCAAAATAAACTATCTAAACGGCACCTGACGACCTAGACCAACATGCCGCTTATTCACACCTGCCTGAAGCCAAAACCAGAATAAAAGGGACGTTAGTCAAAGTGACTAAGTGAGAGGGTTATACATATATATAAATAAAAGCACAATTTGGTTCACACTTTTACTCTTTTCAAAACAAGATCGAAACGTATATGAAAGAATATCTTTCAGTTTGAACGGAACACTTGTGAACCAATAATTGAATCGATCGATCAATCACAATAACCCGGCGAGTACGGGAGACTTCTCCAACCTTTCACACCCTGAACACAAGAAACACAAAACATAAACCAGCTTTCTCCCTCCAATTGTTAGTCGAGGTGCCCCCCAACCAACCATACGATCACATAGATAGGGGCAATATGCCCTGGTACCAATAACCTCACTCTATACGTAACACAGTTAACCTCCGGCAATGCCCCGTATAGAGCTTCACAGAAGTACGTAGTAAGATCAGCCTTTGGCGTACACCTTCGGGCTTCACCCGCTAGATATTTCGGGCCCATATTCCCCAAGGGCGTCCCCAAGGGTTCTATCATTCGATCACAAATCGCTTTTCAAAACACTCAAAATTTCAAACACTTTCTTTCTCTTAACTGTTTCACAGTTCAAAAATCAAACTTTTCGTTCACTCACGCGTATATATAATATAATAAGAACCAATTTTTATAAGAAAATCTGATTTTCCAATAAAATACTAAAATATTAGAAAACAACTAATAATATATATAGTATCAACGGTTTAAGATCAAACTCAATAAATAAGGGTTGAGTTTTAAGAATATATATATTTGCATAATATATGTTTTGACCCCAGTTGAAAATATTTTAATCCTTCACCTTAAGGGCTTTAAAACTACAAATGAGACAACGTTCGATACGGTCAGGGCTCCTCCTTAGGAACACCTGTGACACATATAGACTGCAAATTGTGACTCGACTCAACAATAAAACAACACAATCGGTAAGTACGACTGTCATAGAGATCACACTAGGATTAAGTAGTAAAGCAAATTGATCAATCACAAAATAATTTTTAAATACTAAAACCGATCACTATAGTATATGTACTTGATTTAAGTATATCAGAAGCTCCTACTCTTAATAGTGTCAATTAAATTTGTCGAGATGTTTGGACGCAACCCAACTAATTGAAATTGAAGTCTAGTAATATTGTTCATAATATTACCTTAACCCCATATTCCTGGAGTATATTATACATACATCTTATTTAGCCTTTAGTAGTCAAATGTTTTCGTGGCACTACCGTATATATGTTAACATCATTTGCTAAGATCTATTAATAATTATTTCTCAAGACCTCTGTATCCAAAAGGTTAATGAAAGTCAACGATATCATGTGATTTCTCAACTAATCACATAATAACCAAGATTTAGAAATGAATTCACATTACAAGGCATTAAAATTGGCAATACCCAGAACCACATCAATTAATTTTATTACCATAGAACTGATCCCCATTTTTTGGAAGCAAATTGATTCACCCACTATAATATGCATTATATACATTTATTAAGATTATAAACGTAGAATTTCTCCCGCATCACTATAAGCTAATCAAGGTAATTAGACTTTATAATTAATTCAATTGTAGCAAAGCTAACAACTAGCGATTCCCATAATCTATTTATTCTACCTAAATCTCGCTAATAAATGCAACAAATAACAAAACAGTACTTTTAATGAATTCATGTAATTGCCAACAACTAATACATATTAAACACTTAAGATGAGTGCTATAAGAATTTTTAACCATAAAATTTAACACACATAGAAGCACCTAAATTTTTAATACCTGTTCCTCGTAGTCTTAAAAGAACGCTACTGTGTCTTTCATTTTCCTTCGCTGCTATTGTTCCTAGGTAAGGTACAAAGCTAATATCTATTTGATGTGTTTAAGTCAAGAGGAATTAATACTAAATGACTACTTAACATTTTAATGGACACCAAATAAAATTAAAATTCAAGTTATTTTGTTTGGAGTCCACGAAGCTCTTTATTATATGAATATTTTTGTCTTTTAGAAATAAACTATTCTTCTATAATTTAGTACCAAGTATATCATATGGCTAAAATTGAATTCTTATTAAGGAGGGTTTAGTGTTCTGACATGCACCTCGGGAACTAAAATAATTTGTTTATTTGTAGATTTAATTATTATTATTATTATTATTATTATTATTATTATTATTATTATTATTATTATTATTATTATTATTATTATTACTATTATTATTATTATTATTATCTTATAACAAGTGGAATGCATGCAGACATTGAATAAAATGACTAAGTAATCTTTACAACTTGCAATGCATTGCTGTATGTGCGCATCAACTTCCTTTCGTTTAACTGTACGTGGATGCATATACATGTAATTTTGCACTTATTAACTGTATATTCTTGATGATATGACTAAGAAATTTAATTAAAATAAATACCTCACAATAACCAAGGAATTGAAATCTGTATATTTGTAGTTCTAAAATAAAATTAATCAAATCAAATTAGGGTATGTATTATCTAACTAAGTTTTGATTAATCAACTAATTCGTAATATATATAGAGAGAGACAAGTCAATTAAGTAAATATAGTAATATAGGAAATTTACTTGAAATTATTGTGCATTTAGTTTAAATATAATATTTTAGGCATCAAAGAATACTTAAACATATAATTCACTCGATCAATTTCTAAACGTGTCCCGACATCTTAATCAACTTACCCATTTTCTTTATGTTCGGAATGTGGGGTGTTACATATACTGTTGTGACAATAAGTTAGTCACAATAATGGAGTTTTTCGTGACAAAAGTACGTTCGTCACAAACCTATTGTGATGAACGTAGAAATTGTCGTCTGGGACTTTATATGACGGGCCTGTTGCGACAACGACTGCGACAAAAATATTCATCACAATAGATCTATTGTGACAAAAATGTCATGTATTGCGACAAATTATTTTGTCACAAAAAAATGGTTTTTTGGTAGTGAAAACTAGGGTTTCTAGCCGGTTTCGGTTACTACAAGAGTTATAATGAGAATTAGGGTTCGGGAATGATACCATAATTCATAAAATTTTACAAGGATTCATTTGAACCTAATATTTGATAGGTAAAAGTGTCTCTACAAATTCCTACATTTAGGAATGAATATTATCTAGGGACCGAATGGGAATTTTTGCCAACAAATTTCAAGATGTATTTCGGAATAACGAAAGTTTGGATATGAATCCGGTAAGTGTAAGATTTAGTTTTTCTAAGGTTTTGTGAGGAATATGTAAAGGTTTAGGCTCGGTAGATGAATAGTGATGTAGGTCTCATAATGAAATAATATTCAATAATCCAGGCATAAAAGCACGTAGTTCACATAAAATGTAATGCACAATGGTTTGAGGCTATAAACGCTTTCTTCTCACTTTTTACTTACCTATTTCTTCTTGGCCCCAAATCAGGGCTGTTACAATCCTTCCTCCTTAAAGAGAATCTGTCCTCTGATTCTACTCTTGTTTTAGAATAACTTTAGTTAGTGTTCATATCTTCTATCCATGAAAAGACAGGTTCCTAAAGGAGAAATGATTTTAAAGACATAAGGTAATTGTTCTTGTGGGAAATTTAAATGCGCGCACAAGTGATGCACCGAATGCGTTGCACCAGGATCATATAAAGTAGTAACTGGCGTGTTTAGAATGTGTACCGTACCTTCAACATCATTGGTGGGGTCTGGATCTGTTTTTCCCTCTATAGCATAAGTTCGACCTTTGACTACTGACTTTCCAGACATTGCTTCGGCGGCCTTTCCTTTACCCCACTGCTTTGTCTTCTTTGGACAGTTTTTAATTTGATGGTCAGGATTTCCACACCACATACATGTACCTGCTTTCTTTCTATATTCCTTCTCAGTATGCCCTTTCTTGTGGCAATATTCACAAGTGATCTCTTCTTGAGGTTGTGGTGGTGTCTTTTGAGGTCTGGGCCAGGATTGCACTTGTTTCTTTCCAGAAGTTGACTTAAATAGTTCAGCGGGATGTTTGGATTCCTGGGATGACTTATAGGGTGATTCGGAACGATTATCTACCAGATGGACTTCCTTATGCGTGGCCTTCGTTTTCATAGCCGTTTCTACTGCCTTAGTATAAGTTTCCAATTCAAATGGAGCTAAGGCCCATCAAAGATCGGATCTAAGATGATCAACAAACCGCTTAATTTTGCGGCGTTCATCGCGTAGGATATGTGGGGCATACTGGATTAGTCTAACAAACTAATCTTCATATTCAGCCACCGATGCATTGCCTTGAATGAGATTCATAAACTCTGCTTCTCGGGCATCCCTAGTCACCTGGGGAATATACTTGTCATAGAACACTCTTACAAAATCAGTCCACCCATAATTCACTTGATTTTCTGTCCAAACTCGTTTTATATATTTCCACCAACTTAAGGCTACTTCTTCTAGCATGAAGACAATATACTGAAGTCTTTCGCATTCTTTAGGATTAATACCCATTGCTTCAAAGATTTTCTCAAGACTTGATATCCAGTTTTCAGCCTTAACATCGTTGAGTTCTCCGAACAACTTAGGTGGATCCATCAGTAGAAACTTTTCCAGAGACTTCTCATTATTTCCTTTTGATCCATTGGTGCATGTTTGCACTATTTCCTCCAATTGAGGATGCACCTTCTCTTGGTGGAGTGCTACCTTGGGCGGTTCTTCGGGGAGACATTATGATAAAGCTGCAATCAACTTTAGAAAGAATATGATGCATGATGGTTAAGAATGACTTACAGATAACTACTTAGACAGGAATTTCCAAGTAATAGCAATCAATGAACATAATATCAGTATATCACATAGATCATAGCAGAGATAAGGCATACAAAGGTACAAGAAAATAACATGTTAACTTATGGTCCTACTAGTATCTTGAAACGACTTTAACTTATAATGCAACAAGTAAGAGGATGGAGCACCCTACCCTTCCATATTATAGGAGCATGCTAGGTTTTTATTATCTTTTTATGAATGTTATCTTTATGTACATAAATGTGTTCATGCATTAATTAAGATAAAATAAGATAATGATTAAAATTGATGAGTCTTGTTTTTTTTTTAATATGGAACGAAAAAATAGAACAATTGTATTCCATAATAATTTTATTTACAAATAATAATTCCAAGTCAAAAAGAGTTTGATTTTTAAATGAAGTTTCCAGTTCGTATTATTAGTTTATGCTCAACGACTCGGTTGATAGGAATCGGGAAATGGCTAGATGTTAGAAATGATGAATCAGTTTCGTTTTTTATGCCTGTCAGTTTATCTTTGTTCGTGCCCTCTATAATGATTATAATCATAGATGAATCCAAAATTTTCAATTGAACTTATTCTTTCAAATTGGATTTTTGTGGAATATTTGAAATTCTTAACCGTCTTTGATAATCTCAGACAAAATAAATATTAAATCCAAATGGAAATTGAAGGATAAAATTCGATTTTATAAATTTCCAAGCATTCCGTCAATAGAATTATTTGTTTTAGAATTAATCAAATCATTAAGTATTGGCCATGAGGCGTCGGATACGAAATGACGAGATTAATTATCTAAAATAATTCTTTATATAAAAGCTACAAATTTTCAAAGTCAAAATTATGGTATTGGCCACGAGGCATGGGATATTCATAATGGCGATGGAGAAATCTTAGGGATTGACGGGTCGGATTTAAATACTGATTAGTATAGATATCGTACGAGTAGTGGGTCTATATGAAAGGTAATGCAAAATAATATTAAGAGTTGTATAGAGATACAATTGATGATAAGATCGTCTACCTTGAGACTTAAAGTCGGATGTCTCACGAGTCGTGGGTCCGATGATAAGTGCTTGGGGGTCTTAATACCCACTATTTGAGAGATATGATTTTTCTAAAATTATAAGGGGGTCAAAGGAGTTTGATTAAAATAGTGGGAGACAACATTTGATAAAAGTCCATATCATATGTAATTGTTATTATTTCATATCAGTCACTCATACTACGTTTTCTGCTTACATGTAGATTTTTTGCTAAAATCGTGATGTCTAAAAATCCACTTAGTGCTATCCTTGAGGCCAATAAATTGATTGACTCGAATTATGCTGATTGGCTTCGCAATCTCAAGATTGTCTTGGATTCCGAAAGGAGGACCTATGTATTGACACAGTCTCCTCCCGATGTCATACCTGATGACATGGCAACCGATGAGAGGGAAACAACTCTCCAGTGGCAAGAAGATGATCTACAGGCTAGATGTCTAATGATTGCCACTATGTCTCCCGAGTTGCAGAGGCAACATTCTGAGATGCGCCACTCGGCTGAGATCCATCTTCACATGGAACAGATTTGCAAGCCGATCAATAGGATAGATCGATTCGCGGTATCTAACAAGTTGTTCTCACTTAAGATGGCTGAGGGATCAAGTGTTCATGAACACTGTATTAAGGCTTTAGGCCTTATTGAAAAGCTTGCAAGTCTCAAGGTGATCATGGATAATGAGCTTACGTAGATTTGATCTTAACCTCTTTACCACCTTCGTTCAAACAGTTCGTAATAAACTTCAATATGAATGGAGCTAAAGTCTCAGTTGAGGAACTGATGAACATGCTCGTAACTGCCAAGCGAACTATGAAGAAGGACAAGGCTGTTTTCTTAGTAGGTTCATCTTCATCCCAAACTAAGGCTACAAAGCCAAAAAAGGGTAAGGGAAAGGGTTTCCAAAAGAAGAAAAAGACTCTTAAGCCCACTGGTGGGGTTAAGAAAGCGAACACTAAGAAAAAGACCAATCATGCTGAGGATCAGTGCTTCCATTGCAAGAAACAAGGGCATTGGAAAAGGAACTGTAAGGAGTACTTAGCTACTCTTACAAAAGGTATAAATCTCATCGAAATTAACCTTTCATTCAATTCTAATAATTGGGTATTGGACTCTGGATGCGCTTCTCACATCTGTAATACGTTACAGGGAATGAGTAACGTATGTGAGGTTGATGAAAGAGAACATGTTCTGAGAGTGGGCAATGGAGCAAGAGTTTCAGCAAAAGGCATAGGACATGTTAGGTTAATGTTAGGAGATGGTTTTATTTTAGTCTTGAACAATGTTGTATTTGTTCCTGAGATAGTTAAAAACATTATTTCCATTCCTATACTAGACTTGGAAGGTTTTTCCTTCTCTATTACTAATGCTATGTTTTACATTTTGAAGAATGGTTCTTCGCATGCATTAGGGTCTTTACAAAATGGTTTGTATTTAACTAATACTAATTTAAATTTCCTAAATGTCGAAAGAGAAAACAAACGAAAATTAAATGACCAAACTTCAGCAAAGATTTGGCATGCTAAACTTGGACATATCTCCAAGAATAGGCTTCTAAAGATGGGTAACTTAGGATCATTCAGTACGACTGATCTAAACGAGTTAACCACTTGTGAATCCTGTTTAAACGACAAGATGACTAAGTCCCCTTTTAAAGGGCATGTAGTGCGAAGTCAAAATCTTTTGGATTTGATCCATACAGACGTTTGTAGACCACTAAATGTTAGTACCCGAAATGGCTGTAATTACTTCATCACATTTACTGATGATTTCAGTAGATATAGGTATGTGTACCTAATGAAGCATAAGCCTGAAGCCTTTGAAAATTTCATAGAGTACAAGACGGAGGTTTAGAACCAAACAGATCGCAAAATTAAAGCTCTTCGATCAGATCGAGGTGGCGAGTATTTAAGGGATCTCTTTCTTGGTTATTTGAAAGATAATGGGATTATCTCACAGTGGACTCCGCCCGGGACTCCTCAGCTGAATGGGGTGTCCGAGCGACGAAATCGGACTTTATTGGATATGGTCCGATCCATGATGAGTTTCACGGATCTTCCAATATTGTTTTGGGGTTATGCCCTTGAAACGATTGCGAAGATAATTAATTTAGTTCCTTCCAAATCTATGCCCGAAATACCATATAAGATGTGGTTTTCAAAACCCCCTACTTATTCATACCTTAGAGTTTGGGGATGTCCTGCATACATCAGAGAGACTAGTGGGAGACAAATTGGATTTCAGATCCAGTTTGTGTAAATTTGTAGGATACCCTAGAGAGTCTGTGGGTTACTATTTTTATGGTCCCTCGGAACAAAAGGTGTTTGTTTCGAAGAATGCCACTTTTCTAGAAAAAGAGTTTCTAGTTGAAAAGTCAGGCAAGATCGCAGAACTTAGTGAAGTTCAAGATGAACCTACAAATGATCAAGCAATAGAACCTCCCTCTTTCCCACAACAAGAAGTAAACACAAGCCCTCGCAGATATGCGAGAACAATTAGATCGCCAGACCGAGTCAATTTACTAACTGAAACCGGTCAATCGGATAGTGATCCGAGATCATATGATGATGCAATATCGGATAGAGATTCGGTAAAATGGCAGCAAGCCATGAATTTCGAAATGGACTCTATGTACTCTAACAAGGTATGGACTTTGGTAGACCTTCCTAAAGGCTAGAAATCCATAGGATGTAAATGGATCTACAAGCGAAAGCTTGGAGCTGATGGAGAAGTGGCGACCTACAAGGCTAGGTTGGTTGCTAAGGGATACACTTAAAGGCCAGGTGTTGACTTTGAGGAAACATATTCCCCTGTAGCAATGCCAAAATCCATTCGGATACTTCTAGCCATAGCTGAGTACTATGATTACGAAATATGGCAAATGGATGTGAAAACGGCTTTTCTAAATGGAGATTTAGATAAAGACATTTATATGGAACAACCGGAAGGTTTCATATCCAGTGGGAGCGAACAGAAAATCTGCAAACTCCAGAGATCCATATATGGACTCAAACAGGTATCTAGAAGTTGGAACATCCATTTTGATGAGACAGTCAAATCATTTGGCTTTATTAAGAACGAGAATGAACCATGTGTTTATAAGAAAATCAATGGGCGAGTCGTACAATTTTTGGTATTGTATGTAGATGATATCTTACTCATTGGGAATGAGAAAGATGTGCTGCAAACAACAAAGACTTAGTTGTCTACTCAGTTTTCCATGAAGGACTTGGGAGAAGCTTCCTTTATTCTTGGTATAAAAATCTATAGAGATAGATCACAAAGATTGATAGGTATGTCCCAAGTTCAGTACATAGACAAAGTACTGAAACGGTTCAGTGTGGAGGAATCTAAGAGGGGATTCTTGCCAATGAGACATGGGTTGATCCTCTCTAAATTAATGTGTCCTAACACTGAAGAAGAGAATGATAGGATGTCTCGCATACCCTATGCATCTGCAATAAGGAGCATAATGTATGCTATGTTATGTACTAGACCTGATGTCGCATACGCTTTGAGCGTTACAAGTCGATTTCAATCAAACTTTGGTGAGAGTCACTGGTCTACCGTGAAATCCATCCTTAAGTTCTTGAAAAGGACTAAGGATTTATTTCTTGTGTACGGGTGAAAGGGAGAACTGAAATTAGAAGAATACACCGACTCAAGCTTCCAGTCGGATGTAGACGATTTTAAATCCACATCCGGATTCATATTCTGGTTGAATGGTGGTGCAGTAAGTTGGAAGAGTTCCAAACAAGTAACTACTGCTGACTCCACTTGTGAAGCGGAGTACATAGCTGCATCACAGGTAGCGAAAGAAGGTCTGTGGATGAAAAACTTCATCCAAGAGTTGGATGTAGTGCCTAGCATTGTTGACCCGGTCGTTGTCTTCTGCGACAATAACGGAGCGATTGCACAATCAAAGGAACCAAGAGCTCATCAACAGTCCAAGTACATCCTAAGAAGATTTCATCTAATTAGAGAAATCATAGAAAGAGGCGACATTAATGTGGAACGTGTACCCTCGGCAGAAAACGTAGCAGACCCGCTTACTAAACCTCTTAGCCAAAAGGTCTTTGAAGGGCATCTCCAGGAGATGGGCCTTAAGGCTATGGGCAATTATCTCTGAGGGCAAGTGGGAAGATTGTTAGAGTAGTGCCCTAGAAGAGCCAAAATAGTTTAAGTCTCTTTTTATAAACTACTCTTATTAGCAGCAATTTGTGACATTAATGAAATAATAAATGTAACGTTTCATAGTCATTTAATTCTGTATGGCCAATTCATTATATCTCATTGAAGTTTATTAATTGCATATTATAACTGTCTGTGTATGGATGAAACCCCAAGGTCACATTAAGCTACGGGACTTGACCTCGCATAGGGATGGAGGTTATGGAACAGGTCTCTATGGCATGACCTAAACCAACACCAAGTCGAAGAGTCTAATAAGTACGGGGATGTTGACTTGACTCGTTTGAGACTTGTTCATATAACGTGCCTTTGAGAAAGGTTACTTTGTTTCATATGTATTGAATGTGGAGACATTCACACGCGTATGAGGGTGCTTGTTAGGGAATTACACTGAGGATCCCGATGGGAACACCTCAATGGGGTAAGGCTTTTATGCCTTAATGATGAGGTTTGTTCATCAGTTATGGTAGTATCTAAATGGTCGTTGGACTCGAGGCTCCATTGATGCTCTGTGCGTGACAAGGGCAGTGTTTGATATAAGCCTAGAGATTCATGGGTTCCATGAATCTCGCTATGGTTGTATGTTGGCATTGTTTGAATCATGTATGGGGGCATATGAGATGCCAACATAGAATCTATCGCTCGTCTAGAAGAACGAGTGAATCACCAAAGAATTCTATTGTAGCACATTCCGATTAAATCCTTGCGCAAGGTAGTGAGATCTAAATTAGGAAATGAGTTTCCTAGAGTGATAGATCAAATGGAATTTCTATTAGAATTAATTCATAGCATTAGGACTAGTGGGGTTCTATCATTCCCATTCCCTAGGTCCTAGTCGGGGATTAGGCGATAGAAGGATCTTATCTCACGGTATCCATGAGACTGAAAGGTTCACAACATAAACTTCACCTGTTGGTACTGATTAATTAAAAGGAGTTTTAATTAAACCGTGATTAATTGAAAGGGTTCAATTAAAACAATAAGATAAATGGTTATCTAAAATACCACATTAAGAATGTGGGCCTACTGCTATTCATTGGTGAACCTAAGGGGTCACACAATGACTCGAATTGAACAACGTGATTATCTAAAGATAATTGGAGATTGATCGATAAATTAAAAGAGTTTAATTTATAATATGAGAGAGTAATTAATTAATAATGGTATTAATTAATTTATGCTTAATTGTTAAGCTATTGATTGGTAAGATGCCATTAATGTACATGAAGGTTTTGAAAGCTTTCTTCATGGTTGTGTTGTTGCCTTTGGTTTCACTTGTTGCCGGTTTATTGGTTGAGGTTTAGGGGCTGAAATTTACTGCATTTTGATGTCTTGGCTTGCCTTTAGTTGTTGCCTTGTTGCTTTGTGGTTTGAGTTTGACTTGCAGGGGTGGAACAGGGTTGAATCATGCACGATTCAGCCCAGGCTCAAGGTAACGCCCGTTAGGGCATTTTCAGCTTGGGGAGGTAACACCCGTTACCTCCTTTGTTTGGGCCGCTGTACCAGGTAACGGGGGTTACTGCCTGTGATCGTGGGCAGCGGTAACGGCAGTTAACTGTGTAGGATTTTCACCTGTACCAGTTAACGGGTCCTACCTGGTATGTGCATGTGATTTTTCTTCCTTCTTTGCTTTTTATGCTCGTTTCTTTTACATTGTTATGACTAATACGCATTGTATACGTGTTATACTATATGTTATGTGCAATGTATTAAATTTATAGCTTCCTTTGATACGTTGATTCCGAGTTATGAACTTATATGTATTAAGTGATACCTATATGCACTTCAATTGCATCCATTTCATGCATGAGCATTGCCGAGCGTCTATTTGGTACATATTTGAGTCTAAGTCTCGGGTGTTGTGTTCTTGTGTTTCAAAGCCTCTTCCGAAAGCCATGAAACCCGTGGTTTAGGTGGTTATTTGCTCGTTTCGGCCATTCCATTCCCACTCTTTTGCTATAAGGTGAGGTTTAGGACTTTTCTTTTATATATGAATCTTATGGCCTTTATGTGATGAATTCTCACCACGCATGTGACTAAATACTTATTATATAGCTAAATATGAGTTCTTAAACTATATTTATGATTTTATGAATACCCTTGAAATTTACGAAAACAACATAAGTATGAGCATACGCGAGCTTAAGTTTTGAATCCACTTTTTGTACGTTTATGTTTGGTGTGAGCGAGGTATGCCCTGAAATATGGGAAGTTCGGTATGTTTTGGTATGATGGGCCCAGGGAGTTATGGGTAAGGAATGCCTGGGACGGCAAGGGCCGTGGGGTTTGGCCTGTGCATGGCTCCCATATTGAAGTATTCACGCGCGACTTGTGGAGTAGGGAAGGCGTGGTGCTTTGAGCCCTCGGTGGATAACCGGGGAAGGCATAGTGTGGGTTAGCTACCCCGTATGTATATGTATTGCAGGTGGAAAGGGTTTGATTCCCGATCGCCGTTGATGTTGGGGTTGGATTGATATTTATGATTTATGTATTTTATGTTATGTTTTTGTAGAACTCGAGCGCAACGCACCACATCCTCCGCACCGAGACCTGACCCCACCCGAATATGAAATGGACAATCTATACCCGAGCTAAATCACGGTAAACGAGGACATACACACTCGCTAGGCTAGGCGGGAGCTAACTTTCGCAACCAAAGAGATAATAAAACAGAAATATTAGCACTGCGGAAGCAAACTACTTTCATGAATAACAAGGTAAGCAAAGAGTAACGGGTTCAACTAGCATAGATACCTAATCCCGAAATTCAATAAAATTATAAAACATCCGTTACTGTTTCTTCTGATCTTATAAATTCATTCAGATATCATGATAGCAGCAAAAATAAATACAAATCTTACATTCTTCATAATTACAACAAATCATGAGACACCATGCATATGAACAGACTCAGACCTAACCGAAAGACTTAATAGACCTGACTTCCCGCCTAGCACTCCAAACCTGCAAGAACACAAAAACAATCCGGGTTCAGTCTATACGAGACTGGTGGGTATAAAATGAGGCATATATAATATAAGATGATATTTAAACATTCACATGAAAATTATAATCCCCAGTGAGGTTTTCAATGCATTTCCCAAGTGGGTAAAATAAAGAAGTCATCGAAAGGGATTATAACATTCATTTTCATTCTTTAGGTCTTTTGTGGCCCGACGAGTAGGCGTGCATTATCTCCAACCAACTCCTCGTGTAGTTCATTAAACATTCATTCTTTCTTTCTTTCATTCATGCATTACATTCTTTTGTGCACATTCATGAACATTTACACCTTCTCCCTCCGGGTGATAGCCGGGTGATCGGCCCGAACCATCCATTCATTGACCAAAAGGGGAACATGACTCCCCAAATGGCACTCAGCGTCCATTCCTCGCTAACTCCTAACGAGGTCCGGTTACGCCGTTCATTGGTGGAACTAGTGTGAGGGATCACCGTCGGCCCATGCCTCCCCGGGTCACCACTCACACCAAGTCCATGGGCCCCATTCTGTGCATTCATTCATTCTTTCTCGCCAAAACATTTGGTGGTTCATAAAAGAAGGGCTTTAATTTAAAAACCATTGACCCTTGAAAACGACTGTATATACATATATACTTTTGGCTGAAAGCTCTACACATTGGGAGTATATAGGGTCATTTAACTAAATAGTAGAGAAACCCACCTGTCCTTAGCTTACCAACCAAAACTAAGAAGAAACAAGGGGACCCGGAAGTGTCCTAAGAACCCGGCAAGTCTCCGCCCTAGAGAAAACTGTATAAAGGACAATAGATGGCATACGTAACACTCAAGACTCCAAATGAACCATATATGACGCACGACAATGCAATGAATATGATATGAAGGTATAAAATATGATATCACGTCATAGAAACACTCTTGTGCACAATTAATGTCTTAAAGACATGTACATAAACCATTCATTCCCTTCAAGAAGCGTTCAATTCATTAAGTTCATCACTTTCCTAAATCATACCAATTCAATTCAAGGAATTCAAACAACATGCATAATACATGGTATAACATGTATACAATTTATACGAGCTATTAAAAAGAAGTAAGATATCACTTAGGGTTTAAACATGAAGCACCTAGGCACACATGTACCATTTAAATTCGTTCATGATCATATCCTTCATATATCAAGCCAAATCAATCAAAGAATTCTAATTAACGAGCATAACACGTCATATAACATGTATACATATCATTCAAGTCATAAAATAAGAGATAAGAAGCAATTAGGGTTCATCTATAAGAGCAACATTTCATGCATGCACACATTGGGAGCGTTAAAGACATATGAAGCCATAACTCGGAAAATATTCCACGAAAAATCACCGAACTTCATAACACATAAACTAATACCTTAGATGACATGTTAATGAAGTGAATGGACCAAAAACGAGCCAAAGAAGCCATGCAATTAACATTTGAAATCTGAAATTTCATGCAGAAAACGTGAGGGTTGCGGCCCCGACCAATGCAAATTTATGATTTTTGATCAATTTTTCCATAAACTCGAAACATGGCCAATTTAGGGTGTTGACCGCGACCAGAAATGCATGCAATTCGGGTCGCGGGTGCGACCTGAAGACCTCCAAATGCGTGAGAGGGTCGCGGCTGCTACCATTTTCCTTCATGGTTCGTTCGCGGCCGGGACCGACCTGATACAACAGCAAAATGGAACGAAAAATAGAGCAGAACCATACCACCACTTCACCAACATGCTCAGCTATGAAATGATCTGAAATATGCAGTGAAATAACTCTAAAACAACATGCAAACATGCTCTCCAAGTGTTGAAACGTGAGATGAAGGTATGGATGATCATTTCATAAAATTTCTTCAAACTCCATTAATGGCAACTCATGAAACACTTAACCATCATAGAATACATGATCATGAATGTAAATAGGAAGTTAAGACAATCATTTTCATGCTTTAAATCACCCAAAACCATCAAGGAATGCATGAGATTAAGATTTGACATTAAACCTAACTATTCATCACCTTCCCCAAAATCCCATCAATACATGCTCAAAATTGGGGATGCATGGCTTAAAATGACACATATTGAATGTATATTATAACCCTAAACTCACCTTGTGAATTGGATGGAAGATGGAAGAGATTTGAGCCTTGAATCTCCAAGCTTTGGCAAGGTTACGGGAATGGACTGGAGCAGGGGCTTTTTGGCTGATTTTCTCTTGTATGTGAGGGTTGGTTCGGTTGAGGGAGATAGGGATCAGCTAGTGGGCTTAACTAGGGTTCCATAGGCTCCAACCATGGTTAATTTGGTCAAGGTTTGAAGGAGATATGAGGAAAATGGCTAAGTGTGGCAATTTAACGGCCGTCTCGTTTTTTGGTTGAATTTCGGGGTTTCAAATGGTCTTAGAAAAATATGAGGCTAAGTTTATTGAACCTGATTTTTTGTTACGAGTTCAACGAAGTTGACGGAACTCGATTTCGAGTTCCCGAGCTCATGATATCACATACGGAACCAAGGGTGCGCTAAGTGCTCGTTAGCCCCCGGTTTGGTTCCAAAATCAAAATAATTTCCAAAACTCAATCAAACGAATCCGAAAATATGAAAAGAGCATATAACCATATTCATAACATATATAAGTCCAATATATTAAATTTCCACGAAGTTTCAAATTCAATTCATATAGTAACGACACGCAACATGTCACGTAAATGCATATCGTTCAAGAATTCATATAATTTCGAAATCCAAATAAAATTTAAGAATCCATTTTAAATATTTATTAACACATAAAAAATTACATATTATTAAAAGATTAATTAAAACACAAATAATAATTATCATAAATGAGTAATTAGGCAATTAAATAGTTTAAACGCGTAATTAAGGAGCACACAAGTTATTCATGCACAAGTGGTTCAAGGAATCGTATTCATTCCAATTCAAATATTGCATATATTTCAATTAATCACATATTTCACAATTAAATAATGAAATTTAAATATAGAAATCACTTATAGCCAATTAATTTGCACAAATTGGTAAACACATATGTCATATGAAAAGACGAAAAAGTTGGGGCGTTACAATCTCTCCCCCTTAAAAGAATCCATCCTTGGATTCACTGCTCGACCGCACGAACAATGAGAGATACCCTGTCTCTCATAAGCAACAAGGAGAGAGCCCCGTCTCTTGAGCTACAATGAGAGAACCCCGTCTCTCGCAAGCAAGGAGAGCACCCCGTCTCTCAAACAAAGATAAGAGAATCCCCGTCTCTTACAAACAACGAGAACACCCCGTCTCCCAAACAAAAATAAAGCAAGGAAGTCTCCAATACTCCCGAGCAACACAATGCGAAACCATAATTAAAGTCACGTAAGACACTCAACCAGGTAACAAACATCATCCACGTTGATTATTAATTACACCAAGTAATTTAACATGATAAGAAATCAAATCACATAATATGAAAAAAAATTATTTAAATTAGACTTGCATGGATGCATGTATCATGGATGCTTCGGTACCGTTCACCATAGTTTCATAATTTAGAACTGTGAGTTTTGTTGTCCAATGCATGATCTGTCCAAAAGTGAGTGCAGTATTTGCCTTGTCATTAATTTCTCCAGTGTATCCCAGCGAAGCTATGATCGCCCCTCATCGGATTTTATTCTAGATTCCCTTCTGACTTTTACTGCTTCTAATCTTCTTCTTCGGTCTTTCATCATTTCTCATAATCTTCATTCAACCAACCAACTCTTTTTAAGTAACCGAGCTTGATCCCCCATATACTGTTAGATCATCCGTCCCGAAATCAGATCCATAGCTATTTTCCTTACTCAAATCAAAGCCCAACATACCATTGAAAATAACTACCCTTGGCGTTCTTAAAAGTTTATTCCCAACCTTAATATATATGTCACACAATCTCTTCCTCCCTTCCATTCAATTTATCATTTTCACTCTCTTTAAACTTCTAGGGTGAAATTTGGTATTCGGCCCCTACAATTCCTTAATTGAAGATAGGAGGTTCTTGATGATTCTTGAAGTTTGATTTAAATTTCCTAACGTTCATCCTTGCCGGTTTTGTCTCTTCTAAGACCTCTTTTCAAACTCATTAAATCAAACTTTATTGACAACATCCCTTTCTATGATAACTTGGATCAGTTCCCTCTTGACAACTCCACTTAGAAGTTCCCTAAAACTCCTTCATAACTCCCTTATTTTCAAATTGACTTACATACGTAGAAAGATTCAACGAGCTATCTTCTCTATTCCACATGAAAATCTTCAACCCGCATTTAGTGGCATAGCTCTCATTTTAATGGTCGACCCTTACAGTCGTGTTATTCATCTCCGCTCACCACCATACAATTCCCGGATCTTCCTTAATTGTATTTCCACTATTTCTACTAATTATTTTTTCGGCCCCGATCTCAAGTTTTAAATTTGCCTCTTAGTCATGCTCTCCCCCTTAAAATTTCTGTCGTTACACATTACACTCCATCGATCCATCTTTCATCGAAATTCTTGATGGAAAGATTTCATTAAGGGAGGGAAAAATTTAACGAACCTAGTAACCGAAAAATTATACCTCTCATCTCCCTTTTTAATTCCCTTGGTAATCGAAACCCCCTTCTCTATTCTTGTTCGATCCCAACACCCCGAAGATAAATCTAGTCTCACTTTCCTTCGGAGTTCCTTTTCACCATCTTATCCCTTACTTGAAGTTCTTTATTTACCGAAGTCATCTTCCTTGTCAGGTGCCATCCCATTATTTCTTTTCCTCTTAACTCAGAGGTGGCCAGTCGAAGATACACTTGATAAGTGAGGTGAAGGAATCTTCTACCAAGTAAACACTAAAATGCATGTCGGGTAAAGATGTGAATGCACGTGGCACATTTGCAATAATTAAATATGCAACATATTAGAATATCAACATCAAATAGAAATGCGCACACAAACATAAGTAAGGAAAAATAAATAAGTTGATGCGAAGGATGATGCACGTGCCATGAATGCTTTGGAACCTTGTCTCTCCCACGGTCTTCAAGTTTTCCATGAATCTTTGTGCATCACTTGTATCTTCCACGGTCCGGGATTGTAATTTCGCAATCCCTAATTCCTTCTACATCCACTGAATCAGCATCTGAATTTCTCCCCGAGAATCACCCTTCCACATTGCCCAAACTCTCTTATAAAATTACCCCGACTATGTTTTCATATCCTACCTTGAATTATCACCCTGATCAAGATTCCCGGGCTTATCCTTTATGAGTTTAGATTGGGGAATCGAATGTATTTTCCAATTTCTTCCACTTGAGTGCATGATTTTCCTTCCAAAAATTATTTGCCTTTCTTTATCATTTCCATTCGTTGATCTATATTTCTCAATTCAACCCCACAACACGACAATTCAGCTTGGATTTGAAAAATGAGCTCAAATCTGATACGTAGTATTGTCACCTTCCTTGAATTTGTATTTTCCATGTTACTTGGCTCCTTCCAATCCCTTCCCGACTCCGAACTGTTCCCGATCTTGACTTCTACAACTCAATTTCTAATCAATAGGTTTATTTAAAAAAAACCCTTCTTTGATGTCCCTTGGTGCATAACTCCTACCGGACCCAATTTACTTTAACCCCTCTTCATTATCGATATATCTTCAATGATCCGAACCCTGAGCCAAAATACCTCCAAGGTTTATTCACTTAATTCCTTAGATTGGATAATCCAGTTGAATCTAATTATCACATCCTATGTAGGAGAGCCGCATATGCCAATCTTCAGAATCATAAACATTTCCTGAACAACTCTTACTCCATCAAGTGCCTCTCTACCCTTGCATCTCCAAAGAACCTCCATTTCGACTCCTAGCCCTTAACTCCAATTTCTTCTATGAAAGCCGCGCATCTAGAATTCTCTATAGTCATCCCCGGTGCATCATTCTTATCTTCTATACTTCAAAAAGAACTTGCAATAGGGCGTTGTTAGCGTGATACTTGGCTGTGGTTTGATAGTATCTTCATAACCTATAAATCATCACTCATTTCAAGGATATGCATGCGATTAGTGCATGCTCATGTCACGTATTCAGCACGGAAGGCATAAATTCAATGTAAGAATGCAACAGATAAGTCAACAAGATTCAACAAAGAAGGCAATTCATTCTCAAAATCGATGCAATGCACACATTATCATGTAGTTCCTAAGCCGTACGACCTAGACTGACTCAATCACGACACGAGAACACCGATTTTGCAACCGGGCTCTGATACCACTTAAGGATGTAGCACCCGAGCACAAGGTACCACATCCTCCGCACCGAGACCCGACCCGAACATGAAATGGAGAATCCTTACCCGAGCTAAATCACGGCGAACGGGGACATACACGCTCGCTAGGCTAGGCGGGAGCTAACTTTCGCAACCAAAGAGACAATAAAACATAAATATCACCACTGCGAAAGTAAAGTACTTTCATGAATAACAACGTAAGCAAAGAGTAACGGGTTCAACGAGCATAGATACCTAATCCCGAAATTCAATAAAATTATAAAACATCCGTTACTGTTTCTTCTGATCTTATAAATTCATTCAGATGTCATGATAGTAGCAAAAATCAATACAAATCTTACATTCTTCATAATTACAACAAATCATGATACACCATGTATACGAACAGACTTAGAGACCTAACCGAAAGACTTAATAGACCTGACTTCCCGCCTAGCTCTCCAAACCTGCAAGAACACTGAAAACAATCCGGGTTCAGTCTATACGAGACTGGTGGGTATAAAACGAGGTATATATAATATAAGATGACATTTAAACATTCACATGCAAATTATAATCCCCAGTGAGGTTTTCAACACATTTCCCAAGTGTGTAAAATAAAGAAGTCATCAAAAGGGATTATAACATTCATTTTCATGAATGAGTAGGCGTGCATTATCTCCAACCAACTCCTCGTGTAGTTCATTAAACATTCTTTCTTTCTTTCTTTCATTCATGCATTACATTCTTTTGTGCACATTCATGAATATATATACCTTCTCCCTCCGGGTGATAGCCGAGTCATCGGCCCGAACCATCCATTCATTGACCAAAAGGGGAACATGACTCCCCAAATGGCACTCAGCGTCCATTCCTCGCTAACTCGTAACGAGGTCCGGTTACGCGGTTCATTGGTGGAACTAGTGTGAGGGATCACCGTCGGCCCATGCCTCCCCGGGTCACCACTCACACCAAGTCCATGGGCCCCATTCTGTGCATTCATTCATTCTTTCTCGCCAAAACATTTGGTGGTTCATAAAAGAAGGGCTTTACTTTAAAAACCATTGACCCTTGAAAACGACTCTATATACATATATACTTTTGGCTGAAAGCTCTACACATTGGGAGTATATAGGGTCATTTAACTAAATAGTAGAGAAACCCACCTGTCCTTAGCTTACCAACCAAAACTAAGAAGAAACAAGAGGACCCGGAAGTGTCCTAAGAACCCGGCAAGTCTCCGCCCTAAAGAAAACTGTATAAAGGACAATAGAAGGCATACGTAACACTCAAGACTCCAAATGAACCATATATGACGCACGACAATGCAATGAATACGATATGAAGGTATAAAATATGATATCACGTCATAGAAACACTCTTGTGCACAATTAATGTCTTAAAGACATGTACACAAACCATTCATTCCTTTCAAGAAGCGTTCAATTCATTAAGTTCATCACTTTCCTAAATCATACCAATTCAATTCAAGGAATTCAAACAACAAGCATAATACATGGTATAACATGTATACAATTTATACAAGCTATTAAAAAGAAGTAAGATATCACTTAGGGTTCAAACCTGAAGCACCTAGGCACATATGTACCATTTAAATTCGTTCATGATCATATCCTTCATATATCAAGCCAAATCAATCCAAGAATTCTAATTAACGAGCATAACACGTCATATAACATGTATACATACCATTCAAGTCATAAAATAAGAGATAAGAAGCAATTAGGGTTCATCTATAAGAGCAACATTTCATGAATGCACACATTGGGAGCGTTAAAGACATATGAAGCCATAACTCGGAAAATATTCCACGAAAAATCACCAAACTTCATAACACATAAACTAACACCTTATATGACATGTTAATGAAATGAATGGACCAAAAACGAGCCAAAGAAGCCATGCAATTAACATTTGAAATCTGAAATTTCATGCAGAAAACGTGAGGGTCGCGGTCGCGACCCATTTTCTTCATGAAATGGTAGCGGCCGCTACCCATGCAAAGTTATGATTTTTGATCAATTTTTCCATAAAATCGAAACATGGCCAACTTAGGGTGTTGGCCGTGACCAGAAACGCATGCAATTCAGGTCATGGGCACGACCTGAAGACCTCCAAATGCGTGAGATGGTCGCGGTCGCTACCATTTTCCTTCATGGTTCGATCGCGGCCGCGACCGACTTGATACAGCAGTAAAATGGAACGAAAAACAGAGCAGAACCATACCACCACTTCACTAACATGCTCAGCTATGAAATGATCTCAAATATGCATTGAAATAACTCTAAAACATCATGCAAACATGCTCTCCAAGTGTTGAAACGTGAGATGAAGGTATGGATGATCATTTCATGAAATTTCTTCAAACTCCATTATTGGCAACTCATGAAACACTTAACCATCATAGAATACATGATCATGAATGTAAAGAGGAAGTTAAGACAATCATTTTCATGCTTTAAATCACCCAAAAGAATCAAGGAATACATGAGATTAAGATTTGAACATTAAACCTAACTATTCATCAACTTCCCCAAAATCCCATCAATAAATGCTCAAAATTGGGGATGCATGGCTTAAAATGACACATATTGAATGTATATTATAACCCTAAACTCACCTTGTGAATTGGATGGAAGATGGAAGAGATTTGAGCCTTGAATCTCCAAGCTTTGGCAAGGTTACGGGAATGGACTGGAGCAGGGGGCTTTTGGCTGATTTTCTCTTGTGTGTGAGGGTTGGTTCGGTTGAGGGAGATAGGGATCAGCTAGTGGGCTTAACTAGGGTTCCATAGGCTCCAACCATGGTTAATTTGGTCAAGGTTTGAAGGAGATATGAGGAAAATGGCTAAGTGTGGCAATTTAACGGCCGTCTCGTTTTTTGGTTGAATTTCGGGGTTTCAAATGGTCTTAGAAAAATATGAGGCTAAGTTTATTGAACCTGATTTTTTGTTACGAGTTCAACGAAGTTGACGGAACTCGATTTCGAGTTCCCGAGCTCATGATATCACATACGGAACCAAGGGTGCGCTAAGTGCTCGTTAGCCCCCCGTTTGGTTCCAAAATCAAAATAAATTCCAAAACTCAATCAAACGAATCCGAACATATGAAAAGAGCATATAACTATATTCATAACCCATATAAGTCCAACATATTAAATTTCCACGAAGTTTCGAATTCAATTCATATAATAACGACACGCAACTTGTCACGTAAATGCATATCGTTCAAGAATTCATATAATTTCAAAATCCAAATAAAATTTAAGAATCCATTTTAAATATTTATTAACACATAACAAATTATATATTATTAAAAGATTAATTAAAACACAAATAATAATTATCATAAATGAGTAATTAGGCAATTAAATAGTTTAAACGCGTAATTAAGGAGCACACAAGTTATTCATGCACAAGTGGTTCAAGGAATCGTATTCATTCTAATCCAAATATTGCATATATTTCAATTAATCACATATTTCACAATTAAATAACGGAATTTAAATATGGAAATCACTTATAGCCAATTAATTATAAAAAATTGGTAAACACATACGTCATATTAAAAGACGGAAAAGTTGGGGCGTTACAGTTTTGATATGAGGAGATGTTGGAGGTCTGTACTCGCCGGACGTATGCTTATGTTGGTATTGGTGGATTTTGAATCGGGATAGAATTTGTTTATGTATGATATGTTATGTTTTGAAACTTTTTGGTATGCAAAACCCTAGCCCGGTTCATGACTACCCCGTTTGTTATATGCTCTGTTATATGCTTATTTATACATGTGGCTGTGCGTTAGCCCCTCACTCAGTCGAGTTGTAGACTGACCCTCTCCTTTACCCCTTTCAGGTTGACTGAGCTAGATGGGGAAGTGTGTCGTCTAGAGTCGTACTTGTTGGCTTAGGTCGAGTCTGCATATATTGATGTTGCATTTCGGATACTCTTACTCTTTTATGATTTTGTATATGGATTTATATTTTGGTACATCTGAATACTCGATCTTTTTTTTGGGCCGTGTGGCCATTGCATATAAGTTATATGATTTATTGAGCTCTTTTATGGATCCTATTTGTTCCTTCCGCTTATGTATCTGTGTGTTTTTGCACGCTCTGTTTGGTTTAGCCCCGTTTAGCTTGGTGTGTGTGTGTAGGTCCCCGTTCGCTTAGACTTGGGCTTATATATGGAAATCCATTTCATATGTGGGTTCGGGTCTAGCTGCGGGGGATGTGGTGACCTGGCTCTACTGGTGCTACAGAAGGCATCTCTTGCAAAAACCTGGAGAATAAGTTAAGAACTTATTATTCCAATTAAATTAATAATTAAATGAGTTAATTAGTGAGCAAGAAAGCTAATCCTATTGGGTCTAGGAAACCCTAGTGGAGGTGCTTCTTTTATTCTTTAGACCAATGTTCTTGAAGCGTTAAGTTTTTGAGAAAAATAAAAGAAAAGTTTTGAAAGTAAAATATCCTAGCCTAACACAAGCCAGAAAACTAGCATTTTTACTAGCTTGATTGTGTTCTAGGACTGGTGTGGATACGCTTCAGAGGATTGCCTGCTTTGGGATTTAATCGAAGGACGTTCGAGGGACATTCCGCTTGAAGGGTGTTCGATAGGCGGTATCGACATCACAAGAAAGCTTCAATCAAATTGAGTTTCTTGAAATGCCTTACGATACGATACGAACATTGTAAGTCTTTTAGATCTACTTTTGAAAAAAAATTTAAACTTCCGCTGCGCATACTCTGCTGTTTTCCAATAGTATGGCATGAGGGGTCCAAAGGCTTGGACTGAAGGCCCCGCCGTGTTGGTGATGACTGGACTAGGGATGGTGGTCGCGTTAGCTCGGGGCAACTCAGGGCGCCTGGGTTCACGCCCCTCAGTCTGAGCCTGTTCGATCTCGACCTGCCATTGGTTGAGGAAGATGTCTAGGTCCGCCTAGGTGATGGTGATCCTTGGGGTTGCCTCTTGGTGAGGCAAAATGATGATAGCGGTCGTGCCAATGCTCCCCGCGACAGGGAGGACAGTGGAGGCGTTGCCAAGCGGTGCATTGGGGTTGTGCCTGCCTTTGGCAACCTACTCCTTGTCTTCGTCGAGCTGGGTTTGGCGGGTTTTTGCCATTGTCGTAGATGGGGTGTGTTAGCGTTTTTTTTCTCTATCGAAAGAAATGAGAAAAAGAGTTTCCCACAGACGGCGCCAAACTGATCCGGCTCAAAACTGGTCAAACTGAGTTGGCAATCTAGCTGGCAGGTTCGGATCGATCAGTCAAGAATTTATAAGTGTGGGTTCTTTATCTATCTGAAAACACCCAATACACGTGAGCTCAAACACCAAACTGAGGAACTGGAAACTTAGAGAGAGAAATAAATGCAATAAGCGCTATTAAATGCTCTTGAATGCTTACCAACAACTGTTCAAAGGAGGAGTATTTATAGCATTAGCCCATAACACAGTAGTACGTGTACGGCAGATGTGCATTAAATGCGATCGAGCAATTTATCCCGAATGGGAAAAGCTCGATGTCTCCAAGGGGGCATAAAGCACGGCATCATTCCCCTTTGGGTAAAGTCCGGCACAAAAGAGCATTAAATGCGTCTGTGTGTGCCAGAGCCAGGGAATGAGAGTGTCACTCGTGTCTTGACAACGGAGTGTCTTGGGCGTGGGAAAGTGGGCCGACACAGGGCGTCGATAACCAATTATCTTTTATCCGTTCACATCATTCCCCTTTGGGTAAAGTCCGGCACAAAAGAGCATTAAATGCGTCTGTGTGTGCCAGAGCCAGGGAATGAGAGTGTCACTCGTGTCTTGACAACGGAGTGTCTTGGGCGTGGGAAAGTAGGCCGACACAGGGCGTCGATAACCAATTATCTTTTATCCGTTCACATCATTCCCCTTTGGGTAAAGTCCGGCACAAAAGAGCATTAAATGCGTCTGTGTGTGCCAGAGCCAGGGAATGAGAGTGTCACTCGTGTCTTGACAACAGAGCGTCTTGGGCGTGGGAAAGTAGGCCGACACAGGGCGTCGATAACCAATTATCTTTTATCCGTTCACCCATGGTGTGGGGTTGGGATCGATGTGGTCAATGTTAGGAATAGTACCCTAAAAGCTGATTGTATACCCGCTTTGTACTTTTCCTTATTGTAATCACAGATAATCTTTGAATAAAATAACGAATTGAGGCAACACTTCTTTATATGCTCTTATTTGGTATGCGTTTCCTTTAGCTGTGCATGTATGAGAACTCCCCTAATCCTGATGACTTTAGGACTCTACCATTTAGGTGAAATGGTTCATGAAACGAGCCCTATATCACATAAGTCATGATTAGTAAAATACTCCAAGCCGATGAATCCTACAGATAGTGGGAGTGTCAACCTGACTCCTTTAAGGCTTGCTTGTGGGATCACGCCTTTGAGAAGGACCACCTTGTCTCATGGAGGTGCAAAGTGTATAGTTGATACGTGTGTGATACATGAGGGTGCTTACTTCCATAAGTAAGTTCACTGAGGTGCCCCGTGTGAGAAGATTCCTAAATGGGAAAGGAAGTTTCTATTTCAGGAAATGGAAACTTTTAGATTAGGAAATGTCTCACGAGTCATTAATGTGATTAATTTATCCTTAGACTTGAGGTTCCATGTCGCTTTATGAGTTAACTCTATAGTCTTAGCTATAAGCTTTAAAGGGTGTCGCCTTAGACAATTGATTCAAGGCTTATGCTGGGGCTGCACAAGTGATTCATGAAAGTGAATGAGAATCAAGAAAGGAACTACACTTGCATTTGCAAGGTGATCTCTTATTATGTAAGTCATTCATTTACCATATGGAGTCCTTGGCCAAGGTAGTGTTAGGAATAGTGCCCTAAAAGCCGATTGTATATCCGCTTTGTACTTTTCCTTATCGTAATCACAAACAATATTTGAATAAAATAACGAATCAAGGCAACACTTCTTTATATGCTCTTGTTTGGTATGCGTTTACTTTAGTTGTGCATGTATGAGAACTCCCTAATCCTGATGACTTTAGGACTCTACCATTTAGGTGAAATGGTTCATGAAACGAGCCCTATATCACATAAGTCATGATTAGTAAAATACTCCAAGCCGATGAGTCCTACAGACAGTGGGAGTGTCAACCTGACTCCTCTAAGGCTTGCTTGTGGGATCACGCCCTTAAGAAAGACCACCTTGTTTCATGGAGGTGCAAAGTGTATAGTTGATACGTGCGTGATACATGAGGGTGCTTACTTCCATAAGTAAGTTCGCTGAGGTGCCCCGTGTGAGAAGATTCCTAAATGGGAAAGGAAGTTTCTATTTCTGAAAATAGAAACTTCCAGATTAGGAAATATCTCACGAGTCATTGATGTGATTAATTGATCCTTAGACTTGAGGTTCCATGTCACTTTATGAGTCAACTCTGTAGTCTTAGGTATAAGCTTTAAAGGGTGTCGCCTTAGACAACTGATTCAAGGCTTATGCTGGGGCTGCACAAGTGACTCATGAAAGTGAATGAGAATCAAGAAAGGACCTACATTTGCGTTTGCAAGGTGATCTCTTATTGTGTAAGTCATTCATATGCCATATGGAGTCCTTGGCCAAGGCAGTAGGTCAAGTCATCAAGAAAAGGGTTTCTTGGATTGAGATCAAATGGATATGAAATACACTTAGCTTTAAGACCAGATTATTAGGGTTCTGATTATTCCCTTACCCTAGATCATGGTTGAGAGATAGTAAGTAGGAGGATTGTATCTCACATGAATCAATGACTTAAAGGTTTTGTCGAATCGAGACATTCCAATTCAGCTAGGGGTTAAACACCTGTTGCTAGACTATGGTCGTTTAATCTGTGGACTGATTAATTAATTAGGGTCAGTGCTAATTGAATTGAGAACCTAGATGGTCACACACAACAACTTGGTTATATGAGTTAAGGCTTTAAAATGATTAAACGAGTTAATCAGGCCAAGAGGGTTCCACATGTGTGAACCACACGTGTGGCTCACGTGAGTGGCACGTGTCCTTGGGACACGTGTCTCACACGTGTGTAAATATATGTGTATATTTATTTATGTGTTAAATAATTAATGTGATTAATTATTTATTAGACTTTGTTTTAATTTTGAATTAAAAAGAAAGTGTTATTTTGGAGAAATTAATTAATTATGAATTAATTAATTAGATAAAATAAGTTATTTATTTATTAATAAATAAAGTATAATATCCAATTAGCTCTCTTAAAATTTGATTTGAATTAGAGTTCAAAGTCAAAGTTTGGAATTACTTGGTAATCAAGTAATTAGAGAGAGGGACCAAATCCTTGTCCCAAAAGGACTAGGGTTCGGCGTCCCCTCCCTTTTCCTACATATAGGGGAGCTCATGCTCCCCTTAGGGAGTGATAGAATTCTTTTGGTTCATGTGTTGAACACCATCCTTTCTCCAAGATAAATTAAACCCTAGGTTAAGCCTAAACACTAACTAGAGAACTAGCATCCTTACTAGTTAGATTGTAGTCAAGTTGGTGGACTATCTCTAGAGAGCTTCAAGTTAGAAGTTTTAAAGATTCGAGCTTTACCAAGGAGAGGGGATCAAGCCGCGAGAAGAGCGTTCTTGGGTGTCTTAAAACGCTTCAAGAAAGATTAATGAAAAGTAAGTTTCTAATCTCTACGAATTTGGATTCACGATTGCGAGTCTAAGATCCTTTTGTTGGAAAAATTTTAAATTTCCGCTGCTTTCTGATTCCTGTCTTCCAACAAGTGCTATCAGAGCCAGCTCGATAATCGTGTTTCTGATTCGTCTCCATTTTTTTCTGAATTTGGTAGAAATTCTTAGGCTTAGATGCGAATTAGGTATTCATGAGTTCTTTTAGAAAGCCTGGATTACGAAACTGTAATTTTTCTTTAATTTCTGAATCTGTTTTCTTAAATTGTGTTTTTGAAAACTGTTTTGATTGAAATCTATTGAAATCGTATTTTTCTTTTTCGGATTGAAACGGATTTTGGAGAAACCCAAAAATTCGAAACGGAACACGAAAAGGACTAGCCTAGGCGTGCTAGCACGTCGGACGCCCAAGCCTCATCGCCGCCACCCAGCCCTCCCGCATCCGCACCGGAGGCCGCCCGCTCACGTCTAGGCGCGCCCGCTCGCCTGTCCCGCAACAGAGTGGGACGCCCAGGCCAAGACCGGCCGCCCGTGTCGGGCGCTGCTGCGCGCAACTGGCGCGCCCATCGCGGGCACGTGGGCGGTACCCCTTGGGCGGATGGTCTCGGGCCAATCTTCGTGTTTTCGTGTTTCGTGTTTTCGGTTCTTAAAAATCATTTAATTTTATTTTAATTTTATCTTTTGAAATCAGTTTTATTAAAATAAAATTAATTTTAAAATTTTGATTAAATTGGGATTTTGAGAAATTAAAATCGATTTAAATTTTGGGAAAATTGCAAGCTTTATTTTATGAAAATATTGAAAGAATAAAATTATTAATTTTCAGAAATAATTGGAATTTTATTAGTTTACAGTTTTTTGGGTTTTATAGAAAAGGCTCTTGAACAAGAATTGCGTCTAAGTCGTGTTTTAAGCTATTAGAGCTTAAAGCGAGAATTTTAATTTATTGGTTAAATTTAAATTCTTGCGATTTATGCATGTTAGGTGATCATGGGTTTAGACTTATGTATGGTTTTAATTTATGCACATGGATGGTTTAAATTGGGGTTGAAGCCCCATAGTTGCGTTTTTCAATTGAGGTTGGAGCCTCACTTATGTGCGTATTGTTATGTGATTTATTATGTGGCTTTCCATATTACTGTTTTGAGGCCGGGGTATGCCCCGTGTATTTGTCTAAGGCCAATATGAAGATTGAGCCTTATTAGTTTTCAGTACTTTTTCATTTTTTGAGAGTAGAATAGGTGGTGAGGTTTTATTTTCATTTTGGAGACAATGCACCCATGGAGTAAGATGGACCACATTCAAGTAACAAGGAGGCCTTAAGTGAAGACCCCTCAAAATGTTAGGGAGGGGAATCTCAATTGAAAATGTAATAGAGATAGGACTCGTATTTTGTTACAGCTTTCCCTTATGCGATTTAAACTGTTTATGTGGCGTGTATGTTAGAACTTGTGATTGTGGAGTGGCTCCCACATATCATGCATAAGATAGATAGAACCCATGATCATCACATGTTAGTATCATGCAAGGATATGTTATCTGCTAAGTGCTTGTGTGAAATGCATTTAAGGTGTACTTGCATTAATCAAGACTAATTAAAATTGGATAACATCTATGTTGGTGAGGTCGAACCGGACAACTCTCTGGTTGATTCGAAAATTCCCATTAAATATTAAGCTAATTTCGAACAATAGGTGTTTAATTCGAGATGCAAAATTTGAATTAAATTCCTATCATTCCATCAATAGGTTTTAAGTTTAGTAAGTGAAGCTAGTTATTGTCCGCGAGTCGTGGGATAGCTAGTAGAACTTATTAGTTCTTAGTTACCTAATTGATCGTTTTAAATGATCAATATTTCGTGGTCAATTTTGGCAAGGGTGATGCCCGCGAGTTGTAGCGCCCCAAAGGAAGGCCCCACATCCCCCGCACCGGGACCCAAACCCGCATATGAAATGGGTAGTCCATATACGAGCCGAATCACGGTGAACGGGGACTTACTGACTCTCTAGGCTAGGCGGGAGCTAAAACCAACCAAACAAACAAGTTCAAGAATTAAATGCAAGTGCAGAAGCAGAACATATAATCAATCACGAGGTTTATCGGAAAAATCACTAACATGAGTACCTAATCTCGAAAAATTAAAACATAAATCATAATCTCAAATTCACGGGTTCCATTATCCTTAGAAGTCTGTCCCGAAACAATATCATATCATCATAATAATTCATATGCAATCTATAACTTAACACCTTACAAAATGCATAAAAATAGACTCCAACTCGATCAAGAGACTCGACAGACTCGACTTCCCGCCTAGCACTTCAAAACCTGCAAAAGCACTGAAAACAAAGCCGGGTTCAGTCTATAGGAGACTGGTGGGTATAAAACAGGGCATAATATAATATTATCGCAGAATTTAAACATTCACGCATGCAAGCTCTAATCCAGTGCGAGGTTTTTGGGAGATTTCCCAAGTGGGTGAAAACAAAGAAAACAACGCTCGGGATTACAACTTTCAATTTCATTATTCATAATCATAGTTATTCATAAGGTCAATAAGTGAGCCCTGGCGGGTGGGCGAATATCTCCAACCTACTCCTCGTGTGTGCATATCAATTTAACCTTTATATTAGCGAACATACACATTCATACATATTCGTTCATAATAATAATCATTTCATGCATATTCATATCATTCATAATCATAAACACTTATACCTTTTCCCTCCGGGTGGTGGACGGGCATGCAAGACCCGACCACCGGTCCATACATAGGCCAATGGGGGTACATGAATCCCCCAAGGGCACTCAGCTCCCATTCCCCGCTAAACCTCCTAGCGAGGGCCGGTATCACCGTAAATGTGGCGGGACTAGTACAAGGGATCTCAGTCGGCCCTTGCCTCCCCGGATAGCCACTTGCACTAAGTCCCTGGGCCCGTGCAATCATAATCATGTCCACGCCAAAATCATAAGGTGGGGATACATAAGAGAAGGGCTTTACGTTGAAAATCATAGACTCTTTGAAAAGACTCGATATATACATATATTTATAATATTTTGGCTCAAATCATTCACATAAGGGATATATCGGGTCATTGTAACTATTAGAAGAGAAACCCACCTGTTACACCTTACCGACAATACCAAAAGAAAGAAAGACTTGAGATGTCCTAGGAACCCGGCATCTCCGCCCTGGAGAAAACTGTACAAAGACAACATAGTGTGTACGTGAGACTCAAGACTCCATATGAACCATATACGATGCACGACATGTCATGCACATGATATGAGATACATACGAGGTATAAACCATGTTAAGAAGCCAAACTACCAAGTATTTCATTCAACATGTTCCATATATGAAGGTTTCATATTCAAACGTTTCATAATTCATAGCAATTCAAGTTATGAATTTCATATAACAATTTAAACTCCAATATATCATGTTTACAATTATAAATTAAATAAAACAAAGGCATTCAAATCATTTAAATATGTAAAACATAAAATAGATAACAAAGGCCATGAGTCATAACATAAAATTCCACAATTAAAAGGTCATATTCCAAAAATAATATTACTATTTTAGTCTCATAAATTCATTTTAAGTTCATATCTTCACATTTTACGTCAAATGAATCCAAGAATTTCATATAACAATCGTAACACGTACTATTTCACGTTTACAATTAGAAATTAGATAAATAAAACACTCAAGTCATTTAATGAAAAATGTCAAATTAATTCCAAAATTTTATATAAAACATAACACATATTATAAATTAAAATTACACAATTAAACATTTAATATACATATATACGTACACAAAAATAACCATGCATGCATACAATATACAATATAAATATATATACATATACCTACACGTATACACATGCATAAATATAATATATACATACTACACATTAATATAATATATTAGTATTTACACATATATAAACCCACCCATGCATGCACAAACATAAACCATATAATACATATTATATATATACATATATATATAAATATATATATATATGTACCATGCATGCACACACAATATATATACTATACTCACGCACACACACATAAAACAACACACACACATGCACAAACAAAACACATGCATGCACAACACACTAAATATATACTTCTCAACCAAATGACAGAACACCACTCATTTACAGTAAAGCTTTTGCATTGGATCAACTTAACATTTAAATAAGAAACATAAATATGTATGGACATATCAATGTAAGCATGAACTGATCAGATAACAGCAAACAATGATGTATATGCAGACATTACAGCAAGACAGAAAACGCAGTAGCTACAGTATATATATACATATACAAACGAGCAGTGGCAACAAGAAGAAAGAAGCAGTAGTAAGAAGAAAGAAAGAAGTAGCAGCAGCAGTAACAAGAATGAAAGAAGCAGCAGAAGGGCGTGTAAATGCAAGGAGAAGTCCTCGGCCGGGCATGGGAAATGCAGTAGCCACTACCTGAAGTGTCCCCGCCCGGAGACACAATCAACACAAGATCTCCCCGCCTGGGGAGATCACAGATGCGCGACGAAGAGCAGCAACTGCTGCCCTGTTCTTCCCTTCTCACGCAGCCACAGAATGTGACCTCTTCAAGCCATAAAACAACAACTAAAAGCAAGGAAATAAATGCAATAACATGCAGCAGCAGGTACGCAACAGCAGCAGGCGTGGAAGCAAAAATTTGTTCTCAAAAGCTTCAACTCACATTTCAATCATGGTCGTTCCACATACACCTCATATGAATCAAATTTCAATCCAAGAACAAGTAAAGGAAGCTAGAATGGTCATATATCATGCATTAATTCTCAAAGAATTCGAAAATAAAGCCATAGATTCAAAGAATGAAATTTAAACCTAACTATTCATTCACATAATCATATCTCAAGTAATCATGGTTCAAACTCAGAGATTCTTATATCAAAATGACTAAAATTGAGCGTAGAAAACAATCATAAACTTACCCCTTGAATTTGGTTGAGTTTGGAAAGAGATTAGAGCTCAAAATCTCTCAAGGCGAATAGTGACGGGAATAGTGGTTTGATCTCCAAGTTTGCAGCTATTTCTTCTCTTTCCTTGGCCTTGGATGAAATGAAATTGGGAGCAACAGGTAGAGGGTTTAACTAGGGTCAATTAAGGCTAAACCTTGGTTAATTTGGTTAAGTATTGAGAGAGTTATGGTGAAAATGGCTAGGTGTGGCAGTTTTGGCCCCGTTTCGTATTTCGGTTGGATTTCGGAGGTTCAAATGACTTTAGAAAAATATAAGGTTAAGTTCATTAAACCCGAATCTTAGATACGAGTTTAACGAAGTTGACGGAACTCGAATCCGAGTTCCCGAGCTCAAGATATCACATACGGAACCAAGGGTGCGCTAATTGCTCGTTAGCCCTTAACTTGGTTCCACAATTCAAAATAAATTCGTTACCACGTCAAACGAAATTGAAAACATAAAACGAGCATATAAACATGTTCATAACACATAAATCTACGACATACTAAATTTTCATGAATTTTCGATATCCCATCATATAAGAACGAAGCGCGTTTAAAACACTCATGCGCAAACTTTAACAATTCATAACATTTAAAAATTAAATTCTATTTTCAATTAAATAAAAGTCAACAATTTAAATGATAAAATTAATTAGTGTAGTTAAAGACATAATTAATTAACATTAACTCTTAATTATCAATTAAATAAATTAATTAACGAAATAAAATTATAAAATAAAATAAAATAAAATAAACTAATAACAATTTATATTAAAATTTAATATTTAAAACACTCGTAAATAATTAATCACATAATTAAATAATTTAATTGCGCAATTTATAAACACATATGGCATATTTGTCCAAATGAAAAACCGGGGCGTTACACGAGTCGTGTGTCGTTCGAACTAAGTTTTGATCATGATCTTATGATTGATGGGTCTAGCTTAACGCCCAAGTAAATATGGATGTCGCACGAGTCGTGGGTCCATATTGAAAGATAGGTGATGCAAAAACAATTACTAAGAGTTCTAAAGATGTTAGAACTGGTAAGTTGTACCTACCTAGGATTTTACTTTGAATGTCCGCGAGTCGTGGGTTCGAGGTGAAATGCCTAGGATCTTAGTACCCATTGGGAAACGTGTTCCTCTTAGATCTTTGGGAATTATAAATATTTGAAAAACAGTGGGAGCTGCATTAGATTAAAGACCTTATCTTTTGTATATTGTTATAATTCAGCATGCTCACTAGTTCTCTGTTTTACCATTTAGGTCGTAGATTCTATGATTCTCTACGTATTTTGAAATGGCAACCAAAAACCCTCTTGTATCGATCCTCGAGTCAAACAAGTTGACTAGTCCCAACTATTCTGATTGGCTGAGGAATCTAAAAATCATTTTAGATTCTGAGAAGAGAACTTATGTTGTCTTCGAAGGGGAGCCTAGTCCAGAAGGGGAAGCTCCCACTCGGGTCGAGCGGGACGCGATCCAGAAGTGGAAGGATGATAATCTCCAAGGCCGTTGCCTTATGTTGGCTAACATGTCTCCGGAGTTGCAAAGGCAACATGAGGCCATGGAATTTGCTTGGGAGATTTACGACCACTTAGAGCAACTTTACCGCCCTCATGAACATGTTACAAGGTATAACACTTCAAAGGAATTGTTCCACTTGAGAATGAGGGAAGGTTCAAGTGTCCATGAATATGGACTCAAGTTTCGTGCCCTTACTGAGAAACTTGCTTCCATGGACATGCCACTGAAAGATGAGCTTTCAGTGGACTTGTTGCTAGCCTCGCTCCCACCATCATTCAACCTATTTGTCCTTAACTTCATTATGAATCATGCTGGAGCTACTGTAGCTGAGCTGATTAGTCAGCTTGTGACTGCTGAAAGTACGATAAAAAAGGACAATAAGTTTCTAATGGTAAATGCTCCATCTTCCTCTTCTGGGCCTTCTAAAGGTAAGGGCAAGAAAGCCCATAAGAAGAAGAAGAAACCCCTTAGGCCTACTGGTGGCGTTTCGAAGGGGAAGGCCCAAAAGAAGAAGCGTGATCAGAAAGAGGATGTTTGCTTCCATTGTGGCAAAGCGGGACATTGGAGGAGAAACTGCCCAGAGTACAAGGCTACTCTAAAGAAAGGTATGTTTCTCGTTGAAATAAATCTTTCTATTAATTCTAGTTCTTGGGTACTTGATACCGGTTGTGGGGCTCATATCTGTAATGATGTACAGATGCTAAATGAAGTCTAACAACTCAGAGAAGGAGAATGTGTCTTGATGATCGGCGATGGCTCAAATGTTGAAGCTCGAGCTTTAGGCACAATTAGATTAGATTTAGGTAGTTTTGAGTTAGTTTTAAATAAAGTCCTTTATATACCAAGTATTATTCGTAATATAATTTCAGTTCCAATTTTAGATTGTGAAGGTTATGAAACTTATATTAAGAATGGTAAATACTTTAACAAATGGAACAACTCTTCCGTTCACATCAGTACTCTAAGTAATGGACTTTATCTAACTTAGAATATCAATATTATGAATATACAACGAGAAATGAAATGTAAGAGAGATCACAAAGTTTCAGCTCCCTTATGGCACGCTATTTTAGGACACATTTCCAAGAACAGAATTAGCAAGATAAACACTTTAGGATCATTCTCTGAAAATGATTTCAAAGAGTTAACTTCTTGCGAATCCTGTCTTATAGGAAAGATGTCCAAAGTTCCTTTTAGAGGAACTATGGAACGTACCACTAAGGTCTTGGATTTGATCCACTCTGATTTTTGTGGACCGCTTAGTGTAAGCACAAGAAACAATCATCAGTATTTCATAACCTTTACTGATGACTGTAGTCGGTATGGTTATGTATACTTAATGAAGTACAAATCTGAAGCTTTTGAGAAATTCCTAGAATTTCAAAAGGAGGTTAAGAACCAAACCTGTCACAAGATCAAAAGCACTTTGATCTGATCGAGGAGACGAGTATCTTAGTGAAGAATTCCTTAATCATCTCAAAGATAATGAGATTATCTCTTAGTGGACACCTCCGGGAACTCCTCAACTCAATGGAGTTTTTGAGAGAAGGAATCAAACCCTACTCGATATGGTTCGTTCCATGATGAGTTTCACTGACTTACCATCTTCTTTCTGGGGTTATGCCCTAGAAAGTGCAGCAAAGATTTTGAATCTAGTTCCCTCTAAGTCAGTCCCTAAAACGCCCTATGAAGTGTGGCATGGTAAAATCCCTAGTTATTCTTACTTAAGAATTCGGGGTTGTCCTGCTTACGTGAAGAGGACAGTGAGAGATAAGTTGGAATCTCGTTCTAACTTATGCTACTTTGTAGGTTATCCTAAGGAACCCATAGGATACTACTTCTATGATCAATCTGAGGAAAATGTGTTTGTTTCCAGAAATGCCACTTTTCTTGAGGAACCGTTCCTTAAAAAAAAGAAAGGCAAGATCATAGAATTAGAGGAAGTACAAAGTGACCCCACGCCACCCACTGAAGAAACGTCCCCTTCTGATCAACCACAACCAATCACGAATTTCGATACACATGTAAATCCCCGTCTAACGCGTTCTGAACGCACTCCTAGACAGCCGAAGAGATGGTATGGATTCTTCCATGAAATCTCTCAAAAGGATAATGATCCTTTAACATATGAGGAGGCACTTTCAGATTCTGACTCTGAACAGTGGATAGAAGCCATGAAATCCGAAATGGATTCCATGAACTCCAACCAAGTTTGGACCTTGGTAGATTTGCCTGATGGGGTCAAACCCATAGGTTGCAAATGGATCTTTAAGAGAAAGCTTGGAGTTGATGGAAGCATTGCAGCCTACAAATCAAGACTGGTTGCAAAAGGATTCACTCAAAGACTCGGCGTGGACTTTGATAAAACCTTTTCACCAGTTGCAATGCAAAAGTCTATTCGGATCATGCTTGCCATTGCTGCATATTATGACTATGAGATATGGCAAATGGATGTGAAACTGCCTTTCTCAATGGCGATATTGATAAAGACATTTACATGGAGCAACCCATAGGTTTCACATTCAGTGGGAGTGAGCAAAAGGTTTGCAAACTCAAAAGATCAATCTATGGATTGAAACAGGCTTCTCGGAATTGGAACGTTCGATTTTATGAATCAGTCAAAGCGTTTGGCTTCATTCAAATTTCAAATAAATCATGTGTGTATAGAAAGGAATTGGAGACCTCAGTGCAATTCTTAGTGCTTTATGTTGATGACATCCTTCTTATTGGGAATTCGAAGGATGACATGAAAGTGACTAAGTTATGGTTATCGAACCAATTCGAGATGAAAGATCTTGGTGATGCGTCTTATATCCTTGGCATTAAAATCTATCGAGATAGATCTAGAAGGTTAATAGGACTATCATAGTTGATGTACATTGACAAAGTATTGAAGAGATTCAATATGGAGTCAGCTAAGATTAAGAACCTTTCTATAAGTGTAGGAACATGTCTTTCTAAGAAGATGTGTCCTAAGACTAACCTTGAGAAGGAAAGAATGACTCATACACATTATGCATCAGCAATAGGTAGCATAATGTATGCAATGTTATGTACTCGACCGGATGTGGCTTATGCACTTAGTGTAACAAGTCGTTTCCAATCTGACCCTGGAGATGGTCATTGGGCTGCCGTGAAGAATATTCTTAAGTACTTGAAAAGTACTAAAGATTTATTCTTAGTTTACGGAGGTCAGAAAGATCTTACTGTCGAAGGATACTGCGATGCAAGCTTTGCATCTGACTTAGATGATTTTAAGTCAATGTCAGGATAAATTTTCTGCCTAAACGGCGGAGCAGTGAGTTGGAAGAGTTCCAAGCAAACGACCACTGAGGCCGAATACTTAGCTGCAAATGATGCAGATAAGGAAGGTGTTTGGATTAGAAATTTCATTCAAGAGTTGAATGTTGTTCCTAGCATGAAAGACCCCATTACTGTGTTTTGTGACAACACTGGGGCGGTTGCTCAAGCAAGAGAACCAAGATCTAACCAACGGACCAAGCACATTATGAGGAAGTATCACCTAATCCGTGATATTATCAAAAGAGGAGATGTGCAAATTGAGGGGGTCGCATCAACAGAGAACGTGGCAGATCCACTTACTAAACCCCTTAGTCAAGAAGCTTTCGAAGGTCATCTTCAGAAGATGGGACTTAAAATAACTTTAGAATGGCTTTGACGGGCAAGTGGGAGATTGTTAGGAATAGTGCCCTAAAAGCCGATTGTATATCCGCTTTGTACTTTTCCTTATCGTAATCACAGACAATCTTTGAATAAAATAACGAATCAAGGAAATACTTCTTTATATGCTCTTGCTTGGTATGCGTTTACTTTAGTTGTGCATGTATGAGAACTCCCCTAATCCTCACTACCAGAAAAACGCCCTATAGCAACGCATTTAGCAACGAATTTTGGCCCTATTAGCAAAAGATTTCGGCTTAGCAACGGATTTAGCAACGAAAATTTTCCGTTGCTATAACCCTCGTGGCTAAGCTGTAGCAACGGATTTAGCAACGAATTATTAGCAACGGATATTAGCAACGAAATTAGCAACGAACTTATAGCAACGGATTATTACCCACGGAAATTAGCAATAGTTTTAGCAACGATTTTTTTAGCAACAGATTTAGTCCGTTGCAAACCAACCAATAATTAATTAATTTTCTGCCTTTTTGCAACGGAATTTCCGTTGTAAAATCCATCGCAAAAACTAATAAATTAAAAATTCATTTGCGGGGATCACCCCACCTAACCGAGCCGAGCCCCACGCGAGCCAACACATTAATTCCACATATTCTCGTTGAGTAGGAATTGAACCCTGGACCTCATGTGAAGATGGTTGAACCCCAAACCAGTTGGGCTAACTCCATTGTTGTTATTGTTATGTAATTTTTTATATTTAACCACTATCAAATATTCATATACTAATTTAAATAATTAAATATTTGTTATCATATATTTTAAATAAAAATATTTTTAAATATATAATTATTTATATTATATATAATAGTAATGTATATCAACTTAAGTATAAGTTTTCATGACATATAAAAAAAGGATGAAAGTTTACATAATTAAATAATTAGATTTAGTTGGTAGTTGAATAAAGAACTAATTTTGTGTCAATATGAAGTATTCACATATACATCTGTAGAACAATATCTGCATTTTGAGGAACTGTTGTATTATTTAGCAATCGTAGTTGAATAACTTAATATAAAGAATTATTTTCTTAATATGAAACATTTATATTTGAATTTATAGAATTATATCTATACATTGAGGAATTATTGTATTTCGCAACCGTTAGATGTTAAATTAAGAAGTTTTCTTTTAATATAATGAATTTATATTAAAATTTGTAGAATTAAATCTAAATATTAAGAAATTATTGTATTATGCAACCGTTACATGTTAAATGAAAAACTTTTCTCTTAATATTGAAGTATTTATATGTGAATTTCGAGCATTATATATGTGAATTTTAAGGAATTATTGTGTTATGCACATCTTTTAATGATTTATAATGTATATTATAAACACATATTATATATATGTACATATATTATATATAAACTTATAATATTAATTATTATTTAATATTTAAGATATAAGATATATATGTCTATATATTATATATATAGATCTATAATATTTAATACATATATATATATTATAAATATTTTATATTTATACATAATATACGTATGTATATAATATTATATGTATTAAAGAGTATATAATATTATATAATATATATACGATATATATAATATAAATATGTTAAATATTATATAATATTATAATAATAATAATATATAATATATAATATGTATTTTATATATGTATATATTATATAATAAATATATATATACATATATAAAAAAGGGAGAGCCTGGGATTGAACCCAGGACCTCATGAAAAGAAAATGAGCATCCAACCAACTTGGATACAATCCATTGATGTTTTGAACGAAATTTTATTTGACTTTTAAATATACTTAACGGTTCCGTCCAAAATTTAACGGTTGGGACAAAAAAATGTAACAAAATGAAACCAACGGGACTATTTTTGTCTAATTCTAAAAGAATGGGACCAAAATTGAAAACGGCGCAATCCTATGGGACCAAAATGTAATTCGCTCTATTTTTTATTATTCATTTATTTTTATTCCATTTAGCAACGAAAAATCCGTTACTAAATTATAAATATTTTATTAATTTTTTTAATCATATGTTTATAGCAACGGATTTTCCGTTGCTAATCTTTTTATATTTATTTATTTTTATTTCCTTTTTTTTCTTTCTTATAGCAACGAAAAATCCGTTGCTAATTAGCAATGGATTTTTCGTTGCTAATATTTTCTATGTTTATTTATTTTTTTTCTTTCATATAGCAACGAAAAATCCGTTGCTAAATAGATTTAGCAACTTTAGCAACGGATTTTTCGTTGCAAATATTTATAAATATTATATTATTTTTTATTAGGTTTTTATTTTAATAGTAACGGAATTTTCATCGCTATATATAACAATTTATTTATTTTTTATATTATTTAATTTTAGCAACGAAAAATCCGTTGCTATTTTTTTTTTCATATATAGCAACGAAAATTCCGTTGCTAAAGCATTTTGCCACGGAATTTTTTTTCGTTGCCATATCCGTTGCTAAATAGCAACGAATAATTTCCGTTGCTATATGACAGATTTCTAGTAGTGCCTGATGACTTTAGGACTCTACCATTTAGGTGAAATGGTTCATGAAACGATCCCTATATCACATAAGTCATGATTAGTAAAATACTCCAAGCCGATGAGTCCTACAGACAGTGGGAGTGTCAACCTGACTTCTCTAAGGCTTGCTTGTGGGATCACGCCCTTAAGAAGGACCACCTTGTTTCATGGAGGTGCAAAGTGTATAGTTGATACGTGCGTGATACATGAGGGTGCTTACTTCCATAAGTAAGTTCATTGAGGTGCCCCGTGTGAGAAGATTCCTAAATGGGAAAGGAAGTTTCTATTTCAGGAAATGGAAACTTCCAGAGTAGGAAATATCTCACGAGTCATTGATGTGATTAATTGATCCTTAGACTTGAGGTTCCGTGTCACTTTATGAGTTAACCCTGTAGTCTTAGGTATAAGCTTTAAAGGGTGTCGCCTTAGACAACTGATTCAGGCTTATGTTGGGGCTGCACAAGTGACTCATGAAAGTGAATGAGAATCAAGAAAGGACCTACACTTGCGTTTGCAAGGTGATCTCTTATTGTGTAAGTCATTCATATGTCATTTGGAGTCCTTGGCCAAGGCAGTAGATCAAGACATCAAGAAAAGGGTTTCTTGGATTGAGATCAAATGGATATGAAATGCACTTAGCTTTAAGACCAGATTATTAGGGTTCTGATTATTCCCTTACCCTAGATCATGGTTGAGAGATAGTAAGTAGGAGGATTGTATCTCACATGAATCAATAACTTAAAGGTTATATCGAATCGAGACATTCCAATTCAGCTAGGGGTTAAACACTTGTCGCTATACTATGGTCGTTTAATCTGTGGACTGATTAATTAATTAGTGAATTAATTAATTAGGGTCACTGCTAATTGAATTGAGAACCTAGAGGGTCATACACAACAACTTGGTTATATGAGTTAAGGCTTTAAAATGATTAAACAAGTTAATCGGGCTAAGAGGGTTCCACACGTGTGAACCACACGTGTGGCTCACGTGAGTGGCACGTGTGTAAATATATGTGTATATTTATTTATGTGTTAAATAATTTATGTGATTAATTATTTAATAGACTTTGGTTTAATTTTGAATTAAAAAGAAAGTCTTATTTTGGAGAAATTAATTAATTATGAATTAATTAATTAGATAAAATAAGTTATTTATTTATTAATAAATAAAGTATAATATCCAAAAGGGTTTTGGATATTTTAGCTCTCTTAAAAGTTGATTTGAATTAGAGTTCAAATTCAAAGTTTGGAATTACTTGGTAATCAAGTAATTAGAGAGAGGGACCAAATCCTTGCCCCAAAAGGACTAGGGTTCGGCGTCCCCTCCCTTTTCCTATATATAGGGGAGCTCATGCTCCCCTTAGGGATTGATAGAATTCTTTTGGTTCATGTGTTGAACACCATCCTTTCTCCAAGATAAATTAAACCCTAGGTTAAGCCTAAACACTAACTAGAGAACTAGCATCCTTACTAGTTAGATTGTAGTCAAGTTGGTGGACTATCTCTAGAGAACTTCAAGTTAGAAGTTTTAAAGATTCGACCTTTACCAAGGAGAGGGGATCAAGCCGCGAGAAGAGCATTCTTGGGTGGCTGGAAACGCTTCAAGAAAGATTATTGAAAAGTAAGTTTCTAATCTCTACGAATTTGGATTCACGATTGCGAGTCTAAGATCCTTTTGTTGGCAAAATTTTAAATTTCCGCTGCTTTCTGATTCCTGTTTTGCAACAGGCAGTAGATCAAGACATCAAGAAAAGGGTTTCTTGGAATGAGATCAAATGGATATGAAATGCACTTAGCTTTAAGACCAGATTATTAGGGTTCGGATTAGTCCCTTACCCTAGATCTTGGTTGAGAGATAGTAAGTAGGAGGATTGTATCTCACAGGAATCAATGACTTAAAGGTTCTGTCGAATCGATACATTCCAATTTAGCTAGGGGTTAAACACCTGTTGCTAGACTATGGTCGTTTAATCTGTGGACTGATTAATTAATTAGTGAATTAATTAATTAGGGTCACTGCTAGTTGAATTGAGAACCTAGAGGGTCACACACAACAACTTGGTTACATGAGTTGGGGCTTTGAAATGATTAAACGAGTTGATCATGTCGAGAGGGTTCCACACGTGTGGGTCACGTGAGTGACACGTGTCCTTGGGGACACGTGTGTCATACGTGCATATATATATGTATATGTGATTAAATAATTAATGTGTTAATTATTTAATAGACTTTGGTTTAATTTGTGAACTAAAATGAAAGTCTTATTTTGGAGAAAAATAATCTATTTAATTAATTACGAATTAATTAATTAGATAAATAAGTTTTTTATTTATTAATAAATAAAGTATAATATTATCCAAAAGGGTTTGGATATTTTAGCTCTCTTAATAGTTGATTTGAATTAGAATTCAACGTCAAAGTTTAAAATTACTTGATGATCAGGTAATAAGAGAGAGGGACCAAATCCTTAGTCCATAAGAACTAGGATAGGCCGCCCCTCTCCTATATATAGGGGAGTTCGAGCTCCCCTTAGGGCTGATCGATTTTCTTTTGGTTCATGTGTTGAACACCATCCTTTCTCCAAGATCAAATAAACCTTAGGTTAAGCCTAAACACTAACTAGAGAACTCGCATCCATACTAGTTAGATTATAGTCAAGTTGGTGGACTATCTCTAGAGAGCCTCAAGTTAGAAGTGTTTAAAGATTCGAGCTTTACCAAGGAGAGGGGATCAAGCCGCGAGAAGATCGTTCTTGGGTGGCTTGAAACGCTTCAAGAAAGATTATTGAAAAGTAAGTTTCTAATCTCTACGAATTTGGATTCACGATTGCGAGTCTAAGATCCTTTTGTTGGAAAAATTTTTAAATTTCTGCTGCTTTCTGATTCCGTTTTCCAACAGTCAAGGCCTGAGGAGTCATTCCTTGGGCAAGGACTTGTGTCGATCCGACCTTGGAGCCCTTGATCTGAGCACTTAAGTGGATGGGGTTAGACTTGCGGTCGAGGTTGAAGGCACGTGCCAGGCACGTGGCCAATCTCGCATCGGTCAGGATGACGTGGGATACACGTGGCTCCTCATCGGGCGCGCCACGTGGCCACATGATATAATGCCATGTCAAATAGGAGAGTTGGAAATATTGACATCGGTTATATTTTCGGATTTTAAACCGATTGGAAAAATAAAATTTTGAAAAAAAATGATATTTCGATGTTATTAAAGAAATAGAAAAGAAAAGAAAAGTAAAATTTTAGAATCAGTATTTTTGGATATTTTCCACCAATTTAGTTTTCTCCACCTTTATGTCAACGTTTTCCACAATCAAGAGCCAAGGTTTTCCCTTCGCAGCTAATCCGATTAACAGAGAAATGAAAACGGATTAAGCTGAATATATTAAATAAACTATAGGACTAAACTTTAGACAAACAAGAACAGCTGTAGCACCTCGGACACGTGGAGGTACCACACCCCCGCACTATAGGCCGATCCACATACGAAATGGACAATCCGTACATGAACTAACCTATAGCGAACGGGTGACCAAGAAAAGAAAAGACGAGCTAGGCGGGACTAAACCCCAAAGCAATACAAAACCAATGCATAACAATTAAAAGCGGAAGCATTAACTCATGATTACATCTAGGTACCATATTTATCAGATAGATACGTATAGATACCAAACTAACTATCAATGCATTATCATCTCTTATACATGATCAAGTATGCAAAATGTGATAACAACAGACATAACATGAGAAGTAGTAAAATATATACATGATGGTGCACTGCTAGACTCGTGACAATGCAGGACTGGACCAGACTCCCGCCTAGCACGACTGGCTCTCAAGTACCTGAAAAGTGAAGTATCAGTCTACCGAAGACTGAGTGAGGGGCTTAAATATATATAGCGCAATCACATGCAAGTTATAACCTCGGGTAAGGTTCTATAATTAAAAGTAATATAAGTTTCAATAATATAAACTCGCCCGAGATTACAACTACCGGTATTAAGTACTTGTTCGTTTTCATGCAATCAATCAATACATGGCCCCGGCGAGTAAGGGCGGTCTCCAACCGATCTCCCAATGAACATGAACATGCTTGCTTGTTAAATATTCAGTAGGTGATCATGCAATCCATTTATCGTGCAATCGTGCGATAGTGTAATCATATAACACGTTCATGAAATGACAATCATGCAATAACCCGAGGCGCATCCGTGGTGCCGGACTCGTCCCCAGTCTCCTTTTTCCTCCGGTTTGATGAAGGGATTGCAAGGCCCCAACATCCAGTCTCATTGAGCATAGGGTACATGAATCCCTAAGCCCGGAGCTCCTTCCTCCACTAATCTCCTAGTGGATTCAGGGGTGACCCCTAACAGGTGAGGATAGCGCCAGAGTTACCCGTCAGCCCTGGCTTTCCCGGTTGGCTCTAGTCACTACCCTCGGGCCCAAATGTAACCGTCATGCTACTCGCCTAAACATGCATGAAACAATACCTGACTTACTTGCTTGCTTGCTTGCTTGAACCTGGCTTGAAATGGTCAATGATTTATAGAAAGTATAACGTAAATACTATTTTGGCCAGAACTAGCACATAAGGGTTATAGGGTTCGTTTTACCAAAACAAAACCTCACCTATACTGACAAAAGACAAGTAGGCACGGCCTACGGTGCTTGCTCCTCGTCCCTACCCTCGTGACCTGTGCAAACACGACACTTATACATGAGACATGACCTAAAATGCCCAAAAAGTGACGAACGGCGGAAATGTATCGAGATGACCACGAAAATGCAATGTGGTATGATAACATGTTGTTTCACATCATAAGAACACATATTATAGCAATTCGGGGTCGAAGAAGTCGTTGGATCGAGGGGCTAAAATTGCAATTTTATGCAGTCATTTTTGTTCTGCCAGCGAGGTGGGAACGGCCGTTCCGGACCCCTTTGCAAACTGGGAACGGTCGTTCCCATTCCTCCCAAAAACGTACCAGCGTTTTCCCCTTTTAAAACGCGCGCGCAAGCTGGGAACGGCCCTTCCGGCGCAAGGCCAAAATGGGAACGACCGTTCCCATGCTCGGCCGCCCAAACCATTTGAAAAGGTGGGAACGCCCGTTCCCACAATGCCTTGAGGCTGGGAACGGCCGTTCCCCGTTTCTGCAAACATGAAGAACAGAGAAAAACAGGGGAGGGCTACGGGAATGCATAACAAAGCAACCAAAGTTCCATTTTTAATCAACCAAATCATGTTTTTCTGGAAATATGATACATATAGGTTCAAGAAGTGATATCATAATACTTAAACACTCAAACCACAGAAGATCATCAAGAATTCATGATTTTCCACCCATGATCATCCTTGATCATTCAAGCTAATTATTCAAGAATTCAAGCTCTAACTCATGCCATAATTCATGAAATAATCATATAAGCATGCTTCCAACTTCAACTAACTCATCTAGCATGTAATTCCTAAACCCTAGCTCAATCATATAAGCTCAAGATTATATATATATCCACTTACATGCTTTTGAAGGTAAAGGAATGAATGGAGAAGATGATGATGGAGAATTGAGCTCAAAAGCTTGGAGTTTCTTGAATAAATTGGATGGTTTGATGAAATCTCTTCTCCCCCTTTTCTACGTGAAGAACCGAGAGCAAGAAAGATGGATATGTTGGTGAATTTGGAAGCAAATGATCAAGAGAAGCTTGGAGATGCCATATACCGTGATATTTAGGAAATATGTATTATTTGCGATTAAACCCTCCAAGTTATTTAAGTTATGCAATTAAGGATATCAAGTTTGGAAAGTGATCACTTTAGTCCTCAAAGGTCTTTATGCAATTTGGTCCCTAAGTTTAAAAGAATGAACATATAGGCCAAGTTTGACAATTAAATCATTTTCGGTAATTATATCACGAAATAAATATTTTCAAGTCTTGGAAGGAATTCTCAAGTTGATATAAATTAATAAAATCTCATGAAAGTATTATAAAATGTAATTTATAAAAGTATTTTAGACATAAGATATTAATAAATAAAAACCGGGGCGTTACAACAACCGCCGCCACCGTGCCACCAGCAGCAACAATAATAATAATATGAAAGAAAAAATAATTTACTGCCTCTATTATGATAATTTTTTTAATTTTTTATCCAAATTTTTAAATGTTTTAAATTTTTATTTGTACTTTGTAAAAATTTTTAGATTGTCATTTCGATCATTTAGGTATTAACACGTGTCTCATTTTTTGCAAAAAATAAAAAATTTTCTACAAAAATAAGTCAAGTGTTAATACCTAAATGACCGAGATAATAATTTGAAATTTTTTATAAAATATAGATGTCAATTTGAAATATTTAAACGTTCAAATAAAAATTAAAGTTAAAACACATCTATAGTACAATCAATGTTTTCAAAAGCGAACCGGAGGTCAAAACGGAGGCCTTACTGGTCACCGGTTCTACCAGTTCGATCGGTCCAACCACTGGTCGGACAGGTATGACGTTATAAATAAATAATATTAATTTTATTTACATATATGTATATTATTATAAAATAAAAATTCCAATATATAAATTTTAAAATAAACTCAATAAGTTATTTGGCAAGAAGCTTTCTTTTTCTTATTTGGACTTTGAAGACTTATTATAAAATATAGTTAAAATTATAGGCCCAACCCAATACAAAATATGGTTGAAAGTTTGAAGCCCTTTTTGCTTTTTTAACTTTTCACCGCCGCCCTCACAAGTCACATCCCTTTTCTGCTCACTCTTTGCACGCCACTCTGAGAGAATTTCTCTCTACTCAACGTTTCATTCTCCAAAATTTATATGTTTGTGTGTTGTGCGAGAATCAGAAAGAAGGTAACTCTTCAACAAACACACATTTCTTTGAGCTCCAGATCCGAAACATCTCACCATTGAAGCTCCTTTCTCCATCGGAAAATGGAAGACGCAGAAGACGACGGGCAGTGTACCACCCGGAACGCCGTGATGCCACACCCTCGCATTATAGCTCAATCCACATACGAAATGGATGATCCGTACATGAACCAAGACTATAGCGAACGGGTGACAAAATAAAAGACAACACTAGCTAGGTGGGACTAACCCTCAAAATATAACACCATGCATAGGCAATAAAACGAAAACATAAAACTTTACATGCTTTTCATTATCTTCCTTGAAGTTCAACTCCAACATTTCATATACAAATCAAATTGCCAAGATAAAACATAGATACCAACAGCCACAATAAACTACATATACATAAATAAAGGATGAACTGAACTGTGCTAGACACGAAATAAACTTGACACGACTCCCATCCCACCTAGCACATACAACCTGCAACATTGAAAAGGTGAGGTGTCAGTCTATGAACGACTGAGCGAGGGGTTTAAATAAGTATTAGCGCACATATCATGCAAGTTATAGTCTCGGGTAAGGTTTTATAAAAGAAACAATATAAGTTTAATATTAGAGTAGATCTCACCAGAAACTACAACTATCCAATTTAACAATACAATCAATTACAATTCACTTCATTTCAATCAGTGGCCCGGTGAGTGAGGGCAATTCTCCAACCTTTACTCCTTTAGTGATCATTACCATGGTTAACTTATTAATGGGTTAAGTGATCATGCAATCAATTATGGTGCACAAGTAGCAATTTCACGATCTCCTTCTCCCTCCGGGTGATGGTAGGATTGTAAGGCCCCGCCACCAAATCACGGAGAGCATAGGGTTCATGAGTCCCTATGCCCGGAACTCGCCCGAAACTACAACTATCCAATTTAACAATACAATCAATTACAATTCACTTCAATTCAATCAGTGGCCCGGCGAGTGAGGGCAATTCTCCAACCTTTACTCCTTTAGTGATCATTACCATGGTTAACTTATTAATAGGTTAAGTGATCATGCAATCAATTATGGTGCACAAGTAGCAATTTCACGATATCCTTCTCCCTCCGGGTGATGGTGGGATTGCAAGGCCCCACCACCCAATCACGGTGAGCATAGGGTTCATGAGTCCCTATGCCCGGAACTCCTTCCTCCACTACTCTCCTAGTGGATTCAGGGGTCATCCCAAGAATGTGAGGGGAGTACAGAGTTACCCGTCAGCCCATGCTTTCCCGGTTGGCTCATACACTAACCCTCGGGCCCAAGTGATCATGCTTTACTCGCCAAAACACGGACAATACACGATATCACGATCAATTCACTAAGTCACGATAATCATTTGCAATCGATTAAGGTTTTGGAAAGTTTAAAGATATATATATATATATATATATATATATATATATATATATATATATTTATATAAGTTTTGGCCCAAAAGTCACATAGGGTTGTACGAGTTCTGTATAACTAGAATTAAACCTCACATGTGACGACAATTAACAAGAATACAACTATGGTGCCTGCTCCTCGTCAATGGGAAGAAAGTCTGTGCAACAAGGATAAGGTTCGTGAGATTCGACTCGCATGGACCACTTAAGACGAACGACATGTTCAAATAATGTCAATCATGCAATTGCAATCAATAAATGCCATGAACATATTCACTTTATCAAATAACATAGCAATGATCAAGTACTCAAGGTATAAATCAAAGTATGAAAATATTACACAAACCTCCCCTATAGAATTTAAACATAGAATCTCATAATACAATGGATACACATAATATCATTCATTATGACATATCAATGAAGTGTATATGCCGGAAACAAGCCATGCAAAATAAGTTTGAAATTCACATTTTCATGCAGAATGGGCCTGGGTCGCGGGCGCGACCTAATATTTTCCGAATTTTTCATGCAATTTTTCAAAAGTCGAAAGTTGGCCAAAATGGGGTCGTGGGCGCGACCGGTTTTATGTATATTTTCGGTCGTGGACGCGACCTTCTACGCAGCAGCAGAGATTACAGGGAAGAAACCGGGGATTTCGAACCAAAACACCACAAAATCACCCACCAAAGCAAATACACTCCATAAAAATTAATCCAACACATCTCAAACACATTATACTTCACTTATATATCAAACTAACTATGAAACATGCATCAACTCATCAAGAATCCATCAACAAAACCCTATATACACTCATGATACCAACTTCTCATGTTCTTCATGAATTCATGCAAGCTTTGAAGAAAAAAGGTCCTAAACATTCTCCTAACCATAAATAAACAAGATGGCTTCACATAATCATCAAACCCTACATTATCAGATGTTCAAGAGATCAAACAAATTCTCATTCTACCTTGAACTAGAAGAAGGAATGGAGGAAATGATGAGATGAGGTTGATGCGTCCAATTATGCAATTATCTTCCTCGAATCAAGCTTGAAATGAGATGAAATCTTCGTCCTTCCTCTTGGTGTCTTGATCGATATTTAGTGGGTGGGTGTGTGAAGTTCTTGATCTAATGTGTAATGTGTGAAATGTGAGAGAAGAGATGCATATAAGATATATTATATCTCCCACTAATGTATATCAGTCATCACATTTTGCATAAAAGTCCCCAAGGGTTTTGAATTCATGCAAACTAGTTCCATTTCATGGAAAATGATCATTTAACTCTAAATCATTTAATGCAATTAAGTCCACATAATTAAATAAATAATCAAGTAAGGGTACATATGAACATTTAATCACATTAGCAATAGAGGTCATCAAAGTTCATGGAATTATTATGCATCTAATATTATGAAAATTAGAAAATAACATATAATGATTGAATGGAAAAATCGGGGCGTTACAATTCTCCCCCCCTTAAAAAGGACCTGGTCTCTAGGTCCACTGTCGAGTTTTAAAATGATGCACAAGCAATAAGAGAACCCCGTCTCTTATACAAGCCATGAGAGAGCCCCGTCTCCCAAACAAGTGGAGAAAGAGCCCCATATCTCAAACGCGAAATGAGAGCACCCCGTCTCTCTAACACGCAACGAGAGAACCCGGTCTCTCAAACAAGAAATTAGAGAACCCCGTCTCTCACACACACGCCAAAACAACGATTCAAGAAAGCAATTGTAGAAACATTCACGTATATGTCACATAAGGCAAGTAGCAACACGTTAATCACATAACTAACGCTTTCATACAACCAAAATTACAACTAACAAGAATTAAATACAATAACAATAGAATCCATGATGCACGTGATATGCATGGTTAGGTGTACCGTTCACCATTGATTGAGCCATTCCTACAATTGATACCTTCTGCTATCACGTTCGAATTCACGTTTACATCCTGGACCTCTCTCTCTAGCGCATACGCTCGAGCCCGAATAAGCGGTCTCTGATCTCCGGTAGCTAACTCTCGTCGTTTCGGGCACGTGTCTACTTGGTGTTCATCACTCCTGCATCGTAAGCATAAGCCCAAGCGTCGTCTACAACTGTCGTAAGTGTGGGTATCTCTTCCGCAATACGTGCAAGAGGTTTCCCCGAAGGTGATGTTGAAGCCAAGTTATATGAAACTCCCGAACCCGATCCGGTGGTTCGGTTCTTCTTCTTCTGAGATCCTTCTTGAGATGACGATGTATGGTAAGAAATGGGCCTCTTCCCATTATTAAAATCCTGTCCGGAATTAGATATAAGTCTCCTTGCATTTACCGAATCCTCAACTTTTAATGCTTTTAAAGTGGCCTTCATCCAAGTGCTAGTATTGACAGCTTCAATTGCTACTTGAATGTCCGGCCTCAAACCCTGCACGAATTGCATGGCCTTATGAAAATCGTCGCTTGCGGTATTGGGTGCATACTTAGACAATCTCTCGAACTCTGCTATGTACTCGGCAACTGATTTACCCCCTTGCTTGAGCTCCGTGAATTCCTTGAGCCTTCTAGTTCGAGATAAAGGAGGAATGAACTTGTTCTTGAATTCTATGACGAAAAACTCCCATGTCACTTCCTCCTCGGCGGAATTCAAGACAATCTTTGTGCTTTCCCACCATGAATAAGCTTCTCCTTGAATAAGAGTAAGAGTGCATCGGGCCTTCTCTTGAGACTCACAAGGAATAAGCTCCCACACCCTCTCAACTTCCTTGAGCCACTGCTCGGCTTGAATGTCATTCCCTTTGAAGAACTTTGGGGGTTGTTGATTCTGAAATTCCCGAAGTATAGCCGAAATCGGTGCTGGTTGTGGTGGAGCTTGAACCGGTGGTGCTGGTGGAACATAGTCCCTTATTCTTTGATCAACTAGACGAACAATGGAATTAAGAAAATCTTGGGGTTGAGCCGGAGGGGGTGGATGTGGAGGAACCCTAGGGGATCGATCACAGCGATGTCTCCGATGACCTGGAGAATGTTCACGGCGAGGATGACCTCGAGGCATCCTGAAATGAAGACACTAGATATGCATGTTGGATTAGTGGATGCAAATGATTACAATTAAGGTCATAAGATGCAAATAAAACATATAATTCAATTAATTCAAAGAATTCAAGTGAGGTCAAATAAGTGCAAGTAAGTTCAAATAAGATGAAAGACTCTCATATTATCAAGTAATCCTATGCCGTACGACCCAGACTTACGAGACACGACACTAGAACCTCGGTTTTACAACCGGGCTCTGATACCACTTTAGATGTAGCACCAGGAACACTGTGATGCCACACCCCCACACTATAGCTCAGTCCACATACGAAATGGATGATCCGTACATGAACCAAGACTATAGCGAACGGGTGACAAAAGAAAAGACAACACTAGCTAGGTGGGACTAACCCTCAAAATATAACACTATGCATAGGCAATAAAACAAAAACATAAAACTTTTCATGCTTTTCATTATCTTCCTTCAAGTTCAACTCCAACATTTCATATACAAATCAAACTTCCAAGATAAAACATAGATACCAAAAGCCACAATAAACTACAGATACATAAATAAAGGATGAACTGAACCGTGCTAGACCTGAAATAAACTTGATACGACTCCCATCCCACCTAGCATATATAACCTGCAACACTGAAAATGTGAGGTGTCAGTCTATGAAAGACTGAGCGAGGGGTTTAAATAAGTATTAGCACACATATCATGCAAGTTATAGTCTCGGGTAAGGTTTTATAAAAGAAACAATATAAGTTTAATATTAGAGTATATCTCGCCCGAAACTACAACTATCCAATTTAACAATACAATAAATTACAATTCATTTCAATTCAATCAGTGGCCCAGCGAGTGAGGGCAATTATCCAACCTTTACTCCTTTAGTGATCATTACCATGGTTAACTTATTAATAGGTTAAGTGATCATGCAATCAATTATGGTGCACAAGTAGCAATTTCACGATCTCCTTCTCCCTCCGGGTGATGGTAGGATTGCAAGGCCCCACCACCCAATCACGGTGAGCATAGGGTTCATGAATCCCTATGCCCGGAACTCCTTCCTCCACTACTCTCCTAGTGGATTCAGGGGTCATCCCAAGAATGTGAGGGGAGTGCAGAGTTACCCGTCAGCCCATGCTTTCCCGGTTGGCTCATACACTAACCCTCGGGCCCAAGTGAACATGCTTTACTCGCCAAAACACGGACAATACACGATATCACGATCAATTCAATAAGTCACGATAATCATTTGCAATCGATTAAGGTTTTTGAAAGTTTAAAGATATATATAAGTTTTGGCCCAAAAGTCACATAGGGTTGTACGAGTTCTGTATAACTAGAATTAAACCTCACCTGTGACGACAATTAACAAGAATACAACTATGTTACCTGCTCCTCGTCAATGGGAAGAAAATCTGTGCAACAAGGACAAGGTTCGTGATACTCGACTCGCATAGACCACTTAAGACAAACGACATGTTCAAATAATGTCAATCATGCAATTACAATCAATAAATGCCATGAACATATTCACTTTATCAAATAACAGAGCATGATCAAGTATTCAAGGTATAAATCAAAGTATGAAAATATTACACAAACCTCCCCTATAGAATTTAAACATAGAATCTCATAATACAATGGATACACATAATATCATTCATTATGACATATCAATGAAGTGTATATGCCGGAAACAAGCCACACAAAATAAGTTTGAAATTCACATTTTCATGCAGAATGGGCGTGGGTCGCGGGCGCGACCCATTTTGTTCACAAAATGTTTGCGGGCGCGACCTGTTTTATGTATATTTTCGGTCGCGGCCGCGACCTACTACGTAAAAGCAGAAAACAGGGGAGAAACCGGGGATTTCGAACCAAAACACCACAAAATCACCCACCAAAGCAAATACACTCCATAACGATTAATCCAACACATCGCAACTGTAACGCCCCGACCTTTCGGACGTAAAGGTAGGACGTATGTGTTTACCTATTTGCGCGAATTAATTGTTTTTACGTGTTTTATATTTAATTTTATTATAATTGTTATTATTTTATTATATTATATTATATTATTTTATTTTAATATTATTAATTTTATATATATATGTTTCGTATTATATATATATATATATATATATGTTTAATTATATTATTATTAATTTAATGATTATGCTAATTATATGTTATGTTAATTAATCATGTTTTAATTAGTTAACTATTCATATATATACTATACGTGGAAAAATATAATTATGCATGAGAAACCATATTTTTGCTTGGGAATTATTTCTGCATGAATTTATTTCTTTTGCATGGGAATTAATATGTTATGCATGGAAAATTATTTGAATATGCATGAATTGCATGATTGAGCTTTGTTATTAATTTTGTGCTTCGTTTTTGTATGAAATGATATCAAATTATCACGATTTTGTAATATGTTGTACATATATGTGTTATGAACATGATTTTATGCTCGGGTTATGTTTTCGAATTTAATTGGTAGGTTAACGGATTTAATTCGTTTCGAGGAACCAAAACGGGGGCTAACGAACACTTAGCGTACCCTTGGTTCCGAATTTATTATCTTGAGCTCGGGAACTCGGATTCGAGTTCCGTCAACTCCGCTGAACTCGTAACGAAAATTTGAGTTTAGTAAACTTAGCCTTGTATTTTTCCTAAATCATTTGAAACTCCGAAATCCAACCGAAAAACGAATCGGCGACCAACTTGACCTTGTTGTACAACATGAGCCATATCTTGTCCAAACCATAACCAAATTAACCATGGTTTGATTCCTTTAAACCCTAACTCAACCACCTATCAGGATATTTCAAGCTCTAACCAAGATAACCCTCTCACAATCCCCAAAAACTCAGCCAAAGCTACTGCATCTCCTTCCAGTCCCATAACCCTTCAACCTTGGAGATTTTGGAGCTCAAATCTCCTCCAAACTTCATCCAATCATCAAGGTAAGTTAAGGGTTGTATTATATGATTAATTCTGATCATTTCCATCCTTTCATTCACGAGTTTGAGCATGGTTTCATTATTCTGGGCCATTTTTCCGGAATTAGAGGATTTTGGGCCAATTCTTGAACTCCTTTGATTCTCTATGGTTTTGATTGATTCCAAGCCTGATATTAATTGTTTTGACTTCCTCATATCATTTATGATCATAGATTTCATGGTTGTTGAAATATTTATGAGATTCATTTATGATCTTTTGAGAAAATCCCACATGTTTGTCACGTACGGTTTCCTTCTTGTGTGAGCTTGTTTGGGACTGAATCTTGTGTTGGTTTCATGTTATTTTGTTGCTTATTTGTTGGCCTTAACTGAGTAAATGGATGGAGAAGGATTGAATGCAAGCATGCCCTGTTTTCCCGCGGCTTTGCCCTGTTTTTGGACTGGTTTTTCAGCTGTCAATTTGCTGCGTTTCCTTCTTCCTTGTTGCTGTCCAATTCGTGGCCTTGTGGTGTGTGTTCATGTTGAGTTGGTGCTGCATTTTGTACCTTGTAATGCTGCTTGTGTTGCCTTCTTTCTTCTTGGAGTTGGTTGCTCTGTTTCTGCGCATTTCTGCTGCTAACAGAGGCTGCTGCTGCTGCACGTCACGGGCGTGCCATTTCTGCCCGTTCCAGCGAGGAACGGGGGTGCTGTGTGGGCTGATCTTGCTGTACCGAGACACGGGGGTGTCTCGGTCCAGGCTGGGAGGGTGACACGGGGGTGTCACCCCGTTTTTCTGAATTCTTTTGCCTGCATTTTCTTCTTCTTCCTTGCGTGAATATGGTTGCGGCTGCTTTTACTGAGTGTGCTTATGTTTCTTGCATGCATTTATAATTACATTATATATATATGCATGGTTTGTGTAAGGTGTGTGCATGTGTATGCATGGCTGTGTATATATATATATATGTCTGTGTGTGTGTGTTGGTTGTGAATTGTGTGTGCATGCATGTGTTGCATGCATGTATGTAATATATAGTATATAATATGTATATAATATATAGTATATATGCATGCATGTTTGTGTGTGTGTGTACGTGAATATATATATATATAATGTGTATATATGTTATTATATTATATATTATATATATTTTAAATATTATTTGATTTAATTTAATTATTGAAATTAATTGATTTCTATTTCGCGTATTTATTCTACTGACTTTTGATTGAACGTTTTATTTGTTTTATTCCTAAATGTGAATTTGAATAATATGTGTTATGCTTATTAAATGAATTTTAGATTAATTGATATGCATTATGAATTTATGAATATTATGAATATTGTAAATTTATAAAATTTATATGAATTTATGAAATTATGAATTTATGAAATTATGAAATTGAATGAAATATATGAACGAATGATGTGATTATATGATTTAAATATCTTAATAGTGCACATGAACATCTTATTGATATAATATGATCATTTATGCATTCATGTCATATGCACTTCATTGCCCAGCGTCATATGTGGTCATTGAGTCTCATACCTTTTCTTTTGCACAGATTCGGGTTTGGTCGGAGACGAGGGCGAGCATTGAGACGCTTGTGCCTTTATTTTGCTTTGGTAAAGGTGGGTTTTTCTTCTACTAGTTAAACAACCCTATAAATCCCTTATGTGCAAAGTTTTAAGCCAAAATAATATATTTATATAAATCGAGTCATTTTGGGTAAATGATTTAAAACGTATGACCCCTTTTATTTATGAAAGCCTACCTTATGTTTTGGCGAGATTGCATGTATGTTATGTTCACGGGCCCCGGGACTTAGTATATGTGGCTAACCGAGGAAGCAAGGGCCGACGGGGATCCCATATACTAGTTCCAACCAAATTTACGACGATACGGACCTCGTTAGGAGTTTTGATGAGGAAACGCAGGTCGGGCTTTTGAGGATTCATGTACCTCACTAGCCATTATGTATGAACAGGTGGTCAGGTCTAGCTAACTTGTCCACCACCCGGAGGAAGAAGGTGTATATGTATGATTATGATCATTTATGTATGCGCACGAAAGATATGTATGACAACCAATAATTATGATATGATTACACGAGGAGAAGGTTGGAGATTGTGCACGCTCACTCGCCGAGCTTAAACCCTTATGAACAATTATGAATGAATATGAACGTCGTAATCCCGTTGATGTTTTCTATTGTTTTAACCACTTGGTAAATTCTTATCAAACTTCACACGGGATTAGGGCTTGCATGTATGTGTTTAATTTATGCGATATTATATTTCTTATGCCCCGTTTTTATACCCACCAGTCTCTTTTAGACTGAACCCGGTTGTTTTCAGTTGTTTTGTGCAGGTATAGGAGTGCTAGGCGGGAATACAAGTCGTCTAGGTCTTGCATTTATGTTTAGCACTTCTTTTCAGTCTCATATTTCATACTCTTGTTGTTACTTTTGTATTTGGTCATAGTTTAGATTGGAGCGATATGATTTTGTAGGCCGTGAGTGCCGTGCATATTTGAATGCTCTTGTATATTGATTTTTGGAGCTTGGTGGCTCACTGTATATGCTTGGTCGTTATGGCTTCCGCAAATTTTCTTTAACTCTGATTCTATATGTTTCTTGAGTTGAATGGTTTAAGGGTTAGTCCCGCCTAGCATAGCGTGTGTGTTGTGTCCCCGTTCGCCGTGGATTTGGCACGTGTATGGACTTCCATTTCATATACGGGTCGGGTCTCGGTGCGGGGGATGTGGTACCTTACGCTCGGGTGCTACAGCAACCACATTATACTTCACTTATATATCAAACTAACCATGAAGCATGCATTAACTCATCAATAATCCATCAACAAAATCCTATATACACTCATGATACCAACTTCTCATGTTCTTCATGAATTCATGCAAGCTTTGAAGTAAAAAAGTCCTAAACATGCTTCTAACCATAAATAAACAAGATGGCTTCACATAATCATCAAAACCCTACATCATCATGTGCTCAAGAGATCAAATAAATTCTCATTCTACCTTGAACTAGAAGAAGGAATGGATGAAATGATGTGATGAGGTTGATGCTTCCAATTATACGATTATCTTCCTTGAATCAAGCTTGAAATGAGATGAAATCTTCTTCCTTCCTCTTGGTGTTTCGATCGATATTTAGTGGGTGTGTGTGTGAAGTTCTTGATCTAATGTGTAATGTATGAAATGTGAGAGAAGAGATGCATATAAGATATATTATATCTCCCACTAATGTATATGAGTCATCACATTTTGCATAAAAGTCTCCAAGGGTTTTGAATTCATGCAAACTAGTTCTATTCCATGGAAAATGATCATTTAACTCCAAATCATTTAATGCAATTAAGTCCGCATAATTAAATAAATAATCAAGGAAGGATACATATGAACATTTAATCACATTAGCAATAGAGGTCATAAAAGTTCATGGAATTATTATGCATCTAATATTATGAAAATTATAAAATGACATATAATGATTGAATGAAAAAATTGGGGCGTTACAGGCAGCAACCCAGATTCACTTTTTTTTTAAAAAAAAATTACAGAAAACCGGCGCTCCTGACCGGTTTCCAGGGCTGAAACCGGCTAATTTTTTCGGCCATATACGGGTCCTCTTGCTACTGGTTTTAGGGGTTAATTCAGGCAGGACCTTGCGCCGGTCAGGGGTTGGACCGGCCGGTCCGGTCCGATTTTGAAACACTGAGTACAGGAGCTAAATTATTTTTTTCAATAATAATAATACTAAGAATAATAACCACCTTGGGGAACAAGAATATGTTTTCAGTTGATGAATGCATGCATAGTGTTAGAAGCCATGCCCAGTTGTATTATTATATATACGTAATCAAAAAACTTTTTTAGTGTGTGTGACTCAAAGAAAAAAAGGCAACACACAACACCTTCGCCATTGCCCAGTTAAAGACGAGATCAATACAATCTCCCAAATACGTCGGACACCAACAATTATTTTTTGGTGCGAACGACTAATTAATTAATACTCAAATATATAAATATATAATTACATTGACATTGAATTTGAAAATTTAATTACTTTTTATATGACAGTTCAAAGATTTAATTATTTTCATAGGCCAACTGAAATATTTGATTCCGACATTTCTTGTTTTGTATCACACATTCGTTTTCAATATTTTTATATTAACACTCGAATAGTTAAAATTTTTATTCGTGTTAGAACATAGTATTTGGAAAAAACATTGATAATTTGATTCATTGTGCATGGTTTTCTATGTTACAATCTTTACAACTACTAACAAAGATATATAGGCCCTAAGAAACAATCCCTACAAATCTTGACAATAATATTGATTAGGGATTAAACCCGGTAAGTCAACTATACCATATAATGATATTCTAACACTGCCCCTCAAGCTAAGTGATGGAATCCCCAATCCTTAGCTTGCACAGTGCCGTTTGGAAGATTTGAGTAGTGACCGCCTTTGTAAGTATGTCGGCTAGCTGATCTTCGGACCTCACAAAGGGAATGGAGATAATGTCATCCTCCAACTTCTCCTTAATGAAATGTCACGTGCTTTGTTCTGTCGTGCTGTACCAGATTCTCTGAGATGCTAATTGCAGCTCTGTTGTCACACCTCAGAGGACTTGGGCCTTCGGATTCCATGCTCATTTCTGCCATCAATTTTCTGAGCCAAATAAGCTCGGTGACTCCTTTTTCAATTCCCCTAAATTCAGCTTCGGCACTAGAGAGTGCCACAACCTTCTGTTTTTTACTTCTCCAGGTAACCACATTTCCCCCAACAAGTGTAATAATCCCAGATGTGGACCTTCGGTCATTCGGATTCCCTGCCCAATCTGTGTCAGTGTATGCCTCAATGTTGAGATGACCATGTCGCCCGAATATAATCCCCGTTCCTACAGTACCCTTAAGATACCTGATTATGCGGATGACAGCTTCCATATGTTCTTTTTGTGGCTGGTGCATGAATTGGCTCACAATACCTACTGAGTAGGCGATGTTGGGTCGCTTGTGAGACAAGTATATCAGTTTCCCAATCAAACGCTAATATCGTTCCTTGTCTGTTCTTTCCCCACTTTCATCCATCCTGAGTCTGTGGTTGACTTGTATTAGAGTTTCCACGGGTTTGCAATCCACTAACTCAGTTTCTGCCAACAGATCCAGAATATACTTCCTCTGAGAAATAAATATCCCCTTCTGCGATCGAAGAACTTCAATACCTAAGAAGTACTTCAACCCTCTGAGATCCTTCATTTCGAATTCTCTAAACAGATTCTCCCTAAGGTTCTCCATTTCTTCCTTGTCACTACCTGTTATAATCATTTCATCGACATCAATGATCAAATACGTGATCAAATCTCTTCGTTTCTTTAGGAACAGGGTGTGATCAGAGTTACTTTGGACGTATCCATGTCGCTGCATAGCCAGTGTGAACCTGTCAAACCATACTCGAGGTGACTACTTGAGTCCGTATAGTGCTCTTCGGAGTCGGTACACCTCACTCTAGCTAAAATCTTCAGTGAATCTGGGTGGAGGTTCCATGTAGACTTCCTCATTCAAATCCCCATGCAGAATGGCATTCTTCACATCAAACTGATGAAGTGGCCAATCCTTATTGGCTGCTACACGCAACAACAATCGAACTGTATCTAGTTTTGCCACTGGTGAGAAAGTCTCAGAATAGTCGATCCCGAACGTCTGAGTGTACCCTTTCGCAACCAGTCGGGCCTTATACCTTTCAATGGAACCATCAGCTTTATGTTTAACTGTAAATATAACAGCCCAAAACAGGGTCTGGATGAAGACGGTAAGCTAAGGGCATTGGTAAAGCGTTTATACACCGTGATCCAACTTTTTAAAACCTTCATGCATTGCATTCTTACATGATCAAAGTGCTTATATGTGATCGACAGTGTTTTAACGGGGAATTCCTGACCTTTGACTCATTTTACTATTCATAACCCGAGCCTACCTTGTTCATATTGCTACTCGAACCTTAGAGGTTCACAACTTATGTTTCCCAGTCGTTTGAACTTGTTTCCCAAGCTCAGAGAGTCTTTCTTGAACCATAAGGGTATTTTTGGAACTTACCGACCAAAGTTACTATTTATCTGAAAATGAGCTTTTGATTCTGATATCTTTTCCTACCCAAGTTCACAGTCAAATCGATCCTTGAGTCGAGACGAATCTTTTAAAATTATTCTTGACTTGGAAATCTATTTTGAGCTTTGCTTTATTGAAAATATTTACGAAAACCCTAGTTCACTATTCCTTCTACGAACGGTTTTCATTCGGAAAATGTTTTCTCTTTGGATTTGCATTACTCGAGCTATTTCAAGATTTTTGAGATGTTTTACAGCCCTTGATTCAAACCCTAGCTTGAGATTTTGAAACGAACGTTTGTACGTGAGAATTCACTATTCATTCTACTTTTTCAACTTTTTATCCGTAAAACGTTTTATAGTCGATATTGGATTCAAAAAGCTTCTCGATTTATTTTATGATTTTTCAAAATATTCCGGACTTGAAAATCATTCCCGAAAGTCCTTTTACACTCGTGTTTAAGTTTAGGGTTCAAACTTTCTATACTTTGAACTAATTTATCTTTTAAACGGTAAATCCGATTTCGACCTATGAATAGGCGTTTCGAAGCTAATTTTTATCCCAACGGAATGAGCAAACTTACAGCCACTTATCCTCGAGCTTTGGAAATGAAATTACCGAAAAACCCCCCAGCAGCCCCTATTCTTGTTCCATGAATGATGAAGCTTCCAAGATAAGCTATACTTTATTTCCAAGGTGCGGGGCTTATCTCCAGCTATAAATAGAGGGCAAGAGGCATCACATTCTTTGCTCAAAGTTGTGTTAACAACACCCTTTCTCTCCCTCTCCTCCCCCTCTTGCCGTGAGGATCCCCCCCTCTCTATATAGGTTAGTTGTTTTTATTTTATGCTATAGTTTTATGTTATGTTTTAGTTTAGTTTATGTTTTTATGTTATGGTATGTTGATATTATGTTTAGGTTGGGTCTTAGGGTCTTCCCTAAGCCATATAGGATTTTATTTTGTGCATTTATGGTATAGTTTTTATGATATGTTTGAATAGATGTTTATATGTTTTAATTTTTTAGTATATACTTGAATATGTTATGGAATGCTCAATTTGAATTATGTTCATGCATGTTATCTAATGGAATATTAATCTATGATCAATTATGTTATAACATGTTACATGTTGTTATTGAATTTAATTTGTTACATATTACACGTTCTATGATCATGATATGATATGAAATATGTTGAGACATGTTCTGTAGCACCCCTTAACACGTGGAGGTACCACACCCCCGAACTATAGGTCAATCCACATACGAAACGGCCAATCCGTACATGAACCAACCTATAGCGAACGGGTGACAATGCAATACACGACAAGCTAGGCGGGATTACTAATATGTGCAACAAAACAAAGCAGAAGCATAAACTAGTTTCTTGCAAATATTTTCATTTATCAAATCATGTCATTTCTTGTTTACCAACTAAAATATGTTCTAACTCTACATATCAATACATTATCATCTTTAAATACAAACAATTAACATTAAACATAATTCCTTGAACAGTAAATAGACAAGTGAATATCATGCACCGTGCTTGACTCGATTACAAAGACTGGACTCGACTCACTTCCCGCTTAGCGTGCACCTGCAATAACCTGAAAGGTGGAGGCATCAGTCTGTGAAGACCGAGTGAGGGGTTTACATACATATTAGCGCAGACAACATGCAAGTCATATTCTCGAGTAAAGATTTATAAAAGATAAATATACAAGTTCAATAATAATATAGCTTCGCCTGAGAATACAACTATCAATATTAAATACTTGTTCTTTTTATGCAATCAATACATGGCCCCGGCGAGTAAGGGCGGTCTCCAACCGAACTCCAAATGTACATGAACATGCTTGCTTGATTATTAAACAATAAGTGATCATACAATTCAATTATCGTGCAATCGTGCATGTGTAATCATATAACACCTTCATGGAATGGAAATCATGCAATAACCCGAGGATAATCCGCGGTGCCGGATTCATCCCCAGTCTCCTTCTTCCTCAGGTTGATGATGGGATTGCAAGGCCCCAACATCCATGCATGTTGAGAAGAGGGTACATGAATCCCTAAGCCCGGAGCTCCTTCCTCCACTAACCTCCTAGTGGATTCAGGGGTGACCCCAAATGTGGTGAGGATAGTGCCAGAGTTACCCGTCAGCCCTTGCTTTCCCGGTTGGCTCTAGTCTCTACCCTCGGGCCCATCGTGAACGGTCATGCTACTCGCCTAAAACATGCTTGATTCATGACAATAACATGGCTTGCTTGCTTGCTTGCGTTACATGAACATGACTTGAAATCATAAGTCATTTCATGAAATTATAAATATAAATACCTTTGGCCGAAAGATCACGTACAGGTTATACGGGTTATATATAACTAGCAATTAAACCCCACCTGACAGGCGCCACACGACTCATGGACATGTGAACGTGCTCATGCTCGACCATCTCCTCCGTGGAGAATAACTGAACAAGAAACGGGACAATGTACGTGCATGAGACCATAATTCAAGAACATTACTCCATATAAGACGCAAGGCGTGATCATGTATGAGACGCCGAGCAATAAACAATGTAGCATGGTAACATCTTGTTTTGACACATAATTAATCATATAATAGCAATTTGGGCTCAAATAAGCCATCGGGTCGAGGGGCTAAAAATGTAATTTTATGCAGAAACTTTCTGCACTTCCAGAGGGCTGGGAACGGCCGTTCCAGGTTTCAGTTCAAAGTGGGAAGGGCCGTTCCCACCTGTCGGGCTCCCCGAAGATGGGAACGGCCATTCCCGTCTGTGAGACAAAGTGGGAACGGTCGTTCCCGTCCTCGCCGCCAAGCACACTATTCAAAATATGGGAACGACCGTTCCCTAATTACAAAGGGAACGGGAAGGGCCGTTCCCGTTACGCAGAAGATGTAGAAACAGAGGATGAAGAACAGGGGAGGCACGAAATGAACCCAAATCTCCTCAAACACTCATAATTCAATTCCATAATCTATAATTCAAGAAGAGAAGTATGAATACATGCTTGAGAGGCAATGACACTCAATATAAACACATAATTCATACCTAATCCTCAAGAATCATCACTTCAAGCTCATATATCAATTTAGCATATAACTCCATAAACCTCAAGAATCATGAATGAAATTCAAGTCTAAAGCTTAGGATCATGCTTCTAACAATTAAAGCACCTAATATCTATACTATATATTAATCGTGAGACCCAAGTTGTAACCGCTTTGTTCTCTTGGTGTCCTCTTTTTCTTTTCTTTTTCTTTTTCTTTATTTATCTTTTATCCAACTTTATCTCTTCCACGTGCTGTTAATTTCTCTTTTCTATTTCATCACTTCTCTTCTTAGTTTCTCTTTTCTTTCTTATCGGTTGTATTTTTTTTAATTATAATTTTTATCACTTTATATAATTTAAATTTTTATAATTATTAATATGACATTATCTTATCTTACTTATTTATTTATTTATCATAAATTAATGATTATATTAAAAAATTATAGAGTATATATTTAATAAAAACTTTTCAATTTTAATATATTTATATAATAATTATTTTTTATTTGCACATGCATAGAATGTGCAAAATTGCTAGTTCCATTTATTCTCAAACCCTAGCTTCAAGAATTATTATCAGGAATCCATATATATAACCATCTCTACCTTGAATGAAAGAAGAAGAAGAAAAGATGGAGATGTGATGAAGATGATAGCTCAAAACTTCCAATTCCTCAAAGATTTTGGCAAGAAATGATGAAATCCCTCCTTCTCATGGTTGAGGTTTGGATCGGTAGAGCAAGGGAGCAAATATGGGATGATTGGCATGAAATGAAAAATGATGATTGAGGAAGAGATGTGTATACCGATATATTTGGGGAAAATATGCAATATTTATGATGAAATCCTTAAAGTTCTATAAGTTATGGAATTGAGGATCTAAGGTTTACAAATTGATCAATTTAGTCCCCAAGATTTTCATGCAATTTGGTCCTCTATTTTATGTAAATGAACAATTAAGGACAATTAAGCAATTAAGATACATTCGTCAATTAACTCACGTAACAATAAATTCAATATGTAACATAATTCCCAAGTTGGCATACATTTCATATATTTTCACGTAATCATATTGGAACACAATTTATAAAATTAATATAACACGTATAAATTGAATAAATAAAAAAATAAAAATAAAATCCTAACGCTCGAAACTCACACGCGTCGAGCGTACCTGACTGTCTGAAATTCGGGGCGTTACATGTTCTTATATGGTGATATGATTCATGAATTATGAATTGAGCTTACGATATGTTATGGATTAATGGAATAGAGCCTTGATCATATGTTACACACTTTAATATTGTCACATGTTATAACCTAAGATAGAATAGTGTTTCATAACTTGATGTTATGCTTTAATTAGACCTCTTAACCATAGGTTATACCTTTAACCTAGATCACACTTGATTTAATAACATGAACTTGAAACTATAGGTTATAATCAAGATCATAATTGAATTAGGGTGTGTGCATGTGCGCATGCCGTGTGTGTGTGTACGTGTGTGTGTGTTTTGTGTGTATGTCGTGTGTGTGTGTCTGTGTGTATAGTAAGGGTTTGACCCGACCCTTTGACCCAACATGTGAATAGTAACCTATGAATAGTAATCATGAATAGTAATCTGGAACAGTAATTTTGCATAGTGCTTTTAAATAGTAAAAATGAAATAAAACTTGTGCTTTCTTAATAGACATTTGCACCTAGGGTTTTCAAATCCAGGGTCTAAAATGTGTTTTCAAAATGAGTTTTCTTTCGTGGACTTGTTTCATACCCTAAGGTTTTGCGATAGGATTCATAATTTGATTAATTCTTATTCGATTATAGTAAGATCATAGTCCCACGTTAAGAGTGACTCACTTTAACGTATTCCTTTGTGTGTTACCTTTCTTGAATACCTTAAATGGTGTTACTCTATTATGTTACATGTTCCTTGTTCATTTGTTTCATGCATTTCATATGCATCATGGTTAGTAGTGGGTCTTAGTTCTTAAGCTCACTCTAGTACACCACCTACAGGGGTTAAAGTCAAGCACTGGGATCCCCAGGGCACCATGTAATCTGTCTACTTACCTTTTGTTACTATTAGGTGAGGTAAAGGTAAAACGTTTTCCAACTGGAACCATGATTCTACTTTAGTATCATATGTTTTGAAATTCAAAGCTAAACCTCATTTTGAACTATCCCTTTTATTGGGACATTCTTTTGAAAGGATCATTCATACTTTAATAGTATACCTTGATCTAAAGCACATGTTTGCCAAAGTTCTGCATTCTTGTTCAATGACAGTTGCATGTTCTGCATATGTTTTCAAAGTACAGTTTCACATGTTCACATGTTTTATAAGATATCATCACATGTTTTACAGACAGCATCACATGTTACAGTTACAGTTTCACATGTTAATAGTTAGCACCCGGAGAGGTACTCTGATCACTGCTAATCTGAAATGCAAGCATACAGTTTACAGTTTGGGCCCGGGGGTTATATGTAGAGGTGATGTTCGGGAGGTGTGCGCCAACGACATCACTAATACCGACCACCATAATAGACAATTGACACCGACTTTTAACAGGAGGTTTGTTAAGTCAGGACAATCTGTCTGGGAATGGACCGGAAATCTATTCCCACTACATGTTACAGGTCGCCTAGGGCTAGCTACCCGAAGTGACAACCGGTGGAGGATGGTGCATGTTTGTATGTGTTGGTGGGGTATTGTTGACGTTGGTCCGATACTCTACTATATGTGGAGCTATTGTTGATCCTGGTCCAATACTCTACTTGATCATGTTTTTTGGAGTAAGGTTGGAGAAGCCTAGCTTGCGGGCAAAATTCTGTTTCATAAATGATGGTTCATATTTGGAAAAGTTCACTGTACCCTTATCCCGTTTCTAAAAGTATTATGAACCACCCATAGCATATGTGTGTGCGTGTGACAGCATTCATGAAAGTGTTTTTAAAACTCTCTTTTTCTCATAGCATTGCATCAAAAGAGTTTTATCAATTGAACTTGTTTCAAGTTCTTCTTTAAAGCTTTGAATTAAGAGTTCTGAACTTTACTTCAAGTTCACTATCACTTACAGTACTTTCTTTAAAGAATTCCCTCACTTAGTCCTTTTGACTAATACCTCTCCCGTTTTCTTGCCTCATGGTTTCAGGTCTTGCAGCTGCAGTCTAGAGGTATCTTGAAGCTCTAGATTGTCATTTTTGTTTCAGTCAGGACTTATAATTTTTCTCTTTTGTGTCCTGCATATGTTATATGGCTGCATCGCCATATGTTTCTGAATACTTGAGTATCTTTTTTATACTCTTTCTGCTACTCTGCTATCGATACCTTAAACTCTATTATATTGGTATCAATATGTGAATATGATATTTGTTCTGATATGACAAGTCTCTGTTACCGATCAATATGTTCTTGCTTGTTACATGCCACCACGCACATGCTTTCAAAAGTTTTAAAATACTCTGATTTTCCATTGTATAGCCACATCGTTATACATGTATAGTTCTGAGATTGATAGCTGTTCGCTGGAGTATTTCTTGAGTGATGGCTCACACCATTACTTGAGAGGTGCTTCAGTATGGGGGTTGGGGCGCCGCTCTCCTCATGTTCTGGTACGGGTGGGGGCGCTACATCCTGAGGTTGTTGGAAAACACGAATCAGAAAGCAGCGGAATTTAAAAAAAATTTTCCAACAAAAGGACCTTGAACTCGCAATCGTGTAACCAAATTCGTAAAGATAGAAAACTTACTTTTCTTTTATTCTTTCTTGAAGCGTTTCAAGCCACCCAAGAACGCTCTTCTCGCGGCTTGATCCCCTCTCCTTTGGTAAAGCTCGAATCTTCAAACTTCTAACTTGAAGTCTCTAGAGAAAGTCCACCAACTTGATCACAATCTAACTAGTAAGGATGCTAGTTCTCTAGTTAGTGTTTAGGCTTAACCTAGGGTTTAATATAATCTTGGAGAAAGGAAGGTGTTCAACACATGAACCAAGAATTGTCAATTAGCTCCATAAGGAGCTCGAGCTCCCCTATTTATAGGAAAGGGGGTGCCGAAATTCCTAGTCCTTTATGGGCTAGGATTTTGGTCCCTCTCTCCTATTACTTGATCATCAAGTATTTTCCAACTTTGACTTTGAATTCTAATTCTAGTCAACTTTTAAGAGAGCTAAAAATATCCAAACTATTTTTGGATAATTTTATACTTTATTTATTATAAAATAAATAACTTATTTTTATCTAATTAATTAATTCATAATTAATTAACTAGATTATTTTCTCCAAAATTAGACTTTCCTTTTAATTCAAAATTAAACCAAAGTCTATTAAATAATTAACCAATTAATTATTTAATATATATATAATATATATATATACACACGTGTGTGACACGTGTCACAGTGACACGTGTCACTCACGTGAGCCACACGTGTGAATTCACACGTGTGGAACCCTCTGGGCCCGATTAACTCGTTTAATCATTTTCAAGCCTCAACTCATGTAACCAAGTTGTTGTGTGTGACCCTCTAGGTTCTCAATTCAATTAGCAGTGACCCTAATTAATTAATTCACTAATTAATTAATCAGTCCACAGATTAAACGACCATAGTCTAGCAACAGGTGTTTAACCCCTAGCTGAATTGGAATGTTCGGATTCGACAGAACCTTTAAGTCATTGATTCATGTGAGATACAATCCTCCTACTTACTATCTCTCAACCAAGATCTAGGGCAAGGGAATAATCAGAACCCTAATAATCCGGTCTTAAAGCTAAGTGCATTTCATATCCATTTGATCTCAATCCAAGAAACCCTTTTCTTGATGTCTTGATCTACTGCCTTGGCCAAGGACTCCATATGGCATATGAATGACTTACACAATAAGAGATCACCTTGCAAATGCAAGTGTAGGTCCTTTCTTGATTCTCATTCACTTTCATGAATCACTTGTGCAGCCCCAGCATAAGCCTTGAATCAGTTGTCTAAGGCGACACCCTTTAAAGCTTATACCAAAGACTACAGAGTTAACTCATAAAGTAACATGGAACCTCAAGTCTAAGGATCAATTAATCACATCAATGACTCGTGAGATATTTCCTAATCTGGAAGTTTCCATTTCCTGAAATAGAAACTTCCTTTCCCATTTAGGAATGTTCTCACACGGGGCACCTCAGTGAACTTACTTATTAAAGTAAGCACCCTCATGTATCACGCACGTATCAACTATACACTTTGCACCTCCATGAAACAAGGTGGTCCTTCTTAAGGGCGTGATCCCACAAGCAAGCCTTAGAGGAGTCAGGTTGACACTCCCACTGTCTGTAGGACTCATCGGCTTGGAGTATTTTACTAATCATGACTTATGTGATATAGGGCTCGTTTCATGAACCATTTCACCTAAATGGTAGAGTCCTAAAGTCATCAGGATTAGGGGAGTTCTCATACATGCACAGCTAAAGTAAACGCATACCAAACAAGAGCATATAAAGAAGTGTTGCCTCAATTCGTTATTTTATTCAAAGATTGTCTGTGATTACAATAAGGAAAAGCACAAAGCGGATATACAATCGGCTTTCTAGGGCACTATTCCTAACAATCTCCCACTTGCCCGTCAAAGCCATTCTAAAGCTACTCTAAGTCCCATCTTCTGAAGATGACCTTGGAAAGCTTCTCGACTAAGGGGTTTAGTAAGTGGATCTGCCACGTTCTCTGCTGATGTGACCCTCTCAATTTGCACATCTCCTCTTTTGATAATATCACGGATTAGGTGATACTTCCTCATAATGTGCTTGGTCCGTTGGTGAGATCTTGGTTCTCTTGCTTGAGCAACCGCCCCAGTGTTGTCACAAAACACAGTAATGGGGTCTTTCATGCTAGGAACAACATTCAACTCTTGAATGAAGTTTCTTATCCAAACACCTTCCTTAGCTGCATCATTTGCAGCTAAGTATTCGGCCTCAGTGGTCGAATCTGCAGTGGTAGTCTGCTTGGAACTCTTCCAACTCACTGCTCCGCCGTTTAGGCAGAAAATGTATCCTGATATTGACTTAAAATCATCTAAGTCAGATGCAAAGCTTGCATCGCAGTATCCTTCGACAGTAAGATCTTTTTGACCTCCGTAAACTAAGAATAAATCTTTAGTACTTTTCAAGTACTTAAGAATATTCTTCACGGCAGCCCAGTGACCATCTCCAGGGTCAGATTGGAAACGACTTGTTACACTAAGTGCATAAGCCACATCCGGTCGAGTACATAACATTGCATACATTATGCTACCTATTGCTGATGCATAAGGTGTATGAGTCATTCTTTCCTTCTCAAGGTCAGTCTTAGGACACATCTTCTTTGAAAGACATGTTCCTACACTCATAGGAAGGTTCTTAACCTTTGCCGACTCCATATTGAATCTCTTCAATACTTTGTCAATGTACATCGACTGTGATAGTCCTATTAACCTTCTAGATCTATCTCTATAGATTTTAATTCCAAGGATATAGGACGCATCACCAAGATCTTTCATCTCGAATTGGTTCGATAACCATAACTTAGTCACTTTCATGTCATCCTTCGAATTCCCAATAAGAAGGATGTCATCAACATAAAGTACTAAGAATTGTACTGAGGTCTCCAATTCCTTTCTATACACACATGATTCATTCGAAATTTGGATGAAGCCAAATGCTTTGACCGATTCATCAAATCGAATGTTCCAATTCCTAGAAGCCTGTTTCAATCCATAGATTGATCTTTGGAGTTTGCAAACCTTTTGCTCACTCCCACTGAATGTGAAACCTATGGGTTGCTCCATATAAATGTCTTTGTCAATGTCACCATTGAGAAAGGCAGTTTTCACATCCATTTGCCATATCTCATAGTCATAATATGCAGCAATGGCAAGCATGATTCGAATGGACTTTTGCATTGCAACTGGTGAAAAGGTTTCGTCAAAGTCCACGCCGGGTCTTTGAGTGAATCCTTTTGCAACCAGTCTTGCTTTGTAGGCTGCAATGCTTCCATCAACTCCAAGCTTTCTCTTAAAGATCCATTTGCAACCTATGGGTTTGACCCCATCAGGCAAATCTACCAAGGTCCAAACTTGGTTGGAGTTCATGGAATCCATTTCGGATTTCATGGCTTCTATCCACTGTTCAGAGTCAGAATCTGAAAGTGCCTCCTCATATGTTAAAGGATCATTATCCTCTTGAGAGATTTCATGGAAGAATCCATACCATCTCTCCGGCTGTCTAGGAGTGCGTTCAGAACGCCTTAGAGGAGGATTTTCGTGTGTATCGAAATTCGTGATTGGTTGTAGTTGATCAGAGTGGGACGTTTCTTCAGTGGGTGATGTGGGGTCATTTTGTACTTCTTCTAATTCTATGATCTTTCCTTTCTTTTCTTTAAGGAACGGTTCCTCAAGAAAAGTGGCATTTCTGGAAACAAACACCTTTTGCTCAGATTGATCATAGAAGTAGTATCCTATGGATTCCTTAGGATAACCTACAAAGTAGCATAAGTTAGAACGAGACTCTAACTTATCTCCCACTGTCCTCTTCACGTAAGCAGGACAACCCCAAATTCTTAAGTAAGAATAACTAGGGATTTTACCATGCCACATTTCATAGGGCGTCTTAGGGACTGACTTAGAGGGAACAAGATTCAAAATCTTTGCTGCACTTTCTAGGGCATAACCCCAGAAGGAAGGTGGTAAGTCAGTGAAACTCATCATGGAACGAACCATATCAAGTAGGGTTCGATTCCTTCTCTCAGAAACTCCATTAAGCTGAGGAGTTCCCGGAGGAGTCCACTGAGAGATAATCCCATTATCCTTGAGATGATTAAGGAATTCTTCACTAAGATATTCGCCTCCTCGATCAGATCGAAGTGCTTTGATCTTGTGACCAGTTTGGTTCTCAACCTCCTTTTGAAATTCTAAGAATTTCTCAAAAGCTTCAGATTTATACTTCATTAAGTATAGATAACCATACCGACTAAAGTCATCAGTAAAGGTTATGAAGTACTGATGATTGTTTCTAGTGCTTACACTAAGCGGTCCACAAACATCAGTATGGATCAAATCCAAAACCTCAGTGGCACGTTCCACAGTTCCTTTAAAAGGAACTTTGGACATCTTTCCTTTGAGACAGGATTCGCAAGAAGTCAACTCTTTGAGATCATTTTCAGAGAATGATCCTAAAGTGTTTATCTTGCTAATTCTGTTCTTGGAAATGTGTCCCAATCTAGCGTGCCATAAGGAAGCTGAAACTTTGTCATCTCTCTTACGCTTTGTTTCTCGTTGAATATTCATAATATTGATATTTTGAGTTAGGTAAAGTCCATTACTTAGAGTACCGATGTGAACGGAAGAGTTGTTCCGTTTGATAAAATATTTACCATTCTTAATATAAGTTTCATAACCTTCACAATCTAATATTGGAACTGAAATTATATTACGAATAATGCTCGGTACATAAAGGACTTTGTTTAATACTAACTCAAAACTACCTAAATCTAATCTAATTGTGCCTAAAGCTCGAGCTTCAACGTTTGAGCCATCGCCGATCTTCAAGACACATTCTCCTTCTTTGAGTTGTTGGACTTCACTTAGCATCTGTACATCATTACAGATATGAGTTCCACAACCGGTATCAAGTACCCAAGAACTAGAATTAATAGAAAGATTTACTTCAACGAGAAAGATACCTTTCTTTAGAGTAGCCTTGTACTCTGGGCAGTTTCTCCTCCAATGTCCCGCTTTGCCACAATGGAAGCAAACATCCTCTTTCTGATCACGCTTCTTCTTTTGGGCCTTCCCCTTCGAAATGCCACCAGTGGGCCTAAGGGGTTTCTTCTTCTTCTTTTGGGCTTTCTTGCCCTTACCTTTAGAAGGCCCAGAAGAGGAAGATGGAGCATTCACCATCAAAACCTTATTGTCCTTCTTGATCGTGCTTTCAGCAGTCACAAGCTGACTAATCAGCTCAGCTACAGTAGTACCAGCATGATTCATGTTGAAGTTAAGGACAAATGGGTTGAATGATGGTGGGAGCGAAGCTAGCAACAAATCCACTGAAAGTTCATCTTTCAGTGGCATGTCCATGGAAGCAAGTTTCTCAGTAAGGGCAAGAAACTTGAGTCCATATTCATGGACACTTGAACCTTCCCTCATTCTCAAGTGGAACAATTCCTTTGAAGTGTTATACCTTGTAACACGTTCATGAGGGCGGTAAAGTTGCTCTAAGTGGTCGTAAATCTCCCAAGCAAATTCCATGGCCTCATGTTGCCTTTGCAAGTCCGGAGACATGTTAGCCAACATAAGGCAACGGGCTTGGAGATTATCATCCTTCCACTTCTGAATCGCATCCCGCTCAGCCCGAGTGGGAGCCTCCCCTTTGGGACTAGGCTCCCCTTCGAAGAGAACATAAGTTCTCTTCTCAGAATCTAAAATGATTTTTAGATTCCTCAGCCAATCAGAATAGTTGGGACCAGTCAACTTGTTTGACTCGAGGATCGATACAAGAGGGTTTTTGGTTGCCATTTCAAAACACGTAGAGAATCACAGAATCTACGACCTAAATGGTAAAACAGAGAACTAGTGAGCATGCTGAATTATAACGATATACAAAAGATAAGGTCTTTAATCTATTGTAGCTCCCACTGTTTTTCAAAGATCTAGAATTCCCAAAGATCTAAGAGGAACACGTTTCCCAATGGGTACTAAGATCCTAGGCATTTTACCTCGAACCCACGACTCGCGGACATTCTAAGTAAGAACCCTAGGTAGGTACAACTTACCAATTCTAACACCTTTAGAACTCTTAGTAATTGTTTTTGCATCACCTATCTTTCAATATGGACCCACGACTCGTGCGACATCCATATTTACTTAGGCGTTAAGCTAGACCCATCAATCATAAGATCATGACCAAAACTTAGTTCGAACGACCCACGACTCGCGGACATCGCCCTTGCTAAAATTGACCACGAAATATTGATCATTTAAAATGATTAATTAGGTAACTAAGAACTAATAAGCTCCACTAGCTATCCCACGACTCGCGGACAATAACTAGCTTTACTTACTAAACTTAAAACCTATTGATGGAATGCTAGGAATTTAATTCAAAATTTGCATCTCGAATTAAACACCTATTTGTTCGAAATTAGCTTAATATTTAATGGGAATTTTCGAATCAACCGGAGAGTTGTCCGGTTCGACCTCACCAACATATATGTTATCCAATTTTATTAGTCTTGATTAATGCAAGTACACTTAAATGCATTTCAAACAAGCACATAAACAGATAACATGTCCTAGCATGATACTAACATGTAATGATCATGGGTTCTACCTATCTTATGCGTGATATGTGGGAGCCACTCCACAATCACAAGTTCTAACATACATGCCACATAAACAGTTCAAATCACATAAGGGAAAGCAGTAACAAAATACGAGCCCTATCTCTATTACATTTAACAATTGAGATTCCCCTCCCTAACATTTTGAGGGGTCTTCACTTATGGCCTCCTTGTTACTTGAATGTGGTCCATCTTACTCCATGGGTGCATTGTCTCCAAAATGAAAATAAAACCTCACCACCTATCTCTACTCTCAAATTACAATAAAAAGAAAAAGACATAAAGTAATAAGGCTCAATCTTCATATTGGCCTTAGACAATTACACGGGGCATACCCCGGCCTCAAAAACAGTAATATGGAAAGCCACATAATAAATCACATAACAGTACGCACATAAGTGAGGCTCCAACCTCAATTGAAAAACGCAACTATAGGGCTCCAACCCCAATTTAAACCATCCACGTGCATAAATTAAAACCATACATAGATCTAAACCCATGATCACCAAACATGCTTTTGCAAGAATTTAAATTTAACCATTAAATTAAAATTCTCGCTTTAAGCTCTAATAGCTTAAAACACGACTTGATGCGAGTCTTATTTATAAAAGTTTTCAATAAATCCCAAATTACCAAAACAAATAAAATTCCAATTAATTTCTGAAAATTAATAATTTTATCAAAGATGTATTTTCCCAAAATATAAACCGCTTCAATTTCTCAAAAATCCCAATTTTAAGTTTTATTCAAAAATTAAAAATAAATATTCAAAAATAAAATTTTTAAAATTAAAATAAAAAATTGGGACTGGATTGCACGAAACACAAAAGGGCCGGATCACGAAAGCGGGGCCCGTGCGCGAAACGGGGCGCAACGTCGCAAGCGCGCGCGGACGCGCACGGCAGGCGCGCACAGCGCCCGGCCAAGGCCAGGCGAGTGCGCGCACTGCGCGCGCATGCCGCGCGCCTCGCGCTCGCGCGCCCTGCTGGGCGGTGGGCGGCCAGTCTCGGCCGCCCTGGGCGGGCGCGCCTAGGCTCCCGCACAGGCGTGCGGGAGGAACTGGCGGCTGGCCGGTCTGTCCCGGCCAGGCCTGGGCGGTGACGGGCGGGCGCGCCTAGGCGTTCCCGGGAGGGCCTCCCGCGCGGTTGCGGGAGGGTGGCGCGCGAAGCCCGCGCGCGCGACTCCTTCGCGCGCGGGGTTTCGCGTGTTCATCGTGATCCGGGCTTTCGTTTCGTGTTTTCGTTCAAAACAAAACCAATCCAAGAAATCCAAAAACAGTTTATACAGTTTCAAATCTAAAATTGTTTTTCAAAAAATTAAATTTTATAAAAACCAATTTTCAGGAACTTTCAGGAAAAAATACAGTTTCGTAATTCAGGCTTTCTAAAACAATTACAAATACTCAATCGCATCAAGCCTAAGAATTTCTACCAAATTCAGTATAATTGAGACGAATCAGAAACACGATTAACGAGGTGGCTCTGATACCACTTGTTGGAAAACACGAATCAGAAAGCAGCGGAATTTAAAAAAAAATTTCCAACAAAAGGACCTTGAACTCGCAATCGTGTAACCAAATTCGTAAAGATAGAAAACTTACTTTTCTTTTATTCTTTCTTGAAGCGTTTCAAGCCACCCAAGAACGCTCTTCTCGCGGCTTGATCCCCTCTCCTTTGGTAAAGCTCGAATCTTCAAACTTCTAACTTGAAGTCTCTAGAGAAAGTCCACCAACTTGATCACAATCTAACTAGTAAGGATGCTAGTTCTCTAGTTAGTGTTTAGGTTTAACCTAGGGCTTAATATAATCTTGGAGAAAGGAAGGTGTTCAACACATGAACCAAGAATTGTCAATTAGCTCCATAAGGAGCTCGAGCTCCCCTATTTATAGGAAAGGGGGTGCCGAAATTCCTAGTCCTTTATGGGCTAGGATTTTGGTCCCTCTCTCCTATTACTTGATCATCAAGTATTTTCCAACTTTGACTTTGAATTCTAATTCTAGTCAACTTTTAAGAGAGCTAAAAATATCCAAACTATTTTTGGATAATTTTATACTTTATTTATTATAAAATAAATAACTTATTTTTATCTAATTAATTAATTCATAATTAATTAACTAGATTATTTTCTCCAAAATTAGACTTTCCTTTTAATTCAAAATTAAACCAAAGTCTATTAAATAATTAACCAATTAATTATTTAATATATATATAATATATATATATACACACGTGTGTGACACGTGTCACAGTGACACGTGTCACTCACGTGAGCCACACGTGTGAATTCACACGTGTGGAACCCTCTTGGCCCGATTAACTCGTTTAATCATTTTCAAGCCTCAACTCATGTAACCAAGTTGTTGTGTGTGACCCTCTAGGTTCTCAATTCAATTAGCAGTGACCCTAATTAATTAATTCACTAATTAATTAATCAGTCCACAGATTAAACGACCATAGTCTAGCAACAGGTGTTTAACCCCTAGCTGAATTGGAATGTTCGGATTCGACAGAACCTTTAAGTCATTGATTCATGTGAGATACAATCCTCCTACTTACTATCTCTCAACCAAGATCTAGGGCAAGGGAATAATCAGAACCCTAATAATCCGGTCTTAAAGCTAAGTGCATTTCATATCCATTTGATCTCAATCCAAGAAACCCTTTTCTTGATGTCTTGATCTACTGCCTTGGCCAAGGACTCCATATGGCATATGAATGACTTACACAATAAGAGATCACCTTGCAAATGCAAGTGTAGGTCCTTTCTTGATTCTCATTCACTTTCATGAATCACTTGTGCAGCCCCAGCATAAGCCTTGAATCAGTTGTCTAAGGCGACACCCTTTAAAGCTTATACCAAAGACTACAGAGTTAACTCATAAAGTAACATGGAACCTCAAGTCTAAGGATCAATTAATCACATCAATGACTCGTGAGATATTTCCTAATCTGGAAGTTTCCATTTCCTGAAATGGAAACTTCCTTTCCCATTTAGGAATGTTCTCACACGGGGCACCTCAGTGAACTTACTTATTAAAGTAAGCACCCTCATGTATCATACACGTATCAACTATACACTTTGCACCTCCATGAAACAAGGTGGTCCTTCTTAAGGGCGTGATCCCACAAGCAAGCCTCAGAGGAGTCAGGTTGACACTCCCACTGTCTGTAGGACTCATCGGCTTGGAGTATTTTACTAATCATGACTTATGTGATATAGGGCTCGTTTCATGAACCATTTCACCTAAATGGTAGAGTCCTAAAGTCATCAGGATTAGGGGAGTTCTCATACATGCACAGCTAAAGTAAACGCATACCAAACAAGAGCATATAAAGAAGTGTTGCCTCAATTCGTTATTTTATTCAAAGATTGTCTGTGATTACAATAAGGAAAAGCACAAAGCGGATATACAATCGGCTTTCTAGGGCACTATTCCTAACAGAGGTGGTATCAGAGCATCGGGTTAAGTAAGAAGAGACTTAACCTAGATTTCTCTCATGTTCCATCATGGATTATTCATGCATTGTGTCCAGGATCATTCTCTTATTGCATCGAGATAGGATATTTGGGGATTGCATGGTTCTGTTATCTGGATTTCATATCTGTGGTATCTTCTGTATAGCTATGGCAGTTCAGCTGCACCAGGATCCTAATCAGCAGATGGATGAGAATTCCTTTGAGCAGTTTGAGGCCCCACGTATTGTGGCAGTTTCTCGCCGTAGAGGCACTCGTTTCTATACCTGGCGCAGGTCTAGGAACAATGGCAGACCTGGGTATTCCTATCCTAACAGAGTTATGCATTATCTCGAGTCTGAGAGAGATGGTTACTTTCAGGAGTATCAGAGGACCTGTGAGGTTAGGTTGGAGTCTATGCGCCATCAGGATCAGTCATTGCAGCACCAGATTGATAGGGATATTGCTCGTGAGCATGCTGCAGAGATGACTCATGTTGCTGAGCAGAGTGCTGCTCGCATTGCTGAGTTAGAGGCAGATCTTATGCAGATGACTATCGACCGCGACACCTCTATGGAGCGTCACCAGCACTACCGTGCACGCGTGAGAGCTCGCCTGTATGATACTTATCACTTGTCCGATAAGCAGGCAGTTGAGGAGATCGAAGGTCAGGACGTCAGTCAGTCCTCTCAGGAGCCCGAGCCTATGCAGGAGCAGTCCGATGGAGGCGATGGAGGTTCTTATGATGATGATGACGATGGCGGAGATGACCCAGCAGGACATAGACTGGACGAGATCGTTGCTGTTTCTGATTACACCACCAGGGGTTCTTTGAACCACAGTTACCAGGTTTGATTGCTGACGGAGGTTTCTGTGTATAGTACTGATACATATATACCTATCTATGGATAGCGGACGTATAGCTGGGACAATTCAGGACTGACTTTTGGATGAGGGGATGTATAGCTATGGTAGATGATCCCCGACTTTTGGCACCACGGATGATGGTTCAAATGGCTTGGTACCTACTGTAGGTTATTTTCAGCAGGGTTGGACGGATTGGTAAGGCCTGTATGGGAGTCAAATCGGTAGTATCGGTTCCTCCCCATTTTGATTAGATACTGATAACATGTGGCCTGTAGTAAATTTTACCAAACCTTGCATAGTTATAACACTTTCAGCTTTATATTTTTGTTTACTGCTTTCCATAACTGTCATTGCATGAGTCCTAGAGTGCTTCAAGATACCATTAGGGCCGATAGTAGGATCGTGCCATTTCAATTATTGATAGCACGCTATTATTCTTGTTGATATGTTGATTTTGCTTCTGAATATGTTGATCATGTTTCGGGATATGTTATACATGTTTCTAATATGTTGATATGTTGAACGAGCTTCTGTTCCCGTTTACATGTTGTCTGATAGTTGTTTCTGATTATATCATTTGTTGGGATCCTTGTTGATATGTTGTTGTGGGAATGTGTTGTTCTCATACATATATGTGACTACGTGGAAATATGAATACGTGGTTATGGATTCTGTGAATCATTATATGCATGTATCGAATATATATCTGAATGCTTATGCATTTAGTAATAACATGCCACCGAGAAGAGCACCCCGGAATCGTAAACCACCACTGCCACCCCATAGAGATGATATGCCACCCCGAGATGCTACACCGCCCCATAGAAATGTCATGCCACCCAAAAGGGAGGAAACCCCGGAATTAAGGGATGTGCTATGACAATTTATGAGGGCTTGCACGCCGAGAGATAATCCTCATAATGAAAGGTCACTGCAAAAGTTTCTGAGGATGAATCCACCTAAGTTCTATGGAGAACCGAACGACCTAAAGGCTGAGATTTGGATTACTAGTCTTGAGAAGATTTTTGAGCCTATGGAAATCTACCCAGAGGATCGTGAACGGGTTCGGTATACTACTTTTCTTATGCAAAGAGCTTCATACAATTGGTGGAAGCACGTTCAACACATGTGGATTCAGAACAACGTTGAAGGAAGTTGGGTTGAGTTTATCAGAGAGTTTCAGTAGAAGTACACCCCTCAAGTGATTCGCGACGCACGAGAGGCTCAGTTTATGAGTTTGGTTCTGGGAACCATGAATGTGATGGAGTATGAGGCTAGGTTCGTGAGACTGATCAAGTATGCGCCTCATATTCTGACTGATGAGCGTCGCAAGACAAAGAGGTTTATCTATGGACTGAAGCCGAACTTCATGGGCACTTGCTTCTTTGGATATTGAGAACTACAACAGGGTCGTTGACAAGGCACTAAAGGTTGAAGCAGCCCTCAAGGAGATCAAGATAACTGTTGTACGTCAAGGACCTTCTCACCCTAGGCCTTATCAAGGGATTAAGCGACCTTCCGGATCTTTTCCCCAAGGAACCGGGAAGAAGCCCATGGTAGCACCGCAGCAGCAGAAAGCTCCACAAAAACTGAAGCAGAAGGCCCCACAGCAACAACAGAGGGAACCACAGCAACAGAGGGCACCTCAGCCAGGCTAAGAGCAACAATTGTCACCGAACGGGACACACTGAGGAGAACTATAGCAAGAAAGCTGGACAGTGTTTCGTGTGTGGTTCTCCTGAGCACCAGATGGATAGCTGCCTGAACATGATCAAGAGATTTGGGGTCCAAGATAAAGGAAAAGGAGTGGTGGGTACGAAGAACATACCGGTAGTCAAAGGAAGAGCGTATGCTTTGGACGGTAATGAGGTGGTTGATCCTTCGTCTGTTGTGGAAGGTATTGTGTACATTCTACACGCCAATTAAGGTCTTGTATGACCCTGGTGCCACGTATTCATTTGTTGCATCTAAATTGTGTGCGCATTTACAGTTTCCACTTGAATACTTGCCATATAAATTTGAAGTGAGTTCCCCTTTGGGAACTTGCCTTGTTACGGATTAAGTATATAAACACTGCCCTATATGTATTGGTACCCGTTGTTACCTGACGGATCTTATTAAGTTGCCGACGATAAGATACGACGTTATACATGGTATGGATTGGTTGTTTAAGTACCGAGCTAAGTTGGATTGTTACAAGAAAGAGATCATCTTGGAAGAAGATGAAAGTCGGACATCAGAAGGGAAAGTAGAGAAGTTATTGATGGTTTCCGTGATGGAAGCTAAAAAGTTGATTCAGAAAGGAGCTAGAGGATTTGTTCCTTATCTTTTGAATAGATCGAAAGACCAACTGAAGATCGAAGCAGTGGAACTGGTGAACGAATTCCTAGACGTGTTTCCTGAACATTTGAATTCGTTACCTCCTGACCGAGAGTTGGAGTTTACAATCAAGACGATATCAGGAGCTGAGCCGTACTCCAAGACACCATACTAAATGGCTCCAGCTGAATTGGAAGAGTTGAGAAAGCAATTGGACGAACTGATAGAGTCTGGATATGTTCGATCGAGCACCTCTCCGTGGGGAGCGCCCGTGCTTTTCGTTAAGAAGAAGGATGGATCATTGCGCTTATGCATTAACTATCGGGAGCTGAACAGAATGACGATCAAGAATAAGTATCCTCTCCCTCATATCGAAGAGTTGTTCGATATACTACAAGGATCGAAGGTCTACTCTAAGTTAGATCTAAGACACGGGTATTGTCAATTGAAGATCAGGGAAGCAGATATTCCGAAGACTGCTTTCAACAGTCGATACGGACATTATGAGTTTGGGGTAATGCTGTTTGGTTTGACGAACGCACCAGCTGCATTAATGGATATGATGCACCATATATTCAAGCCGTTTCTCGACAAGTTTGTAGTAATCTTCATCGACGATATCTTGGTGTTTTCAAAGACACCGGAGGAACATGCTGAACATCTTCGAATCGTGTTACGCACTTTGCTGGATCACAAGCTATATGCAAAGTTCAGCAAATGTGAGTTCTGGCTAGAGAGAGTTTCGTTTCTTAGACACATCATATCAGGGTCTGGAATCAAAGTAGATCCCTCGAAGATTGAAACGATCATAGATTGGAAGTCACCAAAGAATCCTTCAGAAGTGAGGAGTTTTCTGGGATTAGCTGGTTACTACCGAAGGTTTGTCAAAGATTTCTCGTAGATAGCTACACCTCTCACTAAGTTAACAAAGAAGGAAGGAAAATTTGAGTGGAATGAGAAGTGTGAGCAAAGTTTTCAAAGATTGAAGGAGATGCTAACAACTGCACCCGTGTTACCGTTGCCAGAAGGAAAAGAAGGTTATACTGTCTACGCCAATGCTTCGAAAGAAGGACTAGGAGATGGATGGAATTTCTGGGGGACTACGATTGCATTATTCAGTTCCATCCAAGAAAGGCGAATGTTGTAGCCGATGCAATAAGCAGGAAAGTTTGTTTGGCACAGATTTCTGCCAATCCCGAGACTGATCGAAGAGAAAGAATGGAGGTGATAACTAAATCTCGAATTACGAACATTGTGATGATATCACTGTTGAAAGAGCAAGTGTTGGAAGCGCAGAAAAAAGACGAGTGGGTCAAGAAATGTCTCGAATCTAAGGATAAAGATGATGAGACTAAGTTCAGGATTGATGAACATAGAATATTGAGGTACAAAGGTCGATTATGCGTACCAACTGTTTTGAAGAAAGAGATTCTCGACGAAGCTATAAGACTAAGTAGACGATGCATCCCGGAGGCACTAAGATGTATCAAGATGTTAAGACGCATTTCGGGTGGAACGGAATGAAGAGAGACATAGCCAACTATGTCAAGAAGTGCTTAACTTATCAGAAAGTTAAAACTGAGCACCAGAAGCCGAGTGGGAAGTTACAACCATTACCGATTCCGACATGAAAATGGGAACAAATCACGATAGATTTTGTCACAGGATTACCCAAAGTGAAAGGAGGCCAAGACAACATCTGGGTGATCATTGATCGATTGACAAAGTCAGCACACTTTTTCCCAGTGAAGACGACGGATAAGGTCAACACATTGGCAAAGCTGTATCAACAAGAGATTGTCAGACTACATGGAATTCTAAATAGCATAGTGTCGGACAGATATCCAAAATTCACATCGCAGTTATGGCAAGGAATTCAGACTTTGATGGGAACAAAGTTGAACTTCAGTACTGCAGTGCATCCTCAGACGGATGGACAATCTGAAAGAATGATTAAGTACTTGGAAGATATGCTAAGAGCTTTCACGTTGGACTTCCAGGAAAGTTGGAAAGATTGTTTACCTTTTATGGAGTTTGCATACAACAATAGTTATCAAGCTTCTATTAAAGTTGCTCCATATGAAGTCCTGTATGGAAGGAAATGTAGATCCCCGTTATACTGGGATTTGGATGAAGCAAGATGTACTGAGGAGGGACCAACCAGAGAGAATTCTGCTACATGGATAAGAGAAGCGACGGAGAAGATTCAGATCATTCATCAAAGAATGAAAGCTGCCCAGGACAGGCAGAAGAGTTATGCTGATCGACGAAGAAGAGATTTGGAATTCGCAGTGGACAAAAAGGTATTTCTGAAGGCATCGCCAAGGAAAGGGTTTTTCAGAATTGGGAAAGGAGGAAAGCTAAACCCGAGATATGTTAGACCGTATGAGATACTGGAGAGAGTCGGACCGACTGCTTATAGATTGGATTTGCCTGCGAGTCTTACAGGAATCCACAATGTATTCCATGTATCTCAGCTTCGCAAGTGTTTCCCGGATGAGATAGAGGTTGTGCCGGTAGAGGAGATACCGTTGGAACCGAATTTGACTTATGTTTTGAAGCCCGCTAAGATTCTAGATAGGAAGTTTTAGGAATTAAGGAATAGGAAGATTCCTTTAGTTAAAGTTATCTGGAAGGGACAAGGGACAGAAGAGGCAACTTGGGAGACAGAAGAGAAAATGCAGAAGCATCACCCCGAGTTGTTTGCATTAAAAGTACCTGGTCCTCCAGGTCTGACCGCTCAAGTTAGAACTGCAAGCAACTCTCTCGTATTCACCCAGGTTCGAGGTTCATGATGTCCCGATGAAGGTTAGCTCGAGAAAGCTCTTCAAGCACAAGGGGTTTGATTTCTTCATATGTTGATGGAGGAACTCCTTCAAGAACTTGGTTCCGGCTACGAGCAGCTCGATTTGTCCCGCATGATGAGAGGGTCTAAACGAGATTCATCACTCACAGTTTGATTCATTTGAAGCTAACTCAAGAGCTCGGAGATACATGAATGGCATAGTCATTGGACTTCCATAACTCGCAACTTCTCACGGTTGTTGAATCACCTTGGAAACTCGGTAGAATCATGACCCTCGACTTATCGTAAAGCTAGATCACCCGTCTGCTCAAAGTTATCCCTCGGGACAATGACGCAACTATTGTATGGTTTACTACAGTTAAAAACCAATCATACAAGTGTACACTAACATACGCGTAGCACAATTGGATCGAACCCACAGGGAAGGGAAATCAATCACTACTCTATATTCTTCTCTAATCTAAAGACCTAACGAAAACAATTGTTGTTTCTATTAATCTACTAAACCAGAAATGAACAATTAACTAGAATTAAACAAAGATAACGAAACACATGAATTAACTTCAGTAAACTAAGCAGGCACGGGAAAAGTAATGAATCATACAATCAAGAGCTGATGTGATACTTGTCTGACAAGTGTAATTCTACAACCTAGTTACTTATATTTGTATTAACCTCTCTCAAGGTGTAACTTAGTGCTTAATTAGTGTTCAATGTTGCTTTCGTAATCACCAATAGTTAATTAAACCATAGGAACAAGACTAGTGCAATTCAGTATTCTAGCGGCTCGACATGGAATAAGATTATTCTTGTATAAGCTAGGACCAAATCTCTTTGTACCCTACAACTTACATGTTATGAAAACCATCTAAATTACCATCACTCTTTCGATCTATAGGCAATTATGACACATACTAAGGGTGATCAGGCCATCGCAAGTCAATTCAAACCTGTTTTCAAACTAAGAATTACACAAGTCATTCAAGCATCTTATCAAACATCTATCATGCAATCATCATCACTCCCCTTAGCCTTAGAGAATTAGCTACTCATAATTAAAACAAAACTCATAAAACTAAAGGAAATTGCATTAAAATAAATCATAGTTATCAAATCTAAACAAAGTCTCCAAAACAAAAGCAGAAACATTCAGCAGTATCTAAAAACGAATCTAACATACGAAAACTAAAACTAAATTCAAAGGAATTAGTTTGTAAATTAAAGCAACAATAAAACCAAAGATCGTTCTCGAAATTCAATCCTCTCGTCTTCTCGAATTCTCTGAAAAATCTCTGAAACTCCTTGGTCTTCTCTCCAAACCGTAGGTCTTGACCTGGTAGAAAAGCTCTCTCTAGAAACTCCAAAAACGCACTAATATAGCAGCCCAAAAATAATTCTCGCCACCCTAGGTAACGGGCGTTACCTATCCCTGTGTAATTGTTGTTAACGCCTGTTACTGATTGAAATCGTCATAACGTTTTTATTAGTGGTAACGGACGGTACCACTTTCCTTCTGCACAGGGGTAACAGGCGTTATCCCTCTTCTCTTGCCAAAAACTCCCCTCTTGTAGCCAGTAACGGGGGTTACTACTTTTGTACTCCTAAGTGGTAACGAGGGTTACCACATTTTCCTCCAAAAATGCGTGAAATCGCCACACTTCGCCGTTTCGTAACTCCAACTCCAAAATCACCTGAACGGAGCAAAATAAACACATAAACGCATCAAAGGACAAAAAAAATATAATCTAATTAATGCTCAAAATCATGCAATTTCTACACACAACAAAATCCCCCACACTTGAATATTGCTCGTCCCTGAGTAATACGAAAATCAAGAAAACACATCCTCATCAAACCATCTCCTCAAAATAATCATCAAACCTTCGCCTAAACGAGTCTAGCTCATCTAATCAAATACTCATAACCATAAGATCCTCAAAACTTAGTATGAAAAGTATACCCTCGTGTAGTGTGTGAATCAAACGAAACAATGTACAAAAATTAGAATGACAAATTCACAATTCCCTCCTAAGCTCTAATCATCAACTTCGGACGACACTCTCCGCACATATCTCCACTAATGGAATTAAATCAGACTTAGGATTAGTAGGTCTTTCGGGCTTGTAATGTAGGCTTACGGTAAGGTTATGGAAATTTGGATCAAGTGACTACTCACCAAGCTTACATCATTCAATCTATTCAAAACACGAAACACTTCTATTCGCTATTAATACGAAAATCGCCCCAACTCTTCATTTGAATCCTACACTCTCAAATTCACATTTTGCATAGTTTTCTTTTTTCTTCTCTTTTGCTCTTTCTTTCTTTCTTTTCTTTTTCTTTTTTGCACACCTTCTTTTTTCACACTTTTCTCATTCTTTTTCTTTCTCTTTACAACAATCTCTCAATTACAATCACAAGAACAATGAAAATAGGTCAAAAGATAGATAATTACCATAAAAATCAAACGAGCAAGCCTTGGTGTAAAAATTATCAAGGTAGGTATTTCTATGTTGTGCATTGGCTTATAATGCGGCTACAAAAATCTTTGCAGAACAATTAGGCTCAGCGGGGTCAATAATATTACGTTATTTAGTGAAAAACGGCTAAAATAGAAAAGCTTAAAATCCTTCGACAACGAATGCCTACTTCATTTCCTTAATCCTTCATTAACTCAAAATTCCACCTCAATAGGATTAAAATGCATCCTAATCGAATCTTAGACTCATTCGGAAATCATCAACTCATCTTTCTAAGCAAAATACATTATCTCGTTCAAAAGTGCTCTAAATATAAGGGCATACTAACACACTAAATCATGAAATCTCATGAAATTTTCCTCAATTAAAAAAGCCTAACTTATTCTAGCAAAAGCTCAACAATCAAACTTAAGAAAAAGTTCGAAATGAGGGAAATTTTCCAAAAATTTTCAAAATTACTCAAATTTTAGGAAATGACAAGTGAAACAACATCTAAACATGCAAATATCCAATAAAACTCATAGCAAAATGCAATGTCCTCCCCCACACTAACACTTTGCAATGTCAGCATGCAAATGAAAGAATTAAAGTTCAAGAAAACTCCCTGATTAAATGAAGAACCGGCAATGTGCTTGCAAAGCTTCCAAAACCTGAACAAGTGACTAGAAAACACGGATCAAGTGCATAGGCAATTGACAATGAACATGCATCCAACAAACAACACACAAGTCACAAACTCACGAAAAGAAAAGCACCATTGCATAAACAAAATCAGGAATCCAAACATATGCAAAAACGTAAGTGTAGTCAAATATCTAAACATAACAACAAAAAAAGAAAACAAGAATGTCTACAAATCTGGGGAGAAGCAAAATAACAGAATTAGGGTGATGGGGGTCCTCCAAAATACTTATCAACACGAGCACATTGTTGGGATAAATGCCCTGAAAATCCAATTATATTGTAAATATTTTGGATTAATAAAACTGAAATTAAAGCAAGTTATGAGTATTTTACAAATTTAATAATTAATGACGTGTGATGGTGTTTTTATATGAAATGTGTTTCATAGGAAAATACTTTAAATACCAGAAGTCACGTGTCATTAAAGTTCTAGTCAGTATGATAAGAAGATGTTCTTATCAAGACTATAATGTGTTATATTAGATGATTAGTCTTTCGTCATAGGGAAAAGGAGTTTCCAATTATAACACATTGATGATTTTCAATGAGATTGGAAACATCGAACTGGACCACTGAGATTGTTCATTTTATACTGCTATCTAAAATGAACAAAATCTCGGAAGCATTAGGCTCTTAATCCTGGCAGTGTTTCTACTTTAGGCATGTAGTGTTAATCACTGTGATGTACTCAGAAGTGAGGTCTCGGTAACGGGTGGCCAAAATACTTTGTACGTTCGGTGATTGCATGAAATGTGCTAGAGAGAAATATTGATCAAGGAATCTGTAGCCTTGCTGGAAGGTTTAAAAGATATCCTTGAAAAAGATTTGCAAAGTTCAATTAAAACTTTGGCCAAAGTACTTCGTGTGTGCGTCACCGAAGTTGTATGTTGAATGTGTTTCACATACAGGGAATTTGGACTTAAGGCGAATCAAGAAATTTCAGATTGAAAGTGAAAAATAAATGATAGTAGTATTGATTTATTTTTCATGGATATCTGTACAGAGGAGTAAAATGCAAAATTATTCTAGATCGAGAAATTCGTGAATAATTTAATTAATTTTAGAGTTCAACAATATTTATTTAGTGGAATTAAATATTGTTAAACGGTAACCAATTATTGTCATGGGATGATAGTAGATTGACTCGTTTGGAGCTAAGATTAATTAGTCCTGCATGTCCCCCCGCAAGCCCCAACGAAGATCAAAGAGAAAATATTAAAAGGCGAGAGAGAAATGTTTTTTCAAAGTGTTTGAAAATAGCCAAGGTATTTATTTTGAGAAAATAAATTAATTCCAAAAAGTTGGAAATGGCCGGAATTTTATTTTGGAGAAAATAAAATTTTTCGAGAAAAAAAAAAAAAGGTTTTTTTGACGTGGCAATGTGTTGACGTGGCAGCTGAGGTGTCACGCCACGTCAGCGAGTCAGCGGCCAAGTGGCGCTGACAGAGTGCCAAGTCGGACGCCACATGGACGTCTAGGATTGAGCCACGTCCCGCGGATCAGCGGCCCAGATCATGTTGACTTAAAAGTCAATGGGTTGTGGAACCGGGTCATCGGGCCCGGTCACTGGGCGGGTCGGTATATGGTTTATCCGAACCGGACACGTGTACGAATAGGATTCCGACACGTGTCCAGAGTCAGACCGAGTTGAACCAACCGGTTCAAAGCTGAACCGGTCTGATGCCTGAACCGCTCGGTTGGATTCAGGTGCTCACGTGCTGACGCCTGCGTGTGCGCCTGCGTGAGCATCACATGCGCGGAACGCACAGCCGCCACATGGGCGGCGCGTGCTTCGCGCCGCAGTACTCGTGGCGGCGTGAGCTCCTGCGTGGCATCTCCGGATTCGCGGTTCGACCTTGGAGTGCACGACATTCCTTGAATTTGTACGAAAATAACCCTCAATTTAAGCCTATAAATAGGCTGTGCATGCCTTCCATTTACAATACAACTTTGGCTTTCATTTTGGCAGATTTAAAAGGCCATCCGGCTCTCTCTCTCTCGTTTTTAATTAAATCCTTAATTAAGGATTAATTAATACTTAATTAGGTGGTTATATAATTAATATATAATCCACTTAATTATTAGAAAATAGGGATTTTCAGGTTTTAGAAAAAAGGGTTTTTCTAAAGAAAATATTTTCTCGAGTGTTTTAGCGAAATACTGCCGGAGCCCACACTCCAATTTCTTAATGGGGGATATTGCGGGGAAGCTCTGCCGGTTTCACGAGGAAATAACTAGGTGCTGGAAAAGTGCCGTTGATAGCCAATTTTGCAGTACGGTAATACCGTTGTGCTGCCAAAATTAATATTTGCATATTGTGATTATATGCTAGATGATATAAAATTATGTTATCGATGCCTGTATATATTAGAGTTATGTTGTCCGATTTTTCCCGCTGCTTTATTAAAATATTTTTGAAATATTTTGATAATGAGGTTATGGCGAAATTTTTGTGAATATTCCGCTGTACCGTCACTCTGATTCGGGCCCGCCACACCCAGCACACAAAACCCATCAAACTTGGCCTCCAAACTGGCCTCCCACACATCGAATCGCTCATCTACATTGTAGCACCCCGTGCGTGAGGCAGCACATCCCCCCCACTATGGCTCGACACGAGTAACGAAATGGTAAATCCGCACCCATATCAAACCATAGCGAAAGGGAGACAAGCAGAAAACCCTCCTAAGCTAGGCGGAAGTTAGACCCTGCACAGCAACCAATCAACAAAATATAATGCATCGGAAAACTCAAATTCAAACACACAAACCATAAGCAGACTTGGGCTCTTCAGGCCTCTTTTGAACTCATAAACAAAGCCCAACAAAACAATTCAATAGCAATTATACAAGATTCAACTCCATGAACTTACAAGGTCGAATCAGTTACAAATTAAATACATAAGGTGAATGCGGAGACGCTTCTAACTTAACTCGACCGACTCAAACTCAACATAACCCGCCTAGCTCGAAGTGTTGGGAAGGGAGAGGGTCAGTCTCTAGAAGACCGAGTGAGCAGGAGCGATACATATATATATATAAGAAACATGCACATGCAAGTCATAAATCCAGAGCAAAGGTTTTATTGGAAGTTAGTTCCCATGAAGGGCAAGAAAATAGATAAACAATGCTCGAACTTTACGACTAACTCATATTAAATTCATTATATTCTTAGTTTAGATATAAATATAAAGGCTCGACGAGTGAGCGTGCATCATCTCCAACCAACTCCGACCGTGTACGACAAATATCATTAATAAATTGAGTATATGATCATGCAGTATATTATAATACACACAAATCATATAACATAGTCGTTTGGGCGATCCGTGTCTCGGCCTTCCCGCACGGTGCATAATAATCATAACATAACATAATCATATTTATAAAACAAGTTCCAACCTTCTTCCTCCGGTGGTGGACGGGTTTGCAAGGCCCGACCACCTAAACATATCAATATGGCTATGAGGTTAATGAGGCCTCAAAGCCCGGTTAGCGTTTCCCCGTCAAAAACTCCTTGACGAAGTCCGTTTCGCCGTAATATAGTGGAACTAGCACATGGGATCACCGTCGGCCCATGCCTCCCTGGATAGCCACATGTACTAAGTCCCTGGGCCCGTGCAATCATAATCATGGCTCGCCAAAACATATCAATTCATAAGAAACATAACATAATTCGTAAATCATTTGAAAAGGGTTTACTCGATCAATATTTACTCGGTACGTTTCATTTGAAAACCATATATAACTATATTAGGTTTTTGGCCAAAGCTTGTCACATACGGTTGTAGGGTTTTATATATAACTAGAACGCAAACACCGTCACCTGAAACATGACGATACAAGGATACGAGTAACCGAGTGCCTAAAAGATCAAGGTCTCTCCACCCTGGAGATAAACTGTACAAAAGACAACGTAACGTGTTCGTGAGACTCGAGACTCCAATGAACCATATAAGACGCACGACATGCAATTAACATGATATGAATGCGTAACAGATGATATTATATCATAAAATGTTCATGTGCACTATTAAAGTCTTAAAGACATATAAACATTCAATTCATTCAATCAATGAAGCATTCGTATTCACACGAGTTCATATCCTTCACATTCCACGTTAAAGGAATTTAAATTATATAATCAAGTCATTCGATCTTTCGTTCACTTTCATTCGAAGTCATAATTCCATATTTTCAATCAATTTAATTCAAGAATTTAAGTAGGAGCATAACACGTATTAATTCACATTTAAAATTAAAACATAAACAATTAAACACATTCAATCGCATTCACAATTAGAAAATAAACAGTTAAATACATGCAATTAAATTTAGGAATTTAAATCAAATATGGAATAGGTAACAATTAAATTCTATAATTCAATTAAATCAAATAATATTCAATATTTAATAAATATATATATATATAACTATATATAATATACATATATACATACATTATCATGCACGTACAACAACAACAATGCATGCATGCAATTTATATCTAACATATATATAGATAAACATGCATGCATTACATAGTATTTATATATATATCCACGTAAGTACACATGCACACACACAAACCCACATGCATGCAAACATTTAAAATCAAATCACATGCACTCACAGCAACACATGCAATTGCATAAAGAAGGAAAAGAAAGGAAAATGCAGCAGCAGCAGTATCCCGGCAACACACAGACATGCAGGGGAAAAATACAAGGTGACACCCCCGTGTCACAAACCTAGAACAAACCGAGACACCCCCGTGTCTCGGTACAGAAATTACAGGCCAAAATGCACCCCCGTTTCACGCTGGAAAGAAAAAGAATGACACCCCCGTGTCGCACGCCTGCAACAGTCCCTGTTTTAAGCTTAAACGTAGCAGTAGCCCAAGTGATATGCAAGCAAGATAAGCAGCAACTCAGGGCATGAAATGCAACAACAACTCAGGCCTAGCAATACGCAAAACTGACAGCAACAAGAACAAGAAGACGCAGCAGCTGACAACAACAATTTCAGTCCCAAAAACAGAGCAAAATCCCACGAAAAACAGAGCATACTGATCTCATTAATCCCCAATCATGTTCAGGTAAGCTAAGCCATCAAAATACTGCGAAATAACTCCAAATTAACATATAAGTCAGCCCCAAGGAAGCTCAGACGCGAGACGCAGGCACACACGACCAATTCATGAAATTTTCTCAAAGTCTCAAAAATGATATCTCATAAATACTCTTACTACCAGGCAATCAATGATCATAAATAAAAAGAGGATGTCAAAAAAATCATTTTGAAGCTTGGAATCACTCAAATCCATCAAGAAATGAAAGAGATCATCGAATTTGTCCCAAACCTCTTATTTTCGAATTCAGCCAGAAACCTCATGAAACCATGATCAAAATTAGGGATGAATGAATGTAAATGACTCATATTGAATGTACATAACATATCCAAGCTTACCTTGTGGATTAATGGAGGTTTGGAAGGAGATTTGAGCTTGAATCTCAAGGTAGGGCTTGAGCTAAGGGAAAAACTGGGAAGCAGGAGATGTTTGAGATATTTTCAGCAAGTGGGAAGGGTTGGTTCGATTTGGGGGGTTTATGGCTGAATAAAGGGTTGAGTTAGGGTTCCATAGAGTCTAACCATGGTTAATTTGGTCAACAAATGAATAAGTTATGGTCATTTTAGTGTAACAAGGTCAGTTTCGTCGCCGTTTCATTTTTTTGGTTGGATTTCGGAGGTTCAAATGACGTTAGAAAAATATAAGGGTAAGTTTACTAAACCCAAATTTTCGTTACGAGTTCAGCGAATTCGAATCCGAGTTCCCGAGCTCAAGATATTAAATACGGAACCAAGGGTGCGCTAATTGCTCGTTAGCCCCCGACTTGGATCCCAAAATCAAATTAAATCCGAAACACAAGCAAATAAATTCGAAAATACGAAACGAACATAAATTCATATACAAGACATGTATAAGTTCAACATATTACATTTGCACGAAATTCCGGTATCAATTCAAATAGAAACGAAGCACGTAAATGTCACTCATACGCAAAGTAACAATAAAATTCATAATATTAACAAATAATATAACATCACATACGTATATATATAATTTATAACACATGCATGCATATATAATTTATAACTATGAAATGCATGCATAATTATATTCATGCACACGTACACAATAATATATATATATTTATATTATTTAAATATATTTAATATTAATAGCATTAAATAAGATAATTAACATTTAATATAAATAAAATTAAATTAAATATATAAACACGTAGAAATAATTATTTCGCGCAATTAAGGAGCACACAAGTTATTCACATAAATTCAAATTCAAATATTGCATATATTTCAATTAATCACTTATTTAACAATTAAACAATGAAATTTAATTATAGAAAACACTAAAAACCAATTAATTTACGCAAATTAGTAAACACATATGTCATTTTAAAATACTGAAAAGTTGGGGCGTTACAAACTCACCCCCTTAAAAAGAATCCGTCCTCGGATTCACTAAATCGATCGAACAACCAATGAGAGATTCCCCGTCTCTCACAAGCAACACGGAGAGAGCCCCGTCTCTCACAAACAACAATGAGAGAGCCCCGTCTCTCGAGCAACAATGAGAGAACCCCGTCTCTCGCAAGCAAAGAGAGCACCCCGTCTCTCAAACAAAAATAAGAGAATCCCCGTCTCTTACACACAACGAGAGCACCCCGTCTCTCAAACAAAAATAAACAAACAACAAACAAACAAAAATAAAGCAAGGAAGTTTCCAATACTCCCAAGCAACTCACGGAAGATCATAATTAAAATCACATAAGGCGCTCGAAGCAAGTAACAAATATCGTTCACGTAAACTATCAAATACTCCAATCAAATTGGACAAGGTAAGAAATCAAAGCACATAACATAGAAATTCTTCAAATTAAACTTGCATGAATGCATGTATCATGAATGCTACAAGTACCGTTCACCGTCGTTGTGTAGTTTAGGGCTATGAGTTTGTTATCCCCTGTGTGATCTGCCCAGAGAGTGAGCTCAACATTTACCTTGTCTTTAATTACTTCAATGTAACCCGGTGAAGCCATGATAAATCCTCTTCGATCTTTAATCATTTCCCATAATCTTCATTCAATCAAACCAACTCTTAATACCCGAGCATTGATCCCCCGTTTACTGTTGGATTGCTCATCCCGAAATTAAATCCAATGCTATTTTCCTTTGTCCATATGAAAATCTAACAAACTATCAAAGATAACTACCCTTAGCGCCCCTAACAGTTCTTTCCCTATCTGCATATATATGTCACACAATCTCCTACTATCTTCCGTTCAATCTCTCCTTTTCACTCTCTTTAAACTTCTATGGTGAAATTTGATATTTGGCCCTTAACATTGTTTAATCGAAAATAAGATATTCTTGGTGATCTGGGAATTCTGATTTAGCCTTTCTAAGGTTCGTCATTGCCGATTTATTGCTTCTTATATTTCCTTACCACTCATGGAATCAAGCTTCATTGACAGTATACTTTTCCATGATAATTTGAATCAGTTTCCTCTTGACAATTCGATTTAGAAATTTTCCCCAAGCTCCTTCATAACTCTTTGTCTTCAACTCGACTTACATACACAGAACAAATCAACGATCTATCTTCCCCACTCCTCGTGAAAATCTTCAACCCGAATCTAGTGATCTAGCTCTCATTTTACTGATCATCCCATAAAGTTATCTTATTCATCTCCGCTCACCAACATAAAAAGAAATCCCCAAATCATCCTTAATTACACTTCTGTTATTTTTAGTCCTTCAGTTCCGACCTCAAGTTTTGAATTCGCTTCCTGGTCATGCTCGCCCCCTTAAAACTTTTATCGTTGTACGTCGAACTCCATCGAACCTTCTTCCCTTTATTGGGGGGGGGGGGGGGGGGGAACTTTAAATGATATAGTAACCCATAGTCCTAGCTTTTCCACTTCTCCTCTACCGCTGTTAATATTCAAACCCGATCCGAGCACTCCAAAGCCAACTCCGGTTGTATTTTTCCTCATCATCCCGATGTGGCCAGACGAAAAGATACTTGATGATTGAAGCGAAAGAACTTCCTACCAAATAAATGCTAGGAATAGTGCCCTAGAAAGCAGATTGTATATCCGCTTTGTGCTTTTCCTTATTGTAATCACAGACAATCTTTGAATGAAATAACGAATTGAGGCAACACTTCTTTATATGCTCTTGTTTGGTATGCGTTTACTTTATCTGTGCATGTATGAGAACTCCCCTAATCCTGATGACTTTAGGACTCTACCATTTAGGTGAAATGGCTCATGAAACGAGCCCTATATCACATAAGTCATGATTAGTAAAATACTCCAAGCCGATGAGTCCTACAGACAGTGGGAGTGTCAACCTGACTCCTCTAAGGCTTGCTTGTGGGATCACGCCCTTAAGAAGGACCACCTTGTTTCATGGAGGTGCAAAGTGTATAGTTGATACGTGCGTGATACATGAGGGTGCTTACTTTAATAAGTAAGTTCACTGAGGTGCCCCGTGTGAGAAGATTCCTAAATGGGAAAGGAAGTTTCTATTTCAGGAAATGGAAACTTCCAGATTAGGAAATATCTCACGAGTCATTGATGTGATTAATTGATCCTTAAGACTTGAGGTTCCTTGTCACTTCATGAGTTAACTCTGTAGTCTTAGGTATAAGCTTTAAAGGGTGTCGCCTTAGACAACTGATTCAAGGCTTATGCTGGGGCTGCACAAGTGATTCATGAAAGTGAATGAGAATCAAGAAAGGAACTACACTTGCATTTGCAAGGTGATCTCTTATTGTGTAAGTCATTCATATGCCATATGGAGTCCTTGGCCAAGGCAGTAGATCAAGACATCAAGAAAAGAGTTTCTTAGATTGAGATCAAATGGATATGAAATGCACTTAGCTTTAAGACCGGATTATTAGGGTTCTGATTATTCCCTTACCCTAGATCTTGGTTGAGAGATAGTAAGTAGGAGGATTGTATCTCACATGAATCAATGACTTAAAGGTTCTGTCGAATCTGAACATTCCAATTCAGCTAGGGGTTAAACACCTGTTGCTAGACTATGGTCGTTTAATCTGTGGACTGATTAATTAATTAGTGAATTAATTAATTAGGGTCACTGCTAATTGAATTGAGAACCTAGAGGGTCACACAATACAACTTGGTTACATGAGTTGAGGCTTGAAAATGATTAAACGAGTTAATCGGGCCAAGAGGGTTCCACACGTGTGAAACCACACGTGTGGGTCATGTGAGTGACACGTGTCCTTGTGACACGTGTCCCACACGTATATAAATATATATATTGTATATATATGTTAAATAATTAAATGTGTTAATTATTTAATAGACTTTGGTTTAATTTTCTTTTGGCAATTCTTTTGGTTCATGTATTGAACACCATCTTTTCTCCAAGATAAACGAAACCCTGGGTTAAGCCTAAACACTAACTACAGAACTAGCATCCTTACTAGTTAGATTGTGATCAAGTTGGTGGACTATCTCTAGAGAGCTTCAAGTTAGAAGTTTGAAGATTCGAGCTTTACCAAGGAGAGGGGATCAAGCCGCGAGAAGAGCGTTCTTGGATGGCTTGAAACGCTTCAAGAAAGAATAAAAGAAAAGTAAGTTTCTTAACTCTACGAATTTGGATACACAATTGCGAGTCCAAGATCCTTTTGTTGGGAATTTTTTTTTAAATTCCGCTGCTTTCTGATTCGTGTTTTCCAACAAGTGGTATCAGAGCCACCTCGTAAATCGTGTTTCTGATTTGTCTCAATTATATTGAATTTGGTAGAAATTCTTAGGTTTGATGCGATTGAGTATTTGTAATTGTTTTAGAAAGCCTGAATTACAAAACTGTATTTTTTCCTGAAAGTTTCTGAAAATTGGTTTTTGCAAAATTTAATTTTGAAAACTATTTTAGATTTGAAACTGTATAAACTGTTTTTGGATTTCTTGGATTGGTTTTGCTTTTGAACGAAAACACAAAACAAAACCCGGATTACGTCCTAGGCGCACGCAGGCCGTGCGCCTTCTCCCTCCCGTAACCGCGCGGGAGGCGTTCCGGGCGCGCCCAGGGCTGGCCGCCGCCCGCCCACCGCCGCCCGCAAGCATGCGGGAAGACCGCGCGCAGCAGCGCGCGCACTCGCGCGGCCATGCTTGCGGTCTTCTCCGCGTACGGGCCCCGTTTTCGTGATCCGGCCTTTTCGTGTTTCGTGCAATCCAGTCCCAATTTTTATTTTAATTTAAAATTTTTATTTTTGAATATTTATTTTAATTTTGAGTAAAACTTAAAATTGGGATTTTTGAGAAATAGAAACGGTTTATATTTTTTTGGAAAAATACATCTTGATAAAATTATTAATTTTCAGAAATTAATTGGAATTTTATTTGTTTTGTTAATTTGGGATTTATTGAAAACTTTTATAAACAAGACTCGCATCAAGTCATGTTTTAAGTCATTAGGACCTAAAACGGGAATTTTAATTTATTGGTTAAATTTAAATTCTCGCAAAAGCATGTTAGGTGATAATGGGTTTAGACTTATGTATGGTTTTAATTTATGCACATGGATGGTTTAAATTGGGGTTGGAGCCCTATAGTTGCATTTTTCAATTGAGGTTGGAGCCTCACTTATGTGCGTACTGTTATGTGATTTATTATATGGCTTTCCATATTACTATATTTGAGGCCGGGGTATACCCCGTGTAATTGTCTAAGGCCAATATGAAGATTGAGCCTTATTACTTTATGTCTTTTTCTTTTTATTGTAATTTGAGAGTAGAGATAGGTGGTGAGGTTTTATTTTCATTTTGGAGACAATGCACCCAAGGAGTAAGATGGACCACATTCAAGTAACAAGGAGGCCATAAGTGAAGACCCCTCAAAATGTTAGGGAGGGGAATCTCAATTGTTAAATGTAATAGAGATAGGGCTCGTATTTTGTTACCGCTTTCCCTTATGTGATTTAAACTGTTTATGTGGCATGTATGTTAGAACTTGTGATTGTGGAGTGGCTCCCACATATCACGCATAAGATAGGTAGAACCCATGATCATTACATGTTAGTATCATGCTAGGACATGTTATCTATTTATGTGCTTGTTTGAAATGCATTTAAGTGTACTTGCATTAATCAAGACTAATAAAATTGGATAACATATATGTTGGTGAGGTCGAACCGAACAACTCTTCGGTTGATTCGAAAATTCCCATTAAATATTAAGCTAATTTCGAATAAATAAGTATTTAATTCGAGATGCAAATTTTGAATTAAATTCCTATCATTCCATCAATAGGTTTTAAGTTTAGTAAGTGAAACTAGTTATTGTCCGCGAGTCGTGGGATAGCTAGTGGAGCTTATTAGTTCTTAGTTACCTAATTGATCATTTTAAATGATCAATATTTCATGGTCAATTTTAGCAAGGGCGATGTCCGCGAGTCGTGGGTCGTTCGAACTAAGTTTTGATCATGATCTTATGATTGATGGGTCTAGCTTAACGCCTAAGTAAATATGGATGTCGCACGAGTCGTGGGTCCATATTGAAAGATAGGTGATGCAAAAAATAATTACTAAGAGTTCTAAAGGTGTTAGAATTGGTAAGTTGTACCTACCTAGGGTTCTTACTTAGAATGTCCGCGAGTCGTGGGTTCGAGGTAAAATGCCTAGGATCTTAGTACCCATTGGGAAACGTGTTCCTCTTAGATCTTTGGGAATTATAGATCTTTGAAAAACAGTGGGAGCTACATTAGATTAAAGACCTTATCTTTTGTATATCGTTATAATTCAGCATGCTCACTAGTTCTCTGTTTTACCATTTAGGTCGTAGATTCTGTGATTCTCTACGTGTTTTGAAATGGCAACCAAAAACCCTCTTGTATCGATCCTCGAGTCAAACAAGTTGACTGGTCCCAACTATTCTGATTGGCTGAGGAATCTAAAAATCATTTTAGATTCTGAGAAGAGAACTTATGTTCTCTTCGAAGGGGAGCCCGAAGGGGAGCCCGAAGGGGAGGCTCCCACTCGGGCTGAGCGGGATGCGATTCAGAAGTGGAAGGATGATAATCTCCAAGCCCGTTGCCTTATGTTGGCTAACATGTCTCTGGACTTGCAAAGTCAACATGAGGCCATGGAATTCGCTTGGGAGATTTACGACCACTTAGAGCAACTTTACCGCCCTCATGAACGTGTTACAAGGTATAACACTTCAAAGGAATTGTTCCACTTGAGAATGAGGGAAGGTTCAAGTGTCCATGAATATGGACTCAAGTTTCTCGCCCTTACTGAGAAACTTGCTTCCATGGACATGCCACTGAAAGATGAGCTTTCAGTGGATTTGTTGCTAGCTTCGCTCCCACCATCATTCAACCCATTTGTCCTTAACTTCAACATGAATCATGCTGGTGCTACTGTAGCTGGGCTGATTAGTCAGCTTGTGATTGCTGAAAGCACGATCAAGAAGGACAATAAGATTTTGATGGTGAATGCTCCGTTTTCCTCTTCTGGGCCTTCTAAAGGTAAGGGCAAGAAAGCCCAAAAGAAAAGGAAGAAACCCCTTAGGCCCACTGGTGGCGTTTCGAAGGGGAAGGCCCAAAAGAAGAAGCGTGATCAGAAAGAGGATGTTTGCTTCCATTGTGGCAAAGCGGGACATTGGAGGAGAAACTGCCCGGAGTACAAGGCTACTCTAAAGAAAGGTATCTTTCTCGTTGAAGTAAATCTTTCTATTAATTCTAGTTCTTGGGCACTTGATACCGGTTGTGGAACTCATATCTGTAATGATGTATAGATGCTAAGTGAATTCCAACAACTCAAAGAAGGAGAATGTGTCTTGAAGATCGGCGATGGCTCAAACATTGAAGCTCGAGCTTTAGGCAAAATTAGATTAGATTTAGGTAGTTTTGAGTTAGTCTTAAATAAAGTCCTTTATGTACCGAGCATTATTCGTAATATAATTTCTGTTCCAATTTTAGATTGTGAAGGTTATGAAACTTATATTAAGAATGGTAAATACTTTATCAAACGGAACAACTTTTCCGTTCACATCGGTACTCTAAGTAAAAGACTTTATCTAACTCAGAATATCAATATTATGAATATACAACGACAAACGAAGCGTAAGAGAGATGACAAAGTTTCAGCTCCCTTATGGCAAGCTAGATTAGGACACATTTCCAAGAACAGAATTAGTAAGATAAACACTTCAGGATCATTCTCTGAAAATGATCTTAAGGAGTTAACTTCTTGCGAATCCTGTCTCAAAGGAAAGATGTCCAAAGTTCCTTTTAAAGGAACTGTGGAACGTGTCACTAAGGTTTTGGATTTGATCCATACTGATGTTTGTGGACCTCTTAGTGTAAGCACAAGAAACAATCATCAGTATTTCATAACCTTTACTGATGGCTTCAGTCGGTATGGTTATGTATACTTGATGAAGTATAAATCTGAAGCTTTTGAGAAATTCTTAGAATTTCAAAAGGAGGTTGAGAACCAAACTGGTCATAAGATCAAAGCACTTCGATTTGATCGAGGAGGCGAGTATCTTAGTGAAGAATTCCTTAATCATATCAAAGATAATGGGATTATCTCTCAGTGGACTTGTAACACCCTAAACGGAGGATGCCACATCCCCCGCACTATGACCCAGACCCGGAACATGAAATGAAAGTCCATGCCCGAATCCGAATCAGAGCGAACGGGAGACCAACTCACACACTAGGCTAGGCGGATCTAACATGACCAAAACTCAGAGTGCGGAAGCAATTAAAACAAAACATGCAAAGCAGGAGACGGGTTCAACTAGCATAGATACCTAATCCCGAATATTAACATAAAGTAATAATCATCAAGTGCCACAAGGGGCCGAATGAGAGTGCTACGCAGGGCTACCGAATAGTAAAGTATAATCTCAAGTCTACGAGTCAAAGCATAAGTAAAGTGTACGAAAAGACAAATGCAAATAGAAAGACTAGACCGACGAAGTGCAACTCAAAGGACTCACTTCCGCCTAGGAAACGCCAACAACCTGCAACTAAAAGTGTAAATGAGGGGTCAGTCAACTTGACCGAGTGAGGGGGCTAACGCACACCCACAATATATATATACAGAGCACAACACATATCAAATGGGTGGACTCATGAACTGGGAATAGGTGTTGCATACCAAAGCGTTTCAAAGCAAAACCCAAATATATAAATATATATATACTTAGAAAACATTTTCAGAAACTCTATTCCAATTCATGATTCCCCTAACATATCATACCATATGCTCGGCGAGTACGAGCTTCCAACCTCAACTCCTCATATCATAACAAAACATAAATAACATACCAACCTCAACTCCGGGTGATGGTAGGGTTACGCGACCCTAACCATCCATACAGTCGAGGGGAGTGCTAATGCTACTCATGGAGACTACGCAATGGATAAATACCCCGACGGCCCGATACCGTCCCGGGGGACCCATTACCCGTAGCTCCCGGGCCCTAGAACAGAACAGAACAGAACATATGCCAATCTTTCATGGCAATCTTGCTACAGAATCAGAACACAACTGGTTTTTCCAAAATAGCTTACATATGCCTCAAAAACTGGTTTTTATATATATATTCCTACGCGATGGAACTTTAAGCCTCAACGACCTCCATCCACGTAAGACGCACGCGAAGGTTATAAACATATCATACCATATATATTCCTACGCGATGGAACTTTAAGCCTCATGACCTCCACCCACGCAGGACGCACGCAAGATCATAAACATATCATATCCAACACATACGTATTCATAATAAGGTATACTCTCATGCAAGGGTAGAAATCAGCATATAAAGGCCATAGGTCGCATAACTATACAAAATCCTAAACCTCACCTCGTAGTAGTAGTGTCTGAGAGTGTGAAGGGCCAAACACTTTAAACCTTGGGCCCACCGGCACCACCAAACTCTGTGACAAGACATACAGAAGCCCAGACATAGACTCTATATGAACCAAACAAGACGTACGGCGTTGCTCAACATGATCGTGGTTATGCATAAGTGTTCATGTTGTGCTTGGATAAGGTGTCGTGGTCATTTAAAGCATATCAATGCTCAACAAGGTCATATTTACAAGCAACCGACACGCAATTCCATATCCTAAGATGCAAGATCAATTTAGGAAGTCAATGTATTCAAAAAATGCATATTAAATCATCCAATGTCACAGGGTTCAATTATAATATTAGAATTAAGCATCAAGTTCATGACGAGTTGTAAAGTGCATAAGTAAGAGCAACTTGATCATATAAACATACAAAGTTGTTGTATGTAGATAGCATGCTTGATACAAATAAAGAGTGCATTTAATTCACTTAAGATCATACTTTACAACTTCACAACATGTCTGGTACACAAGCTCAAGTCACATTCATAGTTTCATAAATATTACACTCACACCCCTTCATATCTAAACACATAACATAAATTCATCACATCGGGATTCAAATTGTAAATCGAAACATTCATCCATATCACAATTCATTCAATACATATTTTTGAATATGATTGGAATACATCTCGATCAACAAACCAACAATAAACAATTTATTTGCACTTAAAACAATTAATTCAAATAATCACAATTACGCAAAATAATTCGTAATAAATAAACCGAGTGTCCGATTAACGAACGGAAAGTGGCGTTGAACTCACCACAACGAGAAGAACATTCCGACCAGACGCCGCCGGAAGGAAACCACTGTAGCTGCCGGAATTTGACCGGACCGATTCCAAGCCGATTGTCCTAGATCTGAAATCTAAGAACACGAAAACCCTAAATCTTCAAACACAAATTACTCCCAAACCGGTGAACCAAAATACGATCCGTAAAAGGCATTGTCTTACCTGTGACGAGCTCTTCGAAAGCCCTAAGGTGGCTCGCCGGAAAAATCCTCGGAGCTAGCGCCGCCGTTACACCGCCACTATACCGCTGCGATCCGCTGCCAATTCACCGAATCTGGAGTCGTGTGATCATAGGCTACTAGTTCTCGTCGTTCCGAACAACTTTCGTGAAGAGCCCGTGGCCAAAAGATGACCGGAAAAGGCCCCCGTTGGCCGCCGAATATTCTGCCGCCGCTCACGTCGTCGGAACCACCACCTACGGCCAAGATCTGGTGAAATTGATGCCGGAAATGAACTTAGAGGGTCGAAAAACCTTGGAAACCATCAAGCCCCGTCGAAAACCACCGCCGGAATCACCGAAAACGACCGGCGAAGTTTGCCTAGATCCACCACCAGCGGCGTGATTTTTGAGCCGCGCGTGTGGAGCCACCGCTGCTCCAATGACTGCGACACCAGTTCCATGTTTTAGATCTCGTCGAGAAGTTCGATTTGCATACCAATTTCGCTATATTCTGATGTCGGAGGAGGCCGTACGAGGCTGTAGAAGTTGATGCCGCAATCCAGTTGCGAATTCCGAACGTATCAGTAGCCATATCTGAAAATCGCAGATTTCTCCTCCACCGTTGGTTGTTTGGCCAAGATCTTGACACCATCGTGATCCTCTCGTCGAGCTCATCGAAATGGACTACTCATTCGTCGAATTCCGTTGAGAAACGGTCAAGTTACGATTAGTGTGCGTTTTAGGTGTAATGTGTGTGTGGGAATGAGAGAGAGAAAGAGAGAACCAAGAGAGAGAATAGGAGATTGGGAGAAATGTGTCTTGTGCACAAGCTATATACTACCGGGTATCCTTATTGCGTAGCAAAGTGAAATATCGTGTACAAATAATCGTAAATAAAATTGGTAAAGTCACGAATAAACATTCAAGCTCCAAATTAATTTTATAAATTAAAATGAAAGAGAGAGATTTAAGAATTAGAGATTAATTCAGTTTAATTTTAGAAACCTTTCGTATAATTTAACGACACTTCGTGAACACATGATTGATAATTAATCTCAAGGAATTCAAGTAAATCGAAATTAAACAAGTTAAGTAACATGATGGATTTAAAATCAACTTAACCATTAATTTTAGAATAATCCGAATGATCACATATTAAATTGGATTTACATTAAATCACATAATTCAAGAACACTTAAATTAAACACACACAAGTGTAGAGACTTACTTGTTAATATCGTCAGGATGCCCTTCGAGAATACGGGGCGTCACAACCTTCCCCCCTTAAGAGAACCTGGTCCCCAGGTTCTACTGCTAAAATGTAGATCCTCGAGTTGTAGTGCTCCAACCCTTCTCCCGAACTCGCGTGAGATCATAACTCTAATGGTGAGGCTTACTCCTGTCATCTACACCGAACCTCCTTTATGATGTCTTGTTATCGTCGAGGTCCCTGCGAGTACATGATCCGCTAGTTGTTTCGAACTCAGACGGTCATTCTCATGATCGGATAGCTGCAACAGCACCCAACCTCGATGTCGTCTCCGATGCACCACTTGCTACACGTAGTCAGATCAACGCGTAACGCAACCACAACAAACAAGAGAGAATCCCATCTCTCAACACGTAAGTGAGAGAGCCCCGTCCCTCAGCACCCACAAGAGAGAGAACCCCGTCTCTCGAGCACATATAAAAGAGAGAACCTCGTCTCTCAAGCACATAATTGAGAGAACCCCGTCTCTCAACCTAAGTCGGACAGATTCCAACATCTGCCAACATTCTAGTTTGAGAAAATCCAGCATTCCTCAAATCCTTAGATTCAAGAGAATCCAGCATCTCCGAATATCTAATTACAAGAGAATCCAACATCTCTCGTGCACAAAACTTAGAAAGAATCCAGCATCTTTCTACCACATAAATAGAGAGAATCCTACATCTCTCCAACACGTAAAAAGAGGGAACCTAAGGTCTCTTTTGCACATAAATCTACTGATCAGTTATTCGTACATACACACATCATAGTAACACTTGACGAAAAGTATGCGATGCATGTTTGGTGTACCTTATACAACTGATATCGGTGTCCCTTGAGTATAGATTCAACGCTCGTACCTCAACTCAAGGGGGATATCGCGATGGAATCCCTATAAAATAGGATTACAGTATGTATGTATGTTATATGAGAAGTTAGTGAGCAATCAAAAGAGTTTTAAATCACATAAGCATGAATAGTTCACACAAGTACATAACTCAATCATTTCAGCAACGATTCATAACAAGTAGAAATTTCAAGTTACAAATACTAGATCAGGTATCCAAGTTATCACGATTAAAATAGCAATGGTCGTCACCCACATCAAGCAAAACAAGGTAAGAGTATTTAAGCGATGTATGTATGCAAATGCCATGAATGCTTGGCGTACCGTTAACCGACGTGTAAAAATCTTGACAAGAAAGTCAAGATGAAGCAGTAGGAGTTGATTATGCCGTCAATGATCCAACTTCTTCGTCTTGGATCCTCTTTGGGTGAATAGATGATCCAACAAGCATGCCCATCCTCCAACCCTCTACTAAACCGTAACCCCTGGCTCAACCAGAATCATCCTCGGTTTCTACCAGAATTCTGACTTACATGTTAACCTTAGTCTGCTCGTTCTTACGGAATCCCACAATTCAATTGCCAATCCGAAATTTGTCTTTGAGCTATGCTGGACAACCTTGACGTTAAGCATTTCCCAAGGTAAGTCATGGCACACGATTCTAAAACGTGAATAAGGTCATGAATCTTTTTGTGTGAAGAGGTAACCCAACAAGCATGCTTATAATCCAACTCTCTACCAGACCGTAGCCCTTGCTCGACCAGAATCATCTTCGGTTCCCACCAAGAATCCTAATTCATGTGTGAAACCTTAACCTGTTCATCTTCAAGAAATTGCCCATAAATCGGTCGTCAATCAGAAATCTTTCCCAGAGCTAAGTTCGGCGCTAGTGGTATTAATCATTTCCCAAAGCAATCCATGGTATAAGATTCTAAAACTTGAATAAAATCTTTTTTCATCTAGGTGTTCTATCCCCACATCAATAATGTCTTCCATCTCATCTTGAAGAAACACCCAAAGAGCTAACAACCAATCTTCTCTTGTCGTTTGTTAACCCTAAACGGCACCAAAACTTTCAACACTCACCGTTGGTTTGTAGCTCGTTGCTTAAGTTTGCACCAACATGGTTACTTATCCACATCCCTTCAACTTGATCGGATCTTATTTGATCAGATCTTTATACATTAACTCGTTTCCATCAACAAGGTGACTACTCCCAAAGAAACGAATCATCAAGGCGAAAGCTCATCAAAATCCTTCAAAACGGTTCTATTTGATCAGACTCTCCTCCATTGACTCATTTCCTCAACAAGGTGATTACTTCCAAATGAACGAATCCTCAAGGTTAGAATTCGTCAAACTTTATCTTTCAATTGACTTTAAGGTAGTAAGTCAATATAGCAAATCTCACTCCTTCAACTCTGAACCTTTTCATGAGTATTGATCTTGGTGAGGAATCCTTTCATTTTCGAACTATGGTATGTTTTCATTGTAGTACCAACAGGTAGTGTTGACGGAGGGAAATCTTAGTGTTGACTCATAGGGTACCCTGAAATTCAAACACTAAATTCGATGCATGCGGATTAAGATGCAAATGAAATGTAACAAGTATATCACGTAAATGCAACAATTAGTTGTAATTTATAAAGCACATAAAATAAGATGTTGCATAATCAAAGTCATAATGTGCACACAATCATATAATCACGAAATAATTCATGTCGAAGGATCAAAATATCAAGTCAAACAAATGTAATGCGCAGTTACTCCTATGCCGTACGACCTAGACAGACTCAACACGACTCAAGAGCTCGGTTTTACAACCTAGAGCTCTGATACCACTTAAGGATGTAACACCCCAAACGGAGGATGCCAAATCCCCCGCACTATGACCCAGACCAGGAACATGAAATGAAAGTCCATGCCCGAATCCGAATCAGAGCGAACGGGAGACCAACTCACACACTAGGCTAGGCAGATCTAACTTGACCAAAACTCAGAGTGCGGAAGCAATTAAAACAAAAGATGCAAAGCAGGTGACGGGTTCAACTAGCATAGATACCTAATCCCGAATATTACATAAAGTAATAATCATCAAGTACCACAAGGGGCCGAATGAGAGTGCCACACAGGGCTACCGAATAGTAAAGTATAATCTCAAGTCTACGAGTCAAAGCATAAGTAAAGTGTATGAAAAGACAAATGCAAATAGAAAGACTAGACCGACGAAGTGCAACTCAAAGGACTCACTTCCGCCTAGCAAACGCCAACAACCTGCAACTAAAAGTGTAAATGAGGGGTCAGTCAACTTGACCGAGTGAGGGGGCTAACGCACACCCACAATATATATATATAGAGCACAACACATGTAACGCCCCGTGTTTTCACACGTGCAGGTAAGAGTTACGTGCGCAATTACATTTAATTATATGAGTTTATATCTTGTTTTACTAATGGAATTTTTTTCTAATTTGAATTAATTGTTTAAATTTTATATGAATTCTAATTTGAGTTGTGAACATATGAATGAAAGTGTGAGATTGTGACTTTCATGGATCCGGTGATCATTGAATGAAATTATGTGTTTCGTGTAATCGTGGACTTGATTGTAACTTATTTGAATGTTTTGGACTCAACTGGAAATTGAGTTTGGGCTTAATTGCCACTTTTTGAAAGTTTAGGGACCTATTTGTATATAGGCAACCCTGAACGGTTTTCTCGATATCTTGAGCTCCGGACCTCGAAATCGAGATCCGTAACCGGCGTTGAACTTGTTTCGACGTTACCTATCCATTAAACTTGACCTTATACTTTTTCGATACCGTTTGAACCTTCGACAATGAACTTTTCCACAACCTCGACCCTATAATTGTTTGAACGGTTTACTAAACGAACCGGACTTGAACCGACCCGTATCCTACCCATTTGGCACTAAATATCATCATACTTATCTTCTTGCTCCATTTCATTCATCGATCATCACCATTCCAAGAGGGAGAGGAGAGAAAGCTTCAAGAAACCCTTGTTTTGATCAACCAACTTTGAGCTCAAGATTAACCAATCTTCCAATCTTCTTCCAAGGTAATAAGTGATTTGAAATCTCCATCTTCTCCTCTATATGTTCATCTAAGTGAAACATGATAGAAGTTGGGGAATTGATATGGTTTGAATGAAAGCATGATTTGGGGTTTGATCATGAACTTGGAATTTTAATGGTTTTAGATGATAGTTGATGCATGGAATGTGTTGTTTGTAGCTTCCTTATCATTTCTAGATGCTAAGATTTTGTGTTGGTTATGTATTACATGATTTGCCATTAATGGAGCTTGAAGCTTTCATGGATGAAAGCTTGTTGTTGAGTGATCCTTTGCCAATCTTTTGCATGAATTCTTGTAAGTATGAATGGATTGCATGATATATGGGAATTATGTGGCTTGAGATCATGTCTAAGATTATATAAGAGCTTCCTTATGGCTACCCCTGTTTTGCAAAGCTTTTCCCTCGAGAAACAGAGCTTATGCTCTGTTTCCTCTTTGAAAACGATGAGCTGACACGGCCGTGTCAGCTTTGAACTGAAAATGGACACGGCCGTGTTGGGCTCTCGACTTTGATTTTTTTTCTGAATTTAACCTCGGACACGGCCGTGTCCAAATGCTTTGAAAACTCAACACGGCCGTGTGAAGCCCTCGACTCTGAATTTTTCTGATTTTAAACCTCGGACACGGCCGTATCCAATTCCTTTGAAAACTCAACACGGCCGTGTCATTTGAAGTGGCAGCTTTGGGGAACCTCTTTTATTGTTTGTTTTACGTTTATGACTCGTAATGGTGGATTATATGTAACGTGATTATATTAAAGTTATGTTTTATGATTGATATAGGATATTGATGACCATACAAATGAAAGTATGAAAGTATGAACGATATAAACGGGAATGAATACGGTTTTACCGTATAATGAACGAAACTTGGTGAATTATGTGTTTAATTGAATTCTATGATATTCATGACCATATTTGAACATATTATTGCATTTTAAGCATTCCTTAACATGATATTGCATAGCCGAGCGTCAAATGTGGTCATAATTGAGTCTCACACTACCTTTGTCACACAGATCTTGATCCTGTGGGTGACGAGGTCGGGCAGTGAGAGCTTTGTCGGGTTCTTTTTGTCTATCAGGTGGGTTTTTCTACTATTAGTTAACAATATGACCCCGAACACCTAATGTGCAAGATTTTGGCCAAAACCCTATATAGGTATTTATACCAAGTTTTTAACGAACAAATGTTTTCGAACGAAAGCCTTTTTCTTGATTGTCCTACCAAATGTTTTGGCGAGAAATGAATGATCACAATGAATGAGGGCCCGGGACTTAGTGTAGTGGTGAACCGGGGAAGCTTGGGCTGATGGGAATCCATTTATACTAGTTCCAACAATTTCAGCAACCTGGATTTCACTAGGAGATTAGTGAATGAAAGGGGTCCCGCGCTTTTGGGGATTCTTATACCCCTCTAGCATTAATGAATAAGGGTTCGGGCCTTGCAAACCCGTTCCCTACCCGGAGGAAAAAGGAGTATAGGAACGATTGAATGAATGATCGAATGTATGTGCACGAAAGAATGAATGTATGAATGAATGAACGAATGAATGATTGATTAAAGGATTACACGAGGTGGTGGTTGGAGATAATGCACGCCCTCTCGCCGGGCTATTAATGACCTAATGAATGAAATGAACGGTTATAATCCTATTCGTTGTATCTTATTTACCCACTTGGGGAAAAAGGGTTCTAAACCTCGAGTAAGGATTATAACTTGCATGTACGTGCTTAAATTCCGCAATATTATGCTATTATGCCTATCTTTTTATACCCACCAGTCTGTCTAAGACTGAACCCGGAGTTGTTTCAGTTATTTTTGCAGTAAGGGGGATGCTAGGCGGGATACCAGTCAGGGAGAGTCTTGCATCGTGTCTAGCCTTTCCTTTACACGCATATGATTACATTTTGTTCATTTTGGATTTTGTATGTATGGAGCGTACTTGTAATTGGTACATAGAGCGTATAGCTCAATATATATATAGGAATACATGTTGGTACCTAGAGCATCTAGCTCAGTATATAGTATTTGAATGATTGCTTCCGTTTTTCTATTGCTCTATTGTTACTTCGATTGTTGTTGGGGTTTAAGTTTTAGGCTAGTCCCGCCTGGCTTAGCCCGTGTGTATGTCTCCGTTCGCTATGATTCGGCACGTGTATGGAAATCCATTTCGTTTACGGGTTGGGTCATGGTGCGGGGGATGTGACGTCTCGCGCTCGGGCATTACATCCTTTGAGTGGTATCAGAGCCCAGGGTTGCAAAACCAGGGTTCTAGTGTCGTGTGGAGTCAGTAGGTTGTTCGGCTGTAGGAATTACTTGCTAATGTGGAGCATTTGCATTTTATATGATAAGGTGTTGATTCCTGACTCGAATGTTTGATTGAATTAATGCATTGTCACGCATGAACTAAAATTAGCATGCATGTTAGTGTTTGAGTGAACAGGATGCCTCCTAGAAGACATCGGGAAAGGTCTCCGGATCGTCATCATCATATAGATCGTTCTCCTAATCCTCCACAACCGCCTATGAATATGGAGCACTTTATGGAGGCGGTGTATAATTACGTGGAACATAGAAGGGCTCAGGATCCTCCAGTACAACCTCGGGCTGAACATCAAGCACCTCCTCCAAATAACCCAAGAGATCATCATGGGTTGTTTTTGAGTTATAATCCACCAAGGTTTTCCGGTTCGGTGGATGATGCTATATCGGAAGGATGGCTCACAAGGATTGAGAGGATTTTTAATGTTCGCCAATTTACCTCTGAAGAGAAAGCTCAATTTGCTATTTTCCAACTGGATGGAGAGGCTTATGATTGGTGGGAACGTACTAGAGAGAAGCTTGAGGTGGAAGGAGAAGAAGTCAATTGGGAAGTCTTTGTAAGGGAATTCAGAGAGGCTTTTGTTCCTGAAGTTGTGCGAGAAAGAAAAGAACAAGAATTTATGGATTTGAAGCAAGGAACTCGAACGGTAGCTCAGTATCTTTCTCTTTTCAACAGACTTGGAAAGTATGCACCTCATATTACACGGGATGAAAAAAGAAAGGGAAAGAGGTTTATAGCTGGATTGAGGCAGGATCTAAGGCATGGGCACGCAGGCCATAACTTTGAATCTTTTGCTGACACTGTACAGAGGGCTCTGGTATTGGAAGAGGAGTATAAGAAAAAGGACCCCTTACCTCACATGCAAATGGGACAAGGATCGGGGTTTGGAAAGGGGAAAAGGCCTATGGTATCTCCTCCTCAGCCATTTCAAGGGCAAAATAAGAAGTTTAAACCTATGGGAGCTGCACCGCCGAAGCCACAAGCACCTCCGGCTACTTCTGATCCTCGCCATGATAGACCACCTTGTATGTATTGTGGAGGCCCTACCCACAAGTACAATACTTGCAGAAGGAGGTTGGGTCAGTGTCTAATATGCGGGAAGACAACACATATGGCCAATACTTGTCCAGATAAGACTCCGGGCTATCAACCGGGAGCTCAGAGGCCGATGATCCCAGCTCGTGCATATGCCCTTGCGGGTGAAGAGCAAGATGTGGAAGCCAATCCCAATGCTATGGTGGAAGGTACGATATGCATCTATAACACGAACATACATGCATTATTTGACCCTGGCGCTACTCATTCTTTTATATCTTGTAAATTGATTGATACTTTGTGTTTGCCTGTTACGTGCTTAAATGCTTGTTATGTGGTGAGTTCGCCGTTGGGTGGCAGTCTTGAGACGGATCGGGTGGTTAGAGACTGTGTGTTTGGGTTTGAAGGCAGAGAATATCAGGCAGATTTGGTGGTAATGCCGATGAACAGATATGGGGTTATTCTGGGAATGGACTGGTTGTTTCGGTATCACGCCACGGTTGATTGTTTCACCAAGACAGTGAAGTTGGGAGAAGAAGTGGCATTGGGGAAAGAATCAGGGATTGCACCTCTCTTGTCGTTTACTGAGGCTCATAAGGTGATAAGGAAGGGGGCAACGGGATTCATTGCCTATATCTTGAATAAGCCGAAAGATCAGGCAAAACTCGAAGAGACAGAAGTGGTGAAGGAATATCTTGAGGTGTTTCCCGAAGTTTTAGGTTGTTTGCCTCCGGATCGAGAGATCGAATTTGTAATGGACTTATATCCGGGATCTGAACCTTATTCTAAGACTCCTTACCGAATGGCACCGGCAGAGTTACAGGAGTTAAAAGTTCAGCTGGAAGAACTTCTTAAGAATGGATATATTCGACCGAGTTCATCACCGTGGGGCACGCCGGTTCTCTTTGTTAAGAAGAAAGATGGAACCTTAAGGATGTGTATTGACTACCGGGAGTTGAATCGGATGACTGTAAAGAATAAATATCCATTGCCTAATATAGAGGATTTGTTTGATATGCTACAAGGATCAAGAGTGTATTCCAAGCTCGATTTAAGGCAAGGATATTATCAGTTAAAGATTAAGGAGGAAGATAATCCTAAGACAGGATTTAATACCCGGTATGGACATTATGAATTCGTGGTGATGCCGTTTGGATTAACTAACGCACCGGCAGCTTTTACGGACATGATGCATCGGATTTTCCTGCCGTATTTGGATAAGTTTGTTGTGATCTTCATCGATGATATTTTGGTATACTCAAGGTCAGAAGAGGATCATGCTCGGCATTTGAGATTGGTATTGGAGACTGTAAGAGATAACCAGCTCTATGCCAAGTTCAGTAAATGTGAGTTCTGGATTGACAGGGTGAGCTTCTTGGGACATATCATTTCGAGCAAAGGATTAGAAGTGGATCCTTCGAAAATAGAGGCAGTTTCACAGTGGCAGAGTCCTAAGAATGTTTCTGAGATCCGAAGTTTCTTGGGTTTAGCCGGTTACTATCGAAGATTTGTTAAGGATTTTTCTAAGATTGCGGCTCCATTAACCCGATTAACCAAGAAAGAGGTTCGGTTTAAATGGGATGAGAAGTGTGAAGCCAGTTTTCAACTCTTGAAGGATAAGTTAACTTCTGCGCCGATACTTGCACTTCCGGATGGTATTGAAGGGTTTGTGGTGTATACGGATGCTTCCCATGAAGGCTTAGGTTGTGTTTTGATGCAAAACGGGAGAGTAATTGCTTATGCCTCTAGGAAATTGAAAGAGCATGAGAAGAATTATCCCACCCACGACCTGGAACTTGCAGCGGTGATTTTTGCCTTGGGGAAGTGGAGACATTATTTGTATGGAACTTCTTTTGAGATTTTCACCGATCATAAGAGTCTTCAGTACTTATTCTCTCAGAAGGAGTTGAATAGAAGGCAACGAAGGTGGATGGAGACTCTCGAGGATTATGATTGTGTGATTAAGTATCACCCGGGTAAAGCTAACGTGGTCGCGGATGCATTGAGCAGGAAGGCTAGTGTATCCAATTTGAAGGTAAATATTGGACAACCAATGGAATTGGTTAAGATAAAGGCTCGTATTGGTAACATCTCAGTACGTCCAGAGTTAAGACAACAGATATTCGAGGCACAACGGACGGATGTTGAGATTCAGAAGTTGATAGAGAAGGCTCGATCAGACTCCGAGTGTCCGTTTGGATTCGATGATACGGGAATCTTTCGATTCAAGGACAGAGTGGTAGTTCCAACAGAATTGAGAAGAGCTATTTTGGATGAAGCTCATAAAACTGTTTATTCGGTACATCCTGGTGGAAACAAGATGTATCGGGACTTGAAACAGTATTATTGGTGGAACGGGTTGAAGAGAGACGTAGTGAATTATGTGAAGTCTGACTTGTCAGCTAGTGAAAGCTGAGCATCAAAAGCCGTCAGGATTGTTACAGCCACTACCTATTCCAGAATGGAAATGGGAACAGATAGCAATAGATTTTGTATCGGATTTACCTAGAGTGAAAGGTGGATTTGATGGAGTTTGGGTAATCGAGGACAAGTTAACCAAGTCACCCCATTTTCTTGCAGTTCGGATGTCAGATAAGATAGGTAAGTTGGCTAAGAGGTATTGTGATGAGATTGTTCCGTTACATGGAGTGCCAGCTAGTATTGTTTCAGACAGGGATCCAAGATTTACTTCCAAGTTCTCGCAAGAGTTACAGAAGTGTTTGGGAACTAAGCTTCAGTTCAATACAGTTTTTCATCCGCAGACGGATGGGCAATCTAAAAGGTTAATCAGATATCTTGAAGATATGTTAAGGGCGTGTGCATTGGATTTCTCGAGTTCATGGAATGAACAATTGCCCTTAATCGAGTTTGCCTACAATAATAGTTACCAAGCTTCTATAGAAATGGCACCGTATGAGTTTCTTTATGGAAGAAAGTGTCGATCCCCGTTGTTTTTCGATTTGGAAGAATGGAAGTGGAGTAAGCAAGAAGGGGTACAAAGAGGTGATAGGAAAGATAAACCTTCCAAAGCTATTCAAGATGCTATTGAAAAGGTTCAAATTATCCGACAACGGATGAAAGTAGCCCAAGATCGAGAGAAAAGTTATACAGACAATCGAAGGAAAGATCTTGAATTTGAAGTTGGGGATAGGGTATTCCTGAAAGCTTCACCTAGGAAAGGATTTACCCGAATTGGAAAAAGAGGAAAGTTAAATCCCCGATATTTGGGACCTTATGAGATTTTGGAGAGAATCGGAGATACAACTTACAGATTGGATTTGCCTCCAAGTTTAACGGGTATTCACAATGTCTTCCATGTTTCACAACTTCGGAAGTACTATCCCGATGAATCAGTGATCATACCGGTTGAAGAGGTTGAGCTTGAACCGAATCTCACTTTTGTTCAGAAACCAGTTAAGATTCTGGATCGAAAATTTCAGGAACTTCGAAATAGACGGTTTCCCTTGGTGAAAGTGTTGTGGCGAAGTGGTAAGAAGGAAGAAGCTACGTGGGAAACAGAAGAGAAAATGAAGAAGTTCTATCCCGAATTATTTCCGACCGATCAATGAATCCGAGGACGGATTCTCTTTAAGGGGGAGAGGTTGTAACGCCCCGTGTTTTCACACGTGCGGGTAAGAGTTACGTGCGCAATTACATTTAATTATATGAGTTTATATCTTGTTTTACTAATTGAATTTGTTTCTAATTTGATTTAATTGTTTAAATTTTATATGAATTCTAATTTGAGTTATGAACATATGAATGAAAGTGTGAGATTGTGACTTTCATGGATCCGGTGATCATTGAATGAAATTATGTGTTTCGTATAATCATGGACTTGATTGTAACTTATTTGAATGTTTTGGACTCAATTGGAAATTGAGTTTGGGCTTAATTGCCACTTTTTGAAAGTTTAGGGACCTATTTGTATATAGGCAACCCTGAACGGTTTTCGCGATATCTTGAGCTCCGGACCTCGAAATCGAGATCCGTAACCGGCGTTGAACTTGTTTCGACGTTACCTATCCATTAAACTTGACCTTATACTTTTTCGATACAGTTTGAACCATCGACAACGAACTTTTCCACAACCTCGACCCTATAATTGTTTGAACCGTTTATTAAACGAACCGGACTTGAACCGACCCGTATCCTACCCATTTGGCACTAAATATCAGCATTCTTATCTTCTTGCTCCATTTCATTCATCGATCATCACCATTCCAAGAGGGAGAGGAGAGAAAGCTTCAAGAAACCCTTGTTTTGCTCAACCAACTTTGAGCTCAAGATTAACCAATTTTCCAATCTTCTTCCAAGGTAATAAGAGATTTGAAATCTCCATCTTCTCCTCTATATGTTCATCTAAGTGAAACATGATAGAAGTTGGGGAATTGATATGGTTTGAATGAAAGCATGATTTGGGGTTTGATCTTGAACTTGGAATTTTAATGGTTTTAGATGATAGTTGATGCATAGAATGTGTTGCTTGTAGCTTCCTTATCATTTCTAGATGCTAAGATTTTGTGTTGGTTATGTATTACATGATTTGCCATTAATGGAGCTTGAAGCTTCCACGGATGAAAGCTTGTTGTTGAGTGATCTTTTGCCAATCTTTTGCATGAATTCTTGTAAGTATGAATGGATTGCATGATATATGTGAATTATATGGTTTGAGATCATGTCTAAGAGTGTATAAGAGCTTCCTTATGGCTACCCCTGTTTTGTAAAGCTTTTCCCTCGAGAAACAGAGCTTATGCTCTGTTTCCTCTTTGAAAACGATGAGCTGACACGGCCGTGTCAGCTTTGAACTGAAAATGGACACGGCCGTGTTGGGCTCTCGACTTTGATTTTTTTTTTCTGAATTTAACCTCGGACAGGGCCGTGTCCAAATGCTTTGAAAACTCAACAAGGTCGTGTCAAGCCCTCGACTCTGAATTTTTCTGATTTTAAACCTCGGACACGGCCGTGTCCAATTCCTTTGAAAACTCAACACGGCCGTGTCATTTGAAGTGGCAGCTTTGGGGAACCTCTTTTATTGTTTGTTTTACGTTTATGACTCGTAATGGTGGATTATATGTAACGTGATTATATTAAAGTTATGTTTTATGATTGATATAGGATATTGATGACCATACGAATGAAAGTATGAAAGTATGAACGATATGAACGGGAATGAATACGGTTTTACCGTATAATGAACGAAACTTGGTGAATTATGTGTTTAATTGAATTCTATGATATTCATGACCATATTTGGACATATTATTGCATTTTAAGCATTCCTTAACATGATATTGCATAGCCGAGCGTCAAATGTGGTCATAATTGAGTCTCACACTACCTTTGTCACACAGATCTTGATCTAGTGGGTAACGAGGTCGGGCAGTGAGAGCTTTGTCGTGTTCTTTTTGTCTATCAGGTGGGTTTTTCTACTATTAGTTAACAATATGACCCCGAACACCTAATGTGCAAGATTTTGACCAAAACCCTATATAGGTATTTATACCAAGTTTTTAACGAACAAATGTTTTCGAACGAAAGCCTTTTTCTTGATTGTCCTACCAAATGGTCTGGCGAGAAATGAATGATCACAATAAATGAGGGCCCGGGACTTAGTGTAGTGGTGAACCGGGGAAGCTTGGGCTGACGGAATCCATTTATACTAGTTCCAACAATTTCGGTAACCTGGATTTCACTAGGAGATTAGTGAATGAAAGGGGTCCCGCGCTTTTGGGGATTCATGTACCCTTCTAGCATTAATGAATGAGGTTTCGGGCCTTGCAAACCCGTTCCCTACCCGGAGGAAAAAGGAGTATATGAACGATTGAATGAATGATCGAATGTATGTGCACGAAAGAATGAATGCATGAATGAATGAACGAATGAATGATTGATTAAAGGATTACACGAGGTGGTGGTTGGAGATAATGCACGCCCTCTCGCCGGGCTATTAATTACCTAATGAATGAAATGAACGGTTATAATCCTATTCGTTGTATCTTATTTACCCACTTGGGGAAAAAGGGTTCTAAACCTCGAGTAAGGATTATAACTTGCATGTACGTGTTTAAATTCCGCAATATTATGCTATTATGCCTATCTTTTTATACCCACCAGTCTGTCTAAGACTGAACTCGGAGTTGTTTCAGTTGTTTTTGTAGGAAGGGGGATGCTAGGCAGGATACCAGTCAGGGAGAGTCTTGCATCGTGTCTAGCCTTTCCTTTACACGCATATGATTACATTTTGTTCATTTTGGATTTTGTATGTATGGAACGTACTTGTAATTGGTACATAGAGCGTATAGCTCAATATATATATAGGAATACATGTTGGTACCTAGAGCATCTAGCTCAGTATATAGTATTTGAATGATTGCTTCCGCTTTTCTATTGCTCTGTTGTTACTTCGATTGTTGTTGGGGTTTAAGTTTTAGGCTAGTCCCGCCTGGCTTAGCCCGTGTGTATGTCTCTGTTCGCTATGATTCGGCACGTGTATGGAAATCCATTTCGTATACGGGTCGGGTCATGGTGCGGGGGATGTGACGTCTCGCGCTCGGGCGTTACATCCTTTGAGTGGTATCAGAGCCCAGGGTTGCAAAACCAGGGTTCTAGTGTCGTGTGGAGTCAGTAGGTTGTTCGGCTGTAGGAATTACTTGCTAATGTGGAGCATTTGCATTTTATATGATAAGGTGTTGATTCCTGACTCGAATGTTTGATTGAATTAATGCATTGTCACGCATGAACTAAAATTAGCATGCATGTTAGTGTTTGAGTGAACAGGATGCCTCCTAGAAGACATCGGGAAAGGTCTCCGGATCGTCATCATCATAGAGATCGTTCTCCTAATCCTCCACAACCGCCTATGAATATGGAGCAGTTTATGGAGGCGGTGTATAATTACGTGGAACATAGAAGGGCTCAGGATCCTCCAGTACAACCTCGGGCTGAACATCAAGCACCTCCTCCAAATAACCCGAGAGATCATCATGGGTTGTTTTTGAGTTATAATCCACCAAGGTTTTCCGGTTCGGTGGATGATGCTATATCGGAAGGATGGCTCACAAGGATTGAGAGGATTTTTAATGTTCGCCAATTTACCTCTCAAGAGAAAGCTCAATTTGCTATTTTCCAACTGGATGGAGAGGCTTATGATTGGTGGGAACGTACTAGAGAGAAGCTTGATGTGGAAGGAGAAGAAGTCAATTGGGAAGTCTTTGTAAGGGAATTCAGAGAGGCTTTTGTTCCTGAAGTTGTGCGAGAAAGAAAAGAACAAGAATTTATGGATTTGAAGCAAGGAACTCGAACGGTAGCTCAATATCTTTCTCTTTTCAACAGAATTGGAAAGTATGCACCTCATATTACACGGGATGAAAAAAGAAAGGGAAAGAGGTTTATAGCTGGATTGTGGCAGGATCTAAGGCATGGGCACGCAGGCCATAACTTTGAATCTTTTGCTGACACTGTACAGAGGGCTCTGGTATTGGAAGAGGAGTATAAGAAAAAGGACCCCTTACCTCGCATGCAAATGGGACAAGGATCGGGGTTTGGAAAGGGGAAAAGGCCTATGGTATCTCCTCCTCAGCCATTTCAAGGGCAAAATAAGAAGTTTAAACCTATGGGAGCTGCACCGCTATGACCTCCACCCACGCAGGACGCACGCAAGATCATAAACATATCGTATCCAACACATACGTATTCATAATAAGGTATACTCGCATGCAAGGGTAGAAATCAGCATATAAAGGCCATAGGTCGCATAACTATACAAAATCCTAAACCTCACCTCGTAGTAGTAGTGTCTGAGAGTGTGAAGGGCCAAACACTCTAAACCTCGGGCCCACCGGCACCACCAAACTCTGTGACAAGACATACAGAAGCCCAGACTTAGACTCTATATGAACCAAACAAGACGCACGGCGTTGCTCAACATGATCGTGGTTATGCATAAGTGTTCATGTTGTGCTTAGATAAGGTGTCGTGGTTATTCAAGGCATATCAATGCTCAACAAGGTCATATTTACAAGCAACCGACACGCAATTCCATATCCAAAGATGCAAGATCAATTTAGGAAGTCAATGTATTCACAAAATGCATATGAAATCATCCAATGTCACAGGGTTCAATTATAATATTAGAATTAAGCATCAAGTTCATGACGAGTTGTAAAGTGCATAAGTAAGAGCAACTAGATCATATAAACATACAAAGTTATTGTACGTAGATAGCATGCTTGATACAAATAAAGAGTGCATTTAATTCACTTAAGATCATACTTTACAACTTCACAACATGTCTGGTACACAAGCTCAAGTCGCATTCATAGTTTCATAAATATTACACTAACACCCCTTCATATCTAAACCCATAATATAAATTCATCACATCGGGATTCAAATTGTAAATCGAAACATCCATCCATATCACAATTCATTCAATACATATTTTTGAATATGATTGGAATACATCTCGATCAACAAACCAACAATAAACAATTTATTTGCACTTAAAACAATTAATTCAAATAATTACAATTACGCAAAATAATTCGTAATAAATAAATCGAGTGTTCGATTAACGAACGGAAAGTGGCGTTGAACTCACCACAACGAGAAGAACATTCCGACCAGACGCCGCCGGAAGGAAACCACTGTAGCTGCCGGAATTTGGCCGGACCGCCGCAGGGCCGCCGCCGAAGGTCGCCGAAAAAATCCCAAAAAATAAGTCCTGAATGAAGTCTTCGTGCCCGTTCCGAATCCTCAATCAATTTCTGGAAATTCCAAGCTGATTGTCCTAGATCTGAAATCTAAGAACACGAAAACCCTAAATCTTCAAATTCAAATTACTCCCAAACCGGTGAACCAAAATACCATCCGTAAAAGGCATTGTCTTACCTGTGACGAGCTCTTCGAAAGCCCTAAGGTGGCTCGCCGGAAAAATCCTCGGAGCTAGCGCCGCCGTTGCACCGCCTCTATGCCGCCGCGATCCACTGCCAATCCACCGAATCTGGAGTCGTGTGATCACAGGCTACTAGTTCTCTTCGTTCCGAACAACTTTCATGAAGAGCCCATGGCCAAAAGATGACCGGAAAAGGCCCCCGTTGGCCGCCGAATATTCTGCCGCCCTCATGTCACCGGAACCACCACCTACGGCCAAGATCTGGTGAAATTGATGCCGGAAATGAACTCAGAGGGTCGAAAAACCTTGGAAACCATCAAGCCCCGTCGAAAACCACCGCCGGAATCACCGAAAACGACCGGCGAACTTTGCCTAGATCCACCACCAGCGGCGTGATCTTTGAGCCGCGTTTGTGGAGCCACCGCTGCTTCAATGACTGCAAGACCACTTCTATGTTTTAGATCTCGTCGAGACGTTCGATTTGCATACCAATTTCGCTATATTCTGATGTCGGAGGAGGCCATATGAGGCTGTAGAAGTTGATGCCGCAATCCAGTCACGAATTCCGAACCTATCAGCAGCCATGTCTGAAAATCGCAGATTTCTCCTCCACCGTTGGTCGTTTGGCCAAGATCTTTACACCATCGTGATCCTCTCGTCAATCTCATCAAAATGGACTACTTATTCGTCGAATTCCGTTGAGAAACGGTCAAGTTACGATTAGTGTGCGTTTTAGGTGTAGTGCGTGTGCGGGAATGAGAGAGAGAAAGAGAGAACCAAGAGAGAGAAGAGGAGATTGGGAGAAATGTGTCTTGTGCACAAGCTATATACTACTGGGTATCCTTATCGCGTAGCAAAGTGAAATATCGCGTACAAATAATCGTAAATAAAATTGGTAAAGTTACGAATAAACATTCAAGCTCCGAATTAATTTTATAAATTAAAATGAAAGAGAGAGATTTACCAATTAGAGTTTAATTCAATTTAATTTTAGAAACCTTTCGTATAATTTAACGACACTTCGTAAACACATGATTGATAATTAATCTCAAGTAATTCAAGTAAATCGAAATTAAACAAGTTAAGTGACATGATGGATTTAAAATCAACTTAACCATTAATTTTAGAATAATCCGAATGATCACATATTAAATTGGATTTACATTAAATCACATAATTCAAGAACTCTTAAATTAAACACACACAAGTGTAGAGACTTACTTGTTAATATCGTCAGGACGCCCTTCGAGAATACGGGCGTCACAGGACTCCTCAGGGAACTCCTCAGCTTAATGGAGTTTCTGAGAGAAGGAATCGAACCTTACTTGACATGGTTCGTTCCATGATGAGTTTCACTGACTTACCACCTTCTTTCTGGGGTTATGCCCTAGAAAGTGCAGCAAAGATTTTGAATCTAGTTCCCTCTAAGTCAGTCCCTAAAACGCCCTATGAAATGTGGCATGGTAAAATCCCTAGCTATTCTTACTTAAGAATTTGGGGTTGTCCTGCTTACGTGAAGAGGACAGTAGGAGATAAGTTAGAATCTCGTTCTAACTTATGATACTTTGTAGGTTATCCTAAGGAATCCATAGGATACTACTTCTATGATCAAATCTGAGCAAAATGTGTTTATTTCCAGAAATGCCATTTTTCTTGAGGAACCGTTCCTCAAAGAAAAGAAAGGCAAGATCATAGAATTAGAAGAAGTACAAAGTGATCCCACACCACCGACTGAATAAACGTACCCTTCTGATCAACAACAACCAATCACGAATTTTGATACACACGAAAATCCTCCTCTGAGGCGTTCTGAACGCACTCCTAGACAACCGGAGAGATGGTATGGATTCTTCCATGAAATCTCTCAAAAGGATAATGATCCTTTAACATATGAGGAGGTACTTTCAGATTCTGACTCTGAACAGTGGATAGAAGCCATAAAATCCGAAATGGACTCCATGAACTCCAACCAAGTTTGGACCTTGGTAGATTTGTCGGATGGGGTCAAACCCATAGGTTGCAAATGGATCTTTAAGAGAAAGCTTGGAGTTGATAGAAGCATTGCAGCCTACAAAGCAAGATTGGTTGCAAAAGGATTCACTCAAAGACCCGGCGTGGACTTTGATGAAACTTTTTCGCCAGTTGCAATGGAAAAGTCTATTCGGATCATGCTTGCCATTGCTGCATATTATGACTATGAGATATGGCAAATGGATGTGAAAACTGCCTTTCTCAATGGTGACATTGACAAAGACATTTATATGGAGCAACCCATAGGTTTCACATTCAGTGGGAGTGAGCAAAAGGTTTGCAAACTCCAAAGATCAATCTATGGATTGAAACAGGCTTCTAGGAATTGGAACATTCGATTTGATGAATCAGTCAAAGCGTTTGGCTTCATTCAAATTTCGAATGAGTCCTGTGTGTATAGAAAGGAATTGGAGACCTCAGTGCAATTCTTAGTACTTTATGTTGATGACATCCTTCTTATTAGGAATTCGAAGGATGACACGAAAGTAACTAATTTATGGTTATCGAACCAATTCGAGATGAAAGATCTTGGTGATGCTTCCTATATCCTTGGAATTAAAATCTATAGAGATAGATCTAGAAGGTTAACAGGACTATCACAGTCGATGTACATTGACAAGGTTTTGAAGAGATTCAATATGGAGTCAACAAAGGTTAAGAACCTTCCTATGAGTGTAGGAACATGTATTTCAAAGAAGATGTGTCCTAAGACTAACCTTGAAATGGAAAGAATGACTCATACACATTATGCATCAGCAATAGGTAGCATAATGTATGCAATGTTATGTACTCGACCGGATGTGGCTTATGCACTTAGTGTAACAAGTCGGTTCCAATCTGACCCTGGAGTTGGTCACTGGGCTGCCGTGAAGAATATTCTTAAGTACTTGAAAAGTACTAAAGATTTATTCTTAGTTTACGGAGGTCAGAAAGATCTTACTGTCGAAGGATACTGCGATGCAAGCTTTGCATCTGACTTAGATGATTTTAAGTCAATGTCAGGATACATTTTCTACCTAAACGGCGGAGCAGTGAGTTGGAAGAGTTCCAACTTCCAAGCAAACAACCACTGCAGATTCGACCACTGAGGCCGAATATTTAGCTGCAAATGATGCAGGTAAGGAAGGTGTTTGGATTAGAAACTTCATTCAAGAATTGAATGTTGTTCCTAGCATGAAAGACCCCATTTGTATGTTTTGTGACAACACTGGGGCGGTTGCTCAAGCAAGAGAACCAAGACCTCACCAACGGACCAAGCACAGTATGAGGAAGTATCACCTAATCTGTGATATTATCAAAAGAGGAGATGTGCAAATTGAGAGGGTCACATCAGCAGAGAACGTGGTAGATCCACTTACTAAACCCCTTAGTCGAGAAGCTTTCCAAGGTCATCTTCAGAAGATGGGACTTAGAGTAGCTTTAGAATGGCTTTGACGGGCAAGTGGGAGATTGTTAGGAATAGTGCCCTAGAAAGCCGATTGTATATCCGTTTTGTGCTTTTCCTTATTGTAATCAGAGACAATCTTTGAATGAAATAACGAATTGAGGCAACACTTCTTTATATGCTCTTGTTTGGTATGCGTTTACTTTATCTGTGCATGTATGAGAACTCCCCTAATCCTGATGACTTTAGGACTCTACCATTTAGGTGAAATGGTTCATGAAACGAGCCCTATATCACATAAGTCATGATTAGTAAAATACTCCAAGCCGATGAGTCCTACAGACAGTGGGAGTGTCAACCTGACTCCTCTAAGGCTTGCTTGTGGGATCACGCCCTTAAGAAGGACCACCTTGTTTCACGGAGGTGCAAAGTGTATAGTTGATACGTGCGTGATATATGAGGGTGCTTACTTTAATAAGTAAGTTCACTGAGGTGCCCCGTGTGAGAAGATTCCTAAATGGGAAAGGAAGTTTCTATTTCAGGAAATGGAAACTTCCAGATTAGGAAATATCTCACGAGTCATTGATGTGATTAATTGATCCTTAAGACTTGAGGTTCCTTGTCACTTCATGAGTTAACTCTGTAGTCTTAGGTATAAGCTTTAAAGGGTGTCGCCTTAGACAACTGATTCAAGGCTTATGCTGGGGCTGCACAAGTGATTCATGAAAGTGAATGAGAATCAAGAAAGGACCTACACTTGCATTTGCAAGGTGATCTCTTATTGTGTAAGTCATTCATATGCCATATGGAGTCCTTGGCCAAGGCAGTAGATCAAGACATCAAGAAAAGAGTTTCTTGGATTGAGATCAAATGGATATGAAATGCACTTAGCTTTAAGACCGGATTATTAGGGTTCTGATTATTCCCTTGCCCTAGATCTTGGTTGAGAGATAGTAAGTAGGAGGATTGTATCTCACATGAAACAATGACTTAAAGGTTCTGTCGAATCTGAACATTCCAATTCAGCTAGGGGTTAAACACCTGTTGCTAGACTATGGTCGTTTAATCTGTGGACTGATTAATTAATTAGTGAATTAATTAATTAGGGTCACTGCTAATTGAATTGAGAACCTAGAGGGTCACACACAACAACTTGGTTACATGAGTTGAGGCTTGAAAATGATTAAACGAGTTAATCGGGCCAAGAGGGTTCCACACGTGTGAAACCACACGTGTGGGTCATGTGAGTGACACGTGTCCTTGTGACACGTGTCCCACACGTATATAAATATATATATTGTATATATATGTTAAATAATTAAATGTGTTAATTATTTAGTAGACTTTGGTTTAATTTTCAATTAAAAAGAAAGTCTAATTTTGGAGAAAAAATAATCTAGTTAATTAATTATGAATTAATTAATTAGATAAAATAAGTTATTTATTTAAAATAAATAAAGTATAAAATTATCCAAAAATATTTTGGATAATTTTAGCTCTCTTAAAAGTTGACTTGAATTAGAATTCAAAGTCAAAGTTGGAAAATACTTAATGATCAAGTAATAGGAGAGAGAGGGACCAAATCCTTGCCCAACAAGGATTGGAATCGGCGCCCCTCTTCCTTTCCTATATATAGGGGAGCTCATGCTCCACTTAGAGCTATTTGGCAATTCTTTTGGTTCATGTGTTGAACACCATCCTTTCTCCAAGATAAACGAAACCCTAGGTTAAGCCTAAACACTAACTAGAGAACTAGCATCCTTACTAGTTAGATTGTGATCAAGTTGGTGGACTATCTCTAGAGAGCTTCAAGTTAGAAGTTTGAAGATTCGAGCTTTACCAAGGAGACGGGATCAAGCCGCGAGAAGAGCGTTCTTGGGTGGCTTGAAACGCTTCAAGAAAGAATAAAAGAAAAGTAAGTTTCTTAACTCTACGAATTTGGATACACGATTGCGAGTCCAAGATCCTTTTGTTGGGAATTTTTTTTTAAATTCCGCTGCTTTCTGATTCGTGTTTTCCAACAATAAACACTAAAATACATGTCGGGTAAAGATGTCAATACATGAGTCACGTTAACACCAAGCCATCATTCAATACATTAGCGCAACTAAACCAAATAGAAATGTACAGATAAACATAAGGCCGAAAGAATAGATAATTGATGCGAAGTATGATGCACGTGCTATGAATGTTTTGAAACCTGTCACCAATGTGGTAAGTTGTTAGCTCAATAACTTTTCGTCGTTCCTCCAATCCCGAGGTTACTTGACTTGGTGATTATTCCTTGCCTTTCCCACGGTCTTCGAGGTTTCCATGAATCTTTATAAATCAACTTGTATCTTCCACTATCTGAGATTGCAATATCTTGATCCCTAATTCTTCCATGTCCAAGGAGTTAGTATTCAAACTTCTCCTCGAACTTCGACTCCTTCCCTAATCATCATCTTGATCAAGATTCCCGTGATTATCGTTTATGAGTTTAATTCACCTCCGATCGCTTATACTTGAGCGCATGATTTTCTTGCAAGGAGTGTTTGTCTTTCTTTACCGTTTCCACTTGTTGCTCCATATCTTCCAATTCAACTTCACCACATGACAATTCAGCTTGGATTTGAAAAAATGGACTCAAATCCTGTTCTCAATATCGCCACCTTCCCTTTATTTGTGTTTACCCAGGTACTTGCCTTCTAGAACCCGACTTCTAATCACTAGGCTTAATTCGAAGTCCTTCTTTGTAGACCCTTGGTGCATAACCCATACCAGATTCATTTTATCTTGACTCTTCGATAACCGAAACCCTAAACCAATACTTTCAAGATTCATTCCTTAGATTGAACGATCCCGTTGAATCCGATTATTGTATTTTATGTTTAAGGCTACACTTATCGATCTTCGGAGTCAACAACATTCCCAGAACGACTTCTTATCTTATCAAATGCCTCTGTAGTCTTGCATCTCCAGAACGATCCTCCATTCCGACTCTTAGTCATTATCTCTGACTCCATCTATGAAGACCACGCATTCGAATTCGCTATATTCTCCCCGATGCATCCTTCCTATCTTCCGTGCCTCAGAAAATTTTTATTTATTTTTTAATAGAGTGTTGTGGTCGTAGAACTTGGCCGTGGTTTGATATCATCTTCGTAACCTAGAATTCATAACTCATTTCGAGAATAGATGATTGCGATTAGTGCATGCTCATGGCACATATTCAATACGAAAGGCAAGAATTCATATAAAATACAACAGGTAATTCAACAAAATTCTTAAGGGAAGCCAAATTCTACATTCAAGATCGATGCAATGCACACATTATCACATAGTCACTAAGCCGTACGACCTAGACTGACTCGAACAAGACTCGAGAACACCGGTTTTGCAACCGGGCTCTGATACCACTTAAGGATGTAGCACCCCGCGCGTGAGGCACCACATCCACCGCACTATGGCTCGACACGAGTAACGAAATACTAAATCCGCACCCATATCAAACCATAGCGAACGGGAGACAAGCAGAAAACCCTCCTAAGCTAGGCGGAACTTAGACCCTGCACAGCAACCAATCAACAAAATATAATGCATCGGAAAACTCAAATTCAAACACACAAATCATAAGCAGACTTGGGCTCTTCTGGCCTCTTTTGAACTCATAAACAAAGCCCAACAAAACAATTCAATAGCAATTATACAAGATTCAACTCCATGAACTTACAAGGTCGAATCAGTTACAAATTAAATACATAAGGTGAATGCAGAGACGCTTCTAACTTAACTCGACCGACTCAAACTCAACATAACCCGCCTAGCTCGAAACTCCAAAGCCAAACCTGCACACTAAAGTGTTGGGGAGGGAGAGGGTCAGTCTCTAGAAGACCGAGTGAGCAGGAGCGATACATATATATATATAAGAAACATGCACATGCAAGTCATAAATCCCGAGCAAAGGTTTTATTAAATTCATTATATTCATAGTTTAGACATAAACATAAAGGCTCGACGAGTGAGCGTGCATCATCTCCAACCAACTCCGACCGTGTACGACAAATATCATTAATACATTGAGTATGTGATCATACAGTATATTATAATACACACAAATCATATAACATAGTCGTTTGGGCGATCCGTGTCTCGGCCTTCCCGCACGGTGCATAACAATCCTAACATAACATAATCATATTTATAAAACAAGTTCCAACCTTCTTCCTCCGGTGGTGGACGGGTTTGCAAGGCCCGACCACCTAAACATATCAATATGGCTATGAGGTTAATGAGGCCTCAAAGCCCGGTTAGCGTTTCCCCGTCAAAAACTCCTTGACGAAGTCCGTTTCGCCGTAATATAGTGGAACTAGCACATGGGATCACCGTCAGCCCATGCCTCCCCGGATAGCCTCATGTACTAAGTCCCTGGGCCCGTGCAATCATAATCATGCCTCGCCAAAACATATCAATTCATAAGAAACATAACATAATTCGTAAATCATTTGAAAAGGGTTTACTCGATCAATATTTACTCGGTACGTTTCATTTGAAAACCATATATAACTATATTAGGTTTTTGGCCAAAACTTGTCATATACGGTTGTAGGGTTTTATACATAACTAGAACGAAAACACCCTCACCTGAAACATGACGATACAAGGATACGAGTAACCGAGTGCCTGAAAGATCAAGGTCTCTCCACCCTGGAGATAAACTGTACAAAAGACAACGTAACGTGTTCGTGAGACTCGAGACTCCAATGAACCATATAAGACGCACGGCATGCAATGAACATGATATGAATGCGTAACAGATGATATTATATCATAAAATATTCATGTGCACTATTAAAGTCTTAAAGGCATATAAACATTCAATTCATTCATTCAATGAAGCATTTGTATTCACACGAGTTCATATCCTTCACATTCCACGTTAAAGGAATTTAAATTATATAATCAAGTCATTCGATCTTTCGTTCACTTTCATTCGAAGTCATAATTCCATATTTTTAATCAATTTAATTCAAGAATTCAAGTAGGAGCATAGCACGTATTAATTCACATTTAAAATTAAAACATAAACAATTAAACACATTCAATCGCATTCACAATTAGAAAATAAACAGTTAAATACATGCAATTAAATTTAGGAATTTAAATCAAATATGGAATAGGTAACAATTAAATTCTATAATTCAATTAAATCAAATAATATTCAATATTTAATAAATAAATATATATATATATATATATAACTATATATATATATATATATACATACATTATCATGCACGTACAACAACAACAATGCATGCATGCAATTTATATCTAACATATATATATATATATAAACATGCATGCATTACATAGTATTTATATATATATCCACGTAAGTACACATGCACACACACAAATCCATATGCATGCAAACATTTAAAATCAAATCAAATGCACTCACAGCAACACATGCAATTGCATAAAGGAGGAAAAGAAAGGAAAATGCAGCAGCAGCAGTATCCCGGCAACACACAGACATGCAGGGGAAAAATACAAGGTGACACCCCCGTGTCACAAACCTAGAACAAACCGAGACACCCCCGTGTCTCGGTACAGAAATTCCAGGCCAAAATGCACCCCCGTTTCACGCTGGAAAGAAAAAGAATGACACCCCCGTGTCGCACGCCTGCAGCAGTCCCTGTTTTAAGCTTAAATGTAGCAGTAGCCCAAGTGATATGCAAGCAAGATAAGCAGCAACTCATGGCATGAAATGCAACAACAACTCAGGCCTAGCAATACGCAAAACTGACAGCAACAAGAACAAGAAGACGCAGCAGCTGACAACAACAATTTCAGTCCAAAAAACAGAGCAAAATCCCACGAAAAACAGAGCATACTGATCTCATTAATCCCCAATCATGTTCAGGTAAGCTAAGCCATCAAAATACTGCGAAATAACTCCAAATTAACATACAAGTCAGCCCCAAGAAAGCTCAGACGCGAGACGCAGGCACACACGACCAATTCATGAAATTTTCTCAAAGTCTCAAAAATGATATCTCATAAATACTCTTACTACCAGGTAATCAATGATCATAAATGAAAAGAGGATGTCAAAACAATCATTTTCAAGCTTGGAATCACTCAAATCCATCAAGAAATGAAAGAGATCATCAAATTTGTCCCAAACCTCTTATTTTTCGAATTCAGTCAGAAACCTCACGAAACCATGATCAAAATTAGGGATGAATGAATGGAACTGACTCATATTGAATGAACATAACATATCCAAGCTTACCTTGTGGATTAATGGAGGTTTGGAAGGAGATTTGAGCTCGAATCTCAAGGTAGGGCTTGAGCTACGGGAAAAACTGGGAAGCAGGAGATGTTTGAGATATTTTCAGCAAGTGGGAAGGGTTGGTTCGATTTGGGGGGTTTATGGCTGAATAAAGGGTTGAGTTAGGGTTCCATAGAGTCTAACCATGGTTAATTTGGTCAACAAATGAATAAGTTATGGTCATTTTAGTGTAACAAGGTCAGTTTCGTCGCCGTTTCATTTTTTTGGTTGGATTTCGGAGGTTCAAATGACGTTAGAAAAATATAAGGCTAAGTTTACTAAACCCGAATTTTCGTTACGAACTCAGCGAATTCGAATCCGAGTTCCCGAGCTCAAGATATTAAATACGGAACCAAGGGTGCGCTAATTGCTCGTTAGCCCCCGACTTGGATCCCAAAATCAAATTAAATCCGAAACACAAGCAAATAAATTCGAAAATACGAAACGAACATAAATTCATATACAAGACACGTATCAGTTCAACATATTACATTTCCACGAAATTCCGGTATCAATTCAAATAGAAACGAAGCACGTAAATGTCACTCATACGCAAAGTAACAATAAAATTCATAATATTAACAAATAATATAACATCACACACGTATATATATAATTTATAACACATGCATGCATATATAATTTATAACTATGAAATCCATGCATAATTATATTCATGCACACGTACACAATAATATATATATATTTATATTATTTAAATATATTTAATATTAATAGCATTAAATAAGATAATTAACATTTAATATAAATAAAATTAAATTAAATATATAAACACGTAGAAATAATTATTTCGCGCAATTAAGGAGCACACAAGTTATTCACATAAATTCAAATTCAAATATTGCATATATTTCAATTAATCACTTCTTTAACAATTAAACAATGAAATTTAATTATAGAAAACACTAAAAACCAATTAATTTGTGCAAATTAATAAACACATATGTCATTTTAAAATACTGAAAAGTTGGGGCGTTACATACATAATGCGCTAAATCCTCAACTCTTGCAATCACGGTGGTCAAATCAGCCCTCAATCCTGCCACCTCTGCACGCACACCTCTCAATGTCACAGGAGCTTCATCACTGGCCTCAGCAACAACAGGCGCGGCATTGCGAAGAATCGCAAACTCATCATCTGGCCGGTCAGGTATCCGAGCTAAAAGCTCCTTCTGCCTCTCAGAAAGCTCATCAAACCGGGCCTTACCCCAGCTGTACATCTGCCAGAGACGATCTCTATCTCGAATGGGCCACCATGGAAAATTGCAGTTCTTCAGCTCTCCACTCTCCCAAGCTATAGCCAACCCCCAACTTCCAAGTATTCTGGACCAATATGTCCAAAGTCAATAGGCAAAGCTCCTCGCGGTCTCCAATTCATCTCCCGAGCGAACATCGTCACAAAAGCGCCGTGAGCAATCGTACCAATAACACTCCCAGCACTCTCCTGCAACTTCCATAGAAACTCAATCGTACCATCAAACTTAATACCTTCCTTCATCATGTACATTATACCTAACTCAGTCTCAATCATGTGGCTATCTCTCCCATATCTAGCACAGAATCCCTGGGCCAAAATCCTATGGACTAGTACCCAAGTCAACGAATCAAGATAGTTGTCACGTGTGCATCAGGGGGAATAACTAGGGACACCCTCTCTCAAGGGAAAGGATCTCCATACCGCCTCTCGCTGAGTATCGCTCCATTTAGGCAAAGAAGTAGTAGCATTAGCTGGGAAACGAAGAATCTCTCTTACCCGACTCACGCTCCATGCTCGAGTTTCCATATCATCTAGAGTGAAGGTCAAGGTGTTGTCCACCTGATCAAAGTTCATTGTGCGGAAGAAAGCGACCGTCATCTCTCCGTAGGTCATATCTGTCCTAGAAAGGAATGGCAACCATCCTATGTTGTCGAACAATCTCTTCACTTCTTCCCACACCACAAACTTCTCCATCCACACCTCCTTGAAGAATTTAGTACCCACAATGTTCCTTCTCAAATTCCTTTAAAAAGGATTCCCAAAAGTACTTACCGTTAGGTTGACCGATTCAAAAGGTTTATGGTCTAACCGGGATGAAGTAGTGAAAGGCTCCGGGACTCTATAGCGCTTAGTGCGACCCATAGTACCTAAATCAAACAAATATAGCAAGACAAAGCACAAAGAAATCAATCACCAATCACTTGGACAATTCATCAAACAACTTGTGAGCTTAAGCCTAGGGTGTGAGTTCTAACTTAAGTTCTTCAACTACCCAACTCAAATTCACACGAGCTTATAATCTACAATTCAAACTTAAAATTCTCTACCTTCAACTTCCATAATTCGTACTCAAGATTACTTAGAAGTTAGGATTATTCAAAGATTTAACCCAATTCAAGTTAACTTCAATTTAAGGCATCAATCCTAATTCTAGCATGCTTAATCTCTCAAGCATTATCAATTCAATCCCAAAGTGATTCCTAACATGCAATTCAATCCTAGGTTTCATTCTTAGGTTGGAAAAATTAGCTCTAACAATTCACTCTAAGAAAGGGAGATATTTACTTACTTTGATTCACAAGGGATGAGAGAATGTGTAAACTTGGTGGAAAAGCTTCTTGCTTGTAACTCGATAATGGTTGGCCCAAGGGAACTATTGAATCTCTTCTAAGGTAGAATAAGTGGGTGCAAGTGTATTTATAGGTTTGGGGGAGAAAATTCCGAAATTAGGTAGGACAAGACTTAATTTAACCCTAAAAACGTGTTTCCTAAAACCCAATTCTCGCCAATCGGACCGGTAACGGGTGTTACCGGTTTTCCTCTTGGAAGGGGTAACGGGCGTTATCCCTCTGGGCCAAGACGCCTGTTTCCATTAACGAGCGTTACCTAAAACAACTGCTAAGGTGTAACGCCCATTACCAATATTACCTGGGGCATCTGACCTCGTTAACAGGCGTTACCAAAAGGTAACTACAATGGTGTAATGCCCGTTACTCACTATTCCACCCAAAACATTATTAAAGACAAACACAAAACTAATGGTGCTCAATCACATCAATTAACCGTAATTAACTCATAGTATTCAATCAAACCACAGTGCACCGTTCTCGAAACACGTAAACGCATATATCAATTCATATCAACAATTCATTCTCCTCAAGAAAGAAAATCAATGCCATGCACATGCATACGAACAAAGTAAAATGACCTCACAATCATGCTCAAATCACGGTCCTTGCACAATGTAGACCTTGGTTTCCTAGTAAGACATCAAGTGACCTGCAAACGAGAGAGACAACTCAATTATAGGAGAAAAACGAGGATGAAAGAAACGAAAACAATGGAAACAAAAACAAAAACGAAAAGAAAAAGAAAGAAAACAAAATAGTTCTAAGTTATAGTCGTTAGCTTGACTTTGGAAACCGAATTGGGATTAACAATCCCCAAGTAAAGAGTCACAAGGAGTGACCTCGTTCCTGTTACTCACAAAACCAGAGCTTGATCTCCAACTATCTAATTCCAAAACATCATTCGTTCTCGATCTCCGAGATTTCAGTTTTCCTTCCCAATCAACTGCATCTCTTTTTTTCGTGAACAGTGTCATTCCGTCTGGTGTATCACTTATAACCTTAATCATGAAACACTTATCCAGGATCGCCGGTGGTGTCAGGGAATCAAAATTCCTAAACTCAATTCCTTCATCTCCTATTTTAAACGTGAGTCGTCTATTCTGAACATCTATATCTGCTCCAGCCATAGCCAGAAATGGTCTTCCAAGTATCAATGATATCCTCTCATCGCTCTCAATATCAAGAACTACAAAATCAGTAGGAATGTGAAATTTTCTAACTTTTACCACAATATCTTCAAGGATTCCTGTCGGATATTTCACCGATCTGTCTGCCAGTTGGAGTGTCATCTTAGTCGGTGTAAGCTCCTTCACTCCTAATTTCCTACAAGTAGAAAATGGGATTAAACTCACACTAGCTCCTAAATCACATAAAACATTATGAAATTGCAAAGAACCAATAGTAAGAGGAATTGAAAAAATCCCTGGATCTTTGATCTTCGGGGGAAGCTTATGCTGAATAATAGCACTGCATTCCTCAGTAAGTATCACAGTAGTGAAGTTCTCAGGCTTCTCCTTGCTTAAAATCATTTCTTTCTCTAAATTTCCCTTCTTAAGATCATTTTTCTCTTCAACTTTCAAAAGTATAACTTCCACAACGTCCGAACCTGCAAATATCTTCGGACCTTCATTCTCTCTATTGTCTTCTACAATTGTGGCCTGACAATGCTCCTTAGGATTATTTTCAGTTTCACTTGGTAGTATTCTTGGCCCTCTCAAATTCAGAGATTGGGCAATCTGACCTATCTGACTCTCCAAAGTTCTGGTCTGATTTACCACTTGATCTAATTGAGCTTCCAACTTCTGATGTCGACCTGTAGACACGGTTATGAACTTCTTAAGTGCAATCTCCCATCGCTGCCTTTGCTCCTGTTGAGGGGACGCAACATTGAATGGGGCTGGTGGTCGTGTTTGAAATTACTGCCTAGGCTGAAACTGCGGCCTAGGTTAAGGTGGTTGTTGAACATTCTAATTATTAGACCACAACAAGTGAGGGTGATTCTTCCATCCTGGATTGTAGGTCTTTGAGTAGGGACCATTTTCTGGTTTGAAGTTATTTACATAATTCACCTGCTCTTGCACCTGTTCTCTTGCATTGGTATGAGGACACACATTAAAATCATGTGGACCACTACAAATTTCACATGTTACTTGAACTGGCTGGGGTTGTATCCCAATTGCGTGGACGAAAAGTTGGTCCAATTTCTTGTTAATGGCTTCAAATTTAGCGTTGATGGAGGTTAAGCCATCTAACTCTATTACTCATGCTTGCACTTTCGCTGGTTGCGAATGGCTCCTCTCATGCACAAAAACATCATTTTGTGACATACTATCTAACAACTCAGTAGCCACTACTTCAGATTTTGCTAAGAACGCTCCGCCAGCTACGGCATCCATCGCTCCTCTAAAAGTAGGGGACATCCCGTTGTAAAAAGTCTGAATCAATAACCAAGTGAGAATCCCGTGATGTGGACACTTCTTCTGCAAATCCTTAAATCTTTCCCAAGCTTCATAGAAAGACTCTCCATCCAACTGCCTGAAACCTTGAATATCATTCCTGTACTTCTTGGTTTTGCTAATTGGAAAGAACTGGGCTAGGAAAGCCTGAGATAATGCTGCCCAAGTCTAAAAGGATTTATTTGGGACAGTACTCAACCATGCTTTAGCTCGTTCCCTAAGTGAAAAGGGAAAAAGCCTAACTCGGATTGCATCAGTAGTGACATTATGAATTTTGAAGGTATCACACACTTCCAAAAAATACTCCAGATGTGAAGTTGGATCCTCCAAAGGTAATCATGAAAACGGATTGTTTTGCAACAGATTTATGATAGCTGATTTAATATCAAAGTTATTTGCTGCAATCGGGGGATGAGCTACAATCTGAATTACTCCAGCCTGCGGCACGTTATAATCTCTTATGGCCGGTGGTGGTGGTGGGTCTGCTTCAGCCATTGGTAAAGTAATTGGTTTCTTCTCCTTCTTACGCCTTCTCCTAATAGCACTCAGAGTTCTCTTAATTTTCGGATCGTATGGAACTAATTCGGGATCTTGAGATCTTCGCATGCACTGTAAACATGCACAAGGAAAAGAAATCCTCAGTCCAATTCCACATTAACAAAGATAATGAACACAAAGTAAAGTAATAGTCTAAAGCACTAGATCAAAATAATTGAGCAATATTGACTTAAAACGCCTTTCCCGGCAACGGCGCCAAAAACTAGTCGTAAGGTTTATTACAGTTAAAAACCAATCATGCAAGTGTACACTAACATACGCGTAGGACAATAGGATCGAACCCACAGGGAAGGGAAATCAATCACTACTCTATATTCTTCTCTAATCTAAAGACCTAACAAAAACAATTTTTGTTTCTATTAATCTACTAAACCAGAAATTAACAATTAACTAGAATTAAACACAGATAACGAAACATACGAATTAACTTAAGTAAACTAAGCAGGCAGGGGAAAAATAATGAATCATACAATCAAGAGCTGATGTGATACTTGTCTGACAAGTGTAATTCTACAACCTAGTTACTTATATTTGTATTACCCTCTCTCAAGGTGTAACCAAGTGCTTAATTAGTGTTCAATGTTGCTTTCGCAATCACCAATAGTTAATTAAACCATAGGAACAAGACTAGTGCAATTCAGTATTCTAGCGGCTCGGCATGGAATAAGATTATTCTTGTATAAGCTAGGACCAAATCTCTTTGTACCCTACAACTTACAAGTTATGAAAACCATCTAAATTACCATCACTCTTTCGATCTATAGGCAATTATGACACATACTAAGGGTGATCAGGCCATCGCAAGTCAATTCAAACCTGTTTTCAAACTAAGAATTACACAAGTCATTCAAGCATCTTATCAAACATCTACCATGCAATCATCATCACTCCCCCTAGCCTTAGAGAATTAGCTACTCATAATTAAAACAAAACTCATAAAACTAAAGGAAATTGCATTAAAATAAATCATAGTTATCAAATCTAAACAAAGTCTCCAAAACAAAAGCAAAAACATTCAGCAGTATCTAAAAACGAATCTAACATACGAAAACTAAAACTAAATTCAAAGGAATTAGTTTGTAAATTAAATCAACAATAAAACCAAAGATCGTTCTCGGAATTTAATCCTCTCGTCTTCTCGAATTCTCTGAAAAATCTCTAAAACTCCTTGGTCTTCTCTCCAAACCGTAGGTCTTGACCTGGTAGAAAAGCTCTCTCTAGAAACTCCAAAAACGCACTAATATAGCAGCCCAAAAATAATTCTCGCCGCCCTAGGTAACGACCGTTACCTATCCCTGTGTAATTGTTGTTAACGCCCGTTACTGATTGAAATCGCCATAATGTTTTTATTAGTGGTAACGGGCATTACCACTTTCCTTTTGCACAGGGGTAACGGGTGTTACCCCTCTTCTCACGCCAAAAACTCCCCTCCTGTGTCCAGTAACGGGGGGTTACTACTTTTGTACTCCTAAGTGGTAATAGGGGTTACCACATTTTCCTCCAAAAAGGCGTGAAATCGCCTCACTTCGCCTTTTCGTAACTCCAACTCCAAAATCACCTGAATGGAGCAAAATAAACACATAAGCGCATCCAACGACACCAAAATATAATCTAATTAACGCTAAAATCATGCAATTTCTACACACAACAGCAGCAACAATCCCAAGCGCAGAGTAAGAAAGAGAGAGAGAGCCATACGTAAATAATGGACACGCTCACAAAAGAGGCAAGTAAACAAGAAGGTGGGATACCCTAAATTTAAACGATGTATGAGATGAGATGCTACGAATGTTTATAGTACCTTGCACCACGACGATGGCATTAGCCTCGACCTCAACCTCGGTATCGACCTCCATTGCATGAGCTTGGGCTTATTCGGGGAATCTTGGAGCCATCATATTTAAAGGCATCGGATTCGGGTTGGTAGGGCAAAACCTCACTTTGTATCCCAATTCTCCACATCCAAATCAAGCTTTTAATTTCTTCCTAGAGGTCTCTTCTGTATGGTTCGGTCTCTTGCAGTAAGAGCATTGAATAGGTACTGACGAAGCGGGTATCGGATCCGGAATTGGGAGTCGGGGCTTCTTAGTAGTGTTAAGGATCTTTCAGGGGTCAAAGACTTGAGGCCTCTCCTTAAAAGCGGGTCTCATCCCCGAGCTTGAACTTGATTCGAACTCTCACCCTGGGTGGGAAGTTTGGATCTCAAATCGTTGTTGTTGGGCCTCAACTTTAATAGCTTTCCTCATAACCTTAGCCCATGTATCCACCGTGACGGCTTGCAAATCCCACTGAATAGCTTCTCTTAATCCGTGTATAAAATTTCAGGCCTTCAATGTATCATCGTCCATAATGTGAGAGGCATAAGGAGCAAGCCTCTCAAACTCTAAGATATAATCCTTAACGGTCCGGTTTCCTTGTTTGATGTCCAAGAATTCTTGCAATTTTCTCTCCCATGAGCTTTGAGGGATGTACTTGTCACAAAACTCCCTCACAAAGCTCTCCTAATTGAATTCTTTGCTAATCCTTTCCAATCAAGCCCTTGTTCGCTTCAACCAATTTGAAGCTTGTCCTTGAATATATCGAGCGGTACAGATGGCCTTATCTTGTGAAGAAGTAGGGCAAATCTCCTAAATCCCCATGATTTCGGTTAACCATTCTTCTACCTCGATATCGTTACCTCCAAGCCACTTTGGAGGGTTGTTATCCTGGAATTCCTTATAAATCGAATTGACAACTCTTCCTTGTCCTTCTCCTTGAGGAATTAGTTGTGGTGGATTTTGTTGAAGATAGTCGATAAGGGCTCATACAATACCCTCTGTAGTTGCTCGAACAATAGTCGCCTTGAGGAACTGCCTCGTGTCACGCACACGTGGCTGTGACGTGGCTTCACACGTGTGATTATTTTAGATGAGAAATCTTTTGTAGAATTAATTAATTAAATTGTAATTAATTAATTTTGGTCTTTTAATTAATTGTTAAGACTATTCTCAAATTACTCAACCCAATAAATAATTAATTAGGAATTAAATTATTTATTGAATATTGACTTTTGACTTTAATAAGTAAAGTTTGAAAAGTGAAACTTCCTATTGTAGGAGAGAGAAGGCATCTCTTGCTAGACTTGGAGAATAAGTTAAGAACTTATTATTCCAATTAAATTAATAATTCAATTAGTTAATTAGTGAGCAAGAAATCAAACTCCAGAACACTTGGAGAAGTCTCTTAGGGTTCGAACCCCACTAGTATAAATACTAGTGGGGGTGCTTCTCTTATTCTTTAGACCAACGTTCATGAAACGTTAACTTTTTGAGAAAAATAAAACAAAATTTTTCAAAATAAAATATCCTAGCCATAGAACTAGCATTCTCACTCGCTTGATTGTGTTGTAGGACTGGTGTGGATACGCTTTGGAGGATTGCCTGCTTTCGGATCTAATCAAAGGACGTTCGAGGGACTTTTCACTTGAATGTTCTTCGATAGACGGTATCAACATCACAAGAAAGCTTCAATTAACGTGAGTTTCTTTGTAACGCCCCGTATCTTTGTACGTACATGTATGTGTAACATGTGGGTTTATTCTCCGTAATTTATCTGATTTCGAGTATGGTAAATTATGAATTATGTGAATTATATGATTTTAGGACTTTATTTTATGTTTTGAACTTTTTTGGACTTGATTGATTTTAATTTGGACTCAATTACTCTTTATTTGAATTTTTGGCCCTTTTTGCAAATTGGCCACTCTTGAGTCGTTAATTCGTATCTTGAGCTAGGGAACTCGGATTCGAGTTCCGTCACCTCCATTGAACTCGAGTCATCGATTTGGATTCAATGGGACACGCCTTATAATTTTTCGACCTCGTTTCGACCCCCAACGATGCAAATTTTACTCTACGTACCTATTACGCCCCTATATACCTACTTGGAGACTAGCCTACTTGCTTTTGTCCCTTGTTGACTTATATTTCAGCCAAGACAACCCTCTCTCTCTCCCATTTTGGCCTGAAAATCGTGGCCCTCATTCCCAAGAAGAAAGAAGAGAAGCCCAAACCTCCATTGTTGGCCATCTTAAGCTCAAGATCTAGCCATTTCTTGATCCAATCTTTGAGGTAAGTTGAGATTCTTGATCTCCTTGTTCTTATGCTTATTTCTATCCATGAGAAACATTTTTTGATGTTCGAGATTCTTGTGTATGTCATTCTTGATGAATAGTTAGGGTTTGTGGAAGAACTTGAATCATATGCTCATCTCTTACTTATCTTGAGTTTGGTGACTTATGTGTGGATCTTTGTTTCTTATTTGATGCCTATTTGTACTCCTACTTGATATTAGTTGATGAAGGAAGAATTTTACATTGATGCTCTTTTGGGTTCTTTGAAGAATTGCATGAAATACTTATTCCTTTGCTCATTCTACTTGAAACGGTTAAAGATATGTGCATATGAGTTGGATTTTGACATATTTGGTGCATTACCCTTGTGGTTTTCTTGCATAATTCTTTTCCTAAATGTTGTTAAGGCTTCATGTTAGAATAAGGTTGATGTTGGTAGGTTTGATGCAAGAGTTTTGTTGGTAAACTTGCTCTATATGCTTCTATGATATGCCGGTTGGTTCCTTGAAGTTTTATGTCGTCTTGCTTCAAATTCTTAATGAATTGATGTAAATCCTTGAACTTTTGATGTTTAAATATGTTATGGCATGTATATGTGAGGTCATAGTCTGAATTTGTATGCATTTCATTGAGTTTTAAGTTGGTAACATGCATCTTTTTCTTTCCCTCTCGTGCCTGCCCTGTTTGCTATGTTTTTTTTTTTTTTAGCTACTGACCCAAATCCGCGAGGGTGGATTCTGTCCAGCCGGTTTTCGTTACTTTTGTTCACTTTTTCTTGTTTTTCTTCGCTTGTTTGATCTTCCTCCACCTCTTTTATGACTTCTATCTATACTAACATGTTTTATAATGTGTTATCTTATGTATTAGAAAGTTTCATGATTTTTCGTGGAATATTTTACGAGTTATGATTTAATATGCCATCAATGCTCCAAATACGTGCATGCATGGATCTTTGCTATCAATATGAACCCTAATTACGTATTCATCTCTTCTTTTATGATTCATATGAAGTGTATACATGTTAAAGCATATGTTATGATCATTATATGAAATTCATGGATTGACTTAATATGGAATGTGAAAGTTATGAGCTCGAATGGATATGAACGCCATTATAATGAATGAATTGCTTGTTTATATGCCTTAAAGGCATTAATCGTGCACATGAATGTTTCCATGACAAAATACCATCTCTTATGCATATCATATAACATTAATACATTGTCGTGCATCATATATGGTTCATTTAGAGTCTTGAGTCTCACGAGTATACTATATTGTCCTTCGTACAGTTTTCTCCAGGGCGGAGACCTGCCGGGTTCATAGGACACTTTCAAGTCCTCTTGTTTTCTTCTTGATATTCGTCGGTAAGGTGTAACAGGTGGGTTTCTCTTCTATTAGCTATGATGACCCGATATATCCTTTATGTGAAAGTTTTAAGCCAAAATTAATTATATATATATATATATATATCGACTCTTTTCAAAAGAGTCAATGATTTCCAATGTAAAGCCCTTCTTTTATGTATCCCCACCTTATGATTTTCGGCGTGGACATGATTGTATTGCACGGGCCCAGGGACTTAGTGCAAGTAGCTATCCGGGGAGGCAAGGGCATCATGGTGATCCCTTGTACTAGTCCCACCACATTTTCGGTGATATCGGCCCTCGCTAGGGGGTTTAGCGGGGAATGGGAGCTGAGTGCCCTTGGGGTATTCATGTACCCCTCTGGTTCAATGTATGGACTGGTAGTCGGGTCTTACTAACCCGTCCACCACCCGGAGGAAAAAGGTGTATATGTTTATAATTATGAATGATATGAACATGTAATGATATGATTATGATTATGATTATGAACGAACATGTATGAATGTGTATGATCACTAATAAAGATTGAATCGATATGCACACACGAGGAGTAGGTTGGAGATATTCGCCCACCCGCCAGGGCTCACTTATTGACCATATGAATGATTATGATTATGAATTATGAAATTGAGCGTTGTAATCCCGAGCGTTGTTTTCCTTTGCTTTCACGCCCTTGGGAAATATCTCATAAAACCTCGCATGGGATTATAGATTGCATGTGGGTGTGTTTAGATTCTGCAATATTATTTATGATATGCCCTGTTTTATACCCACCAGTCTCCTATAGACTGAACCCGACTTTGTTTTCAGTTTTCCCTTGTAGGTGTTGGTGTGCTAGGCGGGTTTTCTAGTCGGTCGTGTCGCGTGTGTTGGAAAAACTGTAACGCCCCGTTTTTCATATGTGCAATATGTGATAATTTATATGCATTGTATAACCTTAGATCCATTATATTTTCTATGAATTTATATGAAATTATTGTTAATGTGAGATTTACGTGAATTAATTGCTAACGTGCCTAAGTGTCTATCTGTGACTTTACTTGGTCATATAAATTAACTGCATTGTATTATATTCTTTTAGAGTCTCATATATATATGTATACAACCATCTATCATGTATGTCAAGTGGATGCATCTCTAACTTGTAAATTAGTATGAGGTAATGACTAAAATGCAAAATGTGTTGAGTCATCTCATTTAGTGGAAGATTTTGGATAAATATCTCATTCATCTCTCTCATTTTAATTATCATCATATTTCATCAAATTCCACACACACACACACACTAATACACGGTATTTACACCAAGGAAGGAGAAGAGGAGATTTCATCATTTCAAGCTAGAATTCAAGGAGGAAAATTGCATAAGTTGAAGCTTCATCATCATACCATCATCTCTTCCATCCTTTCTTTCTTCATACTAAGGTATAAATGGAGATTTTTCTTGAATTCTTGATTCATTTATGAGATAGGGTTTGATGCTTAAGTGATGATTTCTTGTTCTTTTATGGTTAGAAGCATGCTTAGGATCTTTAATCTTGAAAGCTTGCATGATTTCTTGAATAAAATGGAAGTTGGAGTTCATGATTGTATATGGGTTTGATATTGTTAAATCTTGATCATCAATGCATGATATGAGTAGATGTGTTAGATTTTATCGTGTTTCAAGTATGAATACATGTTTCTTCAAGTTTTGATTGCATTTGATGATTGAAAATTGGTGTTTTGGTTGGTTGTTGTTGTTGTTGCGTTAATGCCCTGTTTTCCCTTTTTTTTTCTGCTGCGTACAGTTGACACGTGGGTGTCAACTTTGCCTTGTTCAGCGTGACACGGGGGTGCAGGTTCGTTTGATTTTCTGTACCGTGACACGGGGGTGTCACTGTTTGCCTTGTATTGGTGACACGGGCGTGTCACCTTTTATTTTCCTGCATTTTGTCCAACTTCGGACGAACGCCATTTTCACCTCGCTTTGAATTAGAAAACATGCCATATACCATCGGAAAGGTCTTTGTGTCTACTTTCATACCCAACAAACAAAAGTCGATTCCCACTTCTAGAATTTAAGATATTCAAGTTTTCCCACAACATATACATTTCCAAAGATTGTCGGTTTTGGCCAAACTTCACCAAAACCTTTCTTATTGCATTTCTTTCACTCTCTTGGCTCCCATATGTGAATTATATGATTTATATACTTGTTTAATTGATAAGTATGTTCCTACTTAACACTTCTTCGTACTTAATTGCTCAAACGTATTGTGTGACTCCATGCCTTCTATAAATTGAACTTGAAATAATTGAATAATATGAGTATATGATTTCTTGTTATTAATTTCACCTCTTAGGTGTTAATTGGTCTTTACACATGCTTAGTGTTAATTGATTGATTGGTTTTATTTAAATTACATGAGCATTGCCGTGCGTCATACTTGGTCTCATATTGAGTCATGTCTCACGAGTTCCCACATTTCCTTTCTTGTCCAGTTTCTCCAGGGCGGAGATCATTGATCGTTTGGGCACTTTCTTGTATCCTTGTCTTGTTCCGTCGCTCGTCAGGTGAGGTTTAATTTCTAGATATATAGAACCCTTGCAACCCTATGTGATCTTTCGGCCAAAATGTATCTATATATCTATATTTTGCCAAAACCTTATTGTTTTCAAATGATTTACCGAATTGTACCGATTGATTGATTGATTGATTGATTAATTGTTTTGGCGAGTAAAGCATGTTCACATTGGGCCCGAGGGTAGTGTATTGAGCCAACCGGGAAGGCAAGGGCCGACGGGTAACTCTTGCACTATCCTCACCAAACGAGGGATGCCCCCTGACTCCACTAGGAGGTTAGTGGAGGAAGGAGTTCCGGGCATAGGGACTCAATCCCCCATCACCCGGAGGAAGAAGGATGGACGGAAATTGCTAAGTGTGCACTAATTTCTATTGCTTGATCACTTAATTAATTACAACTGAATTATTGTACACTGTCGGAGAAAGGTTGGAGATTTGCCCTCACTCGCCGGGCCACTGATTGAATTGAATTAAATTGATTGTATTGTTAAATTGATTAGTTGTAATCTCGGGCGAGTTATCTTTTACTATTAAACTTATATTGTTTCTATTTTATAAACCCTTACGGGAGATTATGGCTTGCATGTTACTTGCGCGAATATTTATTTATAAACCCCTCACTCAGTCTGTGGTAGACTGACACCTTACACTTTTCAGGTACTGTCAGTGGCGTGCTAGGAGGGAGTCCGAGTCGTGTCCAGTTGTCGAGTTGAGTCTATCATTGCATTTTCATGTTATGGATATGTTGGAAATGATAATGTATTGATGAGTGTTGGTACCTACTACTATATGTATTGATATAAAGTTGGAGGTTAACTCTTTTGAGATATTTGATATATGCTAATGGAATTATTATGCTTCCGCTTTAAATTCCTAGATTTAGACTTGATTGGTTTGAGGGTTAGTCCCGCCTAGCTAGTGAGTTTTTTTTTTTACTGTCACCCGTTCGCCATGAGTCCGGTTCATATATGGACTACCCATTTCATGTGTGAGCTAGACTTATGGTGCGGGGGTGTGGCATCTCGGTGTTCCGGGTGCTACATCTTAGGTGGTATCAGAGCCCGGTTGTAAAACCGCGGTTCTAGCGTCGAGTTGTGTCATGTCTAGGTCGAACGGCATAGGATTAATTGATAAATTGCGAGTCTTGCATCTTATTTGGAACTAATTGTACTTATTTGAATTTGTTTGAACTTACCTGAACATCTTTGAGCTACCTGATGACTTGTGCATGGCATTGATTTATGTTACTAGTTGATGATTAATTGATTTTCTATGGTTTGGGAATTTTTATATCCAACATGTTTATTTAAACTTTTGCATAATTTGATGTGCCAACGTGTTTCACTTTAAATTTTGTTGAATTATATGTTGCATTTTGCATCAAATTCTTGTATTTGGTATCAATTATGTGGCATGAGCATGTACTAACCCCATGCATTTATATTTGAGATAAGTTGTGATTATAGGCTATAGAGACCATGTCAAACCACGACAAATTTCTTCGACAACTTCAATCTACCCCAAGTTCTTTTCTTTTGCTTTGAAGTTGTAAGGAATGCACCGGGGAACTTCATACAAGAAATCAAGAGTCATGGATTGCTCTAGTTGGGTTATATTTCAAGTGTTAAGATTCGGGAATTGAAGGACCAAAGGTGGGAGTAACTTACAAGCTCTAATGAAATTGTAGATATTTAACGGGATAGTGGTAGGGCGTGATGCCTACAACTTGCAAGATTAACACTCACACGCCTATATTGCAAAAGTCTTTTCAACGGGAATCCGTAGGATCATTTCATTCAAGAGCAAACTGAAGAAAACCTCTAGAGTGTTTTAAGGTTCGAGGTCTCAATCAACAGGGAGGCCTCGAGGGTACTAGGGACTTAGGGTTCGAAGTTGAAAGCAAGTTGAGGATTTTCCACTATTGGAACCGAAAATCAAGTTGTGGGATGACCTACAAGCTTTAGGTAAGTAGAAGAAGTTCAAAGAGGTGGAGTTGGGGTAGATGATGCTAGGTTATCATAAGACTAATACATACCCCATGCCACATCGAAAGTTAAGTTAGTTAACCAAACCCAACGGGGTTGTGAAAACCGAGGGATGGAACGAAGGAAATCTTGGAGGAGGTTAGATCGATGAAGAAGAATGAAGAGAACGACTAATATAGTGATTGCAAGCTCGTGGTAAATTAGAGTACTAAAGGTTCGATGTTCGGCCGGATTGAGTTTATTCTTCATATCCAAGCTGAATTGTCGGGTTAGGCGTTTGAATTGGGAGATATGGAGCAACAAGGGAATCGATTAAGACGGTAAGGTATCAATTTCATTAAGGTAGAAGAACTTGAGCTCAAGAATCATAATTTTGATTACGAAGTTGTACGAGTTGAGATAAGGAAGCTTCGAGCAAGAAGATGTTTAAGGTGAATAATTGGGTTTAAGAGATTTCAATATCGGGTCATGGAACGGTACCAGTTGAAGTTATGAACTTTGAAAATACGGAAGACCGTGGGTAACAAGAAATGGCCAATCAATTCAAGGCCAGCTCATAAATCAACAAACAAGGAAAAGTGTCAAGCTAAAAGATGCAACTACGGTGACAGGTTCAACGCATCCATGAGCACGTGCATCATACATTGTTCAAATTATTTAAATTTCTTTATTTATATATGCATTCCTACTTGAGCGTAATTTTTCCAACTTGTGTATTTATTATTTATAAGTGTAATACGTTCATCGACATCTTAACCCAACATGCATTTTAAGTGTTTTCTTGATAGGAAATCTCCCCACCTCATCTATCAAGCATTACTTCAACCGAGACACAACCGAAGTATGATACGGAAAGAATTGGGTTGCAAAGTGAGGAACAAAAGGGAGAAAGAACAATTGAAAGGCCGGGAAAAGTAGTTAGGAGTTGGATGGAAGAAGTTGTCACTTCAAAAATAAACGTGAGATGAAATGTCCGAACAAGTGGCGAGATTTAAAATTGCTGATATCAAGGATGTAGCACCCGAGCGTAAGGTACCACATCCCCCGTACCGAGACCCGACCCGTATATGAAATGGAAGTCCATACACGTGCCAAATCCACGGCGAACGGGGACACAACACACACGCTATGCTAGGCGGGACTAACCCTTGAACCATTCAACTCAAGAAGCATATAAAATCAGAGTTAAAGAAAATTTGCGGAAGCAATAACGACAAAGCATATACAGTGAGCCATCAAGCTCCAAAATAGATACACAAAGGCATTCGAATATCCAACGGCACCCACGGCCTACAAAATCATAACGCTCCAATCTATACTAGGATCAAATACAAGAGTAGTAACTAAAGTGTGAGTATGAGACTGAAAAGAAGTGCTAAACATAAATGCAAGACCTAGACGACTTGTATTCCCGCCTAGCACTCCTATACCTGCACAAAACAGCTGAAAACAACCGGGTTCAGTCTAAAAGAGACTGGTGGGTATGAAAACGGGGCATAAGATATATAATATCGCATAAATTAAACACATACATGCAAGCCCTAATCCCGTGTGAAGTTTTATAAAATTTACCAAGTGGTTAAAACAATAGAAAACATCAACGAGATTACAACGTTCATATTCATTCATAATTGTTTATAAGGGTTTAAGCTCGGCGAGTGAGCGTGCACAATCTCCAACCTTCTCCTCGTGTAATCATATCATAATTAGTGGTTGTCATACATATCTTTCGTGCACATACATAAATGATCATAATCATACATATACACCTTCTTCCTCCGGGTGGTGGACAAGTTAGCTAGACCTGACCACCGAATAAATCATGGGCCAATGGGGGTACATGAATCCCCCAAGGGCACTCAGCTCCCATTCCTCGCTAAAACTCCTAGCGAGGGCCGGTATCACCGTAGTTTGGTTGGGACTAGTATATGGGATCCCCGTCAGCCCTTGCTTCCTCGGTTAGCCACATATACTAAGTCCCGGGGCCCGTATAATCATAAATATAAATGTGTCTCGCCAAACATAAGGTAGGGTTTCATATATAAAAAGGGGTCATACGTTTGAAATTATTTACCCGAAGTGACTCAATTTATATAAATATATAATTTTGGCTTAAAACTTTGCACATAAGGGATTTATAAGGTTGTTTTAACTAATAGAAGAAAAACCCACCTTTTTCCAAAGCAAAATAAGGCACAAGCGTCTCAGGGCTCGCCCGCGTCTCTGACCAAACCCGAATCTGTGTAAAAGAAAAGGTATGAGACTCATGACCACATATGACGCTCGGCAATGAAGTGCATATGACATGAATGTATAAATGATCATATTATATCATAAAAATGTTCATGTGCACGATTAATAAATTTAAATCATATAATCATTCATTCGTTCATATATTTCATTCAAATTCATAAATTCATAATATTCATAAATTCATAAATTCATAATTCATAATTCATATCAATTAATCTATCATTCAATTACTAGGCATAACACATATAATATTCATATTCACAAATAGGAATAAATAAATAAAACGTTCAATCAATAATCAGTAAATTAAATACGCGAAATAGAAATCAATTAATTTCAATAATTAAATTAAATCAAATAATAATTAAAATATATAATAAATATATATATATAATATAATATATATATATAATAACATATAGTATATATAATACACAATATATATAATATATACATATATAAGCACGTACACACACCCACACATGCATGCAATATATGTTTTGCATGCAATATATGTACTATATACATTATACATAAACCATGCATGCATTACAAATAACAATCAATCACACACCTACACAGCACATATACATATATATATAATAACAGTAGCAGCAACAGAAAGAAGCAGAAAGAGTCCAAGAAAAACGGGGTGACACCCCCGTGTCACCCTTAAAGCCTGGACCGAGACACCCCCGTGTCTCGGTACAGCAACCCCCAGGCCAACTGCACCCCCGTGCCTCGCCGGAAAGGCAGCAAGCGACACCCCCGTGTCGTGCAACAGCAACAGCCTCTAAACGCAGCAAAACTCGCAGAAACAGGGCAGTTAAATGCGCAGGAAAAACAAGCCACAAATGCAACATAACAAGGTCCAAATTGCCGCTACAAATCAACAAGAATACACACCATATAGCCACTAAAATGGACAGAAAAAGGAAGAAGGGAAACGCAGCAAATGACAGCAACTTCCTCACGCCAAAAACAGGGCATATCCGACGGAAAACAGAGTCACACCCAATCAATCTACAACCAACATGTTCAGGCATGATAAGGTCACAAATATGCAGCAAAAGACTCCAGAAGAACACACAAATCAGTTCCAAAAGAGATCAGTCAAGGAATGGAAGCACATGCGACCTTCATGTGGAATTTTCTCAGAATTTCATAAGTGATATCTCATACATATCTCAACAACCACGAAAGCAATGATCATAATTGATATGAGGATGTTCAAACAATTAATCTCAGGCTTGGAATCAATCAAAACCATAGAGAAACGAGGAAGATCAAGAATTTGCCCAAAACTCTAACTTTCGGTAAAACAGTCCAGAAATGATTAAGCCATGCTCAAAATCATGAATGAAAGGATGAAAATGCTCAGAATTAATCATATATTACAACCCTCAACTTACCTTGATGATTGGTTGAAGTTTGGAGAAGATTTGAGCTCCAAAATCTCCAAGGGATGAAGGGTTACGGGTCTGGAGAGAAAACAGTAGCTTTGGCTGATGTTTGGGGATGGAGTGATGATAATCTCGGTCAAGGCTTGAAATATCTAGATAGATGGTTGAGTTAGGGTTTAAAGGAATCAAACCATGGTTAATTTGGTTGTGGTTTGGCCAAGTTATGGATGAATTAGTGTAACAAGGTCAAGTTGGTCTCCGTTTCGTCTTTCGGTTGGATTTCGGAGTTTCAAATGAATTAGGAAAATTATAAGGTTAAGTTTACTAAACTCGAATTTTCGTTACGAGTTCAGCGGAGTTGACGGAACTCGAATCCGAGTTCCCGAGCTCAAGATATTAAATTCGGAACCAAGGGTACGCTAAGTGCTCGTTAGCTCCCGTTTTGGTTCCTCAATTCAAATTAAATTCGTTAACATAACAAATGAATTCGAAAATGTAATTTGAGCATAAAATCAGGTCCATAACACATATATGTACAACATATTACAAAATCGTGACAATTTGATATCATATCATATAAGAACGAAGCACAAAATAAACGAACAAACCTAATCATGCAATTCATGCAAAATGTATAAAATTTCCCATGCGCAAATATGATTTCATGCATAATTATATTAAACCCATGCAAAAATTGAAATTCATGCATAAATATATTAGGTTGCATGCATAATTAAATTCTCCATGCAAAATATATTGTACGTATAAAATATATATATATAAATAATCAATTAATTAATTAATACATGATTAATTAATATAACATATAATTAGTATAATCATTAAATTAATAATAAAGTAATTAGCATATATATATAATACGAAACATATATATATATAAAATTAATAATATTAAAATAAAATAATATAATATAATGTAATATAATAATAACAATTATAATAAAATTAAATATATACCACGTAAAACAATTAATTCGCGCAAATAGGTAAACACATACGTCCTACCTTTACGTCCGAAAAGTCGGGGCGTTACAATCTCTCCCCCTTAAAAGAATCCGTCCTCGGATTCACTGCTCGCTCGGAAATAACTCAGGGGGAAATCTTTTACATCTTATCCTCTGTCTCCCACGTAGTCTCTTCAGTTTTATCACTTCTCCAAAATCTCATATGGTTCCATAACCCGAGGGTTAAATTTTCCTCCCCGTCCAATCCTTGAAAATCCTTTTCGTGGGGAAGCCTTTAAGAAAACCTTATCTCCAATCTCGAACTCCAAATTCTTCCTCCAAAATCTGCATAACTCTTTTGTCGATCCTGAGCGGCCTTCATCCGTTGCCTAATTATCTGGACCTTATCAATAGCTTCTTGTACAACCTTAGAGGGTTTTTCCTTCTTTTCCCCTCTTTTGATTCCCTCTTGTTTAGTCCAATTCCATTCCTCCAAGTCCAAGAACAACGGTGATCTACATTTACGTCCAAAAGAGCTTCATAAGGGGGGTCATTTCAATCAAGGCTTGATAGCTATTATTATAAGCAAACTCGATTACCGGCAACTGCTCATTCCACGAGCTCTGAAAGTCCAATGCACATGCTCTCAACAAATCCTCCAGATACTTAATCAACCTTTCTGATTGTCCGTCGGTCTGAGGATGGAAAGCTGTGCTGAAATGAAGCCTTGTTTCCAAACACTTCTGCAATTCTTGCCATAACCGTGAAGTAAATCTGGGATCCCTATCCGAGACAATACTAACAAGTACCCCATGAAGCCTGACAATCTCGTCATTGTATCTCTTGGTCAACTTATTCAGTTATCGGACATTCTGATTGTAAGAAAATGAGCGGATTTTGTCCACCTTCCTTGTAGTTCCACATTTCTGAAATAATGTAACGTCCACTCGGGTTGTATTCGTTTACCTCAAACAGAGCTGATGTCACAGCTTTGAAAATTTCCTTACCGTAATTCTCCTTCAGGTCTCTCACCTTTCATCGTCTTCATTTATTACTGCCTGTTCTCTGCCATTAATTTTAACCACTTCCTTGTTTCTAAATGCCTTGAGCAGCAAATCCACTGTATTTAATACTTCCAAGTCCCCTTCATTACTCAAAGCAACGATCACTGTCACTAATTCCGAATCGTGAGTGGGGTAGTTCTGTTCATACTCTTTCAGTTTCCTTGAGGCATAGGCGATCACTCTTCCATTTTGCATCAACACACATCCCAAACTTCCTTTTGGGGCATCCGTATAAACTGTATATCTTTCTGTACCTTCAGGAAGTGCTAATACAGGAGCGGTGGTCAACTTTTCCTTTAAAAGTTGAAAGTTATTCTCATGCCTCGTCCCACTCAAACTTAACCACCTTCTTAGTCAATCGGGTTAAAGGAGCTGTAATCTTCGAAAATCCTGTACAAAGCTTCGATAGTAATCTGCCAAACCCCAGAAACTCTTTACTTCTGAAACATTTTTCGGACTTTGCCATTGAACAACCGTTTCAAACTTAGAAGGGTCTACCTCCAAATCTTTCCTCGAAATGATATGACCCAGAAACGCTACCTGATCATTCCAAACTCACCTTTGCTAAACTTAGCATACAATCCGATGCTCTCTTAAGGTATCCAACATAATCTTGAGATGCCTGGCATGATCCTCCGGAATTCTCAAATAAACCAAGATGTCATCGATGAAGATTACCACAACTTATCCAAATACCAAAAAGCAGCCGAAGCACCCTAATGGGACGAACTTGGCCGTATATATTCAACTTTGAGTAATACCTCTAATTGAATCTTTAACTCTTCTGAATCAGCCGGATATTCTTTCCCTTCAATCAAAACTGAACACTCCCGAACCAACTGATCTGTCTGAAGACTACCACCCAGTGGCGAACTCACCAAGTAACAAGAAGAAAAAGCAAATAACAGACAAGCACAGAATAGCAACTAAATCACAAGAAATAAAGGAATGCGTGGCACTCGGATCAAAGAGTGCATGAATGCTCATGTTATGTATGCATAGGGTACCTTCTACCACTGCTGTGGGATCAATCTCTGCATCTTGCTCTTCACCTTCAATGGCGTGAGCACGAGCCGGGATCATTGGCCTTCGAACTCGTCTTTGATATCCGGGGTCTTTGTAGGGGCAAGTATCCGCCATATGGTCGCCTTTTCCACATATGAAGCACAAATTCAACCTCTTCCGACAGTTATAGTAATTATGAGTTGGTCCCCCACAATGTGTACATGGAGCTTGAGCCAATCTCGCCACGCTCGGACCTTGTCGATCTTTCGTAGGTGTAGGCAAAGCTTTGAGAGCCGGTGGAGTTGGTCCTCCCATTTTTGGCTTCTTAAACGGAACCTTGGAAGGGGGACTAGCTTGCATCCTCGGCCTCTTTCCCGAATTCGATCCAGAACCTCTTTCCATTGGAGCTCTAAGAACCGGATCCTTCTTTTTGATTTCCTCCCCTTGCGTAGTAGACTGTCGGACTCCAGATATCCTCTCTACTCGAATCAACCAACCCTCCGAGATCGCATCATCGATAGAACCAGAAAATCGAGGGGGGTTGTAACTCAGAAACACCCCATGAGGATCTCTATTATTATGGTTTAGTGGAGGAGCTTGTTGTCCTGCTGGTTGGGGTGGGGGAGCTTGAGCCCTCCTATGCTCTACATAGTTGAAAACTGCTTCCATGAAATTCCCCATATCCATCGGTGGTGCTTGTTGTTGAGGTGGAGGCGTAGGAGATCGATCATGATGACGACGATGCCCGGGAGATCTCTCACGATGTCTACGTGGAGGCATCCTGTTCAAGAAACACTAAAATGCATGCTACCTTTAGTTCATGCATGCAAGTGCAATTAATTCGATCGAAATTCAAGATTTAGAGCACACAAGCACGTAAACAATGCATATGCAACACATTGACAAGTTGTTCCTAAAGCCGAACGACCTAACTGACTCAACACGACACTAGAGCCCGGGTTTTGCAACCCTAAGCTCTGATACCACTTAAGGATGTAGCACCCGAGCGTAAGGTACCACATCCCCCGCACCGAGACCCGACCCGTATATGAAATGGAAGTCCATACACGTGCCAAATCCACGGCGAACGGGGACACAACACACACGCTATGCTAGGCGGGACTAACCCTTGAACCATTCAACTCAAGAAGCATATAAAATCAGAGTTAAAGAAAATTTGCGGAAGCAATAACGACAAAGCATATACAGTGAGCCATCAAGCTCCAAAATAGATACACAAAGGCATTCGAATATCCAACGGCACCCACGGCCTACAAAATCATAACGCTCCAATCTATACTAGGATCAAATACAAGAGTAGTAACTAAAGTGTGAGTATGAGACTGAAAAGAAGTGCTAAACATAAATGCAAGACCTAGACGACTTGTATTCCCGCCTAGCACTCCTATACCTGCACAAAACAGCTGAAAACAACCGGGTTCAGTCTAAAAGAGACTGGTGGGTATAAAAACGGGGCATAAGATATATAATATCGCATAAATTAAACACATACATGCAAGCCCTAATCCCGTGTGAAGTTTTATAAAATTTACCAAGTGGTTAAAACAATAGAAAACATCAACGGGATTACAACGTTCATATTCATTCATAATTGTTTATAAGGGTTTAAGCTCGGCGAGTGAGCGTGCACAATCTCCAACCTTCTCCTCGTGTAATCATATCATAATTAGTGGTTGTCATACATATCTTTCGTGCACATACATAAATGATCATAATCATACATATACACCTTCTTCCTCCGGGTGGTGGACAAGTTAGCTAGACCTGACCACCGAATAAATCATGGGCCAATGGGGGTACATGAATCCCCCAAGGGCACTCAGCTCCCATTCCTCGCTAAAACTCCTAGCGAGGGCCGGTATCACCGTAGTTTGGTTGGGACTAGTATATGGGATCCCCGTCAGCCCTTGCTTCCTCGGTTAGCCACATATACTAAGTCCCGGGGCCCGTATAATCATAAATATAAATGTGTCTCGCCAAACATAAGGTAGGGTTTCATATATAAAAAGGGGTCATACGTTTGAAATTATTTACCCGAAGTGACTCAATTTATATAAATATATAATTTTGGCTTAAAACTTTGCACATAAGGGATTTATAAGGTTGTTTTAACTAATAGAAGAAAAACCCACCTTTTTCCAAAGCAAAATAAGGCACAAGCGTCTCAGGGCTCGCCCGCGTCTCTGACCAAACCCGAATCTGTGTAAAAGAAAAGGTATGAGACTCATGACCACATATGACGCTCGGCAATGAAGTGCATATGACATGAATGTATAAATGATCATATTATATCATAAAAATGTTCATGTGCACGATTAATAAATTTAAATCATATAATCATTCATTCGTTCATATATTTCATTCAAATTCATAAATTCATAATATTCATAAATTCATAAATTCATAATTCATAATTCATATCAATTAATCTATCATTCAATTAATAGGCATAACACATATAATATTCATATTCACAAATAGGAATAAATAAATAAAACGTTCAATCAATAATCAGTAAATTAAATACGCGAAATAGAAATCAATTAATTTCAATAATTAAATTAAATCAAATAATAATTAAAATATATAATAAATATATATATATAATATAATATATATATATAATAACATATAGTATATATAATACACAATATATATAATATATACATATATAAGCACGTACACACACCCACACATGCATGCAATATATGTTTTGCATGCAATATATGTACTATATACATTATACATAAACCATGCATGCATTACAAATAACAATCAATCACACACCTACACAGCACATATACATATATATATAATAACAGTAGCAGCAACAGAAAGAAGCAGAAAGAGTCCAAGAAAAACGGGGTGACACCCCCGTGTCACCCTTAAAGCCTGGACCGAGACACCCCCGTGTCTCGGTACAGCAACCCCCAGGCCAACTGCACCCCCGTGCCTCGCCGGAAAGGCAGCAAGCGACACCCCCGTGTCGTGCAACAGCAACAGCCTCTAAACGCAGCAAAACTCGCAGAAACAGGGCAGTTAAATGCGCAGGAAAAACAAGCCACAAATGCAACATAACAAGGTCCAAATTGCCGCTACAAATCAACAAGAATACACACCATATAGCCACTAAAATGGACAGAAAAAGGAAGAAGGGAAACGCAGCAAATGACAGCAACTTCCTCACGCCAAAAACAGGGCATATCCGACGGAAAACAGAGTCACACCCAATCAATCTACAACCAACATGTTCAGGCATGATAAGGTCACAAATATGCAGCAAAAGACTCCAGAAGAACACACAAATCAGTTCCAAAAGAGATCAGTCAAGGAATGGAAGCACATGCGACCTTCATGTGGAATTTTCTCAGAATTTCATAAGTGATATCTCATACATATCTCAACAACCACGAAAGCAATGATCATAATTGATATGAGGATGTTCAAACAATTAATCTCAGGCTTGGAATCAATCAAAACCATAGAGAAACGAGGAAGATCAAGAATTTGCCCAAAACTCTAACTTTCGGTAAAACAGTCCAGAAATGATTAAGCCATGCTCAAAATCATGAATGAAAGGATGAAAATGCTCAGAATTAATCATATATTACAACCCTCAACTTACCTTGATGATTGGTTGAAGTTTGGAGAAGATTTGAGCTCCAAAATCTCCAAGGGATGAAGGGTTACGGGTCTGGAGAGAAAACAGTAGCTTTGGCTGATGTTTGGGGATGGAGTGATGATAATCTCGGTTAAGGCTTGAAATATCTAGATAGATGGTTGAGTTAGGGTTTAAAGGAATCAAACCATGGTTAATTTGGTTGTGGTTTGGCCAAGTTATGGATGAATTAGTGTAACAAGGTCAAGTTGGTCTCCGTTTCGTCTTTCGGTTGGATTTCGGAGTTTCAAATGAATTAGGAAAATTATAAGGTTAAGTTTACTAAACTCGAATTTTCGTTACGAGTTCAGCGGAGTTGACGGAACTCGAATCCGAGTTCCCGAGCTCAAGATATTAAATTCGGAACCAAGGGTACGCTAAGTGCTCGTTAGCTCCCGTTTTGGTTCCTCAATTCAAATTAAATTCGTTAACATAACAAATGAATTCGAAAATGTAATTTGAGCATAAAATCAGGTCCATAACACATATATGTACAACATATTACAAAATCGTGACAATTTGATATCATATCATATAAGAACGAAGCACAAAATAAACGAACAAACCTAATCATGCAATTCATGCAAAATGTATAAAATTTCCCATGCGCAAATATGATTTCATGCATAATTATATTAAACCCATGCAAAAATTGAAATTCATGCATAAATATATTAGGTTGCATGCATAATTAAATTCTCCATGCAAAATATATTGTACGTATAAAATATATGTATATAAATAATCAATTAATTAATTAATACATGATTAATTAATATAACATATAATTAGTATAATCATTAAATTAATAATAAAGTAACTAGCATATATATATAATACGAAACATATATATATATAAAATTAATAATATTAAAATAAAATAATATAATATAATGTAATATAATAATAACAATTATAATAAAATTAAATATATACCACGTAAAACAATTAATTCGCGCAAATAGGTAAACACATACGTCCCACCTTTACGTCCGAAAAGTCGGGGCGTTACAAAGGAAGTTGAGTCGACTGGGGAAATGACTACAAATTTGTGGTTGTGCTCAAATGAATTACATTTGTTAGAAGCAACAAAAATGTAAGGGTTACAAATGATGTGGTTACTTGAAAGCAACAACAAGGGATGAATTAGGAGATTGAGATGCTTGATGACCTCCAAGGTCAGGATGAGGATATTTAGGAAATGATTTTGGAAAGGGTGAAAGCTTCAAGAAATGGAATGGATATTCAAGAAATGAGGAAGGATTCAGTGTTTGTTGGATTTCCAATTGAGATAGAGAAATATTTCGGGAATGAGATCGAGAGTTAGAGGTACTTCAAGAGAATTAGAAAGAAGAGAAGCTTGGATTTGAGAAAGGGTAGAACTAGTTCTAGAAGTTAGACAGAAAATATTCCTATTTTCTTAAGGGGGAAAGCCGGTCGGGGAACAACTTAAAGTCGATGTTTGGATCTCACTAGGGAGAGTTGAAACTTCAAGGAAAATGGTTCTTCGGAAACTCTCTATCGGAACTAGGTGAATGAAGTCTTCAATAGTTTAAATCTCGTGCGCCTAGAGTTCTCAAATGGAGATTTTTAAAAAGCCATGAGGAGACATATCTTGAGCCGAGTTGAAATTGAAACAAATTTGATGAGAAATGGGAGAGATCATGATTTTTATAAGATTGATTAAGTTTACTTTGATCAAAGGTAAGAATTTTTCAAGGAAAGCGACTATCATTCAAGATTTGCACGAAGTGACCAAAGAGGTGCGACACTATTACCATATTACAAGATAAAAACAACTCGACGGGAACATTCTCTATCGCAAGGGATCACCTGAGAGTTACTTGAACCGGGAATATTTTGAAGGATAAAAGGTAGACCTCGAGTCATCAAATAATTAGTCCTGGCATCGGAGGACGTCAACTATAATTGGTAAGAAGAATGGGTGGTCGGATTACTACCAAGTGCATATTCAAGAATTGAGTCTTCGAACCGTGGTGGTAGAAAGGTTAGAAAATTTGATCGCGGGATGGAGATTGAGTAATTATTGGGGTACATACTGACATCAGGCATCCGAGGAATGGCATTTTGGTTAGAAGGGATTCTGATCAAAGAATCAAGTATTAAATCAAGTCACTGCCATTGAAGTTTCTAAGACCATGGTGAATGGTACACCTAATCATGCATATCATGCGTAATATACATTTTATTATCAACCGTATGGTTCTTTGTATTTATTAATTGCTTTTGTAAAACTAGTTGGTATATTTGATTTCCTCCACTTGTTCATTACGTGAAGTTCTGTATGAATGTTTAATTAAGTGTTCTCTTGGAATTCTTGCTTGTGTGAGAGTCGGGGTACTCTCCTTAGTTGTTTGAGAGACGGGGAGCTCTCACTACATGTTAGAGAGATGGGGTTCTCTCTTTACTTGCTAGAGAGACGGGGTTCTCTCATTTCTTGTTCGAGAGACGGGGTTCTCTCATTTCTTGTGGAGAGACGGGGCTCTCTCGTTACTTGTCTAAGAGACGGGGCTCTCTTGTTGCTTGTGCATCATTTTAAAAATCGGTAGTGGACCTGGGGACCAGGTCCTCTTAAGGGGGAGAGAATTGTAATGCCCCGTTTTTCATATGTGCAATATGTGATAATTTATATGCATTGCATAACCTTAGATGCATTAAATTTTCTATGAATTTGTATGAAATTATTGTTAATGTGAGATTTACGTGAATTAATTGCTAACGTGCCTAAGTGTCTATATGTGACTTTGCTAGGTCATATAAATTAACTCCATTGTATTATATTCGTTTAGAGTCTCGTATATATATGTATACAACCATCTATCATGTATGTCAAGTGGATGCATCTCTAACTTGTAAATTAGTATGAGGTAAGGACTAAAATGCAAAATGTGTTGAGTCATCTCATTTAGTGGAAGACTTTGGATAAATATCTCATTCATCTCTCTCATTTTAATTATCATCATATTTCATTAAATTCCACACACACACACACACACTAATACACGGCATTTACACCAAGGAAGGAGAAGAGGAGATTTCATCATTTCAAGCTAGAATTCAAGGAGGAAAATTGCATAAGTTGAAGCTTCATCATCATACCATCATCTCTTCCATCATTTCTTTCTTCATACAAAGGTATAAATGGAGATTTTTCTTGAATTCTTGATTCATTTATGAGATAGGGTTTGATGCTTAAGTGATGATTTCTTGTTCTTTTATGGTTAGAAGCATGCTTAGGATCTTTAATCTTCAAAGCTTGCATGATTTCTTGAATAACATGGAAGTTGGAGTTCATGATTGTATATGGGTTTGATATTGTTAAATCTTGATGATCAATGCATGATATGAGTAGATGTGTTAGATTTTATCGTGTTTCAAGTATGAATACATGTTTCTTCAAGTTTTGATTGCATTTGATGATTGAAAATTGGTGTTTTGGTTGGTTGTTGTTGTTGTTGCGTTAATGCCCTGTTTTGCCCTATTTTTTTCTGGTGCGTACAGTTGACACGGGGGTGTCAACTTTGCCTTGTTCAGCGTGACACGGGGGTTCAGGTTGGTTTGATTTTCTGTACCGTGACACGGGGGTGTCACGGTTTGCCTTGTATTGGTGACACGGACATGTCACCTTTTATTTTCCTGCATTTTGTCCAACTTCGGACGAACGCCATTTTCACCTCGCTTTGAATTAGAAAACGTGCCATATACCGTCGGAAAGGTCTTTGTGTGTACTTTCATACCAAACAAACAAAACTCGATTCCCACTTCTAGAATTTAAGATATTCTAGTTTTCCCACAACATATATATTTCCAAAAATTGTCGGTTTTGGCCAAACTTCACCAAAACCTTTCTTATTGCATTTCTTTCACTCTCTTGGCTCCCATATGTGAATTATATGATTTATATACTTGTTTAATTGATAAGTATGTTCCTACTTGACACTTCTTCGTACTTAATTGCTCAAACGTATTGTGTGACTCCATGCCTTCTATGAATTGAACTTGAAATAATTGAATAATATGAGTATATGATTTCTTGTTATTAATTTCACCTCTTAGGTGTTAATTGGTCTTTACACATGCTTAGTGTTAATTGATTGATTGGTTTTATTTAAATTACATGAGCATTGCCGTACGTCATACTTGGTCTCATATTGAGTCATGTCTCACGAGTTCCCACACTTCCTTTCTTGTCCAGTTTCTCCAGGGCGGAGATCATTGATCGTTTGGGCACTTTCTTGTATCCTTGTCTTGTTCCATCGCTCGTCAGGTGAGGTTTAATTTCTAGATATATAGAACCCTTACAACCCTATGTGATCTTTCGGCCAAAATGTATCTATATATCTATATTTTGCCAAAACCTTATTGTTTTCAAATGATTTACCGAATTGTACCGATTGATTGATTGATTGATTGATTAATTGTTTTGGCGAGTAAAGCATGTTCACATTGGGCCCGAGGGTAGTGTATTGAGCCAACCGGGAAGGCAAGGGCCGACGGGTAACTCTTGCACTATCCTCACCAAACGAGGGATGCCCCCTGACTCCACTAGGAGGTTAGTGGAGGAAGGAGTTCCGGGCATAGGGACTCATGAACCCTATGCTCAATGAGATTGGATGGCGGGGCATTGCAATCCCCCATCACCCGGAGGAAGAAGGATGGACGGAAATTGCTAAGTGTGCACTAATTTCTATGGCTTGATCACTTAATTAATTACAACTGAATTATTGTACACTGTCGGAGAAAGGTTGGAGATTTGCCCTCACTCGTCGGGCCACTGATTGAATTGAATTAAATTGATTGTATTGTTAAATTGATTAGTTGTAATCTCGGGCGAGTTATCTTTTACTATTAAACTTATATTGTTTCTATTTTATAAACCCTTACGGGAGATTATGGATTGCATGTTACTTGCGCGAATATTTATTTATAAACCCCTCACTCAGTCTGTGGTAGACTGACACCTCACACTTTTCAGGTACTGTCAGTGGCGTGCTACGCGAGAGTCCGAGTCGTGTCCAATTGTCGAGTTGAGTCTATCATTGCATTTTCATGTTATGGATATATTGGAAATGATAATGTATTGATGAGTGTTGGTACCTACTACTATATGTATTGATATAAAGTTGGAGGTTAACTCTTTTGAGATATTTTATATATGCTAATGGACTTATTATGCTTCCGCTTTAAATTCCTAGATTTGGACTTGATTGGTTTGAGGGTTAGTCCCGCCTAGCTAGTGAGTTTTTTTTTTTATTGTCACCCGGTCGCCATGAGTCCGGTTCATATATAGACTACCCATTTCATGTGTGAGCTAGACTTATGGTGCAGGGGTATGGCATCTCGGCGTTCCGGGTGCTACAAAACGGAATCAGAAAGCAGCGGAAATTTTAAAATTTTCCAACAAAAGGATCAAAACTCGCAATCATGAATCCAAATTCGTAAGGTAAAGAAACTTACTTTTCAATAATCTTTCTTGAAGCGTTTCAAGCCACCCAAGAACACTCTTCTCGCGGCTTGATCCCCTCTCCTTAGTAAAGTTCGAATCTTTAAAAACTTCTAACTTGAAGCTCTCTAGAGATAGTCTACCAACTTCATTACAATCTAACTAGTAAGGATGCTAGTTCTCTAGTTAGTGTTTAGGCTTAACCTAGGGCTTATTTGATCTTGGAGAAAAGATGGTGTTCAACAAATAAGCCAGGAAGAATCGATCAATCCTTAAGGGGAGCTCGAGCTCCCCTATATATAGCTTGAGGTGCGGCCGAAACTTAGCCCTTTGGGACTAAGGATTTGGCCCCTCTCTCTTATTACTTGATCATCAAGTAATTCCAAACCTTGATTTTGAATTCTAATTCAAATCAACTTTTAAGAGAGCTAAAATATCCAAAACCCTTTTGGATAATATTATACTTTATTTATTAATAAATAAATAATTATTTATCTAATTAACTAATTCATAATTAATTAAATAGATTCATTTCTCCAAAATAAGACTTTCATTTTAATTCAAAAATTAAACCAAAGTCTATTAAATAATTAACACATTAATTATTTAATACATAAATAATATGCACGTGTGACACACGTGTCCCCAAGGACACTTGCCAATCACGTGAACGACACGTGTGGAACCCTCTTGGTATGATCAACTCGTTTAATCATTTTAAAGCCTTAACTCATGTAACCAAGTTATTGTGTGTGACCCTCTAGGTTCTAAATTCAATTAGTAGTGACCCTAATTAATTAATTCACTAATTAATTAATCAATCCACAGATTAAACGACCATAGTCTAGCAACAGGTGTTTAACCCCTAGCTGAATTGGAATATCTCGATTCGACAGAACCTTTAAGTCATTGATTCATGTGAGATACAATCCTCCTACTTACTATCTCTCAACCAAGATCTAAGGTAAGGGAATAATCAAAACCCTAATAATCTGGTCTTAAAGCTAAGTGCATTTCATATCCATTTGATCTCAATCCAAGAAACCCTTTTCTTGATATCTTGATCTATTGCCTTGGCCAAGGACTCCTTATGGCATATGAATGACTTACACAATAAGAGATCACCTTGGAAATGCAAATGTAGGTCCTTTCTTGATTCTCATTCACTTCCATGAATCACTTGTGCAGCCCCAGCATAAGCCTTGAATCAGTTGTCTAGGGCGACACCCTTTAAAGCTTATACGCAAGACTACATAGTTAACTCATAAAGTGACATGGAACCTCAAGTGTAAGGATCAATTAATCACAACAATGACTCGTGAGATATTTCCTAATCTGGAAGTTTCCATTTCCTGAAATGGAAACTTCCTTTCCCATTTAGGAATCTTCCCACACGGGGCACCTCAGTGAACTTTCTTGTGGAAGTAAGCACCCTCATGTATCATGCATGTATCAACTATACACTTTGCACCTCCATGAAACAAGGTGGTCCTTCTTAAGGGCGTGATCCCACAAGCAAGCCTTAAAGGAGTCAGGTTGACACTCCCACTGTCTGTAGGACTCATCAGCTTGGAGTAATTTACTAATCATGATTTATGTGATATAGGGCTCGTTTCATGAACCATTTCACCTAAATGGTAGAGTCCTAAAGTCATCACGATTAGGGGAGTTCTCAAACATGCACAACTAAAGTAAACGAATACCAAACAAGAGCATAGAAAGAAGTGTTGCCTCAATTCGTTATTTTATTCAAAGATTTTCTGTGATTACAATAAGGAAAAGTATAAAGCGGATATACAATCGGCTTTCTAGGGCACTATTCCTAACAATCTCCCACTTGCCCGTCAAAGCCATTCTAAAGCTACTCTAAGTCCCATCTTCTGAAAATGACCTTGGAAAGCTTCTCAACTAAGGGGTTTATTAAGTGGATCTGCGGCGTTCTCTGCTGATGCGACCCTCTCAATTTGCACATCTCCTCTTTTGATTATATCACGGATTAGGTGATACTTCCTCATAATGTTCTTGGTCCGTTGGTGACATCTTGGTTCTCTTGGTTGAGCAACCGGCCCAGTGTTGTCACAAAACACAGTAATGGGGTCTTTCATGCTAGGAACAACATTCAATTCTTGAATGAAGTTTCTAATCCAAACACCTTCCTTAGCTGCATCATTTGCAGCTAAATATTCGGCCTCAGTGGTCGAATCTGCAGTGGTTGTTTGCTTGGAACTCTTCCAACTCACAGCTCCGCCGTTTAGGCAGAAAATGTATCCTGACATTGACTTAAAATCATCTAAGTCAGATGCAAAGCTTGCATCGCAGTATCCTTCGACAATAAGATCTTTCTGACCTCCGTAAACTAAGAATAAATCTTTAGTACTTTTCAAGTACTTAAGAATATTCTTCACGGCAGCCCAGTGACCATCTCCGGGGTCAGATTGGAACCGACTTGTTACACTAAGTGCATAAGCCACATCCGGTCGAGTACATAACATTGCATACATTATGCTACCTATTGTTGATGCATAATGTGTATGAGTCATTCTTTCCATCTCAAGGTTAGTCTTAGGACACATCTTCTTTGAAATACATGTTCCTCCACTCATACGAAGGTTCTTGACCTTTGCTGACTCCATATTGAATCTCTTCAATACTTTGTCAATGTGCATCGACTGTGATAGTCCTATCAACCTTCTAGATCTATCTCGATAGATTTTAATTCTAAGGATGTACACTACTAGAAAAACGTCTTATAGCGATGGAAATTTAGCAATGGAAATTATTTGTTGCTATTTAGTAACGGATATAGCAAAGAAAAAAAAAATTCGTGGCAAAAATTTTCGTTGCTAAATCCGTTGCTATATATGAAAAAAAAATTAGCAATGGATTTTTCGTTGGTAAAATTAAATAATATAAAAAATAAATAAATTGGTATATATAGCGACGAAAATTCCGTTGCAATTAAAATAAAAACCTAATAAAAAATAATATAATATTTATAAATATTTGCAACGAAAAATCCGTTGCTAAATAACAACGGATTTCCCTTGCTATTTAGTAACTGATTTTTCGTTGCTATATGAAGGAAAAAAAAGAAATAAAAATAAATAAATATAAAAATATTAGCAATGAAAAATCCGTTGCTATGAAAAATACGTTGCTATTTAGCAACGGATTTTCGTTGCTATATGGATGAAAAAAAGAAATAAAAATAAACAAATATGAAAAATATTAGCAACGGAAAATCCGTTGCGTTGCTATTTAGCAACGGATTTTTCGTTGCTATAAGGATGAAAAAAAAAAGAAATAAAAATAAATAAATAATAAAAAAGATTAGCAACGGAAAATCCATTGCTATAAACATATGATTAAAAAATTAATAAAATATTTATAATTTAGAAACGGATTTTTCATTGCTATATGGAATAAAAATAAATGAATAATAAAAAATATTTGCAATGGAAAATCCGTTGCTATAAACAATTGATTAACATATTGATAAAATATTTATAATTTAGCAACGAAAAATCCGTTGCTATAAATATTTAATTAAAAAATAATAGAATACTTATAATTTAGCAACAAAAAATTCGTTACTATAAATAGTTGATTAAAAATTTAATAGAATTCATATGTTCGGGGATTATATGATCATATATTCGGGGATTATATAGAATTCATATTTGTATAAAATAATCTTTCATATATAAAAGCCTTGAATATTTTTATTTGATAGAAAATCTGTATTATTTATATATTATAAGGTATAATATACATTATAAATCATTAAAAGAGTGCATAACACAATAATTCCTTAAAATTCACATATATAACACTCGAAATTCACATATAAATACTTCGATATTAAGAGAAAAGTTTTTCATTTAACATGTAACGGTTGCATAACACAATAATTTCTTAATATTTAGATATAATTCTACAAATTTTAATATAAATTCATTATATTAAAAGAAAACTTCTTAATTTATCATCTAACGGTTGCGTAACACAATAATTCCTCAGTATATAGATATAATTCTATAAATTCAAATATAAATGTTTCATATTAAGAAAATAATTCTTTATATTAAGTTATTCAACTACGATTGCTAAATAATACAATAGTTCCTCAAAATGCAAATATTGTTCTACAGATGTATAAGTGAATGCTTCATATTGACATAAAATTAGTTCTTTATTCAAGTACCAACTAAATCTAATTATTTAATTATGTAAACTTTCATCTTTTTTTTTATATGTCATAAAAACTTATACTTAAGTTGATATACATTAGTTATGTAAACATTCATCCAAATATATCACAATGTTATTAGATTTTGTGGAATATGATAAAAAACCTATCATATTTTTATTTGATACAAAATTGGATAGAAAAATGTTATTTTGAACTTTATTCTAATTTTTAATTTGGAATATTATACTCATATTATAAACCAATTAACTAGCTACAAAATTGAATTATTTATAGTCATATTAATTTAAGTAGATTTACAAGTCCAAGTTAAATTCCTAATAAAATGAAAATATCATATGAAAATTTTTGTGCTGACCCAACTCCACTTACTCAGACTAATTATAATGCAAATATATCATAATTGCTATTAGATTTTGTTACTTTTCTTAAAATTTATGTTAACTATAAGGTATAATATATAATATAAATCATTAAAATATGTCATATTTGTTTAGTAGTATGATATATTATACTTAAAGTACATACATTATAATTAAAATACAGAAGTGTATATTTTTAACAATGCTTAATGCAATTATTTACGGATATATATAATTATATTTAATATAAAATTATATTTGAAAAATACTTATATTTAAACTTAATATAATAAGTGCTTAAAATTAAGGTATGAATATGTTATTGTTGTTATATATATAAAAAACCTCATTATACCAACAATGAAGCTAGCCGAGTTGGTTATGAGTCCAACCTTGTTCCCTGTAGACCTAGGTTCAAATCTTGCCTTGCACAAATTATTCAAAATAATTATGAACCACCTAGGGTTGGCTCGGTGGGGTTGGGTGGTGCGGCCCTGGTGGTGGGTCGAACCAGGGTGTCTTGGCGGCTCCTGGATCCCACAAATGAATTTTTAATTTATTAATTTGAATTTTACCTTTTGCAACGAAAATTCCGTTGCAGAAAAGCAAAAAATTAATTAATTATCAATTTGTTTGCAACTGAAAATCCTTTGCTAAATCTGTTACTATAAAATTCGTTGCTAAATCCGTTACTAATTTCTGTAGGTAGTAATTCGTTGCTAAATCCGTTGCTGTGGATTAGCCACAAGGGTTATAGCAACGGAAAATTTTCGTCGCTAAATTCCTTGCTAAAGCCTAATACGTTGCTAATTGGGCCAAAATCCGTTGCTAAATCCGTCGCTATAAGACGTTTTTCTAGTAGTGGTAGGACGCATCACCAAGATCTTTCATCTCGAATTGGTTCGATAACCATAACTTAGTTACTTTCATGTCATCCTTTGAATTCCCAATAAGAAGGATGTCATCATCATAAAGTACTAAGAATTGCACCGAGGTCTCCAATTCCTTTCTATACACACATGATTCATTAGAGATCTGAATGAAGCCAAACGCTTTGACTGATTCATCAAATCGAATGTTCCAATTCCTAAAAGCCTGTTTTAATCCATAGATTGACCTTTGGAGTTTGCAAACCTTTTGCTCACCCCCATTGAATGTGAAACCTATGGGTTGCTCCATATAAATGTTTTCATCAATGTCACCATTGAGAAAGGCAGTTTTCACATTCATTTTCCATATCTCATAGTCATAATATGTAGCAATGGCAAGCATGATCCGAATATACTTTTGCATTGCAACTGGTGAAAAGGTTTCATCAAAGTCCACGCCAGGTGTGAATCCTTTTGCAACCAGTCTTGCTTTGTAGGCTGCAATGCTTCCATCAACTCCAAGCTTTCTCTTAAAGATCCATTTGCAACCTATGGGTTTGACCCCATCAGGCAAATCTACCAAGGTCCAAACTTGGTTGGAGTTCATGGAATCCATTTCGGATTTCATGGCTTCTATCCACTGTTCAGAGTTAGAATCTGAAAGTGCCTCCTCATATGTTAGAGGATCATTATCCTCTTGAGAGATCTCATGGAAGAATCCATACCATCTCTCCGGCTGTCTAGGAGTGCGTTCAGAACGCCTTAGAGGAGGATTTACGTGTGTATCGAAATTTATGATTGGTTGTGGTTGATCAGAAGGGGATGTTTCTTCAGTGGGTGGCGTGGGGTCACTTTGTACTTTTTCTAATTCTATGATCTTGCCTTTCTTTTCTTTAAGGAACGGTTCCTCAAGAAAAGTAGCATTTCTGTAAACAAACATCTTTTGCTCAGATTGATCATAGACAAGCCCAAATTCTTAAGTAAGAATAACTAGGGATTTTACCATGTCACATTTCATAGGGCGTTTTAGGGACTGACTTAGAGGGAACCAGATTCAAAATCTTTGCTGTACTTTCTAGGGCATAACCCCAGAAAGAAGGTGGTAAGTCAGTGAACCTCATCATGGAACGAACCATATCGAGTAGAGTTCGATTCCTTCTCTCAGAAACTCCATTGAGTTGAGGAGTTCCCGGAGGAGTCCACTGAGAGATAATCCCATTATCTTTGAGATGATTAAGGAATTCTTCACTATGATACTTGCCTCCTCGATCAGATCGAAGTGCTTTGATCTTATGACCAGTTTGGTTCTCAACCTCCTTTTGAAATTCTAGGAATTTCTCAAAAGCATCAGATTTATACTTCATTAAGTATACATAACCATACCGACTAAAGTCATCCGTAAAGGTTATGAAATACTGATGACCGTTTCTTGTGCTTACACTAAGCGGTCCACAAACATCAGAATGGATCAAATCCAAGACCTTAGTGGCACGTTCTACAGTTCCTGTAAAAGGAACCTTGGACATCTTTCCTTTCAGACAGGACTCGCAAGAAGTTAACTCTTTGAAATCATTTTCAGAGAATGATCGTAAAGTGTTTATCTTGCAGATTCTGTTCTTTGAAATGTGTCCTAATCTAGCGTGCCATAAGGGAGCTAAAACTTTTCATCTCTCTTACGTTTAGTTTCTCGTTGTATATTCATAATATTGATATTTTGAGTTAGATAAAGTCCATTACTTAGAGTACCGATGTGAACGGAAGAGTTGTTCCGTTTGATAAAATATTTACCATTCTTAATATAAGTTTCATAACCTTCACAATCTAAAATTGGAATTGAAATTATATTACGAATAATGTTCGGTACATAAAGGAATTTATTTAAAACTAACTCAAAACTACCTAAATCTAATCTAATTGTGCCTAAAGCTCGAGCTTCAACTTTTGAGCCATCGCCGATCTTCAAGACACATTCTCCTTCTCTGAGTTGTTGAACTTCATTTAGCATCTGTACATCATTACAGATATGAGCTCCACAACCGGTATCAAGTACCCAAGAACTAGAATTAATAGAATGATTTACTTCAACAAGAAACATACCTTTCTTTAGAGTAGCCTTGTACTCTGGGCAGTTTCTCCTCCAATGTCTCGCTTTGCCACAATGGAAGCAAACATTATCTTTCTGATCACGCTTCTTCTTTTGGGTCTTCCCCTTCGAAATGCCACCAGCGGGCCTAAGGGGTTTCTTCTTCTTCTTTTGGGCTTTCTTACCCTTACCTTTAGAAGGCCCGGAAGAGGAAGATGGAGCATTCACCATCAGAACCTTATTGTCCTTCTTGATCGTGCTTTCAGCAGTCACAAGCTGACTAATCAGCTCAGCTACAGTAGCACCTGCATGATTCATATTGAAGTTAAGGATAAATGGGTTGAATGATGGTGGGAGCGAGACTAACAACAAGTCCACTGAAAGCACATCTTTCAGTGGCATGTCCATGGAAGCAAGTTTCTCAGTAAGGGCGACATAAGGCAACAGGCTTGGAGATTATCATCCTTACACTTCTGGACCGCGTCCCGCTCAGTCCGAGTGGGAGCGTCCCCTTCGGGACTAGGCTCCCCTTCAAAGAGAACATAAGTTCTGTTCTCAGAATCTAAAATGATTTTCAGATTCCTCAACCAATCAGAATAGTTGGGACCAATCAACTTGTTTGCCTAGAGGATCGATACAATAGGGTTTTTGGTTTCCATTTCAAAACACGTAGAGAATCACAGAATCTACGACCTAAATGGTAAAGTAGAGAACTAGTGAGCATGCTGAATTATAACAATATATAAGGTCTTTAATCTAATGTAGCTCCCACTATTTTTCAAAGATCTATAATTCCCAAAGATCTAAGAGGAACACGTTTCCCAATGGGTACTAAGATCCTAAGCATTTTACCTCAAACCCACGACTCGTAGACATTCTAAGAAAAACCTTAGGTAGGTACAACTTACCAATTCTAACACCTTTAGAACTCTTAGTAATTATTTTTACATCACCTATCTTTTAATATAGACCCACGACTCGTGCGACATCCATATTTACTTAGGCGTTAAGCTAGACCTATCAATCATAAGATCATGATCAAAACTTAGTTCGAACGACCCACGACTCGCGGACATCGCCCTTGCCAAAATTGACCACGAAATATTGATCATTTAAACTGATCAATTAGGTAATTAAGAACTAATAAGCTCCACTAGCTATCCCACGACTCGCGGACAATAACTAGCTTCTCTTACTAAACTTAAAAAACATTGATGGAATGCTAGGAATTTAATTCCAAATATGCATTTCGAATTAAACACCTATTATTCGAAATGAGCTTAGTATTTAATGGGAATTGTCAAATCAACCGGAGAGTTGTCCGGTTCGACCTCACCAACATATATGTTATCCAATTTAATTAGTCTTGATTAATGCAAGTACAACTTAAATGCATTTCGCACAAGCACTTAGCAGATAACACATCCTACCATGATACTAACACGAGATGATCATGGGTTCTACCTATCTTATGCGTGATATGTGGGAGCCACTCCACTGTCACAATTCTAACATACATGCCACATAAACAGTTTATATCACATAAGGGAAACCAGTAACAAAATACGAGCCCTATCTCTATTACATTTTTAATTGAGATTCCCCTCCCTAACATTTTGAGGGGTCTTCACTTATGGACTCCTTGTTACTTGAATGTGGTCCATCTTACTCCATGGGTGCATTATCTCTAAAATGAAAATAAAAAGCTCACCACCTATTCAACTCTCCAAAAAAAAGAAGAAGTACTGAAAACTAATAAGGCTCAATCTTCATATTGGCCTTAGACAAATACACGGGGCATACCCCGGCCTCAATACAGTAATATGGAAAGCCACATAATAAATCACATAACAGTACGCACATAAGCGAGGCTCCAACCTCAATTGAAAAACGCTACTATAGGGCTCCAACCCCAATTTAAACCATTCATGTGCATAAATTAAAACCATACATAGATCTAAACCCATGATCACCTAACATGCTTTTGCAAGAATTTAAATTTAACCAATAAATTAAAATTCTCGTTTCAAGTCCTAATGACTTAAAACACGACTTAGATGCAATTCTTGTTCAAGAGCCTTTTCAATAAAACCCGAAAAACAATAAACCAATAAAATTCCAATAAATGTAAACCATCCATGTGCATAAATGTAAAGCATACAAAGACTAGTGCCCATGATCACCTAACATGCATCTTGCGAGAATTTAAACTTAGTTAAGTGGAGACGAATCTGAAACATGATTAACGAGGTGGCTCTGATACCACTTGTTGGAAAAACAGAATCAGAAAGCAGTGGAAATTTTAAAATTTTCCAACAAAAGGATCTAAACTCGTAATCATGAATCCAAATTCATAGAGATTAGAAACTTACTTTTCAATAATCTTTCTTGAAGCGTTTCAAGCCACCCAAGAACGCTCTTCTCGCGGCTTGATCCCCTCTCCTTGGTAAAGCTCAAATCTTTAAAAACTTCTAACTTGAAGCTCTCTAGAGATAGTCCACCAACTTGATTACAATCTAACTAGTACGGATACTAGTTCTCTAGTTAGTGTTTAGGCTTAACCTAGGGTTTATTTGATCTTGGAGAAAGGATGGTGTTCAACACATGAACCAAGAAGAATCGATCAATCCTTAAGGGGAGCTCAAGCTCCCCTATATATAGCTCGAGGGGCGGCCGAAACTTAGTCCTTTTGGACTAAGGATTTGGTTCCTCTCTCTTATTACTTGATCATCAAATAATTCTATACCTTGATTTTGAATTCTAACTTAAATCAACTTTTAAGAGAGCTAAAATATCCAAAACCCTTTTGGATAATATTATACTTTATTTATTAATAAATAAATAACTTATTTATCTAATTAATTAATTCATAATTAATTAAATAGATTAATTTCTCCAAAAAAAGACTTTCATTTTAATTCAAAAATTAAACCAAAGTCTATTAAATAATTAATTAACACATTAATTATTTAATACATAAATAATATACACGTGTGACACATGTGTCCCCAAGGATACGTGCCAATCACATGAACCACACGTGTGTTTCACACGTGTGGAACCCTCTTGGTATGATCAACTCGTTTAATCATTTTAAAGCCTTAACTCATGTAACCAAGTTGTTGTGTGTAACCCTCTAGGTTCTCAATTTAATTAGTAGTGACCCTAATTAATTAATTCACTACTTAATTAATCAGTCCACAGATTAAACGACCATAGTCTAGCAACAGGTGTTTAACCCCTAGCTGAAATAGAATGTCTCGATTCGAGAGAACCTTTAAGTCATTGATTCATGTGAGATACAATCCTCCTACTTACTATCTCTGAAGCAAGATCTAGGGTACGGGAATAATCAGAACCCTAATAATCTGGTCTTAAAGCTATGTGCATTTCATATCCATTTGATCTCAATCTAAGAAACCCTTTTCTTGATATCTTGATCTATTGCCTTGGCCAAGGACTCCTTATGGCATATGAATGACTTACATAATAAGAGATCACCTTGCAAATGTAAATGTAGGTCCTTTCTTGATTCTCATTCACTTCCATGAATCACTTGTGCAGCACCAGCATAAGCCTTGAATCAGTTGTCTAGGGCGACACCCTTTAAAGCTTATACCTAAGACTACAGAGTTAACTCATAAAGTGACATGGAACCTCAAGTCTAAGGATCAATTAATCACATCAATGACTCGTGACATATTTCCTAATCTGGAAGTTTCCATTTCCTGAAATGGAAACTTCCTTTCCCATTTAGGAATCTTCTCACAGGGGGTACCTCAGTGAGCTTACTTAATAAGTAAGCACCCTCATGTATCACGGACCTATCAACTATACACTTTGCACCTCTATGAAACAAGGTGGTCCTTCTTAAGGGCGTGATCCCAGAAGCAAGCCTTAAAGGAGTCAGGTTGACACTCCCACTGTCTATAGGACTCATCAGCTTGGAGTATTTTACTAATCATGACTTATGTGATATAGGGCTCGTTTCATGAACCATTTCACCTAACTGGTAGAGTCCTAAAGTCATTAGGATTAGGGGAGTTCTCATACATGCACAGCTAAAGTAAACACATACCAAACAAGAGCATATAAAGAAGTGTTGCCTCAATTCGTTATTTTATTCAAAGATTGTCTGTGATTACAATAAGGAAAAGTACAAAGCGGATATACAATCGGCTTTCTAGGGCACTATTCCTAACAGCGTGGTCAAGTTTGGTTCACTTCACGCATTTTGTAAATTGAATAAGTTATGTATAGCATGCATGGATACTACGGTTATAATATTATGATATATGAGTTATGTTTGAATTTCGGGACTAGGAATCTCTGTTAGTTGAAACCGTCAATTGCTAACTGTATTTATGATTGATTATATATTTTGCTTCCACATGTTTATTTAATTTTTGGTTAATTGCTTATTTGGTTTGGAAGGTTTAGTTCCCGCCTAGCTTAGTGAGTGAGTGAGTCCCCGTTCGCTCTGATCTGGCACGTGTATGGATTTTCCATTTCACATGCGGGTCGGGTCTGAGTGTGGGGGATGTGGTACCTTCCGTTAAGGGCGTTACATTCTTGATACACCCTACGATGCGATACGAACATTGCAAGTCTTGTAGATCTACTTTTGGAAAAAAAAATTAAACTTCCGCTGCACATACTCTATCGTTTTCCAGAAATTCAAGCAAAAAACTAATCCAAAATCGAAGCACAACAAGAGATAAGTGAAAGAGATGCAACAAGTTCAAGTTCATACAAAAGCTTCAAACTTCATTGATGGTATTGTGACACCCCGTCTTCTCGGCAAGCCAGGTACGATGTCTCGGGAGAGTTTAATTCAGTAATTATGTGATTTGCATACCTTACGTGTTAATTTGTAATCTATTTTGGTTATGTGCAAATTACAATTTAATTAAATGTACTTGGACTCAATCGTCCAACATTTGCAAATTAGGGACCTAATTGTAATTAGGATGTTTTTAGCCCTCGTGGCTACCGTGAGCTCGAGAATTCGAATGCAAATTTTGACCTTATCATTGAGTTCGTTTCGACGATTCGGATTCAATGAAATTAACCTTTTATTTTTCTAAAGCCATTTGATCGTCCTACCGTTTTAAAATCCGATCTGAATGGACCAGATACCGTTTGACCCTACCCGTTTTCTTGCAATCCGACCCATATATACCTTGAAATCAGCTCATTTCTCCCCTCGCCCCCCCCCCCCCCCCCCACCACTTCATCGCGTTAGAAGTAAACAAGAAGAGAGAAAGAAGAAGCTCCCAAGCCCCAACCCTTTGAGCTCAAGTTCCGACTTCATCCCTTGTCCGATCAACGATCTAAGGTTAGCAATGTGTTCCTCTCTTCGAGTGCTTCATTTCTCCCGATTGAATCTTGTTTTGCTTGCTTAAATTCTTGCCTTTGAAGAAGGTGATGAATAGTGTAGGTTTCATGTTTTGGGTGTTCGGGCTCATGTCGAAGTCCGATTTGTACTCTAATGTGTTCTATATGTGTTATTTGACGTTATATGTTCGTCTTGTGCCGTTTCTTGGGGTTTCAGATGGTTTTTGGGGAGGTTGGAAACCTCCCTGCGTTGCAGTCACCATGGCTGAAAAGCTTGGTCGCGCCCACGAACTTTTTAGGCATGAATGTGCCGTGGCCGCGACCGTCATGCAGAGAGAGGTTATGTCTTGCCTTTGTGGCCGCCACTGGTTTCCAGTACAATTTTGTCACGGCCGCGGCGCCCCCATACGTGCTCCGTTTTGCCTGATTTTTTAACTTTAGAAACTTCTTTGAGTGTAGAACATTCTCCAATTGGAATAACCTTAAAATTGCTTGTCCTTTGTGAGATATAACCATTTGAATTTTGTGTCACCACTTCGTTGGAATTCTACTTTTGTTTAATTTCAAACATACGTCATTTTTGCCTCGCTTTGAACCACGATTCGAACCATATACCATTTCAAAGATATATGTGTCTAGTTTCATTTCAAAGGAACAAAACGCAATTCCCATTTCTCAAACTCAAGTTATGATCATTTTCCTACAGCTTATCCATTTCGGAAAATTTCAAACTTTTGCCTGTTTCTGCTCGGAACCATTTCTTATGCTTTTCTTTCGCTTTTCTTGCACCTTTTCACCTTTGAACTCGTTCCCAACTTGTTATATCACATTTATGTGTATGTATGTATTCTTATATGCATTTTTATGTTGGTTAAGTAATGTGAATTGTTTGCACGAAGCACATACGCAGCTTGTTATGTATCTCCACTTTGTGCAATGCACTCTTTTGTGTGAAGTGAGTTTGAATATGAACCTTGCCTATATGTTTGCATCTCTTGAGTGCTTATGCATACGCCATGCGTCTATGTGGTTCATCTTTGGGTCTAAGCTTTGTGTTTTGCATTGAGTTTGTTCAGGTGCACCTGGGGTGGTGTTACGTAAGTTGTGTTGATTCCGGGGTGGATCAATCATCTCATTCTTGGTTCTGTTGGTGTAGGGTGAGGTTAAGTTATAGTTAAACCGTATGAAATGTGCTCGTTTTCTATACATGTTGTAGCACCCAAAACGGAAGGCGCCACATCCCCCGCACTCAGACCAGACCCGCATATGAAATAGAAAATCCACACATGTGTCAGACCAGAGCTAACGGGGACTCACTCACTCACTCACTATGATAGGCAGGAACTAAACCTTCGAAACCATATAACTATGTTCAAAGAGAATTCATAAGGCGGAAGCAAAGTGTGAAAACAATTACCAATGCAAGCATCAAATTACGAGTTCGACTAACATAGTTACTTAGTCCCGAAAATTCATACATAAACATAAGTCATATTCATAAATCTATCCCTAGAAGCCTGTCCCAAATCATTAACATAAAATCAATACCATTCTTGGTAACTTAATCAATTACAATATGCGATGGTGCAATTCAGACTAGACCACAAGACTCGACAGACTCGAACTCCCGCCTAGCGCCCTAAACCTGTAAAAGAAAACTGAAAACAAAGCCGGGTTCAGTCTATAGGAGACTGGTGGGTATAAAACAGGGTTTAATATAATAATAATAATACAGAATTAAACACACACATGCAAGTCATAATCCCGTATGAGGTTTTGAAACATTTCCCAAGTGGGTAAAACAAAGAAAACAACGTTTGGGATTACAACAATCATTTACCTTCATTCATTCATTTATGAGGTCATTACGTGAGCCCGGCGAGGGGACGAATTCTCCAACCTTCTCCTCGTGTGTGCATTTATTCATTCATTAGTGATCCCACAATCATTCATTCATTCATGATCTTTCATTCATAATCATTATCATAATCATTCATTCGTAATCATTAACACTTAGACCTTTTTCCTCCAGGTGGTGGACGGCTTAGCAAGACCCGGCCACCTCATTCATTGACCAGTGGGGTTTCATGAGTTCCCCAAAGGCGCTTAGCTCCCTTTCCTCGCTAATCTCCTAGCGAGGTCCAGACTCTGTAATTTTTGTGGGACTAATGTAAGGAGATCCCCGTCAGCCCGAGCTTCCCCGGATAGCCACGTACACTAGTCCCAGGGCCCTCATTCATTGTGATCAATCAATTCTCGCCAAAACATTGATAGAGTAATCATTAAAGAAGGGTTTAACGTTCGAAATCTTTTACTTCTACAAAAGACTCAATATATATACATATAATAATTTGGCTAAAACTTTTACACATTGGGTATATCGGGTCATTTATCTAAATAGAAGAAAAACCCACTAGTTACACCTTATCGAACAATACCAAAAAAAAGAAAGACTTGAATGTAGCCTATGAACCTAGCAAGTCTCCGCCCTGGAGAAAACTGTACAAGAGACAACACCGTGCAATCGTGAGACTCAAGACTCCATATGAACCATATATGACGCACGACAATGCAATGAACATTGTATGAAGTGCCTATGAGACAATAACATATTATGAAAATGTTCATGTGCACAATTAATGCGTTAGAAGCACATAAACGAGCAATTCATTCAGGTTCAATCAATACATGAAGGTTTCAAGCCCAAGCGTTTCATATCTTTCATAGTTCATAGCAATTCAAGTCATGAATTTCATATAACAATTAGCTCAAAGATAACAAGTTTACAATTACAGAATAGGCAAAATAAAGGCATTCAAATCAATTAAATATATAAGAACATGAAATAGATAACAATTTAATTCCATAAATCCAAATAAATTAAATAATTCATAACATACATAATAAACATAAGTACATATATATACATATACCACGTCCATGTATGCATGCAATATATTTAATATATATATATATATATATATATATATATATAACACATGCACAATATATAATATATATAGATTATACATGCACACATGCATAATTATATATATAAGTACGTACATACGCATGAACATACAAAATAACACACACTCACGTACTCATGCATATATATATATATATATATATATATATATATATATATTTAATACATATTACATTTACACAAGCACACACATGCATTCATTGTACATATTATAAATATATACATACATTACACACTTTTATATATATATATATATATATATTACATATATGTACACACATGCAGCAACAACTTAACATGCATACAACAAACAAAAAAATCAAATAAATATTCCCCGCCCGGGGAGAATTTCTTTACAAATCTCCCTGACCCGGGGAGAAGGTTATAGAAGGTGCGGCAAGGAAGTCCCCGGCCGGGGACTTTCCAAGTTCAACTCTCCCCGCCCGGGGAGAGTGTCCAGTCACGAGAAGCAGCAGAAAATCATGGCTTCATTTCCCTGTTCCAACTGCACAAATACACAGCAACACACAAGGCACTCCAAGGAAGTAAACTCAATAGCAAACACCTCAACAACAACCTCTAATTCATGCACAAACCAACCCAAACGCAACAAAGTATCAATGAAGGGGAGAAGGGGAAAAGCTTGGGAAAAACCTTAACTCCATTAATGGTAACTCAACAACCAGTCTGTAACATCCCGCTCATCCGGCCGTACAGGTACATTGTATCGAGTGCGTTAATTGCGCTTGTAATTATTTATTTTATTGTTAAATGACTTTCTTAATTAATTTGAATTATTTGTTAAATAATAAGATTTATTAATTAATTGTTTTTAAGCTTTTAAACTTGTTCTTAATTCGTTTGAGCCCCAACTTGTTTCGAAATTTTGTGAAAATTTAATATGCATAAGTTTTAACTGTTATGGATTTTCCTATATGCTCATTTTTCATTTTCGGACTTGTTTGATATGGTAACGCACCATATTTTATTTGTTGGGGACTCGAGGGCCTAACTAGTTTTAGCGCGCCTTGTGTTCCGGAATTTATATCTTGAGCTAGGGAATTCGGATTCAAATTCTGGAAGTGACGCCGGACTCGTGACGAAATTTGGGAGCTTTGGAACCTAGCCTTATATTTTTCTAAGCCCGTTTGATCCTCCGAATTTCGCCCGAAATGTGGACCTCGCGCAGATTCGCCACCTTTTACGGTTTTGGCCATAACTTATTCGTTCCTTGACCAAATGACCTGATTCTTGAGCCTATATGACCCCAACTCAAAACTCTATCTCCGAAAATCAGAAATTTCAGCTGAGACTCCAAGGAGACCGAGAGAGAAGGGAAGAAAGGGGAAGACGAAGAGGATTTCCGCCACTATTCACTCACCGGAGATTTTGGGCTCGTTCGACCTCCATTCTTCATGAAATCGAAGAGGTAAGTGTACTTTCTTGTTATCCACACCTTGGTACATCTTCTAAGCCTTGAATTTCTGATTTTGAGCATGATTTGGATGAGTTTTGAGCATGGGCATGAATAGTTACGGGTTTAAAAAAATTTGTTGATATCTTGCTCGTTTTTACTTCGATTCTTGATCCGTGAAGTGTTATGTGACCCTTGATGTATCCTTGTTCTTTTCCTATGCTTGAATTTGAATTTTTTGAGGTGTGGAGTGATCCACCATTGATGAAACCTTGAGTTTTGAAGCTTTTATGGTTGGAATTTTGAACTCCTTGGTTGCCGGTTTGTTGTGAGATGTGTGTGGCCTTTCTTGCTGAGATTTTGTGCGTGAATTTGATGTGTTGCTGCTGTGTTTTGTTGCGTCTTTCTCCGGCCTTTCCCCCTGCTCCGGAACTCTGCTGTTGCTGCGTTGTTTTCGCGAGGAAGAAGGCCAACACGGCCGTGTCCGATTTGTTTGAAAAGTTGACACGGCCGTGTTGAATCTTTGAGTATGGCTGCCAAATTTAATAAAATCGGACACGGCCATGTCCATTTTGAACTAAAGACCAACACGGCCGTGTCCTAGTTTCGAATTGATTTTAAATTCCAAAATTCAGCGGACAACCGGGCCCTTGGCGGAAGAGACTGCAATGACTGCTCTTTCCTTACGTATTAGTTGCATGCGTGATATGTATGTTTCTTGCATTTTCATGCATTTTCTAGTGTGTGCTGCGTGTATATACATTATATATTTTAGTGTGAGTGCATATGTTTGCATATTTAAGTAAATTGCATGCATGTGTGTGTTTTACGTACCTATGTAGTATATATATATATAAATATGTGTCATGCATGTTTGTATATATTAATTACGAGTGTAGATGCAATATATAAATATATGAAATATATTATATATTATGAACTAACTATTAAATTATGTAATTTGAATTTTAGGTATTTTAAAATATTTCAATGTTCCGATTTCAAGAAATTGGAACTTGCATATTTGGCTTCGTGCTTCGTTTTGTTGTTTTCTAATACCTTCTTTTATTTAGTTATGACTCATATGCTATGTTAACATGTTATATTATTTGATAAATGTCTTGTATTAATTTTACGGATTTATTTGATACGAGTTTTACTCGAATTTATCTTGAACGCTTGATTATGCTATCTCTTGTGGTTTCATTTGCATCACTTCCATTCATACGCAATTGCCGAGCGTCTAATTGGTTCATTTTGTGCCTAAGTTTATCTTTCGATCTTTGTTTTGTTCTTAGGTTCGTTTCGTGGTTGACGAGGTGGTCTCTTAGAAGGGTTTGAGTTCGTTTCATCGATTTGGTCGACAAGGTGAGGTTTCTTTCTTTTAGTTATTACGACCTACAACCCCAAGATGTGTTTTAAGCCCACATGTGACCTATATCTATATATATGTCTATAGATATGTGTTCGATAAGTATTTAGTGGGAATTGACCCTTTTGTTATGAAACGTTTGAAAACACTTTTACGTATAAGTAAACAATATTTTCGTTCTGTTGTTTTGAAAAGGGTTAGCGTGTGTAAGTTATATGTTTTGGCGAGATTAAGCTTTGAAAGATAAGCCTTTATAAGTATAAGTGTATGTGTAAGTTTGGGCCCCAGAGTTGTGTGGTTCGGGAGACCCGGGACGACCATCGGGGTCGCCGGTTGTAACCCCAGGACACTTCACCACTTTATAGGATCAACCCAAAACCCACTCGGACCGAGGTGGGGGACGGAGTGCTTGGGCGTGAGTGTCATGAAACTCACGACCCTGACATATAAGCGTATTTGCTATAAGGTAAGTGCGGGGGTTGAGGGAGCGCTCTCTCTTCCCCAAAACGGAGTTAAGGTGGGATTGATTTATGTTTTGCTTTGTTATATTTCTCTTTGCTATGGAGTAAGTGGGTTGGAACTCGTACTCGCCAAGTTGTTTATGCTTTGCTTTCATTTAAAGTTTGTGAACCGGGAGTGCATTTCTAACTTCTAAAACTTGGTGAATTTTGGCCTTCGGTCTTAAACCTTTCTTTTATATATATAATAACACGGGTTAAAGGGCTTTAGAATGCAAAAACCACACCCCGATTCATGAACATCTTCGTTTTGAATATGCTTTGCTCATACTTATATGTACGTGTGAGTGTGTTAGCCCCCTCACCAGTCTTTAGGACTGACCCCTCTCCGTTGTTTCTTTTTCCCCTTTTCTCCTTGAGTTTGCAGGTGCAGGTCTTCGGTTCGTGCTAGGCGGTGGTCTTTTACTTTGAGTCATTCGAGTTTGTTAGTGGCGTCTTTTGCATCCTTGCATCTTTATTTTCCGTTTTGGTACTATGTATAAGTATGGTATTACGTATAAATATGTATAAGTATGGTACTATGTACAAGCTTTGTATGAACTTTGATTTGGATTGTGAACTTGAATTTGTATGATTCCTTGGCCTTGGTGTTAGGAATAGTGCCCTAGAAAGCCGATTAGTCATAATCCGTTTTGGGACTTTCCTAGTATCACAGACAATCTTTGAATAATATACGATTGATTAATATCATAGGCAAACACTTCTTTATATGCTCTTGTTTGGTATGCGTTTACTTTAGCTGTGCATGTATGAGAACTCCCCTAATCCTGATGACTTTAGGACTCTACCATATAGGAGAAATGGTTCATGAAACGAGCCCTATATCACATAAGTCATGATTAGTAAAATACTCCAACCCGATGAGTCCTACAGACAGTGGGAGTGCCAGCCTGACTCCTCTAAGGCTTGCTTGTGGGATCACGCCCTTAAGAAGGACCACCTTGTTTCATGGAGGTGCAAAGTGTATAGTTGATACGTGCGTGATACATGAGGGTGCTTACTTTAATAAGTAAGTTCACTGAGGTGCCCCGTGTGAGAAGATTCCTAAATGGGAAAGGAAGTTTCTATTTCAGGAAATGGAAACTTCAAGATTAGGAAATATCTCACGAGTCATTGATGTGATTAATTGATCCTTAGACTTGAGGTTCCATGTCACTTTATGAGTTAACTCTGTAGTCTTAGGTATAAACTTTAAAGGGTGTCGCCTTAGACAACTGATTGAAGGCTTATGCTGGGGCTGCACAAGTGACTCATGAAAGTGAATGAGAATCAAGAAAGGACCTACACTTGCGTTTGCGAGGTGATCTCTTATTGTGTAAGTCATTCATATGCCATATGGAGTCCTTGGCCAAGGCAGTAGATCAAGACATCAAGAAAAGGGTTTCTTGGATTGAGATCAAATGGATATGAAATGCACATAGCTTTAAGACCAGATTATTAGGGTTCTAATTATTCCCTTACCCTAGATGTTGGTTGAGAGATAGTAAGTAGGAGGATTGTATCTCACATGAATCAATGACTTAAAGGTTCGGTCGAATCCGAACATTCCAATTCAGCTAGGGGTTAAACACCTATTGCTAGACTATGGTCGTTTAATCTGTGGACTGATTAATTAATTAGTGAATTAATTAATTGGGGTCACTGCTAATTGAATTGAGAACCTAGAGGGTCACACACAACAACTTGGTTACACGAGTTAAGGCTTTAAAATGATTAAACGAGTTAATCGGGCCAAGAGGGTTCCACACGTGTGAACCGCACGTGTGGCTCACGTGAGTGACACGTGTCCTTGTGACACGTGTCTCACACGTGTGTAAATATATGTGTATATTTATTTATGTGTTAAATAATTAATGTGATTAATTATTTAATAGACTTTGGTTTAATTTTTAATTAAAAAGAAAGTCTTATTTTGGAGAAAAATAATCTATTTAAATAATTGTGAATTAATTAATTAGATAAAATAAGTTATTTATTTTAAATAAATAAAGTATAAAATTATGCAAAAATAGTTTGGATATTTTAGCTCTCTTGAAAGTTGATTTGAATTTGAATTCAAAGTCAAAGTCAAAATTACTTGATGATCAAGTAATAGGAGAGAGGGACCAAATCCTTAGTCCATAAGGACTAGGATTTTCGGCCACTCCCATCCTATATATAGGGGAGCTCGAGCTCCCCTTAGAGCTAATCGAGAATTCGTTTGGTTCATGTGTTGAACACCATCCTTTCTCCAAGATAAACGAAACCCTAGGTTAAGCCTAAACACTAACTAGAGAACTAGCATCCTTACTAGTTAGATTGTAGCCAAGTTGGTGGACTATCTCTAGAGAGCTTCAAGTTAGAAGTTTTGAAGATTCGAGCTTTACCAAAGAGTGGGGATCAAGCAAAACGACCAGAAGGGATGATGAAACGATTCTGAACCCAACAGAAAACGAGTGAAAAAATCGAACAAAAGAAGATGGCGAAAACCGTTCGTCCATATCCTGAAGGATGAATTTTTTCACGAGGGTTTTGTGACTGCCAGTTTTCTACTTTCGCAAAACTGATTTTCGAAGGGAGTTTCAATCATGCTTTTCTCGTTTCATGTTTCTTTCTTTATGTTATATTGTTAAGAACTTCCCTAACATGATTTGAATCTAGGTTGGTGTGGATTGTTATCCCTACAATAGATTCTGAAGTAGAAAGAGACTTTCGATGGATGGGTTGCCATTACCGCAAGAAGGGCGTTTGAGGGCAGCTCAAAACGTGTCAAGAAAGCTACTACCCAAGTGAGTTTCTTGACCTCTACGAATTTGGATTCGTGGTTGCGAGTCTAAGATCCTTTTTGTTGGAAAATTTTTAAATTTTCGCTGCTTCCTGATTCCTGTTTTCCAACAAGTGGTATCAGAGCCACCTCGTAAATCGTGTTTCTGATTCGTCTCAATTATTCTGAATTTGGTAGAAATTCTTAGGCTTGAAGCGATTGAGTATTTGTAATTGTTTTAGAAAGCCTGAATTACGAAACTGTATTTTTTCCTGAAAGTTTCTGAAAATTGGTTTTCACAAAATTTAATTTTTGGAAAACTATTTTAGACTTGAAACTGTATAAACTGTTTTTGGATTTCTTGGATTGGTTTTGTGTTTGAACGAAATCATGAAACGAAAAGCCTGGATTACGAATACGCGAAACCCCACGCGCGAAAGCGTCGCGCACGCGGGCTTCACACGCTACCGCCCGCCTGCCCAGGCGCGCGCATGGGCGACGCCGCCCAGCACCCTCCCGCAACCGCGCGGGAGGCCTTCCGGGAGAGCCGCCCATCGTCGCCCGCACAAGGCCGGGAAGGGGCCGCGCACAGCAGCACGAGGCCTGTGCGCGCAGCGCGAGCACTCGCTGGGGCTTGGCCGCGCTGTGCGCGCCTGTCACCCGCGCGCGCGGGCTTGCATCGCGCATGGCCCTCTTTATTTTCTTCGTAATCTGTTTTCGAATTTCGTGCAATGTAGTCCCAATTTTATTTTTAATTTTTAATTTTTATTTTTGAATATTTATTTTAATTTTTGAATGAAACTTAAAATTGGGATTTTTGAGAAATAGAAACGGTTTATATTTTGGGAAAATACATCTTTAATAAAATTATTAATTTTCAGAAATTAATTGGAATTTTATTTGTTTTGTTAATTTGGGATTTATTGAAAACTTTTATAAACAAGACTCGCATCAAGTCGTGTTTTAAGTCATTAGGACTTGAAACGAGAATTTTAATTTATTGGCTAAATTTAAATTCTCGCAAAAGCATGTTAGGTGATCATGGGTTTAGATCTATGTATGGTTTTAATTTATGCACATGGATGGTTTAAATTGGAGTTGGAGCCCTATAGTTGCGTTTTTCAATTGAGGTTGGAGTCTCACTTATGTGCGTACTGTTATGTGATTTATTATGTGGCTTTCCATATTACTGGTTTTGAGGCTGGGGTATGCCCCGTGTAATTGTCTAAGGCGAATATGAAGATTGAGCCTTATTACTTTATGTCTTTTTCTTTTTAATTTGAGAGTAGAGATAAGTGGTGAGGTTTTATTTTCATTTTTGAGACAATGCACCCAAGGAGTAAGATGAACCACATTCAAGTAACAAGGAGGCCATAAGTGAAGACCCCTCAAAATGTTAGGGAGGGGAATCTCAATTGTAAAATGTAATAGAGATAGGGCTAGTATTTTGTTACCACTTTCCCTTATGTGATTTAAACTATTTATGTGGCATGTATGTTAGAACTTGTGATTGTGGAGTGGCTCCCACATATCACGCATAAGATAGGTAGAACCCATGATCATCTCATGTTAGTATCGTGCTAGGACATGTTATCTGTTTATGTGCTTGTTTGAAATGCATTTAAGTTGTACTTGCATTAATCAAGACTAATAAAATTGGATAACATATATGTTGGTGAGGTCAAACCGAACAACTCTTCGGTTGATTTGAAAATTCCCATTAGATATTAAGCTCATTTCGAATAATAGGTATTTAATTTGAGATGCAAATTTTGAATTAAATCCCTAGCATTCCATCAATAGGTTTTAAGTTTAGTAAGTGAAGCTATTTATTGTCCGCGAGTGGTGGGATAGCTAGTGGAGCTTATTAGTTCTTAGTTACCTAATTGATCATTTTAAATGATCAATATTTCATGGTCAATTTTGGCAAGGGCGATGTCCGCGAGTCGTGGGTCGTTCGAACTAAGTTTTGATCATGATCTTATGATTGATGGGTCTAGCTTAACGCCTAAGTAAATATGGATGTCGCACGAGTCGTGGGTCCAAATTGAAAGATAGGTGATGCAAAAACAATTACTAAGAGTTCTAAAGATGTTAGAATTGGTAAGTCGTACCTACCTAGGGTTTTACTTAGAATGTCCACGAGTCGTGGGTTCGAGGTGAAATGCTTAGGATCTTAGTACCCATTGGGAAACGTGTTCCTCTTAGATCTTTGGGAATTATAGATCTTTGAAAAACAGTGGGAGCTACATTAGATTAAAGACCTTATCTTTTGTATATCGTTATAATTCAGCATGCTCACATTTTCTCTGCTTAGCATTTAGGTTGTAGTTCTGTGATTCTCTACAATATGAAATGCAAACCCATTCATATCCATCCTTAAGTCAAACAAGTTGACTAAGTCCTAACAAACTCTAATTGGCTTCGGACCCTAAAATTCGTTTTAGATTCCGAATAGAGAAAGGTGTTCTCTAAAGGGCGAAGTTTTCAATTGTGAAAATTCGACCCGGGCCAAAAGAGAAGCGGTCTGAGGTGAATGGATTTCTCCAAACCACTTAAGAGCAATTGAACTACCTCATAGAAATGTTACAAGGTATAACATTATGGAATTATTCAATATTCCAAATGAGGAAACAAGTGCACACGAACAAGGTCTAAAGATCTTATTTGAAGATCTTATGGTCTCGATCATCAACCGAGAAAAGAGTTCTCAATGTACTGATTGCTTACATTGCTTCCACCATCATTCAAACCCTTTATGCTCAACTAGAATGATGCTAATGTAGCATAGTTAATCATTTTGTTGATAATGGTTGAGAGCATCCTTAAGAAGGAATAAAAGGTTGAGATGGTTAATTCTTCTTCTAAACTCCCTAAGTTAAAGGCTTTAACGCCTAAAGAAGAAGAAACCCTTAAGAGCCCAATGGAGGGGCATATAAGGGGTGCGCCCAAAAGACACTAGAGATCAAATAGGACGTTTGCTTCTATGGTAGCAAATAAGGACTTTGAAAGGGAACTGCAAAGAGTATGAGTACTCTGAAATGTTACCTCTTTTAGTAATTCTACTAGGAATAGAATTCACTAGTCTTGAGTTAATTCTGCATAATCCATTGTGCAAAGACTCAAGGCACTAATGTTCTGAACATACAATGAGATAACAAAAGTAAGTGAGATGACAAAGCTTCGAATTACTTTGGAACGTTGAGATATAAAAGGATTAGCAAGTCAGACACCTTAGGATCATTCTATGAAAATGAACCTATAGAGTCAACTTCCTGTGAATCCTGTCTTGAGGGAAGCGTTCCTGAATCCCGTTTATAAGAAACGTGGAACGTTCCAAAATTATAGTGGATTTCGATCCATGTTGATGAGTGTAAGATGCTTAATGTAAGCACTAGATACAATCGTCAGTTTAATCATTATGAATGAATATACTTGTTGAAGTACAAATTCGAAAATTTTATGAAATTCTTAGAATTTCAAAAGGAGCTTAAGAACCGAAGTAGTCATAAGTTATAGGTAAATCGATATGATCGAGATAGCCAATATCTTAGCAACTAATTCCTTAGTCATCTTAGAGATAATAGGATTATCTCTCAGTAAACTAATTCGAGAACACCTTAGTGTTTCCGAATGAGGGAATGAAACCTAATAGGATATGGTCCATTCCATAGTAAGCTATACTGACTTATAATCATCCTAGGAATGAACTCCTAGAATATACAGTTAGAGATTTTGAATTTAGTACCTTCCATAATCAGTCCTTTGGTTGCACTATGCAATGTGGCATACTAAATTCCCTAATTATTCTTATCCAAGAATTTAATGGAATCCTCTTAAGTGAAGAGGATAGTGGGAGATAAGCTTGAAATGAGTTCAAGTTTATGCAATGATAATGGATATCGTTTCTGCGATTCCCCTAGACAAAGGTTGTTTGTCTCAAGGGATGTATCTTTCTTAAGGAATCGTTCCTATAGAAGAAGAAAGACAAGCAAGCAGACCTCAAGAAATTTGAGGATAAATATCCACCCACATATAGAAGAAACGAGCCCATCTGATAAAACTTAGCCAAATTTTAGAATATGTACACGTGTGAAACCCTTCTCTTAAGACGCGTTTAGAACGCGTTCCTAGATAGCCAAGGAATTACTTGAAGAGGAGACATTGTCAGATTTGGAATCTGAGTAGTGTAAGCAAGCCTTGAAATCCAATATAGATTCCATATACTCAAACCAAGTTTTGACCTTGGTTGATCCGCCTGATAGGATCAAGCTCGTGCAGCTTCGAGTGAATGAAAGCATTACAACCTTCTTGATGGTTGAAATGCAAAAGTCCATTTGGATTGTATTTACCACATCCTCATATTCTGACTATGAGATATGATAAATGAATATGAGAACTATCTTGTTCAATATGTGTAACGCCCCAGTTTTTCGGTTTTAATAATGTGGCGTATTTATTTGTAAATTGCGCGATTTAATTATTTAATTATATGCTTAATTGTTTAAATGTTTATATTTGATTCAAACTATAAACTATTTCTATTTTAACTTATTTCATTTTATTTTACTTCGATATTTAGTGTTCAATTTCTTAATTGAGGTTTCGCGTTACTTTAACTATTTCGGTAATTTCATTAATTAATTTCAATATGTTATTAGTTGGTTTTAATTTAATTAATATGGGATTTAAGTTTTAGTATTTCATTTATAACAATATGAATTCGTTCATGCGCATGAGTGTTCTATTTGTGCTTCATTCTTATATGTAATGATATCGGATTGGTATGAAAATTTAATATGTCGTAAATATATGTGTTATGAACATGCCTATATGCTCGGTTTATGTTTTCGGATTTATTTGACGTGTTTATGAATTTATTTTGATTTTTGGAACCAAGTCGGGGGTTAACGAGCAATTAGCGCACCCTTGGTTCCGTATGTGATATCTTGAGCTCGGGAATTCGGATTCGAATTCCGGCACCTCCGTTGCCTTCGTATCGACGATTCGGAGACAATGGAACAAGCCTCATACCTTTTTGAAATCATTAAGACCTCCGAAATCCAACCGTAACGGACAACTCGTGCAAGAAGAGCTCTTTATGTTGACTAGTCTTCATGGTGGGACCCCATAACACCCCTTAACCCAACCATACCTTAACCATGACTTATCTACCTTGAGTTAAGCCCTTTATCTCCTCTTTAGCTCTGAAAACCGAACCACATACCTCCATTTCCAGCTGCTACTGATCGAGAGAGAGAGATAGAGGAGAAGAGAGGAAAACTTGGCCATTTTTGTGGTTTTAGAGCTCAAACCACCACCTTTCTCTCCCAAATCTTCAAGGTATGATTACTTATGTCTTCTCTAATCTATTACACTTGATCTTATCTATTTACAACATGATTTGGACCAGATTTGGCTAGGGTTTGAGTGTTGGGTTTTGTATGAACTTTTAGGGGTTTTTGCTCTAGTGACCTATATGTTTGTGTGGCTGAATTTCTTGCTTATATATGATTATATGAACTTGTTTCTTGACCTATTTCCTTCCCAACTGATAGTATATGATTTTAGGAGGATTTCATCTCTTGCTCCTTTTATGAAATTATGAGATATGGAGCTTCAAACTTGATGTTCAAACCGTTTCCCCTGTTTTCGAACTGCTGTGTGAAATTTGGTGTTGTTGCATGATCATGTGGCCTTCATTTCGTGTGAAAATGCATGGAGTTGATGTACACTCATTGTTCTATATGTTAGCATTCATGCTTTAAGTATTTGGTTCCATTTGAAGCCTCAAAACCGCAAGACATGGCCTGTTCTTATGCATGATCTTTGACAGAATTGTTGCTGTTGTGTTTGGTAACTTGTTGGTCATTCTAATGTGGTTTAAATTGTACCATTTTGCATATATATGATGTATATTAGTTGTTTGGTATGTTAGCATGCATTCCCCAAAGTTTCAGACCCAAATTCAAGCCCTAAGTAATTGATCAAGGCATGATAGAATCATTAGGGCTCATATGTCCGATTGTAGCGACCCAGTTTTGTTTCACGGTTTTGATGATCTTAACGTGTGATTTAGCTTTTTCACTCTAAATAAAAAATGTTCATAACATGCCAAATATGTTGCATATTAAGTTTCAGAGCATTTGGAGTTCATTTGGTATGCCTTTGGATTGAGTTTGTATGAGTTCAGTTTTGCCGGTTAGGTTTTGCATGCGCCTCAAGTTCTGTACCGTGACACCCCCGTGTCTCATTTACTCATAAGAGGGAGACACGGGCGTGTCACACCTTCTGGGCAGCTCTGTACTGAGCCACGCCCGTGGCTCAGTTGGGCAAGGGTTGGTGACACCCCCGTGTCACTTCCCATGCGCAGTCTTCGTTACTTCCGCTTCGGTTTTTGATTTGTTTCCCCTCCTTAATGACTTTATCTCCTTTCTTGTTGAACTATGAACTTGTTTGGCTATGTGTTAGGAGTATTATGATGCAATTTCATGATATTTGGATGTGTTATAGGCATGCTTTTATTTAATACCGGTTATGGGTGTTTATGTGTCGTTTATGAATCGCCTCGCTTATTTTCTATATCTTATCACTTCTTCTTGTTGCCCAACCTTGAATATATGCTATGTTATGTAATATGAAGTATATGGTAACATTATGGAAGAGCTTGAACATGTTCTGTGCTCTTATTTGGATTCTTGAATTATTGGATTGGAAGTACGAATTGAATGATTTATGATTGAACAAGTGAATGAATTGGTTATATGATTTTCATGACTTAATATGATCTTTATGCCTTCATATCATGCTTGAGCATTGCCGTGCGTCATATGTGGTTCATTTAGAGTCTTGAGTCTCACGAACACATCTTGTGGTCTTTTGTACAGTTTGTCTCCAGGGTGGAGAGCTTTTGATCGTCAGGCACTTGGTGCTCGATCCTTGTTTCTTCACGGTTAAGGTGAGGGTGGTTTTTGTTTTAGCTATGTAACAAACCTTACAACCCTTTTGTGAAAAGCTTTGGCCAAAACCTTATGACTATACATATATGATTTTCAAATGAAGTTATCGAGTAAATCCTTCTGAATTATGCGTATGAGCGTATAACTTAAAAATGGTTTTGTAATGAGGCTATGCTCCAAACCGTGTATCTTCATGCTAGCTACGGAATAGGATGACACGGAGAGGTACGTATATAGCATATGCCGAATTACACGGTAAGGTATGATTTCTTATAGTATGTATTGATCGAGTAAACCCTTTTCAAAAGATTTATGAATTATGATATGTATTTATGAATTATGATATGTTTTGGCGAGTCACATTTCTGATTTATGACTTCTGATTTAACGGGCCCTGGGACTTAGTATATGTGGCTAACCGAGGAAGCAAGGGCTGACGGGGATCCCATATACTAGTCCCAACAAATTACGGTGATACCGGCCCTCGCTAGGAGATTTAGCGGGGAATGGGAGCTGAGTGCCTTTGGGGAATTCATGTACCCCCATTGGCCCATGGATAACCGGTGGCCGGGTCTTGCAAGCCCGTCCACCACCCGGAGGAAGAAGGTTGGTTAGGATTTATGCCTCTTCTTATGTATATGTTTTGATAGAATTATGCACCGTGCGGGAAGGCCGAGACACGGATTGCCCAAACACATATATTTATGATATGATTTATGGTCCGCATGTATTATGATATATTGCATGATCGCCTTATCAATATATTATTGATATTTATGTACACGGTCGGAGTTTGGTTGGAGATTGTGCACGCTCACTCGCCGAGCCTTATATTTATGTATGATTTATGAATGTAATGAATTTAATATGATTTAGTCGTAAAGTTCGAGCATTGTTTATCTATTTCTTACCCTTAGTGAGGATCAATTTCAAATAAAAATCTTGCTCGGGATTTATGACTTGCATGTGCATGTTTTACTTATATGTATCGCTCCTGCTCACTCAGTCTTCTAGAGACTGACCCCTCTCCCTCCCCAACACTTTAGTGTGCAGGTTGGCTTTGGAGTTTCGAGCTAGGCGGAGGTGTCTGGAGTCTTTCAGTGAGTCGAGTTAGATTAGAAGAGTCTCTGCACTCATTTCTGTATTGGAATTATGTATAATTCATTCTATTATATCATGAACTAGTATATTCATGTAATTGGAGTTGAATTGCTGTTACTGGGTTTTGCTATTGATTTAAAAGAGGCCTGAAGAGCCCAAATTTCTGCTTATGATTAGTATGATTGATCTAATGGCTTTGCAATGCATTGTACTTTGTAGATTGGTTTTCATTGCAGGGTCTAGCTCCGCCTGGCTTAGGAAAGTTTTACGTTTGTCTCCCGTTCGCTAGGGTTTGATACGGGTGCGGATTTACAATTTCGTTACTCGTGTTGAGCCTTAGTGCGGGGGATGTGGTACCTCACTTGCGGGGTGCTACATCCTTAAGTGGTATCAGAGCCCGGTTGCAAAACCGGTGTTCTCGTGTCGTGTGTGAGTCAGTCTAGGTCGTACGGCTTAGGGACTATATGACAATGTGTGCATTGCATTGATCTTGAACATGAATTTGGCTTTCCTTTTTGAATTTGGCTAGACTATCTGTTGCGTTTACATAAGGATCCTTGCATTAATTGTTGAAAATGTGTCATGAGCATGCACTAATCGCATGCATCCATTCTTGAAATGAGTTATGATTTCCAGATTATAAAGATGATATCAAACCACGGCCAAGTTCTAGGACAAAGAAGATTGATTGCAAACCTTTCTGAGACATGGAAGATGGGTAGGATACTTCGGGAAGAACGAAGAGAATTAGAGATGTGAGACTTCCCAAATGGAGTTAGAGTCAAGGATGAGGATTTGGAATGGGAAGATTGAATCTAGAGATACGAGGGCAGGGAGACATTTGGTGAAATCGGAATAGGAGTTAATCATGGGATTGTTAGGACTCAAAAGATTAATTTATGAGAATCTGCTATTCGGAGTGTTTTAATTGGATTCAGCAAGATCTTTCAACCTAAAGAATGAAGTGAACGAACCTTGAAGATATTTTGATCCCGGATTGGATTGTTGAAGAGGTCTCAATAATTAGGAAAGACTAAGATAAATGGGACCGGTAGGAGCTGTGTACCTGGGGTCGACAAGAAGGATTTCTGATTAAGCCTAGTGAATTGAAATCAAGTTGTCGAAGTTAAGAATGGGAAGGGTTGGACTTGGGTACTCTGGATTCCGATCGTGATGGGAAACTCATAACCGATAGTCACGGGAATCTTGATCAAGGTGTTGATTGCCATGTTGTGAAGTAAAATGGAAGATATGAAGCAACAAATGGAAATGGTAAAGAAAGGAAATCATGCGCTCAAATGTAAGCAGTGGGAGGTGAATTGAATTCAGAAAGGATAGGCACGGGATTCTTGATTGAGGTGACGATTAGAAGTAAAGGTCGAATTGCGAGAAGAAGTTTGAATACTAACTCTGTGGATAGTGGAAGATACAAGTGATGCCGAAAGACTTATGGGAAACTTGAAGACCGTGGGAAAGGCAAGGGATAATCACCAAGTCAAAGTAACCTCGGGATTGGAGGAACGAGGAAAAGCTACCGAGCTAACAACTTTCCACCTTGGTGACAGGTTCCAAAACATTCATAGCACGTGCATCATATTTTGCATTAATTATTTATTCTTCTGACTTTATGTTTATCCGTGCATTTCTAATTAGTTTCGTTGCACTAATGTGTGGTATAATTGCTAGATGTAAACGTGACCCATGCATTGTCATTTTAATCCAACATGCATTTTAGTGTTTACCTGATAGAAAGTCCTTTCGCCTCAATTATCAAGTATCAGTTCAACCGAACCGCATCTGAGTTATGAGGAAGAGAAATAATAGGATGACATTAGAAGGAAGGTGAAATTGGGAAATAAGAACTCCCATTAAGGGATAGGTTAACGGAAACGAGAATTCAGAAGGAGAAATGAGACCAGAGTTCCAGACAAGAATAAGAAAGGAGTTTCGGACATCAAGAGAACTGGGGAAGGAGTTGAAAGGCCACATCTTTGATTTTTACATCAGATAAACTCCATCTAACGGGATTTACTCAACAAGAGTTTCGATAAGAGAAGAATCGATGGAGTTCAACCCGGGACAACCGAAATTTAAGGGGGAGAGCACGACCGAGGAACAAATTGGACGATTGAAAGGGTGCTCGAAGAAATATTTCAGTAAGAATAACGAGGATGCAAATTAAGGAGAATTTGGGAGTCCTAAGGGTGGTGATTAGGAATGAATAAGACGGCGGTTATGGTTAAGCTATTAAGAGGGAAGCTACGTATGGAAGTTTGATCTGGAGGTGATGGAATTATACGAGAGTTTCTATGGATTTCTAAGTTAGAATTAACAAGGGGGAAAACCGAATCAAGCTATTATATAAGGGGACGGTGTCGATCAAAATTTATTCAATAAAGTATGAAGGGGGTCCGAGACAATATTATTCGGTTATTAGTTATATCAACGATAATCCAGAAGGAAGCTTAAGTAGAGACCCAATAAAAAGGGTGATAATTGAAGGATTGGTCCCAAACTTCAAGATTCATCAAGAACCTTCTGTCTTCGGTTAAGGAAATATGGGACCAGTTATCGAATATAACATTGAGGGGGTAACAAGGGAATGAACGGATCATTGGAACGGAAGGTGGGAAAAGACTTGTGATGAGAGAGACTATAAGAATAAACGTCGTAAGGTTTGGATCGAATTATCAAGTTGCTCAGAGTGGTTATCCTCGGGGATATGTTGAGCACTGAGTTGGATAAGGATTGAAGAAGTTGGGTAGCAGTACAAGTGAGAAAGGATCTAAGAATATACTCCTTAAAAAGGATTCATCCATCGCTTCACCGAGGAACCCTGAAGAGGTTAAGGACAAACTGAGCACTGAATCTATCTTCGGGACAGATGATGCACTGAACAACGACAACTCACAATGTTAAAACTTCGTGACTACGGTGAACGGTATTTATAGCATTCATGAAGCATACATTCATGCAAATCCAATTTAATAATTTCTTTGTTGTATGCTTTGTTTTCTTGTCAAGTTAATTACATGAAGTAATTGATGATTAACGTGGATGATATCTGATATTTACCTTGAGTTGGCTTAAGTGATTTTAAATTTGGTTTTTGCGTGAGTTGCTTGGGAGTATTGGAGACTTCCTTGCTTTATTTTCGGTTAAGAGACGGGGATTCTCTTATTTTGGTTGAGAGACGGGGTACTCTCTTTGCTTGGGAGAGACGGGGTTCTCTCATTGTTGTTGGAGAGACGGGGTTCTCTCATTGCTGCTCGAGAGACGGGGCTCTCTCCTTATTACTTGTGAGAGACGGGGAATCTCTCATTGTTTGTTTCAGGCGTGTCTTGAATCCGAGGACGGATTCTTTTTAAGGGGGAGAGATTGTAACGCCCCAGTTTTTCGGTTTTAATAATGTGGCGTATTTATTTGTAAATTGCGCGATTTAATTATTTAATTATATGCTTAATTGTTTAAATGTTTATATTTGATTCAAACTATAAACTATTTCTATTTTAACTTATTTCATTTTATTTTACTTCGATATTTAGTGTTCAATTTCTTAATTGAGGTTTCGCGTTACTTTAACTATTTCGGTAATTTCATTAATTAATTTCAATATGTTATTAGTTGGTTTTAATTTAATTAATATGGGATTTAAGTTTTAGTATTTCATTTATAACAATATGAATTCGTTCATGCGCATGAGTGTTCTATTTGTGCTTCATTCTTATATGTAATGATATCGGATTGGTATGAAAATTTAATATGTCGTAAATATATGTGTTATGAACATGCCTATATGCTCGGTTTATGTTTTCGGATTTATTTGACGTGTTTATGAATTTATTTTGATTTTTGGAACCAAGTCGGGGGTTAACGAGCAATTAGCGCACCCTTGGTTCCGTATGTGATATCTTGAGCTCGGGAATTCGGATTCGAATTCCGGCACCTCCGTTGCCTTCGTATCGACGATTCGGAGACAATGGAACCAGCCTCATACCTTTTTGAAATCATTAAGACCTCCGAAATCCAACCGTAACGGACAACTCGTGCAAGAAGAGCTCTTTATGTTGACTAGTCTTCATGGTGGGACCCCATAACACCCCTTAACCCAACCATACCTTAACCATGACTTATCTACCTTGAGTTAAGCCCTTTATCTCCTCTTTAGCTCTGAAAACCGAACCACATACCTCCATTTCCAGCTGCTACTGATCGAGAGAGAGAGATAGAGGAGAAGAGAGGAAAACTTGGCCATTTTTGTGGTTTTAGAGCTCAAACCACCACCTTTCTCTCCCAAATCTTCAAGGTATGATTACTTATGTCTTCTCTAATCTATTACACTTGATCTTATCTATTTACAACATGATTTGGACCAGATTTGGCTAGGGTTTGAGTGTTGGGTTTTGTATGAACTTTTAGGGGTTTTTGCTCTAGTGACCTATATGTTTGTGTGGCTGAATTTCTTGCTTATATATGATTATATGAACTTGTTTCTTGACCTATTTCCTTCCCAACTGATAGTATATGATGTTAGGAGGATTTCATCTCTTGCTCCTTTTATGAAATTATGAGATATGGAGCTTCAAACTTGATGTTCAAACCGTTTCCCCTGTTTTCGAACTGCTGTGTGAAATTTGGTGTTGTTGCATGATCATGTGGCCTTCATTTCGTGTGAAAATGCATGGAGTTGATGTAAACTCATTGTTCTATATGTTAGCATTCATGCTTTAAGTATTTGGTTCCATTTGAAGCCTCAAAACCGCAAGACATGGCCTGTTCTTATGCATGATCTTTGACAGAATTGTTGCTGTTGTGTTTGGTAACTTGTTGGTCATTCTAATGTGCTTTAAATTGTACCATTTTGCATATATATGATGTATATTAGTTGTTTGGTATGTTAGCATGCATTCCCCAAAGTTTCAGACCCAAATTCAAGCCCTAAGTACTTGATCAAGGCATGATAGAATCATTAGGGCTCATATGTCCGATTGTAGCGACCCAGTTTTGTTTCACGCTTTTGATGATCTTAACGTGTGATTTAGCTTTTTAACTCTAAATGAAAAATGTTCATAACATGCCAAATATGTTGCATATTAAGTTTCAGAGCATTTGGAGTTCATTTGGTATGCCTTTGGATTGAGTTTGTATGAGTTCAGTTTTGCCGGTTAGGTTTTGCATGCGCCTCAAGTTCTGTACCGTGACACCCCCGTGTCTCATTTACTCATAAGAGGGAGACACGGGCGTGTCACACCTTCTGGGAAGCTCTGTACTGAGCCACGCCCGTGGCTCAGTTGGGCAAGGGTTGGTGACACCCCCGTGTCACTTCCCATGCGCAGTCTTCGTTACTTCCGCTTCGGTTTTTGATTTGTTTCCCCTCCTTAATGACTTTATCTCCTTTCTTGTTGAACTATGAACTTGTTTGGCTATGTGTTAGGAGTATTATGATGCAATTTCATGATATTTGGATGTGTTATAGGCATGCTTTTATTTAATACCGGTTATGGGTGTTTATGTGTCGTTTATGAATCGCCTCGCTTATTTTCTATATCTTATCACTTCTTCTTGTTGCCCAACCTTGAATATATGCTATGTTATGTAATATGAAGTATATGGTAACATTATGGAAGAGCTTGAACATGTTCTGTGCTCTTATTTGGATTCTTGAATTATTGGATTGGAAGTACGAATTGAATGATTTATGATTGAACAAGTGAATGAATTGGTTATATGATTTTCATGACTTAATATGATCTTTATGCCTTCATATCATGCTTGAGCATTGCCGTGCGTCATATGTGGTTCATTTAGAGTCTTGAGTCTCACGAACACGTCTTGTGGTCTTTTGTACAGTTTGTCTCCAGGGTGGAGAGCTTTTGATCGTCAGGCACTTGGTGCTCGATCCTTGTTTCTTCACGGTTAAGGTGAGGGTGGTTTTTGTTTTAGCTATGTAACAAACCTTACAACCCTTTTGTGAAAAGCTTTGGCCAAAACCTTATGACTATACATATATGATTTTCAAATGAAGTTATCGAGTAAATCCTTCTGAATTATGCGTATGAGCGTATAACTTAAAAATGGTTTTGTAATGAGGCTATGCTCCAAACCGTGTGTCTTCATGCTAGCTACGGAATAGGATGACACGGAGAGGTACGTATATAGCATATGCCGAATTACACGGTAAGGTATGATTTCTTATAGTATGTATTGATCGAGTAAACCCTTTTCAAAAGATTTATGAATTATGATATGTATTTATGAATTATGATATGTTTTGGCGAGTCACATTTCTGATTTATGACTTCTGATTTAACGGGCCGTGGGACTTAGTATATGTGGCTAACCAAGGAAGCAAGGGCTGACGGGGATCCCATATACTAGTCCCAACAAATTACGGTGATACCGGCCCTCGCTAGGAGATTTAGCTGGGAATGGGAGCTGAGTGCCTTTGGGGAATTCATGTACCCCCATTGGCCCATGGATAACCGGTGGCCGGGTCTTGCAAGCCCGTCCACCACCCGGAGGAAGAAGGTTGGTTAGGATTTATGCCTCTTCTTATGTATATGTTTTGATAGAATTATGCACCGTGCGGGAAGGCCGAGACACGGATTGCCCAAACGCATATATTTATGATATGATTTATGGTCCGCATGTATTATGATATATTGCATGATCGCCTTATCAATATATTATTGATATTTATGTACACGGTCGGAGTTTGGTTGGAGATTGTGCACGCTCACTCGCCGAGCCTTATATTTATGTATGATTTATGAATGTAATGAATTTAATATGATTTAGTCGTAAAGTTCGAGCATTGTTTATCTATTTCTTGCCCTTAGTGAGGATCAATTTCAAATAAAAATCTTGCTCGGGATTTATGACTTGCATGTGCATGTTTTACTTATATGTATCGCTCCTGCTCACTCAGTCTTCTAGAGACTGACCCCTCTCCCTCCCCAACACTTTAGTGTGCAGGTTGGCTTTGGAGTTTCGAGCTAGGCGGAGGTGTCTGGAGTCTTTCAGTGAGTCGAGTTAGATTAGAAGAGTCTCTGCACTCATTTCTGTATTGGAATTATGTATAATTCATTCTATTATATCATGAACTAGTATATTCATGTAATTGGAGTTGAATTGCTGTTACTGGGTTTTGCTATTGATTTAAAAGAGGCCTGAAGAGCCCAAATTTCTGCTTATGATTAGTATGATTGATCTAATGGCTTTGCAATGCATTGTACTTTGTAGATTGGTTTTCATTGCAGGGTCTAGCTCCGCCTGGCTTAGGAAAGTTTTACGTTTGTCTCCCGTTCGCTAGGGTTTGATACGGGTGCGGATTTACAATTTCGTTACTCGTGTTGAGCCTTAGTGCGGGGGATGTGGTGCCTCACTTGCGGGGTGCTACAATATGAGATTGAAAGAGACTGAAATAAGGTATTTCTATAAATCTCATTGTAGCGCCCCTTAACACTACAACCCCGCACCGTTGTACTTCCCGAGTGGATGTGAGACCTAGCACTCGAGAAATACTCCGGCGAACGGACAAGACTATACAATACCAGAGTATGAAATTTAGACGCAACGGAAAATAAACTTGAGCAATATAAGGGGACAATACATGACGAAACACATATCATTAAGTTGGATAAGTAATTACAGCGAAAGATCTAATTTCATAGGAGAGTGCTTATTGACATAGGTACATGCACTCTTAGTATAATCCTGATTGACTAAGATATGACACCTTAAAGCTTCAAGACACCTCTAAGGCGTCGCTCCGTGGATTCCTGAAATCATGCATTTGAAACCGGACGAGAGGGTTAGTCAAAGTGACTAAGTGAAGGGGGTGTAATAAATTATAAGTATAAATATATGTATATATATATTTATATAATCAAGAAGATCTTGATCAAAATATTGGCAATAGGATATAGCAAATAGGGAACGGTTCATAATATTTGTAAAAATAGGGATAGGGGTAACTTGGAATATTTGTGGAAATATGAACCGTTTGTAACTAGAACTTGAATGCCCGCAAGCTAGGCCTCTCCATCCGTAACTCCTTAAATAATGATAAAATAGTAACGGTGTTGATCAAGACACCGATACTTCAATAAAACCAATAAGACAATAACTCTCCTACTCCTTGGTGTCAATAGGGGAGCCAACCCTAGAGACCATGAACTAGATTCGGGAGGCAGCTATCTCTCCCTCATCCCTTGGCGTGGAGTAACTAACCTCCAGTTAAACCACTACCAAGAGGTGGTGGCAGTCCGCAGCACCAACAATACCCTCGGCCCGATACCTTCCGGGTAATTGCTCGCTACGGATACAGCCGGGGCCCATAACAGGAATCGAGAACAATATTTTGCTTGCATAACCGGGAATCAATGTTTTGATAAAATGGACTTGAAATATATAATGTTATAGGAAAACGTTGATTCCGGCAAGAAAGTATTTTTCCCCTTAAGAGGGACATTGTAGTACAATAATAAGTATGTAGGGCAGTAAATCAATATGATGGGTAGGCTTGGAAATAGTTTTTATATAGATACATATATATAGCATGATTCCAGTTGAAAACATTTTAACCCTCACCGAGTGTCTTGACGGTCTAGATAAAATCCTTGGGATTCCACTGTTCAATTATATCCTCGCCTGAAAGTAATAACTACTACTGGCTTAGAACTAGGTTCTAATATTCAAATTAATCAATCATACACACCATAAAGTACACATCATGTAATATGTTAAAGATTTCCCGGTAAACCCTAAATTTACCCGTTTAAGGGAATTTGATTAATAATTTAGGGTTTACGAGATCGTTAGCTAATCAAATATATATATACCATATGATAATTATAAGATTTGAAATAAGATTTATGGTTAAATTTGATAATGTAGGTTATCTTTTGAAAATATTACATAGTTTACCGATTTTTGGAAAATTTGGGAAAAATCTTTCTTTAAAAATTCCAAAACTCATTTTATAATTATTTTTATAATAATTTCGATATTAATAGTATTTTGGTTGACCAAAAGTCAAAATTACTATTGAAAACATTTACTATTCGATTTCATATGAATTAAACATTTTATAACACAAAATAAACTTCACACACACACACACATAACTCACGTCACACACATGCACACACACACATCTAAGAACATTATGAACATGTTCTTGAACTCATTTGAATATTCAAAGAGGGTATGTAACATGTTCTATCATATTCATATTCATAACATAAGATTGAAGCACAATATAGCAAAATATATGAATTCTCTATGAAAAATAATTCTAATTAAATTACTATAGGCATGAATTTAATCAAACAAGATCATAAGCATTTAAATACATATTCACATTATATCATATCATAATTCATGCATTTAATTAAATAAAATTCCATAATGTACACACATTGTATTTAAACTAACAATTATGCACATATTTCATAAAATAAATTCTTAAAGCATAATTTAATTAATCCTAGACATGCTACTATTATTATTATACTAAGAACATAATATAAAGCATGAAATAATAGAAGAAAACATACCTTGTAGAGAGAGAGAGGGTTGGGGCGTGAGCTAGGGAGAGAAGGCGTGATTTTGTGTGTTGATTTGTGAGGTATAAATGAGGCTTGAGGGGGGTATTTATAGGTAGTCATGAGGGGTTTTAGAGCAATTTCTAAGAGTTTAAGGGAGATGTGGATGTCTCCTAATTCATACAAATGCTTGGTGATTAATTAGGAGATGTGGTTAAATTATATTATGAACAAATGCTTGGTAATTACTTAGGAAATGTGGAGAAATTATGCTCATGTAATTAATCCTTCTAGAAGACCATGTGGTCATGGATGATGTCATCTTGAATAAAAATAAATATAAAATAATATAAAATTTATTCAAGAGTCGAGAGGTAAAAACTTAAAGTAGTGAATTGATGAAAGAATGAGTGAAAAATGAGCTTTGTTTTGATTATAAATGTGAAATATTTAGAGTTTTCGTTTATAAATTATGAATATTAAAGATGATGAAAATCATGAGAAAATTATATAAACGAAGCTAGGATAAAGTTTAGAGTTTGGAAAAATCACCATAACGTAGAGGAAAATTCAAGGATCGTTTCAAGTATAATTTCGACTATTGAATAAAAGCTAATTTGTTCAAAATAAAATGATGATTTTTAGAAAGGAAAATATTTAGAAAATATGCTATGGTGCGATCGAGTTTTTGGTAAATGCATGAAAATTCATAAAATAATTTAAGGATTGTTTTGGTTATAATTTTGAATATCAAAAAGTAGATGAGTAGGGATTTATTGATGATCGAATCATAAGTTAGGGTTTTCACCGGTTTTTTATAATACTAGAGTTAGAATGGGAATTATGGTTCACAGAGGGTATCACGATCCTCGAAATAATGTGAGGATTCTTTTGGTTACAATATTGGGTAATGAAAGTGCTTCGGGGAAATGTAGGAATATTTTTGAGCTATAGGGGTATTTTCGTAATTTCTAACCTAAAACTGTAGGAATGGGTTTTGAAGTGTATGAAGGGGTTTTAGGTGCTAGAAGGGAATGAATATTAGAATTCAAGGATTTTAGGGAAAGAGTTTCGAGATACATGCTAAATAGAAGAAGGAATTAAATTCACGAACTTTTTATTAAATTATAACATATTAAAGCACATAAGTCACATAAAATGCAATGCATGAGAGAATTAACAAAGATCGAGACTATAACCGCTTCCTAAGTTACCCCTTTACTTACCTTTCTCGACTTGGCCCTGAGTAGGGCTGTTACAATCTTCCCCCCTTTAAAAGAATATGTCCTCAGATTCTACTCATGTTTCGTAATAGCTTTAGATAATGTTTGTATCCTCTATTCATGATAAACTAGTTTCTAAAGGAGAACTTTACTTTAAACACATATGGCAATTGTTCAGATAAAAAATTTAGATGCACACATAAGTGATGCAATGAATGCGTGGCGCCAGCACCATATTAAGTAGTAACTGGCGTGTTTAGAATGTGTACCGTACCCTCATTATTGGCAAGATTTGGTTTCATGTTTCCTTCCACAGCATAAGCTCATCCTTTGACCATCGGTCTCCCAGATGTTCCTTCCATAGCCTTTCCTTTATTTCTTGGTTTTGGTCTTTTCGGACAATTTTCTATTTGATGATCAGGGTCTCCGCACCATAAACATGTACCAGCCTTCCTTCGACATTCCTCCTCAGTATGCCCCCGCCTCTGACAGTACTCACAAATAATCTCTTCCTGAAGTTTTGGTGGTGCCTGTTGGGGCTTGGTCCAGGACTGTACTTGTTTCTTTCCGGAAGTTGACTTAAATGGTTCAGCGGGACGTTTGGATTCCTGGGATGACTTATAGGGTGGCTCGGAACGATTGTTTGCCAGATGGACTTCCTTATGTGTGGCCTCCGTTTTCATAGCCGTTTCTACAGCCTTGGTGTAGGTTCCCAATTCAAATGGAGCTAAGGCCCATCGAAGATTGGATCTAAGACCATCCACAAACCGTTTAATTTTGCGGCGTTCATCATGTAGGATATGTGGGGCATACTGGATTAGCCTAACAAACTGAGCTTCATATTTGGCCACCGGTGCTTTACCTTGAACTAGATTCATAAACTCTGCTTCTCGGGCATCCCTAGTCACCTGGGGAATATACTTGTCGTAGAACACTCTCACAAAGTCATTCCACCCATGATTCACCTGATTTTCTACCCAGACTCGTTTTGTATATTTCCACCAACTTAGGGCCGTTTCTTCTAGCATGAAGACAGCATACTGAACTCTTTCAGGTTCTTCAGGACTAATACCCATTGCTTCAAAGATTTTCTCAAGACTTGCTATCCAGTTTTCTACCTTCACATCATTGGGTTCTCCGAAGAACTCAGGTGGATCCATCCGAAGAAACTTTTCTAAGGACTTCTCATTGTTACCTTTTGATCCATTAGCGCAGGTTTGCACTATCTCTTTTAAAGCATCTACTAGCTCAGAATTTCCTCCGGCTGAGGACATATCTTGTGACACCCCGATTTTTGAAAAATCGGAAGCAGGTAATAATAATTTAAGAAAAAAAATAAATAAATAAACAAAAATAAAAATAAAATTAAAATTGATAATATGCATTTTAGGAAACATTTTATTTCATGCATTCATAATACGTGTTATTTTAAATGAAAATTTTAAATTTGGATCGTATGTGTGTTTCCTTTATTTAGTTTCGAATATTCTCATAATTTTATTATCTGACTTATTGTTTCCTACATGCATTTAATTATATTTCATGGATTTTATTTTTAATTATTTGATATTATGTGTTTATTTTATATAATAAAAATTAGAATGATCCTAGCCCTTGATTTCTTAGATTAAGGTAAGGTTAGGATTTAATCTTAGTTTTATATATATTTTTATTTTTAGGAGATAATGGAATTCACTAGAAAAGTTTTTTTTTTTTTTTCCTATTAAACCCCAAACATTGGATCTCTCTTACAAATGGAAGGCCAAAATTTAAAGTTTTGGAAAAATTAATCCCTACCTTCCAAGTTTTAAAACAAATGGAAAGTGTAGATTTAAAGTTAAAAATGTAATTATTACACTACATCTTGTAAAACAAATGTATGGCTAGGATTTATTATTGGACAACTCATGATTTCCTCTCCTATAGCAAGCCGGGGTACTTGCAGACAACCATTTTTCCCATTTTACTTCATCTTGTCATTTTAAAATCGAAGAAAGGGAGCCGTGAGGAATTTCAGCAACAAAACCAAGCACCACATATTTCTTGGGGAAAAATCATAAAAATCTCATCTAGCATCTCATATCTTCAAGGTAAATAATTTTCCATGGGTCATAAATTGATTTTTGTGATTTTTATATGTATCAAATGTTTGAAATTTGTGTAAATAGAAAATTTTGTGATTTTAATTTCTTGTGCAAAATAATGGATGGGTATAACCTTATTAGCCTCTAGTTAGTTTAATATCTCCACTATGAGTAAATTTTCTTATTTTCCTAAAATTTATGAAAACCTAGTTTTATTAATATGAGATTATGTGAAATTTTATTACAAGTCTTGATATGTGTTGGTGCAAATTTAGGGAATTCAAGTTTAGAGGAATTAATAAGGCGATTTATTAAGTTCGGAAAATGTCTTCTGAAATAGCAAAATCCATGTCAGTGGCGTGATGTAGGGGCTTTAGTTGAAGGTGTAATTAGATTTATATTACCTTAAAATAATAATAAATAAGTTATATGTGATAGGATATGGCTGAGACACGGAAACTATTTGATATGCATGGATATTGATTTTATGGAATTGCCAACTGACATGTTGAAGATTAATTGTAAATGAGAATTATGTAGTGCTCATCTATCAGCCATTAATTGATGATTTGTAATACTTTGGAGAATAAATTTAATAATTTTAAATATGTGTACAAAGGACAATTCGTGATTAGTTTGTTTATAACTTTGGAAATTGGAAATTGGAATTGATTTTAAGCTTTAATGATCATCATTCACGCAGAGCCACTTTTATCAAAATGTTTGTTAATTGTTATTACAATTCTTATGTTATATGATCTTACCGTATAATCATGCACCAGTTAGTTTGGTTCATAACAGTTATCATTTATTTGAATGTATTTAAATGGTTAATGAATTACTTGAATCTAAATGATACTTTGTGCTTATCCTTGACTTAAATGAAAACTTGAGCTATCTTAGAGTTATGTGTATCGGGTAGATATCATAAGTCGGGTTATACTAGGACTGAGAGTTGTTCGAAACTTACCCTATTTACTTTCATTCAGGTTTTCCGAGATCAAGATCACAAGTTGGTGAGGAAATTTTAAAATTATTTTTATTTTAGTTTCTTTTCAAATTATAATTATAATATTATTAGATTATTATAAAATATAAGCCTTGATAACACCTTCATTTCCTTATTTGTTTTCTCTCATCCCTAATAATATATTCTAATTAGATATTTATTCAATATTTGCTCTTACTTTAAATCAAATGGTTTTACATACAAATGATCTTCATATCTATATGTATTGCATTAATGAAACGAGTTGGTTTTTCCAAAATGATAAGTCTTTCAAATTTTATCATACGAGCTAATCACTAAGTTTCAGTTACTATTACTCTTGGGGACGCCTAAGAGAAGTTTGGGCCCAGGGTATTGCTTTCAACAGACCGATCGGGCGGTTCGGGCCGTCGATCGTGTGTGTCTGAAACAATCCCAATTCAGTTGTAGCTTGGCGTGATGTGTGTCTGGAGGTAGATCACGGAAGTCAAGTTATTTAGGTGTCTCACGGGCACGTGGGATCCTATCAGTCAGGTCGAGGGCACTCGACAACGGTGTTCAGGATTTTATTGCTTTTGATTTTTTTCCGGTGATAGGGTGGCATTTGCATACAGCTCGTATCAATCATTCACATATCATGATATTCTTATTTGTCTTGACTTACATCTATTAATTTGAAATTCCAACTACCTCACTAAGTCTCTTTTGGACTTATTCCTTTCTTTTAATCCTCATTTCAGATCTTACTCAGCCAAGGGAGATAATAGGTGAGGAGAGCGAAGGGTAGCTTGGGATTCATGCTCCTATTTGCTTTGTTGGCTTCTTTTGTCAGTTTATCGTACTATATCTATGACTAGAATGTTATTTACTCTTTTGGCTTGACACTACGAACTCCTTATCTGAGTAGGTTGTGTTGTAACTAGTTATATGAATAGTTGTATGTAAATTATGTTAGCTTTTGCCGTATCCTGGTTGAACCCTTGTAGTATATTATGCTATTATGGTGATGAATACAGATGTAGGTATGACTTTTGTTTGTAATTATGATAACATTTTAGGTTTTGTACTACTTTGTCTTTTATTTAGTCAAACGCTTAGCGGTCAAACTAGGGGAAGCTTCTAGCTAACTCTAGTGAGATCGTGCGGGCGTCGTCTCTTCAGGCCCTTTTCCATGGCCTACGGAGGGGCGTCGCAGTGGTGGTATCAGAGCTTCGGTTCTGATTGAGTCTTGAGTTACGTGTTTATGCTTTCGAGTCTTATAAGTTTTTTACATGTTGCTACTTGCTCTTAGGTGTTTATTTGTTATTGATTACTTAGAGTCGAGCCAAATGTGTGGTAGCAGGATGGCAGGTAGGGATGATTCTCCACCGAGACTTATCATGGTGAGGAGGGTTCCAAGGATGCTGTACAATCCTTACACCAGACAGACTGTTAGCGGACGTGGGCGCGGGCGCCCTATCCTTAGAGGAGCTTATCCCAACAGGGTTGTCCACTCTCTGGAGGCGGATCGTGACACTTATTTCTTTGAGGGTCCCGGTTCAGTCCTGGCTCGGGAGCTGGATGCTGAGCACCACCGTGCCTTAGAGCTGCAGCAGCAGTTGGCAGATATGACCCATCAGGCAGAGACCGCACAGACAGAGGCACAGTGCCAGAGGGGGTTTGCACAGGAGTTGCAGGCTATTCTGAGTCATGTTGCTAGTGAGCGTGATCATTACCGCACTTACTGGATGGAGGCCCATAAGGTCTTTGAGGAGGCTGCCCATGTCGTTATGAGAGAGACTAGTGCCCGATCCGATGAGGGGCCGAGCTCAGCTACTCACTTATCCCTCCAGCTGCCTGCCCTCCCTGCTCCCGCACTTTCTGGTGTTAGAGTTGATACCCCGTGATTGAGGGGTTTGTAGGAGTCATTTTGTGGAGTCTCTTTTGTCTGTACATATGAAACATTCTGGTCTATGTGCTTAGGGTATATCTGATGTGACCAGCGTACTATGACTAGTAGGATGACTGTGTGCTAGGTGGTACATATTTGGCTATGTGATAGCTGCTGATCTTTTGACTGTGTGATAGGTGTAGATATGTAAATATGTGGTGATTGCAGCTCTTTTGACTAAATGGTAGATCTGATAGCCTGTAGGTGGTACTAAATTATGTGAACATTGTACTACCCATTTTGTTATTGTATATATATCACGGGTTGTCTGAAATTGTGTACTTTAGTTAAATTAAATTATGTGCTTTGCATTAACATCATATCATATCATCTATATATTGTCATATGCATAACAGAATGGCACCAAGAAGGGCATGGCATCAACCTGACGCTCCTACAGACAATAACAGAGATGAGATAGAACGAGGTGGTCAGAGGAGACGTCGTACTGAAACAGAGGATCTAGTAGATGTCGTGAGACAGCTTGTGCAGACAGTAAATCAACAACACCAGTATCAGCAGCAGCAACAACAGCAACAGCAACAACCACCTATGCCACAGGGTCGAACAGAGAATACCAAACAAGAGAAAATGGACAGGTTCCTTAGATTCCACCCGCCAAAGTTCTTTGGAGAACCTGATGACCGAAAAGCTGAGATTTGGATTGCCGCAATAGAGAAAATATTTCGGTTGCTGCAGTGTGATGAGCAAGAAAAGGTGGAATATGCGGTATATCTGATGGAAAGTGCTGCTTGTTATTGGTGGCAGTTGACTGAACAGAAATGGGAGGAAGAACAGACCCCTAGAACCTGGGTTAACTTTAAATTGGAGTTTATGGCGAAGTTTATTCCTCAAGTTAAGAAGGATGCTCGTGAAAAGGAATTTATGAATCTGATTCAGGGCAACTCTATTGTTGGTCAGTATGAAGCAAATTGTGTTCACCTGTTACCATATGCACCTCACATCATGGCAGATGGACGTAGAAAGATTCAGAAATTTATTGAAGGACTCAGACCTGAGCTACAGTGGGCACTAATGACCGCAAATCTTGATACTTATACCAGGGCGGTTGAAACAACAATGGATGTTGAAGCCCGAATGAGGAACATTCGACAGATTACCCAAAAAGTTGAAAGAAATAGAGCATCTGGATATGGAGGGAAATGTATGGGTTCAAACAAGTCTGTTAGTAATTCAGCTCAAATGTCAGTCACGAAATCCAACAAAGCACGATCAGGGCAACAGGGCACCACATTTGAGCAGAAAAAGTGTGCTTATTGTGATAATCCATACCACACCGAGGATAATTGTTGGAGGAAGTTGGGAAAATGCATTGCTTGTGGAGCCGATGAGCATCAGATTAAGGACTGTCCAAAAGTTCGGGGGAATCAGCCAAGTCAAGGTGTTGGGCGAGGAAGACCTACTAATAATAATAACCCACCAGGAAAGCCTACAGTCAAAGCACGTACATATGCCCTTGGAGGAGGCGAAAATCCAGATCCTAGTGCTGTGGTGGAAGGTACGCTATACATTCATGACATGCATGTTAAAGCTTTATTTGACCCTGGTGCCACACGTTCTTTCATTGCATCTCATTGCATACATCAGTTAGACTTAGAATTAGAAGAATTACCATATTTCTTCGAAGTCACATCTCCCATGGGTACATGCCTTTTTACCAACCGTATGATCAGAGATTGTCCAGTACAATTGGAAGGTAGATGTTACCCAGCAGATCTGATCAAATTGGCAATCAATGGTTACGATGTTATTTTGGGAATGGATTGGCTATACAAGTATCAAGCACAGCTAGACTGTTACAACAAAAGGGTTAAGTTGGGGACTCACGAATCACCAGAATCAGAAACAGTGAAACAAGTTGGAGAAGTGATACCGATGATTTCTTCTTCAACAGTTGAGAGAGAGATTCACGATGGATCTACGGTTGTTATTGCTTATATTTTGAATAAACTAAAGGATCAAGTTCGGTTGGAAGAGGTACCAGTGGTTAAAGAATTTCCTGAGGTATTTCCGGAGACGTTAGAGACCCTACCCCCACAACGGGAATTAGAATTTGTGATCGATCTAATTCCAGGAGCTGAGCCTTTTTCCAAAACCCCCTATCGGATGGCAGCGTCAGAACTGCAAGAATTAAAGAAGCAACTGGAGGAATTGACCAAGTGTGGATACATTAGACCGAGTACTTCTCCGTGGGGAGCCCCTGTACTCTTTGTTAAGAAAAAGGACGGGTCATTAAGGATGTGCATTGATTATCGAGAGCTTAATCGGATGACGATAAAGAACAAGTATCCTTTACCTCATATTGAAGAATTGTTCGATTTACTGCAAGGTTCGAAGGTTTACTCTAAGCTGGATTTGAGACAGGGATATTACCAACTACGAATAAGAGAAGAAGATATTCCAAAAACCGGATTCAACACTCGGTATGGCCATTTTGAATTTGTGGTTATGCCATTTGGACTGACAAATGCACCAGCGGCTTTCATGGATTTAATGCATCGTGTCTTTCATCCGTATCTGGATCAATTTGTGGTTATCTTCATTAATGATATATTGGTTTACTCAAAGACTCCAGAAGATCATGCCGAGCATTTGCAGATGGTACTCAGAACTTTGAAAGAGCATAAGTTATACGCCAAATTCAGCAAGTGTGACTTCTGGTTAGACCGTGTAACCTTTTTGGGACATGTTATTTCTAAGGATGGAATCGAGGTAGATCCGTCGAAAATAGAAGCAGTGAATAATTGGAAACAACCAACAACACCTACAGAAGTTCGAAGTTTTCTCGGATTGGCAGGATACTATCGGCGATTTGTTAAGGATTTTTCCAAAATTGCAGAGCCGCTAACGCAACTAACTCGTAAGGATGTTCCTTACCAGTGGACGGATAAATGTGCGAGAAGTTTTCAAAAGCTTAAAAGAAGGTTGACAACAGCCCCAATTTTAGCCTTACCTGATGGATCCGATGAGTTTGTGGTCTATACCGATGCTTCAAAAGAAGGTTTAGGATGTGTACTGATGCAGAAAGGAAAAGTGATCGCCTACGCATCTCGAAAGCTCCGAACACATGAACAGAAATATCCAACTCATGATCTCGAATTAGCAGCAATTATTTTTGCATTGGCCAAGTGGAGGCACTATTTGTATGGAGCATCGTTCGAGGTGTACACTGACCACAAGAGCTTGATATATTTGTTCACCCAAAAGAGTTTAAACATGCGCCAACGTAGGTGGATGGAACTTCTGGAAGACTATGATTGCAAGATACTATATCACCCAGGAAAGGCCAACATAGTGGCAGATGCACTCAGCAGAAAGGCCGAATTATCTCAGATATCAGTTCAGGACTCAGGATCTCTCGATAGTACGGATAAAGTGACTTTTCAATCCCAAGTATGTTTCATGCGCTTAAGCCTACAACCAGAGTTGATTAATCGTATCAGGGATGCTCAAATATCAGACGACTGGTGCCAAAGTCAACTACTCAAGGAAGAATTAAAGGAATCATCGACGCTACAATTAGATGAAATGGGTATTGTGAGACACAAAAATCGAATCTACGTTCCAGCTAGTCTGCAGAAAGAGATCTTAGAGGAAGCACATAAAACGGCCTATACGGTTCATCCAGGAGGAACCAAAATGTACCAAGATCTTAAGAGGCAGTATTGGTGGAGTGGAATGAAGCGAGACATTGCTGATTTTGTGCAGAAATGTTTAACTTGTCAAAAAGTTAAAGGAGAACATCAGAAACCTGCAGGATTGTTACAACCACTTCCAATACCAATATGGAAATGGGATCAAATCACCATGGATTTTTTGATAGGATTGCCAAGAGTTCGAGGTGGTTATAATAGTATTTGGGTAATCGTGGATCGGTTGACGAAATCAGCACATTTCCTAGCAATCAAGACCACCGACAAAGTGGAGAACTTAGCCGAGCTTTATACTCAAGAAATTATCAAGTTACATGGAATTCCAACAAGTATTGTATCAGATCGAGATCCCAAATTCACTTCACAGCTATGGCAAGATGTTCAAAAGCATTTGGGAACGAAATTACAGTTTAGTACCGCTGCACATCCACAAACAGATGGTCAATCTGAGAGACTAATCGGCTATCTTGAGGACATGTTGAGAATGTGTGTGTTGGATAACAACCAAAGTTGGAATAAATATCTACCATTAATCGAGTTTGCCTATAATAACAGCTATCAAGCATCAATCAAGATGGCTCCATATGAAGCACTCTATGGCCAAAAGTGTAGATCTCCTTTATATTGGGATCTTGATGATTGGAGACAGACAAAAGATGGAAAATACCGAGCAACCAAGCCAGATTGTATACAAGATGCAATTGAAAAGGTCCAACAAATCCGACAACGAATGAAAGAAGCTCAAGACCGTCAGAAAAGCTATGCTGATCGCCGAAGAAAGAAATTGGAATTTGAAGTAGGAGATCAAGTGTTTCTTAAGCTTTCTCCGAGAAAAGGATTCGTCAGAATTGGAAAGGGAGGAAAACTAAATCCTCGCTACATCGGACCCTTTGAGATCATTGAACGAATAGGGGAGGTGGCTTACCGGTTAGATCTACCACCAAGCTTAACCGGAATTCACAATGTTTTCCACGTTTCACAACTAAGAAAGTACTATCCGGATGAATCCCACATTGTTGTTCCAGAGGAAATACCGATTGAGCCTAACCTTTCGTATCTTGAGAAACCAGTTCAGATCTTAGACCGAAAGTTCAAAGTACTCCGAAACAAGCAGATACCTATGGTCAAAGTTTTGTGGCGAAATCAGAAAACTGAAGAGGCAACATGGGAACTTGAAGAGAAAATGCGTCACCACCATCCAGATTTGTTCAGTGAAGCAGAAGAGAATCTGGGGACAGATTCTTTCTAAGGGGGGGGGAGAGTTGTGACACCCCGATTTTTGAAAAATCGGAAGCAGGTAATAATAATTTAAGAAAAAAAATAAATAAATAAACAAAAATAAAAATAAAATTAAAATTGATAATATGCATTTTAGGAAACATTTTATTTCATGCATTCATAATACGTGTTATTTTAAATGAAAATTTTAAATTTGGATCGTATGTGTGTTTCCTTTATTTAGTTTCGAATATTCTCATAATTTTATTATCTGACTTATTGTTTCCTACATGCATTTAATTATATTTCATGGATTTTATTTTTAATTATTTGATATTATGTGTTTATTTTATATAATAAAAATTAGAATGATCCTAGCCCTTGATTTCTTAGATTAAGGTAAGGTTAGGATTTAATCTTAGTTTTATATATATTTTTATTTTTAGGAGATAATGGAATTCACTAGAAAAGTTTTTTTTTTTTTTCCTATTAAACCCCAACCATTGGATCTCTCTTACAAATGGAAGGCCAAGATTTAAAGTTTTGGAAAAATTAATCCCTACCTTCCAAGTTTTAAAACAAATGAAAAGTGTAGATTTAAAGTTAAAAATGTAATTATTACACTACATCTTGTAAAACAAATGTATGGCTAGGATTTATTATTGGACAACTCATGATTTCCTCTCCTATAGCAAGCCGGGGTACTTGCAGACAACCATTTTTCCCATTTTACTTCATCTTGTCATTTTAAAATCGAAGAAAGGGAGCCGTGAGGAATTTCAGCAACAAAACCAAGCACCACATATTTCTTGGGGAAAAATCATACAAATCTCATCTAGCATCTCATATCTTCAAGGTAAATAATTTTCCATGGGTCATAAATTGATTTTTGTGATTTTTATATGTATTAAATGTTTGAAATTTGTGTAAATAGAAAATTTTGTGATTTTAATTTCTTGTGCAAAATAATGGATGGGTATAACCTTATTAGCCTCTAGTTAGTTTAATATCTCCACTATGAGTAAATTTTCTTATTTTCCTAAAATTTATGAAAACCTAGTTTTATTAATATGAGATTATGTGAAATTTTATTACAAGTCTTGATATGTGTTGGTGCAAATTTAGGGAATTCAAGTTTAGAGGAATTAATAAGGCGATTTATTAAGTTCGGAAAATGTCTTCTGAAATAGCAAAATCCATGTCAGTGGCGTGATGTAGGGGCTTTAGTTGAAGGTGTAATTAGATTTATATTACCTTAAAATAATAATAAATAAGTTATATGTGATAGGATATGGCTGAGACACGGAAACTATTTGATATGCATGGATATTGATTTTATGGAATTGCCAACTGACATGTTGAAGATTAATTGTAAATGAGAATTATGTAGTGCTCATCTATCAGCCATTAATTGATGATTTGTAATACTTTGGAGAATAAATTTAATAATTTTAAATATGTGTACAAAGGACAATTCGTGATTAGTTTGTTTATAACTTTGGAAATTGGAAATTGGAATTGATTTTAAGCTTTAATGATCATCATTCACGCAGAGCCACTTTTATCAAAATGTTTGTTAATTGTTATTACAATTCTTATGTTATATGATCTTACCGTATAATCATGCACCAGTTAGTTTGGTTCATAACAGTTATCATTTATTTGAATGTAATTAAATGGTTAATGAATTACTTGAATCTAAATGATACTTTGTGCTTATCCTTGACTTAAATGAAAACTTGAGCTATCTTAGAGTTATGTGTATCGGGTAGATATCATAAGTCGGGTTATACTAGGACTGAGAGTTGTTCGAAACTTACCCTATTTACTTTCATTCAGGTTTTCCGAGATCAAGATCACAAGTTGGTGAGGAAATTTTAAAATTATTTTTATTTTAGTTTCTTTTCAAATTATAATTATAATATTATTAGATATTATAAAATATAAGCCTTGATAACACCTTCATTTCCTTATTTGTTTTCTCTCATCCCTAATAATATATTCTAATTAGATATTTATTCAATATTTGCTCTTACTTTAAATCAAATGGTTTTACATACAAATGATCTTCATATCTATATGTATTGCATTAATGAAACGAGTTGGTTTTTCCAAAATGATAAGTCTTTCAAATTTTATCATACGAGCTAATCACTAAGTTTCAGTTACTATTACTCTTGGGGACGCCTAAGAGAAGTTTGTGCCCAGGGTATTGCTTTCAACAGACCGATCGGGCGGTTCGGGCCGTCGATCGTGTGTGTCTGAAACAATCCCAATTCAGTTGTAGCTTGGCGTGATGTGTGTCTGGAGGTAGATCACGGAAGTCAAGTTATTTAGGTGTCTCACGGGCACGTGGGATCCTATCAGTCAGGTCGAGGGCACTCGACAACGGTGTTCAGGATTTTATTGCTTTTGATTTTTTTCCGGTGATAGGGTGGCATTTGCATACAGCTCGTATCAATCATTCACATATCATGATATTCTTATTTGTCTTGACTTACATCTATTAATTTGAAATTCCAACTACCTCACTAAGTCTCTTTTGGACTTATTCCTTTCTTTTAATCCTCATTTCAGATCTTACTCAGCCAAGGGAGATAATAGGTGAGGAGAGCGAAGGGTAGCTTGGGATTCATGCTCCTATTTGCTTTGTTGGCTTCTTTTGTCAGTTTATCGTACTATATCTATGACTAGAATGTTATTTACTCTTTTGGCTTGACACTACGAACTCCTTATCTGAGCAGGTTGTGTTGTAACTAGTTATATGAATAGTTGTATGTAAATTATGTTAGCTTTTGCCGTATCCTGGTTGAACCCTTGTAGTATATTATGCTATTATGGTGATGAATACAGATGTAGGTATGACTTTTGTTTGTAATTATGATAACATTTTAGGTTTTGTACTACTTTGTCTTTTATTTAGTCAAACGCTTAGCGGTCAAACTAGGGGAAGCTTCTAGCTAACTCTAGTGAGATCGTGCGGGCGTCGTCTCTTCAGGCCCTTTTCCATGGCCTACGGAGGGGCGTCGCATATCTTCTCTTGGTGGAGTGCTTTCTTAGGCGGTTCTTCGGGGAGACGTTATGAGCTGTAATGTACTTGTAGAGAGAATATGATGCATGATGGTTAAGAATGACTTGCAGATAATCACTTAAGTAGAAATTTTCCAAGTAGTGACAATCAATACACGTAATATCACATAAATCGTAGCACAGATAAGGCATATAAAGACACAGAAGAATAACATGTTAACTTACGGTCCTACTGGTATCTTGAAGCAACCTTAATACATAGTGCAACAGACAAGAGGATAGAGCACCCTTTCAGTTAAGTCTCTTCTTAACTTAACCGGGCTCTGATACCACTTTAGCTGTACCGCCCCTTAAGACTACAACCCCGCACCGTTGTACTTCCCGAGTGGATGTGAGACCTAGCACTCGAGAAATACTCCGGCGAACGGACAAGACTATACAATACCAGAGTATGAAATTTAAACGCAACGGAAAATAAACTTGAGCAATATAAGGGGACAATACATGACGAAACACATATCATTAAGTTGGATAAGTAATTACAGCGAAAGATCTAATTTCATAGGAGAGTGCTTATTGACATAGGTACATGCACTCTTAGTATAATCCTGATTGACTAAGATATGACACCTTAAAGCTTCAAGACACCTCTAAGGCGTCGCTCCGTGGATTCCTGAAATCATGCATTTGAAACCGGGCGAGAGGGTTAGTCAAAGTGACTACGTGAAGGGGGTGTAATAAATTATAAGTATAAATATATGTATATATATATTTATATAATCAAGAAGATCTTGATCAAAATATTGGCAATAGGATATAGCAAATAGGGAACGGTTCATAATATTTGTAAAAATAGGGATAGGGGTAACTTGGAATATTTGTGGAAATATGAACCGTTTGTAACTAGAACTTGAATGCCTGCAAGCTAGGCCTCTCCATCCGTAACTCCTTAAATCATGATAAAATAGTAACGGTGTTGATCAAGACACCGATACTTCAATAAAACCAATAAGGCAATAACTCCGCTACTCCTTGGTGTCAATAGGGGAGCCAACCCTAGAGACCATGAACTAGATTCGGGAGGCAGCTATCTCTCCCTCATCCCTTGGCGTGGAGTAACTAACCTCTAGTTAAACCACTACCAAGAGGTGGTGGCAGTCCGCAGCACCAACAATACCCTCGGCCCGATACCTTCCGGGTAATTGCTCGCTACGGATACAGCCGGGGCCCATAACAAGAATCGAGAACAATATTTTGCTTGCATAACCCGGAATCAATGTTTTGATAAAATGGACTTGAAATATATAATGTTCTAGGAAAACGTTGATTCCGGCAAGAAAGTATTTTTCCCCTTAAGAGGGACATTGTAGTACAATAATATGTATGTAGGGCAGTAAATCAATATGATGGGTAGGCTTGGAAATAGTTTTTATATAGATACATATATATAGCATGATTCCAGTTGAAAACATTTTAACCCTCACCGAGTGTCTTGACGGTCTAGATAAAATCCTTGGGATTCCACTGTTCAATTATATCCTCGCCTGAAAGTAATAACTACTACTGGCTTAGAACTAGGTTCTAATATTCAAATTAATCAATCATACACACCATAAAGTACACATCATGTAATATGTTAAAGATTTCCCGGTAAACCCTAAATTTACCCGTTTAAGGGAATTTGATTAATAATTTAGGGTTTACGAGATCTTTAGCTAATCAAATATATATATACCATATGATAATTATAAGATTTGAAATAAGATTTATGGTTAAATTTGACAATGTAGGTTATCTTTTGAAAATATTACATAGTTTACCCATTTTTGGAAAATTTGGGAAAAATCTTTCTTTAAAAATTCCAAAACTCATTTTATAATTATTTTTATAATAATTTCGAAATTAATAGTATTTTGGTTGACCAAAAAGTCAAAATTACTATTGAAAACATTTACTATTCGATTTCATATGAATTAAACATTTTATAACACAAAATAAACTTCACACACACACACACATAACTCACGGCACACACATGCACACACATACATCTAAGAACATTATGAACATGTTCTTGAACTCATTTGAATATTCAAAGAGGGTATGTAACATGTTCTATCATATTCATATTCATAACATAAGATTGAAGCACAATATAGCAAAATATATGAATTCTCTATGAAAAATAATTCTAATTAAATTACTATAGGCATCAATTTAATCAAACAAGATCATAAGCATTTAAATACATATTCACATTATATCATATCATAATTCATGCATTTAATTAAATAAAATTCCATAATGTACACACATTGTATTTAAACTAACAATTATGCACATATTTCATAAAATAAATTCTTAAAGCATAATTTAATTAATCCTAGACATGCTACTATTATTATTATACTAAGAACATAATATAAAGCATGAAATAATAGAAGAAAACATACCTTGTAGAGAGAGAGAGGGTTGGGGCGTGAGCTAGGGAGAGAAGGCGTGATTTTGTGTGTTGATTTGTGAGGTATAAATGAGGCTTGAGGGGGGTATTTATAGGTAGTCATGAGGGGTTTTAGAGCAATTTCTAAGAGTTTAAGGGAGATGTGGATGTCTCCTAATTCATACAAATGCTTGGTGATTAATTAGGAGATGTGGTTAAATTATATTATGAACAAATGCTTGGTAATTACTTAGGAAATGTGGAGAAATTATGCTCATGTAATTAATCCTTCTAGAAGACCATGTGGTCATGGATGATGTCATCTTGAATAAAAATAAATATAAAATAATATAAAATTTATTAAAGAGTCGAGAGGTAAAAACTTGAAGTAGTGAATTGATGAAAGAATGAGTGAGAAATGAGCTTTGTTTTGATTATAAATGTGAAATATTTAGAGTTTTCGTTTATAAATTATGAATATTAAAGATGATGAAAATCATGAGAAAATTATATAAACGAAGCTAGGATAAAGTTTAGAGTTTGGAAAAATCACCATAATGTAGAGGAAAATTCAAGGATCGTTTCAAGTATAATTTCGACTATTGAATAAAAGCTAATTTGTTCAAAATAAAATGATGATTTTTAGAAAGGAAAATATTTAGAAAATATGCTATGGTGAGATCGAGTTTTTGGTAAATGCATGAAAATTCATAAAATAATTTAAGGATTGTTTTGGTTATAATTTTGAATATCAAAAAGTAGATGAGTAGGGATTTATTGATGATCGAATCATAAGTTAGGGTTTTCACCGGTTTTTTATAATACTAGAGTTAGAATGGGAATTATGGTTCACAGAGGGTATCACGATCCTCGAAATAATGTGAGGATTCTTTTGGTTACAATATTGGGTAATGAAAGTGCTTCGGGGAAATGTAGGAATATTTTTGAGCTATAGGGGTATTTTCGTAATTTCTAACCTCAAACTGTAGGAATGGGTTTTGAAGTGTATGAAGGGGTTTTAGGTGCTAGAAGGGAATGAATATTAGAATTCAAGGATTTTAGGGAAAGAGTTTCGAGATACATGCTAAATAGAAGAAGGAATTAAATTCACGAACTTTTTATTAAATTATAACATATTAAAGCACATAAGTCACATAAAATGCAATGCATGAGAGAATTAACAAAGATCGAGACTATAACCGCTTCCTAAGTTACCCCTTTACTTACCTTTCTCGACTTGGCCCTGAGTAGGGCTGTTACAATCTTCCCCCTTTAAAAGAATATGTCCTCAGATTCTACTCATGTTTCGTAATAGCTTTAGATAATGTTTGTATCCTCTATTCATGATAAACTAGTTTCTAAAGGAGAACTTTACTTTAAACACATATGGCAATTGTTCAGATAAAAAATTTAGATGCACACATAAGTGATGTAATGAATGCGTGGCGCCAGCACCATATTAAGTAGTAACTGGCGTGTTTAGAATGTGTACCGTACTTGGCAAGATTTGGTTTCATGTTTCCTTCCACAGCATAAGCTCGTCCTTTGACCATCGGTCTCCCAGATGTTCCTTCCATAGCCTTTCCTTTATTTCTTGGTTTTGGTCTTTTCGGACAATTTTCTATTTGATGATCAGGGTCTCCGCACCATAAACATGTACCAGCCTTCCTTCGACATTCCTCCTCAGTATGCCCCCGCCTCTGACAGTACTCACAAATAATCTCTTCCTGAAGTTTTGGTGGTGCCTGTTGGGGCTTAGGCCAGGACTGTACTTGTTTCTTTCCGGAAGTTGACTTAAATGGTTCAGCGGGACGTTTGGATTCCTGGGATGACTTATAGGGTGGCTCGGAACGATTGTTTGCCAGATGGACTTCCTTATGTGTGGCCTCCGTTTTCATAGCCATTTCTACAGCCTTGGTGTAGGTTCCCAATTCAAATGGAGCTAAGGCCCATCGAAGATTGGATCTAAGACCATCCACAAACCGTTTAATTTTGCGGCGTTCATCATGTAGGATATGTGGGGCATACTGGATTAGCCTAACAAACTGAGCTTCATATTCGGCCACCGGCGCTTTACCTTGAACTAGATTCATAAACTCTGCTTCTCGGGCATCCCTAGTCACCTGGGGAATATACTTGTCGTAGAACACTCTCACAAAGTCATTCCACCCATGATTCACCTGATTTTCTGCCCAGACTCGTTTTGTATATTTCCACCAACTTAGGGCCGTTTCTTCTAGCATGAAGACAGCATACTGAACTCTTTCAGGTTCTTCAGGACTAATACCCATTGCTTCAAAGATTTTCTCAAGACTTGCTATCCAGTTTTCTACCTTCACATCATTGGGTTCTCCGAAGAACTTAGGTGGATCCATCCGAAGAAACTTTTCTAAGGACTTCTCATTGTTACCTTTTGATCCATTAGCGCAGGTTTGCACTATCTCTTTTAAAGCATCTACTAGCTCAGAATTTCCTCCGGCTGAGGACATATCTTCTCTTGGTGGAGTGCTTTCTTGGGCGGTTCTTCGGGGAGACGTTATGAGCTGTAATGTACTTGTAGAGAGAATATGATGCATGATGGTTAAGAATGACTTGCAGATAATCACTTAAGTAGAAATTTTCCAAGTAGTGACAATCAATACACGTAATATCACATAAATCGTAGCACAGATAAGGCATATAAAGACACATAAGAATAACATGTTAACTTACGGTCCTACTGGTATCTTGAAGCAACCTTAACACATAGTGCAACAGACAAGAGGATAGAGCACCCTTTCAGTTAAGTCTCTTCTTAACTTAACCGGGCTCTGATACCACTTTAGCTGTAGCGCCACTTAAGACTACAACCCCGCACCGTTGTACTTCCTGAGTGGATGTGAGACCTAGCACTCGAGAAATACTCCGGCGAACGGACAAGACTATACAATACCAGAGTATGGAATTTAAACGCAACGGAAAATAAACTTGAGCAATATAAGGGGACAATACATGACGAAACACATATCATTAAGTTGGATAAGTAATTACAGCGAAAGATCTAATTTCATAGGAGAGTGCTTATTGACATAGGTACATGCACTCTTAGTATAATCCTGATTGACTAAGACATGACACCTTAAAGCTTCAACACACCTCTAAGGCGTCGCTCCGTGGATTCCTGAAATCATGCATTTGAAACCGGGCGAGAGGGTTAGTCAAAGTGACTAAGTGAAGGGGGTGTAATAAATTATAAGTATAAATATATGTATATATATATTTATATAATCAAGAAGATCTTGATCAAAATATTGGCAATAGGATATAGCAAATAGGGAACGGTTCATAATATTTGTAAAAATAGGGATAGGGGTAACTTGGAATATTTGTGGAAATATGAACCGTTTGTAACTAGAACTTGAATGCCCGCAAGCTAGGCCTCTCCATCCCTAACTCCTTAAATCATGATAAAATAGTAACGGTGTTGATCAAGACACCGATACTTCAATAAAACCAATAAGGCAATAACTCCGCTACTCCTTGGTGTCAATAGGGGAGCCAACCCTAGAGACCATGAACTAGATTCGGGAGGCAGCTATCTCTCCCTCATCCCTTGGCGTGGAGTAACTAACCTCCAGTTAAACCACTACCAAGAGGTGTTGGCAGTCCGCAGCACCAACAATACCCTCGGCCCGATACCTTCCGGGTAATTGCTCGCTACGGATACAACCGGGGCCCATAACAAGAATCGAGAACAATATTTTGCTTGCATAACCCGGAATCAATGTTTTGATAAAATGGACTTGAAATATATAATGTTCTAGGAAAACGTTGATTCCGGCAAGAAAGTATTTTTCCCCTTAAGAGGGACATTGTAGTACAATAATATGTATGTAGGGCAGTAAATCAATATGATGGGTAGACTTGGAAATAGTTTTTATACAGATACATATATATAGCATGATTCCAGTTGAAAACATTTTAACCCTCACCGAGTGTCTTGACGGTCTAGATAAAATCCTTGGGATTCCACTGTTCAATTATATCCTCGCCTGAAAGTAATAACTACTACTGGCTTAGAACTAGGTTCTAATATTCAAATTAATCAATCATACACACCATAAAGTACACATCATGTAATATGTTAAAGATTTCCCGGTAAACCCTAAATTTACCCGTTTAAGGGAATTTGATTAATAATTTAGGGTTTACGAGATCTTTAGCTAATCAAATATATATATACCATATGATAATTATAAGATTTGAAATAAGATTTATGGTTAAATTTGACAATGTAGGTTATCTTTTGAAAATATTACATAGTTTACCGATTTTTGGAAAATTTGGGAAAAATCTTTCTTTAAAAATTCCAAAACTCATTTTATAATTATTTTTATAATAATTTCGATATTAATAGTATTTTGGTTGACCAAAAAGTCAAAATTACTATTGAAAACATTTACTATTCGATTTCATATGAATTAAACATTTTATAACACAAAATAAACTTCACACACACACACACATAACTCACGTCACACACATGCACACACACACATCTAAGAACATTATGAACATGTTCTTGAACTCATTTGAATATTCAAAGAGGGTATGTAACATGTTCTATCATATTCATATTCATAACATAAGATTGAAGCACAATATAGCAAAATATATGAATTCTCTATGAAAAATAATTCTAATTAAATTACTATAGGCATGAATTTAATCAAACAAGATCATAAGCATTTAAATACATATTCACATTATATCATATCATAATTCATGCATTTAATTAAATAAAATTCCATAATGTACACACATTGTATTTAAACTAACAATTATGCACATATTTCATAAAATAAATTCTTAAAGCATAATTTAATTAATCCTAGACATGCTACTATTATTATTATACTAAGAACATAATATAAAGCATGAAATAATAGAAGAAAACATACCTTGTAGAGAGAGAGAGGGTTGGGGCGTGAGCTAGGGAGAGAAGGCGTGATTTTGTGTGTTGATTTGTGAGGTATAAACGAGGCTTGAGGGGGGTATTTATAGGTAGTCATGAGGGGTTTTAGAGCAATTTCTAAGAGTTTAAGGGAGATGTGTCTCCTAATTCATACAAATGCTTGGTGATTAATTAGGAGATGTGGTTAAATTATATTATGAACAAATGCTTGGTAATTACTTAGGAAATGTGGAGAAATTATGCTCATGTAATTAATCCTTCTAGAAGACCATGTGGTCATGGATGATGTCATCTTGAATAAAAATAAATATAAAATAATATAAAATTTATTCAAGAGTCGAGAGGTAAAAACTTGAAGTAGTGAATTGATGAAAGAATGAGTGAAAAATGAGCTTTGTTTTGATTATAAATGTGAAATATTTAGAGTTTTCGTTTATAAATTATGAATATTAAAGATGATGAAAATCATGAGAAAATTATATAAACGAAGCTAGGATAAAGTTTAGAGTTTGGAAAAATCACCATAATGTAGAGGAAAATTCAAGGATCGTTTCAAGTATAATTTCGACTATTGAATAAAAGCTAATTTGTTCAAAACAAAATGATGATTTTTAGAAAGGAAAATATTTAGAAAATATGCTATGGTGAGATCGAGTTTTTGGTAAATGCATGAAAATTCATAAAATAATTTAAGGATTGTTTTGGTTATAATTTTGAATATAAAAAAGTAGATGAGTAGGGATTTATTGATGATCGAATCATAAGCTAGGGTTTTCGCCGGTTTTTGATAATACTAGAGTTAGAATGGGAATTATGGTTCACAGAGGGTATCACGATCCTCGAAATAATGTGAGGATTCTTTTGGTTACAATATTGCGTAATGAAAGTGCTTCGGGGAAATGTAGGAATATTTTTATAGGGGTATTTTCGTAATTTCCAACCTAAAACTGTAGGAATGGGTTTTGAAGTGTATGAAGGGGTTTTAGGTGCTAAAAGGGAATGAATATTAGAATTCTAGGATTTTAGGGAAAGAGTTTCGAGATACATGCTAAATAGAAGAAGGAATTAAATTCACGAACTTTTTACTAAATTATAACATATTAAAGCACATAAGTCACATAAAATGCAATGCATGAGAGAATTAACAAAGATCGAGACTATAACCGCTTCCTAAGTTACCCCTTTACTTACCTTTCTCGACATGGCCCTGAGTAGGGCTGTTACACTCATATTCAGTGGGAGTATGCATAAGGTATGCAAATCTCTAAGGTCAATCTGTGGATTGATAAAGGCTTCTAGGAGTTAGACAATTCGATTCCGTAGGATAGTCAAATCGTTTGACACAGATGGAAGTCGAATATGTCTAAAAATGTACATATGAAAGTTAGTGATGTAAGAGTCAATTATGGTAATTTAGAAGACGACAGCCTTCTCATTAGGAATGTCAAGGATGACGTGAATGTTACAAATTCTTGTTTAAAGAAACAATTTGGCACGAAAGATCTTAGTGATTATCCTAAATTCTCGACATTCAGATCTACAGAAGATAGATCTAAGAGCATGAATGGATTATCACAAAATGAGTACATAACCAAAGGTACTAAAAGGAGTTTAGTATGGACAATGGAACATCTCTTTTGAAGAGTATGTGTCCTAAGATAACTTTAAGAAAGTTAGAATGTCCAAAATCCCTTTAAGTGATAGGGTGCATAATGTATGAAATGTTATGTACTAGACTTGATATGGCCCAACACTAAACGTAGTGGGTCGAATCTAATATGAGCTCAGAGAAGGTCATTAGATTTCTGTAGAGGATGTCCTCAGAGTACTTGAGAAGAAATGAGGATATGTATTAGTTTACAGAGCCCAAAAGATCTTGTTGTTAGAAGGATATTTGATGTAACCGTTCATCAAACATAGATGATTATAAAATCATTGAAAGGATACAACTTCTACCAAAATGGTAATGCAATGTGTTGGAAAGGGGTTCCAAGGACTGACATTACAAAACTCGACTATCGTAGTTGAGAACTTAGTCGTATTATATAACGCTAAGTTAAGTGTTTGGGTAAGAAACTCCATCTAACTAGTTAGATGAAGTTCCTAGCATGAAACAACTCCTTTATAATATTGTATGATAAAATGGATGGTTGCTCAAGTAAGAGAACCAAGACCTCACCAAGAGACTGAACACGTGATTACGAATCACTTTATAAGGAAAAGGTGTTTCCTAAGAGATGTGTAAATAAGAGGGTCACATCAGCAGAGAATATAGCAGATCCACTTTGGAAATGCCCAAAGTCAATAGGCTCTCACAGTGCATCTTGAGAAGATGGGACTTACAGTACTTAAATGGCTTTTAAGGGCAAGTGGGAGATTGTTAGGAATAGTGCCCTAGAAAGCCGATTAGTCATAATCCGTTTTGGGACTTTCCTAGTATCACAGACAATCTTTGAATAATATACGATTGATTAATATCATAGGCAAACACTTCTTTATATGCTCTTGTTTGGTATGCGTTTACTTTAGCTGTGCATGTATGAGAACTCCCATAATCCTGATGACTTTAGGACTCTACCATATAGGAGAAATGGTTCATGAAACGAGCCCTATATCACATAAGTCATGATTAGTAAAATACACCAACCCGATGAGTCCTACAGACAGTGGGAGTGCCAACCTGACTTCTCTAAGGCTTGCTTGTGGGATCACGCCCTTAAGAAGGACCACCTTGTTTCATGGAGGTGCAAAGTGTATAGTTGATACGTGCGTGATACACGAGGGTGCTTACTTTAATAAGTAAGTTCACTGAGGTGCCCCGTGTGAGAAGATTCCTAAATGGGAAATGAAGTTTCTATTTCAGGAAATGGAAACTTCAAGATTAGGAAATATCTCACGAGTCATTGATGTGATTAATTGATCCTTAGACTTGAGGTTCAATGTCACTTTATGAGTTAACTCTGTAGTCTTAGGTGTAAACTTTAAAGGGTGTCGCCTTAGACAACTGATTCAAGGCTTATGCTGGGGCTGCACAAGTGACTCATGAAAGTGAATGAGAATCAAGAAAGGACCTACACTTGCGTTTGCAAGGTGATCTCTTATTGTGTAAGTCATTCATATGCCATATGGAGTCCTTGGCCAAGGCAGTAGATCAAGACATCAAGAAAAGGGTTTCTTGGATTGAGATCAAATGGATATGAAATGCACGTAGCTTTAAGACTAGATTATTAGGGTTCTAATTATTCCCTTACCCTAGATCTTGGTTGAGAGATAGTAAGTAGGAGGATTGTATCTCACATGAATCAATGACTTAAAGGTTCGGTCGAATCCGAACATTCCAATTCAGCTAGGGGTTAAACACCTGTTGCTAGACTATGGTCGTTTAATCTGTGGACTGATTAATTAATTAGTGAATTAATTAATTGGGGTCACTGCTAATTGAATTGAGAACCTAGAGGGTCACACACAACAACTTGGTTACACGAGTTAAGGCTTTAAAATGATTAAACGAGTTAATCGGGCCAAGAGGGTTCCACACGTGTGAACCGCACGTGTGGCTCACGTGAGTGACACGTGTCCTTGTGACACGTGTCTCACACGTGTGTAAATATATGTGTATATTTATTTATGTGTTAAATAATTAATGTGATTAATTATTTAATAGACTTTGGATATTTTAGCTCTCTTGAAAGTTGATTTGAATTTGAATTCAAAGTCAAAGTCAAAATTACTTGATGATCAAGTAATAGGAGAGAAGGACCAAATCCTTAGTCCATAAGGACTAGGATTTTCGGCCACTCCCATCCTATATATAGGGGAGCTCGAGCTCCCCTTAGAGCTAATCGAGAATTCTTTTGGTTCATGTGTTGAACACCATTCTTTCTCCAAGATAAACGAAACCCTAGGTTAAGCCTAAACACTAACTAGAGAACTAGCATCCTTACTAGTTAGATTGTAGCCAAGTTGGTGGACAATCTCTAGAGAGCTTCAAGTTAGAAGTTTTGAAGATTCGAGCTTTACCAAAGAGTGGGGATCAAGCAAAACGACCAAAAGGGATGATGAAACGATTCTGAACCCAACAGAAAACGACTGAAAAAATTGAACCAAAGAAGATGGCGAAAACCGTTCGTCCATATCCTGAAGGATGAATTTTTTCACGAGGGTTTTGTGACTGCCAGTTTTCTACTTTCGCAAAACTGGTTTTTGAAGGGAGTTTCAATCATGCTTTTCTCATTTCATGTTTCTTTCTTTATGTTATATTGTTAAGAACTTCCCTAACATGATTTGAATCTAGGTTGGTGTGGATTGTTATCCCTACAATGGATTCTGAAGTAGAAAGAGACTTTCGATGGATGGGTTGCCATTACCGCATGAAGGGCGTTTGAGGGCGGCTCAAAACGTGTCATGAAAGCTACTACCCAAGTGAGTTTCTTGACCTCTACGAATTTGGATTCACGATTGCGAGTCTAAGATCCTTTTTGTTGGAAAAATTTTAAATTTTCGCTGCTTCCTGATTCCTGTTTTCGAACACTTGGATGGGCATATTAAGTATAATTTGTATTAATGTAGCATGTATGTTTGTATTTTACGATCCTGGTTGCTTCCGCATATGTTTTGTTTTGTTGCGCACTCTGAATGAGGGTCTAGACCGCCTAGCTAGTGTGTGGGTTTTTGTTTGTCACTCGTTCGCTGTAACTTGATGCGTGTACGGAGTCTCCATTTCGTTGCACGTGTTGGGTTATAGTGCGAGGGGATGTGGTGCCCTTGGTTCCGGGGTGTTACATCTCTAAAGTGCTATCAGAGCTCTAGGTTGCAAAACCGGAGCTCTTGAGTCGTATCGGGTCTGTCTAGGTCGTTCGGCTTAGGGTTACATGTTTGTTTGCATTCATTACACCATTTATGTGACTTGTTTGTTATTATTACCTGATTGAGCACATAAACATGCACCTACTGATCAACATGCACATATATCTCCATTGTAATTTTGAGAATTTCAGGACTTCACGGTATTGACAAGGATCTTGGACAATCTTCACATCAACACTCCCATCGGAATCAAGAACCATCTACATCAACAGTGCAACCTATGGATCCAATAGCAATCTTGTTCCGGGAGTTTGGGACTTTCAACCCTCCACAATTCCGAGGAGGTAACGTTATTGAAGCTGAAGAATGGCTTTCGGGGATAGAGGCCATCTTTAGAGTGTGGCCGTGTGATGCTCATAATAAAGTCCACCTATTTACTCTACTTCTACAAGGGCAAGAAAATCTATGGTGGTCAAGAGTTGTTCATCGACTAGAGACGGCGGGAGAAGTATTGTTATGGAATGTGTTCGTCCTAGAATTTAGAAAGAGGTACATACCGGCAATACTACAACAACGGAGACTTGAAGAATTCCTCAACCTCAAGCAAGGAGAAAAGATGGTTATGGAATATTTGGAAGAGTTCAAGAGATTGGGTGCCCATGTGCCTCACATTATAAACGATGATCAATGGAAGTCAAAGTATTTTATGGAAGGCCATTGGAGTGAACTTAGAGAAGCCTTGGTTGTAAGAGACACCAGTACGTGGGATAAGGTCGTTGAGAAGGCGATACGGGTTGAGACTTGGTGGGTGGCAAGAAAAGGGCTTGAAGAAGGTGCACCGGAACAACCATTTGAGTTAGGATCGTGCTCCAATATACAAGTTGAAGAGGAACCGGCTCAACCAAGTATAACCATCAAGAAAACAAGCAACAAGAAAAAGAAGTCTAACCCCTTGAAGACCCCTTGGTCCGAGAGAGAGTTTCCACCATGTGCACATTGCCAAGGGACTAACCACAGTTACGATAGGTGTTGGATCCGGTTGAAGAGATGCTACATTTGTGGATCTTCAGAGCATAAGTCCCCGGACTGTGATCGTTCGAGGGCTAACAAACAAAGAAGGAGGAATCAAAGGCTTCAAATTGGAGATCAAATCAAACCTAAGAATCGAGGTAATTGCATTCATAGCACTACATTCATGCATATTTATCTTGGTGGTAACCTGCTTTTGTATTACTTTCCTTTCTTCGTTACTTCTTGGTACTTGCTTGCTGCTTGTCTAGTTGCTTTCCTTGCGCTCGTTGTTGTTACTGCGGTTGTTGTTTTCTGTGGGAACTCTCTGCTTGAAGAGAGTTGGTGAGTTGAGAGCTCGAGTGTTTGGTGAGTTGTGAGGGCCGAGCTTACCCGGTGTTCGGTTTGAAGGCGCCTTGTTCTTGAGAGGTACGGGGCTACCTTAGGCGTGGGATGGTTGTTCGAGCGCTGAGTGGAACTAGTGGTTGCCTTGAGGAGGCCCGTCTTGGGCTCAACGATATCTTCAGGTACTAGATAGAAGGCTAGCCCGTTTATATCCTTGGTAGAAGCGGTTGTTCAATCCGGGTCGGTGCGACAAGCTTTGTGACTTACCTTTAGGTAACCGAGGGATCGAGTCAAGCTTGAGGAGACGAAGATCAGAGTAAGACTTCCTGGATGTTTCTTTGAAAGTTGAATTCTTTACCACCTGACGGGAGTATTAGGTTGTTGTTGATTTTCATCCCGGAAGTTCAGATTTGTTTGAAGACTTGTTTTTGGTGGACTCTGGTAAGATTGTTTGAGTTGAAGGCGTAGCTCGACAAGCTCTTAGAAGGTGGTTCGCTCATTCGGGTACTTCTTTATGGAGTACCTATGTTCTATCTAAGAAGAAGATGGGACTTTAGGATGAGTATAACTATCGTGAACTGCACAATCTCAATTGTGGAAGATTAATACCCTTCTCTTGCTTTTCAAGTTTCTCATTGTTCTTCAGAGTTTCGAGGCCTTCGCAGAGTTTGGTTTCAGCAAGGGTTTTGTCAACTACGTGTCTGAGTAGAAGAACCGAGAATTGCCTCAGAGTGAGAAGTCTCTTGTGTCGTCGGGGAAGACAAGGCGAATCTTTCTTAAGAATACCAACTTATTGACACAAATGGCAAGTAAGAGGCAAGGTTTGGAGTGGGGAGAGGAGGTTGAAGAGAGTTGCCTTCGGCACCGGCTTTTGTCAGCCCAAGGCACATAAGGCTACTCGCTCTCGATCGAGGTATAAAGGAAGGCTTTGGTCATGTACCGTTAGTGGGAGAGCGTGGCCTACGCCTCGAGAGTGCAAGGTCACAAGTTTCACCCACTCCTGGTTTGAGTTGTTCGAAGACTTGAAGAATCGGTAAAGATGTATCTGCGTGAGAAAGATATTGCAAACTACGTGTAGTAATGTTAAGGCGCTATCGGTTGAAGACCGAGCATCAAGAACCGGTTGGATTCTCCAACTACTTTCGAATTTCATGCGGAAGTGGGAGCAAATAGCTAAGGACTTTGTGTTCGGTTTGCTAAGTTTAAGGAGATTTAATGAGATTTGAGTGATTGCTCGTTCTAACGAGTCGATCCATTTTCTCATGGTTTAGTGGCTCGAGTTGGTTTCGAGAACTCCGTGGATTGGAGGAGAAGACCCTTGGAGTGGAACACTTCCACCGAGACTCGTGGTGGGATTTAAGAATCCGAGAAGCCACTTGAGAACCGGATCAGAGTAGCGCAGCGGAAGTGTGGGGTTGAGTTTGCTCTCGGAGTTGATCAAGACCCTGTCGACGACCTGAGGACAGGTCCTTTTGATGAAGGGGAGTTTGTAACATCCCGCTCGTCCGGCCGTACAGGTACGTTGTAGCGAGTGCATTAATTGCGCGTTTAATTATTTATTTTATTGTTAAATGACTTTCTTAATTAATTTGAATTATTTGTTAAATAATAAGGTTTAATAATTAATTGGTTTTAAGCTTTTAAACTTGTTCTTAATTCGTTTGAGCCCCAACTTGTTTCGAAATTTTGTGAAAATTTAATATGCATAAGTTTTACGTGTTATGGATTTTCCTATATGCTCTTTTTTCATTTTCGGACTTGTTTGATATGGTAACGCACCATATTTTATTTGTTGGGGACTCGAGGGCCTAACTAGTTTTAGCGCGCCTTGTGTTCCGGAATTTATATCTTGAGCTAGGGAATTCGGATTCGAATTCTGGAAGTGACGCCGGACTCTTGACGAAATTTGGGAGCTCTGGAACCTAGCCTTATATTTTTCTAAGCCCGTTTGATCCTCCGAATTTCGCCCGAAACGTGGATCTCGCGCAGATTCGCCACCTTTTACGGTTTTGGCCATAACTTATTCGTTTCTTAACCAAATGACTTGATTCTTGAGCCTATATGACCCCAACTCAAAACTCTATCTCCCAACCTCATAAATTTCAGCCCAGACTCCAAGGAGACCGAGAGAGAAGGGAAGAAAGGGGAAGAGAAAGAGGATTTCCGCCACTATTCACTCACCGGAGATTTTGGGCTCATTCGACCTCCATTCTTCATGAAATCGAAGAGGTAAGTGTACTTTCTTGTTGTCCACACCTTGGTACATCTTCTAAGCCTTGAATTTCTGATTTTGAGCATGATTTGGATGAGTTTTGAGCATGGGCATGAATAGTTACGGGTTTATGAAAATTTGTTGATATCATACTCGTTTTTAGTTCGATTCTTGATCCGTGAAGTGTTATGTAACCCTTGATGTATCCTTGTTCTTTTCCTATGCTTGAATTTGAATTTTGTGAGTTGTGGAGTGATCCACCATTGATGAAACCTTGAGTTTTGAAGCTTTTATGGTTGGAATTTTGAACTCCTTGGTTTCCGGTTTGTTGTGAGATGTGTGTGGCCTTTCTTGCTGAGATTTTGTGCGTGAATTTGATGTGTTACTGCTGTGTTTTTCTGCGTCTTTCTCCTGCCTTGCCCCCTGCTCCGGAACTCTGCTGTTACTGCGTTGTTTTCGCGAGGAAGAAGGCCAACACGGCCGTGTCCGATTTGTTTGAAAAGTTGACACAGCCGTGTTGAATCTTCGAGTATGGCTGCAAAATTTAATAAAATCGGACACGGCCGTGTCCATTCTGAACTAAAGACCAACACGGCTGTGTCCTAGTTTCTAATTGATTTTAAATTCCAAAATTCAGCGGACAACCGGGGCCTTGGCGGAAGAGATTGCAATGTCTGCTCTTTCATTACGTTCTTGCATTTTCATACATTGTCTGTGTGAGCTGCGTGTATATACATTATATATTTTAGTGTGAGTGCATATGTTTAGCATATTTAAGTAAATTGCATGCATGTGTGTGTTTTACGTACCTATGTAGTATATATATATAAATATGTGTCATGCATGTTTGTATATATTAATTACGAGTGTAGATGTAATATATAAATATATGAAATATATTATATATTATGAACTAACTATTAAATTATGTAATTTGAATTTTAGGTATTTTAACTTGAATATTTCAATGTTTTGATTTCAAGAAATTGGAACTTGCATACTTGGCTTCGTGCTTCGTTTTGTTGCTTTCTAATACCTTCTTTTATTCGGTTATGACTCATATGCTATGTTAACATGTTATATTATTTGATAAATGTCTTGTATTAATTTTACAGATTTATTTGATACGAGTTTTGTACTCGAATTTATCTTGAACGCTGGATTATGCTATCTCTTGTAGTTTCATTTGCATCACTTTCATTCATACGCAATTGCCGAGCGTCTAATTGGTTCATTTTGAGTCTAAGTTTGTCTTTCGATCTTTGGTTTGTTCTTAGGTTCGTTTCGTGGTTGACGAGGTGGTCTCTTAGAAGGCTTTGAGTTCGTTTCGTCGGTTTGGTCGACAAGGTGAGGTTTCTTTCTTTTAGTTATTACGACCTACAACCCCAAGATGTGTTTTAACCCCGCATGTGACCTATATCTATATATATGTCTATAGATATGTGTTCGATAAGTATTTTGTGGGAATTACCCCTTTTGTTATGAAACGTTTGAAAATGCTTTTACGTATAAGTAAACAATATTTTCGTTCTTTTGTTTTGAAAAGGGTTGGCGTGTGTAAGTGATATGTTTTGGCGAGATTAAGCTTTGAAAGATAAGCCTTTATAAGTATAAGTGTAAGTGTAAGTTTGGGCCTCGGTGTGGTTCGGGAGACCCGGGACGACCATCGGGGTCGCCGGTTGCAACCCCAGGACACTTCGCCACTTTATAGGATCAACCCAAAACCCACTCGGAGGGAGGTGGGGGACGGAGTCCTTGGGCGTGAGTGTCATGGAACTCACGACCCTGACATATAAGCGTATTTGCTATAAGGTAAGTGCGGGGGTTGAGGGAGCGCTCCCTCTTCCCCAAAAAGGAGTTAAGGTGCGATTGATTTATGTTTTGCTTTGTTATATTTCGCTTTGCTATGGAGTAAGTGGGTTGGAACTCGTACTCGCCAAGTTGTTTATGCTTTGCTTTCATTTAAAGTTTGTGAATCGGGAGTGGATTTCTAACTTCTAAAACTTGGTGAATTTTGGCCTTCGGTCTTAAACCTTTCTTTTATATATATAATAACACGGGTTAAAGGGCTTTAGAATGCAAAAACCACACCCCGATTCATGAACATCTTCATTTTGAATATGCTTTGCTCATACTTATATATACGTGTGAGTGTGTTAGCCCCCTCTCCAGTCTTTAGGACTGACCCCTCTCCGTTGTTTCTTTTTCCCCTTTTCTCCTTGAGTTTGCAGGTGCAGGTCTTCGGTTCGTGCTAGGCGGTGGTCTTTTACTTTGAGTCATTCGAGTTTGTTAGTGGCGTCTTTTGCATCCTTGCATCTTTATTTTCCGTTTTGGTACTATGTGTAAATATGGTATTACGTATAAATATGTATAAGTATGTTACTATGTATAAGCTTTGTATGAACTTTGATTTGGATTTTGAACTTGAATTTGTATGATTCCTTGGCCTTGGATGGGCAGATTAAGTATAATTTGTATTAATGTAGCATGTATGTTTGTATTTTGTGATCCTGGTTGCTTCCGCATATGTTTTGTTTTGTTGCGCACTCTGAATGAGGGTCTAGACCGCCTAGCTAGTGTGTGGGTTTTTGTTTGTCACTCGTTCGTTGTAACTTGATGTGTGTGCGGAGTCTCCATTTCGTTGCATGTAACACCCCGGAGCGAAGGGCGCCACATCCCCCGCACCATAGCCCAACACGTGAAACGAAATGAGGACTTCGTCCACGCATCAAGCCATGGCGAACGGGTGATGAACAAAAAATCCAACCTAAGTTGGGCGGTCTAGACCCTACTCAGAGCGCGCAACAAAACAAATAACGAATGCTGAAGCACCAGAATCTAACAAAACAAATAAACATACTCGAGACATATCAAAATAATGATTCAAGTTATACAAACATTTACAATTGCGAATTTAAAGTCATAAACTTATATGTATATCATAACCTAGCAAAATGCATAAAGGAAACGAAATATAATGCATGACTCAAGCTACCCATAACCAAGACTCAAAGACAACCGCCTAGCTTCAACTACTCAGAACGAGTACCTGTAACTCAAATCAAAGGGGGAAAAAGATAGAAATAACGAGGGTCAGTCCTAGAGACTGGTGAGGGGGCTAACACACGCACCCATACATATACATAAGAACAAAGCATATTCAAAGCTAAAAGGGTTCATGAACCGGGCGCGGGTTTTGCATTCCAAAAACATTTTGACCCGTGGTAATATATATATTGAAAGAGTTTGAGGCCGAAGGCCAAAATCAAACAAGTTTTAGAGTTTAGAAATGTACCCCCGTTTCACAACCATAAGCAAAAGAATAACGTACTGAAAGCTTAAATTCCACCACCTTACTTCATAAACGTAGGTGAAGTAAAAACAAAACGAATCATAAATCAATCCCATCTTTACACCGTTTTGGGGAAGAGAGCGCGCACCCTCAACCCCCACGCTTACCTTATAGTCAGCGCGCTTTATACGTCAGGGCAGTGAGTTTCATGACACTCACGCCCAAGGACTCCATCCCCCACCTCCCTCCGAGTGGGTTTCGGATTGATCCTATAAGGTGGAGAAGTGTCCTGGGGTTGCAACCGGCGATCCCGATGGTCGTCCCGGGTCTCCCGAACCACACAACTCCGGGGCCCAAACTTACACTTACACTTATCACACAAAACTTATCCACAAGTCATATCACGCTTATACACACACACACACACATATCAAATCTTGTCAAAGTAAACGAAAATATAGCTTATGTACAGTTTTTCAAAGCCTCTTGACAAACGGGATAAAGCCCACAAAATACGTATCAAAACACATATCTATATATATAAATATATATATATCGCATGCGGGTTCGAAATACAAATAGGGTTTTAGGTCATAATAACTAAAAGGAAAGAAAACCTCACCTTGTTGACCAAACCGAACAAAACGGACGGAAAGAACACTAAACCCCCTCCACAACAACGGAACGAACCTAAAAGCAAGACAAAGAGCAAGAGACAAACTTAGACTCAAATGATCCATATTGACGCTCGGCAAATACATATGGATGCAAGTGATGCGTATGAAGCTTAATCAAATTGACAAATAATTCATACGAGTTCATATTAGATCATAAGTCTTAAAAATCATATTAAACGAATTCATAATTTTCATATAGCACGCATATCATATCATACAACAAGTTATCAACGCATTCATATCATAGAAGGAGCAAGGAATGATCATGCAAGGCATATAAACGAGGCATGGAGTCATAAATGCACGTTAGAGGAGCATATCGCACATATGAAATCATAATTCAAAGCGAGCAAACCAATCAAGCCATAAATTCATAATACACAAGTTAACACTTAATACATTAAGCTAATAATGCATATAGGTTACAAACGAGACGAGAGAAGGCAAAGAAAAGCAACGAAATGATGAAAGAAACTCCCCCGAGGCACTACCGTGACACATGACACGGCCATGTCCAAAACACAAAGGAAACGGACACGGCCGTGTTCGAATTTATTAAAATCTGGAGCCCAAGTCGAACCCCTAACATGTCCGTGTCCAAACCTAGCCGTTTCATGACACGGCCGTGTCATGAATTCCGTTTTGGAGAAAAACAATGCAGTAGTTCGGTTTCTTTGGAGCAAAACGGGGCAAATTCGTGGCAGCCTCAAGGGTACTTCTTTGGCCATTTTGACACATAAATCATGCATGAATTACACACAAAAGAATCACATTATAAGTCCAAAGAATGCAGCAGCAAAGATCATTCAAATCAAGCAACGAAAATCGGACAAGGAAGAGCAAACCATTCATTCATGCGATGATTACCAACTTAAGGGCTGAGTTTGGAGTTAAAAGTTTGGGGAAAGAATGCTAACATGTTAAGAAACTAATATACTCCATGTTTATGCAAATTGACACGAATTGGATCACATTAGAACCACCAACTAATCACAAAAATGCAACAGCAGCAGTTTAGTTATACCATGCCTACAAACAGGCCATGCACTTCAAATTTGGGTCAAGATACAAGTTAAAAGCTAGGAAAGGTAAAGCTAACATAAAGAACAATTCATATACTTCATACTCATGCAAATTCACACGAAAATAAGTACAAGAGATCAACCAAATACTTCAAGTATCACAGCAACAGTGAGGTTCGCACATAGCATACAAACAGGCTTCATGTTTCGGTTTAGGAGCTGAAAATGGATCTAAAGGCTTGCCAAAGCATGGCTAACATGTAAATCAATTAGTACACAACCTCTGCATGAAATTTCACACGAATTGGAAGCCATTAATCCAAGTAACAAAGCACAAATCCACACAGCAGTTCCAAAACAGGGGAGTAGTTTTTAAGGTTCAAGAACTCAAGTTTGCAGCCATAATAAAGCATGAATTCAGGGAAAAACGAAGCACATTCATAGAACAACATGTGTATTACATAACCAAGCATTAGCACACGAAATTGGAGGCAAGAATTCCATCATTTGGTCCCAAAAACGTGACAGCAGTTGGGTGAAAATGAGCAGACTGCAGCAGTTCGGAAAATTCCATTTTCATGGCCAAAAACTCAAGGTTTCAATCATGCTATCAAAGGATAATCAACCCTAACACATTTAGCATGAAGTATAAATCAAGAATGGAAGCAAAGAAGCTCATATTATAAACAAGGAAGCACCAAATCAGCCACAAATTTAAGCTAAGGCAAAGAAGCAATAAATGACCTCTAACCCTTCCTATTCATTCATAGCCCCAAACCCATATTAAATCTCAATTAAAGCATGAAATTCATGGATCAAATTCATCATATAATCATGGAGAATTCAAAAATATACATATCTTCAAGATTTGGTGGAGTATGGAAGAGTTCAAGCTCAAAAATCACAAGGCATGGATGAGGGCTTTCTTCTGTCTCTTCTTTCTTCCATTCACAACATCTTTTCCTTCTCTCTTGGGTGTGTGGCTCGAAATGGAGCTGATAGGGGAGAGAGATGAGTGATTCTAGTTCATACAAACCAAGGTTAAGACTTAGGTATGGTTAATTTAGGCCCACAAGTACAAGACTAGTCAAAGAAGGTGGCTTTAGCACGAGCTGTTTGTTCCGGGTGAAAAACGAAGATCCAAATAGGCTTAGAAAAATACCAAACCAGGTTCAAGAGTTTCCTTTCTTCGTTACGAGTCCTACGCATCTTCCGGAATTCGAATCCGAATTCCCGAGCTCAAGTTATGGCCTCCGGAACACGAGGCGCGCTAAAACTAGTTAGGCCCTCCTCATGTCCCTCGTCAAATACTTAAGGTTTGAAGCCTCGACAAACGAACACGAAAACTTAAAACGAGCATGTAAACATATTCATAACTCACATATATCACGCATATCGAAATTTCACAAAAATCAGAATTGAATTCCAGCACATAACGAGCAAATTACGAGCATGCGAAACTTAAACGTTTAAAATTCAAAGTTCATAATATAAGCAATTAAATTCATATAATTCCAAATAATCATATAAGCATTAAAACAACACTCAATTACAAAATTAAATAATTTAAAGTGCATAAAACCCTCTCGTTAGGGCGTACCTGGAAATCCGATCGATTGGGATGTTACATTGCACGTGCTGGGTTATAGTGCGAGGGGATGTGGTGCCCTACGTTCCGGGGTGTTACACAGTCAACCAATGCTTAATACCAGTTCACACAACAATAAATGAGGCACAAGGAGTTCATATAAAGCTTCATATCAAGATTTAAACCAAAGAATTCAAAGAAATCACATATTCTTCAAAGACCTAACTATTCATCTCTAGGATCAAAACTCAATCAAACATGGCTTAGATTATGAATTTCTTGGATGAAAATGATCACATAAGCATGAAAATATCAAATATGTACTTACCCCTTGAATTTGGTTGAGTTAGGAACGACACGCGATCATACCACTCAAGTACATATCATTTAAGAATACATAGAATTCCAAATTCAATAATAAAATTAAATTACATTTCAAAATAAATTTATAAAATTTATAACGAATTAATTATAAAATTAATGATAATAAAATGAAAGATAAAATTAATTAACATATTAACAATTAATTATAAAATTAAATATACAAAACACTTATAAATAATCAATTCGCGCAATTTGGTAAACACGTGCGTCATACCTGTACTGCCGAAAAGTCGGGGCGTTACAACCTCTCCCCCTTAAAAGAATTCGTCCTCGGATTCACTGTTTGCCTGAAAACAATTAATGAGAGAACCCCGTCCCTCACAAGCAACAAGGAGAGAACCCCGTGTAGCGCCCGAAGCGGCGAGCCACCACATCCCCCGCACCTAGCCTAGAACCCACATATGAAATAGAAATCCATATATAAGCCCAAGACTAAGCGAACGGGAACCTACACTCACTCGCTAGGCCAGGCGGAGCTAAGACAGGACCAGAGCGCACAAGAATAAGAAAACGGAGGCATATAACAAAATCCAAGAAGATAAATCCACAAAATATACAAAGTAGAAATTCGTACATAATTCATTAACAAATGCATAACATATACATACTTCAATTACCACAATCTAATCAAATACAAAAGCATGACTGAATGCAAATGAAAATACAACTCGAACTAGAAGACTTGAACCCGACCGACTCAAGACTCCGCCTAGCAAGCCCAACCTGCAAACTGAAAAGTTGAAAGGAGAGGGTCAGTCCACCGACTGAGTGAGGGGGCTAACGCACATCAACACGTATCTACATATAGTGTAAAGCACGTATTAAACAAAAGACTATGAACCGGGAATAGGGTTTTACATACCAAAGCCATTTTTCAAAAGACTCAAACTTATTCATATATTCGTATATTCTTAAGTTGGAAACTCGTAAGCATTCATAGATTCAACAACGCATATGGATTCATATTAAAACTCATAGGGATTCGTATATTCAGATCGATTCATATTGTAGCATAGTAATTTCATATTGAAAACAAACTCTCCTATCAGTTCCATAGTCAACATAACAAAAGAATTCAAATACTCGGCGAGTACGGGTCTCCAACCTTACTCCTTAATCAAAAGACTCAAAAGATTCTAAAGGAAGCATAAACTCATAAATTCATAAGATTCATAAATTCAAAGATTCGTATTCCCGTATTCCAACCTTTCTCCAGAAGTCTGCACGTGGGTTACGGGCCCACATCGTGCAACTCAATATACGTGGGGTCACGAACCCACAACGTACCTTCTCCGGCCTCAGCCGAAGACTCAAAGCACCGCCTTCTCCATCTCCCTCAGAGTCGCACGTAGGTACTTCAAAGGAGCGTGTGCACAGGGGTGATAACCGGCGACCCCAGCAGCCGCACCGGGTCTCCCTTACCCACACCTCCGGGGCCCAGGGATTCAAATAGATTCGTATGGATTCATAAGACTCATAAAGAAATATGCCTAACTCGCGAAACCTAGAAACATATGATTTATACTTAAGAAACATACCATAAGAAATATACCTTACCGTGCAACTCGGCATATGCTATACACGTACCTCTCCGTGTCTTCCAAATTCATAGTACGCTAAAGAAATCCATAGTTTGCTTGACGACACACGGTTTGGAGCATAGCCTCGTTGCAAAACCATTTTTAAGCTTATATATGCCCATACGTATAATTTCAGAAGAATTCGTATTAAATCGAATTAACAAGATTCATAACATATCATAAGACACATATTTATTATATATATAATACTATATTCGCATGCGGGCTTGAAAGCGAGCACATAGGGTCATAGGTCGCATTAACTAAAAAGAAACAAACCTAAACCTCACCTTTTACCAAGACTGCTCACGAACGAGCGTTGACGACCAAGAAGAAGCTTAAATGGTGGAACCGACTCCTCCGGAACTCAACTCTGAGAAAACGAACATAAACTTAAGACTTAGACTCAATCATGGACCACTTAGACCCATGGCGATGCATATGAATGCAAATGAATGAAATGAATACAAATAAAATGCAAGAATGCATCATTTAGATCATTTAAGTTCATAGCTCGTATAAAACGTATCAAATAAACTCATAAACGTAATTCCTAAAATATAACAAATAATTTAAATCATAAAATCAAATTTATATTACACATTTCAGACGTAAGAATTCATATGAGGTCATAGGGCCATATTTAATTTAAAACCTCAATTTAAATCATTTAAAATTTCAAATTACATAAATATATATCATAATATATATATATATATATATAAATATATACATATATATAAATATTGTACCTATATATATATATACACGTATGGCAGCCTTACAAACACTCAAAGTCACAAATAATATTACACAATTCCATGCAAAGTTTCAACTTAACATGCCATGCATTAATCACGTTACACCATGCAAAGATCACCAATCATCATGCAAAAGCTAGGAAAAATTAAATCAATCCTTGCCATGTTCTCAATTAGTCACCATGCAATGTTCACGTTATAAGCCATGCAATCCCACATATTAAGCAACCACACGTTATAAGCCATGCAATCCCACATATTAAGCAACCAAAATAATGAAATGGAATTAAACATCAAACAAAGAGTTAATTGAAAAGCAGCAGGTCATCACCATCTCCCCGCCCGGGGAAGATTCCCTTCATAAAAGTACCCTCCCGGGTACATTTGATGCAGAAACTTTCTGCATCTCACGTACCCGGCCGGATACTTTCTTGAATAAAATCTTCCCGGCCGGGGAGACAATTTCAGCCTCGAAAAGAGGAAGCTCAGCCCTGTTTCTCAACCAATCCAATACCAACTCATTCAAGCATGTTAAGGCAACAAATATTGCAGCAATTCAGCACAACAACTCCATCAAACCAGCTGAAAGTCGAACAACAGCAGCTAAGGTAAGGAAACGCAACCAATTCATGCTTATATCTCAACAAAAACTCAAGGACATTAATGGTATCTCACCCATATCACAACTACCACCCAAGTCAGCTATATTCAACAATAAATGAAGCATAAATGATCCATATACCAGCTCCAATTCAAGCCAAACACCAAAGAATGAGATGGAATCAAAAATGGAAGGAAAACCTAACTATTCAAGTCTAGAGCCAAAACTATATCAAACATGGATGAAAATCAGAATTTCTTGAATGAAAATGATCACTTAATCATGTACATATCAAATACAAGCTTACCCTTTGAAGAATATTGAGGGAAAATGGAGATTGGAACTCAAAATCATCCTTGGGTGCAAAGTGACGGGAATGAACTGTTGCTGCTCCAAAACTCAGATATTTCTCCACCTTTTTCTTGTACAAACCGGGATGAGGGAAGCATGGTATAATAAAGAATTGAGGTGGTGAGTTGTGGGTCCAAGAATCAATTGAAAAGGTTGAAAATTGATGGGCTTATGTGCAAATTAGTGAAAGGTGGTCATATGTGGACGAGTCAGTTTTCCGAGTAAATTTCGGAATATCAAATGGGTTTAGAAAAATATGAGGATAGGTTTCTTAGCTTGAAAATCTCGTTATGAGTCCGGAGCCACTTCCGGAATTCGAATCCGAATTCCCGAGCTTAAGTTATAAATTCCCGAACACAAGGTGCACTAAAACTAATTAGGCCCTCGAGTCCCCAAAACAAATAAAATGGCGCGTTACCATTTCAAACAAGTCCGAAAATGTAAAACGAGCACATAAACAAATTCATAACTCACAAATCTCCTACATATCAGAAAAGCACGAATTTTCGATCTCAAATCGAATACAAACGCGGCACATTTCAACAAATAAACATATTATTCAAATAATGAAAATTAAATTTCAAGAAATAATACATAAAATTAAATTAATTTAAATTAAACGAATTAAAAATAAATAAAATTTTATTAAAAAGGCTATTTTTCAATTAAGTCCAAAACTTTCAAAAAATTACAATTAAGTCCAAATCCGAGTTTTCAATTAAGTCCCCTAATTTTAAAGTCATACAATTACGTACTTAAGTCACATATATCACATAAATTCACGAAATTAGCATACTCAAGAATTAAATTCAAAATAGGAAAAATTAAATACAAAAGTTAAGACGTGAAAATTAAGCAATTAGAGCATATAAATCACTTAAACAATTAATTCAACGTATAAATTAAATCAAAAGAAAATTAAAACGTCGGAAAAACCTCTCGTGATGTCATACCTGGCTCGTCGGAGAGACGGGGTGTTACAATCCTCCCCCCTTAAGAGAACCTGGTCCCCAGGTTCGCCTGCTCGAGTTTCAAGCTCAAACAACTTTCCGTATTCACCCAAGTTCGAGGTTCATGACGTCCCGACGAGGGTTAGCCTGGTAAGGTCTTCATGCACCAGGAGTTTGATCACTTCTTGAGATCTTGATGGAGAATTTCCTCACCGCTTGATCCATGCTAGGAGCAACTAAAATGTTTCGGACGATAGGAGGGTCCAAGTTTGATTCATCACCCATCGTTTGATTCATGTCAACTACTCAAAAGCTCGACATTACACGAATGGCGTGGTTACCGAACCTCCACCACTCGCACCTTCTAACTCAAGGAGTCCCATTGCCGAAGTGTTATATCACCACTTTTTGCTCGCTCCGGAAGACCGTCGTAACCAAGACCCTCAGCTTACCGAGAAGACCCACACACACGAGAAAAACACACAACAAGCACACACACAAAAGAGTAAACACACGACAATACTATAACAATTAAATATGCATGATGCACGTGCCATGAATGATATATGTACCGTTCACCATTTCTCGAAGCCCTTCATATTGATGAGATGGAGTGGAGAATCAAGGTCGATGTCTTAGAATTCATGACCTGGATTCCTCGACCTCGGTTTTATTGAATGGATCCTTAGCTTGTTGATTCCATTCCATTTTCCTAGTTGCCATGAGGGATTATTTAAGCTCCTTTCCCCTCCGGAATCTTTCATAACTCGATTAATCTTGATTCACTCTAATTCAGTCGACCATCACCATATCATGATATCCAGTTGTCTTGAAGCCTCTCAACCCAGTTCCTTTAGGATATCCCCATAGCTTGTCTAATTTAAATCCCAGTTTCTCGACATTTATCTCTTATATTATAGGGTCCGGTGAAGAGGTACTCCTCAAAGTCATCAAGTGGCACACCCTAGTGTTCACACCTTCACAATCTCTATCTCTCGTAATTCTTTTACAAAATCCCAATTCTTTGATGTTCATAGAATCAATATCTTGGCCTCTTTTTGATAATCGATCTTCCGTCGTTGTTCTGAAACTTCATCTAGTTATCAGCTTGATTGAAATCATCCGATTCTCCTCTTTACTAATTTGAATTGGTTATATGACTTGCCCTCTACTGGCTTACAATCGAGTATATGATCTTCTTCCCGAAATTACTTTGCCTTTCTTTATCGTTTCCATCTATAGCTTTATCTCCCAATTCGTCTTCACAACACGACAATTCAGCTTGGATCTGGAAAGTAAACTCCAATCCGTCCCGAACATAGAACTTCCAAAAATTAATATCCAAGGTGTTTTAACTCTTTCTACTTCTTCCTATTGCCCGAACTCGATTTCCAATGGATTGGTTTAATCAGAACCCTTCCTTAATGGTCCGTAGTGCTCATCATCCCCTAAACCTATGACATTCGAACCTTCTATGTCAACTTTCGTTGCTTATGCCTTGAAGAACCTAATTTACCTTAGGTCCACATGAATACCATCACCTTATCATTAGTTTGGACCTCAAATTAAAACATTCCCAAGATCTATCTTTGCTCTTCTTACGTTAGACAATACTATGAAATCCTCTCAATATTCCTCTAGAACCTGGAGTTACTCGTTTACCTCCTAGTAATTGAGTCCGAATAAAATACTTATCCCCGGATCATGGTTTCAATGCTTCCCCTTAACACTCTCTTGATTAATCATCATTAAAGCATTTATCTCCTTCCGTAGCACTCTTAGCTCCCTTGCTATTAATCTTCTAAATCCCTTGAATTTCCACTTTCACCTTCTTCTTATCCCGATTTTCACCATCACGAAGAAAGACTTCTCTCAATTGCAAGTTGTCATGAAAACATTGAACTCATGCATGTCGGGTTAGGTTTGCTCATGCTATGCGTCACGTTGATCGACAATTTAAACAAGGAAACAACAAGGAATGGCGATAGGTAACACACATAACAAATAAGTATAAGAATATAATGGGGAATGAATGCTCGTGCTATGAATGCAATTACCTCCAGGTCTTCCTTTGACTTTAGTTATTCCTATCTTTCCAACTTGTGTTTCGGCGATCCACATCCAAAGCATCGCCTCAACCTCTTCCAACGATTCTCATAAGTATGAGAATTTGTTCTACAATGAGCGCACGGGGATTGCTCTATGAATGGAAGTCCCTTTTCATTTCCGTCTTTCCTTTCGGTCCCATTTAAGAACTTCTCTGTTTCTCTTTGATTCCAATCCCAAGCTATTTCCCAATCCTCGAGATACCTCCCGATTCCATTCTTCTTACTCGGCTCCTTTCTTTCAGTTTCTTAGATTCAACCCGAAGAGCTTCCCGAGTACTCTTAATCCAAACTCTAAACTCGATCCCGGTTTTCATTTCTCGAAGATCTTTTCTAATTTCCTCCAAAATTTGAACTAATTCCTTGGACTCCTTCAATTCCCTTTTAGTATTATAAGAGCATGAGTCAATCTTCTTGTTCCCTCAGAGGATTTAAACTTCCAACTTCCTAGTTTCTCAACGATTCCCCATTCCTTCCTTCACAGTGAGTGCATAGGATTTGCTCTTCGAAAATGATGCGCTCCACAAGAACATAAAGTCTCTTCCTTCAAATCGAGCTATCTTGCCCTTCACCTTGGTGGATTGGTTATTGGTGTGATGATTCGGCGGTCATGAAGGGCCTTCATCCCTACTTGATTCCAATTTCAACTTAGGTCCCATGGTCGTTGAGATAAGTAGTTGATCGTTGGAAGATACTAACCCGCTATACATAAGAAAGTTGAAAATATGATGCATGCGGTTAATGAGTGATTATGGCACGTAAATGGAACAATTAATGCACATAAAGTATACAACTACAACAATTAATGAAAAGAAAGTAACAATTTTAAAACACATAATTCAAGAAGGTCACATATCTTAAAGCAATGCACACGTTAGCACGTTGTTCCTACGCTGTACGACCTATACTTGACACAACACGACACTAGAACTCTGGTTTTACAACCCGGAGCTCTGATACCACTTTTAGATGTAGCGCCCGAAGCGGCGAGCCACCACATCCCCCGCACCTAGCCTCGAACCTACATATGAAATAGAAATCCATACATGAGCCCAAGACTAAGCGAACGGGAACCTACACTCACTCGCTAGGCCAAGCGGAGCTAAGAGAGGACCAGAGCGCGCAAGAATAAGGAAACGGAGGCATATAACAAAATCCAAGAAGATAAATCCACAAAATATGCAAAGTAGAAATTCGTACATAATTCATTAACAAATGCATAACATATACATACTTCAATTACTACAATCGAATCAAATACAAAAGCATGACTGAATGCAAATGAAAATACGACTCGAACTAGAAGACTTAAACACGACCGACTCAAGACTCCGCCTACCAAGCCCAACCTGCAAACTGAAAAGTTGAAAGGAGAGGGTCAGTCCACCGACTGAGTGAGGGGGGCTAACGCACATCAACACGTATCTACATATAGAGAAAAACACGTATTAAACAAAAGACTATGAACCGGGAATAGGGTTTTACATACCAAAGCCATTTTTCAAAAGACTCAAACTTATTCATATATTTGTATATTCTTAAGTTGGAAACTCGTAAGGATTCATAGATTCAAGAACGCATATGGATTCATATTAAAACTCATAGGGATTCGTATATTCAGATCGATTCATAGTGTAGCATAGTAATTTCATATTGAAAACAAACTCTCCTATCCTGTTTCATAGTCAACATAACAAAAGAATTCAAATACCCGGCGAGTACGGGTCTCCAACCTTACTCCTTAATCAAAAGACTCAAAAGATTCAAAAGGAAGCATAAACTCATAAATTCACAAGATTCATAAATTCAAAGATTCGTATTCCCGTATTCCAACCTTTCTCCAGAAGTCTGCACGCAGGTTACGGCCCACATCGTGCAACTCAATATACGTGAGGTCGCGAACCCACAACGTACCTTCTCCGGCCTTAGCCGAAGGCTCAAAGCACCACGCCTTCTCCATCTCCCTCAAAGTCGCGCGTAGGTACTTCAAAGGAGCGTGTGTACAGGGGTGATAACCGGCGACCCCAGCAGCCGCACCGAGTCTCCCTTACCCACACCTCCGGGGCCCAGGGATTCAAATAGATTCGTATGGATTCATAAGACTCATAAAGAAACATGCCTAACTCGCGAAACCTAGAAACATATGATTTATACTTAAGAAACATACCATAAGAAATATACCTTACCGTGCAACTCGGCATATGCTATACACGTACCTCTCCGTGCCTTCCAAATTCATAGTACGCTAAAGAAATCCATAGTTTGCTTGACGACACACGGTTTGGAGCATAGCCTCGTTGCAAAACCATTTTTAAGCTTATATATGCCCATACGTATAATTTCAGAAGAATTCGTATTAAATCGAATTAACAAGATTCATAACATATCATAAGACACATATTTATTATATATATAATACTATATTCGCATGCGGGCTTGAAAGCGAGCACATAGGGTCATAGGTCGCATTAACTAAAAAGAAACAAACCTAAACCTCACCTTTTACCAAGACTGCTCACGAACGAGCGTTGACGACCAAGAAGAAGCTTAAATGGTGGAACCGACTCCGGAACTCAACTCTGAGAAAACGAACATAAGCTTAAGACTTAGACTCAATCATGGACCACTTAGACTCACGGCGATGCATATGAATGCAAATGAATGAAATGAATACAAATAAAATGCAAGAATGCATCATTTAGATCATTTAAATTCATAGCTCGTATAAAATGTATCAAATAAACTCATAAATGTAATTCCTAAAATATAACAAATAATTTAAATCATAAAATCAAATTTATATTACACATTTCAGACGTAAGAATTCATATGAAGTCATAGGGTCATATTTAATTTAAAACCTCAATTTAAATCATTTAAAATTTCAAATTACATAAATATATATCATAATACATATATATAAATATATACATATATATAAATATAGTACCTATATATATATATATATATATATATATATATATACACGTATGGCAGCCATAAACAAACACTCAAAGTCACAAATAATATTACACAATTCCATGCAAAGTTTCAACTTAACATGCCATGCATTAATCACGTTGGACCATGCAAAGATCACCAATCATCATGCAAAAGCTAGGAAAAATTAAATCAATCCATGCCATGTTCTCATTTAGTCACCATGCAATGTTCACGTTATAAGCCATGCAATCCCACGTATTAACCAACCAAAATAATGAAATGGAATTAAACATGAAACAAAGAGTTAATCGAAGAGCAGCAGGTCATCACCATCTCCCCGCCCGGGGAAGATTTCCTTCATAAAAGTACCCTCCCGGGTACATTTGATGTAGAAACTTTCTGCATCTCACGTACCCGGCCGGGTACTTTCTTGAATAAAATCTCCCCTGCCAGGGAGATAATTTCAGTCGCGAAAAGAGGAAGCTCAGCCCTGTTTCTCAACCAATCCAATACCAACTCATTCAAGCATGTTAAGGCAACAAATATGGCAGCAATTCAGCACAACAACTCCATCAAACCAGCTGAAAGTCGAACAACAGCAGCTAAGGTAAGGAAATGCAACCAATTCATGCTTATATCTCAACAAAAACTCAAGTACATTAATGGTATCTCACCCATATCACAACTACCACCCAATTCAGCTATATTCAACAAAAAATGAAGCATAAATGATCCTTATACCAGCTCCAATTCAAGCCAAACACCAAAGAATGAGATGGAATCAAAAATGGAAGGAAAACCTAACTATTCAAGTATTGAGCCAAAACTATATCAAACATGGATGAAAATCAGAATTTCTTGAATGAAAATGATCACTTAATCATGTACATATCAAATACAAGCTTACCCTTTGAAGAATATTGAGGGAAAATGGAGATTGGAACTCAAAATCATCCTTGGGTGCAAAGTGACGGGAATGAACTGTTGCTGCTCCAAAACTAAGATATTTCTCCACCTTTTCTTTCACAAACCGAGATGAGGGAAGCATGGTATAATAAATAATTGCGTTGGTGAGTTGTGGGTCTAAGAATCAAATGAAAAGGTCGAAAATTGAGGGACTTATGTGCAAATTAGTGAAAGGTGGTCATATGTGCGCGAGTCAGTTTTCCAGGCAAATTTCGGAGTATCAAATGGGTTTAGAAAAATATGAGGATAGGTTTCTTAGCTTGAAAATCTCGTTACGAGTCCGGCGCCACTTCCGGAATTCGAATCCGAATTCCCGAGCTCAAGTTATAAATTCCGGAACACAAGGTGCGCTAAAACTAATTAGGCCCTCGAGTCCCCAAAACAAATAAAATGGTGTGTTACCATTTGAAACAAGTCCGAAAATGTAAAATGAGCACATAAACAAATTCATAACTCACAAATCTCCTACATATCAGAAAAGCACAAAATTTCGGTCTCAAATCGAATACAAACGCGACACATTTCAACAAATAAACATATTATTCAAATAATGAAAATTAAATTTCAAGAAATAATACATAAAATTAAATTAATTTAAATTAAACGAATTAAAAATAAATAAAATTTTATTAAAAAGGCTATTTTTCAATTAAGTCCAAAACTTTCAAAAAGTTACAATTAAGTCCAAATCCGAGTTTTCAATTAAGTCCCCTAATTTTAAAGTCATACAATTACGTACTTAAGTCACATATATCACATAAATTCACGAAATCAGCATACTCAAGAATTAAATTCAAAATAGGAAAAATTAAATACAAAAGTTAAGACGTGAAAATTAAGCAATTAGAGCATATAAATCACTTAAACAATTAATTCAACGTATAAATTAAATCAAAAGAAAATTAAAACGTTGGAAAAAACTCTCGTGACGTCATACCTGGCTCGTCGGAGAGACACCCCGTCTCTCGAACAACAATGAGAGTACCCCGTCTCTCAAAAGTAGTAAAGAGAGAACCCTGTCTCTCGAACAACACATCTCTCAAAAGCAGCAAAGAGAGAATCCCGTCTCTCGAACAACAATGCAAAAAGCGCCAAAGCACAAAAAGGAGATTTCAGATCAAGAATTACAACAATCAATAATCATGTAGGTCACACAAAGGCAGGTAATACACATTAACTACATCACTTATAACCATAACAGAGAACAACAAATAAAGTTAATTAGTAAGGCATATAGCCTCAAGAAATCATTTAAATTTAAATTGCGTGTATGCATATGCCATGAATGTTTTATGTACCAGTCACCATAGTAAAGAGTTTCGAAGTTGGTAGTTTCTTTGTCCAAGACATGGTCTGGCCGAAAAGCTGGCTCGGTGCTTGACTTGTCTTCAATATCTTTGGTGTGCCCAATGACAAGATGGTAAACCCTCTAATGATTCTATTCTGACTTTTACCGCTTCTAACCTTCTTCGATCCCTCATCATTCACCTATAATCTTCTTTCAGCCAAACCAACTCTTTTAAGCAACCGAGCTTTGACCTTCCCGTATACCTTTACAACATCCATCCCGGTGTCAGGTCCATAACTACTATCTTTACCCATATCGGAGTCTACCATATTCTCGAAGGCAACTACTCTTGGCAACCCTGAAAGTTTAATCCCGATCTTGAGATATTCGTCATCATGGTTTATCTCAGCACGAATCCTTTGCTATCTTCTTCTTGGTTATCCCTTCATCCTCTTAAAGCCTTTAAGGTTGCATTCGGTTTCTGGCCCACTCAATTCCCTAATCGAAGATAAAACATTCTTAGTGATTCAAGTCCTTCAATGATCATCTTGTTGATTCGTCTTTTCTCAAATTTCTTTCCAAGTTATCACGAAAAAAAAAAAACAACTGATGACTTAATAATATTTGCTTTGTTATATGTCGTTCGAACCCCTTTTTATACATAATTGAATTAACCTTTATTGACACCATCCTATTATATGATAGCTTGATCCGGTTTACTTTTTGCCAATGCTGATTTAGGAGTTCCCAGAAGCTCCCTCATAATTCTATCATCTTCAAAAATCCAAATCCCGTGCTATGAATACCCCTTCGCAATCTTCAACCCAATTTACCCTCGATCATCCTGTACCTAATCCTATCGTTTCAATTCCCAAGCGTTCCTTGAATCCACATCCTTATCTCTCGAAGTACTTATTTCTTCCAATGTTATTCTCGAAGCTTCATCCACAACGATTTTGAATTGCATCAAGTGCTAAGTCTATCATATCATCCCTTGCCACCTTCGTCGAATTCCTGTTACTTGTTAACTCTTACATTTCCATCGTTCTTTCTAAGAGTGACCTATTCGAGCACAACCGTGACTTTAAATTATTTCTCGATCGAGCTCTCCCCCTTAAAAGTTCTATTCTCAATTCCTTGAACTTGTTCTATCGTTCATGAAATAAGAGATTCCCAATTCTTCAGCTTAGCTTGTCGTAACATAGTTCTAGGCATACCACGTGTCCGATGATCTCACCTACATTCACTTTGAAGTGTTTGGTAAGGATAGTAACCTACTTCCTTTGTGCCATCCTCTAGTTCTATTTTCCCGAGCCTTAGCATTTCCTCTTTCCTTTTTGATTTACAATGTGCAACCCAATTATTAATCCTCATCTTGATCCAAATGTGGCTTGGTTAAAATGACGCTTGATAGGTGAGGTGAAAGAACTTCCTATCAAGTGAACACTAAAATGCATCTCGGGTTAAATGCCGATACATGTGGTACAATTACAAATAATTAAGTATGTAACCCATTTGGGCAATTATATTAACTAAAAAAAAAAACGCATATAAATAAGATAATTTAAATAATTTAAAGCGACATATGATGCACGTGCTATGAATGTATTACACCTGTCACCGTAATGGTAAACTTTAGCTTGACAACTTGTTCTTCATTTTTCTAAGTACGAGTTATCTCGAATCGCCGTTCGTTTCCCGTTTCACCACGGTCTTCAAAATCTTCAAAGTTTCCTTGAATCTACTTATGTGTTCCCGCGGTCCAAAATTGAAATCCCTCGAACCCAACTTCTTCGACGCCTCTGGAATCGACATCTTGACTCCCTTCAAAGATGGATCCCCTAAGGTTGTTCCAAACCCTACTCTTAGTTATCATTCTGCTCGAAGTTCCCTTGACTATGCTTTACCAGTTCAATGATGGGATGAACTCATCTTCCAATTTCTTACACTTGAGCACATAATTTCCCTCCAACTCTTCGCCTTTCTTTATTGTTTCCATATCTCTAACTTTGACCTCACAACACGACAATTTAGCTTGGATATGGAACTTAACTCCGATCCGATCGAAGATGAAACTTCTAGCCTCTTTATCTTCCATAGGTTGGTATTCACCGTGATAATTAACTTTCTTTACTTCTTCTTGATTCGGTTCCTACCTTCCTTTCCTAGCGAAGAGATCTCCTTTCCTGACTTTAAGCTTAAGAGTTGGCAATTCACGATTTTAACCTGAGTAAAACTACTACCATTGGAAACCCCACAAGAACGAAGCATAGGTTCCGCATCGGAAGTGTTGATCTTTAAAGTATTTCTGAGAAATGACATCCTCCCTTGTGGTTTCTATCTTGACTTCTCCCCAAATCTCCAATCACTTCATTGTCTTGATGGGCTCGATTTCTTATCCATGCCGAGTGTTCACCCATAATTTAGTTATTACCTCTATCTTGAACTCGCATCTTGTAACCTTGAGAATCACCAACTGCCCGAATTCCTCTAAACCCCCAGAGTCTTCTTTAAATCGCCCCCACCTGAAACAAGAGCTCGTGGCGGGCTACTGTGATTGTGAGAATTGGTCGTAGTTTGATGTTATAAGAATATCCTACAATCACAACTAATCAAAATGTTAATGCATGCCGGTTAATAAGTGCATATGACACATAGTTAGCACCCAGAACAAGTATTTAATGAAAACGCAACACATAGGTGAACAAAATTTAAGTTAGACACATTTAATCATATACTTCCATATCAAATTCCAATAACAATACTCGTGATTAATGCGGTCCACACGTTGACAAGTTGTTCGTATGCCGTACGACCTAAACTGACTCAATCACGACACGAGAGCCCTAGTTTTTCAACCTGGGGCTCTAATACCACTTAAGGATGTAGCACCCCAAACGGAAGGCGCCACATCACCTGCACTCAGACCCGACCCTCATATGAAACGGAAAATCCACACACGTGCCAGACCAGAGCGAACGGGGACTCACTCACTCACTATGCTACGCGGGAACTAAACCTTTGAAACCATATAACTATGTTCAAAGGGAATTGATAAGACGGAAGTAAAGTGTGAAAATAATTACCAATACAAACATCAAATTACGGGTTCGACTAACATAGTTGCTTAGTCCTGAAAATTCATACATAAACATAAGTCATAATCATAAATACGGGTTCAATCTATCCCAAGAAGCCTGTCCCGAATCATTAACATAAAATCAATACCATTCATGGTAACTTAATCAATTACAATATGCGATGGTGCAACTCAAACAGGACCACAAGACTCGACAGACTCGAACTCCCACCTAGCGCCCCAAACCTGCAAAAGAAAACTGAAAACAAAGCCGGGTTCAGTCTATAGGAGACTGGTGGGTATAAAACAGGGTTTAATATAATAATAATATGACGGAATTCAACACACACATGCAAGTCATAATCCCATACGAGGTTTTAAAACATTTCCCAAGTGGGTAAAACAAAGAAAACAACGTTCGGGATTACAATAATCATTTACCTTCATTCATTCATTCATGAGGTCATTACGTGTAGCGCCTAAACAGAAGGCCCAACATCCCCCGCACTGGGACCCGACCCTCATATGAAATGTAGAGTACATACATGAGCGGAATCACGGCGAACGGGGACTCACCCACACTCTAGGCTAGGCAGGAACTAGAACCTTCAAAACCAATCAAACAAACTCATGAATTAAGTGCGAGTGCGGAAGCAAAACATAAGGTCAATCACAATGTAAGCAACAAGTGACGGGTTCAACTAACATAAATACCTAGTCCCGAAATTTCAAACATAAATCATAAAATAAACTATAATAGTTCGTACATTCGATGCATAACTTAATCAATTTACAAAATGCGTGAAGTGACTGAACTTAGACACAGAACTTGATAGACTCAGAATCCCGCCTAGCACTCCAAAACCTGCAAGAACTGAAAACAAATCCGGGTTCAGTCTATAGGAGACTGGTGGGTATAAAATAGGGCATAGAATAATATTATTGCAGAATTTAAACACCCCCACATGCAAGCTATAATCCCGCGCGAGGTTTTTAAGATATTTCCCAATTGGGTTAAAACAAAGAAAACAACGCTCGGGATTACAACAATCAATTTCATTCATAATCATTCATGAGGTCAATACGTGAGCCCGACGAGAGGGCGAATTCTCCAACCTCTACCTGTAACGCCCCGCATTTTCAAATTATTCAGGTACGCACGCCACACGTGTGAGTTTGAGAGTTAGAACTTTTAAGCGTGCTTAATTGAATTATGTGACTAAGTGGATTATGTGATTAATTGTCTAGTTACCTATGTGTTCATTTAATTGCTATTTCATTTTAATTTCATTCCAATTCATTTTCTAACATATGCATAATTTATACATTTCATCTTATAACATATCTTTATATATATATATACATATGTATATCTATACACTTAAACTAATTTTACAAGAATAATATTTCCATTTCTTCATGCAATTATTCATGAAGCATGCACTTATATATATATATATATATATATATATATATATATATATATATATACATGCATAATTTCTCTACACTAATACACTCACACATTCATTATATATGTATATAATAATAAGAGCACTAAAGATTTAAATACATACAATATACATAATATCTCCACTTTATCACTTTATACATATATACATTATAGCCATACTTATATTACATTACATATATTATACATATATCACATTTGCAAGACACAAACACACACAAACTCTCTACCACACCAATTACACACACTTATCACGATTCTTTCTCCATCACTCACATACACACATTTGATCACAAGCAAGAAGAAGAAGAAAGATCAATCCATCAAGCATCATCATCATCATCAAGATCATCTCCTCCATTTCATCGCCTTCATTTCATTTCTTTCATTCCAAGATTGGTATGGTATAGTTTGGACTGATTATGAGTTGATGAACTAGGGTTTCTTGACTTAGATATTTATTCTTGATTTAAGTTTGAATATGTGATCAAATATGTGTGTATATTTGAATTATGACATGAATACTTGAAGCTATTGGTTCATTTGGTTTCATGTCTTTTATGGGATTCGTTTAATTGATCTAAGTGCACAAATGATGGATTTATATGTTGTAATTGAAGTATGAGATGTATATTGATGATATAAGCTAGTTTTGAGGTGTTTATTTGTTGTTGATTGGTGTTGGGAAGGCATGGGAGCCTATTTCCGAGACTTGCCCTGTTTTTCCCCTGTTTTTTCACCCAGCGGCATGCCAAACGCCCGTTTGGCTTTTCAATTCATTCACCAAATGCCCATTTCACTTCCCAGAATTTTGACCCGAGAGCTCCCAAACGCCCGTTTGGGTTTTCATACCATTTTTCAAACGGGTGTTTCTCCCTCATACGAACTCCGATTGATTTGATTTTTGAACCGTTGGAAACCTATTGAAGTCTAGAACAACTAAAATTGGAATCACAACAATGTCATTTCTAGATTGTGAGATATGATCAATTACTTTAGGTGTCGCCACTTTCTCGACAAACTGCACTCGCCTAAGTTCAAGCTTATGCCATTTACTCCTCGTTTGGAACTAGAATGCGAGGCATATATCATTTTAAAGGTATACATGTCTACTTTCATATCCAACAAATAAAACTCTATTCCAAATTCTAGAACTTAAGATATTCCTATTTTTCCACAGCTTGTACATTTCCGAAAATTGTCAACTTTTGCCGAACTTTGCGAAAACCTCTTTTATTGCATTCCTTTCACTTCATAGGCTCCCGTATGTGACTTATATGAACTATATGCTTGATGAATTGATAATTATTCTCTTATTTGACACTCTTTGGTACTTACTTTCCTAGGTCTGATTGTTTGAATTCGTGTTTGATATATGAATTGAATTCATGTGAGTAATTGAGCATATGAACATGATCACACCCTTCCATGACATATTTATGCTTTATTCCATATTAAATCATCTCATAAGAATGCCGTGCGTCTTACATGGTTTCATATCGAGTCTTTTCTTATGAGCACACGTTATGCTTTCTCTTGTACAGTTCTTCTCCAGGTTGGAGACTTCCGGATCGAATAGGCACCCGTATTACTCATGTTTCTTGTCTCATGTTCTTCCAGGTGAGGGTGTTTTCGTTTTAGATAATTATCAACCCTATAACCCTTATGTGATATGTTCTGGCCAAAATCTTAATTATATATTTATGTATTGTTTTCAAGCAAAGTCATTGAGTAAATTCTTTTCGAGTAAATTTTTTCAAGGAATGAATCAATTGAAATGAAACGTATTGGAATGTTCTAACATAACGAATGTTTTGGCGAGATAACGCATGCCACCTTCACGTTATTGGGCCCGGGGAAATGTGTGAATGGAGACCGGTACGACATCGGGTCATCGGATAAGCCATTGTATATAGTACCCTTTGAGAGTATCTTACACGACCGTGTAGTGTGGAAGGTGGGATACTCTTGAGCCGGTGGTTAACCCATCGAAGGAGCGGGTAGGAGTCATGAGCCCCAATCTCGAAACGCCACGTCACGAGGTGGTAGGGCCTTGCAAACCCTTCCACCGCCCGGAGGTAGAAGGTTGGAATGTTTTACGATTATGTTCATGTTTACGTTATGCACCGTGCGGGAAGGCCGGGACACAGTTTGCCCAAACGACTACGTTTTACGCCTGCATGTATTATTACGTATTGTATGATCACGTATTCAAAAGTATTAAATCATGTTCATTGTACACGATTGGATTTTGGTTGGAGATAATGCACGCTCACTCGCCGAGCCATAACGATTATTCATGCATTACGTACTTAATGAATTTTAATATGGATTAGTCGTAAAGACCGAACATTGGTAAATGATTTCATGCCCTTCGTGGGAACTAACTTTTATAAAACCTTGCTCGGGATTTATGACTTGCATGTGCTTGTTTTTATACATATACGTACAACTCCTGCTCACTTAGTCTTCTAGAGACTGACCCCTCTTTTCCCCACTTCTCAATCTTCTTGCAGGTTGTGCTAGGCGGGAGTCAAGTTTTAGTATTCGTTCAAGTCTTCCACGTATACTCCAGTCACATTTCACCTTTATTATGTTTATTGATATCATGTAATTAAATGGGCCTGTGTGCCAACGTATGTTTATGATTTATTGATTTATTATTGAATTTTGATTCGGGACAGGTTGCATGTGTAGTTGAACCCGTTGTTAGGTGCATGCTGAATTTAATTTATGTTTTGATATGATCCGTTCATGTAACTTTATTGCTTCCGCATCACGTTTTGGTTACTGAGTTAATTGGTTCAGGATTAGTTCCGCCTAGCTGGGAGTTATTTTTTTTATTTTGTCACCCGTTCGCTATGAGTCTGGTTCATGCTGGATCATCCATTTCACGTGTGGACTAGACTTGTAGTGCGGGGGATGTGGTGCCTATCGTCACGGGTGCTACATCCTAAGGTGGTATCAGAGCGCGGTTGCAAAACTGGGGTCTCTAGCGTCGTGTCGTGTCAAGTTTAGGTCGAACGACTGAGGAACAACGTGTCAACGTGCGCACCGCATTGATCATGAGCATGTATTATTGGAAAATTTGATGAATTATGTGCTGAAATTTAAATTTTGTTGAATTTTGTGTTGCATTTTGTATCCATACGTGTTTTGGTGTTAATTATGTGACATATGCATTCAATAACCAACATGCATTATGTTCTTGAATTGAGTTGTGATTTATAGGTTGCTATCACAACATCAAACCACAGCCAACTTTCCAAAGTAACCACCATATACTTCAAGTATTCCTTATGAATATGGGTGAGTTGAAGAAGGCTCCGGATGTTAACAAGAATTCGGGTAATTGGTGGTTCCTATGATGGGGCTTTAGCTAAGGAATTGAAGACCGAAGAAGAAGTGAAGAGAGAGACCTTGAACATATTAAGATTCAAGGTTTCAATTTATAATCAAAATGAAGACTTTTAAGTAGTTTGATTTAAGGTCAAGTTGTGGAAGTGAAGAGCTAAGTCAAGATAATTCAGGTTGAGATGAGATCGAGACTTAGGATCGGGGTAAGGAAGAAGAGACTTCCCAAGGTTGAAGATATAATTAGGAATTCAGTTGGGGTGAAGAATAAAAGATTTTTGATACTGGAAGACGGATCAAGGTGAACTAAGAGTCTTTTCAACTTTTGGATTCATGAAGGGGATAAGCCGGATATTTGGATCGGCATTTAAGTCCAAGGTTCGATGGAAGACGAGGGATCGAATGACAACCTCGGGTTGTGAGGAGATACTACTTATTGTTAGAGAAATAAAGAATTCAGGGTTCCGTAATTTAGAGCAAGAGATATAAGGAAGAGAAGGGTTAGAGAAAACCAATCAACGCGGTGAGTACAACATCATGGAAAATATGGAACAACAAAGAGAAACGATAAGGAAAGACAAAAAGTTTTTGGAAGAAAATTATGTGCTCAAACGTAAATTATCAGCGGACAAGTCATTCAACTAATCTGAACATACAAGAGATGAGTCAAGGGATTTAATCAAGAAGAAAATAAGTTCAAGGATCTCGAAATCTCTGATCATGGAAACATGTAAGTGGATTCAAGGAACTTCAAAGATTCGAAAGTCATGAGAAGGCAAGATAACCTAGTTGGCATTTAAGTTCGGCAATTTAATCGGAGTGGAATGAATAAGATTATACAATCATGGAAGATAAGTCCGTTCACCCTTATGAACCAAAAAGAAGAAAATGGAGAAAACTATGTTCAAGGTGACAACAAGTGGAAATTCTAGAAGATGAAGTCGGCATGTAAAAGATTCAAGAGTCCAGTTTTGTGGAAGTAGAAGGATTGGGTTTTATGACAATTTCGAATCTTGGGAGCTCACAAGAGGTATAAGGAACCATGGGAATTTAGAACCGATTTTGGGCAGAAGTAATGCACTGAGAGGCTCAGGTATAAGAAGAATTAAGGAAGCTAGAAGACCGTGGGTATGCAAGAGGTGATAAATGAATTCGAACACTACCGAGCTAAAGGTTGCCACTACGGTGGAAGGTACTTGCATTCATGGCACGCGCATCATACATCGTATAACTACTTTAATTTTTGGTATATATTTTATTTAATTGAAGTAATTGCTCAAATATGTTGCATACCTTAATTGTCAAAATGTGCAACATGCATCGAGCATTTTATCCGGCATGCATAGCTTGAAGTTTGCTTGATAGGAAAATCTACTCCATCACGTTCATCAAGAATAAGACCTATCAAGTTATATGAGATCAAGAAAGGAAGAATCTCGGGTTTACAATGAATCGAACAAAATGGGATCTTAAGGAATTTTGGGAATTTGAAACAGGAGAATGGGAACGGGAGAAGTGAGACATTATCCCCACTAATCATTTCAAAGTAATTGTAAGTGAAATCACCGGATCGGGAAAGCCAAGCTAAAGGAGTTGGGGATTTTCTATCCCATGAATGATAGAACCAATTCAAAGAATTAGGAATGGAGCTTTTAAGGGGGACAACCTAATCGGGAAATAAATTAAGATCACAATCATGTTCCAATGGGTCACTCTCGGGAGGAACGGCGGAAAATTAAGAGTTAGTAAGTAACGAGAATTCGATGAAAGTGGTAAGAGATGAGATGGGAGTTCTAACATTATATGCAATTCCAAACCCAAAGAGGATGAACTACGAGAATAATATTTAGATTATAGTAGATGAAGTTGGGAATGCAAAGAAAGTTGAGAACCAAAGAGGACAAGACGGAGAAAAGATGATTGATGGTAACCTCGACTACAAGATCAATGTCGTGAGTTTCTTACTATGGGACATTGATCAACTTAATCTTCTAAGATTAAGAATGGTGCTTCGAATATTATACTTTATACCATGAAGTTGATGGGATCAAGAAGGTATTGGCAAGGACTAATAAGGAAGATATTGGATAAGGAAAGTCGATTGAATTATCAAATTTCAAAAAAAAGGGACAAAGTGAGATTTAATTCAACCGAGCGAAGGAAGTGGATGATCTATGAGGCAATACAACATGAACAAGATAGGATACCGATTCGCCAGTTGTTTTCCATAATAAACCAGGAATACTTTTAGGATTTGAGACTAGCTCTAGCATCCAAGAAGTCTGAGTATAGTCCCTAGTGAAGGATGAGTGGATCGGATTAAGATCAAGTGCCCACTCAAGAAGGGAACTTCAGACCGTGGAATTCTTAAGGAAAGAAAAGGGAATCATGGAATAAAACTTGGGTGGACATTAAAGTGTCGAACTTATCAGGCATTTTGAGGCATAACACTAAAGGTAGAGGAATCTCTCAGAACGATTCGAGTAGTGTTGAGTTAGATCACTATCATGGAAGATTCCAGATCAACGGTGAATGGTACATCAAGCATTCATGGCATATGCATACACGTAACTTGGGTTTGAATAATTCTACGATAATTAGTGCTTTTTGATAGTTGTTGTATTAATTGCTTCTTGTGTGCTTGTGTATAACGTGACTGTATTATGTGAATTGGTGCTTGCTTTGTGCCTTGGGATGTTGAGCCCTTTCGTGTTGGGTTGGAGTTTCTCTTTCCTTGTGTTTGAGAGATGGGGTTCTCTCATTGTTTGTTTGGGAGACGAGGTTCTCTCGTTGCTTGTTGGAGAGACGGGGTTCTCTCGTGCTTGCTTGCTACTTGTTTAGTTTCTCGAGTGGGTAGTTCCGGTGAGTTAAAGGTCGTAATTTAAAGCTTTGAAGACCCTTTGTTACTTCAAGACCTTTTCCGAACTAATTCCTGATGGGGAGTTGCTAACCCGTGTGGGATGAACACGGGAGAGTTGCTTAAGAGTCCAGAACTGTGACGCCCCGACTTTTCAGACGTAAAGGTATGACGTATGTGTTTACTAAAATTGCGCAAAATAATTGTCTTTATGTGTTTTTTATTTAATTTTATTATAAATTGTTATTATTTTATTTTATTATAATTTATTTTAATTCAATAATTCTTTTTAAAATAATTTGTATTTTAAATATATATAAATATATATATATATATTTATAATTCGGTAATGGTTGATTAGTTTAATGATTAAGGTTAATTAAGTATTATGTTAATTAATCATGTTTAATTATATTAATTAATTTATTATAATTGAATCATTGACTAGGTTATATATATTTGAATTTGATTTCATTTATTTGGCTAATGCATGAATTCGTCGAAAATGTGCATCGTTCTTATTTGAAATGATATCGAAATATCGTGCAATTGTAATATGACGTAAATATTTGTGTTATGAACATGCTTATATTCTCGGTTTATGTTTTCGAATTCATTTGACATGTTAACGAATTTAAATTTGAATCGTTGAACCAAGTCGGGGGCTAACGAGCACTTAGCGCACCCTTGGTTCCGAATTTAATATCTTGAGCTAGGAAACTCGGATTCGAGTTTCATCAACTTCGCTGAACTCGCAACGAAAATTCGAGTTTAGTAAACTTAGCCACATATTTTTCCCAACTCATTTCAACCTCCGAAATTTAACCGAAAAATCTACACGGCGCCAAAACTGCCACATTTCACCAAAATAACCATATCTCTTACCATACTTGACCAAATTAACCATGGTTTGAACCTATGAGACCCTAACTCAACCACCTAGCTGATCATTATCCTCCCCAACCGAAATAGTCTCTCATACTTAGAGAAAATCAGCCCTCTTTCCTCTGTTCCAGAAATCCCGTAGCCAAGCCAACCTCTTGAGATTCAAGCTCAAATCTCTTCCAAACCTCCATTAATCCACAAGGTAAGCTTGGTTATGTTATGTACATCCATCATGAGTCATTTTCATTCATTCATCCCTAAATTTGAGCATGAATTCGTGAGCTTTTGACAGAAATGAACATATATAGATTTAGGTTTGAAATTGGTTGATCTTCTTCCATACTTGCGCTTTTTGGATGATTCCAAGCTTGAAAATGATTGTCTTGAACTCTTCTTGGCATTTATGGTAATGTTTTAGCTGGTATTTGAAGCTTTCATAAGCTATCATACATGAGATATTTAAGGTTGTTGTGATGCTCTGTTTTCCGCTGCTACGTACTGCCTCAATTTGCTGCTGCGTTTGAGGAGGTGTGAGGCTTGTTTGTGCTGAGTTTTATTGTTCTTTTCATGTCCATACTTACCTGATATTGTTGGGAGAAAAGTGGTTTTGGTTATGCTCTGTTTCGCTTGGATTGCTGCGTCAGTTTGTTGCAGTCGCGCAGGTCGCGCCCGCGACCTTGTTTGCCTGCAAATTGGGTCGCGCCCGCAACTGCACAGTACGCTGCCCTCGTATTCCTTAATTTGGAGAAAATTGCTGGAAATTAAGGGTAGCGGCCGCTACCATTTTGTGAAGAAAATGGGTCGCGGCCGCGACCCCTGTTTTTGAGAAATTCCAGTTCGAAGGTTCTGTGTGTGTGCAGACTGTAACTTTGTTCTTTTCCTTTCCTTCTGCATGCATGATTGTGAAGTATATATATATATATATATATATATATATGTAAATGCATGGCCATTTCATGCATAAATAGGATTTAAATGTTAGAATGCATGCATGAATTAATTATAGTTTTCATTTTATACATTGCATGCATGATTCTCATGCAATACGTACGTATATATATATGTATATATATATATCTATATATATATATTAATATTAAGTTAAATAATGATATATATATATATATATATATATATATATATATATATATATATATATATATATATATTAATTATGGTTTAATTTGTTTAAATTTTAGAATTTAATTGTTATTCAATTCATGGTTTATTTAATTTCCTAAATTTAATTGACTGTAATTACTTGTTTATTTTCTAATTGTAAATGTGATTGAATGTATGTAATTATCGAATTCCTAATTTTATATGTGATTTATTTTATGCTAAGATTTAATTGAAATTCTTGAATTAAATTGATTGAAAAGGTGAATTATGATTTGAACGAACGTGAATGAATGATGGAATGACTTGATTATATGAATTAAATTTCTTAATCGTGCACATGAACATTTCTTAACATAATTTTATCTTTTATACGCTCATGTCATAATCATTTCATTGCCGAGCGTCTTAATTGGTCATTTTGAGTCTCACTTTACCTTTCTTGCACAGATTTCGATCCCGTTGGAGACGAGGCCAATCCTTGAGGCTTTCGTATCTTCTTTTGTCATTACAAGGTGGGTTTCTCTACTACTTAGATAAAACGACCCGATATATCCCCCTATGTGAAAAGCTTTAAGCCAAAGTGATACGATATATATATATATATATTGAGTCTTTTATCGAGTAAACGATTGCAAACGTAAAGCCCTTATTTCTCGAATCCTACCAAATGTTTTGGCGAGTATTGATTGATTGATTGCACTGAATGGGGCCCGGGGTTCTTGGTGTGAGTGGCTATCCGAGGAAGCATGGGCTGACGGTGATCCCTCACACTAGTTCCCACTATTGAACAGCGGTACCGGACCTCGTCAGGAGATTGGCGGGGAAAGGGAGCTGAGTGCCATCTGGGGAGTCATGTAACCCCTTTTGGCCAATGATTGGGTGGCCGGGTCTTGCAAGCCCGCCCACCAACCCGGAGGAAGAAGGTGTATATGACCGATTGAATAGAATCGATTGATTGAGCACAACAGAATGATATGTATGAAAGACTTAATGAATGAATGATTGATTGAATCACACGTGGTGTTGGTTGGAGTTGATGCACGCCCACTCACCGGGCCACTAATGACCTATTGTAAAATTGATCATTATAATCCCTTCCGATGATTCCTCTATTTTTCCCACTTGGGAACCGTTTCTAAAACCTCGCTTGGGATTATAATCTGCATGTGATTGTTTAAATTCAGTTATATATTATATTTATGCCAATGTTTTATACCCACCAGTCCCTTTTGGACTGAACCCGTTTGGTTTTCAGCTGTTTGATGCAGGTGTCGAGAGAGCTAGGCGGGAATACGAGTCCTAGGTCTTGCATTCGTCTCTAGCTCTATATTTTGGTCTTACACTTACATCTCACACTTTCGATTATTGTATTTGGATATTATATCGGAGCGTACATATGTTTTGGGCCGTGATGGCTTGCATTGATGTATATGAATTATATTTTGGAGCTTGGATGCTCATGGTATATATATGATATGCTTTGCTCGTTTATTGCTTCCGCTTTATTGATTTTCTCTGATTCGTATGGTTAAGGGTTAGCCCGCCTAGCATAGAGTGTGTGTTTGTCCCCGTTCGCCGTGATTTAGCTCGGGTATGGATCGTTCATTTCATATTCGGGTCGGGTTTCGGTGCGGGGGATGTGACACCTTACGCTCGGGTGTTACAAGCACTCGAGGCGGTGGACCTGAGGACAGGTCCATTTTAAGGGGGAGAGGTTGTAACGCCCCGCATTTTCAAATTATACCGGTACGCACGCCACACGTGTGAGTTTGAGAGTTAGAACTTTTAAGCGTGCTTAATTGAATTATGTGACTAAGTGGATTATGTGATTAATTATCGAATTACCTATGTGTTCATTTAATTGCTATTTCATTTTAATTTCATTCCAATTCATTTTCTAACATATGCATAATTTATACATTTCATCTTATAACATATCTTTATATATATATACATATGTATATCTATACACTTAAACTAATTTTACAAGAATAATATTTCCATTACTTCATGCATTTATTCATGAAGCATGCACTTATATATAAATATATATATATATATATATATATATATGCATAATATCTCTACACTAATACACTCACACATTCATTATATATGCATATAATAATAAGAGCACTAAAGATCTATATACATATAATATACATAATATCTCCACTTTATCACTTTATACATATATACATTATAGCCATACTTATATTACATTACATACATTATACATATATCACATTTGCAAGACACAAACACACACAAACTCTCTACCACACCAATTACACACACTTATCACGATTCTTTCTCCATCACTCACATACACACATTTGATCACAAGCAAGAAGAAGAAGAAAGATCAATCCATCAAGCATCATCATCATCATCAAGATCATCTCCTCCATTTCATCACCTTCATTTCATTTCTTTCATTCCAATATTGGTATGGTATATTTTGGACTGATTATGAGTTGATGAACTAGGGTTTCTTGACTTAGATATTTATTCTTGATTTAAGTTTGAATATGTGATCATATATGTGTGTATCTTTGAATTATGGCATGAATACTTGAAGCTATTGGTTCATTTGGTTTCATGACTTTTATGGGATTTGTTTGATTGATCTAAGTGCTCAAATGATGGATTTATATGTTGTAATTGAAGTATGAGATGTATATTGATGATATAAGCTAGTTTTGAGGTGTTTATTTGTTGTTGATTGGTGTTGGGGAGGCATGGGAGCCTATTTCCGAGACTTGCCCTGTTTTTCCCCTGTTTTTTCGCCCAGCGGCAGGCCAAACGCCCGTTTGGCTTTTCAATTCATTCACCAAATGCCCGTTTCACTTCCCAGAATTTTGACCCGAGAGCTCCCAAACGCCCGTTTGGGTTTTCATACCATTTTTCAAACGGGTGTTTCTCCCTCATACGAACTCCGATTGACTTGATTTTTGAACCGTTGGAAACCTATTGAAGTCTAGAACAACTAAAATTGGAATCACAACAATGTAATTTTTAGATTGTGAGATATGATCAATTACTTTAGGTGTCGCCACTTTCTCGACAAACTACACTCGCGTAAATTCAAGCTTATGCCATTTACTCCTCGTTTGGAACTAGAATGCGAGGCATATATCATTTTAAAGGTATACATGTCTACTTTCATATCCAACAAATCAAACTCTATTCCAACTTCTAGAACTTAAGATATTCCTATTTTTCCATAGCTTCTACATTTCCGAAAATTGTCAACTTTTGCTGAACTTTGTAAAAACCTCTTTTATTGCATTCCTTTGACTTCCTAGGATCCCGTATGTGACTTATATGAACTATATGCTTGATTAATTGATGATTATGCTCTTATTTGACACTCTTTGGCTCTTACTTGGTTAGGTCTGATTGTTTGAATTCGTGTTTGATATATGAATTGAATTCATGTGAGTAATTGAGCATATGAACATGATCACACCCTTCCATGACATATTTATACTTTTTTCCATATTGAATCATCTCATAACCATGCCGTGTGTCTTACATGGTTTCATATCGATTCTTTTCTCACGAGCACATGTTATGCTTTCTCTTGTACAGTTCTTCTCCAGGGTGGAGACTTTCGAATCGAATAGGCACCCGTATCACTCATGATTCTTTTCTCAGGTTCTTCCAAGTGAGGGTGTTTTCGTTTTAGATAATTATCAACCCTATAACCCTTATGTGATATGTTCTGGCCAAAATCCTAATTATATATTTATGTATTGTTTTCAAGCAAAGTCATTGAGTCAATTCTTATCGAGTAAATGTTTTCAAGGAATGAATCAATTGCAATGAAACGTATTGGAATGTTCTAATGTAACGAATGTTTTGGCGAGATAAGGCATGCCACGTTCACGTTATTGGGCCCGGGGAAATGTGTGAATGGAGACCGGTACGACATCGGGTCGTCGGATAAGCCATTGCATATAGTACCCTTTGAGAGTATCTTACGCGACCGTGTAGTGTGGAAGGTGGGATACTCTTGAGCCGGTGGTTAACCCATCGAAGGAGCGGGTAGGAGTCATGAGCCCCCGTCTCGAAACGTCACGTCATGAGGTGGTAGGGCCTTGCAAACCCTTCCACCGCCCGAAGGTAGAAGGTTGAAATGTTTTACGATTATGTTCATGTTTACGTTATGCACCGTGCGGGAAGGCTGGGACACGGATTGCCCAAACGACTACGTTTTACGCTCGTATGTATTATTACGTAAAGTATGATCACGTATTCAAAAGTATTAAATCATGTTCATTGTACACGGTCGGAGTTTGGTTAGAGATAACACATGCTCACTCGCCGAGCCATAACGATTATTCATGCATTACGAACTTAATGAATTTTAATATCGATTAGTCGTAAAGACCGAGCATTGGTAAATGATTTCATGCCCTTCGTAGGAACTAACTTTTATAAAACCTTGCTAGGGATTTATGACTTGCATGTGCTTGTTTTTATACATATACGTACAACTCCTGCTCACTCAGTCTTCTAGAGACTGACCCCCTATTTTCCCTACTTCTCAGTCTTCTTGCAGGTTGTGCTAGGCGGGAGTCAACTTTTAGTATTCGTTCAAGTCTTCCACGTACACTCGAGTCACATTTCACCTTTATTATGTTTATTGATATCATATAATTAAATGGGCCTGTGTGCCAACGTATGTTTATGATTTATTGATTTATTATTGAATTTGGATTCGGGACAGGTTGCATGTGTAGTTGAACCCATTGGTAGGTGCATGTTGAATTTAATTTATGTTTTGATATGATCTGTTCATGTAACTTTATTGCTTCCGCATCACGTTTTGGTTACTGAGTTAATTGGTTCAGGGTTAGTTCCGCCTAGCTAGGAGTTGTTTTTTTTATTTTGTCACCCCTTCGCTATGAGTCCGGTTCATGCTGGATCATCCATTTCACCTGTGGACTAGACTTGTAGTGCGGGGGATGTGATGCCTATCGTCACGGGTGCTACACCACCTCGTGTGTGCATTTATTCATTTATTCGTTCATTAGCGATAACACAATCATTCATTCAGTCACAATCATTCGTTCATTCATTCAATCAATCATACAATCAATCATTACACTTACACCTTCTTCCTCCGGACGGTGGACGGGTTAGCAAGACCCGGCCACCTTAATCATTGACCAAAGGGGTGTCATGAGTTCCCCAAAGGCGCTCAGCCCCCTTCCCTCGCTAATCTCCTAGCGAGTTCCGGAATCTGTAATTTGGTTGGGACTAGCACATTGGATCACCGTCCGCCCTTCCTCCCCGGATAGCCATATGTACCAAGCCCCGGGCCCCCATACATGCAATCATTCAATACTCGCCAAAAAATTAGGTAAGGTATCACTAAATAAAAGGCTTAATATTAAAATCATAGACTCTTTGAAAGACTCGATATATATATATATATAATAATTACATGTTTTGCTTAAAACTTTCACATAATGGATATATCGGGTCGATTTATATCTAATAGCAGAGAAACGCATCTGTTACACCTTAACGACAATACCACAAGAAAGAAAGACTTGAGGTGTCCTATGAACCCGACATCTTCGCCCTGGAGAAAACTGTACAAAGACAACCTAGTGTATACATGAGACTCAAGACTCCATATGAACAATATACGACGCACGGCATGCTATGTACATGATATGAGATGCATACAAGGTATAAATCATGTTAAGAAGCCAAACTACCAACTATTTCATTCAATATGTTCCATACATGAAAGTTTCATATTCAAACGTTTCATAATTCAAAGCAATTCAAGTCATGAATTTCATATAACAATTAATACTCAAATATACCAAGTTCATAGCTCATATAAAACGTATCAAGTCATTCCATAATTTAAATCCATAATTCATAGCATAAAACTCCACAATTTAAAGGTTACACTTCATGAAATAATATCATACCACTTTAGTCTCATAAATTCATTTCAAATTCATATCTTCACATTTTATATCAAATGAATCCAAGAATTTCATATAATGATCATAACACGTACTATTTCACGTTTACAGTTAGAAAATAGGCAAATAAAAACGTTCAAGTCATGATCGGTAATTAAATAACACGAAATAGATAACAATTAAATTCTAAAATTGAAATAAATCAAATAATACTTAATATATATAATAAATAAATAAATATATATATACACACACATATATTCACATATGATCATGCATGCACATGCAAATATTATATATATATACATAGGTCATGCATAAATATATATATACTATATAAATAGTACAACACACACACACACACACATATATATATATATATATATATATATATATATATATATACATGCATTCAAAATCATATATATATATACCTACATACCAAACATGCATGCAAACAATCTAAATCTATGCACAAACTTAATTAAACACAACACACACACACCAGACTCATGCCTAATATATATATATACAGTACATACACATATCAGTCCATACTCAACAAAACAATTCCAAAGTAGGAGGTCCCCGCCCGGTCAATGAAATAACAGAAGCCTTCCCCGGTCGGGGAAGGAGATGCAGAATGAAACTGGGTGGGGACACATTCAGTCCAAAATCTCCGCGCCAGGGGAGATGAACGCAACAACAAAATGGACAGCAGCAGTTCAGGCAGAGCAAGGGAAGAATGAAGGCAAAAACAGGGCAAGACAAACACAAGACTTAAACCAACAATTAGACACATAAAGATGCATGAAAGAGCAGCAAAACATCAACAATTCAGGCCCCATAACAGTCCCAAATCACGTAGCAGCAGCCACACGAAAGTATGGAGGAAAAGAAGTCATTTTCATACAAAATTCATTAATGGTATCTCATTAAATCTTCAGCTACCACAAAATATATGTCCATATATGAAATAAGGGAAGTAAAGTGGTCACTTTCATGCTTTGAATCAAATAAAAACTCCAAATATTCAAAGAGATCAAGAATTTTAATCAAAACCTAACTATTCATATAACTCCAAACTTCATGAATATAGCCTCAAAATTAAGGATGCATGGATCAAAATGGACACAAAGGAATGTATAACACAACCCTAAACTCACCTTGTGAATTGGATGAAGGTTGGAAGAGATTTGAGCTCCAAAATCTCCAAAAATGGCAAAGTGACGGGAATAAACTGGAAGTCAGGAAGTTTGGCTGAGTCTGCTTCTTTGTGTGAGGGTTGGTTCAGTCTGGGGTGGTTAAGGTATAATAAAGGGTTAAGTTAGGTTTCTAAAGACTCCAACCATGGTTAATTTGGTTAAGGTTTGAAAATGTTATGGCCATTTTAGTAAAGTGTGGCAGTTTTAGCGCCGTTTCATTTTTCGGTTGGATTTCGAAGGTTCAAAAGAGTTAGGAAAAATATGAGGTTAAGTTCATTAAACCCAAATCTTCGATACGAGTCCAACGAAGTTGACGGAACTCAAATCCGAGTTCCCGAGCTCAAGATATCACATACGGAACCAAGGGTGCGCTAATTGCCCGTTAGCCCCCGATTTGGTTCCACAATTCAAAAATAAATTCGTTACCATGTCAAACGAGATCGAAAACATAAAATGAGCATATAGACATATTCATAACACACAAATCTACGATATACTGAATATTCACGAATTTTTGATATCAAATTATATAAGAACGGAGCGCGCTTAAATCACTAAAAAACAATGCATTAACAATTCATAACATATCAAATTAAATAAAAAAATTTTAATTCTATTTTTAAATTAAAACTTAAAGTCAACGATTTAAATGTTTGAAATTAATTAATATAATTAAAACATGATTAATTAACATTAATTCTTAATTATCAATTTAAATAAATAATTAACGAAATAAACTATAATAAAATAAAATAATAATAATTTATAATAAAATTAAATATTTAACACTTATAAAAAATTAATTCGCGCAATTTGGTAAACACTTACGTCATACCTGTACTACGGAGAAGTCGGGGCGTTACAATCTCTCCCCCTTAAAAGAATCCGTCCTCGGATTCACCGTTCGCCTAAAAACAATTAATGAGAGAACCCCGTCTCTCAAAAGCAACAAAGAGAGAACCCTGTCTCTCGAACAACAATGAGAGAACCCCGTCTCTCGAACAACAATTACATAAAAAAAATAAACGCCAAGAAGGAAAGGTTCAAAACAAGAATTACAATAATGAATAATCACGTAGGTCACACAAGGACACGTAATAAACCTCAATTACAACATAACAAGGTACAACAAAAATAATCAATTAGCAAGGTGTAGAGCATTAAAAATCAATTAAATTAAATTGCATGTATGCATATGCCATGAATGTTTTATGTACCGTTCACCGTAGCCAAGAAATTTGAAGTTGACTAATTCATGGTCCAATTGTATAATGTGACCCAAAAGCTGGCTTAGCTCTTGACTTATCTTTAATGCCCTTAATATGAGTGTTCGGTTGAAGAGAAGACAACTCTCGGCTGGTCCTACTTTTACTCTTACACCTTGATTACCTTCTTCAATTTGGCGGATTCCTTGGAATTCAATTAACTCTTAGAATAGTGCTCCCTTCCTTCTCAAACTCCTCACCCCTAACCTCTACATCTTCCCTTGACATGACTAACTCTTTCAACCAGTCGAACTCTGTTTTATCCTACATGTCATCATAACGTTCCTTCCACGAATCATGTTTGAATCTTCTATCCTTGTCAATGTCCGAATTCACCATATTGAAGATCCACTACTTCCAAGGGCTTAAGTTCGATTTCTATCTCATGATCGTTCCCACCACGGTTTTCTCCTTCATGAATTCTTCCTTAATCAAGTTAAAACTATCAATTCCTAGAGTCCGATCAGTCTTCTCGGGGATTCTTTCCCAACTCTTATTCAAGCTATCCCTTTATTCTCTTCAAGCCTGTAGACAAGCATTTGGTTTTAGCCCACTCAATTCCCTACTTAAATGTAAAACATTCCTTATAATTCTGGAAGTTTAATCCAAGTCCTGCAATGATCACCCTTTTCGATTCCTCTCAGGTTATCATAGAAAACGACAGGTGATTTCATATTATTCGTTTTGTTATGTGTCATCCAAACCCCTTTTTACACTTAATTGGGTAAACCTTCATTGACACCTTCCTGTTATATGGTAGCTTAATTCGGTTTCCTTTTACTAACACTAATAGGAATTCCCAGAAGTTCCCTCATAATTCCATCATCTTCAGAAATTCAACCCCGTACTTTGAATATCCCTTAGCAATCTTCAAGCTGAGTATAGTGATTTAACTTTTATTTGGGTGGTTCCATTGTTAAGACCGTTTTATTCTTTTCCTATCACCATCACTTGAACTTCCATATCGTCTATGGTTTGCATTTACCGTTGTTCCTACTAGAATACTATCTGAGCACAACCTTAAATCTTAAGTACAGCTCTTGGTCGTGCTCTCCCCCTTAACAAGAATTCCTGATCTCCCAAAACTTATTTCCTTGGGACGAACAACTCTAAGTGGAAAATGTGTTCGATAGCCTAGCTCACGTTCACTTTAAAGTGATTGATTGGAGCAACGACCCTTTCCTTTGCTTTCCAAACTCCTGTTTAACTCCATTAATTTCCCTAACTTGTCTCATCCAATTTATATGTCCTGAAACCATCCACTTCCATCTTTGTCCCACTTTATCAGCCCAAAATGTTTCTTCTTCACTTTGTTCAATAGGGCCTTGATCGAAGGAATGAGTGAAAGTAGTAAACGACGAAATCCCAACAAGTAAACATTAAAATGATGCGTGCTGGGTTAAGATGATAAATGCATGTAATAGATGTTTTAAACAAGGAAATGCAACATCAAGACATATAATTCAACAAATAAGTATGCAACAATAATTTAACAATTAGAGTATTAAAACTCATATAATAAAAATTTAAATAACTAATTTGCAATGCATGGTGCACGTGCTATGAATGCATTGAACCTGTCACCGTAGAGGTGTCTTTAGCACGATATCTTGTCCTTTGATCTCGATGTTGTGAGCATAAGTCGTAAGCTGAACATTGTTCGATCGTTGATGATGCTTCCCATAGTCCTCAATTTTCCATGGTCCGAGATCACGATCTCTTGAACCCATATTCTTCTAAATCTTCAAAGTTTCCTTGTATCCACTTATGTGCTCCCGCTATCCGAAATTGAAATCCCTCGAACCCAACTTCTTCCACGCCCATGAAATCGGTATCTTGACTTCCTTCAAAGATTGATTCCAAATGATGTTCCAAATCTTACCCTTAGTTGTCTCTCTGCTCAAGGTTCCCTTAAGTATTCTTTATGAATTCAATGATTGAATGAACTCATCTTCCAATTGCTTACACTTGAGCACAGAATTTCCCTTCAACAACTCTTTGCCTTTCTTTATCGTTTCCATTTGTTGCTCCATTACTCCCAACTCGAACTCATAACACGGCAATTCAACTTAAGTCTGGAAAACAAACTTCAATCCGACCAACGATAGAACCTTTGGTAGCTTGGGTTTCCATAATCTTGAAATCTCCATATCGATCGGTTCTCACTAACTCCTTTCAAGCTGACTTCTTCCTTACTCGAAATCCGAGTGTCTCAATTTACATCTTCTTCTCCCTTTGGCCCGAATTTGAGTTCTCTTAACGGCCTTCGTCTACTCGCTCATAAAATCCTTCCTTGTGGTTTCTATCCTGACTTCTCTTCCGATGAGGCTCTTTGAAATGATAAGAGAGCTTTGGTGCACCTTAGGACACCAAAGAACATGGCTTCATTTAGAAAAGACCACGAGCCCCTGATCTTTGTAGATAATCCCACCTTTTATCACGATGTTGAGTAATGAAATATAACTCCATGTTGATAGCCTTGCAGATTCAACACCAGACCTTCCAATCCCTTAATTCCATAGCCTCTCCATTAGTTTGCTAGAAGAACCCGTTGGTGAGGTTGATAAGAGCTTTATTAACATGATAATAACCTATAACAAAAAATTCCACTCAAATATAGATGCATGTAGATTAGCATATGCTTATGACACATGTTTAGATCAATCAAGACACATAAAATACAATTGCAACACCTAAAGCAACGAAATTGAAAGTAGATCACATATATCAAGAAATTTCGAGCAATTAATAACAATTTAACCATGAAAATTCAATGCAATGCACACATTGACAAGTTGTTCCTATGCCGTACGACATAAACTGACTCAATCACGACACAAGAACCCGGGTTTTGCAACCCTAGGCTCTGATACCACTTAAGGATGTAGCGCCCCAACGGAAGGCCCCACATCCCTGGTACCCCGACCCTCATACGAAATAGAGAGTCCATACACGAGACGAATTACAGCGAACGGGGACTCACTCACACTCTAGGCTAGGCGGGAACTAGAACCTTCGAAACCAATCAAACAAACTCATGAATTAACTGCGAGTACGGAAGCAAAACATAAGGTTAATCACAATGTAAGCAACAAGTGACGGGTTCAACTAACATAAATACCTTGTCCCGAAATTTCAAACATAAATCATAAAATAAACTATAATAGTTCGTACATTCGATGCAGAACTTAATCAATTTACAAAATACGTGAAGTGACTGAACTTAGACACAGAACTTGACAGACTCAGAATCCCGCCTAACACTCCAAAACCTGCAAGAACTGAAAACAAAGCCGGATTCAGTCTATAAGAGACTGGTGGGTATAAAACAGGGCATATAATAATATTATTATAGAATTTAAACACCCCCACATACAAGTTATAATCCCGTGCGAGGTTTTTAAGATATTTCCCAATTGGGTTAAAATAAAGAAAGCAACGCTCGGGATTAGAATAATCAATTTCATTCGTAATCACTCATGAGGCCAATACGTGAGCCCGGCGAGAGGGCGAATTCTCCAACCTCCACCTCGTGTGTGCATTTATTCATTTATTCGTTCATTAGCGATCACACAATCATTCATTCAGTCACAATCATTCGTTCATTCAATCGTTCATTCATTCAATCAATCATGCAATCGATCATTACACTTACACCTTCTTCCTCCGGGCGGTGGACGGGTTAGCAAGACCCGGCCACCTCAATCATTGACCAAAGGGGTGTCATAAGTTCCCCAAAGTCGCTCAGCCCCCTTCCCTCTCTAATCTCCTAGCGAGTTTCGTAATCTGTAATTTGGTTAGGACTAGCACATAGGATCACGGTTGGCCCTTGCCTCCCCAGATAGCTATATATACCAAGCCCCAGGCCCCCATACGTGCAATCATTCAATACTCACCAAAAAATTAGGTAGGGTATCACTAAATAAAAGGCTTAATATTAAAATCATAGACTCTTTGAAAGACTCGATATATATATAATAATTACATATTTGGCTTAAAACTTTCACATAATGGATATATCGGGTCGATTCATATCTAATAGAAGAGAAACTCACCTGTTACACCTTACCGACAATACCAAAAGAAAGAAAGACTTGAGGTGTCCTATGAACCCGGCATCTCCGCCCTGTAGAAAACTGTACAAATACAACATAGTGTATACGTGAGACTCAAGAATCCATATGAACCATATACGATGCTATCTACATGATATGAGATGCATACAAGGTATAAATCATGTTAAGAAGCCAAACTACCAAGTATTTCATTCAATATGTTCCATACATGAAAGTTTCATATTCAAACGTTTCATAATTCATATCAATTCAAGTCATGAATTTCATATAATAATTAAAACTCAAATATACCAAGTTCATAGCTCATATAAAATGTATCAAGTCATTCCATAATTTAAATCCATAATTCATAGCATAAAACTCCACAATTTAAAGGTCGCACTTCATGAAATAATATCACACCACTTTAGTCTCATAAATTCATTTCAAATTCATATCTTCACATTTTATATCAAATGAATCCAAGAATTTCATATAATGATCATAACACGTACTATTCCACGTTTACAATTAGAAAATAGGCAAATAAAAACGTTCAAGTCATGATCGGTAATTAAATAATGCGAAATAGATAACAATTAAATTCTAAAATTGAAATAAATCAAATAATACTTAATATATATAATAAATATATATATATATATATATATATATATATATATAAATAAATATATACATATATTCACATATGATCATGCATGCACATGCAAATATTATATATATACGTATAATCATGCATGTATTAACAACAAATAATTTAATTCTAATACACATGCATGCAAATATTATATATATATATATATACGTAGGTCATGCATAAATATATATATACTATATAAATAGTACAACACACACACACATATATATATATATATATATATATATTCACCAAATATATATATATATATATATATATACATGCATGCAAAATCATATATATATATACCTACGTACCTAATATGCTTGCAAAGAATCTAAATCTATGCACAAACATAATTAAAAACAACACACACACACCAGACTCATGCCTAATATATATATATATATATATATATATATATATATGCAGTACATACACATATCAGTCCATACGCAACAAAACAATTCCAAAGCAGGAGGTCCCCGCCCGGTCAATGAAATAATACAAACCTTCCCCGGCCGGGGAAGGAGATGCAGAATAAAACTGCACAAAGTGTCCCTGCCCGGGGACACATTCAGTCTAAAATCTCCACGCCCGGGGAGATTAACGCAGGAATAAAATGGATAGCAGCAGTTCACGCAGAGCAGGGGAAGAATGAAGGCAAAAACAGGGCAAGACACACACAAGACTTCAACCAACAATTAGACACATAAAGATGCATTAAAGAGCAGCAAAACATCAACAATTCGGGCCCTATAACAGTCCCAAATCACGTAGCAGCAGCAACACGAAAGTATGGAGGAAAAGAAGTCATTTTCATACAAAATTCATTAATGGTATCTCATTAAATCTTCAACTACCACAAAATATATGTCCATAAATGAAATAAGGGAAGTAAAGTTGTCACTTTCATGCTTTGAATCAACTAAAAACTCCAAATACTCAAAGAGATCAAGAATTTTAATCAAAACCTAACTATTCATATCACTCTCCAAACTTCATGAATATAGCCTCAAAATTAGGGATGCATGGATCAAAATGGACACAAAGGAATGTATAACATAACCCTAAACTCACCTTGTGAATTGGATGAAGGTTGGAAGAGATTTGAGCTCCAAAATCTCCAAAAATGGCAAAGTGACGAGAATGAACTGGAAGTCAGGAATTTTGGCTGAGTCTTCTTCTTTGTGTGAGGATTGGTTCGGTCTGGGGTGGTTAAGGGATGATAAAGGGTTAAGTTTGGTTTCTAAAGACTCCATCCATGGTTAATTTGGTTAAGGTTTGAAAAAGTTATGGCCATTTTAGTAAAGTGTGGCAGTTTTGGCGCCGTTTCATTTTTCGGTTGGATTTCGGAGGTTCAAAAGACTTAGGAAAAATATGAGTTAAGTTCATTAGACCCGAATCTTCGATACGAGTTCAACGAAGTTGACAGAACTCGAATCCGAGTTCCCGAGCTGAAGATATCACATACGGAACCAAGGGTGCGTTAATTGCCCGTTAGCCCCCGATTTGGTTCCACAATTCAAAAATAAATTCGTTGCCACGTCAAACGAGATAAAAAACATAAAACGAGCATATAGACATATTCATAACACATAAATCTACGACATATTGAATTTTCTCAAATTTTCGATATCAAATCATATAAGAACGGAGCACGTTTAAATCACTCAAAAACAATGCATTAACAATTCATAACATTTCAAATTAAATAAACAAATTTAAATTCTATTTTTGAATTAAAACTCAAAGTCAACGATTTAAATGTTTGAAATTAATTAATATAATTAAAACTCGATATATATACATGTAATAATTTGGCTAAAACTTTTACACATCGGGTATATCGAGTCATTTATCTAAATAGAAGAAAAACCCACCTGTTACACCTTACCGAACAATACCAAAAGAAAGAAAGACTTGAATGTAGCCTATGAACCCGGCAAGTCTCCGCCCTGGAGAAAACTGTACAAGAGACAACACCGCGCAATCGTGAGACTAAAGACTCCATATGAACCATATATGACGCACAACAACGCAATGAACATGGTATGAAGTGCCTATGAGACAATAACATATTATGAAAATGTCCATGTGCACAATTAATGCGTTAGAAGCACATAAACGAGCAATTCATTCAATTTCAATCAATACATGAAGGTTTCAAGCCCGAGCGTTTCATATCTTTCATAGTTCATAGCAATTCAAGTCATGAATTTCATATAACAATTAGCTCAAAGATAACTAGTTTACAATTAGAGAATAGGCAAAATAAAGGCATTTAAATCAACTAAATATATAAGAACATGAAATGGATGACAATTTACTTCCTTAAATCTAAATAAATTAAATAATTCATAATACATATAATACACATAAGTATATATATATACATATACCACGTATATGTATGCATGCAATATTATATATATATATATATATATATAACACATGCACAATATATAATATCTATACATTATACATGTACACACATGCATAATAATATATATAAGTACGTACAAATGCATGCACATACAAAATAACACACTCACGTACTCATGCATGCAATATATATATTTAATACATATTACATTTACACAAGCACACACAAGCATTCATTCTACATATTATAAATATATATATATACATACATTACCCAATATATATATATATATATATATATTACATATACGTACACACATACAACAACAACTTAACATGCATGCAGCAGACAAAAAAATAAAATAAATATTCCCCGCCCGGGGAGAATTTCTTTACAAATCTCCCCGACCCGGGTAGAAGGTTACAGAAGGTGCAACAAGGAAGTAAGTTCAACTCTCCCCGCCCAGGGAGGGTGTCCAGTCGCGAGAAACGGCAGAAAATCATGGCTTCATTCCCCTGTTCCAACTGCACAAATACACAACAACACACAAGGCACTCCAAGGAAGTAAACTCAACAGCAAACACCACAACAACAACCTCTAATTCATACACAAACCAACCCACACGCAACAAGGTATCAACGAAGGGGAGAAGGGGAAAAGCTTGGGAAAAACCTTAACTCCATTAATGGTAACTCAACAAACACTCAACCAATACTTAATACCAGTTCACACAACAATAAATGAGGTACAAGGAGTTCATATAAAGCTTCATATCAAGATTACCAAAGAATTCCAAGAAATCACATATTCTTCAAATGACCTAACTATTTATCTCAAGGATCAAAACTCAATCAAACATGGATTAGATTCTGAAATTCTTGGATGAAAATGATCACATAAGCATTAAGATACCAATTATGTACTTACCCCTTGAATTTGGTTGAGTTTGGAAGAGATTGGAGCTCAAAATCTCTTATGGGTGAATAGTTATGGGAATAGTGATCAAGTCCCCAAATTTGTAGCAATTTCTCCTCTTCTTCTTGCCTTGAACGAAATGAGTGAGGGAGGGAGTGATAGTGTAATGTATAAGGGAAAAGTGGGCCCAAAAATTAGATAAAAAACTTAAGTATTGAGGGAGATATAAGCAAAATGGTAAAGGGTGGTCATTTAAGCACGAGATCAGTTTTTCGGTGAAAATTCGGAGGTTCAAACGTGTTTAGAAAAATATGAGGCTTGCTCCATTAAACCCGGATCCTCAATACGAGCTCAACAGAGATAACGGAACTGGAATCTGAGTTCCCGAGCTCAAGATATGACGGTCGGAACCGAAGGTGCGCTAAATGCCCTTTAGCCCCCGTTTGGGTCCCGTCTCCAAAATAAAATTCATTACCACATCAAACGAGATCGAAAATATGAAACGAGCACATATACACGTTCATAACACATAAATCTACAACATACTAAAATTTCACAAAATTTCAAATTCAAATCGAATAGGAACGACACGCTATCATACCACTCAAGTACATATCATTTAAGAATACATAGAATTCCAAATTCAATAATAAAATTAAATTACATTTCAAAACAAATTTATAAAATTTATAACGAATTAATTATAAAATTAATGATAATAAAATTAAAGATAAAATTAATTAACATATTAACAATTAATTATAAAATTAAATATACAAAACACTTATAAATAATCAATTGGCGCAATTTGGTAAACACATACGTCATACCTGTACCTTCGAAAAGTCGGGGCGTTATAACCTCTCCACTTTAAAAGAATCCGTCTTCGGATTCACTGTTCGCCTGAAAACAATTAATGAGAGAACCCTGTCCCTTACAAGCAACAAGCAGAGAACCCCGTCTCTCGAACAACAATGAGAGAACCTCAACTCTCAAAACCAGCAAAGAGAGAACCCCATCTTTTGAGCAACAATGAGAGAACCCCGTCTCTCAAAAGTAGCAAAGAGAGAACCTCGTCTCTCGAACAACAATGCAAAAAGGGCCAAAGCACAAAAATGTAAATACATCAAATAATAAACACCAAGAAAGAGATTTCAGATCAAGAATTACAACAATCAATAATCACGTAGGTCACACAGAGGCAGGTAATATACATTAACTACATCACTTATAACCATAACAGAGAACAACAAATATAGTTAATTAGTAAGGCATATAGCCTCAAGAAATCATTTAAATTTAAATTGCGTGTATGCATATGCCAAGAATATTTTATGTACAGATCACCATAGTAAAGAGTTTCGAAGTTGGTAGTTTCTTTGTCCAAGACATGGTCTGGCCGAAAAGCTGGCTCGGTGCTTGACTTGTCTTCAATATCTTTATATGCCCAATGACAAGATGGTAAACCCTTTAATGATTCTATTCTGACTTTTACTGTTTCTAACTTTCTTCGATCCCTCGTCATTCACTTATAGTCTTCTTTTAGCTAGACCAACTCTTTTAAGCAACCGTTCTTTGACCTTCCCGTATACCTTTAGAACATCCATCCCGGTGTCAGATCCATAACTGCTATCTTTACCCATATCGGAGTCTACCATATTTTCGAAGGCAACTACTCTTGCAACCCTGAAAGTTTAATCCCGATCTTGAGATATTCGGCATCATGGTTTATCTCAGCACGAATCTTTTCCTATCTTCTTCTAGGTTATCCCTTCATCCTCTTAAAGCCTTTAAGGTTGCATTCGGTTTTCGGCCCACTCAATTCCCTAATCGAAGATAAAACATTCTTAGTGATTCAAGTCCTTGAATGATGATCCTTTTTATTCATCTTTTCTCAAATTTCCTTCCAAGTTATCACGTAAAAAGAACAACTGATCACTTAATAATATTTGCTTCGTTATATGTTGTCTGAACCCCTTTTTATACATAATTGAATTAACCTTTATTGTCACCATCCTATTATATGATAGCTTGATCCGGTTTTCTTTTTTCCAAAGCTAATTTGGGAGTTCCCATAAGCTCTCTCATAATTCCATCATCTTCAAAAATCCAAATACCGCATTATGAATACTTTTGGGAAAACGAACAGAAACGCAGCAGAAATTTAAAATTTTCCCAACTAAGCAAGGATCGAATCTTGCAATTCCTATTCCTAAATTCGTAGAGATCAACAAACTCACTTAATTAGAAGCTTTCTTGATACGTTCTAGCGGCCCAAGAACTCTCTTCACGCGGCTTGATCCCCAAAAGCTCCTTGGAATCTTTCAAGACCTCACGATAGTAGCCCTCTAGAGAAAATAGTCCACCAACCGTGATCACGATCCGAATAGGGAGGATGCTAGTTCTATATTCGGTATTTAGGCTCTAGTGTTTAGTGTATAATTTAGAGAAGGAGAAATTTTGCTATCATCATCCCATGGGGTTCGAACCCCCTTATCTATAAGGGTAGGGTTCAAACCCGTTCTCCCTTGTGGAAAAGGATTCCAAACTCTTTTGGAAAGGGATATCTTTCTTGGAGACTAAGTCTCTTACTTTGACCAAAAGTCCACCTTTTGACCAACTTGTTGGGCAAGAATAATATCTAACTCTTTTAGATATTTTATTTTATTTTATTTATTTTACAATAAATAACTTGAAGACTAATAATATAATTAATTCATAATTAATTATTTATTAGATTTTATTTCTCTAAAATTGGACTTTAATTTTAATTCAAAATTAAATGAAAGTCCATTAAATAATTAACACATTAATTATTTAATACACACATATAGATGCACACGTGACTACACGTGTCATCCACGTGTTCCACACGTGTGGACCCCACCATTCACTTAATGGCTCGATCAACTCGTTTAATCAATTCAAGCCTTAACTGTAACACCCCGGAGCGAAGGGCGCCACATCCCCCCCACCATAACCCAACACGTGAAGCAAAATGGGAACTCCGTCCACGTATCAAGCCACGGCGAACGGGTGACAAATAAAAATCCAACCTAAGTTAGGCGGTCTAGACCCTACTCAGAGTGCGCAAAACAAAAATCGCGGAAGCCAACAACTAAAACTTATAGCATGCAAGCACAAATCATATCTTGTTCTCCACATAATACTCATAAATCCGTAGATACAAAACAATTATACGAAACTGAATCCCAGGACAGAACTAAGTAGCAAATTAATATATATTTTGAAATTAACAAATTGCGTAAAATAACCGAGATACAATGCATGAGACTCAAGCTCTCCCAAAACCAAGACTCAAAGACAACCGCCTAGCTCCAACTCCCACAAAACGGGTACCTGCAACCTCAAATCAAAGGGGGAAAAAGATAGAAATAACGAGGGTCAGTCCTAGAGACTGGTGAGGGGGCTAACACACGCACCCATACATATACATAATAGCAAAACATATACAAAGCAGAAAGGGTTCATGAACCGGGCACGGTTTTTGGCATTCTAAAACATTTAACTCGTGGTAATATATATAAAGAAAGAAGTTTGGGGCCAAAGGCCGAATTCAGTCAAGTTTTAGAGTTTAGAAATCCACCCCCTTTTCACAACCATAAACGAAACATAACGAACCGAAAGCTTAAATCCAACCGACTTACTCCAAAAACAAAGGCGAGGCGAAACACAAAACGAATCACAAATCAATCCCACCTCCACACCGTTTGGGGAAGAGAGGTGCCCCTCTCAACCCACCACAGAACGAAACTTGTGAACCGGAGGATCCCGCCCGGTTCCTTCGACGGCCAGCCAAAATGCGCTCCGTCGGCATAGGAGAACGAAGTCTCCCGTTGGTGGAGAAGTGCACAGGGGTCGTAACCGGTGACCCCACGGTCGTCCCGGGTCTCCCTTACCGACAACTCCGGGGCCCATCACACATATAACACACATATATTCTTATACTTATCACACTTACCAGACGAAGCTTATTCACAAGTCATACCACACTTACACACACACCTTCTTATCAAAGCTTATCAAAACAAACGAAAATAGAGCTTATATACTTATAAAAGCGTTTTCAAAGCCTCTTGAAAAACGGGACAAAACCCCCAAAATACATATCAAAACACATATCTATATAGATATACATATATATATCGCATACGGGTTCGAAATACAAATAGGGTTTTAGGTCATCATAACTAAAAGGAAAGAAAACGTCACCTGGATGACCAATCCGAACAAAACGGACCAAAAGGAGTCAAACGAACCACTTCCTCACATCGTAATGAACCTAAGAACAAAGCAAAGAGCAGGAGGCACACTTAGACTCAAAATAAACCATATTGACGCTCGGCGAATGCATATGAATGCAAGTGATACGTATGGAGCTTAAAAAATTGACATATAATGCATACGAGTTCATTTTAATGCATAAGTCTCATAAATCATATCAAACGGATTCACAGATTTCATATAACGATCATATCGTACTATACAACATGTTATCAAAGCATTCATAGCATAGAAGGAGCAAGGAATGACCATACAAGGCATATAGACCACAAACGGGATAAGAGAAAGCAACGAAAAGCAAGGGAACGGAAAAGAGTTACACTTACAAATCAAACCGAGGGGAATGACACGCCCGTGTCATCCCAGAAGCCTAAACTGAGACACCCCCGTGTCTCAGTACAGGCGGGAAACAAAGCTACAAAAAAGGGGTGACACGCCCGTGTCACTCCCAAAGAACAAACCGAGATACGGGGGTGTCTCGGTACAGAGGCCAAAAGGAGCGAAAAGGGCTGACAACTGCGGTTTAAAAAGGGGAAAAATAAAGAGCAAATCAAGGGCTGAAAGAGAGGGAACTACTCAGGCCTCAAATACACACATAACATGCATGAAATACACACAAAAGAATCACATTAAAAGGCCAAAGAATGAAGCAACAAAGATCATTCAAATCAAGCAACGAAAATCGGACAAAGAAGAGCATATCATGCATTCATGCCATGATCACCAACTTAGGGGCTGAGTTTTGAGTTAAAAGTTTGAAAGAGCAAGGTTAACATGCAAAGCAATTAGTATACAACATCTCCATGCAAATTCACACGAATTGGAAGCCATTAACTCAAGAACCAAAGCACAAATCCACACAGCAGTTCCAAAACAGGGGAGCAGTTTTTAAGGTTCAAGAACTCAAGTTTGCAGCCATAATAAAACATGAATTCAGGGAAAAACGAAGCACATTCATAGAACAACATGTATAATACATAACCAAGCATTAGCACACGAAATTGGAGGCAAGAATTCCAACATTTGGTCTCAAAAACGTGACAACAGTCCACTGAAAAAGAGCAGATTTGCAGCAGTTCGGTTTTCAAGTTTCATGGCCAAAAACTCAAGGTTTCAATCATGTTATCAATGGAGAATCAACCCTAACACATCTATCATGAATTATAGATCAAGAATGGAAGCAAAGAAGTTCATATAATCACCAAGGAAGCACCAAATCAACCACAAACTTAAGCTAAGCCATGGATTCAAAAATTTGAGCTAGCCCTTACTATTCATGCAAGCTTCCATACCCTTACTAAATCTGAATTAAATCATGGATTTCAAGGATCAAATGAAGCATAGAAGAGAGGAGAATACATAAATATACTTACCTTTAAGATATGAAGAAGTATGGAGAAGATTTGTCTTCAAAATCTCAAGACATGGAAAGGGCTTCTTCTTCTCTTCTCTTTTCTCCATGGATCAGCTGCTCTTCCTCCTCTTGTGGGTGTGTTGGACGAAATGAAAGGGTAGGGAAGGGATATGGCTGAGTTAATATCATATAAACCAAGGTTAAAGGCTTGAGCATGGTTAAATTTGCCCCACAAGTGTAAGACTAGTCAAAGATGGTGCCTTTGGCGCAAGATGTTCGTCCCAGGCGAAAAACGAGGGTCCAAATGGGCTTAGAAAAATACCAAATCAGGTTCCTTGGCTTCATCTCTTCGTTACGAGTCCAACGCATCTTCCGAAATTCGAATCCAAATTCCCTAGCCCAAGTTATGACCTCCGGGAACAAGAGGCGCGCTATAAACTAGTTAGGCCCTCATGTCCCTCGTCAAATACCAAAGGTTTAAAACCTCGACAAACGAACACGAAAACTTAAAACGAGCATGCAAACACATTCATAACTCACATATATCATGCATACCAAAATTTCACAAAAATCGAAATTGAATTCCGGTACATAACGAGCAAATTACGAGCATACGAAACTTAAACGTTTAAAATTCAAAGTTCATGAATATAAACAATTAATTTCATATAAATTCAAATAATCATAAAAGCATTCAAATAACATTCAAATACGTAACTAAATAATTTAAAGCACATAAAACCCTCTCGTTACGGCCAACAACTAAAACTTATAGCATGCAAGCACAAATCATATCTTGTTCTCCACATAATACTCATAAATCCGTACATACAAAACAATTATACGAAACTGAATCCCAGGACAGAACTAAGTAGCAAAATAATACATATTTTGAAATTAACAAATTGCCTAAAATAACCGAGATACAATGCATGAGACTCAAGCTCTCCCAAAACCAAGACTCAAAGACAACCGCCTAGCTCCAACTCCCACAAAACGGGTACCTGCAACCTCAAATCAAAGGGGGAAAAAGATAGAAATAACGAGGGTCAGTCCTAGAGACTGGTGGGGGGGCTAACACACGCACCCATACATATACATAATAGCAAAACATATACAAAGCAGAAAGGGTTCATGAACCGGGCACGGTTTTTGGCATTCTAAAACATTTAACTCGTGCTAATATATATAAAGAAAGGAGTTTGGGGCCAAAGGCCGAATTCAGTCAAGTTTTAGAGTTTAGAAATCCACCCCCTTTTCACAACCATAAACGAAACATAACGAACCGAAAGCTTAAATCCAACCCACTTACTCCAAAAACAAAGGCGAAGCGAAACACAAAACGAATCATAAATCAATCCCACCTCCACACCGTTTGGGGAAGAGAGGTGCCCCTCTTAACCCACCACAGAACGAAACTTGCGAACCGGAGGATCCCGCCCGGTTCCTTCGACGGCCAGCCAAAATGCGCTCCGTCGGCATAGGAGAACTAAGTCTCCCGTTGGTGGAGAAGTGCACAGGGGTCGTAACCGGTGACCCCATGGTCGTCCCGGGTCTCCCTTACCGACAATTCCGGGGCCCATCACACATATAACACACATATATTCTTATACTTATCACACTTACCAGACGAAGCTTATTCACATGTCATACCACACTTAAACACACACCTTCTTATCAAAGCTTATCAAAACAAACGAAAATAGAGCTTATATACTTATAAAAGCGTTTTCAAAGCCTCTTGACAAACGGGACAAAACCCCCAAAATACATATGAAAACACATATCTATATAGATATACATATATATATCGCATACGGGTTCGAAATACAAATAGGGTTTTAGGTCATCATAACTAAAAGGAAAGAAAACCTCACCTGGACGACCAATCCGAACAAAACGGACCAAAAGGAGTCAAACGAACCACTTCCTCACATCGAAACGAACCTAAGAACAAAGCAAAGAGCAGGAGGCGCACTTAGACTCAAAACAAACCATATTGACGCTCGCCGAATGCATATGAATGCAAGTGATACGTATGGAGCTTAACAAATTGACATATAATGCATACGACTTCATTTTAATGCATAAGTCTCATAAATCATATCAAACGGATTCACAGATTTCATATAACGATCATATCATACTATACAACATGTTAGCAACGCATTCATAGCATAGAAGGAGCAAGGAATGACCATACAAGGCATATAGACCACAAACGGGACAAGAGAAAGCAACGAAAAGCAAGGGAACGGAAAAGAGTTACACTTACAAATCAAACCGAGGGGAATGACACGCCCGTGTCATCCCAGAAGCCTAAACTGAGACACCCCCGTGTCTCAGTACAGGCGGGAAACAAAGCTACAAAAAGGGGGTGACACGCCCGTGTCACTCCCAAAGAACAAACCGAGACATGGGGGTGTCTCGGTACAGAGGCGAAAAGGGGCGAAAAGGGCTGACAGCTGCGGCTTAAAAAGGGGAAAAACAAAGAGCAAATCAAGGGCTGAAAGAGAGGGAACTACTCAGGCCTCAAATACACACATAACATGTATGAAATACACTCAAAAGAATCACATTAAAAGGCCAAAGAATGAAGCAACAAAGATCATTCAAATCAAGCAACTAAAATCGGACAAAGAAGAGCATACCATGCATTCATGCCATGATCACCAACTGAGGGGCTGAGTTTGGAGTTAAAAGTTTGAAAGAGCAAGGTTAACATGTAAAGCAATTAGTATAAAACATCTCCATGGAAATTCACATGAATTGGAAGCCATTAACTCAAGAACCAAAGCACAAATCCACACAGCCGTTCCAAAACAGGGGAGCAGTTTTTAAGGTTCAAGAACTCAAGTTTGCAGACATAATAAAGCATGAATTCAGGGCAAAACGAAGCATATTTATAGAACAACATGTATAATACATAACCAAGCATTAGCACACGAAATTGAGGCAAGAAGTCCAACATTTGGTCTAAAAAACGTGACAGCAGTCCAGTGAAAAAGAGCAGATTTGCAGCAGTTCGGTTTTCAAGTTTCATGGCCAAAAACTCAAGGTTTCAAGCATGTTATCAATGGAGAATCAAACCTAACACATCTATCATGAATTATAGATCAAGAATGGAAGAAAAGAAGTTCAAATAATCACCAAGGAAGCACCAAATCAGCCACAAACTTAAGCTAAGCCATGGATTCAAAAATATGAGCTAACCCTAACTATTCATGCAAGCTACCATACCCTTACTAAATCTGAATTAAATCATGGATTTCAAGGATCAAATGAAGCATAGAAGATAGGAGAATACATAAATATACTTACCTTTAAGATATGAAGAAGTATGGAGAAGATTTGTCTTCAAAATCTCAAGACATGGAAAGGGCTTCTTCTTCTCTTCTCTTTTCTCCATGGATCAGCTGCTCTTCCTCCTCTTGTGGGTGTTTTGGACGAAATGAAAGGGTAGGGAAGGGATATGGCTGAGTTAATATCATATAAACCAAGGTTAAATGCTTGAGCATGGTTAAATTGGCCCCACAAGTGTAAGACTTGTCAAAGATGGTGGCTTTGGCGCAAGCTGTTCGTTCCGGGTGAAAAACGAGGGTCCAAATGGGCTTAGAAAAATACCAAATCAGGTTCCTTGGCTTCATCTCTTCGTTACGAGTCCAACGCATCTTCCGGAATTCGAATCCGAATTCCCTAGCTCAAATTATGGCCTCCGGAACAAGAGGCGCACTAAAAACTAGTTAGGCCCTCATGTCCCTCGTCAAATACCAAAGGTTTAAAACCTCGACAAACGAACATGGAAACTTAAAAAGAGCATGCAAAAACATTCATAACTCACATATATAATACATACCAAAATTTCACAAAAATCGGAATTGAATTCCGGTACATAACGAGCAAATTACGAGCATACGAAACTTAAACGTTTAAAATTCAAAGTTCATGAATATAAACAATTAATTTCATATAAATTCAAATAATCATAAAAGCATTCAAATAACATTCAAATACGTAATTAAATAATTTAAAGCACATAAAACCGTCTCGTTACGGCGTACCTGGAAATCCGAACGATCGGGATGTTACATTAACCCACAAGAACGGGTTGTTATGTGTGACCCTCTAGGTTCTTAATTCAATTAGCAGCGACCCTAATTAATTAATTCTCTAATTAATTAATCAGTCCACAGATCAAACAACCATAGTCTATCAACAGGTGTTTGACCCCTAGCTGAATAACAATGTCTCGATTCGTTAGAAACTTAAGTCATTGACATATGTGAGATACAATCCTCCTACGTCCCATCTCTCAATCAAGATCTAGGGTAAGGGAATAATTAGAACCCTAGTAATCTTGATCTTAATGCTAAGTGCGGTTCATTTCCATTTGATCTCAATCCAAGAAACTCTTTCTTGATCTCTTAATCCACTGCCTTGGCCAAGGACTCCTAGATGGCATATGAATGACTTAAACAATAAGAGATCATCATCTTGCTAATGCAAGCGTAGGTCCTTTATCGATTCTCATATACTTTCATGTGCCACTTGTGCAGCCCCAGCGTAAGCCTTGAATCAGTTGTCTAAGGCAACACCCTTTAAAGCTTACACCTAAGACTACAGAGTTAGCTCATAAAGTATCACTGGAACCTCAAGTTTAAGGATAACTTAATCACATCAATGACTCGTGAGATATTTCCTAATCTGGAAGTTTTTATTTCCAGATATAGAAACTTCATTTCCCATTCACACGGGGCACCTCAGCGCACCTACTTAGAATAAGTAAGTACCCCCATGTATCACACACGTACCAACTATACACTTTGCACCCCATAAAACAAGGTGGTCCTTCTTAAGGGCGTGATCACACGAGCAAGCCTCGAATGAGTCAAGTTGACACTCCCACTATCTTTTGGACTCATTGGCTAGGAGTGATTTCTAATCATGACTTATGTGATATAGAGCTCGTTTCATGAACCATTTCGCTTAAATGGTTGAGTCCTATAAGTCATATTGATTAGGGGAGTTCTTGTACATGTGCAGTCAAAAGTAAACACACAATCAAACAAGAGCATATAAAGAAGTGTTGCCTTAATTCCTATTATTCAAAGATTGTCTGCGATTTACAAAAGTAAAGTACTAAAGCTGACTATTACATCGGCTTTCAGGGCACTATTCCTAACAATCTCCCACTTGCCCGTCAAAGCCATTCAGGAGCTGATCTAAGTCCCATCTTCACAAGGTGACCTTCGAAAGCTTCTCGACTAAGGGGTTTAGTAAGCGGGTCTGCCACGTTTTCTGCTGATGTGACCCTCTCAATTTGCACATCACCTTTTTTGATGATATCACGGATTAGCTGATATTTCCTCATAATGTGCTTGGTCCGTTGGTGAGATCTTGGTTCTCTTGCTTGAGCAACCGCCCCAGTGTTGTCACAAAACACAATAATGGGGTCTTTCATACTAGGAACAACCTTCAAATCTTGAATGAAGTTTCTAATCCAAACACCTGCCTTAGCTGCATCGTTTGTAGCTAAGTATTCGGCCTCAGTGGTTGAATCTGCAGTGGTCATCTGCTTGGAACTTTTCGAACTCACTGCTCCACCGTTAAGGCAGAAAATGTATCCTGACATTGACTTAAAGTCATCTAAGTTAGAAACAAAGGTTGCATCGCAGTATCCTCCGATTACTAGATCTTTCTGTCCTCCGTATACTAAGAATAAATCCTTAGTGCTTCGTAAGTACTTTAAGATATCCTTCATGACAGTCCAGTGACCTTCTCCAGGGTCTGATTGGAAACAGCTTGTTACACTAAGTGCATATGCCACATCTGATCGAGTACATATCATTGCATAAATTATGCTACCTATTGCTGAGGCATAAGGCACATGAGTCATTCTTTCCTTCTCAAGGTTTGTTTTAGGACACATCTTCTTTGAAAGAGATGTTCCTACACTCATGGGAAGAACTTTATTCTTCGCATTCTCCATATTGAACCGTTTTACTACTTTGTCTATGTACATCGACTATGACAGTCCTATCAATCTCTTAGATCTATCCCTATAGATTTTTATCCTAAGAATGTAGGACGCATCACGAAGATCTTTCATCTTGAATTAGTTCGATAACCAGTAGTTGGTAACTTCCATGTCATCATTCGAATTCCCAATTAGGAGGATGTCATCGACATAAAGCACCAAGAATTGCACTGAAGTTTCCAATTCCTTTCTATACACGTAAGATTCATTCGAATTTTGAACGAAGCCAAACGCTTTGACTGCTTCATCAACACGAATGTTCCAATTCCTAGAAGCCTGTTTCAATCCGTAGATTGATCTTGGAGCTTCCAAACCTTTTGCTCACTCCCACTGAATGTGAAAACTGTGGGTTGATCCATATAAATGTCTTTATCAATATCTCCATTGATAAAGGCAGTTTTCACATCCATTTGCCAAATCTCATAGTCGTAATAAGCAGCAATGACAAGCATGATCCGAATGGACTTTTGCATTGCAACCGGTGAGAAGTTTTCATCAAAGTCCACATCGGGCCTTTGAGTGAATCCTTTTGCAACCAGTCTTGCCTTATAGGCTACAATGCTTCCATCTACTCCAATATTTCTCTTAAAGATCCATTTGCAACCTATGGGTTTAACCCCATCAGATAAATCTACCAAGGTCCAAACTTGGTTGGAGTACATGAAATCCATTTTGGATTTCATGGCTTGTTTCCACTATTCAGAATCCGAGTCTGACAGTGCCTCCTCATATCTTAGAGGATCATTATCCTCTTGAGAGATTTCAAGGAGAAAACCAGACCATCTATTAGGCTGTCTAGGAGTGCATTCAGAACGCCTTAGAGGAGGATTTTCACGTGTATCAAAGTTGGTGATTGGTTGTGGGATATCAGGATGGGACGTGTCCTCTAAATGTGGCGTGAGAATATCTCGAATTTCTTCGAGTCCTGTGATCTTGCCTTTCTTTTCTTCTAGGAACGATTCCTCAAAAAAACTTGCATTTCTTGAAACAAACACGTTTTGTTCAGTTTGATCATAGAAGTAGTATCATATGGATTCCTTAGGATAGCGAACAAAGTAGCATAAGTTAGAACGAGCTTCTAACTTATCTCCCACTGTCCTCTTCACATAAGCAGGACAACCCCAAACTCTTAAGTAAGAATAACTAGGGAATTTACCATGCCACATTTCATAGGGCGTTTTAGGGAGTGACTTGGAAGGAACAAGATTCAAAATCTTTGCTGCACTTTCTAGAACATAACCCCAGAAAGAAGGTGGTAAGTCAGTGAAACTCATCATGGAACAAACCATATAAAGTAGGGTTCGATTCCTTCTCTCAGAAACTCCATTAAGCTGAGGAGTTCCGGGAGGAGTCCACTGAGAGATAATTCCATTATCTCTGAGATAATTAAGGAATTCTTCACCAAGATACTCGCCACCTCAATCAGATCCAAGTGTCTTGATCTTGTGACCAGTTTGGTTCTCAACCTCCTTTTGAAGTTCTAAGAATTTCTCAAAAGCCTCAGATTCGTACTTCATTAAGTACACATAACCAAAACGACTAAAGTCGTCAGTAATGATTATGAAGTACTGATGATTGTTTCGAGTGCTTACACTAAGCGGTCCACAAACATCAGAATGGATCAAACCCAAGGTCTTTGTGGCTCGTTCCACACTTCCTTTGAAATGAGTTTTGGTCATTTTTCCTTTGAGACAGGATTCACAGGAAGTTAACTGTTTAAGGTCATTTTCAGAGAATGTCCCTAAGGTAGTTAACTTGCTAATTCTGTTCTTAGAAATGTGTCCTAATCTGGCATGCCACAAAGAAGCTGAGACTTCGTCATCTCTCTTACGTTTTGTTTCTCGTTGTATATTCAAAATATTACCGTTTTGAGTTAGATAAAGTCCATTGTTTAATGTACCAAGATGTATTGAAAAATTATTCTTTCTGAGGAAAAAGTTACCATTCTTAATATTAATTTCATAACCTCCGCAATCAAGTATTGGAACTGAAATAATATTACGAGTAATGTCTGGAACATAAAGGACATTATTTAAAACTAAAACAAAATGACCTAAATCTAATCTAATTGTGCCTAAAGCTTGAGCTTCGCCCGTTGAGCCATCTCCAATCTTCAAGACACATTCTCCTCCTTTGAGCTGTCGGACCTCACTTAGCATCTGTACATCATTACAGATATGAGATTCACAACCGGTATCAAGTACCCAAGAGTTAGAATTAATAGAAAGATTTACTTCAACGAGAAACATACCTTTCTTTAGAGTAGCCTTGTACTTTTGGCAGTTTCTCCTCCAATGCCCCGATTTGTCACAATGCAAGCAAACGTCCTTTTTCTGATCACGTTTCTTCTTTTGGACTTTTCCGTTCGTGATGCCTCCATTGGGCCTAAGGGACTTCTTCTTCTTTTGGGCTTTCTTGCCCTTGCATAAGACTAAACCCATGATCAGCTAATATGCATAAATTGCAAGAATTTAAATTTAACCAATAAATTAAAATTCTCGCTTTAAGCTATAATAGCTTAAAACATGACTTAGATGTAATTCTTATTGAAGAGCTTTTTCTATAAAACCCGAAAAACAATAAACTAATAAAATTCCAATGAATTTCTGAAAATAAAAAATTTTATTCTTTCAATATTTTCATAAAATAAAGCTTGTAATTTTTCCAAAATTTAAATTGTCTTAATTTCTCAAAATCCCAATTTAAACAATTATTTCAAAAATAATATAATTTTAACAAAATACCTATACATAAAAATTAAATCGGGATTTCAAGGACAGCAAATACGAAAAACACGAAACCTCAAAATTCGGGCCTGGAACTGCCCGGAACGATCAGCTACTCCCCGCGTGAGTCACGTGCTAGGCGTGCGCGCCAGCATCGCGCGGCGCCGGAAGCTTGCGCTGCTAGCCCATGTACGCCCTGCGCGCAATGCGCGTAGCTCGCTGGCGATCACGTCCGGGTGATCCTAGGCGGGGCTCCCGCGCGGTGGCGGGAGCGTGCGGGCGGCTGTCCCTCACAGTTACAGGACGCCTATGCGGGCCCGCCTAGGTGGCTCCCGCGGGGCTGCGGGAGGTGCTCACGGGTTTGTTTTGTGTTTCGTTTCGTATCTCAGGTTTATCAAAACCTCTACTCAATCCAAAATTAAAATAGGATTTAAACATATTTCAACTAAAACAGTTTTTCAAAAACGTGATTTAAGAAAACAGTTTTCAGAAACTTTTAGGAAAAGTACAGTTTCGTATTTCAGGCTTTCTAAAAGAACTGAAGAATACTCAATTCGCATCTAAGCCTAAGAATTTCTACCAAATTTTGAATAATTGAGACGAATCAGAAATAGGCCTTGCAAGGTGGCTCTGATACCACTTTTTGGCAAAACGAACAGAAACGCAGTGAAATTTTAAAATTTTCCCAACTAAGCAAGGATCGAATCTTCCAATTCTATTCCCAAATTCGTAGAGATCAAGAAACTCACTTAATTAGAAGCTTTCTTGACAAGTTCTAGCCGCCCAAGAACGCTCTTCACGCGGCTTGATCCCCAAAAACTCCTTTGAATCTTTCAAGACTTCACGATAGTAGCCCTCTAGAGAAAATAGTCCACCAACCGTGACCACGATCCGAATAGGGAGGATGCTAGTTCTATATTCGGTGTTTAGGCTCTAGGGTTTAGTGTATAATTTAGAGAAGGAGAAATTTTGCTATCATCATCCCATGGGGTTCGAACCCCCTTATTTATTAGGGTACTGTTCAAACCCCTTCTCCCTTTTGGAAAAGGATTCAAAACTCTTTTGGAAAGGGATATCTTGCTTGGAGACTAAGTCTCTTACTTTGACCAAAGGTCCACCTTTTGACCAACTTGTTGGGGAAGAATAATATCTAACTCTTTTAGATATTTTATTTTACTTTATTTATTTTACAATATATAACTTGAAGACTAATAATATAATTAATTCATAATTAATTATTTATTAGACTTTATTTCTCTAAAATTGGAATTTAATTTTAATTCAAAATTAAATCAAAGTCCATTAAATAATTAACACATTAATTAATTAATACACATATATAGACGCACATGTAACTACACGTGTCAATAATGACACGTGTCATCCACGTGTTCCACACGTATGGACCCCACCATTCACTTAATGGTTGATCAACTCGTTTAATCGATTCAAACCTTAACCCACATGGCCGGGTTGTTGTGTGTGACCCTCTAGGTTCTTAATTCAATTAGCAGTGACCCTAATTAATTAATTCACTAATTAATTAATCAGTCCACAGATCAAATGACCATAGTCTAGCAACAGGTGTTTGACCCCAAGCTGAATAAGAATGTCTAGATTCGATAGAACCTTTAAGTCATTGACATACGTGTGATACAATCTTCCTACGTCCCATCTCTCAATCAAGATCTAGGGCAAGGGAATAATTAGAACCCTAATAATCTTGATCTTAGTGCTAAGTGCATTTCATATCCATTTGATCTCAATCCAAGAAACTCTTTTCTTGATGTTTTAATCCACTGCCTTGGCCAAGGACTCCTAGATGGCATATGAATGACTTACATAATAAGAGATCATCATCTTGCTAATGCAAGCGTATGTCCTTTATCGATTCTCATATACTTTCATGTGCCACTTGTACAGCCCCAGCATAAGCCTTGAATCAGTTGTCTAAGGCGACACCCTTTAAAGCTTACACCTAAGACTACAAAGTTAGCTCATAAAGTATCAATGGAACCTCAACTTTAAGGATCACTTAATCACATCAATGACTTGTGAGATATTTCCTAATCTAAAAGTTTCTATTTCCAGATATAGAAACTTCCTTTCCCATTTAGGAATCTTCGCACACGGGGCACCTTAGTGTACCTACTTAGAATAAGTAAGTATCCCTATGTATCACGCACGTATCAATTCTACACTTTGCACCCCATGGAACAAGGTGGTGTTTCTTAAGGGCGTGATCAGACGAGCAAGCCTCGAACGAGTCAAGTTGATACTCCCACTGTCTTTTGGACTCATTGGCTTGGAGTGATTTCTATTCATGACATATGTGATATAGGGCTCGTTTCATGAACCATTTTGCCTAAATGGTTGAGTCCTATAAGTCATATTGATTAGGGGAGTTCTTATACATGCGCATTCAAAAGTAAACACACAATCAAACTAGAGAATATAAAGAAGTGTTGCCTTAATTCGTATTATTCAAAGATGGTCTGTGATTTACAAAAGGAAACTACTAAAGTTGACTATTACATCGGCTTTCAGGGTACTATTCCTAACAAATACCCCTTAGCAATCTTCAACCCAATTTACCCTCGATCATCTTGTACCCAATCCTATCGTTTCAATTCCCAAGCGTTCCTTGAATCCACATCCTCCTCTCTCGAAGTACTCTCGAAGCTTCATCCACAACAGTTTTGAACTGTATCAAGTGCTAGGTCTCTCATTTCATCCCTTGCTACCTTCGTAGAATTCTTGTTACTTGTTAACTCTTACATTTCCATCGTTCTTTCTAAGAGTGACTTATTCGAGCACAACCGTGACTTTAATTTATTTCTTGATCGAGCTCTCCCTCTTAAAAGTTCTATTCTCAAATCCTTGAACTTGTTCTATCGTTTATGAAATAAGAGATTCCCATCTCTTCAGCTTAGCTTCCCGTAAAATAGTTCTAGGCATGCCACGTGTCCGGTGATCTCACCTACGTTCACTTTGAAGTGTTTGGCAATGATAGTAACCTACTTCCTTTGTTCCATCCTCTAGTTCTATTTCCCCGACCCTTAGTATTTTCTCTTTCCTTTTTGATTTACAATGTGCAACCCAATTATTTCTCCTCATCTTGATCCGAATATGGCTTGGTTAAAATGACGCTTGATAGTTGAGGTGAAAGTACTTCCTATCAAGTAAACACTAAAATGCATATCTGGTTAAAATGTCAATACACGTGGTATAATTACAAATAATTAAGTATGTAACCCATTAGGGCAATTATATCAACTAAAAAAAATACGCATATAAAGAAGAGAATTTAAATAATTTAAAGCGACGTATGATGCACGTGCCATGAATGTATTACACCTGTCACCGTATTGGTAAACTTTAGCTTGACAACTTGTTCTTCATTTCTCTAAGTACAACTTATCTCGAATCGTCGTTCATTTCCCGTTGCACCTCGGTCTTCAAAATCTTCAAAGTTTCCTTGTATTAACTTATGTGTTCCCGCGGTCCGAAATTAAAATCCCTCGAACTCAACTTCTTGTACACCCCTGGAATCGACATCTTGACTCCCTTCAAAGATGGATCCCCTAAGGTTGTTCCAAAGCCTACTCTTAGTTATCGAATTTTCGTTGACTATTCTTTACCAGTTCAATGATGGGATGAACTCATCTTCCAATTGCTTACTCTTGAGCACATAATTTCCGTCCAACTCTTTGCCTTTCTTTATTGTTTCCATATCTCTCACTTTAACCTCACAACACGATAATTCAGCTTGGATATGGAAATTAGCTCCGATCCGATCGAAGATGGAACTTGTAGCCTCTTTATCTTCCATACGTTGGTATTAACCATGTTAATTGACTTTCTTTACTTCTTCCTGATTCGGTTCCTACCTTCCATTCCTAGCGAAGAGATCTCCTTTCCTGACTTTAAGCTTAGGAGTTTGCAATTCATGGCTTTGAACCTAAGTAAAACTACTACCATTAGAAACCCCCACAAGAACGAAGCATAAGTTCCGCATCAGAAGTGTTGATCTTTAAAGTATTTCTGAGAACTGATATCCTCCCTTGTGGTTTCTATCTTGACTTCTCCACAAATCTCCAATCACTTCATTGTCTTGATGGGCTCGATTTCTTATCCATGCCGAGTCTTCACCCATAATTTAGTTATTACCTCTATCTTGAACCCGCATCTTGTAACCTTGAGAATCACCAACTGCCAGAATTCCTCTAAATCCCCATAGACTTCTTCAAATCACCCCCACCTCAAAGAAGAGCTCGTGGCGAGTTGCTGTGATCATGAGAATTGGCCGTAGTTTGATGTTATAGGAATATCCTACAATCACAACTCATCAAAATATTAATGCATGTTGGTTAGTAAGTGCATATGACACATAGTTAGCACCCAGAACACGTATTTAATGAAAGTGCAACACATAAGTCATCAAAATTTAAGTTTGACACATTTAATCGTATACATCCATATGAAATTCCAATAACAATACTCATGATCAATGCGGTGCACACATTGATAAGTTGTTCCTATACCGTACGACCATACCTTGGGACCATGAAGGTTTTAGCTTCAAATTCATTCCATGGTGAACGGTACCTCAGACATCATGGCATACGCATACACGCATTGTTAATTTAAATAACTTTGCTAATTTCCACTTTGACTCTTTGATTTATTAATTATGGTTGTACAATCGATATTAGATGTAAGTAAATGATGATTGTTCCCTGGCTTTATGTGATTGTTTTGACTAAGTTGCCGTAATTGGATATTTTAATGTTTTCTCCTTGGTGTTTGTTCTTTGTTGTAGCTGTATTTTGTATTTTGAACTTCGTTACCTGTTTGCGAGAGACGGGGTTCTCTCGTTGTTGCTTTTGAGAGACGGGGTTCTCTCGTTGTTGCTTTTGAGAGACGGGGTTCTCTCATTGTTGTTTGAGAGACGGGGTTCTCTCTTTGTTGCTTTTGAGAGACGGGGTTCTCTCATTGTTGTTTGAGAGACGGGGATTCTCTCCTTGTTGTTTGTGAGGAACGGGGTTCCTTTATTAATTGTTTCAAGCAGATAGTGAATCCGAGAACGGATTCTTTTAAGGGGGAGAGGTTGTGACGTCCCAGTTTTTTTTTTATTAGTACAACATGACGTATGTGTTTACCAAATTGCGCGAAATAATTATTTATACGTGTTTATATATTTCATTTTATTTTAATCATATTTATTGTTAATTATGTTAATTATTATATCTTAAGTTTTATTAATAATTAATTTTATATGTTAGTGAGAATTGTTATTAAATTAATTATGTAATGTAATTGTGTTAACCAATATTTGAATCATTTCGTCCATTTACTTTAATTGCATTTAATTAATGAACTTTGATATTAGAATCATAATTGAGGCATGCATGTTATTTATAAATTATATACGTATTTATTTTATATTATTTGTAATATTATGAATTTTATTGTTACCTCGTTTATGAGTGACATTTACGTGCGTCGTTTCTATATGAATTGATACCGAAATTTCGTGCAAATTTAATATGTTGGACTTATACGTGTCTTGTATATGAAATATGTTCGTTTCATATTTTCGGATTCATTTGCATATGTTTCTGATTTATTTTAATTTTGGAATCCAAGTCGGGGGCTAATGAGCAATTAGCACACCCTTGGTTCCGTAATTGATATCTTGAGCTCGGGAACTCGGAATCGAGTTCCGTCAACTTCGTTGATCTCGTATCGAAGATTCGGGTTTAATAAACTTAGCCTTATATTTTTCCAAAGTCATTTGAACCACCGAAACTCAACCGAAAAATGGAACGAGAACAAACTGCCACCTTTTACCAAATAAATCATAACTCATTCATTTGTTGACCAAATTAACCATGGTTAGACTCTATAGAACCCTAACTCAACCCTCTAACCTGCCATAAACCCCCCAAACCGAACCAACCCTTCCCACTTCCTGAAAATTTCCCAAACATCATCTGCTTCCCAGTTTTTCCCGTAGCTCAAGCCCTACCAAGAGATTCGAGCTCAAATCTCTTCCCAACCTTCATTAATCCACAAGTTCGTTTCCTGGGCGGAGACTTCCGAATTGAATAGGCACCCATATTGCTCATGCTTTATGTCTCGTGGTATTCCAGGTGAGGGTGTTTTTCATTCTAGTTACGTATTGAACCCTACAACCTTATATAACAAGTTTTGGCCAAAAACCTAAAATATACCTATATATTGTTTTCAAATGGAGTCGTGGAGTAAATGTTTTCTCAAGGGTTATGAAATGTATTATTTATGTTTCAAAGGTATTGTGTTTCTCATGAATTGAATATGTTGGCGAGAACATGTATTGAACACAGGCCTAGGGACTTAGTGTATGTGGTTATCCGGGGAGGCATCGGGCCGACGGTGATCCCGTACATTAGTCCCACATTGATTACGGCGAAACGGACCTTGTTAAGGAGTTTTTGACGAGGAAAAGCTAACCGGGCATTGAGGACTCATGAACCTCAATTGCCACATTGATATGTTTAGGTGGTTGGGCCTTGCAAACCCCGTCCACCACCCGGAGGAAGAAGGTTGGAACTTATTTTATGATTATGATTATGGTATGATTGTTATGCACCGTGCGGGAAGGCCGGGGCACGGATTGCCCAAACGACTACGTTATATGATTTGTGTGTATTATTATATACTGCATGATCACATATTCAATATATTAATGATATTTGTCGTACACGGTCGGAGTTTGGTTGGAGATAATGCACGCTCACTCGCCGAGCCTTAATGTTTATGTATGATTTATGATCTTAATGAATTTAATATGATTAGTCGTAAAGTCCGAGTATCGCTTCGTTATTTTCTTGTCCTCTTGAGAACTAACTTTAAATAAAACTTTGCTCGGGATTTATGACTTGCATGCGCATGTTTCTATAGTTATGTATCGCTCCTACTCACTCAGTCTTCTAGAGACTGACCCCTCTTTCCCACTTTTCAAGTTTCTTTTGTAGGTGTTGGTTACTAGGCGGAGTTAGAATTGTCGAATCATTGTTCTAGTCTTACTCTCTGACACTCATTGCATACTACATTGTTTCTAAGTATAGTATTAACCTATTATTGTTGGCCGGTGTGCCATTTATTGAATTGATATTTATTCGGGACAGGTTAGGACAAGTGTATTGATTAGTGGAACCCGTATTTATATTCTTGTTGGATTTCATTTATTTCTTTGATATTACATGAATGATTTCCTTACTTCCGCGTTTTGGTTTTTTGTTGATTGTTTCGGGGTTAGCTTCTGCCTAGTCAGGACTGTTCTTTTGTTTGTCACCCGTTCGCTGTGAGTCCAATTCATGTATGGACTGCCTATTTCATATGTGGATTAGACTCATAGTGCGGGGGATGTGGTGCCTATCGTCCCGGGTGCTACATCTATAAGTGGTATCAGAGCCCCGGGTTGCAAAACTCGGGTTCTCGTGTCGTGTGGGTCAGTCTAGGTCGTTCGGCATTGGAACTACGTGATAATATGCGCATTGCATCGATCTTGAACATGAAATTGTCGTTCTTTTAATCTTTTCGAATTATCTGTTGCATTTTATATTGAATCTGTGCCTTTCGTGTTGAATATGTGCCATGAGCATGTACTAATCGCATGCATATATCTCCGAAATAAGTTGTGAATTACAGGTTATGAAGATACTATCAAACCACGGCCAAGTATCATGCTAACAACGCCTTACTGCAAGTTCTTTCTGAGGCATGGGGGATAGGAATGATGCATCAGCAAAGATATAAAGAGTTCAAGAGGTGTGGTCCTCATAGATAGAGCTAGAGTTCAAGGGATAGGAACTGAAATGGGAGGTTACACTTTAGGGATGCAATGGTGGAGAGAGACACTTGATAAGATAAGAATTGATCGGGGGAAAACCTTTATGACTCCGAATACGGGTATATATGGCTCTCCTACATAAGATGCCATAATTGGATTTAACAGGACTGTTCAACCTAAGGAATGAAGTAAATGAACCTTGAAGGTATTTTGGTTCAGGGTTCGGATCATTGAAGAGGTACCGAGGACTGAGAGAAGTCAAGGTAAAATAAATCCAGTGGGAATTGAGCACCAAGAGTTGTTAAAGAAGGGTTGCTAAATAAACCTGGAAATTAGAAATCGAGATTGTGGTGGTGAGGATCGAGAAGAGTTTAAATTTAGGTGCTCTGGATTGCTACTAAGATAGAAACGAGTAGGGAAGGTGGTGTTGTTGAGGACGGGAATTGAGTTCGTTTTCCAAATCCAAGCTGAATTGTCGGGTGGAGAGGTCGAATAGGGAGATATGGAGCAACAAATGGAAATGATAAAGTAAGGTGAAGACACTTTGGGAGGAAATCATGTGCTCAAGTATAAGCAATCGGAAAATGAGTTTATTTCACTAATCTCAACTCATGAAGGATAGGTACGGGAGTCTGGATCACGGTGATGGTGAGAAGTAGGGTTCAGAATTTCATTAGGGTTCAATTTTCTAAGAGAATTTGGGCAGTGTTGAAGGGTGATTCTCGGGGGGAATGCAGAGGTCAATTCAGTGGATGTCGAAGAAATCAGGGATCGTGAAATTGCAATTTCAGACAGTGAAAGATACAAGTGATGCGAAAAGATTCATGTAAAACTTGAAGACCGTGGGAAAGACAAGGCATAATTAGCAAGTCAAAGTAACCTCGTGATTGACGGAACGAGGAAAAGCTGCCGAGCTAACAACTTACTATATTGGTGTCAGGTTCCAAAACATTCATGGCACGTGCATCATATTTCACATCAAATTATTATTTTCTTTACTTATGTTTGTGCGCGCATTTTATTGGATTTTGTTGCTTTAATGTACTGCATATTTAATTGTTGCAAGTGTGCCACGTGCATCATCATTTTAACCCGACATGCATTTAGTGTTTATTTGATAGGAAGTTCTTTCATTCCACTTATCAAGTATTTCTTCGATCGGGCCACATCTGAGTTAAGAGGAAAGAAATAATGGGATGGTACGTTACCAGGACGGTGATGTCGGGAAAGTAAAGAATTTCAAGTGAGGGATAGATTAATGGAAACAGGGGTTCATAAACAGAAGCGAAATTAGAGTTGATTGCAGGGTGTTTGGATCGGACAAGAATAGAAAAGGGGTTTCGGACATCAAGCGAAGTAGAAGGGAAGTTGAAAGGCAAAACTTTAGGGCTCCTCTTTTGATTAAAATCCTCCCTAATGGAAATTATTCATCTAGAATTTCGACAAAAGAAGAATCGATGGAGTTCAACACTTGACAATAGAAATTTAAGGGGGAGAGCACGACCGAGAAACAAATTGGAAGATTGAAGTGGTGCTCGAAGAAATATCCTAGTAGGAATAGCATAATTTCGAATTGAAGAAGACCTGGAAGTCCAAATAGTTTGATCAGTACTAAATAAAAGAACCTTAACGGTTAAACCGTTAAAGTGAGCTTTAAGTATTAAGTCGTGTTGAAGGCCACCACCACATGGGATTTAAATTTTAGGAAATAAGGGAATTATGGAGGAGCTTCTGCGAGACCATTAAATCACCTCAAGGAACAGAAATTAAATCAAATTAATGCATTCGTGATGACTACCATAGCGGGTAATTTGACTAAGTATTGGAGGAATTCGTACATCACTTAACAAAATAAAACCCTACTGCATCGCTAGTCGTTTTTCCATAACTAGTTAGAAGGAATTTGAGCAGAAAGGAATCAGAAAGAAGTGACTAAGGAAGGACTTGAATTGAATATCTAGAAGTATCATGGAAGTTTTCCCTCGATTGAAATTTGGGTGGACCGAAATTTAATGCATGCTTAATGGCTTTAAGAGGAAGAGGGGATGAGTAAACGATCCACGAAGAGAATAATCCAAAAGTTTGGAAACCGATGATTAGAACCCGGTTTGGAAAGAACTCGTCAAGAGGGTTGGGTTTATTAATTTAAAAGGGTATTGAATTGCAAGGGTTTCACCAAATTATAGAAGGAGACATGAACCATGAAGAAGACCGGTCCGAAATCTGAAGATATAGGGTAAAACTCGTTTTGGAAGGGCAGGTTGATTGGATCAGGGTTAACATATAACTGAGAAAAGGAAGAAGGTGGACGCATTGAAGATATTAAAGACATGCCAAGAGTCGATCTAGCTTTTGGGTTCAGACCATACCTTGGGACCATAAAGGTTTTAGCTTCAAATTCATTTCCATTGTGAACGGTACGTCAGACATCCATGGCATACGCATACACGCATTGTTAATTTAAATAATTTTTCTAATTTGCGCTTTGACTCTTTGATTTATTAATTATGGTTGTACAATCGATATTGGATGTAAGCAAATGATGATTGTTCCCTGGCTTTATGTGATTGTTTTGACTAAGTTGTCGTAATTGGATATTTTAATGTTTTCTCCTTGGTGTTTGTTCTTTGTTGTGGCTGTATTTTGTATTTTGAACTTCGTTACCTGTTTGCGAGAGACGGGGTTCTCTCGTTGTTGCTTTTGAGAGACGGGGTTCTCTCGTTGTTGCTTTTGAGAGATGGGGTTCTCTCATTGTTGTTTGAGAGACCGGGTTCTCTCTTTGTTTCTTTTGAGAGACGGGGTTCGCTCGTTGTTGTTTGAGAGATGGGGATTCTCTCCTTGTTGTTTGTGAGGAACGGGGTTCCTTCATTAATTGTTTCAAGCAGATAGTGAATCCGAGGACGGATTCTTTTAAGGGGGAGAGGTTGTAACGCCCCAGTTTTTTTTTTATTGGTACATCATGACTTATGTGTTTACCAAATTGCGCGAAATAATTATTTATACGTGTTTATATATTTAATTTTATTTTAATCATATTTATTGTTAATTATGTTAATTACTATATCTTAAGTTTTATTAATAATTAATTTTATATGTTAATGAGAATTGTTATTAAATTAATTATGTAATGTAATTGTGTTAACCAATATTTGAATCATTTCGTCCATTTACTTTAATTGCATTTAATTAATGAACTTTGATATTAAAATCATAATTGAGGCATGCATGTTATTTATAAATTATATACGTATTTATTTTATATTATTTGTAATATTATGAATTTTATTTTTACCTCGTTTATGAGTGACATTTACGTGCGTCGTTTCTATATGAATTGATACCAAAATTTCTTGCAAATTTAATATGTTGGACTTATACGTGTCTTGTATATGAATATATGTTCGTTTGGTATTTTCGGATTCATTTGCATATGTTTCGGATTTATTTTAATTTTGGAATCCAAGTCGGGGGTTAACGAGCAATTAGCGCACCATTGGTTCGGTAATTGATATCTTGAGCTCGGGAACTCGGAATCGAGTTCCGTCAACTTCGTTGAACTCGTATCGAAGATTCGAGTTTAATAAACTTAGCCTTATATTTTTCTAAAGTCATTAGAACCACCGAAACTCAACCGAAAAATGGAACGAGAACAAACTGCCACCTTTTACCAAATAAATCATAACTCGTTCATTTGTTGACCAAATTAACCATGGTTAAACTCTATAGAACCCTAACTCAACCATCTAACCTGACATAAACCCCCCAAGCCGAACCAACCCTTCCCACTTTCTGAAAATTTCCCAAACATCATCTGCTTCCCAGTTTTTCCCGTAGCTCAAGCCCTACCAATAGATTCGAGCTCAAATCTCTTCCCAACCTTCATCAATCCGCAAGTTCGTTTCCAGGGCGGAGACTTCTGAATTGAATAGGCACCCGTATTGCTGATGCTTTATGTCTCGTGGTATTCTAGGTGAGGGTGTTTTCGTTCTAGTTACGTATTGAACCCTACAACCTTATATGATAAGTTTTGGCCAAAAACCTAAAATATACCTATATATTGTTTTCAAATGGAGTCGTCGAGTAAATGTTTTCTCAAGGGTTATCAAAATGTATTATTTATGTTTCAAAGGTATTGTGTTTCTCATGAATTGAATATGTTGGCGAGAACATGTATTGAACACGGGCCCAGGGACTTAGTGTATGTGGTTATCCGGGGAGACATCAGGCCGACGGTGATCCCGTGCATTAGTCCCACATTGATTACGGTGAAACGGACCTCGTGAAGGAGTTTTTGACGAGGAAACGATAACCGGGCATTGAGGACTCATGAACCTCAATTGCCACATTGATATGTTTAGGTGGTTGGGCCTTGCAAACCCGTCCACCACCCGGAGGAAGAAGGTTGGAACTTATTTTATGATTATGATTATGGTATGATTGTTATGCACCGTGCGGGAAGGCCGGGACACGGATTGCCCAAACGACTAAGTTATATGATTTGTGTGTATTATTATATACTGCATGATCACATATTCAATGTATTAATGATATTTGTCGTACACAGTCGGAGTTTGGTTGGAGATAATGCACGCTCACTCGCCGAGCCTCTATGTTTATGTATGATTTATGAACTTAATGAATTTAATATGATTAGTCGTAAAGTCCGAGCATCGCTTCGTTATTTTCTTGTCCCCTTGAGAACTAACTTTAAATAAAACTTTGCTCAGGATTTATGACTTGCATGTGGATGTTTCTATAGTTATGTATCGCTCCTGCTCACTCAGTCTTCTAGAGACTGACCCCTATTTCCCACTTTTCCAGTTTCTTTTGCAGGTGTTGGTTACTAGGCGGAGTTAGAACTGTCGAGTCATTGTTCTAGTCTTACTCTCTTACACTCACTGCATACTACATTGTTTCTAAGTATTGTATTAACCTATTATTGTTGGCCGGTGTGCCATTTATTGAATTGATATCGATTCGGGACAGGTTAGGACAGGTGTATTGATTAGTGGAACCCGTATTTATATTCTTGTTGGATTTCATTTATTTCTTTGATATTACATGAATGATTTCCTTGCTTCCGCATTTTGGTTTTTTGTTGATTGTTCCGGGGTTAGGTTCCTCCTAGTCAGGACTGTTCTTTTGTTTGTCACCCGTTCGCTGTGAGTCCGATTCATGTATGGACTACCTATTTCATATGTGGATTAGACTCATAGTGCGGGGGATGTGGTGCCTATCGTCCCTGGTGCTACATGTGACCTACGTGTTATATACGTTTCGTTGTATGAATTTCCTGCGTTCTTGTGTTACATGGGTTCGTGTGAGCTTGGGGTTTGGTCCCACTTCCGCCATTGTTACTGTTCCACCGTTTTTCTGGCAGACGATACCCAAACGCCCATTTCGTAACTCAGTGTAATTCCCAAACGCCCATTTCTGCTTTCAGTTCAATTTGCAAACGCCTGTGTCTCCCTCATATGAGCTCCAATTAACCTAATTTTGAACCGGTGGAAACCTATTCAAGTCTAGAACAACCTCCAATTGGAATCAACTCAATATAGTTTCTAGTTTGTGAGATATAATCGATTCATTTTGGTGTCGCCCTTTTTCCGAAACTCCACGATCACCCAACTTCGAACCTACGCCATTTCATCCTCACTTTGAACTAGGATTCGTGCCATATACCATTTTAAATATCTATTTGTCTACTTTCATATCCAAGAAACAAAACTCAATTCCCACTTCTCAAACTTGAGATATTCCAGTTTTACCACAGCTTGCGCGTTTTCGAAAATTGTCAGCTTTTGCCAAATTTCGCCAAAACCCTTCTTCTTGCGTTCCTTTCACCCCTTTGGCTCCCGTATATGACTTATATGAGTTTTATTCTTAAATAATTGTACTTATGCCCTTATTTGACCTCTTTTATACATTTGGTTGCTTTATTCTATGTTATATTGCTTTATACCTCGTTTAACTTATATGTTTTGACATGAATTGCATTGTATGCTACAATATGTACTTGAATCATGCTTAGGGTGCAATTGTGTGAGTTTTAATGATTTCTTGGTACATGTATGCGTGGCTCATGATTTCTATGTCAATCATAAACATATGTCGTGCGTCAATGTAGTTCATACGTATGTCTAAGCCTTGTTTTTGTTATCAGTTTGCTCAGGTACACCCGGGGTGGTGTTCTGTCGGTCGTGTTGATTCCGGGGTGGATCAACATCGTGTCTTTGGCCTCGTCAGTGTAAGGTGAGGTTAGGATATAGGTAAACCTTAATACAATGTGCTTGAATTTTGATTGCATGTGGTTTAATAAGCCTTATATATATGTAAATAAGTGTGGAGTAAGTATTTGTTCAGATATGCAATGAGTTTGCAAGTATGCTAAGCAATGTACAGGCCTGTGTATGCCTCTTTGGTATGATTTGATATGTTTTGCCCCGTTGAGCTATGTCTCTAACCGTATATCTCATGAGCCAAGTTTGACAAGGAATGAGTTAATTATGAATGACATAGAGAGGGGTATATATAAGTATATGTATATGTATAAGTTATATCCATCTGTCTCTGTTGTAGCGGGTTATATGAAAGTTATGTATGTGTGTGTATGGATCCAAGGAGCTATGGGTAAGGAATCATGCCCCGGGACGGTATTGGGTTGTCGGGGTTCAGCCTGTGCATAGTCTCCATCCAAAGTATCATGCGCGACCCCAGGAGCTAGGGAAGGCGTGGTATTTTGATGGCTTCGGTGTAAAAACCGGGGAGGACACGTCAGGGTTAGGTACCCCACGTGAGTTGGTTAAATTATGGATGGTTAGGGCGTATACACCCTTCCACCACCGGAGTTGAGGATGGCCTGTTATGATATGTTATGTATGTAAGTTTTCTGCTTTGTTTCTGTTATGATATGTTCTATGGAGATCGGGGAGAGCCTGAGTTCGTACCCGCCGAGTTCTCTATATATGTATATTCTGTTAAGGTTTATGAAACGGGGATAGATTTCAAGTTAAGTTAAAAGTGAGTTTTTATAAGTCAAGCTAAGTTTGGAATATGTTAAGAATTATTAAGCTTTGCTAATTTGCTCGGTTAATTAAGTTGATTTGGTTGCTTTTGCTAAGTAAGTCCTATATGTATATATATCACGGGAAATGATTTAGTGTGCAAAAACTATCCCTGAGTTCACGAACATTTTGAGTTTGTACGTGCTTTGCTCGTATATATATAGTGTGAGTGTGTTAACCCCTCACTCAGTCGAGTTATGACTGACCCCGTCCTCTCTTTTGTTTAGTTTACAGGTTTTGCTTGGAGTTCGTGCTAGGCGGAGTGTGTCCTTCCTTTGGAGTCTGTTTCTCGAGTCTTTTATTTAGTAGGTTGTCTTGCATTCGCATTCCTTTCATTCGGTTTATGTATAAGATATGTTTGAATGTTATATTTGGAATTTAAATATGTATTGATATGTATATTTCGGGACAGGTAAGGACAGGTTGCTTGAATTAGTTGAACCCGTTGGATTTATGATTATTGTTGATATTCGGGATTAGGTATTTATGCTAGTTGAACCCCGTGAACTGCTTATGAATGTTTTGATTATTACATGGCTTGTTTCGCTTTCGCATTGTATTGTCTGTTTGGTTTTAATTGTTCAGGGTCTACGTTCCGCCTAGCTTAGGTGTGTGTCTGTCGGTCTCCCGTTCACCACTGTTTGGTTCATGTATGAACTCTCCATTTCATATGTGGATCGGACTTTGGTGCGGGGGATGTGGTGACCCACCGTGCGGGTGCTACATCCTTGTGTGGTATCAGAGCCCCAGGTTGAAAAACCGGGATTCAGCGTCAGGTTGTGTCTGTCTAAGTCGAACGGTATAGGACAATCTGATTATGTGTGCATTTGCATCACGATATGATAAGCTATGTATTTGAAATTTCAATACTTTGTTGAATTTATATTACGTGATGCATTGCATTTCTTTGATGCTCTTACTTGAATTATTAGGTGACATGAGCATATCCTAACCGCATGCATTTATCCTCGACTTGAGTTATGATTTATAGATTAAGAAGGTAATATCAAACCGCGGCCAATCTCTACGACAACAATGAATTATCAAAAGCCCTATTTTTAACCATGGAAGATGCGAGGAATGTACTGGGACTATATATAATCTGGGAGACATGATGTAGCGCCCGAAGCGACGAGCCACCACATCCCCCGCACCTAGCCTCGAACCCACATATGAAATAGAAATTCATACATGAGCCCAAGACTAAGCGAACAGGAACCTACACTCACTCGCTAGGCCAGACGGAGCTAAGACAGGACCAGAGCGCGCAAGAATAAGAAAACGGAAGCATATAACAAATATCCAAGAAGATAAATCCACAAAATATACAAAAAATGGAAATTCAAACATAATTCATTAACAAAGGCATAAGATATACATACTTCAATTACCACAATCGAATCATATACAAAAGCTTGACTGAATGCAAATGAAAGAGCAACTCGAACTAGATGACTTGAACCCGACCGACTCAAGACTCCGCCTAGCACGCCCAACCTGCAAACTGAAAATTGAAAGGAGAGGGTCAGTCCACTGACTGAGTGAGGGGGCTAACGCACACCCACACATATCTACCTATAGAGCAATGCACAAATTAAACAAAAGACTATGAACCGGGAATAGGGTTTTACATACCAAAGCCATTTTCCAAAAGTACTCATACATATATATATACATTCGTATCTTCTTAAGTTTGAAAACTCGTAAGGATTAATATATATATATATATATATATATATATATTCAAAGGACGCATATGGATTCATAAATATTCAAATGGATTCATAAATTCATAAATTCGGAATTTAATCGTATAAGTTCCTTATTGAATCGAAATCTCCTATCCCGTTTCATAATCATTATAGCAAAAGAATTCAAATACCCGGCGAGTACGGGTCTCCAACCTTACTCCTTAATCAAAAGATTCAAAAAGAAGTATAAACTCATAAATTCATAAGATTCATAAATTCAAAGATTCGTATTCCCATATTCCAACCTTTCTGCAGAAGTCTGCACGCGGGTTACGGGCCCACATCGTGCAACTGAATATACGTGGGGTCGCGAACCCACAACGTACCTTCTCCGGCCTCAGCCGAAGGCTCAAAGAACCACGCCTTCTCCATCTCCCTCAGAGTCGCGCGTAGGTACTTCAAAGGAGTATGTGCACAAGGGTGATAACCGGCGACCCCAACAGCCGCACCGGGTCTCCCATACCCACACCTCCGAGGCCCAGGGATTCAAATAGATTCGTATGGATTCATAAGACTCATAAAGAAACATACCTAACTCGCGAAACCTAGAAACATATGATTCATACTTAAGAAACATACCATAAGAAATATACCTTACTGTGCAACTCGACATATGCTATACACGTACCTCTCCGTGTCTTCCAAGTTCATAGTACGCTAAAGAAATCCATAGTTTGCTTGACAACACACGGTTTGGAGCATAGCCTCGTTGCAAAACCATTTTTAAGCTTATATATGCCCATAAGTATAATTTCAGAAGAATTCGTATTAAATCGAATTAACAAGATTCATAACATATCATAAGACACATATTTATTATATATATAATAGTATATTCGCATGCGGGCTTGAAAGCGAGCACATAGGGTCATAGGTTGCATTAACTAAAAAGAAACAAACCTAAACCTCACCTTTTACCAAGACTGCTCATGAACGATCGTTGACGACCAAGAAAAACCATAAATGGTGGAACAGACTCCTCCGGAACTCAACTCTGAGAAAACGAACATAAACTTAAGACTTAGACTCATTCATGAACCCCTTAGAAGCACGGCGATGCATAGGAATGCAAATGGATGCAAATGAAATGAAAGAATGCATCATTTAGATCATTTAAATTCATAGCTCAAATATAACGTATTAAATCATTCCATAAAGTAAATTCATAATTAAAAGATCACATTTAATTTAAAACATCAAACTTAAGGTAATTAAATTCATTTAATTAAACATATAACATAATATATATATTACATATATTTCATATATTACATACATACATACGTACATCTACACATATCATGCATCATTGCATTTCAATGAGGAAGTAATTGCATAGAAGAAGGCTATAGAGTACTTAACATGCATGCAAAGCAAACAATTATTCAAATTCATAAGGTGATCTCAACACACCATGCAACACCTCACGCAACACTCATGCACAAGGGATAAAGAGGGATGAAATTAAATGAAGATGCATCAGCTACAACATGCATTAATTATGTAAGATCCATAAGAGAAAGAAAGGAATAGCAAGATATGACAGCATCAACATACAAAGCACTCACGGCCCTGCTCCCCATCTCCCCTCCTGGGGAGTTTCTGTTCTTAAAAGTACCCTCCCGGGTACTCAGCATGCAGTAGGTTTCTGCATAGAAAGTACCCGGCCGGGCATTTTCTATGAACAAAATCTACCCGCCCGGGGAGATAGTTTCAGCCGCGAGAAAAGGTAGCAGCAGTTCGATGATCTCCTGTTCACCAAGGCACACAACAGCAGCAACAAACAACAAACAACAAAGGCAACGAAACATAGCAGCAACGCAGTAACAAAGACAACCAAAATCATCCTTCAAGTAAGCTCAAACCGGCAACAATACAGGAACGAAGGAGAAAGGGAAAACTTGGAAAAACCTTCAAGTCATTAATGGTAACTCACCAACCAAACATCCATCATTCAATTCAAGTTCACACATTCATTTATGAGGCTAAAGGAACTCATATAAGTCATCAAATCCAAAGAAAACACAAGAGAATGCATATGAATTCACAAAATTGAATCTAACCCTTACTATTCATACATGCTCCAAAATCCATCAAACTTGGCTCAAATTCAGATATTAATGGATTAAAATGACCACACAAGTATGGAGATATCAAATATGTACTTACCTCTTGAAGATGATGGAAGAAAATGAAGATTGGAGCTCAAATATGGCCTTGGGGTGAAAGTGACGGGAATGGCAGGTTTAGCTCCCAAGTTTCAGCCTTTCCTCTTCTTTCCTTGCCCAAACCGAGATGGAGGAAGCAAGATATGATAGTGTATTGAGTTAGTGGATGGTGGGACCAAGTTTCATGCGAAAATGTTGAAAATTGAGGGACTTATGTGCAAATAAGTGAAAGGTGGTCATGTGCACACGAGTCAGTTTTCCAGGCCAAATTCGGAGTATCAAACGGGCTTAGAAAAATATGAGACTAGGTTCCTTAGCTTGAAAATCTCGTAACGAGTCCAGTGCCACTTCCGGAATTCGAATCCGAATTCCCGAGCTCAAGATATAAATTCCGGAACACAAGGCGCGCTAATCTAGTTAGGCCCTCGAGTCCCCAGAACAAATAAATGTTGCGTTACCATTTCAAACATGTCCGAAAATGTAAAACGAGCACATAAAGGAATTCATAACTGACAAATCTCCTACATATCAGAAAAGCACGAAATTTCGATCTCAAATCAAACACAAACGCAACACATTTCAACAAATAAACATATTATTCAAATAATTAAAAATAATTTTCAAGAAATAACAAATAAAATTAAATTAAATTAAAATTAAACGATTTAAATAAATAAATTTTTGTTTAAAAGGTAATCTTCCAATTAGGTCCAAAACTTTAAAAATGTTGCAATTAAGTCCAAATCCAAGTTTTCAATTAAGTCCACTAATTTTAAAGTCAAACAATTGCATACTTAAATCACGTATATCACATAATTCATGAAATTAGCATACTCGGGAATTAAATTCAAAATAGAAAAAAATTTAAATACAAAAGTTAAGACGTGAAAATTAAACAATTAGAGCATATAAATTACTTAAACAATTAATTCAATGAATAAATTAAATCAGAAGAAGAATTAAATGTCGGAAAAACCTCTCGTGACGTCATACCTGGCTCGTCAGAAAGACGGGGTGTCACAATCCTCCCCCCTTAAGAGAACCTGGTCCCCAGGTTCGCCTGCTCGAGTTTCAAGCTCAAGCAACTTTCCGTATTCACCCAAGTTCGAGGTTCATGACGTCCCGACGAGGGTTAGCCCGGTAAGGTCTTCATGCACTAGGGGTTTGATCACTTCTTGAGATCTTGATGGAGAAATTACTCACCGCTTGATCCGTACTAGGAGCAACTAAAATATTTCGCACGATAGGATGGTCCAAATTTGATTAATCACCCATCATTTGATTTATTTCAACTACTCAAAAGCTAGGCATTACACGAATGGCGTGGTTACCGAACCTCCACCACTCGCACCTTCTAATTCAAGAAGTCCCTTTGTTGGAGTGCTAAATCAACACTTCTTGCTCGATCCGGAAGACCGTTGTAACAACGACCCTCGCCTTACCGTAAAACCACACACTCGAGAAAAACATACAACAAGCACACAAGCATACGAGTAAAACACACAACAATCCATAACAATCAAAGATGCATGATGCACGTGCCATGAATGATATATGTACCGTTCACCATTTCTCGAAGTCCTTCACATCATCAAGGTCGACTTAGAAGTTAATGTTGCTGTTGTAGAGCTCCTGATTCGAATTCTTTGACCACGGATTTCTTGAGCGAATCTCATAGTTTGATGATCCCATTTCCTTTCCTTTAATCCATGTCCCAACAACGATCTTCTTCCTCCCAGATACTTGTCCCTTTTCGATCCCTTATCGTACGTGAGGGATTATTTTAATTCTTTCCCTTTTGAAACCCTTCCTGTTTACCCGTGAACTGTCTTAACTTGGTCATTCATTTTGGCATAACCGTCTTCGGTTGTCTTGAACTCCCAAAATCATCGCTCTTTTAATGCTTTTCCCAGACCTCATGTAATTAACCCTCGATTTCCTTGGTATTTCTTTCTTGTTTTACATTGTCTATCAAAAAGACGCTCTTCGGAACCCCCGAAGGCTAGGCCTTGTTGTTCGCGTCTTTATGAACTTCTATAAATCCACAATCCTTTAAAATTCTTTCATCCTAGCATAATTTTCGGGAAAGTATTTTCTCCGAATTCTTATATTCGCTTCTCTTTCTCTCATTTTTTCGATATTTTGAATTTATGATCCGACTAACGCGCTTCCCTTGCAATAGATTAGATTCTCAACCTTCCTGTCTCCACACAGTTCTCATCTCTTTCCTATACTAGCGTCCCTCATAAAAAAAAAAAATTCCTATAATTATCCCGGTTTGACTCTCTCGCAATACCCCCTCTTCTTTAATTGTAAACAAACAACCCTTTCCTTTTGTGCTATTAGCCCAATTAAATCCTTAACCCGTTATTCCATTTCTTGCAACGTGCTCTATTCCTTGCCGTTGTCTTGACCGAGTTCTTAGTAATTCCCCGTTTCTAGTACAAGAACAAGCCCTAGCTATTCTTCCTATCTCCACATTGGATCCCAATTCATTCTCCACCGTACCTCTTGAAAGCTTTCTGAATGGAAGAGAACGCCCTTGATCGACCTCTGTCATGGATTCATCTTGGGAATAACTTGTAACTTCCTTTCACTCCTTCTACTTGTATTCCCGCACACAGTTCCTCTCTTTTTTAATATATATCCTCTCAAGAAAAGAAAAGAGGTCATTCATTGCTTTCTATGATCTCATCCAACCATTGGTGTTACCATTTCCGTCTTACTCCGGCTTTCTACACCCAAATTCTTGAAATTTCCGTTCCCATTTTCACCCGGCAACCATCATCATAGAGGGAGGTATCATTTGATGGCGTGCATATCAAACAAGCTATAAAGAAAACATTGAACTTATGCATGTCGGGTTAGATTTGCTTATGTATGAGCCACATTGTCATCAATTCAAGTAAGAAATGACAAATAATAGTAACAAATAACACATATCGCAGTTATAATTAAAAATACGATGCGGGGTGGATGCTCGTGCTATGAATGCAATTACCTCCCGAGTATTTCTTTGCCCTTTGTCGGCCATATTCTTTCCACTTGTGCTTTGGCGATCCATATCCAAAGTATCACCCAAATCTCTTCCAACAATTCTCGTAAGTGTGAGAGTTTCTTCTACAATGGGCACATGGTGGTTGCGCCAAGGAAGGAAGTTCCCTCATTTTCTTCTTTCCTTTCGACCCCTTTTTGTGAGTTTTCTCGGTCCTTCTTTGATCCTGATCCCGAGCTACTCCCTGATTCCATTCCTCTTACTCAACTCCTGTCTCTAAATTTCTTGGATTCAACCCAGAGGCTTCCCGGGTACTCTTGATCCAAGTTTTAGACTCGTTTTTATTTCCCGAAGGTCCTCTCTAATGCCATCCATAATTTGGGCCACTATTTCGGATTCATTCGGTCCCCTTGCATAAATACAAGGGCACACATAGATCATGTGTTTGGAAGGACCGCACCTAATACATCGGCCCAACCTTTTCCCAGCACTTCGTACAATTAGGATTAGGTCCACCGCAATGAGTGCACGGGACTTGTTCTTCGGGAATCGCTGTGTAGCCCCCGGAACGGTGGGCCACCACATCCCCCGCACCTAAACCCGAACCCCCATATGAAATGGATTTCCATACACGAGCCCAAGTCTAAGCGAACAGGAACCTACACTCACACGCTAGGCTAAGCGGGGCTAAAACTCGGACAGAGCGCGCAAAACAAACAAACAAGAATGCTGAAGCAATAACATAAGGATCGAAAAGAGCTCTAAACTAACATTTACATCATATACAATGGCCTCATGGCCCAAAAATAGGTCAAGTATATACATCAAGAGTTCATAATCCTTCAAAATATAATTCTAATATCAAATGCAAAAGATGAGTGTCCAAAAGCAGGAATTATGAACGAAACTAGACCTAGACACACAAGTACAACAAGACTCGAAGCACTTCCCCGCCTAGCTCGGAACAACCTGCAACTGGGTAGGGAAAAGGGAGGGTCAGTCACAACTCGACTGAGTGAGGGGGCTAAACGCACACCCACACCTAAATACATAAATAGAGTAAAGCAAATATCAAAGGTGATGGCCATGAATCGAGCTAAGATTTTTCATACCAACACGTTTTAAAACATAGTATATAATACATAAAGAAATCCTAACTCGATTCAGAATCCGTCGAACAAAGCATAAACACAAGTCCGGCAAGAACGGACTATCCCTTACTCCATCAAACGTAACATAAAACTGAAATTATAAATCAATCCAACCCCAACAACACGGTGGTCAGGAATCAAACCCTCTCCACCTACTTACTTATGTACGAGGGGTAGCTAACCCACAATGTACTCGGAGCATCACGCCTCATCAACCTCCAAGAATCGCGCGTAACACTACGAATGGGAATCATGCACAGGCTTAACCCGACAGCCCTTGCCGTCCCGGGCGTCCTTACCCACAATTCCCGGGCCCAAGATACCTTACCAATATCAATTCCCATATTTCAGGGCTTACCTTGCTCAAAGATAGCATAAACGAATAAATGGATTCAAATCATAAGTTTACATATGCTCGTAATTATACCAATTTCATAAACTTGAAGCTTATTCATAAGATCATAAACATATCTTAAACACACATATTTAACTATATATAAGATATATAGTCGCATGCGGGATGAGAAATCAACACATATTAGGCCATAGGTCGCTTAACTAGAAGATAAAAATCCTAAACCTCACCTTATAGCAAAAAGGAGTAGAAACTGGGTCAAAAGAAGCGACAACCGCCTAAACTTCGGGTTCGTGGGCGTCCGGAAGAGGCTCTGAAACAAATGAACCTAAGACCCGAGATATAGACTAAAAAATGAACCAATTAGACGCCGACAATGCTCATGAATGGAATGAATGCAAATGAAGTGCATAAGCGTACTACTTAACGTATATCAAATCATAACTCGTTCAAATCATATCAAATAGATTCAAAAATCTAATATAATGGAATTAACACATAATAATACATGTTAGCAAGGCTTAGGGATCATGTTCGGGGTGGAAGAGAAGCAAACAAGCGAAGAAAAATAAGAAAATAAAGTTCGGAGTAAAAAGAAGTCACTGCCCTAAATCCACCCTAGTGGATTTTTTTCAAAGGAGGAATCCACCCCCATGGATTCAAGGCAGTCAGCTCTCTGCCTCAAATCCACCCCGGTGGATTATTTTCAAAGCAAAAATCCACCTCGGTGGATTTGGGTCAGAGGCTAAAATTCGAAAATAGGGCTTGCAAACTCCATGAAAACTCCTTCCAAACCAAAGAATCAACAACAAGACATAAAATGGTGCAAATATACCACAAAAGTAAGCAAGAAAAACATCCCAAATCATCTCCACTCATGCATACTACAAACCGGAAATGAAAAGAAGCAAAGAAGCTAAAGTTTCATCAAGTTCCTGCCAAGTTCTCAAAAGAGCAATAACGGCAAATCATAATACTTTCACCTACCATGAAAAAGGAGCATATACAAGCAATAAATAAGCCAAGTGAATCAACATATAAATCTTCGAAGTTAAAGAAAGCAAGAGATGCACTAGTTCTTCCAAAAATTCTTCAAAACCTAACTATTCCTGACTCCAAGCAAATCTCATGAACTCCAAAATTAAAGCATGATATAAGAAGTGTAAAATGCTCACAAGATCAAGGAGATCAAATTCCCCAACTTACCTTGAAGAAATGGAGCAAGAAAAGCTAAAACTTGAGCTTTAAGGTCACAACAATGGAGGAAAATGGCTTGGGACTCTTTTTCTTCCTTTCTCCTTGCTTTGGTTCGAAATTCTCAGCACAAAGGGGAGGAAAGAGCTGATTTTGATGATTAAAAGTCAAGGGTAGGGGTATGGGTAGGTCTAATAGTCTCCAAGTAGGCTTATAGGTGCGATCTAGGTACGTGGGGCCGAAATTTGCATCATTGGGGGTCGAAACGGTATCGGCAAAGTTCAAGGCTTGTTCCATTGTATCCAAATCATCGATTCGAGTACAATGGCGAAGAGGGAACTCGAATCCGAGTCCCCGAGCTCATGTTACGAGAAAATGACTCAAGAGTGGCCGAATTGCAAATTGGCCCAAAAATTTGAAATAAAATTCAATTGAGTCCAAACCAAAACAAACAAGTCCAAAACACAAATAAATCATAAAATTAAGTCCAAGAATCAAATAATCAACGTTATACACAAATTAGGCGTGCTCGGGTTCAAACTCCAAATCTCAAATCATAAATTCCAATATAATCAAAATTCACATAAGTTCAAATAGATTCAAATAAGACAAGTAAGACAATTATAAGAAATAAAATGACAGTTAAATCATATATTACATAATTAATGAATTTAAATAACGCACGTATATCATACCTGTACGGTTGAATAGTCGGGGTGCCACAATCTTCCCCCCTTAAAAAGGACTTGTCCTCAAGTCCGTTCGGCCTCCTCAAACAAACCCGGGTATAACCTTCTCATCTTTCCCAAGTCGACTCCTCGAACTTTTGATCTCTCTAAAGCACCCTGACGAACGGAATTCGCTTATTCCTTAATCCTTGCAACTTTCGGTCTTGAATGGCAACGGGATGCTTTTCTATTGTGAAGTCCGGCTCTAGGTGAACTTCTTCAACAGGAAGGATAGTTGCCTCGTCAGGATAATACTTCCTAAGCTGTAAAACGTGAAACACGTTGTGTATCCCTGTTAAACTTGGAGGTAAATCCAATCTGTACGCTGTGGATCCAATTCTTTCTAAGATCTCAAAAGGCCCAAGGTAGTGTGGATTAAGCTTTCCACCTCTACCTATTCGAGTGAAGCCCTTTCTAGGAGATGCTTTCAGAAAAACTCTATCTTCGACCTCAAACTTTAAGGGTCTTTTTCTCTTATCGGCCTAATCTTCTGACGAGCCTGAGCTGCTCTCATCCTTTGTCGAATCATGTGAACCTTCTCAATAGTAGCAGCAATATTCTCCTTAGGCCCGGCTCCCTCGAGTTTATCCTCTTCGGTCCATCTCCAATCCTCAATATCCCAAAATAGAGGAGATCTGCACTTCCTTCCATAAAGTGCCTCGTAAGGAGCCATCTTAATCGAACCTTGATAACTATTGTTATAAGCAAACTCAACCGAAGCCAAGTGCTCGTCCCACTTATCCTGGAAATCCAAAACAACGCTCTAAGCATATCTTCCAAGTACTGAATCAACCTTTCAGATTAGCCGTCCGTCTGAGGATGCGAAGCGGTGCTAAACTTGAGCCTAGTGCCCAAACACCTCTGAAGATTCTGCCAGAAAATCGAAGTAAACCGCGGATCTCTATCCGAAATAATACTAGACGGAACTCCCTGTAACCTTATAATCTCCCGAACGTACAACTCGGCTAGCTTTGGAACTTTCTCAGACATCCGAATCTTGAGGAAATGGGCAGACTTAGTTAATCTGTCAACAATTACCCATATTCCATCAAACCCTCTTTTAACTCTGGGCAAGCCGGACACAAAGTCCATAGTCACTTGCTCCCACTTCCACTCGGGAATAGGAAGTGGTTGGAGAGTTCCTCCCGGCTTCTGTTGCTCTGCCTTCACCTTTTGAGACGTTAGACATCGCTTCACAAAGTCTGCGACGTCCATTTTCATGCCATTCCACCAGAATTTCTCTTTCAGGTCTCGATACATCTTAGTAACTCCTGGATGAATCGAGTACCTCGAGCGATGTGCCTCCTCAAGTACAATCCTCTTGAGCTCTTCTAGGACACATATTCTCGCTTCGAACCTTAACAAACCGAAATCATCGAATCCAAACTTAGAATTCGGATCATCTCTAGCACGAGTTACCAACTTCTGAATTTCGGCATCCGTAGCTTGAGCTTCTAACAACTGTTGTTTCAAATCCGGTATTATCGTGAGATTCGCCAACCAAGTTCTTGAAACCAAGATCTCTGAACCTGAGCTTGAAGAACCCGCTTCGAAATTAGCCACATTCGCCTTTCTACTCAAGGCATCAACCACCACGTTTGCTTTGCCTGGATGGTACTGAATGATACAATCGTAATCCTCTAATAACTCCATCCAATGCCTCTGTCTTACATGCAGATCTTTCTGAGAAAAGAGATACTTGAGGCTTTGGTGATCCGTAAACACCTCGAAGGTTTCACCGTAGAGATAATGTTGCCACTTCATCAAAGCAAACACAACGGCAGCTAATTCGAGATCGTGGGTAGGGTAATTCTTCTCATGCTCCTTCAACTTCCTCGAAGCATAAGCTTCCACTCTACCTTGCTGCATCAAAACACACCCGAGACCCTCTTTTGAAGCATCCGTATAAACGACATAACCCTCGGTACCTTCAGGTAGGGTTAAAACCGGTGCCGAAGTCAACTTCACTTTCAAAATCTGAAAACTTGCTTCACACTTATCATCCCATTCGAATTTGACTTCCTTCTTAGTTAAACGAGTCAACGGGGCAGCAATTTTAGAGAAATCCTTAACAAACCTTCGGTAATACCCTGCCAACCCAATAAAACTCCTCATTTCGGAGGCATTTCTTGGTCTCTCCCAACGAAGCACGGACTCAACCTTAGATGGATCAACCTCAATCCCATCACATGAAATTATATATCCCAAAAACATAACTCGGTCAATCCAGAATTTGCACTTACTGAACTTTGCATACAACTTGTGTTCCCTCAAAGTTTCCAAGACGATCCTAAGATGTTGTGCATGCTCTTCAGCCGACTTAGAGTACACCAGAATGTCGTCTATAAATATTACCACGAACTTGTCAAGAAAAGGCCTGAACACTCGGTGCATCAAATCCATAAACGCAGCTGGGGCATTAGTTAATCCAAAAGGCATAATAGCGAATTCAAAATGCCCATACCTCGTATTAAACCTAGTCTTCGGAATATCCACCTCCCTAATTCGCAGCTGATAGTAACTCTGCCTCAAATCCAACTTGGAGTAAACTTTAGAACCCTGCAGAATATCGAACAACTCCTCGATGTGAGGCAAAGGGTATTTGTTCTTCACGGTCATCCTATTCAACTCACGGTAATCTATACACATCCGTAGCGTTCTATCTTTTTTCTTTACAAATAGAACGGGAGCACCCCACGGAGAAGTGCTCGGACGAATGTACCCACAAGCCAAAAGTTCATCAAGCTGCGCCTTTAACTCCTTTAACTCAGCAGGAGCCATTCTTTAAGGAGTCTTTGAAAAAGGTTCTGCTCCGGGATGAAGGTCGATTATGAACTCGATGTCCCTATCAGTTGGTAAAGAACCCAATGTCTCAGGGAAAACATCGGTATACTCTTGCACGACCTCCGTCTCCTCAAGTTTGGCCTGATCCTTAGGTCTATTCAAAAGATAGGCCACAAAACCTGTTGCACCGTCCCGGATCAGTTTACTCGCCTCAACAAAAGAAACAAACGGGCTTGACTTAACCTTCTCGCCCTTAAAAACCACTGAACCAAAGGAAACTTTCTTCTCTCGACAATCCATCTGAGCCCCATGATCATACAACCAATCCATTCCAAGGATTACATCATATCTTTGCATCGGCATCTCAATCAAATAACCAAGGAAAACCTGATCTTCAAAGATTACCGGACAACCCCGAAATACCCTACAAGTAATCAAACTACCACCAAGAGGAGAGCTAACCACGTAATCATGCGCACATAAAGAAACAGGCAAGGACATTGAAGCAGCAATATCCCGGGAAATAAAGGAATGAGTAGCCCCGGGATCAAACATTGCATGTAATGTAGTGCCATGAATGCTAAAGGTACCTTCAATCACGGCATTGGGATCAATATCGGGGGCTTCCTCCTCTTCAACCCCGAGTGCATAAGCCCTAGCTTGAACAGCGGACCTCTGATTGCCTCCCGTAGCATGTCCCGGTCTCTTCTTCGGACAAGTACTCAACATGTGATCCGTTGCCCCACAACCATAACACCTCTTGTGTAATTTGAAACAGTTCCCCACCCGGTGATTACCTTGACAATGAGAGCATTGCACTTTAGGCGGAGCCGGAAGTGCCAAGGGTAGATTTGGTTGATTAGGTCCCGCGGGTCGAGGTTGCTTATTTTGAGGCTTGGCTTGCTGAAATGTTTGAAATGCCGGCCTCTTTCCAAATTTATTGAAATTCCCCGAGCTAGACCCTTGCCGGTATGTGAAGTCTTTCTTCTCAAGACCACTCTTTCTTCAACCCTCAAAGCCTTATAGGTCACTTTTCCCTATGTGCTTGTGTTTGAAGCCTCCAACGCGTCCTTCATATCCTCTCGAAGGCCCTGAAGGAATTGTGAGGCCTTTGCTTCATCATCATTAGCAACATTTGGGGCATAACGGGAGAGTCTGCCAAATTCGTTGATATACTCCGTCACCGACATGCTCCCTTGCTTAAGGTCTATAAATTCCCTTAAAGGCCAGTTCCTTGTAGCTTTGGAAATATATTTGTTCTTGAATTCCTGAACAAATACCTCCCAAGTGATATCCTCTCCGGAGGCCTCCAACTTACCTTGCGCACTAGTCCACCGATTATAAGCTTGGCCTTGGATCATGGTAAAAGTGCATTGCAATTTCTCCATAGGCTCTCAAGGTATGAGATTCCATACCATATTTGTTTGCATGAGCCCCTCTTCCGCTTGGATATAATTACCACCTACGAAAACCGGTGGATTTTGGTTCTTGAATTCCCGGAGAATAGCAGTAATGGGATTTCCTCCATGATTGCCAGCAGGAGGTGCATTGTTTCGTTCTTGAGCCCTTTGTTCCAAATATACCGCTAACCTCTCCATGAAATTTCCCGGATCCATTTGGGGTGGTGGTGGCTGATTGTTATTTTCATGTTGTGGAGAATGATCCCGGTGGTGACGGTGTTCCGGAGATCTATCTCGATGGTGGTGTCTTCGTGGAGGCATAATCTGTAAAATCAAGAAATTATAATTCATATGCATGAGGGCCAGTACATGTTCATGTGCACTATTAACAAGAAAATAAGCAAATAATCATATAAATGCACATGACCACGTTGTCCAAAGTCGTACGAACTAGACAGACCCAACTCGACCCTAGAGCTCCGGTTTTGTAACCGAAAGTTCTGATACCACTTTAAGATGTAGCGCCCGGAACGGTGGGCCACCACATCCCCCGCACCTAAACCCGAACCCCCATATGAAATGGATTTCCATACATGAGCCCAAGTCTAAGTGAACGGGAGCCTACACTCACACGCTAGGCTAAGCGGGGCTAAAACTCGGACAGAGCGCGCAAAACAAACAAACAAGAATGCGGAAGCAATAACATAAGGATCGAAAAGAGCTCTAAACTAACATTTACATCATATACAATGGCCTCACGGCCCAAAAATAGGTCAAGTATATACATCAAGAGTTCATAATCCTTCAAAATATAATTCTAATATCAAATGCAAAAGATGAGTGTCCAAAAGCAGGAATTATGAACGAAACTCGACCTAGACACACAAGTACAACAAGACTCGAAGCACTTCCCCGCCTAGCTCGGAACAACCTGCAACTGGGTAGGGAAAAGGGAGGGTCAGTCACAACTCGACTGAGTGAGGGGGCTAAACGCAAACCCACACCTAAATACATAAATAGAGTAAAGCAAGTATCAAAGGTGATGACCATGAATCGAGCTAAGGTTTTTCATACCAACACGTTTTAAAACATAGTATATAATACATAAAGAAATCCTAAGTCGATTCAGAATCCATCGAATAAAACATAAACACAAGTCCGGCGAGAACGGACTATCCCTTACTCCATCAAACGTAACATAAAACTGAAATTATAAATCAATCCAACCCCAATAACACAGTGGTCAGGAATCAAACTCTCTCCACCTACATACTTATGTACGAGGGGTAGCTAACCCACAACGTACTCGGAGCATCACGCCTCATCAACCTCCAAGAATGGCGCGTAACACTACGAATGGGAATCATGCACAGGCTTAACCCGACGGCCCTTGTCGTCCCGGGCGTCCTTACCCACAATTCCCGGGCCCAAGATACCTTACCAATATCAATTCCCATATTTCAGGGCTTACCTCCCTCAAAGATAGCATAAACGAATAAATGGATTCAAATCATAAGTTTACATATGCTCGTAATTATACCAATTTCATAAACTTGAAGCTTATTCATAACATCATAAACATATCTTAAACACACATATTTAACTATATATAAGATATATAGTCGCATGCGGGATGAGAAATCAACACATATTAGGCCATAGGTCGCTTAACTAGAAGATAAAAATCCTAAACCTCACCTTATAGCAAAAAGGAGTAGAAACTGGGTCAAAATAAGCGACAACCGCCTAAACTTCGGGTTCGTGGGCATCCGGAAGAGGCTCTGAAACAAAAGAACATAAGACCCGAGACTTAGACTAAAAAATGAACCAATTAGACGCCCGACAATGCTCATGAATGGAATGAATGCAAATGAAGTGCATAAACGTACCACTTAACGTATATCAAATCATAACTCGTTCAAATCATATCAAATAGATTAAAAAATCTAATATAATGGAATTAACACATAATAATACATGTTAGCAAGGCTTAGGGATCATGTTCGGGGTGGAAGAGAAGCAAACAAGCGAAGAAAAACAAGAAAATAAAGTTCGGAGTAAAAAGAAGTCACTGCCCTAAATCCACCCCGGTGGATTTTTTTCAAAGGAGGAATCCACCCCCATGGACTCAAGGCTGTCAGCTCTCTGCCTCAAATCCACCCCGGTGGATTATTTTCAAAGCAAAAATCCACCCCGGTGGATTTGGGTCAGGGGCTAAAATTCGAAAATAGGGCTTGCAAACTCCATGAAAACTCCTTCCAAACCAAAGAATCAACAACAAGACATAAAATGGTGCAAATATACCACAAAAGTAAGCAAGAAAAACATCCCAAATCATCTCCACTCATGCATACTACAAACCGGAAATGAAAAGAAGCAAAGAAGCTAAAGTTTCATCAAGTTCCTGCCAAGTTCTCAAAAGAGCAATAACGGCAAATCATAATACTTTCACCTACCATGAAAAAGGAGCATATACAAGCAATAAATAAGCCAAGTGAACCAACATATAAATCTTCGAAGTTAAAGAAAGCAAGAGATGCACTAGTTCTTCCAAAAATTCTTCAAAACCTAACTATTCCTGACTCCAAGCAAATCTCATGAACTCCAAAATTAAAGCATGATATAAGAAGTGTAAAATGCTCACAAGATCAAGGAGATCAAATTCCCCAACTTACCTTGAAGAAATGGAGCAAGAAAAGCTAAAACTTGAGCTTTAAGGTCACAACAATGGAGGAAAATGGCTTGGGACTCTTTTTCTTCCTTTCTCCTTGCTTTGGTTCGAAATTCTCAGCACAAAGGGGAGGAAAGAGCTGATTTTGATGATTAAAAGTCAAGGGTAGGGGTATGGGTAGGTCTAATAGTCTCCAAGTAGGCTTATAGGTGCGATCTAGGTACGTGGGGCCGAAATTTGCATCATTGGGGGTCGAAACGGTATCGGCAAAGTTCAAGGCTTGTTCCATTGTATCCAAATCATCGATTCGAGTACAATGGCGAAGAGGGAACTCGAATCCGAGTCCCCGAGCTCATGTTACGAGAAAATGACTCAAGAGTGGCCGAATTGCAAATTGGCCCAAAAATTTGAAATAAAATTCAATTGAGTCCAAACCAAAACAAACAAGTCCAAAACACAAATAAATCATACAATTAAGTCCAAGAATCAAATAATCAACGTTATACACAAATTAGGCGTGCTCGGGTTCAAACTCCAAATCTCAAATCATAAATTCCAATATAATCAAAATTCACATAAGTTCAAATAGATTCAAATAAGACAAGTAAGACAATTATAAGAAATAAAATGACAGTTAAATCATATATTACATAATTAATGAATTTAAATAACGCACGTATATCATACCTGTACGGTTGAATAGTCGGGGTGCCACAATCTTCCCCCCTTAAAAAGGACTTGTCCTCAAGTCCGTTCGGCCTCCTCAAACAAACCCGGGTATAACCTTCTCATCTTTCCCAAGTCGACTCCTCGAACTTTTGATCTCTCTAAAGCACCCTGACGAACGGAATTTGCTTATTCCTTAATTCTTGCAACTTTCGGTCTTGAATGGCAACGGGATGCTTTTCTATTGTCAAGTCCGGCTGTAGGTGAACTTCTTCAACAGGAAGGATAGTTGCCTCGTCAGGATAATACTTCCTAAGCTGTGAAACGTGAAACACGTTGTGTATCCCTGTTAAACTTGGAGGTAAATCCAATCTGTACGCTGTGGATCCAATTCTTTCTAAGATCTCAAAAGGCCCAAGGTAGTGTGGATTAAGCTTTCCACCTCTACCTATTCGAGTGAAGCCCTTTCTAGGAGATGCTTTCAGAAAAACTCTATCTTCGACCTCAAACTTTAAGGGTCTTCTTCTCTTATCGGCCTAATCTTCTGACGAGCCTGAGCTGCTCTCATCCTTTGTCGAATCATGTGAACCTTCTCAATAGTAGCAGCAATATTCTCCTTAGGCCCGGCTCCCTCGAGTTTATCCTCTTCGGTCCATCTCCAATCCTCAATATCCCAAAATAGAGGAGATCTGCACTTCCTTCCATAAAGTGCCTCGTAAGGAGCCATCTTAATCGAACCTTGATAACTATTGTTATAAGCAAACTCAACCGAAGCCAAGTGCTCGTCCCACTTATCCTGGAAATCCAAAACAACGCTCTAAGCATATCTTCCAAGTACTGAATCAACCTTTCAGATTAGCCGTCCGTCTGAGGATGCGAAGCGGTGCTAAACTTGAGCCTAGTGCCCAAACACCTCTGAAGATTCTGCCAGAAAATCGAAGTAAACCGCGGATCTCTATCCGAAATAATACTAGACGGAACTCCCTGTAACCTTATAATCTCCCGAACGTACAACTCGGCTAGCTTTGGAACTTTCTCAGACATCCGAATCTTGAGGAAATGGGCAGACTTAGTTAATCTGTCAACAATTACCCATATTCCATCAAACCCTCTTTTAACTCTAGGCAAGCCGGACACAAAGTCCATAGTCACTTGCTCCCACTTCCACTCGGGAATAGGAAGTGGTTGGAGAGTTCCTCCCGGCTTCTGTTGCTCTGCCTTCACCTTTTGAGACGTTAGACATCGCTTCACAAAGTCTGCGACGTCCATTTTCATGCCATTCCACCTGAATTTCTCTTTCAGGTCTCGATACATCTTAGTAACTCCTGGATGAATCGAGTACCTCGAGCGATGTGCCTCCTCAAGTACAATCCTCTTGAGCTCTTCTAGGACACATATTCTCGCTTCGAACCTTAACAAACCGAAATCATCGAATCCAAACTTAGAATTCGGATCATCTCTAGCACGAGTTACCAACTTCTGAATTTCGGCATCCGTAGCTTGAGCTTCTAACAACTGTTGTTTCAAATCCGGTATTATCGTGAGATTCGCCAACCAAGTTCTTGAAACCAAGATCTCTAAACCTGAGCTTGAAGAACCCGCTTCGAAATTAGCCACATTCGCCTTTCTACTCAAGGCATCAACCACCACGTTTGCTTTGCCTGGATGGTACGGAATGATACAATCGTAATCCTCTAATAACTCCATCCAATGCCTCTGTCTTACATGCAGATCTTTCTGAGAAAAGAGATACTTGAGGCTTTGGTGATCCGTAAACACCTCGAAGGTTGCACCGTAGAGATAATGTTGCCACTTCATCAAAGCAAACACAAGGGTAGCTAATTCGAGATCGTGGGTAGGGTAATTCTTCTCATGCTCCTTCAACTTCCTCGAAGCATAAGCTTCCACTCTACCTTGCTGCATCAAAACACACCCGAGACCCTCTTTTGAAGCATCCGTATAAACGACATAACCCTCGGTACCTTCAGGTAGGGTTAAAACCGGTGCCGAAGTCAACTTCACTTTCAAAATCTGAAAACTTGCTTCACACTTATCATCCCATTCGAATTTGACTTCCTTCTTAGTTAAACGAGTCAACGGGGCAGCAATTTTAGAGAAATCCTTAACAAACCTTCGGTAATACCCTGCCAACCCAATAAAACTCCTCATTTCGGAGGCATTTCTTGGTCTCTCCCAACGAAGCACGGACTCAACCTTAGATGGATCAACCTCAATCCCATCACATGAAATTATATATCCCAAAAACATAACTCGGTCAATCCAGAATTTGCACTTACTGAACTTTGCATACAACTTGTGTTCCCTCAAAGTTTCCAAGACGATCCTAAGATGTTGTGCATGCTCTTCAGCCGACTTAGAGTACACCAGAATGTCGTCTATAAATATTACCACGAACTTGTCAAGAAAAGGCCTGAACACTCGGTGCATCAAATCCATAAACGCAGCTGGGGCATTAGTTAATCCAAAAGGCATAATAGCGAATTCAAAATGCCCATACCTCGTATTAAACCTAGTCTTCGGAATATCCACCTCCCTAATTCGCAGCTGATAGTAACTCTGCCTCAAATCCAACTTGGAGTAAACTTTAGAACCCTGCAGAATATCGAACAACTCCTCGATGTGAGGCAAAGGGTATTTGTTCTTCACGGTCATCCTATTCAACTCACGGTAATCTATACACATCCGTAGCGTTCTATCTTTTTTCTTTACAAATAGAACGGGAGCACCCCACGGAGAAGTGCTCGGACGAATGTACCCACAAGCCAAAAGTTCATCAAGCTGCGCCTTTAACTCCTTTAACTCAGCAGGAGCCATTCTTTAAGGAGTCTTTGAAAAAGGTTCTGCTCCGGGATGAAGGTCGATTATGAACTCGATGTCCCTATCAGTTGGTAAAGAACCCAATGTCTCAGGGAAAACATCGGTATACTCTTGCACGACCTCCGTCTCCTCAAGTTTGGCCTGATCCTTAGGTCTATTCAAAAGATAGGCCACAAAACCTGTTGCACCGTCCCGGATCAGTTTACTCGCCTCAACAAAAGAAACAAACGGGCTTGACTTAACCTTCTCGCCCTTAAAAACCACTGAACCAAAGGAAACTTTCTTCTCTCGACAATCCATCTGAGCCCCATGATCATACAACCAATCCATTCCAAGGATTACATCATATCTTTGCATCGGCATCTCAATCAAATAACCAAGGAAAACCTGATCTTCAAAGATTACCGGACAACCCCGAAATACCCTACAAGTAATCAAACTACCACCAAGAGGAGAGCTAACCACGTAATCATGCGCACATAAAGAAACAGGCAAGGACATTGAAGCAGCAATATCCCGGGAAATAAAGGAATGAGTAGCCCCGGGATCAAACATTGCATGTAATGTAGTGCCATGAATGCTAAAGGTACCTTCAATCACGGCATTGGGATCAATATCGGGGGCTTCCTCCTCTTCAACCCCGAGTGCATAAGCCCTAGCTTGAACAGCGGACCTCTGATTGCCTCCCGTAGCATGTCCCGGTCTCTTCTTCGGACAAGTACTCAACATGTGATCCGTTGCCCCACAACCATAACACCTCTTGTGTAATTTGAAACAGTTCCCCACCCGGTGATTACCTTGACAATGAGAGCATTGCACTTTAGGCGGAGCCGGAAGTGCCAAGGGTAGATTTGGTTGATTAGGTCCCGCGGGTCGAGGTTGCTTATTTTGAGGCTTGGCTTGCTGAAATGTTTGAAATGCCGGCCTCTTTCCAAATTTATTGAAATTCCCCGAGCTAGACCCTTGCCGGTATGTGAAGTCTTTCTTCTCAAGACCACTCTTTCTTCAACCCTCAAAGCCTTATAGGTCACTTTTCCCTATGTGCTTGTGTTTGAAGCCTCCAACGCGTCCTTCATATCCTCTCGAAGGCCCTGAAGGAATTGTGAGGCCTTTGCTTCATCATCATTAGCAACATTTGGGGCATAACGGGAGAGTCTGCCAAATTCGTTGATATACTCCGTCACCGACATGCTCCCTTGCTTAAGGTCTATAAATTCCCTTAAAGGCCAGTTCCTTGTAGCTTTGGAAATATATTTGTTCTTGAATTCCTGAACAAATACCTCCCAAGTGATATCCTCTCCGGAGGCCTCCAACTTACCTTGCGCACTAGTCCACCGATTATAAGCTTGGCCTTGGATCATGGTAAAAGTGCATTGCAATTTCTCCATAGGCTCTCAAGGTATGAGATTCCATACCATATTTGTTTGCATGAGCCCCTCTTCCGCTTGGATATAATTACCACCTACGAAAACCGGTGGATTTTGGTTCTTGAATTCCCGGAGAATAGCAGTAATGGGATTTCCTCCATGATTGCCAGCAGGAGGTGCATTGTTTCGTTCTTGAGCCCTTTGTTCCAAATATACAGCTAACCTCTCCATGAAATTTCCCGGATCCATTTGGGGTGGTGGTGGCTGATTGTTATTTTCATGTTGTGGAGAATGATCCCGGTGGTGACGGTGTTCCGGAGATCTATCTCGATGGTGGTGTCTTCGTGGAGGCATAATCTGTAAAATCAAGAAATTATAATTCATATGCATGAGGGCCAGTACATGTTCATGTGCACTATTAACAAGAAAATAAGCAAATAATCATATAAATGCACATGACCACGTTGTCCAAAGTCGTACGAACTAGACAGACCCAACTCGACCCTAGAGCTCCGGTTTTGTAACCGAAAGTTCTGATACCACTTTAAGATGTAGCGCCCGGAACGGTGGGCCACCACATCCCCCGCACCTAAACCCGAACCCCCATATGAAATGGATTTCCATACATGAGCCCAAGTCTAAGTGAACGGGAGCCTACACTCACACGCTAGGCTAAGCGGGGCTAAAACTCGGACAGAGCGCGCAAAACAAACAAACAAGAATGCGGAAGCAATAACATAAGGATCGAAAAGAGCTCTAAACTAACATTTACATCATATACAATGGCCTCACGGCCCAAAAATAGGTCAAGTATATACATCAAGAGTTCATAATCCTTCAAAATATAATTCTAATATCAAATGCAAAAGATGAGTGTCCAAAAGCAGGAATTATGAACGAAACTCGACCTAGACACACAAGTACAACAAGACTCGAAGCACTTCCCCGCCTAGCTCGGAACAACCTGCAACTGGGTAGGGAAAAGGGAGGGTCAGTCACAACTCGACTGAGTGAGGGGGCTAAACGCAAACCCACACCTAAATACATAAATAGAGTAAAGCAAGTATCAAAGGTGATGACCATGAATCGAGCTAAGGTTTTTCATACCAACACGTTTTAAAACATAGTATATAATACATAAAGAAATCCTAAGTCGATTCAGAATCCATCGAATAAAACATAAACACAAGTCCGGCGAGAACGGACTATCCCTTACTCCATCAAACGTAACATAAAACTGAAATTATAAATCAATCCAACCCCAATAACACAGTGGTCAGGAATCAAACTCTCTCCACCTACATACTTATGTACGAGGGGTAGCTAACCCACAACGTACTCGGAGCATCACGCCTCATCAACCTCCAAGAATCGCGCGTAACACTACGAATGGGAATCATGCACAGCCTTAAACCGACGGCCCTTGTCGTCCCGGGCGTCCTTACCCACAATTCCCGGGCCCAAGATACCTTACCAATATCAATTCCCATATTTCAGGGCTTACCTCCCTCAAAGATAGCATAAACGAATAAATGGATTCAAATCATAAGTTTACATATGCTCGTAATTATACCAATTTCATAAACTTGAAGCTTATTCATAACATCATAAACATATCTTAAACACACATATTTAACTATATATAAGATATATAGCCGCATGCGGGATGAGAAATCAACACATATTAGGCCATAGGTCGCTTAACTAGAAGATAAAAATCCTAAACCTCACCTTATAGCAAAAAAGAGTAGAAACTGGGTCAAAATAAGCGACAACCGCCTAAACTTCGGGTTCGTGGGCATCCGGAAGAGGCTCTGAAACAAAAGAACATAAGACCCGAGACTTAGACTAAAAAATGAACCAATTAGACGCCCGACAATGCTCATGAATGGAATGAATGCAAATGAAGTGCATAAATGTACTACTTAACGTATATCAAATCATAACTCGTTCAAATCATATCAAATAGATTAAAAAATCTAATATAATGGAATTAACACATAATAATACATGTTAGCAAGGCTTAGGGATCATGTTCGGGGTGGAAGACAAGCAAACAAGCGAAGAAAAACAAGAAAATAAAGTTCGGAGTAAAAAGAAGTCACTGCCCTAAATCCACCCCGGTGGATTTTTTTCAAAGGAGGAATCCACCCCCATGGACTCAAGGCTGTCAGCTCTCTGCCTCAAATCCACCCCGGTGGATTATTTTCAAAGCAAAAATCCACCCCGGTGGATTTGGGTCAGGGGCTAAAATTCGAAAATAGGGCTTGCAAACTCCATGAAAACTCCTTCCAAACCAAAGAATCAACAACAAGACATAAAATGGTGCAAATATACCACAAAAGTAAGCAAGAAAAACATCCCAAATCATCTCCACTCATGCATACTACAAACCGGAAATGAAAAGAAGCAAAGAAGCAAAAGTTTCATCAAGTTCCTCCCAAGTTCTGAAAAAAGCAATAACGGCAAATCATAATACTTTCACCTACCATGAAAAAGGAGCATATACAAGCAATAAATAAGCCAAGTGAATCAACATATAAATCTTCGAAGTCAAAGAAAGCAAGAGATGCACTAGTTATTGCAAAAATTCTTCAAAACCTAACTATTCCTGACTCCAAGCAAATCTCATGAACTCCAACATTAAAGCATGATATAAGAAGTGTAAAATGCTCACAAGATCAAGGAGATCAAATTCCCTAACTTACCTTGAAGAAATGGAGCAAGAAAAGCTAAAACTTGAGCTTTAAGGTCACAACAATGGAGGAAAATGGCTTGGGACTCTTTTTCTTCCTTTCTCCTTGCTTTGGTTCGAAATTCTCAGCACAAAGGGGAGGACAGAGCAGACTTTGATGATTAAAAGTCAAGGGTAGGGGTATGGGTAGGTCTAATAGTCTCCAAGTAGGCTTATAGGTGCGATCTAGGTACGTAGGGCTGAAATTTGCATCATTGAGGGTCGAAACGGCATCGAAAAAGTTCAAGGCTTATTCCATTGTATCCAAATCATCGATTCAAGTACAATGGCGAAGACGGAACTCGAATCCGAGTCCCCGAGCTCAAGTTACGAGAAAATGTCTCAAGAGTGGCCAAATTACAAATTGGCCCAAAAATTTGAAATAAAATTCAATTGAGTCCAAACCAAAACAAACAAGTCCAAAACACAAATAAATCATACAATTAAGTCCAAGAATCAAATAATCAACGTTATACACAAATTAGGCATGCTCGGGTTCAAACTCCAAATCTCAAATCATAAATTCTAATGTAATCAAAATTCACATAAGTTCAAATAGATTCAAATAAGACAAGTAAGAAAATTATAAGAAAAAAAAACGACAGTTAAATCATATATTACATAATTAATGAATTTAAATCGCGCACGTATATCATACCTGTACGGTTGAACAGTCGGGGTGCCACAATCTTCCCCCCTTAAAAAGGACTTGTCCTCAAGTCCGTTCTGCCTCCTCAAACAAACCCGGGTATAACCTTCTCATCTTTTCCTCGGTTTCCCAAGTCGACTCCTTGGACTTTTGATCTCTCCAAAGCACCCTGACCACCGGAATTTGCTTATTCCTTAATTCTTGCAACTTTCGGTCTTGAATGGCAACAGGATGCTTTTCTATTGTCAAGTCCGGCTCTAAGTGAACTTCTTCAACAGGAAGGATAGTTGCCTCGTCAGGATAGTACTTCCTAAGCTGTGAAACGTGAAACACGTTATGGATCCCGGTTAAACTTGGAGGTAAATCCAATCTGTACGCTGTGGCTCCAATTCTTTCTAAGATCTCAAAAGGCCCAAGGTAGCATGGATTAAGCTTTCCACCTCTACCTATTCGAGTGAAGCCCTTTCTAGGAGATGCTTTCAGAAAAACTCTATCTCCGACCTCAAACTCTAAGGGTCTGCATCTCTTATCGGCGTAACTCTTCAGACGAGCCTGAGCTGCTCTCATCCTTTGTCGAATCATATGAACCTTCTCAATAGTAGCAGCAATATTCTCCTTAGGCTCGGCTCTCTCGAGTTTATCATCTTCAGTCCATCTCCAATCCTCAATATCCCAGAATAGAGAAGACCTGCACTTCCTTCCATAAAGTGCCTCGTAAGGAGCCATCTTAATCGAACCTTGATAACTATTGTTATAAGCAAACTCAACCGAAGCCAAGTGCTCGTCCCACTTATCCTGGAAATCCAAAACAACGCTCTAAGCATATCTTCCAAGTACTGAATCAACCTTTCAGATTGGCCGTCCGTCTGAAGATGCGAAGCGGTGCTAAACTTGAGCCTAGTGCCCAAACACCTCTGAAGATTCTGCCAGAAAATCGAAGTAAACCGCGGATCTCTGTCCGAAATAATACTAAACGGAACTCCATGTAACCTTATAATCTCCCGAACGTACAACTCGGCTAGCTTTGGAACTTTCTCAGACATCCGAATCTTGAGGAAATGGGCAGACTTAGTTAATCTGTCTACAATTACCCATATTCCATCAAACCCTCTTTTAACTCTAGGCAAGCCGGACACAAAGTCCATAGTCACTTGCTCCCACTTCCACTCGGGAATAGGAAGTGGTTAGAGAGTTCCTCCCGGCTTCTGTTGCTTTGCCTTCACCTTTTGACACGTTAGACATCGTTTCACAAAGTTTGCGATGTCCCTTTTCATGCCATTCCACCAGAATTTCTCTTTCAGGTCTCGACACATCTTAGTACCTCCTGGATGAATCGAGTACCTCGAGCGATGTGCCTCCTCAAGTACAATCCTCTTGAGCTCTTCTGGGACACATATTCTCGCTTCGAACCTTAACAAACCGAAATCATCGAATCTAAACTTAGAATTCGGATCATCTCTAGCACGAGTTACCAACTTTTGAATTTCGGCATCCGTAGCTTGAGCTTCTAACAACTGTTGTTTCAAATCCGGTATTATCGTGAGATTCGCCAACCAAGTTCTTGAAACCAAGATCTCTGAACCTGAGCTTGAAGAACCCGCTTCGAAATTAGCCACATTCGCCTTTCTACTCAAGGCATCGACGACCACGTTTGCTTTGTCCGGATGGTACTGAATGGAACAACCGTAATCCTCTAATAACTCCATCCAATGCCTCTGTCTTACATTCAGATCTTTCTGAGAAAAGAGATACTTGAGGCTTTGGTGATCCGTAAACACCTCGAAGGTTGCACCGTAGAGATAATGTCGCCACTTCATCAAAGCAAACACAACGACAGCTAATTCGAGATCGTCCGTAGGGTAATTCTTCTCATGCTCCTTCAACTTCCTCGAAGCATAAGCTACCACTCTACCTTGCTGCATCAAAACACACCCGAGAACCTCTTTTGAAGCATCCGTATAAACGACATAACCCTCGGTACCTTCAGGTAGGGTTAAAACCGGTGCCGAAGTCAACTTCACTTTCAAAGTCTGAAAACTTGCTTCACACTTATCGTCCCATTCGAATTTGACTTCCTTCTTAGCTAAACGAGTCAACGGGGCAGCAATTTTAGAGAAATCCTTAACAAACCTTCGGTAATACCCTGCCAACCCAATAAAACTCCTGATTTCGGAGGCATTTCTTGGTCTCTCCCAACGAAGCACGGACTCAACCTTAGATGGATCAACCTCAATCCCATCACATGAAATTATATGTCCCAAAAACATAACTCGGTCAATCCAAAATTCGCACTTACTGAATTTTGCATCCAACTTGTGTTCCCTCAAAGTTTCCAAGACGATCCTAAGATGCTGTGCATGCTCTTCAGCCGACTTAGAGTACACCAGAATGTCGTCTATAAATATTACCACGAACTTGTCAAGAAAAGGCCTGAACACTCGGTGCATCAAATCCATAAACGCAGCTGGGGCATTAGTTAATCCAAAAGGCATAATAGCGAATTCAAAATGCCCATACCTCGTATTAAACCTAGTCTTCGGATTATCCACCTCCCTAATTCGCAACTGATAGTAACCCTACCTCAAATCCAACTTGGAGTAAACTTTAGAACCCTGCAGAATATCGAACAACTCCTCGATGTGAGGCAAAGGGTATTTGTTCTTCACGGTCATCCTATTCAACTCACGGTAATCTATGCACATCCGTAGCGTTCCATCTTTTTTCTTTACAAATAGAACGGGAGCACCCCACGGAGAAGTGCTCGGACGAATGTACCCACAAGCCAAAAGTTCATCAAGCTGCGCCTTTAACTCCTTTAACTCAGCAGGAGCCATTCTATATGGAGTCTTCGAAAAAGGCTCTGCTCCGGGATGAAGGTCGATTCTGAACTCGATGTCCCTATCAGGTGGTAAAGAACCCAATGTCTCAGGGAAAACATCGGTATACTCTTGCACGACCTCCGTCTCCTCAAGTTTGGCTACGGATGTGCATAGATTACCGTGAGTTGAATAGGATGACCGTGAAGAACAAATACCCTTTGCTCCGGGAGCACCCCACGGAGAAGTGCTCGGACGAATGTACCCACAAGCCAAAAGTTCATCAAGCTGCGCCTTTAACTCCTTTAACTCAGCAGGAGCCATTCTATATGGAGTCTTCGAAAAAGGCTCTGCTCCGGGATGAAGGTCGATTCTGAACTCGATGTCCCTATCAGGTGGTAAAGAACCCAATGTCTCAGGGAAAACATCGGTATACTCTTGCACGACCTCCGTCTCCTCAAGTTTGGCCTGATCCTTAGGTCTATTCGAAAGATAGGCCACAAAACCTGTTGCACCGTCCCGGATCAGTTTACTCGCCTCAACAAAAGAAACAAACGGGCTTGACTTAACCTTCTCGCCCTTAAAAACCACTGAACCAAAGGAAACTTTCTTCTCTCGACAATCCATCTGAGCCCCATGATCATACAACCAATCCATTCCATGGATTACATCATATCTTTGCATCGGCATCTCAATCAAATAACCAAGGAAAACCTGATCTTCAAAGGTTACCGGACAACCCCGAAATACCCTGCAAGTAATCAAACTAACACCAAGAGGAGAGCTAACCACGTAATAATGCGCACATAAAGAAATAGGCAAGGACATTGAACCAGCAATATCCCGGGAAATAAAGGAATGAGTAGCCCCGGGATCAAACAATGCATGCAATGTAGTGCCATGAATGCTAATGGTACCTTCAATCACGGCATTGGGATCAATATCGGGGGCTTCCTCCTCTTCAACCCCGAGTGCATAAGCCCTAGCTTGAACAGCGGACCTCTGATTGCCTCCCGTAGCATGTCCCGGTCTCTTCTTCGGACAAGTACTCAACATGTGATCCGTTGCCCCACAACCATAACACCTCTTGTGTAATTTGAAACAGTTCCCCACCCGGTGATTACCTTGACAATGAGAGCATTGCACTTTAGGCGGAGCCGGAAGTGCCAAGGGTAGATTTGGTTGATTAGGTCCCGCGGGTCGAGGTTGCTTATTTTGAGGCTTGGCTTGCTGAAATGTTTGAAATGCCGGCCTCTTTCCAAATTTATTGAAATTCCCCGAGCTAGACCCGTGCCGGTATGTGAAGTCTTTCTTCTCAAAACCACTCTTTCTTCAACCCTCAAAGCCTTATAGGTCACTTTTCCCCATGTGCTTGTGTTTGAAGCCTCCAACACGTCCTTCATATCCTCTCGAAGGCCCTGAAGGAATTGTGAGGCGTTTGCTTCATCATCATTAGCAACATTTGGGGCATAACGGGAGAGTCTCTCAAATTCGTTGATATACTCCGTCACCGACATGCTCCCTTGCTTAAGGTCCATAAATTCCCTTAAACGCCGGTTCCTTGTAGCTTTGGAAATATATTTGTTCTTGAATTTCTGAACAAATACCTCCCAAGTGATATCCTCTCCGGAGGCCTCCAACTTACCTTGCGCACTAGTCCACCGATTATAAGCTTGGCCTTGGATCATGGTAAAAGTGCATTGCAATTTCTCCATAGGCTCGCAAGGTATGAGATTCCATACCCTATTTGTTTGCACGAGCCACTCTTCCGCTTGGATATCGTTACCACCTACGAAAACCGGTGGATTTTGGTTCTTGAATTCCCGGAGAATAGCAGTAATGGGATTTCCTCCATGATTGCCAGCAGGAGGTGCATTGTTTCGTTCTTGAGCTCTTTGTTCCAAATATACCGCTAACCTCTCCATGAAATTTCCCGGATCCATTTGGGGTGGTGGTGGCGGATTGTTATTTTCATGTTGTGGAGAATAATCCCGGTGGTGACGGTGTTCCGGAGATCTATCTCGATGGTGGTGTCTTCGTGGAAGCAGAATCTGTAAAATCAAGAAATTATAATTCATATGCATGAGGGTCAGTACATGTTCATGTGCACTATTAACAAGAAAATAAGCAAATAATCATATAATGCACATGACCACGTTGTCCAAAGCTATACGACCTAGACAGACCCAACTCGACTCTAGAGCTCCGGTTTTGCAACCGAAAGCTCTGATACCACTTTAAGATGTAGCGCCCGGAACGGTGCGCCACCACATCCCCTGCACCTAAACCCGAACCCCCATATGAAATGGATTTCCATACATGAGCCCAAGTCTAAGCGAACGGGAACCTACATTCACACGCTAGGCTAAGCGGGGCTAAAATTCGGACAGAGCGCGCAAACAAACAAACAAGAATGCGGAAGCAACATAAGGATCGAAAAGAGCTCTAAACTAATATTTACATCATATACAATGGCCTCACGGCCCAAAAATAGGTCAAGTATATACATCAAGAGTTCATAATCTTTCAAAATATAATTCTAATATCAAATGCAAAAGATGAGTGTCCAAAAGCAGAAATTATGAATGAAACTCGACCTAGACACACAAGTACAACAAGACTCGAAGCACTTCCCCGCCTAGCTCGGAACAACCTGCAACTGGGTAGGGAAAGGGAGGGTCAGTCACAACTCGACTGAGTGAGGGGGCTAAACGCACACCCACACCTAAATACATAAATAGAGTAAAGCAAGTATCAAAGGTGATGGCCATGAATCGAGCTAAGTTTTTTCATACCAACACGTTTTAAAATATAGTATATAATACATAAAGAAATCCTAACTCGATTCACAATCCATCGAACAAAACATAAACACAAGTCCGGCGAGAATGGACTATCCCTTACTCCATCAAACGTAACATAAAACTGAAATTATAAATCAATCCAACCCCGACAACACGGTGGTCAGGAATCAAACCCTCTCCACCTACTTACTTATGTACGAGGGGTAGCTAACCCACAACGTACTCGGAGCATCACGCCTCATCAACCTCCAAGAATCGCGCGTAACACTACGAATGGGAATCATGCACAGGCTTACCTCGCTCAAAGATAGCATAAACGAATAAATGGATTCAAATCATAAGTTTACATATGCTCGTAATTATACCAATTTCATAAACTTGAAGCTTATTCATAAGATCATAAACATATCTTAAACACACATATTTAACTATATATAAGATATGTAGTTGCATGCGGGATGAGAAATCAACACATATTAGGCCATAGGTCGCTTAACTAGAAGATAAAAATCCTAAACCTCACCTTATAGCAAAAAGGAGTAGAAATTGGGTCAAAAGAAGCGACAACCGCCTAAACTTCGGGTTCGTGGGCGTCCGGAAGAGGCTCTGAAACAAAAGAACATAAGACCCGAGATATAGACTAAAAAATGAACCAATTAGACGCCTAACAATGCTCATGAATGGAATGAATGCAAATGAAGTGCATAAACGTACTACTTAACGTATATCAAATCATAACTCGTTCAAATCATATCAAATCGATTCAAAAATCTAATATAATGGAATTAACACATAATAATACATGTTAGCAAAGCTTAGGGATCATGTTCGGGGTGGAAGAGAAGCAAACAAGCGAAGAAAAACAAGAAAATAAAGTTCGGAGTAAAAAGAAGTCACTGCCCTAAATCCACCCCGGTGGATTTTTTTCAAAGGAGGAATCCACCCCCATGGATTCAAGGTAGTCAGCTCTCTGCCTCAAATCCACCACGGTGGATTATTTTCAAAGCAAAAATCCACCCCGGTGGATTTGGGTCAGAGGCTAAAATTAGAAAATAGGGCTTGCAAACTCCATGAAAACTCCTTCCAAACCAAAGCATCAACAACAAGACATAAAATGGTACAAATATACCTCAAAATTAAGCAAGAAAAACATCCCAAATCATCTCCACTCATGCATACTACAAACCGAAAATGAAAAGAAGCAAAGAAGCTAAAGTTTCATCAAGTTCCTCCCAAGTTCTCAAAAGAGCAATAATGGCAAATCATAATACTTTCACCTACCATGAAAAAGGAGCATATACAAGGAATAAATAAGCCTAGTGAATCAACATATAAATCTTCGAACTCAAAGAAAGCAAGAGATGCACTAGTTCTTCCAAAAATTCTTCAAAACCTAACTATTCATGACCCCAAGAAAATCTCATGAACTCCAACATTAAAGCATGATATAAGAAGTGTAAAATTCTCACAAGATCAAGGAGATCAAATTCCCCAACTTACCTTGAAGAAATGGAGCAAGAAAAGCTAAAACTTGAGCTTTAAGGTCACAACAATGGGGGAAAATGGCTTGGGACTCTTTTTCTTCCTTTCTCCTTGCTTTGGTTCGAAATTCTCAGCACAAAGGGGAGGAGAGAGCTGATTTTGATGATTAAAAGTCAAGGTTAGGGGTATGGGTAGGTCTAATAGTCTCCAAGTAGGCTTATAGGTGCGATCTAGGTATGTAGGGCCGAAATTTACGTCATTGGGTCTCGAAACGGTATCGGAAAAGTTCAAGGCTTGTTCCATTGTATCCAAATCATCGATTCGAGTACAATGGGAAAGACGGAACTCGAATCCGAGTCCCCGAACTCAAGTTACGAGAAAATGACTCAAGAGTGGCCGAATTGCAAATTGGCCCAAAAATTTGAAATAAAATTCAATTGAGTCCAAACCAAAACAAACAAGTCCAAAACAAAAATAAATCATACAATTAAGTCCAAGAATCAAATAATCAACGTTATACACAAATTAGGCATGCTCGGGTTCAAACTCCAAATCTCAAATCATAAATTTCAATATAATCAAAATTCACATAAGTTCAAATAGATTCAAATAAGACAAGTAAGAAAATTATAAGTAATAAAACGATAGTTAAATCATATATTACATATTTAATGAATTTAAATCGCGCACGTATATCATACCTGTACGATTGAACAGTCGGGGTGTCACACGCTGCGTCCGGAAAGAACACTAGATCTCTTCCTTCAGTCGAGTCATCTTGCCCTTCATCTTGCCAGATTGATTACCGGTGCGATGATTCGGCGGTCGTGAAGAGCCCTTATCTCTAATTGATCCTAATTTCAGCTTAGGGCCTATAATATGCAAGGAAGGCTAATATAATGCATGCGATTAGTGAGTGCTTATGGCACGTAAATGGAAAAATTAATGCACATAAAGAATGCAACAACAACAATTAATGAAAAGAAATAGAAATTGTAAAACACATAATACAAGATGATTCACATATATTGATGCAATGCACACATTGGCACATTGTTCCTACGCCGTACGACCTATACCTGACACAACACGACACTAGAACTCTGGTTTTGCAACCCGGAGCTCTGATACCACTTTTAGATGTAGCGCCCGAAGCGGCGAGCCACCATATTCCCCGCACCTAGCCTCGAACCCAAATATGAAATAAAAATTCATACATGAGCCCAAGACTAAGCGAACGGGAACCTACACTCACTCGCTAGGCCAGGCGGAGCTAAGACAGGACCAGAGCGCGCAAGAATAAGAAAACGGAAGCATATAACAAATATCCAAGAAGATAAATCCACAAAATATACAAAAAATGGAAATTCAAACATAATTCATTAACAATGGCATAACATATACATACTTCAATTACCACAATCGAATCATATACAAAAGCATGACTGAATGCAAATGAAAGAGCAACTCGAACTAGATGACTTGAACCCGACCGACTCAAGACTCCGCCAAGCACGCCCAACCTGCAAACTGAGTGAGGGGGCTAACGCACACCCACACATATCTACATATAGAGCAATGCACAAATTAAAGAAAAGACTATGAACCGGGAATAGGGTTTTACATACCAAAGCCATTTTCCAAAAGTGCTCATACATATATATATATATTCGTATCTTCTTAAGTTTGAAAACTAGTAAGGATTAATATATATATATATATATTCAAAGGACGCATATGGATTCATAAATATTCAAATGGATTCATAAATTCATAAATTCGGAATTTACTCGTATAAGTTCCTTATTGAATCGAAATCTCCTATCCCGTTTCATAATCATTATAGCAAAAGAATTCAAATACCCGGCGAGTACGGGTCTCCAACCTTACTCCTTAATCAAAAGACTGAAAAGACTCAAAAAGAAGCATAAACTCATAAATTCATAAGATTCATAAATTCAAAGATTCGTATTCCCGTATTCCAACCTTTCTCCAGAAGTCTGCACGCGGGTTACGGGCCCACATCGTGCAACTCAATATACGTGGGGTCGCGAACCCACAACGTACCTTCTCCGGGCTCAGCCGAAGGCACAAAGCACCACGCCTTCTCCATCTCCCTCAGAGTCGCGCGTAGGTACTTCAAAGGAGCGTTTGCACAGGGGTGATAACCGGCGACCCCAACAGTCGCACCGGGTCTCCCTTACCCACACCTCCGGGGCCCAGGGATTCAAATAGATTTATATGGATTCATAAGACTCATAAAGAAACGTACCTAACTCGCGAAACCTAGAAACATATGATTCATACTTAAGAAACATACCATAAGAAATATACCTTACCGTGCAACTCGGCATATGCTATACATGTACCTCTCTGTGTCTTCCAAGTTCATTGTACGCTAAAGAAATCCATAGTTTTCTTGACGACACACGGTTTGGAGCATAGCCTCGTTGTAAAACCATTTTTAAGCTTATATATGCCCATACGTATAATTTCAGAAGAATTCGTATTAAATCGAATTAACAAGATTCATAACATATCATAAGACACATATTTATTATATATATAATAGTATATTCGCATGCGGGCTTGAAAGCGAGCACATAGGGTCATAGGTCGCATTAACTAAAAAGAAACAAACCTAAACCTCACCTTTTACCAAGACTGCTCACGAACAAGCGTTGACGACCAAGAAAAATCTTAAATGGTGGAACCGACACCTCCGGAACTCAACTCAGAGAAAACGAACATAAACTTAAGACTTAGACTTATTCATGAACCCCTTAGACGCACGACGATGCATAGGAATGCAAATGGATGCAAATGAAATGAAAGAATGCATCATTTAGATCATTTAAATTCATAGCTCATATATAACGTATCAAATCATTCCATAAAGTAAATTCATAATTAAAATATCACATTTAATTTAAAACATCAAACTTAAGGTAATTAAATTCATTTAATTAAACATATAACATAATATATATATTACATACATTTCACATATTACATACATACATACGTACATCTACACGTAAGATGCATCATTGCATTTCAATTAGGAAGTAATCGCATGGAAGAAGGCTATAGAGTACGTAACATGCATGCAAAGCAAACAATTATTCAAATTCATAAGGTGATCTCAACACACCAAGCAACACCTCACGCAACACTCATGCACAAGGGATAAAGTGGGATCAAATTAAATGAAGATGCATCAGCTACAACATGCATTAATCATGTAAAATCCATAAGAGAAAGAAAGGAATAGCAAGCAACGAAAGCATCAACATACAAAGCACTCACGGCCCTGCTCCCCATCTCCCCTCCTGGGGAGTTTTTGTTCTTAAAAGTACCCTCCCGGGTACTCAACATGCAGTAGGTTTCTGCATAGAAAGTACCCGGTCGGGCATTTTCCATGAACAAAATCTCCCCGCCCGGGGAGATAGTTTCAGCCGCGAGAAAAGGTAGCAGCAGTTCGATGATCTCCTGTTCACCAAGGCACACAACAGCAGCAGCAAACAACAAACAGCAAAGGCAACAAAACACAGCAGCAACGCAGTAAGAAAGACAACCAAAATCATCCTTCAAGTAAGCTCAAACCGGCAACAATACATGAACGAAGGAGAAAGGGAAAACTTGGAAAAACCTTCAAGTCATTAATGGTAACTCACCAACCAAGCATCCATCATTCAATTCAAGTTCACACATTCATTTATGAGCCTAAAGGAACTCATATAAGTCATCAAATCCAAAGAAAACACAAGAGAATGCATATGAATTCACAAAATTAAATCTAACCCTTACTATTCATACATGCTCCAAAATCCATCAAACTTGGCTCAGATTCAGATATTAATGGATTAAAATGACCACACAAGTATGGAGATATCAAATATGTACTTACCTCTTGAAGATGATGGAAGAAAATGAAGATTGGAGCTCAAATATGGCCTTGGGGTGAAAGTGACGGGAATGGCAGGTTTAGCTCCCAAGTTTCAGCCTTTCCTCTTCTTTCCTTGCCCAAACCAAGATTGAGGAAGCAAGATATGATAGTGTATTGAGTTAGTGGATGGTGGGACCAAGTTTCATGTGAAAAGGTTGAAAATTGAGGGACTTATGTGCAAATAAGTGAAAGGTGGTCATGTGCACACGAGTCAGTTTTCCGGGCCAAATTCGGAGTATCAAATGCTCTTAGAAAAATATGAGACTAGGTTCCTTAGCTTGAAAATCTCGTAACGAGTCCGGTGCCACTTCCGGGATTCGAATCCGAATTCCCGAGCTCAAGATATAAATTCCGGAACACAAGGCGCGCTAATCTAGTTAGGCACTCGAGTCCCCAAAACAAATAAATGGTGCGTTACCATTTCAAACAAGTTCGAAAATGTAAAACGAGCACATAAACGAATTCATAACTCACAAATCTCCTACATATCAGAAAAGCACGAAATTTCGATCTCAAATCGAACACAAACGCAACACATTTCAACAAATAAGCATATTATTCAAATAATTAAAAATAATTATCAAGAAATAACAAATAAAATAAAATTAAACGAATTAAATAAATAAATTTTTTTTTAAAAGGTAATTTTCCAATTAGGTCCAAAACTTTCAAAAAGTTGCAATTAAGTCCAAATCCAAGTTTTCAATTAAGTCCACTAATTTTAAAGTCATACAATTACATACTTAAATGAAGTATATCACATAATTCACGAAATTAGCATACTCGGGAATTAAATTCAAAATAGAAAAAAAATTAACTACAATTAATTCAATGAATAAATTAAATCAGAAGAAGAATTAAACGTCGGAAAAACCTCTCGTGACGTTATACCTGGCTCGTCAGAAAGACGGGGTGTCACACATGCCCTTCCCTAAATGGGGCTTTGGCTCGAGTGTTAAGGGTCCGGTATAAAAGACCAATTCTTGGGAAAAGTTCGCAAGCTCTATTGTAGATGGTGAGTCCTCGAGGAGATGGAATTTGGGTGTGATGATTATGATTCATGAGACCAACATGTATGCCTACACTATGAAGATCTCCCAAACGGATTCTATAGGATTATTCATTCAAGAGATAAGTGAAGAAAAACATCGAAGGTACTCTAATTCAAGGTTTGGATTGATAAAGAGACGATGGTAATCAAGAAGACTCAATGTAAATCGGGTGTTGAGAGATAAGTAACCAAGATCGTAAAGGATGAGCTTCCAAGTAAATGAAGTTATTAAAAGTTGAATTGTCATGATGAGAGGTTAAATTGGGAGATATGAAGCAACAAATGGAAACGGTAAAGAAAGACAAAGAGTTCTGGAGGAAATTACGAAATCAAGTGAACGCAAGTGGAGGATAAGTTCATTCCATCAATTTGAACTCGCGAAGGATAAGTCAAGAGAACGTCGGTCAAGATGATAACCAAGGTAAAGGTTCGGACAACCTTTAGGGACTGATACTTGGGAAGAAATCATAATACCGATTATATGAGCGTAGAAGGAGTTGGGATTCGAGGGATTTTAATTTCGGGCCACGGAGACACACAAGTTGCTACAAGAAAACTTATGAAGATTTTGAAGACCGTGGGAAAAATGAAAGATGGGCAACAAGTTCAAATTAAACCCGTAATTAAGGAGATGAAGAGCAAGTTGCAGAGTGAAATGCTTACCACTACGGTGACAGGTGTAATTGCATTCATAGCACGTGCATCCATCCTACATCTAAATTTTTGTAGTTATCTACCTTTCTTGTCTTAATTGCTATTTATTGGTAATTGTTGCTACTACGTTCCTAAATGGTGACTCTATGATACATCTCATTCCCACTTTAATCCGACATGCATATTGAGTGTTTGCTTTTAGGATGTTCTTCAATCCTGCTACCAAGTTGAGTCAGTGAAATTGGAGGAGGTGGATTAGATAAAAGAAAGTAGTTGAGTATGGAACGGAATTGGTGATTTTCTTTCGAGATCGATCGAGTCTCTTGGGGATAAAATGTGAATATGTTGAAGAAGGGAGGTTTGAGAAATCTATGACCAAGGTTGAAGGCTTGGGAATTGGAAGAAACTTTGAAGAAATTCAGTTTCAAGGAGGATTAGTCTACCGAACATAAGGAGTAATTTATGGTAATTTCGGGGTTGAAGGGTGGATTAAGTATTGAAAGACAACTCATGGAAAAACTTCGGAAAGTAAGAATAAATACCCTCAAATGTAATTTCGGGGCATGATGACCGATTTCTTCCACTGCACCTTGCCTTGGAGAAGAAGAATTGATGGAAAAATTGCTAGAAGGCTTTGGTCGAGTATTTATTGAACTTCAAGAGAAATAAATTAAAGTATAGTAGAAGGTGTTAGTTCGGAAGAGCCCACGGAACATTTTACTACGAGAATTAGGTTATGGGATTCACTAGATCACTGAGCGAAATAGATCACACAAGAAGTTATGTAACACCCGGGACGATAGGCGCCACATCCCCTGCACTATAAGTCTAGTCCACACATGAAATGGATAGTTCAGCATGAACCGGACCCATAGCGAACGAGTGACAAAACAAAAGCAACCTTGCTAGGCGGAAACTAACCCCGTACCATATAATCAAAAGGCTGTGCGGAAGCATTAATGTGCAATTCATAGATTTCAACAAAGGCTACAAGCCCGAATTTCCAATACATAAAATTAAATCCATCATGCATCCTAACAATGGGTTCAACTAAGCACACAACCTGTCCCGAATCAATATCCAATAATTTCATAACTAGCACAAAGGCCCAATTACATAGGAATATCCAATTAGAACATAATAATGTAAGATGTGACTCGAGTGTACAAGTGATCTAACAAAAGAAGTAAAACTTGACCTCCGCCTAGCAAAACCTGCAAGAAACTGAGAAGTGGGAAAGAGGGGTCAGTCTCTAGAAGACTGAGTGAGCAGGAGCGATACATATACTATAGAAACATGCGCATGCAAGCCATAAATCCCGAGCAAGATTTTATTCAAAGTTAGTTCCCACGAAGGGCAAGAAATTAACAAGCAATGCTCGGACTTTATGACTAATTCATATTAAATTAGTTATGTTCATAATTCATACAAAATCATAAAGGCTCGGCGAGTGAGCGTGCATAATCTCCAACCAAACACCGACCGTGTACGACAAATATCAATAATATATTGAATACGTGATCATGCAATATCTTATAATACATGCAAGCCATATAATATAAGATATAGGCGTTTGGGCGATCCGTGTACCGGTCTTCCCGCACGGTGCATAACAATCATAACATAAACATTGACATAAAATAAGTTCCAACCTTCTTCCTCCGGGTGGTGGACGGGCTTGCAAGACCCGGCCACCTCATGCATTGACCCAGGGGGGTACATGAATCCCCCAAGGGCGCTCAACTATCATTCCACGCTAATCTCCTAGCGAGGTCCTGTCTCTGTTAAATGGTTGGGACTAGCACATGGGATCACCGTCGGCCCTTGCCTCCCCAGGTAGCCACATGTGATAGATCCCGGGCCCGTGCATTCATTCATGTTCTCGCCAAAACGTTCCCATTCATGAAAACATAACATATTTCATAATTTATTAGAAAAGGGTTTACTCGATCAAACTTTACTCGATGACTCTACTTTAAAAGTAACATATATATATACATAAGGTTTTGGCCAAAGCTTGTCACATAAGGTTGTAGGGTTTAATATGTAACTAGAACGAAAACAGCCTCACCTGGAATATGACGATATAAGGATACAAACTAGGCCGTGTGCCTATTGATCACGATATCTCCTCCATGGAGATGAACTGTATAAGAGAAAGACATAATGTGTACTCGTGAGAAACGACTCAATATGAAACCAATTAGAACGCACGACAATAACATGAGGTGTTCGTGAAATGCTATGTCATGATTCAATATGCAATGGATCATAAATGTCATGAGTTGATGTGATAATGTTCATACACACCAATAAAGCCATTTAAACACATAAATGATTCAATCATTCAATTCATAATATATTACAATACATGTTAACAATGCATATGAATCAATTAGACATGTCTATAATGCATATAAGTCACATAAGGGGTCGAGGAGGTGCAAGGAAGACAATAGAACGAGTTTTGGCAAAGTTTAGCAAAAGTTAGGAAAAGTTGACAATTTACGAAAATGCGCAAGCTGTAGAAAATTGGGTATAACTTGAGTTTAAGAAATTGGAATTAAGTTTTGATTATTGGAGGTGAAACTAGACACATAGATGTTTCCAAGGATATGTGGCACGAATCATGGTTCAAAGCGAGGTGAAAATGGCGTAGGTTCGAAGTTTGGGCCAATGCAGAAGTTTGACGAAGTGGCGACACAATTTTCAAACAATCATAACTCACAATTGAAGAAAGATATCGAGTTGATTCTAATTGGAGGATGTTCTAGACTTCAAGGGGTTTCCGTGGGTTCAAAAATCAGGTCAATCCAAGTTCGTATAAGGGAGAACGAAGCAAAACAATCTCAGGCCGAAACAAGGGAGGGTCCAAAGTTTCTGCCTCAAATCCACCCCCGTGGATTTTTCCAAAAGGAAAAATCCACCCTCGCGGATTCAGAACAGAGGCAAAAAAAAAAAAAAAACGCAGAAACAGGGCACAAACGCGGGAGAAGACCAAAATCACCAAAACACCTCAAAACTCAACCCAAATCACTTAAAACATTTAGCATACCACGTAGGAACATCAAACACAAGTTTAGGGCAATTAAGAACACATTAATTCACAAACCCAACAAATATAAATACATATAAATACACCTATGTACACATATATACATACACATACCCTTGCTCCAAGAATTGAAACAACCAAACATAAAACTCATGGATTCAAGTATTAGAGCAACAAATACATACAAATTCATGCTTCAAACTCAAAGAAATTCAAACCCTATCTTAATTAACATATATACAAAATCCACATAATACCTTGGAGAAATGGAAGGAGAGGAGGAAGATAAGAGCTTGAGTTCTTGTCTTGAATGGAGAGGAATGAGTTTGAATCCCTTGCCTTCCTTGTCTTTGCTTGGGTTCGATTTGGGGAAGAAGGGAGAAAGGGTTTGGAGTTTCTCTTGGAAGAGAAAGGGGAAAAAGAATGAACGAAATGTGAGGGGAGGGGGAAAGGATCGTGTAATGTAGGGAAAGAAAAGGGGAGAATTGCACTTTGGTCCCTCAACAAATTAAGTGCTCGATTTGGGTCCCAAGGTTCAGATAAGTGAGCAATCGAGGTCTAATTAAAAGTTCGATTAAGTCCAAGGATTTCATATAATTTCAAATACGTGCATAAGTGAAATAAAAATTTTAATTAGCAAGAAAACATGTCATAAACGAATTTAAATAGCATAATCAAGGTTCATATAAATCATCTAGGTCACGTAATGGAAATTAATTCACGAAAGTAGAATATATTAAAAGTCCACTTAGCATATAAAACACATATAAGTCACATAACTCTCGGTCTAACCCACTCGTGACGTCATACCTGTACCGCCGAAAAGTCGGGGCGTTACAAGTTACCTCAGGGTTATAAAAGAAAATCAATAGCATCAGTCAAGGGACGACGCACTTTCTTATATATTCAAGAGAAGGGTACTAAGGTGAGGAGTTCTACACCAAATTTGGAGAACACTTAATGGGAAGGAGCTAAGATTTTGAGGCAAGGCAAATTATTGGAAAAGTCCACAATATACAAATGGGAACTAACAAAAGACGATGCAATTTCTTATATATATTTTTGGGGAAAGAAAGGTGTTAACCGCGAAATGGTCGACCCCCTATTCAAGGCGTTCTAACCGGGAAACAAATGGGCTCCATTCTTGGGACTTTTATAAAGAGACTTATGAACGAAGGTATTAGAACCGTGAAGTGATAAAGATTTAATGGGTTATAAATTATATAAGAAATTATAAGGATTAATCAAAGTCCCAAGAACTCAAATACTTGGGGAAGGATGATAACGAGAACAAGAGAAGACATGAAAGTGGGAGATTAGGTTAGAAGAATTAATTGAGCCAAATAGCAACCGTGGGTTGAAGATTGAAATATCACTTGAAGCATAAGTTCCCTTGGGAATTCAAGATATGATCGTGAGTAACGAACCTCGACATTGGTCAAATTATCACAAAGACAACATTCCAAAGCTTCGGTGAACGGTATATTAAACATACATATCACGTGCATCATTCATCTTTTGTTTTTGCTTTGTTTGTTTGGGGTGTTGTTTTTTGTTGTTTGGTTTGCGCTTTAGGGTAGTTTGAGAGAGCGAGTGTTTTGCTTTGTGGTAAGTCGAGGGTCGTGCTTTGCAATGGTCTTCTCGACAAGTTCCCAAAGTCTACAGTTTGAGGTGAGCAACGGTTCGAATGTCAACTTCGAACCACGGGTTGAAGGCCCTTTTGGGTTGGAGAACGAGTGGTGGAAGTTCTTTAACAACTCCACTCGTGGACCCGAGTTGTGGGTTGGTTTGGATAGATTCAAGTGGTAGGAGTTGAATCACTTGTGAGCCTCCTATCGTGCGAAAAGTCTGAACTACTCCTAGTTGGGATCGAGTTTATGTGAAGCTTGAAGTGAAGGATCGAACCCCCTTCGTACTTGGAAGACCTTTCTCGGGCTAACCCTTGTCGGAGTGTCGCGAGCCCCGAACTTGGGTGAATACGGGAGTGTTGCTCGTAGTTTTGTTGCGAGCAGAAGAACCTGGGGGCTAGGTTCTCTTAAGGGCGGTAAGATTGTGATGCCCCGTCTTTTCGCCATTCTAGGTACGGCATCACGAGAGAGTTTAATTTAGTAATTTTGTGAATTATGAGACTCGTATGCTTACATGTCAACGTGAATTTAATTTATTACGTGCGCTTTAGAATTTAATTAAATGTTTTGGAGTCAATGGTCCACCAATATTTGTAATTTAGGATACCTAATTTTAATTAGGACGTTTGAGCCTTCGTGGCTATTTGAGCTCAGGAATTCGAATTCGAATTTCGACCCCGCCATTTGATTCGTTTGGATGATTCGGATTTAATGGATTTAACCTTTTAATTTTCTATAGCCATTTGATAGCCCTACCTTTTTAAAATCCGATCCGTTTGGATCGGATACCGCTTGGCCGACCCGTTTTAGCCTTAAAGGGTGAAAATATCCCTTTCCCTCTTCATTTGTTGGACCGATCAAGGCAAGGAAGAGAGAAGAGAAGGAGAAAGCACCATTTTTGGCCCCCAAGCTTTGAGCTCAAGCTTCCGAAGATCCAACCGTTCAATCAACGACCTAAGGTAAGATTTGTGACCCTTTCATTACATGTTTTGATTTAATATTCCTTTCGTGCCTTGGATTCGTGTTATGTGGCTAGTTGGAGAAGATGATGAATAGTGCCGGGTTTGGGATGTATGTGTTCGGGTTTGTTTCGGGAGCTTTTATTTGCAAATATGTGACCTACATGTTATATATGTTTCGTTATATGAATTTCGTGCATTCCGGTGTTGCATGGGTTCGTGTGAGCTTGGGGTTTGGTCCCATTTCCGCCATTGTTACTGTTCCACCATTTTTCTGGCAGACGATACCCAAACGTCCGTTTGGGCACCTTCTGTTTTCACCCGAGAGCTTTCACACGCCCGTTTCTCCTTTCAGTTCAATTTTCAAATGCCCGTTTCTCCCTCATATGAGATTCAATTGACCCGGTTTTTGAACCGTTGGAAATCTCTTGAAGTCTAGAACAACCTCCAATTCGAATCAACTCAATATCTTTTCTATTTTGTGAGATATAATCAATTCATTTTGGTGTCGCCATTTTTCCGAAACTCCGTGATCACCCAACTTCGAGCCTACGCCATTTCCTCCTCACTTTGAACTAGGATTAGTGCCATATACCATTTTAAAGCTATATTTGTATAGTTTCATATCCAAGAAACAAAACTCAATTCACACTTCTCAAACTTGAGATATTCCAGTTTTACCACAGCTTGCGCGTTTCCAAAAATTGTCAGCTTTTGCCAAATTTCGCCAAAACCCTTCTTCTTGCGTTCCTTTCACCCCTTTGGCTCCGGTATATGACTTATCTGAGTTTTATTCTTACACAATTGTACTTATGCCCTTATTTGACCTCTTTTATACATTTGGTTGCTTTATTCCATGTTATATTGCTTTATACCTTGTTTAACTTATATGTTTTGACATGAATTGCATTGTATGCTATAATATGTACTTGAATCATGCTTAGGGTGCAATTGTGTGAGTTTAAATGATTGCTTGGTACATGTATGCGTGGCTCATGATTTCTATGTCAATCATAAACATATGTCATGCGTCAATGTAGTTCATACGTATGTAAATAAGTGTGGAGTAAGTATTTGTTCGGATATGCAATGAGTTTGCAAGTATGCTAAGCAAAGTACAGGCCTATCTATGCCTCTTTGGTTTGATTTGATATGTTTTGCCCCGTTGAGCTATGTCTCTAACCGTATATCTCATGAGCCAAGTTTGGCAAGGAATGGTTATTTATGAATGACATAGAGAGGGGTATATATAAGTATATGTATATGTATAAGTTATGTCCGTCTGTCTCTGTTGTAGCGGGTTATATGAAAGTTATGTATGTGTGTGTGTGGATCCAAGGAGTTATGGGTAAGGAATCATGCCCTGGGACGGTATTAGACCGTCAGGGTTCGGCCTGTGCATAGTCTCCATCCAAAGTATCATGCGCGACCCCAGGAGCTAGGGAAGACGTGGTATTTTGATGCCTTCGGTGTAAAAACCGGGGAGGACACGTCAGGGTTAGCTACCCCACGTGAGTTGGTTAAATTATGGATCGTTAGGGGATATACACCCTTCCACCACCGGAGTTGAGGATGGTCTGTTATGATATGTTATGTATGTAAGTTTTCTGCTTTGTTTCTGTTATGATATGTTTTGAGGAGATCAGGGAGAGTCTGAGCTTGTACCCGCCGAGTTCTCTATATATGTATATTCTGTTAAGGTTTATGAAACAGGGATAAATTTCAAGTTAAGTTAAAAGTGAGTTTTTATAAGTCAAGCTAAGTTTGGAATATGTTAAGAACTATTAAGCTTTGCTAATTTGCTCGGTTAATTAAGTTGATTTGGTTGCTTTTGCTAAGTAAGTCCTATATGTATATATATCACGGGAAATGATTTAGTGTGCAAAAACTATCCCTGAGTTCACGAACATTTTGAGTTTGTACGTGCTTTGCTCCTATATATATAGTGTGAGTGTGTTAACCCCTCTCTCAGTCGAGTTAAGACCGACCCCTCATCTCTTTTGTTTAGTTTACAGGTTTTGCTTGGAGTTCGTGCTAGGCGGAGTGTGTCTGTCCTTTGGAGTCTGTTTATCGAGTCTTTTATTTAGTAGGTTATCTTGCATTCGCATTCCCTTCATTCGGTTTATGTATAAGATATGTATGAATGTTATATTTGGAATTTAAATATGTATTGATATGTATATTTCAGGACAGGTTAAGATAGGTTGCTTGAATTAGTTGAACCCGTTAGATTTATGATTATTGTTGATATTCAGGATTAGGTATTTATGCTAGTTGAACCCCGTGAACTGCTTATAAATGTTTTGATTATTGCATGGCTTGTTTCGTTTCCGCATTGTATTGTCTGTTTGGTTTTAATTGTTCAGGGTCAACGTTCCGCCTAGCTTAGGTGTGTCTCTATCGGTCTCCCGTTCGCCACTGTTTGGTTCATGTATGGACTCTCCATTTCATATGTGGATCGGACTTGCGGGTGCTACAGTAAGCCCCTAAATCCCAAGTATAAATACCCCTCCAAGCTCATTTCCAAAACTACACCAAAATCACTCACTTTCTCTCCCTAGTTCGGCCACTCCTCTCTCTCTAAGATATGAGTCTTGTTCTTTTATTATTTCATGCTTTATAATATGTTCTTAGGGTGTTTATGAGTATAGCATGCTTAGATTTAATTAAATTATGCTTTAGAAATTTATTTTATGAAATATATGCTATTTATGCTAGTTTAGGAAAAATGTGATAACATATATGCATTTTATTTAATTAAATGCATGGGTTATGATATGATATGATATGAATATGTGTTTAAACAATTATGATCTTGTTTGATTAAATTCATGTCAAGAATAATTTATTTAGAGTTATTTTTCATAGAGAATTAATATATTTTGCTATATTATGCTTCAAATTCTATGTTATAAATATGAATATGATCAAGTGTGCTACATACCTTCTTTGAATATTCAAATAGGCTCAAGAACATGTTCATGTTGTTCTTGAACAATTTTAAGTGCACGTGCGATAGTGTGTGAGTGTGTGTGTTCGATTTTGTGTTATAAGGTGTTTAATTCATAAGAAATTGAACAGTAAATGTTTTCAATAGTAATTTTGACTTTTTGGTCAACACATATACAATTAATTTTGAAAATTAATTAAAAATAATTATAAAATTAGTTTTGGAATTTTTAAATAAAGATTTTATCCGAATTTTCCAAAAATCGGTAAATTGTGAATTATTTTCAAAATATAACCTACATTGTCAAATAAAATTCTAAATTTAATTTCTAATGTTATAATTAGGATTATAATGTGATTAATAAATATTTAAGTGGTTAAAGAATTCATGAAACCTGATTAATTACTTAATTTCCCTTAAATGGTTAAAATTTGAGTTTATCGGGAATTCTCTAACATGATATAGTTTATGTGTTTACTTGATTAGAATAATGTGTAACCCTTTTATGCATGAACATTATGTGCTTATTTGATTAATATAAGGAACCTAGTTCTAAGCCTATAGTAGTTAATACTTTTATGCGCACTGGAATCCACATAACAATATGTGACTACCGGTATAGGTGAGGGTTAAAATGTTTTCAACTGGAATCATGCTATACATATGTATCTATATAAAAATTATTTTCAAGCCTACCTATCATTTTGAGATACTACCCTATATACATATTATTGTACTACAATGTCCCTCTTAAGGGAAAAATACTTTCATGCCGGAATCAACGTTTTACTGAGACATTATATGTAGCACCCCGCACGTGAGGCACCACATCCCCCGCACTATGGCTCAACACGAGTAACGAAATGGAAAGTCCGTACCCGTGTCCAACCATAGCGAACGGGAGACAAACAAAATACCTTCCTAAGCTAGGCGGAACTTAGACCCTGCACACTAACCAATCAACAAAATATAATGCTTGGGAAGACTAAAATTCAAGCACACAGACCATAAGCAGACTTTGGCTCTTCAGGCCTCTTTTAAACTCATAATCAAAGCCAACAAAAGTAATTCAATAGCACTTAAACAAGATTCAACTCCAATATTCTTACAAGGTTACTTCATTCACAATTAAATACATAAGATGAATGCAGGGACACTTCTAGCTTAACTTGACCGACTCACTCTCAACATAACTCCGCCTAGCTCGAAACTCCAAAGCCAAACCTGCACACTGAAGTGTTGGGGATGGAGAGGGTCAGTCTCTAGAAGACTGAGTGAGCAGGAGGGATATACATATATAAAACATGCACATGCAAGTCATAAATTCCGCGCAAGGTTTTATTTAATATTAGTTCCCAACAAGGGCAAGAGAATGACCAAGCAATACTCGGATTTTTACGACTAATCATATTAATATTTTACGTTCATAAATCATACATAAACATAAGGCTCGGCGAGTGAGCGTGCATCACCTCCAACCAAACTCCGACCATGTACGACAAATATCAATAATATTTTAAGTAGGTGATCATGCAATACATCATAATACACACAAATCATATATCATATCCTAAACATATTCGTTTGGGCAATCCGTGTCCCGGCCTTCCCACACGGTGCCTATCAATCATAACATAATCATAATCATAATCATATAATAAGTTCCAACCTTCTTCCTCCGGGTGGTGGACGGGTTTGCAAGGCCTGACCAGCCAATCATATCAATGCGGCTATGAGGTTCATGAGGCCTCAAAGCCCGGTTAGCGTTTCCCCGTCAAAAACTCCTTGACGAAGTCCGTTTCGCCATAATTGGTTGGAACTAGTATATGGGATCCCCGTCAGCCCTTGCTTCCTCGGTTAGCCACATATACTAAGTCTCGGGGCCCGTACAATCATAAATCATAAATATGTCTCGCCAAACATATCGATTCATAAGAAACATAACATAATTCATAAATCATTTGAAAAGGGTTTACTCGATTAATATTTACTCGATACTTATCATTTGAAAACCAAATATAACTATATTAGGTTTTTAGCCAAAGCTTGTCACATACGGTTGTAGGGTTTAATACGTAACTAAAACGAAAACACCCTCACCTGAACCGTGACGAAACAAGGAAAGTACCAAGTGCCTGAACGATCAAGATCTCTCCACCCTGGAGATAAACTGTACAAAAGACAACATGACGTGTTCGTGAGACTCGAGACTCCAATGAACCATATAAGACGCACGGCATGCCACGAACATGATATGAATGCGTAACAGGTGATATTATATCATAAAATGTTCATGTGCACTATTAAAGAATTTAAAACATATAATCAAACCATTCGTTCTTTCATATCATTCAAATACATAAATTCATAAATTCATATTTCATAATTTCATAACATTCATAACTCATATTAATTAATCTAAAATTCCATTCAATAATCATAGCAAGTAATATTCATATTCACAATTAGAAATGGAATAAATAAAACGTTCAAGCAATAGTCGGTAATTTAAATATGCGGAATATAAATCAATTAGATTCAACAATTGAATTAAATCAAATAATATTCAAAATATATAATAAATATATATATATAATAAACATATATACTATATAATAAACATATAATACATATAATATATATATATATATTTACACACGTAAATTAACATGCATGCATGAAATATATATTAACCTAATTAATACATATATACTACATATATAAATACTACCCATGCATGCACGTACACACACAAGCCATGCATATATACAATTATAAAGCCATGCATACACACGCACACACAGTACATATATATATATATATATATATATACATATACAGCAGTCTAGAAAACGCAGGCAAGAAATCCGGAAAAACAGGGTGACACCCACGTGTCACCTCCCAAGCCCAAACCGAGACACCCCCGTGTCTCGGTACAGCAACTCCAGGCCAACCCGCACCCCCGTTACACGCTGGAATGAACAAAACGACACCCCCATGTCGCGGACAGCAGCAACCCCTGTTTTTCTGGCTTAACTCACAGCAAAACTCAAGCAATACACAAGCAAGAGAGACTGCAATACAAGGCACAAAATGCAGCAACCAAACAACCTTAACCAAGCACAAAACTAACAACAAAAGCAGAGCAGAAACGCAGCAGCAAACAGTAGAAATTTCAGTCCAAAAACAGGGCATAAATCATACGAAAACAGGGTATGAAAGATCTCAATTAATCATAATCAGTTCAGGTCATGTAGGCTATCAAATGTGCAGCAAAACAACACAAATTCAATGTATAAATCAGTTCTGAAAGAGCAGAAACGGTTAAGGCAGTATACGTGACCCTTTAAAGAAAATTTCTCAACATGCCATAATTGATATCTCACAAATACCTCAACTACCATGTAATCAATGATCATAAATGAAAAGAGGATGTCAAAAAAATCATTTTCAGGCTTGGAATCAATCAAATCCATGAAGAAACGAAAGAGATCAACAAATTTGTTCTCAACCTATTATTTCGAATTCAGTCAAAAATCCTATGAAACCATGATCAAATTTGGGGATGAATGAATGAAAATGACTCATATTGAATGTACATAACATATCCAAGCTTACCTTGTGGATTAATGGAGGTTTGGAAGGAGATTTGAGCTTGAATCTCAAGGTAAAGCTTGAGTTACGGGAGAGACTGGGAAGCAGAAGATGTTTAAGATATTTTCAGTAAGTGGGGAGGGTTATCTCGGTTTGGGGTGTTAATGGATGAATAAAGGGTTGAGTTAGGGTTCCATAGAGTCTAACCATAGTTACTTTGGTCAAGGTTTGAGCAAGATATGGTCATTTTAGTGCAACAAGGTCAGTTTGGTCGCCGTCTCGTTTTTCGGTTGAATTTCGGAGGTTCAAATGACGTTAGAAAAATATAAGGCTAAGTTTACTAAACTCGAATTTTCATTACGAGTTCAGCGAAGTTGACGGAACTCAAATCCGAGTTCCCGAGCTCAAGATATTAAATACGGAACCAAGGGTGCGCTAATTGCTCGTTAGCCCCCGACTTAGATTCCAAAATTAAAATTAAATCCGAAACACATGCAAATGAATCCGAAGATACAAAACGAACAAATATTCATATACAAGACACGTATAAGTTCAACATATTAAATTTGCACGAAATTTCGGTATCAAATTAAACAGAAACGAAGCACGTAAATGTCACTCATACGCAATATAACAATAAAAATTCATAATATTATAATTAATATAAAATGAATACGTATAGAATTTATAAATATAAATGCATGCATACGTATATATATATATATATATTTTATAAACATGCATGCAAAATAATTTGTAAATATAATCTGCATGCATTAATATATTCATGCATACGTACACCACTAATATATATATTTATATTATATAAATATTTAATATTAGTAGCATTAAAATAATATATATATATATATATATATATATATAATATTAACATTATTAAAATAAGATAATTAACATTTAATACATTTAAATAAACTTAAATATATAAAACACGTATAAATAATTATTTCGCGCAATTTGATAAACACATACTTCATGCTATACACAATAAGAAAAACGGGGGCGTTACATTATATATTTCAAGTCCACTTTATCAAAACATTGATTCCGGTTTATGCAAGAAAAATATTATTCTTGATTCATGCCATGGGCCCCGGCTGTATCCGTAGCAAGCAATTACCCGGAAGGTATCGAGCCGAGGGTATTGATGGTGCTGCGGACTACCACCACCTCTTGGTGGTGGTTTAACTGGAGGCTAGTTACTCCACGCCAAGGGATGAGGGAGAGATAGCTGCCTCCCGAATCGTGTTCGTGGTCTCTAGGGTTTGATTCCCTATTGGCATCAAGGAGTAGTGGAGTTAATATTCTTGGTTTTATTGAAGTATCGGAGCCTGATCAGCCCGATACTATTTTACCAATTATTTAAGGAGTTATGGATGGAGAGGCCTAGCTTGCGGGCATTAATGTTCTTCTTACAAACGGTTCATATTTCTACAAATATTCCAAACTACTATCCTTGTTTTACACATATCATGAACCATTCCATATTTGCTATATCCAATTGTTAATATTGTAGATCAAGATCTTCTTGATCATATAAATATAAATATATATATATATATATCTATAAACCCTCATACCCCCTTCACTTAGTCACTTTGACTAACCCTCTCGCCTATTTTAAAATGCATGAGTTCAGGAATCAATGAAGGACAACTAGAGGTATCTTGAAGCATTATAAATGGAGGTTGGATTCGATCCTAAGAGTACATTGTCTTGAGCCTACTCTCTGTAGAAACAAACCATCTCATACTTTGTCCTTGCATGTCAACCTGTTGTACTCTTTTGCGAACTACTTTGATCAATAATGATAATCCTTGCTCATTATACGTTATCCTCCCCGCTCATTGGTAAAATTGAATCTCTTTATCTTCCGCTGCGCTGTGACATATACTCCATTCATATATTATCCTGACTGTAAGCCGTAGTATTTCCTGAGTGTTGGGTCTAACCTCCACTCAGGGAGTATTGCGGTGCGGGGTTGTAGTGCTGGGGAGGCGCTACAGTATGGCAGCAGGCCGTCGGGTTAAGCCTGACCGTAGTCTCCACCTTGATAGGACTAACCCGGAACCCAGCTAGGAGGTTTGGCAGGGGGATGGGAACCTGAGGAGGGTTGAGTGTGTGAGCTCCCCTCTTCTGTATGGAAGGTTAGGGTCGCGCAACCCTACCATCACCGGAGAAGGAGGTTGTAACATCCCGCTCGTCCAATTTATAAGGTACGCCACGTTTCAACCTTTTTATGTGTTTAATTTTGTGATTTTGTATTTTTCGTGGCCCTATTTTGAACTCTTTTAAAGTTTAGGGGCATGTTTGTAATTTTCTCTTTTAGGGGTTTTTCGGTCATTCCTCGTTCGATGGAGATTTCGACTCCATGAACCCCTTCGATGCGTTCGGGCCATCGAGATAAGTCCGTAGACTCTGAGTTTGCCTAATTCTGACATCGTTTGCCCCTTCTACCGTTCGTTTCACGTGTGAGGACCCGGGATAAAACACCCGAATCCTCGTTTTTCGAGCAAACAGATCAGCAGCTCTCTCTCTCTTCACCGCTGCTTCTCTCTCCTCTCTCACGTTATACGCACACACACTTGAGGTGTTATTTCACACACACATCCAAACTCGCTCGTTTCTCGACGGAATTCGACGAACCCTTAGTGCTTTTCGATGATCTCGATGAGCCAGTTACAATGGTACCAGAATCGTGGCTAAACGACGAGCGACGGCGGAGTTATTGCCGATTTTCAGTCGCGACTGAAGAAGAGTGGCGGAGCCGCCACTTCGCTGGCGTCCCGCGGTGGTTTCCGGCCACCATTTTTGACACGCGCCCCAAGGACGAATAGAGGACTCCCCGAAACATCTTTCTGGACAAGCGGCACCGCCATCGAGGCAGCGAGGAGGCCCCACGCACCGCCCAAAACGGACGGCGGTGCTACTGTAGCGGCGTGATTCCGCCGCCTCCGGCGATCTTTTTCGGCAAACTTCGACGGTTTCCAAGGTTTTTCGGGGCCCTGGTTCCATTTCCGGCCTCCTTTTCGTCAGATTCACGGCGGAGATGGGGTTTTCCGGCATGGTCGTTGCGCGGGTGAAGAAGGAGGCGGTTCGGCCTTTTGCGGTGAGTTTTTGACATCGGACCCTTCACAAGAAGTACTTCGCACGACGAGGCCGAATTTTCCATGTACGTGGCAGCCCAAGAACCGGCCGTTGGCGGCAGACCGGTGGTGAACCGGCGGCGGACCGGAGGCCTATTTTTCCGACGATTTTTCCGGCGTTTGGCTTGGGGGCTTTCTAGGGCTCGTTACGGGCTTTCCAACGGTATGTTCGAATTTCGTTTTCGTTTTGCGGTTTGCATTTAATTTCAGTTTTCGTCGTTGGGATTTAGTTCGGTTTTTCCTCAACGAAGTCCGGCATGTTTGGTATTTTCTGAAATTAATTGAGGGCTTTTGTCGGGCAGGCCGAGGCGCACGTTTCTGTGCTTTCGGGGAATTTTCCGATCACCGGAGGTGGTGGTCCGGCGGCTGCACGTAGCGGTCCCGCAGGTTCCGGCGGCGGCGTTCCGATGCCTTTCGAACAGCGAGTTCCTTTCGTCATGGTGAGTCCAACGCCACTTTCCATTCGTCATTCGGATGCTCGGTTTATTTGTTATGAATTTATTTGTGTAATTGGAATTATTTGATTTAATTGTTCTAAATGTAAATTAATTGCAATTTGCTAGATTTGTCAGTCGAATTGTAATCCGATGTGTACGAGATGATGTATGGAATGAATGTGGTAGGTATGGAGACTTTGATTTGATAATTTGAATCCCGATATGTTAATTTGTGCTAGTTGTTTAACTTAGAGGGGATATTTATGTAATTTTCTTAAGTATATAAATTGGTATAACTTGAATTAATTAAACCTTGTCACTTGGTAAATAAATATGCTAATTATGATTTCGTTATAAGAAGTTAATATGTTTAACCTTGAAACTTTGAATTAAGGTGCAATATATAAATCTTTTATGCTATATATGAATTGAATGAGATTTATAAGATTAAATTAGAAACCTTTGCACGTAAGAATGGTTTAATTGCATGAATATAGGTTGGTTATGCAGTATATGAGTTAATATGATTTCTTTGAACTATATAATGATTTGTTCTGTAAGTAATTGATTTGAATTTGAACCCTGCTTATGTGATTGCATTTCTTAAGTGTTTGAGCATGTGCCGTGTGTCTCTATGTGGTTGTTTGAGTCTGTCTGAGCTCTATGTTGTGTTTTGTGTGTCCAGTTGGTTCAGGTGCACCCGGGATGGTGACAAGTGAGTCGTGCAGGTTCCGGGGTGGACCATCTGCTGTGTCTTTGGCTCTGTTTGGTATCAGGTGAGGTTAGGATATAGTTATACCCTATTGCAATGTGTTCGTTTTCGAATATGTGCGATTTATAATCCTTGTTTATACATAGATATGTGTGAAATATGTACTTTGATGGCTTTGCTATAAGTTTGAAAGCATGAAGTTATGTATAAGCCTATGTAAGCTTAGCTTTGATTTTGTTATGATTTTGAGGTCAGTCTGCGTGATATGTACGTAAGAAGCTAAGTACGATATGCATGAGATATGTCTGTTCGTCTGTCTGTCTATCTGTCTATTGCGGGTTAAGCTTCCGATTTTCGTGATCTATGTAAGTGTGGGGCCCCAAATTCTGTGTAAGGGATGTACCGGAACCCACCTGAGCGTAGGTTGGGGGATGTCCGAGGGTTTGAGCAGCAGTGAGCACTCCCCTCTTCCGATTTAGGATGGCTAGGGTCGCGCAACCCTTCCATCACACCTATCTGGTATGTTTTGTTTTGTTTTGTTCAGTCTGTCTGTGTGCTGGTACCCGCCGAGTTTCGTTATGTTTGTCGGTTATAAGTTCGTGAAACGGGAGTAGACTCTTAAGTAAGATAAAATTGGATTTTCTATTAACTTAATAAGTTATGTTTGGATACGTGTGCTCAGTCTGCATGGGTTTGAACATATGTGTTAAGTTAAGTATAAGTTAAGTTTTGTTTGTTCTATTTTGATAAGTCACCCTATAACTATATTATCACGAGGAAATATTTTGGTGTGCAAAAACTAGTCCCAGGTTCACGAACAATTTAATTTTGAACGTGTTGTGCTCTATATATATGTATAGTGTGCGTGTGTTAACCCCTTGCTCAGTCTTTGGACTGACCCCTCCCCCTTTATGTTTTAGTTGCAGGTTTTGGTCGTCGGAGTTCGTGCTAGGCGGCGGTGTGTCGTGTCTGTTGAGTTTGTGTCCATTTGTTTAAGTATGTTAAGTTTTAGTTCTGAGTTATGATTTGTGAATTCGGTATAAGAGATACTCTGTACAGGTTGCATGTATAATTTGAATGTTTGAAATTCGGGACAGGTTAGGACAGGTGCTCGGAGTAGTTGAACCCGTTTTGATGTGTAATAATACGGGACAGGTTAGGACAAGTGCTCGGACTAGTTGAACCCGTATATTTGACTCTGATGTATGTACTGTATTGTATGCTTGGTGTGTAAACGTTTTTGAAAGTTGGCATTTCGTACTACTTCCGCTGTCATGTTTTTGCATATTTTCTTTTGTGCTGGGTTAGGTACCGACTGGCTAGTGTCTGTATTTTCATTTGTCACCCGTTCGCTGTGGCGTAGTGCGTGTGCGGACTCTCTATTTCGTACGCGTGTCGGGTCATAGTGCGGGGGTGTGGTACCCCACCGCTTGGGGCGCTACATCTTAAGTGGTATCAGAGCTAGCAGGTTCAGAACCGGTGCTCTGGAGTTGTAACGCCCCAGCTTTCGGCATTTCAGGTATGATCGGCACGTGTGAGTTTGAGAGTTAGATTTAATTATTATTTGATCATTTCCTTAACTTTTCATGTCATGACATAATTTTTTAAAATTTATAATTCTTAGTATTTTTGTGAAATTCATATCATATTATATTAATCGCACATATCGAATGTGATTGGAACGTGAATTATTTTCTTGAACATGAGTTAATTTCTTCTATGCCTTAATTGCTCATTTTCATGAATTTAGAGACTCAATTGCATTAATATTTCCTTGGACTTAATTGATCATTTGTTATGGAATTGAACCTAATTGCACGACTTATATAATTGGGGGACTTAATAGCAAATTGGCCATCTTTTTCCCCTTACTTAGCAGCATATCACGTATCTTGGCTTCTCATTTCATACAAACACATTTCATACACTTTGCTTTGCTTCCCTTGTCAACCGAGCCAACCCTTGTGAAGGAGTAGGGAGATTTCATCTTGCAAGCATCATTTTTGTGGGTTTTGGGGACATTGAGGCATCATCAACATCATATCTTCACCTTAGCACCCATTTCTTTCATTTGAGGTATTTTTGGAAGTTTGATGATTTTCTTGGAAATATGGTATAGATAGGGCTTTGTATTAAATTGGTTAAATTGTGTATTTGTTATTGGAAACTCGTTTATGAACTTTGAGCTTAAGTTGGATGCATTTATCTTGAGTTATATGGACTTGGAGCATGATTGATGATATGGGTTTCATATGATGGAGTATTGACGATCTACCTTGGAATTATGTGTTTTTATGAGTTGTTGATGATCTATATGTAAGCTAGTATGTTTATTGCATGAAATATATGCGTTTGGACTTGAGTATGGATCATTTTGTTGGTTGTTGTTGTTGTTTCGTTGCTGTTCTGCTGATTGCCCTGTTTTTTTTCTGCTGCGTACAGTTGACAAGGGCGTGTCAACTTTGCCTTGTATAGCGTGACACGGGGGTGCATGATGGTCTGGTTTTTCTGTACCGTGACACCCCTTTTGTAAGGGTGACACGGGCGTGTCACCTTCTATTTTCACGCATATTGTCCGTTGTACCCCGACACGGGGGTGTCACCGCATAGTGTATATTGGTGACACGGGCGTGCCATCCTCTGTTTTTCATGCATTTTGTTTTGCATGCATGGCTGTATGTATGCATGTACTATATGATTGCATACATGTTAGAACGAGATATTTTCATGGTACATTCTATCATACTCGTCATCTCGTTGCATTTTCGCCGTTCGTCCTATTTGGTGCATTTTGAGTAGTGTCTCACAGACATTTTGTCTTTCTTGCATAGACCAGTTTCCTGCTGACGAGGAGCAGGCCCCGTGAACTGTTTCCTTGTTTGTTTTGGGTCGTTCAGGTGAGGTTTAATTCTAGATACATATGACCCGTATATCCCTATGAGAAGTTTTAAACCAAAACTTATCTATATATTTATAGTTTTCAAATGAGATTGGTTTTCAAATGATTTATCAAACTATTGAAGGAATTGATTAATTGATTGATTGATTGGGCGAGTATTGTATTGCACTGTGGGCCCGAGGGTAATGGCTCGAGCCAACCGGGAAAGCATGGGCTGACGGGTAACTCGAGAGCTACTCTCACCAAATTGGGATGACCCCTGAACCCCCAAGGAGATTAGGGGAGGAAGGAGTTCCGGGCTTAGGGATTCATGTACGCTCTGCCCAGACTGATTGGATGGTGGGGCCTTGCAATCCCACCATCACCCGGAGGAAGAAGGATGGACTGAAACTGCTAATTGTGCACCGTAATGAATTGCATGATCACCTAACTATTGAATAATTTATTGATTGATGGTACGCAGTCGAAGTAAGGTTGGAGATTTACCCTCACTCGCCGGGCCACAGATTGATTGTATTGAAGTGTTAAGTTAATAAATTGAATTAGTTGTAACCTCGGGCGATAATATCTCTTATTCTATTAAATTGTATTTCTATATTAGCTAAAATTATTACCCGATATTATAAGTTGCATGTATGTGCGCTTATATTTATTTATACCCCTCGCTCAGTCCATGTTGGACTGACACCTCGACTTTTCAGTTGTTTTGCAAGGCGTGCTAGGCGGGAATTAGAGTTTAGAGTGTCTTTAATTCGGGTCTAGCACACTTCATCTCACATTTTGTTCATGTATTGATACTTTTGTTTTGTAGCATGCCTTGTGGCTTATTTTGGAGGTCATATTGTATTGTTGATGTAAACGTTGGTATCTATTAGTAAATAAATAAATATGGTACCTATAAGTATTGATTGATTTATTGCTTCCACTTTTATTACTCTGAATTGATTTTGTGGTTTGGGGTTAGTCCCGCCTAGCCTTGTGTAGTGTTTTTTTTATTGTCTCCCGTTCGCTATAGCTTTAGTTCATGTATGGATTGACCATTTCATATGTGGATTGGGGCTATCGTGCGGGGGATGTGGTGCCTAGCGTTCCGGTTGCTACAGGAGTCGTGTCATGTCAGTCTAGGTCGTACGGCATAGGAATATGTGTGCATTGCATCCGTTTGACATGGAATTTTTATTCTGAGCATGAATTGTTTTGAGCTTATGTGATTATGTGTACGTTGTGATTATGATTGTGCAACATTTTATCAATGTGCTCTTAATTGCTTTTCATTGTTGCACTTATGTGACTTAACTGTTACATTTCATTTGCATCCCTAACGCTCATGCATCAACTGTAGTGTTTGAACTGCAGGGCCGCTTCTTCAACAATTTAAACCACTCTCCGTGGTATCATTACAACTTTATGGTTAGGATTATCAACACCATGGTGAACGGTACACTCAGCATCCATGGCATGAGCATACATGCATCTTTTACTTAATTAAACTTGTTATTATGTGATTTATTTGCCAAGTGTGCTATGTGTTAATTGTTACGATTTCTGACTCTGCTTGTGTGCTTGAGTGAAAGGGAGATTTAATTCTCTCTGTTTACGTGTTAGAGAGATGTTGACTCTTCCTATTTGTGTGCTAGAGAGATGTAGGATTCTCTCTAATTTTGTTACTAAGTGTGAACTTGAGAGTCTTGCATCGTTATTTGATATATTTGAACCTACTTGACCTATTTGAACTTATCCCGTGTGAGTCCCAGGAGAAGGCCCGATGTACTATTTCTTTGGTTCAGGGTGAGGCATATTCATGGTGGGAGAGTGCCCGGATTGTGTTAGATGCTACAGGCGAGGAAGTGAATTGGGAAGTTTTCGTCAGGGAGTTCAAGAACAAGTTTATTCCTCCATGTTCTCGCACTCGAAGATTGAAGGAATTTACAGAACTTAAGCAAGGAAGCCGGTCAGTTTCAGACTATATCGCCGAGTTTGAGAGATTGTCCCGCTATGCTCCTAATATAGCGAGTGACGATTTCCATAAGGCGATGCAGTTTGTTCAGGGCCTTAGACCGGATATTCAGGCAGCGATCGAGGCGGTCAACTTGACCACATGGGTGAAGGCTACCAAGAAGACATTGTTGGTTGAGGATTCAGTGAATGAGAGGCGGTCTACTTATCGTTCAGGTTCGGGCTCAGGTTCCGGATCGGGTTTCAGAGGTTCCGGATTGGGGTATAAAGGTTCAAGTTCGAGTTCTGCTTCAGGCAAGAGGCCGATGGTTTATTATTCTCCACCACCAGCTCCGAAGGGCCCAGGGAAGAAGCCCCGACCAGTGGGACCAGTGATTAGAGTTCTTGTTGCTCCAGCTTTGCCACCACCTCCCGAGAGGCCTGCTTGTACTTTCTGTGGTCAGAGGACGCACATCTATGATAACTGCAGGAGGCGTCTGGGTTTATGTTTGATTTGTGGGAGCGACGAGCATATGGTCGACGGATGTCCAGACCGCAGGATGCCACCGCCGGGAGCAAAGAGACCACTGATCAGGGCTCGTGCTTATACTTTGGACGGAGAGCAGCAGGATGCTGATGTTGATCCAGCCGCGGTAGTTGAAGGTACCATTTGCATACATGGCACGAACATTCATACCTTGTTTGATCCGGGAGCTACTCACTCCTCTCTTTCGAGTGCTATATCTGTTTCTTTGCCTTTGTCTGTTACTCGCTCTTCTGCATGTTATGTGGTTAGTACTCCTTTTGGTGGTAGTTTAGAATCTGATCGGGTGTTCAGAGAGGTTCCGGTGAGTATCGAGGGTCGATACTATGGATCCATTTTGGGCATGGATTGGTTGTACAGACATTCTGCCACCGTGGATTGCAGGGCGAAGAAGGTTCAGTTGGGATCAGATTTGGTAGTGGGTTGGAGTTCCAAGACTGTGCCTCTACTTTCTTTCTCAGAAGCTCATAGGTTGGTTCGAGATGGAGCCATGGGTTTTATTGCTTATATTCTCAACAAACCCAAGGACCAAAGTAAGATGGAAGAAACGGAAGTAGTGAAGGAGTTTCCCGAGGTCTTTCCTGAGGAATTGGATTCGTTACCTGCAGAACGGGAAATTGAGTTTTTGATCGATCTGTACCCTAATGCAGAGCCATACTCCAAGACTCCGTATCGTATGGCTCCGGCCGAGTTGAAAGAGTTGAAGACTCAACTTGATGCGTTGTTGGAGAGTGGGTACATTAGACCGAGTTGTTCTCCCTGGGGTGTACCGGTTTTGTTCGTAAAGAAGAAGGACGGGACTTTGAGAATGTGTATAGACTATAGGGAGTTGAACCGGATGACGATTAAGAATAAGTATCCTCTTCCACATATCGAGGAGTTGTTTGACATATTACAGGGATCTAAAGTCTACTCGAAATTGGATTTGAGATAAGGCTACTATCAGCTGCGAATCCGAGCAGAGGATATTTCTAAGACAGGATTTAATACTCGGTATGGGCATTATGAGTTTGTAGTGATGCCTTTTGGTTTGACTAATGCCCCAGCAGCTTTTATGGATATGATGCACAGGATTTTCAGGTCTTTTCTAGATAAGTTCGTGGTTATCTTCATTGATGACATTCTGGTTTTCTCTAAGTCTGCCGAGGAGCATGCAAGGCATCTCCAGTTGGTATTGAGGACTTTGAAGGAGCATCAGTTATTTGCCAAATTCAGTAAGTGTGAGTTTTGGATTGACAGGGTGTCATTCTTGGGTCAAGTGATTTCGGGCAATGGTTTGGAGGTCGATCCTTCAAAGATTGAGTCGGTTTTGAAGTGGGAGAAACCTAAGAATGCCTCAGAGATCAGGAGTTTCTTGGGATTGGCAGGTTATTACCGGAGGTTCGTTAAGGATTTCTCCAAGATAGCAGTTCCTTTAACCCGGTTGACGAAGAAGAATGTGAAATTCGATTGGGATGAAGATTGTGAGAAGAGTTTGACTTTCTTGAAAGAGAAGTTAGTTTCTGCTCCAGTGTTAGCCCTTCCTGAAGGTTCTGAAGGATATGTTGTTTATACGGATGCTTCTAAGGAAGGCTTGGGTTGTGTGTTGACTCTGAAGGGTAAGGTAATTGCTTATGCATCTCGGAAGTTGAAAGAGCATGAAAAGAATTATCCGACACATGACCTTGAGCTCGCCGCCGTAGTCTTTGCACTTGGAAAGTGGAGACATTGTTTGTATGGGGTGTCTTTCGAGATTTTCACCGACCACAAAAGCCTCCAGTATTTATTCACTCAGAAGGATTTGAATATGAGGCAACGGCGTTGGATGAAAAGGTTGGAAGATTATGATTGCACGATCAAGTACCATCCCGGCAAAGCCAACGTGGTCGCCGATGCACTTAGTAGGAAGGCTAGTGTGTCGAGCTTGGAAGTGGGTGAAAGTAGTGGAATCGAGCCAATTGTTTTAAGGGCTCCAGTCTCTAATATTTCGGTTCAGCCGGATTTGAAGCACAGGTTGTTTGAGGCTCAGAGTACGGATGTGGAAGTTCAGAAATTGGTAGCTAAGGCAAGAGCTGATCCGGAATGTCCATTCGGGTTTGATAAAACCGGTCTTCTTCGTGTCAAGAACCGAGTGGTTGTACCCGAAGAGTTGAAACGGGTATTGCTCGAGGAAGCTCACAGATCGGCTTATTCTATCCACCCCGGAGGAAACAAGATGTATAAGGATTTAAGGCAATATTATTGGTGGCGTGGATTGAAGAAGGATGTGGCCGAGTATGTGAAGCACTATCTCACTTGTCAGAAAGTGAAAGTCGAGCATCAGAAACCGGGAGGTCTTCTTTAGCCGTTTCCTATTCCTGAATGGAAGTGGGAACAGGTGACGATGGATTTCGTGTCCGGATTACCTAAAGTGAAAGGTGGATTCGATGGAATTTGGGTGATTGTGGACCGTTTGACGAAGTCTGCACATTTTCTGCCAGTTCGGATGTCGTATAAGATTCACAAGCTAGCCGAGCTTTATAACCGGGAGATTGTTAGACTTCACGGGATTCCGGTTAGTATAGTTTCAGACAGAGATCCACGGTTCACTTCGAAGTTGTGGCATAAATTGCAAGAGGTTTTGGGTACGAAGCTCCAGTTTAGTACAACATTTCATCCTCAGACGGATGGTCAGTCCGAGAGATTAATAAGGTATCTCGAGGATTTACTTCGAGCTTGTTCTTTGTATTTTCAGTCTTCTTGGCATGATCAGCTACCTTTGATTGAGTTTGCGTACAACAACAGTTTTCAAGCTTCGATTGGAATGGCACCGTATGAGCTACTTTATTGTCGGAAGTGTCGTTCTCCATTGTTCTTTGACTTGGAAGAGTGGAAATGGACTAAGCAAGAAGGTGTTAAGAAAAGTGAGCAATTGGAAAAAACTTCTAAGGCTATTGAAGCTATGATTGAGAAAGTCCAATTAATAAAACAACGGATGAAATCAGCTCAGGACAGACAGAAGAGCTACGCCGATCGTCGTAGAAGGGATCTCGAGTTTGAAGTTGGAGACCGGGTATTCTTGAAGGCGTCTCCACGTAAAGGATTTGCTCGGATTGGGAAAGGAGGTAAGCTTAAGCCTCGTTATTTAGGTCCTTATGAGATTTTGGAAAGAGTTGGAGAAGTTGCTTACAGATTGGACCTACCACCGAGCCTCACGGGGATTCATAATGTATTTCACGTCTCTCAGTTAAGGAAATACTACCGCGATGAAACCGAGATCATTCCCGTTGAAGAAGTGGAATTGGAACCGAACCTTACCTTTGTTCAGAAATCGGTTAAGTTATTGGATAAGAAGTTTCAGGAATTAAGAAACCGGAAGATTCCCATGGTTAAGGTTCTTTGGAGAAGTGACAAGACCGAAGAAGCCACGTGGGAAACCGAAGACAAGATTAGACGGTTCCATCCATAGTTGTTTCCTTCCGATCAGTGAATCTGGGGACCAGATTCTTTTAAGGAGGGAGGATTGTAACGCCCCAACTTTCGGCATTTCAGGTATGATCGACACGTGTGAGTTTGAGAGTTAGATTTAATTATTATTTGATCATTTCCTTAACTTTTCATGTCATGACATAATTTTTTAAAATTTATAATTCTTAGTATTTTTGTGAAATTCATATCATATTATATTAATCGCACATATCGAATGTGATTGGAACGTGAATTATTTTCTCGAACATAAGTTAATTTCTTCTATCCCTTAATTGCTCATTTTCATGAATTTGGAGACTCAATTGCATTAATATTTCCTTGGACTTAATTGATCATTTGTTATGGAATTGAACCTAATTGCATGACTTATATAATTTGGAGACTTAATAGCAAATTGGCCATCTTTTTCCCCTTACTTAGCAGCATATCACGTACCTTGGCTTCTCATTTCATACAAACACATTTCATACACTTAGCTTTGCTTCCCTTGTGAACCGAGCCAACCCTTGTGAAGGAGTAGGGAGATTTCATCTTGCAAGCATCATTTTTGTGGGTTTTGGGGACATTGAGGCATCATCAACATCATATCTTCACCTTAGCACCCATTTCTTTCATTTGAGGTATTTTTGGAACTTTGATGATTTTCTTGGAAATATGGTATAGATAGGGCTTTGTATTGAATTGGTTGAATTGTGTATTTGTTGTTGGAAACTCGTTTATGAACTTTGAGCTTAAGTTGGATGCATTTATCTTGAGTTATATGGACTTGGAGCATGATTGATGATATGGGTTTCATATGATGGAGTATTGATGATCTACCTTGGAATTATGTGTTTTTATGAGTTGTTGATGATCTATATGTAAGCTAGTATGTTTATTGCATGAAATATATGCATTTGGACTTGAGTATGGATCATTTTGTTGGTTGTTGTTGTTATTTCGTTGTTGTTCTGCTGATTGCCCTGTTTTTTTTTCTGCTGTGTACAGTTGACACGGGCGTGTCAACTTTGCCTTGTACAGCGTGACACGGGGGTGTATGATGGTCTGGTTTTTCTGTACCGTGACACGGGGGTGTCACGGTTTGCTTTGTAAGGGTGACACGGGCGTGTCACCTTCTATTTTCACGTATATTGTCCGTTGTACCCCGACACGGGGGTGTCACGGCTTAGTGTATATTGGTGACACGGGTGTGCCACCCTCTGTTTTTCATGCTTTTTGTTTTGCATGCATGGCTGTATGTATGCATGTATTATATGATTGCATACATGTTAGAACGAGATCTTTTCATGGTACATTCTATCATACTCGTCATCTCCTTGCATTTTCGCCGTTCGTCCTATTTGGTGCATTTTGAGTCGTGTCTCAGGGACATTTGTCTTTCTTGCACAGACCAGCTTCCTGGTGACGAGGAGCAGGCCCCGTGAGCTGTTTCCTTGTTTGTTTTGGGTCGTTCAGGTGAGGTTTAATTCTAGATACATAGGACCCGTATAACCCTATGTGAAGTTTTAAGCCAAAACTTATCTATATATTTATAGTTTTCAAATGAGATTGGTTTTTAAATGATTTGTCAAACTATTGAATGAATTGATTAATTGATTGATTGATTGGGCGAGTATTGTATTGCACTGTGGGCCCGAGGGTAGTGGCTCGAGCCAACCGGGAAAGCATGGGCTGAAGGGTAACTCGAGAGCTACTCTCACCAAATTGGGATGACCCCTGAACCCCCTAGGAGATTAGGGGAGAAAGGAGTTCCGGGCTTAGGGATTCGTGTACCCACTGCCCAGACTGATTGGATGGTGGGGCCTTGCAATCCCACCATCACCCAGAGGAAGAAGGATGGGCTGAAACTTCTAATTGTGCACCGTAATGAATTGCATGATCACCTAACTATTGAATAATTGATTGATTGATTGTATACAGTCGAAGTAAGGTTGGAGATTTGCCCTCACTCGCCAGGCCACAGATTGATTGTAATTAAGTATTAAGTTAATAAATTGAATTAGTTGTAACCTCGGGCGATAGTATCTCTTATTCTATTAAATTGTATTGCTATATTATCTAAAATTATTACCCGAGATTATAACTTGCATGTATGTGCGCTTATACTTATTTATACCCCTCGCTCAGTCTATGTTGGACTGACACCTCGACTTTTCAGTTGTTTTCCAAGGCGTTCTAGGCGGGAATTAGAGTCTAGAGTGTCTTTAATTCGGGTCTAGCACACTTCATCTCACATTTTGTTCATGTATTGATACTTTTGTTTTGTAGCATGCCTTGTGGCTTATTTTGGAGATCATATTGTATTGATGATGTAAACGTTTATATCTATTAGTAAATAAATAAATATGGTACCTATAAGTATTGATTGATTTATTGCTTCCGCTTTTATTACTCTGAATTGATTCTGTGGTTTGGGGTTAGTGCCGCCTAGCCTTGTGTAGTGTTTTTTTTATTGTCTCCCGTTCGCTATAGCTTTGGTTCATGTATGGATTGACCATTTCATATGTGGATTGGGGCTATCGTGCGGGGGATGTGGTGCCTAGCGTTCCGGTTGCTACAGGAGTCGTGTCGTGTCAGTCTAGGTCGTACGGCATAGGAAGATGTGTGCATTGCATCCGTTTGACATGGAATTTTTATTCTGAGCATGAATTGTTTTGAGCTTATGTGATTATGTGTACGTTGTGATTATGATTGTGCAACATTTTATCAATGTGCTCTTAATTGCTTTTCATTGTTGCACTTATGTGACTTAACTGTTACATTTCATTTGCATCCCTAACACTCATGCATCAACTGTAGTGTTTGAACTGCAGGGCCGCTTCTTCAACAATTTAAACCACTCTCCGTGGCATCATTACAACTTTATGGTCAGGATTATCAACACCACGGTGAACGGTACACTCAGCATCCATGGCATGAGCATACATGCATCTTTTACTTAATTAAACTTGTTATTATGTGATTTATTTGCCAAGTGTGCTATGTGTTAATTGTTATGATTTCTGACTCTGCTTGTGTGCTTGAGTGAAAGGGAGATTTAATTCTCTCTGTTTACGTGTTAGGGAGATGTTGACTCTTCCTATTTGTGTGCTAAAGAGATGTTGGATTCTCTCTAATTTTGTGATAGAAAGATGCTGAAGTCTTTCTGAGTTTTGTGTACGAGAGATGCTAGATTCTCTTGTTCTTAGGTATTCGAGGGATGCTGGATTCCCTTGGATTTAGGGTTTGAGAAATGTCGGATTTTCTCAAACTAGAATGTCTGGGAGCTGTGGAATCTATCAGACTTAGGTTGAGAGATGGGGTTCTCTCGATTCTGTGTTTGAGAGACGGGGTTCTCTCAATAATGTGCCAGAGAGACGGGGTTTCTCTCTTTTGTGTGCCTGCGAGAAGGGGTTTCTCTCCTTTGTGTCTCCTGAGGGACGGGGTTCTCTCACTTGCGTGTTGAGAGATGGGATTCTCTCTTGGTTATTGTAGTTGCGTTACGCGTAGCCTGACGACAGTCTGCAAGCAAAGAGGATGCGACAGTATCGAGCTTTGGGTGCGGTGGCCTAGTGGCGATCGAATCAGTTTGAAGTGACCAATGGTCAAGTGTTCAGTAGGACTTCAGCGACAATGAGACACTATGAAGGGAGTTGATGCCAACTAAGCGAGAAGTATCCTGCAGAGTTTGCAGTTCGCCTAGATCAGAGTTGCGCAACGGAAGCTTGAAGTGGAATTCGTTTTAGCATCGTTCAAGATCCGACCTTAGCACCTGAGGACAGGTCATTTTGAAGGAGGGGAGTTTGTAACATCCCGCTCGTCCGATTTATAATGTATGCCACGTTTCAACCTTTTTATGTGTTTAATTTTGTGATTTTGTATTTTTCATGGCCCTATTTTGAACTCTTTTAAAGTTTAGGGGCCTGTTTGTAATTTTCTCTTTTAGGGGTTTTTCGCTCATTCCTCGTTCGATCAAGATTGAGGTGTGATTTCAATCTCAATCACACCGCTGCTTCTCTCTCCTCTCTCACGTTGTACACACACACACTTGAGGTGTGATTTCACACACACGTCCAAACTCGCTCGTTTCTCGATGGAATTCGACGAACCCTTAGTGCTTTTCGACGATCTCGACGAGCCCGTTACAATGGTACCAGAATCACGGCCAAACGACGAGCGACGACGGAGTTATTGCCGATTTTCAGTCGCGGCTGACGAAGAGTGGCGGAGCCACCACTTCGCGGGCGTCTCGCGGTGGTTTTCGGGCCACCATGTTTGACACGCTCCCCAAGGACGAATAGAGGACTCCCCGGCACATCTTTCTGGACAAGCGCCGCCGCCATCGGGGCGGCGAGGAGGCCGCACGCGCCGCCCAAAGCGGACGGTGGTGCTACTGTAGCGGCGTGATTCCGTCGCCTCCGACGATCTTTTTCGGCTAACTTCGACGGTTTCCAAGGTTTTTCGGGGCCCTGGTTCAATTTCCGGCCTCCTTTTCGTCAGATTCGCGGCGGAGATGGGGTTTTCCGGCTTGGTGGTTGCGCTGGTGAAGAAGGCGGCGGTTCGCCCTTTTTCGGCGAGTTTTTGACATCGGACCCTTCACAAGAATTACTCAGCACGACGAGGCCGAATTTTCCATGTAGGTGGCGGCCCAAGAACCGGCCGTTGGTGGCGGACCGGTGGTGAACCGGCGGAGGACCGTCGACCTTTTTTTCCGACGATTTTTCCGGCGTTTGGCTAGGGGGCTTTCGTAGGGCTCGTTACGGGCTTTCCAACGGTATGTTCGGATTTCGTTTTCGTTTTGCAGTTTGCATTTAATTTCAGTTTTCGTCGTTGGGATTTAGTTTGGTTTTTCTTCAACGAAGTCCGGCGTGTTTGGTATTTTCTGAAATTGATTGAGGGCTTTTGTCGGGCAGGCCGAGGCGCATGTTTCTGTGCTTTCGGGGAATTTTCCGACCACCGGAGGTGGTGCTCCGGCGGCTACACGTGGGGGTCCGGTAGGTTCCGGCGGCGGCGGCGTTCCGACGCCTTTCGAACAGCGAGTTCCTTTCGTCGTGGTGAGTCCAACGCCACTTTCCATTCGTCATTCGGATGCTCGGTTTATTTGTTATGAATTTATTTCTGTAATTGGAATTATTTGATTTAATTGTTCTAAATGTAAATTAATTGCAATTTGCTAGATTTGTCTGTCGAATTGTAATCCGATGTGTACGAGATCATGTATGGAATGAATGTGGTAGGTATGGAGACTTTGATTTGATAATTTGAATCCCGATATGTTAATTTGTGCTAGTTGTTTAACTTAGAGGGGATATTTATGTAATTTTCCTAAGTATATAAATTGGTATAACTTGAATTAATTAAACCTTGTCACTTGGTAAATAAATATGCTAATTATGATTTCGTTATAAGAAGTTAATATGTTTAACCTTGAAACTTTGAATTAAGGTGCAATATATGAATCTTTTATGCTATATATGAATTAAATGAGATTTATAAGATTAAATTAGAAACCTTTGCACGTAAGAATGGTTTAATTGCATGAATATAGGTTGGTTATGCAGTATATGAGTTAATATGATTTCTTTGAACTATATAATGATTTGTTCTGTAAGTAATTGATATGAATTTGAACCCTGCTTATGTGATTGCATTTCTTAAGTGTTTGAGCATGTGCCGTGCATCTCTGTGTGGTTGTTTGAGTCTGTCTGAGCTCTATGTTGTGTTTTGTGTGTCTAGTTGGTTCAGGTGCACCCGGGGTGGTGACAAGTGAGTCGTGCAGGTTCCGGGGTGGACCATCTGCTGTGTCTTAGGCTCTGTTTGGTATCAGGTTAGGTTCGGATATAGTTATACCCTATTGCAATGTGCTCGTTTTCGAATGTGTGCGATTTATAAGCCTTGTATATACGTAGATATGTGTGAAATATGTACTTTGATGGCTTTGCTATAGGTTTGAAAGTATGAAGTTATGTATAAGCCTATGTAAGCTTAGCTTTGATTTTGTTATGATTTTGAGGTCAGTCTGCGTGATATGTACGTATGACAGCTAAGTACGATATGCATGAGATATGTCTGTTCATCTGTCTGTTTGTCTGTCTGTTGCGGGTTAAGCTTCCGATTTTCGTGATCTGTGTAAGTGTGGGGCCCCCAATTCTGTGTAAGGGATGTACTGGAACCCACCTGAGCGTTGGTTGGGGGATGGAGTCCGAGGGTTTGAGCAGCAGTGAGCACTCCCCTCTTCCGATTTAGGATGTCTAGGGTCGCGCAACCCTTCCATCACACCTATCTGGTATGTTTTGTTTTGTTTTGTTCAGTCTGTCTGTGTGCTGGTACCCGCCGAGTTTCGTTATGTTTGTCGGTTATAAGTTCGTGAAACGGGAGTAGACTCTTAAGTAAGATAAAAATTGGATTTGCTATTAACTTAATAAGTTATGTTTGGATACGTGTGCTCAGTCTGCATGGGTTTGAACGTATGTTTTAAGTTAATTACAAGTTAAGTTTTGTTTTTTCTGTTTTGATAAGTCACCCTATATCTATATTATCACGAGGAAATATTTTTGTGCGAAAAACTATTCCCGGGTTCACGAACAGTTTAATTTTGTACGTGTTGTGCTCTGTATATATATGTATAGTGTGTGTGTGTGTTAACCCCTCGCTCAGTCTTTGGACTGACCCCTCCCCCTTTATGTTTTACTTGCAGGTTCTGATCGTCGGAGTTCGTGCTAGGCGGCGGTGTGTGTAGCGCCCGAGCGTGAGGCACCACATCCCTCGCACCGAGACCCGACCCGTATATGAAATGGGAAATCCATACACGTGCCAAATCACGGTGAACGGGGACACAACACATACGCTAAGCTAGGCGGGAGCTAACCCTTAAACCAAGCATGACCAAAACATAATTAAATCAGAGTGACCATAACAATAGCGGAAGCAAATAGCGGAAGCAATTCAACATAATTACTTATAGATACCAACACATAGCAATACATATCGTACTTACATATAGGTACCAACACTTACAACCTGTACAAAAGCCATCACGGCACAAAATAACATAATATACGCTCCATACATAATCATAATACAAGAGTAATAAGAACAAGTAGATATGAGTGTAAAAGGAAATGCTAGACACTAATGCAAGACTTAGACGACTCGTATTCCCGCCCAGCACCTCCAAACATACACAAAACAATTGAAAACAAACCGGGTTCAGTCTAAAAGAGACTGGTGGGTATAAAAAAAAAGGGCCATAATATAATACAACGAAATTTAAACATATACATGCAAGCCCTAATTACATTCGAAGTTTGATAAGAATTTCCCAAGCGAGCAAAACAAAGAAAACATCAATGGAATTACGACTATCATATTCATTCACAAATAATTATAGGGTTTCATGGCCCGGCAAGTGGGCGTGCATTATCTCCAACCATCACCTTGTGTAATCATATTCATAATTCATTTATTTTCATGCATAATAATCTTATGTGCACATTCTTAAGATTCATAATCATACATATACACCTTCTTCCTCCGGTGGTGGACGGGTTTGCAAGGCCCGACCACCTCATACATTGACCCAGGGGGGTACATGAATCCCCCAAGGGCACTCAACTACCATTCCACGCTAATCTCCTAGCGAGTTCAGGTCTCTGTTAAATGGTTGGGACTAGCACATGGGATCACCGTTGGCCCTTGCCTCCCCGGATAGCCACATGTGCTAGGTCCCGGGCCCGTGCATCATTAACAATCATGTCTCGCCAAAACCTAAGGTAGGATTCATAAAAGAAAGGCTTACGTTTGAAATCATTTACTCGAGAAAAGACTCTATATACGTATATTATACATTTGGTTTAAAACTTTGCACATTGGGTTTATATAGTGTCATTTTAGCTAGTAGAAGAGAAACCCACCTTGAAGCGGCAAAAGGATAAGAGTAGAGCCTCAAACGACGCCCTCGTATCCAACTAGACCCGAATCTGTGCAAAAGAGGTAGTGTGAGACTCAAAATGACCATATACGACGCACGACAATGCAATGTGGATGATATGAGATGCAAAAGAAAATGTTCTCAAGTCATGGAACTATTCTTATGCACAATTAACACAATAAAGTCACATAAACGTTCAAAATCATTCATTGCATTCAATAAGTGGAAGTACCAAGTTCATTCGTTCATAAATCATAACAAAACAAACCATAAACTTGATACATTAATCATAACACATAATAATACATATTAACATATCATAGAAGTCATAAAAGAGGTGGAGGAAGATCAAACAAGCGGAGAAAAAGAAGAAAAACGGAACCGGAGTGAAAAAAAAAACGCAGGACAAAATCCACCCCCATGGATTCTGTCCAGCCTACTGACTCAAATCCACCCCCGTGGATTTTTCCAAAGGGAAAAATCCACCCCCGTGGATTTGGGTCAGTAGCCAAAAAAACACACAAACTTGGAAAAAAACGAAATGGAAGCCATAAATCACCAAGCCAACACAAAACTCAACCTAAAAGCACACTAAATCAGGTCATTTACTCATGTATTCAAGCTATAACACATTAGACAACAAGAACTTCAAGAAAAAAAAAAACATCAAGAGATCATCAACCAATTCATATCTTCCAAAACCTTCAAGTTCATAATGGAACATATTAAATCCCTCAACCACCATGCAATATAAGTCCATAAAATCATAAATTCATGTCTTAGGATCATATATAACTCAAGAAACTCAAAGAAATTCTAAGGAAGCATGCTAGAATCATAGTTTTACATGAAACCCTTACTATTTAATCATTTCCTCCAAACTTGATCAAATCATGGTGAAAACATGAAAACTTGGACTTAAAAGAACCACAAGGAGATATACATATAAAAAATGGAGTTACCTTTAAGAAATGGTGAGGAATGGATGAGAGATGAGCTCAATTTCTCTCTTGGTGAATAGTGGTCTCTTTCTTCTCTTCCCTTTCTTCTTTTTCTTCTTGTTTGGCTGAAAATGTGGGTTGTGGGAAGGGAATGGCTCGGTATGGGGGTGTTGAGAGAGGGTAGTGGGGTGGTTGGCAAGTGGGTAGGGTCAAAGGGTAGGTCTTAGGTACGTTTAAGTAGGTCCGTAGCTTGTGTGGAGTTATAATTGGTCATTTGAACGTAACGTGCTCGTTTCGGTTGAATTTTAGGAATCTAAATGATCTTAAAAAGGTATGAGGTTTGTCCCATTGCATCCGAATCGTCGATACGGATCCAACGGAGGTGACGAAGCTCGATTCCGAGTTCCCGAGCTCAAGTTACAACACTCGGAACACAAGGTACGCTAAATGCCCTTTAGTTCCCTTTTCGGTTCCGATCACACAAACGAACACAAAACTCAAACAAACAAGAACAAAATCAATCAAGGAGCATATAAACATGAACATAGAACACTTATATCAATCATACCAAATTATCACGAAAAACGGAGATCAAATCAAGCTCACACAAGGTCACGTAAACAAATGCATTCAAACTCGAGTAAAATTCAATGAATAAGAATTCAAGTTAAATATCAACTAAGTATATAAAATATGAAATTAATGAAGTAATTATGAAAATAAAACAAGTAATTTGCGCAAATTGGTAAACACATACGTTGTACCTGTTTGACCGAAAAGTCGGGGCGTTACAGTGTGCGTGTCTGTTGAGTCTGTGTCCATTTGTTTAAGTATGTTAAGTTTTAGTTCTGAGTTATGATTTGTGAATTCGGAATAAGAGATACTCTGTACAGGTTGCATGTATGATTTAAATGTTTGAAATTCGGGACAGGTTAGGACAGGTGCTCGGATTACTTGAACCCGTTTTGATGTGTAATAATTCGGCACAGGTTAGGACAGGTGCTCGGACTAGTTGAACCCGTATATTTGATTCTGATGTATGTACTGTGTTGTATGCTTCGTGTGTAAAAGTTTTTGAAAGTTGACATTTCGTACTACTTCCGCTCTCATGTTTTTGCATATTTTCTTTTGTACAGGGTTAGGTACTGCCTGGCTAGTGTGTGTGTTTTCATTTGTCACCCGTTCGCTGTGACGTAGTGCGTGTGCTGACTCTCTATCTCGTACGCGTGTCGGGTCATAGTGCGGGGGTGTGGTACCCCACCGCTTGGGGCGCTACATCTTAAGTGGTATCAAAGCTACCAGGTTCAGAACCGGTGCTCTGGATTCGTGTTGTGTCAGTCTAGGTCGTACGACATAGGAATATGTGTGCATTGCATCCGTTTGACATTGAATTTTTATTCTGAGCATGAATTGTTTTGAGCTTATGTGATTATGTGTACGTTGTGATTATGATTGTGCAACATTTTATCAATGTGCTCTTAATTGCTTTTCATTGTTGCACTTATGTGACATAACTGTTACATTTCATTTGCATCCCTAACCCTCATGCATCAACTGTAGTGTTTGAACTACAAGGCCGCTTCTTCAACAATTTAAACCACTCTCCGTGGCATCATTACAACTTTATGGTCAGGATTATCAACACCACGGTGAACGGTACACTCATCATCCATGGCATGAGCATACATGCATCTATTACATAATTAAACTTGTTATTATGTGATTTATTTGCCAAGTGTGCTATGTGTTAATTGTTACGATTTCTGACTCTGCTTGTGTGCTTGAGTAAAAGGGAGATTTAATTCTCTCTGTTTACGTGTTAGGGAGATGTTGACTCTTCCTATTTGTGTGCTAAAGAGATGTTGGATTCTCTCTAATTTTGTGACAGAAAGATGCTGAAGTCTTTCTCAGTTTTGTGTACCAGAGGTGCTAGATTCTCTTGTTCTTAGGTATTCAAGGGATGCTGGAATGCCTTGGATTTAGGGTTTGAGAAATGTCGGATTTTCTCAAACTAGAATGTCTGGGAGATGTGGAATCTATCAGACTTAGGTTGAGAGACGGGGTTCTCTCGATTCTGTGTTTGAGAGAAGGGGCTCTCTCAATAATGTGCCTGAGAGACGGGGTTTCTCCCTTTTGTGTGCCTGAGAGACGGGGTTTCTCTCTTTTGTGTGTCCTGAGGGACGGGGTTCTCTCACTTGTGTGTTGAGAGATGGGATTCTCTGTTGGTTGTTGTAGTTGCGTTACGCGTAGCCTGACAACAGTCTGCAAGCAAAGAGGATACGACAGTATCGAGCTTTGGGTGCGGTGGCCTAGTGGCGATCGAATCAGTTTGAAGTGACCAACGGTCAAGTGTTCAGTAGGACTTCAGCGACAACGAGACACTATGAAGGGAGTTGATGCCAACTAAGGGAGAAGTATCCTACAGAGTTTGCAGTTCGCCTAGATCAGAGTTGCGCACGGAAGCTTGAAGTGGAATTCGTTTTAGCGTCGTTCAAGATCCGACCTTAGGACCTGAGGACAGGTCCTTTTGAAGGAGGGGAGTTTGTAACATCCCGCTCGTCCGATTTATAAGGTATGCCACGTTTCAACCTTTTTATGTGTTTAATTTTGTGATTTTGTATTTTTCGTTGCCCTATTTTGAACTCTTTTAAAGTTTAGGGGCCTGTTTGTAATTTTCTCTTTCAGGGGTTTTTTGCTCATTCCTCGTTCGATCGAGATTTCGACCCCTTGAACCCCTTTGACGTGTTCGGGGCATCGAGACAAGTCCGTAGACTCTAAGTTTGCCTAATTCTGATATCGTTTGCCCCTTCTACCATTCGTTTCACATGTGAGGACCTGGGATAAAACACCCGAATCCTCGTTTTTTGAGCAAACGGATCAGCAGCTCTCTCTCTATCTTCACCGCTGCATCTCTCTCCTCTCCCACGTTATACACACACACACTTGAGATGTGATTTCACACACACGTCCAAACTCGCTCGTTTCTCGACGGAATTCGACGAACCCTTAGTGCTTTTCGACGATCACGACGAGCCAGTTACAGTGGTACCAGAATCACGGCCAAACGACGAGCGACGGCGGAGTTATTGCCGATTTTCAATCACGACTGAAGAAGAGTGGTAGAGCCACCACTTCGTGGGCGTCTCACGGTGGTTTCCGGCCACCATTTTTGACACGCGCCCGAAGGACAAATAGAGGACTCCCCGGCACATCTTTCTGGACAAGCGGCGCCGCCATCGGGACGGCGAGGAGGCTGCACGCGCCGCCCAAAGCGGACGGCGGTGCTATTGTAGCGGCGTGATTCCGTCACCTCCGGCGATCTTTTTGGGCGAACTTCCACAGTTTCCAAGGTTTTTCGGGGTCCTGCTTCCATTTCCGGCCTCCTTTTTGTTAGATTCGCGGCGGAGATGGGGATTTCCGGCTTGGTGGTTGCACGGGTGAAGAAGGTGGCGGTTCGGCCTTTTTCGGCGAGTTTTTGACATCGGACCCTTCACAAGAATTACTCAGCACGATGAGGCCGAATTTTTTATGTAGGTGACGGCCCAAGAACCGGTCGTTGGCGGCGGACCGGTGGTGAACAGGCGGCCTATTTTTCCGACGATTTTTCCTACGTTTGGCTAGGGGGCTTTCATAGGGCTCGTTACGGGCTTTCCAACGGTATGTTCGGATTTCGTTTTCGTTTTGCGGTTTGCATTTAATTTCAGTTTTCGTCGTTGTGATTTAGTTTGGTTACGAAGTCCAACGTGTTTGGTATTTTCTGAAATTGATTAAGGGGTTTGGTCGGGCAGGCCGAGGCACACATTTTTGTGTTTTCGGGGAATTTTTCGACCACCGGAGGTGGTGGTCCGGCGGTTGCACGTGGCGGTCCGGCAGGTTCCGGAGGCGGCGTTCCAACGCCTTTCGAACAGCGAGTTCCTTTCGTCATGGTGAGTCCAACGCCACTTTCCGTTCGTCATTCGAATGCTCGGTTTATTTGTTATGAATTTATTTGTGTAATTGTAATTATTTGATTTAATTGTTCTAAACGTAAATTAATTGCAATTTGCTAGATTTGTCAGTCGAATTATAATCCGATGTGTACGAGATCATGTATGGAATGAATGTGGTAGGTATGGAGACTTTGATTTGATAATTTGAATCCCGATATGTTAATTTGTGCTAGTTGTTTAACTTAGAGGGGATATTTATGTAATTTTCCTAAGTATATAAATTGGTATAACTTGAATTAATTAAACCTTGTCACTTGGTAAATAAATATGCTAATTATGATTTCGTTATAAGAAGTTAATATGTTTAACCTTGAAACTTTGAATTAAGGTGCAATATATGAATCTTTTATGCTATATATGAATTAAATGAGATTTATAAGATTAAATTAGAAACCTTTGCACGTAAGAATGGTTTAATTGCATGAATATAGGTTGGTTATGCAGTATATGAGTTAATATGATTTCTTTGAACTATATAATGATTTGGTCTGTAAGTAATTGATATGAATTTGAACCCTGCTTATGTGATTGCATTTCTTAAGTGTTTGAGCATGTGCCGTGCATCTCTGTGTGGTTGTTTGAGTCTGTCTGAGCTCTATGTTGTGTTTTGTGTGTCTAGTTGGTTCAGGTGCACCCGGGGTGGTGACAAGTGAGTCGTGCAGGTTCCGGGGTGGACCATCTGCTGTGTCTTTGGCTCTGTTTGGTATCAGGTTAGGTTCGGATATAGTTATACCCTATTGCAATGTGCTCGTTTTCGAATGTGTGCGATTTATAAGCCTTGTATATACGTAGATATGTGTGAAATATGTACTTTGATGGCTTTGCTATAGGTTTGAAAGTATGAAGTTATGTATAAGCCTATGTAAGCTTAGCTTTGATTTTGTTATGATTTTGAGGTCAGTCTGCGTGATATGTACGTATGACAGCTAAGTACGATATGCATGAGATATGTCTGTTCATCTGTCTGTTTGTCTGTCTGTTGCGGGTTAAGCTTCCGATTTTCGTGATCTGTGTAAGTGTGGGGCCCCCAATTCTGTGTAAGGGATGTACTGGAACCCACCTGAGCGTTGGTTGGGGGATGGAGTCCGAGGGTTTGAGCAGCAGTGAGCACTCCCCTCTTCCGATTTAGGATGTCTAGGGTCGCGCAACCCTTCCATCACACCTATCTGGTATGTTTTGTTTTGTTTTGTTCAGTCTGTCTGTGTGCTGGTACCCGCCGAGTTTCGTTATGTTTGTCGGTTATAAGTTCGTGAAACGGGAGTAGACTCTTAAGTAAGATAAAAATTGGATTTGCTATTAACTTAATAAGTTATGTTTGGATACGTGTGCTCAGTCTGCATGGGTTTGAACGTATGTTTTAAGTTAATTACAAGTTAAGTTTTGTTTTTTCTGTTTTGATAAGTCACCCTATATCTATATTATCACGAGGAAATATTTTTGTGCGAAAAACTATTCCCGGGTTCACGAACAGTTTAATTTTGTACGTGTTGTGCTCTGTATATATATGTATAGTGTGTGTGTGTGTTAACCCCTCGCTCAGTCTTTGGACTGACCCCTCCCCCTTTATGTTTTACTTGCAGGTTCTGATCGTCGGAGTTCGTGCTAGGCGGCGGTGTGTGTAGCGCCCGAGCGTGAGGCACCACATCCCTCGCACCGAGACCCGACCCGTATATGAAATGGGAAATCCATACACGTGCCAAATCACGGTGAACGGGGACACAACACATACGCTAAGCTAGGCGGGAGCTAACCCTTAAACCAAGCATGACCAAAACATAATTAAATCAGAGTGACCATAACAATAGCGGAAGCAAATAGCGGAAGCAATTCAACATAATTACTTATAGATACCAACACATAGCAATACATATCGTACTTACATATAGGTACCAACACTTACAACCTGTACAAAAGCCATCACGGCACAAAATAACATAATATACGCTCCATACATAATCATAATACAAGAGTAATAAGAACAAGTAGATATGAGTGTAAAAGGAAATGCTAGACACTAATGCAAGACTTAGACGACTCGTATTCCCGCCCAGCACCTCCAAACATACACAAAACAATTGAAAACAAACCGGGTTCAGTCTAAAAGAGACTGGTGGGTATAAAAAAAAAGGGCCATAATATAATACAACGAAATTTAAACATATACATGCAAGCCCTAATTACATTCGAAGTTTGATAAGAATTTCCCAAGCGAGCAAAACAAAGAAAACATCAATGGAATTACGACTATCATATTCATTCACAAATAATTATAGGGTTTCATGGCCCGGCAAGTGGGCGTGCATTATCTCCAACCATCACCTTGTGTAATCATATTCATAATTCATTTATTTTCATGCATAATAATCTTATGTGCACATTCTTAAGATTCATAATCATACATATACACCTTCTTCCTCCGGTGGTGGACGGGTTTGCAAGGCCCGACCACCTCATACATTGACCCAGGGGGGTACATGAATCCCCCAAGGGCACTCAACTACCATTCCACGCTAATCTCCTAGCGAGTTCAGGTCTCTGTTAAATGGTTGGGACTAGCACATGGGATCACCGTTGGCCCTTGCCTCCCCGGATAGCCACATGTGCTAGGTCCCGGGCCCGTGCATCATTAACAATCATGTCTCGCCAAAACCTAATGTAGGATTCATAAAAGAAAGGCTTACGTTTGAAATCATTTACTCGAGAAAAGACTCTATATACGTATATTATACATTTGGTTTAAAACTTTGCACATTGGGTTTATATAGTGTCATTTTAGCTAGTAGAAGAGAAACCCACCTTGAAGCGGCAAAAGGATAAGAGTAGAGCCTCAAACGACGCCCTCGTATCCAACTAGACCCGAATCTGTGCAAAAGAGGTAGTGTGAGACTCAAAATGACCATATACGACGCACGACAATGCAATGTGGATGATATGAGATGCAAAAGAAAATGTTCTCAAGTCATGGAACTATTCTTATGCACAATTAACACAATAAAGTCACATAAACGTTCAAAATCATTCATTGCATTCAATAAGTGGAAGTACCAAGTTCATTCGTTCATAAATCATAACAAAACAAACCATAAACTTGATACATTAATCATAACACATAATAATACATATTAACATATCATAGAAGTCATAAAAGAGGTGGAGGAAGATCAAACAAGCGGAGAAAAAGAAGAAAAACGGAACCGGAGTGAAAAAAAAAACGCAGGACAAAATCCACCCCCATGGATTCTGTCCAGCCTACTGACTCAAATCCACCCCCGTGGATTTTTCCAAAGGGAAAAATCCACCCCCGTGGATTTGGGTCAGTAGCCAAAAAAACACACAAACTTGGAAAAAAACGAAATGGAAGCCATAAATCACCAAGCCAACACAAAACTCAACCTAAAAGCACACTAAATCAGGTCATTTACTCATGTATTCAAGCTATAACACATTAGACAACAAGAACTTCAAGAAAAAAAAAAACATCAAGAGATCATCAACCAATTCATATCTTCCAAAACCTTCAAGTTCATAATGGAACATATTAAATCCCTCAACCACCATGCAATATAAGTCCATAAAATCATAAATTCATGTCTTAGGATCATATATAACTCAAGAAACTCAAAGAAATTCTAAGGAAGCATGCTAGAATCATAGTTTTACATGAAACCCTTACTATTTAATCATTTCCTCCAAACTTGATCAAATCATGGTGAAAACATGAAAACTTGGACTTAAAAGAACCACAAGGAGATATACATATAAAAAATGGAGTTACCTTTAAGAAATGGTGAGGAATGGATGAGAGATGAGCTCAATTTCTCTCTTGGTGAATAGTGGTCTCTTTCTTCTCTTCCCTTTCTTCTTTTTCTTCTTGTTTGGCTGAAAATGTGGGTTGTGGGAAGGGAATGGCTCGGTATGGGGGTGTTGAGAGAGGGTAGTGGGGTGGTTGGCAAGTGGGTAGGGTCAAAGGGTAGGTCTTAGGTACGTTTAAGTAGGTCCGTAGCTTGTGTGGAGTTATAATTGGTCATTTGAACGTAACGTGCTCGTTTCGGTTGAATTTTAGGAATCTAAATGATCTTAAAAAGGTATGAGGTTTGTCCCATTGCATCCGAATCGTCGATACGGATCCAACGGAGGTGACGAAGCTCGATTCCGAGTTCCCGAGCTCAAGTTACAACACTCGGAACACAAGGTACGCTAAATGCCCTTTAGTTCCCTTTTCGGTTCCGATCACACAAACGAACACAAAACTCAAACAAACAAGAACAAAATCAATCAAGGAGCATATAAACATGAACATAGAACACTTATATCAATCATACCAAATTATCACGAAAAACGGAGATCAAATCAAGCTCACACAAGGTCACGTAAACAAATGCATTCAAACTCGAGTAAAATTCAATGAATAAGAATTCAAGTTAAATATCAACTAAGTATATAAAATATGAAATTAATGAAGTAATTATGAAAATAAAACAAGTAATTTGCGCAAATTGGTAAACACATACGTTGTACCTGTTTGACCGAAAAGTCGGGGCGTTACAGTGTGCGTGTCTGTTGAGTCTGTGTCCATTTGTTTAAGTATGTTAAGTTTTAGTTCTGAGTTATGATTTGTGAATTCGGAATAAGAGATACTCTGTACAGGTTGCATGTATGATTTAAATGTTTGAAATTCGGGACAGGTTAGGACAGGTGCTCGGATTACTTGAACCCGTTTTGATGTGTAATAATTCGGCACAGGTTAGGACAGGTGCTCGGACTAGTTGAACCCGTATATTTGATTCTGATGTATGTACTGTGTTGTATGCTTCGTGTGTAAAAGTTTTTGAAAGTTGACATTTCGTACTACTTCCGCTCTCATGTTTTTGCATATTTTCTTTTGTACAGGGTTAGGTACTGCCTGGCTAGTGTGTGTGTTTTCATTTGTCACCCGTTCGCTGTGACGTAGTGCGTGTGCTGACTCTCTATCTCGTACGCGTGTCGGGTCATAGTGCGGGGGTGTGGTACCCCACCGCTTGGGGCGCTACATCTTAAGTGGTATCAAAGCTACCAGGTTCAGAACCGGTGCTCTGGATTCGTGTTGTGTCAGTCTAGGTCGTACGACATAGGAATATGTGTGCATTGCATCCGTTTGACATTGAATTTTTATTCTGAGCATGAATTGTTTTGAGCTTATGTGATTATGTGTACGTTGTGATTATGATTGTGCAACATTTTATCAATGTGCTCTTAATTGCTTTTCATTGTTGCACTTATGTGACATAACTGTTACATTTCATTTGCATCCCTAACCCTCATGCATCAACTGTAGTGTTTGAACTACAAGGCCGCTTCTTCAACAATTTAAACCACTCTCCGTGGCATCATTACAACTTTATGGTCAGGATTATCAACACCACGGTGAACGGTACACTCATCATCCATGGCATGAGCATACATGCATCTATTACATAATTAAACTTGTTATTATGTGATTTATTTGCCAAGTGTGCTATGTGTTAATTGTTACGATTTCTGACTCTGCTTGTGTGCTTGAGTAAAAGGGAGATTTAATTCTCTCTGTTTACGTGTTAGGGAGATGTTGACTCTTCCTATTTGTGTGCTAAAGAGATGTTGGATTCTCTCTAATTTTGTGACAGAAAGATGCTGAAGTCTTTCTCAGTTTTGTGTACCAGAGGTGCTAGATTCTCTTGTTCTTAGGTATTCAAGGGATGCTGGAATGCCTTGGATTTAGGGTTTGAGAAATGTCGGATTTTCTCAAACTAGAATGTCTGGGAGATGTGGAATCTATCAGACTTAGGTTGAGAGACGGGGTTCTCTCGATTCTGTGTTTGAGAGAAGGGGCTCTCTCAATAATGTGCCTGAGAGACGGGGTTTCTCCCTTTTGTGTGCCTGAGAGACGGGGTTTCTCTCTTTTGTGTGTCCTGAGGGACGGGGTTCTCTCACTTGTGTGTTGAGAGATGGGATTCTCTGTTGGTTGTTGTAGTTGCGTTACGCGTAGCCTGACAACAGTCTGCAAGCAAAGAGGATACGACAGTATCGAGCTTTGGGTGCGGTGGCCTAGTGGCGATCGAATCAGTTTGAAGTGACCAACGGTCAAGTGTTCAGTAGGACTTCAGCGACAACGAGACACTATGAAGGGAGTTGATGCCAACTAAGGGAGAAGTATCCTACAGAGTTTGCAGTTCGCCTAGATCAGAGTTGCGCACGGAAGCTTGAAGTGGAATTCGTTTTAGCGTCGTTCAAGATCCGACCTTAGGACCTGAGGACAGGTCCTTTTGAAGGAGGGGAGTTTGTAACATCCCGCTCGTCCGATTTATAAGGTATGCCACGTTTCAACCTTTTTATGTGTTTAATTTTGTGATTTTGTATTTTTCGTTGCCCTATTTTGAACTCTTTTAAAGTTTAGGGGCCTGTTTGTAATTTTCTCTTTCAGGGGTTTTTTGCTCATTCCTCGTTCGATCGAGATTTCGACCCCTTGAACCCCTTTGACGTGTTCGGGGCATCGAGACAAGTCCGTAGACTCTAAGTTTGCCTAATTCTGATATCGTTTGCCCCTTCTACCATTCGTTTCACATGTGAGGACCTGGGATAAAACACCCGAATCCTCGTTTTTTGAGCAAACGGATCAGCAGCTCTCTCTCTATCTTCACCGCTGCATCTCTCTCCTCTCCCACGTTATACACACACACACTTGAGATGTGATTTCACACACACGTCCAAACTCGCTCGTTTCTCGACGGAATTCGACGAACCCTTAGTGCTTTTCGACGATCACGACGAGCCAGTTACAGTGGTACCAGAATCACGGCCAAACGACGAGCGACGGCGGAGTTATTGCCGATTTTCAATCACGACTGAAGAAGAGTGGTAGAGCCACCACTTCGTGGGCGTCTCACGGTGGTTTCCGGCCACCATTTTTGACACGCGCCCGAAGGACAAATAGAGGACTCCCCGGCACATCTTTCTGGACAAGCGGCGCCGCCATCGGGACGGCGAGGAGGCTGCACGCGCCGCCCAAAGCGGACGGCGGTGCTATTGTAGCGGCGTGATTCCGTCACCTCCGGCGATCTTTTTGGGCGAACTTCCACAGTTTCCAAGGTTTTTCGGGGTCCTGCTTCCATTTCCGGCCTCCTTTTTGTTAGATTCGCGGCGGAGATGGGGATTTCCGGCTTGGTGGTTGCACGGGTGAAGAAGGTGGCGGTTCGGCCTTTTTCGGCGAGTTTTTGACATCGGACCCTTCACAAGAATTACTCAGCACGATGAGGCCGAATTTTTTATGTAGGTGACGGCCCAAGAACCGGTCGTTGGCGGCGGACCGGTGGTGAACAGGCGGCCTATTTTTCCGACGATTTTTCCTGCGTTTGGCTAGGGGGCTTTCATAGGGCTCGTTACGGGCTTTCCAACGGTATGTTCGGATTTCGTTTTCGTTTTGCGGTTTGCATTTAATTTCAGTTTTCGTCGTTGTGATTTAGTTTGGTTACGAAGTCCAACGTGTTTGGTATTTTCTGAAATTGATTAAGGGGTTTGGTCGGGCAGGCCGAGGCACACATTTTTGTGTTTTCGGGGAATTTTTCGACCACCGGAGGTGGTGGTCCGGCGGTTGCACGTGGCGGTCCGGCAGGTTCCGGAGGCGGCGTTCCAACGCCTTTCGAACAGCGAGTTCCTTTCGTCATGGTGAGTCCAACGCCACTTTCCGTTCGTCATTCGAATGCTCGGTTTATTTGTTATGAATTTATTTGTGTAATTGTAATTATTTGATTTAATTGTTCTAAACGTAAATTAATTGCAATTTGCTAGATTTGTCAGTCGAATTATAATCCGATGTGTACGAGATCATGTATGGAATGAATGTGGTAGGTATGGAGACTTTGATTTGATAATTTGAATCCCGATATGTTAATTTGTGCTAGTTGTTTAACTTAGAGGGGATATTTATGTAATTTTCCTAAGTATATAAATTGGTATAACTTGAATTAATTAAACCTTGTCACTTGGTAAATAAATATGTTAATTATGATTTCATTATAAGAAGTTAATATGTTTAACCTTGAAACTTTGAATTAAGGTGCAATATATGAATCTTTTATGCTATATATGAATTGAATGAGATTTATAAGATTAAATTAGAAACCTTTGCACGTAAGAATGGTTTAATTGCATGAATATAGGTTGGTTATGCAGTATATGAGTTAATATGATTTCTTTGAACTATATAATGATTTGTTCTGTAAGTAATTGATATCAATTTGAACCCTGCTTATGTGATTGCATTTCTTAAGTGTTTGAGCATGTGCCGTGCATCTCTGTGTGGTTGTTTGAGTCTGTCTGAGCTCTATGTTGTGTTTTGTGTGTCCAGTTGGTTCAGGTGCACCCGGGGTGGTGACAAGTGAGTCGTGCACGTTCCGGGGTGGACCATCTGTTGTGTCTTTGTCTCTGTTTGGTATCAGGTGAGGTTAGGATATAGTTATACCCTATTGCAATGTGCTCGTTTTCGAATGTGTGCGATTTATAAGCCTTGTATATACGTAGATATTTGTGAAATTGTAACGCCCCGTTCTTCCAGTGTACGGATTTCGCCTCGTGTCGACTTTCTTGTGTGCTTGATTATGTAATTATGTGATTTATGTGGCCTTATTTGTAGCTCCTTCTGAGTTTGGGGGCTTGTTTGTAATTTTCTCTTTCTAGGGTTTTTTCGGTCATTTCTCATCCGATCGAGATTTTGACCTCTTTGATCCCTCCAACGCGTTCGGGGCATCGAGACGAGTTCGTAGACTCGGAGTTTGCCCAATTCTGACGTTGTTAACCCTTCATTCGCTCGTTCCGTGTGTTGAGGACCTGGGATATAACACCCGGATCCTCGTTATTCATGCCAAGAGCCTGAGATTGCAGCTTCGTTCTCTCTCTTTCCCTCACCCGGCGAAAGTACGCACCACACACCGACACACACACACAAATTCTAACTTCCTCGTTTCTCGACGGATTTTGACGAAACAATAGTGTTTCTCGATGAGCTCGACGACGCGGTCACATCCGTACCAAGATGTTGGCCCGACGACGACCGACGGAGGAGATATTTCTGATTTTCAGTCGCGCCAGGTAGGGGGGTGGCAGGCCGTGACTTCGCCGGCCGATTTCGGCCGTCTCCGGCGACGATTCTTCGACACGCGCCACTGGCCCAGACAGGGGACTTCCCGGCGCATCCTTCCACATCAGCGGTGCGGCCATCGGGGTCGCGAGGACACCACACGCGCCGCCTGAACTTCCCGCCACGGCGGCGCGGCACTGTAGCACGGCGAATCTCGCCGTTCCGGGACCCTTTTCCGACGAGCAAGGCCGGTTCCCGACATTTTCCAGGCCGCTGGTTCCAGTTCCGGTGTCATTTCCGGCCAACAACGACCGCAGATGGCTGAACCGGCAGCAGCAGCGGCGGCGGACTTTGGTGGCTTTCGAGGACCCTTTTTCCGGAGGTGAGCTGCTAGTGGTGGTGGCCAGCCGTGAACCGGCCAGCGGTGATGGACAGCGGCAGTGAAACGGCGGGCCAAACCGGTTACTGTTCCGACGACTTTTTCCAGCAATTGAGATATGGGTTTCGAAGGCCTCGTTACGGGCTTTTCAACGGTATGTCCGGATTTTGTTTTCATTTTACGGTTTGAGTTTAATTGCAGTTTTCATTCTAGGGATTTAGTTCGGTTTTTTGCCAATGAAATCCGGTGTGTTTAGTATTTTCTGAAATTGTTTGAGGGCTTTTGACTAGCAGGTCGAGGCGCACGTTTCTGTCCTTCCGGGGATTTTTCCGGCAACTGGAGGTGGTGGTTTGGCGGTTGTCAGTGGCGGTCCGGCGGGCTCCGGTGGCGGCATTCTGATGCCTTCCGGACAATATGTTCCTTTCGTCGTGGTGAGTCTATCACCTCTTTTCCGTTCGTCAATTGGACAATTGGTTGATTTTATATGAATTTTTGAAGTTATTGTATATTATACGTTAATTGTTTTAAATTGTAATTTGATCTTGTACACTTAATTAATCGATGATTATGAATTGTATAATGTATGATAATATGATATGATATATGAAAACTCGAATTCTTAACTCATTGATTTTATGGGCCTCTTTTCATGGCGATTACTTGCCTTAATTGATTTAATTGTGAATTGTTTGAATATATATGAGTTGGCATAATTATTCCACATACTTATTTAATTTGAAATACGAACTTAATGTTCATGAATCATACATGTAGCTTTCATTGTATGTTTAATTGTTATTTGAATCCTGTAAATTGATATATGATTTGATAATTGATTATTGTTTAAACCTTATTGTTTGATTTTCTAAATGATAATAAATTGATGGGCTTCATGAGTTAAAATAAATCGAATTCATTGAATTGGTTTACTTGTTTATGTAAATTATTTGAGTGTAATATGTGACTAATTGCAACGTGGGACATTAACTGAGCATATGAGCACATTCACGGCACATCATAATTATTATTAATTTCACATGCATGCAATAATATGTCATTCTACCATGTTATCTCATTTCGTGCCGTGCGTCCTATTTGGTTCATATTGAGTCTCCTCTCACTGGTACACATTTGTCATTCTCTTGTACAGTTCGTTTCCAGGGCGGAGACTTCCGAATTGAATAGGCACCCGTATTGCTCATGCTTTATGTCTCGTGGTATTCCAGGTAAGGGTGTTTTCGTTCTAGTTACGTATCAATCCCTACAACCCTTATGTGATAAGCTTTGGGCCAAAAACCTTATATATATACTTATACCATTTTCAAAGTGGAGTCGTCGAGTAAATATTGATCGAGTAAACCCCTTTTCAAATGAATTATGGAATATGTTATGTTTCTTATGAATCAAATTTTTTGGTGAGATTATGTATGTATGTTATGATTGCACGGGCCCAGGGACTTAGTGCAAGTGGCTAACCGGGGAGACAAGGGCCGACGGTGATCCCTTGTACTAGTACCACCACATTTACGGTGATACCGGCCCTCGCTAGGAGGTTTAGCGGGGAATGGGAGCTGAGTGCCCTTGGGGGAGTCATGAAACCCCATTGGCCTATGTATGAGGTGGTCGGGTCTTGCTAACCCGTCCACCACCCGGAGGAAGAAGGTTGGAACTTGTTTTATGAATATGATTGTATTATGATTGTTATGCACCGTGCAGAAAGGCCGGGACACGGATCGCCCAAACGACTATGATTTGTGTGTATTATAATATACTACATGATCACATATTCAATATATATTAATGATATTTGTCGTACACGGTCGGAGTTTGGTTGGAGATAATGCACGCTCACTCGCCGAGCCTTAATGTTTATGTATGATTTATGAACTTAATAAATTTAATATGATTAGTCGTAAAGTCCGAGCATTGCTTAGTTATTCTCTTGCCCTCTTGGGAACTAATTTTAAATAAAACCTTGCTCGGGATTTATGACTTGCCTGCGTATGTTTCTATATATGTATCGCTCCGGCTCACTCAGTCTTCTAGAGACTGACCCCTCTTTCCCACTTTTCCAGTTTCTTTTGCAGGTGTTGGTTACTAGGCGGAGTTAGAGTCTCGAGTCATTGTTCTAGTCCCATTCATTTACACTCACTGCATACTATATGGTTTCTAAGTATTGTATTGACCTTTTATTATTGGCCGACGTGCTCTTATTGAACTGATATTATTTCGGGACAGGTTAGGACATGTTCTGGAGCTAGTTGAACCCGTTGTTATGTTGTTGCCTTGTATTGATTCGGGACAGGTTAGGACAGGTGTATTGATTAGTGGAACCCGTATTTATATTCTTGTTGGATTTCATTTATTTCTTTGGTATTACATGAATGATTTCCTTTCTTCCGCATTTTGGTTATTGTTGATTGTTCCAGGGTTAGCTTCCGCCTAGTCAGGACTGTTGTTTTGTTTGTCACCCGTTCGCTGTGAGTCCGATTCATGTATGGACTGCCTATTTCATATGTGGATTAGACTCATAGTGAGGGGGATGTGGTGCCTTTCGTCCCGGGTGCTACAGAAATTGGTACTTTGATGGCTTTGCTATAAGTTTGAAAGTATGAAGTTATGTATAAGCCTATGTAAGCTTAGCTTTGATTTTGTTATGATTTTGAGGTCAGTCTGCGTGATATGTACGTATGATAGCTAAGTACGATATGCATGAGATATGTCTGTTCGTCTATCTGTTTGTCTGTCTGTTGCGGGTTAAGCTTCCGATTTTCGTGATCTGTGTAAGTGTGGGGCCCCAAATTCTGTGTAAGGGATGTACCGGAACCCACCTGAGCGTAGGTTGGGGGATGGAGTCCGAGGGTTTGAGCAGCAGTGAGCACTCCCCTTTTCCGCTTTAGGATGGCTAGGGTCGCGCAACCCTTCCATCACACCTATCTAGTATGTTTTGTTTTGTTTTGTTCAGTCTGTCTGTGTGCTGGTACCCGCCGAGTTTCGTTATGTTTGTCGGTTATAAGTTCGTGAAACAAGAGTAGACTCTTAAGTAAGATAAAAATTGGATTTGCTATTAACTTAATAAGTTATGTTTGGATACGTGTGCTTAGTCTGCATTGGTTTGAACATATGTTTTAAGTTAAGTATAAGTTAAGTTTTGTTTGTTCTGTTTTGATAAGTCACCCTATATCTATATTATCACGAGGAAATATTTTTGTGTGCAAAAACTAGTCCCGGGTTCACGAACAGTTTAATTTTGAACGTGTTGTGCTCTGTATATATATGTATAGTGTGTGTGTGTTAACCCCTCGCTCAGTCTTTGGACTGACCCCTCCCCCTTTATGTTTTAGTTGCAGGTTCTGGTCGTCGAAGTTCGTGCTAGGCGGCGGTGTGTCGTGTTTGTTGAGTCTGTGTCCATTTATTTAAGTATGTTAAGTTTTAGTTCTGAGTTATGATTTGTGAATTCGGTATAAGAGATACTCTGTACAGGTTGCATGTATGATTTGAATGTTTGAAATTCGGGACAGGTTAGGACAGGTGCTCGGATTAGTTGAACACGTTTTGATGTGTAATAATTCGGGACAGGTTAGGACAGGTGCTCGGACTAGTTGAACCCGTATATTTGATTCTGATGTATGTACTGTGTTGTATGCTTGGTGAGTAAAAGTTTTTGAATATTTTCTTTTGTACAGGGTTAGGTACCGCCTGGCTAGTGTGTGTGTGTTTTCATTTGTCACCCATTCGCTGTGACGTGGTGCGTCTGCGGACTCTCTATTTTGTACGCGTGTCGGGTCATAGTGTGGGGGTGTGGTACCCCACCGCTTGGGGTGCTACAGTGGTTATTCTATAAGTATGTTATTTGTTTATTGAGTTTATTGCATCAAAAACCCTGTGATATACCTAATTAGCACTCAGAACCCTGTGATTTGAAAATTCTCAAAGCGAACCCTGTGATTGTAATAAATTAGCACTTAATTAGAATTTCAAACCCTACAGCCGTGGTTGTAGGGTTTCGAGTGCCAACTTTAATACAATCACAGGGTTTTTAGTGCTAATTTATATAATCACAGGGTTCTCTTTGAGAATTTTCAAATCACAGGGTTCAGAGTGCTAATTAGGCATAACACAGGGGGTATCCAAGAAAAAAACTCTTTGTTTATTTGTCTTTGCATGTTTGATTAGTCGGAGGAGCCCAGGATGGGATTAGGTACTCGTACCCGCCGAGTTCTGCATGTTTTAGTCTGTTAAAGTTCGTGAAACGAGGATAGACTTATAATTAAGATAAAATATGAGTATTTTAGAATTATAAGCTAAGACATCTTATGAATTTGTTAAGTTTTGTTAAGATTTGATATTTAAGGTTCGTAAGAATTTGTTAAGTTTTGTCCGTTGTGATAAGAATCCCTATATATATGTATCACGGGCAAATATTTTAGTGTGAAAAAACTATCCCTGAGTTCAAGAACATTACGTGTTGTATGTGTTTTGATCTCTACGTATGTAGTGTTTGTGGGTAGCCCCTCACTCAGTTCGTGTGACTGACCCCTCTACCCTTTTGTTTGTAGTGCGCAGGTGTAGCGTTGAGTTCATGCTCGGTGGAGTGAGTCGTGTCCTGAAGTCTGTCGCGTCCTTCGTTAAGTTTGAGTCTTCTGCATTCCATATGACTTGAATTTTGTAAAAATATGTTAGTATGCTTTTGTAAGAATTATTATTTTATGTATTTAAATTTCGGGACAGGATTCTAGGGCCTAGATTCAACTCGTTTGCATTTATGATTTATGGTATTATTCGGGATTAGGTATCTATGCTAGTTGAACCCGTCACCTGCTGCTTGTATTTTGATATTTGAATGAATGTTCCGCTTCCACATACGCATATGGTTTTTTTTTGTGATTTGTGTTTATTTATAGGGTCTACGTGCCGCCTAGCTTAGGTGTGTGTTTGTCTGTCTTCTGTTTTCCTCTGCTTGGTTCATGTACGGGTTTCCCATCTCGTATGTGGATTCGGCTTAGGTGCGGGAGATGTGGTGACCCACAGTGTGGGGTGCTACAGATATCTTCATAAATCCTCAACTACCACTCAAAAAATGTTCAAATGAGTATTGAAGGATGTCTTAGAATCATTTATCATGCATTAAACCAAAAGAATTTACAAGGATACATGCTTGAATCATCAAATAAGCATAAAAACTCTTACTATTCACACTATTCATATCACAACTCATATCTCTATCAATTTAAGCTAAAAATTAACAAATCATGGATGAAAAGAACCAAAAGAGGATGGGGAACAAGAATGTAGGGTTACCTTTTGAATTGGATGAAGGATGGAAGAGATATGAGCTCAAAATCCCTTGGGTGTGAATAGTGATGGGATGGCTTCTCTTTTCTTGCTTTGGAGCTGATTTCCTCTCCTTTCTTGGTGGGGTTCGAAATAGGGCATGAGAATCAGATATAGGGGTGTGTTGGGGTGATATGGGTTCAATTCATGGGTCATTTGAAGCTAAAAAGGGTTGGATATGGCCAAAACGGGTAGGATGGTGCATACTGTTGAAGCTTTTTAGTTCGGGCAAATTTCAAAGGTCCAAACAGGCTTAAAAAGTTATGAGGCTTGTTCCATTAGGTCTGATCAAAAAGAGTCCAACGGTGGTGTTGGAATTGAAATCCAAATTCCCAAACACAAGTTATGCCGCCCAGAACCCAAGGTGCGCCAAATGCTCTTTAGCCCCTTTAAGTCCCGTTTCACCAAAATGGTCCAAGTCCACACCAAACGAGTTCAAAATCATGCAACGAGCATATAAACATGTTCATAATTCAAATATTTTATGCATAGCAAGTTATCACAAAAATCAGAATTGAATTCGGATGCATACGAATCAAGTTTGAAATCATATAAGCATAAACGTTCAAATTTCATTTTCGTTACTCAACAATTAATTTCATATAAATTCAAATAGCATATTAACATTAAAATTAACATTTATTTTTATAATTAAATGATTGAAATGCACAAGTGTCACTCTCGTGATGTCGTACCTGTACGTACGAAGACGCGGGGTCACATTCGCTAAGAAAATAAAAATGAAAGATAAATATAGTTATTATTTCTCCAACGTATAAAATATAAACATACAAAGATATATAATTATTAAAAATAGTTAATAACATAAAAATTCAAAGTAATATAGTTAAATAACTTATATTAAAAATGATTAGTTGAAAATTCGATATTCTAATGAATCTGCTTTATATCTGTTTCAAGAAGATATTGATGAGGCCAAAATATGACCCAGCCACATCACGACACGTTGCCCAATCAAGGCTTGACAACATGGAACCCTATATCCCCCTCGAAGTTGGTTGTTTCCTATCACGGGGACCTCAACCTTCTCCTCGAGCGGAAGTTTCAGCCTTCCCTCGAGCGGGTTGAGGCCAATAGTAGATCTTGAACCCTCGGGATCGCCCTCGACGGAATCAGCCTTAGGGGAGGATTTTTCTCCTTTTGTGCGGTCCCCTCGGATTCACACATCATCCCCTCATTGGGAAGTTCAATTCCTCTATGAATCGAGCATGCGCCGCCCTCAATAACAACCCGTTTATGCTCTTTGACAAATAGTGCAAAAGGTACGCACCTGCCACTATTGCTTTTCGTCCGCCTTCACATAGACCTGCAGGTACTCAGTGCCAGACACCCCTCCTTGGGCCACGTGTTTAGGATAACACTCATCCGTACTACAAAAGGGTCCTTACCCTCAACTACAAATATCTAGAGGTCATCCTCCACTGTAAGTAAGCTTCCATACTTGAACTCTATTTTACCTTTCTCCTCTACATTCACCCGAAGTTGTTTTACTGACTTCAGCGTCGGAGAGCCAAACTAGGTCTCACCCCCTATTCCCCAGCTTAGCCTTCTTATGCTCTTGTGTGTTTGTGCCTAGCAGGAAGATCCCACACCGTCCGATGACTCTCGCCGGAGTTGTTTCACCTCAGTTTTCCCACTATAACAAATTCTAAGTGTTGGAGTGTGACACCTCATACCAGACCCCATCATTTTGGCGTCGTCTGTGGGAAGCCATTCTCTTTCTTCTTCATTTTTCACTGCTAGAAGTAGAACAAATACATCATTTTCGATGGTGATATCTACCAGACCAGGAGCTGTAGGGGGCGGAGGCGACCCCAACCGCCACGACGCCGAGTACGTGCCAATCGCGGCACCACTGCTAACATACCCGTCACCGGAGAGGTTCCCCTTTTAACGGGACCTGGTGGTCCGAAGAAGGAAACCAACCAGGAGCAGCCCGCCGCTGGAGGAACCGGGGGCTCTGCGTCCAATGTCCCTCTGACTCAGCCCACCTCCGCCGTGGCCAACATAGGTGGATATCCCATGATGATGCCCCGACCGGGCTATATGATCATGCCACCCAATATGATGTCGTCCGTTCAGCCATATCATGCGGGGATGATGCAATTGCCATCACTATTCCCAAAAGAATTTAGGGGGTGGAGATGTCCCCCATGACTCAGAAGCAACTTCAATCCGTTTATGCCCAGTGTGAGGTCCAAACAACCCAAAACGCCTGGAAGAACTTCACCACAACCTACTTTCCATCTAGGTTTGGGGTACAGATTACCCCTCCCATGGGAGGGTGGCAGGTGCACTCTCTTATGGCCGCTCAAGTGGTGTTACAAGCACAACCGCCACCACCTCCCTGATGCAAGGAAGAGAAATACCTCCAACAGGGGTGCAAGAATGACCCTAGGCTGACAAAGGAAAAACGCCTGTGGATAGGATCTCTGTCGATGACGAGGCTCAGTCGAGAGCCTTAATGAGAGGGAGTAAGGAAGATAAAGAACATCCTCGTTACTGGAAGCTGCGCAAGACCAACTGGACGGGCTCTAGAACATGGTAGAGCAGCTCTATCGAGGGCTGTCACAAGTACCCCACTCTGGGGATGAGAGACCCAAGGCCAAAGACGCTCGCCGTGTGGTAAACCGTAATAATGCTCCTCGATATAGAAGAAAGGAGGAGAATTATGAGAACTATGACAATGATGGGGGATGTAACCATTCCTTGGCAAGGAGCTCTGTAGCACCCGAGCGTAAGGTACCACATCCCCCGCACCGAGACCCGACCCGTATATGAAATGGAAGTCCATACACGTGCCAAATCCACGGCGAACGGGGACACAACACACACGCTATGCTAGGCGGGACTAACCCTTAAACCATTCAACTCAAGAAACATATAGAATCAGAGTTAAAGAAAATTTGCGGAAGCCATAAAGACCAAGCATATACAGTGAGCCACCAAGCTCCAAAAATCAATATACAAAAGCATTCAAATATGCACGGCACTCACGGCCTACAAAATCATATCGCTCCAATCTAAACTATGACCAAATACAAAAGTAGCAACAAGAGTATGAAATATTAGACTGAAAAGAAGTGCTAAACATAAATGCAAGACCTAGACGACTTGTATTCCCGCCTAGCACTACTATACCTGCACAAAACAACTGAAAACAACCGGGTTCAGTCTAAAAGAGACTGGTGGGTATAAAAACGGGGCATAAGAAATATAATATCGCATAAATTAAACACATACATGCAAGCCCTAATCCCGTGTGAAGTTTGATAAGAATTTACCAAGTGGTTAAAACAATAGAAAACATCAACGGGATTACGACGTTCATATTCATTCATAATTGTTCATAAGGGTTTAAGCTCGGCGAGTGAGCGTGCACAATCTCCAACCTTCTCCTCGTGTAATCATATCATAATTATTGGTTGTCATACATATCTTTCGTGCACATACATAAATGATCATAATCATACATATACACCTTCTTCCTCCGGGTGGTGGACAAGTTAGCTAGACCTGACCACCTGTTCGTACATAATGGCTAGTGAGGTACATGAATCCTCAAAAGCCTGACCTGCGTTTCCTCGTCAAAACTCCTAACGAGGTCCGTATCGTCATAAATTTGGTTGGAACTAGTATATGGGATCCCCGTCAGCCCTTGCTTCCTCGGTTAGCCACATATACTAAGTCCCGGGGCCCGTGAACATAACATACATGCAATCTCGCCAAAACATAAGGTAGGGTTTCATAAATAAAAGGGGTCATACGTTTGAAATCATTTACCCAAAATGACTCGATTTATATAAATATATTATTTTGGCTTAAAACTTTGCACATAAGGGATTTATAGGGTTGTTTAACTAGTAGAAGAAAAACCCACCTTTACCAAAGCAAAATAAAGGCACAAGCGTCTCAATGCTCGTCCTCGTCTCCGACCAAACCCGAATCTGTGCAAAAGAAAAGGTATGAGACTCAATGACCACATATGACGCTCGGCAATGAAGTGCATATGACATGAATGCATAAATGATCATATTATATCAATAAGATGTTCATGTGCACTATTAAGAGATTTAAATCATATAATCACATCATTCGTTCATATATTTCATTCAATTTCATAATTTCATAAATTCATAACATTCATAATGCATATCCATTAATCTAAAATCCATTTAATAAGCATAACACATATTATTCAATTTCACATTTAGGAATAAAATAAATAATTGGAAACGTTCAAACAATAGTCAGTAGAATAAATACGCGAAATGGAAATCAATTAATTTCAGAAATTAGATTAAATCAAATAATATTTAAAATATATAAAAATATATAATCATACATATATATATAGTATATCTATATACACGTACACACACACACATGCATGCATAATTCACATATATACTACATATATATATATAATTATAACCCATGCATGAAATATATACTACAATATATACAATATATACATGCAATACACGTACACACACAAAGCCCCAGCCATGTATGCAAATATATATATATTACATGCATATTATATAAATTATATATTTATACATAAGCATGCAAATACAATCACAAAACCATACACACACAACCCTACTCCCATGCATGCATACGCACAAACAACCAGCAGCCAAGCATAAACACACACACACTCTGCACAATGATACAGCAGTAGCAGCAGCAGAGAAGACGCAGCAAAACAGTCCAAGGAAAACGGGGTGACACCCCCGTGTCACCCTCCAGACCTAGACCGAGACACCCCCGTGTCTCGGTACAGAATTCCCAGGCCCAGACTGCACCCCCGTGCCTCGCCGGAACGGCCAAAAACGACACCACCGTGTCGCACAGCAGCAACCCCCTGTTTCGGACAACAAAACGCAGAAACAGAGCAGCCTATGTCCAACAAGAAAGAAGGCAACAAAGGCAGCTAAACTAAGCAAGAAAGGCAGCAAGAACACAACTAAAACTCATGCCAAGAAGCCACGAAAATGACAGCAAAAAGAAGGAAGGAAATGAGCAGTTTTGACAGCAACTCTGCGTGACAAAAACAGGGCCAAAACTCGAAGAAAAACAGGGCAAGAACGAACCTCGTGATCTCCAAACAACCATATCAGTTAAGGCCAACAAATAAGCAACAAAATATCATGTAATCAACAAGTAAATCAGTTCCAAAAGTGATCAATCAAGACATCAACCGTACGTGACCTATATGTGGGATTTTCTCAAAAGATCATAAATGAATCTCATAAATATTTCAACAACCATGAAATCTATGATCATAAATGATATGAGGAAGTCAAAACAATTAATATCAGGCTTGGAATCAATCAAAACCATAGAGAATCAAAGGAGTTCAAGAATTGGCCCAAAATCCTCTAATTTTCGGAAAAATGGCCCAGAATAATGAAACCATGCTCAAACTCGTGAATGAAAGGATGGAAATGCTCAGAAATAAACATATAATACAACCCTTAACTTACCTTGATGATTGGATGAAGTTTGGAGGAGATTTGAGCTCCAAAATCTCCAAGGTTGAAGGGTTACGGGACTGGAAGGAGATGCAGTAGCTTTGGCTGAGTTTTTGGGGATTTTGAGAGGGTTATCTTGGTTAGGGCTTGAAATATCCTGATAGGTGGTTGAGTTAGGGTTTAAAGGAATCAAACCATGGTTAATTTGGTTGTGGTTTGGATGAGATATGGCTGATTTTGTACAACAAGGTCAAGTTGGTCGCCGATTCGTTTTTCGGTTGGATTTCGGAGTTTCAAATGACTTAGGAAAATTATAAGGCTAAGTTTACTAAACTCGAATTTTCGTTACGAGTTCAGCGGAGTTGACGGAACTCGAATCCGAGTTCCCGAGCTCAAGATTTTAAATTCGGAACCAAGGGTACGCTAAGTGCTCGTTAGCCTCCGTTTTGGTTCCTCGAAACAAATTAAATCCGTTAACCTACCAATTAAATTCGAAAACATAACCCGAGCATAAAATCATGTTCATAACACATATATGTACAACATACTATAAATTCGTGGCAATCCGAAATCATATCATATAAGAACGATGCACAAATTGAACAACATGCATAATATATTAACTCCATGCAATAAATTAATTCCCATGCAAAAACATTTAAATAAATAAATTAAATCTAATATTAAATCAAGGTTCGTGCATAATTATATTTTTCTACGTATAAATATATATACATATGAATAATTAACTAATTAAAACATGATTAATTAACATAACATATAATTAGTATAATCATTAAATTAATAATAATAATTAAACATATATACATATATATATATATATATATAATACGAAATATATATATATAATTAATAATATTAAAATAAAATAATATAATATAATATAATATACTAATAACAATTATAATAAAATTAAATATAAAACACGTAAAAACAATTAATTCGCGCAATTAGGTAAACACATACGCCCTACATTTACGTCCGAAAAGTCGGGGCGTTACAATCTCTCCCCCTTAAAAGAATCCGTCCTCGGATTCACTGCTCGCTCGGAAATAACTCGAGGTGAAACCTTTTCATCTTATCCTCCGTCTCCCACGTAGCCTCTTCGGTTTTATCACTTCTCCAAAGACCCTTAACTAGTGGAATACACCGATTTCGAAGTTCCTGAAACTTTCGATCCAATATCTTAATCGGCTTCTGAACGAAGGTGAGATCCGGTTCTAATTCCACTTCTTCAACTGGTAGAACCTCGGACTCGTCTCAATAATACTTTCGGAGCTGTGAAACATGAAACACGTTATGAATTCCAGTTAAATTCGGAGGCAAGTCCAATCGATAAACCGTATCCCCAGTCTTCTCTAAATCTCATATGGTCCCATGTACCAACTGTTTAATTTTCCTCCTCGTCCAATCCTTGAGAATCCTTTTCCTGGGAAAGCCTTTAAGAAAACCTTATCTCCAATCTCAACCTCCAATTTCTTCTTCCGAAGACCTGCATAAATCTTTTGTCGATCCTAAGCAGCCTTCATCCGTTGTTTAATTATCTGAACCTTATCAATAGCCTCTTGTACAGGCTTAGAGGGTTTTTCCTTCTTTTCCCCTCTTTTAATCCTTTCTTGCTTGGTCCAATTCCATTCCTCCAAGTCCAAGAACAACGGTGATCGACATTTACGTCCATAAAGAGCTTCATAAGGGGCCATTTCAATCAAGGCTTGATAGCTATTACTGTAAGAAAACTCGATAAACGGCAACTGCTCATTACGCGAACTTCGAAAATCCAATGCACATGCTCTCATCAGATCCTCCAGATACTTAATCAACCTTTCTGATTGTCCGTCGGTCTGAGGATGGAAAGCTGTGCTGAATTGAAGCCTTGTTCCCAAACACTTCTGCAATTCTTGCCATAACCTTGAAGTAAATCTGGGATCCCGATCCGAGACAATACTAACATGTACACCATGAAGCCTAACAATCTCATCATTGTATCTCTTGGCCAACTTACTCACTTTATCGGACATCCTGATAGTAAGAAAATGAGCTGACTTCGTCAACCTGTCCACACTAACCCAAATTCCATCGAAATCTCCTCTCACTTTTGGTAATCCCGAAACAAAATCCATAGTTATTTGTTCCCATTTCCATTCCGGGATGGGTAATGGTTGAAGTAGCCCCGACGGCTTCTGATGTTCTGCCTTAATCACTTGACAAGCCATACAGTGTTTCACAAAGTTGATAACATCCCGTTCTCATCCATTCCACCAATAAAATTCGCTTAAGATCCTTATACCTCTTGTTCCCTCCGGGATGTATCGAATACCCTGACCGATGGGCTTCCTCAAGAATAATCTTTTTTAACTCTTCCGGGACAACAACTCTATTCTTGAATCTTAGAAGTCCCGTATCATCAAACCTAAATGGGCATTCTGAATCAGCTCGAGCTTTCTCAGCTAATTTCTGAACCTCGGGATCAATCCTCTGAGCATCAAATAACCTCTGTTTAAGATCTGGTCGAACCGTAATATTCCGAATACTAGTCCTCAGTTTGAACAACTCATTCTCATCTCCAATTTCCACTTTCACTTCGGACACACTAGTTTTCCTACTAAGTGCATCCGCGACCAAATTGGCCTTGCCGGATGGTATCGGATTGTACCCTCATAATCCGCCAAAAGTTCCATCCAACGCCGTTGTCTCTTGTTCAACTCCTCATGTGAGAATAAGTATTGGAGACTCTTGTAATCAGAAAAGACCTCGAACGAAATTCCATAAAGATAGTGTCTCCACTTACCTAAAGCAAAGATCACTGCCACTAATTCCAAATCATGAGTGAGGTAGTTCTGTTCATGCTCTTTCAATTTCCTTGAGGCATAAGTGATTACTCTTCCATTTTGCATCGACACACATCCCAAACCTTCCTTTTGAGGCGTCCGTATAAACTGTATATCTTTCTGTACCTTCGGGAAGTGCTAATACAGGAGCGGTGGTCAACTTTTCCTTTAAAAGTTGAAACTTAGCCTCACATACCTCCTCCCACTCAACTTAACCGCCTTCTTAGTCAATCGGGTTAAAGGAACCGCAATCTTCGAAAAATCCTGTACAAATCTCCGATAGTAGCCTGCCAAACCCAAGAAACTCCTTAATTCTGAAGCATTTTTCGGGCTTTGCCATTGAATAACCGGCTAAATCTTAGAAGGGTCTACTTCCAAACCTTTACTTGAAATAATATGACCCAGAAATGCTACCCGATCAATCCAAAACTCGCATTTGCTAAACTTAGCATACAACCGATGCTCTCTTAAGGTATCCAACACAATCCTGAGATGCCTGGCATAATCCTCCGGAGTTCTCGAATAAACCAAGATGTCATCGATGAAGATTACCACAACTTATCCAAATAGGGCCGGAAAATTCGATGCATCATATCCATAAAGCAGCCGGAGCACCCCAATGGGACGAACTTGGCCGTATATATCCAACTTTGAGTAATACCTCTAATTGAATCTTTAACTCTTCCAAATCAGCCGGATATTCTTTCCCTTCAATCAAAACTGAACACTCCCGAATCAACTGATCTGTCTGAAGACTACCACCCAGTGGCGAACTCACCAAACAACAAGAAGAAAAAGCAAATAACAGGCAAGCACAGAATAGCAACTAAGTCACAAGAAATAAAAGAATGCGTGACACCCGAATCAAAGAGTGCATGAATGCTCATGTTATGTATGCATAGGGTACCTTCTACCACTGCTGTGGGATCGATCTCTGCATCTTGCTCCTTACCCTCGAGGGCGTAAGCACGAGCCTGAATCATTGGCCTTTGAACTCGTCTTTGATATTCGGGGTCTTTGTAGGGACAAGTATCCGCCATATGGTCAGCTTTTCCACATATGAGGCACAAATTCAACCTCCTCCGACAGTTATAGTAATTATGAGTTGGTCCTCTACAATATGTACAGGGAGCTTGAGCCAATCTCGCCACGCTCGGACCTTGTCGATCTTTCGTAGGTGTAGGCAAAGCTTTTGGGACCGGTGGAGTTGGTCCTCCCATTCTTGGATTTTTAAACAGAACCTTAGGAGGGGGACTAGCTTGCATCATCGGCCTCTTTCCCGAATTCGATCCGGAACCTCTTCCCATTGGAGCTCTAAAAACCGGATCCTTCTTTTTGATTTCCTCCCCTTGCGTAGTAGACTGTCGGACTCCAGATATCCTCTCTACTCGAAATAACCAACCCTCCGAGACCGCATCATCGATAGAACCAGAAAATCGAGGGGGGTTATAACTCAGAAACACCCCATGAGGGTCTCTATTGTTATTATGATTTGGTGGAGGAGCTTGTTGTTCTGCCTGTTGTGGTGGGGGAGCTTGAGCCCTCCTATGCTCGACATAGTTGAAAACTGCTTCCATAAAATTCCCCATATCCATCGGTGGTGCTTGTGGTTGGGGTGGAGGCGTAGGAGATCGATCATGATGACGACGATGTCCGGGAGATCACTCACGATGTTTACGTGGAGGCATCCTGTTCAAGAAACACTAAAATGCATGCTATTTTTAGTCCATGCATGCAAGTGCAATTAATTCGATCAAAATTCAAGATTTAAAGCACACACGCACGTAAACAATGTATATGCAACACATTGACAAGTTGTTCCTAAAGCCGAACGACCTAACTGACTCAACACGACACTAGAGCCCGAGTTTTGCAACCCTAAGCTCTGATACCACTTAAGGATGTAGCACCCGAGCGTAAGGTACCACATCCCCCGCACCGAGACCCGACCCGTATATGAAATGGAAGTCCATACACGTGCCAAATCCACGGCGAACGGGGACACAACACACACGCTATGCTAGGCGGGACTAACCCTTAAACCATTCAACTCAAGAAACATATAGAATCAGAGTTAAAGAAAATTTGCGGAAGCCATAACGACCAAGCATATACAGTGAGCCACCAAGCTCCAAAAATCAATATACAAGAGCATTCAAATATGCACGGCACTCACGGCCTACAAAATCATATCGCTCCAATCTAAACTATGACCAAATACAAAAGTAGCAACAAGAGTATGAAATATGAGACTGAAAAGAAGTGCTAAACATAAATGCAAGACCTAGACGACTTGTATTCCCGCCTAGCACTCCTATACCTGCACAAAACAACTGAAAACAATCGGGTTCAGTCTAAAAGAGACTGGTGGGTATAAAAACGGGGCATAAGAAATATAATATCGCATAAATTAAACACATACATGCAAGCCCTAATCCCGTGTGAAGTTTGATAAGAATTTACCAAGTGGTTAAAACAATAGAAAACATCAACGGGATTACGACGTTCATATTCATTCATAATTGTTCATAAGGGTTTAAGCTCGACGAGTGAGCGTGCACAATCTCCAACCTTCTCCTCGTGTAATCATATCATAATTATTGGTTGTCATACATATCTTTCGTGCACATACATAAATGATCATAATCATACATATACACCTTCTTCCTCCGGGTGGTGGACAAGTTAGCTAGACCTGACCACCTGTTCATACATAATGGCTAGTGAGGTACATGAATCCTCAAAAGCCCGACCTGCGTTTCCTCGTCAAAACTCCTAACGAGGTCCGTATCGTCGTAAATTTGGTTGGAACTAGTATATGGGATCCCCGTCAGCCCTTGCTTTCTCGGTTAGCCACATATACTAAGTCCCGGGGCCCGTGAACATAACATACATGCAATCTCGCCAAAACATAAGGTAGGGTTTCATAAATAAAAGGGGTCATACGTTTGAAATCATTTACCCAAAATGACTCGATTTATATAAATATATTATTTTGGCTTAAAACTTTGCACATAAGGGATTTATAGGGTTGTTTAACTAGTAGAAGAAAAACCCACCTTTACCAAAGCAAAATAAAGGCACAAGCGTCTCAATGCTCGTCCTCGTCTCCGACCAAACCCGAATCTGTGCAAAAGAAAAGGTATGAGACTCAATGACCACATATGACGCTCGGCAATGAAGTGCATATGACATGAATGCATAAATGATCATATTATATCAATAAGATGTTCATGTGCACTATTAAGAGATTTCAATCATATAATCACATCATTCGTTCATATATTTCATTCAATTTCATAATTTCATAAATTCATAACATTCATAATGCATATCGATTAATCTAAAATCCATTTAATAAGCATAACACATATTATTCAATTTCACATTTAGGAATAAAATAAATAATTGGAAACGTTCAAACAATAGTCAGTAGAATAAATACGCGAAATGGAAATCAATTAATTTCAGAAATTAGATTAAATCAAATAATATTTAAAATATATAATAATATATAATCATACATATATATATAGTATATCTATATACACGTACACACACACACATGCATGCATAATTCACATATATACTACATATATATATAATTATAACCCATGCATGAAATATATACTACAATATATACAATATATACATGCAATACAAGTACACACACAAAGCCCCAGCCATGCATGCAAATATATATATATTACATGCATATTATATAAATTATATATTTATACATAAGCATGCAAATACAATCACACAACCATACACACACAACCCTACTCCCATGCATGCATACGCACAAACAACCAGCAGCCAAGCATAAACACACACACACTCTGCACAATGATACAGCAGCAGCAGCAGCAGAGAAGACGCAGCAAAACAGTCCAAGGAAAACGGGGTGACACCCCCGTGTCACCCTCCAGACCTAGACCGAGACACCCCCGTGTCTCGGTACAGAATTCCCAGGCCCAGACTGCACCCCCGTGCCTCGCCGGAACGGCAAAAAACGACACCACCGTGTCGCACAGCAGCAACCGCCTGTTTCGGACAGCAAAACGCAGAAACAGAGCAGCCTATGTCCAGCAAGAAAGAAGGCAACAAAGGCAGCTAAACTAAGCAAGAAAGGCAGCAAGAACACAACTAAAACTCATGCCAAGAAGCCACGAAAATGACAGCAAAAAGAAGGAAGGAAATGAGCAGTTTTGACAGCAACTCTGCGTGACAAAAACAGGGCCAAAACTCGAAGAAAAACAGGGCAAGAACGAACCTCGTGATCTCCAAACAACCATATCAGTTAAGGCCAACAAATAAGCAACAAAATATCATGTAATCAACAAGTAAATCAGTTCCAAAAGTGATCAATCAAGACATCAACCGTACGTGACCTATATGTGGGATTTTCTCAAAAGATCATAAATGAATCTCATAAATATTTCAACAACCATGAAATCTATGATCATAAATGATATGAGGAAATCAAAACAATTAATATCAGGCTTGGAATCAATCAAAACCATAGAGAATCAAAGGAGTTCAAGAATTGGCCCAAAATCCTCTAATTTTCGGAAAAATGGCCCAGAATAATGAAACCATGCTCAAACTCGTGAATGAAAGGATGGAAATGCTCAGAAATAAACATATAATACAACCCTTAACTTACCTTGATGATTGGATGAAGTTTGGAGGAGATTTGAGCTCCAAAATCTCCAAGGTTGAAGGGTTACGGGACTGGAAGGAGATGCAGTAGCTTTGGCTGAGTTTTTAGGGATTGTGAGAGGGTTATCTTGGTTAGGGCTTGAAATATCCTGATAGGTGGTTGAGTTAGGGTTTAAAGGAATCAAACCATGGTTAATTTGGTTGTGGTTTGGATGAGATATGGCTGATTTTGTACAACAAGGTCAAGTTGGTCGCCGATTCGTTTTTTGGTTGGATTTCGGAGTTTCAAATGACTTAGGAAAATTATAAGGCTAAGTTTACTAAACTCGAATTTTCGTTACGAGTTCAGCGGAGTTGACGGAACTCGAATCCGAGTTCCCGAGCTCAAGATTTTAAATTCGGAACCAAGGGTACGCTAAGTGCTCGTTAGCCTCCGTTTTGGTTCCTCGAAACAAATTAAATCCGTTAACCTACCAATTAAATTCGAAAACATAACCCGAGCATAAAATCATGTTCATAACACATATATGTACAACATACTATAAATTCGTGGCAATCCGAAATCATATCATATAAGAACGATGCACAAATTGAACAACATGCATAATATATTAACTCCATGCAATAAATTAATTCCCATGCAAAAACATTTAAATAAATAAATTAAATCTAATATTAAATCAAGGTTCGTGCATAATTATATTTTTCTACGTATAAATATATATACATATGAATAATTAACTAATTAAAACATGATTAATTAACATAACATATAATTAGTATAATCATTAAATTAATAATAATAATTAAACATATATACATATATATATATATATATATAATACGAAATATATATATATAATTAATAATATTAAAATAAAATAATATAATATAATATAATATACTAATAACAATTATAATAAAATTAAATATAAAACACGTAAAAACAATTAATTCGCGCAATTAGGTAAACACATACGCCCTACCTTTACGTCCGAAAAGTCGGGGCGTTACAGGCTCTCCCCTTGTAGAAGAAGTTTTGATGGCCCAAGCGGGGGTAGGTAAGGTTCCCACTTCTATTAATCGTTATGATGGAACCACCGACCCCGTAACACCCGAGCGCGAGGTGCCACATCCCCTACACCGAGACCCGACCTGCATATGAAATGGATAATCCACATACGAGCTAAGTCACGACGAACGGGGACACACACTCTCTTTAGGCTAGGCGGGACTAACCCTTAAACCATAAATCAGAGCAAATAATATAGCGGAAGCAATAACCGATCATATATCATATATATTTACCATGAGCATCCAAGCTCCAAAAATAATTCATATACATTATTCACATACCATCACGACTCAAAAGATATACGCTCTGGTTATAAGTAAATACAATAATCCAAAAGTAAGAGTATGAAAGTGTATGACCAAAATACAAGAGCTAGAAACGAATGCAAGACCTATCGACTCGAATTCCTGCCTAGCTCCCTGACACCTGCGCAAACCAATGAAAACCAAACGGGTTCAGTCCAAACGGGACTGGTGGGTATAAAAACAGGTATAAGTAAAGTATACAACGGTATTTAAACAGTCACATACAAGTTATAATCCCAAGTGAAGTTTTAGAAGCAATTCCCAAGTGGGTGAGATAAAGAAAGCATCAAAAGGGATTAAAACAATGAATTTACAATAGGTCATTCGTGGCCCGGCGAGTGGGCGTGCATTATCTCCAACCAACACCTTGTGTAGTTCAATAATGGTTCACTCTTTATAACTTTTCATGCATATCATTCTTTTGTGCACAATCAATCGATTCTAGTCAATCGGTCATATACACCTTCTTCCTCCGGATTGGTGGACGAGTTTGCAAGACCCGGCCACCCAATCAATGACGAAAAGGGGTTACATGACTCCCCAGAAGGCGCTAAGCTCTCATTCCCCACCAATCTCCTGGCAAGGGCCGGTATCACCGTAGTTTGGTTGGGACTAGTGTGAGGGATCACCGTCAGCCCATGCTTCCTCGGATAGCCACTCACACCAAGACCCCAGGTCCCAATCAGTGCAATCAATCATGATCTCGCTAAACAATCGGTAGGGTATTACAAGAAAAGGGTTTTACGTTCAAAATCATTTACCCGAAAATGACTCAATGTATAGATATATGTATCTTTGGCTTAAACTTTGCACATAAGGGTATATTGGGTCATTTTATCTAAATAGTAGAGAAACCCACCTTAGAACGACAAAAGAAGCACAAGAGCCTCACGGAGCGGCCTCATCTCCAACAGGATCAAAATCTATGCAAGGAAGGTGAAGTGAGACTCAAAATGACCAAATAAGACGCTCAGCAATGAAATGATCATGATATGAATGTATATCAGGCAATAATGTGTGATGGAGCTGGTCATGAGTGCAATTAGGTTCACATACTCACAGAAACAATCCATTGAATCAATATAAGATAGGGTCGTATTCACTCATAATCATGAGGTCTCAATCTCTTCAATAAAAGTGACATGGAGAAATAATCGAATGAATTACACATTCAAGTATCAAGGCAATTGATAAATGAGTGTTCACATATTAATAATTAAGTAATTTACACATTAAGTACGTAATTAAGGTCCAAACAAAACATAAACGAAAGTATTGAAAATTACAGAAACATCCCCTAATCAACTTTATCTGCAGGGTTAATGGGGGTTAACAGATTTCAGGTTAAAAGTGTTAATGGGGGTTGTGACACCCCGCCTCTTCGGCATTCCAGGTATGGTGTCACGAGTGAGTTTGATTCAGTAATTTACGTGAATTATGTGATTAGCATGCTTGTATGTCAACGTGAGATTTATTTTATTACGTGTGCTTTAGAATTTAATTAATTGTACTTGGACTCAAGTGTCCAATAATTGTAAATTAGGATACCTAATTTTAATTAGGGTGTTTTGGCCATCGTGCCTATTTGAGCTCGGGAATTCGAATTCGAATTCCGACCCCGCCAATTGATTCGTTTCGATGATTCGGAATTAATGGATTTAACCTTTTAATTTTCTAAAGCCGTTTGATAGCCCTACCGTTTTAGAATCCAATCCGTTTGGACAGGATACCGTTTGACCCTAACCATTTTTCCCGACCCGTTTCTTGACTAATAAAACGGGCCAAGCCTTCCTCCTCCCTTACTTTTCACGTGAAACAAACAAGGAAGAGAGAAGAGAAGATTTCTACCCCCTTTTTGCCAAAAAGCTTCCGAGCTCGAGTTTGTGAGATCCAACCGTCTGATCGACCACCCAAGGTAAGATTTGTGACCCTTTCATTACGTGTTTCGATTTAATATCCCTTTCGATCCTTGGATATGTGTTATTTGTCAATTTGGGAAAGATGATGAATAGTGTTGGGTTCGGGTTTTATGTGTTCGAGTTTGTTTTGGGAGTTTTTATATGCAATTATGTGACCTACGTGTAATATATGCTTTGTTGTATGAATTTCTTGTGATTTGGTGTTGCATGGGTTCGTGTGAGCTTGGGGTTTGTTCCCATTTCCGCCATTGTTACTATTCAAGCATTTTTCTCAAAGACGGTATCCAAACGCCCGTTTCATGCCTCAGTTCATTTCCCAAACTCCCGTTTGGGCACCCCCTGTTTTCACCCGAGAGCTTTCACACGCCCGTTTCTGCTTTCAGTTCAATTTTCAAATGCCCGTTTCTCCCTCATATGAGCTCCAATTGACCTGTTTTGTGGACCATTGGAAACTTCTTGAAGTCTAGACCTCCAATTGGAATCAACTCAATATCTTTTCTAGTTTGTAAGATATAATCGATTCATTTTGGTGTCACCATTTTTTCGAAACTCTGTGATCACCCAACTTCGAGCCTACCCCATTTCCTCCTCACTTTGAAATAGAATTCGAGACATATACCATTTTAAAGGTCTATTTGTCTAGTTTCATTTCCAAGAAACAAAACTCAATTCCCATTTCCCAAACTCAAGATATTCCAGTTTTCCTACGACCTACACGTTTTGGAAAATTTCCAGCTTTTGCCCAATTTCACTCAAAACCACTTTTTGTGTTATTCTTCCACTCTTCTTGTACCTTTCCGACCCCGAGCTTGTTCTTAACTTGTTATAACATGTTTATGTGTTGATATTTGTTCTATTTATGCATGAATTGGTTAGTATGCGTTCATGAACACCTTGTTTGCTATTAATTGGATTAATTGGATACTTGAGTGTTTCCTAAGCATGATTATGACTTCATTACATTGTGAGACACATACATTTGCATGAATTTGATTTGTATATGAACTTTGCCTACCTACTTGCATTCTTTAAATGCGTAAACATAAGCCGTGCGTCAATGTGGTTCATTTGGAGTCTAAGCTTTGTGTTTTGTCTTTAATTGGTTCAGGTGCACCAGAGGTGGTGTTTCATGGTCCGTTCTGATTCCGGGGTGAATCATTTGTCCGATTATGGTTCCTTCGGTGTAAAGGGAGGTTTAGATTTGTTTCTTTTAGTTAATGCGACCTTCTAGCACCCGGAACGCCAAGATGCCACACCCCCGCACTATAGCTCAGTCCACATACGAAATGGATGATCCGTACATGAACTAAGACTATAGCGAACGGGTGAAAAAAGAAAATGAACTTCTAGCTAGGCGGGACTAACCCTCAATTAAATACAACAAAGTATAACAATCAAAGAAAAACATACTATAAGTTTATATCATTATCATTCAAGTGCATTTTCCATGATTCCATATACACAATCTCAAGGATACCAAGCTCTAGTTATAAAATACATATGCATCAATAATGTAAATGAACCATGCTACACTAGAAATAAAGACCACTTGACTTGACTCGACTCCTGCCTAGCACCAACCCTGAAAACCTGAAAATGTTGAGGTGTCAGTCTACCAATGACTGAGTGAGGAGTTTATAAATAAATATTAGCACAATTAAAATGCAAGTTATAATCTCGGGTAAGGTTTTTAATAAAGGAAACAATATAAGTTCAATATTAGAATAGATCTCACCCGAAATTACAACTAATCCATTTAACAATACAAACGTTATCAATTCAATCAGTGGCCCAGCGAGTGAGGGCAATTCTCCAACCTTACTCCAATTAGTGAACATTACCAATAATTAAATTATTAACGAGTTAAGTGATCATGCAATCAATTACGATGCGTAAGTAGCAGTTTCAATACCCTTCTTCATCCGGGTGATGGTGGGATTGTAAGGCCCCACCACCCAATCAATCTGGGCATAGGGTTCATGAGTCCCTACGCCCGGCGGGCTCCTTCCTCCACCAAAGCTACTGGTGGATTCAGGGGTGACCCCAACAATAGGTGAGGATAGTGCAAGAGATCACCGTGGGCCCGATGCCTCCCCGAATTACTCAATACACTACCCTCGGGCCCAAAGTGAACATTCGTTACTTGCTAAAACAATCAATCAATCAATCACGGTAAGCTCAATATGTCATGGTAAAACATTTACAATCTACAAAGGTTTTGAGAAAGCTATAGAGCTTGCTCCTCGTCAACCGGAAGAAAATCCGTGTAGCAAGGACAAAGGTGTTTGAGACACGACTCATATGAACCATTTACGACGCAAGACAAAGTCATGATCAATGTGTCATGCAATAACAATTAAGGAATATCAAATAAAAGCATAATTATCAATAATCCATATATATATATCATATAATTCACATACGGGAGCAAAGGAAGTGAAAGGAATGCAATAGGAGAGGTTTTGGTGAAGTTTTGTAAAAACGGACAATTTTAGGAAACGTACATGCTGAGGGAAAACTGGAATATCTTTAATTATATAAGTGGGAATTGAGTTTGGTTTGTTGGGAATGAAACTACACACAAATACCTTTCCGATGATATATGGCTCGTTTTCTAGTTAAAAGCGAGGAGAAAATGGCATGCGCTTGAAGTTAGGCGAGTGCAGTTTGTCAGGAAAGTGGCAACACCTAAAAGAATTGATTATAACTCTCAAACTAGAAAAGATATTGAGATGACTCCAGGTTGTTCTAGACTTCAAGAGGTTTCCAACAGTTCAAAAATCAGGTCATTCGGAGTTCGGATGAGGGAGAAACGGGCGTTTACAAAATACACAAAAAGCAGAAACAGGCGTTTGGAACTGTCTGTCATGAATATGGGTACCTAAACGGGCGTTTGGTGTTAGAACTAGGGACCCAAACGGGCGTTTCGATGAAATCTGGGCGAAAAACAGGGGCAAAACAGGGGATGCACATGGGAATTGGCTCCCAAGCCTACCCTCATCAAATCAAGGCAAGAAATCAACTCAAAACAATCATATATCATACATATAACTCATATACACCAATTAGGCATCAAACCAACCATTAAAACATGTATAGATCATCAAGATTTTGCCATCAAAACCCCATAAAAACTCATGCTTCCAACTTCAACATAACTCCATGTTTTCATGCAAGCTTTTAAATATAATGAACCTAAGCACGCTTCTAACCATGAATACCCAAGGAATCACAACATAAACCTTAAACACCATTCATATATGGATTCATGACTTCATATAACTTCTCATACTACCTTGAACAGGAAGAAACAATGGATGAGAGGGTCAGATGATGATGATATTACCCTTTATGCACTTTCCTTCTTGAATTACGGCTTGAAAATGGATGAAATCTTCCTTTCTCTTCTTGGTGTTTTTGATCGAGATTAGTATGTGTACATGTATGATCTTGTTGGTTGAAAAGAGATGAATGAAATGTGTGAGAAGAGATGCATAAGGTAAGATATAAAAATCTTCCACTAACTTGCATGAGTCACCATATTTTGCAACTTAGTCCCTCTAATATATGAAGTCATGCAACTAATTATTGTCTCATGGAATATGATCAAGTAACTCCAAAGAATTTATGCAATTAAGTTCACATATTCATGAAATGATCAAGTAAGATCACATAGTAGCAATTAGACACGTTAGCAATTAATTCACGTAAATTTCACATTAATGAAAATTCATATAAATGCATGAAGATATATTACATATAATGTTATGAAGCTTAATATAATATAACATAATACATGTATGAAAAAAAGGGCGTTACAATTCTCCCCCCCTTAAGAGGACCTGGTCCCTAGGTCCACTGCCGAGTTTTAAAATGATGCACAAGCAATAAGAGAGCCCCGTCTCTTAGACAAGTAATGAGAGAGCACCCCATCTCTCCAACAAGAAATGAGAGAACCCCGTCTCTCAAACAAGAAGTGAGAGAACCCCGTCTCTCAAACACATCCCAAATAACTATTCAAGGAAACACTTAGAGAAACATTTATATAAATGTCTCATAGGGCAAGTAGAATCACGTTAATTACATAACTACCAGTCATACACAACCAATTTGCAACTAACGAGAAATTAAATACAACAACAAAATGCGTGATGAGCGTGATATGCATGGTTAAGTGTACCGTTCACCATTTATCCCCGGTAGCTATTTTTCATCGCTTCGGACACATATCCACTTGATGCTCATCACTCCCACACCATAAACATAAGCCTAAGCGCCATCTACAATTATCGTAATTATGTGTATCGCGTGCACAATAGGTGTATAGAGGCTTCCCCGAAAGTAATATTGAGGACGAGGTACGTGAAACTCTCAAACTCGTTCCAATGGCTCGATTCTTCTTCTTTTTCTTCTTATGAGACCCTTCTTGATGTAACGGAGCATGATATTGGAAAGACCCCTTCCCATTGTTAAGGTCATGTTCTAATTCTGAACTTGCAGCTGTATGGGGTAAGCAATAGGCCTCCTTGCATTCACTGAATCCTCAACCTTAAGAGCTTTTGAGGTGGCCTTCCTCCAAGTACTAGTATTGACATCTTCAATTGCTTCTTGTATGTCTGGCCTCAATCCTTGCAAAAATTACATGGCTTTGTGGAAGTCATCACCTACAATGTTGGGTGCATACCGAGACAATCTCTCAAACTCAGCTATATACTCGGCAACTGATCTTCCTCCTTGCTTGAGTTCAGTGAATTCCTTAAGTTTCCAAGTGCGAGAAGCTAGAGGAATGAACTTGTTCTTAAATTTCCTTACAAACACCTGTCATGTAACTACCTCTGCTGTGGCATCTAAGATAATCTTGGTACTTTCCCACCAAGAATAAGCTTCGCCCTGTATTAGTGAGATAGTACACCGGCCTTTCTCTTGTGATTCACACGGAATCAACTCCCAAATCCTCTCAACCTCCTTAAGCCATTGCTCTGCCTGAATATCATTTCCTTTATAAAACTTTGGAGGTTGCTGATTTTGGAATTCCCTGAGTACATCCAAAATCTGTGTTGGTTGTGGCGGTGGTTCCGGTGGTGTTAGAGGAATATAATCTCTTATCCTCTGATCGACAAGTCGAACTACAGAATTGAGGAAATCTCGTGGTTGAGCTGGATGGGGTGGTTGTGGAGGAACCCTAGGAGAACGATCCCGGCGATATCTCCTATAACCGGGTGAGTGCTCACGATGAGGACAACCTAGAGGCATCCTGAAATTACAACACTATATATGCATGCTTGATTAATGAATGCTAATGAGTATAAATAAGACCACAAGAGACAAAGAAAACACATAATCCAAGTAGTTCGAAGAATTCAAGTAAGGTCACATAAGTTCAAGTAAGTTCAAATAAGATGCAAGACTCCCAAATATTAAATAATCCTATGTTGTTCGACCTAGACTCACGAGACACAACACTAGAACCGCGGTTTTACAACCGGGCTCTGATACCACTTAAGATGTAGCACACGGAACGCCAAGATGCCACACCCCGCACTATAGCTCAGTCCACATATGAAATGGATGATCCGTACATGAACTAAGACTATAGCAAACGGGTGACAAAAGAAAATAAACTTCTAGCTAGGCGGGACTAACCCTCAATTAAATACAACAAAGTATAACAATCAAAGAAAAACAAACTATAAGTTTATATCATTATCATTCAAGTGCATTTTCCATGATTCCATATACACAATCTCAAGGATACCTAGCTGTAGTTATAAAATACATATGCATCAATAATGTAAATGAACTGTGCTAGACTCGAAATAAAGACCACTTGACTTGACTCGACTCCGGCCTAGCACCAACCCTGAAAACCTGAAAATGTTGAGGTGTCAGTCTACCAACGACTGAGTGAGTGGTTTATAAATAAATATTAGTACAATTAACATGCAAGTTATAATCTCGGGTAAGGGTTTTAATAAAGGAAACAATGTAAGTTCAATATTAGAATAGATCTCGCCCCGAGATTACAACTAATCCATTTAACAATACAAACGTTATCAATTCAATTCAATTCAATTAGTGGCCCGACGAGTGAGGGCAATTCTCCAACCTTACTCCAATTAGTGAACATTACCAATAATTAAATTATTAACGAGTTAAGTGATCATGCAATCAATTACGGTGCGCAAGTAGCAGTTTCAATACCCTTCTTCCTCCGGGTGATGGTGGGATTGCAAGGCCCCACCACCCAATCAATCTGGGCATAGGGTTCATGAGTCCCTAGGCCTGACAGGCTCTTTCCTCTACCAAACCTCCTGGTGGATTAAGGGGTGACCCCAACAATAGATGAGGATAGTGCAAGAGATCACCGTCGGCCCGATGCCTCCCCGGATTACTCAATACACTACCCTCGGGCCCAAAGTGAACATGATTTACTCGCCAAAACAATCAATCAATCAATCACGGTAAGTTCAATATGTCACGGTAAATCATTTACAATCTATAAAGGTTTTGAGAAAGGTATATAGATATATATATATATGTACATTTTGGCCGAAAGATCACATAGGGTTGTAAGGGTTCTATATATCTAGAAATTAAACCTCACCTGCTGACAAAATAACAAGGATACGGCTATAGATCTTGCTCCTCGTCAACCGGAAGGAAATCTGTATAGCAAGGACAAATGTGTGTGAGACACGACTCTTATGAACCATTTACGACGCACGGCAAAGTCATGATCAATGTGTCATGCAATAACAATTAAGAAATATCAAATAAAAGCATAATTACCAATAATCCATATATATATATATATATATATTTATCAGAAAATTCAAATACGGGAGCCAACAAAGTGAAAGTAATGCAATAGGAGAGGGTTTGGTGAAGTTTGGTAAAAACGGACAATTTTAGGAAACGTACATGCTGAGGAAAAACTAGAATATCTTTAGTTGTAGAAGTGGTAATTAAGTTTTGCTTGATGGGAATGAAACTAGACACAAATACCTTTCCGATGATATATGGCTCGTTTTCTAGTTCAAAGCGAGGAGAAAATCGAATGCGCTTGAAGTTAGGCGAGTGCAGTTTTCGGGAAAGTGGCGACACCTAAAATAATTGATTATAACTCTCAAACTAGAAAAGATATTGAGATGAAACTAGTTGGAGGTTGTTCTAGACTTCAAGAGGTTTCCAACGGTTCAAAAATCAGGTCATTCGGAATTTGGATTAGGGAGAAACAGGCGTTTACAAAATACACTAAAAGCAGAAATGGACGTTTGGAAACTGTCTGTCACGAAAATAGGTACCTAAACGGGCGTTTGGTGTTATAACTAGGGACCCAAACCGGCGTTTCGATGAAATCTGGGAAAAAACAGGGGCAAAACAGGGGATGCACACGGGAATTGGCTTCCAAGCCTTCCCTCATCAAATCAAGGCAAGAAATCAACTCAAAACAATCATATATCATACATATAACTCATATACACGAATTAGGCATCAAACCAACCATTAAAACATGTATAGATCATCAAGATTTTACCATCAAAACCCCATAAAAACTCATGCTTCCAACTTCAACATAACTCCATGTTTTCATGCAAGCTTTCAAATATAATGAACCTAAGCATGCTTCTAATCATGAATACCCAAGGAATCACAACATAAACCTCAAACCCCATTCATATATGGATTCATAACTTCATAAAACTTCACATACTACCTTGAACTAGAAGAAACAACGGATGAGAGGGTGAGATGATGATGATATTTCCCTTTATGCACTTTCCTTCTTGAATTATAGCTTGAAAATGGATGAAATCTTCATTTCTCTTCTTGGTGTTTTTGATCGAGATTAGTGTGTGTATGTGTGTGATCTTGTTAGGTGAAAAGAGATGAATAAAATGTGTGATAAGAGATGCATAAGGTAAGATATAAAAATCTTCCACTAACTTGCATGAGTCACCATATTTTGCAACTTAGTCCCTCTGATATATGAAGTCATGCAACTAATTATTGTCTCATGGAATATGATCAAGTAACTCCAAAGAATTTATGCAATTAAGTTCACATATTCATGAAAAGATCAAGTAAGATCACATAGTAGCAATTAGACACGTTAGCAATTAATTCACGTAAATTTCACGTTAATGAAAATTCATATAAATGCATGAAGATATATTACATATAATGTTATGAAGCTTAATATAATATAACATAATACATGTATGAAAAACAGGGCGTTACAATTCTCCCCCCCTTAAGAGGACCTGGTCCCTAGGTCCACTGCCGAGTTTTAAAATGATGCACAAGCAATAAGAGAGCCCCGTCTCTTAGACAAGTAATGAGAGAGCACCCCGTCTCTCCAACAAGAAATGAGAGAACCCGGTCTCTCAAACAAGAAGTGAGAGAACCCCGTCTCTCAAACACATCCCAAATAACTATTCAAGGAAACACTTAGAGAAACATTTATATAAATGTCTCATAGGGCAAGTAGAATCACGTTAATTACATAACTACCAGTCATACACAACCAATTTGCAACTAACGAGAAATTAAATACAACAACAATATGCTTGATGAGCGTGATATGCATGGTTAAGTGTACCGTTCACCATTTATCCCCGGTAGCTATTTTTCATCGCTTCGGACACATATCCACTTGATGCTCATCACTCCCACACCACAAACATAAGCCTAAGCGCCATCTACAATTATCGTAATTATGTGTATCGCGTCCACAATAGGTGTATAGAGGCTTCCCCGAAAGTAATATTGAGGACGAGGTACGTGAAACTCTCAAACTCGTTCCAATGGCTCGATTCTTCTTCTTTTTCTTCTTATGAGACCCTTCTTGATGTAACGGAGCATGATATTGGAAAGACCCCTTCCCATTGTTAAGGTCATGTTCTAATTCTGAACTTGCAGCCTGTATGGGGTAAGCAATAGGCCTCCTTGCATTCACTGAATCCTGAACCTTAAGAGCTTTTGAGGTGGCCTTCCTCCAAGTACTAGTATTGACATCTTCAATTGCTTCTTGTATGTCTGGCCTCAATCCTTGCAAAAATTACATGGCTTTGTGGAAGTCATCACCTACAATGTTGGGTGCATACCGAGACAATCTCTCAAACTCAGCTATATACTCGGCAACTGATCTTCCTCCTTGCTTGAGTTCAGTGAATTCCTTAAGTCTCCAAGTGCGAGAAGCTGGAGGAATGAACTTGTTCTTAAATTTCCTTACAAACACCTGTCATGTAACTACCTCTGCTGTGGCATCTAAGATAATCTTGGTACTTTCCCACCAATAATAAGCTTCGCCCTGTATTAGTGAGATAGTACACCGGGCTTTCTCTTGTGATTCACATGGAATCAACTCCCAAATCCTGTCAACCTCCTTAAGCCACTGCTCTGCCTGAATATCATTTCCTTTATAAAACTTTGGAGGTTGCTGATTTTGGAATTCCCTGAGTACATCCAAAATCTGTGTTGGTTGTGGTGGTGGTTCCAGTGGTGTTAGAGGAATAAAATCTCTTATCCTCTGATCGACAAGTCGAACTATAGAATTGAGGAAATCTTGTGGTTGAGCTGGATGGGGTGGCTGTGGAGGAACCCTAGGAGAACGATCCCGGGGATATCTCCTATAACCGGGTGAGTGCTCACGATGAGGACAACCTAGAGGCATCCTGAAATTACAACACTATATATGCATGCTTGATCAATGAATGCTAATGAGTATAAATAAGACCACAAGAGACAAAGAAAACACATAATCCAAGTAGTTCGAAGAATTCAAGTAAGGTCACATGAGTTCAAGTAAGTTCAAATAAGATGCAAGACTCCCAAATATTAAATAATCCTATGTTGTTCGACCTAGACTCACGAGACACAACATTAGAACCGCGGTTTTGCAACCGGGCTCTGATACCACTTAAGATGTAGCACCCGGAACGCCAAGATGCCACACCCCGCACTATAGCTCAGTCCACATATGAAATGGATGATCCGTACATGAACTAAGACTATAGCAAACGGGTGACAAAAGAAAATAAACTTCTAGCTAGGCGGGACTAACCCTCAATTAAATACAACAAAGTATAACAATCAAAGAAAAACATACTATAAGTTTATATCATTATCATTCAAGTGCATTTTCCATGATTCCATATACACAATCTCAAGGATACCAAGCTGTAGTTATAAAATACATATGCATCAATAATGTAAATGAACTGTGCTAGACTCGAAATAAAGACCACTTGACTTGACTCGACTCCGGCCTAGCACCAACCTTGAAAACCTGAAAATTTTGAGGTGTCAGTCTGCCAACGACTGAGTGAGGGGTTTATAAATAAATATTAGTACAATTAACATGCAAGTTATAATCTCAGGTAAGGTTTTTAATAAAGGAAACAATATAAGTTCAATATTAGAATAGATCTCGCCCCGAGATTACAACTAATCCATTTAATAATACAAACGTTATCAATTCAATTCAATTCAATCAGTGGCCCGATGAGTGAGGGCAATTCTCCAACCTTACTCCAATTAGTGAACATTACCAACAATTAAATTATTAACGAGTTAAGTGATCATGCAATCAATTACGGTGCGCAAGTAGCAGTTTCAATACCCTTCTTCCTCCGGGTGGTGGTGGGATTGCAAGGCCCCACCACCCAATCAATCTGGGCATAGGGTTCATGAGTCCCTACGCCCGACAGGCTCTTTCCTCTACCAAACCTCCTGGTGGATTAAGGGGTGACCCCAACAATAGATGAGGATAGTGCAAGAGATCACCGTCGGCCCGATGCCTCCCCGGATTACTCAATACACTACCCTCGGGCCCAAACTGAACATGCTTTACTAGGCAAAACCATCAATCAATCAATGACGGTAAGTTCAATATGTCACGGTAAATCATTTACAATCTATAAAGGTTTTGAGAAAGGTATATAGATATATATATATGTACATTTGGGCCGAAAGATCACATATGGTTGTAAGGGTTCTATATATCTAGAAATTAAACCTCACCTGCTGACAAAATAACAAGGATACGGCTATAGATCTTGCTCCTCCTCAACCGGAAGGAAATCTGTGTAGCAAGGACAAAGGTGTGTGAGACACGACTCTTATGAACCATTTACGACGCACGGCAAAGTCATGATCAATGTGTCATGCAATAACAATCAAGAAATATCAAATAAAAGCATAATTACCAATAATCCATATATATATATATATATATATATCATAAAATTCAAATACGGGAGCCAACAAAGTGAAAGTAATGCAATAGGAGAGGTTTTGGTGAAGTTTGGTAAAAACGGACAATTTTAGGAAACGTACATGCTGAGGAAAAACTGGAATATCTTTAGTTGTAGAAGTGGTAATTAAGTTTTGTTTGATTGGAATGAAACTAGACACAAATACCTTTCCGATGATATATGGCTCGTTTTCTAGTTCAAAGCGAGGAGAAAATCGAATGCGCTTGAAGTTAGACGAGTGCAGTTTTCGGGAAAGTGGCGACACCTAAAATAATTGATTATAACTCTCAAACTAGAAAAGATATTGAAATGTATCTAGTTGGAGGTTGTTCTAGAATTTAAGAGGTTTCCAACGGTTTAAAAATCAGGTCATTCGGAGTTTGGATTAGGGAGAAACAGGCGTTTACAAAATACACTAAAAGCAGAAATGGGCGTTTGGAAATTGTCTGTCATGGAAATAGGTACCTAAACGGGCGTTTGGTGTTATAACTAGGGACCCAAACGGGCGTTTCGATGAAATCTGGGCAAAAAACAGGGGCAAAACAGGGGATACACACGGGAATTGGCTCCCAAGCCTTCCCTCATCAAATCAAGGCCAGAAATCAACTCAAAACAATCATATATCATACATATAACTCATATACACCAATTAGGCATCAATCCAACCATTAAAACATGTATAGATCATCAAGATTTTACCATCAAAACCCCATAAAAACTCATGCTTCCAACTTCAACATAACTCCATGTTTTCATGCAAGCTTTCAAATATAATGAACCTAAGCACGTTTCTAACCATGAATACCCAAGGAATCACAACATAAACCTTAAACACCATTCATATATGGATTCATGACTTCATATAACTTCTCATACTACCTTGAACTGGAAGAAACAATGGATGAGAGGGTGAGATGATGATGATATTTCCCTTTATGCACTTTCCTTCTTGAATTATGGCTTGAAAATGGATGGAATCTTCCTTTCTCTTCTTGGTGTTTTTGATCGAGATTAGTATGTGTACATGTATGATCTTGTTGGTTGAAAAGAGATGAATGAAATGTGTGAGAAGAGATGCATAAGGTAAGATATAAAAATCTTCCACTAACTTGCATGAGTCACCATATTTTGCAACTTAGTCCCTCTAATATATGAAGTCATGCAACTAATTGTTGTCTCATGGAATATGATCAAGTCACTCCAAAGAATTTATGCAATTAAGTTCACATATTCATGAAATGATCAAGTAAGATCACATAGTAGCAATTAGACACGTTAGCAATTAATTCACGTAAATTTCACGTTAATGAAAATTCATATAAATGCATGAAGATATATTGCATATAATGTTATGAAGCTTAATATAATATAACATAATACATGTATGAAAAACAGGGCGTTACAATTCTCCCCCCCCCCCCCCCCCCCCTTAAGAGGACCTGGTCCCTAGGTCCACTGCCGAGTTTTAAAATGATGCACAAGCAATAAGAGAGCCCCGTCTCTTAGACAAGTAATGAGAGAGCACCCCATTGAGAAACATTTATATAAATGTCTCATAGGGCAAGTAGAATCACGTTAATTACATAACTACCAGGAGTTTACAAAATACACTAAAAGCAGAAATGGGCGTTTGGAAACTGTCTGTCACGAAAATAGGTACCTAAACGGGCGTTTGGGGTTATAACTAGGGACCCAAACGGGCGTTTTGATGAAATCTAGGCGAAAAACAGGGGCAAAACAGGGGATGCACACGGGAATTGGCTCCCAAGCCTTCCCTTATCAAATCAAGGCAAGAAATCAACTCAAAACAATCATATATCATACATATAACTCATATACACCAATTAGGCATCAAACCAACCATTAAAACATGTATAGATCATCAAGATTTTACCATCAAAACCCCATAAAAACTCATGCTTCCAACTTCAACATAACTCCATGTTTTCATGCAAGCTTTTAAATATAATGAACCTAAGCATGCTTCTAACCATAAATACCCAAGGAATCACAACATAAACCTCAAACCCCATTCATATATGGATTCATAACTTCATATAACTTCTCATACTACCTTGAACTAGAAGAAACAATGGATGAGAGGGTGAGATGATGATGATATTTCCCTTTATGCACTTTCCTTCTTGAATTATAGCTTGAAAATGGATGAAATCTTCCTTTCTCTTCTTGGTGTTTTTGATCGAGATTAGTGTATGTATGTGTGTGATCTTTTTAGGTGAAAAGAGATGAATGAAATGTGTGATAAGAGATGCTTAAGGTAAGATATAAAAATCTTCCACTAACTTGCATGAGTCACCATATTTTGCAACTTAGTCCCTCTAATATATGAAGTAATGCAACTAATTATTGTCTCATGGAATATGATCAAGTAACTCCAAAGAATTTATGCAATTAAGTTCACATATTCATGAAATGATCAAGTAAGATCACATAGTACCAATTAGACACGTTAGCAATTAATTCACGTAAATTTCACGTTAATGAAAATTCATATAATTGCATGAAGATATATTACATATAATGTTATGAAGCTTAATATAATATAACATAATACATGTATGAAAAATGGGGCGTTACAGACCTACAACCCTATATGCTCGTTTGCAAGCCCGCAGGCGAATATATACTGTATGTATATTAAATATGTGTGTTATGATATGTTATGAATCTTGTTAATTCGGTTTGATATGAATCCTTCTGAAATTATACATATGGGCGTACATAAGCTTAAAATGGTTTTGCAACGAGGCTATACTCCAAACTGCGTGTCTTCATGCTAGCTACGGATTAGGATGACACGGGGAGGTACATGTATAGCATATGCCGAGTTACACGGCAAGGTATGTTTCTTATGGTATGTTTCTTATGTATGAATCGTATGTTTCTAGGTTTCGCGAGTTAGGTATGTTTCATATGAATCTATTTGAATCTACGAATCCATTTGAATCTAGTTGAATCCCTGGGCCCCGGAGGTGTGGGTAAGGGTGACCCGGTGCGGCTGTTGGGGTCTCCGGTTATCACCCCTGTACACACGCTCCTTTGAACTACCTACGTGCGACTCTAAGGGAGATGGAGAAGGCATGGTGCTTTAAGCCTTCGGCTGAGGCCGGAGAAGGTACTTTGAGGGATCGCAACCCCCACATATATTGAGTTGCACGATGTGGGCCCGTAAGCCCCGTGTAGACTTCCGGAGAAGGTTGGAATACGGGAATTTGAATCTTTGAATCTATGAATCCTATGAATTTTATGAGTTTATGCTCCCTTTTGAATCTTTTGAGTCTTTTGTTTAAGGAGTAAGGTTGGAAACCCGTACTCACCGGGTATTTGAATTCTTTTGTTATGTTGATTATGAAACGAGATAGGAGAGTTTGTTTTCAATATGAGATTTCTACGCTAAGTTATGAATCGGTCTGAATCTATTTGAATCCCTATGAGTTTTATATGAATCCATATGCGTTTTCGAATCTATGAATCCTTAGGAGTTTTCACACTTAAGAGTTTATGAATATATGTATAAGTATGAGTTCTTTTGGAAAATGGCTTTGGTATGTAAAACCCTATCCTCGGTTCATAGTCTTTTGTTGATTCGTGTTTTGCTCTATATGTATAGATGTGTTGGGTGTGCGTTACCCCCTCACTCAGTCGAGTTGTAGACTGACCCTCTCTCTCCCCAATCTTTTAGTGTGCAGGTCTACTTTGGAGTTTGGAGCTAGGCGGAGTTGAGTCAAGTCTTTTGAGTTGGTCGGTCTGAGTTAGTTTAGTCTGCATTTGCATTTGTATTATTTCAATTCGAATCAATATGTAAGATTTGTATTCGTATGCTTGTGCTATTGTTATTTGAATTACCCTTGTTGGGTTTTGTAATTTGTTTAAAAGAGGCCTCAGGAGCCCAAGTCTGTTTGCGAGCCGTATGTTTAATTTCTACAGGCCCGTGGCCAATGCATGTATTTGATTTTTAGTCTTCCGCTGTACTCTGCTTTGTTGGTCGGTTTTGCTTGACAGGGTCTACGTTCCGCCCAGCTTAGGTGTTTGTTTTGTTTGTCTCCCGTTCGCTATGGTTTGATCCGGGTGCGGACTCTCCATTTCATTGCTTGGGTTAGACCGTAGTGCGGGGGATGTGGTGCCTCACGTGCGGGGTGCTACAAGGGTTAACGACAACAGGAGCGGTTAACGGGAGTTAACGTTTTATAGGCAAAAATGGGGTAATGGGCGTTAACGGCGTCAGGCGAGGTTCCCCTGTTTTCTCTTCTTCTTCCCCGCAACAACCATACACAAACACACCCTTGTTCGAGCTCCATGATCAACAACCAACACTCCAAGGCAACCAATGATCACAAATATGCAATGAAACAACTCCAAAACATCCACTAAACAAGTCCCAAAAGTGTTGAAACAAGAGATGAAGGGTATATGATCATTTCATGAAATTTCTTCAAAACTCCATTAATGACAACTCATGAATGCTTCAAATACCATGTAATACATCACCATAAATGCAAAGAAGGAGTCAAGACAGTAATATTCATGCTTTGAATCAACCAATTTCCTCAAAAATTGAAAGAGATCAACATATATTCTCATAAACTAACTATTCACTAAGTCAGCCATAAATCCATGAAAACATGCTCAAAATTGGGGATGAATGGATGAAAATGACTCATGATTAATGTATATTACAACCCTAAGATTACCTTGTAGGTTGAATGAAGTTTGGAGGATATTTGAGCTTGAATCTCCAAGATTTGGCAAGAGCCACGGGATTTCTGGAAAGAAGGGGGGTGTTGGGCTGATTTTCTCCAAGTGAGAAGGTTTGGTTCGATTAGGGAGAGTAAGAACAGCTAGGGGGGGGGGGGGGGAGTTAGGTTCCAAGGGATCTAACCATGGTTAATTTGGTCAAGATTTGAATAAGTTATGGCTCTTTTAGTAAAGTGTGGCAGTTTTGGCGAACATTGCATGTTTCAGTTGGATTTCGGAGGTCCAAATGATTTTGGAAAAAGATGAGCCTAAGTTCATTAAACCCGAATCTTCGATACGAGTTCAACAAAGTTGACAGAACTAGAATCCGAGTTCCCGAGCTCAAGATATCAGATAAGGAACCAATGGTGCGCTAATTGCTCGTTAACCCCCCGTTTTGGATTCCGAAATCAAAATAAATTCATAACTCATGCAAATGAACCCGAAAACATGAAACGAACAAATAACCATATTCATAACACATATAAGACCGACATATTAAATTTCCACGAAGTTTTGAATTCATTTCACGTAGAAACGGCAAGCAAACAAGTCATTCAAGCGCAATTATTAAAAGAAAATTCATACAAATTCAAATTCAAACATTTTCAAATAATTAAATACTTCAATAATTTCATATAATATAAAATAAAATAATTAATAACATAAAGAATATAAATTAAACACGCGTGTAATTATCACATAATTCATACCTGAACGACTTGAAAAGTCGGGGCGTTACAACCTCTCCCCCTTAAAAAGAATCTGTCCTCGGATTCACTGATTGCTCGGAAACAGCTCAGGATGAAACCTTCTCATCTTATCCTCCGTTTCCCACGTGGCCTCTTTCGTCTTATCACTTCTCCATAATACCTGAACTAGTGGGATTTTTCGGTTTCTTAATTCTTGAAATTTCTGATCCAAAATCTTAACCGATTTCTGAACGAAGGTAAGATTAGGCTCAATTTCGACCTCTTCAACAGGTAGGATCTTGGATTCATCCGGATAATACTTCCTAAGCTGAGAAACATGAAATACGTTGTGAATTCCGGTCAAACTCGGAGGTAGATTCAAACGATACGCCGTATCTCTAATTTTCTCAAGAATCTCATAATGACCTAAATATCGTGGATTCAACTTACCTCCTCTTACAATCCTCGAGAACCCCTTTCGTAGCGAAGCTTTCAAGAATACCCTATCATCAACTTCAAACTTAAGATCCTTTCTCCGCCGATCCGCATAACTCTTTTCTCTATCTTGGGCTGCTTTCATCCTTTGTTGAATTATTTGAACCTTATCAATCGCCGCTTGCACGGCCTTAGAAGGCTTCTCCTTCTTTGCCCCTCGTTTTACTCCGTCTTGTTTGGTCCAGTTCCAATCCTCAAGGTCGAAAAATAAGGGAGATCTACAACTTCGTCCGTAGAGGGCTTCATAAGGCGCCATTCCTATGGAAGCTTGAAAACTGTTATTATAAGCAAATGCAATCAAAGATAATTGCTTATTCCATGAACTCGAGAAATCCAATGCACATGCTCTCAACACATCCTCTAGATACTTGATTAACCTCTCTGACTGCCCGTCTATCTGAGGATGGAAAGTTGAGCTGAATTGAAGCCTTGTTCCCAGATTCCTTTGCAATTCTTGCCGAAATCTAGAAGTAAACCTCGGATCTCGATCTGATACAATGCTGTCCGGAACACCATGAAGTCCGACAATGTCATCCACATACTTCTTAGCTAATTTATTCACCTTATCCGATATCCGAATAGCCAGAAAATGTGCCGATTTAGTCAACCGATTCACAATCACCCAAATTCCATCTAAACCACCTTTCACTCTAGGAAGACCCAAAATAAAATCCATTGCCACTTGTTGCCATTTCCATTCTGGGATAGGTAACGGTTGAAGTAGCCCCGATGGCTTCTGATGCTCTGCTTTCACAATTTGGCAAGTCAAGCAATGTTTCACGAAGTTGATCACGATGTTGGGATATCGAGAAACTTACAACGATTGAAGCTTTCTTGAAACATTTTGAGCCGCCCTTAAACGTTCTTCATGCGGCATGAATCCCCATTTCTTGATCGATTCTTTCTTTGAGATTCCAAAGTAGAAATCCTCTAGAGTATTAATCCACACCAACCTAGATTCAAATCATGTTACTGAGTATGCTAGTACTATAACATGTGTATTAAAAAAACAAGAAACGAGATTAAATTGAGCGCATGATTAAATCTCTCTTGAAAACTCTTTTTTGACGAAAATTGGTCAGACACGCCATTGCCTCGAAAAACGTGTCGTACGAACGTCTTATGCACGAACCGACTTCGTATTCCCAAGAAACTCGTATTTTTGCAATCTGATTATGCGCTTGAAAAAATATTTCCATCAGCCCTTGATATATATATGGGGTTTCCTAAACCTTAAGTCTGTTTTAGGAACAGGATACCTAGTTTGACTTTTCTTCTATTTTTCTTTCTCTCCAAGCAATAACATCTTATCTAAAGAAGATATTATTCTTCTAGAAAGAGCTCCTTCTAATCAAATTAGGAATATTTAATTATTCCAATAATAATTAAATATTTTGAATTAATAATATCTTATTCTAATAAAATTAGAATTATTGTTAAATATAGGATATTTTATATTTAACTTAATTATTTATTCTAATCAAATTAGAACAATTAAATAATTAAATATCTTGAATTAATTCTCCAATTAATTCCGTGAAGGGCCTTAGAATTAATTCACCAATTAATTCTAACAGGATAAAATAAATTCCTGATTAATTTCCTTTGGGCTATATAATTAATTCACTAATTAATTATATTGTGGCTTTGTATTGAATTCTCCAATTAATTATATTTGGGCTTGATAATTAATTCTCTAATTGATTAACACATGATCCAATTTCTCAAATGGATCACACGTCCCAAACAATGCTCTCGATCGACACGTGTACTTTACGCTGTGGGCTCGTTTTGATCAACTATTTGATCTTTCCATAATACCCTTTGAACCTGGTATTTGTGTGTGACCCTCTAGGTTCAATTTCAGTTAGAAATAAGCCTAATTAATTAATACACTTTATTAATTAATTACCTCACAGATCACACGACCATAGTCTAGCAACAGGTGTGTGACCCCAACCCGAAATGTGAATGTATATTCGTAAGAACCTTTCAGTGAATGACATCATGTGGGATACGATCCTCCTACCATCCTATCTCTCGATTAGGATCTAGGGCATGGGAATATAGAGAGTCCTACTAACCTTAATCTTAAAACAAAGTTCCCGTCATATTCCATTAGATCTCAATCCAAGAAAACACCATTTTCTTGATGTCTTGATCTAACCACCTTGCGCAAGGATTTTAGGATGGAATCATGAATAACTTGTGTAATAAGAGATCATCTTGCCTACAGCAAGTGTAGGTCCTTTATTAATTCCAACAATTCTCATATGCCACTTGTGTAATCCCAACATAGGCCGTGGTTCAGGTGTCTATATGGCGACACCCTTTTGAGCCTATATCAAAGATTATAGAGTTAGCTCATATGAGACAATGTGGAATCTCAAGTCTAAAGATTAATTCCTCATGTCAATGACATGTGAGATATTTTCTAATCTGGAAGTTTTAGGAAACCTTCTTTTCCGATTTAGGAATCTTCTCACGCGGGGCACTATCAGTGATGAAGTTCTTGCAACTATCACCCTTATATATTATGAACGCATCAACCCACGCACTTATCACCCCATGAAACCGGGTGATCCTTCTTAAGGACATAACTACACAAGCAAGTCTCAACAGAGGCAAAGTCGACACTCCCACTGTCTGTTGGCCTCATTCACTTGGAGAAGTTTCTAATCGTCGCCTATGGAGTTAAGAACTTGTTACATGTGTCATTCCCATAATGACAAAGTTCTTAATGGCCTCATCGGATTAGGGGAGTTCTAGACATGCACACATAATGGAAACACTCAAAACACTTATTGGCACATAAGAAGTGTTCGCCTACAATTATAATCATTCGTATATTATTCAAAGATTGTATGTGATAAAGGGAAAGTCCCAAAGCATAAGAGCTTTCTAGGGCACTATTCCCAACAATCTCCAACTTGCCCTTAAAAGCCTTTTAGGTCCATTCTAGGTCCCATCTTCCCAAGGTGTACCTTTAGAGCCTTATTGACTTTGGACATTTTCAAAGTGGATCTGCTATGTTCTCTGCTGATGTGAATGTTTCTAATTTGCACATCATTAAGGAAACACAATTTTCTTATTCACGTGATTCATAATTGTTGGAAAACACGAATCAGAAAACAGCGGAATTTAAAAAATTTTCCAACAAAAGGATCTTGGACTCGCAATCGTGTAACCAAATTCGTAAGGATAGAAAACTTACTTTTCTTTTATTCTTTCTTGAAGCGTTTCAAGCCACCCAAGAACGCTCTTCTCGCGGCTTGACAACCCGTCCCTCGAAAGTCTCTTTCTACTTCAGAATCCATTGTCGGGATAGCAATCCACACCAACCTAGATTCAATTCATGTTAGAGATGTTCTTAACAATATAACATAAAGAAAGAAACATGAAACGAGAAAAGCAGGATTAAAACTCCCTTCGAAAACAGTTTTGCGAAAGTAGAAAACTGCCAGTCACAAAACCCTCGTGAAAAAATTCATCCTTCAGGATATGGACGAACGGTTTTCGCCATCTTCTTTGGTTCGATTTTTTCATTCGCTTCACGTCGGGTTCAGAATCGTTTCATCATCCCTTCTGATCGTTTTTGCTTAATCCCCACTTTTGGTAAAGCTCGAATCTTCAAAACTTCTAACTTGAAGTCTCTAGAGATAGTCCACCAACTTGGCTACAATCTAACTAGTAAGGATGCTAGTTCTCTAGTTAGTGTTTAGGCTTAACCTAGGGTTTTATTTTATCTTGGAGAAAGGAAGGTGTTCAACACATGAACTAAGCATTGTCTATTAGCTCTAAAGGGGAGCATGAGCTCCCCTATATATAAGAAAGGGGAGGGACGAAATTCCTAGTCCTTAATGGGCTAGGATTTTGGTCTCTCTCTCTCCTATTACTTGATCATCAAGTAATTTTGACTTTGACTTTGAATTCTAATTCAAATCAACTTTCAAGAGAGCTAAAAATATCCAAACTATTTTTGGATAATTTTATACTTTATTTATTTAAAATAAATAACTTATTTTATCTAATTAATTAATTCGTAATTAATTAACTAGATTATTTTCTCCAAAATAAGACTTTCTTTTTAATTCAAAATTAAACCAAAGTCTATTAAATAATTAATCACATTAATTATTTAATACATAAATAAATATACACATATATTTATACACGTGTGTGACACGTGTCACAATGACACGTGTCACTCACGTGAGCCACACGTGTGGTTTCACACGTGTGGAACCCTCTTGGCTTGATTAACTCGTTTAATCATTTTAAAGCCTCAACTCATGTAACCAAGTTGTTGTGTGTGACCCTCTAGGTTCTCAATTCAATTAGCAGTGACCCTAATTAATTAATTCACTAATTAATTAATCAGTCCACAGATTAAACGACCATAGTCTAGCAACAGGTGTTTAACCCCTAGCTGAATTGGAATGTTCGGATTCGACAGAACCTTTAAGTCATTGATTCATGTGAGATACAATCCTCCTACTTACTATCTCTCAACCATGATCTAGGGTAAGGGAATAATTAGAACCCTAATAATCTGGTCTTAAAGCTAAGTGCATTTCATATCCATTTGATCTCAATCCAAGAAACCCTTTTCTTGATGTCTTGATCTACTGCCTTGGCCAAGGACTCCATATGGCATATGAATGACTTACACAATAAGAGATCACCTTGCAAATGCAAGTGTAGGTCCTTTCTTGATTCTCATTCACTTTCATGAGTCACTTGTGCAGCCCCAGCATAAGCCTTGAATCAGTTGTCTAAGGCGACACCCTTTAAAGCTTATACCAAAGACTACAGAGTTAACTCATAAAGTAACATGGAACCTCAAGTCTAAGGATCAATTAATCACATCAATGACTCGTGAGATATTTCCTAATCTGGAAGTTTCCATTTCCTGAAATAGAAACTTCCTTTCCCATTTAGGAATGTTCTCACACGGGGCACCTCAGTGAACTTACTTATTAAAGTAAGCACCCTCATGTATCACGCACGTATCAACTATACACTTTGCACCTCCATGAAACAAGGTGGTCCTTCTTAAGGGCGTGATCCCATAAGCAAGCCTTAGAGGAGTCAGGTTGACACTCCCACTGTCTGTAGGACTCATCGGCTTGGAGTATTTTACTAATCATGACTTATGTGATATAGGGCTCGTTTCATGAACCATTTCACCTAAATGGTAGAGTCCTAAAGTCATCAGGATTAGGGGAGTTCTCATACATGCGCACGTAATGGAAACACACAAAACACGTATTGGCATATAAAGAAGTGTTTGCCTATAATCAATCGTATATTATTCAAAGATTGTCTGTGATACAAGAAAAGTCCCAAAGCAGATTACGTCGAATCGGCTTTCTAGGGCACTATTCCTAACAATCTCCCACTTGCCCGTAAAAGCCATTTAGGTATTCTAAGTCCCATCTTCTCAAGATGCACTTTGAGAGCCTATTGACTTTGGGCGTTTCCAAAGTGGATCTGCTATATTCTCTGCTGATGTGACCCTCTTGTTTACACATCTCTTAGGAAACACCTTTTTCCTTATAAAGTGATTCGTAATCACGTGTTCAGTCTCTTGGTGAGGTCTTGGTTCTCTTACTTGAGCAACCATCCATTTTATCATACAATATGATAAAGGAGTTGTTTCATGCTAGGAACTTCATCTAACTGGTTAGATGGAGTTTCTTACCCAAACACTTAACTTAGCGTTATATAATACGACTAAGTTCTCAACTACGACAGTCGAGTTTTGCAATGTCCGTCCTTGGAACCCTTTCCAACACATTGCATTACCATTCTGGTAGAAGTTGTATCCTTGCAATGATTTCATAATCATCCATGTTTGATGAACGGTTACATCAAATATCCTTCTAACAACAAGATCTTTTGGGCTCTGTAAACTAATACATATCCTCATTTCTTCTCAAGTACTCTGAGGACATCCTTTACAGAGATCTAATGACCTTCTCTGAGGTCATATTAGATTCGGCCTACTACGCTTAGTTTTGTGCCATATCTAATTTAGTACGTAACTTTTCATACATTATGCACCCTTTCACTTAAAGGGATTTTGGACATTCTAACTTTCTCAAAGTTTATCTTAGGACACATACTCTTCAAAAGAGACGTTCCATTGTCCATACTAAACTCCTTTTAGTACCGTGGTTATGTACTCATTTTGTGATAATCCTTTTATTCTCTTAGATCTATCTTCTATAGATCTGAATGTCGAGAATATAGGATAATCACCAAGATCTTTCATGTCAAATTGTTTCTTAAACAAGAATTGGTAACTTTCACGTCATCCTTGACATTCCTAATGAGAAGGACATCGTCTTCTAAAGAACCAAAATTGACTCTTACATCACTAACTTTCATATGTACACTCTGAGACTTATTCGACTTCTATCTGTATCAAAACGATTTGACTGTGGAATCGAATTGTCTAACTCCTAGAAGCCTTTATCAATCCACAGATTGACTTAGGGATTTGCATACCTTATGCATACTCCCACTGAATATGAGATTTATAGAAATACCTTATTTCAGTCTCTTTTAATCTCATATTGAACAAGATAGTTCTCATATTCATTTATCATGCCTCATAGTCAGAATATGAGGATATGGTAAACACAATCCAAAAGGACTTTTGCATTTCAACCGTCAAGAAGGTTGTAATGCTTTCCATTTACTCGAAGCTCTAGGAGCTTGATCCTATCAGGTGGATCAACCAAGGTCACAACTCGGTTTAAGTATATGGAATCCATATTGGATTTCAAGGCTTGCTTACACTACTCAGATTCCAAATCTGACAGTGTCTCCTCTTCAAGTAATTCCTTGGCTATCTAGGACCGCGTTCTAAACGCATCTTAAGAGAAGGGTTTCACACGTGTACATACTCTAAAATTTGGCTAAGTTTTATCAAATGGGCTCGTTTCTTCTATATGTGGCATGGATATTTTTCCTCAAATTTCTTTGAGGTCTGCTTGCTTGCCTTTCTTTTTCTATAGGAACGATTCCTTAAGAAAGGTACATTCCTTTGACACAAACAACCTTTGTGCAAGGGAATCGCAAAACTGATATCTAATATCGTTGTATAAACTTGAACTCGTTTCAAGCTTGTCTCCCACTATCCTCTTCACTTAAGAGGATTCCACTATATTCTTGGACAAGAATAATTAGGGAATTTAGTATGCCACATTGCATAGTGCAACTAAAGGACTGATTTTGGAAGGTGCAAAATTCAAAATCTCTAACTGCATATTCTGGGAGTTTATTCCTAGAATGATTATAAGTCAGTAAAGCTTGCTATGGAATGGACCATATCCTATAAGGTTTCATTCCCTCATTCGGAAACACTAAGGTGTTCTCGAATTAGTTTACTGAGAGATAATCCTATTATCTCTAAGATGACTAAGGATTTAGTTGCTAAGATATTGGCTATTTCGATCATATCGATTTACCTATAACTTATGACTACTTCGGTTCCTAACCTCCTTTTTGAAATTCTAAGAATTTCATATAAGTTTCGAATTTGTACTTCAACAAGTACATTCATTCATAATGATTAAACTGACGATTGTATCTAGTGCTTACATTAAGCATCTTACACTCATCAGCATGGATCGAAATCCACTAGAATTTTGGCACGTTCCACGTTTCACGCAAACTATGTTTCGGGAACGTTTCCCTTCAAGACAGGATTCATAGGAAATTAAGTCTCTAGGTTCATTTTCGTAAAATGATCCTAAGATGTCTAACTTGCTAATCATTTTGTCTCTCAACGTTCCAAAGTAATTCGAAGCTTTGTCATCTCACTTACTTTTGTTATCTCGTTGCATGTTCAGGACATTAGTGCCTTGAGTCTTTGCACAACGGATTATGCAGAATTGACTCAAGACTAGTGAATTCTATTCCTAGTAGAATTACTAAACGAGGTAACATTTCAGAGTACTCATACTCTATGCAGTTCCCTTTCAAAGTCCTTATTTGCTACCATAGAAGAAAACGTCCTATTTGATCTCTAGTGTCTTTTGGGCGCACCCCTTACATGCCCCTCCATTGGGCTCTTAAGGGTTTCTTCTTCTTTAGGCGTTCAAGCCTTTAACTTAGGGAGTTTAGAAGAAGAATTAACCATCTCAACCTTTTATTCCCTTTTAAGGATGCTCTCAACCATTATCAACTAAATGATTAACTATGCTACATTAGCATCATTCTAGTTGAGCATAAAGGGTTTGAATGATAGTCGAAGCAATGTAAGCAATCAGTGCATTGAGAACTCTTTTCTCAGTTGATGATCGAGACCATAAGATCTTCAAATAAGATCTTTAGATCTTGTTCGTGTGCACTTGTTTCCTCATTTGGAATATTGAATAATTCCATAATGTTATACCTTGTAACATTTTTATGAGGTGGTTCAATTGCTTTTAAGTGGTTTGGAAAAATCCATTCACCTCAGATTGCTTCTCTTTTGGCCCGGGTCGACTTTTCACAATTGAAAACTTCGCCCTTTAGAGAACGCCTTTCTCTAGTCGGATTCTAAAATGAATTTTAGGATCCGAAGCCATTTAGAGTTAGTCAGGACTTAGTCAACTTATTTGACTTAAGGATGGATACGAATGGGTTTGCATTTCATATTGTAGAGAATCACAGAACTACAACCTAAATGCTAAGCAGAGAAAATGTGGGCATGCTGAATTATAACGATATACAAAAGATAAGGTCTTTAATCTAATGTAGCTCCCACTGTTTTTCAAAGATCTATAATTCCCAAAGATCTAAGAGGAACACGTTTCCCAATGGGTACTAAGATCCTAGGCATTTTACCTCGAACCCACGACTCGCGGACATTCTAAGTAAGAACCCTAGGTAGGTACAACTTACCAATTCTAACACCTTTAGAATTCTTAGTAATTGTTTTTGCATCACCTATCTTTCAATATGGACCCACGACTCGTGCGACATCCATATTTACTTAGGCGTTAAGCTAGACCCATCAATCATAAGATCATGACCAAAACTTAGTTCGAACGACCCACGACTCGCGGACATCGCCCTTGCTAAAATTGACCACGAAATATTGACCATTTAAAATGATTAATTAGGTAACTAAGAACTAATAAGCTCCACTAGCTATCCCACGACTCGCGGACAATAACTAGCTTTACTTACTAAACTTAAAACCTATTGATGGAATGCTAGGAATTTAATTCAAAATTTGCATCTCGAATTAAACACCTATTTGTTCGAAATTAGCTTAATATTTAATGGGAATTTTCGAATCAACCGGAGAGTTGTCCGGTTCGACCTCACCAACATATATGTTATCCAATTTTATTAGTCTTGATTAATGCAAGTACACTTAAATGCATATCAAACAAGCACATAAACAGATAACATGTCCTAGCATGATACTAACATGTAATGATCATGGGTTCTACCTATCTTATGCGTGATATGTGGGAGCCACTCCACAATCACTAGTTCTAACATACATGCCACATAAACAGTTCAAATCACATAAGGGAAAGCGGTAACAAAATACGAGCCCTATCTCTATTACATTTAACAATTGAGATTCCCCTCCCTAACATTTTGAGGGGTCTTCACTTATGGCCTCCTTGTTACTTGAATGTGGTCCATCTTACTCCATGGGTGCATTGTCTCCAAAATGAAAATAAAACCTCACCACCTATCTCTACTCTCAAATTACAATAAAAAGAAAAAGACAAAGTAATAAGGCTCAATCTTCATATTGGCCTTAGACAATTACACGGGGCATACCCCGGCCTCAAAAACAGTAATATGGAAAGCCACATAATAAATCACATAACAGTACGCACATAAGTAAGGCTCCAACCTCAATTGAAAAACGCAACTATAGGGCTCCAACCCCAATTTAAACCATCCATGTGCATAAATTAAAACCATACATAGATCTAAACCCATGATCACCTAACATGCTTAAATTGCAAGAATTTAAATTTACCAATAAATTTAAAATTCCTTTAACTTTAAGTTCGACTAACTCAAAGTAATCTGAAAAACAGTTCCTTGTTCAAGAATAATTTCAAAATCAAAAGCTAGAATCTGATAAAATTCAAGTTAATTCAAAAATTAACAATTTTATTAAAATCATTATTTCAAAAAATAATAATTATACTTTTCCCGAAAAATTAAAATTGACTTTGATTCCCGAAATTCCCAAATTATAATTTTATTTCAAAATTAAAATATTTTCAGTAAAAAAGATTTTTAAAATAATTTTAAAATAAAATTTGGGCCAAAAACACGAAAAATCGCATCGCGTCACATCCGCCCGAAAGCGTGCGGGCGATCCCGCACAGCCCCGCGCAGACGCGTGCGGGCAGTCCCGCACAGGGTGTGCGGGCGATCCCGCACAGGGCTGGGCGGACGCGTGCGGGCAGTCCCGCACAGGGGTGTGCGGGCGATCCCGCACAGGCTGTCCCGCACAGGGGTGTGCGGGCAATCCCGCACAGGGCTGGGCGGACGCGTGCGGGCAGTCCCGCACATGGGTGTGCGGGCGATCCCGCACAGGCTGTTCCGGCCTCGTCCGGACCCGTCCGCGTGCGGTGACGACGAGCGACAAACTCGCTTGGTCCTCGTCGTCCCACACCGTTTTTCGTACAAAATTTTTCAGAAAAATTTTCGTCTCGATTCGGGAATCAAAATCGCGATTTTAATAAATCTAAAATAAAACCCTTTTTCAGAAAACGATTTTCTCAATTTATCAGGAAACCTCTCAGTTTCAAAAGCTCAGATTACGATACAAATTCAAGAATACCTAACTGTAATTCAGATTCAAGAATTTCTCAAAATTCAGTTTAATTGAGACGAATCAGAAACACGATTAACGAGGTGGCTCTGATACCACTTGTTGGAAAACACGAATCAGAAAACAGCGGAATTTAAAAAATTTTCCAACAAAAGGATCTTGGACTCGCAATCGTGTAACCAAATTCGTAAGGATAGAAAACTTACTTTTCTTTTATTCTTTCTTGAAGCGTTTCAAGCCACCCAAGAACGCTCTTCTCGCGGCTTGACAACCCGTCCCTCGAAAGTCTCTTTCTACTTCAGAATCCATTGTCGGGATAGCAATCCACACCAACCTAGATTCAATTCATGTTAGAGATGTTCTTAACAATATAACATAAAGAAAGAAACATGAAACGAGAAAAGCAGGATTGAAACTCCCTTCGAAAACAGTTTTGCGAAAGTAGAAAACTGCCAGTCACAAAACCCTCGTGAAAAAATTCATCCTTCAGGATATGGACGAACGGTTTTCGCCATCTTCTTTGGTTCGATTTTTTCATTCGCTTCACGTCGGGTTCAGAATCGTTTCATCATCCCTTCTGATCGTTTTTGCTTAATCCCCACTTTTGGTAAAGCTCGAATCTTCAAAACTTCTAACTTGAAGTCTCTAGAGATAGTCCACCAACTTGGCTACAATCTAACTAGTAAGGATGCTAGTTCTCTAGTTAGTGTTTAGGCTTAACCTAGGGTTTTATTTTATCTTGGAGAAAGGAAGGTGTTCAACACATGAACTAAGAATTGTCTATTAGCTCTAAAGGGGAGCATGAGCTCCCCTATATATAAGAAAGGGGAGGGACGAAATTCCTAGTCCTTAATGGGCTAGGATTTTGGTCTCTCTCTCTCCTATTACTTGATCATCAAGTAATTTTGACTTTGACTTTGAATTCTAATTCAAATCAACTTTCAAGAGAGCTAAAAATATCCAAACTATTTTTGGATAATTTTATACTTTATTTATTTAAAATAAATAACTTATTTTATCTAATTAATTAATTCGTAATTAATTAACTTGATTATTTTCTCCAAAATAAGACTTTCTTTTTAATTCAAAATTAAACCAAAGTCTATTAAATAATTAATCACATTAATTATTTAATACATAAATAAATATACACATATATTTATACACGTGTGTGACACGTGTCACAATGACACGTGTCACTCACGTGAGCCACACGTGTGGTTTCACACGTGTGGAACCCTCTTGGCTTGATTAACTCGTTTAATCATTTTAAAGCCTCAACTCATGTAACCAAGTTGTTGTGTGTGACCCTCTAGGTTCTCAATTCAATTAGCAGTGACCCTAATTAATTAATTCACTAATTAATTAATCAGTCCACAGATTAAACGACCATAGTCTAGCAACAGGTGTTTAACCCCTAGCTGAATTGGAATGTTCGGATTCGACAGAACCTTTAAGTCATTGATTCATGTGAGATACAATCCTCCTACTTACTATCTCTCAACCATGATCTAGGGTAAGGGAATAATTAGAACCCTAATAATCTGGTCTTAAAGCTAAGTGCATTTCATATCCATTTGATCTCAATCCAAGAAACCCTTTTCTTGATGTCTTGATCTACTGCCTTGGCCAAGGACTCCATATGGCATATGAATGACTTACACAATAAGAGATCACCTTGCAAATGCAAGTGTAGGTCCTTTCTTGATTCTCATTCACTTTCATGAGTCACTTGTGCAGCCCCAGCATAAGCCTTGAATCAGTTGTCTAAGGCGACACCCTTTAAAGCTTATACCAAAGACTACAGAGTTAACTCATAAAGTAACATGGAACCTCAAGTCTAAGGATCAATTAATCACATCAATGACTCGTGAGATATTTCCTAATCTGGAAGTTTCCATTTCCTGAAATAGAAACTTCCTTTCCCATTTAGGAATGTTCTCACACGGGGCACCTCAGTGAACTTACTTATTAAAGTAAGCACCCTCATGTATCACGCACGTATCAACTATACACTTTGCACCTCCATGAAACAAGGTGGTCCTTCTTAAGGGCGTGATCCCATAAGCAAGCCTTAGAGGAGTCAGGTTGACACTCCCACTGTCTGTAGGACTCATCGGCTTGGAGTATTTTACTAATCATGACTTATGTGATATAGGGCTCGTTTCATGAACCATTTCACCTAAATGGTAGAGTCCTAAAGTCATCAGGATTAGGGGAGTTCTCATACATGCGCACGTAATGGAAACACACAAAACACGTATTGGCATATAAAGAAGTGTTTGCCTATAATCAATCGTATATTATTCAAAGATTGTCTGTGATACAAGAAAAGTCCCAAAGCAGATTACGTCGAATCGGCTTTCTAGGGCACTATTCCTAACAATAATCAAGCGTCTGGTCCCTTGGTGAGGTCTCAGTTCTCTTACTCGAGCAACCATCCATTTCATCATACAATATGATAATAGTGTTGTTTCATGCTAGGAACTTCATCTACCCGTTAGATGGAGTTTCTTACCCAAACACTTAACTTAGTGTTGGAAAACACGAATCAGAAAGCAGCGGAATTTAAAAATTTTCCCAACAAAAGGATCTAGAACTCGCAATCGTGTAACCAAATTCGTAAAGATAGAAAACTTACTTTTCTTTTTGTTCTTTCTTGAAGCGTTTCAAGCCACCCAAGAACGCTCTTCTCGCGGCTTGATCCCCTCTCCTTTGGTAAAGCTCGAATCTTCAAACTTCTAACTTGAAGTCTCTAGAGAAAGTCCACCAACTTGATCACAATCTAACTAGTAAGGATGCTAGTTCTCTAGTTAGTGTTTAGGCTTAACCTAGGGTTTAATTTAATCTTGGAGAAAAGAAGGTGTTCAACACATGAACCAAGAATTGTCAATTCGCTCCATAAGGAGCTCGAGCTCCCCTATTTATAGGGAGAGGGTGCCGATCCAAATCCTTGTTGGGAAAGGATTTGGTTCCTCTCTCTCCTATTACTTGATCATCAAGTATTTTCCAACTTTGACTTTGAATTCTAATTCTAGTCAACATTGAAGAGAGCTAAAAATATCCAAACTATTTTTGGATAATTTTATACTTTATTTATTATAAAATAAATAACTTATTTTTATCTAATTAATTAATTCATAATTAATTAACTAGATTATTTTCTCCAAAATTAGACTTTCTTTTTAATTCAAAATTAAACCAAAGTCTATTAAATAATTAACTAATTAATTATTTAATATATATATATAATATATATATATATATACACACGTGTGTGACACGTGTCACAGTGACACGTGTCACTCACGTGAGCCACACGTGTGAATTCACACGTGTGGAACCCTCTTGGCCCGATTAACTCGTTTAATCATTTTCAAGCCTCAACTCATGTAACCAAGTTGTTGTGTGTGACCCTCTAGGTTCTCAATTGAATTAGCAGTGACCCTAATTAATTAATTCACTAATTAATTAATCAGTCCACAGATTAAACGACCATAGTCTAGCAACAGGTGTTTAACCCCTAGCTGAATTGGAATGTTCGGATTCGACAGAACCTTTAAGTCATTGATTCATGTGAGATACAATCCTCCTACTTACTATCTCTCAACCAAGATCTAGGGCAAGGGAATAATCAGAACCCTAATAATCCGGTCTTAAAGCTAAGTGCATTTCATATCCATTTGATCTCAATCCAAGAAACCCTTTTCTTGATGTCTTGATCTACTGCCTTGGCCAAGGACTCCATATGGCATATGAATGACTTATACAATAAGAGATCACCTTGGAAATGCAAGTGTAGGTCCTATCTTGATTCTCATTCACTTTCATGAATCACTTGTGCAGCCCCAGCATAAGCCTTGAATCAGTTGTCTAAGGCGACACCCTTTAAAGCTTATACCTAAGACTACAGAGTTAACTCATAAAGTGAGAAGGAACCTCAAGTCTAAGGATCAATTAATCACATCAATGACTCGTGAGATATTTCCTAATCTGGAAGTTTCCATTTCCTGAAATAGAAACTTCCTTTCCCATTTAGGAATGTTCTCACACGGGGCACCTCAGTGAACTTACTTATTAAAGTAAGCACCCTCATGTATCACGCACGTATCAACTATACACTTTGCACCTCCATGAAACAAGGTGGTCCTTCTTAAGGGCGTGATCCCACAAGCAAGCCTTAGAGGAGTCAAGTTGACACTCCCACTGTCTGTAGGACTCATCGGCTTGGAGTATTTTACTAATCATGACTTATGTGATATAGGGCTCGTTTCATGAACCATTTCACCTAAATGGTAGAGTCCTAAAGTCATCAGGATTAGGGGAGTTCTCATACATGCACAGCTAAAGTAAACGCATACCGAACAAGAGCATATAAAGAAGTATTGCCTCAATTCGTTATTTCATTCAAAGATTGTCTGTGATACCAGGAAAGTCCCAAAACGGATTATGACTAATCGGCTTTCTAGGGCACTATTCCTAATAATCTCCCACTTGCCCGTAAAAGCCATTTAGGTACTCTAAGTCCCATCTTCTCAAGATGCACTTTGAGAGCCTATTGACTTTGGGCATTTCCAAAGTGGATCTGCTATATTCTCTGCTGATGTGACCCTCTTGTTTACACATCTCTTAGGAAACACCTTTTCCTTATAAAGTGATTCGTAATCACGTGTTCAGTCTCTTGGTGAGGTCTTGGTTCTCTAACTTGAGCAACCATCCATTTTATCATACAATATGATAAAGGAGTTGTTTCATGCTAGGAACTTCATCTAACCAGTTAGATGGAGTTTCTTACCCAAACACTTAACTTAGCGTTATATAATACGACTAAGTTCTCAACTACGATAGTCGAGTTTTGCAATGTCCGTCCTTGGAACCCCTTTCCAACACATTGTATTACCATTCTGGTAGAAGTCGTATCCTTTCAATGATTTCATAATCATCTATGTTTGATGAACGGTTACATCAAATATCCTTCTAACAACAAGATCTTTTGGGCTCTGTAAATTAATACATATCCTCATTTCTTCTCAAGTACTCTGAGGACATCCTTTACAGAAATCTAATGACCTTCTCTGAGGTCATATTAGATTCGGCCTACTACGCTTAGTGTTGCGCCATATCTAATTTAGTACATAACTTTTCATACATTATGCACCCTTTCACTTAAAGGGATTTTGGACATTCTAACTTTCTTAAAGTTATCTTAGGACATATACTCTTCAAAAGAGATGTTCCATTGTCCATACTAAACTCCTTTTAGTATTATGGTTATGTACTCGTTTTGTGATAATCCCTTTATTCTCTTAGATCTATCTTCTATAGATCTGAATATCGAGAATATATGATAATCACTAAGATCTTTCATGTCAAATTGTTTCTTAAACAAGAATTGGTAACTTTCACGTCATCCTTGACATTCCTAATGAGAAGGATGTCGTTTTTCTAAAGAACCAAAAATTGACTCTTACAACACTAACATTCTTATGTACACTTTTGAGACTTATTCGACTTCCATCTGTCTCAAACGATTTGACTATCCTATGAAATCGAATTGTCTAACTTCTAGAAGCCTTTATCAATCCACAGATTGACTTTAGGGATTTGCATACCTTATGTATACTCCCACTGAGTATGAGATTTATAGAAATACCTTATTTCAGTCTCTTTCAATCTCATATTGAACAAGATAGTTCTCATATTCATTTATCATATCTCATAGTCAGAATATGAGGATGTGGTAAACATAATCCAAATGGACTTTTGCATTTCAATCGTCAAGAAGGTTGTAATGCTTTCCATTTACTCGAAGCTCCACGAGCTTGATCCTATCAGGTGGATCAACCAAGGTCAAAACTTGGTTTGAGTATATGGAATCCATATTAGATTTCAAGGCTTGCTTATACTACTCAGATTCCAAATCTGACAGCGTCTCCTCTTCAAGTAATTCCTTAGCTATCTAGGAACGCGTTCTAAACACGTCTTAAGAGAAGGGTTTCACACGTGTACATACTCTAAAATTTGGCTAAATTTTATCAGATGGGCTCGTTTCTTCTATATGTGGCGTGGATATTTATCCTCAAATTTCTTTGAGGTCTGCTTGCTTGTCTTTCTTCTTCTATAGGAACGATTCCTTAAGAAAGATACATTCCTTGAGACAAACAACCTTTGTCTAAGGGAATTGCAGAAACGATATTCAATATCGTTGTATAAACTTGAACTCATTTCAAACTTATCTCCCTTTATCCTCTTCACTTAAGAGGATTCTACTAAATTCTTGGATAAGAATAATTAGGGAATTTAATATGCCACATTGCATAGTGCAACTTAAGGACTGATTTTGGAAGGTACTAAATTCAAAATCTCTAACTGCATATTCTGGGAGTTTATCCCTAGAATGATTATAAGTCAGTAAAGCTTGCTATGGAATGGACCATGTTGCCTTAGGTTTCATTCCCTCATTCAGAAACACTAAGGTGTTCTCGAATTAGTTTACTGAGAGAGAATCCAATTATCTCTAAGATGACTAAGGAATTAGTTACTAAGATATTGGCTATCTCGATCATATCGATTTAACTATAACTTATGACTACTTCGGTTCCTAACCTCCTTTTGAAATTCCAAAAATTTCATATAAGTTTCGAATTTGCACTTTAACAAGTACATTCATTCATAATGATTAAACTGACGATTCTATCTAGTGCTTACATTAAGCATCTTACACTCATCAGCATGGATCGAAATCCACTATAATTTTGGAACGTTCCATGTTTCACCTAAACAATGTTCCGGGAACGTTTTTCCCTTTGAGATAGGATTCACAGGAAGTCAACTCTATAGGTTCATTTTCGAAAAAAAAAATCCTAAGATGTCTAACTTGCTAATCTTTTTATATCTCAAAGTTCCAAAGTAATTCGAAGCTTTGTCATCTCACTTACTTTTGTTATCTCGTTGTATGTTCAGAACATTAGTGCCTTGAGTCTTTGCACAACGGATTATGCAGAATTGACTCAAGACTAGTGAATTCTATTCCTAGTAGAATTACTAAACGAGGTAACATTTCAGAGTACTCATACTCTTCGCAGTTCCCTTTCAAAGTCCTTATTTGTTACCATAGAAGCAAACGTCCTATTTGATCTCTAGTGTCTTTTGGGCGCACCCTTTACATGCCCCTCCATTGGGCTCTTAACGGTTTCTTCTTCTTTAGGCGTTCAAGCCTTTAACTTAGGGAGTTTAGAAGAAGAATTAACCATCTCAACCTTTTTTTCCTTCTCAAGGATGCTCTCAACCATTATCAACTAAATGATTAACTATGCTACATTAGCATCATTCTAGTTGAGCATAAAGGGTTTGAATGATGGTGGAAGCAATGTAAGCAATCAGTGCATTGAGAACTCTTTTCTCAGTTAATGATCGAGACCACAAGATCTTCAAATAAGATCTTTAGACCTTGTTCATGTGCACTTGTTTCCTCATTTGGAATATTGAATGATTCCACAATGTTATACCTTGTAACATTTATATGAGGTGGTTCAATTGCTCTTAAGTGGTTTGGAGAAATTCATTCACCTCAGATTGCTTCTCTTTTGGCCCGGGTCGAATTTTCATAATTGAAAAACTTCGCCCTTTAGAGAACACCCTTCTCTATTCGGAATCTAAAATGAATTTTAGGATCCAAAGCCAATTTAGAGTTAGTTAGGACTTAGTCAACTCTTTTGACTTAAGGATGGATACGAATGGGTTTGCATTTCATATTGTAGAGAATCACAGAACTACAACCTAAATGCTAAGCAGAGAACTAGGTGAGCATGCTGAATTATAACGATATACAAAAGATAAGGTCTTTAATCTAATGCAGCTCCCACTGTTTTTCAAAGATCTATAATTCCCAAAGATCTAAGAGGAACACGTTTCCCAATGGGTACTAAGATCCCAACCATTTTACCTCGAACCCACGACTCGCGGACATTCTAAGTAAGAACCCTAGGTAGGTACAACTTACCAATTCTAACACCTTTAGAACTCTTAGTAATTGTTTTTGCATCACATATCTTTCAATATGGACCCACGACTCGTGCGACATCCATATTTACTTAGGCGTTAAGCTAGACCCATCAATCATAAGATCATGACCAAAACTTAGTTCGAACGACCCACGACTCGCGGACATCGCCCTTGCTAAAATCGACCATGAAATATTGATCATTTAAAATGATTAATTAGGTAACTAAGAACTAATAAGCTCCACTAGCTATCCCACGACTCGCGGACAATAACTAGCTTCACTTACTAAACTTAAAACCTATTGACGGAATGCTAGGAATTTAATTCAAAACTTGCATCTCGAATTAAACACCTATTTGTTCGAAATTAGCTTAATATTTAATGGGAATTTTCGAATCAACCGGAGAGTTGTCCGGTTCGACCTCACCAACATATATGTTATCCAATTTTATTAGTCTTGATTAATGCAAGTACACTTAAATGCATTTCAAACAAGCACATAAACAGATAACATGTCCTAGCATGATACTAACATGTAATGATCATGGGTTCTACCTATCTTATGCGTGATATGTGGGAGCCACTCCACAATCACAAGTTCTAACATACATGCCACATAAACATTTCAAATCACATAAGGGAAAGCGGTAACAAAATACGAGCCCTATCTCTATTACATTTAACAATTGAGATTCCCCTCCCTAACATTTTGAGGGGTCTTCACTTATGGCCTCCTTGTTACTTGAATGTGGTCCATCTTACTCCATGGGTGCATTGTCTCCAAAATGAAAATAAAACCTCACCACCTATCTCTACTCTCAAATTACAATAAAAAGAAAAAGACATAAAGTAATAAGGCTCAATCTTCATATTGGCCTTAGACAATTACACGGGGCATACCCCGGCCTCAAAAACAGTAATATGGAAAGCCACATAATAAATCACATAACAGTACGCACATAAGTGAGGCTCCAACCTCAATTGAAAAACGCAACTATAGGGCTCCAACCCCAATTTAAACCATCCATGTGCATAAATTAAAACCATACATAGATCTAAACCCATGATCACCTAACATGCTTTTGCAAGAATTTAAATTTAACCAATAAATTAAAATTCTCGCTTTAAGCTCTAATATCTTAAAACACGACTTGATGCGAGTCTTATTTATAAAAGTTTTCAATAAATCCCAAATTACCAAAACAAATAAAATTCCAATTAATTTCTGAAAATTAATAATTTTATCAAGATGTATTTTCCCAAAATATAAACCGTTTCAATTTCTCAAAAAATCCCAATTTTAAGTTTTATTCAAAAATTAAAATAAATATTCAAAAATAAAATTTTAAAATTAAAATAAAAAATTGGGACTGGATTGCACGAAACACGAAAAGGGCCGGATCACGAAAACGGGGTTGCCCGCCCCAAGTGCGGCGTGTGCGCACAGCATGCGCGCACAGCGCCCGGCCAAGGCCGCGCAAGTGCGCGCTGGAGCGCGCAGCTCCTGCCGGGCATTGGGCGGCCAGTCTCGGCCGCCCTGGGCGGGCGCACCTAGGCTCCCGCACAGGCGTGCGGGAGGTGCTGGGCGACTGGCCGGTCTGTCCCGGCCAGGCCTGGGCGGCGACGGGCGGACGGCGTGCGGGCGACTGGCCGGTCTGTCCCGGCCAGCCCTGGGCGATTATGGGCGGGCGCGCGGGCCTCCCGCGCGGTTGCGGGAGGGTGGCGCGCGAAGCCCGCGCGCGCGACTCCTTCGCGTGTTCATCGTGATCCGGGCTTTGGTTTCGTGTTTTCGTTCAAAAGCAAAACCAATCCAAGAAATCCAAAAACAGTTTATACAGTTTCAAATCTAAAATTGTTTTTCAAAATTAAATTTTATAAAAACCAATTTTCAGAAACTTTCAGGAAAAAATACAGTTTCGTAATTCAGGCTTTCTAAAACAATTACAAATACTCAATCGCATCAAGCCTAAGAATTTCTACCAAATTCAGTATAATTGAGACGAATCAGAAACACGATTAACGAGGTGGCTCTGATACCACTTGTTGGAAAACACGAATCAGAAAGCAGCGGAATTTAAAAATTTTCCCAACAAAAGGATCTAGAACTCGCAATCGTGTAACCAAATTCGTAAAGATAGAAAACTTACTTTTCTTTTTGTTCTTTCTTGAAGCGTTTCAAGCCACCCAAGAACGCTCTTCTCGCGGCTTGATCCCCTCTCCTTTGGTAAAGCTCGAATCTTCAAACTTCTAACTTGAAGTCTCTAGAGAAAGTCCACCAACTTGATCACAATCTAACTAGTAAGGATGCTAGTTCTCTAGTTAGTGTTTAGGCTTAACCTAGGGTTTAATTTAATCTTGGAGAAAGGAAGGTGTTCAACACATGAACCAAGAATTGTCAATTCGCTCCATAAGGAGCTCGAGCTCCCCTATTTATAGGGAGAGGGTGCCGATCCAAATCCTTGTTGGGAAAGGATTTGGTTCCTCTCTCTCCTATTACTTGATCATCAAGTATTTTCCAACTTTGACTTTGAATTCTAATTCTAGTCAACATTGAAGAGAGCTAAAAATATCCAAACTATTTTTGGATAATTTTATACTTTATTTATTATAAAATAAATAACTTATTTTTATCTAATTAATTAATTCATAATTAATTAACTAGATTATTTTCTCCAAAATTAGACTTTCTTTTTAATTCAAAATTAAACCAAAGTCTATTAAATAATTAACTAATTAATTATTTAATATATATATATAATATATATATATATATACACACGTGTGTGACACGTGTCACAGTGACACGTGTCACTCACGTGAGCCACACGTGTGAATTCACACGTGTGGAACCCTCTTGGCCCGATTAACTCGTTTAATCATTTTCAAGCCTCAACTCATGTAACCAAGTTGTTGTGTGTGACCCTCTAGGTTCTCAATTCAATTAGCAGTGACCCTAATTAAATAATTCACTAATTAATTAATCAGTCCACAGATTAAACGACCATAGTCTAGCAACAGGTGTTTAACCCCTAGCTGAATTGGAATGTTCGGATTCGACAGAACCTTTAAGTCATTGATTCATGTGAGATACAATCCTCCTACTTACTATCTCTCAACCAAGATCTAGGGCAAGGGAATAATCAGAACCCTAATAATCCGGTCTTAAAGCTAAGTGCATTTCATATCCATTTGATCTCAATCCAAGAAACCCTTTTCTTGATGTCTTGATCTACTGCCTTGGCCAAGGACTCCATATGGCATATGAATGACTTATACAATAAGAGATCACCTTGCAAATACAAGTGTAGGTCCTATCTTGATTCTCATTCACTTTCATGAATCACTTGTGCAGCCCCAGCATAAGCCTTGAATCAGTTGTCTAAGGCGACACCCTTTAAAGCTTATACCTAAGACTACAGAGTTAACTCATAAAGTGAGAAGGAACCTCAAGTCTAAGGATCAATTAATCACATCAATGACTCGTGAGATATTTCCTAATCTGGAAGTTTCCATTTCCTGAAATAGAAACTTCCTTTCCCATTTAGGAATGTTCTCACACGGGGCACCTCAGTGAACTTACTTATTAAAGTAAGCACCCTCATGTATCACGCACGTATCAACTATACATTTTGCACCTCCATGAAACAAGGTGGTCCTTCTTAAGGGCGTGATCCCACAAGCAAGCCTTAGAGGAGTCAAGTTGACACTCCCACTGTCTGTAGGACTCATCGGCTTGGAGTATTTTACTAATCATGACTTATGTGATATAGGGCTCGTTTCATGAACCATTTCACCTAAATGGTAGAGTCCTAAAGTCATCAGGATTAGGGGAGTTCTCATACATGCACAGCTAAAGTAAACGCATACCAAACAAGAGCATATAAAGAAGTGTTGCCTCAATTCGTTATTTCATTCAAAGATTGTCTGTGATACCAGGAAAGTCCCAAAACGGATTATGACTAATCGGCTTTCTAGGGCACTATTCCTAACACTTAGCGGTATTCAATTTGACTAAGTATTCAACCTTATAGTCGAATCTATAGTTCCTCTCGATTGGAACTCTTTCCAAAGCACTATTATGCCATCATGGCAAAACGCATATCCTCTCCTAGATCAACATCTTTGTTTTTTGATACAATGATTACATCAAACTGTCCTTTAATGACATGATCTTATCGGACTCTTAAAATATATCCTCATTTCTTCTAAAGTACTTCGAGGGTATTTTTACGGCAATGCAGTGACCTTCTCTAAGGTTACATTTAGAATAGGCCCACCATGCTATGTGGTGGCCATATCTCGTCAAGTACATAATTTTGCATATAATATGCACCATTTTCCCGAAAAGGGTTTTGGACGTTCTAACTTTCTCATAGTTATTTTAGGACACATCCTCTTCAAAAGAGATGTTCCATTCTCCATTGGAAATTCTATAGGAATCTTCCATACTAAAACAATTTAGTACAATGTTTATGTACCTCAACTGTGATAATCCAATTATTCTCTTAGATCTATCTCCATAGATATTTGTCTCGAGAATGTAGGATCTATGACAAAGATCTTTCATCTCAAAATGGTTCCTAACCAGGCTTTGGTGACTTTTATAGCATCCTTCGTATTCCCAATGAGAAGGATATCATCTTCGCAAAGTACCAAAAGTTGAACTTTTAGTCTCTAACACTTTCTTGTACACGCTATGTTCGAATTTTAAGTCAAGTAGTTTTAACTATTTCACTAATTCGAATACTGTAATTCCTGGAAGCCTGATCCATTTTCATAAATTGACCATTTGAAGTCTGCAAACCTTTTGCTTACTCCCACTAAATGTGAAATCCATGGGTGTTCCATATTTATATCTTCATCAATCTCATATTGATAAGACAAACTTAATCCTATCAGGTAGTTCAACTAAGGTCCAAACTTAGTCTAATCATATGGAATCCATTTCAGATTTCATAATTTGTTTCACTGCCCAGATTCCAAATCTGACAGTGTCTCCTCATGTGTAAATAGATCAATATCCATTCATCGTGGGCTATCTAGGAATGCATTCTGAACGCGTCGAGGGAGGAGAGTTCACTCGTGTACTATCTCTTAAAATTGGCTAAGGTTTATCAGAACGGTTCATCTCTTCTTATTTGTGGCGTGGGTTATGTCCTCCAACCTTTTGAAGTCTTTAGGCTTACCTTTCTTTTCTCTTAGGAACAATTCCTGAAGAAAGGTATACTCTTTAAAACAAACAACATTTGTTCAGAAGAATCGCATAAACAATATTCTATATTGTTTACATAGACTTGAACAAGTTTCAATCTTATCTCTCAATTTCTCCTTCAATTATGAAGACTCAAGAGAGATACCCTCATTAGAACAAACAATATTTGTTCCAAAGAATCGCAAAGACAATACTATATATTGTTCATATGAACTTCAACTTATTTCAAGTTTATCTCCCATTACCTTCTTCTCTTAAGAAGACTCTCACTGTCCTCTTCATATATGAAGACAATCCTAAATTTCTAAGATAAGAATTATTAGGGAATTTTGAAAGCCACAATTCATAGTGCATTTAATGGACTGATTTAGAATGTGTAAGATTCAAAATACTAACTACGTATTCTGAAGCACAAGTTCAGGATGAAGGTAAGTCAGTAACAAAAACGAACCATATCCTACAGGGTTATGCTCCTTTATTCAAAAATACCATGTTTTTGAATGAGCTTACTGAGGGATAATGTAGCACCCCGCACGTGAGGCACCACATCCCCTGCACTATGGCTCAACTCGAGTAACGAAATGGAAAGTCCGTTCCCGTATCCAACCATAGCGAACGGGAGATAAACAAAAATACCTTCCTAAGCTAGGCGGAACTTAGACCCTGCACATACTAACCAATCAACAAAATATAATGCATCGGAAAACTAAAATTCAAACACACAAACCATAAGTAGACGGGCTCTTCAGGCCTCTTTTAAACTCATAATCAAAGCCAACAAAAGCAACTCAATAGCAGTTATACAAGATTCAACTCCAATATTCTTACAAGGTTGCTTCATTCACAATTAAATACATAAGATGAATGCAGAGACACTTCTAGCTTAACTTGACCGACTCAAACTCAACATAACTCCGCCTAGCTCGAAACTCCAAAGCCAAACCTGCACACTAAAGTGTTGGGGAGGGAGAGAGTCAGTCTCTAGAAGACTGAGTGAGCAGGAGGGATATACATATATAAAACATGCACATGCAAGTCATAAATCCCGAGCAAGGTTTTATTTAAAATTAGTTCCCAAAAAGGGCAAGAGAATGACCAAGCAATACTCGGATTTCACGACTAATCATATTCATTCATTACGTTCATAATTTAGACATAAACATAAAGGCTCGGCGAGTGAGCATGCATCATCTCCAACCAAACTCCGACCGTGTACGACAAATATCAATAATACTTTAAGTAGGTGATCATACATTATATCATAATACACGCATATCATATATCATATCATAAAACATATTCGTTTGGGCAATCCGTGTCCTGGCCTTCCCGCACGGTGCATAACAATCATATCATAACATAATCATATTCATATTCATAAAACAAGTTCCAACCTTCTTCCTCCGGCGGTGGACGGGTTTGCAAGGCCCGACCACCTAAACATATCAATATGGCTATGCGGTTCATGAGGCCTCAAAGCCCGGTTAGCGTTTCCCCGTCCAAAACTCCTTGACCCGGTCCGTTTCGCTGTAACATAATGGAATCAGCACATGGGATCACCGTCGGCCCTTGCCTCCCCGGATAGCCACATGTACTAATTCCTGAGCCCGTGCAATCATAATCATGTCTCGCCAAAACATATCAGTTCATAAGAAACATAACATAATTCATAAATCCTTTGAAAAGGGTTTGCTCGATCAATATTTACTTGGTACATTTCATTTGAAAACCATATATAACTATATTAGGTTTTTGACCAAAACTTGTCACATAAGGTTGTAGGGTTTTATACATAACTAGAACGAAAACACCCTCACCTGAAACATGACGATACAAGGATACGAGTACCAAGTGCCTGAAAGATCAAGATCTCTCCACCATGGAGATAAACTGTACAAAATACAACATAACGTGTTCGTGAGAATCAAGACTCTAAATGAACCAAATAAGACGCACGACAAGCAGTGAACATGATCTGAATGCGTAACAGATGATATTATATCATAAAATGTTCATGTGCACTATTAAAGTCTTAAAGACATATAAACATTCAATTCGTTCATTCAATGAAGCATTCGTATTCAAACGAATTCATATCCTTCACGTTCCATGTTAAAGGAATTTAAATCATATAATCAAGTCATTCGATTTATCGTTCACTTACAATCGAAGTCATAATTCCACATTTCAATCAATTTCAATTCAAGAATTCAAATAGGGCATAACACGTATTAAATCACATTTAAAATTAGAACATAATCAATTAAACACATTCAATCGCATTTACAATTAGAAAAACAAACAATTAAATACATTCAATTAAATTTAGGAAATTAAATCAAGTATGAAATAGGTAACAATTAATATCTATAATCAATTAAATCAATAATATTTACTATTTAATAAATATATATAATTATATATAAGCATATATTATATTATAGCATGTAATATATACATATATATATATATATATATATATATATATATATATATGTACCATGCACGTACAAACCATGCATGCAAACACAATATGCATGCAAATCCAATTTTAACAAACTCCATGCATGCATTCTCATGCATTAACTAATTCATGCATGCAAAATTCATGCATTCATATCTCATGCATACTACAATCAATTAGCAACATTCAACCAAATCAAAACATGCAGGAAAGGGAAGGAAACAAGCACAGCAGCAGTTCACAGCACATAACAGCAGCGGCACGGAACACACATGCAACGCAGGTAAGTTCGGGAAAAACAGGGTGACACCCCCGTGTCACCACCCAAGCCCAAACCGAGACACCCCCGTGTCTCGGTACAGCAATCTCAGGCAAACCCGCACCCCCGTTCCGCGCTGGAAAGAAGAACAAAGACACACCCGTGTCTCGTATACGCAGCAGTCCGTGTTTTGACAGCATAAACGCAGCAGCAGCGAAGGCGACATACAAGCAAGAAAGGCAACAAAACCATGCATGAAATGCTGCAAGAACTCATCTAAACTAATCCCATAAAGCCCAGAAAATTGACAGTAAAAGCAAGAAGGTTCACGCAGTTTTTTGACAGCAGAATTTCAGTCCCAAAATAGAGCACAAAGTCACGAAAAACAGGGCATGATTGATCTCCCTTAATCCTAACAAGTTCATGTAAGTTGGGCTATCCAAAATGCAGCAAAACAACTTAGATTCAACATATAATTCAGTTCCAAAAGAGTTCAACCAAGAGAAGAACGCATACGTGACATTTCATGAAAGTTTTCCCAAAGTGCCATAAACGTTATCTCATTAATACTTCAACCACAATGAAATCATTGATCATAAATGATATGAGGATGTCAAAATAATCATTCTCAGGCTTGGAATCAATCAAATCCATGAAGAAACGAAAGAGATCAACAAAAAGCTCTAAATCCAACTATTTTCTAATTCAGTCAAAAACCTCATGAAATCATGATCAAATTTGGGGATGAATGAATGAAAATTACTCATATTGAATGTACATAACATATCCAAGCTTACCTTGTGGATTAATGGAGGTTTGGAAGGAGATTTGAGCTTGAATCTCTTGGTAAAGCTTGAGTTACGGGAGAGACTGGGAAGCAGAAGATGTTTGAGATATTTTCAGTAAGTGGGGAGGGTTATCTCGGTATGGGGGGTTAATTTATGAATAAAGGGTTGAGTTAGGGTTCCATAGAGTCTAACCATAGTTAATTTGGTCAAGGTTTGAGCAGGATATGGTCATTTTGGTGCAACAAGGTCAGTTTGGTCGCCGTCTCGTTTTTCGGTTGAATTTCGGAGGTTCAAATGACGTTAGAAAAATATAAGGATAAGTTTACTAAACTCAAATTTTCGTTACGAGTTCATCGAAGCTGACGAAACTCGAATCCGAGTTCCCGAGCTCAAGATATTAAATACGGAACCAAGGGTGCGCTAATTGCTCGTTAGCCCCCGACTTGGATCCCAAAATTCAAATTAAATCCGAAACGCATGCAAATGAATTCGAAAATACGAAACGAACATATATTCATATACAAGACACGTATAAGTTCAACATATTAAATTTGCATGAAATTCCGGTATCAATTTAAATAGAAACGAAGCACGTCAATGTCATTCATACGCAATGAAACAATAAAATTCATAATATTATAAATAATATAACAAATTAATACGTATATAATTATAAATATATAAATGCATGCATGCACTAATAAAATCTGAATTGCATGCATAATTATTTATTAAAATGGATGGCATGATTTCATGCAAACACATTAAACAAATCGTGCACATTTAACACATATATATATATATATATGTATATAAATATATTTAATAAATGCATATATAGTTTATAGGTAACATGCATGCATAATTATGATATTAATAACAAATGCATGCATTACAATCTTCAGGCACACGTACACAATTAACATATATTTTTATATTATATAAATATAGTTAATATTAGTATCATTAAAATAATATATAGATATATATTTAATATTACTATTATTAAAATAAAATAATTAACATTTAATATATTTAAATAAACTTAAATATGTAAAACACGTATAAATAATTATTTCGCGTAATTTGATAAACACATACTTCATGTCATACACAATAAGAAAAACGGGTGCGTTACAACCTCTCCCCCTTAAAAGAATCCGTCCTCGATCATATCTTCCATCCTTACCTATATCGGCGCTTAACATACCCCCGAGGATTACCACTCTGGGCAACTTGATGATTCAATCCCGACCTTAAGATGTTTATCCTTATGGTCTCTCTCAACACAAATCCTTTCCCATTTTCCATTCCTGTTATCCGTTCATTCTCTTTAACCCCTTAAGGTTATATTCAGTGTCTGGCCCCACATTTCTTTAATCGAAGATAGAATGTTCTTGATGATGTTTGAGGTTTGATGTAAATCCTCCAATGATCATCCTTTTCGGTTCGGTTTCTTCTTAAATTTCCTTCCGAATTATCATGGGAATAACCGATGACTTGATAATATTGTCATTATTGAACCCCCTTTGTACTCTATTGGATTACTCTTGTTCGCCATCATTCCATTATATGCTACTTGATTCGACTCTCTCTCTTGTCAATTCAGACTTAGGGGGTTCACCGAAGCTCCCTTATAATTTTGTTATCCCCAGATCCATATTGTAACATCCCGCTCGTCCGGCCTTTCCAGGTACGCCCTCACGGGTGAGCTATGTGTGCTTTTAATTATTTAATTATGTGTTTATTATACTTTTTATGTGATATATTTGAATTACTTGAACGTATTTGACCTTATGTGATTTATTTGTACGTATTTGTTTTCTTTGTTTCGTTCTTGCTCCGTTTGTGTTCGTTTTCGTTTTCGATTCTTGTGACTACGTGCTAAGCGTGACTTATACGTGTTATGGATGCGTCTTTATGTTCGTTAATTGTTTTTGAGTTCGTTTGATACGGTTTTGAAACCGTTTTATGTTTTAGGGACATAAGGGCCTAACGAGCCTTAGCGCACCTTGTGTTCCGGAAGGCGTAACTTGAGCTCAGGAATTCGGATTTGAATTCCGGAAGATGCGTTGGACTCGCAATGAAGAAAGCAAGACAAACAATTAAGATTCATATTTTTCTAAGGGCATTTGATTCCCCGTTTTTAGACCGGAACGAGGCCCTTTCGCCTTAAAGCTACCTTTTGACTTAATTGAGCTTTGTGGACCCCACTTAAACCCTAACCAACCCTTAACCATGACTTATACCTTGGGTTAAGCTCTCTCTTGTCCCTTAAGCTGCCAAAACCGAGCCACTTCCCTCTCCCCCACAAGAAAGGATCAGCTCCAAGAGGAAAAGAAGAGAAAGGAAGAAACCCTTGGCCATTTTGATGATTTTGAGCTCAAATCACATCCGAATCTTCTCAAATTCGAAAGGTAAGCTTATGATCGTATTCTACACTCTCTCTTCTCTCTTATATGTGGATTTGAGCTTATTCCCTTGGTTGGTTGATGAGATTTGGCAAGCATGTGAATAGTGTAGGTTGGATGATTTTGATGATTCTTGCCTTCTTCTTGATTCCCTTGAGTTTGGATGATTATATGTTGCTCCTTTAGCATGATTCTAAGTGTTTATCGCATCTCCTTTCATGGTAGTTGAGTTATGAGTGATTGGCCTTGGATGAGTGCTTGAGAAATGGATGATATATCTTGATGCATTCCCTCCCCTTTCTTGCTTTGATTCTTGCATGTTTTGTGGCTGAATTTGTTTCTACTTTTATGGCATGATTATATGATGAATTGATGTTATTTTCATGCTTGCTATATATGTTTTTGATGGCCTAAGAGACTCCTTCAAGCAAGAACCGAAATGCCCTGTTTTTCTTGCCAAAAAACTGATTTTGCTTCGTTATTTTTCTGTCCCGAACGCATGACACGGCTGTGTCATGTTATAACTGGAAATGGACACGGCCGTGTCAAGCACTTGACTTTGGGCCCTGATTTAATTTAAACCGGACACGGCCGTGTCCGATTCCTTTGCATTCCGGACGAGGCCGTGTCCACTTAGTAGGTTTTGGTCGGGAGGAGTTTCTTTCGTCGTTTCGTTGCTTTTCGTTGGTTCTTCTTGCCTCGTTTATGATGTATATGCATGATTAACTTGTTGTATGATGTGTTAAGCTTTATCTTGTGAATTTATGATTTATTGTTTGCCCTCGTTTGTGAGAAATGTTCTTGTTTGCATGTTATGTCTCTATATGACCTAATGTGAATTAATTCCATATTCTTTGCATCATAAACATACATACACTTATGTCGAGCGTCGAATGTGGTTCATTTTGAGTCTAAGGTTGTCCTTTGCCTTTGTTTACCTTTAGGTTCGTTCCTTGGTTGACGAGGTGGTCTTCTAGGCGTCCGTTTGCTTCCTTTGCTCCCGTTGCTTCTCGGAGGTGAGGTTTCTTTCTTTTTAGCTATTATGACCTACAACCCTAATTGTAATTTAAGCCCGCATGCGAACTATATACGTATAAATAAGTGTTTGATATGTATTTTGGGGGAATTGGCCCATTTGCTATGAAATCCATTGAAAAGGCTTTTATATGTATATAAGCTAAGTTTTGTTTATTCGTTTTCGAAAAGGGTTGGTGTGTGTAGGTGTTAAGTTTTGAAAAGAAAAGCTTTTGTGATAAGTACGTTTTGTGAGATATGTGTCTGTGAGTTCCGTGATCTGTTTGGGCCCCGGAGTTGTGGGTAAGGGAGACCTGGGACGACCATTGGGGTCGCCGGTTACGACCCCTGTGCACTTCTCCACCAACGGGAGGCTTAGTTCTCCTTTGCCGACGGAGCGCATTTTGGCATGGCCGTCGAAGGAATCGGGCAGGATCCCCCGGTTCATCCTTTCTGTTCTGTGGTGGGAATTGAGAGGGGCACCTCTCTTCCCCAATGGTGTAAAGGTGGGATTGTTTTATTAGTTTTGCTTTAGTCTGAGTAAGTGTGTTTGAGAACTCGTTCTCGCCGTGTTTCCGTTTATGCTTTGTATCCGATATGGTTTGCTTTATGCTTATGTATCCGATACGGTTTGTGAAACGGGGTGGACTCCTAATTTGTAAAACTTGTTAGATTTTGGCCTTTGGCCCTAATTCTTTCTTCGTATATAGTATCACGTGTTAAACCTTTTGGAATGTAAAAACCACTCCCGATTCATGAACATTTTCGATTTGTATATGCTTGGCTCTTATGTATACGTATGTGTGCGTGTGTTAGCCCCCTCGCTAGTCTCTAGGACTGACCCTCGTTGCTTCTTCTCTTTTTCCCCTTTGATTTGAGCTTTGCAGGTACCCGGTTGGGAGTCTGGCTAGGCGGCAGTTGTCTGTCGAGTCTTGGGAGTTGTTCGAGTCTTTGTAGAGTTCTTGCATTTACATATTTACTTTCCCGCTTTGGGTACTACGTATATTTGGTACTATGCATAAATAAATATAAGTTATGTTGTAGTTAGAAGCTTTGAATATTTCTTTAGCCCGGGGTGGGCATAGCATGTTGAAATATGTATATCTCTTTCTGAGCTTTTATATCTGTAATTGGTTTGTTTTGTGATCCTGTGGCTTCCGCACCTCTGATTTAATTTATTGCGCACTCTGTTCAGGGTCTAGACCGCCTAGCCTAGAGTTGATTTTTGTTTGTCACCCGTTCGCCATGGTTCGATGCGGGGAAGGAGTTCCCCTTTCGATACCCGTGTTGGACTATGGTGCGGGGGATGTGGCACCCTCTGCTCCGGGGTGTTACACATATTCTATACATAAGAATATTCTCCAAGACATTTCCTTTATACCTAGTGAGGAACTTCAATCCGGATTTAGTAACTTAACTCCCCTCTTAACAACTTAACCATTCAAGCCGCCTTATTTATCTCTGATAATCACTAATAGGACTTTCAGGTCTTCCTTAATTTGCAATTTCGTTATTCCTACTAAAATATTTCTTCGAGCACCCCCTCAATCGTCCAATTTGTTCCTCGGTCGTGCTGTCCCCCTTAAATTTCTGTTGTCACGTGTTGAACTCCATTGATTCTTCTTTTATCGAAATTCTTGATGAGTAATTCCCATTAGGTGAAGTTTTAACTGATATAGAAATCAAGGATTTGGCCTTTCAACTCCTTCCCCAATTCTCTTGATGTCCGAAACTCCTTTCTTATTCTTGTCCGTTTTGAAAACCCCGAAGCCCACTCTTGTCTCACATCTCCTTCTGAATTCTTGTTTCCGTTAACCTATCCCTTACTTGAAGTTCTTATTTCCCAAAGTCACCTTCCTTATAACGTATCATCCTATTGTTTCTCTTCCTCATAACTCAGCTGCGGCTCGGTTGAACTGATACTTGATAGTGAGACGAAAGAACTTCCTATTAATTAGATACTAGAATGCATGTCGGGTTAACAATGACGATGGATATTGCACACTTGCGACAATTAAGTATGCAGTACATTAGAGCAACGAAATCAGTAAAATGTGCACACGTATATAAGTAAGGGAATATAAATAATTTGATGCGAAGTATGATGCACGTGCTATGAATGCTTTGGAACCTGTCACCAATATAGTAAGCTGTTAACTCGATAACTTCCTCGTTCCTCCAAATCCCGGAGTTACTTTGACTTGCTGATTATTCCTTGCCTTTTCCCACGGTCTTCAAGATTTCCAAGAATTCTTGTATATCAAATTGTACCTTCCACCATCCGGAGTTGAAATTTCACGATCCTTAATTTCTTCTACATCCCTTGAGTTAGTATCTGAATTTCTCCCCGAAAATCATCCTTTAACCAGGCTTCGCCTTTCTTTATCATTCTCATTTGTTACTCCATATCTTCCAATTCAACCTCACACACGCCAATTCAGCTTGGATTTGGAGAATGAACTCTAATCCTATCCTTAGCATTATCACCCTCCATGAATTGTAGTTATCCTATCACTTATCTTTCTCTAACCCCTTCTCGACTTGTTTCCCATCTTACCTCGACTCCTCTTAATTATTGATACCTCTTTCCAATCTTGACTTCTAAAACTCGATTTCTAATTACCAGTTTTATTTAGAAGCCTTTTGACAACCCTTGGGCTTAATTCCCTCCAGATCCATTTTACCTGAACCCTGAACTAAAATACCTTCAAGGCTGATATACCCCACTACTTAGGTTGAGCAATTCCCTGGATCGAAGTGAAGCACCCTAAGTTGTGGATTCACATAGATTGATCTTCTGAGTTACAACCATCCCGTGATTAACTCCTATCCTCCGTGCCTCCGAGAGAATTGTAATATATTGTTGCGATCATAGAACTTGGCCGTGGTTTGATATTATCTTTATAACCTGGAGATCATAACTCATTTCGAGAATATATGCTTGTGATTAGTGCATGCATGCTCATGGCATGTATTCAGTACGAAAGGCAAGAGTCCATATAAATGTAACAGGTAATTCAACAAAATTCTTAAGGGAAGGCAAATTCCATATTCAAGATCGATGTAATGCACACATTATCACATAGTTCCTAAGCCGTTCGACTTAGACTGACTCCAACATGACTCGAGAACACCGGTTTTGCAACCGGGCTCTGATACCACTTAAGGATGTAGCACCCCGCACGTGAGGCACCACATCCCCCGAACTATAGCTCAACACGAGTAACGAAATGGAAAGTCCGTACCCGTATCCAACCATAGCGAACGGGAGACAAACAAAAATACCTTCCTAAGCTAGGCGGAACTTAGACCCTGCACATACTAACCAATCAACAAAATATAATGCATCGAAAAACTAAAATTCAAACACACAAACCATAAGCAGACTTGGGCTCTTCAGGCCTCTTTTAAACTCATAATCAAAGCCAACAAAAGCAACTCAATAGCAGTTATACAAGATTCAACTCCAATATTCTTACAAGGTTACTTCATTCACAATTAAATACATAAGATGAATGCAGAGACACTTCTAGCTTAACTTGACCGACTCAAACTCAACATAACTCCGCCTAGCTCGAAACTCCAAAGCCAAACCTACACACTAAAGTGTTGGGGAGGGAGAGGGTCAGTCTCTAGATGACTGAGTGAGCAGGAGGGATATACATATATAAAACATGCACATGCAAGTCATAAATCCCGAGCAAGGTTTTATTTAAAATTAGTTCCCAAAAAGGGCAAGATAATGACCAAGCAATACTCGGATTTAACGACTAATCATATTCATTCATTACGTTCATAATTTAGACATAAACATAAAGGCTCGGCGAGTGAGCATGCTTCATCTCCAACCAAACTCCGACCGTGTACGACAAATATCAATAATACTTTAAGTAGGTGATCATGCATTATATCATAATACACGCATATCATATATCATATCATAAAACATATTCGTTTGGGCAATCCGTGTCCCGGCCTTCCCGCACGGTGCATAACAATCATATCATAACATAATCATATTCATATTCATAAAACAAGTTCCAACCTTCTTTCTCCGGCGGTGGACGGGTTTGCAAGGCCCGGCCACCTAAACATATCAATGTGGCTATGCGGTTCATGAGGCCTCAAAGCCCGGTTAGCGTTTCCCCGTCAAAAACTCCTTGACGAGGTCCGTTTCGCCGTAACATAATGGAATCAGCACATGGGATCACCGTCGGCCCTTGCCTTCCCGGACAGCCACATGTACTAATTCCTGGGCCCGTTCAATCATAATCATGTCTCGCCAAAACATATCAGTTCATAAGAAACATAACATAATTCATAAATCCTTTGAAAAGGGTTTACTCGATCAATATTTACTTGGTACATTTCATTTGAAAACCATATATAACTATATTAGGTTTTTGGCCAAAGCTTGTCACATAAGGTTGTAGGGTTTTATACATAACTAGAACGAAAACACCCTCACCTGAAACATGACGATACAAGGATACGAGTACCAAGTGCCTGAAAGATCAAGATCTCTCCACCGTGGAGATAAACTGTACAAAAGACAACGTAACGTGTTCGTGAGACTCAAATCTCTAAATGAACCAAATAAGACGCACGGCAAGCTGTGAACATGATCTGAATTCGTAACAGATGATATTATATCATAAAATGTTCATGTGCACTATTAAAGTCTTAAAGACATATAAACATTCAATTCGTTCATTCAATGAAGCATTCGTATTCAAACGAATTCATATCCTTCACATTCCACGTTGAAGGAATTTAAATCATATAATCAAGTCATTCAATTTATCGTTCACTTACAATCGAAGTCATAATTCCACATTTCAATCAATTTCAATTCAAGAATTCAAATAGGGCATAACACGTATTAAATCACATTTAAAATTAGAACATAAACAATTAAACACATTCAATCGCAATTACAATTAGAAAAACAAACAATTAAATACATTCAATTAAATTTAGGAAATTAAATCAAGTATGAAATAGGTAACAATTAATGTCTACAATCAATTAAATCAATAATATTTACTATTTAATAAATATATATAATTATATATAAGCATATATTATATTATAGCATGTAATATATATATATATATATACCATGCACGTACAAACCTTGCATGCAAAAACCATATGCATGCAAATCCAATTTTAACAAACTCCATGCATGCATTCTCATGCATTAACTAATTCATGCATGCAAAATTCATGCATTCATATCTCATGCATACTACAATCAATTAACAACATTCAACCAAATCAAAACATGCAGGAAAGGGAAGGAAACAAGCACAACAGCAGTTCACAGCACATAACAGCAGCGGCACGGAACACACATGCAACGCAGGTAAGTTCGGGAAAAACAGGGTGACACCCCCGTGTCACCACCCAAGCCCAAACCGAGACACCCCCGTGTCTCGGTACAGCAATCTCAGGCCAACCCGTACCCCCGTTCCGCGCTGGAAAGAAGAACAAAGACACACCCGTGTCTCGTATACGCAACAGTCCTTGTTTTGACAGCAGAAACGCAGCAGCAGCAAAGGCGACATACAAGCAAGAAAGGCAACAAAACCATGCATGAAATGCTGCAAGAACTCATCTAAACTAATCCCATAAAGCCCAGAAAATTGACAGAAAAAGCAAGAGGGTTCACGGCAGTTTTTTGACGGCAGAATTTCAGTCCCAAAACAGAGCACAAAGTCACGAAAAACAGGGCATGATTGATCAACCTTAATCCTAACAAGTTCATGTAAGTTGGGCTATCCAAAACGCAGCAAAACAACTTAAATTCAACACATAATTCAGTTCCAAAAGAGTTAAACCAAGAGAATAAAGCATACGTGACATTTCATGAAAGTTTTCCCAAAGTGCCATAAATGATATCTCATTAATACTTCAACCACGATGAAATCATTGATCATAAATGATATGAGGATGTCAAAATAATCATTCTCAGGCTTGGAATCAATCAAATCCATGAAGAAACGAAAGAGATCAACAAAAAGCTCTAAATCCAACTATTTTCTAATTCAGTCAAAAGCTCGTTAGCCCCCAACTTGGATCCCAAAATTCAAATTAAATCCGAAACGCATGCAAATGAATTCGAAAATTCGAAACGAACATATATTCATATACAAGACACGTATAAGTTCAACATATTAAATTTGCATGAAATTCCGGTATCAATTTAAATAGAAACGAAGCACGTAAATGTCATTCATACGCAATGAAACAATAAAATTCATAATATTATAAATAATATAACAAATTAATACGTATATAATTATAAATATATAAATGCATGCATGCACTAATAAAATCTGAATTGCATGTATAATTATTTATTAAAATGGATGGCATGATTTCATGCAAACACATTAAACAAATCGTGCACATTTAACACACATATATATATGTATATAAATATATTTCATAAATACATATATAGTTTATAGGTAAAATGCATGCATAATTATGATATTAATAACAAATGCATGCATTACAATCTTCAGGCACACGTACACAATTAACATATATTTTTATATTATATAAATATAGTTAATATTAGTATCATTAAAATAATATATACATATATATTTAATATTAATATTATTAAAATAAAATACTTAACATTTAATACATTTAAATAAACTTAAATATGTAAAACACGTATAAATAATTATTTCGCGCAATTTGATAAACACATACTTCTTGTCATACACAATAAGAAAAACGGGGGCGTTACAGATAATCCTATTATCTCTAAGATGACTAAGGAATTAGTCACTAAGATATCTTATATCTCGATCCGATTGACCCATTTATGTCTTATGACTACTAAGGTTCCCAACCTTCCTTATTTTAAAATTCTAGTAATTTCACAAAAGTTCCAAATTCGTACTTCAGTAAGTGCGTAGATTCATAATGATTAAACTAATGATTTTGTCTAGTGCTTACATTAAGCAATCCCAAATCATGAGTATGGATCGAAATCCAACTAAGCTATGGGACGTCCTCTCGTTTCTTATAAACGAGGTTTGGGGAACGCTTCCTTTAAAATAGGATTCTTAGGAAATTAAGTCTTTTGAGCTCATTTTCATAAAATGATCCTAAGATGATTTACTTGCTAATCCTATTTACAACGTTCCAAAAGTTATTCGAAACTTTGTCATCTTACTTACTTATGTTATCTCGTTGTATTTTCAAAACAACAATGGTTTGTGTTTTGCATAACAGCTTATGCTAAATCAACTCAAGACTAGTGAATTCTGATACTATCGGAATTGCTACAACGAGAGACACATGGAGTATCCTTATACTCTTTGTAGTTCCTTTCCAAGGCCCTAGTTTGCCACTATTGAAGCTAAAGTCTGATATTTCTTTTTAGGCTTTCCATTCTCTCACCCCTCCATCGGGTTTTAAGGGATTCTTCTTCTTTGGCCTAGATGCATTTACCTCAATAGGTTTAGAAGAAGAATTATTCATCATTACCTTTTAGTCCTCATAAGGATGCTATCTTAAGTTATCAACTAATTTTATCAACCATGCTACAATAGCATCATCTAAGGTTAAGCAAAAGGGTTTAAAATGATGATATAAGCAATTCAAGCAATCAGTGAACTAAGAGCTCTTTTCTTATTGTACTGCGTAGCTGCAAGGTCCTCCTCGGTGAGGACTTTCAGCGCACATTACACGTGTATTTCTTCATACAAATATGGAACAATTCCTTCGATGTGTTATACTTTGGAACATGCTTGCAAGAGAGTACGATTGCTCTTAAGTGTTCCTATAATGTGTTATACTTTGTAACACATTTATGAGGGAGTACAATTGTAGCACCCCTATCCGTAGAGATACCACACCCCCGCACTATAGGCCGATCCACATACGAAATGGACAATCCGTACATGAACTAACCTATAGCGAACGGGTGACAAATAAAAGAAAAGACGAGCTAGGCGTGACTAAACCCCAAAGCAATACAAAACCAAAACATATAAAAGTTAAAAGCGGAAGCATTAATATCAACATTACTTATAGGTAGCATATTTACATCAAAAGTATAAATACTAATAGGTACCAACATGTATCAATACATTATTATCTCCTATATATTATACAAGTAAAAGTCTCCAAATGATACCAACAACAATAATAGACTAACTCTGAGATACTACTAACAATAACATGAAAGTGCAGGAAGTGCTAGACTCAACTGGACGACCAAACATGACTCCGACTCCCGCCTAGCACACGACCGCGACAACTTGAAAGGTGGGGCGTCAGTCCATGAAAGACTGAGTGAGGGGCATAAATATATATATTAGCGCAATTACATGCAAGTTATATTCTCGGGTAAAGGTTTATAAAAGACAAATATATGATTTCAAGACTAAAGTATTCTTCGCCCGAGAGTACAACAATCAATATTAAATACTGGTCCATTCCATGTAATCAATCAATACATGGCCCCAGCGAGTGAGGGCGGTCTCCAACCGAACTCCAAATGAACATGTACATGCTTGCTTGGTTATCAATAATTAGATGATCATGCAATTCCCATTATCGTGCAATCATGCAATAGTGTAATCATATAACACGTTCATGGTATGGAAATCATGCAATAACCCGAGGCGCATCCGTGGTGCCGGACTCGTCCCCAGTCTCCTTCTTCCTCCGGTTTGATGATGGGATTGCAAGGCCCCAACATCCAATCTCATTGAGCAGAGGGTACATGAATCCCTAAGCCCGGAGCTCCTTCCTCCACTAACCTCCTAGTGGATTCAGGGGTGACCCCAAACATGGTGAGGATAGTGCCAGAGTTACCCGTCAGCCCTTGCTTTCCCGGTTGGCTTTGGTCACTACCCACGGGCCCAAACGTAACCGGTCATGCTACTCGCCTAAACATGCACGAAACAATACATGGCTTGCTTGAACATGACTTGAAATGATCAATGATTTATAGAGATTATAATTATAAATACCTTTTTGGCCGAAATATCACACAAGGGATATACGGGTTCTATATAACTAACAATTAAACCTCACCTTTACCGACAAAAGACAAGTAGGCACGGCCTACGGGGCTTGCTCCTCGTCCCTACAAAGCTGGTCTGTGCAAAACAGACGTGTACACGTGAGACTTGACTCTAAAATGAACCAAATATGACGAACGACAGAAATGTAACGAGATGACGTGCAAATCACAATGTGGCATGAAAACATCTTGTTTCAGTACATATGGGATCATATAAAAGCAATTCGGGGTCAAAGAAGTCGTTGGATCGAGGGGCTAAAAATGTAATTTTATGTAGAATATTTTGTTCTGCAATACAGGTGGGAACGGCCGTTCCGGGTTCCCTTTGTAAATGGGAACGGCCGTTCCCATGAATCCCCAAAACGCGCCAACGATTTCAATTTAGAAATGCGCCTTAGCTGGGAACGGCCCTTCCGGCGCAAGGCCAAAATGGGAACGGCCATTCCCATGCTCGGCCGCCTAGTTTAGTTTAAAAGAGGGGAACGCCCGTTCCCACAATGCCTTGAGGTTGGGAAGGGCCGTTCCCTGTTTCTGCAACTTACAAAAACAGAGCAAAACAGGGGAGGCTCTCGGCAAAGCAACAAAGCAAGCAACAAATTCCCACTTCAACCAACAAAATTAGGATTTTCTGGTAATATGATGTATATATACTCCAGAAATGATATCATAACACTTAAACACTCAAACTATGGCAAATCATCAAGGAATTCAAGGTTTCATGTTCAAGCTCAAATTCTTCCAAAATTTCATGAATAAATCATGCTATAATCACATACTCATGCCTTGATCACCAAATAATCCCTTTAGCACATAACTCTCAAACCCTAGCTAGTTCATTTATAATCAAGAATCATGAATTCATGCAACAATCACCTTTGAAGAACAAGAAATGAAGAAGATGAATGATGATGATGATCAAGCCTCAAACTTGGAATTTTTCTTGAAAAATCTTGATGGAGTGATGAAATCTCTTCTCTCTTTTCTTCCTAGATGAACCGAGGATGAGAGGAAGCAAATATGTTGGTGAATTTGGATGAAAATGATCATGAGAAGCTTGGAGATGCAATATACCGTGATTCATCATACTTGGAATTAATGAAATGATGAATTTGCAACTTAGTCCCTCAAGAGTTTAAATCATGGGATTAAGGATGAAAAGCTTTGGGAATTGATCAATTGAGTCCTTGAAAATGTTATGCAATTTGGTCCCGAAATTTAAAAGAATGAACATATAGGGGCAAGTTGACGATTAAATCCTATTCGGTAATCATTTCACGAAATAAATATTTCCATGTCTTCAAAGGAATTCTCAATTTGATATAAATTGATAAAATCTCATGAAAGTATTATAAAATATAATTTATAAAATTATTTTAGACATAAGATATTAATAAATAAAAACCGGGGCGTTAGAACTCTCCCCCCCTTAAAAGGACCTGGTCCCCAGGTCCACTGTCAAGTTTTGAAACGATGCGCAAGTCATAAGAGAACCCCGTCTCTTGAACAAGAATGAAAGAACCCCGTCTTTCACAAGAAGTGAAAAACCCCGTTTCTCAGCAAGGAGTGAGAGAGCCCCGTCTCTCAACAGAAAAGGAGAGAGCCCCGTCTCTCACCTGCACTAAAGTCGTTCAAGGAGTAGATGGCGAAAATAATGGCATGAATGTTGCACAGACAATTAGAATCATATAGACAATTAAACCATTTAATCACATACTTATCACTCATAATTAACTAGTTTGCAATGCACAAGAAATTAAATACAATAACAATAAGATCAGTGATGCACGTGGTACGCATGGTTAAATGTACCGTTCACCGATGGTTGTACTATGCATATAATTGGTACCTTCTTCTTCCCGGACTAGATTCACATTTACATTTCGCACTCCCCTCTCATGAACACCTTCACGTGCTCGCACTAGTACTCTTCCACCCCCGGTCGATTTCCCTCGTAGCCTTGAGCAAGTGTCGATGTGATGCTCGTCACTCCCACAGTAGAGACATAATCCCAACCATTTCCTACAGCCATCGTAAGTGTGGTTATCAAGTCCACAATAACTGCAAAGAAGTTTCCCGGAAGATGTTGTTGAGACTGGGTTACACGAAGTTCCCGAACTCGATCCAAATGATTGTTTCTTTTTCTTGCGAGATCTTTCTTGAGGTGCCGGGGTATGGTAGGAGATAGGCCGCTTTCCTTTGCTAGAAAGCTGTCCCGACTTCGAACCTGAAGCCTGCCCGGGGTGAGGATTAGACCTTCTTGCCTCCAACGAGGTGGTGCCTCGGACCTTTTCTTGGGAGCCACTCGGAGTTAGTTCCCACACTCTTTTGATTTTCTTGAGTTGTGACCCAGTGGGATCCTTGTTTGCTTCAAAGACTCTTGAGGATGGTTGGTTCTGAAATTCTCTAAATGCTATCGAAACTTGGCCCGACTGTGATGATAAGACTCGTGACTCGGAGGACATATACTCTTTTATCTTCTGATCCACCAAACCAACCAAGGAATCGAAAAACTCCTGAGGCTGAACCGGAGGGGGTAGCTGCTGGGAAACCCTAGGCACTTGCTTACAATGAGGGTGATCTTGAGACATCCTGCAATGAAAACACTAGATATGCATGTTGAATTAATATGCCAATGCAGGTAGCACACTTGGAAAGGATAGAGTTCAACATATTGGAATAATTAGGCTTAAACGGAAAAACATGTATATGTATAGAAATTTAAAAATTTAAATAGCGTATGATGCACGTGCTTATGGATGCATGGAACCTGTCACCGGAGTAAAGGAAAATTTTATCTCGACATGTAAATCCTTGTTCATTGAATTATAAGCTTGTATTGAGTTGGTAATCATTTCTTGTTTTCCCACGGTCTTCTATTCTTCAGATTTATCTGACATCCACTTGAACATTCCCACAACTCAGTATTATGATTTCTGAAACCCGAAGTCTTCTATGCTCACAGAATTAACATCTAGCTTACTCTTTAATAGTTACTCCCCAATTGTTGCCCGAATCCTCTTCATGATTGCCACTTTGATCCAACTCCCTTGTTTACTCTTTAAGAGTTTGAATAATTGAATGAATTCCCTTTTTCATTGTTTGCACTCGATCATCCAACCCTAGCAACTCGTTACCTTCTTTATCGTTTCCATTTGTTGCTTCTTATCTTTTAACGTAACCTCACAACACGACAATTCAGCTTGGATCTTGAAATGCCCCTTAATTAAAATTCCCAAATCATGCTATCCCCCCAATTCTCTTTGCTTCATTTCCATGAAGGTTAAACTTTGTTGCTTCTTGCCTTTTACCATACGTACTCCCTTGATCAAAATTTTCTTGCATCAACTTGTAGGATTGTAGGACTCCAAATATGAACTCTTGAAGTCAACCCTTCTCCACTCATGAAGTCAGCTCCCCGACTTCCCTTGAAAAGTCATTCTCCCGTTATCATCCCGATTCATCAAGTTACCACCATGCCTGAAATCCCTTAAATCTAATCTTTATAAACTGAATAGATTGTAGGACTTGTCTTCTTACTTGTCTACGTCTTGAACACCTAGTTCCCTTTTCTTGCTTCTTTCCCATCCTTTACCGTTTCCATTCGTTGTTCTAAAGTTCCCAATTTTGCACTCTTGCACGACCCTCCAAATTGAATCCGGAAAATAAACTCATTCCACCCGATTATAGAGTCCCTAGCATCTTTACCTTTCATGAATAGATCATCCAAAGCTACTAGCTCGATTTAAATTATCGGAATGATCTTCTTCTCTTACTTGAATTTGCTTCCCAATTAACTAAGTCTCAATTTGTCAACACACCTGAATCTCGAATGATTAGTACCCCAATCTTCCTTCGCCTTGTTCACGAATGAAAGAGACTTCCTTGCCCGCTTGATGCTCTCATTTGGCAACACGATCTCCCTTAACCGATTTTCTTCCTCCAAATTTCACTTTTTGGAATCACAACCCGGTGAACTTGTCTTCAAACCTTTTCCGTACTTGATCCTTAGTCTAAAGTTCCTTGGTAGCACTTTCTATGAATTGATGATCCAAGTTGGTAATTCTCAAATTTAAGTGCTTCTACTTGTAACTCCATATCTTCCAATTCAACGACATCATATTCAACAATCTTTAAAACCCTTTCCCGAGAATACCCCTTTTCCTTATTATTAGAACTCCCGATTTAAGCATCTTCGAACTTTTCTTCTTTTCTCTCTCCCACCTCTCGAATTAATCTCCAACGGCAATCCAGGTATTCTCGCAACACGACAATTTATCTTGACTCAGAAAATAACTTGTCTTACCCGAGTGTAGAATCCCGAACATGCTGATTTGAACCCAAATGTAATTCCAACTTGTACGTAATCGGAAATACTTAATTGACTTTCCTTCCACGCCCTGATTTTAGCCTCAACTTGCACACCCTTCTCAAATCCTGTAGTAGCCCAAAATTATCGAGCAATTGGCCGTGGTTTGATATTCTTTCTACAACCTGTAACTCACAACTTTCTTTGAAATAAATGTATGTGGGTAAGGCGTGCTCATGTCACATAATGATCACATAATTAATGCTCACGACGAAGATTTAATATAAATGCAGCAGGTAATCTATCAATGTTTAAAATAAAACACGTTAAGCACATAATTTCAGAGAATTCAAGATCAGTTAGTTAGCAATAAATAGCAGAAATCGATGCAAAGCACAACTTATCAAGTAATCCAATTAATTCAGAGACTTCAAATAATTCAAATAATGTGCAAGACTCTCAAGTTACCAATTAGTTCCTATGCCGTTCGACCTAGACTTGCCACGACACGACACTAGAACCTCGGTTTTGCAACCGGGCTCTGATACCACCTTAGATGTAGCACCCCTATCCGTAGAGATACCACACCCCCGCACTATAGGCCGATCCACATACGGAATGGACAATCCGTACATGAACTAACCTATAGCGAACGGGTGACAAATAAAAGAAAAGACGAGCTAGGCCGGACTAAACCCCAAAGCAATACCAAACCAAAACATATAAAAGTTAAAAGCGGAAACATTAATATCAACATTACTTATAGGTACCATATTTACATCAAAAGTATAAATACTAATAGGTACCAACATGTATCAATACATTATTATCTCCTATATATTATACAAGTAAAAGTCTCCAAATGATACCAATAACAATAATAGACTAACTCTGAGATACTACTAACAATAACATGAAAGTGCAGGAAGTGCTAGACTCAACTGGACGACCAAACATGACTCCGACTCCCGCCTAGCACACAATCGCGACAACCTGAAAGGTGGGGCGTCAGTCCATGAAAGACTGAGTGAGGGGCATAAATATATATATTAGCGCAATTACATGCAAGTTATATTCTCGGGTAAAGGTTTATAAAAGACAAATATATGATTTCAAGACTAAAGTATTCTTCGCCCGAGAGTACAACAGTCAATATTAAATACTGGTTCATTCCATGCAATCAATCAATACACGGCCCCGACGAGTGAGGGCGGTCTCCAACCGAACTCCAAATGAACATGTACATGCTTGCTTGGTTATCAATAATTAGGTGATCATACAATTCCCATTATCGTGCAATCGTGCAATAGTGTAATCATATAACACGTTCATGGTATGGAAATCATGCAATAAGCCGAGGCGCATCCGTGGTGCCGGACTCGTCCCCAGTCTCCTTCTTCCTCCGGTTTGATGATGGGATTGCAAGGCCCCAACATCCAATCTCATTGAGCAGAGGGTACATGAATCCCTAAGCCCGGAGCTCCTTCCTCCACTAACCTCCTAGTGGATTCAGGGGTGACCCCAAACATGGTGAGGATAGTGCCAGAGTTACCCGTCAGCCCTTGCTTTCCCGGTTGGCTCTGGTCACTACCCTCGGGCCCAAACGTAATCGGTCATGCTACTCGCCTAAACATGCACGAAACAATACATGGCTTGCTTGAACATGACTTGAAATGATCAATGATTTATAGAGATTATAATTATAAATACCTTTTTGGCCGAAATATCACACAAGGGATATACGGGTTCTATATAACTAACAATTAAACCTCACCTTTACCGACAAAAGACAAGTAGGCACGGCCTACGGGGCTTGCTCCTCGTCCCTACAAAGCTGGTCTGTGCAAAACAGACGTGTACACGTGAGACTTGACTCTAAAATGAACAAAATATGACGAACGGCAGAAATGTAACGAGATGACGTGCAAATCACAATGTGGCATGAAAACATCTTGTTTCAGTACATATGGGATCATATAAAAGCAATTCGGGGTCAAAGAAGTCGTTGGATCGAGGGGCTAAAAATGTAATTTTATGCAGAATATTTTGTTCTGCAATACAGGTGGGAACGGCCGTTCCGGGTTCCCTTTGTAAATGGCAACGGTCGTTCCCATGAATCCCCAAAACGCGCCAACGATTTCAATTTAGAAATGCGCCTTAGCTGGGAACGGCCCTTCCGGCGCAAGGCCAAAATGGGAACGGCCGTTCCCATGCTCGGCCGCCTAGTTTAGTTTAAAAGAGGGGAACGCCCGTTCCCACAATGCCTTGAGGTTGGGAACGGCCGTTCCCTGTTTCTGCAACTTACAGAAACAGAGCAAAACAGGGGAGGCTCTCGGCAAAGCAACAAAGCAAGCAACAAATTCCCACTTCAACCAACAAAATTAGGATTTTCTGGTAATATGATGCATATATACTCGAGAAATGATATCATAACACTTAAACACTCAAACTATGGCAAATCATCAAGGAATTCAAGGTTCCATGTTCAAGCTCAAATTCTTCCAAAATTTCATGAATAAATCATGCTATAATCACATACTCATGCCGTGATCACCAAATAATCCATTTAGCACATAACTCTCAAACACTAGCTAGTTCATTTATAATCAAGAATCATGAATTCATGCAACAATCACCTTTGAAGAACAAGAAATGAAGAAGATGAATGATGATCATGATCAAGCCTCAAACTTGGAATTTTTCTTGAAAAATCTTGATGGAGTGATGAAATCTCTTCTCTCTTTTCTTCCTAGATGAACCGAGGATGAGAGGAAGCAAATATGTTGGTGAATTTGGATGAAAATGATCATGAGAAGCTTGGAGATGCAATATACCGTGATTCATCATCCTTGGAATTAATGAAATGATCAATTTGCAACTTAGTCCCTCAAGAGTTTAAATCATGCGATTAAGGATGAAAAGCTTTGGGAATTGATCAATTGAGTCCTTGAAAATGTTATGCAATTTGGTCCCGAAATTTAAAAGAATGAACATATAGGGGCAAGTTGACGATTAAATCCTATTCGATAATTATTTCACGAAATAAATATTTCCAAGTCTTGAAAGGAATTCTCAATTTGATATAAATTGATAAAATCTCATGAAAGTATTATAAAATATAATTTATAAAATTATTTTAGACATAAGATATTAATAAATAAAAACCGGGGCGTTACAACAATTGCTCTTAAGTCTTTGGAGAATTTCTTTTCACTTTTCAATTGCTTTTCTTAAGCCTTGGTCGAATTTTCACAATGGGTGAAAAGTTCGCCTTATAGAGAACAATTTTCTCCTTTGGAATCTAAAACGGATTTTAAGATTCGAAGCCAATCAGACTGGTTAGGACTTTAGTCAACTTATTTGACTCAAGGATGGATACTAATGGGTCGCATTTCAACTTGTAGACAATCACAGAACTATAACCTAAATGCTAAGCAGAGAAAATGTGAGCATATTGAATAATAACGTAACACATAGGATTAAGTCTTTTATCGATGTGGCTCCCACTATTTTTAGAAGGTCTACAAATCCCAAACAACCTTAGAAGAAACTTGCTTTCTCAGTGGGTACTAGGATCCCAAGCATTCTTAGTTTTGGACCCACGACTCGTGAGACATCCAAAGGTCTAAGAATCTTTAGGTAGCTACAAAAATGCCAATTCCATCTCCATGGAATTCCTAGTAATGTTTCTACATCACCTATCTTTCAATCTTGGACCCACGACTCGTGAGACATCCATATCTACTTCAGTGTTGAGCGGGACCCATCCATCATAAGATCTCAATCAAACTTAGTCCAGAACGACCCACGACTCGTGAGACATCGCCCATTCTCAAATGATCAAGAAATATCAATCACCTAAGGTGATCAATCAAGAAACTAAGATTTAATAGGCTGCACTAATTACCCCACGACTCGTGAGATAGCAATTAGCTTACCTACTAACTCTTAAATCCTATTGATGGAATGCTAGGAATTTTATTACCGTAATAGAATACCTATTTATTCAAAAATTGCTCAAGATTTAATTAGGGATGTCTGGTTTTTGAACTCAACATTTATTTACCGTAATAGAGGGTTGTCTGGTTTTTGAACTCACCAACATGTACAGTTATCCATTTTTAATTGTCTTGATTAATGAAGTTTCACATAAAATACATCACAGAAACAATTAGCGGATAACATGTCCCAGCATGATACTAATATAAGATGAACATGGGTATCCTATCTTATGTACAATTATGGGAGCCACTCCATAATTGCTAGTTCTAACATTCATGCCACATAAGACAGTTCATATCACATTGGGTGTAACAGCCCGAAAACCCGCCTGTTGATATTGTCCGCATTGGTGCCTAAAATCGACACCCTCAAGGTTTTGTTTCTCCCAATAGCTAAGATCACCATCCGGGAAAAGGCCTCAACAGTGGGAGGTTTCCACCCACTTATAAAGTGGGTTTAGTTCCCCTCCCCAACCGATGTGGGACTAGCAACTTTGGCTTTTACATAGGGGTACATAATTTATGGAAAACCCTATCTATTACATTAATAGAAACCCTCCTAAACATTTTGAGGGGTCTTCTCTTATGACCACCGTTCTTCAAGTGTTCCTTGTGGATCCTTCTTGCTCCTTAGGTGCTTGTCTCCAAAATGAAAAGAAAATCAATAATAAGGAAAGCCACATAATAAGGAAAGCCACATAATAAACACATAACAGTACGCACATGAGTAGGGCTCCAACCCCAATTGAAATAACCTAACTATGGGGCTCTGACCCCAATTGAAATCATCCATGTGCATAAATTAAAACATTTACAACACTAACCCATGATCACCTACACTAGCATAATCCGATTGAAATTTAAATTTACCAACTAAATTTAAAATTCCCTTGACTTCAAGTTACAATAACTTAAGTGATTTGATATAGTTCAGTATTCAAGAATTTATTCAAAACACGAATTCGGATCAATTTGCCAAAATATCATTCAAAGTGATATTTAATATTTTCTCGAAAAATTAGAACTTGACTTTAATTCATAAAATCCCAAATTTTATAATTATTTCAAATAAATAATTTTATAAAATTAAAATCAAATTTTAAAATAAAATCAGATTTTACAAAACGGGATTTTAACGAAACTTGGAAAACACGAAACGAAAATGAAATGGGGTCCGAAAACCCTTGGTGAGGCACGCAGCCAAAGCGGACTCGCGCGCGCCATGTGCGTTATTGCGCACACAGCCCGTCTGGGCTTACCGGGATATGCCGACGGTGTGGGGCAGGAAGGGCGTGCAGCGCCTACGTGATGCAACCGTGCGCGCAACCCCGCACACGACACGTTTGGCAAATTCAAGATTTCCAACTTCGAATTAAAACAGTTCAAACAAATCTGAATCTAACCAGGTTTATTCAGGAAACAATTTTAGCAAAATTTTCAAGAAACAGTTTTGATCCGGCAATTTCGTATTTCAAACAAAAACCAAGAATACATGACTATCATCCAAATTCAAGAATTTTTAGTCAAAATTCTAAAACAGTAAAGATACAATACGAACGTTACAAGGTGGCTCTGATACCACTAGTTGGAAAACAACAGAGTTAAAGCAGCGGAAGTTTAAAAAATTTTCCAAAGCGAATCGTGATCTTGCAATGTTCGTATCGTAACGTTGGGATATCATGAAACTTACAACAATTGAAGCTTTCTTGAAACGTTTTGAGCCGCCCTCAAACGTTCTTCATGCGGCATGAATCGCCATTTCTTGATCGATTCTTTCTTTCAGATTCCAAAGTAGAAATCCTACAGAGTATTAATCCACACCAACCTAGATTCAAATCATGTTACTGAGTATACTAGTACTATAACAAGCGTATTAAAGAAACAAGAAACGAGATTAAATTGAGAGCATGATTAAATCTCTCTTCAAAACTCCTGTTTGACGAAGATTGATCAGCCACACCATTGCCTCGAAAAACATGTCTTACGAACATCTTCTGCACAAACCGACTTCGTATTCTCAAGAAACTCGTATTTTTGCAATCTGATTATGCGATTGAAAAAACATTTCCGTTAGCCCTTGATATATATATATGGGGTTTCCTAAACCCTAAGTCTGTTTTAGGAACAGGATTCCTAGTTTGACTTTTCTTCTATTTTTCTTTCTCTCCAAGCAATAACATCTTATCTAACGAAGATATTATTCTTCTAGAAAGAGCTCCTTCTAATCAAATTAGGAATATTTAATTATTCCAATAATAATTAAATATCTTGAATTAATAATATCTTATTCTAATAAAATTAGAATTATTGTTAAATATAGGATATTTTATATTTAACTTAAATTAGAATTATTGTTAAATATAGAACAATTAAATAATTAAATATCTTGAATTAATTCTCCAATTAATTCCATGAAGGGCCTTAGAATTAATTCACCAATTAATTCTAACAAGATAAAATAAATTCCTAATTAATTTCCTTTGGGCTATATAATTAATTCACTAATTAATTATATTGTGGCTTTATATTTAATTCTCCAATTAATTATATTTGGGCTTGATAATTAATTCTCTAATTGATTAACACATGATCCAATTTCTCAAATGGATCACACGTCCCAAACAATGCTCTCGATCCACACGTGTACTTTACACTGTGGTGTCGTTTCGATCAACTATTTGATCTTTCCATAATACCCTTTGAACCCGGTATTTGTGTGTGACCCTCTAGGTTCAATTTCAGTTAGTAGTAAGCCTAATTAATTAATACACTTTATTAATTAATTACCTCACAGATCACACGACCATAGTCTAGCAATAAGTGTGTGACCCCTAACCGAAATGTGAATGTATATTCGAATGAACCTTTCAGTCAATGACATCATGTGGGATACTATAACGCCCCGCTTTTCCAGTGCACGGACTATGCCTCGTGTCGACTTTCTTGTGCCCTTGATTATGTAATTATGTGATTTATGTGGCCTTATTTGCCGCTCCTTCAGAGTTTAGGGGCTTGTTTGTAATTTTGTCTTTCAAGTGTTTTTTGGTCATTTCTCACCCGATCGAGATTTTGACCTCTTTGACCCCTTTAACGCGTTCGGGGCATCGAAACGAGTCCGTAGACTCTAAGTTTGCCCATTTATGACGTCGTTAACCCCTTCTTCCGACCGTTTTCGCGTACGAGGACCCAAGATATATACCCGGATCCTCGTAATTCGTGCCATAACGCAGTAGACTCCAGCTCTCTCTCTTCTCCAGCGATTCAAACTGATCCCACCACTGCTCAAACAAACTCAAGGTATGAAAACACACACTAGCTATAACTTGCTCGTTTCTCGACGGAATTCGATGTGTTAATAGTGGAAATTCATCAGCTCGACGAGCCCGACATGATGGTATAAGAATCACGGCCTGAAACCCAGTGGTGGCGATGAAAAGACGAGTTGCAAGTAGCGGTGGCACCACCGCCACGTTCGCCGACGGATTTGGACGGTCTCCGGCATCGGAATCGTTCGGATTTTGGACAGGCTGGTGGCGCAACTTCCTGGCGATTCATTCTAGAGTATCGGCGCGGTAAATAGAGGCCACATGGCCACGCACGCGCAGGTGAAAGGAAACGCGGCAGCGCGTGAACAGTAACTCCGCCGCGTTCCGGTCGCTTTTTCGGAGGAATTCCAACGGTTTCCTACCTTTTTCTGTAACACCTCTCTTTGTAGGTACGCCATGTTTCAACTTCCTTGTGTGTTTAATTCGGTGATTTTGTGCTTTGCGTGGCCCTATTTTGAACTCTTTTAGAGTTTAGGGGCCTTTTTCTAATTTTCTCTTTTTAGGGGTTTTACGATCATTTCTTGTTCGGTCCAGAGTTTGACCTTTTTGACCCCTGCTTCGCGTTCGGGGCAGCGAAACGAGTCCATAGACTCTATGTTTGCCCATTTCTGACGTCGTTAACCCCTTCTTCCGATCGTTTTCGCGTACGAGGACCCGAGATAAATACCCAGATCCTCGTAATTCGTGCCAGAACTTCAGACTTGAGCTCTCTCTTTTCTTCTCCCGCGATGCAGTTACTGTACACACACACTCACGGTGTAAAAACATGTAGAACTCCAAACTTGGCTTATACTCGACGAAATTTGACGAACCAATAGTCCATTTCGGAGAGCTCGATGAGCCCGACACGATGATACCAGTTTCGTGGCCTGAGAATGGCCGAAGGCGGTGCAGTGGTGGTCCCAAGGTGGCGGGTTGCGCCACCTCATCGCCGGCGACAATCCGGCGAGCTTCGCCGGCCAACACCACCCTACCCCCATGTTTTCCGACCCGCTGGTGACGATTTCGGCCTCGTTTTGGTGTGAAAACCACCGCAAGTGGCACTTCCGGCAGTTGCAAAAACGGCGAGAAAGGGGCCTTGATTTTGTCGGCTATTTCGGCGGCGGTTTGCGATGGTAATGGTCAGGTTTGGTAAGGCCTCGAGTGGCGCATCGTTCCACGTTGGTGGCACAGCCAATGGAGCGGCGGTAGTGGCGCACGTGCCGCCGGAAGTTCACGTCATGGCGGCGCGGTACTGTAGCGGCGGGTTTCACCGCCTTCCCTCAGCGTTTTTCGACGAGGCTTGACGGTTTCCCACCTTTTTCGACCCCCTGAGCTCGTTTTCGGCATCGATTCATGCAAATAATGGCCGTAGGCGGTGGTTTTGGCGCTGCACAGTGGTGGTTCGCGGTGGAGGTCCGCTCCGGAGATAATTTTCGGCGATCATTATATGGCTTTCGAAGAGCTCATCACGGGTAAGACAATGCCTTTTACGGATCTCATTTTCGTTCACCGGTTTGGAAGTAATTGGATTTTGAAGATTTTACGGTTTTGTATTCTTGGATTTGAAATTGGAGACGAATGGCTTGGAATTTGCAGAAATTGGTTGAGGAATTGAAACGAGCATGAGGAATACTTGCACGAGTGAGTTTTGGGGATTTTTCCGGCAAGCTCCGGCGGCGGCCGAGCGGCGGGTCGCCATTGTTCCGGCGGCTCCGGTGGCGGCATTCCGGCGGGCTTCGGACAGTTTGTCCGCCTCATTGTGGTGAGTCCAACGCCACTTCCCGTTCGTCAATCGGACACTCGGTTTATTTGTTACGAATTTATTGGTGTATTTGGGACATATTTGATTTAATTGTTTAAATGCGAATTAATGGCCATATGCTTGAATTGTCGATCGGAATGAATTCCAATGAATATGAAATCATGTATTAAATGAAATGTGATATGTATGGATGCTTTGAATTGTGAATTGAACCCCGTTATGCCGAAATTGTATTAGTTGTTAATTGTTTTAAAATTTAATTCGCTCTTGTATGCTCGATAAATTATTGAATATGCATTGTATGGTATTTGAAAATATGTAATGAATGATGAATGTATGATTTCATGATTGTTGGTGATATTAGTTTCATTTCATGCCATTAGATTTAATATAGCCCTTGTAGAAAGGGTGTTCGTGTAATTTCACTAAACATATAAATTGTATGACTTCCATTAATTAATCCTTGTCGAAGGGGTGTTCGTGTAATTTCACTAAACATATAAATTGTATAACTTCAATTAATTAATCCTTGTTGAAACTTTGTAATTTAGGTTTAATTTCTTAATTTAAAATAAACCTATTATGCGATATATGAATTGTATGCAACTTATATGATTAAATTGTGGCAACTTATATGATTAAATTAGAAACTTTTGCACCTAAGAAATAAGTTATTCGTACGAATATGAATTGGTTATTTGATATTTGAATTTATATGGAATAATGTGACATGCATTGCTTTTCTATTTTGTTTGTTTTAATTAATTGTGCATAAGAACATCTCTTGAGGTGTTTTATGAATATGTTGAGTTATGTGATATTTTATTTTGCAATTAATTAGTATGAATGTGAACTTTGCTTATGTGACTGCATTTCTTAAGTGCTTGAGCATGTGCCGTGCGTCTTTATATGGTTGTCTGAGTCTGAGTCTGAGTTCTGTACTGTGTTTTGTGTGTTTAGTTGGTACAGGTGCACCTGGGGTGGTGACTTGTGGTCGTGCAGGTTCCGGGGTGGACCATTTGCTTTGGGTTTGGCTTTGTCTGGTACCAGGTGAGGGTGTTTTCGTTCTAGTTACATACTAAACCCTACAACCTTATGTGACAAATTTGGCCAAAATCTTATGTATATATATATATATATGTTATTTTCAAGTGGAGTCATCGAGTAAATTATTATCGAGTAACCTTTTCTCCAAAATTATGGAATATGTTATCTATCTTATGAATTCAAATGTTTTGGCGAGATTATGTATGTATCATATGATTGCACGGGCCCAGGGACTTAGTGCAAGTGGCTATCCGGGGAGGCAAGGGCTGACAGTGATCCCTTATACTAGTCCCACCACATTTACGGTGATACCGGCCCTCGCTAGGAGGTTTAGCGGGGAATGGGAGCTGAGTGCCCTTGGGGGATTCATGTACCCCCATTGGCCTATGTATGAGGTGGTCGGGTCTTGCTAACCCTTCCACCACCCGGAGGAAGAAGGTTGGAACTTATTTTATTATTATAAGTATGTTATGATTGTTATGCACCGTGCGGTAAGGCCAGGACACGGATTGCCCAAACGACTATGTTTTATGTTATGTTATATGACTTGTGTGTATTATAAGGTATTGTATGATCACGTATTCAATGTATTAAAGATATTTGTCGTACACGGTCGGATTTTGGTTGGAGATGATGCACGCTCACTCGCCGAGCCTTTATGTTTATGTATGAATTATGAACTTAATGAATTTAATATGATTAGTCGTAAAGTCCGAGCATTGCTTAGTTACTCTCTTGCCCTCTTGGGAATTAACTTTAAATAAAACTTTGGTCGGGATTTATAACTTGCATGTGCATGTTTTTATATATATTTATCGCTTCTGCTCCCTCAGTCTTCTAGAGACTGACCCCCCTCCCCCTCCCCCCCCCCCCCCTCTTTTCCACTTTTCAGTTCTTGCAGGTTTGAGCTAGGCGCTTTGAGTCGGGTCGGTCGAGTCTGTGTCGGTCTGTTTTATTTGTTAAGGACTTTGTTTTGATTTGTGAAGGGAACTATGTATATGATATGTATATATTATGCAGGTTGGTGCTTATGATTTGGATGTATGAATTTCGGGACAAGTTAGGACAGGTGTTCGGTTTAGATGAACCCGTTTTGATTATATACTTGATCGGGACAGGTTTCTAGGGCAGTTGAACCCGTTTAGTTGATGTTGAGTTACCTTTTGAAATATATGAATTATGATTGTTGATTAATGTTTTTGAGAATTTGTATTCTGTATCGCTTCCGCATTCAGGTTTTGCATAATTGCACTTGTACAGGGTTTAGGTACCGCCTAGCTTAGGTTAGTTTTTCGTTTGTCACCCGTTCGTTGTGGCTTGGTGCGTGTGCGGACTTTTCATTTCGTACAAGTGTCGGGTCATAGTGCGGGGGTGTGGTGCCCCACCGCTTGGGGCGCTACATTTTCGACGTCCTGATACCATTTCCGACATCAATTCGGACAGAAAACGATCGTAGATAGCAGTTCCAACAAGGCAGTAGAGGCGTAGCTAAGAGGCGGCGGTTCGGCCTTTTCCGGTGGGTTTTTGGTGATGGGCCCTTCACAAGAATTAGTCTACTCGACGTGGCCGAGCATTTCGTGTTGGTGGCGGTGCAAAAACCGGCCGGTGGTGGTGAACCCGCGGCAGAACCGGCGGTTCAATGCTAGTCAACTCTCAGGCTACTTTTTTCGGTAATTATGATATGGGTTTTGAAGGCCTCGTTACGGGCTTTCCAACAGTATGTCTTTCGTTTTACAGTTTGCGTTTAATTGCAGTTTTCGTTGTAGGGATTTAGTTCGGTTTTTCGCTAACGAAATCCGGTGTGTTTGGTATTTTATGAAATTGAATGAGGGCTTTTGTCGAGCAGGCCGAGGTGCACATTTCTGTGCTTCCGAGGATTTTTCCGGCCACCGAAGGTGGTGGTTTGACGGCTTTCAGTGGCGGTCCGGTAGGCTCAGGTGGCGGCATTCCGACGCCTTCCGGACAGTGTGTTCCTTTCGTCGTGATGAGTCTACCACCGCATTCCGACGCCTTCCGGACAGTATGTTATACGTTAATTGCCTTAAATTGTAAGTTGATCTTGTACGTTCAATTAATCGATGATTCTGAATTGTATGATGTATGATAATATGATATGATATATGAAAACTCGAATTCTTAACTCATTGATTTTATGAGCCTCGTTTCATGTCGATTACTTGCCTTAATTGATTTAATTGTGAATTGTTTGAATATATTTGAGTTCGCATAATTATTCCGCATGCTTATTTAATTTAAAATATGAACTTAACGTTCATGAATCATACGTGTAGCTTTAATTGTATGTTTAATTGATATTTGGAACCTTAAATACACACCCAAACATTTCATGACTTTTATAATTTATTATATATTGAATCATTGCATAACATATTGATACCATTTCGTGAACATTGTCGTGCGTCCTATTTGGGTCATATTGAGTCTCCTCTCACTGGTACACATTGTTCCCTTTATTGTACAGTTCTTCTCCAGGGTTGAGACTTCTGGATCGAATAGGCAACCGTAGTGCTCTTGTTCTTGTTCTTGTCTCGTGGTTTTCCACGTGAGGTTTAATTTCTAGTTATATAGAACCTATACAACCCTTACGTGAGATTTCGGCCGAAAGGTATTTATATCTATAATTTTCCATGAAATTACTCATGATTTCAAGCAAGCCAAGTTGATTGCAAGCAAGCCATGTTCATTGCAAGCAAGCCATGATTGTTCACGATTCAAGCATATTTTGGCGAGTACCATGATTGCACTTGGACCCCGAGGGTAGTGTATTGAGCCAACCGGGAAAGCAAGGGCTGACGGGTAACTCATGCACTATCCTCACCACTTTGGGATCACCCCTGAAGCCACCAGGAGGTTTGGTGGTGGAACGAGTTCCGTGCGTGGGAGTCATGTTCCTGACGTACACCATATCGTGGATGGTGAAGGCTAGCTACCTTCCCATCATTGGAGGGAGAAGGAGACTGGGGACGGGTCTGGCACCATGGATTGTCCTCGGGTTATTGCATTGTTTTCATTCAATGATTGTATTACTTAAATACACTACTGCACGACTGCACTATAATTGAATCGCATATGATCACTCATTTACTAATAAAGCAAGCATGTACCATTCACACTTGGAGTAAGGTTGGAGATTGCCCTCACTCGCCGGGCCACGTATCGCATGAAATATATTGAATGAATTGTTAAATTGGACAGTTGTATTCTCAGGTGAAGAATATCTCATTATTGAACTTATATTCTTATCTTTTCTAAAGCGTTACCCGATAATATAACTTGCATGTTAACTGCGCTAATATTTATATAAACCCCTCACTCAGTCTTTCATAGAGTGACGCCTCTTTTCCTTTCCTTCCAGTTTCTTTTGCAGGTGTTGGTTACTAGGCGGAGTTAGAGTTGTCGAGTCATTGTTCAAGTCTCACCCACATACACTCACTGCATACTGTATTGTTTCTAAGTATTGTATCGACTTATTATTGTTGGCCGGTGTGCCACTTAGTGAATTGATATTATTTCAGGACAGGTTCTGGAGCTAGTTGAACTCGTTGTTATGTTGTTACCTTGTATTGATTCGGGATAGGTTAGGATAGGTGTATTGATTAGGGGAACCCGTATTTAAATTCTTGTTGGATTTCATTTATTTCTTTGATATTACATGAATGGTTTCCTTGCTTCCGCATTTTAGTTATTGTTGATTGTTCCGGGGTTAGCTTCCGCCTAGTCAGGACGGTTATTTTAGTTATTGTTGATTGTTCCAGGGTTAGCTTCCGCCTATTTCATATGTGGATTAAACTCATAGTGCGGGGGATGTGGTGCCTGTCGTTGAGGGTGCTACATCTTTAAGTGGTATCAGCGCTCTAGGTTACAAAACCGGAGTTCTAGTGGCGTATTTTGTCAAGTCTAGGTCGTACGGCTTAGGAACTACTTGTCAATGTGTGCATTGCATCGCTTTTAACCTTGAAACGTGATTATTTCAAAACTTTGTTGATTTATATGTTGCATTTTGCATCGAATCCATGTTTTTGGTGTAATTACGTGGCATGAGCATGTACTAATCGCATACATGTATTTCAAAATGAGTTGTGAATTATAGGTTACGAATATAATATCAAACCACGGCTACTCTCTACTGTAAATCTTGTCTACCACCCGTTTTTCTTTTGGTTGGAAGTTGTAAAGAATGTATCGGAAATCTCAGACCAGAATTGAAGAGCTACGATCTCGTCCAATTGGGTTATGATTCCCCGAATAGAAAGAACAATTAGGAGAGTAACTCATCGGTGTGAGTAAAGTTGGGTGATGCTCGATGAAGAGAGTAGTAGGGTGTGGCGTCTACAACTTGCAAGATCAACATTTACCCATCTACGTTACAAAGTCCTTTCAACGGCATTCCATAGAATTTGTCAAGTAAGGGAAGAGTGAAGAAAAGGTCGAGGATGTTTTGGATTCGATATTATATCAACATAAAGCTGAGAACCTTCAAGAGAATTAAAGTAAAGGAGGTTCGTGGTAATCAGCAACAAAGCTTAACTTACGTGGAAAAGAAGCAAAGGAAAATATGGAAAATGGTATGGCTTGGGATTTCGATTGAGGAAGAAATAAAGGAACTCTAGCAATCCGGTGGATATAAATTTTGGAAGACAATCTTGCTAAAGGTTTTATCTAGTCGGGGTATTTTCTAGATCCAAGCTGAATTGTCGTGTTGTGGGGTCACGTTAAAAGATATCAAGCAACAAATGGGAACGATAAAGAAATGCAAAGAATTTCTGGGTGGATTTTGGGCGATCAAGTATAAACAATTGGAAGGGGAGTTCATTTAATTATTCGAACTCCTAAAGAGTAAACGAAGGAAGTTTTGATCAAACTGACAACCATGAAGAAGACTCGGGCAACAATTGGGGAGTGATTATTAAAGAAAAGGCAAGATGCTAATTCCATGAGCGTAGAAGGCTTCAGGTTCAAGAAATCGTAATTCCAAGCCGTGGAAATGTCCAAGTTGATGCTAGATGATTCTGAAGATTAGAAGACCATGGGAAAAACAAGAAATGACCAACAGTTCGAGAGAAGCTTATAATTCAACAAACAAGGAATTAGGTGTCGAGATAAAGCTTCCCAGTAGTACGGTGACAGGTTCATTACATCCATAAGCAGGTGCATCATCCACCGCTTTAAATTATTTAAAAAATTTTATTTATATACGCTTCTTCAATTGACATACTTACTCAAACGTGCTGCATTATTAATTATTTGAAAACTTATTACGTGCATTGACATTCTTAACTGGCATGCATTATTTAGTGTTTACTTGATAAGAATCTCCTTTGCTTCCCCCTCAAGTATTACTCTGACCGAGTCTCATTTGAATCAAGAAGAGAATAAATATTTGGGTTGCAAATTGTGAATCAAAAAGAAAAAAGAAATACCGAGAATTGGAAGATGGAACCGGAGAATAGAACGAGAGAAGTAAGTGGCTATCTCTACCTAGCATTTTAAGGCAATTGTGAGGGAGATCACTTGGCATGTGGAACAACTAGAATCATTTAAACCATGGATGCAAAAATGATGAAATTTAGGATCTGTGATCCGCGACCAGTGCAATAAATTTAAGGAATTAAGATAGAAAATTCTTAAGGTGAAAAGTGCGATTACTTATGAACTTAAATTTACAGTAGTGTTCGAGGAAGTTACTTCCTGTGGTAGCAATGGAAATACAAGTCATGATGGACATGGAAGACCTAATGATAGTAACAGGAAAAGAATGAGACGGCTTTGTTAGTTAAACCTTTAGAGTGGAAGTCAACCTACTACGCTCGGGGTGAAGATCTCCATCGGGCATCAAAGAGAGTGGTTCGTTTGGAAATTCATAAGTACGTGATTCAGACATCGAAGATGATGGTATTATCAAGGAACTTTTGATGGATGCCTTTGTTAGCTTTGGTAAGAGAAATTTCAATCGAGCTAACCTCCTTGAAGACGGTGTCAACGAACCCTAGTTAATCAAGTCCTCAAAAAGAATTAAACCAATTGAAGTCAATGAATGAAGTTGGATTAGAAATTGAAGATTGGGTCGATATCGGATTTTCCCAACTATTCAGGAAAAGAAAAATTATACATTCCACTAAACTTTTGAAATATCATTAAACAACCCCAGTGCTGTGTAGGTGGTATACTCTTATATGGTCAGAGATAATAGAGTGAATCTGGTACAAGGATGAATATTCTGAAAGTATGCAGGATAGACTAGTACTCGGTTAATTGAAGAAGATAACAGTGAGTAAGGGTCTGACTTTCTCAGTCAAGCATATATTAAAGATATGAAAGACAAGTTGGGAGTCAAGCCAGCTAGAGATCAGATTATCCAAACCGTGGAACAAAGTCACAACATCAATTCCCTTACCACGGTGAACGGTACACTAATCATTCATGGCATAATATGAAAGACAAGTTGGGAGTCAAGCCAGCTAGAGATCAGATTATCCAAACCGTGGAACAAAGTCACGACATCAATTCCCTTACCACGGTGAACGGTACACTAATCATTCATGGCATAAGCATACATGCACCGTTTATTTAATTAATTCTTGCTATTATTTAATATACTTGCTAAAATGTAATATGTGATGATTGATGTAATTTCTTAACCGAGTTATTCTGGTGGATGTATGTCTGACTCTTGTAATAAGTGGTGTTCTATGATACAAAGATGCTGGATTCTTTCTAAGTTTTGTGCACGAGAGATGTTGGATTCTCTTGTACTTAGGTATTCGAGAGATGCTGGATTCCCTCGGATTTAGGGGTTTGAGAAATGCTGGATTTTCTCAAACTAGAATGTTTGGGAGATTTTGGGATCTGTCAAACTTAGGTTGAGAGATAGGGTTCCCTCAATTATGTGCTCGAGAGACAGGGTTCTCTCCTTTCTGTGTGCTCGAGAGACGGGGTTCTCTCCTTTCTGTGTGCCGAGGGACGGGTGTAACGCCCGAGCGCGAGACGTCACATCCCCCGCACCATAACCCGACCCGTATACGAAATGGATTTCCATACACGTGCCGAATCATAGCGAACGGAGACATACACACTCGCTAAGCCAGGCGGGACTAGCCTATAACTTAACCCCAACAACAATCAAAGTAACAACAGAGAAATAGAAAAGCAGAAGCAATCATTCATATGTTATATATTGAGCTAGATGCTCTAGGTACCAACAGGTAATTCATATATTGAGCTAGACGCTCTATGTACCAATATTTAATGTACGATACATATAGGTACCATATCATGTACGCTCCATACATATACAAAAAATCCAAATGTATCAAAATGTAGACATAAGTGAGTGTAAAGGAAAGGCTAGACACTATGCAAGACTCTCCTCCCGACTCGCATCCCCCCTAGCATACCCTTCCTGCAAAAACAACTGAAACAACTCCGGGTTCAGTCTTCGACAGACTGGTGGGTATAAAAAGAGAGGCATAATATCATAATATTGCGGAATTGAAACACATACATGCAAGTTATAATCCTTATTTGATGTTTAGAAGCATTTCTCCCAAGTGGGAACTAGATACAACGAATAGGATTATAACAATTCATTCGTTCATTAGGTCATTAGTAGCCCGCCGAGAGGGCGTGCATTATCTCCAACCACCACCACGTGTAATCCATTAATCATTCATTCATTCGTTCATTCATTCATACATTACATTCTTTCGTGCACATACATTCGATCGTTCATTCAATCATTCATATACTCCTTTTTCCTCCGGGTAGGGAACGGGTTTGCAAGGCCCGAGCCCTCATTCATTAATACTAGAGGGGTACATGAATCCCCAAAAGCGCGGGACCCCTTTCATTCACTAATCTCCTAGTGAAATCCAGGTTGCCGAAATTGTTGGAACTAGTATATGTGGATTCCTGTCAGCCCATGCTTCCCCGGTTCACCAATACACTAAGTCCCGGGCCCTCATTCATTGTGATCATTCATACATTTCTCGCCAAAACATTTTGGTAGGACAATCATAATAAAGGCTTCTGATAAAAAACATTTGCTCGTTAAAAAACTTGGTATAAATACCTATATAGGGTTTTGGCCAAAATCTTGCACATTAGGTGTTCGGGTCATATCGTTAACTAATAGAAGAGAAACCCACCTGGTAGATAAAAGAACCCGACAAGCTCTCACTGCCCGACCTCGTCACCCACTGGATCAAGATCTGTGCGACAAAGGTAGTGTGAGACTCAATTATGACCACATTAGACGCTCGGCTATGCAATATCATGTTAAGGAATGCTTAAAATGCAATAATGTGTTCAAATATGGTCATGAATATCATAGAATCCAATTAAACACATAACTCACCAAGTTTCGTTCATTATACTGTAAAACCGTATTCAATCCCCGTTCATATCGTTCACACTTTCATACTTTCATTCATATGGTCATCAATATCATATATCAATCATACAACATAGCTTTAATACAATCACGTTACATATCATTCACAATTACGAGCAATAAACGCAAAACAAGCAATAAAAGAGTTCCCGCAAAGCTGCCATTTCAAATGACACTGCCGTGTTGAGTTTTCAAAGGAAATGGACACGGCCGTGTCCGAGGTTTAAAATCAGAAAAATTCAAAGTCGAGGGCTTGACACGGTCGTGTTGAGTTTACAAAGCATTTGGACACGGCCGTGTCCGAGATTAAATTCAGAAAAAAATCAAAGTCGAGAGCCCAACACGGTCGTGTCCATTTTCGGTTCAAAGCTGACACGGCCGTGTCAGCTCATCGTTTTGCCAAGAAAAACAGAGCAGAAGCTCTGTTTCTCGAGGAAAAAGCTTGCAAAACAGGGGCAACCAAAAGGAAGCTCTTATACACACTTAGACATGCTTTCAAGCCATAAAACTCATATATATCATGCAATCCATTCATACTTACAAGAATTCATGTATAAAATTGGCAAAAGATCACCCAAACACAAGCTTTCAACCATGGAAGCTTCAAACTTCAATAATGGCACAACATGCTATACACAACCAACATGTGATTCAAGATATAGAAATGATGAGGAAGTTATAAGGTTCATATTTCATGTATCAATCCCCTATTAAACCATGAGACACCAAGGTTCAAGCTCAAACCTTCTATTCATGCTCATACTCAACACACAAGAATCCTTCACTCATGCCAAGCTATTCATAGATGAAAAGATAGAGGAGAAGATGGAGAGTTTAAATCCTAACTTACCTTGGAAGAAGATGGAGGATTGATCAAGCTTGAGCTCAAAGCTTGGAGGATCAAAAAATGGAGGGTTTCTTGGAGTTTCTCCTCTTCTCTCTTGAATGATGATGATCGATGAATGTGATGGAGCAAGAAGATAGGAATGCTGATATTTAGTGATAAAATGGGTAGAATACGGGTCGGTTCAAGTCCGGTTCATTTAATAAACGGTTCAAACAATTATAGGGTTGAGGTTGTGGAAAAGTTTGTTGTCGAAGGTTCAAACGATATCAAAAAGATACAAGGTCAAGTTTAATAGATAGGTAACGTCGAAACAAGTTCAACGCCAGTTACGGATCTCGATTTCGAGGTCCGGAGCTCAAGATATCGCGAAAACCGTTCAGGGTTGCCTATATACAAATAGGTCCCTAAACTTTCAAAAAGTGGCAATTAAGCCCGAACCCAATTTCGAATTGAGTCCAAAACATTCAAATAAGTTACGATTAAGCCCACGTCTTACACGAAACATGTAATTTCATTCAATTAACACCGAATTCACGAAATTCACATTCTCACAAATTCATTCATATATTCATAACTCAAATTAGAATTCATATAAAATTTAAACAATTAAATCAAATTAGAAACAAATTCAATTAGTAAAACAAAATATAACTCATATAATTAAATGTAATTGCGCACGTAACTCTTACCTGCACGTGTGAAAACACGGGGCGTTACAACCTCTCCCCCTTAAAGAGAATCCGTCCTCGGATTCAATGCTCGGTCGGAAACAACTCGGAATAAAACTTCTTCATTTTCTCTTCCGTTTCCCACGTGGCTTCTTCCGTCTTATCACTTCGCCACAACACTTTCACCAAGGGAAATCGTCTGTTTTGAAGTTCTTGAAATATTTGATCCAGAATGTTAACTGGTTTCTGAACGAAAGTGAGATTCGGTTCAAGTTCTGCTTCCTCAACCGGTATGATCACGGATTCATCGGGATAGTACTTCCGAAGTTGTGATACATGGAAGACATTGTGAATACCCGTTAAACTTGGACGCAAATCCAATCTGTAAGCTGTATCTCCGATTCTCTCCAAAATCTCATAAGGTCCCAAATATCGGGGATTCAACTTTCCTCCTTTTCCAATTCGGGTAAATCCTGTTCGAGGTGAAGCTTTCAGGAATACCCTATCCCCTACTTCAAATTCAAGATCTTTCCTTCGCTTGTCTGCATAACTTTTCTGTCGATCTTGGGCTGCTTTCATCCGTTGTCGAATAATTTGAACCTTTTCAATAGCATCTTGAATAGCTTTGGAAGGTTTATCTTTCTTTTCACCTCTTTGTACCCCTTCTTGCTTACTCCACTTCCATTCTTCCAAATCGAAAAACAACGGGGATTGACACTTTCTTCCATAAAGAAACTCATACAGTGCCATTTCTATAGAAGCTTGATAACTATTATTGTAGGCAAACTCAATCAAGGGCAATTGTTCATTCCATGAACTCAAGAAATCCAACGCACACGCCCTTAACATATCCTCAAGATATCTGATTAACCTTTCAGATTGCCCGTCAGTCTGTGGATGAAAAGCTGTACTGAATTGAAGCTTGGTTCCCAAACACTTCTGTAATTCTTGCCAGAACTTGGAAGTAAATCTTGGATCCCTGTCAGAAACAATACTAGCTGGCACTCCATGTAACCGAACAATCTCATCACAATACCTCTTAGCCAACTTACCTATCTTATCTGACATCCGAACTGCAAGAAAATGCGCAGACTTGGTTAACCTGTCCATGATTACCCAAATTCCATCGACTCCACCTTTCACTCTAGGTAAACCCGATACAAAGTCCATTGCTATTTGTTCCCATTTCCATTCTGGAATAGGTAGTGGCTGTAACAATCCTGACGGTTTTTGATGCTCAGCTTTCACTAGCTGACAAGTCAGACAATGCTTCACATAATTCACTACGTCTCTCTTCAGCCCGTTCCACCAATAATACTGTTTCAAATCCCGATACATCTTGTTTCCACCAGGATGTACCGAATACACAGTTTTATGAGCTTCATCCAACATAGCTCCTCTCAACTCCATTGGAACTACCACTCTGTCCTTAAATCGAAAAATTCCCGTATCATCGAATCCAAACGGACACTCGGAGTACGATCGAGCCTTCTCAATCAACTTCTGAATCTCAATATCCGTCCGTTGTGCCTCAAATATCTGTTGCCTTAACTCTGGACGTACTGAGATGTTACCAATACGAGCCTTTATCTTAACCAATTCCATTGGTTGTCCAATATTTACCTTCAAATTGGATACACTAGCCTTCCTACTCAATGCATCCGCGACCACGTTAGCTTTACCCGGGTGATACTTAATCACACAATCATAATCCTCGAGAGTCTCCATCCACCTTCGTTGCCTTCTATTCAAATCTTTCTGAGAGAATAAGTACTGAAGACTCTTATGATCGGTGAAAATCTCAAAAGAAGTCCCATACAAATAATGTCTCCACTTCCCTAGGGCAAAAATCACCACTACAAGTTCGAGGTCGTGAGTGGGATAATTCTTCTCATGCTCTTTCAATTTCCTAGAGGCATAAGCAATTACTTTCCCATTCTGCATCAGAACACAACCTAAGCCTTCATGGGAAGCATCCGTATACACCATAAACCCTTTAATACCACCCGGAAGTGCAAGTATCGGTGCAGAAGTTAACTTATCTTTCAAGAGCTGAAAACTGGCTTCACACTTCTCATCCCATTTAAACTGAACCTCTTTCTTGGTTAATCGGGTCAACAGAGCCGTAATCTTAGAAAAATCCTTAACAAATCTTCGGTAATAACCGGCTAAACCCAAGAAACTTTGGATCTCAGAAACATTCTTAGGACTTTGCCACTGTGAAACTGCTTCTATTTTCGAAGGATCCACTTCTAATCCTTTGCTCGAAATAAGATGTCCCAAGAAACTCACCCTGTCAATCCAGAACTCGCATTTACTGAACTTGGCATAAAGCTGGTTATCTCTTAAAGTTTCCAATACCAATCTCAAATGCCGAACATGATCCTCTTCTGACCTTGAGTACACCAAAATATCATCAATGAAGATCACAACAAACTTATCCAAATACGGCCGGAAAATCCGATGCGTCATATCCATAAAAGCTGCCGGCGCGTTAGTTAATCCAAACGGCATCACAACGAATTCATAATGTCCATACCGGGTACTAAATCATGTCTTAGGAATATCTTCCTCCTTAATGTTTAATTGATAATATCCTTGCCTTAAATCAAGCTTGGAATATACTCTCGACCCTTGTAGCATATCAAACAAATCCTCTATATTAGGCAATGGATATTTATTCTTTACAGTCATCCGATTCAACTCCCGGTAGTCAATACACATCCTTAAAGTTCCATCTTTCTTCTTAACAAAGAGAACCGGCGCGGCCCACGGTGATGAACTCGGTCGAATATAACCATTCTTGAGAAGATCTTCTAACTGATCTTTTAACTCCTGTAAGCCATCCGGTAAGGAGTCTTACAATAAGGTTCAGATCCCGGATATAAGTCTATTACAAATTCGATCTCTCGATCCGAAGGCAAAGAACCTAAAACTTCAGGGAACACCTCAATATATTCCTTCACCACTTCTATCTCTTCGAGTTTCGCCTGATCTTTCGGCTTATTCAAGATATAGGCAATAAATCCCGTTGCCCCATTCCTTATCAACTTATGAGCCTCAGTAAACGACAAGAGAGGTGCAATCTCTGATTCTTTCCCCACTGCCACTTCTTCTCCCAACTTCACTTTCTTGGTAAAACAATCAACCGTGGCGTGGTACCGAAACAACCAATCCATTCCCAGAATAACCCCATATTTATTCATCGGCATTACCACCAAATCTGCCTGATATACTCTGCCTTCAAACGCAAACGCACAGTCTCTAACCACCCGGTCCGTCTCAAGACTGTCACCCAACGGCGAACTCACCACATAATAAGCATTTAAGCACGTAACAGGCAAACACAAAGTATCACTTAATTGATAAGAAATAAACGAATGAGTAGCGCCAGGGTCAAATAATGCATGTATGTTCGTGTCATGGATGGATATCGTACCTTCCACCATAGCATTAGGATTGGCTTCCACATCTTGCTCTTCACCCGCAAGGGCATATGCACGAGCTAGGATCATCGGCCTCTGAGTTCCCGGTTGATAGTCTGGAGTCTTGTCTGGACAAGTATTGGCCATATTTGTTGTCTTCCCGCAAATCAGACACTATCCCAACCTCCTTCTACAAGTGTTGTAGGTGTGAGTCGGGCCTCCACAAAATAAACATGGTGACCTATCATGGCGAGGATCAGAAGTAGCCGGAGGTACTTGTGGTTTTGGCGGTGCAGCTCCCATAGGTTTAAACTTCTTATTTTGCCCTTGAAATGGCTGAGGAGGAGATACCATAGGCCTTTTCCCTTTTCCAAACCCAGATCCTTGTCCCATTTGCATACGAGGTAAGGGGTCCTTTTTCTTATACTCCTCTTCCAACACCAACGCCCTTTGTACAGTGTCAGCAAACGAGTCGAAATTATGGCCTACATGCCCGTGTCGGAGATCCTGTCTCAATCCCGCTATAAACCTCTTTCCCTTTCTCTTTTCATCCCTTGTAATGTGAGGTGCATACTTTCCAAGTCTGTTGAAAAGAGAAAGATATTGAGCCACCGTGCGAGTCCCTTGCTTCAGATCCATAAATTCTTGTTCTTTTCTTTCTCGCCCAACTTCAGGAACAAAGGCTTCTCTAAACTCCCTTACAAACACTTCCCAAGTAACTTCTTCCCCTTCCACTTCGAGCTTCTCCCTAGTACGTTCCCACCAATCATATGCCTCCCCATCCAGTTGGAAAATAGCAAACTGGGCCTTTTCTTGAGATGTGAATTGTCTAACGTTGAAAATCCTCTCAATTGTTGTTAACCATCCCTCTGATATCGCATCATCCACCGAACCGGAAAACCTTGGTGGATTATAACTAAAAAACAACCCATGATGATCTCTCGGGATATTTGGAGGAGGTGCTGGATGTTCAGCTTGAGGTTGCACTGGAGGATCTTGAGCCCTTCTATGTTCCACGTAATTATATACCGCCTCCATAAAGTGCTCCATATTCATAGGCGGTTGTGGAGGATTAGGAGAACGATCTCTATGAAGATGACGATCCGGAGACCTTTCCCGATGTCTTCTAGGAGGCATCCTGTCAATTCAAACACTAACATGCATGCTAATTTTAGTTCATGCGTGACAATGCATTAAATTCATTCAATCATTCCAGTCAAGAATCAAAGCGCCTTATCATATAAAATGCAAATGCTCCACATTACAAGTAATTCCTATAGCCGAACGACCTACTGACTCCACACGACACTAGGATCCTGGTTTTGCAACCCTGGGCTCTGATACCACTCAAAGGATGTAACACCCGAGCGCGAGACGTCAAATCCCCCGCACCATGACCCGACCCGTATACGAAATGGATTTCCATACACGTGCCGAATCATAGCGAACGGAGACATACACACTCGCTAAGCCAGGCGGGACTAGCCTATAACTTAACCCCAACAACAATCAAAGTAACAACAGAGCAATAGAAAAGCGGAAGCAATCATTCATATATTATATATTGAGCTAGATGCTCTAGGTACCAACAGGTAATTCATATATTGAGCTAGACGCTCTATGTACCAATATTTAATGTACGATACATATAGGTACCATATCATGTACGCTCCATACATATACAAAAAATCCAAATGTATCAAAATGTAGACATAAGTGAGTGTAAAGGAAAGGCTAGACACTATGCAAGACTCTCCTCCCGACTCGCATCCCGCCTAGCATCCCCTTCCTGCAAAAACAACTGAAACAACTCCGGGTTCAGTCTTCGACAGACTGGTGGGTATAGAAAGAGAGGCATAATATCATAATATTGCGGAATTGAAACACATACATGCAAGTTATAATCCTTATTCGAGGTTTAGAAGCAATTCTCCCAAGTGGGAACTAGATACAACGAACAGGATTATAACAATTCATTCGTTCATTAGGTCATTAGTGGCCCGGCGAGAGGGCGTGCATTATCTCCAACCACCACCACGTGTAATCCATTAATCATTCATTCATTCGTTCATTCATTCATACATTACATGCTTTCGTGCACATATATCCGATCGTTCATTCAATCGTTCATATACTCATTTTTCCTCCGGGTAGGGAACGGGTTTGCAAGGCCCGAGCCCTCATTTATTAATGCTAGAGGGGTACATGAATCCCCAAAAGTGCGGGACCCCTTTCATTCACTAATCTCCTAGTGAAATCCAGGTTGCCGAAATTGTTGGAACTAGTATATGTGGATTCCTGTTAGCCCATGCTTCCCCGGTTCACCAATACACTAAGTCCCGGGCCCTCATTCATTGTGATCATTCATACATTTCTCGCCAAAACATTTTGGTAGGACAATTATAATAAAGGCTTCCGATCAAAAACATTTGCTCGTTAAAAAACTTGGTATAAATACCTATATAGGGTTTTGGCCAAAATCTTGCACATTAGGTGTTCGGGTCATATCGTTAACTAATAGAAGAGAAACACACCTGGTAGACAAAAGAACCCGACAAGCTCTCACTGCCCGACCTCGTCACCCACTGGATCAAGATCTGTGTGACAAAGGTAGTGTGAGACTCAATTATGACCACATTAGACGCTCGGCTATGCAATATCATGTTAAGGAATGCTTAAAATGCAATAATGTGTTCAAATATGGTCATGAATACCATAGAATCCAATTAAACACATAACTCACCAAGTTTCGTTCATTATACGGTAAAACCGTATTCAATCCCGTTCATATCGTTCATACTTTCATACTTTCATTCATATGGTCATCAATATCATATATCAATCATACAACATAACTTTAATACAATCACGTTAGATATCATTCACAATTACGAGCAATAAACGCAAAACAAACAATAAAAGAGTTTCCCCAAAGCTGCCATTTCAAATGACACGACCGTGTTGAGTTTTCGAAGGAAACGGACACGACCGTGTCCGAGGTTTAAAATCAGAAAAATTCAAAGTCGAGGGCTTGACACGGCCGTGTTGAGTTTACAAAGCATTTGGACACGGCCGTGTCCGAGATTAAATTCAGAAAAAAATCAAAGTTGAGAGCCCAACACGGCCGTGTCCATTTTCAGTTCAAAGCTGACACGGCCGTGTCAGCTCATCGTTTTGCCAAGAAAAACAGAGCAGAAACTCTGTTTCTCGAGGAAAAAGCTTGCAAAACAGGGGCAGCCATAAGGAAGCTCTTATACACACTTAGACATGCTTTCAAGCCATAAAACTCATATATATCATGCAATCCATTCATACTTACAAGAATTCATGTATAAAATTGGCTAAAGATCACCCAAACACAAGCTTTCAACCATGGAAGCTTCAAGCATCAATAATGGGACAACATGCTATACACAACCAACATGAGATTGAAGATATAGAAATGATGAGGAAGTTATAAGGTTCATATTTCATGCATCAATCCCCTATTAAACCATGAGACACCAAGGTTCAAGCTCAAACCCTCTATTCATGCTCATACTCAACACACAAGAATCCTTCATTTATGCCAAGCTATTAATAGATGAAAAGATAGAGGAGAAGATGGAGAGTTTAAATCCTAACTTACCTTGGAAGAAGATGGAGGATTGATCAAGCTTGAGCTCAAAGCTTGGAGGATCAAAAAATGGAGGGTTTCTTGGAGTTTCTCCTCTTCTCTCTTGAATGATGATGATCGATGAATGTAATGGAGCAAGAAGATAGGAATGCTGATATTTAGTGATAAAATGGGTAGAATACGGGTCGGTTCAAGGCCGGTTCGTTTAATAAACGGTTCAAACAATTATAGGGTCGAGGTTGTGGAAAAGTTTGTTGTCGAAGGTTCAAACGGTATAAAAAAGATACAAGGTCAAGTTTAGTAGATAGGTAACGTCGAAACAAGTTCAACGCCGGTTACGGATCTCCATTTCGAGGTCCGGAGCTCAAGATATCGCGAAAACCGTTCAGGGTTGCCTATATATAAATAGGTCCCTAAACTTTTAAAAATTGGCAATTAAGCCCAAACCCAATTTCGAATTGAGTCCAAAACATTCAAATAAGTTACAATCAAGCCCACGTCTTACACGAAACATGTAATTTCATTCAATTAACACCGAATTCACGAAACTAACATTCTCACAAATTCATTCATATATTCATAACTCAAATTAGAATTCATATAAAATTTAAACAATTAAATCAAATTAGAAACAAATTCAATTAGTAAAACAAAATATAACTCATATAATTAAACGTAATTGCGCACGTAACTCTTACCTGCACGTGTGAAAACACGAGCCGTTACAACGGGGTTCTCTCGCTTCCGTGTTGAGAGATGGGATTCTTTCTTGTTTGTCTTAGTTGCTTCACGCTGGACCTGACAACAACTTTCAAGTGAAGAGTATGCGACGTGATCGAGCTTTGGGAACAGTGACAGCTATTCGTATCCTGGTAGTGGTCGAAAAAATTAAGGCAATCAACGGTCAAGTGTTCAGATGAACCTCAGCCACAACGAGACACCACGAAGAGAACTGATGCACACAATGCGAGCAAACTTCACGGTGAGGACTCTATACAACTTCGGGAAATGGATAGAAGTACTACAACTCGAGGTTTTCACTCAGTGTTTGGATCTGGGGACCAGATCCTCTTAAGGGGCAGAGGTTGTAACGCCCCGCTTTTCCAGTGTACGGACTACGCCTCGTGTCGACCTTCTTGTGCACTTGATTATGTAATTATGTGATTTATGTGGCCTTATTTGCCGCTCCTCCAGAGTTTAGGGGCTTGTTTGTAATTTTCTCTTTCAAGGGTTTTTTGGTCATTTCTCACCCAATCGAGATTTTGACCTCTTTGACCCCTTTAACGCGTTCGAGGCATCGAAACGAGTCCGTAGACTCTAAGTTTGCCCATTTCGGACGTCGTTAACCCCTTCTTCCGATCGTTTTCACGTACGAGGACCCGAGATATATACCCGGATCCTCGTAATTCATGCCATAAAGTAGCAGACTCCAGCTCTCTCTCTTCTCCAATGATTCAAACCGATCCCGCCACTATTCACACACACTCAAGGTGTGAAAAAATATACTAGTCGTAACTTGCTCGTTTCTCGATGGAATTCGACGTGTTAGTAATGGAAATTCTTCAGCTTGATGAGCCCGACACGAAGGTATAAGAATCACAGCCTGAAACCCAGCAGTGGCGGTGAAAAGACGAGTTGCAGGCAGAGGCGGCACCATCGCCACCTTCGCCGACGGATTTGGGCGCTCTCCGACATCGGAATCGTCCGGATTTTGGACGGGCTGGTGGCGCAACTTCCCAGTGATTCATCCTGGAGCAGCAGCGCGACAAATAGAGGCCGCACCGCGGCGCACGCGCCGGCGAAAGAAAACGTGACAACGCGTGAACAGTAACTCCGCCGCGTTCCGGCGGCTTTTTCGGAGGAATTCCAACGGTTTCCAACCTTTTTTTACGTCCTGATTCCATTTTCGGCAACAATTTGGACAGAAAACAACCGTAGATAGCAGTTTCGACAAGGCAGCAGCGGCGGAGCTAAGAGACGACGGTTCAGCCTTTTCCAGTGGGTTTTTGGTGACGGGCCCTTCACAAGAATTACTCTACTCGACGTGGCCAAGCTTTTCGTGTTGGTGGCGGTGCAAAAATAAGCCGGTGGTGGTGAACCGGTGGCAGAACCGGCGGTTCAATGCTGGTCAACTATTCGGCTACTTTTTCTGGCAATTAAGATATGGGTTTCGAAGGCCTCATTACGGGCTTTCCAACGGTATGTTCGGATTTCGTTTTCGTTTTACAGTTTGCGTTTAATTGCAGTTTTTGTTCTAGGGATTTAGTTCAGTTTTTAGCCAACGAAATCCGGTGTGTTTGGTATTTTTTGAAATTGCTTGAGGGCTTTTGTCGAGCAGGCCGAGGCGCACGTTTCTTTGCTTCCCAGGATTTTTTCGGCCACCGGAGACGGTGGTTTGACGGCTGTCAGTGGCGGTCCGGCAGGCTCCGGTGGCGGCATTCCGACGCCTTCCAGACAGCGTGTTCCTTTCGTCGTGGTGAGTCTACCACCGCTTTCCGTTCGTTAATCGGACACCCGGTTGAGTTTTTATGAATTTATGAAGTTATTGTATGTTATACGTTAATTGCCTTAAATTGTAATTTGATCTTGTACGTTCAATTAATCGATGATTATGAATTGTATGATGTATGATAATATGATATGATATATGAAAACTCGAATTCTTAACTCATTGATTTTATGAGCCTCATTTCATGTCGATTACTTGCCTTAATTGATTTAATTGTGAATTATTTGAATATATTTGAGTTCGCATAATTATTCCACATGCTTATTTAATTTAAAATACGAACTTAACATTCATGAATCATATGTAACACCCGAGAGCAAGGTGTCACATCCCCCGCACCGAGACCCGACCTGAATATGAAATGGACGATCCATACCCGAGCCAAATCACGGCGAACGGGGACATACACACACGCTATGCTAGGCGGGAATAACCCTTGAACCATAAAATCAGAATTAAACATTAAAGCGAAAGCAATAAACGAACCTACATCATGTTTACGTACAATGAGCATCACAACTTTCCAAAGTAAGTCATATATATTACTAATTGCCGTCACGACTCAAAACAAGTACGCTCCATAACAACTTTCATGTACAAATCAAAAGTGCAATGAGTGAGTGTAAGACCAAGACTCGAAATCCCGCCTAGCTCCCTTGACACCTGCACAAAACAACTGAAAGCCAAACAGGTTCAGTCCAAAAGGGACTAGTAGGTATAAAAATAGGGCATAAATATAATATACAACGGTATTTAACAATCACATGCAAGCTATAATCCCAAGTGAGGTTTTTAAAGAATTTCCCAAGTGGGCGAATAGAAATCATCAAAAAGGATTATAACGATTTATTTACATTAGGTAATTATTGGCCCGGCGAGTGGGCGTGCATTATCTCCAACCAACACCTCGTGTAATTCATTAACATTCATTAACATTCATTCATTCATTCTGTTCATGCATAACATTCTTTCGTGCACATTCAATAACATTTACACCTTCTTCCTCCGGGTTGGTTGCAGTTTTGCAAGGCCCATCCACCCATTCATTGACTAAAAGGGGAACATGACTCCCCAGATGGCACTCAGCGTCCATTCCTCGCTAACTCCTAACGAGGTCCGGTTACGCCGTTCATTAGTGGGACTAGTGTGAGGGATCGCCGTCAACCCTTGCCTCCTCGTGTCACCACTCACATCAAGTCCCTGGGCCCCATTCATTGTGAACATTCAGTCATTCTCGCCAAAACATTTGGTAGGATCAAGAAAGAAGGGCTTTACGTTAAAAACATTTACTCATTAAAACGACTCTATATACATATATATGCTTTTGGCCGAAAACTTTTCACATTGGGAGTATATAGGGTCATCTATATACATAGAAGAGAAACCCACCTTAAACCGCAAAGAGGAGAACACAAGAGCCTCTCGGATCGGCCTCGTCTCCAACGGAAACAAAATCTGTGCAAGAAAGGTGAAGTGACACTCATAATGACCAAATAGGATGCTCGGCTATGTAATGATCATGATATGAATGAAGAGAAGATGCTATAATGTAATGAACACGTTCATGTGCACTATGAAAGTCTTAAAGACATATAAACATCCAATTCATTCATTCAATGAAACATTCGTATTCAAACAAGTTCATATCCTTCACATTTCACGTTTTCAATCAATTAAATTCAAGAAATTAAACCACAATACTCCCAACACATAGTAAAACAAGTTCATAGTTCATCACTAATGAAGATAAAGGCATTAAAGAGGTGAAACAATCAAAAACCGAAAAGGAAAAGATAAGAAATGCGTAGGGGGAGGGACACGCCCGTGTCCCTCAACTTAAGTATACTGAGACACGGGGGTGTCTCAGTACAGTCAGGCAAAAAGGGTGTGACACGGGGGTGTCACACAATACAAGGCAAATGAGACACGGGGGTGTCTCGGTACAGACCCAAAAATGAAAACAAGGTTTTACCGACAAAACAAGCCTTATACAAAATCAGTCCAAAAGCATACCAAATCAACTCCAAATCATATGAAACATAATATACAACATATTTAGCATGTTAGGAGCATATTTCATTTAGAGTGCAAAGTCCAAATCACACGTTAAGAGCACCGAAACCGACCAGCAAGTCTGGGGCGCCAAAATCGCACATATGAGCCAGATTAGTTCAATCATGCCATGATCAAGTAATTTGGATCTAAAACCTTGGGAAATGCATGCTAACATACTAAAAAACTAATATAAATCATATATATGAAAAATGGCACGAATTGAAGCACATTAGAATGACCAACGAACCACAAAATGCAACAGCAATTGGTCTGTCATGGATTATGCATAAAAACAGGTCATGTATTTCGGTTTTGGGGCTTAAAATGGATCCAAAGGCTTGTAATATGAATCCTAACATATAAAACAATGAGTGTACATCATCTCCATGCAAATTCACACACAAAGAAGGCCATTTGATCAAGCAACAAGGCATAATTCCACACAGCAGTCCCGAAACAGGGGAGGCAGTTTTGATCATCAAGTTTGGGGCTCTAAATCACATGATTTCATCAAAGGGTCTAAAGAGAAAATCATCCTAACATCATATACTATCAGTTAGGAAACAAATAGGTCATGAAATAAGCTCATATCATCATGTATAAGCAAGGAAATCAGCTACACAACTAGATAAGTCATTAGAGCAAAAATCCCCAAAATTTCATATGAAGCTCATAACTCAAACCCTAACCAAATCTGATCCAAACTCAGAAATAAATGGATGAAATCATGTATAAAAGAGTAGAGGATACATAAATATTCATACCTTGAAGATTTGGTGAAGAAAGGAAGTGATTTGAGCTCAAAATCACAAAGGTAGCTAAGGTTCTCCTCTTCTCTTCTCTCCCTCTCTCTCGATTTGTTGCAGCAGAAAATGAGGGGGTTTAGCTCGGTTTTGGCTGACCAAAAGGGGGAAGAAAGGCTTAACTCTAGCACAGTAGTCATGGGTTAAAGTATGGTTAGGTTAGAGAGGTGTTAAGGGGTCCCACCATGAAGACTAGTCAACAAAAAAGGGTCTTGCACAAGTTGATTGTTACGGTTGGATTTCGGAGGTCTTAATGATCTCAAAAAGGTATGAGGCCAGTTCCATTGTCTCCGAATCGTTGATACGAAGGCAACGGAGGTGACGGAATTCAAATCCGAATCCCCGAGCTCAAGATATCAATTACGGAACCAAGGGTGCGCTAATTGCTTGTTAGCCCCCGACTTGGATTCCAAAATTAAAATAAATCCGAAACACATGCAATTAAATCCAAAAATACTAAACGAGCATGTATTCATATACAAGACAGGTATAAGTCCAACATGTTAAATTTGCACGAAATTTCGGTATCAATTTAAATAGAAACAAAGCACGTAGATGTCACTCATATGCAATGTAACGATAAAATTCATAATATTTCCAAATTCAAATAAAATTAAGAATCCAATTAAAATATTTAAATATATACGAAATGCATATAATGGGAAATTACTGAAAATTACAATTACTAATTAGGAAAAAAGATTAATTAAGAAAGTAAATAATGTAAACACGCAATTAAGGAGCACACAAGTTATTCACATAAATTCAAATTCAAATATTGCATATATTTCAATTAATCACTATTTAACAATTGAACAATGAAATTTAATTATAGAAAACACTAAAACCCAATTAATTTGCGCAAATTAGTAAACATATATGTCATTTTAAAATATTGAAAAGTTGGGGCGTTACACGTGTAGCTTTAATTATATGTTTAATTGATATTTGGAACCTTATATACACACCCGAACATTTCATGAATTTTATAATTTATTATATTTTGAATCATTTCATAACATATTGACACCATTTCGTGAACATTATCGTGCGTCCTATTCGGTTCATATTGAGTCTCCTCTCACTGGTACACATTGTTCCCTTTATTGTATAGTTCTTCTCCAGGGTGGAGACTTCTGGATCGAATAGGCAACCGTGGTGCTCTTGTTCTTGTTCTTGTCTCGTGGTTTTCTAGGTGAGGTTTAATTTCTAGTTATATAGAACATATACAACCCTTACGTGAGATTTCGGCCGAAAGGTATTTATATCTATAATTTTCCATGAAATTACTCATGATTTCAAGCAAGCCAAGTTGATTGCAAGCAACCCATGTTCATTGAAAGCAAGCCATGATTGTTCACGATTCAATCATATTTTGGCTAGTACCATGATTACACTTGGGCCCGAGGGTAGTGTATTGAGCCAACCGGGAAAGAAAGGGCTGACGGGTAACTCATGCACTATCCTCACCACTTTGGGATCACCCCTGAAGCCACCAAGAAGTTTGGTGGTGGAAGGAGTTCCGGGCGTGGGAGTCATGTTCCTGACGTACACCATGTCGTGGATGGTGAAGGCTAGCTACCTTCCCATCATTGGAGGGAGAAGGAGACTGGGGACGGGTCCGGCACCATGGATTGTCCTCGGGTTATTGCATTGTTTTCATTCGTTGATTGTATTACTTGAATACACTACTGCACTATAATTGAATCGCATGATCACTCATTGACTAATAAAGCAAGCATGTACCATTCACACTTAGAGTAAGGTTGGAGATTGCCCTCACTCGCCGGGCCACGAATCGCATGAAATATATTGAATGAATTGTTAAATTGGACAGTTGTATTCTCGGGCGAAGAATATCTCATTATTGAACTTATATTCTTATCTTTTCTAAAGCTTTACCCGAGAATATAACTTGCATGTTAACTGCGTTAATATTTATATAAACCGCTCACTCAGTCTTTCATAGACTGACGCGTCTTTTCCTTTCCTTCCACTTTCTTTTGCAGGTGTTGGTTACTAGGCCGGAGTTAGAGTTGTCGAGTCATTGTTTAAGTCTCACCCACATACACTCACTGCATACTATATTGTTTCTAAGTATGCCGGTGTGCCACTTATTGAATTGATATTATTTCGGGGCAGGTTAGGACAGGTTCTGGAGCTAGTTAAACCCATTGTTAGGTTGTTGCCTTGTATTGATTCGGGACAGGTTAGGTCAGGTGTATTGATTAGCGGAACCCGTATTTAAATTCTTGTTGGATTTCATTTATTTCTTTGATATTACATGATTGATTTCCTTGCTTCCGCATTTTGGTTATTCTTGATTGTTCCAGGGTTAGCTTTTGCCTAGTCACGACGGTCTTTTTATTTATCACCCTTTCGCTATGAGTCCGATTCATGTATGGATGGCCTATTTCATATGTTGATTAGACTCATAGTGCGGGGGATGTGGTGCCTGTCGTTGAGGGTGCTACAGATATGATCCTCCTACCATCCTATCTCTCGATTAAGATCTAGGGCATAGGAATATAGAGAGTCCTACTAACCTCAATCTTAAAACAAAGTTCCCTTCATATTCCATTTGATCTCAATTTAAGAAAGCCCCATTTTCTTGATGTCTTGATCTAACCAGCTTGTGCAAGGATTTTAGGATGGAATCATGAATGACTTGTGTAATAAGAGATCATCTTGCCTACAGCAAGTGTAGGTCCTTTATTCATTCCAACAATTCTCATATGCCACTTGTGTAATCCCAACATAGGTCATGGTTCAGGTGTCTATATGGCGACACCCTTTTGAGCCTATATCAAAGATTACAGAGTTTGTGTAAGCGACACCACCCTCACGGTTTTGTTTCACCAGGTGGAATTTAATCCCGAAGGCGCCCACCCAGGAAAAGACCTCAACAGGGAAGAGGTATCGACCCCCTTATAAGGAAGGCTTCGTTCTCCTCTTCTTCCGATGTGGGACAAGCACTTTGAGCTTTACAGTCCACCCCCCCATAAGGGCCCAGCGTCTTTGCTGGCACACCGGATCGGGTCCCAGCTCTGATACCATTTGTAACAGCCCGAAAACCCGCCTGTCGATATTGTCCGCTTTGGTGGGCTAAGCGACACCACCCTCACGGTTTTGTTTCTCCCGGTGGAATTTAAGCCCGAAGGCGCCCACCCAGGAAAAGGCCTCAACAGGGAAGAGGTATCCACCCCCTTATAAGGAAGGCTTCGTTCTCCTCTTCTTCCGATGTGGGATAACCTAAGGTGTTTGTCCCACATCGGATTGGAGAGTGGTTTGAAGTTGCTTTATAAGTAGTGGATCCCTCTCCCCTTAGTAGAGGCGTCCTCCTGGGCAGGCGCCCGTGTGTGGGCTTAAACTCTGTCGGGAGGAACAAAGCCTGGCTAGTCTTCCACTGCGCAGGACAATATCTGAGGGTGGTTTGGGGTCTACCTTTACACCCAAAGAGGCCTTTTGGGTGCACTGGGTTATACCAGTGGCTCGAAACGTAAAACCGTGAGGCACTTGGGGTCTACCCTTGGCCAAAGCAGACAATATCGAACGGCGGGTCTTTGGGCTGTTACAAATGGTATCAGAGCTAGGGAACCGGATTCGGTATGCCAGCGAGGACGCTGGGCCCTTATGGGGGGGGGGGTGGACTGTAATAGCCTAAGGTGCTTGTCCCACATCGGATTGGAGAGTGGTTTAAAGCTGCTTTATAAGTAGTGGATCCCTCTCCCCAGAGTAGAGGCGTCCTCCTGGGCAGGAGCCCGTGTGTGGGCTTAAATTATGTCGGGAGGAACAAAACCTGGCTAGTCTTTCGCTGCGCAGGACAATATCTGAGGATGGTTTGGGGTCTACCCTTACACCCAAAGAGGCCTTTTGGGTGCACTGGGTTATACCAGTGGCTCGAAACGTAAAAACGTGAGGCGCTTGGGGTCTACCCTTGGCCAAAGCGGACAATATCGAACGACAGGTCTTTGGGCTATTACACTAATTCCTAGATGCCTGATCTAATTTCGTAAATTGACCATTTGGAGTCTGTAAACCTTTTGCTTACTCCTAGTAATGTGAAATCCGTGGAAGTTCCATATTTATGTCTTCATCAATCTCATATTGATAAGGCAAACTTGATCCTATCAAATAGTTCAAGTAAGGTCCAAACTTAGTCTGATCATATGGAATCCATTTCAGACATCATAATTTGTTTCACTGCCAGATTCCAAATCTGACAGTGCCTGCTCATGGGTAAATAGATCAATATCCACTTATCGTGGGCTATCTAGGAATGCATTCTGAACGCGTCGAGGGAGGAGAGTTAACTCGTGTACTATCTCTTAAAATTGGCTAAGTTTTATCAGAACGGTTAATCTCTTCTTATTTGTGGCATGGGTTATGTCCTCAAACGTTTTGATGTCTTTGGGCTTACCTTTCTTCTCTCTTAGGAACAATTCCTGAAGAAAGGTATACTCTTTAAAATAAACAACATTTGTTCAGAAGAATCGCATAAACAATATTCTATATTGTTTACATAGACTTGAACAAGTTTCAATCTTATCTCTCAATTTCTCCTTCAATTATGAAGACTCAAGAGAGATACACTCATTAGAACAAACAATATTTGTTCCAAAGAATCGCAAAGACAATACTATATATTGTTCATATGAACTTGAACTTATTTCAAGTTTATCTCCCACTGTCTTCTTCTCTTAAGAAGACTCCCACTGTCCTATTCATATACGAAGAAAATCCTAAAATTCTAAGATAAGAATTATTAGGGAATTTTGAAAGCCACAATTCATAGTGCATTTAAGGGACTGATTTGGAATGTGCAAGATTCAAAATCCTAACTGCGTATTCTGAAGCACAAGTTCAGGATGAAAGTAAGTCAGTAACAAAAACGAACCATATCCTATAGGGTTATGCTCCTTCATTCAAAAATACCATGTTTTTGAATGAGCTTACTGAGGGATAATCCTATTATCTCTAAGATGACTAAGGAATTAGTCACTAAGATATCTTATATCTCGATCCGATTGAGCCATTTATGTCTTATGACTCCTAAGGTTCCCAACCTTCCTTATTTTAAAATTCTAGTAATTTCACAAAAGTTCCAAATTCGTACTTTAGTAAGTGCGTAGATCATAATGATTAAACTAATGATTTCGTCTAGTGCTTAGATTAAGCAATCTAAAATCATGAGTATGGATCGAAATCCATCTAAGCAATGGGACGTCCTCTCATTTCTTATAAACGAGGTTTGGGGAACACTTCCTTTAAATAGGATTCTTAGGAAATTAAGTCTTTGAGCTCATTTTCTTAAAATGATCCGAAGATGATTTACTTGCTAATCCTATTTACAACGTTCCAAAGTTATTCGAAACTTTGTCATCTTACTTACTTATGTTATCTCGTTGTATGTTCAAAACATCAATGCTTTGTGTTTTGCATAACAACTTATGCTAAATCAACTCAAGACTTGTGAATTCTGATCCTATCAGAATTGCTGCAACGAGAGACACATGGAGTGTAACGCCAATGTCTTCGTTTTAGAGAGACATTTTATTTACTTTTTCACTTATTCATGAAACATGCATATATATATATATATATATATATATATATATATATATATATATATGTATACGTAATTTCATCCCACACTAATACACTCACACCATCATATTGTATATATATATAAGAGTACTAAGAGATTATATACATATTATATACGTTAATATATTAGTTTTTAACTTTATACATATACATCATATATCTATACTTATATTACATACATTGCATACATTATATCCCATATATCAAAATTTCACAAAAATTGGAATCGAATTCCGGCATATAACGAGTAAATTACGGGCATGCAAACTTAAACGTTAAAATTCAAAGCTCATAATATAAACAATTAATTTCACATAAATTCAAATAATCATATAAGCATTAAAATAACATGCAGTTACGTAATTAAATAATTTAAATGCGTATTTAACCCTCTCGTTAAGGCGTACCTGGATATCCGAGAGATCGGGATGTTACATCATCACCTTCATCATTTCATCCATATCATCTCCTCTATCCTTCCCTTAAGGTTGGCTCATGGTTTGGTACCTATATGTATATGTAAGTGTGTGTATATATGAGGGTTTGTTAGAGATTTGGATTTTCGACTTTAATCTTGTTGATGAAGCATGACTTCTTGAGCAATATGTGTGAATTCATGAATTCCTAGCATTGTTTCCTTGTTACTTGGATGAAAGTTGATCAAGTTGATATATTTGAGGGTTTGTGGATTGAATTCTTGACATCTTTACTTGGATTAATTGATGTATAATTCAAGCATTAGATGTATATTGGTGTTATATGCGAGTTTTGAGTTGTTTAATTGTTGTTGGTTGGTGTTAGAGAGGTTTGGGAGCCAATTTCCGAGCCTTGCCCTGTTTTTCCCCTTTTTTTCGCCTCGCAGCACTCCACACGGCCGTGTGGGGCCTTAGTTCATTTACCACTCGCACGTGTGGGACTCGTATGTGTTACAGACGGTTTTCACACGCCCATTTCTGCTTTTAGTACATGTTCCACACGCTCGTGTACCCCTCAACCGAACTCCGATAGACCTGAATTTTGAACCGTTAGAAACTTGTTGAAGCCTAGAACACTATCCAATTTGAATCACCTCGTTATCCTTTCTAATTTGAGAAATATAAACAATCATTTTTTGTGTCACCACTTCATCAAAAATAAGCATTCACCCAACTTCAAGCTTACGCCATTTTCACCTCACTTTTTGAACTAGTAAACGAGCCATATATCATCGGAAAGGTCTACTTGTCTAGTTTCATATCAGAAAAACAAAACTCAATTCCAACTCCTAGAACTCAAGATATTCCAGTTTTCCTACAACATGTGCGTTTCCGAAAATTGTCGATTTTTGCCAAACTTCACCAAAATCCCTCTTCTTGCATTCCTTTCACTCTCTTGGCTCCCGTATGTGATTTATATGATTTTCATACTTGAATAATTGATGATTATGTGGTTATTTAACACTTTATGGTCTTTAATTACTTAAACTTCATTGTTAACTCCGTGCCTTATGTGAAACGAATTCATATGATTGCATGTCTAGAACATATGGTCCCCGTGAGATTTATTGCCTACTTGGGATTATTTCCATTCCATTTATAATCATCTATATGATCATTACATACAAGTATGTGTTCATGTTACACAAGAATATGCTCATGACCACTCCGTGCGTCATATTTGGTATCATTGTTGAGTGTTACCTCCCAAGTACACAATGTTTCCTTTCTTTTCCAATTCTTCTCCAGGATGGAGATACCTTGATCTAATAGGTACCGGCTTAGCTCGTGTTCCTGTATTGTCATCTTCCAGGTGAGGTTTAATTTCTAGTTATATAGAACCCGTACAGCCCTTATGTGGATTTCGGCCAAAATGTATACATATATCTATAGTTTTCCATAAGCCTCAAATGATTTACAACTGAACTACTGCTACTGTACTGAACTATTGTTACTATACTGAATTGATTGTGTTTTGGCGAGTATACTGTACTACATTATGGGCCCGAGGGTAGTGTATTGAGCCAACCGGGAAAGCAACGGCTGACGGGTAACTCTTGCACTATCTTCACAACTTTTGGGATGACCCCTGAACGCACTAGGAGATTAGTGGAGGAAGGAGTTACAGGCATAGGGACTCATGAACCCTATGCTCACACAGACTGGATGGTGGGGCCTTGCAATCCCAGCATCACTCGGAGGAAAAAGGGTTACTGAAACTGCTCATAACTGTGCATTATAATTATATGTGTGATCACCTAATCAATTAAGAACTGAATTATTGTACACTTTCGGAGAAAGGTTGGAGAATTGCCCTCACTCGTCGGGCCACTGATTGATTGAATTGACTGATTTGTTAAATTGGATAGTTGTAATCTCGGGCGAGATCTATTGTATTATTGAACTTATGTTGCTTCTATTTATGAAACCTTATCTGAGGTTATAACTTGCATGATATGTGCGCTTGTATTTATTACACCCCTCACTCAGTCTTCTATAGACTGACGCCTCCACCTTTTAGTCTTTCGTAGGTTGTTACTAGCGGGAGTCGTGTCTTAGAGTACTTGATCGAGTGTTGCACTTGTACACTCATCACATATTACATTGCTTATTGTATTAAGTTGATTTAATTATTGGGCCTTTGTGCCATCTATTGAATTGTATTGACTCGGGATAGGCTTTTAGGATTTTAGTGGGACCCGTATTTACTTTTCTATTGGGATTGCATTTATTTTCCTGATATTGAATGAATAAGTGCGTTGCTTCTGCATCTTTGTTACTATTGATTTATTCCAGGGTTAGATTCTGCCCAGCTAGGACTGTCTTTTCTTTGTCTTCCGTTCGCTGTGAGTTTGGTTTACGTATGGATTAGTCCATTTCATATGTGGACCGAACTCATAGTGTGGGGGATGTAGTGCTCTCGTCACGGGTGCTACATCTTAAGGTGGTATCAGAGCTCTAGGTTGTAAAACCGGAGTTCGAGTGTCGTGTGGTGTCAAGTCTAGGTCGTACGGCTTAAGAACTACTTACAACTTGTACATTGCATTGATTCTTGCAGGTAATTGTTGATTGATTGACCTCACATTGCTTGGATTTTATATGATTAACGTGTTTTACGTTAACTTTGTTGTATTAATTATTGCATTTTGCATCAAATAGGTCATATGCTAATTATTATTGCATTTTGCTTTACCTTCCCTTAGAATACCCCGAATAATTCTCGGTCGTCTTCGGATCACTCAAGTTTCCAATATACAATCATCCGTCTTTTTCATTCCTTGTAGAAAGTTTTGGATTTTTAGGGTAACCCCTCGAATCCCAATTTCTCTAACTCCATCTTAACTTCGACCAACGTTTAAGAATTCGGGGAATTCTTCTTACCATTGCTCTTAAAGAGGTAAACTTGTAGAAATTTAGTAAGATTTCCAATGTGAACTGCTCCCGGACTCCTCAAACTCCCACTCCACTTCTTAAACCTCTTGAATCTTGGCCTCGATCAATCATCATTCAACTTAGACATCTTCCATACCAAATCTCATCGAGGAATCAGAATCTCCAAACTTCTAGGTATACCACAAATTCTTGTTTCATTCATCCCTTTCCCAGTAATACTCATCGATATTGAGAAACTTTCCTGAAATACAACACAATTTCCAGAAAATATAGATGCATGCGGGGTTTCGGTGCATGTTCATGCGCACGATTAATACAAATAATGCAAATAATTCAAATAGTTCACATATTTGATGAAAGTGAATGCAAATAAGCACATAATCCCAAGCCGAACGACTTAGACAGACCTGACACGACACCGGAGCTCCGGTTTTATAACACGGAGCTTTGATACCACTTAAGGATGTAACACCCCGGAGTGAAGCGCGCCACATCCCCCACACCATAGCCCAACACGTGGAATAAACTGAGGACTCCGTCCACGCATCAAGCCATAGCGAACGGGTGACAAATAGAAATCCAACCTAAGCTAGGCGGTCTAGACCCTATTCAGAGCGCACAGTAAAAAAAACAGATAACGAATACAGAAGCACCAGAATCCCAAAGACAAACATATATGCTCGAAACATAGTCAAGATATGTCAAATACCGCAAGTCAAGTTATACAAACCCTTACAAGTTCGAATTAAAGACATAGCTTATACATATTTGAAAACTAGCAAAATACATAAAGAAAACAAAATACAATGCATGAGACTCAAGCTATCCTTAACCACGACTCAAAGACAACCGCCTAGCTCCAAAATCCTCAAAACAGGTACCTGCAAACTCAAAGCAAAGGGGGGAAAAGATAGAAACAACGAGGGCCAGTCCTAGTGACTGGTGAGGGGGCTAACACACGCACCCATACATATACATAAGAGCAAAGCATAAACAAAGCGGGAAGGGTTCATGAACCGGGTGCGGTTTTTGCATTCTAAAATATATAACCCGTGGCAATATATATAAAGAAAGAAGTTTGAGGCCGAAGGCCAAAATCAACCCAGTTTTAGAGTTTAGAAATCCGCCCCCGTTTCACAACCATAACAAAAGCATAACATACCGAATTGAAAGCTCGAAATCTAACCCACTTACTTTATAAGCAAAGGCCAAGCGAAAACAAAACGAATCATAAATCAATCCCACCTCCTCACCGTTTGGGAAAGAGAGGTGCCCCTCTCAACCCCCAAATATATACATAGCATGAGTCGGGGGATCCCGCCCGCTCCTTCGACGGGCCTGCCACTCAGCGCACCGTCGGCATGGGAGTCATGTTGATGAGAGAGCCCGACGACCCCATGGCCGACCCGAGATCACATACCATTCCTCCGGGGCCCAAACTTACACTTATAAAACTTACACTTATCAAACGAAGCTTAAACACAAGTCATATCACGCTTATACCCACTCACACTTATCAAAGCTTTGAAGTAAATTAAAATAGAGCTTAGATACATATAAAAGCATTTTCCAAAGCCTCATAACAAACGGGACAAATCCCACAAAATACGTATCAAACACATATCTATATATATACATATATAAGTCGCATGCGGGTTCGAAATACAAATAGGGTTTCAGGTCATAATAACTAAAAGGAAAGAAAACCTCACCTTGTCGACCGAACCAAACAAAACGGACCAAAAGCAAACTAAAGAACCTCCTCATGAATAACAAGATAAACCTAAGACCAAAACAAAGAACGAGAGACTAACTTAGACTCAAAATGAACCATATTGATGCTCAGCGAATATATATGAATGCAAGTGATTCGTATGAAGCTCAACAAATTAACATATAATGCATACACGTTTATATCGTATCATAAGTCTCATAAATCACATTAAAATAATTCATAATTTCATATAACACGCATATCATATCATACAACATGTTATCAAAGCTTTCATATCATATAAGGAGAAAGAAATGATAATGCAAGGCATACAAACGAAACATGAAGCCATAAATGCACGTTAGAGCAGAATACTTCACATATGAGATCAATCACACACACAAATACAATATACAACAAGTTACAAGTTGGAAAAGTGTAAGCAAAATGGAAGAAAACACAAAAAGGGTGGCTCCGGGTGAAAAGAGGTCAAAACTGGAAATTCTCGAAACGTATAGGCTGTGGAAAACTGAGAATATCTTGAGTTTAAGATGTGGGAATTGAGTTTGCTTTGTAGGAGAAGAAACTAGACAAATATACCTTTCCAATGGTATAAGGCTTGAATCAAGGTTCAAAGCGAGGTGAAAATGGCGTAGGCCCGAAGTTGGACAAATGCAGATTTCCAAAGAAGTAGTGACACCAAAAAGAGTTGATTATATCTCACAAATGAAAAACTTTATTGAGGAAATTCTAGTTAGAGAATATTATAGACTTCAAGAGGTTTCCGATGGTTAAAAAATCAGGTCAATCGGAGTACGGATGAAGGGCCAACGGAGCAAAACAAACTGAAACAGAAAACAGAGGAGGATCCACCGCCGTGGATTTTTCCAAGCACAAAAATCCACGCCCGTGGATTCTCTGGCCGAAAAACCCAAGTCCCTGCATCACAATCCACGCCCTTGGATCCAAAATCCACGGCCGTGGATCATGCCCAGGCCCTAAAAAATGCAGGAAGAGCAAGGAACTCGCGGGAGAAGGCTACAAAGCACAAAACTCAAGCAAAACTCAACCAAAACATATCAAATTCAAGGCATAAGTTCACATATACATGCTCTAACACATATCTCAATTATAAGTCATGAAAACACGAATTAAACAAATTACCCTTTTCAAGCTATTAAGCTTCAAAAATTGTGGAATACTCATGCTTCATCCAACAACTCAAAATTTAACAAATATGCATCTTATTAACTCCAAAGAACATCATGTTGCAAGTCTAGCTCAAGTGATTCAAAAATGGAGGCAAGGAATCAAATTTTCATTCAATCATACTATTCTTCATCTTCCTCATGCTTCATATATACAAAGATTCAAGAGAAAATAATCGGATAGAAAGAAAGTTCACTTTGCAAGGAGTAATAATCTTACCTCGGATCGTCGAAGAGGCAAAGAACAAAGTCGAACTTGAGCTCTTGAAGGCTAGGGCTTGGAGTTTCTCTTCTTCTCTCTCTCTCTCCCTTGTATCACGTTGAAAATGGGAAGAAAAGGGATATGTTCCAGCCCTGAAAGGGGCTGAAACCGGTAGGATCAACAAGAAACAGGTCGGGTCAAAAGATCCGGTCCATTCGAATCGGATTTAAGCCAAAGGGGGTCCAAACAGGTTCAGAAAAACATAAGGCTAGTTCCATTGAATCCAAATTGCCAAAACTAGTTCAATGGTTGTGTCGAAATTCGAATCCGAATTCCCGAGCTCAAGCTACGCGAATCGGAACCCAAGCCACGCTAAAACGAGTTAGGCTAAAACGAGTTAGGCCCTCGAGTCCCTTAACAAATAAAATGGTTTAAGAACCGTATTAAACAAACTCAAAAAGAAGAAACAAGCTAGCAAACACGTTCAAAACTTACATATAACAAGCATACCAAAATTTCACAAAAATCGGAATTGAATTCCGGCACCTAACGAGCAAATTACGGGGCACATACACATAAACGTTCAAAGTTCAAGTTCATAATATAAACAAATAATTCCATATAATTTCAAATAATCATATAAGCATTAAAATAACACTCAATTACGTAATTAAATAATTTAAATACGCATATAACCCTCTCGTTACAGCGTCCCTAGAAATCCGAATGATCGGGATGTTACACAAACGAACATACTCGAGACATATCAAAATAACGATTCAAGTTATACAAACTTTTACCATTTCGAATTAAAGTCATAACTTATACATATTTCAGAATGAGCCAAAATGCATAAAGAAAACAAAAATACAATGCATGTCACTCGAGTTATCCACAACCACGACTCAAAGGCAACCGCCTAGCTTCAACACCTCAAAACGGGTACCTGCAAACTCAAATCAAAAGGGGGAAGAAGAGAGAAATAACGTGGGTCAGTCCTAGAGACTGGTGAGGGGGCTAACACACGCACCCAAACATATACATAAGAGCAAAGAATATACAAATCTAAAAGGGTTCATGAACCGCCCACAGTTTTTTCATTCTAAAACATTTTACCCCGTGGTAATAGATATATAAAGAAAGAAGTTGAGGTCGAAGGCCAAAATCAGTCAAGTTTTATAGTTTAGAAATCCGCCCACGTTTCACAACCCTAAACAAAGCATAACATACCGAAAGCTTGAAATCCAACCCACTTACTCCATACTCAAGGCAAGGCGAAAATAAAACAAATCATAAATCAATCCCACCCCAAAACCGTTTGGGGAAGAGAGGTGCCCCTCTCAACCCCCACACTTAAAACTTATTGAGTCGGGGGATCCCACCCGCTCCTTTGACCGGCCATGACACATGAACCTGCCGGCATAAGAGAACCCGCTTTCCCCTCGACCTCCCGAGGTTGAGCCAAGCCTCCCGTTGGTGGAGTCGTGTTGATGAGAGAGCCCGGTGACCACATGGTCGACCCAGGATCACATACCACTTCTCCGGGGCCCAAACTTACACTTACACTTATCAAATTTACACTTGTCACGCTTATCACACGAAGCTTATACACAAGTCTTGTCATGCTTAAACACACTCACTTATCAAAGATTGTCAAAGTAAACGAAAATAGAGCTTAGATACATATAAAAGCGTTTTTCAAAGCCTCTTGACAAACGGGACAAAACCTACAAAATACGTATCAAAACACATATCTATATATATACATATATAAGTCGCATGCGGGTTCGAAATACAATTAGGGTTTTAGGTCATAATAACTAAAAGGAAAGAAAACCTCACCTTGTCGACCAAACCGAACAAAACGGATAAAAAGGGGGCTAACGAACCACCTCCTCCACAACAGAACAAACCTAAGAGCAAAACAAAGAACGAGAGACAAACTTAGACTCAAAATGAACCATATTGACGCTCGGCGAATGCGTATGAATGCGAGTGATGCGTATGAAGCTTAACAAATTAACATATAATGCATACACGTTCATATTAAACCATAAGTCTCATAAATCATATTAAACGAATTCATAATTTTTATACAACAAACATATCATATCAGACAAGACGTTACCAACGTATTCATATCATGCAAGGAGCAAGGATTAATCATGCAAGGCATATAAATGAGACATGAAGTCACACACGCACGTTAGAGTAGCATATCGCACATATGAAATCATAATTGGAAAACAAGCACATAAATCAAGTCATAAATTCATAATACATAAGTTAACACATAATAAATTAAGCTAACAATGCATATAAGTAACAAACGGGACAAGAGAAAACAATTAAAAGCAACGAAACGACGAAAGAAACTCCCCCGGGGCGCCATAGTGACACATGACACGACCATGTCCAAAACACAAAGGAAACGGACACGGCCGTGTCCAAATTTAAATAAATCAGATGCCCAAGTCGAAGCTCTGACACGGCCTTGTCATGCTACAGTTCATAATGGACATGGCCGTGTGAAGCAACTTCTCCAAAACAATAATGAGCAGTAGCAGTTCGGTTCTTTGAAGGCAAAAACAGGGCAGTTTCAGCAGCTGATAGGAGGGATTTCTTAGGCCATTAACACACATAAAACATGCATGAATTACACACCAAATCATCACCAAATCATGCGCCAAAATGCAGTAACAGCAGCTCAAAGTTCAACCACCAAAACTGTCACAAAGTAGGAATGAATGCAGCAGGCTATAAACTTCAATTCTGGAGCTAAAAAAGGGGATAAAAGTTTGTAAACACATAGATAACATGTAGAGAAACTCATATACTTCATGTTCATGCAATTTCACACAAAATGGAGGTCAAGAAGTCATCAAACGAAGCAAAATTCTGACAGCAGTTCAAACTTGGAAGAGCAGATTATATTCTCACATTTGAAGCTGAAATGAAGCATGAAATCGAGGTAAAACATAACATATTCATACAGAAACATGTGTAACACATAACCATGCATTAATACATGAAATTGGATGCAAGAATTCATGAAATAAACCTAAAAAACATGACAACAGTTCAGTGAAAATGAGCAGATTTGTAGCAGCAGTTCGAATTCTAGTTTCATGGCTAAAGACTCAAGGTTTCATTCAAGTTATCAAAGAAGAAATAACCCTAACACATCTAGCATGAAGTATGAATCAATAATGAAAGCAAAGAAGTCCATATAATCACCAAAGACGCATCAAATCAGCCCCAAACCCAAGCTAAGACATGGAAGCAATATTTGACCTCTAACCCTTCCTATTCATGCCATCTCCCAAACTCATATTAAAACTCAAGTAAAACATGAAATTCATGGATCAAAATCATCATAGAATCATGGAGAATTCGAAAATATACTTACCTTCAAGAGTTCATGAAGTGTGGAGAAGATTTGGCTCCAAAATCACAAGGCATGGAAGAGGGTTTCTTCGTTCTCCTTCTTTCTCCATTTTCAGCAGCTTTTTTCCTTCTCTTGGGGGTGTGTGGCTCGAAATGGATGGGTAGAGAAGAGAGAGAGCTGATTTATGATAAATTAAACCAAGGGTTAAGGCTTGAGTAAGGTTAAATTGGGCCTACAAGTACAAGACTAGTCAAAGAAGGTTGCTTTGGTGCATGCTGCTCATTCCGGGTGAAAAACGGGGGTACAACTGGGCTTAGAAAAATACCAAACCTAGTTTAAAAGTTTCCTTTCTTCGTTTCGAGTCCGACGCTTCTTCCGGAATTCGAATCCGAATTCCCGAGCTCAAGTTATGGCCTCCGGAACACGAGACGCGTTGAAGCTAGTTAGGCCCTCAAGTCCCTCATCAAATACTTAAGGTTTAAAACCTCGACAAACGAACCCGAAAACTTAAAATGAGCATGCAAACACATTCATAACCCACATATATCGCGCATATCAAAATTTCAAAAAAATTGGAATCGAATTCTGCATATAACGAGCAAATTACGGGCATGCAAACTTAAACGTTAAAATTCAAAGTTCATAATATAAACAATTAATTTCATATAAATTCAAATAATCATATAAGCATTAAAATAACATGAAGTTACGTAATTAAATAATTTAAATGCGCATATAACCCTCTCGTTACGGCGTACTTGGATATCCGAGAGATCGGGATGTTAAATCATCACCTTCATTATTTCATCCATATCATCTCCTCTATCCTTCCCTTAAGGTTGGTTCATGGGTTGGTACCTATATGTATATGTAAGTGTGTGTATATATGAGGGTTTGTTAGAGATTTGGATTTCGGACTTTAATCTTGTTGATCAAGCATGACTTTTTGAGCAATATATGTGAATTCATGAATTCCTAGCCTAGTTTCGTTGTTTCTTGGATGAAAGTTGATCAAGTTGATATATTGGAGGGTTTTTGGATTGATTTCTTGATGATCTTAACATGTTTTCTTGGATTAATTGATGTATAATTCAAGTATTAGATGTAAATTGGTGTTATATGCTAGTTTTGAGTTGTTTAATTTTTGTTGGTTGGTGTTGGAGAGGTTTCGGAGCCAATTTCCGAGCCTTGCCCTTTTTATCCCCTGTTTTTTCATCCAGCAACACTCCACACGGACGTGTGGGCCCTTAGTTCATTTACCACACGCCCGTGTGGGACTCGTCTGTGTTACAGACGGTTTTCACATGCCCATTTATGCTTTCAATACATTTTCCACACGCCCGTGTACCCCTCAAACGAACTCTGATTGACCCAAATTTTGAACCATTAGAAACCTCTTGAAGTCTAGAACACTTTCCCATTGGAATCACCTCATTATCTTGAGACATAATCAATCCTTTTTGGTGTCGCTACTTCATCGAAAAACTATATTCACCCAACTTCAAGCTTACGCCATTTTCACCTCACTTTGAACTAGAAAACGAGCCATATATCATCGGAAAGGTCTACTTGTCTAGTTTTATATCCAACAAACAAAACTCAATTCGATCTTCTAGAACTCAAGATATTCAAGTGTTCCTACAGCATGTGCGTTTTCGAAAATTGTTAGTTTTTGCCAAACTTTACCAAAATCCCTCTTCTTGCATTCCTTTCACTCTCTTGGCTCCCGTATGTGATTTATATCATTGGCATACTTGAATAATTGATGATTATGTGGTTATTTGACACTTTATGGTCTTTAATTACTTTAACTTAATTGTTAACTTCGTGCCTTATGTGAAACGAATTCATATGATTGCATGTCTACAATACGTGGTCTCCGTGAGATTTATTGCCTACTTGGGATTATTTCCATTCCATTTATAAGCATCTATATGATCATTACATACAAGTATGTGTTCATTTTACACAAGAATATGCTCATGACTGCACCATGCGTCATATTTGGTATCATTATTGTGTCTTACCTCACAAGTACACAATGTTTCCTTTCTTGTTCAGTTCTTCTCCAGGGTGGAGATACCTTGTTCTAATAGGCACCGGCTTAGCTCGTGTTCTTGTATTGTTGTCTTCCAGGTGAGGTTTAATTTCTAGTTATATAGAACCCGTGACACCCCGGTTTTTCGGTCGTCCAGGTACGCACTTACGAGAGAGAGAAATGTGCAATTTAAATTATTTTAATTTCTTATTTAATTGAATTATACTTTATTATTTGAAATTCTTATATGCACTATTTGAATTTATATGAAATATTCGAATTATATGTCAAAATTTGCCTAAGTGATTTTATGATATGTGAATTTAATTCCGAGCATGCTAATTTTTGTGAATTATGTGATTCATGTGAATTAAGGGTTTAATTGTATGATTTATTTAATTTTGGACTTAATTGAAAATTTGAACTTGGACTTATTTGACACTTTTTAAAAGTTTTGGACCTAATTGAAGAATTGCATTTTTAATACAATTTTATTTATTATTTCTTTGAAAATTTAATTTTATTATTTGAATAATATGCTTATTTGTTGAAAATGTGTTGCGTTTGTGTTCGATTTGCGATCGAAATTTCGTGCCGATTTAATATGCCTGAATTATATGTGTTATGAATTCGTTTATATACTCGTTTTAATTTTTCGGACTTGTTTGATATGGTAACGAACCATATTTTAATTTTTGAGGATTCGAGGGCCTAACTAGTTTTAGAGCACCTTGGGTTCCAGAGGCCATAACTTGAGATCGGGAATTCGGATTCGAATTCCGGAAGTTTCGTTGGACTCGTGACGAAATTTGAAAGCTAGAGAACTTGGCCTCACTTTTTTCTAAGCCCGTTTAATCCCCCGTATTTTTTCCGGAACGAGCTAATCGAGCAGATCTGCCACCTTGGAGTATTTTGGCCCCGTTTGTTATGAAACCCTTTTGAAAACACTTTGTATATATATATAGAAATGTTTTCGGTTATGTTTTTTGAAAATGGGCTGGTGTGTGTGATTTGAATTTGGATACGTAGCGAGGTTTGACTTTGAAAGATAAGTCTTTTATATGAATCCCTGAGTTTGAGTTATTTGGTACTGTTGGGCCCCGGAGCTTGCGAGCCAGGATGCCCGGTACGGGAGTGGACTTCTGATTATTGAAATTGGTGGATTTTGGCCTTCGGCCTAACTTTTCTTCTAGATATAGTATCACGGGATCAAAATACTTTGGATTGCAAAAACCATGTAGCACACCGGACGTCGAGCACTACATCCCCGGCACCATAGCTCGACACGTGTAACGAAACAGAACTTTCGTACACGCACAAAGCTACAGCGAACGGAAGACAAACAAAATCACACCTATGCTAGGCGGTCTAGACCCTAATATAGAGCGCACAACCAACATTAAAACAAAAAGGGCGGAAGCATACAGGATCATCACATGTACAACTCATATGAAAATTTCATTTAAGAACAGTTGACGAGTTCAAACTAGCATAATTCCTAATCCCGAATATCAAACATAAATCATAAATACAAAACGGGTTCAACTATCCCTATAAGCCTGTCCCGAACAAAATTCATTACATGATCAAAATAATTCATACTCTTATACATATTCAACTTCATAACAATACGTAGACATAGAAATGCAGAGGATTGCAAAAGACCCGAACTAGACTCAAAAGAGAACCACCGCCTAGCACGAACCAACTCCTGAACCTGCAAACTCAAAGAAACAAAAAGGGGAAAAAGGAAAACAACGAGGAGGGGTCAGTCCTAAAGACTGGTGAGGGGCTAACCCACGCACACGTACATATACATAGAGCAAAGCATATCAAAATTATAAAGACTCATGAACCAGGGCATGGTTTTTGCAATCCAAAGCATTTTTGCCCGTGATAGTAAGTATATAGAGAAGAGTTAGGCCGAAGGTCAAAATTTACCAATTTCATACTCACACACACACACGGCTCGGCGAGCACGAGCCCTACTCCATCCTTACTCCATTTATATTCAAAACGGAAAGTGAAAAGCAAACGAAACAGAACAAACACACATACCTCCTTCTCCGGGTGATGGAAGGGTTGTACACCCCTAACCATCCGCACTAACGGTCAGGGTAGTGAGTTTCGCGACACTCACTTCCCAAGGACTCCACCCCCCACCAATCCTGTAACACCCCAGTTTTTTGGCAAGCGAGGTACGAGGTAACATCAAAGTTTAATTCAGTATTTACGTGATTTAAATGAATCGCATGCCTACGTGTCAACGTGTAACTCTATTTAATTTCGTGTGCCTTAGAATTATTTAAATTGTTCTTGGATGAAATTGTCCAATAATTGCTCATTAAGGACCTAATTATAATTAGGGTGTTTTGGGGCCGTTTGTGGCTACCTTGAGCTCGGGATTCGAATTTGAATTCCAACTTTAACATTGAGTTTGTTTTGGTAATTCGGATTCAATGAATTAACCTTTTATGCTTTTAAAGCCATTTGATCACCCTACCATTTTAAAATTCGATCCGAATGGACCGGATACCGTTCGACCCTACCTGTATAATCCGACCCATTAAACTCAGCCCCAAAAAGGAGCCAAGTCTTCCTCCCTCTTTCATTTTTCACGTTCAAGGAAGGGAGAAGAGAGAAGAGAAGGATTTTCCCCTTTTTGGCCATGAACCCTTGAGCTCGAGGTTTTCGAGATCCAACCATCCGATCAACGACCTAAGGTAAGATTCGTGCTCTATTCGATACGTGCTTCAATTTAATATCCCTTTCGTGTCTTGAATTCATGTTATTTGGCTAGTTGGGAAAGATAATGAATATTGCCGAGTTTAGGATTAGATGTGTTCAAGTCCGTTTTACGAGCTCTAACTTTCAAATGCGTGATCTACATGTTATATACATCTTATGGCTTGATTATTGTTTGATTTTGGGTTGTGATGTGGTACTTGTGTGTGTTTGGGTGTGCTTTCCGCCATTGAAGGCGAAACTTGGAGTTGCAGTTCGAGGGGGAGTAATGCCCGTTACCCCTTTTTGTGCTTAAAGTTGGTAACCCCCGTTAACTTGTCCCTTTTATCGCCTGACCCCGTTAACCCCTGTTACCGAATTTTGCCTTAGAAGTGGCAACCCCCGTTACCACCCATTTAGACTGACCTACCGTTTGTGCTTTTATTCTTTTCAGTTCCGATTTCATTCTCCGTTACCCATTCAAATGAACTCCGATTCTCCAATTGGAATCACCTCAATGTCATTTCTCATTTGTGAGTTATAATCATTTTAATTTGGTGTCACCACTTCACCGGGAATTTAAATTCATCCAACTTTGGGCCTACTCCATTTTCACCTCGCTTGGAACCACGATTCGAACCACATACCATTTTAAAGGTATACTTGTCTAGTTTCTTATCCAAAAATCAAAACTTAATTCCAACTTCTAGAACTTGAGATATTCCCGTTTTTCTACAGCATGCGTAATTCCAAAAACTGTCAGCTTTTGTCAAAACTCGTCTAAATTCGTTCTCTTGCTTTCCTTCCACTCCCTCGGACTCCGTATGTGGTTTAAATGCATGTAGACATGATTAGTTGATATAACATGATATGTTTTCTTACTTAATTTAATTTTATGGTTTCATTTGATAAGTGTAAACATGACTTGAACAAATGAATGTTTAAATGACACATTTGAAGCTTTCTTGTATCCTTTGCCTCTCTTATGTATTTTAAACTCATGAATGCCCATGATATGTTGTGGCATGTTGTATTATGTGTTATAATTGTTGTGTGTTAGTAGTGGAGTGTTTCGATATGATTTTGCCGGGTAACAAGCTAATATGTTATAACGTGGCTTAAGTGCTTCTATACGAAATGTTAAGCGCTTTCTTCCATTCTTTCGACGTCCTAAGTGAATCCTATTGCCTTTATATTTATTTTATATATTGTAAACATGTAACACCCCCACCCGTACTGGAACATGAGGAGAGCGGCGTCTCAACCCCCCGCACTGAAGCACCTCTCAAGTAATGGTGTGAGCTATCACTCAAGAAATACTCCAGAGAACGACTGTCTATCTCAGAACTATACATGTATAACGATGTGGCTATGCAGCGGAAAATCAGAGTATTTTAAAACTTTTCAAGACATGTGCGTGATGGCATGTAACAAGCAAGAACATATTGATCGTGTAAGAGAGACTTGGCATATCAGAACATATAACATATTCACATATAAACACCGATATAGCAGAGTTCAGAATATCGGTAATAGAGTAGCAGGAAGAGTATAACAAAGATACTCAAGTATTCAGAAACATAAAGTGATGCAGCCATAAAACATATGCGGGACACAAAAGGAAGTAATACTAAGTCCTGACTGAAATAAAAATGACAATCTAGAGCTTCAGGATACCTCTAGACTGCGGCTGCAAGAACTGAAACCACAAGGCAAGAAAACGGGAGAGGTATTAGTCAAAAGGACTAAGTGAGGGAATACTTAAAAGAAAGTACTGAGTGGTAAAGAACTTGAAATGTAATTCAAAACTGTTAATGCAAAGCTTTAAAGAAGAACTTGAAACAAGTTTGATTGATAAAACTGTTTGAATGCAATGCTGGAAAAGAATATAAGTTTCAAAACTCTTTTCATGAATGCTATCACACACGCACACATATGCTGTAGATGGTTCATAGTTCCTTCATAAAATGGGATAAGGGTAAAGTGAACTATTTTAAATTACGAGCCATCCTTTATGAAATAGAATTTTGCCCGCTAGCTAGGCTTCTCCATCCTTACTCCAGAAAACATGATTTCGTAGAGTATCGGACCGAGGTCAACAGTAACTCCACACACAGTAGAGTATCGGACCAAGGTCAACAATACCCCACTCACATCCAAACATGCACCATCCTCCACCGGTTGTCACTTCGGGTAGCTAGCCCTAGGCGACCTGTAAACATGTAATGGGAATAGATTTGCTGTCCGTTCCTAGACAGATTGTGCTGACTTAACAAACCTCCTGTTAAAAGTCGGTGTTAATTGTCTAATTATGGCGGCCGGTATTGGTGATGTCGTTGGCGCACACCTCCCAAACATCACCTCCACACATAACCGCCGGACCCAAACTGTAAACTGTATGTAGCACCCCAGACGGAGGAGACCACATCCCCCCCACTAGGACTCAGACTCGGTCATGAAATAGGAAGTCCATACCCGAATCCGAATCATAGCGAACGGGAGACCAACTCACACAATAGGCTAGGCGGATCTAACTTGACAAATTCAGAGTGCGGAAGTAATTAAAACAACAACAATAGATAGCGGAAGCATTTAAAACAACATGCAGAACAGGTGACGGGTTCAACTAGCATTGATACCTAATCCTGAATACCAATTAATAATCCAATATAATATCAGCATAAGTATCATCATAATATCTACTAACATCCAAATACTAGCTTACGAACCCCACACGGGTTTTAGTCTAAGTAGAGCATACAACATAACCTTCAAGTGCGAAACATAAATACATAACATAATTAAAGTATGCGACAAATGCATCCTAATACCAACTAGACTGACAAGTGTGACTCAGGAGACTCACTTCCGCTTAACTCAAGCCAAAAGGAAACCTGCAAACTAAAAGATAAAATGAGGTGTCAGTCAACTGACTGAGTGAGGGGGCTAACGCACACCCACAATATATATATACATAGTACAACACATATCAAAAGGATGGACTCATGAATCGAGAATAGGTGTTGCATACCAAAGCGTTTCAAAGCAAAACCCAAATATATATGTATACATAGAAAACATTTTCAGAAACTCTATTCCGATTCATGATTCCCATAACATATCGTATCATATGCTCGGCGAGTACGAGCTTCCAACCTCAACTCCTCATATCATAAGAAAACAGAAATAACATACCAACCTCAACTCCGGGTGATGGTAGGGTTGCGCGACCCTAACCATCCATACAGTTGAGGGGAGTGCTAATGCTACTCAAACCCTCAGGACTCCGTTTCCCAACCAAACCTCCCGGTGGGTCCCGGTACATCCTCTTCATACAGATGGAGACTACGCACAGGTATATCCCCGACGGCCCTAACCGTCCTGGGGCCTCCTTACCCGTAGCTCCTGGGCCCCATAACAGAACAGAACATAACATATACCAACTTTCATGGCAATCTCGCTACATAATCATAACATAACTTAACTTTCCGAAATAGCTTACATATGCCTTCATACTTAATTTCCAAAAATGAAGTTGTATCATAAGGTCATAATCATATCATATCCAACACATATTTAATCGTATATATAGTATATAATCGCATGCGGGGATTGAAATCATCATATTGGGGTCATAGGTCGTTTAACTATACAAAATCCTAAACCTCACCTGAGAAGCGACGAGATACCAGAAGTGACAAGACGAACGCATACTCGATCGGGTTATCTCTACCATGGAGATCACTGACAGAAAGGGAAACACGAAGTACTTATGAGACAAGACTCAAGCATGAACCACAGAGACGCACGGCGATGATTATGAGATGCCAAGGAATGATATGATATGTACATAGAAATTACAAGGATGACATGAAAGTGCTCATGCACACAATTAATATCCCACATAGCAAATAAACACACAATTCAATTATTTTATGAGTCAATTAGCTACTTAACATGTTTACAATAAACCAAACACTAATCAAGTCGAGGCAAGTTAACCACGAGGATCCACATCGTCCCAATTAGTTACAATTTTCTTATTAGATCAAATCACATAACAATTTACAAGGTAATTACATTTTTACAATACAATAATATTCCAGAATGCAATTGCACTATCGTTGCAATTCTTAATTCAAATAAATATGAATACTTTTCAAACACCAAATTTAGTGGATACTTCATATAGAAAGTTGACATATATGTAATGATTCACAATTCCATAAAGCACAATCTCATTAATAAATTCACTATCAAAGTTAACAACAATCGAGTTCCCATTACCAAGTTGGAAGATACAGATTAGAGTTTATAAATATATTTAAAGAAATTCATATATAACCATATAGGTACATATATTTACACATTTCCCACGGAATGTTATCAAATGAACCAAAAGGTGTTTGAGCACAACTATTAAACTCACTTATCAACTCCAATAAATAATCCAAATTACACATATACTTAGGTGCCAACATATTTGGACATAAAACAACAACCTCTCACAATCAATTTATTTAAACAGGTTTAAACTCAATTTAATTCATTCTATACGAATTCATTCCAAATTGTATATCTGTTCCCAAAGATCATTCATACTTAATTACGCAGTTGTACAACCCATTACAGATTCTCATGATATAACATAATCAAGCAACACACTAATTTTTCTCAAATATGTTCATAATTTTATACCAATGTATACATACGGCCCTAGTACCCAGATTTATGAATAATTAAATCAACACTTTAACTGATTAATATGAAATTTTCATTAAAGTTAAAACAGGTTATACATCAAGAATTCCCCAAATCTGCAGATGTGTATAAACACATTACAGAATAATTAAATCAAAGAGATTCGTAAGAATACATTACAGATTAAACCACAATAAGTTATACCAAAATATATTCTATCGAAATCAACACATCAACAACACCACATGAATTTGAAAGCTAAAATCTCAGTTCTGCAAAAGAAGGGATATACAGCTGTATCCTATACACAATTCTATTATAAACGTAATTACAATTGAATGAAGGGAGAAAGATAGAAGCCTATGATTCGCAAACTGAACGGGAGAGCAAGTGATGGTTGTCGGCGTTGACAAGAGGTTCTCGACAGTGGTTTGAGGCGACGATGGCTGCTCAGTTGTCGCTGCTGGAGTGGTGGCGCCCGACGGCGTTTTCGTTTCTTTAACCAAGAGGGAAACGACAGAGCCTCCAAAGATGGCGTAGTGGAGATGGTGGTGGGACGATGGTAGCACCACCGAAGCTGGTGTCTGGCGAGGAACGATGATGGCGGTCGTAGCTGTAACATCCCGCTCGTCCGATTTATGAGGTACGCCACGTTTCAACCCTTTTATGTGTTTAATTATGTGATTTTATATTTTTCGTGGCCCTATTTTGAACTCTTTTAGAGTTTAGGGGCCCCTTTGTAATTTTCTCTTTTTAGGGGTTTTTCGGTCATTTCTCGTTCGATCGAGTTTTCGGCCTTTTCGACCCCTTCAACGCGTTCGGGGCATCGAAACGAGTCCGTAGACTCTAAGTTTGCCCTATTCTGACGTCGTTAACCCCTTTTTCCGACCGTTTTCGTGTACTAGGCCCCGAGATATAATACCCGGATCCTCGTTTCGCGTGCCATAATTCAGTCTCAGCGTTCTCTCTCCCTCTCCCGTGATGCTGACACTATTCACAGACACTCAAGGTGTATTTTCACACACAACTCAAACTTGCCCGTTTCTCGACGGAATTCGACGAATGAATAGTCCATTTCGGAGAGCTCGACGACGCGGTCACAACCGTACCAAGAACTCGACCAACCGGCGACCGACGGCGGAGAAACCGCAGGATTTCAGATGCGCAGGCGGGGGTGGCAGCGCCGCCACTTCGCCGCCCGTTCGTGGCGGCTTCCGGCCGCTTTCCGGCGACATGCGCCCCAGTCCCGGCGCAGCGAGCGACGTTGGCGGCGCGGCCATCCGGGCCGCGACGGCGCCGCACGCGCCGCCTGAAGTTCACGCGGCAGCGCGCGTTACTGTAGCGGCGAAGGTGTTTCCTACCCTTTTCCGACCCCTTGAGTCCATTTCCGGAAACATTTTCACCGAATTTTGGTCGTAGGTGGTGGTTCCGGGGAGGCTTGCGGCGGCAGAATATTCGGCGGCCAACGGGGGCCTTTTTCGGCCATCTTTTGGCCTCGGGCCCTTCATGAAAGTTGTTTAGAACGACGAGAACTAGTGGCCTTTAATAACACGACTTCTGATTCGGCCAATTGGCGGTGGATCGCGGCGGTGCAGCGGCGGCTCAACGACGGCGCCACCTCCGGGGATTTTTCCGGCGAGAAAGCTTAGGGCTTTCGTAAAACTCATCACGGGTAAGCCGATGCCTCTTTCGGATCTCATTTTGGTTCACCGGTTTTGGTTCATTAGGGTTTTCGTATTCTTGGTTTTGAAATTGGAGACGATTGGCTTGGGATTTGCAGAAATTGATCGAGGAATTGGATTGAGCACGAGGAATCCTTGAACAGGTGATTTTTCGGGATTTTTCCGGCACGCTAAGGCGGCGGCCGAGCGGCGGCCCGCCACTGTTCCGGCTGCTTCGGTGGCGGCGATCCGGCGGGCTTCGGACAGAATGTCCGTCTCGTTATGGTGAGTCCGTTGCCGCTTTCCGTTCGTTAATCGGACACTCGGTTTATTTTCTACGTATTTATTTGTGTATTTGGGGTATATTTAAACTAATTGTTTAAATACGAATTAATTGCTATATGTTTGAATTATCGATCAAAATGTACTCCTATGTGTATGAAATCATGTATGATATGAAATATGATAAGTATGGACTTTGTAATTTGTAAATTGAATCCCGATTTATTGAATTTATGCTAATTGATTAGATTAGAGGGGGTGTTTGTGTAATTTTGAAACAGGATGAATTTGTTTGATTTGATTAGTTCAACTTTGATAATTGAATCCATTATGTAACATATGATTTGGGCAGGCCACTTAGGAAATATATGAACTTAGTACGATTGGAATTTGATATGTAGCCTTGTGAGATTTATATAAAATTCGGAGCTTACTATTACGATTTGTTTAGCTTTGTAATACGTGCAAATTTGTATGAAATGTGATTTGTAAACTTGCGTGATTTGAATTAATTGAACTTTAATTGTCACTTGGTAAACAAATATGTTAATCACCTAAATTGGAATTTGATATGTAACTTCGTGATCTTTAAATAGAATTTGTAACATGTTATTATATGATTTGTTTGGCTTTATAATACGTATAAATTTATGAAATGTTATATGTGAATTCCATTGCCTTTCGAGTCCCCTTAATTGCATTAATTATGCTTATGGACATGCCTTAATGTTTTGTTTTGCCTGAAATTAATATGAATTTGAATCCTGCTTATGTGATTGCATTTGCCGTGCGTCCCTGTGTGGTTGTCTGTCTGAGTCGGAGCCTTGTGGTCTGTTTTGTGTGTTCAGTTGGTTCAGGTGCACCCGGGGTGGTGACAAGTGAGTCGTGCAGGTTCCGGGGTGAACCATCTGCTGTGTCTTCGGCTGTGTTTGGTGCCAAGTGAGGTTAGGATATAGTTATACCCTATTGCAACATGCCCGTTTTCGAATGCATGCGGTTTATAAGCCTTATGTATATGTAGATATGTGCGAAGTACGTATTTTGCTGGTTTTATCATATGATTTGATTTGAAAAGTACGAATCGCTATGTATAAGCCTATGTAGGCTTTGTCTCAGTTCTGATATGATTTTGAGGTCAGTGTGTGTGATATGTACGTACGATATGATAAGTGCGATATGCATGATATATGTTCGTCTGTCTGTGTGTGGCAAGTTAAGTTTCCGGTATATGTCTGTTTATCTGTGTGATGGGCCCCGGAGATTGTGGGTAAGGGAGACCCGGGACGACCATGGGGTCACCGGTTACGACCCCTGTGCACTTCTCCACCAACGGGAGACTTAGTTCTCCTATGCCGACGGAGCGCATTTTGGCTGGCCGTCGAAGGAACCGGGCGGGATCCTCCGGTTCACATGTTTCGTTCTGTGGTGGGTTGAGAGGGGCACCTCTCTTCCCCAATGGTGTGCAGGTGGGATTGTTTTATGAGTTTTTGTTTTGGTAAGAGTAAGTGTGTTCTGTCTGTCGGTCTGTCATAAGTTCGTGAAACGGGAGTAGATTCTTAAATTAAGATAAAAACTGATATACTTTTAAGCAAATAAGATATGCTCCGATATGTGTGTTAAGTCTGCATGAATCTGAGTTGTGCCTTAAGAAACTTTTGATTTAAGATTTGTTTGGTCTGTTTGATAAGTCTCCCTATATGTATATTATCACGGGAAAATGTTTTGGCGTGCAAAAACTAACCCCGGGTTCACGAACGTCGCTTCTTCTTTGTGCTTTGCTTTATATATATTTATAGTGTGCGTGTGTCAGCCCCTCGCTCAGTCTTTGGACTGACGCCTCCCCGTTTATGTTTTTAGTTGCAGGTTCAGGTCGTTGGAGTTCGTTCTAGGCGGCAGTGTGTCGTGTCTGTCGAGTCTGTGTCTGTTCGTTTAAGTTTGTTAAGTATTTTATTCTGATTTATGATTCGTAAATTCCGTATAAGATATGTTCTGTGCAGGTTGGGAATCTATGTTTTGAATGTTTGGAATTCGGGACAGGTTAGGACAGGTGCTCGGATTAGTTGAACCCGTTTTGATGTGTAATTATTCGGGACTGGTTAGGACAGGTTTACTGAACTAGTTGAACCCGTATATTTGATTCTAATGTATGTACTGTGTTGTATGCTTGGTGTGTAAAAGTTTTTGTAAGTTGGCATTTCGTGCTACTTCCGCTGTCATGTTTTGCATATTTTCTTTTGTACAGGGTTAGATACCGCCTAGCTAGTGCGTGTGTTGTTGTTTGTCACCCGTTCGCTGTGACTTTGTGCATGTGCGGACTTTCCATTTCGTACACGTACCGGGTCATAGTGCGGGGGATGTGGCGCCTCACGTGCGGGGTGTTACAGGAGCTGATCTGCAGAGGACCGATGGTGGTGAAATGGCAATGGAGTGGTGGTGATGGGTGGCGACAGATCTGCGGCTACTTGCCCTGTTTTTTCCTTGTTCACAGGGGTGGCTCGTAGTGGCGGAATCGTGCCCAGATCTGTGGCCAATGGCCGTGGCTGTCGGCGCTTGCGGTGGTGGAGGGTGAGCTCGCCGTCCGCTGCTCTATCTCTGATGGAGGGGAAGAAGAGGGACGAAAGAGTGATGGTGCAAAGGAGTGGCGATCGATTGTGGAACGATCGTCGGAGAGAGAGACCGGTTGTGGTGGAGCAAGGTCAGAGATGGTGGAGATGATGGTGGTGGAGGGTTGAGATGGGGCGCTGCTCTTGTCCTCTAAAACGGAAGAGGGAGCAAGAGAGAGGCTGCTGCTGCTCAAAGCCGAAAAGAGGAAGAAATGGGGTTGCGCTAGGGTTTCTCGGTGTATAAGGAGACCATTTCTCCGAAATTTCACATAAGTCCCTCGAGAGTTAAAGTCAAGCGATTAAGTCACCAGATTTAAGCAAAATTTAGAGCAATACCAATTAAATTTTCAATAATTGCAAAAGCACCCCCAGAATTAAAGATAAAGTCCAATTAAGGCCAAATTCGAAATTAATAAATTAGGAAGAGAGTCCCCAAACAATTTCACAAAGTTCAATCAAGTCCTTAACTTTATAGAACTACAATTAACCCACATAATTATAAACTAAAGTGCAATTAGGTCCTAAACCTAATTCAATTAAGTTCACAAGTTGCATGGATTGACATTTAAGGGCAATTAAATAAATTTAGATACGTTTGTCTCATAATTAAAATTAATTTATGAAATTAAAGAGGGATTAGACGTAAAAATTAAAGCGTAAAACACAATCGAGGTACACCATTCACATAATTAAATAAAATAGAGCACTTTAAACATACTTAAACACACAACACTGAGCCCAAGCTCACTCGTGACGTCATACCGGACCTGTCATGAAATTACGGGGTGTTACACTGTATGCTTGCATTTCAAGATTAGCAGTGACCAGAGTACCACTCCGGGTGCTAACTATAACATGTGAAATTGTAACTGTAACATGTGATGCTGTCTGTGAAATATGTGACGCTGTCTGTAAAACATGTGATGCTGTCTGTAAAACATGTGAAACGGCACTTCGAAAACATATGCAGAACATGTAACTATCTTTGAACAAGAATGTAGAACTTTGGAAAACATGTGCTATTGATCAAGGTATACTATTAAAGTATGAATGATCCTTTCAAAAGAATGTCCCGATAACAGGGATAGTTCAAAACGAGGTTTAGCTTTGAATTTTCAAAACATATGATATGATAGTATAATCGTGGTTCCAGTTTGGACACATTTTAACTTCACCTCACCTATTAGTAACAAAAGGTAGGTAGAAAGATTACGCGGTGCCCTGGGGATCCCAGTGCTCGACTTTAACTCCTGTAGGTGGTGTACTAGAGTGAGCTTAAGAACTAAGACCCACTACTAACCAAGATGCATAGGAAATGCATGAAACATATGAACGAGGACCATGTAACCCAAGAGAGTAATACCATTTAAGGTATTTAAGAAAGGTAACACACAAAGGAATACGTTAAAGTGAGTTACTCTTAACGTTGGACTATGATCTTACTATAACCGAGTAAGCTTTAGTCAAATTATGAATCCTATCGCAAACCTTAGCTTAAGAAACAAGTTCCCGAAAGAAAACACATTTTGAAAACACATTTTAGACCCTGGATATGGAAACCCTAGGTGCAAATGTCTATTATGAAAGCACAAGTTTTATTTCATTTTTACTATTCAAAAGAACTATTCAAAAGTACTATTCCAGATTACTATTCACGATCACTATTAACAGGTTACTATTGACATGTCGGGTCAAAGGGTCGGGTCAAACCCTTCCTATACACACACACCCACACACGGTACACACACACACCATGCACGTACACACACACACACGGCATGCACCCACACCCACCCACACACCCTAATTAAATTATGATCTTGTTATAACCTATAGTTCCAAGTTCATGTCATTATAATCAAGTGTGATCTAGGTTAAAGGTATAACCTATGGTTAAGAGATCCAATTAAGGTATAAGATCAAGTTATGAAACTCTATTCTCTCTTAGGTTATAACATGTGACACTATTAAAGTGTATAATATATGATCAAGGCTCTAATCCATTAGTCCATATCATATCATAAGCTCAAGTCATAATTCAAGAATCATGTAACCATATAAGAACATGTCTCAACATATATCATATCATATCATATATCATGTCATGAACCTTAGGCATGTAACATGTAACAATTTAATTCAAAACCAACATGTAACAAGTTGTGACATAATTGAACATAGAATACTATTCCATTAGCTAGCATGCATGAACATAATTCAAATTCCATAATAAAGCATCAATTCTCATAATATAACAACCATATCACATGATCATGGCATATACTTGGGTAATTCATAACATATTAAAGCATATACTAAACAATTAAAACATAGAAACATACATTCAAACATATCATGAAAACTATATATTAAATGTATAAAATAAAATCCTATATGGCTTAGGGAAGACCCTAAGACCCAACCTAAACATAATATAAACATACCATAACATAAAAACATAAACTAACTAAAACATAACATAAACTAAAGCATAAAAATAAAACAAACCTAGCTATAAAGGGGGGGAGGCGGACGACAAAGAGGGGGAGGAGAGGGAGAGAAAGGGTGTTGTTAACACAATATTGAGCAAGGAATGAAATGCCTCTTGCCCTCTATTTATAGTTGAAGATAAGCCCCTCACCTTGGAAATAAAATGTAGGGAAGGGTATGAGAGCAAAAGTGAGATAGCTTCTCTTGAAAGCTTCATCATTCATGAAACAAAATTGGGACTGCTGGGGGGTATTTTGGTCATTTCACTGCCAAAACGTGAAGGTAAGTGGCTGGAAGTATAACCATTCCGTCCGGGCAAAAATTAGCTTCGAAACGCATATTCATACGTCGAAATCGGATTTACCGTTTGAAAGATACATTAGTTTTAGTGAATAAAAGTTTTGAGCTCGAAACTCAACTCGAGTGAAAAACGACTTTCTAGAATGATTTTCAAGTCCGGATTGTTTCCAAAATTCAAGAAATAAATCGAGAAGCGTTTTGAATCCAATATCAACTATAACACATTTTACCGTTAAAAAGTTGAAAACGTAGAATGAATAGTAAATTCTTACGTACAGACGTACGCATCAAAATTTCAAGCTAGGGTTTGAATCAAGAGTTGTAAAACATCTCAAAAATCTTGAAATAGCTCAAGTAGTGTAAATCCGAAGAGAAAACATTTTCCGAATGAAAACCGTTCGTAGTAGGAATAGTGAACTAGGGTTTTCGTAAACATTTTCTATAAAACAAAGTTCAGAATAGATTTCCAAGTCAAGAATGATTTCAAAAGACTCATCTCGACTCAAGGGTTGATTTGACTGTGAACTTGGGTAGGAAAAGATATCAGAATCAAAAGCTCATTTTCAGATGAATACTAACTTTGGTCGGTAAGTTCCAAAAGTACCCTTATGGTTCAAGAAAGACTCTCTGAGCTTGGGAAACAAGTTCAAACGATTGAAAAACATGTGTGGTGACCCTCTAGGGTTCGAGTAACAATAGGAACAAGGTAGGCTCGGGTTATGAATAGTAAACTATATCAAAATTCAAGAATTCCCCTCTAAAACATGTCAGATCACATACGAGCACAAAGTTCATGTAAGAATACAATGCATGAAGGTTCAAAAAGTTGGATCACGGTCTATAAACGCTTTACCAATGCCCTTAGCTTACCGTTTTCATCCAGGCCCTGTTTTGGGCTGTTACAAAACATGTTGATATGTGTATTATGATTATTATTTTAAGGTTATGGCTCGATTTGCTATGATTTATGAACGATATGGAACGAATTAACTTCAAACCTCCCTGTATTGGTTGAACTTGAATGACTGATTGTTTATGTGCCATTGTGACATGATTACCTATATTATGCACTTCATACCATGAGCATTTCAATGTCGTGCATCATAATTGGTTCATATGTAGTCTTGAGTCTCACGAGTGCAACGTGTTGGTTCTTGTACAGTTTCCTCCAGGGCGGAGACGTGCCGGGTTCTTAGGCTTCTTTCAAGTCTTCTTTTCTTCTTGGTATTGTTCGGTTAGAGGCGTACAGGTGGGTTTCTCTTCTATTAGCTATGATGACCCGATTTATCCCTTAGGTAGAAGTTTTAAGCCAAGTATGTAATTATAAATTTATATCGAGTCTTTTCAAAAGGGTCAATGATTTAAAGTTTAAAGCCCCTTTTTCCTTTCATGAAACCATACCCAATGTTTGGCGAGATCAGTGAACACAATGATAATGGGGGACCTGGGGCTATGTGTACGTGACTATCCGGGGAAGCTCGGGCTGACGGTGATCCCCGTGCACTAGTCCCAACAAACTACAACGATATTGGCCCTGGCTAGGAGGTTAGCGGGGAATGGGAATCGTACTTTTGGGGATTCATGTACCCCACTAGCCACAATGAATGAGGTGGCCGGGTCTTGCTAACCTGTCCACCGCCCGGAGGAAGAAGGTGTAAGTGTATTGAATGATCGCATGAATGATTGAATGAATGAATGACTGTGTGATCACTAATGAGTGGATAACTGAATAAATGCACACACGAGGTGGAGGTTGGAGAATTCGCCCACTCGTCGGGCTCACATTATGACCGATTGAATAATTGAATTAAATTGATTGTTGTAATCCCGAGTGTTGTTTTATTTTGGTTTCACCCACTTGGGAAATATTTTAAAAACCTCGAACGGGATTATGACTTGCATTTGAGGGTGTTTAATTCTGTACTATTTATTATATTAAACCCTGTTTTATACCCACCAGTCTCCTATAGACTGAACCCGGTTTTGTTTTTAGGTTCTTGCAGGTTTTGGAGTGCTGGGTGGGAGTTTGAGTCTGTCGAGTCTTGTGGTCTAGTCCGAGTCACACCATCGCATATTGTAATTGATTAAGTTATGAAGTATGTATGAATTGTATAAATTTTATGTTATTGATTTGGGACTAGATATCTATGTTAGTTGAACCCGTTATTCTGCTTATATTGGTAAATGATTACATGCTTTGCTTCCGCGCTTGTTATTTTCTATTTAAACATTTTGTATGGTTGTGAAGGTTTAGTTCCCATCTAGCATAGTGCGTGAGTGAGTCCCCGTTCGCTCTGATCTGGCACGTGTATGGATTTTCCATTTTATATGCGGGTCGGGTCTGAGTGCGGGGGATGTGGTGCCTTCCGTTTGGGGTGTTACAAATCCTCCTAGTGGGTTCAGGGTTGATCCTTTACTCACACGGAGACCGTACTAGGGAGTACCCGACGGCCTGCTGCCATCCCGGGACTCCTTTCGTACCAAATCTCTTGGGCCCCACACAAAACACACAAAACATAGTTCCCGTAAAATGCTCGCTAGTTCGAAACATACACACTTACACCAACTCTTTTCAAAGCAAACAAATGAAAATTGCTTAAGTATATATAAAAGCGTTTTCAAACCTTTTATAACAATAGGGCCAATTCCGACAAAATACATATCAAACACGTATTTATATATACATATATTTACATAGGTCGCATGCGGGCTTAAATCACATTTAGGGTTGTAGGTCGTAATAACTAAAAGAACAAAACCTCACCTTGTTGAACTAACCGGGCGCACACCAAAGCACACCTAATAAACCTCCTCGACAAACACGAACGAAGCTCTGAACAAAACAGACGAAAAAAAGACAAACCTAGACTCAAAATGAACCATATTGATGCTCGACAAATGCATTTGAATGCAAGTGATACATATGAAATGCGACAGCATAGCATTTAACGCATATAAGTTCATATCTCGCAAATTTCACATCAGACGAATCTAAAAACTTACCGTAAGGGTCATCGCATGTCATATAAGCACTTAACATATCATATATTAGCATACCACATGCATTCATAAGTTTAAGGTTTATATAAGGGACAAGGAGATGCAAGAAAGAATTAGACGTACCACATAAGTCATATAAATTCAAACTCGGAAATCCTATATCTAATGAAACCATAATCTTAATACAAGGCACGTAACACATAATATAACATGTTAACTAAGCATATAAGTCATAAAAAAATAAAAGGAAGGCATTAGAAAGCACAAAACGAGGCACGAAAGTTAAGTATGCAAGTTCCAATTTCTTGAGATTATATCAAATATAAAAACTTAATCAAACAATTAAATAAATTAAATGCAAGACATGTATTATAATATATACACATATGCATAAGGTACTAATATAATTTGATCCATATTAAATGACAAAAGTACAAATTGAATAATTAAATTAGATACATCGAAAGTATTCATGAAAGTAAATACGTAAGCTTGCAATTCCTCCACCTTGCACGGCTACTGCTGCACAATTTCGAAATACAAAATCAATTCAAGAGCATGACACAGCCGTGTTGTTTTTCAGTTCAAATTGGACACGACCGTGTTCGATTTTTCACAAATATTTTGGCTTTGACGCAGCTCCAACACGACCATGTCATAAAACAATTCAAAACGGACACGGCCGTGTTGCCTTGTCGTCTCCAAAAACCGAAGTGCAGCAGCAGTGTTTCAACAAGGGTAAAGTCAGGGGATGGAGCAACAATTCAAATAGGAACAAAGCCATAAAATGCAACAAAAATCTCAGCACAGGTCAAGCACAAACTTCACGCAACAACCGGCAAGGCAATAACACGCCCAACTTCCAACAAAGCTTCAAATATCTCAAGGGTTCAACAATGGTGGATCACTCCACACTTCATGAAATCCAGATTCAAGTATAGGAAAAGAACAAGGATACATCAAGGGTCACATAGCACTTCACGGATCAAGAATTAAAGCAAAAACGAACAAGATATCAACAAATTCCTTCAAACCCATAACTATTCATGGTCAAGCTTAAAACCTACTCAAATCATGCTCAAAATCAGAGATTCAAGGCTTAAAAGATGTACCAAGTTGTGGACAATAAGAAAGTACACTTACCTCTTCGATTTCATGAAGAATCGAGGTCGAACGAGCTTGAAATTGGCCTTGGATGAAATTGGCCTTGGCCTTGGATGTGTACACTTACCACGTCTTACCCGCATGCATTTAGTTTCAATTGAGTTGTGAGTGACAGGCATTGAAAATGTATGAATCAAAACCGGAGGATTTTGAAGATTAAAGAGACTGGTCAACCGCTTGGGCTAAAGTTGCAATTTGGCCAACAAGGAATGGACGTTGGAATCGAGTCTAACATTCTACGGTGCCAGGTTCTCCAATGCATTCATAAACACGTGCATCATAATTGCTATTTGCTTCTCATTTATAAATATTGTTATAGATGCTCTCTAGATTACCTACTTGATGCATTAAATATATGCTTGAATTAGTTGAAATATTTAAACCCTTTTGTTATGAGTACTTCTTTAAATTAATATAATTGTTCCAATGTGTTGCATTGTAAATTGTTGGTAAGTATATTAGGTGCATTAACACTTTAACCATCATGCATTATTTAGTGTTTATTGGCAATAGGTTCTCCCTACGCTTTGCACAATCCTTGCCTCTATTTCTACCAACTTGAATTTTGAAGAGGAGATTTTTGAATCATTGGCTATCATGTTGGGAATCGGGTCATTTGAGTTTGCTTGAAGATTAGGAATATTTGGGACTGTGAGAATTTATTGATCCAGGATTCGGTAGGAGTGGGTATGATAAATACTTGGAAAATTTTAGAACGAGGAAAAGTTAATAAGTCCAAGCAGATAAATGTTCAGGAGGGGTCCTTCAACCTTCAGAAATTAATCAATACTTTAGAGATGCGTTTGGGATTAAGAGAGTAACTTTCTTGTTTCAGATTATGGTGCTGAACTTGTAAATGCCAATTCTTTGGAAAGCCTTAGGTGAGTGTAGGATGTTGAAGAATTTTAATCTCAAATCAGAGTGACGACAGTCGGGGAATTTCAAGTTGAGTATATTATTAACAGAAGGAATTAGAAAGGAATCATCAACCAAAATTTTGAGTAACGACCGGGGGAACGAGGAAAAGGTTACGGGAATTAAGTCAGCAGAGAAGCTTGCAAGTGGGAAAAGATAGGGCACATTTAAAGAATTTAGAAAATCTACATTTTCTTAAGGGGAAGAGCCGGTCTGGAAGTAAACTTAAATCGGAAGCTAGACAACACTCGAGGAAGTTGGGAATTTTCAGAGAATCAATTCTTCCTGGAATTCTCTATCAGAATCATGTGAGGGAGGTTGTCAATAATCTAAACTTTCCTCCCTCTTACACAAAGAAAAGTCCCATCATCGATAGTACCTTTGTTCTATTATCATTTTCAGGAAAGTGGGTACACTGTCTGCAATCCTCCGACAACCTCAGGATATCATTTGACTCAGTAAATAGAAAATGATTCAGTTTGGGTGATATCCGGAATCAATCTCAAGTTTTGGTAGGTTAACTCCGACAAGAGTTTTCTTACGAAGTTGTTACTTGTACCCTAGAGACGTCTGGGAATGCACATCGTGCTTCCATCCGTGTGGTTACCGTCGCCTCCATGAATATACCAGTTTACCATGAACACTTCAGAAAAATGAAAGCTTGGGCAATCCTTCCTTTTAAGATATTTCGCAGAGTTGGTAGGTGTCATCAAATTTCAAGGATCAAATGGAAGGTGTTTCACTAGGACCTGATTCCTTCCGTTTTGTGTAAAACTCATGGAATAACAATCTGGATTCTCTTCCGTATTAAATGTCCGTCGTGCTATCTTCTAAGGGAATAGAATTACTACTTTCGAGTTTCAAACAAAAGAGTTAGGATCTTTGTTTCGAGAAAGATGTTTTACTTTGATTACGAAGGTCGAGAAAATGGTAAAACCGGTTCTCTCTGTTTGTCGGATAAGAAGTTGCTTGAAACACCAAGCCAGACTCTTGAGCTTAAATATACAACCACTCTTTGACCAGAAACTTAGGGTTACTTTCAATATTCAAAGTCTGGAAGTGAATGTGGGAATCGGCCTAGGAATAGTTCAACCGGCGAATCTGGGATTAAAACGGGTTTGAAGACGTGATGATTAAGGATGATTTATGGATTATGTTAGAAAATGGCACAAGGGCAGAGACGATTACTGGAAATGGGGACATCGAACCGTAGTGGTACAAAGCGGGAAAATCTCAACTAAAGAATCAAGTATTCAACCGAATTAATTCGGTCCCAGAATTTCAATCGTCGGTGAATGGTACACTTAATCATGCATACCACGTGCACCATTACTTAATTATTATTTTAATATAGTGGTACGTGATTCCTTGTTTATCAGTATTATTTCATTGTTCCCGTATATAATTCCTTGACTGTTATTACTTGTTTACATGAACCATTAGTTGCATAAATGATAATTTTACTTGATCCTTGTGTGTTAAGTATAAATGTTTACCTAAGTGCTTGCTTGAATTTCATTTCGAGTGCGTGAGAGACAGGGATTCTCTCAGGGTTGTCAGGAGACGGGGTTCTCTTGTTACTTGCTCGAGAGACGGGGTTCTCTCGTTAATTGTTTGAGAGACGGGGCACTCTCAGTATTTTCAACTACTTGTCAACTTGTTTTAGTGGAAGGTTAGATTTTCTTACAAGTGTTTAGGCTCCGGAAAGTTAAGGGTCGTGAATTCACACATGGGAGGATATTGTGGATCGAAGACCTCTTTCGAGCTAATCCCTGACGGGGAGTAGCTAACCCGCGTGGGTGAACACGTAAGAGCCAATTAAATTCCAGAAATTCAAGACATGGAATCCGAGGACGGATTCTCTTAAGGGGGAGAGAGTTGTAACGCCCCGATTTTCAGACAGTCAGGTACGCTCGACACGTGTGGGTTTCGAGCGTTAGGATTTTATTCTATTAATTTCGTTTAATTAATTTATACGTGTTATATTAATTTTATAAATTGTGTTTCAACATGATTACGTGAAAATATATGTCGACTTGAGAATTCTTGTATGAATGGAATTTAATTGTCACATGAATTAATTGCCCAATTTGATTTAATTGCCGATTGTATATTAATTGTCCAAATTGTACTAATTGCATAATTGTCAATTCCTTAAATGCTCATTCATTTCAATTAAGGGACTAAATTGCATGAAAACCCTTAAGGACTAAAGTGATCACTTTCCAAACTTGATATCCTCAATTGCATAACTTATGGTATTTGGAGGATTGATCATCAATATTACAATATTTCCCTAGACATGTCGGTATATACATCTCTCCCTTGTTCTTCATTTTCATTTCATCAAAAATCATCATCTATTTTGCTCCCTTGTCTACCGAACCAAAACCCCAAGAAAAGGGAGAGGGATTTCATTGATTTCATCCAAGTTTCCAAGGAAATTGCATGCTTAGGAGCTCAATCATCTAGCTTCATCATCTTCTTCCATTTATTTTCATCTGAAGTGGTTCTCCAGGGCGGAGATTATCAAGCATGAGCACGTTCATGCATTCACGAGTCGTGTGTCGCCTGTCAGGTGAGGTTTAATTTCTAGTTATATAAAACCCGTATAACCTTTACGTGGGTTTTTTGGCCAAAGGTAGTTATATTTATAGTTTCATGAAAGCTCTTATTATCCCAAGCATGTTATTGTTCATGAATCAAGTAGTAGGTTATGTTAGTGTGCATGAATCAAGCATTTCATGCCATGAAAGCAAGCCATGTGTTCTCCTGGCCAGGTCCTCCCTAGTGAGGGCGCTGGACCGGTCCTCGAGCCCGTGATTGTTCGTCCAATCACAGGAAGAACAATACCCTATCGTGTTCGTGTGTTCTCTTGGCTAGGTTCTCCTTAGCGAGGGCGTTGGACCGGTCTTAGAGCCGGTGGTTGTCCGTCCAACCACAAGAAGAACAAAGGCCTATCGTGTACCCGTGTTCTCCTGGCCAGGTTCTCCTTAGGGAGGGCGCTGGGCAGGTTTTCGAGCTGGTGGTTGTCCGTCCAACCACAGGAGAAACAAACCCTGTCATGTTACAAGCAAGCCATGTAGTGATTGCATGATCTTCATTCCATGAACGTATTATATGACTACACTATTGCATGATTGCATGATAATTGAATTGCGTGATCACCTAAGGATTAACAAGCAAGTAAGCATGTTTATTGATTGCATAAAAAGGAACAAGTATATAATATTGATAGTTGTAGTCTCGGGCGAAGTTAGATTATTATTGAACTTGTATATTTATCTTTTATGAACCTTTACCCGAGAATATGACTTGCATGTTATCTGCGCTAATATATATGTATTTAAACCCCTCACTCGGTCTTCACAGACTGACGCCTCCACCTTTCAGGTATTGCAGGTGCACGCTAGGCGGGAGTCGAGTCGAGTCCAGCCTTGGTAGTCGAGTCGTGTACGGTGCATTTTATCTAATTGTTTATTTATTGTTTAAGGGATTTAGGTTATTGTTATTGTTTATGTGGAGATGATAATGTATTGATAAATATAGTAAAGCCTGTTTAGATTGATAAATGAAGCATCGTGACTTGGTAAATGGAAATGCTTGATAAAGATTAGTTTATGCTTCCGCTTTAATTTTGTTGCATGAGTTAGTTATCCCGCCTAGCCTATTGAGTTATTGCATTGTCACCCGTTCGCTATAGGTTAGTTCATGTACGGATTGGCCATTTCGTATGTGGATTGACCTATAGTGCGGGGGTGTGGCACCTCCAGGTGTCCAGGGTGCTACATGTTATCAAGGTTTCGGCTTTCTAAAAGGCTATATCTACGAGAATGTATAAGCTTATGTTTTAATGAAAGTTTAATGTTTATGGAAGTTTAATGCTAATGTTCGTAATGTTAATGATTTGTAATGAACCAGAATGCAATGAAAGGTAAGGTAAGGTAATGTAATGGTAATGTTGGGCCCCGGAGACGTGGGTAAGGGAGACCCGGGACAGCCATGGGGTCGCCGGTTATGACCCTTGTGCATTCTCCATCCAAGGTACTACGTACGACCCTAGGGAGGTTGGGGAAGTCGCGATGCTCTTGATGCCTTCGGAATGAACTGGGGAGGACTCGTGTGGGCTAGCTACCCCTCGAGGAATGTATAATGTAATGGCATTCGTGTGGGTTAATCGCCCCTCGAGGAATGTATAATGGCACTCGTGTGGGTTAATCACCCCTCGAGGAATGTATAATGTAATGGATGGCTAGGGTCGACGGACTCTTCCATCACCGGAGAAGAGGATTGAATGTGATTTCTGTTTTATGTAATGTATTGTAGTGAGGATGTAACGCCCCCGTTTTTCAGTTTAAATAATGTGACGTAATTGTTTATAAATTGCGCAATTTAATTATTTAATTATATGATTAATTGTTTATAAAATGTTTATATTTGATTTGAACTATTAATATTTAATTTAATTCATTTTATTTTACTTTGATAATTGGTGTTTAATTTCTTAATTGAGGTTTCACGTACCTTAACTGCTTCGGTAATTTCTTTAATTAATTACAACATGTTATTAGTTGTTTAATTTATTTAATATGGAATGTAAGTTTTAGTAATTCATTTATAACAATATGAATTCGTTCATGCGCATGAGTGTTCTATTTGTGCTTTGTTTATATATGTATGGATACCGAAATGTCGTGAAAATTTAATATGTCGTAAATGTGTGTGTTATGAACATGCCTATATGCTCGGTTTATGTTTTCGGATTCATTTGACGTGTTTATGAATTTAATTTTGATTGTGGAACCAAATCGGGGGCTAACGAGCAATTAGCGCACCCTTGGTTCCGTGCGTGATATCTTGAGCTCGGGAATTCGGATTCGAATTCCGTCAACTCCGTTGCCTTCGTATCGACGATTCGGAGACAATGGAACAAGCCTCATACCTTTTTGAAATCATTAAGACCTCCGAAATCCAACCATAACGGACAACTCGTGCAAGAAGAGCTCTTTATGTTGACTAGTCTTCATGGTGGGACCCCATAACACCCCTTAACTTAACCCCACCTTAACCATGACTTATCCACCTTGAGTTAAGCCCTTTCTCTTCCCTTTTAGCTCAGAAAAACCGAGCCAAACATCTCTTCTCATTGCTGCAACTGATCGATATGGAGGAAGAGAAGAAAGGAGAGAAAACCCTAAGCCATCCTTTGTGATTTTGAGCTCAAATCACCATTTTTCTTTACCAAATCTTTAAGGTATGAATAATTATGTCTTCTCTACTCTATTATACTTGATTTCATCTATTTAAAACCTGATTTGGATCAGATTTGATTAGGGTTTGAATTATGAGATTGGTATGAACTTTTAGGGATTTTTGCTCTTGTGACCTATATGTTTGTGTGGCTGAATTTCTTGCTTATATGTGATCATATGAACTTGTTTCTTGGCTTATTTCTTTCCTAACTGATAGTATATGATGTTGGGAGGATTTCATCTCTTGCTCCTTTTATGAAATTATGAGATATGGAGCTCCAAACTTGATGATCAAACTATTTCCCCTGTTTTCGAACTGCTGTGTAAGATTTGGTGTTGTTGCATGATCATATGGCCTCTATTTCGTGTGAAAATGCATGGAGTTGATGTACACTTATTGCTCTATATGTTAACATTCATGCTTTAAGTATTTGGATCCATTTGAAGCCTCAAAACCGAAATACATGGCCTGTTTCTATGCATGCACCATGACAGATTTGTTGCTGTTGCTTATGTGTGGTTGTTGGTCACCCTAATGTGCTTTAAATTGTACCATTTTGCATATATATGATGTATATAAGTTGTTTAGTATGTTAGCATGCATTCCCCAAAGTTTCAGATCCAAACTCAACCTCTAAGTACGTGATCAAGGCATGATAGAATTATTAGGGCTCATATGTCCGATTGTAGCGACCCAGTTTTGTTTCAAGGTTTCGATGATCTTAACGTGTGATTTAGCTTTTGCACTCTAAATGAAAAATGTTCATAACATGCCAAATATGTTGCATATTAAGTTTCAGAGCATTTGGAGTCCATTTGGTATGCTTTTGGATTGAGTTTGTAAGGGATCAGTTTTGCCGGAAAATCTTGTGAAGGGTTTTGGTTCTGTACCGTGACACCCCCGTGTCACATTTACTCATAAAAGAGTGACACGGGCGTGTCACACCCTCTGCTCAGTTCTGTACTGAGCCACGCCCGTGGCTCAGTTTGGCCAAGGGAGGTGACACCCCCGTGTCACTTCCCATGTGCAGTCTTTGTTGTTTTCTCTTCGGGTTTTGATTCGTTTCACCTTCTTAATGACTTTATCTCCTTTTGTGTTAAACTATGAACTTGTTTGGCTATGTGTTAGGAGTATTATGGTGCAATTTCATGATATTTGGATGTGTTATAGGCATGCTTTTACGTAATGCCGTTTGTGTGTATTTATATGTCGTTTATGAATCGCATCACTTATTTTCTATATCGTATGACTTCTCCTTGTTGTCAAACCTTGGGAATATGCTATGTTATGTAATGTGAAGTATGTAGTGGCGTGTTGGGAGAGCGTGAACATGTTCTATGTTCCTCTTTGGATTCTTGAATTGAAATTGATTGGATATATGAATCGATGAATTGAATGAAAATGATTGAATAAGTGAATGAATTGGTTATATGATTTTCATGACTTAATATGATCTTTATGTCTTCATATCATGTGTGAGCATTGCCGTGCGTCATATATGGTTCATTTAGAGTCTTGAGTCTCACGAACACGTCTTGTGGTCTTTTGTACAGTTTGTCTCCAGGGTGGAGAGCTTTTGATCGTCAGGCACTTGGTGCTCGATCCTTGTTTCTTCACGGTTAAGGTGAGGGTGGTTTTCGTTTTAGTTATGTAACAAACCCTACAACCCATATGTGAAAAGCTTTGGCCAAAACCTTATGATTATATATATATATGGTTTTCAAATGAAGTTATCGAGTAAATCCTTTTGAGTTATACGTATGAGCGTACATGAGCTTAAAAATGGTTTTGTAATGAGGCTATGCTCCAAACCGTGTGTCTTCATGCTAGCTACGGATTAGGATGACACGGAGAGGTACGTATATAGCATATGCCGAATTACACGGTAAGGTATTTATGAATTATGTTATGTATTTATGAATTATGATATGTATTTATGAATTATGCTATGTACTTATGATTGTTATGTTTTGGCGAGACACATTTATTACTTATTACTGAGCGGGCCCCGGGACTTAGTATATGTGGCTAACCGAGGAAGCAAGGGCTGACGGGGATCCCATATACTAGTCCCAACTTATATACGGTGATACCGGCCCTCGCTAGGAGATTTAGCGGGGAATGGGAGCTGAGTGTCTTTGGGGAATTCATGTAACCCCATTGGCCCATGTATAACCGGTGGCCGGGTCTTGCAAGCCCGTCCACCACCCGGAGGAAGAAGGTTGATTAGGATTTATGCCTCTTCTTATATATATGTTTTGATAGAACTATGCACCGTGCGGGAAGGCCGGGATACGGATTGCCCAAACGCATATTTATGATATGATTTATGGTCTGTGTGTATTATGATATATTGCCTGATCGCTTAATCAATATATTACTGATATTTGTCGTACACGGTCGGAGTTTGGTTGGAGATTGTGCACGCTCACTCGCCGAGCCTTATATTTATGTATGATTTATGAATATAATGAATTTAATATGAATTAGTCGTAAAAGTCGAGCATTGGTTATCTATTTTCTTGCCCTTTTTGGGAACTAATTTCAAATAAAACCTTGCTCGGGATTTATGACTTGCATGCGCATGTTTTATATATATGTATCGCCCCTGCTCACTCAGTCTTCTAGAGACTGACCCTCTCCCTCCCCAATCTTTTAGTGTGCAGGTTTGATCTTTGGAGTTTCGGGCTAGGCGGAGGTGTTTGAAGTTTTTGAGTGAGTCGAGTTAGATTAGTAGAGTCTCTTCACTCATTCATGTATTGAAATTATGTATGACTCGTTCGGTTATATATTAAGCTTGAATATTCATGTAATTGTTATTGAACTGACTTTACTGGGTTTTGCTATGATTTAAAAGAGGCCTGAAGAGCCCAAATTCCGTTTATGATCGGTATGATTGAATTTTGGCTTTTCTGCATTATATTTTGTGGATTGGTAACCGTTGTCTAGCTCCGCCTGGCTTAGGAAGGTTTTTATGTTTGTCTCCCGTTCGCTATGGTTTGATACGGGTGCGGATTTACTGTTTCGTTACTCGTGTTGAGCCATAGTGCGGGGGATGTGGTGCCTCACGTGCGGGGTGCTACATCCTTAAGTGGTATCAGAGCCCGGTTGCAAAACCGGTGTTCTTGAGTCGTGTTGGAGTCAGTCTAAGTCGAACGGCATAGGGACTATGTGATATTGTGTGCATTGCATCGATCTTGAATATGGAATTTGGTTTCCTTAAGAATTTTGTTGAATTACTTGTTGCATTCTATAGGGATTCTTGTCTTTTGTATTGAATATGTGTCATGAGCATGCACTAATCGCATGCATCCATTCTTGAAATGAGTTATGATTTCTAGATTATAAAGATGATATCAAACCACGGTCAAGTTCTACGACAAAGAAGATCGATTGCAAACCTTTCTGAGACATGGAAGATGGGTAGGATACTTTGGGAAGAACATAGAGAATTAGAGAGGTGAGACTTTCCAAATGGAGCTAGAGTCAAGGATTTCCGATTAAGCCTAGTGAATTGAAATCAAGTCTATCGAAGTTAAGACCGGGAAGAGTTGGACTTGGGTGCTCTGGATTTCGATCGTGATGGGAAACTCATAAACAATAGTCACGGTAATCTTAAGCGAGGTGTTGAGTGGGAGATGAACTTGTTTTTCCAAAACCAAGCTGAATTGCCATGTTGTGAAGTAAAATGGAAGATATGAAGCAACAAATGGAAATGGTAAAGAAAGGAAATCATGTGCTCAAATGTAAGCAGTTGGAGGTGAATTGAACTCACAAGAGATAGGCACGGGATTCTGGATTAAGGTGACGATTAGAAGTAAAGGTTGAATTGCGAGGAGAAGTGTGGATGCTAACTTCTTGGGAGTGGAAGATACAAGTTGAATTATAAAGATGCATGGGAATCTCGAAGACCGTGGAAAAGGCAAGGAACAATTATCAAGTTAAAGTAACCGCGGGACTTGGAGTAGCAAGGAAAAGCTATCGAGCTAACTACTTACCCCATCGGTGACAGGTTCCAAAGCATTCATAGCACGTGCATCATATTCTGCATTAATTAATTACTCTCTTGATCTTATGTTATCCGTGCATTTCTAATTGGTTTTGTTGCGCTAATGTGTGGTATAATTGCTTGATGTAAACGTGACACATGCATTGCCATCTTTACCCGACATGCATTTTAGTGTTTACTTGATAGGAAAATCTGGCACCTCAATTATCAAGTATATCCTCGCTCGAACCATATCTAAGTTAAGGGAAAGGAAATAATGGAGTGGCACCTGACAAGAAAGACAATTGGGAAATAAAGAACTTTAGGTAAGGGATAGGTTAGTGAAAAGAACCCCGAAGGAAAGTCAGATTAGATTCATCTTTAGGGTGTTCGGAACGAATAAGAATGGGGAAGAGAGATTGAGGGAGTTCGATGAAAGAGCAAATTTTAAGGGGAAGAGTACGACCGAGAGATAAAATGGAGGATGGAAGTAGTGCTCGAATAAATATGTCAATAGCAACAACGGGGATGCAAATTAAGGAGAATTCGGATAGCCTAATGGTGGCCATTGGAAATGAATAAGAGGATGGTAATGGTTAAGTTGTTAAGAGAGAAGTGACAATGCCAAATTCGGGGGAAGATTTTTCGAGCTATAAAGAAGAGAGTTATTAAACGACTCTATGTCTGGAATTCCGAATTGGGAGTGATGAAATTATGTGGGAGTTTCTGTGACCTCCTAAGATGGAATTAACTAAAGGAAAACTGGATCAATCTATTATAGGAGGTGATGTTGTCGACCAAGATTTATCTAGTAGAAGTATTAAGGGATTCGAGACAACATTACTAAGTTATCGGTTCTATCAAAGGTGATCCGGAAGGAAATCCACGAAGAAACCAAGCCGGAAAGGATGATCAGTGGAGGATTTACATCAAACTTCAAAACACATCAAGAACATTTTATCTTCAATTCAAGAAATGTGGAGCTAGATGCCAAATATAAACCTAAGGGGTCAAAGGGAATCAATGGATACCAGGAACGGAAGACGGAAAAAGGATTAGTGTTAAGGTAGATCCTAATGACGAATATCTCAAGATAGGGATTGAATTGTCAAGGTGGTCAGGGGTAGTTATTCTCGAGGATATCTTAAACTTCGATATGAGTAAGATAGTAGCTACGGACCTAACTTCGAGACGGGTGGTCTAAGGGCATTCGGGAAGTCAAGCTCGGTTAATTAAAAAGAATTGGATGGTCGAACGAAGATTGGGGAAAATGGTGAAGACTGGAAATAATACAAGTCAGAACGGATCCAAGAGTATGATCCTTAAAGGATTTATCAATAGCTTCACCGAGGAACCTTGAAGAGGTTCAAGACAAGCTGACCACTGAGCTATCTTCAGGATAGATCCTACACTGGACAACGGCAACTCTCAGTTCTAAACTTTGAAACTTCGGTGAACGGTACTTATAGCATTCATGATACATGCATCCATGCAAATTTAACTTATATAATTTTTATGTTAGATGCTTTAATCTTGTATTGTGTTAAATTACTTGGAATAATTGGATATTAATGTGGGCGACATTTATTACTTGCTCTGGGTGCCTTACGTGATTTTAAATTTGGTTTTGCGTGAGTTGCTTGGAAGTATTGGAGACTTCCTTGCTTTATTTTCGGTTAAGAGACGGGGATTCTCTTATTTTTGTTTGAGAGACGGGGTACTCTCTTTGTTTGTGAGAGACGGGGTTCTCTCATTGTTGTTGGAGAGACGGGGTTCTCTCATTGTTGCTCGAGAGACGGGGCTCTCTCCTTGTTGCTTGTGAGAGACGGGGAATCTCTCATTGCTGTTTTCAAGCGTGCTTTGAATCCGAGGACGGATTCTTTTTAAGGGGGAGAGATTGTAACGCCCCCGTTTTTCAGTTTAAATAATGTGACGTAATTGTTTATAAATTGCGCAATTTAATTATTTAATTATATGATTAATTGTTTATAAAATGTTTATATTTGATTTGAACTATTAATATTTAATTTAATTCATTTTATTTTACTTTGATAATTGGTGTTTAATTTCTTAATTGAGGTTTCACGTACCTTAACTGCTTCGGTAATTTCTTTAATTAATTACAACATGTTATTAGTTGTTTAATTTATTTAATATGGAATGTAAGTTTTAGTAATTCATTTATAACAATATGAATTCGTTCATGCGCATGAGTGTTCTATTTGTGCTTTGTTTATATATGTATGGATACCGAAATGTCGTGAAAATTTAATATGTCGTAAATGTGTGTGTTATGAACATGCCTATATGCTCGGTTTATGTTTTCGGATTCATTTGACGTGTTTATGAATTTAATTTTGATTGTGGAACCAAATCGGGGGCTAACGAGCAATTAGCGCACCCTTGGTTCCGTGCGTGATATCTTGAGCTCGGGAATTCGGATTCGAATTCCGTCAACTCCGTTGCCTTCGTATCGACGATTCGGAGACAATGGAACAAGCCTCATACCTTTTTGAAATCATTAAGACCTCCGAAATCCAACCATAACGGACAACTCGTGCAAGAAGAGCTCTTTATGTTGACTAGTCTTCATGGTGGGACCCCATAACACCCCTTAACTTAACCCCACCTTAACCATGACTTATCCACCTTGAGTTAAGCCCTTTCTCTTCCCTTTTAGCTCAGAAAAACCGAGCCAAACATCTCTTCTCATTGCTGCAACTGATCGATATGGAGGAAGAGAAGAAAGGAGAGAAAACCCTAAGCCATCCTTTGTGATTTTGAGCTCAAATCACCATTTTTCTTTACCAAATCTTTAAGGTATGAATAATTATGTCTTCTCTACTCTATTATACTTGATTTCATCTATTTAAAACCTGATTTGGATCAGATTTGATTAGGGTTTGAATTATGAGATTGGTATGAACTTTTAGGGATTTTTGCTCTTGTGACCTATATGTTTGTGTGGCTGAATTTCTTGCTTATATGTGATCATATGAACTTGTTTCTTGGCTTATTTCTTTCCTAACTGATAGTATATGATGTTGGGAGGATTTCATCTCTTGCTCCTTTTATGAAATTATGAGATATGGAGCTCCAAACTTGATGATCAAACTATTTCCCCTGTTTTCGAACTGCTGTGTAAGATTTGGTGTTGTTGCATGATCATATGGCCTCTATTTCGTGTGAAAATGCATGGAGTTGATGTACACTTATTGCTCTATATGTTAACATTCATGCTTTAAGTATTTGGATCCATTTGAAGCCTCAAAACCGAAATACATGGCCTGTTTCTATGCATGCACCATGACAGATTTGTTGCTGTTGCTTATGTGTGGTTGTTGGTCACCCTAATGTGCTTTAAATTGTACCATTTTGCATATATATGATGTATATAAGTTGTTTAGTATGTTAGCATGCATTCCCCAAAGTTTCAGATCCAAACTCAACCTCTAAGTACGTGATCAAGGCATGATAGAATTATTAGGGCTCATATGTCCGATTGTAGCGACCCAGTTTTGTTTAAAGGTTTCGATGATCTTAACGTGTGATTTAGCTTTTGCACTCTAAATGAAAAATGTTCATAACATGCCAAATATGTTGCATATTAAGTTTCAGAGCATTTGGATTCCATTTGGTATGCTTTTGGATTGAGTTTGTAAGGGATCAGTTTTGCCGGAAAATCTTGTGAAGGGTTTTGGTTCTGTACCGTGACACCCCCGTGTCACATTTACTCATAAAAGAGTGACACGGGCGTGTCACACCCTCTGCTCAGTTCTGTACTGAGCCACGCCCGTGGCTCAGTTTGGCCAAGGGAGGTGACACCCCCGTGTCACTTCCCATGTGCAGTCTTTGTTGTTTTCTCTTCGGGTTTTGATTCGTTTCACCTTCTTAATGACTTTATCTCCTTTTGTGTTAAACTATGAACTTGTTTGGCTATGTGTTAGGAGTATTATGGTGCAATTTCATGATATTTGGATGTGTTATAGGCATGCTTTTACGTAATGCCGTTTGTGTGTATTTATATGTCGTTTATGAATCGCATCACTTATTTTCTATATCGTATGACTTCTCCTTGTTGTCAAACCTTGGGAATATGCTATGTTATGTAATGTGAAGTATGTAGTGGCGTGTTGGGAGAGCGTGAACATGTTCTATGTTCCTCTTTGGATTCTTGAATTGAAATTGATTGGATATATGAATCGATGAATTGAATGAAAATGATTGAATAAGTGAATGAATTGGTTATATGATTTTCATGACTTAATATGATCTTTATGTCTTCATATCATGTGTGAGCATTGCCGTGCGTCATATATGGTTCATTTAGAGTCTTGAGTCTGACGAACACGTCTTGTGGTCTTTTGTACAGTTTGTCTCCAGGGTGGAGTTTTCGTTTTAGTTATGTAACAAACCCTACAACCCATATGTGAAAAGCTTTGGCCAAAACCTTATGATTATATATATATATGGTTTTCAAATGAAGTTATCGAGTAAATCCTTTTGAGTTATACGTATGAGCGTACATGAGCTTAAAAATGGTTTTGTAATGAGGCTATGCTCCAAACCGTGTGTCTTCATGCTAGCTACGGATTAGGATGACACGGAGAGGTACGTATATAGCATATGCCGAATTACACGGTAAGGTATTTATGAATTATGTTATGTATTTATGAATTATGATATGTATTTATGAATTATGCTATGTACTTATGATTGTTATGTTTTGGCGAGACACATTTATTACTTATTACTGAGCGGGCCCCGGGACTTAGTATATGTGGCTAACCGAGGAAGCAAGGGCTGACGGGGATCCCATATACTAGTCCCAACTTATATACGGTGATACCGGCCCTCGCTAGGAGATTTAGCGGGGAATGGGAGCTGAGTGTCTTTGGGGAATTCATGTAACCCCATTGGCCCATGTATAACCGGTGGCCGGGTCTTGCAAGCCCGTCCACCACCCGGAGGAAGAAGGTTGATTAGGATTTATGCCTCTTCTTATATATATGTTTTGATAGAACTATGCACCGTGCGGGAAGGCCGGGATACGGATTGCCCAAACGCATATTTATGATATGATTTATGGTCTGTGTGTATTATGATATATTGCCTGATCGCTTAATCAATATATTACTGATATTTGTCGTACACAGTCGGAGTTTGGTTGGAGATTGTGCACGCTCACTCGCCGAGCCTTATATTTATGTATGATTTATGAATATAATGAATTTAATATGAATTAGTCGTAAAAGTCGAGCATTGGTTATCTATTTTCTTGCCCTTTTTGGGAACTAATTTCAAATAAAACCTTGCTCGGGATTTATGACTTGCATGCGCATGTTTTATATATATGTATCGCCCCTGCTCACTCAGTCTTCTAGAGACTGACCCTCTCCCTCCCCAATCTTTTAGTGTGCAGGTTTGATCTTTGGAGTTTCGGGCTAGGCGGAGGTGTTTGAAGTTTTCGAGTGAGTCGAGTTAGATTAGTAGAGTCTCTTCACTCATTCATGTATTGAAATTATGTATGACTCGTTCGGTTATATATTAAGCTTGAATATTCATGTAATTGTTATTGAACTGACTTTACTGGGTTTTGCTATGATTTAAAAGAGGCCTGAAGAGCCCAAATTCCGTTTATGATCGGTATGATTGAATTTTGGCTTTTCTGCATTATATTTTGTGGATTGGTAACCGTTGTCTAGCTCCGCCTGGCTTAGGAAGGTTTTTATGTTTGTCTCCCGTTCGCTATGGTTTGATACGGGTGCGGATTTACTGTTTCGTTACTCGTGTTGAGCCATAGTGCGGGGGATGTGGTGCCTCACGTGCGGGGTGCTACAGAGGAGCCCAGGATGGGATCTATGCTCGTACTCGCCGAGCTTAATGAAATGGTTGGATTATGAAACGGGAATAGAGACTTTATGTTAATGTTTTTGTTAAGGAATATGAATTGTATACGTATTTGATATGCAATGTCCTTTGAAATGTTTTGGTTTGCAAAACCTATTCCCGGTTCATAACCTTTACTTTTTACTTACTTTCCTCTATATGTGTATATTGTGTGGGTGTGCGTTAGCCCCCTCACTCAGTCGAGATATGACTGACACCTCTCTTTTCACATCTTTAGTTTGCAGGTCTTTTGAGCACGAGCTAGGCGGAGAAGTGGGTCCTTCGAGTCTCACTTTTGGGTATAGGTCTTGCTAGGTGCATTGCATTCCTTTTTGTCTTCTATTTAATGAATTGATCATGTTATGAAATTTTGTTTTGGAATATGAATTCTTTTGGCTATGTATATTCGATCAGTTGATATATATGTTAGTTTTAGAATTTTAAATTACTAGAACTCCTTGCTTCCGTTATTTATTTAATTGTCGCGCGCTCTGAGGTTGTTTTACCTCCGCCTAGCCTAGTGAGTGTGTGGTCTCCCGTTCGCTTAGACTTGGGCTCGTGTATGGACTTCCCATTTCATATGCGGGTTCGGGTCTAGGTGCGGGGGATGTGGTAGCCCGCGCTCCGGGTGCTACATTATTTATGTGATATTTCGATATTTGCTTCGATACACCTAAGTGTGAAATTATATGAAGTACATTGCATAATATGCATTTGCCGAGCGTTTCCTTGGTTCGTATTGAGTCTAAGTGTTGTTCCCTTATTTAGATTGTTCGAGTGGAGTAGCTCGTTGGTGTGGAGCCACTTTATGGGTGTGTTTTGAACCTGTTCGTTCAGTTTGTTCGTCGAGGTTAGGTTTCTTTCTTTTAGTTATTATGACCTACAACCCTAAATGTGTTTTAAGCCCACATGTGACCTACGTGTATATATATATATATATATATATATATTTAGATACATGTTTATGTATTTTGTGGGGATTGGTCCTGGAGTGGCGTTCCATGTATAACTTTATTCCCTTGAGCACGTATGTTGATAGTATTTATTGATCCTGTTGCTTCCGCGTATGTTTTATTTTGTTGAGTACTATGTATTAGGGTCTAGACCGCCTAGCTTAGGTGAGAGTTTTTGTTTGTCTTCCGCTCGCTATAGCTTGGTCCGTGTGCGGATTTTCCATTTCGTTACACGTGTCGGGCTATGGTGTGGGGGATGTGGTGCCCTTCGCTCCGGGGTGCTACAGAACCTGTACAACCCTTATGTGGATTTCGGCCAAAATGTATACATATATCTATAGTTTTTCATAAACCTCAAATGATTTACAACTGAACTACTGCTACTGTACTGAACTATTGTTACTGTACTGAATTGATTGTATTTTAGCAAGTATATTGTACTGCACTGTGGGCCCGAGGGTCATGTATTGAGCCAACCGGGAAACCAAGGTCTGACGGGTAACTCTTGCACTGTCTTCACAACTTTTGGGATGACCCTTGAACCCACTAGGAGATTATTGGAGGAAGGAGTTTCGGGCATAGGGACTCATGAACCCTGTTCTCACACAGACTGGATGGTGTGGCCTTGCAATCCCACAATCACCCGAAGAAAAAAGGGTTACTGAAACTGCTCATAACTGTGCACTGTAATTATATGTGTGATCACCTAATCAATTAAGAACTGAGTTATTATACACTGTCGGAGAAAGGTTGGAGAATTGCCCTCACTCGCCGGGCCACTAATTGATTGAATGGACTGATTTTTTAAATTGGATTGTTGTAATCTCGGGCGAGATCTATTGTATTATTGAACTTATGTTGCCTCTATTTATGAAACCTTACCCGAGGTTATAACTTGCATGATATATGCGCTTATATTTATTAAACCCCTCACTCAGTCTTCCATAGACTGACGTCTCCGCCTTTCAGTCTTTTGCAGGTTCTTTCTGGGCGGGAGTCGTGTCTTAGAGTACTTGATCGAGTCTTGCACTTGTACACTCATCACATATTATATTGCTTATTGTATTAAGTTGATTTAATTATTAGGCCATTGTGTCATCTATTGAATTGTATTGACTCGGGACAGGCTTCTAGGATTTTAGTGGAACCCGTATTTACTCTTCTACTGGGATTGCATTTATTTTCTTGATATTGAATGAATAAGTGCTTGCTTCCACATCTTTATTACTATTGATTTATTCCAGGGTAAGATTCCGCCTAGCTAGGACTGTCTTTTCTTTATCTTCCGTTCACTGTGAGTTAGGTTTATGTATGGATTAGTCCATTTCATATGTGGACCGAACTCATAGTGCGGGGGATGTAGTGCTCTCGTCACGGGTGCTACATGTTAAGGTGGTATCAGAGCTCTAGGTTGCAAAACCGGAGTTCGAGTGTCGTGTCGTGTTAAGTATAGGTCGTACGGCTTAGAAACTACTTGACAACTTGTACATAGCATTGATCCTTGCTACTAATATTTGATTGATTGACCTCACATTGCTTGAATTTTATATGATTAACGTGTTTAACTTTGTTATATTAATTATTGTACTTTGCATCAAATAGGTGTTTAAAGGCTAATTATGTGTCATATGGAACCACTAGCCCCACGCATTTATATTTGAGACAAGTTGTGATTATAGGCTATAAAGATCATATCAAACCACGGCCAATTTCTACAACATCCTCAATCTGCTACAAGCTCCTTTCTCTAGCTTTGAAGTTGTAAGGAATGTACCGGGGAACTTCACACAAGAATTCAAGAGCCATGGTCTTCTTTAATCGTGTTATAATTCAAGTGATGAGATCCGGGCTAGAAGGATCCATTGTAGGAGTAACTTACAAGATATAGTGAGGTTAGGGGATACTCGAAGAGACAGTGTTAAGAAGTGAGGCTTATAAATTACAAGATAAACACGTGAGATTTTATTATTAAAGAAGTTGGTTAACTGGGGACAAGAGGTTCATTTAATTCAAGAGAGAGAAGGAAGCCTTGAGGGTACCAAGGATTCGTAGTTCGGATTTGCAAGCAAGTTGAGGAATTTTCCACTAGTGGAGCTAAAAATTAAGTTTTAGGAGGAAAGTAATTCAAGTAATTTAGATCGAAGTTGAACTTTGGGAATTAAGTCCGAGATGGAGCAAGACCCTTTGAATTTTTTAATAGGGTTTGGATCGATTGGGAAAATTTAAGAAATCGATTAACTTTGGGTTCATTGAAATAACAAGTAGAAGAATAGAACATTGAAGTAATCAATATAGCTCTACAAAGAATCGAGATATTTTGGATTTTGGGTTAAGGAAGAAGTCGGATGGGAAGGAGTTAAAGAGAACGATCAATATGGTGATTTCAAGCTCATGGTAAATTAAGATGCTAAAGATTCTATCTCCGGTCGGATTGAGTCTATTTTCCAGATCCAAGCTGAATTATCGTATTGCGCAGTTGAATTGAAAGATATGGAGCAACAAGTGGAATCGATAAAGAAAGGCAAGGAATTTTAGGGAGAACTTATGTGCTCAAGTGTAAGCAATTGAAGGGTGAGTTTGTTTGACTATTTGAGTTTATCCAGAATAACCCGAGGAAGCTTTGAGCAAAGTAACAACTATGGTGAAGACTAGGACACCATTTGGAGATTAATCCTTTGAGAGAAAGTTAAAATATTAATTTCATCGATGTAGAAGAATTTAAGTTCAGGAATCACCAGCTCGGCTTATAAGGTTATACAAGTAATACAAGGAATCTTTGATCGGGGAGATATTTCTAGTGAAGGATCGAACAACACTTAACAGTTGATAATTGGAAAGTGATGGGTTCAAGGAATACTTTGGGAAGGAATCGAGTTCAAGAAATTTCAATTCTCGAGTGATGGAAATGTACAAGTTGATGTTAGAGATTTTGAAGAATTGGAAAACCGTGGGAAAACGAGAAATGATTAACAATTTGAGACAAGCTTGTAAGTCGACAAACAAGGAATAAGCGTCGGGATAAGCTTACCACAACTACGGTGACAGGTTCAATGCATTCATGGCACGTGCATCATACGTTGTTTGAAATTATTTAAATTCTTTTATTTATGTGCATATCTCTAATGGATATAATTGCTCCAACACGTTGCATTTTTAAATTGTTTATAAGGGTGATATGTGCATCGGCATCTTAACCCGACATGTATTATTTAGTGCTTACGTGACAGGGAATTACGTACAACAAAATAAGCAGGGTTTTGGGATGTACTGGTTAGTTAAGAAGGAAAGAGAAAATATCGAAGCACGAGAAAGTAGAGTCAGAAGTTTGGAATAAAGGAAGTAGGAACTCTCCCCACCTCACTTATACAACAGTACTTCAACCGAGACATAACCAAATTATGATAAGGAAAATAAATGGATTGCAAATTGTGGACTAAAAAGGGAAAGAGCAATTAAAAGGCCGGGAAAAGTAGCCGGGAGTTGGAATGGGAGAAATGTGTTGCTATTCCTACCAATCGCTTCAAAGTAAATGTGAGACAAATTTACGGACAAGTGGCGAGATTGGAACCGTTTATATCACGGAAGCCGAGTTGAAGCAGTCGAGAATCTTTAAAGTAAGAAGTGATGTTACGATCCAACGGATAAGAATAGGCATTCTTAAGGGGGAGATTCGATCGAAAAATGACTTCAAATTTATGGATTGGCTCAAATGGATTACTTTCAATAGGAGCAACAAAATTGCAAGAGTCACCAACAACGGGATTTCTCGAAATTGGAAAAAGGGAAAGAATTAGAAGAATCTGCCACTTGATGATCTTCAAGGTTGGGATGAGAAAATTTTGAGGATAATCTTAAGAAGGTCTAAGTGCTTCAAGAACCGGAGGTGAGTATTCAAGAAAGAATGGTAGATTTAGTGCTTGTTTCGATTTCCAACCGGGGTGGAGGAACTTTCGGGAACTAGATCGGGAGTGATAGGTACTTCAAGAGAATTGGAAAGAAGATAATTTTTTATTGAGAAATGGTAGAACAAGTTCAAAAAGTTAGACAAAAAATATTTTATTTTATTTAGTTTATTAAGGGGGAGAGCCGGTCGGTGAATAATTTAAAGCCGATGTTTAGACATCACTTGTGAGAGTAAAAACTTCAAGAAGAGTGATTCTTTCGGGAACCCCTATCAGAACCATGTGAACGAAATCTTCGACATCTTAAAGTTGTGCACCAAAGTTCTCAAAATGGAGATTCCTAAAGCCATAAGGAGGTATATCTTGAGCCCAACTAAAATTTAAAAATAAATTTGATAAGAAATGGGAGAGATAATGATTTCTATAGGTGGATTGAACATACTTTAGTCAAAGATGAGAATTCTACAAGGAAGGCGATTGTAATTCAAGATCTGCGCGAAATAACCAAAAAGGTGCGACACTATTACAAGGGTGCAATATAATAACAGCAGGATGGGATCATCATATACCGCAAAGGATCACATAGGAGTCAATTCAACCGAGTTGGAAGTAGAATACTTAGTTGAAATGTGTTAGATAAACAAGATGAGTTACCGGGTTGTCATTCATTTTCCAGGATCAGATAGGTATGATGAAAGATTGAGTATTAAAATTTAAGCTACTGAAGGTTAGGCCGAGCATTCGAGAAGGTTGATTATAAATTATGGTGAAGATTGAGTATGATTTGTGGAAGAGAACGAGTTAGTTGGGTTCAAACAAAGCACCCACTCAAGAATTAAATTTTCGGACTGTGGTATTAGATAAGGTAAAGGATTTGATCACGGGTTGAAGGTCGAGTAATCACGAAGATATTTATATCCCCATCGCATATTTCGGGGCATGATATTGTGGGTAGAAGATAGATCGAGGAATAGAGACCGGGTGATTATCAAAGTGTCGAATACATTAAGAAATGTCGAGGTAGGGAACTATGGTTATACGAATCTCCAACAAGGAATCAAGTATCAAATTGGATCAATCTAATGAAAGAATTCCAACCGGCGGTGAACAGTACATCAAGCATACGTGGCATATACATATACGCAATTTAAATTCGAATAATTTCACAATGCTAAGTTATTTGATCGTTGGTTGTATTAATTGCTTTTGTGTGATCGATAACTGAGGTATTTGTTATTTGCCTACCTGTTTCTCATTGCTTGGTTGAGAGACGGGGTTCTCTCATTACTTAGTTGAGAGACAGGGTTCTCTCATGACTTGGTTGAGAGACGGGGCTCTCTCATTGCTTGTTTGAGAGACGGGGTTCTCTCGTTGCTTGTTGAGAGATGGGGATTCTCTCGTTGTTTACTTGAGAGACGAGGTTCTCTTGTCGCTTGTTGAGAGATGGGGATTCTCTCGTTGTTTACTTGAGAGACGAGGTTCTCTTGTCGCTTGTTTTAGAGTCCCGAACTCGAGGAGTGGACCTGGGGACCAGGTCCTCTTAAGGGGGAGAGATTGTAACACCCGTGTCTTCGTTTCAGAGAGACATTTTATTTACTTTTTCACTCATTCATGAAACATGCATATATATATATGTATATGTAATTTCATCCCACACTAATACACTCACACCATCATATTTTATATATATATAAGAGTACTAAGAGATTATATACATATTATATAGATTAATATCTTACTTTTTAACTTTATACATATACATCATATATCTATACTTATATTACATACATTACATATATTATATCACATATATCATATACACACATTACACAAGAACACACACACTAAATCTCTACAACACACACAAACCCTTTTCTTCCATTTTCTTCATATACACACACTTTTGATCAAGCAAGAGGAAGGAGAAGAAGAGGTCTAGGATCATCATCATCACTTTCATGATTTCATCCATATGATCTCCTCTATCGTTCCCTTAAAGATGATTCATGGGTTGGTACCTATATGTATATGTAAGTGTGTGTATATATGAGGGTTTGGTAGAGATTTGGATTTTGGACTTTAATCTTATTGATCAAGCATGACTTCTTGAGCAATATGTGTGAATTCATGAATTCCTAGCCTTGTTTCCTTGTTAGTTGGATGAAAGTTGATCAAGTTGATATATTTGAGGGTTTGTGGATTGAATTCTTGATGATCCTAACATGTTTGCTTGGATTAATTGATGTATAATTCAAGTATTAGATGTATAGTGGTGTTATATGCTAGTTTTGAGTTGTTTAATTGTTGTTGGTTGGTGTTGGAGAGGTTTGGGAGCCAATTTCCGAGCCTTGCCCTATTTTCCCCCTATTTTTTCGCCAAGCACCACTCCACACGGCCGTATGAGGCCTTAGTTTGTTTACCGCACGCCCGTGAGGGACTCACAGACGGTTTTCACACGCCCGTTTCTACTTTCAGTACATTTTCCACACACCCGTGTAACCCTCAAAAGAACTCCGATTGACCCGAATTTTGAACCGTTAGAAACCTCTTGAAGTCTAGAACTCTCCAATTGGAATCACCTCATTATCCTTTCTAATTTGTGAGATATAATCAATTCTTTTTGGTGTCGCCACTTCACCGAAAATCCCTCTTCGTGCATTCCTTTCACTCTCTTGGCTCCTGTATGTGATTTATATGATTGTCATACTTGAATAATCCGTGCCTTATGTGAAACGAATTCATATGATTGCATTTCTAGAATACATGGTCTCTGTGAGATTTATTGCCTACTTAGGATTATTACCATTCCATTTATAAGCATCTATATGATCATTACATACAAGTATGTCTTCATTTTACATAAGACTATGCTCATGACTACACCGTGCGTCATATTTGGTATCATTATTGAGTGTTACCTCACAAGTACACAATGTTTCCTTTCTTGTCCAGTTCTTCTCCAGGGCGGAGATACCTTATCTATTAGGCACCGGCTTAGCTCGTGTTCTTGTATTGTTGTCTTCCAGATGAGGTTTAATTTCTAGTTATAAAGAACCCGTACTACCCTTAGGTGGATTTCTGCCAAAATGTATACATATTTCTACAGTTTTCCATAAACCTCAAATGATTTACAACTGAACTACTGCTATTGTACTGAACTATTGTTACGGTACTGAATTGATTGTATTTTGGCGAGTAAACTGTACTACATTGTGGGCCTGAGGGTAGTGTATTGAGCCAACCGGGAAATCAAGGGCTGACGGGTAACGCTTGCACTATCTTCACAACTTTTGGGATGACCCCTGAACCCACTAGGAGATTAGTGGAGGAAGGAGTTCCGGGCATAGGGACTCATGAACCCTATGCTCACACTGACTGGATGGTGGGGCCTTGCAATCCCACCATCACCCGGAGGAAAAAGGGTTACTAAAACAGCTCATAACTGTGCACTGTAATTATATGTGTGATCACCTAATCAATTAAGAACTGAATTATTGTATACTGTCGGAGAAAGGTTGGAGAATTACCCTCACTCGTCTGGCCACTGATTGATTTAATGGACTGATTTGTTAAATTGGATAGTTGTAATCTCGGGCGAGATCTATTGTATTATTGAACTTATGTTGCTTCTATTTATGAAACCTTACCCGAGGTTATAACTTGCATGATATGTGCGCTTATATTTATCAAACCTCTCACTCAGTCTTCCATAGACTGACACCTCCATCTTTCAGTCTTTTACAGGTTGTTGCTAGGCGAGAGTCGTGTCTTAGAGTACTTGATCGAGTCTTGCACTTGTACACTCATCACATATTACATTGTTTATTGTATTAAGTTGATTTAATTATTGGGCCTTTATGCAATCTATTGAATTGTATTGACTCGGGACAGGCTTCTAGGATTTTAGTGGAACACGTATTTACTTTTCTATTGGGATTGCATTTATTTTCTTGATATTAAATGAATAAGTGCGCTGCTTCCGCATCTTTGTTACTATTGATTTATTCCAGGGTTAGATTCCGCCTAGCTAGGACTGTCTTTTCTTTGTCTTCCGTTCACTGTGAGTTTGGTTTATGTATGGATTAGTCCATTGCATATGTGGACCGAACTCATAGTGCGGGGGATGTAGTGCTCTCGTCATGGGTGCTACATGGAGTATCCTTATACTCTTTGCAGTTCGTTTCCAAGGCCCTAGTTTGCCACTATGGAAGCTAAAGTCTAATATTTGTTCTTAGGCTTTCCCTTCTCTCACCCCTCCATTGGGTTTTAAAGGATTCTTCTTCTTTGGCCTAGATGCCTTTACCTCAATAGGTTTAGAAGAAAAATTAACCATCATTACCTTTTAGTCTTTCATAAGGATGCTATATTAAGTTATCAACTAATTTGATCAACTATTCTACAATAGCATCATCTAAGATTAAGCAAACGGGTCTAAAATGATGATAGAAGTAATTCAAGCAATCAGTGAACTAAGAACTCGTTTCTTAGTGTACTGCGTGGCTACAAGGTCCTCCTCAGTGAGGACTTTCAGCCCACGTTACACGCGTATTCCTTTATACAAATATGGAACAATTCCTTCGATGTGTTATACTTTGTAACATGCTTGCAAGAGAGTACAATTGCTCTTAAATGTTCCTATAAAATGTTATACTTTGTAACACATTTATGAGGGATACAATTGCTCTTAAGTGTTTGGAGAATTTCCTTTCACTTTTCAATTGCCTTTCTTAAGCCTAGGTCGAATTTTCACAATGGGTGAAAAGTACGCCTTATAGAGAACAATTTTCTCCTTTGGAATCTAAAACGGATTTTAAGATTCGAAGACAATCAGAGTGGTTAGGACTTTAGTCAACTTATTTGACTCAAGGATGAATACTAATGGGTCACATTTCAACTTGTAGACAATCACAGAAGTACAACCTAAATGCTAAGCAGAGAAAATGTGAGCATATTGAATAATAACGTAACACATAGGATTAGGTCTTTTATCGTATGTGGCTCCCACTGTTTTTAGAAGGTCTACAAATCCCAAAAGAGCTTAGAAGAAACTTACTTTCTCAGCAGGTACTAGGATCCCAAACATTCTTAGTTTTGGACCCACGACTCGTGAGACATCCAAAGGTCTAAGAATCTTTAGGTAGGTACAAAACTACAAATTCCATCTCCATAGAATTCCTAGTAATGTTTTTGCATCACCTATCTTTCAATCATGGACCCACGACTCGTGAGACATACATATCTACTTTAGTCCGGAATGACCCATAACTCGTGAGACATCACCCATTCTAAAATGATCAAGAAATATGAATCACCTAAGGTGATCAATCAAGAAACTAAGATTTAATAGGCTGCACTAATTACCCGACGACTCGTGAGACAACAATTAGCTTACCTACTAACTCTTAAATCCTATTGATGGAATGCTAGGAATTTTATTACCGTAATAGAATACCTATTTATTCGAAAATTGCTCAACATTAATTACGGATTTTCGAATTATCACAGAAACAATTAGCAGATAACATGTCCTAGCATGATACTAATATGAGATGATAATGGGTATCCTATCTTATGTGCAATTATGGGAGCCACTCCATAATTGCTAGTTCTAACATTCATGCCACATAAGACAGTTTATATCACATAGGGTCTTCTCTTATGGCCACAATTCTTCAAGAGTTCCTTGTAGGCACACACCTAAGTAAGCATACATAGGCTCTTACATTGTGTTTATACTTTCAAACATATAGCAAAACCATCAAAGTACATATTTCGCTAATATCTACGTACACATAAGGCTTATAAATCGCATAAATTCAAAAATGGCACATTGCAATAGGGTATAACTATATCCTAACCTCATCTATAAACAAAGTTGTAGACAAAGCAAATGTTCCACCCCAGAACCTGCACGACCACAAGTCACCACCCCGGGTGCACCTGTACCAACAGAACACATAAAACACAACACAGAGCTCAGACTCAGACTCAGACAACCACACAGAGACGCACGACAAATGCTCAAGAATGCAGTTTCACAAAACAAACAAATTAAATTAACATATCACATTTCATATAAAAGTACGTATTAAAAAGCCAAATAAATCATATAATAGCATGCTACGACTTTTATTTAAAGATCACGAAGTTACATATCAAATTCCAATTGAATCACAGAATGCACAAACGAAGAATGACTAAGTTATTCAATCATTCAAGGTTTCATATAATTTTTATAATGCATAACGAATTCATATATTACATAATAGATTAAATTCCAATTTACGTGGTTTAAACCTTAATTGCAAAGTTTCAAGTTTAGTTATCCAAGACATAATAACATCATTTTTTTTACGGATTCAAGATTAGTATATTTGTTTAGCAATTGACAAAGTTTAATTAATTCAAATCATACAAACATATATATATAGGAATGTTACACATACACCCCCTTCTAAGTAAAACAATTAGCAAAATTCAACATATCGGGATTCAAATTACAAATCAAAGCATCAATATATTTCATAATTCATTTAATACATGCTTTTGTATACATTGGAGTACATTTCGATCGAGGAATCAAGCAATTAGCAATTAAGTTACATTTAAACAATTAAATCAAATAATCTCAATTACATAAAATAATTCATAACAAATGAACCGAGTGTCCGATTAACGAACGGGAAGTGGTATTAAACTCACCACAACAAGGCAAATAATCTGCCCGAAGACCGCCGGAACGCCGCCATCGGAGCCCCCGGAACAGTTGTCGGTCGTCGTTCTGCCGCCGCCGGAACGTGTAGAAAAAATCCCAAAAATTCACCCGTGCAAGCACTCCTCGTGCTCGTTCCAAATCCTTGATAAATTTCTAAAAATTCCAAGCCAATCGTCTCCAATTTTAGATCCAACGATACAAAACCCCAAAATCTACAAAATCAAATTACTTCCAAACCGGTGAACGAAAACAAAATCCGTAAAAAGCATTGTCTTACTCATGTCGAGGACTTGGAAATGCCCAAGGTAATAGCCGAAAATTATCGCCAGAGCTTGGACCGGTGTTGAACCACCACGCGCCACCACAACCCGCCGCCAATGGTCGGTTCTTTAACTGGGACATACGCGAACAGCTCGGCCTCGTCAAGTTGAAGAATTTCTTAAAAGGGCCCGACACCAAAAACTCGCCGAAAAAGCTCCAAATCACCGCCACAAATCGCGTTGTCGGTGCCAAGTCGGAACCACCACCTACAGCCGGAATCAGCTTAATTCGAGGCCGGAATCGAACTCAGGGCGTCGAAAAACCTAGGAAACCACCCTTCAACATCGGAAAAAGCTACCGGAGGCTGGCGTTTGGTGGCCCTACAGTAACACGTGCCACGACCGCCAGCTCCCGCCGACGTGTGTACCGCCACCGCGGCCGCGATGGCCCCGCTTCCAACGGCAAAAGTTATGCCGGTGAGTGGCCGTCCCAACCCCGGCGGTCGTGTCTGTTGAGTGTGAAATTTGCATGAGTATTAGCATTGATTAGACTATAATTGTGTGTTGTTTGATGCGTTGATGTGTTTATTTTGCTCCATTTAGGTAATTATTGAGTTGGAAATGAGAAACGGCATTCCATGGCGAATTCACGTGTTTTTGGAGGAAAAAGGAGTAACCCCGTTACCCCTTAGAAGAACAAAGAGGTTAACCCCCGTTAACAGGCACAAGAGCAAAGCCTTTGGCGAATCAGAGGGGTAACGCCCGTTACCCCTAGGCAGAAAGGAAGTGGTAACACCCATTACCACTTATAAAAGTGTCATTACGATTTCAAGGAAGTAACGGGCATTAACGATAATTGCACATGGATAGGTAAAGCCCGTTACCTAGGGTGCCGAGATAAAATTTAGAGTTCCTATTTAAGTGTGTTTTGGAGTCTGTTTGAGAGAATTCTTCTTCCGTTCGTGACCTAACCTGAGGAGAGAAGTTCTGGAGTTTTGAAGAGTTGTTCAAAGAATTTCTAGAAGACGAAATGATCGAGTTCTTTAACAATTTTGGTTTTTCTGTTCATTTGCCGCTTTAATTATCAACTAATTCCTTTGAGTTTAAGTTTAATTAGTATTATGCTAGATTCGTTTTTCCATATTTTTACTTAATGTTCATGAGTTTGTGTTTGAGACTTTGTCTTGAGTTGATGAACATGAATTCCTTTAGTGCAATTTACTTTAGTTTTATGAGTTTTGCTTTAATTATGAGTAGCTAAACCCTTAGGGCTAAGGGAGTGATGATGAATGTCTGATATGTGTTCGAAATGATGCTTGAATGACTTGTGCTAATTCTTACTATGAAAACTAGTTTGAATTGAATTGTGAAGGCCTGATCACCCTTAGCATAATCTAGAATTACTTGAGAATCGAGAGGTTAATAGTAATTGAGAAGGTTTTCATAACTAGTAGATTGTATGAATGCAAAGAGATTTGGTTCTGGTCTATACAACAGTAAATCTTATTCCATGCCAAGCCGCTAGAATAGGAATTGCACTAGTCTTGGACTTGTTGGTTTAATTAATACATTGATGATTGCGAGAGAAATGTTGAGCTTAATTAAATACACGGTTATACCTTGAGAGAGGATAGTTCATATATAAGTGACTAGGTTGTAGAATTGCACTTGTCGAACAAGTATTGTATTAGATCATGGATGCATAAGTCATTGCTTCCCCGGCCTATTTAGTCTACTGAGTTTAATCTGTGTTTAAGTTTGTTATTGTGTTTTCTTAGAGTTAATTATTTCAATTTCATTCTAGTAGATAGATATAACAACTTGAATTCGTTCGGTCTTTAGATTAGAAATAGATATAGAGTAGTGATTGATTTCCCTTCCCTGTAGGTACGATCCTATTGTGCTACACGTATATTAAGTGTACACTTGCACGATTGGTTTTAACTTAAGTAAAACATACGACAAATTTCTGGCGCCATTGCCGGGGAAGGTGTTTTAAATCAATATTACTTAAATATTTTAATCTAGTGCTTTAGACCATTACTTTACTTTGTGTTCATTGTCTTTTGTCACTATGGAATTTGTTAGGAATAGTGCCCTAGAAAGCCGATTGTGTATCCGCTTTGTGCTTTTCCTTATTGTAATCACAGACAATCTTTGAATGAAATAACGAATTGAGGCAACACGTCTTTATATGCTCTGGTTTGGTATGCGTTTACTTTAGCTGTGCATGTATGAGAACTCCCCTAATCCTGATGACTTTAGGACTCTACCATTTAGGTGAAATGGTTCATGAAACGAGCCCTATATCACATAAGTCAGGATTAGTAAAATGCTCGAAGCCGATGAGTCCTACAGACAGTGGGAGTGTTAACCTGACTCCTCTAAGGCTTGCTTGTGGGATCACGCCCTTAAGAAGGACCACCTTGTTTCATGGAGGTCCAAAGTGTATAGTTGATATGTGCGTGATACATGAGGGTGCTTACTTTAATAAGTAAGTTCACTGAGGTGCCCCGTGTGAGAAGATTCCTAAATGGGAAAGGAAGTTTCTATTTCAGGAAATGGAAACTTCCAGATTAGGAAATATCTCACGAGTCATTGATGTGATTAATTGATCCTTAGACTTGAGGTTCCTTGTCACTTTATGAGTTAACTCTGTAGTCTTAGGTATATGCTTTAAAGGGTGTCACCTTAGACAACTGATTGAAGGCTTATGCTGGGGCTGCACAAGTGATTCATGAAGGTGAATGAGAATCAAGAAAGGACCTACACTTACATTTGCAAGGTGATCTCTTATTGTGTAAGTCATTCATATGTCATATGGAGTCCTTGGCCAAGGCAGTAGATCAAGACATCAAGAAAAGGGTTTCTTAGATTGAGATCGAATGGATATGAAATGGACTTAGCTTTAAGACGGGATTATTAGGGTTCTGATTATTCCCTTACCCTAGATCTTGGTTGAGAGATAGCAAGTAGGAGGATTGTATCTCACATGAATCAATGACTTAAAGGTTCTGTCGAATCTCAACATTCCATTTCAGCTAGGGGTTAAACACCTGTTGCGAGACTATCGTCGTTTAATCTGTGGACTGATTAATTAATTAGTGAATTAATTAATTAGGTTCACTACTAATTGAATTGAGAACCTAGATGGTCACACACAATAACTTGGTTACATGAGTTGAGGCTTTAAAATGATTAAACGGGTTAATCAGGCCGAGAGGGTTCCACACGTGTGAAACCACACGTGTGGGTCACGTGTGTGACACGTGTCCTATCTCACGTGAATATATATATATTGTATATATATATTAAATAATTAATTTGTTAATTATTTAATAGACTTTGGTTTAATTTTTAATTAAAAGAAAAGTCTAATTTTGGAGAAAAATAATCTAGTTAATTAATTGTGAATTAATTAATTAGATAAAACAAGTTATTTATTTTAAATAAATAAAGTATAAAATTATCCAAAAATAGTTTGGATATTTTAGCTCTCTTGAAAGTTGATTTGAATTTGAATTCAAAGTCAAAGTCAAAATTACTTGATGATCAAGTAATAGGAGAGAGGGACCAAATCCTTAGTCCACGAGGACTAGGAATTTCGGCCACTCCCTTCTTATAAATAGGGGAGCTCGAGCTCCTCTTGGAGCTAATCGAGAATTCTTTTGGTTCATGTGTTGAACACCATCCTTTCTCCAAGATAAACAAAACCCTAGGTTAAGCCTAAACACTAACTAGAGAACTAGCATCCTTACTAGTTAGATTGTAGTCAAGTTGGTGGACTTTCTCTAGAGAGCTTCCAGTTAGAAGTTTGAAGATTCGAGCTTTACCAAGGAGATGGGATCAAGCCACGAGAAAAGCGTTCTTGGGTGGCTTGAAACACTTCAAGAAAGACAATTAAGAAAGCAAGTTTCTAATTCCTTCGAATTTGGATACACGAGTACGAGTCCAAGATCCTTTTATTGGAAAAATTTTAAATTTCCGCTGCTTTCTGATTCGTGTTTTTCAACAAGTGGTATCAGAGCCACCTCATTAATCGTGTTTCTGATTCGTCTCAATTATACTTAATTTGGTAGAAATTCTTAGGCTTGATGCGATTGAGTATTTGTAATTGTTTTAGAAAGCCTGAATTACAAAACTGTATTTTTTCCTGAAAGTTTCTGAAAATTTGTTTATGCAAAATTTAATTTTGAAAAACTATTTTAGATTTGAAACTGTATAAACTGTTTTTGGATTTCTTGGATTGGTTTTGCTTTTGAACGAAAACACGAAACGGAAACCTGGATTACGACGAACACGCGAAACCCCGCGCGCGAAGGCGTCGCGTGCGTGGGCTTCGCGCGCACCGCCCGCCTGCCCGGGCACGAGCATGGGCGACACCGCCCAACACCCTCCCGCAACCGCGCGGGAGGCCTTCAGCGCGCCCGCCCGGGATCGCCCGCAAGCTGGGCGATAGGACGCGTGCGCGCACCGCTGTGCTTGCGGTCCCTTTCGCGTACAGGCCCCGTTTTTTTTCGTTTCTCGTGCAATCCAGTCCCAATTTTTTTTTTTATTTTAAAATTTTATTTTTTGAATATTTATTTTAATTTCTGAATAAAACTTAAAATTGCGATTTTTGAGAAATAGAAAGGGTTTATATTTTGGGAAATTACATCTTTGATAAAATTATTAATTTTCAGAAATTAATTGGAATTTTATTTGTTTTGTTAATTTGGGATTTATTGAAAACTTTTATAAATAAGACTCGCACCAAGTCGTGTTTTAAGTCATTAGGACTTGAAACGGGAATTTTAATTTATTGGCTAAATTTAAATTCTCGCAAAAGCATGTTAGGTGATCATGGGTTTAGACTTATGTATGGTTTTAATTTATGCACATGGATGGTTTAAATTGGGGTTGGAGCCCTATAATTGCGTTTTTCAATTGAGGTTGGAACCTCACTTATGTGCGTACTGTTATATGATTTATTATGTGGCCTTCCATATTACTGTTTTTTAGGCCGGGGTATGCCCCGTGTAATTGTCTAAGGCCAATATGAAGATTGAGCCTTATTACTTTATGTCTTTTTCTTTTTATTGTAATTTGAGAGTAGAGATAGGTGGTGAGGTTTTATTTTCATTTTGGAGACAATGCACCCATGGAGTAAGATGGACCACATTCAAATAACTAGGAGGCCATAAGTGAAGACCCCTCAAAATGTTAGGGAGGGGAATCTCAATTGTAAAAATGTAATAGAGATAGGGCTCGTATTTTGTTACCGCTTTCCCTTATGTGATTTAAACTGTTTATGTGGCATGTACGTTAGAACTTGTGATTGTGGAGTGGCTCCCACATATCATGCATAAGATAGGTAGAACCCATGATCATTACATGTTAGTATCATGTTATGACATGTTATCTGTTTATGTGCTTGTTTGAAATGCATTTAAGTGTACTTGCATTAATCAAGACTAATAAAATTGGATAACATATATGTTGGTGAGGTCGAACCGGACAACTCTCTGGTTTATTCGAAAATTCCCATTAAATATTAAGCTAATTTCGAACAAATAGGTGTTTAATTCGAGATGCAAATTTTGAATTAAACTCCTAGCATTCCATCAATAGGTTTTAAGTTTAGTAAGTAAAGCTAGTTATTGTCCGCGAGTCGTGGGATAGCTAGTGGAGCTTATTAGTTCTTAGTTACCCAATTAATCATTTTAAATGATCAATATTTCGTGGTCAATTTTGGCAAGGGCGATGTCCTCGAGTCGTGGGTCGTTCGAACTAAGTTTTGATCATGATCTTATGATTGATGGGTCTAGCTTAACGCCTAAGTAAATATGGATGTCGCACTAGTCGTGGGTCCGTATTGAAAGATAGGTGATGCAAAAACAATTACTAAGAGTTCTAAAGGTGTTAGAATTGGTAGGTTGTACCTACCTGGGGTTTTACTTAGAATGTCCGCGAGTCGTGGGTTCGAGGTAAAATGCCCAGGATCTTAGTACCCATTGGGAAACGTGTTCCTCTTAGATCTTTGGGAATTATAGATCTTTGAAAAACAGTGGGAGCTACATTAGATTAAAGACCTTATCTTTTGTATATCGTTATAATTCAGCATGCTCACTAGTTCTCTGTTTTACCATTTAGGTCGTAGATTCTGTGATTCTCTACGTGTTTTGAAATGGCAACCAAAAACCCTCTTGTATCGATCCTCGAGTCAAACAAGTTGACTGGTCCCAACTATTCTGATTGGCTGAGGAATCTAAAAATCATTTTAGATTCTGAGAAGAGAACTTATGTTCTCTTCGAAGGGGGGAGGCTCCCACTCGGGCCGAGCGGGAAGTGATCTAGAAGTGGAAGGATGATAATCTCCAAGCCCGTTGCCTTATGTTGGCTAACATGTCTCCGGACTTGCAAAGGCAACATGAGGCCATGGAATTTGCTTGGGAGATTTACGACCACTTAGAGCAACTTTACCGCCCTCATGAACGTGTTACAAGGTATAACACTTCAAAGGAATTGTTCCACTTGCGTATGAGGGAAGGTTCTAGTGTCCATGATTATGGACTCAAGTTTCTCGCCCTTACTGAGAAACTTGCTTCCATGGACATGCCACTGAAAGATGAGCTTTCAGTGGACTTGTTGCTAGCCTCGCTCCCACCATCATTCAACCCATTTGTCCTTAACTTCAATATGAATCATGTTGGTGCTACTGTAGCTGAGCTGATTAGTCAGCTTCTGACTGCCGAAAGCATGATCAAGAAAGACAATAAGGTTTTGATGGTGAATGCTCCATCTTCCTCTTCTGGGCCTTCTAAAGGTAAGGGCAAGAAAGACGAAAATAAGAAGAAGAAACCCCTTAGGCCCACTGGTGGCGTTTCGAAGGGGAAGGCCCAAAAGAAGAAGCGTGATCAGAAAGAGGATGTTTGCTTCCATTGTGGCAAAGCGGGACATTGGAGGAGAAACTGCCCAGAGTACAATGCTACTCTAAAGAAAGGTATGTTTATCGTTGAAATAAATCTTTCTATTAATTCTAGTTCTTGGGTACTTGATGCCGGTTGTGGAACTCATATCTGTAATGATGTACAGATGCTAAGTGAAGTCCAACAACTCAAAGAAGGAGAATGTGTCTTGAAGATCGGTGATGGCTCAAACGTGAAGCTCGAGCTTTAGGCACAATTAGATTAGATTTAGGTAGTTTTGAGTTAGTCTTAAATAAAGTCCTTTATGTACCGAGCATTGTTCGTAATATAATTTCAGTTCCAATTTTAGATTGTGAAGGTTCTGAAACTTATATTAAGAATGGTAAATACTTTATCAAACGGAACAACTCTTCCGTTCACATCGGTACTCTAAGTAATGGACTTTATCTAACTCAGAATATCAATATTATGAATATACAACTAGAAACTAAACGTAAGAGAGATGACAAAGTTTCAGCTTCCTTATGGCACGCTAGATTAGGGCACATTTCCAAGAACAGAATTAGCAAGATAAACACTTTAGGATCATTCTCTGAAAATGATCTCAAAGAGCTAACTTCTTGCGAATCCTGTCTCAAAGGAAAAATATCCAAAGTTCCTTTTAAAGGGACTGTGGAACGTGCCACTAAGGTCTTGGATTTGATCCATACTGATGTTTGTGGACCGCTTAGTGTAAGCACTAGAAACAATCATCAGTATGACGACTTTAGTCGACATGGTTATATATACTTAACGAAGTATAAATCTGAAGCTTTTGAGAAATTCTTAGAATTTCAAAAGGAGGTTGAGAACCAAACTGGTCACAAGATCAAAGCACTTCGATCTGATCGAGGAGACGAGTATCTTAGTGATGAATTCCTTAATCATCTCAAAGATAATGGGATTATCTCTCAGTGGACTCCTCTGGGAACTCCTCAGCTTAATGGAGTTTCTGAGAGAAGGAATCGAACTCTACTGGATATGGTTCGTTCCATGATGAGTTTCACTGACTTACCACCTTCTTTCTGGGGTTATGCCCTAGAAAGTGAAACAAAGATTTTGAATCTAGTTCCCTCTAAGTCAATCCCTAAAACGCCCTATGAAATGTGGCATGGTAAAATCCCTAGTTATTCTTACTTAAGAATTTAGGGTTGTCTTGCTTACGTGAAGAGGACAGTGGGAGATCAGTTAGAATCTCGTTCTAACTTATGCTACTTTGTAGGTTATCCTAAGGAATCCATAGGATACTACTTCTATGATCAATCTCAGCAAAAGGTGTTTGTTTCCAGAAATGCCACTTTTCTGGAGGAACCGTTCCTTAAGGAAAAGAAAGGCAAGATCATAGAATTAGAAGAAGTACAAAGTGATCCCACACCACCCACTCAAGAAACGTCCCCTTCTGATCAACAACAACTAATCACGAATTTCGATACACACATAAATCCTCCTCTAAGGCGTTCTGAACGCACTCCTAGACAGCCGAAGAGATGGTATGGATTCTTCCATGAAATCTCTCAAAAGGATAATGATCCTTTAACATATGAGGAGGCACTTTCAGATTCTGACTCTGAACAGCGGATAGAAGCCATGAAATCCGAAATGGACTACATGAACTCCAACCAAGTTTGGGCCTTGGTAGATTTGCCTGATGAGGTCAAACCCATAGGTTGCAAATGGATCTTTAAGAGAAAGCTTGGAGTTGATGGAAGCATTGCAGCCTACAAAGCAAGACTGGTTGTAAAAGGATTCACTCAAAGACCCGGCGTGGACTTTGATGAAACCTTTTCGCCAGTTGCAATGCAAAAGTCTATTCGGATCATGCTTGCCATTGCTGCGTATTATGACTACGATATATGGCAAATGGATGTGAAAACTGCCTTTCTCATTGGTGACATTGATAAAGACATTTATATGGAGCAACCCATAGGTTTCACATTCAGTGGGAGTGAGCAAAAGGTTTGCAAACTCCAAAGATCAATCTATGGATGAAAACAGGCTTCTAGGAATTGGAATATTCGATTTGATGAATCAGTCAAAGCGTTTGGCTTCATTCAAATTTCGAATGAATCATGTGTGTATAGAAAGGAATTGGAGACCTCAGTCTAATTCTTAGTACTTTATTTAGATGACATCCTACTTATTGGGAATTCGAAGGATGACATGAAAGCGACTAAGTTATGGTTATCGAACCAATTCGAGATGAAAGATCTTGGTGATGCGTCCTATATCCTTGAAATTAAAATCTATCGAGATAGATCTAGAAGGTTAATAGGACTATCACAGTCGATGTACATTGACAAAGTATTGAAGAGATTCAATATGGAGTCAGCAAAGGTTAAGAACCTTCCTATGAGTGTAGGGACATATCTTTCAAAGAAGATGTGTCCTAAGACTAACCTTGAGAAGGAAAGAATGACTCATACACCTTATGCATTAGCAATAGGTAGCATAATGTATGCAATGTTATGTACTCGACCGGATGTGGCTTATGCACTTAGTGTAACAAGTCGTTTCCACTCTGACCCTGGAGATGGTCACTGGGCTGCCGTGAAGAATATTCTTAAGTACTTGAAAAGTACTATAGATTTATTCTTAGTTTACGGAGGTCAGAAAGATCTTACTGTCGAAGGATACTGCGATGCAAGCTTTGCATCAGACTTAGATGATTTTAAGTCAATGTCAGGATACATTTTCTGCCTAAACGGGGGAGCAGTGAGTTGAAAGAGTTCCAAGCAAACTACCACTGCAGATTCGACCACTGAGGCTGAATACTTAGCTGCATATGATGCACCTAAGGAAGGTGTTTGGATTAGAAACTTCATTCAAGAGTTGAATGTTGTTCCTAGCATGAAAGACCCCCATTTCTGTGTTTTGTGACAACACTGGGGCGGTTGCTCAAGCAAGAGAACCAAGATCTCACCAACGGACCAAGCACATTATGAGGAAGTATCACCTAATCCGTGATATTATCAAAAGAGGAGATGTGCAAATTGAGAGTGTCACATCAGCAGAGAACGTGGCAGATCCACTTACTAAACCCCTTGGTCGAGAAGCTTTCCAAGGACATCTTCAGAAGATGGGACTTAGAGTAGCTTTAGAATGGCTTTGACGGGCAAGTGGGAGATTGTTAGGAACAGTGCCCTAGCAAGCCGATTGTATATCCGCTTTGTGCTTTTCCTTATTGTAATCACAGACAATCTTTGAATGAAATAACGAATTGAGGCAACACTTCTTTACATGCTCTTGTTTGGTATGCGTTTACTTTAGCTGTGCATGTATGAGAACTCCCCTAATCCTGATGACTTTAGGACTCTACCATTTAGGTGAAATAGTTCATGAAACGAGCCCTATATCACATAAGTCATGATTAGTAAAATGCTCCAAGCCGATGAGTCCTACAGACAGTGTGAGTGTCAACCTGACTCCTCTAAGGCTTGCTTGTGGGATCACGCCCTTAAGAAGGACCACCTTGTTTCATGGAGGTGCAAAGTGTATAGTTGATACGTGCGTGATACATGAGGGTGCTTACTTTAATAAGTAAGTTCACTGAGGTGCCCCGTGTGAGAAGATTCCTAAATGGGAAAGGAAGTTTCTATTTCAGGAAATGGAAACTTCCAGATTAGGAAATATCTCACGAGTCATTGATGTGATTAATTGATCCTTAGACTTGAGGTTCCTTGTCACTTTATGAGTTAAATCTGTAGTCTTAGGTATAAGCTTGAAAGGGTGTCGCCTTAGACAACTGATTCAAGGCTTATGCTGGGGTTGCACAAGTGATTCATGAAGGTGAATGAGAATCAAGAAAGGACCTACACTTACATTTGCAAGGTGATCTCTTATTGTGTAAGTCATTCATATGCCATATGGAGTCCTTGGCCAAGGCAGTAGATCAAGACATCAAGAAAAGGGTTTCTTGGATTGAGATCAAATGGATATGAAATGCACTTAGCTTTAAGACCGGATTATTAGGGTTCTGATTATTCCCTTACCGTAGATCTTGGTTGAGAGATAGCAAGTAGGAGTATTGTATCTCACATGAATCAATGACTTAAAGGTTCTGTCGAATCTCAACATTCCAATTCAATTAGGGGTGAAACACCCGTTGCTAGACTATGGTCGTTTAATCTGTGGACTGATTAATTAATTAGTGAATTAATTAATTAGGTTCACTGCTAATTGAATTGAGAACCTAGAGGGTCACACACAATAACTTGGTTACATGAGTTGAGGCTTTAAAATGATTAAACGGGTTAATCAGGCTGAGAGGGTTCCACAAGTGTGGGTCACGTGATTGACACGTGTCATTATGACACGTGTCTCACGTGAATATATATATATTGTATATATATATTAAATAATTAATTTGTTAATTATTTAATAGACTTTGGTTTAATTTTGAATTAAAAGGAAAGTCTAATTTTGGAGAAAAATGATCTAGTTAATTAATTGTGAATTAATTAATTAGATAAAATAAGTTATTTATTTTAAATAAATAAAGTATAAAATTATCCAAAAATAGTTTGGATATTTTAGCTCTCTTGAAAGTTGATTTGAATTTGAATTCAAAGTCAAAGTCAAAATTACTCGATGATCAAGTAATAGGAGAGAGGGATCAAATCCTTAGTCCATGAGGACTAGGAATTTCGGCCACTCCCTTCTTATAAATAGGGGAGCTCGAGCTCCTCTTGGATCTAATCGAGAATTCTTTTGGTTCATGTGTTGAGCACCATCCTTTCTCCAAGATAAACAAAACCCTAGGTTAAGCCTAAACACTAACTAGAGAACTAGCATCCTTACTAGTTAGATTGTAGTCAAGTTGGTGGACTTTCTCGGGAGAGCTTCAAGTTAGAAGTTTGAAGATTCGAGGTTTACCAAGGAGAGGGGATCAAGCCGCGAGAAGAGCGTTCTTGGGTGGCTTGAAACGCTTCAAGAAAGACAATTAAGAAAGTAAGTTTCTAATTCCTTCGAATTTGGATACACGATTACGAGTCCAAGATCCTTTTGTTGGATAAATTTTAAATTTCCGCTGCTTTCTGATTCGTGTTTTCCAACAGAATTGGACTGAGGATTTTTTTTTTTCCCTTTGTGCATGTTTACGGTACATGCGAAGATCTCAAGATCCGAAATTTGTACCATACGATCTGGAGATCGAGAGAACACTGAGTGCTATTAGGAGGAAGCGTAAAAAGGATAAGAAATCGACTACCATACCGATGGCTGACCCACCTCAAGATCCACCACCACCGGCCATAAGAGATTATAACGTGCTGCAGGTTGGAGCGATTCAGACTGCAGCCCGTCCCCGGATCGTAGCAAACAATTTTGAGATCAAACTAGCTATCATCAATTTGCTGCAGAACAATCCGTTTTTAGAATTTCCACTGGAGGATCCGACATCACATCTTGAGTATTTTCTTGAGGTGTGTGATACCTTTAAGATCCACAATGTCACTACTGATGTTATCTGAGTCAGGCTTTTTCCCTTCTCGCTGAGGGAACGAGCTAAAGTGTAACGGCCCATTTTTCATTTATGCATTACGTTACATTATATTAAATTTCATAACATTTTATGTAATATATTCTTATGAAATTATATGAATTAATTGTTAATATGAATAATTGTTCATATATGACCCTAATTGGTCATTTATCTTAATATGTGGATTTCATTGCATAATATGATTTGGAGTTACATGATCATTTTACATGGATTAAAACTTGATTGCATACACTCATATATTCCAAGGACTAAAGTGTAAAAAGTGATGACTCATGCATATTAGTGGAAGACATGTAAAATATCTATGTCATCTCCTATATTCCATTCATTCATCAAATATCATCCAAATCTTACACATATACACACACTAAAACACGGTATTTACACCAACGAAGGAGGAGAGGGATTTCATCATACTCCAAGCTAGAATTCAAGGAGGATTGCATAAGTGAAGCATCATCATATCATCCTTTCTCGTCTTCTTCATTTCTTTGAGGTATAGATGGAATAATTGTATGAATCTCTTGAGATATACTTGAGTAGGGTTTGATGATTAAATGTTGTTTCCTTGGTTATCCTTGGTTAGAAGCATGATTAGGAACACTTTACTTCCAAGCTTGCATGAATTCATGACTTATGTGAAAGTTGGAAGACATATAAATATGTGGGTTTTGGGAATGAATTCTTGATGATCTATACATGTTTCCATGGATTAAATGGTGCCTAATTGATATATATGAACCATATGCATGATATGTGATAGTTTTTGGGTTGATTGCTTAACTTATTTTGTTGTGGAACATTTGGGAGCCAATTCCCATGCTTAGCCCCTGTTTTTCGCCCAGTTCACTTCCAAACGGGCGTTTGGCCCTCTAGTTATATCACTAAACGCCCGTTTAGGAACCTACTGCCTTCCCAGAGCCGTTTAAAACGCCCGTTTGGGTTTCAAGCCAATTTTCAAACAGCCGTTTCTCCCTCATACAAACTCCAATTGACCTCATTTTTGAGCCGTTCGAAACCTCTTGAAGTCTAAAACAACCTCCAATTTGAATCACCTCGATTTCGTTTTTAGTTTGTGAGATATAATCCATTCTTTTAGGTGTCACTATTTTCCCGACAAACTGCACTCGCCTAATTTCAAGCTTACGCCATTTTCTCCTCACTTTGAACTAGAATACGAGCCATATATCATCGGAAAGGTCTTTGTGTCTAGTTTCATTAACAATGAACGAAACTCAACTCCCACTTCTAGAATTAAAGATATTCCAGTTTTCCGTCAGCATGTACGTTTCCTAAAATTGTCCGTTTTTACAAAACTTCACCGAAACCTCTCCTATTGCATTCCTTTCACTTCCTTGGCTCCCGTATGTGAATTATATGATATATATATATATATATATATATATATATATATATATGGATTATTGATAATTATTCTTTTATTTGATATTCCTTAATTGTGATTGCATGACATATTGATCATGACTTTGCCGTGCGTCGTAAATGGTTCATGCGAGTCATGTCTCACGATCACTTATCCGTTTTTACACAGATTGTCTCTCCATTGATGAGAAGCAAGATCCATAGTTGTATCCTTGTTAATTGTCGACACAGGTGAGGTTTAATTTCTAGATATATAGAACCCTTACAACCCTATATGATCTTTCGGCCAAAACGTATATATACATATCTATATATCTTTTTCAAAACCTTTATAGATTGTAAATGATTTATCGTGATTGATTGATTGATTGTTTTGGCGAGTAAAGCATGTTCATTTTGGGCCCGAGGGTAGTGTATTGAGTAATCCGGGGAGGCATCGGGTCGACTCTGATCTCTTGTACTATCCTCACCTATTGTTGGGGTCACCCCTGAATCCACCAAGAGGTTTGGTGGAGGAAGGAGCCCGCCGGGCGTAGGGACTCATGAACCCTATGCCCAGATTGATTGGGTGGTGGGGCCTTGCAATCCCACCATCACCCGGAGGAAGAAGGGTTTTGAAATTGCTACTTATGGGGCCTTGCAATCCCACCATCACCCGGAGGAAGAAGGGTTTTGAAATTGCTACTTACGCACCGTAATTGATTGCATGATCACTTAACTCGTTAATAATTTAAGTATTGGTAATGTTCACTAATTGGAGTAAGGCTGGAGAATTGCCCTCACTCGTCGGGCCACGGATTGAATTGATAACGTTTGTATTGTTAAATGGATTAGTTGTAATCTCGGGCGAGATCTATTCTAATATTGAACTTATATTGTTTCCTTTATTAAAAACCTTATCCCAAATTTATAACTTGCATGTTAATTGTGCTAATATTTATTTATAAACCCCTCACTCAGTCGTTGGTAGACTGACACCTCAACATTTTAAGGTTTTTAGGGTTGGTGCTAGGCGGGAGTCGAGTCAAGTCAAGTGGTCTTTATTTCAAGTCTAGCACGGTTCATGTACATTATTGACGCATATCTCTTAATTATGACTTGTTATTGAATAGTTGGGTTTGTATATATGGAAATGTTGGATATGGACTTGAATTGGTGATAATGAAATGCATGAATATTATGCTTTTGTTTAATTGTTTATGCATTATTGTATTAATTGAGGGTTAGTCCCGCCTAGCTAGTTGTATTTTTTTTAATTGTCACCCGTTCGCTGTAGGTTGGTTCCTGTACGGACTATGTAGCACCCGAGCGCAAGATACCACATCCCCCGCACCGAGACCCGACCCGAATATGAAATGGACGATCCATACTCGAGCTAAGTCACGGCGAACGGGGACAAACACTCACGCTATGCAAGGCGGGCTAACCCTTAAAAACCATAAAATCAGAGTAATTACAATCGCGGAAGCAATAACTGATCCTATAACATAAAGGTATATCATGAGCATCAAAGTTCCAATAATAAATCATAACATTATCCAATGCCATCAAGGCTCAAACCACAAGTACGCTCCATTATTATTCATGTACAATGATCAAATGTGCCATATGCAAGTGTAAGACAAAAAATACAAGAGCTAAAACGAATGTGACACCTATGACTCGAAATCCCGCCCAGCTCCCTTGACACCTGCACAACACAACTGAAAACCAAACGGGTTCAGTCCAAAAGGGACTGGTGGGTATAAAAACTGGGCATAAATATAATATACGACGATATTTAACAATCACATGCAAGCTATAATCCCAGTGAGGTTTTTAAAGAATTTCCCAAGTGGGCGAATAGAAATCATCAAAAGGGATTATAACAATTCATTTACATTAGGTCATTATTGGCCCGACGAGTGGGCGTGCATTATCTCCAACCAACATCTCGTGTAATTCATAAACATTCATTCATTCATTCTTTTCATGTATATCATTCTTTCGTGCGCATTCAATAACATTTACACCTTCTTCCTCCGGGTTGGTGGCGGGTTTGAAAGGCCCATCCATTCATTGACCAAAAGGGGAACATGACTCCCCAGATGGCACTCAGCGTCCATTCCTCGCTAACTCCTAACGAGGTCCGGTTATGCCGTTCATTAGTGGAACTAGTGTGAGGGATCCCCGTCAGCCCTTGCCTCCTCGGTTCACCACTCACACCAAGTCCCTGGGCCCCATTGAGTGCATTCATTCATTCATTTCTCGCCAAAACATTAGGTAGGATTCATAAAATAAGGCTTTACGTTGAAAACATTTACTCTTGAAAACGACTCTATATATATATATATTCATTTTTGGTCGAAAGCTTTTCGCATTGAAGGTATATAGGGTCAGTTATCTAATTAGAAGAGAAAGCCACCTTAGATGACAAAAAGGAGAACACAAGAGCCTCTTGGACCGGCCTCGTCTCCAACGGAATCTAAATCTGTGCAAGAAAGGTGAAGTGAGACTCAATATGACCAAATAGGACGCTCGGCAATGTAATCTTCATGATATGAATGAAGAAAAGATGCTATAATGTAATGAACACGTTCATGTACACTATTAAAGTCTTAAAGACATATAAACATTCAATTCGTTCATTCAATGAAGCATTCGTATTCGAACGAGTTCATATCCTTCACATTTCACTTTTCCAATCAATTCAATTCAAGAAATTCAAAGCACAAGATCCAACATTTAGGCAAATAAGAGCATTGAAGTAAATCAAGTTCAACACACATTCAAACTTATTCAATCTTTCACAAAACTCCACTACATATATCATATTACATAATGTAACATATTTCCAAAGTTTGAAAACAAGAAGAAATCATATGATAATGGAAATGGGTTACGGAAATCATAAACGCCTCAAAATGCACATAAACGACATTCATCAAAAGCATGCCTAAACCTCACCCAAAGGTTAAGAAATCAAACCACAATACTCCCAGCACATAGTAAAAAAAGTTCATAGTTTAACACAAATGAAGATAAAGGCATTAAAGAGGTGAAACAATCAAAAACTGAAAAGGAAAAGGCAAGAAATGTGAAGGGGAAGGGACACGCCCGTGTCTCTCAACTTAAGTATACTGAGACACCGGGGTGTCTCAGTACAGACAGGCAAAAAGGGCCTGACACAAGGGTGTCACACAATACAAGGCAAATGAGACACGGGGATGTCTTGGTACAGACCCAAAAATGAAAACAAGGTTTACCGGCAAAACAAACCTTATACAATATCAGTCCAAAATCATACCAAATCAACTCCAAATCTTATGAAACGTAATATACAACATATTTAGAATGTTAGGAGAATATTTCATTTAGAGTGAAAAGTCCAAATCACACGTTAAGAGCACCGAAACCATGCATCAAGTCTGGGGCTTCCAAAACCGCACATATGAATCCGATTGGTTCAATCATGCTATGATCAAGTACTTAGGGGCTGAATTTGGATCTAAAACCTTGGGGAATGCATGCTAACATACTAAAAAACTAATATACATCATATATATGCAAAATGGTACGAATTGAAGCACATTAGGATGACCAACAAACTACAACAAAAACGCAACAGCAGCTGTCACGGGTCATGCATAAGAACAGGTCACGTATTTCGGTTTTGGGGTTTAAAAAGGATCCAAAGGCTTGCAATACGAATCCTAACATATAAAAAAATGAGTGTAAAACATCTCCATGCAAATTCACACGCAAAGAAGGCCATTTAATCAATCAACAAAGCATAATTCCACACAGCAGTCCCGAAACAGGGGAGGCAGTTTGATCTTTAAGTTTGAAGCTCTATATCTCATAATTTCATCAAAGGGTCTAAAGAGAAAATCATTCTAACATCTTATACTAACATTTAGGAAACAAATAGGCCAAGAAACAAGCTCATATAATCATTTATAAGCAAGAAAATCAGTTAAACAACTAAATAGGTAATTAGAGCAAAAATCCCCAAAAATCCTATTCATGCTCTTAGCCCAAACCCTTATCAAATCTGATGAAAAGCAAGTATTAAATGGATGAAATCATGTATAAAAGAGTAGAGAATACATATATATATATACCTTCAAGATATGGAGAAGAAAGGAAGTGATTTGAGCTCAAAAGTCACAAGGGCCAAGGTTTTCTCTTCTCTTCTTCTTCCCTCCACTCTCTCTCGATCTGTGCTGCAGAAAATAATGGGGTTTGGCTCGGTTTTTGCTGTTAAAAGGAGGAGAAATGGGTTAACTCAAGCACACAAGCCATGGGTTAAAGCATGGTTAGGTTTAGGTTAGCTTAAAGGGTCCCACCATGAAGACTATTCAACAAAAGGGTTCTTCTTGCACGAGTTGTTCGTTACGGTTGGATTTCAGAGGTCTTAATGATCTCAAAAAGGTATGAGTCTTGTTCCATTGTCTCCGAATCGTCGATAAAAAGGCAACGAAGGTGTCAGAATTGGAATCCGAATTCCCGAGCTCAGGATATGTCATCCGGAACCCAGGGCGCGCTAAAAGCGTTTTAAGCCCTATAAGTTCCTTCTCCAAAAACCGAAATCAAAACTAAATCAAACGAACCTAAAATTACAATGTAAGCATGTAAACACGTTAATAACTCACATAATTCAAGTATACCAAGTTGGCACAAAAATCGGAATTGAAAACGGAGTTAAACAAATCAAATACGGTTCGAAAAGGATTAAAACGTTTAAAACTTTAAACCTAAGCTTAATATCAAAATTCAAATATTCCAAAACTTAATCAATTAAATCCGAAATCATGAAACAAACATATATTCCCATACAAGACACACATAAGTCCAACATATTAAATTTGCACGAAATTTCGGTATCAATTTAAATAGAAACAAAGCACGTAGATGTCACTCACACGTAATGTAACAATAAAATTCATAATATTTCCAAATTCAATTAAAATTAAGAATCCAATCAAAATATTTATTTAAATATATACGAAATGCATATAATGGGAAATTACTGAAAATTACAATTAGTAATTAGGAAAAAAAATGATTAATTAAGAAAGTAAATAATGTAAACGCGCAATTACGGAGCACACAAGTTATTCACATAAATTCAAATTCAAATATTGTATATATTTCAATTAATCACGTATTTGACAATTAAACAATGAAATTTAATTATAGAAAACACTAAAAACCAATTAATTTGCGCAAATTAGTAAACACATATGTCATTTTAAAATACTGAAAAGTTGGGGCGTTACAATCTCACCCCCTTAAAAAGAATCCGTCCTCGGATTCACTAAATCGATCGAACAAACAATGAGAGATTCCCCGTCTCTCACAAGCAACACGGAGAGAGCCCCGTCTCTCACAAACAACAATGAGAGAGCCCCATCTCTCGAGAAACAATGAGAGAACCCCATCTCTCGCAAAGAGAGCACCCCGTCTCTCAAACAAAAATAAGAGAATCCCCGTCTCTTACACACAACGAGTGCACCCCGTCTCTCAAACAAAAATAAGAGATTCCCCGTCTCTTGCACACAACGAGAGCACCCCGTCTCTCCAACTAAAATAAACAAACAACAAACAAACAAAAAAAATAAAGCAAGGAAGTTTCCAATACTCCCAAGCAACTCACGCAAGATCATAATTAAAATCACATAAGGCACTCGAAGCAAGTAAAAAATATCGTTCACTTTAACTATCAAATACTCCAAGCAAATTGGACATGGTAAGAAATCAAAGCACATAACATAGAAATTATTTGAATTAAATTTGCATGAATGCATGTATCATGGATGCTACAAGTACCGTTCACCATCGTTGCATAGTTAGGGCTATGAGTTTGTTATCCCCTGTATGATCTGCCCCGAAAGTGAGCTCAGCATTTACCTTGTCTTTAATTTCTTCAATGTAACCCGGTGAAGCCATGATAAATCCTCTTCGATCTTTAATCATTTCCCTTAATCTTCATTCAATCAAACCAACTCTTAATACCCGAGCTTTGATTCCCCTTCTACTGTTAGATCACCCATCCCGAAATTAAATCCAATGTTATTTTCCTTTGTCCATATGAAATCTAAAAAACCATCAAAGGTAACTACCCTTAGCGCCCCTAACAGTTCTTTCCCGACCTGAATATATATATATCACACAATCTCCTACTATCTTCCGTTCAATTTCTCCTTTTTACTCTCTTTAAATTTCTATGGTGGAATTTGATATTCGGCCCCTAACATTCCTTAATCGAAGATAAGATGTTCTTGGTGATCTTTGAACTCTGATTTAGCCTTTCCAAGGTTCGTCCTTGCTGCTTTATTGCTTCTTAAATTTCCTTACAGCTCATGGAATCAAGCTTCATTGACAATATACTTTTCCATGATAATTTGAATCAGTTTCCTCTTGACAATTCAATTTAGAAATTTTCCCCAAGCTCCTTCATAACTCTTTGGTCTTCAACTCGACTTACATACACAGAACAAATCAACGATCTATCTTCCCTATTCCTCGTGAAAATCTTCAGCCCGAATCCAGTGATCTAGCTCTCATTTTACTGATCATCCCATAAAGTTATCTTATTCATCTCCGCTCGCCAACATAAAAATCCCCAAATTTTCCTTAATTACATTTCTGTTATTTTTAGTCCTTCAGTTCCGACCTCAAGTTTTGAATTCGTCTCCTGGTCATGCTCACCCCCTTAAAATTTTTATCGTTGTACATCGAATTCCATCGGACCTTCTTTCCTCGGAATTCTTGATGGAAGTTTTATTGGGAGGGCTTTAAATGACATAGCAACCCATAGTCTTAGCTTTTCCACTTCTCCTCTATCACTGTTAATATTCAAGCCCCTTTTCTTCATTCTTGTTCGATCCGGGCACTCCAAAGCCAACTCCAGCTGTATTTTTCCTTCTGAAACTTCTTTTCCACCAACCTATCCTTAAAACGCTCCATCCCATTAATTCTTTTCCTCTTAACTCAAATGTGGCCCGTACAAAGAGATACTTGAGAAATGCGATGAAAGAACTCCTTATCAAATAAACACTAAAATGCATGTCGGGTTAAAATGACAGTGCACGTGGCAAACTTTGCAACAATTAAATATGCAGCACATTAGCACAACAAAATCAAATAAACATACGCGCACGAACATAAGTAAAGAAAAATAAATAAGTGGTGCAAAGTATGATGCACATGCTATGAATGCATTGAACCTGTCACCGTAGAGGTATCCTTGGCACGACATCTTGTCTTTTGATCTCGATGTTGTGAGCATAAGTCGTAAGGTTGAACATTATTCGATCGTTGATGATGCTTCCCATAGTCCTCAAATCTCCATAGTCCAAGATCACGATCTCTTGAACCCATATTCCCTAAATCTTCAAAGTTTCCTTGTATCCACTTATGTGTTCCCACTACACGAAATTGAATCCCTCGAACCCACTTCTTTTACGCCTATAGAATTGGTATCTTAACTTCCTTTAAAGATTAATCGTAAATGATGTTCCAAATCTCATTCTTAATCGTCTCTCTACTTAAGGTTCCCTTAAGTATTCTTTATGAATTCAATAATTGAATGAATTCATCTTCCAGTTGCTTACGCTTGAGCATATAGTTTCCCTTCAACAACTCTTTGCCTTTCTTTAACGTTTCTATTTGTTGCTCCATGCCTCCTAATTCGAATTTACAACTTGATCATTCAACTTAAGTCTGGAGAGCAGACTTCAATCCGACCGAAGATAGAGCCTTTGGCATCCCAGCTTTCCATGATCTTGAGATCTCCATATCGATCGATTCCCACTAACTCTTTTCAAGCTAACCTTTTCCTTGCCCGAAATCCAAGTGTCTCAATTTACATCTTCTTCTCCCTTGGGGCCCGAATTTGGGTTCTCTTGAAGGCCTTCGTCTCCTTGCTGGTAACATCCTTCCTTGTGGTTTTTATTCTGACTTCCCTTTCGGTAAGACCCTTTGAAACGATAAAAGGGCTTTGGTGCGCCGTTGTAGGGACACTAACGAACATGACTTCATTTAGAAAAGACCACGATCCCCTGATCTTGCAGGTAATCCTACCATTTATCCCGAGGTTGAGTAATGGAATATACCTCCATGTTGATAGCCTTGAAGAGTCAACACACGACTTTTTAATCCCTTAATTCCATAGCCTCTTCATTAGTGTGATAGAAGGAACCCTTTGTTGAAGTTGGTAATAGCTTCATTAACATGACAATGACCTATAACCACATATTCCACTCGAATATAGATGCATGTAGATTAGCATTTACTTATGGCATATATTTAGATCAATCAGGACACATAGGATGCAAATGCAGCACCTAAGGCAACGAAATTGAAAATAAATCATCTACATCAAGAAATTTCGATTAATGAATAACAATTTAACCAGGGTAATTCAATGAAATACATACATTGACAAGTTGTTCTCATGCCGAACGACCTAGACTGACCCACACGACACGAGAGCCCGAGTTTTGCAACCGTAAGCTCTGATACCACTTAAGGATGTAGCACCCGAGCGCAAGGTACCACATCTCCCGCACCGAGACCCGACCCGAATATGAAATGGACGATCCATACTCGAGCTAAGTCACGGCGAACGGGGACAAACACACACGCTATGCTAGGCGGGCTAACCCTTAAAAACCATAAAATCAGAGTAATTACAATCGCGGAAGCAATAACTGATCCTATAACATAAAGGTATATCATGAGCATCAAAGTTCCAATAATAAATCATAACATTATCCAACGCCATCAAGGCTCAAACCACAAGTACGCTCCATTATTATTCATATACAATGATCGAACGTGCAATATGCAAGTGTAAGACCAAAAATACAAGAGCTAAAACGAATGTAACACCTATGACTCGAAATCCCGCCTAGCTCCCTTGACACCTGCACAACACAACTGAAAACCAAACGGGTTCAGTCCAAAAGGGACTGGTGGGTATAAAAACAGGGCATAAATATAATATACGACGGTATTTAACAATAACATGCAAGCTATAATCCCAGTGAGGTTTTAAAGAATTTCCCAAGTGGGCGAATAGAAATCATCGAAAGGGATTATAACAATTCATTTACATTAGGTCATTATTGGACCGGCGAGTGGGCGTGCATTATCTCCAACCAACACCTCGTGTAATTCATTAACATTCATTAATATTCATTCATTCCTTCTGTTCATGCATATCATTCTTTCGTGCGCATTCAATAACATTTACACCTTCTTCCTCCGGGTTGGTGGCGGGTTTGCAAGGCCCATCCACCCATTCATTAACTAAAAGGGGAACATGACTCCCCAGATGGCACTCAGCGTCCATTCCTCGCTAAATCCTAACGAGGTCCGGTTACGCCGTTCATTAGTGGAACTAGTGTGAGGGATCCCCGTCAGCCCTTGCCTCCTCGTTAGGTAGGATTCATAAAATAAGGCCCATTGAGTGCATTCATTCATTCATTTCTCGCCAAAACATTAGGTAGGATTCATAAAATAAGGCTTTACGTTGAAAACATTTACTCTTGAAAACAACTCTATATATATATATATTCATTTTTGGTCAAAAGCTTTTCACATTGAAGGTATATAGGGTCAGTTATGCAATTAGAAGAGAAACCCACCTTAGAAGACAGAAAGGAGAACACAATAGCCTCTCGGACCGGCCTCGTCTCCAGCGTAATCAAAATCTGTGCAAGAAAGGTGAAGTGAGGCTCAATATGACCAAATAGGACGCTTGACAATGTAATGATCATGATATGAATGAAGAAAAGATGCTATAATGTAATGAACACGTTCATGTGCACTATTAAAGTCTTAAAGACTTATAAACATTCAATTCATTCATTCAATGAAGCATTCGTATTCGAACGAGTTCATATACTTCACATTTCACGTTTCCAATCAATTCAATTCAAGAAATTCAATGCACAAGATCCAACATTTAGGCAAATAAGAGCATTGAAGTAAATTAAGTTCAACACACTTTCAAACGTATTCAATCATTCACAAAACTCCACTACATATATCATATTCCATAATGTAGCATATTTCCAATGTTTGAAAACAAGAAGAAATCATATGATAAGGAAAATGGGTTACGGAAATCATAAACGCCTCAAAACGCACATAAACGACATTCATCAAAAGCATGCCTAAACCTCACCCAAAGGTTAAGTAATCAAACCACAATACTTCCAACACATAGTAAAACAAGTTCATAGTTCAACACAAATGAAGATAAAGGCATTAAAGAGGTGAAACAATCAAAAACCGAAATGGAAAAGACAAGAAATGCGCAGGGGAAGGGACACGCCCGTTTCTCTCAACTTAAGTATACTGAGACACGGGGGTGTCTCAGTACAGACAGGAAAAAAGGGCCTGACACGGGGGTGTCACACAATACAAGGCAAATGAGACACGGGGGTGTCTCGGTACAGACCCAAAAATGAAAACAAGGTTTATCGCAAAACAAACCTTATACATTATCAGTCCAAAATCATACCAAATCAACTCCAAATCTTATGAAACTTAATATACAACATATTTATCATGTTAGGAGCATATTTCATTTAGAGTGCAAAGTCCAAATCACACGTTAAGAGCACCGAAACCATGCATCCAGTCTGGGGCGTCCAAAACCGGACATATGAATCCGATCGGTTCAATCATGCCATTATCAAGTACTGGGGCTGAATTTGGATCTAAAACCTTGGGGAATGCATGCTAACATACTAAAAAACTAATATAAATCATATATATGCAAAATGGCACGAATTGAAGCACATTAGGATGGCCAACAAACTACAACAAAAACGTAACAGCAGCTGTCACTGGTCATGCATAAGAACAGGTCATGTATTTCGGTTTTGGGGTTTAAAAAGGATCCAAAGGCTTGCAATATGAATCCTAACATATAAAACAATGAGTGTACAACATCTCCACACAAATTCACACACAAAGAAGGCCATTTGATCAAGCAACAAAGCATAATTCCACACAGCAGTCTCGAAACAGGGGAGGCAGTTTGATCTTTAAGTTTGAAGCTCTATATCTCATAATTTCATCAAAGGGTCTAAAGATAAAATCATCCTAACATCTTATAATATCATTTAGGAAACAAATAGGCCAAGAAACAAGCTAATATAATCATGTATAAGCAAGAAAATCAGCTAAACAACTAAATAGGTCATTAGAGCAAAAATCCCCAAAAATCCTATTCATGCTCTTAGCCCAAACCCTTATCAAATCTGATGAAAAGCAAGTATTAAATGGATGAAATCATGTATAAAAGAGTAGAGAATACATAAATATATATACCTTCAAGATATGGAGAAGAAAGGAAGTGATTTGAGCTCAAAAATCACAAGTGCCGAGGTTTTCTCTTCTCTTCTTCTTCCCTCCACTCTCTCTCGATATGTGCTGCAGAAAATAATGGGGTTTGGCGCAGTTTTTGCTGGTAAAAGGAGGATAAATGGGTTAACTCAAGCACACAACTCATGGGTTAAAGCATGGTTAGGTTTAGGTTGGCTTAAAGGGTCCCACCATGAAGACTAGTCAACAAAAGGGTTCTTCTTGCACGAGTTGTTCGTTGCGGCTGGATTTCCGAGGTCTTAATGATCTCAAAAAGGTATGAGGCTTGTTCCATTGTCTCCGAATCATCGATACGAAGGGAACGGAGGTGTCGGAATTCGAATCCAAATTCCCGAGCTCAAGATATGTCATCCGGAACCCAACGCGTGCTAAAAGCGTTTTAAGCCCTATAAGTTCCGTCTCCAAAAACCGAAATCAAAACTAAATCAAACGAACCTAAAATTACAACGTAAGCATGTAAACACGTTAATAACTCACATAATTCAAGTATACCATGTTGGCACAAAAATCGGAATTGTAAACGGAGTTAAAATATTCAAAAACAGTTCGAAAAGGATTAAAACGTTTAAAACTTTAAACCTAAACTTAATATCAAAATTCAAATATTCCAAAACTCAATCAATTAAATCCGAAATTATGAAACGAACATGTATTCCCATAAAAGACATATATAAGTCCAACATATTAAATTTGCACGAAATTTTGGTGTCAATTTAAATAGAAACGAAGCACGTAGATGTCACTCACACGCAATGTAACAATAAAATTCATAATATTTCCAAATTCAATTAAAATTAAGAATCCAATTAAAATATTTATTTAAATATATACGAAATGCATATAATGGGAAATTACTGAAAATTACAATTAGTAATTAGGAAAAAAAATGATTAATTAAGAAAGTAAATAATGTAAACGCGTAATTACTGAGCACACAAGTTATTCACATAAATTCAAATTCAAATATTGCATATATTTCAATTAATCACTTATTTAACAATTAAACAATGAAATTTAATTATAGAAAACACTAAAAACCAATTAATTTGCGCAAATTAGTAAATAAATATGTCATTTTAAAATACTGAAAAGTAGGGGCGTTACAGACTATCCATTTCGTATGTGGATCAGCTGATAGTGCGGGGGTGTAGCATCTCGGCGTTCCGGGTGCTACATAAAGCATGGTTAAGTACTGTCCCAAACGAATCTTTTCAGACTTGGGCAATATTATCTCAGGCTTTCTTGGACAAGTTCTTCCCACTTAGCAAAACCACGAAGTACAGGAATGATATTCAAGGTTTCAGACAGTTTGACGGAGAGTCTTTCTATGAAGCTTGGGAGAGATTCAAGGAGTTGCAGAAGAAGTGTCCACATCATGGGATTCCTGGTTGGTTACTAATTCAGATATTCTATAATGGGATGTCCCCTACTTTTAGAAGAGCGATGGATACCGCAGCTGGCGGAGCTTTCTTGTGAAAATGTGAAGTTGTCGCTACTGAGTTGTTAGATAATATGTAACAAAACGATGTATTTGTGCATGAGAGGAGTCATTCGTAACCAGCCAAGGTGCAAGTAGGAGTAATAGAGTTAGATGGCCTAACCGCCATCAATGCCAAATTAGAGGCCCTCAACAAGAAATTGGATCAACTTTCTGTTAATGCAGTTGGGATACTACCCCAACCAGTTCAGGTAACTTGTGAAATCTGTAGTGGTCCACATGCGTTTAATATGTGTCCTCATACCAATGCAGAAGAACAGGTGTAAGAGCAGGTGAACTATTAAAACAACTCCAAACTAGCAAATGATCCCTACTCAAACACCTAAAATCCAGGATGGAAGAACCACCCTCACTTTTCATGGTCTAATAATCAGAATATTCAGCAACCACCTCAACCTAGGCCGCAGTTTCAGCCTAGGCAGCAATTCCAACCAAGACCACCAACCCCCTACAATGCTACGCCCCCTCAATAGGAGCAAAAGCAGGGATGGGAGGCTGCACTTGAGAAATTCATAGCCGTGTCTACGGATCGACATCAGAAGTTGGAAGCTCAGGTAGAACAGATGGTGAATCAGAATAGAAATTTGGAGACTAAAATTGGTCAGATTATCCAATCTTTAAATATGAGAGGCCCAGGAATGCTACCAAGTCAAATTGAAAACAATCCTAAGGAGCATTGCAAGGCCATATTTGTAAGAAGTGGTAGAGAGTATGAAGGTCCGAAGTTACTTGCAGATTCGGACGCTGAGAAATTTGTTTTTTAAGATGTTGAGGTGTTAATTAAGATTGAAAAGGTGAGTACAGAACTGAAGAAGGAAGAGTTCCCTTCAGAGCCAAAGGTGAATGTGGCAACTGATTCATATGTGCTACCGATTTCTTCTCCCCAACTATTTCAGAAGCAGGAGTTAGAGAAAGGATTGGTTTCAAGTAAAGGGAAGTCTAAAGAATTCACCACCGTCGCACTTACTAAGGAATTCAGTGCCATTATTCAGCATAAGTTTCCCCCGAAACATAAAGATCCAGGGAGTTTTTTAATTCCTCTAACTATTGGTTCTTTGCAATTTCATAATGTTTTATGTGATTTAGGAGATAGTGTGAGTTTAATCCCTTTATCTACTTGCAGAAGGTAGGAGTAAAGGAGCTCAAACCAACTAATATGACACTCGACCCAGTTGACAGATCAGTGAAGTATCCTACAGGAATTCTTGAAGATGTGCTGGTAAAAGTTGGGAAATTCTACATTCCTACTGATTTTGTAATTCTTGATGTTGAGAGCGATGATAGGATGCCATTGATCGTTGGAAGACCGTTTCTAGCCACGACAGGAGCAGCGTTCAAAATAAGAGATGAAAGCTTAGAGTTTAGGAATCTTGGTTCCATACCACCACCACCGATTTTGGATAAATGTTGCATGATCAAGGTGATAAGTGAAACCCAGAACGGAGTGGTGTTAATTTCGGAGAAAACGGATGCAGTTGATTGAGCAGGAGAACCGAAGTCGTGAAATTCAAGAGGAGATGATGTTTTGAAATTAAACACATGGAGTTCAAGCTCCGGTGTTGTGAGTAGCAAGAACGAGGTCACTCCTCGTGACTTGTCGCTTGGGGATTGTTGATCCCTAATCCGGTTTTCAAAGCCAAGCTAACAACTATAACTTAGAACTAATCCCTCTCTCTTGTTTCTTTTCTTTTCTTTTCCTTTTGTTCGCCTCGTTTTTCTCATCTACTTTAAGTTCTCTCTCTCCCTTTTGCAGGTTAAGTAAGATGTTGTCAGAATATGGAGGCAAGGACCATGATTTTAGCTTTAATGTCGACATTAAGGTCCACTTTTGTTGTGTGTGAGCATGTGTGCGTATGACTGAATTTGCTTTTGAGCAGAATGAATTCATGTGATATGTTGTGTGACACCCTGATTTCCCGTTCTTGAACCTTAATTGCTCAATTTGATTTATTTTAATAGAATCTTTGTGAAATTTATTATGTGAATTGTATATTTCTTTCCCCGAGTATGATTAAGTGTTTAAATTGATTTCAATTGTGAGAATTCTATGCCTAATTGTCCTTAATTGAAGCTTTGTATAACCTATGAACTTAATTGATAAGTTTCTTGGGGACTTAATTGCCACATTCATATCTTTGTACCTAATTGCATTCATTTAACTCTTCCAAGGACCAAGTAGCAATTTTTCCCCTTTTCTCCTCTACTTGATCGATAAAAACAACATGTACACATATACATACATTCATTTCTTCATCCTTCAACCGAGAATAAGGAAAGAGCTCTTCCATCCCTCCCTCTCTTCATCCGATCCACCAAGAAAGCAAGGAGGCCAAGATTTTCTTCTCTTTTCAACAAGAATTCAAGCTATATACTTCCATCTCTTCATCTCCTCCATCTCTTCATTCATTCAAGGTAAGGTCATGCATTTTATTTGATGAATTCTTGGTTAATGTTAGGGTTTTAGGATTCTTTACATTCCATTACTTTATATGAAACTTATGTGATGAGTTTAAGTTGGATCCAAGATTATTTAGCTTGAATTCACGAAGGTTTATATATATGAAACCATATTTCCATGTTAAGGGTTTTCATGAATGATTTTGGATGACTTAATGCATGCCTCATTTGGTTGCATTTGGTTGAGCTTTGGAGTGGTTTTCGCTCCCTCTTCCTTCTCCTTCGAACAACCCCTGTTTCTGCCCCTTTTTCAGCCCAGAATGTCTACCCGGGTGGGTAGATTTTGTGAAGGAAACTACCCGGGCGGGTAGCCCCTTTATGCAAAAACTTTCTGCCCTGTTTTCCCCAGGGGGTACTTTTTCCTTCTACTTTTACCCGGCCGGGTACCCCCTCGTATGACCTCGGATTGAGCTAATTTTTGGACACGATCAACTTCTTTGAGTCTAGCATTCTCTCCAACTGGAATCACCCCCAACAGATTTTCCCATTTGTGAGATATTATCAATTCTTTTTGGTGTCGCCACTTCGTCGGAAATCTTCTTTCACCCAACTTCGGACCTACGCCATTTTCAACTAGCTTTGAACCATGATCCGTGCCACATATCATTGGAAAGACCAGTTTGTCTACTTTCATTTTCAATAAACAAAACCCAATTCCAATTTATAGAACTCAAGATATTCCCATTTTCCTACAGCTTGCGCGTTCCCAAAAACTGTCAGGTTTCCTAGACTTCGCCAAAAATTCTCTTCTTGCGTTCCTTTCACCCGTTTGGATCCCATATATGATTTATATGAATTATATGTTGCTTAATTGATAAATATGATCTTATTTGACATTCCTTGGTTCTTATCTGCTTAACTTGATTGTTTAGCTTCGTGATAAACGTGAAATGTATTAATTTGGTTGAATGGCATGAATACATGACCTCCTTGAGCTTAATTGCATCTCTTAAGAGATAATCTAATGTCATATTTGTTTAAGTGCTATTTTCTTGCTAAGTGATTTATTTATGATGGTGTTGATATGTGTTGAGGTGTTGGTATTGTCCTATCTATTTACGTGAACACGATCACAACATTTCTATGCTTTTTAATCTTTCATTGGGTATCATATCATCTCATGACATGATGCACCATTTCATGATCATATGTCGTTCGTCCTACTTGGTTTCATTATTGGGTCGTGCCTCACGAGTGCACCATATTTCCTTTCTTGTTCAGTGTTCTCCTCAATGGAGACTTGTGAGCCTTGTGGTCCTTCTCCTGCTTCTTTCTTACACTTGGAGGTGAGGGTTTTCTTTTATAGTTGACCTATAACCTTGCATGAATTAAAATATAGCCAAATTGTTTTCATATCAAATTATCCATACCTCTTATACCGGCTATGTACCGGAAATGTTTTATAAATCCTGAATGTGTTACCCTGAGCCTGTTTTACGAGATCCGGCTATTGCCCCCGGCTCTTCTAGTGCTGGACTAGCCGAAGTAGTTCCTGTTCCTGGGGCCCAGGGGCTTGTGTATTGAGTGAACCGGGGAGGCATCGGGCTAACGGTGAACTCTTGCACAGGTCCCAACCTGTTGGACCAACCCGGACATCTGCCAGGAGGTTTGGCCGAAGATGGGATTCTGGTTTGGGGGAGTCATGAACCCGTCTTACCACTGTTACTGGATGGCTAGGGCTAGCTACCCGAACCATCACCGGAGAAAGAGGTTATTGTACTTTTTTTTCCTGTATTAATGATTATAAAATTCATGATTCCTGCTTGCCTGACTGCTTATTATTCCTGTCATGTTAATAAGTGAAAAGTTCAGTTCAGAATGGAATAAGTACCCGTTCTCGCCGGGTCCCCTAAAATATTAAGCATAGATATCCGTAACCTCTGGTATGTCTCAGTCCCTGTTGAGCACTGGAGCTTATGGATCGTAAAGTTAAAGTTGGCATCAACAGAGGCGTACGGATATCGACACACGCATATTATATCATGTTTACCTGACCTGCTTGCTTGAACATAATTCCACCTGTACGTATGAATTTACTTCTGATTCCTGTTTCCTGTTTCCTGTTTTAATAACGTACAGTGTAATTATGACTGCCTGATTGCCTGCTTTTATATATGTGTGTGTGTTAACCCCCTTCACTCGGTCAGTTGGCTGACCCCTCCCTCTCGTTGTTTTTAGTATCTGTCTTGCAGGCTCTGTGGTCGTTAGGTGGGAGTCTTTTGAAGTCTTTGATCGAGTCTTGGTCCTGTTTGCACTGCACCGTACCGTACCTTTATTTCCTGCTTGTAACTGGGCTATGTAAGCCACTCTATATTGTTATTGCTTTATTGATTCGGGATAGGTTAGGACATGATCTTGAACTAGTTGAACTTGTGTTTACATTCTTGTATGAATTGAAATTCCATATTGGTTAGTGATTGCATGATTGCCTTGCTTCCGCATCCTTGTTTCTATTGATTTGTTGGTACAGGGTCTAGTCCCGCCTAACACGGGATGTTTTATTTCTATCTCCATTCGCTGTGAGCTTGGTTCATGTATGGACTTTCCATTTCATGTGTGGATCGGGTTCTTAGTAAGGGAAATGTGGGGCCCTTTGTTCGGGGTGTCATATCCTAAGGTGGTATCAGTGCTCCAGGTTGCAAAACCGGAGTTCTAGTGTCCTGTCCTGTCAAGTCTAGGTCGTACGGCTTAGGAACTACCTGTCAACGTGTGCATTGCATTGCTCTTGAACCTTGAATTGCATTCATTTCAAGACATTGATTGGATTATATGACACCTCTTGCATCAATTCATTGCCCTTGTGTTGATTATGTATCATGAGCATGCTCTAATCATATGTATTTATTCTCGAATTGAGTTGTAAATTACTGGTTACGAAGATAATATCAAACCACGGCCAATCTCTATGATAACAACGAGCTATCACAAGCCTTACTTTCAAGCATGGAAGATGTAGGAATGCACCGGGGAATTTCATACAAGAATTTGAGAATCATGACCATTCCTCAATGGTGCTACGATTTGAAATAGTAGTGGGGTGTATGATGATTACGACTCATAAGAACCAACACATACCCCTACATTACAAAAGTTAATCAATCGGATTCAATGGGATTGTCTAACCCAAGGAATGGAGTGAAGAAAATCTCGAAGGTACTTTAGTTTGAGGTTCGAATCAACGAAGAGGCGATGGTGATCAAGAGGACTAGAGGCAAAATCGATTATCGAGAGATAAGCAACAAAGGTCCTTAAGGATGAGTCTCTAAGTGAATCGAGCTAATTGGTTTCAAGTTTAGAGTAGAAGATTCGGGATATACCTGGATTTGTGAATGGCGAACGAGATGAATCGGCAAAGTAGAACTTCCAAATAAATCAAGTTTTAGAAGCCGAGTTTGGGAAGAAGGAAAAGAAGAGAAAATGGAGATACTTCGAGTTCCGGGTAAGGAAGAAGTTGGATTTGAGAAGAATTAAAGAAATCAACATAACATGGTGAATGCAAACGTATGGAAAGCAACAATGCTAAAGGTTTTATCCTCGGTCACATTGGAATTTATCTTCCAGATCCAAGCTGAATTATCGTGCTGTGAGGTTGAATTGGGAGATATAGAACAACAAATGGAAACGATAAAGAAAGGCAAAGAGTTTTTGCAGGAAATTTGTAGCGCCCCTTAACACTACAACCCCGCACCGTTGTACTTCCCAAGAGGATGTGAGACCTTGCACTTGAGAAATACTTCGGCGAATGGACAAGACTATACAATACCAGAGTATGAAATTTAAATGCAACGGAAAATAAACTTGAGCAATAAAAGGGGACAATATATAACGAAACACATATTATTAAGTTGGATAAGTAAGTACAGCAAAAGTTCCAACTTCACAAGAGAGTGCTTATTGAAAGATGTACATGCACTCGTGATTACTCTAATTAACCGGAATGTGACACCTTAAAGCTTCAAGATACCTCTAAGGCGTCGACGCATAGATTCCTGAAATCATGAATTAAAAGAGTAGAAGGGTTAGTCAAAATGTCTAAGTGACGGGGGTTTGAGATTTAGGATTATAAGTAAGATTTTGAAAGTGTTTTGACCAAGAAAGTCTTGGTTTGAAATATATACTATGTAATAACAAATAAGTATATGACAATAATATCCGGTTCATTTTATTTTGAAACAATAGGAGTAGGGGGAATATAGGCTATACTTTTAGAAAACTTATGAACCGTTGAGAAAATGATTTTGATGCCCGCAAGCTAGGCTTCTCCAACTTTAACTCCTTAAAATCCAGGAAAAATAGTAACGATACTGATCAAGGTGTCGGTACTTAATAAAACAAATACGAGAATACCATCCTTCACTCCTTAGTGTCACGTAGGGTTGCAAGCCCTAGTGACACTGAACAATATTGTGGGAGGGACGTACCTTTTCCCGTCACTTGATGTGGAATAACCAACCTCCGATTAGACCATCATCAAGATCTAGTTGGCGGCTGGTATAATAGTAGACCTCGGGCCATGCCTCCCGGACTACTACTTCTACCAAGACCACCGGGCCCATAGGAAAAACAATAATTTTACTTGCAAGACGGGAATATTTACCGGGAGAAAGTACTAAGTACTTTTGGGTAAATATATGTTTTGAATAATTGATAAGAAATATTTTCCCATAAAGGGAATAATAACTTGAAAGGAATAAAGTAAAATATTTTATCATGATTTCAGTTGAAAAGATTTAAACCCTCACCGAGTACCGAGATTTAAGTGGAACTGTGAGGATTCCACTCTTCGATCCTATTGTTGCCTGAAAGTAATAACTACTACTGACTTAGAACTAGGTCCTTAGTTCCTAACTAATCTAATTGCACACAATATTATAACAAACTAATTATACAAGGTACATATTATGTAATGCGTTAAAGATTTCCCGGTAAACCCTAAATTCACCTGTTTAATTAATAAATTCAGGGTTTATGGGATCTTAAACTAATCAAATATTTATTAACCATATTATAATTCTAATCGTAAGATTTGAAATGAAATTTAAGGTTTAATTTGACAATGTAGGTTATCTTTTGAAAATATTACATAGTTTACCGATTTTTGGAAAATTTGGGAAAAATCTTTCTTTAAAAATTCCAAAACTTATTTTATAATTATTTTTATAATAATTTCGAAATCAATTAGATTTTAGTTGACCAGAAAGTCAAAATTACTATTAAAAACATTTACTATTCAATTCCATATGAATTAAACACTTTATAACACAAAATCAAATTCACACACACACACACATTGATCACGGCACACACATGCACACACACACATCCAAGAGCATTATGAACATGTTCATGAGCTTATGTGAATATTCAAAGAGGGTGTGTAACATGTTCTATCACATTCATATTCATAACATAAAGATTAAAGCATAATATAGCAAAATATATGAACTTTCAATGAAAAATAATTCTAAATAAATTACTCTAGGCATGAACAAGACCATAAGCCTTTAAATACATAATCACATTATATCATATCATAATTCATGCATTTAATTAAATAAAATTCCATAATGTACACACATTGTATTTAAACTAACAACTATGCACATATTTCATAAAATAAATTCCTAAAGCGTAATTTAATTAATCCTAGACATGCTACTATTATTATTATACTAAGAACATAATATAAAACATGAAATAATAGAAGAAAAACAGACCTTAGAGAGAGAGAGTGGGAGTGGCGTGAGATTGAGAGGGAAAGGGAGTGATTTTTGTGTGTTGATTTGTGAGGTATAAATGAGACTTGAGGGGGGTATTTATAGGTGGTCATGAGGGGTCTTTGAGCAATTTATGAAAGTTTATGGGAGATGTGGTTGCTTATGATTTCAACAAATGCTTGGTAATTAATTAGGAGATGTGGTTAAATTATATGTTAAACAAATGCTAGGTAATTAACTAAGTAATGTGGAGAAATTACATTAATTTAATTAATCCTTCTATAAGATCATGTGGTCATGGATGATGTCATTTTGAATATAAATAAATGTAAAAATAATATAAAATTTATTCAAGAGTCGAGAGGTAAAACCTTGAAGTAGTGAATTAATGAAAGAATGAGTAAAAAATGAGCATCGTTTTGATTATAAATGTGGAATATTTAGACTTTTCGTTTATAAACTATGAATATTAAAGATGAAGAAAATCATGAGAAAATTATATAAACGAAGCTATGATAAAGTTTGGAATTTGGAAAAATCATTATAATGTAGAGAAAAATTGAAGGATCGTTTTAAGTATAATTTCGAATATTGAATAAAAACTAATTGTTTAAAATAAAATGTTGATTTTTAAATATGAAAATATTTATAAAAGATTCTATGGGTGAAATTGAGTTTTTGGTAAATGCATGAAAATTCATAAAATAATTTAAGGGTCGTTTTGGTTATAATATTGAATATCAAAAAGTAGATGAGTAAGGATTTATTGATGATCGAATCATAAGCTAGAGTTTTTGCCGGTTTTTGATACTACTGCAGTTTGAATGGGAATTATGGTTCACGGAGAGTATCACGATCCTCGAAATAATGTGAGGATTCTTTTGGTTACAATGTTGGGTAGTGAAAGTGTTTCGGGAAACGTAGGAATATTTTTGAGCTGTAGGGGTATTTTCGTAATTTCTAACCTAAAACTGTAGGAATGGGTTTTGAAGCATATGAAGGGGTTTTTAGGTGCTAGAAGGGAATGAATATTAGAATTCTAGGATTTTATGAAAAGAGTTTCGAGATACAAGCTAAATAGAAGAAAGAATTAAATTTACGAACATTTTATTAAACTATAGAATATAAAAGCACATAAGTCACATAAAATGCAATGCATGAGAGAATTAGCAAGGATCGAGGCTATAAACGCTTCTGGATTAACCCTTTACTTACGTTTCTCGTCTTGGCCCTGAGTAAGGTTGTTAAAATCTCCCCCCCCCCCCTTAAAAATAATCTGTCCTCAGATTCTATTACTGTCCTTGAACAGTACTGGATAATGCTTCAACATCTTTTCCTCTGTTTCCCAAGTCTGTTCTTCTGTACCATTTCTTTTCCATAAGATTCTAACAAGGGGAATCCTTCGGTTCCTTAATTCTTGGAATTTCCTATCCAAGATCCTGACTGGTTTCACTTCATAAGTAAGGTCGGGTTCCAACGGTACTTCTTCTATTGGTAAAATGTGTGAATCATCAGCAAAGTATTTTCAGAGTTGGGATGTGTGGAATACGTTATTTATCCCAGTAAGACTTGCTGGTAGGTCTAGGCGATAGGCTGTTGGACCGATACGTTCCAGTATTTCAAAAGGTCCAATATATCGAGGGTTTAACTTTCCTCCTTTCCCAATTAGTATAAACCCTTTTCTTGGGGATGCTTTCAAGAATACCTTTTTGCCTACTGCAAATTCTATGTCCCTTCTTCGATTATCAGCATAGCTTTTCTGGCGATCTTGGGCAGCTTTCATCCTTTGCTTGATGATTTCAACCTTTTTTGGTTCTTCTTCTACCTAACTCTTAGCAACATTCCCTTGGGGTTTCTTTTTAACTCCTTTGGTTTCATCCATATCCCAGTATAACGGGGATCTGCATTTTCTTCCATATAAAGCCTCGTAAGGTGCAGCTTGGATTGAAGCTTGATAGCTGTTGTTGTATGCAAACTCCACAAGGGGTAGGCAATCCTTCCAATTATCTTAAATTTAAGGCACAAGCCCTCAACATATCCTCCAAGTATCTGATGGTTCTTTCAGATTGTCCATCAGTTTGAGGATGTGCTGCTGTGCTGAAGTTCAGCTTGGTACCCATCATTTCTTGAATATTTTGCCAAAGTTGTGAGGTGAACTTTGGGTCCCTGTCTGAAACTATTCGAAGAGGTACTCCATGCAACCGAATAATTTCCTTTTGATAGAGCTTGGCTAGCGAGTTAACTTTATCGGTTGCTTTGACATGTAAGAAATGTGCGGATTTTGTTAATCTATCGATGATAACCCAAATACCATCAAATCCTCCTTTAACCTTAGGTAATCCGTAACAAAATCCATGGTTACCTGATCCCATTTCCAAGTAGGGATAGGTAGTGGTTGCAACGATCCTCCATGTCTCTGATGTTCTGCTTTAACCCGTTGACAAGTTAGACATTTCTTGATGTAATTGGCTATGTCTCTTTTGATACCGTTCCACCAGAAATGTCTCTTGAGGTCTTGATACATCTTAGTTCCTCCAGGATGTATCGAATAACGAGTTTTGTATGCCTCGTCCAATATTTCCTTTCGAATGACACTAGGCACGCAGACCCGATCCTTGTATCTCAAAATCCCTTGATCATCGGTTTTGAATTTTTCCTCGAGATCCCTTTCTTTGGATTGGAGACATTTCTAAATCCATTCATCTTGAATTTGAGCTTCTTTTATCTTCTCCTTTAGTGGTGGTAATACCACTAAATGTGCTAGTCGAGCCTTCGAGACCACTTTCACAGATTTGCGTAGATTACTTGAAGGCTTTCCTGGAAGTGATGCTAAGCTTGACTTTCGACTTAAAGCATCAGCCACTACGTTAGCCTTTCCTGGATGGTACTGGATTACACAGTTGTAGTCTTCCAGAAATTCCATCCATCTCCTTTGCCTCATATTCAACTCCTTTTGAGTATAAAGGTATCGTAAGCTCTTGTGATCAGTGAAAACTTCAAAAGTAACCCCGTAGAGATAATGTCTCCACTTGGTGAGAGCAAACACAATTGCTGCTAATTCCAAGTCGTGAGTAGGATAATTCTCTTCGTGAGGTTTGAGCTTTCTTGAGGCATAGGCTATAACTTTTCCTCGTTGTATCAATACACAACCTAGCCCTTCTTTAGAGGCATCGGTATAAACCGTATAACCTTCTTTTCCTTCAGGTAAGGTTAATACTGGTGCAGATGTCAATCGTTGCTTTAATTCTTGAAAACTTTGGTCGCACTGTTCGGTCCATTCAAACTTTCTTTCTTTCTTTGTTAACTTTGTGAGAGGTGCAGCTATCTTGGAGAAGTCCTTTACAAACCTGCGATAATAGCCTGCAAGTCCTAGGAAACTTCTCACCTCTGATGCATTCCTTGGTACTTTCCAATTTGTAATTGCTTCAATCTTTGAAGGATCTACTTCAACACCTGATCCCGAGATTTTATGTCCGAGGAATGCAACTTTTTCTATCCAGAACTCGCATTTACTGAACTTAGCATATAGCTTATGATCTCGCAAAGTGCTTAACACTATGCGAAGATGTTCAACATGTTCCTCGGGTGTTTTTGAAAATACCAGAATATCATCGATGAAAATGACCACAAATTTATCCAGATATGGTCGGAATATCCGATGCATCATGTCCATGAATGCAGCTGGTGCATTAGTCAATCCAAAAGACATTACTATGAACTCAAAGTGTCCATAGCGGGTATTGAAAGCTGCTTTAGGGATATCCTCCTCCCTAATCTTTAATTGATAATACCCTTGCCTTAAATCTAACTTGGAATAGACTTGAGATCTTTGAAGGACATCAAATAACTCCTCTATATGGGGTTGAGGGTATTTGTTCTTTATGGTCATTAAGTTAAGTTCTCGGTAGTCGATGCACATCCCTAATGACCCATCTTTCTTCTTTACAAACAACATTGGTGCTCCCCAAGGTGATGTACTGGGACGGATATATCTTGATTCAATCAAATCATCAAGTTGTTTTCTCAACTCCTGAAGTTTAGCTGGGGCCATTCGATAAGGGGTTTTAGAGAAAGGCTCTGCCCCAGGAATTGTATCGATTACAAATTCTAACTCGCGATCTAGAGGTAGCGAGTTTAGATGTTCCGGGAATACGTCGAGAAACTCATTTACCACTTCGACCTCCTCAACCTTGAGTTGGTCCTTTGGCCTATTTAGGAGATAGGCAACGAATCCTGTAGCTCCCTTCTGAATCAGCTTCTTAGCTTCTGTTATAGAAATCATTGCCACTGATCTTTTGTCTTCAGAAATCCAGCTTTCATCTTGTCCTAAGATTATTTCTTTCTTGAAACAATCCAATTTAGCATGGTATTTGTAGAGCCAATCCATTCCCAGAATGATTCCATATCTTGTTATCAGAAGTTCGATGAGGTCCATTGGGTAGTAATAGTCGCCGATTTGTATAGGGCAGCGTTTATATACTCGATCCGTTATGAGACAATCTCCCAAAGTGGAACTTACTTCAAAATTATATCATGAATATTCAAGTGGAAAATTTAAACGAGCACATAAATTTGATGCAATGAATGAATGCGTGGCACTAGGGTCATATAAGACCTTAACTGGCGTGTTTAGAATGTGCACCGTACCTTCGACAACATCCAAAGGGTCTGGATCCTCGTTTCCTTCCAATGCGTAAGCTTTTCCTTTGACAAGTGGCTTTCCCAATTTTCCCGCAACCTTCTCTTTTCCCTTGTGTCCCGGTCTCTTTGGGCATGTATTAAACTGATGATTAGGGTCTCCACACCACAAACATGTGCCAGCTTTCTTTCGGCATTCTTGTTCAGTATTTCCCGGTTTGTGACAATATTCACAAGTGATCTCTTCTTGTGAATTAGACGGGACTGACTTAGGCTTTTGCTGGGCTGGTGTGGGTTTCTTCCCAAATTTCTGGCTTGATGGTCCAGCGGGACGTTTCATTCCTTGAGAAGGTTTATTTTGAGGGGGAGCAGGACGATTAGCTGCCTGACGACTATTCTTGTGAGCTGCTTCGGTTTTCAGAGCTTTGTCGACCGCCTTATTATATATTTCAATATCCAATGATGCTAAAGCCCATCGAAGGTCTGGCTTCAGTCCATCAATGAATCGCTTGGTCTTTCTTCGTTCGTCATTCAGAATGTGTGGAGCATACTGAATTAGTCTCACAAACCTTGCCTCGTATTCAGCCGCTGATATATAAACCTGAGTTAAAGTCATGAATTCAGCCTCTCGAGTATCCCTTATCACTTGAGGAATATATTTTTTCTGAAATTCCTTTACAAATTCTGCCCAACTGTAATCAGTCTGGTCTTCTATCCAGGTTAACTTGACGTGCTCCCACCAACTTAAAGAAGGTCCTTCTAAGAGAAAGGCTGCATACTGTACTTGTTCCCGTTCCTCGGGAAATATATCCATAGCCTCATAAATCATTTCTAAACTGGCTATCCAGTTTTCAGTCTTCAGGTCGTTAGTTTCTCCAAACAATTTTGGGGGATTCATTCGGAGAAACCTTTCTAAGGATCGCTCATTGGTACGGTTATTCCCAGGTGTACATTTTCGAACAAACTGCCTTAAGGCTTCTACAAGTTCTGGGTGTCCTGGTGGATCTTGTAGCGATGGGGAGTTGTCTCGTAGTGTTCTTCGTAGAGGCATTATGAATGCTGAATCACAATCTCATAGGAAATATAATGCACGTGGGGTAAGAATGTCTCAAAGATCATCACACAACAATAATCACCAAATAACATCAATCATCAAACATAAAGTGCAGAAAGAAATAACATTAGTACTCACGGTCCTGCTGGTATCTTGAAGCGACTCTAAGACTCATGATGCAAGAAATGTAAAGAAATATGAAATAACAGTGTAAAATGATCAAAATGTGTCATATATATATGCATCAAGGTTAGTATGCTTCAAGAGCTACAAAAGTAAAAGCAAAAAGAGGGGGTGGACCCGATCTACCTCGAGTTACACCCTACAAGTACTGTCACTCCGAGTAAGTCAAAGCTGCTACTGTCCGCTGCTGCTACTATGTACTGTTACAAAAATGGGGAGTGTCTCCACTGGCTACCATATACATACCCCCGGGTAACTATCCTATATGATGTACCTCACATCCCATGGTTTGAACTCAATCCTCTCCAGCACTACCTCCCTCAAGGTCAACTGTATCATCTGAATCTGAAACCCTCATAGGACTCCACTCCTCGCTGGGCTCAACATTGTCCTCCTCCTCAGGAACAATCTGCAATCCATCCGCATTCTCGCCGATCTCACCAACCTGCTGGGGCTCCTCCTCCTCGTCATCAGTATGGGCTACAGCCTCTGAAGCCTCACTGTCTCCGGAATGGGCTACTGCGGGTTAGGGCTACATCTCCAGAACCTGCTCCATAACCTGAGTATCATTCAGGTTAAGTGCATCCTCCAAACGGCTCCTCATCTGGGCTCGTTACTGATCATGGATCACTATAGAAGCCTCACGATCCAGAGTCAAACTGACCATGTCCTCCTCGAGCTCAGCTACTCGTGATGCGAACTGAGAAATAGCGATCTGAGATGCGTCTAACTGGTCCCGAGCATGATCACGATCTACTGCTGTCTGTCTAGCCATCTCCCTGTTCCTCTCAGCCTCTAGTCGATACTCACTAGTCCTCTGATACTCATAAAAGTAGGCATCTCTCTCGGTCTCTAATAAGTGAACTGCTCTGTTCGGGGTAGGCATACCCGGGAAAGGCCTCCTGATGTGAATCCTGACTATGCTGCCAAATCCTCTGCCAAGGATAGTATCTACGACCCCCACTACGAGTAACACCTAAGGTCCTAGGAGGCTCGTACTGATCAAGCCACTCGATGCTATCAGAATGTGGAAGCTCACCGTAGCCAGCCATTTTTACTCTAAGAAAAACACTTTACAAATTATTAGAGCGAAGAAATTACAGTGAAATACTTTCTCTATCTAATGTTTAAATTAAGTTCTCTCTATCTAAACCTGATGCTTTGATACCACCTTAGTTGTAGCGCCCCTTAACACTACAACCCCGAACCGTTGTACTTCCCAAGTCGATGTGAGACCTAGCACTTGAGAAATACTTCGGCGAACGGACAAGACTATACAATACCAGAGTATGAAATTTAAATGCAACGGAAAATAAACTTGAGCAATAAAAGGGGACAATATATAATGAAACACATATTATTAACTTGGATAAGTAATTACAGCAAAAGTTCCAACTTCACAAGAGAGCGCTTATTGAAAGATGTACATGCACTAGTGATTACTCTAATTAACCGGAATGTGACACCTTAAAGCTTTAAGATACCTCTAAGGCGTCGACGCATAGATTCCTGAAATCATGAATTAAAAGAGTAGGAGGGTTAGTCAAAATGACTAAGTGACGGGGGTTTGAGATTTAGGATTATAAGTAAGCTTTTGAAAGTGTTTTGACCAAGAAAGTCTTGGTTTGAAATATATACTATATAATAACAAATAAGTATATGACAATAATATCCGGTTCATATTATTTTGAAACAGTAGGAGTAGGGGGAATATAGGCTATACTTTTAGAAAACTTATGAACCGTTTTGAGAAAATGATTTTGATGCCCGCAAGCTAGGCTTCTCCAACTTTAACTCCTTAAAATCCAGGAAAAATAGTAACGACACTGATCAAGGTGTCGGTACTTAATAAAACAAATACGAGAATACCATCCTTCACTCCTTAGTGTCACGTAGGGTTGCAAGCCCTAATGACAATGAACAATATTGTGGGAGGGACGTACCTTTTCCCGTCACTTGATGTGGAATAACCAACCTCCGGTTAGACCATCATCAAGATCTAGTTGGCGGCTGGTATAATAGTAGACCTCGGCCCGTGCCTCTCGGACTACTACTTCTACCAGGACCACCGGGCCCATAGGAAAAACAATAAGTTTACTTGCAAGAGGGGAATATTTACCTGGAGAAAGTACTAAGTACTTTCGGGTAAATATATGTTTTGAATAATTGATAAGAAATATTTTCCCATAAAGGGAATAATAACTTGAAAGGAATAAAGTAAAATATTTTATCATGATTTCAGTTGAAAAGATTTAAACCCTCACCGAGTACCGAGATTTAAGTGGAACTGTGAGGATTCCACTCTTCGATCCTATTGTTGCCTGAAAGTAATAACTACTACTGACTTAGAACTAGGTCCTTAGTTCCTAACTAATCTAATTGCACACAATATTATAACAAACTAATTATACAAGGTACATATTATGTAATGCGTTAAAGATTTCCCGGTAAACCCTAAATTCACCTGTTTAATTAATAAATTCAGGGTTTATGGGATCTTTAACTAATCAAATATTTATTAACCATATTATAATTCTAATCGTAAGATTTGAAATGAAATTTAAGGTTTAATTTGACAATGTAGGTTATCTTTTGAAAATATTACATAGTTTACCGATTTTTAGAAAATTTGGGAAAAATCTTTCTTTAAAAATTCCAAAACTTATTTTCTAATTATTTTTATAATAATTTCGAAATTAATTAGATTTTAGTTGACCAAAAAGTCAAAATTACTGTTAAAAACATTTACTATTCAATTCCATATGAATTAAACACTTTACAACACAAAATCAAATTCACACACACACACACATTGATCACGGCACACACATGCACACACACACATCCAAGAACATTATGAACATGTTCTTGAGCTTATTTGAATATTCAAAGAGGGTGTGTAACATGTTCTATCACATTCATATTCATCACATAAGATTAAAGCATAATATAGCAAAATATATGAACTTTCAATGAAAAATAATTCTAAATAAATTACTCTAGGCATGAACAAGACCATAAGCCTTTAAATACATAATCACATTATATCATATCATAATTCATGTATTTAATTAAATAAAATTCCATAATGTACACACATTGTATTTAAACTAACAACTATGCACGTATTTCATAAAATAAATTCCTAAAGCATAATTTAATTAATCCTAGACATGCTACTGTTATTATTATACTAAGAACATAATATAAAGCACGAAATAATAGAAGAAAAACATACCTTAGAGAGAGAGAGAGTGGGAGTGGTGTGAGATTGAGCAGGAAAGGGAGTGATTTTTGTGTGTTGATTTGTGAGGTATAAATGAGACTTGAGGGGGGTATTTATAGGTGGTCATGAGGGTTCTTTGAGCAATTTATGAAAGTTTATGGGAGATGTGGTTGATTATGATTTCAACAAATGCTTGGTAATTAATTAGGAGATGTGGTTAAATTACATGTTAAACAAATGCTAGGTAATTATCTAAGTAATGTGGAGAAATTACATTCATTTAATTAATCCTTCTAGAAGATCATGTGGTCATGGATGATGTCATTTTGAATAAAAATAAATGTAAAAATAATATAAAATTTATTCAAGAGTCGAGAGGTAAAACCTTGAAGTAGTGAATTAATGAAAGAATGAGTGAAAAATGAGCTTCGTTTTGATTATAAATGTGGAATATTTAGACTTTTCGTTTATAAACTATGAATATTAATGATGATGAAAATCATGAGAAAATTATATAAACGAAGTTATGATAAAGTTTGGTGTTTGAAAAAATCATTATAATGTAGAGGAAAATTCAAGGATCGTTTTAAGTATAATTTCGAATATTGAATAAAAACTAATTGTTTAAAATAAAATGATGATTTTTAAATATGAAAATATTTATAAAAGATGCTATGGGTGAAATTGAGTTTTTGGTAAATGCATGAAAATTCATAAAATAATTTAAGGGTCGTTTTGGTTATAATATTGAATATCAAAAAGTAGATGAGTAAGGATTTATTGATGATCGAATCATAAGCTAGGGTTTTTGCCGGTTTTTGATACTACTGTAGTTTGAATGGGAATTATGGTTCACGGAGAGTATCACAATCCTCGAAATAATGTGAGGATTCTTTTGGTTACAATATTGGGTAGTGAAAGTGTTTCGGGAAGCGTAGGAATATTTTTGAGTTGTAGGGGTGTTTACGTAATTTCTAACCTAAAACTGTAGGAATGGGTTTTGAAGCATATGAAGGGGTTTTTGGGTGCTAGAAGGGAATGAATATTAGAATTCTAGGATTTTATGAAAAGAGTTTCGAGATACAAGCTAAATAGAAGAAAGAATTAAATTTACGAACATTTTATTAAACTATAGAATATAAAAGCACAGAAGTCACATAAAATGCAATGCATGAGAGAATTAGCAAGGATCGAGGCTATAAACACTTCTGGATTAACCCTTTACTTACCTTTCTAGTCTTGGCCCTGAGTAGGGCTGTTACAAAATTGTAAAATCGGGTTGAAGCAATCGGAGGATTAGTTCATTCCATCAATCTGAGCTCACAAAGTATAAGTCAAGGGAATGTTGATCAAGGTGTTAATCAAGGTAAAGATTCACAACATCTTTGGAGGTAGATAGTTGGGATTAAGTCGAGATACCTATTTTATGGGTTTAGAAGACTTTGGTTTCAGGAAGTTGTAATCTCGAGCTATGGAGACACACAAATGGATATAAGGAAAACTTGTGAAGATTTTGAAGACCGTGGGAAAAATGAGAGATGATCAACAAGTTCAAATCGAACTGTGACACCCCAGTTTTCCAACAAGCCAGGTACGACGTCACGAGAGAGTTTAATTCAGTAATTATGTGATTTATGTGACGTCACTTGCCAACGTGTCAACGTGTAATTTTATTATGTGCGCATTAGAATTTATTAAATGTACTTGGACTCAGTTGTCCAATAATTGCTCGTTAGGAACCTAATTATAATTAGGGTGTTTTGGGGCCTTCGTGGCTACCTTGAGCTTGGGAATTCGGATTCGAATTCGAACCTTAACATTGAGTTCGTTTCAATGATTCGGATTCAATGAATTAACCTTTTAATTTCTAAGCCATTTGATCACCCTACCATTTTAAAATCCGATCTGAATGGACCGGATACCTTTCGACCCTACCTACATAATCCGAACCTTTTAACTCAGCCCCAAAAAGGAGCCAAAGTTCATCTCTCTCCCTCATTTTCATGTACAAACAAGGAAGAGGAAGAGGAAGAGAAGCAAACACCCCTTTTGGCCATAAACCCTTTGAGCTCGGGTTCTCAAGATCTAACCATCCAATCAACGACCTAAGGTAACCATTGTATTCCTCTCGTTACGTGCTTTAATTCTACGTATATCTTGCAATTTGAATCCTTGCCTAAGTGCCTCTTTGGGGAAGATGATGAATAGTGATAATATGTCAAAATTTGCTTCCTTGCTCTCATACTTGAATATTATGTTCCAAGATTGATATAGGTTGTTCTCTTAAGTTCCCTTGTCGTTTAATTATTGAAATCTTGATCGTTGATTGATTGTGGCTCAAAACTCCATTAATGGAGCTGGAATGTGCTTTAATGGCAACTTGTTATATACTTGATTTCATGACTTGAACTTGAGATATGTGATTAAGCATGCATACATGAACTTATGCCTTGAATTTGAAGTATTTTGGTTGAGGTTTGAGGTGGTTTTGTTGAATTTTGGTTTCTCCCGTGTTTAGCCCTGTTTTTGATGCGTTTCTTCTGCCCAGAACATCTACCCGGGCGGGTAGATTTTTGCCCACAAAACTACCCGGGCGGGTAGTTTAGTACAGAAGGTTTCTGCACCTGCTCTCCCGGGTCGGGTAAATTTCCGACTTGTTTTCCCCCGGCCGGGTACTCCCTCATACGACCTCCGATTGACCTGATTTTTGAGCCATTGGAAACCTTTTATAGTCTAGAACAATCTCCAATTAGAATCACCTCATTATCATTTATAATTTGTGAGATATAATCAATTATTTTTGGTTTCACCACGTTACCGACAATCTGCTTTCGCCCAACTTCGAGCCTTCGCCATTTTCACCTCGCTTTGAACCACAAGTCGAGTCACATACCATTTTAAAGCTCAGTGTGTCTACTTTCATTTCCAATGAACAAAACTCAATTCCTATTTCTATAACTCGAGATATTCCTGTTATGGTTCTACTTGCGCATTTTCGAAAACTGTTAGCTTTTGCCAAACTTTGCCAAAAACCGTTTTATCGCCTTCCTTTCACCTCCTCGACCTCTTATTTAACTTACATGCATTGTATACATGTCTAATTTAATGATTGAATCATTTATGTGTCTAAATGACATTACTTGTGCTCATGAACACGATCACACCATTTCATGACATAATTATGATTTAATACTTATTGAATCATGCCATAACATGATGCACCACTTCATGAACATCGCCGTGCGTCTTACTTGGTTTCATTATTCAGTCGTGTCTCACGAGTACACCATGTTTCCTTTCTTGTTCAGTGTTCTCCTCGTTGGAGACTTTCCAGCTTCGTGGTCCTTCTGTTGGTCTTTCTTGCACGTGGAGGTGAGGGTTTTCTTTTATATTTGACCTACAATTCGGCATGCTTTATACATAGTCAAACAGTTTTCTATACTAAATCTTGCCATATCTTTTATACCGGCTATTTATCGGAAATGATTTATAAACCGTGTTGCGTTAACCCTAAGCCTGTTTTGCGAGATCCTGCCTGTGCCCCCGGCTCTTCTAGCACTGGAGTGGTTCCTGTTCCTGTTCCTATTCCTGGGGCCCAGGGGCTTATGTCTTGAGTGAATCGGGGAGGTATCGGGCCGACGATGACCTCTTGCGCAAGTCCCATCCTGTTGGACTATCCTGATATCCACCAGGAGGTTTGGTGTAAGAAGGAGCTCCAGATCTGGGGAGTCAAGAACCTACAGATCATTCCTGCCTGGATGGTGAGGGTTAGCTACCCGGACCATCACTGAAGAAGGAGATTACATGTACTTGTTTTTCCGCTTGTAATAATTATAACTCCTGTTTCCTGCTTGTTTCCTGATTACCTGCTTTTACCTGTCATTTAATAAGTGAAAAGAGGAGTCCAGGATGGATTGAATACCCGTTCTCGCCGAGTCCCCTAAAATATTAAGCATAGATATCCGTAACCTCTGGGATGCCCCCAGTCCATGCAAAACACCGGAGCTCATGGATCGTTAAGGTAAAATGGGCATCAATAGAGGGCGTAAGGATATCAACACATGCATTGTATATCCTGTTTGCCTGACCTGCATGTTTGAACATAATTCCACCCGTACGTATTAATTACTTCTGATTCCTGTCTCCTATTTTTATAACTAATAACGTACAGTGGAGTTATGCCTGCCTGATTGCCTGTATATATATATATATATATATATATGTGTGTGTGAGTACCCCTTTCAGTCAATCAGTTGGTTGACCCCTCCCTCTCGTTGTTTTTAGTGTCTATCTTGCAGGCTCTGTGGTCGTTAGGTGGGAGTCTTTTGAAGTCTTTGATTGAGTCTTGGTCCTGTTTGAACTGCATCATACCGTACCTTTATTTCCTGCTTGTAACTGGGCTATGTAAGCCACTCTATATTGTTATTACTTTATTGAACTCGGGACAGGTTTCTAGGGCCCTAGTTGAACCCGTTTATATGTTATTGCATTGTATTGATTCGGGACAGGTTAGGACAGGATCTTGAACTAGTTGAACCCGTATTTACATTCTTGTATGAATTGAAATTTTATATTGGATAGTGATTGTATACATTGCTTCCGCATTCTTTGTTTTATTGAATTGATTGTTACAGGGTCTAGTCCCGCCTAACTGGTTGATTTTTTTTTTCTGTCTCCGTTCGTTGTGAGCTTGGTTCATGTATGGACTCCCAATTTCATGGGTGGACCGGCCTCTCGGTGCGGGGGATGTGGTGCCCTCCGCTTAGGGTGTCACATGAACTGTATTTTAGGAGATGAAGAACGAGTTACCGAGCTAAAGCTGACCACTACGGTGACAGGTGTATTGCATTCATGGCACATGCATCATACGTCGTCTTAAATTATTTAATTTCCTTCATCTATATGTGCTTACATCCTCGATTGATATAATTTCCTAATGTGTTGCATCTTTGATTGCTTGTTACATGCATTGGCATCTTAATTCCACATGCATTGTTTAGTGTTAACTTGCTAGGAAATTTCTCTCATTCATCGAGTGTTACTCTGACTGGGTCTTACCCGAATCAAGACAAGAAAATTGTTGGATTGCAAGGTATATGGAATGAAGGGGAAAGAAAAATACGGAGGCCGGAAAGTAGAACTGGATCTTGGAATGAAAAAAGTAGGTTGTTGTCCCTACCAAACACTTCGAAGTGATTGTGAGCGAGATCACCAAAGACGTAGCTTGGATAGAACCACGGGTACCAAGAAAGCTAAATTGGAGAATTGAAAATTTTCAATTGTTTAGCGATATAACGACCCTAATGGTTAGGGATATGAATTTTAAGGGGGAGAGCCAACCGGGAGATAACTAAATTCACGATGGTACTCGGATGAACCACCTCTAGTGGGAACAATGGAAAATGTAAGAAGCAACAAGTAACCGGATTCTACGTCAATGGCATGAGATGAAACGAAAAGTTTAGCATTCAAGGGAATTAAGATCGAAGTGAATGAAACTTTGAGAATATTATTGGAAGAGATAAGTGCTTAGAAAGATGAAGATACAAATTCAAGGAATGCTTGAGATTTGGAAATATAAGACAGGGTAAAAGATTGAACGTTGGTAACTTCGGTCGGAGAATCAGCCTCGCTGATTTCTTACTACGGGACATACAAACTAAATCTATAAGGTTGGAAAGATCGTATATGACCTAACGTATCTCATGCATTGAAGATGATAGGACCGTAAAGGAAATTTCTAGAATTGGCAAGAAGCATGATGGGTAAAGAGGTCCGATCGAATTATCATATTCCATGATAGACGAAGTTAGAATTGATTCAAGTGTCGAAAATGAGAGCTAATTCAACCGAGCGTTGGAACAGGAATACCTAGAAGGAAAATACATGATATGAAAGGATGGGTTACCGTCTCGTCTATCGTTTTCCAAGATTAACCGGGGATGTTATTAGGATTGGAGTATGGAATTTGAGCTACAAAAGATTAGCTCAAGTATTCGAGTTGGAGACTAGAAATCAAGCAATTAAACGCTACCTTGAGCAACAAAGAAGGTTGAATGCGATTCGAGGTGGACAACGAGCTAATTGGGTTAAGATCAAGTGCACACTAAAATTTGGAGTTTTGAACCGCATTGTTTAGAAAGGATAAAGGAAAATATTATGGAAGGGAGACTGAGTGGTCATTTAAGTAATGAACATATCAGGGATTTCAATAAATGACACAAACAGTAGAAGAATCTCCAAGAGCAAATCAAGTGATTGAATCGGAGCAGTACAATGGAAAATTCCCAAACAACGGTGAACGGTACATCAAGCATCCATGATATATGCATACATGCAGCTTTAGTTCGAATAATTTTACGATACTAAGTGCTTTGATTGCTTGTTGTATTAATTTCTTTTCTATGATTGGTACTCGATGTATTTGATATCTTCTACTTGTTTCTTGTGTGGTTGTTACGTGATTGTTTATTTAAGTGTTGTGTTGAGAGCTTGAGAGTTTTTTTTTTCTTTGTGTTTGAGAGACGGGGTTCTCTCATTGTCTGTTTGAGAAACGGGGTGCTCTTACTAGTTGTTCGAGAGACGGGGATCTCTCTTTGTTTGTTTGAGAGACGGGGTCCTCTCTCTTTGTTGTACTACCTGCTTTGTTTGCTAGAATTTCGGATGTTTAGTCTTCGGTGAGTTAAGGGTCGTGACTTAACAACAACTGCAGACCCCTTGTTGCTTGAAGACCTTTTTCGAACTAATTCCTGACGGGGAGTTGCTAACCCACGTGGGATGAACACAAGAGAGCTGCTTGAGAGTCCATAACTCGAGGCAGTGGACCTGGGGACCAGGTCCTCTTAAGAGGGAAGAGGTTGTGAGACCCCAATTTCCCGTCCGTACAGGTACGCGCGCCAGGCATGTGAGTTTTGAGATTTAAGTTACTTAATTTCTCGTTCTTGAACCTTAATTGCTCAATTTGATTTATTTTAATTGAATCTTTGTGAAATTTATTACGTGAATTGTATATTTGTTTCCCCGAGTATGATTAAGTGTTTAAATTGATTTCAATTGTGAGAATTCTATGCCTAATTGTCCTTAATTGAAGCTTTGTATAACCTATGAACTTAATTGATAAGTTTCTTGAGGACTTAATTGCCACATTCATATATTTGTACCTAATTGCATTCATTTAAATCTTCCAAGGACCAAGTAGCAAATTTTCCCCTTTTCTCCTCTTCTTGACCGATATAAACAACATATACACATATACATACATTCATTTCTTCATCCTTCAACCGAGGATAAGGCAAAAGCTCTTCCATCCCTCCCTCTCTTCATCCGATCCACCAACGAAGCAAGGAGGCCAAGATTTTCTTCTCTTTTCAACAAGAATTCAAGCTATATACTTCCATCTCTTCATCTCCTGCATCTCTTCATTCATTCAAGGTAAGGTCATGCATTTTATTTGATGAATTCTTGATTAATGTTAGGGTTTTAGGATTCTTTACGTTCCATGACTTTATATGAAACTTATGTGATGAGTTTAAGTTGGATCCATGATTATTTAGCTTGAATTCATGAAGGTTTATATTTATGAAACCATATTTCCATGTTAAGGGTTTTCATGAATGATTTAGGATGAATTAATGCATGCCTCTTAGATTATTTGATGTCTAATTGAGATATGTGGTAGGATATGTGTATATGAACTTATGCCTTAAATTTGATTGCATTTGGTTGAGCTTCGGAGTGGTTTTCGCTCCCTCCTCCTTCCCCTTCGAGCAACCCCTGTTTCTGCCCCTTTTTCAGCCCAGAATGTCTACCTGAGCGGGTAGATTTTGTGAAGGAAACTACCCGGGCGGCTAGCCCCTCTATGCAGAAACTTTCTGCCCTATTTTCCCCGAGCGGGTACTTTTTCCTTCTACTTTTACCCGGCTGGGTACCCCCTCGTATGACCTCGGATTGCGCTGATTTTCGGACACGATCAACTTATTTGAGTCTAGAACATCTCCAACTGGAATCACCCCAATATCTTTTCCCATTTGTGAGATATTATCAATTCTTTTTGGTATCGCCACTTCGTCGGAAATCTTCTTTCACCCAAGTTCGGACCTACGCCATTTTCAACTCGCTTTGAACCATGATCCGTGCCACGTATCATTGGAAAGAACTGTGTGTCTACTTTCATTTCCATTAAACAAAACCCAATTCCAATTTATAGAACTCAAGATATTCCCATTTTCCTACAGCTTGCGCATTCCGAAAAACTGTCAGGTTTTCCTAGACTTCGCCAAAAACTCTCTTCTTGCGTTCCTTTCACCCGTTTGGCTCACGTATGTGATTTATATGAATTATATGTTGCTTAATTGATAAAAATCATCTTATTTGACATTCCTTGGTTCTTATTTGCTTAACTTGATTGTTTAGCTTGATAAACGTGAAATGGATTCATTTGGTTGAATGGCATGAATACATGACTTCCTTGAGCTTAATTGCATCTCTTAAGAGTTAATCTAATGTCATACTTGTTTAAGTGCTATTTTCTTGCTAAGTGATTTATTTACGAACGTGTTGATATGTGTTGAGGTGTTGGTATTATCTTATCAATTTACGTGAACACGATCACAACATTTCCATGCCTTTTATGCTTTCATTGGGTATCATATCATCTCATGAAATGATGCACCACTTCATGATCATTTTCCGTGCATCCTACTTGGTTTCATTATTTTGTCGTGTCTCATGAGTACACCATGTTTCCGTTCTTGTTCAGTGTTCTCCTCGGTGGAGACTTGTGAGCTTTGTGGTCCTTCTCCTGCTTCTTTCTTGCACTTGGAGGTGAGGGTTTTCTTTTATAGTTGACCTATAACCTTGCATGAATTAAAATATAGCCAAATGGTTTTCATATCAAATTATCCATACCTCTTATACCGGCTATGTACCAGAAATGTTTTATAAATCATGAATGTGTTACCCTGAGCCTATTTTGCGAGATCCTGCTATTGCCTCCGGCTCTTCTAGCGCTGGACTACTGGAGTGGTTCCTGTTCCTGAGGCCCAAGGGCTTGTGGATTGAGGGAACCAGGGAGGCATCAAACTGACGATGAACTCTTACACCGGTCCCAAACTATTGGACCAACCCCGGACATCTACCAGGAGGTTTGGCAAAAGATGGGATTCAGGTTTGGGGGAGTCATGAACCCGCCTTACCATTGTTACTGGATGGCTAGGGCTAGCTGCCCGAACCATCACCGGAGAAGGAGGTTATTGTACTTGTTTTTCCTGTATTAATGATTATAAAATCCTGATTCCTACCTGCCTGACTGCTTATTGTTCCTGTCATGTTAATAAGTGAAAAGTGGAGTCCAGGATGGAATAAATACCCGTTCTCGCCGGGTCCCCTAAAATATTAAGCATAGATATCCGTAACCTCTAGTATGTCTCAGTCCCTGTTCAGCACTGGAGCTTGTGGGTCGTAAAGTTAAAGTGGGCATCAATAGAGGCGTATGGATATCGACACATGCATATTATATCCTGTTTACCTGACCTGCTTGCTTGAACATAATTCCACCCATACGTATTAATTTACTTCTGATTCCTGTTTTAATAACGTACAGTGGAATTATGACTGCCTGATTGCCTGCTTTTATATATATGTATGTGTTAACCCCCTTCACTCAGTCAGTTGGCTGACCCCTCCCTCTCGTTGTTTTTAGTGTCTGTCTTGCAGGCTCTTTGGTCGTTAGGCGGGAGTCTTTTGAAGTCTTTGATCGAGTCTTGGTCCTGTTTACACTACACCATACCGTACCTTTATTCCCTGCTTGTAACTGGGCTATGTAAGCCACTCTATATTGTTATTGCTTTGTTGATTCGGGACAGGTTAGGACAGGATCTTGAACTAGTTGAACCCGTGTTTACATTCTTGTATGAATTGAAATTCCATATTGGTTAGTGATTGCATGATTGCCTTGCTTTTGCATCCTTATTTCTATTGATTTGTTGGTAGAGGGTCTAGTCCCGCCTAACACTATATGTTTTATTTCTGTCTCCGTTCGTTGTAAGCTTGGTTCATGTATGGACTTTCCATTTCATGTGTGGACCGGGTTCTTAGTGCGGGGGATGTGGGGCCCTCCGTTCAGGGTGTCACATGTTGCAATATGTGCTTTGAGATATTTGTGTGCTACGAGATTGGTGCACTCTGGTTTGATTAAAAATTTTGGGTTAATCTATGTGAATTAATGTGATTAAGGACAGTCTGAGTTAGCTTTTGGGTAAAGTTCAGTTTTGTGCGAAAACGTGAGTAATGGGCGTTACCCCCCTTCTAGGCCTTTTTCAGTAACGCCCGTTAATGGAGTCAGGCATCTCAAGAACTGTTGGTAACAGGCGTTACACCTCTTCAGTTCATTTTAGGTAACACCCGTTAACGGGTACAGGCGAAGTAGGACAGTAGGAGTAACGGGCGTTACTCCTGATAGGCATAATTTAGGTAACGCCCGTTAACGGCCCGAATTCGTGTTTTAATTTTAAAAGAGAAAGACTTGTGTTTGAAGTTAAATCCTAATTCCTCTCAAACTTAGGTCCTACCCCACCATAACCTATATAGTTGGCCTACCCCCTCTTCTTTTCTCACACAACAAAATCTCTTAGAAGAAAAGTAAGAAATCCTTACTTTCCAAGGCATCACCACCGTCATACTTACCCCTCTCTCTTGTGAATTGGTAAGTAATCCCTCTCTCTAGGCTTGATGATAGAATGAATTCTTCCTATCTAAAATGAATTTTGGGCTAGAATTGCTGAATTTGGAGAACTTTTGCGTGCTAGAATTAGGTTTAATGTTTTGTAGTGAGTTCATCTTGAATTTAGTGAATTTTGAGAAACCTAGTTTCTAGTTAGCCTTTGAATTTCAATTGGGGAATTGATTTTGGAGAATTTTTGAACTTGAGTCATAATACTAGAGCCTTGTTATTTTGAAATGGGTAGATTAAATAATCTTGATCAAAACTCAAACCCTATGATAGTGCACACCAGGTGTTCGCAAATTGGCGAACGACTCATGATTGATTTTTATATGTTTTTCCCTATCTTACATGAATAATATAGGTACGATGGGTTGCACTAAGCGCTCTAGAGTTCTTGAGCCCTTCACTACTTCATCTCGGCTGGATCATCAACCATTGGAATCGGTCAATACAATGGTGAATGCTATGGGTAATCCCTTTCAAAGGAATTTGACAAGGAACATTGTGTCTACTACGTTCTTCAAGGATATGTGGATGGAGAAGTTTAAGGCTTGGGAAGAAGTGAAAAGATTGTTTGACAACATAGGTTGGTTGCCTTTCCTTACTCGGAAGGATTTGATGTATGCCGAGATGACGGCCGTTTTCTTCACCACAATGAACTTCAACCCGGTGGATAACACATTGACTTTTACTCTAGATGACATGGAAACTCGAGCATGGAATGCGGGCCGGATAAGGGAGATTCTTCGTTTTTCAGCTAATGCCACTACTTCCTTGCCTAAGTGGAATAAGGCTCAAAGAGAAGAAGTTTGGAGATCCTTCCCGTTGTGAGAGGGTGTTCCTAATTATTCCCCCCTGAATACACAGGATAGCTATCTTGATTCGTTGGTATGGGTGATACTCCATTGGATTTTAGCCACGGGATTTTGTGTTCGTTATGGAAGAGATAGCCACATTAATGAGACTGAGATGGGAATAATGTATATGATGAATGAAAGTATCAAGTTCGATGGTACGATTGAGTTTTTATGGAAGCTTCAAGAGATGGCTGGGAGTGTTACTTATACGATAGCCCATGTTTGTCAGTATGTTTGCTCGAGAGATGCATTATAGGCCTAGGGGATTGTTGCCCGTTGACTTTGGCTATGATATTGGTCCACAGTACTTGTAGAATGTGGGCTTGGCTATTTATTTAGAGAGTGGACAACTCAAGGAGTGTATTTTGCCATGGTGGCCAATTCGGGATAGAGATCGGCTCTGGAAGATGCAAAGCTGGGGTAAGGCCCATTTTGATGAGTTTTCAGTGATGCAGAAGGAGCTTTTAGCTCAGATTCCGGATAGGCCGGATGATGAGTTTGGGAGTGCTGCGCCGTTTGTTGATGAGGCTAATAACGAAAACCCGATTACTGTGAGAGGCCTTCGTATAGAGTTGGCAGGATTAAGGGCTGATTTGACCGCCGTGATCGTGAGAGTTGAGGATCTAACGTAGTATGTTGATGGGCGATTTGATGCGTGGGAGGGTCAGTTTGAGCCCAAGTTTGAAGGGTTCTGTACTCGTGTTGATCAGTATTTTGGACTACCCTCATCACCCTGATTCTGTTATTTTATTTTTGTCCCCTTATTACTAGACATTCTTTCTAGGAATATTCGTTGATATGTTTGGATATTTTTGCTACACTTAGATCTTTGTATATGTTTGAATTCCATGAATTTTATTTATGCAATTGTGCCCTTGTTTACGTGAATTAGTGACTTGTGTGTTGATTGTTGAATGGATGTTGATTGTCAATTGCCTTGCACTTGATCCATGTTTTCTAGTCACTTATTCATGTTTTGGAAGCTTTGCTAGCACATTACTTGGTCTTCATGTGATCAGGGAGTTTTTCTTGAACCTTAATTCTTTTGCTTGCATGAGGACATTGCAAAGTTTAAGTATGGGGGAGCAGTACAGAGTTTAGTTGAATATTTGCATGATTAGATGTTTTGTTCCACTTGCGAGTTCCTGGGAATTGAGTAACTATGAAAATTTTGAAAATTTTCCCCGTTTTGAACTTTTTCTTCAAGGTTTAATTGTTGAGCTTTTGCTAGAATGAGTTAGGCTATTCGAATTGAGGAAAGTTACATGAGACATGATGATTTAGTGTGTTAGTTTGCTCTTATATTTTGCGTACTTTTCGAACGTGATGATGTACTTTGTTTAGAAAGATGAATTGATGATTTCCAAATAAGTCTATGAATTGATTAGGATGCATTTTAGCCCTACTGAGGTGAAATTTTGAGTTAATGAAAGATTAAGGAAGTGAAGTAGGCATTCATTGTCGGACGATATTAAGCCTTCAAATTTTTAGTCGTGTTTCACTAAATAACGTAATCCTATTGACCCCGCTGAGGCTAATTGTTGTGCATGATTTTTGTAGCCACATTATAAGCTTAATGCACGACAAAAATACCTACCTTGCTAATTTTTCACCAAGGCTTGCTCATTTGATTTTTATTGTGAATATCTATCTTTAGACCCCTTTTGATTATTCTTGTGATTGAAATTGAGAGATATATTGTAAAAGAAAGAAAGAGAATGAGAAAAAGTGTGACAAAGAAAAAATACGAAAGAAAAGAAAGAGCAAAAGAAAAGAAAAGAAAAATTATGCAGAAGGTGAAATTGAGAGGTGGGATACAATTGTCTAAGTTTGGGGGAAGAAGTGTTTAGTGGCAAATTGAAGGTGTCGTGTTTAGTAAAGATTGAATGATGTAAACTTGGTGAGTAGTCACTTGGTCCAAATTTGCATAACCTTACCCAAAGCCTACATTACAAGCTCGAAAGACCTACCAATCCTGAGTCTCGAGTTAACTCCATTAGTCGAGATAGGTGCGAAGAGTGTACTCCGAAGTTGATGATTAGAACTGAGGAGGAAATTGTGAATTTGTCATTCTAGTCGTTGTACATTGTTTTGTTCGAATCACACACTACGCAAGGGTATACTTCTCATACTATGTCTGACGATCTTATGTGCACGAATACTTAATTTGAATTGCTAGACTTGTTTAGGTGATGGTTCGATGATTGATTTGAGGATGAGGTTTGATGGGGATGTGTTTCCTTTATTTTCATATTACTCGAGGATGAGCAATAGGCAAGTGTGCGGGAGTTTGTTGAGTGTGAAATTCGCATGAATATTAGCATTGATTATACTGTAATTGTGTCACGTTTGATGCGTTTATGTGTTTATTTTGCTCCATTTAGGTAATTATTAAGTTAGAGATGAGAAAAGGCTTTCAAGATGAATTCACGCGTTTTTGGAGGAAAAAGGTGTAACCCCCGTTATCCCTTGGAAGAACAAAGAGGTTAACCCTCGTTAACAGACACAGGAGCAAAGCCTTTGGCGAATCAGAGGGATAACGCCCGTTACCCCTGGGCAGAAGGGAACTGATAACGCCCGTTACCATTTATAAAAGCGTCATTACGATTTCAAGGCAGTAACGGGCGTTAACGATAATTGCACATGGATAGGTAACGCCCGTTACCTAGGGTGGCGAGATAAAATTTAGAGTTGCTATTTAAGTGCGTTTTGGAGTCTTTTCGAGAGAGTTCTTCTTCCGTTCGTGACCTAACCTGAGGAGAGAAGTTCTGGAGTTTTGAAGAGTTGTTCAAAGAAATTCAAGAAGACGAAATGATCGAGTTCTTTAACAATTTTGGTTTTTTTGTTCATTTACTGCTTTAATTATCAACTAATTCCTTTGAGTTTAAGTTTAATTAGTATTATACTAGATTCGTTTTTCCAGATTTTTACTGAATGGTCATGAGTTTGTGTTTGAGACTTTATCTTGAGTTGATGAACATGAATTTCTTTAATGCAATTTACTTTAGTTTTATGATTTTTGCTTTAATTATGAGTAGCTAAACCCCTAGGGCTAGGGGAGTGATGATGAATGTCTGATATGTGTTCGATATGATGCTTGAATGACTTGTGCTAATTCTTAGTATGAAAACTGGTTTGAATTGAATTGTGAAGGCTTGATCACCCTTAGCATAATCTAGAATTACTTGAGAATCGAGAGGTTAATAGTAATTGAGAAGGTTTTCATAACTAGTAGATTGTATGAATGCAAAGAGATTTGGTTCTGGTCTATACAACAGTAAATCTTATTCCATGCCAAGCCGCTAGAATAGAAATTGCACTAGTCTTGGTCTTGTTGGTTTAATTAATACATTGATGATTGCGAGAGCAACGTTACGCTTAATTAAATACACGGTTATACCTTGAGAGAGGATAATTCATATATAAGTGACTAGGTTGTAGAATTGCGCTTGTCGAACAAGTATTGTATTAGATCATGGATGCATAAGTCATTGCTTCCCCTGCCGATTTAGTCTACTAAGTCTAATATGTGTTTAAGTTTGTTATTGTGTTTTCTTAGAGTTAATTATTTCAATTTCATTCTAGTAGATAGATATAACAACTCGAATTCGTTCGGTCTTTAGATTAGAAATAGATATTGAGTAGTGATTGATTTCCCTTCCCTGTGGGATCCTATTGTGCTATGCTTATATTAAGTGTACACTTGCACAATTGGTTTTCACTTAAGTAAAACATACAACAGTGCCAAAGATAGGCTACCGAAAATCGCCGCGAGAGGGCGGCGAAGCCGCAGTCCGCCACCAACTTCCTAGCGCGTCTAAAAATGGACGATATCTCCGCCTTCGCTCGTCGTTAGGTCAAAATCTTGGTGCGGTTGTTTTCGTGTTATCGAGCTCTTCGAAAAGCACTACTCGTTCGTCGAATTCCATCTAGAAACGGCCAAGTTCCGGGAAGTGTGTGTTTGTATGTATGAATAGTGACCAGGGGGGTTATCGCAGGAGAGAGAGAAAGGGGAGGAAGAGCTGATGGCGTTTGGCATGAATTACGTGGCGAACCTTATACGTCGGATGAGCGGGATGTTACCCTGTGACACCCAGTTCTACAGTTGGTATAGGTAATTATGTGATTTATTATTAATTGTGCTTAATTTAACTGTATATGAATTATATGATTTCATTTGAATTGGATTTTTATCTGAATTATATTGAACTGGTTCAGCCCTAAAAGGCTGAACCATTTCTTCCCTTCCCTCATTTTCATGTAACAACAACAGCAAAGTTCAAGCCAAGAGACAAAGCCCCAAGTTTAATCTTCCAACATCAAAGAGCCAAGTTCTCCCTCGTTTCTCCACCTTTCCTCGAGCTTGAGTATGTTTCAGAAACCCCTTGTCGAGCTCTTCATTTCTATGGTTTAATTTTTTAATTATGGAGCAATATATGAATCTCTTTGATCAGCATGTGAATAGTAAGGGTTTAAACAAATTTGATGAATATTCGATCTTGTATTTTTATATTTGAATTTTGGCTTCATAAATGCACCCTACATGCTATATATGGTGTATTTATGGCAAGAGATCAAATGTTAGTTGAGCATTCAATGTGTTTAAATGTTTGAGCTTGAATTTGCATTCATTGGTCTTTAGCATTAATTCTTTTTATTCTTGTGTTATATGAGTGCCAACTTATCCTAAGTGATTTATATGAATTGTTTGCATGATTTGGTAAGTTGTAGCAGCTCTTTGGTATTAGTTTTTGGCCATTTTTGGCCATTTTGGTACTCCCCTGCTTCTATAACGAAACTGCTCTGTTTTGCTTTTCGAACTAGGCTGGAACGGCCGTTCCCGTCCCAGATTTAAATTAGGAACAACCCTTCCCGGCATTTTAAATGTGTTTTCCCGAAGATGGGAACGACCGTTCCCAGTTTGTACTAGGGATGGGAAGGGCCGTTCCCAAGGGCTAAAATAGCCAAATCTTTACAGACGCGCGGAGAGCAATCGGGTATTTGGGAACGACCCTTCCCATTTTGAACTAAGGGCCAGAACGACCGTTCCCATATTCCAAAAACTTTTAAGCGAAAATGGAAACGGCCGTTCCCTAAAGTGAAAGGGCCGTTCCCATTCTTCCCGAGACTTGGGAGCTCTACTGCTTCTCATTTGCATAATTATGCTTTTGTATGGCTTTTATTGTTAATCTTTTGTATGTTGATGATTTTACTTGATTTTAATTGCAGGATAAAATGTAAATAATTGTTATATGCTATGATATGTGAATTATATGACGTATTCCATATTGTGTTGCATTCAAGCATAAATCATGCATTTAGTTCATGTAGTGTCAAGTCTTGGGCTCTCGTGTTTTCTTTTCAGACAGTGTTGCCGGGGACGAGCCCGGGGCATAGCTTGATCGCTCCCACTCCTTTCTTTTCTACGTACAAGGTGAGGTTTAGGATTTTTGTATAGTTATAGACCTAAAGCCTTATGTGACGTTTTCGAGTCGTGTATGTGACTATATATTATATATATCGTTAAATAATGTCGAATATGATATGTTTATGATCTTGTGAACGAGTTTGATTTGGAAAGTTAATATGTAGGCGTATGTAAGCTAGTTTGGAAGGACTTTTATATTCTAGTTTAGTGAGTTTTGCCATGAAAGATTGGTGTGTGATTGTTATGTGAATGTGGATCCAAGTAGCTATGGGTAAGGAATCCTCGGGACGGTATTGGGCCATCGGGGCTCGGCCTGTGGATAGTTTCCATCTAAGGTATCACGTACGACCCCGGGAGCTAGGGAAGACTTGGTATTTTGATGCCTTCGGTATAAGAACCAGGGAGGACACGTCATGGGTTAGCTACCACGCGTGGGTTTGTTAAAGTTATGGATGGTTAGGGCCGCCTGTGGCTCTTCCATCAATGGTGTAGTGGTTGGTTATGTTCTGGTTTATGTTTTATTTGTTATGAGGAGTAAAGGTTGGAAGCTCGTTCTCGCCGAGCATGAGTTATGTTATATGGGAATTATGAATCGGAATAGAGTTTATGAAATTGGTTTTAAGTATATATGTTGGTGTTTTATGTTTGGCTTGTAAAACCTAGTCCGGTTCGTAAGACCACCTTTTGATATGTGTTATGCTTTATATATATAGGGTGTGGGTATGTGTAGCACCCCGCACTGTGGGTCACCACATCCCCCGCACCTAAGCCCAATCCACATACGAGATGGGAAACCCATACATGAACCAAGCAGAGGCGAACGGGAGACCGAAAGACACACACCCAAGCTAGGCGGAACGTAGACCTTGCAAATTAAACCAACCAACAAAATGAAAGCGTATACGGAAGCAATTCACACAATCAAACTTAAATTACAAGCAACAGTTGATGGGTTCAACTAACATAGATCCCTAATCCCGAATATAACATAAATCATAATGCAAACGGGTTCAATTTGTTTCCTAGAAGCCTGTCCTGAAATATAATATATCAAAATTATCATATGGTATCCATACAAACGTTCAAACTTATACAAATTCGGAAGTCCAATGCAAGGACTAAACTCGATAAAAGACTCGACAGACTCCGCCTAGCTCGAACTCTACGCAAACCTGCACACACTATGTACGTATAAGGAGCAAAGCACATTCAATCATACACGGTTCATGAACTCAGGGATAGCTTTTGCACGTCAAACTTTGCCCGTGATACATATATATAGGGATTCCTATCAAAACAAAACAAAACTTAACTGAAGAGATTCATACGTATCAAATCTTATCAAACATTTCATAACTTAACTTATACTTCCAAAGGATTCATATTTCATCTTAATTAAGAGTCTATCCCCGTTTCACGAACTTAAGACCATGCAAACATAACTCGGCGGGTACGAGTCCTAAATCCCATCCTAGGCTCCTCAGACATAACATATCAGACATATCAAAGCAAAATAGACATACTAAACAAACCTCCTTTCTCCGGTGATGGAAGGGTTGCACGACCCTAACCATCCAGACAGGTGAGGGGAGTGCAAGCTACTCCAAACCCTCAGGATCTCCATCACTCACCAAACCTCCAGGTGAGAACAGGGGTAATCCGAATCAAACTGGTGGAGATGTGCACAGGGGTGATAGCTGGCGACCCCATATGTAACATCCCGATCGTTCGGATTTCCAGGCACGCCGTAACGAGAGGGTTATTTGTATATTTAAATTATTTAATTATGTAATTGAGTGTTATTTTAATGCTTATATGATTATTTGAAATTATATGGAATTATTTGTTTATATTATGAACTTGCCCCGTAATTTGCTCGTTACGTGCCGGAATTCAATTCCGATTTTTGTGAAATTTTGGTATGCTTGTTCTATGTAAGTTTTGAATGTGTTTGCTAGCTCGTTTCTTGTTTTTTACTTCATTTGATACGGTTCTTAAACCTTTTTATTTGTTAGGGGACTCGAGGTCCTAACTCGTTTTAGCGCCCCTTGGGTTCCGATACGCGTAGCTTGGACTCGAGAATTTGGATTCGAATTTTAACACCACCATTGAACTCGTTTTGGTAATTCGGATTCAATGGAATTAGCCTTGTATTTTTCTGAAGCTGTTTGAACCCCCTTCGGCTTAAATCCGATCCGAATGGACCGAATCTTTTTAACCCGACCCGTTTTCACTTGACCCTACCCGTTTTAGTCCCTTTATGGGACTGAAATCAGCCCCATTTCTCCCCATTTGTTACGTGAAACAAGAGAGAGAGAGAGAGAAGAAGAGAAGCTCCAAGTCCTAACCTTCAAGAGCTCAAGTTTGACTTTGTTCTTTGCCTCTTCGACGATCCGAGGTAAGATTATTACTCCTTACAACGTGAACTTTCTTTCTATCCGATTATTTTCTCTTGAATCCTTGTATATATAAAGCATGAGGAAGATGATGATAGTATGATTGAATGAAAATTTGATTCCAACGCTCCATTCTTGAATCATTTGATCTAGACTTGAAATATGATGTTCTTTGGAGTTAATAAGATGCATATTTGTTAAATTTTGAGTTGTTGGATGAAGCATGAGTGTTCCAACATTTTTGGAGCTTAAAAGCATGAAAATATCAACTTGTTTGATCCGTGTTTTCATGCCTTATAATTGAGATATGTGTTAGAGCATGTATATGTGGACTTATGGCTTGAATTTGATGTGTTTTGCTTGAGTTTTGTGCTTGTTGGCTTCTCCCATGAGTCCCTTGCTCTTTCTACGTTTTTTTAGGGTCTGGGCATGATCCACAGCCGTGGATTTGGCTCCACGGGCGTGGATTGTGAGCAGGGACTTGGGTTTCTCGGCCAAAGTATCCACGGGCGTGGATTTTTGTACTTGGAAAAATCCAAGGCCGTGGATCCTCCCCTGTTTTCTGTTTCAGTTTGTTTTGCTCCGTTAACCTGATTTTTGAACCAACGGAAACCTCTTGAAGTCTAGAATATTCTTCAATTGGAATTTCCTCATTATCTTTTCTCATTTGTGAGATATAATCAACTCTTTTTGGTGTCGCTACTTCTTCGAAAATCTGCATTCATCCAACTTCGGGCCTACGCCATTTTAACCTCGGTTTGAACCATCATTCAAGCCTTATACCATTGGAAAGGCCTAATTGTCTAGTTACTTATCCAACAAACCAAACTCAATTCCCACATCTCATACACATGATATTCTCAATTGTCCACAGCCTGTACGTTTCGAGAATTTCCAGTTTTTGACCTCTTTTTGCCCGGAGCCACCTTTTTGTGTTTTCTTCCCTTTTGCTTGTACTTTTCTAACTATTAAGTTGTTCTATATTGTATTTTTGTGTGTGATTGATCTCATATCTGAAGTATGCTACTCTAACGTGCGTTTATGACTTCATGTTTCGTTTGTATACCTTGTATTATCATTTCTTACCCCTTATATGATATGAAAGCTTTGATAACATGTTATATGATATGATATGCGTGTTATATGAAAATTATGAATTTGTTTAATGTGATTCATGAGATTTATGGTACGATATCAACGTGTATGCATTATATGTTAATTTGTTAAGCTTCATACCCATCACTTGCATTCATACATATTCGTCGAGCGTCAATATGGTTCATTTTGAGTCTAAGTTTGTCTCTTGTTCTTTGTTTTGCTCTTAGGTTCGTCCCGTTGTTGAGGAGGAGGTTCTTTAGTTTGCTTTTGGTCCGTTTTGTTCGGTTTGGTCGACAAGGTAAGGTTTTCTTTCCTTTTAGTTATTATGACCTAAAACCCTATTTGTATTCCGAGCATGCGACTTATATATGTATATATATAGCTATGTGTTTGATACGTATTTTGTGGGATTTATCCCGTTTGTCATGAGGCTTCAAAAAATGCGTTTATATGTATCTAAGCTTTATTTTAATTTACTTTGCAAAGTTTTGGGAAGTGTGAGTGTGTATAAGCGTGACATGACGTGTGTATAAGCTTCATTTGATAAGTGTAAGTGTAAGTTTGGGCCCCGGAGAAGTGGTATGTGATCTCGGGTCGGCCATGGGGTCGTCGGGCTCTCTCATCAACACAACTCCATTTACGGGAGACTTGGCTCAACCTCGGGTGGTCGAGGGGAAAGCTTGTTCTCTTATGCCGATGGGTGCATGTGTCATGGCCCATCGAAGGAGCGGGCGGGATCCCCCTACTCATGTTATATATCTATGTGGGGGTTGAGAGGGGCACCTCTCTTCCCCAAACGGTGTGGAGGTGGGATTGATTTATGATTCGTTTTGTTTTAGCTTCGCCTTTGCTTATGAAGTAAGTGGGTTAGATTTAGAGCTTTCAGTTCGGTATGTTATGCTTTTGTTATGGTTTTGAAACGGGGGCGGATTTCTAAACTCTAAAACTGGGTTGATTTTGGCCTTCGGCTTCAAACTTCTTTCTTTATATATCTATTACCACGGGTTAAAATGTTTTAGAATGCAAAAACCGCGCCCGGTTCATGAGCCCTTTCTGCTTTGTATATGCTTTGCTCTTATGTATATGTATGGGTGCGTGTGTTAGCCCCCTCACCAATCTCTAGGACTGACCCTCGTTGTTTCTATCTTTTTCCCCCTTTGATTTGAGTTTGCAGGTACCTGTTTCGAGGATTTTGGAGCTAGGCGGTTGTCTTTGAGTTGTGTTTGAGGATAGCTTGAGTCTCATGCAATGTATTTCGCTTTCTTTCTACTTTTTGCTGAGTCTGGATATATGTATAATTTGATTCTTAGTTCTGTCCTGGGTTTCAGTTTTGTATTTGCTTTATGTCTAAAATTGTATAAATGTTTTATGGAGAAGAAGATATGATATGTGCTCGCATACTACGAGTTTTTATTTGATGGCTTCCACGATTTTGTTTCTTGCACACTCTGAGTAGGGTCTAGACCGCCTAACTTAGGTTGGATTTTTATTTGTCACCTGTTCGCCATGGCTTGATGCGTGGGCTGAGGCCTCATTTCGTTTCACATGTTGGGCTAGGTGCGGGTGATGTGGCACCCTTCGCTCCGGGATGTTACATCCTTAAGTGGTATCAGAGCTCCAGGTTCCAAAACCGGAGCTCTGGCGTCGTGTCGGGTCTGTCTAGGTCGTTCGGCTTAGGATTATATGCTTGTTTACATTCACTTTCATCAAATATGGGAACTATTTGAATTTTTTGTATTATTTGTATTAATCGTGCGCATGAACATGCACCGAAACCCCGCATGCATCTATATTTTCTGGAAATTGTGTTGTATTTCAGGAAATTTTCTCAATATCGATGAGTATTACTGGGAAAGGGATGAATGAAACATGAACTTGTGGTATACCTAGAATTTTGGAGATTCTGATTCCTCGACGCGATTTGGTATGGAAGATGTCCAAGTTGAATGATGATTGATCGAGGCCAAGATTCAAGAGGTTCAAGAAGTGGAGTGGGAGTTTGAGGAGTCTGGGAGGAGTTCACATTGGAAATCTTACTCGAAGATTTTCTACAAGTTTACCTCTTTAAGAGCAATGGTAAGAAGAATTCCATGAATTCTTAAATCTTGGACGACAATTGAAGATTATGGTCAAAGTTAGGATGGAGCTTGAGAGATTGGGATTCGAGGGGTTACCCTAAAACTCCAAATCTTTCTACAAGGAATGGAAAAGACGGATGATTCTATATTGGAAACTTGAGCGATCCGGAGACGACCAAGAATTGTTCGGGGTATTCCAAGAGAAGGTGAAGCACATGACCCGTTTAATTCAAGATCGAGTTTCAAGGAATTCAAGAAAATGAAGTTCGAATTCGAAGAGTTCAAGAAAGTCCACTTTGAAGGTTTCATTCGATGGTTTTACTACGTGCTCATCCCTCCGAGGACAATGGTAAGAAAACTTGGAAAATTCTCAAACCTTAAACGGGAATTGAAGAAGATGATCGATTTAGTGATGGAATCCAAGAGATTGGGAATGGAGAAAATTTTCTTTCAAATCCAATATTTTCTACAAGAACCTAGAGGAGGAGTGTGACCAACAACTCAAGATCTACGACGTATAATTGATTCCAAGGGAGTAACGAAGCAATTCAAGTAAAGATGGATAACCAAGGGCCCGAATCTCCTATTCTTTATGTGGGATTAGAACTCGGTTCGAATTCTAGTCCGAGAAAGAGGTCCAAGAATATAAGAGAAGTCTCAAGAACTTCAAAGTGCCATTAACATCGAGTAAAGGAAGATTTCAACACAGAAGATGGAGAAAATTTTTAAAAGAAACTTTGGGATTGTTTCAAGGGGTGAGATTTGAAAGAATTAGAAGATTTGAAGATAACTACGGAGGAACAAGAACTAGAGATTTTCAAGGTGTCGTAACTTTAAGATCCCGGTTCAAGTACAAGGTACCATTTTGGAAAGCAAAGAAGTGGATGTCAAGTTCAACCCTACCACCATGGTGAAAGGTACATAAAGCATCCATGGCATACCATACATACATATTCTATTTCAGGGAAACCCACTTGCTTGATTGAATTGTCTACCTTAATTGCTTCTTATTGCTTGTTGCTTGTTGTTGTTGTTCTTGTTGTTTTGTTGTGTGAACTCTCTTCTTGTCGAGAGTTTGGTGAGTTGAGCGCTCGAGAGGGTTTGGTGAGTTGTGAGGGTCGAGCTGCTTTTGGTATGCTTAATTGAAGGTGTCTTGTTCTCGATGAAGTTAGTGGTTGCTGTCAGGAGGTCCGTCAGGGACTCAACAATATTTTCGGGTATTAGATTGAAGGCTAACCCGTTGATATTCCTCGTAGAGAACCAAGGATTGCCTCACAGTAAGAGGTACGGTTTTGAGTGGGAGGAGGCGGTTGAAGAGAGTTGCCCTCGTAGAGAACAAAGGATTCCCCGTTGTTGTGTGTTGCTTGTAGATGAACGGTAGCCTACGCCTTAAGGATTACAAGGTCACGAGTTTCTCCCGCTCTTGGATTGAAGTTGTTTGAAGTTTTGAGGAAACCGATTGTTATGGCATAAGAAAGATGTTATGGACTTTGTGTAGTAATGTCTATGTGCCAACGGTTGAGGATTCTCCAACTACTCCTGAATCTTTAATTTGGGATGTGGGAGCAGACGACTAGGACTTTATGTCCGGTTTGATAATTAAGGAGAGCGGGTTTCGAGAAGTCTGAGATCAGAGTGGCACAGCGGAAGTGTGGAGTTGGGTTGTATTTGGAGCCGTTCAAGATTCTTCTTAGGACCCGAGGATAGGTCCTTTTGAAAGAGGGGAGTTTGTAACATCCCGATCGTTCGGATTTCCAGGTACGCTGTAACGAGAGGGTTATATGCTTATTTAAATTATTTAATTATGTAATTGAGTGTTATTTTAATGCTTATATGATTATTTCAAATTATATGGAATTATTTGTTTATATTATGAACTTGAACTTTGAACGTTTATGTGTATGTGCCCCGTAATTTGCTCGTTACGTGCCAGAATTCAATTTCGATTTTTGTGAAATTTTGGTATGCTTGTTCTATGTAAGTTTTGAATGTGTTTGCTAGCTTATTTCTTGTTTTTGAGTTCGTTTGATACGGTTCTTAAACTGTTTTATTTGTTAAGGGACTCGAGGTCCTAACTCGTTTTAGCGAGCCTTGGGTTCCGATTCGCGTAGCTTGGACTCAGGAATTCGGATTCGAATTTTGACACCACCATTGAACTGGTTTTGGCAATTCGGATTCAATGGAACTAGCCTTGTATTTTTCTGAAGCTGTTTGAACCCCCTTTGGCTTAAATCCGATCCGAATGGACCGGATCTTTTTAACCCGACCCGTTTTCACTTGACCCTACCCGTTTTAATCCCTTTATGGGACTGAAATCAGCCCCATTTCTCCCCATTTGTTACGTGAAACAAGAGAGAGAGAGAAGAAGAGAAGCTCCAAGCCCTAACCTTCAAAAGCTCAAGTTCGACTTTGTTCTTTGCTCTTCGACGATCCGAGGTAAGATTATTACTCCTTGCAACGTGAACTTTCTTTCTATCCGATTATTTTCTCTTGAATCCTTATATATATGAAGCATGAGAAAGATGATGAATAGTATAATTGAATGAAAATTTGATTCCAAGCCTCCATTCTTGAATCATTTGATCTAGACTTGAAATATGGTGTTCCACCATTTTTGGAGCTTAAAATCTTGAAAATAGCAACTTGTTTGATCCTTGATTTCATGCCTTATAATTGAGATATGTGTTAGAGCATGCATATGTGAACTTATGGCTTGAATTTGATGTGTTTTGGTTGAGTTTTGCTTGAGTTTTGTGCTTGTTGCCTTCTCCCGCGAGTCCCTTGCTCTTTCTGCATTTTTTTAGGGTCTGGGCAAGATCCACGGGCGTGGATTGTGAGGCAGGGACTTGGGTTTTTCGGCCAGAGAATCCACGGGCGTGGATTTTTGTACTTGGAAAAATCCACGGCCGTGGATCCTCTCCTGTTTTCTGTTTCAGTATGTTTTGCTCCGTTGACCTTTCATACGAACTCCGATTGATCTGATTTTTGAACCAACGGAAACCTATTGAAGTCTAGAATATTCTCCAATTATCTTTTGTCATTTGTGAGATATAATCAACTCTTTTAGGTGTCGCTACTTCTTCGAAAATCTGCATTCATCCAACTTCGGGCCTACGCCATTTTAACCTCGCTTTGAACCACCATTCAAGCCTTATACCATTGGAAAGGCCTATTTGTCTAGTTTCTTATCTAACAAACCAAACTCAATTCCCACATTTCAAACGCAAGATATTCTCAGTTTTCCACAGCCTGTACGTTTCGAGAATTTCCAGTTTTTGACCTCTTTTCACCCGGAGCCATGTTTTTGTGTTTTCTTCCCTTTTGCTTGTACTTTTCCAACTTGTAACTTGTTCTATCTTGTATTTTTGTGTGTGATTGATCTCATATGTGAAGTATACTACTCAAACATGTGTTTATGACTTCATGTTTCGTTTGTATGCCTTGCATTATCATTTCTTGCTCCTTATATAATATGAAAGCTTTGATAACATGTTAAATGATATAATATGCGTGTTATATGAAAATTATGAATTTTTTTAATGTGGTTCATGAGACTTATGATACGACATGAACGTGTATGCAGTTAATTTGTTAAGCTTCATACGCATCACTTGCATTCATACATATTTGCCGAGCATCAATATGGTTCATTTTAAGTCTAAGTTTGCCTCTTGCTCTTTGTTTTGTTCTTAGGTTCTTCCCGTTGTTGAGGAGGAGGTTTTTTAGTTCGCTTTTGATTCGTTTTGTTCGGTTTGGTCGACAAGGTGATGTTTTCTTTCCTTTTAGTAATTATGACCTAAAACCCTATTTGTATTTCGAACCCGCATGCAACTTATATATGTATATATATAGCTATGTGTTTGATAAGTATTTTGTGGGATTTGTCCCATTTGTCATGAGGCTTCGAAAAATGCGTTTATATGTATCTAAGCTTTATTTTAATTTACTTTGCAAAGTTTTGGGAAGTGTGAGTGTGTGTAAGCGTGATATGACGTGTGTATAAGCTTCATTTGATAAGTGTAAGTGTAAGTTTGATAAGTGTAAGTGTAAGTTTGGGCCCCGGAGAAGTGGTATGTGATCTCGGGTCGGCCATGGGGTCGTCGGGCTCTCTCATCAACATGACTCCATTTACGGGAGACTTGGCTCAACCTCGGGTGGTCGAGGGGATAGCGGGTTCTCTTATGCCAATGGGTGCATTTGTCATGGCCCGTCGAAGGAGCGGGCGGGATCCCCCGACTCATGTTATATATCTATGTGGGGATTGAGAGGGGCACCTCTCTTCCCCGAATGGTGTGGAGGTGGGATTGATTTATGATTCGTTTTCTTTTCGCTTCGGCTTTGCTTATGAAATAAGTGGGTTAGAATTGGAGCTTTCAGTTCGGTATGTTATGCTTTTGTTATGGTTGTGAAACGGAGGCGGATTTCTAAACTATAAAACTGGGTTGATTTTGGCCTTCAGCTTCAAACTTATTTCTTTATATATCTATTACCGCGGGTTAAAATGTTTTAGAATGCAAAAACCGCGCCCGGTTCATGAACCCTTTCTGCTTTATATATGCTTTGCTCTTATGTATATATGTGCATGTGTTAGCCCCCTCACCAGTCTCTAGGACTGACCCTCGTTGTTTCTATCTTTCTCCCCCTTTGATTTGAGTTTGTAGGTACCTGTTTCGAGGATTTTGGAGCTAGGCGGTTGTCTTTGAGTCGTGGTTGAGGATAGCTTGAGTCTCATGCATTGTATTTCGCTTTCTTTCTGCTTTTTACTAAGTCTTGATATATGTATAATTTGCTTCTTAGTTCTATCCGGGGTTTCAGTTTTGTATATTTTCTTTATGTCTAAAATTGTATAAATTGTTTTATGGAGAACATGATATGATAGGTGCTCGCATACTAAGAGTTTTTATTTGATGGCTTCCACGATTTTGTTTCTTGCGCACTCTGAGTAGGGTCTATACCGCCTAACTTAGGTTAGATTTTTATTTGTCACCCGTTCACCATGGCTTGATGCGTGGGCGGAGTCCTCATTTCGTTTCACGTGTTGGCCTATGGTGGCACCCTTCGCTCCGGGATGTTACACCATGGTCGTCCCGGGTCTCCCTCCCTTACCCTTAACTCCAGGGCCTAACATACCAAAACATATCATATCAGAGCATAACATAACCCGCTACAGAACTTAACGTAAACAAAACTTACCGAACACACCTTACCTTGCAACAACTATGCTATACATACCTCTCCGTGTCAAATCCATAATATATCCATAGCCCGTAGCTCCTGGCTCATAAGAGGCACACCGTTTGAAGCATAATTAATGTTGCAAACATAACAAATTAGAACATACCAAGCAAGCATACATAGGCTAGTACATAGCGTATCATACTTGTAAAGTCTTAGGAAATCATAAACTTACATATTTCGCACATATTTACTTACACTTAAGGTTATAGTTCGCATGCGTAGAAAACGAGCACGTTTCGTAGGGTTTAACTATAACCTAACCTCACCTTATACCAACGGAACCGAGAACGAGACGTTTGATCCACCCCGGAATCAACACAGCTAACGAAACACCACCCCGGGTGCACCTGAACAAACTGAAGGCATAACACAAAGCTTAGACTCAAGGATAAACCACATAGACGTATGGCATATGCATAGGCACTTAAAAGAGGCAAATACGTAGGCAAGATTCATACTCAAACTCATTTCACACAAATGGATGCATTTCACAAAGTTGAGATACATAACAATGTGCATATGTGCTTCGTGCAAACAATTCACATTACTTAAGTGACATAAAAATGCAAATAAGAATAAATACAAACACATAAATAAGTTATAACAAGTTGGGAATGAGTTCGAAGGTGAAAAGGTGCAAGAAAAGCGGAAGAAAACCGTAAGAAAAGGTTCCGAGCAAAAACGGGCAAAAGCTGGAAATTTTCCGAAACGGACAGGCTGTAGGAAAATGATCATAACTTGAGTTTGAGACATGAGAATTAATCTTTTCTTCTTGGAAATAAAACTAGACACATATATCTTTCAAATGGTATATGGCTTGAAACATGGTTCAAAGCAAGACGAAAATGGTGTAGGTTCGAAGTTGGGTGAAAGCAGAATCCCAGCGAAGTGGCGACACAATTTTCAAACGGTTATATCTCACAATCTATAATGGATTTTGATATGATTCTAGTTGGATAATGTTCTAGACTCAAAAAGGTTTCTACAGTCCAAAATTTAGGCCAAACAGACCACAAACAAAGGTTACATAGCCGTTTCAAAATTGGCCTAGAAGCTGACATGGCCGTGTCGGAATAAAAAAATTCCAACTCGAAGGCTTAACACGGCCGTGTTGGAAATGAACTGAGGGTTGACACGGCCGTTTTGGGTCATCTTCTCCGAAAAGAAAGAGTAAAAAAGCAAGGGATCGACAGGGGTGGTTCCCAAACCACCCCGAATCACATACCAATCAATTAATACACCAAAAACACCTAAATTCAAGGTATATCACATATATATAACACATTAGAACACAAATTAGACTTTCAAACGAGCCCGAACACCCAAAACATGAAACCTACACTATTCATCATTTTCTCTAAAGCTCAAGAATCAAGCAATAAAACAATATTCAATCGGGTAGAATCAAAGCACGTAAAGAGAGGATCACATTGCTTACCTTGGTTCTTCGATCGGATGGTCGGATGAGGCATGAGCTTGAGCCAAAGCTTGAGGCCAAAGGGGATGTCTTTCTCTTCTCTTCTTCCCTCTTGCTTGTGCTGATCCAAAATGAGGAGAGGAAGGGGTATTTTTAGCTTTTAAGGCTGAAATGGGTCGGGTAAATCGGGTAGGGTCAAACGATATCCGATCCATTTGGATCGGATTTTAAAATGAAGGGCGAACAAATGGCTTTAGAAAATAAAGGTTAATTCATTGAATCCAAATCAGCGAAACGAACTCAATGACAAGGTTAGAATTCAAATTCGAACTCTCGAGCTCAAGGTAGCCATGAAGGCTAAAACACCCTAATTTAAAATTAGGTCCTTAATTTGTAAATATTGGATGATTGAGTCCAAGTACATTTAATTAAATTCTAATGCGCACATAATATATAAAATACAAATTGACACGTAAGACATACGAATTCACGTAAATCTCAAAATTATCAAATTAAACTCTCTCGTGATGACATACTTAGATTGTCGTGAAGACGGGGTGGCACAGTGTGTGTTAGCCCCCTCACTCAGTCAGTTGACTGACCCCTAGTTTATTCTTTTAGTTGTAGGTTTTTGGGGCTTGAGCTAGGCGGAGAAGTGTGTCTACCTTTGCACTTGTTGGTTTATATTTCGTTAGATGCATCTACTTCCATGCACTTTACATTATTTTGTGCATGTACATCTTTTGACTTGGAGACTTGATAGTTGTATTTTGTTTAGGCCGTGATGGCCATTGTACAGGTTTTGTATGTTGGTACCTATATGTAAACATGATATGCGTATATGTGTTGGTACCTATATGTATCTATGATATGCATCTGCTACTTGTTTTGGTTTTATTTAATCGCTTCTGCATACTCTGGTTATGTTTTAGCTCCGCCTAGCCTAGTGAGTGTGTTGGTCTCCTGTTCACTATGATTCAGATTCGGGTACAGACTTTCCACTTCGTATTCGGGTTTGGATTTTAGTGAGGAGGATGTGGTCCCTATGTGTGGGTGCTACATCCTTAAGTGGTATCAAAGCGCGGTTGCCAAACCGGGCTCTAGTGTCGTGTGAGTCTGTCTAGGTCGTACGGCTTAGGACGATGTGATTATGCGGCTATGTGCTTATGTGATCACATGACTTGATTATTTGATTACTTTATTACTTGACTAACTAATTACTTGAATACTTGTTTAATTTATTAATTGTATACATAATCATACATTAATCTACATGCATCCATATTGTTTGTATTTGTGAATTTCAGGATGCCTCCAAGAAGAAGGGTTCGTTAATAAACACCTGATTTGAATCAACTGGCTCCCGAAAATCCCAAAAATGAACCTCCGCCACGACCTATGAATGCGGAGAATATTGTTCAAGCCCTACTCAGTCATCTTCAACAAATCAAAGGAATCAACCACCTCCGGTTGAAGGGCAGGAAATCTCCGCCGTGTATAAGGACATCCGAAACAACAATCCTCCAAAGTGGTATGGAGGAGATGATATAAAAGCAAAAGAGTGGTTGTCTGAGATTCGAGGAATTTAGGAGATATGCCCGGGGAGTTCTCAAGATAAAGCTGTTTGTACGGGCCGTTTTATTCAAGGGCAAGCGGCTATTTGGCTCAGAATTGTGCGTTCCAAGTTAGAGAGGACCAGGATGGAGTTCAATTGGGAGAATTTTGTGCGGGAATTCCATGAGAAGTATATTCCTCATAGTGCACAAGATAGACGCCTTCAAGAGTTCCCCGACTTGAAGCAAAGAAATCGGACGGTGAAGGAGTACATATTGGAGTTTTAGAGGCTGGCACCCAATGCCACTCACATTGCCGACATTGATACTCACAAGGCCCGATAATTTCTTCATGGGCTTCGTTGTGAAATTCAAGAGGCTCTCCAAGCCTCTAATGTGAGTACTTGGGCCAAAGTGACAAAAATGGCGATTCAAGTTGAGGCCCAAAGGATAAGATTGAAGCCTCCACCTTTCTCTTGTACTCACAGTTCGGGGTCTGGTTCTGGATCGGGTAAGAGGCTTGTTTCTTATTTTCCTTGAGCTCTTGCTCCACCGGCTTTTTATCCCTGGGTTTCAGGAACAAAAAGTCCCGTATTATCGGTCCTCCTGCATCTCTAGCTTTACCGGCTCCGGTTCCACCCCATTGTGCTTATTGTTAGGGGAAACATCCTGTTGAGAAGTGTTAGAAGCTCTTGGGCAAGTGCTATGTGTGCGGGTCTTCTGAGCACAAGATAGATACTTGCCCGAACAAGAGGCCAGCGGTTCAGGCTTGAGTCTATGCTCTTGATGGAGAGGAGGAAGCTGCTGATATCGATCCAAATATCGTGATAGAAGGTACGATAAACATTCATGGCATATCACTACATGCATTGTTTAATCTCGGGGCTACATATTCTTTTATTTCCCGGGGATGTTCTTGCTTCTTTGCCTTTGCTTGCTGATTTATCTGAGCATGTGTACGTGGTGAGTTCCCCATTGGGAGGTTGTTTGGAAGCAGACAGGGTGTTCCGGGAGTGTCCGGTGACTTTTGAAGACCGAGTTTTTCATGCAGACTTGATAGTAATGCCTATGAAGAGATATAGATCGATCCTCGGTATGGGTTGGATTTTCATACACCGAGCTAAGATGGATTGCCACGAGAAGAAGGTTTCTTTGGGTTCTGGTATTTACGGGTGAGAGGTTGAAGTCCAGCCCGTTTGTGTCTTTTATGGAAGCAATTAAGCTCCTCTGGGAAGGCGCGACAGGTTTTGTGGCTTACCTTGTAAACAAACCGAAGGATCAGGGCAAACTTGAGGAGACGGAGGTTGTGAGAGAGTTTCCCGATGTTTTCCCTGAGAGTTTGGGTTCTTTGCCACCCGATAGGGACATCGAGTTTGTGGTCGACCTCTATCCCGGAGCTAAGCCTTTCTCTAAGACACCTTACCGGCTCCTGCTGAGTTAAAGGAGCCGAAGACTCAGCTGGATGAGCTTTTGGCTTGCAGTTACATTCGCCTGAGCACTTCTTCGCAAGGTGCTCTCATTTCATTTGGGAAGAAGAAGGACGAAACTTTAAGGATGTATATAGATTACCGTGGGTTGAACCGGATGACTGTGAAGAATAAGTATCCATTACCTCACATCGAAGAGTTATTTGATATCTTACAAGGTTAACAGGTATACTCTAAGTTAGATTTGAGGCAGGGATATTACCAACTTCGCATTCGGGAGGAACATATCTCTGAGACTGCATTCAATACCCGGTATGGACACTTCGAGTTTGTGGTGATGTTGTTTAGGTTGACTAATGCCCCGGCCGTGTTCATGGATATGATGCATCGAGCGTTTAGACCGTTTCTCGACAAGTTTGTGGTGATTTTCATAGACGACATTTTGGTGTATGCAGAAGAGCACGCTTATCACCTCAGGATTATCTTGGAGACACTTAGAGAGCGCAAGCTTTATGCTAAATTTAGCAAGTACGAGTTTTGGATCGACAGAGTCGCATTCCTAGGCCACATAATTTCAGGCAAGGGAATCGAAGTTGATCCCTCTAAGATAGAAACCGTGGCTCAATGGGAAAGACAGAAGAATGCCATCGACGTAATAAGTTTTCTTGGGTTAGCGGGTTACTATAGGAGATTTGTGAAGGATTTCTCCAAGATTACGTGCCCATTGACTCGGTTAACAAAGAAAGAGGTAAAGTATGAGTGGGATGACGAGTGCGAGAGAAGTTTCCAAGCTTTGAAGGAAAGATTAACTTCCCCACCAGTTCTTACCCTACCTGAGGGATCCGAGGGTTATTCAGTTTACATGGATACTTCTAAGGAAGGCTTCGGATGTATATTGATGCAAGATGGCTGAGTGGTGACCTATTATAGCGCCCCGGTTCCGGAGGAATAGCTAAGCACGCCACGTGTGAGATTTTGAGCGTAGGAATTTATTTTAATTCTTTAATTTCATAAAACTCTTACGAGACATGTCATATTTTTATAAAATTCATGAAACATTATTTATATGAATTATGTGAATTCATATCATTAGAAAATTATTTTATATCATGGAAAAATTTTTATTACGAAAAACAACTACCGAGAGTGTTTCAATTACGAAATTGTCCCTAAATATTCATTTCTTTAACTTTAGGGACTTAATGGCATAAGCTTGTAAGGGCTTAATTGATCATATTTCAAAAGTTATATCTTCAATTGCATGGCTTGAATTCTTGGAGGATTAATTGGAAAATTGGACATTTCACATATTTCAAAAATTGGATGCATCGTTATATTATCTCCAAGCTTCCATTATCTCATTTCATTCAAGAATTTCCCAACATATTTGCTTCCTTTCACTCTCGGTTCACCAAGCTAAAAAGGGAGAAGAGATTTCAACCAATTTTCATCAAGAATTTCAAGTAATAATCCCAAGTTTGGAAGTAGATCATCATCATCATCTATTTTCTCCATTTCTTTTCATTTCAAGGTGGGTTTTGCATGAATTGATGATTCTTGATCAAATATGGTTTAGCTAGGGTTTGAGGATTTATAGCATAGATGGAGTAGTTCTTGTTTGAAGCATGATTACATGATTATAACTTGGTTAGAAGCATGAATTCTTGGAAGTTTAGGCTTGAATGATCAAGATGAGCATGAACATGAAACCTTGATTTCTTGATGATTTTCATGACTTGAGTGTTTATTTGAAATAATATTTCCTTGTTGAACATGAATACATGCATATTTCCACAAATAATAGCATTTGGGGATCAAAACTTGAATTTTGTGGTTATTTGTTCCATCCTATAGTTCTTCCCCTGTTTCTGTTCTATTTTTCAGTTCCAGAAACTAGGAACGACCGTTCCCTGCCTCAAGGCATTGTGGGAACGGGCGTTCCCAGTCTTTCAAACAAAATAAGCGGCCGAGCCTGGGAACGGCCGTTCCCATTTTTGCCTGAGTGCCGAAAGGGCCGTTCCCATCTAAGGCGTGCTTTTAAGTTGAAAAACGTTGGCGTGTTTTGAAGGGCCACGGAAACGGCCCTTCCCATTTTCAAAGGGAAGCCGGAACGGCCGTTCCCGTACCTCTGACAGAACAAAAGTTTCTGCATAAAACTAAATTTTTAGGTCCATGATCCGATAATTTCTTTGACCCCAAATTGCTATTATATGATTCAATATGTACCAAAACAAGATGTTTTCATGCCACATTGCATATTGCTCGTCGTCTTGTTGCATTTTCGCCATTCGTCATATTTGGTCCATTTTGAGTCATGTCTCACGTATACACGTCGTGTTTGCACAGGTCACGAGGTCGTGGACGAGGATCAGGCTCCGTAGAGCATATCCTTGTTTCATTTTGTAAGAAAAGGTGAGGTTTTGTTTTAGGTACATAGAACCTTACAACCTTTATGTGCTAGTTTCGGCTAAAACGTATTATAATTATAAACGTTTTCCAAAATACAAATATTTCAACCAGCAAGCCATGATTGTCATAATTTTCAAGCATGTTTGACGAGTACATGATTGCACGTAGGCCCGAGGATAGTTCTTGAGCCAACCGGGAAAGCAAGGGTTGACGGGTAACTCTTGAGCTATTCTCACCTCATTTGGATCACCCCCGAAGCCACTAGGAGATTAGTGGTGGAAGGAGTTCCGTGTTTAGGGAGTCATGTCCCCTATTCACACCATGTCGTGGATAGTTGGGCCTTGCAAACCAACTATCACGCGGAGGGAGAAGGATACTGGGGATGGATCTGGCATGTCGTGTTATCCTTGGGTTATTGCATGTTTCAAGCATAAATATGTTTATTTGAGCACTAAAGGAAATGTATGATCACATATTGAATAAATCATGCAAGCACGTATTGTCACGTTTGGTGTAAAGGTTGGAGAATCGCCCTTACTCGCCGGGGCCACATGTTCATGAAATAATCAAGTTAACATGTTAAGATGATTAGTTGTATTCTCGGGCAAAGAATAAGTTATTCTTGAAATCCATATTTATTTATTTACTTCCAAGTCTTCACCCGAGACTATAACTTGCATGTGACGTGTGTATATATATATATTGCCCCTCACTCAGTCTTCGGTAGACTGATACTTCACTTTTCAGGTACTTGTGAGCGTGGTCGTGCTAGGCGGGAGTCCGGTCAGGTCTTGCATTTCTCGGGTCTAGCATTGTACCTTTCATGTGTAGAACTTTTGGTAGCATCACGTTATGATCGTTGTTATCACATTTTGAATACTCGAGCATTTATATAATATAAGAAGATGATAATGTATTGATAGTTAAAGTTGGTATCTATGATGTATCTATTTGGTAAATATGGTACCTATACGTATTTATTGAATTGCTTCCGCTTTTATTATCATGTTTTCAAGGTTTTATGTTGGGGAGTGTCCCGCCTAGCTCGTTTCTTTTAATTGTCACCCGTTCGCTATAGTTTTGGTTTATGTACGGATTGTCCATTTCGTATGTGGATCGAGGCTATAGTGCGGGGGATGTAGTGCCTTGGGGGTTAGGGTGCTACATCTACAGGTGGTATCAGAGCCCGGTTGCAAAACCGAGGTTCTCGAGTCTTGTCCAGTCCGTCTAGGTCGCACGGCATAGCATTACTTGTTATTTGAGAGTCTGCATTCAATTGAATTGTTTGATTTACTTGGATTCTTGAATTACTTGAGATATTTGACCTTCCTTGAATGTGTGTTTATTGACATTATCGAATTATATACACACATTTGCACATATTGATTAAACCATGCATGTGTAGTAACTTGATTTCAGGATGGATCGTGATACACATCACCGTAACCGATCTCCGAGACACAGGCATCATCATCACCGCCACCACCATCGTCGTGAGAGATCACCTCCTCCTCCACTTGCTGAGGCACAGCCTCAGGATTTTATGAACGCGGTAGTGGGGTTGATTGATCAGAGGCTACAGGAAAGGGTCCCTACACCACCACCAGTGTGACGCCCCGACTTTTCAGACGTAAAGGTATGACGTATGTGTTTACCAATTTGCACAAAATAATTGTCTTTACGTGTTTTATATTTAATTTTATTATAAATTGTTATTATTTTATTTTATTATAATTTATTTTAATTCAATATTATTTTAAAATAATTTGTATTTTAAATATATATATATATATATATATAAATATATATGTATTTATAATTCGTTAATTGTTGATTAATTTAATGATTAATGTTAATTAAGTATTATGTTAATTAATCATGTTTAATCATATTAATTAATTTATTCAAATTGAATCGTTGACTAGGATATATATGTTTGAAATTGATTTCATTTATTTGGTTAATTCATGAATTCGTTGAAAATGTGCATCGTTCTTATATGAAATGATATCGAAATATTGTGCAATTGTAATATGGCGTAAATATGTGTGTTATGAACATGCTTATATTCTCGGTTTAGGTTTTCGAATTCATTTGACATGTTAACGAATTAAATTTCAATCGTGGAACCAAGTCGGGGGCTAACGAGCACTTAGCGCACCCTTGGTTCCGAATTTAATATCTTGAGCTAGGAAACTCGGATTCGAGTTTCGTCAACTTCTCTGAACTCGCAACGAAAATTCGAGTTTAGTAAACTTAGCCACATATTTTTCCCGAATCATTTGAACCTCCGAAATCTAACCGAAAAACCTACACGGCGCCAAAACTGCCACATTTCACCAAAATAGCCATATCTCTTACCATACTTGACCAAATTAACCATGGTTTGAACCTATGAGACCCTAACTCAACATTTTCACATGATTTCACATGATTTCTCCATTGAAGTTTATACCAACAATTTCATGCTCAAATCCAAGAATAAGAATGAAATAATCATCAAAAGAGATCCAAAACTTAGCTTGTCTTGTGAAGGAATGAAGAATCGAAGAATATGAGCTCTTAGAATAATAGATGGTTCAAGCCTTGATCTTCTCTTGAAGTTTCTCCATGAGTTTCTCTTTGAGGCTAACTTGTGTGGTTCGAAATGAAATGAAAAGGGGATCTACGTTTTGTAGTGGCTGATAGTTTTAGGTCAAGATAAGAAAACCGGTTTACGTAACTCCCGGCTCAAGGGAACCGGTCAATAAAAGGGGTAAAAGCCCAAACGGTATCCAAAAATTGTGAAGCAAATTCCAATTGACTCAAATCATTGAAATGAACACAATGGCGGTGTCAGAATTCGAATTTGAATTCCCGAGCTCATATAGGTGCTGAACGACCCAAAACTCACCTAACTCATGTTAGGCATAAACACACAAATAGGTCCAAGTCGTATTTAAATCCAACTCCAACCAAGTTCCATTCTTAAGTTGTCATGCAAGAATTCATATTTTACCGTTTTGGATTTTAGTCGATTAAGTCACACTTTCAATCAAAGTTGGATTTAAACACATAAAAAGGGAGTTAAATCACATAGGTGTGTAAGGTAAACTTTATCGTGGTGTATACCTGTACGGTTTATCGGACGGCGTGTCACAACCATTCCAAGCATAAAGCACAAAAGGGAACGGTCGTTTCGGTCATGGATCTGGAGAAATTCAGCCCTCTTTCCTCTGTTTTCTAGAAATCCCGTAGCCCAAGCAAACCTCTTGAGATTCAAGCTCAAATCTCTTCCAAACATCCATTAATCCACAAGGTAAGCTTGGTTATGTTATGTACATCCATTATGAGTCATTTTCATTCATTCATCCCTAAATTTGAGCATGATTTCGTGAGCTTTTGGGCAGAAATGGATATATATAGATTTAGGTTTGAATTTGGTTGATCTCTTTCCATACTTGAGCTTTTTGGATGATTCCAAGCATGAAAATGATTGTCTTGATCTCTTCTTGGCATTTATGGTAATGTTTTAGCTGGTAGTTGAAGCTATCATGAGCTATCATTAATGAGATATTAAAGGTGGTTGTGTTGCTCTGTTTTTCACTGTGTGCCTGCGTCAGTTTTTGGCTGCTGCGTTGAGGAGTGTTGAGGCTTGTCTTTGCTGAATTTTATTGTCTAGTCATGTCCATACTTGCCTGATCTTTTTGGGAGAATTTGGTTTTGGGTCTGCTCTATTTCGCTGGCTGCTGCGTTCTTTTCTGTTGCTGTCGCGCAGGTCGCGCCCGCGACCTTGGTTGCCTGCAAATTGGGTCGCGCCCGCGACTGAACAGTCCGCTGCCCTCGTATTCTTTAAATTGGAGAAAATGCTGGAAATTAAGGGTAGGGGCCGCTACCATTTCATGAAGAAAATGGGTCGCGGCCGCGACCCCTGTTTTCTGAAATTTCAGTTCAAATTGCTGTAGGTGTTAAACTGTAACTTTGTTTCTTTTCCTTTCCTTCTGCATGCATGATTGTGAACGTATATATATATATATATGTATATGCATGGCATTTTCATGCATAACTATAATTTTAAGTAATGGAATGCATGCATGCATCCATTGTAAATTTCCATTTTAATACATACATGCATAAGTTGTAAAGTCTCATTTTTATATTGCATGCATGATTTGAATGCATACGTGCATATATATGTATATATATATCTATATATATATATTAATATTAAGTTAAATAATGATATATATATATATATATATATTAATTATGGTTTAATTTGTTTAAATTTTAGAATTTAATTGTTATCTAATTCATGTTTTATTTAATTTCCTAAATTTAATTGAATGTATTTACTTGTTTATTTTCTAATTGTAAATGTGATTGAATGTATGTATTTATCGAATTCCTAATTTTATATGTGATTTACCTTGTGCTAAAATTTAATTGAAATTCTTGAATTAAGTTGATTGAAAATATGAATTATGATTTGAACGAACGTGAGTGAATGATGGAATGACTTGATTATGTGAATTAAATTTCTTAATCGTGCACATGAACATTTCATAACATAATTTTATCTTTTATACGCTCATGTCATAATCATTTCATTGTCGAGCGTCTTAATTGGTCATTTTGAGTCTCACTTTACCTTTCTTGCACAGATTTTGATCCCGTGGGAGACGAGGCCAATCCTTGAGGCTTTCGTATCTTCTTTTGTCATTACAAGGTGGGTTTCTCTTCTACTTAGATAAAACGACCCGATATATCTCCCTATGTGAAAAGCTTTAAGCCAAAGTAATACGATATATATATATTGAGTCTTTTATCGAGTAAATGATTGCAAACGTAAAGCCCTTATTTCTTGAACCCTACCAAATGTTTTGGCGAGTATTGATTGATGGATTGATTGCACTGATTGGGGCCCGGGGTTCTTGGTGTGAGTGGCTATCCGAGGAAGCATGGGCTGACGGTGATCCCTCACACTAGTTCCCACTATTGAACGGCGGCACCGGACCTCGCCAGGAGATTGGCGGGGAAAGGGAGCTGAGTGCCATCTGGGGAGTCATGTAACCCCTTTTGGCCAATGATTGGGTGGCCGGGTCTTACAAGCCCGCCCACCAACCCGGAGGAAGAAGGTGTATATGACCGATTGAATAGAACCGATTGATTGTGCACAAAAGAACGATATGCATGAAAGAATTAATGAATGAATGATTGTTGAATCACACATGGCGTTGGTTGGAGTTGATGCACGCCCACTCGCCTGGCCACTAATGACCTATTGTAAAATTGATCATTATAATCCCTTCCGATGATTCCTCTATTTTTCCTACTTGGGAACCGTTTCTAAAACCTCGCTTGGGATTATAATCTGCATGTGATTGTTTAAATTCAGTTATATATTATATTTATGCCCATGTTTTATACCCACCAGTCCCTTTTGGACTGAGCCCGTTTGGTTTTCAGCTGTTTGGTGCAGGTGTCGAGAGAGCTAGGCGGGAATACGAGTCCTAGGTCTTGCATTCATCTCTAGCTCTGTATTTTGGTCTTACACTTGCATCTCACACTTTTGATTATTGTATATGGATATTATATTGGAGCGTACACATGTTTTGGGCCGTGATGGCTTGCATTGATGTATATGAATTATATTTTGGAGCTTGGATGCTCATGGTATATATATGATATGCTTTGTTCGTTTATTGCTTCCGCTTTAATGTGTAATTCTGACCTTATGGTTCAAGGGTTAGTCCCGCCTAGCATAGAGTGTGTGTTTGTCCCCGTTCGCCGTGATTTAGCTCGGGTATGGATCGTTCATTTCATATTCGGGTCGGGTCTCAGTGCGGGGTTGCGTCACCTTACGCTCGGGTGTTACAACCAGCACCAGTAGCACCCCAGGAGAACCCCATTTCTGCCATTTTACGAGAGTTTCAGAATCAGTGACCCCCGAAGTTCTATAAGGATGATGATATCCAGGCCAAAATGTGGTTGAAAGAAATTGAGAGGATTTGGCAGCTTATACCTTGTGATAGTCAGGAGAAGGCCCGTTGTACTCTCACTTTGATTCAGGGCGAGGCCTACTCCTAGTGGGAGAGCACGCAGATAGTTTTGGAGGTTGCTGGTACCGATATTACTTGGGAGGTTTTCGTACGGGAGTTTAGAAACAAATTTATTCCTCCAGCTTCCCATACCCGCAGGTTGAGGGAGTTTACAGAGCTTAAGCAAGGAGGGAGGTCAGTTGGCCAGTACATTGCCGATTTCGAGAGACTTTCTCGCTATGCACCCAACATAGCGAATGATGACTTCCACAAGGCGATGCAGTTCGTCCAGGGACTCAGGCCAGACATCCAAGACGTCCTGAAAGCAGCTAACACGAGCACCTGGGCCAAAGCTACCGCTAAGGCTTTGAAAGTTGAGGATTCTGACATTGCCAGGAGGTCTATTCCGCGTACGGGACAGGCTTCGGACTCGAGATCAGGACAGGGGCCGAGTGCAGGAAAGAGGCCTATAGTTTATTCTTCGCCTCCAGCACAGAAGGATTCCGAGAAGAAGCTTCAAGCTACAGGACCGTCACAGAAGGCCCCAAGAGCTCCAGCACCACCACAGCCACCTCAGAAACCGGGCTGCAGATTCTGTGGACTTCCCACCCATACAAATGACAACTTTAGGCGACGGTTGGGTTTATGTTTGATCTGTGGGAGTGACGAGCACAGAGTTGCTGGTTGCCTGGATCGCCAGAATCCGCCACCTGCAGGTCCGAGGCCATTTGTGAGAGCTCGAGCCTATGCATTAGCTGGAGAGGAGCAGGATGGTGAGATCGACCCTGCAGCGGTAGTGGAAGGTACTATTTGCATCCATGGCACGAACATCCATACATTATTTGATCCAGGAGCTACACACTCCTTTCTTGCGCATTCTATTGCTATTATATTACCATTGCCTGCTATGTGCTCTTCTGTGCGCTATTTAGTTAGTACTCCCTTCGGTAGTAGGCGAGAGACGGATCAGGTTTACAGGGATGTTCCAATGGTGATTGAAGGCGGGGAATTCTTGACAGATTTCATTGTTATGCCGATGGAAAGATATGGGTCTATTCTGGGGATGGATTGGTTGTACAGGCATTGTGCTACAGTAGATTACCGGACAAAGAAAGTACAGTTGGGTTCAGAGGTCACCACGGGTTGGACTTCGAAGACAGTACCCCTACTTTCATTCTCAGAGGCTCAGAAATTGGTCAGAGACGGGGCTATAGGGTTCAGTGCTTACATTTTAAATAAGCCCAAGTATCAGATGAAATTGGAAGATACAGAAGTGGTAAAAGAATTTCCCGAGGTGTTTCCAGAGAAGTTAGATTCTTTGCCTCCTGAACGAGAGATAGAGTTTGTGATTGATCTTTATCCGAATGCCGAGCCGTATTCCAAGACCCCCTATCGGATGGCTCCAACAGAACTAGAAGAGCTAAAAGTTCAGCTTGAGGCATTATTGGAAGTTAGGTACATCAGGCCGAGTTCTTCGCTTTGGGGAGCACCTGTGTTATTTGTAAAGAAGAAGGAGGGGACTCTGAGGATGTGCATTGATTATCGAGAGTTAAACCGGATCACTATTAAGAACAAGTATCCCCTCCCACACATCGAGGAGTTATTCGACATACTTCAGGGTTCCAAGGTCATTTCAAAATTGGATTTAAGACAGGGGTATTATCAGTTGCGAATCCGAGCAGAAGATATTCCTAAGACAGGATTCAATACTCGGTACGGGCACTACGAGTTTGTGGTTATGCCATTTGGATTAACTAATACCCCTGCAGCTTTCATGGATATGATGCACCGGATTTTCAGGCCTTTCCTCGACAAGTTTGTGGTCATTTTCATCGATGATATTCTGGTATTCTAAAAATCAGCCGAGGAGCACGCGAGGCATCTTAAGCTCGTTCTACAGACTTTAAAGGAGCATCAGTTATTTGCCAAATTCAGTAAGTGCGAATTTTGGATCGATCGGGTTGCTTTCTTGGGACATGTGATTTCGGGTAAAGGTTAGGAAGTCGATCCCCCGAAAATTGAGGCCGTGCTTAAGTGGGAGAAACCAAAGAATGCCTCGGAAGTTAGGAGTTTCTTGGGATTGGCCGGGTATTATAGGAGGTTCGTTCAGGATTTTTCTAAGATTGCTGCACCGTTGACCCGATTAACAAAGAAGGATGTCAAGTTTGTCTGGGACGAGAAGTGTGATCAAAGCTTCAATTTTTTGAAAGAAAAGTTAGTCTCAGCACCGGTGTTAGCACTTCCCGAGGATTCAGAGGAGTATGCAGTGTATACAGATGCTTCTAAGGAAGGCCTAGGGTGTGTGTTGACTTAGAAGGGAAAGGTGATCGCCTACGCCTCCCGAAAGTTAAAGGAATATGAAAAGAATTATCCTACACACGACCTGGAGCTTGCAGCCGTGATCTTTGCTCTCGGGAAATGGAGACATTATCTTTACGGGGCTTCCTTTGAGATTTTCACCGACCATAAGAGCCTCCAGTATTTATTCACGCAGAAAGATCTGAATATGAGGCAACGGCGTTGGATGGAAAAGTTAGAGGATTATGATTGTATGATTAAGTATCATCCGGGAAAAGCCAACGTGGTCGCTGATGCACTTAGCAGGAAGACGAGTGTGTCGAGTTTGGAAATAAAAGAAAGTGATGAAGTAGCTCCGATTGTATTAAAGGCTCGGGTTTCTAATATCACAATTCAGGCAGAATTAAAGTATCGGTTATTTGAAGCCCAGAATAATGATCCGGAGGTTCAGAAGCTAGTAAGTAAAGCAAGAGCTGATTTGGAGAGTCCTTTCGAGTTTGATGAGACCGGTTTACTCCGATTTAAAAGTCGAGTAGTAGTACCTGAAGAGTTGAAACGGGTTCTACTCGAAGAAGCTCACAAGTTAGCCTATTCGATCCACCCGGGAGGAAACAAAATGTATAAAGATTTGAAACAATATTATTGGTGGAATGGAATGAAAAGAGATGTTGCCGAGTACGTGAAGCATTGCTTGACTTGTCAGAAAGTGAAAGCTGAGCATCAGAAACCCGCAGGACTTCTACAACCGTTACCTATTCCCGAATAGAAGTGGGTACTGAAGGTGAAAGGTGGATTTGATGGTATTTGGGTAATTGTGGATAGAGTCACGAAGTCTACTCTCTTTCTACCGGTCCGGATGTCTTATAAGATGCCGAAATTAGCCGAGATCTATAACAGAAAAATTATTCGACTTCATGGAATTCTGGTGAGTATAGTTTCGGACCGAGACCCGAGGTTGTGGCAGGAATTACAAGCCGTTTTGGAGACAAGGCTCAAGTTCAGTACCGCAGTCTACCCATAAACAGACGGTCAAACAAAAAGGTTAATCAGATATTTGGAAGATCTACTTCGGGCGTGCGCAATGGATTTTCAGAATTCATGGCAAGAACAGCTTCCTTTAATTGAGTTTGGCAACAATAACAGCTTTCAGGCTTCGATCGGGATGGCTCCTTATGAACTTTTGTATGGAAGAAAGTGCCTATCTCCGTTGTTCTTCGACTTGGAAGAGTGGAAATGGTCGAAACAAGAAGGGGTAAAGAAAAGGGAGAAATTTGAAAAACCTTCCAAAGTCGTTCAGGCCACGATTGACAAAGTTCAGACAATTCAACAACGGATGAAAGCCGCGCAAGATAGGCAAAAGAGCTGTGCTGATACTCGCCGAAGAGATCTTGAGTTCGAAGTGTTGGAAAACACGAATCAGAAAGCAGCGGAATTTAAAATTTTCCCAACAAAAGGATCTTGAACTCGCAATCGTGTAACCAAATTCGTAGAGATAGAAAACTTACTTTTCTTTTATTCTTTCTTGAAGCGTTTCAAGCCACCCAAGAACGCTCTTCTCGCGGCTTGATCCCCTCTCCTTGGTAAAGCTCGAATCTTCAAACTTCTAACTTGAAGCTCTCTAGAGATAGTCCACCAACTTGATCACAATCTAACTAGTAAGGATGCTAGTTCTCTAGTTAGTGTTTAGGCTTAACCTCGGGTTTCGTTTTATCTTGGAGAAAGGATGGTGTTCAACACATGAACCAAAAGAATTGCCAAAATTAGCTCCTAGAGGAGCTCGAGCTCCCCTATTTATAAGAGGGGGAGTGCCGAAATTCCTAGTCCTTAATGGGCTAGGATTTTGGTCTCTCTCTCTCCTATTACTTGATCATCAAGTAATTTTGACTTTGACTTTGAATTATAATTCAAATCAACTTTCAAGAGAGCTAAAAATATCCAAACTATTTTTGGATAATTTTATACTTTATTTATTTAAAATAAATAACTTATTTTTATCTAATTAATTAATTCATAATTAATTAACTAGATTATTTTCTCCAAAATAAGACTTTCTTTTTAATTCAAAATTAAACCAAAGTCTATTAAATAATTAACATATTTAATTATTTAATATATATATACAATATATATATTCACACGTGTGGGACACGTGTCACAAGGACACGTGTCACTCACGTGACCCACACGTGTGGTTTCACACGTGTGGAACCCTCTAGGCCCGATTAACTCGTTTAATCATTTTTAAGCCTCAACTCATGTAACAAAGTTGTTGTGTGTGACCCTCTAGGTTCTCAATTCAATTAGCAGTGACCCTAATTAATTAATTCACTAATTAATTAATCAGTCCACAAATTAAACGACCATAGTCTAGCAACAGGTGTTTAACCCCTAGCTGAATTGGAATGTTCGGATTCGACAGAACCTTTAAGTCATTGATTCATGTGAGATACAATCCTCCTACTTACTATCTCTCAACCAAGATATAGGGTAAGGGAATAATCAGAACCCTAATAATCCGGTCTTAAAGCTAAGTGCATTTCATATCCATTTGATCTCAATCCAAGAAACTCTTTTCTTGATGTCTTGATCTACTGCCTTGGCCAAGGACTCCATATGGCATATGAATGACTTACACAATAAGAGATCACCTTGCAAATGCAAGTGTAGGTCCTTTCTTGATTCTCATTCACTTTCATGAATCACTTGTGCAGCCCCAGCATAAGCCTTGAATCAGTTGTCTAAGGCGACACCCTTTAAAGCTTATACCTAAGACTACAGAGTTAACTCATAAAGTGACAAGGAACCTCAAGTCTAAGGATCAATTAATCACATCAATGACTCGTGAGATATTTCCTAATCTGGAAGTTTCTGTTTCCTGAAATAGGTACTTCCTTTCCCATTTAGGAATCTTCTCACACGGGGCACCTCAGTGAACTTACTTATTAAAGTAAGCACCCTCATGTATCACGCACGTATCAACTATACACTTTGCACCTCCATGAAACAAGGTGGTCCTTCTTAAGGGCGTGATCACACAAGCAAGTCTTAGAGGAGTCAGGTTGACACTCCCACTGTTTGTAGGACTCATCGGCTTGGAGTATTTTACTAATCATGACTTATGTGATATAGGGCTCGTTTCATGAACCATTTCACCTAAATGGTAGAGTCCTAAAGTCATCAGGATTAGGGGAGTTCTCGTACATGCACAGCTAAAGTAAACGCATACCAAACAAGAGCATATAAAGAAGTGTTGCCTCAATTTGTTATTTCATTCAAAGATTGTCTATGATTACAATAAGGAAAAGCACAAAGCGGATATACAATCGGCTTTCTAGGGCACTATTCCTAACACGAAGTTGGTGACCGGGTATTCTTGAAGGTGTCACCAAGGAAAGGTTTCACCCGGATCGGGAAAGGAGGAAAGCTTAATCCTCGTTACTTAGGTCCTTTCGAGATTCTTGAAAGAATAGGCAAGGTAGCCTATCGGTTGTACCTACCACCGAGCCTTACCGGGATTCATAACGTGTTCCATGTTTCGTAATTAAGGAAATATTATCCCGATGAGACCACAATTCTCCCCGTGGAAGAAGTTGAATTGGAACCGAATTTGACATTTGTTCAGAGACCGGTTAGAATCTTGGATCGGAAATTTCAGGAGTTAAGAAACCGGAGGATTCCCATGGTTAAAGTTTTATGGAGAAGTGATAAACCCGAGGAAGCTACGTGGTAAACTGAAGATAAAATGAAACGGTTCCACCCGGAGTTATTCTCTCAAGACTAGGGAATCTGGGGACCAGATTCTTTTAAGGGGGGGAGAGTTGTAACGCCCCGGTTCCGGAGGAACAGGTAAGCACGCCACGTGTGAGATTTTGAGCGTAGGAATTTATTTTAATTCTTTAATTTCATAAAACTCTTACGTGGCATCTCATATTTTTATAAAATTCATGAAACATTATTTTTATGAATTATGTGAATTCATATCATTGGAAAATTATTTTATATCATGGAAAAATATTTATTACGAAAAACAACTACCGAGAGTGTTTCAATTACGAAATTGTCCCTAAATATTCATTTCTTTAACTTTAGGGACTTAATGGCATAAGCTTATAATGGTTTAATTGATCATATTTCAAAAGTTATATCTTCAATTGCATGGCTTGAATTCTTGGAGGATTAATTGGCAAATTGGATATTTCACATATTTCAAAAATTGGATGCATCATTATATTATCTCTAAGCTTCTATGATCTCATTTCATTCAAGAATTTCCCAACATATTTGCTTCCTTTCACTCTCGGTTCACCAAGCTAAAAAGGGAGAAGAGATTTCAACCAATTTTCATCAAGAATTTCAAGTAATAATCCCAAGTTTGGAAGTTGATCATCATCATCATCTATTTTCTCCATTTCTTTTCATTTCAAGGTGGGTTTTGCATGAATTGATGATTCTTGATCAAATATGGTTTAGCTAGGGTTTGAGGATTTATAGCATAGATGGAGTAGTTGTTGTTTGAAGCATGATTACATGATTATAACTTGGTTAGAAGCATGAATTCTTGGAAGTTTAGGCTTGAATGATCAAGATGAGCATGAACATGAAACCTTGATTTCTTGATGATTTTCATGACTTGAGTGTTTATTTGAAATAATATTTCCTTGTTGAACATGAATACATGCATATTTCCAGAAATAATAGCATTTGGGGATCAAAACTTGAATTTTGTGGTTATTTGTTCCTTCCTATAGCTCTTCCCCTGTTTCTGTTCTATTTTTCAGTTCCAGAAACTAGGAACGACCGTTCCCTGCCTCAAGGCATTGTGGGAATAGGCGTTCCCAGTCTTTCAAACAAAATAGAAGGCCGAGCCTGGGAACGGCCGTTCCCATTTTGGCTTGAGTGCCGGAAGGGCCGTTCCCATCTAAGGCACGCTTTTAATTTGAAAAACGTTGGCGTGTTTTGAAGGGCCACGGGAACGGCCCTTCCCATTTTCAAAGGGAAGCCGGAACGGCCGTTCACGTACATCTGACAGAACAAAAGTTTCTGCATAAAATTAAATTTTTAGGTCCATGATCCGATAATTTCTTTGACCCCAAATTGCTATTATATGATTCAATATGTACCAAAACAAGATGTTTTCATGCCACATTGCATATTGCTCGTCGTCTCGTTGTATTTTCGCCTTTCGTCATATTTGGTCCATTTTAAGTCATGTCTCATGTATACACGTCGTGTTTGCACAGGTCACGAGGACGTGGATGGGGAGCAGGCTCCGTACAGCATATCCTTGTTTCATTTTGTAAGAAAAGGTGAGGTTTTGTTTTAGGTACATAGAACCCTACAACCTTTATGTGCTAGTTTCGGCCAAAACGTATTATAATTATAAACGTTTTCCAAAATACAAATGTTTCAAGCAGCAAGCCATGATTGTCATAATTTTCAAGCATGTTTGACGAGTACATGATTGCACGTGGGCCCGAGGATAGTTCTTCAGCCAACCGGGAAAGCAAGGGCTGATGGGTAACTCTTGACCTATTCTCACCTCATTGGGATCACCCCCGAAGCCACTAGGAGATTAGTGGTGGAAGGAGTTCCGTGTTTAGGGAGTCATGTCCTCTATGCACACCATGTCGTGGATAGTTGGGCCTTGCAAACCCACTATCACCTGGAGGAAGAAGGAGACTGGGGATGGATCAGGCATGTCGGGTTATCCTCGGGTTATTGCATGTTTCAAGCATGAATATGTTTATTTGAGCACTAAAGGAAATGTATGATCACGTATTGAATAAATCATGCAAGCACATAATGTCACGTTTGGTGTAAAGGTTGGAGAATCGCCCTTACTCGTCGGGGCCACATGTTCATGAAATGATCAAGTTAACATGTCAAGTTGATTAGTTGTAATCTCGGGCAAAGAATAAGTTATTCTTGAAATCCATATTTATTTATTTACTTCCAAGTCTTCACCCGAGACTATGACTTGCATGTGACGTGTGTATATATATTTATTGCCCCTCACTCAGTCTTCGGTAGACTGATACTTCACTTTTCAGGTACTTGTGAGCGTGGTCGTGCTAGGCGGGAGTCCGGTCAGGTCTTGCATTTCTATGATGCTGATAGTTAATGTATTGATAGTTAATGTTGGTATCTATGATGTATTTATTTGGTAAATATGGTACCTATACGTATTTATTGAATTGCTTCCGCTTTTATTATCATGTTTTCATGGTTTATGTTGGGGAGTGCCCCGCCTAGCTCGTTTCTTTTAATTGTCGGCCGTTCGCTATAGTTTTCGTTTATATACGTATTGTCCATTTCGTATGTGGATCGAGGCTATAGTGCGGGGGATGTAGTGCCTTGGAGGTTCGGGTGCTACACCTATGCTTCTAGGGAGTTGAAGGGACACGAAATGAACTACCCCACTCACGATCTTAAGCTTGCATTGGTTGTGTTTGCCCTATTGAAATGGCGCCACTACCTATACGGAACTACTTTTGAGATATTCACTGATCATAAGAGCCTCAAGTATCTCTTTACTCAAAAGGAACTTAACAATAGACAGAGGCGTTGGTTGGAATTCTTAGAGGATTATGCCTGCACAATACAATACAATCCTGGTAAAGCTAATGTAATGGCTGATGCTTTGAACAGAAAAGCAAGTGTTTCGGGTTTAAGTGCAAATTCTTCAGGGCAGGGTTCGATAGTTGTGGTTTCAGTGGCTCGGTTAGCTAACATCATAGTATAGCCGGATTTAAAACAAAGGATAATTGATGCTCAGGCTACAGATGCCGAGATTTAGAGATTAGTAGTTCGATCTAGAGTGGATCCTGAGATAAAGTTTGGGTTTGATGATTCATGTTTGTTTAGATTCAAGATAAGGGTTTGTGTCCTAGAAGACCTCAAGAGGTTAATACTTAAGGAAGGACACCGTTCTAGTATATTCGACCGAGTTCTTCAACGTGGGGTGCACCGTTTTTTTTTTTTGTCAAGAAGAAGGATGGAACTTTAAGAATGTGTATTGACTACCGAGAGTTGAATCGGATGACCGTGAAGAATAAGTATCCTTTGCCCCACATTGAGGAATTATTTGATCTCTTACAAGGTTCGGGCGTGTACTTAAAATTGGATTTGCGACAGGGATACTATCAGCTGAAAATCCGGGAGGAGGACATTCCGAAGAGAGGATTCAACACCCGGTATGGGCATTATAAGTTTGTAGTGATGCAATTTGGATTATGAATGCCTCAGCCGCCTTCATGGACATGATGCATCAGATTTTTCGTCCCTATCCTGATAAGTTTGTGGTTATTTTCATCGATGATATTTTGGTGTATTCAAGAACTCTGGAAGATCATGCTCGACATCTCAACGTGGTGTTCGATATCTTGAGAGAGCATCGTTTGTATACCATGTTCAGTATGTGTTAATTCTGGATCAACCGGGTAACTTTCTTAGGCCACATTGTCTCGAGTAGAGGCCTAGAAGTAGTTCCTTCGAAAATTGAGATAGTTTTATAGTGGCAAAGTCCGAAGAATGCCTCAGAAGTAAGGAGTTTCCTGGGTTTGGCAGGCTATTATCGGAGATTCGTGCAGGACTTTTTGAAGATTGCTTCCCCTTTAACCCGATTGACTAAGAAAGAGGCCAAATTCGAGTGGGATGAGGCGTGTGAGGCGAGTTTCCAACTCTTGAAGGAAAAGTTGACAACTGCACCGGTGTTAGCACTTCCCGAAGGCACTGAAGGATATACGGTTTATACGGACGCCTCGAAGGAAGGTTTGGGGTGTGTATTAATGTAGAATGGAAAGGTGATTGCCTACGCCTCTAGAAAATTTAAGGAGCACGAACAGAATTACCCCACTCATGATCTCGAACTAGCGGTCGTAGTCTTTGCTTTGGGAAAGTGGAGGCATTACCTTTATGGAGTCTCTTTCTTGATCTTTTTCGACCACAAGAGTCTCCAGTATTTGTTTTCTCATAAGGATTTGAATAAGAGACAACGACGTTGGATGGAACTTCTTGAGGATTATGATTGTACAATCTGATACCATCCCGACAAAGCCAATGTAGTCACAGATGCGCTTAGTAGAAAGGCTAACTTGTCCAATGTGAAAGTAGAACCGATAAAGCTCAAAGCTAGTGTCTCTAATATTTTGATACTACCAGATCTTCAGCAATAGATATTTGAGGCTCAAAGACTGATCCCGAGGTTCAGAGGTTTGCAGAGAAGGCTAGAGCCGATCCGGAGTATCCGTTTGGGTTTGATGATATGGGAATTCTAAGATTCAAGACCAGAGTTGTTGTACCCAAGGAGTTGAGACGGTTAATTCTTGAAGAAGCTCACCGATCAGCTTATACAATACATCCCTGGAGGGAACAAGATGTATAAGGCTCCCAAGCAATATTATTGGTGGAATGGACTAAAACGGGATATGATTAATTTCGTGAAGCACTGTATGACCTGCCAGGTAGTGAAGGCAGAACATCAGAAGCCATCGGGGCTATTAAAACCATTGCCTATTCCCGAGTGGAAGTGGGAACAGATAGCAATGGATTTTAAATCGGGTTTACCACAAGTGAAAGGTGGTTTCGATGGAATTTGGTTGATTGTGGATAGATTGACGAAGTCAGCTCGCTTTCTTGCAATCCAGATGTCAGACAAGGTAAGCAAGCTAGCCAAAACGTATAATGATGAGATTATCCAACTTCATGGGTTCCGGTTAGTATTGTGTCGAATAAGGATCCGAGGTTTACTTCGAGATTTTGGCAAGAGCTTCAAAGGAATTTGGGGACAAGGCTTCAATTTAGCACAACTTTTCATCCTCAGACAGATGCACAGTCGGAAAGATTGATTAAGTACTTGGAGAATATGTTGAGAGCTTGTGCTTTGGATTTTCAAAGCTAGTGGAATAAGCAGTTGCCATTAATCGAGTTTGCTTACAACAATAGCTATCAAGCCTTGATAGAAATGGCACCTTATGAGGCTCTTTATGGCCGAAGGTGTGGATCTCCGTTGTTCTTCGACTTGGAAGAGTGGAACTGGACCAAGTAAGAAGGCGTGAAGAGAGGGGAGAAGAAAGAAAATCCCTCTAAAGCCGTTCAAGATGCTATAGATAAGGTCCAACTGATAAAACAACGGATAAAGGCAGCTCAGGATAGACAGAAGAGCTATACTGACCTTTGGAGAAAGAATCTCAAATTTGAGGTTAGAGATAGAGTTTTTTTAAAGGCTTCTCCAAGGAAAGGATTTGCAAGGATTGGTCGAGGAGGAAAGTTGAACCCTCGGTATTTGGGTCCGTTTGAGATTCTAGAGAAGATCGGGGATACAGCCTACCGTTTGGATTTACCTCTGAGTTTGACAGGAATTCACAATGTATTTCATATTTCTCAACTTCGAAAATATTAACCGCATGAATCAGAGATCCTTCCTGTTGAAGAAGTGGAACTTGAACCTAATCTCACTTTTGTTCAGAAACCGGTTAAGATATTGGATCGAAAATTTTAGGAACTCAGAAATCGGCGTATTCCACTAGTCAAGGTTCTTTCGAGAAGTGATAAAACTGAGGAGGCTACATGGAAAACGGAGGAGAAGATGAAAAGGTTTCACCCCGAATTGTTTCCAGGCGATCAGTGAATCTGAGGATGGATTGTTTTAAGGGGGAGAGGTTTACTGTAAGGCCCCGACTTTTGTGCAATTGCGCAATTTAAATATTTAATTATGTTATTATATGTTTACTTTATATATTATTTGGTTATTACTTTAATTATATGAGTAATTTTTATGAATTATTTGAATTTGAATGAATGAACTTATACGCTCTCGATTATGCACCGTTTGCATTCGAATTGATTTACGATTTTTGTCAAATTTTGGCATGCATGAGATTTATGTGTGATGATCATGTTTTAATGATCATTAATTGTTTTCGAACTTGTTTGAGTTGGTTTCGGATTTATTTTGAATTTTGGAACCAAATCGGGCCTAAAGAGCATTTAGCGCACCTTTGGTTCTGAATATTGTAACATGAGCTTGGGATTTGGATTCGAATTCCGTCACCTTCCTTGGACTTGTATCGACGATTCGGGTTCAATAGACTAAGCCTTATATATTTTTAAGCCCGTTCGACACTCCAAAATTTAACCGAAACAAGCCTCATTCGCATATTTGCTACATTGAGCCATTTAAGCCATACTTAACCAAATTAACCAAGGTTTGAGCCAAAATGACCCTAGTTAAACCCACTACGATCCCATGCCTCAGCCATCTCGTTCCCTACACCAAGGAGAGAAGAAAATTCAGCCAAAGCAAGGAAACCCTCCTTTCCCTCGTCACTATTCACCCAACCACAAATTTGAGCTCATAAATTGTTCAAACCTCAACCAATCTGGAAGGTAAGATTATCTTTGTGATTAGCACTTCCTTGTGGTCATTTGAAGCTATGGATTGCATATTTTCATGGAGGTTTGATCATGTTTTGGAGAATTGATTGAATAGTATGGGTTTTGGCATGAATTCTTGATCAATTTCATTTATTGGGAGTTTTGGTTGATTTGAAGCATGATTATTGGTCACTTTAGTCTCCTTATTGCATTTATCAACCTATTTGTGTTGGTAGTTGAGCATTGAATCATCCATCATTAATGAATTTGAATTCTTCAGCTTGAAGATGCTTGAGTTTATCATTTCATTTCCTTTCTTTTCTTGGATTGCTTGAACGAATATGATTATGTGACGAGTATGCCTTGATTTGTGATCAATTTTTTACCTTGGAATGCTGGTTTTGCTTGCCATTTCTTGAGCTTTTGGAACAGGGGTGTGTTATGGAGGTTTTGGTTCATTGGGAAAGAAGAAGAAAAAAACTGGGGATCCTCGTCTGCCAGGGGTAATGCCCGTTACTCCGTTTGCACTGAAGGGAGGTAACGCCGGTTACCTCCATGCCTTCGCTAAACCTTGAGCTACTATGACGCCCCGATATTTCGGCCGTAAAGGTACGACGTATGTGTTTACCGAATTACGCGAAATAATTATTTATACGTGTTTTATATATCTAATTATATATATTAAATGTTAATTATTATATATATTAAGCTAATTAATATTAAATATATGTATTAGTTGATATATAATTTTAATGTTATTAAAATTATATATATATCTAAATCGTGTGTTTGTTTTTAAATTAAATAAATTTGTACCACTTTGAATTAAGTAATTTTTAATTCGTGTACTTTAGTTTATTTAGTTATGCATTTATTTTTTTTATAATTTACTTTAATTGTTATGGAATTTAACATGTTTGTTTATGAGTGATATAAACGTGCTTCGTTTTTATATGATTTGATACCGAAAATTCGTGCAAATTTAATATGTTGGACTTATACGTGTCTTGATTATGAATATATGTTCGTTTTGTATTTCCGGGTTCATTTGCATGAGTTAGGAATTTATTTTGATCTTGGAATCCAAGTCGGGGGCTAACGAGCAATTAGCGCACCCTTGGTTTCGTATTTGATATCTTGAGCTAGGAAACTCGGATTCGAGTTTCGTCAACTTCGCTGAACTCGTAGCGAAAATTCTAGTTTAACGAACTTAGCCACATATTTTTTCAAAGTCATTTGAACCTCCGTAATTCAACCGAAATGTGCTGCATTCGTCAAAACTGCCACATTTTACTAAAAGAGACATAACTTTATCCAACCTTGATCAAATTAACCATGGTTTGAGCCGATGGAACCCTAACTCAACCATCTAGATGATCATACTCTCCTTAACCGAACCACACCCTCTCACTTGGAGAAAATCGGCTCAACATCCTCTGCATTCCAGAAAATCCTGTAACTCAAGCCATCCTTGGAGATTCAAGCTCAAATCTCCTCCAACCTTCATCCAATCCACAAGGTAAGATTAGGGTTGTAATATACATTCATCATGAGTCATTTTGATCCATTCATCCCCAATTTTGATCATGTTTTCATGAGAATATGGCTGACTTAGTGAATAGTAAGGTTTAGAGCATTTATGTTGATCTCTTTCAATTCTTGAGGAATTTGATTGATTCCAAGCGTGAATATGATTGTCTTGACTTCTTCTTTGAATTTATGGTGATGTATTATGTGGTAGTTCAAGTATTCATGAGATTTCATTAATGGCACTTTGAGGAAAATTCATGAAATGATCATATATACCTTCTTCTCACGTTTGAGCATCTTTGGGGCTGATTTATATGTTGATTTGGAGTTGTTTTGCTGCATATTTGATGGCCTAACTTACCTGAATATGTTGGCACGAATTAGATCAGTTGCTGCTCTGTTTTTGCCTCGATTTGCCCTGTTTTTTGGCCTGTTTTTACTGTTGTCAGCTGCTGCGTTTGTCTTGGCTTAATTGCTGTCAATTTCAGTCTTTTTGTGGGAGTTGTTGGTACATTTTGCTGCTGTGTATTATGCCTTATGTTGCTGCTACCTGCTGTTGTTGATTCATGCCTTTAAACAGGTGTTTAAAGCTTCGTTTTTGAGTTGCTGCGTGACTGAACTAGATCTCCCCGGGCGGGGAGATTGAATCTGGAACCATTGTGCTGCTGCTTCATTTTTTTTCTTCTCCTTCTTGCATGAAATGGTTTGGTTATTTGCATGTGGGCATGTGAAATAGGTTTCAGGCATGCATGTGATTAATTTTATATGTTTGCATGCATGTTATTAGGTGTGTGTGTGTATGTTTACGTATAGATATATATATATATAATTATTTATGCATGCATTTTGTGTTTTGTTGAATTGCATGCATGAATTTCATTTTGTGTTTTAATGCATGTAGTGTGTGCATGTGTTATAATATATTAAGGCATGCATGTTTCATTTAATAAGGATTGCATGCATGATATATTTTAAATTAAATTGTCCATGCATGCTAGGTATTTAAATTGTAAATGCATGCATGAGTGATTTACTTGGAATGTACGTATATATATATATATATTTATTTATTTATTATATATTAAATATTATTTGATTTAATTGAATTATGGAAATTAAATTGTTATCTATTTTATGTTATTTAATTTTCGATTTTGATTTGAATGTAATTAAATGTTTATTTTCTAAGTGTTAACGTGATATAGTACGTGCTATGATCGTTATTTGAATTCTTGAATTGAATTGTTATAAAATGTGAAATTCATGACTTAAATGATTATGAACGCTTCCTTGAATGAATGAATGACTCGTTTATATGATTTAAATGCATTAATAGTGCACATGAACGGGTTCGTTACATAATATTATCTTTTATACATTCATATCATGATCATTACATTGCCGAGCGTCTTATATGGTCATATTGAGTCTCACTTCACCTTTCTTGCACAGATTTTGATTCCGTTGGAGACGAGGCCGGTCAGTGAGGCTCTTGTGTTCTCCTTTTTGCCGTTTAAGGTGGGTTTCTCTTCTATTTAGTTATATGACCCTATATATACCTTCAATGTGAAAAGTTTTAGACCGAAATGAATATATATATATAGAGTTGTTTTAAAGAGTAAATGTTTGCAACGTAAAGCCCTTAATTTATAAATCCTACCAAATGTTTTGGTGAGAAATAAACGAATGTATGAATGGGGCCCAAGGACTTTGTGTGAGTGGCTATCCGGGGAGGCATGGGCCGACGGTGATCCCTCATTCTAGTTCCACCAATGAACGGTGTAACCGGACCTCGTTAGGAGTTAGCGAGGAATGGACGCTGAGCGCCATCTAGGGAGTCATGTAACCCCTTTTGGTCAATGAATGGGTGGTCGGGCCTTGCAAACCCGCCACCAACCCGGAGGAAGAAGGTGGAAATGTTATTGAATGTGCACGAAAGAATGTTATGCATGAAAAGAAAGAAAGAATGAATGTTAATGAACTACACAAGATGTTGTTTGGAGATAATGCACGCCCCCTCGCCGGGCCAAGAATGACCTAATGTAAATTGATCGTTATAATCCCTTTTGATGAATTCTCTATTTCACCCACTTGGGAAATTCTTTAAAAACCTCATTTGGGATTATAGCTTGCATGTGAATGTTTAAATACCGTCATATATTATATTTATACCCTGTTTTATACCCACCAGTCCCTTTTGGACTGAACCCGTTTGGTTTTCAGTTGTTTTATGCAGGTGTCAAGGAGCTAGGCGGGAATTCGAGTCATATGTCTTGCGTTCGTCTCTAGCTCTTGTATTTTTGGGTCTTACACTTGCATACACTATTTACGACTTTTGTATATGAATATTGATGTGGAGCGTATATGTTTTGGGCCGTGACGGCATGTGAATGATGTATATGAATTATTTTTGGAGCTTGAATTCTCATTGTATATATATATGATGTATGTTCATTTATTGCTTCCGCTTTAATCTTTGACTCTGATTTTATGGTTCAAGGGTTAGTCCCGCCTAGCCTAGAGTGTGCATATGTCCCTGTTCGCCGTGATTTAGCTCGGGTATGGATTGTCCATTTCATATTCGGGTCGGGTCTCGGTGAGGGGGATTTGGTACCTTGCGCTCGGGTGCTACAGCTACTGCCTGGGGTAACGCCCGTCACCCCATTTGAACTAGGAGATGGTAACGCCCGTTACCACGAAGACCAAGATCGCCTGCCTCTCTTAACGGGCGTTAATGGATTTGTCCTAGCAGGGGCTAACCCCCGTTACCCCCCTTGTATCCTTAAATCGTTTGTGTATTGATTAATTGATAATCTTGTTTAAATTATGCTTTAACCTTGTTTTAATTATGCTAATGACTCGTATATTGAATGATTATGAATATGCTATTTAATTGATCGTGAATTGCTTGAATTAGATACGTGTAATGTGATGTCGTGCAATAAACGTGCCTTGAATTGAACTTATGATTATGAATGAATATGGCTCTTCCGTATATTGAATGAAATGATCATTTATGTGCTTATGTGACATTTATTGTGCATAAGAACATTTTTATAACATGATTATATCTCTTACGCACTTCATACCATGAGCATTGCATCGTCGTGCGTCGTAATTGGTCATTTTGAGTCTCACACTTCCTTCTTTACATAGATTTTGATCCAAACAAAGACGAGGCCGATCAGAGAGGCTCTTGTGCCGTTTCTTTTGGTCTTTTGAGGTGGGTTTCTCTTCTATTTAGTTAAATGACCCGATATAATCCCAATGTTTAAAGTTTTAAGCCAAATTAATATATATATATATATATATATATATATATATCGAGTCTTTTATAGAGTCAATGATTTTGAACGTTAAGCCCTTTTCTTTATTGAATACCATACCTAATGATTTGGCGAGACATGAATGAATGCACCGAATGGGGAACTTAGTGTACGTGGCTAACCGGGGAAGCACGGGCTGACGGTGAACCTGTACATTAGTTCCACCGAACTACGGCGATACCGGCCCTCTCTAGGAGGTTAGCGGGGAATGGGAACCGGGCTTTTGGGGATTCATGTACCCCACTAGCCACAATGATTGAGGTGGCCGGGCCTTGTAAACCCGTCCGCCGCCGAGAGGGAAAAGGAGATTATCTGAATGATTATGAATAATCGAATGATTATGATTAATCGATTGATTATGAACGAAACATTATGTATGAAAACCTAATGAACACTTAATGATTAGACAAGGTGGATGTTGGAGACTTAGCCCTCTCGCCGGGCTCACGAATAACCTATTGAATGAATATTATTGTTATAATCTAGTTTAATGATTTTCTTGTTTTACCCGCTTGGGAAATGTTCTAAAACCTCTTATGGGATTATAACTTGCATGAACGTGTTTCAATTCTGCAATATTTATATATTATGCCCCGTTTATACCCACATGTCCCCTTTGGACTGAACCTGTTTTGTTTTAAGTTGTTTTGTGTAGGTTAGGATTTGCAAGGTGGGAATCCGAGTCTTTCGAGTCTTGTTTTCGAGTCTAGCAGCTCTTTTGTTAACTTACCCTCATATCTCATTTTATATGTTGTATTTTGACTATGACACTTGGAGCGTATTTGTAGCACCCCAAGCGGTGGGGCACCACACCCCCGCACTATGACCCGACACATGTACGAAATGGAAAGTCCGTACACACACCAAGTCACAGTGAACGGGTGACAAACGAAAAAAACGAACCTAAGCTAGGCGGTACCTAAACCCTGTACAAGTGCAAATATACAAAACCTGAATGTGGAAGCGATACAAAATACGAATTCTCAAAAACTTTAATCAGCAATCATAATCCATATATTTCAAAAAGTAAATCAACATCAACTAAACGGGTTCAACTGGCCCTAGAAACCTGTCCCGATCAAACATATAATCAAAACGGGTTTATCTAAACCGAGCACCTGTCCTAACCTGTCCCGAAATTCATTCATTCGAATCATAATTATAAACCTGTGCAAAACCATATCTTAAGTGATGTTATCATAAATTGAAATAAAGTACATTACAAACTCAGACGGACTGACACAACTTACATAAATAAGACTTCAAACATAAACCGAAGCACCGTACTTAACAACTTAAAGGATTAGATACAGTGCAACACCCCGTCTGCACGGAAATCCAGGTACGATGTCTCGGGAGAGTTTAATTAAGTAATTATGTGATTCGCATGCCTTACATGTCAATTTGCAAATTATTTTAGTTATGTGCGCATTAGAATTTAATTAATGTACGTGAACTCAATCGTCCAATATTTGCAAATTAGGGACCTAATTCTAATTAGGGTGTTTGAGCCTTCATGGCTACCTTAAGCTCGAGAATTCGAATTCGAATTCCGACCTTGTCATTGAGTTCGTTTCGAGGATTCGGATTCGATGAAATTAACCTTATAATTTTCTAAAGTCGTTTGATACCCCTACCGTTTTAAAATCCGATCCGAGTGGACCGGATCCTTTTTGACCCGACCCGTTAAACCAACCCATTCAGCCCCTTTATGGCTGAAAATATCTCCCCTTTTCCTCTCACTTTGGATCGATCAAAACACAAGGTAAGAGAGAAGAGAAGAAAGCCCTTGGCCATTCAAGCTTTAGCTCAAGCTTGTGCTCCATCCGACCATCCGATCGAAGAACCAAGGTAAGATTTGAATTTCTCTCTTTGAGTGTGTAGTTTCTTCCCGATTGAATTCCATCTTTCTTGCTTGGATCCATGTTGTTGAAGATGATGATGAATAGTATGTTTGTATGAAAATTTGATCTCTTTCCTTCCTACTTGAATTATATGATCTAAACTTGATGTATGTTATTCTCTTGAGCTCTCTTGTTGTATAAATGTTGGAATTTTCATTGTTGGGTGAGCATTGCATATAACTCCATTAATGGAGCTTGAAGAAGATGAAATGACAACTCATTCAATTGTTGATTTCATGCGTTGAATTTAAGATATGTGTTAGAGCATGTTTCCATAAACTTGTGCCTTGATTTTCATTGCATTTGATTGAGTTTTGAGGTGGCTTTGATCATTTTTGGTTTCCTCCATGTTTAGCCCCTGTTTTTGCTTCTTTTTCTCATCCAGAAGGACTACCCGGGTGGATAGTTTTGTATGTTAAAAGTACCCGGGTGGGTAGATTTAGTGCAGAAAGTTTCTGCACTGTTTTCACCGGCAGGGTAGATTTCTGCCTTGTTTTTTCCCTTCCGGGTACCCCCTTATTTGACCTTGGATTGAGCTGATTTTTGGATATGTTCAACCGTTTTGAGTCTAGAACAATCGACAATTGGAATCACCCCAAAATGCGTTCTACATTGTGAGTTATAATCATTTTAATTTGGTGTCGCCACTTCACCGAGATTCTGCATTCGTTCAACTTCAGACCTACGCCATTTTCGTCTCGCTTTGAACCATGATTGGATCCACCTACCATTTTAAAGATATATGTGTCTACTTTAATTTCCAACAAACAAAACTGAATTCCCATTTCTAAAACTCAAGTTATGATCATTTTCCTACAACTTTTACATCATGGAAAACTGTCAGCTTTAGCCCATTTTCACTCGGAATCTCTTTTTGTGTTCTTATTCTATTTTTTTCTCATACCTTTCCACCTCTGAACTCATTCCTAACTTGTTATAGCATGTGTAAGTGTATGTATTTGCTCTTTTTATGCATTTTATGCTTCTTAAGTAATGTGAGTTGTTTGCACGAATCGCTTATGCGCCTTGTTATGTTTTTAGATGCTTCATTATGCATTAATTGTGCACATGAACATGCTTTAATGCATATTATGAATTTGTTAATCTATGATATGGGTGTTTTTGCACTTCCTGTATGAATTTGATACGTGTATGAGCTTTTGAATAAGTATTTGCATCTCTTACGTGACTAAGCATATGTCGTGCGTCTATATGGTTCGTCCTCGAGTCTAAGTTTTGTATATTGTCTTCAGTTTGTCCAGGTGCACCCAGGGTGGTGTTTCGTGATTCGATTTGATTCCGGGGTGAATCATTTGTCTCATTCTTGGCCAGGTCGGTGTAAGGTGAGGGTTAGGATCTTTTCTTTTAGATAAGCGACCTATAGCCTTAATGTGATGTTTTCTCACCCCGTATGCGAATATATACTATATGTATATTAAATATGTGTCTTATGATATGTTATGAATCTTGTTATTCGATTTCATATGAATTCTTCTGAAATTATACGTATGGGCATATATAAGCTTAAAATAGTTTTGCAACGAGGCTATGCTCCAAACCGTGTGGTGTCAAGTGAACTATGGATCTCCTTTAGCATCTTATGAATTTGAAAGACACTGAGAGGTACGTGTATAGCATATGCCGAGTTGCACGGTAAGGTATGTTTCTTATGGTATGTTTCTTAAGTATAAATCATATGTTTCTAGGTTCCGCGAGTTAGGTATGTTTCTTTATGAGTCTTATGAATCCTTACGAATCTTATGAATCCCTGGGCCCCGGAGGTGTGGGTAAGGGAGACTCGGTGTGGCTGTTGGGGTCACCGGTTATCACCCCTGTGTACATGCTCCTTTGAAGTACCTATGCGCGACTCTAAGGGAGATGGAGAAGGCGTGGTGCTTTGAGCCTTCGGTTGAGGCCGGAGAAGGTACGTTGTGGGTTCGCGACCCCACGTATATTGAGTTGCACGATGTGGGCCCGTAACCCGCGTGCAGACTTCCGGAGAAGGTTGGAATACGGGAATATGAATCTTTGAATTTATGAATCTTATGAATTTATGAGTTTATGCTTCTTTATGAATCTTTTGAGTCTTTATGCTTCTTTATGAGTTTTGGAGACCCGTACTCGCCGGGTATTTGAATTCTTTTGTTACGTTGATTATGAAACGGGATAGGAGAGTTTGTTTTCAATATGAGATTTCTACGCTATGTTATTGTAGCACCCGAGCGCAAGGTACCACATCCCGCGCACCGAGACCCGACCCGAATATGAAATGGACAATCCATACCCGAGCTAGATCACGGCGAACGGGGACATACGCACTCGCTAAGCTAGGCGGGAGCTAACGTTCGCAACCAAAGAGACAGTAAAACGGAAATATTACGAATGCGAAAGCAATGTACATACATATAGAACAAGATAAGCAAAGAGTAACGGGTTCAACTAGCATAGGTACCTAATCCCGAAAATCAATAAAATTATAAAACTTCAAATCCAGATTCTTTCTATTTCTGTAAGCTTATCCTGAATTCACGATAATAGTAATGATCAATACAAGTCATACATTCTCCATAGCTTAAACAAATCATGATTCATTATGCACATGGACTGACTCTGACCTAATCGAACAACAGAATAAACAAGACTTCCCGCCTAGCACTCCAAACCTGCAAGAACACTGAAAACAATGTTAGGAATAGTGCCCTAGAAAGCCGATTGTATATCCGCTTTGTACTTTTCCTTATTGTAATCACAGACAATCTTTGAATAAAATAACGAATTGAGGCAACACTTCTTTATATGCTCTTGTTTGGTATGCGTTTACTTTAGTTGTGCATGTATGAGAACTCCCCTAATCCTGATGACTTTAGGACTCTACCATTTAGGTGAAATGGTTCATGAAACGAGCCCTATATCACATAAGTCATGATTAGTAAAATACTCCAAGCCGATGAGTCCTACAGACAGTGGGAGTGTCAACCTGACTCCTCTAAGGCTTGCTTGTGGGATCACGCCCTTAAGAAGGACCACCTTGTTTCATGGAGGTGCAAAGTGTATAGTTGATACGTGCGTGATACATGAGGCTGCTTACTTTAATAAGTAAGTTCACTGAGGTGCCCCGTGTGAGAACATTCCTAAATGGGAAAGGAAGTTTCTATTTCAGGAAATGGAAACTTCCAGATTAGGAAATATCTCACGAGTCATTGATGTGATTAATTGATCCTTAGACTTGAGGTTCCTTGTCACTTTATGAGTTAACTCTGTAGTCTTAGGTATAAGCTTTAAAGGGTGTCGCCTTAGACAACTGATTCAAGGCTTATGCTGGGGCTGCACAAGTGATTCATGAAAGTGAATGAGAATCAAGAAAGGACCTACACTTGCATTTGCAAGGTGATCTCTTATTGTGTAAGTCATTCATATGCCATATGGAGTCCTTGGCCAAGGCAGTAGATCAAGACATCAAGAAAAGGGTTTCTTGGATTGAGATCAAATGGATATGAAATGCACTTAGCTTTAAGACCGGATTATTAGGGTTCTGATTATTCCCTTGCCCTAGATCTTGGTTGAGAGATAGTAAGTAGGAGGATTGTATCTCACATGATTCAATGACTTAAAGGTTCTGTCGAATCCGAACATTCCAATTCAGCTAGGGGTTAAACACCTGTTGCTAGACTATGGTCGTTTAATCTGTGGACTGATTAATTAATTAGTGAATTAATTAATTAGGGTCACTGCTAATTGAATTGAGAACCTAGAGGGTCACACACAACAACTTGGTTACATGAGTTGAGGCTTGAAAATGATTAAACGAGTTAATCGGACCAAGAGGGTTCCACACGTGTGAATTCACACGTGTGGCTCGCGTGAGTGACACGTGTCACTGTGACACGTGTCACACACGTGTGATAATATATATATGTTAAATAATTAATTAGTTAATTATTTAATAGACTTTGGTTTAATTTTGAATTAAAAAGAAAGTCTAATTTTGGAGAAAATAATCTAGTTAATTAATTACGAATTAATTAATTAGATAAAAATAAGTTATTTATTTTATAATAAATAAAGTATAAAATTATCCAAAAATAGTTTGGATATTTTTTAAGCTCTCTTAAAAGTTGACTAGAAATAGAATTCAAAGTCAAAGTTAGAAAATACTTGATAATCAAGTAATAGGAGAGAGAGGAACCAAATCCTAGTCCAATAAGGACTAGGTTCGGCCGTCCCTCCCCTTTCCTATATATAGGGGAGCTCATGCTCCCCTTTAGAGCTAATTGACAATTCTTGGTTCATGTGTTGAACACCTTCCTTTCTCCAAGATTATATTAAACCCTAGGTTAAGCCTAAACACTAACTAGAGAACTAGCATCCTTACTAGTTAGATTGTGATCAAGTTGGTGGACTTTCTCTAGAGACTTCAAGTTAGAAGTGTTAAGATTCGAGCTTTACCAAGGAGAGGGGATCAAGCCGCGAGAAGAGCGTTCTTGGGTGGCTTGAAACGCTTCAAGAAAGAATAAAAGAAAAGTAAGTTTTCTATCTTTACGAATTTGGTTACACGATTGCGAGTTCAAGGTCCTTTTGTTGGGAAAATTTTTTTTAAATTCCGCTGCTTTCTGTTTCTGTTTTCCAACAAGTGGTATCAGAGCCACCTCGTTAATCGTGTTTCTGATTCGTCTCCATTATTTCTGAATTTGGTAGAAATTCTTAGGCTTAGATGCGAATTAGGTATTCATGAGTTCTTTTAGAAAGCCTGAATTACGAAACTGTAATTTTTCCTGAATTTCTAAAACTGTTTTCTCAAATCGTGTCTTTGAAAAATTGTTTTAGTTGAAATTTGTTTAAATCGAATTTTTTTTAAATTTTGGATTGAACTGGTTTTTCGAGAAACCCAGAAATACGAAACGAACACGAAAAGCAACGAGCCTAGGCGTGCTAGCACGTCGCACGCCCAGGCCCGTCGCCGCCGCCCAGCTCCTCCCGCAACAGCGCGGGAGCCGTCCCGGGCGCGCCTAGGCGCTCCCGCCCAGTCCGTCCCGCAACCGCGCGGGACGCCTGCCCAGGCCATGCCGGACGCTGCTGCGCGCAGGCGCGCGCATGATGCACGCCCAGCGTGCGCACGCGAGCGGCTCATCCCGCCCGCTGTGCGCGCGGCTGCGCGGCGGTGCCTCGCACGGCTGGGCCCTTTTTCCGGGGCTCGTTTTCGTGTTTTCGAGTTTCGTGTTTTTCGGTCCATAAAATCCCGATTTAATTTTATTTTAATTTTATCCTTTTAAAATCAGTTTTGTTAAAATAAAATTATTTTAAAATTTTGATTAAATTGGGATTTTGAGAAATTAAAGCGATTTGGTTTTTGGAAAAATTATGAATATTATTTTCTGAAAATAATGAAAGAATAAAATTATTAATTTTGGAAATTAATTGGAATTTTATTAGTTTAATGTTTTTCGGGTTTTATTGAAAAGGCTCTTGAACAAGAATTGCATCTAAGTCGTGTTTTGAGTCATTAGGACTTGAAACGAGAATTTTAATTTATTGGCTAAATTTAAATTCTTGCAAAAGCATGTTAGGTGATCATGGGTTTAGATCTATGTATGGTTTTAATTTATGCACATGAATGGTTTCAATTGGGGTTGGAGCCCTATAGTTGCGTTTTTCAATTGAGGTTGGAGCCTCACTTATGTGCGTACTGTTATGTGATTTATTATGTGGCTTTCCATATTACTGTTTTTGAGGCCGGGGTATGCCCCGTGTAATTGTCTAAGGCCAATATGAAGATTGAGCCTTATTACTTTATGTCTTTTTCTTTTTATTGTAATTTGAGAGTAGAGATAGGTGGTGAGGTTTTATTTTCATTTTGGAGACAATGCACCCATGGAGTAAGATGGACCACATTCAAGTAACAAGGAGGCCATAAGTGAAGACCCCTCAAAATGTTAGGGAGGGGAATCTCGATTGTTAAATGTAATAGAGATAGGGCTCGTATTTTGTTACTGCTTTCCCTTATGTGATTTGAACTGTTTATGTGGCATGTATGTTAGAACTTGTGATTGTGGAGTGGCTCTCACATATCACGCATAAGATAGGTAGAACCCATGATCATTACATGTTAGTATCATGCTAGGACATGTTATCTGTTTATGTGCTTGTTTGAAATGCATTTAAGTGTAATTGCATTAATCAAGACTAATAAAATTGGATAACATATATGTTGGTGAGGTCGAACCGGACAACTCTCCGGTTGATTCGAAAATTCCCATTAAATATTAAGCTAATTTCGAACAAATAGGTGTTTAATTCGAGATGCAAGTTTTGAATTAAATTCCTAGCATTCCATCAATAGGTTTTAAGTTTAGTAAGTAAAGCTAGTTATTGTCCGCGAGTCGTGGGATAGCTAGTGGAGCTTATTAGTTCTTAGTTACCTAATTAATCATTTTAAATGATTAATATTTCGTGGTCAATTTTGGCGAGGGCGATGTCCGCGAGTCGTGGGTCGTTCAAACTAAGTTTTGGTCATGATCTTATGATTGATGGGTCTAGCTTAACGCCTAAGTAAATATGGATGTCGCACGAGTCGTGGGTCCATATTGAAAGATAGGTGATGCAAAAAACAATTACTAAGAGTTCTAAAGGTGTTAGAATTGGTAAATTGTACCTACCTAGGGTTCTTACTAAGAATGTCCGCGAGTCGTGGGTTCGAGGTAAAATGCCTAGGATCTTAGTACCCATTGGGAAACGTGTTCCTCTTAGATCTTTGGGAATTCTAGATCTTTGAAAAACAGTGGGAGCTACAATAGATTAAAGACCTTATCTTTTGTATATCGTTATAATTCAGCATGCTCACTAGTTCTCTGTTTTACCATTTAGGTCGTAGATTCTGTGATTCTCTACGTGTTTTGAAATGGCAACCAAAAACCCTCTTGTATCGATCCTCGAGTCAAACAAGTTGACTGGTCCCAACTATTCTGATTGGCTGAGGAATCTAAAAATCATTTTAGATTCTGAGAAGAGAACTTATGTTCTCTTCGAAGGGGAGGCTCCCACTCGGGCCGAGCGGGATGCGATTCAGAAGTGGAAGGATGATAATCTCCAAGCCCGTTGCCTTATGTTGGCTAACATGTCTCCGGACTTGCAAAGACAACATGAGGCCATGGAATTTGCTTGGGAGATTTACGACCACTTAGAGCAACTTTACCGCCCTCATGAACGTGTTACAAGGTATAACACTTCAAAGGAATTATTCCACTTGAGAATGAGGGAAGGTTCAAGTGTCCATGAATATGGACTCAAGTTTCTTGCCCTTACTGAGAAACTTGCTTCCATGGACATGCCGCTGAAAGATGAGCTTTCAGTGGATTTGTTGCTAGCTTCGCTCCCACCATCATTCAACCCATTTGTCCTTAACTTCAACATGAATCATGCTGGTGCTACTGTAGCTGAGCTGATTAGTCAGCTTGTGACTGCTGAAAGCACGATCAAGAAGGACAATAAGGTTTTGATGGTGAATGCTCCATCTTCCTCTTCTGGGCCTTCTAAAGGTAAGGGCAAGAAAGCCCAAAAGAAGAAGAAGAAACCCCTTAGGCCCACTGGTGGCATTTCGAAGGGGAAGGCCCAAAAGAAGAAGCGTGATCAGAAAGAGGATGTTTGCTTCCATTGTGGCAAAGCGGGACATTGGAGGAGAAACTGCCCAGAGTACAAGGCTACTCTAAAGAAAGGTATCTTTCTCGTTGAAGTAAATCTTTCTATTAATTCTAGTTCTTGGGTACTTGATACCGGTTGTGGAACTCATATCTGTAATGATGTACAGATGCTAAGTGAAGTCCAACAACTCAAAGAAGGAGAATGTGTCTTGAAGATCGGCGATGGCTCAAACGTTGAAGCTCGAGCTTTAGGCACAATTAGATTAGATTTAGGTAGTTTTGAGTTAGTATTATACAAAGTCCTTTATGTACCGAACATTATTCGTAATATAATTTCAGTTCCAATATTAGATTGTGAAGGTTATGAAACTTATATTAAGAATGGTAAATACTTTATCAAACGGAACAACTCTTCCGTTCATATCGGTACTCTAAATAATGGACTTTACCTAACTCAAAATATCAATATTATGAATATACAACGAGAAACAAAGCGTAAGAGAGATGACAAAGTTTCAGCTCCCTTATGGCACGCTAGATTAGGACACATTTCCAAGAACAGAATTAGCAAGATAAACACTTTAGGATCATTCTCTGAAAATGATCTCAAAGAGTTAACTTCTTGCGAATCCTGTCTCAAAGGAAAGATGTCCAAAGTTCCTTTTAAAGGAACTGTGGAACGTGCCACTAAGGTTCTGGATTTGATCCATACTGATGTTTGTGGACCGCTTAGTGTAAGCACAAGAAACAATCATCAGTATTTCATAACCTTCACTGACGACTTTAGTCGGTATGGTTATGTACACTTAATGAAGTATAAATCTGAAGCTTTTGAGAAATTCTTAGAATTTCAAAAGGAGGTTGAGAACCAAACTGGTCACAAGATCAAAGCACTTCGATCTGATCGAGGAGGCGAGTATCTTAGTGAAGAATTCCTTAATCATCTCAAAGATAATGGGATTATCTCTCAGTGGACTCCTCTGGGAACTCCTCAGCTTAATGGAGTTTCTGAGAGAAGGAATCGAACCCTACTTGATATGGTTCGTTCCATGATGAGTTTCACTGACTTACCACCTTCTTTCTGGGGTTATGCCCTAGAAAGTGCAGCAAAGATTTTGAATCTAGTTCCCTCTAAGTCAGTCCCTAAAACGCCCTATGAAATGTGGCATGGTAAGATCCCTAGTTATTCTTACTTAAGAATTTGGGGTTGTCCTGCTTACGTGAAGAGGACAGTGGGAGATAAGTTAGAATCTCGTTCTAACTTATGCTACTTTGTAGGTTATCCTAAGGAATCCATAGGATACTACTTCTATGATCAATCTGAACAAAAGGTGTTTGTTTCTAGAAATGCCACTTTTCTTGAGGAACCGTTCCTTAAAGAAAAGAAGGGCAAGATCATAGAATTAGAAGAAGTACAAAATGACCCCACACCACCCACTGAAGAAACGTCCCACTCTGATCAACCACAACCAATCACGAATTTCGATACACACGAAAATCCTCCTCTAAGGCGTTCTGAACGTACTCCTAGACAGCCGGAGAGATGGTATGGATTCTTCCATGAAATCTCTTAAAAGGATAATGATCCTTTAACATATGAGGAGGCACTTTCAGATTCTGACTCTGAACAGTGGATAGAAGCCATGAAATCCGAAATGGATTCCATGAACTCCAACCAAGTTTGGACCTTGGTAGATTTGCCTGATGGGGTCAAACCCATAGGTTGCAAATGGATCTTTAAGAGAAAGCTTGGAGTTGATGGAAGCATTGCAGCCTACAAAGCAAGACTGGTTGCAAAAGGATTCACTCAAAGACCCGGCGTGGATTTTGACGAAACCTTTTCACCAGTTGCAATGCAAAAGTCTATTCGGATCATGCTTGCCATTGCTGCATATTATGACTATGAGATATGGCAAATGGATGTGAAAACTGCCTTTCTCAATGGTGACATTGACAAAGACATTTATATGGAGCAACCCATAGGTTTCACATTCAGTGGGAGTGAGCAAAAGGTTTGCAAACTCCAAAGATCAATCTATGGATTGAAACAGGCTTCTAGGAATTGGAACATTCGATTTGATGAATCGGTCAAAGCTTTTGGCTTTATCCAAATTTCGAATGAATCATGTGTGTATAGAAAGGAATTGGAGACCTCAGTGCAATTCTTAGTACTTTATGTTGATGACATCCTTCTTATTGGGAATTCGAAAGATGACATGAAGGTGACTAAGTTATGGTTATCGAACCAATTCGAGATGAAAGATCTTGGTGATGCGTCCTATATCCTTGGAATTAAAATCTATAGAGATAGATCTAGAAGGTTAATAGGACTATCACAGTCGATGTACATTGACAAAGTATTGAGGAGATTCAATATGGAGTCAGCAAAGGTTAAGAACCTTCCTATGAGTGTAGGAACATGTCTTTCAAAGAAGATGTGTCCTAAGACCAACCTTGAGAAGGAGAGAATGACTCATACACCTTATGCATCAGCAATAGGTAGCATAATGTATGCAATGTTATGTACTCGACCGGATGTGGCTTATGCACTTAGTGTAACAAGTCGTTTCCAATCTGACCCTGGAGATGGTCACTGGGCTGCCGTGAAGAATATTCTTAAGTACTTGAAAAGTACTAAAGATTTATTCTTAGTTTACGGAGGTCAGAAAGATCTTACTGTCGAAGGATACTGCGATGCAAGCTTTGCATCTGACTTAGATGATTTTAAGTCAATGTCAGGATACATTTTCTGCCTAAACGGCGGAGCAGTGAGTTGGAAGAGTTCTAAGCAAACAACCACTGCAGATTCGACCACTGAGGCCGAATACTTAGCTGCAAATGATGCAGCTAAGGAAGGTGTTTGGATTAGAAACTTCATTCAAGAGTTGAATGTTGTTCCTAGCATGAAAGACCCCATTACTGTGTTTTGTGACAACACTGGGGCGGTTGCTCAAGCAAGAGAACCAAGATCTCACCAACGGACCAAGCACATTATGAGGAAGTATCACCTAATCCGTGATATTATCAAAAGAGGAGATGTGCAAATTGAGAGGGTCACATCAGCAGAGAACGTGGCAGATCCACTTACTAAACCCCTTAGTCGAGAAGCTTTCCAAGGCCATCTTCAGAAGATGGGACTTAGAGTAGCTTTAGAATGGCTTTGACGGGCAAGTGGGAGATTGTTAGGAATAGTGCCCTAGAAAGCCGATTGTATATCCGCTTTGTACTTTTCCTTATTGTAATCACAGACAATCTTTGAATAAAATAACGAATTGAGGCAACACTTCTTTATATGCTCTTGTTTGGTATGCGTTTACTTTAGCTGTGCATGTATGAGAACTCCCCTAATCCTGATGACTTTAGGACTCTACCATTTAGGTGAAATGGTTCATGAAACGAGCCCTATATCACATAAGTCATGATTAGTAAAATACTCCAAGCCGATGAGTCCTACAGACAGTGGGAGTGTCAACCTGACTCCTCTAAGGCTTGCTTGTGGGATCACGCCCTTAAGAAGGACCACCTTGTTTCATGGAGGTGCAAAGTGTATAGTTGATACGTGCGTGATACATGAGGGTGCTTACTTTAATAAGTAAGTTCACTGAGGTGCCCCGTGTGAGAACATTCCTAAATGGGAAAGGAAGTTTCTATTTCAGGAAATGGAAACTTCCAGATTAGGAAATATCTCACGAGTCATTGATGTGATTAATTGATCCTTAGACTTGAGGTTCCTTGTCACTTTATGAGTTAACTCTGTAGTCTTAGGTATAAGCTTTAAAGGGTGTCGCCTTAGACAACTGATTCAAGGCTTATGCTGGGGCTGCACAAGTGATTCATGAAAGTGAATGAGAATCAAGAAAGGACCTACACTTGCATTTGCAAGGTGATCTCTTATTGTGTAAGTCATTCATATGCCATATGGAGTCCTTGGCCAAGGCAGTAGATCAAGACATCAAGAAAAGGGTTTCTTGGATTGAGATCAAATGGATATGAAATGCACTTAGCTTTAAGACCGGATTATTAGGGTTCTGATTATTCCCTTGCCCTAGATCTTGGTTGAGAGATAGTAAGTAGGAGGATTGTATCTCACATGATTCAATGACTTAAAGGTTCTGTCGAATCCGAACATTCCAATTCAGCTAGGGGTTAAACACCTGTTGCTAGACTATGGTCGTTTAATCTGTGGACTGATTAATTAATTAGTGAATTAATTAATTAGGGTCACTGCTAATTGAATTGAGAACCTAGAGGGTCACACACAACAACTTGGTTACATGAGTTGAGGCTTGAAAATGATTAAACGAGTTAATCGGACCAAGAGGGTTCCACACGTGTGAATTCACACGTGTGGCTCGCGTGAGTGACACGTGTCACTGTGACACGTGTCACACACGTGTGATAATATATATATGTTAAATAATTAATTAGTTAATTATTTAATAGACTTTGGTTTAATTTTGAATTAAAAAGAAAGTCTAATTTTGGAGAAAATAATCTAGTTAATTAATTACGAATTAATTAATTAGATAAAAATAAGTTATTTATTTTATAATAAATAAAGTATAAAATTATCCAAAAATAGTTTGGATATTTTTTAAGCTCTCTTAAAAGTTGACTAGAAATAGAATTCAAAGTCAAAGTTAGAAAATACTTGATAATCAAGTAATAGGAGAGAGAGGAACCAAATCCTAGTCCAATAAGGACTAGGTTCGGCCGTCCCTCCCCTTTCCTATATATAGGGGAGCTCATGCTCCCCTTTAGAGCTAATTGACAATTCTTGGTTCATGTGTTGAACACCTTCCTTTCTCCAAGATTATATTAAACCCTAGGTTAAGCCTAAACACTAACTAGAGAACTAGCATCCTTACTAGTTAGATTGTGATCAAGTTGGTGGACTTTCTCTAGAGACTTCAAGTTAGAAGTTTTAAGATTCGAGCTTTACCAAGGAGAGGGGATCAAGCCGCGAGAAGAGCGTTCTTGGGTGGCTTGAAACGCTTCAAGAAAGAATAAAAGAAAAGTAAGTTTTCTATCTTTACGAATTTGGTTACACGATTGCGAGTTCAAGGTCCTTTTGTTGGGAAAATTTTTTTTAAATTCCGCTGCTTTCTGTTTCTGTTTTCCAACAAACAATCCGGGTTCAGTCTATACGAGACTGGTGGGTATAAAAAATGAGGCATAAATAGCATATACAACAATATTTAACATTCACATGCAAGTTATAATCCCAATTGAGGTTTTTAGAGCATTTTCCCAAGTGGGTAAAATAAAGAAGTCATCAAAAGGGATTATAACGTTCATCCTTCATTAGGTAGTTTGTGGCCCAGCGAGTGGGCGTGCATTGTCTCCAACCAACACCCCGTGTAGTTCATTAAACATTCATTCTTTCTTTCTTTCTTTCATGCATTACATTCTTTTGTGCACATTCATGAACATTTACACCTTCTTCCTTCGGGTGATGGCTGGGTGATCGGCCCGAACCATCCATTCATTGACCAAAAGGGGAACATGACTCCCCAGATGGCACTCAGCGTCATTCCTCGCTAACTCCTAACGAGGTCCGGTTACACCGTTCATTGGTGGGACTAGTGTGAGGGATCAACGTCAGCCCATGCCTCCTCGGGTCACCACTCACACCAAGTCCCTGGGCCCCATTCTGTGCATAACATTCTTTCTTTTCTCGCCAAAACATTTGGTAGGTTCATAAAATAAGGGCTTACGTTTAAAATCATTGACTCAGGAAAACGACTCTATATACATATATACTTTTGGCTAAAATCTGTACACGTTGGGACTATATAGGGTCATTTAACTAAATAGAAGAGAAACCCACCTATACGCCTCTTACCAACAATACCAAGAAGAAAGGAGACTCGAAAGTGTCCTATGAACCCGGCATCTCCGCCCTGAAGAAAACTGTACAAAAGACAATGTAACGTGTTCGTGAGACTCAAGACTCCAAATGAACCATATAAGACGCACAGCATGCAATGAACATGATATGAATGCATAAAAGAGTATATTATGTAATGAACACGTTCATGTGCACGATTAATGTCTTAAAGACATATAAACATTCATTTAATTCCTTTCATGAAGAATTTAAAGTCATTCAAATTCATAACCTTCACATTTAAATCAAATTGATCCACGAATTTCAAATAACGAACATAACACGTATTATAACATGTTCACAATTAGAAAATAGGCAAATAGAAACATTTAAGTCATATTCGGAAATTAAATAACAATGAAATTCTAAAATTTAATTAAATTAAACAACATTTAAATATATATAACATTAAACATGCATTAAATATATATAAATATATCAATCTAATTATATATATATATATAATATAGTATTGCATGCATTAAATAATATATAATATATATATCCCACACATGGCATGCATGCATATTTTAAGACACAAATTAAAATCAATGGATGCATGCACTAAAACAACCAAATTAAAAACATAGCATGCATTTATATCAAACAAATGAAACTAAATGCATAATGCATGCAAACATATACGTATATATATATATAATCAAAGCCATGCAGGAAAAGAATGAATTAGGAAGCAAATTAAAAAGCTGTGCATTAGAATTGGAAACTGAATATTTATGCAGAACTGAACAGGGTCGCTGCCGCAACCCATTTTCTTCATGAATTGGTAGCGGCCACTACCCATTAAAATCTGAAATTTTTACCAATTATTCCATGGTACGTGAGTAGCCAAATATGGAGTCGCGGGCGCGACACCAATTACGAACAAATCAGGTCGCGGGCACGACCTGCGCAAAGCAGCAGAATCAACGCAGCAAAACCAGAAAAACAGAGTAGCAACTCAACGAAAACCAGAGCAACACCATTTCAATCTTCAACCAACATATTCAGGTAACTTAAGATCACGAATATGCAATAACACTCAGCAAAAATCAGGCCCCAAACAACCTCAAAACGCAGCAGCAGCAACACGAAGGAAGAAGGGGGGAAAAACTCCATTTTCATTCAAAATTCATTAATGGTAACTCAACCAATGCTCAACTACCAAAACATACTTGTCCATAAATGCAATAAGGGAGTTAGGATGATCACTTTCATGCTTGGAATCAATCAAATTCATCAAGAAATGGACGAGATCAACAACCATGCTCATAACCTAACTATTTCTTCAAATCAGCCAAAAACCCATGAAACCATGATCAAAATTAGGGATGAATAGCTTAAAATGACACATATTGAATGTATAATACAACCCTAAGCTTACCTTGTGAATTGATGAAGGTTTGGAAGAGATTTGAGCTTGAATCTCCAAGGGTTGCAAGAGTTACGGGACTGACTGGAAACAGGGGAAAAATGGCTGAAATTCTCTAAGTGCTGAGGGTTATCTCGGTTTGGGGCCATTAAGGTTGGTTAGAGGGTTGAGTTAGGGTTCTAAGGAATCAAACCATGGTTAATTTGGTCAAGGTTTGAATAAGATATGGTCATTTTAGTAAACTGTGGCAGATTTGGTTTCCGGTAGGTGTTTCGGTTGAATTTCGGATGTTCAAATAACTTTGGAAAAATATAAGGCTAAGTTCATTAAAATCGAATTTTTGTTGTGAGTTCAGCGAAGTTGAAAAAACTAGAATTCGAGTTTCCTAGCTCAAGATATCAAATACGGAACCAATGGTGCGCTAATTGCTCGTTAGCTCCCGATTTGGATTCCAAAATCAAAATAAATTCGAAACGTATGCAAATGAACCCGAAAACATGAAACGATCATATATTCATATTCATAACATATATAACTACAACATATTAAATTTTCACGAAATTTCGGTATCAAATGATATAAAAACGAAGCACGTTTATAACACGCATAAGCAATGAATTTAAAATCCATACATTTCCGAAGAGTATTTTGCACGCTCACCCCCTGTGATTTACCTAATTAGAACTCCGAACCCTGTGATTTGAAAATTCTCAAAACGAATAAACTCCGTTGCTAATTAGGTATATCACAGGGTTTTTGGTGTAATAAACTCCATTTCCGAATCAATACACAAATAAAAATCTACGAATTTAAATGTAATATTAATATTAATATATAAATTATAACTAAAGTGCATGAATTAAATTCATTTAAAGTGAAAGCACGAAATAAATGGAATATTTAATATTAAATACTTAGGATAAAAAAATAATTACCATTTAAATATTTAATGTAAAATTAAATATATAAAACACGTATAACCAATTAACTCGCACAATTTAGTAAACACATACGTCATGCTGTACGGCTGGAAAACTGGGGCGTTACAGTTATGAATCGATCTGAATATAAGAATCCTTATGAGTTACAATATGAATCCCTATGAGTTTTAATATGAATCCATATGCGTTCTTGAATCTATGAATCCTTACGAGTTTTCAAATTTAAGAATATACGAATATATGAATAAGTATGAGTACTTTTGGAAAATGGCTTTGGTACGTAAAACCCTATTCCCGGTTCATAGTCTTTTGTTTAATACGTGCTTTGCTCTATATGTAGATACGTGTTGGGTGTGCGATAGCCCCCCTCACTCAGTCGAGTTGTAGAATGACCCCTCTCTTTCCCCCCTCAGTTGCAGGTGCTAGGTTTGGATTCGTGCTAGGCGGCGGTCTTCTTTTGAGTCGTTCGGGTCGAGTCTTTACATTCTGCATCTTCATTACTTTTGCCTTTTCATTGTGAGGTTATGTATAAGTTTGTAATTTAATTCAAATCTGATATGTATATGATTAGAATTGCCCTTGCTGGGCCTTACCTTCTGTCCCAAAAGTTGGCTTGTGTGCCCAAGTTTGCATGTGGCGCGTATGCTTTAATTTCTGTCGGCCCGTGGCCTTGCATGTGTGTATGTTGATCCTGTGCTTCCGCTTCTGGTTTTCGATTTATTGTGCACTCTGTTTCAGGGTCTAGACCGCCTAGCTTAGGTGTGTTTTATTTGTCACCCGTTCGCCATAGCTTGGTGCATGACCGGAGCTCCCATTTCGTCACACATGTCGGGCTATGGTGCGGGGGATGTGGTGCTCCTCGCTAGGGGTGCTACATACAGACTCAACAGACACTGACAACCGCCTAGCTCAAACCTGCAAGACTGAAAAGTGGAAAAGAAGGGGGTCAGTCTCTAGAAGACTGAGCGAGCAGGAGTAACACATATATATAAAGACATGCACATGCAACTCATAAATCCCGAACAAAGTTTTATTTAAAGTTAGTTCCCAAGAGGCCAAGAGAATAAATAAGCAATGCTCGGACTTTACGACTAATCATATTAAATTCATTAAGTTCATAATTCATACATAAACATAAAGGTTCGGCGAGTGAGCGTGCATCATCTCCAACCAAACTCCGACTGTGTACGACAAATATCATTAATACATTAAGTACGTGATCATGCAATACATTATAATACACACAAGTCATATAACATAACATAAGACATAGTCGTTTGGGCAATCCGTGTTTCGGCCTTCCCGCACGGTACATAACAATCATATCGTAATCATAATCATAAAATAAGTTCCAACCTTCTTCCTCCGGGTGGTGGACGGGTTTGCAAGACCCGACCACCTCATACATAATGGCTAGAGGGGTTCATGATGCCCCAAAAGCCCGACTAGCGTTTCCTCGTCAAAACTCGTAACGAGGTCCATTCCGTCGTAAAACATTGATGGAATTAGCATATGGGATCACCGTCGTCCCTTGCCTTCCTGGATAGCCGCATGTACTAAATTCTTGGGCCCGTGAACATAACATACATGCATAACCTCGCCAAAACATTTCAATTCATAAGAAACATAACATATTTCATAATTCGTGAGAAAAGGTTTACTCGATCATAATTTACTCGATGACACTACTTTGAAAATAACGTATATATATATATATATATGTACATAAAGTTTTGGCCAAACTTGTCACTGAAGGTTGTAGGGTTTAATATGTAACTAGAACGAAAACACCCTCACCTGGTACCAGACAAAGCCAAACCCAAAGCAAGTAGTCCACCCTGGAACCTGCACGACCACAAGTCACCACTCCGGGTACACCTGTACCAACTGAACACACAAAACACAGTATAGAACTCAAACTCAGACTCAGACAACCATATAAAGACGCACGGCACAAGCTCAAGCACTTAAGAAATGCAATCACATAAGCAAAGTTCAAATTCATACTAATTTCTTGTAAAATAAAATATCACATAACTCAACATATTCATAAAACACATCAAGAGATGTTCTTATGCACAATTAATTCAAACAAACAAAATGGAAAGGCAATGCATGCCACATGATTTCATATAAATTCATATATCAAATAACCAATTTATAGTCGTACGAATAACTTATTTCTTACGTGCAAAAGTTTCTAATTAAATCCTATAAATTCCATTCAAGTAGTATTTCACATTTTATACAAAAACCACATATTACAAGGCCAATTGAATCGTATAATAGCATGTGATGAATTCATTTAGACCCACGGGGTTACATACCAAATTCTGACTAAGCCATTTAATCATTCAAAGCTCATACAATTCATACATTGCATAATAGATTCAAACTCAATTTAGGTAATTAAACGTTAGTTGCAAAAATCTCAAATTTAATTATCCAAGGCATAATAAAGCAACTTTTACTTCATCAAAATTAGCATAATCGTTTTCAAATGATAAGGTTCAATTAATTCAAGTTATACAAAATTTACATTTTCTAAAATTACACAAACACCCCTTCTGCAAGGGCTATATTAAATCTAATGGCATGGAACTAAACTATTATCAACAACAATCATGAAATCATACATTCATCATTCATTACATATTTTCAAATACCATACAATGCATATTCATTAATTTATCGAGCATACAAGAGCGAATTACATTTTAAAACAATTAACAACTAATACAATTTCGGCATAATGGGGTTCAATTTACAATTCAAAGCATCAATATATATTACATTTCATTTAATACATGATTTCGTACACATTGGAATACAATTCGATCGACAAATCAAGCAATTAGCAACCAAAACAATTAATTTCAAATATGCAAATTATACAAAATGAATCACAACAAATCAACCGGGCATCCGATTGATGAACGGATGGTGGTATTGGACTCACCACAACGAGGCGGACAAACTGTCTGAAGACCGCCGGAACGCCGCCACCGGAACAGTGACGGGCCGCCGCTCGGCCGCCGACGGAACGTGCCGGAAAAATCCCCAAAATTCACTCGTGCAAGTATTCCTCGTGCTCGTTCCAAATCCTCGATCAATTTCTGGAAATTCCAAGCCAAACTCCTCCAATTTCAAATCTAAAAACACGAAACCCTAAAATCTTCAAATCGAAATTACTTCCAAATCGGTGAACGAAAATCGAATCCGAAAAAGGTATTGTCTTACCCGTAACGAGACCTTCGAAACCCGTATAGTGATCGCCGAAAAATATCCCCGAAGCTAGCCCCGCCGCCGCGCCGCCGCGATCCACCGCCAACGGCCCATTCGTGAACCTAAGATGTAGCACCCCAAGCGGTGGGGCACCACACCCCCGCACTATGACCCGACACATGTACGAAATGGAAAGTCCGTACAAGCACCAAGTAACAGCGAACGGGTGACAAACGAAAAAAAACAACCTAAGCTAGGCGGTACCTAAACCCTGTACAAGTGCAAATATACAAAACCTGAATGCGGAAGCGATACAAAATACGAATTCTCAAAAACTTTAATCAGCAATCATAATCCATACATTTCAAAAAGTAAATCAACATAAACTAAACGGGTTCAACTGGCCCTAGAAACCTATCCCGATCAAACATATAATCAAAACGGGTTCATCTAAACCGAGCACCTATCCTAACCTGTCCCGAAATTCATACATTCGAATCATAATTATAAACTTGTGCAAAACCATATCTTAAGTGATGTTATCATAAATTGAAACAAAGTACATAACAGACTCAGACGGACTGACACAACTTACATAAATAAGACTTCAAACATAAACCGAAGCAACATACTTAACAACTTAAACGAACAGATACAGACTCAACAGACACTGACAGCCGCCTAGCTCAAACCTGCAAGACTGAAAAGTGGGAAAGAGGGGGGTCAGTCTCTAGAAGACTGAGCGAGCAGGAGAAATACATATATATAAAAACATGCACATGCAAGTCATAAATCCCGAACAAAGTTTTATTTAAAGTTAGTTCCCAAGAGGGCAAGAGAATAACTAAGCAATGCTCGGACTATATGACTAATCATATTAAATTTATTAAGATCATAATTCATACATAAACATAAAGGCTAGGCGAGTCAGCGTGCATCATCTCCAACCAAACTCCGACTGTGTACGACAAATATCATTAATACATTGAGTACGTGATCATGCAATACATTATAATACACACAAGTCATTTAACATCACATAAGACATAGTCGTTTGGGCAATCCATGTTTCGGCCTTCCCGCACGGTACATAACAATCATATCATAATCATAATCATAAAATAAGTTCCAACCTTCTTCCTCCGGGTGGTGGACGGGTTTGCAAGACCCGACCACCTCATACATAATGGCTAGAGGGGTTCATGATGCCCCAAAAGCCCGACTAGCGTTTCCTCGTCAAAACTCCTAACGAGGTCCGTTCTGTCAGAAAGCATAGATGGAATTAGCATATTGGATCACCGTCGGCCCTTGCCTCCCTGGATAGTCGCATGTACTAAATTCCTGGGCCCGTGAACATAACAAACATGCATAACCTCGCCAAAACATTTCAATTCATAAGAAACATATCATATTTCATAATTCGTGAAAAAGGTTTACTCGATCATAATTTACTCGATGACTCTACTTTGAAAATAACGAATATATATATATATATATATATATATATATATATATATATATATATATGTATACATAAAGTTTTGGCCAAACTTGTCACATAAGGTTGTAGGGTTTAATATGTAACTAGAACGAAAACACCCTCACCTGGTACCAGACAAAGCCAAACCCAAAGCCAATGGTCCACCCCGGAACCTGCACGACCACAAGTCACCACCCCGGGTGCACTTGTACCAACTGAACACACAAAACACAGTACAGAACTCAGACTCAGACTCAGACAACCATATAAAGACGCACGGTACATGCTCAAGCACTTAAGAAATGCAATCAAGTAAGCAAAGTTCAAATTCATACTAATTACTTGCAAAATAAAATATCATATAACTCAACATATTCATAAAACACATCAAGAGATGTTCTTATGCACAATTAATTCAAACAAACAAAATGGAAAGGCAATGCATGCCACATGATTTCATATAAATTCATATATGAAATAACCAATTCATATCCGTACGAATAATGTAACAGCCGTACTCAGGGCCAAGTCGAGAGAGGTAAGTAAAGGGTTACACCGAAAGCATTTATAACCTCGATTCCTAGTAATTCTCTTCATGCATTGCATTTTATGTGACTTATGTGCTTTTATGTGCTATAGTTTAATTAAATGTTCGTAGATTTAATTATTTCCTCTATTTAACTTGTACCTTGAAACTCTTTTCATAGAATCCTAGAAATCTAGTATTCATTCCCTTCTATCACCTAAAACCCCTTCATATGCTTCAAAACCCATTCCTACAGTTTTAGGTTGAAAATTACAAAAATACCCCTAAAGCCCTAGAATTTTCCTACATTCTTCGAAATACTTTGCCTATCCAATATTATAGTCAAAACGATCCTTGAATTATTTTATGAATTTTCATGCATTCACCAAACCTCGATTCCACCCATAGCATATTTTATAAATATTTTCCTTTTTAAAAATTATCATTTTATTTTAAACAAATTAACTTTTATTCAATATTCGAAATTATACTTTAAACGATTCTTGAATTTTTCTCTAAATTATAATGATTTTTCCAAACTTTAAACTTCGTCATAGCTTCGTCAATATAATTTTCTTATGATTTTCATCATCTTTAATATTCATAATTTATAAACGAAAACTCTAAATATTCCACATTTATAACCAAAACGAAGCTTATTTTTCACTCGTTCTTTCATTAATTCATCACTTCAAGTTTTTATCTCTCGACTCTTGAATAAATTTTATATTAATTTACATTTATTTTTATTCGAAATGACGTCATTCATGACAACATGAGCTTCTAGAAGATTTAATTAAATGAATGTAATTTCTCCACATTACCTATATAATTACCAAGCATTTGTTTAAAATGTAGTTTAACCACATCTCCTAAATAATTACCAAGCATTTGTATGAATTAGGAGACATCCACATCTCCCTTAAACTTTCATAAATTGCTCAAAAACCCCTCATGACTACCTATAAATACCCCCCTCAAGCATCATTTATAACTCACAAAATCAACACAAAAATCACTCTCTCTCCCCCCTAAACCTCACGGCATTCTCCTCTCTCTCTCTCACAACAAGGTATGTTTTCTTCTATTATTTGATGCTTTATATAATGTTCTTATTATAATAATAATAGTAGCATGTCTAGGATTAATTAAATTATGCTTTAGGAATTTATTTTATGAAATATGTGCATAATTGTTAGTTTAAATACAATGTGTGTACATTATGGAATTTTACTTAATTAAATACATGAATAATGTGAGTATGTATTTAAATGATTATGATCTTGTTTGGTTAAATTCATGCCTAGAGTAATTTATTTAGAATTATTTTTCATAGAGAATTCATATATTTTGCTATATTATGCTTCAATCTTATGTTATGAATATGAATGTGATTGAACAAGTTACACACCCTCTTTGAATAATCAAATAAGCTCAAGAACATGTTCTTAATGTTCTTGGATGTGTGTGTGTGTGTGTGTGTGCCGTGACTAGTGTGTGTGTGTGTGTGTGAGTTTCATTTTGTGTTATAAAGTGTTTAATTCATAAGAAATTGAATAGTAAATGTTTTCAATAGTAATTTTGACTTTTTGGTCAACTAGAATTTAATTAATTTCGAAATTATTTTAAAAATAATTATAAAATAGGTTTTGGAATTTTTTTAAAGAAAGATTTTTCCCAAATTTTCCAAAAACTGGTAAACTATGTAATATTTTCAAAAGATAACCTACATTGTCCAATTAAACCTTAAATTTCATTTCAAATCTTACAATTAGAATTATAATATAGTTAATAAATATTTGATTAGTTAATGATCCCATAAACCCTGAATTTATTAATTAAACGGGTGAATTTAGGGTTTACCGGGAAATCCTTAACGTATTACATAATATATATACCTTCTATAATTATTTCGTTATGATATTGTGTGCAGTTAGATTAGTTAAGAACTAAGAACATAGTTCTAAGTCAGTAGTAGTTACTACTTTCAGGCGACAATAGGATCGAAGAGTGGAATCCTCACAATTCCACTTAAATCTCGGTACTCGGTGAGGGTTTAAATTCTTTAAACTGAAATCATGATAAAATGTTTTATTGAATTTCCTTTAAACCTTATTATCCCTTTTTGGGAAACTGTTTCATATTAAATTATAGTACTATCCCAAAATTCATGTATTTACCAGGAAAGTACTTAATGCTTTCTCCCGGTAAATATTCTTGTCTTGCAAGCAAAATTATTGTTTTTCCTATGGGCCCGGTGTCTTGGTAGAAGTAGTAGTCCGGGAGGCACGGGCCGAGGTCTACTATTATACCAGCCGCCAACTAGATATTGATGATGGTCTAATTGGAGGTTGGTTATTCCACATCAAGTGACGAGAAAAGGTACGTGCCTCCCACAATATTGTTCATCGTCACTAGGGCTTGCAACCCTACGTGACACTAAGGGGTGAAGGATGGTATTATCGTATTTGTTTTATTAAGTACCGACACCTTGATCATTGTCGTTACTATTTTTCCCGGATTTTAAGGAGTTAAGGTTGGAGAAGCCTAGCTTGCGGGCATCAAAATCATTTTCTCAAAACGGTTCATAAATTTTCTAAAGTATAACCTATATTCCCCCCTACTCCTATTTCAAACAAATATGAACCGGATATTATTGTCATATAATTATTTGTGATTATATAGTATATATATTTCAAACCAAGACTTTCTTGGTCAAAATACTTTCAAAGCCTTATTTACACATGTAAACCTAAAACCCCCCGTCACTTAGTCATTTTGACTAACCCTCTTACTCTTTTAATTCATGATTTCAGGAATCTACGCATCGACGCCTTAGAGGTATCTTGAAGCTTTAAGGTGTCACATTTCAGTTATTTAGAATGATCACGAGTGCATGTACATCTTTCAATAAACACTCCCCTGTGAAGTTAGACCTATCGTTGTAATTACTTATCCAACTTAATAATATGTGTTTCGTTATATATTGTCCCCTTTTTATCGCTCAAGTTTATTTTTCCATTGCGTTTAAATTTCATACTCTGGTATTGTATAGTCTTGTCCGTTCGCCGGAGTATTTCTCGAGTGCTAGGTCTCACATCCACTAGGGAAGTACAACGATGCGGGGTTGTAGTGTTAAGGGGCGCTACAGCTAAGGTGGTTTCAGAGGCTCAGGTTTACATAGAGAGAACTTAACTTAAACATTAGATAGAGAAAGTATTTCTGTAATATCCCGCTCACTCGCCCGTACAGGTACGCCACTTCGAGATTTTTATATGCGCATTTAAATTAATTTAATTATGCAAATACGTATTATTTTAATGATTATGTGATTATTTGAATTTATTTGAATTAATTGATATATTTATAAAATTGAATATTTAAACGTTTTAAGTTTTTAAACTTGTTTTTAATTCGTTTAAGTTTCAACTCGTTTCGAAATTTCGTGAAAATTTGATATGCAAGAATTATACATGTTATGAATTCATTTACGTGCTCGTTTTAGTTTTCCGGACTTGTTTGATATGGTAACGCACAATATTTTATTTGTTGGGGACATGAGGGCCTAACAAGTTTCAGCGCGCCTCGTGTTCCGAAATTTATATCTTGAGCTCGGGAATTCGGATTCGAATTCCGGGAGTGACCCCGGGCTCGTGACGAAGATTGGGAACTAAGGAACCTAGCCTTGTATTTTTCTAAGCCCATTTGATCCTTCGAATTTCGCCCGAAACGTGATCCTCGTGCAGATTTACCACCGTTTACCGTTCTGCCCGGAATTTATTCGTTTTAACTCCGTTTGACCCGATTCTTGAACCTATTTCTTCCTAACACACCCACCTACCCTCCCACTTGCTCATTTCCCTCATTTTCAGCAGCTCCAGGACCGAGAGAGCAGGGGAAAGAAGAAGAGAGAAAGGATTCCTGTCACTATTCACCCAAGCCGGATTTTGAGCTCGTTCGACCATCATTCTTCATCAAATCGAAGAGGTAAGCACATATTCTTGATGTACATCTTCTCCTCTTTCATTTGAGTCCTCTTTTTCTTGCATTCATGGAGATTTGTAGCTGATTTGGTAGGGTGAATGAATAGTAGCGGGTTTGTGTTCTTTTGATGATATCTTGCTCGTTTTTTATCCAATTCTTGATCCGTGAAGTGCTACGTGACCCTTGTTGTATGCTTGATCTATTCCTTACCTTTTATTTCATGTGTGTGCCGAATTTGGAGCTCCACCATTGATGAATTCTTGATTTTCGAAGCTTTTATGCTGAAAATTGATCTCCATACCTTTGCCGGTTGTTTGCTTGATGTTTGGCTCGAGTTGCTGTGTTTTCCTTGCTTTCTTGGTTGAGTTACTTGATCATGTTCATGCCCAAGACATGGCTGCCCCTTCCCCTGCTCCCCTCCATGTCGATATGTTGCTGTTGCTGTTTTATTTTCGGGAACGAATGGCCAACACGGCCGTGTCCAATTCCTTTGAAAAGTTGACACAGCGGTGTTGAGCTCTCGAGTTGGGGCTGCTATTTTTAATAAAATGTGACACGGCCGTGTCATATTATACCTGAGAATGAACACCGCCGTGTCATAATGTAGCACCCCGGAACGGTGGGCCACCACATCCCCCGCACTTAAACCCGAACCCACATATGAAATGGATTTCCATACATGAGCCCAAGCCTAAGCGAACGGGAACCTACACTCACACGCTAGGCTAAGCGGGGCTAAAACTTGAACAGAGCGCGCAAAACAACCAGATAAGAATGCGGAAGCAACAACATAAGGATCGACAAGGAGCTCTATACTAACATATACATAATATACAACGGTCTGACGACCTAAAATAGGTCAAGTATATACATCAAAAGTTCATAATTCTCCATAAGGCATAAGGGGAAATTACATCTAGGTACCCTGTATTTAGGTTTAATTACATAATTACAATTCAAATACAATTCATAAAAATAATCAAAATGCAGCAGGTAAATATGCCGACTCGACCTAAATCCGAAAGTACGACACGACCGACGCACTTCTCCGCCTAGCACGAGCAACCTGCAACTAAAGTGTTCAGTCAAAACTCGACTGAGTGAGGGGGGCTAACGCACACCCACACCATAAATACATATAGAGCATCATAAATAGTCAAAGGGGTCGATCATGAACCGAGCTAGGGTTTTACATATCAAATCATTTTGAAAACATACATATAATATAGAGGAAATTCTAACTCGTTTCACAACCTCCAAAGCATAAAAGAAACATAAACGTCCGACGAGTACGGACCTCCTCAACTCCCCATACAAATCATAAAAACATAAGAATTCATAAATTCATAACTCCTCAACGCCTTGGTGATCGGGAATCAAACCCTCTCCACCCATATGGATTCTATATACATACGGGGTAGCTAACCCACGATATGCCTTCCCCGGTTATTCACCGAGGGCTCAAGGTAATAGCTCCTTCTCAACCTCCAGGAGTCGCACGCCACAACCTCAAATGGGATATGCACAGGCTTAACCCGACGGCCCTTGCCGTCCCGGGCGTCATTACCCACAATCCTTGGGCCCGGATTCATAAGAAACATACCAATAATCCCATCTTTCAGGGTACATCTCGCAGAGTCATAAAAGGAACGTACCAGTGATTCAAAATCATAAGCTCATATACGCCTATACTTATACTTTTTCCATAAATTCATAAGAGGAATTCATAAGGTCATAAACATATCATAAGCATTCGTATTTAACCATATATTACATATATAGCCACATGCGGTATAGGAAATCAATCACATAAAGGCCATAGGTCGCTTATCTATAAGAAAGGATCCTAACCCTCACCTGGAATGTGAAAACCTATCAAAAGAAGCAACCGAACACCTAAACCTCGGGCTCGATGGTATCCTGCAGAGGCTCTGAAACAAAAGAACACAAGACCCGAGACTTAGACTCACATATGAACCACTTAGACGCTCGGAAATGCTTATAAATGCATGGAATGCGAATGAGATGCATATACATGCCAATTTGATCAGACCAAATCATACTCATACCATTCATATCAAATAAGATTACAATTTCAAAACAAGGCCTGTAACGCGTAAAATAACAAGCCAACGATGCATACGAATCATAAACGAAGAAAGAAAATATAAAGAAAAACAACGAAGTGCAAAGCAAGAAGTTGCCGCCGCCATATTATCAAATGACACTGCCGTGTTGGGTTTTAGTTCAAATTGGACACGGCCGTGTCCGATTAAAATTAATTTAGGAGCTTAATACGAGGGGCTGACACGGCCGTGTTGAGTTTCAGTACAAAATGGACACGGCCGTGTCCGATTTTATAAAAATATTCTGCTCCAAGTCGAGAGGCTGACACGGCCGTGTCCAAAACATGCACAAATCTGACACGGCCGTGTTGGCCTATCGTCTTCGAAAAAAAATAACAGCAGCAATAGTGTTCTGCGCCAAAACAGGGGAAGAAGCAGGGGAATCACGCAGCAACCTCAAGCAACAACTTCAGATCACAAAACTCAAGCAAATCGTGGCAAATCACTTCATATTCAACATACAATCATCCAATCATCACAAAAGCTCAAGAATTATCATATATCACAAGTTCATCTAATCAAAATTTGAATTTCCATTAATGGTATCTTCCACCACACTCATCCATATTGAAAAGGGAGATCATATAAGCATATTAGAGTCATAAGAGATCATATATATAACTTCAAACGAAAGCTTAACCCCAAGGAATAAGAAAGATCATCAAACCCTCAAGTTTTATATCATGCTCCATATATACATCAAACATAGCTCAAAGTATGGAATTAATAGCTTAAAATGACCACATACACATGTACATAACAAATACTAACTTACCCCTTGAGAAAGATGGAAGAAAATGGAGATTAGAGCTCAAATTCTCCTTAAGGTGAATAGTGACGGGTTTGAAGCTTTGAACACCCAAAGTTGCTGCACTTTCTCTCTTTTCCCCTTGTGTATACCAACATAGAGAGGGAGAGGGATATAGTATATGGTGTTGGTGAGGTGTGGGCCAAGGTTGAGGTTAACATGTCAAAAGTTGAGGGACTAAGGTGCAAATAGGTGAAAGGTAATCACGTAGAAGCGAGGTAAGTTTCCGTTCGAATTTCAGCGTATCAAATGGGCTTAAAAGATTATGAGGCTTAATCCATCGAACCCGAATCATCGAAACGAGTTCAACGGTGGTCACGAAATTCAAATCTGAATTCCCGAGCTCAAGTTACACACATTGAAACCCAAGGTGCGCTAAAAGCATTTTAGCCTCCTTTAGGTTCCCAACGAAACAATTAATTCAAAGGCTCAACAATGCAACTCGAAAACATATAACGAACATAAATCTAAGTTCATAGCACGTAATTCTCCAATCATACTAAAACAACGTAAAATTCCGAATTCAATTCAAGCATCAACGAATCAAATCTTAACAAATGGCATTCATAATCACATAGAATTCATTCAAATCCATAAGTAATATTTAAAATAAGAATTAAAAGAATAAAGAATATGAATTTAAATAAAATAAATCGCGCACATACGTCATACCTGTATGGTCTGAAAGTCGGGGTGTCACAATCCTTCCCCCTTAAAAAGGACTTGCCCTCAAGTCCGACTCGAGTCCTCAAACAACTCCGGATATAACCTTCTCATTTTCTCCTCGGTTTCCCAAGTCGATTCCTCAGATTTCTGATCCCTCCAAAGTACCCTAACCAAAGGAATCTGCCGGTTTCTCAATTCTTGCATCTTCCGATCCTGAATTGTAACCGGATGCTTTTCTATTGTTAAATCCGGCTCTAACTGAACCTCTTCAACTGGGAGAATTGTTGACTCATCGGGATAATACTTACGGAGTTGAGAGACATGAAACACATTGTGTATCCCGGTCATACTCGGCGGTAAATCCAATCTATATGTTGTTTCTCCGATTCTTTCCAATATCTCAAACGGCCCAAGGTAACGAGGACTAAGCTTTCCACCTTTACCTATACGAGTGAAGCCTTTTCTAGGAGATGCCTTCAAAAAGACTCTATTTCCGACTTCGAACTCTAAGGGCCTTCTTCTCTTATCGGCATAACTCTTTTGACGGGCTTCAGCTGCTCTCATCCTTTGTCGAATCTTATGAACCTTTTCAATGGTATCGACAATCTTTTCCTTAGACTCGGCTCTCTCGAGCTTATTCTCTTCGGTCCACCTCCAATCCTCAATGTCCCAAAATAGAGGAGACCTTCACTTTCTTCCATAAAGTGCCTCGTACGGAGCCATCTTAATCGAACCCTGATAGCTGTTGTTATAAGCTAACTCAACCAAAGGCAGATGCTCATCCCACTTATCTTGGAAGTCCAAAGCACATGCTCTAAGCATATCCTCTAAGTATTGAATTAGCCTTTCAGATTGGCCGTCTGTCTGAGGATGCGAAGCTGTGCTAAACTTGAGCTTAGTGCCCAAACACTTCTGAAGATTCTGCCAAAAGATCGAAGTAAACCGTGGATCCCGATCCGAAACAATACTAGCTGGAACTCCATGTATCCTTACAATCTCCCGAACGTACAACTCGGCTAGCTTAGGAACTTTCTCAGACATCCGAACCTTGAGGAAATGGGCAGACTTAGTCAATCTTGTTGGAAAACACGAATCAGAAAGCAGCGGAATTTAAAAAATTTTCCCAACAAAAGGACCTTGAACTCGCAATCGTGTAACCAAATTCGTAAAGATAGAAAACTTACTTTTCTTTTGTTCTTTCTTGAAGCGTTTCAAGCCACCCAAGAACGCTCTTCTCGCGGCTTGATCCCCTCTCCTTGGTAAAGCTCGAATCTTCAAACTTCTAACTTGAAGTCTCTAGAGAAAGTCCACCAACTTGATCACAATCTAACTAGTAAGGATGCTAGTTCTCTAGTTAGTGTTTAGGCTTAACCTAGGGTTTAATTTAATCTTGGAGAAAGGAAGGTGTTCAACGCATGAACCAAAAGAATTGCCTATTAGCTCTAAAGGGGAGCATGAGCTCCCCTATATATAGGAAAGGGGAGGGGCGGCCGAACCTAGTCCTTATAGACAAAGGATTTGGTCCCTCTCTCTCCTATTACTTGATCATCAAGTATTTTCCAACTTTGACTTTGAATTCTAATTCAAGTCAACTTTTAAGAGAGCTAAAAATATCCAAACTATTTTTGGATAATTTTTATACTTTATTTATTATAAAATAAATAACTTATTTTTATCTAATTAATTAATTCATAATTAATTAACTAGATTATTTTCTCCAAAATTAGACTTTCTTTTTAATTCAAAATTAAACCAAAGTCTATTAAATAATTAACTAATTAATTATTTAATATATATATAATATATATATATACACACGTGTGTGACACGTGTCACAGTGACACGTGTCACTCACGTGAGCCACACGTGTGACTTCACACGTGTGGAACCCTCTTGGCCCGATTAACTCGTTTAATCATTTTCAAGCCTCAACTCATGTAACCAAGTTGTTGTGTGTGACCCTCTAGGTTCTCAATTCAATTAGCAGTGACCCTAATTAATTAATTCACTAATTAATTAATCAGTCCACAGATTAAACGACCATAATCTAGCAACAGGTGTTTAACCCCTAGCTGAATTGGAATGTTCAGATTCGACAGAACCTTTAAGTCATTGATTCATGTGAGATACAATCCTCCTACCTACTATCTCTCAACCAAGATCCTTCCTTTCCCATTTAGGAATCTTCTCACACGGGGCACCTCAGTGAACTTACTTATTAAAGTAAGCACCCTCATGTATCACGCACGTATCAACTATACACTTTGCACCTCCATGAAACAAGGTGGTCCTTCTTAAGGGCGTGATCCCACAAGCAAGCCTTAGAGGAGTCAGGTTGACACTCCCACTGTCTGTAGGACTCATCAGCTTGGAGTATTTTACTAATCATGACTTATGTGATATAGGGCTCGTTTCATGAACCATTTCACCTAAATGGTAGAGTCCTAAAGTCATCAGGATTAGGGGAGTTCTCATACATGCACAGCTAAAGTAAACGCATACCAAACAAGAGCATATAAAGAAGTGTTGCCTCAATTCGTTATTTTATTCAAAGATTGTCTGTGATTACAATAAGGAAAAGCATAAAGCGGATATACAATCGGCTTTCTAGGGCACTATTCCTAACAAATCTGTCCACAATTACCGTCAAAGCCATTCTAGAGCTACTCTAAGTCCCATCTTCTGAAGATGACCTTGGAAAGCTTCTCGACTAAGGGGTTTAGTAAGTGGATCTGCCACGTTCTCTGCTGATGTGACCCTCTCAATTAGCACATCTCCTCTTTTGATAATATCACGGATTAGGTGATACTTCCTCATAATGTGCTTGGTCTGTTGGTGAGATCTCGGTTCTCTTGCTTGAGCAACCGCCCCAGTGTTGTCACAAAACACAGTAATGGGGTCTTTCATGCTAGGAACAACATTCAACTCTTGAATGAAGTTTCTAATCCAAACACCTTCCTTAGCTGCATCATTTGCAGCTAAGTATTCGGCCTCAGTGGTCGAATCTGCAGTGGTAGTTTGCTTGGAACTCTTCTAACTCACTGCTCCGCCGTTTAGGCAGAAAATGTATCCTGACATTGACTTAAAATCATCTAAGTCTGATGCAAAGCTTGCATCGCAGTATCCTTCGACAGTAAGATCTTTCTGACCTCCGTAAACTAAGAATAAATCTTTAGTACTTTTCAAGTACTTAAGAATATTCTTCACGGCAGCCCAGTGACCATCTCCAGGGTCAGATTGGAAACGACTTATCACACTAAGTGCATAAGCCACATCCGGTCGAGTACATAACATTGCATACACTATGCTACCTATTGCTGATGCATAAGGTGTATGAGTCATTCTATCCTTCTCAAGGTTAGTCTTAGGACACATCTTCTATGAAAGACATGTTCCTACACTCATAGGAAGGTTCTTAACCTTTGCTGACTCCATATTGAATCTCTTCAATACTTTGTCAATGTACATCGACTGTGATAGTCCTATTAACCTTCTAGATCTATCTCTATAGATTTTGATTCCAAGGATATAGGACGCATCACCAAGATCTTTCATCTCGAATTGGTTCGATAACCATAACTTAGTCACTTTCATGTCATCCTTCGAATTCCCAATAAGAAGGATGTCATCAACATAAAGTACTAAGAATTGCACTGAGGTCTCCAATTCCTTTCTATACACACATGATTCATTCGAAATTTGGATGAAGCCAAACGCTTTGACCGATTCATCAAATCGAATGTTCCAATTCCTAGAAGCCTGTTTCAATCCATAGATTGATCTTTGGAGTTTGCAAACCTTTTGCTCACTCCCACTGAATGTGAAACCTATGGGTTGCTCCATATAAATGTCTTTATCAATGTCACCATTGAGAAAGGCAGTTTTCACATCCATTTGCCATATCTCATAGTCATAATAAGCAGCAATGGCAAGCATGATTCGAATAGACTTTTGCATTGCAACTGGTGAAAAGGTTTCGTCAAAGTCCACGCCGGGTCTTTGAGTGAATCCTTTTGGAACCAGTCTTGCTTTGTAGGCTGCAATGCTTCCATCAACTCCAAGCTTTCTCTTAAAGATCCATTTGCAACCTATGGGTTTGACCCCATCAGGCAAATCTACCAAGGTCCAAACTTGGTTGGAGTTCATGGAATCCATTTCGGATTTCATGGCTTCTATCCACTGTTCAGAGTCAGAATCTGAAAGTGCCTCCTCATATGTTGAAGGATCATTATCCTTTTGAGAGATTTCATGGAAGAATCCATACCATCTCTCCGGCTGTCTAGGAGTGCGTTCAGAACGCCTTAGAGGAGGGTTTTCGTGTGTATCGAAATTCGTGATTGGTTGTGGTTGATAAGAGTGGGACGTTTCTTCAGTGGGTGGTGTGGGGTCACTTTGTACTTCTTCTAATTCTATGATCTTGCCTTTCTTTTCTTTAAGGAACGGTTCCTCAAGAAAAGTGGCATTTCTGGAAACAAACACCTTTTGCTCAGATTGATCATAGAAGTAGTATCCTATGGATTCCTTAGGATAACCTACAAAGTAGCACAAGTTAGAACGAGATTCTAACTTATCTCCCACTGTCCTCTTCACGTAAGCAGGACAACCCCAAATTCTTAAGTAAGAATAACTAGGGATTTTACCATGCCACATTTCATAGGGCGTCTTGGGGACTGACTTAGAGGGAACTAGATTCAGAATCTTTGCTGCACTTTCTAGGGCATAACCCCAGAAAGAAGGTGGTAAGTCAGTGAAACTCATCATGGAACGAACCATATCAAGTAAGGTTCGATTCCTTCTCTCGGAAACTCCATTAAGCTGAGGAGTTCCCGGAGGAGTCCACTGAGAGATAATCCCATTATCTTTGAGATGATTAAGGAATTCTTCACTAAGATACTCGCCTCCTCGATCAGATCGAAGTGCTTTGATCTTGTGACCAGTTTGGTTCTCAACCTCCTTTTGAAATTCTAAGAATTTCTTAAAAGCTTCAGATTTATACTTCATTAAGTATACATAACCATACCGACTAAAGTCATCAGTAAAGGTTATGAAATACTGATGATTGCTTCTAGTGCTTACACTAAGCGGTCCACAAACATCAGTATGGATCAAATCCAAAACCTCAGTGGCACGTTCCACAGTTCCTCTAAAAGGGACTTTGGACACTTTTCCCTTGAGACAGGATTCGCAAGAAGTTAACTCTTCGAGATCATTTTCAGAGAATGATCCTAAAGTGTTTATCTTGCTAATTCTGTTCTTGGAAATATGTCCTAATCTAGCGTGCCATAAGGGAGCTGAAACTTTGCCATCTCTCTTACGCTTTGTTTCTCGTTGTATATTCATAATATTGATGTTTTGAGTTAGGTAAAGTCCATTACTTAGAGTACCGATATGAACGGAAGAGTTGTTCGGTTTGATAAAGTATTTACCATTCTTAATATAAGTTTCATAACCTTCACAATCTAATATTGGAATTGAAATTATATTACGAATAATGCTCGGTACATAAAGGACTTTATTTAATACTAACTCAAAACTACCTAAATCTAATCTAATTGTGCCTAAAGCTCGAGCTTCAACGTTTGAGCCATCGTCGATCTTCAAGACACATTCTCCTTCTTTGAGTTGTTGGACTTCACTTAGCATCTGTACATCATTACAGATATGGGTCCCACAACCGGTATCAAGTACCCAAGAACTAGAATTAATAGAAAGATTTACTTCAACGAGAAAGATACCTTTCTTTAGAGTAGCCTTGTACTCTGGGCTGTTTCTCCTCCAATGTCCCGCTTTGCCACAATGGAAGCAAACATCCTCTTTCTGATCACGCTTCTTCTTTTGGGCCTTCCCCTTCGAAATGCCACCAGTGGGCCTAAGGGGTTTCTTCTTCTTCTTTTGGGCTTTCCTGCCCTTACCTTTAGAAGGCCCAGAAGAGGAAGATGGAGCATTCACCATCAAAACCTTATTGTCCTTCTTGATCGTGCTTTCAGCAGTCACAAGCTGACTAATCAGCTCAGCTACAGTAGCACCAACATGATTCATGTTGAAGTTAAGGACAAATGGGTTGAATGATGGTGGGAGCGAAGCTAGCAACAAATCCACTGAAAGCTCATCTTTCAGTGGCATGTCCATGGAAGCAAGTTTCTCAGTAAGGGCAAGCAACTTGAGTCCATATTCATGGACACTTGAACCTTCCCTCATTCTCAAGTGGAACAATTCCTTTGAAGTGTTATACCTTGTAACACGTTCATGAGGGCGGTACAGTTGCTCTAAGTGGTCGTAAATCTCCCAAGCAAATTCCATGGCCTCATGTTGCCTTTGCAAGTCCGGAGACATGTTAGCCAACATAAGGCAACGGGCTTGGAGATTATCATCCTTCCACTTCTGAATCGCGTCCCGCTCGGCCCGAGTGGGAGCCTCCCCTTCGGGACTAGGCTCCCCTTCGAAGAGAACATAAGTTCTCTTCTCAGAATCTAAAATGATTTTTAGATTCCTCAGCCAATCAGAATAGTTGGGACCAGTCAACTTGTTTGACTCGAGGATCGATACAAGAGGGTTTTTGGTTGCCATTTCAAAACGCGTAGAGAATCACAGAATCTACGACCTAAATGGTAAAACAGAGAACTAGTGAGCATGCTGAATTATAACGATATACAAAAGACAAGGTCTTTAATCTATTGTAGCTCCCACTGTTTTTCAAAGATCTATAATTCCCAAAGATCTAAGAGGAACACGTTTCCCAATGGGTACTAAGATCCTAGGCATTTTACCTCGAACCCACGACTCGCGGACATTCTAAGTAAGAACCCTAGGTAGGTACAACTTACCAATTCTAACACCTTTAGAACTCTTAGTAATTGTTTTTGCATCACCTATCTTTCAATATGGACCCACGACTCGTGCGACATCCATATTTACTTAGGCGTTAAGCTAGACCCATCAATCATAAGATCATGACCAAAACTTAGTTCGAACGACCCATGACTCGCGGACATCGCCCTTGCTAAAATTGACCACGAAATATTGATCATTTAAAATGATTAATTAGGTAACTAAGAACTAATAAGCTCCACTAGCTATCCCACGACTCGCGGACAATATCTAGCTTTACTTACTAAACTTAAAACCTATTGATGGAATGCTAGGAATTTAATTCAAAATTTGCATCTCGAATTAAACACCTATTTGTTCGAAATTAGCTTAATATTTAAGGGGAATTTTTGAATCAACCGGAGAGTTGTCCGGTTCGACCTCACCAGCATATATGTTATCCAATTTTATTAGTCTTGATTAATGCAAGTACACTTAAATGCATATCAAACAAGCACATAAACAGATAACATGTCCTAGCATGATACTAACATGTAATGATCATGGGTTCTACCTATCTTATGCGTGATATATGGGAGCCACTCCACAATCACAAGTTCTAACATACATGCCACATAAACAGTTTAAATCACATAAGGGAAAGCGGTAACAAAATATGAGCCCTATCTCTATTACATTTAACAATTGAGATTCCCCTCCCTAACATTTTGAGGGGTCTTCACTTATGGCCTCCTTGTTACTTGAATGTGGTCCATCTTACTCCATGGGTGCATTGTCTCCAAAATGAAAATAAAACCTCACCACCTATCTCTACTCTCAAATTACAATAAAAAGAAAAAGACATAAAGTAATAAGGCTCAATCTTCATATTGGCCTTAGACAATTACACGGGGCATACCCCGGCCTCAAAAACAGTAATATGGAAAGCCACATAATAAATCACATAACAGTACGCACATAAGTGAGGCTCCAACCTCAATTGAAAAACGCAACTATAGGGCTCCAACCCCAATTTAAACCATCCATGTGCATAAATTAAAACCATACATAGATCTAAACCCATGATCACCTAACATGCTTTTGCGAGAATTCAAATTTACCCAATAAATTAAAATTCTCGTTTCAAGTCCTAATGACTTAAAACACGACTTGATGCGAGTCTTATTTATAAAAGTTTTCAACAAATCCCAAATTACCAAAACAAATAAAATTCCAATTAATTTCTGAAAATTAATAATTTTATTTACAATGCAATTTCCCAAAATATAAACTGTTTCTATTTCTCAAAATTCCCAATTTTAAGTTTTATTTAAAAAAATTAAAATAAATATTCAAAAATAAAATTTTAAAATTAAAATAAAATTCGGGACTGTATTGCACGAAACACGAAAAGGGATTACGAAAAAAATGGGCCCGTACGCGAAGGGGCTGCACGTCGCAGGCACGCACAGCACGCGGCCAAGGCCGCGCGAGTGCGCGCTGCTTCACGCGGCCCCTGTCGGTTTCTTGCGGGCGTCTCGGCAGGCAGTCTCGGCCGAGACTGGTGGGCTCGCCTAGGCGCGCCCAGAACGCCTCCCGCGCGGTTGCGGGAGGGAGTAGGCGCAAGGCCTGCGCACGCCTAGGACAGGCGGGCGGTGCGCGCGACGCCTTCGCGCGCGGGGTTTCGCGTGTTCGTAATCCAGGCTTTTCGTTTCATGTTTTCGTTCAAAAGCGAAACCAATCCAAGAAATCCAAAAACAGTTTATACAGTTTCAAATCTAAAATAGTTTTCAAAAATTAAATTTTGCAAAAACCAATTTTCAGAAACTTTCAGGAAAAAATACAGTTTCGTAATTCAGGCTTTCTAAAACAATTACAAATACTCAATCGCATCAAGCCTAAGAATTTCTACCAAATTCAGAATAATTGAGACGAATCAGAAACACGATTAACGAGGTGGCTCTGATACCACTTGTTGGAAAACACGAATCAGAAAGCAGCGGAATTTAAAAAATTTTCCCAACAAAAGGACCTTGAACTCGCAATCGTGTAACCAAATTCGTAAAGATAGAAAACTTACTTTTCTTTTGTTCTTTCTTGAAGCGTTTCAAGCCACCCAAGAACGCTCTTCTCGCGGCTTGATCCCCTCTCCTTGGTAAAGCTCGAATCTTCAAACTTTTAACTTGAAGTCTCTAGAGAAAGTCCACCAACTTGATCACAATCTAACTAGTAAGGATGCTAGTTCTCTAGTTAGTGTTTAGGCTTAACCTAGGGTTTAATTTAATCTTGGAGAAAGGAAGGTGTTCAACGCATGAACCAAAAGAATTGCCTATTAGCTCTAAAGGGGAGCATGAGCTCCCCTATATATAGGAAAGGGAAGGGGCGGCCGAACTTAGTCCTTATGGACAAAGGATTTGGTCCCTCTCTCTCCTATTACTTGATCATCAAGTATTTTCCAACTTTGACTTTGAATTCTAATTCAAGTCAACTTTTAAGAGAGCTAAAAATATCCAAACTATTTTTGGATAATTTTTATACTTTATTTATTATAAAATAAATAACTTATTTTTATCTAATTAATTAATTCATAATTAATTAACTAGATTTTTTTCTCCAAAATTAGACTTTCTTTTTAATTCAAAATTAAACCAAAGTCTATTAAATAATTAACTAATTAATTATTTAATATATATATATACACACGTGTGTGACACGTGTCACAGTGACACGTGTCACTCACGTGAGCCACACGTGTGACTTCACACGTGTGGAACCCTCTTGGCCCGATTAACTCGTTTAATCATTTTCAAGCCTCAACTCATGTAACCAAGTTGTTGTGTGTGACCCTCTAGGTTCTCAATTCAATTAGCAGTGACCCTAATTAATTAATTCACTAATTAATTAATCAGTCCACAGATTAAACGACCATAGTCTAGCAACAGGTGTTTAACCCCTAGCTGAATTGGAATGTTCAGATTCGACAGAACCTTTAAGTCATTGATTCATGTGAGATACAATCCTCCTACCTACTATCTCTCAACCAAGATCTAGGGCAAGGGAATAATCAGAATCCTAATAATCCGGTCTTAAAGCTAAGTGCATTTCATATCCATTTGATCTCAATCCAAGAAACCCTTTTCTTGATGTCTTGATCTACTGCCTTGGCCAAGGACTCCATATGGCATATGAATGACTTACACAATAAGAGATCACCTTGCAAATGCAAGTGTAGGTCCTTTCTTGATTCTCATTCACTTTCATGAATCACTTGTGCAGCCCCAGCATAAACCTTGAATCAGTTGTCTAAGGCGACACCCTTTAAAGCTTATACCTAAGACTAAAGAGTTAACTCATAAAGTGAGAAGGAACCTCAAGTCTAAGGATCAATTAATCACATCAATGACTCGTGAGATATTTCCTAATCTGGAAGTTTCCATTTCCTGAAATAGAAACTTCCTTTCCCATTTAGGAATGTTCTCACACGGGGCACCTCAGTGAACTTACTTATTAAAGTAAGCACCCTCATGTATCACGCACGTATCAACTATACACTTTGCACCTCCATGAAACAAGGTGGTCCTTCTTAAGGGCGTGATCCCACAAGCAAGCCTTAGAGGAGTCAGGTTGACACTCCCACTGTCTGTAGGACTCATCGGCTTGGAGTATTTTACTAATCATGACTTATGTGATATAGGGCTCGTTTCATGAACCATTTCACCTAAATGCTAGAGTCCTAAAGTCATCAGGATTAGGGGAGTTCTCATACATGCACAGCTAAAGTAAACGCATACCAAACAAGAGCATATAAAGAAGTGTTGCCTCAATTCGTTATTTTATTCAAAGATTGTCTGTGATTACAATAAGGAAAAGCACAAAGCGGATATACAATCGGCTTTCTAGGGCACTATTCCTAACAAATCTGACCACAATTACCCAAATTCCATCAAACCCTCCTTTGACTCTAGGCAAGCCGGACACGAAGTCCATGGTCACTTGCTCCCACTTCCACTCGGGAATAGGAAGTGGTTGGAGAGTTCCTCCCGGCTTCTGGTGCTCTGCCTTCACCTTTTGACACGTTAGACATCGCTTCACGAAATTCGTGACGTCCCTTTTCATGCCATTCCACCAGAATTTCTCTTTCAGGTCCCGATACATCTTAGTACCTCCCGGATGAATCGAGTACCTCGAGCGATGTGCCTCCTCAAGTATAATCCTCTTGAGCTCTTCTGGGACACATATTCTCGCTTCGAACCTTAACAAACTAAAATCATCAATCCCAAACTTGGAATTCGTGTCATCCTTAGAACGATTTACCAACTTCTGAATCTCGGCATCCGAGGCCTGAGCTTCCAATAACTGTTGTTTCAAATCCGGTATTATCGTGAGATTCGCTAACCAAGTCCCCGAAACCAATGTCTCTGAACCCAACCTTGAAGAACCTGCTTCCAGCGTAGCCACACTCGCCTTTCTACTCAAGACATCGGCGACCACATTCGCTTTACCCGGATGGTATTGAATGGTGAAATCGTAGTCCTCTAATAACTCCATCCAACGCCTCTGTCTTACATTCAAATCTTTCTGAGAAAAGAGATACTTGAGGCTTTGGTGATCCGTAAACACCTCGAACGTGGTACCGTAGAGATAGTGTCGCCACTTCATCAAAGCGAACACAACGGCAGCTAATTCAAGATCGTGGGTAGGGTAATTCTTCTCATGCTCCTTCAACTTCCTTGAAGCATAAGCTACCACTCTACCGTGCTGCATCAAAACACAACCAAAACCCTCTTTTGAAGCATCCGTATAAACTGCATAACCCTCTGTACCCTCGGGTAGGGTAAGAACTGGTGCTGAAGTTAACTTCACCTTCAAAGTCTGAAAACTCGCCTCAAACTTATCATCCCATTCAAATTTCACTTCCTACTTAGTTAGGCGAGTCAACGGGGCGGAAATTTTAGAGAAATCCTTAACAAATCTGCGGTAATAACCGGCCAACCCAAGAAAACTCCGAATCTCTGAGACATTTCTCGGTCTCTCCCAACGAAGCACGGACTCAACCTTAGATGGATCAACTTCAATCCCATCACCTGAAATTATATGTCCCAAAAACATAACTCGGTCGATCCAGAATTCTCACTTGCTGAACTTTGCATACAACTTATGTTCCCTCAAAGTTTCCAAGACGATCCGTAGATGTTGAGCATGCTCTTCAGCCGACCTTGAATACACCAGAATATCGTCTATAAAGATCACCACGAACTTGTCAAGAAAAGGCCTGAACACTCGGTGCATCATATCCATAAATACAGCTGGAGCATTAGTTAATCCAAACGGCATGACAACGAATTCAAAGTGCCCATATTTGGTATTAAAACCAGTCTTCGGAATATCCTCCTCCCTAATTCGCAGCTGATAGTATCCCTGCCTCAAATCTAACTTGGAGTAGACTTTCGAGCCTTGTAGAATATCAAATAACTCCTCGATGTGAGGCAAAGGGCATTTGTTCTTCACGGTCATCCGATTCAGCTCACGGTAATCTATACACATTCGTAGCGTTCCGTCCTTCTTCTTTACAAATAGAACGGGAGCACCCCACGGAGAAATGCTCGGACGAATGTAACCGCAAGCTAGAAGCTCATCAAGCTGCGTTTTTAACTCCTTTAACTCTGCAGGAGCCATTCTATAGGGAGTCTTCGAAAAAGGCTCTGCTCCGGGATAAAGGTCGATTACGAACTCAATGTCCCTATCGGGTGGCAAAGAACCCAATGTCTCAGGGAATACATCGGCATACTCCCGCACGAGCTCCGTCTCCTCAAGTTTAGCCTGATCCTTCGGTCTATTCAAAAGATAGGCCACGAAACCTATCGCACCATCCCGGACCAGTTTACTCGCCTCAACGACAGAAATAAACGGGCTTGACTTCACCTTCTCGCCCTTAAATACCACTAAACCAAAAGAAACCTTCTTCTCCCAACAATCCATCTGAGCCCCATGTTCAGACAACCAATCCATTCCGAGGATTACATCATACCTCTTCATCGGCATTTCAATCAAATCAGCGAGGAAAACCCTGTCTTCAAAACTCACTGGACAACCCTGATAAATCCTGCAAGTAACAAGACTTCCGCCAAGAGGCGAACTAACCACATAATCATGCGCACAGAGGGTAACAGGCAAACACAACGAAGAAGCAAGATCCCGAGAAATAAATGAATGAGATGCCCCGGGATCGAACATTGCATGAAATATAGTGCCATGAATGCTTACGGTACCTTCAATCACGGCATTAGGATCAAGATTTGCAGCTTCCTCTTCCTCGGCCCCGAGTGCATAAGCTCTAGCCTGAATTGCGGGCCTCTGATTATTCCCCGCTGCCTGTCCTGGCCTTTTGTTCGGGCATTGATTAAGCATGTGATCCGGCGAACCACAACCGTAGCACCTCTTGTGAAGTTTGAAGCAATTTTCAACAAGATGGATGCCCTTGCAATATTTGTATTGGACTTGAATGGTGCCGGTAAGGCTAGAGGTTGAGCCTTTTGTCCTGCCGGCTTGAATTGCTTGTTTTGAGGCTTTACCGGTGCAAAAGCTTGGTAAGCTGGCCTTTTTCCATATTTGTTCTGACCTCCCGAGCTAGAACCCTGTCCGGTATGAGAAGTCCTCCTCCTTCTAGCAACCATGCGATCCTCTACCTTCAAACCCTTCTCGGTAACTAACGCCCAAGTGTCGGTATCAACCGCTTCGAGTGCATCCTTCATATCTTCTCTTAAACCTCGAAAGAACTTCAAAGCCTTGTGGCGGTCATCGTTGGCAACGTTCGGAGCATACCTTGACAAACAGTCGAACTCATCAATGTATTCGGTGACCGTCTTCTCACCTTGTTTCAAGTTCATGAACTGTTGGAGTCTTCGGTCCCTAGCGGCGATTGGAATGAACTTATTACGAAACTCCCGAGTGAAGGTCTCCCAATTAATCTCATCACCGGTGGCATCCAAACGGGCTCGGATGCTAGTCCACCAACTATAAGCCTGACCTTGCACCATTATGAGGGTGCTCCTTGCCTTCTCAACTGATTCACATGGTATCAACTCCCAAATTCTTTCTATTTGGATTAGCCACTCCTCGGCTTCGATATCATTCCCACCTTCAAACTTGGGGGGGTTCTGATTCCTGAACTCCCGTAGAATTTGAGTGACTTGCCCTCCTTCGTGATTGACACCCGGAGGTGTATTCTGGCGATACCGGTTATCCAAATATGCACATAATCTCGCCATGAATCCCTCAGGTTCCATGTTGTTCTCGGCTTGTGGGGAACGATCCCGGTGATGTCTATGGCCCGGAGACCTGTCACGATGATGATCTCTTCTCGGAGGCATACTACAACATCCAAAGAATTCCAATATACATGCGAGCGGTTAGTACATGATCATGTGCACAATTCATAGAAATTCAAGTAAATGAGGCACATAAATGCACATAATCACATTGTCCTAATCCGAACGACCTAGACGTACCCAACACGACTCTAGAGTTCCGATTTTGCAACCGGGAGCTCTGATACCACTTTAAGATGTAGCGCCCCGGAACGGTGGGCCACCACATCCCCCGCACTTAAACCCGAACCCACATATGAAATGGATTTCCATACATGAGCCCAAGCCTAAGCGAACGGGAACCTACACTCACACGCTAGGCTAAGCGGGGCTAAAACTTGAACAGAGCGCGCAAAACAACCAGATAAGAATGCGGAAGCAATAACATAAGGATCGAAAAGGAGCTCTATACTAACATATACATAATATACAACGGCCTGACGACCTAAAATAGGTCAAGTATATACATCAAAAGTTCATAATTCTCCATAAGGCATAATTAGAATTCAAATACAATTCACAAAAATAATCAAAATGCAGCAGGTAAATATGCCGACTCGACCTAAACCCGAAAGTACGACACGACCGACGCACTTCCCCGCCTAGCACGAGCAACCTGTAACTAAAGTGTTGAACGGAAGGGGTCAGTCAAAACTCGGCTGAGTGAGGGGGGCTAACGCACACCCACACCATAAATACATATAGAGCATCATAAATAGTCAAAGGGGTCGATCATGAACCGAGCTAGGGTTTTACATATCAAATCATTTTGAAAACATACATATAATATAGAGGAAATTCTAACTCGTTTCACAACCTCCAAAGCATAAAAGAAACATAAACGTCTGGCGAGTACGGACCTCCTCAACTCCCCATACAAATCATAAATACATAAGAATTCATAAATTCATAACTCCTCAACGCCTTGGTGATCGGGAATCAAACCCTCTCCACCCATATGGATTCTATATACATACGGGGTAGCTAACCCACAATATGCCTTCCCCGGTTATTCACCGAGGGCTCAAGGTAATAGCGCCTTCTTAACCTCCAGGAGTCGCACGCCACAACCTCAAATGGGATGCGCACAGGCTTATCCCGACGGCCCTTGCCGTCCCGGGCGTCCTTACCCACAATCCCTGGGCCCGGATTCATAAGAAACATACCAATAATCCCATCTTTCAGGGTACATCTCGCAGAGTCATAAAAGGAACGTACCAGTGATTCAAAATCATAAGCTCATATACGCCTATACTTATACTTTTTCCATAAATTCATAAGAGGAATTCATAAGGTCAAAAACATATCATAAGCATTCGTATTTAACCATATATTACATATATAGCCACATGCGGGATAGGAAATCAATCACATAAAGGCCATAGGTCGCTTATCTATAAGAAAGGATCCTAACCCTCACCTGGAATGTGAAAACCGATCAAAAGAAGCAACCGAACACCTAAACCTCGGGCTCGATGGGATCCTGTAGAGGCTCTGAAACAAAAGAACACAAGACCCGAGACTTAGACTCACATATGAACCACTTAGACGCTCGGAAATGCTTATAAACGCATGGAATGCGAATGAGATGCATATACATGCCAATTTGATCAGACCAAATCATACTCATACCATTCTTATCAAATAAGATTACAATTTCAAAACAAGGCCTGTAACGCGTAAAATAAGAAGCCAACGATGCATACGAATCATAAACGAAGAAAGAAAATACAAAGAAAAACAACGAAGCGCAAAACAAGAAGTTGCCGCCGCCATATTATCAAATGACACGGCCGTGTTGGGTTTTAGTTCAAAATGGACACGGCCGTGTCCGATTAAAATTAATTCAGGAGCTTAATACGAGGGGCTGACACGGCCGTGTTGAGTTTCAGTACAAAATGGACACGGTCGTGTCCGATTTTATAAAAATATTCTGCTCCAAGTCGAGAGGCTGACACGGCCGTGTCCAAAACATGCACAAATCTGACACGGCCGTGTTGGCCTATCGTCTTCGAAAAAAAATAACAGCAGCAATAGTGTTCTGCGCCAAAACAGGGGAAGAAGCAGGGGAATCACGCAGCAACCTCAAGCAACAACTTTAGATCACAAAACTCAAGCAAATCATGGCAAATCACTTCATATTCAACATACAATCATCCAATCATCACAAAAGCTCAAGAATTATCATATATCACAAGTTCATCTAATCAAAATTTGAATTTCCATTAATGGTATCTTCCACCACACTCATCCATATTGAAAAGGGAGATCATATAAGCATATTAGAGTCATAAGAGATCATATATATAACTTCAAACGAAAGCTTAACCCCAAGGAATAAGAAAGATCAGCAAACCCTCAAGTTTCATATCATGCTCCATATATACATCAAACATAGCTCAAAGTATGGAATTAATAGCTTAAAATGACCACATACAGATGTACATAACAAATACTAACTTACCCCTTGAGAAAGATTGAAGAAAATGGAGATTAGAGCTCAAATTCTCCTTAAGGTGAATAGTGACGGGTTTGAAGCTTTGAACACCCAAAGTTGCTGCACTTTCTCTCTTTTCCCCTTGTGTATACCAACATAGAGAGGGAGAGGGATATAGTATATGGTTTTGGTGAGGTGTGGGCCAAGGTTGAGGTTAACATGTCAAAAGTTGAGGGACTAAGGTGCAAATAGGTGAAAGGTAATCACGTAGAAGCGAGGTAAGTTTCCGTTCGAATTTCAGCGTATCAAATGGGCTTAAAAGATTATGAGGCTTAATCCATCGAACCCGAATCATCGAAACAAGTTCAACGGTGGTGACGAAATTCGAATCCGAATTCCCGAGATCAAGTTACACACATTGGAACCCAAGATGCGCTAAAAGCATTTTAGCCTCCTTTAGGTTCCCAACGAAACAATTAATTCAAAAGCTCAACAATGCAACTCTAAAACATATAACGAACATAAATCTAAGTTCAAAGCACGTAATTCTCCAATCATACTAAAACAACGTAAAATTCCGAATTCAATTCAAGCATCAACGAATCAAATCTTAACAAATGGCATTCATAATCACATAGAATTCATTCAAATCCATAAGAAATATTTAAAATAAGAATTAAAAGAATAAAGAACATGAATTTAAATAAAATAAATCACGCACATACGTCATAACTGTACGGTCTGAAAGTCGGGGTGTCACACATAACTTTCGGAATTAAATTCTTTAGTTGCAAACTTTGCAGCTGTTGCGTAGTGCATGGAGTGGAGATGCATGCTTACGTACCTTATTGTTTCATGCCTTCAAAGTTGTTTATTTTCTATTAATAATCCATGATATGAATATATATTATAATATATGTTCTGCAATTAATATACACTGATTATAATATGTTATAATATATATATATGTTTGTCTTTTATTGTAATTTGTGGAATTAATTGAAAACCCTTTTTAGGTGTTGGTCTTTTATGTTGCGTGAGTGATTTTATTCCGTGTTTTATTTCTTCTCGCTTCATCTATGCCTCGTATGTAAGGTTAACTTGTTATATTATATGTTAAGATGTTTAATTTGATTTTATGGACTTGCTTTCAATATGTAAACGTGACCGGGATTGCATATTCGTTTTGATGCTACGTGTGGAACTTTCTTGAGCTTGTTGCATTCCTTGCTCGTTCTAACCTTGTATATGTATGAGTTGTGATATAATTTGCTATGTATGATGTTTATTTGACATGTTATGCTTTAATTCTTGCCTCATTCTTATGATTTGACTCTTGGGTACGTACATGAACTTGAACGCTTAACGTGCTATATCTTGTTACTTCTTTTGCATCACTTGCATACATATGCATTCGCCGAGCGTCTAATTGGTTCATTTTGAGTTTAAGTATGTCTCTTGTTGTCTCTTTGTTCTTAAGTTCGTTCCTTGGTTGGAGAAGTGGTCTTTAGACGTCCGTTTGCTCCTTTTATTTCTGTTACTTCTCGGAGGTGAGGTTTCTTTCTTTTAGTTATTATGACCTACAACTCCATATGTGATTTCAAGCCCGCATGTGACCTATACGTATATATATACTTAGATACGTGTTCGATATGTAATTTGTGGGAATTGGCCCTTTTGTTATAAAACGTTTGAAAACGCTTTTATGTATAAGTAAGCTATTTTCGTTCTTTTGTTTTGAAAAGGGTTGGCGTGTGTTTGTGATAAGTTTTGGCGAGATAAGCTTTTTGTGATCAGTGTAAGCGTGACTTTCGTTTGGGCCCCGGAGTTGTGTGGTTGGGAGACCCGGGACGACCATTGGGGTCGCCGGTGCAAGCCCGGGACACTTCTCCACTAATAGGATCAACCCGAAACCCACTCGGAGGGAGGTGGGGGACGGATTCCTTGGGCATGAGTGTCATGAAACTCTCGACCCTGACGTTTCAGCGTGGATACGAAGGGTGGCCACCCTTCCATCCCATGGAGTAAGGAGGTTTGTGTTTATGTTTGTTTTGTATCTTCGCGTGATAAGCTTCGAGTTTTGCATTCTGAAGGAGATTAGTTGGAACTCGTTCTCGCCGAGTTACTAGGATAATCTTTGTTTCCATTATGGATTTGTTTCCGTCTAAGATTCGTAAAACGGGTGAGGACTTCTAATCCTTAAAATTGGTTGATTTTGGCGTTCGGCCCTAAACCCCTTTTTTTATATTTGTTATCACGTGTTTAAATGATTTGGATTGCAAAAACCATGCCCGGTTCATAAATATTCTAAAATTCGATTATGCTATGCTTTGCTCTATAGTTATGTACGGGTGCATGTGTTAGCCCCCTCACCAGTCTCTAGGACTGACCCCTCTTCGTGGTTTCTTTTTCCCCTTTGCTTCTTGAGTTTACAGGTGCAGGTCTTCGGTTCATGCTAGGCGGTGTCTTTTACTTTGAGTTATTCGGGTTGTATAGGAGAGTCTTTGCATCCTTGCATCTTTACTTTCAGTTTTGTACTATGTATAAGCTTCGTATGATTTATGATTCGGAATTTGAGCTTCTGTTATATGATTACTTTGGCCTTGGATGGGCATAACTTGTATAATTCGTATAAGTTTTGGCATGTATGTTTGTATTTCACGATCTTGGTAGCTTCCGCATTTGCTTTTATTTCTTTGCGCACTCTGTTTTGAGGGTCTAGACCGCCTAGCTAGAGCGTGGGTTTTTGTTTATCTCCGTTCGCTGTAGCTTGGTGCGGGTGCGGAGATCCCATTTCGTTACTCGCATCGGGCTATGGTGCGGGGAGATGCGGTGCCCTTCGCTTCGGGGTGTTGCAATTTCACTGTAATCTCTTCGCTCTAATAGTTTGTAAAGTGTTTTCTTATAGTAAAATGGCTGGCTATGGTGAGCTTCCACATTCTGACAGCATAAAGTGGTTTGATCAGTACGAGCCTCCTAGGACCTTAGTTGTTACTCGTAGTGGGGGTCCTAGATACTATCCCTGGCAGAGGATTAGGTAGCAGTACATAGTAGCAGCAGCGGACAGTAGCAGCTTTGACTTACTAGGAGTGACAGTACTTGTAGGGTGTAACTCGAGGTAGATCAGGTCAACCCCCTCTTTTTGCTTTTACTTTTGTAGCTCTTGAAGCATACTAATCTTGATGCATATATACATAACACATTTTGATCATTTTACACTGTTATTTCATATTGCTTTACATTTCTTGCATCATGAGTCTCAGAGTCGCTTCAAGATACCAGCAGGACCGCAAGTACTAATGTTATTTCTTTCTGCACTTTATATTTGATGATTCATGTTATTTGGTGATTATTGTTCTGTGATAATCTCTGAAACACTCTTACCCCACATGCATTATATTTCCTATGTGATTGTGATTTCAGCATTCATAATGCCTCTACGAAAGACACTACGAAACAACTCACCATCGCCACAAGACCCACCAGGACACCCAGAACTTGTAGAAGCCTTAAGGCAGTTTGTTTGAACCTGTACACCTCGGAATAATCCTACCAATGAGCGATCCTTAGAAAGGTTTCTCCGAATGAATCCCCCAAAATTCTTTAGAGAACCTAATGACCTGAAGGCTGAAAACTGGATAGCCAGTTTAGAAAAGATTTATGAGGCTATTGATATATTTCCCGAGGAACGGGAACGAGTGTAGTATGTAGCCTTTCTCTTAGAAGGACCCGCTTTGAGTTGGTGGAAGCACGTCAAGCTAACCTGGATAGAAGACCAGACTGATTACAGTTGGGCGGAATTTGTAAAGGAGTTTCAGAATAAATATATTCCTCAAGTGATAAGGGATACTCGAGAAGCTGAATTCATGAATTTAACTCAGGGTTATATGTCAGTCGCTGAATTTAACTCAGGGTTATATGTCAGTGGCTGAATTTAACTCAGGGTTATATGAATTCATGAATTTATACTCGAGGATCCAGACCCTTCAGATGTTGTCAAAGGTACGGTACACATTCTAAACACGCCAGTTAAGGTCATATATGACCCTGGTGCCACGCATTCATTCATTGCATCAAATTTATGTGCGCGTTTAAATTATCCACTTGAATGTTCATCATATAATTTTGAAGTAAGTTCCCCTTTGGGAGCTTGTTTCATAACGGATGGAGTGTATAAACGCTGCCCTATACAAATCGGTGACCATTACTACCCCATGGACCTCATCGAACTCCCGATGACAAGATATGGAATCATTCTGGGAATGGATTGGCTCTACAAATATCATGCTAAATTAGATTGTTTCAAGAAGGAAATCATCTTAGGACAAGATGAAAGTTGGATTTCTGAAGACAAAAGATCAGTGGCAATGATTTCTATGACAGAAGCTAAGAAGTTGGTTCAGAAAGGAGCTACAAGATTCGTTGCCTATCTCCTAAATAGGCCAAAGGACCAACTCAAGGTTGAGGAGGTAGAAGTGGTAAATGAGTTTCTCGACGTATTCCCAGAACATTTAAACTCGTTACCTCCAGACTGCGAGTTAGAATTTGTAATCGATACAATTCCTGGGGCAGAGCGTTTCTCTAAAACCCCTTATCGGATAGCCCCAGCCGAACTTCAGGAGTTGAGAAAACAACTTGATGATTTGATTGAATCAAGATATATCTGTCCCAGTACATCACCTTGGGGAGCACCAGTATTGATTGTAAAGAAGAAAGATGGGTCATTACGGATGTGTATGGACTACCGAGAACTTAACCGAATGACCATAAAGAACAAATACCCTCTACCCCATATAGAGGAGTTATTTGATGTCCTTCAAGGATCTCGAGTCTATTCCAAGTTAGATTTAAGGCAAGGGTACTATCAAATTAAAGATTAGGGAGGAGGATATCCCTAAAACAGCCTTCAATACCCGCTATGGACACTTTGAGTTCATAGTAATGCCTTTTGGATTGACTAATTCACCCGCTGCATTCATGGACATGATGCATCGGATATTCCGACCATATCTGGATAAATTTGTGGTCATTTTCATCGATGACATACTGGTATTTTCAAAAACGCCCGAGGAACATGTTGAACACCTTCGCATAGTGTTAAGCACTTTGCGAGATCATAAGCTATATGCTAAGTTCAGTAAATGTGAGTTTTGGATAGAAAAAGTTGCATTCCTCGGACATATAATCTCGAGATCAGGTGTTGAGGTAGATCCTTCGAAGATTGAAGCAATTACAAACTGGAAAATACCAAGAAATCCATCAGAGGTGAGAAGCTTCCTAGGACTTGCAGGCTATTATCGCAGGTTTGTAAAGGACTTCTCTAAGATAGCTGCATCTCTCACGAAGTTAAAGTAGAAGGAAAGAAAGTTTGAAAGGACTGAACGATGTGAACAAAGTTTCCAAGAATTAAAGCAGCGATTGACATCTGCACCAGTATTAACCTTACCTGAAGGAAAAGAAGGTTATACGGTTTATACCGATGCCTCTAAAGAAGGGCTAGGTTGTGTATTGATGCAACAAGGAAAAGTTATAGCCTATGCCTCAAGAAAGCTCAAACCTCATGAAGAGAATTATCCTACTCATGACTTGGAATTAGCAGCAATTGTGTTTGCTCTTACCAAGTGGAGACATTATCTCTACGGGGTTACTTTTGAAGTTTTCACCGATCACAAGAGCCTACGGTACCTTTTTACTCAAAAGGAGTTGAATATGAGGCAAAGGAGATGGATGGAATTTCTGGAAGATTACGACTGTATAATCCAGTACCATCCAGGAAAAGCTAATGTAGTGGTTGACGCTTTAAGTCGAAAATCAAGCTTCGCGTCACTTCCAAGAAAGCCTTCAAGTACCCTACGAAAATCGGTGAAAGTAGTCTCAAAGGCTCGATTAGCAAATTTAGTGGTACTACCACCACTAAAGGAAAAGATAAAAGAAGCTCAAGTTCAAGATGAACGGATTCAGAAATGCCTCAAATCCAAAGAAAGGGATCTCAAGGAAAAATTCAAAACCGATGATCAAGGGATTTTAAGATACCAGGATCGGGTCTGCGTGCCTAGTATCGTTCGAAAGGAAATATTGGACGAGGCACACAAAACTCGTTATTCGATACATCCTGGAGGAACTAAGATGTATCAAGACCTCAAGAGACATTTTTGGTGGAACGGTATGAAAAGAGACATAGCCAATTACATCAAGAAATGTCTAACTTGTCAACGAGTTAAAGCAGAACATCAAAGACCTAGAGGATTGTTGCAACCATTACCTATCCCTACCTGGAAATGGGATCAAGTAACCATGGATTTTGTTTACGGATTACCCAAGGTTAAAGGAGGATTTGATGGTATTTGGGTTATCATTGATAGATTGACAAAATCCGCACATTTCTTACCTGGCAAAGCAACCGATAAAGTTAACTCACTGGCCAAGCTCTATCAAAAGGAAATTATACGGTTGCATGGAGTACCTATTGGAATAGTTTTAGACAGGGACCCAAAGTTCACCTCACAACTTTGGCAAAACATTCAAGAAATAATGGGTACCAAGCTGAACTTCAGCACAGCGTCACATCCTCAAACCGATGGATAATCTGAAAGAACCATCAGATACCTGGAAGATATGTCGAGGGCTTATGCCTTAGATTTCCAAGATAATTGGAAGGATTGCTTACCCCTTGTGGAGTTTGCATACAACAACAGCTACCAAGCCTCTAGCCAAGCTGCGCCTTACGAGGCCTTATATGGAAGGAAATGCAGATCCCCGTTATACTGGGATATGGATGAAACCAAAGGAGTTAAATGGAAAACCCAAGGGAATATTGCTAAGAGTTGGGTAGAAGAAGAATCCCCAAGAAAAGGGTTTATACGAATTGGGAAATGAAGAAAGTTAAACCCTCGATATATTGGACCTTTTGAGATACTAGAACGTATTCCATGTGTCCCAACTCCGAAAGTACTTTGCTGATGATTCACACATTCTACCAATTGATGAAGTACCACAAGAACCCGACCTTACTTATGAAGTGAAACCAGTCAGAATCTTGGATAGGAAATTCCAAGAATTGAGAAACCGAAGGATTCCTCTTGTTAGAATCTTATGGAAAAGAAATGGTACAGAAGAACAAACTTGGGAAACAGAGGAAAAGATGTTGAAACACTATCCAGAATTGTCCAGGAACAGTAATAGAATCTGAGGACAGATTCTTTTAAAGGGAGGAAGATTGTAACAGCCGTACTTAGGGCCAAGTCGAGAGAGGTAAGTATAGGGTTACACCGGAAGCGTTTATGTAGCACCCGAGCGCAAGGTACCACATCCCCCGCACCGAGACCCAACCCGAATATGAAATGGACGATCCATACCCGAGCCAAATCACGACGAACGGGGACAAACACACACTCTAAGCTAGGCGGGACTAACCCTTGAATCATAACATCAGAGTAATTACAAATACGGAAGCAATAACTATCCATTTCCTTAAACAATGAGTAAACAAAAACAAAAAATAATCCATATACCTTATCAAATGCCGTCACGGCTCAACAAACAAGTACGCTCCAATAGCAACATTCATACACAATAATCCCAAGTGCAAAATGCTAGTGTAAGACCAATAAACAAAAGGGCTAGAAACGAAAACAAGACCTAAGACTCGAAATCCCGCCTAGCTCCCCTGACACATGCACAAAACAACTGAAACCCAAACGGGTTCAGTCCAAAAGGGACTGGTGGGTATAAAAGCAGGGCATAGTAATATATGACTGTAATTAAACATTCACATGCAAGTTATAATCCCAAATGAGGTTTTTAAAGAATTTCCCAAGTGGGTGAATAAAAATCATCAAAAGGGATTATAGCAATTCATTAACATTAGGTCATTAATGGCCCGGTGAGTGGGCGTGCATTATCTCCAACCAACACCTCGTGTACTACATTAACATTCATTAACATTCATTCATTCATTCTTTCTTTCTTTTCATGCATATCATTCTTTCGTGCGCATTCAATAACATTTACACCTTCTTCCTCCGGGTTGGTGGTGGGTTTGCAAGGCCCATCCACCCATTCATTGACCAAAAGGGGAACATGACTCCCCAGATGGCACTCAGCGTCCATTCCTCGCTAACTCCTAACGAGGTCCGGTTACACCGTTCATTGGTGGGACTAGTGTGAGGGTTTCCCGTCAGCCCATGCCTCCTCGGTTCCCCACTCACACCAAGCCCCTGGGCCCCATTCATTGTGAACATTCATTCATTCTCGCCAAAACATTAGGTAGGGTTCAAGAAACAAGGGCTTTACGTTTGCAATCATTTACTCGATAAAAGACTCAATATATATATCATATTACTTTGGCTTAAAACCTTTCACATAGGGAGATATATCGGGTCGTTTTATCTAAGTAGAAGAGAAACCCACCTTAAACCGCAAAAAGGAGCAAACACAAGCCTCACTGACCGGCCTCGTCTCCAACGGACTTAAAATCTGTGCAAGAGAGGTGAGGTGAGACTCAATAAGACCAAATAAGACGCTCGGCAATGAAATGATTATGATATGAATGTATAAGAGATGCTATAATGTAATGGACACGTTCATGTGCACTATTAAAGTCTTAAGGACATATAAACGTTCAATTCATTCATTTAATGAAGCACTCGTATTCAAACGAGTTCATATCCTTCACATTTCACGTCAAAGGAATTTAAATTATATAACCAAGTCGTTCAATCTTTCATTCACTTTCATTCGAATTCATAATTTCAATCAAATTAATTCAAGAAATTCAAATATAATCCAAGTACAAGTTAAATTACATATGAATTAGAACATAAACAATTAAACATATTCAATTGCATTTACAATTAGGAATTAAACAATTAAATACATTCAATTAGATTTGGAAATTAAATAAAACATGAAATAGGTAACATTTAAATTCTAATATTCAATTAAATCAAATAACAATTAATATTTAAAGAAAATATATATATAATATATTAAATATATATACATACATATACTTATACTATATTATATATACATATATACAAAAAAAAAACACATGCATGCAGATCAATTAATTAAGATGCATGCAATATCAACAAATGCATGAAATTTTCCATGCAAATAAAACCTAGGCATGCAACTAACAAATGCAAGAAGAAAAGGAAAAGAATAAGCAGCAGCAGCAGTTCACGATATCAGCAAATCAGGCATGAAATACAAGGTGACACCCCCGTGTCACATCCATAGAACAAACCGAGACACCCCCGTGTCTCGGTACAGCAAATCCAGATATCCAAACACCCCCGTTCCACGCAGAAAAGAACAGAAAGACACCCCCGTGTCTGAACGCAGAAGTTCAACAAAAACGCAGGTTTCTCCCCTGTTTTCCTAGCTTAAACTCAGCCACATCTCAAGCAACAATTAGGCCATATAAGTAGCAAGAAGAGGACATGAAATGCAGCACAAAATCAGCCTTAACAATGCACAAAATGACAGCAAAAGCAAGGAGGAAACGCAGCAGCAGAACCAGTCCAGAAACAGGGCCAAAACTTACGAAAAATAGGGCATGAAATGATCTCAAGTAATCCCAACACGTTCATATAAGTTAGGCTAACAAAAGTACAGCAAAACACCACAAATTCAACCTATAAATCAGTCCCACAACAGTTCAAACATGAAAGGCTGTCACACGTGACTTTACATGAAGTTTTCTCAATGTTCCAAAGTTGATATCTCATAAATACTTCAACTACCATACAATTAATGATCATAAATGAAAAGAAGATATCAAAACAATCATTCTCAAGCTTGGAATCAAACAAATCCATCAAGAATTGGATGAGATCGAAAGAAATGCCCAAAAACGTCTCTATACAAGAACAGCCGAAAAAATGCATGAAACCATGATCAAATTTGGGGATGAATGAATGAAAATGACCAGGAATGAACATATAATACAACCCTAAGCTTACCTTGTTGATTGGATGAAGATTGGATGAGATTTGAGCTCCAAAATCTCCAAGGGACCAAGGGTTACGGGAAAAACTGGGAAGCAGGTGATGTTTGGCCAATTTTCAGCAAGTGGGAAGGGTTATCTCAGTTTGAGGGGCTAATGGCTGAGTAAAGGGTTGAGTTAGGGTTCCAAAAAGTCTAACCATAGTTAATTTGGTGAAGGTTTTAGCAAGATATGGTTATTTTAGTACAACAAGGTCAGTTTCGTCGCCGTTTCGTTTTTCGGTTGAAATTCGGAGGTTCAATTGACGTTAGAAAAATATAAGGCTAAGTTTACTAAACTCGAATTTTCGTTACGAGTTCAGCGAAGTTGACGGAACTCGAATCCGAGTTCCCGAGCTCAAGATATTAAATACGGAACCAAGGGTGCGCTAAGTGCTCGTTAGCCCCCGACTTGGATTCCAAAATTCAAATTAAATCCGAAACACAAGCAAATGAATTCGAAAATATGAAACGAACAAATATTCATGTACAAGACACGTATAAGTTCAACATATTAAATTCGCACCAAATTCCGGTATCAATTCAAGTAGAAACGAAGCACGTAAATGTCACTCATACGCAAATTAACAAATAAATCCAAAATATTTACAAATAATGTATCATTTGCATACTTATATAATATATTATAAATACATGCATGAAAATTTAATTTATAATTACACATGCATGCATACGTATATATATATATATATATTATAACTACATGCATGCAATATATATAAGTTATAAATATAAAATGCATGCATAATTAATTTAAACTTGTAAAATTGCATGCAATACAAATTCATGCATACGTATCATATATATAAATACATGCATGAAATATATATATAAGTTATAATCAATTATGCATGCATAATTAAATCCATGCACACGTACACATTAGTTTATATGTATATATATATTTATATTATATAAATGTAATTAATATTAATAACATTAAATTAAATAATTAACATTTAATACATATAAAATAAAATGAAATATATAGAACACGTAAAAATAATTATTCGCGCAATTAAGGAGCACACAAGTTATTCACATAAATTCAAATTCAAATATTGCATATATTTCAATTAGTCACTTATTTAACAATTAAACAATGAAATTTAATTATAGAAAACGCTAAGACCAATTAATTTGCGCAATTAAGTAAACATATACGTCATGCTGTACTAATAAAAGAATTGGGGCGTTACAACCTTTCCCCCTTAAAAGAATCCGTCCTCGGATTCATTATCTGCCTGAAAACAATTGATGAAGGAACCCCGTTCCTCACAAACAACAAGGAGAGAATCCCCGTCTCTCAAACAACAAGGAGAGAACCCCGTCTCTCGCAAGCAAAGAGAGCACCCCGTCTCTCGAACAAAAATAAGAGTATCCCCGTCTCTTATAAAAAACGAGAGCACCCCGTCTCTCGAACAAAAATAAGAGCAAGGAAGTCTCTAATACTCCCAAGCCACGCACGCAAAACCATAATTAAAATCATGTAAGACACCCCAAAGCAAGTAACAGACATCGTTCACGTTGGTTATCAATTGCTCCAAGTAATTTAACATGATGAGATATCAAAGCACATAATATAAAAATTATTGGAGTTAAGTTTGTATGGATGCATGTATCATGGATGCTATAAGTACCGTTCACCGTAGTTACGAAATTTAGAATTGTAAGTTGTCGTTGTCCAGTGCATGATCTGTCCTGAAGATAAACTTAGTGCTCAACTTGGCTTTAACCTCCTCAGGGTACCCCGGTGAAGCAATTGATGAATCCTTTAAGGATTATACTCTTGAATCCCTTCAGACTTGTACTGTTTCCAGTTTTCACCATTTCCCATAATCTTTGTTCGACCAACCAATTCTTTTTAATTGACCGAGCTTGATTTCCCCGAATACCCCTAAATCATTTGTCCCGAACTCAGGTCTGTAGTTATTACCTTTACCATATCGAAGTCTAACATATCCCCGAGGATAACCACTCTGAACAACCTTGATGATTCAATCCCGACCTCAAGATGTTTATTCTTATGGTCTCTCTCAATACAAATCCTTTCCCATCTTCCGTTCCTATGATCCGTTCATTCCCTTTGACCCCCTGAAGGTTATATTCGATAATTAATCCCATATTTCTTAAATCGAAGACGGAAGGTTCTTGACAATTCCTAGGTTTTGATTTAGATTTCTCAATGTTCATCCTCTTCGGTTTTGTTTCTTCTTAACTCCTTCCAACTCATTGGACCAAGCTTTATTGACAACGTCTCTTTCTGTGTTAATTCAAATTGATTCCCTCTCGAAGTCAACAAGAGAGTTTCCTTAACTTCTCCGCAACTCCTCCATCTTCAAATCGACTTAGACATGTCGAAAATTCAATGAACTATCTTCCCAATTCCTCGTGGAAATCTTCAGCCCGAAATTAGTGGTCTAACCTTCATTTTAATGGCCAATCGTTAAAGTCGTTTTATTCATTTCCGCTCACCAACATAACCCCAGATCTTCCTAATTGCACTTCCGTTATCTCTAATATTTATTTCTTCATCCACAACTTCAAGTTTTAATTTTTGCTTCTAGGTTACGCTCTCCCCCTTAAATTTTCTATCGTTATCCTTGAACTCCATCAATCCATCTTTCACCGAAATTCTTGATAAAACAATTTCATTTGGGGGAGGGAAGAATTTAACGAACATAGAAACCCCCTTCTCTATACTTGTTCAATCCAACACCTCAAAGCCAACTCTAATTTCGCTTCTTTTTTTGAATCCCATTTCCATCAACCTGCCCCTTATTTGAGGTTCTTTATTTTCTCCAGCGTTATCTACCTATGCAACTCCATTATTTCCTTTCATCTGAATTCTGAGGTGGCTCGGTTAAAATGATACTTGATGGGTGAGATGAAGGAACTTCCTATCAAATAAACACTAAAATGCATGTCGGGTTAAAATTGACGATGCATGAGTCACGTTTACATCAAGTAACTAATCACATTAGCGCAACGAAACCAAATAGAAATGCACGGATAATCATACGGCCAGAAGAATAAATAATTAATGCGAAATATGATGCACGTGCTATGAATGTTTTGGAACCTGTCACCAATGTGCTAAGCTATTAGCTCAGTAGCTTTTCTTCGTTCCTCCAAACACAAGGTTACTTTGACTTGCTGATCATGCTTCGTTTTTCCCACGGTCTTCAAGATTTCCAAGAATCCTGTGCATCACTTATATCTTCCACTGTCCGGAATTGAAATTTCACTATCCCTGATTCCTTCGACATCCACTGAGTTAGCCTCTGCATTTACCCCCAAGGATCGCCCTTCAACCTTACTCATCTTCCTTACAAAATGAATCCCCAATATAATTCTGAACCCTACTTCTCGCCATCACCGTGATCAAGTCTCCTGCGCTTATCCTTTATGAGTTTAATTCACCTCCAATTGCTTATACTTGAGCGTAAGATTTTCTTGCAAAGAGTCTCTCCCTGAGAACAATCCTTCAACCAGTCTTTGCTTTCCTTTATCGTTCCCATTTGTTGCTCCATGTCTTCCAATTCAACTTCTCAATATGACAATTCATCTTGGATTTGGAAAAACGAACTCAAATCTCGTTCTCCATATCACCTCCTCCCATATATTTGTATTTTTCCAGGTACTTGCCTCTCTCTACTCCCTTCCAGACTCGTTTCCCATCTTAATCGAAATCCAAAGCACTCCAATCCCACTCTTCCCATTCTTAACTTCGACAAACTTGATTTCAAATCACTGGACTTAGTCAGAAATCCTTCTTTGCCAATCCATGGTGTACAACTCCTACCGAACCCATTTTATCTTAACTCCTTTTATTATTGATACTTCTTCAATGATCTAAATCCGGAATCAAAATACCTTCAAGGTTTGTTCACTTCACTCATTAGGTTGAAAAATCCCGTTGCTTCCAATCAAAAGCACCTTGTATGGCAGAGCCGTATATGTCAATTTTCTAAGTTGTAACCATCTCATAATCAATCTCTATTTCACCAAGTATCCTTCTACCACCGCATCTCTTAATTCAAACCTCCCATTCCGAATCGTAATCCTTGAACTCTAGCTCCCTCTAGAAACCTCACATCTCGAATTCTCTACATTCTTCCCGGCGTATCCCTCCTAGCTTCCATGGCTCAGGAAGAGCTAGCAATAGATCGTCTTTATCGTGGAACTTGGCCGTGGTTTGATATTATCTTTATAACCTGTAAATCATAACTCATTTCGAAGGTACATGCATGCGATTAGGGCATGCATATGGCACATATTCAACACGAAAGACACGGATCCGGTATAAAATACAACAGGTAATTCGACAAGATTAAAAGGAAAGACAATTTCATGTTCAAAATTGATGCAATGCGCACATTATCACGTAGTTCCTATGCCGAACGACCTAGACTGACCCACACGACACGAGAGCCCGAGTTTTGCAACCCGTGGCTCTGATACCACTTAAGGATGTAGCACCCGAGCGCAAGGTACCACATCCCCCGCACCGAGACCCAACCCGAATATGAAATGGACGATCCATACCCTAGCCAAATCACGGCGAACGGGGACAAACACACACTCTAAGCTAGGCGGGACTAACCCTTGAATCATAACATCAGAGTAATTACAAATACGGAAGCAATAACTATCCATTTCCTTAAACAATGACTAAACAAAAACCAAAAATAATCCATATACCTTATCAAATGCCGTCACGGCTCAACAAACAAGTACGCTCCAATAGCAACATTCATACACAATAATCCCAAATGCAAAATGCTAGTGTAAGACCAATAAACAAAAGGGCTAGAAACGAAAACAAGACCTAAGACTCGAAATCCCGCCTAGCTCCCCTGACACCTGCACAAAACAACTGAAACCCAAACGGGTTCAGTCCAAAAGGGACTGGTGGGTATAAAAGCAGGGCATAGTAATATATGACTGTAATTAAACATTCACATGCAAGTTATAATCCCAAATGAGGTTTTTAAAGAATTTCCCAAGTGGGTGAATAGAAATCATCAAAAGGGATTATAGCAATTCATTAACATTAGGTCATTAATGGCCCGGCGAGTGGGCGTGCATTATCTCCAACCAACACCTCGTGTACTACATTAACATTCATTAACATTCATTCATTCATTCTTTCTTTCTTTTCATGCATATCATTCTTTCGTGCGCATTCAATAACATTTACACCTTCTTCCTCCGGGTTGGTGGTGGGTTTGCAAGGCCCATCCACCCATTCATTGACCAAAAGGGGAACATGACTCCCCAGATGGCACTCAGCGTCCATTCCTCGCTAACTCCTAATGAGGTCCGGTTACGCCGTTCATTGGTGGGACTAGTGTGAGGGTTTCCCGTCAGCCCATGCCTCCTCGGTTCCCCACTCACACCAAGCCCCTGGGCCCCATTCATTGTGAACATTCATTCATTCTCGCCAAAACATTAGGTAGGGTTCAAGAAACAAGGGCTTTACGTTTGCAATCATTTACTCGATAAAAGACTTAATATATATATCATATTACTTTGGCTTAAAACCTTTCACATAGGGAGATATATCGGGTCGTTTTATCTAAGTAGAAGAGAAACCCACCTTAAACCGCAAAAAGGAGCAAACACAAGCCTCACTGACCGGCCTCGTCTCCAACGGACTCAAAATCTGTGCAAGAGAGGTGAGGTGAGACTCAATAAGACCAAATAAGACGCTCGGCAATGAAATGATTATGATATGAATGTATAAGAGATGCTATAATGCAATGGACACGTTCATGTGCACTATTAAAGTCTTAAGGACATATAAACGTTCAATTCATTCATTTAATGAAGCACTCGTATTCAAACGAGTTCATATCCTTCACATTTCACGTCAAAGGAATTTAAATTATATAACCAAGTCGTTCAATCTTCATTCACTTTCATTCGAATTCATAATTTCAATCAAATTAATTCAAGAAATTCAAATATAATCCAAGTACAAGTTAAATTACATATAAATTAGAACATAAACAATTAAACATATTCAATTGCATTTACAATTAGGAATTAAACAATTAAATACATTCAATTAGATTTGGAAATTAAATAAAACATGAAATAGGTAACATTTAAATTCTAATATTCAATTAAATTAAATAACAATTAATATTTAAAGAAAATATATATATAATATATTAAATATATATACAAACATATACCTATACTATATTATATATACATATATACAAAAAAAAACACATGCAAACGTAAACACATGCATGCAGATCAATTAATTAAGATGCATGCAATATCAACAAATGCATGAAATTTTCCATGCAAATAAAACCTAGGCATGCAACTAACAAATGCAAGAAGAAAAGGAAAAGAATAAGCAGCAGCAGCAGTTCACGATATCAGCAAATCAGGCATGAAATACAAGGTGACACCCCCGTGTCACCTCCATAGAACAAACCGAGACACCCCCGTGTCTCGGTACAGCAAATCTAGATATCCAAACACCCCCGTTCCACGCAGAAAAGAACAGAAAGACACCCCCGTGTCTGAACGCAGAAGTTCAACAAAAACGCAGGTTTCTCCCCTGTTTTCCTAGCTCAAACTCAGCCACATCTCAAGCAACAATTAGGCCATATAAGTAGCAAGAAGAGGACATGAAATGCAGCACAAAATCAGCCTTAACAATGCACAAAATGACAGCAAAAGCAAGGAGGAAACGCAGCAGCAGAACCAGTCCAGAAACAGGGCCAAAACTTACGAAAAATAGGGCATGAAATGATCTCAAGTAATCCCAACACGTTCATATAAGTTAGGCTAACAAAATTACAGCAAAACACCACAAATTCAACCTATAAATCAGTCCCACAACAGTTCAAACATGAAAGGCTGTCACACGTGACTTTACATGAAGTTTTCTCAATGTTCCAAAGTTGATATATCATAAATACTTCAACTACCATACAATTAATGATCATAAATGAAAATAAGATATCAAAACAATCATTCTCAAGCTTGGAATCAAACAAATCCATCAAGAATTGGATGAGATCGAAAGAAATGCCCAAAAACGTCTCTATACAAGAACAGCCGAAAAAATGCATGAAACCATGATCAAATTTGGGGATGAATGAATGAAAATGACCAGGAATGAACATATAATACAACCCTAAGCTTACCTTGTTGATTGGATGAAGATTGGATGAGATTTGAACTCCAAAATCTCCAAGGGACAAAGGGTTACGGGAAAAACTGGGAAGCAGGTGATGTTTGGCCAATTTTCAGCAAGTGGGAAGGGTTATCTCGGTTTGAGGGGCTAATGGCTGAGTAAAGGGTTGAGTTCGGGTTCCAAAAAGTCTAACCATAGTTAATTTGGTCAAGGTTTGAGCAAGATATGGTTATTTTAGTACAACAAGGTCAGTTTTGTCGCCGTTTCGTTTTTCGGTTGAAATTCGGAGGTTCAATTGACGTTAGAAAAATATAAGGCTAAGTTTACTAAACTCGAATTTTTGTTACGAGTTCAGCGAAGTTGACGGAACTCGAATCCGAGTTCCCGAGCTCAAGATATTAAATACGGAACCAAGGGTGCGCTAAGTGCTCGTTAGCCCCCGACTTGGATTCCAAAATTCAAATTAAATCCGAAACACAAGCAAATGAATTCGAAAATACGAAACGAACAAATATTCATGTACAAGACACGTATAAGTTCAACATATTAAATTCGCACCAAATTCCGGTATCAATTCAAGTAGAAACGAAGCACGTAAATGTCACTCATACGCAAATTAACAAATAAATCCAAAATATTTACAAATAATGTATCATTTGCATACTTATATAATATATTATAAATACATGCATGAAAATTTAATTTATAATTACACATGCATGCATACGTATATATATATATATATATATTATAACTACATGGATGCAATATATATAAGTTATAAATATAAAATGCATGCATAATTAATTTAAACTTGTAAAATTGCATGCAATACAAATTCATGCATACGTATCATATATATAAATACATGCATGAAATATATATATAAGTTATAATCAATTATGCATGCATAATTAAATCCATGCACACGTACACATTAGTTTATATGTATATATATATTTATATTATATAAATGTAATTAATATTAATAACATTAAATTAAATAATTAACATTTAATACATATAAAATAAAATGAAATATATAGAACACGTAAAAATAATTATTCGCGCAATTAAGGAGCACACAAGTTATTCACATAAATTCAAATTCAAATATTGCATATATTTCAATTAGTCACTTATTTAACAATTAAACAATGAAATTTAATTATAGAAAACGCTAAGACCAATTAATTTGCGCAATTAAGTAAACATATACGTCATGCTGTACTAATAAAAGAATTGGGGCGTTACAGTTTATAACCTAGATCCCTAGTAATTCTCTTCATGCATTGCATTTTATGTGACTTATGTGCTTTTATGTGTTATAGTTTAATTAAATGTTCGTAGATTTAATTATTTCCTCTATTTAACTCGTACCTTGAAACTCTTTTCATAGAATCCTAGAAATCTAGTATTCATTCCCTTCTAGCACCTAAAACCCCTTCATATGCTTCAAAACCCATTCCTACAGAAAATTACAAAAATACCCCTAAAGCCCTAGAATTTTCCTACATTCTTCGAAATACTTTGCCTATCCAATATTATAGTCAAAACGATCCTTGAATTATTTTATGAATTTTCATGCATTCACCAAAACTCGATTCCACCCATAGCATATTTTATAAATATTTTCCTTTTTAAAAATTATCATTTTATTTTAAAGAAATTAAGTTTTATTCAATATTCGAAATTATACTTTAAACGATTCTTGAATTTTTCTCTAAATTATAATGATTTTTCCAAACTTTAAACTTCGTCATAGCTTCGTCTATATAATTTTCTGATGATTTTCATCATCTTTAATATTCATAATTTATAAACGAAAACTCTAAATATTCCACATTTATAACCAAAACGAAGCTTATTTTTCACTCGTTCTTTCATTAATTCATCACTTCAAGTTTTTATCTCTCGACTGTTGAATAAATTTTATATTAATTTACATTTATTTTTATTCAAAATGATGTCATTCATGACAACATGAGCTTCTAGCAGATTTAATTAAATGAATGTAATTTCTCCACATTACCTATATAATTACCAAGCATTTGTTTAAAATGTAGTTTAACCACATCTCCTAAATAATTACCAAGCATTTGTATGAATTAGGAGACATCCACATCTCCCTTAAACTTTCATAAATTGCTCAAAGACCCCTCATGACTACCTATAAATACCCCCCTCAAGCATCATTTATAACTCACAAAATCAACATAAAAATCACTCTCTCCCCCCCCTAAACCTCACGGCATTCCCCTCTCTCTCTCAACAAGGTATGTTTTCTTCTATTATTTCATGCTTTATATAATGTTCTTAGTATAATAATAATAGTAGCATGTCTAGGATTAATTAAATTATGCTTTAGGAATTTATTTTATGAAATATGTGCATAATTGTTAGTTTAAATACAATGTGTGTACATTATAGAATTTTATTTAATTAAATACATGAATAATGTGAGTATGTATTTAAATGATTATGATCTTGTTTGGTTAAATTCATGCCTAGAGTAATTTATTTAGAATTATTTTTCATAGAGAATTCATATATTTTGCTATATTATGCTTCAATCTTATGTTATGAATATGAATGTGATTGAACATGTTACACACCCTCTTTGAATATTCAAATAAGCTCAAGAACATGTTCTTAATGTTCTTGGATGTGTGTGTGTGTGTGTGCCGTGACTAGTGTGTGTGTGTGTGTGAGTTTGATTTTGTGTTACTAGTATCCGCCGCACGCGGTCCCCGCGCGCATAAATAAATTTTATTATAACTTTTTACTTCATATACAATAAGTAATGTATCTTATTAAAAATTACTAAATATAGTTTCATAAATTAAAATATATTTACAATTTTCATACATATATATGTGAATATTATTGACATATAACCTTAACACATATATATGTCGGCGAAATCCACATCAATTGATACATATATGCCGAGAATACCATCAGGAGTTTAAAGGTATTCAATTATTTACATCCCTCATCAAAATATATAAAACAATATTTTTACCATACATACACATTATTGACATCAATATCAAACATTACTCAAACAATTATCACATAAATCTAAAAAAAAATTAATTATTGTAGAAAATAATTATCATAGCATATTCTTATGAAACAAAGTCAATGCTCATAGATTCATGAAAACGTTAAATCAAACTCTCTATTGTATTCTTGTGGTAAGCTAGATAAATAAAAAACTATAGCTTAATATCTCTCACATATTAATAATCTAATAACTTTTCACCATTGCTGCGTGTGTACCTGCAATTTAAAAAATAAAAAAAAACTTATTTAGCGATATATATGGAACATAACTACATAGTTGTGTTAAATGATATTATTGAAAACTTACCACATACATGATGAAATGTTAGTGATATTGTTGACAATGCAATTGTTGTGGAACTTATGTACAAAGCATTAACGTGACACCACAACACGCCTACAATATAAGCAATTTAAGTATTCATTAAAAGATATACGATATGTCAAATTTTCATGAACTTGTAAAAAGTATGTCTCATACCTGTTAGTTACGACTACTTCTCAATCTAGCGAATATCTCGGGAAAAACCACATTTTTTGTGTAAATTCCTGCAGCTCCATTTATATTTCCCTTTTTCACCAAAACCTTCCTACTTCTCTCCGAAACACCACTTGAAAGAGCAACATATAATTGTCCATGACTGAAAACATGATCGGGCAAATAAATCCCCACATTTGGTATTGTTTGTCCCTGAGATTTGTTTATGGTTAGAGCAAAACTGAGTCTAACTGGAAACTGTTTCCTTACCATCTCAAAAGGCATCTTTGCATCTTCTGATGTCTTCAAAGGAATGCGCGGAAGAAAAACTCTTATTCCTTTGAATTGGCCGGTTAGAACTTCTGCATCAATTACATTTCTACCAAATTTACGACATATCAAACTGGTACCATTACATAACCCTATTTTCGGATCAATATTTCTTAGCAGCATGATAGGTGCCCCTTTCTTTAAAGTCAACTTATGTGGTGGAAGATTGCCGGGAGAAAGAGAGTTTAAAAATTCAGGTTGATACAAATTGCTCGTATCATTAGGTACAAAGTCAAATGAAGAATATGTAACTTCATCTTCACCCGGAAAGGTTTCAATTACCCTTTCGTTTAGCTTATTGACCTCATCATTTCGTGGAGTGATAAGAGCTCTATCCATCATATATTCAGGATCATAAGTATGTGAACCGAGATCCGGGAAAATTGCTTGAACCAAACTATCAATTGAGTGTTCTCCTTCCCATGGTATAGCCATAGAACTTGGAATCTTGATCATATTCTCTTCAACATTAGATTGTTCACCATTGCCAACACGCAACAAAAAATTTGAGAAAATTGGATCATTATAAGCTCTAACATTCTCTGTTAAATGAAGTACCTTCACATTAGTCCACAAATATGACTCCACGATGCTTGCATTTGCAGCTTGTGACCTTGTACCTCCAACGACAACAGGTACCACTTGTCTAAAATCTCCTCCCAGTATCATAATTTTACCACCAAATGGCAAGTCAACTCCAATCATTTCTCTAAAAGTTCGATCCACCGTTTCAAATGCTCTTTTATCCGCCATGGGTGCTTCATCCCAAATAATTGCTGATGCTCGACCTATTAACTCACTTATTTCAGATTGCTTGCTAAAATTGCACCTAGAGTTGAATGCAAGCTTAATGGGTATTTTAAGCTTCGAGTGTGCCGTTCTACCACCTGGAAGTTGGTTTGCTGCAATCCCTGATGTTGCAGTAGCTAGCATAATATGACCATCTCTACGTAAATTTGCAAGCAAAGCTCGATAAAGGAATGTTTTACCTATTCCACCAGGACCATCTATGAAAAATACTGCACTATGCTTTTGCAAAATTGCATCCTTGACGGTATTGAATGCCGCTCTTTGACCAGAATTAAGATTGATAGCAGCAATTAAATCAACCTCTACAACAGGAATAGAAAGTTCATCTTCAATAAGACTCGAGACAGTGTTCAAATCTTCACAACCCTCACCTATTTGGGGCAAATCAAAATCCTTTAAACTGCTCTTGTGTTGAAGGAGGATATTATTTATATCCCATAGAAGACGATTTTGGACAGTTAAATGGTTTCTGGTACTCGAAGATGGATAATCCTCGATCATGTATGCATAATTTTCGTCCCATAACCTTCTTACTCCAGTTGGTTGGCAGTACACTAAAATTGTAATAAACAGTCTTCTGAGAGCTGAGGGCATCCGAATGCTTCTTGCCTCAACTAAACACTGACGAATACTATCATCTTCTTCGAGAAGACCCCGTTTTTCAGCCGCTTGCTTAAATGTCATATAATGGACATTGTTAACGGTTAAAAGATCATCAAATGATCTAGGTCCCCTAACATGATTGAGCAAAATTCTCAAATAAAACCTTTCCCCTTCATTAGGTGACACGGAATATAATCGTCCAATTACCTTTTGTTGCGACCTTCTCTTACGCCACACTTTTTCCTTTGCCATCCACCGATAGTACTTAGGGAATTCACTATACAAATAATTTACAGGTTCCCTTCCCTCATCATAAACTCTAAAAAATTCAGTTAGCATAGTTCTGGAGTTCCGGTCGTCAGAAAGCACATCAGAAATTCTTTGGGAACTATAAAACTGAACTTGTTGCATATTTGGAAGATGAATTTGAAGTCTTATCACAGATGGATAGATTTTGTTCATAGAGAACTTAAATATCTTCCACAAAGCTTCCGGAGCAGAAAATCCATCTTCCATCAACAAATTGACTAACCTCATCATAGTTAGGCCCTGGACGTACCTCAAACACCACACAATCGGGACCCTTGTAGACATATTTATATAAGTACTTTATGCTCTTTATGCTACTACAAATTTCAACATTGATATGACAATCATATTTCAACAATAACAATGGATTATAAGGAACCACCCACCCATTATCAACCATCAAATCCCCATCACGATCTAAAGCAACATATCTATCATCATTTCGACGCCTATATACAGGGTATGAGTCATTTCCTTGTATAGTACATGAGGAAAATGGCTTCGGATAATTTTTCTTGCAAGTTCCATCTCTCATGCAAGGAGCATTTCTATTCATTTCTCCACATGGCCCATGTATCATGTACCTCAAAACTGCTTCGTACAACATAGGTTCTTCCTCTTTGCTAGGAATCTCTGCTCTAACTATGTGATCATAAGCGTCAGGAGTATTCAATTTATCACCTTCATCTAGAATTATCAGCATATGAGCATGAGGAAGACCTCTTTTTTGGAACTCAATAACATGAACATGAGCAACAACCTTCCCAAGTACACCTCTGGTATATATGTCCTTTTTCAACTCTTCAAATTTTGCGCGAAAAACTCTAGTTAACAACTCAGGTCTGTCTTGCGGCGTTTGCCCAGGTTGAAGCTCATTTTGTATTTCTTCCCATGATGGATTGCATGTCATTGTGATAAACAGGTCAGGTTTCCCGTATTTCTGTACCAATGCCATTGCATCTTGGTAACGTTGATACATATCGCGAGGGCTACCAATAAATGACGAAGGTAAAATTGTACGGCGTCCCACATTTCCTATTTCATATAATGTGGTTAAAGATTTTAAAAGTAATTTGAAAGTGTAATATAAACACTTGGTGATTGTTAATAAATGAATAAAAAATAATTAAATTTAATTACCGGCATCATCCTCTCCTGCGTTCAAGCAATCCTGAAGACCTTTATACAATTCAGCCCTGATTTCCTGCTGATGTGATCTTATAAATCTGAGCTTCTGTGTTTCAATCTTCACGTAGTTATCAACTGCATATTGTTGCAGCAAACGTCCTCCGAACAAAATAATTGAGGGATTACCAATTCGAACCTGATACAACCAAAGCTAAAAAGGTTAACAGATAATTTATTCATTGGAAAGAAATACAATAAAACTTAACTATTTATCACCTGCAACATATATGCATAGTAATCACAGCAAGTGACTCTTGTACCGTCAACTGTACGACAATTACTATCCCATCCATATGTACCGTATGGTAGGAGTAAAGGATATTGCAACGGATCATAATAACCCGAAAACTCTTTGATACTCATTAATTGACCCCCGATTGTTTGTACAATGATATCCCTATTAGTAGCTTCTGCAACTTCATCACCACCCACTATAACTGCCGCAACTTGTGATGTTGTTGGAAGAGTGTATTGATTATGTGATATAGGTCGCTCCTTAATCAATAACCTACAATTCTGAATGTCCGAACGTTGAGCAAGTTGGCGTAGTGTCTGGACAAAAGGATTATGTCTATCAAGTATGCTCCTAATCTTCTCCACCAACTCCCGATTCAATCCATCGCTTTCCGATAACCGATTTTCAATCTCATGTTCGGTATCATATATAAACATTTGCATATATCTTGGTCTCGTTCCAGATAGTGGCAAAAGTGTACCAATTCTATGATAAATTGATCCATGGGCCCTAAAGGTATATATACCTTGCCGTCCTGTGGCTAAACTTTCATCTAACTTAACTCCAATCGAAGTAAATGAGAAGACGTGATTAAAGGCACGTATATTCTGTCTGAATATCCGTCCCTCCGCTGATTGGTCAGTAAAGAGATTTAAGAGCTCAACAGGTACAGGAATTTCTGGTAAAGTAATTGTTCCACAGTTACAACAAAACTTCTGTGTTTCCCCTTGAAACAACTTAGCCCGGCAATGGTGACAAATTTTGGGAGTTGGTAGTTGAAATCCAGGATTTTGTTGACCTTCGTGAAAATCTCGGGCACAGTTGTGATATGAATTGGAATGTACAGTTCGATGCCTTCTTGTACGTCTTCTTTCTTCGGGATCACTACCATCGTCTGTACTCGACTCCACATCATCGTTCAAATTTTCTGCTCTGGGAAGACCTATATTGTAATAATTCGATCAACTTGTGAAGAGAAAAAATTTCAAAATGATAGATTTAATTAAATATTTTTGTGAGATTGCGAGAGTTTTCAGTTGATGTACTCTCAGTGGATTAATTTTATTCATACTTTCTCTATGGGAAGATGTAGCGAATGACGTTGATCCTTCACCATGGTTAATAGCCGACATATTTGAAACAACGCTTGTATAGTTTAAAGGAGTCAATCTGTTTCTTCCAATAGGTGGAGGAAAAACATTTGACGCTGCATGTATAGACAAAACATAGTGTGAAACTCATAGAATTAGTGACGAAAAGTTAAGATGTTCATTCCTTCTAATTCCAAGTAATTTGTCAAATATCAATTTTTATAATGATAATATTAGAATTTAAATTTATGCAATTGACACGAAATTATTTTAAGATTGATATTTTGAAAAATAAGCTAGAAAGAATCCACTTGCTCAATAATGTATAGATGAAATAACTGAATAATATCATCTAATGGTTACTTCTTAAATTTATAGAGTAGTTTTATTCAAATTATCTCTTTTCATGAATATTGAACAATCCAATAATTATCAGGAGACATGCTGAAAATTGTTATTGAATAGTATAAGGGTGTCAAAGTCTCCCTTTGAATAATTGAAGTACGATTTCATTGTATGTAAAGGAAATTTACATAATTATATTTACATTTTAAAAAAATAATACTTAGTTGTACTTGTTTAATGGAAAAATAATTTTCGTAAAGTAATCTCTAAATTAATTAAATAAAGATCTTCAAATTTAATCTAACATAAGCATAAGTTATCACAAATTATGTCAGATATATAAAATATATGTTAATTATGTAAAATATAAAATATGTGCACCTGTATAAGTCGACGTTGGAAGAGTTGAGTTCGACGTATGATTTTGATTTTGTTGAATGGGTTCAACATTAATCGGAATAGGAATTGATCGAGCTAAACGGTTTGTCGAACCAACACCAACTCCTGCTCAATATCAAAGTCAAATTAATAATCATTACTGATCAAGTGATTGACCTTTTAGTGTTGTCTTTCCAAATTATTAGAATTTAGTAAGTATGAACCATTGAGATGTGTCAAATAAAAATATATATTGAAAATACAATCAACTCATTAGGTTTATATAGACATTCAATTCAAAACTCATGACCATCATTATATATTTTATAGTAGCATACAAAATATAAATATTGAATCATGAATAATTTTTTCAAACTTCTATGATAGGTTGCATGTACACTATATATATAATATATCTTTGCAGTGTCATTACTAATGTAACATATTTTTCTTACTTCACTTCAATTCTGACATTAATTCTTACCAATGTTCATAAATAGTAAAATGTTAATTTGTTCATTTGAGGCTCTGCAAATTCAAAAACTCTAAATTCAAATCTCATTAGTTTTGTATAGATTTGGTTGATGTGAATAAAATCCAACAGCGATCAACTCAAAAGCAAAATTTTGAGCCAATATATTTGAAAGAAAGTAAAAATTCCTTAAAAAGAAGTACTAATCCATTGCTCAGTATTCTTATGACAATTGAAAAGAACAATTTTATAACCATTGTAAAATAATTCGTTCATCTATACATAACAGATAAAAAATCAACAAAAGAGAGAGACTAAAAATAAATAATACGTTCAATCTTAGACAATAAAATTAAATACATTCTGGAAAATCTTCACACACGGTTTATCTAAGAGATGCATATTGATACTGTTAAAAACTCAAAGGCAACTAAAAAAGAAAAAGAAAGTAGCAATCGCCATCTAAGACACACGCAGAATTTCACATCCCAATTGTCATATAAAAAACAAATAAAATAATAATAATTTACGGGCGCCGCAAGCTAACCTAGTTCAGCAGACAATTGCGTTGAAAATGTATTTTGTCGTGTATGTGTTCCACCACTTGCAAGCCTGGATCTTCGTATTTGATAATTTCTACGTCTTCTCGCACGTTCTTCTTCTTGGTCTTCAGCACTCATTGCTTGTCTTCTCTCTCTTGTACGGACACGATGCCTTGCTCTTGCATGCTCAGCTTGGGCAGCAGCTGCTGCTAGATTTTCTAATGATGAGTCAGATTCCATCAATTTTTTTTTCACGATAGTTAGCTTTTTCCAGAAAAATAAGGAGCTTGACCCTATATGTCCAAGAGTATTTCAAAAGTTGTTACATATAAGAAAGTACACAATGCAAATCTAATATGTCCAAGAGTATTTCAACTATATGTTCATTCCAGGATAATTCCACCTAAATGTTCTATTGAATTAAGATATTGTATTATTTGACAGTGAAATCTAGAAATTACAATAAAAAATGATAGGTAAACAAAATCATCAATGAGTCTAAAACTCCTCATTAAGCCTTTATGAAGCAAAAATATACAGGGAGAGTGAGGTCACACAGAATGGAACCAAGAATATTTCATAAGATAAGATTTAGTTGTAGGGTTCCAAGCAACCTAAAATATTTATTAAGATTTTCACTTAAGATGGCCATATATAAATTCAACAACTTAGTACTGTTTAAAAATGAGATGTAAACTATTCAATTAAAATTTTCTACAGAAAAGAAATTTAAAGTTGCAACTAAAATAATCGCTTCACTCGGCTGCAAATGTTTATGTGAGTGCCTACGAAAACCAGTCCAACAAACTAATATTCATAGCTCACGAAAGTCTGTGTGAAATTAGTGAAGGAATCAGAATACAATGTAATGCATAATATGTAATTGTATTTCAGATATAATACAAAACGGTAGGAATAAACAGAAAAAAAGGTTATATATGATGTTGTCCCTCATATTTGGCACCCATTGATCTATTGTCAAGCATCCCTTTTTATTGTACATACTTTTTGATGCAAATATAATAAAGGATTAATTCAGTCATAATAAAAATTGAGTTGCATAGCTGTTCTAACCAAACCTGGAGCAACTAAATAGGAATACGTAATCAAAATAAACTCTACCACGTAGCTCTTAAAACCATAAAACAATGTCCATGGCCCTGTCAAAATAAAAAAACAATTTACTATTCAAAACGAAAGTCGATTATTTACGAAAAATATATTACAGTATTTTCATTGAGTTACATAACTAAAATACACACTCTATTGTGCAGCAAACATTAACATTTATGTAGAGTATTTCAAGGAACTTGTTTATTGAACCCACATGCATTGATACACAACCATCAGACATCTTATTAAATTAAGATTGAAATCAGAGAAGAATCCATTTAAAATAACTAATTCAAGATAATATGCAGTCGGCGTGAGCATTTCAAGATCATCAATGTTGTTTCATCAAACTTAATTCCAACCTTTAGTTAAGTAATACATGTTGGACTAAATTCACCTCAAAAGCTAGCTAATAGTGTTTGACCTATGAACTTCATGTATGATTCGGTGCATGTTTTCATTATCTTCGAAGGAATTGAATTTATCTGCTGAATTCAGGAATGAAAATTCACACGGAAAAAAAAATTGATAAAACCAAAGACTGAAGAACAGAGAATTAGAGACTTATTAGTTTTCATTAGGCAGAAGGAGAAATTCTTGGTTGGCGATCAGCTTCGTGTATCGAATCACATTCCCTGTTTTAATCTGCGACAAAATAATGGGGGTGAAAATCTCAATCCGAAGAAAATTAAACCAAGTGAAACGAAGATCAACTCAATTTTTAAACAGAATCTAAAACCAAAGGGGTATTAAACCCAGTACTTCAATTATTAAGGCACATATCTCACATTAAAATTCTTCAACTTCTCAAAAACATTTGAACCATGAATAACATACATGTTTTGTATTTTGTAGGCATTATTCATCAATTCTGAAAAAGATTGTATATTCAAAGCTATTTATGAACTCAATCATGAGAAAATCATTAGGATCAAAATTAAATAAAATCAATTTCATAAATCAATATTTTGGCAGAAGAGAATTGATGAGTCAGATTTTTAAATTAAACTAAAATTAATTTGATAACCAATATCATGCCCGTTGCAGATTGAATTGTCTTTCTATTAAGAAAAAGTATGTCATTCCATGATCCATACGATCGTAATAGTTATACAGGTGCAAAAACAAAGATTTAACGCCCGTAGAAGGACTTCTCTTAATATTTGGGGGTGGGGATGGGAGAGAGGAACTCACGTAGTATTCGATTTGGGAGTTGGAGTAGCTGAAGCCTTGTGAAAAAGAGTCTTGATGAGCAAACTGCGAAAGTCAAATATAAGGAAATTAATATGATAATTGTGGGAAATTATGATGGTAACATAAATAAAACTCAAGAGGAACAAACAAATAGCTTAGTGGGGCTCCGTATAGGTAGTTAGAGAACTAACAAAAAAAGAAGTAAAATAAAATAACAAAATAAATGAAGAAAAGTTCAAAAATCACCTGTGCGTCGGAACGCAGCTGTTTCAATTGCATCTTTCTTAAAAGGTCCATCAGAACCCCTAACAGACACCTTAGTGTCACCCGGCAGTATACATCTAAAGTTCAGAACCCCTAATAAATTATTAACTGAATTTGTGAAGAAAAAGGCTTCAAGAAAATGGTAATTTGCATACCTCTAAATGCTAATTTGAGTCGGACTAACTCTATGTTGTGCATTAAACTCTAATTCTAACACCTGACAAAGCAAGTTTCCATCATTTCAGTTGGATTAACTATGTTGGGTAAAAAGTACAGAAGATTGCTCATATGAAATAGTGCATCGGAAAACATAAAAAAACAAAGCCATCAATGCACAAAAAATACAGAGCACGTATGTTATTAAAGATATCCATTATCACCGTAAACAACAAAATGTAAGTGACAATTTTTATGACAACTTGTAGTGAACTTACAATGTGAAATCCTATGGCTGAATATGAGCAGCCAGAACTTTATCTAGTTCGTGTTCAGTTCTTCCCTTCCAAAGGCGCCCAAATTGTAGATTTTTTATGTTTCTACTATTTAGAAATTTTATCCCGCATTCTGAACCTGGTACATTTAAGCAGAATCCAATGCCACCAAATTAAGAGATGCTATAGATAAAGAAATTTGCGAACTCAATCGTAAGAAAATCATTGGAAACGCCTAAACTTTTCTCAGTGGAAAATACATGAACTAAAATCAAGTTCGACAACAAATCTATTGACATAAGAGAACTAATACATCACAGTGTCTTTATATTCTTACCTCTTATCCATCTTTTAAAACTTGTATTTGAACCGACTTCAATATTCCAAATTTAGAAAATAAGGGCTGCCCTTCCGCCGTGGTCGCGTTGCAAGGCCTATGCGTAAAAAGAATGGCCATAAATATAATAAAACACCAAAATATACTTGTTATGAAAGTAATAAAACGAATACCACCTAATGCAATGTTAATTCACAAATTTGTTCACTGATGCAGGTAATGATAACTGAAGAACTCTTTACAAAAATCATTGCTTCTCACTCAGAAAATTGGACCTTACAATAAAGGCTCCGATTCCCTGACCAAGAAGCTCTGGTAAAAAAATTTCAAGTTGCACTACTCATATCAAATGCAGGCTAATTAACCCTGAAAGTAAGTAGCAATCAAAAAATTGAATTGAATGGACTTACAGATGCACAATAAGCTTAGAAGCTTTAACTGAGAAAGGCATACCAAAAAACATAACTTATTAATGCAGAATAGATAGATTTGTTAAGGATTACAATTATTAATAAGCATAATTCTGTAATCACTCCTAGACAACTCTAACTATATTAGTGGAGACTCAGTTGTAATGATATGGCCACACCTACCTGTTTGTTTAGAAGAGCAGTTAATGTGGAAATAACCAAAACACATAATATTATTAATCTAATGATGCCTTGGATATACCATATTACTGATTTGAACTTCAAAATTTCCCATTATCGCATTCAAGTTGCCGTTTAATTAACCACACACATAATCTATTGCCTGAGATTGTCCTAAGAAAAACTCAGCCTTCATTTTCCAGTTATTCCTTTATCAAGGACTGTTGTTATGAGGCGTTGTATTTCACCTATATAGGCTCCGAAAGGAAAAATAAAAAGAGCAGCAATTAAACTTGATTCTTATATTTATTTTTTCACGAAAATATAAAGAGTAAATTTACACGGATGCTAATAACCTAGCAATCTGTTAAGAGGGAAAAGGTTCTACTTGCTTGAACAATTATGTGGCGCAACCCGTCAACGCCTTCTGATTAAATTCTATTGAAGCAACAATGGTTAATTAAAACTAAAAATCTATCGGGCAACCCATTAGAAGGGAAAAATGAAGGGATGTCTAGGGTTGTATAGAACTGGGGCAAACTTTTCAGGAAAAAAGAATCGAAGCTATTACTGGCACTCAAACAGCAAAACTCACCAGATAGAGGAGGTCCAAGATGAGATTATGAGGTCCACTTCACTCCAGTGTTTGGTCCGCCTCTCTCTGTGATCTCGGAGAGCTTAATCTTGTAAGGGGAATGAGGCTTCGCGATTTTGGGTTTGACTATCAATAGAAAACGTCCACCTAATGGAGCAGAAACTGCTTGCAGCTCATGTGCTTCAGCATATCTTAATAGAGCTTGAGCTTATGGATTGGTACATCGAAGAACACGAAAAATTTTGGTTGATTGAGATTTGAGTATTTCTATGAATTGCAAGGGCGGTTATCATAAGAGTTGCAGGGGTTTCGACCAAAAAAAAAATGAGAGTTGCAGGGGTGGGAGATGCAGGCATGGGAGATCGTGGGGTTTTTTAATATTCGATATTACCATTAAAACCCTGGATGCTAGTGCAATTGAATTTAATGATAAGGATATTTTAGGGCATTCCTTAATTTGGTGTGAGAACCGTCATATTCCATAGTAAATTTCTGTTATGCCCTTAGTTTTTTTAATTTTTGTCGGGCTAATTTGTAGAGTTTATATGAATAACTAAGAGGATAATTTTGTAATTCAATTAGAAAAAACTTCCAGTTGTGAGGAGAAACTACGTTTCTTTTTATAATAGTATAGATAAAGTGTTTAATTCATAAGAAATTGAATAGTAAATGTTTTCAATAGTAATTTTGACTTTTTGGTCAACTAGAATTTAATTAATTTCGAAATTATTTTAAAAATAATTATAAAATAGGTTTTGGAATTTTTTTAAAGAAAAATTTTTCCCAAATTTTCCAAAAACCGGTAAACTAAGTAATATTTTCAAAAGATAACCTACATTGTCAAATTAAACCTTAAATTTCATTTCAAATCTTACAATTAGAATTATAATATAGTTAATAAATATTTGATTAGTTAAAGATCCCATAAACCCTGAATTTATTAATTAAACGGGTGAATTTTGGGTTTATCGGGAAATCCTTAACGTATTACATAATATATACCTTCTATAATTATTTCGTTATGATATTGTGTGCAATTAGATTAGTTAAGAACTAAGAACATAGTTCTAAGTCAGTAGTAGTTACTACTTTCAGGCGACAATAGGATCGAAGAGTGGAATCCTCACAATTCCACTTAAATCTCGGTACTCGATGAGGGTTTAAATTCTTTTAACTGAAATCATGATAAAATGTTTTATTGAATTTCCTTTAAACCTTATTATCCCTTTTTGGGAAGCTGTTTCATATTAAATTACAGTATTATCCCAAAATTCATGTATTTACCAGGAAAGTACTTAATGCTTTCTCCCGGTAAATATTCTTGTCTTTCAAGTAAAATTATTGTTTTTCCTATGGCCCCAGTGGTCTTCGTAGAAGTAGTAATCCGGGAGGCACGGGCCGAGGTCTACTATTATACCAGCCGCCAACTACATCTTGATGATGGTCTAACCGGAGGTTGGTTATTCCACATCAAGTGACGGGAAAAGGTATGTCCCTCCCACAATATTGTTCATTGTCACTAGGGCTTGCAACCCTACGTGACACTAAGGGGTGAAGGATGGTATTATCGTATTTGTTTTATTATGTACCGACACCTTGATCAGTGTCGTTACTATTTTTCCCGGATTTTAAGGAGTTAAGGTTGGAGAAGCCTAGATTGCGGGCATCAAAATCATTTTCTCAAAACGGTTCATAGATTTTCTAAAGTATAACCTATATTCCCCCCTACTCCTATTTCAAACAAATATGAACCGGATATTATTGTCATATAATTATTTGTGATTATATAGTTTATATTTCAAACCAAGACTTTCTTGGTCAAAAGACTTTCAAAGCCTTATTTACACATATAAACCTCAAACCCCCCGTCACTTAGTCATTTTGACTAACCCTCCTACTCTTTTAATTCATGATTTCAGGAATCTACGCATCGACACCTTAGAGGTATCTTGAAGCTTTAAGGTGTCGCATTTCAGTTATTTAGAATGATCACGAGTGCATGTACATCTTTCAATAAGCACTCCCCTGTGAAGTTAGACCTATCGTTGTAATTACTTATCCAACTTAATAATATGTGTTTCGTTATATATTGTCCCCTTTTTATCGCTCAAGTTTATTTTTCCGTTGCGTTTAATTTCATACTCTGGTATTGTATAGTCTTTTCCGTTCGCCGGAGTATTTCTCGAGTGCTAGGTCTCATATCCACTCGGGAAGTACAACGGTACGGGGTTGTAGTGTTAAGGGGCGCTACAAATAACTTATTTCTTACGTGCAAAAGTTTCTAATTAAATCCTATAAATTCCATTCAAGTCATATTTCACATTTTATACAAAAACCACATATTACAAGGCCAATTGAATCGTCTAATAGCATGTGACGAATTCATTTAGACCCACGGGGTTATAAACCAAATTCTGACTAAGCCATTTAATCATTCAAAGCACATACAATTCATACATTGCATAATAGATTCAAACTCAATTTAGCTAATTAAACGTTAGTTGCAAAAATCTCAAATTTAATTATCCAAGGCATAATAAAGCAAATTTTACTTCATCAAAATTAGCATAATCGTTTTCAAATGATAAGGTTCAATTAATTCAAGTTATACAAATTTACATTTTCTAAAATTACACAAACACCCCTTCTACAAGGGCTATATTAAATCTAATGGCATGAAACGAAACTATTATCAACAACAATCATGAAATCATACATTCATCATTCATTACATATATTCAAATACCATACAATGCATATTCATTAATTTATCGAGCATACAAGAGCGAATTACATTTTAAAACAACTAACAACTAATACAATTTCGGCATAACGGGGTTCAATTTACAATTCAAAGCATCAATACATATTACATTTCATTTAATACATGATTTCGTATACATTGGAATCCAATTCGATCGACAAATCAAGCAATTAGCAACCAAAACAATTAATTTCACAAAAAATCAACCGGGCATCCGATTGATGAACGGAAGGTGTCATTGGACTCACCACAACGAGACGGACAAACTGTCTGAAGACCGCCGGAACGCCGCCACCGGAGCCACTGGAAAAGTGCCGGGCCGCCGCCGGAACGTGCCGAAAAAATCCCCAAAATTCACTCGTGCAAGTATTCCTGGTGCTCGTTCCAAATCCTCGATCAATTTCTGGAAATTCCAAGACAAACTCCTCCAATTTCAAATCTAACAACACGAAAACCTAAAATCTTCAAATCGAAATTACTTCCAAACCGGTGAACGAAAATCGAATCCGAAAGAGGCATTATCTTACCCGTAACGAGACCTTCGCAACCCCTATAGTGATCACCGAAAAATATCCCCGGAGCTAGCCCCGCCGTTGCACCACCGCTGCGCTGTCGTGATCCACCGCCAACGGCCGATTCGTGCACCTAAGATGTAGCACCCCATGCGGTGGGGCACCACACCCCCGCACTATGACCCGACACATGTACGAAATGGAAAGTCCGCACACGCACCAAGTCACAGCGAACGGGTGACAAACGAAAAAAACCAACCTAAGCTAGGCGGTACCTAAACCCTATACAAGTGTGAATATACAAACCTGAATGCGGAAGCGATACAAAATTACGAATTCTCAACAACATTAATCAGCAATCATAATCCATATATTTCAAAAAGTAAATCAACATTAACTAAACGGGTTCAACTGGCCCTAGAAACCTGTCCCGATCAAACATATAATCAAAACGGGTTCATCTAAACCGAGTACCTGTCCTAACCTGTCCCGAAATTCATACATTCGAATCATAATTATAAACCTGTGCAAAACCATATCTTAAGCCATGTTATCATAAATTGAAACAAAGAACATAACAGACTCAGACAGACTGACACAACTTACATAAATAAGACTTCAAACATAAACCGAAGCAACGTACTTAACAACTTAAACGAACAGATACAGACAGCCGCCTAGCTCAAACCTGCAAGACTGAAAAGTTGGAAAGAGGGGGTCAGTCTCTAGAAGACTGAGCGAGCAGGAGGAATACATATATATAAAAACATGCACATGCAAGTCATAAATCCCGAACAAAGTTTTATTTAAAGTTAGTTCCCAAGAGGGCAAGAGAATAACTAAGCAATGCTCGGACTTTATGACTAATCATATTAAATTCATTAAGTTCATAATTCATACATAAACATAAAGGCTCGGCGAGTGATCGTGCATCATCTTCAACCAAACTCCGACTGTGTACGACAAATATCATTAATACATTGAGTACGTGGTCATGCAATACATTATAATACACACAAGTCGTATAACATAACATAAGACATAGTCGTTTGGGCAATCCGTGTTTCAGCATTCCGGCACGGTGCATAACAATCATATCATAATCATAATCATAAAATAAGTTCCAACCTTGTTCCTCCGGGTGGTGGAAGGGGTTTGCAAGACCCGACCACCTCATACATAATGGCTAGAGGGGTTCATGATGCCCCAAAAGCCCGACTAGCGTTTCCTCGTCAATACTCCTAACGAGGTTCGTTCCGTCGTAAAACATAGATGGAATTAGCATATGGGATCACCGTCGGCCCTTGCCTCCCCGGATAGCCGCATGTACTAAATTCCTGGGCCCGTGAACATAACATACATGCATAACCTCGCCAAAACATTTCAATTCATAAGAAACATAACATATTTCATAATTCGTGAGAAAAGGTTTACTCGATCATAATTTACTCGATGACTCTACTTTGAAAATAACGTATATATATGTATATATATACATAAAGTTTGGCCAAACTTGTCACATAAGGTTGTAGGTTTAATATGTAACTAGAACGAAAACACCCTCTGTTGCACCCTTAACGCAAAGGCACCACATCCCCCGCACTATAGTTCAATCCACATATGGAACGGGAACCCATACATGAATCAAGACTATAGCGAACGGGAGACAATAAAAAAAACACGACACTAGCTAGGCGGGCTAACCCTCATTCAATACAACAATGTATAAAGAAAAGAGGAAACATACTCATATACATACATTCCATTCATAACCTTGTTTATTGTTTTCAAAACATGCAATTCAAGTTCTTATCATCAAACCATAATATACAAACTTTCACATGTTTCTTAACTACACAAGTACCAAAATGAGAATGAGGTGCTAGACTCGACCAAAAGACTCGAACCCACCTAGCACTCCACCTGTGAAACCTGAAAATGTGAGGTGTCAGTCTACCACAGACTGAGTGAGGGGTTTAAATAAATATAAGCGCACGTATCATGCAAGCTATAATCTCGGGTAAGATTTTATAAGAAACACGGCATAAGTTTCAAGGATAAAGAGGAATTCTAGCCCGAGATTACAACTAAATCAATTTAGCAATTTAATTAATTGTCAATTCAATCCGTGGCCCGGCGAGTGAGGGCATTCTCCAACCTTACTCCAAAAGTGTACAATCATGAGCATTTCCATTTATTAAGTGAGCATGCAAGTTATTTAGTGCAATCACGTATCAATTTCATGAACCCTTCTTCCTCCGGGTGAAGGTGGGCTTGCAAGACCCAACCTTCCAATCATGTTGTACGTCGGGAACATGACTCCCACGCACGGGATTTCTTCCTCCACCAAACCTCCTGGTGGATTCAGAGGTGATCCCAAATTGGTGAGGATAGTGCAAGAGTTACCCGTCAGCCCTTGCTTTCCCGGTTGGCTCAATACACTACCCTCGGGCCCCATGTGAACTTGCTTTACTCGCCCAATCAATCAATCCGTTCAATCATTTCATGAAATCATTTAAAATCCATAAATTTTGAAAGCTATAGATGTATAGATACTTTTGGTTGAAAATGTCACATAGGGTTATACGGTTTCTATATATATCTAGAAATAAACCTCACCTTTACCGAGCAACCAAAAATCAAGAAGAAACCCTAAGGAGCGTGCTCCTCGTCTCCCGGACCGTGATCTGTGCAACAAGGGACAAGTGTACATAAGACTCAACTCGAACGGACCAATTAAGACGAACGGCATGTTCAATTAGTGTCAATCATGTAATAATAATTAAGGAATGTTAATTTAAAAGAATAATTATCAATAACCATGTTTATAACTCATATAAGTCATATACGGAAGCCAAAGAATTGAAAAGAATGCAATATGAAAGGTTTTGGTGAAGTTTAGGAAAACTTGACAACTTTGGGAAAATGCACATGTTGTGGCAAAACTGGAATATCTAAAATTCTAGAATTGGGAATTGAGTTTTTCTTATTGGGAATGAAAGTAGACACATAGACCTTTCCAACGCTATATGGCACGTTTTCTAATTCAAACCGAGGTGAAAATGGCGTAGGTTCGAAGTTGGACAAAATGCAGTTTCTGGAGGGTGGTCGCGGTCGCGACCAAAAACCTTCACAAAATGGTCGCGGTTTTTCCGAATTTTTGTCCAATTTTTTCAAAAGTCGAAAGTTAGCCAAAATGGGGTTGCGGGCGCGACCATTTTTACCCTAAAACAGGTCGCGGGCGCGACCATATACCCAGCAGCAACAAAACAGGGGAAAACAGGGCATTTTCATGCCAAAAATCACCAAAACATCCACCAATTCATGATCACTTCATAACAAATATCAAAACACATCAAATATACATTATGCTACACTTATTCACTAAAACAACCAAGAAATACACATCAAGACATCAAGATTTCATGATTAAAACCCCATATTTATACATATATTTCCAACTCCATGAAATTCAATATATCCATGCAACTTCCAATTCTCGTGATCCTAACATGCTTCTAACTCCAAATATTGCAAGAATTCACCACATACTTCATGAACCCTACTTCTATGTCAATCAAGGAATTCATACAAGTTCATGATATACCTTAAATTCAAGCAAGAATTGAGATGAAATGAAGAGATGATGATGATGCTTCTATCCTCACAATTCCTCCAAGAATTTAGCTTGAAAATGAGATGAAATTTCCTCCTTCTCCTTGGTGTTTTGATCGGTTTCTTGTGTGTGGGTGTGTGTAGAAATTTGATGAAATATGATGTATGTAATGTGAGAGAAGAGATGCATATAAGATATAATATATCTTCCAATAACCATGATGATTCACCACAATTTGCAAACAAGCCCCTCTACAATTAAATGCATGCAATTGAGTCTTATCTCTACACAACAATTCACTTAGCTCCAAGTCATGAATTACAATTAAATCCAAGAATTTACACAAGAGAGCAATTAAGGACATTTAATTCATTTAGGTCACTCAGTTCATATAATTCATATAAATGACGATTCATATAAATGCGTAGAAATGTTATGCATATAATATAACGAAAGGGCAATTAATTGAATGAAATACTTAAATTTAAACCTCCCAACTCCCGAAGACCCGCTCGTGGCATGCTTACCTGAACTTCCGAAATTTGGGGCGTTACAACTCTCCCCCCCTTAGAGGAATCTGGTCCCCAGATTCACTGATCAGAAATGAACAACTCTGGATGGAACCTCTTCATTTTCTCTTCCGGCTCCCAAGTCATTTCTTCGGTTTTATCACTCCGCCATAATACCTTGACCATAGGAGTTCGCCGATTTCTTAATTCTTGATACTTCCTGTCCAAAACTTTAATCGGTTGCTGAATAAAAGATAAGTTCGGTTCCAACTCAACTTCTTCAACGGGGAGAATTTCAGTTTCATCCGGATAATACTTTCTGAGCTGAGAGACATGGAATACATTATGAATCCCGGTAAGATGAGGCGGTAGGTCCAACCGATAAGCCACTTCTCCGATTCTCTCAAGAACTTCAAATGGACCTAGATAGCGGGGGTTAAGCTTTCCTCCCTTTCCAATACGAGAAAACCCCTTTCTTGGAGATACTTTCAAGAAAACCCGATCTCCAACTTCAAACTTAAGATCCCTTCTACGGATATCGGCGTAGCTTTTCTGTCTATCTTGTGCAGCTTTCATCCATTGTTGTATTAACTGAACCTTTTCAATCATAGCTTCCACGGCTTTTGAAGGTTTCTCAAGTTTTCCTTCCTTCTTTACTCCCTCTTGTTTTGTCCACTTTCATTCCTCTAGATCAAAATATAACGGGGACCGACATTTTCGTCCATAAAGTAATTCATACGGAGCCATGCTGATAGAGGATTGATAGCTATTGTTATAAGCAAATTCAATCAAGGGGAGTTGGTCACACCATGAATTTGAAAATTCCAAAGCACACGACCGGAGCAAATCTTCTAAATATCTTATCACCCTCTCGGATTGACCATCGGTTTGGGGATGAAAAGTCGTGCTAAACTAAAGTTTTGTTGCCAATATATCTTGCAATTCTCGCCACAACTTAGAAGTAAAGCGGGGATCTCTATCCGAAACAATGCTCACCGGAATTCCATGAAGGCGAACAATCTCTCTATTATAAATTTCAGCTAACTTTCTAATCTTGAAGGACATACGGATCGGCAAGAAATGAGCAGACTTAGTTAATCGGTCCACAATTACCCAAATGCCATCAAATCCTCCTCTCACTTTAGGTAACCCGGATATAAAATCCATTGTCACCTGTTCCCACTTCCACTCGGGAATAGGCAACGGCTGTAAAAGACCTCCCGGATTTTGATGTTCAGCTTTAACTTGTTGACATGTCAAACAACACCTTACGAACTCGGCCACATCTTTCTTTAATCCACGCCACCAATAAAATTGTTTTAAGTCTCTATAGATTTTGTTTCCTCCCAGATGTATCGAGTATGCCGACTTATGTGCTTTCTCAAGTAATACCCTTTTCAATTCATCGGGTACTACTATTCGGTTCTTGAAGCGAAGAAAACCAGCTTCATCAAACCCAAATGGACATTCCGGATCCTCTCTTGCTTTAGCAACTAACTTTTGAACTTCCGGATCTTTACCTTGAGCCTCAAACAGTCGAGATTTTAACTCCAGTTGAATAGAAATGTTGAATACTCGGGCTCTTATCACAATAGGCTCGATCTTACTGTTAGGAATAGTGCCCTAGAAAGCCGATTGTATATCCGCTTTGTACTTTTCCTTATTGTAATCACAGACAATCTTTGAATAAAATAACGAATTGAGGCAACACTTCTTTATATGCTCTTGTTTGGTATGCGTTTACTTTAGCTGTGCATGTATGAGAACTCCCCTAATCCTGATGACTTTAGGACTCTACCATTTAGGTGAAATGGTTCATGAAACGAGCCCTATATCACATAAGTCATGATTAGTAAAATACTCCAAGCCGATGAGTCCTACAGACAGTGGGAGTGTCAACCTGACTCCTCTAAGGCTTGCTTGTGGGATCACGCCCTTAAGAAGGACCACCTTGTTTCATGGAGGTGCAAAGTGTATAGTTGATACGTGCGTGATACATGAGGGTGCTTACTTTAATAAGTAAGTTCACTGAGGTGCCCCGTGTGAGAACATTCCTAAATGGGAAAGGAAGTTTCTATTTCAGGAAATGGAAACTTCCAGATTAGGAAATATCTCACGAGTCATTGATGTGATTAATTGATCCTTAGACTTGAGGTTCCTTGTCACTTTATGAGTTAACTCTGTAGTCTTAGGTATAAGCTTTAAAGGGTGTCGCCTTAGACAACTGATTCAAGGCTTATGCTGGGGCTGCACAAGTGATTCATGAAAGTGAATGAGAATCAAGAAAGGACCTACACTTGCATTTGCAAGGTGATCTCTTATTGTGTAAGTCATTCATATGCCATATGGAGTCCTTGGCCAAGGCAGTAGATCAAGACATCAAGAAAAGGGTTTCTTGGATTGAGATCAAATGGATATGAAATGCACTTAGCTTTAAGACCGGATTATTAGGGTTCTGATTATTCCCTTGCCCTAGATCTTGGTTGAGAGATAGTAAGTAGGAGGATTGTATCTCACATGATTCAATGACTTAAAGGTTCTGTCGAATCCGAACATTCCAATTCAGCTAGGGGTTAAACACCTGTTGCTAGACTATGGTCGTTTAATCTGTGGACTGATTAATTAATTAGTGAATTAATTAATTAGGGTCACTGCTAATTGAATTGAGAACCTAGAGGGTCACACACAACAACTTGGTTACATGAGTTGAGGCTTGAAAATGATTAAACGAGTTAATCGGACCAAGAGGGTTCCACACGTGTGAATTCACACGTGTGGCTCGCGTGAGTGACACGTGTCACTGTGACACGTGTCACACACGTGTGATAATATATATATGTTAAATAATTAATTAGTTAATTATTTAATAGACTTTGGTTTAATTTTGAATTAAAAAGAAAGTCTAATTTTGGAGAAAATAATCTAGTTAATTAATTACGAATTAATTAATTAGATAAAAATAAGTTATTTATTTTATAATAAATAAAGTATAAAATTATCCAAAAATAGTTTGGATATTTTTTAAGCTCTCTTAAAAGTTGACTAGAAATAGAATTCAAAGTCAAAGTTAGAAAATACTTGATAATCAAGTAATAGGAGAGAGAGGAACCAAATCCTAGTCCAATAAGGACTAGGTTCGGCCGTCCCTCCCCTTTCCTATATATAGGGGAGCTCATGCTCCCCTTTAGAGCTAATTGACAATTCTTGGTTCATGTGTTGAACACCTTCCTTTCTCCAAGATTATATTAAACCCTAGGTTAAGCCTAAACACTAACTAGAGAACTAGCATCCTTACTAGTTAGATTGTGATCAAGTTGGTGGACTTTCTCTAGAGACTTCAAGTTAGAAGTTTGAAGATTCGAGCTTTACCAAGGAGAGGGGATCAAGCCGCGAGAAGAGCGTTCTTGGGTGGCTTGAAACGCTTCAAGAAAGAATAAAAGAAAAGTAAGTTTTCTATCTTTACGAATTTGGTTACACGATTGCGAGTTCAAGGTCCTTTTGTTGGGAAAATTTTTTTAAATTCCGCTGCTTTCTGATTCTGTTTTCCAACACTTACCACTTTCTCCAACCTCTGAATTCGAAACACCCACTTTCCGGCTTAGAGCATCGGCAACTACATTAGCTTTCCCGGGATGATACTTGATCACACAATCATAATCTTCTAGTCGTTCCATCCATCTCCGTTGCCTCAAATTAAGATCTTTCTGTGTGAATAAATATTGAAGACTCTTATGATCCGTGAAAATCTCAAATGTCACTCCATACAAATAATGCCTCCATTTACCAAGCGCAAATATTATCGCGGCGAGCTCTAAGTCATGTGTCGGATAGTTCTTCTCATAATCCTTCAACTTCCGGGAAGCATAAGCAATAACTTTACCATTTTGAGTCAAAACACACCCCAAACCATCTCTAGAGGCATCCGTGTAGACTGCATATCCTTCTAAACCATCCGGAAGAGTTAGAACCGGGGCTGAAACCAATCTTTTCTTCAATTCATTGAAACTTTTCTCACATTCTTCATTCCACTCGTACTTAACATCTTTCTTTGTTAAACGAGTCAAAGAAGCGGCAATCTTAGAGAAGTCTTGCACGAACCTCCTATAGTATCCTGCTAACCCCAAAAAGCTTTTAATCTCGGAGGCATTCTTTGGTCTCTCCCACTTCAACACCGCTTCAATCTTTGAAGGATCAACTTCTAATCCATTCCCCGAAATAATATGCCCCAAGAAGGATACTCGATCGATCCAAAACTCACACTTGCTAAATTTTGCAAACAATTGGTGTTCCTTCAAATTTTTCAATACAAGCTCAAGGTACCTTGCATGTTCCTCGACCTAATTGGAGAAAACCAGAATATCATCAATAAAGATCACAACAAACTTATCAAGAAACGGTCGGAAAATTCTATGCATCATATCCATAAAAGCGGCGGGAGCATTGGTCAAACCAAAAGGCATAACCACAAATTCGTAATGCCCATATCTCGTGTTGAAGCCCGTCTTCGGAATGTCCTCGGCTCGGATCCGTAATTGATAATACCCTTGCCTTAAATCAAGCTTCGAATAAACTTTGGATCCTTGGAGTATATCAAATAACTCTTTGATGTGGGGAAGAGGGTATTTATTCTTAATTGCCATCCGATTCAACTCCCGATAATCAATACACATCCTCAACATACCATCTTTCTTCTTTACGAATAAAACCGGAGCACCCCACGGTTCAAGCTTCGAATAAACTTTGGATCCATGGAGTATATCAAATAACTCTTCGATGTGGGGAAGAGGGTATTTATTCTTAATTGTCATCCTATTCAACTCCCGATAATCAATACACATCCTCAACGTACCATCTTTCTTCTTTACGAATAAAACCGGAGCACCCCACGGCGATGAACTTGGCCTAATATACCCGACTTCCAAAAGGCCCTCAAGTTGCACCTTTAACTCCTTCAACTCTGCCGGAGCCATCCGATATGGAGTTTTAGAATACGGCTCGACATTTGGATACAAATCAATCACAAACTCTATCTCCCTTTCCGGTGGTAAAGAATTTAAATTTTTCGGAAACACTTCGGGAAACCCTTTAACAACCTCTGTTTCTTCTAACTTCATCTGATCCTTGGGTTGATTAAGAATGTAAGCTATGAATCCCGTAGCCCCATCACAAACCAATTTCCGAGCTTCCGAGAAAGATAATAAAGGCACGGTTTTAGAACTTCGACCCGTTACAATTTCTGAACCCAACTGAACTCTCTTAGCCCGACAATCAACAGTAGCACAGTGATTGTAAAGCCAATCCATACCCAAGATAGATCCATACCAAGAAATAGGTAATTCAATGAAATTCGTGGAAAAGACCCGACCCTCAATACTCACCGGCACCTCTCTAAAAACCCGGTTAGTTTCTAAACTACCACCAAAATGAGTACTCACAACATAATAAGCAGAGGAACAAGTAACACATAGAGGCAATTTCTTAGAAATATCACAAGAGATAAAAGAGTGGGTAGCCCCAGGATCAAACAAAGTATGTATGTTCATGCCATGAATGCAAATAGTACCTTCAACAACGGCAGCGGGGTCCACATCTACATCCGCTTCCTCGCCCTGCAAGGCATACGCACGGGCCCTAATAAGCGGCCTCTGACCCCCAGGCGGAGGATCCCTTCTATATGGACACGTATCCACTTTATGATCGGTATTCCCACAAATCAAACATAAATTCAAACGGCGCCGACAACCCTCATAGGTATGAGTAGGTAATCCGCAATAAGAGCATCCCGGCTTTTCCGTAGGTGGTGGTGCGGCAGGCGTGACCCGAGGAGCTTTCTGGACCGGTACTTGTGGCACTTGAGACTTGAATTTCTTCATTGGACCCTTAGACTGCGGTGGAGGGTTATCATAGGTGATTGGCCTTTTCCCGGGATTATAATTCAATCTCGATCCTGAACCGGAACCCTGACCCAATCTATATGTAGACCTCCGAGCATTTACCGAATCTTCCACTTTTAAAGCCTTTTGAGTAGCTTTCTTCCAAGTACTTGTATTGACGGCCTCTATTGCAGCTCGGATATCCGGCCTCAAACCCTGCACGAATTGCATAGCCTTATGAAAATCATCACCGGCAATATTGGGTGCATATTTGGATAATCTCTCGAACTCGGCAATATATTCGGCCACTGATCTACTCCCTTGTTTGAGCTCCGTGAACTCCTTAAGTCTCCTAGTGCGAGATGAAGGAGGAATGAACTTGTTCTTGAATTCCCTAATGAAAACCTCCCATGTGATTTCTTCTTCGGCTGCATCTAAAACAATCTTGGTGCTTTCCCATCAAGAATAAGCTTCTCCTTGTATTAAAGTAAGAGTACACCTAGCTTTCTCTCGAGTCTCGCAAGGAATAAGTTCCCAAATTCTTTCCACCTCTTTAAGCCATTGTTCGGCTTGCATGTCATTTCCTTTGAAGAATCTAGGTGGATGTTGATTCTGAAATTCCCTTAAAATAGCTGAGATTGGGGCCGGTGGTGCTGGGGGAGGAGCCGGTGGTGCAGGAGGCACATAATCTCTTAGTCTTTGATCGATAAGTTGAACCATAGAGTTTAAGAAGTCTTGAGGTTGAGCTTGAGGGGGTGGAGGTGGAGTTCCATCACGATGGTGTTGTCGATGACCGGGAGAATGCTCTCTGCGAGGCCTTCCACGAGGCATCCTGAAATCCAAACACTGTACATGCATGTTTGATTAACAAGTATGAATAAATGTAATTAAGTTCATAGAACACATAAATCACATAATTCAAATAAGGTCAAATAATTTCAAATAAAATACAAGACTCTCAAGTAATCAATTAATCCTATGCCGTACGACTTAGACTCACAAGACATGACACGAGAACCACGGTTTTGTAACCGGGCTCTGATACCACCTTAGGATGTAGCACCCTTAACGCAAAGGCACCACATCCCCCGCACTATAGTTCAATCCACATATGGAACGGGCACCCATACATGAATCAAGCCTATAGCGAACGGGAGACAATAAAAAAAAACACGACACTAGCTAGACGGGCTAACCCTCATTCAATACAACAATGTATAAAGAAAATAGGAAACATACTCTGTAACGCCCCGCTCATTCGATAAATAAGGTACATCACCTTTCAACCTTTTTATGTGTTTAATTATGTGATTGGTGCGTTGTGTGGCCCACTTTTGAACTCTTTTAGAGTTAGGGCCCTTTTTGTAATTTTCTTCTTTTAAGGGGTTTTTCCGGTCACTTCTTGTTCGGTAGAGATTTTGACTTCTTTGACCCCTCCTTTGCGTCCGGGGCATCGAGACGTGTCCGTAGACTCTAAGTTTGCCCAATTCTGACTTCGTTAGCCCGTTCTTCTGATCGTTTTTACGTACGAGGACCAGAGATATATACTCGGGTTTCCTCGTTTTGCGTGCCAGAATCAGATCAGCAGCCTTCATCGTCTTCTCCAGATATCAAGCACTGTTCACACACAGTGAAGGTGTGAAAACACACATATGCTCGTTCTCCCTCGTTTCTCGACGGAATTCGACGAATCAATAGTGGAAATTCATCAGCTCGAAGAGCCCGTCACAACCGTACCAGTTTCGTGGACTGAAAGTGACCAGCGGCGGCGCAGCGGTGGTCCGACGGTGGCGGGTTGCGCCACCTCCACGCCGGCGGCGTTCCGGCGACTCTCGCCGGCCAACAACCACCCTACCCCACGTTTTCGACCCTTCCCGTTCCATTTCCAGCCTCGGTTTGGAGCGAATCGCAGCGTAGGTGGTGGTTCCGGCGGTGACGCAGCGGCGCGACTTTGGGGTGGTGGTTCGGCCTCTTCCCGACCAGTTTTGGTGGTGGAGCCTTCACAAAAGATGCTTGGAATGACGAGACTTAGCGGATGGCATCGGCGGCGTTCCAGGAACCGGCCGTTGGCGGCGGACCGGCGGTGAACCGGCGGGTCTGAACCGGTTACTGTTCCGGCGATTTTTCCGGCGATTTGACTTGGGGCTTTTGTAGGGCTTGTTACAAGCTTTCCAACGGTATGCTCGGATTTCATTTTGGTTTTACGGTTTACGTTTAATTTCAATTTTCGTCTTTGGATTTAAGTTCGGTTTTTCGTCAACGAAGTCCGGCGTGTTTGGCATTTTCTGAAATTGATTGAGGGCTTTTGTTGAGCAGGCCGAGACGCACGTTCCTGTCCTTCCGGGGATTTTTCTTACCACCGGAGGCGGTGTTCCGGTGGCGGCCGGTGGCTGTTCGACCGGCTACGGTAGCGGCATTCCGGTGACTTTCGGACAGAAGGTCCCTTTCGTTGTGGTGAGTCCAACGCCACTTTCCGTTCGTCAATCGGATGCCCGGTTGATTTGTTGTGATTTATTTTGTGTATTTCTATTTATTTGAAATTAATTGTTTTAATTGCATTAAATTGTCAATTGCTTGATTTGTCGATCAATATGAATTCCAATGTGTACGAAAGCATGTATTAAATGATCTATGATATATGTTGATGCTTTGATTTGCAATTTGAACTCCGATATGCCGTATTTGAGCTATTTGTCTAACTTGAAGGGGTGTTTGTGTAATTTTGTAAACAATATGAATATTGTTTGATTTAATTAGGTAACTTTGTAATTGAATCCATTTAGTGATATATGAATTGAGTGTGCCAAGTGTGAATTATATAGAATTGATATAGTTGGAATTGATATGTGATTTTGTGAGATTTAAGTGATTTGAATGTCTCTATTTTGTCTATTTTATAATTGTAAACTTAATATACTTGAGTTATAAATGTTATATGAAGTTCATGACTTGATTGCAAGGAATTATGAAAGATATGAAATGATTGGGCTTGAAACCCTCATGTATGGAATGTACTTGAACGAATTACTTGATTGTGTAACTCCATAACATCATTTTACTTCTTATACATCTCATATCATGTGTTTAGCATTGCCGTGCGTCGATGTGGTTTCATATTGAGTCAATTCTCACCAGTACACATTGTTCCTTCTCTAGTACAGTTTGTTTCCAGGGCGGAGACTTCCAAATTGAATAGGCACCCGTATTGCTCCTGTTTCTTGTCTCGTGGTTCCAGGTGAGGGTGTTTTCGTTCTAGTTACTTATCAAACCCTACAACCCTTATGTGAAAAGCTTTGGCCAAAACCTTATGATTATATATGTTACTTTTAAAAGGAGATTTATCGAGTAAATATTGATCGAGTAAATACTGATTGATCGAGTAAATATTGATCGAGTAAACCCCTTTTCAAATGGATAATGATGGATCAAATGTTTTGGCGAGAAAGAATGATTGATTGATTGCACTGATTGGGGCCCAGGGGCTTGGTGTGAGTGGGGACCCGAGGAGGCAAGGGCTGACGGTAAACCCTCACACTAGTCCCACTATTGAACAGCGGTACCGGACCTCGTCAGGAGATTGGCGGGGAAAGGGAGCTGAGTGCCATCTGGGGAGTCATGTAACCCCTTTTGGCCAATGATTGGGTGGTCGGGCCTTGCAAACCCACCACCAACCCGGAGGAAGAAGGTTGGAACTTATTTATGATTGAAAATGATTGACTGGTTGATTGAATATGATTGATTATTGATTGATAGGCACTGTGCGGGAAGGCCGGGAATCGGATTGCCCAAACAATTATATTTAGGACATGGCATGTGATCTGAGTGTATTATGATATATTGCATGATCACCTATTTAATGTATTAATAATATTTATCGTACACGGTCGGAGTTTGGTTGGAGATTGTGCACGCTCACTCGCCGAGCCTTATTGATTGAATATGATTTACGAACTTAATGAATTTAATATGAATAGTCGTAAAGTCCGAGCATTGCTTAGTCATTCTTTTGCCCTTTTTGGGAACTAACTTTAAATAAAACCTTGCTCGGGATTTATGACTTGCATGCGCATGTTTCTATATGATATGTATCGCTCCAGCTCACTCAGTCTTCTAGAGACTGACCCCTCCTTCCCCCTTTTTCCAGTTTCTTTTGCAGGCGTCGGTTACTAGGCGGAGTTAGAGTGTCGAGTCATTGTTCTAGTCTCACTCATTTACACTCACTGCATATTATATTGTCTTTAAATACTGTATTGATTAATTATCGTTGGCCGGTGTGCCCTTATTGAATTGATATTGATTCGGGACAGGTTAGGACAGGTTTTGGAGCCAGTTGAACCCGTTGTTATGATTGTTTCCTTGTATTGATTCGGGACAGGTTAGGACAGGTGTACTGATTAGTGGAACCCGTATTTATATTTGTATTGAATTTCATTTATTTCATGGATATTACATGAATGATTTTCTTGCTTCCGCATTTTGGGTTTTGTTGATGGTTCCAGGGTTAGCTTCCGCCTAGTCAGGACTATACTTTTGATTGTCACCTGTTCGCTGTGAGTCCGATTCATGTGTGGACTGCCTATTTCATATGTGGATTAGACTCATAGTGCAGGGGATGTGGTGCCTATCGTCCCGGGTGCTACATCTTTAGTTGGTATCAGAGCTACCAGGTTCAGAATCGGTGCTCTGGGTTGTGTTGTCTCGAGTATAGGTCGCACGGCATAGGAACTAATTGTCAATGTGTGCATTGCATCATCATTGAACACTGAATTGTGATTTTTTTCAAACTTTATTAGATTATTTGTTGCATTTTGCATTGAATCCATTCTTTTGGTGTTAATTATGTTGCATGAGCATATACTAAGCGCATGCATTTATTTTCAAATGAGCTGTGATTCATAGGCTATGAAGACAATATCAAACCACGGCCAATCTTTACGACAACTACAGGCTACCACAAGCTCTTCTCTCTAGCTCGAAAGTTGTAAGGAATGCCTTGGGAATTTCTACAAAAATTTAAGAGTCAAACCTTTTCTAAAATGAGGTTAGGGCTCGAGTGACAAAGTCCAGAATAAGAGGTCAGTTCGAAGGAGAAGTTTGCAAGCTCTATTACCGATGGTGAATCCATGTTGAGACGGGATTTGTGGTGTGTAATGATTTGGTTTCACGAGAAGAACATGTTTGTTTATACTACGAAGATTTGTCAACCAGATTCCAAAGAAGAGAAATCTCGAAGATGTTTTAGATTTGAGGTTTCTATCAACGTGGAGGCGATAACCTTCAAGAAAATTAAAGTAAAGTAGGTTCGTGGTTGAGAAGCAGTAAAGACCATCTAACTTGAGAAAGAGGCGAGAGGAAATATGAAGAATAATATAGCTTAGGATTTAGATCGATGGAAAAGGATGAAGAGACTACGAAGAGGGAAATTATGTATTCGAATGTAAACAATTGGGGGTTGAGCTCATACAACTATTCGAACTTATAAGGGATAAACCAGAGATGCTTTAATCAAAGGAACAACTATGGTAAGGACTAGGACAAGGACAACAATTGGAGATTGATTCTTCAAGAGGAGTCAAGATACCAATTTCATGGGTGTTGACGAATTTGGGCTCAAGAGATTTCAATCTCGGACTTGGGAGATCCATAAGTTGATACACGGGAACTTTGAAGATTTGAAAGACCGTGGGTAAAGAAGAGGGGAACAATTAATTCAAGACAAACCTGCAATTTGAGAAGCAAAGAAATATGCCAAGTTAAAGTTTACAACTACGGTGACAGGTTCTATGCATTCATAAGCACGTGCATCATACGTCGCTTTAATTATTTAAATTTCTCTATTTATATGCGCATCTTTAAATTGTATAATTGTTCCAATGTGTTGTATCTTTAATTGTTTACAAGTGTGATATTGCATTGGCACCCTAACCCGACATGCATTTTAGTGTTTACTTGGTAGGTATTCCCCACATCTTATTTATCAAGTGATACTCCGACTGATTCTTGCTAGGATCAAGAAAAGAAGAAATTCTGGGTTACACTGGTTGGTTAAAAAGGAAATGGAAAATTCTGAGGGTTGGGAAAATAGAATCGAAAGTGGGAGCGAGAGAAGCAGGTTGCCATTCCTACTAATTGCTTCAAAGGAACTGTGAGGACTATCACTAGACAAGTTGCGTGATTAGAACCACTTATACCGAGGAAGTTAAGTTGAAGAAATTGAGGTGTTTTGATCCGAGAAGTGGTAGAAAAAGTCTAAGGAGTTGGAATAAAAGTTCTTATGGGGAAGAGCACGACTAGACATGAAACTTGAATTCACAGTTGTGCTCAAGGAAGATACTTCTCACGGACATGAATGACCCAATGATAGTAACAGGAAAAGAATAAGGCGGCATTATCAGTTTAAACCTTCAAAGTTGAGTTAAGTTAATATACCTGGGGTGGAGATCTTCATAGGGCATCGAAGAGAGTGGTTCGTTTGGGAATTTATAAGTGCGTGATTCAGACAGTGAGGATGATGATACTATCAGGGAACTTCTGATGGATTCCTAAATTAGTTTCAAGAAAGGAAAATTGGTCAAAATTTATCCCCTTTAAGAAGGATGTCAACTAGTTCCAGATGACCAAATCTTCAACAAAGAATTAAACCAGTTGGTGACAATGTATGAAGTGGGAGTTAAAGTTTAAGTTTCTTGTACGGCCAAAGAGAATATAATGAACCTGGTACAAAGATAAATGTTCTTATCGTAGGCGGAATAAACTAGTGCTCGGTTAATTGCAGAAGATAATTGTGAGTAAGGATCCGAATGGAATCAAGAATAGGATCAACCACGGGTCTGACTTTCTTAGTCAAACATCTACTAAAGATATGAAAGACAAGTTGGGAATCAAGCCAGCTAGAGATCAGACTATCCAAATCGTAGAAGTAAAGTCACAACATCAATTCCATTACCATGGTGAACGGTACACTAAGCATCCATCGCACGAGCATACATGCATCGTTTACATATTTAAATTTTTGTTATTATGTGATACCCTGGCCAGTGGAATGTGTGTTGATTATTGTGAACCTTGCTTCTGCTTGTGTGCTTGAGTGAAAGTGAGATTTGATTCTCTCTGATTACGTGCCAGGAAGATGTGGACTCTCCCTGCCTATGTGATAGAAAGATGCTGGATTCTTTCTGTTTTCTGTGCGCGAGAGATGCTGGATTCTCTTGTACTTAGGTATTCGAGGGATGTTGGATTCTCTTGGATTTAGGAGTTTGAGAAATGCTGGATTTTCTCACACTAGAATGTCTGGAAAGATGTGGAATCTGACAGACTTAGGCTGGGAGACGGGGTTCTCTCAATTCTGTGCCTGAGAGATGGGGTTCTCTCTTTTGTGTGTGCTGAGGGACGGGGTTTCCTCACTTGTGTGTTGAGAGATGGGATTCTCTCTTGTTTGTCGTGTTTGCGTTACGCCTGGTTAGACAGAGGTTAACAAGTGACGAGGCAATGAACTAGTAGCAGTTGAACGAGTTTTGAAGTGACTAACGGCCAAGTGTTCGAGTAGATCTTTGTGACTACCAGACTCTGAAGGGGTGATACAATAAGGGGAGTAAACTTCACAACCAGGGCTAAGATGTTAAGCAATTTCGGGAAGCAGATCGATACAATTTCAGTTTGAAACTTTTTCGGTCCAACAGTAGGACCTGAGGACAGGTCATTTTGAAGGAGGGAAGATTGTAACGCCCCGCTCATTCGATAAATAAGGTACGTCACCTTTCAACCTTTTTATGTGTTTAATTATGTGATTGGTGCGTCGTGTGGCCCACTTTTGAACTCTTTTAGAGTTAGGGCCCTTTTTGTAATTTTCTTCTTTTAAGGGGTTTTTCCGGTCACTTCTCGTTCGGTAGAGATTTTGACTTCTTTGACCCCTCCTTTGCGTCCGGGGCATCGAGACGAGTCCGTAGACTCTAAGTTTGCCCAATTCTGACTTCGTTAGCCCGTTCTTCCGATCGTTTTTGCGTACGAGGACCAGAGATATATACTCGGGTTTCCTCGTTTTGCGTGCCAGAATCAGATCAGCAGCCTTCATCGTCTTCTCCAGCGATCAAGCACTGTTCACACACAGTGAAGGTGTGAAAACACACACATGCTCGTTCTCCCTCGTTTCTCGACGGAATTCGACGAATCAATAGTGGAAATTCATCAGCTCGACGAGCCCGTCACAACCGTACCAGTTTTGTGGCCTGAAAGTGACCAGCGGCGGCGCAGCGGTGGTCCGATGGTGGCGGGTTGCGCCACCTCCACGCCGGCGGTGTTCCGGCGACTCTCGCCAGCCAACAACCACCCTACCCCACGTTTTCGACCGTTCCCGTTCCATTTCCAGCCTCGGTTTGGAGCGAATCGCAGCGTAGGTGGTGGTTCCGGCGGTGACGCAGCGGCGCGACTTTAGGGTGGTGGTTCGGCCTCTTCCTGACCAGTTTTGGTGGTGGAGCCTTCACAAAAGATGCTTGGAATGACGAGACTTAGCGGATGGCATCGGCGGCGTTCCAGGAACCGGCCGTTGGCGACGGACCGGCGATGAACCGGCGGGTCTGAACCGGTTACTGTTCCTGCGATTTTTCCGGCGATTTGACTTGGGGCTTTTGTAGGGCTTGTTACAAGCTTTCCAACGGTATGCTCGGATTTCATTTTGGTTTTACGGTTTACGTTTAATTTCAGTTTTCGTCCTTGGATTTAAGTTCGGTTTTTCGTCAACGAAGTCCGGCGTGTTTGGTATTTTCTGAAATTGATTAAGGGCTTTTGTTGAGCAGGCCGAGACGCACGTTCCTGTCCTTCCGGGGATTTTTCCGACCACCGGAGGCGGTGTTCCGGTGGCTGTTCGACCGGCTACGGTAGCGGCATTCCGGTGACTTTCGGACAGAAGGTCCCTTTCGTTGTGGTGAGTCCAACGCCACTTTCCGTTCGTCAATCGGATGCCCGGTTGATTTGTTGTGATTTATTTTGTGTATTTCTATTTATTTGAAATTAATTGTTTTAATTGCATTAAATTGTCAATTGCTTGATTTGTCGATCAATATGAATTCCAATGTGTACAAAAGCATGTATTAAATGATCTATGATATATGTTGATGCTTTGATTTGCAATTTGAACTCCGATATGCCGTATTTGAGCTATTTATCTAACTTGAAGGGGTGTTTGTGTAATTTTGTAAACAATATGAATATTGTTTGATTTAATTAGGTAACTTTGTAATTGAATCCGTTTAGTGATATATGAATTGAGTGTGCCAAGTGTGAATTATATAGAATTGATATAGTTGGAATTGATATGTGATTTTGTGAGATTTAAGTGATTTGAATGTCTCTATTTTGTCTATTTTATAATTGTAAACTTAATATACTTGAGTTATAAATGTTATATGAAGTTCATGACTTGATTGCAAGGAATTATGAAAGATATGAAATGATTGGGCTTGAAACCCTCATGTATGGAATGTACTTGAACGAATTACTTGATTGTGTAACTCCATAACATCATTTTACTTCTTATACATCTCATATCATGTGTTTAGCATTGCCGTGCGTCGATGTGGTTTCATATTGAGTCAATTCTCACCAGTACACATTGTTCCTTCTCTAGTACAGTTTGTTTCCAGGGCGGAGACTTCCAAATTGAATAGGCACCCGTATTGCTCCTGTTTCTTGTCTCGTGGTTCCAGGTGAGGGTGTTTTCGTTCTAGTTACTTATCAAACCCTACAACCCTTATGTGAAAAGCTTTGGCCAAAACCTTATGATTATATATGTTACTTTTAAAAGGAGATTTATCGAGTAAATATTGATCGAGTAAATACTGATTGATCGAGTAAATATTGATCGAGTAAACCCCTTTTCAAATGGATAATGATGGATCAAATGTTTTGGCGAGAAAGAATGATTGATTGATTGCACTGATTGGGGCCCAGGGGCTTGGTGTGAGTGGGGACCCGAGGAGGCAAGGGCTGATGGTAAACCCTCACACTAGTCCCACTATTGAACAGCGGTACCGGACCTCGTCAGGAGATTGGCGGGGAAAGGGAGCTGAGTGCCATCTGGGGAGTCATGTAACCCCTTTTGGCCAATGATTGGGTGGTCGGGCCTTGCAAACCCACCACCAACCCGGAGGAAGAAGGTTGGAACTTATTTATGATTGAAAATGATTGACTGATTTATGATATATTGCATGATCACCTATTTAATGTATTAATAATATTTGTCGTACACGGTCGGAGTTTGGTTGGAGATTGTGCACGCTCACTCGCCGAGCCTTATTGATTGAATATGATTTATGAACTTAATGAATTTAATATGAATAGTCGTAAAGTCCGAGCATTGCTTAGTCATTCTTTTGCCCTTTTTGGGAACTAACTTTAAATAAAACCTTGCTCGGGATTTATGACTTGCATGCGCATGTTTCTATATGATATGTATCGCTCCAGCTCACTCAGTCTTCTAGAGACTGACCCCTCCTTCCCCCTTTTTCCAGTTTCTTTTGCAGGCGTTGGTTACTAGGCGGAGTTAGAGTGTCGAGTCATTGTTCTAGTCTCACTCATTTACACTCACTGCATATTATATTGTCTTTAAATACTGTATTGATTAATTATCGTTGGCCGGTGTGCCCTTATTGAATTGATATTGATTCGGGACAGGTTAGGACAGGTTCTGGAGCCAGTTGAACCCGTTGTTATGATTGTTTCCTTGTATTGATTCGGGACAGGTTAGGACAGGTGTACTGATTAGTGGAACCCGTATTTATATTTGTATTGAATTTCATTTATTTCATGGATATTACATGAATGATTTCCTTGCTTCCGCATTTTGGGTTTTGTTGATGGTTCCAGGGTTAGCTTCCGCCTAGTCAGGACTGTACTTTTGATTGTCACCCGTTCGCTGTGAGTCCGATTCATGTGTGGACTGCCTATTTCATATGTGGATTAGACTCATAGTGCGGGGGATGTGGTGCCTATCGTCCCGGGTGCTACATACTCATATACATACATTCCATTCATAACCTTGTTTATTGTTTTCAAAACATGCAATTCAAGTTCTTATCATCAAACCATAATATACAAACTTTCACATGTTTCTTAACTACACAAGTACCAAAATGAGAATGAGGTGCTAGACTCGACCAAAAGACTCGAACCCACCTAGCACTCCACCTGTGAAACCTGAAAATGTGAGGTGTCAGTCTACCACAGACTGAGTGAGGGGTTTAAATAAATATAAGCGCACGTATCATGCAAGCTATAATCTCGGGTAAGATTTTATAAGAAACACGGCATAAGTTTCAAGGATAAAGAGGAATTCTAGCCCGAGATTACAACTAAATCAATTTAGCAATTTAATTAATTGTCAATTCAATCCGTGGCCCGGCGAGTGAGGGCATTCTCCAACCTTACTCCAAAAGTGTACAATCATGAGCATTTCCATTTATTAAGTGAGCATGCAAGTTATTTAGTGCAATCACGTATCAATTTCATGAACCCTTCTTCCTCCGGGTGAAGGTGGGCTTGCAAGACCCAACCTTCCAATCATGTTGTACGTCGGGAACATGACTCCCACGCACGGGATTTCTTCCTCCACCAAACCTCCTGGTGGATTCAGAGGTGATCCCAAATTGGTGAGGATAGTGCAAGAGTTACCCGTCAGCCCTTGCTTTCCCGGTTGGCTCAATACACTAACCTCGGGCCCCATGTGAACTTGCTTTACTCGCCCAATCAATCAATCCGTTCAATCATTTCATGAAATCATTTAAAATCCATAAATTTTGAAAGCTATAGATATATAGATACTTTTGGTTGAAAATGTCACATAGGGTTATACGGGTTCTATATATATCTAGAAATAAACCTCACCTTTACCGAGCAACCAAAAATCAAGAAGAAACCCTAAGGAGCGTGCTCCTCGTCTCCCGGACCGTGATCTGTGCAACAAGGGACAAGTGTACATAAGACTCAACTCGAACGGACCAATTAAGACGAACGGCATGTTCAATTAGTGTCAATCATGTAATAATAATTAAGGAATGTTAATTTGAAAGAATAATTATCAATAACCATGTTTATAACTCATATAAGTCATATACGGAAGCCAAAGAATTGAAAAGAATGCAATATGAAAGGTTTTGGTGAAGTTTAGGAAAACTTGACAACTTTGGGAAAATGCACATGTTGTGGCAAAACTGGAATATCTAAAATTCTAGAATTGGGAATTGAGTTTTTCTTATTGGGAATGAAAGTAGACACATAGACCTTTCCAACGCTATATGGCACGTTTTCTAATTCAAACCGAGGTGAAAATGGCGTAGGTTCGAAGTTGGACAAAATGCAGTTTCTGGAGGGTGGTCGCGACCAAAAACCTTCACAAAATGGTCGCGGTTTTTCCGAATTTTTGTCCAATTTTTTCAAAAGTCGAAAGTTAGCCAAAATGGGGTCACGGGCGCGACCATTTTTACACTAAAACAGGTCGCGGGCACGACCATATACCCAGCAGCAACAAAACAGGGGAAAACAGGGCATTTTCATGCCAAAAATCACCAAAACATCCACCAATTCATGATCACTTCATAACAAATATCAAAACACATCAAATATACATTATGCTACACTTATTCACTAAAACAACCAAGAAATACACATCAAGACATCAAGATTTCATGATTAAAACCCCATATTTATACATATACTTCCAACTCCATGAAATTCAATATATCCATGCAACTTCCAATTCTCGTGATCCTAACATGCTTCTAACTCCAAATATTGCAAGAATTCACCACATACTTCATGAACCCTACTTCTATGGAAATCAAGGAATTCATACAAGTTCATGATATACCTTAAATTCAAGCAAGAATTGAGATGAAATGAAGAGATGACGATGATGCTTCTATCCTCACAATTCCTCCAAGAATTTAGCTTGAAAATGAGATGAAATTTCCTCCTTCTCCTTGGTGTTTTGATCGGTTTCTTGTGTGTGGGTGTGTGTAGAAATTTGATGAATATGATGTATGTAATGTGAGAGAAGAGATGCATATAAGATATAATATATCTTCCAATAACCATGATGATTCACCACAATTTGCAAACAAGCCCCTCTACAATTAAATGCATGCAATTGAGTCTTATCTCTACACAACAATTCACTTAGCTCCAAGTCATGAATTACAATTAAATCCAAGAATTTACACAAGAGAGCAACTAAGGACATTTAATTCATTTAGGTCACTCAGTTCATATAATTCATATAAATGACGATTCATATAAATGCGTAGAAATGTTATGCATATAATATAACGAAAGGGCAATTAATTGAATGAAATACTTAAATTTAAACCTCCCAACTCCCGAAGACCCGCTCGTGGCGTGCTTACCTGAACTTCCGAAATTTGGGGCGTTACACCCTCACCTGGTACCAGACAAACCCAAACCCAAAGCAAATGGTCCACCCCCGGAAACTGCACGACCACAAGTCACCACCCCGGGTGCACCTGTACCAACTGAACACACAAAACACAGTACATAACTCAGACTCAGACTCAGACAACCGTATAAAGACGCACAGCACATGCTCAAGCACTTAAGAAAGGCAATCACATAAGCAAAGTTCAAATTCATACTAATTACTTGCAAAATAAAATATCACATAACTCAACATATTCATAAAACATATCAAGAGATGTTCTTATGCACAATTAATTCAAACAAACAAAATGGAAAGGCAATGCATGCCACATGATTTCATATAAATTCATATATCAAATAACCAATTCATATTCGTACGAATAACTTATTTCTTACGTGCAAAAGTTTCTAATTAAATCCTATAAATTCCATTCAAGTCATATTTCACATTTTATACAAAAACCACCTATTACAAGGCCAATTGAATCGTATAATAGCATGTGGCGAATTCATTTAGACCCACGGGGTTACATACCAAATTTTGACTAAGCCATTTAATCATTCAAAGCTCATACAATTCATACATTCCATAATAGATTCAAACTCAATTTAGGTAATTAAACGTTAGTTGCAAAACTCTCAAATTTAATTATCCAAGGCATAATAAAGCAACTTTTACTTCATCAAAATTATCATAATCGTTTTCAAATGATAAGGTTCAATTAATTCAAGTTATACAAATTTACATTTTCTAAAATTACACAAACACCCCTTCTACAAGGGCTATATTAAATCTAATGGCATGAAACGAAATTATTATCAACAACAATCATGAAATCATACATTCATCATTCATTACATATATTCAAATACCATACAATGCATATTCATTAATTTATCGAGCATACAAGAGCGAATTACATTTTAAAACAATTAACAACTAATACAATTTCGGCATAACGGGGTTCAATTTACAATTCAAAGCATCAATACATATTACATTTCATTTAATACATGATTTCGTATACATTGGAATACAATTCGATCAACAAATCAAGCAATTAGCAATCAAAACAATTAATTTCAAATATACAAATTATACAAAATAAATCACAACAAATCAACCGGGCATCCGATTGACAAACGGAAGGTGGCGTTGGACTCACCACAACGAGGCGGACATACTATCTGAAGACCGTCGGAACGCCGCCACCGGAGCTACCGGAACAGTGGCGGACCGCCGCTCGGCCGCCGCCGAAACTTGCCAGAAAAATCCCCAAAATCCACTCGTATAAGTATTCCTGGTGCTCGTTCCAAATCCTCGATCAATTTCTGAAAATTCCAAGCCAAACTCCTCCAATTTCAAATCTAACAACACGAAACCGTAAAATCTTCAAATCGAAATTACTTCCAAACCAGTGAACGAAAATCGAATCCGAAAGAGGCATTGTCTTACCCGTAATGAGAACTTCAAAACCCCTATAGTGATCGCCGGAAAATATCCCCGGAGCTAGCCCCGCCTCTGCACCGCCGCGATCCACCACCAACGGCCTATTCGTGAACCGGGACTTCCACGAATAGATCGGGCTCGTCGAATTGAGTAACTTCTCTGAAGGAGCCAACACCAAAAACTCACCGGAAAAGCCTCAAATCGCCGCCACACCCGCGCCGCTACTGCCTCGCCGGAACCACCACCTGCAGTAGTTTTCACGCCAAACCAAGGCCGGAAATGGAATGTAGAGGTCGAAAAACGTGGGGTAGGGTGGTTGTTGGCCGGCGAAGCTCGCCGGATTGTCGCCGTGTTGCGCCACCTTCGGACCACCATTGCGCCACCGTTGGTCATTTTCAGGCCACGAAACTAGTACGGTTGTGACCGCGTCGTCGAGCTCTCCGAAATGGACTATTGGTTCGTCAAATTCCGTCGAGTATAGGCCGAGTTTGGAGTTGTGCATGTTTTTACACCGTGAGTGTCTGTGTACAGTAACTGCATCGCTGGAGAAGAAGAGAGAGAGCTGAGGTCTGAAGTTCTGGCACGAATTACGAGGATCTGGGTATTTATCTCGGATCCTCGTATGCGAAAACGGTCGGAAGGAGGAGCAAACGACGTCAGAAATGGGCAAACTTAGAGTCTACGGATTCGTTTCGCTGTCCCGAAGGCGAAGCAGGGGTCAAAAAGGTCGAACTCTCGACCGAACGAGAAATAACCGGAAAACCCCTAAAAGAGAAAATTACAAAAAGGCCCCTAAACTCTAAAAGAGTTCAAAATAGGGCCACGCAAAGCACAAAATCACCGAATTAAACATACAAGGAAGTTGAAACGTGGAGTACCTTATTTGTAGGACGAGCGGGGTGTTACAGTTTTTGATAGTTTGGGTCGTGATGGCAATTTTTGAATACTTGAACTATTGTTATAACAGCCCGGATTTCAGGGCCAAGAAGAAATAGGTAAGGAAAAGGTTAGGAAGGAAGTACTTATAGTTAGTTATTATTCATTCCTAAATGTAGGAATTTTCCAAGACACTTTTACCAATCGAATATTGGGTTTAAATGAATCCTTACGAAATATTATGAATTATGACATCATTTCCAAACTCTAATTCTCATTATAACTCCTGTAGTAACCAAAACCGGCCAAAAACCCTACTTTAACCCTAACTTTATCGATTTTCGAATTTCAACATTTTTCCTAATCATTATTATAGTCAAAACGATCCTTGGATTATTTTATGAATTTTCATACTCATACCAAAACTTGATTCCAACCGTAGCATATTTTATAAATATTTTCCCTTTTAAAAATTATCATTTTATTATAAACGATTAGCTTTCATTTAATATTCAAAATTTTACTTGAAACGTTTCTTGAATTTTTCTCCAACTATGATAATTTTTCCAACCTTGAAACTTCATCACAGCTTCGTTTATATAACTTTATCATGATTTTCATCATCTCTAACATTTATAACTTTCAAACGGAAAACCTAAACATTCCACATTTATAATCATAACGAAGCTTATTTTTCACTCATTCTTTCATTATTTTTACCACTTCAAGTTCTCGTCTCTCGACTCTTGAATAAATTTTACATTATTTTATATTTATTTTTATTCATTATGACATCATTCATGACATCACCTTTCTAAAAATAGAAAGTCTAAATATGTGAATTAAAGTCTTCCACATTTCCTACAAAAATTCCATACAATTGTGCTCATTCCTACCTATAAATACCCCTTTAGAGATTCATTCTAAACTCACAAATTCCCTCATTTCCAACACACAAATCACTCTCCTTCTTTTCCACACCCTCTCTTCAAGAGACATCGAGGTTAGTTTTTGTGCTTTAATTTATGTTTTATTATGCAATTTAATTTATATTTTATATGCTTTATATTATGTTTAGAAATTCATGATAGGAAATTATATTTTAGGAATTTATATTTCATGAATTAAATTTAGGAATTTAAATTATAAAAATTCAAGTTTATTATAAGAATTTATTTAAATATGTGTTCATATGCTCATGAATATGTTCTTGAATATTAGAATGAATATATGCTTAGGAAATTTAATTAGAAATTATTTTTCATGAGAAATTTATATATTTTGCTACATTATGTCATAAATTTTATGATTAAGAATATGATCTAGATGTTAATATGTCCTATGAATATTCAAATAGACTTAAAAGCATGTTCTTGATTTTCTTGAAGTGTGTGTGTGTACCGTGTGCCTAGTAAGTGTAAATGTATGTTCGATTTTGTGTTTAAGAGTGTTTAATCCCCTATGATTAAATAGTAACCGTTTTTCAATAGTAACTTTGACTTTGACTCATAAAATCTTGTAGAGATTTCAAATATTAATATAAAATAATATTTTCGATTTTTAGAAAGATCTTTTATCTAGAATTTCCAAAAATGGGGGATTAAATAACAATTTCCAAAATATAACTCTAGCTTATTAGAATTTCTTGTACATTGTTTATTTGAGTAGTAAGACTTAGTCCTAAGCCGATAATAGTACTTTCAGGCAACGATATAATTGAAGAGTGGAACCCTAAGGATTTTTCCTAATTCGTCAAGACACTCGGTGAGGGTTAAAATATTTTCAACTGGAATCATGCCTATACTTATGTATCTAAATAAAAACTATTTTAAAGCCTACCTATTATTTATGATTTATCATCCTATATATAATATCATATTATCATATCCATTTTAAAGGGAAAATACTTTCATGCCAGAATCAACGTTTTACTAAGACATTATATATTAAGTCCACTTTATCAAACGTTGATTCTGGGTTATGCAAGCAAAATATTGTTCTTGATTCATGTTATGGGCCCTGGCTGTATCCGTATCGAGCAATTACCCGGAAGGTATCGGGTCGAGGGTATTGTTGGTGATGCGGACTGCCACCAACTCTTGGCAGTGGTTTAGCTGGAGGTTAGTTATTCCATGCCAAGAGATAAGGGAACACTACTTCCCGATTATTGTTTACCGTCTCTAGGGTTTGCTCCCCTGTTGACACCAAGGAGTAGTGGAGGTATTATCATATTAGTTTTATTAAAGTACCGGTACCATGTACAGTGTCGTTACTGTTTTACCAAATATTTAAGGAGTTACGGATGGATAGGCCTCGCTTGCGGGTAATAAAACTCTTTTATTGACCGGTTCATATTTTTACAAATATTCCAAATTCCCCCTATCCCTGTTTTTAAACCTATTATGAACCGGATTATGATTGCTTATCCTATTGCTATTATTTTAGATCAAGACCTTCTTGATCCTATATACATATATATATACTTATATGTATATCTATAAGAGATTATCCTCCTTCACTTAGTCATTTTGAATAACCTCTCGCCTGGTTTCAAATGCATGATTTCAGGAATCCACGGAATGACGCCTCAGAGGTATCTTGAAGCTTTAAGGTGTCATATCTTAGCAAATCAGGATTATATTAAGAGTGCATGTACATCTTTCAATAAGCACTCTCGTGTTGGCTCTAGACTTATCACTGTAAATATCTTACTTCTTAACCTAGTAATATAAATTTCGGCTGACTTGAGATATCATATTCTTATGTTTTAAATTGTCTATCTTCTGTTGCACTTTAAATTCCATGTTTTCGTATTACATAATCCTGTTCGTTCGCCGAAGTATTTCTCGAGTGCTAGGACTCACATCCACTCGGGAAGTGCTACGGTGCGGGTCTGTAGTGTTAGGGGGCGCTATAACTAAAGTGGTATCAGAGCCCGGTTAAGTTAAGAAGAGACTTAACTGGAAAGGTGCTCTATTCTCTTATCTATCGTATTATATGTTAGAGCTTCTTCAAGATACCAGTACGACCCTAAGTTAACATGTTATTCTCCTGTATCTTTGTATGCCTTATCTCTGCAACGATTTATGTGATATTACGTGTATTGATTGCCACTACTTGGAAAATTCCTACCTAAGTGATTATCTGCGAGTCATTCTTAACCATCATGCATTATATTCTTTCTAAAATTGATTGCAGCTCATAATGTCTCCAGGGAAAACCACGCTAATATTGTTGTGTAGCACCCCTTAACACGTGGAGGTACCACACCCCCCCGCACTATAGGTCAATCCACATACGAAATGGCCAATCCGTACATGAACCAACCTATAGCGAACGGGTGACAATGCAATACACGACAAGCTAGTTTCTATCAAATATTTCCTAACATAAACTAGTTTCTATTTACTAACACATGCAACAAAATAAAGCGGAAGCATAAACTAGTTTCTATCAAATATTTCCATTTATCCAATCATGACATTTCTCATTTTCCAAATAAGATATATTCTAAAGTTACATATCAATACATTATCATCTTCAATTAAGCAATAACAATAACTACAATTCCACAATTAACAATAATAGTTAAATACACGAACCATGGATGACACGACTACATGAACTGGACTCGACTCGACTCAACTCCCGCCTAGCGTTCACCTGCAATAACCTGAAAGGTGGAGGTGTCAGTCTATGAAGACCGAGTGAGGGGTTTTTATACATATTAGCGCAGATAACATGCAAGTCGTATTCTCGGGTAAAGATTTATAAAAGATAAATATACAAGTTCAATAATAATATAACTTTGCCCGAGAATACAACTATCAATATTAAATACTTGTTCTTTTCATGCAATCGATAAACATGCTTGCTTGCTTGTTAATCATTAGGTGATCACGCAATTCGATTACCGTGCAATCATGCGATAGTGTACTCAATTAGCACGTTCATGAAATGGAAATCATGCAATCAATACATGGCTTGCTTGTAACACGATAGGGTTTGTTTCTCCTGTGGTTGAACGGACAACTACCAGCCCTGAGACTAGCCCAGCGCCCCCACTAAGGAGAACCTGGCCAGCAGAACACAGGTACACGATAGGGCTTTGTTCTTCTTATGGTTGGACGGACAACCACCAGCCCGAAGACCAGCCCAGCGCCCTCACTAATGAGGACCTGGCCAAGAGAACACACGTACACGATAGGATATTGTTCTTCCTGTGGTTGGACGGACAACCACCAGCCCGAAGACCAGCCCAGCACCCTCACTAAGGAGAGCCTGGCCAGGAGAACGCACGTACTTGCTTTCATGAACATGGCATGCTTGATTCGTGAACACTAACATAACCTACTTTCTTGCTTCATGAACAATAACATAACTTGAAAGGATAAGTGCTTTCATGAAATTATAATATAAATACCTTTGGCCAAAAATCACGTAAAGGTTATACGGGTTCTGTATAACTAGAAATTAAACCTCACCTGACAGGCGACACACGACTCATGAATGCGTGAACGTGCTCATGATCCATAGTCTCCGCCCTGGAGAATAACTGGACAAGAACGGGACAATGTACGTGCATGAGACTATAATTCAAGCATATTATCTCATATAACGACGCACGGCATGATCACGTACGAGGCATCAAGAAAAATATAATGTGGCATGTAAATATCACGTTTTGGCATGTAATCATTCATATAATAACAATTTGGGGTCAAATAAGCTATCGGATCGAGGGGTTAAAATTGTAATTTTGTGCAGAAACTTTCTGCACTACCAGAGAGCTGGGAACGGCCGTTCCAGGCTTTAGTGAAAAATGGGAAGGGCCGTTCCCCAGTCCCGAACTGCTCCCCGAAGATGGGAACGGCCGTTCCGGCTCGCAAGCCAAAGTGGGAACGGTCTTTCCGGTCCTCGCCGCCAAGCACATCTTTCAAATAAATGGGAACGGCCGTTCCCCAATTGCAAAGGGAACGGGAAGGGCCGTTCCCGTTACGCAGAAGGTTCAGAAAACAGGGGAGAAGAACAGAGCAAGCACGAAATGAACACCCAATCTCCACAAACACTCATAATTCAATTCCAAACATTATAATTCATGAAAGGAAATAAGTATACATGCTTGAGAGGCATTAACACTCAATACAAACACATAATTCATGTCTCAATCTCCATAATTACCAACTTGAGCTCAAATATAAACTCATCCTAATAACTCATAATTCTCAAGATTTATGCAAGGAATTCAAGCCTAAAGCTCAGAATATTACTTCCAACATCATATAGACAAGTTATTATATCAAAATCATAACCCTAGCTTAATGAATTATTCCCAAGAATTCACATACATGCTCATATATACCTTGAAGTGAGAATAGATGGAAGAAGATGATGAACATGGATGCTTGAGCTTGAATCATGGAATTCTTTAGCAATTTCTAACTTGAAGATGATGATTTCTCAATTTCCCTTTCTTCTTGAGTGAATGCCGAGAGAGAGGATGATGATTGTTTATGTTGGAATAAAAATGAGGATGGAAGAAGAATGAAGAAGCAAGTACCGTGATATATTTGGGGAAATATGCATTATTTATGATTTAATCCTCCAATTTCCATAAGTTATGCAATTGAGTATATACCAAGTTTGGAAAAGATCAATTAGGTCCTTTATATTTCATGCAATTAGGTCCTTAAAGAAAGGGAAATGAACAATTAAGGGCAATTATGCAATTAATACAAATTTGGACAATTAATTCATGTAACAATTAAATTCCATTTATACAAGAATTGTCAAATGGAAATGAATATCATATAATATTCACGTAATCATGTTGAACGCAATTTATAGAAATTAACATAACACGTATAAATTAAATAGACGAAATAATAACATAAAATCCTACGCTCGAAACTCACACGTGTCGAGCATACCTGACTGTCTGAAATGTTAGGAATAGTGCCCTAGAAAGCCGATTGTATATCCGCTTTGTACTTTTCCTTATTGTAATCACAGACAATCTTTGAATAAAATAACGAATTGAGGCAACACTTCTTTATATGCTCTTGTTTGGTATGCGTTTACTTTAGCTGTGCATGTATGAGAACTCCCCTAATCCTGATGACTTTAGGACTCTACCATTTAGGTGAAATGGTTCATGAAACGAGCCCTATATCACATAAGTCATGATTAGTAAAATACTCCAAGCCGATGAGTCCTACAGACAGTGGGAGTGTCAACCTGACTCCTCTAAGGCTTGCTTGTGGGATCACGCCCTTAAGAAGGACCACCTTGTTTCATGGAGGTGCAAAGTGTATAGTTGATACGTGCGTGATACATGAGGGTGCTTACTTTAATAAGTAAGTTCACTGAGGTGCCCCGTGTGAGAACATTCCTAAATGGGAAAGGAAGTTTCTATTTCAGGAAATGGAAACTTCCAGATTAGGAAATATCTTACGAGTCATTGATGTGATTAATTGATCCTTAGACTTGAGGTTCCTTGTCACTTTATGAGTTAACTCTGTAGTCTTAGGTATAAGCTTTAAAGGGTGTCGCCTTAGACAACTGATTCAAGGCTTATGCTGGGGCTGCACAAGTGATTCATGAAAGTGAATGAGAATCAAGAAAGGACCTACACTTGCATTTGCAAGGTGATCTCTTATTGTGTAAGTCATTCATATGCCATATGGAGTCCTTGGCCAAGGCAGTAGATCAAGACATCAAGAAAAGGGTTTCTTGGATTGAGATCAAATGGATATGAAATGCACTTAGCTTTAAGACCGAATTATTAGGGTTCTGATTATTCCCTTGCCCTAGATCTTGGTTGAGAGATAGTAAGTAGGAGGATTGTATCTCACATGATTCAATGACTTAAAGGTTCTGTCGAATCCGAACATTCCAATTCAGCTAGGGGTTAAACACCTGTTGCTAGACTATGGTCGTTTAATCTGTGGACTGATTAATTAATTAGTGAATTAATTAATTAGGGTCACTGCTAATTGAATTGAGAACCTAGAGGGTCACACACAACAACTTGGTTACATGAGTTGAGGCTTGAAAATGATTAAACGAGTTAATCGGACCAAGAGGGTTCCACACGTGTGAATTCACACGTGTGGCTCGCGTGAGTGACACGTGTCACTGTGACACGTGTCACACACGTGTGATAATATATATATGTTAAATAATTAATTAGTTAATTATTTAATAGACTTTGGTTTAATTTTGAATTAAAAGGAAAGTCTAATTTTGGAGAAAATAATCTAGTTAATTAATTACGAATTAATTAATTAGATAAAAATAAGTTATTTATTTTATAATAAATAAAGTATAAAATTATCCAAAAATAGTTTGGATATTTTTTAAGCTCTCTTAAAAGTTGACTAGAAATAGAATTCAAAGTCAAAGTTAGAAAATACTTGATAATCAAGTAATAGGAGAGAGAGGAACCAAATCCTAGTCCAATAAGGACTAGGTTCGGCCGTCCCTCCCCTTTCCTATATATAGGGGAGCTCATGCTCCCCTTTAGAGCTAATTGACAATTCTTGGTTCATGTGTTGAACACCTTCCTTTCTCCAAGATTATATTAAACCCTAGGTTAAGCCTAAACACTAACTAGAGAACTAGCATCCTTACTAGTTAGATTGTGATCAAGTTGGTGGACTTTCTCTAGAGACTTCAAGTTAGAAGTTTGAAGATTCGAGCTTTACCAAGGAGAGGGGATCAAGCCGCGAGAAGAGCGTTCTTGGGTGGCTTGAAACGCTTCAAGAAAGAATAAAAGAAAAGTAAGTTTTCTATCTTTACGAATTTGGTTACACGATTGCGAGTTCAAGGTCCTTTTGTTGGGAAAAATTTTTTTAAATTCCGCTGCTTTCTGATTCTGTTTTCCAACAAGTGGTATCAGAGCCACCTCGTTAATCGTGTTTCTGATTCGTCTCCATTATTTCTGAATTTGGTAGAAATTCTTAGGCTTAGATGCGAATTAGGTATTCATGAGTTCTTTTAGAAAGCCTGAACTACGAAACTGTAATTTTTCCTGAATTTCTAAAACTGTTTTCTCAAATCGTGTTTTTGAAAAATTGTTTTAGTTGAAATTTGTTTAAATCGAATTTTTTAAATTTTGGATTGAACTGGTTTTTCGAGAAACCCAGAAATACGAAACGAACACGAAAAGCAACGAGCCTAGGCGTGCTAGCACGTCGCACGCCCAGGCCCGTCGCCGCCGCCCAGCTCCTCCCGCAACAGCGCGGGAGCCGTCCCGGGTGCGCCTAGGCGCGCCCGCCCAGTCCGTCCCGCAACCGCGCGGGACGCCTGCCCAGGCCATGCCGGACGCTGCTGCGCGCAGGCGCGCGCATGATGCACGCCCAGCGTGCGCACGCGATCGGCTCATCCCGCCCGCTGTGCGCGCGGCTGCGCGGCGGTGCCTCGCACGGCTGGGCCCTTTTTCCGGGGCTCGTTTTCGTGTTTTCGAGTTTCGTGTTTTTCGGTCCATAAAATCCCGATTTAATTTTATTTTAATTTTATCCTTTTAAAATCAGTTTTGTTAAAATAAAATTATTTTAAAATTTTGATTAAATTGGGATTTTGAGAAATTAAAGCGATTTGGTTTTTGGAAAAATTATCAATATTATTTTTTGAAAATAATGAAAGAATAAAATTATTAATTTTGGAAATTAATTGGAATTTTATTAGTTTAATGTTTTTCGGGTTTTATTGAAAAGGCTCTTGAACAAGAATTGCATCTAAGTCGTGTTTTGAGTCATTAGGACTTGAAACGAGAATTTTAATTTATTGGCTAAATTTAAATTCTTGCAAAAGCATGTTAGGTGATCATGGGTTTAGATCTATGTATGGTTTTAATTTATGCACATGAATGGTTTCAATTGGGGTTGGAGCCCTATAGTTGCGTTTTTCAATTGAGGTTGGAGCCTCACTTATGTGCGTACTGTTATGTGATTTATTATGTGGCTTTCCATATTACTGTTTTTGAGGCCGGGGTATGCCCCGTGTAATTGTCTAAGGCCAATATGAAGATTGAGCCTTATTACTTTATGTCTTTTTCTTTTTATTGTAACTTGAGAGTAGAGATAGGTGGTGAGGTTTTATTTTCATTTTGGAGACAATGCACCCATGGAGTAAGATGGACCACATTCAAGTAACAAGGAGGCCATAAGTGAAGACCCCTCAAAATGTTAGGGAGGGGAATCTCGATTGTTAAATGTAATAGAGATAGGGCTCGTATTTTGTTACTGCTTTCCCTTATGTGATTTGAACTGTTTATGTGGCATGTATGTTAGAACTTGTGATTGTGGAGTGGCTCCCACATATCACGCATAAGATAGGTAGAACCCATGATCATTACATGTTAGTATCATGCTAGGACATGTTATCTGTTTATGTGCTTGTTTGAAATGCATTTAAGTGTAATTGCATTAATCAAGACTAATAAAATTGGATAACATATATGTTGGTGAGGTCGAACCGGACAACTCTCCGGTTGATTCGAAAATTCCCATTAAATATTAAGCTAATTTCGAACAAATAGGTGTTTAATTCGAGATGCAAGTTTTGAATTAAATTCCTAGCATTCCATCAATAGGTTTTAAGTTTAGTAAGTAAAGCTAGTTATTGTCCGCGAGTCGTGGGATAGCTAGTGGAGATTATTAGTTCTTAGTTACCTAATTAATCATTTTAAATGATTAATATTTCGTGGTCAATTTTGGCGAGGGCGATGTCCGCGAGTCGTGGGTCGTTCAAACTAAGTTTTGGTCATGATCTTATGATTGATGGGTCTAGCTTAACGCCTAAGTAAATATGGATGTCGCACGAGTCGTGGGTCCATATTGAAAGATAGGTGATGCAAAAAACAATTACTAAGAGTTCTAAAGGTGTTAGAATTGGTAAATTGTACCTACCTAGGGTTCTTACTAAGAATGTCCGCGAGTCGTGGGTTCGAGGTAAAATGCCTAGGATCTTAGTACCCATTGGGAAACGTGTTCCTCTTAGATCTTTGGGAATTCTAGATCTTTGAAAAACAGTGGGAGCTACAATAGATTAAAGACCTTATCTTTTGTATATCGTTATAATTCAGCATGCTCACTAGTTCTCTGTTTTACCATTTAGGTCGTAGATTCTGTGATTCTCTACGTGTTTTGAAATGGCAACCAAAAACCCTCTTGTATCGATCCTCGAGTCAAACAAGTTGACTGGTCCCAACTATTCTGATTGGCTGAGGAATCTAAAAATCATTTTAGATTCTGAGAAGAGAACTTATGTTCTCTTCGAAGGGGAGCCTACTCCTGAAGGGGAGGCTCCCACTCGGGCCGAGCGGGATGCGATTCAGAAGTGGAAGGATGATAATCTCCAAGCCCGTTGCCTTATGTTGGCTAACATGTCTCCGGACTTGCAAAGACAACATGAGGCCATGGAATTTGCTTGGGAGATTTACGACCACTTAGACCAACTTTACCGCCCTCATGAACGTGTTACAAGGTATAACACTTCAAAGGAATTATTCCACTTGAGAATGAGGGAAGGTTCAAGTGTCCATGAATATGGACTCAAGTTTCTTGCCCTTACTGAGAAACTTGCTTCCATGGACATGCCGCTGAAAGATGAGCTTTCAGTGGATTTGTTGCTAGCTTCGCTCCCACCATCATTCAACCCATTTGTCCTTAACTTCAACATGAATCATGCTGGTGCTACTGTAGCTGAGCTGATTAGTCAGCTTGTGACTGCTGAAAGCACGATCAAGAAGGACAATAAGGTTTTGATGGTGAATGCTCCATCTTCCTCTTCTGGGCCTTCTAAAGGTAAGGGCAAGAAAGCCCAAAAGAAGAAGAAGAAACCCCTTAGGCCCACTGGTGGCATTTCGAAGGGGAAGAAGCGTGATCAGAAAGAGGATGTTTGCTTCCATTGTGGCAAAGCGGGACATTGGAGGAGAAACTGCCCAGAGTACAAGGCTACTCTAAAGAAAGGTATCTTTCTCGTTGAAGTAAATCTTTCTATTAATTCTAGTTCTTGGGTACTTGATACCGGTTGTGGAACTCATATCTGTAATGATGTACAGATGCTAAGTGAAGTCCAACAACTCAAAGAAGGAGAATGTGTCTTGAAGATCGGCGATGGCTCAAACGTTGAAGCTCGAGCTTTAGGCACAATTAGATTAGATTTAGGTAGTTTTGAGTTAGTATTAAACAAAGTCCTTTATGTACCGAACATTATTCGTAATATAATTTCAGTTCCAATATTAGATTGTGAAGGTTATGAAACTTATATTAAGAATGGTAAATACTTTATCAAACGGAACAACTCTTCCGTTCATATCGGTACTCTAAGTAATGGACTTTACCTAACTCAAAATATCAATGTTATGAATATACAACGAGAAACAAAGCGTAAGAGAGATGACAAAGTTTCAGCTCCCTTATGGCACGCTAGATTAGGACACATTTCCAAGAACAGAATTAGCAAGATAAACACTTTAGGATCATTCTCTGAAAATGATCTCAAAGAGTTAACTTCTTGCGAATCCTGTCTCAAAGGAAAGATGTCCAAAGTTCCTTTTAAAGGAACTGTGGAACGTGCCACTAAGGTTCTGGATTTGATCCATACTAATGTTTGTGGACCGCTTAGTGTAAGCACAAGAAACAATCATCAGTATTTCATAACCTTCACTGACGACTTTAGTCGGTATGGTTATGTATACTTAATGAAGTATAAATCTGAAGCTTTTGAGAAATTCTTAGAATTTCAAAAGGAGGTTGAGAACCAAACTGGTCACAAGATCAAAGCACTTCGATCTGATCGAGGAGGCGAGTATCTTAGTGAAGAATTCCTTAATCATCTCAAAGATAATGGGATTATCTCTCAGTGGACTCCTCCGGGAACTCCTCAGCTTAATGGAGTTTCTGAGAGAAGGAATCGAGCCCTACTTGATATGGTTCGTTCCATGATGAGTTTCACTGACTTACCACCTTCTTTCTGGGGTTATGCCCTAGAAAGTGCAGCAAAGATTTTGAATCTAGTTCCCTCTAAGTCAGTCCCTAAAACGCCCTATGAAATGTGGCATGGTAAAATCCCTAGTTATTCTTACTTAAGAATTTGGGGTTGTCCTGCTTACGTGAAGAGGACAGTGGGAGATAAGTTAGAATCTCGTTCTAACTTATGCTACTTTGTAGGTTATCCTAAGGAATCCATAGGATACTACTTCTATGATCAATCTGAACAAAAGGTGTTTGTTTCTAGAAATGCCACTTTTCTTGAGGAACCGTTCCTTAAAGAAAAGAAGGGCAAGATCATAGAATTAGAAGAAGTACAAAATGACCCCACACCACCCACTGAAGAAACGTCCCACTCTGATCAACCACAACCAATCACGAATTTCGATACACACGAAAATCCTCCTCTAAGGCGTTCTGAACGTACTCCTAGACAGCCGGAGAGATGGTATGGATTCTTCCATGAAATCTCTCAAAAGGATAATGATCCTTTAACATATGAGGAGGCACTTTCAGATTTTGACTCTGAACAGTGGATAGAAGCCATGAAATCCGAAATGGATTCCATGAACTCCAACCAAGTTTTGACCTTGGTAGATTTGCCTGATGGGGTCAAACCCATAGGTTGCAAATGGATCTTTAAGAGAAAGCTTGGAGTTGATGGAAGCATTGCAGCCTACAAAGCAAGACTGGTTGCAAAAGGATTCACTCAAAGACCCGGCGTGGATTTTGACGAAACCTTTTCACCAGTTGCAATGCAAAAGTCTATTCGGATCATGCTTGCCATTGCTGCATATTATGACTATGAGATATGGCAAATGGATGTGAAAACTGCCTTTCTCAATGGTGACATTGACAAAGACATTTATATGGAGCAACCCATAGGTTTCACATTCAGTGGGAGTGAGCAAAAGGTTTGCAAACTCCAAAGATCAATCTATGGATTGAAACAGGCTTCTAGGAATTGGAACATTCGATTTGATGAATCGGTCAAAGCTTTTGGCTTCATCCAAATTTCGAATGAATCATGTGTGTATAGAAAGGAATTGGAGACCTCAGTGCAATTCTTAGTACTTTATGTTGATGACATCCTTCTTATTGGGAATTCGAAAGATGACATGAAGGTGACTAAGTTATGGTTATCGAACCAATTCGAGATGAAAGATCTTGGTGATGCGTCCTATATCCTTGGAATTAAAATCTATAGAGATAGATCTGGAAGGTTAATAGGACTATCACAGTCGATGTACATTGACAAAGTATTGAAGAGATTCAATATGGAGTCAGCAAAGGTTAAGAACCTTCCTATGAGTGTAGGAACATGTCTTTCAAAGAAGATGTGTCCTAAGACTAACCTTGAGAAGGAAAGAATGACTCATACACCTTATGCATCAGCAATAGGTAGCATAATGTATGCAATGTTGTGTACTCGACCGGATGTGGCTTATGCACTTAGTGTAACGAGTCGTTTCCAATCTGACCCTGGAGATGGTCACTGGGCTGCCGTGAAGAATATTCTTAAGTACTTGAAAAGTACTAAAGATTTATTCTTAGTTTACGGAGGTCAGAAAGATCTTACTGTCGAAGGATACTGCGATGCAAGCTTTGCATCTGACTTAGATGATTTTAAGTCAATGTCAGGATACATTTTCTGCCTAAACGGCGGAGCAGTGAGCTGGAAGAGTTCCAAGCAAACAACCACTGCTGATTCGACCACTGAAGCCGAATACTTAGCTGCAAATGATGCAGCTAAGGAAGGTGTTTGGATTAGAAACTTCATTCAAGAGTTGAATGTTGTTCCTAGCATGAAAGACCCCATTACTGTGTTTTGTGACAACACTGGGGCGGTTGCTCAAGCAAGAGAACCAAGATCTCACCAACGGACCAAGCACATTATGAGGAAGTATCACCTAATCCGTGATATTATCAAAAGAGGAGATGTGCAAATTGAGAGGGTCACATCAGCAGAGAACGTGGCAGATCCACTTACTAAACCCCTTAGTCGAGAAGCTTTCCAAGGTCATCTTCAGAAGATGGGACTTAGAGTAGCTTTACAATGGCTTTGACGGGCAAGTGGGAGATTGTTAGGAATAGTGCCCTAGAAAGCCGATTGTATATCCGCTTTGTACTTTTCCTTATTGTAATCACAGACAATCTTTGAATAAAATAACGAATTGAGGCAACACTTCTTTATATGCTCTTGTTTGGTATGCGTTTACTTTAGTTGTGCATGTATGAGAACTCCCCTAATCCTGATGACTTTAGGACTCTACCATTTAGGTGAAATGGTTCATGAAACGAGCCCTATATCACATAAGTCATGATTAGTAAAATACTCCAAGCCGATGAGTCCTACAGACAGTGGGAGTGTCAACCTGACTCCTCTAAGGCTTGCTTGTGGGATCACGCCCTTAAGAAGGACCACCTTGTTTCATGGAGGTGCAAAGTGTATAGTTGATACGTGCGTGATACATGAGGGTGCTTACTTTAATAAGTAAGTTCACTGAGGTGCCCCGTGTGAGAACATTCCTAAATGGGAAAGGAAGTTTCTATTTCAGGAAATGGAAACTTCCAGATTAGGAAATATCTTACGAGTCATTGATGTGATTAATTGATCCTTAGACTTGAGGTTCCTTGTCACTTTATGAGTTAACTCTGTAGTCTTAGGTATAAGCTTTAAAGGGTGTCGCCTTAGACAACTGATTCAAGGCTTATGCTGGGGCTGCACAAGTGATTCATGAAAGTGAATGAGAATCAAGAAAGGACCTACACTTGCATTTGCAAGGTGATCTCTTATTGTGTAAGTCATTCATATGCCATATGGAGTCCTTGGCCAAGGCAGTAGATCAAGACATCAAGAAAAGGGTTTCTTGGATTGAGATCAAATGGATATGAAATGCACTTAGCTTTAAGACCGAATTATTAGGGTTCTGATTATTCCCTTGCCCTAGATCTTGGTTGAGAGATAGTAAGTAGGAGGATTGTATCTCACATGATTCAATGACTTAAAGGTTCTGTCGAATCCGAACATTCCAATTCAGCTAGGGGTTAAACACCTGTTGCTAGACTATGGTCGTTTAATCTGTGGACTGATTAATTAATTAGTGAATTAATTAATTAGGGTCACTGCTAATTGAATTGAGAACCTAGAGGGTCACACACAACAACTTGGTTACATGAGTTGAGGCTTGAAAATGATTAAACGAGTTAATCGGACCAAGAGGGTTCCACACGTGTGAATTCACACGTGTGGCTCGCGTGAGTGACACGTGTCACTGTGACACGTGTCACACACGTGTGATAATATATATATGTTAAATAATTAATTAGTTAATTATTTAATAGACTTTGGTTTAATTTTGAATTAAAAGGAAAGTCTAATTTTGGAGAAAATAATCTAGTTAATTAATTACGAATTAATTAATTAGATAAAAATAAGTTATTTATTTTATAATAAATAAAGTATAAAATTATCCAAAAATAGTTTGGATATTTTTTAAGCTCTCTTAAAAGTTGACTAGAAATAGAATTCAAAGTCAAAGTTAGAAAATACTTGATAATCAAGTAATAGGAGAGAGAGGAACCAAATCCTAGTCCAATAAGGACTAGGTTCGGCCGTCCCTCCCCTTTCCTATATATAGGGGAGCTCATGCTCCCCTTTAGAGCTAATTGACAATTCTTGGTTCATGTGTTGAACACCTTCCTTTCTCCAAGATTATATTAAACCCTAGGTTAAGCCTAAACACTAACTAGAGAACTAGCATCCTTACTAGTTAGATTGTGATCAAGTTGGTGGACTTTCTCTAGAGACTTCAAGTTAGAAGTTTGAAGATTCGAGCTTTACCAAGGAGAGGGGATCAAGCCGCGAGAAGAGCGTTCTTGGGTGGCTTGAAACGCTTCAAGAAAGAATAAAAGAAAAGTAAGTTTTCTATCTTTACGAATTTGGTTACACGATTGCGAGTTCAAGGTCCTTTTGTTGGGAAAATTTTTTTTAAATTCCGCTGCTTTCTGATTCTGTTTTCCAACATGAAATTCGGGGCGTTACATGTTGAGGGTACGGTACACATTCTAAACACGCCAGTTACTACTTTATATGATCCTGCCGCCACGCATTCATTGCATCACTTTTGTGCATATTTAAATTTCTTACTTGAACAATTACCTTATGTGTTTAAAGTAAGTCCTCCTTTGGAAACTTGCCTTATCATGGATAGATGATACAAACATTACCTAAAGGTTTTAGGAAACACGAGTAAAATCTGAGGACAGATTCTCTTTAAGGGGGGAGGATTGTAACAGCACGGATTTCAGGGCCAAGAAGAAATAGGCCAGAAAAAGGTTGGGAAGGACGTACTTATAGTTAGTTATTATTCATTCCTAAATGTAGGAATTTTCCAAGACACTTTTACCTATCGAATATTGGGTTTAAATGAATCCTTACGAAATTTTATGATTTATGACATCATTTCCAAACCCTAATTCTCATTATAACTCCTGTAGTAACCAAAACTGGCCAAAAACCCTACTTTAACCCTAACTTTATCGATTTTTGAATTTCAACATTTTTCCTAATCAATGACGCGAGGAATTAATCCTTAAACTTGAGATTCCACATTGTCTCATATGAGCTAACTCTGTAATCTTTGATATAAGCTCAAAAGGATGTCGCCGTATAGACACCTGAACCACGGCGTATGTTGGGATTACACAAGTGGCATATGAGAAATCAATAAAAGGCCTACACTTGCGGTAGGCAAGATGATCTCTTATTACACAAGTCATTCATGATTCCATCCTAAAATCCTTGCGCAAGGTGGTTAGATCAAGACATCAAGAAAATGGGATTTTCTGGATTGAGATCAAATGGAATATGAAGGGAACTTTGTTTTAAGATTAAGGTTAGTAGGGCTCCCTATATTCCCATACCCTAGATCTTAATCGAGAGATAGGATGGTAGGAGGATCGTATCCCATATGATGTCATTGACTAAAAGGTTCTTTCGAATATACATTCACATTTCGGGTAGGGGTCACACACCTGTTGCTAGACTATGGTCATGTGATCTGTGAGGTAATTAATTAATAAAGTGTATTAATTAATTAGGCTCACTGCTAACTGAAACTGAACCAAGCGTGACACACACAAATACCGGGTTCAAAGGGTATTATGGAAAGATTAAATAGTTGATCGAAATGAGACCACAGTGTAAAGTACACGTGTGGATTGATAGCATTGTTTGGGACGTGTGATCCATTTGAGTAATTGGATCATGTGTTAATTAATTAGAGAATTAATTATCAAGCCCAAATATAATTAATTAGTGAATTAATTATAAAGCCAAGATATAATTAATTGGAGAATTAATAATAAATCCCTAAATATAATTAATTAGAGAATTAATTATATAACCAAAATAAAATTAATTGGAGAATTAATTTTAGCCCGTTAGGATTAATTAGTGAATTAATTCTAAAGTCCTTGATAGAACTAATTGGAGAATTAATTTTAAGTATTTAATTATTTGCTTGTTCTAATTTGATTAGAATAAAGAAATAAATAAATATCTTCTATTTTATTAATTCTAATATGATTAGAAGAAATAGTATTGGGATATGATATTTAATTATTACTAGAATAATTAAATATTCCTAAATTAGTTAGGAGTTATTTCTCTAGAAAATGAATATCTTATTTTAGATAAGACATTATTTACTTGGAGAGAAAGAAAGAATAGAAGAAAAGGTGAAAGTAGGAGACCTAATTCCTACAAGCTAGGGTTTCGAACCCTAGCCTATAAAAGAGACATGGGGCTCGATTTTGAGGCTTTACACGTGATTTGAGATCACGTCCAACCTTCATGGAATTTTGGGGATAATTCTCTTGCTCTCTTTTCTCGTTTCTAGTTTCTTTAATACGCATGTTATAATAGTAGCATACTCACTAACATGATTTGAATCTACGTTGGTGTGGATTAATACTCTAGAGGATTTCTACTTGGGAATCTCGAAGAAAGAATCGATCAAGAAATGGGGAATTCATACCGCATGAATAACGTTTGAGGGTGGCTCAAAATGTTTCAAGAAAGCTTCAATTGTTGTAAGTTTCTTGTAATCCCATAAGTTTTGAAATGAACATTGCAAGATCACGATCCATTTTGGAAAATTTTTTAAACTTCTGCTGCTTTAACTCTGCTGTTTTTCAACAAGTGGTATTTGAGCCACCTTGCAACGTTCGTATTATATCTTTAATGCTTTGAAATTTTGACTGAAAATTCTTGAATTTGGATGATAGTTACGCCGCCCTGCCCTATTGCAATCCGCGTGAGCAATAGCGGCCAGGCTCGCCAAGGTCACGCATCCACGCACGCAGTGCCTAGGCACGCCTAGCGCTTCCGCCCACCATGTTCCGCAGCGGCGCGGGCTTTTCCCCTATCCGCCTAGCACAACCGTGTGGGCTATGAGCGCGGTGCTGCATGCTCACGGCGCCTTGCGAGTACGCTTGCGGGCGGCGGCCGGGTGCCTCGTGTGGGCTGTCCCGGGCCTGTTTCGTTTCGTGGTTTCTATGTTTCGTTAAAATCCCATTTTAAAATTTTGATTTTATTTTACAATTTGATTTTATTTTAAAATTGATTATTTTTTAAATAATTATAAAATTTGGGATTTTTGTGAATTAAAGTCAAGTTCTTATTTTTCGAGAAAAATTAATAATATCACTTTGAATGATATTTTGACAAAAATTTAATTTTTGAAATTAATTGAGTTTTGCCATGATCCGAATTCATGTTTTGAATAAATTCTTGAATAGTGAACTATATTCAAATTACTTAAATTCTTGGAACTTAAAGTTAAGGGAATTTTAAATTTAGTCGGTAAATTTAAATTCAAGCGGATGTATGCTAGTTTAGGTGATCATGCGTTAGTCTTATGAATGTTTTAAATTCTGCACATGGATGATTTCAACTGGGGTTGGAACCCCGTAGTTGCGTTATTTCAATTGGGGTTGGAGCCCTACTTATGGGCGTACTGTTATGTGTTTATTATGTGGCTTTCCTTATTATTGTTTTTGGGCCGGGGTATGACCCGTGAATTTGTCTATGGTCAATATGAAGATTAAGGCAGATTACTTTATGTTAAGAGAGTAGAACTTAGGAAGTGATGACTTTTCTTTTCATTTTGGAGACAACCACCCAAGGAGCAAGAAGGATCCACAAGGAACACTTGAAGAACGGTGGCCATAAGAGAAGACCCTCAAAGTGTTTAGGTGGGTTTCTATTAATGTAATAGCTAGGGTTTTGTGATATGAACTGTCTTATGTGGCATGACTGTTAGAACTAGCAATTATGGAGTGGCTCCCATAATTGTACATAAGATAGGATACCCATGATCATCTCATATTAGTATCATGCTAGGACATGTTATCTGCTAATTGCTTCTATGATGCATTTTATGTGAAACTGCATTAATCAAGCTAATTAAAAATGGATAAATGTACATGTTGGTGAGGTCAAGACCGACCATTTCTCCGGTTAATTCGAAAATCCGTAATTAAAATATTGAGCAACTTTCGAATAAATAGGTATTCTATTACGGTAATAAAATTCCTAGCATTCCATCTAGGATTTAAGAGTTAGTAGGTAAGCTAATTGCTGTCTCACGAGTCGTGGGGTAATTAGCGCAACCTATTAAATCTTAGTTTCTTGATTGATCACCTTAGATGATTGATATTTCTTGATCATTTTGGAATGGGCGATGTCTCAAGTCCTGGGTCGTTCCGGACTAAGTTTGATTGAGATCTTATAATTGATGGGTCCTGCTCAACACTGAAGTAGATATGGATGTCTCATGAGTCGTGGGTCCATGATTGAAAGATCGGTGATACAAAAACATTACTAGGATTTCCATGGAGATGGAATTGGCAATCTCGTACCTACCTAAAGATTCTTAGACCTTTGGATGTCTCACGAGTCGTGGGTCCAAAACTAAGAATGCTTGGGATCCTACTACCTACTGAGAAAATAAGTTTCTTCTAAGGTCGTTTGGGATTATTAGACCTCATAAAAACAGTGGGAGCCACATACGATAAAAGACCGAATCCTATGTGTTACGTTATTATTCAATTTGCTAACATTTTCTCTGCTTAGCATTTAGGTTGTAGTTCTGTGATTGTCTACAAGTTGAAATACGACCTATTAGTATCCATCCTTGAGTCAAACAAGTTGACTAAAGTCCTAACCACTCTGATTGGCTTCGAATCTTAAAATCCGTTTTAAGAATCCAAAAGAGAAAATTGTTCTCTATAAGGCGAACTTTTTACCTATTGTGAAAATTCGACCTAGGCCTAAAGAGAAGCAATTGAAAAGTGAAAGGAAATTCTCCAAACGCTTAAGAGCAATTGTACACCCTCATAAATGTGTTACAAAGTATAACACATTTTAGGAACACTTAAGAGTAATTGTACTCTCTTGTGAACGTGTTACAAGGTATAACACATAGAAGGAATTGTTCAAAATTTGTATGAAGGAATACACGTGTAACGTGGGCTGAAAGTCCTCACTGAGGAGGACGTTGCAGCCACGTAATACACTAAGAAACGAGTTCTTGGATCACTGATTACTTGAATTACTTCTATCATCATTTTAGACCCTTTTGCTCAATCTTAGATGATGATATTGTAGCATAGTTGATCAAATTAGTTGATAACTTAAGAGAGCATCCTTATGAAGGACTAAAAGGTAATAATGATTAGTTCTTCTTCTAAACCTATTGAGGTAAAGGCATCTAGGCCAAAGAAGAAAAAACCCTTAAAAGCCATAGAGGGGTGAGAAAAGGAAAATCCTAAAAGAAAGAAAGATCAGACTTTAGCTTTCATAGTGGCAAACTAGGACCTTGGAAAGGAACTGCAAAGAGTATATGGATACTCCATGTGTCTCTCGTTATAGTAATTCTGATAGGATCAGAATTCGTTAGTCTTGAGTTAATTTTGCATAGACTGTTGTGCAAAACTCAAAGTATAGATGTTTTTTAACATACAACGAGATAACACAAGTAAGTAAGATGACAAAGTTTTAAATAACTTTGGAACGTTATAAATAGGATTAGCAAGTTAATCATCTTAGGATCGTTTTACGAAAATGAACTCAAAGATTTAACTTCCTAAGAATCCTATTTTGAGGGAAACGTTCCCGAAACCTCATTTATATGAAATGAGTGGATGTCCCATATCTTATATGGATTTTGATCCATGCTCATGATTTTGGATTGCTTAATGTAGGCACTAGACAAAATCATTAGTTTAATCATTATGAATGTGTGTACTTACAAATGTACGAATCTGAAACTTTTGTGAAATTATTAGAATTTTAAAATAAGGAAGGTTAGGAACCTTGGTAGTCATAAGACATAAGTGGATCGATCGGATCGAGATATAAGATATTTTAGTGACTAATTCCTAAGTCATCTTAGAGATAATAAGATTATCCCTCAGTAAACTCATTCAAGAATAACTTGGTATTTTTGAATGAAGGAACATAACCCTATAAGATATGGTTAGTTCCTTGTTGAGACTTACTGACTTACCTTCATTCTAAAATTATGTTTCAGAAAAACGCAGTTGGGATTTTGAATCTTACAAATTCCAAATCGGTCCCTTAAATGCACTATGAATTGTGGCTTTTAAAATTCCCTAATAATTCTTATCTTAGAATTTTAGGATTGTCTTCTTATATGAAGAGGACAGTGGGAGTCTTCTTAAGAGAAGAAGACAGTCAGAGATAAACTTGAAACAAGTTCAAGTTTATATGAACAATATATATTGTTACTTTTGCAAATCTTTGGAACAAATGTTGTAAAGAATGTATCTCTCTTGAGTCTTCTTAATTGAAGGAGAAATTGAGAGATAAGATTGAAACTGGTTCAAGTCTATGCATTGTTTATGCGACTCTTTTGAACAAATGTTGTTTGTTTTAAAGAATATACCTTTCTTTGGGAATCGTTCCTAAGAAAGAAGAAAGGTAAGCCCAAAGACTTCAAAAGGTTTGAGGACATAACCCACGCTACAAATAGGAAGAAACGAACCATTCTGATAAAACTTGGCCAATCTTAAGAGATAGTATACGAGTGAACTCTCCTCCCTCGATGCGTTCAGAAGGCATTCCTAGATAGCCTATAAGATAATATGGTTTTCTCCATAAGATCTTCTTAAGTGGATATTGATCCATTTACCCATGAGGAGGCACTGTCAGATTTGGAATCTGAGCAGTGAAAACAAACTATGAAATCTGAAACGGATTGCATATAGTCAAACTAAGTTTGGACCTTAGTTGAGCTACTTTATAGGATCAAGCTTGTCTTATCGATATAAGATTGATGAAGACATGAATATGGAGCATCCATGGATCTCACATTTAGTGGGAGTGACCAAAAGGTTTGCAGACTCCAAATGGTCAATTTGCGAAATTGGATCAGGCTTCTAGGAATTAGAGTATTCGAATTAGTGAAATAGTCAAAGTTGTTTGACTTAAAATTCGAGCATAGCGTGTACAAGGAAGTTTTAGAGACTAAAAGTTCAATTTTTGGTACTTTGCGAAGATGACATCCTTCTCATTGGGAATGCGAAGGATGACATAAAAGTCACCAAAGCGTGGTTAGGAACCATTTTGAGATGAAAGATCTTGGTGATAGATCCTGCATTCTTGACACAAATATCTATGGAGATAGATTTAAGAGAATGATTGGATTATCACAGTCAAGGTACATAGACAATGTACTAAAATGGTTTAGTGTGGAAGATTCCTACAGAATTTCCAATGGATAATGGAACATCTCTTTTGAAGAGGATGTGTCCTAAAATAACTATGAGAAAGTTAGAATGTCCAAAACCCTTTTCGGGAAAAGGGTGCATAATGTATGCAAAATTTTGTACTTGACGAGATATGGCTGCCACATATCGTGGTGGGCCTATTCTAAATGTAAGCTCAGAGAAGGTCACTGGATTGCTGTAAAAATACCATCTAAGTACTTTAGAAGAAATGAGGATGAATTTTAAGAGTCCGGCAAGATCTTGTCATTAAAGGATTTTTTGATGTAATCATTGCATCAAAATATAGATAATTGTTTATCTAAAAGAGGATATGCCGTTTGCCTAGTAGGTAAAATAGTGCTTTGGAAAAAGTTCCGATCGAGAGCCACTATAGATTCGACACAAAGTTGAATACTTAGTCATATTGAATACTACTAAGTTAAGTGTTTGGGTAAGAAACTCCACCTAATGGGTAGATGAAGTTCCTAGCATGAAACAACACCATTTTCATATGGTATGATGAAATGGATGGTTGCTCGAGTAAAAGAACCAAGACCTCACCAAGGGACCAGACGCTTGATTATGAATCATGTGAATAAGGAAATCGTGTTTCCTTAATGATGTGCAAATTAGAAACATTCACATCATATAGAATATAGCAGATCCACTTTGGAAACGCCCAAAGTCAATAAGGCTCTAAAAGTACATCTTGGAAAGATGGAACCTAGAATAGACCTGAAAGGATTTTACGGGTAAGTGGGAGATTGTTGGGAACAGTACCCTAGAAAGCTGTAATGCTTTGGGGCTTTCCCTATATCACAGACAATCTTTGAATAATATACGAATGATTGTAATCACAGGTGAACACTTCTTATGTGCCAATACGTGCTTTGTGTGTTTCCATTACGTGTGCATGTCAAGAACTCCCCTAATCCGATGAGGTCGTTAAGAACTTTGTCACTATGGGAATGACACATGAAATAAGTTCTTAACTCCATAGGCGAGGATTAGAAACTTCTCCAAGTCAATGAGGCAAACAGACAGTGGGAGTGTCGACTTTGCCTCAGTTGAGACTTGCTTGTATAGTTGTGTCCTTAAGAAGGATCATCCTGTTTCATGGGGTGTAAAGTGCTTAAGTTGATGCGTACACAATACACAAGGGTGCTTGTTGTAATAGCAAGTTTACTGAGAGTGTCCCGAGTGAGAAGATTCCTAAATGGGATTAGGAAATATCTCACATGTCAATGACGTAAGGAATTAATCCTTAGACTTGAGATTCCACATTGTCTCTGTAGCGCCCCAACGGTGGGCACCACACCCCCGCACCATAGCTCAACACGTGTAACGAAACAAGGACTCCGCACACATGCTAAACCATAGCGAACAGAGACAAACAAAAACAAAACCAACCCTAAGCTAGGCGGGACGTAGACCCTGTACACACAATACTTAACGAATATATGGAAGCGTGATCATGCCGAACAAAATTCAAAACCATGCAAACAGTTGACGGGTTCAATCTAGCATAATTCCTAATCCCGAAGTTAAATCATAACATAATGTAAATCATATATGCAAACGGGTTCATCTAATCCGAGCACCTGTCCTAACCTGTCCCCAATTCAAATCATAAATGAACAAATCTTACTTAAACATATCCGTTCATAGGTTAATAATACAAAACTAAAACTGAATTCAAAATGCAAATGCAAAGACCCAACTAATACAAGACTCGACTCCAAGAGACTCACACCGCCTAGCAAATCATAAATGAACAAATCTTACTTAAACATATTCGTTCATAGGTTAATAATACAAAACTAAAACTGAATTCAAAATGCAAATGCAAAGACCCAACTAATACAAGACTCGACTCCAAGTGACTCACACCGCCTAGCTCGGACTCCAAAGCCAAAACCTGCAGAGCTAAAAACATAAAGAGGGAGGGGTCAGTCACACTTGACTGAGCGAGGGGTTAACACACTCATGCTATACATAATACACATAGCAAAGCACGTAAAAAGAAGATGTTCGTGAAGTTGGGATTAGTTTTTGCACGCCAAATATTTGCCCGTGATAATATATATATAGGGTGATTTAGCAAAGCAGAACAACCAAAACTTAACTTATTTAATGCGTACATTCAAAACATACAGACTAAGCACACATATACAAACATATTTTATTAGGTTAAAAGTATATCAAATTTTATCTTAATTTGAGAATCTACCCCCGTTTCACGAACTTAATACCAACAAAACAAGACTCGGAGGGCACGAGTACAACTTACACAAAACAAATCAAAACGAGTACATACCAGGAAAATACATAGGGTGATGGAAGGGTTGCGCGACCCTAACCATCCTTAAGTGGATGAGGGGAGTGCTCAATGCTTCTCAAACCCTCAGACTCCATCCCCCAACCTATCCCCAGGTGGGTTCCAGTACATCCCTTACATGGAATTTGGGGCCCCACACTTACACGAAAATCGGAAGCTTAAACCCGCTAGACTCACACTTATATACATAGAACTTGCATATCGTACTTATCATATAGTACGTACATATCACGCCGACCTCAAAATCATAACAGAATCAAAGCTTAGCGTACATAGGCTTATACATAGCTTCATACTTGCAAACTTATGGCAAAGCCAACAAATACGTATTTCACTCATATCTACATATACATAGAGGCTTATAAGTCGCATGCATACGAAAACCGGCACATTTCATTAGGGTATAACTATATCCTAACGTCACCTTATACCAAACGAAGATCGAGACAAAGCACTTGATTCACCCAGGAATCAACTTGACCAACAAAACACCACCCCGGGTGCACCTGGACAAACTGAAGGCAAAAGACAAGACTTAGACTCAAGAGTGAACCACATAGATGCACAGCATATGTTCATGCATATATGAGACGCAATCAAGTAGGCATAACACATATTCGAATCAATTACATGCAATCCAAGACATTACATAGCTTAACATATTCATCTACAATCATATAACACGTTCATGCGCACAAACACTGCATATTACAAGGCAGAGATACATAACAAGGTGTATAGGTGCTTCGTGCAAATAATTCATATTCCTCAAGCAACATAAAACACATATAACAACACGTACATACACATAAGCAAGTTAAAACAAGTTGGGAATGGGTTCGGTGGTGCCAAGGTGCAAGAAAAGCGGAAGGAAAGCATAGGAGATGGTTCCGAGCAAAACCGACAAAAGCTGGAAATTATTCCGAAACGGACAAGCTGCAGGAAAATGGTCATAACTTGAGTTTGAGAAATGGGAATTGAGTGTTGTTTCTTGGAACTGAAACTAGACACAAATATCTTTAAAATGGTAGGTCGCTCAAAACGTGGTTCAAAGCGAGGCGAAAATGGCGTACGTTTGAAGTTGGACGAAAGCAGAATTTCGGTGAGATGGCGACACAAATTTTAAACGATTATATCTCATAATCTAAAATGAATTTTGAGTGGATTCCAATTGGAGGATGTTCTAGCCTTCAAGAGGTTTCCGTGGGTTCAAAAATCAGGCCAATCCAAGTTCAAACGAGGTCAGCACGGCCGTGTGAAAATTGGCCTAGAAACTGACACGACCGTGTCGGAATAAAAAAATTCCAACTCGAAGGCTTGACACGGCCGTGTTGTGTCGTCTTCTCCGAAAAAACATAGCAGCAAAGCAAAAGCTCAACTGGGGTGGTTCCCAAACCACCCCAAACCACATTCCGATCAAATAATACACCGAAAACACTCAAATTCAAGGTATATCACATATATATATCACATTAGAGCATAAATTGGACTATGAAAAGAACCCAAACACCCAAAACACGAACCTACACTATTCATCATCTTCTCCAAGTTCAAGAAACCAAGCAATAAAACGAGATTCAATTGGTAGAAACAAAGATTAGGACGAGAGAAATCCATATCTTACCTCGGTTCGTCGATTGGGTGAGAGTTGGAGTCGGAACTTGAGCTCAAAGGGATTGGGTGGCTTTCTTCTCTTTTCTTCTTCTCTCCCTCTTCTCTTGCTTGGACAGAACCAAAATGGGGAGAAAGAGGGTTCGGTCCCCTCTTGTAGGGATAATAAACTGGTCGGGAAAAACGGGTAGGGTCAAACGGTATCTAGTCCAAATGGTTCAGATTTTAAAATGGTAGGGTAGTCAAATGGCTTAGAAAATAAAAAGGTTAATTCATTGAATCCGAATCATCGAAACAAACTCAATGAAGGGGTCGGAATTCGAATTCGAATTCCCGAACTCAAGATTGCCACGATGGCCAAAGCACCCTAATTAATTAGGTCCCTAAACTTCAATTATTGAGCATTCGAGCCCAAATAATTAATTAAATCTAAAGCGCATATAACTTAAATAAATTACACGTTGACATTTAAGGCATACGAATCATATAAATACGGAATTAAACTCTCTCGTGATGCGTACCTGGAATTGCCAAAGTAGCGGGATGTTACAGTCTCATATGAGCTAACTCTGTAATCTTTGATATAGGCTCAAAAGGGTGTCGCCATATAGACACCTGAACCACGGCCTATGATGGGATTACACAAGTGGCATATGAGAATTGTTGGAATCAATAAAGGTCCTACACTTGCTGTGTAGCACCCAGAACAAGAGGCGCCACATCCCCCGCACTATGAGCCCGATCCACACAAGAAATGGAGAATCCCAACATGAACCAAGCCCACAGCGAACGGGGACTCACTCACTCGCTATGCTAGGCGGGAGCTAGGACTTCAAAACCAAAAGAGACCAAGGACCAAGAATGCAATAAATACGGAAGCAATTCATAAAACTCAATAACATGTAAGAGGCAAGATGGGTTCAACTAGCATACATACCTAATCCCGAAATTCAAACATAACTTTAAGTATAATTTCATAATCATAATCATATCCTAACATTAATCTATACATATATTCTTGAATCCTATAATTAAATACAAGATGTGTGCAAAGTGACTCGAACTTAAACATAAAACTTGACCGACTCAGGACCCCGCCTAGCACTCCAAAACCTGCAAAACTGAAAACAAATCCGGGTTCAGTCTATAGGAGACTGGTGGGTATAAATCAGGGCATAATATAATATAAGATAGTATTTAAACATTCACATGCAAGTTATAATACCCAAATGAGGTTTTCAAAGTATTTCCCAAGTGGGTGAGATAAAGAAATCATCAAAAGGGATTATAACCATCAAATTCCATTAATTAGGTCATTTATGGCCCGGCGAGTGGGCGTGCATTATCTCCAACCAACACCTTGTGTAATCCATTAATCATTCATACATTCGTTCATTCATTCATTCATACATATTATACCTTTGTGCACAATCATAAACATTTACACCTTTTTCCTCCGGGTGATCGGCCCGAACCATCCATGCATTGACCAAAAGGGTTTCATGACTCCCCAGATGGCACTCAGCGTCCATTCCCCGCTAACTCCTAACGGGGTCCGGTTACGCCGTTCTATAAATGGAACTGGTAGAAAGGGATCACCGTCGGCCCATGCCTCCCCGGATAGCCTCTAACACCAAGTCCCTGGGCCCCATTGTGCATTCATTCATTCATACATTTCTCGCCAAAACATTCGGTAGGTATTCATAAAAGAAAGGCTATACGTTCAAAATCATAGACTCGATAAATGACTCTATATATATATAATAATTTTGGCCAAAATCTTTACATGTTAGGATTATATAGGGTCATTAACTAGTAGAAGAGAAACCCACCTGTTACACCTTACCAACCAAAACCAAGAAGAAAACAAGAGGACTTGAAAGTGTCCTATGAACCCGGCATGTCTCCGCCCTGGAGAAAACTGTACACAAGGCAATACAATGTATTCGTGAGACTCAAGACTCTAAATGAACCATATATGACGCATGGCTATGCAATGAATATGATATGAAGGTATAAGAGATGATATTATATCATGGAAACGTTCTTGTGCACAATTAATATCTTAAAGACATGTAAACGATCAATTCATTCATTTCATGAAACATTCATATCCGTTTAAGTTTCATTACTTTCATAATCCATACCAAATTAATCCAAGAAATTCAAATAACGAGCATAACACGTAATATAACATGTATACACATCATACAAGTCATAAAAGAGGAGATATATAAGCAATTAGGGTTCACATTAGAAGCAATCATCCATGTATGCACATATTAAGAGCAATGAAGATATTTTGAATCATAACTCATAAAATATTCCACGAAAAATAACAAAAGTTCATAACACACAAGATAATACATGTTAGCATAGCATAAAAGTCATAAAAGAGGAGATATATAAGCAATTAGTGTTCACATTAGAAGCAATCATCCATGCATGCACATATTAAGAGCAATGAAGATATTTTGAATCATAACTCGTAAAATATTCCACGAAAAATAACAAAAGTTCATAACACGCAAGATAATACATGTTAGCATAGCATAAAAGTCATAAAAGGGGTGGAGGAAGATCAAACAAACGAAGAAAAATGGAATCGGAGTAACAAAAACAGGCTGGACAAAATCCACCCCCATGGGGAAAAAATCCACCCCCATGGATCTGGTCCAGACCCACTGCCTCAAATCCACCCCCGAGGATTTTTTCCAAAGGAAAACTCCACCCTCGTGGATTCAGGTCAGTAGCGAAAAAACACCCAACAAGCAGGGCAAAACTCGTGCTAAACCATATAAACATGATGCTAACACATCAAGGTAAGTTAGGGTAGAAAGAAACCAAGCATTACAAGCCATATAAACGTCCAAAGATGCAACGATTCATGCAAGGAATGAAATTGGAACAAAATCATACAATCTCTTCAATTTCTTAAATGGCAAAGTCATGAATCCTAATCCAATACCTAAAACAATTTCATACATATCACAAATGACATCTTAGGAGCAATATGCATACTTCATACCAAAAGAATCCACAAGGAAGCAAGCTAGACTTCATCAATTCTTCCCAAACCCTCACTATTCACCCCATATGCCAATACATGCTCATCACTTGGAGAAATCATGCAAACCTTAACTCAAAATGACTATGAGGAGATGTACATCACAAATATGGTCTTACCTTTCAATTTGGAGGAGAAATGGAGGGGGTATGAGCTCAAATACCCAAGCGTTGAATAGTTCTCCTTCTTCTTTCTTCTTTCCTTCTTTCTTCTTCTTTCTCTCTCCATTTTGGCTGAGTTTGGTGAGTGAGAGGGGGTTTGGTTCGGTGGGGGGGCTGATATGGGGGAGAGAGAGAGTGTGCAAGTGGGTATAGGTCAATGGTTAGGGTATAGGTACGTTAGGATAGGTCCGTGAACGTGAAATAACTATTATTTGTCATTTTTGGCGAAGGGGCTTGTTTTGGTTAAAATTTGGCAATCCAATTAATCTTATAAAAATATGAGGCTAGTCCCATTGTCTCCGATTCACCGATCCGGATCCAATGGAGGTGACGGAACTCGATTCCGAGTTCCCGATCTCAAGATATGCCGCCCGGAACACAAGGTGCGCTAAATGCTCTTTAGCCCCCTTTTCGGTTCCGATCACACAAACGAATCCAAAACACACACATACGAGAATAAAATCATGCGATGAGCATATAAACATAATTATAAGTCACATAGTTCACTCATGCCAAGTTTTCACGAAAAACAGAACTCAACCGAATAGCAACGGCTCTCAAGAATTCACGATCAATTAATAAAATCAATAATGAAGCATATATCATTAATTAAATTACACATATTGGTAAACAAATACGTCATGCTCAAACCTATGAAAAACTGGGGCGTCACATGTTGTAGGCAAGATGATCTCTTATTACACAAGTCATTCATGATTCCATCTTAAAATCCTTAGGCAAGGTGGTTTGATCAAGACATCAAGAAAATGGGGTTTTCTTGGATTGAGATCAAATGGAATATGAAGGGAACTTTGTTTTGAGATTAAGGTTAGTAGGGCTAATGAACCCGAATTCGTTTTTCGGTTGGATTTCGGAGGTTCAAATGATTTCGGAAAAATATAAGACTAAGTTTATTAAACCCGAATCTTCGATACGAGTTCAACAAATTTGACGGAACTCGAATCCGAGTTCCCGAGCTCAAGATATCACATACGGAACCAAGGGTGCGCTAATTGCTCGTTAGCCCCCGACTTGGATTCCAAAATTAAAATAAATTCGAAACACACGCAAATGAACCCGAAAATACGAAACGAACATATATTCATATACAAGACACGTATAAGTCCAACATATTAAATTTGCACGAAGTTTCGGTATCAATTTATATAAAAACGAAGCACATAAATGTCAGTCATAAGCAATGCAACAAGAAAATTCATAGCATTTACAATAATATACAAATTAAATTCGTGATTACATAAAAAAAAAATAGAAAATAAGGTCAACGAAATTGGAATAACATGATTGAATTCCATAATTAATAAATACACTTTAGGGCATTAACATATAAATTAATATTAATACAACTTAAAATATAATAATTAACATAATTAACATTTAATATTTAAAATAAATTAAATATATAAAACACGTATAAATAATTATTTCGCGCAATTTGGTAAACACATACGTCATGCTGTACTAACTTTACAAAAAAAAAAAACTGGGGCGTTACACGGATTGCGTGGGTAGCTGCCACATGTCACGCAGTCCACGTGGCTGCCACATGTCACGCACACGTGGCTCGTACGTGACTTCATGCGTGTGGAATTTTCCACACGCGAATTCTTTTCTAGAATTAATTAATTAATTTTGGTCTTTTAATTAATTTTGAATTAATTGTTAAGACTATTCACAAATAATCTTAATCCAATAAATAATTAATTGGGAATTAATTGATTTATTAAATATTGACTTTTAACTTTAGGAAAGTTGAAAGTCTAACTCCCTATTATAGGAGAGAGAAGTCTTGTAGCGCCTCCCCAGCACTACAACCCCGCACTGCAATATTCCTTGAGTGGAGGTTAGACCCAACACTCAGGAAATACTACGGCGAACGGTCAGGATAATATATGAATGGAGTATATGTCACCGTGCAGCGGAAGATAAAGAGATTCAACTTTACCAATGAACGGGGAGGATAACATATAATGAGCAAGGATTATCATTATTGATCAAAGTAGTTCGCTAAAGAGTACAACAGGTTAACATTCAAGGACAAAGTATGAGATAGTTTGTTTCTGCAGAGAGTAGGCTCAAGACAGTGTACTCTTAGGATCGGATCCAAACTACTGTTGTAATGCTTCAAGATACCTCTAGTTGTCGTTCATTGATTCCTGAAATCATGCATTTTAAAATAGGCGAGAGGGTTAGTCAAAGTGACTAAGTGAAGGGGGTATGAGGGTTTATATATATATATATATGATCAAGAAGATCTTGATCTACAATATTAACCATAGGATATAGCAAATATGGAACGGTTCATGATATTTGTAAAACAGGGATAGGGGTAGTTTGGAATATTTGTAGAAATATGAACTGTTTGTAATATTAACTTTAATGCCCGCAAGCTAGGCCTCTCCATCCGTAACTCCTTAAATAATTGATAAAACAGTATCGGGCTGATCAAGGCACCGATACTTCAATAAAACCAAGAATATTAACTCCACTACTCCTTGATGTCAATAGGGAATCAAACCTTAGAGACCACGAACACGATTCGGGAGGCAGCTATCTCTCCCTCATCCCTTGGACTGGAGTAACTAACCTCCAGTTAAACCACTACCAAGAGGTGGTGGCAGTCCGTAGCACCAACAATACCCTCGGTCCGATACCTTCCGGGTAATTGCTTGCTACGGATACAGCCGGGGCCCATAACATGAATCAAGAACAATATTTTGCTTGCGTAACCCGGAATCAACATTTTGATAAAGTGGACTAAAGGTATATATAATGTCCTAGTAAAACGTTGATTCCGGCATGAAAGTATTTTCCCCTTGAAAGGGATACTGTAACATGAACATTAAAGTATTTTCCCTTAAGAGGGACATTGTAGTACAATAATATGTATATAGGGTAGTAAATCAAAATGATAGGTAGGCTTGGAAATAGTTTTTATATAGATACATATGTATAGCATGATTCCAGTTGAAAATATTTTAACCCTCACCTATACCGGTAGTCAGACATTGTAATGTGGATTCCAGCCTGAAAGTATTAACTACTATAGGCTTAGAACTGGGTTCCTTATTTTAATCAAATAAGCACATAAAATAAATAATGTTTATGCATAAAAGGATTACACATTATTCTAATCAAGTAAACACATAAGCTATATCATGTTAGAGAATTCTCGGTAAACTCTAATTTTAACCGTTTAAGGGAAATTAAGTAATTAATCAGGTTTTATGAATTCTTTAACCACTTAAATATTTATTAATCACATTATAATCCTAATTAGAACATTAGAGATGAAATTTAGAATTTAATTTGACAATGTAGGTTATATTTTAGAAAATGTTTACAAGATTGTCGATTTTCGGAAAATTCGGATAAAATCTTTATCTAAAAAAATTCCAAAACTAATTTTATAATTAATTTAATATAAATTTCGAAATATATGGTAGAAATGTTTACCAAAAAGTCAAAATTAATATTGAAAACATTTACTATTCAAATTTCTAAGAATTAAACACTTTAAAACATAAAATTAACTTTATACACACACACACTTACTATCACTTGTGCACTTAAAATTGATCAAGAGCATCATGAATCTGTTCTTAGGCTTATGAATGTGTTCATATTAGCTCATGATCAGATCTAACAAGTTCTAAGTCCATAACACATAATTAAAGTCATAATGAAGCACTTTATGTAACTTTAATCATAAAATTAATTCTAAATAAATTATTCTAGGCATGAATTTAATGAAATAAGATCATGAATATTTAAACATATGGACACACTATATCATATCATAAAGCATGTATTTAATTAAATAAAATTCATATATGTTACCACATTTTTCCTAAACTATCATAAATAGCATATGTTTCATAAAATAAATTCCTAAAGCATAATTTAATTAATCCTAGGCATGCTATGACTATATTATACTAAGAACATAATATAAAGCATGAAATAATAAAAGAAAAACACACCTTAATGAGGGAGAGAGGGGGTTGCCGTGAGTGACCAAGGGAGAGTGAGTGATTTGTGTGAATTTTGTCAATGAGCTCTAGGGTATTTATAGGTATGAATTAGGGGCTTATGTGCAATTCCTAAGAGTTTAAGGGAGATGTGGATGCTTCATAAGCTAAACAAATGCTTGGTAGCTATGTAGGTAATGTGGTTGTCTCACATTTTAAACAAATGTTTGGAAGCTATATAAGAAATGTGGGTGAATTACATTCATTTATTTAAGCTTTCTTGAATGCCTATGTTGTCATGGATGATGTCATGTTGAATAAAAATAAATATAAAATGATATAAAATTTATTCAAGAGTCGAGAGGTGAAAACTTGAAGTAGTAAATTAATGAAAGAACGAGTGAAAAATAAGCTTCGTTATGATTATAAATGGGGAATATTTAGAGTTTTCGTTTATAAATTATGAACGTTAAAGATGATGAAAATCATGATAAAATTATATAAACGAAGCTATGATAAAGTTTAAAGGTTGTAAAAATTATCATAGTTTAGGGAAAAATTAAAGAAACGTTTTTGAGTAAAATTTCGAATATTGAATGAAAGCTAATTGTTTAAAATAAAATGACAATTTTTAAAAAGGAAAATACTTATAAAATATGTTATGATTGGAATCAAATTTTGGTAAATGCATGAAAATTCACAAAATAATGCAAGGATCGTTTTGACTATAATATTGAATAGGGAAAACGTTGAAATTCGAAAATCTCAAAATATAGGGTTAAAGTAGGGTTTTTGGCCGGTTTTGATTACTACGGGAGTTATAATGAGAATTAGGGTTCGGGAATGATACGATAATTCATAAAATTTTACAAGGATTCATTTGAACCCAACATTTGATGGGTAAAAGTGGCTTGGAAAATTTCTACGTTTAGGAATGACTAGTGATTACGGATTTTAGAAGGAATTCTTCTTGGCCCCGAAACCCAGGATGTTACAAGTCTTCTCTTGCTAGACTTGGGGAATAAGTTAAAACCTTATTATTCCAATTAAATTAAATAATTAAATGAGTTAATGAGTGAGCAAGAAAAGAAGCCCACTAGGTTTAGGGAAACCCTAAGTGGTTCGAACCATCTAGTATTTATACTAGGTGTGGTGCTTCTCTTATTCTTTAGACCAACACTCACGAATTGTTAAGTTTTTTAGAAAACCAAAAGAAAAGTTTTCAAAGAAAAAATTATCCTAGCCTTAACACAAGCCATAGAACTAGCATTCTCACTCGCTTGATCGTGTTCTAGGACTGGTATAGATACGCTTTGGAGGGCTTCTACTTTGGAGTCTAATTCGAAGGTCGTTCGAGGGATCCCGCTTGAAGGGTGTTCGTTAGGAGGTAACGACATCACTAGAAAGCTTCTAACTTAGTAAGTTTCTAACCACCCAACGTTACAGTACGAAAATTACAAGACAACAATTAAACTTTTGGAAAATTTTAAACTTCCGCTGCTCAACTCTTTCATGTTTTCCAACAATTATTTGTATTCATCCGAATGTCAAACTATAGCACCCGAGACGATAGGCACCACATCCCCCGCACTATAGGTCTAGTCCACACATGAAATGGATAATCCAAGCATGAACCGGACCCATAGCGAACGGGTGAAAAAAAAAACCATCCTGGCTAGGCGGAATCTAACCCTGTACCAATTAATCACAAATCCCAAAATACAGTGCAGAAGCAATAATATCATGCATAAATTCCAACAATAGCTCCAAACTTAAAGCATTCTCATAATATAATTTCATTCAATATGCAACCTAACAACAGGTTCAACTATACATACAACCTGTCCCGACTTCATTATTCCATAATCAATAATATCAAAATTGGCACACCGGCCAAATTACATAAAGAGATACAATTTAAATCATAATAATGTAAATGTGACTCAAGTGTACAAGTGAGACTTGAACAAGAAAGCTACGACTCGACTCCTGCCTAGCAAAACCTGCAAGAAGCTGGAAGCGTGGGAAGAGGGGTCAGTCTCTAGAAGACTGAGTGAGCAGGAGCTATAAATATATATAGAAATAGACGCATGCAAGTCATAAATTCCCGAGCAAAGTTTTAATTGAAGTTAGTTCCCATACAGGGCAAAAGGATAGTTAACCGTTGCCCGAACTTTACGATTAAATCATATTAAATCATTAAGTTCATAATTCATGATAATCATAATGGCTAGGCGAGTGAGCGTGCATAATTCTCTAACCAAACTCCAACCGTGTACAATGAACATGACTTAATACTTTGAATACGTGATCATGCAATATATAATAATACATGCGAGACACATATATACATGAGACATAATCGTTTGGGCAGTCTGTGGTCCGCCCTTCCCGCATGGTGCATAACAATAATCATAATCATGTGCATAACCATAATCATAATCATAAAATAATTTCCAACCTTCTCCCTCCATAATGGTCGGGCCTGTAGACCCGAACCATCTCGTGACAATATCGAGACGGGGGCTCATGACTCCTACCCGCTCCTTCGATGGGTTAACCATCAGCTCAAGAATAACTCACCTCCCACAATACACGGTCGCGTGAGAGATTCTCAATGGGTACTTTGTGCAATGGCTTAGCTATACGTCGGCCCGATGCCGAACCGGTCTCCATTCACACATTTTCCCGGGGCCCAATACATGTGCATGATCAATATACATAATCTCACCAAAACATTCAAGTCATGAGAACATAATAATAATTTATTTCATAATCCTTGAGAAAAGGTTTACTTGATAAGAATTTACTCGATGACTTTACGTTGAAATCAATATATATATACTTTAGATTTTTTGCCAAAACTTATCACATAAAGGTTGTAGGGTTTGAAACGTAACTAGAACAAAAACACCCTCACCTGGAAGACGACAACATAAGAACACGAGCTATGTCGGTGACTATTAGATCACGATATCTCCGCCCTGGAGAAGAACTGTACAAGAGAGGGAACAATGTGTACTAGTGAGAGGAAACTCAATATGAAACCAAATAGGATGCACGACAATGTTCATGAAGTGGTGTATCGTGTCATAACATGATTGAATATGAAATAAAGCATAAGAAGGCCATTGAATGGTATGATCGTGTTCCTATGCTCAATTACTCAAACGAATTCAATCCACATATCAAGCACGGATTCAAACAATCAAACTTAAGCAAGTAAGGACCAAGGAGTGTCAAATAAGAGCATAATTATCAATTAAGCAAGCATATAATTCATACAAGTTACATACGGGAGCCAAGTGAAAGGAATTAAATAAATCCTAAAACTCAAAACTCACACGTGTGGCGTACTTGACTTGTCGAGAAAACGGGGCGTCACACAAATGGATAAAAATATAATAATTATACATCCAATCCGTTTAGTATCCATTTACATCCCTAGATCCAACCAAAATCTTGTCCCATTTTAGCTAGCAGAATTGAAATGAAGCAAATTATTGACTTTGGAGATTCAACATGTTCTTTTGATAAATTGAGAACTAAAATGTAAAATTAAAACACTCAGAAGTAAATATAATATTTGCTCTACTTTTTAGACTGATGTCGAGAAGGGCCGATTTCAGAAAAACGCCATGTGAACAGCATAAATGAAGCTCAACTATATCACCTACTCACTTAAGTTTCCTTGCAACCAGGATGGATATCATTTGAAAATAGGCAGGATCCTCAAGGATATGGAAATGGACCTTCTTCTTAAATTTTTTTCTCATTCCTTTTGGTTTCTAAAATTCAATTGTTCTATTGGATTGAGATATTAAATATTTAAATAACATTTTTGTAAATTAAACTTCAGTTTGAAGGGTTGTCTCGTATTACCCTAATAAAAAAAAGAAAAAAAAAAGAAATATAGAATAAGAACAACATAAGAAACAAAAAATTAACGTATTGAAAATTAAACCTGTAACATCCCGACTTTTCGGCCGTACAGGTACGCCGTATCAAGAGTGTTACATGCGCGTTAAATTATTTATTTACACCTTTAAATGTTTATTTAATTGCTAATGTGTTTTCTTGAATATTTATTTGCAATATTTGTTATGTTTTGTTACGTATTTGAACGTTTTGCCCCAGTTTTCTTGATCCGCATACCCTCGTATTTGCTCCTAATTGGTAATTATGTGTTATGCATGAAATACGTGTTTTAAGAACTTGTTTAAGTGTTCGTTAATTGTTTTTGAATTCGTTTGATACGGTTCATAAACCGTTTTATTTGTTAAGGGACTCGAGGGCCTAATTCGTTTAGCGCACCTTGGGTTCCGAAGGGCATAACTTGAGCTCGAGAATTCGGATTCGAATTCAGAAAGAAACGTCAGATTCAAAAAGAATAAAAGAAACCAAGGAATCCAACTTTTTAATTTTCTAAGCCTGTTTGAACCCTTGTATTTCGCCCTGAACGTGCCTCGTGTGACAGCTTCGCCACATTTTACCATTTTGGCCATAACTCACTCCATATTTGACCAATTCAACCTATTCTTGGCCCCACATACTCCTAACTCATCTCTATTTCACCCTATTCAGCCCCATTTCGTACCAAGCCAAGAAAAAAGGGAAAAAATGGAAAAAAGCAGCAAAAAACCGAGACTCCAAGAGAGAAGAGGAAGCACTATTCCAATTTCAAGTTTCAAGCTCGTTTCTCATCCGATTCGGCTCAAATTTGAAAGGTAAGTCCGGATTTGTGTTATCCATCTTCTCTTCTTTCTTTTAAGTCCATTTTTTCTGAATTTCACGATCATTTGAGCATGCTTTGGACATTCATGTGAATAGTAAGGGTTAGAGCCCCTTTTGATGAATTTGCTTAATCTCTTGGGTTTTCTTTGGATTTGATGCATGCTAATTGAACCTAATACATCCTATAACATTTGAATGGACCGAATTTGTAAGCTAGATTAGGATTCATGGGAGTTCGATTCAAAAATTTTGAGTTTTGTATGAATATGAGCATGTTTGATCCCCTTCTCCATTTCCTTGAATTTTGGTTCGGTTTTAGCATGGTTTTTGGCATGTATTTGATGTATATTTGCTGGATATCCTTTCCCTTGCTTGTTGTCTTCAGTTAGAGTTAGTTTTGGCCGAGTTTTGCTGTTATTTTTGCGTCTGCTGCTACTGTCGCCGGAGGTCACGCCCGTGACCAAATATTGCCCAACATTTGACCTACTACAGTGCTGAAGGCTGCTGATGAAGATGGTCGTGACTGCGACACTTTTCGGCTTGTTTTTGGTCGCCCCCGTGACCTATTTTGCTCTAGCTTCGGACTGTGGCTACTGTGTGCTTCCGTTTTCGCTTTAGTTCGTGTTTTCCTTGTTTTTATTGCTTCTTTCTTATCTTATATGTATGAATAACTTGTTATATTATGTGTTACGTGAATACATGCGAAATTAGTACGTGAATTCGATGCTCTTACGTGAAATAAATGGCCTGAAATGCTCTATATGCCTTATACATGCATGCATGCAAGAATGTTACATTTATTTAATTTGTATGATATCTAGTTACTCCTCTTATGATATGTATGAATCATATACATGCTATTTAATGTGTTAAGCTTGTTGTATGAAATATATGAATTCTTTTAACCTGAAATAAATGGCCTACGTGCTTCGTATGTGCTTAAACGTGCATACATGAACCTATATGACGTTTAATTGCTTTGCATGGTATTTCCTTGATCCTTTCATGACTTGCATGCATAGTTAATTTAATATATGGCATGTTATGTGTGTTACATGAAATTCATGAAGTTATTTAACGTAATTTATGGAATTCAATCCGTGTTATGAATTTGCATGCGTTAAGTGACATCTCATTGCATCTCTTATGCATCATTTACATTCATATGCATATGCCGAGCGTTTAAGTGGTTCATGTTGAGTCTAAGGTTGTCTTTGGTTATTTGTTTTGTCTTTAGGTCCGTTTCGTGCTTGACGAGGAGGTGTTTTAGAAGTGTTTTGGTTCTCGTGTCCGTTGTGGTCGACAAGGTGAGGTTCTCTTCCTTTTTAGTTAAGTGACCTAAAACCCTACATGTATTTTTAAGCCCGCATGCGATATGTAATACCCCGCATTTTCAAAGCAGGATACGATGTTATTTTCGTGCGATTGGAACGTTTATTTTATTTAACTCTGCACGTACTTGAATTTCTTATTTCATATTTTAATTATTTAATTGACTCAATTGTAATCTTATGAAAATATGTGGATCCAATTGAGATATGTGTTTAGTGCCTAATTGCTCTTTAATTTAAACTATGTGGGCTAATTTGAGATTAATAAAAGTTGGGGATCTATTTCTAATTATGAGAAATTCAATTTGGATTTAATTGGGCACTACTCTAAATCTTGGGGGTACTTTTATAATTTCCTAACCTTTAATTGTACTAAATTGATCCTTTCTTAAAATTCTTGGACTCAATTGACCTAGTTTGAATTTAGGGGGCTCAATCGCATAACCCAAGCATTCGAGGGACCAATCTGCAATTTTCTGAGAATAACCCTTTATATACCAGAAACCCTAACCCCATTTCATTCCTTCCTCTCCCCTTGTCCGATAAGCTGCAGTGCAGCAGTTGTTGTGCCAACCACCACCGCCGGCAACGCCTTCTTCTCCGGCGAGACCACCCCCCCATCTCAGCCTTACAAGCTCAGCAACAGCGGCATAACAACCACTTCACAGCGCCGCCACCATCGCCAGCTAACCACCACCTTGACCGACTCAGTTGTCGCCTCCTCCATTCTACAACGAACGACTACCGCCACCATCATTGCTTAGATCCGGCAACCCCACTCCACTTTTGACCACCCCGACTCCGATTTGGAAAGAGGCCGTCGTCGGAGCTTCCTCACTCAGCAACCCCGCCGCCGCCGCTTCGGCTTTGACCAATGCCACCATAGCTCTGTTCTCTCCACCCTCGTTCAGATTTGATTAGGGGTGAAGTCATCTTCGTCAAGGCTACAGCTCAAGCAACCACCATCATCTCAGCCAAGTATCACCACCGTCGCCTCCTCTAGTCGCCGTCACTTGAGCGTCAACCTCATCCCAGCCGTAAGTCACCTCGAGGGCAATCCAACCCTCCCCTGTTTCTCTCGCCCAAGTCGAAAGGGGTACACAAGCCCTTTTTCCCCCAACGATGCCTATCCTCCGATATCCGCTAATGCCACCGGCGCCATTTCTCCAGCAGATGCTGAAAAACAGCAACTCTGACAGCTATTCTCCCTTTTTTCCCTTTTAACCGTGAGCTCCTAATCCCCTGTTTTCACTTTAATTGTTTCAGTAAATATGTGTCTATATATGATTCTTGTATTAAGCTTGTATCTTGGAATTTCATATAGAGATACAATGTTCAATTTAGTTGAATATGGAATTATGTTTATATAAATACAATTTGTATATCAGGAATGTCTGTTGTAATAAATTGGATTGTTGTTCGTGAGCAATCAATATTTATGAATTTAATTATGTATTTCTGTTTTGTTCTGATATGAGTAAAGGTTGGAAGCTCGTACTCACCGAGCATATGATATGATCTGTTCTGGGAATCATGAATTCGAATAAGGTTTTCTGAAAATGTTTTCTAAGTATATTTTGTTTTCAAACGCTTTGGTCTGCAAACCCTTATATCCGGTTCTTGAGTCCACCCTTCTGTTATATGTCATGCTCTATATATATTAGTGTGCGGGTGTGCGTTAGCCCCCTCACTCAGTCGGTTGACTGACCCCTCATTTTATCTTTTAGTTGCAGGTTCTTTTAGCTCAAGCTAGGCGGGGAGCGAGTCTCTGAGTCACTTGTCAGTCTAGTTGTGTTAGGTTGCATTTGTCGCATATTTCTACTTATGTTAGGTATTTATGTTTCGGCCCGCGGACTCGAGGCGTGACAGATGGTATCAGAGCCGCTCGTCAGTCGTAGAAGCTAAGTGCTATGCGGGGCAAAGTGCCACGCACATGGGAGCCACCACTTGAGCCTGCAGGGCGAAGTGCTACATGTGTGGGAGCCACCTCTCGAGCTTGTAGGAGCCACCTCTAGAGTCCTAACGCTGATGAGTCGGTCATGGGCTATATGTCATGCCGCGATGTCCAGGACTGCGACATCCCTATCCCACATCGGGAAAATATGAGAATTAAGTTCAGTATATAAGTTAAAGAGTCCAAGTACAACCAGTGGATATCCCTTTTGGGCAGTGGTTTTGGCTCAATTTCAAGTTACACTCGGTGGGCTTGGAGACTTATGTTTTATGTTTTACTTAGACTAAAACCTATAATCTGCTTTGCATGTTGATTTAATTGCTTCCACTGTTTGTTATTGATTGGTTTTAATTGCTTCCGCACTCTGAGTCGTTGAGGAGCTCCGCCTAGCCTAGTGTGTGAGTTGGTCTCCCGTCCACTATGATTCGGATTCGGGTACAGACTTTGCATTTCGTAACTGGGTTTGGGTCAGAGTGTAGGGGATGTGGTGCCTTCCGCTTGGGGTGCTACATCCTTAAGTGGTATGAGAGCTCTAGGTTGCAAAACGGAGCTCTAGTGTCGTGTTGAGTCTACCTAGGTCGTACGACATAGGAGTAACTGTGCATTGCATTCGTTTAACATGATATTTTGACTCCCCATCATGAATTATCTCCAGTTTATATGATTGTGTGCACGTTATGACTTTGATTATGCAATATTTCTACTTATGTGCTTTATAAATTATAATTAATTGTTGCATTTTGTGACCTATATGTTACATTTCATTTGCACTCTTAACTCGCATGCATCGAATTTAGTGTTTGAATTTCAGAGTGCCCTATAATACAACCATGAGATTTCCCTCCATCTACTCTACCGATTGGCACTACCACCATGACACACCATAATACTAAGATAAAAAGGGTATTTCCCAAGATCAATGGTCATGACAGGATTCAAAGTTGAAGAAATGAGATTTGCTATCTTGACTTACTATCTTAGAGTCAATTGAAAGATGGAGTTCGACGGATTTCCACCTTGATGATTCATTATTTCGAAGTGGTCATCTTGTTGATGAAAGCTAGTTAATGGAGAAGAATTCGATCCAGTTCAAGGGACATGGATAAGTGCCAATGTGGTGCTAACATAAGCGACAAGCTACAAACCATTGGGGAGTGTTGAAAACTTTGGTGCCATTTTGAGTAACAAATAGCAAGACAAGATTGGTTGTTAGCTCTTTGAGTATTCTTCATGGTAAATTGGAAGACCTTACCAAGGTGGGAATAGATCACTTAGATGCCGAAATACTTTATTCAAGTTTCAGACTCGTAAACCATGACTTGTTTTAGAAAGTGCTTAACACCATGATCGTTCAGCATAGCACTGAGATAGATTCCTGATCGTCAATTGAATTATGAGCAATTTCTTGAAGATGAGCTGGCTAAGGTTTAATACATAAATCAGAATTTCTGGTGGAAACCGAGGATGATTCGAGTTGAGTAGGGATTACAGTCTAGTAGAGGGTTAGATGATAGGCATACTTGCTGAGTTACATCTTTACGCTAAAAGATTTAAGACAAGAAGTCCCAATGGCGAATGTTGCATCATTATCGGTTTGACCAACTCCTACTACTTCGTCTCAACTTCCTTGCCCAGATTTCGGCACTACGGTGAATGGCACACCAAGCATTCATGGCATTTGTATACATGCATCGCTTAAGTCTCCTTATCTTGTTTTACTCGGTGTGTGTGATGATCGTTGTTGTTTTGATTGTGATAACGTAGCTACCTGATTTAGTATTTATAAACTGAAATTTCGGCTTGTTGTGTACTCTTGCTTAATTAAATTGATTATGTACTTACGTGGATTTTCTGCACCTATGTGTTTAAAACTTTCTTGATTGCTCATTAACCTCTCATACACATACATACATACTTTAACTTTGTTTTACAGAGATGCCATCACGATATCTCCCTTGAGTGAGACATGGATGTCGAATCTATGCTCAAGGGACACCGATATCAGTTGTATAAGGTACACCAAACATGCATCGCATACTTTTCATCAAATGGTACTCTGTTATGTGTATGTATGAATGTTGATCAGTGGACTTATCTGCAAGAGAGACCTTAGGTTCTCTCTATTTACATGTTAGAGGGATGTGGGATTCTCTCTATTAATGTGACAGAAAGATGTTGGATTCTTTCTAAGTTTTGTGCACGAGAGATGTTGGATTCTCTTGTACTCAGGTATTCGAGAGATGCTGGATTCTCTTGAATTTAGGGGTTTGAGAAATGCTGGATTTTCTCAAACTAGAATGTTCGGAGGTGTTGGAATCTGCTCGACTTAGGTTGAGAGACGGGGTTCTCTCAATTATGTGCTTGAGAGACGGGGATTCTCTCAATTATGTGCTCGAGAGACGGGGTTCTCTCCCTCTTCGTACGAGGGATGGGATTCTCTCTTGTTGGTTGTGATTACGTTACACGTTAATCCGACTACGGTTTATAAGTAGCAAGTTTGAGACGATTTGAGGGTGGGTGCAGTTGCAGCTATCCGATCATGGAGATGACTGGACGAGCTCGAAACCATTAATGGATCAAGTACTTGAACGAACCTCGACAATAACAAGACATCCTGAAGGAGGTTCGTTAAAGGTGACAAGGGTAAGCCTCAAAATCAAAGTTATGATCCACGCGATTTCGGGAGAAGGGTTGGAGCACTACCACTCGAAGTTTTTTTTAGCTCAACAGTGGAACCTGGGGACCAGGTTCTCTTAAGGGGGGAAGGGTGTAACACCCCGCATTTTCAAAGCAGGAAACGATGTTATTTTCATGCGATTGGAACGTTTATTTTATTTAACTCTGCACGTACTTGAATTTCTTATTTCATATTTTAATTATTTAATTGACTCAATTGTAATCTTATGAAAATATGTGGATCCAATTGAGATATGTGTTTAGTGCCTAATTGCTCTTTAATTTAAACTATGTGGGCTAATTTGAGATTAATAAAAGTTGGGGATCTATTTCTAATTATGAGAAATTCAATTTGGACTTAATTGGGCACTACTCTAAATCTTGGGGGTACTTTTATAATTTCCTAACCTTTAATTGTACTAAATTGATCCTTTCTTAAAATTCTTGGACTTAATTGACCTAGCTTGAATTTAGGGGGCTCAATCGCATAACCCAAGCATTCGAGGGACCAATCTGCAATTTTCTGAGAATAACCCTTTATATACCAGAAACCCTAACCCCATTTCATTCCTTCCTCTCCCCTCGTCCGATAAGCTGCAGTGCAGCAGTTGCTGTGCCAACCACCACCGCCGGCAACCCCCCACCATCTCAGCCTTACAAGCTCAGCAACAACGGCATAACAACAACTTCACAGCTCCGCCACCATCTCCAGCTAACCACCACCTTCACCGACTCAGTTGCCGCCACCTCCATTCTACAACAAACGACCACCGCCACCATCATAGCTTAGATCCGGAAACCCCACTCGACCTTTGACCACCCCGACTCCGATTTGGAAAGAGGCCGCCGTCGGAGCTTCCTCACTCAGCAACCCCGCCGCCGCCACTGCGGCTTTGACCAGTGCCACCATAGCTCTGTTCTCTCCACCCTCGTTCAGATTTGATTAGGGGTGAAGTCATCTCCGTCAAGGCTACAGCTCAAGCAACCACCATCATCTCAGCCAAGTATCACCACCGTCGCCTCCTCCAGTCGCCGTCACTTGACCATCAACCTCATCCCAGCCATAAGTCACCTCGAGGGCAATCCATCCCTCCCTTGTTTCTCTCGCCCAAGTCGAAAGGGGGACAAAAGCCCTTTTTCCCCCACCGATGCCTATCCTCCGACATCCGCTAATGCCACCGGCGCCATTTCTCCAGCAGATGCTGAAAAATAGCAACTCTGACAGCCATTCTCCCTTTTTCCCCTTTTAAACGTGAGCTCCTAATCCCCTGTTTGTACTTTAATTGTTTCAGTAAATATGTGTCTATATATGATTCTTGTATTAGGCTTGTATCTTGGAATTTCATATAGAGATACAATGTTCAATTTAGTTGAATATGGAATTATGTTTATATAAATACAATTTGTATATCAAGAATGTCTGTTTGTAATAAATTTGATGCTTGGATTGTTGTTCGTGAGCAATCAATATTTATGAATCTAATTTTGTGTTTCGGGTATGGAACTGTTGTTGTATATTAACAAATGATACACTACAAGAAATCTTAGTTTTAGCAACCAAATTCTCAGCGACCATAGTAAAATGGTTGCTGCACATACACATACACCGACCAAAAAATATTTGGTTGCTGGATGTAAGTACCATAAATTCTTTAGTGACCATTTAATATTTGGTTGCTATAGTTGGTTGCTGAATCTAGAAAATCACGGATAATAGTACAGCGACCAAATTGAAATATTTTAGCAACGATTATCAATAGTTACTGTAGAAAATTAGTTTAAGTTTACCGCAGGAAACAATTACAACCAAATTAACAACCAAATGTTGAGTGGTCACTAGAAGTACTTTAAATTTACCACTAGCAACCAACAAATTAGTTGTTAAAAAAATATACTCTTAAATAACAAATTTCAATTGGTAGGCATCAACTAATTACAACTAACAACAATATATGTATGTATAATAGCAATGCAACAATATCAATAATTATATTTATGAAATAAAAATATAAATAAAATTTCAGGTTAGGTTCATAGACTTTGACTTAATTTTAAAGATAAATGTATGCTATCTGATAATTTAAATTCTTTCAGCATTCGATAATTAATATAATATTTAAAAAAGGTCTTAAAAATCCTAAATTAAAGCAAATGTCATCATAGCAATATAACTCTGTCCAACATAATTCGAAACAGGGCATTGAATTTATGTATTGCCTTTTATGAATATCATTTAAAATGCAAAATGATTTTTTAAATTCTCTAATATAATCCACACTCTCAAACACAAACATTGCAATATTGCATATTAAACCATAAAAAAATGATAATAATTAAATGTATAAGGTGCAAACCAATTGGACAAATTGTCATCTTTAGGGTGAATCGACAAACTAATATAACAAGGGGTAATAATGATACACGATGCAAAAATAATTTCAACAGAAGGCAAATTGATTTTTCATCAGAAAATAAAAAAGAAATAGGAATTCAATTTCATATGAATAATGGTAAGAGCCAATTTGATTTGGAGGGAGAGAAAAGGAAAATGACCAAAGGGACATTAGAAGAATGAATCCACGAATAATGTGGTTGGAAAGATATGAAGGAGAAATGTGGGTTCTTAATGCCTTGAGTTTTGAAAAAAATTTAAACTCTCATGATTTGCCCATCACATTTTAAAAAGGGGAAAAAAGATTTTGGAGGTCTAAATTTGCGCCAAATATTTTTATTTTAGTAGTGAAAATTGGAGTCAATTTTTAGGGGGAAAATTTTGGCACCAATTAAAATTGGCGCAACTTTTGACAAAAGAACAATTTAGGCGCTAATTCTCTTTTTCTTTATTTAGGCAATAAATAAAAATTAATTCTCTAGATTATTTCATAATATAATACGATTATAAAAAATGACAAGTTAAATTTGTCCAGATTGTGCTCAATTAAACTCATAATTTAAATAAAATTTATTTTCACAAAATAAAATATAATGATTATTTTTTCTCTATTTGGGTGAGCAATTTGTTTAATATAATAATAATAATAATAATTAATTGACATATTTCCAACGAGCGACGTGGCACACTCCCTAGGTGCCACAAGGGCCCTGACGCTACCATATTACCGATGCTTAGGTCGCCACATGGATGCCACTAGGCCTGTCAACGGATCGGATTCGGACCGGATCAGGAGATTCCGGATCCGAATCCGATAAGAGAATCTGAATATCGAATCCGAATCCTAATAGGATTCGGATTCATTGTTTTTGAATTCATATATTATCGGATCCGATCCGATCCGATAAAAGATCCGACCCGATCAGTAATAAATTTTATTTTTTTAAATAACAAATTTGATATAAAAAAAATATATAATTACATAATATTTAATAAATAATTATTATTTAATGAATTATTTGATAGTTTTGTTTATATTTATTTAAAATAAATTAATTTAAACTTATATTAATAAAAGAAAATATATACTTTTAGAGTAAAAAATTTAAATTTTATTATTGTTTAAAATGATAAATATGTGAAAATTTTAATTTTAATCATTTTACTTAATATTATGTAGTAGTAAATAATTTATTTAATTAAATATTATATATAATATTGGATTCGGATTCTTAACGGATCGGATTCCTTAAATCCATATTCGCTCCATTTATTTCGGATAACGAATATTTACAATCGGATATGACCCATCGAATATTTTTATCGGACGAATATGCTAAAATTCGGATTGGACTCGGAGCGGATTCGGATTAAAATCCGACCCACTGACAGCCCTAGATGCCACGTTGCAGAGCCACCGACCTAAGGTCAACTCGAAGCTGAGGTCGATTAAGTCCAACTTGGACTGACCCGAAGGTTGATCCTCATAGGGAGGTCGTCCAACATGAGTCTTCATGAGTCAGGGTCAAACTGGCCAAGTCCAAAGGTCGATCATCGAAGGGCTCAGGTCGATACCTAACTTACACGGACCAGAAAGCCCGTACGTCATTCTTTAAGCCGATATGAAGAGGTTATGGACAAATTCGTACATCGCCGACGCCTAATATGGGGCACGTGTGACCATTCTATTCCCAAATCAGTGTACGAAGGAGCAATTAATGCCTAGAATAGCGGATTTGGCCAAAACTAAAAATACCCCCCCTCTGAACAGTGTTAGATAAACGTATATAATAACATTCGAGCTCATTAAATACATTCTCTAGTGAATCCAACTCTATCTTAAGCGTCAAAGGGGCATTGTCAGCTAAATTCCATGCTAGTTCACCCCTTAGTGTTTGAATGTTGCTGGTCGAGTAGGATCTCACTTCAATAAATTCTTAACAGGTCAGACTAAAGAGTCTAATCAGGTCGGCAACTTTGATCGACTAATTCTTAGCACGATGAAACAACAACAACAAAAACAACAATACAGTGCAAATATATTATTGATAATGTTGGCGTCTAAATCTGGTCCGTTGCATTGAACTGTGATTTGAACGTTAAATCACCCAAGAATTTTTATGTTGATAGAGATCTAGATCTTCTAGGAAGTTGAAACAAGATCAAACGTGAGTTGAAAGGTCAAAATAGGAAAAATATGGGCTGTAATATGTTTTATCTCTCCGACATTCAAGACAATCAAACCGCTTGAGGTGAGATAGAGAGAGAGAGAGAGAGAGAGTAAGTGTGTATTAAATGTTGTGATAGTGACTACTTGAGTAATAAATGAGGTTGTATTTTATAGTTGGGAGCCTTGTGCAGCTACATAGTCAACTGTGCAATTAATGCATAATATGGAACAGGTAAGCAACAATATAGTTCCTCGTACCCTGCCTTGTCAGAGTATTTGCAGGGGATCTCAGGCATTTAACGTGGCTATAGAGGAATACTTCACCAAATTAATGCTTAATACACGTAGTCAAAGATAATACATCATAGTCGCGGACGAATACTTCACCAAATAGATAGATTCAAATGTAGTTCTTAAGATCACTAACGTCGGAATAAAGAACTTCATCTAAAAGAATATAATTTGTCGATTTGGAGTCCTGAGATTCCTAATATGTGACAATGACCCGCAATTCAAAAGAGTTCGAACCATGAAATACTGCTTCGATATGAGTCTCAGTCAGCGATTTACACTAGTTGGTCATCCCTAAGCAAAATAGCCTAGTCAAAGTTACAAAGTAGATTATTGACAAGAACCTAGGTGCAATGCTTAAGCGGAGAAAGAAAATTAGGTCGACAAGTTTTGTAGCACCCCGAGTGAAGGGCACCACATCCCCCGCACCATAGCCCGACACGTGTAACGAAATGGGAACTCCGCACACGCACCAAGCCATGGAGAACGGGTGACAAAAAAAAACACACCCTAGCTAGGCGGTCTGGACCCTCAAATCGGAGTGCGCATTAAACATAAATCACGGAAGCGACAAATTTCAAATCATAACATGCTAGCAATTCTCAAATCATAACCATCATATACAACTTATACAATTTATATACAAGACAAATATACAAAGCTAATCCCAGCCCAAATTCTAAGCATCGAATTATATATATTTTAAAATTATCAAAGTTCATAAATAAATTAAGTACAATGCATGAAACTCGAGCTATCCTCAACCAACGAGCCAAAGACAACCGCCTAGCTCAAACCTCCAAAAGTCACCTGCAACTCAAAAGAAAGGGCCAAGGGGGAAACAAAACGAGGGTCAGCCCTAAAGACTGGTAAGGGGGCTAACACACACACCGATATATACATATAGAGCATAGCATCTATCAAATTAGAAAAGATCCATGAACCGGGGATGGTTTTTGCAACCTAAAACGTTTCACGTGTTTCATATTAAACGGATCCATAAATGCAATACTTAGAAGATAACACCTAAATTATCATGTTGGCAAAGCACTTCATTCACAAAAGAGATAAGGAATAGCATATTAAACGAACAAACAAAGTTCTAGTTCATACATGCATATTAGGAAATATTTAAGTCACATAGAGCATATGGGAGCATAAAGTGAAAACGAGCATCTAAAATCAATCATAAATTCATATTATACAAGGTAACACATAATACAACATGTTATCAATGCATACATATTATAAAAGTAGCAACAAGAGATCATACGAGGCAAGGAATCAAAGTATAAGTTCATGCATGCGCATAAGAAAGCAACTAATGCATATCTTGTCATATAATGCATATAAAAGCAACAAAACCACGTAATAAATTCATAACAAATCATATAACACATAATTCATCAAGTATATAATGCATAAGAAGTGAAAAAGGAGAAAGAAGTTCACGAAAAATATAAACGAAGCGAAAATAACACAACACACAAGCACAACTTGAAACTAGGGCAAAATAGGGTCGCCGCCGTGGCCAAAAATGACCTAAAAATGGTCATGGCCGCAACCAAGGTCGAGCCAAGAGGAAAAATGGGTCGCAGCCACGACAAAAAGTGAACTGGTCGTGATCGTGGCTGCGACCACTGGCTGCAGCAGGGCAAAACACTAAAAACAAGCACAAAACTCACTCCAATTCAACCTAAACCATGTCAACACATATAGGTAAGTTAGAGACACATAATACATGCATAAAAGCTTCAAAATTATGAGCAAAGAAACATATATTCATCAAATAAGTGCATGAAAGAAGGATCAAGTTCATGTTCATGAATATACCTCCAAGTTCCTGAATGAAACTTCTAAAAATCCTTAACTAGCATGCAATATAAGTTCATACCAGCACTAATGGATGTCTTAAGGTCATATAGGATGCATATTTCTAAAGAATTCACAAGAGATCAATCAAATTCATCCAAATAGCTCAAACCCTCACTATTCACCAAACTATCCATAACTCATTCAATTCTCCATGGATTTCAGTAAATAAGGTGTCAAATTAAAGAGGAGAAGATGTAGAAATCATTTATGGACTTACCTTTCAAATTTGAGACGAATCGGATGAGTATTGAGCTCAAAACTTGAAAAAGGAATAGTATTCTTCCTCCTCGCTTTGGGATTTCGTGAAGTAGATGCAAAAATCCCTTTTTCCTTCTCTTGGATGTGTTTTGACGAAATGGGTGAATATGGGCTGATAGAGAATTAAGTAATGAGAATGTAGGGCCAAGAATCACTCAATTTGGTCAAGTATTTCTCAAGATATGGCTAAAGGAGTACAAAGGGGTCCAAGTTGCACGTGAGGCTCGGTTCGGTGAAATTTTGGATATTCAAACGGGCTTAGAAAATTATAATTGGGTTATGTGGCTTCCATTCTTTGTTATGATTACCACGCTTCTTCCTGAATTCGAATCCGAATTTCCGAGCTCAAGTTATGGCGCCCGGAACCCAAGGTGCGCTAAAACTAGTTAGGCCCTCGAGTCTCTCACAAATCCCGTTTTACAAAACGAGCCAAGAACCAAAATAAACGAACTCTAAGACACGTAACGATCATGCAAACACGTTCATAAACTCACATATTTCACATATACCAAGATTTTACAAAAATCGGAATTAAATCCGGACACATAGAAAGCAAATTCCGAGGCACATAGTCATAAACGTTAAAACTCAAGTTATAAGTTAAACAAATAATTACAATTAATTTCAAATAATCACATAATCGTTAAAATAGCAACCAATTGCATAATTAAATGAATTAAATACGCATATAACACTCTCGTTACAACGTATCTGTACGGCCGGACGAGCGGGATGTTACAAGTTTAATGGAGTTTGTTGGGCCTATGGGTACCCCACTAATGAATAATTTTGGAGTCGCTCCTATTTATGTCACATGATAAACACATTTAATAAACTCGAACATTTTTAAACTATATTTCGTACATTTTCGAGTATGATGCTGACTTAGGTTCAGAGAGTTTTATGTCGAGGAACCACTCATCCTAACTTAACGTTTCCATTTCCTTGTTTAATTTTAAGTAGAGTGAGCAATGTGGTCGATCAACCACCAAAGCACGAGCCAATCGGGGTTGACCAAGTGGTTTGAGAGTTCTTTCTCGAAAGCAAATACTCGGGTTCGAATCCCTCTGGCCACTTGGGGTGTGTGTGTTAAAAAAAAAAAAAAAAAAAACAAAGCACGATATGATCGATGTCATCTATTTACTTTTGAAAATTTGCAAAAATTAAAAAGAAATTAAAATGTTCAACTAAAAATTTTGAAATTGGAGGATTCACTAGATTTGATTGTAAATTACGGGATTCATGTAACCAAGAGAAAATTCACCCAAAAAAATATAAATAAAAGAGAAATATAATGAAATATTAAAGTTAACAAATATTTATTAAAGTAGCAAATATTTTTAAAAATTACTGTATATGTAAATTAATTTAGAATAAAGATCATAATATTAAAATATCACTTTATCAAACATTAAATCGGGGGAAACATCTTCTAATAAACCAAGAGTCCATCAAAACTTAAACTAAAGAGTAAAGAGTTGTAACAAATTCAATATCCTATTAAAGAGAAAAATTTGTCTCTTCCCCTCACTTTCTCACCCGGCATATAGTGCATACACACCCCACGACCGCCTATTTCTCAATTCCTCATCCTTCAATAAAAAACTGTAATGCCAATATGATGGAGGCAGCTCCGCATCCTGCTTAGACCGTAGAGGTTACCTCGACTCCTTGAGTTCTAACACTATCAATGTCATAGATTTGCTGTCAATGACTCTCGTTGGTCAACGAAAGGCTCTTCAAGCGGTAATCTTTTTTCTCCAAATTTAATTCAAATTTTTTTTTTTTTATCTTTTGTTATTTTGTTAATTTTGAATGCGAATAGCCGATTGGGGTTGTGGATCCATTTTGATTGTAGTTTCATGATTCCTTATTTAATTTTTAATCTTCATTGGTAGTGTTGGCCTATTTGCTTGCCGTTAGATCAATTTGATTATTTCATTTATTTGTTTCTGAATTTTTAAGTTTGTATCTCGTTAACAATTTGTGTTCTTTCTTGTGCAGTTTCAAATTTCTTGTTGTAAAATTACTTATCTAGTAACAAGACAGTGATGCAAAAGAATTGAATTTAAGAGGGCTCATTTTGCCTTTTCCTGAATCATTTTCAACTTTGTGTCTAAGATCGTTTAATTTATAATTCCCTAACTCGATTAAGCAAAATACGCTTAGAGAGCCAAGATACTAAGTTGTTAAATAATCATGTTATAATATATCTGGAAATTGAACAACTACGTACCCCTTAACAGGGTTTCTTTGCTTAATATAATGACCTAAGTTCATCGTGGACTGGGACTAATCATGCAATTCTCGTCGTGCTCATAAGAGATGCCCTTCAGGAACACGAACAGACATGTAAATTTTTTTTATTTTTTTATCTTATTAAGTTATTGTAATATACTAATTACTGTAATAATTGTGCTCTCATGTCATAATCTAAAGATTCTCATATTTTGTCCTTCTAAGTTGGCTTTAGAGCACCATTATATGATCTCCTTTTACTTGTTAGGTGAAGTGCGTAGTGGTCATTCGAACTTAGAATAATCTTCTAAAGGGTAGTTTGCTTAGTGTTCATCAGAGTAAACCGCTATGTCTTTGTTTTTGTTGATAAGATTCTTTTTTAAACTAAATCGCATATTTCAATACCTATAGAGACTATGCTCTTGGAGCTACCATTTCTGGTAGTAGTTAATATGTTTCTGAATAACTAGATTTCATATACAATTGGCGGAAGGTGTTTCATTTTGGGCCAGTTCATCCCAACTTCAGGTGAGTTTACCCTTGGCTTAGCTAATAAACATTTTCTCTCAAGTATAATTTCGTAATTCTTTTCAGATTTTCAATAGGTTTATTTAGAACAAATAGCTTAGTAAAGATTGTAAGAAATTGCTTAGATTTTGTAATATTTGAAACACTTTCTTAAACTTATTGGATCATTTTTATTGATGAAGAAACCACAAAAATCACTTATATTTTATTTTGTTACAGGCTCAATGCGCAATGGTGTGTAAGCCCCTTTTGTCTGCACGACAATTTGATTTTGGCATGTCTAAGGCATTCAATGGAGTTGAACTAGCAAATCAATCTCCCACTATATTATATGAGCAGATCAATTGTTGTCATCTTTGTATTATTTCTTAACTTCGTATACTATATGAGCAAAACAATTTGTATTGTTAGAAGTGTGTGTAATTTTTCTTAACCTTTTCTAGTGTTGATGATTTGAAAATAGAAGAATGAAAATATTCTCAACAATCTGATTGTATATATATACAATTTGGTATATCTTGGACATGTGGTTATATTCTTTTTGCAAATTTTTTATTTTATTTTTGGCACTTTTAGCTTAAATGCATATATAAATATGGTAATGCTCCTAGCTATTTGGTAAATGAGGTGTACGGTACAGGCTGTCAAATTGATTTGGAACCACAATTTGATTTGTGATATCAACATGGGCAACCAATAGTTGGTAATTTGATCACTAAATTATATTGAATTACAGTGCTATTTGCTACATTATAGAAACTAAGATCAACTATCCCAGTTGGTTGATATAATGCATACTTTAGCCACCGTTCCTCCCCATCATAATATGGTCGTTAAAAGCATATTTTACATGGTTAATATTATAACCAAATAAAATATATTGCAACCAATCCGTTTGTTGCTAAATAATTAGTTTTTACCAACCAAAAATTGTGGTCACTGTATATACTATTATAGCAACCATGCTAGTCTTACAACCACCACAAAATCTCACTTTAGCGAGTGAAATTTGGTTGCTCATAACTCCACCTTTAATGACCAAATATTCGATGGTGGCTAAATGTGTATTTTCAGTGACCAATAAAATTCGTGGTCACTGAGTACTTTTAGTAAGTACCCTGTTGTGACCACATGTGACCAAACAAATTTTGGTTGCTGTAGCATATAGCGACCATTTTCTTGGTTTTAGCCACCATTAATAATAGTCGCTAAAACTAATTTTTCTTGTAGTGATACGAAGTGAGCTTTCTGAGTTGGATTTAATTTTTAGAAATTAAGTGATGCCTGTATGTGATTGAATAATGTATAAGTCATGTATCTATTTATATGCACGTTTGGGTTGTGTATTTCAATATTGGGAAATGAAACATGCTTCAATTCGGTTTAACCTGATATTAGTTCCTCTTGAAATACTTGAATGAATCCAACACTGAGTTAATAAATTAATGTAATACTTGAATGAATCCAACATTGAGTTAATAAATTAATGATTGTTATTTCTAATGACGTAAGCTATCAAATGCACCCAAGATTTAAGTTGGATTTGGTACATCTTCAATAAAGAAGTTCTTGGATTAAATAATTATCCGATTGGAGTCTTGATCAAGTTGGAGTTTGTAGTTGTGATTGATATATATTATATAACGTACGGTTCTTCCATTTAAATGGATCCGTATTATATAAATTGAAATTTGATAATTCATGGCTCTTGTCCGGAGGGATAACTAATATATGTAATTGAGTTAGGCTTAAACATGGAAATTGAGTGTTTAGATTTGAGTTGTGGGCACTAACGAATTGAAATATTTTTATGTACATGTGTTGGTTTAACCTTGAATTCATATCAGGAATTGTTTGGCCTTTTGTAGTGAATTAAAATTAATGGAATCAATAGTGATCAAGATCCAAATTTATTAAACATGGATTTATGATATGGTGGTAATTAAAGTAATTGTTAAGTGAGTTTCATAGCTGTGCTCGAACACCTCTTGAATCATTAGACAACATTTCGTAGAAAAGTGTAAATATATGTACTCATATGGTTATATAGGAATTTCTTTAAATACATTATAAACTCTAATTTGTATATTCCAATTTGGTAATGAGAACTTGATTGTTGTTAGCTTTGATAGTGAACTTGTTAATGAGAATATTGTATCAACTTGGGTTGAGGTTGGATGATGTATGTAAGCTGAATATTCAGAAATCGTAATACATAGTTTAACGTTGTGGTGGTAATGTAAATTTTGGTAAATATTGTTATTCGTTAAAGCTATAGTAAAGGTTAATATGTTCTATACGAATTCGTATGCAATGGAATTAGTTTTAATGGAATCTACTCACTTAAAGAGTTAGTGTGGTGTTGTGTTAATTAGTTGGTATGATGAATTGGAAATTGGGTGCACGTGTGTTGTGTAAATCCCCGGTTTTTCATTTGTGCTATTATATCGTATGTGTTTATAAATTGTGCAATTAAATTATTTAATTATGTGATTAATTATTTATGAGTATTTTAAATATTAAATTTTAATATAAATTGTTATTAGTTTATTTTATTTTATTTTATTTTATTTCATTAAAGTGGAAATTATTTAAATTGATAATTAAGAATTAATGTTAATTAATCTTGTTTAATTATATTAATTGAATTCAACTTTTAATCGTTGACCTTTAGTTTTAATTTAAAATTTGAAATTTAATTTTGTTTATTTAATTTGTATTTCATGAATTTGTTATTGTTTAGCGCATGGGTGTTGTATTCGTGCTTCGTTCTTATACGATTTGATATCGAAATTTTGTGAAAATTTAATATGTCGTAGATATACGTGTTATGAATATGAATATATGCTCGTTTCATGTTTTCGGATTCATTTGCATGAGTTTCGAATTTATTTTGATTTGGAATCCAAATCGGGGGCTAATGAGCAATTAGCGCACCCTTGGTTCCGTATGTGATATCTTGAGCTAGGAAACTCAGATTCGAGTTTCGTCAACTTCACTAAACTCGTAACGAAAATTCGAGTTCAATAAACTTAGCCTCGTATTTTTCCAAGACCATTTGAACCTCCGAAATTCAACCGAAACAATTAACGGATGCCAAAACTGCCACATTTTACCAAAAGAGCCATAACTCATTCAAACCTTGACCAAATTAACCATGGTTAGAGGCATTGCAACCCTAACTCAGCCCTTTAACTGATTCTTATCTCCTTGAACCGAACTAACCCTCACACATGAGGAAAAATCAGCCAAGCATCTCCTGTTCCAGAAAATCCCGTCACCTTGCTCTACTTGGAGATATGAGGATATACATGAATAGTTAGGTTTTATGTTTTTTTTTTTTTAATTCCTTCACTTCTCTTGGAGTTTGGCTTGATTTGGGGATGTGATTTTGATCATTTATTGTTGAATATACCTAAATTGGGTGGTAGTTGAAGCATGAGTGACTTACCATTAATATTCTTGAGGTTTCAAGTTGAATTATGCATGAGTTGGTTCCATTTCTTTCCCCTCCAGCTGCTGTTCGTTCCAGCCTTATTTGTGGGAGTATATGACTTGATTTTCTGCTGAATTTGCTACCTTTACATGCCTAGATGAGTCAGTTTTTGGTCGGAGTTGTATGCAGGGCTGAACAGGGGTGATTTTCCCTCTTTTCCGCGACTGAGTGTCTCCCCGGCCGGGGAGATTTTGAACCTTGGAAGTACCCGGCCGGGTACTCTTATGCAGAATGTATTCTGCATGAAAGTCCCCGGCCAGGGGACTTTTTAGGTACAAATCTTCCCGGGAGGGGAGATGGTGGATACCTAATGTTTTGCTTCTTTCTTGTTTGTTTATTTCCTTTGCAAATCCTTTCTTTATTTGATCAAATATGAACATTAATGCAAGCTAGTGTGCATGCTTATCAAGGTGCATGCATGAGTAACTCTTATCCCTTATACATGGCTTTTAACGTGAACAAGGCATGGTGTGGAGTTGTGAACTTTGCATGTGATTCTTAGTGTAATATAATATGATGCATGTTACGTGAATATGTATATATTATGGAGTTTAGGTGTTTAACTATTAATGGCCTTTTTTCATGGAATTGCATGCACCTACGTGTATATATATTATATGTGAGATATATATATATATATATATTATACATATGTTACGTTACATATTTAAATTAATGAATTTAAGTGCTTTAATTTGATGATTTAATTTATAAATGCAATCCTATGGTTTTATATGAATTCTTATGTATGCAATGTGTGATTTAAATGTGATTTTATGATTTAAATTATTTGTTATATTTTATATGGATTACGTTTATGAGTTTATTTGATATGTTTTATACGAAATATGAATTATGAAACGTTTGGACGTGAAATAGTATGTGTTATAATTGTTATATGAAATTATTGGATTGAATCGATATGAAATATGAATTTATGAACTTGAATGAAAGTGAACGCTTCCTTGAACGAATGAATGGCTTGTTTATATGATTTAAATGCAGTAATAGTGCACATGAACGTGTTCATTGCATAATATTATCTCTTATGCATTCATAACATGTTCATTGCATGTCGTGCGTCATATATGGTTCATTTGGGGTCTTGAGTCTCACGAACACGTTGCATTGTCTTTTGTACAGTTTTCTCCAGGGCGGAGATGTCGGGTTCATAGGACACTTTCGAGTCTCCTTTTCTTCTTGATATTGTTGGTAAGAGGTGTACAGGTGGGTTTCTCTACTATCTAGTTAAACAACCCTATATACTTCCAATGTGCAAAGATTTCGACCAAAAATTATTATATGAATATAGAGTCGTTTTAAGAGTAAATGATTTCAAAGTAAAGCCTTTATTTTATGAACCTACCAAAGTTTTGGCGAGAAAAGAATGAATGTTATTCACAGAATGGGGCCCAGGGACTTGGTGTGAGTGGTGACCCGAGGAGGCATGGGCTGACGGTGAACCCTCACACAAGTCCCACCAATGAACGGCGTAACCGGACCTCGTTAGGAGTTAGCGAGGAATGGACGCTGAGTGCCATCTGGGGAGTCATGTTCCCCTTTTGGTCAATGAATGGATGGTTCGGGCCGATCACCCGGCCATCACCCGGAGGAAGAAGGTGTAAATGTTCATGATTGCGCACAAAAGAATGTTATGCATGAATGAAAGAAAGAAAGAAATAATGTTTAATGAATTACACGAGGTGTTGGTTGGAGATAATGCACGCCCACTCGCCGGGCCACAAACGACCTAATGAAAATGAACGTTATAATCCCTTTTGATGACTTACTTATTTCACCCACTTGGGAAATGTTCTAAAACCTCATTTGGGATTATAACTTGCATGTGAATGTTTAAATATTGTCTTATATATATATATATATATATATATATATATATGCCCTGTTTTATACCCACCAGTCTCTTAAAGACTGAACCCGGATTGTTTTCAGTGTTCTTGCAGGTTGGAGTGCTAGGCGGGAAGTCTTGTTTATTCAGTCATTCGGTTAGGTCAGAGTCGGTCCATGTGCATAATGAATTATGATTTGTTTAAGTTACGGAGTATGTATGATTTGTATTGATTATTACTACCCTCATGAATTCAAGATAAGCTTTCAGGAACAGAAAGAATCGGGAATTGATGCTTTATGATTTTATTGAATTTCGGGATTAGGTATCTATGCTAGTTGAACCCGTTGCTCTTTGATTATCTTGATATTTACGTATGTACCTTGCTTCCGCATTGAATTTATTCCTATTTTGGTCTCTTTGGTTGCGATAGTTAGCTCCCGCCTAGCTTAGCGAGTGTGTATGTCCCCGTTCGCCGGGATTTAGCTCGGGTATGGATTATCCATTTCATATTCGGGTCGGGTCTCGGTGCGGGGGATGTGGTACCTCGCGCTCAGGTGCTACATGTTGTGTCTGTATATAAATATCTTTTGGTTTATTATGTATACACATGATTTAACCATCTAATTAATTCCGGCACTAACATGTATTAATTGAGGTAGTTTAATTAGGAATTTCATTGTTAAGAAATACAGGTTGAAACATTATTGTATTGTAAAAAATGTAATTACCTTGTAAATTGTTATGTGATTTGATCTGATAAGATATTTTTAACTAATTGGAAACGATGTGGATCCTCATGGTTAACTTGCCTCGTCCTGATTAGTATTTGGTTTGTTGTAAACATGTTAAGTGGCATCTCATAAAATGTGTATAAGCTATTTATTACTCAGTTCATGTTAATATGAGTTGATTTTGATGGGATTTAAAATGAACTCCTAATATTCATAATAACAAGTGTGATATCACTGAAGGATTTATTAACCTTACGCTATTTAGTGTAATTATATACTTGACTAGGTACATATATTATATATATATATATATATGTTAACTTGTATATATACCTGTGAACTTGAATTGTGTGATTGACTATTTGTGGGACATTAATTCTACACATGAACACTTTCATGATATTCTTGTAATTTCTGTGAACATGTCATTATTCCATGTCATCTCATAAGCAATGCCGTGCGTCTCTTTGGTTCATATCTGGGTCTTGTCTCATAAGTACTTTGTGTTTTCTTTTCTGTCAGCGATCTCCAGGATGGAGACAATCCGATCGGGTATGCACTTGTCTTGTCAGTTCTTGTATCTCGTCGCTTCTCAGGTGAGGTTTAGGATTTTTGTATAGTTAAACAACCTATAACCTTAATATGATGATTTCAATCCTTGCATGAGATAATATACTATATATGATTAGATATGTGTTGGATATGATATGATTATGACCTTGTGGACCATCCTTGGCTTTGGAAAAATTAAGTATGAAGGCATATGTAAGCTGTTCTGGAAAATTTTGATAAGTTACGATTCTGAAGCGAGTTGGCCATGAAATATTGGCATCTGTCTGTCTGTCTGTTTGTTTATGGATCCGAGGAGCTATGGGTAAGGAATCCCCGGGACGGTTAGGGCCGTCGGGGCTCGGCCTGTGCATAGTCTCCATTTGAAGTATCATTGCACGACTCAAGGAGATAGGGGAGGCGTGATACTTTGAGCCTTCGGTGTAACCGAGGAAGACACTTGTGGGTTCGCAACCTCTTGTGGTATATCTGTTCTGGATGGTTAGGGCCAACGCGACGCTCTTCCATCACCAGAGTTGAGGATGGATTTAATTATGTATTTCTGTTTTGTTCTGATATGAGGAGTAAAGGTTGGAAGCTCGTACTCGCCGAGCATATGATATGATATGTTCTGTTCTGGGAATCATGAATTGGAATAAGGTTTTCTGAAAATGTTTTCTAAGTATATTTTGTTTTCAAACGCTTTGGTGTGCAAACCCTTATATCCGGTTCTTGAGTCCACCCTTCTGTTATGTGCCATGCTCTATATATATTAGTGTGCGGGTGTGTGTTAGCCCCCTCACTCAGTCGGTTAACTGGCCCCTCATTTTATCTTTTAGTTGCAGGTTCTTTCAGCTTAAGCTAGGCGGGGAGCGAGTCTCTGAGTCACTTGTCAGTCTAGTTGTGTTAGGTTGCATTTGTCGCATATTTCTACTTATGTTAGGTATTTATGTTTCGGCCCGCGGACTCGGGGCGTGACAAGATATATGTATATATATAATTATGTAAATACGTGTTTGATTAGTATTTTGTGGGATTTGTCCCTTTTGCTATGTATTATTGGAAAAAACGTTTTTATATATACGTAATCTATTTTACTTTTGTTTGATTTGAAAAGGGTTGGTGCGTGTGAACGTTTTGAAATAGCGAGAATTATTGACTTTGAATTAGAAGTCGGAAAATTATGAAATTTCAAAATTAATAAAAGCCTGAATTATGAATTAAGAAATTGGCCTGGGGAAGTGGTATGTGATTCTCGGGTCGCCATGGGGTCGTCGAGCTCTCTCATGAACACAACCCCAATTTTATTTAGGGAAAGTCGACCATCCTCTGGAGTTCAAGGGGAAGGCGGTTTCTCGAGCACCGGCGGTTAACACCCGTCGGGGAGCGGGTAGGATCCCCCGACTCACACTTTTTGATGGGAGAACGGGGTTGAGTGGACGTCAACTCGTCCCCACACAGCGAAGGGTGGATTGTTTATGAACTTTGCTTTATTTTGATTCTGTTTATGTTCTGAAAGGAGTTAGGTGGGTTTGAACTCGTTCTCGCCGAGTCTTTTGATTTTGATTATGTTTGTTGTTCGTGGAACGGGAGTGGATTTATAATTACTAAAATTTGGTTTATTTTGGGCTTTTGGCCCTAAAATCTTTTATATATTAATATCACGGGCTAAAATGTCTTAGATTGCAAAAACCACGCCCGGTTCATGAACTTTTATATTTGAATATGCTCTGCTCTTATTTATACGTACGTGTGACTGTGTTAGCCCCCTCACCAGTCTTTAGGACTGACCCCTCCTCGGTGTTCTCTTTTTTCCTTTCTTTTGGTTCTTTAAGTTGTAGTTGCAGGTCATCGATTCGAGCTAGGCGACGGTCTTTTATTTTCGAGTGTTCGAGTCATTAGTAGTGTGTTTTGCATCTTTACTTTCCAGTTTTGGTACTATGTATAAATATGGTTAAGTTATGTTTGAATTCGAATTGGAGACTTGTATGAATTTAATTTGGCCCGGGTTGGGCATGGCATGTATAATCGTTTTATTGTAGCCCAATTATGATAGCATGTATGTTTGTATATTTAAAATCATGGTGCTTCCGCATGTGTATTTGTTTATTTTGCGCACTCTGAATTAGGGTCTAGACCGCCTAGCCTAGGTGAGATTTTGTTTGTCACCCGTTCACCGTAGCTTGGGGCGTGTGCGGAGTTCCATTTCGTTACACGTGCCGGCCTACAGTGCGGGGGGTATAGTGCCTTTCGCTCCGGGGTGCTACAAAACCAATGGAAAAAGAGGATCACATTAGGGAAAACGAAGACCATACTTTAGGAAACATGATTATGGACGGAGCAAAGCCTTGGGAGACTTCAACAAATTGTTGAAATTTGTGGACGCCAATGCAGTAGAAATTAAAAATTTTGAGGATTATAAAAAAAAATTTATCGAAATTTCAAATAAAATTAGTTTTTAATTTTAAATTTATGATTTAAATAAGAGTAGTAAGATTTAAATACCTCTCTCGCTTTGAGTTGATGGCGATGATAAGAAGGTTTTTGAAAACCTATCCTGTCTACTTCTATTCGATCTTTTTCTAAGAACTCCACGCGAAATTCCTCTAAGATAGTCAACGGCCGGTAATTGAACAATTATTCAATTAAAATACTAGGACACTAATTAAATATTGATTATTCAATAGCATTCTCAATACAATATTGAGAGATGAGAGAAGAGAGAAAAGAGAAAAGTGAAGAATTAGTGAGAAGGCAGAAAAGAAGAAAAACACAATATTATGATTTCTTCCCACAAATGTGCTTAAATATTTAACCCTAGGTTAGAAAACCTATGGGCTAGTCAATATAGTGGGTTTCAATTAAATTACTACTAATTAAATTAAAAACCCAACATCCATTTTAATTAGTGGACTTAATTTAATTATATTAATTAAATCACAAGTTCAATATTTAATTAAACTGGTGGATTTAAAAATTAATTATTCTTAATTAAATTTCAAGCCCAATTAATTTAAATACACTTATTTAAATTGATGTTAACTTTTTAACATCTATCCTCAATAGATTAACAATTAAGTATAAATCAATTAGTACTACTATTAATTAATTACTCTCTCATATTATAGGTTAAACCCTTTTAATTTATCGATTAATTTCTATTGATCTTTAAATAATCATGTTGGTTGAATTCGGGTCATTGTGTGATCCCTTAAGTTCACCGATGAATAACAGTAAGACCACATTCTTAATGCAATATGTCAGATAATCATTTATCTTATTGATTTAATTGAACCCTTTTAATTAATCACTGTTTAATTAAAACCCCTTTTAATTAATCAATGCCTACAGATCATGATCGATGTTTAATGACAAGCTCATGACCAAGTTATTCAATAGGTGAAGATTATATTGTGAATCTTTTAGTCCCATAGATACTGTGAGATAAAATCCTTCTATCGCCTAATCCTCGATTAAGACCAGAGACATGAGAATGATAGAACGCTACTAGTCTTAACGCTATGAATTAATTCTAATAGCAATTCCATTTGATCTAACACTCTAGGAAAACCATTTCGTAATTTAGATCTCACTACCTTGCGCAGGGATTTAAGTGAAATGTTCTACAATAGAATTCATGGGCGATTCACTCGTTCTTCTAAACGAGTGATAGATTCTATGTTGACATCTCATATGCCCCCATACATGATTAGGACAATGCCAACATATAACCATAGTGAGATTCATGAAACCCATGAATCTCTGGATGCATATCAAACATTACCTTTGTCACGCACAGAGCATCAATGGAGCCTCAATTCTAAGGATCATTTAGACACTACCATAACTAGGGAACCAACCTCATCTTTAAGGCATAAAAGTCTTACCCCATTGAGGTGTTCCTGTTGAGATCCTCAGTGTACTTGTTCCCTAATAAGCACCTCCATACGCATGTGAATGTCTCCACATTCAATACTTATGAAACAAAGTAATCTTTCTAAAAGGCATGTCATATGAGCAAGTCTCAAATGAGTCAAATCAACATCCCCGTGCTTATTAGACTCTTCAACTTTGAGTTGGTTTAGGTCACGCCATAGAGACTTGTTTTATAACCTCCATCTCTATGTGAGGTCATGTCCCGTAGCTTAGAGTGACCTTGGGGTTTCATCCATGCACAAACAGTTATAATATGCAATCAATAAATTTGAATGAGATATGATGAAATGACCGCCTCGAATTAAACGACTATGAAACGTTATATTTATTATTTCATTAATGTCACAAATTGTTGATAATATAAAAAGAGGCCTAAACTATTTGACTCTTACGGGGCACTACTCTAACAAAAACACATTTTGAGAGAAGGGAATGAGGAACTCATAAACTTGCCAAGCTAAGTCATGAACTTCAGCAGGGTTGAATGGTTTGGGATGACTTGATCCAGTAAGTTTTTGATATTAATAACCACAAAGTAGTGTAATTTAGCGATTCGGCGCTATGCTAACTTAATTAGAAGTTTTGAGTTCGAGTCTCAGGGAACACAACTACTAAATCCCAACTCGACCCATAAAAATGGGCTATAGTTCATTTTGTCATTTGTAATTAAGTTCCATAACTTTTAAACATTTGCAACGTATGTCCAATTTTCACTGGAAGAAAATTTTAGCGTTAAAAATATCTATGTGACGATCATGTCACGAACAAAATAATGACTCAATAAATTAAAGAAAATGAAGACTTAAAAAAAAAAAATGGGACATATATTGTAAATTTTTTAAAATTGTGGAACTTAATGACAAATGATCAAATGTACAAGATCACATCGTCAAAATGAAAAACTTAAAGAATTAATTTTGCATTTACCGAAAAAGAATATGGTGGACTAGTTTCTTGGCTTTTACAATTTATGTGTTGAAATTTTTGTTGATTTCCATCAATAATCTACAAATACTTTTAAAATCTCATTTTATCGTATCAAATATTCATATTGAATATTATGTCAAATTTAATGTAGCTTTTATGATCAGATTTCCCACAAACGGTGCCAAGATGATAATGTAAATCTGGCTTATGAGCTGGCTGAAGACATGAACTCCTAATCACCTAAGAATTTATTGATGGGGAAGATCTGGATCTCCTTGTAGAAAGATGAGTAAACGTGAGCTCAAAGACTAAAATGGGGGTACTTGGGGGTTGGAGTTGTTTTCGCTATCCGACGCTCAAGACAATTAAATTGGTCGATACGAGGTTGATATAGAGAGATGCTTGAAATTACAGTAAATTTTGTAATAGTAACATACCTGAGGAATAACTGAGAGGGTATTTATAATTGAGAGCTTTTGTTTGTGCTTAGTACAAGCAGTCAATGGTGCATTTAATAGTATGGTGTAGGTAGGCCGCAGCATAGTTCCTCATACCTGCCCTGTCAGAGAATTTGTAGGATATGACAGGCATTTAATGAGTCTGTAGAAGGAATGTCGTGCATTAAATGCTTCCTCCATAACTATCATTATGGGTTGAGTCGACCGTCCGCTCGAGAGATTAGTCGGTCAATGGACCACTCAGCTCGAGGGGCACCTGACCAGGCAAGTAGCTGGTAGGAAATGTTCCAGACTATAAGTATTGGGTCGAGAATAGGACCCGGGTTGGAACATCCGACGTGGGGTGGATCCCAGTGAGACTTTCAGTCGACCGTCAGCAGCCGCCATGTGACGGTCGACTGAAAGTCTCACTGGCATCCACCCCACATTGGATGTTCCAATCCCGGGCCCTATTCTAGACCCAGTACTTATAGTCTGTAACACTTGAAAACCGATCAAAACTGGATAAGTATACAGTATACACCTTTATAATCTCATTCCAATCAAAACCAAAGTAAATGAGAGGTAACACTCGATGAAACACCACGGTCTACATTACATTACACTACTTACTAGTTATTATAGAGACAGTAGACCCACGTTCCCATTCACAGCTCCTCAGTTGCAACTGGCAACATTAAGTATTTATAAAACCGCACAAACTCTCACTCTTAACATTAAAATACCTATTTCAATACTACAGATTACAGAATCAATATTTGACATCGCTAATCCCAATATAATTTCATTTCCACATAAAACTTAGAAAGCATGTTTTCATTTTTATACTTAAAAAACGTGGAAACTAAGAATGGAAATAAAAATCAAACCAAACAGGAAAGCAGTAGTCTAATAAATCTACAAGAAGGTCCTGCTACCTTTACAAACAGAAATCAAAATGCAGACCTCCCTTCTTTTTCCTCCTTTACTAGAAAAGTTAGAAGACCAAAATGTGTAAGTATTTGTTATCCATAACATACAAGAGGCTTAGTCTGTGCTTGGGAGCAAAAAGCTGAAGCCTGAATTCTCACGGATCGCAGGAGGAGGTTCGACGTCTGAGATGTCTATTTGTTCCATCGACTTTGATATTTCATCAACTGAAAAGGGTATGCTGAAATAAACCATTAATTAAAGGATCAGGAGTCTCTTAAGAGCACAAAAAGTGCAAGTGAATGAAAACAAATTCGAGAAATATGAAAACACTCTACTGGTGATTGCGGCAAACAGACCCGAACAACATATTCCCTGCAACTACGTATAAAAATCACGAATACATCCTTCTAACCATTGAAACTTGATCAAACTGGCATAATATATCCTGAATGACATCAAATGACACATAATTTGAATGATGGGCATCACTTAACCATCTCTAATGAGCAACAAACGGAGGTAACCCAAAGTGGAGATAAGTTAGAAGGGTGGTATGTATAATTAGAAAATGAGATAATTAAACGGACATACCCTGAGTTTCAACCTATTACACAAACTTCCCCTGAATCTGTATTTAATTATCCCCTTTACAATCAAGAGAGATTTGGTAGTTGCCAGGAACATTTCAACATAATATTTTCTAAAAGTTATAGTGTTGTTCATGCGTGACAAGAAATTCCAAATTGATGGGAAAGAAGTATAAACAGAATACGAGGGAAAGAACACCATCAACTAACCTGGAATCATCATCCAATAAAAAGGAATTGCTTACTGCATTATTTGTATCTTCTGTCATCAACACTCGCATGCTGGATATGACCTGTAAATATTGACAAAGTGTGTGATTATTGTTTAGCAAAGATGCAGAGTTTCATGCTGAAATATGTTTTCTTCAGTAAAAGCATCCAAGAAACCTACATCCGAAGAAACACTGTGTGTTCCATACTTGTCATCCCAATACATTGTGCTAATCCGATACAACTGCTGAATACTCAGAACCTATTCAACAATACAATATTGTTAGAAAGTTAAAAGAGTTAGTCATAACCCATTACATATCAGTTTAAAATATTCGACTCACTGGGCAAAGGTCGTGACTTATCTCATCCAATGTTTTCTTTGGCTTTTGGTGTATTACCTGGAGCATTACTTTTGTATCAGATAACTGAATTATTAAACTATTAAGCTTGTCAAGAATAGAAAAGACAGAAAAAATCATTACCAGAAATCCAATGGCTTGTCTAATATGCTTGAGCTCGTCCCAAGATGATCCAGCATACTGCAATGTTTCTAATTATATTAATCCAACCGACTTCAACAAAAAAAAGAAAAAAAAAAACAATCTTGGGCGGTACCTCATCAGTTGCATTGCTGCACCAATGTTCTAATTCGCCCAATCCAGCTTTAACATATTCCCCATTACTAAATGAGCAGCATTCTCGTCTTAATAGAAGGCTGAAGCCATGAAAGTTTCACTCAAGAATATTAGGATTTCAAAAACACCACAAGTACTTCAGAGAAAAAGGCCAAAAATATACTACACCTGTTAAATAATTGAACATTGATGAAAGAAAATATCTGCGTGAACACCTTACGGACCAAGAATGGGGGCACCTGACAAGGACATGAACAGAAGTTATATGTGGGACTATATAAAACAGATTATCTTATATGAATGAGACTACACTAACCTCCTCTTCAATTATGTTCAATACGTAACCTTCCCCTCTTAGAATTACAAAATTACCCTTTCATTTAAACTTAATCATAATTGGGGAACTTTTGTGAGAAACTTAATTAACATCATCTATACATGAGAGGAAGTTCAAAATTTTACGAAGTAAGAATACAAAAGAGGTTAACTATAAGGTGGACGTAAGCCATGACACAGATATTGTGTAATTTTGAAACAAAGAGGGGTATTCTGTATAGAAAAAATATTCTAATGTAAGAGACATGAAGAGCCTGCCTATTCTAAATAATTCTTGGAAATGACATTTAAAGCTAGGGAAATTTAGCTAGGAATAGATAATATATAGTTAAGAATAAAAAAAAAAAATGACAGTTGCACAATAAAATAAATCAAAAAAAGAAACAAGGTTGACTGACATTATTCGCTTTCAAAGTGTTCAAGAAATTCCCAAGGCTTTTCACAATTCCCTGCCAATGAGCAATTAAAACTTGCTGAGCCGCTGTAGTTGCTACCGAACGAGATGATCCCTTAACTAAGCTTGCTCTAGAAGTTCTTGGGGCCTAGCAATGTATATCAGAAGGTAAGGCAATATAAACAGAAAAATAATTTTTGGTTTCATTAAAATCAAAGTGGAACCTGATAATTTTAATACCTGAATGCACAAACCAAGCAACGGAGATATCTCCTTCTTTAAATTATCACGTATCATTCCATATATTTTCTCAACATAGGCAGTAAGTTGTTGCTTGAACAGCAAAGCAGGGTATTTCGCTTCTACTTGGCGTAAGGTCTCTACTCCACCGGGTAGGCCATTGCCAAAGGAAAGATTTACGCCTTGTGGACTTCCTCTGAAGCTCTAAAACAGAGTGATCATACAAACAGTATTTATAAAAGAACGAATGTTGCTTTCTTATATTTTCCTTTATGTAATGTATAAGGAAACCTCACAGATACACACACACACATATATACCTGTGACATCCTTCCAAATAAAGCTGCTGAGGATGACCGGCGACGTAAGGGAGCCATTCCAGTTGCCCCACTGGCTTTCAGTGTACGCTGTAGGAGCAATAGTAGTGTAGAAGCATTTGACAACCAATAGGAAAGCATATCATTGTTATCCTGAATTTTCTGCAAAGTGGAGTAAAAATATATACATTTGAGGGTCCGACATATATAAAAAGCGAGACTAGAACTTCTAAGAAGAGATTGCACAAAATCAGAAAACCTCAATAGCATGCCCCATGGTCTGTATGATCCGGTCAAAGACACTTGTTCTCTCAACTTCAAATGATCTCCACTGCAAAAGGCATTTATAGATGATACAGGCTGCTATTGGCCTGTTACCAGAAAATCCTAAGTGCTCTGAAATACAACGAATGAGAAACTCCTGATTTTCCTGCTGTTTTTCATTAAGTGATCTCTGAGGTTTGTCATCAACTTCAGAAAATGACGGGCTGTGCAGATCCTACAGCAATTAGGAGGCGCATGTAAACCACACAAGATCGGTTAGATAAAGTAGCAATTGAAAGCAACACATTTAGCGAAGAGAAAAGTTGATTACCACATGCATCTTAGGGTCCCCAAGTAAACGGCCACTTTCAGTCCTCTGCCAGTTGCAAATCCAAGAACTTTTGTAAGAGGATAGAGCTTAAATTTTTATGATGATATGCAAGGTAGTCATGAAAATACCTGGATGATTGATCTAGAGCGTCCAGAGAGAAACTTGTTTGGAGCTATTGACACAGCCTGTTGACGAAGAACTTTACTCTCTGACTCCAAATTGCTCAGCTTCTCTTCTTGCCTGATAGAAAGATAAAGCTTCATTTTATCGTATCAGATGGAACAGGAAAATGTCTCAGCACATTTCAAAATACAGTCTGGAATTTTAATTCCTACAGCAGTTACCTCCCATCTCTTTCCGAAGTGCAATCTAGGTTCCACTAGTTTGCTGCTAGCTTCTACCATAACTATGATCAGCACTATCAAGAACTATTCCCCTGGATACAAATCTTAGTCCTATATTTCGCAAACACGGTAATGTTTACAAAGATAACTGTTCCAATTGCTATACCAGGGATGAATGGATCCTCACAGTCACAGGTCAGGTTCACTATTGAGAGAGCAATAAGTTGCAAATATGGTGATGTTTTGAAAGAGAATTGGCCGAATTGCTAAAGTTGGGCTGAGAAATGGATCCTTGCAGTTCATTTTTCGCTATTTGAGAGAGAGAGAGAGACAGCGATAAATTCATTATTCTTGAGGTGACAGAGAATCTAGTTAGTTAGCTTGTGTCTATCAGTCCACCAATATAATGTTTGATTCCGGGATCGTCTTTCTGACTAAACTAATCCTCCCATTGATATAATGTAAGAATGGACCTCTCAGTCAAGTCATGAAACCTAATACAGTCAGGAAAAACGACCACAGTGCTGTTTTATTAATTCAATACAGTGATTTTTTGTTATACAACAGTGGAAGTTCTAATTAAAGTTAACATAAAAACGACAGAGAAAAGATGGAAAAGAAATCTGAGAACCTGTATCATTTTGATTACCTTTGCAAATATTCCTGTAGCTGTTGAACCTTTTTTTCCATCTCTTCTAATTTTGCACGTCTCTCTTCAGTACGTTCCTCTGCCTCAGCATATTTGTTCTGCAGCTCTTTGGAAGATTCCTGCTCATTTTGTAAAGAAGCCTGCCCAGAGAATAGTTCGGATCAGAATGTGTATGTTCTTATCTGATTTAGCATCACAATGACTAGCATGGTTTTTGTTCTGTAAACCGCTCTTGCATTAGATTCCCTCAAAGATTCACCAATATAAAGTGGACGTATCATGTTAAACATGAGTGATTCGAATTGCACCATCTTATTCGGGAATGATGTTCTAAGAATCACCAAACTAGAGGATACTAGAACTTATCATGAATCATTACCTTTAAACTTTCAACCTCTCCCTTTAGAGATTCAATTTTCTCAGTATCTTCAACATAAACTGGGGTTTCCTTGATAACAGGAGGTGCTTCTTCAATTGCTTTTTTTGCAGCTTCTCGTTCCTCAACTAGCAGAGCATTTGTTTCATCAACCTTCTTCTGCAGTTCTTCCACCGTATTCTGAAATTTCGCGATCTCTTGATTTTTTGTTTCTTCCAAATCAGTCTGCATTCACAGAGTTAATAACTTGATGAAATCAATGCAAGTATTTTTATTTGCATGTCATGAAAGAAACAACACAAAATAAGCAATGCAACATAACACAATGAAAAAGAACGGTTTCTAGAGTTTGGCCTTCTACAGGATGATTTATCTACAGAACATAGCATACCCTTAAACGTTTTTCAAGTTGCAAGCGCCACTTGAGCTCATCTAGCTGTTTTTCAAGCTTATCCTTGGCCTCTTTGAGTGCACCTGTGTCCCTTGCAGCCTGCAGAAACAAATGAATACACTCGGTGCTATATGCTCTATGTGACATAAAACTGCATATTGAAGTATCCCTACCAACTTTAATGAGGTCAGATAACGAATGTTAACTCTTAACATAATTCTGATTCCATTAGAAGAGATCTCCATTACTTTGTTGTATTAAAGGAACCTACTGCTTCAATAGGGACATACAGAATATAAACATTTCTACTAACTGCATCATGCAGTTTCAGCAATTTAAATTATGACTGAAACTATAGAAACCAGAAAAGGTAAATTTTATGAACCAATAATTATATAGTACTGAAACAAACCATCTTAAGCTTCCGTAATTCTCTTTTAGCAATTCGTCCTCTCCATCTGCATTGTGCAAGTATTGTTCCCCTCTTTAGCCTCTTGTAGTAAGCTGAAGTTCTATGGCAACGCCACCGTGCCTTAGAAATATGAGCAGTTAAGTGCAGAGATATATTAAATATAAGATAATACATTTTGACATTAAATATTTGTGGTCTGTTACCTGAATAATAGTTGCAGCTTTAGTTTTCCTTCTAAATCTAAATTTGTTATGCGCATCCATGGAGCGTAAACCTGTTTGTATTAGAAGAACAGATGCCCATAGAGCATTATATGCTTTCCGAGCTTGGTATCTGCGTGCGTTTCGCTGAACTTTCACTGCAGCAGCTTCCCTTTTCACACTTGCATAAACCTTACATGCTAGTCTACCTAAAATAGAACTGCATGAGAATCCCAAAGAGACATCGAGACAAACCACTGTATTTACATAAGAGGGAAAATAATCTCAATAGAGTTGAAGTGGCTTACCTCTGCAAAAGGATTGCACATGAACGCTAGCCTCTCTCAGAGCTAAGAAACGTTTACGAGTAATATGAGTTCGTATGCGCCGTTGTATGGTTTTTGCTGCAGTACTAAGAACTTTTGCTCGATGAGCATCCAATTCAGCCATCTGACCAGCTCGTAGGAAGACTTTTGTTTTGCCTAACTGTAAAGTCATTAAAAGATCATTTGGATCTGCAGAAAATAATTGCACCCTTTTGTGCATGATAATATATTATTAGACTGCACTCTGAACACAGAAGTTTCATTTCTTTAATAGTGTACATCCATATACATAGGCCTGTACGAATCAATCCTCAAAATTATTTTAACTCAAGCTCGAACTCAAGTTTTCCCACCCTTTGAGGTGTCTAAAATTCCTCGAGGGTACTTGTCATTCTAATTGATGGTGGATATAATAATTTGAGCTTATAAATCAAGACTCATGAGCCAGCTCTCGAGCATTCATTTTTCGATTTTTGGGAAAAGCTTACACTCAATAAACTCAATCCTTAGCATAAAAATTTGAGCCTTGCTCAAGGCAACCCACCGAACTTGCAAGCCAACCCCACCACCAACCCCAAATTATGTATTAAATTAGTAAGTCGCCTCACAAAATATTATACATTCTAATTAAATAGTTTATTGATATCAATGGGGAAGAGAAAAGTAGCAAAAGAGGACAATACGGAAAGTAACACAAAAGTACAGCTTTTCACATCTGTGCAAGTTGAGCTAAAAAAAGGCTAATGAATTCATTGTACATTATTAACTACGTAATGAGTTCAGTTATTTTGTGTATTTTCTTAATGGTTTGTTTTGACCTTTTTCTTAATTAATGCATTCATGTTTAATTTCTTAATCATATTTAAATGTTAGACTGAACTTTCTGTGAGCTCATATAATATTAATAATTATTCCATGGGTTTTTTTGCAAACTAATCACCAATAGCATCACGAATCAAGTTAAAATGAGAAAGAATATGTTTAATGTTATTAGATTGATATGATAAATGGCATTCTTCATGCGAAATAAACTTAGTTTCTACTAGTATAAGGGAGACGAAATCATCATTTGCATTTAAGCTATTTAAGCCTCCAGGGTGATGAAATTTGGTTAAAGATGCATACCAAATTACCAATTCAACTATAGAGATATTACAGGTACCCTCTTCCCAAAATACATAAATAATATCAGTAACCCTAGGGATAGGATGTCTATTTAAACAAAGTCACAACGGAAAGTATTGTAATTCTTCTATGTCAAAGCGATTAATCTTTTTGTGAAACAGATTTGGTGACTGTATAACCTGGTAGCAAGACGTGTGTTAAAACAAGCAAATAAATCCTTGTACCTGGAAACCTTTTAACCCCTTGTTTTCCAAAATTGTCTTGCAAGCCGACTTTTCTTCATAACTGTCCGTGAGAAAGGCCATTGATGTTACAAATATGATATTTCACCAGGAAAGCAAATAAAAAACCAAATAACATCTACATAACGAGGAACAAGAATAAATTTAATCTGATAAGCATTAAAGAAGCATATTGAGGTATCAGGTTTGGCAACCTGTGTGCTTTAAATTTTTCAGTTCAAGATAAAGAAGGTACCTCCCTTCCAACACCTCAGGTGCAAGAAGACCAAATCTGTTTAAGAATTCAAAGAAAGGACGGCGAGTAGGATATCCCGCACAGCTGATTCTAATCGCCTCTAAAACACCCTGAATCAATACATTTTCAGCAACAAATAAATGCCTCAAAAAGTGATTCAATCTCTTGCAGCCAATGGCAAAGAGAACACCAAACCACTTGGATGCCAAAAATAACAAAAAATAAGATGTCTAATACTGCACAAATCGGAATAACTTACACCACAACGTAGTTGCTGCATAATGTTTTGATTTTCGAATATCGATGGTTTAAGAAGATTATTCGGCTTTACACATCTAACATAGTGAGGTTGCGTAGCATTTAGAGTTTCCATCAACGATTGTAATTGCATCTGCATAAAATAGTACGAACACAATCGTCTTCGATGAGTACATGCGCGTTTAGTGGAACATAAAGATGATTACACGAGATACATCGTAAACTTATTTGTTCTTTTCTTTTATCTGTATTACGGGTATTATACTATTTCAGAAATTTATATCTTGCATTAGTGTGTAGAAAATATAATTCCATTTAGAATGGAAGTTCAGGTCAAACACCTTAAAACGTGAACCAATCGAAGAAAACTTAGAAGATTTTGAGCTCTCTTCAGCTATTGGAGGGAAAAGGCCTGCTACAAAAGGACATTTGGAAGCACCTAAGAGATCTTGATGTTCAGGAACCACATAATCTTTATTTTTGTCCAAGAACTGGTCAGATTGGTATTGAACCTGAAAATTAATTGAATGTGAGACTCAAAAACATGGCGGTGGATAGAAACATGATGTTTTCCAGAGTAACTCTAATTACGTGCCTCTCCAGCATAATGTCCAATAGTAAAATCTGTTCGGGATAATTTTGGCTTGACAAACCGCTTATTATTCTTGAAGGTCTGATAGAGCTTATTAGAGAATGTCTCATGTGTTGATTTTGGGAACATACTGCAAATGAAAGACTAAGTTAGAGCAACAAATCACTTCTTGGAATTAAAACAATAGGTCTAATAACTTAATAAAACAAAAAAGAACAAAAGGAAAAATGATACACAAGTTTGGTTAATTAATAAAGTGCTAACCAGAGAAATGTGTCACAGGAATATCCGTTGAGAATCACAAATTAAAAAATGTAAATAGTAGAAAATTTGAGAAACATTACCATGCTTCATCAAGGAGAGCAATGATTCCACCAGGTTTCTGCAAATGAATATATATAAGTTCTAAATCGATGCAGAACCAAAAACAAGAAGGGAAAATTGTATAAATATGATACTGTGAGATCGATTATAACAACCCATTTGAAAAATAAATTAGCAGGTAAAATGACTAAAGAAAAAGTCAATTTCCACTAAAGACGATATTTTTGTAGCATTCAGCACTTAAAAGGGAAAATTGAGCAAGATTCTGTTCTAAATACCTTCTCAATAAGATCTAAAACATCTTGGTTATCAACAAACTCAATATAGCTCCAATTAATTGCCTCCTTTGTATATTCTTCTTGTTCCATTTTAAACACATGCTGCAAGAAAATAATAGACTCAACTTAACAAGCGTATAAGTAACTGATAACCATACAGACACCATCATACAAAAACCACCTGATTAAAATGTTGTTGAAGCTTCTCATTCGTAAAATTAATGCAGAATTGCTCAAAACTGCACAGTAAGATACACTTTATTAAAGCAAAGCAGTGGCAGAGAATTTCAGAGTTTTGAAACTACAAATGTGTTGGGTCATTTTTGGGGGTTCAAAGAAGAGGGACAGGAATGATAAACAAGTAAAGCTTGTTACCTGTTATGTTTAAAACTTTCAAAACCATAAATGTCAAGAACCCCAATCAGACATTTTGAGTTCTGATCTTGCCCAATTGAGCTATTGATCTTATCAACCAACCTGTATATCAAATTAGCACGAGTGACAAAGTAAAAATAAAAAATTTTAGCATTTGAAGTAAGAGAACCTTATTAGCTACTGGATTGGGGTTAAAAGCTGTCAAACTGATACCAATCAAAAAGTCTTGAGTAAATTGTCTTAGCTAATCCATCCCTGCTAACTGCTGCGCTAAGCGGATCAAGACTTCTTTTAATTACTTCTTCAGGAGTGATCATCACACGTTTACATAATGCATCTTCCAATGCCACAGCATCACACCTGAGACAAAGACATTGAATAGTAAGAAATCTCCAACACTGAAATGAGAATGAAATACACAAAAGTTATACTTGGGACATGAAAGACAGGACTACATGAGAAGTTCTGAAGTTGTTTTTAGATGGAACTTGGATTTGTCGTCTTTGGGAACTGATGAATCAATTTCCTTTCCCTTTCCAAAATCAATATTTCCAAGATGTAAAATTGCAGCAACCACCCTGAAAATTGCTTCCTGAGTGCAACCAAAAGGTCATGAGAGAGAGAGAGAGGGAATGGACCTTAATGGTGCTCTCCAATATAGATTTAACTAATAGATATGGGCATCTACTACATAGGACATACCTGATCGGTTTTACTTATTCCAACAACATCCATTGCTCGTCTGGTTGCAAGGTACTCATGGGCATCACTTACACCAACCAGTTCATAGCATTTTGATTGGTTAAGATAATGAAAGTTTTTGGGATGATCTAACTTGTACTTGTCAATTTCCTGAAAGAGGAAGAAATGTAATTATAAGGTGCAATCAATTCTAGCCAAATGCTTGCAGAGGAAACCATTGCTAAAATAATTCATCAGTAACAAGAGGAGATAGCATACCTCTTTTGGTGCTGCACATAGGAGATAAAAGCAGTGGTAGTTGCGCTCAGGATCAGAAACTTGGCAAACACGAGATCTTTCAAGAAGGTATGTTCTAATAGCCGCTCCTGATATTCTCCCATGCTTGTCAAACTGAATCTCAACAAATTTACCAAAACGGCTGCAGTAATACCATACATAGAATAACAACATAATAGCAATGTTACAATCAGCTGATATGTAGGAGCTTGATCACATCATACAATCAATCTATATTGATAAGCTAAATTACTGAATATCTTTTCAGAACCATGATTCTCCTCACCAGATATATTTACGAAGATTCACTTAGTCGTTTTTGTAGATTTACAAATGAACTTTCCATTAAGATTATGAATTCATTATTACTAACAGGAAACAAAGACAAAAATATATATACAGTTAACTGAAGAAGAACAAAAGGGCTTCACCTGGAATTGTTATTTCTAACAGTTTTAGCATTGCCAAAAGCTTCAAGAACCGGGTTGGACTGCATTCATATAGTGCAAAACATTCATGAGAGTAGAATATATAACTAATAAGATATAAGAGATGAAAGCTAATATGATTTAAATGTACAAAACTAGCTTTATCATCGTCATACTTCAAGAACTTGCTGTTCAACAGTACGTCCTTCTGTAGCAGCTGCCCTGCCTCCCAAAAATGCTAGGTACTGCATAAGCATTTTTGTGGTCTCAGTTTTACCTGCTCCACTTTCACCACTAACCAGAATTGAGTTGCTCTTCCCTTCAATTACCATGGCCCTATTTCAGTGAAAATATTTATTTACAGTCTGTGAACCATATATGCATATCACTGCTTCATCTATCGACCAGAAATGAGAAATTTAACCTGTATGCAACATCAGCAACTGCAAAAACGTGAGGGCTTAGTTCTCCAAAAGGAGCCCCCTTGTACTGTTGCATCATATGCTGATTGTATAGATGAGGCAGTTTTTGGAAGGGATTTATGGCAATCAAAATATTGCCAGTGTAAGTCTGTAATATATTCGAACAGATGGTATATATGCTTCTAATTAGAACATAACAAAGTAGATAGAGGATTGCACCAAAAGCAGAAAACTAAGAGAGCATACATAAATTTCATTCAGTTCATATCTAGTCCTCAGATTCTGCAAGACTCCAGGCTCATGTAGATATGACAGTTTTGTCATGTCATCAACACCTCCAGCCGGAGCTTCCATGTCTTTAGGATAAAGTTTTGATAACTTGGTGACAACCTGATTTAGATGAGGGAAATCGTTATCTGGTGCCATATTAATGCTTGAATTGTTTGAATAACAACATCATGAGGGCGTAAAATATAAAGGTTATTTCATCCAAAATATATGTGAGGAGTAATAAAACATTTTACTTTATTGCCTTTCTCCATGTCAAGGCTAACTCAATCGCAAACTGAACATGCATGAATTTTTTTTTCTTTTCCGTCATTTCTTCTTTTTCCTTTTCTTTTTCTTTGTGGGTGGATCGGAGGGAGGGTAGTACATGCACAAAAGGACAAATATGCTCGAATACACTGGCAATTTGCTCAAGTTTCTTCCAGGACACGCATCCTTGTAAAAGGGAAAACTGGAAAGGTCCTTTTGGGCTTCTAATTACTAATATCGTTTGCCGTACAGTGCAATGCCTTTTCTCAGAACACAAGAACATCCAGTATATCTCTAGGTTGAAGAACATTAAGTGCACTTCTTTAGGAAATTTAATTGTAGCAGTAGGTTTGCAAGTCAACTTCCAGAGTTTATTCATTAGCCTTATTTGATACAGAAGCATGGGCAACATGAGATAGTTGGGCATCAGTTGCAAATGAAAGTTACGATTGAGCTAAGTCTTTGGAAACTACCAGAAACCATGAGAAATGTGAAAGAGAATGAGCATATTAAGCAACAACTTAATGCAGATGCATAAACATTGTTGTTGACATCCAAATGCTTAGAAACACAGTGTGACAGATTATACTGATAGAGAAGTTTTTGTATGTGGTTTAACGTATAAATATCAGAAAAAATGTAAGCCCAGCCATGATTGGTGGACAGAAATCATTTCTTCGACATAAATTTAGCAGGACTAACACATAAAAGAAATGCATCAAAACCACAGAATTGTGTATATGTTACCTTATTCCCATCAGTCCTCTCAATCTCAGCTTCTTCGCCGGTAATTTTGGTAACCTGCCCATCAATCCAAGCCAGGCCTGGGTCCTCAACCCAGACATGAGATCCAGCAATTATGTTCACCGGAGTCCCCTATAAGAGTTGAATATCCATTTTTGGTAGCATGGTATTTGTAAATATAATGATCAAAGATGTAATTTCAACAGAAATATTTATGTACAAATGGATTAAAGTGGAGTGCAGGATCCAATCTTTGTGAATTAACATGTCCCATGCACCAAAAGCAAATAACCACTATAACGAGTAGATACTCCTTGAACTGGTATTAGTTTTTGTTAACTGTTTTTATGAAACTGTGCTACTTCTGGTCTAGGCATCTATTTATCTTTTCAACACCACACAGAAGTTGCACTAAATGGCAAAAATATCTGACATGAATTAATTATACTCTAATTACAGTTCAATGCTGATAACTTAGTGATTTTTCTAGGCTGAGAGAAGTCAAGAAGAGTATATGCATATATCAATTGACTGTCATCAATGAGCAAAGAAGTAATGTCTCAGTTGGTTCACAATTTCCATGAGAATTACTGGGTTCTCTCAGAAGCTTAAAACCTTGCATGCATACTCATTCAAGTGAACAATTTATTTCTCTTGCACTAGTTTCTTCGTACGGGACCTTCTGAAATCCTATTAGCTTCAAGGAGATAATACATAAATACACTGATCAAAGAAAAACCATAAAAAAGTTGAAAGGGAAACATGAAAAAACATAATAAAACTTCCAATTTCCACACAATAACACTACACTCCATTCCTTGGGGAAAGAATGGCTTAGGCAGAGTGTGCTATTTCCAGAATTCAAATGTAAATGAAATTTGAGTACAAATCGAGTTCAGATCGAGCCTTATACATTAAAACATGCAACTGTCTCTAGCTAAACTAAAATTAGGATAAAATGTGAGCAAATATAAATACCCCATCTTCCAGATTTGTCATCTCAAACAAAAAGCCCCTAAATACACACAATTTCAGTACAAATTACACTAATTTTGAATCGAATTCCTCAAAGTTTGCACAAATATAGAAAAATCCACATACGAACGAATAAGTGAAAGGTGGTGTACCATTGTAAATCTTCAATCTTCAAATTCACGCTCCGGTAAGTATCCCTCTCATCTGAGATCACAAATCAGAGATGCACTTGATGTATGCATGCAGTCGTAGAACAGACTAATTCCGTACGATTTGGGAATTGTTCGGCAAAATGGGCAAGAAATTGAAAATCCGGCATGCAAGTGCAAAAAAATACTTTCTCCGTTTGTTTCTGAAAGTTCTGTTTTTCGAGTTTTCTCTCTCCATAATTTCTGCATGGCAGCGTCCCTGTAACTTCGGATCCATCCTCAGTCACTCTTTTCTCTTTTCGAATTGTCGGGAATTCGTGGCTGAAAAAACACTCTTCTTAATTTTTGTTTATAATGGTTTAATTATTATTGCCTTTTAATTGCGTGTTTTATAGCGAATAGAGTGGGTTGGAGCTAAAATTACCTGATTGGGAGAGTGAAATTAATTCCCCCAAATTTGTATAAAAGTTTGCGAGTTATTATCTATATAATATGTTTTTTCTTTATATCCAATATTTAGAGTTAAACCCTTGCACAATGTTTGAATTTTGGGTATATTTTTCAAATCAAAAAAAAATTAGTTAACTTCCTATTTTAAAATTTTATTTTGTATTAACTCTAATATTTTAAAATGATCTAATTATCTCTTATTTAATCATTTCTTTTAAAGCATACACTTAAGTGGAATTCGAATTCGCGACATTGCCTTGGAATGAATTCATTAACTACTTGAATCAACCCTTATTGACTTCTTATTTAACCATGTTGCTGAATAACACAATAATTCCTTAAAATTAAGATATAATTGTACAAATACAAAATTTTATTCTATCATATTTCATTTAACAATTACTTGTTGCATAACACATAATTCGTTAATGTTCAAGTACAATTCAACATATTAAAGTATTTACGCTCCATATTAAGAATAAAATTCTTCATTTAGTCACTAGTTGTTAAATAGCAATAGTTTCACAAAATTAAAATGTAGTTCCATAAATGCAAAAGTAATTATTTGATATTAATAGAAGAATTCTTTATTTGACAGTGTTGTGCAACATAATAGTTTTTTAAATTTTAAATATAATTCAACCGATTCAAATGTAAATACTTTATAGTAAGAGTCCCTTCGGGGATATCCGATAAAATTGGAACGATACAGAGAAGATTAGCATGGCCCCTGCGCAAGGATGATACGCATAAATCGAAAAATGGTTCAAATTTAAAAAAAAAAAATACTTTATAGTAAGAATATAGTTCTTTTTTCAGCCACCAGTTGGTAAATAATATTATAGTTCGTTAAAATGCAGATATAGTTTCATAGATACAAAAGTGAATACTTCATATTTAAAAATATATTCTCCATCTAACAACCCACGGTTGTGTAATACAATAGTTTTTCAAAATATAAATATAGTTCTACCAACTCAAATGTAAGTACTTGATATTATGAGAATTAAAGGTAAAACAGATAATTTAAGTTAATAGGTAGTTAATAAAAAATAAAATCTCAATTCAGGGAGCAAATTAAAATTTTATTTCAATTGAGGATTGAACTAAAAAATTTTGGTCAAACAGAAAATTTTCTCAAAAAACCACTTTTTACATTCTACACCATTTGCGATATTGCATAATTATACCTCAATACATACTCTAGCCTTATAAAATTTCAAATTTATAAATGAACTCTTTTTTTTTTAATTTAAGACTATTTTACTCTCAACATATAAATTAAGAAAATAAAAAATAAAACATAAAATATTTTAATTTAATCTCAAAAGTAAAATCATATAAATTACATTAATATTTTAAATGTAATAAATTTCTACATTTTTTTATTTTTAAAATGTTTTAAGTTGAGGGTAAACTGATCGATTCATTTTCAGAATCAGTTAAAAACTTAATAGAAACAGAAAATTTGTAAATTTTTGTAACTTTTAAATGTGAATTTTGTGATGTTTTTATCTAACCAGATATGAGTAGCAACTGTACAATCTCGTAAAGGGCATAGATATAAAACAAACCTATGAAATAATTCAAAATCGTCGACATATCTATCTAAGGGTATATATATGTGGATAGTGTATTTTACCGCTTGAATAATACATAACACTACTAGAAAACATGCACTTAGCAACCGAAAAATTACAATCGAATTTTTCGGTTGCAAACTTAACTGATTTGACTAGGGGTGAACAAAAGCCGAACCGGTAACCGAAACCGTCTGTTTCGGTTCGGTTCGGTTAGGATAAAAACCGCACGGTTTTCAGTTTTTACCGAAAAAACCAAACATCCCCCTTTTCTTCTACGTTTTTAGACTTCAATGCCCAGAATTCAATATTTCAATTCTCATTCACGCTTTTCACATATAACATAATAACACTTTTATTAATCACACTTCAATCTTCACACACGTCACTTTCCATTTCCAATTTTAGATCTAGGGTTAAGGGTTCTCTCCACCGCCGCACCCCCGACGCCCAAGATTCCGCCGTCGCACCACCCTTTCTTCCCGTAGCCACCAGGCGCACCACCAGTTCAGTGTCCGCACCACTGATGTTGTTTGTTTAAATTTCAATCCTGGAAGTTAGAAGCCTGGAGCCTAGAGCTAATGTTGTTGCTGGAGTGATGTGTGTTGTGTAATTGTTTTAATGGTGGAGTCTGGACTGCCGTGAGTGAATGATTATGGAATTGAAGGCTCTTATTTAATTTGCATCATTGCATGAATGCTTATGTCTAGACTGCTGGAGTGGCTTATTGCATTTCAATTACTTCAGGTTTTTTTTTTTAATTAATCGATCGGTAAAAACCAAACCGAACAAGATCGGTTCGGTAAACGGTTAGGCAAAATAAAAAACCAACTTTCGGTTAATCGAACCGAAAAACCGAAAGTTCGGTTTTTTACCAAATGTACACTCCTAGATTTGACAACTAAATTTGCATTCGAAAACCAAAATATGTCATATTGACTTTGAAACAGCATATACGGTTGCTAAATTGGTTGCTAGAAGTTTGCAATTGAATTACGGTTGCAATATCAGTTGCAAAAAAAGTGGTCAATGATGAACTTTTTAAAATAGGTTTGCAACGGAATGTTTGGTTTCTATTTCAGTTGCAAAGATTTTGCAGCCAAATTTCGGTTGCTAAGTCGTCTGTAAAAGAATTGTCAACTATCAATGTAGCGCCTCCCCAACACTACAACCCCGCACCGCAATACTCCCTGAGTGGAGGTTAGACCCAACACTCAGGAAATACTACGACGAACGGTCAGGATAATATATGAATGGAGTATATGTCACAGTGCAACGGAAGATAAAGAGATTCAACTTTACCAATGAACGGGGAGGATAACGTACAATGAGCAAGGATTATCATTATTGATCAAAGTAGTTCGCAAAAGAGTATAACAGGTTGACATGCAAGGACAAAGTATGAGATGGTTTGTTTCTACAGAGAGTAGGCTCAAGACAGTGTACTCTTAGGATCGGATCCAACCTACGGTTGTAATGCTTCAAGATGCCTCTAGTTGTCGTTCATTGATTCCTGAAATCATGCATTTTAAAATAGGCGAGATGGTTAGTCAAAATGACTAAGTGAAGGGGGTATAGTAGTTTATAGATACATGTATATGTATATATATTTTATATGATCTTGAAGATCTTGATCTAAAATAATAGCAATAGGATATAGCAAATAGGAAACGATTCATAATAATTGTTAAAATAGGGATAGGGGTACTTGGGAATCTTTGTAGAAATATGAACCGTCTGTAACAAGAACTTTAATGCCCGCAAGCTAGGCCTCTCTATCCTTAACTCCTTAAATCATGATAAAATAGTAACGGCGTTGATCAAGACACCGATACTTCAATAAAACCAAGAACAATATTAACCCTGCTACTCTTTGATGTCAATAGGGACTCAAACCCTAGAGACCACGAACACGATTCGGGAGGCAGCTATCTCTCCCTCATCCCTTGGCGTGGAGTAACTAACCTCCAGTTAAACCACTACCAAGAGGTGGTGGCAGTCCGCAACACCAACAATACCCTCGGCCCGATACCTTCCGGGTAATTGCTCGCTACGATACAGCCGGGGCCCATAACATGAATCAAGAACAATATTTTGCTTGCATAACCCGGAATCAATGTTTTGATAAAGTGGACTTGAAATATATAACGTTCTAGTAAAACGTTGATTTCGGCATGAAAATATTTTTCCTTTAAGAGGGACATTGTAGTACAATAATATATATATATAGGGTAGTAAATCAAAATGATAGGTAGGTTTGAAAATAGTTTTTATATAGATACGTATGTATAGGCATGATTCCAGTTGAAAGTATTTTAACCCTCACCTATACCGGTAGTCAGACATTGTAGTGTGGATTCCAGTGCGCCTGAAAGTATTAACTACTATAGGCTTAGAACAAGGTTCCTTATTTTAGTCAAATAAGCACATGAGGTACATAATATTCTAATCAAATAATCACATAAGGTGCACATTTTGTAGCACGTTAAAGAATTCCCGGTAAACCATAATTTTAACCGTTTAAGGGAAATTAAGTAATTACTCAGGTTTCATTAGTTCTTTAACCACTTAAATATTTATTAATCACATTATAATCCTAATTATAACATTAGAAATGAAATTTAGAATTTAATTTGACAATGTAGGTTATATTTTGAAAATAATTCACAATTTACTGATTTTTGGAAAATTCGGATAAAATCTATATTTAAAAATTCCAAAACTAATTTTATAATAATTTTAATATTAATTTTCGAAATTATCATGATAAATGTTGACCAAAAAGTCAAAGTTACTATTGAAAACATTTACTATTCAATTTCTTATGAATTAAACACCTTATAACATAAAATCAATGTAACGCCCCGGTTTTTCCATTTATGCATTATACGTTATTATTATAATTTTTATATATTTTATTTTCATTAACTTATGTGAAATTTCTTTTAACGTGAAATTTACGTGAATTAATTACTAATGTGATTAAATGCTCCTATATGTTTACTTGATCATTTCATAAATTGTGGACTTAATTCTATAACACGAAGGGGTTAAGTGATCTTTTGTGTAGAGATGAGGCTTGTTGCATTAATTCAAATATTAGGGGGACTTATGTGCAAATTGTGGAGAGACACACATATTCATGCAAGACTTTGGTGTATATCATGTATCTCTTCCATTCCATTCCATTCCATTTTATTCAAGAGATAAATCCCATACACTTTCACACACTCAATACCGGTATTTACACCAAGGAAGAGAAGGAGGATTTCACCATAACTCAAGCTAGATTTTAAGGAATTGTGGATCTAGGATCATCAACATCATCATATCTTCATTTCATCCTTTCTTCTTGGCTTCAAGGTATAACTTGGGAATTTGATGAATCTTTTGAGTTGTGATTGAGTAGGATTTATGGAGTAATTGATGAATTCATGCATATTGGAGCTAGAAGCATGCTTAGGATTGAAAATGAAGTGGAATTGCATGCACATATTGAATTTCATGAAGGTTGGAAGCATGTATGTATATATGGGGTTTTATGGACCAATTCTTGAAGGGTTGATGCATATTTCATATGTTGATTGATGTATAAGTGAAGTATAATGTGTATTTGTTGTAACTAAGTGATTGTTATAGAGTGAGTTTGCTTTGGTTTGATGTTGATTGGCTTGGGAGCCTTTTTCCAGCGAATGCCCTGTTTTCCCCTGTTATTTCTCGCCCAGCGGATTCCCAAACGCCCGTTTGGCCCCTTAGTTCAAATCCTAAACGCCCGTTTCACTACCCAGAATTTCGTCTAGAGGCTTCCCAAACGCCCGTTTGGCACTATTACAGCTTTTAGACCAATTTTCAAACGAGCGTTTCTCCCTCATACGAACTTCAAATGACCTGATTTTTGAACCGTTGGAAACCTCTTGAAGTCTAGAACAACCTAAACTTGGAATCACCTCATTATCTTTTGTAATTTGTGAGATGTAAACAATTCTTTTAGGTGTCGCTACTTTCCCAACAAATTCCATTCATCTAACTTTAAGCTTACGCCATTTTCGTCTCACTTTGAACTAGAAAACGAGCCATATACCATTTTAAAGGTCTACTTGTCTAGTTTCATTCCCAAGAAACAAAACCCAATTCTAATATCTAGAACTTTAGATATTCCCATTTTTCCACAGCATGTGCATTTTCGGGAATTGTCGATTTTTGCCAAACTTCATCAAAACCCTTCTTATTGCATTCCTTTCACTTCCTTGGCTCCCGTATGTGATTTATATGAGTTATATAATTGATTTATTGATAATTATGCTCCTATTTGATACTCTATTGGGAATTTAGACACATTCATGATATTTAATGATTGTAAAGGCATGATTGACATTACATAACCTTGACGTTCGTCTTAAATGGTTCATAGGAGTCGAGTCTTATGTACACCTGTCTTGGTACACAGATCACGGCCCCGGTGACGAGGAACACGCTCCGTAGGGTGCTTCCTTGCTTCTTTCGGTTGGTAGAGGTGAGGTTTAATTACTAGATATATAGAACCCGTACAACCCCTACATGATGTTTTAGGCCAAAATGTATATATATATCTCTATATATCTTTCTCAAAACCTATCGTGATTGCAAATGATTTCGTGACCTATTGAAATATCGTGTTATCGTGATTGATCATGTTTTGGCGAGTAAGCATGTCATGTTCACTTGGGCCCGAGGGTAGTGTATTGAGCCAACCGAGGAGGCAAGGGCTGACGGGTAACTCTTGCACTATCCTCACAACTTTGGGATGCCCCCTGAACCCACTAGGAGATTAGTGGAGGAAGGAGTCCCGGGCATAGGGACTCATGAACCCTATGCTCACCGTGATTGGGTGGTGGGGCCTTGCAATCCCACCATCACCGGAGAGAGAAGGAGATCGTGAAATTGCTACTTGTGCACTATAATTGACTGCATGATCACTTAACCGTTTATAACTTAATCATGGTAATGTTCACTATTGGCGTAAGGTTGGAGAATTGCCCTCACTCGCCGGGCCACTGATTGAATTGAAATGAATTGATTGATTGATATTGTTAAATTGGATAGTTGAAGTCCCGGGCGAGATCTAGTTTATTATTGAACTTATATTGTCCTTTTCATAAAATCTTACCCGAGACTATAACTTGCATGATATGTGCGCTAATATTTATTTATAAACCCCTCACTCAGTCGTTGGTAGACTGACACCTCAACATTTTCAGGTACTCACGGTCGTGTGCTAGGCGGGAGTCCGAGTTGTGTCTTTTATTCAGTTGGGTCTAGCACCGTCACATGTAATTTATTGATGCATATATAAATTGTTATGGTCTTTGGTACTTACGTATGTTACGTTATGTTTTGGAAGATTTAAAGTGTATTTGTAAGTGATGAAGTTGAATTTGAAGAATGATAATGAAATGCATGTATATCCTATTCTCATGTTATTGTTTATGCATGGTTGTATCTAATTGAGGGTTAGCCCCGCCTAGCTAGTGGTTCCTTTTCTCTTGTCCGTTCGCTATAGTCTTAGTTCATGTACGGATTACTCATTTCGTATGCAGACTGAGCTATAGTGCAGGGGTGCGGCATCTCGGCGTTCCGGGTGCTACATCGTAAGTGGTATCAGAGCCCGGTTGCAAAACCGCGGTTCTAGTGTCGTGTCTTGTGAGTCTAAGTCGTACGGCATAGGATTATTTGCTAATTTGAGAGTCTTGCATCTTAAAAACTTACTTGCACTTATTTGACCTTACTTGAATTATTTGTTTTATTTGCATCTTATGACCTTAATTGTAATCATTTGCATCCACTAATCCAACATGCTTATCTAGTATCTTGATTTCAGGATGCCTCGAGGCCGTCCTCGCCGTGAACATTCTCCAGGTCATAGGAGACATCGCCGTGATCGATCCCCTAGGGTTCCTCCACATCCACCCCCTCCGGCTCAACCCCAGAATTTCTTAAATTCCATGGTGCAACTCATAGATCAGAGGTTATGGGATTATGTGCCTCCAGCACCGCCAGCTCCTCCACCACAACAACAGACACCTATCTCCGCTATTTTAAGGGAATTTCAGAATCAACATCCGTCGAGATTCCTAAAGGGAAATGATATTCAAGCCGAGCAATGGCTTAAAGAAGTTGAGCGTATATGGGAACGTATTCCATGTGAGTCTCGGGAAAAGGCTCGGTGCACTCTTACCCTCATTCAGGGAGAAGTGTATTCGTGGTGGGAGAGTACCAAAATTGTCCTTGATGCCTCCGAGGAGCAGGTTACATGGGAGGTTTTCGAGAGAGAGTTGAAAAACAAGTTTATCCTTCCATCTTCTTGGACTCGGAGGTTGAAGGAATTTACTAAGCTAAAGCAAGGAGAAATGTCCGTTTCTGAGTACATATCCGAGTATGAAAGGTTGTCTCGCTATGCACCCAATATAGCGAGTGATGACTTTCACAAAGCTATGCAGTTCGTACAAGGACTCCGACCGGACATACAGAGAGCCTTGGAAGCGGTTAACACGAGTACTTGGGTCAAGGCTACCACGAACGCTTTGAAAGTGGAAGACTCGGTAATTGCGATGAGGCCTATACCTTATCCCGAAGAGGATTCTACTAATGGAAAGAGGCCTGTTTCATATCATACATCGTCATCTCAAGAAGGGCCACAGAAGAAAAAGAATCGATCATTTGGATCGGGTTCGGGAGTTTCACATACTTCATCTTCGGGAAAGCCTCTTTGCACCTATTGCGGATGCGATACACATACTTACGACGGTTGCAGAAGGCGTTTGGGCTTATGCTTGCGATGTGGAAGTGATGAGCATCAAGTGGACACGTGTCCGAAGCGGCGAGAGTTAGCTGTCGGGGGACAGAGGCCACTTGTTCAGGCTCGTGCATATGCTCTGGAGAGAGAGGTGCAAAATGTGAATGCTCATCCGAACGTGGTAGCCGAAGGTATCAACTATATTCATGACATAATCAACGGTGAACGGTACACCTAACCATGCATATCTCGTGCATCATGGATTTTATTGTTGTTGTACTTACTTTCTTGTTAGTTGTAACTTGGTTATATATGAGTGAGGAGTATGTGATTAACGTGATGCTACTTGCCCTATGTGACATTTATGTGAATGTTTTACAATTTGTTCTTTTGCATCGTTGTTTTGTATGTGTTTGAGAAACGGGGTTTTCTCATTGCTTCTTGAGAGATGGGGTTCTCTCATTTCTTGTTGAGAGACGGGGTTCTCTCATTTCTTGTTGAGAGACGGGGCTCTCTTATTGCTTGTGCATCATTTTTTAAAAAAAAACTCGACAGTGAATCTGGGGACCAGATTCTTCTAGGGGGGGGGGGGGGGAGAATCGTAACGGCCCGGTTTTTCCATTTATACATTATGCGTTATTATTATAATTTTCATATATTTTGTTTTCATTAACTTATGTGAAATTTCTTTTAACGTGAAATTTACGTGAATTAATTACTAATGTGATTAAATGCTCCTATATGTTTACTTGATCATTTCATAAATTGTGAACTTAATTCTATAACACGAAGGGGTTAAGTGATCTTTTGTGTAGAGATGAGGCTTGTTGCATTAATTCAAATATTAGGGGGACTTATGTGCAAATTGTGGAGAGACACACATATTCATGCAAGACTTTGGTCTATATTATGTATCTCTTCCATTCCATTCCATTTTATTCAAGAGATAAAATCCCACACACTTTCACACACTCAATACCGATATTTACACCAAGGAAGAGAAGGAGGATTTCACCATAACTCAAGATAGATTTTAAGGAATTGTGGAGCTAGGATCATCAACATCATCATATCTTCATTTCATCCTTTCTTCTTGGCTTCAAGGTATAACTTGGGAATTTGATGAATCTCTTGAGTTGTGATTGATTAGGGTTTATGGAGTAATTGATGAATTCATGCATATTGGAGCTAGAAGCATGCTTAGGATTGAAAAGGAAGTGGAATTGCATGAACATATTGAATTTCATGAAGGTTGGAAGCATATATGTATATATGGGGTTTTATGGACCAATTCTTGAAGGGTTGATGCATATTTCATGTGTTGATTGATTTATAAGTGAAGTATAATGTGTATTTGATGTAACTAAGTGATTGTTATGGAGTGAGTTTGCTTTGGTTTGATGTTGATTGGCTTAGGAGCCTTTTTCCCGCGAATCCCCTGTTTTCCCCTGTTATTTCTCGCCCAACGGCTTCCCAAACGCCCGTTTGGCCCCATAGTTCAAATCCTAAACGCCCGTTTCACTACCCAGAATTTTGTCCAGAGGCTTCGCAAACGCCCATTTGGTCTCCTAGTTGTTTTTCCAAACGCCCGTTTGGCACTATTACAGCTTTTAGACCAATTTTCAAACGGGAGTTTTTCCCTCATACGAACTCCAAATGACCTGATTTTTGAACCTTTGGAAACATCTTGAAGTCTAGAACATCCTCCAATTGGAATCACCTCATTATCTTTTGTCATTTGTGAGATGTAAACAATTCTTTTAGGTGTCGCTACTTTCCCGACAAATTCCATTCATCTAACTTTAAGCTTACGCCATTTTCGCCTCACTTTGAACTAGAAAACGAGCCATATACCATTTTAAAGGCCTACTTGTCTAGTTTCATTCCCAACAAACAAAACCAAATTCCAATTTCTGGAACTTTAGATATTCCCATTTTTCCACAGCATGTGCATTTTCGGGAATTGTCGATTTTTGCCAAATTTCATCAAAACCCTTCTTATTGCATTCCTTTCACTTCCTTGGCTCCCGTATGTGATTTATATGAGTTATATAATTGATTTATTGATAATTATTCTCCTATTTGATACTTTATTGGGAATTTAGACACATTCATGATATTTAATGATTGTAAAGGCATGATTAACATTACATGACCTTGCCGTTCGTCTTAAATGGTTCATAGGAGTCGAGTCTTATGTACACAGATCACGGCCCCGGTGACGAGGAATACGCTCCGTAGGGTGCTTCCTTGCTTCTTTTGGTTGGTAGAGGTGAGGTTTAATTACTAGATATATAGAACCCCGTACAACCCCTAAATTATGTTTTAGGCCAAAATGTGTATATATATCTATATATATCTTTCTCAAAACCTATCGTGATTGCAAATGATTTCGTGACCTATTGAAATATCGTGTTATCGTGATTGATCATGTTTTGGCGAGTAAGTATGTCATGTTGACTTGGGCCCGAGGGTAGTGTATTGAGCCAACCGAGGAGGCAAGGGCTGACGGGTAACTCTTGCACTATCCTCACAACTTTGGGATGCCCCCTGAACCCACTAGGAGATTAGTGGAGGAAGGAGTCCCGGGCATAGGGACTCATGAACCCTATGCTCACCGTGATTGGGTGGTGGGGCCTTGCAATCCCACCATCACCGGAGGGAGAAGGAGATCGTGAAATTGCTACTTGTGCACTATAATTGACTGCATGATCACTTTACCGTTTATAACTTAATCATGGTAATGTTCACTATTGGCGTAAGGTTGGAGAATTGCCCTCACTCGCCGGGCCACTGATTGAATTGAAATGAATTGATTTATTGATATTGTTAAATTGGATAGTTGAAGTCTCAGGCGAGATCTAGTTTATTATTGAACTTATATTGTCCTTTTTATAAAACCTTACCCGAGACTATAACTTGCATGATATGTGCGCTAATATTTATTTATAAACCCCTTACTCAGTCGTTGGTAGACTGACACCTCAACATTTTTAGGTACTCACGGTCGTGTGTTAGGCAGGAGTCCGAGTTGTGTCTAGCACCGTCACATGTTCCTTATTGATGCATATATAGATTGTTATGGTCTTTGGTACTTACGTATGTTACGTTATGTTTTGGAAGATTTAAAGTGTATTTGTAAGTGATGAAGTTGAATTTGAAGAATGATAATGAAATGCATGTATATCCTATTCTCATGTTATTGTTTATGCATGGTTGTATCTAATTGAGGGTTAGTCCCGCCTAGCTAGTGGTTCCTTTTCTCTTGTCACTCGTTCGCTATAGTCTTAGTTCATGTACGGATTACTCATTTCGTATGTGGACTGAGCTATAGTGCGGGGGTGTGGCATCTCGGCGTTTCGGGTGCTACAATCAAACTCACACACACACACACACTATTCACACGCCTCTCACACACATACACACACATGTCCAAGAACACTAAGAACATGTTCTTATGTCTATTTGAATATTCAAAAAGGGTATGTAACACACTTGATCATATTCACATTTATAACATAGAATTTGAAGCATAATATAGCAAAATATATTAATTCTCTATGAAAAATAATTCTAAATAAATTATTCTTGACATGAATTTAATCAAACAAGATCATGAATACTTAAACATATGAATTGTAACGCCCCGGTTTTTCATTTGTGCAAATATGACATAAGTGTTTACCCAATTGCACGAATTAATTGTTTATAAGTGTTAAATATTTATTTTATATTAAGTTGTTATTATTTTATAAATTTTATTTTATTTTATTATAATTTATTTCGTTAATTATTTATTTAAATTGATAATTAAGAATTAGTGTTAATTAATCATGTTTTAATTATGCTAATTAATTAATTTCATTAATCATTGACTTTAATTTTAATTTAAAAATGTAATATAAATATGTTTATTTAATTTGAAAATGTTATGAAATTGTTAACGTTTGCACATTAGTGTTTTAATCGTGCTTCGTTCTTATATGATTTTATATCGAAAATTTGTGAAAATTTAGTATATCGTAGAATTATGTGTTATGAACATGTCTATGTGCTCGTTTCATGTTTTTGGTCTCGTTTGACGTGGTAACGAATTTATTTTGAATTGTGGAACCAAATCGGGGGCTAACGGGCAATTAGCGCACCCTTGGTTCCGTACGTGATATCTTGAGCTCGGGAACTCGGATTCGAGTTCCGTCATCTCCGCTGAACTCATATCGAAGATTCGGGTTCAATAGAACAAGCCTCATATTTTTCTAAGCTCGTTTCGACCTCCGAAATTTAACCGAAACTTCTGACGTCCACCTAAATGATCACCTACCACTATTTTAATCATATCTTGAACCATGGTTAACCAAATTGAGCAAGGTTTGAACCAACATCACCCTTACTTAACCCTTGATCAGCCAACTTGACTCTCATTCCATTTCACACTCCAAAAACAAGCCAAAACCAGCTGCAAACCGAGACACCCTTGAAGCTCCGAGTGAAACACTTTTCATTTCACCATTTTGAGCTCATCTCTCCACCAAATCACTCCAAACTTGAAAGGTAAGTTCATGAATGTGTTGTGCATCTTCTCTTCTTTCTTGTGAGTGCTTATTTGCTGATTTTGATGGAGATTTGAAGAAGTATTGGATTTATAGTGAATAGTTAGGTTTTCTCCATTTTTCTTGAATCCATGTCTTAGGTTCGATTCGTGTGAGACTTGAAGCATGTGATGTGATAACTCAAGCTGATTTTATGTGTTTACGGACATGAATTCAATATATATGGAGCGTATGAAATTTTTCCTTGATATGGGGCTGTTAAGTGGCTGAATCTTAAGGAATGGAACCACCTTCCTCGTTGTTCTTGCTGCTGGGTTGCTGTCAGCTGTGTGTGCGTGTGTTTGTGCCTGCTTTTGCTACAATTTCATGTTAATTCCTTGTCCCCTTTCTGTTGGAATTCGTCAACCCTAACGCAGCGGAAATTAAAATTTTTTAGGGATTATAAAACAAGTTTTATCGGAATTCCAATTAAGATCAACCTTTGATTCAGATTTACGATTTAAACGGAAGAAGAATCAAATACCTCTTTCGCTTCCAGTTGATGGCGATGATAAGAAGGTTTTCCAAAACCTATCCGGTTCTCTTCTATTCGATCTTCTTCCAAGAATCCCACGCGAAATTCCTCTAAGGTAGTCCACGACTCGTAATTGAATAACTAATCAATTAGCACACTAGAACACTAATTAGATATTGATTATCTAATAGTATTCTCAATACTGTATTGAGAAAAGAGAGAGAAGAGAGACTTGGAGAGAAAGCAGAAAAAGAAGAAAAACAACGATGATTTCTTTCTTCTCACAAATCTGTTTTAATACATAACCCTAGGTCAAAAAACCCTACGGGCTGGTCATGGGCCTTAATTTTAATTATTACTAATTAATTAAAGACCCAATATTCATTTTAATTAATGGACTTAATTTAATTACATTAATTAAATCACAAGTCCAATCTAATTAAATTGGTGGACTTAAAAAATTAATTACTCTTAATTAAATTTCAAGTCCAATTAATTTAAATACACTTATTTAAATTAATGTTAACCCTTTAACATCTATTCTCAATAACTTAACAATTAAGCATAAATTAATTAATACAATTATTAATTAATTACTCTCTCATATTGTAAATTAAACTCTTTTAATTTATCGATCAATCTCCATTGATCTTCAGATAATCGTGTTGTTCAATTCGAGTCATTGTGTGACCCCTTAGGTTCACCAATGAATAGCAGTAGGCCCACATTCTTAATGTAGTATTTTAGATAACAATTTATCTTATTGATTCAATTAAACCCTTTCAATTAATCACTTTTTAATTAAAACTCCTTTTAATTAATCAGTACCTACAGATCATGATCGATGTCTAGTGACAAGCTCATGACCACCCATCTAACAGGTGAAGTTTATGTTGTGAACCTTTCAGTTTCATGGATACCGTGAGATAAGATCCTTCTATCGTCCAATCCCCGATTAGGACCTAGGGTATGGGAATGATAGAACTCTATTAGTCCTAATGCTATGAATTAATTCTAATAGCAACTCCATTTGATCTACCACTCTAGGAAACCCATTTCCTAATTTAGATCTCACTACCTTGCGCAAGGATTTAAGTGGAATGTGCTACAATAGAACTCATGGGTGATTCACTCGTTCTTCTAGACGAGCGATAGATTCTATGTTGGCCTCTCATATGCAACCCATGAATCTCTAGGCGCATATCAAACATTACCCTTGTCTTGCACAGAGCATCAATGGAGCCTCAAGTCTAAGGACCATTTAGACACTACCATAACTAGGGAACCAACCTCATCATTAAGGCATAAAAGCCTTACCCCATTGAGGTGTCCCCATCGGGATCCTCAGTGTACTTGTTCCCTAACAAGCACCCCCATACGCATGTGAATGTCCCTACATTCAATACTTATGAAACAAAGTAACCTTTCTAAAAGGCACGTCGTATGAGCAAGTCTCAAACGAGTCAAGTCAACATCCCCGTGCTTATTAGACTCTTCGACTTGGAGTTGGTTTAGGTCACGCCATAGAGACTTGCTTCATAACCTCCATCCCTATGCGAGGTCAAGTCCCGTAGCTCAGTACCTTGGGGTTTCATCCATACACAAACAGTTATAATATGCAATTGATAAACTTGAATGAGATATGATGAATTGGCCTCATAGAATTAAACGACTATGAAACGTTTCATTTATTATTTCATTAATGTCACAAATTGTTGCTAATAAAAGTAGTTTACAAAAAGAGACCTAAACTATTTTGGCTCTTCTAGGGCACTACTCTAACAGTCTCCCACTTGCCCTCAGAGCCAATTACCCATAGCTTTAAGGCCCATCTCCAGGAGATGCCCTTCGAAGACCTTTTGGCTAAGAGGTTTAGTAAGCGGGTCTGCTACGTTTTCTGCCGAGGGTACACGTTCCACAATAACGTCGCCTCTTTCTACGATTTCTCTAATTAGATGAAATCTTCTTAGGATGTGCTTTGACCGTTGATGAGCTCTTGGTTCCTTTGATTGTGCAATCGCTCCGTTATTGTCGCAGAAGACAACGACCGGGTCAGCAATGCTAGGCACTACATCCAACTCTTGGATGAAGTTTTTCATCCACACATCTTCCTTCGCTGCCTCTGATGCAGCTATATACTCCGCTTCACAAGTGGAGTCGGCAGTAGTTTCCTGTTTGGAACTTTTCCAACTTACTGCACCACCATTTAATCGGAATATGAATCCGGACGTGGATTTAAAGTCGTCTACATCCGACTGGAAGCTTGAGTGGGTGTATCCTTCTAATTTAAGTTCTCCCTTTCCGCCGTATACAAGAAATAAATCTTTAGTCCTTTTCAAGTACTTAAGGATGGACTTCACGGCAGACCAGTGATTCTCACCAAAGTTTGATTGAAATCGACTTGTAACGCTCAAAGCTTATGCGACGTCAGGTCTAGTACATAACATAGCATACATTATGCTCCCTATTGCAGATGCATAGGGTATACGAGACATCCTATCCTTCTCTTCTTCTGTATTAGGATACATTGATTTAGAGAGGATCAACCCATGTCTCATTGGCCGGAACCCCCTTTTAGATTCCTCCATACTGAACCGTTTCAGTACTTTGTCAATGTACTGAACTTGGGACATACCTATTAATCTCTATGATCTATCTCTATATATTTTTATACCGAGAATAAAGGAAGCTTCTCCCAACTCCTTCATGGAAAATTGAGTAGACAACCAAGTCTTTGTTGTTTGCAGCATATCTTTCTCATTCCCAATGAGTAAGATGTCATCTATATACAACACCAAAAATTGTACAACTCGCCCACTGATTTTCTTGTAAACACATGGTTCATACTCGTTCTTGATGAAGCCAAACGATTTGACTGTCTCATCAAAACGGATGTTCCAACTTCTAGATGCCTGTTTGAGTCCATAAATGGATCTCTGGAGTTTGTAGACTTTCTGTTCGTTCCCACTGGATATGAAACCTTCCGGTTGTTCCATATAAATGTCTTTATCTAAATCTCCATTTAGAAAAGCCGTTTTCACATCCATTTGCCATATTTCGTAATCATAGTACGCAGCTATGGCTAGAAGTATCCGAATGGATTTAGGCATTGCTACAGGGGAATACGTTTCCTCAAAGTCAACACCTGGCCTTTGAGTGTATCCCTTAGCAACCAACCTAGCCTTGTAGGTTGCCACTTCCCCATCAGCTCCAAGCTTTCGTTTGTAGATCCATTTACATCCTATAGCTTTCTCGCCTTCAGGAAGATCTACCAAGGTCCATACCTTGTTGGAGTACATAGAGTCCATTTCGGAATTCATGGCTTGCTGCCATTTCATCGAATCTCTATCCGATATAGCATCATCATATGATCTTGGATCACTATCCGATTGACCGGTTTCAGTTAGCAAATTGAGTCGGTCTGGCGGTCTAATTGTTCTCACAGATCTGTGAGGGCTTGTGTTTACTTCTTGTTGTGGGAAAGAGGAAGGTTCCATTGCTTGATCATTTGTAGGTTCTTGTTGAACTTCAGTAAGTTCTGCAATCTTGCCTGACTTTTCAACTAGAAACTCTTTTTCTAGAAAAGTGGCATTCCTCGAAACAAACACCTTTTGTTCCGAGGGATCATAAAAATAGTAACCCACAGACTCTCTAGGGTATCCTACAAATTTGCACAAATTGGATCTGGAATCCAATTTGTCTCCCACTAGTCTCTTGACGTATGCAGGACATCCCCAAACTCTAAGGTATGAATAAGTGAGGGGTTTTGAAAACCACATCTTATATGGTATTTCGGGCACAGATTTGGAAGGAACTAAATTAATTATCTTCACGGCCGTTTCAAGGGCATAACCCCAAAACGATATTGGAAGATCCGTGAAACTCATCATGGATCGGACCATATCCAATAAAGTCCGATTTCGTCGCTCGGACACCCCATTTAACTGAGGAGTCCCGGGCGGAGTCCATTGTGAGATAATCCCATTATCTTTCAAATAACCAATAAAGAGATCACTTAAATACTCGCCACCTCGATCTGATCGAAGAGCCTTAATTTTGCGATCTGTCTGGTTCTCAACCTCTGTTTTATACTCTATGAACTTTTCAAAGGCCTCAGACTTATGTTTCATCAGGTACACATACCCATATCTACTGAAATCATCAGTAAATGTGATGAAGTAATTACAGCCGTTTCGGGTACTAACATTTAGTGGTCCGCAAACATCTGTATGGATCAAATCCAAAAGATTTTGGCTTCTCTCTACATGCCCTTTAAAAGGGGACTTAGTCATCTTTCCCTTTAAACAGGATTCACAAGTGGTTAACTCGTTTAGATCATTCGTACTGAATGATCCTAAGTTAGCCATCTTTAGAAGCCTATTCTTGGAGATATGCCCAAGTCTAGCATGCCAAATCTTTGCTGAAGTTTGGTCATTTGATTTTCGTTTGTTTTCTCGTTCGACATTTAGGAGATTTAAATTAGTATTAGTTAAATACAAACCATTTTGTAAAGACCCTAATGCATGTGAAGAACCATTCTTCAAAATGTAAAACATAGCATTAGTAATAGAGAAGGAAAAACCTTCCAAGTCTAGTACAGGAATGGAAATAATGTTTTTAACTAACTCAGTAACAAATAAAACATTGTTCAATACTGAAATAAAACCATCTCCTAACATTAACCTAACATGTCCTATGGCCTTTGCTGCAACTCTTGCTCCATTGCCCACTCGAAGAACATGTTCTCTTTCATCAACCTCACGGACGTTGCTCATTCCCTGTAACGTATTACAGATGTGAGAAGCGCATCCAGAGTCTAATACCCAGTTATTAGAATTGAATGAAAGGTTAATTTCGATGAGATTTATACCTTTTGTAAGGGTAGCTAAGTACTACTTACAGTTCCTTTTCCAATGCCCTGGTTTCTTACAATGGAAGCACTGATCCTCAGCTTGATTGGCCTTCTTCTTAGTGTTCGTTTTCTTAACCCCACCGGTGGGCTTAAGAGTCTTTTTCTTCTTTTGGAAACCCTTTCCCTTACCCTTCTTTGGCTTTGCAGCCTTAGTCTGGGATGAAGATGAACCTACTAAGAAAACAGTCTTATCCTTCTTCATAGTTCGCTCGGCAGTTACGAGCATGTTCATCAGTTCCTCAACTGAGACTTTAGCTCCATTCATATTGAAGTTTATTATGAACTGTTTGAATGAAGGTGGCAGAGAGGTTAAGATCAAATCTATGTAAAGCTCATTATCCATGATCACCTCGAGACTTGCAAGCTTTTCAATAAGGCCTAAAGCCTTAATACAGTGTTCATGAACACTTGATCCCTCAGCCATCTTGAGTGAGAATAACTCGTTAGACTCTGCGAATCGATCAATCCTATTGATCGGCTTGTAAATCTGTTCCAAGTGAAGATGGATCTCAGCCGAGTGGCGCATCTCAGCATGCTGCCTCTGCAACTCGGGAGACATAGTGGCAAGCATTAAACATCTAGCCTGTAGATCATCTTCTTGCCACTGGAGAGCTGTTTCCCTTTCATCGGCTGCCATGTCATCAGGTATGACATCGGGAGGAGACTGTGTCAATACATAGGTCCTCCTTTCAGAATCCAAGACAATCTTGAGATTGCGTAGCCAATCAGCATAATTCGAGCCAGTCAATTTATTGCACTAAGTGGATTTTTAGACATCACGGTTTTAGCAGAAAATCTACATGTAAGCAGAAAACGTAGTATGAGTGACGGATATGAAATAATAACAATTACAAATGATATGGACTTTTATCAAATGTAGTCTCCCACTATTTTAATCAAACTCCTTTGACCCCCTAATAATTTTAGAAAAACCATCTTTTTCAAATAGTCGGTATTAAGACCCCCAAGCACTTATCACCGAACCCACGACTCGTGAGACATCCGACTTTAAGCCTCAAGGTAGACGATCTTATCATCAATTGTATCTCTATACAACTCTTAATATTATTTTGCATTACCTTTCATATAGACCACGACTCGTGCGACATCTATACTAATTAGTATTTAAATCCGACCCGTCAATCCCTAAGATTTCTCCATCACCATTATGAATATCCCACGCCTCGTGGCCAATACCATAATTTTGACTTTGAAAATTTGCATCTTTTATGCAAAGAATTATTTTAGTTCAATTAATCTCGTCATTTCGTATCCCACGCCTCGTGGCCAATACTTAATGATTTGATTAATTCTAAAACAAATAATTCTATTGACGGAATGCTTGGAAATTTATAAAATCGAATTTTATCCTTCAATTTCCATTTGGATTTAATATTTATATTGTCTGAGACTATCTAAGACGGTTCGGGGTATAAGAATTTCAAAAATTCTACCAAGACTCATCAATTGTAATTATTATCTTATTTTATCTTATTTAATGCATGAACACATTTATGCACATAAAGATAACATTCATAACAAGATAATAAAAATCTAGCATGCTCCTACAAAAATGGATAATCATGGGCTTCCTATGCATGGTCCATAATAGCCATTTTATGGACCATGGTTCTATTCATGCATCAAACGGAATTAAACACACAAAGAGAGCACTTAAATAGAACCCTATTCTATTACATCAAAATAATTGCACCCAAACACTTTTGGGGCCTTGATGGACTTCTTATTCCGTTGCTTGCTCCGTCTTGTTTCTCCATCTCCTAATTTAATTAGAGATCTCACCCTAAAACTACTCTCTTTACAAAATAAAGGGGGAATGCATTTTAAGGGGGAGAAAATGAAAAACAATGCTTACAACAATTGAATAAGAGGCTCGCAGGCTCTCGTTTAAAACTAATATCAAAATGCATAAATAAAATAAAACCATACAAAGCGCAAATAAAGCCCATGATTGATCCAACCATACATCCAATGCATTACATAAAATAAATTTACCAAGTAAATAGTCATTATGTGATTTAAAATCTTTAAATAATTTCTAAAATTATTTATTGACCAAGGATTATCTTTTAATTCACAAATTAAATTAATCTTTCAAAATTTAATTAAATTGAATTCTCTAATCCAATTTAATTCCCATTAGATCTCTATCTAATAAAATCATGCTTCTATTTTAACAATTCGTATTTGGGCAAAATTAATTAATTTTCAAGTAAAACAATTTTACAAAATTAATTTATAAACCTTTAGTTTTAAAAACAATTTTAAAACTGCTTCCGTATAAGCTAAAATCAAATTCTAGCCCAAATTGGGCAAGAAGTAATATTGCTCCAGTGGTTGGGAGTTCCTTTAACAAATTTGAGGTCTAAGGTTCTAATCCTTGCACCCTCAAATTAATCTAATCTTTTTTTTTTTGTTAAAGGGGGCTCATCCGCGTGGGCCTTGCAGAGGCCCAGAGAAGGGCGGGTCGTGGCCCATTCTGCCGGACCCCCGCACGGAAGGACCCCTTCAGTGATGCTGGCCCATAAAGCTACGGGACAAGCTGCTACTTGGGCTTCAACAAAGCCCAGTCAAATGCATGCCCTATTCCGGAAGGGGCCGCGACTTGGGCTGCAAGCAAGCCCAATTCGTTGCCCTGAAGCAGCAGCCACACACTGCACACTGTACAGTACACGATGCACTGTACATATTTATTTTAAAATCTAATTTTAAAAATATATATACATAAATTATAATTTTATGAAATCATGAAAAACAATTTTTTTCGATTTTCACAAAATCTCATAATTTTCATATAAGTTTTAAAACAAGAACTTTTCTTCCGATTTTAAAACTTTGCCAAAACGAATCTCAAATTAAAACAAGCATGACACACATCAACATATTAATCAAATTAATACAAAGAATTAAAAAATCGTAAATCAATCAAAGTATGGCTCTGATACCACTGTTGGAATTCGTCAACCCTAACGCAGCGGAAATTAAAATTTTTTAGGGATTATAAAACAAGTTTTATCGGAATTCCAATTAAGATCAACCTTTGATTCAGATTTACGATTTAAACGGAAGAAGAATCAAATACCTCTTTCGCTTCCAGTTGATGGCGATGATAAGAAGGTTTTCCAAAACCTATCCGGTTCTCTTCTATTCGATCTTCTTCCAAGAATCCCACGCGGAATTCCTCTAAGGTAGTCCACGACTCGTAATTGAATAACTAATCAATTAGCACACTAGAATACTAATTAGATATTGATTATCTAATAGTATTCTCAATACTGTATTGAGAAAAGAGAGAGAAGAGAGACTTGGAGAGAAAGCAGAAAAAGAAGAAAAACAACGATGATTTCTTTCTTCTCACAAATCTGTTTTAATACATAACCCTAGGTCAAAAAACCCTACGGGCTGGTCATGGGCCTTAATTTTAATTACTACTAATTAATTAAAGACCCAATATTCATTTTAATTAATGGACTTAATTTAATTACATTAATTAAATCACAAGTCCAATCTAATTAAATTGGTGGACTTAAAAAATTAATTACTCTTAATTAAATTTCAAGTCCAATTAATTTAAATACACTTATTTAAATTAATGTTAACCCTTTAACATCTATTCTCAATAGCTTAACAATTAAGCATAAATTAATTAATATAATTATTAATTAATTACTCTCTCATATTGTAAATTAAACTCTTTTAATTTATCGATCAATCTCCATTGATCTTCAGATAATCGTGTTGTTCAATTCGAGTCATTGTGTGACCCCTTAGGTTCACCGATGAATAGCAGTAGGCCCACATTCTTAATGTAGTATTTTAGATAACAATTTATCTTATTGATTCAATTATACCCTTTCAATTAATCACTGTTTAATTAAAACTCCTTTTAATTAATCAGTACCTACAGATCATGATCGATGTCTAGTGACAAGCTCATGACCACCCATCTAACAGGTGAAGTTTATGTTGTGAACCTTTCAGTTTCATGGATACCGTGAGATAAGATCCTTCTATCGTCCAATCCCCGATTAGGACCTAGGGCATGGGAATGATAGAACCCTATTAGTCCTAATGCTATGAATTAATTCTAATAGCAACTCCATTTGATCTAACACTCTAGGAAACCCATTTCCTAATTTAGATCTCACTACCTTGCGCAAGGATTTAAGTGGAATGTGCTACAATAGAACTCATGGGTGATTCACTCGTTCTTCTAGACGAGCGATAGATTCTATGTTGGCCTCTCATATGCCCCCATACATGATTCGAACAATGCCAACATGCAACCATAGCGAGATTCATGGAACCCATGAATCTCTAGGCGCATATCAAACATTACCCTTGTCTTGCACAGAGCATCAATGGAGCCTCAAGTCTAAGGACCATTTAGACACTACCATAACTAGGGAACCAACCTCATCATTAAGGCATAAAAGCCTTACCCCATTGAGGTGTCCCCATCGGGATCCTCAGTGCACTTGTTCCCTAACAAGCACCCCCATACGCATGTGAATGTCCCTACATTCAATACTTATGAAACAAAGTAACCTTTCTAAAAGGCACGTCGTATGAGCAAGTCTCAAACGAGTCATGTCAACATCCCCGTGCTTATTAGACTCTTCGACTTGGAGTTGGTTTAGGTCACGCCATAGAGACTTGCTTTATAACCTCCATCCCTATGCGAGGTCAAGTCCCGTAGCTCAGTGTGACCTTGGGGTTTCATCCATACACAAACAATTATAATATGCAATTGATAAACTTGAATGAGATATGATGAATTGGCCACATAGAATTAAACGACTATGAAACGTTTCATTTATTATTTCATTAATGTCACAAATTGTTGCTAATAAGAGTAGTTTACAAAAAGAGACCTAAACTATTTTGGCTCTTCTAGGGCACTACTCTAACACTTTCATCCTCTTGGACCTGGCTTGTGCTGCTACTTTCTTCCCCTGTTCTTGAGTGAACTGCTGCTGTTGTTTGTTCGTTCTGCAACACTCTCCCCGGGCGGGGAGAGTTTGAACTGGAGTGTCCCCGGGCGGGGACACCTTATGCAGATTCTTTCTGCAAGCACCTTCCCCGGCCGGGGAAGGGTGCGTGGGAATTTCACCCGGGCGGGTAGCTCCCTTCTGCTGCGCCTTCTTTCCTTTTTCTGCTGTTGCGTAGGTGTACAGTATATATATATATATATATATATATATATATTCATAACCTGGTGCACCGGCTATTCTTCCTTCTCTTTATGTATAATATATATGTGTTAGGTGTGATTTGTGTTTTGCATGCATGTATTGTATATATATATTAATGCATGCATATGTGTTTGTGCAGTACGTATGTATATATATATATATATGTAATGTGTGTGTGTATGTGATTGTATTTTGGTATTCTGGAGTTGAGTTGTTCGGTTGAAGCTTGGGATGGCCAAGAAAGCCACCCGTTTCGTCGCCATTGTTGCTGGAAAGAAAACAGGGCTTCCCTTTGTATTTAATTGAGAGAAGGGAATCACGGAAGTTTGATATTTGTTTATATATATATGACTAATGTATGCTAATAATTAAATGATTGATGCTTATGTATGGTAGTGGAGTGTAAAGATTGTAATGCACGGAAATGAGAATTTGATTTTAGTATGGAATGAGTTTGGGGTGGCCTACTATGACTGCACATTTCATTTAATACCTTATCCATGATTTAATCTAATATTGATGAATTATGTAATGGTGGTGCATATTTAATATGGAATTGGTTGTGAGAAGAATTTGGATTTGGACCACTGGTGTTTTGTGCGTGTGTGTATTGTACGTAAACATAAGTGTTTTATATAGATATATAGATAGATATTAGATTAGTTAATTAAATTGAATCTTTAATTAGTAATTGCGATTGGTGCGTGTGTGTGTTGAATATTATGTGTATGAAAGATTATAGATTTAATTATAATGGATATATTATAAGTTGTTGGCTAGTTTGGTTAATCAATATGCCTATAAATTATTTTATATAGAAATGTGACCTTTAAATTGTAATGTTATGCTATGAATTATGGATTCAATTTATGGAATGATTGGAATGCCTATAATTAGTTGAAATTATAAATTGTTATTTGGAATTCTTGAATTAAATTACTATGAATTATGAATTGAATGAACGTGAAACCTTCGTTTATTGATTAAAATTGATCGATTGACTCGACTTGGCATGATTCATGAAAGGATATGAAACAAATGAGTATGATACCTTCATTTCTTGAAAGTACTTGAATGAATAGCTTGTTTATATGCCTTAAATGCATTAATAGTGCACATGAACGTGTTCATGACATAATATCATCTTTTATGCATTCATATCATGTGTATAACGTTGCCGTGCGTCATATGTGGTTCATATGGAGTCTTGAGTCTTACGTTTGCACTGTGTCAATTCTTTTACAGTTTTCTCCAGGGCGGAGATGCCGGGTTCATAGGATACCTCAAGTCTTTATTTCTTCTTGGTATTGTCGGTAAGGTGTATCAGGTGGGTTTCTCTACTATTTAGTTAAATGACCCTATATACTCCCAATGTGTAAAGATTTCAGCCAAAAGTTATTATATGTATATAGAGTCGCTTTCTAGAGTCAATGATTTCAACGTAAAGCCCTTCTTTTATGAACCTACAAAATGTTTTGGCGAGAAAGAATGAATAAATGCACAGAATGGGGCCCAGGGACTTGGTGTGAGTGGTGACCCGAGGAGGCATGGGCTGGCGGTGATCCCTCACACTAGTTCCACTAATGAACGGCGTAACCGGACCTCGTTAGGAGTTAGCGAGGAATGGATGCTGAGTGCCATCTGGGGAGTCATGTTCCCCTTTTGGTCAATGAATGGATGGTTCGGGCCGATCACCCGGAGGAAGAAGGTGTAAATGTTCATGAATATGCACAAAAGAATGTAATGCATGAAAGAAAGAAAGAAAGAAAGAATGTTTAATGAACTACACGAGGTGTTGGTTGGAGATAATGCACGCCTACTCGCCGGGCCACAAAAGACCTAAGAATGAAAATGAACGTTATAATCCCTTTTGATGACTTAATTATTTTACCCACTTGGGAAACGCTCTAAAAACTTCATTTGGGATTATAACCTACATGTGAATGTTTAAATATTGTTATATATGCTACTTATGCCTCATTTTATACCTACCAGTCTCGTATAGACTGAACCCGGATTGTTTTCAGTATTTTGTAGGTTTGGAGTGCTAGGCGGGAAGTCTAGTTTGTTCAGTCTTTCGGTTAAGTCAGAGTCGGTCCATGTGTATATTGAATCATGATTTGTTTAAGTATGAAGATGTATTGATTATTATTGCTTTCATGAATGAGTTTATAATAGCAAAAGGAACCCGTAGATTTGGTTTTGTGATTTTATTGGAATTTCGGGGATTAGGTATCTATGCTAGTTGAACCCGTTGCTCTTTGTTTATCTTGTAAATTATGTATGTACCTTGCTTCCGCTTTGGTAGAGTTTCTGTTTTATTGTCTCTTTGGTTGCGAAAGTTAGCTCCGCCTAGCCTAGCGAGTGTGTTTGTCCCCGTTCGCCGAGATTTAGCTCGGGTATGGATTGTCCATTTCATATTCGGGTCGGGTCTCGGTGCGGGGGATGTGGTACCTTGCGCTCGGGTGCTACATGAATATACTATATCATATCATAATTCATGCATTTAACTAAATAAAATTCACATATATCATCATATTTTCCTAAACTAGCATAAATAACATATATTTCATAAAATAAATTCCTAAAGCATAATTTAATTAAATCTAAGCATGCTATAATTCATAATATATTAAGAACATAAAATAAAGCATGAATAATAAAAGAAAATCACACCTTATGTAGGGAGAGAGCTTGGGCCGAAAATGAGAGAGAAATGAGAGGATTTTGTGTGTTCTTGAAATGTGAGGTTTAGGGGGTATTTATAGGTAGTCATGAGGGGTCTTAGAGCAATTTCTAAGAGTTTAGGGGAGATGTGGATGCTTCATAACCTAAACAAATGCTTGGTAGCTAAGTGGAAAATGTGGTTGAACTATAGCTTAAACAAATGCTTGGTAATTATATAAGAAATGTGGTTGAATTATATTCTTTTATTTAAACTTTCTAGAAGGCTTATGTTGTCATGGATGATGTCATATTGAATAAAAATAAATATAAAATGGTATAAAATTTATTCAAGAGTCGAGAGATGAAAACTGGAAGTAGTAAATTAATGAAAGAACGAGTGAAAAATAAGCTTCGTTATGATTATAGATGTGGAATATTTAGGTTTTTCGTTTACAAGTCATGAACGTTAAAGATGATAAAAATCATGGTAAAATTACGTAAACGAAGCTATGACGAAGTTTAAAAGTTGGAAAAATTATCGTAGCTTAGAGAAAAATTCAAGAAACGTTTTAAGTAAAATTTTGAATATTAAATGAACACTAATTGTTTAAAATAAAATAATAATTTTTAAAAGGGAAAATATTTATAAAATCTGCTATGATTGGAATCAAGTTTTGGTAAATGCATGAAAATTCACAAAATAATTCAAGGATCGTTTTGACTATAATATTGAATACGGAAAACCTTGAAATTCGGAAATCTCTAAATTTAGGGTTAAAGTAGGGTTTTTGGCTGGTTTTGGTTATTACGGGAGTTATAATGAAAATTAGGGTTTGAGAATGCTATCAAAATTCATAAAATTTTGTAAGGATTCATTTGAGCCCAATATTGGATAGGTAAAGGTGGCTTGGAAAATTTCTACGTTTAGGGTGTTAGGAATAGTGCCCTAGAATTCCGATTGTATGTCCGCTTTGTGCTTTTCCTTATTGTAATCACAGACAATCTTTGAATGAAATAACGAATTGAGGCAACACTTCTTTATATGCTCTTGTTTGGTATGCGTTTACTTTATCTGTGCATGTATGAGAACTCCCCTAATCCTGATGACTTTAGGACTCTACCATTTAGGTGAAATGGTTCATGAAACGAGCCCTATATCACATAAGTCATGATTAGTAAAATACTCCAAGCCGATGAGTCCTACAGACAGTGGGAGTGTCAACCTGGCTCCTCTAAGGCTTGCTTGTGGGATCACGCCCTTAAGAAGGACCACCTTGTTTCATGGAGGTGCAAAGTGTATAGTTGATACATGCGTGATACATGAGGGTGCTTACTTTAATAAGTAAGTTCACTGAGGTGCCCCGTGTGAGAACATTCCTAAATGGGAAAGGAAGTTTATATTTCAGGAAATGGAAACTTCCAGATTAGGAAATATCTCACAAGTCATTGATGTGATTAATTGATCCTTAGACTTGAGGTTCCTTGTCACTTTATGAGTTAACTCTGTAGTCTTAGGTATAAGCTTTAAAGGGTGTCGTCTTAGACAACTGATTCAAGGCTTATGCTGGGGCTGCACAAGTGATTCATGAAAGTGAATGAGAATCAAGAAAGGACCTACACTTGCATTTGCAAGGTGATCTCTTATTGTGTAAGTCATTCATAGGCCATATGGAGTCCTTGGCCAAGGCAGTAGATCAAGACATCAAGAAAAGAGTTTCTTGGATTGAGATCAAATGGATATGAAATGCACTTAGCTTTAAGACCGGATTATTAGGGTTCTGATTATTCCCTTGCCCTAGATCTTGGTTGAGAGATAGTAAGTAGGAGGATTGTATCTCACATGAATCAATGACTTAAAGGTTCTGTCGAATCCGAACATTCCAATTTAGCTAGGGGTTAAACACCTGTTGCTAGACCATGGTCGTTTAATCTGTGGACTGATTAATTAATTAGTGAATTAATTAATTAGGGTCACTGCTAATTGAATTGAGAACCTAGAGGGTCACACACAACAACTTAGTTACATGAGTTGAGGCTTAAAAATGAATAAACGAGTTAATCGGGCCTAGAGGGTTCCACACGTGTGGGTCACGTGAGTGACACGTGTCCTTGTGACACGTGTCCCACACGTGTGAATATATATATTGTATATATATATTGAATAATTAAATGTGTTAATTATTTAATAGACTTTGGTTTAATTTTGAATTAAAAAGAAAGTCTAATTTTGGAGAAAAATAATCTAGTTAATTAATTATGAATTAATTAATTAGATAAAATAAGTTATTTATTTTAAATAAATAAAGTATAAAATTATCCAAAAATAGTTTGGATATTTTAGCTCTCTTGAAAGTTGATTTGAATTAGAATTCAAAGTCAAAGTCAAAATTACTTGATGATCAAGTAATAGGAGAGAGAGAGACCAAAATCCTAGCCCATTAAGGACTAGGAATTTCGGCACCCTCTCTCTATAAATAGGGGAGCTCGAGCTCCTCTAGGAGCTAATTGGCAATTCTTTTGGTTCATGTGTTGAACACCTTCCTTTCTCTAAGATTAAATAAAACCCTAGGTTAAGCCTAAACACTAACTAGAGAACTAGCATCCTTACTAGTTAGATTGTGATCAAGTTGGTGGACTTTCTCTAGAGACTTCAAGTTAGAAGTTTGAAGATTCGAGCTTTACCAAGGAGAGGGGATCAAGCCGCGAGAAGAGCGTTCTTGGGTGGCTTGAAACGCTTCAAGAAAGAATAAAAGAAAAGTAAGTTTTCTATCTCTACGAATTTGGTTACACGATTGCGAGTCCAAGGTTCTTTTGTTGGGAAATTTTTTAAATTCCGCTGCTTTCTGATTCGTGTTTTCCAACATAGGGATGAATAGTGACTACAGACTTTAGAAGGAATTCTTCTTGGCCCGGAATCCAGGATGTTACAATCCACCCCCCCTTAAAGAGAATCTGTCCTCAGATTCTACTCATGTTCCATAATAACTTTAGATAGTGTCTATATTCTTACTTAAGAAAAGACAAATTATTCGAGATGTAAATGCGCGTATAACTTGTGATGCAATGGATGAATACATGGCGCCAGGGTCTTGTAGGATGGCAACTGGCGTGTTTAGAGTGCCTACCTTTTATAGTTACTTTTGGGGAAGTATCATGAGCTGCAATCATCTTTATAGAGAGTATGTAATGCATGATAGTTAAAAAGGATTTGCAGATGATCATATGAATAAAAGTTTCAGGTAAGAGCACTTAATACATAATACATTTAGCAATGGTAAGACATATAAAGGCACAGTAAGTCATTATGTTATTTTTCCGGTCCTACTGGTATCTTGAAGCAATTCTAATAACTTAAGGTTTGAACGATTTAGAAAGTGTAAGTGAAGTGTTTCCATGAGTTAGGAATGCTAGTATGATGAAGGAGATGTAGATCTTGTAACCGAATCTACCAAGAATTTGATAATTTTGAAGAGTACTGAAGGATTTGATAAACCTTGGGATTTTGGTGTGGGTTAAGACTGTTTGCTTGACTTGATCGAGGAAGGGTTTAGTACTACAATTGCAACAAATCACATGCTGGTCGGCCGCCCCAACAGTGATTGATCACAATTTAAGCACTAAAGATACAAGAATACTTATGAGGTTCTAAGAACCATAAACCCCAGATTTCCCCAACCTGGAGCTCGATACCACTTTAATTGTAGCGCCTCCCAACATTACAACCCCGCACCGCAATACTTCCTGAGTGGAGGTTAGACCCAACACTCAGGAAATACTACGGCGAACGGTCAGGATAATATATGAATGGAGTATATGTCACAGTGCAGCGGAAGATAAAGAGATTCAACTTTACCAATGATCGGGGAGGATAACGTACAATGAACAAGGATTATCATTATTGATCAAAGTAGTCCGCAAATGTAACGCCCCAGTTTTTCTATTATGTATTTCATGATATTTGTGAATTATATTACTAAGTGTCTACATGAATTTTATCAACTTGTAATTTATGGCATGATTCATATTCATTTGATTAGTGCTATTTAATTTTCTTGATTTGAAAACTTGTAATTATGATTTAAATTATAACTTCGTGAATTCAATTACGTGAGTGTGTATTTAATTTTCCAAGCATGATTTAAGTGATTTAGCATAACATGTATATTTATTCAAATTCATTTCATCATATTCTTTTAGAGCCATATATATATATATATATATATATAATCATCTCCCATACATGCCAAGTTGATATATCTCTAACTTGTAAATTTCTAAGAGACAAGGGCTTATGTGCAAATAAGTTTTAATGCCAAGACTTTTCATCCCACTTTAATTATATGCAATGCATACATATATGCATATATATATCTTGACTCATTTAATTATATACACACATACATACCTTTTCTTCTTCATTTTTCATTCATGACACAAGTTCTAGATATTCTCTCTCTCCCTCCCTCTCCATACCGATCCAAACACCCAAGAAGGAAGGAAGAAGACTTCATCATTTTCAAGCTAGATTTTGGGGAAAATTTCCTACTTTGAAGGATCATCATCATACCATCATCTCTTCTTTCATTTCTTTCATTCAAGGTAGATTGAGACTTGGTTTAAATTCTTTAAGTGATGCTTGAAGTAGGGTTTGATAACTATAATGTGATTCTTTGATTTTGTGGTTAGAAGTATGATTATGAGCATGGAACTTGAAAGCTTGCATGAATTCTTGAATTATATGAGAAGTTAATGGCATGGAAATTATATAGGTTTGTTGGAAGAGTTTTGGATGATCAAAGCATGTTTCCATGGATTATATGATGTTTAATTGATATATATGATCATATACATGATATATGATAGTTTTGGGTTAGTTAATTGCATTGATTTGGTGTTGGAATGGCTTGGGAGCCAAATCCCGTGTCTATACCCTGTTTTCCCTTCGTATTTGCTGCTGGAGAGTGATCCACGGGCGTGGATTTTGACCCACGGCCGTGGATTTTCGTCCAGAAACTTGGGGGTTTCGGTAAGAGTGATCCACGGGCGTGGATTTTTGTGCATGGAGAAATCCACGACCGTGGATCTTCCTATGTTTTCAGCCTGAGTTTGTTTTGCTCCGTTCTCCCTCATACGAACTCCGATTGACCTGATTCTTGAACCGACGGAAAGCTCTTGAAGTCTAGAACAACCTCCAATTGGAATCACCTCAATATATTTTCTCATTTTTAAGATATTATCAATTGTTTTGGTGTCACTACTTTACCGACAAATTGCAATCATCCAACTTCAAGCTCACGCCATTTCCTCCTCACTTTGAACTAGAAAAAGATCTATATATCATCGGAAAGATCTTTGTGTATATCTTCATTCCCAACAAACAAAACCCAATTCCAATTTCTAGAATTAAAGATATTCCAGTTTTCCCCCAACATGTAAGTTTCATAAAATTGTCCGTTTTTACCAAACTTCACCAAAACCTTCCTTATTGCATTCCTTTCACTTCCTTGGCTCCCATATGTGAATTATATGTTATATATACTTGATTAATTGACAAGTATTCTCCTAGTTGACACTTCTTGTTACTTAATTGCTCAAACGTTATTGTGTGACTCCATGCCCTATATGAATTGAACTTGAAATGATTGAATGATATGAATATGTGACTCCTTGAGAGTGATTTCATCTCTTAGATGTTAATTGGTTCTCATACATGCTAAGTGTCACTTGATTTCTAGTTTTACTTAATTACATGAGCATTGTCGTGTGTCATACATGATCTCATATTGAGTCTTGTCTCACGAGTTTCCACTATTCCCTTTCTTATCCAGTTTTTCTCCAAGGCGGAGATCATTGACCGTTTGGGCACTTTCTTGTATCCTTGTCTTGTTCCGTCACTCCTCAGGTGAGGTTTAATTTCTAGATATATAGAACCCTTACGACCCTACGTGATGTTTTCGGCCAAAATGTATCTATATATCTATAGTTTTCCAAACCTTATTGATTTTCAACTGATTTCATGGAACGGATTGATTGATTGTTTTGGCGAGTAAAACATGTTCACTTTGGGCCCGAGGGTAGTGTATTGAGCCAACCGAGGAAGCAAGGGCTGACGGGTAACTTTTGCATTATCCTCACCAAATATTGGGGTCACCCCTGAATCCACCAGGAGGTTTGGTGGAGGAAGGAGCCCGCCGGGCTTAGAGACTCATGAACCCTATGCCCAGATTGATTGGATGGCGGGGCCTTGCAATCCCCCATCACCCGGAGGAAGAAGGATGGATTATTGAAATTGTTAATTGTGCACTGAAATGTATTGCTTGATCACTTAATCAATGAATAATTGAATTATTGTACACAGTCGGAGAAAGGTTGGAGAATTGCCCTCACTCGCTGGGCCACTGATTGATTGAACTAAATTGTATCGAATTGATTGTATTGTTAAATTGATTAGTTGTAATCTCGGGCACGAATTACTTTAATATCTGAACTTATATTGTTTCTTTTATGAAAACTTACCCGAGATTATAGCTTGCATGGTATTTGCGCTTATATTTATTTAAACCCCTCATTCAGTCTTCGGTAGACTGACACCCTCACTTTTCAGGTACTCACTGTCGTGTGCTAGGCGGGAGTCCGAGTTGTGTCTTTTGTTTAGCTGAGTCTAGCATCGCATTTTCATGTTCTTGGTATTTCTGTCTTTATCATGTTAGGTTCCTGGTAGCTTTGCAGACTTATGCATGTATAATATGTTGGAGATGATAATGTATTGATATATGAGCTTTTGGATATTTGGTATATGATAATGAAATGTTACTGTTTATACTTCCGCTTTCGAATTTTCATGTATTGGATTTAATTGAATTGGGGTCTAGTCCCGCCTAGCTAGATTGTTTCTTGCATTATCACCCGTTCGCTATAGTCTTAGTTCATGTACGGATCATCCATTTCGTATGTGGACTGAGCTATAGTGCGGGCGTGTGGCATCTCGGCGTTCCGGGTGCTACATCTAAGGTGGTATCAGAGCTCGGTTTCAAAACTGCGGTTCTAGCGTCGTGTCGTGTCAAGTCTAGGTCGAACGACATAGGATTAATTGATAATTTGTGAGTCTTGTATCCTATTTGCAACTACTTGAACTTATTTGAATTTATTTGAACTTGCTTGAACATCCTTGAGCCATTTGATGACTTGTGCATGACATTGATTCGTGTTACTACTTGATCATTAAATGACCTTCTATGGCTTAGAATTTATATGTTTAATGTGTTTTACTTTAACTTAGTTGAATTAATTGTTGCATTTTGCATGAAATATGTGTTTAAATGCTAATTATGTGTCATATGCAATCACTGACCCCATGCATTTATAATTGAGACAAGTTGTGATTATAGGCTATAAGGGTCATATCAAACCACGGCCAATTTCTAAGACAACCTCAACCTATCGTAAGCTCCCTTCTCTAGCCTTAAAGTTATGAGGGACGCACCGGGGAACTTTACACGAGAATTCAAGAGACATGGATTTTTCTAATTGGGTTTTAAGACAAGTGATAAGATGCGGAATAGAAGGATCCACGGTTGGAGTAACTTACAGGATCTAGTGAGGTTAGGGGAAATTAAGGAAGAGGTGAAGATAATAACTCAAGGTTTAAATTTGTAAATGAATTGAGGATCTTCTGCTTGCTGGAACTAAAATCAAAGTGTGCGAAGAAGGTAACTCAAGCGATTTGGGTTGAGGCAAAATTTTGGGAACTAAGTTTAGGATGAGTCGAGATCCTTCGGGCCTTGGGATAGGATTTGGATCAACTTGGAAAATTAAGAAATTGACCGATTTTGGGCTTATGGAAATAACAAATGGGAAGGATTGAACAACGAGGTAATGGATGTGGATCTACAAGAATTGAAATATTTTGAATTGCAGGTTGAGGAAGAAGTCGGATGGGAAGGGTTAAAGAGAACGACTATTATGGTGACTCCAAGTTCATGGTAAATTAAAGTATTAAAGATTCTATATTTGGTCGGATTGAGTCTATTTTTCATATCCAAGCTAAATTATCGTGTTGTGCGGTTAAATTGGGAGATAGGGAGTAACAAATGGAAACAGTAAAGAAAGGCAATGAGCTTATAGAGGGAAATTAGACGTTCAAGTGTAAGAATTGGAGGGAGAGTAGTGCTTTGGGAGAAGTTGGGATACTAACTTCATAAGTGGAAAAGAATTTGAATTCAAAGATCACAAATTTGGCTTATAAGGTTATATGAGTGATACAAGAAAACTCCGATCGAGAAAGATAATTACGGGGAAGGTTTGAGCAATATTTAGAAATTATACTTCGGAAGGATTATGTAGGGAAGGAACCGAGTTCAAGAAATTTCAATTCTCTAGCAATGGGAATGCACAAGTTGATGTTAGAGATTTTAAAGAGTTGGAATACCGTGGGTAATAAGAAATGACTAATAAATTCGAGGCAACCTTGTAATTCAACAAACAAGAAATGAGTGCTAAGCTAGAGGATATAACTACGGTGACAGGTTTAATGCATTCATGGCACGTGCATCATACGTTGTTTTAAATTATCTAAATTTCTTTTATTTATATGAGCATCTTTAATTGATATAAGTGCTTCAACATGTTGCATCTTTAATTGGTTGCAAGGGTGATATATGCATCGGCATCTTAACCCAACATGCATTTTAAGTGTTTTATTGATAGGAACTCTCCCCACTTTACTTATCAAGCAACATATCCATCTTCTTAAATGCATCCTAGATTCCTATTTCAAGCATCCACAGAATGTTCGGCCACGTACCAGTCTTCAAAAAATAGCAACCCCTTTTCATATTCAAACACAAAAATACCAAAACAAGATTTTCCCTAATCAAATTATAACAGAGAAGCTCAAATATGATTGGTATTCTATAATGCTCAATGGGAATGCTCCATATCCCACCCGAAGTCTAACTAAAGCTGGCACCATCACAGGAATTACCTCAAATTCACAATAAATATATTTCATTCTCATAGTTAACAGCGTAAGAATCATCAACCGAATCATCTGGAGCAAATTGAGGGTAACAACAAGTGTATTTAAATCATAGCCAATAGATATCAAAGGGGAAATACCGACTCTTTTGATAAATGTCTGAAGCACACCAACTCATCTTAGACTCAACTCCAGCCATTTTATATATTCTTCATCCAGTACTACCAGTATTGACAGATTTAGTATTTTCAAAAGAGTTTCATCATCAATGACACAGCATGACTAAAAAAAAAATTAAATAATTCAAAGAGTAAAACAAAGTCATAACTGGGTCCATTCCATAGCAACAAAACTACAGCGGTTTAGACTACAATAAGGCAGTAGCTAAGCAAGAACATAGTTCAAAAAGAACAAGCCATAAATTTACCAATTCTTAAGAGGAGCAACAAAAATTGTTTACCATGACTGTCTTAAAACATATAAAAAGCCAACAAATAGAGTCATACACAAAAAGTAATAATACCTAGACTTGGGTTTTTCCAATTCAACAACTTCGTATATCCTGTTTACATCCAAGCTGAAGTCGAGATTTCGAGAACTGCCGATTTGGATAAGCTAATAGTTAATGATACATATGGATATAGTGGCAACAAAAGTGAGCAATTTAATTAACAAAATCCAGAACCAGTACAAGTTGAAACTTAAACCTGGCGTCAAATAGAACGTCATAACAATTTTTAACAACCCTAAAATATGATCTTCATTAGCCCCTATTAGGGCATGCACAAAATCTCCAAGAATCATTAAACCACACAAAATCAAAAACACTTTCAAAGAGAGAAAAAGAGAGAGACTGACTATGGGAGGTCTAAACGGGTGGATCTTCACAGAGTTGAGAGCTCCGAGGACGGTGGAGCAAACCACTCCAGCGGCGACGCTACGACGACGGTGGAGCAGCTCCTGGTCCGCCTTGATTCCCACGAACTCAGGTGAAATCGGGCTGGGTTTCGCCTCTTTCCTTCAGCTACCACCGTTGATCGGACAAGATGGGTTGCTTCAATTTCCTTCAATTTGCTTCAATTTCCTCTTTCACGGTTGGGTTTCTTTCTTTCAATTTCAGATATTGTATTTTTGGACAATGAATGGCTTGACTTTGGTTGGACAACAAATTTCAGGTGTTGGAATTTTGGCACTAACATTTCACTTCCCTCGTTTTTTACCGCCAAAAAAGGAGAGATGTAGTAATGTGTAATATTATATATATGTATATTAAGACACTTAATTTAAAATGTCATTATAACTTACATATATTGTGACGCTTTATATATAAATGCCATATTATTAGTAGTTTAGTGAATCAATAATTTAATAAATAAGAGAAATTAAATTAAATAACATGATTTTACAAAAAGCGTCACAACATGTAATATGTTGTGACGTCTTTTAACAGGCGTCACTACAGGGCATCAAAACAGACCTTTTTTCTAGTAGTGTCACAACGGACCTTCAGGGCATGACAGTGTGTTTACAAGATAAATCGTAGAAGCTGGATTGGATTGTTGTTTAAGTATTGGATATCGAGGATTGTAATGTCCGACGCTTTGGGAAAAAGGAATATCTAACATCAAATCAAGTGTTGAAACGGACAACCACTATAGATGTTTTCTAAAGCAATGGTGAACGGTACATCTAATCATGCATATCACGTGCATCATGGATTTCATAGTTGACGTATATAATTCCTTGTTAACTGCAAATTTCTTTTATGTGATCGGAGATTGATGCAATTGATCTTGCTCTACTTGCTCCCTATGTGATAACTATATAAATATGTTTATAATTGTTCTCTTAAATTGTTATTTTGTGCGAATGAGAGACGGGGTTCTTTCATTACTTTGTTGAGAAACGGGGTTCTCTCATTGCTTGTTGGAGAGACGGGGTTCTCTCTGTGCCTGCTTGAGAGACGGGGTGCTCTCATTTCTTGTTTGAGAGATGGGGCTCTCTCATCGCTTGTGTAAAGATTTAGAACTCAAATATAGACCTGGGGACCAAGTCCTCTTAAGGGGGAGAGAGTTGTAACGCCCCAGTTTTTCAATTATGCATTTCATGATATTTGTGAATTATATTACTAAGTGTCTACATGAATTTTATCAACTTGTAATTTATGGCATGATTCATATTCATTTGATTAGTGCTATTTAATTTTCTTGATTTGAATACTTGCAATTATGATTTAAATTATAACTTCGTGAATTCAATTACGTGAGTATGTATTTAATTTTCCGAGCATGATTTAAGTGATTTAGCATAACATGTATATTTATTCAAATTCATTTCATCATATTCTTTTAGAGCCATATATATATATATATATATATATATAATCATCTCCCATACATGCCAAGTTGATATATCTCTAACTTGTAAATTTCTAAGAGACAAGGGCTTATGTGCAAATAAGTTTTAATGCCAGCACTTTCCATCCCACTTTAATTATATGCAATGCATACATATATACATATATACATATATATATATATATATATATATATATATATATATATATATATATCTTGACTCATTTAATTATATACACACATACATACCTTTCCTTCTTCATTTTTCATTCATGACACAAGTTCTAGATATTCTCTCTCTCCCTCACTCTCCATACCGATCCAAACACCCAAGAAGGAAGGAAGAAGACTTCATCATTTTCAAGCTAGATTTTGGGGAAAATTTCCTACTTTGAAGCATCACCATCATACCATCATCGATTCTTTCATTTCTTTCATTCAAGGTAGATTGAGACTTGGTTTAAATTCTTGAAGTGATGCTTGAAGTAGGGTTTGATAACTATAATGTGACTCTTTGATTTTGTGGTTAGAAGTATGATTATGAGCATGGAACTTGAAAGCTTGCATGAATTCTTGAATTATATGAGAAGTTGATGCCATGGAAATTATATGGGTTTGTTGGAAGAGTTTTGGATGATCAAAGTGTAATAGCCCGGATCAGGGCCCGGTCGTAAACGTTAAGTCAGGGGTATCATAAAAGCGTTTATAGACCTTGATCCATATTTAAAATACTTCATACATTGCATCTTTAAGTGAAATACGTGTTCTTTTGTGATATTATGTTATTTCGAGGGAAATTCGGCATTAAAACCCTAAAGTACTATTCATTTCCCGAACCATTTATGCCCCGTTTTGTCAATGGAATTTTAAAGGATCAAAACTCATGATTTTTAATCATTCAAACTTGTTTTCCAAGTCCCGAGAACCTTTTATGAATTTTTGAAGTAATTTAGGATTTTCTTTTAAAAAAGTTATTATTTATCGCCGAAATGAACTTTTGATTGGTACACCCCTCAATATTATACTTAAAATGATCCTTGAATTATTTCATGAATTTCGATATGATTTTCAAGCCCTAGTTCCGACCCTAGCTCGAGGTAAACGAAACGTTTAACGAATAAGTTACTATTCATTTCAAGAATTACAACTTTTAAACCGTACGTCCGATTTTGACGTATGAGTAGTCGACTCGAATGAAATTTTATTGCCCTAACTTTGAACATTTTTTCCATTCTCGTAGCTACTCGTTTGAAGGTGAAATGACCTAAATATCCTTTTTCTATCATTTTATATTTAATTTTGATTAGAAAACTATTTATTTCTTAAAAATTCCAAAAGAAACCCCGCGTAGCCCCTTTGTGCAATTAATAATTGCAATTGACCTTTGATTTTGCCTATAAATAACACCAATCCCTTTCATTTTTGTTTGCCCAAAAAAATTGTTCAGCCGACTACATAAGGTTAGCTTTCTCTTTTCTTTCCTTTTTGTTTTCATTTATTTAATTTAAGTTTTTATTATGTTTTAATTTTAGATTTTAGTTTATGTTTAGTTTTAGATTATTTTATGTTTTGTATTATACATGAGTTATTTGTTTAAAATTTTATTTTAATTGCATGAATTACATAATTTATGTTCTATAAATTATAGTTTATTTTGAAATGTGTTACATAATTTAATTATGCTACAATTTAATTATGTGACAACTATGAGGACATGTTACATGTTATATTTGAATTATATCATGATTTTAGTTAGGTAATTTAATGTGATACATGATTTAATTGTGATACATGTTACTTGAATAATAATTATAACCTATAGTTTTAAATTGTTACATGTTTAATTAATTAGCCTAACCAATTGATATAAGTTATAGTGTACATGTATAAAATACGTATACATATTAGTTTTTCCTACGTATAAATACGGTATGTATTTTGTATAAATACCAAATGTATTTTAGTATAAATACTTAAAGTATTTTCGTATAAGTACCAAACGTATTTTCGTATAAATACTATATGTACTTTCGTACAAATAGCGTATACGCGAACAGTAACTTTGATCGGAATAGTAACTTTGACCGTTGACTTTTTAGCGTTGACTTCTAAGTTGACTTTTTCAGTTGACTTTTCGGCCAACTTTGAATTTCACCTATAAACTCATTTTGACGAGACGGATTCAATGGCAAAAGCCTTTTTCACAAATTTTCAAAAAAAAAAAAAAAAAAAAATCGAAAATCAAAATTAAGCTTTTAAATCAAACTCTTTTCTAGAAATTAATTTTTTTATAACCCTAAGTATGTTATTTAATTTTGTACTATAATTTTTCCAATTAAGATTTAATTACTTATCCGAATTCTTCCTCCGATGAAGGTGATCCTTCTCGATTAATACTCTCTAGTCAATTGTGTGATTCTTTACCTGAATTCCATCATTCAATCATGCATCATTGATCTATACCGGGACCTAGTTCCTTAAGCTTATAGTAGTGTATTACTTACAGGAGTTAAGACCGAGACCTGGAATCCCCAGGGCACCGCTTGATCCCTACCTTCTGCCAACTACTTAACCACCTAAATAAATAGGTGAGGTTTAAACTATTTTCAACTGGAACCATGAATATACATACATATACAAATGATTTCAAAATCAATTCATTCAGATTCAAAGACACTTATCTTTTAAGTTAAACATTTTCCCTTTTGGGACAATGTTTCCATTTTACAGTACTAGTTTCTGACATACCGTTCAGTTCACAATGATACTGTTTTGATTAAAGATCCATTTTCTAAAACTCGGTATGCTTTATGCACTTATGATATTCTAAAATGCAAGCTTCTGAAATTCTGTTCTGTTGGGCCCTGGCGGTTCGGTTGATTAGTAGACCGGGACGCACGCGCCAATGGCTACTAAGATACTGACCGTCTCCTGTTGATCATGATGATGACTATAATCGGAGGTTGGTTATACCACATCATGATCGGGAGAGGTGTGTAATTCCTCCCATTCCTGTTTACGTCACCGCGGGGTAGCTCCCTGGGCGCGACAACCGGAGGAAGAAGGATGGTGCATGTGATTATGGGTATCGGGATCCTAACCGGTCTCGATACCAACCCTGTTAAATGTTTTGGGAGTAAAGGTTGGAGAACGCCTAGCTTGCGGGCAAATTCAGTTTTGAAAACTGGTTCATACTTTTGAAAATATACCTTTACCCTATCCCTTTTGCAAATATACATATGAACCAGCACCCCTGATGTAGCACCCGAGCGCAAGGTACCACATCGCCCGCACCGAGACCCGACCCGATTATGAAATGGACGATCCATACCCGAGCTAGATCACGGCGAACGGGGACAACACACACGCTATGCTAGGCGGGCTAACCCTTAAAACCATAAAATCAGAGTGATTACAAATGCGGAAGCAATAACTGGCCAATATATAACAATAATCATTCAAGTTCCAACTTTGAAGCATCATCATCATACCATCATCTCTTCTTTCATTTCTTTCATTCAAGGTAGATTGAGACTTGGTTTAAATTCTTGAAGTGATGCTTGAAGTAGGGTTTGATAACTATAATGTGATTCTTTGATTTTGTGGTTAGAAGTATGATTATGAGCATGGAACTTGAAAGCTTGCATGAATTCTTGAATTATATGAGAAGTTGATGCCATGGAAATTATATGGGTTTGTTGGAAGAGTTTTGGATGATCAAAGTGTAATAGCCCGGATCCGGCCCGGTCGTAAACGTTAAGTCAGGGGTATCATAAAAGCGTTTATAGACCTTGATCCATATTTAAAATACTTCATACATTGCATCTATAAGTGAAATACGTGTTCTTTTGTGATATTATGTTATTTCGAGGGAAATTCGGCATTAAAACCCTAAACTACTATTCATTTCCCGAACCATTTATGCCCCGTTTTGTCAATGGAATTTTAAAGGATCAAAACTCATGATTTTTAATCATTCAAACTTGTTTTCCAAGTCCCGAGAACCTTTTATGAATTTTTGAAGTAATTTAGGATTTTCTTTTAAAAAAGTTATTATTTATCGCCGAAATGAACTTTTGATTGGTACACCCCTCAATATTATACTTAAAATGATCCTTGAATTATTTCATGAATTTCGATATGATTTTCAAGCCCTAGTTCCGACCCTAGCTCGAGGTAAACGAAACGTTTAACGAATAAGTTACTATTCATTTCAAGAATTACAACTTTTAAACCGTACGTCCGATTTTGACGTATGAGTAGTCGACTCGAATGAAATTTTATTGCCCTAACTTTGAACATTTTTTCCATTCTCGTAGCTACTCGTTTGAAGGTGAAATGACCTAAATATCCTTTTTCTATCATTTTATATTTAATTTTGATTAGAAAACTATTTATTTCTTAAAAATTCCAAAAGAAACCCCGCGTAGCCCCTTTGTGCAATTAATAATTGCAATTGACCTTTGATTTTGCCTATAAATAACACCAATCCCTTTCATTTTTGTTTGCCCAAAAAAATTGTTCAGCCGACTACATAAGGTTAGCTTTCTCTTTTCTTTCCTTTTTGTTTTCATTTATTTAATTTAAGTTTTTATTATGTTTTAGTTTTAGATTTTAGTTTATGTTTAGTTTTAGATTATTTTATGTTTTGTATTATACATGAGTTATTTGTTTAAAATTTTATTTTAATTGCATGAATTACATAATTTATGTTCTATAAATTATAGTTTATTTTGAAATGTGTTACATAATTTAATTATGCTACAATTTAATTATGTGACAACTATGAGGACATGTTACATGTTATATTTGAATTATATCATGATTTTAGTTAGGTAATTTAATGTGATACATGATTTAATTGTGATACATGTTACTTGAATAATAATTATAACCTATAGTTTTAAATTGTTACATGTTTAATTAATTAGCCTAACCAATTGATATAAGTTATAGTGTACATGTATAAAATACGTATACATATTAGTTTTTCCTACGTATAAATACGGTATGTATTTTGTATAAATACCAAATGTATTTTAGTATAAATACTTAAAGTATTTTCGTATAAGTACCAAACGTATTTTCGTATAAATACTATATGTACTTTCGTACAAATAGCGTATACGCGAACAGTAACTTTGATCGGAATAGTAACTTTGACCGTTGACTTTTTAGCGTTGACTTCTAAGTTGACTTTTTCAGTTGACTTTTCGGCCAACTTTGAATTTCACCTATAAACTCATTTTGACGAGACGGATTCAATGGCAAAAGCCTTTTTCACAAATTTTCAAAAAAAAAAAAAAAAAAAAATCGAAAATCAAAATTAAGCTTTTAAATCAAACTCTTTTCTAGAAATTAATTTTTTTATAACCCTAAGTATGTTATTTAATTTTGTACTATAATTTTTCCAATTAAGATTTAATTACTTATCCGAATTCTTCCTCCGATGAAGGTGATCCTTCTCGATTAATACTCTCTAGTCAATTGTGTGATTCTTTACCTGAATTCCATCATTCAATCATGCATCATTGATCTATACCGGGACCTAGTTCCTTAAGCTTATAGTAGTGTATTACTTACAGGAGTTAAGACCGAGACCTGGAATCCCCAGGGCACCGCTTGATCCCTACCTTCTGCCAACTACTTAACCACCTAAATAAATAGGTGAGGTTTAAACTATTTTCAACTGGAACCATGAATATACATACGTATACAAATGATTTCAAAATCAATTCATTCAGATTCAAAGACACTTATCTTTTAAGTTAAACATTTTCCCTTTTGGGACAATGTTTCCATTTTACAGTACTAGTTTCTGACATACCGTTCAGTTCACAATGATACTGTTTTGATTAAAGATCCATTTTCTAAAACTCGGTATGCTTTATGCACTTATGATATTCTAAAATGCAAGCTTCTGAAATTCTGTTCTGTTGGGCCCTGGCGGTTCGGTTGATTAGTAGACCGGGACGCACGCGCCAATGGCTACTAAGATACTGACCGTCTCCTGTTGATCATGATGATGACTATAATCGGAGGTTGGTTATACCACATCATGATCGGGAGAGGTGTGTAATTCCTCCCATTCCTGTTTACGTCACCGCGGGGTAGCTCCCTGGGCGCGACAACCGGAGGAAGAAGGATGGTGCATGTGATTATGGGTATCGGGATCCTAACCGGTCTCGATACCAACCCTGTTAAATGTTTTGGGAGTAAAGGTTGGAGAACGCCTAGCTTGCGGGCAAATTCAGTTTTGAAAACTGGTTCATACTTTTGAAAATATACCTTTACCCTATCCCTTTTGCAAATATACATATGAACCAGCACCCCTGATGTAGCACCCGAGCGCAAGGTACCACATCGCCCGCACCGAGACCCGACCCGATTATGAAATGGACGATCCATACCCGAGCTAGATCACGGCGAACGGGGACAACACACACGCTATGCTAGGCGGGCTAACCCTTAAAACCATAAAATCAGAGTGATTACAAATGCGGAAGCAATAACTGGCCAATATATAACAATAATCATTCAAGTTCCAACTTTGAAGCATCATCATCATACCATCATCTCTTCTTTCATTTCTTTCATTCAAGGTAGATTGAGACTTGGTTTAAATTCTTGAAGTGATGCTTGAAGTAGGGTTTGATAACTATAATGTGATTCTTTGATTTTGTGGTTAGAAGTATGATTATGAGCATGGAACTTGAAAGCTTGCATGAATTCTTGAATTATATGAGAAGTTGATGCCATGGAAATTATATGGGTTTGTTGGAAGAGTTTTGGATGATCAAAGTGTAATAGCCCGGATCCGGCCCGGTCGTAAACGTTAAGTCAGGGGTATCATAAAAGCGTTTATAGACCTTGATCCATATTTAAAATACTTCATACATTGCATCTATAAGTGAAATACGTGTTCTTTTGTGATATTATGTTATTTCGAGGGAAATTCGGCATTAAAACCCTAAACTACTATTCATTTCCCGAACCATTTATGCCCCGTTTTGTCAATGGAATTTTAAAGGATCAAAACTCATGATTTTTAATCATTCAAACTTGTTTTCCAAGTCCCGAGAACCTTTTATGAATTTTTGAAGTAATTTAGGATTTTCTTTTAAAAAAGTTATTATTCATCGCCGAAATGAACTTTTGATCGGTACACCGGTTACCCCTCAATATTATACTTAAAATGATCCTTGAATTATTTCATGAATTTTGATATGATTTTCAAGCCCTAGTTCCGACCCTAGCTCGAGTAGTAAACGAAACGTTTAACGAATAAGTTACTATTCAAGTAAGATCTTTCTGACCTCCGTAAACTAAGAATAAATCTTTAGTACTTTTCAAGTACTTAAGAATATTCTTCACGGCAGCCCAGTGACCATCTCCAGGGTCAGATTGGAAACGACTTGTTACACTAAGTGCATACGCCACATCCGGTCGAGTACATAACATTGCATACATTATGCTACCTATTGCTGATGCATAAGGTGTATGAGTCATTCTTTCCTTCTTAAGGTTAGTCTTAGGACACATCTTCTTTGAAAGACATGTTCCTACACTCATAGGAAGGTTCTTAACCTTTGCTGACTCCATACTGAATCTCTTCAATACTTTGTCAATGTACATTGACTGTGATAGTCCTATTAACCTTCTAGATCTATCTCTATAGATTTTAATTCCAAGGATATAGGACGCATCACCAAGATCTTTCATCTCGAATTGGTTCGATAACCATAACTTAGTTACTTTCATGTCATCCTTCGAATTCCCAATAAGAAGGATGTCATCAACATAAAGTACTAAGAATTGCACTGCGGTCTCCAATTCCTTTCTATACACACAGGACTCATTCGAAATTTGAATGAAGCCAAACGCTTTGACTGATTCATCAAATCGAATGTTCCAATTCCTAGAAGCCTGTTTCAATCCATAGATTGATCTTTGGAGTTTGCAAACCTTTTGCTCACTCCCACTGAATGTGAAACCTATGGGTTGCTCCATATAAATGTCTTTGTCAATGTCACCATTGAGAAAGGCAGTTTTCACATCCATTTGCCATATCTCATAGTCATAATATGCAGCAATGGCAAGCATGATCCGAATAGACTTTTGCATTGCAATTGGCGAAAAAGTTTCATCAAAGTCCACGCCGGGTCTTTGAGTGAATCCTTTTGCAACCAGTCTTGCTTTGTAGGCTGCAATGCTTCCATCAACTCCAAGCTTTCTCTTAAAGATCCATTTGCAACCTATGGGTTTGACCCCATCAGGCAAATCTACCAAGGTCCAAACTTGGTTGGAGTTCATGGAGTCCATATCGGATTTTATGGCTTCTGTCCACTGTTCAGAGTCAGAATCTGAAAGTGCCTCCTCATATGTTAAAGGATCATTATCCTTTTGAGAGATTTCATGGAAGAATCCATACCATCTCTCCGGCTGTCTAGGAGTGCGTTCAGAACGCCTTAGAGGAGGATTTTCATGTGTATCAAAATTCGTGATTGGTTGTGGTTGATCAGAAGGGTACATTTCTTCAGTAGGTGGTGTGGGACCACTTTGTACTTCTTCTAATTCTATGATCTTGCCTTTCTTTTCTTCAAGGAACGGTTCCTCAAGAAAAGTGGCATTTCTGGAAACAAACACCTTTTCCTCAGATTGATCATAGAAGTAGTATCCTATGGATTCCTTAGGATAACCTACAAAGTAGCATAAGTTAGAACGAGATTCTAACTTATCTCCCACTGTCCTCTTCACGTAAGCAGGACAACCCCAAATTCTCAAGTAAGAATAGCTAGGGATTTTACCATGCCACATTTCATAGGGCGTTTTAGGGACTGACTTAGAGGGAACTAGATTCAAAATCTTTGCTGCACTTTCTAGGGCATAACCCCAGAAAGAAGGTGGTAAGTCTGTGAAACTCATCATGGAACGAACCATATCAAGTAAGGTTCGATTCCTTCTCTCAGAAACTCCATTAAGCTGAGGAGTTCCCGGAGGAGTCCACTGAGAGATAATCCCATTATCTTTGAGATGATTAAGGAATTCTTTACTAAGATACTCGCCTCCTCGATCAGATCGAAGTGCTTTGATCTTATGACCAGTTTGGTTCTCAATCTCCTTTTGAAATTCTAAGAATTTCTCAAAAGCTTCAGATTTATACTTCATCAAGTATACATAACCATACCGACCGAAGTCATCAGTAAAGGTTATGAAATATTGATGATTGTTTCTTGTGCTTACACTAAGCGGTCCACAAACATCAGTATGGATCAAATCCAAAACCTTAGTGGCACGTTCCGCAGTTCCTTTAAAAGGAACTTTGGACATCTTTCCTTTGAGACAGGATTCGCAAGAAGTTAACTCCTTAAGATCATTTTCAGAGAATGATCCTAAAATGTTTATCTTGCTAATTCTGGTCTTGGAAATGTGTCCTAATCTAGCATGCCATAAGGGAGCTGAAACTTTGTCATCTCTCTTATGCCTTGTTTCTCGTTGTATATTCATAATATTGATATTCTGAGTTAGATAAAGTCCATTACTTAGAGTACCGATGTGAACGGAAGAGTTGTTCTGTTTGATAAAGTATTTACCATTCTTAATATAAGTTTCATAACCTTCACAATCTAAAATTGGAACAGAAATTATATTATGAATAATGCTCGGTACATAAAGGACTTTATTTAAGACTAACTCAAAACTACCTAAATCTAATCTAATTGTGCCTAAAGCTCGAGCTTCAACGTTTGAGCCATCGCCGATCTTCAAGACACATTCTCCTTCTTTGAGTTGTTGGACTTCACTTAGCATCTGTACATCATTACAGACATGAGTTCCACAACCGGTATCAAGTACCCAAGAACTAGAATTAATAGAAAGATTTACTTCAACGAGAAAGATACCTTTCTTTAGAGTAGCCTTGTACTCTGGGCAGTTTCTCCTCCAATGTCCCGCTTTGCCACAATGGAAGCAAACATCCTCTTTCTGATCACGCTTCTTCTTTTGGGCCTTCCCCTTCGAAACGCCACCAGTGGGCCTAAGGGGTTTCTTCCTTTTCTTTTGGGCTTTCTTGCCCTTACCTTTAGAAGGCCCAGAAGAGGAAGACGGAGCATTCACCATCAAAACCTTATTGTCCTTCTTGATCGTGCTTTCAGCAGTCACAAGCTGACTAATCAGCTCAGCTACAGTAGCACCAGCATGATTCATGTTGAAGTTAAGGACAAATGGGTTGAATGATGGTGGGAGCGAAGCTAGCAACAAATCCACTGAAAGCTCATCTTTCAGTGGCATGTCCATGGAAGCAAGTTTCTCAGTAAGGGCGAGAAACTTGAGTCTATATTCATGGACACTTGAACCTTCCCTCATTCTCAAGTGGAACAATTCCTTTGAAGTGTTATACCTTGTAACACGTTCATGAGGGCGGTAAAGTTGCTCTAAGTGGTCGTAAATCTCCCAAGCGAATTCCATGGCCTCATGTTGCCTTTGCAAGTCCGGAGACATGTTAGCCAACATAAGGCAACGGGCTTGGAGATTATCATCCTTCCACTTCTGAATCGCGTCCCGCTCGGCCCTAGTGGGAGCCTCCCCTTCGGGACTAGGCTCCCCTTCGAAGAGAACATAAGTTCTCTTCTCAGAATCTAAAATGATTTTTAGATTCCTCAGCCAATCAGAATAGTTGGGACCAGTCAACTTGTTTGACTCGAGGATCGATACTAGAGGGTTTTTGGTTGCCATTTCAAAACACGTAGAGAATCACAGAATCTACGACCTAAATGGTAAAACAGAGAACTAGTGAGCATGCTGAATTATAACGATATACAAAAGATAAGGTCTTTAATCTAATGTAGCTCCCACTGTTTTTCAAAGATCTATAATTCCCAAAGATCTAAGAGGAACACGTTTCCCAGTGGGTACTAAGATCCTAGGCATTTTACCTCGAACCCACGACTCGCGGACATTCTAAGTAAGAACCCTAGGTAGGTACAACTTACCAATTCTAACACCTTTAGAACTCTTAGTAATTATTTTTGCATCACCTATCTTTCAATATGGACCCACGACTCGTGCGACATCCATATTTACTTAGGCGTTAAGCTAGACCCATCAATCATAAGATCATGATCAAAACTTAGTTCGAACAACCCACGACTCGTGGACATCGCCCTTGCTAAAATTGACCATGAAATATTGATCATTTAAAATGATCAATTAGGTAACTAAGAACTAATAAGCTCCACTAGCTATCCCACGACTCGCGGACAATGACTAGTTTCACTTACTAAACTTAAAACCTATTGATGGAATGCTAGGAATTTAATTCAAAATTTGCATCTCGAATTAAATACCTATTTATTCGAAATTAGCTTAATATTTAATGGGAATTTTCGAATCAACCGAAGAGTTGTTCGGTTCGACCTCACCAACATATATGTTATCCAATTTTATTAGTCTTGATTAATGCAAGTACACTTAAATACATTTCAAACAAGCACATAAACAGATAACATGTCCTAGCATGATACTAACATGTAATGATCATGGGTTCTACCTATCTTATGCGTGATATGTGGGAGCCACTCCACAATCACAAATTCTAACATACATGCCACATAAACAGTTTAAATCACATAAGGGAAAGCAGTAACAAAATACGAGCCCTATCTCTATTACATTTTTACAATTGAGATTCCCCTCCCTAACATTTTGAGGGGTCTTCACTTATGGCCTCCTTGTTACTTGAATGTGGTCCATCTTACTCCATGGGTGCATTGTCTCCAAAATGAAAATAAAACCTCACCACCTATCTCTACTCTCAAATTACAATAAAAAGAAAAAGACATAAAGTAATAAGGCTCAATCTTCATATTGGCCTTAGACAATTACAAGGGGCATACCCCGACCTCAAAGACAGTAATATGGAAAGCCACATAATAAATCACATAACAATACGCACATAAGTGAGGCTCCAACCTCAATTGAAAAACGCAACTATAGGGCTCCAACCCCAATTTAAACCATCCATGTGCATAAATTAACACCATACATAAGTCTAAACCCATGATCACCTAACATGCTTTTGCGAGAATTTAAATTTAACCAATAAATTAAAATTCCCGTTTCAGGTCCTAATGACTTAAAACACGACTTGATGCGAGTCTTGTTTATAAAAGTTTTCAATAAATCCCAAATTAACAAAACAAATAAAATTCCAATTAATTTCTGAAAATTAATAATTTTATCAAGATGTATTTTTCCAAAAAAATATAAACCGTTTCTATTTCTCAAAAATCCCAATTTTAAGTTTTACTCAAAATTAAAATAAATATTCAAAAATAAAATTTTAAAATTAAAATAAAAATTGGGACTGGATTGCACGAAACACGAAAAGGCCGGATCACGAAAACGGGGCCCGTACGCGGAGAAGACCGCACACATGCGGTGCGCCCGCGCGCGCAACAGGCGCGCACAGCGTGCGGCCAAGGCCGCGCGAGGTCTTCCCGCATGCTTGCGGGCGGCGGTGGGCGGGTAGCCGGCCCTGGGCGGGCGCGCCTCCCGCGCGGTTGCGGGAGGGAGAAGGCGCACGGCCTGCGCGCGCCTAGGACAGGCGGGCGGCGGCGCGCGAAGGAGTCGCGCGCGGGGTTTCGTGTGTTGTCGTAATCCGGGTTTTGTTTCGTGTTTTCGTTCAAAAGCAAAACCAATCCAAGAAATCCAAAAACAGTTTATACAGTTTCAAATCTAAAATAGTTTTCAAAATTAAATTTTGCAAAAACCAATTTTCAGAAACTTTCAGGAAAAAATACAGTTTCGTAATTCAGGCTTTCTAAAACAATTACAAATACTCAATCGCATCAAGCCTAAGAATTTCTACCAAATTCAATATAATTGAGACGAATCAGAAACACGATTTACGAGGTGGCTCTGATACCACTTGTTGGAAAACACGAATCAGAAAGCAGCGGAATTTAAAAAAAATTCCCAACAAAAGGATCTTGGACTCGCAATCGTGTATCCAAATTCGTAGAGTTAAGAAACTTACTGTTCTTTTATTCTTTCTTGAAGCGTTTCAAGCCACCCAAGAACGCTCTTCTCGCGGCTTGATCCCCTCTCCTTGGTAAAGCTCGAATCTTCAAACTCCTAACTTGAAGCTCTCTAGAGATAGTCCACCAACTTGATCACAATCTAACTAGTAAGGATGCTAGTTCTCTAGTTAGTGTTTAGGCTTAACCTAGGGTTTATTTTATCTTGGAGAAAGGAAGGTGTTCAACACATGAACCAAAAGAATTGCCAATTAGCTATAAAGGGGAGCATGAGCTCCCCTATATATAGGAAAGGAAGAGGGGCGCCGATCCCAATCCTTGTTGGGCAAGGATTTGGTCCCTCTCTCTCCTATTACTTGATCATCAAGTATTTTCCAACTTTGACTTTGAATTCTAATTCAAGTCAACTTTTAAGAGAGCTAAAAATATCCAAACTATTTTTGGATAATTTTATACTTTATTTATTTTTAAATAAATAATTTATTTTATCTAATTAATTAATTCATAATTAATTAACTAGATTATTTTTTCTCCAAAATTAGACTTTCTTTTTAATTCAAAATTAAACCAAAGTCTATTAAATAATTAACACATTTAATTATTTAACATATATATACAATATATATATTTATATACGTGTGGGACACGTGTCACAAGGACACGTGTCACTCACGTGACCCACACGTGTGGAACCCTCTTGGCCCGATTAACTCGTTTAATCATTTTCAAGCCTCAACTCATGTAACCAAGTTGTTGTGTCTGACCCTCTAGGTTCTCAATTCAATTAGCAGTGACCCTAATTAATTAATTCACTAATTAATTAATCAGTCCACAGATCAAACGACCATAGTCTAGCAACAGGTGTTTAACCCCGAGCTGAATTGGAATGTTCAGATTCTACAGAACCTTTAAGTCAATGATTCATGTGAGATACAATCCTCCTACTTACTATCTCTCAACCAAGATCTAGGGTAAGGGAATAATCAGAACCCTAATAATCCGGTCTTAAAGCTAAGTGCATTTCATATCCATTTGATCTCAATCCAAGAAACCCTTTTCTTGATGTCTTGATCTACTGCCTTGGCCAAGGACTCCATATGGCATATGAATGACTTACACAATAAGAGATCACCTTGCAAATGCAAGTGTAGGTCCTTTCTTGATTCTCATTCACTTTCATGAATCACTTATGCAGCCCCAGCACAAGCCTTGAATCAGTTGTCTAAGGCGACACCCTTTAAAGCTTATACCTAAGACTACAGAGTTAACTCATAAAGTGACAAGGAACCTCAAGTCTTAAGGATCAATTAATCACATCAATGACTCGTGAGATATTTCCTAATCTGGAAGTTTCCATTTCCTGAAATAGAAACTTCCTTTCCCATTTAGGAATCTTCTCACACGGGGCACCTCAGTGAACTTACTTATTAAAGTAAGCACCCTCATGTATCACGCACGTATCAACTATACACTTTGCACCTCCATGAAACAAGGTGGTCCTTCTTAAGGGCGTGATCCCACAAGCAAGCCTTAGAGGAGTCAGGTTGACACTCCCACTGTCTGTAGGACTCATCGGCTTGGAGTATTTTACTAATCATGACTTATGTGATATAGGGCTCGTTTCATGAACCATTTCACCTCAATGGTAGAGTCCTAAAGTAATCAGGATTGGGGGAGTTCTCTTACATGTACAGATAAAGTAAACGCATGCCAAACAAGAGCATATAAACAAGTGTTGCCTCAATTCGTTATTTCATTCAAAGATTGTCTGTGATTACAATAAGGAAAAGCACAAAGCTTTCTAGGGCACTATTCCTAACAAAAAACTCCTTGACGAGGTCCGTTTCGCCGTAAATTGGTTGGAACTAGTATATGGGATCACCGTCGGCCCTTGCCTCCCCGGATAGCCACATACACTAAGTCCCTGGGCCCGTGCAATCATAATCATGTCTCGCCAAAATCATAAGGTAGGGTTTCATGATTAAAAAAGGGGTCAAACGTTTCAAATCATTTACCCAAATTGACTCGATATATATAAATAAAGTATTTTGGCTTAAAACCTTGCACATAAGGGATATATCGGTGCTATTAGAAGAAAAACCCACCTTAAACCAACAAAAGAGAGCACAAGAGCCTCACTGACCGGCCTCGTCTCCAACAGGATAAAAATCTGTGTAAGAAAGGTGAAGTGAGACTCAAAATGACCAAATAGGACGCTCGGCAATGTAATGATCATGATATGAATGAAGAGAAGATGCTATAATGTAATGAACACGTTCCTGTGCACTATTAAAGTCTTAAAGACATATAAACATTCAATTCATTCATTCAATGAAGCATTCGTATTCAAACGAGTTCATATCCTTCACATTTCACTTTTCCAATCAATTCAATTCAAGAAATTCAAAGCACAAGATCCAACATTTAGGCAAATAAGAGCATTGAAGTAAATTAAGTTCAACACACATTCAAACGTATTCAATCTTTCACAAAACGCTACTTCATACATCATATCACATAATGTAACATATTTCCAAAGTTTGGGAACAAGAACAAATCATATGATAAGGGAAATGGGTTACGGGAATCATAAACGCCTCAAAACGCACATAAACGGCATTCATCAAAAGCATGCATAAACCTCACCCAAAGGTTAAGAAATTAAACCAAAATACTCCCAACACATAGTAAAACAAATTCATAGTTCAACATAAATGAAGATAAAGGCATTAAAGAGGTGAAACAATCAAAAACCGAAAAGGAAAAGGCAAGAAATGCGCAGGGGAAGGGACACGCCCGTGTCCCTCAACTTAAGTATACTGAGACACGGGGGTGTCTCAGTACAGACAGGCAAGAAGGGCCTGACACGGGGGTGTCACACAATACAAGGCAAATGAGACACGGGGGTGTCTTGGTGCAGACCCAAAAATGAAAACAAGGTTTACCGGCAAAACAAACCTTCTACAATATCAGTCCAAAAGCATACCAAATCAACTCCAAATCTTATGAAACTTAATATACAACATATTTAGCATGTTAGGAGAATATTTCATTTAGAGTGCAAAGTCCAAATCACACGTTAAGAGCACCGAGACCATGCATCAAGTCTGGGGCGTCCAAAACCACACATATGAATCCGATTGGTTCAATCATGCCATGATCAAGTACTTAGGGGCTGAATTTGGATCTAAAACCTTGGGGAATGCATGCTAACATACTAAAAAACTAATATACATCATATATATGCAAAATGGCACGAATTGAAGCACATTAGGATGACCAACAAACTACAACAAAAACGCAACAGCAGCTGTCACGGGTCATGCATAAGAACAGGTCATGTATTTCGGTTTTGGGGTTTAAAAAGGATCCAAAGCTTGCAATATGAATCCTAACATATTAAACAATGAGTGTACATCATCTCGATGCAATTTCACACGCAAAGAAGGCCATTTGATCAAGCAACAAAGCATAATTCCACACAGCAGTCCCGAAACAGGGGAGGTAGTTTGATCTTTAAGTTTGAAGCTCTTTATCTCATAATTTCATCAAAGGGTCTAAAGATAAAATCATCCTAACATCTTATACTATCAGTTAGGAAGAAAATAGGCCAAGAAACAAGCTCATATAATCATGTATAAGCAAGGAAATCGGCTGCTCCACTAAGTAGGTCATTAGACCAAAAATCCCCAAAAACTCCTATTCATGCTCTTAGCCCAAACCCTTATCAAATCTGATGCAAAGCAAGTATTAAATAGATGAAATCATGTATAAAAGAGTATAGGATACATAAATATTCATACCTTGAAGATTTGGTGAAGAAGGGAAGTGATTTGAGCTCAAAATCACAAAGGTAGCCAAGGTTCTTCCTCTTTCTTCTCTCCCTCTCTCTCGATCAAGTGCAGCAGAAAAAAAGAGGGTTTGGCTCGGTTTTGACTGTCCAAAAGGGGAAAAAAGGCTTAACTCTAGTACACAAATCATGGGTTAAAGTATGGTTAGGTTAGAGAGGTGTTAAGGGGTCCCACCAAGAAGACTAGTCAACAAAAAGGGATTTCTTGCACGAGTTGCTTGTTACGGTTGGATTTCGGAGGTCTTAATGAGCTCAAAAAGGTATGAGGCTTGTTCCATTATCTCCGAGTCGTTGATACAAAGGCAACGGAGGTGACGGAATTCGAATCCGAATCCCCGAGCTCAAGATATCAACTACGGAACCAAGGGTGTGCTAATTGCTCGTTAGCCCCCGACTTGGATTCCAAAATTAAAATAAATCCGAAACACATGCAATTAAATCCGAAAATACGAAACGAGCATGTATTCATATACAAGACACGTATAAGTCCAACATATTAAATTTGCACGAAATTTCGGTATCAATTTAAATAGAAACGAAGCACGTAGATGTCACTCATACGCAATGTAACAATAAAATTCATAATATTTCCAAATTCAAATAAAATTAAGAATCCAATTAAAATATTTAAATATATACGAAATGCATATAATGGGAAATTACTGAAAATTACAATTAGTCATTAGGAAAAATGATTAATTAAGAATGTAAATAATGTAAACGCGCAATTAAGGAGCACACAAGTTATTCACATAAATTCAAATTAAAATATTGCATATATTTCAATTAATCACTATTTAACAATTAAACAATGAAATTTAATTATACAAAACACTTAAAACCAATTAATTTGCGCAAATTAGTAAACACATATGTTATTTTAAAATACTGAAAAGTTGGGGCGTTACAATCTCACCCCCTTAAAAAGAATCCGTCCTCGGATTCACTAAATCGATCGAACAAACAATAAGAGATTCCTCGTCTCTCACAAGCAACACGGAGAGAGCCCCGTCTCTCACAAACAACAATGAGAGAACCCCGTCCCTCGAGCAACAATGAGAGAACCCCGTCTCTCGTAAAGAGAACCCCGTCTCTCGTAAAGAGAGCACCCCGTCCCTCGAGCAACAATAAGAGAATCCCCATCTCTTACACACAACGAGAGCACCCCGTCTCTCAAACAAAAATAAACAAACAATAAACAAACAAAAATAAAGCAAGGAAGTTTCCAATACTCCCAAGCAACTCACGCAAGATCATAATTAGAATCACATAAGGCACTCGAAGCAAGTAACAAATGTCGTTCATGTTAACTATCAAATACTCCAAGCAAATTGGACAGGGTAAGAAATCAAAGCACATAACATAGAAATTATTTGAATTAAATTTGCATGAATGCATGTATCATGGATGCTACAAGTACCGTTCACCGTCGTTGCATAGTTTAGGGCTATGAGTTTGTTATCCCCTGTATGATCTGCCCCGAAAGTGAGCTCAGCATTTACCTTGTCTTTAATTTCTTCAATGTAACCCGGTGAAGCCATGATAAATCCTCTTCGATCTTCAATCATTTCCCATAATCTTCATTTAATCAAACCAACTCTTAATACCCGAGCTTTGATTCCCCGTCTACTGTTAGATCACCCATCCCGAAACTAAATCCAATGTTATTCTCCTTTGTCCATATGAAAATCTAACAAACCATCAAAGATAACTACCCTTAGCGCCCCTAACAGTTCTTTCCCGACTTGAATATATATGTCACACAATCTTCTACTATCTTCCGTTCAATTTCTCCTTTTTACACTCTTTAAATTTCTATGGTGGAATTTGATATTCGGCCCCTAACATTCCTTAATCGAAGATAAGATGTTCTTGGCGATCTTTGTACTCTGATTTAGCCTTTCCAAGGTTCGTCCTTGCCGATTTATTGCTTCTTAAATTTCCTTACAACTCATGGAATCAAGCTTCATTGACAATATACTTTTCCATGATAATTTGAATCAGTTTCCTCTTGACAATTCAATTTAGAAATTTTCCCCAAGCTCCTTCATAACTCTTTTGTCTTCAACTCGACTTACATACACAGAACAAATCAACGATCTATCTTCCCCATTCCTCGTGAAAATCTTCAGCCCGAATCTAGTGATCTAGCTCTCATTTTACTGATCATCCCATAAAGTTATCTTATTCATCTCCGCTAGCCAACATAAAAATCCCCAAATTTTCCTTAATTACATTTCTGTTTTTTTTTTTTTTTTTTTTAAGTCCTTCGGTTCCGACCTCAAGTTTTGAATTCGTCTCCTGGTCATGCTCACCCCCTTAAAATTTTTATCGTTGTACATCGAACTCCATCGGACCTTCTTTCCTCGGAATTCCTGATGGAAGTTTTATTGGGAGGGCTTTAAATGACATAGCAACCCATAGTCTTAGCTTTTCCACTTCTCCTCTATCACTGTTAATATTCAAACCCCTTTTCTTCATTCTTGTTCGATCCGGGCACTCCAAAGCCAACTCCAGTTGTATTTTTCCTTCTGAAACTTCTTTTCCACCAACCTATCCTTAAAACGCTCCATCCCATTAATTCTTTTCCTCTTAACTCAAATGTGGCCCGTACAAAGAGATACTTGAGAAATACGATGAAAGAACTCCTTATCAAATAAACACTAAAATGCATGTCGGGTTAAAATGACAATGCACGTGGCACACTTTGCAACAATTAAATATGCAGCACATTAGCACAACAAAATCAAATAAACATACGCGCACGAACATAAGTAAAGAAAAATAAATAAGTGATGCAAAGTATGATGCACATGCTATGAATGCGTTGAACCTGTCACTGTAGCGGTATCCTTGGCACGACATCTTGTCTTTTGATCTCGATGTTGTGAGTATAAGTCGTAAGGTTGAACATTATTCGATCGTTGATGATGCTTCCCATAGTCCTCAAATCTCCATAGTCCAAGATCACGATCTCTTGAACCCATATTCCATAAATCTTCAAAGTTTCCTTGTATCGACTTATGTATTCCCACTACACGAAATGGAATCCCTCGAACCCACTTCTTTTACGCCTATAGAATTGGTATCTTAACTTCCTTTAAAGATTGATCTTAAATGATGTTCCAAATCTCATTCTTAATCGTCTCTCTACTGAAGGTTCCCTTAAGTATTCCTTATGAATTCAATAATTGAATGAATTCATCTTCCAGTTGCTTACGCTTGAGCATATAGTTTCCCTTCAACAACTCTTTGCCTTTCTTTAACGTTTCTATTTGTTGCTCCATACCTCCTAATTCGAATTCACAACTTGATCATTCAACTTAAGTCTGGAAAGCAGACTTCAATCCGACCGAAGATAGAGCCTTTGGCATCCCAGCTTTCCATAACCTTGAGATCTCCATATCGATCGATTCCCGCTAACTATTTTCAAGCTAACCTCTTCCTTGCCCGAAATCCAAGTGTCTCAATTTACATCTTCTTCTCCCTTGGGGCCCGAATTTGGGTTCTCTTGAAGGCCTTCGTCTCCTTGCTGGTAACATCCTTCCTTGTGGTTTTTATTCTGACTTCCCTTCCGGTAAGACCCTTTGAAGCAATAAAAGGACTTTGGTGCGCCGTTGTAGGGACACTAACGAATATGACTTCATTTAGAAAAGACCACGATCCCCTGATCTTGCAGGTAATCCTACCATTTATCCCGAGGTGGAGTAATGGAATATACCTCCATGTTGATAGCCTTGAAGAGTCAACACACGACTTTTTAATCCCTTAATTCCATAGCCTCTTCATTAGTGTGATAGAAGGAACCCGTTGTTGAAGTTGGTAATAGCTTCATTAACATGACAATAACCTATAACCACAGATTCCACTCGAATATAGATGCATGTAGATTAGCATATGCTTATGGCACATATTTAGATCAATCAGGACACATAGGATGCAAATGCAGCACCTAAGGCAACGAAATTGAAAATAAATCACCTACATCAAGAAGTTTCGAGTAATGAATAATAATTTAACCATGGTAATTCAATGCAATGCATACATTGACAAGTTGTTCTTATGCCGAACGACCTAGACTGACCCACACGACACGAGAGCCCGAGTTTTGCAACCCTAAGCTCTGATACCACTTAAGGATGTAGCACCCGAGCGCAAGGTACCACATCCCCCGCACCGAGACCCGACCCGAATATGAAATGGTCGATCCAAACCCGAGCTAGATCACGGCGAACGGGGACAACACACACGCTATGCTAGGCGGCTAACCCTTAAAACCATAAAATCAGAGTGATTACAAATGCGGAAGCAATAACTAGCCAATATATAACAATAATCATTCAAGTTCCAAAAATAAGCCATATACATTATCAAATGCCGTCAAGGCTCAAACAACAAGTACGCTCCATTATTATTCGTATACAATGATCCAACGTGCAATATGTATGTGTAAGACCAAAATACAAAAGCTAAAAGCGAAAGTAAAACCTATGACTCGAAATCCCGCCTAGCTCCCTTGACACCTGCGCAACACAACTGAAAACAAACCGGGTTCAGTCTAAAGAAGACTGGTGGGTATAAAACGAGGCATAGAATATAATATCGCATAATTTAAACACATTCATGCAAGCCCTAATCCCGTGTGAAGTTTGATAAGAATTTCCCAAGTGGTTAAAACAAAAGAAAACATCAACGGGAATACGACATTCATATTCATTCATAATTGCTCATAAGGTTTTATAGCCCGGCGAGTGGGCGTGCTCAAACTCCAACCAACACCTCGTGTAATCATAACATTAATTATTCGTTATCACACATAAATCTTTTGTGCTCATACATATCATGATCATAATCATTCATATACACCTTCTTCCTCCGGGTGGTGGACGGGTTTGCAAGGCCCGACCACCTAATCATATCAATGTGGCTATGAGGTTCATGAGTCCTCAAAGCCCGGTTAGCGTTTCCTCGTCAAAAACTCCTTGACGAGGTCCGTTTCGCCGTAAATTGGTTGGAACTAGTATATGGGATCACCGTCGGTCCTTGCCTCCCCGAATAGCCACATACACTAAGTCCCTGGGCCCGTGCAATCATAATCATGTCTCGCCAAAATCATAAGGTAGGGTTTCATGATTAAAAAAGGGGTCAAACGTTTGAAATCATTTACCCAAGTTGACTCGATATATATAAATATACTATTTTGGCTTAAAACCTTGCACATAAGGGATATATCGGGTCGTTTTAGCTATTAGAAGAAAAACCCACCTTAAACCAACAAAAGAGAGCACAAGAGCCTCACTGACCGGCCTCGTCTCCAACAGGATCAAAATCTGTGCAAGAAAGGTGAAGTGAGACTCAAAATGACCAAATAGGACGATCGGCAATGTAATGATCATGATATGAATGAAGAGAAGATGCTATAATGTAATAAACACGTTCATGTGCACTATTAAAGTCTTAAAGACATATAAACATTCAATTCATTCATTCAATGAAGCATTCGTATTCAAACGAGTTCATATCCTTCACATTTCACTTTTCCAATCAATTCAATTCAAGAAATTTAAAGCACAAGATCCAACATTTAGGCAAATAAGAGCATTGAAGTAAATTAAGTTCAACACACATTCAAACGTATTCAATCTTTCACAAAACGCTACTTCATACATCATATCACATAATGTAACATATTTCCAAAGTTTGAGAACAAGAACAAATCATATGATAAGGGAAATGGGTTACGGGAATCATAAACGCCTCAAAACGCACATAAACGGCATTCATCAAAAGCATGCATAAACCTCACCCAAAGGTTAAGAAATTAAACCAAAATACTCCCAACACATAGTAAAACAAATTCATAGTTCAACACAAATGAAGATAAAGGCATTAAAGAGGTGAAACAATCAAAAACCGAAAAGGAAAAGGCAAGAAATGCGCAGGGGAAGGGACACGCCCGTGTCCCTCAACTTAAGTATACTGAGAGACGGGGGTGTCTCAGTACAGACAGGCAAAAAGGGCCTGACACGGGGGTGTCTCACAATACAAGGCAAATGAGACACGGGGGTGTCTTGGTGCAGACCCAAAAATGAAAACAAGGTTTACCGGCAAAACAAACCTTCTACAATATCAGTCCAAAAGCATACCAAATCAACTCCAAATCTTATGAAACTTAATATACAACATATTTAGCATGTTAGGAGAATATTTCACTTAGAGTGGAAAGTCCAAATCACACGTTAAGAGCACCGACACCATGCATCAAGTCTGGGGCGTCCAAAACCACACATATGAATCCGATTGGTTCAATCATGCCATGATCAAGTACTTAGGGGCTGAATTTGGATCTAAAACCTTGGGGAATGCATGCTAACATACTAAAAAACTAATATACATCATATATATGCAAAATGGCACGAATTGAAGCACATTAGGATGACCAACAAACTATAACAAAAACGCAACAGCAGCTGTCACGGGTCATGCATAAGAATAGGTCATGTATTTCGGTTTTGGGGTTTAAAAAGGATCCAAAGCTTGCAATATGAATCCTAACATATAAAACAATGAGTGTACATCATCTCGATGCAATTTCACACGGAAAGAAGGCCATTTGATCAAGCAACAAAGCATAATTCCACACAGCAGTCCCCGAAATAGGGGAGGTAGTTTGATCTTTAAGTTTGAAGCTCTATATCTCATAATTTCATCAAAGGGTCTAAAGATAAAATCATCCTAACATCTTATACTATCAGTTAGGAAGAAAATAGGCCAAGAAACAAGCTCATATAATCATGTAGAAGCAAGGAAATCAGCCGCTCCACTAAGTAGGCCATTAGAGCAAAAATCCCCAAAAACTCCTATTCATGCTCTTAGCCCAAACCCTTATCAAATCTGATGCAAAGCAAGTATTAAATGGATGAAATCATGTATAAAAGAGTAGAGGATACATAAATATTCGTACCTTGAAGATTTGGTGAAGAAGGGAAGTGATTTGAGCTCAAAATCACAAAGGTAGACAAGGTTCTTCCTCTTTCTTCTCTCCCTCTCTCTCGATCAAGTGCAGCAGAAAAAACGAGGGTTTGGCTCGGTTTTGACTGTCCAAAAAGGGGAAGAAAGGCTTAACTCTAGTGCACAAATCATGGGTTAAAGTATGGTTAGGTTAGAGAGGTGTTAAGGGGTCCCACCATGAAGACTAGTCAACAAAAAGGGTTTACTTGCACGAGTTGGTTGTTACGGTTGGATTTCAGAGGTCTTAATGATCTCAAAAAGGTATGAGGCTTGTTCCATTATCTCCGAGTCGTCGATGCGAAGGCAACGAAGGTGACGGAATTCGAATCCGAATCCCCGAGCTCAAGATATCAACTACGGAACCAAGGGTGCGCTAATTGCTCGTTAGCCCCCGACTTGGATTCCAAAATCAAAATAAATCCGGAACACATGAAATTAAATCCAAAAATACAAAATGAGCATGTATTCATATACAAGACACGTGTAAGTCCAACATATTAAATTTGCACGAAATTTCGGTATCAATTTAAATAGAAACGAAGCACGTAGATGTCACTCATACGCAATGTAACAATAAAATTCATAATATTTCCAAATTCAAATAAAATTAAGAATCCAATTAAAATATTTAAATATATACGAAATGCAAATAATGGGAAATTACTGAAAATTATAATTAGTAATTAGGAAAAATGATTAATTAAGAAAGTAAATAATGTAAACGCGCAATGAAGGAGCACACAAGTTATTCACATAAATTCAAATTAAAATATTGCATATATTTCAATTAATCACTATTTTACAATTAAACAATGAAATTTAATTATAGAAAACACTAAAAACCAATTAATTTGCACAAATTAGTAAACACATATGTCATTTTAAAATACTAAAAAGTTGGGGCGTTACACCTGATGTGTGTGCCTATGTGTGATTACTTGAAAATCTTGATAAAAGAAAAAGATACAACACTTGATTTCAAAATAAGTTTTGAATTAAAGCCCTTTCACAATCCCTAAAGTTCTTCCAAGTACTTATTATATTTTCAAGTTATACCTCACTTAGTCCCTTTGATTAATCCCTCTCTCGTTTTCTAACCTCATGGTTTCAGGTTTGCAGCCAGACGCTTTCTAGAGGTATCTTAAAGCTTTAGGAAGTCTTTTGTTAAGCCAAGACTACTAGTTGCTCTTTTGTTATCTTGCGTAATCTTAGCTGCATCTATCTATATGTTTATATGTTTTGTTCTGGTAGTATGTTCAGGTTGTATCCTGAAACATTACTGAATTCTGTCAAACTTAATGTTTGCCCACTTGTTTAGTTTAAGTTAAAGATGGTATGATATTATTTGCCTAGTTGTTTCTTTACTTAAGATCATGCTATCTATTGTTGCATACATGTTTTAAGAGTTTTTAAATTTCTATAAATTCCGCTGCTTTGTTAACACCATTAAAGCTCTGTTTATTGTTGAGTATGTCCGTTCGCCAAGGTATCTCTCGAGTGTTAGGGTTTTCTAGTTACTTGGGATGTACATCGGTGCGGGGTTGTGGCGTTGGGGGCGCTACATCTTAGGTGGTATCAGAGTCTCAGGTTTAGTAAGAAGAGACTGAACCTGGGTGCTCAGTACTTGGAGGATTGTTTTGGAATTCATGGCTCTATACTCTGGTATTTACTTCTACCTTTTCTCCTACATAGTGATGGACCGACAGATTCAGCAGCAGGATGATGATGAGTTCTTTGAGGAGTTTGAGGCACCTCGGACGTTAGTTGTTACGCGTAGGGGTGGTGCTAGATTCTATACCTGGCGCAGGGCTCAGCTTGGAGGTCGTTCGGGGTATTCATACCCCAACAGAGCAGTTCACATGTTGGAGACTGATCGGGATGCATATTTCCAGGATAGCCAGCGAGCCCGGGAGATCCGACTTGAGGCTATTCGGTATCATGATTTAGCAGTGCAGCACGCGACGGACAGGGATCTTGCGAGGCAGTAGGTTGCAGACAGTGAGAGATTGGCTGCAGAGAGTGACAGGTTGCCTACAGAGAGCGCTATCCGCATAGCAGAGTTGGAGGCAGACTTGGTTGCTATGGCACTGGACAGGGATGCTTCTATGGAGAGTCATCAGCATTACAGGGCACGGATGGGGGTTCGTTTGCAGGATGCCTATCATTTGACTGAGGAGGAGACTACTGAGGAGGTTATGGGCAGAGCAGTTAGTGAGACATCCGAGGCTGATGCAGCGATGGAGGATGAGCCTGATGGTGATGTTGCAGAGGACAGCTCAGGAGGAGCTAGAGGAGGGGATATTGTTGCTATTTCTGATGACACTGGAGATGCTGAGGATGGTCAGCAGGGACAGGATTGAGCCTAGATAGTTGGGGCTTTGTATATAGATGTAGCTATGACAGTATGTAGTGTGTGATGCAGTATATATATAGTAGATGACGCATATACAGCTGATCGGTAGGGCTGACTGATGGTTGAGGGAGATGTATTATACCCAGCAGGACCCTCACTTTTTGGGACATATGTGATAGTCGTGATACAGTATGGGCGATAGTTAGGCTGACTCTTGACCGTTACAGAGGGGATGTGTATATACTCACGGGGATCCCCACTTTTGATAGATCACGGCAGATGATGATAGATGATTTTGGAGAGCTCGGGCTGTATGGGAGCAACTCGACTTGGTTTCGGGTCCTCCCCATTTTTTTTTTTATATATGGCCTCTGTACAAAAGCTTTTCCAAAATCTTGCATATATATGATATCATCTTTTGCGGCTTTATTTATATAGTTACATGTTACTGCTTTCCATATCTGTCATATCATGAGTTTAGAGATGCTTCAAGATACCAGTAGGGCCGTTAGTAGATCATGTCATTTCATTTCTTGCATCTACATACCTGAACACTCTCAGTGTTACCTATGGATAATATTTGTTTGCTTGGTCACTTGTGATTCTGTGGAACAATGATTATATGATTTGATGATCACTTATTATGTGACTTTGGGTTGTGGAACTTGATGATTATATGAAATATTTATGGATCATCTTTACCGTCATGCATTATGTATATGTTCTGAATATTGTGAATACAGCAACATCATGCCACCGAGAAGAGTTCCACGTGGTCACGCTCCACCGCCACCGCCACCCCCTGGAGGACTCCCGCCTCCACCACCGGTACCACAAGAACAAGCTAACATAGGGGAGACCTTGAGACAATTTGCACAAGCTTACAATTTCGCTAATGAGAAGACACTTGAGAAGTTTCTCCGAATGAATCCTCAAAAGTTCTTTGGGGAACCTAATGATTTGAAAGCTGAGAACTGGATTGCAAGTCTGGATAAAATCTTTGAAGCAATGAATATCCTACCTGTGGATAGAGAGCGAGTTCAGTTTGCGACCTTCCTGCTGGAAGGGGCAGCACTGAACTGGTGGAAGCATGTTAAGGAAGTTTGGATAGAGAATGGGATAAGATATGGTTGGTTTGAGTTTGTTCAAGAATTCCAGAGCAAGTATATCCCATAAGTCGCTAGAGATGCTCGGGAGTCCGAATTTATGAATCTTGTACAAGGGACGCTGTCGGTAGCTGAATATGAGGCCAAGTTTGTAAGGTTGATCCAGTATGCACCACATATCCTGCATGATGAGAGGAGGAAAACCAAACGATTCATTGATGGACTTAAGCCGGAGCTGCGCTGGGCTTTGGCACCTTTGAACATTTACGAATATGCCGAGGCGGTTGATACAGCCTTGAGTACTGAGGCAGCTCATAGGGAGACTCGGATGACTGTTACTCGTGGAGGACCACAGCAGCCAAGGCCATCTCAAGGATTTAAACGTCCAACCAATCAGGCAAACTTTAAGCAAGGAAAGAAACTTATGAGGACACCGCAGCAATCACGACCACCACAAGCCCCTCAGAGTGAGATTGAATGTGGATATTGTCATAGGCCGGGACACACTGAGGAGAATCGTAGGAAGAAAGCTGGTCAATGCTTCTTCTGTGGAAGCCCTGATCACCAGTTGGGAAATTGCCCAAAGAAAAAAATAGGCAGGGATATTAGGATAAAGGCAAAGGCAAGGCGGTGGTGGGAACGTCGAACAAGGCAATGGTTAGAGGAAGGGCTTATGCCCTGGATAGATGTGAGGAGCTAGATCCTTCAGCTGTCGTGGAAGGTACAATATATGTTCTTGACACGCCAGCTAAGGTCTTATACGACCCTGGTGCCACGCATTCATTCATTTTATTAAATTTATGTGCGCGTTTAAATTTTCCACTTGAATACTTGCCATATCTTTTCGAAGTAAGTTCTCCTTTAGGAACTTGCCTCTTAACGGATCAAGTATATAAACGCTGCCCTATAAGAGTAGGTAATCAGTTTTATCAGGCGGATCTTATCACTCTTCCAATGACGAGATACGGAATCATACTGGGTATGGATTGGCTCTATAAATACCATGCTAAATTGGATTGTTTTAAAAAGGAGGCCATCTTAGGAAAAGATGAAAGTTGGACACCAGATGGAAAGGAAAAACAGTCATCAATAGTCTCTGTAATAGAGACAAAGAGGATGATTCAAAAGGGAGCTATAGGGTTCGTTGCCTATCTCTTGAACAGACCAAAATATCAAATCAAATTGGAAGAAGTTGAGATTGTTAATGAATTCTTAGAGGTGTTTCCTGAACACCTAGATTCGTTACCACCAGATCGTGAATTGGAGTTCGCAATTGAGACAGTGCCGGGAGCATAACCCTTTTCCAAGACACCATATCGGATGGCACCTGCTGAACTCCAAGAGTTAAGAAAGCAACTTGATGAGTTGATAGAAGCAGGTTATATCCGCCCTAGTACCTCACCCTGGGGAGCCCCTGTATTATTTGTCAAGAAGAAAGACGGATCTTTACGACTTTGTATCGACTATCGGGAGCTCAACAGAATGACGGTGAAGAACAAGTATCCTCTTCCTCATATTGAGGAGTTATTTGATATACTTCAAGGATCTCGAGTGTACTCCAAGTTAGATTTGAGATAGGGATACTATCAGTTGAAGGTGAAAGCGGAAGATATTCCCAAAACAGCTCTTAATAGCCGTTATGGACATTTTGAGTTTGTAGTAATGCCATTTGGATTGACGAATGCCCCAGCTGCATTCATGGACATGATGCATCGGATTTTTCGACCATTCCTCGACAAGTTTGTCGTAATCTTCATAGATGATATTCTAGTCTTTTCCAAGACACCAAAGGAACATGCAGACCATCTTCGATTGGTGCTAGGCACTTTGCTGGATCACAAGCTATACGTAAAATTCAGCAAATGTGAATTTCGGTTGGAGAAAGTCACATTCTTGGGGCATATCATATCGGGTTCAGGGGTCGAGGTTGATCCCTCGAAGATTGAAATGATTATGGACTGGAAACAACCAAGGAATCCTTCAGAAGTGAGAAGCTTTTTGGGACTCGCTGGCTACTATAGGAGATTCGTGCAAGACTTTTCAAAGATAGCTGCACCACTCTCAAGGTTAACCAAGAAAGAAGGAAAGTTTGAATGGACAGAGAAGTGTGAACAGAGTTTCCAAGAGTTGAAGAAATGATTAACGACATCACCTGTACTGACATTACCAGAAGGAAAGGAAGCGTACACCGTTTATACTGATGCCTCGAAAGAAGGATTGGGGTGTGTTTTAATGCAACATGGAAAGGAAATAACATATGCATCTAGAAAGCTTAAACCACACGAGGTTAACTACCCTACGCATGATTTGGAGCTAGCCGCAATTGTTTTCGCCCTTGCAAAGTGGAGACATTATCTGTACGGGGTTACTTTTGAAGTCTTTACGGATCATAAGAGTTTGCGTTACTTATTCACTCAGAAGGAGCTAAATATGAGGCAAAGAAGATGGATGGAATTTCTTGAAGACTACGATTGTATAACTCAGTACCATCCAGGAAAAGCTAACGTGGTAGCTGATGCACTGAGTCGGAAGGCTAGCTTGGCACAGACTATGGGAGACTTTGCCAAGAGCAGAAGGGAACCTGTCCAAGTGATACCGAGAGCTAGATTGACTAACATAGTCATTCTGTCACCATTAAAAGAGAAAGTTTTAGAGACACAAGCTACAAACAATTGGATTAAGAAATGCTTAAATTCCAAGGAAAAGAATGACGCCACAAAATTCAAAAAGGGTGAAGATGGAATCTTGAGATACAAAGATAGAGTTTGTGTGCCGTCTGAAATCCGAAAGGAAATATTGGATGAGGCACATAAAACACGATATACGATACATCCTGGAGGAACAAAGATGTATAAGGATCTCAAGGAGCATTTCTGGTGGAATGGAATGAAAAGAGACATCGCATACTATGTCAAGAAATGCTTAACTTGTCAAATGGTTAAAGCAGAACATCTAAAGCCAGGAGGAAAATTACAACCATTGCCAATTCCTACATGGAAATGAGAGCAAATAACTATGGATTTTGTCACCGGTTACCTAAGGTTAAAGGAGAACAAGATAGCATTTGGGTCATAGTCGATAGATTGACTAAGTCAGCACATTTTCTGCCGGTAAAGACCACAGACAAGGTTAACACCTTAGCAAAGTTATACCATCAGGAGATTGTGAGATTGCATGGGATACCAACTAGCATAGTATCTAATAGAGATCGAAAGTTTACTTCACAACTTTGGCGGAGTATTCAAGAATTGATGGGAACAAAGTTAAATTTCAGCACAGCAGCACATCCTCAGACAGATGGACAGTCTGAAAGATTGATTAAGTGCCTGGAGGATCTGTTGAGAGCGTGCACGTTAGATTTCCCAGATAGTTGGAAGGATTGTCTGCCACTTGTGGAGTTTGCATACAATAACAGTTATCAAGCTTCGATTCAAGCAGCTCCTTATGAAGCTTTATATGGAAGAAAGTGTAGATCTCCGTTATATTGGGATTTGGACGAAGCAAGATGGACCCCTGAGAATACCAAAAGACCAAAAGTCATTGAGTGGATAGAGAAAGCTACTGAAAAGATTAAGATTATTCAGCAAAGAATGAAGGCTGCTCAAGATAGACAGAAGAGCTTCGCAGACAAAAGGAGAAGGGATTTGGAGTTTGACGTTGGTGAGAAAGTGTTTTCAAAGGCATCGCCAAGGAAAGGGTTCACAAGAATGGGAAAAGGTGGAAAATTGAACCCCAGATACATAGGACCCTTTGAGATACTGGAACGTGTGGGTCCAACAGCGTATCGCCTGGACTTACCAGCAAGCTTAACAGGAATCCACAATGTATTTCATGTATCCCAACTTCGGAAGTACTTTGCTGATGAGACACAGGTGGTACCAGTAGAAGAACTCTCGTTAGAACCTAATCTAACCTATGTGTTGAAACCAACAAGGATCTTGGATAGGAAATTCCAAGAGTTAAGAAATAGGAAGATTCCACTGGTTAAAGTGTTATGGAAAGAACATGGTACTGAGGAAATCACCTGGGAAACTGAAGAAAAGATGCAGAAGCACTACCCGGAGTTATTCGCAGATCGAGAAGAGAATCTGAGGACAGATTCTTCTTAAGGAGGGGAGATTGTAATAGCCCGGATCGGGGCTTGGTCGTAAACGGTAAGTCAGGGGTATCATAAAAGCGTTTATAGACCTTGATCCATATTTAAAATACTTCATACATTGCATCTTTAAGTGAAATACGTGTTCTTTTGTGATATTATGTTATTTCGAGGGAAATTCGGCATTAAAACCCTAAAGTACTATTCATTTCCCGAACCATTTATGCCCCGTTTTGTCAATGGAATTTTAAAGGATCAAAACTCATGATTTTTAATCATTCAAACTTGTTTTCCAAGTCCCGAGAACCTTTTATGAATTTTTGAAGTAATTTAGGATTTTCTTTTAAAAAAGTTATTATTCATCGCCGAAATGAACTTTTGATCGGTACACCGGTTACCCCTCAATATTATACTTAAAATGATCCTTGAATTATTTCATGAATTTTGATATGATTTTCAAGCCCTAGTTCCGACCCTAGCTCGAGTAGTAAACGAAAACGTTTAACGAATAAGTTACTATTTATTTCAAGAATTACAACTTTTAAACCGTACGTCCGATTTTGACGTATGAGTAGTCGATTCGAAGGAAATTTTATTGCCCTAACTTTGAACATTTTTTCCATTCTCGTAGCTACTCGTTTGAAGGTGAAATGACCTAAATATCCTTTTTCTATCATTTTATATTTAATTTTGATAAGAAAAGTATTTATTTCTTAAAAATTCCAAAAGGAACCCTGTGTAGCCCCTTTGTGCAATTAATAATTGCAATTGACCCTTGATTATGACTATAAATAGCACCAATCCCTTTCATTTTTGTTTGCCCAAAAAAATTGTTCAGCCGACTACATAAGGTTAGCTTTCTCTTTTCTTTTCTTTTTGTTTTCATTTATTTAATTTAAGTTTTTATTATGTTTTAGTTTTAGATTTTAGTTTATGTTTAGTTTTAGATTATTTTATGTTTTGTATTATGCATGAGTTATTTGTTTAAAATTTTATTTTAATTGCATGAATTACATAATTTATGTTCTATAAATTATAGTTTATTTTGAAATGTGTTACATAATTTAATTATGCTACAATTTAATTATGTGACAACTATTAGGACATGTTACATGTTATATTTGAATTATATCATGATTTTAGTTAGGTAATTTAATGTGATACATGTTACTTGAATTATAATTATAACCTATAGTTTTAAATTGTTACATGTTTAATTAATTAGCCTAACCAATTGATATAAGTTATAGTGTACATGTATAAAATACGTATACATATTAGTTTTTCCTACGTATAAATACGGTATGTATTTTGTATAAATACCAAATGTATTTTAGTATAAATACTTGAAGTATTTTCGTACAAGTACCAAACGTATTTTCGTATTAATACTATATGTACTTTCGTACAAATACCGTATAAATACCGTATACGTGAACAGTAACTTTGACCGGAATAGTAACTTTGACCGTTGACTTTCTAGCATTGACTTTTTCAGTTGACTTTTCGAGTTGACTTTTTGGCCAACTTTGAATTTCACCTATAAACTCATTTTGACGAGACGGATTCAACGACAAAAGCCTTTTTCACAAATTTTCAAAAAATAAAAAAATAAAAAAAAAATCGGAAATCAAAATTAAGCTTTTAAATCAAACTCTTTTCTAGAAATTGATTTTTTTATAACCCTAAGTATGTTATTTAATTTTGTACTATAATTTTTCCAATTAAGATTTAATTACTTATCCGAATTCTTCCTCCGATGAAGGTGATCCTTCTCGATTAATACTCTCTAGTCAATTGTGTGATTTTTTACCTGAATTCCATCATTCAATCATGTATCATTGATCTATCCCGGAACCTAGTTCCTTAAGCTTATAGTAGTGTATTACTTATAGGAGTTAAGACCGAGACCTGGAATCCCCAGGGCACCGCTTGATCCCTACCTTCTGCCAACTACTTAACCACCTAAATAAATAGGTGAGGTTTAAACTATTTTCAATTGGAACCATGAATATACATACGTATACAAATGATTTCAAAATCAATTCATTCAGATTCAAAGACACTTATCTTTTAAGTTAAACATTTTCCCTTTTGGGATAATGTTTCCATTTTACAGTACTAGTTTCTGATATACCGTTCTGTTCACGGTGATACTGTTTTGATTAAAGATCCATTTTCTAAAACTCGGTATGCTTTATGCACTTCTGATATTCTGAAATGCAAGCTTCTGAAATTTTGTTCTGTTGGGCCCTGACGGTTCGGTTGATTAGTAGACTGGGAGGCACGCACCAATGGCTACTAAGATACTGACCGTCTCCTGTTGATCATGATGATGACTATAATCGGAGGTTGGTTATACCACATCATGATCGGGAGAGGTGTGTAATTCCTCCCATTCCTGTTTACGTCACCGCGGGGTAGCTCCTTGGGCGCGACAACCGGAGGAAGAAGGATGGTGCATGTGATTATGGGTATCGGGATCCTAACCGGTCTCGATACCAACCCTGTTAAATGTTTTGGGAGTAAAGGTTGGAGAACGCCTAGATTGCGGGCAAATTCAGTTTTGAAAACTGGTTCATACTTTTGAAAATATACCTTTAACCCTATCCCTTTTGCAAATATACATATGAACCAGCACCCCTGATGTGTGTGCCTATGTGTGATTACTTGAAAATCTTGATAAAAGAAAAAGATAAGACACTTGATTTCAAAATAAGTTTTGAATTAAAACCCTTTCACAATCCCTAAAGTTCTTCCAAGTACTTATTATATTTTCAAGCTATACCTCACTTAGTCCCTTTGACTAATCCCTCTCTCGTTTTCTAACCTCATGGTTTCAGGTTTGCAGTCAAACGCTTTCTAGAGGTATCTTGAAGCTTTAGGAAGTCTTTTGTTAAGTCAAGACTACTAGTTGCTTTTTTGCTGTCTTGCGTAATCTTAGCTGCATCTACCTATATGTTTATATGTTCTGGTAGCATGTTCAGGTTGTATCCTAAAACATTACTGAATTCTGTTAAACTTAATGTTTCCCCACTTGTTTAGTTTAAGTTAAAGATGGTATGGTATTATTTGCCTAGTTGTTTCTTTACTTAAGATCATGCTATCTATTGTTGCATACATGTTTTAAGAGTTCTTAAATTTCTATAAATTTCGCTGCTTTGTTAACACTATTAAAGCTCTGTTTATTGTTGAGTATGTCCGTTCGCCGAGGTATCTCTCGAGTGTTAGGGTTTTCTAGTTACTTGGGATGTACATCGGTGCGGGGTTGTGGCGTTGGGGGCGCTACACAAAGCATGTTTACATGGATTATATGATGTTTAATTGATATACTTGATATATGATAGTTTTGGGTTTGTTAATTGCATTGATTTGGTGTTGGAATGGCTTGGGAGCCAAATCCCGTGCCTATGCCCTATTTTCCCTTCGTATTTGCTGCTGGAGAGTGATCCACGGGCGTGGATTTTGACCCACGGCCGTGGATTTTCGTCCAGAAACTTGGGGGTTTCGGTAAGAGTGATCCACGGGCGTGGATTTTTGTGCATGGAGAAATCCACGGCCGTGGATCTTCCTCTGTTTTCAGCCTGAGTTTGTTTTACTTCGTTCTCCCTCATACAAACTCCGATTGACCTGATTCTTGAATCGACGGAAAGCTCTTGAAGTCTAGAACAACCTCCAATTGGAATTACCTCAATATATTTTCCCATTTGTAAGATATTATCAATTGTTTTGGTGTCACTGCTTTACCAACAAATTGCAATCATCCAACTTCAAGCTTACCCCATTTTCTCCTCACTTTGAACTAGAAAACGATCCATATATCATCGGAAAGATCTTCGTGTATATCTTCATTAACAACAAACAAAACCCAATTCCAATTTCTAGAATTAAAGATATTCCAGTTTTCCCCCAACATGTACGTTTCATAAAATTGTCCGTTTTTACCAAACTTCACCAAAACCTTCCTTATTGCATTCCTTTCACTTCCTTGGCTCCCATATGTGAATTATATGTTATATATACTTGATTAATTGATAAGTATGCTCCTACTTGACACTTCTTGGTACTTAATTTCTCAAACGTTATTGTGTGACTCCGTGCCCAATATGAATTGAACTTGAAATGATTGAATGATATGAATATGTGACTCCTTGAGAGTGATTTCATCTCTTAGATGTTAATTGGTTCTCATACATGATAAGTGTCACTTGGTTGCTAGTTTTACTTAATTACATGAGCATTGCCGTGCGTCATACTTGGTCTCATATTGAGTCTTGTCTCACGAGTTTCCACTATTCCCTTTCTTGTCCAGTTTTTCTCCAGGACGGAGATCATTGACCGTTTGGGCACTTTCTTATATCCTTGTCTTGTTCCGTCGCTCCTCAGGTGAGGTTTAATTTCTAGATATATAGAACCCTTACGACCCTACGTGATGTTTTCGGCCAAAATGTATCTATATATCTATAGTTTTCCGAACCTTATTGATTTTCAACTGATTTCACGGAACGGATTGATTGATTGTTTTGGCGAGTAAAGCATGTTCACTTTGGGACCGAAGGTAGTGTATTGAGCCAACCGAGGAAGCAAGGGCTGACGGGTAACCCTTGCACTATCCTCACCAAATATTGGGGTCACCCCTGAATCCACCAGGAGGTTTGGTGTAGGAAGGAGCCCGCCGGGCTTAGGGACTCATGAACCCTATGCCCAGATTGATTGGATGGCGGGGCCTTGCAATCCCCCATCACCCGGAGGAAGAAGGATGGATTATTGAAATTGTTAATTGTGCACTGAAATGTATTGCTTGATCACTTAATCAATGAATAATTGAATTATTGTACACAGTCGGAGACAGGTTGGAGAATTGCCCTCACTTGTCGGGCCACTGATTGATTGAACTGAATTGTACCAATTGTTAAATTGAGTAGTTGTAATCTCGGGCAAGAATTACTTTAATATCTGAACTTATATTGTTTCTTTTATGAAAACTTACCCGAGATTATAACTTGCATGGTATTTGCGCTTATATTTATTTAAACCCCTCACTCAGTCTTCTGTAGACTGACACCCTCACTTTTCAGGTACTCACGGTCGTGTGCTAGGCGGGAGTCCGAGTTGTGTCTTTTGTTCAGCTGAGTCTAGCATCGCATTTTCATGTTCTTGGTATTTCCGCCTTTATCATGTTAGGGTTCCTGTTAGCTTTGGAGACTTATGCATGTATAATATGTTGGAGATGATAATGTATTGATATACGAGCTTTTGGATATTTGGTATATGATAATGAAATGTTAGTGTTTATACTTTCGCTTTCGAATTTTCATGTATTGGATTTAATTAAATTGGGGTCTAATCCCGCCTAGCTAGATTGTTTCTTGCATTGTCACCCGTTCGCTATAGTCTTAGTTCATGTACGGATCATCCATTTCGTATGTGGACTGAGCTATAGTGCTGGGGTGTGGCATCTCGGCGTTCCGGGTGCTACAGTAAAAGAGTATAACAGGTTGACATGCAAGGATAAAGTATGAGATGGTTTGTTTCTACAGAGAGTAGGCTCAAGGCAGTGTACTTGTAACACCCGAGCGCAAGGTGTCACATCCCCCGCACCGAGACCCAACCCGCATGTGAAATGGTTAATCCACACACGAGCTAAGTCACGGCGAACGGGGACACACAGACACTCTCTAGGCTAGGCGGGACTAACCCTTAAACCATAAATCAGAGTAAAACAATACCGTGAAAGAATAACCGATCATACATATATACCATGAGCATTTAAGCTCCAAAATAGAATTCATATACAACATTTACAAGCCAACACGGGTCAAAACATATACGCCCCATAACAATATTCATAACAAAATCATAACCAAAAGTATGCAAGTGTTCGATAAAATACAAAAGATAGAAGCGAATGCAAGACCTAACGACCTGAATTCCCGCCTAGCTTCCTGACACCTGCACAAACAGCTGAAAACCAAACGGGTTCAGTCCAAAAGGGACTGGTGGGTATAAAACGGGCATAGTAAATAAATTTCGCAGAAATTAAACATATACATGCAAGCTATAAACCCGTATGAAGTTTTAGAAGATTTCCCAAGTGGGCGAGACAAAGAAAGTCATCTACGGATTTACAATGGTCCCATTCATTCATAATTAGTCATAGGGTTATAAGCTTGGCGAGTGAGCGTGCACAATCTCCAACCTTCTCCTCGTGTAATCATATCATAATTATTGGTTGTCATACATATCTTTCGTGCACATACATAAATGATCATAATCATACATATGCACCTTTTTCCTCCGGGTGGTGGAAGGGTTAGCAAGACCCGACCACCTCATACATAATGGCTAGTGAGGTACATAAATCCTCGAAAGCCCGACTAGCATTTCCACGTCAAAACTCCTAACGAGGTCCGTTTCGTCGTAAATTTGGTTGGAACTAGTGTATGGGATCACCGTCGGCCCTTGCCTCCCCGGATTTCCACATACACTAAGTCCCTGTGCCCGTGAACATAACATTATCTCGCCAAAATCATAAGGTAGGATTCAAACATAAAAGAAGGCTTACACTTGAAATCATTTACTCACAAAAGACTCGATATATAAATATCCTATTTTGGCTCAAATCATTTCACGTAAGGGATATATCGGGTCGTTTTAACTACTAGAAGAGAAACCCACCTTAAACCGACAAAAGAAGAGCACAAGAGCCTCACTGACCGGCCTCGACTCCTACTGGATCAAAATCTGTGCAAGAAAGGTGAAGTGAGACTCAAAATGACCATATAAGACGCTCGACAATGTAATGATCATGATATGAATGCATAAAAGATGATATTGTGTAATGAACATGTTCATGTGCACTATTAATACATTTAAATCATATAGACAAGTCATTCATTCGACATTAGAAGCGTTCATATTCATTCAAATTCAATCCTTACCCCTTTCATAAAAATTTAATCCAAGAATTCAAATAACGGTCATATCAAGTACTATAACACGTTTACAATTATAGAATAGACAATTAATCATATTCAATTTCAAGATTGGAAATTAAAAAGGAACATGGAATATGTAACAATTTAATTCTATAATTCAATTAAATCAAATAATATTTAATATATAATAAACATATATATATATAAATATATATATATATATATTTATATACACATGCCATTCCATGTATTACCCATGCATGCAAACTTTAATAAATAAACATGCAGGCATTTATAATACAAATTAAATAGTTTATGCATGCAAATATATATACACACAAATTAAATTACATACATTTAATATATATATTATATACGTACCCAAGTCCCATGCATGCAAATTTTAAATAATCAAATGCATGCATTTAAATCATGCACAAATATATATTAAATATAAACTATATATATATATATATATATATATATATATATATATATATAAACAAATACATAACCATGCATGCATATACAATAAAATCCAATTTTACAATACATGCATGCAACCAAAAACACACACACACACCACTACATGCATTAGATTAGAAACCCAACAAATGCAAACTCCATCACCAACACGTCTGCTGCTACCAACTCGAAGTAAAACCCAATGCCAAAAGTATGACACGGCCGTGTTGGTTTTTAGTTCAAAATGGACACAGCCGTGTCCAATTTTTATAAAATTCTGGCAGCAAGTCGACGCATCAACACGACCTCGCCCATTTTTCATTGAATTTGGGCGCGGCCGTGTTGCCTTCCTTCTCGCAACACGCAGCAGTTTTAGCAGCAAAAATGCAGGGGAAGAGCAGCAGTTTCACGCAGCAACTTAGGCACAAATCAACCAACATATAAAGGCATGAAAAGGTATGAAAGAATGCAGCAAAAGATCAAGAATCCATCTCCAAAACAACCACCAAACAACCACAAAGTTTCACGCAGCAGCAGGTTCATGGAAGAGCCAATTTTTGCTTGAAATTTCTCCAATCTCATTAATGGAAACTCAATAAATATTCAACTACCACCTAATACATCACTATAAATGCAAAGAAGGGATCAAGACCATCATATTCATGCTTGGAATCAACCAATTACCTCAAGAATTGAAAGAGATCAACCTAAGAGTTCATAACCTACATATTCTCCATGGCAGCCATATATCCATGAAACCATGCTCAAAATTAGGGATGAATGGATTAAAATGACTCATATTGGATGCATAATACAACCCTAAGCTTACCTTGTGGATTAATGGAGGTTTGGAAGAGATTTGAGCTTGAATCTCCAAGGGTTGGCTTGAGCTACGGGAAAAATGGAATGCAGGGGAGAAATGGCTGAAATTCTCTAAGTGAGAGAGTGTGGTTCGGTTAGGGAGGATAGTGATCAGCTAGATGGTTGATTTAGGGTTTCATAGGCTCAAACCATAGTTAATTTGGTCAAGATTTGAATGAGTTATGGCTCTTTTAGTAAAATGTGGCAGTTTAGGCGTACATTGCGTTTTTCGGTTGGATTTCGGAGGTTCAAATAATTTCGGAAAAATATGGGGCTAAGTTTATTAAACACGAATCTTCGATACGAGTTCAACGAAGTTGACGGAACTCGAATCCGAGTTCCCGAGCTCAAGATATCACATACGGAACCAAGGGGCTAATTGCTCGTTAGCCCCCGATTTGGTTCCACAATTCAAATTAAATTCGTTACCCCGTCAAACGAGTTCGAAAACATGAAACGAGCATATAAACATGTTCATAACACATAAATCTACAACATACTAAATTTCCGTGATATTTCGATATCAATTCATATAAGAACGAAGCACAAATAAACATTAATGCGCATAACATTAATAAATTCAAAACATTATAAGTTAAATACTAAAAATTAAATTCTACTTTTAAATATCACTTAAAGTCAACGAAAATTTAAAATTGATTCACATAATTAAAGATATAGTTTAATTAGTATTAAACACTTAATTAACAATTTAAAACATTAAATTAACGAAATTTTATGAAAATGAAATATAATAATATAATATAATAACAATTTATAATAAAATTAAATATTTAAAACACTTATAAACAATTAATTCGCGCAAATTGGTAAACACATAGTAATACCTTTACGACTGAAAAGTCGGGGCGTTACAGTACTCTTAGGATAGGATCCAACCGACGGTTGTAATGCTTCAAGATACCTCTAGTTGTCGTTTATTGATTCCTGAAATCATGCATTTTAAAATAGGCGAGAGGGTTAGTCAAAGTGACTAAGTGAAGGGGGGTTTAGTAGTTTATAGATACATGTATATGTATATATATTTTATATGATCTTGAAGATCTTGATCTAAAATAATAGCAATAGGATATAGCAACTAGGAAACGGTTCATAATAATTGTTAAAATAGGGATAGGGGTACTTGGGAATCTTTGTAGAAATATGAACTGTCTGTAACAAGAACTTTAATGTCCGCAAGCTAGGCCTCTCCATCCTTAACTCCTTAAATCATGATAAAATAGTAACAGCGTTGATAAAGACACCGATACTTCAATAAAACCAAGAATAATATTAACCCCGCTACTCCTTGATGTCAATAGGGACTCAAACCCTAGAGACCACGAACACGATTCGGGAGGCAGCTATCTCTCCCTCATCCCTTGGCGTGGAGTAACTAACCTCCAGTTAAACCACTACCTCGAGGTGGTGGCAGTCCGCAGCACCAACAATACCCTCGGCCCGATACCTTCCGGGTAATTGCTCGCTACGGATACAGCCGGGGCCCATAACATGAATCAAGAACAATATTTTGCTTGCATAACCCAGAATCAATGTTTTGATAAAGTGGACTTGAAATATATAACGTCCTAGTAAAACGTTGATTTCGGCAAGAAAATATTTTTCCTTTAAGAGGGACATTGTAGTACAATAATATATATATAGGGTAGTAAATCAAAATGATAGGTAGGCTTGAAAATAGTTTTTATATAGATACGTATGTATAGGCATGATTCCAGTTGAAAGTATTTTAACCCTCACCTATACCGGTAGTCAGACATTGTAGTGTGGATTCCAGTGCGCCTGAAAGTATTAACTACTATAGGCTTAGAAATAGGTTCCTTATTTTAGTCAAATAAGCACATGAGGTACATAATATTCTAATCAAATAATCACCTAAGGTGCACATTTTGTAGCACGTTAAAGAATTCCCGGTAAACCATAATTTTAACCGTTTAAGGGAAATTAAGTAATTAATCAGGTTTCATGAGTTCTTTAACCACTGAAATATTTATTAATCACATTATAATCCTAATTATAACATTAGAAATGAAATTTAGAATTTAATTTGACAATGTAGGTTATATTTTGAAAATAATTCACAATTTACCGATTTTTGGAAAATTCGGATAAAATCTTTATTTAAAAATTCCAAAACTAATTTTATAATTATTTTAATATTAATTTTCGAAATTATCATGATAAATGTTGACCAAAAAGTCAAAGTTACTATTGAAAACATTTACTATTCAATTTCTTTTGAATTAAATACCTTATAACATAAAATCAAACTCTCACACACACACACACACTATTCACACGCCTCACACACACATACACACACATGTCCAAGAACACTAAGAACATGTTCTTATGTCTATTTGAATATTCAAAGAGGGTATGTAACACACTTGATCATATTCATATTTATAACATAGAATTTGAGGCATAATATAGCAAAATATATTAATTCTCTATGAAAAATAATTCTAAATAAATTATTCTTGACATGAATTGAATCAAACAAGATCATGAATACTTAAACATATGAATATACTATATCATATCATAATTCATGCATTTAACTAAATAAAATTCACATATATCATCATATTTTCCTAAATTAGCATAAATAGCATATATTTCATAAAATAAATTCCTAAAGCATAATTTAATTAAATCTAAGCACGCTATAATTCATAATATATTAAGAACATAATATAAAGCATGAAATAATAAAAGAAAATCACACCTTATGTAGAGAGAGAGCTTGGGCCGAAAATGAGAGGATTTTGTGTGTTCTTGAAATGTGAGGTTTAGGGGGTATTTATAGGTAGTCATGAGGGGTCTTAGAGCAATTTCTAAGAGTTTAGGGGAGATGTGGATGCTTCATAACCTAAACAAATGCTTGGTAGCTAAGTGGAAAATGTGGTTGAACTATAGCTTAAACAAATGCTTGGTAATTATATAAGAAATGTGGTTGAATTATATTCTTTTATTTAAACTTTCTAGAGGCTTATGTTGTCATGGATGATGTCATATTGAATAAAAATAAATATAAAATGGTATAAAATTTATTCAAGAGTCGAGAGATGAAAACTTGAAGTAGTAAATTAATGAAAGAACGAGTGAAAAATAAACTTCCTTATGATTATAGATGTGGAATATTTAGGTTTTTCGTTTACAAGTCATGAACGTTAAAGATGATAAAAATCATGGTAAAATTAAGTAAACGATGCTATGACGAAGTTTAAAAGTTGGAAAAATTATCATAGCTTAGAGAAAAATTCAAGAAACGTTTTAAGTAAAATTTTGAATATTAAATGAAAACTAATTGTTTAAAATAAAATAATAATTTTTAAAAGGGAAAATATTTATAAAATATGCTATGATTGGAATCAAGTTTTGGTAAATGCATGAAAATTCACAAAATAATTCAAGGATCGTTTTGGCCGGTTTTGGTTATTACGGGAGTTATAATGAAAATTAGTGTTTGAGAATGCTATCAAAATTCATAAAATTTTGTAAGGATTCATTTGAGCCCAATATTGGATAGGTAAAGGTGGCTTGGAAAATTTCTATGTTTAGGGATGAATAGTGACTACGGACTTTAGAAGGAATTCTTCTTGGCCCGGAATCCGGGATGTTACAATCAACATTTTATCAAAATTTTTACAACCAGAATTTCGGTTGCTAAATCGGTTGCACGAATATTGCAACGGAAATGCAACCGAAATTTTGATTGCAAATTTATATTGTAAAAATAATAATAAAATAAGATGATTTTACAACTGAATTTTCGGTTGCAAAATCATTAAAACTAATTTAAAAAAAAATATTTTGCAACTAAAATTTCGGTTGCAAAATTAAAAACTAGCTTAAGTATTTTTTTTTAATTTTTCAATCAAAATTTAGGGGCAAATTTTCGTGCAACCGAATTTCGATTGCAATTATTTTTTTAGGCAGTTATTTAAGAGGACCAAATATCTTCAAAAGATATCCTAAACCCCCTAGTTTGAAAAATGTATGTTTTAGGTCACAAATACACAAGTTATTTTTCCTAACCCCCCCTCCCCCCCCGACACTGAAAAGTCTGTTTTGCCTCTGTTTCTTTTCTTTTTCTTTTTTTTTTCTTTTTTTCCCTCGTTGAAAAAATGCATTCCCAATTTGGGAATGATTTATCTCATATTCTGCAACCACATTTCAACTTTGTCGGCAACAAGAGCTAACGGCAACAACTGCAGGATCAAGATATGCGGTGGCAACGGCAACAAAGACAACAGGATATTGATGAGCGGCGACAACGAGAGTCGATTTAGTCATCGTGCCCTATTTCTTGTGCTGCTCTAAGGTATTCTTAGCGTATGAATGCTAATTAAATGTATTCTTGGTGTTAATTAAATAGTAATTATGTCAATTAGACAGTATAATTCACTGATAATTTGTATCGAATTGAATTGCTGATAATTTGTATCGAATCGAATTGTTGATCCTCTGCAAATTGATAGTTCAAATTGGTATTTGAAAGATGGTGTTGGCTAGTGATGAAGCTCAAGACAAGCAAATCCTAGGAAGTTGTTGGTTTAACGGCAAAATTACGTTATTTTCAATTCGGCGGAGCGAGAGCACCTAAGATGTAACACCCGGAACGCCGAGATGCCACACCCCCGCACTATAGCTCAGTCCACATACGAAATGGATGATCCGTACATGAACCAAAACTATAGCGGACGGGTAACAATAAAAAACTCAAAAGCTAGGCGGGTACCCTCAATTAATGCCAATAAACACTTCGGAGCAATAAAAGCGGAAGCAATAACATTCCATACTTATAGGTACCATATTTACCTATTTACTAATAGATACCAACATTCACATATCTCAGTGGAGGAGATTCACGCGCAACTTGGTGAAGAGTGGTCATACTTCAACTCTGATACTTACATGGTACAATACCTCGCACCCCATAAAAAAGGTTTGTGGGTTAGTTTGCGACGCGATCGGCAGATTCCGACTATGATCCAACTGCATGAACTTGCTAAACTCAACATTGTTGAGATGAGGGCGATTCATCCTCCTGTCTATTTAAGTGGGAAGCAAGCATTGAAAAGAAGGTATGATATTTCTAATTTATTCTTTTCTGTAGTAACACTATATTAATTCTGATCAGTAATCTCATTATGTGTCAGGAAGAGAAGATATAACCCCTACGTCGATGGTTCAGGCTTGGCCACTGTTCGTTCTGAAGTTGAGGATTGACCAGATCCACCGTGTGTGCTGGAGTTGAGGATCGATTTTATTCACTCTTTTTTAAGGAATTTTATTTGTTGTTGTAATCGTATACACTCCCTCTTATGATTGTTTTTGTTTGTTTAAAACTATGTCAATAAATTGCTTGATGCTGTTTTCTCAATTTGATCTAATGCATAATGAAAGGCAGACTTTGTCCAGTGAAACGTTAAAAATGCATGATGAAAGGCAGGATTTGTCCAGTGAAACATTAAAAATGCGTGATTAATGGCACACTTTGTCAAGTGAAACGTTAAAAATGCATTATGAAAGGCAGGCTTTGTCCAGTGAAACATTAAAAATGCGTAATGAAAGGAAGGCTTTGTCCAGTGAAACGTTGAAAATGCGTAATTAAAGGCATACTTTGTCCGGTGAAACATTAAAAATGCGTGATTAAAGGTAGACTTTGTCCAGTGAAACGTTAAAAATGCGTGATGAAAGACAGGCTTTGTCCAGTAAAACATTAAAAATGCATGATCAAAGGCAAACTTTGTCTAGTGAAATGTTAAAAATGCGTAATGAAAGGCAGACTTTGTCCAGTGAAATGTTAAAAATGCATGGTTAAAGGCAGACTTTGTCCAGTGAAACGTTAAAAATGCGTAATCAAAGGCAGGCTTTGTCTAGTGAAACGTGAAAAATACGTGATTATAGGCAAACTTTGTCCAGTGAAACGTTAAAAATGCGTGATGAAAGATAGGTTTTGTCCACTGAAACGTTAAAAATGCGTGATTAAAGGCAGACCTTGTCCAGTGAAACGTTAAAAATGCGTGATTAAAGATAGACTTAGTTACCATATTTTTTCACTAAATATCATCATAAAACAATATGGAAGGACTAAAAGTTTACATATTATGAGAACAAACATATTAGTCACCATGTTTTTTCACTAAATATCATCATAAAACGATATGGAAGGACAAAAAGTTTACATATTATGAGAACAAACATATTAGTTACCATGTTTTTTCACTAAATATCATCATAAAATGATATGGAAGGATCGAAAGTTTACATATTATCAGAAAACACATATTAGTTACCCTGTTTTTTCACTTAATATCATCATAAAACGATATGGAAGGACTGAAATACCAATTTACTTAACCCCCATATTCTTATTTACCCGACAAACTGCAGAATTAGTTTCAGATGACCACACCTTCACTCAACAATCTGCACTTTTGGTTCGACACCATATTCTTATTTACTCGACAAACTGCAGAATATAATTAGTTTCTGATGACTACACCATTACTCAACAATCTGCACTTTTGGTTCTACTCCATATTCTTATTTATTCGACAAACTGCAGAATTAGTTTCAGATGACCACACCTTTACTCAACAATCTGCACTTTTGGTTCTACCCCATATTCTTATTTACTCGACAAACTGCAGAATTAGTTTCAGATGACCACACCATTACTCAACAATCTGTACTTTTGGTTCTACCCCAATACTCGACAAACTGCAGTTTATCAGTTTATCTATTTTCATATATAACTTTCATATATTTCATGATTTTATCAAACTAACTCTTATTGTTCCAACTGAAACAAAATTTTCATGATGCCCTGCAGGATATACTATAATCAAACAACAATAAACATTACATAGTGCTCTGCACGAAATTCATTACAACCAACAATGTAGCACCCCAACCGGAAAGGCGCCACATCCCCCGCATCGAGACCCGACCCGCATATGAAATGGAGAGCCCATACACGAGCCGAATCACGGCGAACGGGGACTCACTCACACACTAGGCTAGGCGGGAGCTAGAACCCCGAAGTTAGGTTCATAGCTACTATCTTTACCCATATCGGAATCTAACATATCCTCGAGGATAACTACACTTGACAACCTTGACAATTCAATCCCGACCTTGAGATATTTATCCTTATGGCCTCTCTCAACACGAATCCTTTCCCATCTTCCGTTCATGTTATCCGTTGATTCTCTTTGACCCCTTAAGGTTATATTCGGTATTTGGCCCCACATTTCTTGAATCGAAGATAGAATGTTCTTTATGATTTTTGAAGTTTGATGTAAATCCTCCAATGATCATCCTTTTCGGTTTGATTTCTTCTTAAGTTTCCTTCCAATTTACCATTGAAATAACCGATGACTTAAGAATGTTGTCCTTGTAGGACCCCTTTTTGTACTTCATTGAATTAATCTTGATTGACACCATCCTATTACATGCTAACTTGATTCGACTTTCTCTTGTCAATTCTGACTTAGGAGTTCACAGAAGCTCCCTTATAATTCCATCAATGCCTCTATACCTCACGGTAAACTTCAACCCAACTTATTAACTTAACTCTTATTTTGGCAGTTTGACCATTAAAGTCGTTTTATTCATTTTCGATCACCACCATTGGAACTTCCAGGTCTTCCTTAATTTGTAATTCCGCTGTTCCTACTAAAATATTTCTTCGGGCACAACTTCAATCTTCCAATTTATCTCCTAGTCATGCTGTCCCCCTTAAATTTTCTGCCCTTACATATCGAACTCCATCAATCCTTCTTTCATCGAAATTCTTGATGAGCAATTTTTCATTTAGAGAGAACTTTAATCCAAATGGCAACCCGAAGATTTTGCCTTTCAATTCCTCTTCTAATCCTCTTGAGGTACGACACTCCTTTCTCTATTCTTATTCAGTCCGAACACTCCGAAGCCAACTCTAGTCTCGCTTCTCTTTCTGAAATCCCATTTCCATCAACCTATCCCTTACTTGAAGTTCTTTATTTCCCGAAGTTACCTTCCTTGTAACGTGCCATCCCATTATTTCTTTTCCTCTTAACTTAGATGTGGCCTGATCGAAGAGATACTTGATAAGTGAGATGAAAGAAATTTCTATCAAATAAACACTAGAATGCATGTCGGGTTAAAATAACAATGCACGTGGCACACTTGCAACAATTAAATATGCAGCACATTAGAGCAACGAAATCAAATAGAGATGCGCGCACAAACATAAGTAAAGAAAAATAAATAATTTGATGCGAAGTATGATGCACATGCCATGAATGCTTTGGAACTTGTCACCAATATAGTAAGCTGTTAACTCGGTAGCTTTTCCTCGTTCCTCCAATCACGAGGTTAGTTTAACTTGCTAATCATGCCTTGCCTTTCCCACGGTCGTCAAGTTTTCCATGAATCTTTGTGCATCACTTGTATCATTCACGGTCAAGAATTGCAATTTCTTGATCCACTTAAGTAATTTATTTCCTAGGAGTCTTTGCCTTTGTTTACCATTTCCCTTTGCTGCTCCATATTTTACAATTCTACCTCACAACACGACAATTCAGCTTGGATTTGGAAAAACGAACTCAAATCCCGTCCTCAATATTGCCACCTTCCATAAATTTGTATTTACCACGTTACTTGCCTTTCTCTAATCCCTTCCCAACTCGTTTTCCATCTTAGTCAAAATCCATTGCACTCGAATCTAAACTCTTCCCGCTCTTGACTTCTACAAGATCGATTCCTAATTTCCAGGTTTATTCAGAAACCCTTCTTTGACAACCCTTGGTGCTCAATTTCCACCGGATCTATTTTACCTTGACTCCTCTCAATCCTAGGCACCTCTTCAATGGTCCGAACCTTGAACTAAATTACCTTTAAGAAACCTTCGCTCCATTCTTTGGGTTGAATGATCCCATTGAATCTCATTAAGGAAACCTATTTATTAGAACCCCATATGTTAACCTTCTAAGTCACCAGCATCCCTTGATCAACCCTTATTTCACCAAGTATTCCTCTCCTATTGCATTTCCAAAGTCGAACCTCCCATTCCGGCTCCTAACCCTTGAACTCTAGCTCCATCTAGGAAGGCCCCACATCTCGAATTCTCTATATTCTTTCCCGATGCATCCTTCCTATCTTCCATGCCTCAGAAAGAGCTTGCAATTGATCGTCTTTATCGTAGAACTTGGCCGTGGTTTGGTATTATCTTCATAACCTATAAATCATAACTCATTTCGAAGATGTATGCATGCGATTAGTGCATGCCCATGGTACATATTCAACACGAAAGATACGGATCCAATATCAAAATGCAACAGGTAATTCGATAAGAATTAAAAAGGAAAGACAATTTCATGTTCAAAATCGATGCGATGCACACATTATCACGTAGTTCCAAAGCCGTACGACCTAGACTGACTCAATTGTGACACGAGAACACCGGTTTTGCAACCGAGCTCTGATACCACTTAAGGATGTAGCGCCCCAACCGGAAAGGCGCCACATTCCCCATACCGAGACCCGACCCGCATATGAAATGGAGAGCCCATACACGGGCCAAATCACTGCGAACGAGGACTCACTCACACACAAGGCTAGGAGGGAGCTAGAACCTCGAAACCAAAAAAATAAGCTCATGAATTAATTGCGAGTGCAGAAGCAGAACATATAATCAATCACGAGGTTTAACATAAAAGAAGGGTTCCACTAACATAAATACCTAATCCCAAAATTCCAAACATAAAACATAAATCATAGAGCATAAATCACGGGTTCAGTCTATCCCTAGAAGCCTATCCCAATATCAATATTATAAAATATATACATTTCATGGCAAAATGATCAATCACAATATGCGTATGAACAGACTCCAACTCAAACAAGGGACTCGACCAACTCAACTTCCCGCCTACCGCTCCAAACCTGCAAATCTGAAAACAAAGCAGGGTTCAGTCTATAGGAGACTGGTGGGTATAAAACAGGGTTTAATATAATAAATAGTGCAGAATTAAACACCCTCACATGCAAGTCATAATCCCGTGCGAGGTTTTGAAACAAATTCCCAAGTGGGTGAAAACAATGGAAACAACGCTCGGGATTATAATAATCAATTTCATTTATTCGATACAATCATGCGGTCAATACGTGAACCCGTCTCCAACCTTGTCCTCGTGTGTATTAATTCATTTTGTTATTCGTTCATTACTGATCACACAATCTTTCATCCAGTCAATCGTTCATTCGTTTAATCATTCAATCAATCGATCATTCATTCGTTCAATCGTTCAATCATTCAATCATTCAATCACTTACACCTTTTTCCTCTGGGTGATGGACGGGCTTGCACCTCAATCATTATGGCCAGTGAGGTTCATGACACCCCAAAGGCCCGGTTCCCATTCCTTGCTAATCTCCTAGCGAGGGCCGGTATCGCTGTCATTATGTTGGGACTAGCGCACGGGGATCACCGTCAGCCCATGCCTCCCCGGATAGCTACGTGCACATAGTCCCAGGGCCCCCATTAACAATGTGACCACTGATCTCGCCAAAACATTAGGTTAGGAATTCAATAGAAAAGAAAAGGCTTTAACGTGAAATCAATGACTCTTTTGAAATGACTCGATATAAATATATATATATATATATACTTTGGCTTAAAACTTACACGTTGAGGTATAACTGGTCATTATTTAACTAATAGAAGAAAAACCCCCCTGTTACACCTTACCGAATAATACCAAGAAGAAAACAGGAGAACTTGAAAATGTCTTATGAACCCGGCAAGTCTCCGCCCTGGAGAAAACTGTACAGAGGATAACACGGTGCATCGTGAGACCCAAGACTCCACATGAACCAAATATGACACACGACAATGCAATAAACATGACATGAAGTACATTCGAGGTATAAATCATGTTATGAAGCCATATAACCAGTTAGTTCATTCAACATGTCCCATACTTGAAGGTTTTACGTTCAAATATTTCATAATTCATAGTAATTAAAGTCATGAATTTCATATAACGATCATAACATGTACTATATCATGTTTACAATTAGAGAATAGATAAATAATGTAGCACTATGGAGCGAGGAGAACCACATTCCCCGCACCATAGCCCGGCATGTGTGACGGAATGGGAGCTCCGCTCACACACCAAGCTATGGCAAACGGGTGACAAATAAAACACACCTAAACTAGGCGGTCTAGACCCTAAAACAGAGTGCGCAACAAATCGAAAACCAGAAGAGGAAGCACAAGATCAACATACACACATGCAAGGCCACGGGCTAGCAAAAATTAAAGCGTACACTCCACATGCAAACTTGGGCACACAGGCCAAGTTTTGGGACATAAGGTAAAGCCCAGCAAGGGCAATTCTAATCATATACATATCATATTTGAATCAAATTACAAAATTATATATAACCTCAGAATGAAAAGGCAAAAACAATGAAGATGCAGAATGTAAAGACTTGACCCGAACGACTCAAAAGAAGACCGCCGTGTAACGCCCCGGTTTCCGGATGAACAGGTAAGCACGCCACGTGTAAGTTTGAGCGTAGGTTTTATTTCATTCTTTAATTTATAATATATTCTTACGTGGCATTCATATTTTTATAAAATTCATGAAACATTATTTATATCAATTCTTTAAATTCATATCATTGAAATTATTATTTCATGGCACGAAAAATATTTATTGCATGAAAACAATTACCGAGAGCGACAAAATTACCAAATTGTCCCTAATTTGAATATTTTCTAAAACTCTAGGGACTTAATTGCATAAACTTTTAGGGACTTGATTGAGCATAAATTTAAATTGTTGCATACTTGATTTCATAAATTCATGAATTAAGGGATCAAATTGCAATTAACACATTTCACAAAAATCAAGGAGGATGAATCACGTTATTTCATCTTCTAGCTTCCATGATCTCATTTCACACCAAAATATTTCCCAAAACATTGCTCTCTCTCTCGGTATCAAGAAGCAAGAAAAAGGAAAGAAGTGATTTTCATCATCCATCTCAAGAATCATCAAGAAATATTGCAAGTAATTGAGAGTTCATCATCTTCTTCATCCATCTCTTCATTTTAAGGTTGGTTTGCATGAAAGCCATGGTTCTTGATCATATTTGCCTAGGCTAGGGTTTTAGTTGATATGATAAATGAGGTATTTGTGAGCAAAGTGTAATTATGTGATCATCTATGGAATTATGGCATGATTCTTTCATGGATTTATTGGAAAATTGAGCTTGATTGATCAAGTTGGCCATGAACATGATACCTTGAAATCTTGTTGATATTGCATGTTTTGAGTGTTTAAATGTGATATTATTACTTCTTGAATGTGTATGCATCATATTTCCAGAAATTGTAGCAATTGGGGATCAAAAATGGATTGTTGGTGTTTGTTTTGTGGTTTCCCGTAGCTTTCCCTTGTTTTTGCTCTGTTTCTGTAACTTGCAGAAACAGGGAACGGCCGTTCCCAGCCTCAAGGCTTTGTGGGAACGGGCGTTCCCTTCTTTTGAATCAAATGTGCGCGGCCGACTATGGGAACGGCCGTTCCCATTTTGGCCTTGGAGCCGGAAGGGCCGTTCCCAGCGTAGGCGAGTTTTAAAATGGAAAAACGTTGCCGCGTTTTCTGGGCAATGGGAACGACCGTTCCCAATTACAAAAGAAGCCTGGAACGGCCGTTCCCAAGGGGCTGACAGAACAAAATTCACTGCATAAAATTTCGTTTTTGACCCCTCGATCCAACGACTTCTTTGACCCCGAATTGCTATAATATGTACTAAAATGATGTGAAACGACATGTTATAATACCACATTGCATTTTCATGGTCGTCTCGACACGTTTTCGCCGTTCGTCCTATTTTGGTCATTTTAGGTCTTGTCTCACGTATATACGTCATTTTTGCACAGGTCACGAGGGCGTGGACGGGGAGCAAGCTCCTTAGATCACTCCTTTATTTTATTTTGCAAGAAAGGTGAGGTTTGGTTTTGGTAAAATGAACCCTACAACCCTTATGTGCGAGTTTTCGGCCAAATCATACTATACTTATAACGTTTTCAAAGTGATAAATAATTCAAGCAAGAAAGTATTGATTGTCATGATTTTCAAGCATGTTGGCGAGTACATGATTGCACGTGGGCCCGAGGGTAATTCTTTAGCCAACCGGGAAAGCAAGGGCTGACGGGTAACTCCTGAATTATCCTCACATTGTTGGGATCAACCCCGAAGCCACTAGGAGATTAGTGGTGGAAGGAGTTCCGTGTCTAGAGGGTCATGTCCTCTACACACACCATGTCGTGGATAGTCGAGCCTTGCAAACTCGCTATCACCCGGAGGAAGAAGGAGACTGGGGATTAATCCGGCATGTCGGGTTATCCTCGGGTTATTGCATGATTTCAAGCATGAACTTGTTTATGTGAGCACTAAATATATTGCATGATCACGTATTTATCAAGCAAGCAAGCATGATCACGTATTGTTCACGATTGGGAGTTCGGTTGGAGATTGCCCTTGCTCGCCGGGGCCAAATGTTCATGATATTGACAAGCATGATTAAGTAAACGTGTTAAAATGGATAGTTGTAATCTCGGGCAAAGGATGAGATTTCTTGAACTATATAATTATTGTTTTCTAAAAGTCTTTACCCGAGGCTACAACTTGCATGTGACGTGTGTTATATTTAATTATTGCCCCTCACTCAGTCTTCGGTAGACTGATACTCCACTTTTCAGGTACCTTTTGAGCGTGGTTGTGCTAGGCGGGAGTTGGTCGAGTCCTGCATTATCACGGGTCTATTGTTGCACCTTTCATGTTTATATATTTTGTCGGATATCATGTTATGTTCACGATTGACATATTTTGAATACTTAATTATGTATATTATTAAGAGATGATAATGTATTGATAGTTAATTGGTACCTATATGTATCTATGTAATAAATATGGTACCTATATATACGAATGACTTTATTGCTTCCGCTTTTCATTATCATGTTTGTTGATTATGCTGGGGAGAGTGTCCCGCCTAAAGCGTCGTTTTTATTGTCACCCGTTCGCTGTGGTCTTGGTTTATGTATGAACTGTCCATTTCATACGTGGATCGAGGCTATAGTGCAGGGGATGTGGCGCCTTGGGGTTTAGGGTGCTACACGCCGCCTAGCACGAACCCAAACCTAGCACCTGCAACTGAGGGGGGAAAGAGAGGGGTCAGTCTACAACTCGACGGAGTGAGGGGGGCTAACGCACACCCAACACGTATCTGCATATAGAGCAAAACACGTATTAAACAAAAGACTATGAATCGGGAATAGGGTTTTACATACCAAAGCCATTTTCCAGAAGTACTCATACTTATTCATATATTCGTATATTCTTAAGTTTGAAAACTCGTAAGGATTCATAGATTCAAGTACGCATATGGATTCATATTAAAAACTCATAGGGATTCATATTGTAACTCATAAGGATTCTTATATTCAGATCGATTCATAACATAGCGTAGAAATCTCATATTGAAAACAAACTCTCCTATCCCATTTCATAATCAATGTAACAAAAGAATTCAAATACCCGATGAGTACGGGTCTCCAACCTTACACCTTAATCAAAAGACTCAAAAAATTCACAAAGAAGCACAAACTCGTAAATTCATAAGATTCATAAATTCAAAGATTCATATTCCTGTATTCCAACCTTCTCCGGAAGTCTGCACGTGGGTTACAGGCCCACATCGTGCAACTCAATATACGTGGGGTCGCGAACCCACAACGTACCTTCTCCGGCCTCAGCCGAAGGCTCAAAGCACCACACCTTCTCCATCTCCCTCAGAGTCGTGCTTAGGTACTTCAAAGGAGCGTGTGCACCGGGGTGATAACCGGCGACCCCAACAGCCGCACCGAGTCTCCCTTACCCACACCTCCGGGGCCCAGGGATTCATAAGATTCAAAAGGATTCATAAGACTCATAAAGAAACATACCTAACTCGCGAAACCTAGAAACATATGACTCATACTTAAGAAACATACCATAAGAAACATTCCTTACCGTGCAACTCGGCATATGCTATACACGTACCTCTCTGTGTCTTCCAAATTCATAAGATGCTAAAGGAGATCCATAGTTCACTTGATACCACACGGTTTGGAGCATAGCCTCGTTGCAAAACCATTTTAAGCTTATATATGCCCATACGTATAATTTCAGAAGAATTCATATGAAATCGAATAACAAGATTCATAACATATCATAAGACCCGTATTTAATATACATATAGTATATATATTTGCATGCAGGGTGAGAAAACATCACATTAAGGCCATAGGTCGCTTATCCTAAAAGAAAAGATCCTAACCCTCACCTTACACCGACGTGGCCAAGAATGAGACAAATGATTCACCCCGGAATCAACTCGAATCACGAAACACCACCCCGGGTGCACCTGGACAAACTGAAGACAATATGCAAAATTTAGACTCGAGGACGAACCATATAGACGCACGACATATGCTTAGTCACGTAAGAGATGCAAATACTTAGTCAAAAGCTCATACACGTATCAAATTCATACAAGACGTGCAAAAACACACATATCATAGCTTAACAAATTCATAATATGCATTAAAGCATGTTCATGTGCACATTAATACATAATGAAGCATCTAAAAACATAACAAGGCGCATAAGCGATTCATGCAAACAACTCACATTACTTAAGAAACATAAAATGCATAAAAAGAGCAAATACCTACACTTAAACATGCTAAAACAAGTTAGGAACAAGTTCGGAGGTGGAAAGATACAAGAAAAACGGAATAAGAACACAAAAAGGGGTTCCGAGTGAAATTGCGATAAAGCTGACAGATTTCCGAAATTGACAAGCTGTACCAAAACAGGAATATCTTGAGTTTTAGGAATGGGAATTGAGTTTTTCTTGATGTAAATGAAACTAGACACATAGATCTTTCAAATGGTATGTGGCTCGAATCGTGGTTCAAAGAGATTCGAAAATGGCATAGGTTTGAAGTTGAACGAGTGCAGACTCTCGGCGAAGTGGCGACACCAAATTAAAACGATTATATCTCACAATCTAGAATGAATTTTGGGCTGATTGCAATTGGAGATTGTTATAGACTCAATAAGGTTGAACATATCCAAAAATCAGCTCAATCCGAGCTCATATGAGGGGGTACCCGACCGGGGAAAAACAAGGTAGAAATTTACCCGACCAGGGAAAACAGAGCAGAAACTTTCTGCACTAAATCTACCCGCCCGGGTACTTTTAACACACAAAACTACCCGCCCGGGTAGTCCTTCTGGACGAGAAAAAGAAACAGAGATAGGGGCTAAACATGGAGGAAACCAAAAATGATCAAAACCACCTCAAAACTCAACCAAATGCAATGAAAATCAAGGAACAAGTTCATGGAAACATGCTCTAACACATATCTTAAACTTAAGGCATGAAACAAACAAGAAACCAAGTTTCCATTTCATCTTCTTCAAGCTCCATTAATGGAGTTATATGTAATGCTCACCCAACAATGAAAAGTCCAACATTTATGCAACAAGGGAACTCAAAAAAAGAACATATATCAAATTTAGATCATATAATTCAAGTATGAAGGCAAGAGATCAAATTTTCATACAAGCATACTATTCATCATCTTCTCCAACTTCATAGAATCAAGAAAGGAAAGCAAGATTCAATCGGTAGAATCGAACCACGTAAGGAGAGGATCACAAATCTTACCTTGAATCTTCGATCGGTTGGTCGGATCTCGAAAGCTTGAGCCAAAGCTTGAAGGGCCAAATGGGGAGGTTTTCTTCTTCTCCTTTCTTGCCTTGTTTTGATCGTTCCAAAATGAGGAAAAAAGGGGAGATATTTTCAGCCATAAAGGGTTGAAACGGGTCGGTTTAAGGGTCGGGTCAAAAAGAATCCGATCCACTCGGATCGGATTTTAAAACGGTAGGGGTATCAAACGGCTTTAGAAAATTAAAAGGTTAATTTCATCGAATCCGAATCCTCGAAACGAACTCAATGGCAAGGTCGGAATTCAAATTCGAATTCCCGAGCTCAAGGTAGCCACGAAGGCTAAAACACCCTAATTAAAATTAGGTCCCTAATCGTCAAATAATGGATGATTGAGTTCAAGTACATTTAATAAATTCTAAAGCGCACATGATTAAATAAAATTACAAATTGACACATAAGGCATGCTAATCACATAATTACTGATTTAGACTCTCCCGAGACATCGTACCTGGATTACCGAGAAGACGGAGTGTTACAAATAAAGATATTCAAGTCATGATCGAAAATTAAATAGGAACACAAACTAGGTAACAATTTAATTCTATAATTCAAATAAATAAATAATTCATACATATATAATATATATATATATATATTCCACATGCAAAATATAGATATATATACATATACATCCACATGCATGCACGCATTACATATAATACTACAATATATTATGCATATATACGTGAACATATGCATGCCTATATATAATAGGGATAATGATTTTCATCCATCCAAACTATAGGCCATTTGGCAATTCACCATCCAAACTATTTCGCCCCCGAAACCACCATCTAAACTTTCAATTCCTGACAAACCACCATCCCACAACGGTTTTGACCCTTTTTTGAGCGGTTTTGACTCTTTTTTCAGCGGTTTTGGATGTTTTAACACATAATCTATGGAAAAATAACAAAGAGAGACAGACTTACATGTGTTTAACACATAATCTATGGAAAAATAACAAAGAGAGACAGACTTACATGTGTTAAAACATCCAAAACCGTTGAAAAAAGAGTCAAAACCGCTCAAAAAAGGGTCAAAATCGCTGTGGGATGGTGGTTTGTCAGGAATTGAAAGTTTAGATGGTGGTTTCGGGGGCGAAATAGTTTGGATGGTGAATTTCCAAATGGCCTATAGTTCGGATGGGTGAAAATCATTATCTCTATATAATATATACACATATACACAATATTAAACATAACTAGCTACTACATGCATGCAAGTATAATTATACTACAAGATATATATATATATATATACACGTATGAACACAAACATAAGAAATGCACGAAGAAACAAATTCAAGTAAAACACAAAAGCAGCAGTCACTGTTCATCCCGAAACTCAGCAAAAATTTGGTCGCGGGCACGACTAGAAAATGCCTTGCTGTGGTCGCGGGCGCGACCTCGAACTGTAGGTCACGATGAAGGAATTCCAGTCCTTGTTCTCTCATCATATTTGCAGCAGCAACATAGGACTTCTTCAAGCATCAAAGCAGCAACAAACCAACCTCTAAAGGCAAGGCAAAACGCAGCCGAGTATGCCCCAAACACAACACACATGCATGTAATAGCAACAAAAGACACAACAGCAGTCATGGAAGCAAATTCATTCCCAAAAGCTTCGAAATACACATTTTCAGTCATGGTGGAACCACACACACCTCACATAAATCAAATACAAGTTCTAGAATGTCTAAAGGATGCTAGAGGGATCATATTTCATGCCTTAAACCTCAAGAAATCTGGAAATTTAACAATGAATTCAAGAAATGGATTTATGCCCCAACTATTCATTCATGTCTTCAAATCTCCATGCACACAAGCTTAAAATTGGGATTCATAGCTTAAAATGACACATATTGAATGGATATCACAACCCTAAACTCACCTTGTTGATTGGATGGAAGATGGAAGAGATTTGAGATTGAATCTCCAAGGTGCACAAGTGTTACGGGGATTTTGTGGAGAGCAGGGGTCTTTTGCTAAAATTTCTCTAAGTGTGAGGGTTGGTTCGGTTTAGGCTGATTAAAGGCTGTCAGAGGGTTGAGTTAGGGTTCCAAGGAATCAAACCATGGTTAATTTGGTCAAGGTTTGAGAAAGTTATAGCCATTTTAGTGAGTTGTGGCAGTTTTGACGAACGTAGCACTTTTCAATTGAATTTCGGAGGTTCAAATAACTTTCGAAAAATATGAGGCTAAGTTCATTAAACCCAAATTTTTGTTACGAGTTCAGCGAAGTTGACGAAACTCAAATCCGAGTTTCCTAGCTCAAGATATCACATATGGAACCAAGGGTGCGCTAATTGCTCATTAGCCCCCGATTTGGATTCCAAGAACAAAATAAATTCGAAACTTATATAAATGAACACGAAAACATCAAATGAGCACATATTCATATTCAGGACACGTATATCTCCAACATATTAAATTTTCGCGAAATTTTGATTTCAAATCATATAAGAACGAAACGCGTGTATAACACTCATGAGCAATGCATAAATAAATTCATAATATATATAACAAGATTTAAATTTATATTTAAATATAACCATAATGCATGAATTAAATCTACATTAACTCAAAGTGTATACATATAATTTAATCAAAGTGCACTAATTACATATATTTTGAAGTCAAATTGCACGAATTAAATATATATATAGTATTAATAACATTAAGATTTAAAATGTCAACTAATTCACATATATTTAATATTAATTAACTTAAGATATGATTAATTAGCATTTAATAATAAATTGAAATATATGAAACACTTATAAATAATTAATTCGCGTAAATTTATAAACACATACGTCATGCTACACGACTGAAAAACTGGGGCGTTACAATCTCTCCCGCTTAAAAGAATCCGTCCTCGGACTCACTACTCGCCCGAATAAACAATGAGAGATTCCCTGTCTCTCGAAAGCAACAAGGAGAAAGCCCCGTCTCTCAGGCAACAATGATAGAACCCCGTCCCTCGAACAACAATGAGAGAACCCCGTCTCTCAAACAACGATGAGAGAACCCTGTCTCTCAGACAACAATGCAAGGGAGTCTCCAATACTCCCGAGCCACACAACATAAAATAGCTACATTAAAGAACAATTACAAAAAGGAAGTATCACACATCATTTACAACAATTAAAGTCACATAATTCACACAAGCAATTTAACACGATCAGTGGTTAAAGCACATGGTATCAAAATTATTTAAATTAGATTTGCATGTATGCATGTGCCGTGGATGCTTCATGTACCGTTCACCGAGGTAAAGAAATTTGGAGTTGGGAGTTTTGTTGTACGATGCACAATCTGCCATGAAAGTGAGTGCGGAGCTTGACTTGTCTTTAATTTCTTCAGTATGCCCCGGTGAAGCCATGATAGGTCCTCTTCGAATATTATTCTTGATTCCCTTCTGGCTTTTACTGCTTCTAATCCTCTTCGATCTTTCATCATTTCCCCTAATCTTCATTCAGCCAGACCAACTAATTTAAATAACCGAGCTTTGACCTCCCCATACCCTTAGACCATCCGTCCCGAAGTTAGGTTCATAGCTACTATCTTTACCCATGTCGGAGTCTAACATATCCTCAAGGATAACTACTCTTGACAGCCTTGACAATTTAATCTCGACTTTGAGATATTTATCCTTATGGCCTCTCTCAACACGAATCCTTTCCCATCTTCCGTTCATATTATCTGTTCATTCTCTTTAACCCCTTAAAGTTATATTCGGTATTTGGCCCCACATTTCTTGAATCGAAGATAGAATGTTCTTGATGATTTTTGAAGTTTGATGTAAATCCTCCAATGATCATCTTTTTCGGTTTGGTTTCTTGTTAAGTTTCCTTCCAATTTACCATTGAAATAACCGATGACTTAAGAATGTTGTCCTTGTTGGACCCCTTTTCGTACTTCATTGAATTAATCTTGATTGACACCATCCTATCATATGCTAACTTGATTCGACTTTCTCTTGTCAATTCTGACTTAGGAGTTCACAGAAGCTCCCTTATAATTCCATCAACTCCTCTATACCTCACGGTAAACTTTAACCCAATTTATTAACTTAACTTTTATTTTGGCAGTTTGACCATTAAAGTCGTTTTATTCATTTCCGATCACCACCATTGGAACTTCCAGGTCTTCCTTAATTTGTAATTCCGTTGTTCCTACTAAAATATTTCTTCGGGCACAACTTCAATCTTCCAATTTATCTCCTAGTCATGCTCTTCCCCTTAAATTTTCTGCCCTTACATATCGAACTCCATCAATCCTTCTTTTATCGAAATTCTTGATGAGCAATTTTTCATTTAGAGAGAACTTTAATCCGAATGGCAACCCGAAGATTTTGCCTTTCCATTCCTCTTCTAATCCTCTTGAGGTACGGGACTCCTTTCTCTATTCTTATTCAGGCCGAACACTCTGAAGCCAACTCTAGTCTCGCTTCTCTTTCTGAAATCCCATTTCCATCAACCTATCCCTTACTTGAAGTTCTTTATTTCCCGAAGTTACCTTCCTTGTAACGTGCCATCCCATTATTTCTTTTCCTCTTAACTCAGATGTGGCCTGATCGAAGAGATACTTGATAAGTGAGATGAAAGAACTTCCTATCAAATAAACACTAGAATGCATGTTGGGTTAAAATGACAATGCACATAGCACACTTGCAACAATTAAATATGCAGCACATTAGAGCAACGAAATCAAATAGAGATGCGCGCACAAACATAAGTAAAGAAAAATAAATAATTTGATGTGAAGTATGATGCACGTGCCATGAATGCTTTGAAAGTTGTCACCAATATAGTAAGCTGTTAACTCGGAAGCTTTTCCTCGTTCCTCCAATCACAAGGTTACTTTAACTTGCTAATCATGCCTTGTCTTTCCCACGGTCATCAAGTTTTCCATGAATCTTTGTGCATCACTTGTATCTTTCACGGTCCGGAATTGCAATTTCTTGATCCACTTAAGTAATTTCTTTCCCAGGAGTCTTTGCCTTTCTTTACCATTTCCCTTTACTGCTCCATATTTTCCAATTCTACCTCACAACACGACAATTCAGCTTGGATTTGGAAAAACGAACTCAAATCCCGTCCTCAATATTGCCACCTTCCATAAATTTGTATTTACCACGTTACTTGCCTTTCTCTAATCCCTTCCCAACTCGCTTACCATCTTAGTCAAAATCCATAGCACTAGAATCTAAACTCTTCCCGCTCTTGACTTCTACAAAATCGATTCCTAATTTCCAGGTTTATTCAGAAACCCTTCTTTGACAACCCTTGGTGCTCAATTCCCACCGGATCTATTTTACCTTGACTCCTCTCAATCCTCGACACCTCTTCAATGGTCCGGACCTTGAACTGAGAACCCTTCGCTCCATTCTTTGGGTTGAATGATCCCATTGAATCTCATTAAGGAAACCTATGTATTAGAACCCCATATGTCAACCTTCTAAGTCACCAGCATCCCTTGATCAACCCTTATTTCACCAAGTATTCCTCTCCTATTGCATTTCCAAAGTCGAACCTCCCATTCCGGCTCCTAACCCTTGAACTCTAGCTCCATCTAGGAAGGCCCCACATCTCGAATTCTCCATTTTCTTTCCCGATGCATCCTTCCTATCTTCCATGCCTCAGAAAGAGCTTGCAATTGATCGTCTTTATCGTAGAACTTGGCCGTGGTTTGGTATTATTTTCATAACCTATAAATCATAACTCATTTCGAAGATATATACATGCGATTACTGCATGCCCATGGTACATATTCAACGAAAGGCACGGATCAATATTAAAATGCAACAGGTAATTCGATAAGATTTAAAAAGGAAAGACAATTTCATGTTCAAAATTGATGTGATGCACACATTATCACGTAATTCCTAACCCGTACGACCTAGAATGACTCAATTGTGACACGAGAACACCAGTTTTGCAACCGAGCTTTGATACCACTTAAGGATGTAGCGCCCCAACCGGAAAGGCGCCACATCCCCCACACCGAGACCCGACCCGCATATGAAATGGAGAGCCCATACACGGGCCGAATCACGGTGAATGGGGACTCACTCACACACTAGGCTAGGAGGGAGCTAGAACCTCGAAACCAAATAAACAAGTTCATGAATTAATTGCCAGTGCGGAAGCAGAACATATAATCAATCACGAGGTTTAACATAAAAGACGGGTTCCACTAGCACAAATACCTAATCCCGAAATTCCAAACGTAAAACATAAATCATAGAGCATAAATCATGGGTTCAGTCTATCCCTAGAAGCCTGTCCCGATATCAATATTACAAAATCAATACATTTCATGGGAAAATGATCAATCACAATATGCGTATGAACAGACTCCAACTCAAACAAGGGACTCGACCGACTCAACTTCCCGCCTACCGCTCGAAACCTGCAAATCTGAAAACAAAGCCGGGTTCAGTCTATAGGAGGTGGGTATAAAATAGGGTTTAATAAAATAAATAGTGCAGAATTAAACACCCTCACATGCAAGTCATAATCTCGTGCGAGGTTTTGAAACAAATTCCCAAGTGGGTGAAAACAATGGAAACAACGCTCGGGATTTTAATAATCAATTTCATTTATTCGATACAATCATGCGGTCAATACGTGAACCCGGCGAGAGGGCAAATTCTCCAACCTTCTCCTCGTATGTATTAATTCATTTAGTTATTCGTTCATTACTGATCACACAATCTTTCATTCGTTTAATCATTCAATCAATCGATCATTCATTCGTTCAATCGTTCAATCATTCAATCATTCAATCACTTACACCTTTTTCCTCTGGGTGATGGACTGGCTTGCACCTCAATCATTATGGCCAGTGAGGTTCATGACTCCCCAAAGGTCCGGTTCCCATTCCTCGCTAATCTCCTAGCGAGGGCCGATATAGCCGTCATTATGTTGGGACTAGCGCACGGGGATCACCATCAGCCCATGCCTCCCTGGATAGCCACGTGCACATAGTCCCAGGGCCCCCATTAACAAGGTGGCCACTGATCTCGCCAAAACATTAGGTTAGGAATTCAATAGAAAAGAAAAGGCTTTAACGTGAAATCAATGACTATTTTGAAATGACTCGATATAAATATATATATATATATATATATATATATATATATATATATATACTTTGGCTTAAAACTTAAACGTTGAGGTATAACTGGTCATTATTTAACTAATAGAAGAGAAACCCACCTGCTACACCTTACCGAACAATACCAAGAAGAAAACAAGAGAACTTGAAAGTATCCTATGAACCCGGAAAGTCTCCGTCCTGGAGAAAACTGTATAGAGGACAACACGGTGCATCGTGAGACCCAAGACTCCACATGAACCAAATATGACGCACGGCAATGCAATAAATCAAATATGAACCAAATATGACATGAAGTACATACGAGGTATAAATCATGTTATGAAGCCATATAACCAATTAGTTCATTCAACATGTTCCATACTTGAAGGTTTTACGTTCAAACGTTTCATAATTCATAGTAATTCAACTCATGAATTTCATATAACGATCATAACACATATTATATCATGTTTACAATTAGAGAATAGATAAATAATGTAGCACCCCGAGCGAGGAGCACCACATCCCCCGCACCATAGCCCGACACGTGTGACGGAATTGGAGCTCTGCTCACACACCAAGCCATGGCGAATGGGTGACAAATAAAACACACCTAAACTAGGCGGTCTAGACCCTGAAACAGAGTGCGCAACAAATCGAAAACCAGAAGCGGAAGCACAGGATCAACATACACACATGCACAGCCAAGGGCTAGCAGAAATTAAAGCGTACACTCCACATGCAAACTTAGGCACACTGGCCAAGTTTTGGGACATAAGGTAAGGCCCAGCAAGGGCAATTCTAATCATATACATATCAGATTTGAATCAAATTACAAACTTATACATAACCTCAGAATGAAAAGGCAAAAGCAATGAAGATGCAGAATGTAAAGACTTGACCCGAATGACTCAAAAGAAGACCGCCGCCTAGCACGAACCCAAACCTAGCACCTGCAGCTGAGGGGGGAAAGAGAGGGGTCAGTCTACAACTCGACTGAGTGAGGGGGGCTAACGCACACCCAACACGTATCAACATATAGAGCAAGGCACGTATTAAACAAAAGACTATGAACCGGGAATAGGGTTTTACATACCAAAGCTATTTTCCAAAAGTACTTATTCATATATTCGTATATTCTTAAGTTTGAAAACTCGTAAGGATTCATAGATTCAAGTACGTATATGGATTCATATTAAAAACTCATAGGGATTCATATTGTAACTCATAAGGATTCTTATATTCAGATCGAGTAATAACATAGCGTATAAATCTCATATTGAAAACAAACTCTCCTATCCCGTTTCATAATCAACGTAACAAAAGAATTCAAATACCCGGCGAGTACGGGTCTCCAACCTTACCCCTTAATCAAAAGACTCAAAAGATTCACAAAGAAGCATAAACTCATATATTGATAAGATTCATAAATTCAAAGATTCATATTCCCGTATTCCAACCTTCTCCGGAAGTCTGCACGCGGGTTACGGGCCCACATCGTACAACTCAATATACGAGGGGTCGCGAACCCACAACGTACCTTCTCCGGCCTCAACCGAAGGCTCAAAGCACCACGCCTTCTCCATCTCCCTCAGAGTCGCGCGTAGGTACTTCGAAGGAGCGTGTGCACAGGGGTGATAACCGGCGACCCCAACAGTCGCACCGGGTCTCCCTAACCCACACCTCCGGGGCCCAGGGATTCATAAGATTCAAAACGATTCATAAGACTTATAAAGAAACATACCTAACTCGCGAAACCTAGAAACATATGACTCATACTTAAGAAACATACCATAAGAAACGTACCTTACCGTACAACTTGGCATATGCTATACACGTACCTCTCCGTGTCTTCCAAATTCATAAGATGCTAAAGGAGATCCATAGTTCACTTGACACCACAAGGTTTGGAGCATAGTCTCGTTGCAAAACCATTTTAAGCTTATATATGCCCATACGTATAATTTCAGAAGAATTCATATGAAATCGAATAACAAGACTCATAACATATCATAAGACACGTATTTAATATACATATAGTATATATATTCGCATACGGGGTGAGAAAACATCACATTAAGGCCATAGGTCGCTTATCTAAAAGAAAAGATCCTAACCCTCCCCTTACACCGACGTGGCCAAGAATGAGACAAATGATTCACCCCGGAATCAACTCGAATCACGAAACACCACCCCGGGTGTACTTGGACAAACTGAAGACAATATGCAAAATTTAGACTCGAGGACGAACCATATAGATGCACGCCATATGCTTAGTCATGTAAGAGATGTAAATACTTAGTCAAAAGTTCTTACATGTATCAAATTCATACAAGACATGCAAAAACACACATATCATAGCTTAACAAATTCATAATATGTGTAACAGCCCTAACCTGGGTCGAGTTTGAAAAGGTAAAGTAAAGGGTTATTCAGGAAGCGTTTACAATCTCGATCCTTATTTACTCTTTCATGCATTGTCTTCTTATGTGACTTATGTGCTATAGTTTAATTAAAAGTTCGTAATTTCCTTTATCAAGCATGTATCTTGAAACTTTTCTCATAAGAATCTTAGAACTCTAGTATACATCCCTTTCCAGCACCTAAAACCCCTTCATATATTTCAAAACCTATTCCTACAATTTTAGGTTGGAAATTACGAAAATACCCCTACTACCCTAGAATTTTCCTACAATTCCCGAAGTACTTTTACCACCCAATATTGTGACCAAAAGAATCCTCACATTATTTCGAGGATCTTAGCATTCTCCGTGAACCATGATTCCCATCCTAACTCCAGTAGCATCAAAAAACGGCAAAACCCTAGCTTATAGTTCGATCGTAAATAATTCCTTACTCATCTACTTTTCGATATTCAATATTATAATTTTATGAATTTTCATACATTTACCAAAACTCGATTCCACCCATAGCATATTTTATAAATATTTTCCTTTTTAAAAATTGTCATTTTATTTTAAAGAATTAACTTTCATTCAATATTCGAAATTTTACTTAAAACGTTTCTTGAATTTTTCTCTAAAATATGATAATTTTTACAACCTTTAAACTTCTTCATAGCTTCGTTTATATAATTTTCTCATGATTTTCATCATCTTTAATATTCGTAGTTTATAAACGAAAACTCTAAATATTCCACATTTATAATCAAAACAAAGCTTATTTTCACTCGTTCCTTCATTAATTTACTACAAAGTTTTACCTCTCGACTCTTGAATAAATTTTATATCATTTTACATTTATTTTTATTCCAAAATAAACCTTCTAGAAAGTTTTATTAAATGGATACCATTTCTCCACAAATCCTATATAATTACCAAGCATTTGTTTAAGCTATAGTTCAACCACATTTCTCATTTAATTACCAAGCATTTGTTTGAATTAGGAGACATCCACATCTCCCTTAAACTCTTAAAAATTGCATAAAGACCCCTCATGACTACCTATAAATACCCCCCTCAAGCATCATTTATAACTCACAAAATCAACACAAAAATCACTCCCTCTTTTCCCCTAGCTCATGCCATTCTCTCCCTCTCTCTACAAGGTCAGTTTTTCTTTTATTATTTCATGCTTTCTATTATGTTCTTAGTGTAATAATAATAGTAGCATGTCTAGGATTAATTAAATTATGCTTTAAGAATTTTATTTTATGAAAAATGTGCATAATTGTTTGTTTTAAATACAATATGTGTACATTATGAAATTTTGTTTAATTAAATGCATGAATTATGATATGATATAATGTGAGTATGTATTTAAATGATTATGATCTTGTTTGATTAAATCCATGCCTAGAATAATTTATTTGGAATTATTTTTCATAGAGACTCTATATAGTTTGCTATATTATGCTTCAAATTCTATGATATGAATATGAATACAATCAAGCATGTGTAGAACATTTTATGAATACTTGAAGATTTGAATAAATTCATGTTTAGGAATTTATTTATGAATTATATTTCATGAAAAGTTTATATATTATGCTCATTTATTCTTTAATCTTATGTTATGACTATGAATTTGATCAAGAATGCCTAGAACATCTTATGAATATTCAAACATGATGAAGAACATGTTCATGATGTTCTTGAAATATGTGTGTGTACCGTGTGCTAGTGTGTGTTTGATTTTATGTTTAAAAGTATTTAATCCCCTATGCTTAAATAGTAACCGTTTTTTAATAGTAACTTTGACTTTTGACTTTAAATATGAATTTTGACCAATAATATCATGTAGTAATTTCAAGAATTAATATAAAATAAAATTTGGGTTTTTAAGAAAGGACTTTTATCTAACGATTTTAAAATCGGGGATTAAATAACGTTTTCAAAATCGGGTTCACTTTTATTAAAAATAAACCTTAAATTTGGATTTATGATTTGAATAAGAATTTCTTGGTTAATTCAGTTGTATGACTTTGGTATCAGTATGTTTTACAATAATATTTCAATTCTGGATTACCAAATTTCCTGTACATTTACTGTTACTCCTTGTTACAACATGCTTTAATTGTGCTCATTCATGTGTCGCATTAGTATAGAAAGAACTTAGTTCTCTAAGTCCGTAGTAGTTCACTACTTTCAGGAACTAGGTCTGGAAAGTGGAACCCCGAATACTTTACTTGATTCCGTATCGTAGCAGGTGAGGTTAAAATATTTTCAACTGGGATCATGAGTCTACATATAAAATATTTTATTATTTATCCTAATAAAGATTCAGTCTTATTTTCTCTAATTATAGTATTATCCCCTTTCTGGGAAAATATCTGATATACGGATGCCTATTATCCTATTATATCAAACAAAATCCTTGTTTAAGTATAAGTTACAAACATATCATACTCAAGTTCGTTTTGGCGAGTATTGATATAATGTAACTCTATTCTGTATTTAAAATGCAAAATCTGTATCTGTTGGGCTCGGTGGTACAGTAGAACTAATAGCCGGGTGGCAAGGGCCATCGTCTATTACTATACCTGCCGCCAAATCTGATCTTAATGATGTTCTAACTGGAGGTTAGTTATTCCACATTAAGTGACGGGAAAGGTACGTCCCTCCCTCTGTCTGTATCTGGATCTCGAGGGGTTGCTCCCGACAGATCGTGGAGGAAGAAGGCTGGATTGATTCTGTTATTTCTGATTTTGTTCTGTTTAAGGAGTAAAGGATGGAGAACGCCTAATTACAGGGCATTAATACTTTATTGTCGTACGGTTCATATTTTCAAGAATCTGATACCCAATGCCTTATTACCCTTTTTCTCAAAATAAATATGAACCAAATATTTGTATTGATTATTATTTTATTGATTTCCGGTATAATACTATTAATTTATTATTTTATTAACAATTTCAACTCCAACTTTTATAGTCAAACACCTTTTTCAAATATACCTATACGTATATATGTAGTTCCAACTACCCCCTCACTTAATCACTTTGACTAACCCTCGTACTTTATAAATCATGGTTTCAGGTTCAACAGACGCTTACTAGAAGGTATCTTGAAGCCTAGTGTGTCTTTCGTTTGGCATGATAGTTCAAGGTTCTTTAGAATAAGTTATACTTACGAGCTTGTAATTACCTAATACGGCCATTACATGGTCACTACCTTTGACATCTATACTATGCCATCACTGGCTTGTTTATTCCCCTATCATAGTTTCAAAAGTTTTAAATTATCAAAATTTCCGCTGCAATATTTTAATACTCTGATATGGTATATCACTGTCCATTCGCCGGAGTGTTTCTCGGGTAATAGGCCTCACATCCACTCAGGAGATGCTACGGTGCGGCGTTGTAGTGTATAGGGGCGCTACAACTAAAGTGGTATCAGAGCAACCGGGTTACTCTAGTACCCTAGGTGCTCTTTCTTGAAAATGTTTAAGTTTTTCAAAAATGCAACACTTTAAAATGCTTTATTGCTGCTCTTCTGCATGTTTATATCTCGAGTCCTAAGAATTGCTTCAAGATACCAATAGGGCCGTTAGTGCATGATGCTTATTCCTTGTACATATTATGTGTTCATAACTTCAGTGTTATATTTGAATTTATTCCTTTGTGTCAATCTGTGAATCATTATTTAACCTCCATGCATTATATTTTCCAATGCGATTGTGATTCTAGCATCATAATGTCACCACCAAGGACCCCACGCAATCAGACACCATCAACCACAACAACTCCCATAGGAGCACTAAATATAGCGGAGGCCTTTAGACAGTTTATGCAAACATACATGCTAGAACCTAATCATGGAAATGAAAGAACTTTGGAAAAGTTTCTTCAGTTGAATCCACCAAAGTTCTTCGGGGAACCCACTGACCTTAAGGCAGAAAATTGGATTGCAAGCCTTGAAAAGATATATGAGGCAATGGATATTTACCCCGAAGATCCAAAACGAGTACAATATGCAACCTTTTTATTGGAAGAGGCGGCATTAAGTTGGTGGAACCATGTCAACCAGAGATGGTTGGATACCGGAGTTCAAAATAATTGGATTGAGTTTGTAAGGGAATTTCAGCATAAGTGTAGCACCCGGGACTATAGGCACCACATCCCCCGCACTATGAGTCTAATCCACATATGAAATAGGCAGTCCATACATGAATCGGACTCACAGCGAACGGGTGACAAACAAAAGAACAGTCCTGACTAGGCGGAAGCTAACCCCGGAACAATCAACAAAAACTAAAATGCGGAAGCAAGGAAATCATTCCTATAATATTAAAGAAATAAATGAAATCCAACAAGAATATAAATACGTGTTCCACTAATCAATACACCTGTCCTAACCTGTACCGAATCAATATCAATTCAATAAATGGCACACCGGCCAACAATAATAGGTTAATACAATACTTAGAAACAATGTAGTATGCACTGAGTGCAAGAGAGTAAGACTAGAACAAAGACTCGACAATTCTAACTCTGCCTAGTAACCAACACCTGCAAAAGAAACTGGAAAAGTGGGAAAGAGGGGTCAGTCTCTAGAAGACTGAGTGAGCAGGAGCGATACATAACTATAGAAACATACGCATGCAAGTCATAAATCCCGAGCAAGGTTTTATTTAAAATTAAATCACAAAAAGGGCAAGAGAATAACTAAGCAATGCTCGGATTTTATGACTAATCATATTAATTCATTACGTTCATAATTCATACATAAACATATAGGCTCGGCGAGTGAGCGTGCATTATCTCCAACCAAACTCCGACTGTGTACGAAAAATATCATTAATACTTTAAATAGGTGATCATGCAATATATCATAATACACACAGGTCATATATCATATCATAAAACACATTCGTTTGGGCAATCCGTGTCCCGGCCTTCCCACACGGTGCATAACAATCATACCATAATCATAATCATAACATAATTCCAACCTTCTTCCTCCGGGTGGTGGACGGGCTTGCAAGACCCGACCACCGGTCCACACATAGGCCAATGGGGGTACATGAATCCCCCAAGGGCACTCAGCTCCCATTCCCCGCTAAACCTCCTAGCGAGGGCCGGTATCACCGTAAAAGTGGTGGGACTAGTACAAGGGATCACCATCGGCCCTTGCCTCCCCGGATAGCCACTTGCACTAAGTCTCTGGGCCCGTGCATTCATATTCATAACATAATCATATTCTCGCCAAAACATGTGATTCATAAGGGGCATAACATATTTCATAATTCTTGAGAAAAGGTTTACACAATAATAATTTACTCGATGACTCCACTTCGAAAATAACATATATATATATATATATATATAAGGTTTTGGCCAAAACTTATCACATAAGGGTTGTAGGGTTTGATACATAGCTAAAACAAAAACACCCTCACCTGGAATACCACGAGACATAAAGCATGAGCAATACGGGTGTCTATTCAATTCGGAAGTCTCCGCCCTGGAAACAAACTGTACAAGAGAATGAACCATGTGTACCAGTGAGAGGAGACTCAATATGAACCAAATAGGACGTTCGGCAATGCAATGATCATGATATGAATGTTAAAAGATAAGATTATGTCATGAAATTGTTCATGTACACTATTAAAGAATTTAAATCATATAATCAAGTCATTCAATCAATCGTTCATGTTCATTCGAATTCATAATTTCACATTTCCAATCAATTCAAGAAATTCAAATACAATCATAGCACAAGTTAAATCACATATAGAATTAGAAATAAACAATTACATACATTCAATTAAATTAAATATTATTTAATATATAATCAATATATATATATATATATATATACATGCACACGTACACCACATGCAACCCAATATGCATGAAGTTCAGAAGGTGACACGCCCATGTCACCATTATAAAGCAAACCGGGACACCCCCGTGTCTCGGTACAGCGAGACCAGACAGTCGTGCACCCCCGTGTCATGCTGAAGAAGAAAAGGTTGACACGCCCGTGTCTAAAGCACGCAGCAGAAAAACAGAGCAACAACAAAACAGAGCACAACCAAGGCACAACCTTCCCAACACTTTCAGCCATCAATTAATCATAAGTATGCAGCAAAATAACTCCAAACCAACGTGCAAACATACTCTCAATCCAACAAGACATGAGGTGGGGTGTATGGTGATCATTTCATGCCAAAGCTTCAATATCTCATTAATGGTGGCTCATGAATGCCTCAACTAACAGCTAATACATCACCATAATTGTAAAGAGGAGATCAAAACAATCATTTTCATGCTTGTAATCATTCAAAAAGCTCAAGAATTGAAAGGGATCAACCAAAATACTCAAAACCTAAATATCTACTCAAAGCAGCCATATATCCATGAAATCATGATCAAAATTAGGGATGAATGAATGAAAATGACTCATATTGAAGGTACATAACATATCTAAGCTTACCTTGTGGATTAATGGAGGTTTGGAAGAAGATTTGAGCTTGAATCTCTTGGTAGGGCTTGAGCTACGGGAAAAATTGGGAAGCAGATGATGTTTGGGAAATTTTCAGCAAGTGGGAAGGGTTGGTTCGGTTTAGGGGGTTTATGGCAGGTTATAGGGTTGAGTTAGGGTTCTATAGAGTCTAACCATGGTTAATTTGGTCAACAAATGAATAAGTTATGGTCATTTTAGTGCAGCAAGGTCAGTTTGGTCGCTGTTCCGCTTTTCGGTTGAATTTCAGAGGTTCAAATGATTTAGGAAAAATATAAGGCTAAGTTTATTAAACCCGAATCTTCGATACGAGTTCAACGAAGTTGACGGAACTCGAATCCGAGTTCCCGAGCTCAAGATATCACATAAGTAACCAATGGTGCGCTAATTGCTCGTTAACGCCCATTTTGGATTCCACAAAAAAAATAAATTCGTTAACACGACAAATGAATTCGAAAGCATAAACCGAGCATATAGGCATGTTCATAACATATATATTTATGACATATTAAATTTCCACGACATTTCGATATCATTTCATATGAGAACGTAGCACAAATAAACAAGCATGCGTATATCCTTAAAAAAATTCATACATTACAATTTAAAACTAATGTTTAAATTCCATTTTAAATATAATCCAAGGTCAATGGATTTGAATAATTTAATTCAGATAATTAAGGTTATAATTTAATTAACATTAATCACTTGATTAACACATTAATTAACATTAATCTCTTAATTAACAATTAATTCACTTACTTAACGAAATAAATATTAAGTAAAATAAAATAAAATGAAATAATAACAATTTATAATAAAATTAAATATTTAAAACACTTATAACCAATTAATCACATAATTAAATGAATTAATTGCGCAATTTATAAACAAATATGACACATTAGTTTAAATGAAAAACCGGGGCGTTACAATAAGTATGTTCCTCAAGTAACCAGTGATGCTCGAGAGGCCGAGCTCATGAATTTAGTACAAGGGTATATGTCAGTAGCCGAATACGAGGCCAAGTTTGTTAGGTTAATACAATATGCACCACACATCTTGAGTGACGAGCGTCGCAAAACAAAGAGATTTGTTGATGGATTGAAACCGGACCTACGATGGGCATTAGCGCCTTTTGATATTGAGGGATATACCCGAGCTGTGGATAAAGCCCTAAACACTGAGGCAACACACAAGAGTATTCGCTTGAATTCAAAACATCAAGACCCAACTAACGATAAACTACCACAAGGAGAGAAACGAGTTGCCAGCCAAATTGCTCATATGCAAAAGAAGAAACCTAGGCATGCCCAACAACAATCCTCGCAAGTACCCTAAAAGATCCAAGACGAAATTATTTGTGAATTCTGTCACGGACCAAGACATACTGAAGAGAATTTCTGGAAAAAGGCCGACTTATGTTTCCGATGTGGTAGTGATGAACACCAGATAAGTGAATGCCCAAAGAAAGCCAAACAAGGACAACCAAGAAGAGGAAAAACTATTGTCGGAACTTCAAGATATCCATTAGGAAAAGGCAGGGCCTATGCTGTGGATGGAGATGTCCCAAACCTTCAAGTAATGTAAAGGGTACGGTACACATTCTTCCCACGCCAGTTAAGGTCCTATGACCCTGGCGTCATGCATTCATTCATTGCATTAAAATTTTATGCGTATTTTCTGAGTATCTTTTTTTTAGGGATTTAGGTCATTACGATACATATAAACACTGCCCTTCTGGGCTAGTAATCATTACTACCCCCTAATTTATGAAGTTATTAATGATAAAATACGAGATCATCCTAGAAAAGGATGAAAAATACTATCAAAATTATTTTTGACAAAGTGAGAATCTGAGGACAGATTCCTTTTAAGGGGGGTAGATTGTAACAGCCCTAACCTGGGCCGAGTTGGAAAAGGTAAAGTAAAGGGTTATTCAAGAAGCGTTTACAATCTCGATCCTTATTTACTCTTTCATGCATTGCCTTCTTATGTGACTTATGTGCTATAGTTTAATTAAAAGTTCGTAATTTCCTTTATCAAGCATGTATCTTGAAACTTTTCTCATAAGAATCTTAGAACTCTAGTATACATCCCTTTCCAGCACCTAAAACCCCTTCATATATTTCAAAACCTATTCCTACAATTTTAGGTTGGAAATTACAAAAATACCCCTACTACCCTAGAATTTTCCTACAATTCCCGAAGTACTTTTACCACCCAATATTGTGACCAAAAGAATCCTCACATTATTTCGAGGATCTTAGCATTCTCCGTGAACCATGATTCCCATCCTAACTCCAGTAGCATCAAAAAACGGCAAAACCCTAGCTTATAGTTCGATCGTAAATAATTCCTTACTCATCTACTTTTCGATATTCAATATTATAACCAAAACGATCCTTGAATTATTTTATGAATTTTCATACATTTACCAAAACTCGATTCCACCCATAGCATATTATATAAATAATGGAGTTATATGCAATGCTCACCCAACAATGAAAATTCCAACATTTATGCAACAAGGGAACTCAAAAGAAGAAAATATATCAAATTTAGATCATATAATTCAAGTATGAAGGCAAGAGATCAAATTTTCATACAAGCATACTATTCATCATCTTCTCCAAGTTCATAGAATCAAGAAAGGAAAGCAAGATTCAATCGGTAGAATTGAACCACGTAAGGAGAGGATCACAAATCTTATCTTGAATCTTCGATCGGTTGGTCGGATCTCGCAAGCTTGAGCCAAAGCTTGAAGGGCCAAATGGGGAGGTTTTCTTCTTCTCCTTTCTTGCCTTGTTTTGATCACTCCAAAATGAGGAAAAAAAGGGAGATATTTTCAGCCATAAAGGGCTGAAACGGGTCGGTTTACGGCTCGGGTCAAAAAGAATCCGGTCCTCTCGGATTGGATTTTAAAACGGTAGGGGTATCAAACGGCTTCAGAAAATTAAAAGGTTAATTTCATCGAATCCGAATCCTCGAAACTAACTCAATGACAAGGTTGGAATTCGAATTCGAATTCCGAGCTCAAGGTAGCTATGAGGGCTAAAACACCATAATTAAAATTAGGTCCCTAATCGGTAAATATTGGACGATTGAGTCCAAGTACATTTAATAAATTCTAAAGCGCACATGATTAAATAAAATTACAAATTGACACATAAGGCATGCTAATCACATAATTACTGAATTAAACTGTAACGCCCCGGTTTCCGGATGAATAGGTAAGCACGCCACGTGTGAGTTGAGCGTAGGTTTTATTTTATTTCTTTTAATTTCATAATATTCTTACGTGGCATTCATAATTTTATAAAATTCATGAAATAGTATTTATATTAATTCTTTGAATTCATATCATTGAAAATATTATTTCATGGCACGAAAAATATTTATTGCATGAAATAATTACCGAGAGTGATAAAATTACCAAATTGTCCCTAGTTAAATATTTTCTAAAATCTTAGGGACTTAATTGCATAAACTTTTAGGGACTTGATTGAGCATATTTTAAATTGTTGTATACCTAATTGCATAACTTAAACAACCAAGGGATTGATTGGCAAAAATTGAACAATTCCCTCATTTCAAAAAGGGATGAATCGGTTAAGAGCATCTCCAAGCTTCCATATCTTCATTTCATCCAAAATATTCATAACATATCCATCTCCCACTCTCGGTACTAAGAAGACAAAGGGAAGAAGTGATTTTCATCATCCATCTCAAGAATCATCAAGAAATATTGCAAGAAATTGAGAGTTCATCATCTTCTTCATCCATTTATTCCATTTTAAGGTTGGTTTGCATGAAAGCCATGGTTCTTGATCATATTTGCTTAGGCTAGGGTTTTAGTTTGATATGATAAATGAAGTATTTGTGAGCAAAGTGGAATTATGTGATCATATATTGAATTATAGCATGACTTATTCATGAAATTATTGAAGATTTGGCATGAGTGATCAAGTTTGATCATAAGCTTGAAACCTTGGAAATCTTGTTGTTATTGCATGTTTTATGTGTTTAAATGTTATATTAGTGTTTATTGAACATATATGCATCATATTTCCAGAAACTATGGCATTTGGGATCAAAAATGAAATTGTTGTTGCTTTGTTGAACCTTGGCCGAGAGCTTCCCCTGTTTCTGCTCTGTTTTTCAGTTGCAGGAACTGGGAACGACCGTTCCCAGCCTCAAGGCTTTGTGGGAACGGGCGTTCCCATCTCTTTTCAAAAATAAGGGCGGCCGAGCATGGGAACGGCCGTTCCCATTTTGGCCTTGCGCCGGAAGGGCCGGTCCCAGCTCAAAGGCGCGCTTTCAAGGGGAAAAACGCTGGCACGTTTTGGGGAACTCTTGGGAACGACCGTTCCCATTTTACAAAGGGGACCGGAACGGCCGTTCCCACCTGACATGCAGTGTAAAATTCACTGCATAAAATTACGTTTTTGACCCCTCGATCCGACGACTTCTTCGACCCCGAATTGCTATAATATGTACTAATATGATGTGAAACGACATGTTATCATACCACATTGCATTTTCATGGTCGTCTCGACACATTTCCGCCGTTCGTCCTATTTTGGTCATTTTAGTTCATGTCTCATGTTTATACGTCGTATTTGCACAGGTCACGAGGGCGTGGACGGGGAGCAAGCTCCTTAGAACGCTTCTTTATTATATTTTGCAAGAAAGGTGAGGTTTTGTTTTGGTAAAATGAACCCTATAACCCTTATGTGCTAGTTTTCGGCCGAAACCTATTATACTTACAAATGTTTTCAAAGTGATAAATATTTCAAGCAAGAAAGTATTGATTGTCATGATTTCAAGCATGTTTGGCGAGTACATGATTGCACGTGGGCCCGAGGGTAATTTTTGAGCCAACCGGGAAAGCAAGGGCTGACGGGTAACTCCTGAATTATCCTCACATTGTTGGGATCACCCCCGAAGCCACTAGGAGATTAGTGGTGGAAGGAGTTCCGTGTCTAGAGGGTCATGTCCTCTACACACACCATGTCGTGGTTAGTCGAGCCTTGCAAACTCGCTATCACCCGGAGGAAGAAGGAGACTGGGGATTAATCCGGCGTGTCGGGTTATCCTCGGGTTATTGCATGATTTCAAGCATGAAATTGTTTATGTGAGCACTAAATAAATTGCATGATCACGTATTTATCAGGCAAGCAAGCATGATCACGTATTGTTCACGATTGGGAGTTCGGTTGGAGATTACCCTTGCTCGCCGGGGCCACATGTTCATGACATTGACAAGCATGATTAAATAAACGTGTTAAAATGATTGGTTGTAATCTCGGGCTAAGATTAAGTTCTTGAACTATATATATTCCTCTCATGTCCAAAGTCTTCACCCGAGGCTACACCTTGCATGTGATGTGTGTTATATATATATCTGCCCCTCACTCAGTCTTCGGTAGACTGATACTTCACTTTTCAGGTACCTTTTGAGCGTGGTTGTACTAGGCGGGAGTTGGTCGAGTCTTGCATCATCACGGGCCTAGCTTGTACCTTTCATGTATATACTTTTGTCAGATATCATGTCATGCTCATGATTAGTACATTTTGAATACTTAATTATGTATATTATTGAGAGATGATAATGTATTGATAGTTAGAATTGGTATCTATACATATCTATTCAGTAAATATGGTACCTATACGTATGACTGAATTTATTGCTTCCGCTTTCATTATCATGTTTGCTTTGGTGTTGTTGGGGAGAGTGTCCCGCCTAGTTCGTCGTTTTATTGTCACCCGTTCGCTATAGTTTTGGTTTATGTATGAACTGTCCATTTCATACGTGGATCGAGGCTATAGTGCGGGGGATGTGGTGCCCAGGGGGTTACGGTGCTACATCTACAGGTGGTATCAGAGCCCGGTTTCAAAACCGAGGTTCTCGAGTTGTGTCAAGTCAGTCTAGGTCGCACGGCATAGGATTATGTGGTATTTGGGAGTCTGCATTTGGTTGACTTATCTGATTTATTCATTTCTTCGCATTAATTGAGCTACTTGATCTTCCTTGAACATGTGCTACTTGATATTATGGAAATTCTGTGCACACATTTGCATTTATTGATCAAGCCACGCATGTTTAGTGATCTAATTTCAGGATGGAGCACGACAGACATTCCAGTGACCGATCCTCGAGGCACAGGCATCATCACCGCCGACATCATCGCCGCGAGAGATCACCACCTCCTCCACCTGCCCAGGCACAGCCCCAGGATTTTATGAACGCAGTAGTGGGGCTAATTGATCAGAGATTACAGGACAGGGTTCCTCCACCACCTCCAGCACCATTAGCACCTCTGGAGAACCCCATTTCTGCCATTCTACGAGAGTTTCAGAACCAGCCTCCCCCGAAGTTCTATAAGGGAGACGATATCCAGGCAGAGATGTGGCTGAAGGAGATTGAAAGGATTTGGCAGCTTATCCCTTGTGACAGTCAGGAGAAGGCTCGCTGTACACTTACTCTTATTCAGGGCGAGGCCTATTCTTGGTGGGAAAGCACGCAGATTGTTCTAGAGGCAGCCGGGACCGAGATTACCTGGGAGGTCTTTGCACGGGAGTTCAGAAACAAGTATATTCCTCCAGCTTCCCGTACCCGCAGGTTGAGGGAGTTTACAGAGCTAAAGCAGGGAGGCAGGTCTGTGGGTCAGTACATCGCCGAGTTCGAGAGGCTTTCTCGCTATGCACCCAACATAGCGAATGATGACTTTCACAAGGCGATGCAGTTTGTTCAGGGGCTCAGACCAGACATTCAGGATGCACTGAAGGCAGCCAATACTAGCACTTGGGCTAAAGCTACAGCAAAGGCCCTAAAGGTTGAGGATTCTGATACGGCGAGGAAAGCTACTCAGCGGACTGGACAGGCTTCGGGCTCGAGAGCAGGTCAGGGATCGAGCTCGGGAAAGAGGCCGATGATATATTCTGCACCTCCAGCGCAGAGGGACTCCGGGAAGAAGTTTAAGGGTGCAGGGCCGTTACAGAGGGGTCCGAGAGCTCCAGCACCACCCCAGCCACCTCAGAGACCGGGATGTAGATGGTGTGGACATCCTACGCACACCTATGACAACTGCAGACCCCGGTTAGGGCTATGTTTGATCTGTGGGAGTAAAGAGCACCTAGTTGATGGTTGTCCGGATCGTCAGGATCCACCACCTGCAGGACCGAGGCCACTGGTGAGAGCTCGGGCTTATGCACTCGCGGGAGAGGAGCAGGAGGCTGATATTGACCCCGCTGCGGTAGTTGAAGGTATTATTTGCATCCATGGCACGAACATCCATACATTATTTGATCCAGGAGCTACACACTCCTTTCTTGCGCACTCTATTGCTATTACCTTGTCTTTGCCTGCTATGCGTACTTCTGTGCGCTATATAGTCAGTACTCCTTTTGGTAGTAGGCGAGAGACGGATCAGGTTTGCAGGGATGTTCCAGTGGTAATTGAAGGCCGGGAGTTTCTGACAGATTTTATTGTTATGCCGATGGAGAGATACGGAGCTATATTGGGGATGGAATGGTTATACAGGAATTGTGCTACCGTGGATTGCCGGGCTAAGAAGGTACAGTTGGGTTCAGAGGTTGTTACGGGTTGTACTTCGAAGACCGTACCCCTACTTTCGTTTTCAGAGGCTCAGAAGTTAGTCAGAGACGGGGCTACAGGGTTCATTGCTTACATTCTGAACAAGCCCAAAGATCAGGTGAAATTAGAGGACACCGAAGTGGTAAAGGAATTTCCCGAGGTATTCCCAGAAAAGTTGGATTCCTTGCCTCCTGAACGAGAGATTGAATTTGTGATCGATCTTTTCCCGAATGCTGAGCCGTATTCAAAGACTCCATACCGGATGGCTCCAGCTGAATTAAAAGAGTTAAAAGTCCAGCTGGAAGCATTGTTGGAAGTTGGGTACATTCGGCCAAGTTCTTCGCCGTGGGGAGCACCGGTATTGTTTGTAAAGAAAAAGGATGGGACTTTAAGAATGTGCATCGATTACAGGGAGTTGAACAGGATGACTATTAAGAACAAGTATCCCCTCCCACATATCGAGGAGTTGTTCGATATACTCCAGGGTTCTAAGGTGTATTCGAAATTGGATTTAAGACAGGGATACTATCAGCTGCGAATCCGAGCAGAGGACATACCAAAGACAGGATTCAATACTCGGTACGGGCACTACGAGTTCATGGTTATGCCATTTGGATTAACTAACGCCCCTGCAGCTTTTATGGATATGATGCACCGGATATTCAGGCCTTTCCTCGACAAGTTCGTGGTAATTTTCATTGATGATATTCTGGTTTTCTCAAAATCACCCGAGGAGCATGCAAGACATCTCAGGCTTGTTCTTCAGACACTAAAAGAGCATCAGTTGTTTGCTAAGTTCAGTAAATGTGAATTTTGGATAGATCGGGTTTCCTTCTTGGGGCATGTGATTTCAGGAAAAGGGTTGGAAGTTGATCCCTCGAAAATCGAGGCCGTGCTCAAGTGGGAGAAACCAAAGAACGCCTCGGAAGTTAGAAGCTTTTTGGGATTGGCCGGTTATTACAGAAGGTTTGTTCAGGATTTCTCCAAGATTGCGGCACCGTTAACCCGATTGACAAAGAAGGATGTTAAGTTTGTCTGGGACGAGAAGTGTGATCAAAGCTTCAATTTTCTGAAAGAAAAGTTAGTCTCAGCTCCGGTATCAACCTTACCCGAAGGTTCAGAAGAGTATGCAGTGTATACAGATGCTTCTAAAGAAGGCTTAGGTTGTGTTTTGACTCAGAAAGGAAAAGTGATCGCCTATGCTTCTCGAAAGCTAAAGGAATATGAAAGGAATTATCCAACACACGACCTAGAGCTGGCAGCCGTGATCTTTGCTCTCGGGAAATGGAGACATTATCTTTACGGGACTTCCTTTGAGATTTTTACCGACCAGAAGAGTCTTCAGTATTTGTTCACACAAAAGGATTTGAATATGAGGCAACGGCGTTGGATGGAAAAGTTGGAAGATTATGATTGTACAATTAAATACCGTCCCGGGAAAGCCAATGTGGTCGCCGATGCACTTAGCAGGAAGGCGAGTGTATCGAGTTTGGAAATAAAGGAAAGTAAGGAAGTTGCCCCGATTGTGTTAAAGGCTCGGGTTTCTAATATCACAGTTCAGCCGGAATTAAAGTATCAGTTATTTGAGGCTCAGAATCAGGATCCGGAAGTGCAGAAGCTTGTAAGTAAAGCTAAGGATGACCCGGAGAGTCCGTTTGGGTTTGATGAGACCGGGTTGCTTCGGTTTAAAAATAGAGTAGTAGTACCTGAAGAATTGAGACGGGTCCTACTCGAAGAAGCTCACAAGTCAGCCTACTCGATCCACCCAGGAGGAAATAAAATGTATAAGGATTTGAAACAGTATTATTGGTGGAACGGGATGAAGAGAGACGTGGCAGAGTATGTGAAACATTGCTTGACTTGTCAGAAAGTGAAAGCTGAGCATCAAAAACCCGCGGGACTTCTGCAACCGTTACCTATTCCCGAGTGGAAGTGGGAACAAGTAACGATGGACTTTGTTTCCGGATTACCGAAGGTTAAAGGCGGGTTTGATGGAATTTGGGTAATCGTGGATAGATTTACAAAGTCTGCTCACTTTCTACCGGTCCGGATGTCCTATAAGATCCCGAAGTTGGCCGAGATCTATAACAGAGAGATTATTCGACTTCATGGTATTCCGGTGAGCATAGTATCAGACCGAGACCCGAGGTTTACTTCTAAGTTGTGGCAGGAATTACAGGCTGTCTTGGGGACGAAACTTAAGTTCAGTACAGCATTCCACCCGCAAACAGACGGTCCGACTGAAAGGTTAATCAGGTATTTGGAAGATCTTCTTCGGGCTTGCGCGATGGATTTTCAGAACTCTTGGGCAGAACAGCTTCCTTTAATCGAGTTTGCTTATAACAACAGCTTTCAGGCTTCGATCGGGATGGCTCCTTACGAGTTGCTTTATGGAAGAAAGTGCCGATCTCCGTTGTTTTTCGACTTGGAAGAATGGAAATGGTCGAAACAGGAAGGGGTAAAGAAAGGTGAAAGATTCGAAAGGCCTTCCCGAGTCGTTCAGGCTATGATTGAGAAGGTTCAAATGATTCAACAACGGATGAAAGCCGCGCAAGATAGGCAAAAGAGTTATGCAGATAAGCGCCGAAGAGATCTAGAATTCGAAGTTGGTGACCGGGTTTTCTTGAAGGTGTCACCAAGGAAAGGTTTCACCCGGATCGGGAAAGGAGGAAAGCTTAATCCTCGCTACTTAGGTCCGTTTGAGATTCTTGAAAGAATAGGTGAAGTAGCCTATCGACTGGACCTACCACAGAGTCTTACGGGGATTCACAACGTGTTCCACGTATCTCAGCTAAGGAAATATTACCCCGATGAGACTACGATTCTCCCCGTGGAAGAAGTGGAGCTGGAACCGAATTTGACATTTGTTCAGAGGCCGGTTAGAATATTGGATCGGAAATTTCAGGAATTAAGAAACCGAAGGATTCCCATGGTTAAGGTATTGTGGAGAAGCGATAAAACCGAAGAAACTACGTGGGAAACAGAGGATAAAATGAAACGGTTCCACCCGGAGTTGTTCGAGCAAGACTAGAGAATCTGGGGACCAGATTCTTCTAAGGGGGGGAGAGTTGTAACGCCCCGGTTTCCGGATGAACAGGTAAGCACGCCACGTGTGAGTTGAGCGTAGGTTTTATTTTATTTCTTTTAATTTCATAATATTCTTACGTGGCATTCATAATTTTATAAAATTCATGAAATAGTATTTATATTAATTCTTTGAATTCATATCATTGAAAATATTATTTCATGGCACGAAAAATATTTATTGCATGAAATAATTACCGAGAGTGATAAAATTACCAAATTGTCCCTAGTTAAATATTTTCTAAAATCTTAGGGACTTAATTGCATAAACTTTTAGGGACTTGATTGAGCATATTTTAAATTGTTGTATACCTAATTGCATAACTTAAACAACCAAGGGATTGATTGGCAAAAATTGAACAATTCCCTCATTTCAAAAAGGGATGAATCGGTTAAGAGCATCTCCAAGCTTCCATATCTTCATTTCATCCAAAATATTCATAACATATCCATCTCCCACTCTCGGTACTAAGAAGACAGAGGGAAGAAGTGATTTTCATCATCCATCTCAAGAATCATCAAGAAATATTGCAAGAAATTGAGAGTTCATCATCTTCTTCATCCATTTATTCCATTTTAAGGTTGGTTTGCATGAAAGCCATGGTTCTTGATCATATTTGCTTAGGCTAGGGTTTTAGTTTGATATGATAAATGAAGTATTTGTGAGCAAAGTGGAATTATGTGATCATATATTGAATTATAGCATGACTTATTCATGAAATTATTGAAGATTTGGCATGAGTGATCAAGTTTGATCATAAGCTTGAAACCTTGGAAATCTTGTTGTTATTGCATGTTTTATGTGTTTAAATGTTATATTAGTGTTTATTGAACATATATGCATCATATTTCCAGAAACTATGGCATTTGGGATCAAAAATGAAATTGTTGTTGCTTTGTTGAACCTTGGCCGAGAGCTTCCCCTGTTTCTGCTCTGTTTTTCAGTTGCAGGAACTGGGAACGACCGTTCCCAGCCTCAAGGCTTTGTGGGAACGGGCGTTCCCATCTCTTTTCAAAAATAAGGGCGGCCGAGCATGGGAACGGCCGTTCCCATTTTGGCCTTGCGCCGGAAGGGCCGTTCCCAGCTCAAAGGCGCGCTTTCAAGGGGAAAAACGCTGGCACGTTTTGGGGAACTCTTGGGAACGACCGTTCCCATTTTACAAAGGGGACCGGAACGGCCGTTCCCACCTGACATGCAGTGTAAAATTCACTGCATAAAATTACGTTTTTGACCCCTCGATCCGACGACTTCTTCGACCCCGAATTGCTATAATATGTACTAATATGATGTGAAACGACATGTTATCATACCACATTGCATTTTCATGGTCGTCTCGACACATTTCCGCCGTTCGTCCTATTTTGGTCATTTTAGTTCATGTCTCATGTTTATACGTCGTATTTGCACAGGTCACGAGGGCGTGGACGGGGAGCAAGCTCCTTAGAACGCTTCTTTATTATATTTTACAAGAAAGGTGAGGTTTTGTTTTGGTAAAATGAACCCTATAACCCTTATGTGCTAGTTTTCGGCCGAAACCTATTATACTTACAAATGTTTTCAAAGTGATAAATATTTCAAGCAAGAAAGTATTGATTGTCATGATTTCAAGCATGTTTGGCGAGTACATGATTGCACGTGGGCCCGAGGGTAATTCTTGAGCCAACCGGGAAAGCAAGGGGCTGACGGGTAACTCCTGAATTATCCTCACATTGTTGGGATCACCCCCGAAGCCACTAGGAGATTAGTGGTGGAAGGAGTTCCGTGTCTAGAGGGTCATGTCCTCTACACACACCATGTCGTGGATAGTCGAGCCTTGCAAACTCGCTATCACCCGGAGGAAGAAGGAGACTGGGGATTAATCCGGCGTGTCGGGTTATCCTCGGGTTATTGCATGATTTCAAGCATGAAATTGTTTATGTGAGCACTAAATAAATTGCATGATCACGTATTTATCAGGCAAGCAAGCATGATCACGTATTGTTCACGATTGGGAGTTCGGTTGGAGATTGCCCTTGCTCACCGGGGCCACATGTTCATGACATTGACAAGCATGATTAAATAAACGTGTTAAAATGATTGGTTGTAATCTCGGGCTAAGATTAAGTTCTTGAACTATATATATTCCTCTCATGTCCAAAGTCTTCACCAGAGGCTACACCTTGCATGTGATGTGTGTTATATATATATCTGCCCCTCACTCAGTCTTCGGTAGACTGATACTTCACTTTTCAGGTACCTTTTGAGCGTGGTTGTACTAGGCGGGAGTTGGTCGAGTCTTGCATCATCACGGGCCTAGCTTGTACCTTTCATGTATATACTTTTGTCAGATATCATGTCATGCTCATGATTAGTACATTTTGAATACTTAATTATGTATATTATTGAGAGATGATAATGTATTGATAGTTAGAATTGGTATCTATACATATCTATTCAGTAAATATGGTACCTATACGTATGACTAAATTTATTGCTTCCGCTTTCATTATCATGTTTGCTTTGGTGTTGTTGGGGAGAGTGTCCCGCCTAGTTCGTCGTTTTATTGTCACCCGTTCGCTATAGTTTTGGTTTATGTATGAACTGTCCATTTCATACGTGGATTGAGGCTATAGTGCGGGGGATGTGGTGCCCAGGGGGTTAGGGTGCTACATAAACTCTCCCGAGACATCGTACCTGGATTGCCGAGAAGACGGGGTGTTACAAATAAAGACATTCAAGTCATGATCGAAAATTAAATAGGAACACAAACTAGGTAACAATTTAATTCTATAATTCAAATAAATAAATAATTCATACATATATAATATATATATATTCCACATGCAAAATATAGATATATATACATATACATCCACATGCATGCATGCATTACATATAATACTACAATATATTATGCATATATACGTGAACACATGCATGCCTATATATAATATATACACATATACACAATATTAAACATAGCTAGCTACTACATGCATGCAAGTATAATTATACTACAAGATATATATATATATATATATATATATATATATATATATATATATATACACTTATGAACAAAAACATAAGAAATGCATGCAAAAACAAATTCAAGTAAAACACAAAAGCAGCAGTCACTGTTCATCCCAAAACTCAGCAAAAATTTGGTCGCGGGCGCGACTAGAAAATGCCTAGCTGCGGTCGCAGGCGCGACCTCGAACAGCAGGTCGCGATGAAGGAATTCCAGTCCCTGTTCTCTCATCATATTTGCAGCAAAAACAGAGGACTTCTGCAAGCATCAAAGCAGCAACAAACTAACCATTAAAGGTAAGGAAAAATGCAGCCGAGCATGCCCCAAACACAGCATACATGCACGTAACAGCAACAAAAGATACAACAGCAGTCATGGAAGCAAATTCATTCCCAAAAGTATAAAAATACACATTTTCAGTCATGGTGGAACCATACACACCTCACATAAATCAAATACAAGTTCTAGAATGTCTAAAGGATGCTAGAGGGATCATATTTCATGCCTCAAACCTCAAGAAATCTGGAAATTTAACAATGAATTCAAGAAATGGATTTATGCCCTAACTATTCATTCATGTCTTCAAATCTCCATGCACACAAGCTTAAAATTGGGGATACATAGGTTAAAATGACACATATTGAATGTATATCACAACCCTAAACTCACCTTGTTGATTGGATGGAAGATGGAAGAGATTTGAGCTTGAATCTCCAAGGTGGACAAGGGTTACGGGATTTTCTGGGGAGCAGGGGTCTTTTGCTGAAATTTCTCTAAGTGTGAGGGTTGGTTCGGTTTAGGCTGATTAAAGGCTGTTAGAGGGTTGAGTTAAGGTTCCAAGGAATCAAACCATGGTTAATTTGGTCAAGGTTTGAGAAAGTTATGGCCATTTTAGTGAGTTGTAGCAGTTTTGACGAACGTAGCAATTTTCGATTGAATTTCGGAGGTTCAAATAACTTTGGAAAAATATGAGGCTAAGTTAATTAAACCCAAATTTTTGTTACGAGTTCAGCGAAGCTGACGTAACTCGAATCCGAGTTTCCTAGCTCAAGATATCACATATGGAACCAAGGGTGCGCTAATTGCTCATTAGCCCCCGATTTGGATTCCAAGAACAAAATCAATTCGAAACTTATATAAATGAACCCGAAAACATGAAATGAGCACATATTCATATTCAGGACACGTATATCTCCAACATATTAAATTTTTGCGAAATTTCGATTTCAAATCATATAAGAACGAAACGCGATTATAACACTTATGAGCAATGCATAAATAAATTCATAATATATATAACAAGATTTAAATTTATATTTAAATATAACCATAATGCATGAATTAAATCTAAATTAACTCAAAGTGTACGTATTACATATAATTTAATCAAAGTGCACTAATTACATATATTTTAAAATCAAATTGTACGAATTAAATATATATATAGTATTAATAACATTAAGATTTAAAATGTCAACTAATTCACATATATTTAATATTAATTAACTTAAGATATGATTAATTAATATTTAATAATAAATTAAAATATATGAAACACTTATAAATAATTAATTCGCGCAAATTGATAAACACATACGTCATGCTATACGACTGAAAAACTGGGGCGTTACGACCTCTCCCCTTTAAAAGAATCCGTCCTCGGATTCACTACTCGCCCGAATAAACAATGAGAGATTCCCCGTCTCTCAAAAGAAACAAGGATAGAGCGCCATCTCTCAGGCAATAATTATAGAACCCCATCTCTCCAACAACAATGAGAGAACCCCGTCTCTCAAACAACGATGAGAGAACCCTGTCTCGCAGACAACAATGCAAGGGAGTCTTCAATACTCCCGAGCCACACAACATAAAATAGCTACATTAAAGAACAATTATAAAAAGGAAGTATCACACATCATTCACAATAATTAAAGTCGCATAATTCACACAAGCAATTTAACACGATCAACGGTTAAAGCACATGGTATCAAAATTATTTAAATTAGATTTGCATGTATGCATGTGCCATGGATGCTTCATGTACCGTTCACCGAGGTAAAGAAATTTGGAGTTGGGAGTTTTGTTGTACGATGCACGATCTGCAGTTCGAGGTCGCGGAGCTTGACTGGTCTTTAATTTCTTCAGTATGCCCCGGTGAAGCCATGATAGGTCCTCTTCGAATATTATTCTTGATTCCCTTATGGCTTTTACTGCTTCTAATCCTCTTCGATCTTTCATCATTTCCCCTAATCTTCATTCAGTCAGACCAACTCTTTTAAATAACCGAGCTTTGACCTCCCCGTACCCTTAGACCATCCGTCCCGAAGTTAGGTTCATAGCTACTATCTTTACCCATATCGGAGTCTAACATATCCTCAAGGATAACTACTCTTGACAACCTTGACAATTCAATCCCGACCTTGAGATATTTATCCTTATGGCCTCTCTCAACACGAATCCTTTCCCATCTTCCGTTCATGTTAACCGTTCATTCTCTTTGACCCCTTAAGGTTATATTCGGTATTTGGCTCCACATTTCTTGAATCGAAGATAGAATGTTCTTGATGATTTTTGAAGTTTGATGTAAATACTCCAATGATCATCCTTTTTGGTTTGGTTTCTTCTTAAGTTTCCTTCCAATTTACCATTGAAATAACCGATGACTTAAGAATGTTGTCCCTGTTGGACCCTTTTTTGTACTTCATTGAATTAATCTTGATTGACACCATCCTATTACATGCTAACTTGATTCGACTTTCTCTTGTCAATTCTGACTTAGGAGTTCACAGAACCTCCCTTATAATTCCATCAACTCCTCTATACCTCGTGATAAACTTCAACCCAACTTATTAACTTAACTCTTATTTTATCAGTTTGACCATTAAAGTCGTTTTATTCATTTTCGATCACCACCATTGGAACTTCCAGGTCTTCCTTAATTTGCATTTTCGTTGTTCGTACTAAAATATTTCTTCGGGCACAACTTCAATCTTCCAATTTATCTCCTAGTCATGCTCTCCCCCTTAAATTTTCTGCCCTTACATGTCGAACTCCATCAATCCTTATTTCATCGAAATTCTTGATGAGCAATTTTTCATTTAGAGAGAACTTTAATCCAAATGGCAACCCGAAGATTTTGCCTTTCAATTCCTCTTCTAATCCTCTTGAAGTGTGGGACTCCTTTCTCTATTCTTATTCAGTCCGAACACTCCGAAGCCAACTCTAGTCACGCTTCTCTTTCTGAAATCCCATTTCCATCAACCTATCCCTTACTTGAAGTTCTTTATTTCCCGAAGTCACCTTCCTTGTAACGTGCCATCCCATTATTTCTTTTCCTCTTAACTCAGATGTGGCCTGATCGAAGAGATACTTGATAAGTGAGATGAAAGAACTTCCTATCAAATAAACACTAGAATGCATGTCAGGTTAAAATGACAATGCACGTGGCACACTTGCAACAATTAAATATGCAGCACATTAGATCAACGAAATCAAATAGAGATGCGCGCACAAACATAAGTAAAGAAAAATAAATAATTTGATGCGAAGTATGATGCACGTTCCATGAATGCTTTGGAACCTGTCACCAATATAGTAAGTTGTTAACTCAGTAGCTTTTCCTCGTTCCTCCAATCACGAGGTTAGTTTGACTTGCAAATCATGCCTTGTCTTTCCCACGGTCTTCAAGTTTTCCATGAATCTTTGTGCATCACTTGGATCTTTCACGGTCCAGAATTACAATTTCTTGATCCACTTAAGTAATTTCTTTCCCAGGAGTCTTTGCCTTTCTTTACCATTTCCCTTTGCTGCTCCATATTTTCCAATTCTACCTCACAACATGACAATTCAGCTTGGATTTGGAAAAACGAACTCAAATCCTGTCCTCAATATTGCCACCTTCCATAAATTTGTATTTACCACGTTACTTGCCTTTCTCTACTCCCTTCCCAACTCGTTTTCCATCTTAGTTAAAATCCATAGCACTCGAATCTAAACTCTTCCCGCTCTTGACTTCTACAAAATCGATTCCTAATTTCCAGGTTTATTCAGAAACCCTTCTTTGACAACCCTTGGTGCTCAATTCCCACCGGATCTATTTTACCTTGACTCCTCTCAATCCTCGGCACCTCATCAATGGTCCGAACCTTGAACAAAATTACCTTCAAGAAACCTTCGCTCCATTCTTCGGGTTGAATGATCCCATTGAATCTCATTAAGGAAACCTATGTATGAGAACCCCATATGTCGACCTTCTAAGTCACCAACATCCCTTGATCAACCCTTATTTCACCAAGTATTCCTCTCCTATTGCATTTCCAAAGTCGAACCTCCCATTCTGGCTCCTAACCCTTGAACTCTAGCTCCATCTAAGAAGGCCCCACATCTCGAATTCTTTATATTCTTTCTCGATGCATCCTTCCTATCTTTCATACCTCAGAAAGAGCTTGCAATCGATCGTCTTTATCGTAGAACTTGGCCGTGGTTTGGTATTATCTACATAACCTATAAATCATAACTCATTTCAAAGATATATGCATGCGATTAGTGCATGCCCATGGTACATATTCAACACGAAAGGCACGGATCCAATATCAAAATGCAACAGGTAATTCGATAAGATTCAAAAAGGAAAAACAATTTCATGTTCCAAATCGATGCGATGCACACATTATCACGTTGTTCCTAAGCCGTACGACCTAGACTGACTCAATCACGACACGAGAACGCCGGTTTTGCAACCGGGCTCTGATAACACTTAAGGATGTAGCGCCCTAACTGGAAAGACGCCACATCCGCCGCACCGAGACCCGACCCGCATATGAAATGGACAGCCCATACATGAGCCGAATCATGGCGAACGGGGACTCACTCACACACTAGGGTAGGCGGGAGCTAGAACCTCGAAACCAAATAAACAAGCTCATGAATTAATTACGAGTGCGAAACCAGAACATATAATCAATCACGAGGTTTAACATAAAAGACGGGTTCCACTAGCATAAATACCTAATCCCGAAATTCCAAACATAAAACATAAACCATAGAGCATAAATCACGGGTTCATTCTATCCCTAGAAGCCTGTCCCGATATCAATATTACAAAATCAATACATTTCATGGCAAAATGATCATTCACAATATGCGTATGAACAGACTCCAACTCAAACAAGGGACTTGACCGACTCAACTTCCCACCTAGCGCTCCAAACCTGCAAATCTAAAAACAAAGCCGGGTTCAGTCTATAGGAGACTGGTGGGTATAAAACAGGGTTTAATATAATAAATAGTGCAGAATTAAACACCCTCACATGCAAGTCATAATCCCGTGCGAGGTTTTGAAACAAATTCCCAAGTGGGTGAAAATAATGGAAACAACGCTCGGGATTATAATAATCAATTTCATTTATTCGATACAATCATGCGGTCAATACATGAACCCGGCGAGAGGGAAAATTCTCCAACCTTCTCCACGTGTGTGCGTTAATTCATTTAGTCATTCGTTCATTAGTGATCACACAATCATTCATCGATTTAATAATTCATTCGTTTAATCATTCAATCAATCGATCATTCATTCGTTCAATCGTTCAATCATTCAATCATTCAATCACTTATACATTTTTCCTCCGGGTGATGGACGTGCTTGCACCTCAATCATTATGGCCAGTGAGGTTCATGACTCCCCAAAGGCCCGGTTCCCATTCCGAGCTAATCTCCTAGCGAGGGCCGGTATCGCCGTCATTATGTTGAGAGTAGCGCACGGGGATCACCTTCAGCCTATGCCTCCCCGGATAGCCACGAGCACATAGTCCCAGGCCCCCATTAACAATGTGGCCACTGATCTCGCCAAAACATTAGGTTAGGAATTCAATAGAAAAGAAAAGGCTTTAACGTGAAATCAATGACTCTTTTGAAATGACTCGATATATATATATATATATATATATATATATATATACTTTGGCTTAAAACTTACACGTTGAGGTATAACTGGTCATTATTTAACTAATAGTAGAGAAACCCTACACCTTACCGAACAATACCAAGAAGAAAACAAGAGAACTTGAAAGTGTCCTATGAACCCGGCAAGTCTTCGCCCTGGAGAATACTGTACAGAGGACAACACGGTGCATCGTGAGACCCAAGACTCCACATGAACCAAATATGACGCACGACAATGCAATAAACATGACATGAAGTACATACGAGGTATAAATCATGTTATGAAGCCATATAACCAATTAGTTCATTCAACATGTTCCATACTTGAAGGTTTTACATTAAAACGTTTCATAATTCATAGTATTTCAAGTCATGAATTTCATATAACGATCATAACACGTACTATATCATGTTACAATTAGAGAATAGATAAATAAAGACATTCAAGCCATGATCGAAAATTAAATAGGAACACAAACTAGGTAACAATTTAATTCTATAATTCAAATAAATAAATAATTCATACATATATAATATATTTATATTCCACATGCAAAATATAGATATATATACATATACATCCACATGCATGCAAGTATTACATATAATACTAAATATATTATGCATATATACGTGAACACATGCATGCCTATATATAATATATACACATATACACAATATTAAACATAGCTAGCTACTACATGCATGCAAGTATAATTATACTATAAGATAAATATATATATATACACGTATGAACACAAACATTAGAAATGCAAGCAGAAACAAATTCAAGTAAAACAAAAAAGCAGTAGTCACTGTTCATCCCGAAACTCAGCAAAAATTTGGTGGCGGGCGTGACTAGAAAATGCCTTACTGAGGTCGCGGGAGCGACCTCGAACTGCAGGTCGCGATGAAGGAATTCCAGTCCCTGTTCTCTCATCATATTTGCAGCAGCAACAGAGGACTTCTGCAAGCATCAAAGCAGCAACAAACCAACCTCAAAAGGTAAGGAAAAACGCTGCCAAGCATGCCCTAAACACAACACACATGCACGTAACAGCAACAAAAGACACAGCAGCAGTCATGGAAGCAAATTCATTCCCAAAAGCTTCAAAATACACATTTTCAGTCTTGGCGGAACCACACACACCTCACATAAATCAATATACAAGTTCAAGAATGTCTACAGTGTAACATCCCGCTCGTCCGATTTATATGGTACACCACGTTTTAACCTTTTTATGTGTTTAATTATGTGATTTTTTATTTTTCGTGGCCCTATTTTGAACTCTTTTAGAGTTTAGGGGCCCCTTTGTAATTTTCTCTTTTTGGGGTTTTTCGGTCACTACTTGTTCGATCGAGATTTTCACCTCTTTGACCCCTTCAACGCGTTAGGGGTATCGAGACGAGTCCGTAGACTCTAAGTTTGCCCAATTTTGACATCGTTTGCCTCTCCTACCGATCGAATTGTGCGCAAGGACCAGGGATAAAGCACCCGGATCCTCATTTTTCATACCAGACCAATCAGCTCTCTCTCTCTCTCTTCCGGCTCTCTCTCTCTATCCTCCATCACGATGCAAACACACACACTCACGGTGTTTCACATGCACAACCTGGAACTCGCTCGTTTCTCGACGAATTTCGATGAACCAATGGTCCTTTTCGACGAGCTCGACGATGCGGTCACAACCGTACCAAGATATTGGCCCGACGATCACCGACAGCGGAGATATCGGCCATTTTCAGTCGCTCGTAAAGGGTGGTGGCGGACCGCGGCTTCGCTGCCCTTTCGCGGCGTTTTCCAACGACATTCCGATGACACGCGCTCCCTACCCAAATAAAGCAGCTCCCGGAGCAGCCTTGCACATTGGTGGCATGGCCATCCGGGCAGCGACGGCACCGTACGTGCCGCCTGAAGCTCGCGACGGCGGTGGCGGTTACTATAGCGGTCAGTTTCGCCGCCTTCCGGTGGTGTTTTCCGATGGGGTTTGATGGTTTCCAAGGTTTTCGACCCTCCTGAGTTTATTTCCGGCCTTAGATTGGAGCAAATCGGGGTGGAAGTGGTGGTTCTAGCGTGGCAGCGGTTGTGCGGCTTTTGGCGGTGGTTTGAAGCTTTTCCGGCGATCTTTTGGCGACAGTTCCTTCTAAGAAATTGTCTAACTCGACGAGATCGAGTTGTTCGTGTAGGTGGCGGCCCAAGAACTGGCCTCGCTATGGGGCTTTCGAAGGCCTCGCCACGGGCTTTCCAATGGTATGTTCGGATTTCGTTTTCGTTTTACGGTTTGCCTTTAATTTCAGTTTTCGTCGTTGGGATTTAGTTCGGTTTTTCATCAACGAAATCCGGTGTGCTTGGTATTTTCTGAAATTGGTTTAGGGCTTTTGTCAAGCAGGCCGACCACCGGAGATGGTGGTCCGGCGGTTGCATGTGGCGGTTCGGCTGGTTCCGATGGCGGCATTCTGACGCCCTTCGGACAGCAAGTTCCTCTCGTCGTGGTGAGTCCAACGCCACTTTCCGTTCGTCAATCGGGTGTCCGATTGATTTGTTGTGATTTATTTTGTATAACTTGAATATTTGAAATTAATTGTTTTAATTGCTAATTGCTTGATTTGTCGATCGAATTGTATTTCAATGTGTACGAAATCATGTATTAAATGAATTATGAAATGTATTTATGCTTTGATATGCAATTTGAATTCCGATATATTGAATTTGAGCTATTTGTCTAACTTGAAGGGGGTGTATGTGTAATTTCGCTAAACATATAAATTGTATGACTTCAATTAATTAATCCTTGTTGATTGGTAAACAAATATGCTAATTATGATTTCGATTAAAAGAAATTATTACGCCTAAGCTTGAAGCTTTTAATTAGTCTAATCACTTAAATTGAATTGGTTATTTGATATATGAATTTATATGAAATAATGTGAACTCTGCTTATGTGATTGCATTTCTTAAGTGCTTGAGCATGTGCCGTGCGTCTTTATATGGTTGTCTGAGTCTGAGTCTGAGTTCTGTACTGTATTTGGTGTGTTCAGTTGGTACAGGTGCACCCGGGGTGGTGACAAGTGAGTTGTGCAGGTTCCGGGGTTTACCATTTGCTGTGTCTTTGGCTATGATTGGTGCCAGGTGAGGTTAGGATATAGTTATACCCTATTGCAATGTGCTCGTTTTCGAATGTGTGCGACTTATAAGCCTTTTATATACATAGATATGTGTCAAATATGTACTTTGATGGTTTTGTCAAAAGTTTGAAAGTATAAACGCTATGTATGAGCCTATGTATGCTTAGTTTCAGTGTGTTATGATTTCGAGGTCAATCTGTGTGATATGTACGTACGATTTGATAAGTACAATATGCATGAGATATATCTGTCTGTCTGTGTGTGGCGGGTTAAGTTTCCGATTTGTGTGTTTATCTGTGTGATGGCCAACGGAGTTGTGGGTAAGAGAGACCCGGGACGGCCATGGGGTCGCCGATTACAACCCCTATGCACTTCTCCTTTTTGATAGGATCAACCCGGAACCCACTAGGAGGTTAGTGGGGGATGGAGTCCTTGGGCGTGAGTGTCATGAAACTCACGACCCTGACATATATGTGTGGATGGTTAGGGTATGTACAACCCTCCCATCGCCCCGTGTGAAGGAGGTACGTTTGTTTTGATTTTGTCTGTTTATGCATATGTGTGAGAAGAAGGAGTTGGTTGGATGTGTGCTCGTTCCCACCGAGCTTTTCGTTTGTCTGTCATAAGTTCGTGAAACGGGGGTAGATTCTTAAATTAAGATAAAATTTGACGTACTTTTAAGTTAATAAAATATGCTCCGATATGTGTGCCAAGTCTGCATGAATCTGAGTTTATACTTTAAGGAACGTTTGAGTTAAGATTTGTTTTTTGGTTTTAAGTCCCCCTATATGTATACTATCACGATAAATGTTTTGGCGTCCAAAAACTAACCCCAGGTTCACGAGCATTGCTTCTACTTCGTGTTGTGCTCTATATATACATATAGAGTGCGTGGGTTAACCCCTCGCTCAGTCTTTGGACTGACCCCTGCCCCTTTTATGTTTTTAGCTGCAGGTTCTGGTCGTTGGAGTTCGTGCTAGGCGGTGGTGTGTCGTGTCCGTTGAGTCTGTGTCTGCTCGTTTATGTTTGTTAAGCATTTTGTTCTGATTTATAATTCGTAAATTTTGTATAAGATTTATTGTGTACACGTTTGCAATTTATAATCCGAAAGTCTGGAATTTCGGGACAGGTTAGGATAGGTGTTTGGATTAGTTGAACTCGTCTTGATTGTATGATTATTCGGGATAAGTTTCTAGGGCCAATTGTACCCGTTTTTATTGTGTAATTGTTCGGGACAGGATAGGACAGGTTTGATGATTTAGTCGAACCCGTATACTTGATCTGATATACGATTATAAGTGCATGTCTGGTGTATAAAAGGTTTTTAAAAGTTCGTGTTTCGTTTGGTTTCCGCTGTTACGTATTGCATATTTCATGCGTACAGGGTTAGGTACCGCTTAGCTAGTGGGTGCGTTCTTTGTTTGTCACCCGTTCGCTCTGACTTGGTGCGTGTGCGGATTCTCCATTTCATGCACGTGTCGGGTCATAGTGCGGGGGTGTGGTGCCCTACTGCTTGGGGCGCTACAACTTAAGTGGTATCAGAGCTACCAGGTTCGGAACCGGTGCTCTGGAGTCGTGTCGTGTCAGTCTAGGTCGTACGACATAGGAATATGTGCGCATTGCATCCGTTTGGCATGAAATTTTGCTTCCTCAGCATGAATTGTACCGAGTTATGGACTATGTGCCCATTATGACTATGATTGTGCAACATTTTATCAATGTGCTCTTAATTGTTTTTATTGTTGCACTTAGGTGACATACATGCTACATTTCATTTTCACATCTAACCATCATGCACCAATTTTAGTGATTTAACTACAGGACCGCTTCATCAACAATTTAACCAGCTTTCCTGACCTCATCGCCACTTTATGGTCAGGATTATCAACACGACGGTGAACGGTACACTAAGCATCCATGGCACGAGCATACATACATCGTTTACTTAATTAATTCTTGTTGTTATGTGATATATTTGCTAAGTATGCTATGTGTTAACTGTTGTGATTTCCTGATTCTGCTTATGTGCTTGAATGAAGGGAGATTTGATTCTCTCTATTTATGTGCTAGGGGGATGTTGATTCTTCCTATTTGTGTGTTAGAGAGATGTTGGATTCTCTCTATATTGCGTGATAGAAAGATGTTGGATTCTTTCTAAGTTCTGTGCACGAGAGATGCTGGATTCTCTTGTTCTTAGGTATTCGAGGGATGCTGGACTCCCTTGGATTTAGGGGTTTGAGAAATGCCGGATTTTCTCAAATTAGAATGTCTGGGAGATGTGAAATCAGTCAGATTGAGGTTGAGAGACGGGGTTCTCTCGATTCTATGTTTGAGAGACGGGGCTCTCTCAATTATGTGTCTGAGAGACGGGGTTTCTCTCTTTTGTGTGTGCTGAGGGACGGGGTTCTCTCACTTGGGTGTTGAGAGATGGGATTCTCTCTTGTTTGTCGTAGTTGAGTTACGTGTGGCTTGACGACAGTTAGCAACGGCGAGGATGCGACGGTGTCGAGCTTTGGGTGCAGTGGCCTAGTGGTGATCAAATGAGCTTGAAGAGACCAACGGTCAAGTGCTCAGTGGGACCTCAATGACAACGAGTCACTATGAAGGGAGTTGATGCCAACTAAGGGAGAAGTATCCTGCAGAGATTGCAGTTCGCCTAGATCAGAGTTGCGCAGCGGAAGCTTGAAGTGGAATTCGTTTCAGCGTCGTTCAAGATCTGACCTTAGGGCCTGAGGACAGGTCCTTTTGAAGAAGGGGAGTTTGTAACATCCCGCTCGTCCGATTTATAAGGTACGCCACGTTTTCAACCGTTTTATGTGTTTAATTATGTGATTTTATGTTTTTCGTGGCACTATTTTGAACTCTTTTAGAGTTGAGGGGCCCCTTTGTAATTTTCTCTTTTTGGAGGTTTTTCGGTCACTACTTGTTCAATCGATATTTTGACCTCTTTGACCCCTTCAACACGTTCGGGCCATCGAGACGAGTCCGTAGACTCTGAGTTTGCCCAATTTCGACGTCGTTTGCCCCTCCTACCGATCAAATTACCCGCAAGGACCCGGGATAAAGCACCCGGATCCTCATTTTTCGTAACAGACCAATCAGCTCTCTCTCTCTCTCTTCCGGCTTTCTCTCTCTCTCTCTTCCGGCTCTCTCTCTCTCTCCTCCATCACGATGTAAACACACACACTCACGGTGTTTCACATACACAACCCGGAACTCGCTCGTTTCTCGACGGATTTCGATGAACCAATAGTTCTTTTCGACGAGCTCGACGACGCGGTCACAACCGTACCAAGATCTTGGCCTGACGACGACCAACGACGGAGATATCGTGTAGCACCCGAGCGCAAGGTACCACATCCCCCGCACCAAGACCCGACCCGAATATGAAATGGACAATCCATACCCGAGCTAAATCAAGGCGAACGGGGACATACACACTCGCTAAGCTAGGCGGGAGCTAAATTTGGCAACCGAAGAGACAATAAACCGAAATATTACCAAAGCGGAAGCAACATATATACATCAATAATAGGATAAGCAAATGACAACGGATTCATCAAACATAGATACCTAATCCCCGAAATTCAATAAAATCATAAAGCATCAAATCCAGATTCTGTCTATTCCTGTAAGCTTATCTTGAATTCACGATAATGGTAATAATCAATATAATCATACATTCTCCGTAACCTGAACAAATCATGATTCAATATGCACATGGACCGACTCTGACCTAACCGAACGACAAAATAAACAAGACTTCCCGCCTAACACTCCAAACCTGCAAGAACACTGAAAACAATCCGGGTTCAGTCTATACGAGACTGGTGGGTATAAAACGAGGCATAAATAGCATATACAACAATATTTAACATTCACATGCAAGTTATAATCCCAAATGAGGTTTTTTTAGCATTTTCCCAAGTGGGCAAGGTAAAGAAGTCATCAACAGGGATTATAACGTTCATTTTCATTCTTTACGTCTTTTGTGGCCCGGCGAGTAGGCGTGCATTATCTCCAACCAACACCTCGTGTAGTTCATTAAACATTCTTTCTTTCGTTCATTCATTCATGCATAACATTCTTTTGTGCACATTCATGAACATTTACACCTTCTTCCTCCGGGTGATGACCGGGTGATCGGCCCGAACCATCCATTCATTGACCAAAAGGGGAACATGACTCCCCAGATGACACTCAGCGTCTATTCCTCGCTAACTCCTAATGAGGTACGGTTACGCCGTTCATTGCTAGGACTAGTGTGAGGGTTCACCGTCAGCCCATGTGTAGCATCTCCCCAACACTACAACCCCGCACTGCAATACTCCCTGAGTGGAGGTTAGACCTAACAATCAGGAAATACTACGGCGAACGGTCAGGATAATATATGAATGGAGTATGTGACACAGTGCAGTGGAAAATAAAGAGATTCAACTTGACCAATGAACGGGGAGGATAACGTATAATGAGCAATGATTATCATTATTGATCAAAGTAGTTCGCAAAAGAGTACAACAGTTTGACATGCAAGGACAAAGTATGAGATGGTTTGTTTCTACAGAGAGTAGGCTCAAGACAGTTTACTCTTAGGATCGGATCCAACCTGCGGTTATAATGCTTCAAGATACCTCTAGTTGTCGTTCATTGATTCCTTAGAGGGAGAGAGGGTTGATTCCGTGACCCAGGGAGAGAGAGTGATAATTTTGGTGTAGTTTTGGAAATGAGCTTGGAGGGGTATTTATACTTGGGATTTAGGGGCTTACCTTGCAATTTCTAAGAGTTTAGGGGAGATGTGGAAGCTTCATATCCTAGACAAATGCTTGGTAATTACATAAGTAATGTGGAGAAATTACATTCTTTTAATTAAACCTTCTAGAAGCTCATGTGGTCATGGATGATGTCATCTTGAATAAAAATAAATGTAAAATAATATAAAATTTATTCAAGAGTCGAGAGGTAAAAGCTTGAAGTAGTGAATTAATGAAAGAATGAGTGAAAAATGAGCTTCGTTTTGATTATAAATGTGAAATATTTAGGTTTTTCGTTTATAAATTATGAATATTAAAGATGATGAAAATCATGAGAAAATTACATAAACGAAGCTATGATAAAGTTTAGAGTTTGGAAAAATCATTATAATGTAGAGAAAAATTCAAGAATCGTTTTAAGTAAAGTTTAGAGTTTTGATTGTACGATGCACGATCTGCCATGAAAGTGAGTGCGGAGCTTGACTTGTCTTTAATTTCTTCAGTATGCCTCGGTGAAGCCATGATAGGTCCTCTTCGAATATTATTCTTGATTCCTTTCTGGCTTTTACTGCTTCTAATCCTCTTCGATCTTTCATCATTTCCCCTAATCTTCATTCAGCCAGACCAACTCTTTTAAATAACCGAGCTTTGACCTCCCCGTACCCTTAGACCATCCGTCCCGAAGTTAGGTTCATAGCTACTATCTTTACCCATATCGGAGTCTAACATATCCTCGAGGATAACTACTCTTGACAACCTTGACAATTCAATCCCGACCTTGAGATATTTATCCTTATGGCCTCTCTCAACACGAATCCTTTCCCATCTTCCGTTCATGTTATCCGTTCATTCTCTTTGACCCCTTAAGGTTATATTCGGTATTTTGCCCCACATTTCTTGAATCGAAGATAGAATGTTCTTGATGATTTTTGAAGTTTGATGTAAATCCTCCAATGATCATCCTTTTCGGTTTGGTTTCTTCTTAAGTTTCCTTCCAATTTACCATTGAAATAACCGGTGACTTAAGAATGTTGTCCTTGTTGGACCCCTTTTTGTACTTCATTGAATTAATCTTGATTAACACCATCCTATTATATGCTAACTTGATTCGACTTTCTCTTGTCAATTCTGACTTAGGAGTTCACAGAAGCTCCCTTATAATTCCATCAACTCCTCTATACCTCACGGTAAACTTCAACCCAACTTATTAACTTAACTCTTATTTTGGCAGTTTGACCATTAAAGTCGTTTTATTTATTTCCGATCACCACCATTGGAACTTCTAGGTCTTCCTTAATTTGCAATTCCGTTGTTCCTACTAAAATATCTCTTTGGGCATAACTTCAATCTTCCAATTTATCTCCTAGTTATGCTATCCCCCTTAAATTTTCTGCCCTTACATGTCGAACTCCATCAATCCTTCTTTCATCGAAATTCTTGATAAGCAATTTTTCATTTAGAGAGAGCTTTAATCCAAATGGCAACCCGAAGATTTTTCCTTTCAATTCCTCTTCTAATCCTCTTGAGGTACGAGACTCTTTTCTCTATTCTTATTCAGTCCGAAAACTGCAAAGCCAACTCTAGTCTCGCTTCTCTTTCTGAAATCCCATTTCCATCAACCTATCCCTTACTTGAAGTTCTTTATTTCCTGAAGTCACCTTCCTTGTAACGTGCCATCCCATTATTTCTTTTTCTCTTAACTCAGATGTAGCCTGATCGAAGAGATACTTGATAAGTGAGATGAAGAACTTCCTATCAAATAAACTCTAGAATGCATGTCGGGTTAAAATGACAATGCACGTGGCACACTTGCAATAATTCAATATGCAACACATTAGAGCAACGAAATCAAATAGAGATGCGTGCACAAACATAAGTAAAGAAAAATAAATAATTTGATGTGAAGTATGATGCACGTGCCATGAATACTTTGGAACCTGTCACCAATATAGTAAGCTGTTAACTCGGTAGCTTTTCCTCGTTCCTCCAATCACGAGGTTACTTTGACTTGCTAATCATGCCTTGTCTTTCCCACGGTCTTCAAGTTTTCCATGAATCTTTGTGCATCACTTATATCTTTCACGGTCCGGAATTGCAATTTCTTGATCCACTTAAGTAATTTCTTTCCCAGGAGTCTTTGCCTTTCTTTACCATTTCCCTTTGCTGCTCCATATTTTCCAATTCTACCTCACAACACGACAATTCGGCTTGGATTTGGAAAAACGAACTCAAATCCCGTCCTCAATATTGCCACCTTCCATAAATTTGTATTTACCACGTTACTTGCCTTTTTCTACTCCCTTCCCAACTCGTTTTCCATCTTAGTCAAAATCCAAAGCACTCGAATCTAAACTCTTCCCGCTCTTGAATTCTACAAAATCAATTCCTAATTTCCAGGTTTATTCAGAAACCCTTCTTTGACAACCCTTGGTGCTCAATTCCCACCGGATCTATTTTACCTTGACTCCTCTCAATCCTCGGCACCTCTTCAATGGTCCGAACCTTGAACTAAATTACCTTCAAGAAACCTTCGCTCCATTCTTTGGGTTGAATGATCCCGTTGAATCTCATTACGGAAACCTATGTATGAGAACCCCATATGTCGACCTTCTAAATCACCAGCATCCCTTGATCAACCCTTATTTCACCAAGTATTCCTCTCCTATTGCATTTCCAAAGTCGAACCTCCCATTCCGGCTCCTAACCTTTGAACTCTAGCTCCATCTAAGAAGGCCCCACATCTCGAATTCTCCATATTCTTTCCCAATGCATCCTCCCTATCTTCCATGCCTCAGAAAGAGCTTGCAATCGATTGTCTTTTGTGACACCCCGTTCGTCCGACGCATAAGGTATGCCACGTTCCAACCTTTTTATGTGTTTAATTTTGTGATTTTGTGCATTGCGTGGCCCTATTTTGAATTCTTTTAGAGTTTAGGGGCCTTTTTGTAATTTTCTCTTTTTAGGGGTTTTTCGGTCATTTCTCGTTCGGTCGAGAGTTCGACCTTTCTGACCCCTGTTTCGCGTTCGGGGCTTCGAGACGAGTCCGTAGACTCTAAGTTTACCCAATTCTGCCGTCGTTAGCCCCTTCTACCGGGATAAATATCTTGATCATCGTAATTCATGCCAAACTTCAGCTTCTTCGTTCTCTCTTTCTCCCGCGATCAGACGCACCCATACACTCAAGGTGTGAAACACACACTCGTCCATAACTTGCTCGTTTCTCGACGGAATTCGCCGGATGAATAGTCGAAATTAACCAGCTCGACGAGCCCGACACGATGATACCAGATTCATGGCCCGACGGCAAGCGGTGGTGGCCCTACGGTGAGTTGCAGGCGGTGGGAATTACCACCACCACTTCGCCGGCGGATTTCGGCCGTTTCCGGTGACATTTTTGGACGGTGGTGGCACGGCCTGAAGCGCAATATCCCAGTGCAACTTTTCCAGTTGGTGGCGTAGCAAATGGGGTGGCGACGGAGCGTCACGCATCTCCTGAAAGTCGCGCAGCGGCGGCGATGCACTGTAGCAGCGGCGTTCGTCGCTTTCCGACGGTTTTTCCGGAGGATCTTTGGCGGTTCCCTACCTTTTCCGGCCCCCTGATTCCATTTCGGGTCTCATGTTGGGCAAAGGATGGCTGGAGGTGGCTGAACCGGCGATGAGGCAGCGGCGGGACTTTGGTGGCGAGTTGGGACTTTTTTCCGGTGAGTTTTGGTGGTGACTCCTTTACAAAAGTTGATCAACGGGTAGAGGACGACATTCTCACGTTGGCCCCGACTCGAGAACCGACAGTTGGCGGCGGACCGGCTGTGAACCGGCGGTCCTTTTTTAGGCTAGGGACTTTCGAAGGCCTCGTTACCGGCTTTCCAACGGTACGTTGGGATTTCGTTTTCGTTTTACGGTTTGCATTTAATTTCAGTTTTTGTACTATGGTTTTAGTTCGGTTTTTCATGAACGAAATCCGGTGTGTTTGGTATTTTCTGAAATTGGTTGAGGGCTTTTGTCAAGCAGGCAGACGCGCACGTTTCTGTCCTTCCGGGGATTTTTTCGACCACCGAAGGCGGTGTTCCGGTGGCGGCTGGTGGCTGTTCGGTCGGTTGCGGTGGCGGCATTCCGATGACATTTGGTTAGCGGGTTCCTTTCGTCGTGGTGAGTTCAACGCCACTTTCCGTTCGTCAATCGGATGTCCGATTGATTTTATATAAATTTTTGAAGTTGTTGTATTTATTTTCGTTATTTATTTTAATTGTAAATTTCGGTCTTGTATGAACTATAAATTGAAATTATGAGTTGTATGATACTTGGAAATATATTATGATGTATGAAAGTTTGATTCTTGATTTATTGAATTTATTTGTCTCGTTTTACGCCTAACTGCTTGAGAATATTTATTGTTTAAGGGATGTTAGTGTAATTTTTAGAAACTAATTGATTATGAAATTTTTTGAAAAATAAGAAATGAATTATGAAAAGATACGTCTTATTTAATTTAAATGAATTACTTAAGTGCTAATTGTTAAAATATTGCGAAATATGCCAATATGTATTTACGTGTAAAATTGTTATGTAAATTGCGTTTATCCTTTCGAGAATTGGTTCATGATATGAATGGAATTCTTAGTGTCCTACTTTATTTTATGTAAGTAATGTTAGGAATTTTATAAGCTATGCATCTCTTGATATGTAATATGAATTATAATATGCTCTGAATGACTTGATTGAATAGATATGGATTATATGTTGCATCATTTGTATTCGTGAGCTTGGCCGTGCGTCTTTTGGTTGTGATTTGAGTCTGAGTCTTGTGTTCTTAGTGTTCAGTCGTTTAGGGTTTCTTCAGGGAGTGTCTGTCAGCTGTTTGGGTTCCAGTGGGACTTCTTGGCTTGTGTTTGCCGTTCTCGTCGGTGTAAGGTGAGGTTTTAGGATTTTGTTTTAGTTACAGCGACCTACAACCCTCTGTGTTCGTTTTCAAGCCTGCATGTGATTATTCTATTATATTTATATAATAGATATGTGTTTTTACGATATGTTTATGAATTTGTCATACGATTAAAGGTTTTCGGATTATATATACGAGCATATGTAAGCTTGAAATGTTTTGCAACAAGGCTATGCTTCAAACCGTGTGTCTTCAAGCTAGCTACGGATTAGGATGACACGGAAAGGTATGTGTATAGCATATGCTAAGTTCAAGGTAAGGTATGCTCCGATTAGGTACGTAAGTATGATTTTGATACGATATGATAAGTTTGGTGTGCAGCGAGTTATGATCTGTTCTGATATGCTATGTTCTGGTGTGTTGGGCCCCGAGACGTGGGTAAAGGAGACCCGGGACGACCATGGGGTCGCCGGTTATGACCACTGTGCACGTTCTCATTTGAGATATTCACGTGCGACCTATGGAGGTTGGGAAGACGTGGTATCTTGAGCCCTCGGTGGATAACCGGGGAAGGCACAGTGTGGGTTAGCTACCCCATATGTGTTTGTATTGGTACGAGTAGTGAGGGTTTGCTCCACGAACTACAAGGTGTTGGGGTTGGATTGTTTATGATATTTGTTTGTTTTCTGTTATGATACGTATGATACGATATGGAAGTAAGGTGGGAGACCCGTACTCGCCAAGTATATGAATATGATCTGTTATGTTGATTATGAAACGGGATAGAAGCTTTCTCTTTTAATATGATATGAGTATGCTCAGTTTGTTATCTTCTGAATAAGATAAGATATGTATAGTTTGATTTGAAAATGGTTTTGGTATGCAAAACCCTACTCCCGATTCATAATCTTTCTTTTGATACGTGCTCTGCTCCTTATTATGTATAGTGTGTGTGAGTTCAGCCCCCCTCACTCAGTCAGTGGACTGACCCTCGCCCCACCTATGTTTTTAGTTTGCAGGTGCAGGCATCTTAAGTGGTATCAGAGCTACCAAGTTCAGAACCGGTGCTTTGGAGTCGTGTCGTGTCAGTTTAGGTCGTACAGCATAGGAATACTTGTGCATTGCATTCGTCTGATGTGAAATTTTGACTTCTTTGCGTGAATTTGTCTGAGCTTATGTGATTGTGTGCGCATTGTGATTATGATTTTTGCAAAATTATCATTGTTATGCTTTAAATTTTATTAAATTACGTATTGCATCTGCATTACTTAAGTGCTCTTAATTGTTTTTATTACTTGACATATCCACGTACTAACCCGCATGCATAGATTTTTATTCAATTTGTGAATTGCAGGGCGATGCTTCGACATCAAATTGTAAATGATCGTGACAATTTTTCCCACTTCTACAAATTTTTGACAGGAGATTCAAAGCAGCCATACTCTAATGAGAGACAATGGACCTCTACAAGAATTCAAAACAAGGAATCAATGCTATCGTTATGAAAACGGGTATTATGCATTCATAGCACGTGCATCATGAATTGGAGTAAATTTTAATTATTTCGAACATTTGTTCTACGTGCTTGACTGCCTTCTTTGCTGGATACGAGTGCATGCCATTTACATCCCTAATCCTACATGCATTAGTTTCGTGGTTATATTTAGGTGAGTTCCTTACTTGTTCCAACGAGTGCTGATTTTAGTAGAAGCTGCATTGGGATCTGAATAGGGGTGGATCAGAAAGGGTATAGTTCATTTAACAAACTCAGGGTATAGGGTGGATAGAAGAAGACGTTTGTATACAAGGGAAACAAGAGACCTTTTAAATAACAAGGTGCCTTCAGGATATGTACTTACTACTTGGAGGTACTCGGGAGTAACACGTTTTATAGAGGCATCAGAATCTCTAACTCTGGATGGCGTGAGGTAGCAACGGGGAAATCGAAGCACTTATATCATTCAGAGATTCTGAAGTGGAGGTCAGATTATTATAAAGACACCAATGAGGGTAGCTACTCCTGCACTAAAGGAAATGATAAACTATATGAACTACAGAATTTTGGTCACAATGTCATTGAAGGCTAACTCCATCAAATATTAGGGATGGTGGCATCATTTAAAACGACGGTAGCAAAGCAGGATTGTTTAAAGATTCTTCATTGATCTCTCCACGGTTGTTCTGAGAGACCTTACTATTGGTAGAGATAGCCACCCCCTATTCTCGAGGATTTTATTTGGACTTCAGGAGACACCACAAATCACTTTACTCAGAGTATCAAGTTAAACGACTCAAGACCCTTTGAAACTCGAGGATTCGAGAAAAATACCAAAGGATGCAAATTTGAACGGGAAGTTGGAACTATGGACAGTTAAGGATTTGATTATCCTTTCAAGTTAAAGAAATTGTCAACCTTGACTCCATTACTACGGTGAACGGTACATTGAGCATTCATGGCATTTGCACACATGCATCTCATAAGTAATTATGTCTTATTTTGCTTGACGTGCGTGACGACGTGTAATGTTTGATGTTGCTTCGATTGTAATAAGGTGGCTAACTGCTTTAATTTTCCTAACTTAGAATTTATTGTTGTTGTGAATTCTTGTAAACTGAATGGATTGCATGCTTGCCTGGATTGTTCGTGCTTTAGTGTTTATAATTTCCTTAATGGCTCACTAACCCTTCATGCACATACAAGTACATTGCAATCTTATTTTACAGAGATTCCATCGCGATATCCCCCTTGAGTTGAGCATGGATAATGAGTCTATACTCTAGGGACACCGATATCAATCGTGTAAAGGTACACTACACATGCATCCCATGTTTTGCATTCAGTGCTAGTTTAATGTGTGTATGTATTAATGTTGAGTAAGTGGACTTATGTGCTAGAGATTTGTTGAGATCTCTCTATTTATGTGTTAGGGAGATGTGGGATTCTTCCTATTTATGTGATAGAAAGATGTTGGATTCTTTCTAAATTATGTGAGCAAGAGATGCTGGATTCTCTTGGACTTAGATATTTGGGAGATGCTGGATTCTCTCGAATCTAGGGTTTGAGAAATGCTGGATTTTCTCAAACTAGGATGTTTGGGAGATGTGGAGTCTGCCAGACTTAGGTTGAGAGACGGGGTTCTCTCGATTATGTGCTTGAGAGACAGGGTTCTCTCAATTAGGTGTTTGAGAGACGGGGTTCTTTCATTTATGTGCCGGGAGACGGGGCTCTCTCTCTCTTGCGTGCTGAGAGTTGGGATTCTCTTTTGTTTGTCAGGGCTGAGTTATGTGTGGCCTGATATTGGTTTGCAATCGACAAGTAGGCGACGGTATCGAGCTTTGGGTGCAGTGGCCTAGTGGGGGTCGAACGAGTTTGAAGCGACCATCGGCCAAGTGTTTGAACAAACCTCTGTGACTACGGAACTCTGAAGGAAGTTGATGCAAACAATGGGAATAAACTTCATAGCCAGGTCCTTTTGAGGGGGGGGGGGAGATAGATTGAAGTATTCCAGTTCGAAGCTTTACGACTCAGTAATAGGACCTGAGTACAGGTCCTTTTGAAGGGGGGGAGATTGTGACACCCCGTTCGTCCGACGCATAAGGTACGCCACGTTCCAACCTTTTTACATGTTTAATTTTGTGATTTTGTGCATTGCGTGGCCCTATTTTTAATTCTTTTAGAGTTTAGGGGCCTTTTTGAAATTTTCTCTTTTTAGGGGTTTTTCGGTCATTTCTCGTTCGGTCGAGAGTTCAACCTTTCTGACTCCTGCTTCGCGTTCGGGGCTTCGAGACGAGTCTGTAGACTCTAAGTTTGCCCAATTCTGACGTCGTTAGCCCCTTCTACCGATCGTTTTTACGCACGAGGACCGGGATAAATATATTGATCATCGTAATTCGTGCCAGACTTCAGCTTCTTCGATCTCTGTTTCTCCCGCGATCAGACGCACCCAAACACACTCAAGGTGTGAAACACACACTCATCCATAACTTGCTCATTTCTCGACGGAATTCGACGTATGAATAGTCGAAATTAACAAGCTCGACTAGCCCGACACGATGATACCAGATTCATGGCCCGACGACAAGCAGTGGTGGTGCTACGGCGAGTTGTAGGCGGCGGGAATTACCACCGCCACTTCGCCGACGGATTCGGCTATTTCCGGTGACATTTTCAGGGGTAGTGGCACGGGCCTGAAGCGCAACATCCCAGCACAACTTTTCCAGTTGGTGGCGCAGCAAATGGGGCGGCGATAGAGCGTCTCACGCCTCCTGAAAGTCGCGTAGCGGCGTTCGCCGCTTTCCGGCGACTTTTCCGCAGGATCTTTGGCGGTTCCCTAGCTTTTCCGGCCCCCTGATTCCATTTCAGGCGTCATTTTGGGCAAAGGATGGCCGGAGGTGACTGAACCGGCGACGAGGCAGCGACGGGACTTTGGTGGCGAGTTGGGACCTTTTTCCGGTGAGTTTTGGTGGTGACTCTTTTACAAAAGTTGATCAACGGTTGGAGGACGACATTCTCATGTTGGCCCCGATTTGAGAACCGGCCGTTGGCGACGGACCGGTGGCGGACCGGCTGTGAACCGGCGGTCCTTTTTTCGGCAAATTTTCCGATGATTTGGATAGGGGCTTTCGAAGCGCTCGTTACGGGCTTTCCAACGATACGTTCGGATTTCGTTTTCGTTTTACGGTTTGCCTTTAATTTCTGTTTTCGTACTAGGGTTTTAGATCGGTTTTTCGTGAACAAAATCCGGTGTGTTTGGTATTTTCTAAAATTGGTTGAGGGCTTTTGTCAAGCAGGTAGACGCGCACGTTTCTGTCCTTCCGAGGATTTTTCCGACCACCGGAGACGGTGTTCCGGTGGCGGCCGGTGGCTGTTCGGCCGGCTGCGGTGGCGGTATTCCGGTGACATTCGGTCAGCGGGTTCCTTTCGTCGTGGTGAGTCCAACGCCACTTTCCGTTCGTTAATCAGACGTACGGTTGATTTTATATGAATTTTTGAAGAAGTTGTATTTATTTTCGTTAATTGTTTTAATTGTAAATTTCGGTCTTGTATGAACTATAAATTGAAATTATGAGTTGTATGATACTTGGAAATATATTATGATGTATGAATGTTTGATTCGTGATTTACTGAATTTATTTGCCTCGTTTTACGCCTATCTACTTGAGAATATTTATTGTTTAAGGGGTGTTAGTGTAATTTTTAGAAACTAATTTATTATGAAATTTTATGAAAAATAAGAAATGAATTATGAAAATATACGTCGTATTTAATTTAAATGAATTACTTAACTGCTAATTGTTAGAATATTGCGAAATATGCCAATATGTATTTACGTGTAAAATTGTTATGTAAATTGAATCTATCCTTTCGAGAATTGGTGCATGATATGAATGGAATTCTTAGTGTCCTAATTTATTTTATGTAAGTAATGTTAGGAATTTTATAAGCTATGCATCTCTTGATATGTAATATGAATTATAATATGCTCTGAATGACTTGATTGAATAGATATAGATTATATGTTGCATCATTTGTATTCCTGAGCTTGGCCGTGCGTCTTTTGGTTGTGATTTGAGTTTGAGTCTTATGTTCTTTATGTTCAGTCGTTTAGGGTTTCTTCAGGGAGTGTATGTCAGCTGTTTGGGTTCCAGTGAGACTTCTTGGCTTGTGTTTGCCGTTCTCGTCGGTGTAGGGTGAGGTTTTAGGATTTTGTTTTAGTTACAGCGACCTACAACCCTCTGTGCTCGTTTTCAAGCCTGCATGCGATTATTCTATTATATTTATATAATAGATATGTGTTTAAACGATATGTTTATGAATTTGTCATACGATTAAACGTTTTCGGATTATATATACGAGCATATGTAAGCTTGAAATGTTTTGCAACAAGGCTATGCTTCAAACCGTGTGTCTTCAAGCTAGCTACGGATTAGGATGACACGGAGAGGTACCTCTATAGAATATGCTAAGTTGCAAGGTAAGGTTTGCTCCGATAAGGTACGTAAGTATGATTTTGATACGATATGATAAGTTTTGCGTGTAGCGAGTTATGATCTGTTCTGATATGCTATGTTCTGGTGTGTTGGGCCCCGAGACGTGGGTAAGGGAGACCCGGGACAACTATGGGGTCGCCGGTTATGACCCCTGTGCACGTTCTCATTTGAGATATTCACGTGCGACCTATGGAGGTTTGGAAGGCGTGGTATCTTGAGCCCTCGGTGGATAACCGGTGAAGGCACAGTGTGGGTTAGCTACCCCGTGTGTGTTTGTATTGGTACGAGTAGTGAGGGTTTGCTCCCCGTACTACATGGTGTTGGGGTTGGATTGTTTATGATATTTGTTTGTTTTCTGTTATGATATGTATGATACGATATGGAAGTAAGGTGGGAGACCCGTACTCGCCGGGTATATGAATATGATCTGTTATGTTGATTATGAAACGGGATAGGAGCTTTCTCTTTTAATATGATATGAGTATGCTTAGTTTGTTAAGTTCTGAATAAGATAAGATATGTATAGTTTGATTTGAAAATGGTTTTGGTATGCAAAACCCTACTCCCAGTTCATAATCTTTCTTTTGATACGTGCTCTGCTCCATATTATGTATAGTGTGTGTGAGTTCAGCCCCCCTCACTCAGTCAGTGGACTGACCCTCGCCCCACCTATGTTTTTAGTTTGCAAGTGCAGGCATCTTAAGTGCTATCAGAGCTACCAGGTTCAGAACCGGTGCTCTGGAGTCGTGTCGTGTCAGTTTAGGTCGTACGGCATAGGAATACTTGTGCATTGCATTCGTCTGATGTGAAATTTTGACTTCTTTGCATGAATTTGTCTGAGCTTATGTGATTGTGTGCACACTGTGATTATGATTTTTGCAAAATTATCATTGTTATGCTTTAAATTTTATTAAATTACGTATTGCATCTTCATTACTTAAGTGCTCTTACTTGTTTTTATTACTTGACATATCCACGTACTAACCCGCATGCGTAGATTTTTATTCAATTTGTGAATTGCAGGGCGATGCTTCGACATCAAATTGTAAATGATCGTGATAACTTTTCCCACTTCTACAAATTTTTGACAGGAGATTCAATGCAGCCATACTCTAATGAGAGAAAATGGACCTCTACAAGAATTCAAAACATGGAATCAATGCTATCGTTATGAAAACGGGTATTATGCATTCATAGCACGTGCATCATGCATTGGAGTAAATTTTAATTATTTCGAACATTTGTTCTACGTGCTTGACTGCCTTCTTTGCTGGATACGAGTGCATGCCATTTACATCCCTAATCGTACATACATTAGTTTCGTGGTTATATTTAGGTGACTTCCTTACTTGTTCCAACGAGTGCTGATTTTAGTAGAAGCTGCATTGGGATCTGAATAGGGGTGGATCAGAAAGGGTACAGTTCGTTTAACAAACTCAGGGTATAGGCTGGATAGAAGAAGACGTTTGTATATAAGGGAAAAGGCAGAAAATGTGTAACAGCCCGAAAAGCCGCCTGTCGATATTGTCCGCTTTGGTGGCTAAGCGACACCACCCTCACGGTTTTGTTTCTCCCGCTGGAATTTAAACCCGATGGTGCCCATCCAGGAAAAGGCCTCAACAAGGGAAAGGTATCCACCCCCTTATAAAGGAGGCTTTGTTCCCCTCTCCAACCGATGTGGGACAAGCACCTTAGGCTATTACAGTCCACCCCCCCTAAGAGGGCCCAGCGTCCTTGCTGGCACAACGACCCGGGCCCCGGCTTTGATACCATTTGTAACAGCCCGAAAACCCGCCTGTCGATATTGTCCGCTTTAGTGGGCTAAGCGACACCACCCTCACGGTTTTGTTTCTCCCGCTGGAATTTAAACCCGAAGGTGCCCATCCAGGAAAAGGCCTCAACAAGGGAAAGGTATCTACCCCCTTATAAAGAAGGCTTTGTTCCCCTCTCCAACCGATGTGGGACAAACACCTTAGGCTATTACATCTTTATCGTAGAACTTGGTCGTGGTTTGGTATTATCTTTATAACCTATAACTCATAACTCATTTCGAAGATATATGCATGCGATTAGTGCATGCCTATGGTACATATTCAACACGAAAGACATGGATCCAATATCAAAATGCAACAGGTAATTCGATAAGATTCAAAAAGGAAAGACAATTTCATGTTCAAAATCGATACGATGCACACATTATCACGTAGTTCCTAAGCCGTACGACCTAGACTGACTCAATCACAACACGAGAACACCGATTTTGGAAACCGGGCTCTGATACAACTTAAGGATGTAGCACCCCAACCGGAAAGGCGCCACATCCCCCGCACTGAGACCCGACCCGCATATGAAATGGAGAGCCCATACATGAGCCGAATCACGGCGAATGGGGACTCACTCACACACTAGGCTAGGCGGGAGCTAGAACCTCGAAACCAAATAAACAAGCTCCTGAATTAATTGTGAGTGCGGACGCAGAACATATAATCAATCATGAGGTTTAACATAAAAGACGGGTTCCACTAGCATAAATACCTAATCCCGAAATTCCAAACATAAAACATAAATCATAGAGCATAAATCACGGGTTCAGTCTATCCCTAGAAGCCTGTCCCGATATCAATATTACAAAATCAATACATTTCACGGTAAAATGATCAATCACAATATGCGTATGAACAAACTCGAACTCAAACAAGGGACTCGACCGACTCAACTTCTCGCCTAGCGCTCCAAACATGCAAATCTGAAAACAAAGCCGGGTTCAGTCTATAGGAGACTGGTGGGTATAAAAGAGGGTTTAATATAATAAATAGTGCAGAATTAAACACCCTCACATGCAAGTCATAATCCCGTGCGAGGTTTTGAAACAAATTCCCAAGTGGGTAACAATGGAAACAACGCTCGGGATTATAATAATCAATTTCATTTATTCGATACAATCAAGCGGTCAATACGTGAACCCGGCGAGAGGGCAAATTCTCCAACCTTCTCCTCGTGTGTGCATTAATTCATTTAGTCATTCGTTCATTAGTGATCACACAATCATTCATTCATTCGTTCAATCGTTCAATCATTCAATCATTCAATCACTTGCACCTTTTTCCTCCGGTTGATGGACGGGCTTGCACCTCAATCATTATGGCCAGTGAGGTTCATGACTCCCTAAATGCCCAGTTCCCATTCCTCGCTAAGCTCCTAACGAGGGCCGGTATCGCCGTCATTATGTTAGGACTAGCTCACGGGGATCACCGTCAGCCCATGCCTCCCCGGATAGCCACTTGCACATAGTTCCAGGGCCCCCATTAACAATGTGGTCACTGATCTAGCCAAAACATTAGGTTAGGAATTCAATAGAAAAGAAAAGGCTTTAACGTGAAATCCATGACTCTTTTGAAATGACTCGATATAAATATATATACATATATACTTTGGCTTAAAACTTACACGTTGAGGTATAACTGGTCATTATTTAACTAATAGAAGAGAAACCCACCTGTTATACCTTACCAAATAATACCAAGAAGAAAGCAAGAGAACTTGAAAGTGTCCTATGAACCCGGCAAGTCTCCGCCCTGGAGAAAATTGTACAAAGGACAACACGGTGCATCGTGAGACCCAAGACTCCACATGAACCAAATATGACGCACGACAATGCAATGAACATGACATGAAGTACATACGAGGTATAAATCATGTTATGAAGCCATATAACCAATTAGTTCATTCAACATGTTCCATACTTGAAGGTTTTACGTTCAAACGTTTCATAATTCATCGTAATTCCAGTCATGAATTTCATATAGCGATCATAACGCGTACTATATCATGTTTACAATTAGAGAATAGATAAATAAAGACATTCAAGTCATGATGGAAAATTAAATAGGAACACAAACTAGGTAACAATTTAATTCTATAATTCAAATAAATAAATAATTCATACATATATAATATATATATTCCACATGCAAAATATAGATATATATACATATACATCCACATGCATGCATGCATTACACATAATACTACAATATATTATGCATATATACGTGAACATATGCATGCCTATATATAATATATACACATATACACAATATTAAACATAGCTAGCTATTACATGCATTCAAGTATAATTATACTACAAGATATATATATATATATATATATATATATATATATATACACGTATGAACACAAACATAAGAAATGCACGCAGAAACAAAATCAAGTAAAACACAAAAGCAACAGTCAATGTTCATCCCGAAACTCAGCAAAAATTTGGTCGCGGGCGCGACTAGAAAATGCTTTGCTGCGGTCGCGGGTGCGACCTCGAACTGTAGGTCGCGATGAAGGAATTCCAGTCCCTATTCTCTCATTATATTTGCAGCAGCAGCAGAAGACTTCTTCAAGCATCAAAGCAGCAACAAACCAACCTCTAAAGGCAAGGAAAAACGCAGCCAAGCATGCCCCAAACACAACACACACGCACGTAATAGCAACAAAAGACACAGTAGCAGTCATGGAAGCAAATTCATTCCCAAAAGTTTCAAAATACACATTTTTCAGTCATGGTGGAACCACACACACCTCACATAAATCAAATACAAGTTTAAGAATGTCTAAAGGATGCTAGAGGGATCATATTTCATGCCTCAAACCTCAAGAAATCTGGAAATTTAACAATGAATTCAAGAAATGGATTTATGCCCTAACTATTCATTCATGCACTCAAATCTCCATGCACACAAGCTTAAAATTGGGGATGCTAGCTTAAATGACACATATTGAATTAATATCACAACCCTAAACTCACCTTGTTGATTGGATGGAAGATGGAAGAGATTTGAGCTTGAATCTCCAAGGTGCACAAGGGTTACTTGATTTTCAGGAGAGCAGGGTCTTTTGCTAAAATTTCTCTAAGTGTGAGGGTTGGTTCTGTAACACCCAAGTTTTTTGGCAAGCCAGGTATGAGGCCACGTGAGAGTTTAATTTAGTAATTTTGGGATTTATGTGACGTCGCATGCTTACGTGTCAACGTGTAACTCTATTTAATTTCGTGCGCCTTAGAATTATTTAAATTGTTCTTAGACTCAATTGTCCAATAATTGCTGGTTAAGGACCTAATTATAATTAGGGTGTTTTGGGGCCATTTGTGGCTACCTTGCGCTCGGGATTCGAATTCGAATTCCAACCTTAACATTGAGTTCGTTTTGGTAATTCGGATTCAATGAATTAACCTTTTAAACTTTTAAAGCCATTTGATCGCCCTACCATTTTAAAATTCAATCCGGATGGACCGGATACTGTTTGACCCTAACCATTTAATCCGACCCGTTTCAGCCCTAAAAAGGGCCCTAAGAAGAAGAGGAAGAGAAGGAGAAGTTCTTCCCCCTTTTTGGCCATAAACCCTTGAGCTCGGGATTTTTGAGATCCAACCATCCAATCAACGACCTAAGGTAACCATTGTATTCCTCTCCTTATGTGCTTCAATTCTATGTATATCTTGCGAGTTGAATCCATGTCTAAGTGCTTCTTTGGGGGAGATGATGAATAGTATAGGGGGTCGGGATTTGATGTGCTCGAGCCCGTTTCACGAGCTCTAACTTGCAAATATATGATCTACGTGTCGTACGTGACTTGTGGTATGAATTTTGGGTGATTTGGAGTTGTTTTGTGGTGTGTTTGGGTGTGTTTTCCGCCATTGGAGGCGGAACTTGGAGCTGAAATTCGAGGGCGAGTAACGCCCATTATCCCTTTTGTGCTTTAAATTGTTAACGCCCGTTACCTTGGCTCTTGGCGCGCCTGTTGCCGTTAACGCCCATTACCAATTTTTACCTTGAAAGTGTTAACCCCCGTTACCCTCCTTTTTGACTGGCCTACCATTTTGTTCTTTTATTCATTTCTGTCTCAGTTTTATCCATCGTTACCTATCCAAATGAACTCCAATTGACATGATATTCCAACTATAGAAATTAGATTGAGTCTAGAACATCCTCCAATTGGAATCACCTCAATATCATTTCTCATTGTGAGTTATAATCATTTTAATTTGGTGTTGCCACTTCACCGGGAATTTGCATTCATCCAAGTTCGGGCCTACGCCATTTTCACCTCGCTTTGAACCACGATTCGAGCCACATACCATTATGAAGGTATACTTGTCTAGTTTTATATTCAATAAGCAAAACCCAATTCCAACTTCTAGAACTTGAGATACTCCCATTTTTCTACAGCATGCGCAATTCAAAAAATTGTCAGATCTTGTCAAAACTCGCCTAAACCTGTTCTCTTGATTTCCTTCCGCTCCCTTGGACTCCTATGTGGTTTTAATGTATGTATACATGATTAATTGATATAATATGATATGTTTGCTTACTTATTTTAATTTTATGGTTTCATTTGATAAGTGTAAACATGACTTGAATGAATGAATGTTTAAATGACACATTTGAAGCTTTCTTGTATCCTTTGACTCTCTTATGTATTTTAAACTCATGAATGCCCATGATATGTTGTAAACGTGTTGTTATGTATATTATGATCATTGTTTGAAGGTTATGGCTCGATTTGCTATGATTCATGACTGAAATGGAACGAATGAACTTCAAACCTTCCTGTATTGATTGAATTTGAATGATTGATCGTTTATGTACCATTGTGACATGATTACCTATGTTATGCACTTCATACCATGATCATTTTATCGTCGTTCATCATAATTGGTTCATATGTAGTCGTGAGTCTCACGAGTGCACCATGTTGGTTCTTGTACAGTTTTCTCCAGGGCGGAGACGTGCCGAGTTCTTAGGCTTCTTTCAAGTCTTCTTTTCTTCTTGGTATTGTTCGGTATGGTGTAACAGGTGGGTTTCTCTTCTATTAGATACGAATCGCCCCGATAAATCCATTATGTGAGAGTTTTAAGCCAAATATGTAATTATTATATATATATATATATATATATATATATCGAGTCTTTCCAGAGTCTATGATTTTATTGTTAAGCCCTTTTATTTAGGGATACCCTACCTAATGTTTTGGCGAGTATTGAATGATTGCACGTATGGGGGCCCGGGGCTTGGTACATATGGTGATCCGGGGAGGCAAGGGCCGACGGTGATCTTATGAGCTAGTCCCAACCAAATTATAGATTCCGGAACTCGCTAGGAGATTAGAAAGGGAAGGGGGCTGAGTGCCTTTGGGGAACTCATAACACCCCTTTGGTCAATGATTGAGGTGGTCGGGTCTTGCTAACCCGTCCACCACCCGAAGGAAGAAGGTGTAAGTGTAGTGCATGATTGAATGAATGAATGAATGAGTGAATGGATGAACGAATGAATGAATGAATGATTGTGTGATCACTAATGAATGAAAATGAATAAATGCACACACGAGGTGGAGGTTGGAGAATTCGCCCTCTCGCCGGGCTCACGTATTGACCGCATGATTGTAATGAATGAATGGAATTGACTGTTGTAATCCCGATCGTTGTTTTCCTTGTTTTCGTCCAATTGGGAAATTATTTCAAAACCTCGTACGGGATTATGACTTACATGTGAGGGTGTTTAATTCGGCATTATTTATTATACTTATACCCCGTTTTATACCCACCAATCTCCTATAGACTGAACCCGGGTTTGTTTTCAGTTCTTTTGCAGGTTTTGGGAGTGCTAGCGGGATTTTGGGTCTATCAAGTCATGGGGTCAAGTCTGAGTCACACTACACGCATATTGTAATTGATTAAGTTATGCATTGAATGTATGAAATATTATGATTTATGATTTATGTATGAATTTCGGGACTAGGTATTTATGTTAGTTGAACCCGTCACTTGCTGCTTATGTTGTGATTGAACTTATGATTTGCTTCCGCACATGAATTTAATTTTGGTTAATTGCTTATTTGGTTTCGAAGTTTAGCCCCACCTAGCTTAGTGTGTCAGTGGTCTCCCGTTCGCTAAGATTCGGATTCAGGTACGGACTTCCCATTTCGTAACCGAGTTTGGGTTATAGTGTGGGGGATGTGGTGCCTTCCATCTGGGGTGCTCCATCCTTAAGTGGTATCAGAGCCCTAGGTTGCAAAACCAGGGCTTTTGTGTCATGATTGAGTCAGTTTAGGTCGTACGGCATAGGAACAACTTGTCAACGTGTGCATTGTATTGACCATGAGTTTGGGATTGCATTTCTGTTTGAACTTTGTTGAATTAATTGTTGCTATTGCATCGGATTCCTGCCCTTCGTGATGAAAATGTAACATGAGCATGCACTGATCGCATGCATATATTCTTGAAATAAGTTATAATTTATAGGTATGAAGATAATATCAAACCACGGCCAATTTCTACGACAACAATGGTCTATCATAAAGCTAGATTCTCAGGCATGGAAATTGTAAGGAATGTACCGGGGATTATATACAAGAATCTAGATTCAAGGCCTTCTCCTATTAAGTGATGGCTCGAAGTTAGAACCCAGAATTGGAGACCGATGTATAGGGAAAAGCTTGTAATTTCTATTGGAGATGGTGAATCCGAAGTGAAGTAAAGAGGGGGTGTATAATGATTACGCCTTACAAGAATCGACACCTACGCTCATATTATAAACATTAGTTAACCGGATTCCCTCGGATCATTCATTCAAGAGAGAGGTGAAGAAAGTCTCGAAGGTACTTTAGTTTGAGGTTAGGATAATTGAAGAAGCTATGATGATTAAGAGGACTCAAGGTAAAATCGGTTGATGAGAGATAAGTTACAAGGATCATGAATGTTGAACAATAGGGATCGTCAAGGAAGAAGTTAAGTTCGGATTTGTAGGAGAAGAAGAGGTGATTTGTGGTACTTCGGGTTTAGAGTAAGAAAGAGTTTGGTCTGAGGTGCTTTGGATTTCGACCAAGATGGAAAAATAAGTCGGGAAGGAATTATAGAAAGCCAAGTAACTTGTTAAATACAAGTTCATGGAAGGTGACAATGTTAAGGACAGGATTTGAGTTCATGTAACATCCCGTTCGTTCGATTTATAAGGTATGCCACGTTCTAACCTTTTTATGTGTTTAATTATATGATTTTATATTTTTCGTGGCCTTATTTTGAACTCTTTTAGAGTTCAGGGGCCCCTTTGTAATTTTCTCTTTTTAGGGGTTTTTCGGTCATTTCTCGTTCGATCGAGTTTTCGACCTTTTCGACCCCTTCAACGCGTTCGGGGCATCGAGACGAGTCTGTAGACTCTATGTTTACCCAATTCTGACGTCGTCAACCCCTTCTTCCGACCGTTTTCGTGTACGAGGACCCGAGATATAATACCCGGATCCTCGTTTTGCGTGGCATAACTCAGCTTCAGCCTCCCTCTCTCTTCTCTCCCGCGATTCGTCACTATTCACAGACATTCACGGTGTGTTTTCACGCACAACTCAATCTCGCTCATTTCTCGACGGATTTCGACGAACCACTAGTCCATTTCGACGAGCTCGACGACGCGGTCACAACCGTACCAAGAACTCGACCAACCGACGACCGACGGCGGAGATATTCGCGATTTTCAGTCGCGCAGGTGGTGAGTGGCGGAGCCGCCACTTTGCCGGTGGTTTCCGGCGCCTTTCCGGAGACAAGCGCCATGGACCCAGTTAGAAGACTTTCCCGCGCATCGAATGACGTTGGCGGCGCGGCCAATGGCCACCGGACTGCGGAGCACGTGCCGCCTGAAGCTTCCGCCGCCGCGTGTGAACAATGACACGGCGGCGCTCCGGCGACCTTTTCCGACCAAGGTTAGTGTTTTCTAAGGTTTTCCGACCCCCTGAGTCCATTTCCGGTATCGTTTTCACCCAATTCTGGCCGTAGGTGGTGGTTAGGGGTGGTGCGACGGCGGCAGAAACTTCGGAGGCTATCGGGGGCCTTTTTCGGCGATCTTTTGGCCTCGGGCCCTTCACGAAAGTTGTTCGGAACGACGAGAACTAATAAACACCATTTGCTCGACTCCAGATTTTGCCGTTTGGCGGCGGTTGGCGGCGGCACAATGGCGGCGCTTCGGTGGCGCCACCTCCGAGGATTTTTCCGGCGAGAAAGCCTAGTGCTTTCGTAAAGCTCGTCACGGCTAAGCCGATGCCTCTTTCGGATCTCATTTTGGTTCACTGGTTTGAAAGTAATTGAAGTTTGAAGATTTTAGGGTTTTCGTATTCTTGGATTTGAAATTGGTGACAATTGGCTCGGAATTTGCAGAAATTAATCGAGGAATTGGATTGAGCATGACGAATCCTTGCACGGGTGATTTTTCTGGATTTTTCCTGCACGTTCCGGCGGCGGCCGAACGGCGGCCGGCCACTGTTCCGGCGGCTACAGTGGCGGCGATCCGGCGGGCTTCGGACAGAATGTCCGCCTCGTTGTGGTGAGTCCAACACCACTTTCCGTTCGTCAATCGGACACTTGTTTTATTTTCTACGAATTTATTTGTGTATTTGAGAATTATTTGATTAATTGTTCTAATTGCAAATTAATTGTCATATGCTTGACTTGCCGATTGAAATGTATTCCGTTATGTATGAAATCATGTATGATATGAAATGTGACAAATATGAACATTGTAATTTGCAATTTGAATCCCGTTTTGGTCTAATTGAGCTAAGTGTCTAATTTGAAAAGGGTGTATGTGTAATTTTGGAGATGATATGAATTTATTTGATTTAATTAGGTAGACCTTGTTAATTCAATCCGTTTTGTGATAAATGAATTGTTGTGTGACAAATGAATTTGATATATGACTTATGTGAAACTTATGAGATTTAATTAGGAACTTTTGTACTTAAAAATAGTTTAAATGTACAAATATGAATTTAGTATGCTCTATATGAATTAATATGAAATAATTTGAATTTGCTTTGTCTCCCTATCTTTCTGGTTTGTGTTAATTGTGCTCTTTATGATTTAGTTGGAATTTAAGTATGTAATCTTATGATTTTAATTGAATTAGGAAGCATGCTATTATGATTTATTTGATTTATTAATATGTGTCAATTGGTATTAAAGATGCTACGTGAATTTGCTTGAAATGAACTAAGTAAACTTTGTTAATTAAATTTGTTATACAATCCATGAATTGTTTGTGTGATAAATGAATAATATGATTTGATTAAATTATGTAATGTTTCTTCTGCAAATTATTGCTATGCATTTGATCCCTGCTTGTGTGATTGCATTTGCCGTGCATCTCTGTGGGGTTGTTTAAGTCTGAGTCTGAGTCTTGTGTTGTGTTTTGTGTGTCCAGTTGATACAGGTGCACCCGGGGTGGTGACTTGTGGTCGTGCAGGTTCCGGGGTGGACCTTCTGCTTTGTGGTCTGCAGAGTTTGCTATCAGGTGAGGTTAGGATATAGTTATACCCTAATAAAATGTGCCAGTTTTCGAATGCATGCGACTTATAAGCCTTTATGTGTATGTAGATATGTGTAAGATACGTATTTTGTTGGCTTTGCTATAAGTTTGAAAGTATGAAGTTATGTATAAGCCTATATAAGCTTAGCTTTGATTTTGTTATGATTTTAAGGTCAATCTGCGTGATATGTACGTACGATAGCTAAGTATGATATGCATGAAATATGTCTGTCTGTCTGTAGCGGGTTAAGCTTCCGATTTCCGTGATCGTGTATGTGTGGGGCCCCAAAGTCTGTGTATGGGATGTACCGGAACCCACCTGAGCGTAGGTTGGGGGATGGAGTCCGAGGGTTTGAGCAGCATTGAGGACTCCCCTCTTCCGCTTCTGGATGGCTAGGGTCGCGCAACCCTTCCATCACACCTATCTGGTATGTTATGTTTTGTTTTGTTTTGTTCAGTTTGTCTGTATGCTCGTACCCGCCGAGTGTTCTGTCTGTCCGTCTGTCATAAGTTCGTGAAACGGGGGTAGATTCTTAAATTAAGATAAAAATTGGTATACTTTTATACTAATAAGTTATGTTCCGATATGTGTGCTAAGTCTGCATGATTTTGAGCGTATGTTTTGAGTTTTGTATAAGCTAAGTTTTGTCAGTTCTGTTTTGATAAGTCACCTTATATATATATTATCACGGGAAACTGTTTTAGCAAGCAAAAACTAACCCCGAGTTCACGAACGTTACTTTTATTACGTGTTGTGCTCTATATATACGTAGGTGTGTGTGGGTAGCCCCTCGCTCAGTCCTTGGACTGACCCCTCCCCTTTTATGTTTTTGGTTTGCAGGTTTTGCGTTGGAGTTCGTGCTAGGCGGCATTGTGTCATGTTTGTCTTGTCTGTGTCTGTTCGTTTAAGTTGGTTAAATATTTTGTTCTGAATTTTGATTTGTAAAATTCGTATAAGTTATGTTGTGAGCAGGTTGCTTGTACGATTTGGTTGATTGGAATTCGGGACAGGTTAGGACAGGTGCTTGGATTAGTTGAACCCGTCTTGCTGTGTAATTGTTCCGGACAGGATAGGACAGGTTGGATAGATTAGTTGAACCCGTGTAGATGATTTTGTTTTCGGTATTGCTCAATGTGTTTGCTGTATGAAAGTTTTTGAAAGTTGCCATTTTGTATTGCTTCTGCCATCTTGTTTCACTTATTTTCCACTGTACAGGGTTAGGTACCGCCTAGCTAGTAGGTGTGTTTTTCGTTAGTCACCCGTTCGCTGTGACTTGGTGCGTGTGCGGACTCTCCATTTTGTACACGTGTCGGGTCATAGTGCGGGGGTGTGATACCCCACCGCCTGGGGTGTTACAGTTCATCTTCCAAATCCAAGCTGAATTGTCGTGTTGTGAGGTCGAATTTGGAAATATGGAGCAACAAATGGGAACTATAAAGAAAGGCAAAGTGTTCTAGAGGGAAATTAGGTGCTCAAGTGTGAGCAATGGGGTGACGGATCTCTCAAACAATTTGAACTCGAGGGAGATGGAAACCGGGAAACCTTGATCAAGGTGATGGCTATGAGTAGGATTCGGGGTAACGATTGGAAGGCGGATTATTGGGGAGAAGTCAAGATATTAAATCCATGGACCTGGAAGACTTTGGATTCAAGAAATTACAACCTCGGACCGTAGAGATATACAAGTTGACGCACGAAGATTCGTAGACATCTTGAAGACCGTGGGAAAACAAGGAATGATTAACAAGTCAAAGAAAGCTTGTGATTAGAGAAACGAGGACAAGTTGCTGAGCTAAAAGCATACCACCAGAGTGACAGGTTCAATACATTCATGGCACATGCATCATATGACATTTAAATTATTTATTTTCCCTTATTTACATATGTACGTGCATCTCTACTTGATGTGATTGCTCTAACGTGTTGCATATTAAATGGTACGTGCATTGGCATCTTGACCAGACATGCATTATTCAGTGTTTATTTGATAGGAATTCTCCCTAACTCATCCACCATATGCTAATTCGATCGAGCCACATTCGCAATTAAGGAATTAAGTGAAATTCCGAGCTATAGAAAGTGGGTTGAGAAGGAAGAAATACGGAGGCTCGGGAAAGTAAAACCTGATTTTAGGATAAATGAAGGAGGTGGTTATTCTTACCAAATCACTTCAACGTAATGTGAATAATATCTCCGGACATATAGCTTGACTAGGATCTTTACACCAAGGAAGCTAAGACGAAGAAGTTGGGAATCTCATATCCCATAAGTAATAGAACAAGTTCAAGGGAATGGGATAGAAACTTTTAAGGGGGAGAGCCGACCGAGAGATAAATTGAATTCACGGTTGTGCTCGGATGTGTTACTTCAAATAGGAACAATGAAAATACAAGAGCCCCAAACCACGAGATTCTATAAGAAATGGCAAGAGATGAACAATAAGGTTGTGGCACTCGACGAATTTTAAGATCAAAGTGGAAAACTTCAAGACCGGCATGAGGAAATTTTGAGAATAATTTCTAGAAGGGTAAGTGCTTCAGGGTGGACAATGGATATTTGAGGAATGCTTGGGATTTCAAACGACAAGACAAGGTAAAAGAGTAATCGATGGTAACTTTGGTTGAAGAATCAACCTCGGTGATTTTTTTTATTTTGGGAATTACAAGCTAAATCCTCTAAGGATGAAAAGATCGTATACGGTGTAACTTACTTCATATCTTGGAGACGATGGGGCCGTGGAAGAATTTCAAGAATTGGCAAGGGAAGTTAATGGATAAGGAAAAGCCGATCAAGTCATCATATTCCGTGATGGGCAAAGTGAGCGCCGATTCACCCGTGGGCTTTGGAAGTAGAATAATTCGGAAAGATCATAACATTAACGAGACGGATTATTGGCTCGTCAATCATTTTTCCACGATGAGCCGAGAACGCTAATAGGGTTTAGGTTCGTGTCCGAATTATTAAGGGCAGGTTGGGGTATTCAAGGAAGGGCGAATATGATTGTGGTGAAGAATGAGTTGAACGGACAAAGATCAAGTGTGATCTCGAGGGTGGAATTTCGGACCGTGGTATTTAATAAGGATAAGAGAATTAATCATAGGACTTCGGATCGTAGAGTTCGATAAAGAAGAGAAATGGATCAAGGATGGAACTGGGTGGTTATTATAATATCGACAAGTCGTGGAATCTCAAACCTTGCCACTATGAGCGGAAGAAACTCCAACAATAAATCAAATGCCAAATCGGATCATTGCGTGAAAGAATTCAATGGAGGTGAACGGTAAATTAAAGCATCCATATCATATGCATCACGCATTCTTCTATTTTATTGTTGTGTGTGTGTGGATTGTTTATCGCTCTCGGAGTGAACGAGTCCTTTAGCTACTCGGCGAGACGAGGGTCGTGCCGTACAACGATTTCGATAACCGGTCTTTGGAGACCCTGTTTAGAAGTTAATGACGGTTCAAGAAACCAAATTCAAGCCGTGAAGTTGAGGTGGTGATAGAAGACCCGTTTGGGATTGGAGAACGAGTGGTGGAAGTTCATTAACTAATCCACCCGTGTTACGGTTTGGATGGATTCAAACGGTGGGAGCTGAATCTCTTAAGACCCTCCTATCGTGCGAGACGTTCGGACTACTCATGGTCGGACCAAGTTCGTGACCAGCTTGCAGAGTTTTTTTGAAGCCCCTTTTGTACTTGAAGACCCCTCTCTGAACTAATTCCTATTGGGATGTCGCGAACCCCGCGTGGGATGAACACTGAGAGGTTTTTCTTAGAGTCCAGTACTCGAGGCAGCGGACCTGAGGACAGGTCCTTCTTAAGGGGGAGAGGTTGTAACACCCCAGTTTTTCGGCAAGCCAGGTACAAGGCCACGTGAGAGTTTAATTTAGTAATTTTGGGATTTATGTGACGTCGCATGCTTACGTGTCAACGTGTAACTCTATTTAATTTCGTGCGCCTTAGAATTATTTAAATTGTTCTTGGATTCAATTGTCCAATAATTGCTGGTTAAGGACCTAATTATAATAATGGTGTTTTGGGGCCGTTTGTGGCTACCTTGAGCTCAGGATTCGAATTCGAATTCCAACCTTAAAATTGAGTTCGTTTTGGTAATTCGGATTCAATGAATTAACCTTTTAAACTTTTAAAGCCATTTGATCTCCCTACCGTTTTAAAATCCCATCTGGATGGACCGGATACTGTTTGACCCTAACCGTTTAATCCAACCCGTTTCAGCCCTAAAAAGGGCCAACCCGTTTCCTCCTCCCTCATTCCACGTACAAGCAAGAAGAAGAGGAAGAGAAGGAGAAGTTCTTCCCCCTTTTTGGCCATGAACACTTGAGCTTGGGATTTTCAAGATCCAACCGTCCAATCAACGACCTAAGGTAACCATTTTATTCCTCTCGTTACGTGCTTCAATTCTACGTATATCTTGTGACTTGAATCCATGTCTAAGTGCTTCTTTGGGGGAGATGATAAATAGTATTAGGGGTCGGGAATTGATGTGCTCGAGCCCATTTCTTGAGCTCTAACTTGCGAATATATGATCTACATGTAGTACGTGACTTGTGGTATGAATTTTGGGTGATTTGGAGTTGTTTTGTGGTGTGTATGTGTGTGTTTGGGTGTGTTTTCCGCCATTGGAGGCGGAACTTGGAGCTGAAATTCGAGGGCGAGTAACGCCCATTACCCCTTTTGTGCTTTAAATTGTTAAAACCCGTTACCTTGGCTCTTGGCGCGCCTGTTGCCGTTAGCGGCCATTACCCATTTTTGCCTTGAAAGTATTAACCCCCGTTACCCTCCCTTTTGACTGGCCTACCATTTTGTTCTTTTATTCATTTCTGTCTCGGTTTTATCCATCGTTACCTATCCAAATGAACTCCAATTGACATGATATTCCAAAGTAGAAATCACATTGAGTCTAGAACATCCTCCAATTGGAATCACCTCAATATCTTTTCTCATTTGTGATTTATAATTATTTTAATTTGGTGTCGCCACTTCACAGGGAATTTGCATTCATCCTATTTCGGGCCTACGTAATTTTTACCTCGCTTTGAACCATGATTCGAGGCACATACCATTCTAAAGGTATACTTGTGTAGTTTTATATCCAACAAACAAAACCCAATTCCAACTTCTAGAACTTGAGATATTCTCGTTTTTCTACAGCATGCGCAATTCCAAAAATTGTCAGCTCTTGTCAAAACTCGCCTAAATCCATTCTCTTGCTTTCCTTCCACTACCTCGGACTCCTTATGTGGTTTGAATGTATGTATACATGATTAATTGATATAATATGATATGTTTGCTTACTTATTTTAATTTTATGGTTTCATTTGATAAGTGTAAACATGACTTGAATGAATGAACGTTTAAATGACACATTTGAAGCTTTCTTGTATCCTTTGACTCTCTTATGTATTTTAAACTCATGAATGCCCATGATATGTTATAAACTTGTTGTTATGTGTATTATGATCATTGTTTTAAGGTTATGGCTCGATTTGCTATGATTCATGATCGATATGGAACGAATAAACTTCAAACCTTCCTGTATTGATTGAACTTGAATGATTGATCGTTTATATACCATTGTGGCATGATTACCTATATTATGCACTTCATACCATGAGCATTTTATCGCCGTGCATCATAATTGGTTCATATGTAGTCGTGAGTCTCACGAGTGCACCATGTTGGTTCTTGTACAATTTTCTCCAGGGCGGAGACGTGTCGGGTTCTCAGGATTCTTTCAAGTCTTCTTTTCTTCTTGGTATTATTCGGTAAGGTGTAACAGGTGGGGTTCTCTTCTATTAGATATGAATCGCCTCGATAAATCCATTCTGTGAAAGTTTTAAGCCAAATATGTAATTATTATATATATATATATATATATATATATATATATATATATATCGAGTCTTTCAAGATTCTATGATTTTATTGTTAAGCCCTTTTATTAAGTGATACCCTACCTAATGTTTTGGCGAGTATTGAATGATTGCACGTATGGGGGCCCGGGGCTTGGTACATATGGCGATCCGGGGAGGCAAGGGCCGACGGTGGTCTTATGTGCTAGTCCCAACCAAATTACAGATTCCGGAACTCGGTAGGAGATTAGCGAGGGAAGGGGCTGAGCGCCTTTGGGGAACTCATGACATCCCTTTGGTCAATGATTGAGGTGGTCGGGTCTTGCTAACCCGTCCACCACCCGGAGGAAGAAGGTGAAAGTGTAATGCATGATTGCATGAATGATTGAATGAATGAATGAATGAGTGAATGAATGAACGAATGAATTAATGAATGATTGTGTGATCACTAATGAACGAAAATGAATAAATGCACACACGAGGTGGAGGTTGGAGAATTCGCCCTCTCGCCGGGCCCACGTATTGACCGCATGATTGTAATGAATGAATGGAATTGACTGTTGTAATCCCGAGCGTTGTTTTCCTTGTTTTCACCCAATTGGGAAATTATTTCAAAACCTCGTACGGGATTATGACTTGCATGTGAAGGTGTTTAATTCGGCATTATTTATTATACTTATACCCCGTTTTATACCCACCAGTCTCATATAAACTGAACCTGGCTTTGTTTTCAGTTCTTTTGCAGGTTTTGGGAGTGCTAGGCGGGATTTTGGGTCTGTCAAGTCGTGGGGTGAAGTCTGAGTCACACTACACGGATATTGTAATTGATTAAGTTATGCATTGAATGTATGAAATATTATGATTTATGATTTATGTATGAATTTCGGGACTAGGCATTTATGTTAGTTGAACCCCGTCACTTGCTGCTTATGTTGTGATTGAACTTATGATTTTCTTCCGCACGTGAATTTAATTTTGGTTAATTGCTTATTTGGTTTCAAAGTTTAGCCCCGCCTAGCTTAGTGTGTGAGTGGTCTCCCGTTCGCTATGATTCGGATTTGGGTATGGACTTCCCATTTCGTAATCAAGTTTGGGTTATAGTGCGGGGGATGTGGTGCCTTCCGTCTGGGGTGCTACAGGTTCGGTTTAGGCTGATTAAAGGCTGTTAGAGGGTTGAGTTGGGGTTCCAAGGAATCAAACCATGGTTAATTTGGTCAAGGTTTGAGAAAGTTATGGCAATTTTAGTGAGTTGTGGCAGTTTTGACGAACGTAGCACTTTTCGGTTGAATTTCGGAGGTTCAAATAACTTTGGAAAAATATGAGGCTATGTTCATTAAACTCAAATTTTCTTTACGAGTTCAGCGAAGTTGACGAAACGCGAATCCGAGTTTCCTAGCTCAAGATATCACATACGGAACCAAGGGTGCGCTAATTGCTCATTAGCCCCCAATTTGGATTCCAAGAACAAAATAAATTCGAAACTTATATAAATGAACCCGAAAACATGAAACGAGCACATATTCATATTCAGGACACGTATATCTCCAACATATTAAATTTTCACGAAATTTCGATTTCAAATCATATAAAAACGAAACGCGTTTATAACACTCATAAGCAATGCATAAATAAATTCATAATATATATATATATATATATATATATATTTAAATATAACCATAATGCATGAATTAAATTTACATTAACTCAAAGTGTACGTATTACATATAATTTAATCAAAGTGCACTAATTACATATATTTTAAAGTCAAATTGCACGAATTAAATATATATAGTATTAATAACATTAAGATTTAAAATGTCAACTAATTCACATATATTTAATATTAATTAACTTAAGATATAATTAATTAGCATTAAATAATAAATTAAAATATATGAAACACCTATAAATAATTAATTCGCGCAAATTGATAAACACATATGTCATGCTATACGACTGAAAAACTGGGGCGTTACAAACAATAAACATTTCATTACAGAACCAGTAATATACATTACAATCAAACTAACAGTAAAATTTAAACTTTAAAAAATCTACAAACAACAAATTATAGAGAAGCGATGTCTATATTATGGGGGAGGAAACTGATTAAATGTTGGAATTAACAATCTCCTTAGAGTGTTCATATCCGGGGTAATCCGCGCTGTCAAGAAACTCGGACCATCAATGTTGTACGCGTGGAGGTGCTCCTCTTCCCCCTCCAAAAGGTGTGCCTACCGCACTTTGAAGATAAACCTAAGGTCGTCGTAATAAGGGCATCCATGTGCCCTGACCATGGAATCCCGGTGAATGACCTATGTAAAATTGAACATTAAATAATGAACAAAACTTAAAAAAAAAAAAGGATTGAGTATGAATTCGACTTAGAGCATGGCTATTCCCTCGAAAGTATATCTGGGTATCAATTTGGGTATGAGCACCATCATTACCCATTTTAGCTCCAGGACACCCCAAGAATCTACGGAAGTTTCACCGTTTCTATAACATCCCGGGGCCAGTATTCCCATTGGAATCGCCCAGACAACTCAAACGACACTTGAAATAGGGCTCTCTCAAAGCTTTCTAGCCGATCGATTTGGTTGTCTGCAACATATAGCCAAGACATTCAACCATATAGGCTTCGACCTCGCCATTAATGGGTGTTGGAGGGTGATTCATGACTTTGTTTATCAAGGATTCGAGATCTGGGAGAGAAAGAGAAGAAGGACTTTTTGGAGGTGATGAAATGGGGGTGAAAATGTGTAGAATTTCAATGTATAGGTGTAACACCCCGACTGTCCGGTCATATAGGTACCCCCTATAGAGAGTGCTAAGTGCGCTTTTAATTTATTTAAGTAAGCGGTTATATGTTTAATATATTGATTATGTGATTATTTGAACTATTTGAATTAATTTATATAGTTTGAGATGAACTTTTAATACGTTTACGTTCATTATGCTCGTATCTCGACCTGTATTGCCCGAATTTGAATCCGATTTTTGTGTCAACTTGTCATGCATGAATTATATGATTTATAAACTCGTATATATGCTCGTTTCTCATTTTTGAGTTTGTTTGTTATGGTTTTTAAACCGTTTTATTTGTTAAGGGACTTGAGGGCCTAACTCGTTTAGCGTACCTTGGGTTCCGGAAGCTGTAACTTGAGCTCGGGAATTCGGATTTAAATTCCAGAAGAGACGTCGGACTTGTAACAAAGAATGGGAGCTAAGGAACCTAGCCTTGTATTTTTTTAAGCCAGTTTGGACCTCCGAAATTTGCCCGAACCGAGAGCTTCAGGCGTAACTGCCACCTTTTACGGTTTTTGAGATATCCCCTTCATTTCTTGACCAAATTACCCCCTCTTTGGACCCACATACTCCTAACAAAACAACTTATCTCTCCTTTAACCCTTATTTTCAGCTACTTGAAGAAAAAAGAGAGAAAGAGCAGCAGCAACTCGAGACAAAGGAAGAAAGGGGAAAAATACTATTCACTTTGCAAGCTTTGAGCTCAATACTCCTCCATTTCTTCCCCAACTTGAAAGTAAAGATCATGAACTTGCTCTCTAGATTCTTGTGGTTATTTGGACTCATGATTTGCATGATTTCATCCATTTTTGGCCAAGATATGGTGGTATGCATGAATAGTTAGGTTAAATGTCATTTTGATGAATTCATGCCATTCCTTGTCTCTTAGTTAGAATTGATGCATGATTCTTGATCATATGAGCTCCTTATGTAGCACCCGGAGCGGGGGCCACCACATCCCCCACACTTAAACCCGAACCCACATATGAAATGAGAAATCCATACACGAGCCCAAGTCTAAGCGAACGGGAGACCACACACTCACTAGGCTAGGCAGAGCTAAAACTAAACCAGAGCGCACAACAAATAATCAAATAGCGGAAGCAAGGAGTTCAAATAATATAAAACTTCAAATTGACATATACATCAAGTGATCATATATACATAGCCATAACAATTCATATCTCCAAAACAAAATTCATAACATGATCAATTCGTTAAATACAAGTCCAAAATGAAATGCGATGCACCTAGCACGACCTATACCCAAAAGTGAGACTCGAACGACCCACTTCTCCGCCTAGCTCGTGCTCAAAAGACCTGCAAACTAAAAGTGGTAAAGGAGAGGTGTCAATCATATCTCGACTGTGTGAGGGGGCTAAAGCACACCCACACATAATATATATATAGAGCAAAACACGTAAAAGATAAAGGTTATGAACCTGGAATAGGTTTTGCATACAAAAACATTTCGTAAAACATTACATAACATATACGTATACATTACATTAGTAAAGACTCTATTCCCTTTTCCATAATCCAACCATTTCATTAAGCTCGGCGAGTACGAGCATCCACCGTTACTTCTCATTACATTACATTACACAAAACAATTCACATTCAATCCCCGGCTTCGGTGATGGAAGGGTCGGCCAACCCTTAACCATCCATTAGTAAATTCCTCGATGGGCGATTAACCCACACGAGTGCCATTATGAATTCCTCGAGGGGTAGCTAGCCCACACTAGTCCTCCCCGGCTTCATACCGAAGGCATCAAGTGCATCACGCCTTCCCAATCTCCTGGGGTCGTACGTAATACCTCGGATGGAGATCGTGCACAGGGGTGATAACCGGCGACCATATGGCCGTCCCGGGTCTCCCTTACCCATGTCTCCAGGGCCCAACATTACCTTTCATTACCATTCCATTGCACTCTCGCTCATTACAAGCCATTAACATTACATACATTAGCATTAAACTTTCATAAACATTAAACTTTCATAAAAACATAAGCTCATATATGCTTGTAGATATAGCCCATTCGAAAGATGAAACTTGCTAACAAGATCACAAACATATCGTACATTACACATATTTAACTATATATATAATATATAGTCGCATGCGGGCTAGAAAACGAGCATTTAAGGGTCATAGGTCGCTTAACTAAAAAGTAGAGAACCTAAACCTCACCTTGAACAAAATAGTATAGTGTGGTGCGAGAAAATAACCCCGAACAACTTTAAACTTTGGGTACGACTCCTCCCAGAAGCACCCCTGTGACAAACAAACGTAACACTAAAGACTTAGACTCAAATATGAGCCATTTAGGCGCATGGCGATGTAAATGAATGAGATGTATCCAAATGAAGTGCAAGAAGGTACCACTTGAAGCGTTCAAATTCATATCACATAAATCTCGTATCAAATGAATCCATAAAATTAATTCAAGCCATTAACATATAATACAACATGTTCACATAACTTATAAATCAAAATTAAACAAATAACAGGTAAAGGAAAGAAATTAAAGAAGCATGGGAATCATGCACGCGAGATCGAAATATTTAAAATCATATTATATAAAAACTAATTTAAATATATAATATATAATATATATATACACATACCATAATAATAATATAATACATATATATACCATACACGAAGCAAATTGAACCAAATTACATAAACATATCAGCACTAAGGACAAACATACATGCATGCATTAATTAAACAAATTGCACATGCACACAACAAATAGGTTTCATGCAGTCACGTACACACATTTGCATGTACAAGAATCATAGCAAATCTGCAAGAAGTTCCCTTCATCGGGAACATTCTTTAACAAACAGTGCCTGTCCGGGGAAGGGGTTCAGAAAGTTTCTACATAAACATCACCTTCCGGGGAACATTACAACACAAAATCTCCCCGCCTGGGGAGATTGTTATAGCAGGAAACGAACAGCAGCTGCAGGGGCTAAATCGGAGCAGGAAAAACAAGGTCAAAAAGCAACATAGCAGGGCAACAAAGGGACTAAATTATCAGGCCAAACCATGCATAAATTCATACTAAACCACACAGATTCACATCAATAAAACGCAGCAGCAATAAAGCCATGACAACAACTGATTTCATGCTCAAAACCAACATATATGCAGCTGGAAATGAAGCAAAAACAGGGCAGCAGTAGCACGTAACAGAGAACCACAAGTTCATATCATTTTCCATGCATTTCATGCCCAAAATTCATGCAAAACTCCATTAAAACAACAACATATTGACAGCAGCTAAGAACTATGACAGCAGTTCATTTTGTACCAAAAATCCCCCATGTTTCATCCATAAACTCAAGTTCATTAATGGTAGAAGTTATTACATACAACAACCATGCATTTATTGCAAAGAATCTAGTCTTAGAAGCTTAAATGATCTCATTTCATGCCATAAAACTCAAGATACACATGTAGAACAAATATTAAAAATCTTGAAGAAAACCTAACTATTCATCATCATCTTCATATAGAATGAATCCATAACTTCAAACATGAATTAAATGGATGAAAATGATCACAAGAATGTGGAGAATAAGAAGCTTACCTTGATCTTGAATATAGAGCAAAAGAAATGGAGATATGAGTTCAAAGGGTATGAAAATGGTAGTTTCTCCCTTCTTCTTTTTCTTGGAGCTTCTTTCTTCCTTTTTCCTTGCTCCAATTCGTGCATCAGCTGAGAGAGAGAGATAGGGATGGTTTTGGTTGAAAGAGAGTCAAAGAAATGATGAAAGAATGGGTCTCATAGCTCAAATATTGGTCATAGGGCCGGTTTAGGCGGGCGTGGCTGAAATCTGCTTCGTCGGGGGCCGAAACATCATCAAAAAATTACGAAACTTGTCCCATTGCGTCTGAATTGTCGAAAGTGTACAAAAATATAACTCAAATGCTAGTTCCCGAACTCAAGTTATAAATTAAAATGTACACAAGTGTACAAAAATGACTCATTTTCCAAATGAGTCCAAAACTTTCAAAAAGTTGGAATTAAGTCCAAAGTCAAGTTTTCAATTAAGTCCAACAATTTTAAAATCTTACAATTACATCCTTAAATCACGTATATCACATAATTCACAAAATTAGCATGCTCGGGAATAAAATTAGTATATCATAAATTCATAATTCTCAAGAATCAACATCATAATCTCACTTAGGGCACAATCGTGACATTTAATTCACATATTTCATATAATTTTCAAATAATTCATGTAAGAAACAATAGAATAAAAGATGAATGTATTAATTAAAGTGAAATTAAATCCAATTACAGAGAAAAAATAAACTCACATGTGGCACAAACCTGTACTTGCGGACGAGCGGGGTGTCACAAACTCTTCCCCTTAAAAAAGACCTATCCTCAAGCCCGGCTCGGGACCTCGAACCACTCCGGATACAACTTCTTATCTTCTCGTTGATCTCTCGAGTGAACTCTTCGATTTTTTTTTTGATCTCTCGCCTTCTTTGGTCTTGAACCTTCACCGAAAACTTCACTATTGTCAAGCCCGACTCAGGTCTTACCTCTTCTCGATGGCTTTATCAAGTTGACAAGGAGATCTCGACCCTCAAGCTTACCGAACACTCACGTCAACACAAATCTCGCTAAGAACTCTTAAAAGAACCTACAATGAAGGCATGCGTAAGTAAAGGGCATATAAGAGAGTAAATGTAACGCCCCGTGTTCTCGTCATGCAGGTACGTGCGCCATACGAGTGAGTTTGAGAGTTAGAATTATGCATGCTTATTTATATTATGTGTTTAAGTGAAATATGTGATTTATTCCCCTTATGTGAGTACCATGAGTGTTTCTACATTCATTTTCATTTCCTAACTTTATACATTTCATTTCATTTCATTCATAACATATACATATTTCATTCTATATACTAACACTATTTTATACATTTCATTTCATTTCATTCATAACTTGTGAACTAAGTATGTATTCTGATTTTATGTATGGATGTGTGTATTTATATGAAGACCTTTGAATTTATTGCAAGAATGCCTTGAGTGGTTGGTGTATTTATTGATATGTTTTGAAATGAGGGTTGGTGAATAGTTATGGGTGTTTTTATTGGTGTAAACTTGTGATATTTGATGCGTAATTGAAGTATAAGGTGTGTATATGTGTTATAGACTTGTCTTGGCTTGCTTTTCCTTGTTGGAACTTGTTTTGGGTAGGATTTGTTGCTGCACCGAAAGCTACCCTGCTATCCCCTGAGTTCAATTTTTATCCCGGCCGGGATCCCCTTGCAGGGAATTGTCTGACCATCGATCCGATTGGGATCTTTTCCAGTTCAAATTCCATCCTAGCTGGGAGGGTGATGCAGGGGAGTTCGCTGGTAGGCCGTTCCGGTCGGGACCCATTTACACTAAAAATCCATTCCGGCCGGGATAGTTCACTAGGAGTCCAACCTTGTGTATTTTAATTAATTCATGCCTTTTATCCATTTTCTCTCGATCCATGCTTTCTTGTGAATTAATTATGAATTATTAATCATTATTTTATCAATTTTAACATCTCATGACATGCATAATCATGCCGTTCGTTAAATATTTGGTGCATAAGTCTAGAGTCTTAAGTACACTCATGTTTCTTGCACAGAGCTCAATCCAGTTGTCGAGGAACAAGGTTCGTAGGCTTCTCTTCTTCTTCATTTCTCTCTCTTTGGTCAAGGTGATGTTTTATTTCTAAATAATTAGAATCCATAATACCTTGTGTGACGATTTAAGCCAAATGTATTACTTATAAGTATATTTTCAGAAAATGATCACTTATGTAAAACGTTTCCAAATGGTTTCATGAAAATTATTTTGGCGAGAATTATTCACGTATTATTGGGCCCGGGGAAATGTGTGCGTGGTGACCGGTACGACATCGGGCCATTGGACCATTCATTCACATAGAGTACCTTTGAGAATTTCTCACGCGACCGTGTAGTGTGGAAGGTGAGTTATTCTTGAGCCGGTGGTGTTACCCCATCGAATGAGCGGGTAGGAGTCATGATCCCCCGACTCAATACGGACCAATGATGTGGTAGGGCCTTGTAAACCCTTCCACCACCGCGGAGGAAGAAGGATGGAAAACTATGTTTTATTACGATTATGATTATGATTACGATTACGTTACGTTTACGAATGTGCATGAAGGCCTTGTAATTTGAACTTAATGCACACACTATGGGAGTAAGGTTGGAGAATTACCCTCTTGCCTGGCCATATTTTATTATTATGAAATTGTAACGTAATTAATGGATATTTGTAATTCCGAACGATGTGACTCTTAACTTTCCCACTTGGGATTCCATAAAACTTTACTTGGAGTTATGAATTGCATGTGCATACGATATATTTACTTAAGCCCCTAACTCAGTCTTTCGACTGACCCCCAGGTTGTGTTTAGATCTTTTACAGGTATGCTAGGCGGGGAATAAAGCCTTAAAGAGTCTTTATTTTGAGTCTAGCACGTCTCTTATTCATCCCCATTATTTTGCTACTTTAATATTTTAGGATCTTGTACCATTCTATCCTTGGATATGCTTGTTATATTTGGGCCGCGTAGGCTATTTGGGGTTGTAATTATGTTTTGGTATGTAAGTATAGCACACTTTATTATGTTAGTTGGATTCTTTGCTTCGGCGTTTATTTTTTTGCATCGTTCGAATCTGGTTCATGGGTTAGCCCCGCTTAGTTAGGTTGAGTTCTTTCTTCTTGTACCCGTTCGCCACGTGTTAGATTCATGTATGGAAAACCATTTCATGCGTGGATTGGACTCCTGGTGCGGGGGATGTGGCGCCTATCGATGTGGGTGCTACATCCTAAAGTGGTATCAGAGTCTAGGTTGCAAAACCGGGTTCTTGAGTTGTGTCTTGTTGGTTTAGGTCGTACGGATTAGTTGCGAACTTGGAAGTCTTGCATCCCTACTTGATTTAATTGTTAATTATTATATGATATATTTAATTGCATTTCATGAATAATCTCTAATCCCGGCATGCATTTTCTATGTTTCTTTTATATAGATGGCTCGTGGTCGACCCGCTCGTCAAGATAGGAGGACACCCTCACCTCCTAGACACCACCAACAACAATAACAATCGCCTCACATGAATATGGAGAATTTTATGGAGGCCGTATATACTTATGTTGAGCAAAGGAGGGGCTTAAGCTCCACCACCACAACCGCAACCGGTTCAACCGCCACCACCACCGCCGGTTAGGGATACTCATGGGATCTTTCTTAACTACAATCCCCCAAGATTTGCGGGTACCACGGATGATGCCGTGGGGGAGGATTAGCTGTCCCGGTTGTAAATAATTTACAATATTCGCTAATTCACCACTATTGAACGAGCTCAATTTGTCATTTTCCAACTTGATGGGGAAGCATATGATTGGTGGGAGAGGACCCGAGAGAAGCTAGAGGTTGCCGGTGAGGAAGTTGATTGGGAGATTTTCAAGAGGGAGTTTCGGGAGGCCTTCGTTCCCGAGGTTATCCGAGAGAGAAAGGAGCAAGAATTTATGGACTTGAAATAAGGAGGCCGATCGGTGGCTCAATATTTGGCTGTCTTCAATAGGCTTAGGAAATATGCTCCACAAATCACAAGGGATGAGAAGAAGAAGCCTCGGAAGTTCATTGCCGGGTTGAGGGAGGATTTGAGACACGGGCTATAGCACCCCAAGCGGTGGGGCACCACACCCCCGCATTATGACCCGACACGTGTACGAAATGGAGAGTCCACACACGTGCCAAGTCACAGCGAACGAGTGACAAACGAAAACACACACACTAGCTAGGCGGCACCTAACCCTGTACAAAAGAGAATAAGCGAAACATGATAGCGGAAGCAGTACCAAAATGCTAACTTTTAAAAAACTTTTCATACTTTAAACATACAGTGCAGTACAGGCATAAAATCAATTAGACGGGTTCGACTAATCCGGCCAACCCGTCCTATCCTATCCCGAACAATTACACAACAAAACGGGTTCAACTGGCCCTAGATACCTATCCCGAATAATCATACAATCAAGACGGGTTCAACTAATCTAAGCACCTGTCCTAACCTGTCCCGAAATTCCAAACGTTCGAATCATAATTGCAAACATGTTCAAAATAAATCTTATACAAAATTTACAAATCATAAATCAGAACAAAATACTTAACAACTTAAACAAACAGACTCAACAGACACGACACACCGCCGCCTAGCACGAACTCCAACGACCTGAATCTGCAACTAAAAGCATAAAAGGGGGAGGGGTCAGTCCAAAGACAGAGCGAGGGGCTACCCACACACACCTACATATATATAGAGCACAACACGTAGCAGAAGCAATGTTCGTGAGCCCGGGGTTAGTTTTTGCATGCCAAAACATTTTCCCGTGATAGTATACGTATAGGGAGATTTATCAAACAAATCTTAAGTCATACGTTTCTTAAGGCATAAACTCAGATTCATGCAGACTTAACACACATACCAGAACATAACTTTTTAGGTTGAAAGCATACCAAATTTGATCTTAACTTAAGAGTCTTACCCCGTTTCACGAACTTATGACAGACAAACGTAAAACTCGACTGGTACGAGTACATAACCAACCAACTCCTTCATATCACACATAGACTTAAGCACACGAAATCAAAATACACATACGTCCACTTACACCGGTTGATGGGTGGGTTGCACATACCCAAACCATCCACGCTTAAAAGTCAGGGTCGTGAGGTTCATGACACTCACGCCCAAGGACTCCATCCCCCACTAACCTCCTAGTGGGTTTCGGGTTGATCCTATAAAATGGAGAAGTGTACAGGGGTTGCAACCGGCGCCCCATGGTCGTCCCGGGTCACCCATTACACACAACTCCGGGGCCCAAACTTACACTTACACTTATCACGAAAATCGGAAGCTTAAACCCGCTAGACTCACAGTTATACAAGGCACATGCATATCGTACTTATCATATCGTACGTACATATCACGCCGAACTCAAAATCATAACGAAATCAAAGCTAAGCGTACATAGGCTTATACATAGCTTCATACTTTCAAACTTATGGCAAAGTCAACAAATACATATCTCACACATATCTACATATGCATAGAGGCTTATAAGTCACATGCATTCGAAAACCGGCACATATCTTTAAGGTATAACTATATCCTAACCTCACCTGGTACCAAACGGAGCCAAAGACACAACAAATTGTCCACCCCGGAACCTGGACGACCCACTTGTCACCACCCCGGGTGCACCTGAACCAACTGGACACACAAAACACAACACAGGGCTCAGACTCAGACTCAAATAACCACACAGAGATGCACGACACATGCTCTAACACTTGAGGGATGCAATCACATAAGTACGATTCAAATTCATATTAATTTCAAGCAAACCAAAACATTATATAATTTAATGGAGTCATATTACACATTAGAACATATTCATGTGCACAATTAATGCAATTAAGAGAAATCGAAAGACAAAGCAAATTCAAATTATTCATATTAATCCATATCAAATAACCAGTTCATATTCGTACGAATAAATTATTTCTTACGTGTAAAAGCTTCCAAATTAATCATATAAGTTTCATACAATTCACATAATACATAACAGATTCAATTAACAAGGTTTGGTTAATTCATATCATGCAAATTTACACATTTCAGAAAATTACACAAACATCCCCTCTAGGTTAAACAATTAACAAAATTCGACATGCCGGGACTCAAATTGCAAATCAAAACATTTACACATATCACATTTCTTATAAAAGCACGTAGTACAAGAACAACCAAATCATATAATAGCATGTGACGAATTCATTTAGACCTACGGGGTTACATACCAAATTCCGACTAAGTCATTTAACCATTCAAAGTTCATACAATTAATACATTGCATAATAGATTCAAATTCAATTTAGGTAATTAAACTTTAATTGCAAAAGTCTCAAATTTAATCATCCAAGGCATAATAATTCAACTTTTACTTAATCAAAATTAGCATTATCATTTTCAAATGATAAGATTCAATTAAATCAAGTTATATAAATTTGTATTTTCCAAAATTACATAAACACCCCTTGTACAAGAATTACACACAACAATTGGCATGAAACGGGATAATATCAACAATAAATCATGGATTCATACATTTATAATTCATTACATATTTTCAAATACCAAGCAATGCATATTCATCAATTTATCGAACATACAAGAACGAATTACATTTTAAACAATTAACAACTAATACAATTTCGGCAAAACGGGGTTCAATTTACAATTCAAATCACCAATGCATATCACATTTCATTAAATGCATGATTTCATATACATCGGAGTTCATATAAATCGATAAATCAAGCTAATCGCAATTAAATTACATTTAGTACAATTAATCAAATAAATCACAAATGTACAAATAAATTCACAGAAATTAAACCGAGTGTCCGATTGACGAACGGAAAGTGGCGTTGGACTCACCACGACGAGGCGGACAAACTGTCCGAAGGTCGCCGGAGCGCCGCCGCCGGAGCTGCAGGAACAGTGGCCAGCCGCCGTTCGCCCGCCGGCGGAACGTGCCGGAAAAAATCCTGAAAAATCATCCGTGCAAGTACTCCTCGTGCTCGTTCCAAATCCTCGATAAATTTCTAAAAAGTCCAAGCCAATCTTTTCCAATTTTGGATCTAAGAACACGAAAACCCTCAAATCTTCAAAATCAAATTACTTCCAAACCGGTGAATGAAAATCGAATCCGCAAGAGGCATTGTCTTACTAGTGACGAGCTCTTCGAAAACCCTAAAGTTGCCACTGGAAAATATCCCCGGAAGCCCCCGCCACCGCGAGCTGCCGCCAAATGGCCAAATCTGGAGTCGCGTGATCAAAGGATGATAGTTCTCGTCGTTCCGAAAAACTTTCGTGAAGAGCCGTGGCCAAAAGATCGACGAAAAAGGCCCCCGTTGGTCGCCAAAGTTTTTGCCGCTGATCCCCTCACCAGAACCACCAACTATAGGCAAAATTCACTCAAATTGATGCCGGAAATGGACTCAGGGGGTCGGAAAACCTTGGAAAACACTAACCTTCGCCGGAAAAAGCCGCCGAAACGGTAGAAATCGCCGCTGCTACAGCAGCGTCGCCGCCTGCCGTCCTCTTCAGGTGGCGCGTACGCCTTCCTCGCCCCCCAATGGCGGCGCCGCCTACACAGAAAAATGCGTCGGGGAGTACTCTTGCCATCCTTGGGGCGCGTGTCACAAATGGTTGGCCGGAAGCCACCGCGGGACACCGACGAAGTGGCTGCTCCGCCATCCCTTTCCAGCCACGACTAAAAAACCACTATATCTCCGCCACCGCTCGTCGTAAGGTCACGAATCTGGTATCATTGTAATGGGCTCATCGAGATCTTCGAAAAGCACTATGGGTTCGTCGAATTCTGTCAAGAAACGGTTGAGCTATGGTCGACTGTGTGTTTAAGGTGTAGTGTGAGAGAGAGAGAGAGAGAAGAGAAACGGGAGAGAAGAGAGAGAGAAAGGGGCTGATCCCTTAAGCTAAAAAAATGAGGGTCCGGGTGTTTTATCCCGGGTCCTCGCGCGTGAAACGAACGGTAGAAGGGGCAAAAGACGTCAGAATTTGGCAAACTCAGAGTCTACGGACTCATCTCGGTGCCTCGAACGCGTTGAAGGGATCAAAATGGTCAAAATCTCGATCAAACGAGCAGTGACCGAAAACCCCTTAAAAAGAGAAAATTACAAAGGGGCCCCTAAACTCTAAAAGAGTTCAAAATAGGGCCACGTAAAACACAAAATCACATAATTAAACACATAAAAAGGGTTCAACGTGGCGTACCTTGTACGTCGAACGAACGGGATGTTACACGGGCAAACGGGGCACCATTTTGAATCATTTACCGACACTGTTCAACGTGCTCTAGTTTTAGAGGAGGAATATAGGAAGAAGGACCCCGTCCCTAGATCGCAACACTTGGTACAAGGTTCTGGATCCGGTTCCAAGAGGCCCGCATATACGATGGCTCCACCCGCCAAAGCTCCTATGGTTAAAGGCCCTTGGAAGAAGGCTAAAACGGCGGGTCCGGCGCTACCACCACCGCAAGTACCTCTAACGCCTCAACAATCCAAGCCTTGCACGGATTGTGGAGGTCCCACTCACACATGGGAGACTTTCCGCCGACGCCTTGGTGCTTGTTTAATATGTGGATCTATGGAGCACTAATTGCATGGATATGACTGTTACAAGCCGGGTCCGAATAGAGGTTAGAGGCAAATCGTCTGAGCAAGAGCTTATGCCATTGATGGCAAGGAGCAGGACGCCGATGTTGATCCCGTCGCCGTTGTTGAAGGTACAATATGAATTCATGGCACGAGCATACATGCATTGTTTGACCCTAGAGCCACGCATTCTTTTCTTTCACGTGGTATTTCTTCTTCTATGTGATTGCTTGTCGTGTGTACTTCTGTTTGCTATGTGATTAGTTCCCCGTTGGGAGGGGGGGAACCTTGTTTCTGATCGGGTGTTTAAGGGAGTATTGAGGGTCGTGACTTTTTGACGGACTTCATTGAGATACCCATGACTCAGTATGATGCAATTCTGGGAATGGATTGGCTTTATGAGCATTGGGCAATGGTCGATTGTAGGAACAAGAGAGTTCAGTTAGGTCCTGAAGTGGTTGCAGGTTTTGGTTCTAAGACTTTTCCTTTGTTGTCTTTCACCGAGGCCCATGAGTTGATTCGTAAGGGTGCTTCGGGTTTCTTGGCCTATCTCCTTAACAATCCAAAAGATCAGGCTAAACTTGAGGAGACGGAAGTGGTGAAGGATTTTCTCGAGGTTTTCCCGGTGAGTTTGGGGTCTATACCTCCGGAGCGGGAAATCGAGTTTGTGATCGACTTGTATCCAGATGCCGTGCCATTCTCTAAAACTCCTTATAGAATGGCTCCTACCGAGTTGAAGGAATTGAAGAAACAACACGAAGAGTTAATGTCTAGCAGGTACATTTGTCCGAGTTCATCTCCTTGGGGTGCACCGGTCCTTTTTGTGAAGAAGAAAGACGGGACCTTGAGGATGTGCATTGATTATAGAGAATTGAATTGGATGGCGGTAAAGAATAAATATCCCCTCCCACGCATCGAGGAGCTATTCAATAAACTTCAAGATTTAAAGGTCTATTCCAAGATTGACCTGTGGCAAGGATAGTATCAGTTGCAGATCCGAGAGGAGGATATCTTAAAGACAGGGTTTAACACTCAGTACGGGCATTATGAGTTTGTTGTGATGCCGTTTGGTTTAACTAATGCCCCCGTAACTTTTGTAGACATGATGCATAGAATATTCAGGTCTTTTTTGGACAAGTTGGTGGTAATCTTTATAGACGATATTTGTGATGCCCTAGCATGGCCCCCACATCCCCCGCACTAAGACCAGACCCATATACGAATATAGTCCGCACACAAGCTCAATCCTAGCGAACGGGGACACAACACGAACCCTGGCTAGGCGGGACTAACCCTGCACCAAATAATTCATGCATCCAAAAGAAGGAAACAAGAGTACGAACCATAAATATAAACTAGTAATCCATCTCAATAGAATCTCTCGACAAGAGCTTACATAATTTACAAGTGAAAGTATTTGGCCCTCATGACCTCACAAAATATATACATACCAAAAGGTAATATGAGTGTGTGGTACAACAACCGTGTGACACGAGCTAGACACAAAATTACAATAAGTAAAGCAATTTCCCGCCTAGCTATGCCTGCAAAAGAACCTGAGGGACAAGAAGGGAGGGGTCAGTCTCTACAAGACTAATTGAATGGCATATATAAGATATATAAAGCCGTAAATTGCATGCGAGCCATAATCCCATACAAGGTTTTAAGAAGGCAAACAACACACAGGTCATCATTGTATGGAATTATAACTATCAATTTAATTCAGGATAAGTGATCAGTGGCTCGGTGAGTGAGCGTTCTCCAACCTTACTCTTTTAGTGTACAAGATAATTTATTAGGCGATCATGCAATATATTAGGTTTCACTTAATTAAAGGATCATCTTCAAGTGCACAGGTACTCCTTTTTCCTCCGGGTTGGTGGTTCGGGTTGCTAGCCCTTACCACCCAGGACAGGATGATCAATGGGTACATGAATCCCAATGATCGGGAGCCCCTTCAACTCACCAAACCTCCTGGTGAACGTCCGAGTAGTCCGAGTTTGGTTGGGACTTATGCAAGAGATAACCGTCAGGCCATGCTTCCCCAGTTCTCTCAATACATAAGCCCCTGGGCCCCAGAAAGTGTAATAGTCTCGCCAAAATAGGACAGGATCAAGATTGGTTTCATTTTCCAAAAATCGTTATTCGTTTGAAATCAAGATATAAGTATAATATAAGTTTTGGCCAAATCAACACATAAGAGGGTTGTAGGGTTTTTATATTGTATCCTAACAGTTCCTCACCTGTACCGATCCCAAAAGAAACGAAAGGACTCCTCGAAACCTAAACAATAGTCTCGTCACCTTCCTAAGAACTCTCTGAACAAGGAAAACAGGACACGAGTGAGACTCGACTCAATATGAACCAAATATGACGCATGACAATGTCACAAATGCACATGGCATGATTATGAAATCATATACATAAATGGTATGTTCATGTGCACAATTAATGCATAATACAACATTTAAATGCCTAACAAGGCGCACATGAAATTTATGAAACCAATTCACGTCTTTCAATCGACATAAATGCATATAAGAACAAATATAAGCATATAATCAAGAAATAATAGGTTAGAAACAAGTTCGGAGGTGGAAAGATGCGAGAAAAAGGAAATAAAAACATAAAAAGTAGTTCCGAGTTAAATTAGGCCAAAGCTGACAGATTTACAAAACGGATAATCTGTACAAAAACAGGAATATCTTGAGTTTGAGGAAAGGGAATTGAGTTTTGCTTCTTGGAAATGAAACTAGACACATAGATGTTTCAAATGATATATGGTACGAATCATGATTCAAAGGGACCTAAAAATTACAGAGGTGTGAATTTGGACGAGTGCAGAATTCCGGCGAAGTGGCGACACCAAATTAAAACGGTTATAACTCACAATCTAGAATGAATTTTGGGTTGATTCCAATTGCAGATTGTTCTAGACTCATTAAGGTTTATCTTTCTAGAAAATCAGGTCAATCGGAGCTCGTATGAGGGGGTACCCGGCCGGGGAAAATACAAGGTAAAATTTATCCGGCCGGAGAAAAAGAGTGTAGAAACCCTCCTGTACTAAAGTACCCGCCCGGGTAGTCCTTCTGGGCAAGAAAAACGTAGCAGAACAGGGGAAACTCGAGGGAGGGAAAGACAAAACAACTAAATCACCTTAAACCTCAACCTAAAGCACCCAAAACATCAAACAACATGCATATCATCATAATATCTCATTTAGGCCACTTAAAATCCAAATAAGCAGGCTTAGATTCAATGAAACCCTACATAAAACCCTCAAATATACCATAGTTATGTATGCATCAAGCCTCAAGTAGAACATGTCATATATGCATGAGATTAGCTCATATTCATCACATAAACTTCAAAACATGCCAAGAAATCCAAAGAAAGTGAAAGCCCTAGTCTAAACTCACATTCATCTAGTAGACAAGTTTTGCCATACCTTGAAAATGGAAGAAAAGAAGGGGAAAGGGAGAAGAGATGGTCTTGGAGTGAATTCCTTGAAGAAAAGATGGAAGAAAGCTTGAATCTCTTGTTATCTTGTGGATTGAAATGGAAGAGAAAGTGAAAGAGATGTCTTGCCCTTGTTCTTGATTCTTGAAAGATGAAGATGAAATGAAGAAATGTATGTATAGGTCTGTGTATATAGATATATCGATCAAGTGTGTAGGAAAAGGAAGTAATTACAATTTGGTCCTTGTGAAATTCAAAAGAATGCAATCAAGTATGAAATATTATGCATATGACAAATCAATTCTCGTCAAATTATCAATCAAGTACCAAACATCTCCAAGAGGGAAATTAAGGACAATTCTTACAATTACGGAATAATTAAACACTTAGGCATGCTCGGAGAGTTAAATGATATAATTTACGAAAAGAAATTGCAAAGAAAAGATTTAATCACACAATTAAATCAATAAAAGGAATTAAATAAGCCTAATCCTCAAAACTCTCACGCATGGCGCGCGTACCTGTACGGTCGAGAAGTCGGGGTGTCACAACCTCCTCCCCTTAAGAGAATCTGGTCCCCAGATTCACTGTTCCTTCGGAAACAACTCCGGATAAAATCTTCTGATCTTGTCCTCCGTTTCCCACTACAAGAAAACTGTCAATTTCCGACCATCCCCGGTTTATGGATTCTCTTCAAATTGCTAAGTGCTTTGCTCTATATATATATAGGGGTGCGTGTGTTAGCCCCCTCACCAGTCTCTAGGACTGACCCTCGTTGCTTCTTCTCTTTTTCCCCTTTGATTTGAGCTTTGCAGGTACCCGTTTCGGAGTCTGGCTAGGCGGCTGTTGTCTTTCGAGTCCTGGGAGTAGTTCGAATCTTTGTACAGTCCTTGCATTTGCATATTTATTTTCCCGCTTTGGTACTATGTATAAATAATTATAAGCTATGTTTTGTAATTTGAAGTTTTGAATTTTCCTTTTGGCCCGGGGTGGGCAAAGCATGTTGAATTACGTATATCTCTTCCTGAGCATTTTATATCTGCAATCGGTTATGTTAGTTGATCCTGTGGCTTCCGCACTTTCGATTTTATTTTGTTGCGCACTGTGTTCAGGGTCTAGACCGCCTAGCCTAGAGTTGATTTTTGTTTGTCACCCATTCGCCATGGTTCGATGCGGGGATGGAGTTCCCCTCTCGATACCCATGTTGGACTATGGTGCGGGGGATGTGGCGCCCTTCGCTCCGGGGTGTTACACTTTAACTCATCATTCCCGAACATATGTGAAGCATAAGGGGCCAACCGGTTGAATTCCAAGATGTATTCACCAACAGTCCTTCCCGCTTGCTTCAAGTCAAGAAATTCCCGAAGTTTTCTAGTCCTCGCCGCCCGTGGAATATAGTTATTCTTGAATTCCCTCACAAAAGTCTCCCAAGTGAGTTCATCTCCATTAGCTTGAAGTGTAATATTTGCCGTATTCCACCAATTCCGTGCCTCTCCTTGAAGTTGGAATATAGCAAGGTCAACAATCTCTTGAGGGCTACAACGGCATACCCGAAATATGTCTTGAATCTTCGCGAGCCAATTCTCAGTAAGTTCATTATTCCCACCATAAAACTGTGGTGGATGGTAGGAATGAAAATCTCTTTGAGCTTGAGATAGAGCCCCTTGTTGAACCGGGGGAGGAACTGGAGCTGGAGGTGGTGGTGGATTCTCATGGAGTCTCCTTTCAACATAGTTCATAACAGCTTCCATAAAATTCTCGGGAGTGGCCCGAGGATTTTCCCCTTGAGGAGTAGGAGGGGTCACGGTCTCTTCGAGGAGGCATCCTATGAATTCAAATACTGAAATGCATGGTTGGTCAATTTATGCTCATGGAGGCAAGAGATACAACAATTAAATTCACATAAATGAGAAATTAGCAATTAAGATGCATAACACATTGACAAGTTATTCATAAGCCGTATGACCTAGATAGACTCGACACTAGAACCCCGATATTGCAATCGGGCTCAGATACCACCTTAGGATGTGCCGCCCTAGCGTGGGCCCCACATCCCACGCACTAAGACCAAACCCATATACGAATATAGTCCCCACATAAGCCCAATCCTAGCGAACGGGGACACGACATGAACCCTGGCTAGGCGGGACGAACCCTACACCAAACAATTCATGCATCCAAAAGAAGGAAACAAGAGTACGAACCATAAACATAAAATAGTAATCCATCTCAACATAATCTCTCTACAAGAGCTTACATAATTTACAAGTGAAAGTATTTGGCCATCACGACCTCACAAAATATATACATAGCAAAAGGTAATATGAGTGTGTGGTACAACAACCGTGTGACACGAGCTAGACATAAAATTACAATAAGTAAAGTAATTTCCCGCCTAGCTACGTCTGCAAAAGAAACTGAGGGACAAGAAGGGAGGGGTCAGTCTCTACAAGACTAAATGAATGACATACATAAGATATATAAAGCTGTAAATTGCATGCGAGCCATAATCCCATACAAGGTTTTACGAAGGCAAACAACACACAGGTCATCATTGTATGGAATTATAACTATCAATTTAACTCAGGATAAGTGATTAGTGGCTCGGCGAGTGAGCGTTCTCCAACCTTAATCCTTTAGTGTACAAGATAATTTATTAGGCGATCATGCAATATATTAGGTTTCACTTAATTAAACGATCATCTTCAAGTGCACAGGTACTCTTTTTTCCTTCGGGTTGGTGGTTCAGGTTGCTGGCCCTTACCACCCAGGACAGGATGATCAATGGGTACATGAATCCCAATGATCGGGAGCCCCTTCAACTCACCAAAGCTCCTGGTGAACGTCCGGGTAGTCCGATTTCGGTTGGGACTTATGTAAGAGATAGCCGTCATGTAGCGCCCCGAATACGCTACAACCCTGCACCGTCGCACTTCCCAGGCGGATGTGAGACCTAGCACATGAGAGGCACGCCGGCGAACGGACGATGCTATACGATATCAGAGTAAGAAAACATGGCAGCGGAATTTGAAATATTTAAAATAACAACTTATGTTTGGGGCAGTAAATAAAAGAATTTGGAATGATTTGAAACTCATGAAAACTTAGAAGCAATACCGTAGGGTTAAAGTTGTTCATGATCTAAGAGTATGATACTGGAGTAATATAATAACTATACAAGATTATAGTCTAACTTGGCTTAGTTAAGAAACCTGATCTAATATGCACAAGATAATGAATTCTCTATGCTTCAAGATACTAGCTAATGAGCGATGGCAATACCTGAAATCATGAATTTGAAAGAAGCGAGGGGTTAGTCAAAGTGACTAAGTGAGGGGTGGTTGACTGATACTATAAAACTTTAGGATTTTTACCAAGAAACTTTTATTCGAAAGGATCTTTAATAGTATTTGAATAAGAGTGAAGTAATAATTTTGAGAGTAATGAGAAATCAGTATACATAGCCGGATTAACCAAGAAACTCCTTGGTCAGTATCCGATAATAGGAAAATACTACAACAATATCAATATTGGGTTCATATTTATTTGAAGATAAAGGGGTAGGGGGATTATGTGCTATACTTTTAAGAAAACATAACAATATAGTGCCCGCAAGCTAGGCGTTCTCCAACCTTTACTCCTTAAAAACCAAGAATATTCGTAACGATACTGATCAAGATGTCGTTACTCAATAAAAAGAAATACCACAATAACATCCATCTTTCTCCGTTGTCACCTCAGGGAGCTACCCCTAGTGACGATATACATGTGGAATAACTAACCTCCAGTTAGACCACCACCAAGATCTAGTTGGCGGCTGGTATGGTAGTAGACCTCGGCTCATACCTCCCGGACTACTACTTCTACCAAAACCACCGGGCCCACAATATGAAAATATATTTTGCTTGCATTTAACGATACCCGATAAACGGTAACATAGTACCGAGATATTTTAACGTGAAATACTTTAATTTCTATAAGAAGATGAGAAAACATGAATACTTAAAAATGATTGTTTTTGTATACTAGAATAATATAAGTTGATATTAATGTATTTTTTCCCAAAAGGTTAGTATCATTTATAAAGAGGTAAAACTTTGATCTGTATTAGGGTAGGCCATAAAACATTTGATATATATATATAGACTCATGATCCCAGTTGAAAACATTTAACCTCACCTATAGTAACCAGGTATTATGTAATAATACCGGAGTCCTTGTCCGTCCAGATCTTCACCTATGAGTGGTAATCAACTATAAGTTTCTATTCCATAACCAATACTAATCACATAGACAAGTTTCCACAATAAAGCATACCATAGCATGAAAGGTGATCACATAAAAATATTTTGGTAATATACAAGTTTAACATTCAAACAAGACTTATAAAATAAGATCTATTATTATATCAAGTAATTATTAATCAAATTAGGAATCTCAATAAGCTTCTATGTTATAAAAGAAGTCCATAAAGAAATCTTATTTTGGAAATGATATTTGAAAATATCCGATTTGAAAATCCTAAATGAATAATTTTTTATTTGAAATTCAAAACATGGATAAAATCCTAATTCTTTAATGTTTGAAACCTTGAACGTTTTAAATTTCAAAACAATAATATGAAACGTTTAAATGATCTTTGAAACTTTAATTTTACCCGGTAAACCCTTATTTTCACCGTTTAAGTGAATTTCTTTAATTAATTAAGTTTTATGAAATCTTTAACTAATTAAATATTTATTAATCACATCATGATCCTAATTATAAGATTTGAAATGAAATTTAGGATTTAAATTTGACAATGTAGGTTATATTTGGAAAATATTTCACAATTATCGATTTTTGGAAAATACGGATAAAATCCTTATTTAAAAAATTCCAAAACTAATTTTATAATTATTTTAATATTAATTTCGAAATTATCACCATATGTGTTGACCAAAAAGTCAAAGTTACTACTGAAAACATTTACTATTCAAATTCTTATGAATTAATCACTTTATAACATAAAATGGAACACATACACACTCACACACTATCACACGTGCACCTAAAATCATTCAAGAACAACATGAACATGTTCTTAAGTCCATTTGAATAGTCAAAGAGGGTGTGTAACATGCTTGATCATTTTCATATTTATAACATAGAATTTGAAGCATAATATAGCAAGATATACAAATTTTCTATGAAAAATAATTCTAAATAAATTATTCTTGACATGAATTTAATTAAACAAGATCATGAACACTTAAACATATGAATATACTATATCATATCATAATTCATGCATTTAATTAAATAAAATTCACATATATTATCATATTTTTCCTAAACTAGCATAAATAGCATACAATTCATAAAATAAATTCCTAAAGCATAATTTAATTAAATCTAAGCATGCTATACTCATAAACACCCTAAGAACATACTATAAAGCATGACATAATAAAAGAACAAGACTCATACCTTAGAGAGAGAGAGGTTGGCGGAACCTAAGGAGAGAGAGAGAGAGATTTTGTATGTTGATTTTGTGAGTTAGAAATGATGCTTGGAAGGGTATTTGTTGGTAGAAATGAGGGGCTAACACACGCACCCATACATAAACATATATAATAGCAAAGCATATACAAAGCAGAAAGGGTTCATGAACCGGGCACGGTTTTTGCATTCTAAAACATTTAACCCGTGGTAATATACATAAAGAAAGAAGTTTGGGGCCGAAGGCCAAATTCAGTCAAGTTTTAGAGTTTAGAAATCCGCCCCCGTTTCACAACCATAAACGAAACATAACGAACCAAAAGCTTAAAACCAACCCACTTACTCCAGAAACAAAGGCGAAGCGAAACACAAAACGAATCATAAATCAATCCCACCTCCACACCGTTTGGGGAAGAGAGGTGCCCCTCTCAACCCACCACAGAACGAAACTTGTCAACCCACCACAAAACGTAGCAGAACAGGGGAAACTCGTGGGAGGGAAAGACAAAACAACTAAATCACCTTAAACCTCAACCAAAAGCACCCAAAACATCAAACAACATGCATATCATCATAATATCTCATTTAGGCCACTTAAAATCCAAATAAACAGGCTTAGATTCAATGAAACCCTTCATAAAACCCTCAAATATACCATAGTTATGTATGCATCAAGCCTCAAGTAGAACATGTCATATATGCATGAGATTAGCTCATATTCATCACATAAACTTCAAAAGATGCCAAGAAATCCAAAGAAAGTGAAAGCCCTAGTCTAAACTCACATTCATCTAGTAGACAAGTTTTGCCATACCTTGAAAATGGAAGAAAAGAAGGGGAAAGGGAGAAGAGATGGTCTTGGAGTGTATTCATTGAAGAAAAGATGGAAGAAAGCTTGAATCTCTTATTATCTTGTGGATTGAAATGGAAGAGAAAGTGAAAGAGATGTCTTGCCCTTGTTCTTGATTCTTGAAAGATGAAGATGAAATGAAGAAATGTATGTATAGGTGTGTGTGTATATAGATATATCGATCAAGTGTGTAGGAAAAGGAAGTAATTACAATTTGGTCCTTGTGAAATTCAAAAGAATGCAATCAAGTATGAAATATTATGCATATGACAAATCAATTCTCATCAAATTATCAATCAAGTACCAAACATCTCCAAGAGAGAAATTAAGGACAATTCTTACAATTACGAAATAATTAAACACTTAGGTATGCTCGGAGAGTTAAATGATATAATTCACGAAAAGAAATTGCAAAAGAAAAGATTAAATCACACAATTAAATCAATAAAAGGAATTAAATAAGCCTAATCCTCAAAACTCTCACGCATGGCGCGCGTACCTGTATAGTCGAGAAGTCGGGGTGTCACAACCTCCTCCCCTTAAGAGAATCTGGTCCCCAGATTCACTGTTCCTTCGGAAACAACTCCGGCTAAAGTCTTCTGATCTTGTCCTCCGTTCCCCACTACAAGAAAACTGTCAATTTCCGACGGAATTTTCCGACAGATTTCCGACGGATACATAAAATACCGACGGAATTCCGATGGATGTTTGTTGTCGCATAAGTAGTCCTCGGAAAAATTTACCGACAGATTACCGATGGCTTTCCGACGGAAATCTTAGCGAAATGTAAAAAATAATAAACGACTTTCCGACGGAAAATTCATCGGAAATCCCTCGGAAAATATATTTTCCGTCGGACAGACGTCGGAAAATATAAATCCAAAAATTTTAAAAAATTATTTCCGACGGAATTTTCCGTCGGTATTCCATCGGAAATAGAATTAAAATAAATAAACTAAAAAAAATAAAAATTTCGTTTTTGAGACCCGAACCACCCTGGAAACGAGCTACACCAACACCTCAGATGAGCCACGAGACGAGCTTAAAGCTCGACGAGCCAACCAATGTGAGAATTAATTCCTGCGATTATTGCGCCCGCGGGGATTCGAACTCGGGTCTCCAAGGAAGAATTGTGACCCCTTACCAACTTGGATAACTTACCTCTTATTAATATTATGTCTTTAAATATATTTATGTACTTATTTCAAATAATTATTTAAATACTTTTTGTTATCAATTTAAAATATAAAATTTTAAATATATGATTATATGAATTAAATAGAATCATATTTATTGAAATTTTTTAAAAATACTTATTCGAATGAAAATAAAACTCATTATAAGAGTTCTCCGATCTATTGAAAATATATAGAGTATGATAATAAGAATTCTTTCTAAAATTAATATATTAATTATAAGTTACATTATAAGATATTTGTACATTTAAATTTAAAATTAGTAATTAGCTAAATTTTTATTTATTTAAATTTAATAGTTTCCGACGGAATTACCGTCGGAAGCTTTCTTGAATTTTATTTTTCGAAGCTTTGTTGAATTTTATTTTTGCATTTCCGACGGATTACCGATGGAAATTCCGTCGGAAAATTTTATTTTTATTTTAATATGTTTTTAGCAATTCCCATCGGAAAATCGTCGGTTTTCCATTGGAAACTTTATAATTTTCCGACGGCTTTGATCCCATTGGAAATTTCCCTCGGTAAAATTTTAAAATATAGAAATAATTATAAAATTTAATAGTTTCCGACGGAATTACCGACGGAATATTCCGTCGGAAGCTTTCTTGAATTTTATTTTTCGAAGCTTTGTTGAATTTTATTTTTGAATTTCTGACGGATTGCCGACGGAAATTCCGTCAGAAAATTTAATAGTTTCCGACGGAATTACCGACGGAATTGCCCGTGGGAAATGTTTCCGATGGATTCCCGACGGACTTTCCGTCGGTAAATTTTTATTTTTATTTTTATATGTTTTCAGCAAATTCCGTCGGAAAATAATAATTTTCCGACGGACTTGATTCCGTCGGAAATTGACAATTTTCTTGTAGTGTCCCAAGTGGCTTCGTCGGTTTTGTCGCTTCTCCATAAAACCTTAACTAAGGGAATTTGTCGGCTTCTCAACTCCTGGAACTTTCTATCCAATATCTTAATCGGCTTTTGGATAAAAGTTAAATCCGGATCAACCCCGGCTTTTTCAAGGGTGAGGATCTCTGAATCATTGGGATAGTACTTCCTCAACTGAGACACATGGAAGACATTGCGAATCCCGATTAGATTTGGAGGTAGGTCCAATCGGTAAGCAACTTCTCCAATTCTCTCCAAAATTTCGAAAGGACCCAAATAACGAGGGTTCAACTTCCCTCCTTGGCCAATTCTTGCAATTCCTTTACGAGGAGATGCTCTTAAAAACACACGATCACCAACGTCAAATTCTAGCTTCCTCCAATGGCGATCGGCGTAACTCTTCTGTCGATCTTGAGCAGCTTTCATACGTTGCCTTATCATTTGGACTTTCTCAACCGTATCTTGAGTAGCTGCTGAAAGTTTAGTCTTTCTAACTTCCCTTTGAACACCATCCTGTTTTGTCCATCTCCACTCTTCGAGATTAAAGAACAATGGCGACCGACATTTCCGTCCATACAAGATCTCATACGGTGCTGCTTTAATCGGCGCTTGGTAGCTGTTATTATAAGCAAATTCGTTGAAGTGCAAATGTTCATCCCACTTAGACTGAAAATCCATTGCACAAGCCCGAAGCATGTCCTCTAAATACTGAATCAACCTCTCTGATTATCCATCGGTCTGAGGGTGCGAAGCAGTACTGAACTTAAGCCTAGTACCCAACCTTTTCTGAAGTTCTTGCTAAAACTTGGAGGTAAACTGCAGGTCTCTGTCAGAAATAATACTAAGAGGAGCCATGGAGTCGAACAATCTCTCGAACATACTTATCTGCAAGTTTACTTATCTTATCGGACATCCGGACTGCGAGGAAGTGTGCTGACTTAGTTAATCTATCAATGATCACCCAAATTCCATCAAGTCCACCCTTAGCTCTGGGTAATCCGGACACGAAATCCATAGAAATCTGTTCCCACTTCCATTCCGGAATAGGTAAAGATTGTAATAAGCCTCCGAGCTTTTGCTGTTCCGCCTTTACCCTTTGACATGTCAAACAATGCTTCAGATACTCAGCCACATCTTTCTTCATACCTCTCCACTAATAGAACTTCTTCAAATCTCGATACATCTTTGTACCTCCAGGGTGGATAGAGTGACCCGATCTGTGAGCTTCTTCAAGAATTACCCGTTTCAATTCTCTGGGCACACAAGCTTTAGTCTTGAACCTCAAAAGTCCTGTTTCATCCAAACCAAATGGACACTTTGGATCATCTCGTGCTTTCAACACTAACCTCTGAATCTCGGGATCTGTATCTTGAGCATCAAACATCCTCTGTCTTAACTCGGGTTGTACCGTAATATTAGCCACACAGGCCTTCAACACCGTAGGCTCAAAACTAACACCCGAATCAACTTCCAACATAGATACGCTAGCCTTCCTACTCAACGCGTCCGCGATCACATTAGCTTTACCCGGATGGTAATGGATGGTACAATCATAATCTTCAAGAAATTCCATCCAACGCCTTTGCCTCATATTCAAATCCTTCGGTGTGAACAAATACTTGAGGCTCTTGTGGTCGGAGAAGATCTCAAAAGTGATCCCGTAAAGATAATGACGCCACTTGGCCAAAGCGAAAACCACGGCGACTAACTCGAGATCGTGAGTGGGATAATTCTTTTCTTGGTCTTTTAGCTTTCTCGAGGCATAAGCTATTACTCGACCGTTCTGCATAAGAACACAACCAAGACCTTCCTTAGAGGCATCGGTGAACATGGTATATCCTTCGGAACCCTCGGGTAGGGCTAACACCGGAGCTGAAGTCAACTTCTCTTTCAGGGTTTGAAAACTTGCCTCACAGGCCTCGTCCCACTCAAACTTCACCTCTTTCTTACTAAGTCGGGTAAAAGGGACAACAATCTTGGAGAAATCCTTCACGAATCTTCGGTAGTACCCCGCTAAACCCAAGAAACTCCTTATCTCTGAGGCGTTCTTTGGTTTCTCCTATTGCACCACTGTTTCAATCTTAGAGGGATCCACCTCTACTCCATTACCGGATATCACATGACCCAAGAAAGTGACTCGATCCAACCAAAATTCACACTTACTGAATTTAGCGAACAGTTGGTGCTCTCTAAGAGTTTCTAACACAATTCTCAAGTGTCGTGCATGCTCTTCGGGAGACCTGGCATATGTCATCAATGAAGATCACCACAAACTTATCAAGGTACGGATGAAAAATCCTGTGCATCATGTTCATAAAAGCTGTAGGGGCATTCGTTAATACAAACGACATCACTATAAACTCGAAGAGTCCATACCGATTATTAAATCCTGTCTTGGAAATATCCTCTTCTCGGATTCGCAACTGATAGTACCATTGTCGAAGATCAAGCTTAGAATAAACCTTAGATCCTTATAACCAATCAAAAAGCTCTTCAATATGAGGGAGAGGGTACTTGTTCTTGATTGTCATTTTATTAAACTCATGATAATCGATACACATTCTCAAGGTTCCATCTTTCTTCTTTACGAATAGAACCGGTGCACCCCATGGCGAGCAACTCGGTCGGATGTAACCACTAGCTAGGAGCTCATCGATTTGTGTTTTCAACTCCTTCAACTCGGCTGGAGCCATTCTGTATGGAGACTTCGAATAAGGTTCAACCCCCGGAAATAGATCAATTACAAACTCAATTTCCTGCTCAGGTGGTAGAGAATCCAAAGTCTCGGGAAAGACACCAAGAAAGTCCTTAACAACCTCAGTTTCTTCGATCTTAGCTTGATCCTTAGGCTTGTTAAGAAGATAAGCCAGAAAACCCATAGTCCCTTTTCGAACTAAGTCATAAGCTTCAGTAAAAGAGAGTAGTGGCGGAGTCTTCAAACCTTCACCAACAAACACTTCTGAACCCAAACAAACCTTCTTCTCAAAATAATCAACCTTTGATCGATGCCGAAAGAGCCAATCCATACCCAAGATAGCCCTGTATCTGTTCATAGGCATCTCAATCAGATCTATGGCGAACAGACGACCCTCAAAACTCACGGGAACCTCCCAAAACACACGATCCGACTCTAAGCTCCCCCTGAGAGGAGAACTAATCACAAAGCAAACAAAGCAAGAAGAGGTACAAGCAACAAGTAGAGGCAAAGAAGGAACCACACCACAAGAAAGAAAAGAATGGATGGAACCCGGATCAAATAATGCGTGAATGTTTATGCCATGAATGTATATAGTACCTTCTACCACGACATTGGGATCAATATCGGCATCTTGCTCTTCATCTTTAATAGCATAGGCATGTCCCCGGATCAACGGCCTTTGACCACGTTGTTGGGCTCCTGGTGGCGGCTCTCGACAAGTATCAATCTTATGGTCCGCTTTTCCACACCTCAAACATAGGCCCAACCGGCGGCGATATTTGCGATTTGTATGGGAAGTATGTCCACAATAAGTGCAACCGGGTCTCTCTTGTTGGAGTGGAGGAGCCGATAGTGCCGTTAGTGCAGGAGCTTTCCCCGCGGCCTTTTGTTTCTTATCATTACCCTTGGGAGTTTGTAGTTGTTGATATACGGGCCTTTTTCCCGTCCTCGAGCCCGAGCCACCATGGAAAGTCTTAGACTTGCTCTTCAAGATCTTAGCCTCGGCCTTCAAGGCTTTGTCCGTAGCTTTGGCCCAAGTCCTCACATTCGAAACCCCTATTACATCCTTAATCTCGTACCGAAGTTCATCCACAAATTTGAGAGCCTTTAACTCATCATTCCCGAACATATGTGAAGCATAAGGGGCTAACGGTTGAATTCCAAGATGTATTCACCAACAGTCCTTCCCGCTTGCTTCAAGTCAAGAAATTCCCGAAGTCTTCTAGTCCTCGCCGCCGGTGGAATCTAGTTATTCTTGATATCCCTCACAAAAGTCTCCCAAGTGAGTTCATCTCCATTAGCTTGAAGTGTAATATTTGCCGTATTCTACGAATTCCGTGCCTCTCCTTGAAGTTGGAATATAGCAAGGTCAACCATCTCTCGAGGGCTACAACGGCATACCCGAAATATATCTTGAATCTTCGCGAGCCAATTCTCAGTAAGTTCATTATTCCCACCATAAAATTGTGGTGGATGGTAGGAATGAAAATCTCTTTGAGCTTGAGATAGAGCCCCTTCTTGAACCGGGGGAGGAACTGGAGCTGGAGGTGGTGGTGGATTCTCGCGGAGTCTCCTTTCAAAATAGTTCATAACAGCTTCCATAAAATTCTTGGGTGTGGCCCGAGGATTTTCCCCTTGAGGAGTAGGAGAACGGTTTCGGTAACGACGACGATCCGGGGAGCGGTCACGGTCTCTTCGAGGAGGCATCCTATGAATTCAAATACTGAAATGCATGGTTGGTCAATTTATGCTCATGGAGGCAAGAGATACAAAAATTAAATTCACATAAATGAGAAATTAGCAAGTAAGATGCATAACACGTTGACAAGTTATTCATAAGCCGTACGACATAGATGGACTCGACACTAGAACCCCGATATTGCAATCGGGCTCAGATACCACCTTAGGATGTGACGCCCTAGCGTGGGCCCCACATCCCACGTACTAAGACCAAGCCCATATACGAATATAGTCCGCACACAAGCCCAATCCTAGCGAACGGGGACACGACATGAACCCTGGCTAGGCGGGACTAACCCTTCACCAAACAATTCATGCATCCAAAAGAAGGAAACAAGAGTACGAACCATAAACATAAACTAGTAATCCATCTCAACATAATCTCTCGACAAGAGCTTACATAATTTACAAGTGAAAGTATTTGGCCCTCACGGCCTCACAAAATATATACATAGCAAAAAGTAATATGAGTGTGTGGTACAACAACCGTGTGACACGAGCTAGACATAAAATTACAATAAGTAAAGTAATTTCCCGCCTAGCTACGTCTGCAAAAGAAACTGAGGGACAAGAAGGGAGGGGTCAGTCTCTACAAGATTAAATGAATGGCATACATAAGATATATAAAGCTGTAAATTGCATGCGAGCCAAAATCCCATACAAGGTTTTAAGAAGGCAACCAACACACAGGTCATCATTGTATGGAATTATAACTATCAATTTAATTCAGGATAAGTGATTAGTGGCTCGGCGAGTGAGCGTTCTCCAACCTTACTCCTTTAGTGTACAAGATAATTTATTAGGTGATCATGCAATATATTAGGTTTCACTTAACTAAAGGATCATCTTCAAGTGCACAGGTACTCTTTTTTCCTCTGGGTTGGTGGTTCGGGTTGCTGGCCCTTACCACCCAGGACAGGATAATCAATGGGTACATGAATCCCAATGATCGGGAGCCCCTTCAACTCACCAAACCTCCTGGTGAACGTCCGGGGTAGTCCGATTTTGGTTGGGACTTATATAAGAGATAACCGTCATGTAGCGCCCCAAATATGCTACAACCCCGTACCGTCGTACTTCCCAGGCGGATGTGAGACCTAGCACCTGAGAGGCACGCCGGTGAACGGACGATGCTATACGATATCAGAGTAAGAAAACATGGCAGCGGAATTTGAAATATTTAAAAGAACAGCTTATGTTTGGGGCAGTAAATAAAAGAATTTGGAATGATTTGAAACTCATGAAAACTTAGAAGCAATAGCATTGGGTTAAAGTTGTTCATGATCTAAGAGTATGATACTGGAGTAATATAATAACTATACAAGATTATAGTCTAACTTGGCTTAGTTAAGAAACCTGATCTAATATGCACAAGATAATGGACTATCTATGCTTCAAGATACCACCTAATGAGCGATGGCAATACCTGAAATCATTAATTTGAAAGAAGCGAGGGGTTAGTCAATGTGACTAAGTGAGGGGTGGTTGGGTGATACTATAAAACTTTAGGATTTTTACCAAGAAACTTTTATTCGAAAGGATCTTTAATAGTAATTGAATAAGAGTGAAGTAATAATTTTGAGAGTAATGAGAAATCAGTATACATAGCCGGATTAACCAAGAAACTCCTTGGTCAGTATCCGATAATAGGAAAATACTACAACAATATCAATATTGTTTTCATATTTATTTGAAGATAAAGGGGTAGGGGGATTATGTGCTATACTTGTAAGAAAACATAACAATATAGTGCCCGCAAGCTAGGCGTTCTCCAACCTTTACTCCTTAAAAACAAAGAATATTCGTAACGATACTGATCAAGATGTCGTTACTCAATAAAAAGAAATACCACAATACCATCCTTCTTCCTCCGGTGTCACCTCAGGGCGCTACCCCTAGTGACGTTATACATGTGGAATAACTAACCTCCAGTTAGACCACCACCGAGATCTAGTTGGCGGCTGGTATAATAGTAGACCTCGGCCCATACCTCCCGGACTACTACTTCTACCAAAACCACCGGGCCCACAATATGAAAATATATTTTGCTTGCATTTAACGATACCCGATAAACGGTAACATAGTACCGAGATATTTTAACGTGAAATACTTTAATTTCTATAAGAAGATGAGAAAACATGAATACTTAAAAATGATTGATTTTGTATACTAGAATAATATAAGTTGATATTAATGTATTTTTTCCCAAAAGTTAGTATCATTTATAAAGAGGTAAAACTTTGATCTGTATTAGTGTAGGCCATAAAACATTTGATATATATATATAGACTCATGATCCCAGTTGAAAACATTTAACCTCACCTATAGTAACCAGGTATTATGTAATAATACCGGAGTCCTTGTCCGTCCAGATCTTCACCTATGAGTGGTGATCAACTATAAGTTTCTATTCCATAACCAATACTAATCACATAGACAAGTTTCCACAATAAAGCATACCATAGCATGAAAGGTGATCACATAAAAATATTTTGGTAATATACAACTTTAACATTCAAACAAGACTTATAAAATAAGATCTATTATTATATCAAGTAATTATTAATCAAATTAGGAATCTCAATAAGCTTCTATGTTATAAAAGAAGTCCATAAAGAAATCTTATTTTGGAAATGATATTTGAAAATATCCGATTTGAAAATCCTAAATGAATAATTTTTTATTTGAAATTCAAAACATGGATAAAATCCTAATTCTTTAATGCTTGAAACCTTGAACCTTTTAAATTTCAAAACAATAATATGAAACGTTTAAATGATCTTTGACACTTTCATTTTACCCGGTAAACCCTTATTTTCACCGTTTAAGTGAATTTCTTTAATTAATTAAGTTTTATGAAATCTTTAACTAATTAAATATTTATTAATCACATCATGATCCTAATTATAAGATTTGAAATGAAATTTAGGATTTAAATTTGACAATGTAGGTTATATTTGGAAAATGTTTCACAATTATCGATTTTTGGAAAATACGGATAAAATCCTTATTTAAAAAATTCCAAAACTAATTTTATAATTATTTTAATATTAATTTCGAAATTATCCCCATATGTGTTGACCAAAAAGTCAAAGTTACTATTGAAAACATTTACTATTCAAATTCTTATGAATTAATCAGTTTATAACATAAAATGGAACACATACACACTCACACACCATCACACGTGCACCTAAAATCATTCAAGAACAACATGAACATGTTCTTAAGTCCATTTGAATATTCAAAGAGGGTGTGTAACATGCTTGATCATATTCATATTTATAACATAGAATATGAAGCATAATATAGCAAGATATACAAATTTTCTATGAAAAATAATTCTAAATAAATTATTCTTGACATGAATTTAATTAAACAAGATCATGAACACTTAAACATATGAATATACTATATCATATCAAAATTCATGCATTTAATTAAATAAAATTCACATATATTATCATATTTTTCCTAAACTAGCATAAATAGCATACATTTCGTAAAATAAATTCCTAAAGCATAATTTAATTAAATCTAAACATGCTCTACTCATAAACACCCTAAGAACATACTATAAAGCATGAAATAATAAAAGAACAAGACTCATACCTTAGAGAGAGAGGGGATGGCCGAACCTAAGGAGAGACAGATTTTGTGTGTTGATTTTGTGAGTTAGAAATGATGCTTGGAAGGGTATTTATAGGTAGAAATGAGGGGCTTATGTTGCAATTCCTAAGAGTTTAGGGGAGATGTGGATGCTTCATGACCTAAACAAATGCTTGGTAATTATTTAAGAGATGTGGTTAAACTACATTTTAAACAAATGCTTGGTAATAATATAAGAAATGTGGTTAAATTACATTCATTTATTTAAACTTTCTAGAAGGCCTATGTTGTCATGGATGATGTCATGTTGAATAAAAATAAATATAAAATGGTATAAAATTTATTCAAGAGTCGAGAGGTGAAAACTTGAAGTAGTAAATTAATGAAAGAACGAGTGAAAAATAAGCTTCGTTATGATTATAAATATGAAATATTTAGAGTTTTTTTTTATAAACTATGAACGTTAAAGATGATGAAAATCATGAGAAAATTATATAAACGAAGCTATGATGAAGTTTAAAGGTTGGAAAAATTATGATAGTTTAGAGAAAAATTCAAGAAACGTTTTAAGTAAAATTTCGAATGTTGAATGAAAGCTAATTTGTTTAAAATAAAATGATAATTTTTAAAGAGGAAAATATTTATAGAATATGCTATGGTTGGAATCAAGTTTTGGTAAATGTATGAAAATTCATAAAATAATTCAAGGATCGTTTTGACTATAATATTGAATATCAAAAAGTGTACGGATAAAAAGTTGATTACGGTAAGAATAGTAACTAGAGTTTTGAAGTGATTTTCGATACTACTTGAGTTAGAATAGGAATTAAGGTTTGTGGATGATATCAAAATTCTCGAAATGATTTAAGGATTCATTTGACTATAATATTTGATAGGAAAAAGTGTTCCGGGAAATTCCTAATTTTATGGGATGAATAGTGATCAAGGGACCTAATGGTAATTTTGATCAACAATTTTTGTAAAGAGTTTCGGGTCATGGAAAGCATATGTAAGTGATAGAAAAAATATACGTCTCATTCCTCTAAAGTTCTATGAATGAGATAAGAGGATATCGTTTAGTGGATAAATAATGACATGGGGATAAAATAGTAACTTTGAAGTTAAATTTCCGAAAATGATTTTAGAACAAGAGATGTGAGTTAAGGTATTCAAGAAATACAGATTTGAGTTTTTAGTATTCTATTGAGGGAATGGAGGCTCGGAAATGAATAGTAATATGGGGTTTTAGATGAGATCTCTCCCAAAGTCACATAATAGCACGTAAGATGTAACAACCTGGAGCGAAGGGTGCCACATCCCCTGCACCATAACCCAACACGTGAAACGAAATTAAGTCTCCGTCCACGCATCAAGCCATGGCGAACGGGTGACAAACAAAAATCTAACCTAAGCTAGGCGGTCTAGACCCTACTTAGACCACGCAATAGACAAAATCGCGGAAGCCAATATAAAAACTTATAGCATGCAAGCACAAATCATATCTTGTTCTCCACATATTACTTATACAAATTTTAGACACCCAAGCAAATATAAAAACTGAATCCCAGGACAGAACTAAGTAGCAAATTAATACATATTTTGAAACTAACAAATTGCGTAAAAAAAAAACCGAGATACAATGCATGAGACTCAAGCTCTCCAAAACCAAGACTCAAAGACAACCGCCTAGCTCCAACTCCCACAAAACGGGTACTTGCAACCTCAAATCAAACGGGGAAAAAGATAGAAATAACGAGGGTCAGTCCTAGAGACTGGTGAGGGGGCTAACACACGCACCCATACATAAAGGGTTCATGAACCGGGCACGGTTTTTGCATTCTAAAACATTTAACCCGTGGTAATATATATAAAGAAAGAAGTTTGGGGTCGAAGGCCAAATTCAGTCAAGTTTTAGAGTTTAGAAATCCGCCCCCGTTTCACAACCATAAACGAAACATAACGAACCGAAAGCTTAAATCCAACCCACTTACTCCAGAAACTAAGGCGAAGCGAAACACAAAATGAATCATAAATCAATCCCACCTCCACACCGTTGGGGAAGAGAGGTACCCCTCTCAACCCACCACAGAACGAAACTTGTGAACCGGAGGATCCCGCCCGGTTCCTTCGACGGCCAGCCAAAATGCGCTCCGTCGGCATAGGAGAACTAAGTCTCCCGTTGGTGGAGAAGTGCACAGGGGTCGTAACCGGCGACCCCATGGTCGTCCCGGGTCTCCCTTACCCACAACTACGGGGCCCATCACACATATAACACACATATATTCTTATACTTATCACACTTACCAGACGAAGCTTATTCACAAGTCATACCATGCTTATACTCACACACACTTATCAAAGCTTAACAAAGTAAACGAAAATAGATCTTAGAAACATATAAAAGCGTTTTCAAAGCCTCTTGACAAACGGGACAAAACCCCCAAAATACATATCAAAACACATATCTATATAGATAATCATATATATATCGCATGCCGGTTCGAAATACAAATAGGGTTTTAGGTCATCATAACTAAAAGGAAAGAAAACCTCACCTTGTCGACCAAACCGGACAAAACGCGCCAAAAGGAGTCAAACGAACCACTTCCTCACATCGGAACGAACCTAAGAGAAAAGCAATGAGCAAGAGGCAAACTTAGACTCAAAATGAACCATATTGACGCTCGCTACTGCGTATGAATGCGAGTGACGCATGTGAAGCTTAACAAATTAACATATAATGCATACGAGTTCATATTTATTCATAAGTCTCATAAATCGTGTCAAACGAATCCTTAAGTTTAATGTAATAATCTTATCATATCATACAACATATTACCAACGTATTCATACCAAGCAAGGAGCAAGGATTGATCATGCAAGGCATATAAGCGAGATATGAAGTCATAAACGCACGTTATGGGAGCATATCGCACATATGAAGCCATAATTCGAAAACGAGCACATAAATCAAATCATAAATTCATATTACACAAGTTAACACGTAATAAATTAAGCTAATAATGCATATTGGTCACAAACGAGATGAGAGAAGGCCAAGAAAATCAACGAAACGACGAAAGAAACTCCCCCGGGGCCCCACCGTGACACATGACAAGGCCATGTCCACAATAGAAAGGAAACGGACACGGCCGTGTCCGAATTAAATAAAATCAGATGCCCATCTCGAACCATTGACACGGCCATGTCAAGAATTAGAACAAACTGGACACGGCCGTGTCCAGTTCAAATTTCTGAAAATTAAACTTTGGCGCATCAACGGTTTTGAAGGCAAAAATGGGGCCAGCAGCTCTTAGGGAATTTCTTAGGCCTCAGGCACACACATAACATGCATGAAACCAACACCAAAGCATCACCAAATCATGCCTCAAAACGCAGCAACAAGCAGCTCAAAATTGATGCACCAAATCTTTAAGAGTTCATGGAGTATGGAAGAGATTTGCTCCAAAAATCACAAGGTCTTGAAGAGGGCTTTCTTCTTCTCCTTTCTTTCTTCATTTCAGCAGCTTTTTCCTTCTCTTGGGGGTGAGGAGCACGAAATTATGCTGATAGGGAGAGAGAGGGATGAATCAAGGTCATGTAAACCAAGGTTAAGGCTTAGGTATGGTTAGTTTGGGCCCATAAGTGTGAGACTAGTCAAAGATGGTGGCTTTAGCACAAGCTGCTCGTTCCGGGTGAAAAACGGAGGTTCAAACGAGCTTATAAAAATACCAAACCAGGTTCATAAGTTTCCTTTCTTCGTTACGAGTCCGACGCATCTTCCGGAATTTGAATCAGAATTCCCGAGCTCAAGTTATGGCCTCCGGAACACAAGGCGCGCTAAAACTAGTTAGGCCCTCATGTCCCTCGTCAAATACTTAAGGTTTAAAACCTCGACAAACGAACATGAAACTTAAAACGAGCATGCAAACACATTCAGAACTCACATATATCACGCATATCAAAATTTCACAAAAATCGGAATTGAATTCTGGCACATAATGAGCAAAATACGAGCATACGAAACTTAAACGTTTAAAATTCAAAGTTCATAAATATAAGCAATTAATTTCATATCAATTCAAATAATCATATAAGCATTAAAATAACATTGAAATACGTAATTAAATAATGTAAAGCACATAAAACCCTCTCGTTACGGCGTACCTGAAAATCCGAACGATCGGGATGTTACAAACTCCCCTCCGTCAAAAGGACCTGTCCTCAGGTCCTAAGAAGAGTCTTGAGCGGCTCCGAAGACAAGCCCAAAATCCACACTTCCGCTACGCCACTCTGATCACAAACTTCTCAAGCCACTATCTCCTTACATGGCGAACCGGACACAAAGTCCTAGTCGTTTGCCCCCACTTCCAAATAAAATTCAGGAGTGGTTGGAGAATTCTCAACCTATGGCACATAGACATTACTACAGAAAGTCCATAACGTCTTTCTTATGCCATAACAACCGGTTTCCTAAAACTCTGAACAATTTCAACCTTGAGTGGGATTAACTCGTGAGCTTGCACTCCTTAAAGTGTAGGCTACCGTTCTTCTACGAGCAACACACAACAAAGGCCTTCCCTTATGCCTCGGTTGGAAACAAGGTAGCCTTTTGTACCTCCGGTTAGGCAAAAACCGATACCGAAGGTAACTCTCTTCAATCGCCTCCTCCCACTCAAAACCGTACCTCTTACTCTGAGGCAATACTCGGTTCTTCTAAGAGGATTATCAACGAGTTAGACTTCAATCTATCCCCGAAAATATCGTTGAGTCCCTGACGGACCTCCTCAAAGTAACCGCTAACTTCAACGAAAGCAAGACACCTTCAGACAAGCCGACCAAAAGCAACTCGACCCTCACAACTCACCAAACACTCACGAACACTCCTCACCACAAGCTCTCTCCACAAGAAAGTTAACACAAAGAAAATAAAGCACACAATAAGCAAGAATTAAGAAGGGAAAGAAATACACAACAAGCAAAGCTAAGAAGAAAATGAAGCACACTCCAAGCAAGAGCTAGAAAGGAAAAGAAACACATAACGAGCAAAATGGAGAAGGGAAGGAAGCACATTACAAGCAAGAGTCACAAAGGGAAGGAAACACACATTGAACAAGAACAAGAAGGAAAACAATTACACAACAATTGTAATCAAGAACCACCGAAGAACAAGGAATAAAGCAGTAAGCACGTGGGTTTCCCCGATAATAAAACATGTGTGCAATGGGATGCAATGAATGCTTTATGTACCGTTCACCATAGGAGTAGCATTGAGTGTGGTGCCATCTTCTTGTTTTCCGGGAGGATCATCTTGTGCTTGAACCGGGATCTTGAAGTCATGGCATTTACTTGAAGACCTCAACTGCATGTTGTTCGATTAACTTTCATCATGCCTCCGATTCCTCCATAATTGAGTCCTCCTACCACCTTTGGTATTGGAATCTCTCATTGTTTGATATTGGTGGCCTCATGAGATTCTTGAGTTTCTTCATTCCATGTAATTCGAGTCTCTACAATGTATATATTAAATTGCTTCAGGTGAGGAGATGTAAAAATCTATCCATCTTCGGTAACGGAATCTTCTTATAATCAGCAACTTTGAAGTCTTAAATTTTAAAAAATTTCTCTTGTCTCTGGGTTTCTCGCATTGTCTTCCAATTATTTAATCTTAAAGTATTCTCCCGTCCAACGGGGCTTGAAATAATTTGCTAATCCCTCTTAATTTGATCCTTCCATTCGGCATTGAAATCTCTCTTTTCTTGACGTTATTGGTATCTTGAATCCTCCTAAGAATTTCTTGAAGTTTGGATTCCTTGCTTGATCTTCTAACCCCAAATCGATCTTTTCTTCACATGAGTAGTGTCGAAGGCTCAATTCATTATTTATCCATTCCTTCGTAGCCCCATATATCTTGCATCCTTTGATCATGCTCATACTCTTAGAATTTGAAAGTTTGATCGAATTCCATATCTATTCCTTGCAACTAATTCCAAACTCTAGGATAGTCCTCGAAGGCAACCAATCTTTCAAACCCTTAAATGAAATCATCCATCTTCTCTCATTCTTCAATTTGAAATCTTCTTATCATCAAACTTGAAAGGAAGGTAGTTGTGCAAAGGTCTCTAATAGGACTCCCTCATGAGAATTCTTCTCGGACTCCTCAAATCTCAACTTCACTCTCTTGATCCCCTAGAACTTGGCCTTGATATCCTCATTTCAAATCACTTCCAAAGGACAAAATCTCTAAGATCCTCATAGCCCGAATATACCCGTCTCTCTTATTCTTTTCCCGGTAATACCTGTTGATGGCGAATGAATATCCTAAAACAAAATACAATACCAAGAGATATCTATGCATGCGGGGTTTTAGTGCATGTTCATGTGAACTATTAATGCAAATAATAACAATTAATATCACATAATTCACACAAGTGATGTAGTGAATGCCAACAAACACGTAATCCTAAGCTAAACGACCTAGACAAACCCGACACGACATGAGAGCTCCGATTTTTACAACCCAGAGCTCTGATACCACTTAAGGATGTAACACCACGGAGCGAAGGGCGCCACATCCCCGCACCATAACCCAACACGTGAAACGAAATTAAGTCTCCGTCCATGCATCAAGCCATGGCGAACGTGTCATACCCCGGAGCGAAGGGCGCCACATCCCCCGCACCATAACCCAACACCTGAATCGAAATGGGAACTCCGTCCACATATCAATCCATGGCGAACGGGTGACAAACAAAAATCCAACCTAAGCTAGGCGGTCTAGACCCTACTCAGAGTGCGCAAAACAAAATCGCGGAAGCCAATAAATAAAAACTTATAGCATGTAAGCAAAAATCATATCTTGTTCTCCTCATATTACTTATACAAATTTAGACACCCAAGCAAATATACAAAACTGAATCCCAGGACAGAACTAAGTAGCAAATTAATACATATTTCGAAACTAACAAATTGCGTAAAATAAACGAAATACGATGCATGAGACTCAATCTCTCCAAAACCAAGACTCAAAGACAACCGCCTAGCTCCAACTCCCGCAAAAACGGGTACCTGCAACCTCAAATCAATGGGGGAAAAAGCTAGAAATAACGAGGGTCAGTCCTAGAGACTGGTGAGGGGGCTACACACGCACACATACGTATAGGTAAGAGCATAGCATATTCAAATCAAAAGTGTTCATGAACCGGGTGTGGTTTTTGCACTCCAAAAGGGTTTAACCCGTGATACTATATATACACAAGTAAAGATTTAGGGCCAAAGGCCAAATTCATCCACGTTTTACCAGTTATGAGTCCACCCCGTTTCACAATCCGTATCGGATACATAAGCATAAGCATAAACACAAAACGGCGAGAACGAGTTCTCACACACACTTACTTATACCAAAACAAAACTCATATACAATCCCACCTCCACACCATTGGGGAAGAGAGGTGCCCCTCTCGACCCTCCACAGAACGAAACTTGTGAACCGTAGGATCCTGCCCGGTTCCTTCGACGGCCAACCTTAAAGTGCTCCGTCCGCATAGGAGAGCTAAGTCTCCCGTAAATGGAGTCGTGTTGATGAGAGAGCCCGACGACCCCATGGCCGACCCGAGATCACATACCACTTCTCCGGGGCCCACACACAGGTCACAGAACTCACACACACATATCCCACAAAGCGCATACTTATTACAAAAGCTTTGTTGTCAAAACTTAATATGTACACAGACCAACCTTTTTCGAAAACGAATAAACAAACATAGCTTACATACATATAAAAGCATTTTCAACGGATTTCATAGCAAATGGGCCAATTCCCGCAAAATACATATCGAACACTTATTTATACGTATATATAGTTCGCATGCGGGCTTAAATTACATATTGGGTTGTAGGTCATAATAGCTAAAAAGAAAGAAACCTCACCTTGCCGACCAAACCAACCAAAACGGACCAAGAGGAGTCAAACGAACCACTTCCTCAACAACGGAACGAACCTAAGAGCAAGACAAAGAGAAAGAGGCAAACTTAGACTCAAATGAACCATATTGACGCTCGGCGAATGCGTATGAATGCATAAAAGATGATATTATGTCATGAACACGTTCATGTGCACTATTAAGGAATTTAAATCATATAATAAAGTCATTCAATCCTTCGCTCACTTTCATTCGAATTCATAATTTCACGTTTCCAATCAATTCAATTCAAGAAATTCAAGGCACAAGATCCAACATCTAGGCAAATAAGAGCATTGAAGTAAATTAAGTTCGACACACATTCAAACGTATTCAATCTTTAACAAAACTCTACTACATACACCCTCTTAACTAATATAACATATTTCCAAATTTTGAAAACAAGAACAAATCATAAGATAAGGGAAATGGGTTATGGGAATCACAAACGCCACAAAACGCACATAAACGGCATTCAACAAAAGCATGCCTAAATCTCATCCAAATGTTATGAAATTGAACCAAAATACTCCCAACACATATTAAAACAAGTTCATAGTTCATCACAAATGAAGATAAAGGCATTAAAGAGGTGAAACAAACCAAAAACCGAAAAGGAAAAACCAAGAGCTGCACAGGGGGAGGGACACTGGGGTGTCACACAACTTAGTTAAACGGATCCACGCCCGTGGCTCAGTACAGTCATGCCCAGGAAGCCTGACATGCCCGTGTCTCACATTTCAATGCAAAAGAGACACGGGGGTGTCTCGGTACAGGTCCAAAATCGCATACAAAGTTTACCGGCAAAACAGACGCTAAACAAAATCAGTCCAAAAGCATACCAAATCAACTCCAAATTTTATGAAACTTGATATACAAAATATTTAGCATGTTATGAGCATATTTCATTTATAATTCAAAGTCTAAATAATGCGTTAAGAGCACCGAAATAATGCAGCAACTCTGGAGCGCCAAAAATGGACATATGAGCTCGATTGGTTCAATCATGCCATGATCAAGTACTTAGGGGCTGAATATGAAGCTGAAACTTTAGGGAATGAATACTAACATGATAAGAAACTAATATAATCCATGTATATGTAAATTGACGCGAATTGGAGCACAATAGAGCCACCAAGTAATCACAAAATGCAACAGCAGCAGTTCGGTTCGCGCATTGCATACAAACAGGCCATCATGCTTCGATTTAGGAGCTGAAAATGGATCTAAAAACTTGCAAGATCAGGGTTAACATATAAACCAATTAGCATACAACATCTCCACGCAAATTCACACGAATTGGAATTCATTAACTGAAGCAACAAAGCACAAATTCACACAGTAGTTCCAAAACAGGGGAGCAGATTTTCTAGCTTAGGTTCGAGGCTCAAAAACTCATAATTTCATCAAAGGATCTGAAGAAAAAACCCTCCTAACATCATATACTGTCAGTTGAGAATCAAATGGCAAAAGAAACAAGTCCATATAATCAATTTAAGGCAAGGGAATCAGCCATAAAGCAAGTTAGCTCATAAGAGCAAAAATCCCCAAAAGTCCCTATTCATGCTCCTACCCAAACCCTAATCAAATCTGATGCAAAACAAGTATTAAATGGATCAAAACTTGTATAAATGGGTATAGAATACAAACATATACATACCTTGAAGATTTGGAGAAGAAAGATGATGATTTGAGCTCAAAATCCAAAAAAGGGCCAAAGTTCTTCTCTTCTCTTCTCCTCCTTTGCCTCGATCAGTTGCTGCACAAAATGAGGGGGTTTGAATCGGTTTTCAGCTGATAATGGAGAGGGAGAGACTTAACTCAAGTCAAGATATCAAGGGTTAGGCTTAGGTTGAGTTAAATTGGCCCCACAAGTACATGACTAGTCAAAGAAGGTGGCTTTAACACAAGCTGTTCGTTCCGGTCGAAAAACGAGGTTCTAAACGAGGTTAGAAAAATACCAAATCAGGTTCCTTGGCTTCATCTCTTCGTTATGAGTCCGACGCATCTTCCGGAATTCGAATCCGAATTCCCTAGCTCAAGTTATGGCCTCCGGAACAAGAGGCGCTCTAAAACTGGTTAGGCCCTCATGTCCCTCGTCAAATACTTAAGGTTTAAAACCTCGATAAACGAACAAGAAAAATTAAAACGAGCATGCAAACACATTCATAACTCATACATATCACACATATCAAGGTTTCACAAAAATCGGAATTGAATCCCGGCACATAACGAGCAAATTACGAGCATGCAAACTTAAACGTTTAAAATCAAAGTTCAAGAATATAAACAATTAATTTCATATTAATTCAAATAATCATATAAGCATTAAAATAACATTCAAATACGTAATTAAATAATTTAAAGCACATAAAACCCTCTCGTTAAGGCGTACCTGGAAATCCGAACGATCGGGATGTACAAACTCCCCTCCTTCAAAAGGACCTATCCTCAGGTCCCAAGGAGAATCTTGATTAGCTCCGAAGACAAGCACAACTCCACACTTCCGCTGCGCCACTCTGATCAAAACTTCTCGAGACCCTATCTCCTTAATTGGCTAACCGGACATAAAGTCCTAGTCGTTTGCCCCCACTTCCGAAAGAAAAAAAAAATTCGAGAGTAGTTGGAGAATCCTCAACCGTTGGCACGTAGACATTACTACACAAAGTCCATAACGTCTTTCTTATGCCATAACAACTCGTTTCCCAAGACTCCGAACAACCTCAACCCTGAGTGGGATAAAATCGTGACCTTGCACTCCTTAAGGCGTAGGCTACCGTTCTTCTACAAGCAACACACAACAAAGGCCTTCCTTTGTGCCTCGGTTGGAAATAAGGTAGCTTTTTGTACCTCCGGTTAGGCAAGAGCCAATACCGTAGGTAACTCTCTTCAATCGCCTCTTCCCACTCAAAATCGTACCTCTTACTCTGAGGCAATCCTCGGTTCTTCTACGAGGAATATCAACGGGCTAGCCTTCAATCTAATACCCGAAAATATCGTTGAGTCCCTGACGGACCTCCTGAAAGCAACATCCAACTCAACGGGACCTAAGCACCTCCAAACCGCTCACCGGAAGCAGCTCGACCCTCGCAACTCACCTAACACTCTCGAGCACTCAACGTACCAAACTCTCTCCAAAAGAGAGTTAACACAAAAGGAAAAGAAAGCACGCAACAAGGAAGAACTAAGAAGAAAAGGAAACATATACCAAGTAAGAGCCAAGAAGCACCAAGGAATAAATAAGAAGGCAGTAAACACTTAGGTTTTCCCAAGATTAAAATATGCATGAAATGAGATGCCATGAATGTTTCGTGTACCTTTCACCGAAGTAGTGGGGTTAAGATTAGCTTGCCCTTGGGTTGGAATCGGAATCCCGGAGTTACGGCTCGTTGTAGGTCTTAGCTTGAATTGGTATGGGCAACTATTTACCATGTGTCCGATCTCACCACACTTAAAGCAAGCACCTAACTTCTTCCGACATTGCCCTTCCACATGATTCGGACCCTTACAATAAGCACATCGAATTGGAGCCGTTAGGGGAAGCTCCGGATTCACTTTCGATTGTCGTGGCTTCTTCTTCTTCTTGGATGGTTTAACATCTTGAGAATCATGGGGCTTTTCTTGTGGCACCGGCCTCTTGCCCAACCTTGAGCTCGAACCGGATCCTTGTCCCAATTGAAGAGTGTGGGATTTCAAATGTTGCTTATCCATCTCGCGTTGAACCACCTTTTTCATTGCCTCCGACCAATGGTTGACCGTTGAAGTAGAGAGGGTTTGTTGAATTTCACCCTTGAGTCCTTGCATGAAATTTTGGGCCTTAAGTCGGTAATTATTAATAACCGGTGTGGTATATCTCTCTAGTTCCTCCATGTAATTTTTAGCCATCCTTAAGTCTTGTTGGAGATCTCGAAATTCTTGAAGTCTCTTTACTCTTGCACTCGAAGGAATGTATTTGTTGTGGAATTCCCAGATAAAATTTTCCCATGTAAACTCTTCCCCAAATCTCTCAAACCACAATCTTATTTCCTTAAGCCAAATCAAAGCTTGTCCTTTAAGTACATGGGAAGTGCAATTCACTCTATCTTGTGATGTTCCCGATAGAGTATCCCAAATCCATGAAATCTCAGAAATCCATTGCTTGGCTTTCACATCATCGCCTCCAAACCACATAGGAGGGTTGCAATTCCGGAATTCTTGGTATACCGATGGCACTTGTTCTTCTCCCATGGTTGTGTGTTGAGATGACATCCTGAATAAGAACCAAAATTCAAGAAATATCGATGCGTGGAAGGGTTTAGTGCATGTTCATGTAAACAATTAATACAAATAAAATCATATAAGTCACAAAATGATGAAGGTGAATGCAAATAATCACATAATCCGAAGCCGAACGACCTAGACAAACCGGACAAGACGCTAGAGCTCCGGTTTTGCAACCTAGAGCTCTGATACCACTTAAGGATGTAACACCCTGAAGCGAAGGGCGCCACATCCCCCGCACCATAACCCAACACATGAAACGAAATTAAATCTCCGTCCACGCATCAAGCTATGGCAAACGGGTGACAAACAAAAATCCAACCTAAGCTAGGTGGTCTAGACCCTACTTAGAGCACGCAATAGACAAAATCGCGGAAGCCAATAAATAAAAACTTATAGCATGCAAGCACAAATCATATCTTATTCTCCACATATTACTTATACAAATTTTAGACACCCAAGCAAATATAAAAACTGAATCCCAGGACAGAACTAAGTAGCAAATTAATACATATTTCGAAACTAACAAATTGCGTAAAATAAACAAAATACGATGCATGAGACTCAAGCTCTCCAAAACCAAGACTCAAAGACAACCGCCTAGCTCCAACTCCCGCAAAAACGGGTACCTTCAACCTCAAATCAAAGGGGGAAAAAGGTAGAAATAACGAGGGTCAGTCCTAGAGACTGGTGAGGGGGCTACACACGCACACATACGTATAGGTAGGAGCATAGCATATTCAAATCAAAAGTGTTCATGAACCGGGTGTGGTTTTTGCACTCCAAAAGGGTTTAACCCGTGATACTATATATATACACAAGTAAAGATTTAGGGCCAAAGGCCAAATTCATCCACGTTTTACCAGTTATGAGTCCACCCCATTTCACAATCCGTATCGGATACATAAGCATAAGCATAAACACAAAACGGCGAGAACGAGTTCTCACACACATTTACTTATACCAAAACAAAACTCATAAACAATCCCACCTCCACACCATTGGGGAAGAGAGGTGCCCCTCTCGACCCTCCACAGAACGAAACTTGTGAACGGAGGATCCCACCCGGTTCCCTCGATGGCCAGCCTTAAAGTGCTCCGTCCGCATAGGAGAACTAAGTCTCCCGTAAATGGAGTCGTGTTGATGAGAGAGCCCGGCGACCCCATGGCCGACCCGAGATCACATACCACTTCTACGGGGCCCACACACAGATCACAGAACTCACACACACATATCCCACAAAGCGTATACTTATTACAAAAGCATTCTTGTCAAAACTTAACACGTACACACACCAACCTTTTTCGAAAACGAATAAACAAACATAGCTTACATACATATAAAAGCATTTTCAACGGATTTCATAGCAAATGGGCCAATTCCCGCAAAATACATATCGAACACTTATTTATACGTATATATAGTTCGCATGAGGGCTTAAATTACATATTGGGTTGTAGGTCATATTAGCTAATAAGAAATAAACCTCACCTTGCCGACCAAACCAACCAAAACGGACCAAGAGGAGTCAAACGAACCACTTCCTCAACAACAGAACGAACCTAAGAGCAAGACAAAGAGCAAGAGGCAAACTTAGACTCAAAAGAACCATATTGACGCTCGGCGAATGCGTATGAATGCATAAAAGATGATATTATGTCATGAACAAGTTCATGTGCACTATTAAGGAATTTAAATCATATAATCAAGTCATTCAATCCTTCGCTCACTTTCATTCGAATTCATAATTTCACGTTTCCAATCAATTCAATTCAAGAAATTCAAGGCACAAGATCCAACATTTAGGCAAATAAGAGCATTGAAGTAAATTAAGTTCGACACACATTCAAACGTATTCAATCTTTCACAAAACTCTACTACATACACCCTATTCCCTAATATAACATATTTCCAAAGTTTGAAAACAAGAACAAATCATAAGATAAGGGAAATGGGTTATGGGAATCACAAATGCCACAAAACGCACATAAACGGCATTCAACAAAAGCATGCCTAAATCTCATCCAAATGTTATGAAATTGAACCAAAATACTCCCAACACATATTAAAACAAGTTCATAGTTCATCACAAATGAAGATAAAGGCATTAAAGAGGTGAAACAAACCAAAAACCGAAAAGGAAAAACCAAGAGCTGCACAGGGGGAGGGACACTGGGGTGTCACACAACTTAGTTAAATGGAGCCACGCCCGTGGCTCAGTACGGTCATGCCCAGGAAGCCTGACACGCCCGTGTCTCACATTTCAATGCAAATGAGACACGGGGGTGTCTCGGTACAGGTCCAAAATCACATACAAAGTTTACCGGCAAAACAGACGTTAAACAAAATCAGTCCAAAAGTATACCAAATCAACTCCAAATTTTATGAAACTTGATATACAACATATTTAGCATGTTATGAGAATATTTCATTTATAATTCAAAGTCTAAATAACGCGTTAAGAGCACCGAAATCATGCAGCAACTCTGGAGCGCCAAAAATGGACATATGAGCTCGATTGGTTCAATCATGCCATGATCAAGTAATTAGGGGCTGAATATGAAGCTGAAACTTTAGGGAATGAATACTAACATGATAAGCAACTAATATACTCCATTTATATGCAAATTGACACGAATTGGAGCACATTAGAGCCACCGAGAAATCACAAAATGCAACAGCAGCAGTTCGGTTCGCGCATAGCATACAAACAGGCCATCATGCTTCGATTTAGGAGCTGAAAATGGATCTAAAAACTTGCACGAGCAGGGATAACATATAAACCAATTAGCATACAACATCTCCATGAAAATTCACACGAATTGGAAGTCATTAACTCAAGCAACAAAGCACAAATTCACAGAGTAGTTCCAAAACAGGGGAGCAGATTTTCTAACTTAGGTTTGAGGCTCAAAAACTCATAATTTCATCAAAGGATCTCAAGAACAAACCCTCCTAACATCATATACTATCATTTGAGCATCAAATGAACAAAAAAACAAGTCCATATAATCAGTTTAAGGCAAGGGAATCAGCCATAAAGCAAGTTAGCTCATAAGAGCAAAAATCCCCAAAAGTCCCTATTCATGCTCCTACCCAAACCCTAATCAAATCTGATGCAAAACAAGTATTAAATGGATCAAAACTTGTATAAAAGTGTATAGAATACAAAAATATACATACCTTGAAGATTTTGAGCTCAAAATCCACAAAAGGGCCAAAGTTCTTCTCTTCTCTTCTCCTCCTTTGCCTCGATCAGTTACTGCACAAAATGAGGGGGTTTGGCTCGGTTTTCAGCAGATAAGGGAGAGGGAGAGACTTAACTCAAGTCAAGATATCAAGGGTTAGGCTTAGGTTGAGTTAAATTGGCCCCACAAGTACATGACTAGTCAAAGAAGGTGGCTTTAACACAAGCTGTTCATTCCGGTCGAAAAACGAGGGTCTAAACGATCTTATAAAAATACTAAATCAGCTTCCTTGGCTTCATATTCTCGTTACGAGTCCGAAGCATCTTCCGAAATTCGAATCCGAATTCCCTATCTCAAGTTATGGCCTCCGGAACAAGAGGCGCGCTAAAACTAGTTAGGCCCTCATGTCCCTCGTCAAATACTTAAGGTTTAAAACCTTGATAAACGAACACAAAAACTTAAAACGAGCATGCAAACACATTCATAACTCATACATATCGCACATATCAAGGTTTCACAAAAATCGGAATTGAATTCCGGCACATAACGAGCAAATTATGAGCATGCAAACTTAAACGTTTAAAATCAAAGTTCAAGAATATAAACAATTAATTTCATATTAATTCAAATAATCATGTAAGCATTAAAATAACATTCAACTACGTAATTAAATAATTTAAAGCACATAAAACCCTCTCGTTAAGGAGTACCTGGAAATCCGAACGATCGGGATGTTACAGAACGGGTGACAAACAAAAATCCAACCTAAGCTAGGCGGTCTAGACCCTACTCAGAGCACACAATAGACAAAATCGCCGAAGCCAATAAATAAAAACTTATAGCATGCAAGCACAAATCATATCTTGTTCTCCACATATTACTTATACAAATTTTAGACACCCAAGCAAATATAAAAACTGAATCCCAGGACAGAACTAAGTCGCAAATTAATACATATTTCGAAACTAACAAATTGCGTAAAAAAAAAAAAAACCGAGATACAATGCATGAGACTCAAGCTCTCCAAAACCAAGACTCAAAGACAACCGCCTAGCTCTAACTCCCACAAAACGGGTACCTGCAACCTCAAATCAAAGGGGGAAAAAGATAGAAATAACGAGGGTCAGTCCTAGCGACTGGTTAGGGGGCTAACACACGCACCCATACATGTACATAATAGCAAAGCATATACAAAGCAGAAAGGGTTCATGAACCGGGCACGGTTTTTGTATTCTAAAACATTTAACCCGTGGTAATATATATAAAGAAAGAAGTTTGGGGTCGAAGGCCAAATTCAGTCAAGTTTTAGAGTTTAGAAATCCGCCCCCGTTTCACAACCATAAATGAAACATAACGAACCGAAAGCTTAAATCCAACCCACTTACTCCAGAAACAAAGGTGAAGCGAAACACAAAACGAATCATAAATCAATCCCACCTCCACACCGTTTGGGGAAGAGAGGTGCCCCTCTCAACCCACGACAGAACGAAACTTGTGAACCGGAGGATCCCGCCCGGTTCCTTCGACGGCCAGCCAAAATGCGCTCTGTCGGCATAGGAGAACTAAGTCTCCCGTTGGTGGAGAAGTGCACAAGGGTCGTAACCGGCGACCCCATGGTCGTCCCGGGTCTCCCTTACCCACAACTCCAGGGCCCATCACACATATAACACACATATATTCTTATACTTATCACACTTACCAGACGAAGCTTATTCACAAGTCATACCATGCTTATACTCACACACACTTATCAAAGCTTAACAAAGTAAACAAAAATAGATCTTAGATACATATAAAAGCGTTTTCAAAGCCTCTTGACAAACAGGATAAAACCCCCAAAATACATATCAAAACACATATCTATATAGATATACATATATATATCACATGCGGGTTTGAAAAACAAATAGGGTTTTAGGTCATCATAACTAAAAGGAAAGAAAACCTCACCTTGTCGACCAAACCGGATAAAACGGGCCAAAAGGAGTCAAACGAACCACTTCCTCACATCGGAACGAACCTAAGAGCAAAGCAAAGAGCAAGAGGCAAACTTAGACTCAAAATGAACCATATTGACGCTCGGCTAATGCGTATGAATGCGAGTGATGCATGTGAAGCTTAACAAATTGACATATAATGCATACGAGTTCATATTTATTCATAAGTCTCATAAATCTTGTCAAACGAATCCTTAAGTTTCATATAATAATCTTATCATATCATACAACATGTTACCAACGTATTCATACCATGCAAGGCACATAAGCGAGATATGAAGTCATAAACGCACGTTATGGGAGCATATCGCACATGTGAAGCCATAATTCGAAAACGAGCACATAAATCAAATCATAAATTCATATTACACAAGTTAACACGTAATAAATTAAGCTAATAATGCATATAGGTCACAAACGAGACGAGGGAAGGCCAAGAAAATCAACGAAACGACGAAAGAAACTCCCCCGGGGCCCCACCGTGACACATGACACGGCCATGTCCACAATACAAAGGAAACGGACACGGCCATGTCCGAATTAAATAAAATCAGATGCCCATCTCGAACCATTGACACGGCCGTGTCAAGAATTAGAACAAACTGGACACGGCCGTGTCCAGTTCAAATTTCTGAAAATTAAACTTTGGCGCATCAACGGTTTTGAAGGCAAAAACGGGGCATTTTTGCAGCAGCTCTTAAGGAATTTCTTAGGCCTCAAGCACACACTTAACATGCATGAAACCAACACCAAAGCATCACCAAATCATGCCTCAAAACGCAGCAACAAGCAGCTCAAAATTCATGCACCAAATCTTTAAGAGTTCATAGAGTATGGAAGAGATTGGCTCCAGAAATCACAAGGTCTTGAAGAGGGCTTTCTTCTTCTCCTTTCTTTCTTCATTTCAGCAGCTTTTTCCTTCTCTTGGGGGTGAGGAGCACGAAATGCTGCTGATAGGGAGAGAGAGGGATGAATCAAGGTCATGTAAACCAAGGTTAACGCTTAGGTATGGTTAGTTTGGGCCCACAAGTGTGAGACTAGTCAAAGATGGTGGCTTTAGCACAAGCTGCTCGTTCCGGGTGAAAAACGGAGGTGAAAATGAGCTTAGAAAAATACCAAACCAGGTTCATAAGTTTCCTTTCTTCGTTACGAGTCCGACGCATCTTCTGGAATTCGAATCCGAATTCCCGAGCTCAAGTTATGGCCTCCGGAACACAAGGAGCGCTAAAACTAGTTAGGCCCTCATGTCCCTCGTCAAATACTTAAGGTTTAAAACCTCGAAAAATGAACACGAAACTTAAAACGAGCATGCAAACACATTCACAAATCACATATATCACGCATAGCAAAATTTCACAAAAATCGGAATTGAATTCCGGCACATAACGAGCAAAATACGTGCATACGAAACTTAAACGTTTAAAATTCAAAGTTCATAAATATAAACAATTAATTTCATATCAATTCAAATAATCATATAAGCATTTAAATAACATTCAAATACGTAATTAAATAATTTAAAGCACATGAAACCCTCTCGTTACGGCGTACCTAAAAATCCGAACGATCGGGATGTTACATAAGAACATCTTAAAACACATAGAAATGTGATGCATGGAGAACACTTGACAGATCAAAGTCTATAAACGCTTTCACTTTCTTTCAAGGCTTACCAATTCCAACTAGGCCCTGTTTAGGGCTGTTACAATCCACCCCCCTTAAAAAGAATCTGTCCTCAGATTCCCTTATTGTCCAGATATAATTTCCATACTTTCGTTTGTTTTCCTTATTGTTTCCCCATTCTTATATCCTTTCCAAAAGGCCTTCACTAGGGAATTTTCTTCAGCCAGTTTCAATCCTAAGTCAAGTTTAATTCCAATGGTACTTCTTCCATTATTAAAACTTGAGATTCTCCAATAGGGTACTTGCAAAGTGCAGAGTTCAATGTATCCTAGTATCTTAAGGAAAACTGTACACCCTCGGTTTAGCTCATCGATTTTATCATTCTGAGGATTTCTTAAAACTTGGCACCCAACATCTCCCGAATATTTCTTCATAACAATGATGTAGCTTTGATTTCCTTATCTGTAGTCTTAACTGACAAGAGGCATGTTGACTTCATGACCCTTCCAACAATGACTTATTTACCATTGAAGTCTTTATGATCTGATCCATTTTCCCATGTTAGGATTAATGATGGTTGCAACCTTCTTTCAAATTTCCAATATTCCGTTGTCACCCTTCTTCCTTATAAAGGGACTTAGGTTTTCTTGGAGCATAAATTTTACTCCACTTATTAATACCTACCTTGACCCTTAGTTAGAGGTATTGGGGTAGACGGTAACCATCTTTTCTTTAGGCAGGGTTAATATTGTTACAAAAACCAGTCTTTGCTGCAGTACTTGGAAATCTCTCTACTTCTTCATTGTCCTTTTAAATTCCAGTCCTTGAGTGTAGCTATTTCTGAGGAGTCTTCAACAACCCTTTTGTAATGACTTGCCCATGAAGTTTTGCATTTCAAATAGATTCCTTAGTGGCTCCAACTTATCATTATCTCCATCCTTGAGGTGTTAATTAACTCCTTCGGGTGGAAATAATGTGATCAAGTGATATTCTTTAGTTTGAAATCTAGATTCGTTGAGGTTCACATACTGAGCAAACACTCAACCCTTATCCAACTTCTGCTTTTACTCAAACTGATGAGAAAAGAAGGACTGGTAGGGATGGAATAGAAGTTCGAGGGTGAAAGCAAACTTCCGAAGAATGTTATATAGTAAGGTAAGGACCAGACAAAGGAGATATAAATTCCATTCAGGTGGGTAAGGGCTTGGCTTGACCGTGTGTTTTCTCGGGTCGGTCCTTGAACTTAGTGTTTGGCTTGTGATCCAGCAAAGTGCCTAATGCTATTTAGAGATGTTTGGTATGTCCATCCATTGTCCTTCAATTCACCTTAGATGTTGCCGATAGTGATCAAGGTAACTTGCTGAGATATGACTTGAAAAACCGGTACACTTTACGGGGTAGATGTTATGGGGAAAATGGTTAAAGCAGTGGTGTCTCTCGAGATAGCAGTCGTTGAAGGAAGTTTTCCGGTGTTCTTTTCTTGAACCTTCAACTAGTAATACCTTTTCCAAATCTAATTCGGAGCATACTTGAGATCCTTTAGATACTAAAATGACTTCTCAACATTGTTGTGCTCCGTCGAGTCACCTTTTCTGGTGTTGCTTGAAACAATCTAAATTCAATTTCATCTCCACTTTTCTAAAATCTAAGAGTATAATACTGGAGTAATATAATAACTATACAAGATTATAGTCTAACTTGGCTTAGTTAAGAAACCTGATCTAATATGCACAAGATAATGGACTCTCTATGCTTCAAGATACCAGCTAATGAGCGATGGCAATACCTAAAATCATGAATTTGAAAGAAGCGAGGGGTTAGTCAAAGTGACTAAGTGAGGGGTGGTTGAGTGATGCTATAAAACTTTAGGATTTTTACCAAGAAACTTTTATTCGAAGGATCTTTAATAGTAATTGAATAAGAGTGAAGTAATAATTTTGAGAGTAATGAGAAATCAGTATACATAGACGGATTAACCAAGAAACTCCTTGGTCAGTATCCGATAATAGAAAAATACTACAACAATATCAATATTGGGTTCATATTTATTTGGAGATAAAGGGGTAGGGGGATTATGTGCTATACTTTTAAGAAAACATGAACCCCGTTGTGCAACAATATAGTGCCCGCAAGCTAGGCGTTCTCAAACCTTTACTCCTTAAAAACCAAGAATATTCGTAACGACACTGATCAAGATGTCGTTACTCAATAAAAAGAAATACAACAATACCATCCTTCTTCCTCCGGTGTCACCTCAGGGAGCTACCCCTAGTGACGATATACATGAATTTGGGAGGGACGTACCTTTTCCCGTCACTTGATGTGGAATAACTAACCTCCAGTTAGACCACCACCAAGATCTAGTTGGCGGCTGGTATAATAGTAGACCTCGGCCCGTGCTTCTCCGACTACTACTTCTACCAAAACCACCGGGCCCACAATATGAAAATATATTTTACTTGCATTTAACGATACCCGATAAACGGTAGCATAGTACCGAGATATTTTAACGTGAAATACTTTAATTTCTATAAGAAGTTGAGAAAACATGAATACTTAAAAATGATTGATTTTGTATACTAGAATAATATAAGTTGATATTAATGTATTTTTTCCCAAAAGGTTAGTATCATTTATAAAGAGGTAAAACTTTGATCTGTATTAGGGTAGGCCATAAAACATTTGATATATATATATAGACTCATGATCCCAGTTGAAAACATTTAACCTCACCTATAGTAACCAGGTATTATGTAATAATACCGGAGTCCTTGTCCGTCCAGATCTTCACCTATGAGTGGTGATCAACTATAAGTTTCTATTCCATAACCAATACTAATCACATAGACAAGTTTCCACAATAAAGCATACCATAGCATGAAAGGTGATCACATAACAATATTTTGGTAATATACAACTTTAACATTCAAACAAGACTTATAAAATAAGATCTATTATTATATCAAGTAATTATTAATCAAATTAGGAATCTCAATAAGCTTCTATGTTATAAAAGAAGTCCATAAATAAATCTTATTTTGGAAATGATATTTGAAAATATCCGATTTGAAAATCCTAAATGAATAATTTTTTATTTGAAATTCAAAACATGGATAAAATCCTAATTCTTTAATGTTTGAAACCTTGAACATTTTAAAGTTCAAAACAATAATGTGAAACGTTTAAATGATCTTTGAAACATTAATTTTACCCGGCAAACCCTTATTTTCACCGTTTAAGTGAATTTCTTTAATTAATTAAGTTTTATGAAATCTTTAACTAATTAAATATTTATTAATCACATCATGATCCTAATTATAAGATTTGAAATGAAATTTAGGATTTAAATTTGACAATGTAGGTTATATTTGGAAAATGTTTCACAATTATCGATTTTTGGAAAATACGAATAAAATCCTTATTTGAAAAATTGCAAAACTAATTTTATAATTATTTTAATATTAATTTCGAAATTATCACCATATGTGTTGACCAAAAAGTATTTTAATATTAATTTCGAAGTTACTATTGAAAATATTTACAATTCAAATTCTTATGAATTAATCACTTTATAACATAAAATGGAACACATACACACTCACACACCATCACACGTGCACCTAAAATCATTCAAGAACAACATGAACATGTTCTTAAGTCCATTTGAATATTCAAAGAGGGTGTGTAACATGCTTGATCATATTCATATTTATAACATAGAATTTGAAGCATAATATAGCAAGATATACAAATTTTCTATGAAAAATAATTCTAAATAAATTATTCTTGACATGAATTTAATTAAACAAGATCATGAACACTTAAACATATGAATATACTATATCATATCATAATTCATGCATTTAATTAAATAAAATTCACATATATTATCATATTTTTCCTAAACTAGCATAAATAGCATACATTTCATAAAATAAATTCCTAAAGCATAATTTAATTAAATCTAAGCATGTTATACTCATAAACACCCTAGGAACATACTATAAAGCGTGAAATAATAAAAGAACAAGACTCATACCTTAGAGAGAGAGGGGATGGCCGAACCTAAGGAGAGAGAGAGAGAGAGAGATTTTGTGTGTTGATTTTGTGAGTTAGAAATGATGCTTGGAAGGGTATTTATAGGTAGAAATGAGGGGCTTATGTTGAAATTCCTAAGAGTTTAGGGGAGATGTGGATGCTTCATGACCTAAACAAATGCTTGGTAATTATTTAAGAGATGTGGTTAAACTACATTTTAAACAAATGCTTGGTAATAATATAAGAAATGTGGTTAAATTACATTCATTTATTTAAACTTTCTAGAAGGCCTATGTTGTCATGGATGATGTCATGTTGAATAAAAATAAATATAAAATGGTATAAAATTTATTCAAGAGTCGAGAGGTGAAAACTTGAAGTAGTAAATTAATGAAAGAACGAGTGAAAAATAAGCTTCGTTATGATTATAAATATGAAATATTTAGAGTTTTTGTTTATAAACTATGAGCGTTAAAGATGATGAAAATCATGAGAAAATTATATAAACGAAGCTATGATGAAGTTTAAAGGTTGGAAAAATTATGATAGTTTAGAGAAAAATTCAAGAAACGTTTTAAGTAAAATTTCGAATGTTGAATGAAAGCTAATTTGTTTAAAATAAAATGATAATTTTTAAAAAGGAAAATATTTATAGAATATGCTATGGTTGGAATCAAGTTTTGGTAAATGTATGAAAATTCATAAAATAATTCAAGGATCGTTTTGACTATAATATTGAATATCAAAAAGTGTACGGATAAAAAGTTGTTTACGGTAAGAATAGTAACTAGGGTTTTGAAGTGATTTTCGATACTACTTGAGTTAGAATAGGAATTAAGGTTTGTGGATGATATCAAAATTCTCGAAATGATTTAAGGATTCATTTGACTATAATATTTGATAGGAAAAAGTGTTCAAATTCCTAATTTTATGGGATGAATAGTGATCAAGGGACCTAATGGTAATGTTGATCAACAATTTTTGTAAAGAGTTTTGGGTCATGGAAAGCATAAGTGATAGAAAAAATATAAGTTTCATGCCTCTAAGGTTCTACGAATGAGATAAGAGGATATCGTTTAGTGGATAAATAATCACATGGGGATAAAATAGTAACTCTGAAGTTAAATTTCCGAAAATGATTTTAAAACAAGAGATGTGAGTTAAGGTATTCAAGAAAAACAGATTTGAGTTTTTAGTATTCTATTGAGGGAATGGAGGCTCGAAAATGAATAGTAAAATGGGGTTTTAGATGAGATCTCTCCCAAAGTCACATAATAGCACGTAAGAACAACTTAAAACACATAGAAATGTGATGCGTAGAGAACATTTGACGGATCAAAGTCTATAAACGCTTTCACTTTCTTTCAAGGCTTACCAATTCCAACTAGGCCCTGTTTAGGGTTGTTACACTTCAGGCCATGCTTCCCCAGTTCTCTCAATACATAAGCCCCTGGGCCCCAGGAAGTGTAACAGTCACACCAAAATAGGACAGGATCAAGATTGGTTTCATTATCCAAAAATCATTATTCGTTTGAAATCAAGATATAAGTATAATATAAGTTTTGGCCAAATCAACACATAAGAGGGTTGTAGGGTTTTTATATTATATCTGTAACATCCCGATCGTTCGGATTTCCAGGTACGCCGTAACGGGAGAGTTTTGTGCGCATTTAAATTATTTAATTACGTATTTGAGTGTTAGTTTGATGCTTATTTGATTATTTGAATTAATATGAAATTAATTGTTTATATTCTTGAACTTTGAATTTTAAACGTTTAAGTTTGCGTGCTGGTAAATTGCTCGTTATGTGCCGGAATTCAATTCCGATTTTGGTGAAATTTTGATATGCATGATATATGCGAGTTATGATTATGTTTCATGCTCGTTTTATGTTTTCGGGTTCGTTTGTCGAGGTTTTAAACCTTTAGTATTTGACGAGGGACATGAGGGCCAAACTAGTTTTAGCGCACCTCGTGTTCCGGAGGGCATAACTTGAGCTAGGGAATTCGGATTCGAATTCCAGAAGATGCGTTGGACTCGTGATGAAGAAAGGAAACTTTTGAACCTAGTTTGGTATTTTTCTAAGCTCATTTGAATCCCTGTTTTTCGCCCGGATTGAACAGCTTGTGCTATAGCCACCTTCTTTGACTAGTCTTGCAATTATGGGCCCAAACTAACCTTACCTAAGCTTTAACCTTGGTTTATATGATCTTGATTCATCCCTCTCTCTCCCTTATCAGCTCCATTTCGAGCCTCACACCCCAAGAGAGAAGGAATAGCAGCTGATCCATGGAGAAAAGAAGAAGAAGAAAACCCCTTTTCCCATATCTTGTGATTTTGGAGTCAAATCTCTTCCATATTTCATCAACTCTTGAAGGTATATATATTTTCGAATTCTCCGTGATTATATGATGATTTTGATCCATGAATTTCATCCTTTAGTTCAGATTTAATATTAGTTTGGGGCTATGCATGAATAGAAAGGGTTAGGGCTCATATCTTGCTTCCATGTCTTAGTTTGAATTTGTGGCTGATTTGAGGCTTCCTTGGTGATTATATGAACTTCTTTGCTTCCATTCTTGATCTCTAATTCATGCTAGATGTGTTAGGATTGTTTCTCCATTGATAACATGAATGAGACCTTGAGTTTTTGGCCATGAAACTTGAAAATCGAACTGCTGCAAATCTGCTCTTTTTCACAGGACTGCTGTCACGTTTTTGAGATCAAATGGATGAATTCTTGCCTCCAATTTCATATGCTAATTCTTGGTAATGTAGTATACATGTTGTTCTATGAATATGCCCTGTTTCCCCCTGATTTTATGCCCCTTTTCAGCTGTATATATGAGTTAGAATATGACTTGTTTTCATGCCTTTCTTGCATCAGTTTTGTGTGGTTGTTTTGGGGTGCTAAAGCTGATCATATGAACTTATTATGCTCCATTTTTGATGTCTAATACTTGTTGGTTATGTAAGGAATAATTTTCCATTAAAACCTTTGAAGAAATAGTGAGTTTTGAGCATGAAACCTAGCATACTATCTGCTCTACGTGATCTGCTGCTGCTGTGTGGATTTGTGCTTTGTTGCTTGAGTTAATGACTTCCAATTCGTGTGAATTTTCATGGACATGTTGTATACTAATTTCTTTACATGTTAGACTTGCTCTTGCAAGCTTTTAGATCAATTTTCAACTCCTAAATCGAAACATGAGGCCTATTTGTATGCTACGTGCAAACCTAACTGCTGCTGTGATACTTGAAGTGTTTGGTTGATCTCTTGTACTTATTTTCGTGTGAATTTGCCTGATCATGAAGTATATGAATTGATGTTTATGTTAGCATTGCCCTTCCTAGCTTTTAACTTGCATTTTGACCCAAATTTGAAGTGCATGGCCTGTTTGTAGGCATGGTATAACCGAACTGCTGTTGTTGCATTTTTGTGATTACTTGGTGGTCCTAATGTGCTCCAATTCATGTCAATTTGCATATACATGGAGTATTTGATTAGCTTAGCATGTTAGCATTTACTTCCCAAACTTTTAACTCCTAACTCAGCGCCTAAGTTGGTGATCATGGCATGAATGCATGGTTTGCTCTTCTTTGTCCAATTTTTGTTGCTTGATTTAAATGATCTTTGTTGCTGCATTCTTTGGCCTTTTAATGTGATTCTTTTGTGTGTATTTCATGCATGTTATGTGTGTATTTGAGGCCTAAGAAGTTCCCCAAGAGCTGCTCCCGAAATGCCCTGTTTTACCCTTGAAAAATGTTGTTGCGCCAAAAACGGATTTTGAAAATATGAACTGGACACGGCCGTGTCCAGTTTGTGCTGATTCTTTACATGGCTGTGTCAGAGCCTCGACCCGGGTATTTGATTTTAATAAATTCGGACACGGCCGTGTCCGTTTCCTTTGCATTTTGGACATAGCCTTGTCATATGTCACGGCAGTGCCCCGGGGGAGTTTCTTTCGTCGTTTCGTTGCTTTTAATTGCTTTCTCTTGTCCCATTTGTGGCCTATATGCAATGTTAGCTTAATTAATTATGTGTTAACTTATGTATTATGAATTTATGACTTGATTTATGTGCTCGTTTTTTAATTATGGCTTCATATGTGAAGTATGCTCCTTTAACCTGCGTTTATGACTTTATGTCTCGTTTATATGCTTTGCATGATCAATCGTTGCTCTTTATACGATATGAATGCTTTGATAACATGTTGTATGATATGATATGTGTGTTATATGGAACTTGTGAATTCATTTAGTATGATTTATGAGAATTATGGTTTAATATGAACGTGTATGCATTATGTGCCAATTTGTTAAGATTGATATGCATCACTCGCATTCATACGCATTCGCCGAGCGTCAACATGGTTCATTTTGAGTCCAAGTTGGTCTCTTGTCTTTGTTTTGCTCTGAGGTTTTTTCCGTGGTTGGAGAAGTGGTTCGTTTGACTCCTTTTGGTCCGTTTTGTTCGGCTTGGTCGACAATTTGAGGTTTTCTTTCCTTTTTAGTTATTATGACCTAAAACCCTATTTGTATTTCGAACCCGCATGCGACTTATATAAGTATATATATAGATATGTGTTTGGATACGTATTTTGTATGATTTGTCCCGTTTGTCTTGAGACTTTGAAAATGCTTTTATAAGTATATAAGCTCTATTTTCGATTAATTTGAAAAGCTTAGAGTGTGTGTGTGTTAAGTGTGGTATGACTTGTGTATATGTTTCGTCTGGTAAGTTTGATAAGTATGATCAGCGAAAGTATCTGTGTATGTGTGATGGGCCCCGGAGTTGTGGGTAAGGGAGACCGGGACGGCCATGGGGTCGCCGGTTACCACCCCTGTGCACTTCTCCACAAAAGGGAGACTTAGCTCATCCTCGGGAGGTCGAGGGAAAAGCGTGTAACGCCCCGATTTTTCCTTTATACATTACATGACATTATATGAATGATATTCTTATATGTTTATGAGAAAATATATGATATTATTCTCAGATAATGAATTATTGCATAATTTGTATTTAAGTGATACGTGAATTAGTTGCCGAACGTGACTTAAGTGCTTGTATGTCCTTAATTGCTTATTCATTCAAAATTAGAGGACTTAATTGCATGAACCATTCTCGTGCTTAGTTGACCATTTTCCATGAGATGAAACTTGATTACATGACATTATATATTTGAGGGGCTTAAATGCAAAAATGGTTGAGTCATCATAATTCTTGCAAGACTTTATAAAATATCTATGCATTTCATCTCTTCCATTTTATTCATCATAATTCATCAAAAATCTCACGCACTCACACACACTAAATGCCGGTTCATCACACCATGAAGGAAGGAAGAGATTTGATCATTTTTTCAAGATTGATTTCAAAGGAAATTGCATAAGTTGGAGAATCAACATCATCACACCATCATTTCTTCTCTTCTTTAGTTGATTCAAGGTATAGATGAGATTATGATTGATTCTTGAATTTCATAAGTGAAGCTAGGGTTATGATTTTGCATTGATAACTAGGATTTGAGCTAGTAGAAGCATGATCATGAGCTAGCAACTTGAATTTCATGCATAATTCTTGAGTTTGAGTGAGAAGGATCATGATCATATATGGGTTTGTTGGATGAAATCTTATGAATCAAAGCATGTTTCCATGGAATATATGATGACTAATTGATATCTATGAGTTATATGCATGTTATATGTTGTTTTGGAGCATTTTGGTTGAGTTTGGTTTGGGTTTTGATCCCTTTTCTTCCTCCGCCGAACCTACCCCTGTTTTGCCCCTTTTCCAGGTCTGGAACAGTACCCGGCCGGGTACTTTTTGTGCAGAAAAAGTACCTGGCTGGGTAGTTTTCCCCCGAGAGCTTCTGTACTGCTTACCCGGTCGGGGAACTTTTCCCTTGAATTTTACCCGGCCGGGTACTCCCTCATTCGAACTCCAAATGACCTGATTTTTTATTCGTTCGAAAGCTCTTGAAGTCTAGAACAACCTCCAATTTCAATCACCGCAATATCTTTTCCCATTTGTGAGATATTATAAATTCTTTTTGGTGTCCCTGCTTTCCCGACAAACTGCACTAGCCTAACTTCAACCGTCCGCCATTTTCTCCTCGCTTTAAACTAGAAAACGAGCCTTATATTCTCAGAAAGGTCTTTGTGTCTAGTTTCATATCCAACAAGAAAAACTCAATTCCCACTTCTAGAATTAATGATATTCTAGTTTTCCCTCAATATGTACATTTTCTAAAATTGCCCGTTTTTGCCAAACTTCACCAAAACCTCTATTATTGCATTCCTTTCACTCTCTTGGCTCCCCTATGTGAATTAGATGATATATATACTTGTTTAATTGATAATCGTGCTCCTAGTTGACATTTTCCTAAGTGTTATTGAATGACTTATTGATCATGATCATGTCGTGCGTCTTATATGAAGTAATTGTCTTGAATGGTGGTCTCATGCACGCACGTTGTCTCGTTTCTTGTCCAGTTATTCTACAGGGCGGAGATTATCAAGCTTGAGCACATTCACGCAATCACGAGTTGTGTGTCGCCTGTCAGGTGAGGTTTACTTTCTAGGTATATAGAACCCGTATAACCTTTACGTGGTTTTTGGCCAAAGGTATTTATATTTATAATTTCATGAAAGCACTTATCATTTCAAGTTATGTTATTGTTCATGAAAGCAAGTAATGCGTTCTCCTGGCCAGGTCCTCCTTAGTGAGGGCGCTGGGCTGGTCTTCGGGCTGGTGGTTATCCGTCCAATCACAGGAAGAACGATGCCCTAGCAAGTAATGTGTTCTCCTGGCCAGGTCCTCCCTGGTGAGGGTGCTGGGCTGGTCTTCGGGCTGGTGATTGTCCGTCCAATCAAAGGAAGAACAAAGCCCATCGTGTAATTGTGTTCTCTTGGCCAGGTCCTACTTAGTGAGGGTGCTGGGCTGGTCTTCGGGCTGGTGATTGTCCGTCCAATCACAAGAAGAACAAAGCCCCATCATGTACAAGCATTCTCCTGGCCAGGTTCTCCTTAGTGAGGGCGCTGGGCTGGTCTTAGAGCTGGTGGTTGTCCATCCAACAACAGGAAGAACAAACCCTATCGTGTTACAAGCAAGCCATGTATTGATTGCATGATTTCCATTCCATGAACGTGTTATATGATTATACTATTGCACGATTGCACGGTAATTGATTACGTGATCACCCTATTGTTTAATAATCAAGAAAGCATGTTCATGTACATTAGGAGATCGCCATGTATTGATTGCATGAAAATGAACAAGTGTTTAATATTGATAGTTGTATTCTCGGGCGAAGTTATATTATTATTGAACTTTTATGTTTACATCTTTATAAATCTTTACCCGAGAATATGACTTGCATGTTATCTGTGCTAATACGTATTTAAACCCCTCACTCGGTCTTTACAGACTGACGCCTCCACCTTTCAGGTTACTGCAGGTGCACGGTAGGCGGGGGTCGAGTCGAGTCGAGTTCGGTTCATGTAGTCGAGTCAATCATGGTTCGTGTATTGGATTATTTATTGACAATTATGAAACTACAATTGTTTGTTTGTGGTTCAAGAGAATTATGTTTAAGGTTATTTGTTATTTACCCTAGGAGATGATAATGTATTGATATATGTGAAGTTAGAATATATTCTATTTGGTAAGTGAGAAAAATCATGATATGATAAATTGATACTGTTTGAATTATGCTTCCGCTTTAATTTTGTTGCATGAGTTAGTTATCCCGCCTAGCTTGTAGTGTGTTGCATTATCACCCGTTCGCTATAGGTTGGTTCATGTATGGATTGTCCATTTCACACGTGGATTGACCTATAGTGCGGGGGTGTGGCACCTCCATGTGTCCGGGGTGCTACATCTTAGGTGGTATCAGAGCCCGGTTGCAAAACCGCTGTTCTAGCGTCGTGTCATGTCAAGTCTAGGTCGAACGGCATAGGAATTACTTGATAACTTGTGCATTGCATTGATTCATGCCACTACTCGTGGATTAATTGAACTTATATGGCTTGGCATTTATATGCTCAACGTGTTTAATTAAACTTTGCTGGAATTAATTGTTACATTTTGCATTCTAAATTGTTTATAAATGTGATACGTCCATTAGCACTTTAACCGGCATGCATTATTTAGTGATTAGTGTCTGTAGGTTACCTCCATTCGTTGCTACAACCATCAATCTAGTTGCCGGAATTGACGAGAGTTTTGAGCTATTGGACGTCCAATCTAGTCTTCAAAAGGCTTAAGAAAGAAGATTTTCATTTTCTTACTTAAGGGGGAGAGCCGGCCAAAGGAATAATTTAAACCTTAGAGGTATGCTCGCATGATGAAGGAAGTATCAATTGAAGAATTAAGCATTTAACTAAGATACTTCAATACAAGAATCCCAATCCACGGTGAACGGTACACTTAGTCATGCATATCACGTGCATCATGAATTTTATTATTCTTGTTAGTTGCCATTTGGTTGTATATAAGTGTTAGTTATATGATTCATGTGATTCTTCTTGCCGTATGTGACACTTATATAAATGTTTCTCTAAGTGTTTCCTTGAATCATTATTTGGGGTGTGTTTGAGAGACAGGGTTCTCTCATTTCTTGTTGGAGAGACGGGGTTTTTGTCTCATTTCTTGTTGGAGAGACGGGGTTCTCTCATTTCTTGTTGGAGAGATGGGGTGCTCTCATTTCGTGTTAGGGAGACGGGGCCCTCCCATTACTTGTCTAAGAGACGGGGCTCTCTTATTGCTTGTGCATCATTTTTAAACCCGGCAGTGGACCTGGGGACCAGCTCCTTTTAAGGGGGAGAGAATTGTAACGCCCCGATTTTTCCTTTATACATTACATGACATTATATGAATGATATTCTTATATGTTTACGTGAAAATATATGATATTATTCTCATATAATGAATTATTGTATAATTTGTATTTAAGTGATACGTGAATTAGTTGCCGAACGTGACTTAAGTGCTTGTATGTCCTTAATTGCTTATTCATTCAAAATTAGAGGACTTAATTGCATGAACCATTCTCGTGCTTAGTTGATCATTTTCCATGAGATGAAACTTGATTACAAGACATTATATATTTGAGGGGCTTAAATGCTAAAATGGTTGAGTCATCATAATTCTTGCAAGACTTTATAAAATATCTACGCATTTCATCTCTTCCATTTTAGTCATCATAATTCATCAAAAATCTCACACACTTACACACACTAAATGCCGGTTCATCACACCATGAAAGAAGGAAGAGATTTGATCATTTTTTGAAGATTGATTTCAAAGGAAATTGCATAAGTTGGAGAATCAACATCATCACACCATCATTTCTTCTCTTCTTTAGTTGATTCAAGGTATAGATGAGATTATGATTGATTCTTGAATTTCATAAGTGAAGCTAGGGTTATGATTTTGCATTGATAACTAGGATTTGAGCTAGTAGAAGCATGATCATGAGCTAGCAACTTGAATTTCATGCATAATTCTTGAGTTTGAGTGAGAAGGATCATGATCATATATGGGTTTGTTGGATGAAATCTTATGAATCAAAGCATGTTTCCATGGAATATATGATGACTAATTGATATCTATGAGTTATATGCATGTTATATGTTGTTTTGGAGCATTTTGGTTGAGTTTGGTTTGGGTTTTGATCCCTTTTCTTCCTCCGCCGAACCTACCCCTGTTTTGCCCCTTTTTCCAGGTCTGGAACAGTACCCGGCCGGGTAGTTTTCCCCCGAGAGCTTCTGTACTGCTTACCCGGTCGGGGAACTTTTCCCTTGAATTTTACCAGTCCGGGTACTCCCTCATCCGAACTCCAAATGACCTGAATTTTGATTCGTTGGAAAGATCTTGAAGTCTAGAACAATCTCCAATTTGAATCACCTCAATATCTTTTCCCATTTGTGAGATATTATAAATTCTTTTTGGTGTCGCTGCTTTCCCGACAAACTGCACTAGCCTAACTTCAACCGTCCGCCATTTTCTCCTCGCTTGGAACTAGAAAACGAGCCTTATATTCTCAGAAAGGTCTTTGTGTCTAGTTTCATATCCAACAAGAAAAACTCAATTCCCACTTCTAGAATTAAAGATATTCCAGTTTTCCCTCAACATGTACATTTTCTAAAATTGCCCGTTTTTGCCAAACTTCACCAAAACCTCTATTATTGCATTCCTTTCACTCTCTTGGCTCCCCTATGTGAATTATATGATATATATACTTGTTTAATTGATAATCGTGCTCCTACTTGACATTTTCCTAAGTGTTATTGAATGACTTATTGGTCATGATCATGTCGTGCGTCTTATATGAAGTAATTGTCTTGAATGGTGGTCTCATGCACGCACGTTGTCTCGTTTCTTGTCCAGTTATTCTCCAGGGCGGAGATTATCAAGCTTGAGCACATTCACGCAATCACGAGTTGTGTGTCGCCTGTCAGGTGAGGTTTACTTTCTAGGTATATAGAACCCGTATAACCTTTACGTGGTTTTTGGCCAAAGGTATTTATATTTATAATTTCATGAAAGCACTTATCATTTCAAGTTATGTTATTGTTCATGAAAGCAAGTAATGCGTTCTCCTGGCCAGGTCCTCCTTAGTGAGGGCGCTGGGCTGGTCTTCGGGCTGGTGGTTGTCTGTCCAATCACAGGAAGAACGATGCCCTAGCAAGTAATGTGTTCTCCTGGCCAGGTCCTCCCTAGTGAGGGTGCTGGGCTGGTCTTCGGGCTGGTGATTGTCCGTCCAATCACAGGAAGAACAAAGCCCATCGTGTAATTATGTTCTCTTGGCCAGGTCCTCCTTAGTGAGGGCGCTGGGCTGGTCTTCGGGCTGGTGATTGTCTATTCAATCACAAGAAGAACAAAGCCCCATCGTGTACATGCGTTCTCCTGGCCAGGTTCTCCTTAGTGAGGGCGCTGGGTTGGTCTTAGAGCTGGTGGTTGTCCGTCCAACCACAGGAAGAACAAACCCTATCGTGTTACAAGCAAGCCATGTATTGATTGCATGATTTCCATTCCATGAACGTGTTATATGATTACACCATTGCACGATTGCACGGTAATTGAATTAGGTGATCACCCTATTGTTTAATAATCAAGCAAGCATGTTCATGTACATTAGGAGATCGCCATGTATTGATTGCATGAAAATGAACAAGTGTTTAATATTGATAGTTGTATTCTCGGGCGAAGTTATATTATTATTGAACTTGTATATTTATATCTTTATAAATCTTTACCCGAGAATATGACTTGCATGTTTTCTGCGCTAATACGTATTTAAACCCCTCACTCGGTCTTCACAGACTGACGCCTCCACCTTTCAGGTTACTGCAGGTGCACGGTAGGCGGGAATCGAGTCGAGTCGAGTTCGGTTCATGTAGTCGAGTCAATCATGGTTCGTGTATTGGATTATTTATTGACAATTATGAAACTACAATTGTTTGTTTGTGGTTCAAGAGAATTATGTTTAAGGTAATTTGTTATTTACCCTAGGAGATGATAATGTATTGATATATGTGAAGTTAGAATATATTCTATTTGGTAAGTGAGAAAAATCATGATATGATAAATTGATACTGTTTGAATTATGCTTCCGCTTTAATTTTGTTGCATGAGTTAGTTATCCCGCCTAGCTTGTCGTGTGTTGCATTGTCACCCGTTCGCTATAGGTTGGTTCATGTATGGATTGTCCATTTCATACGTGGATTGACCTATAGTGCGGGGGTGTGGCACCTCCATGTGTCCGGGGTGCTACATCTTAGGTGGTATCAGAGCCCGGTTGCAAAACCGCTGTTCTAGCGTCGTGTCATGTCAAGTCTAGGTCGAACGGCATAGGAATTACTTGATAACTTGTGCATTGCATTGATTCATGCCACTACTCGTGGATTAATTGAACCTATATGGCTTGGCATTTATATGCTCAACGTGTTTAATTAAACTTTGCTGGAATTAATTGTTACATTTTGCATTCTAAATTGTTTATAAATGTGATACGTGCATTAGCACTTTAACCGGCATGCATTATTTAGTGATTAGTGTCTGTAGGTTACCTCCATTCGTTGCTATAACCATCAATCTAGTTGCCGGAATTGACGAGAGTTTTGAGCTATTGGACGTCCAATCTAGTCTTCAAAAGGCTTAAGAAAGAAGATTTTCATTTTCTTACTTAAGGGGGAGAGCCGGCCAAAGGAATAATTTAAACCTTAGAGGTATGCTCGCATGATGAAGGAAGTATCAATTGAAGAATTAAGCATTTAACTGACATACTTCAATACAAGAATCCCAATCCACGGTGAACGGTACACTTAATCATGCATATCACGTGCATCATGAATTTTATTATTCTTGTTAGTTGCCATTTGGTTGTATATAAGTGTTAGTTATATGATTCATGTGATTCTTCTTGCCCTATGTGACACTTATATAAATGTTTCTCTAAGTGTTTCCTTGAATCAATATTTGGGGTGTGTTTGAGAGACGGGGTTCTCTCATTTCTTGTTGGAGAGACAGGGTTCTCTCATTTCTTGTTGGAGAGACGGGGTTCTCTCATTTCTTGTTGGAGAGACGGGGTGCTCTCATTTCGTGTTAGGGAGACGGGGCCCTCCTATTACTTGTCTAAGAGACGGGGCTCTTTTATTGCTTGTGCATCATTTTTAAACCCGGCAGTGGACCTGGGGACCAGGTCCTTTTAAGGGGGAGAGAATTGTAACGCCCCGATTTTTCCTTTATACATTACATGACATTATACGAATGATATTCTTATATGTTTATGTGAAAATATATGATATTATTCTCAGATAATGAATTATTGCATAATTTGTATTTAAGTGATACGTGAATTAGTTGCCGAACGTGACTTAAGTGCTTGTATGTCCTTAATTGCTTATTCATTCAAAATTAGAGGACTTAATTGCATGAACCATTCTCGTGCTTAGTTGATCATTTTTCATGAGATGAAACTTGATTACATGACATTATATATTTGAGGGGCTTAAATGCAAAAATGGTTGAGTCATCATAATTCTTGCAAGACTTTATAAAATATCTATGCATTTCATCTCTTCCATTTTATTCATCATAATTCATCAAAAATCTCACACACTCACACACACTAAATGCCGGTTCATCACACCATGAAGGAAGCAAGAGATTTGATCATTTTTTCAAGATTGATTTCAAAGGAAATTACATAAGTTGGAGAATCAACATCATCACACCATCATTTCTTCTCTTCTTTAGTTGATTCAAGGTATAGATGAGATTATGATTGATTCTTGAATTTCATAAGTGAAGTTAGGGTTATGATTTTGCATTGATAACTTGGATTTGAGCTAGTAGAAGCATGATCATGAGCTAGCAACTTGAATTTCATGCATAATTCTTGAGTTTGAGTGTGAAGGATCATGATCATATATTGGTTTGTTGGATGAAATCTTATGAATCAAAGCATGTTTCCATGGAATATATGATGACTAATTGATATCTATGAGTTATATGCATGTTATATGTTGTTTTGGAGCATTTTGGTTGAGTTTGGTTTGGGTTTTGATCCCTTTTCTTCCTCCCCCGAACCTACCCCTGTTTTGCCCCTTTTTCCAGGTCTGGAACAGTACCCGGCCGGGTAGTTTTCCCCCGAGAGCTTCTGTACTGCTTGCCCGGTCGGGGAACTTTTCCCTTGAATTTGACCAGGCCGGGTACTCCCTCATCCGAACTCCAAATGACCTGAATTTTGATTCGTTGAAAAGATCTTGAAGTCTAGAAAAATCTCCAATTTGAATCACCTCAATATCTTTTCCCATTTGTGAGATATTATAAATTCTTTTTGGTGTCGCTGCTTTCCCGACAAACTGCGCTAGCCTAACTTCAACCGTCCGCCATTTTCTCTTCGCTTTGAACTAGAAAACGAGCCTTATATTCTCAGAAAGGTCTTTGTGTCTAGTTTCATATCTAACAAGAAAAACTCAATTACCACTTCTATAATTAAAGATATTCCAGTTTTCCCTCAACATGTACATTTTCTAAAATTGCCCGTTTTTGCCAAACTTCACAAAAACCTCTATTATTGCATTCCTTTCACTCTCTTGGATCCCCTATGTGAATTATATGATATATATACTTGTTTAATTGATAATCGTGCTCCTACTTGACATTTTCCTAAGTGTTATTGAATGACTTATTGGTCATGATCATGTCGTGCGTCTTATATGAAGTAATTGTCTTGAATGGTGGTCTCATGCACGCACGTTGTCTCGTTTCTTGTCCAGTTATTCTCCAGGGCGGAGATTATCAAGCTTGAGCACATTCACGCAATCACGAGTTGTGTGTCGCCTGTCAGGTGAGGTTTACTTTCTAGGTATATAGAACCCGTATAACCTTTACGTGGTTTTTGGCCAAAGGTATTTATATTTATAATTTCATGAAAGCACTTATCATTTCAAGTTATGTTATTGTTCATGAAAGCAAGTAATGCGTTCTCCTAGCCAGGTCCTCCTTAGTGAGGGCGCTGGGCTGGTCTTCGGGCTGGTGGTTGTCTGTCCAATCACAGGAAGAACGATGCCCTAGCAAGTAATGTGTTCTCCTGGCCAGGTCCTCCCTAGTGAGGGTGCTGGGCTGGTCTTCGGGCTGGTGATTGTCCGTCCAATCACAGGAAGAACAAAGCCCATCGTGTAATTATGTTCTCTTGGCCAGGTCCTCCTTAGTGAGGGCGCTGGGCTGGTCTTCGGGCTGGTGATTGTCTGTCCAATCACAAGAAGAACAAAGCCCCATCGTGTACATGCGTTCTCCTGGCCAGGTTCTCCTTAGTGAGGGCGCTGGGTTGGTCTTAGAGCTGGTGGTTGTCCGTCCAACCACAGGAAGAACAAACCCTATCGTGTTACAAGCAAGCCATGTATTGATTGCATGATTTCCATTCCATGAACGTGTTATATGATTACACCATTGCACGATTGCACGGTAATTGAATTAGGTGATCACCCTATTGTTTAATAATCAAGCAAGCATGTTCATGTACATTAGGAGATCGCCATGTATTGATTGCATGAAAATGAACAAGTGTTTAATATTGATAGTTGTATTCTCGGGCGAAGTTATATTATTATTGAACTTGTATATTTATATCTTTATAAATCTTTACCCGAGAATATGACTTGCATGTTTTCTGCGCTAATACGTATTTAAACCCCTCACTCGGTCTTCACAGACTGACGCCTCCACCTTTCAGGTTACTGCAGGTGCACGGTAGGCGGGAATCGAGTCGAGTCGAGTTCGGTTCATGTAGTCGAGTCAATCATGGTTCGTGTATTGGATTATTTATTGACAATTATGAAACTACAATTGTGTGTTTGTGGTTCAAGAGAATTATGTTTAAGGTAATTTGTTATTTACCCTAGGAGATGATAATGTATTGATATATGTGAAGTTAGAATATATTCTATTTGGTAAGTGAGAAAATTCATGATATGATAAATTGATACTATTTGAATTATGCTTCCGCTTTAATTTTGTTGCATGAGTTAGTTATCCCGCCTAGCTTGTCGTGTGTTGCATTGTCACCCGTTCGCTATAGGTTGGTTCATGTATGGATTGTCCATTTCATACGTGGATTGACCTATAGTGCGGGGGTGTGGCACCTCCATGTGTCCGGGGTGCTACATCTTAGGTGGTATCAGAGCCCGGTTGCAAAACCGCTGTTCTAGCGTCGTGTCATGTCAAGTCTAGGTCGAACGGCATAGGAATTACTTGATAACTTGTGCATTGCATTGATTCATGCCACTACTCGTGGATTAATTGAACCTATATGGCTTGGCATTTATATGCTCAACGTGTTTAATTAAACTTTGCTGGAATTAATTGTTACATTTTGCATTCTAAATTGTTTATAAATGTGATACGTGCATTAGCACTTTAACCGGCATGCATTATTTAGTGATTAGTGTCTATAGGTTACCTCCATTCGTTGCTACAACCATCAATCTAGTTGCCGGAATTGACGAGAGTTTTGAGCTATTGGACGTCCAATCTAGTCTTCAAAAGGCTTAAGAAAGAAGATTTTCATTTTCTTACTTAAGGGGGAGAGCCGGCCAAAGGAATAATTTAAACCTTAGAGGTATGCTCGCATGATGAAGGAAGTATCAATTGAAGAATTAAGCATTTAACTGACATACTTCAATACAAGAATCCCAATCCACGGTGAACGGTACACTTAATCATGCATATCACGTGCATCATGAATTTTATTATTCTTGTTAGTTGCCATTTGGTTGTATATAAGTGTTAGTTATATGATTCATGTGATTCTTCTTGCCCTATGTGACACTTATATAAATGTTTCTCTAAGTGTTTCCTTGAATCATTATTTGGGGTGTGTTTGAGAGACGGGGTTCTCTCATTTCTTGTTGGAGAGACAGGGTTCTCTAATTTCTTGTTGGAGAGACGGGGTTCTCTCATTTCTTGTTGGAGAGACGGGGTGCTCTCATTTCGTGTTAGGGAGACGGGGCCCTCCTATTACTTGTCTAAGAGACGGGGCTCTTTTATTGCTTGTGCATCATTTTTAAACCCGGCAGTGGACCTGGGGACCAGGTCCTTTTAAGGGGGAGAGAATTGTAACGCCCCGATTTTTCCTTTATACATTACATGACATTATATGAATGATATTCTTATATGTTTATGTGAAAATATATGATATTATTCTCAGATAATGAATTATTGCATAATTTGTATTTAAGTGATACGTGAATTAGTTGCCGAACGTGACTTAAGTGCTTGTATGTCCTTAATTGCTTATTCATTCAAAATTAGAGGACTTAATTGCATGAACCATTCTCGTGCTTAGTTGATCATTTTTCATGAGATGAAACTTGATTACATGACATTATATATTTGATGGGCTTAAATGCAAAAATGGTTGAGTCATCATAATTCTTGCAAGACTTTATAAAATATCTATGCATTTCATCTCTTCCATTTTATTCATCATAATTCATCAAAAATCTCACACACTCACACACACTAAATGCCGGTTCATCACACCATGAAGGAAGCAAGAGATTTGATCATTTTTTCAAGATTGATTTCAAAGGAAATTGCATAAGTTGGAGAATCAACATCATCACACCATCATTTCTTCTCTTCTTTAGTTGATTCAAGGTATAGATGAGATTATGATTGATTCTTGAATTTCATAAGTGAAGTTAGGGTTATGATTTTGCATTGATAACTTGGATTTGAGCTAGTAGAAGCATGATCATGAGCTAGCAACTTGAATTTCATGCATAATTCTTGAGTTTGAGTGTGAAGGATCATGATCATATATTGGCTTGTTGGATGAAATCTTATGAATCAAAGCATGTTTCCATGGAATATATGATGACTAATTGATATCTATGAGTTATATGCATGTTATATGTTGTTTTGGAGCATTTTGGTTGAGTTTGGTTTGGGTTTTGATCCCTTTTCTTCCTCCCCCGAACCTACCCCTGTTTTGCCCCTTTTTCCAGGTCTGGAACAGTACCCGGCCGGGTAGTTTTCCTCCGAGAGCTTCTGTACTGCTTGCCCGGTCGGGGAACTTTTCCCTTGAATTTGACCAGGCCGGGTACTCCCTCATCCGAACTCTAAATGACCTGAATTTTGATTCGTTGAAAAGATCTTGAAGTCTAGAACAATCTCCAATTTGAATCACCTCAATATCTTTTCCCATTTGTGAGATATTATAAATTCTTTTTGGTGTCGCTGCTTTCTCGACAAACTGCACTAGCCTAACTTCAACCGTCTGCCATTTTCTCCTCACTTTGAACTAGAAAACGAGCCTTATATTCTCAGAAAGGTCTTTGTGTCTAGTTTCATATCCAACAAGAAAAACTCAATTCCCACTTCTAGAATTAAAGATATTCCAGTTTTCCCTCAACATGTACATTTTCTAAAATTGCCCGTTTTTGCCAAACTTCACCAAAACCTCTATTATTGCATTCCTTTCACTCTCTTGGCTCCCCTATGTGAATTATATGATATATATACTTGTTTAATTGATAATCGTGCCCCTATGTGAATTATATGATATATATACTTGTTTAATTGATAATCGTGTTATTGAATGACTTATTGATCATGATCATGTCGTGCGTCTTATATGAAGTAATTGTCTTGAATGGTGGTCTCATGCACGCACGTTGTCTCGTTTCTTGTCCAGTTATTCTCCAGGGCGGAGATTATCAAGCTTGAGCACATTCACGCAATCACGAGTTGTGTGTCGCCTGTCAGGTGAGGTTTACTTTCTAGGTATATAGAACTCGTATAACCTTTACGTGGTTTTTGGCCAAAGGTATTTATATTTATAATTTCATGAAAGCACTTATCATTTCAAGTTATGTTATTGTTCATGAAAGCAAGTAATGCGTTCTCCTGGCCAGGTCCTCCTTAGTGAGGGCGCTGGGCTGGTCTTCGGGCTGGTGGTTGTCCGTCCAATCACAGGAAGAACGATGCCCTAGCAAGTAATGTGTTCTCCTGGCCAGGTCCTCCCTAGTGAGGGTGCTGGGCTGGTCTTCGGGCTGGTGATTGTCCGTCCAATCACAGGAAGAACAAAGCCCATCGTGTAATTGTGTTCTCTTGGCCAGGTCCTCCTTAGTGAGGGCGCTGGGCTGGTCTTCGGGCTGGTGATTGTCCGTCCAATCACAAGAAGAACAAAGCCCCATCGTGTACATGCGTTCTCCTGGCCAGGTTCTGCTTAGTGAGGGCGCTGGGCTGGTCTTAAAGCTGGTGGTTATCCGTCCAACCATAGGAAGAACAAACCCTATCGTGTTACAAGCAAGCCATGTATTGATTGCATGATTTCCATTCCATGAACGTGTTATATGATTACACTATTGCACGATTGCACGGTAATTGAATTACGTGATCACCCTATTGTTTAATAATCAAGCAAGCATGTTCATGTACATTAGGAGATCGCCATGTATTGATTGCATGAAAATGAACAAGTGTTTAATATTGATAGTTGTATTCTCGGGCGAAGTTATATTATTATTGAACTTGTATATTTATATCTTTATAAATCACCCGAGAATATGACTTGCATGTTATCTGCGCTAATACGTATTTAAACCCCTCACTCGGTCTTCACAGACTGACGCCTCCACCTTTCAGGTTACTGCAGGTGCACGCTAGGCGGGAATCGAGTCGAGTCGAGTTCGGTTCATGTAGTCGAGTCAATCATGGTTCGTGTATTGGATTATTTATTGACAATTATGAAACTACAATTGTTTGTTTGTGGTTCAAGAGAATTATGTTTAAGGTTATTTGTTATTTACCCTAGGAGATGATAATGTAATGATATATGTGAAGTTAGAATATGTTCTATTTGGTAAGTGAGAAAAATCATGATATGATAAATTGATACTGTTTGAATTATGCTTCCGCTTTAATTTTGTTGCATGAGTTAGTTATCCCGCCTAGCTTGTCGTGTGTTGCTTTGTCACCCGTTCGCTATAGGTTGGTTCATGTATGGATTGTCCATTTCATACATGGATCGACCTATAGTGCGGGGGTGTGGCACCTCCATGTGTCTGGGGTGCTACAAAGCGGGTCTTCTTGAGTCGACGGCGTGCTACGTGACCCGTCGAAGGAGCGGGTGGATCCCCCGTCTCATTTCGTGTATATGTGGGGATTGAGAGGGGCACATCTCTTCCCCAACCGGTGTTGGGGTGGAAATGATTTATGATTTGTTTTGTATTTCGCTTCGCCTTTGCTTCTGGAGTAAGTGGGATGGATTTAAGCTTTCGGTTCGTTATGTTTCGTTTTTGGTTGTGAAACGGGGCCGAGTTTCTAAACTCTAAAACTTGACTTGATTTGACCTTAGGCCCCAAACTTCTTTCTTTATATATATTACCAAGGATTAAATGTTTTAGAATGCAAAAATCGTGCCCGGTTCATGAATCCTTTCAGCTTTGTTTATGCTTTGCTATTGCGTATATGTATGGGTGCGTGTGTTAGCTCCCTCACCGGTCTCTAGGACTGACCCTCGTTATTTCTATCTTTTTCTCCCTTTGATTTGAGTTTGCAGGTACTCGTTCTGAGGAGTTGGAGCTAGGCGGTTGTCTTGGAGTCTTGGTTGTAGGTAGCTTGAGTCATGCATTGTATTTGGTCTCCTTTATACATTTTGCTAAGTCATGATATATGTATAAGTTTATGGCTTTAAATTCGAAATTGTAAAGGTTGTATAACTTGAATCTTTAATTTTGATTTGTCTCGAGTTTGTTTATTTGTTTTGTGAGATTCTGGTGCTTCCGCATTCGTTATTTGTTTTGTTGCGCACTCTGAGTAGGGTCTAGACCGCCTAGCTTAGGTTGGATTTTTGTTTGTCACCCGTTCGCCATGGCTTGATGCGTGGACGGAGTCTCCATTTCGTTTCACGTGTTGGGCTACGGTGGGGGCGATGTGGCGCCCTTCGCTCCGGGGTGTTACAATATACTAACAGTTCCTTACCTATACCGATCCCAAAAGAAACGAAAGAACTCCTCAAACCCTAAATAGTAGCCTCATCACCAATCTTCCTAGCTCGAATTCCTCCCTAACCCTTTCGATCCTGGCTTGCTCTATCCTATCACCCGTGGTTAGCTGGTTGCCTCATACAGCGCTTACCGTGTACAGGCTTACTACAAGGCGGTGGTCGACTCATTTTCTTACTCATACAGGGCTAAGGTACGCTTATCCTTATTCTAACACGAGTGGACTGAAAAAGAAGGAATTACGATTACTTGCTGGCTTTCTAATTGGCTTATTCACTACTGACTGGATACAACCAAAGGATAGTTGCTGAGACTGACTTACTGGCTGCCCTAAGTTAAGTGCTTCCTTCTTGAGAACTCTCTGAACAAGGAAAACAGGACACGAGTGAGACTCGACTCAACATGAACCAAACATGACGCACGACAATGTCACAAATGCACATGGCATGATTATGAAATCCTATTACGTAAATGGTATGTTCATGTGCACAATTAATGCATAATACAACATTTAAATGCCTAACAAGGCACACATGAAATTTATGAAACCAATTCACGTCTTTCAAGCGACATAAATGCATATAAGAACAAGTATAAGCATATAATCAAGAAATAATAGGTTAGAAACAAGTTCGGAGGTGGAAAGATGCGAGAAAAAGGAAATAAAAACACAAAAAGTAGTTCCGAGTTAAATTAGGCCAAACCTGACAGATTTACAAAACGGACAAGCTGTACAAAAATAGGAATATCTAGAGTTTGAGGAAAGGGAATTGACTTTTGCTTCTTGGAAATAAAACTAGACACATTGATCTTTCAAATGATATATGCAAGAATCATGATTCAAAGGGACCTGAAAATGGCGGAGGTGTGAATTTGAACGAGTCCAAAATTTAGGCGAAGCGGAGACACCAAATTAAAACGGTTATAACTCACAATCTAGAAACAATTTTGTGGTGATTCCAATTTGAGATTGTTCTAGACTCAAGAACGTTTATCTTATCCGAAAATTAGGTCAATCGGAGCTCGTATGAGGGGGTACCCAGCCGGGGAAAATACAAGGAAAAAGTTACCCAGCCGGGGAAAAAGAGTGCAGAAACCTTCCTGTACTAAAGTACCCGCCCGGGTACTTTTCAGTACAAAAAACTCCCCGCCCGGGTAGTCCTTCTGGGCAAGAAAAACCTAGCAGAACAGGGGACACTCCCGGGAGGGAAAGACCAAACAACCAAAACATCAAACAACATGCATATGATCATAATATCTCATTTAGGCCATTTAAAATCCAAAGAAACATGCTTAGATTCAATAAAGCCCTTCATAAAACCCTCAAATATACCATAGTTATGAATGCATCCAAGCCTCAAGTAGAACATGTCATATATGCAGTAGATTAGCTTAAATTCATCACATAAACTTCAAAACAAGCCAAGAAATCCAAAGAAAGTGAAAACCCTAGTCTAAACTCACATTCATCTAGTAGACAAGTTTTGCCATACCTTGAAAATGGAAGAAAAGAAGGGGAAATGGAGAAGAGATGGGCTTGGAGTGAATTCCTTGAAGAAAGGATGGAAGAAAGCTTCAATCTCTTGTTGTCTTGTGGATTGGAATGAAAGAGAAAGTGAAAGAGATGTCTTGCCCTTGTTCTTGATTCTTGAAAGATGAAGATGAAATGAACAATGTATGTATAGGTGTGTGTATATAGATATATCGATCAAGTGGGTAGGAAAAGGAAGAAATTGCACTTTGGTCCTTGTGAAATTCGAAAGAATGCAATCAAGTATAAAATATTATGCATATGGCAAATCAATTCTCATCAAATTATCAATCAAGTACCAAACATCTCCAAGAGGGCAATTAAGGACAATTCTTACAATTAAGCACTTAGGCATGCTCGGAGAGTTAAATGATATAATTCACGAAAAGAAATTGCAAAAGAAAAGATTAAATCACGCAATTAAATCAATAAAAGGAATTAAATAAGCCTAATCCTCAAAACTCTCACGCGTGGCGCGCGTACCTGTATGGTTGAGAAGTCGGGGTGTCACAATATTCATGTGTACTCGAGGTCCGCCGAGGAGCATGCGAGACATCTTAAGCTTGTTTTGCAAACGCGAAAGGATAATCAATTGTTCGTGAAATTTAGCAAGAGTGATTTCTGGATCGATAAGGTTTCTTTCTTGGGTCATGTTATTTCAGAGAGTGGAGTCGAAGTTGACCCCGCAAAGATTGAGACCGTATCCACGTGGGAGAAACTGAAGAATACCTCGGAAGTTCGAAGTTTCTTGGGTTTAGCGGGATATTATAGAAGATTCGTGAAGGACTTCTCGAAGATTGTCGCTCTTTTAACCTGATTGACAAAGAAAGAGGTAAAATTTGTGTGGGATGAGGCATGCGACGAGAGCTTCAATCTCTTGAAGGAGAAATTGACTACCGCCCCGGTCTTGACTCTTCCCAAAGGCTCCGAGGGTTATGCGGTGTATACATGTAGCGCGCCAAATGGAAGGCACCATATCCCCCGCACCGAGACCCGACCCGTATATGAAATGGAAAGTCCATACACGTGCCAAGTCACGGCGAACGGGGACTCACTCACTCACTAGGCTAGGCGGGAACTAGAATCTCGAAACCCCACAAGCTAAACAATAAGATAAAATGCACGTGCGGAAGCATATCATATAATCAATCATCAATATAGGTAGCAATTGACAGGTTCAACTAACATAAATACCTAGTCCCGAAATTTCAAACATAAATCATAAATCATAAATCATAAACTCTGCGTTTAAACATGTTTCAATATGACTTAAACAAATTACAATGTGCGTGATGAAAGACTCTGACTTAACTATAAAACTTGACCGACACAACTCCCGCTTAACACTCCAAGCCTGCAAAAGAACTGAAAACAAAGCCGGGTTCAGTCTATAGGGGACTGGTGGGTATAAAATAGGGCATAACATATATAATATCGCTGAATTTAAGCACCCACAAATGCATACTATAATCCCGTGCGAGGTTTTGAGATATTTTCCAAGTGGGTGAAAACAAAGAAAACAACCCTCGGGATTACAACGATCAATTTCATTCATTCATGTAATCATGCGGTCATTACGTGAGCCCGGCGAGAGGGCGAATTCTCCAACCTTCTCCTCATGTGTGCATTTATTCATTCATTCGTTCATTCATTAGTGATCATACCACAATCATTCATTCGTTCATAAACATTATGATTCATAAACATTAACATTCATAACAATAATATAAACACTTACACCTTCTTCCTCCGGGCGGTGGACAGGTTAGCAAGACCCGACCACCTCACACATAGTGGCTAGTGAGGTTCATGAGTCCTCAAGAGCCTGATTCCCCTTCCTTGCTAAAGCTCCTAACGACGTCGGTTGCGTTGTCATTGTTTGCTAGGACTAGTGGACGGGGATCACGTCAACCCAAGCTTTCCCCGATAGCCACGTAAACATAGTCCTGGGCCCCATTAATCATTGTGTTCACTGATCTCGCCAAAACATTGGGTAAGGGTTCATAAAAGAAAAGGGTTTACATTGAAAAGCATAAACTCTTTTGAAAAGACTCGATATATATATATATATAAATACATATTTGGCTTAAAACCTTCAGATAAGGGATATATCGGGTCGTCATAACTAATAGAAGAGAAACCCACCTTTACACCTTACCGACCAATACCAAGAAGAAAACAAGAGAACTTGAAAGTGTCCTATGAACCCGGTATGTCTCCGCCCTGGAGAAAATTGTACACAAGACAATACAATGCATTCGTGAGACTCAAGACTCTAAATGAACCATATATGACGCACGACAATGCAATGAATGTCTTATAATATGCATAAGAGAGTAAGTCATGGCATGGAGATGCATTAAGGCACATAATCAATCATTTCATTCATTCTTGGAGCTTTCATAGTCACTCAAGTTCATATCTCCCATGTATAGTATCAAATTCGTCCATTAATTCCGAACAAAGATCATAACACATATTTCAACAAGTATACAATTCATATGAATCATAAAAGAAAAGATAAATACGCAAGTAGGGTTCATATTGATAGCAAGGATCCATACATGCACGTACCTGGAGCATTGATGACATATTAAATCATAACTCGTAAAATATTCCACAAAAATCATTAAAATTTATAATAAATAAGATAACACATTATAAAACATGTTAGTATAGCATAGAAGTCATAAAAGAGGTGGAGGAAGATCAAACAAACGATGAAAAACGGAACCGGAGTCATGAGGGTAGGCTGGACAGAATCCACCCCCATGGATTCTGGTCAGAAACCCACTGACTCAAATCCACCTTTGGAAAAATCCACCCCGTGGATTTGTGTCTGTAGTGGAAAAAAACACACAAACAAGGCATGCACGAAAGGAGAAGGAAATAAAGCATGTTACCAACTTAAAACCTAATGAAATGCATATAAATTCAGGCCCTAAGCTCCTACATACATGCCAAAACCGAAGCTAAATCATGAGAATGGAAGAGATGCTCATATATGTTCATGTTCTTTAAGTTTCATGAAAAATCATTAATGGTAACTTCCAAATAACTCATCTATCATACAATACAAGTTTAAAGAGACATAAGTGGAGGTCTTAGGATCATATATCATGCTTCATACTAACATAAATCACAAGAACTCATGCAAAATTCATCAAAGTTTCAAAAACCCTCACTATTCATTATCTTCTCCAATCCTAACTCAAATCATGGTGAAATCATGCAATAAGGGACTTAAAAATAAGGAACCACAATGAGATACACAACATAAAAATGGGATTACCTTTCAAATTGGAGAAGAATTGGATGTGAGATGAGCTCAAAATCTCAAATGGGGCAAAAAGGGTTCTTCTTTCTCTTCTTTCTCTCCTTTCTACCTCTTCTTTTGGCTGAAAATATCTTGTCTTAGGGGTGGGATTTCGTGGGGCTGAGGTATAGGAGAGAGATATGAGTGTATCAAGTGGGCTAGATCATGGGTTTAGTGTAACGCCCCAGTTTTTTTTAGTAAGTAGTACAACATGACGTATGTGTTTACCAAATTGCGCGAAATAATTATTATACGTGTTTTATATATTTAATTTTATTTTAATTATAATTAATGTTAATTATGTTAATTATTATATTATAAGTTTTATTAATATTAATTTATATAATATTAATATGTTAATGCGCTAATTGAACTTAATTAGTAAATTTGTTATTAATTCATAATTGATGCATGCATGTATTTATAATTATATAGGCATTTAATTTTTATATTATTTATAATGTTATTAATTTTATTGTTACATTGTTTATGAGCCAACATTTACGTGCTTCGTTTTTATATAAATCGATACCGAAATTTCATGCAAATTTAATATGTTGGACTTATACGTGTCTTGTATATGAATATATGTTCGTTTTGTATTTTCGGATTCATTTGCATGTGTTTCGGATTTATTTTATTTTTGGAATCCAAGTCGGGGGCTAGCGAGCAATTAGCGCACCCTTGGTTCCGTATTTAATATCTTGAGCTCGGGAACTCGGATTCGAGTTCCGTCAACTTCGTTGAACTCGTATCGAAGATTCGGGTTTAATAAACTTAGCCTTATATTTTTCCGAAATCATTTGAACCTCCGAAATTCAACCGAAAAATGAAACGGCGACGAAACTGACCATGTTTTACTAAAATGGCCATAACTCATCCAAACTTTAACCAAATTAACCATGGTTTGATGCTATGGAACCCTAACTCAACCACCTAACCTGTTATACCATGCCCTAACCAAACGTATCCTCACACAAACCACAAATCTCAGCCAAAGTCACTGAACTTCCAGTTTCTCCCCTAACCCTTGAGGATCTTGGAGATTCAAAGCTCAAATCTCCTCCAAACCTTCATTAATCAACAAGGTAAGCTTAGGGTTCTAATATATGTTCATTTCTGGTCATTTTCATCCTTTCATCCCTGAATTTGAGCATGTTTTCATGGATTTTCGGCTGCTTCTATGAATAGTTAGGTTTGAGCAATTTTGATGATCTCTTTCGATTCTTGATGGATTTGAGTGATTCCAAGCTTGAATATGATTGTTTCGACATCCTCTTCTCAATTATGATCATTGATTACATGGTAGCTGAAGTATTTATGAGATATCATTTATGGTTCTTTGAGAAAATTTTCATGTAATGTCACGTATGCTTTCTTTCTGCGTTTGAGCTCTCTTGGGACTGATATATACGTTGAATTTGTGTTGTTTTGCTACGTTTTGGATAGCCTAAACTGACCTGAATTTGTTGAGTTAAAGGAGTTCATTCATGCCCTGTTTTTTCGTGGAATTGGTGCCCTGTTTTTGGACTGAATCTTCTACTGCCAGCTGCTGCGTCTTCTTATTCTTGTTACTGTCAGTTTTGTGAATTGTTAGGGCTGGTTTGTTGTTGCATTTCATGCCATTTGTTGCTGCATATCTTACCTAAATGTTACTTTAGTTGCTGCTGCGTTTTAAGCCATGAAACAGGGGTTATATGTTGAGCTACTGCATGCATTTGACACGGGCATGTCAACCTTTTCCTTTTCAGCATGACACGGGGGTGCAAAACTGTCTGATATCTCTGTACCGAGACACGGGGGTGTCCCGGTTTGCTCTATATTGGTGACACGGGCGTGTCACCTTCTGAATTTTATGCATGTGTTGTTGTTGCATGCATACGTATCAATATATATATACATATGCCAATGCATGAGATTTACATGCATGATTTAGGGATTAGCATACATTGTTGTTATATGTTGCTATACGTATGCACATATACACATATATATACACTTAAATAATTTGCATGCATGTTGTGTACGTGTGCATGTATATATATATATATATATATATATATATATATATGTTTATTAAATATTAAATGTTATTTGATTTAATCGAATTATAGAATTTAATTGTTATCTATTTCATGTTTTATTTAATTTCTGATTTTAAATTGAATGTATGTAATTGTTTATTTTCTAATTAGAAATGTGATTTAACTTATGCAATGATTATATTTGAATTTCTTGAATTGAATTGATTGGAAATGTGAAATTATGAATTCGAATGAAGGTGAACGAATGATTGAATGACTTGATTATATGATTTAAATTCCTTAATAGTGCACATGAACATTTTCATAACATAATCTTATCTTTTATATATTCATATCATCATCATTTCATTGCCGAGCGTCTTATTTGGTCATATTGAGTCTCACTTCACCTCTCTTGCACAGATTTTGATTCCGTTAGAGATGAGGCCGGTCCGTGAGGCTCTTGTGTTCTCCTTTTGCCGTTTAAGGTGGGTTTCTCTACTATTAGATAAATGACCCTATATACTCTCAACTTGTAAAGATTTCAGCTAAAAACTATTATATGTATATAGAGTCGTTTTCAAGAGTAATTGATTTCAATGTAAAGCCCTTATTTCATGAACCTACCTAATGTTTTGGCGAGAATGAAAGAATGAATGCACAGAATGGGGCCCAGGGACTTCGTGTGAGTGGTGACCCAAGGAGGCAAGGGCTGACGGTGATCCCTCACACTAGTTCCGCCAATGAACGGCGTAACCGGACCTCGTTAGGAGTTAGCGAGGAATGGACGCTGAGTGCCATCTGGGGAGTCATGTTCCCCTTTTGGTCAATGAATGGGTGGATGGGCCTTGCAAACCCGCCACCAACCCGGAGGAAGAAGGTGGAATGTTAATGATTGTGCACGAAAGAATTGATATGCATGAAAAGAAAGAAAGAATGAATGTTTAAATGAATTACACAAGGTGTTGGTTGGAGATAATGCACGCCCACTCGCCGGGCCAATAATGACCAAATGTTAATGAATCGTTATAATCCCTTTTGATGATTTCTATTCACCCACTTGGGAAACTCTTTAAAAACCTCACTTGGGATTATAGCTTGCATGTGAATGTTTAATTACTGTCGTATATTATATTTATGCCCTGTTTTATACCCACCAGTCCCTTTTGGACTGAACCCGTTTGGCTTTCAGCTTTGTCGTGCAGGTGTCAAGGGAGCTAGGTGGGAATACGAGTCATAGGTCTTGCATTCGTCTCTAGCTCTGTATTTTGGGTTTTACACTTGCATACAGTAATTATGATTTGGTATATGAGTACTCTACTTTTGATCCTTGTAGATGAATGTTATTATGGAGCGTACTTGTTTTGAGCCGTGACAGCAATTGATGATGTATATGACTTGTTTTTGGAGCTGTGATGCTCATTGTACATATATATGATGTATGTTCGTTTATTGCTTCCGCTTTAATGTTTATTCTGATTTTATGGTTCAAGGGTTAGTCCCGCCTAGCATAGAGTGTGTGTATGTCCCCGTTCACCGTGATTTAGCTCGGGTATGGATCGTCCATTTCATATTCGGGTCGGGTCTCGGTGCGGGGGATGTGACACCTTGCGCTCGGGTGTTATATTTAGGGTCTAGGGGTGTTATTTAGGTCCGTAGGCTCATAAATTGTCAATGGTTGTCATTTTAGGCGTGAGGTGCTCGTTTCGGTTAAAATTCGGGAATCCAAATGGTCTTAGAAAAATGTGAGGCTTGTTCCATCGAATCTGAATCGTCGATACGAGTCCAATGGAGGTGACAGAACTTGATTCCGAGTTCCCGAGTTCAAGATATCACATACGGAACAAAAGGTGCGCTAATTGCTCGTTAGCCCCCGTTTTGGTTCCAAAACTCAAAATAAATTCAAAACTCAAGCAAAAGAATCCGGAAACATAAAACCAGCATAAATACACATTCATAACACACATATCTCCAACATATTAAATTTCCATGAATTTTCGAATACAAATCATATATAAACGACACGCAAACAAATCACACATGCGCAAGTAGTTCAAGTTGTCATATAAATTCCAATTCAAATATTTCATATATTTCAGTTAATCACATACTTAACAATCAAATAATAAAATTAATTAAATAAAACACTTATAACCAATTAATTCACGCAAGTAGATAAACACATACGTCATGCTATACGATTGAAAAGCGGGGGCGTTACAATCTCCCCCCTTAAAAGAATCCGTCCTCGGATTTACTGCTTCGAACGCAAATAACGAGAGAACCCCATCTCTCGAAAGCAGTAAAGAGAGAGAGAACCCCGTCTCTCAAACAACAAGGAGAGAACCCGTCTCTTAAACAGCAAAGAGAGAACCCCGTCTCTCAAACAACAAAGAGAGGACCCCGTCTCTCAAACAACAAAGAGAGAACCCCGTCTCTCAAACAACAAAGAGAGAGAACCCCATCTCTCAAACAACAAACCAAGGGAATCTCCAATACTCCCAAGTAACACAACATAAAACAGTTACACCCAAGAGCAAATACCAAAAAAAAGAAAAAAAAGAAGGTATCAAACATCGATTACAACAATTAAAGTCACATAAGTCACACAAGGCAGGTAATAAGTATCATTCGCTTCAGTCATCAATTATACAAAGCAATTTAACATAGTAAGTGATCATAGCACATAGCATCAAAATCATTCAAATTAAAATTGCATGTATGAATGTCTCATGGATGCTTCATGTACCGTTCACCATGGTAAAGAAATTTGGTGCTGTTAGTTTCGAAGTCCAATGCATGATCTGCCCCGATAGCTAACTCAATGCGTGACTTGTCTTTAATTCCTTCAATGTACTCCGGTGAAGAGATGACAAACCTTCTATTCCTTCTCTGGACTCCATTCTGACTTTGCCCCTTCTTACCATATTCTATTTGGTTATGCTCTTGGAATTTGAGCCTTTTATCTTGGCCAATACTTGAATCTGTTATTCTCAAGGGTAACTACTCCCAAGATCTTTAAAGTGTGATTCCCATTCCAAGATGGTTATCACCACGGTTATCTCCTTCATGGATTCTTTCTTAATCGAGTTGAGACCCCTGGTTTTTAAAATTTCGATCCTACTCTCTGGATAGTCATCATCCCAATTCATTGTCTAATTAAGTCAAGACCATCAATTCCTTACTCATAGATAAACCTCCTTACTAATTCTTGCGGCTCGATTCAAATTCTTCAATAAGTACTCCTTCTGGTTTCTCTCATCTTATATTCTTCTAGGTTATCATGGAAAAATGCTTGATAACATAACAAGGTTTTATTTTGTTGGATGCCGTACGAACCCCTCCAATACTTGGCTGAATTAACTTCTACAGTCGTTAACATTAAATTTAATTGTCTAATTCAATTCCTTTTTCCTCCGAGTTATCACAACGGTCCCGTAGGAGTTCCTCCATAATTCCATTATCTCCCAAAAGCTGAATTCCATACATAGAAATGTCCAACGAACCATCTCTCCTAAACCCATGGTAATCTTCAACCCGGATTTAATAACTCAACTCTCACTTTGACAGTTTACTCATTAAAACCTTCTTATTCATTTTCAATCACCACCACAAGGACTTTTATGTCTTCCCAAGTTATTCCTACAAAAATATTTCTTTGGACAAAACCTCAAATTTCCAATTGACTCTTGGTCGTGCTCTCCCCCTTAGAATTTCTGCCTTTACATGTTGAACTCCATCTATCTTTCCTTCATCGGGATTCTTGATAAACAAAATTTTCGCATTAGGGGGGATTTAACCAAAATAGCAACCTGAAGATTTTGCCTTTCAACTTCTCCTCAAATTTTGTTGATGTCCGGAACCCTTCTCTTTACTCCTGCTCAGTCCGATACCCCGTCGTCAACTCTAAACTCTTCTTCTTCTTTTTTTCTAAAATTTCCACTCCCATCTTTGTCTCAACTCATTGTCAAAAGGTTCTTCTTCCATTCGGTTTAGTCAAATTCTAATTGCGATAGTAGTTGAAGCATCAAGTGGGAAAGATAACTTAACAAGTAAACACTAAAATAGTACATATGGGGTTATGATGCTAAGTGCATGTAGTGCATATTCTCAACAAAAGAAATGCAACACCGAGTCATCAGTTATAACTCCAAAGCATATAATTCAAGAAGGATTATACAAACTACAATTTCATAATTAGGATATTAAAACACATACTGTAGGAATTTAAATAATTAATTACAATGGATGATGCACATGCTACAAATGCATTGAACCTGTCACCGTAGTGGTGGCTTTAGCGTGATATCTTGTCCTTTGATTCAATTATCACGAGTATAATCTACAAGGTTGAACATTGTTCAATCATTGGTGATGCTTTCCCATCATTGCTTGCTTCTTGGTATCACCATGTCCCAAAGTCCCAAGAAGATGATGCGATTTGAATTCTTTAATGCTCCTAGCTATCTTTGCTTTGCATCCATTTATTAACCCATGATTGCAGCCGTAACAACTAAACCCCTTGACTTGACCCCTTTGCAAAATCACACAATTGCCAGCTCTCTATTCCATGCATCCTAGTTGGAAATCCTTTCAACGTGACTTACATCCGATCCCTTAAATCATCCCGGTTTGACCTTCCAATTGTTCAACCATATCAAACTCAAAGGTCTCGATGGTGGACTTTGGAGAATTTGATCTTGCATTGAACATCTTCATAGTTAGGTGGTAAGAAGTTCCGCACCTACCCCATGGTCTCACATATCCTTTAAGTTGGCCATTCGGGTCCCACGACGCATGTACATTGACAATCTTCAAGGTTTGCAGGGGGGATAGGATTGATGAACTTCTCCATGGTCAAGGCCTTCTCTCATGATGTCGAGCAATAAAATGTAGCTCCATTTCGTAAATCATGAGGATGCAACACCCGCCCTTTCATTCTGGTTAACTCCACCGTCCCTTCTTTGAGAAGTAGAAAATATTCATATTTGAGGTTGATCAAGGCTTTGTTAATGTGGTAACAACCTTTAACTAAAGATTCAATTCGAATATAGATGCGTGTGGATTAGTATATGCTTATGGCACGTAGTTAGATTAATTAACACACACAAGATGCAAAAAGCAACGACTAAAGCAACGAAATTAAAAGTAGATCACATATAACAAGTAATTTTTCGCAAGCAACGAATAACCATGAAAATTCAATGCAATGCACACGTTACCAAGTTGCTCCTATGCCGTACGACCTAAATTGACTCAATCACGACATGAGAACCCCGGTTTTGATCTTGAGGAGTGGAAATGGACTAAAAAAGAGGATTTGGAAAGGAATAAGAAGGGTGAGAAGTTGGAAAAACCCTTTAAGGCCGTGCGGAACATGATTGAGAAAGTCCAATTGGTGTAACAACGGATGAAAGCAGCTCAAGATCGCCAAAAGAGCTACGCCGTTAATAGGAGAAGGGATCTTAAGTTTGAAGTTGGAGACCGAGTGTTCTTCAAAGCATCTCCTCGCAAGGGATTTGCTCGGATTGGTAGAGGAGGGAAGCTTAACCCTCGTTATTTGGGTCCATTTGAGATTCTTGAGAAGATTGGTGAAGCTGCTTATCGTTTGGACCTACCACCGAGCCTAACCCGAATTCACAATGCCTTACATGTTTCTCAATTAAGGAAGTATTATCCCGATGAGTCCGAGATTCGCCCCGTTGAAGTTGTGGAAGAAGCAGATTTGTAACCAGATTTAACTTTTGTCCAAAAGCCGGTAAAGATTTTGGATCGCAAGTTTTAAGTATTGAGGAACCGGCAAATCCCGCTGGTAAAGGTATTACGGATAAGTGATAAAATCGAGGAAGCCACATGGGAAACCGAGGACAAAATAAAGAGGTTTCTTCCGGAGTTGTTTCCGTCCGAGCAGTGAATCTGGGGACTAGATTACTTTTTAGGGGGGAAGCTTGTAACGCCCCGTGTTCTCGTCATGCAGGTACGCGCCCCATACGAGTGAGTTTGAGAGTTAGAATTATGCATGCTTATTTGTATTTGTGTCTAAGTGAAATATGTGGTTAATTCCCCTTATGTGAGTACCATAATTGTTTCTATATTCATTTTCATTACCTAACTTTATACATTTCATTTCATTTCATTCATAACATATACATATTTCATTGCATTACGTAAGCATTGCATATTTTCTATAAATATATATATATATATATATATATATATATATATATATATGTATATTAGATATTAAAGTACATGTATTATATACTTATAATAATTTATTTCACTTTATATATACAACGAATATGTAGCGCCCCAACGCCACAACCCCGCACCGTTGTATCACCCAAGTAACTAGACAAAACATAACATAGATCAGAGTAACTAGTGTTGCCAAAGCAGCGGAATTTCAGAATAATTTAAACTTTTGAAAACATGAATGCAACACAGTAGTACATGCATAAGCACAGAAACAAGTAGCCATAGTATAACATAAAACATTAGTCCAATAGAAAAACAAAGGAACATAATAAAACTGAGTCCAAGTAATTCAGGTCGTACCCTGAACAAGTTCTCATATAAAAACATGCAACAAAAGGTAGAGGTAACCACGACTGCAAAGGACAAAAGAAGAGTAATTAACAATCCTGACTTAACACAAGACCTCCTACAGCTTCAAGATACCTCTAGGAAACGCCGGGCTGCCTACCTGAAACCATGAGGTCAGAAAACAGGGTGGAGGTATTAGTCAAAGGGACTAAGTGAGATAATTCGTAGTAAGAAAGAATAGTTGAACTTGTGGGGTTTTGAAAGGTTTTCTTAGTAACTTTTCTCAAACCAGAAAGATAACTCTTTTATCTTGAAAATGGGATTTTCACAAGCACACACATCAGAGGTTCTGGTTCATACATACTTTATAAACGGGGAACAGGATACGGGATATTTTCAAAAATATGAACCAGACTTTAAAACCAAAGTTTGCCCGCAAGCTAGGCCATATCCATCCTTTACTCCTCAAAACATTTACAAAGTTGGTATTGAGATCCATTAGGACCCCAACACCCAAATACACATGCACCACCCCTTCTCCCCTTATTGTCGCGCCGAGGGAGCTACCCCGCGGTGACGTGCGAAACAGGAGGAATTTACCACCTCTCCCGACCTTCGATGTGGAGTAACCAACCTCCGATTAAACCATCACCAAGGTCAGTACGGCGGCCAGTATCATAGTAGCCATTGGCGCACGCCTCCCGGTCTACTACTAATCATACCGCCAGGGCCCAACATAACAAAAGTTCCAAAGCTTGCTTTCAGAATAACAAAGGTGCATAAGCACACAGAGTTCAGATGACTGAACTTTTAATCAAAGCAGTATGACAGTGAACAGAACGTATGTCAGAGATTATTGACTTGAAACTTGAAGCATTTTCCCAAAACGGGAAAACGTTTAACTTGAAAGGTAGGAATCTTTGCACCCGAAGGCATTGATTTTCAAATCATTTGAATACATAAGAATATTCATGGTTCCAGTTGAAATAGTTAAAACCTCACCTATTTATTTAGATAAGTTGATAGTTGGTAGAAGACAGGGTTCACGCAGTACCCTGCGGATCCCAGAACTCGGTATTATCTCCTGTCAGTGACAGACTACCATGAGCTTAAGGATCTAAGTCCCACACATGATTAATGATGCATGATTGAGTGCGGATAGTCAAGTATTGAAGTATGAGATTGAAGAGAACACGGCACACTTAAACAAGGAATAATCTCTCCCGAAGAAAGAATTCGAGCAAACGATTAGTCTTATGAGAAAGCTCGTGTCAAAAGCTTAGGGGTATGTTCTTAGGGTCTTAGAATAACCCTAATGTGAACTTTGAAACCTACTTTGATCCCTTGCTTTTGAGAATTTCCGAAAAAGGCTTTGACCGTTGAATTCGTCTATTTGAAATGATCAATTAGGTTAAAAGTCAAAATTCTTGGTCAAGGTCAAAGTCAAAGTAAAAGTCAAAGGTCAAGGGTCAAAGGTCAAAGTCAAAGGTCAAGGGTCAAGGGTCACTATTCAAGTATACGGTATATATACTGTACTTATACTGTATGTATATGTGTATTTATATAGTATGTATACAGTATTTATACTGTATGTATACGGCATTTATACGGGGATACCTACCGTATTTTTACAGTATTTATACAAGGTACATACAGTATTTATACAAGAATACATCCGGTATTTATACTAGAATACATACGGTATTTATACAAAAATACATACGTATTTATTAGGGAAATACACATAGTATTTATACGAAAGTATACACGTATTTATACATATTGGAATCAAATACGTATACGTATATTATACATGTATACCATAACATATATCAATTGGTCAAGTAATTATGTACCAATTAATTAAACATGTAACATTTAAAACTATAGGTTATACTTTAATTATGTAACATTAAATAACATGTAACATTTAATTAAATCATGAAATAAATTAAATTACCTAAGTATGATCATAAAATAATTAAAATGTAACATATAACATGCTAGCATAATTGTAACATAATTAATTTGTCTCAAAATTAAATTATGTAACACATTTCATAATAAACTATACTATAAGAATATAATCCATAAATTCATCAATATTTAAAATCATAAATTAAATCACATAATTCATGCATAAAATAAAACATAAATTAAATCCTAAACCTAGCATAATTAATAAATAAATTAAAACATAAAATAAAACATAAATTAAACTAATTAAAACATAAAAAAATAAGAAAACTAACCTTAAGGGGGAGAGAGTGTGGCGTGAGGATGGCTGGTGTGGGGGAGAAAATGAGACCCCAACACACTTATTTATAGTTGCAGGGAAGGACTAGAGTGCAAATATATTTATTTTAGGGACTTAAGGTGGGGTATTTTGTGAAATTTCCAAAAATAGGTTTCCTTCTTTACATAATTGTCACAGCAGGGGTATTCTGGTAATTCTACCTTTCTCCTGCGTATTTTTGAAGTTGGAAAAGTGCCCAAGAGCTAGGAAATAAAATTAGCTTCGAAACGGTTACTCACGGGTCAAAATCGGAAGTACGGTTTAAAAGTTATAAGCTTCGGAAGATTTGATTTTCTTCAATTTCGAAAATTAATTAAATTATGAAATAAATACTAGGATAAAATTTGAAGGTCCGAAAGGCTTTCCAAAAATGTAGAAAAAATCGAGGAACGTTATGGTGATGATCTCAAGGGCTAAATCATTCTAACGAAGGAAATATTTCTTACCGACGGAAATTCTTATTTGAAAATAAATTCTTAAATTGCTCTGGACACATAAACGAAACCTCAAAGCATTGAAAAGAGAGTTGAAAAATTCTAAGAAGATAGGTATAGGTTCTTTAAGGTCTCTTGAATAAAACGGTATAGTGCTGGTTTGGAATTAAATAGTGCTCTTAGGGTTTAAAGGTAGTTTTCCCCCTTTTGGTCACCTAATATCACATATGAGCACTCATTTCAAGTAGGGATGCAAGATATAAATTGTTTTAAATATGGATCAAGTTCTATAAATGCCCTTACGTTGCCCTTAACTTACCTTTAATGATCCGGTCCCGAACCGGGCTGTCACAACCTCCCCTCCTTAAGAAGAATCTGTCCTCAGATTCTCCTCGTGATCTCTGAACAATTTGAGATAGTGCTTTTGCATCTTTTCTTCAGTTTCCCAGGTAACCTCCTCAGTACCGTTCCTTTTCCATAAGACCTTAACCAATGGAATCTTTTTATTTCTTAACTCTTGGAATTTCTTATCCAGGATCTTAACCGCCTTCAACTCGTAGGTCAGATTAGATTCTAACGGAACTTCCTCTACTGGCACCACCTGTGCCTCATCGGCAAAGTATTTGCGAAGTTGGGATACATGAAATACATTATGGATTCCTGTTAAGCTTGCTGGTAGATCTAGGTGATACGTTGTTGGACCCACACGTTCCAGTATCTCAAAAGGTCCTATGTATCTAGGGTTCAATTTTCCACCTTTTCCAATCCTTGTGAACCCTTTCCTTGGCGATGCTTTCAGAAACACTTTCTCACCCACATCAAACTCTAAATCCCTTCTTCTTTTGTAGGCATAGCTCTTCTGTCGGTCCTGGGCGGCTTTCATTCTTTGCCTGATTATCTGAATCTTTTCTGTAGCCTTTTCAATCCATTCGAGTACTTTGGCCCTGGGAGTTCCCTCAGAGGTATCCCTTGTCTCATCCATATCCCAATATAATGGAGATCTGCATTTTCTCCCATACAAGGCTTCATATGGAGCTGCTTGAATTGAAGCCTGATAACTGTTATTGTATGCAAACTCCACGAGGGGTAAACAATATTTCCAACTTTCTGAAAAATCCAAAGCACACGCTCTTAACATATCCTCCAGATATTTAATCAACCTTTCTGACTGTCCGTCTGTCTACGGGTGCGCTGCTGTACTGAAATATAACTTAGTTCCCATCAGACTTTGCACATTTTGCCAAAGTTGTGACATAAACTTTGGATCTCTGTCAGACACTATGCTCACCGGCACTCCATGTAATCTCACAATTTCCTGTTGATAAAGTTTTGCTAAGGATTTAACTTTATCCGTAGTCTTGACCGGTAGGAAGTGTGCTGATTTTATCAATCTGTCAACTATGACCCATATACTGTCTTGTCCTCCCTTAACTTTAGGTAACCCGGTAACAAAATCCATGGTTATTTGCTCCCAATTCCATTTAGGAATTGGTAGTGGTTGTAACTTTCCTACTGGTTTTTGGTGTTCTGCTTTAACTTTTTGACAAGTTAAGCATTTCTTGACATATTCAACAATGTCTCTTTTCATTCCGTTCCACCAAAACTGCTTCTTGAGATCTTGGTACATCTTTGTTCCTCCAGGGTGTACTGTATAACGTGTATTGTGTGCTTCATCAAGTATTTCCTTTCGGATAGCTGAAGGCACACAAACTCTGTTCTTATATCTCAAGATTCCATCTTCACCTTTACTGAATTTTCTCTCATCATCCTTTTCCTTGGAATTGAGACACTTCTTAATCCATTCGTCTATAGCTTGCGTCTTTATCAATTGATCCTTTACCGGTGATGAAATTATTAGATTTGCCAACTTAGCTCTAGGAATCACTTGAGCTGGTTTTCTCCCACACTCTATTGGGTGTCCTTCGACATACGCTATACTAGCCTTTCGACTCAATGCATCAGCCACCACGTTAGCCTTTCCAGGATGGTATTGAATTGTACAATCATAGTCTTCCAGAAATTCCATCCACCTTCTCTGTCTCATGTTTAGCTCCTTTTGAGTGAACAAATACCGCAAACTTTTATGATCCGTGAACACTTCAAAGGTTACCCCATACAGGTAATGTCTCCATTTTGCAAGGCAAAGACAATCGCTTCTAGCTCCAAATCATGGGTGGGGTAGTTGGCTTCGTGTGGTTTAAGCTTTCTTGATGCATATGCTATCACCTTTCCATGCTGCATTAGAACGCATCCTAACCCTTCTTTTGAAGCATCGGTATAAACGGTGTAACCTTCCTTCCCTTCTGGTAATGTTAGTATAGGTGTGGTAGTTAATCTTTTCTTTAATTCCTGAAAACTCTGTTCGCATTTCTCTGTCCATACGAACTTTCCTTCCTTCTTGGTTAACTGAGTAAGTGGTGCTGCTATCTTTGAAAAATCCTGTACGAATCTTCGATAGTATCCTGCGAGTCTCAAAAAGCTTCTTACCTCAGAAGGATTCCTTGGTTGTTTCCAATCCAAAATCGTTTCAATTTTCGAGGGTTCCACTTCGACTCCTGAACCAGATATGATATGTCTAAGAATGAGATGTTTTCCAACCAAAACTCACATTTGCTGAATTTTGCATAAAGCTTGTGATCCAGCAAAGTGCACAACACTAACCGAAGATGTTTGGCATGATCCTCTGGTGTCTTGGAAAAGACCAAAATGTCATCAATAAAGATCACCACGAACTTGTCAAGAAACGGCCGAAAAATCCGATGCATCATATCCATAAATGCAGCTGGGGTGTTCGTTAGCCCAAAGGTCATTACTACGAACTCAAAATGCCCGTAACGACTATTGAAAGCTGTCTTGGGAATATCCTCCTCTCTAATTTTCAATTGATAGTACCCTTGCCTCAAATCTAGCTTGCAGTATATTTGAGATCCTTGAAGTACATCGAATAACTCCTCGATGTGAGGAAGAGGGTACTTATTTTTCACCGTCATCCTGTTGAGCTCTCGGTAGTCGATGCAAAGTCGTAATGACCCATCTTTCTTCTTAACAAATAACACAGGTGCTCCCCAAGGAGAAGTACTAGGGCGGATATATCCTGCCTCTAGTAATTCATCAAGTTGTTTCCTCAACTCTTGAAGTTCAGCCGGTGCCATCCGGTAGGGTGCCTTAGAGTATGGCTCGGCTCCTAGAATTGTCTCAATCACAAACTCTAGTTCACGGTCTGGTGGTAAGGTGTTTAGGTGTTCAGGAAACACTTCTGGGAACTCGTTGATAACCTCCACTTCTTCTATTTTACTCTGAGCCTTTGGTCTATTTAAGAGATAAACAACGAACCCTGTAGCTCCCTTCTGAATCATCCTTTTTGCTTCCATTGACGAAATCATCGGTGTTTGTCCTCCTTGTTCATCTGATGTCTGACTTTCATCCTTTCCTAAGATAACTTCCTTCTTGAAACAATCCAACTTGACTCGGTACTTATAAAGCCAATTCATTCCCAAAATAATCCCATACTTTGTCATCGGTAGTGTAATAAGATCCAAGGGGTAAAACTGATCATTGATTCTTATAGGCCAGCATTTATATACTTGATCCGTTTTAAGGCAAGTTCCTAAGGGAGAACTTACTTCGAAAAGATATGGCAATTTTTCAAGTGGAAAATGTAAACGTGCACATAATTTGGATGCAATGAATGAATGCTTGGCACCAGGGTCGTATAGGACCTTAACTGGCGTGTCAAGAACATTTACCGTACCTTCCACAACAGTTGTAGGATCTGGCTCATCGCATCCATCCAGAGCATAAGCCCTTCCTCTAACCATTGGCTTGTTTGCATTTCCCGCCACCGCCTTACCCTTGCCTTGATACCCTTGCTGTCCTTGCCTACCTTTTACTCTTGGACAATTCCCGAGCTTATGGTCAAGACTTCCACAATAGAAGCACTGACCAGTTTTCTTTCTGCAGGTTGCTTCGGTATGCCCTTGCCTATGGCAGAATTCATATTCATTCTCGTTCTGAGGGGCAAGTGGTGCTTGCGGGGGTGCCATCATTGGTCTCTTTCCTGATCTAAAATTTGACTGATTGACTGAGCTTTTGAATCCCTGTGGTGGTTTCGACTGATATGGCTTCGCATGGTTGGCGGTCATCTTGATCTCTCTATGGGCTGCTTCAGTATTCAGAGCAGTTTCAACTGCCTGAGTGTATCCTTCAAGATTCAGAGGTGCTAAAGCCCATCGTAACTCTGACTTGAGTCCATTAATGAAGCGTTTGGTCTTCCTACGTTCATCAAACAGAATATGCGGTGCATATTATATCAGTCTCACAAACTTGGCCTCGTACTCTGCCACAGATAGCGTTCCTTGGGTAAGATTCATAAACTCGGATTCCCGGGCATCTCGAGCGACTTACGGAATAAACTTGTCCTCGAATGCCCTTACAAACTCAGTCCAGCCGTACCTTATCCCATTTTCAATCCACACATTCTTCTTATGATTCCACCAATTCAACGCTGCTCCTTCCAGGAGGAAGGTCTCAAATTGAACTCGCTCTCTATCCTCCGGAAAGATGTTCATAGCTTCGAAGATCTTCACTAAGCTCGCAATCTAGTTTTCAGCTTTAAGATCATTGGGCTCTCCAAAGAACTTCTAGGGGTTCATTCGGAGAAACATTTCAAGTGTCTTTTCATTAACTGAGTGGTAAGCCCGAGCAAATTGCCTCAAAGTCTCCCCAATTTCTGGTTGTTCTTGTGGTATCGGTGGAGGACGGGGAAATTCCTCAGGTGGTGGCGGTGGGGTGGAATGCGTTCACGTGGAGCTCTTTTCGGGGGCATATTGTCACTATATTCATAATATCACCCAAACAGATATAATGCATGGCGATAAGAATGGTCCATATACTTAATGTTCCATATCAGTAAAATAACAATCAATCATCAAAATTTACACTTAGGCACATTGTCATCAATTCAAAGTGTCACAATTTAATCCATTAAGCAATCATTATTCACAAGTAACAGAAAACAATCACATATATAGATGCACAAAATGAAATGGTATGATCCATGCACGGCCCTAATGGTATCTTGAAGCACTTCTAAGACTCATGACATGATAGGTATAGAAAATAGTAACATTCAATGATATGAGTAAAGCCGCAAAAGATGATGTCATATATGCAAAATTTTGGAAAAGCTTTTATACAAAGGCTATATCTGACCAAAAAGACAAAAAGGGGGAGGACCCGATGCTAAGTCGAGTTGCTCCCGTACAGCCTAAGCTCTCCAGAACATCATCTGTCAAATGTCATAATCTGCCAAAAAGTAGGGATCCCTGGAGTACATATAATCCCCTCTGCACCTGTCGGAAGTCGTCCTATCTGTCATAATATGCTGCATACCTGCTGAGTATATATGCTACTGCTATCTGCCTCTATATATAAGCCCCAATGGTCCGGACTCAGCTCCTCTACTGCTGGCTATGACTGGCTCCATCGCTATCATCAGACACAGCAACATAATCTCCCTGTCGTGCTGGAGATGGGCTCTCCTCCTCAGATGATCCCTCTGTCTCCTGGACCTCTCCTGCATGTGCATCCATAGGGTCCTCTGGAGCAGCTGGCTCACTGTGTACTAGTCCCTCGTACTCCAAAGCCGCCTGCTCATCGGTAAGGTAGAAAGTCTCACAAAGTCTGGCCCTAATCCGGCTCTGATAACGATGGTGCATCTCCATAGAAAAATCCCTATCAGTAGTCGTATATGCCAAGTCTGCCTTTAACTATGCAATACGGGACGCCTGCTAGGCTCTGGCCTGGCGCTCCTTTGTCAATCAAGCCTCCATCTCTCTGGCATGCTCCCGGGCAATATCCCGGTCAGTCCGGTGCTGCGCTGCCAAATCATGGTAACGAATAGCCTCCAGCCGAACCTCTTTCAATCTCAAGCTATCCTGTAGGTACTCGTCCCGCTCAGCCTCAAGCTGATGAACGACCCTATTGGGGTATGAATACCCCGGGTGTCCCCTCTCCTGAGCTCGCTGCCATGTATAGTAACGGGCCCTGCCACGGCGAACTACTGCTACTGTACGAGGGGACTCAAGCTCCTCAAAATATGCCTCATCCTGCTCTTACTGACTCAGGCTGTCCACAACTATAGTGAAAGCAAGCTGGCTCGCACTGTCCATAACTACAGAGTAAGCATAGATATGAATACCAAGATGTAGAGCAAGTAAACTCAAAACATCCTCTATGCTTCGAGCTCCCAGGTTAAGTCTCTTCTTACTTATCCTGAGGCTCTGATACCACCTTAGCTGTAGCGCCCCAACGCCACAACCCCGCACCGTTGTATCACCCAAGTAACTAGGAAGCCTTATCACTCGAGAGATACTTCGGCGAACGGACAGAACATAACATAGATCAGAGTAACCAGTGTTTCCAAAGCAACGGAATTTCAGAATACTTTAAACTTTTGAAAACATGAATGCAACACAGTAGTACATGCATAAGCACAGAAACAAGTAGCCATAGTATAACATAAAACATTAGTCCAATTGGAAAACAAAGGAACATAATAAAACTGAGTCCAAGTAATTCAGGTCGTAGCCTGAACAAGTTCTCATATAAAAACATGCAACAAAAGGTAGAGGTAACCACAACTGCAAAGGACAAAAGAAGAGTAATTAACAATCCTGACTTAACACAAGACCTCCTACAACTTCAAGATACCTCTAGGAAGCGCCGGGCTGCCTACCTGAAACCATGAGGTCAGAAAACAGGGTGGAGGTATTAGTCAAAGGGACTAAGTGAGATAATTCGTAGTAAGAAAGAATAGTTGAACTTGTGGGGTTTTGAAAGGTTTTCTTAGTAACTTTTCTCAAACCAGAAAGATAACTCTTTTATCTTGAAAATGGGATTTTCAAAAGCACACACATCAGAGGTTCTGGTTCACACATACTTTATAAACGGGGAACAGGATACGGGATATTTTCAAAAATATGAACCAGACTTTAAAACCAAAGTTTGCCCGCAAGCTAGGCCATATCCATCCTTTACTCCTCCAAACATTTACAAAGTTGGTATTGAGATCCATTAGGACCCCAACACCCAAATACACATGCACCACCCCTTCTCCCCTTATTGTCGCGCCGAGGGAGCTACCCCGCGGTGACGTGCGAAACGGGAGGAATTTACCACCTCTCCCGACCTTCGATGTGGAGTAACCAACCTCCGATTAAACCATCACCAAGGTCAGTATGGCGGACAGTATCATAGTAGCCATTGGCGCACGCCTCCCGGTCTACTACTAATCATACCGCCAGGGCCCAACATAACAAAAGTTCCAAAGCTTGCTTTCAGAATAACAAAGGTGCATAAGCACACAGAGTTCAGATGACTGAACTTTTAATCAAAGCAGTATGACAGTGAACAGAACGTATGTCAGAGATCATTGACTTGAAACTTGAAGCATTTTCCCAAAACGGGAAAACGTTTAACTTGAAAGGTAGGAATCTTTGCACCCGAAGGCATTGATTTTGAAATCATTTGAATACATATGAATATTCATGGTTCCAGTTGAAATAGTTTAAACCTCACCTATTTATTTAGATAGGTTGATAGTTGGTAGAAGACAGGGTTCACACAGTACCCTGCGGATCCCAGAACTCCGTATTATCTCCTATAAGTGACAGACTACCATGAGCTTAAGGTTCTAAGTCCCACACATGATTAATGATGCATGATCGAGTGCGGATAGTCAAGTATTGAAGTATGAGATTGAAGAGAACACGGCACACTTAAACAAGGAATAATCTCTCCAGAAGAAAGAATTCGAGCAAACGATTAGTCTCATGAGAAATCTAGTGTCAAAAGCATAGGGGTATGTTCTTAGGGTCTCAGAGCAACCCTAATGTGAACTTTGAAACCTACTTTGATCCCTTGCTTTTGAGAATTTTCGAAAAAGGCTTTGACCGTTGAATTCGTCTATTTGAAATGATCAATTAGGTTAAAAGTCAAAATTCTTGGTCAAGGTCAAAGTCAAAGTAAAAGTCAAAGGTCAAGGGTCAAAGTCAAAGGTCAAGGGTCACTATTCAAGTATACGGTATATATACTGTACTTATACTGTATGTATATGTGTATTTATATAGTATGTATACAGTATTTATACTGTATGTATACGGCATTTATACGGGGATACCTACCGTATTTTTACAGTATTTATACAAGGTACATACAGTATTTATACAAGAATACATGCGGTATTTATACTAGAATACATACGGTATTTATACAAAAATACATACGTATTTATTAGGGAAATACACATAGTATTTATACGAAAGTATACACGTATTTATACATATTGGAATCAAATACGTATACGTATATTATACATGTATACCATAACATATATCAATTGGTCAAGTAATTATGTAACAATTAATTAAACATGTAACATTTAAAACTATAGGTTATACTTTAATTATGTAACATTAAATAACATGTAACATTTAATTAAATCATGAAATAAATTAAATTACCTAAGTATGATCATAAAATAATTAAAATGTAACATATAACATGCTAGCATAATTGTCACATAATTAATTTGCCACAAAATTAAATTATGTAACACATTTCATAATAAACTATACTATAAGAATATAATCCATAAATTCATGAATATTTAAAAACATAAATTAAATCACATAATTCATGCATAAAATAAAACATAAATTAAATCCTAAACCTAGAATAATTAATAAATAAATTAAAACATAAAATAAAACATAAATTAAACTAATTAAAACATAAAAAAATAAGAAAACTAACCTTAAGGGGGAGAGAGTGTGGTGTGAGGATGGCTGGTGTGGGGGAGAAAATGAGACCCCAACACACTTATTTTTAGTTGCAGGGAAGGACTAGAGTGCAAATAATATTTATTTTAGGGACTTAAGGTGGGGTATTTTGTGAAATTTCCAATAATAGGTTTCCTTCTTTACATAATTGTCACAGCAGGGGTATTCTGGTAATTCTACCTTTCTCCTACGTATTTTTGAAGCTGGAAAAGTGACCAAGAGCTAGGAAATAAAATTAGCTTCGAAACGGTTACTCACGGGTCAAAATCGGAAGTACGGTTTAAAAGTTATAAGCTTCGGAAGATTTGATTTTCTTGAATTTCGAAAATTAATTAAATTATGAAATAAATACTAGGATAAAATTTGAAGGTCCGAAAGGCTTTCCAAAAATGTAGAAAAAATCGAGGAACGTTATGGTGATGATCTCAAGGGTTAAATCATTCTAACGAAGGAAATATTTCTTACCGACGGAAATTCATATTTGAAAATAAATTCTTAAATTGCTCTGGACACATAAACGAAACCTCAAAGCATTGAAAAGAGAGTTGAAAAATTCTAAGAAGATAGGTATAGGTTCTTTAAGGTCTCTTGAATAAAACGGTATAGTGCTGGTTCGGAATTAAATAGTGCTCTTAGGGTTTAAAGGTAGTTTTCCCCCTTTTGGTCACCTAATATCACATATGAGCACTCATTTCAAGTAGGGATGCATGATATAAATTGTTTTAAATATGGATCAAGTTCTATAAATGCCCTTACGTTGCCCTTAACTTACCTTTAATGATCCGGTCCCGAACCGGGCTGTCACAGAATATATATATATATATATATATATATATATATATATATATATATATATATATATCTCCTAATATATCTTACATTACATTACCTTATATACATATGCATACATTTAATATATCACCTAACTTATTATCTATGTACACAACACTTAATCACTATACACACACACTAAATCTCTAACACAAACAAAAGCACTATTTCACTCAAAACCCTTCACACACTCATACTGTAGCGCCCGAGCGTGAGGCACCACATCCCCCGCACCGAGACCCGACCCGTATATGAAATGGGAAATCCATACACGTGCCAAATCACGGCGAACGGGGACACAACACACACGCTAAGGTAGACGGGAGCTAACCCTTAAACCAAGCATAACCAAAACATAATTAAATCAGAGTGACCATAACAATAGCGGAAGCAATTCAACATAAGTACTTATAGGTACCAACACATAGCAATACATATCGTATTTACATATAGGTACCAACACTTACAACCTGTACAAAAGCCATCACGGCACAAAATAACATAATATACGCTCCATACATAATCATAATACAAGAGTAATAAGAACAAGTAGATATGAGTGTAAAAGGAAATGCTAGACACTAATGCAAGACTTAGACGACTCGTATTCCCGCCTAGCACCTCCAAACCTGCACAAAACAACTAAAAACAAACCGGGTTCAGTCTAAAAGAGACTGGTGGGTATAAAAAAAAATGGGGCATAATATATAATACAACGGAATTTAAACATATACATTCAAGCCCTAATTCCATTCGAAGTTTGATAAGAATTTCCCAAACGGGTAAAACAAAGAAAACATCAATGGAATCACGACTATCATATTCATTCATAAATAATTATAGGGTTTCATCGCCCGACGAGTGGGCGTGCATTATCTCCAACCTTCACCTCGTGTAATCATATTCATAATTCATTTATTTTCATGCATAATAATCTTATGTGCACATTCATACGATTCATAATCATACATATACACCTTCTTCCTCCGGTGGTGGACGGGTTTGCAAGGCCCGACCACCTCATACATTGACCCAGGGGGTATATGAATCCCCCAAGGGCGCTCAGCTACCATTCCACACTAATCTCCTAGCGAGTTCAGGTCTCTGTTAACTGGTTGGGACTAGCACATGGGATCACCGTCGGCCCTTGCCTCCCCGGATAGCTACATGTGCTAGGTCCCGGGCCCGTGCATCATTAACAATCATGTCTCGCCAAAACATAAGGTAGGATTCATAAAAGAAAGGCTTACGTTTGAAATCATTTACTCGAGAAAAGACTCTATATACGTATATTATACATTTGGTTTAAAACTTTGCACATTGGGTTTATATAGGGTCATTTAAGCTAGTAGAAGAGAAGCCCACCTTGAAGCGGCAAAAGGATAAGAGTAGAGCCTCAAACAACGCCCTCGTTTCCAACTAAACCCGAATCTGTGCAAAAGAGGTAGTGTGAGACTCAAAATGACCACATACGACGCACGGCAATGCAATGTGGATGATATGAGATGCATAAGAAAATGTTCTCAAGTCATGGAAGTATTCTTATGCACAATTAACACAATAAAGTCACATAAACGTTCAAAATCATTCATTGCATTCAATAAGTGGAAGTACCAAGTTCATTCATTCATAAATCATAACAAAACAAGCCATAAACTTGATACATTAATCATAACACATAATAATACATATTAACATAGCATAGAAGTCATAAAAGAGGTGGAGGAAGATTAAACAAGCGGAGAAAAAGAAGAAAAACGGAACCAGAGTGACGAAAAAAACGCAGTACAAAATCCACCCCCATGGATTTCCAGAAACTGACTGACCTAAATCCACCCTAGCGGATTTTTCCAAAGGGAAAAATCCACCCCCATGGATTTAAGTCTGCGGCCAAAAAACACAAAAACAAGGCAAAAAACCGAAATGGAAGCTAAAAGGCACAAAACCAACTCACAAATCTCAACCCAAAAGCATGTAAAATCAGGTCATAACTCATATATTCAAGCTATATCACATTAAACAACAAGAACTCCAAGTAAAGCATCAAGGAATTAACATCCAAATTATAACTCCAAGCTCCATCAATGGCAAGACCAAGAATCTCCAACAATCCTGCAATACAAGTTCATATCCATCTAACTCCATGACAAAGGGTCAAATATTACTCATGCAACTCAAAGAAAATCAAAGGAAATCAAAGTTGATCATCAAAATGCAAAAAGGGCCACTATTCATCATCTTCTTCCAATATAACTCATAAATGGATGAAACCATGCAAAATTCAACATAAAGGGATTACCAAGAGCTATACTACTCAAAAATAAGCTTACCTTCAAGAAAAAGTGAGGAAAGATAGGGAGATGAGCTCAATTTCTCCAAGGGTTGCACTATTCCTCTTTCTTCTTCTCTTTTCTTCTTCTTTTCTTTTCTTTGGCTGAATTTGGGTGTGTGACAGGGTGGGATTTCGGTTTGGGGCTGAAAGATAGAGAGAGAGAGAGATACAAGGACGTCATTTAGGGCCGTAACTTGGAGAAAAGTCAATGGTTTGTCGGTTCTAAGCACGAGGTACTCGTTTCGGTTGAAATTTGAGAATCTAAATGATCTTAAAAAGGCATGAGGCTTGTACCATTGTCTCCGAATTGTCGATACGGATCCAATGGAGGTGACGGAACTCGAATCCGAGTTCCCGAGCTCAAGATAGCACATACGGAACCAAGGGTGCGCTAATTGCCCGTTAGCCCCCCGATTTGGTTCCAAGAATCTAATTAAATTCAAAACTCATGCAACCAAGAACAAAATCATGCAACGAACACATAGGTAAGATCATAATACACATAATTCATTTATACCAAGCTATCACGAAAAACGGAAATCGAATCGGAATCAAACAAGGTATAATCATATGCATATAAGCAAATACGTTGGAAATTCAAATAAAATTCAAATAAAATAAAAAATAGATTCAAGTATGGCAAGAATGAAATAAATAAATGAAAGTTAATGTAATTAAACAATTAAATCACGTAAATAGTAAACACATACGTCATACCTGTACGGCCGAAAAGTCGGGGCATTACACATACAGCCACCCCATTGATCCAAGAAGAAGAAGGACAAGGAAGAGCCAAGCCATATTCATCATCATCTTCATCACCTTCATTATTTCATTTCCTTCATTTCTTCATTTCCATTCAAGGTATATATATATAAATATATATGGGTGTGAATAAGTATGTGAATGTGGGTTTTGTTGAGGAACTTGTGAACTAAGTGTGTATTCTTGATTTTATGTATGGATATGTGTATTTATATGAATACCTTTGAATTTATTGCAAGAATACATTGAGTGGTTGGTGTATTTATTGATATGTTTTGAAATGAGGGTTTGGTGAATAGTTGTGGGTGTTTTTATTGGTGTAAACTTGTGATATTTGATGCGTAATTGAAGTATAAGGTGTGTATATGTGTTATAGACTTGTCTTGACTTGCTTTTCCTTGTTGGAACTTGTTTTGGGTTAGATTTGTTGCTGCACCGAAAGCTACCCTGCTATTCCCTGTTTTTGAGTTTTGGTTCCCGGCCGGGAACCTTTTCAGTTCAATTTTTATCCCGGCAGGGATCCCCTTGTAGGGAATTTTTTGACCATCGATCCCGGCTGGGATATTTTCCAGTTCAAATTCCATCCCGGTCGGGAGGGTGATCCAGGGGAGTTCACTGGTAGGCCGTCCCGGCCGGGACCCATTTACACTAAAAATCCATCCCGACCGGGATAGTCCACTGGGAGTCCAACCTTGTGTATTTTAATTAATTCATGCCTTTTATCCATTTTCTCTCGATCCATGCTTTCTTGTGAATTAATTATGAATTGTCAATCATTGTTTTATCAATTTTAATATCTCACGACATGCATAATCATGCCGTTGGTCAAATATTTGGTGTATAAGTCTAGAGTCTTAAGTACACTTGTGTTTCTTACACAAAGCTCGATCCAGTTATGCAGTAGCAGGGTCTGCAGGCTTCTCTTCTTCTTCTTCTTCTTCTTCTTCTTCTTCTTCTTCTTCAGTTCTCTCTCTTTGGTCAAGGTGAGGTTTTATTTCTAAATAATTAAAATCCATAATACCTTGTGTGACGATTTAAGCCAAATGTATTACTTATAAATATATTTTCAGAAAATGATCACTTATGTAAAAAGTTTCCAAATGTTTTCACGAAAATTAGTTTGGCTAGAATTATTCACGTATTATTGGACCCGGGGAAATGTGTGCATGGTGACCGATACGACATCGGGCCATTGGACTATTCATTGACATAGAGTACCTTTGAGAATTTCTCACGTGACCGTGTAGTATAAAAGGTGAGTTATTATTGAGCCGGTGGTGTTACCCCATCGAAGGAGCGGGTAGGAGTCATGATCCCCCGACTCAATATGGACCAACGAGGTGGTAGGGCCTTGCAAACCCTTCCACCGCCGCGGAGGAAGAAGGATGGAAAACTATGTTTTATTACGATTATGATTATGATTACGATTACATTACGTTTACGAATGTGCATGAACGCCTTATAATTTGAACTTAATGAACACACTATGGGAGTAAGGTTGGAGAATTTCCCTCTCGCCGGGCCACGTTTTATTATTATGAAATTGTAATATAATTAATGGATATTCGTAATTCCGAGCCATATGACTCTTAACTTTCCCACTTGGGATTTCATAAAACTTTACTCGGAGTTATGAATTGCATGTTCATGCGATATATTTACTTAAGCCCCTCACTCTATCTTTTGACTGAGCCCCACATTGTATTTAGATCTTTTGCAGTATGCTAGGCGGGGAATAAAGCCTTAAAGAGTCTTTATTTTGAGTCTAACACGTCTCTTGTTCATCCCCATTATTTTGCTACTTTAATATTTTGGGATCTTGTACCATTCTATCCTTGGATATGCTTGTTATATTTGGGCCGTGTAGGCCATTAGGGGTTGTAATTATGTTTTGGTATATAAGTATTGTACACTTTATTATGTTGGTTGGATTCTTTGCTTCCGCGTTTATTTTTTTGCATCGTTCGAATCTGGTTCAAGGGTTAGCCCCACTTAGCTAGGTTGAGTTCTTTCTTCTTGTCACCCGTTCGCCACGTGTTTCACTCATGTATGAAAAATCATTTCATGCGTGGATTGGACTCATGGTGCGGGGGATGTGGTGCCTATCGATGCGGGTGCTATAGTAAAACAACAACAACAATAACCACAACAATGCATCCCAAAAATAAAATGAATAAATGGTCTTGGGATCGACCAATGCATGCGATGTTATGCCATGTATGCAATTGTACCTTCCACCGTGGCATTTTGATCAACCTCGGCCGCTCTTTCTCCTTCTCCACCCAAGGCATACGCCCGAGCTTGAATCGCGGGCCTTTGATTTCATCCCGGCACATAATCCGGCATCTTGCGCGGACATTGATCTAACACATGCTCTGAGGACTTGCATCCAAAGCATCTATTATGAAGTTTCAAATAATTCTCCGACAAGTGATTTGTTCGTCGGTAATGCACACACTCGGGACCCTTTATAGTCAAAGGAGGATTTGGATTCTTCGGTTCAGGTTGTGACGCCCAGAGCGATAGGCCACCACATCCCCTGCACCTAAACTCGAACCCACATATGAAATGGCTTTCCATACAAGAGCCCAAGTCTAAGCGGACGGGGACCTACACTCACACACCAGGCTAAGCGGGGCTAAGACTCGAACAGAGCGCGCAAACTAAACAATTAAATAAGCAAAAGCAACAAACATGATCAAAAGAGCTCATCATATAACGAACAATAACATTTAAATGGCCTCACGCCAAAAGATCGAGTACATCTAACAAGTATTCATCAATCTCCAAAATATACAATCTGAATATCAAATATATAAAAGTATCTAAATGCAGGAAATATGTATGCAACTCGACCTAGACTTGTAAGTACTACACGACTCGAAGCACTTCCCTGCCTAGCTCAAGTTAACCTGCAACTGAAGGTGGGAAAAGAGAGGGTCAGTCAAAACTCGACTGAGTGAGGGGGCTAAATGCACACCCACAACTAAATAAATATAGAGCATAGCAAGTAGTAAAGGAGATGGTCCTGAACCGAGCCAAGGTTTTTCATACCAAAATGTTTTCTAAAGCATAACATATAATACATAGAGATATCCTAACTCAATTCACAATCCATCGAACAAAACATAAACATAAGTCCAGAGAGAACGGACTATCCCTTACTCCTTCAAACATAACATAAAAACTGAAATCATAAATCAATCCAACCCCAACAACCATGGTGTTCGAGAATCAAACCCTCTTCACCTACTTACATATGTACAAGGGGTAGCGAACCCACAGTGCACTCAGAGCATCACGCCTCATTAACCTCCAAGAATCGCGCATAACACTATGATTGGGAATCACGCACAGGCTTAACCCGATGGCCCTTGCCGTCCTGGGCATCCTTAACCACAATCCCCGGGGCCCAACATACTTTAGCAATAAAAATTTCGTTCTTTCAGGGCATACTCACTCATACATAATCGTAAATGAATTTACAAACATAAGCTTGTATATACTTATACTTATACCGAATTTCATAACTTAAAGCTTATTCGTAAGATCATAAACATAACTTAAATACATTTATTTAACTATATATTAGGTATATAGTCGCATGTGGGGTGAGAAATCAACACATATTAGGTCATAGGTCGCTTAACTACAAGAAAAAAATCCTAAACCTCACCTTGTAACAAAAGGGTAGAAACTGGGGCCGAAACCGAGCAAGAACACCTACACCTCGGGCTCGTGGACGTTCGGAAGAGGCTCTAGAATAAAAGAACATAAGGCCCGAGACTTAGACTCAATTATGAACCAAATAGACGCTCAACAATGCTCATGCATGAAATGGATGTAGTTGAAGTGCATATACGTATCACTTAAAGCATATAAGTTCATAAGTCGGAAATCACGTATCAAATGAAGCTATAAATTTAATATATTGCACATAACATATAGTGTAACACGTATACGATGCGTATCAGTCATAATAATGTAAAAGAAACAAGCATAAGAAGCAAAAAAGGAAGAAAAATCACATGTGCATACAAGGTAGGGGCTAACGGCCGTTAGCCCCAAGCATGCATAAAACTACTAACGCCCGTTAACTGGTACAGGTGTATTTCCTGCACAGTTAACGGCCGTTACCGCTGCCCATGATCACAGGCAGTAACCCCCGTTACCTGGCAGAGTGGCTCAGACAAAGGAGGTAACGGGCGCTACCTCCCAAAGCTTGAAAATGCCTTAACGGGCGTTAACAGCCCCAGACGTCCAAAACCTGCAAATACTCGCCTGAAGCAATGAAGCACAACAATAAGACAACCAAGGCAACAAGAAGCTATGCAAGAGATCACCTAATTCAAGCTAGAAAAGAAGCAAACTTGTATACAATACTCAAAACTTGATCACAATTCTCATATTCATGCATAACTTAAAGAATTCATCCAAAATTCTCAACTCTCATGCTCCATCATCAAGTTCATAAATGAAGAGATTGATCAAGCTCAACTACCATGGCCTAAGATCATAAATAAGCATTGAATGAACTCCTTAGATCAACATACAAGCACCATAATTGCAAGAATTCAAGAGATGCAGAAGAATTACCAAACTCTTCCAAACCCTTCCTATTCACAAGGCATACCAAAACCCATGAAATTCTAACTTAGAGCATGATTCTTATGGAGTATTAGATGCAAGACAACATGGAGAGTTCAATTGTGATCTTACCTTAAAGAAATGGGGCAAGAAAAGTTAAAACTTGAGCTTAATGTGATCAACAATGGAGGTTTATGCTTTGGAGCTTCTCTTCTTCCTCTTTCCTTTCTTTTTGGTTCGATCTTATCACACAAAGAGAGAGGGATGACTGAGTTTTGGTTAAACAAAAGTCAAGGCTAGAGTTGATGTAACATCCCGCTCGTCCGATTTATAAGGTACGCCACGTTCCAACCTTTTAATGTGTTTAATTATGTGATTTTATATTTTTCGTGGCCCTATTGAACTCTTTTAGAGTTTAGGGGCCCCTTTGTAATTTTCTCTTTTTACGGGTCTTTTGGACATTTCTCGTTCGATCGAGTTTTCGACCTTTTTGACCCCTTCAACGCGTTTGGGGCAGCGAGACGAGTCCGTAGACTCTGAGTTTGCCCAATTCTGACTTCGTTAGCCCGTTCTTCCGACCGTTTTTACGTACGAGGAATCGAGATATATACCCCGAATCCTCGTAATTCGTGCCAAACGATCAGACTCAGCCTCTCTCCTCCTCCAGCGTTCCATTGTTCCACAGTTACTATTCACACAGGGGAGGTGTAATTACACGCACAAGCCCGTTCTCGCTCGTTTCTCGACGGAATTCGAACTGTGATTGTGGAAAATTATCAGCTCGACGAGCCCGTCACATTGGTACAAAAATTGGAGGCTAAAAATCAGCGGTGGTGGCGCTACGGCGAGCAGTAGGCGGAGCGGCTTAGAGCCGCCACTTCGCCGCCCATTCGCGGCGGCTTCCGTCGGAGATTTTTCGACACGCGCCCCTGACCCATGACGAGGACTTCCCGGCGCAACCGATGGCGTTGGCGGCGCAACCATCCGGATAGCGGCGGCGGCTCACGCGCCGCCTGAAAGTCACGTCGGGCGGCGGCGTTACTGTAGCACGCAGCTCCGCCGCGTTCCGGCGGTCTTTTCCGGCGAGAGGGGCCGGTTCCCTACGATTTCCGGCCTCAGAATGATGCGAATCGCGGCGGAAGTGGTGGTTCCGGCGTGGCAGCGGTGGTAACGTATGAAAGGGAGCTTTTGTTCTTGAGTGAAAGAGAGCTTTTCCGGCGATCTTTTGGCAACGGTTCCTTCTGACAAGTTGTTCCTCACGTCAAGTCCGAGCTATTCGTGGTGGTGGCGGCCCAAGAACCGGCCGGCGGCGGTGAACCGGTGGCGAACCGGGGCTGGACCGGTGGTCCGATTTTCCGATGATTTTTCTGGGGTTTGGCTATGGGGCTTTCGTAGGGCTCGTTATGGGCTTTCCAACGGTATGTCCGGATTTTATTTTCGTTCAGCTGTTTGTATTTAATTTCAATTTTCGAACTAGGATTTTAGTTCGGTTTTTTGTCAACCAAATCCGGTGTGCTTGGTATTTTCTGAAATTGGTTGAGGGCTTTTGTCAACCAGGCTGAGGCGTACGTTTCTGTCCTTCCGGGGAATTTTCCGACCACCGGAGGTGGTGGTCCGGCGGCTGCACGTGGCGGTCCGATGGGTTCCGGAGGCGGCGTTCCGACGCCCTTCGTACAGCGAGTTCCTTTCGTCGTGGTGAGTCCAACGCCACTTTTCGTTCGTCAATCGGATGTCCGGTTGATTTGTTGTGATTTATTTTGTATAACTTGAATATTTGGAATTAATTGTTTTAATTCCTAATTGGTTGAATCGTCGATCGAAATGTACTCCTATGTGTATGAAATCATGTATGATATGAAATATGATAAGTATGGACTTTTTAATTTGTAAATTGAATCCCGATTTATTGAATTTATGCTAATTGATTAGATTAGAGGGGGTGTTTGTGTAATTTTTGAAACAAGATGAATTTGTTTGATTTAATTAGTTCAACCTTGATAATTGAATCCATTAGGTAACGTATGAATTGGGCATGTTACGTAGGAATTATATGAACTTAGTATGATTAGAATTTGATATGAAACCTCGTGGGATTTATTTTAAAACTCGAAGCATGCTATCACGATTTGTTTAGTTTTGTAATACGTGTGAATTTGTATGAAATTTAATATGTAAACTCTGCTTATGTGATTGCATTTCGTAAGTGCTTGAACATTGTCGTGCGTCTCTGTGTGGTTGTCTAAGTTGAGTCTGAGCCCTGTGTTGTGTTTGTGTGTTCAGTTGGTTCAGGTGCACCCGGGGTGGTGACAAGTGAGTCTTGCAGGTTCTGGGGTGGACCATCTGCTTTGTGTTCGGCTGTGTTTGGTACCAGGTGAGGTTAGGATATAGTTATACCCTATTGCAACGTGCTCGTTTTCGAATGCATGCGGTTTTATAAGCCTTATGTATATGTAGATATGTGCGAAGTACGTATTTTGTTGGTTTTGTCATATGGTTTGATTTGAAAATACGAAACGCTATGTATGAGCCTATGTATGTTTTGTTTCAGTTCTGTTATGATTCCGAGGTCAGTATGTGTGATATGTACGTGTGATACGATAAGCACTATATGCATGAGATATGTCTGTCTGTCTGTGTGTGGCAAGTTAAGTTTCCGATATATGTCTATTTATCTGTGTGATGGGCCCCGGAGATTGTGGGTAAGGGAGACCCGGGAGGACCATGGGGTCGACGGTTACGACCCCTGTGCACTTCTCCACCAATGGGAGACTTAGTTCTCCTGTAACACCCCGAATTTCAGACAGTCAGGTACGCTCGACACGTGTGGGTTTCGAGCGTAGGATTTTATTTTATTATTTTCGTGTATTTAATTTATACGTGTTATATTAATGTCTATAAATTTTGTTCAACATGATTACGTGAAAATTATATGATTTTCATTTCAAATTGAGAATTCTAGTATGAATGGAATTTAATTGTTACATGAATTAAGTGTCCAACTTGTACTAATTGCATAAGTGTCCTTAATTGTTCATTTTCTCTTCTTTAAGGACCTAATTGCATGAATATATTAAGGACCTAATTGATCATTTCCAAACCTTAGGTACTCAATTGCATAACTTATAGAACTTTAGGGATTTGATCATAAATATTCCATTTTTCTCCCAAATATATCGGTATACATTTCTTCCACAATCATCATCTTCATTACATGCCAATCATCCCATATTTGCTTCCTTGCTCCACCGAACCAAAAGCCTCCAAAAAGGGAAGGGAAGATTTCATCAAATTCATCAATTCTTTTCAAGAAAATTAGGAGTTTGGAGCTTAATCACCCATGTTCATCATCTTCTTCCATCTATTTTCACTTCAAGGTATATATGATCATATATGTGAATTCTTGATAATAATTCATGAAGCTAGGGTTTGAGGTTAAATGGAATATTATGTGTTTTGGTTGTTAGAAGCATGAGCTTAAACTTTAGTCTTGAATTCTTGCATGAATCTTGAGAATCCTTGGAGAAATTGGTGATATATTATGGATATATATGTAAACTTGAATTGATGATTAAGGTGTGATATAGGTGTTTATATTAGTCCTTTTGGTATCTTAATCATGCAAGTATATTTCTTTTCATGAATAATAATATTTGGAATTGATTATATGAGTTTGATAAGCTTGGATGATGGTTCGTGCATCCTCTATTCTTCTCCCCTGTTTCTGCATCTTCTGTAAAACGGGAACGACCCTTCCCGTTCCCTTTGTAACTGGGGAACGACCGTTCCCATTAATTTGAATAATGTGCAGGCGGCGAGGAGGGGAACGACCGTTCCCACTTTGTCTCACAGACGGGAACGGCCGTTCCCATCTTCGGGGAGCCCGACAGGCGGGAACGGCCATTCCCACTTTGAACTGAAACCTGGAATGGCTGTTCCCAGCTCTCTTGTAGTGCAGAAACTTTCTGCATAAAATTGGAATTTTGGAACGTCGTTCCAACGGTTTATTTGATCCCAAATTGCTATTATATGATCGATTACATGCCAAAACGTGATATTTACATACTACATTGTGTATTGCTCGATGTCTCGTATATGATCATGCCGTGCGTCTTATATGAAGTAATTGTCTTGAACTATGGTCTCATGCACGTACATTGTCCCGTTTCTTGTCCAGTTATTCTCTAGGGTGGAGATTGTCGAGCATGAATACGTTCACGCATTCACGAGTCATGTGTCGCCTGTCAGGTGAGGTTTAATTTCTAGTTATATAGAACCTGTATAACCTTTACGTGATTTTTGGCCAAAGCTATTTATATTTATAATTTCATGAAATCACTTATCATTTCAAGTTATGTTAGTATTCATGAATCAAGCAAGTCATGTTCATGAAAGCAAGTAAATGCATTCTCCTGGCCAGGTCCTCCTTAGTGAGGGCACTGGGCTGGTCTTCGGGCGGGTGGTTGTCCGTCCAACCACAGGAAGAACAAAGCCCTATCGTGTACATGCGTTCTCCTGGCCAGGTTCTCCTTAGGGAGGGCACTGGGCTGGTCTTAGAGCTGGTGGTTGTCCATCCAACCACAGGAGGAACAAAACCCTATCATGAGCCGAAGGAGACTGGGGATGAATCCGGCACCACGGGTTGTCCTCGGGTTATTGCATGATTTTCATTCCATGAACGTGTTACATGATTACACTATCGCATGATTGCACGATAATTGAAATGCATGATCACCTAATGATTAACAAGCAAGCAAGCATGTTTATCGATTGCATGAAAAGAATAAGTATTTAATATTGATAGTTGTATTCTCGGGCGAAGCTATATTATTATTGAACTTGTATGTTTATCTTTTATAAATCTTTACCCGAGAATATGACTTGCATGTTATCTGCGCTAATATATATATAAACCCCTCACTCGGTCTTCACAGACTGACGCCTCCACCTTTCAGGTTATTGCAGGTGCACGCTAGGCGGGAGTTGAGTCGAGTCGAGTCCAGTTTATGTTGTCGTGTCATCCGTGGTTCGTGTATTTAGTTATTATTGTTAATTATGGAATTGTAGTTATTGTTATTGCTTAATTGAAGACGATAATGTAATGATATGTAACTTTAGAATATATCTTATTTGGAAGATGAGAAATTTCATGATTGGATAAATGGAAATATGTGATTGAAACTAGTTTATGCTTCCGCTTTATTTTGTTGCATGTATTAGTAATCTCGCCTAGCTTGTCGTGTATTGCATTGTCACCCGTTCGCTATAGGTTGGTTCATGTACGGATTGGCCGTTTCGTGTGTGGATTGACCTATAGTGCGGGGGTGTGGCACCTCCATGTGTCCGGGGTGCTACACCAAAGGTGGTATCAGAGCCCGGTTGCAAAACCGAGGTTCAAGTGTCGTGTCGTGTCGAGTCTAGGTCGTACGGCATAGGAATTATTTGACAATCTCAGAGTCTTGCATTTTATTTGAAATTAATTGTCTACTTGAATTCTTTGAATTTCTTGAATTCTTGAATAACTTGAGCATCTTATCGATACTTGTTTGCTATTGTTGATTAATTGGCTTCAACTTGCTTGAATTTTATATGATCAACGTGTTTAGTTTAGGTATTGATGAATTACTTGTCGCATTTTCTATTAAATTCTCGTTATCGATACTAATTATGTGACAACTATGTGACATGAGCACGTCTTGTCCGCAGGCATTTAGTTTCAATTGAGTTGTGAGTGACAGGTTTCGGGAAATATATACATCAAGGCCGGGGATTTTGAAGATTAAAGAGACTGATCAACCGGTTGGGCTTAAGTTGCAATTTGGCCAACAAGGAATGGACGCTGGAATCGAGTCTAACCTTTCTACGGTGCCAGGTTCTTCAATGCGTTCATAAGCACGTGCATCGTAATTGTTAATTAAATTGATTTTCATTTATAAATGTTGTTCTAATTGTATTTGAAATTTTCTACTTGATGCCTTGGATACCTGTTCAAATTATTTACATTATTTACATTCCCTTACTTATAAGAATATCTTCAAAATGATATAATTGTTCTAAAATGTTGCATTTTAAATTGGTGGTAATATGCGCATTGACACTTTAATCATCATGCATTATTTAGTGTTTATTGTCAATAGGCTCTCCCTATGCTCTACACAATTCTTGCTCCTATTCTTACCGACTTGAATTTAAAGAAGAGGTTTCTGAATTATTGGGTATCATGGTTGTAATCGGGTTCGCTTGAAAATTAAAAGTATTTGGGACTGTGAGAATTTATTGATCCATGATTTAGTAGGAGCCGGGGTATGAAATAAATATTGGGAAATTTTGGAATTGGGGAAATGATGATAAGTTCAAGCAGATGAATGTTCAGTGGGTCTTTCAGCTTTCAGAAAGTAATCAGCATTTTGGGTAGGAGAAAGAACTTTTCTTGCTTTGGATCAGGGTGCTAACTTGACAGATATCAACTTTAGAAACAGTAGAGGGTAAATACAGGATATGGCATTTTCATGAATAGCAGAAGGGGTGTAGGATGTTGAAGAATTTTAATATCAAATCAAAGTGGTGACAGTCGGGGAGCTTCAAGTTGAGTATGTTGATAACAGAAAGAATTAGAAAGGAATCATCAATCAACATTTTGATTAACGACCAGTGGAACGAGGAAAATGTTACAGGAATGGAGTTAGCAGAGAAGCTTGCAAGTGGAAAAGGCCAGAATAAATGTAGAGAATAAGAGAATTTTTATTTTCTTAAGGGGGAGAGTCGGCCTGAAAATAAGATTAAGTGAAGTAAAACAAATTAGGGAAGTTGGAATTTTGAGAAAACCAATTCTTCCTGGAAACCTCTATCAGAACCATGTGAAAGAAGTCTTCAATAATTTAAGCTTTTCTCCCTTTTACACAAAGAAAAGTTCCATCATCGACAGTACCTTTGTTCTATTATCATTTTCAGGAAAGTGGGTACGCTGTCTGCAGTCCTCCGACAACCTCAGGATATCATTTGACTCAGTAAATAGAAAAGGATTCAGTTTGGGTGATATCCGGAATCAATCTCAAGTTTTGGTAGGTTAACTTCGACAAGAGTTTTCTTACGAAGTTATTACTTATACCCTAGAGATGCCTGTGATAGCACACCGTGCCCTCATCCGTGCTGTCACCCTCGCCTCCATAAATATACCAGTTTACCATGAACACTTCAGAAAGATGGAACATTGATTGATCCTCTCTTTCAAGATATTTCGCAGAGTTGGTAGGTATGTCATCAAATTTCAGGGGTCAAAGGAAGACGTTTCACTAGGACCTGATTCTTTCGGTTTCTATGCAAGTGTGCTTGCTGAATTACTCTCACGGGATGACAACCTTGATTCTTCTGTAATAAATATCCGCCGTATTGTTAACTAAGGGAGTAAGAGCTCAACTTTCAGATAGCAAACAAGGAGTCAAGAATGTTGCTTCGGGAAAATGTTTACTTTAATTACTGAGGTCAGGGAAATGGTAACGCCTGTTTTCTCTGTTGGTTGAACAAGAGTTTGCTTGAAACACAAAGTCAGTCTTTTAAGCTTGAATACACAATCCCTTCAGGACAAGAAATCTAGGGTATATTTCAATTCCAAAACCGGAAGGTGAATGTGGAAATCAATCTAAGGAAAGTTCAACCGGTAAACCTGAAGATTCAAACGGGTATGAAGATGTGGTGACTAATGATGATTTACGGATTATGTTAGAAAATAGTACAAAAACAGAAATGGTTATCAGAAATGGGAATGTTGAACCATAACGGTACCGAGCAAGAGAAATCTCAACTAAAGAAGCAAGTATTCAACCGAATTACTTCAGTTCCAGAACTTCAATCCTTGGTGAACGGTACACTTAATCACGCATATCACGTGCATCACTATTTTATTATTTATTATTGTTAGTTGTTATTCTCATATATGATTCTTTGCTTATTGCTAATTATTTTATTCTGGAACATGACCCCTTGTTTATTATTAATTGTTTATTATTATTTCGTTACTTTTGTATATGACTCCTTGATTATTATTACTTGTTTATGTGAACGATTATCTGCATACATTATAATTTTATTTGATCCTTGTGTGTTACTTACAATATTTATCTAAGTGCTCGCTTGAAATTTTATTTCGTGTGCGTGAGAGACGGGGATTCTCTTAGGATTTTCAAGAGACGGGGCTCTCTTGTTACTTGCTCGGGAGACGAGGTTCTCTCGTTAATTGGTTGAGAGACGGGGCACTCTCAGTATTTTCAACTACTTATCAAGTTGTTCTAGTGGAAGGTTAGATTTTCTATTGAGTGATTAGACTACGGAAAGTTGAGGGTCGTGATTTCACCCATTGGAAGACTTTGTGGAATGAAGATCACTTTCGAACTAATCCCTGACGGGGAGTAGCTAACCCGCGTAAGTGCGAATTAACTTCCGGGAATTCAGGACATGGAATCCGAGGACGGATTCTCTTAAGGGGGAGAGAATTGTAACGCCCCGAATTTCAGACAATCAGGTACGCTCGACACGTGTGGGTTTCGAGCGTAGGATTTTATTTTATTATTTTCGTTTATTTAATTTATACGTGTTATATTAATGTCTATAAATTGTGTTCAACATGATTACGTGAAAATTATATGATTTTCATTTCAAATTGAGAATTCTAGTATGAATGGAATTTAATTGTTACATGAATTAAGTGTCCAACTTGTACTAATTGCATAAGTGTCCTTAATTGTTCATTTTCTCTTCTTTAAGGACCTAATTGCATGAATATATTAAGGGACCTAATTGATCATTTCCAAACCTTAGGTACTCAATTGCATAACTTATAGAACTTTAGGGATTTGATCATAAATATTCCATTTTTCTACCAAATATATCGGTATACATTTCTTCCACAATCATCATCTTCATTACATGCCAATCATCCCATATTTGCTTCCTTGCTCCACCGAACCTAAACGCAGGAAATATGTATGCAACTCGACCTAGACTTGTAAGTACTACACGACTCGAAGCACTTCCCTGCCTAGCTCAAGGTAACCTGCAACTGAAGGTGGGAAAAGAGAGGGTCAGTCAAAACTCGACTGAGTGAGGGGGCTAAATGCACACCCACACCTAAATAAATATAGAGCATAGCAAGTAGTAAAGGAGATGGTCCTGAACCGAGCCAAGTTTTTTCATACCAAAATGTTTTCTAAAGCATAACATATAATACATAGAGATATACTAACTCAATTCACAATCCATCGAACAAAACATAAGCATAAGTCCAGAGAGAACGGACTATCCCTTACTCCTTCAAACATAACATAAAAACTGAAATCATAAATCAATCCAACCCCAACAACCGTGGTGTTCGAGAATCAAACCCTCTTCACCTACTTACATATGTACAAGGGGTAGCGAACCCACAATGCACTCAGAGCATCACGCCTCATCAACCTCCAAGAATCGCGCGTAACACTATGATTGGGAATCATGCACAGGCTTAACCCGACGGCCCTTACCGTCCTGGGCGTCCTTAACCACAATCCCCGGGGCCCAACATACTTTACCAATACAAATTTCATTCTTTCAGGGCATACTCACTCATACATAATCGTAAACGAATTTAAAAACATAAGCTTGTATATACTTATACTTATACCGAATTTCATAACTTAAAGCTTATTCGTAAGATCTTAAACATATCTTAAATACATTTATTTAACTATATATTAGGTATATAGTCGCATGTGGGGTGAGAAATCAACACATATTAGGCCATAGGTCGCTTAACTACAAGAAAAAAATCCTAAACCTCACATTGTAACAAAAGGGTCGAAACTGGGGCCAAAACCGAGCAAGAACACCTACACCTGGGGCTCGTGGACGTTCGGAAGAGGCTCTGAAACAAAAGAACACAAGACCCGAGACTTAGACTCAATTATGAACCAAATAGATGCTCGACAATGCTCATGCATGAAATGGATGTAGTTGAAGTGCATATACGTATCACTTAAAGCATATAAGTTCATAACTCGGAAATCACGTATCAAAGGAAGCTATAAATTTAATATATTGCACATAACATATAGTATAACACGTATACGATGCGTATCAGTCATAATAATGTAAAAAAAACAAGCATAAGAAGCAAAGAAGGAAGAAAAATCACATGTGCATACAAGGTAGGGGCTAACGGCCGTTAGCCCCAAGCATGCATAAAACTACTAACGCCCGTTAACTGGTATAGGTGTATTTCCTGCGCAGTTAACGGCCGTTACCGCTGCCCATGATCACAGGTAGTAACCACCGTTACCTGGCAGAGCGGGTCAGAGAAAGGAGGTAACGGGCGCTACCTCCCAAAGCTTGAAAATGCCTTAACGGGCGTTAAAAGCCCCAGACGTTCAAAACCTGCAAATTCTCCCCTGAAGCAATAAAGCACAACAATAAGACAACCAAGGCAACAAGAAGCTATGCAAGAGATCACCTAATTCAAGCTAGAAATGAAGCAAACTTGTATATAATACTCAAAACTTGATCACAATTCTCATATTCATGCATAACTTAGAGAATTCATGCAAAATTCTCAACTCTCATGCTCCATCATCAAGTTCATAAATGAAGAGATTGATCAAGCTCAACTACCATGGCCTAAGATCATAAATAAGCATTGAATGAACTCCTTAGATCAACATATAAGCCCCATAATTGCAAGAATTCAAGAGATGCAGAAGAATTACCAAACTCTTCCAAACCCTTCCTATTCACAAGGCATACCAAAACCCATGAAATTCTACCTTAGAGCATGATTCTTATGGAGTATTAGATGCAAAACAACATGGAGAGTTCAATTGTGATCTTACCTTAAAGAAATGGAGCAAGAAAAGTTAAAACTTGAGCTTAATGTGATCAACAATGGAGGTTTATGCTTTGGAGCTTCTCTTCTTCCTCTTTCCTTTCTTTTTGGTTCGATCTTATCACACAAAGAGAGAGGGATGACTGAGTTTGGTTAAACAAAAGTCAAGGTTAGAGTTGATGTAACATCCCGCTCGTCCGATTTATAAGGTATGCTACGTTCCAACCTTTTAATGTGTTTAATTATGTGATTTTATATTTTTCGTGGCCCTATTGAACTCTTTTAGAGTTTAGGGGCCCCTTTGTAATTTTTTCTTTTTAGGGGTCTTTTGTTCATTTCTCGTTCGATCGAGTTTTCGACCTTTTCGACCCCTTCAACACGTTTGGGGCAGCGAGACGAGTCCATAGACTCTGAGTTTGCCCAATTCTGACTTCGTTAGCCCGTTCTTCCGACCGTTTTTACGTACGAGGACCCGAGATATGTACCCCGAATCCTCGTAATTCGTGCCAAACGATCAGACTGAGCCTCTCTCCTCCTCCAGCGTTCCATTGTTCCATAGTTACTATTCACACAGGGGAGGTGTAATTACACGCACAAGCCCGTTCTCGCTCGTTTCTCGACGAAATTCGAAGTGTGAGTAGTGGAAATTTATCAGCTCGACGAGGCCGTCACATTGGTACAAAAATTGGAGGCTAAAAATCAGTGGTGGTGGCGCTACGGCGAGCAGCAGCCGCGCCGCCACTTCGCCGCCCATTCGCAGCGGCTTCTTGCGGCGATTTTCCGACACGCGCCCCTGACCCATGACGAGGACTTCCCGGCACAACCATCCGGCCAGCGGCGGCGGCTCACGCGCCACCTGAAAGTCACATCGGGCGGCGGCGTTACTGTAGCACGCAGCTTCGCCGCGTTCCGGCGGTCTTTTCCTGTGAGAGGGGCCGGTTCCCTTCCTTTTCCGGCCCCCTGAATCCATTTCCAGCCTCAGAATGGTGCGAATCGCGGCGGAAGTGGTGGTTCCGGCGTGGCAGCGGTGGCGCGCGGCATTCGGCGGCGGTTTGGAGCTTTTCCGGCGATGTTTTGGCAACGTTTCCTTCTGAGAAGTTGTTCCTCACGTCAAGTCCGAGCTATTCGTGGTGGTGGCGGCCCAAGAACCGGCCAGCGACGGTGAACCGGTGGGGAACCGGGGCTGGACCGGTGGTCCGGTTTTTCGATGATTTTTCCGGGGTTTGGCTATGGGGCTTTCGTAGGGCTCGTTATGGGCTTTCCAACGGTATGTCCGGATTTTATTTTCGTTCAGCGGTTTGTATTTAATTTCAGTTTTCGTACTAGGATTTTAGTTCGGTTTTTCGTCACCGAAATCCTGTGTGCTTGGTATTTTCTGAAATTGGTTGAGGGCTTTTGTCAAGCAGGCCGAGGCGTACGTTTCTGTCCTTCCGGGGAATTTTCCGATCACCGGAGGTGGTGGTCCTACGGCTGCGAGTGGCGGTCCGTCGGGTTCCGGAGGCGGCGTTCCGACGCTCTCCGTACAGCGAGTTCCTTTTCTTCGTGGTGAGTCCAACGCCACTTTCCTTTCGTCAATCGGATGTCCGGTTGATTTGTTGTGATTTATTTTGTATAACTTGAATATTTGGAATTAATTATTTTAATTCCTAATTGCTTGAATCGTCGATCGAAATGTACTCCTATGTGTATGAAATCATGTATGATATGAAATAAGATAAGTATGGACTTTGTAATTTGTAAATTGAATCCCGATTTATTGAATTTATACTAATTGATTAGATTAGAGGGGGTGTTTGTGTAATTTTTGAAACAAGATGAATTTGTTTGATTTAATTAGTTCAACCTTGATAATTGAATCCATTAGGTAACGTATGAATTCGGCATATTACGTAGGAATTATATGAACTTAGTATGATTGGAATTTGATATGAAACCTCGTGGGATTTATTTTAAAACTCGAAGCATGCTTTCACGATTTGTTTAGTTTTGTAATACGTGTGAATTTGTATGAAATGTAATATGTAAACTCTGCTTATGTGATTGCATTTCGTAAGTGCTTGAACATTGTCGTGCGTCTCTGTGTGGTTATCTAAGTTGAGTCTGAGCCCTGTGTTGTGTTTGTGTGTTCAGTTGGTTCAGGTGCACCCGGGGTGGTGACAAGTGAGTCGTGCAGGTTCCGGGGTGGACCATCTGCTTTGTGTTCGGCTGTGTTTGGTACCAGGTGAGGTTAGGATATAGTTATACCCTATTGCAAAGTGCTCGTTTTCGAATGCATGCCGTTTATAAGCCTTATGTATATGTAGATATGTGCGAAGTACGTATTTTGTTGGTTTTGTCATATGATTTGATTTGAAAATACGAAACGCTATGTATGAGCCTATGTATGTTTTGTTTCAGTTCTGTTATGATTCCGAGGTCAGTATGTGTGATATGTACGTGTGATACGATAAGCACGATATGCATGAGATATGTCTGTCTGTCTGTGTGTGGCAAGTTAAGTTTCCGATATATGTCTGTTTATCTGTGTGATGGGCCCCGGAGATTGTGGGTAAGGGAGACCCGGGACGACCATGGGGTCGACGGTTACGACCCCTGTGCACTTCTCCACCAATGGGAGACTTAGTTCTCCTGTAACGCCCCGAATTTCAGACAGTCAGGTATGCTCGACACGTGTGGGTTTCGAGCGTAGGATTTTATTTTATTATTTTCGTTTATTTAATTTATACGTGTGATATTAATGTCTATAAATTTTGTTCAACATGATTACGTGAAAATTATATGATTTTCATTTCAAATTGAGAATTCTAGTATGAATGGAATTTAATTGTTACATGAATTAAACGTCCAACTTGTACTAATTGCATAAGTGTCCTTAATTGTTCATTTTCTCTTCTTTAAGGACCTAATTGCATAAATATATTAAGGGACCTAATTGATCATTTCCAAACCTTAGGTACTCAATTGCATAACTTATAGAACTTTAGGGATTTGATCATAAATATTCCATTTTTCTACCAAATATATCGGTATACATTTCTTCCACAATCATCATCTTCATTACATGCCAATCATCCCATATTTGCTTCCTTGCTCCACCGAACCTAAATGCAGGAAATATGTATGCAACTCGACCTAGACTTGTAAGTACTACACGACTCGAAGCACTTCCCTGCCTAGCTCAAGGTAACCTGCAACTGAAGGTGGGAAAAGAGAGGGTCAGTCAAAAATCGACTGAGTGAGGGGGCTAAATGCACACCCACACCTAAATAAATATAGAGCATAACAAGTAGTAAAGGAGATGGTCCTGAACCGAGCCAAGGTTTTTCATACCAAAATGTTTTCTAAAGCATAACATATAATACATAGAGATATCCTAACTCAATTCACAATCCATCGAACAAAACATAAACATAAGTCCAGAGAGAACGGACTGTCCCTTACTCCTTCAAACATAACATAAAAACTGAAATCATAAATCAATCCAACCCCAACAACCGTGGTGTTCGAGAATCAAACCCTCTTCACCTACTTACATATGTACAAGGGGTAGCGAACCCACAATGCACTCAGAGCATCACGCCTCATCAACCTCCAAGAATCACGCGTAACACTATGATTGGGAATCATGCACAGGCTTAACCCGACGGCCCTTGCCGTCCTGGGCGTCCTTAACCACAATCCCCGGGGCCCAACATACTTTACCAATACAAATTTCATTCTTTCAGGGCATACTCACTCATACATAATCGTAAACGAATTTAAAAACATAAGCTTGTATATACTTATACTTATACCGAATTTCATAACTTAAAGCTTATTCGTAAGATCATAAACATATCTTAAATACATTTATTTAACTATATATTAGGTATGTAGTCGCATGTGGGGTGAGAACTCAACACATATTAGGCCATACATCGCTTAACTACAAGAAAAAAATCCTAAACCTCACATTGTAACAAAAGGGTAGAAACTGGGGCCAAAACCGAGCAAGAACACCTACACCTGGGGCTCGTGGACGTTCGGAAGAGGCTCTGAAACAAAAGAACACAAGACCCGAGACATAGACTCAATTATGAACCAAATAGAAGCTCGACAATGCTCATGCATGAAATGGATGTAGTTGAAGTGCATATACGTATCACTTAAAGCATATAAGTTCATAACTCGGAAATCATGTATCAAAGGAAGCTATAAATTTAATATATTGCACATAACATATAGTATAACACGTATACGATGCGTATCAGTCATAATAATGTAAAAGAAACAAGCATAAGAAGCAAAGAAGGAAGAAAAATCACATGTGCACAAAAGGTAGGGGCTAACGGCCGTTAGCCCCAAGCATGCATAAAACTACTAACGCCCGTTAACTGGTACAGGTGTATTTCCTGGGCAGTTAACGGCCGTTACCGCTGCCCATGATCACAGGCAGTAACCCCCGTTACCTGGCAGAGCGGGTCAGACAAAGGAGGTAACGAGCGCTACCTCCCAAAGCTTGAAAATGGCTTAACTGGCTTTAACAGCCCCAGACGTCCAAAACCTGCAAATTCTCCCCTGAAGCAATGAAGCACAACAATAAGACAACCAAGGCAACAAGAAGCTATGTAAGAGATCACCTAATTCAAGCTAGAAATGAAGCAAACTTGTATATAATACTCAAAACTTGATCACAATTCTCATATTCATGCATAACTTAAAGAATTCATGCAAAATTCTCAACTCTCATGCTCCATCATCAAGTTCATAAATGAAGAGATTGATCAAGCTCAACTACCATGGCCTAAGATCATAAATAAGCATTGAATGAACTCCTTAGATCAACATATAAGCACCGTAATTGCAAGAATTTAAGAGATGCAGAAGAATTACCAAACTCTTCCAAACCCCTCCTATTCACAAGGCATACCAAAACCCATGAAATTCTAACTTAGAGCATGATTCTTATGGAGTATTAGATGCAATACAACATGGAGAGTTCAATTGTGATCTTACCTTAAAGAAATGGAGCAAGAAAAGTCAAAACTTGAGCTTAATGTGATCAACAATGGAGGTTTATGCTTTGGAGCTTCTCTTCTTCCTCTTTCCTTTCTTTTTGGTTCGATCTTATCACACAAAGAGAGAGGGATGACTGAGTTTTGGTTAAACAAAAGTCAAGGCTAGAGTTGATGTAACATCCCGCTCGTCCGATTTATAAGGTACGCCACGTTCCAACCTTTTAATGTGTTTAATTATGTGATTTTATATTTTTCGTGGCCCTATTGAACTCTTTTAGAGTTTAGGGGCCCCTTTGTAATTTTTTCTTTTTAGGGGTCTTTTGTTCATTTCTCGTTCGATCGAGTTTTCGACCTTTTCGACCCCTTCAACACGTTTGGGGCAGCGAGACGAGTCCATAGACTCTGAGTTTGCCCAATTCTGACTTCGTTAGCCCGTTCTTCCGACCGTTTTTACGTACGAGGACCCGAGATATATACCCTGAATCCTCGTAATTCGTGCCAAACGATCAGACTGAGCCTCTCTCCTCCTCCAGCGTTCCATTGTTCCACAGTTACTATTCACACAGGGGAGGTGTAATTACACGCACAAGCCCGTTCTCGCTCGTTTCTCGACGGAATTCGAAGTGTGAGTAGTGGAAATTTATCAGCTCGACGAGGCCGTCACATTGGTACAAAAATTGGAGGCTAAAAATCAGTGGTGGTGGCGCTACGGCGAGCAGCACCCCCCGCCGCCACTTCGCCGCCCATTCGTAGCGGCTTCTTACGGCGATTTTCCGACACGCGCCCCTGACCCATGACGAGGACTTCCCGGCGCAACCATCCGGCCAGCGGCGGCGGCTCACGCGGCACCTGAAAGTCACATCGGGCGGCGGCGTTACTGTAGCACGCAGCTTCGCCGCGTTCCGGCGGTCTTTTCCTGTGAGAGGGGCCGGTTCCCTTCATTTTCCGGCCCCCTGAATCCATTTCCGGCCTCAGAATGGTGCGAATCGCGGCGGAAGTGGTGGTTCCGGCGTGGCAGCGGTGGCGCGCGACTTTCGGCGGCGGTTTGGAGCTTTTCCGGCGATCTTTTGGCAACGTTTCCTTCTGAGAAGTTGTTCCTCATGTCAAGTCCGAGCTATTCGTGGTGTTGGCGGCCCAAGAACCGGCCGGCGATGGTGAACCGGTGGCGAACCGGGGCTGGACCGGTGTTCCGGTTTTTCGATGATTTTTCCGGGGTTTGGCTATGGGGCTTTCGTAGGGCTCGTTATGGGCTTTCCAACGGTATGTCCGGATTTTATTTTCGTTCAGCGATTTGTATTTAATTTCAGTTTTCGTACTTGGATTTTAGTTCGGTTTTTCATCAACGAAATCCGGTGTGCTTGGTATTTTCTGAAATTAGTTGAGGGCTTTTGTCAAGCTGGCCGAGGCGTACGTTTCTGTCCTTCCAGGGAATTTTCCGATCACCGGAGGTGGTGGTCCGACGGCTGCACGTGGCGGTCCGACGGGTTCCGGAGGCGGCGTTCCGACGCCCTCCGTACAGCGAGTTCCTTTCGTCGTGGTGAGTCCAACGCCACTTTCCGTTCGTCAATCGGATGTCCGGTTGATTTGTTATGATTTATTTTGTATAACTTGAATATTTGGAATTAATTGTTTTAATTCCTAATTGCTTGAATCGTCGATCGAAATGTACTCCTATATGTATGAAATCATGTATGATATGAAATATGATAAGTATGGACTTTGTAATTTGTAAATCGAATCCCGATTTATTGAATTTATACTAATTGATTAGATTAGAGGGGGTGTTTGTGTAATTTTTGAAACAAGATGAATTTGTTTGATTTAATTAGTTCAACCTTGATAATTGAATCCATTAGGTAACGTATGAGTTGGGCATGTTACGTAGGAATTATATGAACTTAGTATGATTGGAATTTGATATGAAACCTCGTAGGATTTATTTTAAAACTCGAAACATGCTTTCACGATTTGTTTAGTTTTGTAATACGTGTGAATTTGTATGAAATGTAATATGTAAACTCTGCTTATGTGATTGCATTTCGTAAGTGCTTGAACATTGTCGTGCGTCTCTGTGTGGTTGTCTAAGTTGAGTCTGAGCCCTGTTTTGTGTTTGTGTGTTCAGTTGGTTCAGGTGCACCTGGGGTGGTGACAAGTGAGTCGTGTAGGTTCCGGGGTGGACCATCTGCTTTGTGTTCAGCTGTGTTTGGTACCAGGTGAGGTTAGGATATAGTTATACCCTATTGCAACGTGCTCGTTTTCGAATGCATGCGGTTTATAAGCCTTATGTATATGTAGATATGTGCAAAGTACGTATTTTGTTGGTTTTGTCATATGATTTGATTTGAAAAGACGAAACGCTATGTATGAGCCTATGTATGTTTTGTTTCAGTTCTGTTATGATTCCGAGGTCAGTATGTGTGATATGTACGTGTGATACGTTAAGCACGATATGCATGAGATATGTCTGTCTGTCTGTGTGTGGCAAGTTAAGTTTCCGATATATGTCTGTTTATCTGTGTGATGGGCCTCGGAGATTGTGGGTAAGGGAGACTCGGGATGACCATGGGGTCGACGGTTACGACCCCTGTGCACTTCTCCACCAACGGGAGACTTAGTTCTCCTGTAACGCCCCGAATTTCAGACAGTCAGGTACGCTCGACACGTGTGGGTTTCGAGCGTAGGATTTTATTTTATTATTTTCGTTTATTTAATTTATACGTGTTATATTAATGTCTATAAATTGTGTTCAACATGATTACGTGAAAATTATATGATTTTCATTTCAAATTGATAATTCTAGTATGAATGGAATTTAATTGTTACATGAATTAAGTGTCCAACTTGTACTAATTGCATAAGTGTCCTTAATTGTTCATTTTCTCTTCTTTAAGGACCTAATTGCATGAATATATTAAGGGACCTAATTGATCATTTCCAAACCTTAGGTACTCAATTGCATAACTTATAGAACTTTAGGGATTTGATCATAAATATTCCATTTTTCTCCCAAATATATCGGTATACATTTCTTCCACAATCATCATCTTCATTACATGCCAATCATCCCATATTTGCTTCCTTTCTCCGCCGAACCAAAAACCTCCAAAAAGGGAAGGGAATATTTCATCAAATTCATCAATTCTTTTCAAGAAAATTAGGAGTTTGGAGCTTAATCACCCATGTTCATCATCTTCTTCCATCTATTTTCACTTCAAGGTATATATGATCATAAATGTGAATTCTTGATGATAATTCACGAAGCTAGGATTTGAGGTTAAATGGAATATTATGTGTTTTGGTTGTTAGAAGCATGAGCTTAAGCTTTAGTCTTGAATTCTTGCATGAATATTGAGAATCCTTGGAGAAATTGGTGATATATGATGGATATATATGTAAACTTGAATTGATGATTAAGGTGTGATATAGGTGTTTATATTAGTCCTTTTGGTATCTTAATCATGCAAGTATATTTCTTTTCATGAATAACAATATTTGGAATTGATTATATGAGTTTGATGAGCTTGGATGATGGTTCGTGCATCCTCTGTTCTTCTCCCCTGTTTCTGCATCTTCTGTAAAACGGGAACGGTCCTTCCCGTTCCCTTTGTAACTGGGGAACGGCTATTCCGATTAATTTGAATAATGTGCAGTCGGCGAGGAGGGGAACGACCGTTCCCACTTTGTCTCACAGACGGGAACGGCCGTTCCCATCTTCGGGGAGCCCGACAGGTGGGAACGGCCATTCCCACTTTGAACTGAAACCTGGAACGGCCGTTCCCAGCTCTCTGGTAGTGCAGAAACTTTCTGCATAAAATTGGAATTTTGGAACGTCGTTCCAACGGTTTATTTGACACCAAATTACTATTATATGATCGATTACATGCCAAAACCTGATATTTACATGCTACATTGTGTATTGCTCGATGTCTCGTATATGATCATGTCGTGCGTCTTATATGAAGTAATTGTCTTAAACTATGGTCTCATGCACGTACATTGTCCCGTTTCTTGTCCAGTTATTCTCCAGGGCGGAGATTGTCGAGCATGAATACTTTCACGCATTCACAAGTCATGTGTCGCCTGTCAGGTGAGGTTTAATTTCTAGTTATATAGAACCTGTATAACCTTTACGTGATTTTTGGCCAAAGCTATTTGTATTTATAATTTCATGAAATCACTTATCATTTCAAGTTATGTTAGTATTCATGAATCAAGCAAGTCATGTTCATGAAAGCAAGTAAATGCGTTCTCCTGGCCAGGTCCTCCTTAGTGAGGGCGCTGGGCTGGTCTTCGGGCTGGTGGTTGTCCGTCCAACCACAGGAAGAACAAAGCCCTATCGTGTACATGCGTTCTCCTGGCCAGGTTCTCCTTAGAGAGGGCGCTGGGCTGGTCTTAGAGCTGGTGGTTGTCCATCCAACCACAGGAGGAACAAAACCCTATCATGAGCCGAAGGAGACTGGGGATGAATCCGGCACCACGGGTTGTCCTCGGGTTATTCCATGATTTTCATTCCACGAACGTGTTACATGATTACACTATCGCACAATTGCACGATAATTGAATTGCATGATCACCTAATGATTAACAAGAAAGCAAGCATGTTTATCGATTGCATGAAAAGAACAAGTATTTAATATTGATAGTTGTATTCTCGGGCGAAGCTATATTATTATTGAACTTGTATATTTATCTGTTATAAATCTTTACCCGAGAATATGACTTGCATGTTATCTGCGCTAATATGTACATAAACCCCTCACTCGGTCTTCACAGACTGACGCCTCCACCTTTCAGGTTATTGCAGGTGCACGCTAGGCGGGAGTTGAGTCGAGTCGAGTCCAGTTCATGTAGTCGTGTCATCCGTGGTTCGTGTATTTAGTAATTATTGTTAATTATGGAATTGTAGTTATTGTTATTGCTTAATTGAAGATGATAATGTATTGATATGTAACTTTAGAATATATCTTATTTGGAAGATGAGAAATGTCATGATTGGATAAATGGAAATATGTGATATAAACTAGTTTATGCTTCCGCTTTATTTTGTTGCATGTATTAGTAATCCCGCCTAGCTTGTCGTGTATTGCATTGTCACCCGTTCGCTATAGGTTGGTTCATGTACGGATTGGCCGTTTCGTGTGTGGATTGACCTATAGTGCGGGGGTGTGGCACCTCCACGTGTCAGGGGTGCTACATCAAAGGTGGTATCAGAGCCCGGTTGCAAAACCGAGGTTCTAGTGTCGTGTCGTGTTGAGTCTAGGTCGTAGGGCATAGGAATTATTTGACAATCTCAGAGTCTTGCATTTTATTTGAAATTAATTGTCTACTTGAATTCTTTGAATTTCTTGAATTCTTGAATAACTTGAGCATCTTATCGATACTTGTTTGCTATTGTTGATTAATTGGCTTCAACTTGCTTGAATTTTATATGATCAACTTGTTTAGTTTAGGTATTGATGAATTACTTGTCGCATTTTATATTAAATTCTCGTTATCGATACTAATTATGTGACTACTATGTGACATGAGCACGTCTTATCCGTAGGCATTTAGTTTCAATTGAGTTGTGAGTGACAGGTTTCGGGAAATATATATATCAAGGCCGGGGATTTTGAAGATTAAAGAGACTGATCAACCGCTTGGGCTTAAGTTGCAATTTGGCCAACAAGGAATGGACGCTGGAATCGAGTCTAACCTTTCTACGGTGCCAGGTTCTTCAATGCATGCATAAGCACGTGCATCATAATTGTTAATTGAATTGTTTTTCATTTATAAATGTTGTTCTAATTGTATTTGAAATTTTCTACTTGATGCCTTGGATACCTATTCAAATTATTTACATTATTTACATTCCCTTACTTATAAGAATATCTTCGAAATGATATAATTGTTCTAAAATGTTGCATTTTAAATTGGTGGTAATATGCGCCTTGACACTTTAATCATCATGCATTATTTAGTGTTTATTGTCAATAGGCTCTCCCTATGCTCTACACAATTCTTGCTCCTATTCTTACCGACTTGAATTTAAAGAAGAGGTTTCTGAATTATTGGGTATCATGGTTGTAATCGGGTCATTTGATTTCGCTTGAAGATTAAAAGTATTTGGGACTGTGAGAATTTATTGATCCATGATTTAGTAGGAGTCGGGGTATGAAATAAATATTGGGAAATTTTGGAATTGGGGAAATGATGATAAGTTCAAGCAGATGAATGTTCAGTGGGTCTTTCAGCTTTCAGAAAGTAATCAGCATTTTGGGTAGGAGAAAGAACTTTTCTTGCTTTGGATCAGGGTGCTAACTTGACAGATATCAACTTTAGAAGCAGTAGAGGGTAAATACAGGATATGGCATTTTCATGAATAGCAGAAGGGGTGTAGGATGTTGAAAAATTTTAATATCAAATCAAAGTGGTGACAGTCAGGGAGCTTCAAGTTGAGTATGTTGATAACAGGAAGAATTAGAAAGGAATCATCAATCAACATTTTGATTAACGACCAGTGGAACGAGGAAAAGGTTACGGGAATGGAGTCAGCAGAGAAGCTTGCAAGTGGAAAAGGCCAGAATAAATGTACAAAATAAGAGAATTTTTATTTTCTTAAGGGGGAGAGTCGGCCTGAAAATAAGATTAAGTGAAGTAAAACAAATTAGGGAAGTTGGAATTTTGATAAAACCGATTCTTCCTGGAAACCTCTATCAGAACCATGTGAAAGAAGTCTTCAATAATTTAAGCTTTTCTCCCTTTTACACAAAGAAAAGTCCCATCATCGATAGTACCTTTGTTCTATTATCATTTTCAGGAAAGTGGGTACGCTGTCTACAATCCTCCGACAACCTCAGGATATCATTTGACTCAGTAAATAGAAAAGGATTCAGTTTGGGTGATATCCGGAATCAATCTCAAGTTTTGGTAGGTTAACTTCGACAAGAGTTTTCTTACGAAGTTATTACTTATACCCTAGAGATGCCTGTGATAGCACACCATGCCCTCATCCGTGCTGTCACCGTCGCCTCCATAAATATACCAGTTTACCATGAACACTTCAGAAATATGGAACATTGATTGATCCTCTCTTTCAAGATATTTCGCAGAGTTGGTAGGTATGTCATCAAATTTCAGGGGTCAAAGGAAGACGTTTCACTAGGACCTGATTCTTTCGGTTTCTATGCAAGTGTGCTTGCTGAATTACTCTCACGGGATGACAACCTTGATTCTTCTGTAATAAATATCCGCCGTATTGTTAACTAAGGGAGTAAGAGCTCAACTTTCAGATAACAAACAAGGAGTCAAGAATGTTGCTTCGGGAAAATGTTTACTTTAATTACTGAGGTCAGGGAAATGGTAACGCCTATTTTCTCTGTTGGTTGGACAAGAGTTTGCTTGAAACACAAAGTCAGTCTTTTAAGCTTGAATACACAATCCCTTCAGGACAAGAAATCTAGGGTATATTTCAATTCCAAAACCGGAAGGTGAATGTGGGAATCAATCTAAGGAAAGTTCAACCGGTAAACCTGAAGATTCAAACGGGTATGAAGATGTGGTGACTAATGATGATTTACGGATTATGTTAGAAAATAGAACAAAAACAGAGATGGTTATCAGAAATGGGAATGTTGAACCATAACGGTACCGAGCAAGAGAAATCTCAACTAAAGAAGCAAGTATTCAACCGAATTACTTCAGTTCCAGAACTTCAATCCTTGGTGAACGGTACACTTAATCACGCATATCACGTGCATCACTATTTTATTATTTATTATTGTTAGCTATTATTCTCATATATGATTCTTTGCTTATTGCTAATTATTTTATTCTGGAACATGACCCCTTGTTTATTATTAATTGTTTATTATTATTTCGTTACTTTGGTATATGACTCCTTGATTATTATTACTTGTTTATGTGAACGATTATCTGCATACATTATAATTTTATTTGATCCTTGTGTGTTACTTACAATATTTATCTCAGTGCTCGCTTGAACTTTTATTTCGTGTGCGTGAGAGACGGGGATTCTCTCAGGATTGTCAAGAGACGGGGTTCTCTCTTTAATTGCTTGAGAGATGGGGCACTCTCAGTATTTTCAATTACTTATCAAGTTGTTCTAGTGGAAGGTTAGATTTTCTTTTGAGTGATTAGACTACGGAAAGTTGAGGGTCGTGATTTCACCCATTGGAAGACTTTGTGGAATGAAGATCACTTTCGAACTAATCCCTGACGGGGAGTAGCTAACCCGCGTAAGTGCCAATTAACTTCCGGGAATTCAGGACATGGAATCCGAGGACGGATTCTGTTAAGGGGGAGAGAATTGTAATGCCCCGAATTTCAGACAATCAGGTACGCTCGACACGTGTGGGTTTCGAGCGTAGGATTTTATTTTATTATTTTCGTTTATTTAATTTATACGTGTTATATTAATGTCTATAAATTGTGTTCAACATGATTACGTGAAAATTAAATGATTTTCATTTCAAATTGAGAATTCTAGTATGAATGGAATTTAATTGTTACATGAATTAAGTGTCCAACTTGTACTAATTGCATAAGTGTCCTTAATTGTTCATTTTCTCTTCTTTAAGGACCTAATTGCATGAATATATTAAGGGACCTAATGGATCATTTCCAAACCTTAGGTACTCAATTGCATAACTTATAGAAGTTTAGGGATTTGATCATAAATATTCCATTTTTCTACCAAATATATCGGTATACATTTCTTCCACAATCATCATCTTCATTACATGCCAATCATCCCATATTTGCTTCCTTGCTCCACCGAACCAAAAACCTCCAAAAAGGGAAGGGAAGATTTCATCAAATTCATCTATTCTTTTCAAGAAAATTAGGAGTTTGGAGCTTAATCACCCATGTTCATCATCTTCTTCCATCTATTTTCACTTCAAGGTATATATGATCATATTTGTGAATTCTTGATGATAATTCATGAAGCCAGGGTTTGAGGTTAAATGGAATATTATGTGTTTTGGTTGTTAGAAGCATGAGCTTAAGCTTTAGTCTTGAATTCTTGCATGAATCTTGAGAATCCTTGGAGAAATTGGTGATATATGATGGATATATATGTAAACTTGAATTGATGATTAAGGTGTGATATAGGTGTTTATATTAGTCCTTTTGGTACTTAATCATCCAGGTATATTTCTTTTCATGAATAATAATATTTGGAATTGATTATATGAGTTTGATGAGCTTGGATGATGATTCGTGCATCCTCTGTTCTTCTCCCCTGTTTCTGCATCTTCTATAAAACGGGAACGACCCTTCCCGTTCCCTTTGTAACTGGGGAACGGCCGTTCCCATTAATTTGAATAATGTGCAGGCGGCGAGGAGGGGAACGACCGTTCCCACTTTGTCTCACAGACGGGAACAGCCGTTCCCATCTTTGGGGAGCCCGACAGGCGGGAACGGCCATTCCCACTTTGAACTGAAACCTGGAACGGCCGTTCCCAGCTCTCTGGTAGTGCAGAAACTTTATGCATAAAATTGGAATTTTGGAACGTCGTTCCAACGGTTTATTTGACCCCAAATTGCTATAATATGATCGATTACATGCCAAAACGTGATATTTACATGCTATATTGTGTATTGCTCGATGTATCGTATATGATCATACCGTGCGTCTTATATGAAGTAATTGTCTTGAACTATGGTCTCATGCACGTACATTGTCCCGTTTCTTATCCAGTTATTCTCCAGGACGGAGATTGTCGAGCATGAATACGTTCACGCATTCACGAGTCGTGTGTCGCCTGTCAGGTGAGGTTTAATTTCTAGTTATATAGAACATGTATAACCTTTACGTGATTTTTGGCCAAAGGTATTTATATTTATAATTTCATGAAATCACTTATCATTTCAAGTTATTTTAGTATTCATGAATCAAGCAAGTCATGTTCATGAAACCAAGTAAATGCGTTCTCCTGGCCAGGTCCTCCTTAGTGAGGGCGCTGGGCTGGTCTTCGGGCTGGTGGTTGTCCGTCCAACCACAGGAAGAACAAAGCCCTATCGTGTACATGCGTTCTCCTGGCCAGGTTCTCCTTAGAGAGGGCGCTGGGCTGGTCTTAGAGCTGGTGGTTGTCCGTCCAACCACAGGAGGAACAAAACCCTATCATGAGCCCAAGGAGACTGGGGATGAATCCGGCACCACGGGTTGTCCTCGGGTTATTGCATGATTTTCATTCCATGAACGTGTTACATGATTACACTATCGCACGATTGCACGATAATTGAATTGCATGATCACCTAATGATTAACAAGCGAGCAAACATGTTTATCGATTGCATGAAAAGAACAAGTATTTAATATTGATTGTTGTATTCTCGGGCGAAGCTATATTATTATTGAACTTGTATATTTATCTTTTATAAATCTTTACCCGAGAATATGACTTGCATGTTATCTGCGCTAATATGTATATAAACCCCTCACTCGGTCTTCACAGACTGACGCCTCCACCTTTCAGGTTATTACAGGTGCACGCTAGGCGGGAGTTGAGTCGAGTCGAGTCCAATTCATGTAGTCGTGTCATCCGTGGTTCATGTATTTAGTTATTATTGTTAATTATGGAATTGTAGTTATTGTTATTGCTTAATTGAAGATGATAATGTATTGATATGTAACTTTAGAATATATCTTATTTGGAAGATGAGAAATGTCCTGATTGAATAAATGGAAATATGTGATAGAAACTAGTTTATGCTTCCGCTTTATTTTGTTGCATGTATTAGTAATCCCGCCTAGCTTGTCGTGTATTGCATTGTCACCCGTTCGCTATAGGTTGGTTCATGTACGGATTGGCCGTTTCGTGTGTGGATTGACCTATAGTGCGGGGGTGTGGCACCTCCACTTGTCCGGGGTGCTACCTCTCCTATGCCGACGGAGCGCATTTTGGCATGGCCATAGAAGGAACCGGGCGAGATCCTCCGGTTCACATGTTTCGTTCTGTGGTGGGTTAAGAGGGGCACCTCTCTTCCCCAATGGTGTGCAGGTGGGATTGTTTTATGAGTTTTGTTCTGATATGAGTAAGTGTGTTCTGTCTGTCCGTCTGTCATAAGTTCGTGAAACGGGGGTAGATTCTTAAATTAAGATAAAAATGGATATACTTTTAAACTAATAAGATATGCTCTGATATGTGTGTTAAGTTTGCATGAATCTGAACTTATGTTTTAAGAACGTTTGAGTTAAGATTTGTTTGTTTGGTTTTAAGCCCCTATAAGTATACTATCACGGGAAAATATTTTGGCGTGGAAAAACTAACCCCCGGGTTCACGAATATTGCTTCTACTTTGTGTTGTGCTCTATATATATGTATAGCGTGCGTGTGTTAACCCCTAGCTCAGTCTTTGGACTGACCCCTCCCCGTTTATGTTTCTAGTGTGCAGGTTTGGGTTTGGGTTTGCCTTGGAGTTCGTGCTAGGCGGCAGTGTGTCATGTTTGTGTCTGTTCGTTTAGTTTGTTAAGCAATTTGTTTTGAAATATGTTTGTAAATTTTGTATAAGATGTGTTTCGTGCAGGTTGCATTTATGATTTAAATGTTTAGAATTCGGGATAGGTTAGGACAGGTACTTGGATTAGTCGAACCCGTTTGATTATATGTTTGATCGGGACAGGTTTCTAGGGCCAGTTGAACCCGTTTTGTTGTATAGTTATTCGGGACAGGCTAGGACAAGTTGCCTTGTTTAGTTGAACCCGTTTAGGTTGATGTTGTTTCACTTTCTGGATATATGAATTTATGATTGCTAATTTAAGTTTCTGAAAGTTACCATTTTGTATTGCTTCCGCTGTCATGTTTTGCATTCTTTCACTTTTACAGGGTTAGATACCGCCTAGCCAGTGGGTGCGTTTTTCGTCTGTCACCCGTTCGCTGTGACTTAGTACGTGTACGGACTCTCCATTTCGTACACGTGTCGAGTCATAGTGCGGGGGTGTGATGCCCCACCGCTGGGGTGTTACAGTTGAGGTTAGGTTTCATAGTCTCCAAGTGGGCTTGTAGGCACGTAATAGGTACATAGGGTCGAAATCTGCATCGTTGGGGGTCAAACCAGCATCGGAAAAGTACATGGATTATTCCATTATTTCCTGATCATCGATTCGAGTACAATGGTGAAGACGGAACTCGAATCCAAGTTCCCAAGCTCAAGTTACGAGAAAATGACTCAAGATTGGTCAAATTACAAATTGGCCCAAAAGTTTGAAATAAAATTCAATTGAGTCCAAACCAAATCAAACAAGTCCAAAACAAGTTTAAAACATGCAATTAAGTCCAAGATTCATATAAGACATGTTATACACGAATTAGGCATGCTCAGGTTCAAATACTAGATCAAACGTTCATCTAGAGCAAACTCGTATCAAAATTCTCACGTATTTCATATAAGAGATGAATATAAGAATATAAATCAAATGAATACATCAAATAATATAAAAATAAATGAAATTATGGAAATTAAACTCACATGTGGTACCAACCTGTACGTACGAACGAGCGGGGTGTCACGTAAGTTGCTTGTTTTGAGGATTAGGAGGGGGAAGAACTTCATACATCGGCCTCTTTCCAAGAGTCGAATGTGTACCCGAACTAGAACCTTGGCCATTATGTGAACTCTTTCGTCTCATAACCACCAGATCCTCAACTCTCAATGCCTTTTCGGTCACTTTGGCCCATGTGCTAGTATTTGAAGCCTCTAATCATCATCATTTACAATACTTGGGGCGTAGTTTGTGAGTCTCTCGAACTCGTTAATATAATCCGTTAACGACATTCCCCCTTGCTTGAGATCCATGAACTCTCTCAAGCATTTGCTCCTTGTAGCTCTCAAGACATACTTGCTTTTGAACTCCCCGAACAAACACCTCCTAAGTAATTTCTTCCCCGGAGACCTCTAGTTTCACCTGGACACTCGACCACCAATTATACGCTTGTCCTTGTATCATAGTGAGGGTGCATTGAATTTTCTCATCCGGTCTACAAGGTATAAGATTCCATATCCGATTTGTTTGAACCAACCATTATTTGGCTTGAATGTCATTTCCACCAACGAAAACCGGTGGGTTTTGATTTTTGAACTCCCGAAGGGTGGTTGTGATAGAATAGGACCTCCTCCATGATTACCGGCCGGAGTGGCATTGTTCCTTTCTTGATTCCATTGTTCCAAGAATACTGCTAGTCTCTCCAGAAAATTCCCCGGATCCATCTGTGGTAGTGGTGGATTATTATTCCCTAGTTGAGGAGAGTGATCCCGATGATGAGGACGCTCGGGGGATCTTTCCCGACGGTGATGTCTTCTTGGAGGCATATTTCTGTAAAAATCGAGAAATTCCAAGACATATGCGTGCAGGTCAATACATTTTCATGTGCACAATTAACAAAAAAAAAAACAAATAGGCATATGAAGTCACATATCCACGTTGTCCTACGCCGTAAGACCTAGATAGACTCAACACGACAATAGAACTCCGGTTTTACAAACGGAGCTCTGATACCACTTTAGGATGTAGCACCCGGAGCGGGGGCCACCACATTCGCCGTATCTAAACCCGAACCCGCATATGAAATGGGAAAATCCATACACGAGCCCAAGTCTAAGCGAACGGGAGACCACACACTAACTAGGCTAGGCAGAGCTAAAACTAAACCAGAGCGCGCAACAAATAATCAAATAGCAGAAGCAAGGAGTTCTAATAATATGAAACTCCAAATCGACATATACATCAAGTGATCAAAAATACATAGCCATAACAATTCATATCAAACAAAATTCATAGCGTGATCAATTCATTAAATACAAGTCCAAAATGAAATCCGATGCACCTAGCACGACCTATGCCCAAAAGTGAGACTCGAACGACCCACTTCTCCGCCTAGCTCGTGCTCAAAAGACCTGCAAACTAAAAGTAGTAAAGGAGAGGTGTCAGTATTATCTCGACTGAGTGAGGGGGCTAACGCAAACCGACACATAATACATATATAGAGCAAAGCACGTAAAAGATAAAAGGTTATGAACCGAGAATAGGTTTTGCATACCAAAACATTTTGTAAAACATTAAATAACATATACGTATAAATTACATTAGTAAAGACTCTATTCCCGTTTCTTAATCCGACCATTTCATTAAGGTCGGCGAGTACGAGCATCCACCGTTACTTCTTATTATATTATATTACATTACATAAAATAAATCACATTCAATCCCCAGCTTCAGTGATGGAAGGGTCGGCCAACCCACACCAATGCCATTATAAATTCCTCGAGGGGCGATTAACCCACACCAATGCCATTATAAATTCCTCGAGGGGTAGCTAGCCCTCATGAGTCCTCCTCGGCTTCATACTAAAGGCATCAAGTGCATCACGCCTTCCCAACCTCCCAGGGTCCTACGTAATACCTTGGATGGAGATCGTGCACAGGGGTGATAACTGGCGACCCCATGGCCGTCCCGGATCTCCCTTACCCACGTCTCCGGGGCCCAACATTACCCTTCATTGCCATTCCATTACATTCTCGCTCATTACAAACCATTAACATTACATACATTAGCATTAAACTTTCATAAACATTAAACTTTCATTAAAACGTAAGCTCATATATGCTCGTAGATATAGCATTTTCGAAAGACGAAACTTGATAACAAGATCATAAACATACCGTACATTACACATATTTAACTATATATATACTATATAGTCGCATGCGGGCTAGAAAATGATCATTTAAGGGTCGTAGATCGCTTAACTAAAAAGTAGAGAACCTAAACCTCACCTTGAACAAAATAGTATAGCCTGGTACGAGAAAATAACCCCAAACAACTTTAAACTTCGGGTACGACTCCTCCCCGGAAGCACCCCTGTGACAAAAAAACGTAACACTAAAGACTTAGACTCAAATATGAACCATTTAGACGCATGGCGATGTGAATGAATGCGATGTATGCAAATGAAGTGCAAGAAGGTACCACTTGAAGCGTTCAAATTCATGTCACGTAAATCTAGTATCAAATGAATCCATAAAATTAATTCAAGCCATTAACATATAATACAATATGTTTACATAGCTTATAAATCAAAATTAAACAAATAAGAGGCAAAAGAAAGAAATTAAAGAGGCACGAGAATCATGCACGCGAGATCGAAATATTTAAAATCATATTATATAAAAACTAATTTAAATAATTAAATATATAATATATAATATATATATACACATACCATAATAATAATATAATACATATGCATACCATGCACGAAGCAAATTGAACCAAATTACATAAACATATCAGCACTAAGGACAAACATACATGCATGCATTAATTAAACAAATTGCACATGCACACAACAAATAGGTTTCATGCAGTCAGGTACACACATTTGCATGTACAAGAATGATAGAAAATATAACTAACTGCAAGAAGTTCCCCTCCCGGGGAACATTCCTTAACAAACAGTCGCCGGTCGGGGAAGGGGTGCAGAAAGTTTCTGCATAAACATCCCCTCCCGGGGAACATTACAACACAAAATCTCCCCGCCCGGGGAGATTCTTATAGCAGGAAACGAACAGCAGCTGTAGGGGCTAAATCAGAGCTGGAAAATCAAGGTAACAAAGCAACATAGCAGGGCAACAAAGGGACTAAATTATCAGGCCAAACTATGCATAAATTCATGCTAAACCACACAGATTCGCAGCAACAAAACGCAGCAGTAATAAAGCCATGACAACAACTGATTTCATGCTCAAAACTAACATATATGCAGCTGAAAATTAAGGAAAAACAGGGCAGCAGTAGCACGTAACAGAACACCTGTGACGCCCCAGCGTGGGTCATCCACATCTCCAGCACCTAAACCCGAATTCACATATGAAATAGAACTCCATACATAAACCCAAGTCTAAGCGAACGGGGACCTACACTCACACACACTAAGCTAAGCGGGGCTAAACCAACAGAGCGCGCAAAAGAAAAGAAACAAAGAGCGGAAGCAACAAACACGATCAATCATGCAAAGCTCAGCACGAGCGCAATTATACACAACGCCCACGGGGCCAAAATAATACAAGTATCCAAAAGTAAACACATATCAATGCAGACTCAACCTAGACCACTAAGTACGACTCCAAGACGCACTTCCCCGCCTAGCTCAAGCCAACCTGCACTAAAGGGGGAAAAGGAGAGGGTCGGTCTACAACTCGACTGAGTGAGGGGCCTAACGCACGTCCACACCAATAATAAATATAATAGAGCATAAAACAAGGTGATGATCATGAATCGAGGCTAGGGTTTTACAAACCAAGATATTTCTAAAAGTATACTAATATATACACCAAATTCCTATCTCGATTCATAATTCATCGAAACAAAAGATAAATCACTGTCAGACGAGTATGGACTCCGCCACCTACTCCATAGCAAACAAATACCAAATCAGAATACCAATCCATCCTCAACTCCTTGGCATTCGGGAATCAAACCCTCACTACCATAAATATAAAAACATAAGGGGTTGCGAACCCACAATATGCCTTCCCCGGTTGTTCACCGAGGGCTCCAAGCAAACACGCCTTCCCAAACTCCAGAGTCGCACGTGCTCACCTCAAATGGAATTACACACGGGTCAAACCCCACGACCCTTGTCGTACCGGGGCTCCTTACCCATAATTTCGGGGTCCAACAAATCTAAATCATACCAACTTCCCATCTTTCAGGGCACAACTCGCTCGAGCCATCAAAAGTACAAAAGCTTTTCAAAACAAAGCTTACATATGCCTATTCATATATCAAGTTTCTCAAAACTCCCAAAGGAATTTCACAAAACCCAAAATCTTATCTTAAACATCCATATTTAATAGATATATAAGATATATTCGCATACATGGGGAGAAATCAACTAATATTAGGCCATAGGTCATTTAACTAATACAAAAGTTCCTAAACCTCACCTGGCAGCAAAAGGAGCGGAAACAGAAACGAACGAAGAAACGAGCACCTAAACCTCGGGCTCGACGGTATCCAGACTCGGCTCTGAAACATAAAAAGGATACAACACCCGAGACTTAGACTCAAAATGCACCAAATATGACGCACGGTACGCAGAGTATGCATGAGATGCAAAACATGCCCAAAATGATCCGAAATCAAACTTATAAATGCTCAAAATGAAATCTCATGCACGAATAAAGGTATTTCGGGAGCAAAGGGATCGAACCGCAAAAGTAAAAAAATCACATTTATTACAGCGGACTCTGAAACGGCCGTTTCCAGGTTTCAAAGGATTTCCAAAGGACTGTTCAGAACCTTCTGGAATGAATTTGCACTACCCAAACACCCGTTTCCAGACAAAGCACAAAATCCAAACGCTCGTTTGTTAGACTCAGGTTTGAAAAACCCGTGCAACCCTAACGGTCGTTTCCAAAATGCACTAGAGGCCGAAACGGCCGTTTCAGAACCTACTGCCTCAAATTTTGACCCTCGAAACTGCTATTTGCAAAATGCAAAGAGGGCCCAAATGCCCGTATCGACTGGAATTTCTGGGCAGTGAGTTATGGGAAAAACAGGTGTTCGAACAAATCCTCCAAAATACCAAATTTTTGTCCAATAAAATGCTACACCACAACAACATATGCAATAACAACAACAAAGGAAGCTTAAACAACCAAGAATCATGCTTCAAAGCTCAAGAATATGCAAACCCATCAAAATGCATCCCAACCCCATTTATGATACCAAGCAATAAATGCAATCCCAACCAAAACCATGAATTAAATGCAACATATTAATCATATAGGGCATATAAATGAAGTCACAAACCATGCTACTCAAACCAAGGTTCAAAGATTTCAAATTTGGCATGAAACCCTTACTATTCATTCAATTCCCCAAATTCAAGCAAATTCCAATATTAAGAAGAAAACAACCGGTAGAAAGTTAGAGGAGATCGTGGGGATTCCGAAACTCACTTTGGATCGAAAAATGACGGAGAATCGAAAGAGATATGAGCTTGGGAAGATTGGAGGGCTTGGGGAGCTTTTCTCTCTTCTTCCCCATTTGCTTGATATGTTGGGTAAATGAAAGGGAAGAGCAAGGTTGAAGGATATAAGGGGTGGTTCGTTCTGGTTTATTTGGGTCTCGGTTTGGTTCAAGGTTTTCCCGGTTTAATTGTTTCGGTTCAAAAGGTATCTATTAAATTCCAAAATCCCCAAAATCTCAAAACACAAATTTAAAAATCAAATACGCAATTACGTCACATAATTCAAATAATTCTATCCCAAACACAATTAGGAATTAAATCACATAATTTACCTAACCAAACTGTAGAACGGGGTGTCACAATCTCCTCCCCCCCCCCTAAAATGGACTTGTCCTCAAGTCCGAACCGCCTCTTCAAACAAACTCGGATATAATCTTCGCATCGTCTCCTCGGTTTCCCAAGTTGACTCCTCGGACTTTTGATGTTTCACAATAGTCAAGTCCGATTCCAACTGTACATCTTCGACGGGGAGAATAATATCTTCATCAGGGTAATATTTACGGAGTTGCGAGACATGAAACACGTTGTGTATCCCAGTCAAGTTAGGCGGCAAATCCAATCTATACGTCGTTTCTCCAATTCTCTCCAAAATCTCAAAAGGCCCTAGGTATCGTGGATTAAGTTTTCTACCTCTACCAATACGAGTGAAGCCCTTCCTAGGAGATGCTTTCAAAAAGACTCGATCTCCGACTTCGAACTCCAAAGGCCTCCTTCACTTATCGGCGTAACTCTTTTGCCGATCTTGTGCCGCTTTCATCCGTTGTTTAATTTGTCGGACCTTCTCAATAGTGTCCTCAATATTATCTCTCGGCATTGCTCTTATGATTTCACCATCCTCGGTCCATTTCCAATCCTTGATTTCCCAATACAACGGCGATCTACACTTCCTCCCATATAAAGCCTCATATGGAGCCATCTTAATTGAGGCTTGATAGCTATTGTTATACGCAAACTCGACCAAAGGTAAATGCTCATCCCACTTATCTTGAAAGTCTAAAGCACATGCCCGGAGCATATCTTCCAAATATTATATCAACCTCTCGGATTGTCCGTCCGTTTAAGGATGTGATGTTGTGCTAAATTTGAGTTTGGTATCCAAGCACTTTTGAAGATTTTACCAAAATATCGACGTGAATCTTGGATCCCAATCGGAAACAATACTAGCCAGAACCCCATGCAATCGGAAAACCTCTTTACAATACAACTCGGCTAACTTCGGTACCTTGTCCGTCATTCGAACCTTGAGAAAGTGATCCGACTTCGTCAATCTATCCACAATCACCCATATTCCATCATACCCTCCTTTCACTCTAGGCAAGCCGGACACGAAGTCCATAGTCACTTGCTCCCACTTCCGCCTTCACCCTTTGGCACGTTAGACATCGCTTCACGAAGTTCGCAACGTCTCTCTTTATACCATTCCACCAAAACCGCTCCTTCAAATCCCGATGAAGCTTCGTACCACCCAGATGAATTGCATACCTCGAACGATGTGCCTCCTCAAGTATTATTCTCTTGAGCTCTTTCGGGACACATATTCTCGTTTTAAACCTCAACAAACTTGATTCATCAAAATTGAACTTAGGATTCGGAATCCTTTCCAACTTAGCCACCAACTTTTGCATACCCGGATCCATTTTCTGGGCTTCTAACAATTGTTGGAATAAATCGGGCTTCACGGTAAGATTCATCAACCAACACTCCAAAACCAACAACTCCGAATCTGAACTCGAAAATCCCACATCCAAGTTCGCCACGCTTGCCTTCCTACTCAAAGCGTCAGCTACCACATTAGCCTTTCCGGGGTGGTATTGGATCTTACAATCATAATCCTCTAAGAATTCCATCCAACACCTCTGTCTCACATTTAACTCCTTCTAAGTAAATAAGTACTTGAGGCTCTTGTGGTTGGTAAACACCTCAAATGTTTCCCCATAAAGGTAGTGCCTCCACTTCTTCAAAGCAAATACCACGGCGGCCAACTCGAGATCATGTGTCAGGTAATTCCTCTCATGCTCCTTCAGCTTCCTTGAAGCATAAGCTACCACTGGACCATCTTGCATTAATACACACCCAATACCTTCCTTAGAAGCATCCGTGTCAACCGCATAACCCTTAGTGCACTCGGGTAAGGTGAGAACCAGTGCCGAAGTCAATTTCTCTTTCAAAACCCAGAAACTCTCTTCACAGTTGTTATCCCATTCAAATTGCACCTTCTTCTTCGTTAATTGAATCAATGGGGCGGCAACCTTAGAGAAATCTTGTACTAACCTTCGATAATATCCCGCCAACCCAAGAAAACTCCTAACCTCCGAAGCATTCTTCGGTTTCTCCCAACTTTTCACCATCTCAATCTTGGAGGGATCGACTTCAATTCTATTACCCGAAATTATATGGCCTAAGAACGTGACTTTGTCGATCCAAAACTCACACTTACTAAACTTCGCATAAAGCTTGTGCTCCCTCAAAGTCTCCAAGACTATCCTCAAATGTTGTGCGTGCTCTTCAACGGACCTCGAATACACCAAGGTGTCATCTACAAATATCACCACGAATTGATCAAGGATTGGCCTAAACACCCGGTGCATCATGTCCATGAATATGGCCGGAGCATTTGTCAACCCAAACGGCATCACCACAAATTCAAAGTGCCCATAATGCGTGTTAAATCCAGTCTTGGAAATATCCACCCCCCTAATGCGCAGCTGGTAATAACCCTACCTCAAATCTAACTTGGAATATACCTTGGAACCTTGCAAGAGATCAAATAATTCCTGGATATGCGGTAAAGGGTATTTGTTCTTGACTGTCATCTGATTCAATTCACGGTAGTCTATACACATCCGTAATGTTTTGTCCTTCTTCTTCACAAATAACACGGGAGCACCCCACGGAGAAATGCTCGGACGGATGTACCCACATGTGAGAAGCTCCTCAAGCTGCGACTTTAACTCCTTAAGTTCCGCCGGAGCCATTCTATAGGGAGTCTTCGAAAAAGGCTCAGATCCGGGATAGAGGTCGATAACGAACTCGATGTCCCTATCGGGGGGTAAAGAACCCAAACTCTTAGGAAATACATCGGCATATTCTTGCACAACCTCCGTCTCTTCGAGTTTGGCGTGATCCTTAGGCCTGTTTAGGAGATAAGCCACAAAACCCGTTGCACCATCCCAGACCATTTCTCTAGCCTCCACAAACGAAATAAAAGGGCTTGACTTCAACTTCTTGCCCGCAAAAACCACCGATCCCAACAAAACCTTCTTCTCTCTACAATCCATAGCGGCCCAATGCTCATATAACCTATCCATACCGAGAATAATCCCATACTTCTTCATCGGCATCTCAACCAAATCCGCAAGAAAAACCCAATCTTCAAAACTCTCTGGACAACCCTTGAAAATGCTGCAAGTCACAAAACTACCATCGAGGGGAGAGCTAACCACATAATCATGCGCACACAAAGTGACAGGCAAGCACATAGATGAAGCAAGATCCCGAGATATGAATGAATGCGTGGCCCCGGGATTGAACAATGCATGAAATGTAGTGCCATGAATGCTTATTGTACCTTCCACCACAGCATTGGGGTCGATCTCAACGGCCTCTTCTTCCTCGCCTCCCAAGGCATAAGCTCTCGATTGTGTAGCCGACCTTTGGTTTCCTCCTGCTGCGAAAGCTTACTTCTTCTTCGGGAAATTGTTCACCATATGATCCGGTGAAACACAAGGATAGCACCGCTTGTGCAACTTGAAGCAATTATCAACCCGGTGATTTCCTTGGCAATGGGTGCATTGGCCGGGTGCGGGAAGTGCAATAGGTGGTGCTTGACCCGTGGGTCGGGGTTGTTTAAATTGAGGTTTGGCCGGAGTAAAAGATGGTTGTGCCAGCCTCTTCCCATACTTGTTGAACCCCGAACTAGAACCTTGCCCGGTGTGAGAAACCTTTCTCGTAGCTACCACTCTGTCCTCTACTTTCAAGGCTTTCTCGGTAACAAGAGCCCAAGTATGAGTTTCCATGGCTTCAAGTGCATCCTTCATGTCCTCCCTTAAACCTTCAAAGAATTATAGAGCTTTTCCACGGTCGTCGTTGGCAATATGAGGGGCATAGCGAGAGAGACGGTCAAATTCATTAATATACTCGGTGACCGTCTTACTTCCTTGTTTGAGGTCTATGAATTCCCGGAACCTCCTATCTTTCGCCACTTGAGGGATAAACTTATCCCGAACTCCCTAGTAAAGGCCTCCCAAGTAACCTCTTCTCCTATGGCATCCATACGAACTCGAACGCTAGTCCACCAATTGTATGCTTGTCCTTGCACAATAGTGATGGTGCATCTTACTTTCTCCACGGAGCCACAAGGAATGAGCTCCCAAATCCATTCCACTTGTATAAGCCACTCCTCCGCCCTTATATCATCGCCTCCTTCGAACCTCGGGGGGTTTTGGTTTCGGAATTCCCTCAAGACTTGTGTGACCTGGCCCCCTTCTTGGTTTATGGACGGTGGATTATTTTGGCGATAATGGGTATCAAGAAAAGCACACAATCTCTGCATAAATCCTTCCGGTTCCGTTTGAGGTTGGGGGTTTTGTTCCGGTTGTGGAGAATGATCCCTACAGTGTCGACGACCCGGAGATCTATCATGGCGGTATTCTCTTCTTGGCGGCATCCTACAAAAGAAAAAATTAAGAAATTCCAATATACATGCGTGAGGGTTAGTACATGTTCATGTGTACGATTAATAAGAAATTGAATAAATAATCACATAAATGTTGACATAAATCATATAAGTGATCAATTAATATGCATATAACCACATTGTCCTAGACCGTACGACCTAGACAACCCAACACGACACTAGAGCTCTAGCTTTGCATCTGAACGCTCTGATACCAATTCTAGATGTGACGCCCGAGCGTGGGTCATCCATATCTCCCGCACCTAAACCCGAATTAACATATGAAATAGAACTCCATACATGAACTGTAACACCATAGAGCGAAGGTCGCCACATCCCCCCGCACCATAGCCCGATACGAGTAATGAAATGGGACTCTGCACCGGCACCAAGCTACAGCGAACGGAGACAAACAAAAACCCACGCTCTAGCTAGGCGGTCTAGACCCTCAAAACAGAGTGCGCAAAGAAACAAAAGCAAATGCGGAAGCAACCAGGATCACAAAATACAAACATACATGCCAATACTTCCACAAAATTATACAAGTTATGCCCATCCAAGGCCAAATGAATCATATAACAAAAACTCAAATTCCGAATCGTAAATCATGCAAAGCTTACACATAGTACAATATTTACATATTTATACGTAGTACCAAAACTGAAAGTAAAGATGCAAGGATGCAAAGACTCTCCTACACAACCCGAATAACTTAAAGTAAAAGACTACCGCCTAGCACCAACCGAAGACCTGTACCTACAAACTCAAGAAACCAAGGGAAAAAAAAAAGAGACAACGAAGAGGGGTCAGTCCTAAAGACTGGTGAGGGGGCTAACACACAAACACGTACATAAATGTAGAGCAAAGCATAGCATAACCGAATCTTAGGATATTCATGAACCGGGTGTGGTTTTTGCAATCCAAATCATTTTAACACGTGATAACATATATAGAAAAAGGTTTAGAGCCGAAGGCCAAAATCAACTAATTTTCGAGAATTAGCAGTCCTCACCCGTTTCATGAATCATAGACAAAAACATATCCACAACGGAAACAAAGCTTATCCTAGTAACTCGGCGAGAACGAGCTCCAACTAATCTCCTTCAAAAGCAAACTCCAAGCTTAACACACGAAGGCTTAAAATAAACACAAACACATACCTCCTTACTCCATGGGATGGAAGGGTGGCCACCCTTCGCATCCACGCTGATCTGTCAGGGATGTGAGTTTCATGACACTCATGTCCCAAGGACTCCATCCCCCACCTCCCTCCGAGTGGGTTTCGGGTTGATCCTATCGAAGTGGAGTCCATACTCGGGAGTGACCCGACGGCCCGCTGCCGTCCCGGGACTCCTTTGTACAAAACTCCGGGGCCCAAACTTACACTTACACTTATCACAAAAAGCTTATCTCGCCAACACTTATCACAAACACACGCCAACCCTTTTCAAAACAAAAGAACGAAAATAGCTTACTTATACATAAAAGCGTTTTCAAACATTTTATAACAAAAGGGCCAATTCCCACAAATTACATATCGAACACGTATCTAAGTATATATATACATATAGGTCACATGCGGGCTTGAAATCACGTATAGGGTTGTAGGTCATAATAACTAAAAGAAAGAAACCTCACCTTGTCGACCAAACCGACGAAATCAACTCAAACCTTTCTAAGAGAGCACCTCGTCAACCACGAAACGAACCTATGAACAAAACAAAGCTAAACTTAGACTCAAAATGAACCAATTAGACGCTCGGCAAATGCATATGAATGCAAGTGGTGCAAATGAAATGACAAGAGATAGCATAATCAAGCGTTAAAGTTCATGCACGCACTCAAGAGTTGAATCATAAGAACGAGGCAAGAATTAAAGCATAATATGTCCAATAAACATCATACATAGCAAATTATATCACAACTCGTACATATACAAGGTTAGAACGAGCAAGGAATGCAACAAGCTCAAGAAAGTTTCACACATAGCATCAAAACGAATATGCAATCCCGGTCACGTTTACACATTAAAAACAAGTCCATAAAATCAAATTAAACATCTTAACATATAATATAACAATTTAACATTACATACGAGGCATAGAAGAAGCGAGAACAAATAAAACACGGAATAAGAATCACACACGCAATACAAAAGAGCAACACGTAAAAAGGGTTTTAATTAAATTCTAAGTTAACAATAAAAGACAACATATATATATATATATATATATAATCTCTTTATTTAATTGCAACACATATATTAGAATATGTAATATCACTCATGCACTTACGTACTCATACACACTCTCAAATATAAATGCATAAATGCTACATATATAAATATAAGTTCATTATATATATATATATATATATATATATATATATATATAAAAGATATATATGAGTACACACACGCTACACCATGCAAACAAAGAAATGCATGCATATAAATGAAGTCTCAACACATTTCAACTAATGAGTACTCACATGCATCCATGCACACACAAAAGGAATGAGATTAACACCTTTCCACCCTACACAGCTGTTGCGGCAAAGCTTCAAAATACAAACCAATTTCAACATCATGACACGGCCGTGTTGGTTTTTAGGCATAAGGTGACATGGCCGTGTCACATCTTATTTAAATCAGTAGCCCCAACTCGAGAGCTCAACATGGCCGTGTCAACTTTTCAAAGAAATTGGACACGGCTGTGTTGGCCCTTCGTTTTCGAAAATAAAGCAGCAACAACAGCGTTTCGGCATGGAGGAGAGTAGGGGAAGGTCCAGCCATGGCTTATGCATGATAAGAACGAACCAAGACAACAAGGAAAGCAAGGAAATGCAACAAATCGAGCCAAATATCAAGCAAATACCCGGAAGAACATGAAATCCCCAAATTAAACACAAAGCTTCCAAAACTCAAATATTCAGAAATGGTGGAGCCTCAAACTCGGTTCATACACAAAATACAAGGTAAGGAATAGATCAAGCATACAACAAGGGTCACGTAGCACTTCACGGATCAAGAATTGGATAAAAAACGAGCAAGATATCAAGGAATTACCACAACCCGCTACTATTCATTCACCCTACCAAATCAGCCACAAATCTCCATGAATGCAAGCAAAAGAGGTCTCAAATGAAAGGGTAGAAGATGTTCATCAATAATATGTGCTTACCTCTTCGATTTGATGAAGAATGGAGGTCGAACGAGCTCAAAATGCGGCTTGGGTGAATATTGACGGGAATTTCTTCTCTCTTCTCCTTTTCCCCTGCTCTCTCGGTCCTTGGCTGCTGAAAAGGGAGAAATGAGAAAGTGGGAGGGTAGTTAGGTGAGTTAGGAAGAAATAGGTTCAAGAATCGGGTCAAACGGAGTTAAAACGAATAAATTACAGGCAAAACTGTAAAGGGTGGTAAATCTGAGCGAGAATCACGTTTCGGGCGAAATTCGGAGGATCAAACGGGCTTAGAAAAATAAAAGGCTAGGTTCCTTAGCTCCCAATATTTGTTATGAGTCCGGCGTCACTTCTGGAATTCGAATCTGAATTCCTGAGCTCAAGATATAAATTCGGGAACACAAGGCGCGCTAAAACTAGTTAGGCCCTCATGTCCCCAACAAATAAAATATGGTGCGTTACCATATCAAACAAGTCCAAAAAACTAAAACGAGCACGCAAATGAATTGACAACACGCATAATTCATGCATATCAAATTTTCACAAAATTTTGAAACGAGTTGAGACTCAAACGAATTAAAAACAAGTTTAAAAACTTAAAAACGTTTAATTGTTCAAATTTATAAATATATCAATTGATTCAAATAAATTCAAATAATCACATAATCATTAAAATAACACGTATTTGCATAATTAAATTAATTTAAATGCGCATATAAAAATCTCGAAGTGGCGTACCTGTACGGGCGAGCGAGCGGGATGTTACAAACTCCCCTCCTTCAAAAGGGCCTGTCCTCAGGTCCTACAACAAGATCTTGAACGACACCGAGTTGAACTCAACTCCACACTTCCGCTGCGCTACTCTGATCCAAGAAAGCTGGAGACGCCTCGGGACATTACTTCTCATATCCCGGTAACTCGGTGCTACCCATCAAATCCGATTAAATCCCTTTGGCCTTAGCAACTTCGGTTTGCTCCCACTTCCAGTAGTTGGGGAAATCCTTCCGGTTCTTGATGCTCGGTCTTCTATTGACGACACGTTGACATTGCTACACGAAGTCCACAATATCTTTTCTTGTGCCAAAACACCATTACCGGTTCTTCAAGTCCTCGCACCATGAGTGGAATTTGTCTCGTGAACAAGCACTTCTAGTGACATAGGCTTCAACTCTCTGTTAGCAATGCACAACCAAAGCCTTCCTTAATACCTCGATTGTAACGGAGAAGTTTTTGAGTACCCTCGGTTAAGCAAACCGACTACCGAAAGTAACTCTCTTCAAATCCTTACCCACTCAAACCGTGCCTCTTCTCTGTCCTTCATGTCACGGGATGGCTGCCTATGGAAAGACGAACCTCTTATTGAATCCCGATAACACTAGAGACTTAAACTCTCTGAGGCAATTCTCGGTTCTTCTACTGGAATGCATAGTCGACAATACCCTTGTTGAAAACACCCCTGGAGCCACCCACGAACTCTGAAGAAGAACGAACCACCAACTTCTCGAAACAAGCAAAAGGGTATTCTTGGCTCACGATAGTTCGGATTCATCTTAGAGTCCCCTCCTCTTCTTAGATAGGATTGAAAGTACTCCACAAAGAAGTACCCGAATTGATGAAACTATCTTCTAAGAGCCTATCGACCACGTCTTGAACTCCGACATCCAAGCTAGAGTCATCCGGTATGGAATCTTCAAACAAGATAAATTCTGGGATAAAGATCACGACAACCTTAATATCCCTATCGAGCGGCAATGAATTCCAACCCTCAAGGAGCATCAAGAAAGTCTTACTTTGATCCTTGTCTCTCCAAGCTTGGCCCGACCCTTCGGTCACCCTAAGGCAAGCTACAAAGCTCATCGCACCGTCCCAGAATGACCAACCACTTCTACGAAGGATATAAACGGGTCAGCCTTCCATCTAATTCCCATAAATACCGTTGAGCCCCGAACGGACCTCCTAAAAGCAACCACCAACCGCCTACGGTAACACCGTTACCTTGGTACGAACTAGGCGCCTTTAAGACAACCACCGGGCGAGAACAACCACCGGACGAGCTCGGCCCTCGCAACTCGCCAAACACTTGACTCTCCTCACCAAACTCTCTCTCTAAAAAGAGAAAGAGCCAACACAAAAGAGAGAAGAAGAAGGGATCCACAAACGAGCAAACAACAACAAAGACATACAAGCACCGAGAAACAACAAGGAAAGGAAAGCAACGCAAATTGAAATAAAATGCATGTATGTAGTGCCATGAATGTTTGGTATACCTTTCACCATGGTGGTAGTGTCGAGCTTGGCATCCCGTTCTTCCTCTTCAATTATATCAACTCGGATTGGTCTTAGAGTCTTGGAATCACACCTCTTGATAGTCCTTGAATTCTTAGTCTTCGGGCAACTTTTCACCCTATGCCCCTGTTCTCCACACTTGTAATATCTCCTAAACTTCTTTCGGCAACTTCTTCGGTATTGTAACGCCCGAGCGCGAGACGTCACATCCCCCGCACCATGACCCGACCCGTATACGAAATGGATTTCCATACACGTGCCGAATCATAGCGAACGGAGACATACACACTCGCTAAGCCAGGCGGGACTAACCTATAACTTAAACCCCAACAACAACAACCAGAGCAATAAAAAGATAGCTGAAGCAATCATTCATATATTACATATTGAGCTAGAGCTCTAGGTACCAACATGTAATTCATATATATAGGTTGAGTTATACGCTCTATGCACCGATATTTCAAGAAAGATACATATAGGTACGAGTATTCATGTACGCTCCATACACTTACAATTCAAAAGTAACAAAAAATAATCAAATGCGTGTAAAGGAAAGGCTAGACACGATGCAAGACTCTTCCTGACTAGTATCCAGCCTAGCATCCCCTTTCCTGCAAAAACAACTGAACCAACTCCGGGTTCAGTCTTAGACAGACTGGTGGGTATAAAAACAGGGGCATAATATCATAATATTGCGGAATTGAAACACATACATGAAAGTTATAATCCTTATTCGAGGTTTAGAAATATTTCTCCCAAGCGGGAACATAAAGTACAACGAATAGGATTATAACAATTCATTCGTTCATTAGGTCGTTCATAGCCCGGCGAGAGGGCGTGCATTATCTCCAACCACCACCACGTGTAATCCATTAATCGTTCATTCATTCGTTCATTCATTCATTCATTCATTACAATCTTTCGTGCACATACATTAGAACATTCATTCGTTCATTCATATACTCCTTTTTCCTCCGGGTAGGGAACGGGTTTGCAAGGCCCGAGCCCTCATTCATTAATGCTAGAGGGGTACATGAATCCCCAAAAGCCAGGACCCCTTTCATCCACTAATCTCCTAGTGAAATCCAGGTTGCCGAAATTGTTGGAACTAGTATAAATCGATTCCCGTCAGCCCATGCTTCCCCGGTTCACCATTACACTAAGTCCCGGGCCCTCATTCATTGTGATCATTCATACATTTCTCGCCAAAACATTTTGGTAGGACATTTATAATAAAGGCTTTCGTTCAAAATCATTTGCTCGTTAAAACTTAGCATAAATACCTATATAGGGTTTTGGCTAAAATCTTGCACATTAGGTATTCGGGTCATATTGTTATCTAATAGAAGAAAAACCCACCTGGTAGACAAAAGAACCCGACAAACTCTCACAGCCCGACCTCGTCACCCACTGGATCAAGATCTGTGTGACAAAGATAGTGTGAGACTCAATCATGACCACATTAGACGCTCGGCTATGCAATAACATACTATGGAATGCTTAAAATGCAATAATATGTTCAATTATGGTCATGAATATCATAGAATTCAATTAAACACATAATTCACCAAGTTTCGTTCATTACACGGTAAAACCGTATTCGTTCTCGTTCATATCGTTCATACTTTCATACTTTGCATTCATAATTCATCAATAGCATATATCAATCATAAAACATTACTTTAACATAATCATATTGCATATAATTCATAAATACGAATAATAAACGCAAAACAAGCAATAAAAGAGTTCCCCCAAAGCTGCCATTTCAAATGACACGGCCGTGTTGAGTTTTCAATGGAAACGGACACGGCCGTGTTGAGTTTTCAAAGGAAACGGACACGGCCGTGTCCGAGGTTTAAAATGGGAAAAATTCAAAGTCGAGGGCTTGACACGGCCGTGTTGAGTTTTCAAAGCATTTGGACACGGCCGTGTCCGAGATTAAATTCAGAAAAAAAATCAAAGCCGAGAGCCCAACACGGCCGTGTCCATTTTCAGTTCAAAGCTGACACGGCCGTGTCAGCTCGTCGTTCTGTGAGGAAAAACAGAGCAGAAGCTCTGTTTTTCGTGGGAAAAGCTTTGCAAAACAGGGGCAGCTCTAAGGAAGCTCTTATACACTCATTGACATGCTTATACTTCATATATTTCACATATATCATGCAATCCAATCATATATACAAGAATTCACACCCAAAGTTGGCCCAAAATCACTCAAACACAAGCTTTCAACCATGGAAGCTTCAAGCTCCATTAATGGCACAACATGCTATACACAACCAACATGAGATTCAAGGATATAGAAATGATGAGGAAGTTATAAGGTTCATATTTCATGCATCAAGTTTCCAATCGAACCATGAGACACCAAGGTTCAAGATCAAACCCTCTATTTATGCTTTCATTCAAACCATATCAATCCTTCACTCATGCCAAGCTATTCATAGATGAAAAGATAGAGGAGAAGATGGAGATTCCAAATCCTAACTTACCTTGGAAGAAGATTGGAAGATTGGTTAATCTTGACCTCAAAGTTGGTTGATCAAAACAAGGGTTTCTTGGAGCTTCTCTTCTCTCTCTTGGGATGATGATGATCGATGAATGAGGAAGTAAAGGAGGATAAAATGCTGATATCTAGTGATAAATGGGTAGGATACGAGTCGGTTCAAGTCTGGTTCGTTTAGTAAACGATTCAAACAAGTTATAAGAAATGAGGTTGTGAAAAGATTCGTTGTCGAGAGTTCAAACGTTATCGAAACAATACAAGGTCAAGTTTAATGAGTAGGTAACGTCGAAACGAGTTCAACGCCGGTTACGGATCTCGATTTCGAGGTCCGGAGATCAAGATATCGCGAAAACCGTTCAGGGTTGCCTATATTCAAATAGGTCCCTAAACTTTCAAAAAGTGGCAATTAAACCCAAACTCAATTTCCAATTGAGTCCAAAACATTCAAATAAGTTACAATCAAGCCCACGTATTACTCGAAACATGTAATTTCATTCAATTAACACCGAATTCCTGAAATTCACATTCTCACATTTTCATTCATATAGTCATAATTCAAATTAGAACTCATATAAAATTTAAACAATTAAAACAAATTAGAAACAATTCAATTAATAAAACATGATATAAATTCATATAATTAAATGAAATTACGCACGTAACTCATACCTGCACGTGTGAAAACACGGGGCGTTACAACCTCTCCCCCTTAAAAAGAATCCGTCCTCGGATTCATTGCTCGGTCGGAAACAACTCTGGATAGCACTTCTTCATTTTCTCTTCCGTTTCCCAAGTGGCTTCTTCTGTCTTATCACTTTGCCATAACACCTTCACCAAGGGAAACCGTCTGTTCCGAAGTTCTTGAAATTTCCGATCCAGAATCTTCACCGGCTTCTGAACAAAGGTGAGATCCGGTTCAAGCTCCACTTCTTCAACCGGTATAATCCCTGACTCATCGGGGAAGTACTTCCGAAGTTGCGACACATGGAAGACGTTGTGAATACCCGTTAAACTTGGAGGCAAATCCAATCTGTAAGATGTATCTCCGATTCTCTCCAAAATCTCATAAGGTCCCAAATATCGGGGATTCAACTTTCCTCCTTTTCCAATTCGGGTAAATCCTTTCCGAGGTGAAGCTTTCAAGAATACCCTATCCCCAACTTCCAATTCAATATCTTTCCTTCGCTTATCTGCATAACTTTTCTGTCGATCTTTAGCTACCTTCATCCGTTGTCGGATAATTTGAACTTTTTCAATACCATCCTGAATAGCCTTGGAAGGTTTATCTTTCCTTTCACCTCTTTGTACCCCTTCTTGCTTACTCCACTTCCACTCTTCCAAGTCGAAAAATAACGGAGATCGGCACTTCCTTCCATAAAGAAACTCATACGGTGCCATCTCTATCGAAGCTTGATAACTGTTATTCTAGGCAAACTCAATCAAGGGCAATTGTTCATTCCATGAACTCGAGAAATCCAACGCACACGCCCTTAACATATCCTCAAGATATCTGATTAATCTTTCGGATTGCCCGTCAGTCTGTGGATGAAAAGCTGTACTGAACTGAAGCTTAGTTCCCAAACACTTCTGTAACTCTTGCCAGAACTTGGAAGTGAATCTCGGATCCCTGTCTGACACAATACTAGCTGGCACCCCATGTAACCGAACAATCTCATCACAATACCTCTTAGCCAGCTTACCTATCTTATCTGACATCCGAACTGCGAGAAAATGCGCTGACTTGGTTAACCTGTCCATGATTACCCAAATTCCATCGAATCCACCTTTCACTCTAGGTAAACCCGATACAAAATCCATCGCAATCTGTTCCCATTTCCATTCGGGAATAGGTAATGGCTGTAACAATCCTGACGGCTTCTGATGCTCAGCTTTCACTAGCTGACAAGTCAGACAATGCTTCACATAACTCACTACATCTCTCTTCAATCCGTTCCACCAAAAATACTGTTTCAAGTCCCGATACATCTTGTTTCCACCAGGATGTAACGAATACACAGTTTTATGAGCTTCGTCCAAAATAGCTCTTCTCAACTCCTTTGGAACTACCACCCTATCCTTAAATCGAAAGATTCCCATATCATCGAATCCAAATGGACACTCGGAGTCTGATCGAGCCTTCTCAATCAACTTTTGAATCTCAACATCCATCCGTTGTGCTTCAAATATCTGTTGCCTTAACTCTGGACGTACTGAGATGTTACCAATACGAGCCTTTATTTTAACCAATTCCATTGGTTGTCCAATATTTACTTTCAAATTGGATACACTAGCCTTCCTGCTCAATGCATCCGCAACCACATTAGCTTTGCTTGGGTGATACTTAATCACACAATCATAGTCCTCGAGAGTCTCCATCCATCTTCGTTGCCTTCTATTCAACTCCTTCTGAGAGAATAAGTACTGAAGACTCTTATGATCGGTGAAAATCTCAAAAGAAGTTCCGTACAAGTAATGTCTCCACTTCCCTAAGGCAAAAATCACCGCTGCAAGTTCAAGGTCGTGAGTGGGATAATTCTTCTCATGCTCTTTCAATTTCCTAGAGGCATAAGCAATTACTCTCCCATTTTGCATCAAAACACAACCTAAGCCTTCATGGGAAGCATCCGTATACACCATAAACCCTTCAATACCATCCGGAAGTGCAAGTATCGGTGCAGAAGTTAACTTATCTTTCAAGAGCTGAAAACTGGCTTCACACTTCTCATCCCATTTAAACTGAACTTCCTTCTTAGTTAATCGGGTTAACGGAGCTGCAATCTTAGAAAAATCCTTAACAAATCTTCGGTAATAGCCGGCTAAACCCAAGAAACTTCGGATCTCAGAAACATTCTTAGGACTCTGCCACTTCGAAAGTGGCTCTACTTTCGAAGGATCCACTTCTAATCCTTTGCTCGAAATGATATGTCCCAAGATACTCACCCTGTCAATCCAAAACTCACATTTACTGAACTTGGCATAGAGCTGGTTATCTCTTAAAGTTTCCAATACCAATCTCAAATGCCGAGCATGATCCTCTTCTGACCTTGAGTACACCAGAATATCATCGATGAAGATCACAACAAACTTATCCAAATACGGCCGGAAAATCCGATGCATCATGTCCATAAAAGCTGCCGGCGCGTTAGTTAATCCGAATGGCATCACCACGAATTCATAATGTCCATACCGGGTATTAAATCCTGCCTTAGGAATATCTTCCTCCTTAATCTTCAGCTGATAATATCCTTGCCTTAAATCGAGTTTGGAATACAATTTTGACCCTTGTAGCATGTCAAACAAATCCTCTATATTAGGCAAAGGATACTTATTCTTTACTGTCATCCGATTCAACTACCGGTAGTCAATGCACATCCTCAAGGTTCCATCTTTCTTCTTAACAAAGAGAACTGGCGTGCCCCACGGTGATGAACTTGGCCGAATATAATCATTCTTAAGAAGATCTTCCAACTGAACTTTCAACTCCTGTAACTCTGCCGGTGCCATCCGGTAAGGAGTCTTGGAATAAGGTTCAGATCCCGGATATAAGTCTATTACAAATTCGATCTCTCGATCCGGAGGCAAAGAACCTAAAACTTCGGGGAACACTTCCAGATATTCATTCACCACTTCTGTCTCTTTGAGTTTCGCCTGATCTTTCGGCTTATTCAAGATATAGGCAATAAATCTCGTTGCCCCATTCCTTATCAACTTCTGAGCCTCAGTAAACGACAAAAGAGGTGCACTTTCTGCTTCTTTCTTTACTACCACTTCTTCTCCCAACTTCACTGTCTTGGAGAAACAATCAACCGTAGCGTGGTACCGAAACAACCAATCCATTCCCAGAATAACCCCATATCTGTTCATCGGCATTACCACCAAATCTGCCTGATATTCTCTGCCTTCAAACCCAAACACACAGTCTCTGACCACCCGATCTGTCTCAAGACTTCCACCCAACGGTGAACTCACCACATAACAAACATTTAAGCACGTAACAGGCAAACACAAAGTATCAATTAATTTGCAAGATATAAAAGAATGAGTAGCGCCAGGGTCAAATAATGCATGTATGTTCGTGTTATGGATGCATATCGTACCTTCCACCATAGCATTGGGATTGGCTTCCACATCTTGCTCTTCACCCGCAAGGGCATATGCACGAGCTGGGATCATCGGCCTCTGAGCTCCCGGTTGATAGCCCGGAGTCTTGTCTGGACAAGTATTGGCCATATGTGTCGCCTTCCCGCAAATCAGACATTGTCCCAACCTCCTTCGGCAAGTATTGTAAGTGTGAGTAGGGCCTCCACAATACATACAAGGCGGCCTATCATGTCGAGGATCATTAGCAGCTGGCGGTGCTTGTGGCTTTGGCGGTGCAGCTCCCATGGGTCGAAACTTCTTATTCTGCCCTTGAAATAGCTGAGGAGGAGATACCATAGGCCTTTTCCCCTTTCCAACCCCCGATCCTTGTCCCATTTGCATACGAGGTAAGGGGTCCTTTTTCTTGTACTCCTCTTCCAATACCAGAGCCCTTTGTACAGTGTTGGCGAAAGATTCGAAATTATGGCCCGCGTGCCCATGCCTCAGATCCTGCCTCAATCCAGCTATAAACCTCTTTCCCTTTCTCTTTTCATCCCTTGTAATGTGAGGTGCATACTTTCCAAGCCTGTTGAAAAGAGAAAGATACTGAGCCACCGTTCGAGTCCCTTGCTTTAAATCCATAAACTCTTGTTCTTTCCTTTCTCGAAAGACCTCGGGCACAAAAGCTTCTCTAAACTCCCTTAGGAAAACTTCCCAATTAGTTTCTTCTTCTCCCACCTCGAGCTTCTCCCTAGTACGCTCCCACCAATCATACGCCTCTCCATCCAGTTGGAAAATAGCAAACTGGGCCTTCTCTTGAGAGGTGAATTGTCGAACATTGAAAATCCTCTCAATCCTTGTCAACCATCCCTCCGATATAGCATCATCTACCGAACCGGAAAACCTTGGTGGATTATAACTCAAAAACAACCCATGATGATCTCTCGGGTTATTTGGAGGAGGTGCTTGATGTTCAGCTTGCGGTTGTACTGGAGGATCCTGAGCCCTTCTATGCTCCACATAGTTATACACCGCTTCCATAAAATGCTCCATATTCATAGGCGGTTGTGGAGGATTAGGAGAACGATCTCTATGATGATGACGATCCGGAGACCTTTCCCGATGTCTTCTAGGAGGCATCCTGTTCACTCAAACACTAACATGCGTGTTAGATTTAGTTCATGCGTGGCAATGCATTAAATCAATCAATCATTCAAGTCAGAGATCGAAACACCTTATCACATAAAAATGCAATGCTCCCAAATTAACAAATAATTCCTACAGCCGAACGACCTACTGACTCCACACGACACTAGAACCCCGGTTTTGCAACCTTGGGCTCTGATACCACTCAAAGGATGTAACGCCCGAGCGCGAGACGTCACATCCCCCGCACCATGACCCGACCCGTATACGAAATGGATTTCCATACACGTGCCGAATCATAGCGAACGGAGACATACACACTCGCTAAGCCATGCGGGACTAACCTATAACTTAAACCCCAACAACAACAACAACCAGAGCAATAAAAATATAGCGGAAGCAATCATTCATATATTACATATTGAGCTAGAGCTCTAGGTACCAACATGTAATTCATATATATAGGTTAAGCTATACGCTCTATGTACCGATAGTTCAAGAAAGATACATATAGGTACCAGTATTCATGTACGCTCCATACACTTACAATTCAAAAGTAACAAAAAATAATCAAATGCGTGTAAAGGAAAGGCTAGACACGATGCATGACTCCTCCTGACTAGTATCCCGCCTAGCATCCCCTTTCCTGCAAAAACAACTGAAACAACTCCGGGTTCAGTCTTAGACAGACTGGTGGGTATAAAAACAGGGGCATAATATCATAATATTGCGGAATTGAAACACATACATGCAAGTTATAATCCTTATTCGAGGTTTAGAAACACTTCTCCCAAACGGAAACATAAAGTACAACGAATACGATTATAACAATTCATTCGTTCATTAGGTCGTTCATAGCCCGGCGAGAGGGCGTGCATTATCTCCAACCACCACCACGTGTAATCCATTAATCGTTCATTCATTCGTTCATTCATTCATTCATTCATTACAATCTTTCGTGCACATACATTAGAACATTCATTCGTTCATTCATATACTCCTTTTTCCTCCGGGTAGGGAACGAGTTTGCAAGGCCCGAGCCCTCATTCATTAATGCTAGAGGGGTACATGAATCCCCAAAAGCCGGGACCCCTTTCATCCACTAATCTCCTAGTGAAATCTAGGTTGCCGAAATTGTTGGAACTAGTATAAATCGATTCCCGTCAGCCCATGCTTCCCCGGTTCACCATTACACTAACTCCCGGGCCCTCATTCATTGTGATCATTCATACATTTCTCGCCAAAACATTTTGGTAGGACATTTATAATAAAGGCTTTCGTTCAAAATCATTTGCTCGTTAAAACTTGGCATAAATACCTATATAGGGTTTTGGCTAAAATCTTGCACATTAGGTATTCGGGTCATATTGTTATCTAATAGAAGAAAAACCCACCTGGTAGACAAAAGAACCCGACAAACTCTCACAGCCCGACCTCGTCACCCACTGGATCAAGATCTGTGTGACAAAGATAGTGTGAGACTCAATCATGACCACATTAGACGCTCGGCTATGCAATAACATACTATGGAATGCTTAAAATGCAATAATATGTTCAATTATGGTCATGAATATCATAGAATTCAATTAAACACATAATTCACCAAGTTTCGTTCATTACACGGTAAAACCGTATTCGTTCTCGTTCATATCGTTCATACTTTCATACTTTGCATTCATAATTCATCAATAGCATATATCAATCATAAAACATTACTTTAACATAATCATATTGCATATAATTCATAAATACGAATAATAAACGCAAAACAAGCAATAAAAGAGTTCCCCCAAAGCTGCCATTTCAAATGACACGGCCGTGTTGAGTTTTCAAAGGAAACGGACACGGCCGTGTTGAGTTTTCAAAGGAAACGGACACGGCCGTGTCCGAGGTTTAAAATGGGAAAAATTCAAAGTCGAGGGCTTGACACGGCCGTGTTGAGTTTTCAAAGCATTTGGACAAGGCCGTGTCCGAGATTAAATTCAGAAAAAAAATCAAAGCCGAGAGCCCAACACGGCCGTGTCCATTTTCAGTTCAAAGCTGACACGGCCGTGTCAGCTCGTAGTTCTGTGAGGAAAAACAGAGCAGAAGCTCTGTTTTTCGTGGGAAAAGCTTTGCAAAACAGGGGCAGCTCTAAGGAAGCTCTTATACACTCATTGACATGCTTATACTTCATATATTTCACATATATCATGCAATCCAATCATATATACAAGAATTCACACCCAAAGTTGACCCAAAATCACTCAAACACAAGCTTTCAACCATGGAAGCTTCAAGCTCCATTAATGGCACAACATGCTATACACAACCAACGTGAGATTCAAGGATATAGAAATGATGAGGAAGTTATAATGTTCATATTTCATGCATGAAGTTTCCAATAAAACATGAGACACCAAGGTTCAAGATCAAACCCTCTATTTATGCTTTCATTCAAACCATATCAATCCTTCACTCATGCCAAGCTATTCATAGATGAAAAGATATAGGAGAAGATGGAGATTCCAAATCCTAACTTACCTTGGAAGAAGATTTGAAGATTGGTTAATCTTGAGCTCAAAGTTGGTTGATCAAAACAAGGTTTTCTTGGAGCTTCTCTTCTCTCTCTTGGGATGATGATGATCGATGAATGAGGAAGCAAAGGAGGATAAAATGCTGATATCTAGTGATAAATGGGTAGGATACGGGTCGGTTCAAGTCCGGTTCGTTTAGTAAACGGTTCAAACAAGTTATAAGAAACGAGGTTGTGAAAAGATTCGTTGTCGAGAGTTCAAACGTTATCGAAACAATACAAGGTCAAGTTTAATGAGTAGGTAACGTCGAAATGAGTTCAACGCCGGTTACGGATCTCGATTTCGAGGTCCGGAGCTCAAGATATCGCGAAAACCGTTCAGGGTTGCCTATATTCAAATAGGTCCCTAAACTTTCAAAAAGTGGCAATTAAACCCAAACTCAATTTCCAATTGAGTCCAAAACATTCAAATAAGTTACAATCAAGCCCACGTATTACTCGAAACATGTAATTTCATTCAATTAACACCGAATTCCTGAAATTCACATTCTCACATTTTCATTCATATAGTCATAATTCAAATTAGAACTTATATAAAATTTAAACAATTAAAACAAATTAGAAACAATTCAATTAATAAAACATGATATAAATTCATATAATTAAATGAAATTGCGCACGTAACTCATACCTGCACGTGTGAAAACACGGGGAGTTACAGGTATGGTTCGGGCCTTGACAATAGGAGCATTGAATTATCTCCCACGAAGGCGGTATCAAATTCATCTTTGGTGGTTGAAGCTTCTTCTTATTCTTGGTGTAGTCGACATCTTGAAGCTCTTAGGTTTTCTCTTGGAATATATGCCTCTTGTTTAAACCTGAACTCGATTCTTGACCATGTCCCACATTAAGAGTTTGAGACTTTATCCCTTGCTTATCCCTTTCCTCTTGAACCACTCCTCTAACCTCCTCGGACCATTCATGTACTGGTAAACTTTGGAAACCTTGTTAAATCTCGTCTCTACGCCTTTGTAGATATCTCCGGACCTTAGGGCAATCTTGGTTAGCTCTCGAACTCTCTAGCTCCATCACAAGATCGTCCATCATTTCCAATTCTTGCTCGAGATCTAGGAATTCTTGGAATCTTCTAATCAATTCATTGAGAGGAATGTACTTGTAACAAAATTCTCGGGTAAACCTCTCCCAACTAAGCTCTTCTCCGGACTTTCTTTAGATGCGATCTTATTTCCTTGAACCATTTTGAAGCTTCACCTTGTAGTAAGCTGGAAGTGTGCCTTACTTTCTCTTGTGAGGTTCCCAGACAACTTTTCCAAATCCACAACATCATGGAGAGCCACTCTTCGGCTTCAATACTGTCGCCTCCAAACCACTTCGATGGATCATCATCTTCCAACTTCTTACAGACCGAAACACTCGTTTCTCTTATCTTCCTTTTGATGATGTACTTTGATATGAAGAAGTCATCCTGCAATAAGAAAATTGATTCCAAAATATCGATGCGTGCAGGGTTTAGTGTATGTTCATGTGAACGATTAACACAATTAGAATCAAATAAATCATATAATGATGAAAGTGAATGCAAACAATCACATAATCCTAAGCCGAACGACCTAGACAGACCCGACACGACGCTAGAGCTCTAGTTTTGCAACGTAGAGCTCTAATACCACTTTAGAGACGTAACACCCCGGAGCGAAGGGCGCGCCACATCCCCCCGCACCATAGCCTGATACGAGTAACGAAATGGGCCTCCGCACCCGCACCAAGCTACAGCGAACGAAGACAAACAAAAAACCACGCTATAGCTAGGCGGTCTAGACCCTCAAAACAGAGTGCGCAAAGAAACAAAAGCAAATGTGGAAGCAACCAGGATCAAAAAATACAAACATACATGCCAATACTTACATAAAATTATACAAGTTATGCCCATCCAAGGCCAAATGAATCATATAACAAAAGCTCAAATTCCGAATCATAAATCATGCAAAGCTTATACATAGTACCATATTTACATATTTATACGTAGTACCAAAACTGAAAGTAAAGATGCAAGGATGCAAAGACTCTCCTACACAACCCGAACAACTTAAAGTAAAAGACCACAGCCTAGCACCAACCGAAGACTTGCACCTACAAACTTAAGAAGCAAAGGGAAAAAAAAAAGAGACAACGAAGAAGGGTCAGTCCTAAAGACTGGTGAGGGGCCTAACACACACACACGTACATAAATATAGAGCAAAGCATAGCATAACCGAATCTTAGGATATTCATGAACCGGGCGTGGTTTTTGCAATCCAAATCATTTTAACACGTGATAACATATATAGAAAAAGGTTTAGAGCCGAAGGCCAAAATCAACAAATTTTTAAGAATTAGCAGTCCATACCCGTTTCATGAATCATAGACAGAAACATATGCATAACGGAAACAAAGCTTATCCTAGTAACTCGGTGAGAACGAGTTCCAACTAATCTCCTTCCACTACTAGAAAAACGGGTTTTGGTGACGTCGAAAAGCGTCACGAAAAATAGGTTTTTGTGACGCTTTCGATTTTGTGACGCTATATAAAAGTGCCACTTGTGTGGCTGTCACAATATGATATTGTGACGCTGCTATTATGACGGTTTAATGTGTCATTACAGACGTGATGTTGCGACGCTTTTCAGCATCACATGTAATGATATTGTGACACTTTTCAGCGTCACATTTAATATTTAACTACCATAACTAATTGTTAATAGGACATTTAAAAGCGTCACAATAGACGTTAATATGATGCAATAAAACGTCATTAAAAAGTGTGATATGTCGGTTTCAAACTTTATTATGACAAAAAATAGCGTCACATTAAATGGTATTATGACACAATAAAGCGTCATCAAAACGTTTGTTATGCCGAAATTTAGCTTTATAATATCTTATATTATGATAGAATAAAACGTCACATTAAGTGATATTTTGACGGAATAACACATCACATTAAGTGATATTAGGACAAAATAAAATGTCATTAAAACTTATATTTTCCCGAATAATTGTAATTCTATTATAGTAATTTAATCTCAACAAACAAATGTAAATAACAATATAATTAAAAAAAACCAAATCAAATAACATAATAATAACATGTTCACGAAATTTTCAATCCAAAATAATATTAGGTACAATTTAGACCTAATATATGATATTGGCCATATGCAACAAAAATGACAAAAGATTTAAGTATCAATACCACTTATAGTATTTGGTGTATTTGTGTATTAAACTAAAACAAAACAAGTCTCACAAATGGCCGGTGTCAATCTTGAGCCATAGCAACCTACATAAAAATTCCCTTTTAGTCAATACTAAATACGAAGTGTCAGTTTATTTACATAAAAGGTCTTTAAAAGGCTTTACATAATCTAAATAACACTTGTTTGTTATTGTGATTACCACTGACATGGTCTGACAATGAAAAAAAAAAGTATGTCCATGATCAATTCAAGGGCTTTTTTAAACATTTCAACCATGTTGAGCAGAAAGCACCATCCATTGTCAACAATGAAGTCATAATTATATGCCAACTCAAACATAATATCATCATCAGAGTCGAAAGAAATTCATGAATTTTAGCAAAATCACAAAACTCTTCAGAAATTTCAATAGGTCAAACAAAGATATAGAAAATTCCAGCACAAAAATGCGAAGAATTGCCAACAATCAATCACACCAACTGGACATTACCTCGAAAATTCTGCAACTCTTATGGCAAAAAAGTCAGCTACCTCAAAAATTTTACAACTCTTGGGCAGAAGCATGCAAGAAAAATAAAACGATTAACGACCAACATAATGTCAAGAAGATGTATGAACCAATTCCAATTAACAAGGTAAGAACAATCATACCGGATATAAGGATTCGATTCAGCTCTCCTTAGAAAAGAATCAGCAATTCGCGTTCAAACATTTCAAAATATATTTCTATTAACAACTTCATTTGACCATTCCCTATATAATAACAGACCAATCACACTCTTAGAACTGCAGCATATGTCGCCAGTGACAGATTAAGACGAAAAAATCCTACAAATGCCTGCACTGAATCATATTACTCCATCCTTCTTTTGAAATTAACAATGAAAAACTTTCAGAAGAGTTATGCATTTATAGAAAAGCTTTGAAGTTGGTTTGCTATATAATCACATTTAATGACAACCTACATTATAAATAAGGATATGAAATTTTAAGGACTTGCACCAAGTACAACACAAATCAGAGATTTGTTTACCTTGAAATAAGTTTATCATGCTAGAAATCTAGAAAGCAAATGAAGTAAAGAAGATCCGGGGTGTTAAGAAAACTAAGACTGGATGCTGCCACAATAAATCACATTATTACTTCTCTAAATTTGAACTTATTCACATCAATCGAGCAAGTGATCTCCCTATACAATACATATTTATGAAAAATTATTCATATGAAATGTGCTCCCTCCCTATACACGTGCAATGCATTATGCAGCACTAAATTTACAATAATATATTTATACACATATATGATTCAAGCTTCAGCTTTTCCTAATCAGGCTCCAGCACTAAATTTGAGGTTAGATTATATATTTATTCATAGATATGATACAGAAGACAACCTTAAGTGTTTGCATCAGTGGGTACGTTGGTTGCTAGACTTGTACTTAGACTAGAATAGAGACCACCAATTTGTTGTAATCCTTACAAGTGTCCTACTGGAATTAAAGAATGTAATCAGGGGAAGATGTGGTCTATTGAAACTTCATAATTAAAGACATACAATGAGCAAAATGCACAACTTAAAATATTTTACAGGCAAAAACATATTTTTACTACTTCCCTAACAAATTTTTGTATTAATTTCCTTTTTCATTATTCAGGCTTGCAAAATCTTGAAATTTGTTGGTGCTCAGTGACCTTTGTTTTCCTATTTTCATTTGAGCAAATATTCAAGTCATTATTATTGTTAGTTTTCAATAGGATTTCTGTAGGAATTCTCCACATATTACATACACAACAATTATAGTATTGAAAATTAAGTGATCTCATCTCTACTAGAAAGTAACTTGTAAAAAACTAAAAATGATCAGGACATAGTTACCTTCCAAGTGACGACAACTCAGATTTGGAGCTTGATCAAAAACAAGAATTAGACCTGTTTAAGAAGGCAACAAAAAGAATAAAATAAGTTTATAAATATGCAGTTCTTGATGACGATGTTGTCATAGCTGACCAAGAAGTAACAAGGGTGTATGAACAATCCTTGGATCAATATTGGGTTCCAATTTTCATTTTCATCATACACCCTTGGTTCAATGTTGGGTTCCAATTTTCTTTTTCAAAAATACTATATTTTCAATAATGTTTCAGTTGGGTTTGCAATGAAAGCATTATAACTAATAAATATGAAAGTTGATATTTTGACATGAAAATTTACCATCCACCGTGCTATTCCCCCATGCATTGTAATTATATATGTTTTTGATATACACTTAATAAGTATGTTTCGGTGCAGGGCAATAATTTCATTTACTAATAGCCTGTAATCAAACTTTATGGACATTCGTTTTCAACTCTTAGCAGCAGGATCAGAAATGCAAAGAATATTTCTAAAGGAAAAAAGACACCAAATTTGAGAATTAACAAGTTAATGAAAAGGTCAAAACAACTTCAAGGGTTTTGGCTTAGCTTAGCTCTTTAAAACATCTTATAAGTTCCTTTTAGATCAGTTTCGGAGTACCAACTTATTTTAAAGTCTTAAATAGCATCAGCATGGCATAAAGAAAGCGTCAGGAAACTTATGAGTTTATTTCTGAAGGATATGATAAGGATCGACTACAAAACTGAATGAGGTTAGACAGAAAACAGAGTAAAACAATAATAATGCACTTCAAACTTACTGATTCAACAGCAGAACAGGGCACCATTAGTGTCACTCCAATCAAAAACATTTGCTCCTGCCATCATCAAAAGTAGAAAAATTACACCATGAATGATGTCCAAGAAATTAAATTATAAAAGTTCAAGTTGAACTTCAATTGGTCTATATTTATTTAAAAAAAGAAATTAATTACGTAACTCTTGAAATGTGATCAAATAAGGCAAACTGAGGAAACCAATGAGCTTAGGTTTAATGGTTGTTCTTGCACACCAACATCTTATTTTATTTTACACAAACAAGAATTATTAAAGAATATGTTTAATTCTTTAATAATTCTTTAATAATTGGTCAATAAAACAATATCGGGATTCGACAGGTTAATGAAACGATGATTACGTTGGTAAAACTTACACATATTGGGTAAAGATTTAAAGAAGTAACAAGAATAGTAATTTGCTTAACTTCCTTAAAGAACAACTAATAATTGAAAAACCAATAATAAGATGTTGTGATTATACTAACAAAATTACAACGTGATCTTTGGATTTATATACCTAAGTACCTAACTCTGATAGTGTTTTAACAAGAACAGTATGAGAGAGGCAAAATAACAAGATAAGTTGTAACAAGGACAGCACTAGAATCCCACTAAAATTTTTAAAAGTTAGGATGATTTATTGTAAGGAACAGAGACGGAATCTGCAGATCTATTGTAAAGAACAATGTCCAATCATCCACAGTTTTAGGACATATTTCTCTCAATATGGCCATCACAAAGTAGATACAGTATTCTTACCTTCCTGCAGTATTCTTGTACTAGGTCTATGAGCCTGTATTAACAACATTTATTATAAATTCACACTTATACGACTTGAAGTGTTTCGATAATTAATATGATCACAATTTTGATTTTTCTTATTTCTTTAAAAGAAAGAAAAACTAAATTACATTTGTTTTTGCTAAATTCAGGGCATATCCATATATAATCGATTATACTATCCCGAAGTTATACATAAAGTTACAAATTAATTTATCTTATTTGTAAACTTTCAGCGTATTGTCTAACATTTGCAATAAATGTGTAAAACTGTACAAAAAATCCACTTTCATGTCAGTTTGGCAATCTGCTGCAACTGACTTTTCACTGATACAGCCTGAGTTAGGCTTTTCAATAGTTCAAGTCCATTCTTATAATACTGAGCACACCAAATTACAAGCCATATAATAAGAGATCATAAAATTTTCGTCAATGACTTGGAATTTGTTTTCAGTAAAAGTCTTCCTCTTGCATTCTCAAATCAACAACTACATGTCCAGCTGAGATCAAAATTTCTCCAATACAAATTACATACATAGAAAAGAGTCAGAAGTACACAATTACAGAATTGGCACCAGAGTTATTTCAGATTAATTGTGAAAAAAATCCAGGTGAACATATGGTTTTATTCAACAAAGTAGCATTTTCATGTCAATTTGGCACTTTTGCAAGTTATGATAGGAGAGGAGTGAATATACAAATTATCCTAACTTATAATGCGATAAGAACACTACAAATAGCTTATGCCAAATATTACAAGAGACTGAATGTGAAGTAAACTTATAGAGACGGTGATACAGCAGAACTTGTGAAAGAATTATGCCTTTCTCCAATAACTTTCAATTCAGAAAGTTGTTTCTCCTTTTCTATTGCAACTTCCTTCTTAATTTCTTCAATGCTCTTTCCAGAAAGAAACTAAACATATCAAACATATTGGATAATTAACATACGGAATGATTAATATGTCTATTGATGTCAATGATTGTAGTATAGTGTTATTTTGTAACTAAACTTAGTATGCAGAGAACTTTTACAAATTTAAACTCTCACAGCACAGAATCATCACTGAGGGGACAAGTATATATTTAATTGTTTTACGTGATCCTACTTAAGTCGCATGTCTTGATAAGCATTTTGACTCGGAAAAGCATTAGCAACATAATCCCTATCTGGATATGTGCATAAATTCACAAATACCATTGAGAACAAAATAAGAAATGTCTTGATAATCTTTATGTGCATTTTGACTCGGAAAAGCATTCACAACATAATCTGGATATGTCTTGATAAGAAATGTCTCATGATCTTTATGTGAATTTAATGACCGCTCTTGTAAACATCCAAAAACGTAGAACAAAATGTAAGGAAATGAATAAACTAACCAGTGTTACGCCGATTCATCACTATAAACTGAAACCGTGGCTGAGTATTCCTGAACAGAGAAACACCGCGGATAATTACACATACAAAAATTATAATTCCAATAAACTGAAATGAATACACTAAATTTTGATGTCAATTGAGAACCAAAACACACATAAACACAAGCAATAAGAGAGAGAAACCCCAAAAATCTAACCTTTTCATGACAAAAAGGGAACCCTCCACATCCTTCCTACTTGCCAACCCAAATTCATCCAAAATTAGCATAACAAATCCTCGCAAAAAAATAATAATAAAATTCAATCAACACATTCCTGCTCGGTAAACGTATTACACACACATACGATAGCATACCCATTGGCTATTATCGACATTAAATTTGTAGAAGGTGACGTGAGCTGCTGTGATGAGAATCTCCTCCACAAAGGGATCGATTCGCTGCAGCACAGTCAAATTCAGCACCTTCGTGGTCTTCTCATCAAGATTCGGCATCAATTTCCCGTTCTGCGACATCGTTCAAACCACCGTCTCCCTCCCTCTCTTTCTCTCTCTTTGGCAAGGTACGAATGCAGAGAGAGAAACACTGACAAAACTGATTTAAGAAACCAATCACATAAATTTAAACCCCGTACTTGAAACCAAAATTGAGAAGGTTAAATACACAATCTATAAGGGTTCTTTCTAGCAAATTTAGATAAATGAAACTCAGTGATTACCCATCCAATCCAAAATGAATGGGGAATAAGAAAAACCTTTCGATAAATTGACTGACCTTGCGATAAGTGGTGCCATCTTCTTCAACAATCCAACCAGCTTCAGCGCAAAGGGCCTTGAGAACTTTGTTGCTGTCGCAGTGCTTGGGGAGCTTGTAATTGCCCTGTACTTCAAGCAAGGAAAACAATCAGCGAAAACCAAAGGGGGGAAATCTACTCTTGGTTTCTAATTAAATGGAAAAATTGAAGAAAATGGTTTAATTCTTACTTTCAAGACGAGGCGGTAGAGGCGGGTGGCGGAGGTTCACACAGTCGTCGGTGGCGGAGGCGAACACAGGTCTCGAAACAAAGTAGGCGAAGACAGGTCTCAGATTTTAGTCCGACTCGTTCCGATTCTCAGATTCGAAGTAGGCGGCGGAGGCTTCACCGATTTCTTCTCCTTTTGATTTTGGGTGGAAAGTTGATTTTGAGTGCGTTTGAGCATTGGTAATTGGAAAGCGCCAATTTTGATGTCTATTCCCCTCCCATTTTTTAGCTGAAAGCGCAATTTTTTGGGGAAAAAAACAAGACTTTCCAATGTTAGTTAAGGACATAATAATATTATGACACTTTTAATTTATAGTGTCATGATAAATATATGATATTAAGATGCTTTTAATTTAGCGTCCCGATAACACTGCTCTATTGTGACGCCGATGATAAAAATGTCCTAATACCATCAATCCAATTAATAAGTAATTTAATCTATAAAATAAATTATATCTAAAATGACAATTTTTAAAAAAGCGTCACAACATATGATATATTGTGACGCCTTTTCATAAGCGTCATATTAGGGCGTCATTAAAGGCCATTTTTCTAGTAGTGTTCAAAAGCAAACTCCAAGCTTAACACACGAAGGCTTAAAATAAACACAAACAACTACCTCCTTACTCCATGGGATGGAAGGGTGGCCACCCTTCGGATCCACGCTGATCTGTCAGGGATGTGAGTTTCATGACACTCACGTCCCAAGGACTCCGTCCCCCACCTCCCTCCGAGTGGGTTTCGGGTTGATCCTATCGAAGTGGAGTCCATACTCGGGAGTGACCCGACGGCCCGGGGCCGTCCCGGGACTCCTCTGTACAAAACTCCGGGGCCCAAACTTACACTTACACTTATCACAAAAAGCTTATCTTGCCAAAACTTATCACAAACACATGCCAACCCTTTTCAAAACAAAAGAACGAAAATAGCTTACTTATACATAAAAGCGTTTTCAAACGTTTTATAACAAAAGGGCCAATTCCCACAAATTACATATCGAACACGTATCTAAGTATATATATACATATAGGTCACATGCGGGCTTGAAATCACATATAGGGTTGTAGGTCATAATAACTAAAAGAAAGAAACCTCGTCTTGCCGACCAAACCGACGAAATCAACTCAAACCTTTCTAAGAGACCACCTCGTCAACCACGAAACGAACCTAAGAACAAAACAAAGATCGAAAGATAAACTTAGACTCAAAATGAACCAATTAGACTCTCGGCAAATGTATATGAATTCAAGTGGTGCAAATGAAACGACAAGAGAAAGCATAATCAAGCGTTAAAGTTCATGCACGCACTCAAGAGTTGAATCATAAGAACGAGGCAAGAATTAAAGCATAATATCTCAAATAAACATCATACATAGCAAATTATATCACAACTCGTATATATACAAGGTTAGAACGAGCAAGGAATGCAACAAGCTCAAGAAAGTTTCACACATAGCATCAAAACGAATATGCAATCCCGGTCACGTTTACACATTAAAAACAAGTCCATAAAATCAAATTAAACATCTTAACATATAATATAACAAGTTAACATTACATACGAGGCATAGAAGAAGCGAGAAGAAATAAAACACGGAATAAGAATCACACACGCAATACAAAAGAGCAACACGTAAAAAGGGTTTTAATTAAATTCTAAGTTAACAATAAAAGATAACATATATATATATATATATATATATAATCTCTTTATTTAATTGCAACACATATATTAGAATATGTAATATCACTCATGCACTTACGTACTCATACACACACTCAAATATAAATGCATAAATGCTACATATATAAATATAAGTTCATTATATATATATATATAAGATATATATGAGTACACACACGCTACACCATGCAAACAAAGAAATGCATGCATGTAAATGAAGTCTCAACACATTTCAACTAATGAGTACTCACATGCATCCAGGCACACATAAAAGGAATGAGATTAACACCTTTCCACCTTACACAGTTGTTGCGGCAAAGCTTCAAAATACAAACCAATGTCAACATCATGACACGGCCGTGTTGGTTTTTAGGCATAAGGTGACACGGACATGTCACATTTTATTTAAATCAGTAGCCCCAACTCGAGAGCTCAACACGGCCGTGTCAACTTTTCAAAGAAATCGGACACGGCCGTGTTGGCCCTTCGTTTTCGAAAATAAAGCAGCAACAACAGCGTTTCGGCATGGAGGGGAGCAGGGGAAGGTCCAGCCATGGCTTATTCATGATAAGAACGAACCAAGACAACAAGGAAAGCATGGAAATGCAACAAATCGAACCAAATATCAAGCAAATACCCGGAAGAACATGAAATCCCCAAATTAAACACAAAGCTTCCAAAACTCAAATATTCAGAAATGGTGGAGCATCAAACTCGGTTCATACACAAAATACAAGGTAAGGAATAGATCAAGCATACAAAAAGGGTCACGTAGCACTTCACGGATCACGAATTGGATCAGAAACGAGCAAGATATCAAGGAATTACCACAAACCCGCTACTATTCATTCACCCTACCAAATCAGCCACAAATCTCCATGAATGCAAGAAAAAGAGGTCTCAAATGAAAGGGGAGAAGATTTACATCAATAATATGTGCTTACCTCTTCGATTTGATGAAGAATGGAGGTCGAACGAGCTCAAAATCCGGCTTGGGTGAATAGTGACGGGAATTTCTTCTGTCTTCTCCTTTTCCCCTGATCTCTCGGTCCTTGGCTGCTGAAAAGGGAGAAATGAGCACGTAGGAGGGTAGGTAGGTGAGTTAGGAAGAAATAGGTTCAAGAATCGGGTCAAACGAAGTTAAAACGAATAAATTACGGGCAAAACGGTAAAGGGTGGTAAATCTGCGCGAGAATCACGTTTCGGGCGAAATTCGGAGGATCAAAAGGGCTTAGAAAAATATAAGGCTAGGTTCCTTAGCTCCCAATCTTCGTTACGAGTCCGGCGTCACTTCCGGAATTCGATTCCGAATTCCCGAGCTCAAGATATAAATTCCGGAACACAAGGCACGCTAAAACTAGTTAGGCCCTCATGTCCCCAACAAATAAAATATGGTGCGTTACCATATCAAATAAGTCCAAAAAACTAAAACGAGCATGCAAATGAATTCACAACACGCATAATTCATGCATATCAAATTTTCACGAAATTTCGAAACGAGTTGAGACTCAAACGAATTAAAAACAAGTTTAAAAACGTTTAATTATTCAAATTTATAAATATATCAATTGATTCAAATAAATTCAAATAATCATATAATCATTAAAATAACACGTATTTGCATAATTAAATTAATTTAAATGCGTATATAAAAATCTCGAAGTGGCGTACCGGTACGGGCGAGCGAGCGGGATGTTACATGAACCCAAGTCTAAGCGAACGGGGACCTACACTCACACACACTAAGCTAAGCGGGGCTAAACCAATAGAGCGCGCAAAAGAAAAGAAACAAATAGCGGAAGCAACAAACAGGATCAATCGTGCAAAGCTCGGCACGAGCGCAATTATACACAATGCCCACGGGCCAAAATAATACAAGTATCCAAAAGTAAATACATATGAATGCAGACTCAACCTAGACCACTAAGTACGACTCCAAGACGTACTTCCCCGCCTAGCTCGACCCAAACTGTACTAAAGGGGGAAAAGGATAGGGTCAGTCTACAACTCGACTGAGTGAGGGGGCTAACGCACGCCCGCACCAATAATAAATATAACAGAGCAGATAACAAGGTGATGATCATGAATCGAGGCTAGGGTTTTACAAACCAAGACATTTCCAAAAGTAGACTAATACATACACTAAATTCCTATCTCCATTCACAATTCATCGAAACAAAAGATAAATCACTGTCCGACGAGTACGGACTCCGCCACCTACTCCACAACAAAGAAATACCAAATCAGAATACCAATCCATCCTCAACTCCTCGGCATTCGGGAATCAAACCCTCACTACCATAAATACAAAAACATAAGGGGTTGCGAACCAATAATATGCCTTCTCCGGTTGTTCACCGAGGGCTCAAAGCAAACACGCATTCCCAAACTCCAGAGTCGCACGTGCTCACCTCAAATGGAATTACGCACAAGTGAAACCCGATGACCCTTGTCGTACCGGGGCTCCTTACCCATAATTCCGGGGCCCAACAAATCCAAATCATACCAACTTCCCATCTTTCAGGGCACAACTCGCTCGAGCCATCAAAAGAACAAAAGATTTTCAAAACAAAGCTTACATACGCCTAGTCATATATCAAGTTTCTCAAAACTCCTAAAGGTATTTCACAAAACCTAAAATCATATCTTAAACAACCATATTTAATATATATATAAGATATATTCGCAAACATGGGGAGAAATCAACACATATTAGGCCACAGGTCATTTAACTAATACAAAAGTTCCTAAACCTCACCTGGCAGCAAAAGGAGTGGAAACAGAAACGAACGAACAAAGGAGCACCTAAACCTCGGGCTCGACGGTATCCGGACTCGGCTCTGAAACATAAAAAGGATACAACACCCGAGACTTAGACTCGAAATGCACCAAATATGACGCATGGTACGCAGAGTATGCATGAGATGCAAAACATGCCCAAAATGATCCGAAATCAATATAAACGCTCAAAATGAAATCTCATGCACGAATAAGGCATACGAAAAATGTGAAGCATGAAAGTAGCACATTAACACCCAAAAAGGACGTATAAAGGTATTTCGGGAGCAAAGGGATCGAACCACAAAAGTGAAAAAATCACATTTCTTACAACGGCCTCTAAAATGGTCGTTTCCAGTTTTCAAAGGATTTACAAAGGGCCGTTTCAGAACCGTCTGGAACGAATTTGCACTACCCAAACGCCCATTTCCAGATAAAGCACAAAATCCAAATGCCCGCTTGTTAGACTCAGGTTTGAAAAACCCGTGCAGCCCAAATGGTCGTTTCCAAAATACACTAGAGGCCGAAAGGGTCGTTTTAGAACCTAGTGCTTCAGATTTCGACCCTCGAAATGGCCGTTTGCAAAATGCAAAGAGGGCCCAAACGCCTGTTTCGACTGGAATTTCTGGGCAGTGAGTTACGGAAAAAAAAAAGGGGTTCGAACCAATCCTCCAAAATACCAAATTTTTGTCCAAAAAAATGCTACACCACAACAACATATGCAATAAAAACAACAAAGCAGACTTAAACAACCAAGAATCATGCATCAAAGCTCAAGAATATGCAAACCCATCAAAATGCATCCCAACCTCATTTATGATACCAAGCAATAAATGAAATCCCAACCAAAACCATAAATTAAATGCAACATATTAATCATATAGAGCATATAAATGAAGTCACAAATCATGCTACACAATCGAAGGTTCAAAGATTACAAATTTGGCATGAAACCCTTACTATTCATTCAATTCCCCAAACTCAAACAAATTCCAATATTAAGAAGAAAACAATCGGTAGAAAGTTAGAGAAGATCGTGGGGATTCCGAAACTCACTTAGGATCGAAAAATGACACAGAATCGAAAGAGATATGAGCTTGGGAAGATTGGAGGGCTTGGGGAGCTTTTCTCACTTCTTCTCCTTTTGCTTGATATGTTGGGTAAACGAAAGGGAAGAGAAAGGTTCAAGGATATAAGTGGTGGTTCGGTCCGATTTTTTTGGGTCTCGGTTCTGTTTAAGGTTTTCCCGGTTTAATTGTTTCAGTTCAAAAGGTGTCAGTTAAATTCCAAAATCCCCAAAATCTCAAAACACGAATTTAAAATCAAATACACAATTACGTCACATAATTCACATAATTCTATCCTAAACATAATTAGGAATTAAATCACATAATTTACCTGACCGAACTGTAGAAGGGGGTGTCACAACACCACAAGTTCAGATCATTTTCCATGCAGTTCATGACCAAAATTCATGCAAAACTCCATTAAAAGAACAACATATTGACAGCAGCTAAGAACTATGATAACAGTTCATTTTGTACAAAAAATCCCCCATTTCTCATCCATAAACTCAAGTTCATTAATAGTAGAAGTTATTACATACAACAACCATGCATTTTTTGCAAAGAATCTAGTCTTAAAAGCTTAAATGGTCTCATTTCATGCCATAAAACTCAAGATACACATGTAGAGCAAGTATTAAAAATCTTGAAGAAAACTTAACTAATCATCATCATCTTCATATAGAATAAATCCATAACTTAATACATGAATTAAATGGATGAAAATGATCACAAGAAAGGGGAGAATAAAAAGCTTACCTTGATCTTGAAGATAGAGCAAAAGCAATGGAGATATGAGTTCAAAGGGTATGAGAATGGTAGTTTCTCCCTTCTTCTTTTTCTTGGAGCTTCTTTCTTCCTTTTTCCTTGCCCCAATTTGTTCATCGGTTGAGGGAGAGAGATAGGGATGGTTTTGGTTGAAAGAGAGTCAAAGAAATGATGAAACAATGGGTCTCATAGCTCAAATATAGGTCATAGGGGCGTTTTAGACGGGCGTGGCAAAAATCCACTTCGTCGGGGGCCAAAACATCATCAAAAAATTACGAAACTCATTCCATTGCGTCTGAATCGTCGAAAAGAGTCCAACATCGAAGACGGAACTCGAATCCGAGTTCCCAAACTCAAGTTATAAATTAAAATGTTCACAAGTGTACTAAAGTGACTCATTTTCCAAATGAATCCAAAACTTTCAGAAAGTTGCAATTAAGTCCAAAGTCAAGTTTTCAATTAAGTTCAACAATTTTAAAATCTTACAATTACATCCTTAAATCACGCATATCACATAATTCACAAAATAGGGGTGTAACGCCCCAACGAGGTCATCCACGCCTATCCCACGCTACGGACCTAGCTTGCATATAGAATTGCCATCCATATACCTGCCAAGCCCGAAGCAAGCGGTGACAAATGGACAACCTAGCTAGGCTGTACTTGACTCACAACAACCGAAATAAAGCAAATATAAATATGCGGAAGCTTAAAACATAACACATGTATAAGAGTTCAATATCAATACATGCACTTCAGTCCTTCTCACGTCAAATAACACAAGATGATAAAGATTAATTACATCAATTAAGTGACCAAACACATAATGCCCAACATACAGAAATGTAAATCATCCTAGAGACCACCACGGTCCATCTAATAAGGTAACATCATCAACTCCATACTTATTAATCCATAAATAAATCCGAAAGCATAAATATAAGTCATAAAGTATGTTACAAGCATAACAAGTACAAACTAGACTCAAAGACAAGACTCTCAAGGAAGACCCCGCCTAGCTTGACTCCAAAATGCAACCTGCGGACATGAAAGGTAAAGGAGATCAGTTCAAAAGGAACCGGTGAAGAGAAGTATACATAATATAATTGATATACAAATGTTCAATGCATGCTCAAAACCAAAGGTGATCATGATCCGTTCACATTTTCGAAAACAATGCAGATTTTATAAAATACGGATCGTAAACCAAAGCACCGACTCGGCGAGTACGAGCACTCCATCCTTACTTCCCAAACTAAGTGAAATCAAACCAATCCATCCTTTACGACGTTGATGTCGAGGGTGTATACCCCCCCGAGCATCCCTTTTGCCTTTTGAATAGAGAAGTGGGTCCATGAAACCGACCTTCTCCCAAGCTTACCTTAACCCCAAACCCTCCTCGGAGTCTTAGCAAACTTGTCCATAGTGGGAACTTCGTATGAGGACATCCGTTGGCCCTTGCCTTCCCAGAATTTCACTCATCTCCATCCCCGATCCCAATCAAAGGATTCCCCAAGCAAGCGTCCTTGCAAGGTAAATCATAACCTCACTACACAACTTGTATGTACATAATATTCAGTAAAAGTTCCAAAAGCATTTTGGGTACCTATCCCATATACCAACTCGATTTTTACTTGCAAACCATTTTCCATAAGCAAATATCTATAATACGAGCAAAGCTAACAAAACTTGGCTTATAAGGCCTACATATACATTTTGAAAACGGGAGTTTAAACCATCAAACATGATAGGCTATAGGTGTCCACAGTTTTGAAAACATTTTCTATCATAACTCCTCACCTTTACCACGAACTCCAATGGTCAAGCACGAACAAAGAAGGCTACTCAACTGGAGACTCACCACCTAACAAGATAAACGTACCAACAAGGTAAGACACGGCTCAAAACCACTTAAGACGGAGCACGGCTTCAAGATGAATGCAAACATTCAAATGATGTGCAAGGAATGTCCAAGGATGACATAAGTTTAGCAACTACAATCAAACAACATCATATGAGGTGTATGGCAAGCTTTCAAGTCATGAATCATGTAATAACAATGTTTGAATCATACTTAGCTTATTCTTACACATAATCGAGGCATACAAGACATTACAATGTGTATAAAGATGATTTCAAGTTTAATATATCATGCTAGGGGTGGGAAAAGTGTACACAAAGTGAAACAAAGCAAAACGATCAAGAAACACAAATAGAATAAAAGATGAATGCATCAATTAAAGGAAAATTAAATGCAATTACAGAAAAAAAATAAACTCACACGTGGCACAAACCTGTACATGCTGACGAGCTGGGTGTCACACCTTAACTTCATCCCTTACCTCATATTTCGTGGTATTTGATCCTAGCATGATCCACCATTGTTGCATCCATGAGAGCTTGAAGTTTTAGCATGAAAAACTTGATCATTCGTCTCCCTTCTTGTTGCATTCAGTTATGACAACATTTATGGCTTGGATTATGTGAGTTTTTGCTTGCTTCAAGTGTTGCTTAGCTGTTGCATGGATCCTTTTCACCCCTCCCCTGTTTTAGCTGCGTTTTACTGCTATTTTTACGTTGCTTTGCCCAGGGATGCGGCCGCGATCGCGCGAGGAAGGAACCTCGTTACGGCCGCGACACCCCAGCTTTCCTTGGTTCTGTTTACAGGTCGCGCCCATGCTTACTTCTCTTTGTTTTCCTGTCGTGCATGTGACAGGCAGGCAGTGGCTCATTTGGAGTAGGGTCGCGGCCACGACGCTTTCTTGTGCGGCCGCGACAACCCTACAGTTTAGCGTCGCGGCCTAGTCGCGACCGCGATCTTCCCCTGTTGCTTTTAGTTGTTTTTCTTGCTTCTTGCCTTGCTTTGTTGGTCTTGCTTACTGCTTATATGTCTAATGCATGTCGCTAGCTAATTATTTTACACGTTGTGGCTTCTCCTTTGTGTGTATGAGGTGATTTAGATGCATATATGTAATGTGTGTTCTTCATGTAATGTTATGTGACCTTATTCTTGTTTCCTTGTTTATTGTTGATTATCTTTGCCTCGTTTATGATTCATGAGCTTGTTAACTTGTTGTATAATGTGTTATGACCTTTGATATGAGTTTGTGATTTGAATTCATTGAGTATATGCGAAGTATGGCACGCTATGAATCGATATGGCCTTATATGAACTATGTTCTTTTATATTTTACTTCATATGCATCATTTGCATTCATATGCATTTGCCGAGCATCTATTTTGTTCATTAGTGAGTCTAAGCCGTCTCTTGTACTTGTTTTGTTCAGAGGTTCGTCTAGAGGGTGACGAGGTCGTCTCGTAGGCGTCCGTTGCTTCCCTTTTTATCTCCATTTGCTTTTCGAAGGTGAGGTTTTATTTCTTTTAGTTATATTTACCTAAAACCCTATGTGTTTTGAAGCCCGCATGCGATATATATATATATATATATATATTATGATAGATTCGTGCATGATATGTAATTTGAGGGCATGTCCCGTTTGTGAAAGACCTTGAAAACATTTTTATATGTATATACGTTATACTTTGTTTTGTTTTGAAAAGGTTTTGGTACGTTTTGAATTTGTAGCGAGATTAACCTTGAAAGATAGGTCCCTTAAACTTGTACTTGACATGTTGGGCCCTGGAGGTTGTGGGACAGAGCATCCGGGTTGACCAAGGGGTCGCTAGACAAACCTCTTGTTCATGATCTCCACACGTAGTTTCTACCGGAACTCGCTAGGAGGTTGGTGGGGGATGGAGTCCAACAGGCCGTGAGTGTCACGAAACTCACGTCCTGCTTGTTTTGCACGGATGGTTAAGGGTCGGCTGGCCGTTCCATCATCGAAATACGAGGTGGGATTGTTTTGTTTTAATTTGTTCGATTTGTACTTGTCTTGACATGGAGAAACTCGTACTCACCGATTGTTTTGTCTTGTCTTATCTTGTCTTGAATCTATGAAATGGTAATGGATTTCTAATTATTTAAAATTAGTTATTTTGGCCCTCGGTCGTTAACTTCTTTTATGTATATATATATTTTGTCACGGGAAACGTTTTAGTGTGCAAAACTCATCCCCAGTTCATGGATTAGTTACGCTCTTGTTATGTGCCATGCTCTATATATATACGGGTGTGTGTGTTAGCCCCCTCACCAGTCCATAGGACTGACCCTCTTTGTTTCTCTCCTTTTTTCCCTTGTTTTTTGAGTTGCAGGTGTAGGTTTGGTTCGTGCTAGGTGGCGGTCTATCTTTCGAGTCCTTGGAGTCGTGTTGTTCGAGTCTCATGCATTCTGTTTAGTTTATTTTGTATTTTCGAGATGTTGAACGTATGTATATAAACTTGTATTGCTTTGAAAAGCACGTATTATGTTTTAATTTGGCCAACTAGCATGTTATGTATAAATGTTTCAAGTGATACTAGTATTTTACGTATATGTATATCTGCTTGTATGGATCCTGTTGTTTCCGCACTTATGTTTTAAATTTTGTTGCGCGCTCTTATTTGGGGTCTAGACCGCCTAGCCTAGGGTTTGATTTTGGTTTATCTCCCGTTCGCCATGGTTTGATGCGTGTGCGGAGTCCGAGTTTCGTTACACGTGTCGAGCTTTGGTGTGGGGGATGTGGTGTCCACTGCTCGGGGTGCTACATCCTTAAGTGGTATCAGAGCTCTAGGTTGCAAAACTGGAGCTCTAGTGTCGTATCGGGTTTATCAAGGTCGTTCGGCTTAGGATTATGTGTTTGTTTGCATTCACTACATCATTTATGTGACTTCTTTGCTATTAATTGTATTAATTGTGCACATGAGCATGTACTAAACCCCGTATGCATCGATATTTTGTATTGTATTTCATTTCAGGATGTCTTCCCAACACTCATCATCGGGAGAAGAACAATTGCCTTTGATCCTCCGAGAATCTCAAAGTTGTGATCCCCCGAGTAAGAGAGTAAGAAGACTTCAAGAGTTCTTAGATTTTGAACAAGACTTGGAGATGGTGAATGAATAAATGTCGAAGCTTGAAGAATTGGGGCCATATACTACTCAAGTTGCCAAGGATTATTGACTTAAAGCCCGAAATTTCATGCAAGGACTCAAGAATGATATTCAACAAACTCTCGCTTCCTCAAAAGTGAATCTTTGGTCCGATACAACAAGAAAGATGGCTCAAGATGAGATAAATAAACAACAAGCGAAGTCCCATGCTCTTCTTTTAATTTGGGACAACGATCCGGTTCGAGTTCAAGATCGAGTAAGAGACTCATGCCACTAGGTGAGCTTCCGAATTGTAAATCCCAAGAATCTCAAGATGTTATTGAACCCAAGAAGAACAAAGATCTTCAATTATTGTAATCAAAGACGGTGTCCTTCCCATCGGAGATCATTCGTTGTTCCTATTGTAAAGGTCCGAATCACACAGAGGATATTTGTAGGAAGAAATCGGGACGATATTTCAAGTGCGGTGAGTTGGGACATAAGGTGAATACTTGCCCGGAGAACAAGAATCCGAGACCTTTGAAACACCGTGGTCCTGGGATCTCAATTTAAGCCTAAGAGGATACTTTGGAAAGCAAAGCATTGACACCGAACGCGACACTACCACTACGGTGAAAGGTACACTAAAGCATTCATGGCATCTCATACGTGCATACTTTACTCTCATTGCTACTTTTCTTTGTTTGTGTTTCTTGGTGTTTACTTGTTGCTTGTTGCCTGCGTTGCTGCTTCTCTCGGATGAACTCTTTTCTTGGAGAGAGTTTTGTGAGGAGAGTGCTCGAGTGGTTGGTGAGCTGTGAGGGACGAGATACCCAGTGGACTTGTTTGAAGGTGCTTTGTAGAGGTACGGGGCTACCTTCAGTGTGGTGGTTACTTTTAGGACGTTCGTTAGGGCTCAACCATATTTTCGGGTAATAGATTGAAGGATAGCCCATTTATATCCTTCGAAGAAGCGGTTGTTGGAGTTGAAGGTGTAGTTCGACAAGCTTTTACAAGGTGGTTCACTCGTTCGGGTACTTCTTCGTGGAGTGCTTTTATTCTATTTAAGGAAGAAAATGGGACTTTAGAATGAGTAAACCCCGTGAGCTGCACAATCTAATTGTGGAAGATTAATACCCTTCGCCTGCTTCAAGAGTTGCTCGTTCGTTCTTCAGAGTTTCCTAGTTTGCGTCGAGTTTGGTTTCAACAAGGGTATTGTCGAATACGTGTTCAAGTTGAAGAACCGAGAATTACCTCAGAGTACGAAGTCTCTTGTGTCGCCGGGGTATACTAGGCGAATCTTCTTTAGGAATGCCAACCCATTGACATGAATGACAAGGAAGAGGCACGATTTTGGGAGTGGGAAGAGGCGGTTGAAATGAGTTGCCTTCAGAATCGGCTTTTGCCTACTTGAAGGTACTCAAGGCTATTCATTTACAATCGAGGCACAAAGGAAGGCTATGGTTGTGCTAGTGCTCTGCATGGCCTACGCCTCGAGAAGTGCAAGACTTGAAGAACCGGTAATGATGTATTAGCGTGAGAAAAGATGTTGCAGACTTCATGTAGCAACGTCTAAGGCGCTATCGGTTGAAGACCGAGCACCAGAGGGCCGGTTAATTTCCCCAACTACTCCTGAATTTTTATTCGGAATTGGGAGCAAACGTTTAAGGACATTGTGTCCGGTTTGCTAAGATTAAGGATATTCAATGATATTCGAGTGATTGCTCATTTTAACGAGCTGATCTATTTGTCTAGAGGTTTGGTGGCTTAACAGGTTTGAGAGATTCGTTCAGGATTCGACCAAGACCCCGTTGAGGACCTGAGAACAGGTCCTTTTGAAGGAGGGAAGTCTGTAACACCCCGACTGTCCGGCCGTACAGGTATGCCCTATCGAGAGTGCTAAGTGCGCTTTTAATTTATTTAAGTATGCAGTTATATGTTTAATATATTGATTATGTGATTATTTGAACTATTTGAATTAATTTATATACTTTGATATGTACTTTTAATATGTTTACGTTCATTATGCTCGTATCTCGACCCGTATTGCCCGAATTTGAATCCTATTTTTGTGTCAACTTGCCATGCATGAATTATGTGATTTATGAACTCGTATATATGCTCGTTTCTCATTTTTAAGTTCGTTTGTTATGGTTTTTAAACCGTTTTATTTGTTAAGGGACACGAGGGCCAAACTCGTGTAGCGCACCTTAGGTTCCGGAAGCTGTAACTTGAGTTCGGGAATTCGGATTCGAATTCTAGAAGAGGCGTCGGACTTGTAACAAAGAATGGGAGCTAAGGAACCTATCCATGTATTTTTCTAAGACCGTTTGAACCTCCAAAATTTACCCGAATCGAGAGCTTCGCGCATAAATACCACCTTTTACGATTTTTGAGATATCTCCTTCATTTCTTGACCAAATTACCCCCTTTTTGGACCCACATACTCCTAACAAAACAACCTATCTCTCCCTTAACCCTTATTTTTGGCCACTTGAAGAAAAAGGAGAAAAAGAGCAGCAGCAACTCGAGACCAAGGAAGAAAGGGGGGGAAAATAATATTCACTTTGCAAGCTTTGAGCTCAATACTCCTCCATTTCTTCCCCAACTTGAAACGAAGGATCATGAACTTACTCTCTAGATTCCTTTGATTATTTGGACTCATGATTTGCATGATTTCATCCATTTTTGGCCAAGATATGGTAGTATATATGAATAGTTAGGTTAAATGTCATTTTGATGAATTCATGCCATTCTTCGTCTCTTAGTTCGAATTAATGCATGGTTCTTGATCATATGAGCTCTTTAAATTCATTCCTTGCCTCATATTTCGTGGTATTTGATCCTAGCATGATCCACCATTGTTGCATCCATGAGAGCTTGAAGTTTTAACATGAAAAACATGATCATTCATCTCCCTTCTTGTTGCATTCGGTTATGGTAGCATGTATGGCTTGGATTATGTAAGTTTTTTCTTGCTTCAAGTGTTGCTTAGCTGCTGCATGGATCACTTTCACCCCTCCCCTATTTTAGTTACTTTTTGCTGCTGTTTTTGCGCTGCTATGCCCAGGGGCGCAGCCGCCATCGCTCGAAGAAGGAACATCGTCGCGGCCACAAAACCCCAGTGTTTCTTTATTCTGTTTGCAGGTCACGCCCACACTTACTTCTCTTTCTTTTCCTGCCATGCCTGCGACAGGCAGGCAATGGGTCGTCTGGAGTAGGGTCGCGGCCGCGACGCTTTCTTGCGCGGCCGTGACAGCTCTGCAGTTTCCTTGCTGTTTCAGCATCGCGCTGCTGCTTTTAGTTGTTTTTCTTACTTCTCGCCTTACTTTGTTGGTCTTGCTTACTACTTATATGTCTAATGCATGTCGCTAGCTAATTATTTTGCATGTTATAGCTTCTCCTTTGTACGTATGAGGTGATTTAGGTGCATATATGCAATGTGTGTTCTTCAAGGAACGTTTTGTGACCTTATTCTTGTTTCCTTGTTCGTTGTTAATTATCTTCTCCTCGTTTACGATTCATGAGCTTGTTAACTTGTTGTATAATGTGTTATGACCTTTGGTATGAGTTTGTGATTTGAATTCATTGAGTATATGCAAAGTATAGCACGCTATGAATTGATATGGCCTTGTATGAACTAAGTGCTTTTCTATTTTACTTCATATGCATCATTTACATTTATATGCATATGCCGAACGTCTATCTGGTTCATTATCGAGTCTAAGTCATCTCTTGTACTTGTTTTGTTCAGAGGTTCGTCTAGACGGTGATGAGGTCATCTCGTAAGCATCCGTTGCTTCCCTTTTTGTCTCAGTTTGCTTCTTGAAGGTGAGGTTTTATTTCTTTTAGTTATATTGACCTAAAACCCTATGTGTTTTGAAGCCCACATGTGAAATATATATATATATATATATTATGATAGATACGTGCATGATATGTATTTTGAGGGCTTGTCTAGCTTCTGAAAGACTTTGAAAACGTTTTTATATGTATATTCGTTATGCTTCATTTTGTTTTGAAAAGGGTTTGACACGATTTGAACTTGTACCGAGCCTTGAAAGATAGGTCCTTTAAACTTGTACTTGACATGTTAGGGCCCGGTGGTTGTGGGATAGAGCATCCGGGTTGACCAAGTGGTCATCGGACAAACCTCTCATTCGTGATCTCCACACGTAAGATCTACCGAAACCCACCAGGAGGTTGGTGGGGGATGGATTCCGACAAGCGTGAGTGTCGCGAAACTCACGTCCTACTTGTTTTGCATGGATGGTTAAGGGGCGGTCGGCGGCCCTTCCATCACCGAAGTATGAGTGGGATTGTTTTGTTTTAATTTATTCGATTTGTACTTGTCTTGACATGGAGAAACTCGTACTCGCCTAGAGTTATGTCTTGTCTTGTCTTGTCTTATCTTGAATCTATGAAACGGAAATGGATTTCTAATTATTTAAAATTAGTTATTTTGGCCCTCGGCCGTTAATTTCTTTTAAGTATATATATATTTTATCACGGGAAACGTTTTACTGTTCAAAACCCATCCCCGGTTCATAGATTAGTTACGCTCTTAATACGTGCCTTGCTCTATATGTATACGGGTGTGTGTGTTAGCCCCCTCACCAGTCTCTAGGCTTGACCCTTGTTGTTTCTCTCCTTTTTCCCCTTGTTTCTTGAGTTGCAGGTGCTGGTTTGGTTTTTGCTAAGCGGCGGTCTCTCTTTCGAGTCTTTGGAGTCGTGTTGTTCGAGTCTCATGCATTCCGCTTAGTTTATTTTGTATTTTCGAGATGTTGAATGCATGTATATGAACTTATATCGCTTTGAAAAGCATGTATTATGTTTTAATTTGGCCAACTAGCTTGTTATGTATAAATGTTTTAAGTGATACTAGTATTTTGCGTATATGTATATCTGCTTGTATAGATCCTTTTGCTTCCGCACTTATGTTTTAAATTTTGTTACGTGCTCTGATTTGGGGTCTAGACCACCTAGCCTAGGGTTTGATTTTTGTTTGTCTCCCGTTTGCCGTGGTTTGATGCGTGTGCGGAGTCCTGGTTTCGTTACACGAGTCGAGCTATGGTGCTGGGGATGTGGTGCCCACCGCTCGGGGTGCTACAATAGGGCAAGATATTAATAAAGGTGATTGGGCTGGGAAACCTATCGTCGCACCCCTTCATCTTCACCTCTACAATTTTGGGCGGTCAAACTACGGGAAAGAGTGCAGGCAGTTTTTTATTTAATTCAGGCGTCCCATTAGGAATGCAACACAATCTATTAAGTTTGTAGTCTAAATATTCGTTTTATTAGTTATTGAAAGGTTTGTTTGTCTAGTTAAAGAAAAATAAATCGAGAAATTATAAAATAGCGTTTAGGTCATCGACAGGCAGTTTTTGTAGGTACAGCAATCTAGCCGGAATAAAAATCGCCATTGCTAATTTTTCCCTTTTCTCACCGGAAAAGGGTTTCGGAAACAAGTTCCGAAAATGGGTTTCGGAAACGGTTCGCGGGAAATGGGTTTCGGAAAAAAGTCGTCCGAAATGGGTTATCGGAAACAAGTCACCAGAGAGACAGAGAGAGAGAGAGAGCAAATGTCATATTTGATTCCTAAAGTTTCAGTTTGTATCACTTTCATCCTTAATGTTAAGTGAGAATTGAACTCTTAAAGTTTATAATTTATTTCAGTTAAATCTTTTAGACCAAATTTTAATGAATTCTTGTCCCTACAGTTTTAAGTTTGAATCATTTTCATTCTCAATATTCTAAAAGTGACACTTATATCCCTAAAATTATTAATTCATCTCATTTAAGTTCTTAAGACCAAAATATATATTTTTAGTTTATTTATTTATTTCACATGAAAGAAGAATATTTTTTTTCTAATAAAATGATGAGATGGACAAAGAGAACAAACAATGAATTAAGTCAGGTGGCCTCGACGTATACCCTCTGATTTTTAAGGTAGTAAATAACACTCTAAACTCCACATAAAGTTAGTGAAAGAGTCCGAAATAATTTAATGTATTTTTCGGTGAATTAAATATAGGGCATATTTATAATGGTGCGTCTTTATGCTTGATCAACATACACTCTAGGTGCATTAAAGGTTATTACGTCACGAGTGGGTTTAGACTGAGTGTTATGTGATTTTAATTATATTTTAATTGCCAACTGATTGTTTAACTTAATAATTTCGTGAACAAAATGTTATTATGTGACCTATATGACTTAAGTGATTATGTTACTTAAATTCGATCTAATTTGTTTACTTGTTAATTGAATGTTTTATTTCGATTATGTACATATTTGATCTTATATGAAATCCTTGGATTCAACCGAAATTTAAAGTTAACCGAATTGCTAACGTACCAAACCTTGGGACTCTAATTGAAGCACTTAAATTGTTCAGGGACCAAAGTACAATTTCCCTCCTCTTTTTCCCCTTAATACATGACATACACTCCCCCCCTTCTTCCCTCATTCTTGTTCTTCTTCTTCCTATCTTCTAACAAATAAACCCCAAACCCCAAACCCTCATCTCTTCCATAACTATGCCATTTTCAAGGGGCAAGAGGGTAAGAAATCAAGATCATCTACTCCTACAAGCTCAAGAATCACAGTTCTCTACCATTTCCCCTCTCTTGTCCTTCCGTTCCCTCCAAGGTATACGTGTATATATATATATTATGTGAGTTTGTTAATTTGTTAGATAAGTGATGGATTGGTGATGTTTTATGTATATATATATATGTTGTATTTAGTTGTTGTTGTGTGAATTTGGGTGAATTCGGAGCTCCATTGGCACCCTCGAAGCATTTTCCGGCCACTTCCCTGTTTTCCTAACGCCATTTTTGTCACCTGGGTATAAGGGTCGCGGCCACGACTAACAACTAGAGAGTTTGCGGTTTTTCCTTCGCTGTCGTGACTGCTTTTCAGTATAAATTTGTCACAGCCGCGACACCCTCAAACGTGCTCTGATTGATCTAAAATTCAAACTGTAGAAACCTTTTTGAGTTTAGAGTATTCTTAAATTGGAATCACCTGAATATCATCTATAGTTTGGGATTTATAACCATTTTAATTTTGTGTCGCCATTTTACCGAAACATTGCACTCACCCAATTTCGAGCCTACGCCATTTGTACCTCGCTTTGAACCATGATTCGATCCATATATCATTCAAAAGGGCTATGTGTCTAGTTTCATATCCAACAAACAAAACCTAATTCCAACTTCTAGAACTCAAGATATGTTTAATTATTTACAGCTTGCGCATTTCAAAAACTGCCAGCCCTTACCAAAACTTGCTCAAATCCGTGTTCTTGCTTTCCTTTCACTTCCTCGGACTCCGTATGTGATTTGAATGAATTATACTCGCGGATTTCCTTTGAAGGAAGCAGGCGCAAGGGCACCCCACCTTTGCCCTGCTAGCGGACTCACCCTCCTTTCTTTCCCCTGCCCCCGGACACCTTAAAATAGATACATGATTAATTGATAATATGTGATATATTTTGATATGATTATGGATTTTATGTTGTGAATCCAATGTGTGAACATGAAATGAAATTTTGAACGTTTAAATGCTACAATATGGCCTTCCTTGCAACTATTGTTTCTTTATGTGTTAATGGATTCCTTTCACCTTAAACTAATTCCTATGCATTTTAAACATGTTGATATGTATGTTATGATTATTTTTTTAAGGTTACGGCTCGAATTGATACGATTCATGAAAAATAAGAAACTAATGAACTTCAAACCTTCATGTATTGATTAAACTTGAATGAATTGCTTGTTTATGTGATTCTAATGCATTAATTGTGCACATGAACACCTTTATAATATGTTATTATCTCATATGCACTTCATATCAAGTTCATTGCATTGTCGTGCGTCATTTATGGTTCTTATATTGTCTTGAGTGTCACGAATGCACCGTGTTATCGTTTGTACAGTTTTCTCCATGGCGGAGATTTGCCGGCTTCATAGGCTCTCCTCAAGTCAGCTTGTCTTCTTGATTTTGTTTGGTAAAGTGCATCAGGTGGGTTTCTCTTCTATCAGTTAAAATGACCCTATTCGTCCAATGTGCAAAGCTTTTAAGACAAAGTATTATTTATATATATACATCGAGTCTTTTCAAGAGTAAATGATTTTGAACGTAACACCCCTTTTACCTTTATGTACCCCCACCGAATGATTTTGGCGAGAACATGAATGAACACACGGGCCCAAGAACTTGATGCATGTTGCTATCCAGGGAGGAAAGGGCCGACGGTGATTGTTGGGAATAGTGCCCTAGAAAGCTGTTATGCTTTGGGACTTTCCCTATGTCACAGACAATCTTTGAATAATATATGAGTGATTATAATCACAGGCGAACACTTCTTATGAGCCAATACATGTTTTCTGTGTTTCAATTAAGTGTGCATGTCCACAACTCCCCTAGTCCGATGAGGCCGTTAAGAACTTTGTCATTATGGGAATGACACATGAAACAAGTTATTAACTCCATAGTCGAGGATTAAAAACTTCTCCAAGTCAATGAGGCCGACAGACAGTGGGAGTGTCAACTTTGCCTCTGTTGAGACTTGCTTGTGTAGTTATGTCCTTAAGAAGGATCACCCGGTTTCATGGGGTGATAAGTGCACGGGTTGATGCGTTCTTAATACATAAGGGTGATAGTTACAAAAACTTCATCCCTGAGAGTGCCCCGCGTGAGAAGATTCCTAAATGGGAAAGGAAATTTCCTGAAACTTCCAGATTAGGAAATATCTCACATGTCAATGACGTGAGGAATTAATCCTTAGACTTGAGATTCCACATTGTCTCATATGAGCTAACTCTGTAATCTTTGATATAGGCTCAAAAGGATGTCTCCGTAAAGACACCTGAACCACGGCCTATGTTGGGATTACACAAGTGGCATATGAGAATTGTCGGAATCAATAAAAGGACCTACATTTGCTGTAGGCAAGATGATCTCTTATTACACAAGTCAATCATGTTTCATCCTAAAATCCTTGCGTAAGGTCGTTAGATCAAGACATCAAGAAAATGGGGTTTTCTTGGATTGAGATCAAATGGAATATGAAGGGAACTTTGTTTTAATGTTAAGATTAGTAGGGCTCTTTATATTCCCATGCCCTAGATCTTAATCTATAGATAGGATGGTAGGAGTATCGTATCCCACATGATGTCATTGACTGAAAGGTTCTTTCAAATACACATTCACATTTCGGGTAGGGGTCACACACCTGTTGCTAGACTATGGTCATGTGATCTGTGAGGTAATTAATTAATAAAGCGTATTAATTAATTAGGCTCACTGCTAACTGAAATTGAATCTAGAGGGTCACACACAAATACCGGGTTCAAAGGGTATTATGGAAAGATCAAATAGTTGATTGAAACGAGACCACAGTGTAAAGTACACGTGTGGATCGAGAGCATTGTTTGGGACGTGTGATCCATTTGAGAAATTGGATCATGTGTTAATTAATTAGAGAATTAATTATCAAGCCCAAATATAATTAATTAGTGAATTAATTATAAAGCCAAGATATAATTAATTGAAGAATTAATTATATAGCCAAAATAAAATTAATTGGAGAATTAATTCTAGCCTGTTATAATTAATTATTGAATTAATTCTAAAGTTCTTGGTGAAATTCATTGGAGAATTAATTCTAAGTATATAATTATTTACTTGTTCTAATTTGATTAGAATAAATAAATATCTTCTATTTTATTATTCTAATAAAGTATTAATTCTAATATTATTAGGATAAGATATTTAATTATTGAAAGAATAATTAAATATTCCTAAATGAGTTAGGAGTTATTTCTCTGGAAAATAAATATCTTATTTTAGATAAGATATTATTTACTTGGAAAGAAAGAAAGAATACAAGAAAAGTCAAAGTTGGACACCCTCTCCTACATGTCTAGGGTTTTGAACCCTTCAATATAGAAGGACTAAGGGGGTCGATTTTAGGACTTGCACGTGATATTGAGATCATGTTCAACCTTAATGGAATTTTGGGGATAATTCTCTTGCTCTCTATTTCTCGTTTCTAGTTTCTTTAATACGCATGTTACAGTACTAGCATACTCACTAACATGATTTGAATCTAGGTTGGTGCGGATTAATACTCTAGAGGATTCTACTTTGGAATCTTGAAAAAAGAATCGTTCAAGAAACGGGGATTCATACCGCATGAAGAACGTTAGAGAGCGGCTCAAAACGTTTCAAGAAAGCTTCAATTGTTGTAAGTTTCTTGTTATCCCAACGTTACGATACGACAATTGCAAGTATTTTTGATCCCTTTTGGAAAATTTTTAAACTTCCGCTGGTTTTACTCTGCTGTTTTCCAAGAAGTGGTATCAGAGCCACCTTGTAACGTTCGTATTGTATCTTTGCTACATTATGAATTTTGATGACAATTCTTGAATTTGGATATATGTTATGTATTTTTTGTTTTTGTTTGAAATACGAATCTGTCGGACCTAAACTGTTTCTTGAAAAATTATGAAAAACTATTTTCGTAAAAAAAAAATCTAGTTTTAAGTTGTTTTAATCGGATTTATTTTGAACTATTTTAATTCGAAATTGGAATACTGGAATTTGTGAAAATTTCGAAACGAGGATCGGAACGGGTTCACCCGTATACGAAAATACGTGGGATTACGTGCAATCGTACGCGCATGGGGCGGCGTGCAATTCGCGTGAGCAACAGCGGCCAAGCATGCCAAGGCCGTGCGCATCCATGAGTACAGCGCCTAGGCGCACCTAGCGCTGCCGCCCGCGATGTTCTGTCACCATACGGGAGAGACCGCGCGCAGTGCAGCGTGCTCAGTGCGCGCGCGCGCAGCCAAGCTGTGCAGCATGTGCGGCGCGATCGTGCAACCCTCATTCGTAGCGGCGCGGGTTTTCTCCCTGTCCGCCTAGCACAGCCGCTGGGCTGTGTGCGTGGTGCTGCCTGCTCGCGCGCGCCTTGTACGCTCAATTGTGGGCGGCAGCCGCGCGTCTCGCGCAGGCTGTCCCGGGCCTGTTTCATTTCGTGTTTTCCATGTTTCGAAAATCCCGAATTATGAAAATTTGATTTTATTTTAAAATTTGATTTTAAAATTATAAAATTATTTATTTGAAATAATTATAAAATTTGGGATTTTATGAATTAAAGTGAAGTTCTAATTTTTTCGAGAAAATTAATAATATCACTTTGAATGATATTGTGACAAAAATTTAATTTTTGAAATTAATTGAGTTTTGTCATGATCTGAAATTCGTGTTTTGAATAAATCCTTGAATAGTGAACTATATTCAAATTACTTAAGTTATTGTAACTTGAAGTCAAAGGAATTTTAAATTTAGTTGGTAAGTTTAAATTCATGCGGTAGTATGCTAGTGTAGGTGATCATTGATTAGTCTTATGAATGTTTTAATTTACACACATGGATGATTTCAATTGGGGTCGGAGCCCCATAGTTACGTTATTTCAATTGGGGTTGGAGCCCTACTTATGTGCGTACTGTTATGTGTTTATTATGTGATTTTCCTTATTATTATTTTTGGGCCGGGGTATGCCACGTGTATTTGTCTATGGTCAATATGATGATTGAGCCATATTACATTATGTTAAGAGAGTAGAACATAGGAAGTGAGGCTTTTCTTTTCATTTTGGAGACAAGCACCCAAGGAACAAGAATGATCCACAAGGAACACTTGAAGAATGGTGGCCATAAGTGAAGACCCCTCAAAATGTTTAGGAGGGTTTCTATAATGTAATAGATAGGGCGTTTTTCCGTTAAATTCTGCACCCTTATGTGAAATATCTGTTTATGTGGCATGTATGTTAGAACTAGCAATTATGGAGTGGCTCCCATAATTGCACGTAAGATAGGATACCCATGATCATCTCATATTAGTGTTATGCTAGGACATGTTATCTGCTAATTGCTTCTGTGATGCATTTTATGTGAAACTGCATTAATCAAGACAATTAAAAATGGATAACTGTACATGTTCGTGAGGCCAAAACCGGACAATTCTCCGGTTAATTCGAAAATCCCTAATTAAAATATTGAGCAACTTTCGAATAAATAGGTATTCTATTACGGTAATAAAATTCCTTGCATTCCATCAATAGGATTTAAGAGTTAGTAGGTAAGCTAATTGTTGTCTCACGAGTCGTGGGGTAATTAGTGCAACCTATTAAATCTGTTTCTTGATTGATCACCTTAGGTGATTGGTATTTCTTGATCATTTTGGAATGGGCGATAACTCACGAGTCGTGGGTCGTTCCGAACTAAGTTTGATTGAGATCTTATGATTGATGGGTCCTGCTCAACACTGAAGTAGATATGGATGTCTCACGAGTTTTGGGTCCATGATTGAAAGACCACTGATGCAAAAAAATTACTAGGAATTCCATGGAGATGGAATTGGCAATTTAGTACCTACCTAAAGATTCTTACACCTTTGGATGTCTCACTAGTCGTGGGTCCAAAACTAAGGATGCTTAGGATCCTAGTACCCGCTGAGAAAGCGAGTTTCTTCTAAGGTCGTTTGCGATTTATAGACCTTCTAAAAACAGTGGGAACCATATACGATAAAAGACCTAATTCTAAGTGTTACGTTATTATTCAATATGCTCACATTTTCTCTGCTTAGTTTTTAGGTTGTAGTTCTGTGATTGTCTACAAGTTCAAATGCGACCTATTAGTATCCATCCTTGAGTCAAATAAGTTGACTAAAGTCCTAAGCACTCTGATTGGCTTCGAGTCTTAAAATCCGTTTTAGATTCCAAAGGAGAAAATTGTTCTCTATAAGGCGAACTTTTCACCTACTGTGAAAATTCGACCTACGCTTAAGAAAAGCAATTGAAAAGTGAAAGGATATTCTCCAAACACTTAAGAATAATTGTACTCCCTCATAGGTGTGTTACAAAGTATAATACATTAAAGGAACACTTAAGAGCAATTATACTCTCTTGCGAGCATGTTACAAAGTATAAAACATCGAAGGAATTGTTCCATATTTGTATGAAGGAATACACGTGTAACGTGGGCTGAAAGTCCTCACTGAGGAGGACCTTGTAGCCACGAAGTACACTAAGAAACGAGTTCTTAGTTCACTGATTGCTTGAATTGCTTCTATCATCATTTTAGACCCTTTTGCTTAATTTTAGATGATGCAATTGTAGCGTAGTTGATCAAATTAGTTGATAACTTAAGATAACATCCTTATGAAGGACTAAAAGGTAATGATGATTAATTCTTCTTCTAAACCTATTGAGGTAAAGACATCTAGGATAAAGAAGAACAAACCCTTAAAACCCCGATGGAGGGGTAAGAGAAAGAAAAGCCTAAAAGAAAGATCGGACTTTAGCTTCCATAGTGGCAAACTAGGGCTTTGGAAAGGAACTGCAAAGAGTATAAGGATACTCCATGTGTCTCTCGTTGTGGTAATTCCGATAGGATCAGAATTCACTAGTCTTGAGTTAAATTTTACACAAACTGTTGTGCAAAACTCAAAGCATTGATGTTTAGAACATACAACGAGATGACATAAGTAAGTAAGATGAAAAAGTTTCAAATAACTTTGGAACTTCCTAAATTGGATTAACAAGTTGATCATCTGGGGATCATTTTACGAAAACGAACTCAAAGACTTAACTTCCTAAGAATCCTATTTAGAGGGAAACGTTCCTGAAACCTCGTTTATGTGAAATGAGAAACACGCTCCAATGTTTATATGGATCTCATCCACACTAATGATTCTGGATTGTTTAATGTCAGCACTAGTCAAAATCACTAGTTTGACCATATGAATGTGCATACTTACTGAAGTACGAATCTGAAACTTTTATGAAATTATTAGAATTTCAAAACAAGGAAGGTTAGGAACATTAGTAGTCATAAGACATTAGCATCTCGATCGGATCGAGATGACAAATATCTTATTAACTAATTCCTTAGTCATGTTAGAGATAATAGGATTATCACTCAGTAAGCTCATTCGAGAATAACTTGGTATTTTTGAATGAAGGAACATAACCCTATAGGATATGGTTTGTTCCTTGTTGAGATTTACTGACTTACCTTCGTTCTGAACCCATGCTTCAGAAAAACGAAGTTGGGATTTTGAATCTTGTAAATTCCAAATTAGTCCCTTAAATCCACTATGAATTGTGCCTTACAAAATTCCCTAATAATTCTTGTCATAGAATTTTGGGATTGTCTTCTAATATGAAGAGTACAATGGGAGTCTTCTTAAGAGAAGAAGACAGTGGAAGATGAACTTGAAACCAGTTCAAATTTATATGAACAATATATATTGTTACTTTTGCAAATCTTTGGAACAAATGTTGTTTGTTCTAAAGAATATATCTCTTGAGTCTTCTTAATTGAAGAAGAAATTGAGAGATAAGATTGAAACTAGTTCAAGTCTATACAAACAATGTAGAACATTGTTTATACGATTCTTTTGAACAAATGTTGTTTATTTTAAAGAATACACCTTTCTTGAAGAATCGTTCCTAAGAGAGAGGAAGGTAAGTCCAAAGACTTCAAAAGGTTTGAGGACATAACCCACGCCACGATTAGGAAGAGATGAACCGTTGTGATAAAAGTTGGCCAATCTTAAGAGATAGTACACGAGTGAAGTCTCCTCCCTCTATGCGTTCAGAACGCATTCTTAGATAGCCTATAAGATAATATGGTTTTCACCATGAAATCTTCTAAAGTGGATACTGATCCATTTACCCTGTCGGGAGGCGCTGTCAGATTTGGAATCTGAGCAGTGAAAACAATTATGAAATCTGAAATGGATTCCATATAGTCAAACTAAGTTTGGACCTTAGTTGAACTACTTGATTGGATCAAGCTTGCCTTATCAATATGAGATTGATGGAGACATCAATATGGAACATCCATGGATTTCACATTTAGTGGGAGTAAGCAAAAGGTTTGCAGACTCCAAATGGTCAATTTATAAAATTGGATCAGGCTACTAGGAATTAGAGTATTCGAATTAGTGAAATAGTTAAAGTTGTTTGACTTGAAATTCGAATAAAGCGTGTACAATAAAGTGTTAGAGACTAAAAATTCAATTTTTGGTACTTTAAGAAGATGCCATCCTTCTCATTGGGAATGCGAAGGATGACATAGAAGTTACCGAAGCCTGGTTAGGAACTATTTTGAGATGAAAGATCTTGGTGATAGATCCTATATTCTCAAGACAAATATCCATGGAGATAGATTTAAGAGAATAATTGGATTATCACAGTCGAGGTACATAAACATTGTACTAAATTGGTTTAGTATGGAAGATTCCTACAGAATTTCCAATGGACAATGGAACATCTCTTTTGAAGAAGATGTGTCCTAAAATAACTATGAGAAAGTTAGAATGTCCAAAACCCCTTTCGGGGAAGGGGTGCATAATGTATGCAATGTTATGTACTTGATAAGATATGGCTTCCCACATAGCGTGATGGGCCTAGTCTGAATGTAACCTTAGAAAAGATCACTGGATTGCTGTAAAAATACCCTCTGAATACTTTAGAATAAATGAGAGTATATATTAGGGGTCCAGCAAGATCTTGTCATTAAAGGATAGTTTGATGTAATCATTACCATCAAAAACATAGACGTTGATCTATAAGAGGATACGCATTCTTCCTGGAAGGCAGAACAGTGCTTTGGAAGGAGTTCCAATCGAGAGGCATTGAAGATTCGACTGTTAAAGTTGAATACTTACCGTATTGAATACCGCTAAGTTAAGTGTTAAGGTAAGAAACTCCATCTAAAGGGTAGATGAAGTTCCTAGCATGAAAGAACACCATTATCATATGGTATGATGAAATGGATGGTTGCTCGAATAAGAGAACCGAGACCTCATCAAGGGACCAGACGCTTGATTATGAATCACGTGAATAAGGAAATCGTGTTTCCTCAATGATGTGCAAATTAAAAACATTCACATCAGCAGAGAATATTGCAGATCCACTTTGTAAACGCCCAAAGTCAATAAGGCTCTAAAGGTACATCTTGGGAACATGGGGCCTAGATTGAACCTGAAAGGCTTTTACGGGCAAGTGGGAGATTGTTGGGAATACTACCCTGGAAAGTTGTTATGATTTCAGACTTTCCCTATATCACAGACAATCTTTGAATAATATACGAGTGATTATAATCACAGGCGAGCACTTCTTATGTGCCAATACGTGTTTTGTGTGTTTCCATTACGTGTGAATGTCTAGAACTCCCCTAATCCGATGAGGCCGTTAAGAACTTTGTCATTATGGGAATGACACATGATACAAGTTCTTAACTCCATAGGCGAGGATTAGAAACTTGTCCAAGTCAATGAGGCTGACAGACAGTTGGAGTGTCGACTTTGCCTCTGTTGGGACTTGCTTATATAGTTATGTCCTTAAGAAGGATCACCCGGTCTCATGGGGTGATAAGTACATGGGTTGATGCGTTCATAAGACATAAGGGTGATAGTTACAAGAACTTCATCACTGAGAGTGCCCCGCGTGAGAAGATTCCTAAATGGGAAAGGAAGTTTCCTGAAACTTCCAGATTAGGAAATATCTCACATGTCAATGACTTGAGGAATTAATCCTTAGACTTGAGATTCTACATTGTCTCATATGAACTAACTCTGTAATCTTTGATATAGGCTCAAAAAGATGTCGCCGTATAGACACCTGAACCACGACCTATGTTGGGATTACACAAGTGGCATATGAGAATTGTTGGAATCAATAAAGGACCTACACTTGCTATAGGCAAGATGATCTCTTATTACACAAGTCATTCATGTTTCATCCTAAAATCCTTGCGCAAGGTGGTTAGATCAAGACATCAAGAAAATTGAGTTTTCTTGGATTGAGATCAAATTGAATATGAAGGGAACTTTGTTTTAATATTAAGACTAGTAGGGCTATTTATATTCCCATGCCCTAGATCTTAATCGAGAGATAGGATGTAGGAGTATCGTGTCCCACATGACGTCATTGACTGAAAGGTTCTTTCAAATATACATTCACATTTCGGGTAGGGGTCACACACCTGTTGCTAGACTATGGTCGTATGATCTGTGAGGTAATTAATTAATAAAGCGTATAAATTAATTAGGTTCACTGCTAACTGAAATTGAACCTAGAGGGTCACACACAAATACAGAGTTCAAAGGGTATTATGGAAAGATCAAATAGTTGATCGAAACGAGACCACAATGTAAAGTATGTTGGAAAAGTGCCCTAGAAAGCCGATTAGTCAGAATCCATTTTGGGACTTTCCTAGTATCACAGACAATCATTGAATAATATACGATTGATTAATATCATAGGCAAACACTTCTTTATATGCCAATACATGTTTTTGTGTGTTTCCATTATGTGCGCATGTATTAGAACTCCCCTAATCAGTATGACTTATAGGACTCAACCATTTAGGCAAAATGGTTCATGAAACGAGTCTTATATCACATAAGTCATGATTAGTAAAATACTCCTAGCTGATGAGTGCTACAGATAGTGGGAGTGTCAACCTGACTCCTTTAAGGCTTGCTTGTGGGATCACGCCCTTAAGAAGGACCACCTTGTTTCATGGAGGTGCAAAGTGTATAGTTGATACGTGCGTGATACATGAGGGTGCTTACTTCCATAAGTAAGTTCACTGAGGTGCCCCGTGTGAGAAGATCCCTAAATGGGAAAGGAAGTTTCTATTTCAGGAAATGGAAACTTTCATATTTGGAAATATCTCACGTGTCATTGATGTGATTAATTGATCCTTAGACATGAGGTTCCATGTCACTTTATGAGTTAACTCTGTAGTCTTACGTATATGCTTTAAAGGGTATCGCCTTAGACAACTAATTCAAGGCTTATGCTGGGGCTGCACAAGTGATTCATGAAAGTGAATGAGAATCAAGAAAGGACCTACACTTGCATTTGCAAGGTGATCTCTTATTGTGTAAGTCATTCATATGACATATGGAGTCCTTGGCCAAAGCAATAGATCAAGACGTCAAGAAAAGGGTTTCTTGGATTGAGATCAAATAGATATGAAATGCACTTAGCTTTAAGACCAGATTATTAGGGTTCTAATTATTCCCTTACCCTAGATCTTGGTTAAGAGATGGGATGTAGGAGGATTGTATCTCACATGAATTAATGACTTAAAGGTTCTGTCGAATCGAGACATTCTTATTCAGCTAGGGGTCAAACACCTGTTGCTAGACAATGGTCGTTTGATCTATAGACTAATTAGTTAATTAGAGATTTAATTAATTAGGGTCACTACTAATAGAATTAAGAACCTAGAGGGTCACACATAATAACCCGGTTACGTGGGTAAAGGCTTGAATCGATTAAACGAGTTGATCGAACCATTAAGCGAATGGTGGGACCCACACGTGTGAATCACAAGTGTGGGAGGCGTGAATGACACGTATCCTTATGGACACGTGTAGTCATGTGCAAGCATGTGTATAAATGTGAATAATTAATGTGTTAATAATTTAATGGACTTTGATTTAATTTTTGAATTAATATTAAAGTCCTAATTTAGAGAAATAAAGTCTGATAAATAATTAATTATGAATTAATTAATTATTAGTCTTCAAGTTATTTATTGTAAAATAAATAAAGTAAAATTAAATGTCTAAAAGAGTTAGACTAGATTCTTGCTTTCCAAGTTGATCAAGAGGAGACTTTTGGTCAAAGTAAGAGACTTGGTCTCCAAGCAAGGTATCCCTTTCAAAAAGGAGTTCGGAATCCTTTTCCAAAAGGGATACGGGGTTCGAACCCTAGCCTTATAAATAGAGGGGTTCGAACCCCATAAGAAGATGATACAAAAATTTCTCCTTCTCCACAATTATACACTAACCCCTTAGAGCCTAAACACCGAATATAGAACTAGCAACCTCTCTATTCGGATCGTAGTCGCGGTTGGTGGACTATTTTCTCTAGAGGGCCTCTATCTTGAAGTCTTGAAAGATTCGAAGGAACTTTTGGGGATCAAGCAAAATCGATCACAAGGGATGATGAAACGATTCTGAACCCAACAGAAGAGGAGTGAGAAAATCGAACCAAAGAAGATGGCGGCAACCGTTCGTCCATATCCTGAAGGATGAATTTTTTCAGGAGGGTTTTATGGCGGGCAGATTTCTACTTTCGCAAAACTGGTTTTCTAAGGGAGTTTCAATCATGATTTTCTCGTTTCATGTTTCTTTCTTTTTGTTATATCGTTAAGCAACTTTCCCTAACATGATTTGAATCTAGGTTGGTGTGGATTGTTGTCCCTACAATGGATTCTGAAGTAGAAAGAGATTTTCGTGGGACGGGTTGCCATTACCGCATGAAGCGCGTTTGAGGGCGGCTCAAAACATGTCAAGAAAGCTACTACCTAAGTGAGTTTCTTGATCTCTACGAATCTGGAAATAGGAATTGCAAGTTTTCGATTCTATTTTAAATTTCCGCTGCGTTTCTGTCTTGTTTTCCCAACAAAGTACACGTGTGGATCGAGAGCATTGTTTGTGACGTGTTATCCATTTGAGAAATTGGATCATGTGTTAATTAATTAGAGAATTAATTATCAAGCCCAAATATAATTAATTAGTGAATTAATTATAAAGCCAAGATATAATTAATTGGAGAATTAATTATAAATCCCTAAATATAATTAATTGGAGAATTAATTTTAGCCCGTTAGAATTAATTATTGAATTAATGCTAAAGTCCTTGATGAAATTAATTGGAGAATTAATTCTAAGTATTTAGTTATTTACTTGTTCTAATTTGATTAGAATAAATAAATAAATAAATATCTTCTATTTTATTATTCTAATAAAGTATTAATTCTAATATGATTAGAATAAATATTATTAGGATAAGATATTTAATTATTGCAAGAATAATTAAATATTCCTAAATTAGTTAGGAGTTATTTCTCTACGAAATAAATATCTTATTTTAGATAAGATATTATTTACTTGGAAAGAAAGAAAGAATAGAAGAAAAGTCAAAGTTGGAGACCCTCTCCTACAAGTCTAGGGTTTCGAACCCTTCACTATAAAAGGACTAAGGGGCTCGATTTTAGGACTTACACGTGATATTGAGATCACGTTCAACCTTCATGGAATTTTGGGGATAATTCTCTTGCTCTCTATTTCTTGTTTCTAGTTTCTTTAATACGCATGTTACAGTACCAGCATACTCACTAACATGATTTGAATCTGGGTTGGTGTGGATTAATACTCTAGAGGATTCTACTTTGGAATCTCGAAGAAAGAATCGTTCAAGAAACGGGGATTCATGCCGCATGAAGAATGTTTGAGGGCGGCTCAAAACGTTTCAAGAAAGCTACAATTGTTGTAAGTTTCTTGTTATCCCAACCTTACGATACGAACTTTGCAAGTCTTTTAGATGCCTTTGGGAAAATTTTTAAACTTCCGCTGCTTTTACTCTGCTGTTTTCCAACAGTGATCCCGTGTACTGCTCCCACTATGAACTACTGTGAAACCGGCCTCGTTAGGAGTTGACGAGGAAGGGGAACCGGGCTTTTGGGGCTTGATGGACCCCCACTAGCCATATTCATTAGGAGACGCGTTCTCCTGGATAGGTCCACCCGGGGCACCGGTTACACCATCGGGAGGAACAAAACCTATTAGTGGCATGGGGTCGCCCATGGTCCACCAGGACAATATCTTCCGTTGCGCATGGTAGATGTGTTTTTCTAACCGGAGGGAAAAGGAGTATATATTATGATTGAATGAATGAATGATAATGTTTCAAAACCTCGCGAGGGGTTATAGCTTGCATATGTGGGTGTTTAAATTCTATATTATTAAAATACTATGTCCTGTTTTATACCCACCAGTCTCCTTTAGACTGAACCCGGCTTTGTTTTCAATTTTCTTTTGCAGGTGTTGGAGTGCTAGGCAGGATTTTGAGTCTTTTAAGTCCTGTGGTTAAGTCGGAGTCAGTTCATACGCATATGGTAAATTGGATAAGTTATACAATGAATGTATGAATTGTTATGATTATATTATACTGATTCGGGACAGGCTTCTAGGGATAGATTGAACTTGTGGTTTATGATTTGTGATTCATGTTTGAAATCTCGGGACTAGGTATCTGTGCTAGTTGAACCCGTCATACCTAACTTAAATTATAATTGAGTATATGTTTTGCTTCCGCACGTGCATTTATTCTGTTGAATTGCTTACTTGGTTTCGAAAGTTAGCTCCCGCCTAGCATAGCGAGTGAGTAAGTCCCCGTTCGCCGTGACTTGGCACATGTATGGACTTCCCATTTCATATACGGATCAGGTTTCGGCGCGGGGGGGTGTGGCGTCTCGCGCTCGGGCGCTACATATATCTTATTCTAAAGTGAAAAGAAATGAACTAATTGTAATTATTATCATGATCATATTATAGTATTATTAATTAATATATATACTTGTAATAGAGTTTAAAGGTTATGTTTCGTTAGATATATATAATTTTTTTTTGGTAGAAATTCTACTTATATATATATATATATATATATATATATATATATATATATATATATATATATATTTTTTTTTTTTTTTTTTTTTGCTACAAGGTTTCGTTAGAGATGATATACATAATAAATCATTAAGATATTTATATTTTCCAAAAAAAAAAAAAAGATATTTATATAAAATATATGATATTTTAAGATTTTGACATAACACAGGATAATACATATGATGTGCAGGCTAAGTGTAATCTCAACAAGATGGATATTATTAATTTAAGTCAATTAAATATTAAATATAAACATTTACATTTATGATATATATAATATAACATATGATATAATAATTATAAGTGATCTATTATTTTGAAACAATATAATAAATAGTTATAATTCTATTAAATGATATAATAGATGGCTATTGTTAGGAATAGTGCCCTGAAAGCCGATGTAATAGTCTGCCTTAGTACTTTCCTTTTGTAAATCACAGGCAATCTTTGAATAATACGAATTGAGGCAACACTTCTTTATATGCTCTTGTTTGATTGTGTGTTTCCTTTTGACTGCGCATTTATGAGAACTCCCCTAATCAATATGACTTATAGGACTCAACCATTTAGGTGAAGTGGTTCATGAGACGGGCCCTATATCACATAAGTTGTAACGCCCCAATTTCCAGCTTTCCAGGTACGTACGACACGTGTGAGATTTCCGAGAGTTAGGATTATTTTAATTCTTTCATTTATTAAATTCCTACATTTTAGGGTAAATGATATAAATTTTATTCCAATATGTTTACGTGGAAATAAGTGAAATATCTATCAATTTGGGATTTAAGTGTTACGTGAGTTAATTGTCGAACTTGTTTTAATTGCTAATTGTCCTTAACTGACATTTATTTAAATATGAGGACCAAATTGTATAAAATACTAATGGACTTAATTGATCATTCACCAAACTTGTATCCTTGATTGCTTAACTTATAGCTTTTAAGGGACTTAATTACAATTTAATCATTTCACTAAAATCAAGGATGGTGAATCACTATATATTTTCTTCATTCTTCTCCCACCTTTATTTCATTTTATAACCCTCAAGCATATGCACCTTCATCTCTCTCTCGGCTCATTCACTCAAGAAGAAAAGGAAATTGAGAAATCATCATCTTCAAGCTAGAATTTGCTAAGGAATTTCATGGTTGAAGCTCAAGTATCATCTTTCCATCATCATCTTCCATGATTTTCATTTCAAGGTAGCTATGAGCTAAATATGTGACTTCTTGATAATAATTCTTGAAGGTAGCGTTGGGATTTAAGCTTGCAAACTTGGTTAGTTGATGTTAGAAGTATGAATACTTGATCATAGCTTGAAACCATGCATGAACTCTTGGAGAATTTGATAAATATGATGGACCTATGTATGAGCTTGAAATTTTGAATTTTGGTGATTAAGTTATGATTTGAGTGTTTATATGAGGCCTTATTGTATCTTGACCATATATGTATATTAATCCCCAGAATTCTTGCATATTATGAATGAAAACATGAAGTTTTAAGTGATCTTGGCCATGGTTCGAAGGTCCCCTGTTTCGTCCCCTGCTTCTGTATCTTCTGTAAAACGGGAACGGCCCTTCCCGTTCCCTTTGTAATTGGGGAACGACCGTTCCCATAGATTTGAATAATGTGTAGGGCGGCGAGGACGGGAACAGCCCTTCCCGTTTTGTCTTCCAGCCGGAACGGCCGTTCCCATCTTCGGGGAGCCACTTCGGGTAGCTGGGAACGACCCTTCCCATTTTGAACTAAGGGCCGGAACGGCCGTTCCCAGGCCCCTGGAGAGGCAGAATGTTTCTGCATAAATTTAACAATTCCAATTCCTTCCCTAATCATTTAATTATCCCTAACATGCTATTATATGACTAATTACATGTCATAACTTATTATTTATAAGCTACATTCGTGAATACATATCATCTCGTTGTATAGTCATGTCGTGCGTCTTATTTGGTAACATTAATGAGTTATTGTCTCACGAGTACACCATGTCCTGTTTCTTGTCCAGTTATTCTCCCGGGGCGGAGATTGTGATCAACTGAGCATGTTCACGCATCCATAAGTCATCGTGTCGCCTGTCAGGTGAGGTTCAATTGCTAGTTACTTAGAACCCGTATAACCTTATATGACTTTTGGGCCAAACGGTATAACTATATATAGTTACAAGTGTTTCTAAACTCTCAAGTTGTGTTCTTTAAAAGTAAACCGTGTTCCTTGAAAGCAAGTCATGTTCATGAAAATCAAGTCGTGTATCGTGTTACCAGCAAGCCGTGTATCGTGTTACCGTGATTGAATCGTGATCGTGTTTGGCGAATTATCGTGTATCGTGCACTATGGGCCCGAGAGTGAGTGTTTGAGCCAACCGGGAAAGAATAGGGCAGACGGGTAACTCACACACCTCTCTCAAACCGTGGGGATGCCCCCTGAATCCACCAGGAGGTTTGGTGGAGGAAGGAGTCCAGTACGTGGGAGTCATGTTCCCGACATGCAACGTGATATCGTGGGTGGTTCGGGCCTTGTAAACCCACCACCATTGGAGAAAGGAGAATTTCGTGTTATTGATCGTGTGCACTATAATGACTTGTGTGATAACCTAATTAAATGTAGCACCCGAGGGCAAGGTACCACATCCCCCGCACCGAGACCCGACCCGAATATGAAATGGATAATCCGTACCCGAGCTAGATCACGACGAACGGGGATATACGCACTCGCTAAGCTAGGCGGGAGTTAACGTTCACAACCAAAGAGACAATAAAACGGAAATATTACGAATGCGGAAGCAATGTACATACATATAGAACAAGATAAGCAAAGAGCAACGGGTTCAACTAGCATAGGTACCTAATCCCGAAAATCAATAAAATAATAAAACGTCAAATCCAGATTCTTTCTATTCCTGTAAGCTTATCCTGAATTCACGATAATAGTAATGATCAATACAAGTCATACATTCTCCATAGCTTAAACAAATCATGATTCATTATGCACATGGACTGACTCTGACCTAATCGAACAACAGAATAAACAAGACTTCCCGCCTAGCACTCCAAACCTGCAAGAACACTGAAAACAATCCGGGTTCAGTCAATACGAGACTGGTGGGTATAAAAATGAGGCGTAAATAGCATATACAACAATATTTAATATTCACATGCAAGTTATAATCCCAATTGAGGTTTTTAGAGCATTTTCCCAAGTGGGTAAAATAAAGAAGTCATCAAAAGGGATTATAACGTTCATTCTTCATTAGGTAGTTTGTGGCCCGGCGAGTGGGCGTGCATTGTCTTCAACCAACACCTCGTGTAGTTCATTAAACATTCATACATTCTTTCTTTCTTTCATGCATTACATTCTGTAACGCCCCGAATTTCAGACAGTCAGGTACGCTCGACACGTGTGAGTTTCGAGCGTTAGGATTTTATTTTATTATTTTCGTTTATTCAATTTATACATGTTATAATAATTCTTATAAATTGTGTTCAACATGATTACGTGAAAATTATACGATATTCATTTCAATTTGACAATTCTTGTATAAATGGAATTTAATTCTCACATGAATTAATTGTTCAAATTGTATTAATTGTATAATTGTCCTTAATTGCTCATTTCCTTTTCTTTAAGGACCCAATTGCATGAAAATCTTTTGGACCTAATTGATCATATTACAAACTTGATATACTCAATTGCGTGACTTATGAAATTGGAGGATTTAATCATAAATATTACAATTTCTTCCAAAAATATAACGATATATGCATCTCTTCTCCAAGCTTCATTTTTTGATTTCATCAAAAACATACCATTTGCTTCCCTCTTCACCGAGCCAAATCTCCAAGGAAGAAAAAGGGGATTTCATCATTTCAAGCTAAAATCATTGAGGATTTGGAAGCCTTAGGCTATCATCATCTTCGCCTCTCCATCTTTTCTTCTCCTTCTTTCATTCAAGGTAGAGATGAGTGTATATATGATTTCTTGAATTTATGTGTGAAGCTAGGGTTTATGATTCAGGCTTGATGATTCATGTGTTTGGGTGCTAGAAGCATGATTAGAAGCTTTAAACTTGAATTGGTGTTTGAATTCTTGAAAACATGGAGAATATGGCATGAGTTGATATATGAGGAAAGTTGATGATTTGTGATGATCAAGCATGAAACAAGTATTTATATTGGGTATTTTGGTGTTTTAAGCATGCAAGTATATTTCTCTTCATGAATTATTGTGTTTGGAATTGAATTATGTGAGTTTGATGAGATTTGGGAGTGGTTCGTGCATCCTCTGTTCTTCTCCCCTGTTTCTGGACTGTCTGCGTAACGGGAACGACCCTTCCCGTTCCCTTTGTAAATGAGGAACGGCCGTTCCCATTGTTGAATGACATGCTTGGCGGCGAGGACGGGAACGACCTTTCCCATTTTGGCTTGCAAGCCGGAACGGCCGTTCCCATCTTCGGGAAGCCCGACAGGCGGGAAGGGTCATTCCCATTTTCCACTAAAGCCTGGAACGGCCGTTCCTAGCCCCCTGGTAGTGCAGAAACTTTCTGCATAAAATTACAATTTTAACCCCTCGATCCGATGGCTTATTTGACCCCAAATTGCTATTATATGATTGATTACATGCCAAAACAAGATGTTATTTTGCTACATTGTGTATTGCTGGATGTCTCGTGTATGATCACGCCGTGCGTCTTATATGAAGTAATTGTCTTGAATTATGGTCTCATGCACGTACATTGTCCCGTTTCTTGTCCAGTTATTCTCCAGGGCGGAGATTATCAAGCATGAGCACGTTCACGCATTCACGAGTCGTGTGTCGCCTATCAGGTGAGGTTTAATTTCTAGTTATATAGAACCCGTATAACCTTTACGTGATTTTTGGCCAAAGGTATTTATATTATAATTTCATGAAAGCACTTATCCTTTCAAGTTATGTTATTGTTCATGAATTAAGCAAGTAGGTTATGTTAGTGTTCACGAATCAAGCATGCCATGTTCATGAAAGCAAGTACGTGCGTTCTCCTGGCCAGGCTCTCCTCAGTGAGGGTGCTGGGCTGGTCTTCGGGCTGGTGGTTGTCTGTCCAACCACAGGAAGAACAATACCCTATCGTGTACGTGTGTTCTCTTAGTCAGGTCCTTCTTAGTGAGGGCGCTGGACTGGTCTTCGGGCTGGTGGTTGTCCGTCCAACCACAAGAAGAACAAAGCCCTATCGTGTACCTGTGTTCTCCTGGTCAGGTTCTCCTTAGTGAGGGCGCTGGGCTAGTCTCAGGGCTGGTGGTTGTCCGTTCAACCACAGGAGGAACAAACCCTATCGTGTTACAAGCAAGCCATGTATTGATTGCATGATTTCCATTCCATGAATGTGCTAATTGATTACACTATCGCACGATTGCACGGTAATTGAACTGCATGATCACCTAATGATTAACAAGCAAGCAAGCATGTTTATCGATCGCATGAAAAGAACAAGTATTTAATATTGATAGTTGTATTCTCGGGCGAAGCTATATTATTATTGAACCCATATATTATCTTTTACAAATCTTTACCCGAGAATATAACTTGCATGTTATCTGCGTTAATATGTATGTAAACCCCTCACTCGATCTTCACAGACTGACACCTCCACCTTTCAGGTTATTGCAGGTGCGTGCTATGCGGGAAGTGAGTCGAGTCCCGTTGTTAGAATTGAGTCAAACACGGTGTATTTATTTAATTATTTATTTATTGTTCGAGAAAATCATGTTTACGGTTATATGTTATTTATTTTAGGAGATGATAATGTATTGACATGTAAGCTAGAATATATTTTATTTGGTAAAGGAAAGTGACATTACTTGATTAAATGGAAATAGTTGATAATGTTCTGTTTATGCTTCCGCTTTATCATGTCGCATGTTCGAGTATCCCGCCTAGCTTGTCATTTTATTGCATTGTCACCCGTTCGCTATAGGTTAGTTCATGTACGGATTGGCCGTTTCGTATGTGGATTGACCTGTAGTGCGGGGGTATGGCACCTCCACGTGTCCGGGGTGCTACATCTAAGGTGGTATCAGAGCCCGGTTGCAAAACCAAGGTTCTAGTGTCGGTCGTGTCAAGTCTAGGTCGTACGGCATAGGAATTACTTGACAATTTGAGAGTCCTGCATTTTATTTGAACTTGTTGACTTACTTGAATTCTGTGAAATACTTGAATTAAGTGATAAATTGAGTGTTGTATTGAATTTATTAATTGTTGTTGACTACTTGATCTTGAATTATTTGGAAATTTAGGTAATTAACGTGGCTTATTTCATGTATTGATGAATTACTTATTGCATTTTATATTAAATTCCTGTTATCGGCATCAAGTAGGTAACAACTATGTGACATGAACACGCTTCACCCCATGCATTTATTTTCAAACATAAGTTGTGAGTGACAGGTTTTGGAAATGTATTAATCAAGGCTGGAGGATTTTGAAGATTTAAAAGATTGATCAACCGTTCGAACCAAGTTGCAATTTGGTCAACAAGGAAGGGACACCGGGCTTAAACTTAACATTACTACGGTGCCAGGTTTTTCAATGCATTCATAAACACGTGCATCATAATTGTTAATTAAATTGCTTCTCATTGTAAATATTGTTATGAATATTCTTGAGATTATCTAATTGATGCATTACATATATGTTTGAATTAGCTGAAATATTTAAATTTCTTTGTTTATGAGTATGTCTGTAAATCAATAGAAATGTTCCAACGTGAGGCATTTAAATTGTTGGTAGGTTGTTACGTGCATTGACATTTTAACCATCATGCATTATTTAGTGTTTATTGATTAATAGGTTATCCCTATGCTCTGCACAATCCTTGCTTCTATTTCTATCAACTTGAATTTAAAGAAGAGATTTCTGAAGCATTGGGTATCATGTTGGGAACCGGATCATTTGATTTTGCTTGAAGCTTAGAAATGTTTGGGATTGTGAGAATTTATTAGTCCAGGATTTAGCAAGAACAGGTATGATTGAGATTTGGAAAATTTTGGGAACTGGAAAATGATGATAAGTTCAAGCAGATAAAGGTTCAAAGGGGGTTTCAACCTTCAGAATTAAGCCGCATTTTGGGGGTTCAGTAAGGGTAGGAGAAAGAACTTTTCTTGCTTCGGATCAGGTTGTTAACTTGGCAAATATGAATTCTAGAAGCAGTAGGTGGTAAGTACAGGATATGGCATTTTCACGAATAGCAGAAGGGTTGTGGGATGCTGGAAAATTTTAATATCAAATCAGAGTGGTGACAGTTGGTGAGCTTCAAGTTGAGTATGTTAATAACAGAAAGGATTAGAAAGGAACCATCAATTAAAATCTGTGTAACACCCCAAACGGAGAAGTGCCACATCCCCCGCACTATGACCCAGACCCGGAAGATGAAATGAAAGTCCATGCCCGAATCCGAATCAGAGCGAACGGGAGACCAACTCACACACTAGGCTAGGCGGATCTAACTTGACCAAAACTCAGTGTGCGGAAGCAATTAAAACCAACAACAATAGATAGCGGAAGCATTTAACACAAAACATACAAAGCAGGTGACGGGTTCAACTAGCATAGATACCTAATCCCGAATAATAGATCAACAAACATAACAAGTGACGGGTTCAACTAGCATAAATCCCTAGTCCCGAATATCAACATAATGTAATAATCATCAAGTGCCACAAGGGCCGAATGAGAGTGCCACGCAGGGCTACCGAATAGTAAAGTATAATCTCAAGTCTACAAGTCAAAGCATAAGTAAAGTGTATGAAAAGACAAATGCAAATAGAAAGACTAGACCGACGAAGTGCAACTCAAAGGACTCACTTCCGCCTAGCAAACGCCAACAATCCTGCAACTAAAAGTGTAAATGAGGGGTCAGTCAACTTGACCGAGTGAGGGGGCTAACGCACACCCACAATATATATATAAGGAGCATAGCACAGAATAAAAAGGATGGACTCATGAACCGGGAGTAGGTGTTACATACCAAAACATTTTGAAAGAACCCAAATAAGATATAGATATAAGTTTGGAAATCATTTTCCAGAAAGACTCTATCCCGATTTATAATTCCATAACATAACATAATCAACTGCTCGGCGAGAACGAGCTTCCAGCCTCAACTCCTCATAACATAAATCAAAATCAATCCAACCTCTACACCAATGATGGAGGAGATGTACCGTCCCCATACCATCGAGAATAAACCGTCTAAAATAGACTCACCCTCAAGGGGTTGCGAACCCACAAGAGTCCTCCCCGGCCTTAGCCGAAGGCTCAAGATACCACGCCTCCCTCATCACCCTAAGGTCGCACAATGATATCTCAAATGGAACTACGCAATGGATAAATGCCCCGACGGCCCTAACCGTCCCGGGGGCACCCATTCCGCAGCTCACCAGGATCGATCCACACACAGATCACAATGGATCACAACAGAACAGATCACGACGGATCACATACGCCAATCTTTCATGGCAATCTCGCTACAGAACATAACGTAAAGTACTTTTCAAAACAGCTTATATATGCTTTCATATTTACTTTTCCAAACAGAGTTGATTCAGAAGGTCATAAACATATCATATCCAACACATACGTATTTATAATAGAAATACTCGCATGCAAGGGTTGAAATCAGCATATTAAGGCCATAGGTCGCGTAACTATACCAAATCCTAAACCTCACCTCGTGAAAGTAGAGTCTGAGAGTGTGAAGGGCCAAACATTCTAAACCTCGGGCCCACCGGCACCACCAAACTCTGTGACAAGACATACAGAAGCCCAGACTTAGACTCTATATGAACCAAACAAGACGCACGACGTTGCTCAACATGATCGTGGTTATGCATAAGTGTTCATGTTGTGCTTGGATAAGGTGTCGTGGTCATTCAAGCCATATCAATGCTCAACAAGGTCATATTTACAAGCAACCGACACGTAATTCCATATCCAAAGATGCAAGATCAATTTAGGAAGTCAATGTACTCACAAAATGCATATTAAATTATCCAATGTCACAGGGTTCAATTATAATATTAGAATTAAGCATCAAGTTCATGACGAGTTATAAAGTGCATAAGTAAGAGCATCTTGATCATAGAAACATACAAGGTTGTCGTACGTAGATGGCATACTTGATACAAATAAAGAGTGCATTTAATTCACTTAAGATCATACTTTACAACTTCACAACATGTTTGGTACATAAGCTCAAGTCACTTTCATAGTTTCATAAATATTACACTTACATCCCCTAAGTTATTTATAAAAGTTTAGAATTATTACACATACATCCCCTTAGTTGATTACTAAGCAAAATTGTTCGTTTAAAGTGTTTATATAATTATTCAACTAGGAATTAATTACTTACAAGCATGACAATTATCAATATATAGTAATTCATAATATACCATTTTCAAGTAGTAAGAGTAAATTAAGATATTACAATTCTAACTCCTATCATGCATAAAGTCTCAAGTTGTTCAAGCATCTTTCATGTATCTAAATTTATAGTTGAAACACAATTTACAATAAACATAACATTGAGAACGTCTCAAATTCATATAGAGAAATCACAACATTTTCGTTCTTCTAAAATATCATTCAAGTTCATTTAGTCACATAAAAGATTAGTTTCTAAATATTACACTAACACCCCTTCATATCTAAACACATAGCACAAATTCATCACATCGGGATTCAAATTGTAAATTAAAACATTCATGCATATCACAATCCATTCAATACATGTTTTCATATACGATTGGAATATATCTCGATCAACAGACCAACAATAACCAATTTATTTGCACTTAAAACAATTAATTCAAATAATCACAATTACGCAAAATAATTCGTAATAAATAGATCGAGTGTCCGATTAACGAACGGAAAGTGGCGTTGAACTCACCACAACGAGACGAACATTCTGTCCGCAAGTCGCCGGATTGCCGCCACCGGATCCACCGGAAAGTCGCCGGGCCGCCACCGGGCCGCCGTCAAAAGTCGCCGAAAAAATCCCGAAAAATCAGTCCTGAATGAAGTTTTCGTGCCCGTTCCGAATCCTCGATCAATTTCTAGAAATTCCAAGCCGATTGTCCTAGATCTGAAATCTAAGAACACGAAAACCCTAAATCTTCAAACTCAAATTACTTCCAAACCGGTGAACCAAAATGCGATCTGAAAGAGGCGTTGTCTTACCCATGACGAGCTCTTCGAAAGCCCTAAGGTAGCTTTCCGAAAAAATCCTCGGAGCTAGTTCCGCCGTTGCACCGCTACTTTGCCGCCGCCGATCCGCCTCCAAACCACCGAATCTGGAGTCGCCTGATCATAGTCCACTAGTTTTCGTCGTTCCGAACAACTTTCGTGAAGAGCCTGAGACCAAAAGATGGCCGGAAAAGGCCCCCGTTGGCCGCCGAAGTTTCTACCGCCTCCGCTATAGTAACTCGCGCCGCCGCCGCGAGCTTTGGGCGGCGCGTGCGGCGCCGTCGCTGCTCCGATGGCCGCGCCGCCGACGTCAAACGAAGCCTCAGGATGTCCTCTTGCTGGGTCTTCAGTGCTTGCACCAAGGAGGTGGCCGGAAAATGCCGCGAAACGCCGGCGAATTGGCGGCGGTCTGACAGCTCCGCCGCTGCTACTAAAATCAGGCCATAACTCCGCCACCTTTCATCGTTAGGCCGTGAAATTGGTACTCTTGCATCGGTCTCGCCGAGATAATCGAAATGGACTATTCGTTTGTTGAATTCCGTCCAGAAACGATCGAGTTATGGGCTCGTAACCGAAGCCGCGATAGTAACCCGTGGGAGAGAGAAAGTGGGAGAGGAGAGAGAGAGAGAGAAAAAAAGGGATTGGGAGAAATGTGTCTTGTGCACAAGCTATATACAACCGGGTATCCTTTTCGCGTAGCAAAGAGTAATATCGCGTACAAATAATCGTGAATAAAATTGGTAAAGTTACGAATAAACATTCAAACTCCGAATTAATTTTACAAATTAAAATGAAAGAGATAGATTTATCAATTAGAGTTTAATTCAATTTAATTTTAGAAACCTTTCGTACAATTTAACGACATTTCGTAAACACATGATTGACAATTAATCTCAAGTAATTCAAGTAAACCGAAATTAAACAAGTTAAGTAACATGATGGATTTAAAATCAACTTGACAATTATTTCATGGAATAAATTTGAATTAAATCAAATTAGATAGTTAGGGTTAAATATGCGCGTAATTAATCAAGTTGCAATTAATCTTAGAATAATTCGAATGAACACATATTAAATTGCATTTACATTAAATCACATAATTCAAGAACTCTTAAATTAAACACACACGAGTGTAGAGACTTACTTGTTAATATCGTCAGGACGCCCTTCGAGAATACGGGGCGTCACAATCTGGAATAACATTAAGTGAGACACGGAAAAGATTACGGGATTGGAACCAGCCGAAAAGCTTGCAAGTGGGAAAGGACAGAATAAATTTAAAGAATAAGAAAATTCTATTTTCTTAAGGGGGAGAGTCGGTCTGGGAATAAATTGAAGTCTGCAGTTAAATAGCATTCGGGAAAGTTGGAAACCTCAAGAAAACCGATCTTCCTGGAATCCTCTATCAGAACCGCATGAAAGAAGTTTACAATAATTTAAATATCTTCTTTCCCCCCTACACATAAGGAAAACTCCCATCATCGACAGTACCTTGTTATAGCCCCATTTTCGTGCGGTGGATACACCGTTTATGATCCTCTGGTGGACTGAGGATATCATTTGACTCGGTAAATAAAAAAGGGTTCAATTTGGGGAATACTCGGAATCAATCTCAAGTTTTGGTAGGTTAACTCCGACCAGAGTTTTCTTACGAAGTTGTTACTCGTACCCTAGAGATGCCTTAAAAGCACACCACTCGTTTATTCGTGTTATCGGCGGCGCTTCCATGAAGATACTAGTTGCCATGAATGCGTTTGGGAAAATTGGAGCCAAGCAACCATTCCTTTCAAGATATTTCGCAGAAGTGGTAGGTATGTCATCAAACTTTAGGGATCAATTGGAAGGCGTTTCACTAGGGCCTGATTCTTTCGGCTTCTATGCAAGTGGGCTTGTTGAATTACTCTCACGGGAGGATAACCTCGGTTCTTTTGTAATAAATATCCGCCGTATTGTTAACTAACGGAATAGGAGCTCAACTCTCGGGTTTCAAATAAAGAGTTAAGATCTTTGCTTCGGGAAGATGTTTTATTTTGATTACGAAGGTCGAGAAAATGGTAAAACCGGTTCTCTCTGTTTGTCGGATAAGAAGTTGCTTGAAGCACCAAGCCAGACTCTTAAGCTTAAATATACAACCACTCTATGACCAGAAACTCAGGGTTACTTTCAATATTCAAAGTCTGGAAGTGAATGTGGGAATCGGCCTAGGAGTAGTTCAACCGGTGAATCTGAGATTCAAACGGGTATAAAGACGTGTTTATTAATAATAATTTACGGATTACGTTAGAAAATAGCACAGGGGCAGAGATCGTTATCAGAAATGGGAATATCGAAACGTAGTGGTACAAAGCGGGAAAATCTCAACTAAAGAATCAAGTATTCAATCGAATTAATTCAGTTCCAGAATTTCAATCCTCGGTGAACGGTACACTTAATCATGCATATCACGTGCATCATTATTTTATCATTATTATTATTTGTTATCCTGTACATGACCTCTTGTTTATTGTTAATCGTTTACTATTAAGTCGTTAGTCTTGTATATGATTCCTTGGTTATCATTAACTGTTATGTGAACAATTAGTTGCATAAATGATAATTTTTATTTGATCTTATGTGCTAATTGTAAATAATTGACTAAGTGCTCGCCTGAATTTTATTCGGTGTGCGTGAGGGACGGGGATTCTCTCAGGGTTGTCAAGAGACGGGGTTCTCTTGTTACTTGCTTGAGAGACGGGGTTCTCTCGTTAATTGTTTGAGAGCCGGGACACTCTCACTATTCTTAATCACTCGGCAACTTGTTTTAGTGGAAGGTTAGATTTTCTTACAAGTGTTTAGGCTCCGGAAAGTTGAGGGTCGTGATTTCACATCTTGGAAGAATCTTGTGGATTGAAGACCTCTTTCGAACTAATCCCTGACGGGGAGTAGCTAACCCGCGTGGGATGAACACGTAAAAGCCAATTTAATTCCAGGAGTTCAGGACATGGAATCCGAGGACGGATTCTCTTAAGGGGGAGAGAGTTGTAACGCCCCGAATTTCAGACAGTCAGGTACGCTCGACACGTGTGAGTTTCGAGCGTTAGGATTTTATTTTATTATTTTCGTTTATTCAATTTATACATGTTATAATAATTCTTATAAATTGTGTTCAACATGATTACGTGAAAATTATACGATATTGATTTCAATTTGACAATTCTTGTATAAATGGAATTTAATTCTCACATGAATTAATTGTTCAAATTGTATTAATTGCATAATTGTCCTTAATTGCTCATTTCCTTTTCTTTAAGGACCCAATTGCATGAAAATCTTTTGGACCTAATTGATCATATTCAAAACTTGATATACTCAATTGCATGACTTATGAAATTGGAGGATTTAATCATAAATATTACAATTTCTTCCAAAAATATAACGATATATGCATCTCTTCTCCAAGCTTCATTTTTTCATTTCATCAAAAACATACCATTTGCTTCCCTCTTCACCGAGCCAAATCTCCAAGGAAGAAAAAGGGGATTTCATCATTTCAAGCTAAAATCATTGAGGATTTGGAAGCCTTAGGCTATCATCATCTTTGCCTCTCCATCTTTTCTTCTCCTTCTTTCATTCAAGGTAGAGATGAGTGTATATATGATTTCTTGAATTTATGTGTGAAGCTAGGGTTTATGATTCAAGCTTGATGATTCATGTGTTTGGGTGCTAGAAGCATGATTAGGAGCTTTAAACTTGAATTGGTGTTTGAATTCTTGAAAACATGGAGAATATGACATGAGTTGATATATGAGGAAAGTTGATGATTTGTGATGATCAAGCATGAAACAAGTATTTATATTGGGTATTTTGGTGTTTAAATCATGCAAGTATATTTCTCTTCATGAATTATTATGTTTGGAATTGAATTATGTGAGTTTGATGAGATTTGGGAGTGGTTCGTGCATCCTTTGTTCTTCTCCCCTGTTTCTGGACTGTCTGCGTAACGAGAACGGCCCTTCCCGTTCCCTTTGTAAATGAGGAACGGTCGTTCCCATTGTTGAATGACATGCTTGGCGGCGAGGACGGGAACGACCTTTCCCATTTTGGCTTGCAAGCCGGAACAGCCGTTCCCATCTTCGGGGAGCCCGACAGGCGGGAAGGGCCATTCCCATTTTCCACTAAAGCCTGGAACGGCCGTTCCCAGCCCCCTGGTGGTGCAGAAACTTTCTGCAAAAAATTACAATTTTAACCCCTCGATCCGATGGCTTATTTGACCCCAAATTGCTATTATATGATTGATTACATGCAAAAACAAGATGTTATTATGCTATATTGTGTATTGCTCGATGTCTCGTGTATGATCACGCCGTGTGTCTTATATGAAGTAATTGTCTTGAATTATGGTCTCATGCACGTACATTGTCCCGTTTCTTGTCCAGTTATTCTCCAGGGCGGAGATTATCAAGCATGAGCACGTTCACGCATTCACGAGTCGTGTGTCGCCTGTCTGGTGAGGTTTAATTTCTGATTATATAGAACCCGTATAACCTTTACGTGATTTTCGGCCAAAGGTATTTATATTATAATTTCATGAAAGCACTTATCCTTTCAAGTTATGTTATTGTTCATGAATTAAGCAAGTAGGTTATGTTAGTGTTCACGAATCAAGCATGCCATGTTCATGAAAGCAAGTACGTGCGTTCTCCTGGCCAGGCTCTCCTCAGTGAGGGTGCTGGGCTGGTCTTCGGGCTGGTGGTTGTCTGTCCAACCACAGGAAGAACAATACCCTATCGTGTATGTGTGTTCTCTTTGCCAGGTCCTTCTTAGTGAGGGCGCTGGACTGGTCTTCGGGCTGGTGGTTGTCCGTCCAACCACAAGAAGAACAAAGCCCTATCGTGTACCTGTGTTCTCCTGGTCAGGTTCTCCTTAGTGAGGGCGCTGGGCTAGTCTCAGGGCTGGTGGTTGTCCATCCAACCACAGGAGGAACAAACCCTATCGTGTTACAAGCAAGCCATGTATTGATTGCATGATTTCCATTCCATGAATGTGCTAATTGATTACACTATCGCACGATTGCACGATAATTGAACTGCATGATCACCTAATGATTAACAAGCAAGCAAGCATGTTTATCGATCGCATGAAAAGAACAAGTATTTAATATTGATAGTTGTATTCTCGGGCGAAGCTATATTATTATTGAACCCATATATTATCTTTTACAAATCTTTACCCGAGAATATAACTTGCATGTTATCTGCGTTAATATGTATGTAAACCCCTCACTCGGTCTTCACAGACTGACACCTCCACCTTTCAGGTTATTGCAGGTGCGTGCTAGGCGGGAAGTGAGTCGAGTGCCGTTGTTAAAATTGAGTCAAACACGGTGCATTTATTTAATTGTTTGTTTATTGTTCGAGAAAATCATGTTTACAGTTATATGTTATTTATTTTAGGAGATGATAATGTATTGATATGTAAGCTAGAATATATTTTATTTAGTAAAGGAAAGTGACATTACTTGATTAAATGGAAATAGTTGATAATGTTCTGTTCATGCTTCCACTTTATCATGTCGCATGTTCGGGTATCCCTCCTAGCTTGTCATTTTATTGCATTGTCACCCGTTCGCTATAGGTTAGTTCATGTACGGATTGGCCGTTTCGTATGTGGATTGACCTGTAGTGCGGGGGTGTGGACCTCCACGTGTCCGGGGTGCTACACATTCTTTTGTGCACATTCATGAACATTTACACCTTCTTCCTCCGGGTGATGGCCAGGTCATCGGCCCGAACCATCCATTCATTGACCAAAAGGGGAACATGACTCCCCAGATGGAACTCAGCGTCCATTCCTCGTTAACTCCTAATGAGGTCCGGTTACGCCGTTCATTGGTGGGACTAGTGTCAGGGATCACCGTCAGCCCATGCCTCCTCGGGTCACCACTCACACCAAGTCCCTGGGCCCCATTCTATGCATAACATTCTTTCTTTTCTCGCCAAAACATTTGGTAGGTTCATAAAATAAGGGCTTATGTAACGCCCCAAATTCCGGAAGTTCAGGTAAGCACGCCACGTGCGGGTCTTCGGGAGTTGGGAGTTTAAAGTTTATACGTTTACTTGCTTATTATGATTTCATTATAATATTGTGTGCATTATACAATTCTCTATATTTATATAAATTAATTTTAATGTGAAATTTATGAATTAAGTGATAGTGTGCTTAATTGTATTATGTGACTTTAATTGATCATTTCATGGAATTATGGACTCAATTGCATAACTTGGATTGGAGTTAATGGATCTTTTAGGTAGGGATAATACTTGATTGCATTCATTTAAATAACCTAGGGACTTGTTTGCAAATTGGGGATATATGTTTAGATAGTGGATGATATTATATGTCTAATATATGCATCTCTTCCAACACTCTCATACATTACATACACACAAGAATATCACACCCACACACACACTAAGGATCGGTATATACACCTCAAGAGAAGGAGAAGATTTCATCTTTTAATCCAAGCTATAATTGAAGAACTTTGGAGCTAGAAGCATCAACATCTTCATCTCTTCATCTCATCTCATTCTTCATTCATTTCAAGGTAAATATGGAAGCATGAATTGAATTTCTTGATTGGTTATATGGGTAGGGTTTGATGTTAGCTTGATACCATCATGTGTATCCTTGATTAGAAGCTTGTTTAGCTCTTGTTTCCTTCATTTCTTGCATAATACATGAAGTTATGTGAAAGTTGGAGTATATGTTTAATTATGGGGTTTTGGGGCTTGATTCTTGGAGATTGATGCATATTTATTGGTTTGAATGTTGTGTACTTGAAGTATGATGCTTATATGAAGTGTTTTAACAATTGTTTTGGTTGGTGTTTGGGATTTATTTGGTTTGGAGATGGTTTTGCATGAAACCCCTGTTTTCTCCCCTGTTTTTCTGTCACGCACAAGTGACACGGGCGTGTCACCTTTGCTTTGTTTTGGGTGACACGGGGGTGTTGGTCGTCTGGGGCGGTTTTTCTGTACCGTGACACGGGCGTGTCACGGTCTGCCTTGTTTCGGTGACACGGGCGTGTCACCTTGTTTTGCAAGCTTTGATCCGCTGTACCGTGACACGGGGGTGTCACGGCTTAGTGTAATCTTGTGACACGGGCGTGTCACTCCCTGTTTTCTTGTATATTGTTTTGCGTGCTTGGATGTATGTGTATGCGAATTATACTTGGTTTATTGACAATCATGCTCGTATTTGACATTCATTAAATAATTATTGCATAACATATTGGTGCATAACTTTGCCGTTCGTCATAATTGGTTCATTCGAGTCGAGTCTTACTTCACACTTGTCCTTGTTGCACAGATCACGGTCCCGGTTTTGAGGAGCCCGCTCAGTAGGGTGCTCTCTTGCTTTCTTTTGGTCGTCTGGTCAGGTGAGGTTTAAATTCTAGATAAATAGAACCCTTACAACCCCTATGTGACTATTTCGGCCAAAATGTATATATATATCTATAGTTTGTGAACCCTATGACTTTCAAATGATTTGATAAAATGGATTGATTGATTGACGGATTGATTGTATTGGGCGAGTATTGAATTGCACTGTGGGCCCGAGGATAGTGGCTCGAGCCAACCGGGAAAGCATGGGCTGACGGGTAACTCGAGTGCTATCCTCATCAAATGGGATGACCCCTGAACCCCCTAGGAGATTAGGGGAGGAAGGAGTTCCGGGCTTAGGGATTCATGTACCCTCTGCCCAGACTGATTGGATGGTGGGGCCTTGCAATCCCACCATCACCCGGAGGAAGAAGGATGGACTGAAACTGCTAATTGTGCACAGTAAATAATTGCTTGATCACCAAATCACCTAATAAATTGATTGATTGTACACAGTCGGAGCAAGGTTGGAGAATTGCCCTCACTCGCCGGGCCACATATTGATTGTATTGAACTGAATTAATTGATAAACTGAATTAGTGGTAATCTCGGGCGATAGTACCTTCTCCTTTTACTATTGGTGTTGTTTTTCAAAAAAATTATTACCCGAGATTATAACTTGCATGTATGTGCGCCTATATTTATTTATACCCCTCGCTCAGTCCGTTTGGACTGACACCTCAATCTCTCAGTTTTGCAGGTTCGTGCTAGGCGGGAATTAGGGTCTCGTGTCTTTTATTCGGGTCTAGCACTGCACCTTCATATATTGTACTTGTGTTAATACTTGTTATGTTGTAATGGTATGTATTGTCGGTACCTATAAGTAAATATGTAAATATGGTATCTATAATTATTGAATGCTTTTGCTTCCGCTATTTTATTGCTCTGAGTTATTTTGGTTTTAATTGAGGGTACCCGCCTAGCTTTGCGTTTTTTTATTGTCTCCCGTTCGCTATAGTTTCGGTTCATGTATGAATTGCCCGTTTCATATGTGGATTGAGCCTATAGTGCGGGGGATGTGGCGCCTAGCGTTCCGGGTGCTACAACTTACATTTAAAATCATTGACTCTGGAAAACGACTCTATATACATATACACGTTGGGAGTATATAGGGTCATTTAACTAAATAGAAGAGAAACCCACCTGTACGCCTCTTACCAACAACACCAAGAAGAAAGGAGACTCGAAAGTGTCCTATGAACCCGGCATCTCCGTCCTGGAGAAAACTGTACAAAAGACAATGTAACGTGTTCGTGAGACTCAAGACTCCAAACGAACCATATAAGACGCACGACATGCAATGAACATGATATGAATGCATAAAAGAGTATATTATGTAATGAACACGTTTATGTGCACGATTAATGTCTTAAAGACATATAAACATTCATTTCATTCCTTTCATGAAGAATTTAAAGTCATTCAAATTCATAACCTTCACATTTAAATCAAATTGATCCACGAATTTCAAATAACGAACATAACACGTAGTATAACATGTTCACAATTAGAAAATAGGCAAATAGAAACATTTAAGTCATATTCGGAAATTAAATAACATGAAATAAATAACAATGAAATTCTAAATTTTAATTACATTAAACAACATTTAAATATATATAACATTAAACATGCATTAAATATATATAAATATATCAATCTAATTATATATATATAATATAGTATTGCATGCATTAAATAATATATAATATATATATCCCACGCATGGCATGCATGCATATTTTAAGATACAAATTGAAATCAATGCATGCATGCACTAAAACAACCAAATTAAAAACATATACATGCAAACATATACGTATATATATATAATCAAAGCCATGCAGGCAAAGAAGGAATTAGGAAGCAAATTAAAAAGTTGTGCATTAGAATTGGAAACTGAATATTTATGCAGAATTGAACAGGGTCACGGCCGCGACCCATTTTCTTCATGAAATGGTAGCGGCCGCTACCCATTAAAATCTGAAATTTTTACCAATTATTCCTTAGTACGCGAGCAGCCAAATATGGAGTCGCGGGCGCGACACCAATTACGAACAAATCAGGTCGCGGGCGCGACCTGCACAAAGCAGCAGAATCAACGCAGCAAAACCAGAAAAACAGAGCAACAACTCAACAAAAACCAGAGCAACACCATTTCAATCTTCAACCAACATATTCAGGTAAGTTAAGATCACGAATATGCAATAAAACTCAGCAAAAATCAGGCCCCAAACAAACTCAAAACGCAGCAGCAGCAACACGAAGGAAGAAGGGGGGGAAAAACTCCATTTTCATTCAAAATTCATTAATGGTAACTCAACCAATGCTCAACTACCAAAACATATTGGTCCATAAATGAAATAAGGGAGTTAGGATGATCACTTTCATGCTTGGAATCAATCAAATTCATCAAGAAATGGATGAGATCAACAACCATGCTCATAAGCTAACTATTTCTTCAAATCACCCAAAAACCCATGAAACCATGATCAAAATTAGGGATGAATAGCTTAAAATGACACATATTGAATGTATAACACAACCCTAAGCTTACCTTGTGAATTGATGAAGGTTTGGAAGAGATTTGAGCTTGAATCTCCAGGGGTTGCAAGAGTTACGGGACTGACTGGAAACAGGGCGAAAATGGCTGAAATTCTCTAAGTGCTGAGGGTTATCTCGGTTTGGGGCCATTAAGGATGGTTAGAGGGTTGATTTAGGGTTCTAAGGAATCAAACCATGGTTAATTTGGTCAAGGTTTGAATAAGATATGGTCATTTTAGTAAATTGTGGCAGATTTGGTTACCATTTCGTGTTTCGGTTGAATTTCGGATGTTCAAAAAACTTTGGAAAAATATAAGGCTAAGTTCATTAAACTCAAATTTTCGTTGCGAGTTCAGCAAAGTTGACGAAACTCGAATCCGAGTTTCCTAGATCAAGATATCAAATACGGAACCAATGGTGCGCTAATTGCTCGTTAGCTCCCGATTTGGATTCCAAAATCAAAATAAATTCGAAACGTATGGAAATGAACCCGAAAACATGAAACGATCATATATTCATATTCATAACACATATAACTACAACATATTAAATTTTCACGAAATTTCGGTATCAAATCATATAAAAACGAAGCACGTTTATAACACGCATAAGCAATGCATTTAAAATCCATACATTTCCGAATCAATACACAAATTAAAATCAACGAATTTAAATGTAATATTAATATTAATATATAAATTATAACTAAAGTGCATGAATTAAATTCATTTAAAGTGAAAGCACGAAATAAATGGAATATTTAATATTAAATACTTAGGATAAAAAAATAATTACCATTTAAATATTTAATGTAAAATTAAATATATAAAACACGTATAACCAATTAACTCGCACAATTTAGTAAACACATACGTCATGCTGTACGACTGGAAAACTGGGGCGTTACATTAAATGAAAGTGTAATTATTGTTCACTGTCGAGGTTTGGTTGGAGATCGTGCGCGCCCCTCGCCAGGGCCACTGATTGTTATAATAAACGTGATTACAGTGTTAAACTTGGTAGTTGTAATCTCGGGCGAGTTCAATGTTATTCTTGCACTTATATTATTTTAGTTATAAAACCTTACCCGAGGTTATAACTTGCATGTTATTTGCGCTAATATATATCTATGCCCCTCACTCGGTCTTCACAGACTGACGCCTCCACCTTTCAGGTTCTTGCAGGGCACGCTAGGCGGGAGTCGAGTCAAGTCGAGTCCAGTCCATGTAATCGAGTCAAGGACAATGCATATTGTTTATTGTTGTCTTAGAATCCTTATTACAATGAATTGTTATATATATTTGGAGATGATAATGTATTGATATGTGAACTAGTATACGAGTTATGTGATGAATGATCAATGTCGTGACATGTTTAATAGTTATATTTGATAGTGAACAGATTATGCTTCCGCTTCATTCTGTCGCATGTATGAGTTAGTCCCGCCTAGCTTATCGCTTTATTTGCATTGTCACCCGTTCGCTATAGGTTAGTCCATGTACGGGTTACCCGTTTTGTAGGTCGACTGACCTATAGTGCGGGGGTGTGGCATCTCCACGTGTAGGGGTGCTACATAAGTCATGATTAGAAATCAATCCAAGCCGATGAGTCCAAAAGATAGTAGGAGTGTCAACCCGACTCGTTCAAGGCTTGCTCGTGTGATCACGCCCTTAAGAAGGACCACCTTGTTTCATGGGGTGCAAAGTGTATAGTTGATACGTGGTGATACATGGGGGTGCTTACTTATTCTGAGTAGGTACACTGAGGTGTCCCGTGTGAGAAGATTCCTAAATGGGAAAGGAAGTTTCTATATCTGAAAATAGAAACTTCCAGATAAGGAAATATCTCACGAGTCATTGATGTGATTAAGTGATCCTTAAACTTGAGTTTCCATTGATACTTTATTAGCTAACTCTGTAATCTTAGGTGTAAGCTTTAAAGGGTGTTGCCTTAGACAACTGGTTCAAGGCTTATGCTGGGACTGCACAAGTGGTACATGAATGTATATGAGAATTAATAAAGGACCTACGCTTGCATAACAAGATGATGATCTCTTATTGTGTAAGTCATTCATATGCCATCTAGGATTCCCTGGCCAAGGCAGTGGATCAAGACATCAAGAAAAGAGTTTCTTGGATTGAGATCAAATGGATATGAAATGCACTTAACATTAAGATCAAGATTATTAGGGTTCTAATTATTGCCTTGTCCTAGATCTTGATTGAGAGTTGGACGTAGGAGGATTGTATCTCACATATGTTAATGACTTAAAGGTTCTGTCGAATGGAGACATTCTTATTCAGCTAGGGGTCAAACACCTGTTGCTAGACTATGGTCGTTTGATCTGTGGACTGATTAATTAATTAGGGTCACTGCTAATTGAATTAAGAACCTAGAGGATCATATACAACAACCCGGTCACGTGGGTTAAGGCTTGAATCGATTAAACGAGTTGATCGAACCATTAAGAGAATGGTGGGGCCCACACGTGTAAGGCACACGTGTGGAACCTGTGTGTATGTATAAATATTAAATAATTAATGCGTTAATTATTTAATGGACTTTGATTTAATTTTGAATTAATATTAAATTTCTAATTTGGAGAAATAAAGTCTAATAAATAATTAATTATGAATTAATTATATTATTAGTCTTCAAGTTATTTATTGTAAAATAAATAAAGTAAAATTAATAATCTAAAAGAGTTAGATTAGAATCTTTGCTTTCCAAGTTGATCAAAAGGAAGACTTTTGGTCAAAGTAAGAGACTTAGTCTCCAAGCAAGATATTCCTTTCCAAAAGAGTTTGGAATTCCTTGTCCAATAAGGAATAGGGTTCGAACCCTTTTAACTAAAGGGTTCGAACCCCATGGGAGATGATACACAATTTCTCCTTCTCCATAATTATACACTAAAACCTAGAGCCTAAACATCGACTATAGAACTAGCATCCTCCCTATTCGGATCGTGGTCGCGGTTGGTGGACTATTTCTCTAGAGGGCTACTATCGTGACGTCTTGAAAGATTCGAAGGAGCTTTTGGGGATCAAGCCGCGTGAAGAGCGTTCTTGGGCGGCTAGAACGTGTCAAGAAAGCTTCTAACTAAGTGAGTTTCTTGATCTCTACGAATTTGGGAATAGGAATTACAAGATTCGATCGTTGCTTAATTGAAAAATTTTTAAATTTCCTCTGCGTTTCCCTTGTGTTTTCCCAACAGCTATATGTCTATTAAATATTGTATTATAACTTCTATTTAGATATTATATATCATAAATTTTTTTTGATAGAAAGATATTATATATATCATACGCTATAATAATATCTTATGCTCTTTGCTAATATAATACCAATAAATATATTAAATCATATAATATATATTTTGACACCCCGTTTTACAGTTCGTACAGGTATGATGTCACGTGAGTTTTTCTTTTCATAATTATGTGATTTAATTCTTTATTTTATGCCTTAATTCTATTTATACTTGAATTATATGATTTTATTTGATTTAAATCCATACTTGAATTATTTGAATTATAAACTTGTTTACTAAATTATGATTTGCATGTTGAACTTGAATTATATGAATTGATATGATTTATGGACTTAATTGCAATTTAATTTAATTGTTAGGATTTATTTGAAATATGACTTGCGCCTATTTGTAATTTCTTGGTAGTTTTGGACTTAATTGCAATTAGGTAATTTTTGGGTTCATTTGAACTAATATGATCTCGGGAATTCGGTTTCGAATTTTGACTCCGCTATTGGATTTGTTTCGACGATTCGAATTCCACGGAATTGATCATGTAACGCCCCGTAATTTCAGATTATTCAGGTAAGCCCTCCATACTTGAGAGTTTGAGAGTTAGAAACTTTCTTTTCCTTTGTGTGTGTATTTAATTTCAATTTCAATTATATGACTTATATGATTTAATTGACAATGCTATTTAAATTCGATTATAACATGATTACTTCATAATTAAATGTTTTATTTCAATTATGCACTTATTTGAAATTATATGAAATCGTTGGACTCATCGAACCTTGTTTCGGACCTGAATTGTTCACCAACTAAACCCCGGCAAGCTAATTGAAGCACTTAAATTCTTAGAGGACCAAAGTGCAATTCCATCCTCTTTCTCTCCCTCTTTACACGATCCAACACCCCCATCCCCTTCTCATTTTTTTCTTTATTTTTCTCTCAACACACAAAACCTCCAAACCCTCCAATGTCTCCCTCCATCAACGAGCCATCATCCAAGCAAGGAAGACGAGAAATTTGAGCTCCATTCTCCTCCCTCAAGTTCAAGACTCAAGATCTCCATCATCTCTCTTCTCTTCTCCATACTTTTTCTCCAAGGTATAATGTGGATTTTTGTAAATATGTGATTTTTGCTTAATAACTTGAATCTTTGTGTGTATATGCTTGATTGAGTGATAATATTTGAATTATATGCTTGGATCTTCAATTATTTGAGCAAGAGTGTGTGTTCGGAAAGATCTATTTGTCTACTTTCATATCCAACAAATGAAACCCCTTTCTGACTTCTTAAATTCGAGATATTTCCATTTCTTTATAGCTTGTGTGTTTTGGAACTTCCAACTTTTGTTCAACTTTACTCTAAACTCCATTTATGCGCTTCCCCTTCGTTTTCCCGACCCCGTACGTAACTTATTTGGTTTTTATACATTCCTAATTATTTGTTGGTGATTGAATTCTTATTTCTTGAAAAGTATTTGCGTGAGCTTCGATTAAATGCTATGTTTAAATTATAATTTGAGTTTGTTTATTGTCTTGAGTGCCTACATGATTTAATTGATTCCAATTTGCTCACCTTATGTGTTAAGTGATTTAATTATGTTATAATATTTTGTTACACGAACGCATATCACAGGTACACTTGAATTATATGCCTATTTGATATGTGGGACATTAATTGTGCACATGAACACTATCACGGCATTGCATATTACTTTATAATTCTCGTGTGCATGCTCTATCATTCCATATCATGGCACGAACACCTCATATCAATGCCGTGCGTCTTATTTGGTTTCATATTGAGTAATTTCTCACAAGTACACATTGTTCCTTCTCTTGTACAATTCGTTCTAGGGCGGAGACTTGCGGATCGAAAAGGCACCCGTAGTACTCATGTTTCTTGTCCCATGGTATTCCAGGTGGGGGTGTTTTCGTTATAGTTATGTATTGAACCCTACAACCTTATGTGGCATGTTTTGGCCAAAAACCTAATGTATATATATATATATATATATATATATATATTTATTTATATCGTTTTCAAAGTAGAGTCATCGAGTAAATTCTTATCGAGTAAATCATTTCCAAGGATTATGAAATGTATTATGATTCTCATGACTTGAAATGTTTTGGCGAGATTATGCACATTGATCATGTTCATGTATTGGGCCCCGGGGAAATGTGTGAATGGAGACCGGTCAGGCATCGGGCCGACGTATACCTAAGCTATTGCACAAAGTACCTATTGAGAATCTCTCACGCGACCGTGTAGTGTGGAAGGTGAGTTATTCTTGAGCCGATGGTTAACCCATCGAATGAGCGGGTAGGAGTCATAAGCCCCGGTCTCGATATTGTTATTATTAAGTGGTTCGGGTCAGCAGGCCTGACCATTATGGATGGAGAAGGTTGGAACTATTTTCTGATCATGTTCATGTTATTTTTGTTATTCACCATACGGGAAGGCCGGGACACGGATTGCCCAAACGCTAATGTCTCATGTTATGGCTTACATGTATTAATATGTAATGCATAATCGCGTATTCAAGATGTATTTATCATGTTTATTGTACACGATCGGAGTTTGATTGAAGAATTATGCACGCTCACTCGCCGAGCCATTATGCTTTTTATGGATTATGAACTTAATGAATTTAATATGAATTGGTTATAAAGTCCGAGCATTGTTTAGCTACATTATTGCCCCTTGCGGGAACTAAGCATTGTTTAGCTACATTATTGCCCCTAGCGGGAACTAACTTCAAACAAAACTTTGCTTGGGATTTATGAATTGCATGTGCATGTTTATATATATATGTACAGTTCCTGCTCACTCAGTCTTCTAGAGACTGCTCTCTCTTTCCACTTTTCAGTTCTTACAGGTTTTGCTAGGCGGGAGTCAAGTCTTAACTTTCGTTTTCCAGTCACTTGTACACTCGATTCACACTTTACATCTTTATGGATTAATTGTATCAATTTATGTATTTGGGCCTGTGTGCCAATTATGAAATTATTGGATATTGATTCGGGACAGGTTGAATGATTAGTTGCACCCGTTGTTAGGTTGCATGTGAATTTAATTATGTTCATGTTATGGTTTGGGCTTGTAGCTATCATTGGAATTCACGTATGATGTTAATTACTTCTGCATTGCACTTGTCGAATATTCTTGTTTGACTGATTTGTACAGGGTTAGATTTTCGCCTAGCCAGGATCGTTTTTCTTTGTCACCCGTTCGCTATGAGTCCGGTTCGTCGAGTATTCTTGTTTGATTGATTTGTACAGGGTTAGATTTTCACCTAGCCAGGATCGTTTTTCTTTGTCACCCGTTCGCTAAGAGTCCGGTTCATGTATGGACTACCCATTTCATACGTGGACTAAACTTATGGTCCGGGGGATGTGGCGCCTATCGTTGCGGGTACTATAAATCCCATATTTTTCGGAAGCCGTTTGAACCCTTTACCTTTAAAAAACCGGTCCAATCGAACCGAAAAACCTTTAACCGAATCCACACACCACTGAACTGAACCGGTTCTTGTTCATTTTGTACATGAGAAACAGCAGCAACAAGCCAAGAAAAGCCACAAACCCTTCAAGTTCATTCTTGTCTTCAAGAGCTCATATCTCCCTTGTTTCTCCATCATTTCGTGAGCCAAGGTAAGCTACGGAATCCCCACGTCGTGCTCTATTCTATGCTTCAATCTTGAATTATGGTGTTATGTATGAACTTGTATGAGTTAGTATGTGAATACTAAGGGTTTAGGTAAATTTGGGGATTATGTGTTATATGTTTGTTTTACTTGGAATTTGACTTCATATATGAGCTCATCATGTAGTATTTATTGCTATGAATGCAAGAATGAAGTTGGTAGTTGAAGATATAGGTTTTTTTCATTAATGAGCTTGATAAATGCTTAAATATGAACTTGTTGATATTGAGTTTTATCCATCTAAACTTGTTATATATCATTTATATGAATATTTGGCATGATTTCGTATGTAATTATTGCTGCTTGGTGTTGACTTTTGGACATTAACGCCCCTGCTTCTGTAAAGTTTCTGCCCTAATTTACATTTAGAAGCAGGCCAGAATGGCCGTTCCCATCTCTGTCTTGGCATGGCAACGACCCTTCGCAGATTTTTATGATGTTATTTTCGAAAATCGGAACGGCCGTTCCCAGTTTGTACTAGAGTTGGGAAGGACCGTTCCCAAGGGCTAAAACCATGAAATCTTTACAGACGCTCGGGGAGGATTTCGGGTATCTAGGAACGACCTTTCCCATTTTGTTCATGGGACCAGAATAGCCGTTCCCATATTCTAGAAAGTTTGGAGCGAGAGCGGGAACGGTCGTTCTCTATATTGGCTAGGCCGTTCCCATTCTTCCCGAGACCTAGGAGCTTAATTTGTTAAATTATGCTATGTTATGCATTTATATAACTTTTTTAGTTAATATTTTGCATGTTTAACTTTATATCTTTATTCTAATTGCATGACTAATTGTAAATAAATGTTATATGCTATGTTACGTGAATTATGTGATGCATTTCATATTATTTTGCATTCCTTTCATGTTTATACATTGGTCGTGTGTCTTAATTAGTTCATGTAGAGTCCAAGTCTTAGGCTTTCGTGTTTTGTTTTTAGACAAGGTTGCCGGTGTCGAGCCCGAGGCATAGCTTTGTCCACTCTCACCCCTTTCTTTATCAAGCACAAGGTGAGGTTTAGGATTTTGTATAGTGATCGACCTAAAGCCTTTTATATGACGTTTTCGAGTTTTGCATGCAATTATATATCATATATATAAGTAAATAAGTGTTGAATACGATATGTTTATGACCTTAGGAAACATGTTTGATTTTGAAAGTTAAGTATGGAAGCATATGTAAGCTATTTTGAAAAATTCTTTTATGTTCAAGTTCTGTAGCAAGGTTTTTCATGAAAGATTGGTTCTATGGTTATAAATGTGAATGTGGGCCCTAAGAGCTATGGCTAAGGAATCCCCGGGACGTAACGGGACGTCGGGGCTCGGCCTGTGCATAGTTTCCATCCAAGATATCACGCGCGACCTCGGGAGCTAGGGAAGGCGTGGTATTTTGATGCCTTCGGTGTGAAAACCGGGGAGGACACGTTGTGGGTTAGTTACCCCATGTGGGTATGTTAAAGAAATGGATGGTTAGGGTCGCGTGTGGTTCTTCCATCATTGTTGTGGCTGTTGGATATGTTTATGATTTATGTTTTAATATGATATGAAGAGTGAAGGTTAGAGACTCATACTCGTCGAGCATTCGATATGATTTGATATTGGAATTTATGAATCAGGATAGAGTTTATGAAAACGAATTCTTTGGTTTTGAAACGTTTTGGTTTGTAAAACCTATTCCCGTTTCATGAGTCCACCTTTGTTTTGTGCTATGCTTTCTATATGTAGTGTGTGGGTGTGCGTTAGCCCCTCACTCAGTCAGTTGACTGACCCCTCATTTTATCTTTTAGTTGTAGATACCCCTTTTTGGACTTGAGCTAGACGGAGAAGCGTGTCTTCCGAGTCGTACTTGTTGTTCTAGGTCTCGTTAGTTTTCATATGTCTACATACCCTCTATATTTTTGTATATCTATATCTTAGATACTTGGAGATATGTTATTTTTGTTTTGTGGAGGCCGTGTGGCTCATGATACTTGATGGGATTATGATGTGAATATGATGTATATATATGTTATGTTTCCACTTTATTGTAGTGGTTTTAATTGTTCCGCTTCCACGCACTCTGAGTTGGTTGTTGTCAGCTCCCCCTAGCTTAGTGAGTGAGTTAGTGTAGTGCCCCAACGCCACAACCCCACACCATTATATCACCCAAGTAACTAGGAAGCCTTATCACTCGAGAGATACTTCGGCGAACGGACAGAACATAACAATGATCAGAGTAACCAGTGTTGCCAAAGCAGCGGAATTTCAAAATAATTTAAAACTTTCGAAAACATGAATGCAACATAGTAGTAAATGCATAAACATAGAAACAAGTAGTCATATAATAACATAAAACATTAGTCCGACAGGAAAACAAAGGAACATTATTAAACCGAGTCCCAAGTGTTTCAGGTTGTAGCCTGAACAAGCCTCAAAGTAAAACATGCAACATAAAGGTAGATACAACCACGACTACGCAGGACAAAAGAAAAGTAACTAATAGTCCTGACTTAACAAAAGACATCCTACAGCTTCAAGATACCTCTAGGGAGCGCCGGGTTGCCTACCTGAAACCATGAGGTCAGAAAACAGGGTAGAGGTATTAGTCAAAAAGATTAAGTGAGATGATTCGTAGAAAGAAAGAGTAGTTGAAATTGAGGTTTTCGAAAGACTTCTTGGCAATCTTCAAACAGAATTACAATCTTTATTTTGAAACAGGATTTTCAACAAGCACACACAAGCTCACACACCAGAGGTTCCGGTTCATACACGTTTTATAAACAGGGTACAGGATATTTTCCAAAAGTATAAACCAGTCTTTAAAACAAAGTTTGCCCGCAAGCTAGGCCGTCTCCAACCTTTACTCCCAGAAAACATTTAACAGAATTGTTATCGAGTTCGGTTAGGATCCCGATACCCATGATCACATGCATCATCCTTCTTTCTCCAGTTGTCGCGCCCAGGGAGCTACCCCGCGGTGACGTAAACAAGAATGGGAGGAATTACATCTACCTCTCCCGATCATGATGTGGTATAACCAACCTCCGATTATAACTATCATCATGATCAACAAGGACGACCGGTATCGTAGTAGCCATTGGAGCACGCCTCTTGGTCTACTACCCAACCATACCGTTAAGGCCCAACAAAACAGGATTTCCAACGCTTGCATTATCCAAAATATTCAAAAGTGCAAAAGCGTAGAGAGTTCAAGAACTGGAACTTTAATCAAGATAGTATAGCAGTGAACAGAACGTATATCAGAAACCATTAACTTTAAACTTGAAGTCTTGCCCCGAAATGGGAAAGCGTTTAACTTGAAAGATAAGAATCTTTGCACCCGAAGGCGTTAATTGTTGAAATCATTTGAATACGTAGGAATATTCATGGTTCCATTTGAAATAGTTTAAGCCTCACCTATTTATTTAGGTAAGTTGATAGTTGGTAGAAGAAAGGGTTCAAACAGTACCCTGTGGATCCCAGAACTCGGTATTATCTCCTGTAAGTGACAGACTACTATGAGCTTAAGGATCTAAGTCCCACACATGATTAATGATGCATGATTGATTGAGGATAATAAAGTATTGAAGTATAAGATTGAAAAGAATGCGGAACACTTAAACAAGGAATCATCTTTCCCGAAGAAATGATTCAAGTAAACAATTAGTCTCATTAGAAAGCTCTTGTCAAAAGCTTAAGTGTATGTTCTTAAGGTCTTAAAACAACCCTAATTGGAAAAGGAATGTGAACTTTGAAACCTACTTTGATCCCCAGTTTTTTAGAATTTTCGAAAAAGGCTTTGACCGTTGAATTCGTCTCCTTACAACGATCAATTATGTTAAAAGTTAAAATTCTTGGTCAAGGTCAAAGTCAATGGTCAAAGTCAAAGGTCACGGGTCAAAGGTCAAAGGTCCCTATTTAAGTATACGGAATATATACAGTATTTATACGGTACTTATACTGTATGTATACGTATATTTATATGGTATGTATACGGTATTTATACTGTATGTATACGGTATTTATACGGGGATACCTACCGTATTTATACTGTATTTCTATAGGGTACATACAGTATTTATACAAGAATACATGCGGTATTTATACTAAAATACATACGGTGTTTATACAAAAGTACATACGTATTTATTATGAGAATACACATAGTATTTATACGAAAGTATACACGTATTTATACATATTGGAATCAAATACGTATACGTATATTATACATGTATACCATAACATATATCAATTGGTCAAGTATAATTATGTAACAGTTAATTAGACATGTAACATTTAAAACTATAGGTTATACTTTAATTATGTAACAATAAATAACATGTAACATTTAATTAAATCATGTAATAAATTAAATTACCTAAGTATGATCATAAAATAATTAAAGTGTAACATATAACATGCTAGAATAATTGTCACATAATTAATTTGTAACAAAATTAAATTATGTAACACTTTCATAATAAACTATACTATAAGAGACATAATTCATAAATTCATGAATATTTAAAACATAAATTAAATCACATAATTCATGCATAAAATAAAACATATATTAAAGCCTAAACCTAGCATATTTAATAAATAAATTAAAACATGAATTAAAACGTAAAATAAACTAATTATAACATAAAAAAAAAAAAAGAAAACTAATGGTTCGGTCCTCCAAGGGTGAGAGGGAGAGAGTGTGAGCAACAAATGAGACCCCAACACTCTTATTTATAGTAGTTTGAAAGGACCAAAGTGAAATAAATATTTACTTTAGGGACTTAAGGTGGGGTTCCTTATGAAAATTCTATAAAATAGGTTTCCCTTTAGTATAATTGTCACAGCAGGGGTATTCTGGTAATTTCACCTTTCACCTGCGTATTTTTGGAGTCGGAAAAGTGTCCAAGAGCTACGAAATAAAATTAGCTACGAAACGGTTACTCAAGGGTCGAAATCGGACGTACGGTTTAAAAGTTATAAGCGTCGGAAGATAGGATTTTTCTGAATTTCGAAAATTATTTTAATTATGAAATAAATACTAGGATAAAATTTGAAGGTCCGAAAGGCTTTTCAAAAATGTAGAAAAAATCGAGGAACGTTAGGGCGATGGTTTCAAGGGTTAAATCATCCTATCGAAGGAAGTATATTCTACAGACGGAAATTTTTATTTGAAAATAAATTCTTAAATTGCTCTGGACACATAAACGAAAACTCAAAGCATTGAAAAAAGAGTTGAAAAATTATAAGAAAATAGGTATAGGTTCTTTAAGGCCCCTCGAATAAAACAGCGTAGTGCTGGTTCGGAAATAAATAGTGCTTTTAGGGTTTAAAGGTAGGTTTCCCCCTTTGTTTCACCTAATACCACATAAGAACACTTATTTAATCTAGGGACGCATGATATGAATTATTTTAAGTACAGATCAAGTTCTATAAATGCCCTTACGTTGCCCTTAGCATACCATTATTGATCCGGTCCCGAACCGGGCTGTCACAACCTCCCCTCCTTAAAAAGAATCTGTCCTCAGATTCTCTTCTTGATTTCTGAACAATTTGGGATAGTGCTTCTGCATCTTTTCTTCTGTTTCCCAGGTAGCTTCCTCAGTACCGTTTCTTTTCCATAAAACCTTAACCAATGGAATATTTCTATTTCTTAATTCTTGGAATTTCCTATCCAGGAACTTTACCGCCTTCAACTCGTAGGTTAGATTAGGTTCTAGCGGAACTTCCTCTACTTGCACCACCCGTGTCTCACCGGAAAAGTACTTGCGATGTTAGGACACATGAAATACATTATGGATTCCTGTTAAGCTTGCTGGTAGATCCATTCGATACGTTGTTGGACCCACACGTTCCAGTATCTCAAAAGGTCCTATGTATCTACGGTTCAATTTTCCACCTTTTCCAATTCTTGTGAACCCTTTCCTTGGCGATGCCTTCAAAAACACTTTCTGTAACGCCCCCAAATGCGCTACAACCCCGCACCGTCGCACTTTCCAGGCGGAGGTGAGACCTAGCACCTGAGAGGCACGCCAGCGAACGGACGATGCTATATGATATCAGAGTAAGAAAACATGGCAGCGGAATTTGAAACATTTTAAAACAACAGCTTATGTTTGGGGCAGTAAATAAAAGAATTTGGAATAATTTGAAACCCGCGAAAATTTAGAAGCAATGTCGTAGGGTTAGAGTTGTTCATGATTTAAGAGTATGATACTAAAGTAATATAATAATCATACAAGATTATAGTCTAACTTGGCTTAGTTAAGAAACCTGATCTAATATGCACAAGATAATGGACTCTCTGTGCTTCAAGATACCAGCTAATGAGCGATGGCAATACCTAAAATCATGAATTTGAAAAGAGCGAGGGGTTAGTCAAAGTTACTAAGTGAGGGGTGGTTGAGTGAAACTATAAACCTTTAGGATTTTCACCAAGAGTCTTTTATTTGAAAGGATCTTTAATAGTAATTGAATAAGAATGAAGTAATAATTTTGAGAGTAATGAGAAATCAGTATACATAGCCGGACTAACCAAGAAACTCCTTGGTCAGTATCTCATAATAGGAAAATACTACAATAATGTCAATATTGGGTTTATGTTCATTTGAAGATAAAGGGGTAGGGATTATATATTATACTTTTTAAGAAAATATGAACTTCTTTTTATGAAACAATATGGTGCCCGCAAGCTAGGCGTTCTCCAACCTTAACTCCTTAAAAACCAAGAATATTCGTAACGACTTAGATCAAGATGCCGTTACTCAATAAAAAGAAATACAACAATACCATCCTTCTTCCTCCGGTGTCACCTCAGGGAGCTACCCCTAGTGACGATATACATGAATTTAGGAGGGACGTACCGTTTTCCGTCACTTGATGTGGAATAACTAACCTCCAGTTAGACCACCACCAAGATCTAGTTGGCGGCTGGTATAATAGTAGACCTCGGCCCGTGCCTCCCCGACTACTACTTCTACCAAGACCACCGAGCCCACAATATGAAAATATATTTTGCTTGCATTTAACGATACCTGATAAACGGTAGCGTAGTACCGAGATAATTTGGCAGGAGATACTTTTAATTGTGTACGACAAGACGTTATGAATACTTTAAAATAGCTGATTGTGTATACTGGAACAATATAAGTTGATATCAAAGTATTTTCAAAAGGGCAGTATCATTTATAAAGGAGTAAAAATTGAATGGTATTATGGTAGGTCATAAAATGTTTCATATATATATATATACTCATGATCCCAGTTGAAAACGTTAACCTCACCTATAGTAACAAGGTATTATGTAATAATACCGGAGTCCTAGTCCGTCCAGATCTTCAACTATGAGTGGTGATCAACTATAAGTTTCTATTCCATAACAAATTCTAATCACGTAGACAAGTTTCCACAATAAAGCATACCATAGCATGATAGGTGATCACATAAAATATTTTGGTAATATACAACTTTAACATTCAAACAAGACTTATAAAATAAGATCCATTATTATATCAAGTAATTATTAATCAAATTAGGAATCTCAATAAGCTTCTATGTTATAAAAGAAATCCATAAACAAATCTTATTTTGGAAATGATATTTGAAAATATCCGATTTGAAAATCCTAAATGAATATCTTTATTTGAAATTCAAAACTTGGATAAAAATAATAATTCTTTAATGTTTGAAACCTTGAATGTTTTGAATTTCAAAACAATAATATGAAACGTTTAAATGATCTTTGAAACTTTGATTTTACCTGGTAAACCCTTATTTTCACCGTTTAAGTGAATTTCTTTAATTAATTAAGTTTTATGAAATCTTTAGCTAATTAAATATTTATTAATCACATCATGATCCTAATTATAAGATTTGAAATGAAATTTAGGATTTAATTTGACAATGTAGGTTATATTTGGAAAATGTTTCACAATTATCGATTTTTGGAAAATTCGGATAAAATCCTTATTTTAAAAATTCCAAAATTAATTTTATAATTATTTTAATATTAATTTCGTATTGAAAACAAAAGTCAAAGTTACTATTGAAAACATTTACTATTCAAATTCTTATGAATTAAACACTTTATAACATAAAATCGAACACACACACTCACACACTATCACACGTGCACCTAAAATCATTCAATAACAACATGAACATGTTCTTAAGTCCATTTGAATATTCAAAGAGGGTGTGTAACATGTTTGATCATATTCATATTTATAACATAGAATTTGAAGCATAATATAGCAAGATATACAAATTTTCTATGAAAAATAATTCTAAATAAATTATTCTAGGCATGAATTTAATCAAACAAGATCATGAATAGTTAAATATATGAATATACTATATCATATCATAATTCATGCATTTAATTAAATAAAATTCACATATATTATCATATTTTCCGAAACTAGCATAAATAACATATATTTCATAAAATAAATACCTAAAGCATAATTTAATTAAATCTAAGCATGCTACTACTATTATTATACTAAGAACATAATATAAAGCATGAAATAATAAAATAAAAACATACCTTGTAGGGGGAGAGAGAGGAGTGCCGTGTGTGAGGGGAGTGAGGGAGAGATTTTGTGTGTTGATTTTGTGAGTTAGAAATGATGCTTGGGAGGGTATTTATAGGTAGGAATGAGGGGCTTATGTTGCAATTCCTAAGAGTTTAGGGGAGATGTGGATGCTTCATGACCTAAACAAATGCTTGGTAATTATTTAAGAGATGTGGTTAAACTACATTTAAACAAATGCTTGGTAATAATATAAGAAATGTGGAGAAATTATATTCATTTATTTAAATCTTCTAGAAGCTTATGTTGTCAGGAAAGATGTCATATTGAATAAAAATAAATGTAAAATAATATAAAATTTATTCAAGAGTCGAGAGATGAAAACTTGAAGTAGTAAATTAATGAAAGAACCAGTGAAAAATAAGCTTCGTTATGATTATAAATATGAAATATTTAGAGTTTTCGTTTATAAACTATGAACGTTAAAGATGATGAAAATCATGAGAAAATTATATAAACGAAGCTATAATGAAGTTTAAAGGTAGGAAAAATTATGATAGTTTAGATTAAAATTCAAGAAACGTTTTAAGTAAAATTTCGAATGTTGAATGAAAGCTAATTATTTAAAATAAAATGATAATTTTTACAAAGGAAAATATTTATAAAATATGCTACGGTTGGAATTAAGTTTTGGTAAATGTATGAAAATTCATAAAATAATTCAAGGATCGTTTTGACTATAATATTGAATATCAAAAAGTGTACACATAAAAAGTCGTTTACAGTAAGAATAGTAATTAGGGTTTTGAAGTGATTTTTTATACTACTTGAGTTAGAATAGGAATCAGGGTTTGTGGATGATATCAAAAATCTCGAAATGGTTTAAGGATTCATTTGACTGTAATATTTGATAGGAAAAAGTGTTCCGAGAAATTCTTAATTTTATGGGATGAATAGTGATCAAGGGACCTAATGGTAATTTTGATCAACAATTTTTGTAAAGAGTTTTGGGTCATGAAAAGCATATGTAAGTGATAGAAAAATATAAGTTTCATGCCTCTAAGGCTCTATGAATGAGATAAAGGAATAATAGCACGGTGAATAGTGATAATTAGGATAAAATTGTAACTTTTGACCTAAAGTTTTTAGAAACGATTTTAGGGCACGGAATATGAGTTATGGTATTCGAGAGATATGGATTGAAGTGTTTAAAATTTTATTGAGGGAAGGAAGGCTCGGGGAATGAATAGTAGTCTGGGGTGAGATCTCTCCCAAAGTTACACAATAGCATGTAAGAACAAATTAAAACACATTGAAATATGATGCATGAAGAACATTTGACGGATCAAAGTCTATAAACGCTTTCACTTTCTTTCAAGGTTTACCAATTCCAACTAGGCCCTGTTTAGGGCTGTTACAATCCTCCCCCCTTAAAAAGAATCTGTCATCAGATTCTCTTATTGTCCAGAAATAACTTGGGTAGTGTTTTCCATACTTCCGTTTCTTTTCTTTATTGTTTCCCCATTCTTATATCCTTTCCAAAAGACCTTGACTAGGGAATTTTTCCTCAACTTGTTTCAATCCTAAGTCAAGTTTAATTCGAATGGAACTTCTTCCACTGTTAAAACTTGAGATTCTCCAGTAGGGTACTTGCAAAATGCAGAGTTCAATGTATCCTAGTATCTTAAGGAAAACTGTGCACCCTCGGTTTAACTTATCGTCCTTTAGATTCTTACTCATCCGCTTTAACTTCTTATCATTATGAGGATTTCTTAAAACTTGGCACCCAACATCTCCCGAATATTTCTTCAAAACAATGATATTACTTTGATTTCCTTATCTGTACTCTTAACCGGCAAGAGGCATGCTGACTTTATCACCCTTCCAACGATGACTTATATACCATTGAACTCCTTGTGATCTGATCCATTTACCATGTTGCAACCTTTTCTCAAATTTCCAATATTCCGTTGTCGCTCTTTTCCTTATAGAGGGACATAGGTTTCCTTGGAGCGTAACTTCTACTCCAATCACCAATACCTACTTTGACCCTTATTTAGAGGCATTGGTGTAAACTATAAACATCCTATGTTTAGGCAGGGTTTGCACTACTGCAGAAATCAATCTTTGCTGCAGTACTTGGAAATCTGTCTACTACTTTATTGACCTTTTAACTTCTAGTCCTTGAGTGTAGCTATTTCTGAGGAGTCTTCAACAACCCTCTTGTAATGACTTGCCCATGAAGTTTTGCATTTCAAATAGATTCCTTAGTGGCTCCAACTCATCATTATCTCCATCCTTGAGGTGTTAATTAACTCCTTCGGATGGAAATAATGTGATCAAGTGATATTCTTTAGTTTGAAATCTGGATTCGCTGAGGTTCACACACTGAGCAAACACTCAACCCTTATTCAACTTCTGCTTTCACTCAATCCGATGAGAAAAGAAGGATTGGTAGGGATGGAATAGAAGTTCACGGGGTGAAAGAAAACTTCCAAAGAATGTTATATAGTAAAGTAAGGGCCAGACGAAGGAGATATGAATTCCATTCAGGCGGGTAAGGGCTTGACTTGACCATGTGTTTTCTCGGGTCGGTCCTTGAACTTAGTGTTTGGCTTATGATCCTGCAAAGTGTCTAATGCTATTTAGAGAAGTTCGGTATGTCCATCCAATGTCCTTCAATTCACATAGATGTTGCCGATAGCGATCAAGGTAACTTGCTGAGATATGTCTTGAAAAACTGGTACACTTTACGAGGTAGATGTTATGGGGAAAATGATTAAACCAGTGGTGTCTCTCGAGATAGCAGCCGTTGAAGGAAGTTTTCCGGTGTTCTTTTCTTAAACCTTCAACTAGTAATACCTTTCCCAAATCTAATTCGGAGCATACTTGAGATCCTTGAGATACTAAAATGAGTTCTCAACATTGTTGTGCTCCACCGAGTAACCTTTTCTGGTGTTGCTCGAAACAACCTAAATTCAATATCATCTCTGCTTTTCTGATTTAAAAGTGATCTATTGGCCTTTCAAAAGATAGGCGACGTATCACTAATTCCTCTCTAAAATGACATTATTGTTTCTAATTCCCAACTTCTCATCCTTTCCTAGTATGATATCTCGTCGTGTAAGGGGGTCGGATTATCGTCCCGATAAGAGTAGCGTTTATAAACCGATCCGTAATAAGGCAAATTCCAAAAGGAAATTTACTTCAAAGTTTGTATGATAAATTATGCAACTAGGAAACATATAAGTACATATAAATTAATATAATGAATGAGTGCATGATGCCAGGGTCATAGGACCATAACTGGTGTGTTAAGAACATGTACCGTATTTCTAGTCACTGGTGAGATCCAGGGTCTCATTTCCTCCAGGAATGTTACCCACTCTTACAAAGAGCCGCATAGGGAGGTATAATGCATGGGGTTAAGAATGATTTACAGATTGCCACAGAAGCCGCAAATCTCAAATATAGTGCTAGAATTACTAACACGTAGAACACACATTGGTATAACATAAAATAATAACGGCCCTAGCGGTATCTTGAAGCAACACTAAGACTCGAGACATGAACATGCAGGAAAATGAGAAGAAAAAGGTTTTCCTAACTTGAAGGTATCAATTTTGAAAGCATTTTGAGATGATGTATTTTTAGAAAAGTTAGAATTTTCAAGAAAGAGCACCAAGGCTACCGAGGCAACCTGATGCTCTGATACCACCTTAGCTGTAACGCCCCCAAATGCGCTACAAACCCGCACCGTCGCACTTCCCATGCGGATGTGAGACCTAGCACCTGAGAGGCACGCCAGAGAACGGACGATGCTATATGATATCAGAGTAAGGAAACATGGCAGTGGAATTTGAAACATTTTAAAACAACAGCTTATGTTTGGGGCAGTAAATAAAAGAATTTGGAATAATTTGAAACCCGCAAAAATTTAGAAGCAATGTCGTAGGGTTAGAGTTGTTCATGATTTAAGAGTATGATACTGAAGTAATGTAATAATTATACAAGATTATAGTCTAACTTGGCTTAGTTAAGAAACCTGATCTAATATGCACAAGATAATGGACTCTCTATGCTTCAAGATACCAGCTAATAAGCGATGGCAATACCTGAAATCATGAATTTGAAAAGAGCGAGGGGTTAGTCAAAGTGACTAAGTGAGGGGTGGTTGAGTGAAACTATAAAACTTTAGGATTTTTACCAAGAGTCTTTTATTTGAAAGGATCTTTAATAGTAATTGAATAAGAATGAAGTAATAATTCTGAGAGTAATGAGAAATTAGTATGCATAGCCGGACTAACCAAGAAACTCCTTGGTCTATATCCGATAATAGGAAAATACTACAACAATATCAATATTGGGTTCCTGTTCATTTGAATATAAAGGGGTAGGGGGATTATATATTATACTTTTTAAGAAAATATGAACCCCTTTTTATGAAACAATATGGTGCCCGCAAGCTAGGCGTTCTCCAACCTTAACTCCTTAAAAACCAAGAATATTCGTAATGACATTGATCAAGATGTCGTTACTCAATAAAAAGAAATACAACAATACCATCCTTCTTCCTCCGGTGTCACCTCAGGGAGCTACCCCTAGTGACGATATATATGAATTTGGGAGGGACGTACCGTTTCCCGTCACTTGATGTGGAATAACTAACCTCCAGTTAGACCACCACCAAGATCTAGTTGGCGGTTGGTATAATAGTAGACCTCGACCCATGCCTCCCGGACTACTACTTCTACCAAGACCACCGGGCCCACAATCTGAAAATATATTTTGCTTGCATTTAACGATACCCGACAAACGGTAGCATAGTACCGAGATAATTTAGCAGGAGATACTTTTAATTGTGTATGACAAGACGTTATGAATACTTTAAAATAGCTGATTGTGTATACTGGAACAATATAAGTTGATATCAAAGTATTTTCAAAAGGGCCGTATCATTTATAAAGGAGTAAAAATTGAATGGTATTATGATAGGTCATAAAATGTTTAATAGATATATGGGATAAAAAATTTGAACAACCTGAACTATCACGGATTTTGGACTTTGCAACCTGAACTAAAAAACGTCTCCGGTTGCAACCTGAACTATTTTAAATTCTCACTTTGCATCCTCAGTGTAAAAATCCGGCCACATGTACTTACGTGTCACCCGTGTGAGGTATCCACGTCAGTGCCTCCGGTGACAACAGTGGTCGATTTTTACACTGAGGATGCAAAGTGAGAATTTAAAATAGTTCAGGTTGCAACCGGAGACGTTTTTTAGTTTAGGTTGCAAAGTCCAAAATCCGTGATAGTTCAGGTTGTTCAAATTTTTTATTCCTAGATATATATATACTTATGATCCCAGTTGAAAACGTTAACCTCACCTACAGTAACAAGGTATTATGTAATAATACCGGAGTCCTAGTCCGTTCAGATCTTCACCTATGAGTGGTGATCAACTATAAGTTTCGATTCCATAACAAATTTTAATCACGTAGACAAGTTTCCACAATAAAGCATACCATAGCATGATAGGTGATCACATAAAATATTTTGGTAATATACAACTTTAACATTCAAACAAAACTTATAAAATAAGATCCATTATTATATCAAGTAATTATTAATCAAATTAGGAATCTCAATAAGCTTCTATGTTATAAAAGAAATCCATAAACAAATCTTATTTTGGAAATGAGATTTGAAAATATCCGATTTGAAAATCCTAAATGAATATCTTTATTTGAAATTCAAAACTTGGATAAAAATAACAATTCTTTAATGTTTGAAACCTTGAATGTTTTGAATTTCAAAACAATAATATGAAACGTTTAAATGATCTTTGAAACTTTGATTTTACCTGGTAAACCCTCATTTTCACCGTTTAAGTGAATTTCTTTAATTAATTAAGTTTTATGAAATCTTTAGCTAATTAAATATTTATTAATCACATCATGATCCTAATTATAAGATTTGAAATTAAATTTAGGATTTAATTTGACAATGTAGGTTATATTTGGAAAATGTTTCACAATTATCGATTTTTGGAAAATTCGGATAAAATCCTTATTTTAAAAATTCCAAAACTAATTTTATAATTATTTTAATATTAATTTCGAAATTATCACCATATGTGTTGACCAAAAAGTCAAAGGTACTATTGAAAACATTTACTATTCAAATTCTTATGAATTAAACACTTTATAACATAAAATCGAACACACACACTCACACACTATCACACGTGCACCTAAAATTATTCAAGAACAACATGAACATGTTTTTAAGTCCATTTGAATATTCAAAGAGGGTTTGTAACATGCTTGATCATATTCATATTTATAACATAGAATTTGAAGCATAATATAACAAGATATACAAATTTTCTATGAAAAATAATTCTAAATAAATTATTCTAGGCATGAATTTAATCAAAAAAGATGATGAATACTTAAATATATGAATATACTATATCATATCGTAATTCATGCATTTAATTAAATAAAATTCACATTTATTATCATATTTTCCTAAACTAACATAAATAACATATATTTCATAAAATAAATTCCTAAAGCATAATTTAATTAAATCTAAGCATGCTACTACTATTATTATACTAAGAACATAATATAAAACATGAAATAATAAAAGAAAAACATACCTTGTAGGGAGAGAGAGAGGAGTGCGGTGTGTGAGGGGAGTGAGGGAGAGATTTTGTGTGTTGATTTTGTAAGTTAGAAATGATGCTTGGGAGGGTATTTATAGGTAGGGATGAGGGGCTTATGTTGCAATTCCTAAGATTTTAGGGGAGATGTGGATGCTTCATGACCTAAACAAATGCTTGGTAATTATTTAAGAGATGTGGTTAAACTACATTTTAAACAAATGCTTGGTAATAATATAAGAAATGTGGAGAAATTATATTCATTTATTTAAATCTTCTAGAAGCTTGTGTTGTCATGAAAGATGTCATATTGAATAAAAATAAATGTAAAATAATATAAAATTTATTCAAGAGTCGAGAGATGAAAACTTGAAGTAGTAAATTAATGAAAGAACCAGTGAAAAATAAGCTTCGTTATGATTATAAATATGAAATATTTAGAGTTTTCATTTATAAACTATGAAAGTTAAAGATGATGAAAATCATGAGAAAATAATATAAACGAAGCTATAATGAAGTTTAAAGGTAGGAAAAATTATGATAGTTTAGAGTAAAATTCAAGAAACGTTTTAAGTAAAATTTCGAATGTTGAATGAAAGCTAATTACTTAAAATAAAATGATAATTTTTAAAAAGGAAAATATTTATAAAATACACTACGGTTGGAATTAAGTTTTGGTAAATGTATGAAAATTCATAAAATAATTTAAGGATCGTTTTGACTATAATATTGAATATCAAAAAGTGTACACATAAAAAGTCGTTTATGGTAAGAATAGTAATTAGGGTTTTGAAGTGATTTTTGATACTACTTGAGTTAGAATAGGAATCAGGGTTTGTGGATGATATCAAAATTCTCGAAATGGTTTAAGGATTCATTTGACTGTAATATTTGATAGGAAAAAGTGTTCCGAGAAATTCCTAATTTTATGGGATGAATAGTGATCAAGGGACCTAATGGTAATTTTGATCAATAATTTTTGTAAAGAGTTTTGGGTCATGAAAAGCATATGTAAGTGATAGAAAAATATAGGTTTCATGCCTCTAAGGTTCTATGAATGAGATAAAGGAATAATAGCACGGTGAATAGTGATAATTGGGATAAAATTGTAACTTTTGACCTAAAGTTTTTAGAAACGATTTTAGGGCATGGAATATGAGTTATGGTATTTGAGAGATATGGATTGAAGTGTTGAAAATTTTATTGAGGGAAGGAATGCTCGGGGAATGAATAGTAGTCGGGGATGAGATCTCTCCCAAAGTTACGCAATAGCATGTAAGAACAAATTAAAACACATAGAAATATGATGCATGAAGAACATTTGACGGATTAAAGTCTATAAACGCTTTCACTTTCTTTCAAGGTTTACCAATTCCAACTAGGCCATGTTTAGGGCTGTTACACTTTCTCACCCACATCGAACTCTAAATCCCTTCTTCTTTTGTCGGTATAGCTCTTCTGTCTGTCTTGGACGACTTTCATTATTTGCCTGATTATTTGAATCTTTTCTGGAGCTTTTTCAATCCATTCGAGTACTTTGGCCCTGGCTGTTCCCTCAGAGGTATCCCTCGCTTCATCCATATCCCAATATAATGGACATCTGCATTTTCTCCCATACAAGACTTCATATGGAGCTGCTTAAATTGAAGCCTGATAACTGTTATTGTATGCAAACTCCACGAGAGGTAAACAATCCTTCCAACTGTCTGGAAAATCCAAAGTACATGCTCACAACATATCCTCCAGATATTTAATCAATCTTTCTGACTGTCCGTCTGTCTGCGGGTGTGCCGCTGTACTGAAATGTAACTTGGTTCCCATCAGATTTTGAACATTTTGCCAAAGTTGCGACGTAAACTTTGGATCTCTGTCAGACACTATACTCACCGGCACTCCATGTAATCTCACAATTTCCTGTTGGTACAGTTTTGCTAAGGATTTAACTTTATCCGTAGTCTTGACTGGTAGGACGTGTGCTGATTTTGTCAATCTGTCGACTATGACCCATATACTGTCTTGTCCTCCTTTGACTTTAGGTAACCCAGTAACAAAATCCATGGTTATCTGCTCCCACTTCCATGTAGTAATTGGTAGTGGTTGTAACTTTCCCGCTGGTTTCTGATGTTCTGCTTTAACTTTTTGACAAGTCAAGCAGTTCTTAACATATTCAGCAATGTCTCTTTTCATTCCGTTCCACCAAAAGTGTTTCTTGAGTTCTTGGTACATCTTTGTTCCCCCAAGGCGTACTGTATAACATGTCTTGTGTGCTTCATTGAGTATTTCATTTTGGATAGATGAGCGCACACAAACTCTGTTCTTATATCTTTAGATTCCGTCTTCACCTTTACTGAATTTTGTCTCATCATCTTTCTCCTTGGAATTGAGACACTTCTTAATCCATCAGTCAATAGCTTGCGTCTTTATCAACCGATCCTTTGGTGGTGACGAAATTATTAGATTCGCCAACTTACCTATAGGAATCACTAAACTAGCCTTTCGACTCAAAGCATCAGCCACCACGTTAGCCTTTGCGGGATGGTATTGAATTATACAATCATAGTCCTCCAGAAATTCCATCCACCTTCTCTGTCTTATGTTTAGCTCCTTTTGAGTGAATAAGTACCGCAAACTTTTATGATCCATGATTACTTCTAATGTTACCCCATACAAGTAATGTCTGCACTTCGCGAGGGTAAAGACAATCGCGGTTAGCTGCAAATCATGGGTGGGGTAGTTGACTTCATGTGGTTTAAGCTTTCTTGAAGCATATGCTATCACCTTTCCATGCTGCATCAGAACGTACCCTAACCCTGCTTTTGAAGCATCGGTGTAGACGGTGTAACCTTCCTTCCCTTCTGGTAATGTTAGTATAGGTTCGGTAGTTAATCTTTTCTTTAATTCCTAAAAACTCTGTTCGCATTTCTCTGTCCATACGAACTTTTCTTCTTTCTTAGTTAACTAAGTAAGTGGTGCAGCTATCTTCGAAAAGTCCTACACGAATCTTCGATAATATCCTGCGAGTCCCAAAAAGCTTCTTACCTCAAAAGGATTCCTTGGTTGCTTCCAGTCTAAAATCGGTTCAATTTTTGAGGGATCCACTTCGACTCCTGAACCTGATATGATATGGCCTAACGGGATCTTTTCCAACCAAAACTCACATTTGCTGAATTTTGCATAAAGCTTGTGATCCAGCAAAGTGCTCAATACTAACCGAAGATGTTTAGCATGATCCTCTGGTGTTTTGGAAAAGAACAACATATCATTAATAAAGATCACCACAAACTTGTCAAGAAACAGCCAAAAAATCCGATGTATGATATCCATAAATGCAGCTGGGGCGTTTGTTAGCCCAAAGGGCATCACCACGAACTCAAAATACCCGTAGCGACTATTGAAAGCTATCTTGGAAATATCCTCCTCTCTAATTTTCAATTGATAGTATCCTTGCCTCAAATCTAGCTTGGAGTATACTCGAGATCCTTGAAGTACATCGAATAACTCCTCGATGTGAGGAAGAGGGTACTTTTTTTTCACCGTTATCCTGTTGAGTTCTTGGTAGTTGATGCAAAGTCGTAACGACCCATCTTTCTTCTTAACAAATAACACAGGTGCTCCCCAACGAGAAGTACTAGGGCGGATATAACCTGCCTCTAGTAATTCATCAAGTTATTTCCTCAACTCCTGAAGTTCGGCTGGTGCCATCCGGTAGGGTGCCTTAGAGAACGGTTCGGCTCCCAGGACTGTCTCAATTACAAACTCCAGTTCACGGTCTGGTGGTAAGGTGTTTAGGTGTTCAGGAAACACTTCTAGGAACTCGTTGACAACCTCCACTTCTTTTGTTTTACTCTGATCCTTTGGCCTATTTAAGAGATAAGTAACGAACCCTGTAGCTCTCTTCTGAATCATCCTTTTTGCCTCCATTGCCGAATTCATTGGTGTTTGTCCATCTGATGTCTGAATTTCATCCTTTACTAAGATAACTTCCTTCTTGAAACAATCTAGCTTGACACGGTACTTATAAAGCCAATTCATTCCCAAAATAATCTCGTACTTCGTCATTGGAAGTGTAATAAGATCCAAGGGATAGAACTGATCATTGATTCTTACAGGGCAGCATTTATATACTTGATCCGTTTTGAGGCAAGTTCCTATAGGAGAACTTACTTCGAAAAGATATGGCAATTGTTCAAGCGGAAAATGTAAACGCGTACATAATTTGGATGCAATGAATGAATGCGTGGCACCAGGGTCGTATAGGACATTAACTGGTGTGTCAAGAATATTTACCGTACCTTCCACAACAGCTGAAGGGTCTGGCTCATCACATCCATCCAGAGCATAAGCCCTTACTCTAACCATTGGCTTGTTTGCAGCTCCCGCCACCGCCTTACCTTTGCCTTGATACCCTTGCCGTCCTTGGTTGTCCTTTATCTTCGGACAATTCCCGAGCTTATGGTCAGAACTTCCACAATAGAAGCACTGACCAGTTTTTTTTCGATAGGTGGACTCATCGTGCCCCGACTTATGGCTGTATTCGCATTCCAATTCATTTTGGAAGGTCAGGGGTGCTTGTGGTCGTTGTTGCGATGGTGCTATCATGGGTTTCTTTCCTTGCTTGAAATTTGATTGATTAGTTGGGCGTTTAAATCCCTGCGGTGGCTTTGACTGAAATGGTCCTGCACGATTAACAGTTACCCGGATCTCTCTCCGAGCTGCTTTAATACACAACGCAGTTTCAACCGCCGGAATATATTCCTCATGGTTCAGGGGTGCTAAGGCATATCGTAGATTCGGCTTGAGTCCATCAATGAAGCGTTTGGTCTTCCTTCGCTCATCATGCAAAATGTGCGGTGCATATTGTATCAGTCTGACAAACTTTGCCTCGTATTCTGCCACAGGCAGTGTTCCTTGAGTAAGATTCATAAACTCGGACTCCCGGGCATCTCGGGCGACTTGTGGAATAAACTTGTTCTTGAATGGCCGTACAAATTCAGCCTAACCATACCTTACTCCATTTTCAATCCAGACATCCTTTATATGATTCCACCAATTCAGATTTGTTCCTTCTAGGAGGAAGGACGCATACTGAACTCGCTCTCTATCCTCCGGAAAGATATTCATAGCTTCGAAGATCTTCACTAAGCCCGCAATCCAGTTTTCAGCTTTAAGATCATTGGGCTCTCCGAAGAACTTTTGGGGGTTCATTCGGAGAAACTTTTCAAGTGTCTTTTCATTGACTGAGTTGTAAGCTCGTGCAAATTGCCTCAAAGTCTCCCCAATTTTCGGTTGTCCTTGTGGTAACGGTGGAGGATGGGGAAATTCTTCAGGTGGTGGCGGTGGCGGTGGAATGCGTTCATGTGGAGCTCTTCTCGGTGGCATGTTGTCACTGTATTCACAATACCACCCGACAGATATAATGCATGGCAATAAGAATGGTCCGTATACTCAATGTTCCACATCAGTAATATAACAATTGATCATCAAAATTTCACTTAGGCAAGTAATCATTAATTAAAAAAAAATATCACAATTAATCAATTAAGCAATCATCATTTATAAGTAACTGAAAGCAATCACATATATAGATGCATTAAATGAAATGGTATGATCCATGCACGACCCTAATGGTATCTTGAAGCACTTCTAAGACTCATGACAAGATAGATATTGAAAGCAATAACATGCAATGGTATGAATAAAGTTGCAAAAGATGATGTCATATATGCAAAATTTTGGAAAAGCTTTTATACAAAGGCTATATCTACACAAAAAGCAAAAGGGGGAGGACCCAACGCTAAGTCGAGTTGCTCCCGTACATCCTAAGCTCTCCAAAACATCATATGTCAACTGCCATAACCTGCCAAAAATCGGGGATCCCTGGGATATATATAATCTCCCCTGCACCTGTCAGAAGTCATCTTATCTGTCATAATATGCTGCATACCTGCTGAGTATATATATATGCTACCACTATCTGCCTCTATATATAAGTCCCAACTGTCCGGACCCAACTCCTCTACTGCTGCCTGTGACTAGCTCCATCGGTACCATCGGATACAACAACAAAATCTCCCTGTCGAGCTGGAGATGGGCTCTCCTCCTCAGAAGATCCCACGGTCTCGTCGTCCTCTCCGGCATGTGCGTCCATAGGGTCCTCCTGAGCGGCTGGCTCACTGTATACTGGTCCCTCATACTCTAAAGCTGCCTGCTCGTCAGTAAGATAGAAAGCCTCATAAAGCCGAGTCCTCATCCGACTCTGGTAACGATGATGTATCTCCATAGCAAAATCTTTATCTATAGTCATATATGCCAACTCTGACTCTAACTGTGCAATACGGGACGCCTGCTGGGCTCTGGCCTACTGCTTCTCCATCAGTAGAGCGTCCGTCTCTCTAGCATGCTCCCTGGCAATATCCCGGTCTATCCGGCGCTGCGCTGCTAGATCGTGGTAGCGAATAGCCTCCAGCCGGACCTCTCGTAATCTCAGACTATCCTGTAGGTACTCGTCCAGCTCGGCCTCCAGCTGATGAACGACCATATTGGGGTATGAATACCCCGGGTGTCCCTTCTCCTATGCTCACTGCCAGGTATAGTAACGAGTCCTGCCTCGACGAACTACTGCCACTGTGCGAGGAGGCTCAAACCCCTCAAAATACATATCATCCTGCTCTCGCTGGCTCAGACTGTCCATAACTATAGAGAAAGCACGCTGACTCGAACTATCCATAACTACAGAGAAAGCACAGATATGAGTACCAAGATGTAGAGCAAGTAAACTCAAAACATTTCTCCATGCTCCGAGCTTCCGGGTTAAGTCTCTTCTTACTTAACCTGAGGCTCTGATACCACCTTAGCTGTAGCGCCCCAACGTCACAACCCCGCACTGTTGTATCACCCAAGTAACTGGGAAGCCTTATCACTCGAGAGATACTTCGGCGAACGGACAAAACATAACAGTGGTCAGAGTACCCAGTGTTGCCAAAGCAGTGGAATTTCAAAATAATTTAAAACTTTCGAAAACATGAATGCAACACAATAGTAAATGCATAAACATAGAAACAACTAGTCATATAATAACATAAAACATTAGTCCGACAGGAAAACAAAGGAACATTATTAAACCGAGTCCCAAGTGTTTTACGTTGTAGCCTGAACAAGCCTCAAAGTAAAACATGCAACATGAAGGTAGATGCAACCACGACTACGCAGGACAAAAGAAGAGTAACTAACAGTCCTGACTTAACAAAAGACTTCCCACAGCTTCAAGATACCTCTAGGGAGTGCCGGGCTGCCTACCTGAAACCATGAGGTCAGAAAATAGGGTAAAGGTATTAGTCAAAAGGATTAAGTGAGATGATTCGTAGTAAGAAAGAGTAGTTGAAATTGAGGTTTTCAAAAGACTTCTTGGCAACTTTCTTCAAACAGAATTACAATCTTTATTTTGAAACAGGATTTTCAACAAGCACACACAAGCTCACACACTAGAGGTTCCGGTTCATACACGTTTTATAAACAAGGGACAGGGGACAGGATATTTTCCAAAAGTATGAACCAGTCTTTAAGAAAATGTTTGCCCGCAAGCTAGGAAGTCTCCAACCTTTACTCCCAGAAAACATTTAACAGAATTGGTATCGAGATCGGTAGGATCCGGATACCCATGATCACATGCACCATCCTTCTTTCTCCAGTTGTCGCGCCCAAGGAGCTACCCAGCGGTGACGTAAACAAGAATGGGAGGAATTACATCTACCTCTCCCGATCATGATGTGGTATAACCAACCTTCGATTATAACTATCATCATGATCAACAAGGACGGCCGGTATCGTAGTAGCCATTGGAGCACGCCTCTCGGTCTACTACCCAACCATACCATCAGGGCCCAACAAAACAGGATTTCCAAGGCTTGCATTATCCAAAATATTCAAAAGTGAAAAAGCACATAGAGTTTAAGAACTGGAACTTTAATCAAGACAGTATAGCAGTGAACAGAACGTATATCAGAAACCATTAACTTTAAACTTGAAGTCTTGGCCCAAAATGGGAAAGCGTTTAACTTGAAAGATAAGAATCTTTGCACCGGAAGGCGTTGATTTTTGAAATCATTTGAATACGTAGGAATATTCATGGTTCTAGTTGGAATAGTTTAAACCTCACCTATTTATTTAGGTAAGTTGATAGTTGGTAGAAGACAGGGTTCAAACAGTACCCTGCGGATCCCAGAACTCGGTATTATCTCCTGTAAGTGACAGACTGCTATGAGCTTAAGGATCTAAGTCCCACACATGATTAATGATGCATGATTGAGTGAGAATAATCAAGTATTGAAGTATAAGATTGAAAAGAATGCGGAACACTTAAAAAAGGAATCATCCTTCCCGAAGAAAGGATTCAAGTAAACAATCAGTCTTATTAGAAAGCTCGTGTGAAAAGCTTAAGTGTATGTTCTTAGGGTCTTAAAACAACCCTAATTAGAAAAGGAATGTGAACTTTGAAACCTACTTTGATCCCCTGTTTTTGAGAATTTTCGAAAAAGGCTTTGACCGTTGAATTCGTCTCTTTCAAACGATCAATTAAGTTAAAAGTCAAAATTCTTGGTCAAGGTCAAAGTCAATGATCAAAGTCAATGGTCAAGGGTTAAAGGTCACTATTCAAGTATACGGTATATATACTGTATGTATACGTGTATTTATATGGTATGTATACGGTATTTATACTGTATGTATACGGGGATACCTACCATATTTATATTGTATTTATATAGGGTACATACAATATTTATACAAGAATACATGCGATATTTATACAAAAGTACATACGTATTTATTATGAAAATACACAGTATTTATACGAAAGTATACACGTATTTATACATATTGGAATCACATACGTATACGTATTTATACATATTGGAATCGGACGTAAGGTTTAAAAGTTATAAGCTTCGGAAGAGAGGATTTTTCTGAATTTCGAAAATTGTTTTAATTATGAAATAAATACTAGGATAAAATTTGAAGGTCCTGAAGGTTTTTCGAAAATGTAGAAAAAATCGAGGAAAGTTAGGGCGATGGTTTCAAGTGTTAAATCATCCTATCGAAGGAAGTATATTCTACCGACGGAAATTTTTATTTGACAATAAATTCTTAAATTGGTCTAGACACATAAACGAAACCTCAAAGCATTGAAAAGAGAGTTGAAAAATTCTAATAAAATAGGTATATGTTCTTTAAGGCCTCTCGAATAAAACGGCGTAATGCTGGTTCGAAAATAAATAGTGCTTTTAGGGTTTAAAGGTAGTTTTCCCCCTTTATGTCACCTAATACCACATAAGAACACTTATTTCATGTAGGGATGCATGATATAAATTATTTTAAGTATGGATCAAGTTCTATAAATGCCCTTACGTTGCCCTTAGCTTACCGTTATTGATCCGGTCCCGAACCGGGCTGTCACAACCTCCCATCCTTAAGAAGAATTTGTCCTCAGATTCTCTTCTTGATTTCTGAACAATTTGGGATAGTGCTTCTGTATCTTTTCTTCAGTTTCCCAGGTAGCTTCCTCAGTACCGTTTCTTTTCCATAAAACCTTAACCAACGGAATCTTTCTATTTCTTAATTCTTGGAATTTTCTATCCAGGATCTTTACCGCCTTCAACTCGTAGGTTAGATTAGGTTCTAGCCGGACTTCCTCTACTGGCACCACCCGTGTCTCATCGGCAAAGTACTTGCGATCTTCGGATACATGAAATAGATTATGGATTCCTGTTAAGCTTGCTAGTAGATCCAGTCGACACGTTGTTGGACCCACACGTTCCAGTATCTCAAAAGGTCCTATGTATCTAGGGTTCAATTTTCCACCTTTTCCAATTCTTGTGAACCCTTTCCTTGGCGATGCCTTCAAAAACACTTTCTCACCCACATCGAACTCTAAATTCCTTCTTCTTTTGTCGTTATAGCTCTTCTGTCTGTCCTGGACGACTTTCATTCTGTGCCTGATTATTTAAATCTTTTCTGGAGCTTTTTCAATCCATTCGAGTACTTTGGCTTTGTCGGTATCACTCGCTTCATCCATATCCCAATATAATGGAGATCTGCATTTCCTCCCATACAAGACTTTATATGGAGCTGCTTGAATTGAAGCCTGATAACTGTTATTGTATGCAAACTCCACGAGAGGTAAACAATCCTTCCAAATGTCTGGAAAATCCAAAGTACATGCTCTCAACATATCCTCCAGATATTTAATCAATCTTTCTGACTGTCCTTCTGTCTGTGGGTACGCCGCTGTACTGAAATGTAACTTGGTTCCCATCAGATTTTAAACATTTTGCCAAAGTTGCGACGTAAACTTTGGATCTCTGTCAGACACTATACTCACCAGCACTCCATGTAATCTCACAATTTCCTGTTGGTACAGTTTTGCTAAGGATTTAACTTTATCCATAGTTTTGACTGGTATGAAGTGTATTGATTTTGTCAATCTGTCGACTATGACCCATATACTGTCTTGTCCTCCTTTGACTTTAGGTAACCCAGTAACAAAATCCATGGTTATCTGCTTCCACTTCCATGTAGGAATTGGTAGTGGTGGTAACTTTCTAGCTGGTTTCTGATGTTCTACTTTAACTTTTTAACAAGTCAAGCATTTCTTAACATATTCAGCAATGTCTCTTTTCGTTCTGTTCCACCAAAAGTGTTTCTTGAGATCTTGGTACATCTTTGTTCCCCCAGGGTGTACTGTATAACATATCTTGTGTGCTTCATCAAGTATTTCATTTCGTATAGATGAGGGCACACAAACTCTATTCTTATATCTCAAGATTCCGTCTTCACCTTTACTGAATTTTGTCTCATCATCTTTCTCCTTGGAATTGAGACACTTCTTAATCCACCTGTCAATAGCTTGCGTCTTTATCAACCGATCCTTCGATGGTGACGAAATTATTAGATTCGCCAACTTAGCTATAGGAATCACTTGAACTGGTTTTCTCCCATTCTCCAATAAATGCCCTACGATATGCACTAAACTAGCCTTTCGACTCAAAGCATCAGTCGATTTTTGTGACTACATGATATGCATGAATTATATGTGTTATGAATGTATTTAATTGCTCATTGCATGATTTTGTGTTCGTTTGATATGGTTTTCGAACCGTTTTATTTGTTAGGGAGTTAAGGACCTAACTAGTTTTAGCGCGCCTTGGGTTCCGGAAGGCGTAACTCGAGTGCGGGAATTTGGATTCGAATTCCGGAAGATGCATCGGAATTGTAACAAAAAAAGGAAGCCCTGGAATATAACCTTGTAATTTTCTAAGTTCATTTGGACCTCCGAAACTTTACCGAGCCGAGCACCTCACACCAAAGTGACACCCTTTGACTTGTCTTGAGTTTGTGGGACCACTCTAACCCCAATTAAGCCTTAACCCTTGACTCTATGACCAAGATTCAGCTCTCTCTCTCTTCCCTAACCCTCCCATTCGAACCACACACAACCAAGAGAAGGAAAAGTTCAACTCCAAGAGAAGAAAGAGGAGGAAGAACCCACCACTATTCATCTTTCCAAGATTTGAGCTCAAACCTTGATCAAATCTCTTCCAACTCAAGAGGTAAGTTATTATTTGTGTCTGACTCCCTTTGTGATCATTTTAACTCCATTTTTCCAAGATTTCATCCATGTTTGAGCATGTTATGGCATATATGATGAATAGTGAAGGTTTAAGACATTTTAATGGTTCTAGCATGATTCTTTGTGAAATATTTTGATGTGAAGAATGTTATATGATCCTATGATATCCTATATAAATTCTATAAACTTCATTTAAGTGGTAGTCAAGGATTCATGAGTGTACCATTATTGCATTTTTGATAAACTTGAAGAACATGAACTTGTTTGTGCATCTCTTCCTTTCTCTTGAGTTTAGCTTTGTTTTTTGCATGTTTTAGGGCATGAATCTTTGAATCTTTGCTACATAAACCTTGTATGATGTGTTGACTTGGGGGTGGGATGGTTTTCTTGGTGTTTCAGGGCTGGAACATGGGCTGAAATTTGAAAATTCTAGGCCTGCGAGGGCTAACGCCCATTAGGGTCTTCTGCGTGTCGGGGGTCGGGGGGGGGGGGGAAGGGGGAGAGGGGGGGGGGGTGTAACACCCCCGGAGCGAAGGGTGCCACATCCCCCGCACTAGGGTCCAACACGAGTAACGAAATGGAAGTTCGCACCCGTATCAAACCGTAGCGAACGGGAGACACACAAAACTCACACCCTCGCTAGGCGGCCTAGACCCTGAAGAACTGCGCAAAATAAAATCAGAGTAGCGGAAGCAATTAAAGCAACTCACAAGCTAAACATATATCCCAAGATCATCACATATACATAATCAAAATGAGAGTAGGGTCAAGTACTCCAACTATCATGCTAGAACATATACAATATGTACAATGCCCTCTCGGCCAAAATTAGCAAAAGTGTAATCAGAATACATAATCTCCAAGTACATAAGCAAATGAGAAAGTAAACCACTACGGATGCATGAAAACTCAAGCTAAACCACAAGTAAACTCCAAAAGACACTTGCCGCCTAGCTTGACTCGGAAGAACCTGCAACTCAAAAGGAGGAAAAAGAGGAAAACAACAACGAGGGTTAGTCCTAGTGACTAGTGAGGGGGATACTCACGCACCCGATATACATATCGATCAAAGCATTTATCAAAACGGAAGGATCCCTGAACCGAGAGTGGTTTTTTCAAGCCAAAGTAGTTCCCGTGTTATAAATATATATATATAAAGTAAAAAGAAGGCAAAAGGAGAAATTGCCAAATTTTAAGTACTTAGAAATCCACTCTCGTTTCACAGATCATACAAAACTAAACCAACTCGGCGAGTACGAGTCACACACCAGACTCCCATATACGAAGATCAAAACAAAACAAATCATCATCCATCCCCAACACCGGTTGATAGAAGGGTTGATCGGCCCTAACTATCCACACACAGAAACGAGACAAGGTTTAATTACTACCTTGAAACCTTCGGCAGTTGCCTCCGCCGGCTCAAGAGAAACACCCTTCCTCAACCTCCTAAGGTTAGGTGAGACTCTCAAATGGAGGTGTTGATGGAAGAGCTCGGCGACCCCTCGGTCGTCCCGAGATTACCATACCACACTCCGGGGCCCAAACATATCACGAAAGTCACACAAACATATTTCAAAGCTTATCTTTCAAAGCCAATTCTCGCTTACCCACACACACTTGCATAAAACTTAAACTTTTCAAACGAAAGCAAAAATAGTCTATATACTTATACAAAACGTTTTCCAATTCTTATAACCAATGGAAAAATCCCGCAACATACGTATCACGCACGTATTTACCATATATTATACGTATTCGCATGCGAGGTTGGAAACCAATTAGGGTCGTAGGTCAAATAACTAAAAGAACAAAACCTCACCTTGTCAACGGACGTAGTGGAGACCAAAAGTATGACAACCGGACACCTACGGAGCAAGCTCGTCCTCTACAGGAAGATCCATTGAACAAGACAAACAACAAGGAACACTCTTAGACTCAATATGACCCACATTGACGCTCGGTACATGCGTATGTATGCTTATGATGCCAATGATATGAAATGAATTCACATTAAGGCCATTTACGAGCAAATAATTCATATAAGAGAATATATCATAAACGAGGATGTAAATCAAAGCACAAATTCATAACATAAGGCTTAGCACATTCTATGACAAGTTAGTCATGCAAACATACCAAAAACGAGGCAAGAAGGACCAATAAGAAGCAACAAAAAGGCGAAAGAAATCTCCTCGGATGCCACCCTGCTTGACACGGCCGTGTCAGAAAACAAAGGGGAACGGACACGGCCGTGTCAGGCGAAATAATTCGAAAAAAACATTTCCGAGGGCTTGACACGGCCGTGTCCATTTTCCTTTGTAAACTGACTCGGCCGTGTCAGGCGAAATAATTCAGAAAAATAAAGGTCGAGGGCTCAACACGGCCGTGTCCATTTTCCTTTGAAACTTGACGCGGCCGTGTCAGGCCTTCGGCCTGAGCAAGTTTTAGCGATAATTTGCTGAATATGGAAGCAAAAACAGGGTATTTCGGTTGGGGGCTTCAAAGAGACTCTTATGCCTTTCAATACACACACAACATGCATCAAAATGACACCAATTCAACAACATTCCAAGCTCAACAAGTAGCCACAATTTCATCTCCAAAAATGCAAGCAAACAAGGCAAGAATGAGGGGAAAGGAATGCATCATGTATATCTCATCCAATTCTCCAAAACTCATTAATGGAAAATGATCATATCTCAACAACCAAGAGAGAAGAAGCAATAAATATCAACAAGCGTGCTTTAGGAGTCATAAATCATCATCAAGTCTCAAGGAAACAAGAAAGGAGCAAGAATCAAACCAATTCTCCCAACTACAACTATTCACATGCTTCCTCAATCTCCTAATCCCACCAAGAAATTAAACTCAAAAGCATATAAAAGAGAGAAGAGAGAGAGAAGATTGCAACCATGAACTCACCTTTCAATTTGGAGAAGCCTTGATGAAGATTTGAGCTCAAAATCAAAGATATGGCCAAAAGGTTTTCTCCTTCTTCCTTGCTTTGCTTGGCTGATCGGTATTGATGAGAGAGGGGGAGAAATGGATCGGTTTAGGGGGGGTTTGGGGCTGAAATGGGTTAGCTAACTCAAGGCACAAATCATGGTTAAGGCTTAGTTGAGTTAAAGTGGGGTCCACAAAGTCTTATAAGGTCAAAAGGTGTCTCTCAAGCATAAGGGGCTCGTTATGGGTAAAATACGGAGGTCGTAATGAACTTAGAAAAATTTGAGGCTTGTCCCATCGAACCCGAATCGTCAAAACGAGTTCAATGGAGGTGACGGAATTCGAATCCGAATTCCCGAGCTCAAAATACGCGCCCCGGAACCCAAGGTACGCTAAATGCTCTTTAGCCTCCTTTAGGTCCCGTCTCCAAAACGAACCCAAAAAGGCAAACAAAACAAATACCAATACATGTACGAGCACATAATCGAGTTCATAAAGCATATAATTAATACATATCACAAATTCACAGAAATCAGAATTAAATACGGATCCAAAACGAACAAATACAAAGCAAGGAAAATTAAACGTTCAAAGATAACCAAATTCATATTAAAGCAAATAAGTTCAAATAACTTCAACAATTCACATTAGAAATGAAATATCACATAAGGAAATAATTGAATAGCGCACATAATAGTTTACCTGAAAAGTCCGGTCAGTCGGGATGTTACAGGGTGTAACGGCCGTTAGTCAGCAGTTGGGGCTGCTGTAGTGAGTAACGACCATTACTCAGGTTGTGAAGGCCGTTAGCCCCCCCAGTCCAACCGTTTATGTGTTTTTGTCGTTTGTTTGTTCGTTTCGTTCGTTTCCCTCCCCGATCTTGATCCTAATGTGATATATGCTTGTTTATATGTATGAAATGTTGTGCTATGAATTGTTGATGCATGAATTTGGTACCTTTTATGGTTGAATAATGTGTTATGCAAGTTGTATTAAGTTTATAGATTCCTTTGAGGTAAAATGTTCATTATATGACTTGATATGTTCTCCTACGTGCATGCATGACTTCGTACCTTGTTTGTTTGCCTTGCATGTAATATCTTTACTCATTTTAGGAAGTGTATGCATAGCTAACGTGTTATATGCAGTGTTTTCAAAACCGGACTGGACCGGCCTGTCCGACTGGTTCAACCGGTGACCGGTGCCTGGTCCGGTCCGAATTACCCCACAAAACCAGTGATGTTCGGACCGCTTCAGGACCGGAAAAACCGCCCGGTTAACCGGCGGTTTTGGTCCTGAAAACCGGACCGGATCGCCGATTTGCATAAAATTGAGGATTTTTTTTTTTTGGGGCATTTTTCTGAATTTCAATATCGCATGTTGTGATTTGAATATCATGTTTTCTAATTCCAGACATCTCTTCAGCTCTTCTCCACCAAAACGTTGCCCAAAACAATGAAAATATTGCACTAACCGAAACGGATCTGAAATCTTGAGTCCTAACAAAATAAATCTGAAAATTTGACAATAATTCTCTTCCAGCCGTCGGCCACACTGCGTCGCGGTTAGAAATGAAGGAAGAGTATTTGCTTAGAAATGAAATTGGAAGAAAAGGATTTGCAGAGAAATGAAAAAATGGATTTGTAGATAAATGGAGAGTGGAGGCTACAGAGAAGAATAAGTGAATTAGGTTTTAACTTTTAACTCTAGGTAAATGGAAATGTGGCGGCTAGGGCATAGGGTAGACTAGGTTTTATTTTAAATGTTGTTTTTATTCTTTTTCATTATATTTATAATATAATCACATTATCTAACATGATTATATCTTGAAAATTTTTAATATTATATATATATATGATATACAAAAACATAATAAATAATAATATTTAATATATTTCATCAATATTATAATATATATACATACACTAAAAATTAATAATATTATAATAATATTTATTTATTTATGACGTCGTACCGGTTCGACCAGTGGTTGAACCGATCGAACCGGTTGAACCGGTAACCAGTAAGTCTGCCGGTTCGATCTCCGGTCCGGTTTTGAAAACATTGGTTATATGAGGTGTTATGAGTGTTACATAAGAATTATGGATTCATCTAATGTGACATATGCAAGTTATGATTCCATATGATTTAATATAGCATTATATGACCTAAGTGCTCTCACATTGCATTCATCCTGCATCATTAGCATCCATATGCATTTGCCAAGCATCTAATTCATTCATTTTGAGTCTAAGTTAGTCGTTTGCTCTTTGCTTTGTCCTTAGGTTTGTTTCGTGGGTGACGAGGACGTGTGTTAGAAGTCTTTCGATTCGTTTCGTTCGGTTTGGTCGACAAGGTGAGGTTTTCTTTCTTTTAGTTAATATGACCTACAACCCTACATGAATTTTAAGCCCGCATGCAACTTATATATATATATACATATAGATACATGTTTGTTACGTATTTTGTGGGAATTGGCCCATTTGCTATGAAAACTTTGAAAACGTTTATATATATATATATATAAGCTACGTTTTTATTTGTTTGTTTTCGAAAAGGGTTGGTGTGTGTTTTGCATTAGCGAGCTTTGGACTTTGAAAGATAAGTCTGTGAATATGTATATGCCTTTTTGCACTTTGCCTTGGGCCCCGGAGAAGTGGTATGTGATCTTGGGTCGGCCATGGGGTCTGCGAGCTCTCTCATCAACATAACTCCACAAATGGGAGACTTAGCCCAACCTCAGGAGGTCGAGGGGGAGGCGGGTCTTCTTGAGTCGACGGTAACCCCGTCGAAGGAGCGGGTAGGATCCCCCTACTCATGTTTTGCCGAGAGCCTCGGGGTTAAGAGGGTGCGCCTCTTATTCCCAAACAGAGAAGGTTGGATTGACTTTGCATTTACTTTGCCTTTGTATTTTGTTTATGATATGAAGTACGTGGGTTGGAAACTCATACTCACCGAGTTAGTGTGCTTTTGCTTTCGCCTTGTTGGGAATAGTACCCTAGAAAGCCGATTAGTCATAATCTGTTTTGGGACTTTCCTAATATCATAGACAATCTTTGAATAATACACGATTGATTATTATCATAGGCAAACACTTCTTTATGTGCAATACGTGTTTTATGTGTTTCCATTTCGTGCGCATATATTAGAACACCTCTAATCCATAGGGCTCTTAGGGACTTTGCCATTAGGTGAATGACACATGAAATAAGCCCTAACTCAAGGCCGGATTAGAAATCACTCCAAGTCGATGAGTCCAACAAATAGTGGGAGTGTTGATTTGGCTCGATTGAGACTTGCTTGTTGGATTGCGTCCTTAAGACGGAGCATCCTGTTTCATGGGGTGTAAAGTGCATAAGTTGATGCGTACGTAATACATGAGGGTTCTCGTTATTAGAACGGGGAGACTGAGGTTTCCCGCGTGAGAAGATTCCTAAATGGGAAAGAAAGTTTCCACTCCAGGAAGAGCAAACTTCCAGATTAGGAAAAATCTCGCAGGTTAATGGCGTGAGATCGTGTCAATTTTCGGATTGCTGAGTTGTCTCGAAAATGCTGACTTGATCTCTTAGAATTTATAGTGTGGAGGACCTCGAATTGTTGTTGACCTGTAGGACGGACAAGCAAACGTGAGCTTAGGGTCGACAAAGGACGGGTAGCGGTGTTCCCTTTGTCGGCACTCCGACGCCCAAATCAGTATCGAGTGGTTTGAGAGCCTTTCGAGTAGCTTCGGGTGCAATAAATGTGCTTATGAGATGGTATTTATGAGGGGGTATTTATACCTGAATGTGTAATGATGACTGAACAGTGCCTCCTGCAGAAGCATTTAATGCACTGCACCTACTTGGTACTGCCTGTCAAGTTCATTAAATGCTTGGAGCGGCGGTGTGGGCCCCGAGATCGGTCAAGTACTATTCAACCTGAGTACCACAAGGTCGGTCATTAGCCGGCTAACCCTGGACTTACTCGACTTTATGTTGACTTGTCTCATGGGTGATCGACTCCACATTGTAGGGTGGTCAGGGTCCGTCTCTTTAGACTTGTCTCATAGGTGGCGACGCCGGATAGGCCCACATCATTAGCCCCCAGAAAGGCGATGCCAGGGTGACTTGGCGGCGACCTTTCAAATTGTAAGAAGTGGGTCCCAGGCGTAATCATGGCGACAGTTCGCCTTCGATTTTCCCACCCATAGTACCCCTATAAATAGCCCCTTAGAGCCTTCATTTTTTGGGTTTTGAACTTCAGAGCATTTTGAGAACTTCAGAGCTTTTCAAGTAAAGCAATCGGAACATTCGAGTCGATCACTCTCAGCAGCGAATTTTTCCGGTAAGCTCTCTCGATTTGATCTTCTTCTCTTTTGCAACTTCAATCTCTTCGATTTATCTATTTTTGAGAGTTCGTAATCGAGTGAGAAGAACCCCATCTCGAATAACATTTGACTTGACCCGTGATGCACACCTTAATCCTTGTTTCAAGGAGAAGGCGGAATTGTAGGGAATCCAGTCGAAGTTGTTAAGTTTGAGGAGTGGGATGTCTTCTTCGACCTCGACTAGTTCGGATCTATCGGATAAGATTCAGGGACCGGGGGATGAAGTTAACTCGCTCACATCCACTTCGAGTGAGGGAGAGTCTGTTCAATCGTAGGGCGCTTCGGAGGAAGCGAATGTCGAAGAAGTGTCGGAGGATTCTAAGGATACACATTCGACCTCTCCACTGGGCCCGGTAACCTCCGCCGAACCCATAACGGTCATTCCTCCGATTGGGATGTCCTTAAGGTCGTAGTTTTCGAGCAGGGAAGGCGGCGAGGGGCCCTCGACCTCAGAGCACCAAGAAGAAGAAGGTATCTTCATAACTTATGGGGCGAAGTCTCCGGCTCGAACGTTGGACAAAGATCCACAATTGGTCGACAATAAAGTCTCGCCTAAGATGTTCGAGGAAATACGAGACATATTATTTGGGAGAGACATGGAGTTGGAGGGCTATAGTGTAATTCGACCACGGAAAGGATAAACTATGACTGACCCCACTCCGAATTGCATAACCGTGACCTAGAAGATGGTCAACGCTGGGTTCTGTGTTCCCATTGATGACGATATCCTCGATATATTGAATCACCTCACCATCAGTCCGGTCCAATTGATGTCGAACGCTTATACAATGATAAATGGGATCCGGGTACTTATGAGGTACTTTGGCATCCCGATGTTAGGGGTCGCTAAAGAGCATTTCAAAGCGAGTGTGACCAAAGAGTCATCGGGTTCGGGCTACGGGTTTGTGCAATTGGCGTTCAAACAGAAGCACAAACTCACGACATCACCAACTTCCTCAAACGGGCAGACTTGGAAGCAGCAGTTGGTGTATGTCGAGAGTCCAAAGGGGTGGCCCAATCTATAGAATAGAATGTGGTGTTGGAGGCCCTCCTCGACTCTGCCGATTACTTCCCCTCGATGGAAACATACATTCATCCCGGACCTGTTATCTCTCGGTCAATTCGACTGTAAAAAGTTGATCGAGGACAAGGTGTTGGTGAACTTTGGCTTAGCCCCCGGAGTCTAAAGTCGAATTTTTGACCCTGGTACCACGAGCGCCCGAGTCGAGTGTCTAGCCTTTAAATTTTGTTTAAGCATTTTTCCTCATTCTTTTAGGTGGATTTTAACCTGCTTTGGTTTCCTTTGCAGATAAAGTAATCATGAGCAGACTAGCCGCGTTGAGGGCCGATATGGAGGAGCTCGAGGGGCAACAGCAAGTGGCCGCAGGGGCCGAGTTGGTTACGCCGCACAAGACGATGGACTCTCCACTCCCTCGTGAGGCCGATCGCACCGACGGAGGGCCGGCCCAAGGCCCTACTGCGCAATCCTCGAAGAGAAAGATACAGAGGTGGCGGCCCATCCAGAAGATAGGAAGAAGATGTAGCACCCGAGCGCAAGGTACCACATCCCCCGCATCGAGACCCGACCTGCATGTGAAACGGATAATCCATACACGAGCTAAATCACGGCGAACGGGGACACAACACACACACTAAGCTAGGCGGGCTAACCCTTAAACCAACAATCCAAAACTAAACGAAATAGAGTATGAAATAACAGAAGCAATACACGATCAAGATATATATACAATGAGCATTCAAGCTCCAAAATAGAATATTTAGAATACTAACGTGCCGTCATGGCTCAAACATGTACGCTCAATTCATATTTAATGCATAAGAGTCATAAATAATAGTATGAGCGCGTGTAAGACCCAAAATATAGAGCTAGAAATAAATGCGAGACACATTGACTCGAATTCCGGCCTAGCTCCACTTACACCTGCACAAAACAACTGAAACAATCCGGGTTCAGTCTATAGGAGACTGGTGGGTATTAAAAACAGGGCATAAAATATAGATAATGCGAAACTTAAACACATTCATGCATGTTATAATCCTGCAAGAAGTTTTAGAACGGTTTTCCCAAGTGGGTAAAACAAGAAGTCATCCATCGGGATTATAACTCTCATTTTCATATTCAATCAATAGGTTCTACGTGAGCCCGGCGAGAAGGCTAAGTCTCCAACCTCCATCTCGTGTAATCCTTTAAAGTATTAATTAGGTGCTCATGCATACAATCTTTCGTGCTCAATCAATCGATCAATCATAATCTTTCGATCATTCATAATCATACATATAATCCCCTTCTTCCTCTGGGCGGCGGACGGGTTTGCAAAGCCCGGCCACCTCAATCATTGGCCAGAGGGGTTTCATGAGTTCCCTAAAGGCACTCAGCTTCCTTTCTTCACTAATCTCTTAGTGAGTTCTGGACTCTGTAGTTTGGTGAAACTAGTGTACGGGTTCACCGTCAGCCTGTGCTTTCCCGGGTAGCCACGTACACTAAGTCTGGGGCCCCAATCAGTGCAATCAATCAATACTCGCAAAAACATTTAGGTAGGGTGTTTAAAATAATGAAAAGGCTTAACATTAAAATCATAGACTCTTTGAAAGACTCGATATAGGTATATAATAATTTGGTTTAAAACCTTTCACATTGGGAATATATATAGGGTCGTTTATCTAAATAGAAGAGAAACCCACCTTAAAGACAATAGAAATAGCAAGAAGAGCCTCACTGCTCATCCTCTTCTCCAACTAGACCCGGATCTGTGCAAAGAAAGCGAAGTGTAACTCAAATGACCATATAAGACGCTCGGCAATGTAATCAATATGATATGAATGCATAAAAGATGATATTATTTCATGAACACGTTCATGTGCACTATTAATGCATTTAAATCATATAGAGACAAGCCATTCATTCGGTATTAGAAGCGTTCATATTCATTTAAATCATAAATTTCACATTTCATGTCCAATAAATTCAAGGATTTCATATAACACTTATAACTCAAATATGTCAAGTTTACAATTATAAGATGGACAAATGAATTCATTCAAGTTATTCAAATAGGTAAGAGTGGAATAAGTAACAATTAATTCCAAAATCATAGAATAATTACAATATATTAAATAATACTAAATAAATAATACTTAAATTAAATAATACTTAACATATAATTTAATATATAAATAAATATGCATGTAATTATATATATACGTACAGCATGCAATATATATATACACTTATACATACTTATATCATGCATGCTTTTACAAAAAAAATCAAATAATTCATGCATGCAACACTATAACTACGTAACACATGCATTTAATATATATATACTACATACTCAATGCTTGCAAACATAAACACCATGCACGACTGCTGCGCTACAGACTTCAAATCAAACCCAATTTCAAAAAGTATGACACGGCCGTGTCCGATTTTATAAAATTATGGTAGCCAAGTCGAGAGATCAACACGGCCTCGCCCATTTTTCATTGAATTTGGGCGCGGCCGTGTTGCCTTTCTTCTCGCAACACGTAGCAGTTTCAGCAGCAAAAATGCAGGGGAAGAGCAGCAGTTTCACGCAGCAACTTAGGCACAAATCAACCAACAACTAAAGGCATGAATGCAACAAAAGACCAAGAATTCAGCTCCAAAACAACCACCAATCAGGCACAAAGTTCACGCAGCAGCAAGGTTCATGGAAGAGCAGTTTTTTGCTTGAAATTTCTCCAAGTTCAATAATGGAAACTCAATAAATATTCAACTATCACCAAATACATGACCATAAATGAAATAAGGGAAGTAAATTGGTCACTTTCATGCTTTGAATCAACTAAAAACTCCAAGTATTCAAAGGGATCAAGAATTTTAATCCAAACCTAACTATTCATACAACTCCTTCAATCTCCATGAATATAAGCTCAAAATTAGGGATAAATAGATCAAAATGACCAGAAATGAATGTATATAACTATCCTAAACTCACCTTGTGGATTGGATGAAGGTTTGAAGAGATTTGAGCTCCAAAATCTCCAAAAATGGCAAAGTGATTGGAATGAACTGGAAGTCAGGAACTTTGGCTGAGTTTCTCTCCTTGTGTGAGGGTTGGTTCGGTTTGGAGAGAATTGAGGCTGATATAGGGTTAAGTTAGCTTTCCAAAGACTCCAACCATGGTTGATTTGGTGAGAGATAGGGCTATTTTGGTGAGATGTGGCAGTTTTGGAGCCGTTTCGTTTTTCGGTTGGATTTCGGAGGTTCGAATGATTTTGGAAAAATATGAGGCTAAGTTCATTAAACCCGAATCTTCGATACGAGTTCAACGAAGTTGACGGAACTCGATTCCGAGCTTAAGATATCACATACGGAACCAAGGGTACGCTAATTGTCCGTTAACCCCCGATTTGGTTCCACAATTCAAAATAAATTCGTTACCACGTCAAACGAGATCGAAAACATGAAAAGAGCATACGAACATGTTCATAACACATAAATGTACAACATACTAAAATTTCACAAATTTTCGAATTCAATTCGAATAGGAATGACACTCAAACAATTCACACATGCGCATATAGTTCAAGAATTCAATTAAATTCAAATAATTCAAATATTTATAAAATAAACTAAAATTAAAATAAATAAATAAAAACTTAACATTATAAAATAATAAAATAAAATAACAATTAATCGTGCAAGAGAAAACAATCAAATTCCATTTGTAATTAAATTTAAAAGTCAACGAATTAGACTAAATTTAATATTAGGAAAATTAAAGATATAATTATTTAATATTTTAACATTTAATTATAAAATTAAATATACGAAATACTTATAAATAATTAATTTGCGCAAATTGATAAACACGTACATCATACCTGTACGACCGAAATATCGGGGCGTCATAGAAGAAGTCCAAGAAGGACAAAGACCCCAAGGCCTCCAAGCCCGTACATACGGGCAGGGATTCGGATCATCCAGTCGAAGGGAGTCAATCGAGGGAAACAATATTGACAGGCTCCCTGCTCTCGACTACGTCAGCCACGGAGAAAACCCCCGCCCCATTCTTCTTCGAGGCGATGAAGGCTACTCAAATGTCGTTCCAGCCCCCGGAGGATGACGTAGTCGACTTCTTCAAGATGCTCAAGATCTCTGAGCCGCATCTTCCTGGGGGTCTAAATCTTGTCGACCACGAGGGCCGTCCGCGCCGCGTTGGTTCAATGCCCCGGGACAATTGGGCCACTGGAGCGATCTACCATTGCTGCCAGACGAAGGTGGATCATGAGGCGAGGTGGAAGATGACGGATATCGAGCTGGAGATGGTGGTTGCTATAAAGGCGATCGGGGTAAGTTGTGCAATCACTTTCCTTTTACTCGAGTCAACATTTTAGTATAAGTTACTGAATCCCCACGTTCCCTTATGTTTCAGCTCGCACAGGACGTCTACCATTTGAGTAGGAGGGCCCAGATTTATAAGGAGGGGAGGACCCGCTTGGAAGCTAAGGCTGGCATCGACTCAGAGGTGGAGATTCTGAAAAAAAAGGTGTTGGATCTGGAGAACGAGAAGGCAGGCCTGGGATCCCAGGACAAGGCAACTGAATTGGCTAAGGCGGGGGCCGAGTCGACCTCTAAGGAGCTAAGAAAGCAGCTGGACGGCAAGAAAACAGAGCTGCTCGTGGCACATAAGAAACTCGAAGATCAGTCGACTAAGATGGTTAGCCTTTTCAAGGATGGAGAGGCGGCCGGAGAGGTGAAGGGCGCGAGGACGGCCATCGAGCAATGCCAGTGAATCTTCGACCAAGTGGTGGCCGACTCGGAGAGGTATGGGGTATATAGGTTCATGGAATCCCCAACCTATAAGCGGTCGACTGCGACCTTAAGGGTGGCAAACATGAAGGAGGGGTTCGATCTTTGCTTTGCCCAATGCAAGTTCGAGGGCCACATCCCGATTGATTACAACTCTAAGAAGATTGGCCTCATGTGCCCTGACCCCAGACCTCCGGCTCCTAAAGCTGCTGTCGAAGAGCCCAAGATCGACTGGTCGAACCATGAATTTGGTTTCGTTGTATCGCTGGCGAAAGCCATAGTCGTAGGCTGAGAAGAAGATTCAAGCAAGATGCTCCAGGGGGTCGACCCAATGGTCCTCAACCATGCGAGGGTGTTCCCGGAGCTCTTATACTAGTCGACTTCAGATCAAGCACCCGACAACGAGCATGCCCGAGTGAACTCTGATGAAGAGGTCGATTAGATCCACCCTTTTGCCTTAGCTTTAATATTTTCCTCTGTATTCTCCATTGTAATTCAGCCTTTCAATTTCGGTTCTAGTTTTGTTTTTTATTAAGCATCAAACCGACCTTGGGCGGCCGGCGAGTGCTCCCATCTTGCAAAATCCAAATGTAATTGATTCAAACAAATTTAATCAGGCTTAAATGCAGTCGTCTCTAAGTTCTCCTGAATTAGCATTCCTGATTATGCATGTTAAATTTCAACTTTCGAGTCGACTTGCAGTAATACTTGGCAATTCAGAATCAATTAGTTCAGATTATGTAACCCGCGATGGATATAATAGCCAAAGGATTTTCCACCCCAACTTATAGGTCGAACAAATAAAAGTAAGTGGTAAACGAATTTAAATCGACGCTAAGAATCGGCCTATTTAACTCATTGAGAGTATGATAGTCGAGTATGACAATCGAGTATAATGTTCAATTTTATTGATAAGTACAAGCTGCTACCCATTTACAACCTTTCAAACATAAAATTTCCTAAGGTTATGTGCGTTCCAAGACCGAGGCACTTGATAGCCACTCATTTCCTCGAGGTGATAAGCCTGATTCTTCCCGACTTTGGCGATTCGAAAAGGATCTTCCCTGTTGGCGTCGAGTTTACTGACATGTTTAGTTACATCGACTCGTTTTAGTACAAGGTCTCCCACTCGAAATTGTCGTGGTAGGACCTTCTTGTTATAACTTTTGGTCATGGATGCTCGATACTGCTGCATTCGACGAAAACCCTGTTCTCTTTTCTCTTCAATTGTGTCGAGCTCGAATTGCTGGTTTTTCTAGTTTCGATCGAGTCGATAATGACATACTCGACCGGTTTGATGTATTAGTTCAGCGGGTATCATGGCTTCAGAGCCATAGACCATCGAGAAAGAAGTCTCCCCGGTGGCAGTTCGAGGGGTTGTCTGGTAGGCCCATAGTACACCGTCGAGTTCTTCGGCCCATGCTCCCTTACTCCCGTCGAGTCGGGTCTTCAGATTCTGAACAATAGTACGGTTGGTGACTTCGGTTTGGCCATTGGCTTGGGGATGCCCTACTGAGGTGAATCGCAAGCTAATGTCATGCTTCAAACAGAAATTCTTGAACATTTTACTTCGGAACTGGGGCCCGTTGTCGCATATCAGTGTCTAGGAACCCCAAACCGGCATATGATGCTCTTCCAAAGGAAGCGGATCATGACTGTGTGAGTGATCTTTGGGACCGGTGCAGCCTCGACCCACATTAAGAAATACTCGACGCAGACGATGACAAATTGCTGATGACGAGGGGCGATAGGGAAGGGCCCTAAAATGCCGATCCCCCATTGGTCGAAAGGCCATGCTACGTCGATGGGGATCATCTCCTTTGGGTGCTGATGAGTGAGGTTGGCGTGTTTCTGGCAACTAGGGCACCTCTTTACAAAGTTGATCGAATCTCGTATTAGGGTCGGCCAGTAATAGCTGGCTCGAGACACTTTCTTGGCCAAGATTCGACCTCCGGCATGGTTTCCACAGGACCCTGCATGCACTTCCTTGAGAACCCCCTTGGCTTGGAAAGGTCGTAAACACCTCCCTACCGGTTCGCTAAAGGATTTTTTAAACAAAATTCCCTCCGAGTCAAGCGCGTAGCTGGCCGATCTAGCTATGAGTCGGTGCCTTTCCATTTTATTCTCTGGCAAGAATCTATCTCTCAAGTGTAAAACTATATCATCCAACCAGCAGGGCTCGGCAGGGCGGATACTGAAGACGGACTCTTGATTGTCGTCTATAGAGCGGGTTACATTCGTAAAGAATGTTATCGACCGGTCCTTTGTCCCCCTGAGGTCCTTGGCTACTTTGGAAAGGACATCGGCCCTCTCATTCTCTTCCCGCGAGACCTGCTCGAGTTTAAAGTTTTTGAACTTGGTAGCCCACATTTTCACTTTTTTGAGGTACCTAGCCATCGACTCTTCTCTCGCCTCCTACGCCCCGATGTACTGGCTTGCAACCAATTGAGAATCAGTCAGGGCTGTAAGATCATCGACTCTTAAATCCTTTGCAATCTTCATTCCCGCTATGAGGGCCTCGTACTCGACCTCGTTGTTCGTGGCTGGAAACTCTAGGCTGACGGCAAAATCAAGCTCATCTCCTACATTACTTCTCAGGGATACCCCTGCGCTCCTCCCCCAGATGAGGTCGAGGACCCGTCGACTGATAATGTCCAATGGCCCAAACTCTGGTTCTTTGCGACCGAGGAGGCTTTCTCTACTATGAACTCTGCCATGAACTGGGCTTGGTATGCTAACCTTGGCTGATTGGTTATGTCATATTGGCCGAGCTCAACAGCCCACTTGGTAAGTCTACCCGAGCTGTGCGGCTTCGCGAGTACCTGTCGGAGGGGTTGATCTGTCAGTACAATGACCTCATGAGCCTGGAAGTATGACTTTAGCTTCGGGGCCGTGTGAACCAATGCAAGGGCGAATTTCTCGATCTCCAAATATCGCGTTTCAGCCCCATGCAAGAGCTTGCTAACGTAGTAGACTGGCAAGTGCTTCTTATCCCGAACGGCGACCAAAATAGAGCTGATCACCTCGCTTGACACGGCCCCGTAGAGGTACAGGACCTCTCCGGGTTCAAGCTTGCCCAAGAGCGTGGGTGATTCGAGGTACTTCTTTAACTCCTCAAAAGCTTGTTCACACTCCTCAGTCCATTTGAACTCCTTGATGTTCCTTAGGATCTTGAAGAAAGGTAGGTTCTTCTTGGCCGACCTAGAGATAAACCTGTTGAGCGAAATAATTCAGCCAACCAAACATTGGACCTCTCGAATCGTTTTTGGGCTGGGCAAATTTCGGATGGCGTTGCTCGTTTCGGGGTTTGCCTCGATTCCCCTCCGGCTGACCATATAGCCCAGGAATTTTCCTCCCCCTACTCCAAAGGTGCACTTATTCTGATTGAGCTTCAAGTTGTATTTTCGCAGGAGCATGAACGCTCGCCCGAGATCTCGGAGGTGGTCACTCGATTTAGTCGACCTGACTATCATGTCATCGACATAGACCTCCATGGTCTTGCCTATCTCTTCCTCGAAGATCCGATTTACTAATCTTTGATAGGTAGCCCCCGCGTTTTTAAGTCCAAAGGGAATCACTCGAAAGCAATAGATCTCCTTGACAACTACGAAAGCGGTCTTGTCTTCATCCTCGGGAGCCATGAAGATCTGATAGTAGCCTTGAAAGGCATCTATCATACTCATCAACTCACAGCCCGCTGTAGAGTCGACTAACTGGTCGATGTTGGGAAGGGGGTATGGGTCCTTAGGATAAGCCTTGTTCATGTCCGTGAAGTCATTGCACATTTGCCATTTCCCTCCCGATTTGGCAACCAGGACCACGTTGCACAACCAGTTGACATACTTAGCCGGCGTGATGTACCCGGCATCTAGCAACTTGTTCACCTCTTCTTCGATTATCTCATTCCTTTTTACACTCAGGGTGCGTAATCTTTGCTTTATAGGTTTAAAGGAGGGGTCGACGTTGAGGTGGTGCATAATCACGGAAGGGTCGACCCCCACCAGATCATTGGCACTCTATGCAAAGACATCCGCGTTTTCCTGGAGGAACTGGATTAGGAGTACTTGTTCGTGTTCTTTGCCCCGGCTCGGGTAGGCCGACATGTGTGATCTTTTCAGCTTGGCCAGGTAGAAGTTCAATCTCCACGGTTTGACTGGAGGCCTCGATTCGATTATTCGAGAGCTTTTTCTTCTTCTTTGCCCTATTTGAAGTGCGGACTAGCTTGTCCCCCTCGGCCTCTAAGTATTCAATCTCATCCTCGTCTCCTTCGGGCAGACCCAAAATAGGAACCACCCTTCGGTCGGGCAATTTTACTTTCTCCATTGAAATCGAATAGCATGCCCAAGCTATCGGGACGTCACACCTCAATTCCCCAATGCCCGCCGGTGTAGGGAGTTTGATTAACTGGTGGTAGGTCGAAATAACTGCCCTGAGATTGATCAAACCTGGTCTTCCTAAGATTATGTTATACGCGGATGGGTGGTTGACCACGAGGTACTCGAGCTCTATTATCGACCTCTTAGGGAGGGTTCCCATGGAAGTGATCAAACGAACTCGACCTTTGGGGTATACTTCCGAACCCCCAAATCCAGTCAATGGAGTCTTAAGTGGATCGAGTTTTAAGCTCTTAGCTAGATTCATTTGATTAAGAGTCGCGAGATAAATAATATTGACTGAGCTTCCATTGTCAACTAGGGTTTTGGATACAGCGTAATTGGCCACGTCTAGCGTAACCACCATCGGACAACCAGGCATTTCGCCCTCCCGAGGTGGCATGCCGACTAGGTCCTTGTTACTAAAGCTAATATCCTGATCTACCCAACTCTTACTCGACTCGACCTCCATGACCTCATAAGGCTTATAGTAGTTTCTCTGGGCCTCTCTTCTCGTTCCCTTCCGGGCCGTCTTGGTATCTCCCCCCGTGGGCCCGCCCGCAATTATGTCGATCCGTCCAAGGCAGGGGAGGTTGTGTTCATCCCTTTCTGTCGGCTGCTTTGCTTCCCGATGCCGAGGAGGGGTATGCTCCCCCGCCCGGAGGGCTAGCTCATCCAGCTTCTTGATGAACTCTTGTAGCTCGCCTCTCTGAATCAGCCTCTCGATCTCGTCCCTTAGGGCGAAGCACTTGGAGGTGTTATGGCCCGTTTGCAGGTGAAAATGACAGTACTTTCCCGAGTCAGGGGAGTATAATGTTTCTTGGAGCTGCTCCTCGAAGTATGGTCAATTTGGCCTTTGTTATCTTTTCTTGGCTCGCTCCTAGACGACCGAGCAGCCTCTGCCCTCCGGGTCTGTGACGCCCCAATAATTCGGCTGTCCAGGTATGACATAAGTGTTTACCAGATTGCGCGAAATAATTAATTATACGTGTTTTATGTATTTAATTTTTATTTTAATTCTATTAAATGTTAATTATTTTATTTAATGTTATTAATATAAATATATTTATATATAATATTTGTGTGCGTGTGCATGGATATAATTAATGCATGCATTTCATATCTATAAATTATATATACATGCATGTATTATAAATTATATATATGTATGCATGCATTATTAATTATCATATATTATATACGTATTTATAGTATATTATTTGTAATATTGTTAATTTTATTGTTACATTGCGTATGAGTGACATTTACGTGCTTCGTTTCTATTTGAATTGATACCGGAATTTTGTGCGAATTTAATATGTTGAACTTATACGTGTCTTGTATATGAATATTTGTTCGTTTCGTATTTTCGGATTCATTTGCATGTGTTTCGGATTTAATTTGAATTTTGGAATCTAAGTTGGGGGCTAACGAGCACTTAGCGCACCCTTGGTTCCGTATTTAATATCTTGAGCTCAGGAACTCGGATTCGAGTTCCGTCAACTTCGCTGAACTCGTAACGAAAATTCGAGTTTAGTAAACATAGCCTTATATTTTTCTAACGTCATTTGAAACTCCGAAATTCAACCGAAAAACGAAATGGCGACGAAACTGACCTTGTTGCACTAAAATGGCCATAACTTATTCATTTGTTGACCAAATTAACCATGGTTTGAAGCTATAGAACCCTAACTCAACCACCTAACCTTCTGTACCATGCCCTAACCGAAACAACCCTCACACAATTCACAAATCTCAGCCAAAGTTACTGCTTTCCAGTGCTCTCCCGTAACCTTGCTTTCCTTGGAGATTTTGGAGCTCAAATCTCATCCAATCTTCATCCAATCAACAAGGTAAGCTTAGGGTTGTATTATATGTTCATTTATGATAATTTTCATCCTTTCATCCCCAAATTTGAGCATGGTTTCATGGGATTTTTGACTGAATTCGAAAATAAGAGGTTTAGAGCCAATTTGATGATCTTATTCAATTCTTGATGGTTTTGATTGATTCCAAGCATGAAAATGATTGTTTTGACATCCTCTTCTCATTTATGATCATTGATTTCATGGTAGTTGAAGTATTTATGCGATATCATTTATGGTTTCTTGAGAAATTTTCATGAAATGTCGCGTATGACAGCTTTTCTTGGTTGAGCTCTTTTGGAACTGATATACATGTTGAAATTGTGTGGATTTTCTGCGTTTTGATAGCCTAATTGACCTGAACTTATTAAGATTACTTGAGATCATTCTATGCCCAGTTTTCGCGTGAGTTTTGCCCTGTTTTTGGGACTGAAATGTTGCTGTCAAAGCTGTTGCGTCTTCTTGTTCTTTTGCTGTCAGTTTTTAGCCTTTTAACTAGGTTGTTCATGCATTATGGCTGCTGCATTTCATGCTTTGGGTTGCTGCCTCCTTGTTGCGTATTTTGCTGTCAAAAAACAGGGGAAAGTCTGCGTTTGTTGCTGCTGCTAAACGGGTTGACACGGGTGTGTCGTTCTTGTTTGTTCCAACGTGAAACGGGGGTGTGTAGTTGGTCTGAATTTCTGTACAGAGACACTGGGGTGTCTCCGTTTGTTCTTTGGGGGTGACACGGGGGTGTCACCTTGTAATTTCCATGCATATCTTGGTGTTGCCGTGAACTGCTGCTGCTCGTTCCTTTTCTTTCCTGCACGAAATGTTGATTGTTAATGCATGAGTTGCATGCATGTATTAGCTTAGTGCATGGGATTGCATGCATAATGTTTGCATGCATATATGTATATAATTATACCTAAACTATTTCATGCATGTGTTTTAATTGCATGAAAATTTTCATGAATTGGTTTTGCATGCATGGGCTACGTATGCATGTATATATAAATATATAAATCATATAATATAGTATATGTATATTATATTTAATTATATATTTATATATGTTTATTAAATATTAAATGTTATTTGATTTAATTGAATATTAGAATTTAAATGTTACCTATTTCATGTTTTATTTAATTTCCAAAATTTAATTGAATGTATTTAATTGTTTAACTTCTAATTGTAAATGTGATTGAATCTGTTTAATTGTTTATGTTCTAAATTTAAATGTGATTTAACTTGTGCTATGATTATATTTGAATTTCTTGAATTAATTTGATTGAAAATGTGGAATTATGAAAGTGAATGAAAGTGAATGACTTGATTATATGATTTAAATGTATTAATAGTGCACATGAACATTTTCATAACATAATTTTATCTTTTATATATTCATATCATGATCATTGCATTGTCGAGCGTCTTATTTGGTTATATTGAGTCTCACTTCACCTTTCTTGCACAGATTTTGATCCAGTTGGAGACGAGGCCAGTCAGTGAGGCTCGTGCTTTCTTCTTTTGACGGTTTAAGGTGGGTTTCTCTTCTGTGTAGATATAAGACCCTATATATACCTTCAATGTGAAAGTTTTCGACCAAAATTAATATATATATATATATATAGAGTCATTTTAAAGAGTAAACGTTTTCAACGTAAAGCCTTGTTTTATGAACCCTACCTAATGTTTTGGCGAGAAATGATCGAATGCACGAATGGGGCCCAGGGACTTAGTGTGAGTGGCTATCCGGGGAGGCACGGGCCGAAGGTGATCCCTCACACTAGTTCCACCAATGAACGACGTAACCGGACCTCGTTAGGAGTTAGTGAGGAATGGACGCTGAGCACCATCTGGGGAGTCATGTAACCCCTTTTGGTCAATGAATGGGTGCTCGGGCCTTGCAAACCCACTACCAACCCGGAGGAAGAAGGTGTAAATGTTAATGAATGTGCACAAAAGATTGATTGCATGAAAAGATTGAATGAATGAATGTTTAAATGGTTTACACAAGGTGTTGGTTGGAGATAATGCACGCCCACTCGCCGGGCCACTAATGACCTAATGTTAATAAATCGTTATAATCCCTTTTGATGATTCTATTCACCCACTTGGTAAATTCTTTAAAAACCTCACTTGGGATTATAGCTTGCATGTGATTGTTTAATTACCGTCATATGTTCTATTTATGGCCTGTCTTATACCCACCAGTCCCTTTTGGACTGAACCCGTTTATTTTTCAGTTGTTTTGTGCAGGTTTTGAGGGAGCTAGGCGGGAATACGAGTCCTAGGTCTTGCATTCGTCTCTAGCTCTTATATTTTGGTCTTACACTTGCATACTTTTATTTTGATCATTGTATATGTATAATGATGTGGAGCGTACATGTTTTGGGCCGTGATGGCAATTGATGATGTATATGAATGATTTTTGGAGCTTGGATGCTCATGGTACATATATATATGGTATATGTTCGTTTATTGCTTCCGCTTTAATGTTTTATGTTGTTTTATGGTTTTAAGGGTTAGCCCGCCTAGCTTAGAGTGTGTGTTTGTCCCCGTTCGCCATGATTTGGCTCGGGTATGGATCGTCCATTTCATATTCGGGTCGGATCTCGGTGCGGGGATGCGACACCTTGCACTCGGATGTTACATCCTTAAGTGGTATCAGAGCTTAGGGTTGCAAAACCCGGGCTCTCGTGTCGTGTGAGTCAGTCTAGGTCGTTCGGCTTAGGGACTACTTGACAATGTGTTGCATATACATCTCTTTTGTGCTTAATTAATTTAAAATTTGAATTCTGATTGAATTATTTGCATTAACATGCATAGACTAAAAATAGCACGCATTTTAGTGTTTATTGACAGGATGCCTCCACGTAGACATCGAGATAGATCTCCAGGGCGACGTCATCATCGTGATCGTACTCCTACACCTCCACCTCCACAACCACCGCCGGCAGAGGCCTTTGTTAACTCAGTTATCAATATTATAGATGAAAGGCTACGAGATTATGTACCACCGGCACCTCCAGCACCACCTGCACCTGTTGTACCGCCCGAGGCACCGCTTTCTATTATACTTAGGGAGTTTCAGAATCAAAGACCTCCCAAGTTCTTCAAGGGAAATGATATACAAGTGGAATTCTGGCTGAAAGAGGCAGAGAGGATATGGGAACTCATTCCATGTGAGTCCCAAGAGAAAGCTCGATGCACCATCACTTTAATACAAGGGGAAGCCTACTCTTGGTGGGAAAGCACACGGATTGTATTGGAGGCAGCTGGAGAGGAGATCAATTGGGAAATCTTTACAAGGGAATTCAAGAATAAATTCATCCCTCCCTCATCCCGCACTCGAAGATTGAGAGAATTTACCGAATTGAAGCAAGGATCGAGGTCTGTGGCCGAGTATATTTCAGAGTATGAGAGGTTATCCCGCTATGCACCAAATATAGCAGGCGATGACTTCCATAAGGCTATGCAGTTTGTTCAGGGGCTTCGACCGGACATTCAGACAGCTCTAGAGGAAGTTAATACGAGCACTTGGGCAAAGGCTACTTCAAAAGCCCTAAAGGCTGAAGATTCTGTGAATGCTAGGAGGCCAGTTTCTCGTCAAGGACAAGGATCAGGATCCGGCTGGGGATTTAACAAAGGAAAGAGGTCGATGAATGTACCAACTCCACCACAAAAAGGGCCTTTTAAGAAGCCTAGAGTAGGAGGTCCGATTGCACCCGTTCCACGACCACCTCAGGCTCCACCAGTTCCTAAGGGATCTCGCAATGATCAGCCACCGTGTACTTATTGTGGATGGCCAACTCATTCTTACAACAACTGCCGAAAAAGACTGAAGTTGTGTTTGATTTGCGTGAAAGGAGATCATATGGCTTTTGCATGCCCGAATAAGATTCCAGGATATCAAGCTGGAGCTCAGCGACCGATGGTTCAGGTACGAGCCTATGCTCTTGAGAGCGAGGAGCAGAATGTTGAGGTTGATCCAAACGCCGTGGTGGAAGGTACCCTTTGCATTCATAACACGAGCATTCATGCATTGTTCGATCCGGGTACCACTCTGTGCCTACCTGTTATTTGCTCAAATTCCTATTATTTTGTGAGTTCGCCTCTGGGAGGAAGTTTGCATACAGATCGGGTTGTCAGGGGCTGTTCAGTTTTGATTAAGGGGAAATATTATCCGGAAGATTTCATTGTTATGCCTATGAAGATGTATGGGGTAATCTTCGGGATGGATTGGTTGTATCGGCACCGGGCCGAAGTTGATTGTTTTAAGAAGAAGATAAAGTTGGGTGAAGAGTTGATTGGAGAAGTTGGGTCGAAGAACGTACCTTTATTGTCGTTTATGGAAGCTCGCAAGTTGGTAAAGGATGGAGCCACGGGATTTATTGCCTATCTCTTTAATAAACCAAAGGATCAATCAAGTTTTGAGGAAACGGTTGTAGTAAAGGAATATCCCGATGTATTTCCAGAAAATTGAGGTTCTCTACCCCTGGATCGGGAGATTGAGTTTGTTATTGATTTATATCCGGGATCAGAACCTTATTCAAAGACTCATTATAGAATGGCTCTGGCAGAGTTGAAGGAGCTGAAGATTCAACTCGAGGAATTACTTAAGAGTGGATATATCCGACCGAGTTCATCTCCGTGGGGTGCTCCGGTTCTCTTTGTCAAAAAGAAAGAAGGGATGTTGAGAATGTGTATAGATTACCGGGAGCTTAATCGGATGACCATCAAGAATAAGTACCCGTTGCCCCACATTGAGGATTTATTTGACATGCTGCAAGGTTCAAAGGTTTATTCGAAATTGGATTTAAGGCAAGGCTATTACCAGTTGAAAATCCGGGAAGAGGATATACCAAAGACAGGATTTAATACCCGGTATGGGCATTATGAGTTCGTAGTAATGCCGTTTGGTTTAACAAATGCCCCTGCAGCATTCATGGACATGATGCATCGGATTTTTCGGCCGTATTTGGATAAATTCGTCGTAATCTTCATCGATGACATTCTTGTGTATTCAAAGACTCTGGAAGATCATGTTAGGCATCTCAAATTGGTATTGGAGATGTTAAGAGAGCACCGGTTGTATGCGAAGTTTAGTAAGTGTGAGTTTTGGATCGACCGGGTTGCTTTTCTAGGTCATATTATTTCAAGTGAGGGTTTGGAAGTTGACCCTTCAAAGATCGAGACGGTTATTCAGTGGCAGAGTCCGAAAAATGCTTCCGAGGTTAGAAGTTTCTTGGGATTAGCAGGTTATTACCGAAGGTTCGTGAAGGATTTTTCGAAGATAGCCGGTCCTTTAACTCGATTAACTAAGAAGGAAGCTAAATTTGAGTGGGACGAGGCATGTGAAGCTAGTTTCCAACTCTTAAAGGAAAAATTGACTACTGCATCGGTATTAGCACTCCCTTAAGGCACTGAAGGATACATGTTTTATACGGACGCCTCGAAAGAGGGGTTGGGATGTGTTTTGATTCAAAATGGTAAGGTGATAGCTTATGCCTCGAGGAAATTGAAAGATCATGAACAGAATTATCCCACTCACGATCTCGAGCTTGCAGTAGTGAACTTCGCTTTGGGAAAGTAGAGACACTATCTTTACGGAGTTTCTTTTGAGATCTTTTCCGACCACAAGAGTCTCCAGTATTTGTTTTCTCAGAAGGAATTAAACAAGAGACAGAGACGTTGGATGGAGATGTTGGCGGATTATGAATGTACGATTCGATACCATCCAGGAAAGGCCAACGTGGTCGCGGATGTGCTTAGTAGGAAAGCTAGCGTGTCAAGTGTTCAAGTGGAAACTATGGATGAATCTGAGTCTTTCAAGCTAAGAGCTAGTATTCGGAATATTACCGTTCAACCGGATCTTCAGCAGAGATTGTTTGAAGCTCAAAGAGTGGACTCCGAAGTTCAGAGGTTGGTGCAGAAAGCTAGAAATGATTCAGAGAGTCCGTTCGGATTTGATGACACCGGACTTCTAAGGTTTAAGAACAGAGTTGTGGTTCCGGAAGAGTTGAGACGGTTGATTTTGGAAGAAGCTCATCGGTCAGGGTATTCGATACATCTCGGGGGAAATAAGATGTATAAGGACTTAAAGAAATTTTATCAGTGGAATGGACTTAAACGGGATGTGATCAACTTCGTGAGACATTGCTTGACTTGCCAAGTGGTGAAAGCAGAGCATCAGAAGCCATCGGGGCTACTGCAACCGTTACCTATTCCAGAATGGAAATGGCAGCAAGTGGCGATGGATTTCATTTCGGGACTTCCACGAGTGAAAGGTGGTTTAGATGGAATTTGGGTAATAGTGGATCGACTGACGAAGTCGGCACATTTTCTTGCTATTCGGATGTCGGATAAGGTAAATAAATTGGCTAAGAAATATGTTGATGAAATCGTCCGACTTCATGGAGTACCGGTTAGCATTGTATCAGATCGGGATCCGAGGTTCACTTCTAGATTTTGGCAAGAATTGCAAAGGAATCTGGGCACAAGGCTTCAATTCAGCACAGCTTTCCATCCTCAGACAGACGGGCAATCAGAGAGATTAATTAAATATTTGGAGGATATGTTGAGAGCATGTGCATTGGGTTTTTCGAGTTCGTGGAACGAGCAATTGCCTTTGATTGAATTTGCCTATAATAACAGCTTTCAAGCATCGATAGAAATGGCTCCATACGAGGCTCTCTACGGACAGAAATGCAGGTCATCGTTGTTCTTTGATTTGGAAGAATGGAATTGGACGAAGCAAGAGGGTGTGAAACGAGGAGAGAAAAAGGAAAAACCCTCTAAGGCCGTGCAAGAGGCAATTGATAAGGTCCAAATAATCAGACAACGGATGAAAGCAGCCCAGGACAGACAGAAAAGCTATGCCGATCACCGAAGGAAAGATGTTCAGTTTGAGGTTGGTGATACGGTCTTCTTGAAAGCCTCACCTCGTAAGGGATTTTCGAGGATTGGAAAAGGAGGGAAATTGAATCCTCGGTATCTAGGACCGTATGAGATTTTGGAGAAAATTGGAGATACGACCTACCGTTTAGACCTACCCCCGAGTTTGACCGGAATTCATAATGTATTTCATGTGTCTCAGCTTCGGAAATATTATCCGGATGAATCGGAAGTTATCCCCATTGAGGAAATGGAGTTAGAACCGAATCTCACCTTCGTTCAGAAGCCGATTAAGATTTTGGATCATAAATTCAAGAGCTTCGAAATCGGCAAATCCCAATAGTTAAAGTGTAACGCCCCCCTCGTCCGACGTATACGGGTTATTCGGTCATTTCTAGTTCGGTCGAGAGTTCGACCTCTTTGACCCCTCTTTTGCGTTCGGGGCATCGAGACGAGTCCGTAGACTCTAAGTTTGCCCCATTCTGACTTCGTTAGCCCGTTCTTCTGCCCGTTTTCACGTAAGAGAACCCGAGATATATACCCCGGATCCTCGTTTTGCATGCCAGAATTTCAGATCCAGCCTCAGTCGTCTTCTCCAGCGATATAACACTGTTCACACGCACTTCAAGGTGTATTTACACACACTAGCTCGTTCTCGCTCGTTTCTCGACGGAATTCGACGTTTGAGTAGTGGAAATTTATTAGCTCGACGAGCCCGTCACGATGGTACAAGAATCATGGCCCGAAAACCAACGGTGGTGGCGCTACGGCAGAGCAGCGGCGGCGGAACGAACACCCGCCACTTCGCCGCCACTTCGCCGCGGTCTCCGACGTTTTTCTTCAGACACGCGCCACCCCACCTGAACAATGAACTTCCGGCGCAACTCCAGTTTTAACGGCGCAGCCATCCGGGCCGCGGTTGGGCCGCACGCGCCGCCCGAAGTGGTGGTGGCCGACGCCCGGCACTGTAGCACGGCGGCTTCGCGGTGCTCCGGCGAGTTTCGCGGGCGGAGCTTGACCCTATTTGACCTATTTTGGCCTCCTGAGTCCGATTCCGGGGTCAATTCAAGCAACCGGTGGCCGTAGGTGGCGGAAACCGGCGGTGACGCAGCAGCGCGACTTTGGTCGGCGGTTTGTGACCTTTTCCGGCCGGTTTTGGTGGTGCTCCTTTTACAAAAGTTTCTTGGAATGACGAAACTTAGCGGATGGCATCGGCGGCGTTCCAGGAACCGGCCGTTGGCGGCAGACCGGTGGTGGACCTGTGTTGAACCGGCCTGGACCGGCGGCTTCTCTCTCCGGTGATTTTTCCGGTGATGTGACTTGGGGCTTTTGTAGGGCTCGTTATGGGCTTTCCAATGGTATGCTCGGATTTCATTTTCGTTTTACGGTTTCTATTTAATTTCAGCTTTCGTCCTTGGAATTTGGTTCGATTTCTCTTCAACGAAGTCCGACGTGTTTGCTATTTTCTAAAATTGGTTGAGGGCTTTTGTCAAGCAGGCCGAGGCGTACGTTTCTGTCCTTCTGGGGATTTTTCCGACCACCGGAGTCGGTGTTCCGGTGGCGGCCGGCTGCGGTGGCGACATTCCGGCGACCTTCGGACAGCAAGTTCCTCTCGTTGTGGTGAGTTCAACGCCACTTTCCGTTCGTCAATCGGATGCCCGGTTGATTTATTATGATTTATTTTGTATAATTTGAATATTTGGAATTAATTGTTTTAATTGCGATAAATTGTGTATTATTGTATTTGTCGATTAATATGTATGCCAACGGATATAAAATCATGTATTAAGTGAAATGTTATATGTATTGATGCTTTGAATGGTGAATTGAACCCCGTTTTGCCGAAATTGTATTAATTGTTAATTGTTTTAAAATGTAATTTGTTCTTGTATGCTTGATAATTAATGAATATGCAGTGTAGGGCATTTGAAAACATGTAATAAATTATGAATGTATGAATTCATGTTGTTGTTGAATGATATAATTGGAAATTTATAAATGACATCGTGAATCTATATGGAACTCCTAACATGTTATATGAATTAATTGGTCATATATTATGTGAATTTGTATGAAATGTAATATATGAATTTGTTTCATTTAATTAAATAAAATTTGTAGCATGCTATGATATGATTTAGTTGGCTTTGAAATACGTGCAATTTTATGAAATGTTATATGTGAAGTGATTTGATTGCTTTGTAAATGCGCCTTATATGAACCTGGTATGCAATATCTGAATTGAATAAGATTTGTATGAATTTATATGAAATAATGTGACATGCATTGCCTTTCCATTTTGTTTATTTAAATTAATTGTGCATAAGAACATCTCTTGATCTACTTTATGAATACGTTGAGCTATGCGATATTTTATTTTACAAGTAATTAGTATGATTATGAACTTGGCTTATGTGATTGCATTTCTTAAGTACTTGAGCATGTGCCGTGCGTCTTTATATGGTTGTCTGAGTCTGAGTCTGAGTTCTGTACTGTGTTTTGTGTGTTCAGTTGGTACAGGTGCACCCGGGGTGGTGATTTATGGTCGTGCAGGTTCCGGGGTGGACCACTTGCTTTGGGTTTTGGCTTTGTCTGGTACCATGTGAGGGTGCTTTCGTTCTAGTTATTTATTAAACCCTACAACCTTTATGTGACAAGTTTTGGCCAAAACCTTATGTATATATCTATATATATGTTATTTTCAAAGTGGAGTCATCGAGTAAATTATTATCGAGTAACCTCTTCTCCAAAATTATGAAATATGTTATGTTTATTATGAACTGAAATTTTTTGGTGAGATTGCATGTATGTTATGTTCACGGGCCCAGGAATTTAGTACATGTGGCTATCCGGGGAAGCAAGGGCCGACGATGATCCCATGTGCTGATTCTATTTATGTTCTACGTCGAAACGGATCTCGTCAGGAGTTTTGACGAGAAAAAGCTAGTCGGGCTTTTGAGGATTCATGTACCTCACTAGCCATTATGTATGAGGTGGACGGGTCTTGCTAACCCTTCCACCACCCGGAGGAAGAAGGTTGGAACTTATTTTATGATTATGACTATGATTATGTTTATGATTGATAGGCACCGTGCGGGAAGGCCGGGACACGGATTGCCCAAACGAATATGTTTAGGATATGATATATGATTTGTGTGTATTATGATATATTGCATGATCACCTATTTAATGTATCAATGATATTTGTCGTACACGGTCGGAGTTTGGTTGGAGATGATGCACGCTCACTCGCCGAGCCTTTATGTTTATGAATGATTTATGAACTTAATGAATTTAATATGAATAGTCGTAAAGTCTGAGCATTGCTTAGTCATTCTTTTGCCCTTTTGGGAACTAACTTTAAATAAAACCTTGTTCGGGGTTTATGACTTGCATGTGCATGTTTTTATATATATTTATCGCTCCTGCTCGCTCAGTCTTCTAGAGACTGACCCTCCACCTTCTTTTCCACTTTTCCGTTCTTGCAGGTTTGGGCTAGGCGGCCTTGAGTCTGTGTCGGTCTGTTTGATTTGTTTAATACTTTGTTTTGATTTGGGGTAGGAAACTATGTATATGAAATGTATATTTTATCCAGGTTGGTACTCATGATTTGGATGTATGATTTTCGGGACAGGTTAGGACAGGTGCTCGGTTTAGATGAACCCGTTTTGATTATATGTTTGATCGGGACAGGTTTCTAGGACAGTTGAACCCGTTTAGCTGATGTTGAGTTACTTTTTGAAATATATGAATTATGATTGCTGATTAAAGTTTTTGAGATTCATATTTTGTATCGCTCCCGCATTCAGGTCTTGCATAATTGCGCTTGTACAGGGTTTAGGTACCGCCTAGCTTAGATGGATTTTTGTTTGTCACCCGTTTGCTGTGACTTGGTGCGTGTGCGGACTTTCCATTTCGTATACGTGTCGGGTCATAGTGCGGGGGTGTGGTGCCCCACCGCTTGGGGTGCTACATCTTAAGTGGTATCAGAGCTACCAGGTTCAGAACCGGTGCTCTGGAGTCGTATCGTGTCAGTTTAGGTCGTGCGGCATAGGAATACTTGTGCATTGCATTCGTTTGATGTGAAATTTTGACTTCTCTGCATGAATTTGTTTGAGCTTATGTGATTGTGTGCACACTATGATTACGATTCTTGCAAAATTATCACTGTTATGCTTTAAATTTTATTAAATTACGTATTGCATTTGGATTACTTAAGTGTTCTTAATTGTTTTTATTACCTGATATATTCACGTACTAACCCGCATGCATAGATATTTATTCAATTTGTGAATTGCAGGGAGTTGTCTTGATGACAAAATTTTTAATTGATCGTGATAACATTTCCCGCTTCTATAAATTGATGACAGAAGATTCAAAACTACCATGCCTTGATTACTTGAATAAAGGATAAATGGATTTCTGAAAGAATTCGACAATATCTAGATGCTAACCTTATGGAAATAGGTATTATGCATTCATAGTACGTGCATCATGCATTGGATTAAATTATAATTATTTTGAACATTTGCTCTACTTGCTTGATTGCCTTCTTTGCTGGATATGAGTGCCTGCCATTTACATCCCTAATCCCGCATGCATTAGTTTTGTGGTTATATTTAGGTAATTTTGTTACCTGTTTCAACGAGTACTGATTTTAGTGGAAGCTGCATTGCGATCTGAATAGGAGTGGATCAGAAAGTGGACAGTTGATTTAACAAACTCGGGGTATAGGGTGGATAAAAAAAAGATGTCTGTATACAAGGGAAACAAGAGACCTTTTTAACTAACGTGGTGTCTTCAGGATATATACTTAATTACCTGGAGGTACTCGGGGTTAGCAAATTTTATAAGGAAGTCAGAATTTCTAAATCCGAATGGCATAAGGTGACAATGAAGAGATTTGGGCACTTGTACAATTCAGAAAATTCTAAAGAGGGAATCGGATTACTATTATAGAGACACCACCAGAGTAGTTACTCTTACACAAAGGAAAAAGGGGGAAAATTTTGTAAGCTATGGGATTTAGTGCTGAGATCATTGAAGATCAAATCCACCAAATATTGAGGATAAGGGCAAAATTTATAATGACGGTGTACTAAGTAAGATCGTTTAAAGATTCTTCATTTATTCCCCGACGATGGTCCTGAGAGATTTTACCGTTGGAAGAAATAGCAATTCCCGATTATCGAGGATTTTACTGGGATTTCAAGAGACCCCACGGATCACTTTACTCCGAGAATTAAGTGAGACGGTCCAAGACCATTTGGGCACCCGAGAATCTAAGGGAATACTAAAGAATTCAAGTTTGAACGGGGAGTTGGAACTATGGCCAGCTATGGATTCGATTATCCTTCCAAATTAAAGAATTACCAACCTCGACTTCAATTCCATGGTGAACGGTACCTTAAGCATACATGGCATTTGCACCCATGCATTTTACAAGCAATTATATTTTATTTTGTTTGATGTATGTGACAACGTGTAATGTTTGGTGTTGCTCGATTGTAATAACGTGACTAACTGCTTTAATTTTTCATAACTTAAAATTTGTTGTTTTGTTGTTAATTCTTGTAAACTGAATGGAATACTGTGTGAATTGTTCGTGTCTCTATGTTTATAATTTCTTTGGTTACTCACTAACCCTTCATGCACATACAAGCATATTGTGGTTTTATTTTTCAGAGATTCCATCGCGATATCCCCCTTGAGTAGAAGCATGGATGTTGAATTAATACTCTAGGGACACCGATATCAGTAGTGTTAAGGTACACTAAACATGCATCACATGTTTTGCATCAAGTGTTACTTTAATATGTGTATGTATGAATGCTGAGTAAGTGAACTTGTGTGCTAGAGAGTTGTTGAGATCTCTCTATTTATGTGTTAGGGGGATATGGGATTCTCCCTATTTATGTGATAGAAAGATGTTGGATTCTTTCTAATTATGTGAGCAAGAGATGCTGGATTCTCTTGGTGTTAGATATTTGGGAGATGCTGGATTCTCTCGAATTTAGGGGTTTGAGAAATGCTGGATTTTCTCAAACTAGAATGTTTCGAAGATGTGGAAGTCTGCCAGACTTAGGTTGAGAGACGGGGTTCTCTCAATTCTGTGCCTGAGAGACGGGGTTCTCTCTTTTGATGTGCTGGGAGACGGGGCTCTCTCTCTTGTGTGCTGAGAGATGGGATTCTCTCTTGTTTGTTGCGCCTTAGATACGGGTGGCCTGACAGCAGCTAGCAAGCGATGAGGGTGCGACGGTATTGAGCTTTGGTTGCAGTGGCCTAGTGGAGATTGAACGAGTTTAAATCGACCAACGGTCAAGTGTTGAACAAACCGCTGAGACTACGGAACTCTTAGGGGAGTTGATGTAATTAATGGGAGTAAACTTCACAGCCAGGGCTTTGACTCCACACGATTTCAGGAGATGGATTGAAATATTCCAACTCGAAGCTTTATGACTCAGTAATAGGACCTGAGGACAGGTCCTTTTGAAGGAGGGAAGATTGCAACGCCCCGCTCGTCCGACGTATACGAGTTATTCGGTCATTTCTCGTTTGGTCGAGAGTTGACCTCTTTGACCCCTCTTTTGCGTTCGGGGCATCGAGACGAGTCCGTAGACTCTAAGTTTGCCCCATTCTGACTTCGTTAGCCCGTTCTTCTGCCCGTTCTCGCGTAAGAGGACCCGAGATATATACCCTAGATCCTCGTTTTGCGTGCCAAAATTTCAGATCCAGCCTCAGTCGTCTTCTCCAGCGATATAACACTGTTCACATGCACTTGAAGGTGTATTTACACACACTAGCTCGTTCTCGATCGTTTCTCGACGGAATTCGACGTTTGAGTAGTGGAAATTTATCAGCTCGACGAGCCCGTTACGATGGTACAAGAATCACGGCCCGAAAACCAACGGTGCTGGCGCTACGGCAGAGCAGCGGTGACGGAACGAACACCCGCCACTTCGCAGCCACTTCGCGGCGGTCTCCGACGTTTTTCTTCAGACACTCGCCACCCCACCTGAACAATGAACTTCCGGCGCAACTCCAGTTTTAACGGCGCGGCCATCCGGGCCGCGGTTGGGCCGCACGCGCCGCCCGGCACTGTAGCACGGCGGCTTCGCGGTGCTCCGGCAAGTTTTGCGGGCGGAGCTTGAACCTATTCGACCTGTTTTGGCCTCCTGAGTCCGATTCCGGGGTCAATTCAAGCAACCGGTGGCCGTAGGTGGCTGAAACCGGCGGTGACGCAGCGGCGCGACTTTGGCCGGCGGTTTGGGAGCTTTTTCGACCGGTTTTGGTGGTGCTCCTTTTACAAAAGTTGCTTGGAATGACGAAACTTAGCGGATGGCATCGGCGGCGTCCCAGGAACCGGCCGCTGGCGGCGGACCGGTGGTGAACCGGCCTGGACCGGCGGCTTCTCTCTCCGGCGATTTTTCCGGTGATGTGACTTGGGGCTTTTGTAGGGCTCGTTACAGGCTTTCCAACGGTATGCTCGGATTTCATTTTCGTTTTACGGTTTGTATTTAATTTCAGTTTTCGTCCTTGGAATTTGGTTCGGTTTTTCTTCAACGAAGTCCGACGTGTTTGCTATTTTCTGAAATTGGTTGAGGGCTTTTGTCAAGCAGGCCGAGGCGTACGTTTCTGTCCTTCCGGGGATTTTTCCGACCACCGGAGGCGGTGTTCAGGTGTTGGGCGGTGACTGTTACACTGGCTGCGGTGGCGACATTTCGGCGACCTTCGGACAGCAAGTTCCTCTCGTTGTGGTGAGTTCAACGCCACTTTCCGTTCGTCAATCGGATGCCCGGTTGATTTATTGTGATTTATTTTATATAATTTGAATATTTGGAATTAATTGTTTTAATTGCGATAAATTGTGTATTATTGTATTTGTCGATTAATATGTATGCCAACGGATATAAAATCATGTATTAAGTGAAATGTGATATGTATTGATGCTTTGAATGGTGAATTGAACCCCGTTATGCCGAAATTGTATTAATTGTTAATTGTTTTAAAATGTAATTTGTTCTTGTATGCTTGATAATTAATGAATATGCAGTGTAGGGCATTTGAAAACATGTAATAAATTATGAATGTATGAATTCATGTTGTTGGTGAATGATATAATTGGAAATTTATAAATGACTTCGTGAATCTATATGGAACTCGTAACATGTTATATGAATTAATTGGTCATATATTATGTGAATTTGTATGAAATGTAATATATGAATTTGTTTGATTTAATTAAATAAAATTTGTAGCATGCTATGATATGATTTAGTTGGCTTTGAAATACGTACAATTTTATGAAATGTTATATGTGAAGTGATTTGATTGCTTTGTAAATGCGCCTTATATGAACCTGATATGCAATATCTGAATTGAATAAGATTTGTATGAATTTATATGAAATAATGTGACATGCATTGCCTTTCCATTTTGTTTATTTAAATTAATTGTGCATAAGAACATCTCCTGATCTACTTTATGAATACGTTGAGCTATGCGATATTTTATTTTACAAGTAATTAGTATGATTATGAACTTGGCTTATGTGATTGCATTTCTTAAGTACTTGAGCATGTGCCGTGCGTCTTTATATGGTTGTCTGAGTCTGAGTCTGAGTTCTGTACTGTGTTTTGTGTGTTCAGTTGGTACAGGTGCACCCGGGGTGGTGATTTATGGTCGTGCAGGTTCCGGGGTGGACCACTTGCTTTGGGTTTTGGCTTTGTCTGGTACCAGGTGAGGGTGCTTTCGTTCTAGTTATTTATTAAACCCTACAACCTTTATGTGACAAGTTTTGGCCAAAACCTTATGTATATATCTATATATATGTTATTTTCAAAGTGGAGTCATCGAGTAAATTATTATCGAGTAACCTCTTCTCCAAAATTATGAAATATGTTATGTTTATTATGAACTGAAATTTTTTGGTGAGATTGCATGTATGTTATGTTCACGGGCCCAGGAATTTAGTACATGTGGCTATCCGGGGAGGCAAGGGCCGACGATGATCCCATGTGCTGATTCTATTTATGTTCTACGTCGAAACGGATCTCGTCAGGAGTTTTGACGAGAAAAAGCTAGTCGGGCTTTTGAGGATTCATGTACCTCACTAGCCATTATGTATGAGGTGGACGGGTCTTGCTAACCCTTCCACCACCCGGAGGAAGAAGGTTGGAACTTATTTTATGATTATGACTATGATTATGTTTATGATTGATAGGCACCGTGCGGGAAGGCCGGGACACGGATTGCCCAAACGAATATGTTTAGGATATGATATATGATTTGTGTGTATTATGATATATTGCATGATCACCTATTTAATGTATCAATGATATTTGTCGTACACGGTCAGAGTTTGGTTGGAGATGATGCACGCTCACTCGCCGAGCCTTTATGTTTATGAATGATTTATGAACTTAATGAATTTAATATGAATAGTCGTAAAGTCTGAGCATTGCTTAGTCATTCTTTTGCCCTTTTGGGAACTAACTTTAAATAAAACCTTGCTCGGGGTTTATGACTTGCATGTGCATGTTTTTATATATATTTATCGCTCCTGCTCGCTCAGTCTTCTAGAGACTGACCCTCCACCTTCTTTTCCACTTTTCCGTTCTTGCAGGTTTGGGCTAGGCGGCCTTGAGTCTGTGTCGGTCTGTTTGATTTGTTTAATACTTTGTTTTGATTTGGGGTAGGAAACTATGTATATGAAATGTATATTTTATGCAGGTTGGTACTCATGATTTGGATGTATGATTTTCGGGACAGGTTAGGACAGGTGCTCGGTTTAGATGAACCCGTTTTGATTATATGTTTGATCGGGACAGGTTTCTAGGACAGTTGAACCCGTTTAGCTGATGTTGAGTTACTTTTTGAAATATATGAATTATGATTGCTGATTAAAGTTTTTGAGATTCATATTTTGTATCGCTCCCGCATTCAGGTCTTGCATAATTGCGCTTGTACAGGGTTTAGGTACCGCCTAGCTTAGATGGATTTTTGTTTGTCACCCGTTTGCTGTGACTTGGTGCGTGTGCGGACTTTCCATTTCGTATACGTGTCGGGTCATAGTGCGGGGGTGTGGTGCCCCACCGCTTGGGGTGCTACATCTTAAGTGGTATCAGAGCTACCAGGTTCAGAACCGGTGCTCTGGAGTCGTATCGTGTCAGTTTAGGTCGTGCGGCATAGGAATACATGTGCATTGCATTCGTTTGATGTGAAATTTTGACTTCTCTGCATGAATTTGTTTGAGCTTATGTGATTGTGTGCACACTATGATTACGATTCTTGCAAAATTATCACTGTTATGCTTTAAATTTTATTAAATTACGTATTGCATTTGCATTACTTAAGTGTTCTTAATTGTTTTTATTACCTGATATATTCACGTACTAACCCGCATGCATAGATATTTATTCAATTTGTGAATTGCAGGGAGTTGTCTTGATGACAAAATTTTTAATTGATCGTGATAACATTTCCCGCTTCTATAAATTGATGACAGAAGATTCAAAACTACCATGCCTTGATTACTTGAATAAAGGATAAATGGATTTCTGAAAGAATTCGACAATATCTAGATGCTAACCTTATGGAAATAGGTATTATGCATTCATAGCACGTGCATCATGCATTGGATTAAATTATAATTATTTTGAACATTTGCTCTACTTGCTTGATTGCCTTCTTTGCTGGATATGAGTGCCTGCCATTTACATCCCTAATCCCACATGCATTAGTTTTGTGGTTATATTTAGGTAATTTTGTTACCTGTTTCAACGAGTACTGATTTTAGTGGAAGCTGCATTGCGATCTGAATAGGAGTGGATCAGAAAGTGGACAGTTGATTTAACAAACTCGGGGTATAGGGTGGATAAAAAAAAGATGTCTGTATACAAGGGAAACAAGAGACCTTTTTAACTAACGTGGTGTCTTCAGGATATATACTTAATTACCTGGAGGTACTCGGGGTTAGCAAATTTTATAAGGAAGTCAGAATTTCTAAATCCGAATGGCATAAGGTGAAAATGAAGAGATTTGGGCACTTGTACAATTCAGAAAATTCTAAAGAGGGAATCGGATTACTATTATAGAGACACCACCAGAGTAGTTACTCTTACACAAAGGAAAAAGGGGGAAAATTTTGTAAGCTATGGGATTTAGTGCTGAGATCATTGAAGATCAAATCCACCAAATATTGAGGATAAGGGCAAAATTTATAATGACGGTGTACTAAGTAAGATCGTTTAAAGATTCTTCATTTATTCCCCGACGATGGTCCTGAGAGATTTTACCGTTGGAAGAAATAGCAATTCCCGATTATCGAGGATTTTACTGGGATTTCAAGAGACCCCACGGATCACTTTACTCCGAGAATTAAGTGAGACGGTCCAAGACCATTTGGGCACCCGAGAATCTAAGGGAATACTAAAGAATTCAAGTTTGAACGGGGAGTTGGAACTATGGCCAACTACGGATTCGATTATCCTTCCAAATTAAAGAATTACCAACCTCGACTTCAATTCCATGGTGAACGGTACCTTAAGCATACATGGCATTTGCACCCATGCATTTTACAAGCAATTATATTTTATTTTGTTTGATGTATGTGACAACGTGTAATGTTTGGTGTTGCTCGATTGTAATAACGTGACTAACTGCTTTAATTTTTCATAACTTAAAATTTGTTGTTTTGTTGTTAATTCTTGTAAACTGAATGGAATACTGTGTGAATTGTTCGTGTCTCTATGTTTATAATTTCTTTGGTTACTCACTAACCCTTCATGCACATACAAGCATATTGTGGTTTTATTTTTCAGAGATTCCATCGCGATATCCCCCTTGAGTAGAAGCATGGATGTTGAATTAATACTCTAGGGACACCGATATCAGTAGTGTTAAGGTACACTAAACATGCATCACATGTTTTGCATCAAGTGTTACTTTAATATGTGTATGTATGAATGCTGAGTAAGTGAACTTGTGTGCTAGAGAGTTGTTGAGATCTCTCTATTTATGTGTTAGGGGGATATGGGATTCTCCCTATTTATGTGATAGAAAGATGTTGGATTCTTTCTAATTATGTGAGCAAGAGATGCTGGATTCTCTTGGTGTTAGATATTTGGGAGATGCTGGATTCTCTCGAATTTAGGGGTTTGAGAAATGCTGGATTTTCTCAAACTAGAATGTTTGGAAGATGTGGAAGTCTGCCAGACTTAGGTTGAGAGACGGGGTTCTCTCAATTCTGTGCCTGAGAGACGGGGTTCTCTCTTTTGATGTGCTGGGAGACGGGGCTCTCTCTCTTGTGTGCTGAGAGATGGGATTCTCTCTTGTTTGTTGCGCCTTAGATACGGGTGGCCTGACAGCAGCTAGCAAGCGATGAGGGTGCGACGGTATTGAGCTTTGGTTGCAGTGGCCTAGTGGAGATTGAACGAGTTTAAATCGACCAACGGTCAAGTGTTGAACAAACCGCTGAGACTACGGAACTCTTAGGGGAGTTGATGTAATTAATGGGAGTAAACTTCACAGCCAGGGCTTTGACTCCACACGATTTCAGGAGATGGATTGAAATATTCCAACTCGAAGCTTTATGACTCAGTAATAGGACCTGAGGACAGGTCCTTTTGAAGGAGGGAAGATTGCAACGCCCCGCTCGTCCGACGTATACGAGTTATTCGGTCATTTCTCGTTTGGTCGAGAGTTGACCTCTTTGACCCCTCTTTTGCGTTCGGGGCATCGAGACGAGTCCGTAGACTCTAAGTTTGCCCCATTCTGACTTCGTTAGCCCGTTCTTCTGCCCGTTCTCGCGTAAGAGGACCCGAGATATATACCCTAGATCCTCGTTTTGCGTGCCAAAATTTCAGATCCAGCCTCAGTCGTCTTCTCCAGCGATATAACACTGTTCACATGCACTTGAAGGTGTATTTACACACACTAGCTCGTTCTCGATCGTTTCTCGACGGAATTCGACGTTTGAGTAGTGGAAATTTATCAGCTCGACGAGCCCGTTACGATGGTACAAGAATCACGGCCCGAAAACCAACGGTGCTGGCGCTACGGCAGAGCAGCGGTGACGGAACGAACACCCGCCACTTCGCAGCCACTTCGCGGCGGTCTCCGACGTTTTTCTTCAGACACGCGCCACCCCACCTGAACAATGAACTTCCGGCGCAACTCCAGTTTTAACGGCGCGGCCATCCGGGCCGCGGTTGGGCCGCACGCGCCGCCCGGCACTGTAGCACGGCGGCTTCGCGGTGCTCCGGCAAGTTTTGCGGGCGGAGCTTGAACCTATTCGACCTGTTTTGGCCTCCTGAGTCCGATTCCGGGGTCAATTCAAGCAACCGGTGGCCGTAGGTGGCTGAAACCGGCGGTGACGCAGCGGCGCGACTTTGGCCGGCGGTTTGGGAGCTTTTTCGACCGGTTTTGGTGGTGCTCCTTTTACAAAAGTTGCTTGGAATGACGAAACTTAGCGGATGGCATCGGCGGCGTCCCAGGAACCGGCCGCTGGCGGCGGACCGGTGGTGAACCGGCCTGGACCGGCGGCTTCTCTCTCCGGCGATTTTTCCGGTGATGTGACTTGGGGCTTTTGTAGGGCTCGTTACAGGCTTTCCAACGGTATGCTCGGATTTCATTTTCGTTTTACGGTTTGTATTTAATTTCAGTTTTCGTCCTTGGAATTTGGTTCGGTTTTTCTTCAACGAAGTCCGACGTGTTTGCTATTTTCTGAAATTGGTTGAGGGCTTTTGTCAAGCAGGCCGAGGCGTACGTTTCTGTCCTTCCGGGGATTTTTCCGACCACCGGAGGCGGTGTTCAGGTGTTGGCCGGTGACTGTTACACTGGCTGCGGTGGCGACATTTCGGCGACCTTCGGACAGCAAGTTCCTCTCGTTGTGGTGAGTTCAACGCCACTTTCCGTTCGTCAATCGGATGCCCGGTTGATTTATTGTGATTTATTTTATATAATTTGAATATTTGGAATTAATTGTTTTAATTGCGATAAATTGTGTATTATTGTATTTGTCGATTAATATGTATGCCAACGGATATAAAATCATGTATTAAGTGAAATGTGATATGTATTGATGCTTTGAATGGTGAATTGAACCCCGTTATGCCGAAATTGTATTAATTGTTAATTGTTTTAAAATGTAATTTGTTCTTGTATGCTTGATAATTAATGAATATGCAGTGTAGGGCATTTGAAAACATGTAATAAATTATGAATGTATGAATTCATGTTGTTGGTGAATGATATAATTGGAAATTTATAAATGACTTCGTGAATCTATATGGAACTCGTAACATGTTATATGAATTAATTGGTCATATATTATGTGAATTTGTATGAAATGTAATATATGAATTTGTTTGATTTAATTAAATAAAATTTGTAGCATGCTATGATATGATTTAGTTGGCTTTGAAATACGTACAATTTTATGAAATGTTATATGTGAAGTGATTTGATTGCTTTGTAAATGCGCCTTATATGAACCTGATATGCAATATCTGAATTGAATAAGATTTGTATGAATTTATATGAAATAATGTGACATGCATTGCCTTTCCATTTTGTTTATTTAAATTAATTGTGCATAAGAACATCTCCTGATCTACTTTATGAATACGTTGAGCTATGCGATATTTTATTTTACAAGTAATTAGTATGATTATGAACTTGGCTTATGTGATTGCATTTCTTAAGTACTTGAGCATGTGCCGTGCGTCTTTATATGGTTGTCTGAGTCTGAGTCTGAGTTCTGTACTGTGTTTTGTGTGTTCAGTTGGTACAGGTGCACCCGGGGTGGTGATTTATGGTCGTGCAGGTTCCGGGGTGGACCACTTGCTTTGGGTTTTGGCTTTGTCTGGTACCAGGTGAGGGTGTTTTCGTTCTAGTTATTTATTAAACCCTACAACCTTTATGTGACAAGTTTTGGCCAAAACCTTATGTATATATCTATATATATGTTATTTTCAAAGTGGAGTCATCGAGTAAATTATTATCGAGTAACCTCTTCTCCAAAATTATGAAATATGTTATGTTCATTATGAACTGAAATGTTTAGGCGAGATTGCATGTATGTTATGTTCACGGGCCCAGGAATTTAGTACATGTGGCTATCCGGGGAGGCAAGGGCCGACGATGATCCCATGTGCTGATTCCATTTATGTTCTACGTCGAAACGGATCTCGTCAGGAGTTTTGACGAGAAAACGCTAGTCGGGCTTTTGAGGATTCATGTACCTCACTAGCCATTATGTATGAGGTGGACGGGTCTTGCTAACCCTTCCACCACCCGGAGGAAGAAGGTTGGAACTTATTTTATGATTATGACTATGATTATGTTTATGATTGATAAGCACCGTGCGGGAAGGCCGGGACACGGATTGCCCAAACGAATATGTTTAGGATATGATATATGATTTGGGTGTATTATGATATATTGCATGCTCACCTATTTAATGTATCAATGATATTTGTCGTACACGGTCGGAGTTTGGTTGGAGATGATGCACGCTCACTCGCCGAGCCTTTATGTTTATGAATGATATATGAACTTAATGAATTTAATATGAATAGTCGTAAAGTCTGAGCATTGCTTAGTCATTCTTTTGCCCTTTTGGGAACTAACTTTAAATAAAACCTTGCTCGGGGTTTATGACTTGCATGTGCATGTTTTTATATATATTTATCTCTCCTGCTCACTCAGTCTTCTAGAGACTGACCCTCCCCCTTCTTTTCCACTTTTCAGTTCTTGCAGGTTTGGGCTAGGCGGCCTTGAGTCTGTGTCGGTCTGTTTGATTTGTTTAATACTTTGTTTTGATTTGGGGTAGGAAACTGTGTATATGAAATGTATATTTTATGCAGGTTGGTACTCATGATTTGGATGTATGATTTTCGGGACAGGTTAGGACAGGTGCTCGGTTTAGATGAACCCGTTTTGATTATATGTTTGATCGGGACAGGTTTCTAGGACAGTTGAACCCGTTTAGCTGATGTTGAGTTACTTTTTGAAATATATGAATTATGATTGCTGATTAAAGTTTTTGAGATTCATATTTTGTATCGCTCTCGCATTCAGGTCTTGCATAATTGCGCTTGTACAGGGTTTAGGTACCGCCTAGCTTAGATGGATTTTTGTTTGTCACCTGTTCGCTGTGACTTGGTGCGTGTGCGGACTTTCCATTTCGTATACGTGTCGGGTCATAGTGCGGGGGTGTGGTGCCCCACCGCTTGGGGTGCTACATAAAGTCTTATGGAGAAGTGATAAAACGGAAGAGGCTATGTGGGAGACGGAGGATAAAATGAAAAGATTTCATCCCGAGTTGTTCCCGAGTGATCAATGAATCCGAGGACGGATTCTTTTAAGGGGGAGAGATTGTGACGCCGAAATAATTCGGTTGTACAGGTATGACGTAAGTGTTTACCAAATTGCGCGAAATAATTAATTATACGTGTTTTATGTATTTAATTTTTATTTTAATTATATTAAATGTTAATTATTTTATTTAATTTTATTAATATAAATATATTTATATATAATATTTGTGTACGTGTGCATGGATATAATTAATGCATGCATTTCATATCTATAAATTATATATACATGCATGTATTATAAATTATATATATGTATGCATGCATTATTAATTATCATATATTATATACGTATTTATAGTATATTATTTGCAATATTGTTAATTTTATTGTTACATTGCGTATGAGTGACATTTACGTGCTTCGTTTCTATTTGAATTGATACCGGAATTTTGTTTGAATTTAATATGTTGAACTTATACGTGTCTTGTATATGAATATTTGTTCGTTTCGTATTTTCGGATTCATTTGCATGTGTTTCGGATTTAATTTGAATTTTGGAATCCAAGTTGGGGGCTAACGAGCACTTAGCGCACCCTTGGTTCCGTATTTAATATCTTGAGCTCGGGAACTCGGATTCGAGTTCCGTCAACTTCGATGAACTCGTAACGAAAATTCAAGTTTAGTAAACTTAGCCTTATATTTTTCTAACGTCATTTGAACCTCCGAAATTCAACCGAAAAACGAAACGGCGACGAAACTGACCTTGTTGCACTAAAATGGCCATAACTTATTCATTTGTTGACCAAATTAACCATGGTTTGATGCTATAGAACCCTAACTCAACCACCTAACCTTCTGTACCATGCCCTAACCGAACCAACCCTCAAACAATTCACAAATCTCAGCCAAAGTAACTGCTTTCCCGTGCTCTCCCGTTACCTTGCTTTCCTTGGAGATTTTGGAGCTCAAATCTCATCCAATCTTCATCCAATCAACAAGGTAAGCTTAGGGTTGTATTATATGTTCATTTCTGATCGTTTTCATCCTTTCATCCCCAAATTTGATCATGGTTTCATGGGATTTTTGACTGAATTCGAAAATAAGAGGTTTAGAGCCAATTTGATGATCTTATTCAATTCTTGATGGTTTTGATTGATTCCAAGCACAAAAATGATTGTTTTGACATCCTCTTCTCATTTATGATCATTGATTTCATGGTAGTTGAAGTATTTATGAGATATCATTTATGGTTTCTTGAGAAATTTTCATGAAATGTCACGTATGACAGCTTTTCTTGATTGAGCTCTTTTGGAACTGATATACATGTTGAAATTGTGTGGATTTTCTGCGTTTTGATAGCCTAATTGACCTGAACTTATTAAGATTACTTGAGATCATTCTATGCCCAGTTTTCGCGTGAGTTTTGCCCTGTTTTTGGGACTGAAATGTTGCTGTCAAAGCTGTTGCGTCTTCTTGTTCTTTTGCTGTCAGTTTTTAGCCTTTTAACTAGGTTGTTCATGCATTATGGCTGCTGCATTTCATGCTTTGGGTTGCTGCCTCCTTGTTGCGTATTTTGCTGTCAAAAAACAGGGGAAAGTCTGCGTTTGTTGCTGCTGCTGAACGGGTTGACACGGGTGTGTCGTTCTTGTTTGTTCCAACGTGAAACGGGGGTGTGTAGTTGGTCTGAATTTCTGTACCGAGACACTGGGGTGTCTCCGTTTGTTCTTTGGGGGTGACACGGGGGTGTCACCTTGTAATTTCCATGCATATCTTGGTGTTGCCGTGAACTGCTGCTGCTCGTTCCTTTTCTTTCCTGCACGAAATGTTGATTGTTAATGCATGAGTTGCATGCATGTATTAGCTTAGTGCATGGGATTGCATGCATAATGTTTGCATGCATATATGTATATAATTATACCTAAACTATTGCATGCATGTGTTTTAATTGCATGAAAATTTTCATGAATTGGTTTTGCATGCATGGGCTACGTATGTATATATATATATATATAAATCATATAATATAGTATATGTATATTATATTTAATTATATATTTATATATATTTATTAAATATTAAATGTTATTTGATTTAATTGAATATTAGAATTTAAATGTTACCTATTTCATGTTTTATTTAATTTCAAAATTTTAATTGGATGTATTTAATTGTTTAAATTCTAATTGTAAATGCGATTGAATGTGTTTAATTGTTTATGTTCTAAATTTAAATGTGATTTAACTTGTGTTATGATTATATTTGAATTTCTTGAATTAATTTGATTGAAAATGTGGAATTATGAAAGTGAATGACTTGATTATATGATTTAAATGTATTAATAGTACACAGGAACATTTGCATAACATAATTTTATCTTTTATATATTCATATCATGATCATTGCATTGCCGAGCGTCTTATTTGGTCATATTGAGTCTCACTTCACCTTTCTTGCACAGATTTTGATCCAGTTGGAGACGAGGCCGGTCAGTGAGGCTCGTGCTTTCTTCTTTTGACGGTTTAAGGTGGGTTTCTCTTCTATGTATATATAAGACCCTATATATACCTTCAATGTGAAAGTTTTCGACCAAAATTAATATATATATATATAGAGAGTCGTTTTAAAGAGTAAACGTTTTCAACGTAAAGCCTTGTTTTATGAAACCTACCTAATGTTTTGGCGATAAATGATCGAATGCACGAATGGGGCCTAGGGACTTAGTGTGAGTGGCTATCCGGGGAGGCACGGGCCGAAGGTGATCCCTCACACTAGTTCCACCAATGAACGGCGTAACCGGACCTCGTTAGGAGTTAGCGAGGAATGGACGCTGAGCACCATCTGGGGAGTCATGTAACCCCTTTTGGTCAATGAATGGGTGGTCGGGCCTTGCAAACCCACCACCAACCCGGAGGAAGAAGGTGTAAATGTTAATAAATGTGCACAAAAGATTGATTGCATGGAAAGAATGAATGAATGAATGTTTAAATGGTTTACACAAGGCGTTGGTTGGAGATAATGCACGCCCACTCGCCGGGTCACTAATGACCTAATGTTAATAAATCGTTATAATCCCTTTTGATGATTCTATTCACCCACTTGGGAAATTCTTTAAAAACCTCACTTGGGATTATAGCTTGCATGTGATTGTTTAATTACCGTCATATATTCTATTTATGGCCTGTCTTATACCCACCAGTCCCTTTTGGACTGAACCCGTTTATTTTTCAGTTGTTTTGTGCAGGTTTTGAGGGAGCTAGGCGGGAATACGAGTCCTAGGTCTTGCATTCGTCTCTAGCTCTTATATTTTGGTCTTACACTTGCATACTTTTATTTTGATCATTGTATATGTATAATGATGTGGAGCGTACATGTTTTGGGCCGTGATGGCAATTGATGATGTATATGAATGATTTTTGGAGCTTGGATGCTCATGGTACATATATATATGGTATATGTTCGTTTATTGCTTCCGCTTTAATGTTTTATGTTGTTTTATGGTTTTAAGGGTTAGCCCGCCTAGCTTAGAGTGTGTGTTTGTCCCCGTTCGCCGTGATTTGGCTCGGGTATGGATCGTCCATTTCATATTCGGGTCGGATCTCGGTGCGGGGGATACGACAGCGTGCGCTCGGGTGTTACAGGGTCGACCGACCCCTCTTAGCCATTTCAACTTCCTCCACCCTCATCCATTTGGCAGCGATGTCAAGCAGCTTGGAAATTAACTCGGTATTTTTCCTAACAATGTGTCGAGCACATTCCTTATCCCTTAAAGCCATGTGAAGAGTGGGTATCAACATATCCATGCTCGGGGCCTGGACCTGGACTGCAACTCGAAAGAACCGGGTGAAGAAATCTCTCAACCTTTCATCCTCTCTCTGCACGATATTATAAAGGTAGGTGGCTGGGAGTTTGTCGCCCTTCACGGATGAGAAATAGGTAACGAAACGTTCGACCAATTTATCATAGGATCGAATGCTTCTCGGGGCCAGTCTTGAGAACCAGTCCTGGGCTGACTCGACGAGCGTGGTGGCAAATATTTTGGCCCGAACGTCGGTGAGTGGCTGAACATGTTTATTTCGATCTCAAACCTATCCACATGCCTCTCGGGGTCAGTTACTCCATTGAAAGTCGGGAGGTTGGTTGGCATTTTATCTACTGCCATAGCTGCGAATATGCCCTCACTGAAAGGAGATCGCGCTTCTCGAGCGCTCCTAAATTGGTGGGCCGGTCGTCTTTCGCGAGGTGCGGGGGTACCACCTCGGCTTCGTCTTCGTGAGGACCTATTCCGTCGCGGCAGGCGGTTCCTAAGGTTATCTTCGCCGACCTCTAGGCCTCCATTAGAAAGCCTGGGGGCTTGAGGACTAACCCTAGCCCCCAACCGATCGAAAACTTTCGAGCCTTTGGACCTCTGGTTTCCCTCTTCGCTATGGGACGAGCCCTTCGACCCTCCGACAACCACGGAGCCATGAGCAGTTCTGCGATCCTCCTCCCTCCTCTTCGACCCTCGCCTTGGATCTTGGAGGGCTGGGTCGAGGGGGCGTTTATCTATTCGCCGCCCCGAGTCGGCCTCTTGCTCTTGAGGTAATATCTCAGTTTGTTGTTGCCCTCGACCCACCACTTGTCCCTGGACTGGGCCAGGGGGTGGAGGCGGGCCGTATGGATCCGGATGATAGTAGGCCGGATACGAGGTGATAACCCCAGGGAGGCGGGGGGTAACCGTAATGGGCAGGCAGCCCGTAGTAATGGGAGTATTGCCCAGGAGAAGGCGTGGCGGGGCTGGCCCTTGGTTTTCCGGGGAAGATGGGGGCGCGGCACGCTGCTGCTGCTGCGACGGCCTCCGCTTGGCACTTTTCTAGATTGGCGTCCAAGTTGGTGGTCGCATAGACCATTGGTACTAGGATGTTCCACGCATCGGCTACAGGCGGAGCCGGCAGGTGACTTGGCCCACCTCCCTTATTGGGTACGACCACTTCCTGATCATCCGCCCCAAGTGTTCGGTGACTTGTAATTCCTTTCTTGCTAGGCTTCTGTTCAAGATTTCCCACAGACGGCGCCAAAATGATCTTGTCGATTTCTAGATTGCTGAGTTGTCTCGAAAATGCTGACTTTATCACTTAGAATTTATAGTGTGGAAGACCTCGAATTGTTGTTGACCTGTAGGACGGAAAAGCAAATGTGAGCTTAGGGCCAACAAAGGACTGGTAGGGGTGTTCCCTTTGTCGGCACTCCGACGTCCAAGTCAGTATCGAGTGGTTTGAGAGCCTTTTGAGTAGCTTGGGGTTCAATAAATGTGCTTATGAGATAGTATTTATGAGGGGGTTTTTATGCCTGAATGTGTAATGATGACTGAACAATGCCGCCTACAGAAGCATTTAATGCACTGCACCTACTTGGTACGGCTTGTCAGGTTCATTAAATGCTTGGAGCGGCGGTGTGGGCCCCGAGATCGGTCAAGTACTATTCGACCTGAGTACCACAAGGTCGGTCAGTAGCCGAATTACCCTGGACTTACTCGACTTTATGTCGACTTGTCTCATGGGTGGTCGACTCGACATTGTAGGGTGGTCAGGGTCCGTCTCTTTAGACTTGGCCGTTGGGGCGACCGACCTGAGGTGTACACGTGGCACGTTGACCGATCCACCATACCACGTGGCGTGTGGATATCGGTCCACTTTATGCGCACATGGCGACGCCGGATAGGCCCATGTCAGTGTGAGTAAAGTAATATCCTTTGACTTGAGATTCCATTTATGTTTTTTGATAAGTGGTTGGCATAGCATGTATAACTTGACTTGCTTTAATCTTGATATGTTTGAGATCCTGTTGCTTCCGCATGTGATTTTGATTTTGATGCACACTCTGTATTAGGGTCTAGACCGCCTAGCCTATGAGGGATCTTGTTTATCACCCGTTCGCTCTAGCTTGGCGCGTGTGTGTAGTTTGTTGGAAAACTAGAGCAGAAACGCAGTGAAATTTAAAATTTTTCCAAAAGATTGATCATGGACTTGCAATTCTCGTATTGTATCTTAAGGTGTTTAGAAACTTACGTAGATTGAAGCTTTCTAGTGATGTCAGTACCGCCTACTGAACACCCTTCAAGCGGACTGTCCCTCGAACGGTTCTCGATAGATCCCAAAGCAACGATCCTCTAAAGCGTATCCACACCAGTCCTAGAACACAATCAAGCAAGTGAGAATGCTAGTTCTATAACTTGTGTTAATGGCTAGGGTTTTGCTTTGAAAACTTTTCTTTTATTTTTCTCAAAAGCTTAACACTTCGTGAGTGTTGGTCTAAAAAATAAGAGAAGCACCACCACTAGTATTTATACTAGTGTGGATCGAGCCCCTTAGGGTTTCCTAAACCTAATGGGCTTTGTTTTGTTGCTCACTAATTAACTAATTAATTATTTAATTTAATTGGAGAAAGTAAGTTCCCAACTTGTTCTCCAAGTCTTGCAAGAATAACTTTCTCTCTCTTACAATAGGAAGTTAGACTTTTCAACTTTCCAAAAGCTAAAAGTCAAGATTCAATAAATTAATTAATTCTCAATTAATTATTTATTGGGTTAAGCTTGAGAAATAAAATCTTAATAATTAATTCAAAATTAATTAAAAGACTTAAACTAATTAATTACAATTTAATTAATTAATTCTAGAAAAGAATTCGCGTGTAATAAAATTACACCCTTAAAGACACGTATGTGCCACGTGTGCATGACACGTGGCAGCCACGTGGACTGCGTGACACGTGGCAGCTACTCAAGCGGCCCTTGCTCCGTTTCGATCAACAATTTGATCCTTCGTTAATCATATTAACATTCAACCATAACCCTCGTGTCCTGGCATTTGCGTGTGACCTTATAGGTTCTTTATTCGATTAGCAGTGACAGTAATCACTAATTAATTAATTACTTCACTAATTAATTAATTACTTCACAGATTATACTATCGTAATCTAGCAATGGATGTGTGACCCCTAGCCGAATAACGAAATGAATCGAAGAACCTTTCAGTCAATAACATACAGTGAAATACGAACGTCCTACAACTCCATCTCTCAATCAAGAACTAAGGCATGGGAATATTCTCAGAGCCTAAATATTCTTGATCTTTAAAGTTAAGTTCGTTTCATATCCATTTAGACCTCAATCGAAGAAAACCCCATTTTCTTGATGTCTTGATCTTTTATCCACCTTAACCAAGGGTTTAAGTTTAATGGACTATGAACAACTCAATCAGTAAGAGATCATTCTTGTTCTTGCAACAAGTGTAGGTCCTTTGTTGATTCTACTAATTCTACATATGCCACTTGTGTAATCCCAACATAGGCCGTGGTTCAGGTGTCTATATGGCGACACCCTTTTGAGCCTATATCAAAGAGTACAGAGTTAGCTCATATTAGACATTACAGAATCTCAAGTCTAAGGATTAATGAATCACGTTATTGACCTGTTGGATATTTCCTAATCTAGAAGTTTCTAGGAGACTTCCTTTCCCATTTAGGAATGTTCTCATGCGGGACATCTCAGTGATGAAGTTTCTTATAACAATCACCCTCATGTATTATGAACTCATCATCGTATGCACTTCTCACTCCATGAAACTGAGTGATCCTTCAAAAGGACATAATCATATAAGCAAGTCTCAATAGAGTCAAGGTCGACACTCCCACTGTCTGTCGGACTCTCGACTTGGAGAAGTTTCTAATCCTCGCCTATGGAGTTAAGAACTTGTTTCAGTGTCGCTCCCATAACAACAAAGTTCTTAACGGCCTCATCGGATTAGAGGACTTCAATACATGCAAAAACACAGTTAACCCAAACAGACATAAACAAGCACATAAAGAAGTGAATGCCTATGAACAAAATCATCTCGTTTATTATTCAAAGACTGTTTGTGATATTATAAGGAAATAGTAATGCCAAAAGCTGCTTTAAGGGTACTATTCCTAACAATCTCCCACTTGCCCGTCAAAGCCACTCAGGTGCTATTCTAAGACCCATCTGCTGAAGATGTCCTTCGAAAGCCTGTTGACTAAGAGCTTTAGTAAGCGGATCTGCCATGTTCTCTGTCGATGTGACCCTTTCAATTTGCACATCTCCTCTCTTGATGATATCACGAATTAAGTGATACTTCCTCAAAATGTGCTTGGTCCTTTGGTGAGATCGTGGTTCTCTTGCTTGAGCAACCGCCCCGGTGTTGTCACAAAACACTATAACGGGGTTTTTAATGCTAGGAACTACACCCAACTCTTGGATGAAGTTTCTTACCCAAACACTTTCCTTAGCTGCATCGTTTGCAGCTAAGTATTCGGCCTCAGTGGTCGAATTAGCAGTGGTCGCTTGCTTGGAACTTGTCCAACTCACTGCTCCGCCGTTCAGGCAGAATATGTATCCTGAAATGGATTTAAAGTCATCCATGTCTGATGCAAAGTTTGCATCACAGTATCATCTAATGATAAGATCTTGCTAGCCTCCGTAAACCAGGAATAAATCCTTAGTTCTTCGTAAGTACTTAAGGATGTTCTTTACAGCAATCAAGTGACCTTTACCAGGGTCAGATTGGAATCGGCTAGTCACACACTCACACTGAGTGCATAAGCCACATCCGGTCGAGTACATAGCATTGCATACATTATGCTTCCTATAGCAGATGCATAAGGAATTTTGGGCATCCTGGACTTTTCAAGTTCAGTTTTGGGACACAGCTTCTTTGAAAGAACTGTTCCCGGGCCCATTGGAAGTTTTCCACGTTTGGATCCTTCATCTCAAATTGGTTCGATAACCAAGACTTTGTTACTTTCATGTCATCCTTCGCATTCCCAATGAGGAGGATGTCATCTACATAAAGTACCAAAAATTGAACCGAGGTTTCCAATTCTTTCTTGTACATGTAGGACTCAATCGGATTTTGAATAAAGCTAAACGATTTGACTGCTTCATCAAATCGAATGTTCCAATTCCTAGAAGCTTGTTTCAATCCATAGATTGAACGTTGAAGCTTGCAAACCTTTTGCTCGCTCCCACTGAATGTGAAACCCATAGGTTGCTCCATGTAAATGTCTTTGTCAATGTCTCCATTGAGAAAGGCAGTTTTCACATCCATTTGCCATAGCTCATAGTCATAATATACAGCAATGGCAAGTAGGATCCTAATGGATTTTTGTATTGCAACCGGCGAGAAGGTTTCATCAAAGTCTACAACTGGTCTTTGAGTAAACCCCTTAGCAACTAATCTTGCTTTAAAGGCTGCCACGCTTCCATCTACTCCAAGCTTGCGCTTATATATCCATTTACACCCTATGGGCCTGTCCCATCAGGTGTGTAGCACCCCAAGCGGTGGGGCACCACACCCCCACACTATGACCCGACACGTGTATGAAACGGAAAGTCCACACACGCACCAAATCACAGCGAATGGGTGACAAACAAAAAATCCAACCTAAGCTAGGCGGTACCTAAACCCTATACAAGCAAAATATGCAAAACCTGAATCCGGAAGTGATGCAAAACATGAACTATAAAAAACTTTAATCAACAAACATAATCAAACGGGTTCAACTAATCAAGTAATCCTGTCCTAAGCTATCCCGAATAATCATACAACAAAACGGGTTCAACTAATTCCATGAACCTGTCCTAACCTGTCCCGAATTCAAACATACAAATCATAAGTACTAACCCGCATAATATTCATATACATAGATTCCTACACAAATCGAAACAAAGTACTTAACAAATCAAACAGATCGATAAATACTCGACAGACCCGACTCAAAGCCGCCTAGCTCGAACTCCAACAACCTGCACCTGCAAACTAAAACATAGGTGGGGCGAGGGTCACTCCACTGACTGAGGGAGGGGGGCTAACACTCACCAACACATATATACATATAGAGCAAAGCACGTATCAAACAAAAGACTATGAACCGGGAATAGGGTTTTACTTACCAGAACCATTTTCCAAAAGAGCTCATATTTATACATATATTCATATCTTCTTAAGTTTGAAAACTCGTAAGGATTCGTAGATTCAGAAACGCATATGGATTCATATTAAAACTCATAGGGATTCATATAATCAAATTGGTTCATAAATTCAGAGTTTAATCGTATAAATCTCTTATTAAAAACGAAACCTCCTATCCGGTTTCATAATCATCAAAATAAAAGAATTCAAATGCCTGGCGAGTACGGGTCTCCAACCTTACTCCTTAATCACAAGACTCAAAAGATTCAAAATGAAGCATAAACTCATAAAATTCATAGGATTCATAAATTCATAGATTCATATTCCCGTATTCCAACCTTTCTCCGGAAGTCTGCACGCGGGTTACGGGCCCACAACTTGCAACTAAATATACGTGGGGTCACGAGCCCACAACGTACCTTTTCCGGCCTCAGCCGAAGGCTCAAAGCACCACGTCTTCTCCATCTCCCTTACAGTGGTGCGTAGATACTTCAAAGGAGCATGTGCACAGGGGTGATAACCGGCGACCCCAACAGCTGCACCGGGTCTCCCTTACCCACACCTCCGGAACTCGGGGATTCAAATAGATTCAAATAGATTCATAGGAAGCATACCTAACTCGCGAAACATAAAACATACGATTCACAACTTAAGAAACATACCATAAGAAACATACCTTACCATGCAACTCGGCATATGTTATACACGTACCTATCCGTGTCTTCCAAATTCATAATATGCTGAAGAAGATCCATAATTCACTCGACACTACACGGTTTGGAGCATAGTCTCGTTGCAAAACCATTTTAAGCTTATATACGCCCATACGTATAGTTTTAGAAGAATTCATATCAAATCGAATTAACAAGATTCATAACATATTATAAGACATATATTTAATATACATATAGTATATTCGCATGCGGGCTTGAAAACGAGCACATAAGGTCGTAGGTCGCATTAACTAAAAGACAACAAACCTAAACCTCACCTTACACCAACGAGAACGCAAACACGAGCCAAGAAGTCCCACTGGAACCAAAACAGCTGACACACTCCCTGGAAAAACCCTGATCGACTGAACATACAGAACACAAGACTCAGACTCAAATCACAACCACCGAGACGTACGACCATGCCCACGAATACAAACGATACAACATATAATTCATATCTATTCAATCAAGTCATTCAGAGCATATTATAATTCATATTCCATGTCAAGAGATGCATGGATTATAAAATTCATAACATTAATTACATAAAATAAATTAGGACATTAAGAATCCCATTCATATCATGCATCAAGTCTTGCAAGAATATAACATCAAGTTCATATCAATTTATTCAAAATTACATATTTATAGAACTTACAACTTTTCTATCAATTAGCAAACTTAACAATTCGTTCAAATTAAAGCACCATGTATCCTTTTTATAATTTATTCTTAGGTTTCATAAAATTTCATAATCAATTAGTTTCTAAAATTACACTAACATCCCTTAAAAGCAATTAAATTCAATAAATCAAGAATCAAGCTTATCATATATCATAACATATTTTCATACATCAAACAACTCATAATTTCATTTCATAGTTCATACAGGGGTCGAAATTACAATTAAAACAATTAACGAAAATAAATACAATAACTTCAAAAATTCATAGAAAATCAACCGAACATCCGATCAACGAACGAAAAGTGGCGTTGGACTCACCACGACGAAAGGAACCCGTTGACCGAAAGTCACCGGAATGCCGCCACCACAGCCGGTCGAACAGCCACCGGAACACCGGCTCCGGTGGTCGGAAAAATCCCCGAAAGGACAGAAACGTGCGCCTCAGCCTGCTTGACAAAAGCCCTCAACCAATTCTAGAAAATACCAAACACACCTGTAGCACCCCAACAGGAAAGGCGCCACATCCCCCGCACTATGAGCCTGATCCACACATGAAATGGAAAGTCCATGCATGAACCCAGCTCACAGCGAACGGGGATTCACTCACTCCTTAAGCTAGGCGCGACTAAACCTTCGCAACCTGTAACACCCCAAACGGAGGATGCCACATCCCCCGCACTAGGATCCCCGACCCGGTCATGAAATAGAAAATCCATGCCCGAATCCAAATCATAGCGAACGGGAGACCAACTCACACACTAGGCTAGGCGGATCTAACTCGACAGACTCAGAGTGCGGAAGCAATTTAAACAATTATCATCAGATAGCGGAAGCAATTAAATCAACGTACAAAATAAGTGACGGGTTCAACTAGCATAGATACCTAATCCCGAATAATAGATCAACAAACATGACAAGTGACGGGTTCAACTAGCATAAATCCCTAGTCCCGAATATCAACATAAAGTAATAATCATCAAGTGCCACAAGTCAAAGCATAAGTGTATGAAAAGACAAATGCAAATAGAAAGACTAGACCGACGAAGTGCAACTCAAAGGACTCACTTCCGCCTAGCAAACGCCAACAACCTGCAACTAAAAGTGTAAATGAGGGGTCAGTCAACTTGACCGAGTGAGGGGGCTAACGCACACCCACAATATATATATATAAGGAGCATAGCACAGAATAAAAAGGATGGACTCATGAACCGGGGATAGGTGTTACATACCAAAACGTTTTGAAAGAACCCGAATAAGATATAGATATAAGTTTAGAAACCATTTTCCAGAAAGACTCTATCCCGATTCATAATTCCATAACATAACATAATCAAGTGCTCAGCGAGTACGAGCTTCCAACCTCAACTCCTCATAACGTAAATCAAAATCAATCCAACCTCTACACCAATGATGGAGGAGATGTACCGTCCCCATACCATCGAGAATAAACCGTCTAAAATAGACTCACCCTCAAGGGGTTGCGAACCCACAAGAGTCCTCCCCGGCCTTAGCCGAAGGCTCAAGATACCACGCCTCCCTCATCACCCTAAGGTCGCACAATGATATCTCAAATGGAACTACGCAAAGGATAAATGCCCCGACGGCCCTAACCGTCCCGGGGGTACCCATTCGGCAGCTCACCAGGATCGATCCACACACAGATCACAACCGAACACAACATAACAGATCACGACGGATCACATACGCCAATCTTTCATGGCAATCTCGCTACAGAACATAACGTAAAGTACTTTTCAAAACAGCTTATATATGCTTTCATATTTACTTTTCCAAACAGAGTTGATTCAGAAGGTCATAAACATATCATATCCAACACATACGTATTTATAATAGATATACTCGCATGCAAGGGTTGAAATCAGCATATTAAGGCCATAGGTCGCGTAACTATACAAAATCCTAAACCTCACCTCGTGAAAGTAGAGTCTGAGAGTGTGAAGGGCCAAACACTCTAAACCTCAGGCCCACCGGTACCACCAAACTCTGTGACAAAACATACAGAAGCCCAGACTTAGACTCTATATGGACCAAACAAGACGCACGGCATTGCTCAACAAGATCGTGGTTATGTATAAGTGTTCATGTTGTGCTTGGGTAAGGTGTCGTGGTCATTCAAGGCATATCAATGCTCAACAAGGTCATATTTACAAACAACCAACATGCAATTCCATATCCAAAGATGCAAGATCAATTTAGGAAGTCAATGTATTCACAAAATGCATATTAAATCATCCAATGTCACAGGGTTCAATTATAATATTAGAATTAAGCATCAAGTTCATGTCGAGTTATATAGTGCATAAGTAAGAGCAACTTGATCATATAAACATACAAAGTCGTTGTACGTAGATGGCATGCTTGATACAAATAAAGAGTGCATTTAATTCACTTAAGATCATACTTTACAACTTCACAAACTGTTTGGTACACAAGCTCAAGTCACATTCATAGTTTCATAAATATTACACTTACATCCCCTAAGTTTAGAATTATTTATAAAAGTTTTTATACAATTATTCAACTAGGAATTAATTACTTACAAACATGACAATTATCAATTTATTGTAATTCATAATATACCATTTTCAAGTAGTAAGAGTAAATCAAGATATTACAATTCTAACTCCTATCATGCGTAAAGTCTCAAGTTGTTCAAGCATCTTTCATGTATCTAAATTTTATATTTGAAACACAATTTACAACAAACATAACATTGAGAACGTCTCAAATTCATATAAAGAAATCACAACATGTTCGTTCTTCTAAAATATCATTCAAGTTCATTTAGTCACATAAAAGATTAGTTTCTAGATATTACACTAACACCCCTTCATATCTAAACACATAGTATAAATTCATCACATCGGGATTCAAATTGTAAATTAAAACATTCATGCATATCACAATCCATTCAATACATGTTTTCATATACGATTGGAATATATCTCGATCAACAGACCAACAATAACCAATTTATTTGCACTTAAAACAATTAATTCAAATAATCACAATTACGCAAAATAATTCGTAATAAATAGATCGAGTGTCCGATTAACGAACGGAAAGTGGCGTTGAACTCACCACAACGAGACGAACATTCCGACCAGACGCCAACGGAACGCCACCACTGTAGCTGCCGGAATTTGGCCGGAACACCGCCGGGCCGGAACACCACCGGGCCGCCGCCGAAGGTCGCCGGAAAAATCCCGAAAAATCATTCCTGAATGAAGTCTTCATGCCCGTTTTGAATCCTCAATCAATTTCTGGAAATTCCAAGCCGATTGTCGTAGATCTGAAATCTAAGAGCATGAAAACCCTAAATCTTCAAACTCAAATTACTTCCAAACCGGTGAACCAAAATGTGATCCGTAAAAGTCATTGTCTTACCCATGACGAGCTCTTCGAAAGCCCTAAGGTAGCTCGCCGGAAAAATCCTCGGAGCTAGCGCCGCCGTTGCACCGCCACTTTGCCGCCGTGATCCGCTGCCAAATCACAGAATCTGGAGTCGCCTGATCGCAGGCCACTAGTTCTTGTCGTTCCGAACAACTTTCGTGAAGAGCCCGAGACCAAAAGATGGCCGGAAAAGGCCTCCGTTGGCTGCCGAAGTTTCTGCCGCGGCCCACGTCGGCGGAACCACCACCTACGGCCAAGATCTGGTAAAATTGATGCCGGAAATGGACCCAGGAGGTTGAAAAACCTTGGGAACCATCAAGCCCCGTCGAAAAACCCCGCCGGAAGGTGGCGAAACCCGCCACTACAGTAACGGACGCCGCCGCCGCGATCTCCAGGCGGCGCGTGCGGCACCGTCTCTGCTCTGATGGCCGCGCCGCCGACGTCAATAGCTGCGCCGGGAAGTCCTCTTTCTGGGTCTCCGGCGCGTGTAACAAAGAGGTGGCCGGAAAACGCCGCGAAACGCCGGCGAAGTGGCGGCGGTCTGACAGCTCCGCCGTTGCTACTGAAATCCGGCCATAACTCCGCCACCATTCGTCTTCAGGCCGTGAAATTGGTACTCTTGCGTACGTCTCATCGAGATAATCAAAATGGACTATTCGTTTGTTGAATTCCGTCGAGAAACGATCGAGTTATGGGCTCGTAACCGAAGCCGCGATAGTAACCCGCGGGAGAGAGAAAGTGGGAGAGGAGAGGAGAGGAGAGAGAGAGAGAGAGAGAAAAGGGATTGGGAGAAATGTGTCTTGTGCACAAGCTATATACAACCGGGTATCCTTATCGCGTTGCAAAGAGAAATATCGCGTACAAATAATCGTAAATAAAATCGATAAAGTTACGACTAAACATTCAAGCTCCGCATAAATTTTATAAATTACAATGAAAGAGAGAGATTTACCAATTAGAGTTTAATTCAATTTAATTTTAGAAACTTTTCGTATAATTTAACGGCACTTTGTAAAAACATGATTGACAATTAATCTCAAGGAATTCAAGTAAACCGAAATTAAACAAGTTAAGTAACATGATGGATTTAAAATCAACTTGACAATTATTTCATGGAATAAATTTGAATTAAAACAAATTAGATAGTTAGGGTTAAATATGCGCGTAATTAATCAAGTTGCAATTAATCTTAGAATAATTCGAATGAACACATATTAAATTGGATTTACATTAAATCACATAATTCAAGAACTCTTAAATTAAACACACATAAGTGTAGAGACTTACTTGTTGATGTCGTAAGGACACCCTTCGAGAAAATGGGGCGTCACAACCTTCCCCCCTTAAGAGAACCTGGTCCCCAGGTTCCACTGCAAAAATGTAGATCCTCGAGTTGTAGTGCTCCAACCCTTCTCCCGAACTCGCGTGAGATCATAACTCTAATAGTGAGGCTTACTCCGGTCATCTACACTGAACCTCCTTTAGGAGGTCTTGTTATCGTCGAGGTCCAAGCGAGTACTTGATCCGTTAGTTGTTTCGAACTCGGTCGGTCATTCCCATGATCGGATAGCTGTAACTGCACCCAACCTCGATGTCGTCTCAGATGCACCACTTGCTACCCGTACTCAGATCAACGCGTAACATAACCACAATAAACAAGAGAGAATCCCATCTCTCAGCACGTAAGTGAGGGAGCCCCGTCCCTCAGCACTCACAAGAGAGAGAACCCCGTCTCTCGAGCACATATAAAAGAGAGAACCCCGTCTCTCAAGCACATAATTGAGAGAACCCCGTCTCTCAACCTAAGTCGGGCAGATTCCAACATCTCCCAACATTCTAGTTTGAGAAAATCCAGCATTCCTCAAACCCCTTGATTCAAGAGAATCCAGCATCTCCGAATATCTAAGTACAAGAGAATCCAACATCTCTCGTGCACAAAACTTAGAAAGATTCCAGCATCTTTCTATCACATAAATAGAGAGAATCCTGCATCTCTCCAACACGTAGAAAGAGGGAACCTAAGGTGTCTCTTGCACATAAATCCACTGATCAGTTATTTATTCATACACACATCATAGTAACACTTGACGAAAAGTACGCGATGCATGTTTGGTGTACCTTATACAACTGATATCGGTGTCCCTTGAGTATAGATTCAACGCTCATACCTCAACTCAAGGGGGATATCGCGATGGAATCCCTATAAAACAAGGTTACAGTATGTATGTATGTTGTATGGGAAGTTAGTGAGCAATCAAGAGAGTTTTAAATCACATAGGCATGAATAGTTCACATAAGTACATAACTCATTCATTTCGGCAACAGTTCATAACAAGTAGAAATTTCAATTTACAAATACTAGATCAGGTATCCAAGTTATCACAATTAAAATAGCAATAGTCATCACCCACATCAAGCAAAATAAGGTAAGAGTATTTAAGCGATGCATGTATGCAAATGCCAAGAATGCTTGGCTTACCGTTAACCAAAGTGTAAAAGTCTTGACAAGAAAGTCGAGATGAAGCAGTAGGAGTTGTTTAAGCCGACAATAATGCAACCCTCGTCATCTGAACCTCTTGTCTTGAGTCTTTTCATAAAGTGGTAACTCAGCAAAGCTCGTTTATCACCAAAGCCCTTACTAGACCGTAATCCTTGCTCAACTAGAATCATCTTCAGTTTCTCCCAAGAATTCTCATTCATGTGTTAAATCTTAGTCTGCTCATCTTCAAGGAGTTGTTCATGGTTCTTTTGTCAATTAGATATGTACCTCAGAGTTTCATTGAGTGATCGTAGTGCTAAGCACTTCCCAAAGCAATCCATGGTATATGATCCTAAAACTTGGATAAAGTCTTTCGGCATCTAAGTGTTCTATTCCCATCTCAGTAGAATCTTCGATCTTAGTAGAATCTTTCGGGTGCGTGAGTTAGCCCCCTCACCAGTCGCTAGGACTAACCCTCGTTGTTGTTTTTCCCCTTTTCCCTTTCTTTTGAGTTTGCAGGTTCTTCCGAGTGAAGCTAGGCCGCAAGTGTCTTTTGGGTTTACTTGTGGTATAGCTTGGGTCTTCATGCATCGAAGTGGATTTCCTTTCCTTTACTTTACGCATTTTGGATGATGTATTCTGAATATACTTATGCTACTCTGGCCGTGATGGCATTGTATATTTTGTATATGAACTAACATGAATACTTGACCCTTCCCCATTTTGATATGTATATATGTGATCTTGGGAATTTTGTTAGCTTATGAATTGCTTCCTCTACTCTGATTTTAATTTCCGCTGTTCTTGAGGGTCTAGGCCGCCTAGCGAGGGTGTGAGTTTTTTGTGTCTCCCGTTCGCTATGGTTTGATACGGGTACGAACTCCCTATTTCGTTACTCGTGTTAGACCTTAGTGCGGGGGATGTGGCACCCTTCGCTCCGAGGGTGTTACACATCCATTCATTGACCAAAAGGGGAACATGACTCCCCAGATGGCACTCAGCGTCCATTCCTCGCTAACTCCTAACGAGGTCCGGTTACGCCGTTCATTGGTGGGACTAGTGTGAGGGTTCACCGTCAGCCCATGCCTCCTCGGGTTACCACTCACACCAAATCCCTGGGCCCCATTCTGTGCATAACATTCTTTCTTTTCTCGCCAAAACATTTGGCAGGTTCATAAAATAAGGGCTTACATTTAAAATTATTGAGTCAGGAAAACGACTCTATATACATATATACTTTTGGCTGAAATCTTTACACGTTGGGAGTATATAGGGTCATTTAACTAAATAGAAGAGAAACCCACTTGTACGCCTCTTACCGAACCAAAACCAAGAAGACAAGAAGACTTGAAAGTGTCCTAAGAACCCAGCATCTCCGCCCTGGAGAAAACTGTACAAAGGACAATGTACGTGTTCGTGAGACTCAAGACTCCAAATGAACCATATAAGACGCACGACACTCAATGATCATGTTATGAATGCATAAGAGATAATAATGTGTAATGAACACGTTCATGTGCACGATTAATGCACTTAAATCATATAAACAAGCCATTCATTTCATATTATAAACGTTCATATTTATTCAAGTTCAATCGTTTCATATCTTTCGTAATTCAAAGCGATATCTAACAAAATCTTGGAACCATAGTCACATTATACCTTTCAACATGTTTACATTGAATATAATAAATAAAAGACACAGAGCATCACTTAAGACATCAAAAGAATACAAGAAGGTACTTAACATTTCATATAGAAGCCCTCAAGCCACGTCTTAGCAATTCAATTCATAACTTTCACATTTCATACCAAATCAATTCATGAATTTCACATTTTATAACAATTCAATTCAAGAATTCAAGTAACGATCATATCACGTTCAATGATACGTTAACACTTAGAGAATAACATTTAAGTACATTCAATTCAAGATCGAAAATTAGATAGGAATATGAAATAAATAACAATTTAATTTCCATAATTCAATTAAATCAAACAATATATAATATATAATAAACATATATATATATAGGTACATAACATGTAATAAGGATAAACCCATGCATGCATATTAACAATTCAATATATTTAATTATACCTTATATAGCATGCATGCATGAACAAATAAATTTAAACATTTCATGAATGCAACTTTCATCATTAAACATGCATGCATGAATTCTCAAGTATATATATATATATATATATATATATATATATATATATACACGTAAATATACCTGCACTCATAACAACATGCATGCAAACATTAGAAATTAGGCATAAACATAAACCATGCATTAATTACCATCTAATGAAATAAATATTAATCCATGCAAGTAATCAACCAATTCACATGCACAGGCCCATACTACAAGCATAACATGCAAAGGAGGAAAAGAATGCAGCAGCAACAGAATGATTCCAGAATCAATCTCCCCGCCCGGGGGGATTTTACGCAGCAAAAGTCCCCGCCCGGGGACTCTCACGCAACAGCTTCTGCAAAGAGGGGCACCCGGCCGGGTAATTTTTTGTATAAAATTTCCCCGGCCGGGGAGTTACAGTCCAGAAGCAACGCAGCAGCCTATGACCAGGCTTTCCCCTGTTTTGTTCCCTTCCTTAACATAGCAGCACCAAACAACAAAGCAGCCACAAACTAACAGAAGCAAAGCAGGTATTCAAGGTAACAAATATCACACAGCAGCACGCAGCAATGACAGCAGCAACGTAGCAATTACAACATCTTAAAACAAGCTTTAAGTCGTCATATATATAGCTGAAAATGGATGAAAAACAGGGCAACACATAGGGAAACATGTATACTCAACAACCATGCCAATATTACAAAGGAAACAGCACCAAGTATCCCTATTTCTGGCCCAAAATCATACGCAGCAGCAGGCCAAAGAAGAGCAGTCATGTTCATGCATAAACCTTCAAGTTTCATGAAGTTCAACAATGGAGGGTTCTCATACACTTAACATACATCAAATTAAAGTTCAAATATACATACTAGGAGCTGAAGTCATCAGATTTCACATAAAATTTCTCAAGAAAACAGAATCTAAAACATGAAATCAAATATGGAGTCATAACCTAACTATTCACTCATGCTTTCAAATCTCCGAGGATTCATGCTCAAAATTAGGGATGCATATCTTAAAATGACACATATTGAATATATATCACAACCCTAAACTCACCTTGTGAATTGGATGCATGCTGAATGAGATTTGAGCTTGAATCTCCAAGGTTGAGCATGGTTACGGGACTGGAATTGGAGCAGAGACTTGGGACTGATATTTCTCTTGTTTGTGAGGGTTATCTTGGTTTGGGGTTAATTAAGGATGAAAGAGGGTTGAGTTAGGGTTCCAAGGAATCAAACCATGGTTAGTTTGGTCAAGGTTTGTGGAAGATATGGCCATTTTATTGAGTTGTGGCAGTTTTAGCGTTCGTTGCATGTTTCGGTTGGATTTCGGAGGTTCAAATGGTCTTAGAAAAATATGAGGTTAAGTTCATTAAACCAGAATTTTCGTTACGAGTTCAGCGAAGTTGACAAAACTCAAATCCGAGTTTCCTAGCTCAAGATATCACATACGGAACCAAAGGTGCGCTAATTGCTCGTTAGCCCCCGACTTGGTTCCACAATTCAAAATAAATTCGTTACCATGTCAAACGAAGTCGAAAACATAAAAAGAGAATATAAACATGTTCATAACACATAAATGTACAACATACTAAATTTTCATCAATTTTCGGTATCAAATCATATAAGAACGAAACAAGAATACAACACCCAAGCGTTGAGCAATAACAAATTCATAACATACAAATCAAATAAACAAAATGAATTTTCAAATTCTAAATTAAAAGTAAAAGTCAACGATTGAAAATTGAATTCAATTAACATAATTAAACAAGATTAATTAACATTTAATTCTTAATTAACAATTTAAATAATTTCCACTTTAATGGAATAAAATAAATTAAACTAATAACAATTTATATTAAAATAAATATTTAAAACACTTATAAGCAATTAATCACGTAATTAAATAATTTAATTGCACAATTTATAAACACATACGACATATTCGTACAAATGAAAAACCGGGGCGTTACAACACCGGATTTCGTTGACGGAAAACCGAACTAAAACCCTAGTACGAAAACCGAAATTAAACGTAAACCGTAAAAAAAAAATGAAATCCGAACATACCGTTGGAAAGCCCGTAATGAGGCCTTTGAAAGCCCCTAGCCAAAAGCTGGAAAAAACGCCGAAAAAAGGGGCCACCGGTTCACAGCCGGTTCCCCACCGGTCCGGCGCCAACGGTCGATTCTCGAGTCGGGGCCAACATGAGTAGATCGATATCATCATCCCGGAAAACTTCTCTGAAGAAACCGTTGCCAAAAGATCGCCGGAAAAGCCCCAAAATCGCTGCCGAAATCCTGCCATTGCCTCGTCGCAACCACCTCCGTTGCGAATCGGACCAAATTAAGGCCGGAAATGGAATCAGGGGGCCGAAAAAGGTAGGGAACCGTTGAAGCTCCTCCGGAAAAGGCGCCAGAATGCGGCGGAGCAAACTGCTACAGTGTACGCGCCACCGCCGCCGATCTTCAGTCGGCGCGTGAGCCGGCGTCCGGCCACCATTGGCCGCGTCGTCTACGAAAAAAGAAACGCCGAGAAAAACCGCTCCATGCCCAAAAAAACTCCAGCCGATTGCACCGCCGTAGGCCGCCACGAATCACCGGTGAAGGTCGCGGTCGAAATCCCGCCACCTGTAGCTCGCCATATCTCTGCGACCGTTGGGTTTCAAGTTATGATTCTTGTACCATCGTGTCGGGCTCGTCGAGTTGATCAATTTCCATTATTCACAAGTCGAATTTCGTCGAGAAACGAGCAAGAACGAGCTTGTGCATGTTTCTACACCTTGAGTGTGTGTGAGGGAGGTGAGAGACGCGGAGAAGGAGAGAGAAAGAGCTGGGCTGATTTGCACGAAATACGAGGATTCGGGGTATTATATCTCGGATCCTCGTACGCGAAACAGTCGGAAGAAGGGGTTAACGATGTCACAATTGGGCAAACTCAGAGTCTACGGACTCGTCTCGATGCCCCGAACGCAAAGCAGGGGTCAAAAAGGTCGAACTCTCGACCGAACGAGAAATGATCGGAAAACCCCTTAAAGTAGAAAATTACAAAAAGGCCCCTAAACTCTAAAAGAGTTCAAAATAGGGCCACGCAACGCACTAAATTACAGAATTAAACACATAAAAAGGTTGGAACGTAGCGTACCTTATACTTCGGACGAGCGGGGTGTCACAATCTCCCCCCCTTTAGAGAACCTGGTCCCCAGGTTCGAGTGCTGAGTTTGATAACCTCAATCACTTCAACACCGCCAAAAACCTTGTTCAAAGGGATGCTCATGGTTCGGATTCCCATCTGGATGTTCTTCATATGGTTGAGGTGTGCTTATGGACCCGATCACTGGTTGTTCAAGCTCCTTCGATTCCTCTTCGAAGTATATGGCTATGGTTGCACACGATCCCGAAGCCACTCTGTACTTCCACTTGCAATCCTCAGGAGGCCAACGAAAAGCGCGAAACAAGCACAAAGAGAGAATCCCATCTCTCGGCATATAAAAGAAAGAGAGAGAGCCCCGTCTCCCAAGCACATAAACGAGAGAACCACGTCTCTCAAACACATAAATGAGAGAAACCCGTCTCTCAAACACATAATCGAGAGAACCCAGTCTCTCAACCTAAGTCTGGAAGACTTCCACATCTCCCAAACATTCTAGTTTGAGAAAAACCAGCACTTCTCAAACCCCTAAATTCGAAAGAATCCAGCATCTTCGAATATCTAGCTCCAAGAGAATCCAACATCTCTCGCTCACATAATTTAGAAAGAATCCGACATCTTTCTATCACATAAATAGGGAGAATCCCACATCTCCCTTACACATAAATAGAGAGATCTCAACCACTCTCTAGCACATAAGTCCACTTACTCCGCATTCATACATACACACACTAAAGTAGCACTGGATGCAAAATATGGGATGCATGTGTAGTGTACCTTTACACTACTGATATCGGTGTCCCTAGAGTATAAACTCATCATCCATGCTCAACTCAAGGGGGATATCGCGATGGAATCACTACAAGATAGAATTGCAATATGTATGTATGTGCATAAAGGGTTAGTGAGCAATTAGGAAATTTTAAACACGTAGGCCTGATTAATTCACACAAGCAGGTTATTCATTCCATTTAGTAGGAATTCACAAACAACAACAAACTCCAATTTATGAAAATTAAATCACTTAATCATGTTATTAAAATCAATATAACATCCGTCGAGCAAAATAAAATATAATTACTGATGCGATGCATGTGTGCAAATACCATGAATGATTAATGTACCGTTCACCGTAGTAGTGGAGTCGAGGTTGATAATTTCTTTAACTTGAAAGGATAATCAAATCCTTAACTGGCCATAGTTCCAACTTCCTGTTCAGATTTTGCATTCTTTAGAATTTTCTTCGAATCCGCGGGTTGCCAAGGGGTCTTGAACCGTCTCACTTGTCTCTCGCAGAAAAGTGATCCATGGAGTCTCTTGAAGTCCCGATAAAATCTTCAATAATCAGGAATTGTTATATCTTCCAACGGTGGAATCTATCAGAGCAATCATGGAGAGATAAGCGAAGAATCTTCAAACAATCCTGCTTCACATACCATCGTTTTTAAATGTTGTCCCCCATTCTTAATATTTGGTGAAGTTGACCCTCAATGACATCATCATCATAATTCTGTAATTTATATATTTTATCCTTTTCCTTTCGTACAGGTATAGTTGCCCTTGTTAATGTCTTTACAACAGTCTGACCTCCACTTGAGAACCTTTGTAAGGTACAAGTGCTTCGATTTCTTCGTTGCCACCTCACGCCATCCAGAGTTAGAAATTCTGGTGTCCTTATAAAACATGTTACTCCCGAACACCTCCAAGTAGTAAGTACATATCCTGAAGGCACCTTGATAGCTAAAAGATCTCTTGTCTCTCTCATATTCAAGTATCTTCTTTTATCCACCCAATACCCTGACTGTGTTTGCTCGATCATACAACTTCTGGTCAATCCCTGTTCGAATTCCAATGTTACTTCGACCAAGACAACACTTAGTGGGGCAGGTAGGGGAACACCTAAATTACAACCACGAAGCTAATGCATGTGGGGTTAGGGATGTAAATGGCATGCACTCATATCCAGGAAAGAAGGCAATCTAGCACGTAGAGCAAATGTTCGAAATAATTATAATTTAATCCAATGCATGATGCACGTGATATGAATGCATGATACCTGTTTCCATAATATTAGCCTCTAGCTATTGTCCAATTCTTTCAGAAATCCATTTATCCTTTATTCAAGTAATCAAGGCATGGTAGTTTGAATCTTCTGTCATCAATTTGTAGAAGCGGGAAGTGTTGTTACAATCAATTACAATTTTGTCATCGAGCCAACACTTTGCAATTCATAAATGGATAAAAAATCTATGCATGTGGGTTAGTACGTGGGTATGTTAAGTAATGAAAGCAATTAAGAGCACCTAATTAATGCAGATGCAACACGTAATCTACTAAAATTTAAAGTATAATAATGATAAATTTGCAAAAATCGTAATCATAGTGTGCACACAATCACATAAGCTCAGACAAATTCATGCAGAGGAGTCAAATTTCTCATCAGACAAATGCAATGCACAAGTATTCCTACGCCGTACGACCTAAACTGACACGACACGACTCCAGAGCACCGGTTCTGAACCTGGTAGCTCTGATACCACTTTAGATGTAGCACCCCAAGCGGTGGGGCACCACACACCCGCACTATGACCCGACACCACACCCCCGCACTATGACCCGACACATGTATGAAATGGAAAGTCCACACACGCACCAAATCACAGCGAACGGGTGACAAATGGAAAATCCAACCTAAGCTAGACGGTACCTAAACCCTTTACAAGCAAAATATGCAAAACCTGAATGCGGAAGTGATGCAAAACATGAACCATCAAAAACTTTAATCAACAAACATAATCAAACGGGTTCAACTAATCAAGTAATCCTGTCCTAACCTGTCCCGAATAATCATACAACAAAATGGGTTCAACTAATTCCATGAACCTGTCCTAACCTGTCCCGAATTCAAACATACAAATCATAAGTGCCAACCCGCACAATATTCATATACATAGATTCCTACACAAATCGAAACAAAGTACTTAACAAATCAAACAGACCGACAAATACTCGACAGACTCGACTCAAAACCGCCTAGCTCGAACTCCAACAACCTACACCTGCAAACTAAAACATAGGTGGGGCGAGGGTCAGTCCACTGACTGAGTGAGGGGGGCTAACACACACCAACACATATATACATATAGAGCAAAGAACGTATCAAACAAAAGACTATGAACCGGGAATAGGGTTTTACATACCAGAACCATTTTCCAAAACAGCTCATATTTATACATATTTTCATATCTTCTTAAGTTTGAAAACTCGTAAGGATTCGTAGATTCAGAAACGCATATGGATTCATATTAAAACTCATAGGGATTCATATAATCAAATTGGTTCATAAATTTATAAATTCAGAGCTTAATCGTATAAATCTCTTATTAAAAACGAAACCTCCTATCTCGTTTCATAATCATCAAAACAAAAGAATTCAAATGCCCGGCGAGAACGGGTCTCCAACCTTACTCCTTAATCACAAGACTCAAAAGATTCAAAAGGAAGCATAAACTCATAAAATTCATGGGATTCATAAATCCATAGATTCATATTCCTGTATTCCAACCTTTCTCCGGAAGTCTGCACGGGGGGTTACGGGCCCACATCGTGCAACTTAATATACGTGGGGTCGCGAGCCCACAACGTACCTTTTCCGCCCTCAGCCGAAGGCTCAAAGCACCGCGCCTTCTCCATCTCCCTTAGAGTCATGCGTAGATACTTCAAAGGAGTATGTGCACAGGGGTGATAACTGGCAACCCCAACAGCCGCACCGGGTCTCCCTTACCCACAGCTCCGGAACCCGGGGATTCAAATAGATACAAATAGATTCATAGGAAGCATACCTAACTCGCGAAACATAAAACATACGATTCACAACTTAAGAAACATACCATAAGAAACATACCTTACCGTGCAACTCGGCATATGCTATACACATAGCTCTCCGTGTCTTCCAAATTCATAATATGTTGAGGAAGATCCATAATTCACTCGACACTACACGGTTTGGAGCATAGCCTCGTTGCAAAACCATTTTAAGCTTATATACGCCCATACGTATAGTTTTAGAAGAATTCATATCAAATCGAATTAACAAGATTCATAACATATTATAAGACACATATTTAATATACATATAGTATATTCGCATGCGGCCTTGAAAACGAGCACATACGGTCGTAGGTCGCATTAACTAAAAGAAAACAAACCTAAACCTCACCTTACACCAACGAGAACGGAAACACGAGCCAAGAAGTCCCACTGGAACCAAAACAGCTGACACACTCCCTGGAAAAACCCTGATCGACTGAACATACAGAACATAAGACTCAGACTCAAATCACAACCACCAAGACGCACGGCCATGCCCACGAATATAAACGATGCAACATATAATTCATATCTATCCAATCAAGTCATTCAGAGCATATTATAATTCATATTCCATGTCAAGAGATGCATAGATTATAAAATTCATAACATTAATTACATAAAATAAATTAGGACATTAAGAATCCCATTCATATTATGCATCAAGTCTTGCAAGAATAAAACATCAAGTTCTTATCAATTTATTCAAAATTACATATTTATAGAACTTACAACTTTTCTATCAATTAGCAAACTTAACAATTCGTTCAAATTAAAGCACCACGTATCCTTTTTATAATTTATTCTTAGGTTTCATAAAATTTCATAATCAATTAGTTTCTAAAATTACACTAACATCCCTTAAAAGCAATAATAATATACAAGAAGTGGCAAAAAGGAGGCAATTAAATTCAATAAATCAAGAATCAAGCTTATCATATATCATAACATATTTTCATACATCAAACAGCTCGTAATTTCATTTCTTAGTTCATACAAGGGTCGAAATTAAAATTAAAACAATTAACAAAAATAAATACAATAACTTCAATAATTCATAGAAAATCAACCGAATATCCGATCGACGAACGGAAAGTGGCGTTGGACTCACCATGACAAAAGGAACCCGCTGACCGAAAGTCACCGGAATGCCGCCACCACAGCCGGCCGAACAGCCACCGGCCGCCACTGGAACACCGCCTCCGGTGGTAGGAAAAATCCCCGAAAGGACAGAAACGTGCGCCTCGGCCTGCTTGACAAAAGCCCTCAACCAATTCCAGAAAATACCAGACACACCGGATTTTGTTGACGGAAAACCGAACTAAAACCCTAGTACGAAAACTAAAATTAAATGTAAACCGTAAAACGAAAATGAAATCCGAACATACCGTTGGAAAGCCCCGTAACGAGGCCTTCGAAAGCCCCTAGCCAAAAGCCGAAAAAAACACCAAAAAAATGGGCCGCCGGTTCACAGCCGGTCCTCCACTGGTCCGCCACCAATGGCCGGTTCTCGGGTCGGGGCAAACGTGAGTAGATCGATATCATCATCCCGGATAACTTCTCTGAAGAAACCGTTGCCAAACGATCGCCGGAAAAGCCCCAAAATCGCTGCCGAAATCCCGCCACTGCCTCGTCACCGGTTCAACCACCTCCGTCACAAATCGGACCAAATTGAGGCCGGAAATGGAATCAGGGGGCCGAAAAAGGTAGGGAACCGTTGAAGCTCCTCCGGAAAAGCCACCGGAACACGGCGAAGCAAAGTGCTACAGTGCACGCGTCACCACCGCCGATCTTCAATCGGCGCGTGAGCCGCCGTCCGTCCATCATTGGCCACGCCGTCTACGGAAAAAGAAACGCTGGGAAAAACCGCTCCATGCCCAGACAAACTCCGGCCGATTGCATTGTCGTAGGCCACCACGAATCGCCGATGAAGGTGGCGGTCGAAATCCCGCCACCTGTAGCTCGCCATATCTCTGCCACCGTTGGGTTTCAGGTTATGATTCTTGTACCATCGTGTCGGGCTCGTTGAGTTGATCAATTTCCATTATTCACACGTCGAATTCCGTCGACAAACGAGCAAGAACGAGCTTGTGCATATTTCTGCACCTTGAGTCTGTGTGAGGGAGGTGAGAGACGCGGGAGAAGGAGAGAGAAAGAGTTGGGCTGATTTGCACGAAATACGAGGATTCATGGTATTATATCTCGGGTCCTCATACGTGAAACTGTCCGAAGAAGGGGTTAACGATGTCAGAATTGGGCGAACTCAGAGTCTACGGACTCGTCTCGATGCCCCGAACGCAAAGCGGAAAGCCCCTTAAAGTAGAAAATTACAAAAAGGCCTCTAACTCTAAAAGAGTTCAAAATAGGGCCATGCAACGCACTAAATTACAGAATTAAACACATAAAAAGGTTGGAACGTGGCGTACCTTATACGTCGGACGAGCGGGGTGTCACAAGGTGGATCAACCAAGGTCCAAACTTGTTTAGAGTACATGAAATCCATTTCGGATTTCATTGCTTCTTTCCACTGTTCAGAGTCCGAATCTAACAGTGCCTCCTTTTAAGTTAATGGATCATTATCCATTTGAGATGTTCGGTGGAGAAAACCATGCCATCTCTCTGGTTGTCTAGGAATGCATTCAGAACGTCTTATTTGAGGAGGATAATCGCGTATATCACTCTCTTGGGTAGGGATAGGGGCGTTACTCTCCAAGCTTGGTGTGGGACCTTGGTCTCGAACCTCTTCGAGTTCTGCGATCTTGCCTTTCTTTTCTTTAAGGAATGAGTCCTCAAGAAAAATGGTGTTTCTTGACACAAAGACCTTTTGTTCAAGAGGATCGTAGAAATGATATCCTATTGACTCTTTAGGATATCCTACGAAGTTACATAAGCTTGATCTAGCTTCAAGCTTATCTCCCACTATCCTCTTCACGTAAGCAAGACAACCCCAAATTCTTAAGTAAGAATAGTTAGGGGTTTTGCCAAACCACATCTCATATGGGGTTTTGGGTACAGATTTGGAGGGAACAAGATTCAAAATCTTAACTGCTGATTCTAGGGCATAACCCCAGAATGATGTTTGCAATTCAGTGAAACTCATCATGGAATGAACCATATCAAGTAGGGTTCTGTTCCTTCTTTTGGAAACTCCATTCAATTGAGGAGTCCACTGAGAGATAATTCCATTATCTCTGAGATGATTAAGGAATTCATCACTTAGATACTCGCCACCTCGATCAGATCGAAGTGTCTTAATCTTGTCACCGGTTTGGTTCTCAACCTCCTTCTGAAATTCCAAGAATTTCACAAAGGCTTCGGATTTATACTTCATTAAGTACACATAACTAAAACGACTAAAGTTATCTATGAAGGTTATGAAATACTGATGGTTGTTTCTAGTACTTACACTAAGTGGTCCACAAACATCAGTATAGATTAAATCCAACACTTTAGTGGCACGTTCCACTTTACCACTAAAGGGAGTCCGGCCATTTTTCCTTTTAGACATGATTCACAATGAGTCAACCTTTTAAGTTCATTATCATAGAATGATCTTAAATTAGTTAACTTAGCAATCCTATCTTTAGAAATATTGCCTAAACGTGCGTGCCATAAAGAAGCCGATATCTTGTCATCTCTTTTGCGTTTGTTTGATTTTTGTATATTCAAAATATTGGTGTCTTTAGTTGTATAAAGTTCATTAGATAATGTACTAAGTAAAACGGAAGCTTTATTCTTCTTAAGATAAAATTTTCCATTTCTGGAGAAAGTCTCATATCCTTCACAATCTAATATTGGAATGGAAATTATATTACGAATAATAGAAGGTGCATAAAGGACTTTATTCAAAACTAAAGTAAAGACACCTAAATCTAATCTACACGTCCCAATGGCTTGAGCTTCACCGCTTGATCCATTCCCAACCTTCAAGACGCATTCTCCTTCTTCGAGCTGCCGAACCTCATTTAGCATCTGTACATCATTACAGATATGAGCTCCACAGCCGGTATCAAGTACCCAAGAATTAGAATCAATAGATAGATTTACTTCAACAATAAGCACACCTAACTTTAAAGTATCCTTGTACTCTTGGCAGTTCCTCTTCCAATGCCCTTTCCTGCCACAGTGGTGGCAAACGTCCTCTCTGTAACACCCGCATCGGAAGGCGTCACATCCCCCGCACCACTAGTTCAATCTATGCATGAAATTAATTTCCATACACAAACCAAACACTTGGCGAACGACTGACAAATAAAATAACACTTCCTAGCTAAGCGGGGCTAACCCTTAACCAGTTAAAATCCACGATGCAATAAATTAAAGCGAAAGCATAAACCATAAATTAACATATAAGTATTCACAATTTACAAGTATAGGCCATCCCGACCATCAAATAATTACATCCATACTCCAAAATAGTATAATACATAACCCAAAACAAGTAAGAAATGCTAAGAAGTAATGCAAGCTAGGACTCAAAAGTAATGACTCCAAGACGACCTTAACTCCCCGCCTAGCCCGACCTGCAAAAGTCTAAAAACAACGTGGGGTGTCAGTTCTAAGACTGAGTGAGGGGAAATATACATATATCACATGCGCATGCAATCCATAATCCTGAGTAAAGGGTTAGCAAATCCTAACCGGGTAATTTAAGAAAGACATTTCTTGGAATTACGGATATCATATTATTACTTGAATAAACATAATTAACGTGGCCCGGCGAGTGGGCAATTCTCCAACCTTACTCCCATAGTGTGTGTTTGAAAATAATAATAGGCATTCATGCATAACATAATCGTATCATAATCATAAATTGAGAAACATAAGTTTTCCATCCTTCTCCCTCCGGGGCGGTGGAAGGGATTGCAAGGCCCTAGCCACCTCATGAATAATATCGAGACGGGGGATCATTACTCCTTCCCGCTCCTTCGATGGGTTAACCACCGGCTCAAGAATACCTCATCTTCCACACTACACGGTCGCGTAAGATACTCTCAAAGGGTACTATATGCCATGGCTTATCCGACGACCCGTTGTCGTACCAGTCTCCATTCACACATTTCCCCGGGGCCAAGAACATGTGCATGATTCTCGCCAAAACATTTTCATGAAAACATTTGAAAAACCATTCATACTTAAACCATTTTGAAAGTATACATATACTTGATATATTTTAGCTTGAAAAGATCACACAAGGTAATAGGGTTCAAATTAAATAAAACAAAACCTCACCTTGAAAAAAGGAAGAAGAAATGAGAAGCTTATTGACCCTGCTCCTCAACCGGATCGAACTCTGTGCAAGAAGGACAAGTGTACATAAGACTCTAGACAAATGAGCCAAGTAATCGACGAACGACATGCTCATGATATGGAATGATGATAATTATAATTCATGAGAATGTTCAAACATGACTAATGCATCATATAAAGAAATGCAAGAAGAGGTGTTTTGGCGAAGTTTGGCAAAAGTTGACAATTTTTGGAAATACGCAAGCTGTGGAAAATTGGGAATATCTTAAGTTATAGGATGTGGAATTGGATTTTGTTCATTGGATATGAAAGTATACATTTAGACCTTTAAAATGATATATGGCTCGTATTCTAGTTCAAAACGAGGAGTAAATGGCGTAGGTCCGAAGTTGAAGGAATGCAGATTGTCGGTGAAGTGGAGACACCAAAAAGGATTGATTATATCTCACAAATGGAAAAATATATTGAGAAGATTCCAATTTTAGGTTGTTCTATACTTCAAGAGGTTTCTGTTGGTTAAAAAATTAGGTTAATCAGAGTTCGTATGATGGAGAACGAAGCAAAACAAACTCAGGCAGAAAATAGGGACAGATCCACGGCCGTGGATTTCTCCAAGTACAAAAATCCACGCTCGTGGATCCTTATGCCGAAAGTCCCAAGTTTCTGGACTCAAATCCACGACCATGGGTCCAAATCCACGCCGTGGACCTTCTCCAGCAGCTAAAAACGAGGGAAAAACAGGGCAAGGCTCGAAAATATGGCTCCCAAACCATCCAACACCAATCAATCAACAAATAAACACCTCAAACTATCATATAACCCCAATATACCACTAATACATCAATTACAACACATATAATTCAAGTTGGGGCCAAGAATCAAACCAAACAATTCATATAAATCATCCAAATATCAAATATGAGCAAGCCATTCAACTTACAAGGAAACAAGGCTAATAATTCATAATTCACAAAAGGTTGTTCATAAAAATCATGTTTAACCAAAAAGAATACAACCAATGCTCAATAATCCAACAAACCCTCATACACACACCTATTTACATATATATACCAACCTATGTAACCAACCTTGAAGAAATTATGGAATGGAAATGATAAGATGATGATGGTGATTTTGCCTTCTTGAATCTCCTCTCCTCTTCTTCTAGCTTGATGATCGATGTGATGAAGATGAGTGTGTGTAATTGGTGTGGTAGAGATTATGTGTGTGTTTGTGTCTTGCAAATTAGATATAAGGTATAAGTAATATATGTATAGATATATGATATATATGTATAAAGCTAATAAAGTAAAATATCCTATATATTATATGTATATAATCACTTAGTGCTTGAATATATATGCATATTTAAATGAATGTGAGTAGATTAGTGTTCATGAATATATGTGTGTATATATATATAATGCATGTTACTAATTAATTACATGAATGAATGAAATAAGAAAATATTAAGCTTATGAAATTTAGTATAAGTGTATAAATAGATATATACATACATATATATATATATATATATATATAAAATATGTTATGATATGAATGTATGAATTATGCATATGTTAAAATATAAAATAAAATGAAATTACAATTAAAAATAAACACTTAGGCAATTACGCAAGTAATCCACATAATTCAATTAGACAAGTAATTCCTAAAGCATGTAAAAACCTCTAACTCTCAACTCACACGTGTGGCGAGCGTACATGGAACGAAGACACGGGGCGTTACAATCCTCCCCCCTTAAAAGAATCTGGTCCCTAGATTCACTTCTCCATAAGACCTTTACTAATGGGATTTGCTGGTTTCTCAAAACTTGAACGAAGGTTAAATCCGGTCGTAAGTCTACCTCTTCAATCTCATCAAAGGGGAGAATCTCGGACTCATCGGGAAAGTATTTCCCCAATTGTGATACATGGAACACATTGTGAATTCCCGTTAAGCTCAGTGGTAGGTCTAAGCGATAAGCAACTTCCCCAACTCTTTCAAGAATCTCAAATAGACCTAAATATCGAGGTTTAAGCTTCCCTCGTCTTCCAATCTGAGCAAATCCTTTACGAGGAGACGCCTTCAAGAACACTCGGTCTCCAACCTCAAATTCAAGATCCCTTCTCCTATTATCCGCATAGCTTTTCTGTCGATCCTGAGCTGCCTTCATCCGTTGTTGTACCATTTGAACCTTCTCGATCATATCTCTTACCGCCTTAGAGGGTTTTTTCAACTCTACACCCTTTTCTTCTTAACCCCCTCCTGCTTTGTCCATTTCCATTCCTCGAGATCGAAAAACAACGGGGATCGACATTTTCGTCTGTAGAGTAGTTCATAGGGTGCCATGCCTATGGAAGCTTGGAAGCTATTGTTGTAGGAGAACTCGATCAACGGTAATTGCTTATCCCAAGAGGTTTGATAATCCAAAACGCAAGCCCTTAATAAATCCTCAAGATACCGAATCAACCTCTCGGACTGACCGTCTGTCTGCGGATGAAAAGTGGTGCTGAACTTAAGTCTCGTACCCAACAATACTTGTAAGTCTTGCCACAACCTCGAAGTAAATCTCGGATCTCTATCCGACACTATACTAACCGGAATCCCATGGAGACTAACAATCTCTTTCTTATAAAGCTCGGCTAGCTTATTGATCTTATAAGACATTCGTACTGGCAAGAAGTGAGCTGACTTAGTCAACCGATCGACAATAACCCAAATTCCATCATAACCGCCCTTAACTCTTGGTAACCCCGAAACAAAATCCATTGTCACTTGTTCCCATTTCCATTCCAATTAGTAACGGTTGTAGAAGACCTCCGGGCTTTTGGTGTTCGACCTTCACTATCTGACACGTCATACAATACTTCACAAATTCGACAACATCCTTCTTCAATCCATTCCACCAATAATATTCCTTCAAATCCTTATACATCTTATTACCTCCCGGGTGGATCGAATAAGCCGATTTGTGAGCTTCGTCAAGTACCAACCTTCTCAACTCCTCGGGAACAACTACTCGATTCTTAAACCGAAATAAGCCCATCTCATCATACCCGAACGGGTATTCCGGATCATCCCTTGCCTTGGCCACGAGCTTCTGAACTCCAGGATCCCTTATTTGAGCCTCAAATAATCGATGCTTCAACTCCGGCTGTATGGTGATATTAGTCACCCGAGCACGAGACGTCACATCCCCCGCACCATGACCCGACCCGTATACGAAATGGATTTCCATACACGTGCCGAATCATAGCGAACGGAGACATACACACTCGCTAAGCCAGGCGGGACTAACCTATAACTTAAACCCCAACAACAACCCAAGTAACAACAGAGCAATAGAAAAGCGGAAGCAATCATTCATATATTATATATTGAGCTAAATGCTCTAGCTACCAACATGTAATTCATATATTGAGCTATACGCTCCATGTACCAATATTTCCTGTAAGATACATATAGGTACCTATATACATGTACGCTCGATACATATACAAAATCCAAAAGTGAACATAATGTAATTATACGTGTAAAGGAAAGGCTAGACACGATGGAAGACTCTCCTTGACGGGTATCCCGCCTAGCATCCCTCTTCCGGCAAAAACAACTGAAACAACTTCGGGTTCAGTCTTAGACAGACTGGTGGGTATAAAAAGATAGGCATAATATCATAATATCGTGGAATTGAAACACATACATGCAAGTTATAATCCTTATTCAAGGTTTTGAATCCTTTTTCCCAAGTGGGAAAATAAATACAACGAATAGGATTATAACCATTCATTTCGTTCAATAGGTCATTAATAGCCCGGCGAGAGGGCGTGCATTATCTCCAACCACCACCTCGTGTAATCCATTATTCATTCATTCATTCATTCATACATTACATTCTTTCGTGCACATACATTCGATCATTCATTCAATCTTTCATATACTCTTTTTTCCTCCGGGTAGGGAACGGGTTTGCAAGGCCCGAACCCTCATTCATTAATGCTAGAGGGGTACATGAATCCCCAAAAGCGCGGGACCCCTTTCAATCACTAATCTCCTAGTGAAATCCAGGTTGCCGAAATTGTTGGAACTAGTATAAATGGATTCCCGTCAGCCCATGCTTCCCCGGTTCACCACTACACTAAGTCCCGGGCCCTCATTCATTGGGATCACTCAATCATTACTCGCCAAAACATTAGGTAGGATATTCAAGAAAAAGGCTTTCGTTTAAAACATTTGTTCGTTAAAAACTTGGTATAAGTACCTATATAGGGTTTTGGCTAAAATCTTGAACATTAGGTGTTCGGGGTCATATTGTTATCTAATAGAAGAAAAACCCACCTGATAGACAAAAGAACCCGATCAAGCTCTCGCTGCCCGACCTCGTCACCCACTGGATCAAGATCTGTGTGACAAAGGTAGTGTGAGACTCAATTATGACCACATTAGACGCTCGGCTATGCAATAACATGCTAAGAAATGCTTAAAATGCAATAATATGTTCAAATATGGTCATGAATATCATAAAATTCAATTAAACACATAATTCACCAAGTTTCGTTCGTTATACGGTAAAACCGTATTCATTCCCGTTCATATCGTTCATACTATCTTACTTTTATTCATATGGTCACCAATAACATATATCAATCATACAACATAGCTTTAATACAATCACGTTACATATAATTCACAATTACGAGCAATAAACACAAAACAAGCAATAAAGGAGTTCCCCCAAAGCTGCCATTTCAAATGACACGGCCGTGTTGAGTTTTCAAAGGAAACGGACACAGTCGTGTCCGAGGTTTAAAATCAGAAAAATTCAAAGTCGAGGGCTTGACACGGCCGAGTTGAGTTTTCAAAGCGTTTGGACACGGCCGTGTCCGAGATTAAATTCAGAAAAAAATCAAAGTCGAGAGCCCAACACCGCCTATCCATTTTCAGTTCAAAGCGTTTGGACACGGCTGTGTCAGCTCGTCGTCTTCACAAGAGAAACAGAGCATAAGCTCTGTTTCTTCGAGGGAAAAGCGTGCAAAATAGGGCAGCAACAAGGAAGCTCTTTTATACCACTTAGACATGTATTCAAGTCATATAATTCACATATAACATGCAATCCATTCATATGTGCAAGAATTCACACCCAAAGTTGGCAAAAGATCACCCAAGAACAAGCTTTCCTCCATGGAAGCTTCAAGCTCCATTAATGGCAAATCATGTAATACAAAACCAACACAAAATCTTAGCATCTAAAAATGATAAGGAAGCTACAAGCAACACCTTCCATGCATCAACTCTCACTCAAAACCAAGGAAAGACATGGAACCAAGAATTCATACCATTTGATTCATTCCAAGCTTTTTCCTCATAACACATGATTCCCCAACTCATACCAAGATACAATCGGAAGAAAATGGAGAGGAGAAGGAGAGAAAAATAATCCATACCTTACCTTGGAAGAAGATTGGATGAAAGTTGATCTTGAGCTTAGGTTTGGATGATCAACTATGGAGGGTTTTGGAGCTTCTCTTTTCTCTCTTGGATGATGAATTGATCGATCAAAATGGCAATCAAGGAGAGAAATGCTGATATTTAGTCGAGAAATGGGTAGGATTCGGGTCGGTCCAAGTCCGGTTCGATTAGTAAACGCTTCAAACAAGTTATAAGAAACGAGGTCGTGGAAAGATTCGTTGTCGAAGGTTCAAACGATATCGAAAAAATATAAGGTCAAGTTTAACGGATAGGTAACGTCGAAACAAGTTCAACGCCGGTTAAGGATCTCGATTTCGAGGTCCGGAGCTCAAGATATCGCGAAAACCGTTCAGTGTTGCCTATATACAAATAGGTCCCTAAACTTTCAAAAAGTGGCAATTAAGTCCAAACTCAATTTCCAATTGAGTCCAAAACATTCAAATAAGTTACAGTCAAGTCCGCGAATTACACGAAACACGTAATTTCATTCAATTCATACCAAATTCATGAAATTCATATTCTCACAATTTCATTCATATATTCGAATCTCACATTGGAATTCATATAAATTATAAACAGTTAAATCAAATTAGAACGAATTCAATTAATAAAACAAGATATAAACTGATATAATTAAATGTAATTACGCACGTAACTCTTACCTGCACGTGTGAAAACACGGGGCGTTACAACCTCTCCCCCTTAAAGAGAATCCGTCCTCGGATTCATTGCTCGGTCGGAAACAACTCGTGATAGAACTTCTTCATTTTCTCTTCCGTTTCCCATGTGGCTTCTTCCGTCTTATCACTTCGCCACAATACTTTCACCAAGGGAAATCGTCTGTTTCGAAGTTCTTGAAATTTTCGATCCTGAATTTTAACTGGTTTCTAAACAAAAGTGAGATTCGGTTCAAGCTCAACCTCTTCAACCCGTATGATCACTGATTCATCGGGATAGTACTTCCGAAGTTGTGATACATGGAAGACATTGTGAATACTCGTTAAACTTGGAGGCAAATCCAATCTGTAAGCTGTATCTCCGATTCTCTCCAAAATCTCATAAGGTCCCAAATATCGGGGATTTAACTTTCCTCCTTTTCCAATTCGGGTAAATCCTTTCCGAGGTGAAGCTTTCAGGAATACCCTATCCCCAACTTCAAATTCAAGATCTTTCCTTCGCTTATCTGCATAATTTTTCTGTCGATCTTGGGCTACTTTCATCCGTTGTCGGATAATTTGAACCTTTTCAATAGCATCTTGAATAGCTTTGGAAGGTTTATCTTTCTTTTCACCTCTTTGTAACCCTTCTTGCTTACTCCACTTCCATTCTTCCAAATCGAAAAACAACGGGGATCGACACTTTCTTCCATAAAGAAGCTCATACGGTGCCATTTCTATAGAAGCTTGGTAACTATTATTGTAGGCAAACTCAATTAAGGGCAATTGTTCATTCCATGAACTCGAGAAATCCAACGCACACGCCCTTAGCATATCCTCAAGATATCTGATTAACCTTTCAGATTGCCCATCAGTCTGTGGATGAAAAGCTGTACTGAATTGAAGCTTAGTTCCCAAACACTTCTGTAACTCTTGCCAGAACTTGGAAGTGAATCTCGGATCCCTGTCTGAAACAATACTAGCTGGCACTCCATGTAACCGAACAACCTCATCACAATACCTCTTAGCCAACTTACCTATCTTATCTGACATCCGAACTGCAAGAAAATGTGCTGACTTGGTTAACCTGTCCACGATTACCCAAACTCCCTCGAATCCACCTTTCACTCTGGGTAAACCCGATACAAAATCCATTGCTATTTGTTCCCATTTCCATTCAGGAATAGGTAGTGGCTGTAACAATCCTGACGGTTTCTGATGCTCACCTTTCACTAACTGGCAAGTCAGACAATGCTTCATATAATTCACTATATCTTTCTTCAACCCGTTCCACCAATAATACTGTTTCAAATCCCGATACATCTTGTTTCCACCAGGATGTACCGAATAGACAGTTTTATGAGCTTCATCCAAAATAGCTCTTCTCAATTCTGTTGGAACTACCACTCTGTTCTTAAATCGGAAGATTCCCGTATCATCGAATCCAAACGGACACTCGGAGTCCGATCGAGCCTTCTCAATCAACTTCTGAATCTCAACATCCGTCCGTTCTGCCTCAAATATCTGTTGCCTTAACTGTGGACGTATTGAGATGTTACCAATACGAGCCTTTATCTTAACCAACTCCATTGGTTGTCCAATATTTACCTTCAAATTGGATACACTAGCCTTCCTGCTCAATGCATCCGCTACCACCTTAGCTTTGCCTGGGTGATACTTAATCACACAATCATAGTCCTCGAGAATCTCCATCCACCTTCGTTGCCTTCTATTCAACTCCTTCTGAGAGAATAAGTACTGAAGACTCTTATGATCGGTGAAAATCTCAAAAGAAGTTCCATACAAATAATGTCTCCACTTCCCTAAGGCAAAAATCACCGCTGCAAGCTCAAGGTCGTGAGTGGGATAATTCTTCTCATGCTCTTTCAATTTCCTAGAGGCATAAGCAATTACTCTCCCATTCTGCATCAAAACACAACCTAAGCCTTCATGGGAAGCATCCGTATAAACCATAAAACCTTCAATACCATCCGGAAGTGCAAGTATCGGTGCAGAAGTTAACTTATCCTTCAAGAGCTGAAAACTAACTTCACACTTCTCATCCCACTTAAACTGAACCTCTTTCTTGGTTAATCGGGTTAATGGAGCCGCAATCTTAGAAAAATCCTTAACAAATCTTCGATAATAACCGGCTAAACCCAAGAAACTTCGGATCTCAGAAACATTCTTAGGACTCTGCCACTGTGAAACTGCTTCTATTTTCGAAGGATCCACTTCTAATCCTTTGCTAGAAATGATATGTCCCAAGAAGCTCACCCTGTCAATCCAGAACTCACATTTACTGAACTTGGCATAGAGCTGGTTATCTCTTAAAGTCTCCAATACCAATCTCAAATGCCGAGCATGATCCTCTTCTGACCTTGAATATACCAAAATATCATCGATGAAGATCACAACAAACTTATCCAAATACGACCGGAAAATCCGATGCATCATGTCCATAAAAGCTGCCGGTGCGTTAGTTAATCCAAATGGCATCACCATGAATTCATAATGTCCATACCGGGTATTAAATCCTGTCTTAGGAATATCTTCCTCCTTACTCTTTAACTGATAATATCCTTGCCTTAAATCGAGCTTGGAATACACTCTTGACCCTTGTAGCATGTCAAATAAATCCTCTATATTAGGCAATGGATACTTATTCTTTACAGTCATCTGATTCAACACCCGGTAGTCAATACACATCCTCAAGGTTCCATCTTTCTTCTTAAACAATGAGAACCGGCGCGCCCCACGTTGACGAACTTGGCCGAATATATCCATTCTTAAGAAGTTCTTCCAGCTGAACTTTTAACTCCTGTAACTCTGCCGGTCCCATCCGGTAAGGAGTCTTAGAATAAGGTTCAGATCCCGAATATAAATCTATTACAAATTCGATCTCTCGATCCAGAGGCAAAGAACCTAAAACTTCGGGAAACACCTCAAGATATTCCTTCACCACTTCTGTCTCTTCGAGTTTTGCCTGATCTTTCGGCTTATTCAAGATACAGGCAATAAATCCCATTGCCCCATTCCTTATCAACTTATGAGCCTCAGTAAACGACAAGAGAGGTGCAATCTCTGATTCTTTCCCTACTGTCACTTCTTCTCCCAACTTAACCGTCTTGGTGAATCAATCAACCATGGCATGATACCGAAACAACCAATCCATTCCCAGAATAACTCCATATCTGTTCATCGGCATTACCACCAAATCTGTCTGATATTCTCTGCCTTCAAACCCAAACACACAATCTCTGACCACCCGGTCCGTCTCAAGACTTCCTCCCAACGGCGAACTCACCACATAACAAGCATTTAAGCACATAACAGGCAAACACAAAGTATCAATTAATTTACAAGATATAAAAGAATGAGTAGCGCCAGGGTCAAATAATGCATGTATATTCGTGTTATGGATGCATATCGTACCTTCCACCATAGCATTGGGATTGGCTTCTACATCTTGCTCTTCACCCGTAAGGGCATATGCACGAGCTGGGATCATTGGCCTCTGAGCTCCCGGTTGATAGCCCGGAGTCTTATCTGGACAAGTATTGGTCATATGTGTTGTCTTCCCGCATATTAGACACTGTCCCAACCTCCTTCTGCAAGTGTTGTACGTGTGGGTAGGGCCTCCACAATATAGGCATGGTGACCTATCATGACGAGGATCAGAAGTAGTTGGAGGTACTTGCGACTTCGGCGGTGCAACTCCCATAGATTTAAACTTCTTATTTTACCCTTGAAATGGCTGAGGAGGAGATGCCATAGGTCTTTTCCCTTTTCCAAACCCCGATCCTTGTCCCATTTGCATACGAGGTAAGGGGTCCTTTTTCTTATACTCCTCTTCCAACACCAGCGCCCTTTGTACCGTGTCAGCAAAAGATTCAAAGTTATGGCCTGCGTGCCCGTGCCTCAGATCCTGCCTCAATCCCGCTATAAACCTCTTTCCCTTTCTCTTTTCATCCCTTGTAATGTGAGGTGCATACTTTCCAAGTCTATTGAAAAGAGAACGATACTGAGCCACCGTGCGAGTCCCTTGCCTCAGATCCATAAATTCTTGTTCTTTTCTTTCTTGCACAACTTCGGGAACAAAAGCCTCTCTGAACTCCCTTACAAAAACTTCCCAATTGACTTCTTCTCCTTCCACCTCGAGCTTCTCTCTAGTACGTTCCCACCAATCATAAGACTCTCCATCCAGTTGGAAAATAGCAAATTGAGCTTTCTCTTGAGAGGTAAATTGGCGAACATTGAAAATCCTCTCAATCCTTGTCAACCATCCCTCGGATATCGCATCATCCACCGAACCGGAAAACCTTGGTGGATTATAACTCAAAAACAACACATGATGATCTCTCGGGTTATTTGGAGGAGGTGTTTGTTGTTCAGCCTGCGGTTGTACTGGAGGATCCTGAGCCCTTCTATGTTCCACGTAATTATATACCGCCTCCATAAAGTGCTCCATATTCATAGGCGGTTGTGGAGGATTAGGAGAACGATCTCTATGATGAAGGTGTCCCGAAGACCTTTCCCGATGTCTTCTAGGAGGCATCCTATTCACTCAAACACTAACATGCGTGCTAATTTTAGTTCATGCGTGACAATGCATTAATTCAATCAAGCATTCCAGTCAAGAATCAAAACACCTTATCAAAAAAAAATGCAAATGCTCCACATTACAAGTAATTCTTACAGCCGAATAACCTAGTAACTCCACACGACACTAGAACCCTGGTTTTGCAACCCTGGGCTCTGATACCACTCAAAGGATGTAACGCCCGAGCGCGAGACATCACATCCCCCGCACCATGACTCGACCCGTATACGAAATGGATTTCCATACACGTGCCGAATCATAGCGAACGGAGACATACACACTCGCTAAGCCAGGCGGGACTAACCTATAACTTAAACCCCAACAACAATCCAAGTAACAACAGAGCAATAGAAAACCGGAAGCAATCATTCATATATTATATATTGAGCTAAATGCTCTAGGTACCAACATGTAATTCATATATTGAGCTATACGCTCCATGTACCAATATTTCCTATAAGATACATATAGGTACCTATATACATGTACGCTCGATACATATACAAAATCCAAAAGTGAACATAATGTAATTATGCGTGTAAAGGAAAGGCTAGACACGATGCAAGACTCTCCCTGACTGGTATCCCGCCTAGCATCCCCCTTCCTGAAAAAACAACTGAAACAAGTCCGGGTTCAGTCTTAGACAGACTAGTGGGTATAAAAAGATAGGCATAATATCATAATATCGCGGAATTGAAACACATACATGCAAGTTATAATCCTTATTCAAGGTTTTGAATCCTTTTTCCCAAGTGGGAAAATAAATACAACGAATAGGATTATAACCATTCATTTCGTTCATTAGGTCATTAATAGCCCGGCGAGAGGGCGTGCATTATCTCCAACCACCACCTCGTGTAATCCATTATTCATTCATTCATTCATTCATTCATTCATACATTACATTCTTTCGTGCACATACATTCGATCATTCATTCAATCGTTCATATACTCCTTTTTCCTCAGGGTAGGGAACGGGTTTGCAAGGCCCGAACCCTCATTCATTAATGCTAGAGGGGTACATGAATCCCCAAAAGCGCGGGACCCCTTTCATTCACTAATCTCCTAGTGAAATCCAGGTTGCCGAAATTGTTGGAACTAGTATAAATGGATTCCCGTCAGCCCATGCTTCCCCAGTTCACCACTACACTAAGTCCCGGGCCCTCATTCATTGTGATCACTCAATCATTACTCGCCAAAACATTTGGTAGGATATTCAAGAAAAAGGCTTTCGTTTAAAACATTTGTTCGTTAAAAACTTGGTATAAGTACCTATATAGGGTTTTGGCCAAAATCTTGCACATTAGGTGTTCGGGGTCATATTGTTATCTAATAGAAGAAAAACCCACCTGATAGACAAAAGAACCCGACAAAGCTCTCGCTGCCCGACCTCGTCACCCATTGGATCAAGATTTGTGTGACAAAGGTAGTGTGAGACTCAATTAAGACCACATTAGACGCTCGGCTATGCAATAACATGCTAAGAAATGCTTAAAATGCAATAATATGTTCAAATATGGTCACGAATATCATAAAATTCAATTAAACACATAATTCACCAAGTTTCGTTCATTATACGGTAAAACCGTATTCATTCCCGTTCATATCGTTCATACTTTCATACTTTCATTCATATGGTCACCAATATCATATATCAATCATACAACATAGCTTTAATACAATCACGTTACATATAATTCACAATTACGAGCAATAAACGCAAAACAAGCAATAAAAGAGTTCCCCCAAAGCTGCCATTTCAAATGACACGGCCGTGTTGAGTTTTCAAAGGAAACGGACACGGCCGTGTCTGAGGTTTAAAATCAGAAAAATTCAAAGTCGAGGGCTTGAGACGGCCGTGTTGAGTTTTCAAAGCGTTTGGACACGGCCGTGTCCGAGATTAAATTCAGAAAAAAATCAAAGTCGAGAGCCCAACACGGCCGTGTCCATTTTCAATTCAAAGCTGACACGGCCGTGTCAGCTCGTCGTCTTCACAAGAGAAACAGAGCATAAGCTCTGTTTCTTCGAGGGAAAAGCTTGCAAAACAGGGCAGCAACAAGGAAGCTCTTTTATACCACTTAGACATGTATTCAAGTCATATAATTCACATATAACATGCAATCCATTCATATGTGCAAGAATTCACACCCAAAGTTGGCAAAAGATCACCCAAGAACAAGCTTTCCTCCATGGAAGCTTCAAGCTCCATTAATGGCAAATCATGTAATACAAAACCAACACAAAATCTTAGCATCTAAAAATGATAAGGAAGCTACAAGCAACACCTTCCATGCATCAACTCTCACTCAAAACCAAGGAAAGACATGGGACCAAGAATTCATACCATTTGATTCATTCCAAGCTTTTTCCTCATAACACATGATTCCCCAACTCATACCAAGATATAATCGGAAGAAAATGGAGAGGAGAAGGAGAGAAAAACAATCCATACCTTACCTTGGAAGAAGATTGGATGAAAGTTGATCTTGAGCTTAGGGTTTGGATGATCAACTATGGAGGGTTTTGGAGCTTCTCTTTTCTCTCTTGGATGATGAATTGATCGATCAAAATGACAATCAAGGAGAGAAATGCTGATATTTAGTGGAGAAATGGGTAGGATTCGGGTCGGTCCAAGTCCGGTTTGATTAGTAAACGGTTCAAACAAGTTATAAGAAACGAGGTCGTGGAAAGATTCATTGTCGAAGGTTTAAACGATATCGAAAAAATATAAGGTCAAGTTTAATGGATAGGTAACGTCGAATCAAGTTCAACGCCGGTTAAGGATCTCAATTTCGAGGTCCGGAGCTCAAGATATCGCGAAAATCGTTCAGGGTTGCCTATATACAAATAGGTCCCTAAACTTTCAAAAAGTGGCAATTAAGTCCAAACTCAATTTCCAATTGAGTCCAAAACATTCAAATAAGTTACAGTCAAGTCCGCGAATTACACGAAACACGTAATTTCATTCAATTAATACCAAATTCATGAAATTCATATTCTCACAATTTCATTCATATATTCGAATCTCACATTGGAATTCATATAAATTATAAACAGTTAAATCAAATTAGAACGAATTCAATTAATAAAACAAGATATAAACTCATATAATTAAATGTAATTGCGCACGTAACTCTTACCTGCACGTGTGAAAACACGGGGCGTTACATCCCAAGAGCAAATACCACGGCACCAAGTTCCAAATCATGTGTAGGATAGTTCTTCTCATGATCCTTTAACTTTCTAGAGGCAAATGCAATAACTCTCCCGTTTTGCATCAAGACACAACCCAATCCTTCCTTGGAAGCATCCGTGTACACTGCATAACCTTCAGACCCTTCGGGAAGTGTTAAGACCAGGGCTGTAGTCAATTTCTCCTTCAAGAGATTGAAGCTCTTATCGCACGCCTCATCCCACACGAATTTCACCTCCTTCTTAGTCAATCGGGTTAAATGAGCGGCGATTTTCTAGAAGTCCTTCACGAATCTTCTATAATATCCCGCTAAACCCAAGAAACTTCGAACTTCAGAGGCGTTCTTAGGTCTCTCGCACTTAGAGACTGTCTCAACGTTAGAGGGATCCACTTCAACTCCCTTTGCCGAAATAATATGACCCAAAAATGAAACCTTATCAATCCAAAATTCACACTTTCTAAATTTCGTGAATAACTGATTATCCTTGAGGGTCTGTAGAACCAATTTAAGATGCCTTGCATGTTCCTCGGCAGACTTGGAATACACACGAATATCGTCTATAAATATCACCACGAACTTATCCAAGAACGGCCTGAATATTCTGTGCATCATGTCCATGAAAGCTGCGGGGGCATTAGTTAATCCAAACAGCATCACAACAAATTCATAATGCCCGTACCGAGTGTTGAACCCTGTCTTTGGGATATCTTCTTCTCGGATCCTCAACTGATAATACCCTTGGCGAAGATCAAGCTTGGAGTAAACCTTAGATCCTTGTAGTATATCGAACAACTCTTCGATCCTTGGAAGGGGGTACTTATTCTTAACCGTCATCCGATTCAATTCTCTATAATCTATGCACATTCTCAAGGTCCCGTCTTTCTTCTTAACAAATAGGACCGGTGCACCCCAAGGTGACGAACTCGGACGAATATACCCACTTGACAACAATTCCTCAAGTTGCTTCTTCAACTCCTTCAACTCGGCAGGAGCTATCCTGTAAGGAGTCTTGGAAAATGGCTTAGCATCCGGGTACAAGTTAATTACAAACTCTATTTCTCGTTCCGGAGGTAAAGACCCAAACTCTCCGGAAATACCTCGAGAAAGTCCTTTACAACTTCAATTTCCTCAAGCTTAGCTTGATCCTTTGGCCTATTGAGAATGTAGGCCAAGAAACCCCGAAGCACCATCACGAATCAACTTGGAAGCCTTAGTGAAAGACAACAACAGTGGAATCTTCGAACCCAAACCCACAACAACATCTGAACCCAACTAGACTCTCTTAGCTCGACACTCAACCGTAGCATCATGCTCGAAGAGCCAATCCATACCCAAAATCGCACCATACCGACTGATAGGCATCTCAATGAAGTCTGTTGGATAGTCACGACCCTCAATTTTCACCGGAACTCGCCGAAACACCCGATCAGAAACAAGGCTCCCCCCCAACGGGGAACTAATCACATAGCAAGCAGAGGTACACACAACAGGTAAACATAAAGAACCAGCTATACCACGAGAAAGAAAAGAATGTGTGGCTCCAGGATCAAATAATGCATGAATGCTCGTGCCATGAATATATATGGTACCTTCCACGATGGCGGCGGGATCAATCTCGGTATCCTGCTCCTCGCCATCAATGGCATAAGCTCTATCCCGAACCATTGGTCTCTGTCCTCCCATCGGACCCGGTCTAAACTTATCACAACCGGCCATTTGATGTTTCATTGATCCACAAATCAAACAAGCTCCGAGTCGGCGGCGACAAGTCTCCCAAGCGTATGTAGGACCTCCACAATGTAAACAAGGTGTAGTTTGTTGAGGATTTAGAAGAGCTTGTGGAGGTGGTTGAGTCGGCCCCGCCACTCAGGGTTTCTTTCCCGGACCCTTTGCATATGGAGCTTTGACGGGTGGTTACATCGAATAAGCTGGCCTCTTCAAACCGAACCCCGAACCTTGTCCCGAATGAAAAGATCGTGGCACGGGATCCTTCTTCTTGAACTCTACTTCTTGAGCAAAGGCACGTTGAATTGTATCGGCGAAAGATTCGAAGTTGTGCCCGGCTTGTCCATGCCTTAGACTTTCCCTCAATCCGGCTATAAATTTCCTTGATTTCTTCTTCTCGTCTCGGGTAACTTGGGGAGCATACTTTCCAAGGCGATTGAACTCCGCCAAGTATTGGGCTACCGACCGGCCCCCTTGTTTAAGATCCATGAACTCTTCCTCTTTCCTTTCACGGACCACCTCGGGAATGAAAGCCTCCCGGAATTCTCTCTTAAAAACATCCCAATTTAGTCCTTCTCTGACCACTTCAAGCTTCTCACGTGTTCTCTCCCACCAATCATAAGCTTCCCCATCCAATTGGAAGATAGCAAATTGAGCCCTTTCAAGTGAGGTGAAGGGGCGTATGTTGTAAATCCTCTCCAATCGAGATATCCAATCCTCCGCTATGGCATCATCTGTTGTGCCCGCAAACCTTGGGGGATTATAGTTAAGAAAAGTTCCATGAGAATCTCTAACCGGCGGTGGATGTGGTGGAGGTTGAACCGGTTGTTGTGGAGGTGGAGCTTGAGCCCTCCTTTGCTCTACATAATTATATACGGCCTCCATGAAGCCTTCCATGTTCATTTGTGGCGGTTGTTGAGGTTGATGATGTATAGCAGGTGATGGAGATCTCCTATCTTGACGAGCGGGTCTACCACGAGCCATCTACAATTAAACATTGAAAAATACGTGTTGATTAAGCAATATCCATGGTATGCAATTAAGGTGCACCAAATAGTCAATAAAAATCCTCATATAATAATGCAAGACCTTCAGGTTGACATATAATAAGTCGTACGACTTAAATTGATAAGACTCGACTCAAGAGCCCGGTTTTACAACCAAGGCTCTGATACCACCAAAGGAGTGTAACACCCGCATAGGAAGGCGTCACATCCCCCGCACCACTAGTTCAATCTATGCATGAAATTAATTTCCCTACACAAACCAAACACATGTTGAACGGGTGACAAATAAAATAACTCTTCCTAGCTAAGCGGGGCTAACCCTTAACCAATTAAAATCCACGATGCAATAAATTAAAGCGGAAGCATAAACCATAAATTAAGATATAAGTATTCACAATATACAAGTATAGGCCATCCCGACCATCAAATAATTACATCCATACTCCAAAATAGTATAATACATAACCCAAAATAAGTAAGAAATGCTAAGAAGTAATGCAAGCTAGGACTCCAAAGTAAAGACTCCAAGACGACCTTAACTCCCTGCCTAGCCCGATCTGCAAAAGTCTAAAAATAACGTGGGGTGTCAGTCCTAAGACTGAGTGAGGGGAAATATACATATATCACATGCGCATGCAATCCATAATCCCGATTAAAGGGTTAGCAAATCCCAAGTGGGCAATTTAAGAAAGACATTTCTCGGAATTACGGATATCATATTATTACTTCAATAAACATAATTAACTTGGCCCGGCGAGTGGGAAATTCTCCAACCTTACTCCCATAGTGTGTGTTTGAAAATAATAATAGGCGTTCATGCATAACATAATTGTATCATAATCATAAATTGAGAAACATAAGTTTTCCATCCTTCTCCCTCCGGGGCTGTGGAAGGGATTGCAAGGCCCTAGCCACTTCATGAATAATATCGAGACGGGGGATCATTACTCCTTCCCGCTCCTTCGATGGGTTAACCACCGGCTCAAGAATATCTCACCTTGCACACTACACGGTCACGTAAGATACTCTCAAAGGGTACTATATGCAATGGCTTATCCGACGACCCGATGTCGTACCGGTCTCCATTCACACATTTGCCCGGGGCCAATAACACGTGCATGAATCTCGCCAAAACATTTTCATGAAAACATTTGAAAAACCATTCATACTTAAACCATTTTGAAAGTATACATATACTTGATATATTTTGGCTTAAAAAGATCACACAAGGTAATAGGGTTCAAATTAAATAAAACAAACCTCACCTTGACAAAAGGAAGAAGAAATGAGAAGCTTACTAACCCTGCTCCTCAACCGGATCGAACTTTGTGCAAGAAGGACAAGTGTACATAAGACTCTAGACAAATGAGCCAAGTAATCGACGAACGACATACTCATGATATGGAATGATGATAATTATAATTCATGAGAATGTTCAAACATGACTAATGCATCATATAAAGAAATGCAAGAAGAGGTGTTTTGGCGAAGTTTGGCAAAAGTTGACAATTTTTGGAAATACGCAAGCTGTGGAAAATTGGGAATATCTTAAGTTATAGGAGTTGGAATTGGATTTTGTTCATTGGATATGAAATTATACATTTAGACCTTTAAAATGATATATGGCTCGTATTCTAGTTCAAAACGAGGAGTAAATGGTGCAGGTCCAAAGTTGAAGGAATGCAGATTGTCGGTGAAGTGGCGACACCAAAAAGGATTTATTATATCTCACAAATGGAAAACGATATTGAGAAGATTCCAATTTTCGGTTATTCTAGACTTCAAGAGGTTTCCGTCGGTTAAAATTTTAGGTTAATCAGAGTTCGTATGAGGGAGAACGAAGCAAAACAAACTCAGGCAGAAAATAGGGGCAGATCCACGGCCGTGGATTTCTCCAAGTACAAAAATCCACGCTCGTGGATCCTTATACCGAAAGTCCCAAGTTTCTGGACTCAAATCCACGGCCATGGGTCCAAATCCACGCCGTGGACCTTCTCCAGCAGCTAAAAACGAGGGAAAAACAGGGCAAGGCTCGAAAATATGGCTCCCAAACCATCCAACATCAATCAATCAACAAATAAACAGCTCAAACTATCATATAACCCCAATATACAACTAATACATCAATTACAACACATATAATTCAAGTTGGGGCCAAGAATCAAACCAAACAATTCTTATAAATCATCCAAATATCAACTATGAGCAAGCCATTCAAGTTACAAGGAAATAAGGCTAACAATTCATAATTCACAAAAGGTTGTTCATAAAAATCATGTTTAACCAACAAGAATACAACTAAAGCTCAATAATCCAACAAACCCTCATACACAGACCTATTTACATATATATACCAACCCATGTAACCAACCTTGAAGAAATTATGGAATGAAAATGATAAGATGATGATGATGGTGATTATGCCTTCTTGAATCTCCTCTCTTCTTCTTCTAGCTTGATGATCGATGTGATGAAGATGAGTGTGTGTAATTGGTGTAGTAGAGATTATGTGTGTGTTTGTGTCTTGCAAATTAGATATAAGGTATAAGTAATATATGTATAGATATATGATATATATGTATAAAGGTAATAAAGTAAATTATCCTATATATTATATGTATACTAGTAACCGGGGCACGTCGTCCCTATGTGCATAAATAAAACTGATTAATCTGTTTTCCACATATATCTTACCTAGTTAGATTAAAAATATGTTCAAACTAAATCGAAAATGCATATAGCCTAAAATTATAAATAATGAAAATTTTGATACTAAAATAACATATTTGTTAGATTGGATATTGGATATTATAAATCACATATTAAAAAATAATTTTTTATGTACTATTTAAACAAACAATAATAGAATATATTATAATCTTTATTTTTTAGGTATATTTGAGCATTTGTCATTGTTATTACACGAAATTGACATACAATTTCATTATCTTAAAAACTGATATTAAGTGTAAAGCAAAATAAAATATTTCAAAAAATCAATAATACTTCCAATTTTTATTTATCTTTTTTGTCAAGAATACCTCCAATCTTTTAATGTAATTAGAATTCAACCTCCAACTTGTAGCATTACTTTGAAAGTCATGTACAAATAAAGTTGTAAGGAAAATACAACCAAACCAGGGTACTTAAACATAGCATCAGTTCATAAAATTCAATTTTCAATTAAAAATTCATGAAAACTAATACTTTTGGTTTTACAATGATACATCAATCCAAACAAAATAAACTTCCCTCTTTAAGGAAAAAATCCAAACCAAATAAGCTTCCTCTTCCTTCATGCCCAAATATCTTAGTGCGTCTGTTGCATCAAATTCGATGTGTAAATCGAAAATATAATTGACATCAATCAACAAAAATAGATACTAAAAAAAGGGGCACCAATCCATACCTCAAATTCAAATTAAGGATGAATTGAAAAAGTACTCACCGACTGTGTGGTAGAATTTGCTCGAGGTAAAATGACTGATATCCCAAAATCTCAAATATGCATCAAAAACACAATTTTATAGAAAAAATTTATTCATATATACAAATATTCAACCATAGTGAAATGATGTTGATTTCTTCGTCATTCTCATATTATTTAGAGAAGCTAAGCATGATCCAAGGATCTAAGACTAAAAAATTTATCCTTTCTCCATCAAAACATGAATGTTCATATGTTTTCCCAAGAATCCTGTGATACCAATTACCAACTATGTCAAAGTGTAATAATTATGAAGAACTTTCATGGGTTTTGTTCGGTTTTTGTACATATATGTCTGAATCCAATGTTTTGTCTAAGGATAAGTGCTTATTTTAGCTCTTGATGTACAACAAATTACTTCTCAACAAAAGAGTGGAGTGATTTACGGTCAAATTTGATTAGGGAATTAATTGGCTTAAACATTTGTCACAAATTCCTAATCCAATTGTTGTTGGTACAAAATTCTTGACAATGTTGCTCTTCAATTACTTTTGTTGAGGCTATTTGTGATGGTGAAATAATTCTAATGCATTTTGCAAATATTTATTCCACATACTTATAGGATTGCAGTCTTACAGATTATAGAAATTATTGGATAGCTAGCAAGCAAATCATGAAACTAAATGCAATCATCTATGTGAAGGTTAGTTCTGAAGAAGAATTAGAATTATATTTCTTAGTTGATGTTGTGGGATCATGGTGAAGTTTGAATAACTAAATAGATAAATAATCCAAATAACACATTTCAAATTTCAAAAAATCACTCACCTCAACTATACACAATTTTGAATAATCAAATACAAATAAACAATCAATTAACCCACAGTTTTTCTGCGATATTCTTGAGAAAACACACCCAAAAACCTGCGAAAAACTATTTGTTGGTATGTTTAAAAAAAAAACTATGGTCCATTGAAGCTCATAAAACTATTATTGTGATTCGTGACCAATTTCATACTAACCACAGATTCCAACTCTAAGTAGGTAATCACTATCTATTAGGAAGTCCTTGAACACATTCCAAACATCAGTTCCATGAAGCTTAAAAGATGTCGGATCAATAAAATTTTATATAATCCTTCTGGAATGCATCTTGATGTTTCAATATACCACAATAATTACATCTAAAGTACAACAAAAGAAGTTGATAAACAATCAAACCATACCCGGATGAATACATTGGATGAGTTCGCTTTCTAGAACTTTAGTTGTGTATCTCCCCTTTCGGGCTATATTGTAGAACTCTGCCGAGGTCTCTCTATGAATGGCATCCCAATATTTCAAATATGCATCAAAACAACACATTCATAGAAAAATTAATTCCCCAAAAATAATGTTATTTGAAGAAAAAAAAGTCCATTAGGAAAAAAACTCACGATTCAATTTCTGTGAGACTTTTGTTTCCATCGATTGAAGCCCTACCTCTACAAACTTCTCCGCACCTGTCAGCCGCTAGCGCCGCTCCCTTCTTCCGATTTCTCTGATTATGTTTATTGGGTAGGACTCGCAATTTCTCTCCCTTGAGAAAAGAGAAGTTGATAAGGCAAATTGAAAAGTGAGGGAATAAGTTAAGAAAATTCTCACCCACTGAATTCACTTATTTTTACTATTGTTATCCTAGAATCTCAAATATGTAACCAAACTATAAATTCATGGAAAAAATAATGCTATTTGAAGAAAGAGAAAGACCATTACGATTTAAAAAAAAAACTCACAATTGAAACCCTCCCTCAACAGACTTCCTCCACCGTTGCTGCCTTCCAAACTCCCTCCACTGCATTCCGATTTCTCTGATTATGCTTATCGGGTAAGACTCGGGAGTTTCTCTTTAGAACTGAAGAAGTTGATTGAAGAAAGAAGTTAAGACTTCAGGGTTAGGGAGTTGAGATCGTGCATAACTCCCTAGGAAGGAATTTTCCAAAATAGCCTTAAACAATATATGAGTTCCTTGATAAATTTAAGGGTATATTAGGCACTTCATAAAAATTGGTGTCCCAACCCAAAAAAACTTCCGTTTGTCTCACAAAACCCTCTTCCCTTTTTATATAGTATAGATAATCACTTAGTGCTTGAATATATATGCATATTTAAATGAATGTGAGTAGATTAGTGTTCATGAATATATGTGTGAATATATTTAAATGAGTGTTCACTTAGGCAATTATGCAAGTAATCCACATAATTCAATTAGACAAGTAATTCCTAAAGCATCCAAACAACTCTAACTCTCAACTCACACGTGTGGCGAGCGTACCTAGAACGAAGACATGGGGCGTTACACTATCTCTGATCCCTTTTCTTCTTGGCCTTTCTCTTTTTAACCCCTCCATCGGGTTTAAGAGATCCCTTCTTCTTGGGAACTTTGTTCCCTTTGCTTTTAGAAAGCTTAGAAGAGGATGTGACCATCATTATTTTGTTATCCTTCTTTATCGTGACTTCAGCAGTCACAAGCGGACTAATCAGCTCAGCGACAGTAGCATGAGCATGATTCATGTTGAAGTGAAGCATGAAAGGATTGAATGATGGTGGAAGCGATGCGAGCAACAAGTCCACGGCGAGGTCCTCGCTTAGAGGCATCTCCATGGAAGTAAGCTTCTTGTTCAAAGCGAGGAACTTAAGCCCATGTTCGTGGACACTTATACCTTCTTTCATTCTGAAATGAAAGAGCTCTTTAGAGGTGTTGTACCTTAGAACACGCTCTTTGGGACGGTACAATTGCTCAGGATGGTAATAAATCTCCCAAGCGTATTCCATAGACTCATGTTGTCTTTGCATGTCCGGAGACATGTTAGTCAACATGAGGCAACGAGCTTGAAGATTGTCTTCAGACCATTTCACAATCTCGTCTCTTTCGGCCCGAGTCGGAGCCTTACCCTCAGGGGTAGGCTCTGCCTCGAAGAGAACATATCTTTTCTTCTCAGAATCTGAAACTATCTTTAGATTCCGAAGCCAATCAGAGTAATTGGGCTCCTTCAACTTGTTTGATTCGAGGATGGATACCAAAGGGTTTTTGGTTGCCATTTCAGTTTGTAGAGAATCACAGAACTACAACCTAAATAGAAAAACAGAGAAAACATGAGCATGCTGAATAATAACGATTATACATATTATCAAGGTCTTTAGAAATATGTTCTCCCACTGTTTTTAGAAAGTCCAGAAATCCCAACGACTTTAGAAGAAACTTATTTTCTCAGTGGGTACTGGGATCCCAAGCAATCTTAGTTTTGGACCCACGACTCTTGAGACATCCAAAGGTCTAAGATTCTTAGGTAGGTACTAATTACCAATTCGATCTCTCATTGAATTCCTAGGAATGTTTTGCATCACTGATTCTTCCACTGTGGACCCACGACTCGTGAGACATCCATATCTACTTTAGTATTGAGCTAGACCCATCAATCATAAGATCTCAACCAAACTTAGTCCGGAACGACCCACGACTCGTGAGACATCGCCCATTCTAAAATGGTTAAGAAATATTAATTACTTAAAATAATTAATCAGGAAACTAGGAATAAATAAGATCTACTAATTACCCCACGACTCGTGAGACAGCAACTCATGATCACCTAAACTAGCATGATTCCGCGGAAATTTAAATTTACCAACTAAATTTAAAATTCCTTTAGCTTCAAATATATTTAATTTTGAATTAATTTATTCAAAATCGAATTCACCGGATTATGACAAAACAACAATTAATTCAAAATTAAATTTTTGTCTAATAAATCATTCAAAGTGATTTTCGTAATTTTCTCGAAAAATAAGAACTTGACTTTAATTTATAAAATCCCAAATTTTATAATTATCTCAAATAAATAATTTTATAATTTTAAAATCAAAATTTCATAATTCGGGATTCTCGAAAACTGAAAACACGAAACGAAAGCTCCGGCCCGAAACAGCCTGCGCGAGGCGTGTGGGACAGCCCGTAAGCGCGCGCAAGGCGCGTGCAAGCAGGCCGTCTCGTACACACGGCCCACACAAGCTCGCGCGAGGAGGCGCGCGCTTGCCTGCGCACCGCCCACACAAGCTATCGGGCGCGGGAGAAGGCAAGCGGGCTGTAGCGCCCCCTAACGCTACAACCCCGCAACGCAATACTCCCCGAATGGAGATTAGACCCAACACTCAGGAAATACTACGGAGAACGACCAAGATAATATTTGAGTAAAGAGTATGACACAGTGCAGCGGAAGATAAAGGGGTTTAAAACTTTGCCATTAACGGGGAGGATAATGTATAACGAAGCAAGAATATCATTATTGCTCCAGGTAGTTTTCAAAAGAGTACAATAGGATGACATGTAAGGATAAAGTATGAGATACTTTAGTTCTTTGGAGAATGGGCTGAAGACAGTGTACTTTTAGGATCGGATCCAAACTACTGTTGTAATGCTTCAAGATACCTCTAGTTGTCATTCCTTGATTCCTGAAATCATACATTTTAAAGTAGGCGAGAGGGTTAGTCAAAGTGACTAAGTGAAGGGGTATAGTAATTTATAGATATATGTATATATATTTATATGATCTAGAAGACCTTGATCTAAAATATTAGCAATAGAATATAGAAAATATGAAACGGTTCATCATAATTGTAAAAGTAGGGATAGGGGTAATTTGGTATATTTGTAGAAATATGAACCGTTTGTAACAAGAACTTTAATGCCCGCAAGCTAGGTCTCTCCATCCGTAACTCCTTAAGTCATGATAAAATAGTAACGGCGTTGATCAAGTCACCGATACTTCAATAAAACCAATATGATAATAACTCCGCTACTCCTTGATGTCAATAGGGGAGCAAACCGTAGAGACCACGAACACGATTCGGGAGGCATCTATCTCTCCCTCATCCCTTGGTGTGGAGTAACTATCCTCCAGTTAAACCACTACCAAGAGGTGGTGGCCGTCCGCAGCACCAACAATACCCTCGGCCCGATACCTTCCGGGTAATTGCTCGCTATGGACACAGCCGGGGCCCATAACATGAATCAAGAACAATATTTTTCTTGCATAACCCGGAATCAATGTTTTGATAAAGTGGACTTGAAATATATAACGTCCTAGTAAAACGTTGATTCTGGCATGAAAGTATTTTCCCTTAAGAGGGACATTGTAGTACAATAATATGTATATAGGGTAGTGAATCAAAATGATAGGTAGGCTTGGAAATAGTTTCTATATAGATACATATGTATAGCATGATTCCAGTTGAAAACATTTTAACCCTCACCTATATCGGTAGTCCCATAATGAAATTTTGATTCCATTGCGCCTGAAAGTATTAACTACTATAGGCTTCGGACTAGGTTCTTTACTCTAATCAAATAAGCACATAAGGTATATAATATTCTAATCAAATGATCACATAAGGTGCATATTTTGTAACACGTTAGAGAATTCCCGGTAAACCCTAATTTTAACCGTTTAAGGAAATTTAATTAATTAATCAGGTTTCATGAATTCTTTAACCACTTAAATATTTACTACTCACATTATTATCCTAATTGGAATGTTAGAAATAAGATTTAGGGTTTAGTTTAACAATGTAGGTTGATTTTGAAATTATTTTACAATTTACCGATTTTTGGAATAATTCGGATAAAATCTTTCTTTAAAAATTCCAAAAGCTCTTTTATAATTATTTTTAATTTAATTTGGAAATTATTTAGTTATTGGTTGACCAACAAGTCAAAGTTACTATTGAAAACGTTTACTATTCAATTTCTTATGAATTAAACACTTTATAACATAAAATCAAACACACACACTATCACACGTGTACTTTAATTTATTCAAGAACATTATGAATGTGTTCTTAAGCTTATGAATATGTTCATACTAGTTCATGATCATATTTAATAAATTCTAAGTTCATAACACATAATTAAAATTATAATGTAACACTTTATGTAAAATTAATTCCAAATAAATTATTCTAAGCATGAATTTAATCAAATAAAATCATAAATATTCAAGCACATACTCAGATTATGTTATCACCTAATTCGTGCATTTAATTAAATAAAATTCATAATGTAAACACATTGTACATAAAACTAACAATTTAGGCATATATTTCATAAAAATAAAATTCCTAAAGCATAATTTAATTCATCCTTGGCATGCTACTACTACTATTATACTAAGAACATAATATAAAGCATGAAATAATAAAAGAAAGCACACCTTGTAGAGTGGATGATGGTTGGGGCGTGAGGAAGAGAGTGAGAGGGAGTGATTTTGTGTAGTCTTGGAAATGAGCTTGGATTGGTATTTATAGGTATGGTTTAAGGTCTTATGTTGCAATTTCTAAAAATTTATGAGAGATGTGAGAAATTTCTAACCCACATATTTGTATGGTATTTTAGTGAGAAATGTGGAATATTTCTAATTCATACAAGTATATATTTCAAATTCATACAAGTATATGGTATTCTTGTAGGAAATATGGAATATTTCTAATTCATACAAGTATATGGTATTCTTGTAGGAATTGTGGAAGAATTCTAAATTGCACAATTGTATGGAATTCTTGTAAGAGATGTGGAAGAGTTAAATTCACATCTCTAAACTTTCTATTTTTAGAAATGTTATTTTAGGAAAGTGATGTCATGAATATTGTCATGGTAAATAAAATAAATATAAATTAATGTAAAATTTATTCAAGAGTCGAGAGACGAGAACTTGAAGTGGTAAAAATAATAAAAGAATGAGTGAAAAATAAGTTTTGTTATGATTGTAAATGTGGAGTGTTTAGGATTTTCGTTTGAAAGTTATAAATGTTAAAGATAATGAAAATCTCGATGATATTATATAAACGAAGCTATGATGAGGTCTAAGGAATTGAAAATTTATCATAGTTTGGAGAAAAATTCAAGAAACGTTTTAACTAAAATTTTGAATATTGAATAAAAGCTAATTGTTTAAAATAAAATTATAATTTTTAAAAGAGAAAAATATTTATAAAATATGCTACAGTTGGAATCAAGTTTCGGTAAATGCGTGAAAATTCATAAAATAATTCAAGGATCGTTTTAACTATAATATTGTATAAGGAAAATGTTAGAATTTGGAAATCTCTCAATTAGGGCAAAACTAGGGTTTTAGGACCGGTTTTGGTTACTACGGAAGTTACGATGAGAATTAAGGTTTGGGAATGATATCAAAATTCATAGAATTTTGTAAGGATTCATCCGAGCCTAATATTGGATAGGTAAAGGTGGCACGGAAAATTTCTACGAAAATGAGTGAATTGTAACTAAGGTTCTGAAGGAAATTCTTCTTAACCCTTTACTTACTTATTTCTTCTTAGCCCTAAAATCCGGGATGTTACAATCCACCCCCCTTAAAGAGAATCTGTCATCAGATTCTATTCATGTTCCATAATAACTTTAGATAGTGTCTATATTCTTACTTATGAAAAGACAAATTATTCAAGATGTAAATGCACGTATAATTTGTGATGCAACGGATGAATGCATGGCGCCAGGGTCTTATAGGACGGTAAATGGCGTGTTTAGAATGCGTACCTTTTATAGTTACTATTGGGGAAGTATCATGAGCTGCAATCTTCTTTATAGAGATTATATAATGCATGACAGTTAAAAAATAATTTGCAGATGATCATATGAATAAAAGTTTCAGGTAAGAACACTTAATACACATAATACCTTTAGCAATGGTAAAACATATAAAGGCACAGGAAGTTATTATGTTATTTTTCCGGTCCTACTGGTATCTTGAAGCAATTCTAATAATCTTAAGGTTTTAACGAACTAAGAAGGGTAAGTGAAGTGTTTCCATGAGTTAGGAATACTAGTATTGTAACGCCCCGATTTTTCCTTTATACATTACATGACATTATATGAATGATATTCTTATATGTTTATGTGAAAATATATGATATTATTCTCAGATAATGAATTATTGCATAATTTGTATTTAAGTAATACGTGAATTAGTTGCCGAACGTGACTTAAGTGCTTGTATGTCCTTAATTGCTTATTCATTCAAAATTAGAGGACTTAATTGCATGAACCATTCTCGTGCTTAGTTGATCATTTTCCATGAGATGAAACTTGATTACATGACATTATATATTTGAGGGGCTTAAATGCAAAAATGGTTGAGTCATCATAATTCTTGCAAGACTTTATAAAATATCTATGCATTTCATCTCTTCCATTTTATTCATCATAATTCATCAAAAATCTCACACACTCACACACACTAAATGCCGGTTCATCACACCATGAAGGAAGGAAGAGATTTGATCATTTTTTCAAGATTGATTTCAAAGGAAATTACATAAGTTGGAGAATCAACATCATCACACCATCATTTCTTCTCTTCTTTAGTTGATTCAAGGTATAGATGAGATTATGATTGATTCTTAAATTTCAAAAGTGAAGCTAGGGTTATGATTTTGCATTGATAACTAGGATTTGAGCTAGTAGAAGCATGATCATGAGCTAGCAACTTGAATTTCATGCATAATTCTTGAGTTTGAGTGAGAAGGATCATGATCGTATATGGGTTTGTTGGATGAAATCTTATGAATCAAAGCATGTTTCCATGGAATATATGATGACTAATTGATATGTATGAGTTATATGCATGTTATATGTTGTTTTGGAGCATTTTGGTTGAGTTTGGTTTGGGTTTTGATCCCTTTTCTTCCTCCCCCGAACCTACCCCTGTTTTGCCCCTTTTTCCAGGTCTGGAACAGTACCCGGCTGGGTACTTTTTGTGCACAAAAAGTACTCGGGCGGGTAGTTTTCCCCCGAGAGCTTCTGTACTGCTTACCCGGTCGGGGAACTTTTCCCTTGAATTTTACCCGGCCGGGTACTCCCTCATCCGCACTCCAAATGACCTGATTTTTGATTCGTTGGAAAGCTCTTGAAGTCTAGAACAACCTCAAATTGGAATAACCTCAATATCTTTTTCCCATTTGTGAGATATTATCAATTCTTTTTGGTGTCGCTGCTTTCCCGACAAACTGCACTCGCCTAACTTCAACCGTCCGCCATTTTCTCCTCGCTTCAGAAAGGTCTTTGTGTCTAGTTTCAAATACAACAAGAAAAACTCAATTCCCAATTCTAGAATTAAAGATATTCCAGTTTTCCCTCAAAATGTACATTTTCTAAAATTGCCCGTTTTTGCCAAACTTCACCAAAACCTCTATTATTGCATTCTTTTCACTCTCTTGGCTCCCCTATGTGAATTATATGATATATATACTTGTTTAATTGATAATCGTGCTCCTACTTGACATTTTCCTAAGTGTTATTGAATGACTTATTGATCATGATCATGCCGTGCGTCTTATATCAAGTAATTGTCTTGAATGGTGGTCTCATGCACGCACGTTGTCTCGTTTCTAGTCCAGTTATTCTCCAAGGCGGAGATTATCAAGCTTGAGCACATTCACGCAATCACGAGTTGTGTGTCGCCTGTCAGGTGAGGTTTACCTTCTAGTTATATAGAACCCGTATAACCTTTACGTGGTTTTTGGCCAAAGGTATTTATATTTATAATTTCATGAAAGCACTTATCATTTCAAGTTATGTTATTGTTCATGAAAGCAAGTGATGCGTTCTCCTGGCCATGTCCTCCTTTGTGAGGGCGTTGGGCTGGTCTTCGGGCTGGTGGTTGTCCGTCCAATCACAGGAAGAACGATGCCCTAGCAAGTAATGTGTTCTCCTGGCCAGGTCCTCCCTAGTGAGGGTGTTGGGCTGGTGTTCGGGCTGGTGATTGTCCATCCAATCACAGGAAGAACAAAGCCCATCGTGTAATTGTGTTCTCTTGGCCAGGTCCTCCTTAGTGAGGGCGCTGGGCTGGTCTTCGGGCTGGTGATTGTCCGTCCAATCACAAGAAGAACAAAGCCCCATCGTGTACATGCGTTCTCCTGGCCAGGTTCTCCTTAGTGAGGGCGCTGGGCTGGTCTTAGAGCTGGTGGTTGTCCGTCCAACCACAGGAAGAACAAACCCTATCGTGTTACAAGCAAGTCATGTATTGATTGCATGATTTCCATTCCATGAACGTGTTATATGATTACACTATTGCACGATTGCACGGTAATTGAATTACGTGATCACCCTATTGTTTAATAATCAAGCAAGCATGTTCATGTACATTAGGAGATCGCCATGTATTAATTGCATGAAAATGAACAAGTGTTTAATATTGATTGTTGTATTCTCGGGCGAAGTTATATTATTATTGAACTTGTATATTTATATCTTTATAAATCTTTACCCGAGAATATGACTTGCATGTTATCTGCGCTAATACGTATTTAAACCACTCACTCGGTCTTCACAGACTGACGCCTCCACCTTTCAGGTTACTGCAGGTGCACGCTAGGCGGGAGTCGAGTCGAGTCGAGTTCGGTTCATGTAGTCGAGTCAATCATTGTTCGTGTATTGGATTATTTATTGACAATTATGAAACTACAATTGTTTGTTTGTGGTTCAAGAGAATTATGTTTAAGGTTATTTGTTATTTACCCTAGGAGATGATAATGTATTGATATATGTGAAGTTAGAATATATTCTATTTGGTAAGTGAGAAAAGTCATGATATGATAAATTGATACTGTTTAAATTATGCTTCCGCTTTAATTTTGTTGCATGAGTTAGTTATCCCGCCTAGCTTGTCGTGTGTTGCATTGTCACCCGTTCGCTATAGCTTGGTTCATGTATGGATTGTCCATTTCATACGTGGATTGACCTATAGTGCGGGGGTGTGGCACCTCCATGTGTCCGGGGTGCTACATCTTAGGTGGTATCAGAGCCCGGTTGCAAAACCGCTGTTCTAGCGTCGTGTCATGTCAAGTCTAGGTCGAACGGCATAGGAATTACTTGATAACTTGTGCATTGCATTGATTCATGCCACTACTCGTGGATTAATTGAACTTATATGGCTTGGCATTTATATGCTCAACGTGTTTAATTAAACTTTGCTGGAATTAATTGTTACATTTTGCATTCTAAATTATTTATAAATGTGATACGTGCATTAGCACTTTAACCGGAATGCATTATTTAGTGATTAGTGTTTGTAGGTTACCTCCATTCGTTGCTACAACCATCAATCTTGTTGCCGGAATTGACGAGAGTTTTGAGCTATTGGACGTCCAATCTAGTCTTCAAAAGGCTTAAGAAAGAAGATTTTCATTTTCTTACTTAAGGGGTAGAGCCGGCCAAAGGAATAATTTAAACCTTAGAGGTATGCTCGCATGATGAAGGAAGTATCAATTTAAGAATTAAGCATTTAACCGAGATACTTCAATACAAGAATCCCAATCCACGGTGAACGGTACACTTAATCATGCATATCACGTGCATCATGAATTTTATTATTCTTGTTAGTTGCCATTTGGTTGTATATAAGTGTTAGTTATATGATTCATGTGATTCTTCTTGCCCTATGTGACACTTATATAAATGTTTCTCTAAGTGTTTCCTTGACTCATTATTTGGGGTGTGTTTGAGAGACGGGGTTCTCTCATTTCTTGTTGGAGGACGGGGTGCTCTCATTTCGTGTTAGGGAGACGGGGCCCTCCCATTACTTGTCTAAGAGACGGGGTTCTCTTATTGCTTGTGCATCATTTTTAAACCCGGCAGTGGACCTGGGGACTAGGTCCTTTTAAGGGGGAGAGAATTGTAACGCCACGATTTTTCCTTTATACTTTACATGACATTATATGAATGATATTCTTATATGTTTATGTGAAAATATATGATATTATTCTCAGATAATGAATTATTGCATAATTTGTATTTAAGTGATACGTGAATTAGTTGCCGAACGTGACTTAAGTGCTTGTATGTCCTTAATTGCTTATTCATTCAAAATTAGAGGACTTAATTGCATGAACCATTCTCGTGCTTAGTTGATCATTTTCCATGAGATGAAACTTGATTACATGACATTATATATTTGAGGGGCTTAAATGCAAAAATGGTTGAGTCATCATAATTTTTGCAAGACTTTATAAAATATCTATGCATTTCATCTCTTCCATTTTATTCATCATAATTCATCAAAAATCTCACACACTCACAAACACTAAATGTCGGTTCATCACACCATGAAGGAAGGAAGAGATTTGATCATTTTTTCAAGATTGATTTCAAAGGAAATTACATAAGTTGGAGAATCAACATCATCACACCATCATTTCTTCACTTCTTTAGTTGATTCAAGGTATAGATGAGATTATGATTGATTCTTAAATTTCATAAGTGAAGCTAGGGTTATGATTTTGCATTGATAACTAGGATTTGAGCTAGTAGAGGCATGATCATGAGCTAGCAACTTGAATTTCATGCATAATTCTTGACTTTGAGTGAGAAGGATCATGATCGTATATGGGTTTGTTGGATGAAATCTTATGAATCAAAGCATGTTTCCATGGAATATATGATGACTAATTGATATGTATGAGTTATATGCATGTTGTATGTCGTTTTGGAGCATTTTGGTTGAGTTTGGTTTGGGTTTTGATCCCTTTTCTTCCTCCCACGAACCTACCCCTGTTTTGCCCCTTTTTCCAGGTCTGGAACAGTACCCGGCCGGGTACTTTTTGTGCACAAAAAGTACTCGGGCGGGTAGTTTTCCCCCGAGAGCTTCTGTACTGCTTACCCGGTCGGGGAACTTTTCCCTTGAATTTTACCCGGCCGGGTACTCCCTCATCCGAACTCCAAATGACCTGATTTTTGATTCGTTGGAAAGATCTTGAAGTCTAGAACAACCTCCACTTGGAATCACCTCAATATCTTTTCCCATTTGTGAGATATTATTTTTTGGTGTCGCTGCTTTCCCGACAAACTACACTGGCCTAACTTCAACCGTCCGCCATTTTCTCCTCGCTTTGAACTAGAAAACGAGCCTTATATCCAACAATAAAAACTCAATTCCCACTTCTAGAATTAAAGATATTCCAGTTTTCCCTCAACATGTACATTTTCTAAAATTGCCCGTTTTTGCCAAACTTCACCAAATCCTCTATTATTGCATTCCTTTCACTCTCTTGGCTCCCCTATGTGAATTATATGATATATATACTTTTTCAATTGATAATCGTGCTCCTACTTGACATTTTCCTAAGTGTTATTGAATTACTTATTGATCATGATCATGCCGTGCGTCTTATATGAAGTAATTGTCTTGAATGGTGGTCTCATGCTTGCACGTTGTCTCGTTTCTTGTCCAGTTATTCTCCAGGGCGGAGATTATCAAGCTTGAGCACATTCACGCAATCACGAGTTGTGTGTCGCCTGTCAGGTGAGGTTTACTTTCTAGTTATATAGAACTCGTATAACCTTTACGTGGTTTTTGGCCAAAGGTATTTATATTTATAATTTCATGAAAGCCCTTATCATTTCAAGTTATGTTATTGTTTATGAAAGCAAGTAATGCGTTCTCCTGGCCAGGTCCTCCTTAGTGAGGGCGCTGGGCTGGTCTTCGGGCTGGTGGTTATCCGTCCAATCACAGGAAGAACGATGCCCTAGCAAGTAATGGTTCTCCTGGCCAGGTCCTCCCTAGTGAGGGTGCTGGGCTGGTCTTCGGGCTGGTGATTGTCCGTCCAATCACAGGAAGAACAAAGCCCATCGTGTAATTGTGTTCTCTTGGCCAGGTCCTCCTTAGTGAGGGCGCTGGGCTGGTCTTCGGGCTGGTGATTGTCCGTCCAATCACAAGAAGAACAAAGCCCCATCGTGTACATGCGTTCTCCTGGCCAGGTTCTCCTTAGTGAGGGAGCTAGGCTGGTCTTAGGGCTGGTGGTTGTCCGTAAGCAAGCCATGTATTGATTGCATGATTTCCATTCCATGAACGTGTTATATGATTACACTATTGCACGATTGCACGGTAATTGAATTACGTGATCACCCTATTGTTTACTAATCAAGCAAGCATGTTCATGTACATTAGGAGATCGCCATGTATTGATTGCTTGAAAATGAACAAGTGTTTAATATTGATAGTTGTATTCTCGGGCGAAGTTATATTATTATTGAACTTGTATATTTATATCTTTATAAATCTTTACCCGAGAATATGACTTGCATGTTATCTGCGCTAATACGTATTTAAACCCCTCACTCGGTCTTCACAGACTGACGCCTCCACCTTTCAGGTTACTGCAGGTGCACGCTAGGCGGGAGTCGAGTCGAGTCGAGTTCGGTTCATGTAGTAGAGTTAATCATGGTTCGTGTATTGGATTATTTATTGACAATTATGAAACTACAATTGTTTGTTTGTGGTTCACGAGAATTATGTTTAAGGTTATTTGTTATTTACCAAAGGAGATGATAATGTATTGATATATGTGAAGTTAGAATATATTCTATTTGGTAAGTGAGAAAAGTCAAGATATGATAAATTGATACTGTTTGAATTATGCTTCCGCTTTAATTTTGTTGCATGAGTTAGTTATCCCGCCTATCTTGTCGTGTGTTGCATTGTCACCCGTTCGCTATAGGTTGGTTCATGTATGGATTGTCCATTTCATACGTGGATTGACCTATAGTGCGGGGGTGTGGCACCTCCATGTGTCTGGGGTGCTACATCTTAGGTGGTATCAGAGCCCGGTTGCAAAACCACTGTTCTAGCATCGTGTCATGTCAAGTCTAGGTCGAACGGCATCAGAATTACTTGATAACTTGTGCATTGCATTCATTCATGCCACTACTCGTGGATTAATTGAACTTATATGGCTTGGCATTTATATGCTCAACGTGTTTAATTAAACTTTGCTGGAATTAATTGTTACATTTTGCATTCTAAATTGTTTATAAATGTGATACGTGCATTAGCACTTTAACCGGGATGCATTATTTAGTGATTAGTGTTTGTAGGTTACCTCCATTCGTTGCTACAACTATCAATCTAGTTACCGGAATTGACGAGAGTTTTGAGCTATTGGACGTCCAATCTAGTCTTCAAAAGGCTTAAGAAAGAAGATTTTCTTTTTCTTACTTAAGGGGGAGAGCCGACCAAAGGAATAATTTAAACCTTAGAGGTATGCTCGCATGATAAAGGAAGTATCAATTGAAGAATTAAGCATTTAACCGAGATACTTCAATACAAGAATCCCAATCCACGGTGAACGGTACACTTAATCATGCATATCACGTGCATCATGAATTTTATTATTCTTGTTAGTTGCCATTTGGTTGTATATAAGTGTTAGTTATATGATTCATGTGATTCTTCTTGCCCTATGTGACACTTATATAAATGTTTCTCTAAGTGTTTCCTTGACTCATTATTTGGGGTGTGTTTGAGAGACGGGGTTCTCTCATTTCTTGTTGGAGAGATGGGGTTCTCTCATTTCTTGTTGGAGAGACGGGGTTCTCTCATTTCTTGTTGGATAGACGGGGTTCTCTCATCTCGTGTTAGGGAGACGGGGCCCTCCCATTACTTGTTTAAGAGACGGGGCTCTCTTATTGCTTGTGCATCATTTTTAAACCCGGCAGTGGACCTGGGGACCAGGTCCTTTTAAGGGGGAGAGAATTGTAACGCCCCGATTTTTCCTTTATACATTACATGACATTATATGAATGATATTCTTATATGTTCATGTGAAAATATATGATATTATTCTCAGATAATTAATTATTGCATAATTTGTATTTTAAGTGATACGTGAATTAGTTGCCGAACTTGACTTAAGTGCTTGTAAGTCCTTAATTGCTTATTCATTCAAAATTAGAGGACTTAATTACATGAACCATACTTGTGCTTAGTTGATCATTTTCCATGAGATGAAACTTGATTACATGACATTATATATTTGAGGGGCTTAAATGCAAAAATGGTTGAGTCATCATAATTCTTGCAAGACTTTATAAAATATCTATGCATTTCATCTCTTCCATTTTATTCATCATAATTCATCAAAAATCTCACACACTCACACACACTAAATGTCGGTTCATCACACTATGAAGGAAGGAAGAGATTTGATCATTTTTTCAAGATTGATTTCAAAGGAAATTGCATAAGTTAGAGAATCAACATCATCACACCATCATTTCTTCTCTTCTTTAGTTGATTCAAGGTATAGATGAGATTATGATTGATTCTTGAATTTCATAAGTGAAGCTAGGGTTCTGATTTTGCATTGATAACTAGGATTTGAGCTAGTAGAAGCATGATCATGAGCTAGCAACTTGAATTTCTTGCATAATTCTTGAGTTTGAGTGAGAAGGATCATGATCATATATGGGTTTGTTGGATGAAATCTTATGAATCAAAGCATGTCTCCATGGAATATATGATGACTAATTGATATGTATGAGTTATATGCATGTTATATGTCGTTTTGGAGCATTTTGGTTGAGTTTGGTTTGGGTTTTGATCCCTTTTCTTCCTCCCCCGAACCTACCCCTGTTTTGCCCCTTTTTCCAGGTCTGGAACAGTACCCGGGCGGGTAGTTTTCCCCCGAGAGCTTCTGTACTGCTTACCCGGTCGGGGAACTTTTCCCTTGAATTTTCCCCGGCCGGGTACTCCCTCATCCGAACTCCAACTGACCTTATTTTTGATTCGTTAGAAAGCCCTTGAAGTGTAGAACAATCTCCAATTGGAATCACCTCAATATCTTTTTCCATTTGTGATATATTATCAATTGTTTTTGGTGTCGCTGCTTTCCCGACAAACTGCACCCGCCTAAGTTCAACCGTTTGCCATTTTCTCCTCGCTTTGAACTAGAAAACGAGCCTTATATGCTCAGAATTTATTTGTGTCTAGTTTCATATCCAACAAGCAAAACTCAATTCCCACTTTTAGAATTAAAGATATTCCAGTTTTCCCTCAACATGTACATTTTCTAAAATTGCCCTTTTTTGCCAAACTTCACCAAAACCTCTATTATTGCATTCCTTTCACACTCTTGGCTCCCCTAAGTCAATTATATAATATATATACTTGTTTAATTGATAATCGTGCTCCTACTTGACATTTTCCTAAGTGTTATTGAATGACTTATTGATCATGATCATGCCGTGCGTCTTATATGAAGTAATTGTCTTGAATGGTGGTCTCATGCACCCATGTTGTTTCGTTTCTTGTCCAGTTATTCTCCAGGGCGGAGATTATCAAGCTTGAGCACATTCACGCAATAGCGAGTTGTGTGTCGCCTGCCAGGTGAGGTTTACTTTCTAGTTATATAGAACCCGTATAACCTTTACGTGGTTTTCGGCCAAAGCTATTTATATTTATAATTTCATGAAAGCACTTATCATTTCAAGTTATGTTATTGTTCATGAAAGCAAGTAATGCGTTCTCCTGGCCAGGTCCTCCTTAGTGCGGGCGCTGAGCTGGTCTTCGGGCTGGTGGTTGTCCGTCCAATCACAGGAAGAATGATGCCCTAGCAAGTAATGTGTTCTCCTGGCCAGGTCCTCCCTAGTGAGGGTGCTGGGCTGGTCTTCGGGCTGGTGATTATCCGTCCAATCACAGGAAGAACAAAGCCCATCGTGTAATTATGTTCTCTTGGCCAGGTCCTCCTTAGTGAGGGCGCTGGGCTGGTCTTCGGGCTGGTGATTGTCCGTCCAATCACAAGAAGAACAAAGCCCCATCGTGTACATACGTTCTACTGGCCAGGTTCTCCTTAGTGAGGGCGCTGGGCTGGTCTTAGAGCTGGTGGTTGTCCGTCCAACCACAGGAAGAACAAACCCTATCGTGTTACAAGCAAGCCATGTATTGATTGCATGATTTCCATTCCATGAACGTGTTATATGATTACACTATTGCACGATTGCACGGTAATTGAATTACGTGATCACCCTATTGTTTAATAATCAAGCAAGCATGTTCATGTACATTAGGAGATCGCCATGTATTGATTGCATGAAAATGAACAAGTGTTTAATATTGATAGTTGTATTCTCGGGCGAAGTTATATTATTATTGAACTTGTATATTTATATCTTTATAAATCTTTACCCGAGAATATGACTTGCATGATATCTGCGCTAATACGTATTTAAACCCCTCACTCGGTCTTCACAGACTGACGCCTCCACCTTTCAGGTTACTGCAGGTGCACGCTAGGCGGGAGTCGAGTCGAGTCGAGTTCGGTTCATGTAGTCGAGTCAATCATGGTTCGTGTATTGGATTATTTATTGACAATTATGAAACTACAATTGTTTGTTTGTGGTTCAAGAGAATTATGTTTAAGGTTATTTGTTATTTACCCTAGGAGATGATAATGTATTGATATATGTGAAGTTAGAATATATTCTATTTGGTAAGTGAGAAAAATCATGATATGATAAATTTATACTGTTTGAATTATGCTTCCGCTTTAATTTTGTTGCATGAGTTAGTTATCCCGCCTAGCTTGTCGTGTGTTGCATTGTCACCCGTTCGCTATAGGTTGGTTCATGTATGGATTGTCCATTTCATACGTGGATTGACCTATAGTGCGGGGGTGTGGCACCTCCATGTGTCCGGGGTGCTACATCTTAGGTGGTATCAGAGCCCGGTTGCAAAACCGCTGTTCTAGCGTCGTGTCATGTCAAGTCTAGGTCGAACGGCATAGGAATTACTTGATAACTTGTGCATTGCATTGATTCATGCCACTACTTGTGGATTAATTGAACTTATATGGCTTGTCATTTATATGCTCAACGTGTTTAATTAAACTTTGCTGGAATTAATTGTTACATTTTGCATTCTAAATTGTTTATAAATGTGATACGTGCATTAGCACTTTAACCGGCATGCATTATTTAGTGATTAGTGTTTGTAGGTTACCTCAATTCGTTGCTAAGGAATTAAGCATTTAACCGAGATACTTCAATACAAGAATCCCAATCCACGGTGAACGGTACACTTAATCATGCATATCACGTGCATCATGAATTTTATTATTCTTGTTAGTTGCCATTTGGTTGTATATAAGTGTTAGTTATATGATTCATGTGATTCTTCTTGCCCTATGAGACACTTATATAAATGTTTCTCTAAGTGTTTCCTTGGATCATTATTTGGGGTGTGTTTGAGAGACGGGGTTCTCTCATTTCTTGTTGGGAGAGACGGGGTTCTCTCATTTCTTGTTGGAGAGACGGGGTTCTCTCATTTCTTGTTGGAGAGACGGGGTGCTCTCATTTCGTGTTAGGGTGACAGGGCCCTCCCATTACTAGTTTAAGAGACAGGGCTCTCTTATTGCTTGTGCATCATTTTTAAACCCGGCAGTGGACCTGGGGACCAGGTCCTTTTAAGGGGGAGAGAATTGTAACGCCCCGATTTTTCCTTTATACATTACATGACATTATATTAATGATATTCTTATATGTTTATGTGAAAATATATGATATTATTCTCAGATAATGAATTATTGCATAATTTGTATTTTAAGTGATACGTGAATTAGTTGCCGAACTTGACTTAAGTGCTTGTAAGTCCTTAATTGCTTATTCATTCAAAATTAGAGGACTTAATTACATGAACCATTCGCGTGCTTAGTTGATCATTTTCCATGAGATGAAACTTGATTACATGACATTATATATTTGAGGGGCTTAAATGCAAAAATGGTTGAGTCATCATAATTCTTGCAAGACTTTATAAAATATCTATGCAATTCATCTCTTCCATTTTATTCATCATAATTCATCAAAAATCTCACACACTCACACACACTACATGTCGGTTCATCACACCATGAAGGAAGGAAGAGATTTGACCATTTTTTCAAGATTGATTTCAAAGGAAATTGCATAAGTTGGAGAATCAACATCATCACACCATCATTTCTTCTCTTCTTTAGTTGATTCAAGGTATAGATGAGATTATGATTGATTCTTGAATTTCATAAGTGAAGCTAGGGTTCTGATTTTGCATTGATAACTAGGATTTGAGCTAGTAGAAGCATGATCATGAGCTAGCAACTTGAATTTCATGCATAATTCTTGAGTTTGAGTGAGAAGGATCATGATCATATATGGGTTTGTTGGATGAAATCTTATGAATCAAAGCATGTTTCCATGGAATATATGACGACTAATTGATATGTATGAGTTATATGCATGTTATATGTCGTTTTGGAGCATTTTGGTTGAGTTTGGTTTGGGTTTTGATCCCTTTTCTTCCTCCCCCGAACCTACCCCTGTTTTGCCCCTTTTTCCAAGTCTGGAACAGTACCCGGGCGGGTAGTTTTCCCCCGAGAGCTTCTGTACTGCTTACCCGGTCGGGGAACTTTTCCCTTGAATTTTACCCGGCCGGGTACTCCCTCATCCGAACTCCAACTGACCTTATTTTTGATTCTTTAGAAAGCTCTTGAAGTGTAGAACAATCTCCAATTGGAATCACCTCAATATCTTTTCCCATTTGTGAGATATTATCAATTGTTTTTGGTGTCGCTGCTTTCCCGACAAACTGCACTCGCCTAAGTTCAACCGTTTGCCATTTTCTCCTCGCTTTGAACTAGAAAACGAGCCTTATATGCTCAGAATTTATTTGTGTCTAGTTTCATATCCAACAAGCAAAACTCAATTCCCACTTTTAGAATTAAAGATATTCTAGTTTTCCCTCAACATGTACATTTTCTAAAATTGCCCTTTTTTGCCAAACTTCACCAAAACCTCTATTATTGCATTCCTTTCACACTCTTGGCTCCCCTATGTGAATTATATAATATATATACTTGTTTAATTGATAATCGTGCTCCTACTTGACATTTTCCTAAGTGTTATTGAATGACTTATTGATCATGATCATGCCATGCGTCTTATATGAAGTAATTGTCCTGAATGGTGGTCTCATGCACGCACGTTGTTTCGTTTCTTGTCCAGTTATTCTCCAGGGCGGAGAATATCAAGCTTGAGCACATTCACGCAATCACGAGTTGTGTGTCGCCCGTCAGGTGAGGTTTACTTTCTAGTTATATAGAACCCGTATAACCTTTACGTGGTTTTTGGCCAAAGGTATTTATATTTATAATTTCATGAAAGCACTTATCATTTCAAGTTATGTTATTGTTCATGAAAGCAAGTAATGCGTTCTCCTGGCCAGGTCCTCCTTAGTGAGGGCGCTGGGCTGGTCTTCGGGCTGGTGGTTGTCCGTCCAATCAAAGGAAGAACGATGCCCTAGCAAGTAATGTGTTCTCCTGGCCAGGTCCTCCCTAGTGAGGGTGCTGGGCTGGTCTTCGGGCTGGTGATTGTCCGTCCAATCACAGGAAGAACAAAGCCCATCGTGTAATTGTGTTCTCTTGGCCAGGTCCTCCTTAGCGAGGGCGCTGGGCTGGTCTTCGGGCTGGTGATTGTCCGTCCAATCACAAGAAGAACAAAGCCCCATCGTGTACATACGTTCTCCTGGCCAGGTTCTCCTTTGTGAGGGCGCTGGGCTGGTCTTAGAGCTGGTGGTTGTTCGTCCAACCACAGGAAGAACAAACCCTATCGTGTTACAAGCAAGCCATGTATTGATTGCATGATTTCCATTCCATGAACGTGTTATATGATTACTCTATTGCACGATTGCATCATAATTGAATTACGTGATCACCCTATTGTTTAATAATCAAGCAAGCATGTTCATGTACATTAGGAGATCGCCATGTATTGATTGCATGAAAATGAACAAGTGTTTAATATTGATAGTTGTATTCTCGGGCGAAGTTATATTATTATTGAACTTGTATATTTATATCTTTATAAATCTTTACCCGAGAATATGACTTGCATGATATCTGCGCTAATACGTATTTAAACCCCTCACTCGGTCTTCACAGACTGACGCCTCCACCTTTCAGGTTACTGCAGGTGCACGCTAGGCGGGAGTCGAGTCGAGTCGAGTTCGGTTCATGTAGTCGAGTCAATCATGGTTCGTGTATTGGATTATTTATTGACAATTATGAAACTACAATTGTTTGTTTGTGGTTCAAGAGAATTATGTTTAAGGTTATTTGTTATTTACCCTAGGAGATGATAATGTATTGATATATGTGAAGTTAGAATATATTCTATTTGGTAAGTGAGAAAAATCATGATATGATAAATTTATACTGTTTGAATTATGCTTCCGCTTTAATTTTGTTGCATGAGTTAGTTATCCCGCCTAGCTTGTCGTGTGTTGCATTGTCACCCGTTCGCTATAGGTTGGTTCATGTATGGATTGTCCATTTCATACGTGGATTGACCTATAGTGCGGGGGTGTGGCACCTCCATGTGTCCGGGGTGCTACATCTTAGGTGGTATCAGAGCCCGGTTGCAAAACCGCTGTTCTAGCGTCGTGTCATGTCAAGTCTAGGTCGAACGGCATAGGAATTACTTGATAACTTGTGCATTGCATTGATTCATGCCACTACTTGTGGATTAATTGAACTTATATGGCTTGTCATTTATATGCTCAACGTGTTTAATTAAACTTTGCTGGAATTAATTGTTACATTTTGCATTCTAAATTGTTTATAAATGTGATACGTGCATTAGCACTTTAACCGGCATGCATTATTTAGTGATTAGTGTTTGTAGGTTACCTCAATTCGTTGCTAAGGAATTAAGCATTTAACCGAGATACTTCAATACAAGAATCCCAATCCACGGTGAACGGTACACTTAATCATGCATATCACGTGCATCATGAATTTTATTATTCTTGTTAGTTGCCATTTGGTTGTATATAAGTGTTAGTTATATGATTCATGTGATTCTTCTTGCCCTATGAGACACTTATATAAATGTTTCTCTAAGTGTTTCCTTGGATCATTATTTGGGGTGTGTTTGAGAGACGGGGTTCTCTCATTTCTTGTTGGGAGAGACGGGGTTCTCTCATTTCTTGTTGGAGAGACGGGGTTCTCTCATTTCTTGTTGGAGAGACGGGGTGCTCTCATTTCGTGTTAGGGTGACAGGGCCCTCCCATTACTAGTTTAAGAGACAGGGCTCTCTTATTGCTTGTGCATCATTTTTAAACCCGGCAGTGGACCTGGGGACCAGGTCCTTTTAAGGGGGAGAGAATTGTAACGCCCCGATTTTTCCTTTATACATTACATGACATTATATTAATGATATTCTTATATGTTTATGTGAAAATATATGATATTATTCTCAGATAATGAATTATTGCATAATTTGTATTTTAAGTGATACGTGAATTAGTTGCCGAACTTGACTTAAGTGCTTGTAAGTCCTTAATTGCTTATTCATTCAAAATTAGAGGACTTAATTACATGAACCATTCGCGTGCTTAGTTGATCATTTTCCATGAGATGAAACTTGATTACATGACATTATATATTTGAGGGGCTTAAATGCAAAAATGGTTGAGTCATCATAATTCTTGCAAGACTTTATAAAATATCTATGCAATTCATCTCTTCCATTTTATTCATCATAATTCATCAAAAATCTCACACACTCACACACACTACATGTCGGTTCATCACACCATGAAGGAAGGAAGAGATTTGACCATTTTTTCAAGATTGATTTCAAAGGAAATTGCATAAGTTGGAGAATCAACATCATCACACCATCATTTCTTCTCTTCTTTAGTTGATTCAAGGTATAGATGAGATTATGATTGATTCTTGAATTTCATAAGTGAAGCTAGGGTTCTGATTTTGCATTGATAACTAGGATTTGAGCTAGTAGAAGCATGATCATGAGCTAGCAACTTGAATTTCATGCATAATTCTTAAGTTTGAGTGAGAAGGATCATGATCATATATGGGTTTGTTGGATGAAATCTTATGAATCAAAGCATGTTTCCATGGAATATATGACGACTAATTGATATGTATGAGTTATATGCATGTTATATGTCGTTTTGGAGCATTTTGGTTGAGTTTGGTTTGGGTTTTGATCCCTTTTCTTCCTCCCCCGAACCTACCCCTGTTTTGCCCCTTTTTCCAAGTCTGGAACAGTACCCGGGCGGGTAGTTTTCCCCCGAGAGCTTCTGTACTGCTTACCCGGTCGGGGAACTTTTCCCTTGAATTTTACCCGGCCGGGTACTCCCTCATCCGAGCTCCAACTGACCTTATTTTTGATTCTTTAGAAAGCTCTTGAAGTGTAGAACAATCTCCAATTGGAATCACCTCAATATCTTTTCCCATTTGTGAGATATTATCAATTGTTTTTGGTGTCGCTGCTTTCCCGACAAACTGCACTCGCCTAAGTTCAACCGTTTGCCATTTTCTCCTCGCTTTGAACTAGAAAACGAGCCTTATATGCTCAGAATTTATTTGTGTCTAGTTTCATATCCAACAAGCAAAACTCAATTCCCACTTTTAGAATTAAAGATATTCTAGTTTTCCCTCAACATGTACATTTTCTAAAATTGCCCTTTTTTGCCAAACTTCACCAAAACCTCTATTATTGCATTCCTTTCACACTCTTGGCTCCCCTATGTGAATTATATAATATATATACTTGTTTAATTGATAATCGTGCTCCTACTTGACATTTTCCTAAGTGTTATTGAATGACTTATTGATCATGATCATGCCATGCGTCTTATATGAAGTAATTGTCCTGAATGGTGGTCTCATGCACGCACGTTGTTTCGTTTCTTGTCCAGTTATTCTCCAGGGCGGAGAATATCAAGCTTGAGCACATTCACGCAATCACGAGTTGTGTGTCGCCCGTCAGGTGAGGTTTACTTTCTAGTTATATAGAACCCGTATAACCTTTACGTGGTTTTTGGCCAAAGGTATTTATATTTATAATTTCATGAAAGCACTTATCATTTCAAGTTATGTTATTGTTCATGAAAGCAAGTAATGCGTTCTCCTGGCCAGGTCCTCCTTAGTGAGGGCGCTGGGCTGGTCTTCGGGCTGGTGGTTGTCCGTCCAATCACAGGAAGAACGATGCCCTAGCAAGTAATGTGTTCTCCTGGCCAGGTCCTCCCTAGTGAGGGTGCTGGGCTGGTCTTCGGGCTGGTGATTGTCCGTCCAATCACAGGAAGAACAAAGCCCATCGTGTAATTGTGTTCTCTTGGCCAGGTCCTCCTTAGCGAGGGAGCTGGGCTGGTCTTCGGGCTGGTGATTGTCCGTCCAATCACAAGAAGAACAAAGCCCCATCGTGTACATACGTTCTCCTGGCCAGGTTCTCCTTTGTGAGGGCGCTGGGCTGGTCTTAGAGCTGGTGGTTGTTCGTCCAACCACAGGAAGAACAAACCCTATCGTGTTACAAGCAAGCCATGTATTGATTGCATGATTTCCATTCCATGAACGTGTTATATGATTACACTATTGCACGATTGCATCATAATTGAATTACGTGATCACCCTATTATTTAATAATCAAGCAAGCATGTTCATGTACATTAGGAGATCGCCATGTATTGATTGCATGAAAATGAACAAGTGTTTAATATTGATAGTTGTATTCTCGGGCGAAGTTATATTATTATTGAACTTGTATATTTATATCTTTATAAATCTTTACCCGAGAATATGACTTGCATGATATCTGCGCTAATACGTATTTAAACCCCTCACTCGGTCTTCACAGACTGACGCCTCCACCTTTCAGGTTACTGCAGGTGCACGCTAGGCGGGAGTCGAGTCGAGTCGAGTTCGGTTCATGTAGTCGAGTCAATCATGGTTCGTGTATTGGATTATTTATTGACAATTATGAAACTACAATTGTTTGTTTGTGGTTCAAGAGAATTATGTTTAAGGTTATTTGTTATTTACCCTAGGAGATGATAATGTATTGATATATGTGAAGTTAGAATATATTCTATTTGGTAAGTGAGAAAAATCATGATATGATAAATTGATACTGTTTGAATTATGCTTCCGCTTTAATTTTGTTGCATGAGTTAGTTATCCCGCCTAGCTTGTCGTGTGTTGCATTGTCACCCGTTCGCTATAGGTTGGTTCATGTATGGATTGTCCATTTCATACGTGGATTGACCTATAGGGCGGGGGTGTGGCACCTCCATGTGTCCGGGGTGCTACATCTTAGGTGGTATTAGAGCCCGGTTGCAAAACCGCTGTTCTAGCGTCGTGTCATGTCAAGTCTAGGTCGAACGGCATAGGAATTACTTGATAACTTGTGCATTGCATTGATTCATGCCTCTACTCGTGGATTAATTGAACTTATATGGCTTGTCATTTATATGCTCAACGTGTTTAATTAAACTTTGCTGGAATTAATTGTTACATTTTGCATTCGAAATTGTTTATAAATGTGATACGTGCATTAGCACTTTAACCGGCATGCATTATTTAGTGATTAGTGTTTGTAGGTTACCTCAATTCGTTGCTACAACCATCAATCTAGTTGCCGGAATTGACGAGAGTTTTGAGCTATTAGACGTCCAATCTAGTCTTCAAAAGGCTTAAGAAATAAGATTTTCATTTTCTTACTTAATGGGGAGAGCCGGCCAAAGGAATAATTTAAACCTTAGAGGTATGCTCGCATGATGAAGGAAGTATCAATTGAGGAATTAAGCATTTAACCGAGATACTTCAATACAAGAATCCCAATCCACGGTGAACGGTACACTTAATCATGCATATCACGTGCATCATGAATTTTATTATTCTTGTTAGTTACCATTTGGTTGTATATAAGGGTTAGTTATATGATTCATGTGATTCTTCTTGCCCTATGAGACACTTATATAAATGTTTCTCTAAGTGTTTCCTTGAATCATTATTTGGGGTATGTTTGAGAGACGAGGTTCTCTCATTTCTTGTTGGGAGAGACGGGGTTCTCTCATTTCTTGTTGGAGAGACGGGGTTCTCTCATTTCTTTTTGGAGAGACGGGGTGCTCTCATTTCGTGTTAGGGAGACGGGGCCCTCCCATTACTTGTTTAAGAGACGGGGCTCTCTTATTGCTTGTGCATCTTTTTTAAACCTGGCAGTGGACCTGGGGACCAGGTCCTTTTAAGGGGGAGAGAATTGTAACGCCCCGATTTTTCCTTTATACATTACATGACATTATATGAATGATATTCTTATATGTTTATGTGAAAATATATGATATTATTCTCGGATAATGAATTATTGCATAATTTGTATTTAAGTGATACGTGAATTATTTGCCGAACTTGACTTAAGTGCTTGTATGTCCTTAATTGCTTATTCATTCAAAATTAGAGGACTTAATTACATGAACCATTCTCGTGCTTAGTTGATCATTTTCCATGAGATGAAACTTGATTACATGACATTATATATTTGAGGGGCTTAAATGCAAAAATGGTTGAGTCATCATAATTCTTGCAAGACTCTATAAAATATCTATGCATTTCATCTCTTCCATTTTATTCATCATAATTCATCAAAAATCTCACACACTCACACACACTAAATGTCGGTTCATCACACCATGAAGGAAGGAAGAGCTTTGATCATTTTTTCAAGATTGATTTCAAAGTAAATTGCATAAGTTGGAGAATCAACATCATCACACCATCATTTCTTCTCTTCTTTAGTTGATTCAAGGTATAGATGAGATTATTATTGATTCTTGAATTTCATAAGTGAAGCTAGGGTTATGATTTTGCATTGATAACTAGGATTTGAGCTAGTAGAAGCATGATCATGAGCTAGCAACTTGAATTTCATGCATAATTCTTGAGTTTGAGTGAGAAGGATCATGATCATATATGGGTTTGTTGGATGAAATCTTATGAATCAAAGCATGTTTCCATGGAATATATGATGACTAATTGATATGTATGAGTTATATGCATGTTATATGTCGTTTTGGAGCATTTTGGTTGAGTTTGGTTTGGGTTTTGATCCCTTTTCTTCCTCCCCCGAACCTACCCTTGTTTTGCCCCTTTTTCCAGGTCTGGAACAGTACCCGGGCGGGTAGTTTTCCCCCGAGAGCTTCTGTACTGCTTACCCGGTCGGGGAACTTTTCCCTTGAATTTTACCCGGACGGGTACTCCCTCATCCGAACTCCAACTGACCTCATTTTTGATTCGTTAGAAAGCTCTTGAAGTGTAGAACAATCTCCAATTGGAATCACCTCAATATCTTTTCCCATTTGTGAGATATTATCAATTGTTTTTGGTGTCGCTGCTTTCCCGACAAACTGCACTCGCCTAAGTTCAACCGTTTGCCATTTTCTCCTCGCTTTGAACTAGAAAACGAGCCTTATATGCTCAGAATTTATTTGTGTCTAGTTTCATATCCAATAAGCAAAACTCAATTCCCACTTTTAGAATTAAAGATATTCCAATTTTCCCTCAACATGTACATTTTCTAAAATTGCCCTTTTTTGCCAAACTTCACCAAAACCTCTATTATTGCATTCCTTTCACTCTCTTGGCTCCCCTATGTGAATTATATGATATATATACTTGTTTAATTGATAATCGTGCTCCTACTTGACATTTTCCTAAGTGTTATTGAATGACTTATTGATCATGATCATGCCGTGCGTCTTATATGAAGTAATTGTCTTGAATGGTGGTCTCATGCACGCACGTTGTTTCGTTTCTTGTCCAGTTATTCTCCAGGGCGAAGATTATCAAGCTTGAGCACATTCACGCAATCACGAGTTGTGTGTCGCCTGTCAGCTGAGGTTTACTTTCTAGTTATATAGAACCCCGTATAACCTTTACGTGGTCTTTGGCCAAAGGTATTTATATTTATAATTTCATGAAAGCACTTATCATTTCAAGTTATGTTATTGTTCATGAAAGCAAGTAATGCGTTCTCCTGGCCAAGTCCTCCTTAGTGAGGGCGCTGGGCTGGTCTTCGGGCTGGTGGTTGTCCGTCCAATCACAGGAAGAACGATGCCCTAGCAAGTAATGTGTTCTCCTGGCCAGGTCCTCCCTAGTGAGGGTGCTGGGCTGGTCTTCGGGCTGGTGATTGTCCGTCCAATCACAGGAAGAACAAAGTCCATCGTGTAATTGTGTTCTCTTGGCCAGGTCCTCCTTAGTGAGGGCGCTAGGCTGGTCTACGGGCTGGTGATTGTCCGTCCAATCACAAGAAGAACAAAGCTCCATCGTGTACATACGTTCTCCTGGCCAGGTTCTCCTTAGTGAGGGCGCTGGGCTGGTCTTAGAGCTGGTGGTTGTCCGTCCAACCACAGGAAAAACAAACCCTATCGTGTTACAAGCAAGCCATGTATTGATTGCATGATTTCCATTCCATGAACGTGTTATATGATTACACTATTGCACGATTGCACGGTAATTCAATTACGCGATCACCCTATTGTTTAATAATCAAGCAAGCATGTTCATGTACATTAGGAGATCACCATGTATTGATTGCATGAAAATGAACAAGTGTTTAATATTGATAGTTGTATTCTCGGGCGAAGTTATATTATTATTGAACTTGTATATTTATATCTTTATAAATCTTTACCCGAGAATATGACTTGCATGTTATCTGCGCTAATACGTATTTAAACCCCTCACTCGGTCTTCACAGACTGACGCCTCCACCTTTCAGGTTACTGCAGGTGCACGCTAGGCGGGAGTCGAGTCGAGTCGTGTTCGGTTCATGTAGTCGAGCCAATCATGGTTCGTGTATTGGATTCTTTATTGACAATTATGAAACTACAATTGTTTGTTTGTGGTTCAAGAGAATTATGTTTAAGGTTATTTGGTATTTACCCTAGGAGATGATAATGTATTGATACATGTGAAGTTAGAATATATTCTATTTGGCAAGTGAGAAAAATCATGATATGATAAATTGATACTGTTTGAATTATGCTTCCGCTTTAATTTTGTTGCATGAGTTAGTTATCCCGCCTAGCTTGTCGTGTGTTGCATTGTCACCCGTTCGCTATAGGTTGGTTCATGTATGGATTGTCCATTTCATACGTGGATTGACCTATAGTGCGGGGGTGTGGCACCTCCATGTGTCCGGGGTGCTACATCTTAGGTGGTATCAGAGCCCAGTTGCAAAACCGCTGTTCTAGCGTCGTGTCATGTCAAGTCTAGGTCGAACGGTATAGGAATTACTTGATAACTTGTGCATTACATTGATTCATGCCACTACTCGTGGATTAATTGAACTTATATGGCTTGGCATTTATATGCTCAACGTGTTTAATTAAACTTTGCTGGAATTAATTGTTACATTTTGCATTCTAAATTGTTTATAAATGTGATACGTGCATTAGCACTTTAACCGGCATGCATTATTTAGTGATTAGTGTTTGCTGGTTACCTCAATTCGTTGCTACAACCATCAATCTAGTTGCCGGAATTGACGAGAGTTTTGAGCTATTGGACGTCCAATCTTGTCTTCAAAAGGCTTAAGAAAGAAGATTTTCGTTTTCTTACTTAATGGGGAGAGCCCGCCAAAGGAATAATTAAAACCTTAGAGGTATGCTCGCATGATGAAGGAAGTATCAATTGAAGAATTAAGCATTTAACCGAGATACTTCAATACAAGAATCCCAATCCACGGTGAACGGTACACTTAATCATGCATATCACGTGCATCATGAATTTTATTATTCTTGTTAGTTGCCATTTGGTTGTATATAAGTGTTAGTTATATGATTCATGTGATTCTTCTTGCCCTATGTGACACTTATATAAATGTTTCTCTAAGTGTTTCCTTGAATTATTATTTGGGGTGTGTTTGAGAGACGGGGTTCTCTCATTTCTTGTTGGAGAGACGGGGTTATCTCATTTCTTGTTGGAGAGACGGGGTTCTCTCATTTCTTGTTGGAGAGACGGGGTGCTCTCATTTCGTGTTAGGGAGACGGGGCCCTCCCATTACTTGTTTAAGAGACGGGGCTCTCATATTGCTTGTGCATCATTTTTAAACCCGGCAGTGGACCTGGAGACCAGGTCCTTTTAAGGGGGAGAGAATTGTAACGCCCCGATTTTTCCTTTATACATTACATGACATTATATGAATGATATTCTTATATATTTATGTGAAAATATATGATATTATTCTCAGATAATGAATTATTGCATAATTTGTATTTAAGTGATACGTGAATTAGTTGCCGAACTTGACTTAAGTGCTTGTATGTCCTTAATTGCTTATTCATTCAAAATTAGAGGACTTAATTACATGAACCATTCTCGTGCTTAGTTGATCATTTTCCATGAGATGAAACTTGATTACATGACATTATATATTTGATGGGCTTAAATGCAAAAATGGTTGAGTCATTATAATTCTTGCAAGACTTTATAAAATATCTATGCATTTCATCTCTTCCATTTTATTCATCATAATTCATCAAAAATCTCACACACTAAAACACACTAAATGTCGGTTCATCACACCATGAAGGAAGGAAGAGATTTGATCATTTTTTCAAGATTGATTTCAAAGGAAATTGCATAAATTGAAGAATCAACATCATCACACCATCATTTCTTCTCTTCTTTAGTTGATTCAAGGTATAGATGAGATTATTATTGATTCTTGAATTTCATAAGTGAAGCTAGGGTTATGATTTTGCATTGATAACTAGGATTTGAGCTAGTAGAAGCATGATCATGAGCTAGCAACTTGAATTTCATGCATAATTCTTGAGTTTGAGTGAGAAGGATCATGATCATATATGGGTTTGTTGGATGAAATCTTATGAATCAAAGCATGTTTCCATGGAATATATGATGACTAATTGATATGTATGAGTTATATGCATGTTATATGTCGTTTTGGAGCATTTTGGTTGAGTTTGGTTTGGGTTTTGATCCCTTTTCTTCCTCCCCCGAACCTACCCCTGTTTTGCCCCTTTTTCCAGGTCTGGAACAGTACCCGGGCGCGTAGTTTTCCCCCGAGAGCTTCTGTACTGCTTACCCGGTCGGGGAACTTTTCCCTTGAATTTTACCCGGACGGGTACTCCCTCATCCGAACTCCAACTGACCTCATTTTTGATTCGTTAGAAAGCTCTTGAAGTGTAGAACAATCTCGAATTGGAATCACCTCAATATCTTTTCCCATTTGTGAGATATTATCAATTGTTTTTGGTGTCGCTGCTTTCCCGACAAACTGCACTCGCCTAAGTTCAACCGTTTGCCATTTTCTCCTCGCTTTGAACTAGAAAACGAGCCTTTTATGCTCAGAATTTAGTTGTGTCTAGTTTCATATCCAACAAGCAAAACTCAATTCCCACTTTTAGAATTAAAGATATTCCAGTTTTCCCACAACATGTACATTTTCTAAAATTGCCCTTTTTTGCCAAACTTCACCAAAACTTCTATTATTGCATTCCTTTCACTCTCTTGGCTCCCCTATGTGAATTATATGATATATATACTTGTTTAATTGATAATCGTGCTCCTACTTGACATTTTCCTAAGTGTTATTGAATGACTTATTGATCATGATCATGCCGTGCGTCTTATATGAAGTAATTGTCTTGAATGGTGTTCTCATGCACCCACGTTGTTTCGTTTCTTGTCCAGTTATTCTCCAGGGCGGAGATTATCATGCTTGAGCACATTCACGCAATCACGAGTTGTGTGTCGCCTGTCAGCTGAGGTTTACTTTCTAGTTATATAGAACCCGTATAACCTTTACTTGGTTTTTGGCCAAAGGTATTTATATTTATAATTTCATGAAAGCACTTATCATTTCAAGTTATGTTATTGTTCATGAAAGCAAGTAATGCGTTCTCCTGTCCAGGTCCTCCTTGGTGAGGGCGCTGGGCTGGTCTTCGGGCTGGTGGTTGTCCGTCCAATCACAGGAAGAACGATGCCCTAGCAAGTAATGTGTTCTCCTGGCCAGGTCCTCCCTAGTGAGGGTGCTGGGCTGGTCTTCGGGCTGGTGATTGTCCGTCCAATCACAGGAAGAACAAAGCCCATCGTGTAATTGTGTTCTCTTGGCTAGGTCCTCCTTAGTGAGGGCGCTGGGCTGGTCTTCGGGCTGGTGATTGTCCGTCCAATCACAAGAAGAACAAAGCCCCATCGTGTACATAAGTTCTCCTGGCCAGGTTCTCCTTAGTGAGGGCGCTGGGCTGGTCTTAGAGCTGGTGGTTGTCCGTCCAACCACAGGAAGAACAAACCCTATCGTGTTACAAGCAAGCCATGTATTGATTGCATGATTTCCATTCCATGAACGTGTTATATGATTACACTATTGCACGATTGCACGGTAATTCAATTACGTGATCACCCTATTGTTTAATAATTAAGCAAGCATGTTCATGTACATTAGGAGATCTCCATGTATTGATTGCATGAAAATGAACAAGTGTTTAATATTGATAGTTGTATTCTCGGGCGAAGTTATATTATTATTAAACTTGTATATTTATATCTTTATAAATCTTTACCCGAGAATATGACTTGCATGTTATCTGCGCTAATACGTATTTAAACCCCTCACTCGGTCTTCATAGACTGACGCCTCCACCTTTCAGGTTACTGCAGGTGCACGCTAGGCGGGAGTCGAGTCGAGTCGAGTTCGGTTCATGTAGTCGAGTCAATCATGGTTCGTGTATTGAATTATTTATTGACAATTATGAAACTACAATTATTTGTTTGTGGTTCAAGAGAATTATGTTTAAGGTTATTTGTTATTTACCCTAGGAGATGATAATGCATTGATATATGTGAAGTTAGAATATATTCTATTTGGTAAGTGAGAAAAATCATGATATGATAAATTGATACTGTTTGAATTATGCTTCCGCTTTAATTTTGCTGCATGAGTTAGTTATCCCGCCTAGCTTGTCGTGTGTTGCAATGTCACCCGTTCCCTATAGGTTGGTTCATGTATTGATTGTCCATTTCAAACGTGGATTGACCTATAGTGCGGGGGTGTGGCACCTCCGTGTGCCCGGGGTGCCACAAGTATTATGAAGGAGATGTAGATCTTGTCACCGAATCTACCAAGATTTTTATAATTTTGAAGTGTGCTGAAGGATTTGATAAAACTCGGGATTTTGGTGTGGGTTAAGACTGTATGCTTGACTTGATCGAGGAAGGGTTTAGTACTACAATTGTAACAAATCACATGCTGGTCGGCCGCCATAACAGTGATTGATCACAATTTAAGTACTAAAGACACGCGAATACTTGTGAGACCCTATGAACCATGAAACCCAGATTTCTGCAACCTAGGGCTCTCATACCACTTTAGCTGTAGCGTCCCATAACACTACAACCCCGCACTGCAATACTCCCCGAATGGAGATTAGACCCAACACTCAGGAAAAACTACGACGAACGGACAAGATAATATTTGAGTAAAGAGTATGACACAGTGCAGCGGAAGATAAAAGGGTTTAAAACTTTACCAGTAACGGGGAGGATAATGTATAACGAAGCAAGAATATCATTATTGCTCAAGGTAGTTTTCAAAAGAGTACAATAGGATGACATGTAAGGATAAAGTATGAGATACTTTAGTTCTTTGGAGAATGGGCTCAAGACAGTGTACTTTTAGGATCAGATCCAACCTACTGTTGTAATGCTTCAAGATACCTCTAGTTGTCGTTCCTTGATTCCTAAAATAATGCATTTTAAAGTAGGCGAGAGGGTTAGTCAAAGTGACTAAGTGAAGGCGTATAGTAATTTACAGATATATGTATATATATTTATATGATCTAGAAGACCTCGATCTAAAATATTAGCAATAGAATATAGCAAATATGAAACGGTTCATCCTAATTGTAAAAGTAGGGATAGGGGTAATTTGGAATATTTGTAGAAATATGAACCCTTTGAAACAAGAACTTTAATGCCGGCAAGCTAGGCCTCTCCATCCGTAACTCCTTAAATCATGACAAAATAGTAACGGCGTTGATCAAGACACCGGTACTTCAATAAAACCAATATGATAATAACTCCGCTACTCCTTGATGTCAATAGGGGAGCAAACCCTAGAAACCACGAACACGATTCGGGAGGCAGCTATCTCTCCCTCATCCCTTGGTGTGGAGTAACTATCCTCTAGTTAAACCACTACCAAGAGGTGGTGGCAGTCCGCAGCACCAACAATACCCTCGGCCCGATACCTTCCGGGTAATTGCTCGCTACGGATACAGCCGGGGCCCATAACATGAATCAAGAACAATATTTTTCTTGCATAACCCGGAATCAATATTTTGATAAAGTGGACTTGAAATATATAATGTCCTAGTAAAACGTTGATTCTGGCATGAAAGTATTTTCCCTTAAGAGGGACATTGTAGTACAATAATATGTATATAGGGTAGTGAATCAAAATGATAGGTAGGCTTGGAAATAGTTTTTATATAGATACATATGTATAGCATGATTCCAGTTGAAAACATATTAACCCTCACCTATATCGGTAGTCCGATAATGAAATTTTGATTCCATTGCGCCTGAAAGTATTAACTACTATAGGCTTCGGACTAGGTTCTTTACTCTAATCAAATAAGCACATAAGGTGTATAATATTCTAATCAAATGATCACATAAGGTGCATATTTTGTAACACGTTATAGAATTCCCGGTAAACCCTAATTTTAACCGTTTTAGGAAATTTAATTAATTAATCAGGTTTCATGAATTCTTTAACCACGTAAATATTTACTACTCACATTATGATCCTAATTGGAATGTTAGAAGTAAGATTTAGGGTTTAGTTTAAAAATGTAGGTTGATTTTGAAATTATTTTACAATTTACCGATTTTTGGAATAATTCGGATAAAATCTTTCTTTAAAAATTCCAAAACCTATTTTATAAATATTTTAAATTTAATTTGGAAATTATTTAGTTATTGGTTGACCAAAAAGTCAAAATTACTATTGAAAATGTTTACTATTCAATTTCTGATGAATTAAACACTTTATAACATAAAATCAAACACACACACACACACACTATCACACGTGTACTTTAATTTATTCAAGAACATTATGAATGTGTTCTTAAGCTTATCAATATGTTCATACTAGTTCATGATCATATTTGATAAATTCTAAGTTCATAACTCATAATTAAACTTATAATGTAACACTTTATGTAAAATTAATTCCAAATAAATTATTCTAAGCATGAATTTAATCAAATAAAATCATAAATATTGAAGAACATACTCAGATTATATTACATCCTAATTCATGCATTTAATTAAATAAAATTCATAATGTAAACACATTGTACATAAAACTAACATTTTAGGCGTATGTTTCATAAAAATAAAATTCCTAAACCATAATTTAATTCATCCTAGTTATGCTACTACTATTATTATACTAAGAACATAATATAAAACATGAAATAATAAAAGAAAGCACACCTTGTAGAGAGGATGATGGTTGTGGCGTGAGGAAGTGAGTGAGAGGGAGTGATTTTGTGTAGTCTTGGAAATGAGCTTGGAGGGGTACTTATAGGTATGGTTTAAGGGCTTATGTTGCAATTTCTAAAAATTTATGAGAGATGTGGGAGATTTCTAACCCACATATTTTTATGGTATTTTAGTGAGAAATGTGGAATATTTCTAATTCATACAAGTATATATTTCTAATTCATACAAGTATATGGTATTCTTGTAGGAAATATGGAATATTTCTAATTCATACAAGTATATGGTATTCTTGTAGGAATTGTGGAAGAATTCTAAACTGCACAATTGCATGGAATTCTTGTAAGAGATGTGGAAGAGTTAAATCCACATCTCTAAACTTTCTATTTTTAGAAATGCTATTTTAGGAAAGTGATGTCATGGTAAATAAAATAAATATAAATTAATGTAAAATTTATTCAGAAGTTGAGAGACGAGAACTTGAAGTGGTAAAAATAATAAAAGAATGAGTGAAAAATAAGCTTTGTTATGATTGTAAATGTGGAGTGTTTAGGATTTTCGTTTGAAAGTTATAAATGTTAAAGGTAATGAAAATCTCGATAATATTATATAAACGAAGCTATGATGAGGTCTAAGGAATGGAAAAATTATCATAGTTTCGAGAAAAATTCAAGAAACGTTTTAAGTAAAATTTTGAATATTGAATAAAAGCTAATTGTTTAAAATTAAATGATAATTTTTTAAAAGAGAAAATATTTATAAAATATGCTACGGTTGGAATCAAGTTTCGGTAAATGCGTGAAAATTCATAAGATAATTCAAGGATCGTTTTAACTATAATATTGTATAAGAAAAATGTTAGAATTCGGAAATCCCTCAATTAGGGCAAAACTAGGGTTTTATGACCGGTTTTGGTTACTACGGGAGTTACGATGAGAATTAAGGTTTCGGAATGATATCAAAATTCATAGAATTTTGTAAGGATCCATTCAAGCCCAATGTTGGATAGGTAAAGGTGGCTCGGAAAATTTCTACGAAAATGAGTGAGTAGTAACTAAGGTTCTGAAGGAAATTCTTCTTAACCCTTTACTTACTTATTTCTTCTTAACCCTAAAATCCGGGATGTTACAATCCACCCCCCTTAAAAAGAATTTGTCCTAAGATTCTATTCATGTTCCATAATAACTTTAGATAGTGTCTATATTTTTAATTATGAAAAGACAAATTATTAACGATGTAAATGCACGTATAATTTGTGATGCAATGGATGAATGCATGGCGCCAGGGTCTTGTAGGACGGTAACTGGTGTGTTTAGAATGCGTACCTTTTATAGTTACTATTGGGGAAGTATCATGAGCTGCAATCATATTTATAGAGAGTATATAATGCATGATAGTTAAAAAATGATTTGCAGATGATCATATGAATAAAAGTTTCAGGTAAGAACAATTAATACACATATTACCTTTAGCAATGGTAAGACATATAAAGGCACAGGAAGTTATTATGTTATTTTTCCGGTCCTACTGGTATCTTGAAGCAATTCTAATAATCTTAAGGTTTTAACGAACTAAAAAGGGTAAGTGAAGTGTTTCCATGAGTTAGGAATACTAGTATGATGAAGGAGATGTAGATCTTGTCACCGAATCTACCAATATTTTTATAATTTTGAAGTGTGCTGAAGGATTTGATAAAACTCGGGATTTTGGTGTGGGTTAAGACTGTATGCTTGACTTGATCGAGGAAGGGTTTAGTACTACAATTGTAACAAATCACATGCTGGTCGGCCGCCATAACAGTGATTGATCACAATTTAAGTACTAAAGACAAGCGAATACTTGTGAGACTCTATGAACCATGAAACCCAGATTTCTGCAACCTAGGGCTCTCATACCACTTTAGCTGTAGCGTCCCATAACACTACAACCCCGCACTGCAATACTCCCCGAATGGAGATTAGACCCAACACTCAGGAAAAACTACGGCGAACAGACAAGATAATATTTGAGTAAAGAGTATGACACAGTGCAGCGGAAGATAAAAGGGTTTAAAACTTTACCAGTAACGGGGAGGATAATGTATAACGAAGCAAGAATATCATTATTGCTCAAGGTAGTTTTCAAAAGAGTACAATAGGATGACATGTAAGGATAAAGTATGAGATACTTTAGTTCTTTGGAGAATGGGCTCAAGACAGTGTACTTTTAGGATCAGATCCAACCTACTGTTGTAATGCTTCAAGATACCTCTAGTTGTCGTTCCTTGATTCCTAAAATAATGCATTTTAAAGTAGGCGAGAGGGTTAGTCAAAGTGACTAAGTGAAGGGGTATAGTAATTTACAGATATATGTATATCTATTTATATGATCTAGAAGACCTCGATCTAAAATATTAGCAATAGAATATAGCAAATATGAAACGGTTCATCCTAATTGTAAAAGTAGGGATAGGGGTAATTTGGAATATTTGTAGAAATATGAACCCTTTGTAACAAGAACTTTAATGCCCGCAAGCTAGGCCTCTCCATCCGTAACTCCTTAAATCATGATAAAATAGTAAGGGCGTTGATCAAGACACCGGTACTTCAATAAAACCAATATGATAATAACTCCGCTACTCCTTGATGTCAATAGGGGAGCAAACCCTAGAGACCACGAACACGATTCGGGAGGCAGCTATCTCTCCCTCATCCCTTGGTGTGGAGTAACTATCCTCCAGTTAAACCACTACCAAGAGGTGGTGGCAGTCCGCAGCACCAACAGTACCCTCGGCCCGATACCTTCCGGGTAATTGCTCGCTACGGATACAGCCGGGGCCCATAACATGAATCAAGAACAATATTTTGCTTGCATAACCCGGAATCAATATTTTGATAAAGTGGACTTGAAATATATAATGTCCTAGTAAAACGTTGATTCTGGCATGAAAGTATTTTCCCTTAAGAGGGACATTGTAGTACAATAATATGTATATAGGGTAGTGAATCAAAATGATAGGTAGGCTTGGAAATAGTTTTTATATAGATACATATGTATAGCATGATTCCAGTTGAAAACATATTAACCCTCACCTATATCGGTAGTCCGATAATGAAATTTTGATTCCATTGCGCCTGAAAGTATTAACTACTATAGGCTTCGGACTAGGTTCTTTACTCTAATCAAATAAGCACATAAGGTGTATAATATTCTAATCAAATGATCACATAAGGTGCATATTTTGTAACACGTTATAGAATTCTCGGTAAACCCTAATTTTAACCGTTTATGGAAATTTAATTAATTAATCAGGTTTCATGAATTCTTTAACCATGTAAATAATTACTACTCACATTATGATCCTAATTGGAATGTTAGAAGTAAGATTTAGGGTTTAGTTTAAAAATGTAGGTTGATTTTGAAATTATTTTACAATTTACCGATTTTTGGAATAATTCGGATAAAATCTTTCTTTAAAAATTCCAAAACCTATTTTATAAATATTTTAAATTTAATTTGGAAATTATTTAGTTATTGGTTGACCAAAAAGTCAAAATTACTATTGAAAACGTTTACTATTCAATTTCTGATGAATTAAACACTTTATAACATAAAATCAAACACACACACACACACTATCACACGTGTACTTTAATTTATTCAAGAACATTATGAATGTGTTCTTAAGCTTATCAATATGTTCATACTAGTTCATGGTCATATTTGATAAATTCTAAGTTCATAACTCATAATTAAACTTATAATGTAACACTTTATGTAAAATTAATTCCAAATAAATTATTCTAAGCATGAATTTAATCAAATAAAATCATAAATATTGAAGAACATACTCAGATTATATTACATCCTAATTCATGCATTTAATTAAATAAAATTCATAATGTAAACACATTGTACATAAAACTAACATTTTAGGCGTATGTTTCATAAAAATAAAATTCCTAAACCATAATTTAATTCATCCTAGTTATGCTACTACTATTATTATACTAAGAACATAATATAAAACATGAAATAATAAAAGAAAGCACACCTTGTAGAGAGGATGATGGTTGTAGCGTGAGGAAGTGAGTGAGAGGGAGTGATTTTGTGTAGTCTTGGAAATGAGCTTGGAGGGGTACTTATAGGTATGGTTTAAGGGCTTATGTTGCAATTTGTAAAAATTTATGAGAGATGTGGGAGATTTCTAACACACATATTTGTATGGTATTTTAGTGAGAAATGTGGAATATTTCTAATTCATACAAGTATATATTTCTAATTCATACAAGTATATGGTATTCTTGTAGGAAATATGGAATATTTCTAATTCATACAAGTATATGGTATTCTTGTAGGAATTGTGGAAGAATTCTAAATTGCACAATTGTATGGAATTCTTGTAAGAGATGTGGAAGAGTTAAATTCACATCTCTAAACTTTCTATTTTTAGAAATGCTATTTTAGGAAAGTGATGTCATGGTAAATAAAATAAATGTAAATTAATGTAGAATTTATTCAGGAGTTGAGAGACGAGAACTTGAAGTGGTAAAAATAATAAAAGAATGAGTGAAAAATAAGCTTTGTTATGATTGTAAATGTGGAGTGTTTAGGATTTTCGTTTGAAAGTTATAAATGTTAAAGATAATGAAAATCTCGATAATATTATATAAACGAAGCTATGATGAGGTCTAAGGAATGGAAAAATTATCATAGTTTCGAGAAAAATTCAAGAAACGTTTTAAGTAAAATTTTGAATATTGAATAAAAGCTAATTGTTTAAAATAAAATGATAATTTTTTAAAAGAGAAAATATTTATAAAATATGCTACGGTTGGAATCAAGTTTCGGTAAATGCGTGAAAATTCATAAGATAATTCAAGGATCGTTTTAACTATAATATTGTATAAAAAAAATGTTAGAATTCGGAAATCCCTCAATTAGGGCAAAACTAGGGTTTTATGACCGGTTTTGGTTACTACGGGAGTTACGATGAGAATTAAGGTTTCGGAATGATATCAAAATTTGTAGTACCCCGCACGTGAGGCACCACATCCCCCGCACTAAGGCTCAACACGAGTGACGAAATAGTAAATCCGCAACCGTATCAAACCCTAGCGAACGGGAGACAAACATAAAAACCTTCCTAAGCCAGGCGGAACTAGACCCTGCAATGATAATCAATCAACAAAATATAATGCATCAACATACTCAATTCAAACATACAAATCATAAGTATAATTGGGCACTTTAGGCCTCTTTTAAAAACATAGCAAAACTCAGTAACCCAATTTCATAATAAATACATAGGTATCCAATGTCACGATATAACTGAAATGAATTATACATAATTCCAATACAGATGCGAATGCAGAGACTCTCCTAGCCTAACTCGACCCACTTACAGACTCCAAACACCTCCGCCTAGCTCGAAACTCCAAAGTCAAGCCTGCACACTAAAGTGTTGGGGAGGGAGAGGGTCAGTCTCTAGAAGACTGAGTGAGCAGGAGCGATATATATATATAGAAACATGCACATGCAAATCATAAATTCCGAACAAGGTTTTGTTTGAAATTAGTTCCCTAAAAGGGTAAGAGAATGATTAATCAATGCTCGGATTTTATGACCAGTCATATTAATTCATTACATTCATAAATCATACATAAATATAAGGCTCGGCGAGTGAGCGTGCACAATCTCCAACCAAACTCCGACCGTGTACGACAAATATCAATAATATATTGATTAGGCGACCATGCAATATATCATAATACACACAGACCATAAATCATATCATAAACATATTCGTTTGGGCGATCCGGATCCCGGCATTCCCGCACGGTGCATAATCTTATCATAACCAACCTTCTTCCTCCGGGTGGTGGACGGGCTTGCAAGACCCAGCCACCAGATCATACATAATGGCTAGTGAGGTACATGAATCCTCAAAAGCCCGACTTGCGTTTCCTCGTCAAAACTCCTAACGAGGTCCGTATCGTCGTAAATTTGGTTGGAACTAGTATATGGGATCCCCGTCAGCCCTTGCTTCCTCGGTTAGCCACATATACTAAGTATCTGGGCCCGTGAACATAACATATGTGCAATCTCGCCAAGACAATCAATTCATAAGTACATATCATAATTCATAAATCATTGGAAAAGGGTTTACTCGATCAATACATACTATAAGAAATCATACCTTACCGTGTAATTCGGCATATGCTATATACGTACCTCTCCGTGTCATCCTATTCCGTAGCTAGCATGAAGACACACGGTTTGGAGCATAGCCTCATTACAAAACCATTTTTAAGTTTATACGCTCATACGCATAGTTCAGAAGGATTTACTCGATAACTTCATTTGAAAACCATATATATATAATCATAAAGTTTTGGCCCAAAGTTTTTCACATAAGGGTTGTAGGGTTTAATACGTAGCTAAAACGAAAACACCCTCACCTGAACCGTGACGATACAAGGGTACGAATACCAAGTGCTTGAACGAACAAGATCTCTCCACCCTGGAGATAAACTGTACAAAAGACAACATGATGTGTTTGTGAGACTCGGGACTCCGATGAACCATATATGACGCTCGGCAATGAAGTGAATATGACATGAATGCATAAACGATCATATTATATCAATAAGATGTTCATGTGCACTATTAAGAGATTTAAATCATATAATCATTCATTCGTTTATATATATTCCATTCAATTCCATAAATTCATAAATTCATATTATTCATAAATTCATAAATTCATAATGCATATCAATTAATCTAAAATCCAATTAAGAAGCATAACACATTTTATTCAAATTCACATTTAGGAGTAATATAAATAGAACGTTAAATCAATAGTCGGTAATTAAATACGCGAAATGGAAATCACTTAATTTCAATAATTAAATTAAATCAAATAATATTTAAAATATATAATAAATATATATATAATATAATATATATAATATACTAATTATATAATAATATATGATAACATAAGTATATATATAATATACATATATACACGTACACACTCAACCACAGCCATGCATGCATATATATATTACATGCATAGAATATATACTATAGATTATCTACATGCATGCACACACAAATCACAACCAATACACACACAACATATATATAATATGCATCACACACAGCATTAGCAGCAGCAACAGCCATGGATTCAATTACAGCAGCCACAGTACAAGGAAGACGCAGCAGAAGTTCAAGCAAAACGGGGTGACACCCCCGTGTCACCCCCCAAACCTAGGCCGAGACACCCCCGTGTCTCGGTACAGCAACCCCAGACCACACAGCACCCCCGTTCCTCGCTGGAACGGGCAGAAACGGCACCCCCGTGCCACGCACCAGCAACCCCTGTTCTCGGACAGCAAAACGCAGAAACAGAGCAGCCCTTACCCAGCAAGAAAGAAGGCAACCAAGGCAGCTAAACTAAGCACGAAAGGCAGCAACAACATGACTAAATACATGCTAAAAGACCAAGAAATCTGACAGCAAAAGCATGAAGGATCACGGCATTCTTGACAGCAGTTCATCATGCCAGAAAAACAGAGCAAAGCTTACGGGAACAGGGCAAGAACGATTTACTTCATCTCCAGCTATACATCTCAGTTTAGGCCAACAAATTTGCAGCAAAACAACATGAATTCAGCAAGTAAATCAGTTCCAAAAGTGATCAACTAAGACATCAACCGTACGTGACCTTCAAGTGGGATTTTCTTAAAAAAATTCATAAATGATATCTCATAACTATCTCAACAACCACGAAATCAAAGACCATAAAGGATATGAGGATGTCAAAACAATCAATCTCAAGCTTGGAATCAATCAAAATCATAGAGAATCGAAAGAGATCAAGAAATTGTCCAAAAACTCCATTTTCGGGAAAACAGTCCAGGAAGAAGAAACCATGCTCAAAATCATGAATGAAAGGATGAAAATGATCAGAATTAAACATATAATACAACCCTTAACTTACCTTGATGATTGAAAGAAGTTTGGATGAGATTTGAGCTCCAAAATCTCCAAGGATGGAAGGGTTACGGGACTGGAATGACTGCAGAAGCTTTGGCTGAGTTTTGGGGATTGTGAGAGGACAATCTCGGTCAAGGCTTGATATATCATGATAGATGGTTGATTTAGGGTTTCAAAGAATCAAACCATGGTTAATTTGGTTATGGTTTGGACAAGAAATGGCTGATTTTGTACCACAAGGTCAAAATGGTCGCCGATTCGTTTTTCGGTTGGATTTCGGAGGTTCAAATGATTTAGGAAAAATATAAGGCTAAGTTTACTAAACTCGAATTTTCTTTACGAGTTCAGCGGAGTTGACGGAACTCGAATCCGAGTTCCCGAGCTCAAGATATTAAATTCGGAACCAAGGGTACGCTAAGTGCTCGTTAGCCCCCGATTTGGTTCCTCAACACAAATTAAATCCGTTGGCATATCAAATGAATTCGAAAATATAAACCGAGCATAAAATCATATTCATAACACATATATTTACGACATACTAAATATTCGTGGCAATCCGAAATCATTTCATATAAGAACGAAGCTCAAACTTAGTGATATGATCAATCCATGCAATTCATGCATAATTTTTAAAATCCCATGCAAAAATATAATTTCCCATGCAATAAACATTTAAATAAATAAATTAAATCTAATATTAAATAAATTATATTAGGCACGTAATTAATTAACTAAAACATGATTAATTAACATAACATATAATTAGCATAATCATTAAATTAATAATAATATAAATAAACGTATACATATATACACTTAAAGAAATAGATATATATATATTTAGAATTAATAATAAACTAAAAATAAAATAATAACAATTAATCACATAATTAAATAATTAAATTGCGCAATTTAGACGCAAATAAGGCATATTAATAAAATTGAAAAACCGGGGCGTTACAAAATTCATAGAATTTTGTAAGGATCCATTCAAGCCCAATGTTGGATAGGTAAAGGTGGCTCGGAAAATTTCTACGAAAATGAGTGAGTAGTAACTAAGGTTCTGAAGGAAATTCTTCTTAACCCTTTACTTACTTATTTCTTCTTAGCCCTAAAATCCGGGATGTTACAATCCACCCCCCTTAAAAAGAATTTGTCCTCAGATTCTATTCATGTTCCATAATAACTTTAGATAGTGTCTATATTTTTAATTATGAAAAGACAAATTATTAAAGATGTAAATGCACGTATAATTTGTGATGCAATGGATGAATGCATGGCGCCAGGGTCTTGTAGGATGGTAACTGGTGTGTTTAGAATGCGTACCTTTTATAGTTACTATTGGGGAAGTATCATGAGCTGGAATCATCTTTATAGAGAGTACATAAGCATGATAGTTAAAAAATGATTTGCAGATGATCATATGAATAAAAGTATCAGGTAAGAACACTTAATACACATAATACCTTTAGCAATGGTAAGACATATAAAGGCACAGGAAGTTATTATGTTATTTTTCCGGTCCTACTGGTATCTTGAAGCAATTCTAATAATCTTAAGGTTTTAACGAACTAAAAAGGGTAAGTGAAGTGTTTCCATGAGTTAGGAATACTAGTATGATGAAGGAGATGTTGATCTTGTCACCGAATCTAACAAGATTTTGATAATTTTGGAGAGTGCTGAAGGATTTGATAAAACTCGGGATTTTGGTGTGGGTTAAGACTGTATGCTTGACTTGATCGAGGAAGGGTTTAATACTACAATTGTAACAAATCACATGCTGGCCGGCTGCCCTAACAGTAATTGATCACAATTTAAGTACTAAAGACACGAGAATACTTGTGAGACTCTATGAACCATGAAACCCAGATTTCTGCAACCTAGGGCTCTCATACCACTTTAGCTGTAGCGCCCCCTAACACTACAACCCCGCACCGCAACACTCCCCGAATGGAGATTAGACCCAATACTCAGGAAAAACTACGGCGAACGGACAAGATAATTTTTGAGTAAAGAGTATGACACAGTGCAGCGGAAGATAAAAGGGTTTAAAACTTTACCAGTAACGGGGAGGATAATGTATAACGAAGCAAGAATATCATTATTGCTCAAGGTAGTTTTCAAAAGAGTACAATAGGATGACATGTAAGGATAAAGTGTGAGATACTTTAGTTCTTTGGACAATGGGCTCAAGACAGTGTACTTTTAGGATCGGATCCAACCTACTGTTGTAATGCTTCAAGATACCTCTAGTTGTCGTTCCTTGATTCCTAAAATAATGCATTTTAAAGTAGGCGAGAGGGTTAGTCAAAGTGACTAAGTGAAGGGGTATAGTAATTTATAGATATATGTATATATATTTATATGATCTAGAAGACCTTGATCTAAAATATTAGCAATGGAATATAGCAAATATGAAACGGTTCATCATAATTGTAAAAGTAGGGATAGGGGTAATTTGGAATATTTGTAGAAATATGAACCCTTTGTAACAAGAACTTTAATGCCCGCAAGCTAGGCCTCTCCATCCGTAACTCCTTAAATCATGATAAAATAGTAACGGCCTTGATCAAGACACCGGTACTTCAATAAAACCAATATGATAATAACTCCGCTACTCCTTGATGTCAATAGGGGAGCAAACCCTAGAGACCACGAACACGATTCGGGAGGCAGCTATCTCTCCCTCATCCCTTGGTGTGGAGTAACTATCCTCCAGTTAAACCACCACCAAGAGATGGTGGTAGTCCGCAGCACCAACAATACCCTCGCCCCGATACCTTCCGTGTAATTGCTCGCTACGGATACAGCCGGGGCCCATAACATGAATCAAGAACAATATTTTTCTTGCATAACCCGGAATCAATATTTTGATAAAGTGGACTTGAAATAGATAATGTCCTAGTAAAACGTTGATTCCGGCATGAAAGTATTTTCCCTTAAGAGGGACATTGTAGTACAATAATATGTATATAGGGTAGTGAATCAAAACGATAGGTAGGCTTGGAAATAGTTTTTATATAGATACATATGTATAGCATGATTCCAATTGAAAACATATTAACCCTCACCTATATCGGTAGTCCGATAATGAAATTTTGATTCCATTGCGCCTGAAAGTATTAACTACTATAGGCTTCGGACTAGGTTCTTTACTCTAATCAAATAAGCACATAAGGTGTATAATATTCTAATCAAATGATCACATAAGGTGCATATTTTGTAACACGTTATAGAATTCCCGGTAAACCCTAATTTTAACCGTTTATGGAAATTTAATTAATTAATGAGGTTTCATGAATTCTTTAACCACGTAAATATTTACTACTCACATTATGATCCTAATTGGAATGTTAGAAGTAAGATTTAGGGTTTAGTTTAAAAATGTAGGTTGATTTTGAAATTATTTTACAATTTACCGATTTTTGGAATAATTCGGATAAAATCTTTCTTTAAAAATTCCAAAACCTATTTTATAATTATTTTTAATTTAATTTGGAAATTATTTAGTTATTGGTTGACCAAAAAGTCAAAATTACTATTGAAAACGTTTACTATTCAATTTCTGATGAATTAAACACTTTATAACATAAAATCAAACACACACACTATCACACGTGTACTTTAATTTATTCAAGAACATTATGAATGTGTTCTTAAGCTTATCAATATGTCCATACTAGTTCATGATCATATTTGATAAATTCTAAGTTCATAACTCATAATTAAACTTATAATGTAACACTTTATGTAAAATTAATTCCAAATAACTTATTCTAAGCATGAATTTAATCAAATAAAATCATAAATATTGAAGAACATACTCAGATTATATTACATCCTAATTCATGCATTTAATTAAATAAAATTCATAATGTAAACACATTGTACATAAAACTAACATTTTAGGCGTATGTTTCATAAAAATAAAATTCCTAAACCATAATTTAATTCATCCTAGTTATGCTACTACTATTATTATACTAAGAACATAATATAAAATATGAAATTATAAAAGAAAGCACACCTTGTAGAGAGGATGATGGTTGTGGCGTGAGGAAGAGAGTGAGAGGGAGTGATTTTGTGTAGTCTTGGAAATGAGCTTGGAGGGGTACTTATAGGTATGGTTTAAGGGCTTATGTTGCAATTTCTAAAAATTTATGAGAGATGTGGGAGATTTCTAACACACATATTTGTATGGTATTTTAGTGAGAAATGTGGAATATTTCTAATTCATACAAGTATATATTTCTAATTCATACAAGTATATGGTATTCTTGTAGGAAATATGGAATATTTCTAATTCATACAAGTATATGGTATTCTTGTAGGAATTGTGGAAGAATTCTAAATTGCACAATTGTATGGAATTCTTGTAAGAGATGTGGAAGAGTTAAATTCACATCTCTAAACTTTCTATTTTTAGAAATGCTATTTTAGGAAAGTGATGTCATGGTAAATAAAATAAATATAAATTAATGTAAAATTTATTCAGGAGTTGAGAGACGAGAACTTGAAGTGGTAAAAATAATAAAAGAATGAGTGAAAAATAAGCTTTGTTATGATTGTAAATGTGGAGTGTTTAGGATTTTCGTTTGAAAGTTATAAATGTTAAAGATAATGAAAATCTCGATAATATTATATAAACGAAGCTATGATGAGGTCTAAGGAATGGAAAAATTATCATAGTTTCGAGAAAAATTCAAGAAACGTTTTAAGTAAAATTTTGAATATTGAATAAAAGCTAATTGTTTAAAATTAAATGATAATTTTTTAAAAGAGAAAATATTTATAAAATATGCTACGGTTGGAATCAAGTTTCGGAAAATGCGTGAAAATTCATAAGATATTTCAAGGATCGTTTTAACCATAATATTGTATAAGAAAAATGTTAGAATTCGGAAATCCCTCAATTAGGGCAAAACTAGGGTTTTATGACCTGTTTTGGTTACTACGGGAGTTACGATGAGAATTAAGGTTTCGGAATGATATCAAAATTCATAGAATTTTGTAAGGATCCATTCAAGCCCAATGTTGGATAGGTAAAGGTGGCTCGGAAAATTTCTACGAAAATGAGTGAGTAGTAACTAAGGTTCTGAAGGAAATTCTTCTTAACCCTTTACTTACTTATTTCTTCTTAACCCTAAAATCCGGGATGTTACAATCCACCCCCCTTAAAAAGAATTTGTCCTAAGATTCTATTCATGTTCCATAATAACTTTAGATAGTGTCTATATTTTTCATTATGAAAAGACAAATTATTAACGATGTAAATGCACGTATAATTTGTGATGCAATGGATGAATGCATGTCGCCAGGGTCTTGTAGGACGGTAACTGGTGTGTTTAGAATGCGTACCTTTTATAGTTACTATTGGGGAAGTATCATGAGCTGCAATCATATTTATAGAGAGTATATAATGCATGATAGTTAAAAAATGATTTGCAGATGATCATATGACTAAAAGTTTCAGGTAAGAACACTTAATACACATAATACCTTTAGCAATGGTAAGACATATAAAGGCACAGGAAGTTATTATGTTATTTTTCCGGTCCTACTGGTATCTTGAAGCAATTCTAATAATCTTAAGGTTTTAACGAACTAAAAAGGGTAAGTGAAGTGTTTCCATGAGTTAGGAATACTGGTATGATGAAGGAGATGTAGATCTTGTCACCGAATCTACCAAGAATTTGATAATTTTGAAGAGTACTGAAGGATTTGATAAAACTCGGGATTTTGGTGTGGGTTAAGACTGTACACTGGACTTGATCGAGGAAGGGTTTAGTACTACAATTGTAACAAATCACATGCTGGTCGGCCGCCCTAACAGTGATTGATCACAATTTAAGCACTAAAGACATGAGAATACTTGTGAGACTCTATGAACCATGAACCCCAGATTTTTGCGACCTAGGACTCTGATACCACTTTAGCTGTAGCGCCCCCTAACGCTACAACCCCGCACAGCAATACTCCCCGAATGGAGATTAGACCCAACACTCAGGAAATACTAAGGCGAACAGACAAGATAATATTTGAGTAAAGAGTATGACATAGTGCAGCGGAAGATAAAGGGGTTTAAAACTTTACCAGTAACGGGGAGGATAATGTATAACGAAGCAAGAATATCATTATTGCTCAAGGTAGTTTTCAAAAGAGTACAATAGGATGACATGTAAGGATAAAGTATGAGATATTTTAGTTCTTTGGAGAATGGGCTCAAGACAGTGTACTTTTAGGATCGGATCCAACCTACTGTAGTAATGCTTCAAGATACCTCTAGTTGTCGTTCCTTGATTCCTAAAATAATGCATTTTAAAGTAGGCGAGAGGGTTAGTCAAAGTGACTAAGTGAAGGGGTATAGTAATTTATAGATATATATATATATATATATATATATATATATATATTTATATGATCTAGAAGACCTTGATCTAAAATATTAGCAATGGAATATAGCAAATATGAAACGGTTCATCATAATTGTAAAAGTAGGGATAGGGGTAATTTGGAATATTTGTAGAAATATGAACCCTTTGTAACAAGAACTTTAATGCCCGCAAGCTAGGCCTCTCCACCCGTAACTCCTTAAATCATGATAAAATAGTAACGGCGTTGATCAAGACACCGGTACTTCAATAAAACCAATATGATAATAACTCCACTACTCCTTGATGTCAATAGGGGAGCAAACCCTAGAGACCACGAACACGATTCGGGAGGCAGCTATCTCTCCCTCATCCCTTGGTGTGGAGTAACTATCCTCCAGTTAAACCACTACCCAGAGGTGGTGGCAGTCCGCAGCACCAACAATACCCTCGGCCCGATACCTTCCGGGTAATTGCTCGCTACGGATACAGCCGGGGCCCATAACATGAATCAAGAACAATATTTTTCTTGCATAACCCGGAATCAATATTTTGATAAAGTGGACTTGAAATATATAATGTCCTAGTAAAACGCTTATTTCGGCATGAAAGTATTTTCCCTTAAGAGGGACATTGTAGTACAATAATATGTATATAGGGTAGTGAATCAAAATGATAGGTAGGCTTGGAAATAGTTTTTATATAGATACATATGTATAGCATGATTCCAGTTGAAAACATATTAACCCTCACCTATATCGGTAGTCCGATAATGAAATTTTGATTCCATTGCGCCTGAAAGTATTAACTACTATAGGCTTCGGACTAGGTTCTTTACTCTAATCAAATAAGCACAGAAGGTGTATAATATTCTAATCAAATGATCACATAAGGTGCATATTTTGTAACACGTTATAGAATTCCCGGTAAACCCTAATTTTAACCGTTTAAGGAAATTTAATTAATTAATCAGTTTTCATGAATTCTTTAACCACTTAAATATTTACTACTCACATTATGATCCTAATTGGAATGTTAGAAGTAAGATTTAGGGTTTAGTTTAAAAATGTAGGTTGATTTTGAAATTATTTTACAATTTACCGATTTTTGGAATAATTCGGATAAAATCTTTCTTTAAAAATTCCAAAACCTATTTTATAATTATTTTTAATTTAATTTGGAAATTATTTAGTTATTGGTTGACCAAAAAGTCAAAATTACTATTGAAAACATTTACTATTCAATTTCTGATGAATTAAACACTTTGTAACATAAAATCAAACACACACACACACACACACACACTATCACACGTGTACTTTAATTTAGTCAAGGACATTATGAATGTTTTCTTAAGCTTATGAATATGTTCATACTAGTTCATGATCATATTTAATAAATTCTAAGTTCATAATGTTAGGAATAGTAGAAAGCCGATTAGTCATAATCCGTTTTGGGACTTTCCTAGTATCACAGACAATCTTTGAATAATATACGATTGATTAATATCATAGGCAAACACTTCTTTATATGCTCTTGTTTGGTATGCGTTTACTTTAGCTGTGCATGTATGAGAACTCCCCTAATCCTGATGACTTTAGGGCTCTACCATTTAGGTGAAATGGTTCATGAAACGAGCCCTATATCACATAAGTCATGATTAGTAAAATACTCCAAGCCGATGAGTCCTACAGACAGTGGGAGTGTCAACCTGACTCCTCTAAGGCTTGCTTGTGGGATCACGCCCTTAAGAAGGGCCACCTTGTTTCATGGAGGTGCAAAGTGTATAGTTGATACGTGCGTGATACATGAGGGTGCTTACTTTAATAAGTAAGTTCACTGAGGTGCCCCGTGTGAGAACATTCCTAAATGGGAAAGGAAGTTTCTATTTCAGGAAATGGAAACTTCCAGATTAGGAAATATCTCACGAGTCATTGATGTGATTAATTGATCCTTAGACTTGAGGTTTGTAACGCCCGAGCGCGAGACGTCACATCCCCCGCACCATGACCCGACCCGTATACGAAATGGATTTCCATACACGTGTCGAATCATAGCGAACGGAGACATACACACTCGCTAAGCCAGGCGGGACTAGCCTATAACTTAACCCCAACAACAATCAAAGTAACAACAGAGCAATAGAAAAGCGGAAGCAATCATTCATATATTATATATTGAGCTAGATGCTCTAGGTACCAACAGGTAATTCATATATTGAGCTAGATGCTCTAGGTACCAACAGGACTTGATTCCGTCGGAAATTGGCAGTTTTCTTGTAGTGACCCCTTTCATTCACTAATCTCCTAGTGAAATCCAGGTTGCCGAAATTGTTGGAACTAGTATATGTGGATTCATGTCAGCCCATGCTTCCCCGGTTCACCAATACACTATGTCCCGGGCCCTCATTCATTGTGATCATTCATACATTTCTCGCCAAAACATTTTGGTAGGACAATCATAAATAAAGGCGTCCGATCAAAAACATTTGCTCGTTAAAAAACTTGGTATAAATACCTATATAGGGTTTTGGCCAAAATCTTGCACATTAGGTGTTCGGGTCATATCGTTCACTAATAGAAGAGAAACCCACCTGGTAGACAAAAGAACCCGACAAGCTCTCACTGCCCGACCTCGTCACCCACTGGATCAAGATCTGTGTGACAAAGGTAGTGTGAGACTCAATTATGACCACATTAGACGCTCGGCTATGCAATATCATGTTAAGGAATGCTTAAAATGCAATAATGTGTTCAAATATGGTCATGAATATCATAGAATCCAATTAAACACATAACTCACCAAGTTTCGTTCATTATACGGTAAAACCGTATTCAATCCCGTTCATATCGTTCATACTTTCATACTTTCATTCATATGGTCATCAATAGCATATATCAATCATACAACATAGCTTTAATACAATCACGTTACATATCATTCACAATTACGAGCAATAAACGCAAAACAAGCAATAAAAGAGTTCCCCCAAAGCTGCCATTTCAAATGACACGGCCGTGTCCGAGGTTTAAAATCAGAAAAATTCAAAGTCGAGGGCTTGACACGGCCGTGTTGAGTTTACAAAGCATTTGGACACGGCCGTGTCCGAGATTAAATTCAGAAAAAAATCAAAGTCGAGAGCCCAACACGGCCATGTCCATTTTCAGTTCAAAGCTGACACGGCCGTGTTAGCTCATCGTTTTGCTAAGAAAAACAGAGCAGAAGCTCTGTTTCTCGAGGAAAAAGTTTACAAAACAGGGGCAGCCATAAGGAAGCTCTTATACACACTTAGACATGCTTTCAAGCTATAAAACTCATATATATCATGCAATCCATTCATACTTACAAGAATTTATGTATAAAATTGGCAAAAGATCACCCAAACACAAGCTTTCAACCATGGAAGCTTCAAGCTTCAATAATGGCACAACATGCTATACACAACCAACTTGAGATTCAAGATATAGAAATGATGAGGAAGTTATAAGGTTCATATTTCATGCATCAATCCCCTATTAAACCATGAGACACCAAGGTTCAAGCTCAAACCCTCTATTCATGCTCATACTCAACACACAAGAATCCTTCACTCATGCCAAGCTATTCATAGATGAAAAGATAGAGGAGAAGATGGAGAGTTTAAATCCTAACTTACCTTGGAAGAAGATGGAGGATTGATCAAGCTTGAGCTCAAAGCTTGGATGTAGCACCCGGAACGCCGAGATGCCACACCCCCGCACCATAAGTCTAGCTCACACATGAAATGGGTAGTCCATATATGAACCGGACTCATGGCGAACGGGTGACAATAAAAAAAAACTCACTAGCTAGGCGGGACTAACCCTCAAACCAATCAAGTTCAAGTTTAGGAATTCAAAGCGTAAGCATAATAATTCCATTAACATATATCAAATATCTCAAAAGAATTAACTTACAACTGTATATCAATACATATAGGTACCATATTTACATCAAAAGTATATATATATAGTAGTAGGTACCAACACTTATCAATACATTATCATCTCCAACATATCCATAACATGAAAATGCAATGCTAGACTCAACTCGACAACTGGACACGACTCGGATTCCCGCCTAGCACGCCACTGACAGTACCTGAAAAGTGTGAGGTGTCAGTCTACCACAGACTGAGTGAGGGGTTTAAAATAAATATTCGCGCAGATAACATGCAGGTCATATTCTCGGGTAAAGATTTATAAAATATAAATATACAAGTTCAATAATAATATAACTTCGCCCGAGAATACAACTATCAATATTAAACACTTGTTCATTTTCATGCAATCAATACATGGCGATCTCCAAATGTACATGAACATGCTTGCTTGATTATTAAACAATAGGGTTTGTTCCTCCTGTGGTTGGACGGACAACCACCAGCTCTAAGACCAGCCCAGCGCCCTCACTAAGGAGAACCTGGCCAGGAGAACACGTGTACACGGTAGGGTTTTGTTCTTCTTGTGATTGGACGGACAACCACCAGCCCGAAGACCAGCCCAGCGCCCTCACTAAGGAAGACCTGGCCAAGAGAACACACGTACAATATAGGGCATTGTTCTTCCTGTGGTTGGACGGACAACCACCAGCCCGAAGACCAGCCCAGCGCCCTCACTATGGAGGACCTGGCCAGGAGAACGCATTACTTGCTTTCATGAACATGGCATGCTTGATTCGTGAACACTAATATACTTGAAATGATAAATGATTTCATGAAATTATAAATATAATACCTTTGGCCAAAAATCACATAAAGGTTATACGGGTTCTACATATAACTAGAAATTAAACCTCACCTCGACAAACCAACCAAAAAGGAAGCAAGAGAGCACCCTACGGAGCGGGCTCCTCGAAACCGGGACCGTGATCTGTGTAACAAGGACAAGTGTACATGAAACTCGACTCTTATGAACCAATTAAGACGCACGGCGAAGTCACAATCAAGATATCATGCAATAACAATCAAGGAGTGTCAAGTAGGAGCATGATTATCAATTAAACAAGTATATATATCATATAACTCACATATGGGAGCCAAGAGAGTGAAAGGAAAGCAATAAGAAAGGTTTTGGTGAAGTTTGGCCAAAACCGACAATTTTTGGAAATGTACATGTTGTGGGAAAACTGAAATATCTTAAATTCTAGAAGTGGGAATCGAGTTTTGTTTGTTGGAAATGAAAGTAGACACATAGACCTTTCCAACGCTATATGGCACGCTTTCTAATTCAAACCGAGGTGAAAATGGCGTTCGTCCGAAGTTGGGCAAAATGCAGGAAAGTGACACGCCCGTGTCGTCAATACAAGGCAAACCTTGACACCCCCGTGTCACGGTACAGAAAATCAAACCAACGTGCACCCCCATGTCGCCAGCCCAAAGCAAAGTTGACACCCCCGTGTCAACTGTGCGTGACCGAAAAAACAGGGGAGAAACAGGGGTTTCCATGCAAAACCAACCCCAAACCAAAATATACCAAACTCCAACCATAACTTATGCTTCAAATCATCAAATATGCATCATACTTCAAGCATCTAACAAAATAACCAAGAATAAACATTAAAATGGCAAGTATCATCATAAAACCCCCATGCTTGCTCATGCTTCCATCCTTCAAGAATTCCAATATTTTCATGCAATTTTCACTCTAATTCATCACCATCATATCCTCTACTCCAATCATGCAAGAATTCCTCAACAAATCCCTAAATTCATGCTTGATCACATATTCAAGAATTTCATGAAATTCTCCAATTCCTACCTTGAATCAAAGAGGTGGTGGATGAGATGATGATATGAGGTTAATGATGCTTCTATCTTCAAGAATCCTTCAAGAATCTAGCTTAAAGTGAGATGAAATCCTCTTCTTCTTCTTGGGGTTTTGGAAACGAGATGAGGGAGAGAGGGAAAGGATCAAGTGTGTATATGTTTGGATGCACTCAAAGGGATATATAAGCTAGATATTATATGATGCTAAGCACAATTTGCAATTTAATCCCTCCACTTTGTAAGTTATGTAATTAGGTTCAATTCTCATGCAAAATGATCAACTAAGTCCCAAGTCATTCATGCAATTAAGTCCTCAAGTTAAGACAGATGATCACTTAAGGACAATTAAGCAATTAAACATTTAAGTCATAATTGGCAATTAATTCACATTAAATCACATTTTGCATAATTGAAAATTTGGGGCGTTACATTGGAGGATCAAAAAATGGAGGGTTTCTTGGAGTTTCTCCTCTTCTCTCTTGAATGATGATGATCGATGAATGTGATGGAGCAAGAAGATAGGAATGCTGATATTTACTGATAAAATGGGTAGAATACGGGTCGGTTCAAGTCCGGTTCGTTTAATAAACGGTTCAAACAATTATAGGGTCAAGGTTGTGGAAAAGTTTGTTGTCGAAGGTTCAAACGGTATCAAAAAGATACAAGGTCAAGTTTAATAGATAGGTAACGTCGAAACAAGTTCAACGTCGGTTACGGATCTCGATTTCGAGGTCCGGAGCTCAAGATATCGCGAAAACCGTTCAGGGTTGCCTATATACAAATAGGTCACTAAACTTTCAAAAAGTGGCAATTAAGCCCAAACCCAATTTCGAATTGAGTCGAAAACATTCAAATAAGTTACAATCAAGCCCACGTCTTACACGAAACGTGTAATTTCATTCAATTAACACCGAATTCACGAAATTCACATTCTCACAAATTCATTCGTATATTCATAACTCAAATTAGAATTCATATAAAATTTAAACAATTAAATCAAATTAGAAACAAATTCAATTAGTAAAACAAAATATAACTCATATAATTAAATGTAATTGCGCACGTAACTCTTACCTGCACGTGTGAAAACACGGGGCGTTACAAGGTTCCATGTTACTTTATGAGTTAACTCTGTAGTCTTTGGTATAAGCTTTAAAGGGTGTCGCCTTAGACAACTGATTCAAGGCTTATGCTGGGGCTGCACAAGTGACTCATGAAAGTGAATGAGAATCAAGAAAGGACCTACACTTGCATATGCAAGGTGATCTCTTATTGTGTAAGTCATGCATATGCCATAAGGAGTCCTTAGCCAAGGCAGTAGATCAAGACATCAAGAAAAGGGTTTCTTGGATTGAGATCAAATGGATATGAAATGCACTTAGCTTTAAGACTAGATTATTAGGGTTCTGATTATTCCCTTACCCTAGATCTTGGTTGAGAGATAGTAAGTAGGAGGATTGTATCTCACATGAATCAATGACTTAAAGGTTCTGTCGAATCCGAACATTCCAATTCAGCTAGGGGTTAAACACCTGTTGCTAGACTATGGTTGTTTAATCTGTGGACTGATTAATTAATTAGTGAATTAATTAATTAGCGTCACTGCTAATTGAATTGAGAACCTAGAGGGTCACACACAACAACTTGGTTACATGAGTTGAGGCTTTAAAATGATTAAACGAGTTAATCGAGCCTAGAGGGTTCCACCCGTGTGAAACCACACGTGTGGGTCACGTGACTGGACACGTGTCATTGTGATACGTGTGCCACACGTGATTGTTTAATAATTATTTAATAGACTTTGGTTTAATTTTGAATTAAAAAGAAAGTCTTATTTTGGAGAAAAATAATCTAGTTAATTAATTATGAATTAATTAATTAGATAAAATAAGTTATTCATTTTAAATAAATAAAGTATAAAATTATCCAAAAATAGTTTGGATATTTTTAGCTCTCTTGAAAGTTGATTTGAATTAGAATTCAAAGTCAAAGTCAAAATTACTTGATGATCAAGTAATAGGAGAGAGAGAGACCAAAATCCTAGCCCATTAAGGACTAGGAATTTCAGCACTCCCTTGCTTATAAATAGGGGAGCTCGAGCTCCCCTTAGAGCTAATCGAGAATTCTTTTGGTTCATGTGTTGAACACCATCCTTTCTCCAAGATAAACGAAACCCTAGGTTAAGCCTGAACACTAACTAGAGAACTAGCATCCTTACTAGTTAGATTGTGATCAAGTTGGTGGACTATCTCTAGAGAGCTTCAAGTTAGAAGTTTGAAGATTCGAGCTTTACCAAAAAGTGGAGATCAAGCAAAACGATCAGAAGGGATGATGAAACGATTCTGAACCCAACATGAAACGAGTGAAAAAATCGAACCAAAGAAGATGGCGAAAACCGTTCGTCCATATCCTGAAGGATGAATTTTTTCACGAGGGTTTTGTGACTGGCAGTTTTCTACTTTCGCAAAACTGGGTTTCGAAGGGAGTTTCAATCATGCTTTTCTCGTTTCATGTTTCTTTCTTTATGTTATATTGTTAAGAACATCCCTAACATGATTTGAATCTAGGATGGTGTGGATTGCTATACCGACAATGGATTCTGAGGTAGAAAGAGACTTTCGAGGGATGGGTTGTCAAGCCGCGAGAAGAGCGTTCTTGGGTGGCTTGAAACGCTTCAAGAAAGAATAAAAGAAAAGTAAGTTTTATATCTCTACGAATTTGGTTACACGATTGCGAGTCCAAGGTCCTTTTGTTGGGAAAAATTTTTAAATTCCGCTGCTTTCTGATTCGTGTTTTCCAACAAGTGGTATCAGAGCCACCTCGTAAATACTGTTTCTGATTCGTCTCAATTATTCTGAATTTGGTAGAAATTCTTAGGCTTAGATGCGAATTAGGTATTCGTGAGTTCTTTTAGAAAGCCTGAATTACGAAACTGTAATTTTTCTTGAATTTCTGAAACTGTTTTCTTAAATTGTGTTTTTGAAAAACGTTTGGATTCAAATCTGTTTAAATCGTGTTTTTTTGAATTTTGGATTGAACTGGGTTTTGGAGAAACCCAAAATACGAAACGGAACACGAAAAGGACGAGCCTAGGCATGCTAGCACGTCGCACGCACTGACCCATCGCCGCCGCCCAGCCCTCCCGCCCGCGCCTAGGCCCGCCTAGGCGCGCCCGTTCGCCTGTCCCGCAACCGCGCGGGACAGCCGCCCGCACGCTCCCGCAACCGCGCGGGAGCACCCGCCCGGCATCGCCCGTACGCGAGCAGCAACAAGCTGCGCACGTTGCGCGCAGGGCTCGCGCCTAGCGCGCGCGGGCTGGCAGCGCGAGCTGCTGGCACCGTGCGAGGCTGGCGCGCGACGCTGCGCGGCGAGCAAGTGCTCGTTCCGGGCGGTTCTGGGCCCGGTTATGGCGTTTTCGTGTTTTCGGTCCTTGAAATCCCGATTTAATTTTTCTGTAAAATTTTATTTTATTAAATTCGAATTATTTTTGAAATAATTGTTTAAATTGGGATTTTGAAAATTTAAGCGATTTAAATTTTGGAAAAATTACAAACTTTATTTTATGAAAATATTGAAAGAATAAAATTATTAATTTTCAGAATTTAATTGGAATTTTATTGGTTTATAGTTATTCGGGTTTTATTGAAAAGACTCTTGAACAAGAATTGCATCTAAGTCGTGTTTTAAGCTATTAGAACTTAAAGCGAGAATTTTAATTTATTGGTTAAATTTAAATTCTTGCAATTTATGCATGTTAGGTGATCATGGGTTTAGACTTATGTATGATTTTAATTTATGCACATGGATGGTTTAAATTGGGGTTGGAGCCCTATATTTACGTTTTTCAATTGAGGTTGGAGCCTCACTTATGTGCGTAATGTTATGTGATTTATTATGTGGCTTTCCATATTACTGTTTTTGAGGCCGGGGTATGCCCCGTGTAATTGTCTAAGGCCAATATGAAGATTGAGCCTTATTACTGTATGTCTTTTTCTTTTTATTGTAATTTGAGAGTAGAGATAGGTGGTGAGGTTTTATTTTCATTTTGGAGACAATGCACCCATGGAGTAAGATGGACCACATTCAAGTAACACGGAGGCCATAAGTGAAGACCCCTCAAAATGTTAGGGAGGGGAATCTCAATTGTAAAATGTAATAGAGATAGGGCTCGTATTTTGTTACCGCTTTCCCTTATGTGATTTAAACTGTTTATGTGGCATGTATGTTAGAACTTGTGATTGTGGAGTGGCTCCCACATATCACGCATAAGATAGGTAGAACCCATGATCATCTCATGTTAGTATCATTCTAGGACATGTTATCTGTTTATGTGCTTGTTTGAAATGCATTTAAGTTGTACTTGCATTAATCAAGACTAATAAAATCGGATAACATATATGTTGGTGAGGTCGAACCGAACAACTCTTCGGTTGATTCGAAAATTTCCATTAAATATTAAGCTCATTTCGAATAATAGGTACTTAATTCGAGATGCAAATTTTGAATTAAATTCCTAGCATTCCATCAATAGGTTTTAAGTTTAGTAAGTAAAACTAGTTATTGTCCGCGAGTCGTGGGATAGCTAGTGTAGCTTATTAGTTCCTAGTAACCTAATTGATCATTTTAAATGATCAATATTTCGTGGGTAATTTTGGCAAGGGCGATGTCCGCAAGTCGTGGGTCGTTCGAACTAAGTTTTGATCATGATCTTATGATTGATGGGTCTAGCTTAACGCCTAAGTAAATATGGATGTCGCGCGAGTCGTGGGTCCATATTGAAAGATAGGTGATGCAAAAACAATTACTAAGAGTTCTAAAGGTGTTAGAATTGGTAAGTTGTACCTACCTAGGATTTTACTTAGAATGTCCGCGAGTCGTGGGTTCGAGGTAAAATGCTTAGGATCTTACTACCCGTTGGGAAACGTGTTCCTCTTAGATCTTTGGGAATTATAGATCTTTGAAAAACAGTGGGAGCTACATTAGATTAAAGACCTTATCTTATGTATATCATTATTATTCAGCATGCTCACCTAGTTCTCTGCTTAGCATTTAGGTTGTAGTTCTGTGATTCTCTACAATATGAAATGCAAACCCATTCGTATCCATCCTTAAGTCAAAAGAGTTGACTAAGTCCTAACTAACTCTAAATTGGCTTTGGATCCTAAAATTCGTTTTAGATTCCGAATAGAGAAAGGTGTTCTCTAAAGGGCGAAGTTTTCAATTATGAAAATTCGACCCGGGCCAAAAGAGAAGCAATCTGAGGTGAATGGATTTCTCCAAACCACTTAAGAGCAATTGAACCACCTCATAAAAATGTTACAAGGTATAACATTGTGGAATTATTCAATATTCCAAATGAGGAAACAAGTGCACATGAACAAAGTCTAAAGATCTTATTTGAAGATCTTGTGGTCTCGATCATTAATTGAGAAAAGAGTTCTCAATGCACTGATTGCTTACATTGCTTCCACCATCATTCAAACCCTTTATGCTCAACTAGAATGATGCTAATGTAGCATAGTTAATCATTTAGTTGATAATGGTTGAGAGCATCCTTAAGAAGGAACAAAAGGTTGTGATGGTTAATTCTTCTTCTAGACTCACTAAGTTAAAGGCTTGAAGGCCTAAAGAAGAAGAAACCCTTAAGAGCCCAATGGAGGGGCATGTAAAGGGTACGCCCAAAAGACACTAGAGATCAAATTGGACGTTTGCTTCTAAGGTAGCAAATAAGGACTTTGAAAGGGAACTGCAAAGAGTATGAGTACTTTGAAATGTTAACTCGTTTAGTAATTCTACTAGGAATAGAATTCACAAGTCTTGAGTTGATTCGACATAATCTGTTGTGCAAAGACTCAAAGTACTAATGTTCTGAACATACAACGAGATAACAAAAGTAAGTGAGATGCCAAAGCTTCGAATTATTTTGGAACGTTGAGACATAAAAGGATTAGCAAGTTAGACATCTTGGGATCATTTTACGAAAATGAACCTAGAGAGTTAACTTCCTATGAATCCTATCTTAAAGGGAAACATTCCCGAAACATAGTTTAGGTGAAACATGGAACATTCCAAAATTATAGTGGATTTCGATCCATGCTGATGAGTGTAAGATGCTTAATGTAAGCACTAGATACAATCGTCAGTTTAATCATTATGAATGAATGTACTTGTTGAAGTACAAATTCGAAACTTATATGAAATTCTTAGAATTTCAAAAGGAGGTTAGGAACCGAAGTAGTCATGAGTTATAGGTAAATCGATATGATCGAGATAGCCAATACCTTAGCAACTAATTCCTTAGTCATCTTAGAGATAATAGGATTATCTCTCAGTAAACTAATTCGAGAACACCTTAGTGTTTTCGAATGAGGGAATGAAACCTAATGGGATATGGTCCATTCCATAGCAAGCTTTACTGACTTATAATCATTCTAGGAATAAACTCCCAGAATATGCAGTTAGAGATTTTGAATTTAGTACCTTCCAAATTCAGTCCTTTAGATGCACTATGCAATGTGGCACACTAAATTCCCTAATTATTCTTGTCCAAGAATTTAGTGGAATCCTCTTAAGTGAAGAGGATAGTGGGAGATAGGCTTGAAATGAGTTCAAGTTTATACAAACAATATTGGATATCATTTCTACGATTCCCTTAGACAAAGGTTGTTTGTCTCAAGGAATGTATCTTTCTGAAGGAATCGTTCCTATAAAAGAAGAAAGACAAGCAAGCAGACCTCCAAAATATTTGTGGATAAATATCCACGCCACATATAGAAGAAACGAGCCCATCTGATAAAACTTAGCCAAATTTTAGAGTATGTACACGTGTGAAACCCTTCTCTTAAGACCCATTTAAAACGTGTTCCTAGATAGCCAAGGAATTACTTAAAGAGGAGATACTGTCAGATTTGGAATCTGAGTAGTGTAAGCAAGCCTTGAAATCCAATATGGATTCCATATACTCAAACCAAGTTTTGACCTTGGTTGATCCACCTGATAGGATCAAGCTCGTGGAGCTTTGAGTGAATGAAAGCATTACAACCTTCTTGACGGTTGAAATGCAAAAGTCCATTTGGATTATGTGTACCACATCCTCATATTCTGACTATGAGATATGATAAATGAATATGAGAACTGTCTTGTTCAATATGAGATTGAAAAAGACTGAAATAAGGTATTTATATAAATCTCATATTCAGTGGGAGTATGTATAAGGTATGCAAATCCCTAAAGTCAATCTGTGGATTGATAAAGGCTTCTAGGAGTTAGACAATTCGATTCCATAGGATAGTCAAATCGTTTGACACAGATGGAAGTCGAATAAGTCTCAAAAGTGTACATATGATAGTTAGTGATGTAAGAGTCAATTTTGGTTCTTTAGAAGACGATGTCCTTCTCATTAGGAATGTCAAGGATAATGTGAAAGTTACCAATTCTTGTTTAAGAAACAATTTGACATGAAAGATCTTAGTGATTATCCTAAATTCTCAACATTGAGATCTATAGAAGATAGATCTAAGAGCATAAATGGATTATCACAAAACGAGTACATAACCATAATACTAAAAGGAGTTTAGTATGGACAATGGAACATCTCTTTTGAAGAGTATGTGTCCTAAGATAACTTTAAATGGTTAGAATGTCCAAAATCCCTTTAAGTGAAAGGGTGCATAATGTATGAAATGTTGTGTACTAGACTTGATATGGCGCAACATTAAGCGTAGTGGGTCGAATCTAATATGACCTCAGAGAAGGTCATTAGATTTCTGTAAAGAATGTCCTCAGAGTACTTGAGAAGAAATGAGGATATGTATTAGTTTACAGAGCCCAAAAGATCTTGTTGTTAGAAGGATATTTGATGTAACCGTTCATCAAAAATAGATGATTATGAAATCATTGAAAGGATACAACTTCTACCAGAATGGTAATGCAATGTGTTGGAAGAGGGTTCCAAGGACGGACATTGCAAAACTCGACTATCGTAGTTGAGAACTTAGTCGTGTTATATAACGCTAAGTTAAGTGTTAGGGTAAGAAACTCCATCTAACTTGTTAGATGAAGTTCCTAGCATGAAAACAACTCCTTTATCATATTGTATGATAAAATGGATGGTTGCTCAAGTAAGAGAACCAAGACCTCACCAAGATACTGAGCACGTGATTACGAATCACTTTATAAGGAAAAGGTGATTCCTAAGAGATGTGTAAACAAGAGGGTCACATCAGCAGAGAATATAGCAGATCCACTTTGGAAACGCCCAAAGTCAATAGGCTCTCAAAGTGCATCTTGAGAAGATGGGACTTAGAGTACCTAAATGGCTTTTACGGGCAAGTGGGAGATTGTTAGGAATAGTGCCCTAGAAAGCCGATTAGTCATAATCCGTTTCGGGACTTTCCTAGTATCACAGACAATCTTTGAATAATATACGATTGATTAATATCATAGGCAAACACTTCTTTATATGCTCTTGTTTGGTATGCGTTTACTTTAACTATGCATGTATGAGAACTCCCCTAATCCTGATGACTTTAGGACTCTACCATTTAGGTGAAATGGTTCATGAAACGAGCCCTATATCACATAAGTCATGATTAGTAAAATACTCCAAGCCGATGAGTCCTACAGACAGTGGGAGTGTCAACCAGACTCCTCTAAGGCTTGCTTGTGGGATCACGCCCTTAAGAAGGACCACCTTGTTCCATGGACGTGCAAAGTGTATAGTTGATACGTGCGTGATACATGAGGGTGCTTACTTTAATAAGTAAGTTCACTGAGGTGCCCCGTGTGAGAACATTCCTAAAAGGGAAAGGAAGTTTCTATTTCAGGAAATGGAAACTTCCAGATTAGGAAATATCTCACGAGTCATTGCTGTGATTAATTGATCCTTAGACTTGAGGTTCCATGTTACTTTATGAGTTAACTTTGTAGTCTTTGGTATAAGCTTTAAAGGGTGTCGCCTTAGACAACTGATTCAAGGCTTATGCTGGGGCTGCACAAGTGACTCATGAAAGTGAATGAGAATCAAGAAAGGACCTACACTTGCATATGCAAGGTGATCTCTTATTGTGTAAGTCATGCATATGCCATATGGAGTCCTTGGCCAAGGCAGTAGATCAAGACATCAAGAAAAGGGTTTCTTGGATTGAGATCAAATGGATATGAAATGCACTTAGCTTTAAGACCAGATTATTAGGGTTCTGATTATTTTCTTACCCTAGATCTTGGTTGAGAGATAGTAAGTAGGAGGATTGTATCTCACATGAATCAATGACTTAAAGGTTCTGTCGAATCCGAACATTCCAATTCAGTTAGGGGTTAAACACATGTTGCTAGACTAGGGTTGTTTAATCTGTGGACTGATTAATTAATTAGTGAATTAATTAATTAGGGTCACTGCTAATTGAATTGAGAACCTAGAGGGTCACACACAACAACTTGGTTACATGAGTTGAGGCTTTAAAATGATTAAACGAGTTAATCGAGCCTAGAGGGTTCCACACGTGTGAAACCACAAGTGTGGGTCACGTGACTGGACACGTGTCATTGTGATACGTGTACCACACGTGATTGTTTAATAATTATTTAATAGACTTTGGTTTAATTTTGAATTAAAAAGAAAGTCTTATTTTGGAGAAAAATAATCTAGTTAATTAATTATGAATTAATTAATTAGATAAAATAAGTTATTTATTTTAAATAAATAAAGTATAAAATTATCCAAAAATAGTTTGGATATTTTTAGCTCTCTTGAAAGTTGATTTGAATTAGAATTGAAAGTCAAAGTCAAAATTACTTGATGATCAAGTAATAGGAGAGAGAGAGACCAAAATCCTAGCCCATTAAGGACTAGGAATTTCGGCACTCCCTTGCTTATAAATAGGGGAGCTCGAGCTCCCCTTAGAGCTAATCGAGAATTCTTTTGGTTCATGTGTTGAACACCATCCTTTCTCCAAGATAAACGAAACCCTAGGTTAAGCCTGAACACTAACTAGAGAACTAGCATCCTTACTAGTTAGATTGTGATCAAGTTGGTGGACTATCTCTAGAGAGCTTCAAGTTAGAAGTTTGAAGATTCAAGCTTTACCAAAAAGTGGGGATCAAGCAAAACGATCAGAAGGGATGATGAAACGATTCTGAACCCAACATGAAACGAGTGAAAAAATCGAACCAAAGAAAATGGCGAAAACCGTTCGTCCATATCCTGAAGGATGAATTTTTTCACGAGGGTTTTGTGACTGGCAGTTTTCTACTTTCGCAAAACTGGGTTTCGAAGGGAGTTTCAATCATGCTTTTCTCGTTTCATGTTTCTTTCTTTATATTATATTGTTAAGAACATCCCCAACATGATTTGAATCTAGGATGGTGTGGATTGCTATCCCGACAATGGATTCTGAAGTAGAAAGAGACTTTCGAGGGACGGGTTGTCAAGCCGCGAGAAGAGCGTTCTTGGGTGGCTTGAAACGCTTCAAGAAAGCATAAAAGAAAAGTAAGTTTTATATCTCTACGAATTTGGTTACACGATTGCGAGTCCAAGGTCCTTTTGTTGGGAAAATTTTTTAAATTCCACTACTTTCTGATTCGTGTTTTCCGACACATAACACATAATTAAACTGATAATGTAACATTTAATGTAAAATTAACTCCAAATAAATTATTCTAAGCATGCATTTAAAATCATAAATATTCAAGCACATACTCAGATTACATTATCACCTAATTCGTGCATTTAATTAAATAAAATTCATAATGTAAAACACATTGTACATAAAACTAACAATTTAGGCATATATTTCTTAAAAATAAAATTCCTAAAGCATAATTTAATTCATCCTAGGCATGCTAATACTATTATTATACTAAGAACATAATATAAAGCATGAAATAATAAAAGAAAGCACACCTTGTAGAGTGGATGCTGGTTGGGCCGTGAGGAAGAGAGTGAGAGGGAGTGATTTTGTGTAGTCTTGGAAATGAGCTTGGAGGGGTATTTATAGGTATGGTTTAAGGTCTTATGTTGCAATTTCTAAAATTTTATGAGAGATGTGAGAGATTTCTAACCCACATACTTGTATGGTATTTTAGTGAGAAATGTGGAATATTTCTAATTCGTACAAGTATATATTTCTAATTCATACAAGAATATGGTATTCTTGTAGGAAATATGGAATATTTCTAATTCATACAAGTATATGGTATTCTTGTAGGAATTGTGGAAGAATTCTAAATTGCAGAATTGTATGGAATTCTTGTAAGAGATGTGGAATAGTTAAATTCACATCTCTAAACTTTCTATTTTTAGAAATGTTATTTTAGGAAAGTGATGTCATGAATATTGTCATGGTAAATAAAATAAATATAAATTAATGTAAAATTTATTCAAGAGTCGAGAGACGAGAACTTGAAGTGGTAAAAATAATAAAAGAATGAGTGAAAAATAAGCTTTGTTATGATTGTAAATGTGGAGTGTTTAGGATTTTCGTTTGAATGTTATAAATGTTAAAGATAATGAAAATCTCAATAATATTATATAAACGAAGCTATGATGAGGTCTAAGGAATGAAAAAATTATCATAGTTTGGAGAAAAATTCAAGAAACGTTTTAAGTAAAATTTTGAATATTGAATAAAAGCTAATTGTTTAAAATAAAATGATAATTTTTTAAAAGAGAAAATATTTATAAAATATGCTACGGTTCGAATCAAGTTTCGGTAAATGCGTGAAAATTCATAAAATAATTCAAGGCTCGTTTTAACTATAATATTGTATAAGAAAATTGTTAGAATTCGAAAATCCCTCAATTAGGGCAAAACTAGGGTTTTATGACCGGTTTTAGTTACAACGGTAGTTACGATGAGAATTCAGGTTTGGGAATGATATCAAAATTCATAGAATTTTGTAAGGATTCATTCGAGCCCAATATTGGATAGGTAAAGGTGGCTCGGAAAATTTCTACGAAAATGAGTGAATAGTAACTAAGGTTCTGAAGGAAATTCTTCTTAACCCTTTACTTACTTATTTCTTCTTAGCCCTAAAATCCGGGATGTTACACGGGCGGGCGTGCTAGGCGCGCCCAGGCACTGAACGCCCGGAAGCGTACGTGGCCCTGGTGTGCCTGGATGGTCCGCCCGCGCGGATTGCAGACGAGAGCCGCCCATGCGCGGTTTGCGCAAGGCCCCGCACGTTGCAATCCGTTCCAGTTTCGTAACGTTATTTTCCCCAAAATCTAGATCCAATTTCGATTTAAAACAGTTCTCAACAAACCAGATTCAAACAGTTTAAAACTAGATTTATTCGGGGAAACAATTTTTCGCAAAATTTTCAAGAAACAGTTTTGTTCCGGCAATTTCGTATTTCAAACTAAAATCATGAATACACAACATATACTCAAATTCAAGAATATTCAATAAAAATTCGTAAAGCTGTAACGATACAATACGAGCGTTGTAAAGTGACTCTGATACCACTTGTTGGAAAACTAGAGCAGAAACGCAGCGGAAATTTAAAATTTTTTCAAAAGATTGATCATGCACTTGCAATTCTCGTATCGTATCTTAGGGTGTTTAGAAACTTACGTAGATTGAAGCTTTCTAGTGATGTCAGTACCGCCTACTGAACACCCTTCAAGCGGAATGTCCCTCGAATGGTTCTCGATAGATCCCAAAGCCGCGATCCTCTAAAGCGTATTTTTCTCAAAAACTTAACACTTCGTGAGTGTTGGTCTAAAAAATAAGAGAAGCACCACCACTAGTATTTATACTAGTGTGGATCGAGCCCCTTAGGGTTTCCTAAACCTAATGGACTTTGTTTTCTTGCTCACTAATTAACTAATTAATTATTTAATTTAATTGGAGAAAATAAGTTCCCAACTAGTTCTCCAAGTCTTGCAAGAATAACTTTCTCTCTCCTACAATAGGAAGTTAGACTATTCAACTTTCCTAAAGCTAAAAGTCAAGGTTCAATAAATTAATTAATTATTTATTGGGTTAAGCTTGAGAAATAAAATCTTAATAATTAATTCAAAATTGATTAAAAGACTTAAATTAATTAATTACAATTTAATTAATTAATTCTTGAAAAGAATTCACGTGTAATAAAATTACACGCTTAAAGACACGTACATGCCACGTGTGCATGACACGTGGCAGCCACGTGAACTACGTGACACGTGGCAGGCACGTGTGCTGGACACGTGGTAACTACTCACGCGGCCCTTGCTCCGTTTCGATCAACAATTTGATCCTTCGTTAATCATATTAACATCGTACCATAACACTCATGTCCTCGCATTTGTGTGTGACCCTATAAGTTCATTATTCGATTAGCAGTGATAGTAATCAATTAATTCACTAATTAATTAATTACTTCACATATCATACTATCGTAATCTAGCAATGGATGTGTGACCCCTAGCCGAATAACGAAATGAATCGAAGAACCTTTCAGTCAATAACATACAGTGAAATACGATCCTCCTACAACTCCATCTCTCAATCAAGAACTAAGGCATGGGAATATTCTCAGAGCCTAAATATTCTTGATCTTTAAAGTTAAGTTCATTTCATATCCATTTAGACCTCAATCCAAGAAAATCCCATTTTCTTGATGTCTTGATCTTTTATCCACTTTGGCCGAGGGTTTAAGTTTAATGGACTACGAACAACTCAATCAGTAAGAGATCATTCTTGTTCTTGCAACAAGTGTAGGTCCTTTGTTGATTCTACTAATTCTACATATGCCACTTGTGTAATCCCAACATAGGCCGTGGTTCAGGTGTCTATATGGCGACACCCTTTTGAGCCTATATCAAAGATTATAGAGTTAGCTCATATTAGACATTACAGAATCTCAAGTCTAAGGATTAATGAATCACGTTATTGACCTGTGGGATATTTCCTAATCTGGAAGTTTCTAGGAGACTTCCTTTCCCATTTAGGAATGTTCTCATGCGGGACATCTCAGTGATGAAGTTCTTGTAACAATCACCCTCATGTATTATGAACGCATCATTGTATGCACTTATCACTCCATGAAACTGAGTGATCCTTCAAAAGGACATAATCACATAAGCAAGTCTCAACAGAGTCAAGGTCGACACTCCCACTGTCTGTCAGACTCTCGACTTGGAGAAGTTTCTAATCCTCGCCTATGGAGTTAAGAACTTGTTTCATGTGTCGTTCCCATAGCAACAGAGTTCTTAACGGCCTCATCGGATTAGAGGAGTTCAATACATGCAAAAACACAGTCAACCCAAACAGACATAAACAAGCACATAAAGAAGTGAATGCCTATGAACAAAATCATCTCGTTTATTATTCAAAGACTGTTTGTGATATTACAAGGAAATAGTAAAGCCAAAAGCTGCTTTAAGGGCACTATTCCTAACATAGTTTTCATTTCGCTACACATGTCGGGCTATGGTGCGATGGATGTGGTGCATTTCGCTCTGGGGTGCTACACGTAGGTTGCCTTGCTTAGCTTGGTTTGTTCGTCAAGGTGAGGTTTTGTTCTTTTAGTTAAAATGACCTACAACCCTACGTGATTTTGAAGCCTGCATGTGAAATACGTATATTATATAATAGATACGTGTTTGATATGTACTTTGAGGGCTTGTCCCTCTTGTTATAATCTTGAAAACGTTTTTATATGTATATAAGCTATGTTTTGATTTGTTTTGAAAAGCTTTTGAGGTACGTTTGATCTTGTAGCGAGAAATTACCTTGAAAGATAGGTCCCTTGAACACGAACTTGTAAATGACTTGTTGGGCCCCGGAGATTATGGGTAAGGAGCATCCAGGATGGCCAAGGGGTCACCGGACTCACGTCCTGTGCATGATCTCCACTTGAAAGGATAAACGGGAACCCACTAGGAGTTTGGTGGGGAATAGAGTCCTATGGGCGTGAGTGTCGCGAAACTCACGACCCACTTGCTTGTACGGATGGTTAAGGGTGGGTCGGCCCTTCCATCACTGAAGTATGAGGTAGGATGGTTTTTATAGCGCCCCGCATTTTCGTACGAACAGGTAAGTGTTATGTGCGTTATTTCATTCACTATTTGATTTAAATTCTATTTATATATATTTGAATTGTTAGAACTTTAAATAATTTCTCTAGATTTTGTTTGATGTTATATTTGGATTATGAACAAGTGAATGGACTCGTGTGATTGTAAATTTCATGAATTTAGTGTTAATTGAATGAGATTGTGTGATTTTCGTATTCCGAGGACTTGATTGTAACTTATTCGAATATTTTGGACTCAATTGGAAATTGGGTTTGGGCTTGATTACCACTTTTTGAAAGTTTAGGGACCTATTTGAATAAAAGGCAACCTTGAATGGTTTTCTTAATATCTTGAGGTCCGGACCTCGAAATCGAGATCCGTCTTCGACGTTGAACTTAGTTCGACGATTCCTAACCGATGAACTTGACTTCACACCTTTTCGATCTCATTTGAATTCCCGACGGAGCACATCTCATCCTACACGACCTTATGATTTGGTTTGAACCGTTTTCACCAAACCCAAACTTGGAGCAACCCGTATCGTACCTGTATACTACCTAAAATATCAGAGATTACTACCTTTCTCTCCCATTTCTATCGATCAAATCAACACAAAAGGAAGAGAAGAAAAGCTCCAAGAAACCCTCACTTTGATCAACCATATTTTGAGCTCAAGATCAACTAACTTCCAATCTTATTTCAAGGTAAAGATTTCAAAGAAATCTCCTCATCTTCATACTTATTTTCATCCATATAAAGCATGATATAAGTTAGAAATTCTTGAGTTGGGAAGAAGAGCATGAATAGTGAAGTTGAAGCTTGATTCTTGTTGTATGATCATCTATGGATTAAATTGAGTTTTGAAGCATGAAACTTGTTCTATCTAGCTTCCTTGTCATTTTTACAAGCATGAAGAAAGATTTACTTGCATTATATGAAAGTTGCCATTAATGGAGCTCAAAGCTCAAGTTTGAAAATATGGAGTTTTAATGTGAATTTTCAACATATTTGGATGAATTCTTGTTTGGGAAGTTGAAATACTTGTTTTTCTAAGTTTTTGTGATGAATTTGTGGCCCAAGATGTTGTGTAGTTTGTTGTTGTTGTTGCTGCTACGAAACAGGGGAAGCCAGGATGTGTGTGTGCATGAATTACAGGTTGAACTTTCAAGACGACAAAGTTTTTGTACTGAGTCACCGTCGTGGTAGTTTGTGTGAAGGAATGAGACACGGTCGTGTCACCATGTAACTTCGCGAGGGGGAAAGTTTATGCACTGAGACACCATCGTGTCTCACTTTGTACTAAGCGGGAGACACCCCCGTGTCTCCCCTATTTTCTTGTATACTTGTAGCTTGTTTTATACCTTGTGTTGTATGTTTCTTTTACGTATTTTTTTAGCCTCATTTATGAATATCGAATGTTTTATGAACTCTTATGTTATGATATGACCTTGCTTTTTGAATTATATGGTATATATATATGTATGAAGCTCAAGTATGAATCAATGTATGAATTTATTTGGAATTTAATGAATGAATGAACATGAAAGAATGTTGTTTCTTCACGTATTGAGTGAATAACTCGTCTACTTGTCTAAATGACCTATTTGTACACATGAATACCTCCATTTCATGATTATTCTTGCTTATGCATTTCATGGCACGTTTATTGCATTTTCAGTCGTCAAATATGGTCACTTGAGTCTCACACTACTTTTATTGCATAGATCTTTATCCAGTAGGTGACGAGGCCAGGCAGAGAGGTCTTTGATCCCGTTCTTTTTCCTACCAGGTGGGTTTTTCTTCTATTAGTTAAACATATGACCTGATATACCCAATGTGCAAGCTTTCGGCCAAAGTATATCTATATTTATATCGAGTCTTTCAAGAGTCAATGTTTTCAAACGTAAAACCTTTATTTTATGAACCCTACCAAATGTTTTGGCGAGAATTGATTGAGCACAATGAATGGGGGCCCTAAGACTTAGTGTACGTGGCTATCCGGGGAAGCTCGGACTGATGGTGATCCCCGTACACTAGTTCCACCAAACAACGGTGATACCGGACTTCACTAGGAGATTAGCGAAGGAGGGGAATCGGGCTTTTGGGGATTCATGTACCCCATTAGACATAATGAATGGGTGGTCGGCGCTTGCAAACTCGTCCACTACCCGAAGAAAAAAAGAGTAAATGAATGATTAAACGAACAATCAATGAATGAGCACAACAGATGATTTGTGTATGATCACAAATGATTAAAATGATTATGCATACACAAGGTGCAGGTTGGAGACTTAACCACTCGCTGGCTCACGTATAACCTAATTAATGAAATTAATCGTTATAATCCCGTTGGTTGCCTTTCTTATTTTATCCCACTTGGGAAATGTTTTAACACCTCGCTCGGGATTATAACTTGCATGTATGTGTTTCAATTTCGCCCTATTATTGTATTATGCCTGTTTTATACCCACCAGTCTGTCTAAGACTGAACCCGGAGTTGTTTCAGTGTCTCTTTTGCAGGTGGGATGCTAGGCGGGAATACAAGTCTAAGAGAGTCTTGCATTAGTGTCTACCGTTTCTTTATGTATACTGTAGCACCCGAGCGTAAGGTACCACATCCCCCGCACCGAGACCCGACCCGTATATGGAATGGAAGTCCATACACGTGTCAAATCCACGGCGAACGGGGACACAACACACACGCTATGCTAGGCGGGACTAACCCTTGAACCAATCAGTGCAGGAATCATAAAATCAGAGTTACATAAAATTCGCGGAAGCAAGAAATACATAGCATATACACAATGAGCTAACAAGCTCCAAAAATAGATATACAAGATCATCCAAATATTCAACGGCACTCACGGCCTACAAAAATCATAACGCTCCAAAACTAAAACTATAATCATATACAAAAGTATCAACAAGAGTATGAATATGATACTGAAAAGAAGTGCTAAACATAAATGCAAGACCTAGACGACTTGTATTCCCGCCTAGCACTCCTATACCTGCACAAAACAACTGAAAACAACCGGGTTCAGTCTAAAAGAGACTGGTGGGTATAAAAACGGGGCAATAGATATATAATATCGCATAAATTAAACACGTACATGCAAGCCTTAATCCCGTATGAAGTTTGAAAGGAATTTACCAAGTGGTTAAACAATAGAAAACATCAACGGGATTACGACAATCATTTTCATTCATAATTGTTCATAAGGGTTTAAGCTCGGCGAGTGAGCGTGCACAATCTCCAACCTTCTCCTCGTGTAATCATATCATAATTAGTGGTCATCACACATATCCTTCGTGCACATACAAAATGATCATAATCATACATATACACCTTCTCCCTCCGGGTGGTGGACAAGTTAGCTAGACCTGACCACCGAATCATACATAATGGCTAGTGAGGTACATGAATCCTCAAAAGCCCGACTTGCGTTTCCTCGTCAAAACTCCTAACGAGGTCCGTGTCGTCGTAAATTTGGTTGGAACTAGTATATGGGATCCCCGTCAGCCCTTGCTTCCTCGGTTAGCCACATATACTAAGTCCCGGGGCCCGTGAACATAACATACATACAATCTCGCCAAAACATAAGGTAGGGTTTCATAAGAAAAAGGGGTCATACGTTGAAATCATTTACCCAAAATGACTCGATTTATATAAATATACTATTTTGGCTTAAAACTTTGCACATAATGGTTTTATAGGGTTGTTTTAACTAATAGAAGAAAAACCCACCTTTTTCCAAAGCAAAATAAGGCACAAGCGTCTCAGGGCTCGCCCGCGTCTCTGACCAAACCCGAATCTGTGTAAAAGAAAAGGTATGAGACTCAATGACCACATATGACGCTCGGCAATGAAGTGAATATGACATGGATGCATAAATGATCATGTTATATCATAAAAATGTTCATGTGCACGATTAAGGAATTTAAAACATATAATTCAAATCATTCATTCATATGTTTCATTGGATTTCATAGTTTCGTAAATTCATAACATTCATATAATCTTCATAAATTCATATAAATTCCATAAATTCATAATGCATATCAATTAATCTAAAATTCATTTAAGAAGCATAACACATATTATTCAATTTCACATTTAGGAATAAAACAAATAAAACGTTCAATCAATAGTCGATAATTAAATACGCGAAACAGAAATCAATTAATTTCAATAATTAAATTAAATCAAATAATATTTAGAATATATAACAAATATACATAATATATAATAAACATACATAATATATAATATAATATAACACATATATACACATTACATATATATATATATATAACTCACGTACACACTCACACACAACATGCATGCATTATATATTTTACATGCAAAATATATATATATATATATTCACAGCCATGCATGCATATATATTTGTTATACACATACAACACTCACACATGCATGCACAAATCACCCCAAACAATGCATGCTAACACACACAATCTGCACACACGTTACACAAATATACACAGCAGAAAAGCAATAGAAACGGCAGCAGCAACAGTCAGGAACACACAGCAGAAATTCAAGCAAAACGGGGTGACACCCCCGTGTCACCCTGCAAGCCTGGACCGAGACACCCCCGTGTCTCGGTACAGCAACCCCCCAGGCCAACTGCACCCCCGTGCCTCGCTGGGACGGCCAAAAATGGCACGCCCGTGACTCGCAACAGCGGCAGTCTCTCGCAGCGGAAAAATTTGCAGAAACAGGGTAGCTAAATGCGCAGGAAAAATAAGCAACAAATGCAACACAACAAGGTCCAAATTGCTACTACAATTCAACAAGAATACACCCCACATAACCACTAAAATGGACAGTAAAAAGGAGGAAGGAAACGCAGCAAATTGACAGCAATTCCTCACGCCAAAAACAGGGCATATCCGACGGAAAACAGAGTCACACCCAATCAATCTACAACCAACATGTTCAGGTATGATAAGGTCACAAATATGCAGCAAAAGACTCCAGAAGAACACACAAATCAGTTCCAAAAGAGATCAGTCAAGGAATGGAAGCACACGCGACCTTCATGTGGAATTTTCTCAAAATTTCATAAGTGATATCTCATATATATATCAACAAACACGAAAGCAATGATCATAATTGATATGAGGATGTTAAAACAATTAATCTCAGGCTTGGAATCAAACAAAATCAATGAGAAACGAGGAAGATCAAGGATTTGCCCAAAATCCTCTATTTCGGGAAAACAGTCCAGAAATGAAGAAATCATACTCAAAATCATGAATGAAAAGATGAAAATGCTCAGAATTAATCATATATTACAACCCTCAACTTACCTTGATGATTGGTTGAAGTTTGGAGGAGATTTGAGCTCCAAAATCTCCAAGGGATGAAGGGTTACGGGACTGGACTGAGAGCAGTAGCTTTGGCTGATGTTTTGGGGTTTGTGTGATGATAATCTCGGTCAAGGCTTGAAATATCTAGATAGGTGGTTGAGTTAGGGTTAAAAGGAATCAAACCATGGTTAATTTGGTTGTGGTTTGGCCAAGTTATGGATGAATTAGTGTAACAAGGTCAAGTTGGTCTCCGTTTCGTTTTTCGGTTGGATTTCGGAGTTTCAAATGAATTGGGAAAATTATAAGGCTAAGTTTACTAAACTCGAATTTTCGTTACGAGTTCAGCGGAGTTGACGGAACTCGAATCCGAGTTCCCGAGCTCAAGATATTAAATTCGGAACCAAGGGTACGCTAAGTGCTCGTTAGCTCCCGTTTTGGTTCCTCAAATGAAATTAAATTCGTTAACATAACAAATGAATTCAAAAACATAATTTGAGCATAAAATCATGTCCATAACACATATATGTACAACATATTACAAATTCGTGGCAATTTGATATCATTTCATAAGAGAACGGAGCACAAAATAAACGAGCAACCTCATACATGCAATTCAACATAAAATTATGAAATTCCCATGCAATTCATGCAGAAATGATTTCCCATGCATAATTAGGATTTACATGCATAATTATATATATATAGTACGTATAAGTATATATATATATAAATAATCAATTAATTAACTAAAATATGATTAATTAGCATAACATATAATTAGCATAATCATTAAATTAATAATATAATAATTAAACATATATTTATATATATATAGATAATACGAAATATATATATAATCAATAATATTAAAATAAAATATTATAATGTAATATAATAAAATAATAACAATTATAATAAAATTAAATATAAAACACGTAAAAACAATTAATTCGCGCAATTAGGTAAACACATACGCTCTACCTTTACGTCCGAAAAGTCGGGGCGTTACAATCTCTCCCCCTTAAAAGAATCCGTCCTCGGATTCACTGCTCGCTCGGAAACAACTGAAGGTGAAATCCTTTTCATCTTATCCTTCGTCTCCCACGTAACCTCTTCGGTTTTATCACTTCTCCAAAATCTCATATGGTCCGATAACCCGAGGTTTAAACTTTCCTCCTCGTCCAATCCTTGAGAATCCTTTTCGTGGGGAAACCTTTAAGAAAACCTTATCTCCAATCTCAAACTCCAAATTCTTCCTCCGAAGACCTGCAATAATCTTTTGTCGATCCTAAGCAGCCTTCATCCGTTGTTTAATTATCTGGACCTTATCAATAACCTCTTGTACAACCTTAGCGGGTTTTTCCTTCTTTTCTCCTCTTTTAATCCTTTCTTGCTTGGTCTAATTCCATTCCACCAATAGCATTGCTTAAGATCCTTATACCTTTTGTTCCTCCGGGATTTATCGAATATTCTGACCGATGTGCTTCCTCAAAATAATCCCTTTTAACTCTTCCGGGACAACAACTCTATTCTTGAATCTTAGAAGTCCCGTATCATCGAACCCAGACGGACATTCTGAATCAGCTCGAGCTTTCCCAGCTAATTCTGAACCTAGGGATCAATCCTCTGAACATCAATTAATCTCTGTTTAAGATCTGGTTGAACCGTAATATTCCGAATACTAGCCCTCAGTCTGAACAACTCATTCTCTTCACAAATTTTCACTCTCACATTGGACACACCAGTTTTCCTACTAAGTGCATCCACAACCAAATTGGCTTTGCCGGGATGGGATCGGATTGTACACTCATAATCCGCCAAAAGTTCCATCCAAAGCCGTTGTCTCTTGTTCACTTCCCAAAGCAAGGATCACTGCCACTAATTCCAAATCGTGAGTGAGTAGTTCTGTTCATGCTCTTTCAATTCCTTGAGGCATAAGTGATTACTCTTCCATTTTGCATCGACACACATCCCAAACTTCCTTTTGAGGCGTCCGTATAAACTGTATAGCTTTCGGTACCTTCGGGAAGTGCTAATACAGGAGCGGTGGTCAACTTTTCCTTTAAAAGCTGGAAGCTATCCTCGCATGCCTCGTCCCGCTCAAACTTAACCACCTTCTTAGTCACTCGGGTTAAAGAAACCGCAATCTTCGAAAATCTTGTACAAATCTCCGATAGTAGCCTGCCAAACCCAAGAAACTCCTTACTTCTGAAGCATTTTTCGGGCTTTGCCATTGAATAACCGGCTCGAACTTAGAAGGGTCTACCTCCCACTTTTCCTTGAAATAATATGACCCGGAAGTGCTGCCTAGTCAATCCAAAACTCACCTTTGCTAAACTTAGCATACAATCCGATGCTCTCTTAAGGTATCCATCACAATCCTGAGATGCCTGGCACGATCCTCCGGAGTTCTCGAATAAATTAAGATGTCATCAAAGAAGATTACCACAACTTATCCTCCCATCATAACTGAACACTCCCGAACCAACTGCTCTGTCTGAAGTCTACCACCCAGTGGCGAACTCACCAAACACCAAGAAGAAAAAGCAAATAACAGGCAAGCACAGAATAGCAACTAAGTCACAGGAAATAAAGGAATGCGTGGCACTCAAATCAAAGAGTGTATGCATGCTCATGTTATGTATGCATAGGGTACCTTCTACCACTGCTGTGGGACCGATCTCTGCATCTTGCTCTTCACCTCCGAGGGCGTAAGCACGAGCCTGAATCATTGGCCTTCGAACTCCCTTTTTAAATCCCGGAGTCTTGTCGGGGCATGTATCCGCCATATGATCAGCCTTTCCACATATTAGGCATAAACCCAACCTCTTCCAGCATTTGTGATAATTATGAGTTGGCCCTCCACAATATGTACATGGGGGCTTGGATAATCGTTCTTCACTCGGACGTTGTCGATCCCTTGTTGGTGCAGGCAAAGCTATTGGAACCGGTGGAGTTGGTCCTCCCATTCTTGGCTTCTTAAACGGACCCTTAGGAGGGGAAGTAGCTCGAACCATAGGTCGCTTTCCCGAACTTGTTTCAGGACCTCGTCCCATCAGTGGCCTAAAAATCGGATCTTTCTTTTTATACTCCTCTTCTTGGACTAGAGCCCTTTGTACTGTATCGGCGAAAGACTCGAAATTGTGACCCGCTTGGCCGTGTCTCAAGTCCTGTCTCAACCCTGCAATGAATTTCCTTGACTTTCTCTTCTCATCCCGGGTGACATGAGGAGCATATTTCCCGAGTCTATTGAATACGGCGAGGTATTGAGTCACCGTACGAGCCCCTTGCTTTAGATCCATGAACTCTTGCTCCTTTCTCTCTCTCACTACCTCCGGCACAAAGCATTCTCTGAATTCTCTTTTAAAGACCTCCCAAGTCACTTCCTCTTCATCCACTTCAAGTTTCTCTCTAGTTCGTTCCCACCATTCGTACGCATCTCCATCCAGTTGGAATATAGCAAATTGGGCCTTCTCTTGCGTAGTAAACTGTCGGACCCCAAATATCCTCTCTAGTCGAATCAACCAACCCTCCGAGACCGAATCGTCGATAGAACCAGAAAATCGAGGGGGGTTATAGCTCAGAAACACCCCATGAGGGTCTCTATGGTTATTATGATTTGGTGGAGGCACCGGTTGTTCTGCTTGTGGTGGTGGGGGAGCTTGAGCCCTTCTATGCTCAACGTAGTTGAAAACCGCTTCCATAAAATTCCCCATGTCCATTGGTGGTGCTTGTGGTTGGGGTGGAGGCGTAGGAGATCGATCATGATGACGACGATGTCCGGGAGATCTCTCACGGTGTCTACGCGGAGGCATTCTGTTCAAGAAACACTGAAATGCATGCTATCTTTAGTCTATGCATGCAAGTGCAATTAATTCGATCAAAATTCGAGATTTAAAGCACACAAGCACGTAAACAATGCATATGCAACACATTGACAAGTTGTTCCTAAAGCCGAACGACCTAACTGACTCAACACGACACTAGAGCCCGGGTTTTGCAACCCTAAGCTCTGATACCACTTAAGGATGTAGCACCCGAGCGTAAGGTACCACATCCCCCGCACCGAGACCCGACCCGTATATGGAATGGAAGTCCATACACGTGTCAAATCCACGGCGAACGGGGACACAACACACACGCTATGCTAGGCGGGACTAACCCTTGAACCAATCAGTGCAGGAATCATAAAATCAGAGTTACATAAAATTCGCGGAAGCAAGAAATACATAGCATATACACAATGAGCTAACAAGCTCCAAAAATAGATATACAAGATCATCCAAATATTCAACGGCACTCACGGCCTACAAAAATCATAACGCTCCAAAACTAAAACTATAATCATATACAAAAGTATCAACAAGAGTATGAATATGATACTGAAAAGAAGTGCTAAACATAAATGCAAGACCTAGACGACTTGTATTCCCGCCTAGCACTCCTATACCTGCACAAAACAACTGAAAACAACCGGGTTCAGTCTAAAAGAGACTGGTGGGTATAAAAACGGGGCAATAGATATATAATATCGCATAAATTAAACACGTACATGCAAGCCTTAATCCCGTATGAAGTTTGAAAGGAATTTACCAAGTGGTTAAACAATAGAAAACATCAACGGGATTACGACAATCATTTTCATTCATAATTGTTCATAAGGGTTTAAGCTCGGCGAGTGAGCGTGCACAATCTCCAACCTTCTCCTCGTGTAATCATATCATAATTAGTGGTCATCACACATATCCTTCGTGCACATACAAAATGATCATAATCATACATATACACCTTCTCCCTCCGGGTGGTGGACAAGTTAGCTAGACCTGACCACCGAATCATACATAATGGCTAGTGAGGTACATGAATCCTCAAAAGCCCGACTTGCGTTTCCTCGTCAAAACTCCTAACGAGGTCCGTGTCGTCGTAAATTTGGTTGGAACTAGTATATGGGATCCCCGTCAGCCCTTGCTTCCTCGGTTAGCCACATATACTAAGTCCCGGGGCCCGTGAACATAACATACATACAATCTCGCCAAAACATAAGGTAGGGTTTCATAAGAAAAAGGGGTCATACGTTGAAATCATTTACCCAAAATGACTCGATTTATATAAATATACTATTTTGGCTTAAAACTTTGCACATAATGGTTTTATAGGGTTGTTTTAACTAATAGAAGAAAAACCCACCTTTTTCCAAAGCAAAATAAGGCACAAGCGTCTCAGGGCTCGCCCGCGTCTCTGACCAAACCCGAATCTGTGTAAAAGAAAAGGTATGAGACTCAATGACCACATATGACGCTCGGCAATGAAGTGAATATGACATGGATGCATAAATGATCATGTTATATCATAAAAATGTTCATGTGCACGATTAAGGAATTTAAAACATATAATTCAAATCATTCATTCATATATTTCATTGGATTTCATAGTTTCGTAAATTCATAACATTCATATAATCTTCATAAATTCATATAAATTCCATAAATTCATAATGCATATCAATTAATCTAAAATTCATTTAAGAAGCATAACACATATTATTCAATTTCACATTTAGGAATAAAACAAATAAAACGTTCAATCAATAGTCGATAATTAAATACGCGAAATAGAAATCAATTAATTTCAATAATTAAATTAAATCAAATAATATTTAGAATATATAACAAATATACATAATATATAATAAACATACATAATATATAATATAATATAACACATATATACACATTACATATATATATATATAACTCACGTACACACTCACACACAACATGCATGCATTATATATTTTACATGCAAAATATATATATATATATATATTCACAGCCATGCATGCATATATATTTGTTATACACATACAACACTCACACATGCATGCACAAATCACCCCAAACAATGCATGCTAACACACACAATCTGCACACACGTTACACAAATATACACAGCAGAAAAGCAATAGAAACGGCAGCAGCAACAGTCAGGAACACACAGCAGAAATTCAAGCAAAACGGGGTGACACCCCCGTGTCACCCTGCAAGCCTGGACCGAGACACCCCCGTGTCTCGGTACAGCAACCCCCCAGGCCAACTGCACCCCCGTGCCTCGCTGGGACGGCCAAAAATGGCACGCCCGTGACTCGCAACAGCGGCAGTCTCTCGCAGCGGAAAAATTTGCAGAAACAGGGTAGCTAAATGCGCAGGAAAAATAAGCAAAAAATGCAACACAACAAGGTCCAAATTGCTACTACAATTCAACAAGAATACACCCCACATAACCACTAAAATGGACAGTAAAAAGGAGGAAGGAAACGCAGCAAATTGACAGCAATTCCTCACGCCAAAAACAGGGCATATCCGACGGAAAACAGAGTCACACCCAATCAATCTACAACCAACATGTTCAGGTATGATAAGGTCACAAATATGCAGCAAAAGACTCCAGAAGAACACACAAATCAGTTCCAAAAGAGATCAGTCAAGGAATGGAAGCACACGCGACCTTCATGTGGAATTTTCTCAAAATTTCATAAGTGATATCTCATATATATATCAACAAACACGAAAGCAATGATCATAATTGATATGAGGATGTTAAAACAATTAATCTCAGGCTTGGAATCAAACAAAATCAATGAGAAACGAGGAAGATCAAGGATTTGCCCAAAATCCTCTATTTCGGGAAAACAGTCCAGAAATGAAGAAATCATACTCAAAATCATGAATGAAAAGATGAAAATGCTCAGAATTAATCATATATTACAACCCTCAACTTACCTTGATGATTGGTTGAAGTTTGGAGGAGATTTGAGCTCCAAAATCTCCAAGGGATGAAGGGTTACGGGACTGGACTGAGAGCAGTAGCTTTGGCTGATGTTTTGGGGTTTGTGTGATGATAATCTCGGTCAAGGCTTGAAATATCTAGATAGGTGGTTGAGTTAGGGTTAAAAGGAATCAAACCATGGTTAATTTGGTTGTGGTTTGGCCAAGTTATGGATGAATTAGTGTAACAAGGTCAAGTTGGTCTCCGTTTCGTTTTTCGGTTGGATTTCGGAGTTTCAAATGAATTGGGAAAATTATAAGGCTAAGTTTAATAAACTCGAATTTTCGTTACGAGTTCAGCGGAGTTGACGGAACTCGAATCCGAGTTCCCGAGCTCAAGATATTAAATTCGGAACCAAGGGTACGCTAAGTGCTCGTTAGCTCCCGTTTTGGTTCCTCAAATGAAATTAAATTCGTTAACATAACAAATGAATTCAAAAACATAATTTGAGCATAAAATCATGTCCATAACACATATATGTACAACATATTACAAATTCGTGGCAATTTGATATCATTTCATAAGAGAACGGAGCACAAAATAAACGAGCAACCTCATACATGCAATTCAACATAAAATTATGAAATTCCCATGCAATTCATGCAGAAATGATTTCCCATGCATAATTAGGATTTACATGCATAATTATATATATATAGTACGTATAAGTATATATATATATAAATAATCAATTAATTAACTAAAATATGATTAATTAGCATAACATATAATTAGCATAATCATTAAATTAATAATATAATAATTAAACATATATTTATATATATATAGATAATACGAAATATATATATAATCAATAATATTAAAATAAAATATTATAATGTAATATAATAAAATAATAACAATTATAATAAAATTAAATATAAAACACGTAAAAACAATTAATTCGCGCAATTAGGTAAACACATACGCTCTACCTTTACGTCCGAAAAGTCGGGGCGTTACAATCTCTCCCCCTTAAAAGAATCCGTCCTCGGATTCACTGCTCGCTCGGAAACAACTGAAGGTGAAATCCTTTTCATCTTATCCTTCGTCTCCCACGTAACCTCTTCGGTTTTATCACTTCTCCAAAATCTCATATGGTCCGATAACCCGAGGTTTAAACTTTCCTCCTCGTCCAATCCTTGAGAATCCTTTTCGTGGGGAAACCTTTAAGAAAACCTTATCTCCAATCTCAAACTCCAAATTCTTCCTCCGAAGACCTGCAATAATCTTTTGTCGATCCTAAGCAGCCTTCATCCGTTGTTTAATTATCTGGACCTTATCAATAACCTCTTGTACAACCTTAGCGGGTTTTTCCTTCTTTTCTCCTCTTTTAATCCTTTCTTGCTTGGTCTAATTCCATTCCACCAATAGCATTGCTTAAGATCCTTATACCTTTTGTTCCTCCGGGATTTATCGAATATTCTGACCGATGTGCTTCCTCAAAATAATCCCTTTTAACTCTTCCGGGACAACAACTCTATTCTTGAATCTTAGAAGTCCCGTATCATCGAACCCAGACGGACATTCTGAATCAGCTCGAGCTTTCCCAGCTAATTCTGAACCTAGGGATCAATCCTCTGAACATCAATTAATCTCTGTTTAAGATCTGGTTGAACCGTAATATTCCGAATACTAGCCCTCAGTCTGAACAACTCATTCTCTTCACAAATTTTCACTCTCACATTGGACACACCAGTTTTCCTACTAAGTGCATCCACAACCAAATTGGCTTTGCCGGGATGGGATCGGATTGTACACTCATAATCCGCCAAAAGTTCCATCCAAAGCCGTTGTCTCTTGTTCACTTCCCAAAGCAAGGATCACTGCCACTAATTCCAAATCGTGAGTGAGTAGTTCTGTTCATGCTCTTTCAATTCCTTGAGGCATAAGTGATTACTCTTCCATTTTGCATCGACACACATCCCAAACTTCCTTTTGAGGCGTCCGTATAAACTGTATAGCTTTCGGTACCTTCGGGAAGTGCTAATACAGGAGCGGTGGTCAACTTTTCCTTTAAAAGCTGGAAGTTATCCTCGCATGCCTCGTCCCGCTCAAACTTAACCACCTTCTTAGTCACTCGGGTTAAAGAAACCGCAATCTTCGAAAATCTTGTACAAATCTCCGATAGTAGCCTGCCAAACCCAAGAAACTCCTTACTTCTGAAGCATTTTTCGGGCTTTGCCATTGAATAACCGGCTCGAACTTAGAAGGGTCTACCTCCCACTTTTCCTTGAAATAATATGACCCGGAAGTGCTGCCTAGTCAATCCAAAACTCACCTTTGCTAAACTTAGCATACAATCCGATGCTCTCTTAAGGTATCCATCACAATCCTGAGATGCCTGGCACGATCCTCCGGAGTTCTCGAATAAATTAAGATGTCATCAAAGAAGATTACCACAACTTATCCTCCCATCATAACTGAACACTCCCGAACCAACTGCTCTGTCTGAAGTCTACCACCCAGTGGCGAACTCACCAAACACCAAGAAGAAAAAGCAAATAACAGGCAAGCACAGAATAGCAACTAAGTCACAGGAAATAAAGGAATGCGTGGCACTCAAATCAAAGAGTGTATGCATGCTCATGTTATGTATGCATAGGGTACCTTCTACCACTGCTGGGGGACCGATCTCTGCATCTTGCTCTTCACCTCCGAGGGCGTAAGCACGAGCCTGAATCATTGGCCTTCGAACTCCCTTTTTAAATCCCGGAGTCTTGTCGGGGCATGTATCCGCCATATGATCAGCCTTTCCACATATTAGGCATAAACCCAACCTCTTCCAGCATTTGTGATAATTATGAGTTGGCCCTCCACAATATGTACATGGGGGCTTGGATAATCGTTCTTCACTCGGACGTTGTCGATCCCTTGTTGGTGCAGGCAAAGCTATTGGAACCGGTGGAGTTGGTCCTCCCATTCTTGGCTTCTTAAACGGACCCTTAGGAGGGGAAGTAGCTCGAACCATAGGTCGCTTTCCCGAACTTGTTTCAGGACCTCGTCCCATCAGTGGCCTAAAAATCGGATCTTTCTTTTTATACTCCTCTTCTTGGACTAGAGCCCTTTGTACTGTATCGGCGAAAGACTCGAAATTGTGACCCGCTTGGCCGTGTCTCAAGTCCTGTCTCAACCCTGCAATGAATTTCCTTGACTTTCTCTTCTCATCCCGGGTGACATGAGGAGCATATTTCCCGAGTCTATTGAATACGGCGAGGTATTGAGTCACCGTACGAGCCCCTTGCTTTAGATCCATGAACTCTTGCTCCTTTCTCTCTCTCACTACCTCCGGCACAAAGCATTCTCTGAATTCTCTTTTAAAGACCTCCCAAGTCACTTCCTCTTCATCCACTTCAAGTTTCTCTCTAGTTCGTTCCCACCATTCGTACGCATCTCCATCCAGTTGGAATATAGCAAATTGGGCCTTCTCTTGCGTAGTAAACTGTCGGACCCCAAATATCCTCTCTAGTCGAATCAACCAACCCTCCGAGACCGAATCGTCGATAGAACCAGAAAATCGAGGGGGGTTATAGCTCAGAAACACCCCATGAGGGTCTCTATGGTTATTATGATTTGGTGGAGGCACCGGTTGTTCTGCTTGTGGTGGTGGGGGAGCTTGAGCCCTTCTATGCTCAACGTAGTTGAAAACCGCTTCCATAAAATTCCCCATGTCCATTGGTGGTGCTTGTGGTTGGGGTGGAGGCGTAGGAGATCGATCATGATGACGACGATGTCCGGGAGATCTCTCACGGTGTCTACGCGGAGGCATTCTGTTCAAGAAACACTGAAATGCATGCTATCTTTAGTCTATGCATGCAAGTGCAATTAATTCGATCAAAATTCGAGATTTAAAGCACACAAGCACGTAAACAATGCATATGCAACACATTGACAAGTTGTTCCTAAAGCCGAACGACCTAACTGACTCAACACGACACTAGAGCCCGGGTTTTGCAACCCTAAGCTCTGATACCACTTAAGGATGTAGCACCCGAGCGTAAGGTACCACATCCCCCGCACCGAGACCCGACCCGTATATGGAATGGAAGTCCATACACGTGTCAAATCCACGGCGAACGGGGACACAACACACACGCTATGCTAGGCGGGACTAACCCTTGAACCAATCAGTGCAGGAATCATAAAATCAGAGTTACATAAAATTCGCGGAAGCAAGAAATACATAGCATATACACAATGAGCTAACAAGCTCCAAAAATAGATATACAAGATCATCCAAATATTCAACGGCACTCACGGCCTACAAAAATCATAACGCTCCAAAACTAAAACTATAATCATATACAAAAGTATCAACAAGAGTATGAATATGATACTGAAAAGAAGTGCTAAACATAAATGCAAGACCTAGACGACTTGTATTCCCGCCTAGCACTCCTATACCTGCACAAAACAACTGAAAACAACCGGGTTCAGTCTAAAAGAGACTGGTGGGTATAAAAACGGGGCAATAGATATATAATATCGCATAAATTAAACACGTACATGCAAGCCTTAATCCCGTATGAAGTTTGAAAGGAATTTACCAAGTGGTTAAACAATAGAAAACATCAACGGGATTACGACAATCATTTTCATTCATAATTGTTCATAAGGGTTTAAGCTCGGCGAGTGAGCGTGCACAATCTCCAACCTTCTCCTCGTGTAATCATATCATAATTAGTGGTCATCACACATATCCTTCGTGCACATACAAAATGATCATAATCATACATATACACCTTCTCCCTCCGGGTGGTGGACAAGTTAGCTAGACCTGACCACCGAATCATACATAATGGCTAGTGAGGTACATGAATCCTCAAAAGCCCGACTTGCGTTTTCTCGTCAAAACTCCTAACGAGGTTCGTGTCGTCGTAAATTTGGTTGGAACTAGTATATGGGATCCCCGTCAGCCCTTGCTTCCTCGGTTAGCCACATATACTAAGTCCCGGGGCCCGTGAACATAACATACATACAATCTCGCCAAAACATAAGGTAGGGTTTCATAAGAAAAAGGGGTCATACGTTGAAATCATTTACCCAAAATGACTCGATTTATATAAATATACTATTTTGGCTTAAAACTTTGCACATAATGGTTTTATAGGGTTGTTTTAACTAATAGAAGAAAAACCCACCTTTTTCCAAAGCAAAATAAGGCACAAGCGTCTCAGGGCTCGCCCGCGTCTCTGACCAAACCCGAATCTGTGTAAAAGAAAAGGTATGAGACTCAATGACCACATATGACGCTCGGCAATGAAGTGAATATGACATGGATGCATAAATGATCATGTTATATCATAAAAATGTTCATGTGCACGATTAAGGAATTTAAAACATATAATTCAAATCATTCATTCATATGTTTCATTGGATTTCATAGTTTCGTAAATTCATAACATTCATATAATCTTCATAAATTCATATAAATTCCATAAATTCATAATGCATATCAATTAATCTAAAATTCATTTAAGAAGCATAACACATATTATTCAATTTCACATTTAGGAATAAAACAAATAAAACGTTCAATCAATAGTCGATAATTAAATACGCGAAATAGAAATCAATTAATTTCAATAATTAAATTAAATCAAATAATATTTAGAATATATAACAAATATACATAATATATAATAAACATACATAATATATAATATAATATAACACATATATACACATTACATATATATATATATAACTCACGTACACACTCACACACAACATGCATGCATTATATATTTTACATGCAAAATATATATATATATATATATTCACAGCCATGCATGCATATATATTTGTTATACACATACAACACTCACACATGCATGCACAAATCACCCCAAACAATGCATGCTAACACACACAATCTGCACACACGTTACACAAATATACACAGCAGAAAAGCAATAGAAACGGCAGCAGCAACAGTCAGGAACACACAGCAGAAATTCAAGCAAAACGGGGTGACACCCCCGTGTCACCCTGCAAGCCTGGACCGAGACACCCCCGTGTCTCGGTACAGCAACCCCCCAGGCCAACTGCACCCCCGTGCCTCGCTGGGACGGCCAAAAATGGCACGCCCGTGACTCGCAACAGCGGCAGTCTCTCGCAGCGGAAAAATTTACAGAAACAGGGTAGCTAAATGCGCAGGAAAAATAAGCAACAAATGCAACACAACAAGGTCCAAATTGCTACTACAATTCGACAAGAATACACCCCACATAACCACTAATATGGACAGTAAAAAGGAGGAAGGAAACGCAGCAAATTGACAGCAATTCCTCACGCCAAAAACAGGGCATATCCGACGGAAAACAGAGTCACACCCAATCAATCTACAACCAACATGTTCAGGTATGATAAGGTCACAAATATGCAGCAAAAGACTCCAGAAGAACACACAAATCAGTTCCAAAAGAGATCAGTCAAGGAATGGAAGCACACGCGACCTTCATGTGGAATTTTCTCAAAATTTCATAAGTGATATCTCATATATATATCAACAAACACTAAAGCAATGATCATAATTGATATGAGGATGTTAAAACAATTAATCTCAGGCTTGGAATCAAACAAAATCAATGAGAAACGAGGAAGATCAAGGATTTGCCCAAAATCCTCTATTTCGGGAAAACAGTCCAGAAATGAAGAAATCATACTCAAAATCATGAATGAAAAGATGAAAATGCTCAGAATTAATCATATATTACAACCCTCAACTTACCTTGATGATTGGTTGAAGTTTGGAGGAGATTTGAGCTCCAAAATCTCCAAGGGATGAAGGGTTACGGGACTGGACTGAGAGCAGTAGCTTTGGCTGATGTTTTGGGGTTTGTGTGATGATAATCTCGGTCAAGGCTTGAAATATCTAGATAGGTGGTTGAGTTAGGGTTAAAAGGAATCAAACCATGGTTAATTTGGTTGTGGTTTGGCCAAGTTATGGATGAATTAGTGTAACAAGGTCAAGTTGGTCTCCGTTTCGTTTTTCGGTTGGATTTCGGAGTTTCAAATGAATTGGGAAAATTATAAGGCTAAGTTTACTAAACTCGAATTTTCGTTACGAGTTCAGCGGAGTTGACGGAACTCGAATCCGAGTTCCCGAGCTCAAGATATTAAATTCGGAACCAAGGGTACGCTAAGTGCTCGTTAGCTCCCGTTTTGGTTCCTCAAATGAAATTAAATTCGTTAACATAACAAATGAATTCAAAAACATAATTTGAGCATAAAATCATGTCCATAACACATATATGTACAACATATTACAAATTCGTGGCAATTTCATATCATTTCATAAGAGAACGGAGCACAAAATAAACGAGCAACCTCATACATGCAATTCAACATAAAATTATGAAATTCCCATGCAATTCATGCAGAAATGATTTCCCATGCATAATTAGGATTTACATGCATAATTATATATATATAGTACGTATAAGTATATATATATATAAATAATCAATTAATTAACTAAAATATGATTAATTAGCATAACATATAATTAGCATAATCATTAAATTAATAATATAATAATTAAACATATATTTATATATATATAGATAATACGAAATATATATATAATCAATAATATTAAAATAAAATATTATAATGTAATATAATAAAATAATAACAATTATAATAAAATTAAATATAAAACACGTAAAAACAATTAATTCGCGCAATTAGGTAAACACATACGCTCTACCTTTACGTCCGAAAAGTCGGGGCGTTACATATACACTCATACCTTCATCACTTTTGGACATTATCTGTATTATGGAGAGTATATGAATGATATGAGGCCGTGTGGTGGCCTTATATTGATATCTCTTGTAAATATAATATGTTATGCTTCCGCTTTTAACGTTTGCTGTGTTGAGTTATGCTTGAATGAATGGTTAAGGGTTAGTCCCGCCTAGCTTAGAGCGTGTGTTGTGTCCCTGTTCGCCATGATTTGACACGTGTATTGAAATCCATTTCATATTCGGGTCGGGTCTTAGTGCAGGGGATGTGACGTCTTGCACTTGGGCGTTACAGTTTTGATTTCAATTTGCTTGACTTGATCTTGTCTTGTTATGAGGAGCTTGGAGAACTCGTACTTGCCGAGTTAACTTGTCTTGTCTTGTCTTGAATCTATGAAACGGGAATGAACTTTTAACTCTTAAAATTGGTTGTTTTAGCCTTCGGCTTAACTTTCTTTCAACTATATATACATATATTATCATGGGAAATGTTTTAGATTGCAAAAACAATCCCCGGTTCATAGATTTTTCTCGAATTGATACTTACTTTGCTCTATATGCATACGGGTGTGTGTGTTAGCCCCCTTGATAGGTGTCGAATCTGTCAAAAATAAATATAAATCCGGTCTACGACTAAAATAGAGTATAGTGTAAATGGGTCGAACTACAGAGATTGGGGGAAATTAATTCACTTAAAATCATAGGATAATTCAGAAGAAATAACAAATAAAAGTTGGGGGGTTTTGGAGTGTATCTAAACTAACTAAATTAAAATGCAATCAATTAAAACTAAACAAAAACACGACTAAGCACACGTTGAAAAGAGAGTTTAAAATCAATAAGAGGAGACCACACCTAGCTAGAGATCATAATTCAGTTTCCACATCGATCATGGACGCAAAGATAATTTTAAACAATTCAAATAGGTTAGGTATAGTAGATAGAGACACTCGACTCCGCCTCGTTTTCACATTAATCCTCGAATAGCCTAGAGACACTCGATAGCGATTTTTCCTAATCAGTTTCACAGCCCCTTGAGAAACTCGATAGGATTTAATGAACCGACAGCATTAAGAAATATGAAAACACTAATCCGAAGTAACCTAGCCACAACACGTGCAAGATTAAAATCCGATTATTAATCCCCTTAACGAATCAGATTCGACTTTACGACTTCCTATCGTTAATGCTCCACTAATTATCTATCAAACACTACATAAACTTCATGCAATCAAGATTAGCTATATGTAATTATCCTACTAAGATGATCCGGCCATAATCACTTAAGCAAATAAATCACAATAAACAAGACACTCGAAGAATTAATAAATGCTTGAATTGCATTAAAAATTAAGAACAATTAGGTCTCACGATGTCTCAACCAAATCATAATTCTCTAGCTAAGTATTATGAAATTAGCTACTCAAATACATAAATCCAATAACATAAAATAGATAAAAAATAAAGTCTAAATAAAACAAATAAATAGTGAATAATTGTAGAGGAAGGATTTTTTACCCTCAAAGATGTTCCAAAGCTGCTGCTCCCAATCCTCGTGCCTCAACTGCCGCGTCCGAAGATCCGACAATCTGTTGACCAATGACTCCTTAAATGCACGCCCTAAAAGTCTATCCTTCAAGCAAATCCTACTCCATGGAGAATTCACATTGCTGCCAAAGTTGTCCCCAAAGTAGGCCTTTTAAATCAAGAATAATATCTCTACTCCTGGCCCAATCTTTAATAAATAAAAGGCAACATTAATGCAACCCTTTAAGCAATCAATCCAAGCCCGTTGACTAATTAAATGATCAAGTCAACAACTTTCCAACTTCATGTATGCATACGTGAACATAGATTGCCCAGTTGCTTCCATGTCTTCAATTTCTCGCGGGCCCAAAAGTGACCAGACCCACATTTCAATTTAAAATCAATCATCAGCTAAAGGCTCTTCTGAGAGTGCAGCCTGTGCAAATCCAAGCTCGAAAAGTCTTCTACTCGGCCTAACACTCCAATAAAATAGGAAAACGGCTCAGCTACACCCGAAACACTAAAAGCACATCATGACATCAAATATATCCAATAAAAGCACTAAAAACGAAGCCCTATACTCGTAAAATCATGAGAATAATGCAGGCTAACAAATCCCTCCACACTTGCACATTGCTTGTCCTCGAGGAATACGAAAATCAAGTGAAAACATCACTTCCATCAAATACAATCACAAAGGCAATTATCGAACTCTCGCCTAAACAAATCTAGCACATCGAACACATTACTCAATTGCACGAAATTCAATGAATTAGTACAAAGACTAGACAGATTAGTTCATATTTTTCGCTTAAGAACCGATTATCAACTTTGAATGCACCGTTCACCCCAATCTCCACTAATTTAGTCAACTCATAACTCGGGATCGATAGGTCTTTCGAGCTTGTAATGTAGGCTTTGGTCAAGGTAGGAAAAAGTAAATCAAAGGCTAACACACCAAACTTACACATTTAAGAATAATCGCAAAGTGTATCCCTTTATTTCTTCCCAAAAGACTCCATTTTTCACAATTAATTCCCGGCCTTTCTATCGGATATTCAACACACTCATACTCTCCTTTTTTTCTTTCTTTCACTCTTTGCTTTTTTTTTTCTTCTCTTTTTTTTTTTTTTGGTTTTTTTAGCTCATTCTTTTTTTCTCTTTTCTTGACTTCTTTTTCCCTTTTTCTTTTCTTTTCATCACGTTTCTAATTCCTCTTTTCAGTCAAATAAAACTTTTCAATATAAACCAAGGGTATCACAAGGAGTCTAGACAATAAACAACTATATCTCAAAAAAAAATGAGCAAGCAAGGTGTGAATAAGAAAAGAGTAGTAAATTGTGTTGTGCACTCAGCTTGTAACGTGGCTAAGAAAGAAAATTTGCACAACACTAAGGCTCAGCGGGGTCAGTCAGGCCATTTTATTTAGTGAAAATCATAAAAAAAGCCAAAAACACCGACAATAAATGCCTAAGTCATTTTCCAAATTAATCGTCAACCAATCTATTTTGCCTCGAATGGAGTTAAAGTGTATAATCATCAACTTTCAGACCTTTATTGAAAAACACAACCAACCTATCTAAGCAAAGTACATAAACTATTCAATTGGTGCGCGAGAAATAAGGGCATAATAACGTGCTAACTATTCAAAATTTCACACAATCTTTCATGTATTCAAGTGCCTAATAAGTTCTAGCAAAAATTCAACAATCAACCTAGAAAGGCCACTCAAAACGGAAGCAAAAATTTCACAATTCTTGACATCCTCAATTCAAAGCAATATCACAAGTTAAAGTTAACTCAATCAGAAAAAAAAAAATCGAATTCATGCACGTAAGCCCAAACAGTTAACAGGCTTATCCCTTCCCCCACACTTATAACATGCATTGTCCTCAAAGCCTAAGGAAAATCGAGAGAAAAGAGGAATTCCCTGAAGTGCGGATCTGGGGGCTTTTTTTTTTTTCCACAAAAACTGTATGGGGTCTAGGTATGGTCAAACCTTACGGTTAAAACCTGTACAAATGCATTAGCAGTTTAATTAGCAGCAAATCAGTAAAATTTGGCCAGATAACGCAAGCTTGCAATGACAGAAAGCAGCAGCAATCAACACAAACACCACGAAAACTAAAAATATAAGAGAACGAAAGAAGAAGAGAAACGGGGAAAGAAAAATGACCCCGTAATTGCTAAACTTGGGTTGCCTCCCAATAGCGCCCTTGTTTAACGTCCTAGGCCCGACAAGACTTGATGAAGTTCAAATCAAATGGAGGTACAACCTCCATACAGATCCCCTATACTATGTGAAGATGTATCTTCTAGTCCATTGCGCCCTCAAGATTGGGGATGATGACTGATAGAGGTTCTCAACACAATTCGATACTTTCTCAGCATGGACTCTGTCAACCACTTATAAAATTTTTTTCCACGATCCCTCACAATGGCTCTTAGGTTCCTGAACTTGAAAAATATATGAGATTTGAGGAAAATAGTTGTTAACTAGTCAAGAATATCGGCATACCAGCATATGACCTTCAGGTTTGACCGAACCTTAAGGTCAAACGTCTCAAAAAGCTGCTCGTGCCAGAAATCATCATGTGTAGGCCTTGAACCTGCAAATTTTCCTCCCCCTTTGAAAGCATAACTCAGATTATCCAAAAACCCTTCGAGTTTGAAAATAGGTGCCTACAAAACGAAATAATTTAGTTTAGCTAAGCTATCGAATAATTTCAAATTTGAAGCCTTTATGCTCATAGGTTTAACATGCTCTAATGGAATAACCATATCATAGACATCATCATGCAAACCAACATGTTTTGGCTTACTCTCAATATTTTCAACTACCAAATTTTGAAAGGATTCAAAACTTAGCTTTTCCACATTGTTAGGCTCAAAAGTTTCATTATTTGAGTTCTCAATCACATCAAAGCTAAAAACACTAGATAATTCATTAGAACTTTTTCACGACTCAAAAACATTAAATTTTGAAATATCACCATAAAATTCTAGAGTCAATAAGCATTCTTGAACATCTATTTTAGTATTAGCAATATTGAGAAAAGGTCTCCCAAGTAAAATATCTGAAGCACTCAAAGAATTTTCATCCTCCATATCAATCACATAGAAATCAGCAGGAAAGACTAAACCATCAACTTACACAAGTACGTCCTCTAATACTCCCTTTGGATATACCATAGATCGATCAACCATCTGAATTATGATACCTATATATTTAAAAGGACCAAAATTAAGTGATGAATAAATAGATAGAGGCATAATATTAATGGGCGCACTCAAATCCCACATTGCTTTCTTAATCTCAGTATTGCCAATTTTATATGGAATTGAAAACATACTTGGGTCTCCGCATTTCGGGGGTAATTTCTTTTGCAAAGCAGCGGAGACATTCTCTCCAACACTTACCCATTCATTACCTTTCAGTTTCCTTTTGTTGGTGCAGAGATCCTTAAGATATTTCGCATGTCGTGGGATTTGTTGAGTAGCATCCAACAAAGGAATGTTGACTTCAAATTTTTAAAAAGTCTCAAGATGTTCTTCTCTTCCTTCTGTTTCTTCGTTACTACTAGAAATTGAGGGAATGGAGGCGAATCAACAGGGGCTTAGGTTGCACTATGATTTCCGACTCGCTGTCTCGGTTTTGGTTTAAGATGTGGTCAAACCCTAGATACGTACCCTCTGCCACATCACCTACTGATCCAGATTTTCGTCCCTTGTCTTTTTCCAATGGTGGAAGAAGTTCTTTCCGCTTCTCAGTGCGATGGCGCTGACATTTTGCCTGGGATCCTCGGTTTGTGATGGTTACTTCCCTTGGTTCTCCAACCTAATTAGACACGCTACAATTTACCCCAATTGACTCTCCAAATTCTTGATTGAGGAACCTAAGTTCTGAACGGTTGATTCCAAGTTATTAAATCTTATTACTTGTGGGTTGAAAGGTGTGTTTGGTTAAGGGAATGGTTGTTGGGGTTGTGGAGGTCTAGGAACGAAGTTTTGGAAGTTTGGTAGATTCGGTGCATAACTTATATTCGGGTGATCATACCATCCGAGATTGTACATTGGAGGATGATATCCGACTGTGTTCACATTTTCTAAAGTATATTCGTGAAGGGATGGGCACGCGTCGGTAGGATGGGTTGCGCTTGCATAAAGTTGACACACATTAGCAGCTTGGGGTACACCTACACCAAGGTTAGAAGCCAAAGCACTGATCATATTTTTAATTTCATCAAAAGGGGAAGAATTGACCACGTTAACCTATCACGAAATATTCGTGTAATTGTTGAATTATTGCGCATTCGCATACATTATTGAATGATCAACTTTTCCGTGAATGCTCCTGTTAAAAAAAAAGAATTAAATTCAATTAGTACCAATCCCCGACAAGCCACCAAAATTTGACAGGTTTCAAATCCGTCAAAAATAAATATAAATTCGATCTACGACTAAAACAGAGAATAGTGTAAACGGGTCGAACCACAGAGATTGGGAGAAATTAATTCACTTAAAATCATAGGAAAATTCACAAGAAATAGCAAATAAAAGTTGGGGGGTTTTGTAGTATATCTAAACTAACTAAATTAAAAAGCAATTAATTAAAACTAAACGAAAACACGACTAAGCACACGTTGAAAAGAGATTTTAAAATCAATAAGAGGAGACAACACATAGGTAGAGATCATAATTCAGTTCCGCATCGATCACGGAGGTAAAGATAATTTCAAACAATTCAAATAGGTTAGCTATAGCAGATAGAGACACTCGACTGCGTCTCGTTTTCACTTAAATTCTGGAATAGCCTAGAGACACTCAAGAACTATTTTCCCTAATCAGTGCTACAACCCCCAAAGACACTTGACATGATTTAATGAACCAACAGCATTAAGAACTATGAAAACACTAATCCGAATTAACCTAGTCACAACACGTGCAAGATTTAAATCCGATTGTTAATTCCCTTAAGGAATCCGATTCGACTTTACAACTTTCTATCGTTAATGCGCCACTAATTATCTATCAAACACTACATAAACTTCATGCAATCAAGATTAGCTATATGTAATTATCCTACTTAGATGATCCGGCTGTAATCACTTAAACAAATAAATCACTGTAACATCCCGCTCGTCCGACGTATAGGGTACGCCACGTTTCAACTTCTTTGCGTGTTTAATTTTGTGATTTTATGCTTTGCTTGACCCTATTTTGAACCCTTTAAGAGTTTAGGGGCCAGTTTGCAATTTTCTCTTTTTAGGGGTTTTTTGGTTATTTCTCGTTCAATCGAGATTTTGACCTCTTTGAGGGCGTTTAGGGCATCGAAACGAGTCTGTAGACTCTAAGTTGGCCCAATTCTGACGTCGTTAGTCCCTCCTAGCGTTCGTTTTCCGCGCGAGAACCCGGGATAAAATACTCGGATTCTCGTTATACGTGCTAGAGCATCAGACTTCAGCAACTCTCTCTCTCTCTCCTGATGAAACACCACAACACACACACGAAACATGCACAAATGGAAACGCTGCCATTTCTCGACGGATTTCGACGTATGAGTAGTCCATTTCGAAGAGCTCGATGACGCGAACACAACCGTACCAAGATCCTGGCCCGAAGACAAGCATAGGTAGACCTTTTTCGTGATTTTCAGTCGCGACAGGTGGAGTTGGAACCACCGCGACTTTGTCGTCTTCTCGCGGCTTTTCTTCAACACGACCACCGAGGTCGTGATGGCAACTTCCCGTTGGTTATTTCCGTGCTGGTGGTGCGACCAACGGATAGGCGCGGCCTTAAAATCACGAAGGGCGGCGGCGCTACAGTAGCACTGCGAAACTCGCCGTTCTGGCGATAATTTTTGACGAGTAAGATTGATTCCTATGGTTTTCGACCCTCCCGAGTTCATTTTCGACCTCCTTTTAGTCCGAATCACGACGGAGATAGGGTTTTCCAGTTTGGCAGTGGCGGAGTTGAAGTTGGCAGCGGTTCTGCTTTTTTCGGCGAGTATTCGGCAACAGGATCTTCGGAGAAGTTGTTGAACTCAGCGAGACCGAACTTTTCATGTAGGTGGCGGCCCAAGAACCGGCCATCGATGGCGGATCATGGCGGCGGACTGGCGGGTCAACGCTGGTCAATGCTCCGGGAACTTTTTTTGGCGAAAATCATAGGCATTTCGAAGCTCTCGTTACGGGTAGGCCGAACCCTTTTACGGATTTGATTTTCGTTCACCGGTTTGGAAGTAATTGGATTTTGAAGATTTTGGGGTTTTGTATTGTTGGATTTGAAATTGGAGACGATTGGCTTGGAATTTTCATAAATTGATCGAGAAATTGGAACAAGCACGAGAATTACTTGCACGGGTGATTTTTCGGGATTTTTTCGGCACGTTCTGGTGGCGGTCGAGCGGTGGCCGGCCACTATTTCGATGGCTCCGGTGGAGGCGTTCCGGCGATCTTCGTACAGTTTGTCCGCCTCGTTGCGGTGAGTGCAACACCACTTTCCGTTCGTCAATCGGATGTCCGGTTGATTTGTTGTGATTTATTTTGTGTATTTTGAATATTTAAAATTAATTGTTTTAATTGCAATAAATCGTGTATTGTTGTAATTGTCGATCAATATGTACTCCAATATATATGAAATCATGTATTGAATGAAATGTGATATGTATGGATGTTTTGATTTGCAAATTGAATCTCGGTATGTTGAATTTATGCTAATGGTTTAACGTAGAAGGGGAGTTTGTGTAATTTCTAGAAAAATGTAAATTGGTATATATTGAATTAATTAAACCTTGTCGTTTGATAAAAGGATTTGTTAATCTTGACATGAATGATTTAATTAGAGATTTTGCATGTAAGAAATAATTAATTCGTACGAATATGAATTGGTTATTTGATATATGAATTGATATGAAATAATGTGACTTGCATTGTGTTTCCATTTTGTTTGTTTGAATTAATTGTGCATAAGAACATCTCTTGATATGTTTTATGAATATGTTAAACTATGAGATATTTTATTTTGCACGTAATAATATGAATTTGAACCCTACTTATGTAATTGTATTTCTTAAGTGCTCGAGCATTACCGTGCGTCTCTGTGTGGTTGTCTAAGTCTGAGTCTGAGTCCTGTATTGTGTTTTGTGTGCTCAGTTCGTATAGGTGCACCCGGGGTGGTGACAAGTGAGTCGTGCGGGTTCCGGGGTGGACCATTGTCTGGTCTTCAGCTTTGTTTGGTACCAGGTGAGGTTAGGTTATAGTTATACCCTAATGAAATGTGCTTCTATGTGTGCATATGATTATAAGCCTTAAGTATATGTAAATACGTGTGAATTATGAATATGTATGACTATGTTTATGTTTGAAATACGATACGCGTTGTATGAACCTATGTATGTGTGTATGTTTGATTCGTATGCATGTGATAAGTATGTATGTGTGTATATTTGATACGTATGCATGTCTGTATGTACGATAAGTATGTATGTGTGATACCTATGTATGTGTGTATGTATGATACATATGTATGATGTGTATATATGATACGGTTGTGATTACGAGTGTGGGTTTGAATGAGGTATGTCCTTGATGCGGTAAGACTCCGATTCTGATTCTGATTCCGAATATGTCTGGGTGTCTGTCGTGTTCTGAATTCGGGACGGCTCATTTTAGGTCGACGGATGTGTACGTGTATTCTGAATCCGGGACGGCTCATTTTAGGTCGACGGATGGTGTATGTGTGTTATGTTTGATTTTTGTTATGTTAGTTTGTTAAGAAATAGTTCGTGAAATGGGAGTGGATTCTTAATTAATAAAATTTGATTATATCGGCCTTCGGCCTAACTTTTTTATTCCTTATATCCAGTATCACGTGTGAAAATGTTTTAGAGTGTAAAAACCACGCCCCGGTTCATGAACTCCCCTCTATGATTTGTGTTGTGCTCTGTATACGTATATATGTGTGCGTGTGTAGCCCCTCACTCAGTCTTTGGAATGACCTCTCCCTCTTTATGTTTTTGGTTTACAAGTTAACTGTTGGAGTTCGAGCTAGGCGGCTGTGTGTCGTGTCTGTCGAGTCGGTGTCAGTCTGTTTGATTTTGTTAAGTGCTTTGTTCAGACCTATGTATGAATATTAGGTATATAATATGTTCTATAAAGGTTTATGAATATGCATCGAATGTATGAATTTTCGGGACAGGTTAGGACAGGGCTTGGATTAGTTAAACTCGTTTGTATTGTATGCTATTCGGGACAGGTTAGGATAGGTTTCCTGCATTAGTTGAACCCGTGTAGTTGTTGTTGAATTACTTTATGGAATGTGTTGAATATGCTTTTTGTTTGAAGTTTTTGAAAGTTCGTATTTTGTAGCGCTTCCGCATTCAGATTTGGCATATTTTCACTTGTACAGGGTTTAGGTACCGCCTAGCTTAGGTTGGATTTTCGTTTGTCACCCCATTCGCTTTGACTTGGTGCATGTGCGGACTTCCCATTTCGTACACGTGTCGGGTCATAGTTCGGGGTGTGGTGCCCCACCGCTTGGGGTGCTACAATCACAATAAACACGACACTCGGAGAATTAATAAATACTTGAATTGCATTAAAAATTAATAACAATTAGGTGTCACGATGTCTCAACCAAATCATAATTCTCTAGCTAAGTATTACGAAATTTGCTACTCAAAGCCATAAATCCAAAAACATAAAATAGATCAAAAATAAAGTCTAACTAAAACAAACGAATAGTGAATAATTGTAGAGGAAGGATTTTTTACCCTCGAAGATGTTCCATTGCTGCTGCTCTCAATCCTCGTGCCTCAACTGCCGCGTCCGAATATCCGACAATCTGCTGACCAATGACACTTTAAATACACACCCCAAAAGTCAATCCTTCAAGCAAATCCTACTCCATGGAGAATTCACGTTGCTGCTAAAGTTGTCCCCAAAGTGGGCCTTTTAAATCAAGAATAATATCTCTACTCCTGGCCCAATCTTTAATGAATAAAAGGCAACATTAATGCAACCCATTAAGCAATCAATCCAAGCCCGTTGACTAATTAAATGATCAAGTCAACAACTTTCCAACTTCATATATGCATACGTGAACATAGATTGCCCAGTTGCTTCCAAGTCGTCAATTTCTCGCGGGCCCAAAAGTGACCAGACCCATATTTCAATTTAAAATCAATCATCAGCAAAAAGCTCTTCCGAGAGTGCAGCGTGTGCAAATCCAAGATAAAAATGTCTTCTATTCGGCCTAACACTCCAACAAAATAGGAAAATGGCTCAGCTACACCCGAAACACCAAAATCACATCACGACATTAAATATATCCAATAAAAGCACTAAAACAAAGCCCTACACTCACAAAATCATGAGAATAATACGCACTAACACCCCTCACCAGTCTCTACGACTGACCCTCTTTGTTTCTCTCATTTTCCCTTTTTTCTTGAGTTTGTAGGTGGAGGTTTGGTTTGTGCTAGGCGGCAGTATTCTTTTGAGTCTTTTGGGTCCCGTTTTGTAGCTCGAGTCCTTGTATTTTGCATATTTAATTTCTCGCTTTGGTATTTATATAAACTTGTATATGAGCATGAACTTGAATTTGGAGATTTGTTGTGATTTAATTTTGCCGTGGTGGCTTAGCATGTATATTTGATTTAAGTGATGTTCATGATATGATGTTGGTATGGATCCTGTTGCTTCCTCACTTTCTTTTGATTTTGTGGCGCACTCTGTATTAGGGTCTAGACCGCCTAGCCTAGGGGTTTGAATTTGTTTGTCTCCCGTTCGCTATGGTTGGTGCATGTGCGGAGTCCTTGTTTAGTTACATGTGTCGGGCTATAGTACGGGGGATGTGGTGCACATGCCGCTCGGGGTGCTACATCCTTAAGTGGTATCAGAGCTCTAGTGTTGTGTCGGGTTTGTCTAGGTCGTTCGACCTAGGATTATGTGTTTGTTTGCATTCACTACATCAATTATGTTACTTATTTGTTATTATATGTATTAATTGTTCACATGAACATGCACTCAAACCCCCGCATGCATCGATATTTCTTGGAATTGTGCTTTTATTTCAGGATATCATCATAATATCAACAAGTATCACCGGGAAAAGGATAAGGAAAACAAGTTCCTCCGATCTACAAGAGGTTAGGGAGCTTTAATCCTCCGAAGTGGTTTAGAGATGATAATGATGCCATAGCCGAGGAATAGCTATCTGAGATGACATGGTTTTGGGAGATTGTTCGAAAACATCGCAAGAAAAGCGAAAATGCACTGTCCATTTAATTCAAGGTTGAGCTTCAAAGTGACTCAAGAAGATGAGATCGAAATTGGAAGAGTCCGGGAAAAGGTTCACTTGGAAGGAGTTCATTTGGGAGTTTTGCTACAAGTACCTCCTTTCAAGTGCAATGATAAGAAGACTTCAAGAATTTCTAGACCTATATTAAGAATTGAAGGAGATGGGTGACCTTACATTGGAAACTGAGATCGACTGCTGACGAAGATTGTTCTAAAATTTGAAGTTATATACAAGGCCGTAGGGAAATATTCAACAAACTTTTCGAGCTTCAAGGGTACATACATGGTTCGAGGAAGTGTAGAGATGGTACAAGTGAAGATGAATAAGCAACGATCATAGTCTCACACACTACTTAAGTGAGATAAAGTCCGGGTTTCAAGAAAATCCTCAAGAATTTGAAGACATGAACAATAGCAAGAAGAAGAAGAAGATTCTACTACCGAAGGTGGATTCGATGTCTCCCCTCCAGAATCAATTTAATACTCCTTTTTCCGAGGTCCGAATCATGTAGAAGAGGCTGTAGGAAGAAGTTGAAGAAATGCTTCAAGTGTGAAGAAGTTGTGATATATGGTGAGAGTTTGCCCAAAGGACCCGAGTCAAAGCGCGGTGACTTCAAGATCCCGGTTCAAGCTCAAGATAACACTTTAGAAAGTAAAGAGATTGACATCGAGCTCGACTTTACCGCCATGGTGAAAGGTACACTAAGCATTCATGGCATCTCATTCATGCATATCTTAATCTCGAGGAAACCCACTTACGTGCTACTTCTTTTCTTCGTTGCATCATTGTGTTGGTTGCTTCTTGTGTTGTTGACTTCCTTTTGTGTAAGCTCTCTCCTTGGGGAGAGTTTGGTAAGGTTGAGTGCTCGAGAGTGGTTGGTGAGTTGTGAGGGCCGAGTTTGGTGGGCTTGCTTGAAGAGGCCTTGTTGAGGTACGGAGCTACCTTAGGCATGGGTTGGTTGCTTTTAGGAGGCCCTTTTAGGGCTCAACGATATTTTTAGGTAATAGATTGAAGGTTATACCATTTATATCCTTCGTGCAAGCGGTTGGCTAATCCGAGACGTTGCAACAAGCTATGTGACTTACCTTTGGGTTAACCGAGGGATCAAGTCAAGCTTGAGGAGACGAAGATCGTAATAAGGCTTTCTTGATGTTTCCTTGAATGTTGGGATTCTTTACCACTTTATAGGGACATTGAAGTTATTGTGATCTTTATCCCCGAGTTTAACCTTGATCGAAGACTCCGTACCGGATAACTCTAGCATGGTTGTTGGAGTTGAAGACGTAGCGATGAGTTCTTAGAATGTGGGTTCATCCATTCGAGTACTTCCTCGTGGAGTGCCTTAGTCCTATCTAAGAAGAGACGGGATTTTAAAATGAGTATAAACCTCCGTGAGCTCAGGTTAACTGTGGAAGATAAATACCCTTTTTGCTTGCCTTGAAGAGTTGTTCGTGTTTCTCCAGAGTTTTGTGGTCTACGTCGGGTTTGGTCTCAACAAGGGTATAATCAACTACGTATTCGGGTAGAAGAACTGAGAATTATCTCAAGATGAGAAGTCTCGTGTGTCAAGGGGGTACACTAAGCGAATTTTCTTTAGAATTGCCAACCCATTAACATCGATGACGAGGAAGAAGCACGATTTTAAGTAGGAAGAGGTGGTCGAAGTGAGTTGCCTTTGGCACCGACTTTTGCCTACCGGAAGGTACTTAAGGTTACTTTGTTTATGATCGACGCACAAAGGAAGGCTTTGGTTGTTTGTTGCTAACGGAAGTTTGTAGCCTACGCCTCGAGAAGGAAAGGTCGCCAGACTTATTCCACTCTTAATTTGAGTTTGTTTGAAGACTTGACGAAGAACCAGCATTGATGCACTGGCATAAGAAAAGGTGTTGCAAACTTCGTGTAATAACATCTAATATGCCATCGGTTGAAGACCGAGCATCAAGAACCGGTAGTTTTCTTGAACTAGTTTCGAATTCTATTCGGAAGTGGGATCAAATGGCCAAAGAATTCGTGTTTGGTTTGTTACGGCTAAGGAGATCTCATGAGATTTGAGTGGTTGCTTGTTTTAACGAGTTAATCCATTTTCTCATGGCTTCGTTGTTCGACGAGGTTTCAGGATCTTTGAGGTTGGAAGAGAAGACCCCTAGAGTCGAAGTAGGAGATCGAGACTTCTTGGAAGCATCTCTTTTGAAGGGATTCACTCGGTTGGGCACGAACAAGAAGTTTAACCCGTGCTACTAAGACCCTTCAGATTCTTGGAAGAATAAAAGGGAAGTGGCTTTCTGGTTGGTGTCGCCATCGAGTTACCGGGATATGAGAAGCCTTTCTTATTCTCTAATTAAGGAAGTATTATCCCAAGGTGTCTACCGTTCTTCTTATTCCGAGGCGTGGCTTGAGCTAGGTTCGTTGTTCATAAGCAACGGTTAAAGTGTGGGTATGGTAGAGGCTAGAGTCTCTGTAACATCTCGACTCTTGGGCCTTCCAGGTATAACGTCACGAGTGTGCTAAGTGAACATTTAATTAATTCAATATGTGATTATATGACTTATTTGAATATTTGAATAATTATAATATGCCTTATGTTATGTTTTTAAACTTTTTTGAACCTTTTCAACTCGTTTCAATACGTTTAACCCTCGTTTTAATATGACTGATTTGAATATTTGAATAATTATAATAGTGCTTGGTGTGTGTACGGATTCTTCATTTCGTTACATGTGTCGGGCTCTAGTACGGGGGATGTGGCGCCTTACGCTTGGGGTGCTATATCTAAAGTGGTATTAGAGCTCCGGGTTGCAAAACCGGAGTTCGTGTCTCGTGTCTGTCTGTCTAGGTCGTTCGGCTTAGGAATATGTGTGTTTGTTTGCATTCACTCTCACTTTAACTCGAATTATGTGCTCTTAATTTTATTATTTTCTCTTAAATGTATTAAATGTTCACATGAACATACACTAAAACCCCCGACGCATCGATATTTCTTTGAATTTGTGCTTTTTCAGGATGCGTCCTAGAATAAGAAACCATGATAATGCTCCTCCGCCACCACCAACAACTGCAGAGGGTATTGTACGAGCCCTCCTCGATTAACTTCAACAAAATCCACCACCACCAATTCCTCAAGGCTAAGAACTAGGAAGAGTTGTCAATTCGGTTTATAAGGAAATCCGGGATAACAACCCTCCAAAGTGGCTTGGAGGTAATGACATCGAGGTGGAAGAATGGTTAACTGAGATCAGGGGGATTTGGGAGATTTCCCCTGCCCCTTCACAAGAAAAGGTCGTATTTACCGCTCGATATATCCAAGGACAAGCTCCAAATTGGTTGAAGGGACCAAGGGCTCGTTTGGAAAGGAATGACGAAGAATTTAATTGGGAAAACTTTGTGAGGGAATTTCGTGACAAGTACATCCCTCAAAGTTCAGGGGAGAGAAGATTGCAGCAATTTTTAGACCTCAAACAAGGAGGCCGGACCATTGAGGATTATATCCTAGAGTTCGAGAGGCTTGCTCATTATGCCTCCCACATTACGGATGATGATGCATTAAAGGCCCGAAATTTTGTGCAGGGGTTAAAAAAAGATATTCAGCGGGCTTTGCAAGATGCTACGGTGGATACATGGGCTAAGGCAACAAAGAAAGCTTTTAAAGTTGAGGCCGAACAACAATGTTTGGAACCCCAAACCTTCCCCCCGGGGCAAGAGTTTCGACCAAGTTCGAGTTTAGGAAAGAGGCCCATATTTCAAGATGAGCCTCTAATCTTTGACCCCACGGAACTCTTCAATACTACCAAGAAGTGTTAGGAATAGTGCCCTAGAAAGTCGATAGTATATCCGCTTTGTGCTTTTCCTTATTGTAATCACAGACAATCTTTGAATGAAATAACGAATTGAGGCAACACTTCTTTATATGCTCTTGTTTGGTATGCGTTTACTTTATCTGTGTATGTATGAGAGCTCCCCTAATCCTGATGACTTTAGGACTCTACCATTTAGGTGAAATGGTTCATGAAACGAGCCCAATATCACATAAGTCATGATTAGTAAAATACTCCAAGCCGATGAGTCCTACAGACAGTGGGAGTGTCAACCTGACTCCTCTAAGGCTTGCTTGTGGGATCACGCCCTTAAGAAGGACCACCTTGTTTCATGGAGGTGCAAAGTGTATAGTTGATACGTGCGTGATACATGAGGGCGCTTACTTTAATAAGTAAGTTCACTGAGGTGCCCCGTGTGAGAACATTCCTAAATGGTAAAGGAAGTTTCTATTTCAGGAAATGGAAACTTCCAGATTAGGAAATATCTCACGAGTCATTGATGTGATTAATTGATCCTCAGACTTGAGGTTCCTTGTCACTTTATGAGTTAACTCTGTAGTCTTAGGTATAAGCTTTAAAGGGTGTCGCCTTAGACAACTGATTCAAGGCTTATGCTGGGGTTGCACAAGTGATTCATGAAAGTGAATGAGAATGAAGAAAGGACCTACACTTGCATTTGCAAGGTGATCTCTTATTGTGTAAGTCATTCATATGCCATATGGAGTCCTTGGCCAAGGCAGTAGATCAAGACATCAAGAAAAGGGTTTCTTGGATTGAGATCAAATGGATATGAAATGCACTTAGCTTTAAGACCGGATTATTAGGGTTCTGATTATTCCATTACCCTAGATCTTGGTTGAGAGATAGTAAGTAGGAGGATTGTATCTCACATGAATCAATGACTTAAAGGTTCTGTCGAATCCGAACATTCCAATTCAGCTAGGGGTTAAACACCTGTTGCTAGACTATGGTCGTTTAATCTGAGAACTGATTAATTAATTAGTGAATTAATTAATTAGGGTCACTGCTAATTGAATTGAGAACCTAGAGGGTCACACACAACAACTTGGTTACATGAGTTGAGGCTTAAAAATGATTAAACGAGTTAATCGGGCCTAGAGGGTTCCACACGTGTGAAACCACACGTGTGGGTCACGTGAGTGACACATGTCCTTGTGACACGTGTCCCACACGTGTGAATATATATATTGTATATATATATTAAATAATTAAATGTGTTAATTATTTAATAGACTTTGGTTTAATTTTGAATTAAAAAGAAAGTCTAATTTTGGAGAAAAATAATCTAGTTAATTAATTATGAATTAATAATTAGATAAAATAAGTTATTTATTTTAAATAAATAAAGTATAAAATTATCCAAAAATAGTTTGGATATTTTAGCTCTCTTGAAAGTTGATTTGAATTAGAATTCAAAGTCAAAGTCAAAATCACTTGATGATCAAGTAATAGGAGAGAGAGAGAGAGACCAAAATCCTAGCCCATTAAGGACTAGAAATTTCGGCACCCTCTCTCTATAAATAGGGGAGCTCGAGCTCCTCTAGGAGCGAATTGGCAATTCTTTTGGTTCATGTGTTGAACACCTTCCTTTCTCCAAGATTAAAAAAAACCGTAGGTTAAGCCTAAACACTAACAAGAGAACTAGCATCCTTACTAGTTAGATTGTGATCAAGTTGGTGGACTTTCTCTAGAGACTTCAAGTTAGAAGTTTGAAGATTCGAGCTTTACCAAGGAGAGGGGATCAAGCCGCGAGAAGAGCTTTCTTGGGTGACTTGAAACGCTTCAAGAAAGAATAAAAGAAAAGTAAGTTTTCTATCTCTACGAATTTGGTTACACGATTGCGAGTCCAAGGTCCTTTTGTTGGGAAATTTTTTAAATTCCGCTGCTTTCTGATTCGTGTTTCCCAACAAGTGGTATCAGAGCCACCTCGTAAATCGTGTTTCTGATTCGTCTCAATTATACTGAATTTGGTAGAAATTCTTAGGCTTGATGCGATTGATACGTATAATTGATATGCGTAAATTGGGAAACACCTCGGCCGCGCGCTGTGCGCACCTGCCGCGCACGCGTGCGAGCGACGCGCGCAGGCCTTTCGCGTACGGGCCCCGTTTTCCTTTGTAATCCGTTTTCGTGTTTCGTGCAATCCAGTCCCAATTTTTTTATTTTAATTTTAAAATTTTATTTTTGAATATTTATTTTTAATTTTTGAATAAAACTTAAAATTGGGATTTTTGAGAAATAGAAACGGTTTATATTTTGGGAAATTGCATTCTTGATAAAATTATTAATTTTCAGAAATTAATTGGAATTTTATTTGTTTTGTTAAATTGGGATTTATTGAAAACTTTTATAAATAAGACTCGCATCAAGTCGTGTTTTAAGTCATTAGGACTTGAAATGGGAATTTTAATTTATTGGTTAAATTTAAATTCTCGCGAAAGCATGTTAGGTGATCATGGGTTTAGATCTATTTATGGTTTTAATTTATGCACATGGATGGTTTAAATTGGGGTTGGAGCCCTATAGTTGCGTTTTTCAATTGAGGTTGGAGCCTCACTTATGTGCGTACTGTTATGTGATTTATTATGTGGCTTTCCATATTACTGTTTTTGAGGCCGGGGTATGCCCTGTGTAATTGTCTAAGGCCAATATGAAGATTGAGCCTTATTCCTTTATGTCTTTTTCTTTTTATTGTAATTTGAGAGTAGAGATAGGTGGTGAGGTTTTATTTTCATTTTGGAGACAATGCACCCATGGAGTAAGATGGACCACATTCAAGTAACAGGGAGGCCATAAGTGAAGACCCCTCAACATGTTAGGGAGGGGAATCTCAATTGTTAAATGTAATAGAGATAGGGCTCGTATTTTGTTACCGCTTTCCCTTATGTGATTTAAACTGTTTATGTGGCATGTATGTTAGAACTTGTGATTGTGGAGTGCCTCCCACATATCACGCATAAGATAGGTAGAACCCATGATCATTATATGTTAGTATCATGCTAGGACATGTTATCTGTTTATGTGCTTGTTTGAAATGCATTTAAGTGTACTTGCATTAATCAAGACTAATAAAATTGGATAACATATATGTTGGTGAGGTCGAACCGGACAACTCTCCGGTTGATTCCAAAATTCCCATTAAATATTAAGCTAATTTCGAACAAATAGGTATTTAATTCGAGATGCAAATTTTGAATTAAATTCCTAGCATTCCATCAATAGGTTTTAAGTTTAGTAAGTGAAGCTAGTTATTGTCCATGAGTCGTGGGATAGCTAGTGGAGCTTATTAGTTCTTAGATACCTAATTGATCATTTTAAATGGTCAATATTTCGTGATCAATTTTGGCAAGGGCGATGTCCGCGAGTCGTGGGTCGTTCGAACTAAGTTTTGGTCATGATCTTATGATTGACGGGTCTAGCTTAACGCCTAAGTAAATATGGATGTCGTACGAGTCGTGGGTCCATATTAAAAGATAGGTGATGCAAAAACAATTACTAAGAGTTCTAAAGGTGTTAGAATTGGTAAGTTGTACCTACCTAGGGTTCTTACTTAGAATGTCCGCGAGTCGTGGGTTCGAGGTAAAATGCCTAGGATCTTAGTACCCATTGGGAAACGTGTTCCTCTTAGATCTTTGGGAATTATAGATCTTTCAAAAACAGTGGGAGCTACATTAGATTAAAGACCTTATCTTTTGTATATCGTTATAATTCAGCATGCTCACTAGTTTTCTGTTTTACCATTTAGGTCGTAGATTCTGTGATTCTCTACGTGTTTTGAAATGGCAACCAAAAACCCTCTTGTATCGATCCTCGAGTCAAACAAGTTGACTAGTCCCAACTATTCTGATTAGCTGAGGAATCTAAAAATCATTTTAGATTCTGAGAAGAGAACTTATGTTCTCTTCGAAGGGGAGCCTAGTCCCGAAGGGGAGGCTCTCACTCGGGCCGAGCGGGATGCGATTCAGAAGTGGAAGGATGATAATCTCCAAGCCCGTTGCCTTATGTTGGCTAACATGTCTCCGGACTTGGAAAGGCATCATGAGGCCATGGAATTTGCTTGGGAGATTTACGACCACTTAGAGCAACTTTGCCACCCTCATGAACGTGTTACAAGGTATAACACTTCAAAGGAATTGTTCCACTTGAGAATGAGGGAAGGTTCAAGTGTCCATGAATATGGACTCAAGTCTCTTGCCCTTACTGAGAAACTTGCCTCCATGGACATGCCACTGAAAGATGAGCTTTCAGTGGATTTGTTGCTGGCTTCGCTCCCACCATCATTCAACCCATTTGTCCTTAACTTCAACATGAATCATGCTGGTGCTACTGTAGCTGACCTGATTAGTCAGCTTGTGACTGCTGAAAGCACGATCAAGAAGGATAATAAGGTTTTGATGGTGAATGCTCCATCTTCCTCTTTTGGGCCTTCTAAAGGTAAGGGCAAGAAAGCCCAAAAGAAGAAGAAGAAACCCCTTAGGCCCACTGGTGGCATTTCGAAGGGGAAGGCCCAAAAGAAGAAGCGTGATCAGAAAGAGGATGTTTGCTTCCATTGTGGCAAAGCGGGACATTGCAGGAGAAACTGCCCAGAGTACAAGGCTACTCTAAAGAAAGGTATCTTTCTCGTTAAAGTAAATCTTTCTATTAATTCTAGTTCTTGGGTACTTGATACCGGTTGTGGAACTCATATCTGTAATGATGTACAGATGCTAAGTGAAGTCCAACAACTCAAAGAAGGAGAATGTGTCTTAAAGATCGGCGATGGCTCAAACGTTGAAGCTCGACCTTTAGGCACAATTAGATTAGATTTAGGTAGTTTTGAGTTAGTCTTGAATAAAGTCCTTTATGTACCGAGCATTATTCGTAATATAATTTCAGTTCCAATATTAGATTGTGAAGGTTATGAAACTTATATTAAGAATGGTAAATATTTTATCAAACGGAACAACTCTTCCGTTCACATCGGTGCTCTAAGTAATGGACTTTACCTAACTCAAAATATCAATATCATGAATATACAACGAGAAACGAAGCGTGAGAGAGATGAAAAAGTTTCAGCTCCCTTATGGCACGCTAGATTAGGACACATTTCCAAGAACAGAATTAGCAAGATAAACACTTTAGGATCATTCTCTGAAAATGATCTTAAGGAGTTAACTTCTTGCGAATCCTGTCTCAAAGGAAAAATGTCCAAAGTTCCTTTTAAAGGAACTGTGGAACGTGCCACTAAGGTTTTGGATTTGATCCATACTGATGTTTGTGACTTCAGTCGGTATGGTTATGTATACTTGATGAAGTATAAATCTGATGCTTTTTAGAAATTCTTAGAATTTCAAAAGGAGGTTGAGAACCAAACTGGTCATAAGATCAAAGCACTTCGATCTGATCGAGGAGGCGAGTATCTTAGTGAAGAATTCCTTAATCATCTCAAAGATAATAGGATTGTCTCTCAGTGGACTCCTCCGGGAACTCCTCAGCTTAATGGAGTTTCTGAGAGAAGGAATCGAACCCTACTTGATATGGTTCGTTCCATGATGAGTTTCACTGACTTACCATCTTCTTTCTGGGGTTATGCCCTAGAAAGTGCAGCAAAGATTCTGAATCTAGTTCCCTCTAAGTCAGTCCCTACAACGCCCTATGAAATGTGGCATGGTAAAATCCCTAGTTATTCTTACTTAAGAATTTGGGGTTGTCCTGCTTACGTGAAGAGGACAGTGGGAGATAAGTTAAAATCTCGTTCTAACTTATGCTACTTTGTAGGTTATCCTAAGGAATCCATAGGATACTACTTCTATGATCAATCTAAACAAAGGGTGTTCGTTTCCAGAAATGCCACTTTTCTTGAGGAACCGTTCCTTAAAGAAAAGAAAGGCAAGATCATAGAATTAGAAGAAGTACAAAGTGACCCCACGCCACCCACTGAAGAAACGTCCCCTTCTGATCAACTACAACCAATCACGAATTTCGATACACATGAAAATCCTCCTCTAAGGCATTCTGAACGCACTCCTAGACAGCCGAAGAGATGGTATGGATTCTTCCATGAAATCTCTCAAAAGGATAATGATCCTTTAACATATGAGGAGGCACTTTCAGATTCTGACTCTGAACAGTGGATAGAAGCCATGAAATCCGAAATGGATTCCATGAACTCCAACCAAGTTTGGACCTTGGTAGATTTCCCTGATGGGGTCAAACCCATAGGTTACAAATGGATCTTTAAGAGAAAGCTTGGAGTTGATGGAAGCATTGCAGCCTACAAAGCAAGACTGGTTGCAAAAGGATTCACTCAAAGACCCGGCGTGGACTTTGATGAAACCTTTTCGCCAGTTGCAATGCAAAAATCTATTCGGATCATGCTTGCCATTGATGCATATTATGACTATGAGATGTGGCAAATGGATGTGAAAACTGCCTTTCTCAATGGTGACATTGACAAAGACATTTATATGGAGCAACCCATAGGTTTCACATTCAGTGGGAGTGAGCAAAAGGTTTGCAAACTCCAAAGATCAATCTATGGATTGAAACAGGCTTCTAGGAATTGGAACATTCGATTTGATGAATCAGTCAAAGCGTTTGGCTTCATTCAAATTTCGAATGAGTCCTGTGTGTATAGAAAGGAATTGGAGACCTCAGTGCAATTCTTAGTACTTTATGTTGATGACATCCTTCTTATTGGGAATTCGAAGGATGACATGAAAGTGACTAAGTTATGGTTATCAAACCAATTCGAGATGAAAGATCTTGGTGATGCGTCCTATATCCTTGGAATTAAAATCTATAGAGATAGGTTTAGAAGGTTAATAGGACTATCACAGTCGATGTACATTCACAAAGTATTGAAGAGATTCAATATGGAGTCAGCAAAGGTTAAGAACCTTCCTATGAGTGTAGGAACATGTCTTTCAAAGAAGATGTGTCCTAAGACTAACCTTGAGAAGGAAAGAATGACTCATACACCTTATGCATCAGTAATAGGTAGCATAATGTATGCAATGTTATGTACTCGACCGGATGTGGCTTACGCACTTAGTGTGACGAGTCATTTCCAATCTGACCCTAGAGATGGTCATTGGGCTGCCGTGAAGAATATTCTTAAGTACTTGAAAAGTACTAAATATTTATTCTTAGTTTACGGAGGTCAAAAAGATCTTACTGTCGAAGGATACTGCGATACGAGCTTTGCATCTGACTTAGATGATTTTAAGTCAATGTTAGGATACATTTTCTGCCTAAACGGTGGAGCAGTGAGTTGGAAGAGTTCCAAGCAAACTACCACTGCAGATTCGACCACTGAGGCCGAATACTTAGCTGCAAATGATGCAGCTAAGGAAGGTGTTTGGATTAGAAACTTCATTCAAGAGTTGAATGTTGTTCCTAGCATGAAAGACCCCATTACTGTGTTTTGTGACAACACTGGGGCGGTTGCTCAAGCAAGAGAACCAAGATCTCACCAACGGACCAAGCACATTATGAGGAAGTATCACCTAATCCGTGATATTATCAAAAGAGGAGATGTGAAAATTGAGAGGGTCACATCAGCAGAGAACGTGGCAGATCCACTTACTAAACCCCTTAGTCGAGAAGCTTTCCAAGGTCATCTTCAGAAGATGGGACTTAGAGTAGCTTTAGAATGGCTTTGACGGGCAAGTGGGAGATTGTTAGGAATAGTGCCCTAGAAAGCCGATTGTATATCCGCTTTGTGCTTTTCCTTATTGTAATCACAGACAATCTTTGAATGAAATAACGAATTGAGGCAACACTTCTTTATATGCTCTTGTTTGGTATGCGTTTACTTTATCTGTGCATGTATGAGAACTCCCTTAATCCTGGTGACTTTAGGACTCTACCATTTAGGTGAAATGGTTCATGAAACGAGCCCTATATCACATAAGTCATGATTAGTAAAATACTCCAAGCCGATGAGTCCTACAGACAGTGGGAGTGTCAACCTGACTCCTCTAAGGCTTGCTTGTGGGATCACGCCCTTAAGAAGGACCACCTTGTTTCATGGAGGTGCAAAGTGTATAGTTGATACGTGCGTGATACATGAGGGTGCTTACTTTAATAAGTAAGTTCACTGAGGTGCCCCGTGTGAGAACATTCCTAAATGGGAAAGGAAGTTTCTATTTCAGGAAATGGAAACTTCCAGATTAGGAAATATCTCACGAGTCATTGATGTGATTAATTGATCCTTAGACTTGAGGTTCCTTGTCACTTTATGAGTTAACTCTGTAGTCTTAGGTATAAGCTTTAAAGGGTGTCGCCTTAGACAACTGATTCAAGGCTTATGCTGGGGCTGCACAAGTGATTCATGAAAGTGAATGAGAATCAAGAAAGGACCTACACTTGCATTTGCAAGGTGATCTCTTATTGTGTAAGTCATTCATATGCCATATGGAGTCCTTGGCCAAGGCAGTAGATCAAGACATCAAGAAAAGGGTTTCTTGGATTGAGATCAAATGGATATGAAATGCACTTAGCTTTAAGACCGGATTATTAGGGTTCTGATTATTCCTTTACCCTAGATCTTGGTTGAGAGATAGTAAGTAGGAGGATTGTATCTCACATGAATCAATGATTTAAAGGTTCTGTCGAATCCGAACATTCCAATTCAGCCAGGGGTTAAACGCGTGTTGCTAGACTATGGTCGTTTAATCTGTGGACTGATTAATTAATTAGTGAATTAATTAATTAGGATCACTGCTAATTGAATTGAGAACCTAGAGGGTCACACACAACAACTTGGTTACATGAGTTGAGGCTTAAAAATGATTAAATGAGTTAATCGGGCCTAGAGGGTTCCACACGTGTGAAACCACACGTGTGGGTCACGTGAGTGACACGTGTCCTTGTGACACGTGTCCCACATGTGTGAATATATATATTGTATATATATATTAAATAATTAAATGTGTTAATTATTTAATAGACTTTGGTTTAATTTTGAATTAAAAAGAAAGACTAATTTTGGAGAAAAATAATCTAATTAATTAATTATGAATTAATTAATTAGATAAAATAAGTTATTTATTTTAAATAAATAAAGTATAAAATTATCCAAAAATAGTTTGGATATTTTAGCTCTCTTGAAAGTTGATTTGAATTAGAATTCAAAGTCAAAGTCAAAATTACTTGATGATCAAGTAATAGGAGATAGAGAGAGACCAAAAGCCTAGCCCATTAAGGACTACGAATTTCGGCACCCTCTCTCTATAAATAGGGGAGCTCGAGGTCCTCTAGGAGCGAATTGGCAATTCTTTTGGTTCATGTGTTGAACACCTTCCTTTCTCCAAGATTAAATAAAACCCTAGGTTAAGCCTAAACACTAACTAGAGAACTAGCATCCTTACTAGTTAGATTGTGATCAAGTTGGTGGACTTTCTCTAGAGACTTCAAGTTAGAAGTTTGAAGATTCGAGCTTTACCAAGGAGAGGGGATCAGGCCGCGAGAAGAGCGTTCTTGGGTGGCTTGAAACGCTTCAAGAAAGAATAAAAGAAAAGTAAGTTTTCTATCTCTACGAATTTGGTTACACGATTGCGAGTCCAAGGTCCTTTTGTTGGGAAATTTTTTAAATTCCGCTGCTTTCTGATTCGTGTTTCCCAACAAGAAGCCCCCCGACTTCCGATTCCGGATCCGATACCCGCTCCACCGGCACCTATTCAATGCTCCTATTGCAAGAGACCGAATCATACGAAAGAAATTTGTAGGAAAAAACTGAAAGCCTGCTTTGGATGTGGAGAATTGGGACATAAGGTGAGATTTTGACCTACAAATCTAATCCAAGACCTTTGAACATGATGGCTCCAAGATCCTCGGAACAAGCTCAAGCTAATTTGATGGAGGTCGAGAAGGAAGTGAATGCCGAAGTTGATGCCAAGACTAACGCCATCGTCATAATGCAAGGTACCTTAAACAATCATGGCATTTCATCTCACGCATTATTTGATTTTGGGGGTAACCCACTTCTCTATTGTTGCCTAGTTCTCTCTTTTGTGTGCATGCCCATAACTTGCGTGTGATACTCTTTTTCTCGTATTGCTTGCGCTTGTGCTTATTGTTGCTAAGGACAACTTTGAGTGTACGGGTGATCTAGCTCTATGTTAAATTGAGGGTTGTGCCTTCTACCGAGCTTCTAAGGCGATTCAACAACCGTGAGAAGGTGCGAGTGGTGGTTGTCCGTTGACAACACCACTCGCGTATATCTGAGCTCTTGAGTTAGCTTGAAATGAATCAAACGGTGGGTGATGAATCTCGTTTAGACCTGCTCATCATACGAGACAAATTGAGCTGCTCCTAGCCAGAACCATGTCATGAAGGAGCCCTACACCAACACTTGAAGAAATCAAACCCTTTGTTTTTGGAGACCTTTCTCGAGCTAACCCTCGTCGGGACGTCATGAACCTCAAACATGGGTGAATACGAGAGAGTTGCTCGCAATTCTTACTCGAGAAGGGGGGAGTTTGTAACATCCTGACTCTTTGGCCTTCCAGGTATAATGTCACGACTGTGATATGTGCGCATTTAATTAATTAAGTATGTGATTATATAACTTATTTGAATATTTGAATAATTATAATATGCCCTATGTTAAGTTGTTAAACGTTTTTGAACCTTTTCAACTTGTTTTAATACGTTTAACCCTGTTTTCAATTCCCATTTTTGTAACAACTTGCTTTACGTGAATTATGTGATTTATAAACTCGTTACTGTGCTCGTTTATTATTTTAGAGTTCGTTTGTTATGGTTTTTAAAACCGTTTTATTTGTTAGGGACTCGGGTGCCTAACTCGTTCTAGCGCACCTTGGGTTCTGGAAGGCATAACTTGAGCTCAGGAATTCGGATTTGAATTCTGGAAGAGGCGTTGGACTTGTATCGAAGATTTGAAGCTTTTAAACCTAGCTTTGTATTTGTCTAAACCCGTTTGTACCCCCGTATTTCGCACGAAACAAACACCTCGTGTAGTTTTCCCACCCTTTACGGTTTTAGCCATAACTCTCTCATTTCTTAACCAAATGACTTGATTTTTAGACCCACTTAACCCTAACATAATGCTCTACCGAACCCTTATCCCTCACTTTAGATTTTAAGCTAAGAGATAGGGGAAATACCGAGACAAGAGGAGGAGAGAAAAGAAGATTCGACACTATTCACCCAAGGGCGATTTTGAGCTCGTTCGACCTCCATTCTTCGTCAAAATCGAGAGGTAAGTACATTTTCTGTTTCTACACAATTTGCAATGCCCCGGTTTTTCATTTGTACAATATGCCGTATGTGTTTATAAATTGCGCAATTAAATTATTTAATTATGTGATTAATTACTTATGAGTGTTTTAAATATTAAATTTTAATATAAAATGTTATTAGTTTATTTTATTTATATTTTTATTTCATTAAATTGGAATTTATTTAAATCGATAATTAAGAATTAATGTTAAGTAATCATGTTTTAATTATGCTAATTAATTAATTTCATTAATCGTTGACTTTAATTTTAATTTAAAAATGAAATATAAATATGTTAATTTAATTTGGAAATGATATGAAATTGTTAAATTTTGCGCATGAGCGTTTTAATCGTGCTTCGTTCATATATGATTTGATATCGAAAATTCGTGAAAATTTAGTATGTCGTAGATTTATGTGTTATGAACATGTCTATTTGCTCGTTTCATGTTTTCGATCTCGTTTAACGTGGTAACGGATTTATTTTGAGTTGTGGAACCAAATTGGGGGCTAACGGACAATTAGCGCACCCTTAGTTCCGTATGTCATATCTTGAGCACGGGAACTCGGATTCGAGTTCCGTCACCTCCGTTGAACTCGTATCAAAGATTCGGGTTCAATGGAACAAGCCCCATATTTTTCTAAGCTCGTTTTGACCTCCGAGATTTAATCAAAACTTGCGACGTCCGCCTAAATGACCACCTACCACTATTTTAATCATATCTTGAACTATGGTTAACCAAATTGAGCAAGGTTTGAACCCACATGACCCTTACCTAACCCCTGATCAGCCAAAATGATTTTCATTCCATTTTACACTCCAAAACCAAGGCTTAGCAGCTTCAAACCAAGATCACTTGAGGCTCCAAGAGAAACACTTTTCATTTTCACCTTTTGAGCTCATTTCTCCATCAAATCTCTCCAAACTGGAAAGGTAAGTCCATGAACGTGTTGTGCATCTTCTCTTCTTTCTTATGAGTGCTTATTTGCTGATTTTGAGGGAGATTCCATAGTGTATTGGATTTTATGATGAATAGTAAGGGTTTATGTCCTTTATTTGAATCTTTCATGTTCCCTTGGGATTCCTTTGAGTTTAATGCATGAAATTTGATCTTATGAACTTCATTTAATGATATATGAACTTATCTTGCTTGGTAGTTGAGAATTGATGAGATACCATTAAATGATTTTGTATGAAAATGTCTCCTTTCCCCTCATTTACTTCGCGTTGCTGCTGCTGCGTGTTTAGAGCTGCTTTGGGGCCTGAAATATTGATGTTTTGTTGCTCTTTCTTGCACCTTTATGTATCTAATTGTTGGTTGGAAGCTTGTGTTGTCTTGCCCTATTTTCTTCCCCCTGTTCTGCGCGTAACTGCTGCTACCGCTGCTTCGTTTCTGCAACACTCATCTAGGGCGGGGCGAGTTTGAACTGGAGTGTCCCCGGGCGGGGACACCTGATGCAGGCCCTTCTATAATCTCCTTCCCTGTCCGGGGAAGGTTTATGCTGCTGCGTTGCCTGGGCGGGAAGTTCGGCACTACTGCTGCTTCTTCCTTTCAATTCTTGTTGCTGCTACTACTTCTTTTTTTCTTCTTACTGCTGCTTCTTTCTTCTTGTTGCTGCTCCTCGTTTGTATGTATATATATATATGCTTGTACCTGCTACTTTTCGTTTGTTGCTGTAATGTCTCCGTGTATATATGTAGATATTGTGTTTATGCAAGTATTGTGTGTATGTTCATGTGTATATATATATTTGTTGTGTGTGTGTGTGGATATATAAGTATTTTGTGTGTGCATGCATGGTATATATATATATATATAGATATATATAATATGTATTATAGTGTATATGTTTATACATTCATGTGATTATATATAATAAATTATATGCATGTGTATGCGTGTGTGTATATATATATATATATCTGTATTTTGAATATATTTTATATATTAAGTAATTTATTTGAATTTTAGAATTTAATTGTTATCTATTTCGCGTTATTTAATTACCGATCATGACTTGAACGTTTTTAATTGTCTATTCTCTAGTTGTAAACGTGAAATAGTACATGTTATGATTGTTATATGAAATTCTTGGATTGAAATTGATATGAAATGTGAAAGTATGAACTTGAATAAATTTGAACGCTTCCTTGAACAAATGATAATGACAGATATGAAATATTTGGGCTTGAAACCTTTATGCTATGAATGTACTTGAATGAATTACTTGAATTATGTGGCTTCATGACATCATTTTACTTCTTAAACATCTCATACCATATGCATTACGTTGCCGTGCGTCGTATATGGTTCATTTGGAATCTTGAGTCTCACATATACTCTATGTCGTTTCTTGTACAGTTTCCTCCAGGGCGGAGATGTCGGGTTTATAGGACACCTCAAGTCTTTCTTTCTTTTTGTATTGTCGGTAAGGAGTAATAGGTGGGTTTCTCTTATAATAGCTAAAACGACCCAATATATCCCTTACGTGAAATGTTTTAAACCAAAATAGTATATTTATATATCGAGTCATTTAGGGTAAATGATTTCAAACGTATGGCCCCTTTTTATCTATGAACCCAACCTATGATTTTGGCGAGTGCATGATATGACCTGAACGTGGGCCCAGGAATTTAGTACATGTGGCTATTCGGGGAGGCATCGGGCCGACGGGGATCCCATATGCTAGTTCCACCATGAAATACGGCGAAACGGACCTCGTCAAGGAGTTTTTGACGAGGAAACGCTGACCGGGCTTTGAGGACTCATGAACCTCAATAGCCACATTGATATGATTAGGTGGCCGGGCCTTGCAATCCCGTCCACCACCCGGATGAAAAAGGTGTAAGTGTTTATGATTATGAATGATATGATTATGATTATGAACGAATATGTATGAATGTGAATGATCACTAATATAAAGATTGAATTGATATGCACACGCGGCGAGAAGGTTGGAGATTATGCACGCCCCCTCGCCGGGCCATGAAACCTTATGAATGGAATGAATGAATTTGATAGTTGTAATCCCGAGTGTTGTTTTCCTTTGTTTTACCCACTTGGGAAATATCTTCAAAACCTCGCACGGGATTATAGCTTGCATGTGTGGGTGTTTAAATTCTGCGATATTATATATGTTATTCCCTGTTTTATACCCACCAGTCTCTCATAGACTGAACCCGGCTTTGTTTCAGTTCTTTACAGGTTTTGGAGTGCTAGGCCTGATGTTGAGTCTGTCGAGTCGCGTGGCTAAGTTGGAGTCTTTTCGCATACATGTTTTCAGTTATATAAGTTACAAGAATGTATGGATTGGTAAGTTTTTATTGCTATGGATTTGGGATAGAATGAAACTGTGACTCATGCTCTATGATTTATGTTTTATGTTTGGAAATTTCGGGATTAGATATCTATGCTAGTTGAACCCGTCAATTACTACTTGATCTTATGTTTTGCTTCCGCACTCGCATTTAATTCATGAGTTTATTTGATTGGTTTCTAAGGTTCTAGTTCCCGCCTAGCCTAGTGTGTGAGTGAGTCCCCGTTTGCTGTGATTCGGCTCGTGTATGGACTCTCCATTTCATATGCGGGTCGGATCTCGGTGCGGGGGATGTGGGGCCTTCCGTTGGGGCGCTACACAATTGATGCAACTTTCAAGTCTATACTTTCTGCTTTTGAGTGTCATTTGAGGATGATATGGAGATATACATGAATAGTAAGGGTTTAATGGACTTTTGACGAATTCTTGCTTGTCATTGCACCATTTGTTAAATCTTGAAGTGTTATGTGATCCTTGTTGCATCCTTAAACTTGTTATAAGCATAATTTAGATTTGCATGATGTGTGTTTGGATCTACCTTTTGGAAAACTAGAGTAGAAACGCAGCGGAAATTTAAAAATTTTCCAAAAGATTGATCATGGACTTGCAATTCTCGATCGTATCTTAGGGTGTTTAGAAACTTACGTTGATTGAAGCTTTCTAGTGATGTCAGTACCGCCTACTGAACACCCTTCAAGCGGAATGTCCCTCGAACGATTCTCGATAGATCCCAAAGCAGCGATCCTCTAAAGGGTATCCACACCAGTCTTAGAACACGATCAAGCAAGTGAGAATGCTAGTTCTATAACTTGTGTTAATGGCTAGGGTTTTGCTTTTGAAAACTTTTCTTTTATTTTTCTCAAAAACTTAACACTTTATGAGTGTTGGTCTAAAGAATAAGAGAAGCCCCACCCTTGTATTTATACAAGGGGCGTTCGAACTCCCTAGGGTTTTCCTAAACCTAGTGGACTTCTTTTCTTGCTCACTAATTAACTAATTTAATTATTTATTTAATTGGAGAAAATAAGTTCCTAACTTATTCTCCAAGTCTAGCAAGAATAATCTTCTCTCTCCTACCGTAGGAAGTTAGACTTTTCAACTTTCCTAAAGCTAAAAGTCAAGATTCAATAAATTAATTAATTCTCACTTAATTATTTATTGGGTTAAGCTTGAGAAATAAAATCTTAATAATTAATTCAACATGAATTAAAAGACTTAAATTAATTAATTACAATTTAATTAATTAATTCTAGAAAAGAATTCGTGTGTAATAAAATTACATGCCGAAACCACGTTACTACACGTGTACATTACACGTGCAGGCCACGTGTGCATGACACGTGGCAGTCACGTTCCAAGCGTGGCACGTGGCGGGGCGTGACTCGTCTCGCCCTCTTCGATCAACATTTTGATCCTTCGTTAATCATATTAACATCCTACCATAACCCTCGTGTCCTGGCATTTGTGCGTGACCCTATAGGTTCATTATTCGATTAGCAGTGACAATAATTAATTAATTCACTAATTAATTAATCACTTCACAGATCACACAATCGTAATCTAGCAATGGATGTGTAACCCCTTGCCGAATAACAAAATTAATCGAAGAACCTTTCAGTCAATAACATACAGTGAAATATGATCCTCCTACAACTCCATCTCTCAATCAAGAACTAAGGTACGGGAATATTCTCAGAGCCTAAATATTCTTGATCTTTAAAGTTAAGTTCGTTTCATATCCATTTAGACCTCAATCCCAGAAAACCCCATTTTCTTGATGTCTTGATCTTTTATCCACCTTGGCCAAGGGTTTAAGTTAATGGACTACGAGCAACTCAATCAGTAAGAGATCATTCTTGTTCTTGCAACAAGTGTAGGTCCTTTGTAGATTTTACTAATTCTACATATGCCACTTGTGTAATCCCAACATAGGCCGTGGTTCAGGTGTCTATATGGCGACACCCCTTTGAGCCTATATCAAAGATTACAGAGTTAGCTCATATGAGACATTACAGAATCTCAAGTCTAAGGATTGATGAATCACATTATTGACCTATGAGATATTTCCTAATCTGGAAGTTTCTATGAGACTTCCTTTCCCATTTAGGAATGTTCTCATGCGGGACATCTCTGTGATGAGGTTCTAGTAACAATCACCCTCATGTATTATGAACGTATCATCATATGCAATTATCACCCCATGAAACTGACTAATCCTTCAAAAGGACATAATCACATAAGCAAGTCTCAACAGAGTCAAGGTCGACACTCCCACTGTCTGTCGGACTCTCGACTTGGAGAAGTTTCTAACCCTCGCGTATTGTAGCGCCCGAAGCAGCGAGCCACCACATCCCCCGCACCATGGCCTAACAAGAGTAACGAAATGGAAACTCCGCACACTCATCAAGCCACGGCGAACGAGTGACATATAAAATCTCACCTAAGCTAGGCGGTCTAGACCCAAAACAGAGTGCGCCAAACAAAAAATGGAATACATGCGGAAGCACCAAGATCATCATATACATGCAATGGCCACAGGCCGACAAAATTTAAACGTACGAAGCACATGCAAACATGGGCGCACAGGCCTCGTTTAAAACGTCAGGCAAGGCAAGGCAAAGGCAATTTAAATCATACTAATTCTCAATAATACTGAATCATAAAAATACTCCTATAGTTATACATAACTCCGAATAGACAAGGGCGTAAAATAATAATGCAAGATGCAGACGACTTGAACAACTCGACTCCAAAAGGAAACCACCGCCTAGCTCGACCAAAACCTGCAAACTGAAAAGATTGAAAGGAGAGGGTCAGTCCACCGACTGAGTGAGGGGGCTAAACTCACACACACTATACATAATAAGGAACAGAGCACGTATCAAAAGAAAGATTATGAACCGGGAATAGGGTTTTACTTACCAAAGCCATTTTCCCAAAAGAACTCGTATTTATTCATAAAATTCATAAATTCGTAAGTCTGAAAACTCGTAAGGATTCATCGGTTGAAGAACGCATATGGATTCATAAATATTCAAATGGATTCATAAATTCATAAATTCATAAATTCATAAATTCGGAATTTACTCGTATAAATCTCTTATTGAATCGAAATCTCCTATCTCGTTTCATAATCATTATAGCAAAAGAATTCAAATACCCGGCGAGCACGGGTTTCCAACGTTACCCCTTAAGAAAGATTCATAAGAAAACCATAAGGAAATGTAAATACATAAGTTTATAAGACTCATACTCCCGTATTCCATCCTCCTTCGAAAGTCTGCACGCGGGTTACGGGCCCTCATCGTGCAACTCTATATACGTGGGGTAGCGATCCCACAACGTACCTTCTCCGGCCTCAGCCGAAGGCTCAAAGCACCACGCCTTTTCCATCTCCCTCAGAGTCACATGTAGGTACTTCAAAGGAGCGTGTGCACAGGGGTGATAACCGGCGACCCCAACAGCCGCACCGGGTCTCCTTTACCCACACCTCCGAGGCCCATGGATTCAAATAGCCTTAAAGGACTCATAAGACTCATAGGAAACATTCCTAACTCGCGAAACCTAGAAACATACGCTTCATACCTAAGAAGCATACCTTACCGTGCAACTCGGCATATGCTATCCACATACCTCTCCGTGTCTTCCTCATTTATAATATGCTGGGGAAGATCCATAGTTTGCTTGACGATACACGGTTTGGAGCATAGCCTCGTTGCAAAACCATTTTAAGCTTATATATGCCCATACGTATAATTTTCAGAAAAATTCATATGAAATCGCATAACAAGAATCATAACATATCATAAGACACATATTTAATATACATATAATAGTATATTCACATGCGGGCTTGAAAACGAGCATATAGGGTCGTAGGTTCTATTAACTAAAAGAAAACAAACCTAAACCTCACCTTTTACCAAAAGAGCTCCCGAAAGAGCGTTGACGACCAAGAAAAGGCTAAATGGTGGAACCGACACCTCCCGAGCTAAATTCTGAGACAAGCAAACAAAACTTATGACTTAGACTCAATCATGAACCAATTAGACGCACGGCGATGCGAATGTATGTAACTATGTATATAAGATGCGAGAATACGACACTTAAGTCATTCAAGGTTGTAACACGTATATCTCATATTAAATCACTTCATAAAATTAAACAAGAATTTATAACACATCATATAACAAGTGAATATTATAATTAAATTATTTCATGAAATTAAAATTAGGCTAATACAAATATCATTCATTTAAAATTTAAAATTTAAATAATGATTAAAACATATTACATAATATATTACTAAAATATATACGTAATTATACACTATCACATACTATATAAAATAGATTAATGTATATATATATATATATATATATATAACAGATTAGACATTATAGATTCATTAATATATCAATTGAATATAGTTAGCAAATTAAATATATTTATACATATCATGCATGCATACAACAAAACCAATTCATGCACACACACACAACAAAACAAACATATGCATACGTACTCATGCAAAAACACAAAAGCACACAGCCATGCACTTAATAAAATACTCTAAATCATCACTAAGAAAAAGCAGCAAAAGCAAGCAATAGCAGCAGGCAGCAGGCTCAATCTGCAAAGGAAGTCCCGGCCCGGGGACTTCGCATGTGCAAACTCTCCCCGCCCGGGGAGAGTGGTACAGCAGCAGCAACAGCAGTTTACTTCATTCTCCTCTGTTTCAAGGCAATAACGACAGCAACAAACAACAGACAACCATCACAACACTCAAGCCAATACTTCCAGGCAACTAACGCAGCAAAGGCAGCAGTAATTACACCCCAAACATTTCACGAATCAGGTACAAACGCAGCAACAACAAAGAACAAGAAAGGGAAGAAAAAGAACTTGGAAAAATCACAACCTCCATTAATGGTAACTCAACAACCACTCATCCAACATTTAATATAAGTTCACACAATCATAAATGAGGCATAAGGAATTCATATATAGCTTCATATCAAGATTATATCCAAAGGAATTCAAAAAATCACTAAAAATCATTTATACCCTAACTATTCACTTCATAGAGCAAAAACCATATCAAACATGGATGAAATTCAGATTTTCTTGGATGCAAATGATCACTTAAGCATGTACATATCAAATATAATCTTACCCCTTGAAGAAGATGGAAGAAAATGAAGATTGGAGCTCAAAAACCTCCTTGGGTGCAAAGTGACGGGAATGGAACTGTTGCTGCTCCAAACTAAGATATTTCTCCTCTTTTCCTTGTACAAACCAAGATGAGGGAAGCAAGTATTGATAGTATATTGAGTTAGTGGAATGTGGGACAAAGTTTCATGGGAAAAGGCCAAAAGATGAGGAACATATGTGAAATTTAGTGTAAGGTGGCCAAACACGCGCGAGTCAGTTTTCCGGGCAAATTTCAGAGTAACAAATGGGCTTTGAAAAATGTAAGGCTACGTTTCTTAGCTTGAAATTTTCGTTACGAGTTCGGTACCACTTCCGTAATTCGAATCCGAATTCCCGAGCTCAAGATATGGCCTCCGGAATCAGAGGCGCTAAAACTAGTTAGGCCCTCGAGTCCCCAAAACAATTAAAATGGTGCGTTACCATTTTAAACAAGTCCGTAAAGGTAAAACGAGCACATAAACAAATTATAACTCCCAAATCTCCAACATATCAGAAAAGCACGAAATTTCGACCTCAAATCGAATACAAACACAACATATGTCAACAAATAAACATATTATTTTAAAAAAATTAAAATTAAAATTAAACAAATTAAATAAATAAAAATTTGTTAAAATGGAAATTTTCCAATTAGGTCCAAAACTTTCAAAAAGTTACAATTAAGTCCAAATCCAAGTTTTCAAGTAAGTCCACTAATTTTAAAGTCATACAGTTACATACTTAAAATCACGTATATCATAAAAATTCAATTAGCATACTCGGGAATTAAATTCAAAATAGAAATTTAAATATAAAAGTTAAGACGTGAAAATTAAACAATTAGAGCATATAAATCACTTAAACAATTAATTCAACGAATAAATTAAATCAAAAGAAGAAATAAAACGTCGGAAAAACCTCTCGTGACGTCATACCTGGCTCGTCGGAGAGACTGGGTATCACACCTATGGAGTTAAGAACTTGTTTCATGTGTCGTTCCCATAACAACAAAGTTCTTAACGGCCTCATCAGATTAGAGGAGTTCAATACATGCAAAAACACAGTCAACCCAAACAGACATAAATAAGCACATAAAGAAGTGAATGCCTATAAACAAAATCATCTCATTTATTATTCAAAGACTGTTTGTGATATTACAAGGAAATAGTAAAGCCAAAAGTTGCTTTAAGGGCACTATTCCTAACACTACCATGGATGAAACTTGAGAATTTTTGAAGCTTTGTGACAGCTTTTCTTCCTTATTTTGCCGTGTGAGTTTACTACGTTTTGTGGGAGTTTTGGCTGTGTATTTTTGTCCCTTAACTGTTGGTTTGTTGTTGCTTTGATGTCTGGAATGTCCCGTATTACTGCTGCTGTTTGGAGAAGGAAAACAGGGGCTGGAAGCCTTGCTTTGCTACTGCAACACGCAGTTGTGGGTGCGATCGCGGGAGGTCATTTTTGGTCGCGTTTGCGACCTTGATCTGCTCATGTTTCGACTTTTGGATGCTTGTGCTGCTGCTGAAGATGGTGGTAGCGGCCGCGACCTCTTTTGTGCTGAGTTATGGTCGCGGCCGCGACCTCATATGGGGATGTTTCGAGTTTGTTAACTGCTACTGCGTGATTGTTCTTTGTTTTCATTTCGTTCGGATTTTGCATGGCTTTTCTTGCTTGTATATGATTAATATATGATGCTAACATGCTATATAACGTGTTACGTTTGTTGCAAGAAATTTATGAATTTATTTGACGTGAAATATGTGAGTTATGACATAATATGAATTTGTATGCGTTAAGTGTCATTTTATTTCACTTTCTATGCATTCGTTGTCTTTTATATGGACTTTAAATTTATGAATGCTTGAGGTATGCTGTTATATAACTTGGTATGAGTTTATTTGATGTATGATGAGTTTGCTTCTTGGATTAATTGTGTGATATTTTGATATTTGCTCCGATATGCCTAAGTGCAAAATTTATATGAAGTGCATTAGATCATTTGTATTCATATGCATATGCCGAGCGTATATATGGTTCATTTTGAGTCTAAGTTTATCTTGTAATGTTTGTTTTGTTCAGACGAGTATCCCGTTGGTGACAAGGTCACTCCATAGGCGTTGGTTTTGTTCTTTTGGTCCGTTTCGTCGGTGTAAGGTGAGGATAGGTTATAGTTAAACCCTAACGCTATGTGTCCGATATGTATGCATGCAAAATAAGCCTATGTATATGTAATACATGTGAATTATGATTACGCATGATATGATTTATGTTAATGGATATGTTATGCGAGGTATGAATATGATGTGAAGATATGATTAAGAATATGCTATGAATATGCATGAATATGAATACGTTAGAATGTGAATATGTTAGGATATGAATACACTAGAATTATGAACTTATTTATGATTAGGCTGTGACTAAGAACTAGTTAGGATGTGTTTATGCTAGGAATAGGTGTATGTTAGAATTATGGATATGTTGTGAATACGAATATGCTATGTTTATGATATGTTTGGAATATGAATATGGTGCTGATATGATTACAAATATGGATTCGAATGAGGTATGTCTTTGAATACAGTAAGACTTTGATTCTGACTCTGATTATGATTTTGATTGGGGCTCGGTAATTATGGGTAAGGGAGACTCAGGATGCTGGGCTTTACTCCTATGTATAATTATCGTGATGTGGGATAGGGAATCCGGGACGGATACTAACCTATGCACATTTTCCCTTTGTGTGAAGTTTTCTTATGTTTGATTCCGTTAAGTTAGTTTGTTAAGATATTGTTCGTGAAATGGGAGTGGATTCTCAATTATTAAAATTTGGTTGTTTTGGCCTTTGGCCTACTCTTTTACTCCCTATATCTATTATCACGTGTGAAAACATTTTAGAATGCAAAAACCATGCCCCCATTCACGAACTCCCTTCTATGATATGTGCTATACTCTCTATACATATGTACCCATGTGTGTGTGTAGCCTCTCACTCAGTCAGTGTGACTGACCCCCTCCTTCTTATGTTTTTAGTTTGCAGGTTCCTGTCCGTCGGTTCGAGCTAGGATGTTTTCTGTCTTTTGAGTCCTGGTTGGGTTGTTCGAGTCTACATTTTTATTAGGGCATGTAGTGCATTCGGTACTTTGAACCTTTTTAAATTTGAAGTTTGTATTTGTTAAGTTTTAGCCCGGTGTGTCAAGTTTGTATATATTTCGATGTAAGGAATATGTAACTTTGTTTATACGACTTGTTTAAGTTTGTTTAGTACTTCCGTTCTGGTATGATTTGTTTATGTTTTGTGCGCTCTGATTGAGGGTTTAGACCGCCTAGTTTAGGAGGGTCTTTTGTTTGTCACCCATTCGCTAGTTCTTGGTACGTGTACGGATTCTTCATTTCGATACATGTTGGGCTCTAGTGCAGGGGATGTCGCCTTACGCTTGGGGCGCTACAGTCTCATGACGGGATTTGAAAATCCGAGAATCCACTTG